>OX392463.1:212513604-218160491 GCA_947623515.1 Neoascia interrupta | reverse complement strand
TCAGGCTTCTGGGTGCACACATAGCAAGGCGTCAAATCGTGTTGCACATTTATAGCTTCCTTTTTCAGGTACTGTCGTAAACTTAAGGTTGTTCTTGTTGTTCGCATTTTTACTCCAAGTGCCTAAAAGAAAATTTTGAAAAATTGCATTTCAGGGTTTTGATTTGTCCTGTTAAAGCTTTGATTTATATATTAACTACAACAATCACTGTTGGTTATAACTTATAAGTATATGATAGAACCAATGTTTCAATTAAGTCTTTCGTGTTGTACTTATTAGCTGATTTCGCGAAGCAAATTAAGCGAAATCATGTAAGCGATCCAGTTTGGCCTCAAAATCTTCCTAGAACCTTCTATTCATTTATGAATTTTGTTGTTGATTTCTTGTACTGGTTCACAATAGCCATAATGCTCAAGTTGTTCTGAAGAAATTCGCCAAATTACTTACCTGCGGACTACTTTTTGGAACAAGTACATATTAAAAACTTGAATTTTGCTTAGAACTAAATCAGAGCCAACAAATAATTTATCAGCAACCATCAAATCAGAGGAACTGTCTCCGCAGGGGAGATCTGAAAAGGTGCTCCTTTCCTCAATCCGGTCAATTTAAATAAACATAAGGAGGCTGTGATTGATGTTCGACTCCAAACACATCAGATAAACAAATAACTCACTCAATGACTATACGATGTCATTTCACGAGAGATCAGGGGTAATGCAGAAGCGTTAATCTCCGAGTAAAGGAACATTCAACGTCTAGGACAAACGGGGTGTATAGTATAAATTCACGAAGACGAAAATCGTAAAACAGAACATTCCCTTGTCGACAATCGGAGCTTGCTCCTGCACAGACCATGTTGTTCGTAATTAACAAGTGCCTGGGGGATATTAAATTTGCTTCGAACTATGTTCCAAGTTGTCTGGAACCCCTTGCTCTGTATATTGGCGTAGGGGAACATGTCGTTCCTGGAGTATAGTTAGACACGGTTCACCCTCCATCTTCCTGTTTGTCTCAGTGTTTGGTTGTTTATTGTTGTGCTAAATGCATATCTCTTGGCTAACCTCAGTCCCCAGTGCTACTGCTGAAATGTTTCATTTTTGCAGAGTAGAAACGACCCTAAATGTAATTTAGTACATGGGACTTGGCATAATGTGTTACGTGTGCGAAAGTAAAGGTACTGTGTAAACAATTATTCTTGATTTTGTCAGCCCCATGCTGCTGTATGTAATTGCAGGATAATTAATATTATTTATTCAAGAATACTGCTGGGGGTGCACGGTAGTGCACACACCGCATCAATTTAAGTCGATATAAATAAAACGTAGTATTATGCGCCAGGGAAAACTATTTATTGGTATGTTCACTGTGGCGTATACGTAACAAAAAATTGGGTCAACTATCTCGAGTTTCCCTCTAAAAAGTGGCAGCTACATCATTGTCGTCCTTACCAAGGACATCTTGGTGTTTTAAGTATTAAATTCAAATATATTTAGAGGCCAAAAAGATTGACAGAGGACACTCGTGGAGGAGGACCCGCACCTTATGCGCCTGTTTGATCGGAAATAAATTAAATTAATCTCAGTATGTAGGACACCATTTTGAGACCATTTTTGGTGTTAGTTTTTCTTTAATAATTTGACTCAATTTTGAAACCGTTTTTTTGGTGCTAGTTTGGTTTAAAAATTCCAACTCAGTTTTGACTTTGTTTTGTGAAATACTCGCTTTTTTTCAAAATCTGCAATGCCACTGCACATAAAAAAAAGTGCGCAAAAAAACATTATCAATTCTATGGTACACGCGGTTCAATGTAAAACACTGCAAGAACCACAGAACTCAAACAGACACTTAATTAAACACTTAATAAGACTGCAAAAAAAAACGATAATGTAATTCGAGGTAAAAATTAATGCGTAGATGTACGATGACCGATGCCGATGAGTATCCATGGTAGGATATGTGTGTGAGTGTGAGCTAACTCTAGTTAGATGCTAGAGTTACAAGCAAGTCAAATCGGTTTCAGATAAATTGGCTCGGAAATTTGCTTAGAGGATCCATCAGTAAAGTTGTCAAAATCTTCCACTATTGAAATGATTAACTCTCCCAGCTATTACTTTACATAGAAAAATACAGGAAAAGAAGTTTAAGTCATTTATAGATGTCATTTTCCACGGAAACACGCAAATCCACTGCCATTTCACACAAAAAAAAAACCTTCAAAAAAGGTCGTACTGTTCAGCAAAGTTGGTCCGGGATTAACTCATCACATTTGGCTTACATGAGACAAAAAAAATTCTTAAGGTTACTTTTTAATGTCGTGAAAAATTACGACCATCTGACCAAGAGCAAAAACAATGTCCAATATCTTTCATAAATGACCGAAGTGGCAACCGTGGTGGCGAGGAACTTGTTTTTAAGTAAACTTGTAAATAAGTATTACAATAAATAAGTATTTTTAGTGGTTTCTCTGGTGTCTTAAAATAGAAAAAAATTTGCCCGTACCCGACACGCCCGAACACGTTGCGACTTTTAAGGGGTTAGTCGTGGAAAGATGAAATGCAAGGTGCTTAAAAAGTATTAACAGGAGATCCACGCCTACTATTGGCTTAAATGTAAGTCAACCTAAAATTATACTTTTTTTGGAAAGAGGAAGGTGTATAAACACGAGTTTTCGTGTACTTATACAAACTGTGGCCAAAAACTTTCTATGGCCACTTTTACCAATTTAGATTTTTTAATATGTAATCCCTGAAATTTCATTCTAAAGCTGAAAAACTTTGTCAGAAGCTTGTCAGACGAACTGTTGCGCTTACTCGTTTTTTTTTTAATAAAAATTCAATATCGTTTGTGAAAATGTTGTTTAAAGTATCTAATCGCGTAAGATACCAATCGTAGCTTCAATAAAATAGAAAAAAGAAGGAAAAAGAAGCTCTTTATTTGGAGCTTCTGGAGAAAAAGAAGCTCCAAATAAATAAATCGGTTTGATCTGAGTTATGCTTAATGATTTTCTTGAATTTCTCATATAAAAACTACAGGTGTGTTCCAAGTATTTTGTTTGGATGCAAACTGGCGATTTTTTTTTTCGTATAAGAAAGCCGTTCGAATCAAAGTCAATTCATATTTTTCAATTTCTTACATCTGAATAGTGAATTATCTTGATTCGATTGTTTTTTTTTCTTATAATCTTCGAATTGTAATGAATATCAGTGCACGATTAAAAATGGATAATTGTTGTGTCCCTTGATAAATCCCTTCCCGATATACACACTTCAAGCCACACTATATAGTGGCAACGAAGCCAAATAACTGTTTGACAGAATGAAATAAATTTCTTTAATTGCTTTAAGGAAATTATTTTCCTTTTGGTTTGCGTTTTCTCAGAGGAAAACAATTTTTTTTTTTCGATTAAAATGAGAATAATTGCTTCAAAGTTTCAGCGGCTCCTTGAAATGGCATTCTTCTAAGAAAGTTTGCAAAAGTTGAACACGTTACCTGTGAAGAAGTTGATAATTAGGTGAGAATATGCAGGTAATTAAGAAGATTTTAGTTCGGCGTTTCTTTACGGCATAACTTGCTGAAGTGCATGCGAAAAGGCTAAGCTTATTCAGGCGTTACTTTAATGACACTTGTTAATTAGCAATGTATAGTGTTAAGAGGAGGAATCAACTTCTTTGTTAAGCTAGCATACTTGTATAGACACAGCCCTTGTAATATACCAATTAATTCGTTTAAGCTCGGGAAAATAACTTTGTAAAATATTTACAAAGTTAAACATGTTTGTTGACTATACTGAAATTCTCGAGCCGAACAGAAAGTACTAATAGAATGATCTATTCTAGGGCTTAATGAATTTCTTTTTTTACTATATGATATATTATTTTATTCCTAATTTATTTTCCAATAATGTAACAATAGAGATATTGTATTCCATGAAATTCTTAGAAATCTCTTAACAGTAGATATTGCTAAGCCAACGAAAAGTTTCCTGTTTACCCGTGAATGAAATTTGCTCACAACTTTAGTTCAATAAGACGCGGGTAGTTTTTAAAATCAATACCAAAATCATATTACATAACGGCGACTATACCCTGCCTCTTTTTCAAATCAAAAGGAACCCTTTTGGACGCAACTTTACTTAAAATTTATATCCATAGCCCTTTGCCCAACATGAACCGTACAAATTTAATTAAAATTGTGCCACTTAATTAATTCTGCTCAGCCATCATTATTACCCTATAAAACTGCGGTATCCAACTGACTATAATAGGGTTCCTGTCTTACCGCAAATGAGGCAGCCTTCGTAATTGGAGTTTCACATTTTACCAACTAAATGGGGTTGAACGAAACCTATTTTGTCGTTTAAAGGATTTTTCGCCAAGCGCGTGCACCCGGTGAAAATCATTAAAATACACAAGCCAGATTAAATTTGATGTCGTTAACCCAAAGTTGAAATGCTCCAATCAATGCTTGAGTAATTTCTTTAAAACATCAAACAATAATTGCAAAGAAAACAACTGGCAGATTGCAGGATAAATGTTATGACTGGTGTATACTACCCGGGGATATGTATGGATCCTATTCGGTGAGCTGGCACAAACAGAGCTGTCGTAATTTGAGCCCTTTCCGTTTGATTGAGGATGTGTTTTCTTGGTATTGGTCGTATCGTCAGAGCTCATATTACAAGAAACCGTACTTTCTGTTTGGTTCCTTCATTTTATGATGTGAACAGATGGAGATGCAGCTGACTAAACACCCTGACGTAGTGTCTTCAGCGATGTGATTTATTTGATTTATTGATGAACATACTAAGGATGTTATGTATACAAAAGGATTTTCTTCATAGATTTTTTAATTATTGTTGCGTTCATACAATATTTTGATCCTGTTTGTGTTGAGTCTGAGAGTAGTGGTTTTATTATCTGCAGCATTTCCCCTTCCACACAAAAGGTTTACGGAATATTGATAGGACAACAACAAAATTATATTTTTTTTAACAACGATTAAAAATAAAAGGTTCAGTGTTGTTCCTATACTGTCAGATTTTACATGTCATCATTTTGATATTCATTGTGATAATTTGTATTTATATTTGATATTCGAGTTGCATATATTTTGAAAATGAAGTTAAGATTATAGGATACTAGCTGGCCCTTGTTCTCCCTCTTTATTTTTTTTAACTGCTGCCAGCGACTTTTAATCAGTGCCTCTGTTACCGCTCTCCTCCTACACATCACAATCATTTTTCTTATGGTGTAATAGAATTCACCAGCACTCAAATCAGTGAGCCCTGTTCTTTTGGATGGAGCATTGCGCGCCCACGCGCATTCTAGCCCAGCTTTCCACTGGTTCTAAGCTATATGCTTACTCAGACTTTTTCGGTTCTTTCTTTTCGTTGCTCGTTGATTCAAAGGAACGGTCTTAAACATTCTTTCTCGCAGAGTTTTAATTCTGGTTTCCGGTTGCTCATTTGTGTCGATGTCTAAAATTAAAATTGCTAAATATTGTGTGCTTCCACACTTTCGAGTCTTGCTTTCCGTTGCTTGTCCGTTTCTGAGTCGTGCTGTCCTCATCTTTTTTTCCTGAACTAGAAAGCCTTCAATCGCTTCATGTTTGGGTAGCACAATTAATTTACCAAATAAATATTTAGCGATATAACAATAAATGTACCAACCTAAGTTGTTTCTGGTGTATATATCCTGCATAATTTCGTTGCAATTTTTTTTTATTACTTTCACTTCGATGCATAAACTTCATGATTCATAAAAGCAATCATAGACTGCCTTGCTTAAGCAAAAAACGCCTTCACGTGTATGAATACAACAATTCACAAAAGTTTTATACAATTGGATGGGAGGAACACCTTGACCTAAGACCACTTAGAGTGGTTTAACCCAAGTCTTTGTATCCCCAACTTATTGTAAGCTTATAGAGAGTGACCTTGTAGAAAGGGAACTTATAAAACTTTTTAGCAGTGAAGGTGTTGAAGCATGCTTAAAATTTTCAGCCTTTTAAGGTGATTCCATACCGATTTTGCGTTATGTGAAAATTCAGGTAAAAACTAAATTTTCTTAGCGATGAAGTTTTACGGAAACAGGAAACACTTTTATATAAAGAAATAATCACAAAAATTTTATCACCGAAATCAGATGATATAGCAGTACATATGTACAGATGTAGCAATAAATAAAACTTCTAACCCTTTTTCTTGCAAAAGTCTTCAAAATGCAGCAAATCGTCAGAAACTAAAGTGGTCCTGATTTTAAGTCTCCTGCCGCCTTATGTTGTTGCATGCTGAGTAGCTCCTTTCACATTTTTACCATAGGCTATTTTATTACAAATAAAGCTGCCTCCTAAATTTCTATTTCGGCAAATTTTTTCAGCTACTTCGCGTTGTAGTAGTAGGAAGTAGGAACTCAAAAGAATTGAAACCATTACATCGTTGCTTTTGATCACAAACTGTAATCATTGTAATCATTGTTTTACACAAAAAGATGCATCATTTTTAGTTGAAATGCTCGCCATCATGTTCATTGCAATAATGAAATGATCCGTACTCTCAACGAGACTCTCAACGAGACTCTCAACGAGACTCTGAACGAGACTCTCAACGAGACTCTGAACGAGACTCTCAACGAGACACTGAACGAGACTCTCAACGAGAGTCAACGTAATCTCAATTTTCTACTATGAAGTACGTTCTGGCAGTTTTCATAGTGTCATAAATGGGTGATTTTTTAGCACGTGGAGATCGGGCATAACCAATATCGGCAACTTCGGTATTATATACCTGCTATAGTGTATTGGTAATGGGCGTATTGGTATCTTTGAAAGATTTTGGAGTTTTAGCCTCCGTCCACCCTAGTATTCAAAAGAAAAAAGAAAAAATTTAGTTGATAAAACGATCATAGCGCAATTTTAATTAATCGTTTCGTTTCGTTTTTGCTTTGTGCATTCGTCAGTGAATAAAGATTCAAAGCGTGGAATTAAATTAAATATACATGCAATAGAAGGTGCATGTACCTATTCAGTTGAACGGAAGTGTAGCTCTAATAGATGAGCTAGTTCGTTGATTACAGAAGCCAAACTGGAAACCTATTTTGCGGCAGGCGCTGTTGGATTTTTCTTATTGCTGGTTTCGGTCTATCCAGAGTACTCCGTGAACTCTGCGTCTGTAGGACTAGCACTTACTTTTTAGTTTTTCTCAAACATAGTTTATGTATGTACCAAAGACTGGACTTTAGATAACTGAAAAAATGCTTTTATAGAAATATTCAAATATCTTTTCTTTACTTACTATCTACTTTGGAGGCATAAGTCATGTCATTCCAATCTATTGTAATAGTGGAACCTTAACGAGTTTTTGCAAAATTTTCTGACAAAATGTCTATTCGCATTTTTTTTTCAGACATCCTTTCTCTTTCCAATAACCTTTTGTTTTGTGATCAGCTCAGCAGAATATTGGTTAAAAAAATAACTTTCAGAGGTCCCAAGCACTCTACCAACGAGGACCTATTTGCATTGCTCTTTGATGCTCAAATTTCTTACCGCCATAGCCGGTGAATGCATCGTACGTTACGAAACATTTCCCACAGGCAGATGCTTATAATCGCATGAACATCTCCGTACACTTCCTGTAGCTATACCCATACATTGTTTTCACAGTGGGAGCTTGAAGCAACATAATTCTCAAAGAGATGGCGGTAGGATGCTAATGCAAACACAATGCCCTGAACTCGATACATCGCGCAAAAGTACATGCATAGGTAGTGCAAGTAAACAAAAACAACCACCACTGGTATCTTCAAAGGTATTGACTTTAGGATGTGAATCTTCTTGAAGTGCCTTTATATTATCTAGTGGCCCAACGATAGAGCAAATATTCATAATGGAACAATCAGATACTTTTTTCAAACTTTATTTGGAAATGCGCAACCTATTCATTCGAACATAGATGCTTTGTTGTACCGGCAGAAAAATAAGAAAATGGGAAAATTACATAATTTGTTTATGAAACTTTTTTCAGCCCTCTGACGTTGTGTTTACCATCATTTTGAGAAATAAATTTTTTTATATCCGACCCAGGGTATATTAAGTTTGATGTATAGTTTGTAACGCAGTGAAATAATCACCGTAAATCCCTTACACCTTTTAGAGATATGAATGGGACTGGCAGGAGAATCGATTAGGAATGTCCGACCGTCCGTCCGTCCGTCCGTATGTAAACAACTTTTAGGCCTTAAATTTTAGGGTAGAGAGCTGAAAGTTGGTGAGTTGGCTGGAAGTCGAGTTGAAGTTTGAAAATTAGCTGAATACGCCCACAGATACTACAGGCCTGTATGTGCGACCATCTCTAATTTAAAAGAATACTTTTTCCAAATGGCTTTTTACAATGGCGCTAGCGCATTCATTTTTGGTATGCTACATTGCCTTGTAATTGTCTCTGAAGTAGCCGAAAAGTTTTAGCCTTTTCATTGACCATGCCCACTTTTTAAATGATTTTAGATTAAAATGACTATTTTTTAATAAATATATATGAAATTTGACAAAAAATTATATGACAAAAGTTGTAGATATTAGCATTTTCTAACTTTTATGTAAATATATATTGTATGTGCCTCCGCCCAGTTTTGTAGGCGTGGCGTTAAAAAAAGTGATTTTTTTAGTTAAATAGGCGAAGTTTTAAGATCAATTTTTAGTAGGGTAAATAAGGCACTGCGTATTGGCAGAAGATCAAAAAAACTTTAGATTTTTAATCTTTCCTGTAAGGGATAATTGTAAATACAGGCAGCAACACCGGTGATGATGCTAGGCCGATGTACTACATAGTCCTTATGTATACTGGAGAGAGTATTTATATCGTTGATGATTCTTGATTCGAGTTAGTTCGTTCAAGGCACTGAATTTAGAAAAATCTCGCATTGCGCTTGAATAATATAACACAATAATTCACTAAGTCGAAGATGCTTCCTTTTATTTATTGTGTGTGTCGTGATCGTCCTACAAAATATTTTCTTGTTTTATCCGCCTTAAGTTATTTTCAGAAATTATACCTGCATCATTATTACATTCCACAGGACTTTCTCAGGAATGTTATGTGCCCCAAATTTTTTTTTTACTATGAGGGATCCGAGAGAACAACAAATCGATAGCAACGTATTACGTAAAACTGAGGGTATCATAAGGTGTGTAATTATAATAACTTAGGTATCATATCACATAACATGTGGAAATTTGTTTGGGATTTTTACAGAAACGTGATTTCGTTTCATATTGTCAGAGAAAAAGTTGAATAGTTACATGTGCCATATTACAAAGGTACAAGCATGCTTATTTAATGAGTTGCTGTAGGATTCGGGATTTTTAAAGAATTTTTGGTTATTGGATTACCCTTAAATGATGTAAATTTTCTTTACCCACAATTCCTTTAATTAATTCGTGACGGTATGCTTCGTTGGCTCTTATATGGTTTGCAATAAGTTTCCTTTCCTTTAAAGAAACCGAAAATAAACTAATCGATACCTTTTCATAAATAGAAACAATCGAAAACATTGTTGTTAAGTAATATTTAGCACAAGACATCTTCGTTTTTTTTCACTTCTCGAACATGCTTATCAGTCTTCGATGAAGGAGATACTGAATCCAAATAATTAAAAACACAAAGGGAAGGAATAAGAAAAACTACTGGCAAATACAGATTGTCATTTAAAACTGTTTTCAACAACATAAACTTTTATGTATGTAAGTAAATATGGTCTGCTTCTGTCGCGCTGTATAATTTGTCAGCAGTTTCTTTTTCGTTATTTTTCCTAGTCACTTGACTTCTTTGGTTACTCTGTTCGCTTTCCCAGTGTTGAAAGTTAAAATATTGCTTCCTTTATGGCAGCGAACTGTAATTTCAATCTTGAAAGCCAACCAGAGGAAAGTTTTTCGCTGTTCTTTTGAAGCCATGTAGGAGAGAAAAAAAAAAAAAAAAAACATTGAAAAAGTTAAAGCAATGTCCTGTGTACAAATATATTTAAAATATTGTTGGATGACTCTGAGACTACTGCAAGAACTTATTTAAGCGCCTCTTAGTGAAACCCGAGTACCTAGACATTCTTTTTTTTCTTGTCCATAACAGTAATTATATTATGATGTCTCAGATGATAATATTTAGTAACTAATTAATTAATTGTGTATAATTATATATTAATTGTGCACAACAAAACTAAATTTTATGTTTGTTTTTCGTTAAAAAAGAAAGCTGTAAAAAATGGTAGGGGGCACAACTTAATTCCTTCCTTCTTCTTTTCATAGGCACTTTTCATAGTCCAGGGAGGACTTGGGTATCAACAAGTTTTGCCATCAAGCTCGCGTTTTTAAGGTTATCATTTTTAATTTTGCATGCGTAGCTCCCGGAGGTTCCTTTTTAAAGCTTTTTGAAAAGGTTCCTTTTAGGTAGAAAAAGTTCACGAGTCGTAGCTACATACCTTAAGGCTGCATCGGTGTTAGGTGTCTTTTCTTGTTTACAGCATATACTTGGATTTGCCCTTCTGGGGGTTACTGGTCCCCAATCGGGGGCCTCCCCAGGTGGCAGATTGGGGAATGCTCTCCAGTTATGGTGGTTACTGGTATGGAAAATGTCCGGGGTGGTTCAAAATCAGCAACAAACGAAAAATCCAGAAGCGTCTGTCTGGAAATGAGCGGCTTCCTGGTCGGCGTCTACTACCCAGTTAAGGGTCGGCCGCATACAAAAACACCATTTTCTCTTCCAATATGCAAATAGAATGCACAACAGTTAGATGCATGCCAGATGTTTTTATGAAATATTCTGCTGGTTATACTATTGCTTTTCTCCGTAAAGGCATAACACTTGCGGGGGTAAACTTTGGTTATCCTGTGCAGAGGTTTCATGTTTGGCTCATCAGTGTTTGTGTCGGATCGAGAATTACTATGTTTTCTGTGCCGTAATCACGAGCATATCATAAAAAAATGTACTTCTTTGCCCTCATTGTGATTGGGCCACATAAATATACTAACTATACTAAACTGAAATTGAGATAAAATGTAGATTTTTTTCTAATTCCCATAGCATTACCTTACATTTTATTTTGGAAATTCATAGATTAGTGCTATGGAAATTTAGACATCCATGGGTGATACTTCCACAACTGCTGTTTTTGCTGACCTCTTAACGCCAATAAAAGTGCAGTACAATGTGCAAAACATTTCGCAGTCACAGTGCATTAGATTTAAGTGCATACGAAGCAACTCGTTGGTTTGTATGCAAATAAAGTTCAAGCAACCCCGGTATACATTAATTTCGGTGAAGAAGCCTTATAGTGAACCATTACTTCATGTCCTTTAAACTCACAGTGCTTATCACAGGCACACGTAAGCACAGTCGAATACTTAAATGCATATCTATTCGCATAACTCAACAAGCAGTCGGTTTTTTAACAAGCAAGGACACAATGAGGTTGTCTCAGCATCTAACTCTCTATACCCCGTTTACTGTCTGTCTCATGAAGTATATGTTCTTCGATCATCACCATCACATTGTATGCATGCTTGTCGCTTAAAGTCTTTTCGCCATCTGACGACGTGTGTTCTTTCTGGGAAACTCAATAAACTGTCTGCTAAGAAATAATTAATTCAATGATGTGAACAATTACCTATACGCTCTTGAGGATTTGTCAAACAGTAAATCTGTTTATCTGCAATTGACCTTTTAGGAAAACGAATGCTTATTAAAATGCACGACACACTCGTGCGGATTTTAATTATTACACTCGTGCTGATGGTCCTATGAAAGACGAGATGGAATAGATGAATTTTTGGCTTTTAATGCAACTACTGCTTAGGCACCGCGCAGAAACTTAATACAAATATTTGTGTATCAACAGAATTAATTTTGGTTTATATCTAGTAAGGGAAAAAAATCGTTGTTTTGGGCAACAGTTTTGTAAATACCTTTCAGTTTTGGTGTCGGACTAATGAGCACGAGGTCCCGGTTTCAGGCGCACTTAAAGTCTTTTTGCGCTCCTCATTCCGCGATGGTCTGCACACCTTCATTTACAGTTTGGAATCAGAAAGGCAGTATTAAGCTTCGATACATTAAACGCGTCGAGAACACATGGATGTGCGAAGTCAGATCATGTTTATTGTGCGAGCAGGTTTTTTTTTGGAAGCCGGCCTTGTAAAGACAAAACCTGTGAAAACTAATTTGAGATCTTTACTGCACTATTTTCCTGTGAAATATAATGACATAATATAATAGTATATAAGGATAGGAGGTATATTAGGTTTATCACATAGCTTGTAACATGGTAAAATAAAAATGGTTTTTAAAACTGTTAGATGTCTTAAAAGGCTGGCATTATATATTTGTCATCTCCTAATGACTTTAAAGTGTTAATTTTCAAATGCATTTTATTCAATACTTTTTTCAAAATCGAAAAAATGTTGGTTAATGTATTTTGTAGAATACACTTAGTCCTTTATTTCATTGATAAATCATTTTTGGCCACGCCCGCATTTGGAAGCAGAATTGAAGAAAAACCTTGAATTTTGCTACAAAAAACTTAATTTCGGTTGCATGGCCTAAAGGCTATATAGGAAAGAATAAGAAATAAAAATTAGGTAAAGTAAGGCAAGGTTAACTAGACTTAATTCTAGATTTCGTTCTAAGAAAGTTTTTAGCCACGCCTTCTTTTAGCAGTAAAATTTACAACAATTTAGAATTTGCAAAAAAAAAAAAATACATTTTTCTCTACATTTAAGCGTTGCTTGGAGATATCTATGCCAATATTGATCATTGTAATAGGGGTGACTGGACCACACCGCTTTTTAAAGTTTACAGTAGCCACAAATCGTGAAAAAATTACAATAATGCTATTATTGATAATAATAAATGTACGATGTGAGACAGGATTGGGAATTCAATCTAACGGACTGTAACTTCCGCGTACCACACTGTAGCACTTACTCCCTGGTTTTTAATTTTCTTTAGTTTTTCTTTTGTTTTTAATAAATTTCTTATTTAAAAATTCAAAAAAATAAGGACCCGTTTACGTTTTATTGCAAGTTGACATAAAGAAAATTTTTGAGGACTGAAAATAACAAAATAAATATTAATACATATACCTAATATAAAAGTAAGAAAAAAAGTTCATCTTTTCTTCAACAGCCTTTCTTCTCTTCTTAAAACTAATAAATGCTAAGTAGATATAGTTTGTGAACGTTATATGGGCTTTTGGGCTGATTCTTAGCTATATGGTCAGTGTCACTTATAGCTTGCTCATATAGCTTACAAAAAAGCTGGAGCGCATTAAAAAGAGATAGTTATCTTTATCGTAATTATAGCGGTTTACAGAAGTCTGGATATATCTACATTTTGTACTTACTAATACCTAAAACTTTTTATGTTCACATTAAAGACAAAAAATCCAAAGCTATAGTTTAAGTATAAACGAAAAGCAACTTAAATTAGAGATGAAGTAACACGAAAGAAAAGTCAATACTGCATTATGAATGCTTAAAATCAAATGCTAATCGTTGAACTGTTCACATAAACAATTATGAAACAACTAAGATGCGGTGAAATTTTGATGTCAGGATCTTAGTTATTCGAATGTTTTGGTTCAGTCAGATGAACAGTTTGAATTTTCTGAAAATTGAGAACAGAGAAATATGTAAACAGGATAGGCATAAGAACAGAGAAATATGCAAAGAGGATAGGCATACATATATTGAGAGGATAGGCGTATATTAAAGTTGACGAACAGAAAAAAGACAGATCTTTTTAAGCCTTAAAAAACCTAACGAGCTTTAAAATAAAAGAATACAGATTCGGATTTCTGAAATATTTTTTTGCTCTAGTTTTGTACTTTTGTATATAATAATAAAAAAATTAATGCAACAAAATATTTACTAAACGTTTTCATTTCACTGCTTTTTTGTATTAGTTTGAATTTGAAATCGTCTGCATACAATTTTGTTGAATGTGTGAGAGGTTATTAGGAGAATTCAAAAATGATAAGAAAGCTTTAAAGGTTCCAAGAATACTTTCTAGAAAACTATCTAGCTGGATACCAGCAGAATGCAGATAGTTCGTATAACGGGCACTATATCCGGATCCTTTTGGGATATCCAGATATCCGAAATATCTGGATACTTTGAAGCTTTAACTACATTAGGTTTCTCCAAAATATTTAACATAAAATGGGTTTTATAGATCTCAGTGAATCTTTGTAAAATTTTTTTTTTCGATTTAATGTATTATCCTGCCAAAATTTATTTTAGGTATTCATTTAGCTGTCATCTGATTGCTTCTTTACTTATGGCTCCCAAAGAATTTGCAGAAAGGACTCTGCTCTTGTTTATATCCCTAGACTTAACTGCGTCTTAAAGTCTGTCTTACTAAATTCACCTTGATGAAAAAGTCTTCATGTAACCTTATCTGTTCTAACCCAAATCAAAATTAAAATAAGTCCAGCCCACGACAGCAAAGGAAAGTTAATAACCAACACTTGTTGCAATATTATCCTTACAGAAGGAAGAACCAACCAACAATTAGGCCTTAGCCATTTACAGCTTAGAAACATAATTTCTTTAGTTTGTTGGCATTTCCCTAAAAATTTGTGTACATGCAAACTCTGGTAGAGGAAAGTCGAAAATAGATAGCCTGCATTAGCATTATTGATTTCTGTTATCCCGACAGACCATACTAGTCACGTTTTATACATTTCGATACAAAACATATGCAAGGCAGCCATTAAACATTTGCTCTTTTTCTTCTGCTTGGAATTAATTTTCGTGCATTTTCTCTGAAGACGGATTGGACTAATAAAATTTCCAACACGTTCATTTCTCTAAGTGTTTCCTCCTTCGTCGTCGATTTGGATAAGAAAAGGGAAAGGAAAACCCGTTCACTCTCTGGCTGATTGATGAGAATCGTGGGAATGTGGCTACTTCGCGTTCGTACTAATTCATCTACTTTTTCCCGATTTCCTAATATATATTTTTTTTCCTTAGAAACTTTAAAACCTAAGAAAGCAGCCCTATTGATTTGTGTACCCCATTCAAGATCAAAATAGTTTCTTTTCTTAAAAATACAATTTGAGGTTAAAGTCATTTGAGTTAAATTGAACGCAGCTTTTTATATTTTTGAATTTTACTCTAAGACTATTCATCCACTATCAAGGAAGAGTTTATATTGTGAAAACCTCTTGGTCTCTTATAAGCGGGTCTTAGGTTATAAATTATTCATGATGATACCACTAGTCACTTTTATTGAACATCGCTGCTCGTTTGCGTTGTATTTGTCAAAGTCCAACATCATCAAATGGAAGGGAAATATTTACCCTGAACTATGAAAGATGAGATATGGATTGATTTTAGTCTGTTCTATGTAACCAATGGATTGCTTTTTGTTTTCTCAAAAACAAAAGATAAGTATGACTTTTCAATTCATTAAAATAAATCGAAGTGTATGCGAAAAAGAAATGCATAAATTTATGATAATTTATCCAGAAATTATTTTGAAAGCGAAGAACAAGAGTTTGAATGAAATGATTTTAAAATCTGAACGGTTTTGTGTGCCCTAAAAAAATATTTAGTTATTTATACAAGTTATTTATAAGAACTTAAGCTTATTTTAATTAAAATTTAAAAACTTCTGAGATTTAACTCGAAAACATAAAATTCTAAACAACAATTTTTTGAAAATGTCTTTTATCTCCATGGTAACAGCTATCTTTTTCAAATTTTGAGTACAAAGATTTAGAAAACAAAGCTAGCGGTTTTTAAAACTTGCGCCAAAAGAATTTAAGAAAACAGCAAATGCTGGTGGCTTAACTAATGAAAAAGGCCAAATTATAAGCCAAATTATTTGAAAATAAATAACAGGCGCATTTATAACGAAATTTTGTGAAAAAACTTTATTATAATTTGAAGATGCAAATCTTCGATATTTGACACAAAAACATAACAGCATTTCAAAAACGATTGTTTTAGAGTCTTAAGGGTCATTGCGATCTTATTAAAATTTGAGGATAAGGCATATAAGAAACAAAATAGCTGCAATAAGGCAGTTGAAAAACGGATTTGGAAAACAACACGATTAACCTTTTTATTAAAATTTGTGAAAGACAGTTATTACTAGCGTAGGAAGGAAGGTGCAATATTGAAAAAAAAATTATCGGTATTTAAAAAAGAATCCGAAACAATTGTTTTATGTATTTTAGATTTAAGCAGTGAGTAAGTGCAACAGTGCATTGTTGCACTTACTCACTGCTTAAATAAATTAAAAAAACAATTTTCAATTTATTTTTTAAAAGGGGCATGGAATGTCCAGCTCCTTTTACCAAAAATTTATATTAGCATAGAAATATTCAAGTTGTAGCCGCATAACAATGTATTACCTACTCAAAAATTAAAAATTTGGTTTAAATTCAATAGTTTTGTAAAATCTACACCTAAAGATGGGCGCGGCTAAAAATTTTGTATGAGCAAAATATAGAATAGAGTCCGGTGTACTTTTTCTATACACCAATCTAGTTTTATTTTTTCGCTAAGCTAGGCTTAATCGAGTCGAAATCCATGTTTTTCTGGAAAATTTGAGGTTTCTCTTTAATTCTGCCTCCAAATGTAGGTGTGGCCCAAAAGTTTTTAAAAGCAAAATGTAAAAACAAGTATTTTTTAGAAACTATATTAATTAAAAAATTTGCGATATTAATCAAAAACATTGAAGAAATTGCATTTAAATGATTACTCCCCAATTTTTATTTTTTATGTCTAGCGTTCATTAGAAGATAAATAAAATAAACAATTCGAGTGGCGTAACAGCTCGAGTAGGGGAACCAGGGCTAACTTCCCAACTATCTGTGTTGTGTGGTGTGTGCGCTGATTTCTACATATGCAAAGAGGCCTAAATTTTTTTGTATGTCGGAATGTGTTTTGCATGTCCGTTGTATTTTGCCAAATCCAAACAGCACTTTGAGAAGTTTTTTAACGCAATTGTTACTATCTATAGTATTTTTCAGACCCTCGCGGAGTTGGGAACCGTGAAAAAGAATGAGTCTTTTGTTCAGATGACGATGGTGGGATACGAACCCAGACCTCCGTTAACCAAGTAAGCACACACACTTACCACTGGCCATGGCACCTCACATTCATTAGGCGATGGTAGATGTTAAATTTCAGCTTTTCATCAAACAATAATTTTTATGAACAAGCAGAATTTTACGGAAACTGCAAACAATAAAGATGAGCCTAACATTCGATAAAATAGGCATCTACACTGTAAAGCGCTAGCTCTGTTTGGACCACATAGCACTACGAATCTAAAAGGCAAAATAGGAACCTTTTGCCTTGTAGAATGAAAAAAAACCTATGCACACATTGAAATATCATTGTATGTCAATGTATGTACATATGTACGTATGTAAAATCAAGTAAAATCAGTAAAAATCAAATTTAAAGGAAATAATGTAAAACTCAATGCTAATCAAATAACCGACAGACGACGAAAGTCATAGTCGAATTTCGTACTTTATTTTGATGATTCTTAGCAAATCTTTCGTCAAATAAAGAACTACTACTACTTCTAATAAAGGAACCTAAATAATAATAACAACTGAAAGAACTAAACTCTTTGCCCCTTAGGTCAGAAAAATTATATCTAGATTTAATAAGAGGTGGCTGCCACCTATTTCTTTCTATGACATCAAAGTAGCAAAAAAAAAAAAAAAATTGCAGTCAGTCTACCTTCATACACAATTAGATTCTGTCCTGATACTGGGCTTTTACAAAAAAAACCGTAGGGCTCCATTCCTTTCCTGTGCTTTTAGCGAGGTAATGTAGTTAAGGTTTAGTCAATTTACTTTCTCTCATGTGATGGACCTTGTTTCTGCCTAATGGGTACTCTTGGCGCTCCTCAGCGGTAGCATACTATCCTGCAGAAATAAATTGCTGGTATGTAACGGCCACATGTGTCAATTAGTAGAAACTATACGTTGTTCGTTTAAAAATTAATCTTGGAACAATGCATTTATATCCGTAGGCCATTGAATTAAAGAACGCAGCATTTCCTGTGTGTTTGAAATAGTGACTCAAATCATTTGTTGCCCGTTGTCGGTGTTTGTTTGATAAATTGAAGTTCCTCTCATCGGGATTTTCAAATTATTAAAAAAAAATATATGTAACGGAACAAATGAGATAAATCCATGTCACGTTTGACGTACCATAACTAAATTGATGTCGAATTAAATAATTTATGGCCAAAAGGAGCACATTCTCTTGTTTTCTTAAGTTTTCACTCGGCTATGACAAAAATAGCAATAAGAAAATATATTTTTTCAATGCAATAAAACAAGAATGATGAATCTTTTAAAATTTACATTTATTCAGGACAGTCATGCTGTAATAAAACCAACGAATAAAAACAACTGAACGACAAGCTGGGTCATGACATGAGTAGGTTGGGATTATTTGTACAGATAAAAATTATTGCGGTAACATTTCAGTAAATGTTTTAAGCTGCTCTGTTGTGTTTCGATTCACATAAGACGTAATCAGAAATTTACAAATTAGCCCTTTTTAATTATTTTTATTGTACGCCATGTTGAAAGGGTTTTTTCCTCTTAATTGCAGTTATTTATGGTTACTGAACTCATAATTTAGTCGGTAGGGGCTTTGCCGTATTTCTCTATTCAGAAACGACATAAATGGGAGAAGCTCCCTATTTCGAGACGAACGAATGTTCTCATTGAATTTTCCAATTTTTTTTAAAATATTTTTTAATCAGGGTCTACCACAGCGACGGAAAAATTGTCTATGTAAAGCAGATGTTTGAAATGCCTCCAGAATTAATAATAGTCTAACCAAACAGGCATTGCGTATATGAATTGCTCGTAAATTTTCATTAAATTAGAATCAACTGCAAGCACCGGAAGAGTCATCATCACAACACTTGCTGAGCTTGGATAGATGCCAACCAGCACCAAAACAATCGAAATAAAATGTAATGATGATTGCATGTTGACGAGCTTTAATTATTCACACATGTAGATACCTATCTGCATTGCATATTATATCTGCAGCTGACGTTCAAATAGAATTATTTAATCCGCCAAATGCAAATGAAAGGCAATAAATTTATATTTAAAATTGTCACGTTTTACCATAGATGCGGTAAGCTATTTGAAGTTAGAAATTTTTATGCTTAACTTTAATATTCTCTAAAAAATTAGAGCGGAACATAGCTGTACACATTAGGCTCAGGGAAATCTATTGGCTTATCGGAAAATTTTCGAAAATAAGTATATATAACAAACTGTTCTTGTACAGGCAGGTGCTAAAGCCGTCCTGGACATACGGTATACAACTTTGGGGTTGTACCAAGCCGAGCAACATGTCCGTGTTGCAGACTTTCCAAAACAAGACACTAAGAGCAATTGTGAATGCTCCATGGTATATTAGGAATAGTGATATTCACAGAGATTTAGGAATAGCTACCGTGAGCGAAGAAGTAACAATCTTTGCTCGAAAGCTTGATACGTGCAGACACACAAGGGAGCTATGGCCAGCGGTAAACAAAAAGAGATCACTATTTTTGATCGGACTAGCCCGCAGGAACATCCGAGTACTCACGGGAATCCTCACGGGGCACTGCGCTGTGGGTCTACACGCTGAGCGGCTAGGCATACCGCATAACGATTACTGCAGAAGCTGCAGGGACGTTGAAGAAATTGAATCTGTTCGTCAT
Organism: Neoascia interrupta; assembly: GCA_947623515.1. Lineage (NCBI taxonomy): Eukaryota > Metazoa > Arthropoda > Insecta > Diptera > Syrphidae > Neoascia > Neoascia interrupta. The sequence goes on along the minus strand of OX392463.1, from coordinate 218,140,747 downwards.
CTGCTCTGCGAATGCCCAGCCCTAAACAGCATCAGGCGTAGTATCCTCGGCAGCTACTTCTTCAACGAGCTCGAAGATCTAAATAATGTAGATCTAAAGGACCTCCTAAGATTTGTATACAAATCCGGATGGGTCCAAGAGGGCGGAACTCTGAGCTTCTAACAGCGGTCTATTTCTGTTTTCGTTCCAGGTATTAAGAAGGTTCCCAATGGACACAATGGACCCAACTGCTGGTCTAAGTGAAGCCGTGACTATTGTCAAAAGGGCATCCATCAACCTAACCTAACCTAACCTTGCTCGAAAGCTAAATGTTCGCCTTCATGTTCATTGCAAAAGTGAAATGATCCGTACTCTCAACGAGACTTTTAACGAGACTCTTAACAAAGAACAAGACCCTTCGATCTAGCGACGTAGGGTGAAGCCGCACGAATGAACGGCTTTAGTAGGTGCATTCACTGGATAGCAACCTACCCAATGCGATAAACACTACGGAAGTGTAAACTACTTGTTAAGTTAACTTAGTTGTAGTCAATATCGAAGTATTATGAGAGAGCAAAAATTTACTACTATGAAGTGCGTTCTGGCAGTTTCATAGTGTCTCTCATAAATGGGTGGTTTTTTAGCACTTGGAAATCGGGCATTACCAATATCGGCTACTTCGGTATTATATACTTGCTATAGTGGGCGTATTGGTATCTTTGAAAGATTTTGGAGTTTTAGCCTCCGTCCACCCTAGTATTTAAAAAAAAAAAAAAATAGCTGTACACCCAAAAAAGTTCGAACATTTAAGGTATCTTGGTACATATTTTAAGAACATTTTTTTGTTCGGGGCTCCAATGTCCTTCTTACAACAAATACTTTTGCAACGTGCTTGGAGATTTACTCAGGTGGGATTACTATTTCTTACTTATATGGCAGGTTGAGGTCAAAATGAAGGCGTTCTCGGTTAAAACAGACATCGAATAAGTTGTCAACGGTCTTCAGTGTTTTGGCGAAAACAAAGGCGCAGTGCAAGAAAAAAAAAAATAAAATAAAGATATAAATCAAACTTAGTTTCGTATTGCGAGAAATCCCATATTTTCAAAGCACATGAAAACATCCTTAGCAAAACTCCTTCAAATTGTTATTTTGTAAGCGTCGCACATTCAATACACATTGAATATAAATTATTTGTTTATACCACAAAATCTGACAACAAATAACCAATAATTTCCCTGTTGTGGGTGAGCTTAGAGCTAACAACATAGCACCAAACACTCACTTGGAGGTAATTTCATTGAGAAAAGGTACACGGAACCAATTCAGCTCTTTGGAAAACTTATAAAATTTATTCAAACCACTTTTTGTCGTCGATTTCTAAGCGAACATGCAACCTCTTTGGAGGAGATTCTCCATAGTACTGTGTAAATACCCGGTGGAGCCCATGGCCTATGTAACCCGGATAAGGAACTATTGGAAATCCTTTCACGTATCACAATTGAAGTGCTAAGGTTTCATTTGTTAAATTACGAAGCCAAAGGAACCGTATATAAAAGTGTTCATATTCACCAGGGAAGAAAAGGTGAAATAAGCTTTTATTTCAGGGATTTTGTTCGTTTCGAAAACAAACTTGGGATCATCACAGACGTATATTGATGGGGCTGCTTTCCTTAAGTGGTAGGCAAACATTTAAATGCGACTGATGATTGCCGAAGTGGTTTACGATAAGACTGATGTTCAGTGCGTAAGTTGTTCTTTTGGAGGTATGTGTTTACTTTGGAGGTGTCCCTCTTATTATTTATATTGGGATTTCTTGTAAGAATTGTATAAGCCCTATATAACGTTTTTTGTTCGTTTACCTTCCGGCAAGGAATTTATACATAAATCCGAGATGTGCATTTGCGCACATATATTTTTTATAGACCTCTTGAAGCCCTTCGGTATATCGTGCAATTGACAGTCGTACAAAAGCAAAAAAAAAAAAAACATTTTTCTAAAATTACTTGTGTGCTTTAATAAAGACTGCGCAACAAAATCTCATAAACCTACCCAAATGGACTGTTGGGTAGGCCTACGAGATTTTGTTGCGGAGAATCGGTAGGAGCATTTGTCAAAATTACCACAGCGCTAGCTTATAATTCAGTTTAATGAGGAAAATGGAGCAGACACACACAGTGTTCTTGGAGAAGAATGGAGATAGAACAAATTATGGCAATGATCGATGGAAAGAAGCAGGTCTAGACGATCAGTTTCATATAAAGGTCCAGATGATCATACATATAAACCGTGCAATTATTAATCTCTTTTTATACCCGACCCAGGGTATATTAAGTTTGATGTATAGTTTGTAACGCAGTGAAATTATCACTGTAGACCCCTAAGACCTTTTAGAGATATGAATGGGACCGACAGGAGAATTGATTAAGCCATGTCCGTACGTCCGTCCGTGTGTAAACAACTCTTAGGCCTTAAATTTTAAGGCAGAGAGCTGAAATTTCGTTGGAAGTCCAGTCCTTCAGGTCAAGTTTGAAAATAAGCTGAATCCGCTTACAGACACGCCCAATACAGGCCTGTATGTGCGACCATCTCTAATTTAAAAAAATACATATTGCAAATTTTAGCTATGGTACAATGGCGCTAGCGCATTCATTTTTGGTACGTAACATTGCCTTATAATTGTCTTTAAGCCAAAAAATTTTAGCTTTTTGATTGACCACGCCCACTTTTTAAGGGAATTTAGCTTAAAATGTTTTCCAATAAATATATATGAAATTTGACAAAAAATTATTTGTCAAAAGCTGTAGATACTAGCATTTGCTAACTTTTATGTGTGCATTGTATATGCCTCCGCCCACTTTTGTGGGCGTGGCGTTGAAAAAACTGATTTTTTTAGTTAAAAAGGCGGAGTTTTAGGCCGAAATGTATGCAACCACCTAGTATAAAGCATTCAACAGTTATATTTTTATATCCCGCCCACTTTTTGGAGGCGTCGCAGTTTTCTTTTTGGTATGGTCGGGTATTTTGCAATCCGTTGTAGATGGATTGAAGCTTTTGCATACCCACTGTTGCACTTTCCCACTTGTTCGTAGTACCTTTAGTCACAAGAAAACAAACTTAATCAAGATTGCATGTTGGTATGCCAAAGGCGCACTAAAAACCATTAATTTTCTGAAAATGGCACGCGGTTCAAGGTTCGACATCGTGAAGAGTGTATTTGGAGTGCGTTTCCAGAATACTAAGAAGGAACTAAGAAGGAGCAGTGTACATTTAAGCAGGATACCCAAGTAACACAGAAGCTCTTACTATGGCCACCGTTACGTTTTTAGCACCACATCATAAAATCTAAAGGGTTATGTAGAGCCCACATAGCCCCATTGTAACACTTTAGGTGTTCTGCGTTGCCTTTTAAAAACGTTGGGTTCTATGTAGCAATATCTAGCTTCATCTAGAACTGTTATAGGGTTTTGTGTTTTCTCTCAAACATGGCGCTTATTTATTAAGGGTTACCATCACTCTCTTTTCTTTTATGATGTACGTTGATTCTGTTTCCTGTACTAGGTTGTTTAACTACTTGTAATTATTGACATGGCAGACGTTAATTGGAATAAATTTTTTACAGGCTGTTTTATTCTTATCCATGAATAGAGTTTATATATTAAGAGTTGTAAACGCCAAAGAGAATACCTTTTAAACTTCTAAAAAAGTGAAAAATTACAACAATTTACAATTCTTAAAATATTATTATCATGGCTGACCCCAATATAAGCAACGATACGCTCTGTAAGCTTCTTAATTTATGTTCATGGAAAAAATAGCAAAAAAGCATGAACATAGAAATCAAATTTCGGTATATGATGTATTTTTCCAGCCGAAAAATGTTATCTAGTTCAAATTCATGTCATGATATTAAAGATGTAAAATTCTTATATCCAAGGGTTTGCTTGAAATGTTCTCAAAACAATTTCTGCCAATTACATTGTTTTCTATTGTATGACACCTGGCAACCCCCAAGTGCTATATAAGAGTGCAAAGTAGTACTTTGGATGTGCCAAACCTATAGTGCTAGAAAAGTTCAAAGCACCACGTTTACGGAACTTTTAGTGCTGGCACTTTTAGTTTTATAACGGTGCTGTATACGTTTCTATGACTAATTTTATAAGTAAAAAAGCTGCGCAGCGCACCAATGGTACGAAAACGAAAAAAATCAAGGTGTAGCACTAATGATTTTGATCCTTGCAAAATCATTAATGCTACTGAAGATCATTTTGAGTGTATTATAAGTCCAATATTCAAAAACCAATGCTTATGGCTCCAGAGAAGACTACTTGGGTATGATCCACAAGCTATGCATTGAGAAGTGCTCGTCTAGATAATAGTAGGTATAGGCGACTTGTTCGCCATATGCTATCCCACCCACACTTTTACTTACGAGAAGAATAGAGCATACATAGAAAATCAACATCTTGAATAATTTGTATTTTTAAAGGCCCTGAAAAAGAGAGGCTTTATCGTACCTGGGCCTCAGCCAACAAGCTTCGCCAGCCAGCTCTGTCTCTAGCTAGCCGTCTCCAGTTTCGCTCGCGAAGTTGGCTGAGGTTGGCCCTTCCACTTGCGTGTGCCACCTGAATCTCGGTGCTCCTCTACCGGTGGATTCGGTGTGGACTCGAAGATTTTCCGGGCCGGGGCGTTGGTGTCCATCCACTATAGATGACCCAGCCATCGTAGACGTTGTGTTTTGACTCTTTTAGCTAGGTCGGTATAAATAAACAGCCCGTACAGTTCGATGTTATATCTCCTTCTCCACTCTCCGTCTATGCAGACGGGACCATAGCAGCCTAAAGTGTTTTCATCCGCCAAGCTTCTGCACCGTAAAGCAGGACTGGGATGATGAGGGTCTTATACATGGACACTTTAGTTGCTCGAGAGAGGGCTTTGCTACTCAATTGCCTTCTTAGCCCAAAGAAGCAGCGATTGGCAAGAGTTATCCTTCGTTTGATTTCAGCGCTGGTGTCATTGTCTGAATTGATAGCGGAACCCAGGTAGACAAAGTCCCTAACTACCTCAAAGTTATAGCTGTCGATGGTGATGTTTTGTGCAAGACGTCGGTGTTGGGTGTCTTTTCTTGATGACAGCATATACTTGGTTTTGCCCTCATTGACTGCTAAACCCATATTCGCCGCCTTCGTCCCAATACTCACGAAGGCTTCACTGACATTACGCTTTGTTCTACCGGTAATGTCAATGTCGTCTGCGTATGCGAGTAGTTGAACGGACTTTTGAAAGATTGTACCTCTGGTGTTGGCGCGAGAGTTCTGCACAATTCTCTCAAGAATGATGTCAAAGAAGTCGCATGACAGCGCGTCGCCTTGTTTACCTTTTTTTGACATCAAAGGGGTCGGTGTGGTCTTTGCCGACCTTGACGGAACAGCTTGAGTTTTCCATCGTCATTTTACACAGACTGACGAGTTTGGCAGGGATGCTTAAACTAGACATTGCGCTATATAGCTCATCTCTATAGATGCTGTCATACGCGGCTGGCATAGATGCTGTCTCCAAGATCTGCCGCAGTGTGAATATTTGATCGATGGTGAACTTTTCTGGCCTAAAGCTACACCGATATGTGCCTTTATGATTGTTGACAAACGGCTCTAGGCGTTCACACAGTACAGCAGAAAAGATTTTGTATGCGATGTTAAGAAGACTTATGCCTCTGTAGTTGGCACAACTCGGGGGGTCTCCTTTCTTCAGGATCGGGCAAACAATGCCGAGGTTACATTCGTCGGGCATGCTTTCTTCCGACCATATCTTGCAGATGAGCTGGTGCATGCTCCTTACCAGCTCATCGCCAGCGGACTTATAAGTTCGGCAACTAGGCCGTCTGCTCCGGCTGCTTTGTTGCATTTAAGCTTAGGCACAGCTACTTTCACCCCCTCTAGGTCGGGTGGGCGGTATCGTTCGTATGCTTCGTCAGTAACGTCTTCCCCTGGGTTGAATGGTTCGTTCTGCCTGACAGCGGTATTTCGTTCGTCCTCGCCGTTATACAGTCTGCAGAAGTGGTCTTTCCAAATCCTCAGCACCAACTGCGAATATGCAACGATGTTCCCTTGATTGTCCTTACAGGCTTCAGTTCGAAGTTTATACCCTTGGCAGGACCTTTTGATCCTTTGGTAAAACTTTCTTACCTCATTCCTGTTGTAACATCTCTCTATCTCTTCAACCGCGCGTTTCTCGTGATCTCTCTTTTTCCTTCGGAGAAGCCGGTGTTCCTCTCTCCTCCTCTGCTCGTAGAGCTCGCGAGCAGCTCTAGTCCTTCTGTGCAGCGTCGCTTTGTATGCTTCCTGTTTAGCTGCACATGCTTGCCGGCATTCATCGTCAAACCAGGGGATTGTGGTGGCCGTGTGAAACCCAGCACTTCAGAGGCGGCGTCGCTGATGGCATTTTCGCAATGTTGGTACTGGTTATCAATACTTGATGCTGGCTGCATAGGACTTCGTAAAAGATTTTGAGAGACTCGGTTGGAGAAGGACCTGGCGATCTCTTGCGATTGTAGTCGGCCAACGTCAAACTTCCTCACAGTATTTAAATTACTTGGCGCTGGTCGGGATATCCGCAGCCGTACCTTGGCTACAACAAGGTAGTTATCCAAGTCAATGTTGGCCCCTTGCGTCGATCGCAATGTGGTCTGTTAACGGTTGATTGATCGGGAGACCTCCATGTCCCTTTTTGGATATTGAGATGCGGGAACTGTGTACTAGCTACCACAACGTGTCGCCCCGCAGCAAAGTCGATCAGCCTGAATCCGTTATCGGAGGTCGTGTCGTGCAGGCTATGTTTTCCGACTGTACGACCAAAGATGCCAGCCCTTCCTAGCTTGGCATTAAAATCGCCTAGGACAATCTTTGTCTCATGCGCGCATATGAGGCTAATATTGGCGAATTTAGCCTTGATGCCTTTGCAGTCGTTAAGGGCCTCCGCTAGTTGCTCGGCTGCACGTGGTCTGTTAAGGGACCTAACATTCCACGTGCAGATCCGAAGCTCGTTGTCCTTTTGTCGTTTGCATTGGTCGTCAACAGTAAGTCCGTCGGATTCCGACGCTTGTTTCTGCTTCGTAACAGGGTGTTTCTTACGTGGCCGGGAAGTCACCCCGACGGCACGACCCCTCAACCTGGAGGACCAGGTTCTCCAGGTTATTCTATGCTTAAGCTAAAAAGCAGTCGAAATCCATGTTTTTCTGGAAATTTAAAGGTTCTTATGGAATTGTGCCTCTAAATATGAGTGTGGCCCATAACTTTGTAAGAAACAAATGTAGAAGTTAATATTTTCTACATAACATATTAAGAAAAAATATTTCGATTTGGAAGAAAAATGTTGTATAAATTACATTTGAACCATTACTCTTTAATTCGATGCCAAAAATGTATTTTTTTGGGTAAAATTCAACAATTCCGAAATATCAACCTCTAAAGAACCCGGTGAAGCTAATGTGCTAAATTTTATTCCTTATCCTTACTCAAGTTAGGCTAAAAAGAAGTCGAAATCCATGTTTTCGGGAAAATTAGAGGTTTTTCTTAAATTCTGCCTCTAAGTGTAGGCGTGGCCCAAAACCTCGTATGAAAGAAATTTAAAAAAAAGTGTTTTCTACTTAATATATTACGTAAAATTTTTTCGATTTGGAACGAAAATATTGAATAAATTGCATGTGAAAGATTACACTTTCAATCGATGCCACGCCCACAGGGCGCCCAGGGGCGGTCTGCGGACTTTATTTTTATTTTTTATGACTTGTTATCGTTATAAGATGCTGAATAATAAATTTCAGCTTTTCACAACGCCTTACAGTCTTGAAAGCACCGGAGGTTGTTGCACATTTAGACCGATTGTGGGCGTGTCTGTGGGCGGATCTAAAAAATTTTAACTCTTGTATAGCTCCGGATGACAGAAAGCTTACGTACAAGATTTCAGCTTCCTAGCTCAAAATTTAAGGCCTAAAAATTGGTGACATACGAACGGACAGACGGACGGGCGGACATGGCTCATTCGACTCAGAATTCGGCCTCGTCCATATGCCCTTAAGGTCTTGGGGTCTATCGCCATTATTTTTCTATGTTACATTTTCGCCTGTATCAAACTTAATATACTCCATTCCTGTGGAATAGGGTACAAAAATTGTGAAAAACAAATTAAGCAATCAAATTTGGTTTTCCTTGTCAGCACTCCTTTTACTAAAATATTTAATAATGTTTTGATGCAATATTTTGAAGAATAAAATTACTATAAGAAAAATGTGAAAAATATATATTTTTAAAATACCTCATAGCTTAAGTGCCCTATTTATTTTGGAAGCTTTAACCAGTTTTATGCTAATAACGTCGTTAAAAAAAATTAAAATAAACTCTTCGTACGCTTATTCATAAGTAAATTTGATCAAAAATTGGTTTCCTTGGGCATTTAAGGGTTAAAACATAAAGTCTATAAACTGATAAAAATAAAATAGTAGTACGTACTAAAGGAATTTTAGAAAGTTATATGAAAGTAATAGGTAGTAGATATACAACAAGACCTGTACTGCAGGTCCGTAGATGTTAAAAAATTAATGCTTCAGCATAATTGTTTGTATGAAGATTGTTGAAATAAGGCAATTTATTACTTTATAATGATGGTAGTGACGCTTAAGGCTTTTATCTTAACGGACCATTTATTGCCAATGTTAACCATTCAGAAGGAATTACAATGAAGAAACCTCTATAACCTTATATCCACTACTTGCCCTCCTGTGTTTTCTATTCAATTAGGCATTGATTCTCACCCACATGTGAGCTACAAACAATTTCGTCTGCATTTTGAAGGGGTAATAAAATTATTTCCATCTTCATTAGTTTTCAATTTTCCTGTTTGATAGTTGACTCTGTCGTCCTCGTTCTGCCACAAGCGCCAGGAATGTGTGTAGTGTATTGGTAATAAAAATCGAATAAGGGACCATAAATTGCAGAAGCATTGAAGTCCACTGAAGATTCCAAGCAATTTCAATAAGGAATCTATGAAATGGGTTTCTCGCTTATTTGTAGTTCTTATATCACTATACGTATTGGGGTATTTCGTTGGGCTCCTGCTTAATACCAATCGATTTCAAAAGGAGGGCAAGTAAGATGCATGTATTTGTGTATATTTGCAAAATTGTATTACGCCAAAGGTGGATGTCGTTCGTGTAGATATATAAGCGCAATACATATGTATATACATATGAAGAGATGTGTATATTTGCTAGGAATATGTTTGTCGCAATGACCAGCAGTTGAAATCTTGGGACCCTCTACGATTCCGAGAATGGAATGTCGGAAGTATTTTTATTAAATTTCTTTGCGAGTCTTTTCAATAATTCTTATTGTGTTTCTGCTTTATTTTCTCTTTTGTTCGGCTTATTTTTTTACTTCTCCGGACATAATCTGCAGTAGTTCTCGTCTTTCTTGTGTTATTTCTTTCAGAGGAGAAGAAATGATGAAAGTTAATCGAATGACTTAAGCCGTGTTATGCAGAACGTTTGGTCTTTTGTTTAAGAATACAATACTTAGGTTTTTTTATTTTAAGACACACAGTACCTGGATGATGAAATGAAAAATGCTTTTTCAGGTTGCCATAACAATTTCAGTTTAAAGACATCGCTGTTTCATGCTCAACAAACTCAATTATCGATTCCTAGAACTAGAGATTTCTAGGATTTTAAAGTTTTTTAATTAAAGATTATGCCTTGAATTATTTTAACAACTGTCCAAGAAATCGGAAAAGCTGTTCATCCAAGTTATTCGCTTATTTAAAACGTGTAATAACACTTATAGATATGTACAAAAGCAAATTTACCTTATCATGTAAAGGTGCGTACAGAAAATATGCAAACAAGCCCGGTTTCGAAATGTGCGAAAATGCATAATGCTCAGGCGTAAGTCTTTTAAATGCAAAAAAGAGTCCTACCCACTTAAATATGCCAAAATGCGGTTGTAAGTAAATAAAAAACAATTGAGTAAGTGCTTGTATGTAACAAACTTCTATGTACCCGACACTAAATAGCGTGTAAAACCGCAACTTAATGCTTTTTGGCCCGAACTTATATATTATTTGTATTAATCAATGTAATAGTATTAATTAATATCAATAGTGTTAATTAATTAATATAATTAATACAATAGTAATAACAGTGATTTCCCTAGAATCATGACAAAATGCGTTAAAATCGGAAAATATTTCAGAAAAAAATCGTTTTTCCTAAAAACGCTCTCAAAAAGTGGGCGGAGCTCAAAACTTTGTATGTTACAAACCAAGCTGAGAGTAGCTTATACCTTTAATATTTGTCATACAATTTTTTTTTTTCGATTTAAAGTGAACTCCGAGGAATCGGGTTTTTAAAGATCTAACGTGTTAAAAGTGGGCATGGTCGATACTGAGGGCTAATATTGCTCAATACAAAAATTTAAGTTCCTACGCCTTATCAAACTTAACCAAAAGACATTTTGAAAAAAAATGTTAAATAGAGGTTGTCTCACATTGAGTCCATAAGTGGGTGTGGTCGTTGGCGGACTTAGCCAATTTTAACACTTTGTGGAACAGAAGATCCAAGCCGTGTACTCTCTTGCTTGATTCTTAAGACCTCAAATACAGACAGACGGACGGACGGATGGACATTGCTTGATCGATTCACCTGTTATTATTTTACCCTCGGTGGGGTATAAAAATGGTTCGCTGAACAACAAATTGCTTAAGTATCAAACAACAACTGGTACAAAAACTGTACCATGATCTAAGTTACCTGAAAATGTATCTGCATAATTATCATATGTAAATATGAGTTTAAGAGCAGCAGATATCGAAGAAAGAAAAGAAACGGCCGCTTAACTGCTTTTTTTACCTTAATTGCATTAAATGCATGGTAAACCCATTAAAATAAGTACGTCTAAGAGATATAACATTCATTTGAATTATAAAAGTCAAAACAATATTCATACATACAATGTTTTACAAAACTGAAAAGCAATTCAATATTTTACAAAACATAGTTAGGTGCAGGGCTTATAGCAACAAACTGAAGCAAATATTTTTTCCATGCAAATATGATCAAGTTTTTTTCCAATAAATATTTCACAAGTACAAATTGCTTAAATAATGATTTATTTGTAAAGTTAAATAAATTGACCATACGTTGACAATGCCACAATTCGATGCAGCATTCGAAGTACAGATTGTAAAAGCGCGAATAAAACCGCAATTTTATATTGCCCCCAAATATGGAAATTTGTTGAACCCAAGGATAGTTAAAGGAGCGACCATAAAAGTGTATAATTGGCAAACAAAGGGAAAACGTTCATTCAATATTTGACTTGGAAAATCATTAACGGAAAAATAAAACATTTCTGGTTTGTCTGTTTGCTTATCTCTCTTAACCGATTGCAGCGAATCAAAAAAAAAAAAAATGTCAGGCCCGAAACCACAGATTGTTTTTGTCAGGACATTCATGCAAATGAAGTTATATAGGACAAGCGCATATGAGCAGCAAAAAATTATGCAACACATTTTTTCATACAATTTTATTATTTTTGTGTTGTGGATTAAGCGAGATACAGTGTACATGTAATGCCTAATCGAAACTAAAGAGAAAGATATTTTCTTGGGCGATGTAAAGGTAGAGAAATGATGTAAAGGTAGAGAAATGAAAAACCTCTATTTTTCACAAAATCCTTCTTGTTTATTTAATTTTTCGCGTACGGCTTTAATGGTGCTCTTTACAAATTAGTCTAAGAAGGCACGTCATTAAGTTATTTCGGGACCCAATTGTTCGATTTTTCGAGCCAAGTAGGCGGAATGCTGTGTTTGCTTGTCGCTGGATTTGTGGTTTCCATGTGTTCAAGCAAATACCTTTTGAAAAAAGTATTAAAATATTGGCTCACACACTGATGAGCAATCATAAGCCAATATTATTTTTGCGAAATACACTGGCAAAAATCTGGGGCTTAAGACCTTATGATATTGATGATCAAATAGCCTTTCGTTTAAGAAAAGCTTTCCCATTTGCATGGGGTGGTTTCACAGTCCTGCCGAAACAGCTTTTTATTCCCCGACCCGACTATATTAATTTAAATGCATAGTTTGTAACACAGTGAAATAATCACCGCAGACCCCTAAGACCTTTAAGAGATACGATCGAGACCGACAGGTTAATTGATTAAGCCATGTTTGTCCGTCTGTCCAAATGTGTGAAATTTTTAGGTCCTTAAAATCGAGCTAGGACGCTCAAACTATTGGGGTGTTTGTTTGCTTATGGTTTTTACTTATAATTTACTAAGCCGTTTAACTGTCTGCAATAGACTTTCTCTGTTACTTGTGTTTAAACCCACCCCCCAATCTCAATGTCTTCAATGTAAGACAACATCTATTTTAAATTTTGTTTCAAAATGCTTCTTGGTCAAGTTAGACGTAGGAACCCAAATACCCATCGGCGGACCATTAAGGCGAATTGTTTTGGTGTAGTATGCTTGGCACAGTATTTAAGAATTAAGAAAAAGTTAATAATTTTTGCTTCATGTGGAAAAATAAATAATAAGGTGGGTAGATACTTACATTGTCGAGATCAAATTCGGAACTTATTTGATTTCCACCAAGAAGAAGACAGCCGAATTGAAAACGTCAAACTTTTGGCGGATTTAAGATCCGTTCGTTTTGCAGAACACACTTTAATCCGCAAAACGTCATGCAAATACAGAATTAAGAACACAGAAAATTCGAAAACGCGACGATTTGGTAGTAGAGCGAAACTGCTGGTAGAGCAGCAGTGTTAGTCTAGTGCTTTTCCTAAAATTTTGAAAAACAAATAAATCCGTTAACCATCCGTCTTTATACTTATAAAGCCTTTTTGTGAGAGATGGTTTAGTCTTTCTTCATATTTTTCAAAAAAAGTGCCTTTCGAGCTGCAAAAGAGTTTAACATTCACTTTTGTTGGTCATAGTTTGATGAGGCTTTGTGTCGTTTGAAACACCTTCTACTAGCAAATATTGAGCTTTAATTCCCTTCAAGAGCAAAATTGATCTCATCTCTTTTGCTTACAAATCTTGCAAATTATCTGCAAGGCCATTTCGAAAGCTTTTATTATAAAAAAAAAATTGGCATTTGGCTCTTAAATTAAAACAAAAGCTAGTTTTATTCAAAGCCAATATTATGTTGCCCCCCAAAATCCGATGAAGAGCATTCTAATTTAAGTATGCACGCAGTGTGTACAACGCTATGTAAATTTTCAAGCATCCTTCTACTGATGCTAAATAAAGCCTTGTTTCATTGCAGTGCAATCTCGAAATAGAAACGTAAATATGCATGTCCATCTTTTGAAGGGAGTATAGCGCTGTACCGTACAGTGGTGCTTGCTCTCTAGAGTAATTGGATTGTATCCATATCGAACAAAAGTCGAAACGAATTGAATAATATACTCAATCTCCAAGGATGGATGTTAATTGAGAACCCAGTGTGATGCAGAGCTGGGGACTATGCAATCTGTGCTTTGTACTACATTTCGAGATTTCAAAATTTATGTACCTACATAGCTGTGATTGTGTGTTTGTACCACTAAAACAAGGCAGATATGTCCGATGTTAATTTTGGCTTTGTGGTGCAACGTAATGTCGCAGTACAATCTATTCCAATTTACTTATTCTTACTATTGTTAGTTCTCGTCCTGATGAAACGATGGACAAATAGCTGGAGTATAGGTGTTAAGAATGTATTAAGGCTGAAGGGTATACACTGGGATGCATCCATTTTATAGAATTCAATACATTCGCCTTATTAATGAGATTTTTAATGGTTCAGAACATAACAAGAAGGACTATGAGATCTAGAACCGGCTGATGGAACAGAGATAGAAAATTGTTTTAAACGAAAATATTGGGCTTCTCCAGATAAATAAAAAAATTTTAAATGTGATAAAATGAGAAAGACGCATATTGACAGTATTGCTAAATATGTGAGTCAAGGTGTAATTATACTAACTTTTTTTCAGTTTACTGCAAAATCTACTTAAAAAGTATGGAGAGTAATTACTGTGCCATTAGCTTAAGGAATGGAACTACAGGTTCCTTCAGCAAACCTTTGTTAATTTGTCCACGTTCCTGTCTCCTGTGTTAGTTTTACGACACAGTACAGGTATTAATATGTTAGATTAAGAGCTGAACGAGGACAAAACGAAACCACCGATGGCTCAACTGAATCGGTGGCTATCGTTTTTTTTTTTTTCAATTACATACACTTAACCTAGCATACCGCATACCAAATTTCAGCTTTCTACGAAAACTTTGATATTTAATGCATGAAAGTAAAGTGGGCGTGTCAGTGGGCAGATTCAAAAAAATTTTACACGTGTATTGCCTCGGGACCTAGAAAGAGCACGAGGTTTCATGTTCCTAGCTCAAAATTTAAGGCCTAAAAACTACCGACACGCTGACGAATATGGCTCATTTGTCTTACAATCCAGTCTCGATCATATTATGCCCTCAAGGTCTTGGGGATCTTAGTGGTTATTTCTCTGTTACAAACTATGAATAAAACTTGATATACCTCCTATCCTATGGGATGGGGTATAAAAACGGTATCAAATATTCACATTCAGTACCAACCAAGATACTGCCATAAAAACCTCCTGTGAAGCCTGAGGTGCCTATGAAGGTTTTTCCTTCATAAAAAAATGAAGCAGGTATAAGAATATCAAAAATATAGAACTAGGTTCCACAGCACGTTTCGCACCATTTAGTCCCTGATGTAGTTTGATGCCTTCCGCTTGCATTGTGTTTGGAGTTAAGCTATTCCAACATAATGCTCATGATAGACCAAATAATCCAGCATGAAAAAAAAATTAAATCAGGGTTGAGGACCAATTTTGTTAAGTTTTTATATTGCCTTACATCACACATCGCTGTTGGTACATTGATGGGCTAAGCTAGAGCAGAAAAAAAAATTTCTTAAGGACTGTCGGGTTTACCCATAAAGCTATAAAAAATATAATTGTATATGAGCTTGAAATTCTTAGAACTTTTCCTTAAATAAGGGCCACTAATTTGTTACCCTCTAGACTTAATTTGATATAAATAGTAGGGGAAATACGTCCAAAATGACATATATGGGTAAAATGACATACCAGCCATAACTTGAAATGTGGTTCACTTAAAACACTATATGCTATCATACTAGGTTACTTGAATGATTTTTGAAAACCTGTCAAAATTACATCTTACTTGACAGCCTATATTCGATGCCAAAAATCAAAAAGTGTTTTTAGTACCAAACATATTATTTTCGCGTGATATACTTTTTTATTTTTGTTTTGGTTTGTTTCTTGTAGTTTTTCCTTAATATTATGTTTTACATCGATAGATTATGACAAAATTTAGAAAACCAGTTAACTGCTGGCCATTAAATCAGAGATAAATATATTTTTTCTTTGCCAAATGTCGTCAAAACTACCACGGGGATTTGGCCGTCCGTGTGTCACCAATTACAGAAATTTTTTACGTAGGTAAGCAAACTGTAAGAAGTCGTAGTAGGCTGAAATTTTACATTAAGCAACTCCTTGTGCGTAAGATGCACAATAAAGGTCGAACGAAGGTTTACTTTCTCGAAAATATTTTATAATCAATCAATAATGTGTAATTTTCATAAGATCATGTTGTATGTCATTTTATCAAGTGTGTCATTTTGTCCATACTATATGGGCAAAATGGATTTTCTTATAGTTTTGAAAAACAGTTTTATATTTTTATTTGTTAATTATTTTTATTAAAAAAACAAGGTAAAATGTTCGCAATGAATATAGACTGCAATAATAAGCATAACAATTGCAATATCTCCTATAAATAAAAATTTATGAATCAAAAGGCTAACAGTATGTCGTTTTGGACGTACTTCCCCTAAGCTTAGAATCGTACCGAAACTAAGGTTAATCTAAAGCTAAAAAGTATAAGTCCAACTATTTAAATTGCATTTTCCTTAAAAAATTTGCAATCTAAAGTGAAAAAGTGTTTAAAGTATGAGCTAAAGTGAATTTTTCATTGTGGCAGCCTAGAGCCCTTTTTTAAATTACCATGAAAGAAGAAAAAAATCCTCGTATCCACTGCACTCCTTTAACTTTGAAAAAGGCAATTTTTACTGAATTATAATGTGCTCGCAACTTCTGACATCCTTGTTGTGTGCACTGTCAGAACAATAAATTAGCTGTTCCTTGGGGTAATATAAAAATCCGACAAAGCATATATAAAAGTCAACAGTAACAGCATTAAGGTGGGAAAAATAAAACGATCCAGACATAAATAAAACCCTACAACAATCATACCCAGTAGAGCGGCGACAGCATCTCATTTACTGTCATGGTGATATAATATCGTAAAAGTTAAGGATTTGGATTCGTTTGTGTGTATTTGTGTCCCTCATTTCTTTTGCCGTGTTTGGTCATCATTGAGGGTGAGAGTTTTACAAGA
This sequence comes from Neoascia interrupta, assembly GCA_947623515.1. NCBI lineage: Eukaryota > Metazoa > Arthropoda > Insecta > Diptera > Syrphidae > Neoascia > Neoascia interrupta. The sequence continues at coordinate 218,124,269 of OX392463.1, read as the reverse complement.
AAAAGGTTGAATATAGTTTTTTCTTGATTAATTACACTTTCCTTTAAATCGACGGCCAAAGAAGAAATCATTGATTTTGAAGAGGCTTCCAATTTACAATACCTTCATCTTATAGTGGCATTATGTAAAAACAAAAGGGAAATATGAACAACTTTTGACATTGAACTCGTGGACTAAGTAAAATTATATGAGACGTTTATGCACTATTAGAGGCATTAAAAAGGAGTACAAGTTTTATTACTTAAATGGGTGTATGGGCTCAGTATAGACTCCAACTTCTTTTTATACCCCATCCCATAGGATAGGAGGTATATTAAGTTTGTCACATAGTTTGTAACACGGTGAAATAATAATGGTAGACCCCCAAGACCTTAAGGGCATATGATCGAGACCGAATTCTGAATCGAATGAGCCATGTCCGTCCGTCAGTCCGTCTGTATGTCACATGTTTTTAGGCCTTAAATTTTGAGCTGGGGTGCTGAAACCTCGTACGTAAGGTGCACGTCACGCGAAGCAGTACAAGTGTAAAATTTTTTGAAATCCGCCCAAAGACACGCCCACAATCGGTCTAAATGTGCAACTACCTCCAGAGTTTTCAAAACTGTAAGACGGTTTAAAAGGCTGAAATTTAACATTTAGCATCTCTTAGTCAATGTCAGACACGAAATATACAAATTTAATTGGTAAACCTCCTCTAGTGGGCGTGGCATCTTTTTTAAGGGTACATTTTCAAATGCCGTTTACTCAATATTTTTGCTCGAAATTAAAAAAAAATTGCGAAATATTTTATGTAGAAAACGCTTAGTTGCACATTTTGTTCCTACAAGACTATGGGCCCCGCCCACATTTGGAGGCAGAATTGAAGAAAAACCTAAAATTTTCCAGAAGAATTTAATTTCGGCTGGCCTTGAGCCTAATATAGGAAAGCATGAAAAAAAAAGTAGCAGGTTAGGTAAAAAATGCTTCAGTCTAGATTTTGTTTATATAAAGTTTTTAGCCAAGCCCCCTTTTAGGGGTCGATTTTTCAAAAATATTGTATTTGAACCAAAAAATTGAATTTTTACATATTAAATATCGGAAATAGCGGAAATATCTTATAATGAATAGTTTGTAATTAGGGGCGGTTGGACCACGCCCCCTTTCCGAAATTTGCATTACTTATAAAATGTCAAAAATAACTTTGCCATCAGCATTTTACAATGTGGGATAGGATGGGGTATTCAACGGTCCGTTTTACGGACTGTAACTTCTGCGTACACACTGTAGCACTAACTCACTGGTTTATTATTATATTTGGTATACATAAAAATAGTCACTGGTTTTTATAAAATTTTTGCTTTTTATAATTTGCATACGCTTGTTCACCTTTTTATAAATTTCAAATCTGCTGTTCTTATGGTGGGCGAAATTTAAGCCTTCTTACTCAAAATTCTTTTAATATACAGGCTAGCAAAAATTTTTTTCTCTAGTTGGCTTGAAGATCATGTAGATTCTGATTGTGCCAAATTTGATTGATGTATTGTTATTAGAAGTAAAGTATTAGTTAAGTTAAGTATTTCTATAACTTCTATAAGTATAGAAGTTATAGAAATTTCGCTAGCAAAACCGTTTTACACAGACAAGGCCATCTCTGAAAACATTTTCTATTAAAAAATCTGTATAGTTTTTCCTAAAATTTCTGAAAATGGACTGTCTCCCTTATTTATTGCAAAATTATGCCTAGAACTCTTTTGGAGATAGAAAGGGGCACATGTTTTTTTTTTAATTTATTATACCCGACCCAGGGTATATTAATTTTAACGCATAGTTTGTAACACAGTGAAATAATCACCGTAGATCCCAAAGATATGATCGACACCGACAGATAAATCGATTTAGCCATGTCCGTCTGTCCGTCTGTCCGTCTGTCCGTCTGTCCGTCTGTCCGTCTGTCCGTCTGTCCGTCTGTCCGTCTGTCCGTCTGTCCGTCTGTCCGTCTGTCCGTCTGTCCGTCTGTCCGTCTGTCCGTCTGTCCGTCTGTCCGTCTGTCCGTCTGTCCGTCTGTCCGTCTGTCCGTCTGTCCGTCTGTCCGTCTGTCCGTCTGTCCGTCTGTCCGTCTGTCCGTCTGTCCGTCTGTCCGTCTGTCCGTCTGTCCGTCTGTCCGTCTGTCCGTCTGTCCGTCTGTCCGTCTGTCCGTCTGTCCGTCTGTCCGTCTGTCCGTCTGTCCGTCTGTCCGTCTGTCCGTCTGTCCGTCTGTCCGTCTGTCCGTCTGTCCGTCTGTCCGTCTGTCCGTCTGTCCGTCTGTCAGTCTGTCCGCCTGTCCGCCTGTCCGACTGTCCGTCTGTCTGTCTGTCTGTCTGTCTGTCTGTCTGTCTGTTAAACAGATATATATTAAAGATATTATTATTTGCTACGTTTGCTCCATGCAAAGTTTTGATCTCCACCTTCTTCGAGGTGGCGTTTTTACGTTACGAAAGAATGTTTTTTTTTCCGAAATAATTTTCGGTTTTAACGCATGTTGCCGAAATTACAATGAATTGATTTAAATTTTTAGCCCAGGCCCACTTTTGGGGGCGTGGCCTATACAAACAATAAATACGAATAATACAAATGGGGACAAAAAACTTTACGATCTAGTATTACACGGTCGGGTATGTATAGTTTGTTGGGTCGGGTATGTAGAAGTTTGTCACTGGCGAACTCTTGCCCTCAATCACTTGTTTTATTAATTTTTAAATTTGAAATCCATAAAACGACCAGGTGTTTTAGTTTTTTTTTTAAATGATGTTAGACATTTTTTTCAATATTTCGAGTTCAACTACCTGTGCTAGCATTGATTTTTTTTTCTTCCAAACCATTAGTTTTAAGGAAAGCAGTATTACGGGTTGAGCCTATAGTAGCTATGAAGAAGTTATTGCTAAATTAAAAATTACTTATACATTAGGAAGTCTCCATTGGTGTGCCTCTTCAGGTGATGGATATGTGTATATTAACAAGATGTGGTATGTACCAAAACGGAAATAACTTCGTACGGAAGGTTCAGATCGGCCTTAAATAGGCGAAACTATTCTACAAGAGGCTGCAATTGATAAGACAGCTGATTATACCATCGTTTTCCCTCCACTAACGTGTGGACATTTTTTGTGTGTCTAAGCAGAGTCTGTACGTTTGCAATTTTGGAGCTTTTTTACGTCTTACCTACACCATTAAAATTAAAGAACTTTTAAGTAATGGCTCGACGTTGACCATTTAAATTATCTACCAGTGGGATTTCACATTGCGTCGTAAAATGCCGATTGAATTGAATGCTTGCAATAAACAACTTTTAGAACGGAAGTCGATTGACCCTTCCACAAGAACCTATGAATTTACTCTGGGGGCTGGTATAAAATCCGAAGTACGGAACCTTCAATGAGCTCCAAAGACTACCGGCAACATATTCGTGGCAAGATACTTTCAGACGTGGCAAGATAAATCTCTTCCTGAAATGTTTGTTTGTGCTTTTTAAGCAATGTATGTAGGTGAATAAAATCTTGTTGCCTCTCCCACTCTCAATATCAGAATGAGACTCTCCTTCTAAAGCTACGACCCTTTAAACCACCATTTTTAAATTTATATATTTGGGAAACCATTCTACCCAGAGAGGTGGCGTATAATACAGTCAAAGAAAATCCAATTACGTATCAACAAAGAAAGAGTCTCCAAGGACATACCTTAAATAAAACTATGCTTGTATCTTCAAACTGAAGAAACTACACAAACTGTAAAAATATAAATCTCAGAGCCTCTCTCGTAAGATTATAAAACCCATCCTTTTTAGTATAAATCTTTTCTCACTGAGAAAAAAATGCCTCCCTTCTCGCTATGAATTCATGTTTACCACCAAATAAAGTTATGTGAATCCCCACCTCCTGCTGCGGTATGATGGTGCATGCCTTGAGTCCAAAGTGCTCGTCCCCAAGTTGTGTTTAACTTACAAAGGCATGAACCCAACCTTATAGCATAGACTTCCACGTGGAGAAAAGACCTTATGAAGCCACCATGAAAAATGGTTCGGGGACTTTCGCGTGTGAACCTTTCACCAATCGCCGTAAAAAAAATAATGGTGCAGAAACACCCACAATATCGAAAAGTTCTGCAATTTCTTTTTTGTCGACTCTCACCCCACCAAGCGAAAGGATAATTTCCAGTATAAATATTCTTATCTCCCTTCAAGGTTGCACGGGCTCCATTCAGTTATGCATCGCGATTTCGCTCGTCGACAACGACGACAATGACGACGACTACGATGAAAGTCGTTTGCATAAACTTTCCATTCAATAGAGCAAAGAGGAATCATTGGAAATGTTAATCCAAAGTTATACCCGTACACTGCATCCTTTCAATGCGTTGAATATCGAAGTTCCTTCTTGCACTATAAATTTTTTTCCAAGTTTGTTATATGACACGGAATTTGTCATTCTATACTAGTATGGAAATCTATGACCGTGTCCTCGACCTAAAAAAAAAACTTGATACTCCCTCACAATACATAAATAATGTGTAAAATTCAAATTGACAACTAAGCTCGAAGTAAGTATGGATTGTATGACTTTCCCCCAGTGACACAAAGGACATGTGCATCCTGTAAACAAGAGCCATTCATTCATGTGTCCATCTACTGCTCCTGGTGCTCAGCGTTCTTCGTCGCTTCCACATCCTATAGAAATGTTCCCGGAAAGAACGGGTGTGGTGTGGTCGAAGTTTCGAACTTTTATCTCCTGTGATAGCTTCAGCTCAGCCCACAAAACAATATGTGGTCGTGTGAAAATGTATGCCTTTTATACCATCCCCTTTAACAGTGATATCTCTTTTAGTTCTCTCGTTATTCGGTAGCGAGGTTGTTGCTGCTGTTGCCAGAGCCACTGGTTGTGCTATTGCTGCACTGCTCCAGGAGACGATGATGTATTGTTAGGCACTGCCATCTGACCATATAACATGTGAAGTTAGGTTACAGGGTCGAGGGTTTATAGTTGGATTGTTCAATATTTCATTGTTTGTTTCTAGAAGTGGAAATGAAATAAAATTTCCATTTGGTAAAATGTATCAGGCACACTCATACACAGCGAGAATATATTTGCCGAATTAAAGCAGAGCGCACCCACTCGGCCATATTTTATAGTTGTGGCACAGTACGCCACAAAGTGGTCAAATTTATGATCGGTTCATAGCATTTGAAAAATGGGTATGGTCGCTTGCATTATTTAGCCAAACTGGCCGAGCTGGCGTTTGTGTATTGCATCCTTTAGAACGCAGCACAATTAAATGGAAAGTATTTAGCAAAACACCATCCGTTATTAGGCGAGTGTTTCAGACATATTTTTGTAGAACATTTCTTTATGTAAAAATGTCAAGCCCTCTAAATCTATATACATATTTAGCACATACAAGAATTTTATTTTCATATTACCTTTCACCTTTTGAGCACTTAGCCCAGGAGATTCGTTTGCTAAACCAATAAAGATCAAGGACAGCTTCCTGTTGATGACGATAAAATTCTTCACATGCTGTCACAACGCTGTGAGGGACTTTTGCTTAAATGGTTTCCCAGGCAATTCTCTTCAGAACGTACTACATCTTATATAGACAAAGTATCAGGTAAGTATCTATAAGACGAATCCCGAGTGGTTCCCTCAGATTGTGAAAACCAGTGAGTAAGCACTTTTTCTCTCCATACCTATTCTCATGTCCATAGCTTTTTGTTTTCCATACACTTTCTCATTGCCACTCATGGAATCATTTATCAACTAAAATAAAATTGCATTTATTCCTCACAAGGCCTTTTTAATTTATTTTAAAACAGGGTCGCGGCATGACCAGCTCCCATCACTCAAATCAACATAAGCACAGAAATATGAAAGAATGCTGCTTAAAAGTACCAAAAAGTATTATTTTGTAAAATCGACCCTAAAAATTGGTACGGCCAAAAATTTTGTACAATTAAAACCTAAAACAGTTTTTTTGAACACTAGGGTGGACGGTATATCTCATGCGATATATCTCATGCGTCTCAAATTAGGCTTTTACCTATTTCTGAAAAATAAGAAGTTTTTATTTTGATTCTGCCTCTGCGTGGCCCAATACCACTTTAATGAACAATGTGTGGAACTCAGATTTGATTGTCACTGAAATTTTGATTGTGCTACGATCATAAGAAGATGCTGAATTCCGGCCTTTAACGACGTCTTGCAAATTTGAGAACAATGGGGGTAGTTGTAAAATTATACATACATTGTGGGCGTGCCTGTGGGCGTATTAAAAAAATATTTTATTTGTGTTGCTTCGCATGACAAAGAGTTTACTTATTTCAGAGCTTAAAATGTAAGGACTAGAGTTTGGTGACGTACGGGTGGATAAATGGACATAGCTCACTCGACTAAGAAATCGGTCTCGATCATATGCCCTGGTCTATAGATATTAATTGCCGAAGCTAAATTTTCGCCAGTATCAATCTTAGTATACTTAGTATTTCCGTTCCTGTAAAACAGGGTATCAAAACAGGAGACATCTGGTCCAGAGAGACAGTTATTGAACTAAAGGTGGAAGCACACTGTGGCCATAGCCTAGTGGGTTCTATCTATCTAATGTCACCGTAGTGTGCTGGTCAAAAAGGAATGAGATACAAGTTGACTATGAGTCGAGTGCTCAGTCGCAAAATAATAAAGTTGCTTGTGAATAAATGTGGGTTTGTCGCTGGTAACTCAACCACTGACACAAAGTAGGATTAGAGGCATAATGAAGGACTATAGTGGAAAATCACAACAGTGTGCTTATAGATCTTCAGCTCTTAGCCTTTGGAGGCATAAGAATCACATGAAAAAAAAAAATTAAAAAAATGCTTTTACCCTTAACATTTGTCATATAATTTTTATACCCTACTCCACAGGAATGGAGTATCTAAAGTTTGATGCAGGCGAAAATGTAACATAGAGAAATAATAGCAATAGACACGCAAGACCTAAAGGGCATATGATCAAGATTGAATTCTGAGTCGAATGAGCCATGTCCGTCCGACCGTATGTCACCAATTTTACGGCCTTAAATTCTGACCTAGAAAATTGAAATTTTGTACGTAAGTTTTCTGTCATCCCAAGCAATACATCATGTCTTTCAAATGCGCCCTCAGACACGCTCACAATTGGTCTAAATGTACAACTACCTCCAGTGCTTTTAAAACTGTAAGACGTCGCGAAAAGCTGTAATTTAACATTTAGCATCTCCTAATGATTAAAACGCATACAAAGTAAAAATAGAGTCAGCAGGTCAGCATGCCTTGTAGGCGTGGCATCGATTGCAAGAGTAATCCTTCAAATGCAATTTATTCAATATTTTTATTCAAAATTTGAAAATGTTTACTTATATTCTGTGTAAAAAATAATTGGTTCTACACTTAGTTCATACAAAGTCTTAGCCCACGCCCACTTTAAGAGGCATAATTAAAGAAAATCCTATAATATTCCACAAAAACATGGATTTCGGGTGCTCTTTAGCCTTACTGAGGGAAGAATACGAAATTAAATTAAGCACATACGGACACCATTCTAGATTTCATTATACAAAGTTTTTGGGCACGCCCATTTTTAGGGTTCGATTTAACATAATTAATGAATTTGGACCAAAAAATTAAATTTTTACGTAGGTACATTTAAACTTGGATATCTCTATGCTAATATTGATTTTTATACCCCATCCCATAGGATTGGAGGTATATTAAGTTTGATTCATAGTTTGTAACATAGAGAAATAACCACCGTAGACCCCAAGACCTTAAGGGCATATGATCGAGACCGAATTGTAAGTCGAATGAGCCATGTCCGTCCGTCCGTCCGTCTGTCGGTAGTTTTTAGGCCTTAAATTTTGAGCTAGGAATTTGAGACTTGATATCTGTTCTTTCTGGGTCCCGGAGCAGTACAAGTGTAAAATTTTTGAAATCCGCCCACTGAAACGCCCACTTTACTTAATAGCATGAAAAATCAAAGTTGTCGTAGGAAGCTGAAATTCGGTATGCAATATCCCCGCTTAAGTGTATTGTGATTGGCATTTAATAAAAAGCGAAAACCGCCCCCTTGTAGGCGTGGTCTGTGATATTAATATCGGTCCGTGATATTTAATAAGCTTTCTAATAAACGGCTTTTATTTGATATTATTTGCTTTAAGTCCAAAAAACTTGCACTATAAAATGTTCAGATATGTGCGTAAGCTATCATCTCGAATGAATAAATTTTAGCCGCGCCCACCTCTGGGGGCGTTTTTAAGTCAAAAATCAAATTTTTAATTTAACATAAAAAAAATTATGTTATTGAAAAGGGGTTGATGCCACGCCCCTTTTTTAAAAAAGAAGATTTTCAACTGACAAATTCTCAACACAATTAAAGTTAATAGAAACTGAAATTTAACAACCAAGATTTTTGACGCATTTTGGAGCTTGACAGTGGTCAATTGGGATGGGGTATCCAACGATTCGCCTAGGCGGATTGTAGCCCTCCCCCTAGTCAGTGGCAGGAAACGGAATGCCACACCTCTTTTAAAATATAAATTCGAGAAACTTATAAGAAATACAACAAAATATTTTTTTAGTTAAGTAATGCCTGTGTTGACGCGCTCTATCTGGTATATGGCAGAGACGGTCATGTGGAGTCTCTCTCTAGCAAAGTCAGCAGACAAGAAATCTGATGTATCTCGGGGCGAAGACGAGGGAGTCGTGATCGAACACTCGGCGTGAGCGGTCTTTGTAATTTGTAATTTGTGTAATTACTTTTGTGTGTTACTTTTCTTAGCTACGAAGGTGGATACAGACTGCTAACGTGAAAGGAATGAAAACCCAAAATATACAGGAATGGTAAAGAGAATAGGAATCGAAAGAAGAATAGGAATAGGAATAGCATATACCGCGGTCCGTTACAGACAGACCGAAGCTATTACATACGCACTGTCGCGCTTAGTCCCTGGTTTCTTTCTTATTCCTGCCCAAATTAGGCTTTCTTTAAGGCACTCTGGTTTTTCTTACAAGAAAGAAGTTTTTTTTATAATTCAGCGTGGCGAAAAACATTAATATATGAAATATAATAATAAATATTTCAGTTCCCTAGCTTGAAATGTATTACGCCTTACAATTATGGCATATTCTTTTCAACACAGATTCGTGAAAATGAATACAGAAAAAAATTGTTCTCTTCACGTACACCTGAACTGAATCGTGCTCATGTAAATGTTCTTTTGAACTCCGAATGTCGGTGTTGACACCGAAATCGAAATATCGCCACCGTCCTATTTGACGGTGGAGGTTGGGTGTAGCTTAAGTTGTGTATGTAAAGTGACGTTTCGATTCAATTTTAATTCGTGATTTTCAGCGGTCCGTCCAAAAATGGAAAAAGGACCTCTTATGGTATCGCTTCGTTGTCCGTCCAATCGCTTTATAATTTCTCTGAACGGTAAGTCGTAGAAAGACAAAATTTGGTGTGCGTATAAACTGTGGAAATAGTCAGAGAGTCCAAAGAGGGCATTTTTTTTTTAAGCTCAAATAACGGTTTAATTACAGTTTGAAATTTCATGTGAAAATTAACTTAATGTTTTTTAGTGTTTTTTTTTCAAGAACAAGAAAAACGAAACTTAGGTTTTAGAAATACTATGCTTTAATTAAAAAATAAAACTTTTCGAAAATATCAAAACGCTTTTGAGAAATGAAGAGTCGGAAATTCGTGACGTTTTTCAAAGTGCTGGAGGCCATAACTTCTGAACAGCTTATCGCTCAAAATCAATATTGAACACACGTATAAAGCAAGTGCTTTTCAAGGTTTTTTTTTTCAAAAACAGTTCGAGTACTGCACTTTTGATTCACAAATAATTCACTGCACAAATAATTCAAAATTTTAAGGAAAATTATAGCGGATTTTGAAATTTCAAAATCTTCTGAGATTTAACCGAAAAACATAAAAGCATTTTTAAAAACAATTTTTTTAAGTCTTCTAGTAGCTTAACGGTATTAGCGATCTTTTTCAGATTTGGTAAAAGTACAAAGTTTACAGAAAGAAAGGAAGGCTGCGTTAAATTTTTTTTAAATTGCTGTTTTTAACCTACGTTTTAGGAAGCCTATTTAAAAAACGAAATAAAAAAGGAGCGTGTTTTACCGTTTGCGCATAAGCCGGTGGCCATAGAATTAAAAAAGAACATCCAAGGCTTGTGCTGCTAGTTGTGCTATTGGAAAAAAGTCTAGCGCGAACTGGAAAAAACTTCAAAATATTTTTTTTATGGATTTGAAATTTTAAAAATTATAAAAAAGGTCAAAAGAACGCATGTCTCCCCCTGTATCTCCCAAACGGTATAATTTTTAAATTAACACCGGGCATAGTCCATTTTCTTGAATTTTATACAAAACTACAGCAGACTTCGAATACTCAAAAACTTCGAAGATTTAACTGAAAAACGTGAAAACATTTTCGAAAACTATTTTTTAAAGATTTCTAGTTCCTTAACCGTTTTGACCACCTTGTTAAAATTTTTCTGAGGTATATAATGTTTAAAAAGCAAGCGAACGGCATTAAAAACGTTTTAAAATTGCCGTTTTCGACCCTAAGTTTTTAAGCTCATTCAAACAAGCGAAATAAAAAACAGCATATTTTTACCGTTTTCTCAGAAATCCATGTCCGCAGGTGGCTGTAAAATTGATCAAAAAGTCTAACAGTAATTAAAAATAATCGAAATTTCTGTTTTCTGGGTTTCAAATCATAAAAATTTTAAAGAAGGCCAAGAAAGAGTATGTCCTTCCCTCTATTTTCGAAACGGTAAAGCTTTTTGTTAGCCTATTTTAAGAGTAACGAAACCCAATATAAATTCACATAATATTAAATATAGATTATTATGTTGGGTGATGATTATATAGAATCACATAATATAAGAACAGTAGACAGCACTACGAAAAAAGTATATTACAGACTGTAAAATATATCCAGAAAAATTTTTAATAAATAAATAGAATGTTACACAAATTGCGCAATATAGATGACTTTAACCTTCAACAAAAGCCGACGGACCGCTCCACGTATATCTTCATACTTGACGCTCTTTTTTACAACGCGATTGAAATTGTATGTAATCGATAAAAAATAACTAAGTAGCTCAAACTCGAAGCTATTAAAATTCATTTTAAATAAAAAGTACCAAAAACCGAGGTAAACAAAATAAAGTCAAAAAGTTTGACACTTAAAGTGATGATTGCACCGGTGCAGTATTTGCCGTTCTGTATACAATGAAAACGAGTGTACACCACGCTGGAATGGTCGCGAACACCGACAATTATTTGACAGCTCGGTGTGGCAGTTCGGTGTTCAAAAGAATACGCCATTAGATTTCTGATCAAAGATTCCTGACTGCACATGTCTTAATAATGCTGTCGTCTCGGTCTTATCTCAAAAAGGTTCTAGGACCAGCGCTTGGAAAACGAAGATTTTCAGAAATCTAGAAAGACCCTTATAGACGGTCCGCAATGGGTTGCATGATACTCTCTATTCTAAACCTTATTCAAAAAAGCAATCCCACAATCACTTCAAAAAGTGGCTGCGTTGAGAAAATATGCAATCGATCGCAGAAAAACGGAGGCTTTTATTGAAGCCCTGTTTCTTTTTTCCAACTGGCTTATTTTATGTTTAATATTTCGCTCAAAGCAAAGGTATGTTGTACTTGCCAATTGGTTTTAAATAAATTTATTAATAGTTAATCTGACTATGGTGAAAAATTAACGTACTTTAAGTCTTAAACAAGTGTAATGAGCAAACATTGATAATTATGAAAGTCCATTTGAAGCGCGCTCCCATTCGCATCATTCAGACACACGGCTCCGCAGATTTGAGTGAAAATCCATTACAAAAAGATTTAAAACCCTTTGCAAATACAGACCGAATTTTCATTGCTAATCGCATTAATTGGATTGTCACTGTTTCCAAAGGTTAATGAAATAAATTTGCTTTGTACAAATTATAATGAGTAGAAGTGAGTTAAGCAGATGCAAATAAAAAGCAAACATTTCAATTTCCCTCTTCCGGTCTTTTCATCAAACAAGCAGATGTGTGTTTGTCGTGTGCATTCTATTTTGATTTGATTTTATTTAATTCTCACAAAGCAAAAAATCACTGCTTTTGTTTCCAAATTTTTGCTTGATTAAAATTTACTGGACCCTTTGTCTATACATTTACAAAGACTTTAAGTTGCATTTATCGTTTTAAAGAAGAAAAAAAAAAAAAAAACATCTACCAGAAGAACCAACGCAATCTCCCTAAAGGTAAAAAGACAACACTAAATGATATTCGGGGCCTCAAGGTAAACGTTATTGTCACCAAATAATATATACCTAACTCTCTGCAGTTACAGTAGTGTTACAGTAGTGTTACAGTAGTTCGAAGAAGTTATCTTTTTCTTTGTCAGATATTTCAAGCTAGGAGGAAAAAGTTATGACTTTTAATGGAAATGCTTCAGGGTAAACTCTGGAATCGTAAAGTCAAAAGAAAATCAATGAAACCCGGGGCTCAGATACACTATGACAGTGCGAAATCAAAGCCATTAGGGTGCTCTAGGGTCGATGTGAAACACAGTTTTTTTGTCTTCAAATGATAAATTAAATTGTAAATTACATTTTGTGAAGAATAAATACATTATCTATAGGACCTTGATTCTAGGTAAAGTCAATAATGTGGTTCTTAGCCCTTGAAAAGAAGACTGCAAGTGTTAATATAAAGAAGACATTTAGATACTGTTTGATCTGTGCCTACCAACACACTTGAAAACAGAACTTGTTCTGTTGCGGGGCTGAATACGATGTAATGTACGAAGGTAATAGTACGACACTGATTTTAATTAAGCCCTTTATAAAACATGACCAGAGAAAAAAAACTTTTAAGAGATCAATTTATGTCTAGAACACTGGATGAAATTAAATAAAACTATGCTTTCTATTCCTACACCCAATGCAATTCAACTGCACTTAGAACTGATTCAAAGCGTTAATATTACCCATTTTCAGCCCTTAGAAGAATACAAACAATATTTCTTAGTTTAGAAATCCACCCACCAGAAATCATTCGCGGAGCATTCCGTGCACCACTTATTTAAAAGAAACAGTTCTATCAATTATTCTATAGAGGATTTCTCTTATTGTTTTTTTTTCAATATTTCACAATCACGTTTATGCTATTTATCAAAATGTTAAGTCCCAGTGATAAAACAAACAATATTATTCCCTTCCCTAAATAACAAAGCTTTTCTTCACATACAAGAAATCAAAACACACATCGTTGAGAAGTTGGCCCTGGCCCACCTCGAGCTATTGCGCCACTCAATTTAATTATATAGCAAAGCAATTTGTATGTAAGTATGTCACACCTCACACCCAGTCGCACAATCCATCAATCAAGGTTTAACAGCCACTTAATCTGCTCTGCCTACTAAAGTTAATGCTGACGTATAGTTTCATAGCTATCTTACCCTTTTTTTTGGGTCTTACCCTTTTTCCTAGCTGAGAATTTAGTTACGAACCCGGTATTTAAGCTTAAAAGTATACCTTTACAAACCTTGTCATGTCTCGATGCGACCTAATGGTGTTTTTGGGTATGCCCGAGTTCTCAACTTCGAGATCAATTTCCAAAATCTTCTAGTTAAATGTTGTTATCTATTTATCTATTTTAAATTCCTATTCTTCTGAGTATATTAAGTTTGACACAGGTTATAAGATATACTAAAAAACTTTATAATTACGATCTTTGTGATCATCAAAAGTGATGATCGCGTACGTAATAAATTGTTTGACTGAATTGGATGGCTGGGGCAATAGCCCCGCAAATCATCCCGATCCATTTAATTTTAATTTGAAAAAAATACTTGCTGGTCAACTTGTTACGGGAATCACTAAAATGCTAATGCGTGCTGCGCGACTTCGAAAACTTAATCGGCTGTGTAGCCGCAAGCACGTTAAAGGCATTTGCCACGTTCAATTCAGTAAATTTAGCAAGGGACGGTCATAGCGGTCTTCACTTTAATTGTGTATTAACAAACAAAATTTCAAGTTGACTCTGCTTCTCTGGTATGATGCGCTGGCCTCAAATCAGGTATAATTAAGTCCGCATTCAGTTAGCCATATAGTTTGTTGGTCACGCAAGGATATTATGCAAAATTTCTCTGAAGGTCTACATTTCAAGGGTAACATGCTATACTGAATCAACTTGGCATCTTAGAGAACGAAGGGACACTACTGAAAAATTGCCGTCTCCGTTGATCTTTTATCCGCGAATAGGGTATAGATATTTAAGCAGAATTCAGTGGTTTTATTGCATTTCAAGAAGGTGCGCAGTTTAGAACGATATATTTTTAAATATCGGCAAATAAAAGAAAAACAAGCCATAGGTGCACCTATTTTATTTTGAATTAGTTTTGATTTGTGCTTTTCATTGTGCGTTATCTTTTCATTTTATAAAGTTAATAAATTAAGTAGGCTTTCTCCATAACAAAAAGAAGTATGTAGGTATATGCCAATTTAATATTTTAACACGTCGCTTGCCCCCGGAATTTAATAAAACTAGATAGCAGCAGAGGTCCTTTTTTACTCCGCTTACAAACGGATCGCTTAGAACATTTCGTTTGTTACGCGCGCAAACACCTTTGACAATAAGAAAACTCAATAATTCCTTCTGTCTTTTCAAAAGAAAGTTGAAATCCTCCATGGATTTCGGATTTTATATTTACTTTCTCAGCAGGATAATATGCCTCAGAGCCAAGAGGACTATGAGTAGCATAGAGCGAATGAGGTAGGATAACCGTAACATTGAAAAAATCCATTTGTCTTTTCCTTGGATAAAAGTTTTCAATATTCTTGAGATTTTCCTTTTTGTTTGCGCAGATTTAATGTGAAAAGTAATATGATGATAAAGTTTGTTGAAAATATAATACACAACTTGAATGAGTATGGGAACAATTTTGTTGAGAAGTTAGTTCTTTCGCAAATATTTCCTAGAGAATCATGCACACATAGGATAAAAGAATAGACCTTCTAGAACATCAACAAGCTATTGATATTGAAAAGTTTCATAAGTTCTGTGGAATGCATAGTGTGTTGCACAACTTAATCCAGCATAGTCACCCGCTGCACTGTATGGGTGGTTAATATTGTTTAGATACTTCCTTTTTTTAGTGTTTGGTACCCTTTGATGAAGAGAAGAAATTTAAGGGTTTCATTTAAAACTCTTTTGCCTTTCTAATGTAAAGCAGATTTTATACTTTTACAATCTTTTACTGCTCGTCATGTCAGGTTCATAACTAATGTACCTTACGCATGACTAGTAGAAAACACTCTGTCTAACTGAATCGATTTAAATTACAGTAGGTACCTCCCAAATCAAAAATAAACTAAAATTTATTTTAATGATTATTTTCGGGCATAATATAATATTCTGACATTTTAACCTTTAATAAACTTTTTAGTGCAGGACAAGTAAACATAAGCATTACCACCTTCAGGGCACTGCTGTTTCTTACTGATCGTAAAATACCTTCTGACCGTTCTAACTAATTTTAAAGTTAGAATAAGTACCATAGCACAAGGAACACGAACGAAAATGTTTAATATGCGAGTAAGCAATGAGACCCATTTAAGTCTCATAAAACATTGCATGCAATCATTTCATCCCTGATTGTTGCTGTTTTACGCTTCCCATCATTCAAGGTCTATAATTTGTCAGTCCTGAGCTTTTACTCCCACATGGGTTACTTTTAATACTGGCCACTTATTTCCAGGTCGGCAAATTTAAGCCCTGGAACAAGGAAAATGAAAAAAGAAATCGTTTTCTCTCCCTGTGCACTTTTTTTTATTTTATTTCAAACGTAACATAGCCCCGGCTCTGAGTAAGGAGAGTAATGAAACTTTTTATATTCAAGCGAAGAATAGTTTTTAATACCAAGCCAAGGGTACGTTTACCTATGTATATGAATTGCAGCGTATCAAAACAATCACCGCAGAGCTCTAACAGACTCCAGATGTACCTACATGCTACACCTGGTTTTAAGATTTCATGCAACGACCGGCCGTTATGTGGTTATTTAAAGCCGCAGTATAGAATTTTTTAGTGACTTTTTATCACGGAATCTGAAATCTTTCTACCCACACTGTTTTAAACTTTGGGGTGGTCAAAGCCGGTGCAGTACCTCCGGGTTATAAAAACTGTGTTTGAGCGCCTATTTTTTTACACGACAATGCACCCATACTACATCGGATGGACACCACAACGCCGCGGCCCGAAAACTTCGATTCTACCCCGCAGGGACTGCGCAGTGGAGACGCACCGAGACTCAGGTGGGGCGCGCAAGTGGAAGGGATGCTATTATCGTTATTATTATCGATTATCAATGGTAAAATTCAAAGATTTTTTGTCGAAAAAATATCTTTCAAGCGCACTATTGAACTTAACTGTCACTATAGATCTTAAACGTGTTTGAAAATACAAAAAATCGATATTTTTTGGTAAAATTTTAAATTTTACAATAATCGGTAGAAAGGAACAGGTCTTTGATGGAAACTTAATTCAATACACCCAACATCGTGTCATTCCCAAATCTTATAGAGAGCCCAAGTAGGGAAGTTGCTGTGACAATAAGCCTTGCATACATAATTAAAGCCATACATAGAAGGCATTCGCGATTATCCTTTTCTAGATTGTTGCGGCTATAAATGTTTTGAGGGATCAAGACCATATCTCTAACGACAAAAATCTCGAAAATATTTTCTAAAAATCTCGAATGGTACAAAATCTTGAATAAACAAAAATCTCCAAAGACGAAATCTGGAAAAAATCTCGAATGCAAAAAAGTTTTTCGAGATTTTTTTAGTTTAAAGTTACTGAAACCAAAGGAGTGGTAAGAAAAACAAAGTCAGGCAGGGGAGTTGCAGGGGGGCAGCATGCCCGAACATAAATTTTTCACTGCGATGCCATGTATCGTGGAAATTCGCGGCCAATTTTCAAAATTTTCTCAAACATGTGTAATCGTAGGTAGATAAATTAATTCAAGCTTTTTGCTTTCGAGATTTTTGTTTTTTTGTTCGAGATTTTTGGTATTCGAGATTTATGTTTTCGAGATTTATGTTTTCAAGATTTTTGCTTTCGAGATATCGTTGTATGCTCGTTTTTTATACGTAGTTTTGGTTTCAAAATCTTTTTTTGTCTACACAGACAAAAGAATTGCTTTGCAGCAAACCTTACCATTCTTCATTTTATTTCAGCACAAACATGTCCTTATTGAAAAAACATTCCTTGAAAAAACAATATGATAAGTTAAAACCGCTCCTGTAACCGAATTTTCCTTACCTTGCTGGAATTAAGAGTACTCTCAAAAATTAAGTACTCACATTAAATGCATTATTAAATACTTGAAGAATAAATACGCGTCTAGTATTATGACAAGTTGTTTTTTGCAAAAATCTCATCTGTTCCAATAATTTGGCTTCTCCTAGCACAAACAGCAAAACTTTTACACTCCATTCCAGAAAACTTTATGCATTAAAACTCAGGAAATTGTCGTTACACCCCTTATTCACTGTCGCCAATGACTATGTAAATGCATAGAACTAGCACTTATTTCCTTCAATTAAAATCACATTTTATGTTGCACAAGGAAAACACTTGGTGCAGAAGTCCCTTTACTAGACGATTTTATAGATAGTAAAATGTCTTCATCATCATCAGCATGGTATGAACAATTCTAGGACGATGCAGCAATCAAAATGGGCGGAAGTCGTCGATGTTGCTAAGACCAAAAAAAAAGGAAGTCACTTTTTAGTGTCAAGCGTTAAGAAGACTTCAAGTAGAAAATTCTATGCTTGTAAAATGGGTAAGTGCACTGCGCTGGGTACCATACACTCTGAACGAGAAAGGATTATGAAAGTCTATTAAGGATAATCGCGTTTGGTAAAAAAATAAACGAAAGTACTTTCGATGAGACTCAAAAGCCTGAAAAACTTTATTATGAGTAAGATGGGAAAAGTTCAATCAAATGTCGCATATGGATTTTATTTCAACGCCCGTTAAGACAAAGTTTTTAAATTTCATTCGACACAGAGAAAAGCCATTCAAATTGCAATTGGTTTGAGGGTTGGGAGCAACCTCGAAATGTAATTAGGTGGGGAACTTTTTCAAGCGTGTTTTGTTCAAGAAGAAAAATATTTTAATAGCTACTGGGAGGTACGAGCATAGTTAAAGTAAAAATGCATTTAGGGTTTTGAGTCCTTGGTCTCGCAACCTTAAGATTTAGAAGTGATTTTTGACGTTGAAATGCAAAGCAAATGAATTATTTAATAAAAGAAATTCGCAACTTAATCCAAACGAATTTAAAAAAATACCATTGCGTGTGGTTTCTTGTTTCTTAGTTCTCATATTATTAAAAGCCTCGAATTTCGATTCAATAAAAAAAAAATCTAAAAAAACAAGAGTTAAGTTCAAGAGTTCGTCTGTGACAAACTTCCATATACCCGACCCTATATACCGTGTAACACCAAATCCTAAAATTTTTTGTCGGGAATTCATATATTATTTGTATAGGCCACGCGCAGAAGTGGGTCTGGGCTAAAAATTAAAATAAATTCATTTTAAATTCGTAAGAATCATGATAAAATGCGTTAAAACCAAAAATTATTTCGGAAAAAAACAATTTTTTCCTAAAAACGCCGCCTAAAAGTGGGCGGAGCTCAAAACATTGTATGGAACAAACTTAGCAAATAGTAATATCTTTAGCATTCGCAATACAATTTTTTTCGATTTGGAGTCAACTTTCCGGGAAATCGGATTTTTAAAGATCTAACATGTTAAAAGTGGGCATGGTCGATATTGTGGGTCGATATTTCTGCCTTGCTAAAGGATTTGGACCATTATTGCTTTATACCGAAAGTTGAGTTCCTACGGCGCGTCTTACTTGACCAAAATACATTTTGAAAGAAAATTTGTAATAGGGTAAATCCGGGAGAGATGCCGCGTCAGGAGAGATGCCGCACCAAACAAAAATCATATTTGCAATCAGACGCGAAAAAAAAAAAAATTCTTCTACATTTTCACCAGAAGGGATACAAAGACCTAAGTTAGGAAAAGAAAGGTTTTACTTCTTAGCGGATTCCAAGAAAATTTGCATTTTTGTCTCAAGTGATGTTGCACGTTGTTGAAATTTTTCGGTGCTATTTTAAATCTTTGATTGAGTTAGTTTTCTTTTTGTTTTTTGCTTGTATTCTTCTTTGGTGCGGCAGCTCACCCTGATGAATGGGAGTGATGCAGCATTTTTTTGGGGGTAACATGCCGCATAAAAAATATTGTATTTCTTGGACTTTATTGGGCGAAATGCCACTAAAAAAAGAAAATACATACCAAAAAAATTAATTTTGCTCAATCTGGCCAAGATGACGCCAATAAAATGTGTTATGGATAAAATGTGCAAGGTGTAATAACTGGCTATATGAAAAAATTTTGCTTTATAAAACATATAGCATCAGCAATGAGTGTAGACAAGACGAACCGCGTCAAAAAAAAAAATGTCAAAGCAAAGACAACACAAAGTTTTGACTTAAATTGTTTCTGCGGCAACTCATTCGCATATGGCGGGGGAGATGCCGCTTTTAAACATATATTTTTTTTCAATCAAGTAACTTATTTTTTTGTCATACTCCTTACAATAAATAAAGATGTTATTTTTCATTTATTTCTACGAAAAAAACGAAGATTTATAAAAGTGCGGCAACCCGTAATTATCCTAGAGGTTGTCTTACGTTGAAACCAGTAGCGGGTGTGGACGTCGGTGGATCTAACCAATTTTCCCACTTTGACTGCACAAAAGAAGAACCAAAATACACTCCAAGCTTGAGCGTACTAGCTCAATTAAAAAGACCTGGCTTAATCGATTTTCCAGTCGGTCCGATTCATATCTCTAAAAAATCTTAGGGGTCTACGATTATTATTTCACTGCGTTACGTACACATCCGTATATACTTTGGTGCTAGCGCACTAATTTTTGGTATGTGACATTGCCTTGTAATTGTCTTTGAGGTAGCAGTAAAGCTTAACATTGACCACGCCCACTTTTTAAGGAATTTTAACTTAAGATGACCGTTTATTTCAATAAATATAAATTATATGAAATTTGATAAAAAAAAACTACGTTATAAAAGTTGTAGATATTAGCGTTTTCTAACCTTTTTGTATATAAAGTACCTCCGCCCACTTTCGAGGGCGGGAAGAAGAATTTTGATAGCGCGTAGAACTGTAGAAGATTTCACAATTCTTTCCGAAAATCCACATATT
This sequence comes from Neoascia interrupta, assembly GCA_947623515.1. Classification (NCBI taxonomy): domain Eukaryota; kingdom Metazoa; phylum Arthropoda; class Insecta; order Diptera; family Syrphidae; genus Neoascia; species Neoascia interrupta. The sequence continues at coordinate 218,103,939 of OX392463.1, read as the reverse complement.
GATATGTGAGCTGGACGACACTGCTTTCGGTTTTTGATTTTCGCAGGCAATGTGCCTCTCATAAAGAAACTTCTTTACTACAAAGTGTTTTGCCAGATTCCTTTTGTTTTTCCGGATTGTGCCAAGCCCAGTGGGATGTGAAGAAGGTGCCTACAGTGAGGTTGCGTCAAGAGTTGAAGCTGTATTACAGAAATGACCACATCGCATGTATCTACAACCAAGTGCAGTGCTCAGGTTACAGCTGCGAGCGTCCTCGCAAGTCCTCGATGCTGGTGCTCTCTAATATTATATTAATAACACATTTTAATTTATTGTTAATGTTTATGAATACATAAATAAAATAGATATTGAAAACCTTAACGGATAACGCGTTACTCAAATTTTATCCGTATTTTTACTAGCTTGCATGGCATATATTGGCGATATTTCCACCGGTCACGATGGTAAGTTTTTCAGATGGAATCTAATTCGCTTATAGGGTTTGTTTCATATTTTCTATTCCGAAAATAGTTGAGCTGGCGATAGTAAGGTCCGTTGTGCTGAAATTCGCCCTCGGCAACCAATTGAATCGCCGAAATGCAGGAAGACTCAGGTCATTTCAGACCGTATTGCATTTGTCCTTGACCCGCTAAGCGGTTACAGGTTTGACTATGCTTTTGAGTTGGTTGCGTGGCTGGTTTTAATTAAGTTTGACTGGTATTAAAGAGTTTTTTTGCGGAGAATAGTCGGTCTACTGTGGGCCCTCATCTCCTTTAGATTCAACCCCTCGAACAATTTTAAACTTTCTTCCTCTGAGCTGGCGAATAGTCTGCCAAAATGTCTTGTTTGCAGATCTGTAATCGTGCTCCAACCTCTCATCGAACTTTTTCCATGCCTGTTCCTGACGCAAGTCTGGATGTTTTTCGCTCATCATTGTACCGGGCTCGAGAAGCTGAGTTTCTACATTGGATCCACACAATGAAGGCTCTCTTCTTCTCTCAGACGGCTTCTTGAACTCCAGGCGTTTTAAAGCACGCAATTCTTTTCCCACCACCAGCCGCTACCCGAAGCCGCTTCACTCTACAGCTTTAAATTTCAGAAAAATATAAAATATTTGTTTTTTGGATGTAAGAAGAACTTTCCAGATTCTTACTTACTTACTTACTTAAGGTGGCGCTACAGTCCGGGGTGGACCTGGGCCTCAGCCAACAAGCTTCGCCAGCCAGCTCTGTCTCTAGCTAGCCGTCTCCAGTTTCGCACGCGAAGTTGGCTGAGGTCCCCTTCCACTTGCGTGCGCCAATTTGCATTGGTCGTCAACAGTAAATCCGTCTGAATCTGAGGCTTGTTTCCGCTTCGTGACTGGTGTTACTTTACGTGGCCGGGAAGTCACCCAGACGGCACGACGCCCAACCTGGAGGACCAGATCCTTTGCTTAGCTCTACGGACGGAGAGCCGGATAGCCCGCTCCTTATAGGCCTGAGCTCCGAATACGTCGTAGTAGCCCATATAAGGTGTTCACTAAGTAGTTCGGCCTGACTGGAACTATTCCGTTGATTCCATCTGGGGAATTCCTCCGCTGCCGTCCGGATGCAAGGAGAAGTGCCTTAGTGGGAACACTCCTCCCCCCTCTCTCGTCTGCTACCCCCAACAACCTTCCAAAGGGGTTGGAAACCAATCTCCAGTTGAGGTACTAGGCACCCGGTGTTCACCACGGAGAGGTGAGAGTAGGAGTTGATAGACAGAGGTGGGTTTAGAAAACCTGTGGATGCTTGTATCCTCTTGAGTGCACATGTTTATCCTTTAACCACCACTTTCCAGATTCAGATTTTTCAAATACTGTAAAAAAGATAGGTATTTGATAAGTCTTAAAAATTGCAATACAATAAAATGTCACAGAAATTAACATGTATTCATAGAAAACAACGTTGGGTCCATTTATACTCCATGTCATGATTGTGCCATTTTGGTCGTAATGTAAAGGAGGGTTAAAAATGTTTTTCTTTTTATTTTTCATATTATGTGAAACTTAAAAAACAGCAATTATCTCTATTTCGATTTTAAAATAAGTTTTGGTATTCTGATGTAAGAATGGTTTGGTTTCTTGTTTGATGAAACAGAAGCTCTGTGACTTTTAAAAGTTTCTCTGTGGCTCGGAAAAAGGTTTTCGTGTTAAAAAATGAGTTTTTTTTAGATCAAACGACCCCTATTTCCTTCGTCCCTTTATTTCGAAGCACTTTTTCGATTAAATCAAACTTACCTAGCAATCATAGTTGAGTAGAGTAATAGCAAAACAATAGTCTTAGACAGAAACAATTTATGCAACAGTCTTTAATACAGGTATAAGCTCTATTGATTTCCAAAAACCATTTAACGAGCAACTTTTGATTTGAACAACATTCAAGTTAGGCGAATATTTTCGTACCCCTATATAGGTTTAACAAAGTAATCAGGAAAGGGGTACAGTAGCTTAAAATTCCTGTAATAACTCACACCATAAAGTATTTACAAAATTCGCAAAACTCACAGCTGCTTGCGCAAAGAACATTTCCAATACTTTGGAATTTCTTTGAAACGTTTTCTTCGCAATTGTCGCATTTCAATTTGAAGTCCTCTCAACCAACGAATCCATAAATATTTATGCTGTCTATGGAATGGACTTTTTTTACGCGAAAAGTTTGTCTGATTTTGTCTGTGACCGTCTTTAACTGGAATACGAACAATTCAATTATAACTTTTTGCGCGAATTTTAAATTGGAAGGAGATAAAAAACAAACTCGAGCAACAGGACTTTCTGCTAGCAAAAAAAAATGCACATCGCTGAAATATTTATTTCTTATTTTCTTTTCAGTTAGATCGCGCTAAAAATTTAATTAAATCTAGCACTTTAGGAAAAAAAACTTCTTTTAAATTCCTAGCATTGGAAGTCTTTTGGCTAATAGAGTATTTTTTTACCAATATAATTGATAAGTCTAAACCTATGCTTAACGGGGAGCCTCTTTTGCAATCAAAATAATGTTTTCCAAAAGATCACATACTTCGTTCAATTGTATTGAGCGATGGTAAAGCATCTACATTAAAGCTCTTACTTTTCTTAGATCACAAAAGCCATGCAGATACGTGACCAATTTCGTGATAACGAGTCGCATGAATGTCTAATCCCTTAAACAATAACTGTTAATTTGAAAACAATGAAAAGTTAGCTCATTGCAAAACTAAGCAAGTGATTAGAATTCAAATCAAATCGTATTCCATAGCATGTCTGCAGACACAGCAGCGCTCGTAATCGGATATCTGCGGATTAAAGTCACGTTCGCAAACACCGCAAAACAACTGCAATATTAGTTCTCGCATGGATGGGGATAACTTTAACATGAAACGATGCCACCTGATACCGTTTTGTTTTGATCCTGGTGAGAGATTCAAATACGTTACAAAATATCCTTGTTATTCAAGGTGTACTGTCAAACTCGGGAAGGAACTTCTAAATGTGCTAACAGGGGTTTATGCAAGCACGAAAATCTATTCACGTCATTTGCATGGATGTTGTGGCAAGAGGGTTCATTTGTTAGGGATTATATATATCTTCCTCTGGAATATAAGTTTCCGCTTAACGGAAAGTTGATAATAAATTCGGACTCTTTATGAGTCATTCCACAAAACAACATAATCGTTGCGATGGCTAGACTAGAGGCACTATTACCTCCTAAGTGCAAATAGCTTTCCAAAGCTTAGGTTTATAATTTTATGTTCGGTGAAGCCAACAAGCGAAACAGTGGAATCAAGTTAACGTAGATGGCATATAAAATAGATTCAATTCAATTCAATTAATTTTGTAGGCCTTAAATTAAGCTAAGAGGTAGAGATAAGCAACAAATGTAAAATTTGCTAAGAGCCGCAGATCTTTATTTCACAGCCTTAAATTCGTAGAACTGTTGCATCTTCTATTCATGCATACTGGCTTCTTGCATCTAACACATGCCTTACGTGTAGATCTCTTACGCTTACATTTCCGGTAGCACATATGAAACAACCACCTTTGGGTTTTATACGCCCAGCTTTATTACGTTATGGGACATCATTAGCATCAAATGAATCTTTTCGTTATTCGAAATGGAAATTGACTCGCCAATGAAAAAACGTAAGATAAGACTGAAGTTTCTTTCACAAATATTTAAAATAAACACACTCAATTGCTGCCCTTATGCCAAACTTGATGACTACCAAGGGTTTTTTGGGCACGAATCTTTTTGCGCAGGATGCACCCAATCTGCACCCAAGTTCTGAATAAACGATTTTCATGGAGATTTTTAGGTTGACATTGTGAATTGTTTGCTGAATAATCTAAGCTGATAAATAAACTTCAAACATAAAAAAAATTGTAAGCTGCCGAAGGACTTAATTCAATAGGTTATAAAACATGGCTACTGGCGAGCGGTTTGTTCCTCTTTTTTTTATTGTGACACCATTATTTTATCCACAGTGTCCAGAGTCCACGCGCTCTAGGTCTTCATCTTTTTATAAAACAAGATCATTTCTGATTTTGTTTTATATTTGACTCAGATGAGTCTCGATGCATTGGCAACATCAGCACAGAGGATAACATGTTGAAGCATCGCAAGCCCAACATATTTTGATTCCATATTTTGCCGATTTCGATAGCATGTATGAACTTTCGCGGCCTTTATTTACAAACAGCTGCTCATCCACGGTGGATAGGTATTCTCATAAGATCGAAAAAGCGCTGTCAGATTTGAGTTGATCATTTCGAAAATACCCTTTTAAAACCCTAAAATAAAATCCTCTCACTCCTTTCTGCGGTACTTATTGGAATAATGCTGTGCGGTAAGGAATCTACTTTTTTGAAACATAATTAAAGCAGACCGACGAATGCTGTACAGCTCTTACCAGTAATAAAACAGAAAACAAATAAAAGTGGATGTCCGATGACTAGAAATTCGGAAAATATCTATTTACCCAAGTTTGGTACTAGATATTAACCTTTGTACAGCCGCTTTGATGCCTCTTATGACGCAGGTGTTACTTGGATTGTCGCTAGCCGTGAACCGCAATAAAGATAGAAAAACCCTAAATAAAAGTAGGGGTTCGGTTTCGGTCTTAAAAAAATTGTTTTGCTTGGCCGGAAAGTCTTGTTAGACATAAAATTATGACCATTTCGACAGCTCCTTTGGTGCTGTATGCGGAAAGTCCGGTCTCCGTGTTACAAATTGTCGCTAGCCGCAAACCGTAAAGAAAAGAAAACAATCGCAAAAAGGAGGCGTTTGGTTTATTACAAATGCTTACAAATGTTTGGCTAGTTTATAAAAAATCTGCTTATCTAAGGAATTTTTGACCGCGTTGGGCTGGATGCCTAAGAAAGGTGGTAAGCCATATACTGAATCCTTTTCACTATACATGAAACAGTTGGTTTAGACAAGGTTTCATCATTTCGTGAAAAACTAGTTTCTTCAAATAGAAAAAGTGTAACAACAACTTGCGTAGCTTTTTTTATATGAACGCGAAGGTTAATGGAATTCCATAGCTCTTGTCAGTTGTTCGAAAGACAACAATTGTTTATGTTGGCACTACAGCTGTTATTGCAGGTCACATTTCGAAGCACATTAACCGAAGTTATTACTGGTCATTTCTTGAGCGCCGCGTAGAAATGGGCGTAGAAATGATGTGCAGTGTTTAGGTGGGTCGGACCACTGCCCACGAGGACCACTGCTTTTACTCTGTATTACCTCAAGTAATTGAGGTATTGACTTATGTAAAACCTCTCAATTCACAATTAAAAAAAAAAATAATTAGAGTGGCGCAACAGCTCGAGGTGAAGCAGGGCGGGGCCAACTTCTCAACAATTTATGCTGTGTGTGTTAATTTCTTTACATACAAGGGGACCTACAATTTTTTTGCCGAATCTGAACGGCACCTTGAAAAGCTTTTCAAGACAAATGATACTCTCGGAGGTCTTGTCAGACCCTCGCGGAGGTGGGGACCGTGAAAAAGAAAGAGTCTTTTTTTTCAGGTGACAATGGTAGGATTCTAATCCAGATCTCCGGCGTAGTAAGCACACCAATTGGCACTTCACCAATTCGCCATTTGTAGTTAGCAAAAATCACATATGTAAGATAAGAATGCGTGAGAGAGAGATTTACCTTCACTCAGCTCAGGCAGAACAGCAGAAAAGGAATTATAATCTTGAATTTCATGAAATGAGTATTTTGAGATCAAAACCTATTAAAAGTGCTATCGAACCAAGACTCATCTCACATGGTCTCATTTGCAGACCAATCCTTGACATAGTATCTACATATTTACAAGCTATATCTGTGTGCTCAACATTTATGCGCTTGCACCCTGTTAGGCAGAAAAACCATGCTTCACAAATATAAAACAGCAAAGCAGGCAACACATGCCTTTGGCTTACCACTGCTTTACTGCACTGGACTCTACTTTAAAAATAATCTTAAAACCTCAGTAACTGGTATTGGTAATATGCTTTTATCTCCTTGCTCTTGTACAAGAAATCTAGTTGTCGAATCAGCACGAAATATTTGTCTCTTATGAAAGTGTGGTTATGTTCCAACCCAAAAACAGACCTCACATTATCTAGCTTTCATGATTCCTCCACACATTTTACCCACAATCGTTTACACATCGTGACTTGTTATATATATATCCCATTCCAAATATGTATTTCAAGCCACCCCTAATGTCCCTAATCCAACGACGCCTTCATGTGTTTCACACTCATGTCGGTACAGATACACATCGCATACAAATTCTTTTAGCCAGCTCTAAAGACGTCACGGACGAGTCCTGTTTCCTGAAGTCCAATTATATCCAAAGTGCACGTAGCAATGCACAGGGAGTATAGACTTCCTCTAAGTAGAAAAGATGACACTGTCTCTAATTGCACACTGAAATTATTCCTGCACGTATACCCATAATAACCTACGGCATGGCTGAGTCCTAAAGCTCATTTCTGTTTAAAAGTCGGTTCTCGTCGTTTCTATTTTATACTCCTTCTTTTTTCCCGGTTTGGTGAAAAGTTGCCGAATAGTATCCTAGGCTAAGAATGCTAGCTATGTTTCTAGGTTACGACCAATAGATTTGACAACTAGATTTGGAGATCCTCTTCAATTCACCCAGGTGAGCTTCGAATTGAATATTCACGACAACGAAATCTCTTTTCCACGTCGCGCATAAATTAAAATAACCTTCTTTTGAACTTGAGATGAGTTTACTAGTCGACAAGGAGCCTTTTGCCGTGCGCCACTTTGTCCAAAAGACGGCGGAACTAATTCGTGGTAATTAATTCCAAATCGTCATGGAAATTTATCTTAAACGAAGTGGCAGTGGCAAATCAGATCTTATATCAATTTTGTTCTATAAGATTTCCACTCGCGAGTAATATCTAAATCAAAAGAAAAAAAATACATCACCTTATAGTAGGTACTTAGGAATCGAGCAAAACGGAGTTTATGTAAATGATTAACATCGGCCTTGTGCTAATTGCTTGAATCGGAATGTTTTTCCGTACGGATAATCTGTTAAACGTACGAAAAAGATGTGCGTTCATGTGATGGATGTGAGACGCAAATTGCCATGAACTGAATCAAATTACATCAAGACGTGCCACGTGCATGTATCTACACATTTGAAAGGAATTATATTCATCGTGTTAACACACTTTTTTCGAAGAAATAAATGAAATAATACGATACCTTTGGGATTGCATAGGAAAATGCAAAAAAAGACGGTCTACTAATGGCGAAATTAAATTCTCCACTTTTACCACAAGGCATCTTTTTTCTCACATTCGAGTATATTTCATTTGTGTGTTTGTGTATGCATATAAAAAAGAATTGTGTATGAAAAGGATATTTTGCCAGTAGCAACGGAACAATGTCAGTCCCAAGGCAAATGGTGTTTCTCTTCATGGGACGAGTATTTCGCCCCCACACTTTTTAGAATCCATTACATTCAAGTGGGACATTGGAATGTATATATTTCGTATTTGGGGAAACGGGTCCTTGAGCTGAATTCCTTAGTATAGATGGAATATTTCACATCATTTGCTGACGTATAAGATTCTCAACATTACAATTGCTTTTATGGCAAAGTGAGGAAGTGTTAATGAGATATTTTTTGTCCTTTTTGTTTTTCTTTGTATATTATGTTTTTTTTTTGTGAGTTACTTTTGTTTTGTGTTTCTAGGTTAATAATGTGGGAATGCAAAAGAGGACACACGAGCTTGAGCTTGTAGATTTTTATGTAGCTTTGATTTTATTGTCCTATTAAAAAGTTTCCTAGATATTACAAATAGGCAATCACCTTTATTCTGACAAAGTCACACTTAAAAAGTTCGATCATAAATATCTTTCCATTAATGCAGATATCAAATAATCTCACTGTTAGTGTACACCAGGCTTTGAAACGTTTCAAAGCATGAAGTTGAACTACAATCACTTGACTTCCTTCACAGTCGCCCCAGATTGTTTGTTGAATAAATGCATGAACTAGATATTTTGTCGGCTGTGTTAGGGGGCGTTCAAAGGGTCGTTGGGTTTCGTCACAATATCCTCTGTTTACCAACTCCTTTACTCAACCTATGCAACGGGCTCTGTGGGTGCCGAGCAACTTACTTACCCTGGATGTGGTTTTTTTCTGAGGCTTTGAAAGGTCGAACGTTAGTGCAAACGGGAAGAATGAGGTTACTGTTTCAATTAAATCAGTCTTCCTTTGATGTGAATAAGGGAGGCTTTGAGATTTATTGCGTCGGTCGTATAAAATCAAGAAAACACACAATAATAATTATTGTAACAATTTTAATGATAATAACTGTATGTTTTATCTCGACCTTATTAATAGTTTAGGGATTATTACGAACAGTTCTAGTATAAATATATTGCATTATGGAGTAGTTGAAACAGATGAATTAGTGCACACGCACTGCGGCAACGCTGCGGGCGTTAAAATGTAGCAAGTATGCATCAGATGCAGGTTGCAAATCTCCCGCTTAAAGTTTTGCAAATGGCGAATCATTGGAATATAAACTATGTACAGGCTAAGCGTTTAAGGATTCCGGTGGCATTACCCAGTCTTGTTTTTTAATCTCATGAATCCCCACGGGAACGCGTGCCATGTCTCGCTGTATTGCCGATTGTATTGAGTGTCAACACCTGCAAGTGTGCATTGAGCTATTGTTGTACTGCAGGGATGTCGCTGAGTGTACGTCAAAAAACACAAGTGGGCATTTGGCCTTACACATCCCCAAGACTAATTTCTTACTGGAATTTTCGAAGGACCTACACAAAGATTATGGCGATGATGCCTCCTTTTTTGCTTCTGGTTCGAGCCCTGTGACTGTCTGCAGCAGTAATTCCCAGAGTTCATGGATGATGGCTTAACGATAACTCTTATCTTTACGAAAAGAAGGAAAGTCTTTGTAGGTATGACTCGATTAGCATTAAGAGGAGTTAATATCACAATCTCTGATAAATTTGGTGCGGTTGGCTAGGCATGCAGTTGATTTTGTTTGGATTTCAGAATCGAAGTCTCCGACAAGCGTGTTAGGCAATGTTCATGCTTTGGGTCTTAATGAATCTGTAATCGTGTAATTCACTTACACTTGACTCTCTCTTGAGCACAAGTCTTAGTAAATTGATTGCAATACGATGGGTGCAGACCAAATGCCTACTAACGGACATCTGCAAAGGTCTGCATTTTATCCCTTAATGTCCCGGAAGTATCGACTGCAGCCCTGACTATATTCGCAGGCAACCTTTCAAGCCACCAAGCTCCTGATAAATAAGACGACAGTACAACGGAGCACTTCTCTGCATTTCCTGTCAGTGCTAAGTACATCTCATGGTAGATTTCCGAGCATGACGTAATAAATTCCGATATTAAGCTCCCTGGCACTAAGCTCCTTTTCATCTTCCTTTTTCTTACAGAAAGATGGAAAAACTAACTTACATAAATTAAAGTAAGGTGTTTGCATATAGTATTACGTTTATCCATACAAGGTTGCTATTCAAACTGCTTGTATCATAACCTACGTTAGAAGCAGCAATGGTATATGGGTTATGATTGTGATTATAATAGAGTGGCGCAACAGCTCGACGTGAACCAGGGCCAACTTCTCAACAATGTATGCTGTGTGTGTTAATTATTCCACATACAAAGGGACCTACAATTTTTTGCCGAATCCGAACGGAACTTTGAGAAGTTTTTCAAAACAATTGTTACTCTTGGAGGGTTTGTCAGGCCCTCGCGGAGGTGGGGGCCGTGAAATAGAACGAGTCTTTTTTTCAGGTGACGATGGTAGGATTCGAAGCCAGACCTCAGGCGTAGTAGGCCTCATGACTGTGATTGCCCAAGTTTTTTAGTAAACGATCCTTTTTTCATACAATTATGTATTGGAACAATTTTTAAATTACTGAACGCTGCACTTGGTATAGTTAATTGTTCCTACAATTTTGAAATAAATAAATTCGCAATGGAATTCCGTACAAATTTACCTCACAATCTAAATTAATGTTAAAAATCTTATAAAACTAAAATGCCTCACAGAATGTATGATGTATTTTTATATAAGAACGATTTAAAATTAATTCTTAAATATTGCTTTAAGTTCCAGCAAATAAAAACTTACCACAATTTTTTTGCACATGAGTCCCTTTACAAAATCAACTGAATGCACAAAGACTTTTTTGCTCCGTGACCTTAGCGGATTTCCGCAAGCTGGCCAAAACGGATGCCCATTAGACACCTACCAACACCGAAGGGGCGTGAGGCAAAGCCCACTTCCCGTGGACATGCTTTTTCTCTTTTTTTTTTTTACATCCTCATTTTTCGTTCCTTTCATCTGACTATTGAATTATTTCTGACCATGACTGTCATGCCAATTAGATAATAAACCGAGTCTTGCCATGTTGAATACTCTATGCATGTACATACCATAGGGCTTGTAAGCCTGAAGTAAATGTATGTGTTAATATATATTCTAATTTAGAACAGTCCTAGTTTTGAATCCTACTTTGCGATAAGAAAAAACAATAGACCGGTACAGTTGAACTGATTCGATGTCAGCCTATCACATGGTAAAGTAGGTGAATGATGGTGAGGAAACAGTTGTATAACTTTGTCTAGATAGATAATATGCATGGACAATGTATATTGATTGAAATATACACTATGCCTTACACTGAAGAATATATTAATTTTGTGCTGGCTCTCTCAATTGGTAGGTACTTAAATAAGGTGTTGGTTGACTTTCACTCTTATGTAAAAAAGCTTTAAATATCAATCGTAAGGAGAAATCATTAGTGCGCATGTTTCCAGAAAAACCTCTCTCTTTTCGCAAAAGGCCACAAACCTAAGCCGACGCAAAAAAAAAATCGTTTCTCTTAGTCCTCTTTCAAAAATAAATTAAACCAAATCCAGCTTCAATGAATTTCAGCAATGCACTTCGCATTGGCAGATGGTCAAGAAAGCTGCCAAGGTACTCTTAATTCCATTTCTTGACTATCATATATAGCTTAGATTTCATTTCTGAAATTAGCTTCTTTTCAATCAAATGCATTTAACTAAGCCTTTAAGAAACTAAAAAAAACTTTGGCAAACTGGAAAACTTAGATTTTCATTTCCATAAGTCTTCCGAGCAACGATTCATCTTTGTTTTTAATGAACTAAAGTCGAAACCTGTTGCATCTTATCTTGTTTCTCATTTTTATGTAACATTCGTATTCGGGTGTAGGATCTACAAATAGAATGTAATGTTAGGGTTTATTATTAATAGATTTATTCTTCCTTGTTTAGTTATCCACTAACCCTCACTAATCAGATTTGTAAAGCATAAAAATGAAAAAAAAAATTAATAAATTTCGTGGCAATTAGAAATTAAAAGCAAATTTTCTTACCCTTAAGTCAACGACAGAAGTATCAAACGTACTTCACAGCAGAACACCCGGCTACGCACAAACATTTTCTATTGGATGAAAATGACAATATCTGAACTGCCTTTAATATACTTAATTTTTTTATTATTAAGTTCTAAGTAAGTATATGTTTATTTTTAGTTTAAAAAAAAAACATTATAACTATTTTTATTGCTTTTATTTATAAGAAAGACGGTTAAGTAAGAACTCATAAATAGAGCGCTCCGTTGGCTTTTTTGAAAGCTTAGCGTACAATTATTGCTCAATTTGCTCCATTAAATAAATTGAAACCGTCAACTTTTATATTAAATGTTGTTAAGTATGTTTTTATGATTTTTTCTTTTCATTGAATGACAATTTTAATTACAAATGTAGTAAATAAAGGGGGCCATTTTTGACCATTTGCTCGGTTTTCAAATTTAAAATTATTCAGCCAATTCTTTTATTAGTTTTAAGTTAGATAACTACCATAAATTTTGTTGTTTTATATTTTTATATTTTATCTGGAGAGTGGTGCAACAGCTCGAGGTGAACCAGGGCCAACTTCTCAACAAATTTTTTTTTTTACATTCAAGGGGACCTACAATTTTTTGCCGAATCCAAACGACACTTTGAGAAGTTTTTCAAGACAAATGATACTCTCGGATGGCTTGTCAGACTCTCGCGGAGGTGGGGACCGTGAAAAAGAACAAGTCTTTTTTTTCAGGTGACGATGGCAGGATATATATTTATCGATTTATATTTTATCTATATTATATTATTTTCTTAATATATATAGGTATCTATATAATATTATTAATATTATATTGTATTTACCAGGGTGTTTCCAAATTCGATGCAAATATTTTGACACAAGATTCTTGGGTATATTTGAAGAAAAAAATTGTTGTACAGTATGGGCCTATCTGAAATTTTGATACCACTTATTGGGAATTTAAGAAAACACCTACTTTGAGGTACCTTGACCCATACTAACACAAATATCTCCGCTAACACTTACAACAGGTACTTCATTTAGGATTTAAATTTGAAAATCTTAAATGAAATTAAATGCCACAGAAATAAGTAAAGAAGGAAAAAAGGTATAATAATGCAAATAAACGCATAATTGTACGTGCAAATAATATTTAATGTAACAAATTTAACAATATATTTAAGCGTGGCTGACAAAATAACCTAATCCATGCTTAGTTGGAAAGCTTTAGCATTATGCAAATCAGTAGTAGAATAATGCCATGGGAGATTTAGCAACATCTTAACAGTTTTATTCTGAGAGAACTGTAGTCGCTTAATATACCGGAGTCTCCCCATACTTGGAAGCCTTTAGAAAGGATTGCCTGAAAAAAGGACCTTGAGAATAAGGTCACGAATATAGTTTATTTAAATAACGACTATAGTTATATTAACTATAAGATCCACCTGAAGACGTGTCGTCCAAAATAAGGTTAAGATGTATGCTTTAACTTTCGTTGTTGAAATTTACAAGCCCAATCTTTACTAGGAAGAATATTTTGCCTGAAAGGGACATGCTTTAAACTTTGACTAAAAATGTAATAAAAGGGAAAGTAAAATAAACAGAAAAGCAAAAATTAAAGTAAATTTTTCAATTGGTAGGGCATGGTTATAATGGCACGCCAAGCTCCGGTTTGTTTGTCTATACTTAAAATCATAAAAGGGACGACTCCTACAACCAAACCTTCATGTTTGCACTTGTTAAACACCGTTTTCAAATAAATTTTGCACCGCTAAATAGCTACTATAAAGCTCTTTTTAAAGAATTTTAAAATCGATCAATTAAACGATCGATTCACTGCATTCGCATTACCTTTACAGAACCATAAGCAGTTCATAATAACGCGCTTAGCCTCCGTTCGTAAAAGCACTATACCTCCAATTTAAAACCGATTCATTTTTGTACCTGTTTTCGAGAGAAAATAAAAAAAAAATACTAGGTATTTTCTTCTTAAGAAACTGTTGATTCCTCCACTTGTGGACTATGGCTTGGCACAAAACAAAAAAAAATTCTTTAAACTGAAAACCACGAAAATTCAATGACTAACACATTAAGCTATTTAAAACATATGCAGAAAATGTTTAAAGAACTCTGACCCAGCCGTCAAAACCAGCAAAAACACTTTGCTTCACTCAGTCAAGCTCCTTTAAGAGTGCATTTCACCGTTAAAACAAATAGAAACAAAAGGCCAATAACAGCAAGAGATTGCAGACATACCTATCTCTATAGATATGGTGTGCATCGCAAGGAAAGAGTAGATTTCCAAGTGGAAAGCCTTTGTGACTTTGTGATCCCAGCGTTGGCTTCTCGATTATCCTTCTAGAAACAATTTTGTATCTGCTGATGGTCTTGCTGGGGCTGTTTAGGATTTTTCCAACAAAGGAAACAATTTTTTTTACTTGCACAACGTAAAATAAGGGTGAAATGATGTGATAAGAAAAAAAGACAATAGGAGCACTGCCATTGTACAGTTTTACCTGAGTTTACACAAAGGACGCACAGATCCTTCTGATAACGAGATGGGATGCTGCAATTCAAAAGCATTTTTTGCGATGCTATCAGAGGACTTTTTTAGCCTTCGGACCGTATTAATGTTGACGGGGAGGGTTATTATTGATTTCAGGAAGGAATCCCATCCCGAAATGCAGTTTGACAAGGGGAGTTGTGCTTAGATGAATGATAGTTTAAGTGCTATGTCAAGGAGCCTTTAGAACAGAGCTATAGGCTGTGTTTGAATTGGTGTCATAATATCTATATTTCTACTCGTCGGAGGTATGTATAATGTGTGATTATATCCACTTATTTAACTCCGTGAGCATTCATAAGGAAGGCCCTTTAGTGAATCTACAAAATTTACAAAACTGTAAAGCAGAGAAAAAACTAGTTTTATTAACAGAGAGTAAATAAAATATATTTTATCGAAATAATATAATAAAAAGAATCTTGGGTTTGAGTGTTGAATTTGTGTGATGTTAAAAAATCCTTATTCTTAGTTCACAATATTGGAAAAGGTATATTAAATAATATACGTTTATACCTACATAAAGTAAGAAATACCCCTCCTTACTGTTTTCGGAATTTGTAATTAAGCCATTAAAGCAAAGCTCATGTTTACCAGCTGTAAATAAGTTGTTAAAAAAAACGCCTATATCCTCGTAACTGTCGATTACACTGGCTAATGACTGATTTATTTATATATGTTTTACCTGATTTATGGTATGGTCTAGCATCACGTACCTCTCAATTGGAAACATACAAACTTTGATAGGAAAGTAGAGGGAAAATATTCTGTACACGTTCACGAGCCCTATGTGAGCAGCTGCCACTCGACAGCAGCTCGTTCGCCATGTCCTGCTGTCGAGCCGTATGGGTATATATTTCACCTTGACTAAACGCCAGGCGTAAGTGTTATTTTATTGGATCCCTAAAAAACTGTGCTCGCTTGTCACTAATAGAGTGCAATTTTTGGTCAATTTAGTAGATTAAATTGGCGCTGGACGTTGCTCTAAGTTACTGAACGCTGTCGCGTCAATTTTATTAAAATTTTTCTGTTCGAGAGCGAACTAAGCGCGAAATGCTACCTGAACAGAAATTTCATTCCGTACAAATCGAAATTGAAAAGAAGATGCTCACGTGCATAATTTTAAAAATCCGCTATACCCGACGCACGACTTTTTCATTATTCGCAGAATATAATATCGGGCTATATGGGTAGATATATGGATAGATATGGGCCTGCCTGATGCACTGGATGAGTTCGTGTTGCACGGGGTTTAATCAAGGTTCTTGGTTGGCTGGCTAACCGATGAAGTTTTCTTTTCTGCACGAATGTTTTATTTCAAAAGTTCGCATGCTACACACAAACTGCTCTCCTTGTTCAGATTGTTTATTGAAACTAAGAAAGTCTGTTTCAACGATGGCATCGTTACACACATTTAACCCAGACAATAAGCAACTACAAGGATATATACCTACCTATCGAGGCTTGTATTTCATTTTTTCCTTGAACAACTGCAACATGGTTGAACATCATATCTGTTGGATATGAGGGGGAAACTAGAAAAAGTCTCTATGGAACGTTTTCTCTGGGAACAATGCAGCAACCATTGAGACGAGCAATAATTGTTTCTTCCTAATGTCGACTGGGAGTTGCTTCCAAGGTGAAGCACCTAGAAGGTAATCGACAATGTCACGAAGATGCCACAGGGTTCCAACAACAAAACAAAAGTCTCACAAATTATAAAAGCTTGCTCGAAATAGTTTTGCATTGTTATTTTGATACAACTCCGAGCAACACTTTGTGTGAGTAATTCAAAATTTATGATAGGTGTAAGTTGTATTACCTTGACTTTGTAAAAAAAACTGAGGAAGCCGTTTGCTATTTTCAGAAAAGTTTAATTATGTGAGTAGTCTAGTGCCTACATATCAAGACGGGCATTGGAACGCAAAACGTACTGGACCTTGTTTGTATTTCCAAGGCCCTTACTAATTGTGTAAGCAGTCTTCAAAATATTGATTGTAGGTTGGACGAGAACGAATCACTTTCGTACAAGATAAAGTTTATTTGCTGCAAGCCATTCAGAATTTGAAGTTGACAAGTTTTGAAAATAGTGGCACTCTTGTTTTTAAAATTTTTAATTTTATTTAAATACAAAAGCTTTCATATTACCTTTTGAAGCCAACAGCCATAACATGGTAAATACTTTTGTTTGCTTAGATATAAGTAAACATAAATACTACCTACTTAAAACTAAATCTGAAATATTCGTGGTCAAAAACACCGGCCATAAAATTCGTAATTTTAGACAAATTCGTTCATTTGGAACCTACTTTTAGATTTGAATATTTATTACACTTGTTCTTTTTTTTTGTTTATTGCTATTGTGACTAAGTCCAAAAAGTAAATAGGTATAAGCTCATTAAATAGAAAAAACATTTTTAATTGTAATTCAATACATTCTTTCAATTTCAAATCATTTAGCCTCATTAGTATGTGAGTATAATGCTTATGCAAGGATTTACTCATCAAAAAATCAATACAAATTCTTTCAATGTTTATACCCGACCGAGAGTAGGTATACTAATTTTAATCCATAGTTTGTAACACTGTGAAATAATCATCGTAGACCCTTAAGACATTTTAGAGATATGATCGAGACCGACAGGTGAATCGATTAAGCCATGTCCGTCCAACTCCTTTAACCAAAAATCAATATTAGCATAGAAATATCCAAGTTTGCAGCGAAAATGTTAAAATTTTTTGGTTCAAATTCAATAAATTTGTGAAATTGACCTCTAAAGATAGGCGTGGCCAAAATTTTGTATAAACGAAGTCCACGATGCCACGGCCATTAAGGACGGTCTGCCGATTTTGGTTTTACTTTTTATATCTTATAATCATTAGGAGATGCTAAATGTCAAATTTCACTTGAGTGCACTGGAGGTAGTTACACATTTGGACCGATTGTGGGCGTGTCTGTTTTCAGATTCAAAAAATTTCAACGCTTGTATTGCTTCGGATGACAGAGAGCCTACATATTAAATTTCAGCTTTCTTACTCAAAATTTAAGGCCTAAAAGTTGGTGACATACGGACGGACATGGCCCATTCAACTCAGAATTCGGTCTTGATCATATCGTCTATCGTTATTATTTCTCTATGTTACATTTTCGCCTGGATCAAACTTAATATACTTCATTCTTGTGGAATAGGGTTTAAAAAAGAAACAAGCAGGGGGCGGCACGCCTTTCCTTATAAAATTTACTGTGTATTAAGGTTTTTTTTTTACCTTCGGCGCCTTTGAGTGGGTTATAAGAACATATTAATTAATTGTGAACTTAACCACCATTGTTAACATAACCCAACCACAAGTTCATTGTCGACTTTTGGCCAAAGGACTTATGACCCTGGCTCCCCTTAAAGAGCTCCGCCTACTTTAATGGGGCGCTTGTAGGACAAAACTGTTTTTTAAGCAATAATTTTCAGTTATAACGTATTTCTCTCATGATTTTTACGAGATTACAATTAATTGATTTAAATTTTTACCGCAAACCCATTTTTGGCGCGTGGCTTACACAAATAATGGACATACAGGATAAGAATAAGCAGCATATTCGTGCCAAAAAACTTTTATGTATGGTGTTATATAAAATAGGGTCGGGCATTTAAAAGTAAATAGGGTCGGGCATTTAAAAGTTCGATCAGACGGACTCTTGCACTTAGATTGAAGAGGATTTTTAAAAATACTTTAAAATTCTTTTATTATTAATCTTAAATTGTTCCTTCTACAATCCGCACCCACATATAGCGAGAACGAATTCCTTCAAAATTGGGTTAAAATTTGTTGGCTTTTAAAAGAAATAAAACGCACACTGGGTCGCACCAATTTGCTCTTTTGCTGGTAGCAGTATGGTTGCATGGCGCTATGCATTTTGGGAAAAGAAAAAGCATTATAAAATTATTAAAGATATTCGTGACAACTCTTTAAATTTTGTACCCAAATGTTTGAAACGTTTCTTGTAAAAAATAATTGTGCAATAATATTTTCTTACAAATTTAAAAGACAAACCGAAATGAAGTTTAGCATCTTATCTCAGCATCAAAATGTTTAGAATATGCAATGTTCCTTATTTTTCACAATTTTACATATGAAAACTTTTTGTAACTTTTCGAAAACGTTCGTAGCAGTATTTATATATTTCAAATTAGAAACTTTTTCAACACTCATGTTTCATCTAACAGTTAACAAACCATTATTTCGACACTCAACAAGTGCGAACTAATGAACTTGAACCCTTAGTATGGGATGAAAAGATGTTTATCATTTTACCAATTGTTTCGTTAAACGATTTACCATTCGTACTAAAGATGGTCAAACAAAATTTTTTTGAACAGATTTAGAGACCTTAAAAAATTGTTAATATTTCGATATCCGGTGTGTTTATTTAAGCCCAATCTAGTAAGCATCATCTAAAAATAAACACTTTCCTTAGACAAATAATATCCTCAGCTTTACTTCAAAATTTTAGGACCAACAGCATTTCACGCCCTATTTTTATTTAAAGAAGTTGTTCACCCTCTTCCTCTAGTAGCCAAGGTTATACGTAAGCTCATACACAGCATTTGCATACTTATTAGACTTGGAAATAATATAGATTATCATGTTCTCTCAACCGAATAAAGACATTTTGCCTGGGATTTCGGTAGAAACATTGTATTCATCCATTTCACGATGCCTCAATAATAACGATTCGTTGGGATTCAGCAGGATCTCCCGCGGTGATGGTGTTGAGTTACATTCAAGGCGCAGAATCTTGGCTTTGATGTTTTTTCCTAATCCTGCCATGTGCGTTCTTCTTTTGATGTTCTAAGATTTAATCAAAGAAAGTTGTTTGTAGCGGGAGCTTAAAATGTCTTAAAATTCAACTGAAGGAATTACAGTTAAATTTGGAAAATTCTTTGTTGCTTGGTTTTATTCATTTATTGTATTCTTATGACTAACAAAAATACAATCTCTTGCGAAGATGATTAAACAGGGTTCGTTTGCACTGCAGTTAAATATGCTTTTTAAATTTGGCCTTAGCTGATGGCCACACAGTTCGCTAATTGAAATAGGTATGATGTTTGCCATGTTTATGCTGTTCTCTTCGCTTCTGTTCCAACTTACTATACGGCCCTTCGCATAAGTTTATGACAGCCTTGTAAGCAATTTAGTTCGAGAATATCTCATGGGTAGAACCCTTTTTGTAGCCATTAAGACGATTTTATGTCTACATTACCGAAAAAGGGAGCTGTAAAAGTATATTATGTGCTGGAAACATTGCACTATCAAAACAGATGGTATTTTAATAGGAAAATGTCTAACAAGGCTGATTTCGATAGGGTGCTACAAGGCCTTATCTTTTTACAAGCTAAAGGCCGGAAAAAATTATTTGAGTTTTGACTTGTGGAAATCGTTTTATCCAGATTTATTTTTTTAAGTGCCTCAAAATAAGGGGAATCAGAATAATGCTAATTATGTAAAACCTAAAATAGATTTCTCTATTGAAGAGAAAAGAAAAGTTTTTGAAACCTATAACAAATTTTGAAAAGTTTGGTTTAAGACTTACTATGCACAGGCAACTTCATCAACTTCAAATTAAAAGATTTACTTTTTAACTTAAAAAAAGAAAACTGAAAGTAATTTATTTTATGAACTGTTTAAGTAACTGATCGACTGTAAGTTTAAGGTGGAAGGACGGGACTTAATTCCATAGAATAGAGAAAGGAATAGCATAAATCAAGGAACAGCAGCCGGTATTGTTTTTTTTTAATTTTTTGTTTAACCGTCCGTGCATCGCCTCGGGCGCAGCTGATCAAACAAGCAGAGTTGTTTAAGATTTGAGTGTCATTGTACTATCTTTGGCGCTCAGCATGCGAGCTTTTTATTGGCTATTATTTTTGCTTTACTCCCTAAAAAGAAAACTTTCAGTTTATGATTGAACGACCCGAGCATTTGATCAGACAAGCACATTGCGCGCATCTTTGGAATTTGTTAAGAATATAATCGTTTACTTCTCTTAGTATTGCTTTTGAGCTCGAGATCATAACCTTTCTTACATTTCTGAGCTGTGATCAGAATTGCTGAAAAAGCTTCTGTTTACTGATGAAAGCTTGAATTCTACATTTACAAGCCAGTTTATAGAAGCTATAAGTGAACGATTAGATCAGAAAAGGGATGCAAATGCTCTTAAATGCATTAAAAAGTATATATTGAGGTTTTATAAGTAAACACATCGATCAGGAATGCTAAGCTCTTAGACAGAATCGGGTTGAATGCTTACATAGGACTTTTGCATTTAACGGGAGTACCCAAAGCGCAGTGAAACATCAAACAGAGCTATTTATACTTTGAAAACTTCTTATGAAACTTTCAGGCACATTTCAAACTGCTCATGTCCAGACTATATAACTTTACCGCCCAACAAAAAGTTAATTAAGGCGAACACATACAGAAGATATTGATATTCATAAAAATATTTGTTAGTCCACCTAAATCGGTGCATATTTTGTCTTTTGCACTAAAAACCTATAAATTCAGCTCCTTAATGTAGAGTTTATAAGAGAATATGAATAATATGAAAAATTTTGAGTCCAAATTCATAACTTTACTTCTATTATGATAGATCTATAAACTATAAATTAGTGCATATTCGCAAAGCTTATTAAGCAGCGCTGCTTGCATTACAGGGTGCATAAATATAAATATTTTATATTTATGCACCCTGTGAGGAAGATTTTATCCAATCACGGCAACAGGTACTTCGAGAAAGGCCGGTTGATATGCGTCAACGAGTACTTTTATTAATGTTTTGAAGCTATGTGTGTGAATTTAGCAGACATCCAAATTAAAAAAAAATATATATATATTTATAATGAATATTATATAACATTATAGATATAAAATATATAAATATATTTGGAAAAGGGGTAAGAAGAACAAATATTTCTTGGTTTTGAGAATTGAAATTTGAAGTCGATATTTAGAGTATCATGATATAGGTTAATTTTTTACCTGCAGTAAATAATACCTGGATTTACCTTCTTCCTTCCTATTCATAGGAAGGAAGAAGGTAAATCCAGGTTTTAGTCGTATTCTTTATTGATGTTCATATGAAAGCATCATATTCTATTGGTCTCTATTTCTTAAACTCTCAGCTCAATTGAGGCGATTTTGGAACATAAGAAGTTTGTTTTTGCAGAAATATAAACTTAAGTCACTGCAAATTTATTATTTTGTTTAATTTATTAAATTCGACAACGAATTAAGAGGAGCCACTAACAACAAAGCTCTCGTCAAAGAAAAAATATTTGAGCTTCTGATAACGACAGGGATGCGTTTTCTTAAGAATTTTGTTTGGGATACCAGTAAACTTAACTCCATATATGAAGGTACTCTATATAAACTAAACTAAAGGGAGAATAATACATTTAAGAGAGTTTTATTCATTTAACTACTGCGCAGTAGGTAGTAACTGACCTACCTATTCACTTTGGCACAGCTTTTCTTATATTAAGTAAAGCTGTATTTTTTTGTTTTAGTACTATGTTCAACAAAAGGGTCACTGAAAAATTATAGGTATTTATTTTGAAACATCAAGTGGCTTATGAGGAGCCTGGATGAGTACTTTTCTTAATCGGTTCCTTATTATAGATCGTATCGGAAAAATGCCTATCTAGTTAAAATTTTCATGTATATTTTATGAAATTGCGTAAATAAATTTTGATTTTTTGAATTTTTTGAATTTTTTTTGATGAAAACAAATTTTTTAACTTTTCCATTATATTCGAAAATTTTCCGTACACCAAAATATTTCATTTATTGTCAAGAAAATATTTGCCATTTGCTCTAAAAAAAAAAAGAAAATTTCAGTAATTTTATTTTGCATATAGACGCTCAAAATTATGCTAATAAACGAGTGACGAAATTCATTATGTAAAATATTTTTATAAATTAATTTATCTGCGTATAGCTAAGATTTTATCTGCCTGAGTAATACGGAAGCGAATAAATTAACCTTAGGATCCTAAGGGCGGATTTCACCAGTAGCAACTTTAGCTTAAATTAAATTGAGTACCCACTGTTTAATACTCAGCATTCGTTTCACTTTTGTTGACGGTTTTGAATATTAGCCGTAAGCATCTTAAAAATATTGTCAAAATAATTTTATTATATAAAAATTTTTCCCCATAACAAAAAATCCAGTGTATCTTGTGGATATTTCTATTCATTAATACATTTTTGTTTTATTAAAGCCACAAAATTAAAATGGTTTGCTTACTTTCTAGAAAATGCTTAAGTCAAAAATGTTGATGACAGAAGTGTGTGATATAAAAAAGTTAATTCGAAAACGGTTTCTTATCCTAAGTGAGTGGAGTATCAAAAACGAAATTGGCTGGCTTGAATACTGCGAGTACTTCCGCTAATTCATTTTAGAAAACAGCTTGAGAACCGATTATAATGTTCGTTTGCAGACAAATTGAAAGCTATAAATCGGCTAAGTCGGTGCACGCTGAAAGTAAGCTGCCAAAAAAAAATAGTTGCTTGATTTAAAATTGAGAGGTCGAGGAAACTCTTTTACAACTCTTTCAAAAAAAGCAATGAATCAGTTAATTTTAAAACCGGCTTCCAACTGATTTGGACGGTGTTTGGGCTCGAGCTATCACAAAAATCTTTTGATCCCAAACTGAATTGCAAATTTCAAATCACAACCACAAAAAAAAAAATGTTATTAACTTTTATTGTGTTATCACGCACAGGCAAATTTAAAGAAAGATCTTGATTCACAGACTTCTTAAACAATAAACTTTATTGGTAACCAAGCATCATTCACCCAATTCACACAAATGACTTTTACGAGTAGAAAGGAATGAATAATACTGTTTCGTTGTTTCATAAAAACAAAAAACAATTTGTTGTAATTTATCACAACGAAATGCGGTGCGCCTGAATCTATTTCGTCTGGACCATGAGGAAATGAGTTAAGAGCGGAAATTAATGCTGAAAATTTCCTAATTACAACAAAAGAGTCTTGACAGTTTCTTGTTCCATTTAGAAATGTTAACGAAACTGCACAAACATAAATAGTAATTTAATTTAGGAACATAAGCTCTGTGATGCTATACCAATACATTCTGGACAATATTGTGAGCCTGGTTCGAAAATGGGATCAAGTAACTCACTTGTTTGGGGCCAGCATCTTTCAGCGTTATTTTATAGGTCACTGCACCAAGAAGCACCTCCTCGAGAAGCACCTCCTCGATAACTCGTGACGATACCGGGACGTTTTTTTCATCTAGAAGATTAAGGTATCTATACATTTAGATTTGCATAAATTAAAAAAATTTATATGTAATTCACGACTCTTCTAAGGATAACGGGTCACCGAAAATGATGATGACGATGATATAAATCCTTGTCTGTCTGGAAGTTTATTTATATATCAATAATTTTGGTTTCAAAATGTATAAATGGACTTTGGCTTAAAATTCTGCTAATACACATTAGTTCTAGTTATCACTGCTTATAATTTGTGCCAGAGCGCAAGAATAACACAATGAAAATAAATTTTTCCTATTATATTCATTCGAGCTAAAAGTTTAAATTGTTTTCTGTGCTAATAGGAATCATTGTTCATATCCGCCTTTTCTATATCAATTTCAAACGGACTTGGTTTTCTTCTTATTTAATGCAATAATTAACACAAACATGAATGACTTCTTTGATTAGCGAAAAATATTCTCGTTATTATTGTTTTCGTAGTATTAACAAATTTAGGAATCCTCCAACACTTCAAATACTTTCTATAATCGCCGTTGAATATGAAAATGCAAATCCGCAACTTGTTGTTGTTACAAAAGACTTGAGCCCTTACCCCCGACCTTTATCTGAGAATTGTGAACATAATTTGAAAAGGGACGTCTCTTCAATTAAGTCCCAAAAACCAATCGAGTTTTGTGTATGCTTACGATTATTTGTGCCATTTTTGTGTAAAGAGAATCCCCCTGGCTAAAGAAAACTCCATTTAAATACATAATTATTATCCCATCTTATACGCTAAGGGGATTTGCTCATTTTACTCCTTGATAAAAGGTATTCACCAAGCGATTGGGATTATCCCTATCATAGTTGAATAGCGCACAGGGTGAACCTTTGCGCAATTATTTGCAACGTGCCAAGATTATTTCCAGTTCGATTATCTGTAAAAGGGATACGTCTATGCGTATGTGTGCCACATCGTAAAATTTAAATTGATTCAAGTGAGATATCATTATGTGTCTAAAAAGGTATTTCCCCTGGTGTTGAATTGACACACTGACACTATGCTGTTAAGAGGCAAAGGTAACCCGTTCAAACGATGGAAAATTTGTCTCTCCTCTTCCATGGGGCGTATAAGTGGTTATATACAGTTCACTGCGTGAAGATATTTTCAGCTAGTCGGTGTGTATTCGAATGCGCCCCACACAAGAATGGGTAATGATACTTTAGCTTTACACTTTGAGAACACTCACATAAACGAGCCATGAAGGGATACGTATAGAAGAAGGCGATTTGCAAAGAAGCGGTATCGAGTTTCTTGTTATGTGTCTAGACGGTCTCTTAGCACATATTATTTTATTGGCATTGCGAATTCACCTTTAAAGAGCTAATTTTATATGAAAACAATTCAGGCTGTAAGGGGCTGCTATTCAGGCCAGTCACAACGCAATTGAAGTTGAAAGGTGTCTATAGTAAAGATACGTTTATACTATGCGATTTGTTTTATGATCAAAATAGCTTTCCGATTTGATGCAGTCACGTATGTATATTATAGTCATGTGTGCATTTGTTTATACTCATAAATGCATGCTATAAATCAACTTTGATATGTGAGGTGATATTAGATTAGTTGGAAGCAATTTTTTTATATAGAGGAGTTGGAAGAGTGCTTTATTTTCATTTTATAATTAAAACAATTTTTATTATAAATTGTTTGAATTGGCCCAAATCCCAATAATGAAAAATTATGCAATAAAAACATCAAAACTATAATATTCAATTCACCGAAGTTTGACTCAAAACTTTTATTATTTTGATTGAAAATTATTTGCAGATATGTTAAACAAAAAGGAGTTTACATAATTATTACCCAGAAAAAAGGAGTTTACGACTATACATGGCTTAAAGTCGCCTGCCAAGTATTTCAAAACTTATTTTAGCTAGCTGCATTAGGAATTCCTTAGCTTCGATATTTTTTAGCGGGTATAACGCAATGTCTTTAAAGTTTAAACTGAGTTAATAATGAGCTTACAACAAGCCTATAAAACTTGTTCAACGAACAATAACGATAGTGCCTATGAAGGATTTTAACTAGCTACCAACGCAAAAAAAAAACTTTTTATCCCTTTTGGAGATTGCTGCCAAAAAAATATCACTTTTGGAGATGCCCCACGAAACCCAGCTTTTTTTTGGTCTGTAATTCCATTTTTTTTTTTGTTATATATATAGAATGAGAAACGCGTTGATCCGAAGAAATCTTCACGTAGAAGAACCTTTGATAGAATAGAAAAGAATCGATAGAAGAAATGACGCACGACTGGTAGGTATTGCCATGTTCAAATAAGAGATTTAAAAAAGCCACGCTCCGGTAAATTCGCGAACGGGAGGAAGGCCTTTATATTCGTCGGCGATTGCACAAAACTGCATTTAACTTCCAAGTATTTAAGCCCACCTACTCTTTGGAGCGTCTAAGAAAATAATTCTATTTTTAATCCCATAAGAGAAAATTTCAGAGAGAAAACTTATCACCACCTTATACTTCTGTTTTCATTTTTTTTTAATTCAAATTTGGACTTACTTAGGGCCCAATCATAGCTTTCATTGGTTTGCAATAATTGAAAATTTTGTTTTTATATTTTTACGCGTTTGAGCAAACAATGTTGGATTCATTCGGTATCAAAATAAAGCTTATGCGTTACCAATATATTTGCCTTTAACACTTTTCTTTAAAATTTAATTTTTTTTTTTTTAAATTTAATTTTAGTATTTCACTGATCGTTGGAATGATCTGTGAAATGCCAATGATCAGTGAAATATTAAAAATCAGTTTTGAGAAAATTTTTAATATAAATTGTATATTGTTTTAGCAAACGAATTTGTAACTCATTCGCTTTATTTTGATACCAATAAAAGCCAACATTATTCGCTGAATCGTCTTAAAACATAAAAACAAAATCTTCAATGACGGTAAGATAATGAAAGCTATTATAAGGCCCTTAAACTGTAAAAAAGGGTGATGTGGGTACTCAACGAAGCTTTTTAAAAGAACTGTAACTTTCAACATACAGCCTATAGATTTCAGTTATTGGACTAGATAGCACTTTTCTAAGTAAACACTTGGACGTCGTCAAGCGCCTTAAAAGAAATTCGAGGAATTTTTTGTCAAACCGTGGTTCTAAAGAAAACCCTACTTTCAGAGAGAGCCAAAAAGTCATAAAATCATAAGCTTTAATTTGTAGATAAGTTTGAAATTCAATTTAATAACCTCAAAAGCGATGATGACCAGTTGACCTATAAATAGATGTCCGCTAGTAGTGCCCACTAGTACTCAGAAGATGAACAATGTGCATGAATATTCTGAAACTGAAGAATATTAGAAGTTTTTTAGTTGTTAGTGAGAAGGATGTACCAAATCCGAACGCCATTGAGCTCGGTTGAAGAGATATAGTTGCTGAATGAACAAAGTTCATTTCGCTGCTAATGTAGGTTATGATCTTTTAAATTTCAAAGAAGGCCAATGCTTAAGAAAAAAAATTTCATTCTTATCTCTGACTTCTTATCGCTTCTAATGTAACCAAGCTATGCTGGCAAAATTATTTTACAAACAATTATTCACGTTCCTAAAGCATTATTTCCAAGTCATGATTTGAAGCATCAACAAGTTTCAACTTCTTTATTTTATTCCCTCGCTTTTTTTCGAAACAAAATCGCTAGAGTAAAGATGTGCTGAAGATATTATTACTTCATACCGGAACTTTGAAGGAAGTTCTTAAATAAGATGCTATCTATCGATATTGCTTGGTGCTTTGAAAAAGAATCCTTTGTGTTCGAATATTACAAAAGCCATTATGGATCATTACGCAACAAGTTCCAGCATTGGCTTATCATTTTCCTTGTTACTTTGTCGACTTGGGCCACACAAAAGGCAATGTAATGACTTATAATACAAAAATGAAGTTGGAAAGAGAAGATTATTTCATGGTGTTTCGGCGAAGGATTTTTTCTTATGTTCAAGCAAATAATTGAAAAATCAATAAAAAATCTTTTGGTCGACTGTATGCTCTGTAAAGTGAAAAGAATGACTGAGAAATGGCGAGCGCGTATTATCTGATGTAGATTTCACCAGTTTCCAACAACAAAGCCTTTTGTTCGATCTATGAATATTAATGACTCATATAAATCTTCTATGAATAGTTTGATCAAAATTTTAACCTATACATCAAAATTAATTAATCCCTGTTAGAAGGAGTGACTATATTGCACATTAAAATAATTAAATTGCTCATGGTTCAAGAATTTGGGTCTAATAAACTAAGCAGTTCAAACATCGCGCTGAAGGCAGTATCTGTATCTGTGTGCATTTGTGGTTACTTTGCTTTTAATAAGCACCTAATAAATAAAGGTGTGTGTATATAACCGCTAAATGACTTCAGATATGATATAAATATGTGACGCGTAAGCTTTAAATAACAATTAGACTTTAAAGACATCAATAATCGGATTACAGTATAGCGAAGCTAAGAGTGCTTGATATCAGTCAGGATTCACATCAGTCTACGGTAAATTCAAATAACTCTTTTACCAACATTTTAATGTCTGTAGTATTACAGTTTTTTTTTGTCTTTGTGTGCGTTGTTTGTTTTTAGTTCTTAAACTTATTTACATTTAGTAGTACATTACTTATACATCAGGGACGTTGAAGAAATTGAATCTGTTCGTCACCTGCTTTGCGAATGCTCAGTCCTAAACAGCATCAGAGGCATAGTACCCTCGGCAGTTACTTCTTCAACGAGCTTGAAGATCTAAATAATGTAGATCTAAAGGACCTCCTAAGATTTGTACACAAATCCGGATGGGTCAAAGAGGGCGGAACTCTGAGCTTCTAACAGTGGTTTATTGCTGTTTTCGTTCCAGGTATTAAGAAGGTTCCCAATGGACTCACTGGACCCAACTGCTGGTCTAAGTTAACCGTGACTATTGTTAAAAAGGCATTCATCAGCCTAACCTTGCCTAACCTGGTCCTTAAATTAAGTCCTTTTGTGTTTTTTATTATGATAAGCTCGCGATCAAGGGGTTATGACTACACTTAAGATGCGTAGCACATCGCGAGCGGAAAGAATTTGAGGATAGAAAAGATGGATGAGAAAAGTAATTCTCGGTCCAAAAAGCAAACGCTGGTGAAACAGTACGGAACATGAAAACTCTGCACAGAAATTTTAAAGCTTACCCCCGCAAGTGTTTTGCCTCTACGGAAAAAAGCAAAAATATAACAAGAAGAATATTCCATAAAAACATCTGGCATGCATCTAATACTGATGTCCATTCTATTTGCATATTGGATGAGAAAAAGAACATATTCAGTCGATTCTAACCTGGATAACACACGCGGACCAAGAAGCTGCTCATTTAGAGACAGACGCTCCTGGGTTTTTCTTTTGCTGTCGGTTTTGACCCGCCATTTTCCATACCGGTACGCATTATATCCGATGAGCATTCCCCTGTCCGCCACCTGTGGAGGTGCTCAATAGGGGACCAGCAACCCCAGAAGGGGAGTTGCTGTTATTATTGCTTTCTGGTAGGATCCCCTTTTAACTCTAAGTTTTACATCAAATCTACTTCATGCATCAGACATGTCTCAAAATAATAAAGCGTAATTGCCTTGTTAACATAAAAAATTAGCCACTTACCTTTTTCGGCCTCGCAATGCTTGTTATTCGAAAATATTTAATGTTGTACCTACTCTCAGGCAGCCTCTAAAAGCGACAAGACGTGATAAGGAAATTTAGGAAATAGCTCCTGCTCGCGAAGAGAGGCTAATAAGTCTTCGCAACACTGTTTCATAGGTGAGGAAATTAAATTCATAGTTTATTTCCGGTGCTATTATTTAAATGAGAAACGTAAAGTCCTTTCATTAGGAAATGGAGTTTGAATAAACTGTTCACAAAAGGAGATTACCGATGATTTATTGCGTGGTGAAATGAAAATGGATTGGATTTGTGCTTTACAGGAATTGCTATAATGATAATAATCTTGGTCTCTTAAGAAGCAATGAAACGTTTTCGTTTCTCTTAGACAAGAATGAAACTATCTTGGATATTTCTAAAGGCACTAAGGGTATGAGGTATAGTGCACTAAATAACAATTAAATTGAGGTAAAAAAAAAATAGATACAAGGTTTTGGTTTATTTTCTTGAGGAGCTGCCTTTGTTTCAGACTATTCCCTTCCAATAAATTGACTATTTTATTTGCTTAGAATCAATAAGCAATTTCTTGGCTCTAAGAAAACACGCACACACAGTAATAAATTTATAATATAATCTGATTTTCCGTGTTTTTTAACAAAAATCCTTTCCACAAGCATCGGTCGTTGTGATAGCAATAGGAAAAGGACGTTCAAACAACAATAAGGACAAAGCACGTGTCGAGCAAAACAAGTCGTTTAGACAAGAGCATTATGGAAAGGTTCTCTAAGAATGGAACTGCCCCGCCAGGCACTGCTTAAGGCTTACATGGTAGCTATCCTGGGACGAGCAGTAATGCTCGGGTCAGAGCTATTCGGTTTCAGGGGGATAGCAAAATAATGCAACTGCCTAAGCGCAAGTTCAGGGTCGCGAGTTGGAATGTTGGAAGCTTGACTGGTCGTATATATACGAACTTGAAAAGATGATGGTAAGAAGGCGAGTAGACATCTTGTGTGTCCAAGAGACGAAATGGCGGAACATCGGAAATCGGGCTTGTTTCTTGGAACGGAATCGGTATCATCCTTGCGGCAGAGCTACTTGATGGCATCTTGAATATTTCAAAGCAAAGTGACCGGTTGATGTCTCTCGAACTGGTGATGCAAGGTGAGGTGTGGAACATCGTTAGTGCATATGCTCCCCAAGTTCGGTGTGAGCAGAGGGAAAAAGATGCATTTCGGATAGATTTTCATAATCTCATCAAGGCGATCCCAAAGGAAGAGCTTTTGTTTGTATGCGGAGACTTGAACGGACATGTCGGGAAATCTAACGAGGACTATGAAGACTGACTGCCATGGTGGACTTGGATCATGGCACTAGGAACTCATCTGGTGAAGATATCCTAGACGCTTGCAAGTCATACGGTCTTATCGTGCTTAATACAATGTTCGTCAATGGAAAGCAGGCATCTGATCGCTTACAGCAGCGGTGGGAATGAAACCCAGATTGACTATAATTTGGTTTACAGTTCCCTAAGACCGCGGATCAAAGATTGTAAAGTGATTTAGTGATTTTATGTGAGGCGGTTACAACACAACACCGCCTGCTACTGACCGTCATTTTTATGGAACCGTCGAAAAAGAAAATTAAGCAACCAAAGCTATCTGGGAGACTCATCGGTAATCAAATCACTCCTAGGGACTTCAAAAGGCCATCGCAAACAGGTCAATGAAACATGGTGGTGTTCAGATGAGGTGAAACTAGTGGAAACAAAGCGGCATTCAAGGCATGGAAGAAGCGTTCCTCGAACAACAGAGATGAAATGCTTCGCCTGGAATTAAAAAATAGACACCTCAAGAGTCTTGCTAAGAAGAAGTGCGCCCAGGTTCAATTAAAGAGAATGGAGAGCCTGGTATCAGGAATTGGAGGAAGTTTCCTCTTCCACTGCTAATACACATCAGGCCACACAGGATCTTCGACAAAACACCTTGAATAAAGGGGCGAAATTCAAAATTACCGCTCAGAGGTGGAGAAACGCCCAGGAGATTCGTTCGCTCAGAGACAGCTTCTTGTGGACGGCGACAAAATTCTTCACAAGTGGCGGCAGTATTGTGAGGGACTTTTGAATGAACAGAATAAGTACTATGCATCACAGTGCACGAGGTTGGGAAGGCGGTTAAGTACTCCAAAAAGCGAAAAGCGGTTGGGCCAGATCAGATACCCTCAGAGTTCTGGAAGAAAATAGGAGACAGCGGGTCCAGATGGCTCACGAAGTTATCTCCTTTTGTTTAAAGGAAAATGTGATACACGAAGCTGTGACAATTACCGTTCTATCAAGCTGATGTCTCACACAATGAAGATCGTCGAGCGGGTGCTTGATAATAGAATGCAGAAAATAATAAGACTATCTGAAGACCAGTGTGGGTTTGCCGCGGGCAAATCAACCACTGATGTATGTAATAATTGATGTAGAGCAAATCAAAGTATAAGGATCATAATGGAAAAACATCGTGATGCCCATAAAGCTCTGCATATGGTGCTGGTTGATTTCGAAAAAGCTTTCGAAAGACTTCCACGAGATCTGATATGGGTGGCGCTAAGAAAACGAGGGGTTCCAGAAGCCTACGTGCGGATGATCATAGACATTTATGATGGGGCAAAGACAAGACTAAGATGTCCTTCCGAAGTCACTGATGAGATCTCAATTAAAGTCGGTGTACACCAAGAAAGCGTCCTAAGTCCTTTGCTTTTCATTGTCCTTGATTATCTGCTTGAAGGAAAACTGACGGACCCGAGAATACATCAGTTATTCTTCGCTGACGAAGATCATATACCCCTGCAGCAAGCACTTGATATATGGGTGGATGTTTTTGAGGGGAATGGGTATCGTATTAGCCAAAAGAAGACAGAGTACCTGTGCTGCCCATTTTTTGACCCACCCGAACCAATTCCAGACATAAAAATTGAGTGGAAAGGTGCTTCCCAAGTGTGAAAAGTTAAAGTACCTGGGGTCTATGATCAATAGCAAAGCAAACTGTGATGACGACAATAATTATCGCGCAAGCGTGGGGTGGATGAAGTGGCAAGAAAACTCCGCCATCTTTCGTGACCGAAAAATGCGCCCTAAGCTGAAAGGAAAGCTCTACACCGCAGTTGTGCGTCCGGCGCTTACATATGGTTCACAATGTTGGACAGCGTATAAGCAATATGAGAGCAAATTAACGGCAGCTGAGATGGAGATGCTTCGCATGACAGCAGAAGTAACAAAACGAGATAGAATAAGAAGTCCGAAGATCCGAGGAAGCCTCCATGTAAAAGATCCTATCTCCAGAAAAATGGAGCACGACCGGTTGGTATTGCCACGTTCAAAGGAGAGATCCTACGAACCCAGTCAAAAAGGCAATGTCAATCAACATTCCAGCGCGAAGGAGAGGAAGGCCTTAAGAGAGGAGGCATTTATTTGGCCTCAGGGACGAAAAGATCCAAAACCGAGTGGCCGAATCGGCCGAATCGCCGGTCAAATCGGCGTACCCCACATTTGGATTATTAGGAATGCAGTAGAGAGGGAGGGTTATAATCCATCAATTTAGATTATAACCTCGCGCCTAAATGAAAAAGAAGAAGATTTTGATAGCAATGCCCGAATCCATATCTTTTGCAGGGAGCTTTTGCAGTTCCTATACAACGAACAAATGGCTTTCAACCTATACCCTACCGTCTTTGAGTCCCACACATCACTCGTTGTCTAAAATCGGAAGCAATTATTTTCATTCCCTACCCAGGGTATATTAAGTTTGATGTATAGGCTGTAACGCTGTGAAATAATCACCGTGAACCCTTAAGAGCTTTTAGAGACACAAATGGGACCGACAGAAGAATCGCTTAAGCCATGTCTGTCAGTCCGTAAACAACTTTTAGGTCTTAGATTTTAAGCTAGAAAGCTGAAAATTGATGACTGAGCTGGAAATTTAAAATAACTGTTCTTCAATAAATATGTATAAAATAAGACAAAAAATTACTTATTAAATTAAATTACAAATCTTACTTTTTCTAAATATGGTATACACCTCCAATCACTTTTGTGGACGTGGCCTTAAGAAAATGGATTTTTTTAAGGAAGTTAAAAAGATGGAGTTTTAGTCCGAAATGCTTGCAACCGACTACCATAAAGCATTCAACAGTGATATTTTTATATTCCGCCCACTTTTTGGAGGCATTTCAGTTTCCCTTTTAAACTGAAATGTAAGGTAGGGTATTTTGCAGCCCGTCGCCGATTGGGAAACTTAAGTTTCTGGTAAAAAAAAACCCAAGGTTTTTGTTGTTTCTAAATACAAAAACTTGTTCTTTTTTCATTTTTCTGATTAATAACATGAAACAAGGACATACAATTCGGCTTGAAAAAGAGTCAATCTAAAAAATGCAATTTTTACCCTTTTTAATCAGAATTTGACGGTGGCTTTAAATTTAAACATCGTTCTGGATTATGGCATAATGCTTATGTATCTACTTGTATAGCAAAAGGTTACAACAGAGAATTATTACGCGATAATTATTTGGGGTTACCTTTATAATTTAAGATTCCTTGCAGACCCTAAAATTTGGGACATTCAGGCGGGCGGAATGTGACTCATTTGACTCCTAAAACCTTCGGCCTATCGTTATAATTCTAATTCTACATTTTACCCTGTGTATCAAAACTTAAAACTATAATATAGATTCGAAAATAAGTGGAACCATTTTTTTTTTCTTTTGCCCAGCATTACTGGATATTCAAGTATAGCGACTGAGTATAGCGACTGGACTGGCACCTCAAAAAATACCTCAAGGCCAACCGACTACGTTAGATTTCGGTATTATTATCCGATCCAAAGCATTCTGGTTTTAGGATCGTACACGTTCTGCACCCAGTTATTGCTAATTGAACGATTTTGTTGATCCACAAGTTATGTTAATTACCAACTTAACTTACCCGTATAAGTATGCAAAAGATTTATATTATTGTTGCCGTTGCTAATGCCACTTAAGCGCCTTCTTTCGTTATATTTCGTTTATTTGTATACTTTCAGCCAAAAATCACAAAAGCATGAGTTAAGTTTTTGGTGAAAGTTTCTACAAGAATTCAAACTTCCAAATAGCTTAAAGTGCTTGTCAGCTTTTGTTTTTCTAAAAATTCGAACTTGGAGTGTCCTTATCAGTATTAATACTATTTTCATTTAAAGCACAAGTGAGATTAACTATACAATTTCTGCTCCTTGTTTTCCAACAATTCCTACTTCCATGGAGGTTGAACGACGGAGATTGGGGGAATATTTTAAGAGAGGCGTTATCCAAGGCATCCAGCTAACTTTATGGGATCATTGCTTTTATTTTCCATACTTTATCCTTAAAATCGACAAGGGGGGTTATTTCAGCGCAAACAATTCACAGGTGCTGAATGGGATTTCTTAAATCCGTGAAAAGGGATCCCACGTATAGTATCTAACACCACTGCAAATTTAAGCCTATTGGCAAAGTTTTAGCTTTTAATTCACTTAGCAAAGTTCTAGGCTCCTGTGTAATCAAAGGTGAAGGGCTTTTTATTACTTATTATCTCGGCGGTTGAGGGCGTCAAATGAAGGTAACAAAGAGAGGCAAGCAAACTGCCGACACGTGTAATTATTTTTGGTTAAGCGTGTCGACGGTCCGTTGCTCCCTTGTTTACGTCGCTGCTGTCGGTTTCACTTAACGAATGCTAAGAACGGTGACAATAAGTAGATAATGTGACTTTGGGCATCATAGAACTTTTCCAAACTGTTTCGGCACTGGCAAAATGTACGGTTAACGAACACACTGCATACACCGCCCCGTAATAAAGAAAACTTTAACCATACAAAATCACTTTTAATATTTACTTTATTAATTAAAGCGGTTTCCAGGAATTGAGAAATGCAAAATGCAACGAGAAGTCACAAAAGAGCCAAAGTTTTCACTACCATTTGTGGAAAACGTTTAAATGTTGGAAATTGAAGAAATACGCAAAAACTCGTAGTCCTTAACTTATGCAATTTTTTTTATCCAAGAACTTCATTGGAGGGTGTTAAAAAGCATTTTTCTTCCGAGAATCACTATCCTTCTGAGAAGTAACACTTTTCCTGAATTAAGCATGGCAGCTTTTATAATTTATTGGATACAACATAGTGAACGGCGGTGGTATAAATATGCTCACTAGCGTGAAGAGTGACTTTGGCGAAGCCCCTCAAAAGAACAATTGCTGAGGAGCACAGGACGTTAGCACATTTAATGTAATTCTGTTTTACTTCTGCATGGAGGTACATACAGCTATAGTCTAATGACATCGTTAGTTGTGGCTTTCGAAAACTTGGTAACTTTGCACTTTTGCCAAAATATTATTTTCGCGTGTCTCTTCTTATTAACTTTTTACTTTTGGATAACGAAAACACCGAAACGTATTTGGCACAAGAGGACGAAATGTATCTGGGACGGGAGCAAACGTAGATATCCGAGCTATATTAAGAATAAAACGTGTTACCAAACGAGGCGAGGCAGTATTGCGCATAAAATAAAATTAGGGAAATCTACAATAATACCTGAATGTCCCTTTAATATTGTGGACTTGTCTATCCATTAAGCTAAGTTTTGGTTTTATTATATTACTTAAAAAGAGCTCCTTATCGTTAAACTGGATTATAAAATTGGATTATTTTAAGCATGTTTTTTTTTTAATGGTAATCAAAATTGAATTATTACTTTAGATTTGATATATACGCTTGGGTGTTTAATTTTTATCAATACCATCCGAATAAGATCCGAATAGTAAAAACTTAACCCCTAGGATTTGCTTTTCATAAAACGGGACAAAAAAATATGTATGCATTTAAAAAACCAAAATTTGAAAGGCGAATAATAATAAAAATTTTTTGTTTCTATGATAATAAGATTACTAGTACCTTAAGTAACCACGATAGTTTAATATAGTAGGATCGTGCCCTTCCGGAAAGGCAAAAATATTTTTCCTTCGTTATATTTTAACTCCACTCTTTGCCTAAATGTCAGAATAGAGAGCCTTACAACAAAATTTTCATCATGATTTTACCTGTCGTTGAACACTGACTTTCTGATTTTCAGGTACTACTCTGCACCAAACCAACGTCCAATTTTTATTTTTGGAAGTTGAAAACCTAGATTGTTCTCTCTTAAAATCAATGCATAACAAAACACATTATTAAACTTCAACTTAAATCTTTGCATCGACAAATATTGTTTAGTGATACTTAAGGGTTTCTTCAACACTTTGTAATATTAATCATAAGATCAATAAGGTCTTTAGCCCTAGTTCATTGACCAGTGTGTTTCGCAAAATAATAATGGCTTCTGATATGCTCATCAGTGAGCTAATATTATCCACCCAGACCAGGGCTGGGAGATCATGGGATAAATGCCTTTCTGTGGAATTTCTGCGCTCAAAAGGGACCAAGGGAAAATTATACGATTTCGTGGGAATTGTTTGAATCAGTGGGAATTGTTCAAAAAACAGAAAATTATCCAGAAAAGGCTTCATTCTTGAAAGTCTATTTTAAATGAATTTAATATTCTGTTTAAAGGAATAAGATTATCGTTAAACCTATAGAAAACCAGGCTAAAATATTTGCAATATATTTAAAAACAGCATAACTGGCAAAACTATTTGAAATACATAAAAAGACAACAAATAACTTACAGCGCGAATTGTAAGTATACCAAACACGGGTGTTCAGTTAGAACATTTTAATCCGTGAATGGATCTTTATGCCGTGACCAGCATGTGATAAAATCGAAAAATCACCTTGTAATATTTTTTCATGTTTATTTCCCTTACCCAGGGTATAGTAAGTTTAATGCATAGTTTGTAACGCACTGAAACAATAACCTTTTGGAGAGATGATCGAGACCGACAGGAAAATCGATTAAGCCATGTCCGTTCGTCCGTTTATAAACAACTTTTGGACCTTAAATTTCAAGCCAAAGAGCTGAAAAGTTGTGTGCCGGCTGAAGCTCTAAGCTTTTAGATCAAGTTTGAAAACTAGTTGAATCCGCCTGTATGTTTTTCATACTTAAGCTATGTTACAATCGTGTTAGCACACTACTTTTTGGTATGTAAAACTGTTTTGTTATTGCCTTTGAGGCAACAGAAAAAGTTTGTCATTTGAAAAGGAGTTTCAAATGGAAATAACCATTTAAAACTAGTTAAGTGAGCGTGGTCAATGTAAGAGACAAAATTTTTATTCAATAAATAAATATGAAATTTGACAAAAAATTATGATACAAACATTGTCGGTATAAGCATTTTTGCTTTTGTTTTTTGTTTGTACCTACATATAGAATATATATGCGCCTACTTTTGTGGGCGTACTTTTTTAGGTAGGGTATTTTTTTTTTGGAATCAGTCACAGATGGAATGAAGTTTTAACACATGGTCTGTTGCACTTTTTCACTTGTTGTCTTACCAAAGTCAACCAAGACACTTAAGAGAAGGAGCAAGAAATTCAATTTGTTAGTAAAAGTCTTCATGAAGTTTAGTGATTTCTTTTTGGGTCTGGAGAACTGAAATTCGATGAATTGTGAGAATTTCTAATGAGAATTTGTTTATCATGAATCACAGTCAGCTTTAATGTAAAACCACGTTTTTCTTGGAAGTTTCAACTATCCGATGTAGCACTAAGACACAACTTCTGGTGGTCCGTTGTAACTACAGAATCTTAAATACCACTTAATTGTACTAAATTTAATGTTAAGTCTATTATTCTAAGTCCCACGTACAAACTTTGTCGAAGTACGTTTACATCGGTTTATCTTGCATTCCAAAGAGTTTAAAATGGCCTAAGGTCGATTCATTTCAATAAGGTATCAGGATTTTTTTAAATCAAAGATTTTAGTTTCTTAACATAGGCTCATCTCCATATTTTTCTTCTTTAGACAAAGCATTTGAGACGATTTTTTTCATAAGAACAGCGTCTAGCATGAAATTGCACTTCTTAATGCAAAGGCAACTGTAAGATGCATTATGCTACAATTACTCTTAAAAAACTAACCCTATTCTACACCTACTAGTCTATTAATGGCGTTTTGGTATTTAAGCAAATGCTTTCGTGGGCAACTCTTACTTACAACCAGGGATACCTTTTATGTACTTCATGATAAAAGCCTCTTACAGTGTAAATAGGCATTTGAGCCTTACATATTTCCTCCAACAAGGAGGATGTCATGATACTTTAGATGCTTCTTAGCTCCCCTTCGAAATCAATGGCTGCAGATAATGTATGCATTGCATTTTCCCGAACTTAAAAAAAGACATGCCATTTTTTTTAAATTGTTTACCCTTTTGCAAAGAGGTTTTTAATTTTAATTAATTTAGTTTAATTGGGTTTTAGGTAGAAAGTTTAAATGGTTGTAAGGCGGATCTTCTATTGTAAGTTAAGAACAAAGTAAAATACTTCACAAGCCTTTAGTTTAAGCAATAACATTGAAATTATGTTTCTACCAGTCTCTTTTCCCAAATTGGAGTGTTTCGTTTATTTTGTAATTGTCATTGTATGACTTTAAAACGGTAATTTCTTTTGATGACCCTAAAAAGCTTAAGGATATGTACAGGATTCCGATTTCAGCGAAAGGATAAAAATCAAGTCATTCGTTATGGTATTTCAAAGGAAAGTGGATATAACAGCGCACTCTCCTTTTGTGTGCGGATAAATAAATATCTACAAAGTCTTACCTAACTTATTTTTTTCCGAGTTTAAATTCTCAATTTCTAAGAACCTGCCCGCTTTCGAACCCTTTTTAACCTTCGGCTTTCTTTGGAATCATGCTGCCTGCCAGCAGAATTTTTTTTAACAAGTTGTTCCAAAAACAGATGCTAAGAGAATGTATATTTTTAAACTACTCAGATATGTAAATTCTTATGTCTTTTATGAGATTAATTAACATACCTGCACACGTTCTAGATTCCAGTTGCTGATGTGAATGGCATTTGTATCATTTTAAGCATGCTTTTGTTCTCAATGCTTCCTACCATCAGCTTTGAATGTATGGAAGCATTTGAGTGAGGTGAAATTTACTGCTCTACGTTTAAGGTAATTACGTAGTCCTTTGTAATGTAAACAAAAGCCTTTTCCTTACCTTCGCCTCCGCATGGCAATTTTCCCATGGCAACTCATAGAGTTGTTAACAAGCATCCTTTCTGAACATGGAAAAACACATGATTTTCTTCCGGATCCCTAGGGAAGTAACGACAAAAGCACAGAAGCCTCTGAAACTGCACTAAACAAGTTCTAAATCAAAGTTGATATTTTTTTGAAAATGCGTCAAATTTGTTGCCATCCTTGCCAGTGCCCGCCCCCGTGCGGCAGTATTTCAGTTTGCCTGTTCAAGACAAATAGCAAAGTTAAACAAATAAATATATGAAGCACAAACATTGTGACAGCAAACAACCCCAATTTAAATTTTAAATTCGAGTGCTTTCCCGCAAGGCGTTGAAACCCATATAAATGACAGTAATTAAAAACTGTCATCATGACTGGTAATTTGTCGAGTCCAGGAAAATGAATGGCGTTTAATATATTCTGTCACAAGTAGGGCATTGTTATGATTTGATGAAATGTGATAGGAAAAATATTTCTCAGTTTTTGGGGAGAAAAGGACATTAAATGGCCCTGATTTGCATAAAATTAATACTTGACAACTGTTTAATGAATTATATGAGTGCAAATTTGTTGTAAATTTATGTATCTCATAGTGTTAATAGCAACACAAAATAAATTATTATGCTTTGGAAGGGTTAAACAATAATTATCAACGCAACGAAATATGTGCAGACACAGAAAAGTTGTGGAAGAGAAAAGGCTTTCCGACACTGGTGTTTGCTTTATTTGGGATGAAAATAAATGTTGAAGGGGCTGGACAGAAATTGAATTAGGTGATAAAATCGGCCACATCGTTAGAAAAATCACCTACCAAGAGGGACTGTTCGGCAACGCTTATTTGTTCCATGCCATGGTGCTATTTTTCTTCAGCCTCAGCTTTCTATGGTACGCAAAGAAACGCATGTGGCCATAATTAACCTTGGAAGGATTTTATTGACAACCCCAGTACCCAAAGTGTATTCATTCAGCGGCTATAAGTAGGGTAGATAAGACAAGTTTTATTATTAGCTTTCACCAATAGTTCTTCATTTTGATTTAATAAATTTTTTTATACCCTATCCAGCAAATCTTAGTTTGTTGTATAGTTTGTAACGCAGTCAAATAATCACCGTAGACCCCGAAGAACTTTTAGAGATATGAATGTGATCGACAGGAGAATCGATTAAGCCGTGTCCGTCCGTTCGTATGTAAACAACTTTTAGGCCTTAAGTTTTAAGCTAGAGAGTTGAACGTTAGTGAGTTGGCTGGAAGTCTAGTCCTTCAGATCAAGTTGAAAAATTAGCTGAATCCCCTCACAGACACGCCCACTACAGGCCTGTAAGGGCGACCATCTCTAATTTAAACAAGTGAGTAAGTGCAAGAGTTCGTCTGTGAACTCTTGGGGGTAACACCAAATCTTAATTTATTTTGTCCCGAATTCATATATTATTTGTATAGGCCCCCGCCTCCAAAAATGGGTCTGGGCTAAAAATTAAAATCAATTAATTGTAATTTCGTTAGAATCATGACAAAATGCGCTGAACCCGAAAATTATTGCAGAAAAACCCGTTTTTTTCTTAAGCATGCCCCTTAAAAGTAGGCGGAACTCAAATTTTTGTATGGGGTAAACCTAGCAAATATCTTGATTTCTTGATAATCTTGATATCTTGCTTATTTGTTATAATTTTTTTTTTCAGTTTTGGGTAAACTTTCCGAGAAACCGGGTTTTTAAAGATCTAACATGGTAAAAGCAGGTATGGTCGATATTGGGGGTGGTCCAATTTTCGCCCTTTTAGAGGTTTTGGGCCATTATTGCTTTATACCAAAATTTGAGCTCCTACGCCTTGTCTAACTTGATCAAAAAGCATTTTGAAAGAAAATTTGAAATAGAGGTTGTCTTACATTGACGCCAGTAGTGGGCGTGGCCGTGGGCAGATTTAACTATTTTTTACACTTTGTCTGTACAAAATAAGAACCAAGATATACTCCAAGTTTGAGCGTGCTAGCTCAATTTTAAAGACCTAAAAAATTCTCACATACGGAACAGACGGACAGACGGACAGACGGACAGACGGACAGACGGACAGACGGACAGACGGACAGACGGACAGACGGACAGACGGACAGACGGACAGACGGACAGACGGACAGACGGACAGACGGACAGACGGACAGACGGACAGACGGACAGACGGACAGACGGACAGACGGACAGACGGACAGACGGACAGACGGACAGACGGACAGACGGACAGACGGACAGACGGACAGACGGACAGACGGACAGACGGACAGACGGACAGACGGACAGACGGACAGACGGACAGACGGACAGACGGACAGACGGACAGACGGACAGACGGACAGACGGACAGACGGACAGACGGACAGACGGACAGACGGACAGACGGACAGACGGACAGACGGACAGACGGACAGACGGACAGACGGACAGACGGACAGACGACAGACGGACAGACGGACAGACGGACAGACGGACAGACGGACAGACGGACAGACGGACAGACGGACAGACGGACAGACGGACAGACGGACAGACGGACAGACGGACAGACGGACAGACGGACAGACGGACAGACGGACAGACGGACAGACGGACAGACGGACAGACGGACAGACGGACAGACGGACAGACGGACAGACGGACAGACGGA
This sequence comes from Neoascia interrupta, assembly GCA_947623515.1. Taxonomy (NCBI): domain Eukaryota; kingdom Metazoa; phylum Arthropoda; class Insecta; order Diptera; family Syrphidae; genus Neoascia; species Neoascia interrupta. The sequence goes on along the minus strand of OX392463.1, from coordinate 218,061,698 downwards.
CAGACGGACAGACGGACAGACGGACAGACGGACAGACGGACAGACGGACAGACGGACAGACGGACAGACGGACAGAAGGACAGAAGGACAGACGGACAGACGGACAGACGGACAGACGGACAGAAGGACAGAAGGACAGACGGACAGACGGACAGACGGACAGACGGACAGACGGACAGACGGACAGACGGACAGACGGACAGACGGACAGACGGACAGACGGACAGACGGACAGACGGACAGACGGACAGACGGACAGACGGACAGACGGACAGACGGACAGACGGACAGACGGACAGACGGACAGACGGACAGACGGACAGACGGACAGACGGACAGACGGACAGACGGACAGACGGACAGACGGACAGACGGACAGACGGACAGACGGACAGACGGACAGACGGACAGACGGACAGACGGACAGACGGACAGACGGACAGACGGACAGACGGACAGACGGACAGACGGACAGACGGACAGACGGACAGACGGACAGACGACAGACGGACAGACGGACAGACGGACAGACGGACAGACGGACAGACGGACAGACGGACAGACGGACAGACGGACAGACGGACAGACGGACAGACGGACAGACGGACAGACGGACAGACGGACAGACGGACAGACGGACAGACGGACAGACGGACAGACGGACAGACGGACAGACGGACAGACGGACAGACGGACAGACGGACAGACGGACAGACGGACAGACGGACAGACGGACAGACGGACAGACGGACAGACGAACAGACGGACAGACGGACAGACGGACAGACGGACAGACGGACAGACGGACAGACGGACAGACGGACAGACGGACAGACGGACAGACGGACAGACGGACAGACGGACAGACGGACAGACGACAGACGGACAGACGGACAGACGGACAGACGGACAGACGGACAGACGACAGACGGACAGACGGACAGACGGACAGACGGACAGACGGACAGACGGACAGACGGACAGACGGACAGACGGACAGACGGACAGACGGACAGACGGACAGACGGACAGACGGACAGACGGACAGACGGACAGACGGACAGACGGACAGACGGACAGACGGACAGACGGACAGACGGACAGACGGACAGACGGACAGACGGACAGACGGACAGACGGACAGACGGACAGACGGACAGACGGACAGACGGACAGACGGACAGACGGACAGAGGGACAGACGGACGGACGGAGTGTTTTTTTACTTCCCTTCACACGTTTTACATACAATCGCATTTCACTACAATTTGTACCTCAAGATACCAGAATATTTTGGAAAATAATTTTTGGAAGGTTTTTGAACCTCGGAGTCAGACAGACGGACAGACGGACAGACGGACAGACGGACAGACGGACAGACGGACAGACGGACAGACGGACAGACGGACAGACGGACAGACGGACAGACGGACAGACGGACAGACGGACAGACGGACAGACGGACAGACGGACAGACGGACAGACGGACAGACGGACAGACGGACAGACGGACAGACGGACAGACGGACAGACGGACAGACGGACAGACGGACAGACGGACAGACGGACAGACGGACAGACGGACAGACGGACAGACGGACAGACGGACAGACGGACAGACGGACAGACGGACAGACGGACAGACGGACAGACGGACAGACGGACAGACGGACAGACGGACAGACGGACAGACGGACAGACGGACAGACGGACAGACGGACAGACGGACAGACGGACAGACGGACAGACGGACAGACGGACAGACGGACAGACGGACAGACGGACAGACGGACAGACGGACAGACGGACAGACGGACAGACGGACAGACGGACAGACGGACAGACGGACAGACGGACAGACGGACAGACGGACAGACGGACAGACGGACAGACGGACAGACGGACAGACGGACAGACGGACAGACGGACAGACGGACAGACGGACAGACGGACAGACGGACAGACGGACAGACGGACAGACGGACAGACGGACAGACGGACAGACGGACAGACGGACAGACGGACAGACGGACAGACGGACAGACGGACAGATGGACAGACGGACAGAGGGACAGACGGACGGACGGAGTGTTTTTTTACTTCCCTTCACACGTTTTACATACAATCGCATTTCACTACAATTTGTACCTCAAGATACCAGAATATTTTGGAAAATAATTTTTGAAAGGTTTTTGAACCTCGGAGTCTGAATGTTGACCATTAGCTATATTTTTCTCGAAAATTTCAAATAATTCTTAATGTGTGAGATTTATTTAAACCTTTTGGCTCTAAAGCATCGAAAACAGTAATGGGGTCGATAATTTTTAGATGTTTTGCTATTCTCTTTTCGAAAATATGCCAACACCGCTTTTTTAAAACTGTTTTAGGAAAATTTGATCAAAGCCTTGCCTAAGCTTTAGTTTTCTCATGTTTTATGTGCATAATGTCGGCTTTTTGGATAGAGTGGTTCAAAAGTTATGACCTTAAACACGTTGCAAGCGGCCACATATTTTCCATTCCTCATTTCTCAGAAAAGTTTTAATATTTTGTAAAAACTCAATCGTATTACTGAAATCTAGTACTTTTTTCGTGTATGTTACAATTTACTTTAATGTCTTACAATCATTAGTATAAGAGCATGATTAGAGCATCATTAGTATAGTCTCCGAGCAGGTTTGAAAAACTTTAATATTTTTATTGCTTCGGATGTCAAAAAGCTTAGGAACAAGATTTTAAGAGTCTAACTCGAAGCTTAAGGCTTAAAAATTGGTGACATACGGATGGACGGACGGAGGGACATGACTTTGTCGAATCAGAGTTCGGCCTCAACCATATGCTTTTAAGGTCTTGGAGGTCTATCGCTACTATTTCTGAATGAAACATTTTGGCAAACTTTATATTCTCAATTCCTGTAGAATAAGCATGGGAAAGACTGTTTTACACCCTAAATATCATAGACATTAGGTAGAGTTTTACTGCTATTACTAGCTTTCAGCAGCAATGTTCATGTTTTTCTTAATGCTCTACGAAAAAGTTAAGTATTTCGTGGCCTATTCTTACAACATCCAGCTAAAGTGCGAATTGTTTTGGAATTTATCACTTATGCTTTTGGTTCGAGTACATTCTATTACCTCACCAACCTTTAATTTTCTAGGTCGATATAATCAGAGGGTTTAAACACTTTCCCGCAAAAACTAAGTCCTTCTGGAATAATATACGTTTCTCAAATTTGTCAGTATTAAATTGCATGTCAGTGTCAAACACTCGATCCCTTAAGATCTTAGAGTATCGCCGTATAATGCCTTACTCTGTTGCAAACTATAGAGTTTAAGCTTAAATCTCCACCAATAAAACGGGCTTTAAGCGCAGATACAGATATAGATTTGATTGTTAAAACGTTCACATATTATAAGCTTAATGAAACAAAGCAACGAAATAGGGGATTACTTTCGCTGCCGGCCATGCTCAAACAAAATTTCGCAATAATTTTTTATGGCTCTTTTACTCTCCGGCTCTTATAACATAATCGATTTTGCCTTTAATGTGGCAATTATTTTGTCATTTTGGCAAACAATTTAATGACTCATAACTACAGTGAAATGGCTGCATTAAGTGTGAAGGGGGAGATGAGAATTGGAAACAATCGTAAAATGGTTACATGAAACGTTTGGTTGATGCTGGATAATTCTAAAACGCTATGATGCCAACGATAATGATGCTAATGAGAGGAAGGAATGTGAAACAAGGAAATGACAAGATACCAACCGACATGCGATTCGCTGGCTCTTAGCATTAATGTCCTAACGAAGAAGAGTATGGCTAACAATGAGAGAATACGGACTCTGCTTCATGCAATGGATGCAGTGGAAGGGAATTGCGAACGAACTTAATATTCAATGAACACCCATTAAACATGCATGTTGTGATGGGTGAAATTGAAATATTTTGACCTACTTTATATGGCAAGTTTGGAAAGACCAGTTTTACGTGACAGCATTCAGATTAAATTCAATATCAAATTTGTTCTTGTGAGTCCTTAGAATTGACATTTTATTAGCTTTATGAAAACTGTTATTTTTCTTGTCCATATTAAGAAACCAACAATTGTATTTATTGTTCGGTAATTTGACACATAGAGAACACTAATAAAATAAACTAATTTTCAACAAATCAATGGCCTCCCTTGAATCAGTCATAAAATCCCCAGCTAAATACCTACTGCTCCCTCATAAAGCAAAAATTCCTATATCGATTTTATGAGTCCCGAGAAGCGGTAGGTGTTTGAACAGGGACACATAGCAAAAAAAGGGCTTTCTCTAGGGTCGATCATACGTATATATATGGTCGACCTCTTTATGTCAAGTTATTATCTTTTTTTCACAGTTCATTTGCAACCAACGACAAGACTAGGCCAAAAATGTCTTCATAATAAAAATGCCATCATATGGTATCCGTACGTGACTGTTTTCCAACATTGCTCGCACAAAATAAAAATACCGGAAAAGGATTATGGTTTCCTTCTGCCCTTTATATTAAATCGGTATATTCTTATCTTGTTGAGTGTGCTTACAAAAATGTGTAAATAAAGGTGGGTGCAGGAAAACTTTTTAACACGCTAACTAGGAATTAATGCTTGAGAAGTTTTCTCTTTGTAGGAAAAAAGGAGCGAGAGATGTATGGGCATATTTTTTGCTCAACTAATACAGTTTTCGCCGTAAATGAGCAAAGTTTTAGAGTGTTCATTTAATTCAACAAACTTGGATCCAAAGTTCAGCAATTTATTCCGTTTGCTTATCACACAAGCCTTAAGATGTGAGCAAATAATTCTGACATATAAGAGATGATTTCTGCCTAAGTTAAAATATAATTTTAGTTAGTCGCTAAAAAATAAGGATTTAATGTATTGAAACATTTCTTACCATTAAATTTCAGTAAAACATCGTGGTTTTTATTCAATGCACTCATGATGGTATGACTCTGCCGTCGAATTGAGACATCAAATATTGAGACATCAAATTATGTTGCGAATGTTTGAAAGCGGTTTTGTAATGGTACAACCAGTGTATTTTGTCTGATAAATTTGCATAATTGCTGGCACTAAAAACCAAATCCCTCCTACGTTACGCCTTTTGTTCTGCCCAGAACGGTGGTTGGGCTTAATACAGTCAGGCATTAACTTAGCTTAACAAAATTGATTAAATTTACCTTAACAAAATCTGTTTTGTATAGAAAAAATTTTGCGCATATAAATCATAATTATGTCAACCATGTTCCTAGTAAGTGATGTTTATTTGGCCTGTAAAAAACTGTAAATTTTTTAAAATAAGTTCTTCACATTTCTGTAAAGTAGCGCGCTTCAAGCAAGTTGCATATGTACCTAAGTATAAAAGTATTCAGGAAATCATTTTGTTAATTTCGTGAAATCATTCCGAAAGTAATGGGTTATAGGTAATGTAACAGAAGACGTCTTCATGTTTTGTTCACATTTTTGTTTAATGCTGCTTTTAAAAACAGGTAAGTATCCAGGAGAAGATATATAGACGGAGTATCGAGGAGAAGATATAACTTCGAACTGTTGTACAGCGAACCGGGTTGTACAGCGACACCAACCTAGCCAGAAGAAATAAAATACAACGACTACAATGGCGGTGTCATCTAGAACTGATGGACACCAACGCCCTGGCCCGGAGAGTCTTCGAATCCACTCCGCATGGACGGCGCAGAAGAGATGCGAGACTGTGCGAGACTGGAGACGCCTACCTGGAGACAGAGCTGGCTGACGAGGCTTGTTGGCAGAGCCCACCCCGAACTGTAGCTACAGAGCCACCCTAAGTAAGTAATAGAGTAATGGCGGGTATGGTCGAGAGGGCGTTATGCAAATTTTAGGCTGTCTTACGTTGCAGTCAATTGTGGGCGTGGCAGTGTTTAGATCTTAAAACTTTTTATACTTTATCTGAATCCTTATACTTTATCTCTTTTGAAAGCCTAGAAAATTTCTAATACAGAAGAACGGACTTATGTTCATATGGATGGACGGACATGGTTTAACCAATTCACATATCGGTCTCGAGCATATCTCCAAATATTTTGGAGATGTCTATGGTGATTTTTTTTTTAATTTCTTCTCTCAAGAAAGGCAAACCTATATCTCTGAAACAGAGCCCCGAGATCTAAGGTGATATTTATTTACTTTATTTTTAAAAGTTTGTAGTTTATATGTGTTAGGAAAAACGTATTCAGGTAGTGAACTCCAAAGTTTGAAGCAGAAAAAATTTTGAAACAGTGTAGAGCGAGGTGTTTTGAGGTGAACATTATTATTTCACTTGCCTATATGCCTGTCAAAAGTTCTACCTATTGTATTTCGTATTCATTTTAGGAACTTCAAACATTAAAGAACTTTACAAATTCTTGGATTTGTACAGCCTTACCCGTTTTATTTTAAGTGCAGTCTAATTTAAAGCTTTTCTGACATATTGATTCAATGAACTTTTTTGAATTTATGTCATTACAAACTGCTGTAAATTTATCGGTCACAGAATTATGACCAACTGAGTGGGTTTATCTCTTAAGAAAAGTTAACATTAATTTTGAAGTGAAAAATAAATTTTTAGTAGCTTAAAATGTTTTTTTTCTTTTTTGGAGACCCAGGAAATTGTATAAAAGCGGTTCGATCCTTTTCATACGTAAGGGGAAAGCAATATTTTTAAGTATATTGAATCATGTTTAATAAAACATTAGTTTGAAAAGATTTAACTCGCGTTTTTTTAACGAAAATTCTGAAATATTTCAAAATCCATGGATTTTAAAGCCATTCTCATTTCGCTATCTATGGGTATAACAAACAATACCCGATGCGATAACGAATAGAACCGATAAGCTTCCAATTTCAATAGGCAATGTTGCGCGTGCTAAATTTTCTTCTAAAGGGAGCAACACACTGACACCGTTTCACGAACAATCAAATTTAATGACTGATGAAAGATAAATTTCCATTTTCCAAGATGAATACCCAACTCATGTTATCGCGAAAATATAGAATGGTGCGCTTTCCCCAAGGGAGGGTCGTAAGGATTTCTATGCTCCTTGCTTCCATCCATCATTGAATTAGTGGCTCCGCTCTGGCTTGACATTGATTTGCATACGTTTTGGTCCTGTCAAATTGTTTGAATACATTCTATACACAAGTCTCACCCAATTCCTGATGTCTCATTAAAATCTTGCTATACGATCGATTGGTTACATTGTATCCTCCAACGGGGGTGGAATTATTGTTGGGGCTTATAATCTTGGAGGGATTTTTTCCAAACAACGGAAGGCATGAATATTCTTTTCAAAAAACAACGCATTTTCCATAATTGATGAGCTTTCGTTGTTTTTTTATTAAAGTGATCTATGACTTTCAAATGTTTTTGACTACAACTAAATGGAGAAATTGAAATTATATTTTTGGCACATCGAAAGACGTTTTTCATACCAAAACATAAAACAAAAAAAATGAATAGAGCGAAAGCAGGTCATTCAAAAGTAGGAATAAGAAACGTTACTCACATGGTATGCCTTCTTTCTTTTATTTCCCTCATTATGCAAATTCTCAGCCTCGAGTATTGCTTAGTCCCAACAGCCTATACAAAATTCTTAAAACGGAGTGCAGGTACTTTGTTAGTATCTCTGGAACTATACAAAAAAATTGCGTTTTAGCTTAGCCTCGTCTCAGATTTGAGCTTTTTTACTTCGACTTTTAACTCAGCTGCCATAAAACAATGTATCATTTATGGCTAAGGCTACCCAGCTACCATAGATGGCAGACACCATTCTTTTTTATCCGACAACCACCGCAAGAAACATTCTGTTTCTGAAAGCAAAATCAAGCTGTGGTCGTCAGGATTAATGAGCTGTGATTCAGCAATAAATCAAGCAACTTTTGCGTAGCACTTAATTTAGGAATGGCACATCTCTATCGACCCAACAGCAACTTCACTTAATTAAACTCAACTCGTGCTTGTAGAATAATATCCTTAACGTACAATGCTGCATGTTACACCATATGGTCGATTTTAATATTTCATTTCAAAGTTTTTTGACACTTTTGGTGTTATTGGGACTTTCTCGGCACCTGTGCTTTTCCAACAAACATGCAGCAATTTCTTATAAAGGAGTCACCATGTAAAGACTTGAAAAAGCATTTGTTATACAAATTTACCCTGACGTAGTTGATTTAGTGAGTACGCATTTTACCTTTTGTGAGGGTAATAAAAAAGGGAAATGAGCTATGAATGTATTAAAGAAGTACGTAGCGGGTGAAAGCCCACTCACCCTTTTCACGTCGGGATTTGACACAAAGGTTGACTTATCGGGGTTGTACGTTTTATGGTTAATGTACGTGCAAAGGCAAGCTTGTATTTATGACTTCTGCTTATGGTAAGCGGTGCCATGTAACGTGTCAGAAGATCAACAAATTATCGGGCAAATATACTTATTTGATACACAGGTATCGAAACAAGCACCATGGTAATATTTTTGTAGGAGTTGGGAAAAGGCTTCAAGCTTATAGATAAGATATGGGCCGCCAAGACTTTGGCCATATGAACGGGTTCAAATTATGAGTTGAACATATCTTTCCGTCCACCTGTTTGTCACAGGTTCTTAAGCCTTTACATTTTTTTAACACTACAAAAAGTTTCATACAGTGTCTGCTGCAAATTTTTGCCGATTTAAACCAAATATATGCAAACATATTTGTTGTGTACACTGTAAGCCAACTTTAATTTCTCATGCTAATAAGTAAAGTAGGCGTGTAAGTTGGTTGGTTTCATGATTTTTCACACTTGTACTGTCTCGCACTTAAATTTAGAGATATGAAATTTCAAGTAGTTCAAATTTTAAGCCTAAAGACTAACGACAGCGGACGGGCGATTTACGCCCGTTTCCATCCGACACATTAAATTTTCAATTCATCCTCGATCTCGTGCCCTTACAGTCTTAGGGACCTACCGTGATAATTTCTCAAAGTTAAAAACTGTAAATTAAACTTTATATAGCTACATACCTCCTATCGGGATCAGAAAGTATCTCGAATGGCTAAAATTTCGAATGACAAAAATCTCCAAAATCTTTTTTTTTTAATCTCAAAAACACAATAATCTCGAAAGACGATATCACGGAAAAATCTGGACTGCAAATACGTTTTATGAGATTGTTTTTAAGTTTGAAGTTAGTGGGGCAGCCCATACAAATATTTCTCTGCCTGACCAAAAGTCGTATCGCATGGACAAGCTTCCACTTGTTTATTTAACAAGTTTTTGTCTAACATTTTCTCAAAAATGTGTGCATAGATAAAGGTTCACTTATTCAAGAGTTTTTTCGTTCGAGATTCTTGTGATACTACATTTCTTGTTCAAGATTTGAATTTTCGAGATTTTTGAGTTTCGAGATATGTGTTTTCAGATTTTTACTTTCGAGATTATGATTTTCGAGATATTGGGCCACCGCCTATCCTTAAAAAAACTTGAACTTTCGCGAGTTCATGTCGCTTACTCTTGATTCTTTAAAATTATAGAGGACACTCAGCAGGACTGCTTAGAGGACAGCTTAGCTATTGCTGGTTCTATATGCTTTTTATATAATTCTACTCTCTACAAGTTGGCTTTTCAAGCTGCGAAAATTAAAGTTGAGCTTTGGTGCAGATAGTAGCAAACAGAATATAAAAATTAAAAAATATTTAAAATTATTAGTTTTAAGGCTTAATGCGTTAATGCATGTTTTAGATTTTATTATTTTTTTTTATTTGTGTTTTGTCTAAGTGTTCCTCGTTACTCTTGGGGATGAAAATTAGGGAGGGCAAAACTTTAGGGACCACCGAAACCCCAGAAAAAACACTTAATTTTGCCATTTGCTAACATCATCACGGTAGCAAAACTCTACGAATTTATTGAAATTCACGGGTACCTGGGTGTGTGTTTTAGGGTTCAAGAAAGCAAAAAAATTCATACCAAAAAAATAAATTTTTGCTTTGCTTGCATTTAAGTCTAGCTAAGGATTGTTAAGCTATAGTTAACAATCCTTAGCTAGGCTTAAATAGCTAAAGATTGTTGTTGATAGCTGAGCAAAGTAATTGCTTTAAATCCTGTAATGTTAGAATCCAGGCCAACAAAGTTCAATTATGTGTTCACACAAAACTAATTGGCTACAATTTCCAAAAGACTTGTTATTTTTTAAGGTTTTAGTCTGTAAATGAGGCGTAACATAGAGATCACATTTATAAAAGAACACAATCAGGAACATTTAAACCGCTTTTATACCCTAGTAGTATCTTATGTACGATAACATTATTGATTATTTGACATTATTAACATGTTCTTATAATGCTCTCTTTCCCAAAGCACCAAAAATCACTTAAAAAAGCAAAGTTTTAGCAATTTTTTTTATGTCAAGTAAAAAGATGCCTTACTCAATTTCTCACTAACTTTTGTTACTCAAATAAACCAAATAAAAGGGGAAAATGTAGCAAAAGCCAAACCACTGCTTCTAGACTAACCACTACTCGTTGCTATTAGTTTTGATCGTTTTCACAAGCTTTTGGCTTCCTATTCGGTAAATTGTGTAATTAAATCGTGCTTGAGCTAAATATGTTTCCGCTTCCCGGAAATGGTTTTGAAACACATTTCTAATCTAATAATCATTTACTTGGTGGTTTAAGCTTAAACAGCAAAGTCCTGTGCACACGGAAGGATACTACAAACTACAGTTCTGAGCGCTGCCCACAAAAGCAGATGCCATAATTTATTGTGAGGGTAAACGAAAGGTTATACTGCACAGCGTAATATGTAAATAAAATGCTGCACCTTCTATCGCAGCAAGTCTCCGGTTGCCCCTCACTTTTGGCAAAAAAAGAACTATACATTTTGTCTCGGTCCTTTGAGGTGTATTCAGGGATGTTTATTACTCGTGCTCATAGCAGAAGCTGTCAGTGCTAAATAGAATACATGCTTGAAGTTTACACATGAACATTTATTGCATTTGCATATTAGGGTTTAGTATTGTTGCGATATTAAGTGCTATTGTGTAATATGTTTCACATCTCAAATGTAGAACACCTTTCAGATGGATGACTTTCAAATGACTTTGTTGGGGATAGCTGGTACTCTTTTATAAAATGCTATATAGGGTAGGCAATTGAATTTAAGGGATTGTTCACGTAACAAAAAAATATAGACGTGTTTCAGTATACCTAACTGTTGAAGTATTATTGTGAACTAGTTAAAATTTACTAACTTGTCTAAATCAACGCTTAAACTATGACATTAGACTATTAGACAAACTCTTGTGCTTTAGTATATGATTCCACACAACTTAAGTGAGAAGCTGTTACTCCATCAAATGGATGTGTCATCTGCATATTTGAACGGGGAGGAGGATGCTTTAGCTTGAGGAGGATGTCTATATGCAACAGCCCGATTATTTCGTCGACAACAACAGCTCAGGAAAAGTTTTAAAGTTAAGGAAGGCGCTGTATGGGTTGAAGCAATCGGGAAGGGCATGGAACCAGAAACAGGATGGTGTTCTCAAGAAACTAGGTTTTCTCCAGTCCAATAATGAGCCTTGCGTTTATGTGGCAAATAATGAAGCTGACCTCAGGATCATTGCTGTTTATGTGGATGGTTTTATTCTGGCCGCAACTTGTGAAGAATCGATAGATCACATGAAGTCACAAATTCAAAAGGAGTTTAAGGTGATTGACAACGGTCCCTTACGGCATTTTTTGGGATTTGAAATCAGTCGGGAAGGAAGAACGGGTGCGATATCAATTTACCAACGTCAGCTTATAGTGAATATACTGCGAGAAACGGGCATGGTTGAATGCAGAAAGACCCACACACCATTAGAGGCCGCAGCAGTTTGTTTGCAAGGAGGAAAATTGTAAGCGGACAGATCGTGAGCAGTATCAATCAATAGTGGGTTCATTGATGTATCTGGCCATCTCTTCGAGGCCCGATATAGTTCACTCAGTCAGCAAACTAGCGCGTTTCAATGTGGACCCCCATGAAGAGCACTTCACAGCAGTCAAACATCTGTTGAGGTACTTAAACTCCACAATTAACTTTAAATTGCGCTATTTTTCTACAGGTAAACAACTAGAAGGTTTTGTTGACGCTGACTGGGGAGGTGACGCTGCAGACAGAAAATCCTACACTGGTTTTGCTTTCATGCTCGGCGGGGCCGCTGTGTCTTGGGAGTCAAAGAAGCAAACGACTGTGGCTTTAAGCAGCACTGAAGCTGAGTATATGGCTCTTTCGGCATCAGCTAAAAAAGCTATATACCTCAAACGACTTGTCCGGGAACTTGGTGGTTCCGAATTCACCAAATCACACATACTTATCCATGGAGACAACTTGAGTGCACAACAGCTTGTAAAAAACCCAGTCTATCACCCACGCAGTAAACATATCGACATCAAATATCATCACATTACAGAGGTCTACAGTAGCGGTGATATTTACATCTGTTACATCCCTACAGAAGAAATGTTAGCAGATGTCCTCACTAAAAATTTACAAAAAGTAAAACATTATAAATTCTGTAACTTGTTAGGACTTGTTGATCAGAATGCTTGAAATATTATTTCCTTTTTCTTTTCAAGAAAAAGATTACTTGAATTCAAAATAATTTTGATAGTTTCTTTAGTAATTGTAATTAACATTTTTGGATAAATAATCATTATTAGTAGTTTTTCGCGTTGAGGGAGACTGTTGAAGTATTATTGTGAACTAGTTAAAATTTACTAACTTGCCTAAATCAACGCTTAAACTATGACATTAGACTATTAGACAAACTTTTGTGCTTTAGTATATGATTCCACACAACTTACCTCAGTTTATAACAATGCAATCTAAGTCTCAAATACACTCTTGAACTGAACACATCGTTTACTTTTACTGGCGCTCTTCACTAACATATTTGGTGGAAATATTAATGCATAGTGTATTTATGCGTATATCAGTCACCAAAATTCTAGTTTTTACTGGAGGTAACATACTAGTCTTAAAATTTTTATATTTATGTCAAGTTTTAATTTTTTTTTAAGTAAAATCCTAAGAAATTATCATTTTAAAAAAGCATTTTATTTTATTAAGCATTTTATCTTTAATCTTTTAATCTAGCTAAGACCGCATCTTTATTGCATCTTTATTGCATATTCAAGTCTATACAGCTTTTAAATAAAATTTACGGGTTCTGTCATATGTAAGGTTAGGTTAGATTGATGGATGCCCCTGTGACAATAATCAGGGTTTACTTAGATTAGCAGTTGGGTCCATTGTATTCGCTTAGGAACCATCTTAGCACCTGTAACGAAAACAGAAATAGACCGCTTTTAAAAGCTCAGAGTACCGCCCTCTTGTATACATCCACATTTGTGTACAAATCTTAGGAGGTCCGTTATCCCTGATACAGATGTGACCTGGCACCCAACATAGAGTTAGGTACAGTGTTGCCAAGTGATTTCCAGAATTTCCCTGTGTATAGTTTCACAGCTCTTGACTTCCCATCATCTGATTGCATGACTTTAATAGCCGCTTGGCTGCCTGAGTATATTATGGTGATGGTCTTGTTCATACGAGGCTGTGTTTTCTCAGCTAAAAAAAAGCTTGGATTATGGCTTCCAACCCCGCCTGAAAAATACTGCATTCGTCATTGATCCGGAAACATTTGCTTAGTCCCAGAGCTTCACAAGATTCGTGCGCGGGCTCCGAAGTCCATCTTAGAACCATCAATATAGACGGCGATCTCGTCAAGTGATTTCGTCATCTATTTTCTCGATCTCGTCAAGTATTTTCTTCCCATTCACATCTTTCAGGTGTTTAGCGAATCTCCTGTTGAAAGCGAATGTCATAAGAAGGTAACCAGTGGCTGGGGTATGTATGGAGGCAACCCATTGAGTTTCAATTGAGGTGTGCCCATAAGATCCTGAGGACCACAGCCCGGATTCCTTAGGCGAACAGCTGTTATAGATGGCTCCTACAGTATATGTCCAAGGGTGAGGGAGTGGGTAGAACCTCCAGCGCTGCAGTGGGTGTGGTCCTTGGCTGGGGATCCTGTTATTGCCATGCAGGCTGCTCTTTGAGCTTTGGTAAGGTTAGGTAGATGACTGTTTCTTTTTGTAGGCATCCACCATACAACTGCACCGTAAGATAGGATGGGCTTAAGACCGCTATCAACATCCAGTGTTCCATGTTTGGTTCTAGTCCCCAAATGATGCCGAACGTTCTGCAGCAGGCGTATAATGTCAGGTATGCCCGCTTAACACGATCTTCTATATTATCCTTCCAGCTGGGTTTAGAGTCTAATACTACATTTACACCTATCCCTTAATTCTGAATTTAGTAAAAAAATTTCTAAATCCAATTTCGCTGTTTCAGCGTGAGCTTCAGCGTTTCAAATGACAATCGAGGTCAAAATCGGAGTCATCAAGTACTCCATTCAGCTGAAATAGTCGTTATTACTTGCTTATTTTTTATTTTAAAATGCGTCCCAGAGCATTTTAAACGATTTATTTCAAATTACTAATGTTTTGTTTGATAGGTTTGTTCAATTCGACAAACTTTTAAATGCCCAGGCGAAACACGGCATTTAACTGAAATTCAACATATATAAATCCTTAACATTTATTTCGAAACGCTGAACATTTAGGGTGAAATGTTGAATCTAACTTAAATGCTGAAATTAGGCTAGGTATAAACGTACTTTAACATGGAACTCAGGTATCTGACCGATTTGGATATCGGTAACTCCATTCCCCCCATTCTTGGTGTCCTAAAAGGTGGAATTGCCCTTTTCGGATTCTGTCGCAGTGTGATCGTTGCCCATCGTAATGCTTGATAATTATTTATTTAGTTATGTATGACTATGAAGATAAAGGCTGTTCAAAATATCACCCTTGAGGCACTCAGTTGGATTTATAAATATTTAGGAAATATGTCTTGATGAAAATATGTCTTGATGGGATAAATTCCCTATATATTGAACAAACAAGGACAATTTAGATTTCCGAAAAAAATGGTATTTATTTAGATGAATCGATTGACAACTTATTAAAAAGAACATTCCGCGCCCATTATATTCAAATTACGGACTTGGTTTTGTTGGAAATGTAACTGTCCTAATTAAAACCACGTTTGGAGAAAATTTTCAACTCTCATGGGAAACGCAAGACCTCGAGCGGAGCAAAATGTTTTGGAATTAATTACAAAAATTTCGCAATTACGTGACTAAAAACAATTTGCATTTCATCAAATCTCTAGTCAGTCAACAAATTTTGTGCATAACTTTAAAAGTTTTCAACTACTCCTGTCCGACGATAAGGTGTTGCTTGCTCCTGGCTCGATTCCACTCCCACTAACAGTGACACTTTTTGAAAAAGTTTAAAATAACCACCGTAGCTTGAATGAATGAATATTCATGAATTTCTCTGAGGTTTCAAAGAAAAAAAAAATATAAAAGGTAAAATTTCAAATCACGATTTCCAATCAAGAGAAGGTTCTGGACAGAAACAAGTTGGAGACAAAACTTATCGGCTGTACTATACCTTACACCATGTTGTATAAAATTGCTATTGAATTATTTCAATTGACCAAAAAATTTCCAAGCATGTATTAAAATTTATTATGACAACACATCCAAGTTCTTACCCTTGGTATACAAGCTCCTGAAAACTAGCACTTTTGGGGTCCCTAAAAATTGTATGGCAAGCTACACTCTGGTCTACTCTATCGCTCAGCTGCAGAAACTTTGATCCCATGAGTTTTATTAGTACGAAAACTTCTCATAACGAAATGATTTATCATAGTGCTGCAGTGCAGTCTCTTTTAGTTTAACTTGCCTCAGGACAACGGTCAGAGCTATATGTTATAGTAACAGTGTATATGTGCCAGTTTAATGTTTGGAAGCATATCCGCTTGGATCTCCGATTCACTATGTGTTCCTTCTATGTAAAGTCGAAAATTGTGTGTTGAATAAAATTTCGAGTAAGTAGTTACCTACAACTGCTCCCCGTATCCATCCTTAACATCACATTGTTTCAGCCTAATTGGGTATAATGATGGCAAGCGACGACGACGGCAGTGGATATCAAAAGTTGTTCTATCCTGCTCCTTAAAATTTGCTGGCATTCATGTTTGCAGATACTACCTTCCGTAGCGTAAACTATTTTGTATTCATGGAGGATAGTTGGAAAGTTTTTTTTTTATTGTTGTCTCCTTACTTTGAAGCCATAGAGCTAGTGATTACTTGGCAGGGGCACTGTTCATGGCTTTGGTTTTGAAGATTCCCTCAGTTATCTCTTAGATCACCAACAACTCGTTTATAGTTTATGGGTTCGACAAGATGACATTTATCGATCATTAAAAATAAATAAAGATTGGTTTGCACAAAAATTCAAATAAGATATGGCACACAACCACTTCACAAAGCTTTCTTTTTCGATAAGTTGCTACAAAATGGGACCTTTTTTATTTTGGGTTCTTTGCATCGTTTTACATATTGGTCGATTGAGAGCAAACACAAGAGGCGACCGATAGATAAAAAGGCAATCAAAGAAGGTTAGCAAAAAAAGGCCAAAGCTCTTATCTGTGATAGTTGATCCTCCTTGCGTAAGCACTCTAATCAAAAGTGGATTCCAGTCCCAAATAGAACAAAGAATTCACCTTTTAAATAGAAAGAACTGATGTATCCCCTTTTATTTCTCATATCCTTTCGAACGAAATTGTGTTAACCTTTATCAAATTGCAGTCTTACCAAGATTTAAATTCGACACGCAACGAGGTAAAATGATGTCGTTTCAATTTACTGTCTTCCAAATCAATCCCTTATTGGAAAAATTGCGACGAGGAGATGTAAATTTATAATGCTCCCTTGTTGCATGCCTCTTCGATTTAAAGTAAAAGCATTGAGACACCATTTTGGGAATATCGATAATCGTGTTTCAAATACCGGAAATGCTTTTCCTTTGTGGTGAAAGGAACCTCGCGTTTTGTTCCTTTTTTGATTGAAAATATGTTCCCGAGCATGGTGTGTTCCTTTATTTCTTCCCGTCTGTGGTCTGCTATAAAACCGTTTTACTCTTTCAATTGGAAATATTATTTAACAGCATATAAATAAAACATGATTGTTCCTTTTGATGCGCACTTCTTCCATATTAAATTGCATGCCTACATCATTCTTCGCACACGCTAGACGGTACGTCAAGAGACCTTCTAGACTCTCATTTCCATGTAAATTAAATTTTATACATCCTGAGGGAGTAGTTAGCGTGCTTTAAAAGATTTTTCGCCAGCATTTTGTCCTTGAGTGCTGTGTGTGGATGTGGATGTGGATGCTTTGAAAAGGGAAATTTTTCGTATTCCGGTTTCCTCTTGTGCTCCAAGCAACCTTGAGTGTGTTTCGAGTGACAAGCAGGAGTCAAAAAAAAAAATATACACAAGCAGTTGAATAGAAGACTTACGCCCTTACGCCCAAAAAATTATATTTTGCCAGAGGGAGTAGTTTGCTCCAATAAGACTTTGCCATAGTTGGGTATTCGTATTAGGAGAGAGCTTTAACTTTAATGTTGCATCCCTTAAGTCATAATTGTTAATTTTCAAAAAATATAAATTGTTAGAATTTTGCTTTTGGGATTTCCAAAGAAAGTGGAACTCTCTTGAAAAAAAAAACATCTCGTAATAGCATATGAGCAAACTTTTTCGGAACTTTGGCTCCATTAAACTAATCACTTAACTCAGGGTTTGACGATTAAAAAGTTTAATCTCATAATCGCATGTAAAGTCTATTAACAAAAACATAAATTAAGAAACATTTGCGTGTCTTCTCGTTCTCAGAACAATATTTTGTTGAACATAAAATTAAGTGTAGAAATCTCGCACGTGTAAATAAAAGTTATTTATTAATCTACTTCATAATGTCGTAATCAATATAAAACTAGACAACTCTCTCGACCCGGATGCCTGAATTTAAGCAAATATCGGTCTGTCACAAGAACAGTGCTTTCAAAGCTGTGAAACGTCGTGACAAGCTGAAATTTAACATTACACATCTCCTAGTAGCTCTATGACATAGAAAAAAAAATTACGTTGGTGTACCGGCCCTAGTGGGCGTGGCATCGGCATGAAGAGTAATCTTTCAAATGCTTTTTATTCAATATTTTTGTTCCAAAGTTCTTACTTAGTATAAGTAATGTAGAAACCGCTAAGTTCTTGATTTTGTTCACACAAAAGTCTTAGGCGACACATGCGGAGGCAGAATTTAATAAAAACTCCAAATGTGCCAGACGAACATGGAATTCGAGTGCTTTTTAACCTTACTAAGGGAATGACACCAGCGCTGAAATCAAACGAAGGATAACTCTTGCCAATCGCTGTTTCTTTGGGCTAAGAAGGCAATTGAGTAGCAAAGCCCTCTCTCGAGCAACTAAAGTGTCCATGTATAAGACCCTCATCATCCCAGTCCTGCTGTACGGTGCAGAAGCATGGACCCTGTCAAAGGCGGATGAAAACACTTTAGGCTGCTTCGAGAGGAAAATTCTTCGGAAAATTCTTCGGACGATTTACGGTCCCGTCTGCATAGACGGAGAGTGGAGGAGGAGATATAACATCGAACTGTACGGGCTGTACAGCGATACCGACCTAGCCAAAAGAGTCAAAACACAACGTCTACGATGGCTGGGTCATCTAGAGCGGATGGACACCAACGCCCCGGCCCGGAAAATCTTCGAATCCACACCGCAGGGACGACGCGGTAGAGGAGCACCGAGACTCAGGTGGCGCACGCAAGTGGAAGGGGACCTCAGCCAACTTCGCGTGCGAAACTGGAGACGGCTAGCTAGAGACAGAGCTGGCTGGCGAAGCTTGTTGGCTGAGGCCCAGGTCCACCCCGGACTGTAGCGCCACCTTAAGTAAGTAAGTAAGGGAAAAACAAGTTACAAAGTTTAGCGCATAAGGTACACCTGACTTGATTCTAGATTTGGTTTTTGGCCACGCCCATTTTTAGGTATCGTTTTTACAAAAAATATTGAGTTTGAACCAAAAACTTATTTTTTGCCTACATTTTAGCAACAAGTCTGTTATATATTTCTATACTAAAATTGATTTTAGATTATAAGGGCTAGACGTGCCACGCCCATTTAAAAAATAAATAAAAAAAACCTTATAGGGAATAAAATAATTACCAAATAGTAACGGGAAGGGGAAGAAAAACAAAAAAATTGGCATGAGAATGAGAACAGAAAAATACGAATAGGTTATAGCGCGGTCGTGGGGTGCCGTGGTGTAGTGGTTAGTGTGTGTGCTTACTACGCCGGAGGTCTGGGTTCGAATCCTGCCATCGTCACCTGAAAAAAAAAGACTTGTTCTTTTTCACGGTCCCCACCTCCGCGAGGGTCTGACAAGCCCTCCGAGAGTATCATTTGTCTTGAAAAACTTCTCAAAGTGCCGTTCGGATTCAGCAAAAAAAAGATATTAACACACCAGCATACATTGTTGAGAAGTTGGCCCTGGTTCACTTCGAGCTGTTGCGCCACTCTATTTATTTATTTTTTTTTATAGCGCGGTCGGTGTTATATACGGACCGAAGGTATCATATACGCGCTGTTGGAATCATGGGTATAAGAAGCTTGCCAGTCATATTACCGACGGATTCTTTTAAAAAAAATTGATATTCAATTGGGTTCTATTAGAGCTCAAAGTAGAACCCCTTGTGCACCCAAAATAAGGTGTCGAATTGCCCTAATAAGGGATTTGTAAGGGGGTCCTACTTTTGCATAACACCGCATTTTCTAGAACCAACGGAGGCCGTAATAAGAGCTTCTGTGTTACTTGGGCATGCAAACTCATACTAAAAGTGGATGTAATAAAAAGAAATCTTCAGATGGACAAGTTGGCACTACTTGTTTGCCGACAAAACAGCTTTGGTGAACACTGGATCTCAAATCCGGCTTTATTGTCCTCAATAAATCATATACTTATGCTACAATTGGTGTCGTTATAGGATACTGTGTAATTTTTATTCTAATGACTTTTGAAGGTGCATGGATAAGAAAGAGGAACATACAACACTGCACCTTCTTTGCGTATGTCAAACTCCATCTCAGAAACTAATGGCGTATTCTTTTGAATACTGAATTGTCGAACCCAGCTGTCAAATAATACACCGAGTATTTAGTTAGCGTTGATTCCAGGGTGGTGTACACTCAGTTTCATTGTGTAGATAACGACAAATACTGCACCGGTGCAGTCATCGTGTTAAAAAGTCAAATTGCTTTGACTTCATTTGGTTTATTTATTTTTTTCATTTCCTATCGTGATTTTGTTGGCGTCGGTTTTTTTTGTAATAAATTAATTTTGAGAGCTTTGAATTTGAGATATAAAGAAACTTTTAGTTGCGTTTTAAGAAATAACGAATGAAAATCGAGAAGAAACGTCACTTCACATATACACAACAAAATCTACACCCAACACGACGGTGGCGAAAATTTGAGTTCGGTGTCGACACCGATCCCGTTCAGGTGTACGAGAAAAGAAAAATATTTTTTCTGTATTCCACACCAGTTTCACGTGATTAGGTGTTGAATACGCCATAAGTCTTCATCTTAAAGCTTTCTTATAGAACGATCTTTCTTCTACAAGGATCTAAGATATTTCAGACGTTCGTGTAGGCGCAACGTTCGATAGGTCCACGTGGTACTATGGACCTTTAAAGGTCTAAATGTGTGGATATTTTAGCATTTCACAGCTACTTTAATCTAATCAAGCTTAACCTAAGCAATCGTCTGATGTCTCTGGAAGCTTTTATATGAAACGTTCCCAGAAACTTGGAAAATTTATTTGCAATTCTTAATGTATGCGGACTTTCGTTTGCCTTTCAAACTGCTGAAACTATAATTTTCCATGGATAGACATTAAATATATAAAAAACCAGTGAATAAGTGCTACAGTGTGTACGCAGAAGTTACGCCCCGTAAAACGGACCGTTAAATACCTCATCATATCCCACATTGTAAAATGAAGTAATATTTTATAAGTAATGGAAACTTCAAAAAGGCGCGTGGTCCAACCGCCTCTAATTGCAAACTATTAATTATAAGATATTTCCACAGATACTTCCAAGTTACACTTAAATGTATGTAAGAATGCAATTTTTTGGTTCAAATTCAATATTTTCTTAAAATCGATCCCTAAAAGGGGGCGTGGCTAAAAACTTTATATGAACGAAATCTGGACTGAAGTCTCGTTTACCTAACCTGCTACTTTTTTTTTGTTTCATGCTTTCCTAGGCTCAAGGCCAGTCGAAATAGTTTTTCTGGAAAATTTTAGGTTTTTCTTCGATTCTGCCTCCAAATGTGGGTGTGGCCCAAAGTCTTATATAAACAAAATGTGGAACTAAACGTTTCCTACATAAAATATTAAGCAAATTTTTTTTCAATTTCGAGCAAAAATATTGAGTAAACTGCGTTTGAAAATTAACCCTTCAAATATATGCCACTGGAGAAGGTTTACCAGTTCAATTTGTCTTTTTTGTGTCTTACATTACGATATGCTACATGTGAAATTTCAACCTTTTAGAACGTCTTAAAGCTTGAAAACTCGATTGTGGGCGTGTCTTTGGGCGAATTTTAAAAATCTTTACACTTGTACTGCTTCGCATGGCGCGGACCTTACGTACGAAGTTTCAGCACCCTAGCTCAAAATTTAAGGCCTAAAAACATGTGACATACAGACGGACGGACGGACATGGCTCATTCGATTCAGAATTCGGTCTCGATCACATGCCCTTAAGGTCTTGGGAGTCTACCATTATTATTTCACCATGTTACAAACTATGTGACAAACTCAATATACCTCCTATCCTATGGGATAGGGTATAAAAAGGTCTTTAATTATTAAAAAACTGGATTTTAGTAGATTTTAAGCCCTTCGTGTGAAAATGAAAAAATACCCCTTGTGGTATTGATTCTTCGTTCCTCCGCACCCTTTGTAATTTTTAAACGGTGAGTCATAGAAATATGAAATCCAGTGCATGATAAACTGCTTACCTAAGAAAAATGAGAGTACAAGCATCTATACATTATGATAAGAGAGTTGAACATTGTTTGTTAAATAAAAGTTAAACATCTAAGCCCCAAATAATACTATACTTACCTACACGAACAAAAGCACGAAAACTGACGCTGTATAGTCAACAATGACGGACTGATCCGTGTTAAGTATCATACTAAACTTTTTTTTAAATCCACCTATCTGTCGTTTGATAGACCGAAGGTACTGTAAACTCCCTTGTAAATGTTTGAAGTCCAAGAAAATATTTTAATTAATTTATTTATTTGTTTTTTTTTTTTTTTCATTTTACTTAATTATAACTTCAAAAAATATAAGAACAAAGGAACAAATTTCCTTTCAAATTCGTATTTGTATTACTTTTTTATTGCTGGGATCTCCAGAATTTTAAATTCGACATTAGGAAGAAGCGGATTAGTACCAGTTAACGAGTCAAAAGATGAAGCATCTGAACTAGCCTACCCTTGATAGTTTGTTTTGTGTGAGTCTGTTTATTCGTTTGGCCTAATTTGAATGACACTGCTTATTAAATTTAATACTTCTCTGCTCCTTAAGAAATGTTAAGCAAATCTATTTACTTTATCTTATAATTTTTAATCTACATGCAAATCTTCCTTCACAAGACACAAAACACCATAATATTAGGCACAAAAGTTGAAACTTCATTCACTGCGAAAAATCTGCCGCTGTGTTTTCTACGGCAGTGTAATAATTAAGTTTGACGAAAGGGTAGTTAACATAAAGTACTTAGCTTGGAAGGTAAGGCAGATATGAATCTTTACTTGCAGAAATAAATTAGATTTCCTTCTAATCCTTTTCATCAAATAAGCTTCAGTTTAGTTGAAAAGCGTTTCTGTTTATCCACCTAAATGAGGATTACGCCGTGAACAATTTTCTCAATAAGTAAGAAAGATTTTTTAAAGTAGATACTACTGTGGGAATATAAGACTTAGCATTCTCTTAAAGAGGAGTTTGCAGAACAAAAGTGGTGGCATTTTCGTTTTTTTACAACTCCTATATACTAGAAAATATTATTAAAAAATTATTAAATTTTAAAGGATTCACTTAACGCGCGCTGTTTCTAAATATTCGGCAGCCATATTTTATTACGTTGCAGTGGTAAATGAAGACCAGGTATCGCTTTGTGATATAACAAATCACGCTTGACGTAATGTAAGCATCTTGTGCTGGAAATATTTTTCCTCCGTTCTTGTTAGCTGACAACGGATACGATGAAATGGAAATGTCTAGCTTGTTTTGTCGCAATTGATCTGGATAATTCGTTTACTACACTCGCGTGTTCATGTATGTCGAACTATATAAGAACACATTTGATGGCAGCTTATAAACAAGAATTTCTCTTTTTTCCTCGTCAATATTAATGCAAATTGTTCAAGTGATTGATGTGCATTCATTTCGTGAATGAAAGGCAATCTGTCGGTAGGTCTAGAGTTAACACTGAAATGTTAACACTGAAGTGCTAACATAGAATTAACACTTCTATGCAAACGCAATAAAAAACTGTTTTTTCCTAAAAACGACCCCCAAAAGTGGGCGGACCAAACTTTACAAATGGTAATATCTTTAATATTTAAAATATTTTTTTTTTTTTCGATTTGGAGTGAACTTTTCGAGAACTCGGGTTTTTAAAGATCTAGCATGTTTAAAGTGGTCATGGTCGATATTGTGGACGGTCCAATTTTTGCCTTGTTATAAGTCTTGGGCCGATATTGCACAATACCAAAATTTAAGTTCCTACGACTTTTCTAACTTGACCAAAATGTATTTTGAAAGAAAATGTGACATAGAAGTTGTCTCACATTGAAGCCAGTAGTGGGCGTAGCCGCTGACGGATTAAGCCAAATTTCACACTTTGGATGTGCAGCAGAAAATCCAAGTCATGCACTAAGTTTCAGCTCGCTACCTTGATTTTTAAGACCTAAAACCTTCACACATATAGACGAACGGACATGGCTAAATCGATTCGCCTGTCGGTCTCGATCAAATCTCTAAAAGGTCTTAAGGGTCTACGGCGATTATTTCACTGTGTTACAAACTATGCATTAAAACTAATATACCGTCGGTCGGGTATAAAAATTTAACTTTTGAATTACTTTTGAACAGCTTGTTTTTCTTGTTCTTGCCTGCAAAACTTTCGATTCAAAAATAAGTATCTGAAATCCATTTTTTCATGAAGCCTTAAACTGTAATTAAAGCGATATCTGTGCATAAAAAAATTGTCCAAGAACTATTTTTATTATTACTATTACTATTCATCTTACTATTTTTCTGTCTAAGAAATGCACCAAGTTTTGTTTATCTATGACTTACCGTACGGACGGACAACAAGGTAATACCATTAGAGGTCCTTTTTACAATTTTTCGAAGGAAAGCTTGCCTTTAAGGCTTCAATATTTTGATAATATTTTAAGTAATTTCAGAGAAGTCAAATTGGTAGCAACCATTTTAGTGATGAGCCTTTAATGTTGAGTATGAAATCTCTTATCTTTTTAAATTTAAGTTTTCCTTGGAACACATCTTAGAAAAGGCACCCTTTTACTGGCGATATAATAAATACCCCTCAAGCAGGAATGCCAAATGCCATATCCTGACATTGTTAAGTCATCCACGCAACAGTCTCTATTTAGCTCTATTGCTTGGCTTTGGTTTTAAAAAAACTAAAACAAAGCAGTGAAAAGAATTATAGTAGGAGTTACTATAGGAGTATCATAGGGGTTAGAAAATGTTGTAGTTTTATGGGAAGAGCAATTTCAGAGAAACTTCAGAAGATGACTTCATTGGAAAAAAATGAGGAATTGATGAAAGCGATGACCATAAGATATATTCTGACATATTTCCGTGAACAATAATAGTGTGGGACAACATGATAGCATTCTCTCATTTTTTTGTACCATAAAAAACCCTCCCACTTACCAGATTAATGCCTATTATCTACCGGAAATTGCTTATGAATAATGTCAAATCAACTGTCGACCATGCGATAGAAGTTGAGGACCACAAGTTGTCTTAATATGAAGGATAACTGACGTCTAAGGCCAACATCGAAATAAATATTCAAGGAGTTTCTAGCTGTAGCACTAAATTCTGTGGTCGTTCCGAAACACAAACAAATATATTTGGTAAATAAATTTTATCCTTCATCAGCGACACTAGGTCCACAAAAAGAGCAACGTACGTTGCACAAATTTTTCCGCAAATTTATCGTGCATACACCAAGGATTTATCAATCGGATACAATTGTGAAATTGTTTGGCACAAGGATTTTGTGGGAATGGTGGACAAATGCATGCAAAGCGAACATTTATTTGCATTAATGATAAACACAAACTAGAACAACAACTAACCAATCCGGTAATCAGTAAAAACGTTACAAAATTCAATTGAAGATGAGCAGTGCACAACTTCGAACCTGTGTTAAGCTTTTGCTGCAAAGAGATAAGTTCGCTTTTTATTTAATTCTGAAAAATGTGTGCTGGAGATCATGCCTATGATTTTCATGATGAGATCTCGATGTAATTAACTTATTGATTAATAAACTTATTGATTTATAATAAAGAAAAAGAAAAAAATAAGACATCTTCATCTCCATGTATCCGTCGTTCTGCGCAAGAAACTCTGTTCGATTTTGTGCGTTTACTTTAACACATCCAACTTTCTCTGACAGTTTTTTAAGAGTTTCTTGAAGAGGTTTTTGTCAAATCCTCTTGCGAAAATCTCGATGATTTGGAAAATGTTAACTTAAGTCTTAATTTTTTCTTCGCGCTGTTAAGTCAATTTCACTATAAATAACTCATGAAGCTAATAATGCTATTGTGGGTACATCCATCTACTTAATCAGTTTCAATTTATTGAGTTTTTCTATGAATCGGAGAGTCAGTAAATTTTGTTTTAGATGAGCGTCAATGCAATCAAGTGTACCAAACGTTCATTCACACTGAAAAGTATTATGTATACAATACGCATTGATCCCCAGGTTTCCATTAGAGAAAAATATTGGAAAATGCGATTGATTCTGCGTAGCCGATCGACGCGTCGCGTCGCTTCGTAGCTTTAATCACCGATATACCTACCTACTCAAGATTGGTTACACGTTTTAATGAATTTTTCCATAAATTAACGTGGGACGGTGAATTGTTAGTAAGAAACCAATCTGGCCCTATACCTAGAAACAGACCTTTATAAGCAAGCTGTAGGTTTTTTCAAATTAGTCATTCTCTGTATTATAAATAGCCATTATCAGAAAGAACTTTGTAAAGCTTATTATCCAGCCTTTGCATCTCTCGTATACATTTCGCTGGTTTAAAAAAAAATTACTTAAACAAAATGCAAGACAAAATATGCAGAAAATCCCCCTAGGATTAGAGAATTATCGATTCATTTCGCAATATAATGGCGTTATCGACAGGAAATGACTTCAAGAACAGAGTTTGAACTTTCCCTTTCCTTTCTGTTTCCTCTTTGTCACGGCCTGAATGCAAATCTCTATGTAAACGACTGCCATAGCACCCATTTTCACATCTTCGTATATACGTTCATCCTTGATGCTCTCATAACTCGATGGGAGATGGGATGAGTTGATGCGCACTTGGTATAATTCCCTGCTAGAATAGTAGAAAAACTTTTTTCCAAAGTTCTTTCACGTAGTGTGCGGCTTAATATGACTTTCAATGCACGGCAATGGAATTTTACACGACAAACGTGAAAACTCCCAGCTACGACGCTGTTGTTGACATTCGATAGGTTGATATAGTTTTAAACTTAACTTTTTGCATCAGAGCCAAGATGCAAATTTAAAGTACGATTTTGAATACATTACTCTTGATATGATGAGCTTGAAGCAAATTTAGGTGTAAGACCTGAGATTATGAAAATTGTAAGACCTGAGATTGGAAAATTATTGTTCCTGTTTTTAATAAACCTTTTTTTGTTGCATTTAAGCTATGGCTTAGGGATTAGAAAATAAAATTAGAATTTCAACCCACAAAACTAATAGAATAGCGTATATTTATATCTATGAATTAAATGGTAAATTCGTTGGCTCTTCAAAATGATGGCAACGTAACTTCATGAAAACGTACAGCATGTAAGTAGCTAGTTAATCGGACTGAACCCATATTATTTGCTTTAGTACAAAAGGATGTACTTCCAGTAATGTAATCGGCTTATGTGCGATACCGAATGCATTTCAAACCTAACCAAATATTGCGTAATTATTGAAAATGTGACTTAATCAAATGAGAAGGCTTGATATACCAAACCAATGTATGATTTGACTAGATTCCATTTACATGGAAGATTTTTGGTCAAAAGAATTTTATGCAAGTATTAATCAGTGAAAAGAGTGCTTGATTTATTTTAATGTGAGTTTTCAATATAGCTTCCTAAGTATATACCAGTTTATTGAGTACCTGTGAGAAATATGTCCTGTTAAATAGACCGGGTTATGTTGTCTTTGTTATAATTTATCTCTGGTCCGAACAGATCATGGAACATTTCCTGTACTCCATATATCGGTAGGTACTTGGTTTGTTTCCTCTCGAAAACGGTTCTGAATGCATAAATATCTTTCCAACATAAAAAGCTTACATGTTATGCAATGTTAAATATGCCTCCCAACTGACCTTTGGCATTTTTAATAATAAATAACTGCATGAAGAAGTCCTTAATAAAAAGAAATCCATTTTTTTTACCCATGCGACCATTAAATTATGCAACTGTAGCTCCGTAACTCAACAACCCCAGTGATTGCAAAAGTTTGTCCTGTGTGCTTTATCCCCTTGCCATGTTCTTGCAGTACTCGCATGCCATGTACGCTTACTGCCTGCACTTAGCTGGAGGACCAGCAGGAAAAGGAGCGCTCCACGACAGTAATGCTCAGAACAGAAAAAGCAAATAAGCAAATTTATTTGTGAAATTTTACTGCTGGTCACTCCTTGTCCTTTTATGGAAAAGCGGGGCATTTTACGTTTGTAGGTCGTGTAGCTACATGTTTATTTCTCAGCCATGTTCGCCTCTGACTGTGTACTGTGCATAGTATCTATACCCCCTGCAAAACGAATAAGGACATAATGTTTGCATTGACAACAAGTTATGACTTTGTTATTTTCACCTGGACCTCGCCTGTTGCTGTCAGCTAATAATTGAAAAATATTATTGAGCCATATGTTCAGGTTTGAATTGGCTCAGAAACATCCTTGTTGTTCTAGTCATTTGGGAGTGGTACATTAAAGAGTTGGAATTGGTTAAGATAAAACTTAATTGAAGAAGTGACGGTCCTATAAAGATGTTAAGTTTATTTGTTGAAGAAAGAGTACGACCTAGGCAATTCAGAATTTGTCAATTTCTGATCATGTTGCAGTCCACCAAATACAAAATTGGCGTCTGTTATTATATACAAAAGTGTGTTAAGTTACTTAACTTGGATTAACCTATGAACGAAAAATGACAATAATAAATAAAAGTCCCTGATCTTAGTCCCTGATCTGGATGATCAAAAAGTAGGTATGTAGTACAATAAGAAAACAATAAATGATAAACAAAATAGCAGCCGATTAACTAATTTTTATTACTTCAACAACTTATGTTACAATAAATCTTATGTTACGGAGTGTCTTCATTTGAATACTCTGACTCGCAGACAAAGTTATCCTTCCTTCTTTGTGGCCTAATACCAGAGTATTATATGACTACGAGCTCTCAACTCAGTACTTCTTATGACACTTATTGAATTTAGCTTACTCAATAAAATATATAGAAAAATTTAATCCATTTTCTTTCTCTGATAAGACAAATGAGCCGACTCTGTGCAATTCCTCCTCTAAATGAAATTACAAGTATTGAAGAAACACCTACCAAAAATAAATTAAATCCGAAGTCTAAAAATTAACTAGCCCAAACTCTGGATCAAATATCTTCTTACTCAAAAATTAACCAAACGAATCTACGCTATTCTGAAGTTAAAATAGAGAAGAGAAAGAAGATGTTCATTCAATTGTTATTATACCCGACGCAGGGTGTATTAAATTAAATCCACAGTTCGAAACAATTTGAAATAATGACCCTACAGACACAAGACCTCTTAGAGAAGAGATATGAAGAGATATACGTCTGTCCATCCGTGCGTATGACCTTCTGTAGGTCTGTCCTTTTGTCCGTCTGTCCGAAGGGGGCGCTTTTAGGTAAAAAATGTTTTTTCCAAGCAATAGTTTTCGATTTTAACGGATTTTCTCATGATTTTAACCAGATAAGATTTAAATAGAGTGGCGTAACAGCTCGAGGTGAACCAGGGCCAACTTCTCAAAAATGTATGCTGGTTAATTTCTTTACATACAAGGGGACCTACAATTTTTTGCCGAATTCGAACGGCACTTTGAGAAGTTTTTTCAAGACAATTAATACTCTCGGAGGGCTTGTCAAACCCTCGCGGAGGTGGGGACCGTGAAAAAGAACAAGTCTTTTTTTTTCAGGTGACGATGGCAGGATTCGAACCCAGACCTCTGGCGTAGTAAGCACACACACTAGCCACTACGCCACGGCACCCCAGATAAGAATTAATTGATTTTAATTTTTAGCTCAAAACCATGTTTGTTAAGTTTATGACTAAATAATAATTAGAAAGAATTAATATGATTTTTTTTTTAAATTTATAACGCAGTGCCAAGTTTACCCACAAGTATTATTACTATAAGAATTAAAATTATTTCTTATTTAAGGACCTTTTGGTGGCAGCTTCTACAGTTTTAATGCAAAGTTTTTACCTTAAAATAAGAAGAAAAAAATTTTAATGCCATTAATGAGAATTTTCCAAACGAATGTGCATGGACCGTTAACAGGGAATGATGCTTATTTAAGCACAATAATTGAGTTGACTAAAGCTAACATGGCTTTCGAGAGACTTCTCAAAAATGTCCTAAAAAAATCCAGACTTAATTATTATTTTATGAAGGATATTGAATTATTCCACTGATCCTCTCAAAACCTATATTTTGGTTACTATTATTCACTTCCATATTGTTTGTTGGCTCAGATAAAAAATGTTATGCGAATATGATTTGGTGTTTCTAGTACAGCAATATCTCTTTGATTTGCAGAATTCTTATTGACAAATAAGTCCTTATTCAATTTATGATTGTTGCGTATAAACTGGAAAGAATTTCGATTTCAGTAATGCATGTTCTATTCATGAACAACTACATGATAAATTTTATTCCTTCTAACAGACAGACAAAAGACATCTTTGGGTTTTGAAGAATGAATAAGATCCTTTCTTACTTACTTAATTAAGGGGCCGCTACAGTCTGGGGTGGACCTGGGCCTCAGCCAAAAGCTTAGATCCTTTTACATGACAAAAAAGTTTAATCAAAAAAAGTTTTGTTTTTGGTTTATATCCATCGTAGAAGTAGTGTTAATATATGGTAATGTCAAGGCATGGCTGTTCCGAAATTAAAACTATACATAAATTAACCCTCCAAACTCACAGTTAGATACTTCCATTACCGCTTCTCAAAGTTAAATTTTGTATCGAATTCACTAAAAGGATTGATGAATCAGGACTTCCATTTTTCCACTTGTTTATCAATTTATTTAGATTGGTCCCCTGAGAGCAAAAGACCATAAAACAAAAAGCAAAAAACACAATAAGTCCTACTTCTCATTTTCACTCAAATTGCTTTCAGATTGTTTTTTTGTTTGCAAAAGCAAAGGAAACAATCACAATCCCGAAAAGTAATGCAAACAATGCATTGTTATTTATGTTTCTCTGTTTCTCTGTGCGGTATCAATTATTAAAATTGCAGTCCTTTGTGAATGAAAAGTCGTAAATAAAAGCACTTTAACTGCAATGACTGCTTGATTTGTTTTATGCTTACAAAAAGCAGTAAGAAGGACTTTCGAATGTAAAACTTATGCACTTAAACTCCCGTTTTATGGAAGTGCTTTTCGAATTTTGATACTTTGCCTACAGTTTGTCATCGGATACAGGATGAAACGTTTGATGGCGATGGTGAAGGAAAAAAAAAACACAGAGTAGGTACCTGACTACCTACCATAATTTTATTTATTTAGAAATTTAACAAATTTTATAAACTTTCTTATTTGATGGGCTCTAGTACTTGTGTGTTTTGTGAGCTTAACAAGGCTGATTGGGAAGTTTCAGGCTTGTTAAGTGTTAGATCTTTGGACATGATTCTACCCTTCTCTTTGGAAGAAAACATTTTAAGCATGTCTCGTTTTATTTCTAAAATTTCTAAAAGTCCTTATAACCCTTTTACAGAAACTGAAACTTATTTTGGACATAATTTTTTTAATATATTGACAATTGTTTGCGACTCTTATTCCTGTTGCAGAAGTTAAACTCAAATAAATCAAGTGATTTCGTATTTCACCTCGCGTTTTTAGGTTTCCTGTTTGCTTCTCAACTAAGGGAAACTAACGAATTTTAAAGAAAAAGTTTCTGTTCGAATCAGAATGTCTCAGAACGATGTACTTGAAAAAAATTTTATTTGCAAATGAATGTATCTGTATAGAATACAATACAGTATTATTAATTCCCTTGAATATCGCTAGAGAAGTAACTTCCATATATCAACTTATCGTAACTCTGGTAACTAGGAATCTTCTTTATGACCTTTTTTATGGTGCCTTCAAGTTTGCAGACATTATTGCGTACGTCAATTGGCAGTGTAATACTCTCGTATAATAATTTAAATTATCCTCTTAAGTTACTGCTTCATAAGTGTGCAATTAGGGTTGGTTTGCCATAGTGAACGATGCGACACTGTCTGCCAGTATTCTTGATTGGCAAGAAGACAATAATTAAGGTTTCACTTTACTTTTTATAGCTACTGAGAATGGAAAGAGAGGGCTCACATAAAATCTTGCTATCGTTACATCTTGTTTATATAATTTAATCATGATAGAATGACTTTTCAATTCATTCAATAAAGTTAATTTTATGTATATAAGAAAAAATCAAACACCAAAAGTGTATTGTTCGCGTCGACGTCCCACCAAGAGCTGGATGAAAAGGAACCTTAGTAGTTGCCCCCATCAATCGTTGAAAAGCTAACGAGATTGTTCGAATCTAAGAAGACCTAAGAAATAAGTGAGAAGTTATACGTAGAGGATCCGATAGCAAGAATGCACAGAAAAAGGCAAATATCACCCCAGGCAACGTAGAAAACCAATGTTCCTTTCATTGAACAATACCAATTTCTGTTGGAAATCGAAATGAGATTCAATAAATTTCAATGATTTTGTGAATTTATCTTTTTGATTAAGTCATTCTCGATAGGAAAAATCCTGCGAACAATACACGAAGGAAAGAAGGAAAATATTTATTCTTTTGATAAGTAGATACGCACCTCCCACGCCTGTGAATTGGTTTTCTTTCACGATAAATGTCCCAATAAGTTTTTTTTTGTGTGTTGGCTGGATGATGAGAAGGAAATTCACACCAAATGCTTTCTTCCATCATTTCATGCTAAAGCGAGATAAGCCAGAGATTGAAAAATTTTAATTTCGTCGGGTGCAAGCTTCTGTAATATTTGTGTGAGGACTGGATAGCTTCTGACCGTGATAATCACAAACTTCAAAACACTTAGACCTAAAAAATATAAGATATAAAAAACAATACCTACCATCTATTGAATAAAAGTAATGAAATTCCAAAATCCAAGGAGAGTTGATTCCGATTTATCCCAACATAAAACGAAGCATAGAATACAAGACAATATTTGAAACGGGTAAGACCGAATGACAAAAATAAAAAGCATTTTTAATGATTTTTAATAGATTTGAAACTGAGCTAATATTGTTAGTAGGTATCCTTGAAAAACTAATAGTTTTGTGCCAACAAAAATAGTCGCAATCGTAATTGATTAGCAATCCATGTTCTGACTGATAATTTGCAATTATAAATAGCTTTAAATAATATTTGTAATGATAAATCATAATTTAAAACTTGCAACAATAAAGGAATTCAACGAGGATATAGGTGAAATGTACTTGTATTCGCGCTTTCAGCTTTTACAATATTAACATGACATGCTGCTTCCCTCTTTAAAAAAATGTGCTGGTGTCATAAATCGGAAACTCCTTTCTGTATTCCCTTAAGTAATGCATTTTAAATAAATCCATAAAAACAAATCAACAGCATAGTGAATAATGTACACTAGGTACATGCCGTGTAGAGCTATTCAACTTTCAATGTGAGGTTAAAACCGCCCACGTTATGATCCTTTTTATTGCCTTGCGAACTTACAACGCCAACCGAATGTCCAATTACATTTGCAGAGCCTTTGGCAAATTTTATATGTCGACCAGAAACGTAATCAAAAACAATATAAATCTGTCTGGCAAGTTGACAAAAATATTTCACATGAAAAGTTGTCTTGCAGTTTTGCCAAAAATGTTGCCCACAAAACGACTAACTGTATTATGGTATTATGAGTCTATAGTGTGTTGAAAATTATGCAACAGCTAACGTTGATCTACTTTCCCAAATTTTATTGAAGTCACTGGTTGATAATTTCGTTAATGGATTTTAAAGTTTATTTTTTATCTTTTTTTTTTGTAAATGGAAAAATTTTATAAAGAAAATTAATAGGGGTCGAGTCTAATTTAAGAGATAATTTTAAAATTGCATTTAATTTTGTTAGACTGTATTAAAATGTTCCACGAAAGATTCTAAGTAAAGGATACCTAACAAAGATGCTGTGGCAATCACCCCTTTTTTGTTTGCTAGTTCGTACAGTACTCCCTGGATAACTACTTAAGGCTTTGCTGTCTTTTTTGGGCAACTAGCTGTGTAAGTTTCTTATCTAAGGCTGGTTACGAGCCTAACTAAGGCTGTTAAAAAACCCCGCTTTGAGACATTAACCGTGCATTGAGAATTCTTTATTAATCTGTGGCCATTTTTCGAAAGCGGCATTGATGACGGTTCAACCAGTTTGGAGTCAGTTTAAGTTTCTGATGTGGATGCCAAGCAAAAGATATTCAACTTTTGTTTTGTGTAGGTTACGTAGTTATCCGAAAGAAAATGCTCTTCAATTTGGGTAAAAGTGATAAATAAAGGACGCCAAACGCGATTTGGGTTGGTTAGGTTAGAGAGGGTTGCTGCCATCCTAAGCCACCATCTATGCAAGGCCTACGAAGGCTCTTAGCATTGTAACGAAGTGATTCGTTACACAATCAATTCATTAAATAGCCGACCGCCCGCCGACCGTATCACAAGAACCACGGCAATCCCACACCCAGGCACAGACCAACACAGTTGTTCCGTAGCCACCGTTGATTATATAAATCAAGCAGCATTGGTCATAGTGAGTACTTGGATGGCGAACCACATTAAAACACATGTGATAAAAATACTTTTCTATTTCGAGTTTCACTCGTTTATAGACTTCACATTTCCGTTTTGCCGGAAAGTTATAAAGTACTACTTCGCCAGTGTGGAAAGTTGGAGTTGCGATTGGTCTGAACACTAGTATAGTCAGTAAGAGACTTTGAAAATATATATTCAGAGAGCACTCCCGATTTTTTTTTATTTTATTTTACTTTTTTTATTTAAAACCTAGACGTCCATTTGGACGTCCGCCTGATAAAGGCAAGCTAATCCGTTCTTTCCTATCTAGCACCGAAATCAACCAACCGCCGACATCGACCGACCGAGGATTAAAGTACTACTTCAATCCAATAGGAGTTCCGACGCCGTTTTCCTATCATACGATAGAGTCCTTTCCGGTTCTCAAGACCGAGTCCACTTTCCAGTCATCCGACTGAGTCCTTTAATACTTTTCCTATCATACGATAGAGTCCTTTCCGGTTCTCAAGACCGAGTCCACTTTCCAGTCATCCGACTGAGTCCTTCAATACTTTTCCTATCAAACGATAGAGTCCTTTCCGGTCTTCAAGACCGAGTCCTCTTTCCCGTCCTCCGACTGAGTCCTTCACAATCTAGTTAAGATATCCACAAATTGTTAAGCTAGTTTAAGATGTCTATAAGCTTGTTAATGTATAGTTGTTAAGTTAGTAACATAAGTAAAACAATAAAGTGTAGTGGAATAAGAAAACTGGTGTAATAAGACTTCTCAAACACAGAGTTATCGTCTTCTCTGTGGACACCCTGGAACCGACGAGCGAAACCTGAGCTATAGACAATAAAAAGACCCTTATAGCATCACCCTGTAGAGACAACCGATTAAACGTAATTAATGTATTTTTTTTATGAAATATGATATTTAGATATAATATTTCGATATTTCATATATTCATGCTTCAAATGAGATACTTGGCAGTCGGAGTTTCTGCTTCGAACTTCACAATATACGACATGGGTATACTTGCAAGCTCGAGTAAAAGAAAGAATTATCCAAAAAGTTGAAACCGCTGTCTGCTGCCACTTAGACAGCTCGCAAAAGACAACGGGTAGACACCTCTAACACATCTTCTTCTGCTTCGGGATCATGGCAGCTACTATGCTAGATTACTAGGCATAATAAGCTACTAGCCAGATTAGTGATAACACTTGATATGCGGCAGTCTACAGATGGCCATGACGACTTTGTATTGCCGTAACTCTGCATATTTTCTCACATGTTTCGGGCTTATGCCTTTTTCCTGTCTTAAAGAAGACCGGTGGATGAACCCTTTTATCCGCTGTAGTAACGAGCAAGCCCTTTTACATATTTGCATTACAGTAACTATGACCTGGTAGCCAAATAATGTAGACTTTATTCTGCAAGCTGAGAGCCCAAAGTTCTGAGCGACTGAGTCCTGCTACACGATGGCAATGATAGTTTCAATACTCATACCTTTTTTGAGATATCATTATTGCTAGAGTTTCTGCTGGGAATATACTGCAAGAATTTAGTAGTGCTCTGCTTGTTAAGATACCGAGTTTATCAGAGCATATACCTGCTATAGCCTCGTCTTCTACAACGTTGTACAGCCTCTCCTCAGCTTGAAACGTGAATGAAGTAGTCTTAATCGACCAATGTTCGGACGAACTTAAAGGTACCAAAGAATTCTCCTTTTTATTGAAAACTCTTACCTTTACAGAACGAAAATACTTTGAAATTCGCTTTCACACACCAGCAGGCGTGTGTAGGAGCGGCTATGCGGTGCAGTAAGACCCATAAACATACACTTCTGCATAAAATCCATATTTTTCTACCTCTGCGTCTAACGAATCAGCCCATAGTATACATTAATATATTTTTTTTTCAACGTAATGACTAAAACTGTCTGTGAATGACAACAAATCATTAATATTGGACAATAAAACCAGCCTAGCGCCTATTTGCCTTCAGAACATGAAGACCACGAGGACAACAAAAAAGCGATGTGCATTTCTGGAAACCTTTTTATCGGGTCTTTTCAGAACTGTAGAGACTCTCCACTCCTGTTCTTGATATCAATTTAAGTATTCTTGTACCTAAGTGAGCTTTCATGTTATTTCGCGACCAATACATCAAGATCGTTTAATTTACTATTTAAGTTTTGGTTTTATTATTACGGAAGTGCGAGCATATAATGCGAGAATGTGTCAGCACCCCTATTCAAAAATGAAAGAAATTTTAAGGGGCTTAAAACTCGAAAAACAAATCTCCAGGTGCAGCCTAAAAGGGTCAATAAGTTTTAGGGCTCAACAGGACAATTTCAGGCCTTAATGTGGAGTTCGTATTGGCCGCACAGCACAAGAATAAGAAACAATTGAACCCTAGTAGAATTTCCTTAAACTTGCTTCCATCAGATTCAAAATCACTGGTAAGCCCAATGTAAAAGGACATTATAATCATAATAATGCCTCTTAGGAGGTTTAAACATAGCTATATGCATGAGATATTTTCAGGGTGATCTACTTGCGTAGGTGTTAAAATACATAATCTATTAATAGAAGAATTTACCTGCCGCCATGGAGGCTTTTAAGGCATAGGACAGAAAGTATGTTTCCAGAATTTTTAATGGGAAAGTGTCAATTTTAGTTTAGTCTTATATG
The DNA here is from genome assembly GCA_947623515.1 of Neoascia interrupta. Classification (NCBI taxonomy): domain Eukaryota; kingdom Metazoa; phylum Arthropoda; class Insecta; order Diptera; family Syrphidae; genus Neoascia; species Neoascia interrupta. Next base: position 218,024,583 of record OX392463.1, on the reverse strand, counting down.
ACCTTTAAACTTCAGATAACATAAACATTCAGGCTTTTATTATAATAAATTATGGAATTTGAAAGCCGTCTACCAACATAAGTACGCATGTTTCTTTTTATTGTTAAAATCCTTGTAAACATAAAATTGTCTTTAAAAAAAACATATTAAACAGTCTGGGCTAATATTATCTTCCGAAGACAAAATGGTCCTGCATCATGTATTCCAATAGCCTCTAAGTGTCACAGGAAGCTTTTATGCGTACCTTGACGCTTTGAGTTCTGGTATTTACCGTGATAACCAACCTGGAGCACATATTTAAATATAGCTAACCCGGCTTCAGTAAATATTTACAAAGTCTGCATCTTAGTATCTATGCTTGTCCTTGCTATCGATGAAATTCATTAATCAGGTCATTAAACAAACGAATATCTCAAAGTAACTCTTGGTTACTGACAACAGTTAAATCAACATCAGCAAACTTAATTGAGTTTGTGAGAGCCCTCACATGTCAAGCCATTACACCTGTGGGGAATGAAACAACATTTGACGCTCGGAAACAAAGGACATTACACCTAATTACTGTTCGCCAACTCACCTCCGGGCTAGTAATTAGGTTCGGTGTGTACAAAGTAGTCGACTTTGTCCATTCTCGTTGTAGGTAAGTATGCTCTTGAGGATCGAATTAAAAGCAAGCCAATTAGGTTTTCTTGTATTGACCAAACGACATCGCTGGATCTAAAAGTATCCTTTCATTTATTGCAGTCACGAGCTGCATGCCTTTCTATACAAGCCTACACGCCTTATGTAATTCATAAAATAAAAAAAATAAATAAATAAACAGTAAAATTATTATTTCACAAGCTATGTAGTAAATTTCTTTGATATATATTTCACACCCGTTCGAATTCCTTTCACACTTTCATATGATATTTATGGTATTTTTATTGCCACATTGTTTATATGCTCCATTAATTCCATGTTGACAATATTTTTAAAGTGCCATCAGATACGAGAGAAGGTCACTTTATTATTACATTACGGAGCACCATAAAGAAATAAAATTTACTAAAATGAAACTGTCAGCTGGAATGTATATTATGATATATTGCTTGAAAAATACATATTATCATTCTCTTGTATTGTATTGTAAGGGACAATAGAATTTCAAAGTGCTCTTTATTAAATTTTAGGCATGCGTCATTTTATTTTTCATTCCTTTTGATATTCATTTGGAAATTATGGCTTCCATTAGGTTAAGCATCACAATAGATAAAGAACAGTTGATCCTAAATTAGTAGATATTGCTAATCCTTTATTTTTCAGTTTTAGTTAAAGTGTAGGCTAGCAAAACTATGAACCGTTGTGCTGCTTTGTGGTAGTCACTTAGATAACTTTTGATAAAGCTGTCAAGTGTGATACCTTTGAAGTTGCATACCAACTCGTAAACTTTGCATGTTGTAAAAGATAGAATTAAACCTGTCCCAGGGCTCTTTCCAAAAGTGTTTTTTTTTTTTTTTATAATGTACTCGCGAACAAGGGATTGGCTACCCTTTTGATGTTTAGCATCTCACGAGCGGAAAGGATTAGAAGAAGGGGAAAGGGGATGAGAGGTACCGGTGCACTCTTGTTTTGAACAATTGTGGGTTGTATTGCGTAGGAAAGAGTTGTCGTGGTAGGACATTCCACATTCGCGTTGTACGGCTTATGAAAGAACCTCTAAACTTGACAGTACGCCCGAAAGTCGGCTCGAGGGTGAACTGATGAGCATTCGATCGTTGGCGAGTATTACATTTGAATAATTTGAGGGGTGGAATGCAAATGGCTATTTCGTTGGAACACTGTTTGTAATAAAAACGGTAAAACAGTGACAAGCAAGAGACATTGCGTCGATGTTCGAGTGGGACGATAGTTTTTGCAATATTTCTGTCACCTATGAGTTTTATCGCGCGTTTCTGGATCCTATCGAGCAGGTGCAGTGTTGTTTTAGGAGCACCAGCCCAGACATGGGAGTTATATTCCATTTTAGGGCGAATATAGGCCTTATATAAAATAGCCAAATCAGAAGGGGTGAAATATTTCTTGCATCTTTTAAGGAAACCTAGGCATTTCGCAGCGTTCTTGGCGAAGTCCAATATGTGGTCATTCCAACTAAGGTTGTTATTGACACATATACCGAGAATGGAAAGCGTTTCGGTTTCGTCGATGCAAGTGCCATTCATGGACAAGGGCTGGGTGTTTCGGTTTTGCTTCAATGACAGAAGACAGCATTGAGTTTTAGAAGCATTAAACTCTACTCTATTTGGAGATCCCCATGATACAATGCTGTTCAGGTCAGAGTTTAATGAGTTTGACATACGCTGCCGTTCCAGTTCAACGTCCGAAGAGCAAGCCGAGGAGCTGAGAACGAATATAAAAAACTTAGGTTGCTGTCATCGGCAAAGGAATGAATTGGATTAGTAGTAGCAGACAAAAGATCATTTATGAAGATTAAAAAGAGAGTCGGAGACAAAACAGAGCCCTGGGGAACCCCAGCGTTTATTTTGTGAATTGCAGACTTGAACCCATCCAAAACAACTTGAATTGAACGCTCCGAAAGGTAATTACTAATCCATTGAATAAGAGATTCCAAAAGTGGTAGAAATGTTCTGTGTCGGGGCAGAACATCTTTCAATTTATAAAAAGTGCAAACATATGTATATGATTGGACCGTGTGGTGAAAAGTATAGATGCAAATTCCCTAAACGTGCTCCGGCATAACCTATGTTTACATGCGGTGTCTATGTAAAAAACGAGCGGGTAAGTGCAAGAGTTCGTCTGTACTGAACTTCTAAATACCTTGAACTTCAAATAAAGTGGCACCAAATTTTATAGTTATTTGGCCTGAATACAAATACTTTATGTCAAATATTTGTATTGGCCACGCCCCAAAAAATGGGTTTGGGCTAAAATTTAAACTGAGTTAATTTTAATCTCGGTAAAATCATGAGAGATTGCGTTTAAAGCGAAAATTATTGCTTGAAAACAGTTTTTTTTTTTCTGAATACGACCCCTAGAATTGGGCGGAGCCCAAGAAGTCCAGTGAATTGTGGGCATGGCTGTGGACCGATTTTATTAACTCTCAGACTTTATCTGACAAAATGAGAACCAAAATACACTCCAAGCTCAACATAATTTTTTTTGTTCATATTTTTTATCAGATGTGGTATATACGTGTGGATTGCAGTTTTATAATAAAAATTTGGTTTTTTACTTAAAAACGCCCCCAAAGGTGGCCATTGCAAAAAATATATTCATTTGACTTGACAGCTTATGCACATATCTGAACATTTTATAGTGCACGTTTTTTGGATTTAAAGCAAATATGCAATTATGCATTTTAAGTATGAACAAAAAAAAAAAGACTCGTTCTTTTTCACGGTCCCCACCTCCGCGAGGGTCTGACAAGCTCTCCGAAGGTATCATGATTCGGTGGACTGGAAGTTCATTGGGCCAGATCAAGCTTGAAAATTAGATGAATGCGCGCACAGACAACCCCACTAAACAGGCCTGTATGTGCGACCTTTTTACAAATACTTTTTTCAAAGCTTAGCTAGGTAGCACTGGTGCAAGCGAAAAGGATCAGCAACGACTTATATTATGTGTATAATATGTAAATTTGGGCTCGTCTTACATTCATACCAATTTTCTGCGTGACTATGGGTACAGCTAAGAAAATATAATACTTGAAAAAGACTCGTTCTTTTTCACAGTCCCCACCTCTGCGAGAGTCCGATAAGCCCTCCGAGAGCAACATTTGATTTGAAAAACTTCTCAAAGTGCCGTTCGTATATGGAAAAAAATTGTAGGCCCCCTTGTATGTGAAGAAATCAACACACAAAGTATACATTTTTGAAAAATTGGACCTGGTTGATCTCCAGCTGTTGCACCACTCTATTTTTTTCTTTCATCACTCTTTACTCCACCCTTTACGTCTCTCATCACCCCCATAGTCTGTAATAATTTCAAAATAAGTATTGCTTTTTTATCTAACTTTAAATTATTGCATAGTGCATACAATAATTATATCCTTGAAGAAATATCCGCTATTCTTCTTTTGAATTTTAATGCCTTCATGCTCTTTAATGTAAGTAAAACCCATTGACCTATTCTTTCAATTATCATTGTGTGAATTTTTTCTATCCACCACTTATCAAAACTACATATGCATAAAGTTTCCATAAATCGGTCATTTTGTAAAAAAAAAAATAACGAGAATTCCATGCATTCTAAGCCCACAGTTTATGGATTCAGAGGAATGGTGTTTTTTAACACTTCTGATGTGGCTAGAAATTATTCGATTGTGGATATAGGATCAAGGATATGCCTTAGTATGAAAAGTGCTTATGTATTTTACGCAATATTTTTTTTCTTTTCGTAATCATAAATTCATTACTAACCTATCTATTAACTGATGTAAACAACTTTCAACGAACTCACATTCCTTGGCGCATAATCCCCAGGAGTACCGCACTTGTCATGGGGAACCCAGCATTATGATGTGGCGACTAAATAAATTAGGTTGAGGAAGGAGCTTTTAGCACCCGGCAACTGTTCATCAACTGAAAATTTGCATAAATCTGAATAAATAATGAAAATAATTGCTAAAAGGAAGGAGACCAGATTCAAGAAGGAAATTATTCCCACCAAAAATGACAACAATTTGTTACTGTCAGCTTACTGAGCGGTATCTCGTTTAATGAGTTTTTAATTGGTTTTTGCGAGTAGAATGATGGTGTGAACACACAAAAGGCGAACAAAAGCCAAAATAAGAAAATACAAATAAATATTTAAATACTTCCCAAGATACGTTGGAAGGAAAAAAGAAAACCGTACCACAAACGTTAAACTTTGTCGGGGAAAAGATATTGCGCCAACACGCATTTCAAACTGAAATTAATTCTTAATGGAGACGAGGGAGATGTACACTCTTTTCATGCAGTTCAGGGAGATCACTGGCAGACGACATTATATATTAAACCTCCTTTGAAGGCAACGAGTAGGCACATCTTTCCCATCGGAGATAAGGAAGTGGGTATTAATAATTTAACAGCACGTTGCTTATGGGCTTATGTGCAATCAATTCATATTAAAAGTGACGGGGATTTGTGGACGGTCTTTGAAGCAGCCTACACCTTGAGTTACATGACAAGGATTTGCAAAGGCTACCTATTAAGGCCAGGTAATGAATTTATCTATTGGGCATGAACAAAGTCCGCTTCATAAATTTGTTGTCTGTTGGTATACTGTGGACGTGTTCGGTAGAATAACCTTTAAATTATGTGCTCTTTCATGCGTGCTATATAAATTCGAATTATCCGTATATGGCATTAGCTAGCTTGTGAGGAGAAAGTCCTCCGAAAGCTATAGCGTAGGTGAAATGTTTCAATTTAAGCAAGGAAATGAACTTAATTGAAGATAAGCGATAGCCGCGAAATCTTTTGAGGCTAACAAAGATCAGTCTTGCTGTTCTCGGGCTATTTAGAGATAGATGACGAATAAAAGTATGATTAGTAACATAGCATAATTATCTATATTGAGTCAAGGCAAGCTTACCCATTTAAAAAAAACGTGAATCCCCGTTCTTGAAAAGATACGCACATCAAAAAATATTTGTTGGTATTAGTAGAGCAGCTGTTATTCTTAGATTTATTTTAGCGTTCTCTGACACTTTGCTGAATTTGTTTGTCTTTGATGAGGTTTCGTATTGTATTTCACGAACAATTTTGCTATATTTTGCTTTATTCAAAAGAATCCATAATTAATTTTGTATGAACACAAAATCATACTCAAAGATATATGATTACAAAGGGAAATGAAAATTTAGGGAAATGAAAATGCAATTAAAAAATTTCATCTAGTTTTTGTTGCGAATACAAAAACATTTCCATTTAAATGCATAAACCCATAATTTTATTTGCAGCCAACTTTGTATGAAAAATGTGTGATTTCTATGAAAGAAAACAAGTCCAGGGGCCAGACACATCCCCCAAGCAATTGCAGTTTGAACCACATAGAATGTTCATAGCCTTAAAAATATATTTTATGTAAGCCATTTCACGTTATGATGTTTTCATTATAATTATTTCATCCTTATAACATCTACTGCTTTCATACTGTTTGCTCTTGCTTCTTAAATTGCGTGCAGCAATAAAAACATTTTATAATGGAAATCACTTAACGCGCTTATGCCTCGAATTTCAACACTCTAGCTTCGATGCATATAAAAACTTTGGGTATAAAGTCAGCAACAAGGAAAATAAAATTCTCTGCATCCGTTTCAAATCACCGCCGTATTTCGACAATTAAAAAAACTCTGCCAGCGGAACAACAGAAATATTTCAATAACAGTAGGTACAGCTGAATCTTTTTTGCACCGATCGCATTAATAAAGAAATGAAAATCAATTACAAAGTTTGCATATCAACGACATCAGAAATGGAAGCAAAAACACTTTGTTCGACAAATTAAAAAAGTTTGTCGATTTTTTTTCTTCATTTATTCAGGAAACCAAAACATTTTTTACTGCTGCTTTCCTTCTCCTTCGAAAGTTTTCTTTACGGCAAAAGTTTGAATGCCGATAAAAAAAAATCTAAAAGTTATATTTAGTTCACAGCCCAACGGCAAAATTAACTATAGATTTAGACTTTTTACCCGACTACACAAATACTCAACTAGTTTGACATTTTGCTGAACCCTTGGATTCCCTCTAGGAAAAAAGTGTAAAGAAATTGGAGAAAAACTTTTATAATAACATTTCCATTTCGTAGGAGCTGCAGAGAAATTCATTTGAATAAATGCATTGATGAAAGTTCTCCTGTTTTTGTCTTGTTTTACCAAAAATACTTACAGTACAATCAAGATACGTGGGCTTCCGTGGGATTGCTTGTGGTTCCCAACTTGATTGGGCTGTGAGTCTGTATTGTAATGCTATTTCTTTAATATAAAAAAAAAAAGTTTTCCTCAAATAGGAACTCGTTCAAAAAACTTAGCCTTCAAACTTTTACCATAACATGTGATAACGTATCGAGCTAGTGGATTTATAGGTACATTCAAATGTCCTCGGGTATAATATGTCAGCAGATATTTCATAAAATAGAATCGACCTGGAGTGGAGAAAGGATGTTCGGCTATATTTTTGTAAAAAAAAAGAACAATAATTTAATTCGGCCACCAAATTGAAAAAAAAGATCACCTTAAGCACTAGTTTCCCCAAGTTTTGAAATCTAATTCCTAGCAATAAAATTTGATTATTCTCTTTCAATTTAAACCTCTTTTCCAGTTTCTTTTTTTCTTAACTAGTTTTAAAAGTCGCTGCTTTTGGGACAAATGATCCTTAATTTTCGTTTTATGATATCCCATTTTATATGAGTAAATTTAGCTTATATAATTTTGCGTTGGTTTGTCCTTAGAGCTTTAGAGTTATTCTTTGGAAACAAGTAGTTAGTATTGAAAAATTAAGATTTAGAAAACTTTTGTTAAAGGCAAACATATTAAAAAAGAGGGTAAAGATAGAAAAAAAAAATTAGAGATGGCACTCGAACGATTTACTACCGGACCAATGTACAGCATACCTTCCCCCACTCCTTACTATGGAAAGAATTGTTTTTCATTCCGTTTGGAAACGTAGTATATTTGAATTTATGCCTTGTTTGCAAAACACAGAATCTATTACCGTTAACCAGTGGGACTGTAAGAGCATACGATCGGTACTGATTTGTGAGCCCGATATGCCCTTTCTGTTCATCTGGCTGTTGGAAAATGTAAGGCCTTAAATTTTGGAAAAAGAAAGTCAAATTTCAATCTTTTCGGATCTCAAAGCAATGCAAGTGTAATTTTCTTAAAATGAGATGAAATTAGAACCTTACTTAATTTTGCTGGCATTAAAAAATTTAAATTTTCGTAGAAAACGCCAATTTGATTAATGTTATTATAACTACGTGTATTTGTCATATGAAGGCGACTCTCAGATTGACAGCGGTAGAGAAGAGAGATCCAACAACTCGCCTAGCGGGTTGGACACCCACGTCCACAAAATCGTATTTGTCTTGCAATCTCTTCTGCTTGGTGCAGGATGGATACCACAGTCTCGCCCAGCTGTTTGATTTGATCGTTTCCATTTCCGTTCGGCCTGATGGTTGATGTAAATGGCGAAATCTTTTTCTGATGCTAACCGCATTAACGGTCACCTTCACGCATACAATATTCGTCACAAACATCTTTTCAAGCTAAGGTGTTTGTGGCAAAAATTTTGGCGGCTTTTGGTTGCCAGAATTAATATAAATGTTTGAGTAAAAACATCCTAAATCATACACTTGACCCAAACACTCGTTTTATTTGTACTGTACCATAGAGAATGCTTACATGTTTGCAGCAAAGAACATTCTTACTCGCCATAAGACTTTGCGGAATTTGTTGTCATGACAAGTAACATGCTTGCAACAAAGGCGAATTTTAAACTAAGTCTAAAATCATATTCAAACCAGAAATATGACGTGTGTCAAAAAAAAAAATCAAAATGCGCCCTTCAGTCCGAAGGACAAATATTAGCTTATTTTATGCAATGGGGGCTTATGCAATGCACAACCTTGTCCAAATAAAAGATACCGCTAGAAGATCCACTCCAATAAGTGGTCCTTCAATCTTTCCCGACTCTCGACCGACGTACAATCCCCGAGCATGTCTAGAGGTCCTTACTCTGGTCCCGCCTCCTTTTCCTAAGCCTATTATAGGGTCAACCACTCGTATGTTGACATAACCTGTCTGGGGATTTTGTGGGGGAAGATTTTGCACTGCACTCTCTTTTGTAATAACCGTGTTTCCAGAGCCCTCATTGCATAACTTTACAGACGACAGCCGTCCGCGCGATAGCACTAAACGCTATCGTCAACAGGTTCCTTCGCGTACACTATCGCTATCGTGTAGTCGTCGCTCTCGTTTCGGTAAGTTTCGATAAGTTCTCTTCTGTCAGAATCATGAATGGAAGCCACGCCATCAGCATGTTGTGACATTTGTTCGGCATTCAAATTCAAATCTAATGTCATAGGTTTGTTTGGAACATATTTTTTTCTCCATGTGTCATAATTATATTCTTTGATTTGTGTGTCATTTTATCTTTCTCATTTTGTGTATTTATTACCGGGTGAACAAATTGTATGGTAACATCTTATCATGAAGATGTCAGTATATTAAAAAAAATTATATAAGTAAAAAAATAAAATGATGTAAGTATATTAAAACTTTAACAAAAGTATTGTTTTAAGGTCTGTAACGCTATCTCAGATAAATATACTTTATACTGCTCAAGCTCATGAAGAGTATCCAAATATTAACAAAAATTATGTGAAGAAAAAAAAATCGGGGAAAGGGGGAGATTTAAAAACTTTCGGCGGAATTGGCTCGAAAGAGGAAAGTAAGTCACGATTGGATTGGGAGGGATGTATTGAATTTATTTTAAATTTATTGATTTTCACTTTCAATAAAAACAAATACGCTTCGCCAGAATATTTCCTTAATGTTTTTTTTAAATTTTCATTATATTTGTACCTTTTTAGAATTAAACCCACATCGAAGCAACATATTTAATTCAAAATGCTACCTATTTTAATGAAAACGATACCTATTTTTCTATCGTGCTATCGCCATCGACAAGACGATAATACTTTACAGATTTTTTCCATACACGATGCAAACAGTCAATTGTCAACTTAATATCGACGATAGTAGAATTTTAAGTTTACGCGAAGCATAACTATCGAAGACGATATCGTCGTGCTTACGCAATGAGGGCCCAGGGTTTGTCTATCGTTTTGTTTGCCTTAAACCGCCTAATAGTTGGTAGTGATACACGATAACGATACTTCGTAGCTGAACATGCATTATAAAAAAACCTCTATTACCTCTATTGCCTTGGTTACATTGGAAAATAAATGAAAACCGTCTGCTCTCTTTTCACAAGAATTTTTGATCTTTGATTTGAGTCAAGTTATTAAAAAGGGTTAATTCTCCAGTCACGGATAGCAACAGTAGGCAAGCTGCTTTCTATATAAATTCACAGTACAATATAAACATTGTTCACGAAGTTTCAAATCGTAAAATGGCACAATCCCTAGTCGGCAATCGAGCTCGTTCTCATACACCACGTTGCACGTAATTAACAAGTACCTAGAGGGTATTAAATTTGCTTCGAACTCAGCTTTGAGCCATCCTGGTTGAATAATTGTGTATCGAGTGGGGTAAGTGAACATAAAGCTGTAGCACAACAAAGTTCTTCCATTCTTGTTGTGCTTAGCTCAGTCTTTTGCTGTTCATTGTCTAGCAATATACCCTTAAACCAACCCCACATTCATGTGATACTCGTTAAAAAAAAATGTTTAAGAGCTAGCTAGCTACTACTTCAAACTTAATTTGTAGCATTCCTTAAAGTTTCTTCTTTTGTTACCTCTGCGATGTCCTAATTATTTACGAAAACTTTCTCTATTCAAAGCAGCACACACATGTTCAGCACACAATTTCGGCTGGCAGAGCATAATATGTTCACTGTGGCGTATACGTAATAAAAATCAAAGTCAAAATAAGTGGCGTCATAATTAAGGAAGTGACACTTTTCGACTTACCTTATATACTTTGAAGAAGTAAGTTTTCTTCGACCAAACTTTGCAAAAGTTAAAATATTCAAATTTTCGTTTTGATTATTCCAGAATGGGAATACGGTAGAGGGCGGACAGTATTTCCGGCGACCACCTTGCGCTTGCAGTAGCGGAAGGCGAAATGAGCTAATCTTGGTAGGAAAGCGAGAAAAGTTTCCTAATAACGTTTTCCCTTAGCGATCCTTTTACAAATTACTTTGATGAGTTTCCTTTTCAGAAATCTTTGTGCAAAGCAAACTTTTACAGTCCTTAAATTTCCAGACTTTTTATATAAAAAAGTCATGCAAGAGGGAAATACTCGTAGCTTGTCCAATACGAAGTGGGTTCAAAAAAGTATTTTCCCCGGCTGCAATCTTAATTTTGGTGAAGTCAGTTTCAGAACTCAAACATTTGTGAGTTCAGAAGCAAGTTAACACAAAAGTAGGGTGCTTTGTTTTGTCATTCCATAGTGTTAGGTTAAGGTAGTACTCTAATTTTACAAGACATACTGGACCAAGTTCATCATCGCGTTATCATAATTTTTTGGTTTTAAATTAAAGATAGTGTACCATTTTAGGTAAAATACACTGCAAGTTTTAAACAGCCAAACTGTGACTGTGAATTAATTTGGAAGATACTTTAAGGGCATTGTATAAGAAACCTCACAAAATAGAAAGAAGATAATATACTCCCGCTATAAAGTTATTCTAGGCAACAGTCATGCAACATAAGAGCATGGATCCGATTTTAATTGAAACTGATAAAACTTAAGCATTATGGATGACCTCAAAACCTTCAATTAAAAACCTTCCAACCAACAAAGGGTAAGTCGACAATTCTTGCACTCATTTTTCATAAAATAACTCTCTGAATTGTTCTTTCTGGCACTTTCACCAATTTGATTGTCATTTCTTTTACTCATACCATTCAGTTTCAATTACTGAATCTGAATTTGACACGTACCTGACTAAAAGTATACTTGACTGGCATTTTTTAACTACTCATGATGGTTCATTTAGTGACAGAATAATGATGAACTGAGGTATTAAATTTATGAGCGCGCAACAGGTGCATCTCATATATGGAGCGTTGCAATATTTTATGTTTGGAATAACTATTCCTAAAAATCAAAGCCTTTAGAATTTTACGATTCGGATCTACATTGACTTGGGAGACTCTGCTACCTGAGCAGAGCCCTTACTTACAAAAACTTACTTACAAAAACAGTCTTAGAGACTGTAGGGTTCTTATATTCGACCAAGTTACGCGCAATATTTGTATGCAGCTTAAATAAGTTTTCATATATTTATTAAACAGACCAAGCCAAAACATAATAGTCTTTTCTATATCTTGGACTTAGTTCGTATAAATAATTTTTAGAAGGGTACAATTCTAACGCCCAACAGTTGTTGATGTTATTTATTCGAAACCAAATTCTGATTTCACCGTAGTCGAATTCAGAGCTCAATAAAAAGCCTTGATAAACAGTGACAGTTAAATGTGACTTCGTGGTTGCATGATCAAAACCAACACGTTAATTCCTAATGCTTGACTATTAAAATGGCTTGACTATTAAAAAAAGGAACCCAACCACAAAACTATACCTATTTTTTTATATGTAGAAATTTAGGAGTGAGTTTGTCACATAGTTTGTAAAGTTTGGTGAAATAATAACGGTAGGCCCCCAAGACCTTAACGGCATATGATAGAAACCGAATTCTAAAATCGGAATTCGATTTTAAAATCGAAATGTTTAATAAAAAAAAAATTAATTGGTTAACCTCCTCCAGTGGGCGTTGCATCTTTTTTAAGGGTAAATTTTCAAATGTATTTTACGCAATATTTGTACTCCAAGCAACCCTTTGGGCCACGCCCACATTTGGAGGTAGAATTGTAGAAAAACCTAAAATTTAACAGAAAAAGTGGGAAAGTGCAACAGTGCATATGCAAAAGCTTCAGTCCTCTACAATGGATTGCAAAATACCCGACCATATCAAAAAAAACTGCCACGACACCAAAAAGTGGGCTGGATACAAAAATATAACTGCAAAATGCCTTATACTAGGTGGTTGCATACATTTCGGGCTAAGACTCAGCCTTTTTAACTTAAAAAAATCACTTTTTGAACGCCATGCCCAAAAAAGTTGGGCAGAGGCACACACAACATTATACATGAAAGTTAGAAAATGCTAATATCTACAACTTTTGTCATACAATTTTTAGTCAAGTTTCATATACATATATTTATTGAAAAACATTCATTTTAAGCTTGAATCCCTTAAAAAAATGGGCGTGGTCAATGAAAAGACCGAATTTCAGCTCTCCAACTAAAAATTTAAGGACAAACAGTTGTTTACATACGGACGGGAGGACATGGCTTAATCGATTCTGCTGTCGGTCCCATTCATATCTCCAAAAGGTCTAAGGGGTCTACGGTGATTATCTCACTGCTATATAAACAAACAAACAAACTATACATCAAACTAAATATACCCTGGGTCGGGTATAAAAACGCAATTTCAATTGGCATTAAGCCTAATTAAGGAAAACATAATACAACAAAAATTAGTACTTAAGGTAAAGCAGATTTCATACAAAATTTTCAGACACAATTTTCTTAGAGGTCGATTTTACAAAAATATTGAATTTATATCTTAACTTAAATGTTAATAAACAGTTTGTAAATAATTTTTAAATATCTGTTAATATTGATAGTTTGTAATAAGGGACGGTTGTCCCACACCGTTTTTTGAAGTTTTCACTACTTAAAAATTCTCAAAAAATAACAATAACATCAGCATTTTCCAATGGGGGATAGGATGGGGCATTCAACGGTCCGTTTTACGGACTATAACTTCTGCGTACACACTGTTGCACTTACTCACTGGTTTCATATTAGTTTTATCATGAATTTAAATAGTCTTAAATAAAAGCAATATCCGGCAGACAATTCGCAAAATTAAATTTTATTTTATACCTTAATGTTCATACAGTATTTCTTCAAATAAATATCAAACATTTAATCCAATGTAATTCGTTAGCATAATTAAAAGTTATTATTGGTATCACATAAGTGGGCTAACATGATTTTAATGGCATACTATGGAGAAGTTAAAACTTGAGCACACAAAGCTTGGAACCATCGCTGTTCCCTCACAAATTATGTGCAGGTCGACTCAATCGGAGATAACATTTAAAAAAAATTAACATACAACCTGCAAAAAAGTAATAACTATTAATTTTTTTTGCCTCAAAACGTTGATGCAATTTTCATTGTCCACCAATATCGAGAAAAAATTGTCCCTTTCCTACGATACAAAAGAGAGGCTTCTTTTGTGATGTCCTTAGCAGAACTTCTGCAAAAGAAATGCTTTGTTTCTTTTAAATTGGTTTCCTGTAGCGATAATTATCTTTTGTAATTATGTGCGAATTAAATTTGAATATAGCCTTAGAAAGTAGCCTGTAATGACAAAATAAAGCCAAATGCTATCTTGCTTTGAAAAGTAAGATCCAATTAAAATCTTCAAATCAGATGTCTTATCTATGGCATTTGTTTTCAATTTATGCAGAATTTTGTATAATTAATAAGATCTTACCTTTGGTATTAATTACGAAGTCAGGGTAACCATAAAAAATAAATTTTTAATAGCTCTAACACTCCTTGCTCATTCTCAAGTTTCTTAAATTCTGGATGCCTGGATCCTACTGCAAACGGAAATAGAAATTTGGGTGCTTGTTGTCTTGCTTCATACTCGTTGCTCGCTCAGGGTAGTTTATATGTTAAATTGGCAGGTAAATTATAAGGTAGTAGGCTAGTTCTTTCTAATTTGATGTCCAGGACGCATGATTTTGTCCTTGTAAGTAAAAGTTAAATATTGTCCCTGACAAAGCAATAAACGGCCTCACACCTGTTTTCGGTAAATTGCCAGTAGTTGACTCTGATAGGCAAACAAGGAATAGAAAGCCACGAGTCGAATTTCTTGCGATTTCCTTATCGCAGTTTGGAAATTTTATTACGATATGTTGACAATTGAGGAGTGAATCAATAGGTATTTTAATACTTATTCTATATAAGAATTGTAAAAGTGTGACTACTGCGTGAAGCTGACAAAAAAATTTGGAACGAAAATTTCCTTTGGTTCGAACTTCCAAAATATTCTTTGTGCTGAGGCAATTATTTGTGTGGAAGAAACATAATGTACTTGCTGCAGATTTTCCATTTCCCTTTCTTCGAAACTGAGAGGACAGAGAAGGAACTCCCTAAAATGTACCTGAAAAGGACCTAAGCAAATGTTATTCCTGAATAAACTACACGACAAGTTTAGCATCTTAAAACTAACCGACAAGTGCGCATTATAAGTCCGTGAATTGACATGACCGCGGGATACCACCGATGTCATTATATGGCAATTATAGTTGACGTCTTAGCATACATCTTCAATTAAAGCGTTTTTAGTGGTGTTTATCCAGGCCAACTAAAATGCGCAATTGTTTTGCCTCTTTTCAAAAAGGGTAACCGTAAAGAAACAAATAATGATATTCTTTTGGGAAAGTTATATTATGCCGGATTTCGTGGCTTTTTCTACAATTGGATTCACCCTAGGGTCCTCACCTTGGGTGAACCCCAAGGATCTGTATTGGGCCCTATTCTCTTCCTTGTATATATTAATTCCTTGTTTTTACTGCCCTTTCTAGGAAAAATAACAGCGTTTGCAGATGACCTTGGCATCGCATATGGCTCCACGAGCTAACTAAATTTGATAGCTGAGCTTAATCATGACACTCATTTGTAGAGAACTTGGTTTGCCTCACACAGGCTAATTGTAAGTAGCAAAACTAAATTAATTTTTTTTAGCTTAAGCTCTTCCGAGTTCCCAAATGTTGACATACAATTCCACTCATCTGATTGCCAACGTTTTCAACTAATCGATAGCACGTGTACTTCATCATCCGAAGTTACTATCAATATATATGTCACATGCAATTCAAATTGCTTTCCAATTGAAATAGTTAAGGTTTATAGTGGTGTTATCATTGACCATAAAATGAGTTGGGCGAAACATATTTTAGGGTTGAAACAGAATTTCCGCTCTTCAATTCGCTGTCTCTATTACCTTAGAAGAGTTTGCTCAAATAAGACTCTGAATGATGTATATTATGGAATTTTTCACTCGAAATTGCAATATGGGATTAGTTGTTGGGGGAGTGCCTACACAACTAACCTTAGGCCACTTACCATTCTAAAAAATATGCCATACGTAAAATTTGTAACGCTCACCGTTTGGCCCGTTCGAACAGAGCCAGGTCCTTGGGTATTCTTCCGATAAGACACTTGTTTTATTACAGAGGTTTAAAAATATTTTTTATGAGGGGTGGCTACATGCAAAGTCCAGTATTTGGTTTACGTAGCTTAGGAAGCGTAAGCCGTAACGCTGACGAAATTCCAGCCTTTCGGACCACCCACTAGAGAAACTCCTACCCAGTTGTATCCTGCCAGCTATATAACCATCTGCCTCTAGGTATTCGAGTTATAAGAATTAATAATTTATTTTTAAAAACGCTCAAAGAATGGCTTCTTGATTTCGGACATGATGAGATTGAAGTCTTGCTCTCCTACATTAGCTAATTTAGCTAACTAATAGCTCAAAAAAAATGTTTGCTTTCTGTATTTGCTTATTGCTTTTTCTGTATTAAAATTTTATATATTTTATGTATATATATTTTATGTATATTTAACGTATCAATTTATTATATTAGTTTAACTGAGGCATTTAACACTATTTTGCCAAGAAGAATATAAAATGCCCTTAACTATTCTTTATACCGCTTTTATGTAATTATAAGCTACAAATCTCTGTATTGTTGTACCAAGAAACAAAGAAAAATGAAATAAATAAAAAAGTAAATAAATGGCAACAAAGTAGAATTACGTCCTTATACCGTTTTGATTCAGCTCAGAATCTAGATTCTGGCTTCGGTGTATCTAGATTCTGAGCTATTCGATTTCAAAATCGAGTAGACGCTTTCACACTACAAAATAATCTAAAATTCACTGATATTTCGATCAACTGAGCACCAGCCATTCAATTTTTCACAGTTGTCACCAATTAAACAGCTTCAAATAATTTAAAAAAAAAAACAAGTGAGTAAGTGCAAGAGTTCGTCTGTGACAAACTTCTATATACCCGACCCTATATACCGTGTAACACAAAATCTTAAAATTTTTTGTCCCGAATTAATATATAATTTAATTTTTAGCCTAAACCCATTTTCAGGGGCGTGGCCAATGCAAACAGTTGACAATGTCGAATGTGAATAGTAATAATAATTGACAATACCAAATGAATTCAGGCAAAATCACTTTTAAATTTGATGTTACATGGTAAATAGGGCCGGGTCTTTGGAAGTTGGTTACAAATGAACTGTTGCACTAAGCCCTTGTTATTATACAAACTTCATCAGTTGTCTTGTCCTTTGTTGGAATTAAAAAGGTGTGTTAGCTTTTGTTTTCGGATAATTTCCACAAAATCATATACAATCTCGTACATTTGTTTTGGATTCTGTAGGAATCTAGATTCTGATCTTGATTCTGAACCCTACAAATGTATGAAAAATCTAATAGGCTTTAATTATAGATTTGGGACTTTTTACTCTGCAAGTCGGGAAGTGAGCCTTGATGTTTTTTTCCACTCCTTATAATTCCATTGCATCCTATTATCCTGTTAGCTTATTATTGTTACCTTTTGCAATATGCCTCACAGTCTTGTGCATTTATTGTAATAACTATTGTTGCTTACTCCTACAAGGTGCAAGGTTGGTGAGTATACTCGTGCCTAATTGTGTGCCTACTTCAAAATTATATACCTATTCACCAACCATATAGCCAACATTGAATTCACCCTCACCTACTTGTGTAATAATTTCTCTTAACTCCCAACTGATAAATCCATGAAAAGCCACATAACCGTCTATGTTCAACTTTAAGTCACAGCTCTAGGCTGTAGCTACCGATAGCATAAAAGCGTTACACAATAATGATGTTTATGTTCGCACTATCAACATGAAAACCAATGAAGCCCGCGGCTTGTAAGGTGAACGCGATAAAGCGTTATTAAAGCCGTGAGGTCGCTTCTGGATAAAAATGAGTTACATACGGCTTAGCCGCAATGTATATTACATTTTTGGGTTCACCAACAGTGACTCTGTTTGAATAGAAATTTTGACATCAGGAAAGTATTGACAGAAATAGCTAAGCAGTGACTAAAACGGTTTTTAAACTCAATATTTAAATGAAAAAATGCAAATACATTAAGAATATCTTTATTGTATTTATAAGCTTTAATACTGCTAAAGGGGTGGGGCGTGGGGGCAAGAGATTTTTAGGAGCTGGTATCAGACTCGGTGTAAAAGTATAAAAATATAGATATTTGGGCTAAATTTTTTCTTGATTATCTCTGTAACGATAATTTTCACTGAAAAAATAGACCATACATATAAATCACTTTTAAAAAATCCTAAAAAAAAAATGGAAAAGGCTTTTCTCGTAGGATTAGCCGTTTTGGAGATAATTCGGTCCAAACGGACATCGAACAGTGCCTCGTCGTTGAGTCCCTCAGCTATCGATTATATTTATTACTATTCAACACTACAGAGAAATAAAATATCACAGTAGTTTTTATTTTAAAACTTATCATCATGAATGAGTACTGCCACGAAAAATGCAAGTTTATATTTGATGTAGTAAAGTAATTTTTACATTTAATGCAGTATTTATGCCTACATTAATAATATAAAGCTTTTCTGTCAAAGTTCCGTCATCAAGAAACTCAACTGTTTTCATTGACCTTTAAACTATTGCAACAACTAAGTGAATAACTTTTTTCACACATGCCTAGCAACTAAAGACACCAAACATGTCATTATTGCATACAAAAATAAAAATCCAATAACATTTAATAATTCACCGTTATTGCCCCGAAATATTCCATTCTTATTTGTAATCGCCTCTGATGTAATGTAAACGTAATACTCAATAAGTAAAATTAAGATAAATGATAAGCTCATTGGCTTACATTTGAGTCCTTCAAAGTCAAAGATGTGACAAAGTATTAAGGCTTTTTTCTGTTAATTGGTAACTCTAGAAAAAATACAGGTGAATTGATTAAGCGTTGTCCGTCCATCTGTGTGAAGTTTTAAGGTCTTTAAAATTGAGCTTGGATGCTGAAACTTGGTGTATTTGGTTATTATAGGTACAGACAAAATAATTTTGAATGAAAATTGATACGATCCACCCACAGCACACAACACAATGACTTATATGTCAGCCAGCCTAAAATTTACATGTTATTTAATAAATTAAGAATTTTTTTGGGAATTAAAATTTTGGTGCAGAGCAAAAGTTGCCGAAACACTTTAATTGGACAAAAAATTGACCGCCCACATTATCGACCAAGCCCACTTCTAACAAGTTAGATTACTAGAAACCTGATTTCTCGGAAAATTCTTAAACGGAAAAAAATTACATACATACAAAGTATTGACCACCCACTTTTAGGAGTGTTTTTAGGAAAAAACTGTTTTTTAAGCAATTATTTCCCCTTTTAACGCATTCTCTCATGATTTTACATGATTTGATACTCTAGAAAAAATACAGATGGTAATCTCAGCCATTGGATGTTTTTCAACTACAATAAAGTCGTTGCTTTTTTTTTGTCACAATCAAAATAATTGTTGTCATTTTACCGCTGCTTAATGTGGTGTGCAATAAATTAAAGTTTTTATTGTGCAATAAGTTATAACTTATTTGAACTTATTTTATCATTTTGTTTTTATAAAACCTCAACCAATCTGCCTTCACTTTAGGATCAAGAGTAGTTAAATATCAATAATTCCTATTCCTTTTTGCTTAATTAAACATAATGCACACTAACATCATTATAAATTGAAGCGTTTATCCGCTTAAAATTTACACAGTATCTCCATGCTCGCATCTGAACAAGTCTTCCCTTCCCTAATGGATCATTTTTCGTTATTTGCACCATGGCAATTATTCATAGGGATTTTGGTGTAATGCGGACACCCACACAAACCTCGCGTCGTTCTATTCAGTATACACGCCGGCAGGACCGACTTGCAATATCATCAGAGTGAGTTGCAGTTGTTGGTATTTTGGCACTCTATTGACGTGAGACATAGAGTATCTCTGTGGTAATGGATGCGCTTTCGCCACATCAATTTATCGAAGGGACGTGCTACCCTGGGTCTTTGTTAAAAGAGAATTTTCGAGAAGACAAACGATGAAGTAGAATTTAAAAGTGATTTTTTATGAACAACTAGATTGAGATATTGTTTGGTTTCCTATTCGTGACAAAGTGAGTTAATTGCATGTTTGTCACAGAGTTAACTTTGTCTTTTATTAGCTGCTACATA
This sequence comes from Neoascia interrupta, assembly GCA_947623515.1. NCBI lineage: Eukaryota > Metazoa > Arthropoda > Insecta > Diptera > Syrphidae > Neoascia > Neoascia interrupta. Next base: position 218,004,508 of record OX392463.1, on the reverse strand, counting down.
GTGCAGTGGTATTTAAATTTGTGCTAGGTAGTGGTACAATGGTCTTGAATTTTAAACTTTTATTATTTTAAGTCTAGCCATACAACAAGCCTTCCGGATTTTGGCATCTTGCAATCGTCTGATATTGTGATTGATAAAACAAAACAAATAATCCAATCAATGTTTTGTTAAACTTGTTTAATGGATTGTGGAATTTTTTAAAAGGTTAAGTGTATGTAAAAATGTATGCTTGTAATTTAATAAAAGTACTTGAAAAGTCCACGGATACTGCCGCAAAATTTGGTGTAATTATGAGGTAGTAAGTTGTTAAAAAAATATTCCCTATAACGCCATCCATTAAAATCAAGTGCTTGAGTAACTCTTAAATAAGGATCTAATCTGCTGCTAAAAGCTAGTCAGGGCAACGATAACCTTGTTTGGTGCTAAAAGACAATTATAAGAGATATGTATCTAAAGTACTATTGCTTCGACTTAGCGGAAGAAATCTATCTAAAGAGCGCATCCTCTAGTGTAGTTTCTTTTAAGAATCTATAAGAATAAGAGATGCTCTTGTGACGTTGTTTGCTAAACTAATAAAAGTTGTTAAAACAAAAGAAAATTCAAATTTTCGAAAAAACATTAATTTTTGGTAGTCTTAACCCCGTACGGTGCACATAAAATGTGCAGAAAACCAAAATTTAGCATTTCAACGATGCATTGCGGCTCGTGTCATCAGTGATTGATTCAAACGGTCGGGTGCATCCTGCATCTTAACGTAATCGATTAAGTATGGATGTATAAGAAAAGTAGTATGGGTGCCTTAAAATATGTATACCTACTTAACTTGTTTCATACTACCAACTGATCTTAATCAGTGATTCTATTTGCCCACGGGATCTTTGAAGACTATTTTATTGCACTACAAATTATACAATAAACTTTAATACACCCTAGGCAGCAGAAAAAAGCAACATATTGAAAAAGTTTCCCTGGCTGCCTTTCACGAGCACAATTACAATTCACTTCCAGAAAGGAAACGATATTTTAACTTTCAACCCTGAAGGACAGAACACACCTTTCAAATGGCCAACCAAAAAAGGTTAGCGACTAAGGAAAGCAGCAGAGAAGCCCGCAGACAAATTAAAGCGCTCCAAAGGATAAGCAGGAAAAGCAAAGCAATGGCAAACCTTGTATACCCGCGTATACACAAGAGTTTATGATGTTGAAAATAGTTTTCAATGCCACCCTTTTTGCCTTGCCTTTGTGATGCACTTTTAAGGGTAATTTGTAATCTCCGCCTTTAAGTACCCACAGCATTGTGTATGTAGCCTACGGAAAAAAAAATGTTAGCAGACTGTTTTCATTTCCACAGAAAGGTATTTTTTCCTCCTCGTGAACATTGTGGATTTCAAAAAGGTGAGTAAGGCTCTCTGGGGAGTGTTAAATCAGGTGATTAAATTTTGAATATGCTCGTTTTTATTAATGTGTGAAAGGCATAACAGGGTGTTGGATGCCATGCGAAATTTTGTTCACCTTTTCTGAGAGCAAATTGTTTTAAGCCTCGCTGGCTGTAGTTGATGACTACGAAAGACGTTTTGTTTTTCAAATATGAACTTTTTGTATGCACAGGTGGTTATCCGTTATATAATATTTCAAGCCTGGTGCAAGATTACAATGCTTTATTTACATAAGGTAAAGGTTCCAGGAAATTATGTTGGTTTAAACTTGCAAGTAATTCAATTATAAGTGGTCAAATCTCACGTGGGTCTTTTTTGCACATAGTAGTGAATAGAAAAAAGGTTAACGTAATTCAGATATTTTTCTGTTTAGGCAGCATATAACGTATCCCTTCTGGTTTTTGAACCAAATGTTATCCTTTTACGTATGAGATAAATATAAGCATTTATGCAGAGATGTTAAATTCTTCATTAAAGCTTATCATCGAGTTCAAAAACTAGGGTGATCTCTGGTGAGCTTTTTCACACATTAAAATCCTTAGCTTTAAGAAAGACGACTTTAACATCAGGGAAGTACCATGGCAAGCCATTGCCCATTGCAAAAAAAAAATTATTTCGTTCATCAAATTCATTTTCGTCATTTTATGCTCCATTTACGAAAAAAATTTGTTCGACCTTCGGTCCTATACGTGACTCCTTCCCAACATCCAATATAAATTATGTTAAATAAGCAAACTCATGGGGTCGAGGGAGTATTTTGGGTCGAAAAGCATTTTCACAAACTGCTCTATAAGGACTTATGCGTTCATTAGGAAAAAATCGTCATTTGTGCTTTTCGTTTCGTTTTGTCGTTTCTGGACTCATTTACACTTGTGGCTTACCCCTGACCTAAAAGATATTGTTATTTCATTGAAAAGTTCTCTCACGTTTTAAAATTAATGAACCAAATAATTGAATTTTCTTATTTATTTGTGGCTATTTCGAATATCTTCCATCTTCTTCACAAATAAGAAATGGACAAAGAAGTTCCCATTTATCTGACATGAATCCTAGAAAAATGTTTTCAACCCTTGGGAAAAACTAATTGCAAAAAACCTATCATGAATAAATTTTTAGATTTTTTCGCAGAGGCCAATGATGTTCTTTAAAATTTAATTCAACTTAAATAAGTGAGTGGTAGCAAAATAACCGTAATTTCATCTAAACTATTTCTGTTGTCAGTAGTTAATATGACAAATATTAACGTTTATTTATCGAGTAGGTATATACACACTATCTTTTTGTAATTATTTGTACAAATACGCAGTTTGCAAATTTGTTTTCCAGTTTCAGGTCACTTCGACATACCTAAAGCTGTTTGCATTGTGTTAGTTTTATTTGAATTATTCCTACAAATCCACTCACACAATAAAGTGACCCTCACAAGGTGGTGTGTTACCTCCTTTTTTTGCCTAAGATCAACGGATGTACCTTGGAGTTTGTCTATTTAATTTGAATCGCCAAAAATTTTTCTGACGCTTTTCGAAACAGAATAGCTATGAATTAGAATTTAGAATAGCTAAAAATTTACCCACGTAATTGTCACTAAAAGTTATGCAAGTCGTTTTGAAAGACTATCCAAAAAATAAGCAAAATTGAACAAAAAGCGACACATTTTGCAATAAGGTCTTAAATTTGCATAATGCCTAAATTTTTTTTTAAGGTATAAAACCCAAATGACAGATAAGCCAAAGTTCCTTCCAAAGGGGGACCGGCCATTTTGGTGCTCAAGATAAACAACCATGAGCTACTGTAATTGGATAGGTAATTTTGTGTAAAAAAAAAATAGTTTGTGTATGGCAGCCTATTTTAAAGTGCTGTGGGGAAAAAATTATTCACTTAAAGCTGTTGCGATTGATCAAAGGTCACCGAAAACAGTTTTAAACGAGTATCTTGGTAACGTAAGTTTTAAAGAAAATCTTTTTTAAATGAAATTATGACTCTTATAATTTCCCACGAAAAAGGTTAAAATGAATTCTTTTCGTATCCATTTTCTTGATACATAATATTAATGTCAAAGCTTAAACTACGGATTTTTATTTACTTACAACAGTGCCTAATGCTAAATAATTTTATTGACAGCCGGAGCGCCACGAACGGTTCGATATCATTGAACCGAAATATCGCCAAATTGGTAGCTTTTACAAAAAAAAGTTATTAAATCTTTTTTGCGAGAAATTTAAGGAGCTATGTATTTCTAAAAGATTTTCTTTTAAATTTACCGTTTTCGGAAAAAAACCGTATGCATAAAAGCTACGATTCCGTCGAATAAATTATTGATTTGGGACAAGCCGTTCAGCCTGCTATAGTCGCCTCATACTCTCAAGCCCCGTGGTGTCATTTGCCACCACAATAGACTTTCCTAGTTGCTTCAATTAAATAATTATACTGAATAAAAATAGTTCTTCGTGCGTTACGTTTTACAGTTAATATTATTTAAGCACAGGTTTCCAAGAGACAATATTACAGTTTTAATATCATTTACATTCCGTGAGAAAAAAAAATAATTTTAAATACTTTGAAATGAAACTCATAGAGAAAAATATTAAAAGTATTATGTTTTAATTCCTTTGTCGAGGAACACGCATTATGTACGCATTATTATCGGAAATGCAATAAATATATATAATGTGCACGCTTTGCAGAATACCTTAATTTGGAAATAAATCGGACGGCAAAAGCTTTACAATTTAAACTTTTATTATACCATCAGGCTTAACGCTTACCTCATTGGTTACAACAGTATTGTGCTTCAATAAAGCGAATTTAACTCATTGTAACTTAGATACTCTGATCGGCATTAATTAAATGTTTTTAACAATATCCATGTCGGTTGTGTCTTTGTTTTGTAAACGCGTTTTCTTAATTTAAGTATGAAATGGAATATATTTCCATCTGTTTGGAATTAAGCATAACTATGAGCGAATGTTGAGATAGTTACAAAACCGTTTTTAAATGAGGATGCTTAAAAAATGTATAAAAAATATAGCATGTGAAAGGTCTAAAATTTGTCGAATTGTTGGATGGTTAGGTATAAATTGAAATCAATTTCAAAAAATCACTTCAAATGAAATTAGTAAAATGGACTTTCATTAAAATAGTTTCAATAAAGTGGCTAGCTAAATTGAATCAAGTTCAGGATACACCCGTTTTAGGAAAAAGGAACAATATTATAAAAGGTTTGTTATCCCTTCTTATTTCAGATTTGAAGATTCGACTATAGAGCAATAGCGAACGTTCCCTCCGTCCACGACGACGTTTATAAATTTTGTCAAGCAGAAATTTTATTACATTTTCTGTTCTTGAAATAAACTATTGAACAATCCGACTATAAACCCATGGGCCCCTAACCTAACTTCATTTGCGAGTGCATTACACGGTTGCACATGACTGTGCACATGAACAACAATGCCTCATTGCATCATCATCTGTTGAGGTTCAAGCAGTGGTACTCAACAGGAGCGGCATCATCACCGCAGGAACGAAAGGACGAAAGGGATGCCACCGTATAAGGGATGGCTGTAAGAGACAAACTGTGTGCGGAAACTTAGTGCCACGAAAGGTAAAACTATGTACTACATGAAGCTTTGCCTATTCAACTCACTACAATTGTGTGAACTCTTTGCAAACATTTGTATAGAATTGGATATAATATAGACACATGAGTAAAAGACTTCTTTTTACTGAATCCGCGTGTCATTGTGTCATTTGAGGAGTTAGAGTAAAGGCACACAACCTATTTAACTATTTTATTTGTTATTTTGGTTCGTATTTTTTACATTAAGTACTTAAATATTATGAGCTATGAATTAGGCGACGTCCAATTCACTTTTCTTAAGGACATGATTATTGATTTCATACTCGGTAAAGTGCACGACAAATTGATATTTTATTATGAAATTTTTAAATTTTGTAGCATAGGAAAAATATCAACGCTATCAAACACATTCAATGAATGTCAAATATACGAATGTCAATCCCAACTTCGCAACAACTTTGATCATAGTCGTCGACATTGTCATGGATGAAAAACCAATTAGCTGATTTTCATCACCTTTCCAACATTTTATTATTTTTTTTTTTGTAAACGCATTAAAATTAACTTGGCTGCCGTTTGTAGCTCGCAGTTCGCTTGCCGCGAATGGCCAGCATTTTTATGCAATTGAGAATAATAAAATCAATTAAAAAACCAAAATAAAAAATAAATAAAAATGGGGTATTTAAAGGATCATTTTAAATGGATAAATATAACCACATCCTTCGTTTTATGTGGATCTTATTCAAATACCAAAGGCAACTCACAAAGGTTTGACACTGCATATTCCTGGATTTTAGCAATTCATATTATTTAATAATAAATGTGTCAGTCGGAAGCAATCTGTCGTTACCCCGATGTCATCCTTAAGGATGAATTGTCGGAAGTAAAACGAAGTTTTGGCATGGAATCGTAAATATTATCCTAAGCCTGCAGTGTGGGTAGAAACAAATATATCGACTCGTTCGCAAGGCGAATTTTCAATTCCGCTCTCAATTGGAAAGCTACCTGCCTATAAGTGTATTTAATTTAATCCACAGTTCAAAAGCGGAACGACTTTATTTGTGCTTCGACCTAGTTGTGGGACAGGCATCCATTCAATCCGGAGGATGTATCCACAGAATATATAGGTTAGTAACAAGGTATGGATAATGCTTTGAAACGTTGTCAACAAACTGCGTTTCATCGGTTTTTAATGCTGTCCTATTTAAAGAGGTGCATTATAGTATCTACACAACATATCACTAGTTTATTTACATATTCTTTATGTATCATTTCTCCTCAATTATGTTAACATGTCAGATCGGGATATGTTTGAATATCTTGAATCAGTTAATTTTTTTCATAATAATAGTCATTTGCTATAAGTTAAGACAAGACCTAAGGCCTGAGAAAATTTCGTCATAACTTCCGAATGGAATTCGAGGGAGACTTCGATATATTCTATTCGATTCCATCTATATTTTTTTTATAACCGACCCATGGTATATTAATTTTAAAGCATTGTTTGTACATTTTACATTGTACACCCCTAAGACCTGTTAGAGATATGATAAAGAGCGACAAGTGAATCGATTAGGCCATGTCCATCCGTCCGTCCGTCTGAATGTGTGAAGGTTTAAGGTCTTAAAATCAAGCTAGATAGAGAGCTAGAACTTGGTACACGGGTTGGTTCTTCTATTGCACAGACAAAGCGTTAAAATTGGATTGAGCATCCGTCAGCCGCCACGCCCATTACTGGCTACAATGCGAGACAACCTCTATTTCACATTTTCCTACAAAATGCCTTTTGGTCAAGTTAGACATTTTGTAAGAACTCGTATTTTGATGCTGGGCCCACAATATCGACCATGCCCACTTGAACAATGTAAGATCTTTAAGAACCCGCTTGTTTCTCGAAAAGTTCACTCCAAAGCGAAAAAAATAGTATGACAAATTATTACTTTTTTTTTAAGTTTGCTCGATACAAAATTTTGAGCTCCGCCCACCTTCAGGGTGCGTTTTTAGGAAAAACGGTCTTTTTCTGGAATAATTATCGCTTTTACCGTATTTTCTCATGATTCTAACGAAATTACAATTGATTAATTTTAGTTTTTATCCCATAACCACTTCTGGGGCATGGCCTATACAAATAATATATAAATTCAGGCCAAAAAACTTATAAATTCGGTGTTAAACGGTATATAGGGTCGGCTATATAGAGGTTCATCATAGACGAACTCTTGCACTTACTCACTTGTTTCTTATAAATTTTAATGTTTTTACGCAATATAAATTTATTTATAATATTATTTATTTCAACAGAATAGTTTTATTGGTTATACTTTTTAAAGAATTTAAAAATTTAAAATTTTGTTTTTTTTTAATTTTTTTTTTTAAGAAATCTTAATACGATTTATTTATAAATTAATATAATTTTAAATAAATAAAGGAGAAGATGGCGTCGAGCAAAAACAATACTCATTCAATTCGATTCAATCTAGAAATCTGACGCTGACGACATTTGACGAAAGTAACAGTTCTGAGAAAGTATACACGGAAATATTAACTTAACAGTTTACAGCTTTCTTGTCAATTTTACTTTAAATGAATGATAACTCGAAAACTGCATTGACTGGATTCAGGAAGGGTTTGAATATCTAGGCTAGATAAGGCTGATGTATGCCTATAAAACAGCAGTAGGGGTCCGGCGAACATAATTTTGTATAAAGTTTTTACAGCTCTTTTTTAAATAATAAAAAAAGAAATAAAATATTTTCTATTTAAACTTCTTCTTTTTATACCCCATCTCATAGGATAGGAGGTATATCAAGTTTGTCACATAGTTTGTAACACGTTGAAATAATTATGGTAGACCCCCAAGACCTTAAAGGCATATGTATGTCACATGTTTTTAGGCCTTAAATTTTGAGCTAGGGTGCTGAAACTTCGTACGTGAGGTTCACGTCATGCAAAGCAGTACAAGTGTAAAAATTTTTGAGATCCGCCCAAAGACACGCCCACAATCGGTCTTAATGTGCAACTACCTCCAGAGTTTTCAAAACTGTAAGACGTTCTAAAAGGCTGAAATTTGACACTTAGCATCTCCTAATGAATGTAGGACACAAAAAAGACAAATTTAATTGGTAAAACTCCTCCAGTGGACGTGGCATCTATTTTAAGGGTAAAGTTTCAAATGCAGTTTACTCAATATTTTTGCTCGAAATTGGAAAAAATTTGCTTAATATTTTATGTAGAAAACGTTTAGTTCCAAATTTTGTTCATAAAAGACTTTGGGTTCCGCCCACATTTGGAGGCAGAATTGAAGAAAAACTTAAAATTTTTCCAGAGAAACTTAATTTCGACTTGCCTTGAGCCTAATTTAGGAAAGCGTCAAACAAAAAAAGTTTTTAGCCACGCCCCCTTTTAGCCTTTTAGGGGTCGATTTTTCAAAAATATTGAATTTGAACCAAAAAATTTCATTTTTACGTACAATTAGAAGTAACTTGAAAATATTTGTGGAAGTATCTTATAATTAATAGTTTGTAATTAGGGGCGGTTGAACCACGCCACTTTTCGAAGTTTGCATTACATATAAAATGTCAAAAAATAACTTTGCCATCAGCATTTTACAATGTGGGATAGGATGGGGTATTCAACGGTCCGTTTTACGGACTGTAACTTTTGCGTACACACTGTAGGACTTACTCACTGGTTTTAATACTAAATTTGTAATAAACTGGTCCAGTAGTCCTGTGACAAACTTAATTTACCTCCTAGCCCATAGGACGCGGTATAAAAAAATTACAAAGCAATGATAAAAACCATGTCCATTTAGGAGTTGAAGGTCTAAATTACGGAGAAGATTTTTTTAACAAAATAAAACCGACAATAAGACATTCATGGATCGCACAAATGCAAGAAGCATTTAATTGGACTCAGTGATGAAATTATCCAAATCTCAGTGATGAAATTATCCTGCCACTATAATTTTAGGTCAAATCGGCGTAGAAAAACGCGGCTTTGAATACTATGAAAAGGTGGTGGGTATCGATTTGAAATTCCTAAGTTCCTAAAGTGCCCATTTGTAAGACTCTTGTCATCCCAGTCCTGCTTTACGATGCAGAAGCTTGGCGGATGAAAACACTTTAGGCTGCTTCGAGGGAAAAATTCTTCGGACGATTTATGGTCCCGTCTGCATAGACGCATAGACGAAGAGTGGAGGACGTAATTAAACATCGAACTGTGTGCGCTGTATAGCGGCACCGACCTAGACAGAAGAGTATAAATACGACTGCTACGATAGCTGGGCTATCTAGAGCGGATGGGCAACGAATCCCCAGGGACGGCGCAGTAGAGGAGCACCGAGACTCAGGTGGCGCGCACAAGTGGTTAGGAACCTCAGCCAACTTCGCGTGTGAAACCGGCGATGGCTAGCTGTAGACGGAGCTGGCTGACGAAGCTTGTTGGATGAGGCCCAGGTCCAACCCCGGACTGCAGTGCCACCTTAAGTTAAGTAAGTTGGCTCTTGCAGGCAAAAGTCCCTCTGCCCAATGCGTATTTTTTTCTGTAGATTAACATTAGCATGTCGGTGTTAGTGTTGGTGTCGGTGTTAGCGTTGTAGTGACAAATACTATTAAGATTAGATTAAGAAGCTTAACTTCTTTAAAAAATGTTTTTAGCTAGGCATATTTTAAAGCCGGCTACAAAGTAGTGTTAAGATACAGAAACCATGTTGATTTTTATAAGACTCAATAAAGAAATTGCAATTGTATTGCAAATTCTGTAGATTTAGGATTAAGGAGTTCTAGTATAATTTATTAGTATATTAGTACTAGAGGTTCACTCTAAATATTTTTCATTGGACTTCAGACTGTTTTCACGTACCACTTTATATACTAAAAGGCAAATCGCTCGGGGCAATGAAACTGAAAATGCGATAATTTCCCATTTATTCTGTTAAACTACCAATTTATTCATCTTTAAATTCGTAAAATTAATTAAAAGAATGTTATCTTCGTAGCTGATTAGCAAAAGTTTTTTTCATCTAAAGGTCAAGTAAAAAGGCAGTTAAGTACACACTCATTAATATGAATATTATGTAAGCCATTTACCGGTTGGAAAACAACTAAATGAACAAATAAAAGCGATTTTCATTACGTCCGAGCAAACCAATTCCAAGAGCCCTGTTTTCATGCATAACAAATTCAGAGTCCTTTTTGCAGAATAATGAATATTCATGCGTCTTTTGATTCCCACGGTTTGGTTACCACTCCTAATTCGAAAAACTCCCCCAGCAGCGTAAAAATAAAAATGTCTGTATGACATCGTTTCCTGTCTGATGAACGCAAAATTAAATTATTATTCCATTCTTGGCAATCAACAGAACCTCTCGAGCGCACGTTGAATCTTAATACGAAAAATATTTTTCAGCCAACATGTGACATATTTTTTTCCGGAATAATAAAATGTTTCTGTGCATAAATTTACATGTACCTAGTGGGTAAAAATTTTTTTGTCCGTTGAAAATATGTTTTGCGCAATGCAGTTGTCAAACAAAGAAGCCATGAGATGAGTGAATTAATTTGAATGTTTAACTTTTACCCATATCCCGCAGAAGGTTTTGCCTCTATCGGTTGAGCTTATAAAAGGACAAAGGCTATGTCAAGCCATTAGCTTCGTTATGCGTGTAATTTTAAATATTCTAATAAGTCCTCCAAAACATTTAAGATTGCTGGGTCTTGAAACAAAAATCAACGTGATCGTCTCGTGTAGGTAAGGTAATAGGACAACGTTAAGGAACGATAGTAAAGTACATCTTCAAAGGAAGAAAACAAAGAGAAAATCCTCTTTATAAGAATTACTATGGGAGGACACACGAGCAAATTTAATAAAAATACTTTCAACATTCTATTCTCTGTAAAGTTGGTACCTACTGGATTTTAGGAAATCGCTGGTCACTACCGTGAATAAAATGTGTAGATATAGAGAGATATAGATATTCGGCAAACAGCGTCACAGACTTTTGCAAGACACGTTTTGCAAATGTAAGTTACATAGACAGCTTACCCTCTTTCTTATAAAATCGATTCGGATTACGTAGGAACTGTAGAATACATCTGCCCTACACACCAATACCATTCAAAAAATTTCTTCCAGGAATGGCTTAAATTTAGCAGGAGATCCACAGCTACAAGTTTTGATTCCATATTCAACAGCTTCTTCCCATGCACCTACCTACGAAATACATTTTCACTGCCTGTGACAGTTATCGCAACAGATAGGGAAATTTAAACTAAAAAATGACGATGACTTTTCTTATGTAACCCAGGGCTTCTACGATAAAGACTAACCGAAAATGGTTTGATTTAAATTTTGTGCTTGAAGAAATAATGACAATTGAGTACAAGGATCTTTAATGTAATGTTATGATGTCCCATAAATGATTTAACTTTCTAACAATCATGCTATTTATTTCTTTTAACCTTATGATCCGTTGAATAAGATGAGAATCCAAAAAAGTTTCCAAATATCAAAAAATAAATAATGTGACCAAGCTCTTCTTAAAGTATTAGTTTTCAAGCATTCTAAGAGCACTGAAAACAGTTGAAACAGTATCTCAAAGTAGCACAGGGGGAACATTTTAAAATCCGGTTAAATGAATCATTGTATGTACCTTACTCGCATGCGTTCCATCTCAAGATTCCAATCGAATCAAACGTGAAAGAGCTAATTGCCAAATTTATAAAAACAACATTAAGCTTCAATTGGGATTTAAGAAATTGTTTTGTATAAGAAGTTAGTCGACGCCGACAGCACAATTTTTTTAAATAATAAACTCGAGAAAAAGGGATTTGGCTACCCTTTTAATGATTAACCAGTGAGTAAGTGCTACAGTGTGAACGCAGAAGTTACAGTCCGTAAAACGGGTTGAATACCCCATCCTATCCCACATTGTAAAATGCTGATGGCATAGTTATTTTTTGACATTTTATATGCAAATGCAAACTTCGCATTGCAAATGCAAACTTCGCTATGCAAATGCAAACATTTTAAATGCAAACTTCGAAAAGGGGTGTGGTCCAACCGCCCCTAATTACAAACTATTAATTATAAGATATTTCCACAGATATTTCCAAGTTACACCTAATTGTAGGTAAAAATGCAATTTTTTGGTTAAAATTCAATATTTTTGAAAAATCGACCCCTAAAAGGGGGTGTGGCTTAAAACTTTATACAAACGAAATCTGGATGGAAGTATTGTTTACCTAACCTGCTACTTTTTTGTTTCATGCTTTCCTGAATTAGGCTCAAGGGCAGTCGAAATTAAGTTTTTCTGGAAAATTTTAGGTTTTTCTTCAATTTTGCCTCCGAATGTGGGCGGGGCCCAAAGTTTTGTATGAACAAAATGTGGAACTAAGCGTTTTCTACATAAAATATTAAGCAATTTTTTTTTCAATTTCGAGCAAAAATACTGAGTAAGCTGCATGTGAAAATGTACTCTTAAAATAGATGCCACGCCCACTAGAGGAGGTGTACCAATTAAATTTGTCTTTTTTGTGTCTTATATTCACTAAGAGATGCCAAATGTCAAATTTCAGCCTTTCAGAACGTCTTACAGTTTTGAAAAATCTGGAGGTAGTTGCATATTTAGACCGATTGTGGGCGTGTCTTTGGGCGGATTTCAAAAATTTTTACACTTGTACTGCTTCGCATGACGTGCACCTGACGTATGACGTAGTTTCAGCCCCCTAGCTCAAAATTTAAGCCCTAAAAACATGTGACATACAGACGGACGGATGGACATGGCTCATTCGATTCAGAATTCGGTGTCGATCATATGCCCTTAAGGTCTTGGGGGTCTACCATTATTATTTCACCGTGTTACAAACTATGTGACAAACTTAATATACCTCCTATCCTATGGGATGGGGTATAAAAACTCGCGAGCGGAAAGGATCAGAAGAGCTTTTTATTTCATCGAGAACCAAAACACCACCATTGTTCATTTAAAGTTCTTATAGACGGTAGCGATACACGGGCGAAAAAGTCACTGACGAACGACACGCACAGCAGACCTGGATTAAATGAATGCAAGCCTAAGTGCAACAAGGCATCCGGAGCTGGCGGCCTATCTGCACAACTTTTTAAGGCCGTTGACGATAATATGGTTAGGAGCATGCATTATCTCATCTGCAATATACGGTTGCAGGAAAGTGTATCCGATGAATAAGCATGGCTAACCCGATCCTCAAAAAAGGAGAGCTTCTGAATCGTACCAACTACGATGGCACCAGTCTGCCTCACATCGCTTAAGATCTTTTCTGCAGTACTGTGTGACATTAAGCCTTTTTTCAACTATTTAATAAGTCAGTAAAGTCCACTATCGATCAATTATATACACTGTGGCAGATCTTGGAAAAAACCAAGAATTCCAATTTGATACACACCACCTTTTTATCAATTTCAAGGCCGCGTAAGACAGCATCTACGAAAATAAGCTATACATGTCAATGTCTAGTTTTGGCATAGGATGCTAAGATGATTAGCCTCTAATGGATGAAGATGGGAAACTCACTCTATTCCGTCAAGATTGGGAAAGACCTCACCGCCGAATATAGACAATGTGGCGTGTTGTCATGTGACTTCTTTAACATCATACTAGAGAGAATTAAACAGAACTTCCGCCTCAACACCAGAGGCGAAACTTTTCAACAACGCCAACGCTTTTGAGAAAGCATTATCTTTATCTTACGAAGCTAGAAATGTGATTAAATTAAGGACCTTCTGTACCTGTAGTTCCCCTGTGCAAAGCCATGATTTATCGACACCTAGCTGGATAGACACAAAGGACTTATTTTAAATCAAATAATGATTCCATTAAATAATAATCCCAAACAATAAACCCGTCCGGGGGTTGCTGGACCCGGGCGCCTTCCAAATGGAAAATAGGGGTACGGTCACCAAATATGGTCAGTACCGGACAAAGCAGCAACAAACAAACGAACTAAAAATCGATGAGGGCCTATTTCAAATGAGGGTCGGCCGAATACGAGATCCCTTTTTTTCATCTAACATATGCAAATACCATGGACAACAATTTGATAAATGCCAGATGTTTCAATTGAATACGCTGATATGATCGCTTTTCTTTGCTTTGGTGTGTGCAGTTTCCATGTTCCATACGTTTTGGAACATGGAACCTGCTGTACGTTTTGGAACATGGAAACTACTGTGTTGCGACGAGAACTACTTTTCTCTTCTATCAATTCTTACCGCAAATACTTTCTGCTCGCGATGTGCTACGAATTTTTAGGGTAGTCATAGCCCCTTGGACACAAGGTATTATTAAAAAATTACACACATATTTTTAAGTCCCTACATTAAACACTAGCGAAAAATGTTGTCTTTTAAAATAACATATTGTTATACAAAAAAAAATATTTTACTCTTTCTTGGGACACAAATGCATTTAAATTGCAAGATATTTCGATGCTGTGCAATAACCTCGGATTCAAATCAATTTAAGGATATTTGGATATGCAAACTTTTAACTTTACTCGGAAATGAAAAAAACCTCTTACAAAAGAACTGATTCCCAAAGCAAAGCGAAACAAATAAAGAAACAAAATACAATCTTTATTGTATTTGAATTCAATTCTATGGTAGGAGTTCTAGTTGCATTGGAAAATGAAGCGAGCAAAACAATACACCAAAGTTGACAACAAAAACTTGAAAGAATTTTCAATAAATTTTAAAGTTCGCTTGTTCTTTGTATCGGAATATCTTATTGGCTGCAATTTGAATTTCCGGTTGAGGGAATAAAGCTTCACTAAAAGCTATAGTAGCTAAAAATAGTGGCGAATACTTCACCGAACTGTATGCACGTATAGCTAATCGAACTCCGAAACACGTTCTAGATTCACATTGTAATTTAAAGAAAGGTCTGTATTCGGCTATAACAATGAAATAACTGTGCGCAGTTAAATTGATTCAGTGATTTATGAAGTTGGGAATTTATAACCCTGTCTGAGACTACTTCAATGGGGAAAAAGATTCATTTCAAGAGGTTTAATTAAAAATAAAAGACTGAATGACTTTAAGATTTAAGCACCATTCCTTAAACTAGACGAGTTTATTGTTACAAGTATTTATCAATTAATACAATATTGGAAGAAAATTTTTGCGCAAAACGAAAAATTATGTAATTAATTTCTACACTAGCTCGCGCGGTTAATAAGGGCTTGCGTCCAAAACTTTTGCAATGCAATTAGCCAATATGCAACAAAAATTTTTATTCGTCATCCTAAGATACTTCTTTGAATGGTAACGAAAATAAGGCTAAAAAAAATTCTAAAATCCAAAACACGCATAAAGAATCTATGAGAAGCTATATTTCATCATCACTGTGCATAGACGAACTAATAGGTTATTCAATCGGTAAAACTTATCACCTGGGAAACAAATCCCTTCATTCAATTGCAAAGCATCCAAAAACGCTCATCGATAAGGAATTATTATATCGTTGACAGAGTGATTCCTATTAATTGAAACGAATGGCTGCTACGTAACGTCAATTAAATTGCACAGGATACAACGCTTATGCTGCAGAACACTAAGAGCTGCCATTAGGTTGAAACAAAGTCCATCACATGAGAGGAAGCAAATTGAGTAAACCTTAACTGAATTATGCGCTAAAAGCCAGTGGAAGAACGTGGAGAAGAAAGAATTTTTTCAGAAGCAAGCAATGTACCAGATCGGTTTGCAACAGGGTTTTATTCCAGTTTGACGTCAAACACAAATAATGAAAGATAGAAGCGAAATTCACAACAGTTCCGAAATTCCCCAGAGTTTTCAATATAGGAATTTTAGTAATGTTGATCTTGATTCCCTGGTTCATGATTTGGGAAGCGGCACAATATTTACAGGATTTCTGCTGTTAATGATCAAGTGGATTTTTTGGAAGAGGAAACTATGCTACTGTTCGAGAAGCATGTGACCCTAAAACCTAAGACCTTAAAATCATCATCTACTCCTTGGCTCACAAAGGAAATAAAAATAGCTATTAAAAATCGTGACATTGCTTATAACCGATGGAAGCGTTATAAATTGCAAGAGCTTAAAACCGTCTACCGCAGCTTGCGAAATCTAGTTGTTCTAAAAATTAGAATGGCTAAAATCAAGTTTTATGAATCCAAGGTCAAAACCTCACTCCCTGGCTCACAACTGTGGAAGCAGAAACCCGTGCCTGCTGAGGACATTAACCTCGATCAGTTGAATGAAATTTTCGTCAGCTCTCCAAACTCTAACGGTTTGTCAGATGTGGTAACAAGCTACCCTCTAGATCCAGTGGAGAATGGTTGTTTTCAATTCCTAAGACTGTGTTACGCGGATGTTGTGCAAGCGGTACTGTGTGTCAAATCCAATTCCACTGGGTTCGATGGGCTAAATCCAAAGTTTATCAAACTCATTTTACCATTCATCACTCATGTTTTTAACACGATCCTAACCAAATGTGAGTTTCCGTTGTCTTGGAAAAAAGCGAAGATCCACCAGCACCATCAATGATTACAGGCCAATTGCGATCCTATCTTTCCTCTCCAAGGTATTTGAAAAAGCTCTTCTGTTCCAAATTCAGTCTTACTTAAGCAGAAAATGCTTGCTTAGCTGCGACCAGTCAGGGTTCCGTTCTAAGCGGAGCTGTAAATCTGTGCTTCTCTTGGTATCTGAGCAGATTCGTAGTGTCTTGGACGAGAAGGAGGTGACATTTCTTACGCTGTTGGATTTCTCGAAGGCTTTCGACACTGTCAACCATCGGTTGCTGTACCTTAAACTGATAAGGGAGTTCTGATTCTCGGTAAGTTCAGCTAAGCTAATTAAATCATATCTTTCAGATAGGTCGCAATCTGTTGTCATTGATGGCAAATCTTCTTGTTTTCTCCCTATGCCTGCTGGAGTTCCGCAAGGATCTATATTGGGGCCCTTACTTTTTCTTATGTGTGTCAACGAACTTCCATCTGTCGTAAAACATTCCAAGGTTCACATGTTTGCTGACGACTTGCAGTTGCATATTTCGTGTCCCATCAAGAACATTGATCGCTGTGTGAACACAATGAAGGAAGATCTTGAGTGCATTCGAGCTTGGTCCGTTGCGAACGGCCTAAACTTAAACTCTACCAAGTCAAAAGTTTTGGCGATCTATCGTACTAAGCTTGACACAGCAACTATTCCCCCTATCCCTATGGGCTCCTTTGTGGTTGGATATGTTGATACTGCACGCAACCTAGGCCTTGCATTCAACAACACTCTCACTTGGTCCGACTACGTTGACTTAGTTGTAGGAAAAATCTATGGGCGCCTCCGCAACCTATGGCAGTCTGCTAGGTTTCTACCTGTAAACACAAAGATGATGATTGCTTACTCCTACCTGTCCTCCTCTACGGCTGCGAAATTTTCGGTAACCCCGACTATCACAGTAGAAGAAAATTAAATGTTGCTTATAACTCGGTTGCCCGCTTTATTTTTGATTTGAGACGTTTCGACCATATTTCGGAGCAAGCAAAAGAAATCGTTGGCTGTTCATTTAATAACCTTCTCAAATTTAAATTATTAACATGCTTACATAAAGTTATGGCTTCTGGGCAACCTGAATATTTATTTAGCAAATTGCCATTTGCTCGATCCTGAGGTCACACATTTTAATACAGCCTAGATATTCTTGTCTGACAACTGAACCCCAGTTTTTCGTACATGCAACTCGCTTGTCGAACTCCCTACCAATCGGTATTAGAAGAACTGGATACGCAAGACAATTTACGGCTTTTCTAATGAAACACTTGGCCAGTGGACACACGTAGACGTAGTATTATTCCTTATTTTTTTCTCTCCTTTATATATTATTATCAAGTAAGTTATTAGTAATTTTTTTTAGCTATTAAGCACATTATTCATCTATGTTCTAAACTGCGTATTTTTACATCATGTTCCTACCTATTTCATAGCTTCGCTACTTTATAAGATTTTATCTTAATGTGTTAGCTCATTCATCCATCGAAATAAAAATAAAAAAATAAAAGGAGTTATTTTAACTTAAAACACAAAAATAGTCTACAACATTGTAGAAAATGTCAGGCTTCAGAATAAAATAAAACCTACCTTGCTGCTACCTACCTTGCAGCCATCGCAAAGCAAACTAGTGCTTAAGTCTATAACGAACTTGCAAAAACAACCCTATAACACCAAATTATAAAGTTATTAGCGGTCCGTCCTAAAATGGACGTATCGTATCTTTATACTAGCGAGGGCAGCTTTTTTCAATCACAAATAACGGTTTAATATTAGTTTAAAGTTTCATGGGAAAAAGGGTTAAATGTTTTCAGTACTTTTTTAAAAAGTCAAGAAGGTAAGAACTAGAAAAACGCAGTAAATACTAGACTTCAATAAAAATAGCCCTTTTTGAAAAGAAAAGTTAAAAATAGATGACGTTTTTCCATGTTTTTGTGGCAATAACCTTCGAACGACTCAAATTCAATATTGAACACACGTATAAACCAACTCAAAGTTTACCAAGTGCTTGAGACACATTTTTCTTACTGAAAAGCTTTGAATACTGCCGTTTTAAGGCATTTTCGAAAATATTCTCAAAAATGCATGAAAAAACTCACAGCTTAGAGTTCTTAAATCTTTTGAGATTCAACTCAAAAACATAAAAGCCTTTCCAAAAAGAATTTTTTTAAATCTTCTTGTATACTAACGGCAACAGCGTTATCGGTCAGATTTGGTTGAAGTATACAAAGCGTACAAAAAGAAAGCAAGTGTCTTTAAAAGAATTTAAAATTGTTATTTCCGACCCAAGTTTTTCTAAGCCTTTTTTAAAAGCGTAGTAAATCCAGTGAGTAAGTGCTACAGTAGCCGTTAAACCGTAGTAGTCCGTTAAACCGACAGCCCCCATCCTATCCCTATCCCACATTGAAAATAACTGCCATTTGTGTTATTTTTGTTAATTTGCGCTTAAGCTTTGAAAAGGGGCGTTGTCCAGCCGCCCATATTATTATAACTTTAAATATTAGCAAAGATATCTTCAAGTTTCGTTTGAACGTAAACAAAACTGTAATTTTTTGGCTCAAATTCAATATTTTCATGAATTTGACCCTTAAGGCTTGACTAAAAATTTTGCATAAGTGAAATCTAGACCGGAATCTCGTGTACCTAAAATGCCTATTTGTACATTTCTTGTTCTTTGATAAATTGGGGTTAAGGCCTGTCAAAATTGCGTTTTATGGAAAATTCAAGGTTTTTCATAGATTCTTCTTCCAAATTTAGAACAAAATATTTTCTACATATAGTATTAAGTAAAATTTTCTCAATTTGGAGCAAAAATATTGAATAAAATTCATTTGAAAATTTACCCCTAAATTTCAGCCTTCAAAGACGTCTAATAGTTTTGAAAGCTCTGGTAGTTGTACATTTAGACCGATTTTGGGCGTGTCTGTGAGCGGATTTGAAAAATTTTAATACTTGCATTGCTTTGGATGATAAAAAGTTAACGTAGAGCTTTCTTGCTCAAAATTTAAGGTCTAAGAATTGGTGACATACTGACGGTAGGACGGACGTGGCTTATTCGATTCAGAATTCGGTCAGCGCAGGTTGGTGCTACTGGAAAAAGGTCTAATGGGAATTGAAAAAAATTCGAAATAGCTGTTTAATGAATTTTAAATTTAGAAAATTATGAAAAAGGTCAAAATAATGTAAGTCGTACACTGTAGCTCCCAAACGGTATGAAGTATAATTTTTAAGTAAATAGCAGGCAAAGT
Source organism: Neoascia interrupta (assembly GCA_947623515.1). Classification (NCBI taxonomy): domain Eukaryota; kingdom Metazoa; phylum Arthropoda; class Insecta; order Diptera; family Syrphidae; genus Neoascia; species Neoascia interrupta. The sequence continues at coordinate 217,984,706 of OX392463.1, read as the reverse complement.
CCATTTTTTGAAATTTTATACAAAATTATAGGAAACTGCGAATATTTCATAACTTCGAGGTTTTGGCTTAAAACCGAAAAAAACATTTTCGAAAACCATTTGGAAAGGTTACTACTTCCTTTATGAGTATTATATTATTATATTAATATTATTTAAAGTAATGGCGATTTTCTTTAAAGTTGTCTAAATTGATTTTCTCATGGCTTTCAAGGCAAGCTTATTAGATAAAAACGTTTGAAATCACCGTTTCCGACCTCAAGTTTTCAAGCCCATTTCGTTTCTCAGAAACCCGTGTCCGCAGAATTTAAGAAAAGTGGCCTATGCTTGCACAGGTAATTGTTTAATGGAAAAAATTCATAAAAAGTTTTATGGGTAAAAACCCTTTTAAAAATTGTATTAAAGGCCAAGAAAATGTATGACTTTCCCTCTATTTTCGAAACGGCAATAGGCAAAATTTTTAAATAAATTTAAAAATTTTTGAAAAGGGCTTTTAGTTGACTGACTAAAATTATGCTGCTAGCAAATATATAGGTATAACCGTAGCTTCTGGGCAATAGCTTGTTGTACATTAACTAAATTTGACGCAGGTACAAGCACATGAACGCTAACTATCACAACAGCTTTGAAAATAAAGCAATAAGTTTATAGCAACTTTTTTTTTAAGAGAAAAAAAAACAACAAATTAAAGCAACGTTTTTCTATTTTTTTTTTAATGTCGCTAAACGGCGTTTAAACTTGCACTGTGAAACCAGGCATTAGAGTAACAAAACTTAAAAATCACTCATTATAAGAACCGTAGACTGTAGTAAAAAAGTATATAACAGAATGTAAAATATATTCAGAAATAACTTTAATTAACAAAAAGAATTTTACACAAACTGAAGATGAGCTTTACATTCAACAAAAGCCGACGAACCGCTCTGCATGACCGCTATGTATGAAGACACACATATTTGCCGGTCCTTTTTTTTTGCCTAAATTCTTACATTATATGTGTTTACCAATTTTTATATGGGCAAGGTCCCCAAAACTGTGCGTGGGCTTAGAAAACTTTTTTGCCAATTTGACAGCCTTTACTCGAGTCGCTACGTACAGCAAAGTGCAGGTTCCTGAGGGCTGAATGATATTTTTGTGACCTTTTAACGAGGCATTGAAATTCTTCTGAATGTCTCTTCGAGCAGAAAAAGCCAGAAATGTTCTGGGCGATAAGTGAATAAGGGGCTTAATATTTACGTGCCATTAAAGTTGCCTCTTGCTCCAACTTTACTCTACGGGCATGAAACTTTGGCAACAACCGAAAATCATCCGGGAAAAAGAACATGTAACACACATTTGCTGGCCGTCAAAACCAATTTGGCTACATTTCAAAATTGTCACATAAGACATGACCCAAAAATTGATTAGTGTTTTGACACTATCACTCATCAAAATGTCAAGACACCGAAAATGGTTCTTGTCACTATTGACTACACTTTATTTATTTGAATACGACCTTAAATTGCTGTTTCTGCAAGCTCAGTTTTTTGTGATCCTACGTTATGTCAAATCACCCAAAAGATTGAAGTGTCGAACCGCCTTAATTTTTTTTCAGTTTTGGGCGACTTGATTCGAAGCCAGCTCTTATTTTTTCTGCTCCTTAGAGACAGTAACCATTCCAATCTAAAACTAGTGGCCAATTGGCACTCTTCAGTGACTGAACTCGTTTTCAGGGAATTAAATTCCATTAGCCTCTAAACAATTATTTATCATTTGAAAGCCGAAAAGATTATGTAAGTTTTGAGTTTTAGAAGTTCCATTTGTTCTTCTTACATTAAAAGGGTTTTGCAAGGTCCCTTTTTCGCTTATAAATACAAATTTATACAACATGTGCACAAAACATCTACTCTTTATAGCTCAACTAAGATCAACATTGAATCTCCTTGCATTTTGTACGAATGATTGTCCGGGGGTTAATCGAAACTCAATCCTTTACTTATCTTTCATAGTTTCCACATCCTCCTCAGTAGCTATAGAGATATTGTCCTTACACTTGACAACGTTTGAACTTTGACAAGTGCATTACAAACTAACAGAGATCTTGGCATCATCATGAATAATTTATAGCTTCTCACCCGCGCTCTGTTGCGAAGAAAATGGAACATTTTATGAGTTTAAACTCAAATAATGTATCTGTGCCATTGCTTTTATTCAATTTAACCCAATGGACTATACATTAGTTTATTTAAAAAGGAATTGCGTTCAACTTATAATATGACGGAAATCGATTGCTTCCTTTTTATGGGCGACGGTTTGTAAAGTCGTCCAATAAAAGGCAGATGAAGAGAAAAGAAAAACGCATAACACTAAGAAGATTGGTAAAAGCGGATGGAACCAATGAATTAGTGCAAAGTAGCGGCATTCCGCCGACTCTCATCAATCAACCCGGAGAGCGAGCGGGTTTTCTTTTTCCTCTCCTTTTTCAAATTAACGACGAAGAAGGAATCACTTAGAGAAATGAATGTGTTGGAAATTTTATTAGCCTAATCCGTCTTCGGGGAAAATTTACGAAAATTAATTTCCAAGAGTACAGAAACGGAGAAAATGTTTTATAGCTTCATTGCATATGTTTGGTAGCGGAATGCGAAAACGTGACTAGTACGGCCTGCCAGGATACCATAAATCAATAATGCTAATGATGGCTATCCACTTTCGGCTTCTCGTTATCGGAAATGTACATTATTTTGTTGTGAAAACACCAACAGCAAAATAAATTGAGATTGTAAGCCGTAAATTGTTGGGTCCTAATTGTTTGTTAGTTCAGCCTCCTGGAAGAATAATAATGCTACAAGTGATTTTATTGGGGGGCAAGGGAATTTGCATTTTGATTTGTGTAAGGCCAATAAGGGCGGCAATATTCGGCCTAGCTTGAGATGTATATAATATTGAAAAGGGTCAACGGATTGTTTGGTTCTGTGAAATCGATTGTGACTCACGGCATACTTAAGGCCATATGGGCAATCGAATGGACTGAGTTCGTTCATAAGATTTTATAAGATTTTGGGACGCAAGACCGTCAATTTTCAAACAGGAATAATACATCTTGATTGGTACGTTAGACCTTCAATATCTGCACATTTTCTCAATACCAATGAGGCTTACTTAGTCAAATACTAAAAACCTCTTTATTAAGCACCTTTTTATAAACCTACAATTGAGGTTGTTTGAAACAAGTTCGGCGGGTTAATAGAACATAGCTATTATGCTGAATTAAAAAAAAAGGTTCCTTTTTTTTTAATTCACAAAACGAAATTCAAAACGAAACACTTTTTCTGCTTTGAATAAGGGCAGCTGTTGGGTATTAATCTGTAGCGCATTGATTTGTTTGGGTCTTGAGCACTTATCTTAATATTTTACGAAAAACTTAAAATTTTTATAAATAATGAGTAGGAACTGAATTCCGCCTATAAAGAACTAATCACATTTCCTTTATAATTCAGCAAGCGTAAACAGAGTAAATTTTTCTTAGCTTTTTTTGTTTTGATACAAGAAAATTCATTTAGTTATGTGTTTTTAAAGCAAATTTTAAGCAAATATTTAAATATTTATATTTATTCCAATTTTTAATTAGTCGTACACAAAACTACAATTTCAAACTAATCCAAACTCACGTGACCATTACTTCAATTTTTATACCCCCGACCGAGGGAAGCTATAATTATTTTAAGGCATGGTTTGTAACATAGTGAATTTATCATTGTAGACCCCTAAGACCTTTAAGATATTTGATCGAAACCGACAGGTGAATCGATTAAGCCATGTCCGTCCGTCTATCCGTCCTTCTGTCGGTCCGTCTTTATGTGTCTTCAAAATCAAGCTGGAAAACTGAAACTTGGTACATGGCTTGGTTCTTCTTTACACAGACAAAGTGTAAAAATTGGGCAAATCTGCCAACGACAACGCCTATTACTGGCTTCAATGTGAGACAACCTCTATTTCACATTTTCTATCAAAATGCCTTTTGGTCAAGTTAGACAAGGCGAAGGAACTCAAATAACAAGACAAACATTGGACCGCCCACAATATCGACCATGTCCACTTTTAACATGTTAGATCATTAAAAACCGGATTTCTCAGAAAGTTCACTCCGAATCGAAAAAAAAATTGTATGACAAATATTAAAGATTTGTACTATAATAATAGTACTATAATAATAGTAATACTCTATGCTAAGTTTGGTTCACACAAAGTTTTGAGCTCCGCCAACTTAAAGGGGCGTTTTTGGGAAAAAAACTGGATTTTTCCGCAATAATTTTTGCTTTTAACGCATTTTTTCATGATTCGCTCGAATTTACAATTATTTGATTTAAATTTTTAGCCTTACCCATATTTGGGGGTGTGGGCAATGCAAATAATATATAATTTCGGGCCAAATAGCTTTAAGATTCAGTGTTACACGCTATTTAGGGTCGGGTATACATAGAAGTTTGTTACAGACGAACTCTTGCACTTACTCACTTGTTTTTTTAGAATTCTTAAATTGGTAGGTACTTACTCAGATTTAAGAATTCAGTTACCATATTCAGTTTGTCTTTTTAGTTTCTTTGTATTTTTGGCAGGTTCTTTCATTCACGCTTTTCTCGCTGCTCGAATGATTTTTTCCCTTCCTTGAAAAAATTTTAATTTCCTATGCCTTCTTATAACACCCAAGATATTAAAGAACTGTCATTTCAAAAGAAAACTTTTGTTCTGATGCATGACTTTGTTTAAGATAATTTTTTTTTAATTATAACAATTAAGAGCCGTAATTTTTTCAAAAAGTAGTTATTAAACCTTGTGCTAAGGCACAAAATTGCAAATCTATGAAAAATAAACACACCAGAAAGTAATATGTAAATTGATGAACAGTATCGGTGTGGGTCGACCAAAGCTCATGGATTGTTTTTTTCGCAACCCTTTAACTTTGGCAAGGACTTATTTTTTCCGAAATGTAATGTACTCACAACTCCTGACAGCCCTGGCTGTGTGCACTGTCAGAACAATAAATTAGCTGTTCCTTGGGGTAATATAAAAATCCGACAAAGCATATATAAAAGTCAACAGTAACAGCATTAAGGTGGGAAAATAAAACGATTCCGACATAAATAAAACCCTACAACAATCATACGCAGTAGAACGACGAAAGCATCTCATTTACTGTCATGGTGATATAATATCGTAAAAATTCAGGATTTGCCATCCCGTGTGTGAATTTGTGCCCCTCATTCTTCTTTTCGGAATTCGGTTATTATTCGGAAGCATGTTACAGGAAACGGGATGATGAGATTTGTTTTTTTGATTAATAATACAATTTGTTTTGGATTTTGGAAATACGCAGCACATGACAATGCCTATTGTATACAATACGTAGCTTAAAGCAGGAAATTAATAAGTTTCATTTTAGGATTCTATATACAAACAAAATAATGCAAGGTAAAAGGTATAAAATATCCACATAAGAAATAATCAGTACTTTAAAATAATTAAATATAGTTAAGACCCTAGTAGGTTTCAACTTTAGGGTAAACTGTGACTGATTTATTTAAAAAAGGATTTTTTTTTTGTAGAGAGACCTTAATTCGTTTAATAATATAAAAAATCATAGAAAATAATAAACATGAGGCTTTTTAATGACCAAATTAATACTGCAACGGTTCAGCGATACATTTGCCTGCCTTCGTTCATAAGAGCTAAACCATCCCTGCACGAATTTGCGTAAACATCCTTAAGGTACATTATATCTACTCCAGGCAATTTACAGATTAATACAATTTGCTTTTGACGTAACAATTTATGTCATCGCTTAATTACACCCCTTAACGGGCAATTCATCTGGATGGATGGCGAAGACGTCAGCTATGGTATGGCTGAAAAAATTCCTAAGAGACTGACGTAATTTGCCTGTAATATGATGCTGGATACAAGAGAAAAATAAAAAATAGGAGGCATAAAGCAAACTGACTGGAACTCTACCGAAACAACTCTAACGAAACAACTTGTAAGGTTGAACGTAATGTTTGACGCAAGCAAATAACAGTTTTTATAAACGGCAAGTCATCATCATAAAGACTTTCTAATCTTGACCAGAATCAGACTTATTGAAATAAGCTTTGTCAAAAGTATTTTAATATTTCTGGCCAAGCTGAACAGAAAAAAATTATGCTTTAGTTGCCTTAAATTCAAATTTTTTTTTATACCCGACCCAGGGTGTATTAATTTCAAAGCATATTTTGTCACATATTTTAGAGACATAACTGAGACCGACAGGTGAATTGACCAAGCCATGCACGTCCGCCCGTCCTTAAAATTGAGCTAGAAAACTGAAAGTTGTAGTGTATTTTGGTTTTCACTTTGTTCAGACAAAGTATGAAAAATTATAAAATCGGCCCACATATACCACAATTAACTTAAACCTAAGACTTCCTCTAATTTTTAAAATGCCTTTTGCTCAAGTACGACAAGGCGTAGGAGGCAAAGCAATAGTGGTCAGAAAACTTTTAGATCTGTTAGCACCCTTTTAAAAATTTGATTCCTCGGGAAATTTATTCTAAGTCGAAAAAAAATTTATAACAAATATTAAAGATATTACAAATTGCTTAATTTGCTACCTATCTGCTAGGTTTTCTGCATGCAAAGTATTGAGCTCCACCTACTTTAGGAAAAAACTGTTTTTTAGGCATTAATATTCGTTTTTAACGCATTTTCTAATAATTTTAACGCAATTTGAATTAATTGATTTTAATTTTTAGCCAAAACAAATAATTCACGTACATCATATTCAATCAAGTAAAAAGATTTTTTAATTTGATGTGACAGGGTAAATAGGGCGTGCATTTAGTAGTTCGTTACTTACTTACTTGTTAATATTAAAAATTATTTTGCATGGCTTTGCTATAGTTGAGGTTGGATTTTTTATAGATGCACTGTTTCTTGACCTTCTTATGTAGGGACCAACTTTAAACGATTTAAGTTAAATAAAATAAATAAATAGAGTGGCGCAACAGCTCGAGGTGAACCAGGGCCAACTTCTCAACAATGTATGCTGGTGTGTTGATTTCTTTACATACAAGGGGACCTACAATTTTTTGCCGAATCCGAACGGCACTTTAAGAAGTTTTTCAAGACAATTAATACTCTCGGAGGGCTTGTCGAACCATCGCGGAGGTGGGGACCGTGAAAAAGAACAAGTCTTTTTTTTTTTTTTTAGGTGACGATGGCAGGATTTAAGTTGCATCACAATAAAATTATCAAAAAGATTGTTTAAAATCAATCTTAATAAGTATTTTATATTGAATTTTACTAAAGGCTTTATATGTAAGACACATATATCACAAAAAGCTTATCAGAATTATAAAACTTATCTCATCAGATGAAATATAATTTTGATGGGGCTGTTAAACGATTATCCTTAAAAAAGGCACTTCTTCTCTGTGTGTAACAATTATTACAATAGCCACACATTTTTGTGTAGGTATGCACATAAAACGTACGTATATAGACAATGCTTTATTGTAACTTTCAAAAGCAACCACTGACGACAACGACAACTGGCTGACCATTGCGAAATTTTCCGTACCGTATTCCACTCTGGAATCTGTTTGAAATGTTCATTTCCGACAATTTTCGACGATAAAATACCACAATGCTCTCGCAAAGGACCATAAACCGTCGAGATTATACAGATACATTTTTCTGGCATGAAAGTACCCTTCACCAGCGGGAGAAATAGAATATATTGCTGGAGCGTTTTTCCACGGCTGGAGTGGACTTCTGATTTCGAGGAAACTTAAACCCGAGGTAGCAGATAAACAAACACACTTGTACGACCAAAAAGGGAAATATATAACGTTTTGAGATAAGAGTCCTTTCTGTGCCTAAGCTGTTTTTATCTTTGCCAACGCTGTTCTCTCATCTGTTGGAAGGTATGTTGTATTTGTGCCATGTTTGCGACTTTCATATTTTTTCAACCATTGTGAAATAAAAATTCAGGATGCACTCTTGCAGATTGTGATCTTCATACGTTTATCGCAGATGGGAATAGCTTTATTTCACCTCTATGCACATATTTTTTTATTTGAAAACTGCTGTAAGAGCTCTTGAATTTTAGACTCCTTAGAAATTTCCAAAAGTTGCCATACATTGGTTTAAATACACTGCAACAGTATTTTGATTGTAATTTGGTCACAATATTCAGGTCAACATTTTAAACCTGATGAGCGTATGAACGCAAATAAAATATAAGTCAAGCAAGCCATTATGTTGATTAATTGTCTCCGGTATTTCTGACTCTTTTAAAAGTCACTTGTAAAAGTCATGAGTATAAAGTTGCATTTGTTCTATTCAAGTTCCATAGAGAATCACTTTTGCTTCAACTCCTAAAATATGTTCCCCAAATTCAAAGATCTTTCAAATAACTTTTAAAAATAAATTTAGGCTTAAGTAATGCGAATTGATGAACTTACGACAAGCAATAGCAAAACAATTTAATATTTTTAACAAACAAAGACAATTTGTGTAAACTTAATCACATTAATATTATTTTTCAGCGTTTATAAACGCACAAGGGCAAGCAATCAGTAGTTTGAAATCGTCTGACTCATTATTTTGGGTCTTAAGCCTAATGCACCCAGCTTTGGGGAGGAGGACAAAAGAATGGCGAATTTCCAAACTGTCCCAAAAGGAACAAAAGAAGTTAATTCAACAACTTTTAACAATGATTGAATGCTAAGTCTGCTGCAAAATGTGACACAAAACCTTTCAAAAATTCGCTGAACATTGCAGTTCCATAAATTTTCAATTAGTGAATCAGTTTTGGCTGTGGCGCTAAGATTGTTTGATTTTTTTGCGGATATCTTAAAATTGAAAACGAACAATTCAATTAAAAGTTTTCTTTTTTGCTTTAAAACTTAATGCAGAAGAAGCATCGTACATCAGAGTGATATCCTTTCTACTGAAATGCAAATTATCCGATTTCTCATGGGCGCTTTTTTGTTTCGGTTTAATTAAACACGACGTCGACGGCAACCTGTTGAGAGTGTCAGAGCAGAGCTGGAATGTCTGTCTATAAACTTATTAAAGGACGACGTGAATAAATTATTAAGAGGAAATTATAATGAATGAAGCAGTGATTAATTTATTATGAAAGCTGAAATGTTCAATAAAGGTTTTTTATTGTTTAAAAAATACGATTTTTGATAAATGTGGAATTTTTAATAGACTTGCAGAGGAAAAATGTCTTAGTAAAACTATTTTTCTAATGTGATACAATATATTTTTTAATATGCGGATTTAATGCACCTACATTATAAATTATAATTATTTAGTTCTAAGAATTTTTTAATCACTGTTTATTAAAATTTTAACAAAGTTTTGTTTGAAAAGTTTCTCGACTTATGCACAAAATTTCAATAAGTAACTAAATTCAAAATTTTATCTCGATCATAATGCTTCTTCAAACTCGTGCTTTAGTTTAAAGCTCCTAACTAAAGAACTAAGGCTTACAAGCCAATTGTCGTATAAATAGTAAACCTGTGGAAGTTTTGGGTCACCACGATTTTCCCTTCACCTTGGAGCCTTAACAGCCCATGGTCGTCCTCTTAAAGCCAACACCACAGTTTCTCTCCAGGTTCTTACCTAATTGTTGCATTGGAAGCCAAAAAATTACAGAAACTAGCCTCCCGCAAACTTAACATTGACCAGAAGAATATATTCAAAACCAAACGACTCGACAACTTTCAGCATATGTTTAAGGTAAAATCATCATCGTTATTTGCATCATCTTTAACCACAAGCCTAAATAATTGAGCATTCAAATAGACCGTCTGTCGTTCCTTCCAAATCCAGAAAACTTTACTTCAGAAATAAGATAAAACTTTCTAAAAACGTTTGCTAACATGTCGATATAAAAAATATCGCTTTAAAAGTTGTCAAAAGGCAATAAAAGTGTAACCTTTACTTATCATCTAAAGCTTTAAGTAGATGAATTAATAAAAATTAAAACCAGTGAGTAAGCGCAACTGTGCGTGTATAATGGCTTCGTTCCGTCTGTAATGAACCTATTGCTATTCACCTTTCCATTCCTATCTCCATATATATTTTTTTGTTTTTCATCCCCGTCCCTTAGCCATTCATGCATCATTCAAAATAGAAAAAAATGTTTCTTATAATGTTTTGTTTAATTTATTTTTACGAGAGGCGTGGCATGTCCAGCTTCTATAGCTTAAAACAGTATTATCATAGAAATATCCAAGTTTTCGGGCGAAATGTAAGCAAAAATGTAAACTTTTGGTTTCAATTCAAAAACTGACCTCTAATGATAGGCGTGGCCAAAAATTCTGACGAAATCTGGAATAGTGTCCTGTGTACTTTATGTACTAAATTTAATTTCTTATTCTTTTCTTAGACCCTAAAAGCAGTCGAAATCCATGTTTTTCTGGAAACTTTAAGTTTTTCTTGAATTCTGCCTCTTAATTTCGGCTTGGCCCAAGACTTGGTATTAACCAAATGTAGAACCAAGTATTTTCTTCATAGAGTATTAAGTAAAAATGTTCCCATTTGGAATAAAAATATTGAATGAATTGCATTTGAAGGTTTACTCTTTCAATCTATCAATCCTATAGTTTTGAAAGCACTGGAGGTAGTTTCATATTTAGACCGACTGCGGGCGTGTCTGTAGGCGGATTTGAAAAATTCTAACATTTATATTGCTTCTGTTTACGGAGAGCTTACGTACAAAATGTCAGCTTTCTAGCTCAAAGGTTAAGACCTTAAAATTTGTGGCATACGGACGGACAGAAGGACATGGTTCATTGGACTCGGAATTTGGTCTCGATCATATGCCCTTAAGGTTTTGGGGGTCGGTCTATTGTTATTATTTCTCTCTATTCCTATGGAAAAGGGTATGAAAATTGCCTATTTTATCAAGATTTTAAAATGGAACAAAACTTTCATATTAAATTAAATAAATGGAGTGGCGCAAAAGCTCGAGGTGAACCAGGGCCAACTTCTCAAAAATATATGCTAAGCCCTGCGTATATCGATTTCTTCACATAACAAAGGAACCTGCTATTTTTTGCCGAATCCGAACGGCACTTTGCGAAGTTCTTCAAGACAAATGTTACTCTCGGAGGGTTTGTCAAACCCTCGCGGTGGTGGGGACCGTGAAAAAAGCGAGTCTTTCTTATCAGGTGACAACAGTTACCACTTATTTATTTATAAAATAACATAATTGTTTTATTAATTGCAAAAGGACCTCTTTTACGAGAATAAAGGCCTAACCATAATATGCTTAGGTGAGCCTAAGTCATCTTTTATTAATGTCCCACTACACCCAATTCATATGCCACGACCATAATAACCGTTTGCTCGGTTTCGTTAGGTCTTCGTTAACTTTTGCTCTCTTAAGTTTTGTCCCACTCAAGTGAGAGGTTGAGGGGGTCGTGGGGTGCCGTGGCGTAGTGGTGAGTTTATGTGCTTACTACGCCGGAGGTCTGGGTTCGAATCCTGCCATCGTCATCTGAAAAAAAAAGACTTGTTCTTTTTCACGGCCCCCACCTCCGCGAGGGTCTGACAAGCCCTCCGAGAGTATCATTTGTTTTAAAAAACTTTTCAAAGTGCCGTTCGGATTCGGCAAAAAATTGTAGGTCCCCTTGTATGTGAAGAAATTAACACAAACAGCATACATTGTTGAGAAGTTGGCCCTGGTTCACCTTGAGCTGTTGCGCCACTCTATTTAAGTGAGAGGTTAAGCACAGAAATTTGATAGCTGGGTAGATACACACAAATTTCGTACGATTTCCGATACGTACTGACGGGCACCGTAAGTATCTGCCAGAACTTGAGTGGAAGTTGCGGCTTAATTTTTTTTCGTACTCAAGCATAGGTTTCTTCATCGTATTAGAGTAAAACGCTATTTACCGTTAACTATAAGTAAATTAGTATATTTAATATTAAAGGTTGCGAGTGAACCGAGCGTATCGAACGCAGGAACAAAGACCGTAGCCTAATCGTGTGTGATCTGTTTTACTAATAATCGACTTATTGTTTTTTTTATTTTTTGGAATAAATGTTTGGTATAAATTGAATCTATGAATCTTATTTGAGAAAAAAAAATTATTGGTTTGATACTTACTTACGTACCTCCATGACGACAAGTTTCTTCATACGGGTGTAATAAGTGAAAAGGATGAATTGACTGAACTTATCGCGTCATTGTCGATATATGCAAAATATTAACTTATAGGTACATATACCTTCAAGATTTTTTCAGGTAATATATTTTCTCCGGGTTTGGTTTTGCTTTCTCTTTTTGAAAAACATTCATAAACTGAGTTTGATTGGGACTGTTCTTTTCAGGACTTATCACAAATCCAGGATTTGACGATTATTTCATGGACAGAGTAACGCATGGTCGTCAAATAGTGCAAACCATTTGGTTCTTGAAGCAATACGAATGTGTAAATTTTTTAAATCCATCCAGTCGAAATATGCAAACGGCTCTGGTTTTCTTAGGATTGCAAAATGCCAAAAAAAAGTCAAGAATTTTCACCAAAAAACACACTTTTTCGTAGGAACATAAGTCTTACTTGGAAATATTAATGGTACTATCCATATTTTTTTATAAAAGCTGGTCAAAATAAATTAATCCTTATACAGAACGACTTCCGTGTTATAAACAGGTATGGAAAAGAGAGTGTGGATAAGAAGAGGGGGTATCGAAATCGATACAGATGGACTTAATATAAGCCATTACACATACTCAATGGTTTTATTTACTTTTATATCAAAGCCAAACGCAAAGAAAAATTCGCAGGAGGCTAGTTAACCTTCTAATAATAAAAGGCTAAAATATCAATGATTTTCAGCCAAAAAACTTTTACATCATTGTATTATTCATTGTGGAAAGAATAACTAGTTTAATTACTGACTTCAGAATAATTTTGTAGCGCAGCGCTATCTTTAAAATTGTTTATTTGTATATTTATTTAAATCATATGGGAAGGAACTTATACTTGGATCAGACTTGGATTTATATAAATAACTCTAATTTCTATGGCCGTAACGACGTAAACACACATTTCGAAATGCCAGATTTTTCAAGACGTTATAAAAAAATACTACCATACCAATTTGCTCTAAAATAGACAACAATTAAAATGCGTCGTAAGCAGATTTCTTATTATTTCCAAAATTGAACAGAACATTCTTTTCACTATAGTATATAGCACCTCTTCCATTGTCTTCAACATTCGAATTCATTTTCCATCTCTATTTGTGTGAATATAATAGGATTTCTATATGAAAAGTATTTTTTGCCAGTAGCGAAGGGAACAATGCCATTCCCAAGGCAAACGGTGTTGCTTTCTAAGGGATGAGTACCTTTTTCCTACTTTTTAAAATCCATTACATTCAAGTGGGGAATTGGAAGGTTTTCGTATTCGACGAAACACGTCCTTGAGCTAAATTCTTCTCTGTGAATGAAATGCTTCATATCATTGGAGATGTAAGAGTTTCACAGTGCTTAAATTGCTTTTATCAAGAAGTGGGGGGATTATAATGAGAATTTCGTAAATTTGTTCATTCAAGGACTAAGGGTTTAGACCATTATAGCGAATGTGCAGCGACAAAATATTCACACAGATGGAATGCTCACTGTTACTTTTTATGAAAGTGATGCTATTGAATTATTATTTTTTAATTCTCTTGCAGGAGCCGATAGAGGTGGCTTATAACACTGGCAATAAGCACAGAGAGCTTCAATATTAGCCTTAAGCAAATACCAGTAGCTGGGTTAAAACACGGTGCACGCTTGTCAGAAGCAAGCAGGAAGTATTCTCGAAATTTCCTGCAGCCAAAAAGAGAGGTGAACTTACTCTTGTTGTGCGGTTCAATAAATTTCATTGGCATATAAAACATAACCGTGAAGGAGGGCCTCTAAACTGGAGAGCAACAATCGACAAAAACTGATATAGAAATCATTGAAAAACATTGATTGCCGAAACTACTTACAGAACTTCTTGTTTCCAATTTATTTTTATTTTCTTATCTTATTTAATTTCATTAGATTATGATGTCACAACACTTGTCCAAGGCATAACTCTCACACAATGGTGCACGTCTACAACCTAAAAGGACTTTTACTTAGAATGCTCTTGTTTCATCTGAAAACCTAGCGTTAAGCTAAATCAACAAACACTTAACTTGTTTTATGGTCGGCTAGTTTGCTTGCTAAAAGAAATTGCGCGAGCTAGAATTTTTGCTGGACCATGAAACAGAGCCGTCACAATATTTTCTGTTTACCAACTCCTTCAATCAAATTTTATGGTGAGCTGCGAATGCCAGAACCACTTCACATACGAGGCGAGTTTAAACTTTGAAACCCTTGGAGGGTCAGTTTATGTTTACGAACAGTGGAATCCGGCTGTCATTTAATTTAATTATCCCCAGCTTTAAGTGATTCTCTTGGATGAAGTGCAAAATGGTTAAACTTGATTCAATTTAATTCAATTTTGATTAATGAGCTTAATTGCCTTTTTGACCTGCTTTCAGTGAAATCAGTAAAACAATGCTGCTTTTAAGTTATTGCCTTACATTGTATTCATTAAAACCATTGGTATGTGCCACGAGATTGAGGTGATCAGAACTGTGGGAGGCTAGTCAAATAAGACCACAGAGACATGTGTAGTTTTGCCCCAAATCGATCTATTGGAACAACAAAGAAGGATGTTGACCTACAAACCACTCTATTTGCGTCTAAATTTATTTTAAGGTTTCGTCGCCTGCAAGAAAATGTTTTAAGAGATGAACATCTTTAAAACGACTTTGTAAGTCTAGCTTTATTTAAAAGAAAAACCTTTCTGAAAGCGCTTAATAAAATAGGCGGACGATGAACTGACGAGATGGTCCTTAAACCCTGATGTTTGAACTGCTGTGAAAACTATATTCCTGGCATTTGCAAACTGCTTCGAAATAAGTATGAACTATGAATCTTTTAAAAAAAAAGTAAAAATAGACCAAAATATAATTATTTTAATTATCCAAAATGTCTAGATTTGGGAAGGAGATCTAATTTTACACACAAGCTAGAACCAGTAAAATAAAGGAGACGTGAACCGAAACTTTCAACTTTTGGCACAAAAGTAACATCAAATAGCTAGTCTCAATCTGCGGTTCTAATCCCAAGTAAATTACATTTCAATTCAAGTGTCTCTACTCGTATAATGTATCTAAATTAATGTTTTTATGAATACCTTTTCACAATCAACCCAATGCAAAAAGCAATTTTTTCCTCCTTTGACCTTAACGGATTTCCGCAAGCTGGCCTAAAACGGATGCCCATTAGACACCTACCAACACTAAAAGGGCGTAAGGCGAAACCCACTGCCTGTGGGTATGTCATTTTTTCTCTCTAGTCTTTTTTTACGTTTTTTCCTCTTCATTTCCTGATTTTTCGTTCCTTTCATCTGGCCATTGAATTATTTCTGACCATGACTGTCATGCCAATTAGATAATATACTGAGTTTCACTACATCTAGGACATCTATGAAGCGTAAGTACGTTATACTCACGTGTAGGTATAGAGCGCTTCTGCTTTGAAATCCTGCTCCAAGATAAGGCTCAACAATGGACCGGTACAGTTGAACTGATTTGATGTCAGGCATTCGCATGGTAAAGTAGTTGAATGGTGGTAGTGAGGAAGCCAAGTAAGTTTAAGTGAATACAAACGTGCACATCTATGTAAAATCTGTTATCCTTATCGGTTTATACTTGTGCTCTTGTACATGCCTTAACAATGGTTGTACCTACATCACTTCTTGCTACCCTGTTTCTCTCCCGTAGATTCTAAAAATAGGTGTTGGTTGACACGTTTACTCTTCCGACATGGCACATTCCCCTGTCAAAGCTTTGATAAGAGCTTAAGGCATGAGGCTAAGTATTTTCTGCGCATGTTTGCTAAATTTTATTATTTCTAGCATTTAAGAGGAGCATTAAGAGTAAAACAGTTTTTAAGGGACTACCCATAATTTTCAAATGGAAAAATTAAAACAATTTAAACCTTTACGCATTTCACCTGGATTCGAAACAGTTTTTCACTTCTCCATAAAAAAAATGTTTTGGTCTCAACTGTGAAATATAGCTGCCATGCAGTGCTGTACGCTTATAACTGATTTGAGGGAGAAACAACTTCATCGCTCTGGTAGCAAGGGTATCAAAGTAGATGTTGATAATTTGAAAAGCTTTTCAGATGAAGTCCTTATCTACTTTCATCTGTTAAAAATTCATCTTTAGATCACATGGAATCAACGAATCTTTGTAATACTGCATTACAAAGGTTCTACGTAAATAGCTAACAAAGAAAAGAAAACATAAAGAGTTCATCACAAGACGTTTGAATGTTAGCTTTTTAGCGATCCATCCAAAAATGGAAAAAGGACCTCTCATGGTATCATTCCGCTGTCAGTCCGTCCGCACCTGTAGCTTTTAAACGGCAAGTCGTAGAAAGATGAAATTTATTACACTTATAAAGTTTGTGAAAACTAGTGGGAGGGTTACAATCCGCTAAGGCGAATCGTTGGATACCCCATCCCAATTGACCACTGTCAAGCTCCGAATTGTGTCGTAAATCTTGGTTGTTAAATTTCGGTTTCATTTAACTTCGATTGTATTAAGAATTTATCAGTTAAGAATCTTCTCCCTAAGAAAGGGGCGTGGCAACCACCCCTTCTCAATAACATCGTATTTTTGTTTATATTTTTTATCAGAAGTGGTATACACGTGGTGATTGCATTTTCATATTAAAAATTTGGTTTATAATTAAAAACGCCCCCAAAAGTGGGCGTGGCGAAAATTTATACACTTGAGTTGATAGCTTACGCACATATCTGAACATTTCATAGTGCAAGTTTTTTGGATTTAAAGCAAATATATCAAATAAAAACCGTTTATTAGAATGCATATTAAGTATGACCATGCCTACAAGGGGGCGGTATTTGCTTTTTTTTTAAATACCAATCACAATACACTTAAGCGAGGATATCGCATACCAAATTTCAGCTTCCTGCGACAACTTTGATTTTTCATGCTACTAAGTAAAGTGGGCGTGTCAGCAGGCGGATTTCAAAAAATTTTACACTTGTACTGCTTCGGAGCCTAGAAAGAACAGATGTCAAGTTTCATGTTCCTAGCTCAAAATTTAAGGCCTAAAAACTACCGACAGACGGACGGACGGACGAACGGACGGACATGGCTCATTCGACTTACAATTCGGTCTCGATCATATGCCCTTATGGTCTATGGTGATTATTTCTCTATGTTACAAACTATGAATCAAACTTAGTATACCTCCTATCCTATGTAAATGGGGTGTAATCCTATCCTATGGGGTGTAAAAATGAGAACGCATACAGGCGCAATTTTTTATTATACACACATAACGGTTTAAGTACAGTTTGAATATTGATGGTAAAAAAAACAAAAAGTGTTTTGGCTTCATCTTTAAAAAAAATTATAGCCAGAGAGAAGAAAATTGAAACATGCACTAAAACAAATATTGGATTTTCATAATAAAATCCAACTTTTGCAAAATATTAAAAAACTTTAAGAAATAAGGAATGGAAAATAGATACCCATTTTTAACGTGTTAAGGTCATAACCTTTTCATCACTTTATTTAAAAAGCCGATATTAGACTAAAATATAAAGCAGCCAAAAGATTAGCAAAAGCTAAAATAAAATTTTGGTTTAACGGTCTTAAAACTATTTTCGAACAAAAAGTCGCGAAAAAACTTTGTCCCCACCCATCTTGCATTAAGCATCTGTCAAATGTTTTGAAAAAAATTACACGCATCAAGAACTATTTGTTATTTTCAGGAAAACTATAGAAATTTTATTTTTATTTATTATATAAATTATTTTTCAAAATATTCTGGAATCTATAACCTATTATAATGAAATTTGGTTTGTTTATAAAACTATGAAGTAAATTCTTAAACTTTTAAGATCTTTTGAAAATAGCGTTTCTAACGTATAATTTTCTGAAACGGCTTAAAAAACAGATTAAAAAAAGCGTTTTTTTTACCGGTAACTAAAAAACCTGTACTCTGAGTATTAGGAAAAAGGAACCGTTGATAGCGCAAAGTAGATATATGAGAATCCAAAAATAAAATATAGCGGTATTCAACAAAAGGTTCCGAATAGTTTAATGAATTTTAAATGAAAAAATACAGAAAAAAGCCAAAAAACCGCCATTTTGAAACCGCCAAAAACATATACCATTTTGAAAAAAATATCGGACATAGACAATTTTTTGATGTTTGAAAGAAAAATATAGAAGAGCTGAAATACTGCGTGGTTTTTGCGATATGCATAAAACTATTTAAGTTGATTTACTAAAATGGTAGTGCTAAAAAATGCCTATAACATATAAGTTGTTTCTATCTTATCAACTAAATCTTAAACAAGTACAAAGCACTAGAGTAGAAAGCAAAATATGTAAAAAAAAAAACTAGCTGACTCGAAGGACTTCCCCCCGCCTAGGTGAAAGTCGGGTCCAAAGAAACCGACACACTTATACCTTTACGTCTATTGTGAAACCACGTGGATCTCGTTGAACCATTTTGAGCTATTAATGAAGCGTGAGAGATGTTGTGGGCCGTTAATGTTTAGATCGCTAAGATCGTTATAGAACAAAACTCCCAGGTGAAGACTTCGGTACCTACCTCAAGAGAGCGGGACATGTGGATAGTGGTCTCTTATTCTTCCTCATCCATGCAGATCCTGCGGAGGTCTGCTCTTAATTCCAATACTACTGCGACTACAGCCACATCACTGTGTCTGAGGTTAATCTTAAAAGGAAATAATAGAACAGAGATTGTTTTCAATTGAAGGCTGCATGATATGTGACTTACTTATGAAAAAGGAACTGAAATTTCACTGGGTTCGACGTATTGCAGTATTTTGGTGTCACGCTGCATTCGGAATTGGCCTGTGTCAATCGTCCATTTTCCCAGATGGAATTGATCCAGGATTGATTTGAAAAAAGACCCGATTTTTTCATATTTGTCCAGTCAATCATTCACCCGAATTGAATGTAGAAAATAGCGCTGATTAATAATAAAAAAAAACCTCGAAAAAATATCGTATATTTTGAAAACAAAAAACCCGTTTATCATTTTATTCAGTTTGTTTTTTACTAATAAAAATCAAAAAAAAAATATTTGCCACCCTTCGTTCTAATAAAAATTTAAGTACCTAACTAAACTAATATTCGTCTAAAATAAGTACAGTAGACTTGTAAAAAAAAAAAACAGTACCGAGAGTAAAATGATATCTATCTATTTTAAGAATTTTAAACCCGACTACCAGACAAACGGTCAAAAATCTCCCCTTTATTTAATGCACGGTAATGGCAGTATTTTATAACTCGTTTACTCATATCATATATCTCATGCATATATCTTCTTAAAATTGTAATTGTAAATTTTATAAGCGAATCAAATGAGTATCGAGATGCGCTTGAAAAAATGGCATAAGGTCGGAAATCGTCATTAAAAAAAAGAAAAACAATGTCGCAAATATACTAAACAACATTTTATATGCAAATTAAAGTTATTAATTAATTTTTCTGTCCGTCCGTTCGCCCAGGTGTGTTGTGACATTTAAACGTTGAGTAGTAGAAAGATTGGAATTTGGTACACTTGCAGAATCCGGAAAAAAATGAGAATGAAAGCAAGTAACACTCTTTTATGCATAACGGTTACAGTTTGTGTTTTTCGTTGTTGAAAAGGTAACAACAAGTGTTTTGGCATTATTCTTGGAAAGTTTTACAGCCAGCATGAAGTAAACTAAAGCATACACCTACACCAAGTGAATAGCTATATAGTTTTAATAATAAAACCGAACTTTTACAAAATATTGAAAATGTTTTTGAGAAACGAGGTTCAAGGTCATATCTTTTTAACCTTTCTTGTCAAAAAGCCAATATTGGGCACACATATTAATACACATAGTTTAAGCAAAGGTTAAACTCTAACTTAAACTAAAGAGTTCAAACAAATGTTTTGAATTGAAAAGAAATAAAAAATCGTTATTTCTTGACAATTTTAAATGTTCGGAAAGACCACAGCAGGCTTTAAAATTAAGCTGATTCTAAGATTAAGCTTCATCGTTAGTCTCTACGGCTATGGCAAAACTTAAAATAATGCCGACCTTTTTTGATCATGGTAGGTTATTATGATTTAAATTAAAAAATACAGTTATTATGATTGATTTAAATAGAAGGTAATAAGAATAATTATAATAATAATCTTCGAACTAACAGATCGTAAAAGAGAGGTTAGGATTCGCCTCCCATATTTTACTTACCCGAGTCAACTAATACTTATTGTCAACCCATGCAGTACACCTTATATTCTCGTTTGACAAAAAGAAACTTAACAAATGCAGCCACCTTTAAACTGGGAATTTATGAGATTTCACTCAAGCGCACAACTTTTCCCTTCAAGTAGTTTCAACAATGTACTTCTTGGCTAAGGAGTATTTCAAGCAGAAAATATTCCACTTATGCGCATTATTTGCACAGTTCTATGTCCTTTAGCAGTCTCGTTACTGCGACAATATTGAACATTGCATTTGTAAAGTAGTTTTTCCCATTGGTTTTTGCAAAATACAAACGATTGAACTATAAACTTCTAGCTATAGCAATTTTATAAAACAATATGAAAAATGTTTACCTTAGCATGTTAATAACAAGTAAAGGGAAATAAAAACATCATAGTATATAAAAAGAGCTTATAAGTTATGTAACATATTGTGAAGTCTTTTAAAGAAGTGTGTAATTAATATTAATGTTCCTATATATATATGTAAATAAAACAAACCGAATAAGATTTCGATAACATAAAATTTCATCGAAATATAGCAATTCAGCAAAATACAATTGATTGAAAAAGTATAAGAAACTGCACCTTGTCTTCTAGATTTGCCCTCACAATACGCATATTTCTATGGATTTTATTCATATCTTCACTTTAAAGTTTACCAATATGAGCTTATACACTGAAATATGCTTTTTATTTATTTCTTAGACTTCATTCAAGCTTATTTCCAAGCAGTTTGGTAGCTTAAAAACTTTTTCGACGTAGGTGCAACCAATCCTTGAATCTTAAATTTTACCTTGTACTGAAGTTAAAGATTTGGCACTCTGCCACACGGGAGGACATGCACGAGAGAATCCATTCAAATAATAGAAAATTGTTTTGCTCTCTTGAAATGTGGTGTTATACAGTAATTCGTCCCAGTTTACTACATGGAAAACCCCCACAGACATTTTTGGTTTGCACGCGAACGTGCCCACATACAAAAACATTTAAGGATTTATGAATTATTTTCACCAAAATCTCATTCAAATATACTGAAAGGGATTATGTAGAATACGGAGATTTGTGAATAAATGATCATCATCAGTGTATTTTGTGTGAACTCTACGTCTAGACGGCTTTTTCTTGTTAAATTTATCGAGATCAATAATTTTTTTTCTCACAATTTTGGTTGACGACGGTTCTTTTTTTGTATACTTTATTTCTGTGTTGCTGCATAACTACATGTACTTTATTAAGGAGCTTCTTCACTGCTTTTTTGTAAGCCGAAACTAATTTGCATTGGAATCAATAGGTACGAATTACATATTAAGAATAAATAGGTAGACGTTCAGTTGATAGGATTTTTTTCATTAAACACTGAGAGAGAGAAATAAAGGCTTAAAAAGGGAGCAAAAGAACTTCTAAGGCAACGTATTTTGAGGCCAAAGATAGGATTAGTACTATGATTCCATAAATTGTCTTTTAGATGGCCGTTTCACTTGACAATACAATATGGGCTGGTGGAGAAGTGATTCATCAAATATTGGGGCACCTTTCTTTTATTCTGGAAATATCATACCAGACATAAAAATAAATTAATAAATTCTCAACCTTCTGACCAAGCTAAAAAGCAATTCGTGTAAGAGTGAAAGACGTTCAAATATTTCTGAAACTAATAAATAGAGTGGCGCAACAGCTCGATATGATCCAGGGCCAACTTCTCAACAATGTATGCTGTGTGTGTTAATACCTTCACATACAAGGAGACCTACAATTTTTTGCCGAATCCGAACGGCACTCTGAGAAGTTTTTCAAGACAAATGATACTCTCGGAGGGCTTGTCAGACCCTCGCGGAGGTGGGGACCGTGAAAAAGAACAAGTCTTTTTTTTCAGGTGACGATGGTAGGATTCGAACCCAGACCATTGCCAAATGATTATCGAAAACATAATGGTCTTAGCGTATTGACATGACAAGTGATGGACGACCAAACAGGATTGCGAAAATCACAACGTAAATAGATGGATGTTTATGTTGCCGTAACTTATGTGTTCATATCAATCCTTTACGCTCTTCTTTCCTTTGCTTTATCCCTTGTGCCATTTGAATGTATGGTGACAAATGATGCCGCAAGGCACAAAAAGCCTGGCAATCGTAGAACTCGTTTTCCTGATAAAGGTGACATAGTTATTCTGCCTGCACTTGATGTTACCATTGGCTTTAAGTTTTATCGGTTTGTCATGGAACATTCATAGCATTTGTTTGCTATATCCATCACCTGGTTCGACCAGCAAAAATTCCTACAAATTACAGAGTTTCTTCTGCTTAGCATTATTTCTTACGAACAGTAAGTATTGATGTACTCTGTTGGAACTTGATAAATTGAAACACATTTATATATCTTTCAATGGAGAATCTCCTATAGATGAATTTCTTTGATTCAATTAACCATAAATAAAATAAAACTTCGGGAAAACAACGTTAAATTGTGAGCCCGAACATATCCTAAAGTCAAGTATATATCTCTTCTCTACCTAAGTGTATCTACCTCTCAAGCTAAAAAAAAAAATTCTTGCCATATTGCAAGACGATAACAAAATCTTATTAAAACTGAATACCAAGACTACTCGTATAGCTTGAAATTTAAGAAATTTTATCTCCAGTTTCTTATCCTTCAAAATGAAATGAAATTACCCCAGCTCCTGTTCAAATTGCGTTTAAGTGAACCCAAAATATTTGAACGCCTTACTCAAAGGGAAAAAATGCGGGTATATAATTTTCGGCCTTGTAACCAAACATTTTTGAAGTTGTCCCCACTCTCTTCAGAATATGCAGAGTTTCCTAGAAAATTTCGCAGGTTATAAAATAGCTAATATAAATTTTTTTCTTTAAGTAGATACATTTCAAATACGAGTAGCTACCAAAATAGCAACTTATTACATAAATGATTGTTGGTCCATATTTTAGACATCCCACAGTTTGACAAGAGTTTGACATTCCTTATTATTTTCTACGCGCGCCGCCAAAAACAGAAGAGGGCGCAAAATTGTTTCGGCAGTTAACGTTGCTACACCACAGGGATGCTAAAATCAATTTTTTCATTGCGAAACAACAGGTGGTGAATAATGACTTGAAACTTAGACAATGATTGGGTAATTAAGTAGGTGGCTAGAGGACTTTTTTGTTTAATTGATAGCTAGCTGTCTCTTGAACGAAAACAAGTACTTTAAGTATGAAACCATTTTAGCTTTTTGCACTACTTTGCGCCTTTATCGTAAAGATATTTCTTATAGTCACATTAGCAGAGGATATAGATTGATATGATACAAAGAAAAAGTGACAATGAGTTAGAATTAAACAATGGATGACTAATACCCTGTTAAAGTAAATTCGACAGAAAAAACTCCTTTATTAGCGCATTAAAAAGCATCCCTATAACTCCAGAAAACTGAAAAAAAAAAAACTATCTCTGCAAAAAGAGACCTTTTATAGTAAGTAACAATTAAGCAGAAAATATAGGTAATTCCAAAAAGGAAGGGCAAATCGTCAATGACATATTAAACAAAAACAGACCTAATGCTGATGTTACAGTAACTGTTAATGCTCTCACTATATCCGAGCCCTTAGAATTGGCACTGCGTTTAACGAGTAATTTTTAAATATAACTAAGACCATTCGGGACTCCTCAATAAGAAATAATTCTGACTGTTAATGTGAAAACGCATATAGCTACTCAGGAATTTTTTCAAAGACAAAGTTTTTTCTTTAAACCATTCTCACCTTTTGAAGTACATACATGCATACATCTGTGACCCTTCTAAGGATAAGCTGTCACGGAAAATGAACGAATGAATACTTACATACAGTCGCTTAAGCCATCTAATTCAACCTCATTCGATCCTTTTTCGAGTAACCTTTTGAAAAGCATATCTTTTCTTGTTTCCGATGTTTTATGTTATGTTTTCAATCGGAGTATTCAAAAAGGTGTTTTCGCAGAACCTCTTAAAAAAGCGGTTATCATCCCACTGCTTAAAAAAGGAGATACCAAGTCTATAAACAATTACCGCCTATATACCTTTTATCTGTATTTTCTTAAATCTTCGAGAAGGGAGTCAATTCAAATCTTTCTTAAATAAAACACGCTTTTTTAGTGATTCTCAGTTTGGTTTTCTAAGTGGGAAATGCACTGAGGATGCTTTATTAAGGCTTTGTGGGGAAATATATACTAGTTTAAATTAATCTGAAGTCCCTGCTTGTTTATTCATTGATTTAACTAAAGCTTTTGACATGGTGGATTCTAATATATTGCTTCAAAAGCTTTAAAAGGCAAGTTTTAGTGGTTTCATATATGATTAGTTAACTTCCTATTTAAAAAATAGTAGTCAGAGAGTCAGGATCCGAAATAACTTGAGTGCCAAAATTTTATTAAACATGGGTGTTCCACAAGGGTCTGTTTTGGGTCCTATTCTGTTTTTAGTTTTTGTGAACTCACTTTTCTTTCTACCTTTTAAGGGCAAAATTACAGCCTTTGCCGATAGCTTGCTGGGGTGGGGCGCACTTCAATAAAATTGAACCTTTACTTTTAATACAAAAGCATGCTGTGCATATTATATGCATGGGTAAACCGTCAAACTCCCAGTTTTGAGTGGTTCAGGAGTCTTCTGAACGGGTTCTACCATTAAGACACTTTTACTTTTATAAGTTTTTAAAAATATTTTTCAAAATTCCAGGTTTTCAAGAGCTTGTGAAAACCACAATCTTCGTGTCAACCAGAAATCTTGTCCGAGTGCCTTCAATCTTGAGATCGCATTTTTCTTTTTTTTATTTTGTTACTGCACCCCGTTTGCTCAACAAGATGCCTTTAAGTCTTAGACTTGAGCGATTTAGATCCGTGTTCTTTAAAAGTGTAAAATTTTGGCGTTTTTCGTTAGACTATTGGTGGCTTACTAAATCCGTTGGTATGAATTATTTTTCTTAAACTATAAAAATTATAGACAACTGTATTTCAACTTTAATTTTTCTTCATTTTATACTTTTTTGTATTGATTTTGTTCTTAATTTTTAATTTTATCGCATCCCCATCGATAAGTTATTACTGTTTTGCTATTATGCGATTAGTACATTCGCCTCTTGTCAACAACTGAATGTACTTTACTTTTTCATTTTAAGCTAAATAATAGTGAAACATTTTTGAACTACTTTAACTTCAAACAGTTTTTAGGTTTTTAAAAACTGTTTGAAGTTGTCAACAACACTGTCAACAAAAAAGTGTATTCAAAATATTTACTTCTTTTAACTGATTGTGAAAAAGCAAAAGTGCAGCCAAGCATGCAAAATATAAGTTGAAGTAATGCAAACGAGACAAGCCAAATGGAAAAACAAGCACAAAGTCCCAAATGAATTTTAAGCTGGGTTCCAAGAATACTAGCCCACTGTGGACAGGCAATATTTATCGTCTCACAAGCAAAATCAAAACTAAAAAAAAAATAGCGAGGAAAAAGTGGATGTATGGCTTTTTGTGGACTTAAAGGCTGCTTTTCGCGGAATAGAACGGAGAGCTCTATTCTTCAAGTTAAGCTTTATGGGAGTTTCGACCAAATTTTTTAAAGTTGCTGAAAAGTCGGAGTCGCTTTGAAACGAATATACAAAATAGGCAGGGATGCCTTCTTTTAGCTGGTCCGCCTCTCTTTGTGATACTGCTTTATGAACTACATGACTATTTGCGGGGTGGTCTGTGCTTGGGTTATGTTCTAGTCAAGATTGTATTGTATGCAGATGTTATTATTACATTGGCTTAAGACGTGAATGATGAACAAGAGATGATTTAGAAGAATATTAACAGATTTAAAAGTGTGTAATTATTGAGCGAAATTTCGTGAAAAATGAATTTAAAAAATATTATGTATTGTGATTAGTTTAATAATTTTTAAATAATTCTAAATAATTTTTCAGACATAAGGGAAAAACTGACTGTGCGAAAATCGAAAAACTGGAAACTATCGAAAGGAAAAACACAAATAAACCTTCTTGAAGAGCAAAAGACTGTTCTCGAAACAAATTCATTTCTCGAATTCTCTCGAAAGCATATTCCGATTTTCGGCGAGTTTAAGGTTTCTGTCCATAATATTCCCAGAATTCATAATAGGCATAAGAAATAACATTGCAGTGTAATCAAGACGCATATCTTTAATTCCAAGCATAGGACTTTTCTTTTCTTGCATAATCTACTGCTAAAGTGGATATGACGAGTGTTGCATTTATTATTTGATTTGTTGTCTGCGTCATTGAATCGCTAGGAGCACAAGTAAGCCTCTGAGCTCTTGACTTTCTAGAGGTAGTGTGGAATGTTCTTCAATATCTACAAAAATTAACTATAATTAACTTTGTTTTCTCAAAGTATAAGCATCTGGTTTCAAGCATGTCTTTTCAAGTGTGACTTGAATTTTTTTTTTTTTTTCTTAAAAAACACACAAGCCTTAGCATGTTACAGCATTAAAGTTAAAAACAATTTATAGTGCTACATTGCTACTCTCTTTTAATTGTCGAATACGTAACAGTCACAAAATGCTAAGATTTATTATGCCATTCGAGAATAGCCTTGTCAGAATCACGTGTGCTCCCTGGACAGAATATAAGCTATTATTTGGAAAGCCTTACGTCCTCGTTTCCTTGTGTCTCCATATACGATATTCCATAAAATAATTCCTGTCCATCCATGTGATGATGGATATGATGATGATACATACCATGATATACACCATTCTATATCGTTGGTTGTTGTAAGCATACAACGAAAATAATGCCGTTACGTTACTCGTTCCTTAATTGCAGTCTTACTTTGAGTGTTTTGTTTGGGATGTGGTCGAC
Source organism: Neoascia interrupta (assembly GCA_947623515.1). Taxonomy (NCBI): domain Eukaryota; kingdom Metazoa; phylum Arthropoda; class Insecta; order Diptera; family Syrphidae; genus Neoascia; species Neoascia interrupta. The sequence goes on along the minus strand of OX392463.1, from coordinate 217,957,469 downwards.
AGGAAAAACGACACCGGACCTTATGCAGATATTTAAATTTTATAACAATGCGATGATTTTCGTAAATCAAGCAATATCCCCTAGACAGTCTGTGCATGGCTATTCCTCTTGCACATCCTCACATAGATATATTATTTATAATAAAGAAGAAGAACGGGAATTTCGCTTATTTAAGTAAAAAGGTGTTCAACTTCTAACGAACGGAGGATACAAGCTATTCCTGGCCACATTGATTTCATTTTCAAAATTAACAAAAATACACATATATATATATATATTTTTCTCAGCTAGGATATCAAATATAAGATTGATATTTATATTATAAACACATAATAATGATGTAATGTTAATGTAACTTTGAACTTTATACTATAAAATAAGCTCATAATAAACGTAGATAGTGCATTAGAAATAAACTATGTTTGGTTCCAATTCAAAATATTAAGCCCAAATATCGAAAAACAAACCTTTACGATCGTCTTGGTTAGGGTTTGTATTCAATACCTTCTGCACGTCAATGTGTGCGCAGTCTGAAAATATCTTAGACCGTATAAAGTTATACTGCTCAGGTAGCACAAATAATTTAACGGCAACCCCATTCCATTAGAAGTTATCAACTATCCTATGCTTTATTGTTAGTTTTTGAACTGATATTAAATAAGTGAAGTGTTATTAATGTTTGTTGTATTTTCTCTGCATCGAAAGAGAGATAATCACCGCAGGATAAGGAAATAGGATGCTCACGACAGCACTATATTTCAAAAAAGCATTGCTTCGAGAGGGTATTTGAATCCTTTTTTCATCCTTTTCTTCGTACACTGCGAAGTGATTCTTGCGAAACGACTAAATCAAAAAGATGGATGCACGAATTCATTGGAAGTGATTGAATATCGTTTCGCCACAAAACTGCAATGGCTGTTGTTCACCACATATTTGCTGTGTAGTCGAACGACTACATGCAGTTCGCTGCTGTCAGATATTTATGTTAAGTTTATTACTTTCCTTTCAAAATTGATAGGATTCTCTTCGATTGATTGCATCAATAACGGGTAGTGTTTTTTTATATTTGTGGGAGGAAGAGTACGACGAATATCAAAATAACTTCAACTTGATCTGTTGTTTTGTGTACCTAATATATTTTCAAAATGACCACAAACATTTTTTGTCTTTCTACATGCCGCCCGTGGGGTGCCGTGGCGTAGTGGTTAGTGTGTGTGCTTACTACGCCGGAGGCCTGGGTTCGAATCCTGCCATCGTCACCTGAAAAAAAAAAATTGTTCTTTTTCACGGTCCCCACCTCCGCGAGGGTTTGACAAGCCCTCCGAGAGTATCATTTGCCTTGAAAAACTTCTCAAAGTGCCGTTCGGATTCGGCATAAAATTTTAGGTCCCTTTGTATGTAAAAAGAAATTAACACACCAGCATACATTGTTGAGAAGTTGGCCCTGGTTCATCTCGAGCTGTTGGGCCACTCTATAAAAAAAATATAAAATACATGCCGCCCTTCAAACCCTTGAGGGTTTATATGCCCCTCAATGATACATTGAGATGAATGTAAGGTTTAATTTCCATCTTAATTGTTATACTGTAATTAACAGGCATGTTGACAAAAAATACTAGTTGGTTGTGGTAATTGTTCAATAGGTAGGACCTTCCAACTGTAATTCCGAGATACTACCTTCCGCACCAATGTCCCACTTATATCTTTGGAGCTTAGACTTCTAACTTTTATTGTTGTCGCTGCATTGATAAAACACATAAAAAAACAAAAATATTTTTAATAGCTAGGTTCAAAATCATTAAAAAAAAATTGCATTCAATTCTGTGCATACATTATTTTGCAGTATCCTTAGTTTACAACTTTGTATTTTATGTAATAAAACTGGGCTTTCTTGTCGTTTTTTATTTTTATTAAAAAATCCTTAGTACCACTTTTTTTGCCGACAAAAAAGTGGTAATAAATTAACATATAATGAAAAATAAGTGAATAAATAAAATAAAAAAATAAATAAAGAAAATAAAATAAATAAAATAAATAAAATAAATAAAATAAATAAAATAAATAAAATTAATAAAATAAATAAAATAAATAAAATAAATAATATAAATAAAATAAATAAAATAAATAAAATAAATAATATAAATAAAATAAATAAAATAAATAAAATAAATAAAATAAATAAAATAAATAAAATAAATAAAATAAATAAAATAAATAAAATAAATAAAATAAATAAAATAAATAAAATAAATAAAATAAATAAAATAAATAAAATAAATAAAATAAATAAAATAAATAAAATAAATAAAATAAATAAAATAAATAAAATAAATAAAATAAATAAAATAAATAAAATAAATAAAATAAATAAAATAAATAAAATAAATAAAATAAATAAAATAAATAAAATAAATAAAATAAATAAAATAAATAAAATAAATAAAATAAATAAAATAAATAAAATAAATAAAATAAATAAAATAAATAAAATAAATAAAATAAATAAAATAAATAAAATAAATAAAATAAATAAAATAAATAAAATAAATAAAATAAATAAAATAAATAAAATAAATAAAATAAATAAAATAAATAAAATAAATAAAATAAATAAAATAAATAAAATAAATAAAATAAATAAAATAAATAAAATAAATAAAATAAATAAAATAAATAAAATAAATAAAATGAATAAAATAAATAAAATAAATAAAATAAATAAAATAAATAAAATAAATAAAATAAATAAAATAAATAAAATAAATAAAATAAATAAAATAAATAAAATAAATAAAATAAATAAAATAAATAAAATAAATAAAATAAATAAAATAAATAAAATAAATAAAATAAATAAAATAAATAAAATAAATAAAATAAATAAAATAAATAAAATAAATAAAATAAATAAAATAAATAAAATAAATAAAATAAATAAAATAAATAAAACAAATAAAATAAATAAAATAAATAAAATAAATAAAATAAATAAAATAAATAAAATAAATAAAATAAATAAAATAAATAAAATAAATAAAATAAATAAAATAAATAAAATAAATAAAATAAATAAAATAAATAAAATAAATAAAATAAATAAAATAAATAAAATAAATAAAATAAATAAAATAAATAAAATAAATAAAATAAATAAAATAAATAAAATAAATAAAATAAATAAAATAAATAAAATAAATAAAATAAATAAAATAAATAAAATAAATAAAATAAATAAAATAAATAAAATAAATAAAATAAATAAAATAAATAAAATAAATAAAATAAATAAAATAAATAAAATAAATAAAATAAATAAAATAAATAAAATAAATAAAATAAATAAAATAAATAAAATAAATAAAATAAATAAAATAAATAAAATAAATAAAATAAATAAAATAAATAAAATAAATAAAATAAATAAAATAAATAAAATAAATAAAATAAATAAAATAAATAAAATAAATAAAATAAATAAAATAAATAAAATAAATAAAATAAATAAAATAAATAAAATAAATAAAATAAATAAAATAAATAAAATAAATAAAATAAATAAAATAAATAAAATAAATAAAATAAATAAAATAAATAAAATAAATAAAATAAATAAAATAAATAAAATAAATAAAATAAATAAAATAAATAAAATTAATAAAATTAATAAAATTAATAAAATAAATAAAATAAAAAAAATAAATAAAATAAATAAAATAAATAAAATAAATAAAATAAAAAAAATAAATAAAATAAATAAAATAAATAAAATAAATAAAATAAATAAAATAAATAAAATAAATAAAATAAATAAAATAAATAAAATAAATAAAATAAATAAAATAAATAAAATAAATAAAATAAATAAAATAAATAAAATAAATAAAATAAATAAAATAAATAAAATAAATAAAATAAATAAAATAAATAAAATAAATAAAATAAATAAAAGAAATAAAATAAATAAAATAAATAAAATAAATAAAATAAATAAAATAAATAAAATAAATAAAATAAATAAAATAAATAAAATAAATAAAATAAATAAAATAAATAAAATAAATAAAATAAATAAAATAAATAAAATAAATAAAATAAATAAAATAAATAAAATAAATAAAATAAATAAAATAAATAAAATAAATAAAATAAATAAAATAAATAAAATAAATAAAATAAATAAAATAAATAAAATAAATAAAATAAATAAAATAAATAAAATAAATAAAATAAATAAAATAAATAAAATAAATAAAATAAATAAAATAAATAAAATAAATAAAATAAATAAAATAAATAAAATAAATAAAATAAATAAAATAAATAAAATAAATAAAATAAATAAAATAAATAAAATAAATAAAATAAATAAAATAAATAAAATAAATAAAATAAATAAAATAAATAAAATAAATAAAATAAATGAAATAAATAAAATAAATAAAATAAATAAAATAAATAAAATAAATAAAATAAATAAAATAAATAAAATAAATAAAATAAATAAAATAAATAAAATAATTAAAATAAATAAATTAAATAAAATAAATTAAATAAACTAAATAAATTAAATAAATAAAATAGATAAAACAGATAAAAGAAACAAAATAAATAAATAATATAACTAAATAAAATAAATCTGAAAACACAAAAATAAAGAAAACTAGTGGTATGGTTACAATCCGCTTAGGCGAATCGTTGGATACCCCATCACAATGGACCACTGTCAAGCTCAGAATTGTGTCATAAATTTTGGTTGCTAAATTTCGGTTTCATTTAACTTCAATTGTATTTAGAATTTCTCAGTCAAGAATATTCTCCCTAGAAAGAGGCGTGGCATCCACCCCTTCTCAACAACATCGATTTTCGTTTAAATTTTTTATCAGAAGTAGTGTACACGTAGTGATTGCATAAAATATATTGCACAAAAATATATCCACTTAAGTTGTAACTTACGCACATATCTGAACATATTACGGTGCAAGTTTTTTTGGATTTAAAGCAAATATATCAAATAAAAATTGTTTATAACCATGCATATTAAGTATGACCACGCCTACAAGGAGGCGGTATTCGCTTTTTTTTAAATGCCAGTCACAATACACTTAAGCGAAGATATCGCATACCAAATTTCAGCTTCCTGGGACAACTTAAATTTTTCATGCTAATAACTAAAGTGGGCGTGTCAGTGGGCGGATTTCAAAAAAATTTACACGCGTACTGCTTCAGGACCTACGAAGAACTGATATTAAGTTTCAAGTTCCTAGCTCAAAATTAAAGCCTAAAAACTACCGACAGACGGACGGACTTGGCTTCTTCGACTTACAATTCGGTCTCGATCATGTGCCCTTAAAATCTTGGGGGTCTACGGTGATTGTTTCTCTATGTTACAAACTATGAATCAAACTTAATACAGGGTGTTTCCTAATTCGATGCCAATACTTTGGGATATGATTCTTGGGCATAGTTAAAGAAAAAATCGTTCCACAGTATGGGCCTATCTCTAATTTTGACATCATTTATTGGGAATTTAAGAAAACACCTACTTTGACCCATATATATATATATATATATATATAGAACAGCGCAACAGCTCGAGCTGAACCAGGGCCAACTTCTCAACAATGTATGCTGTGTGTGTTAATTTCTTCACATAAAAGGGGACCTACAATTTTTTGCCGAATCCGAACGGCACTTTGAGAAGTTTTTCAAGACAAATGATACTCTCGGAGGGCTTGTTAAACCCTCGCGGAGGTGGAGACCGTGAAAAAAAACAAGTCTTTTTTTTCAGGTGACGATGGCAGGATGCGAACCCAGACCTCCGGCGTAGTAAGCACACACACTAACCTCTGCGCCAAGGCACCCTACCACCTTGACCTATACTAACACAAAAATCTCCGCTAATACTTACAAAAGGAACTTAACTTAGGATTTAAATGTTAGAAAAAAATTTCTCTTTTAACTTATCAAATAAAATTGATATGGAGAATGCGCTCTTATAAATCATTTAAAGTTGATATTTCGGTAGAGTAAACAAGTTCTTTCAGTCTCCCTCATACAAAGAAATCCATAATACTAAGGTCCGGAGATCTTTCAGGCCAGTGAACTGGTCCATTTCTTCCTATCCAACGACCACCATACTTTTCGTCTAGCCAATTCTGATAGTTTGAACTCCTGATAGTTTGTAGAATTCAGTGTGGGTGGAAGTTTGAAGAGACCGATCCAACCTACCCACAAAATGATGCTGAATTTGTGTTGAAATAATGACTCTTTCCTTGTGTGTGAGTTTTCCTTAGCCCATGTGTGTAAATTGTAAAAATTTGTGATCCCATCCCTAGTGAATTGGGATTCGTCCGTCCAAAGGATTCTGCTAATAAAACCGTTGTCATTGAAGCTCTGCTCTAGCAACCAGTTGCAAAACTCAAGTCTCGGCTCCGAATTATTCGGAAGCAGTTCCTGCAGAGGTGTATGGTGGTATGGATACAAATTTTCCGTATGAAGGAGACGAAAAATTTTATGTGTTGAAACGTTGAATCGCAAAGATAAGCGCCTGATGCTGATTGATGGACCATTTGAAACAGCTTCCAGTATTCTATCATCAAATGCAACTCTTCCTGGTGAAGCTCCTGCGTTAGGTCGTGTTGTTGAAACAGATCCCGTTTCCCAAAGCCTTCGAAACGAATTTCTAAATACACGGGGATTAGGTATTCTTCGGTTAGGATAGAGCTCATGGTATCTTTGCCGTACTCTACTAGAACTCCCGTTGCACATCCCATAAACGTAGATAACATCCGTGTATTCTTCGTTTGCAAAAGATGCCATTTCAGGTAGTGTTTCTAAACAACTGTATAACCTCAGCTTCAAAAATTAAACTGATGGATTTAATTTTGTTTTCTAAGCTTTTATACAATTTTCGTAGGGTAAATTTTCAAACTAGGGGCCCATCCCAAACTTAAGCCTTTTTGAGATTTAACAGAAAAACGGTAAGGGAATTACGGTTTTATCATGTAGTTAAATAAAAATGTATTCCCTAAAAACCTACTTAAATTATAAATACGTAGTCAAAAAATTGTTCTTATTGTCAACTGCGATTATCAAAGTAGGTAACAAATCATATTTCCAACTTATACCCACCGCGGCTTCGTGAAAATAATTTTTCTTAGTTTTACCTGCTAAGGCTTTTCCCAAGTATCGTAAAATCTGTGCGTTTTATAGGTACCCTGTTGCAGCAGTTTTTGTTAAGTATTGTAAGGCTCACCAGAAAAAAAAATCCCGATATGTTTATAACGTATTTTTTGCAAAAAAGTGACTTGAAAGTCAAAAAAATGTAATGGGCAGGGAAAAAGGATCCGACTTAAGAGCAAATATCTCGAAAGTTAAAAAAGCCATACATTTTATTTTAACACAGTACTATTTCTTCTAAAATTTAAATCCTAAATTAAGTTCCTGTTGTAAGTATTAGCGGAGATATTTGTGTTAGTATGGGTCAAGGTACCTCAAAGTAGGCGTTTCATTAAATTCCCAATAAATGATATCATTTATGGGCCCAATTAGAGATAGGCCCATACTGTGGAACGACTTTTTCTTAAATCAAACCCAAAAATCATATCCCAAAGTATTGGCATCGAATTAGGAAACACCCTGTATACCTCCTATCCTATGGGATGGGGTATAAGTATCACGCTGGTTACTCTATTGCACTATTAACTACATACAAAGTGGACTTGAAGATTTTTTAATTCGCACTTAAAAAGACAACGACCAAAAAGCTCAACTTTATCACATGACTTAAATTATGTTCTTGGTCTATTACTCGTGAACTCATTACTTTTTAAATAATGTAAACAATATTGAATGTCCCAGGTGTGAAAAAAAAAATCATAAACTATATAGAAATAATATACATAATTACCTTTGAATCTTTGTTGAAAGTCCGTTTGTCAAAGCAATAAATTGTCGTAAAACGGCTAAAAACCCTCTTTGTGCGCTTTTTAAGAAATTCGATGAAGGCCATATCGATTTGAATAAGAATCCTTGCAACCCTGTTATTGTCCATTGCATGTCCACCAGCACTTTTGAAACCGAAAAGTTTTTTAAAAATTACTTGGGAGGAATTGATTTTCTTTCATCCATACAGAGTTGTAAAAGTTTTTAAACTTTCAAACATGCAATTACGAATTCGTACTAACGACCCGGATTGGAGAAAGCAAATAATATGGACACAGTTTGAAATAAGTTTATGTTGTAATATAACCTTTCTTAAAAACTATTTAAAAGCCCATTAAAACTATAACGTTTAAGGAGAAATTGCCCTCTTATCTGTATTCGTTAGTGTAAGTGAAATTGGAAAAAAATTAAGCAGTTCAATGAAGATCAAAATGAAGTTTTATCCAAAAAGCCAACAAAAAGCATCTACTTTTGGAGAATGTCCTCTATTTAATAAAACCATATAAAATTTCATGACATGCTTAACAACAATCTTCAACTGTATAAACACTATGCAGTTTTCGTTGTCATCTTTTGCAACAAGCAGGCTTATATTTAATAATGATAAAATTGAGGAATAAGTCAATGCCCCATTATCACACCCAAAGAGAAAGGCACCCAGAGGCTGAAATTAAAGAAAACATCAAGTTTAAACATTTTTCCATGCGTGTGGTCAATAATGCAATAAAACAGTCGGTTCTAATGAAAATAAGTCCTTCAACACATGATGCCGAACTATACATCTTTTTCCATAACTTTTTGTTAACACATTTATGTACGTACCTATGTACATAGTGGTAAACAATCCCGAATAATCGATATTCATTTTATTTCCCCTTTATAGGTCACGCGCACATCCTTAATCTAGAATTTATACTGAATACCAAACAATGAACATTAAAATATTATAATAGTCTTACCCACCGCAGTCATCGCTCATGGGGATCAGAAAAGTGTTGCTAACACATTCACATCACGTCTGACTTTCTTAATTGAATACTTAATTGCGTTTCTATTCTCCAACAGCCACGTTTTCCTTAAGGAATTTTCTTACTTTTCCGCACCACCTGAGCATCGTAGCGAAACGGAATGATTGATTCAACGCAGATAGGCGTGCTGACTAAGCAACTCCAATGTCGAATTATAGATATTGCAGGACGATTTGTTTGGCAGGCATTTCTCACGAGTTTTCGATTGCTTGACGTTGACAAGCTAAAATCCCAACCCCAGCCACCATGAAGCTTTGAAAATTTGAAATTGAAAGTTCGCCGCAAAGCAATCAGGATAATAGAAACGAAGAAGTAGGGAAACATCGTCACACCCGACAGCAGCTACTTGGCAAGAGATGAATTTCCGCGTAATCAACCACAGGTGTATCCTGGTGAACCTGCATCCATTACAGAAATTGAGAAACGAACTGAAGGGAGCCATAGCATGGCACCCTACGCTCGCCTTACAAAGTCCTAAGTGAATAAGCCATACAGTTGTTTACGGGACATAATGCTTTTCGCAGGATAAAGTTCAAATACTTTTCTCATAACTCGTACATTATGTCAGTGTAGGGAGCAAATATAATAACTTGCTGCCATTGCGGAGTACCTTCCATTGTTTTATTTTGTGCACATACTCTGCGGAATTACTTTCATCCGAGGCTCGGTCGGATGAGAAGAAGCTGCGTGGCCTGGGTTGGCATAGCTAGGTATACCCATAACTTGCGGCTTTAAGATCAAAGCATAAACTTAAGCAGGAGGGATTCCTAGCATTCATGGCTTTGACATATGAAAATATTAGTGGCGACGCGACGGGTGCGTTTTTGATATGAAACTTGCGATGTATTGAATATTTCCATAAATCCAAATAGGATTTCCCATAAACCACAGCGCTTTGATATGAGAAGAATTTTTATACCGCCACACACAGCATAGGGGAATCTCAAAGTTTACTGTTGCTATTTCCACCGAATCGGGTCTAGGAATATAGTCACCAAGTAACGTTGATTTGTAATATAATGTTTGTGTGTATGGAACAGCATTACAAAAAGGGAATAAAATAACTCAGCGGGGTAAGAAAGACATTTTCGGTTTTGTGGCAGAGCAGGGAGCAAAATAGGAATTGTCTTCTTGCCTTATAATCCCTGACATTACTATGGCAATCATATTGGCAGGAGTGGAAGAATGATGAATGGCCGAGAAATATATATAATTTTTTTGTCTAAAATTGAATTTATTGTGAGTTAATGCGAATTTATTGTGAGGCAAGTGCTGTGAGACTGTGCTGCTTTTTCCAAACAATAGTAACAAAAAACATGACAGTCATTTTTTTTTTGCTGCCGTGTTCAATTTATAACATAACAATTTTTAGTCACAAAAGCGAATTATAAGGGTCGCTGTAAATATGGCAGCGTCCTGATTGCGAGTTGTCTTTAAACGAAAGATTTTGTTCCATTTAATCTCAGTTTTAGTATCGAAAAATATATTACAGATTGTTTATTTTTTAGAGAAAACTGAGCTGAAGAACAAATTTCTAAAACAATTGTTTATGAATTCAGATTTGAATAAAGGTTTTACCAATATACACATATAATACCTAACCTACTCGTTAGTTCAGTTAACCTTTCCAATAATTGCATCTTACTCCACATCAGCCAATTTTATTTTAAATTAATTTTCTATATAATTGAATTAGTTCTGTGACAAATAAATCTAATTCAGTCAGCAATTAAATTGTTTCTACTCATTATTCCCACGAACCGACTAGTATACTATTCCGTCCGTCACCAATTCTAAAAGTTTACCCTGTAGTCAGGAGCTTGGTCTTGAAACTTCAAATCAACTATTTAATTAACTGAAAGAGAATGCCACTGTCTGATAAAGAACTTTGTTGTACAGAATGTAGGCAATCTGAGAGTTAATTTAATTATTTAACAGTGAAATATAATCAAACAGTTGTCCCTCGCCTTTCAAGTGGAAATAGGACTTTTTACCCTTCCGCTGCTGTAGGGCTAATAGAATACTTCTCAAAGTTGTTTGTCAGTTTCCATTTAACATTTTCATCTTATCCGATGGAAATGTTTCGTTTGAAAGTTTAAAAAAGACTAAGAAATAATTGCACTTAAAGTATCAAGCATTTTTTTTCTTTGCAAAAAGTCAAAATGTTTCCTTTATGTTCAAAGGGAACTTAGTGTTGTTAAGTTTGACATAGGAGCCAATGTGACATTTAGAAATAATTATGATAGACCCGCAGAACCTAGCGATAAGACCCGTTCACCGATTTTTAGGGCTTGAGGTTCATGCTAGAAATCTTAAACTTCTTATACCAGCTTCTTGTTATCTGAAGCAATGCAAATGTCATTAAGTTTTCAAAAATATTAAAAATTTGTATGTATATGAGTATATAAAAATATGAGTCCATTAGCAATGTGTTTAAAGGCATAACTTTTCAAAATTAAGCCGATATAATATACAAGTAATATCTATTACAGGCATATGTTATACAAGCAATTCAAGCATATAAAGAGAATCAAAAAAAAAAAACGAAACCATGTGGCGGAAATAGTTTTAATGCTGGGTTTTGGTGTAATTTCGAAAAACAACACAAAAGACCTTAAAACAATTGATCTCAAAGAGGGTTTTCTAGGTTGTCTAGAAAATAACAATAAGCGACAGGCTGAGACTAGACGACTTTAGTTTGTGGACTTATCTGCAATATCTTACCAATTTTATGCTTTTACCTTACAAGGTAAGTAATTGGTTCCGGCAGAATTTTTGTAGGTTACTCTATATACTTTTTTTAACATCTTAAAAAGTGGAATTAACATTTATGCTTTGATCTTAAGCTGTAATTAACTGCATTATTTTAAGACCGGAAGTGACTCATTTTTGGACGTCTTCCCAGGTTTTCTTCTAGGCAACCAAGTAATAAGTCTTTACCGCAACGAATGCTAGCTAAAAACACTGAGAAGATAATCGTTCAATCTTATAAAGAGATTTTTTTACGCCGCCTCTCAGACTATAATAGTTTATACTTGACGGGAAAAGTTGAAATGAGAAGTTATGTGTGGTCCAAGCTCCCATAGCACCGGTAATTAATTCACAGAATAGCTAGTTGTAGGTGCGAAATGTAGCAAAACATACTCGGTACAAATCCCGTACTCTAATAAAGCAAAATATGTAGGAATGACTCAAGACGCGAAACTTAAATGGAAACCGCACGTTAAAAAGAAACGCGAAGAGCTCGAAATCAGGTTAAGAGAAATGAATTGGCTCATCGGAAGATTTTAAATCGAAACTAAGCGTATATAACAAAATGCTTTTGTATAAGCAAGTGCTAAAACCATATTGGACATACGGTATACAACTTTGGGGTTGTACCAAGCCAAACCAAGCAATATATTTATTTTAGAAACTTTTCAAAATAAGACACTCAGAGCAATCGTTAATGCTACATAAGAAAAAGCGATCTACACCGGGATATAGGAAACGCACCCGTGACTGACGAGGTAACAAACTTTGCTCGCAAACTTAATACTCGACTTCGCGGACAATGCAACAATGAAATTATTCGCACTTTGGATCAGACAAATGTTACGCGCCGACTACAACGAATGAGACCGTTGGATCTAGCAGCATAAGATGAAACCGCATTGAAGGTATTGTAGGCGCCTTCGTTGGAAGGCAGCCTGCCTCACACGATTATTGCAGAAGCTTGAACTACTTGTTAAGAAAACTTAGTCGTAGTCTGACGGAAAATGGGGGTTTTTAGTGAGTAAAAATTTCACACTACTATGAGCACGCGCGGCCGGTCCTCGTAGTGCCTATTAAGGTTTTTCCTACATCCGGAAAAAAATACTCGGTCTTTTGCAAGCGGAAAAGGACTCTATCTTGCGACAGGAAAGTCTAATCGTCGATGTGCACTTATTTCGAGTGCAGTCGGTCATACTGTGGCTGGGTCAGCTCCTTGTTCTTAATCCTCAGTCGGTCGGCAGTCGGTTGATTCCAGAGCTAGATGGGAGAAGTCGGATTAGCTTTGCCTTTATCGAAGTTTTAAAACCGCGAATGACTTTTTATCTCCTAGAAAAAAGGAAAAGAAAATTTGCAAAAACTGCAAAATTGACCCACATAATGTAAAATTACAAAAGTTTTCAAAATCTGTACAAATTTAAAACGAATATAAGAAACACGATATAAGAAACACTCATATAGGAAAAAATCGCTTAAAAGAAACGCATAAAATACGTTTATAAGAAAAAATCGGATACAAGAAACGATCTTTCATTCACAAAATCAACAATAAGCGAATTCAAGAAAGAAAAATAAATTTTCTTAATCTCTGAACTGAAATTAACTTCAAGTAGATATGCATGCATACTTCTCAGTTCAAGTATGCATGTAGACGGCTCAATAGCAAAAAACGATGCGAAAACTCCTCCAACGAGAGAGAGATGATGACAGCTACTAAGAATAATAATATGTTCCTGCCAAATAGTGTTTTCATATAGGAAACTTTGTTTCTTATATAAGATTTTTTCCATATAAGAAACTTTGTTTCCTATAAACGAGTTTTTATTTAAGAACAGCTCGGATATAAGACACAAAATCTTTTTATTTTAGTTGTTTTTTATATCCGTGTTAGACTGTATTTTGGAAAACAGAAGAAAACCAGTCGTTATTGACGGCTTGGAGTCAGATGGCCATATTTATACAGACTCGGCTAGCATTTCAAACAAGCACACAAATTTGTATTTAACAGTAATTTCCAAGAATATTTCACAGTGGAAAAAAACCCTCGCATACAATTTTGTTTTTCAACCTTTTTCATCTTGTAAAATCTATAAGTCCATAATGTCATGGTCATGGTACCTATTTCCAGTGTACATTGTAGACTGAAATCCAGAAATATTTCTTTTAAGGATCTAACATGTTGAAAGTGGGCATGGTCAATATAATGGGAGGATAGGAGGGGTGCCGTGAAATAACGCCGTGGCAAAGTGAAATAACACCGAATTTTGGAGTTCGGCAACATTCGCGCGAATTTTTAAACTATTATTTTTTTTCCATATACTTATAGTTAGTAGTTTATAAATAATTTCTGAGTAAACAAGAAATTAGTAGTTCAGAAAATTTGAAAAAAAAACAGCAAATTGAATTTACCTTATAAATATGTATAAATAATAGCTCAAGAATTCGCGCGAATAATTGAAGTAAAAGTTTAAAAATAATTGAATGATAAATTATTAACAGAATTTTTTTTACCTTATACCTCCTGACCTTACCTCCTATCGCCGAATTTCGGGATTCGGCGTTATTTCACGGCACTGATGGAAGGTCCAATATTTTCCTTGCTTAAGGTCTTGAGCCAATATTGCTCTGTACCAAAAATTGAGCTTCTTAGCCTTGTCTCAATTGACCAAAAGGCATTTTAAAAAAAAATGTGAAAAAGGGGTTGTCTTGCATTGAAGCCAGAAGTGGGCGTGGCCGTTGACGGATTGAGCCAATTTTTATACTTTGTCTGTGCAACAAAAGAACCAAGTCGCTACCAAGTGTCAGCTCACTAGCTTGATTTTGAAGACCTTAAACCTTCACACATGCAGATGGACAGAGGGACATGGCTTAATCAATTCACCTGTCGGTCTCGACCATATCTCTAAAAGGTCTTAAGGATCAACGATGATAATTACACTGTGTTACAAACTATATGCACAAATATTAATATACCCTCGGTCGTTCTCAAAAAAATGGCCAACTACAGACCCATTTCCATACCACCATCATTATCAGAGAAAACAATTTGTTTTTTTTTTTCTTAGATAAAGTTTTTTGTCTTTCTTCGGTAGAAACAACTTTTTCACCAGAAATCAGTTTCAGGTTTCAGACGAGGAATGAATATACCGATCACGCTATTCTTTAGATTGTGTAAAGGCATTTCCATGAGAGTGTTAACTGTATACTTTTTATCTGAAAAGTAGAACGCAAAAGTTAATGTCCACGGAAGTGACTCCCGAATTGAAAAAAATGGTGCACCACAGGGATCAGTTCTTGGCCCTGTGCTCTTTTTGATTCGATCTTTCGAGGAGCCAAAGGCCTTCGCGGATGACAGCGCATTCACTTATCGAAGTGTCACAGTCTTCTAATACATTGTTAACTGGTCACAAACTAATGGTTAGCGACAAGACAGAATTAATGTCCTTCAAGTTATCAAACCACGATGCGCAGGATTTTTTATGCTTCAATGCCTTTCATTGTAAAAAAATTTTAAAGTTATTTATTTTTACAAATATTTATAGTTGCGGAAAAGGTTATTTTGTTTGTTTTTCTTATTGCTCAAATAATTGTTTTAAGATTGAACCAGTACAGAACTTATAATATCTGGAAGTATTAATATTATTATAGATCAAAATTTAAATTGAAAAGATCACATTCAAAACGCAAATTCGAATATGCTGGTAGTAATTCGCTATATGCATCTTTATTTTTTTTTTTTTTTTTTTTTTTTTTTTTTTTTTTTTTTTTTTTTTTTTTTTTTTAGCACTATCAGAACTGTGATGCAGTTTGTTTAATACAAACAATATCTGCAGCAGAAATTTGCCAAGCAGAAAACTGCCAACACGGGCTCATCAGTTAGTGCAAGTGTTAGTGGTTAATAAATTAAACATAAACTAACACCAAACACAAAACACTAAGAATTACAAAAAAGCAAATGATAGAAACATTATTATTACAACAGATAAAAGTAAATTTCAACAAGTAAAAAAAAAAACAAAAATAAAAGTATATTTAATATTTAAGACGAATAACACCGAAGCAGCCTCTTAAGTTTGGCTTTGTCCATGTCAAAGTCTAAAATACTGGTATGTGCGTTGTAGGTGGAACACATACGGCTGATAGGCTCATTTTTCCCATAATTTGTTCTGTGCCGTGGAACGTGTAAAAGCTGGATTCTTCGGAGGTTATGAGAGCCTCCACGAAATTTAAAGCTTATACTAGATAGAAGGTCCGGTGCATCTATTAGACCTTGGATCAATTGCTGAATAAAAATCAAGTCATTATTTATCCGTCTTTGGGAGAGACTTTGAATGTTAAGCAATTTAAGCCGGTCGAAGTATGAGGGGAGATTGAGTGGATCTTCCCAGGGAAGTCCCCTGAGCGCGAACCGAATGAACCTCCGCTGGATCGCCTCGATCCTATTCGTATGGCATACTTGCGATGGAGACCACACTTGTGAAGCGTATTCAAGGTGAGTACGAACAAAGCTATTGTAAAGGGAAAGCGTGACGTAAGGGTCATTAAATTCTTTAGACCAACGCTTAATAAAGCCAAGCATGCAATTGGATTTATTTACAATGTAGTTTATGTGTTTTGAAAAGTCAAGGTTTTGACTAAAGAAAACA
This sequence comes from Neoascia interrupta, assembly GCA_947623515.1. Taxonomy (NCBI): domain Eukaryota; kingdom Metazoa; phylum Arthropoda; class Insecta; order Diptera; family Syrphidae; genus Neoascia; species Neoascia interrupta. The sequence continues at coordinate 217,941,100 of OX392463.1, read as the reverse complement.
CCAAGATCCTTAAAATGTTCAACACGGCAAAGAGCATGCTCACTGATGGAGTAAGAGAATGTTGTTACGATACGCTTTTTAGAAAAAGTGATAACTTGACACTTAGCTGGATTGAGGAAAAGACCGTTTTTGTTACACCATGTAGCAAAGCTGTTTATATCAGTCTGAAGAAGAACATGGTCATCAGAACTCTTAATAGTTCTAGATATCTTCATATCGTCTGCATATGATAGAATTTCGCTATAAGCGACACACGAAGGCGCATCGTTTATAGCAAGAATGAATAAGAGTGGGCCTAGATGACTTCCCTGGGGAACGCCGGAAATGGCAGGAAAAGAAACTGAAAAAAGTCCTCTAAATTTAACTTGGTAAGATCTTAAATGAAGATAAGACATAATCCAACAGATGAAATTTGGTGGAAAGCCAAGAGAAGTAAGCTTAAAACCAATAATTTCATGCGAAATCAAATCGAAAGCTTTGGAAAAGTCGGTGTAAACGCAATCAACCTCGAAGCCATTTTCTACTGCATCAGAACATTTTCTATAAAACGATAAAAGGTTAGTTACGGTAGACCTATTTTTAACGAAACCATGCTGTTCTTTGCAAATTATGTTTCGGCAGTAAAATATAAGACTATCGCAAATTAATTTTTCAAACACTTTTGGAATGGTTGAAAGTTTAGCAATCGGCCTATAGTTCACAATATCACATTTAACACCTTTTTTAAAGACAGGCGTAATAAATGAGAGTTTCCACATGGAGGGGAAGTGACCGGACGATAGCGAAAGTTTGAATAAATTTTGTAAAGGAGTGGCAAGAACATCCTTACAGTTTTTTAAAACGATAGGTGGTATACCGTCTGGACCAGTAGAACAATCGTCTTTAAGGCTAGACAAGAGCTCATAAATAGTTTCTAAATGTACTGGTATATCACAAAAATTAACTTGAGCAGATTCTGTGAGATATTTAAAATAATCAGTGTCGACGGTAAATGGAGAATCTCTAAATGATTTGGAAAAGTGATCAGCGAAAAAATTGCATATCGTGCCAGGATCGTTGGAAGAACTGCCATTATATTTGAGAGTGGATGGATAGCCATCAACTTTTCTTTTAGAGTTAACAAACTTCCAAAATTCCCTGGGATTAGTTTTAAAATCTGAACCAATTTGAGAAACATAGTTGTAATACAAACGCTCTGCGAGAGCATTGAATTCACTGAAATGAAACATGAAATTATCAAGGTCATTTATCAAACCCTATTCCCCCTAAGAAGTGTTAGAGTCAATTTATTTTGTTCAAAACTGCTCATTCGAAATTGCAGTACTATATATGTAGTTAGGGTGGTTCATATAACATCATATGTTTATTAGAATTCTACATACTCTACCAATGGACATCTTTACGTTTTTGAAGTTTTAAAAGAAATTTTCTGAGCAAAGCGCAAATATACCCAGCAGAAGTATTCGTTTTTATAGCCTTCGTATAAGCAGCATGTCAATGTTCAAATCGGTCACAAAACCAATTTTTCTCATTTCTACACTGTCACTTTGGTGTTCAATAAGTTACCAATTTATGTCCAGAAAGAGGTATATTAAATTAAAAAATTTTTTTTTAAAATTTTTTTTTTTTTTTAAATGTTAAAGTCTGGTTATTTACAATCGAATAAGATGTTCTAGAATTGTTACTTTTAAATTCCTCGAATGTTTTTTTAATGCTGCATTTGGTAATTTTTGATCTTGCTCACATTGTGTACTCATTTTTTAATCCAAAACTTTTTTTTGTAACCGTTGTAAGCCCCACATCAAAAACTTTTTACTTTGTATATTATTATAGTTGTGCCATTACACAACTAACTTTATGTTACGTTATCGTCACTTTTATGTTCCGCTTTACTAGGTATTATAAAAAATTGTATTCTAGTTTTTTTAGTGATGAAAATAAAAATTAAATCTTTTCTTTAATCTAATTTGAAATCTAATCTTAGATACTATTTATATCTTTTTAACTGTGGAAACTTTCAAAATTTAATCTGCGAAAATTTTCCTACCCAAGGACTAAGCAATCGTATCTGATTTTATTTGGTAAGGGGTATGGGTTCAGCGTATACAAATACAAACGGTGTTCATTTGACAACTTCATGGTAAAACTGAAACTAACTGGATTGGATATGGCACGGTGTATACTTTCTTCTTTCTTTGTGTGATAAAAATTGCAATATTATAATATCTCTATACACTAAACTTAATATTAACACTTCTTAAATTATGTATAGTAAAAACAGATTTCCCTAAACAGGACGTGAAAACTTTCTTTACAACTTAAATTAATCTAATTCCGGGAAGGCTAATCTCTTGTTTTTATCCGTCAAAAGTCGTTGACCACAATACACTGCTCCTGTTGAAACATTGTATAAATATCATTCTTAATCTGCAATATTGGTGCAAGGGCATTTGTTTTTACTTGTGGCTGTAAGCTACATAATTCCGTAATAAGTTATACTGGGAAACACATATAGCTGCAAGGTCCAGTTACACTTCGGAGAAGCTAAAACAGAACGAACAAATGAAGAGAAACCACGGCAGAAATTCTCTCGTGGATGTTGACTTTGGTTCACAAACTTGCTAGCGGTGTTGCTTCTGGTTTGTAAATAATATGGCGGATTCAATACTTACATTTGTTTTTCTTACCTATAGATTAACTTGTTATGGTATGGACTCAATATTTGCAGACCTTTTCTTTGAAATATGTTGACTTGCTTTTCTCAGAAGTGAGGAGGGAATTGAACTTACTACCAAAGGTAATGAAAACATTTGTTCGTTCTGTGCGGTTTTTAGTATACTTTCTCGAAAATATTGTTTCTTTTGAGCCTGCTTAATTGGAGAAATTTTATCCACTTAAGTTATTGCTTTTTTGTTAGCAGTTCACAATCGCAACAAATTGAGTACACTCAAATTATCACTCTCAGAAATAAATTGAAAATTATCGTGAGGGACTTCCAGCAGCTTCCAGGATTCAAAGGTGGAATTGCCATTTTGAGGCAAAGCAAAATACATTTTTAAAACAGTAAAACAATACTTTTCTATCTACTAGCTATTAAGCTCTTTAACTTTCCAGCCCAAAACGTCACCATGTCGCTCATTCAGTAAACATGTTTCTATGCAATTAACTGATTGCTCTCATTAAATGGCGATGAAAATTAAAAATATGATTTTATTTATTTCAAACATAGATGCACCAACTTATCGATAATTCAATTTGAAAGAATGTACAAGAAAATAAATATCACATTTTATCACTCACACATAAAAATATTTCTCTTTAATAAAATTGGTTCCGCTAAGGAAAAGTATAATATGGATCCTCAGAAAATATTACATTCTACTTTATGTCTCATTCGGCGTATCGGCGTATCGGCATGTCCCTAATTTTTAATTTAAATTCAATGACAAATCGAAAATTAAAGCAACAGAAAAACCACACAAAAATTGTTTTCCCTTAAAGGATTTCTTGAAAAGGTTTATTTTTTCCTCGGGTACGGTAAAGTCAAGAGGAAGGTCATAATGTAAAATATTACTCCTTTTTTTCTGTTCTGTCGTGAATGTGAATTACTTAAAAGCCCTTAGGCAGAGCAGATATTCTTAAGATGATTTGAAAAAAGAGGATAACAATTCCTTAATTAAATAAAGGGTTTTCTTCCATCGTAAATCATTCTTAAAACTCTAAAAAATTGTTTTGTGATGCTGGAAAAGAAAAGTCGTTATACCTATGAAATGGAACGCACAAAAAAAATTTAAATCGTGAATTTAATGCAAAATTTCTACAGACATATTTAATTTATTTTAAAATAAAAGCATATATGTACTAACCAATTGCTATTGTCAAGACTTATTATTCGCGTGTTCTTTAGGGATTGCAATTCAGTCGTCAGGTCTAAAAGCGGAAACAGGAAACCAAAACTTAACTTTTGTGAATTTGCCAATGTGATTCAAGATTGTGGTTTAACATTAATATTAAAGAATTTCTGATCGAGTTATGTAGAGGAAAGTATCCCTGAAGCTGCAAAGTTAACACGTTAAAAAGAATGGTCACAGATAATGTCAAATAGCCAAGGATAAATATGAAACAAGGATGTAAGCGGGAACTTCTAACTGCTTAAGAGTCTTACGAAAAACCTTTTATTCGTATTGTTAAGGTGCGAAGGTTAAATCAGGGGAACGGCCCAGGTTAGTTTAATACCCGGTAAATGAGTGATTAAGAGTGTCCACTTATTTATAATTTGCAATCAAAAATAAATAAAAAATAACACCATTCAACGGTAGGACGGAAAAATCAACATTTGATCTTGGCAAATGTCCATAACCTTTGCATCTAGCCACCAGCCTCTAAGGTCTTAAGTTTCTCGCGGTAGCAAACTAAGAGTGAGAACGTGTTTTTGTCCTTATACTTGATTATGTCCAAGAAAAAAGTTCTCAAAAAAAAACCCAAACAAATAAATCTTTGAAATTTCTAGTGTGTTATTATCGTTTAATTCAATCTTAATCTCTTTGCAGGGAAAATTGGAATTCTTTTAAAGTGCTGTACACCAGGAATCTTTCACAATGGAGTTAACTTCCGAAGCTGAGAACAAAGAAGGAAGGAAAAGCAATTTGTCCGTTATTGCATTGGAATTGAATTCAGCGTAGAAAAAGTATGGAAAAGCATGGCGGAGAGTGTGGAGTACAAAACAATACACTCGAGTTGACAGTGAGAAGCAGCAGAAAGTATTTTCAATAAATAAAGTCCGCTTGTTCTCGATATCGAAATACATCTCGAAATTTGCAACGCTTTGTTCATCTTTTTAGAAAACGAATACCATGGATATAAGTAAAATGCGTTATTTTACAAATTGAATAGAAAGGTGGGCTTTCGTATCGGTTCTATAAGGTTTTAGCACACGAGGAAACACTTTCCAGATCGGTATTCTAATTTATAGATAATGTAGCTGAATATTCAGTAACTGGCGTGGAATTTGTAGTTTCTGTTCAATCCAACAGAATTTTTTCAAATAATATTTTATCAGTGGAAGGCATTGTTTTTTTAAATTTTCCGACAGTCATTTGCATTTGCTGTAATAAAACTTCAAGTGAAGTCCTATTCATTTCAAAATAGGGGACAAGAGAGATATATCTCTCTTAAGTCTTCCGGAAAACGTATTTGCGAAGGTGTTGAAAGCGAGTTCCAGAGCTGTAATCGAGCCTTTGTTGCAGGAAGGACAATGCGGTTTTCGGCCTTTTCGGCCTGGCAGAGGCTTAACCGACCAGCTTTTAACTCTGAAGTTTATTCTTGAGAAGGCCTGGGACAGGTCTACGCGTGTTTTGTAGATTTGGAAAAGGCCTTTGACCAGGTTCCACGGGATAAACTCTGGAGATTTTTGCCGGACTTTGCAAATAGTCCTCTTCTGAAAGTTTGTGTGGGAACACTTAGTACGGGAACCATTCCCATTACATGGGAAGTGCAGAAACTCTGTTCGGGTACATGGCGTGAAATCTCATCGTTTTTATGTGTGTGTTGGCCAGGCTGTGTTCTATCGCCTTTTCATTTCATAGCATATATGGACTGGATGGTGAAGCGTAGACTTAGTTAGGAATGTTTTAAAATGGCTTCCTCCAGGATAAATCATCTGCTTTTCGCAGATGACTTAGCTATCTTGACATCGTCGGAGGAGGAACATTAGCGAGCACTGGATGGGTTTGCGACCATCTGGGAAGTGATGCTTCTTTTCCGAACTCCTGTGCAGTATAACCTTCACATGTCTCATTGGAACAGATAGAGAACTTTAAGTATTTCGGTGTCTTTTTCACTAGTGATACTGAGTTATCCTCAGGATTGGCCAAACTGGAGCAATAGTAAAGGAACTGCCCCGGCCGGTCATCACGAAAGTTGATCTTGGAGTGAAAGCAAAGATCTCCGTTTTTATTTTAGTGTTCGTTCCAACCCTTATTCTGTGGTCTGCGATTCGGATAATGACCGAAAGAATTAGATCGCGGGTACAAGCTGCCGAAATGATATTTCCAAGGTTCGTCGTTGGTGGTACTCCATATGAATAGATTGAAAAACGCTGTGTTCGGAGGAAATTAAATGTTGGGCAGCTACTTCTCCGAGGTGAAAGATCAATTCTTCGATGATTTGGGCACGTTGTTTGCATGCCCCCCGACAGACTTCCAAGACAAGTCATGTTAACCGATATGCGAGCGCGTTGCCCTCTAGTAATAACGGAAACATGACATAAATAAGCTAGAACTCCAAACTTTTTTGTTGCCCGAAATATAACTCATTTCAACAAAAACCGCCTGAAATAGCAGGACATCACGACAGAGATAATAGCTTTTCAGCTATAAATCATCATCGCATTTTCTTTCTCCTCTGGTGATGACAGTCAACCAAACGAACAATGACTGACTGAGTAATATCTCAGAATGGTTCCATTGAGCCCAGCTAGTAGAATTATATAATATTACTATCATAATAGTATGAGAATGGTATGAGAATATTAAAACCAAAAACAACATGTTTTCACTCATAAATTTTATTATAAATGTTGATAGCAAATTAATGTTCAACACATTGGGTCATGGTGCCACTGTCGTTTTTTTTAACTTTAAAGATTAATGTTTTTTTAATCATTAAATTAATTTTAATACCTAATCACTCTTTTCATAATTCAAAAAGTGACTGGTAAAAAAACTTTGTAAATTAAGGTTAGAGTAAAATTTCTTTCGATCGCCATAAAAAACAATTACGAATCAGTAAATCGGCGTTCTTAATTACATGACAGAAAAATTGGAGTGGTGATGCAATTCAAGTAATTTTGATTTAAAACTTATATCAGGGCCAGAATTATTCTGCGTTACACAGCAAGGTATGCAAGGTATGCACACACATTCGATATGGAAAATGACGGTTTTGTGATGTAAGTGGGAATGTTTAAAACCTTTTTTCTTGATTCGCCTTCTTAATATTTTTCTAGAAAATTTCTTTATTTTTAGTACGTGAAAATAAAATTGAGAAATATGTTTCGATTCCTAAAAGTTTATTATCTGAGATCGTTTGCCGAAAATAACTATTTGAGAATATAACTGTAATAACCCAAGCAATTACATACATTGAGATTATTGTACACTGTGTTGGATATGTTTTAAAATACAAAATTTCGGTGACGATACAATACAGGGTATTTCAAAAACGTAAAAATATCAGTGAAGGATGTTTATATTTCCATCTTTTTCTTTTTGGTTCTTTTGGTTGCACTAGAAGGGGGCTTTTCACCTTTTAAGGAATGGCGTGAGCTTGCTGTTAACCATAATTGTCAATTAAATCTTGACGAGAGAAATTGCCACGAATGGCGAAGTATATTCTATGACTGCCTGGCAGCCATTGACGAAAAGCTCTATCAGCAGTCCTTGTGCAGAGCGAGAACATCACTTACAAGAGAACTTTACAAAAGCCTCACTCACGATTTACACACCGCCAACTATTTTTGTGATAAGCTGAACGCGTCCGAAATTAGTTTAGTATTTAAGACACGCACTGAAATGCTTGATCTTAACTTCAGACCATACCGAAATGACTTAAACCCGCTTTGTAACCTCTGTAACCTCAATCAGAACGAAGACACCTTCCATTTCTTAGCTTTATGTCCTATCCTTCAAGAGATCCGAAAATTATTTTTTGCCAAGAGCTTTCTCTCGATCCAGGAATGTCGCTCCTTACTAAACGGCGGATTTGGTTGGAAGATACTTACATGCTATCTAAAAGAAGCAATTGCTTTTCGTAATTTGTATCAGTCTCCGTGAGCTAAATCAGCAAAACAAAATCAGATCTATCCACGAAGAAATCCCTTCTGTTCCGTTTTAAGCTAAACCAAAAGCCCATAAGTATAGATGACAAAGAAGTCACAATCTTTTCTTTTGTATTACAAATTAAATTAACAAAAAAAAAAAAAAAAAAAAAAAAACCTAATATAAGCACTAATTATGAATTAACTTTCTCGGTCCTATCATTCAACGGCAGACGGCTTCTTTTTGTAAAACTTATCGAAATGAAAATAAAAAGTTTTTTGAATTTGAATTGAATTTGAATATTTCCATCGTGTGATTTTACAGAAACCTTAACTATGGTTTCGGGGGCGTATACGTAACATTTTGTTACCAAATTTAAGATCATTTTACTAGTGAATTTTTATTTATTTGTCAAAGAAATCGTAAAGGACTAATTTACGCACACAAATTCCTAGAGGAATCGCTACTTTCGAATTAAATTTTAAAGTCATTGAAAGAAAACAGAAAACAATTAGTCTTTAGGTTTAGCTTTTTTGACTATTTATTTCTATGATATGAATCTGTTTTCACACTAAGTAGACTTGTGGCTAAGCTTATTGCCGTCTACCAGTTTGACAAAAACAAACAAAAAATTCTCCTAAAAATACGTTTAATGATAAATAAATCAAAAATCTTCTTTTAAATATTTTTAGTCTATAATGCAGAACATATACTTTGTTGTATATCAATTCTTTCCAGCGTGAACGATTATTTTAGTTCCTTTCTCCGACTTCAATGCACATCATCTTAATTACTTGAGCCTCAAATTTTTTTTAGTTCTTTCTAATTTTGAGTCGTTATTTCAGATTACTGAGCTCGCATAAAATCGGAAGATCCGGATGGTGTGGTCAAATTTATAAAATCAAATTTAATAACTCCCCTCTTATTTTGAATATCAAGCTTATATTTAAGGTTGAGTTTCCATCGACGAAAAAAGATCTTTTCAGTAGAAAGGGGTTAATTTTGCTTCGATTGGTTAAAAGATGCGCCTGTTTCTTAAATTTTACCTTATAAGTCTGTCTGTTAAGTAAGTTGTCGAATTCGTACTGTAAAGATCCGGAAAAATATAAGAACCCATAAGAGGAATACATCATTTTGCACAACAAAATATACGCAAAAAACTCTTCAGCGTGTTTGCAGATTTCTAAATGCTTGATGGTTTTTGTATCAAAACGGAAAAGGTATAGAACAAACAATAAAAAATAAATAAAAAAAGAGTTGCAATGAGAATTTTTACACGTATTTTCTTTGCCCCTCCTGAAATTTTCCCATGGCCTGGCATACAACTGATTGATTTTTTCCATTTGTTGGCGCTCATCGCCCACATCCCTAACTTTAACTTGGCTTATTTCTACGAATTTATAACAGATGAGTGCCTACTAAATGCATTTGGTGATTACACACATGGATTTTGGTACAAAGCTGACATCCATTCATTGCCTTATCCATTCCCTTCATCTAAAACGTTCGCTCTTAGAAACTCTATCAATACGTCTTCTTCCTACCCTATCCAAAAGAATGAACTCAACTTGTCCACAAATTGGGTTTCGCCACGTAAACTCATTGAGATTAAATATTATTTTCTTCTGCAGCATTTGGCAGAGAGTTGAGAGAGGTGCCCACAAATAACTTAAATGAAAAAAAATTATTTTCAGTAACTTAATTGAGCTGACTTTTGAAATTTGGAAAATATAGCCAATTTGTCATTCAATTGTTGGGTTGAAAATTTTTTTATATAAGAACAGACATGGTCTCGAGTCACACTGTTAATGATTTGCTCTTTGGAGAAAAAAAAATCGCAAATTATTCAGGTTATTTTTCCGTCATAAGGCGTGTGTTATTAGTTTGATTGAGAAAATTATGTGAAATAAAAACTGGCCCCACTCTTTTAGGAAGAGTATAAGATATGTAATAGTTAAGTAATATGTGGTACATTTTCCAATTTAAAAAAATCGAACAAGTAAGTAGTGAAAATAAAACAATTTGAAATTCAACGGAAAGACGCAAATATGGCACCTTATAGTTAAATATACAATAGGTATTTCAATACAATAGGATACAATACCTTCAGGATTTTAATTTTTCTTAGGCAGCAACGTTAGTAAAGTAAGGATACTTATACTAGCGAGTCAACGTAACCTACCAATCCAGACAAAATATTAAGAAAGTTGTCTGTGGTTACCTTTTAGGAGTACTGGCTCTATTTACCGTTAAAAGGAAAGCCATATTTTAGCTTTTCACCCAAATAAGAAACCCTTAAAATGACCAACCTCCGAGAAAGGTAAGTCACTAAAAATAGTTACAAAAAAAACCCGTAGACAAATTTAAGAGCTCGGAGGTATATAGCAACAAAAGAACATTTTTCAATGCCATTCAAAACCTTTCTTGCTTTTGTGTTGCATTTTCGAGGGTAATTTGGGATATCCACCCTTAAATACAAACGACGTTAAGTTCCCGCAGCCTGTAGGAAAATGAAAACAGACTGCTCGTTCTTCCACAACACAGAAATTTTATTTGTATCTCTTCTTGCAGAAATGTATTTGAAAAAGGATAAGGCAAACTCCCTGGGGTGTCCCAATTCAGGTAATTAAATTCAGATATTATTTGCTTTGATAATGTGTTAAAAGGTGTGGAAGAATATTTTAAAGAGAAACGGGTACATTCAAATCTGGAGTAAGATTGTCAGCCTTGAATATATGCCGGGGTAAATTTTTAGTCTTAAAATTCAGCATAATCATTCTGAAAGTACTTAAAAGGTTTCTCTGTAAAAAAAAAATTAACAAAAAAAAAGTTTTAAAACTTTGTTAAAACAAAAGTGAAAAACAAATTATTATGTCATTTTATTCAATTACTTTGAGTTGACCTGTATTTTCCCAACTAAAAGTACGCAAAAGGTTGCGACAATTACGTATGTATTTCAATAGCAGGAAGTGAAGGTAATTAGTTCACATCATCTGCATAAGATAATCTTACATGAACTGTAAAATCAAACATAAAAGATCCCCACAAAACCCAAAAAAATATCTAACTACTGAAAGCCAACAAAAGTCTGAATATAACCCGCAAAATATTCCTAAAAGCAATACCAAGCAATGCGATGACCAAAACCATTTCAGAAAATTACTTTGTTCATCAATTTCATTATCGCAATTTTACGCTCCATTTCCGAAAAAAATTACTCGACCTTTGGTCCTGTACGTGATTTCTACCTTCATCAAACATAAATTATGTTAAATACGCAAGTTCACAGGATACAAGGGAGCATTTGAGGGGCAAACAGTCGGAACAGATAAGGGAGATTCCTTTGTGTTCACCAAAAAAAACATGTCGCATAATCTTTTGTTTAAGGATTCATTAATTTTATGCTTGCAGCTTCGGCCTCCAACAACTGAAGGGGTTTCCTTTTTTATTTTCTTTAAATTAATACTTTTTGTATTTATTTTTAAACAGATTTTCGAGAAACATTGTCTCTCAGACTCATTAAATATTATGATAGTCATATCAACGCATTACGCTGACCACAGAGCTTCCATGCACCATCACAAATTCATTAAGTGGAAATCGCGATGGATTATTAAGGAAATGCAAACATATCCTTCCATAATCAATGAGGATTAAATACATCACCATGGCACACATTAACGCATTATGCGACAAGTAAGCATTTAATAACATCCTATGGGGTTGAAGTTGAATCGACAACTTTACTGCATATGAGTCATCAAAATTTCAATAATGAAGAGGAAAATATTTCCTGCAATATAGGTACATAATTAAGAAAATTTAATAAGGACTTAAGATATCCAATATTGATGAGCAATTATTTTGCGAATTAATACGACTTCCTAGCAGAGGAAAATTCTTTAGAACAATAAAGTTAAATTATCTGTGCTTGAAAAAAATTTTAATATTCTTTTTAGACAAACGGAAAATATATTCAATACAGGATAGCTCCATTTTTTGCCCTAAAATTGCTAAAGTACAAGCAAGACATCTTTCGAAAAATGATGTGTGTAGTGTAACGTTTTATAAAATATAATAATTGAGTCTTTTGGTTTGTTGTTTTTGCCATATTAGTTTAATTGTATTTCATGTAACCTAATCATATATTTATTATGACAGACATAAAAGGCCATTGTCATTTCGTATTATGTCAGTACTTTGAGTTAGTGCCTGTCCCTTGAGCTCAAGTGTGTACAAAGGAGGAATTATATAATTGTCAAGAGCAACAGGATTATGAAAGATGAAAACGCGTCTGACAAAAATGAAGCCAAAAATGAAATGACATTATTTCATCTACTTTCATGTCATGGTGATAATAATAACCTTTTACGAAAATTGAAGGATATGTTTGAAGTAAAATCATGGATCTTTGACTTCTTTTAAAGTGTGAATAAGAAAACATAAAATAAGCAAGTTCAGTAAACATTTTTATTTTATTTAGTTGAAAAGTCCAGCCGAATATGATTTAAAAATAATTTATATTGAAAATTTTTGGAAAAAGGAGCTTAAAAATAAATAAGTAGAGTGGCGCAACAGCTCGAGGTGAACCAGGGCCAACTTCTCAACAATGTATGCTGGTGTGTTAATTTCTTTACATACAAGGGGACCTACAATTTTTTGCCGAATCCGAACGGCACTTTGAGAAGTTTTTCAAGACAATTAATACTCTCGGAGGGCTTGTCAAACCCTCGCGGAGGTGGGGACCGTGAAAAAGAACAAGTCTTTTTTTTCAGGTGACGATGGCAGGATTCGAACCCAGACCTCTGACGTAGTAAGCACACACACTAACCACTACGCCACGGCACCCCACGCCACCCCAAAGGAGCTTAATGCCAAAATATATTTGGATTACAACAAAAAGTAGATACGTAAACGAAATTTAAGTCAGTGTCAATTTGCTGCGTACCCCTCATAGAAGCAGTTCACAATGTGGAGTCATTTGAAAATAAATGTTTCTTTTCAAACATTTTCCAAAGCGGTGGGGTTTGTATCCTTTGTTCTCAGATTCTACTGGACATGTTTTTCGCTATTGACTGCATGCTGACTATTGCTTCCCTTCACTGTCAAGACATTAAGCATAAAGTAATGTTATGGGATGTGGTGTTTAGTATTCTGTATAATACTTTCTTGTCTCTTGAACTCATAAAAAAGCCGAGACCCCTACAAAAATGCGTCCTAATGTTCTTTTGTCTCTTACAGATGCATGGGCAGTTTTGGAATGACTGCCTTTCGAAATATCGGTCGAGCGTGGTCCATTAAGTGCTCAATCTTAATGCAACCAGTGAGTAAGTGCAACAGGGTGAACGCAGAAGTTACAGTCCTATCCTATCCCCCATTGTAAAATGTTAATATTATTGTTATTTTTTGACATTTTACAAGGAGTGCAAACTTCGAAAAGGGGCGCGGTCCAACCGCCCCTGATTACAAAACTATTGATTATAACACAGATATTTCCAAGTTACGCTTAAATGAACGTAAAAACGCAATTTTTATACCCAACCGAGGGTATATTAATTTTAGTGCAAAGGCCACGCACAATACTGGCTTCAATGTGAAACAACCTCTATTTCACATTTTCTTTCGGAGTGCCTTTTGGTCAAGTTAGAAAAACGGAGATACTTAAATTTTGATACTGAGCTAAATTGGCCCAAGACCTTTAACAAGTTAAAAATTAACCCGTCCACAATATCGACCATGCCCACTTTTAACAGGTTAGATCCTTAAAAGCCCGATTTTTCGGAAATTTGACACCAAATCGAAAAAAATTGTATGACAGATATTGAAGATATTACCATTTGCAAGGTTTTGTCCATACAAAGTTTTGAGCTCCGCCCACTTTTAGGGGCGTTTTTAGGAAAAAAACAGGTTTTTTCCGAAATAATATCCGTTTTTAACGCATTTTGTCATGAATCTAACGAAATGACAATTAATTGATTTTAATTTTTATCCCAGACCCACTTTTGGGGGCGTGGCCCTTACACATTATTTATGAACTCGGGATGAAAAATTTTAAGATTTGATGTTACACGGTATGTATATAGGGTCGGGTATATAGATACTCACTTGCTTTGTTCAAATTCAATGCTTTTGAAAAATCGACACCTAAAAGGGGTGTAGCTTAAAGCTGTTTATAAAAGGAATCTGGAATAAAGTCTAGTTTATCTAACCTGCTAATTTTTTCTTTTATTCTTTCCTAAATAAGGCTTAAGGCCAGTCGAATAAGTTTCTCTGGAAAGTTTTATGTTTTTCTTCAATACTGTCTCCAAATACTCCAAATACTGTCTCGCCACGCCCACTAGAGGAGGTAAAGCGATTAAATTTTATAAGAAAGATATAATAAATACCAAATTTCAGGCTTTTAAGACGTCTTACAGCTTTGAAAACTCTGGACGTAGTTGCACAATTGCACCGGTTGTAGGCGTATCTGTGGGCGGATTTTAATTTTTTTTACAATTGTACTGCTTCGGATAACAATTAACGTATGTACCGAATTTCGATTTCCTAGCTTTAAATGTAAGACCTAAAAACGTGTGATATACATACTGACGGACGGACGGACGGACGAACATGGCTTATTCGATTCAGAATTCGGTCTCGATCATATGCCCTTGAGATCTTGGGGGTCTACCATAATTATTTCATCGTGTTACAAACTATGTGACAAACTTAATATACCTCCTATCCTATGGGATGGGGTATAAAAAGAAACAGGCCGACGGATTTGAAAGATACATTTTTATTTTAATGATATTATGTTTAGTAGTTTAGTCCAGTGTACTTAAGCTGACGTAGACACAATTCATACATACTTGTTGTATTTGCTGCGCTTTTTTACTGAAAAATTTTTGAAGAAAATCTCCTAAACATATTTAGTTTTTAACGTTTAGAGTCGTCCGCGGCCCGGAAAATCTTTGAATCCACTCCGCAGGGAAGGCGCAGTAGAGGAGCACCGAGATTCAGGTGGCGCACGCAAGTGGAAGGGGACCTAAGGCAACTTCGCGTGTAAAACTGGAGATGGCTAGCTAGAGACAGAGATGGCTGGCGAAGCTTGTTAAGGACCGGACTTAGGCCCAGGTCCACCCGGGCTGTAGCACCACCTTAGGTAAGTAAGTAAGTTGGAGTCTTCCTCAATAAAATCTACAAAATGCAATAAACGATTTATCAGTTTCAAGCCAAGGCTTGAAATCTGTATGGAACCCAATAAACTTATACCTGACTACTTTTTGCGAAAGACAAGGCGCATAACCGACAGTCATTACGTTATTGCCACGAGCAACTGGGAATTAAAGTCACAAGCAAATTCTCGTTTTCTGCATTTCTTGTTAAAACACTGTTTGAGTAATGATTAAGATGTTCTGTTCTTAAACCTATAAATAAACCCGGCATTTGAACTTAAGCAACTGAAAAATTTAAAACAATTAGTTCCACTTAAGTGAATCGTTCCTAGCTTATCGCTATAGACTGTAGACTCGAGTAGTCAAAAAGTCTAAAGGTGTTTAGGCACATGACCTTGTGGAGCAATTCTTTGCTTCGAATTCCAAGTCGTTGGAAATCTAGAATCAAGAGGTTCTAGATTTCCAACGACTAATAATTTAAGGAGTTTTAAAAAACTCCTTAAATAATTATTATTCAAGCCGCAGTTAAAGGTGCAACGGGTGCCGTTTTGGTGAAGCCCACCAGAAAAAAAAAATAGTGTGAAGCTTCCTGAAGTCGATGACTATCATCATACGTAGAGCAAAGCACAAGTATTTAACACACTTAAGCATAATGTTTATTTTCGTAAAACGACAGCATGATTTGTAAGTCATGTTTTGTAAGTTTGTCCATGACAAAATGTCATTCAAAACTGGTGATTTTGGGAGTCCAATATTTATCCTTCGGGCGACGCATGTATGGCTAAATTGCTAATGTCAGCTAAAGTTAAGATGCAAAAAATAAAAAGGGCCAGAAAGAAAAAGTCTAAGCAAACCCAGCACCCCAACTGAACCATAACGATCTTCTTAAACATTATTCGTTAAATGTTCAAATTGTTTAAAACGTTAGTTGGGTTTTTTTTTAAAACAAGGGATTTTAGTGTCGATTTTCTGATTTATCGATAAAATAAAATCGATTTCCCTTCATGTTGTGTTAAAATAAAATTTCCTAATTCACAAATCTTTATGCGTTTCACAATAAAGTATGCATTTCGAACGTCACGTGCACATATTTTTGTTCATGGATGCTCAAATCTCAATTAAATTGAAGAAGTTTAAATTTGTTTTCCAAATTGAAAATGTGCCACTTTCGAAAATACCAAATAAGATTAACTTACACGTGTATTCATTGTCAGTACATAACGCTAGGCTGTTTTCCAAAAAATTATAACAAGATATTCTCTAGTGCCAGTGTAATATTGCTCCTTTGTTGGACCTCGTCAGAAATGTTCAATAAAATTTCTCCTTGCTGTGAAAAAATTTCTTGTCTCCAGGTAACTGCTACTTATGCGAAAGCAGAAAATTAAATTAGAAATAAGCTTTCTTTGAACCTAACCAAAACTTTTAACAAGCGAAGGGAATTTTTCCAGATGTACTTTTGAGGACATCTAAGCTAATGAGTGAAATAATTCTAATTCATTACAAGGTTTTATTTAGTTGAAAATACTTTCTCTTAAATATTTTACATCATTAATAGAACACGAAAGAAATTATTACACATATTACGCCTTGAAAATTGAGCACTATGTTTAATCAATACCAAAAAAATGTATACTTCAAAGAAATAGCGAATAACGTTCAGGCCTCATCTTAATGTTAGGGGGATATCTTAAGTCGTATTATTAGAACTGAAGAGGTTGGCTTATATAAGAAATAAATTTACAAATTTAATACGCTATTTAGTTATTGTTTACTCTTATTAGCAAAAGAAAAACAGATTTTGCGGTCTGAGGCTCGCGAATCATAAATTTGTCAAAATAAACGTTGCTTCAATAAAATATAGTGAGGATTTGTGAGGGCAGTATTCCCTTTTATCCTTGCCAATGAAATTGAGACACCTTTTCGCTGTATTTCAATATACTTATGTCTATCAAAGTAAGTTTATTACCAAGAACCACCTTACCGATTGGTAATGTAAAAGAATAATTATCACTAATTGTAAAATTAAAACCTTAAAAAAGGCTAAATAAGATTTATGTTGGTGTAAATCGACAAAAAACAACATTTATATTGAAATATACTAAGTTCTAATACACAAAGTATTCGTTCAAAATGATGTGCCTTTAAAGTCAAACTAGCTGGCATAAGGGTGGCGGATGCCTATTAGGCGTTTTTTTAAAACAAAAAGAGTACAGTCCAGGTCCATTGGAAATTGTATTTTCTTTTTAATTTTTCTTCCAACTCATTTCCTGTTCTTCTTTTCTTTTCATTTATTCGGCCGAAGAATTATATCCGACCATGCTTATCCTGCTTACCACGCCGTGAGCTTATTGTTACATACTGTGTTGGATATCGCAGATATAATAAGGTAAAGTAATAATAAATGCTGTACACAAAAAGTATTTGGGGAGCCTTACATAAATGGCGGCTATAAGACAATTTGCTGAAGAGGATTTTATTTAAGACAAATACGTTGAATGCTAGCTAGAGAAGGATTTTGCTTCATTGATTGCCCAGTTAAAGAACATTCCAATAAAAGGGTATGGAAATGTTTGCCCCCGTCTTCTTGTTGATTAAAGGGGGTTCCAGTGCACAGCCTTATCAGCGTCTCTTTAAAAATTGGTTCGCTTTGTCAAAGCTTTATCAAATGGTTCGTACGTAAATTACTGCGCATGCTTATAAGAAGCTGATTTAATTTTTGCTCAAAGGAAACATGAGGAAGCTCACCTTAACGGGGGTGTATTGAAAATATTTCAAAACGTTCCTCTTTTAACGCGACACGTTAAACTGTTGATATACAATAACCTAGCGTCAGGAATATTATTCTTACAGAAATGAGTGTTACCAATCAAAGATTGTTACTCTTTTCCCTATTCTATGCTCATGGAATATAACTTTATTTTGAAGTCGAACAATTTTGAGCTTTTCCCACCCCATATGTCAAGGAATAAGTTTACTTTTAAGAAACTTACAATCCCCAAGTGAATATTCCTACCTACAGTTATATTATAACTGCAATTTATTTTCATGATTGATGAACAAGAAGTTGATCCTCTTGATTTCATGTCTCACTTAGATGTTTGTCTGGCTCCTGCTGATATCTTCAATGATTCACAAATTAACTCTGGGAATCGCAGAGACAACGTTTTCAGCAAGGGAAATCTAAAAAAGACTGGTTTGAATAATAATTTTTAGATTAATGGACTCTTTAAGAATGATGTCCTTCGGAAACTGCTTTTTCGCTACTCAGGTCGAAGTTTTGTTTTTTTTTTTTTATTTACAACTTAAATGATTTATATCATGGACAATGAAGCAATAGTACAGCGAGGTCATTTGCCCATTAACTTATTGTAGGTTTGTTTTACAAAAATAAAAACTACTGCATCCTATCAGGAACCCAAAATTGAATTTTATTGGTCAGCTCACCGCTGGTTCTTTCTGCTCGATGAAATTTGTGGGGTGATTCGTTGTTGTTTCATCTCAGATAAATTCCTTTGCGATCTAACAATGCATTTTTCTAGGACGCCACTGAAAGGGACCCGATATCCTTATCTTAATGTGACTACATACTTTACTTTTTAGCGTGGAAAATCAAAATTATCGTAGAGTGCTGATTTTTGGTATACTGTATGCCGTTAAGGTGTTCTGTTATTAGCTAACAAAAAACTTCGTGTTGACGTTTCATTTGACGTAGGTAAAAGGCTATCTATGCAATTTATTTGATTGAAACCAAAATAAGACCTGCATAAAATAAGGTGTAGGTATAGGTGTACTTTGAACGAAAAAAGCAAAATTCACCGCGGTCACTTTTGAGAGCGTTCTGATTTCTAAGCTAGTGAGTAAGTGCTACAGTTTGTACGCAGAAGTTAGGGTCCATTAAACGGAATGTTAAAAATACCCTTTTATATCCCACAATATAAATTACTGTTATTATTTCTATTTTTTGACGATTTTTGGTTACTGAAAACTTTAAAAAGGGGCGTGGTCCAACCACCTCTATTACAAACTATCAATATTAGCATAGATCTCTTCTAGGAAGCGGTGAAATGTACACAAAAATTCTTTTTTTTTTGTTCAAATTCTAAACTTTGGTAGATTCGACAACTAAAAGAAGACGTGGCTGAAAGTTTTGCAAGAACAAAATCTTGAATAGAACCTCGTTAACTTACGTGCTAATTTTTACTTCTTATTTTAAAAGCTACACTAGTCTAAAGTGTTTACTGTAAACTTCAACGCGCTTGACAAAATATGCGAATAGACGAAGAGCTGGTGCGTCGTCCTTAACAAGACTAAGTCAACGCATAAAAAAAAGCCTTTATTCATTAACTCGGTTAAAATCCCATAATCAAATGAAGCGAAATATCTAGGAATGACTGTGGATGTAAAACTTAAATGGAAGCCGCACTTAAAAAGAAATTAATTGACTTATCGGAAGATTTTCGAAACAAAGCATTATTATTATAACAAACTGCTTTTGTATAATCAAGTGCTAAAACCACCTTGGACATACGTTTTATAACTTTGGGGTTGTACTAAACCAAGCAATATATCTATTTTAGAAACTTTTCAAAATAAGACAGTCAGAGCAATCGTTAATGCTCTATGGTACATAAGAAATAGCGATCTTATGTACCATATAATGTACCATATTATGTACGAGTTAACAAACTGTACTCGCAAACTTAGTACTCGACTCCGCGTCCATTGCAACCGAGGATTGGATCAGAAAAATCGAATGAGTCGGCTACAACGAAGGAGATTGTTGGATCTAGCGGCTTTAGACGAAACCGCATAAATTGACGGTATTGTAGGTGCTTTCGTTGGAAGACAGCTTGCCACACGCGATTACTACAGAAGCTTAAACTACTTGTTAAAGAATTAACAAGTAGTTTTGTTTTTTAAAGAAGAAAGAAGAAGGTGTAATCTGGCAAAAAACGGGAGGCTTTTTGGTGAGTAAGAATCTCACACTACTATGAGCATGCACGGCCGGTCCTCGTAGTGCCCACAAAGATTTTTCCCACCCATGAAAAGAAAACCAAGTTTAAATTTTCTTGCTCAAAATTTCAAGCCTAAAAACTTGTAACATACAGAAGAACAGACGGATGGATACAGAAGAAAGGACGGATACAGATGAAAGGACGGATATGCTTATTCGATTCAGAATTCGGTCTTGATGTTATGCCATTAACGTCTTTGGGGTCTACTATTATAATAAATTTCACCGTGTTACAAACTTTGTGACAAAATCCTATCCTATGGGATTAGGTATAAAAACGATTTTTTTATACCAAAATGCAATTAACTTTTGAAAACCAATTCTGATAGAATATTTAAAAAAGAAATACAAATTAATCAAAAAAGGGTAAAAAATCAACAATAAAATTTCAACTAATAAATTATGAATGCAATTTAGATTTATTTAACTAAATAGTTTACATTTAAGATATAAGTAAAACGGGTTTCGGATATCCATAACGACTTTTGGAAGGATCAGTAACCTACTGCCTGCCAGTGTCAATTTTGATTCGGCTGATTTTCCTTCAAAAATTCTGCTTTTCAAAATTCTATTTTATAAAATTCTCAAAATGCAACTTACAACGGGACATAGTGAAGTACGTATCGGGGAGGGCCGTGTCGCCACAACCCCCCTACCTACTAATTTTCTGAAACAAGTTTCTTTGTTATTTTTACGCTGCATATGTATTTAAGTGTCCTTATTACGAATATGTTATTAAAAATTTTCGGTCTCATTTAGTTTAAAAGTTATAGCTTTTCAAAGTTTCAATTTTTCCATACAAAGTAGCTCATCATAGACTTAAAATTTCTGCCTAAGAATATGCAATGAAAATTTGACAAGTTTCTCTAGAAAAAATATTGCTTTTGGAGACAACAGTGTTTGGGTGGCCCGCTTCACCGGTTTAAAGGATTTCAATTCTCTTTTTCGCAGAGTTTAGCCGTTCACGCGACTTCTTCGCTAAGGGTAGGCGCCAGTTGTCTGGCAGGCGCCTGGGGCCATTTACGGGTATGTTAAAGTTGCACTCTTTTTGCCGTTTTTTCGCATATAACTTCTAAATTAATCGAGACCGACAAATTTTTTAATAGTATATTCGGAATCAGGACACTCAAATCCATAACTAGCATGAAAAAATCCAACAAATTCCACTTGGCCTTTCGGTAAAATTATATTCTATAGATTGCACAGATCATTGCTTTCTATAGATAGTATATTATATTGCGACTTTTGCCGTTTTTCGCAATGCTTCTATAGCAAGGCACAACGGATTACTTTGATCAGCAATTTTTTTTACAACTGAAATTGAATGCTATGAAATGCCCAGCACAAATTTTTTTGTATTCCAATATTTCCCCCTTTCTATGAAAATGACAAAAAATATTCTATAAAATATATAGAGTGTGTTTATTGCTTAAGTCTTTTGGAAAAAGCAGGAATTTGAGTAGCCCTTGTCCACGGACGCACTGTCAAATTCAACATCCCATAAACCTTCATGTTCCCGTCGAAAATCCTTACGTGAGTTTAGAGTCGCCGAAACTAGTGACTTAAGTTTCTGCATATTAAGTTTCTATATGTAAATGAATTTTATTAAATTCTTAGAGTACCTACTAAGCAAAGCAAAAAGTGCTCTTTAAACAGCCAAAGAATTTTGTCTGGACAAACCAAAGCACCAAGGTAATATAACCTGAATATAATGAAACAAATCCTTTTTTCTTAATGATTGATACAGATGTCAATATCAAACTACCTTTTCTACAACATAATTGTTTCCTAATTATTAATTTTAGCTCTTTGAATTTCTATTTTGTTAATAATTAAACCCTATTTAATTCGATTCTCGTATCAACCCGAAACTTTATAGTCCTTCATCTCGTCGTATAATGTGATCATTGAATTGACTTCCCAGTCCATAAGAAAAGGCTCTTTGACCCTTTTAGTTTTTGCCTTGAAACAAGAACGAAAGAACTTAGCTGAGGCACTCAAATTTGTTTATATTTACAACATCTGAATAAAAAATCTCAAGAAATTTCAGTTTGGTTTTATTTTGTGTTCCAACCAAGCTCACAACACGCGCAAAATATTTGAAAACCGGTGTATAACCTATTCGCATAATAGTTGCCAGGGGCAAACTTAATATAATTAGATTGATAATCAGATCTGGTTTTGACAGACCAGTGGCTCGAGATGATTGTGATTTGATTAATTCATTTGTTAGGTCGTGTACATATGCAAGTAAGTCCTTGGCTACAAAATATTTCATGCTCAAATGTTTTTTATATTAAAACTATTTAAAGTTTAAACGGAAAACTTCTGTTCGTACCTTAATGCACTGGAATTTAATGGAACAGTGCTACTGTCTATTCAAATAGGAAGTAAAGTTAATGCAAAACATATAAGGAAGCATTAAAAAATGAACTAAAGACAGTTTTTAAGCTGTGAAAGGCAAAACTGTTTATTTTTCAGATGTTAAAATGAGAAAATTTGGGTTCAACAATATTAAACCTCTGCCGTTTGTGGCCAATAGTCTTTGCAATTTTTGAAGGTACGATAAGTAGAGGTAGTGCTTGGGGTTAAACCCAACTAGCATAATGGATGTCCTTTTGTGAACACAACTCAGTGATCTGACTATCGAAGTGTTTGTGGGATAGGACACAATTTAGTGGGTAGATTCAGACTGCAGATTTTATAAAATGGAAGAAATCTCGTATCCCTTTATCCCAAAATCCGCTTATATTGATGAAAAATTCAGTATGGTTCTTTCTCATTCCAAAGATATCATAACAAAATTCAAATAATGCCTAAAAAAACTTAATTTCTAACATACCAGGAGAATCAGTGATTCTAGATTTTACTTCAGGACTATTTCAGACTAAAACTTCGCCTCTTTAATTATAAGGATCACGCTTTTAAAGCAACGCCCACAAAAGATGGCGGAGACACAAATTTTATACACAAAAAAGTCAAAAAATGCTAATATCTACAACTTTTGCAAAGCAATTTTTTGTAAAATTTTATAAATATATTTTGAAAAACAGTCGTTATATATTCCCTTAAAATGTGGGCGTGGTCAATGTACAGGCCAAACTATTCTGCTTTCTCAACGACAATTACAAGGCCATGCCACATACCAAAAATTAGTGCGCTCACACCATTGCAACATTGCTAAAATTTTAAAAATGTATTTTCAAAAATTAATCGTAATGCCCTTAAAGATCTGCATGGTGCTGGTTGATTTTGAAAAAAACTTTCCATAGACTTCTACGAGATTTGATATGGGTGGCGCTAAGAAAACGAGGGGTTCCAGAAGCCTACATGCGGATGATCATAGACATGTATGATGGAGCAAAGACAAGAAAGAGTAAGATGTCCTTCCGGAGTCACTGATGAGTGCTCAATTTAAGTCGGTGTACACCAGGAAAGCATCCTAAGTCCTTTGATTTTCATTGTAGTCCTTGGTTATCTGCTTGGAGGAAAACTAACGGACCCGAAAGTACATCAGTTATTCTTCACTGACGATGGGGCCATCTTAAGTGCAGATCATACATCCCTGCAGCGAGCACATGATATGGAGAATGGATATCGTATAAGCCAAAAGAAGACAGAGTACCTGTGCTGCCCATTCTCTGACCAACCCGAGCCGATTCCAGACAGTAAATTGAATGGAAATGTTTCCAAGTGTGAAAAGTTCAAATACCTGGGGTCTATGATCAATAGCAAAGCAAAAGCAAAATGTGATGACGACATCAATCACCGCGTAAGCGTGGGGTGGATGAAGTGGCAAGAAAACTCCGCCATCTTCTGTGACCGAAAAATGCGCCCTAAGCTGAAAGGCAAGCTCTACACCGCAGTTGTGCGTCCGGCGCTCACATATTCACAATGTTGGACAGCGTATAAGAAATATGAGAGCAAATTAACGGCAGCTGAGATAAAGATGTTTCGCATGACAGCAGGAGTAACAAAGCGAGATAGAATAAGAAGTACGAAGATCCGAGGAAGCCTCCATGTAAAAGATCCTATCTCCAGAAAAGTGGAGCACGACCGGCTCAGTTTGTATTGCCACGTTCAAAGGAGAGACCCTACGAACCCCATCAAAAAGGCAATGTCAATCAACATTCCAACGCAATCGCGAAGGAGAGGAAGGCGTAAACATTCATGGATCACACAAATGCAACGACAACAGCATTTATTTGGCCTCATAAAAGACGAAGAGATCCAAAACCGAGTGGCCTGCCGGTATATTCTGAGGTCAAATCGGCGTACCCCACAAGCGGACCATTACGAATGCTGTAGGGTGGGAGGGTTATGATCCATCACTTAATATCATAAAGTCGCCCTCACCTCACTTTTAGCAAAACTTTTTCCTAGAATATTTTAACTTAATTATATTTTCCAAATGGTATTTTTTCCTCCGCTAATTCGATTTCGTCAACCCATGATATTTATAGCTATACTAAATGTTTCAACAAGCTGCATACGCCCTATAGCCTTTCTTTTCTACATCTACTACCCCAAACCTCTTTACAAGTTCATCTAAGGACGTAAGAGAAAGTTTGTCTTAAATTACAAAAAAAGCTTCCAAAAACTGCAAGTAAATGAGAATATAAAGCAATATTCTCACAATATTGAGTTTGACTCCAGGAAATATAACCATAGTCTCCAGACTCCAGTCCAATAACTCTTCTATGTTCCAAAGAATTATTATTGATGCTAAGAAATAAATGGCGGTTTCCATTTTGAAGCTATTATTTTCCGTTGTATGATGCCTTTTTTAAATTTCTCGTGATCTTGGATTATTAATAGGTTGTAGTATCGTCACCAACTTCTGTAGGCATAAAACCTTAAATTGCATGCCGAAAATTGCGAAAATTAGTTTACCAAATCTGTCACTGCTCTTTGAAATTCAGCATTCAAATGCAAAATCTCGCGAGGCCATCATTTGGCAAAATGTCACACGGCTTTCACAACCGCAGAAAAATTGAATCGTGTGGTGTTTTACTTTGGTCGACATCGCCTGACGCTTTTTGGTCAACGGAATGAGAGATGACACGAGAAGGAAGCTTGTGTGCTTCACGCATCCCACTGTTTGCACGCTGGTGTCTCCGCTTTGAGATTAGGTGTCAATCAATCATGCCAACCATTTCGGCCCTCAACAGCTTGTTTTGATTTTGGGATTAGATACCAAACAATATTGACAGTCAGCGACGCTTTTCCAGTGATTGCAAGGACGACGACTTCACTGTCACATCCACCATTCTTCTGGACTATCGAAAGGCGTTATCCGATCAATGTTTGCACGCATAAAACTTGTTTCCTTAATAGGTAGGTGATATTTTTCTTAGAGTAGCTTTGCAGATGTTTCATGTAGTTTGGTTTGATTGTTCTAGATTAGGTACTGAAGCACAACAGAAAATACTGTTGTCAACCGAAAATTAGTGTTTGGTGACTGTAGTAAATAATTTTTACTATTTTATTTTTATTATATTATGAACTCAGATATGCAGTAATGGAAAGATTATAGATTTTATGTAAGGCTAGCGTAGGTGTAAATACTTTCAGGTAGATAATATTCTTTAATATTTACCTTGGTGGCGTGAAGTGCAGTTTAACGTGAACCAGGAACCTACCTAATAAAACTCTTGTCGTATCGTAAATAAAAATAAACCAAAATAACTAATAGACACGTATTGGATAAAGGACTAAATGATCGATATTTGCTCCCTTTTATTGCTAGGAACACATTCTGCATTCACAATTTATGCTAAGGAAACATTAAAATTTTATTGTCCAACCGCAATCATCGCTCGCGAAATACAAGATATTACATCTAACAAATGCACGTCACGTCTGGCTTTCTTAATTGAATTCCTAATCGTTGTCTATTTCCCAGCCACATAATAAAACACTCACATCTCATTGAAATTTCCTCAAAGACTGATGATTGGAAAGCAGATAGGCGTGCTACTCAAGAAGTTCGAATGTGGAATTAAGGATGTTTACGCTGCCAGAGATTCTGAATGTGCATTCTTAATGTATCTTGTGTATTATGAGGAGGGCAACCAAGATTGTGTGAAAATTGATAGACTTCTACACTATGGAAAATTGAAGAGCCCTCAAAAAATATCCTCGAAATATATTGGCTCTTTCTTGAAATGCTGCGTTTTAATACTTTAACGTTAAATGAAAATCTAGAACATCGTTACTATTTGTGTTGCATTCGCATGGTGAAAACTTTGATGGACGTGTTGTTAAATGATTACAGTTTTCCATAAAGTTTCCTTTCGAGAGTATTAAGTGTTTATATTTTGTGTTTATATAAGGATGCCCTAGTAAAAATATTTTGCCTTATCCCTAGTCCCTGGAAAAATAGCAGTTATGCAGCAGCTCAGTACCGAGCACGCATTTGTTCGTTAAAGTACGCAGTAATTCCGCTTTCATGTAGTTCCTAATTTTCAAAATAAACATTTTTAGGACATTAGTGTCCTTTATATTGTAGGATATTAGAAAAAATATTGCCTTCTTTTTAGTGGGAAAAACACTTTTTTTTCCCCATAGCAAAGACAGACTCCAATTTTCCCCCTGTTAAGTGAATAACTTTACTGATCTGAAGAAAAATTTGTTTTTGGAACACGTTGTAAACGTTTTGATTGAAGCAAGCTACGTTTTATTCGTTCAATATCAACGCTCTCTGGATTTTTCTGCTTTAGAAAACTCAGCCACACTGAATTCTTTCATTTCCTAACTAAGCACTTTTTCTCTGATGGTAAAAATATGTGCTTACTTTTTGGCAGAACTATTTTTTTTTTTGTTCACAAGCTCTTTGTTTCTGGTAAAAACATCGAATGCCTTGTATAACCAGATCGGCCAGAACAACCAAATTCTTTTGCTATTTGAAAAACCAATACTCTGATTTGTGTACAGAATTAATTGACCAGAAACATTTTTGGCTTTTAATTGATAAAAACACATTTGGCAATACCCATGTACGTGCCATTCATATTCCACTGTAACCAAAGATCCTAGACGAGTTAAAGCACTTCTAGTCGTTCCATCGTTATTCCGCAAAAGCGAACAAACCTTATTACCATAGTTGGTTGGCGTCTAAAGACAAGATTCGAGGTGCATCAGTGATTTTTTATGTGGATTTTCCAGGCTTAATACATGACGCAAAACATTTCCATTAACTATAATAATAGTTAATGAAACTCTAAGGAAAAAAAATTGTGTCCTGACGAAACTCGAAATCAAAGAAAGTCTTTTTACATTATTTTAAAATTGTTTCTAGAGTTTTTTTTTAAGAACTCCTAACAGCAGAGGAGATTATGTAAAAAATGTTGGGTACTTAAATAATATTAATGTAATATAATATCAGCCGGAATACACTCACAAAAACAAGTGCTCATCAATCCAATCTCGTGCCTAATTTTGTGCGCAACGCGTATTTTTCTGTATCTTTAATAAAAAAAATTACAAATAAATTACCCTACCACTTCAGTTTTCGAGAGAATATTTAAAAAAAACTGTCTCTTACTCCCTTAAGGACAAATGTTGCCATTCAGAACTCCATTTCTTTACTTTTTTATACAAAACTACGTGATATTAGTTTAGATAAAATTAAACTGCGTGTTAGGAGCCTTATTCGTCTCAGCCCAAGTTAGCATAATGTAACAAGGTATTGGTATAGACTTTGTACCTCACTGTCTTTTGAACGGTTTAATATACTATTTAACTCGATATGGTTAGTCCATTAATACAGAAAAAAAGATAAAACTCCCTTATCAGCCTGGTGATATGGTGATATTATCCCTGTATATAAACGCTATAACAAATTATGACAGCGTTGACTGACACAAGTCACTCAACTTCACACAACAGGAAGCTACCTAATTTGTGTCTATCTGTAGGGCACATAGTGTTAATGCCGGCACACACATCCTGCTAAGAGTTAACCCAAAAATATCAAGTAGAACTTCTCAGATTAGGCCGCAACAACACGACAATTTATCACTCTTATTTGGACTTGTTAAGGGGTCCTTCGTAGGAAAAAAAAAAATCGAGATTTTAACGAGAGTAGTTAAGGTGTGTTCTCTCACTTTTACGTTTATCCTCGTCCTTTGACAAATGGCTGACTAACAAAAGCCGGCGGGATTTATAGGTCACGTAACACGGGTATATCACGTTTGTCAAAGTGTTTGCAAGAATAACAACACGAACACTTTGCTTCTTTGGTAAGGCGACGGACGGTTGATAACCGACTGCCTGTACAAAACAATAAAAACAGAAAACTCCTGCAAACAGATTTTCCGGCACGAAAATGAACGTTTCACACCAACGACCCCAACTTCGCAAAAGATTAAATAGTTGCAGTGTTGGTTGCGGAAATTATTGCGTAAATTTATCGTGGTCCATCCCCTGCAAACACTAGGGATTATTTTCAATCGGATGCAATTTTCCAATTGTTTGATGCAAGGCTTTCGCGGGAACCATGCACAAACAGCAACCAAGCGGGCCTTATTTGCATATGTGGCTGCCATAAATTTGTATGCTGTTGAATGGAGGCACATAGGCCTTTACTATGCTATATTGATTCCAACAACGTAAAGTTTTGAATAATGACACTTTGCATATGGATGTTTGTATTTAGTCTAAAATCTGGTTACTTCGAAGCAATCAGTGTTGTACGAACTATCAGTCACATTTCAATTCTATACTGCACTTTTCTTATTTTAAACTTTTAATGAAGGTGTTTTTTCTTATAAGACCTTAATAATCTTAATTACCTCAAAATTAACAGCAAAGTTTTCTCGATCCAAAAACAAGGTCAAGTGATCGCAATTAAAAATTAGTATCTTCAAAAGTTTAAGAAATGTGAATAACATACAATCAATGGCTCTTTTAGTATCAAAGTGGGTGTGAAAGGATATGCTGTAATTGTGCATCAAATGCGATGGGAAAATCCCTTCGCTTTGACCGCAACTATAGATGGTTAAGGATGGATAAACTTCACTGGAAGTAGGTACTCTATAAATTTGTAGCTCCGCTCACTAACTTTGCACAAAGATCCATGTGAAGAGCAAGAGCAAGAGAAAGTTTTAATTGAAAACTCTTCAATTTGGATGATTTGTTGATCTGGAAGCGTCCCTAACTCAATTAAGTAAACTAATGTACTCTATGAGATACAAGCTGGATAAAAACCAACAAAGCAAGACCTCGCACAGACGACTGGATGATAGCGACAAAAACATTCTCCAGAGGCTGCATAGTGTAGGCATTACGCTTTCTTCGTCCCTCAAGTCATCAGCAGTGAATGGAAATACACCAGAGCATTACTTGCAACAAGTAAGGGTTCCAGGATCAATCAGTTCCGCCCGGTGAACCACACACGGTTAATAAAATTAATTTTCGACACAGACACTAAAAGGCTATCCAGCACTGTCCTTTATAACAAGCCAGTTGAGGCGGGCAAAAGTAGAATTCATTTCGAGAATGTGAATAAAAGACTCTAGTACACCAAAGTCCATAAAACCCAACAGAACTCGGCACTCTTATGAAAAATCCTATAACCTGACCATGTTTATAATAACATCTAGCTCCCAATTTGTATACCCAACCCAGGGTGTATTAATTTTAAAGCAAAGTTTGTAACACCATGAAAAAATCACCGTAGACCCCTTAGACCTTTTAGAGATATGATCGAGACCACCCATCCCCATCGACCATGCCCACTTTTATAGTGCGCATTTTCTTTGACAGATTTCCTCACAGTTTAAAATAAGTTTAAATAAGAAATAGGTTTAAAAGATTTACTTCTTAGTCCACGCCCGTTTTTAAGGACGTGAACCATACGCAAATTCATTTAAAAAATCTTCAAGATTTTGTGTTGATAGGTAAAAATGGTCGGGTACTTAGAAGTTCGTTACATACGAACTCTTGCGCATTAAATCGCTGGCGATTCATAAAAGCCAGCGGATTAATAAGCCAGTTTAAGTGAACTATAACCGAAATTATTACCAAAGTTTCGCTTTACTTATTGGAAACTAATTCTGTGAGAGTCGCCTTTATCTGGTGGGAGTTAGTTCATTAGGGAGTTATTTTGCAATGCCGTCAATCATACAGGTGTCAGAGCTCCAGCAAGACATTCCCGCATTTACTTAATCTAATTTGATCCAATTTCTCAGCCAAATTTAAGTGACCGTGATGGTACGTCCATGGGGCCAACTCTTTAAGTTTCTTTATATGCTCCAAAAAATAAATTACAGACTTTTATTCTGGAAATGACAACATGTGATTGAATTTAAACTGAAAGTATTTATTTTAAGCCACGAAACAATATTTATACAATATTTTTTCGTGGCTCTATTGAAAACTTAAAAAAAATTGTTTTTCCTTATTTACCTGCAGTGAAAAGCAATTTCCACTTTTTCGCTAGGCTTCCTTCCTCTGGTTTTTCGTTTCATTCCAGCACTATGCAAACGGTGTACATTTTTTTTTTTTACTTGATGCCAAGTCCTGAATGAATTTCTCCTTTGCATTTATTTCTTTGTTGTTCTTCACTTTCAAACCATCATTGTCAAGTGTTATAGAGTTCCCGCAGGATATCTATAATAGCATGTGCGTGTATTCCTCCCTGTGTTCACTTAAAGAGCTTTAAGAAAACTTCTTCTCAAGTGGTTAGGTACTCGAGAGTATTTCTGCTACATCGTCGCCAAAACTTGATAGTGAGTAAGCAAAAGGATAGAATTTGCAACTAGTTTGGCAGCTGTTGACTTTTGCCCGCGAAATCGTTTCTGGTGCTTTAAGACGGTGGCCAAATAGAAAGGTTGGAAAATAGTTGTGTTGAGTTGAGTTGTTATTTGGACTATTAGATTTTTAAAAACATCGAAACATATTGGAGTACAACAGTAAAGAGAAAAAGCAAAGCCGTTTTTATACCCTATTTCACGGGAATGGAGTAGGTATATTAAGTTTGATACAGGCGAAAATTTAACATTGGGAAATATTTTTTTATTTATTATAATATCAATATACAATTACAAATTGTTACTAATATGTAAAAAAGAGCGACGAGCAGGAAAAGCTTTCGGCTCTAAAAAATAATAATTAGTAGTTAATAGTGTGATTGATTAGATTTTAATCTTAAGAATATTTATGACTTTTTTTTATCTTAGCGATATTAGTGTGGTTTGGTTCTCTAAGGGTTTCCAATAGATTTTGGTCCTGTGTATGGAAGGTTTGCATTGATGGGTGTGATGATAGAAAACAAGAGCTGAGAAGATGTGTGGCTGTTACGGTGCTGTGGCAGCTGGGACAGATAGGTGGAGGTTCCCTTTGGAGCAGGTGCTGGGGTGTAAGTGCAGTGTGTCCAAGGCGGAGTCGGAAGAACGTAGTTATATCTGCTTTGGGCATGTTTGTTGGATAGTTTGGCCGTATTTTGTGCAGGTTGATCGATTGGTAATGGTGCTAGTAATTTCCCCACTCGATCAGTTTTTGGTTTCGTAGCTCCTGATTGATGTGTCTCTTGAGATCAAGGCACGAGAAGGTATTGTTAGTGTAAATTGGCGCGTTTAGGGCGGAGTTTGCAGCATGATCTGCAAGTTCATTACCCCTTATGCCAACGTGATCAGGTGTCCAGATAAGTTTTACCTTCCAACTCGTTTTTATAAGGATGTCTCGAATTTTCACAATGATTTGTGTACCAATACTGCAAGTTACTGCAAATTTAGAAACAAGGAAGACAATGACAAAAGCATTTTATGAAATATTACATTACTAATATGAAATATTACAATATATTCCTCCAGATAAATATTTTTAATAGAAATAATCGTATTGAAGGAAATAATTACACACCAAAAACACCAAAAAACAATAAAGCTCTAAGCTCTTCGCTTGCATCAAATAATTCAGTTGAATTTCAAAATATCTAAACAATAGCCCATTATATTATGTAATGTGTTCAGTACTATTGACACAATCCTTTGTATTTCATCCCGAGGGGATATGTTTGCGGCCGAATATTAAATGAATTCGGTTTCACAAATAATTTGCTACACAAATGGTTCAGTTATATAATTTTGGTAATCAAAAAACATTTTATAACGATGTAATAGTTTTTATGGTTTCAGGTTTTACTCGAAGGAATGCCATATTTCACAGCAGATATAATTTTTTTTCAATTTCGAAAGCAATACTACATAAAGATAATTTTGCAAGCTATTTGTTAGCCACATGAAGCCTTCATGCACTTCAATCTTATGCCTTCTGGGTAACATATTGGCATTGCAGAGACGTCTTAATTTACAGATTTAATTTGTGATAAAGAAATGGGAAACGCACAGAGGAAGAGTGGTCGTTTTCTCCTCTTCGTAATAACACCGATTGTAGCACTAATTTGCGATCTTCTAATACCAGCCTTGGCCAAATCAATTTCAACACCAGATAAGTATTTCTCCCAATTTTCTTTCTGTTAAATCGGTGTACCGTTGTCAGGCAATAAAGCGGTTTCAAGTTTGAAGAGCTACGCTTGCCAGAGCAGACGGCTTTTGGCCTGTAGAATTAAATGGTTTCCATTCAAGAGCCCCATGGATGTGGAACGGTGACAATCTACGTTGGATTCTTGGTGGCTTACAAGCTTCTTACGACGTTCTCTAAGATAAGCAGCCCGATAAACCTAGGACATGTGTTATGGCATCGAAATTCTCCGAGGCAGTTAAGATCGAAGTGTTTTGTACCCAAGATATGGTTGCCCCTATTCCTTGTCATGCAAACAACGAATAGAAAATCTTTGCTATTGCATAGGATAACTTCCCCTATAACTTTCCAACTCTTCCTCAACCAAAGGCGGTTGTTGGGCTTGTAGAGTACTGTGAACTCAATGGGTTGGGCCTGCATATTGTGTAAAGAGACCAGGAAGCTCCTAAATCGAATCTTAAAAACCAATCAAGTAGAGGACTG
This sequence comes from Neoascia interrupta, assembly GCA_947623515.1. Classification (NCBI taxonomy): domain Eukaryota; kingdom Metazoa; phylum Arthropoda; class Insecta; order Diptera; family Syrphidae; genus Neoascia; species Neoascia interrupta. The sequence continues at coordinate 217,908,143 of OX392463.1, read as the reverse complement.
ATAATTAAACCGATCGAAGCAAAAGGATTTTTAGAGACTAATTTGCAAGTAGAAACATTACTCTTATAAAAAATTTTGTGAGGAGGTCGATTCTCTATTTGAAACTGGCTTGTGAAAGTACTTCACTGGAATAAACCAAAATTGCTTCAAATCTTAAACGTGATGGTACCTACACTGAGGCTATGGAAAACTTGCTCTCCAGTAGTACCGCCAAAAGTAGCCACTCTAGACCCAACGAACTCAACGCGGCTTAACTGGCATATTGCAAAGCCTTAAATAAATAAAGTAAACCAACATATTCAGCTGTGCTATCTATTTTCGTAAATTTCTGTCTTTTACAAGAGAAAAGCAATGAGTAAGTGCAACAGTATGTAATAGCTTCGGTCCGTCTGTAAAAGACCGTTGCGTTGTATACCTTTTTTCTATTCCTGTTCTCCTTTCCATTCCTATTTTCTTTCTATTCGTATCTCCATTCCATTCGCGATTTGTATTCCATCCCCGTCCCGTTCCCTATCATGCATCAATTTAACTAGAAAGAAACATTTTCCTTATAAGGTTTTGTTTAATTTACTTTTTAAGAGGGGCGCGGCATATCCAGCTCCTTTAACTTAAATTAAATATTGGCATAGAAATATTAAAGTTCGCGTCTGAAAAGAACGCAATTTTTTTCTCAAATTCCACAAATTTGTGAAATTGACTTCTAAAGATGGGCCTGGCCAAAAGCAAATATATTTTAGTAATTGATGTTCCATGTGTGCTAAATTTTATCTATTATTCTTTCCAAAGTAAGGCTAAAAAGCAGTCGAAATCCATGGTTTTTCTCAAAAATCTTAGATTTTTCGCGAATTCTACCTCTAAATGTGGGCGTGGCCAAAACTTTGTAGAAACAAAATTTAGAACCAAGTATTTTCTACATAATATATTAAGTAAAACTTTTTCGATTGTGAACAAAAATATTGAAAAAATTGCTCACGCCCACAAGGGGTGGTCTGCCGATTTGGCTTTTACTTTTTAAATTTCAGCTTTTTACGACGTCTTACAGTTTTGAAAGCACTAAAGGTAGTTGCACATTTAGACCGATTGTGGGCGTTTCTGTGGGCGGATTTCAAAAATTTTAACATTTGTATTGCTTTGGATGAGCTTACGTATAAAATATTAGCTTTCTAGCTCAAAACTTAAGACCTAAAAATTGGTGACATACGGACGGACGGACGGACATGGCTCATTCGACTCAGAATTCGGTCTCGATCATGTGCCTCTAAGGTTTTGAGGGTCTACCACTACTATTTTTTTATGTGACATTTTCGCCTGTATCAAACTTAATATACTCCATCCCTTTGGAACTGGGTATAGAAATCAAAATGGGTTACAAACTGAACTTAAAGTAAGATTTTTATTAAAGCGTTAATTTTTCTTGGTTCTTCTATAAGTTTGACCCACTAACCAAAATCCTACTTACGCCCTTGATATCATTTGACGAAACAGTTTTTTTTTTTCAAAACAGCAATGTGTCTTTTGCGGGGTCATGACGTTATCTCGAACGAAAAAAATATCGAATGACAACAATATCGAAAATATTTTTTTAAAATCTCTAACTGTACAAAATCTCGAATAAACAAAGATCTCGAAAGACCAAAACTCGAATAAATCTCGAATGCATAAAAAAATGTTTAAGATTTTTTTTAAGGGGTGGTAGAAAAAAATCCTGCAGGCGGGTGCCCGTGTGTGTAAAATGTAGGTACATTAATTCGAGATTTTTGTTTTCGAGATTTGTGCTTTCGAGATTATGGCTACCGAGATATCGTGGTACACCCGTCGGTTGCATCTTTGGACGTTTTTCAGTTTATCATTGATCGCATTTCCTGTAATGAAGTACACGAGGCAATCGTTCCATATAAGACAGTATTTTCCCGAAGTGGCAAAAGCAATATCAGCCTACAACAGTCTACATCACTCTATAGTGCTAACTTTGTCCTGAAAATCCTGAAACTCAAACTGCAATTCGAGTACCTGTTCTTGACTCACATATATTTTCCCTATTGAAAACTCTGAAGCATATTCTCAGAGTTATTTCAGGCTTGCACGACCTCTATGGAGGTTTGGACCCTGAAAAAGAAGAAGTTTTTTCAGGGGACAGAAGGAATCGAATCCAGACATCATATCAGATATATGTATAAAATCGGATATATGTATAACTGTATAAGAGAAACAGTTTTTCCAAAACAGGTAAGATTGCATCTATTGACATACATAAAAAAGCAAATGTTTTTTTTTATTCAGCTTCAATGCTAAACTCAAACTACTATATAAGAGTGTGACTTTTCATTTAAATCCGGCTCCTTACCCAAAACTAATTTGTAAAATATGCGATTTCAAGAGCATTCAAATGTTATAAACATCCTTTTCTTTTGACAAGTCTTCTAAAACAGTCTCATCACTTTGGTCGACGCTTAATTCGATGTTTTTGTTTCTGCTGCCACGAAAATGGCTGCTCCTGCAGAAAAGCAGCAGACGATGATGTATTGCTGTGCTCTGCCATGTGACCATAAAACATGTGAACTCAAGCTATATGGCACAGAGTTTATAGTTGGATTGTTCAATATTTCATTGTTTGCTTGTGAAGCTCGGGATGAAATAAAATTTCCCCTTGCAGTTGGTTAAATTTATAACGCCCTTGCATCATATACACAAAGTGAGATTTTGGAGGCAATGTGCACACTCACTCACATATTATAATTACACACATTTAACTCTCAGATTGCATACCACAAAGTGGTCAAATTTACAACCGGCTCATAACCCTTGGGCGATTTCAACGGATGCATTTGAGGAACGAAAATGCTTGTGCTCTCAGATTACATCCTGCTCTAAAGCACAAATTAATTGAAAATACTAAGCATAGGATCTACATCTACAACCACATTAATTGGTATTGTTTTATGGAAATAATATGAGGTTTCATATGACTAGCTTTTTGCGATTTAAGTGGAAACTTGAGCCATTAGGTTTAGGCTTTGTTATAAATGCAATCAAAATAGTTTGATTAAACACTTATAACTACTAAAATATTTGAATAGATACCAATACATTCACGTATTGAGCAGAAGGTTCTGTTTTTCTCTTTTGTCTATATCATTTCATAAACGATATACTGTATAGTAACTGATTGATCTTTTATTCCAATGTTTGCTGGGATAAGCTTATTAAGTTATCATTGTTGAATTCAAGTGGACCGGTAATATGGAGGCTTCTGGTTAATGCTGAATACTGAAATATGTTCGTTCGGAAAACGACATCTTGTATACTTATATTGTATATTGTATAGGTATGTACCATATTCGATCTCATAACGGGTGCATGACACTCTATACGTTTTTTTGAAAAAGTAGGTACTCCAAAAAAGAATCTAATCCAATATGGCAGCTAATACACTTATTGCACGGTTTCACAGTCAAAGCTCGAAATATGGTTCAGCTAAAATTTCAGAACAGTTTTGACTCAGGGCTTAGACCGTTGTTGGCATCTTTCAGTAGAACTTGATCAAACGGTAAGCTAAACTTCAGTTTCGTATTTTTCGTTAGTTTTGAAGGCCACTTTAAATATGAGTCATAATGTCACCCCATATTCATTTTTAGAATTGCCTTAAAAATATCATGTTGCTGATTTCATAAATGCAACTTTGTTTTCTATAAGTTTTTATTTATTTTTCATATAAGAATTATTGTTTCCTTTAAACGTGTTTTTATGTATGAACAACTCGGATAGAAGAAACAAGTTTTGTTTATTTGAGTTGTTTCTTATATCTGGGTTGGACTGTTTTTGCATCCAAAATTGAGGTAAAAGTGATGTTATTCGCTTATTGAATTTGAAACGAGACACATGACATTTGTGACGTTTTGAACAAAAACTCATATCCGTTTTCTTCACAAACATTGGTTTAAACGTGAAACAGCAGTTAAGCCCATCAGCGGCGCTCGTTTAATAAACTGTCTCGTAGCACTGAAAAATACTTTTTTGTTTTGAACGTTAGTTTAAACATTGAATGTCACTAAACCAAGTTTAAATTGGCACTGCAAAACTGGGCATTAGGCTCTTAGTATACATTATTTTCCTTTTTGCTATAGAAATAAAAAAATGTCTTTACGCACTAATCAGTAGTCTGAGAGTCAGTGACACTAAAATAAGTTACCGCTTTTTGTTAAGATTATTGTGACAACATCTTTGAAATAAGAGAACATTTCCGAATCTACAGCTACGAATTTATTGCATGCGTATAGGTCCAACATCTCCCGATGGCTTTCAAATAAAACATTTTCTTAAGTGCCATGATATTTTATTGCTTCCGCCAATCCCTTTTCTTCAGTGGCGGAAAAACGAATTGCTTCCGAAATTACTCTTAAAATGTCCCAGCGTTGAATCTGAGTGTTATTTCGTTTTTGATATCAGATTGAGACTATGAAATTATCTCGTCGTTCAGAACTGCGCTGAAGACCTTTGGCTTTAATTTATTTGATTTTAGTGTATCCTTTTATCAGTGGATGAAGTTTTATGTTAAGGTGATCCAACGCTCACCAATATAAAAAATCCCCTTTATAAAATTAAGAAGTTACATAATTCGAATCATTCGAATATTTACGAAAATTTTATCAATGCTGTGGGAGAACCCGCGTACTAAATCCTCATTGAAAAATCAACTCCACTTCACTTTTATTGGCGCATGTAAACAAGAAAAATAACAAAATTTAAATAAAAAGACAGGCCACCAACAGCGTTTTACGTATCTTAAAACTGTTCGTCCGCAATGTGTGCTCAACATACGACGGCAATATGAAAAGAATCCGTTTTATAGACTTGCAAGTGCATAAAAGAATTTGCGATGCCAACACATGAAAAATAGTTCAGGGACTTTTGCGTGTGAATCGTTCGGCGACACCAATCGACCTTAAAAAGTGTTGGTCGATATCGCACAGCTCCACGATTTTTGCATTTTATTCCCACAAACGGAGATAATTTCGAGCATAAATTTTCTTATCTTCCTTTTGCATCGAAACTTCGTTCGCCCGCAAGGACGACGACTACGATGAAGGTCTTTTGCATAAAATTTCCATTCAATAGAACTACGAGGAATCATTGGAAATGTTAATACAGAGTTATAGTTGTTCACTGAATCTTTACAAAGACTCGAATGCCAGAGTTGCCTTTTCAACTATAAATTGTTCCAAGTTTGCTTTATGACATGAAATTTGTCTGCAGTGCACTGTGATCAAAGTGAAAACAATGAACATGGCCTCGCCCTCAGCATGTTCTAAACAAAAAAGTGAAGCCTCACTCGGCAATACACAATTAATGTGAAAAATTCTGAATTGACAGCAAAACTCAAAGTTTGACTTTTTACTCTGATTTTCCTGTTACACAAAAGAAGTGCACGCGATGAAGAAGGGTCACTCATTCAAATGTCCATCCATGGCAGGTCAAACCTTTGTTTAGAAAAGTTTGATTTTTTTTTTACGCAGGCGGATAAGTTTGGCAAAGTTTCTTGTGCCATGGCGATACTCGGCCCACAAAGCAATATGTGGTCGTGTGAACATGTATGCCTTTTATAACCTCGCTTACAGCTGTGATATCTCTTTTAGTCTTGTCGTTTTCGTGTTGTAGCTGGCCCTGCTGCCATAGCTACTGCTGCAAGAGACAATGATGTATTGTTGTGCACTGCCATGTATAACTCATGTGAAGTTAGGTTACAGTATCCCAGGGTCCAGGGTGTTGGATTGTTCAATATTTCATTGTTTGTTCCAGAACTGGAAATGAAATGAAATAAAATTTCCACTTGGTAAAATTTATCATGCACACTCATACACAGAGGAAATGTTTGCAGAATTTTAAGCAAAGCGCACTCACTCAAGCATTTTTTATAGCTGTGGGATTCTATGCCACAAAGTGGTCACATTTATGATCGGTTCATGGCGCTTCTAAAGTGTCTATGGATGCATGCACTTTGAGAAAAGCAAACATTTGTTGGTCGGTCGTTAGTGTATTACATTTTCTGGCTACAAATCGAACTTACATCTTAATAATGCCCAAGTTAGAAAGCATCTAGATCGAGCCCTCTTATAAAAGGACCCCTTGAAAGTACTCATTATTTTACAGGTTGCATGTATTAGTGAGTGTGTATCAAGGAACGCAAAAATAGTTTTACTCATAAACTCTTATTATTTAATCGATTTTGATATCGTTTACGTATTCCGTGGATTTTTCCGGGTTCTTCTGAAGAGGAAAGATTAATTTATTGATCTGACTTTGGCCAATACCGGTGATGGCAGATTTCATTAAGGTAAGCACAGTTTAGGAATCTACTTTCTTCTTGATTGGGCATAGACGTGCCTTGATTGCAACCAGTCGGCCAGCTCACTGCGCACATCGCACATTAATCATAGGTTCTGTAAGCAGCAAAGATAAGGAAGCCTTATTCCCAAGCTTTCTGATATTGTCAGCTTTAAAGCAGCTTTGCAACCAGGCTTAAGGCTTGTGTTTATTCTGTTACAATGCGTCGGGAAAAATTATTTTTTTATTAATGTAATGGTTTCATGTAGCATACTAATCAACTTAGGCCTATGAACTAGGCGACACGCGGCCTAAGAAAAATGTGCGACAAGAAACAGTGTGACTTTCTGCAGCAAGCATCGCACGAACAATAATTTTCCGTGCGGAACTGTCAGTGTTGAACAAAAATTTCATTTTCATCATTAAGAATAAGAACTTGTAAGGTTTCTGAGGCAAACTTAGCACAGGCCTTGCGATTCCTGTGACAATTCGGTTAAATATAAGAAACAATGTAAAAAAAACCTTGTATGTAAGGACATTAACATACCAGCATACATTGTTGAGAAGTTGGCCCTGCGAGCTGCTGCGCCACTCTATTTATTTTTATACCCCATCCCATAGGATAGGAGGTATATTAAGTTTGATTCATAGTTTGTAACATAGAGAAATAATCACCGTAGACCCCCAAGACCTTAAGGGCATATGATCGAGACCGAATTGTTAGTCGAATGAGCCATGTCCGTCCGTCCATCCGTCCGTCTGTCGGTAGCTTTTAAGCCATAAATTTTGAGCTAGGAACTTGAAAGATATCTTTTTTTTCTATGTCCCGAAGCAGTACAAGTGTAAACATTTTTTAAACCCGCCCACTGACACGCCCACTTTATTTAATAGCATGAGAAATTAAAGTTGTCGCAGAAAGCTGAAATTCGGTATGCAATATCCTCGCACAATAAGTGTATTGTGATAAGCAATTAAAAAAAGGCGAATACCGCCCCCTTGTAAGCGTGATCATACTTAATATGCATTCTAATAAACGGTTTTTATTTGATATATTTGCTTTAAATCCAAAAAACTTGCACCATAAAATGTTCAGATATGTACGTAAGCTATTAACTGAAGTGAATAAATTTTCGCCACGCCCACTTTTGGGGGCGTTTTTAAGTATAAACCAAATTTTTTATATGAAAATGCAGTCAACACGTGTATACCACTTCTGATAAAAACCAGTGAGTAAGTGCTACAGTTTGTACACAGAAGTTACAGGCCGTAAAACGGACCGTTGAATACCCCATCCTATCCCACATTGTAAAATGCTGATGGCATAGTTTTATTTTGTAAGTAATGCAAACTTCGCGTGGTTTAACCGCCCCTAATTACAAACTATTGATTATAAAATATTTCCACAGATATTTCCAAGTTACACTTACATGTACGTAAAAATTCAATTTTTTGGTTCAAATTCAATATTTTTGAAAAATCGACCCCTAAAAGGGGGCGTGGCTAAAAACATTATATGAACGAAATCTGAAGTCTCATTTACCTAACCTGCTACTTTTTTTGTTTGATACTTTCCTAAATTAGGTTCAAGGCCAAGGTTCGAAATTAAGTTTTTCTGGAAAATTTTAGGTTTTTCCTCAATTCTGCCTCCAAATGTAGGCGTCGCCCAAAGACTTGTATAGACAAAATGTGGAACTAAACGTTTTCTATATAAAATATTAAGCAAATTTTTTTCAATTTCGAGCAAAAATATTGAGTAAAATGCATTTGAAGCTTTACCCTTAAAATAGATGCCACGCCCACTAGAGAAGGTTTAACGATGGTTAAACCTCGTTAAAGAAATACTCGAGAAGGTTAAATACGATGCTGTTGAGAAGGGGTGGATGCCACGCCCCTTTCTTAGTGAGAAGATTCTTAACTGAAATTTAACAACCTAGATTTATGACGCAATTCGGAGCTTGACAGTGGTCAATTGGGATGGGGTATCCAACGATTCACCTAAGCGGATTGTAACCCTCCCACTAGTGTTTTATAAAAAAAACAATATTTTTTCTCGTGTGGCTTGAATAAATCGCAATTCAGAAATTGAGTCTCTTGACTTATTGTCGTAGCCACAATCGTGTGTCCTCAACGGTTTAAACGCTTGTGCTTCTAGTCGGTCGGCAATTAGTCGCGACACGCAAGTTTCTCTGTCGCCGTGTGTCCCTGGCTTTAGTCTAGTCCCTTGAACTAGAGCTTCGCTTTGGAGTCGCTCTACTTAGCATTACGTTTTCCTCTGGCGATTGCCAAATGAGGCGTTGAAGCCAATATAATATTTTGTAAGGAAATTTTAAAAGCGCATGTCTGAGCTCACAAAGTCAAGGCTTCTTTGTGAAACCCATTGATTCTAATCCTTCGACCAGGAAATCGAGACTTGTTTTTCAGCTTGTTTCAGCTTGTTAACCCCGGGTTCATCATTTTCAGCGTTTTCGATGACAACTAGTGAGCCGCCACTTTTTTTTAATATTCGATGCTGGCAGTGGAGCCTGTCTCCCTACCAGTCAGTCCCTAGGCAGTCCACCAAAAGACCGTTTCATACGTCAGTATCGGTCTTACTATCTGCAGTCGCACTGCTAGTAGTTATACAGTATCACTCGGTGATGAATGCGAAAAATTTCCTGTTGGAGCCACAGTGACGACATGTCCATCCCATGAAAAATACAATTTCGATTAGTAATATTATTAAGACTGGTAATATTGAACAAATTTTTGAAAGCTTTCAGAAAGCTCTAGAGGATGGAAGGACAGGTATGGAGTTATGCTTTCTACTGCAGCTAAACGTTAAAAACAAAAAACGCCTCAGGAGCAGCAGAGTTCTTGGTTAATTCCTTTAAATAAAAACTTCGATCTTGTATTGTCATGAACATATTTGACCTACTAGCTCTTATTGAAATGGTGCGATAAAATAAAATAACATAAGACTCATGGCCTTCCGCAAGGACGCTGCACTTTCATTGGTCAGGTCAAGAGATTGACGACCCTGCGGACCCTGGTTTGTTTTCGGGGGAAATACCGAAAATGACCCATTGCCCGAATTCATATTCGGATTTATAATTGAATGCAGAACCTTTATTGTCAAAATCCATTCACTGTTTCTTTGTCTACAGCCACTGATTCTGGGGGACCCAGCATTCATTTATGAAATAAGAAAAAAAGCTACTCTTGTGACTTTGTTCGACTCGCTCGTAAACTAATCATGAGAGGGGCTACTATGCAATGAATTGCTGCTGACGATATGCTTCGTCAAACCTCTACAGGGTCCGGAAGAGGCGGACCGTGAATTGCAAATTAAAGTAAACACTGCTCACTTTTTCAATGGGTTGGTATATTTCTTGCCTACATTTATGAAAATTGTTAAAAGGTTGTTTTAGTAACTAAAGTCGAGCACGTAGCACATAAAATCATAAAAAAATATTTTTGATTAATAGAAACTGTTATAAGTTAGATGTTAAATGTTATTGGTAACAAAACCCATATTGTCTAGCAATATCACCTTTAACTTTGTATCATATTATGCGCATACTTAACCAAATTGTCATAAGAAGCAAATGTTGATAATATTTTTGAATTACCCGCCCTAAAAAACTTACAAAATGATACCCCACATGATCATTAAAATAACAAAACACTTTAAAGTTAAATAATGTGCCAATCCATTAAAAAATCCGTTACATTTGACAAACGTTTCATCTTGGTAGACTTTTTAGTCAGACAGGCAGACTTTTCACCATCGTGTACGCCGGAAAATTTCCAAAAAGAGCTAATTCACAGAAATTCTATTGCAATTAGTTCTAGGTTATCCTGTTTTTTTTAAGCTAATTTGACTAGACTACTATATACATTAAGTACAAGACTATTATTAACATTATATAATCCTTGAATATTAATATTATTACGTTCTAGCAAAGCAAGTGATTCGATGCTCCAGTAAGTTTTCGCCAATCCTAATGTACTTCTTTGGATTAGGATATTAAAACAGGATACTACAAACCTACGTTTGTCAATATTTGTATGCATACATGAAAAATATGTTTCCAATATGCGGCACATTCCAAGTTCTTTAACTTGAATCAAAGTCGTCTTCAAATCAAATTAAGCTATAAACGATTTAATACGAAATCTAGATCAAAACAAATATATATTTCATATAAAATGAGAATGGTAACCTTAGGCGATATTTTAATCAGGGCTCCCCACGTAAACAAGGAGTGTGCTCTAACAACTTTTTGAAGGGGAGTCAAAGGTACTTGTACATTATTTCACAGCAATAAGCAGTAAAATTTCAACTGATTTTATTTCATATGTACACGTCACTTGCACAAACAATAAACTTAAGCAAGCAGGAGTTAAAGGCAATAAAAATATGAATTTTATTGCCTATAAACCTAGGAAGGAAATTTAAATTTACCTGGAATATTATAATCAAATTTTATTTGCAAACTCACATGAGGGCAGTGATGGTGTATTGTGCGAAAAGTCTCGTCCTATTATTTTAAAAAAGTATATAATATAAAAAGAATAAATATCTCGCCTTTTATGGGCGCAGTTACGTGTTAAACTCTTTTCGACTAGCAATCAGTCTGTTCTTAAAACAAAAAAATTTTTCTAGAATGCTCCTTAGCATAAACTTGATTTCATTTTTAACATATTTCCTTTCGGTCATGGTACTGGCTTATACAACGAGCCTTAATAAACTTGCTTTTGAAAGTGTTAATGATCCACGATTAAAACAGTTTGCGATGGCTTTTTTGTGGAACCTCGGGTTTTGTGGGGTCAAAGCTGCGATCTCAGCCACATTTTTAATCAAAAAGTCATTGAAAGTCTTACACGGCACTCTAGGTTTAGCTGTGTCTACACTTATCCTTAGTTTTTGTTTTCCACTTAAATAAATGCTTGCCCAGAGGACAACACACTAAAAACATTTTAGCATGATTCTTGAATAACCTATTCAATGTTTTTTGAAACGCGAAACGAAGAGTTTAAACAAAAGCAAAGATTTCAACATTAATATGCAATTTCTGTAATTTCTTTGATCTATTGTTTTGATTTTATACCCTTTTCCACAAGAATGAAGGAATGGATGGCGTGCCCCACAAAGCGGACCATTTTGAATGCAGTAGAGTGGGAGGAGTATGATCCATAACTTCAGATCATGGTAACGAAGAAGATTCCACAGAAATGAAGCTAAGTTTGATACAGCGAAAATAAATCGATACAGGAGAAATAATATTGATAAATCGCCCAAGACCTGAAGGGCATATGATCAAGATCGAATTCTTAGTCAAACGAGCCAAGTACGTCTGTCCGTCCATATGTCACCAACTATTAGGCCATAAATTTTGAGCTAGAAACCTAGAATTTTGTTTGTTATCTGTCATCAATAGTGCTTAAATTTTTCAAATCCACCCACAGACACGCCCACAATGGGTCTAAATGTGGAACTACCTCCTAGTGCTTTGAAAACTGTAAGACGTCGTGAAAAGCTAAAATTTAGTTTTATGCATCTCCCAATGACTATAATAAGACATAAAAAATGAAATTGGCAGATCGCCAATATTGTGTTCAAACAAACAGTAATCCCTCATATGCACTTTATTCAATTCTTTGTTTAAAAACGGAAAATGTTTACTTACTTACTATTATGTAGAAAATACTAAAATTATATTTGTAAAAATATAGTATAGCTTAATCATCTGCGAAAAGTGGATGGCTTTCCCTGACGCCAGCCACTTCGAAAGATTCTTCACCAAGACTGCATTTCACGATTCTGTCTATGTATGCTCTAAAAAGGAGAGGCGATAGAACACAGCCCTGGCGAAGTCCAACGCAAACATCAAAAGAATGGAATGTGACCCCATTTATTCGAACACAGCTTCCGCAGTTCCCACGCTCCCTCAGTACATAGTCCTGCAAAATCCCGAGGAACCCGGTCTTTTCCAAATCTGCCAAACACGAGTAGACTGACTTGGCATTTTCCCAGGCCTTCTCAAGAATAACCTTTAGAGTAAACGCCTAAGTAAACGCCTTCTAAATTTAATTTTAAAAATCCTTGCGAGGAATAAGATTTTTTTTAGTCAATTAATGCTTCTTGAATGCTATAGGGAAGGGGATGAAAAACAAAAAAAATATAGGAAATGGAAGGAGAATAGGAATGGAAAGAAGAATAAGAATCGAAAGAATAGGGATAGGGTACACCGTGGTCCGTTACAAGCGGACTGAAGCTATAACATACGCAATGTTGCACTTGCTCACTGGATTTTAATCAAGTCGGTACCAGCTTTTGTTCATGATATAAAAAACTTCTCCAGCCTTTTTTTCAGATTTAGTATAATATTTTTCGATTGAAATGTTATCTCACATAATACTTCGCTCAAAATTGACTAAAAGAAGAAGAAAAAATCTATATAACTCGAAAATTAATTCCTAAACCAGAAGTTCATAGATCCATGATTGAGCTATGAAAAGAAAATTCCAGGAAAAGAACCCTTTTCACATTCGGATTCTTTAGGAAGTCATTCTCACCCTGAAAACAAAAGGAAAAAAGAGGCCAATAAAATCCCTAGGAAGCGAAGCTCCATAGATATCGATATAAAGACGCATACACAAACGTATGACGAGCATATGCTTCCATGCTGAAAAGCCTTTGTTACTTTGTGATCCCAGCTTGCCTTGCTACTACCCTTTTAAAAACAATTTTCAATACCTACCTGATGACTTAGAATTTTTTTATACTTCACCTTTTGAAACAGGAGTGAAGTGGCTTGTTAAAAAAAAAAAATTTTAGCTACACTCAACTGTAGACATCTACGACCAAAGGATGAACAAGAAGAGATGGCTTGTTGCATTACAAAGAACTGTGCGATGATAACATTGAAGTACTCCCCCAAACTTTAATTGATGCAGTCAGGTAGATAAGTTCTAAACATTTTGAATTATTTTCCTTTTCGGAATTTGCGAAGACAGATCTAACTGACTTTTCCAGAGCAACGCAGCTCATTGTTGCTCCGAATCCGAGTTCTTCATGAAAATTATCTGAGTTCAAGCTTCTAAATAAAACTCGTATAGGATCTGCGTACGAATGAGGTCTTTTTAGCCAGGCAAAAATATTTTACTTGTGAACACTGCATGAAAAAAAAACGTACAGGGGCAAACAAGAAGTCATCTTCCCTTAAGGGAATTTTTACATTTGGATGTAAAATTGTTTTAATACCCAAAACATTGCCACACAGATATTTTCTCCATGACTATTGACATCATTTTTATCCACTACAGGACTTCACATAAGGTTCAAATGGACTGGAAGGCAGTTTTTAACATGCTCGATCCAGTGCACAACCTGAAATTTATTTTCAATCTTAATGTAACCTCCGGCCTCGTTTGATTTTTTCCTTTTGGAACTTTGATTTTGATTTTAATTTCCGTACGGAAAGCGCACTCCTACTGGTCTGGTCAAAAGGCAAAAAAATCGATAAGCAAATGAAGAGAAAATGTAAATAGTGCCCCGGGTGGTGATCTACAGACTCATGTGAGGATTTATAATGTATAAATTCGAGTGTTTAAATATACTCAGTAAGTTCTGAAGAGCAAATTAAAATGTAATGGGAAGAAGACATGACATGAAAATTATTTGAAAAGGAGGGCAATACAAGGAACGAAAATACTCGATTGATGTTTTCAAGCCAAACAGGTATTTTAAAGCAACAGAAAAAATAGCTTCAATATTCATGGTGACTTTCAGTAACAAAGGTTAATGACTGATTTATTTATATTGTTCATGTGATTGATAGGAGTCCTTTGTACAATGTAATTGACGTTGATGGAAAGTTTAAAAATATAATGTTAGCTACATATTATTCTGTACACGTTTGACATTCAATAATGGATTGAGTTGTATTTTATGGTATTGGAATTTTTTCGGCTTGAGTTCAAGGCCACTTAAATATGTATGTGCTCTCATGAGGCATTTTACCAGTTTCCTTTTGTTTGAATTGTGTGTGAAAAGGATAAAAATTGGATATGTCGCATAATTTGTTGAAAGCTTGCTCTAAGGTATCACGAATACAAGAAAGTTTGATAAATTGAAAGAAAGATATGAGGTTATGTAGGCTTACCCAGACTAGATTTCTTGAAAAAAGTATTTTATGATGGAGAAATGATGTAGATTGACAGGTGAATTGATTAAAGCATGTTCGTCCGTCCGTTCGTCAGTATATGTGAAGGTTTAAGGTCTTCTTAATCAAGCTAGTGCGAAAACTGGTTAAATCCCCCAACGGCCACGCCCACTTCTGGCTTGAATGTGAGACAACTTCTATTTCACATTTTATTTCGCTAGATTAGAAATAGGATGTCAAATTTTGGAGCGGTAACCACTTTAACATGTCAGATCTTAAAAAACCCGATTTCTCGGAAAATTTACTCCAAATCAAAACAAAAAAAAAAAAAAAAAAAAAAACAAGTGGAAAAGTGCAACAGTGCATATCTACAAACTTCAGTCCCTCTGTGAAACTGCCGCGCCTCCAAAAAGTGGGCGGGATATAAAAACACTACTGTTGAATGCCTTATGCTAGGTGGTTGCATACATTACGGCCTAAAAATCCGCCTTTTCAATAAAGAAAATCCCTTTTTTAGAAAAAAGTTAATATCAAAAAACAAAAAATGCTAATATCTACAACTTTTGTCAAATAATTTCTAGTCAAATTTCATATATATTTTTTGAAAAACAGTCCTTTTTCGTTAAAATCCCTTACAAAAGTGGGCGTGGTCAATAAAAACTTTTTCTGCTACCTAAAACACAAGACAATTCCAAAAATGAGCACAACTGTAACATAGCTTAAATTCAAAAAGAGTATTTTTAAAAATTAGAGATGGTCGCACATACAAGCCTGTAGTGGGCGTGTCTGTGGGCTGGACTTCCACCCAACCCACAAAATTTCAGCTCTCTACCTTAAAATTTTAGGCCTAAAAGTTGTTTACATACGGACGGACGGACGGCCATGGCTTAATCGATTCTCCTGTCACTCCCATTCATTTCTCTAAAAAGTCTTAGGGGTCTACGGTGATTATTTCACTGCGTTATAAACTATACATCAAACTTATTATCCAGGGTAAAATAATAATTGACATACAGTATATGAATTCGGGCCGAACAACTTTTAGATTTGGTAATTTGTATTACATGCTAAATAGGTTCGGTTTCTTAGAAGTTCGTTACCGACAAACTCTTGCACTTACGACGCTGATTTACGACTTTGATTTTATTATTACGACCTGCGAGAAAGTTCATGCAGCTTACCCCAGAGTTTTGCAGTTTTCCACTGGCAACCCTTCATACTATTGGCGACCTGCCTTCTATACTTAAGGTGATACAAATACGTGGTAAGCTATAAGACTATCCAGCATTTGATAATTTAGAGTCTGTTTCTTAAGGTCTTTATAAGAACATTTGAAACCTATGATGGAAAACCACCTCCAACACCCAGTCACATGTTCATTTAGTTTTGCATAAAATACTTTCCGTAAAATACTTTCGTCGTTGTCTTCCTTGTTCCTTAAGTTTGCAGTCGGTAGCTAGCGGTATTAAAAGCCACGCTTTTGTGTTCTGATACTGTTGGTTTGCTTTGATTTGTTTTTCAAATACTTGCAAAATTTCTCTTGGGAAACCGTAGGAAGAGTTGTCACTCAATGTCAGCATCATTATAATATAAAGGTTCCTGACGATGTTCGTCTGGCAGCGTTTGAAATGATCATGGCCGCTCCCTAATAAAAGCAGCGATACGTTCGGTTAGCTTTTTAATTAAAAGGAGTTTGTTTTGTATAAGAATTCAAAATATAGACTGTAAAACCTTTTTTAATCAGACAAAATCGTTTCTTAAACTTTGAGCTTAATCTCACATCTTTATTTAAAGTAATATGCAATAATGTCTTAGCACTTTGCTGTTGAAAGCAAGACCGTACAAAACAGTAAACAAAAAGGTTCTGCTATTAAACACCACTGGAATTTACATTCTTATTTTTTCCATAAAGGCACAAACAAATTTTGGAGCTCTCAACAATTTTCGGATGCAATTTCACATAAATAAATAAATAGAGTGGCGCAACAGTTCGAGGTGAACCAGAGCCAACTTCTCAACAATGTATGCTGTGTGTGCTATAATTTCTTCACATACAAGGGGACCTACAATTTTTTGGCAAATCCAAACGGCACTTTGAGCTTGTCAGAGCCTCGCGGAGGTGGGGACCGTGAAAAAGAACGAGTCTTCTGGTGACGATGGTAGGATTTGAACCCAGACCTCTGGCGTAGTAAGCACACACACTAACCACTACGCCACGGCACCCCACAATTTCCCATATCCAGGCATGAACTAACTTTCTCAATGTTTGACACCCTTTGTCATTCCTATTAAAGTACAAGCTTCATTATAAGAAATAAAAACCGCCTGCGAGATAAAAAATAATTGAACGTTTTACAAATTATTCAGACCCCACGTTTCTCACCCCAGGCGCGATGCATTTAGTATTATGACTTTCCGGAAATTTTAATTCTTCCAATACTTTCCCAGTTTCCCCATGATCTACGAAGTTTCTGCTTCAACTGAAGTTTCATAAATATTTATGATTTCAATGAGACGAAGGCGAATTTTTTCTTCTCTAGCGCAAAGTTATTCTGATTTTCACGCGACTATTTTTTAACTGGAATATGAACAATTCAATTAAAACTTTTTAAGGATTTTTTGCTTGACACAGAAAAGGATTAAGTAACAACCGGCCACAGAAAAATTCACTCTTTCTGGTAAAATGCAAATTATTGAATTTTTTGTAGTTTTATTTTTTTGTCTTTGCGAAGGTTTAAATATTTATAAAATGTATTTCACTGCGAAAAAAATTTTTTGAACTTCGTCCTTAGAAAAAACTTGATAGAAAATCGCTTCTTAGGCATTGAGGAAAAGTTTGAAATGCGCAATTAATTATTTAACAATGGTCCTTCATCCTGGAAGTACTCAATAGACGCAATGTGTGATGAACATACTATTATGCCTTATTCTTTTGTACTGAATCAAATTACCTATTCAAATAAGATTAGCTATATTTCGTAATTAAGAAACAATGAAAAGAAACTCAATGCTAAATTAAACAAGTCATTAATATTCAGTGCAAGCCAACAGACTCTTAATTGAATCACTTTAATTCATCTGCAAACGTGTACGATCTGTGTAGAAATCGTAATCGGATATGAATTAAAGTCAAGTCGCAATTACGTGCACAAAATAAGCACCCTTGCATCCCGTCCATTTTCCCTGACGTGAGAGTTCACAAATTGATGCCATACCACCTGAAGCACACTTGTACATGGGTTTCAGTATTGTGGTGGGTTGGAAGTTGTTTTGGTGAGCCCTTCCGTTTTATATTCAATTATTATTGCATGTTTAAGTCCAATATTTCTCTTTTCTCCACCATATACTGACTGTCTCTATAAATTGTGTTTTTAACCCCATCCCATAGGGTAGGAGGTATATTAAGTTTGCCACATAGTTTGTAACACGGTGAAATAATAATGGTAGACCCCCAAGACCTTAAGGGCATATGATCGAGACCGAATTCTGAATCGAATGAGCCATGCCCGTCCGTCCGTCCGTCTGTTTGTCACTTGTTTTCAGGCCTTAAATTTTGAGCTACGGTGCTGAAATTTCCACGTAAGGACCGCGTACAAGAGTCAAAATTTTTGAAATCCGCCCAAAGACACGCCCACAATCGGTCTAAATGTGCACCTACCTCCAGAGTTTTCAAAACTGTTAGACGTTTTTTAAAAGGCTGAAATTTGACATTTAGCATATCCTAATGAGTGTAAGACACAAAAAAGACAAATTTTATCGGTAAACCTCCTTTAGTAGGCGAGGACTATTTCAAAGTTAAATTTTCAAATGCATTTTACTCAATTTTTTTTTGGCCGAAATTGAAAAAAAATTGCTTAATATTTTATACAGAAAACTTTCATATCCACATTGAGTTTATACAAGTCTTTGGGCCACGCCCACATTTGGAGGCAGAATTGGAGAAAAACCTTAAATTTTCCAGAAAAACTTAATTTCGACTGGCCTTGAGCCTAATTTAGGAAAGCGTCAAACAAAAAAAGTTGCAGGTTAGGTAAACGAGATTTCAGTCCAGATTTCGTTCATATAGAGTTTTTAGCCACGCCCCCTTTAAGGGGTCGAGTTTTCAAAAATATTGAATCTAAACCAAAAAATTGCATTTTTACGTACATTTAAGTGTAACTTGGAAATATCTTATAATCAATAGTTTGTAAATAGGGGCGGTTGGACCACGCCCCTTTTCGAAGTTTGCATTACTTACAAAATGTCAAAAAATAACTATGCCATCAGTATTTTACAATGTGGGATAGGATGGGGTATTCAACGGTCCGTTTTACGGACTGTAACTTCTGCGTACACACTGTAGCACTTACTCACTGGTTTTTTTTAAAGATAACATTATTGACAGATATCGTCGCTTATCCCGTTGAGGTGGAAAAAAGACACTAGCGTTCATCATTTATATTTTAAATGCTGCGACAGGTTTCAGCCTTAAATATTGCATTTTAGGACTAATGCTGAACAGCCAAACTAGAATGGATCTTTCTCAAATGAGCCCAAAAAAAATTTTTACTTCTCAATAATAAATAGTCAAACAAAAATATTATTGAAATTTCACAAACAGCCTACAATGGCAATAAAACTTAAATGGTGGAAGGATGTTTAAGCAAAATTATGTTTACCGTCGTAAATGGAGGAGGTGCCCTAAAAAATCAATGACTTTTCTATAATTGTTTGACAAGTTTTTTATATATTCAATATTTATACTATAGGTGTAAAATTTCAAAACTGTAGCAAGCAATCGAAAGCTGCATTCTCATGAATTAACATGTATTTACCTACACAAACTATAGTTGAATTCCTTGGTTACTAATACATTTCAACATCTTACACACTCTTGCTTGAAATTGTGCGTTAATAACACGGTTGTGGATTACCAAAGCGAAAATGATATACGGCTTCAAAATATAAATGATGACTTTCGTCACTCAAATAATTCAATCATTTCAGAAAGTTGAGCTGAAAAATTGTTATGATACTTCGTGTACCACCGATGACAGATGCGTATCACCACATTGCGGTTTGTGTTAAAGACTGGCAGTTTAAATTGAACAATCAATATTATGTCTGTGGGGCTTGCAATATTGAACAACAGTTCCTTGCTGACATATTTAATCTGTTGGGGTGTTAAAATTATGCAAAATTAAAAAAATAACAAAATAAGCTTCAAACCGAGTTAAAAAGAAGATTGTTGAGATTAGCCTTTGAAATTGAGATTGAATTTAAAATGAAATCAAATTGTGATTAACCTCGAAATCGGTAGGTAATTTTTGGAAACCGATCTAGAACAATACAGGAACCGCGACCTGGCGCGTTAAATAAAATAAGCTTAATAATAGTCAACTAAGCGCCTTCGAAAAAATAGTCTTTCAAAAACTTAATTTTCGTACAATGTTGGGTGTATAAAACTATTTTCAAGTAAAATTTCCTGTAATATTAAGAAATACGAAAAAAAAATTGAGTTTTACACATTATTCGAGATTTTATGTCAATAGATTTTTTTTTAAGTTAAGATTTTCTTACATCGATTTCCTAGATTTTCTCCATTTAAATTGTTGTCGTTCAAGAAAACGAAGTCATCCAATTTAAAGATCGATACTTCGTATATATAATTTACCCCATACCCACCCTTGTGAAACCCTTGTGAATCTGTGAACAAAAGAAAGTATTTAACTTAGAAGTATTTTACTCATACATACATATTTTTGTATATCTTAACATTCATCTTTTATCGATACGCTTCTATTATTTTCACACAAATCCATTCCAAAACATATTTTTGCCTTCTTTGACCATAACGAATTTCCGCAAGTTGGCCAAAACGGACGCCCATTAGATGTTTTGGCGCAATACAAGTCTATTTCCCCCCCCCCCTCCCCCTGCCAATTTAAATAAAAAAAAATCTTTTATTTTCATTGTTTCTTTTTCCGAGGGAAGGATATTTCTTAATGATGTGACTGCATTTCCCGACCATTCTTTCAAAGTTACTATTGAGAGTTGAAACCTCCTTAGATCTCGATTCTGTACTTTTTTTAGTGCTTGATTGCGAAAAGTACCTGCATCGAGTGCTGTGTAGAGCAATATTCATATTTCTACTGACACGCTGATGTTTATAACAGTTTATGTGATCGTGGGAATGCGAACGCGTAGTGAATTGTAGTGAAATTTGAATTGAATTTCAAAACTTACACAGGGTGCACTTATATAATATTAGAAAAACAAAACAAACTTAATATACCCTGGGTGGGGTATAAAAATTATTTTATGTTAGTCTAAGGAGATGCATAATTTAACAAAGGTCATCACTGCTGCGCCGTGGTTTTGTGGTTAACGTCACAAACTACGATGCAGATAGTCGTGGGTCCAATACTTTAATGTCCTAGAGGACTACAGCCAATGAGCTCTTCGAACTCCTTTGTTACTCCGTTTCACAATTCATACATCTCATACAGGGTGTTTGTATGATGCTACACCTTGGGTTGTATCGAGGTGGTGCAACAGCGCTTACAGAGGTGATTCCACAGTACCTACTAGTGTAGTTTATTTTTACTACCCATCCGTCAACCCATCCGTCTATATGTAGTCAGCAGCTCTAAGGCCTAGCTTTAGTGTATAAAACCAAAAGTTTACACTTTTCTTTATAGCAAAAATTGATTTCTATGAATCAACTCATGGAAAGCTTGCATTGGGCCTTTCAGATTGAGAGGCATAGCAAAAGGTTTGGTGGCTTGCATCACCAGACGATTTTAAGACGTTCAAAAAGAATAAAGGATAATCAAACATTTAGTGAATTGCGAATCTAGCAAATTTCTAATAATTAAATAACTTTTCATATTCATTTAATTAAAAAAAAAGTAATTTATCTTTTTTAAAATTTTGCATGCGTTAATTTATTATTTTTTAAGTTATAAGGATCTACAATGATTAGGCCCACAACTATTTACGGCGGTAGAATTAAATGAAATTTTTACCAAAAAAAAAATATATGGCATATGTCCAATTACAAGCCACATATAAAATACTACCCACATACAAAAAAGTTATTGTGATCATCTTTGAATTGCACTTTGTGCAAAATTTATTAACGTTTTCCTATGTGTACATTTTTTTTGTTTTTTCATTATATGAATTATTAAAATTATTGCTTGATACATTTTATGTTGTACATTTTCTTTTTAAACAGTTTTTTTTTTTTATATATTGGTTGATCTTAAAGCTAAGATTCTACAAACTTAAAAATTTAAATAACTTTATCTTTAAGTTTATCTTCGTGTGTGTAAGAACAGCTTTGTAGTCGGTCTCAAAGGTAATGTCCGTTTTCAACTCATCTCAAAAACTTTCTAATAAAACAGAATTTTTTATATACAATGTAACTTAGTATTCGTTTGACCTGAGTTACATTTAGGGTGTTCTTCGTAACAAAACTTTTTTAAAAAAATTCATAAAGACATTTTAGTCATTCCCACATGAAGCATTTTTATTTTCCGCAGTTTACAAAGCACACTAAATTTTTCAGCAAAAATTTCTCTACTAAATTTCCGTTCAGAAATTTCAAAGAGAGTGGAAGGGCGGAAGGACGACATTTTGGACGGGCTGCATATAAATAGAATAAGAGGTTTAAAAAGAATAATTTTGTTTCAAAAATTTGTGATTTGTTACAGGAAAGGATTTCAAAATGAAAAGAAATGGAAATGCGAATAGGCCACTGGCGGGAGGTACAAGCATCACTTGCTCACTGGTAACAGAAGAGTCAATTTGAGAATATTTGAGGGCCTCAATGGGTACTTACTCATGAAGGGAGATACTCAAGGGATTTTAGTGTTTCTCCGATAATTTCTCCAAAAATGTCTAAAACGATCAACAGCACTTTCATAACAGATTTCTTTTCAGCCGCTTTAAATCATCTCTAGTTCTTAGCATCGGCTTACTTAACCAAATGGGAAGAGCACGCAAAGCCGTTTGGATAAAATCATTAACTTTCTTCGACTGTTTTTCACAAAGATACTTGAAAAATAAAATGTAAGTCGTATTGCAATCTCCTTATATGTAATACCTTTAACGCCTAATTTTAATTGAAAATCTTAAGAGTGCCCCGTTAGCAAAAGCCATTTTACTGCGCCCTTAATACAAATTTCTCGATTATGACACCATCTGTTTAAATCGTACTGTGGCTCAATTTTATTACATCCTTCTTCTTCGTTGATGAAGACATAAAATTAGGCTAATAGCTGCGAAGAAGGGTTTCACCCGAGGGAGAATTCTTGAATAAATTTCACTTGGACGACATCATAAGTTAACTAAAGTGTTAGACACTCAACTGTATTGAATGCTTCAAACATGTATCTTGTATGTGTTTGCTACATTCATATATTATGGCTGTACTTAAAAGTGAATTTAAAACAAATGAAGCAAAACCGCTTTTTGCTTTGACAGAAATAAGATCTACTTGATTGTGTGATTTGGCGAAAGCATTTTGGGAATCGTAAAGATGAACATTAAGGCCCTCATAAAGGCATAAATAACCAAGCATGCATACACATAAAACACAAGATTTTTTCCACCGAATTTTGAATGTAAGCGAATACTTTTTTTTAATTTTCAAGAGGTTCTTTAAAAAAAATATGCTGAATGAATCTTTAAGACTCTAGCAGTGATATACTTAAAATATAAAAAGTACACTCGGTTAAGGCAAACGACATTATAATTAGTCAAAGTACCTTTTTACTCGTTTTATTGGGTTCTCTAAACTTAACAATTCCCAAGAGCCTTGTGGTGCCTAAAACATCAACTGAAATTCTTGTTTTTTCATGTCATATCTATTCATTCTTATTATAATAATCGCTTATTCCTTAAGAGCGATTCCTAGATTCCTATTCTCAAGTTTTCAATTTTAAAATAAAGAAGAGTTATATGAAGAGTTATATGATGACCTTCTTTCAAATTCAAGGTCATATAAGGTCTTAAAATTTCCTACAAAAAAGGTGGGATAACGGATAACGTTTTTTCGTCAGAATAATCGTATTGGACAAATTTCGGTACAATGAAAGGATCCTGTCGCTTCAGCCTTCGATAATGTTATTATTTAACATCAGTGACAGGAAAATAAAAAAATTTCAGCAGGAACATCTTTTAAACTCAAATATTTTGCAAATGGCTACTATAACAAGGGTATTTCATATATAAAAAAGGTATTTAATATAATTTGTAGTAAATTTCTAGGGCTATAATTTGGTCCTTCAAACACAATCACCTTTTAAGAAATAGCTTCTATCACACAGCACAATAAGCCGCCATACAAACTATTATTTTATTTATAAAAATAACTATCCAATGATATATAACTCATTGTTATTGGTTTTAAGGACCAAATTGGCCAATTCTTCTTTGGACTTCAAGTTACTCGTTATCAAAATCAGTGAAAAACTGTATTGCTCTTTTATTTTCATTTTTTAACAATATTTATTCGACTGAATTCCGAGACTCTATATTCGAGATTTCGCAATTGCCTGACTGACATTTGGTGACTCTGGGCTAAAGTAATTCATATTTTCTAAATAAAAAATCTGGTCCCGCTGAAAACCCACTTTTTGATTATTATAGTACTTAACAATTATTATTTAGTTTTTGCATAGTTTATAACGCAGTGAAATAATCACCGTAGACTCCTGAGACCTTTAAGAGATATGTCCGTATGTAAACAACTTTTAGGCCTTAAATTTTAAGGCCGAGAGCTGAAATAAGGTGGATTGGCTGGAAGTTCATTGGACCAGATCAAGTTTGAAAATTAGCCGAATCCGCCCACTACAGGCCTGTATACGCGACCATCTAGCTATGTTACAATAGTGCTAGCGCATTCATTTTTGGTATGCCAAAAAAGTTTGGCCTTTCATTGACAACGCCCACCTTTTTAAGGGATTTTAACTTAAAATTACTGTTTTTCTATAAATATATATGAAATTTGACGAAAAATTTTATGACAAAAGTAGATGTTAGCATTTTCTAACTTTTATGTATGTGTTGCGTGTGCCTCGGTTAAAAAAAAGTGATTTTTTTTTTGTTAAAAAGGCGGAGTTTTAGTCCGAAATGTATGCAACCACCTAGTATAAGGTATGCAACAGTTATATATTTATATCCCGCCCAATTTTTTGAACGCGTGGTAGTTTTCTTTTTGGTATGGTCGGATATTTTGAAATCCGTCGTAGATGGACTGAAGCTTTTGCATACGCACTGTTGCACTTTCCCACTTGTTTTTTTAATTAAGCTGTTTATTAGAAGACTTAAAGAATGTCAACATTACTTTGCTTAAAAGCTTTTGCTGCTACATTTAATAAAACAAAAAACTTCAAAAGGAAGTTCAAATTACTTAATATGCGTCCTTATCTATGGGAAAGGGTATGAAAAAAGGGGAATTATAACATCTGAATACGCTGCCTTTAAGAAGTACCCAAATAACGTGCATGAGAAGGAGTTTTGGGCCTCCTATTGCTTTTTATATCCTTAAAAAGCTATTGGCATCTTAAGTATAAATCTGCAAACATAAATCTTTGCGTTTATATAGCACCCCTATTGCAACAAGCAAAATTTACTCCCGCCCTTCCCTATGCCACCGAAGCCTTACCTTCAATTAAGCTCTACCTACTGCCCTGATTTGATAGGTATCAATTTACACAAATAAGTTTCATGAAAAGGCGAAACTGTTAAGAATTTCAATTGCATTCATATAACCTTGATTAATATTTTATTTTCTGTCTGGTGTAAGTCGCATTTGTTTTAGTACTGAAACAATACCGAATCTCATTTTGAAATGAACCTATTACAGAAGAAACCATGCACAAGGACTTTTGAAAGTTTACGAAAGCTAATTTTTTAGTACAAACGCGCTTTATGGCTTGAATCCATTAAGTATGTATATATATATTTTCAAGTTAAGCTTGTAGACATTTTTTTCATGTGTTATCGTGTTACTTGCTCTTTTGAAAGCTTTTGTAACGAGTTCCCGTTTCCTTTGTTCAGTTTTACTCATTGCTTTCTCTCTTCACATGGAATAAATAAACATCAGTACAGTAGTAAAATTGGGCAGTAAAATAATGTATACCCTCCCTAAATACTGACCTGTTTTGAAAGTCTTTTGCAGGGTACCTAGAAACTACTAGTTCTCTTTTGGATCTGACTCTCTTTTTTAAGAGCTTTTGTTTTGGCAATAAGGCAAAAACTGCTCTAATCAGGTACTCATTGCCAAATTATTATTACGACGAGTTTCCAGGTGCTTTTTGAAATTTCGTAGATTCGACTTTAGTAAAAAATATTCGAAAATTGAAATATATAAAACGTAGCTATGTATATCATTGAAATATATTCCTAAATAATACAAGGCGATCGTTTTCAACAAGTCAAATATAAAATCTTGGCATGATTTCAAATATGTTGAACCGTAGTTTTCAACCAACCTTTCAGAAATATGTTCTCTATTTTAAAATGCCACGTAACTCTAACGCCTTTTGTGTTAGCCCTTAGCAGAATAAATTTTTTGATTGGCAGCTAAAATGGTAGTAAGCACATATTTTAAATTGACCACAACTTTATGCCTACAACAGGCCCTTTATTCTCAAATAATTCGTCAAATTTAAAGAATAAGATCATATTGACTATTCGCCCCTATGTCCTACTAACAATTGATATTTCTACCTTACCTATGACATAATCTCCAAATATTTTTTAAGAAAGAATAAGAGGAACTTTAGGTTCCTAGTTACTTATGATTCAATTGAATTTGTTTGTTTTCAAAACATTCGTGGTGCAACTAATTGATAAAATCCTAAAATCCTCTCACGAAACAGAAATGACGAAGCAAAACTACATGCTAGCCGATACTTACATGCTTTGGAACTCGAACCTATATTCGATTTCACGATTTCAGACGTACGCAACATATTGTGTTCAATTTCCTTTGACTCAAATCGATTTCGGTAAGATATTATGATTTTAAATCGACTGAATGGTACTCTGCAAAATATACATGCAACCCATTTCAGAAAGAGGAAACTCGTTCGGTTTTATGAAATATGGTCCTAAGCTTAGTTCACTGCATTGCGAAAGTTCATAAATGATTTCAGTTTCCATGTGAAAACGTCCCTTAGTGCAGTGAAATTTCCAATGAAATGTGAAATCTTTTCAGGATGATAGCTTTAAATTAAGATGGTCTTCATACTGCATAAATTTGAAGAGTTTTAACTGACATTATTATATGACATCTTTATTTTTACAGCATTTCATAAACTTCCAGTTCCAAATTGTTTTTCTCTTATTACAAGAAGGAAACAAATCTTCCCAATTTGATATTTCACGAAATATTAGAAGTGAGCTGTGGCGTTAAGCTTTATTGTTCGCATAGCTCATGTTTCTATCACTTATGCTTAGATTTAAATACGGCCTATCATGTTGTGTGTAATAAAAGAAAATCCCTTTTGTTTTCCAGAAAAGAGCCTTACTCCTAGGCATCTGCTTGCTGC
The DNA here is from genome assembly GCA_947623515.1 of Neoascia interrupta. Classification (NCBI taxonomy): domain Eukaryota; kingdom Metazoa; phylum Arthropoda; class Insecta; order Diptera; family Syrphidae; genus Neoascia; species Neoascia interrupta. Next base: position 217,881,130 of record OX392463.1, on the reverse strand, counting down.
TAACATCTCCATGTGTGAGCTGGCGGAAAATTGTCATGTTATTTGGTTTTCAATATGTGTCCCTATCAATCAGTGAAACATTCCATCTGACGTGAGGGAAGTAAGAGTATTCTTGACTACATAAAATTGATACTTTTTCAAACTCAAGGAAACGTTTTTGGGTGCTCTATGTGTTCTTGGCACACAGATTTGGGTATAAATGCATCTCTGAGAGTCTCTTGTAATTCAATTTGATGAGTCTTAAATTTTATATATTCTTTTGATAAGGACTAATTGGATGGGGCGGGATATATAATACGAATGTAAGCTTAAGAATTAGTAAGCTTCCTAATCAATCCCTATCCAATACACAAATTTACAGTAGAATATTTATATAGTTGAAACATGGCTTCTGTATAAAATGTTGCCAAAATCTCTTAGTGAAACTAGAAATGTTAAGTTTTGATAATCTTAAATTTTGTTTGTAGACTTTCGTTACCCAGCAATCAAACAAACTGAATTCAATCAATAAATCTGATGGGTTTAAGAGACTTGCGCTGAAGCAAAAGCGCGAGATCAGCAACAGTGGCCATTTAAGAACCATCAAAAAACACCTGGCTTAGCAGGTCTAATGCATCTGTGTTGCATCTGGCTGATGAGGCTATCAAATGCCTAATTTAATTTTTTAAAGTTTCAGATTTCTTGAAAGGCCAAAATCTACCAAATTATCAATTTTGTGCTGATAAAGTAGGCTTAAGTCAGCTAAAAAGAATTTTAACTGCAGTCTGGGCCCTTGCTGCAAAACCTTCCATCCAAAAATGCTGCAGAAAAGCACGTTGACAATGTGCCACACCCTCTTTGTGAGTTACGAAAAACCCATCCCCGCGGAAAAACCTGTTTTTTTTTTATAATTCACTCGCGAATTAAGGCATTGGCTAGCCTTTTAATGCTGTTTCACATCCCACGAGCGGAAAGGATTAGAAGAAGAATTAAAAAAAGGATAGGTACCGGTGCACTTTTGTTTTGAACAGCTGCAGATTGAATTGCGTAGGAAAGACTGATCGTGGGTGGACATTCCACATTTGCGTTGTCCGGCTTATGAAAGAACGTCTAAACTTGACTAAGCTTTTTCGCTTGTAAAGCTTTGTCGTAGCTTGTTTGTAGCTTGAATCGAATCTGTTAACCGAGAAGCAGCCAGCGTTGGGCATCAAGGCCATGCTAATGTCCGGAACACAAATAGCCTATACTGGTTGTGGCCAATAACGCTTAACAGTTGTGGCCAATGATTGGGGTGATGATGTTTGAAGGTAACGGCCCTCAATTCTCCTGAAAGCTGCACAAAAGTTAAAGTGGATGATTTCACTGTTCTTGCCTTGCATCGTTTCTTACCTAAGAAAAACAGATATTCCAAGCCTTGTATTCGCGCAATCTGCTATTTATCACTTCCTCAAGTGCATATCTGGATAACCTATAAACGATATAGCGATAAATGCAACTTGATCACTAACTGGTGTATTTGGAATTTCTTTTAATTGAATTTTTCTTTGGCTCAGGCGTTATCTTCACGATAAGGGAGAATGTTAATTATCCGAATTAGCTCGTGCTTGTATAGGTGTAATAATCCCGCTATCTAATATGGCAAATATCTGGGAGGAATCATTGACAAACACTTCCATAATCCAAGTATGATGACCTTAACATGGCTTATCTCCGAAATCGGTCCTTTGGATTATTTGGCAGGAAAACATTCCTAGGGCTCTGTCACTGTGGTCTCTGAAAAAGGAGCCTATTGTGCATAAATTGGGAGTTATCTTCACGAGAAGGCAAAATGTGAATTATCTGACTAAACACCTATATGTAACCTATAAGTCACAAGCCGCTCCCTTACCATGGCAAATATTCGCGAGTAAGAAAACTTCCATGAACCAAAGCATGTTGATCAAAGCATGAATAATGTCTAAATAGGACCCTTTGGAGATAAAGATAGTCATCATCATCCGCGTCCCGAGCTCTTCTAATTACACCTGTGTAAACCTTTTTTTTTGCCGGTAGTTGATAATGGAAGTATATACAATAGAGCACAACATAAGAAAATAGGGCTCGACTACAGAGCTTTTATTTTAATTGAGCCTGATAGTCTTATATATGAATATGAGATAAGAAATGACAAGAGTCACCCAAATCCATAAAGCAATATAAAGTCCAATCCGTAAGGCAATAAGGTCAGCTCAAAGTTTGAAAATATTAGGTGAGTTCTTAAATACATGTTCATCTACCCGCATGTGTGTTACATGTTTGACATATGTTTCATTTTTTCTCTGCATAAATAAGGCACAGAAAATTTTAGCCATATGCTCAAAATTTCAGCTTGCAGCTTCAAAATGTGAAAATAGCCTTTACAGGGCTCGAAGCAATACTGAGCTTACAGTATTTTATCTTGGAAAAATCCAAATTTATGTTATTTCGTAACAAAGAGAATAGTCCTCCACTTAAGGAGGAAACTTTTATCTATCGATAGTTATTCCTCAAACCTTTTAAACTTCTCTCGAAATTACTAAACGTAAAGTTACCATAAATACCATGAAATTCAATTCAAAGACGACATACGCAAAATAACATGATATACAGATAAATAATGCAACAGCAATGCAATAAATGTTTCTACGAAATCTGTTAACATGTATCATTTTAAGCCCTGGCAGGTGGGAGTACTGGAATAGCATGAGCACAGATATAATCATCCCTTGAAACTCATTATAATCCCAAAGCATTGCCAGTTAGTCCTGTGTCCTGTCATGTACCAAACGCAAAAGGTTGCTACGATGTGGGATACCTACAGAACTTTATTTACATATTTTGTTGGATAACTTTCCCCAACGAAATGTGTTTGCCTGTACAATAAATTATGGCATCTGGTTTCGGTGGGCAACAAGAAAGTTGGTTTTTTGGGTTGACAGGTAGGTAAGGACGCTAATTTTCTTTCGTGTGTACACAACTTAACTGGTGGGTGTCCAGAAACCGCTGCATAAATAGTTTTACGGTAGAGTGGCTTGGTTTCCAAGCGAGAACCCATGAAAGCGTATAATTTCTAAGTAGGATTAAATTACACAGGAAGTCAAATTGAAATAAGGAATATTGAAATGGTGCCAAGGACGAAGGATTTTAAATATTGTTACATTTGACTTTTGGCCGTAAGCATTTATTTTCTTTCGTGTGAAGGTAGCTAACTCTATACGCTGCGAAGAGATTTGTTGGAATCCTTAAGAATTGTGTTCCACGCAAGTATTTTACTGACTACAGCAAGTAGTCCTGTGATCGACTAATGAACACAAATCACTGGGAGCCGACTATCCTTTTCTTCCGCTCTATTAAAATGTGTAATGTGCCCGAACGTAAAGGCTGTTACACAAACTGCCAATAATGCCCCGAAAACGCCTACAGGCATCTGTAACTCGCATGTTATCTTTATTTTACGGTTCATTTGCAACATAAGATGAGATAGATTGAAAAATGTTTCTGTAAAAATGCTGTAGTGCCTCTATTCAAGATTTCTGCTCGTCTACTTAATCATAATCACTGAGCATGAGCCTACCCACAGGATGCAATGAAACAGAATCGGTTATTTTGCAACCGAATTGGTTTTTAAAGATAGCTTTAATACTGAAACTCGGTGGCGTGAACAAACTTATATGGCATCTAAAGGCGATGAACTATGTGCACTCCAAATATCAAACCCTTAATCATAAAGTAAAGAGGAAAAGATGCCTAATCACTGGAAATAATCGTGATGCGATAAACCTTGTGTTTGAAAAGAATTTGCGTTTAATTGAACGATATTGAACTAATTGAAATGTTGCTTAGATATGTACAAAAAATTGTACTAGTTAAAGTAGTTAGTAAAAAGGATATGTAGTACACACAACTTACGTTGCCATAACAGATACTGAAGAACACGTTTTGTAAAGGGAAGTTTAAAAAAGTGGTAATTTCCCTTAAATTTTCAATTAGCAAACTACTAAGTTATTCTTCATCATCAATGCAAGCCTCAAAACACGGCGCCTAGAAAAAAATTACGTGGGAGATACATAACCATTGGGAATCGTGTACATAAATCCGCCAAGGATGTAGCCAACCGCATACTTTAGACGCTAGGCGTTTCTTAAAACAATGAGCACACCATCAACATTAAGCAAAAACTGCAAATAACCAAAATGGAATCTCCATAAACTAAAACTCTAATACGCCAGATAAGTAGCCGTCGAGATTGCGCAAAGTTACTGGCTTAAATGAGACCTACTTTTTCAGTCGGACGGACTACAACATTTAGTGGTTGGGTGCTGTAGGAACAGGGTAAGCACTACTCCTATTTGGCTGGCTAAACAAATAAGCACCAGAGATTTCAGCATGAACAAAATAGCATCACTATAATTGTTAAAACGTAATGGCTGATCGATCACAATGTCAATTTTGAAAGCCTCAGGAGGAGGGCATGCAGCAGATGAATTATTTTATTATCAAATAAGAATTAATTCTGCTGTCAACATTCAGGGCAAAAACGACTTTATACGATCCTCCCCGAATCATTTGGAGCTAAGATCACTAAGAATTTTAGCAATTTTTAATACTAGTCGAGGTACTAGAACAGAGGTGGTGTCAGATGAGCGTCTGATGAGTGGCTCTCACATCCCCAAAGTGGGTTACGGATACTCGTTCGGGGGCTCAGCAAAGGTTAGGTAAGGTTGAAGTGGCTGTCAGGATCTAAGAACTTAACTCACTTAGACCTACGTAGGTCCATTGTGATTCCATGTGGATCTGTAAAAATGTTCCCTGTTCGTGGAACCATTTAGAGCTACTAATTAAGCGTAAGAGACTTACCCCAGTACAAAGATCGCTAAGATCATTATGGAAGAAAGCTCCAAGGTGAAGATTTTGCTTTTTAAAGAGAGCGGGGCATGTGCGGGGTCTCTTCACGCTCCTTATCCATGCAACTCCTGCAAAAATCGCTAGAAAAGACGCCAAGCCTTGTCGCGTGCTTGCCTATCAGACAGTGTCCTGTAATAACACCGATTGTAACACTCATGTGCGATCTATTAAGAGCTATCAAACTCCTAGAGCGTTTAAGATCTAGCTTAGGCCAAATCTGTTTCGTTGCTAGACAGGTACTACCACTTGTCCATTTGAGATTTGTTCTTTATATTGCATCCAGTTTTATCAAGATTTTACATGTCGAAATTGGAATGCCTTAGGAGAAATTGAGAGAGTCGGTGGTCTTCAGGGGTCTTCGCTATATTATGAATAACAGGTGGAGGGCAAGAAGCATATGCATTTCCAGTGAAAACCAAGCCGCTCTAAATGCTTTGACCCTTTTACCTCGTCTAAGATTGTGCTCTAAATCAAGCATTCGTTGAACTTTGTCGGAAGTCGAAATGCAGTGAATCTTGTTTGGGTCCCACTGGTATCCAAGGAAATGAGATCTCTAATGAGCTTGCCAAACTAGGCTCAGAAGAAGTTTTCCCAGGACCCCAACCTGCTTTAGGCCTATCTGTTGCCACGTCTGCCATTGATACTTGGGTTTCTCGTGAGCACAGTGCTCGTTGGCGTGGAGGCGATGGGTGCAGACAGACTTAACCACTACGCCCGGACGTCCTTAACGTTAGTGCTTCCTTAGGCTTTACTTTTAAATTTATTATGGGCGTGGCCTTAGATTAAAAAATCCCCATAAAAAGACTGCAAAATTTAAACGAAGCCACAATCCAAGTTTTACCTTTCTGGCTCAATCCCTAAGATACGAAAATCTTTTAAACAGACGGACGCATATATATACAGACGGTCGTATGGGCCTGACTTAAACAAATTGCCTATCGTTCTCGATCATGTGTCTTAAAGGTCTTGGCGGTCTGGAAGCTTTGCCCTAATTGAATGCAACCTTTTCATTGGTTTAACCACCTGCCATTAATATACCCTATACATAATTCTCTATCCACCCAAGAAAATAAAATGTCCCCTACATCTAGAATTTTCAAAATTACTTTTACTTCATTCTTCTCGCAATCTTTCGCACTCTTATACCTAAGTTCACTAAAAATTCATATTTCAGAAAATAATCGAATGGAAAAGTCTTATCACACAATAAGTCGTAACCTCATGTGGGTTTGCAAGGCTTACCGTATGATTATAATACTCTAGGTTTATAGGATATAAAATTTAAATTTTTATTGCTTTTATTGCTTTGGCTTATTGTTGAATGCGGTGCTGTGGGAGTACAAGCAATACTCAAGGAAGGCAAAGAAAATAAAAGCACTTGATATTTTACTGCTTATTGCCGCGCCATAATTTACAAGTATTTTAGCCTTGCTTCTCAAATTCATTTTCGAGGCGGGGAATGAAGGTTCGACTTAAGGAAGCATTAAAATTTGTCAAGGCAAAATGTGTATGGATTTAGCTCCTAAAGCGACCATGGTGTCTTCTTTAACTCCCAAAAGAAGACACCACGGAGTTCTACTTGAAGCAAATATTTTACAAAAACTGAAATGGGAGTTTGACAGACGGACGCGTTCTTTTATTCTCTTATATATTTTGCAGTGCTTAAGTCAAACCAGTATTTTTTTTACTAGAGCCAAATACCAGATGAATTAATCCATTTTTAAAGCCAAAACGACCTCATCTAAAACGTTAAACTCCTCCATCAAGTGCAATACAATTTAAAAGGAATGAAATAATGCACTTCAAAAAGGAGAGCGATTCTTTTTAGATTTCTTTCGTGACAGTCAGTCGAGGGATTTAAGCTTGTCGACCTGGAAATAAGTGTCCACTACTAAAAGCCATCCAAGTTAAATTAGAGCCTGAAGCAACATATTTATGGGGCTTGTTTAAAGGGATTGTGAAGCGTGGGACAGCAATAAGCAGACAGCAGAGGTGAAATGATTGTATGACAGGGTTTCACGATGATTCTAAAAAGAATTTAATTTCTTTCTCACTTTTGTGCGACTGTTTTATTTTGTCTTTTATTTGTTTTCAGTATATTTGTGAGGTTCAAAGGAAAGGAAAAGGGCAGATGCTTGCTTACAAACAAGCAATATAATAAGCAATAAGCAGACGATTCGCCATTTGAGCTAGGTAGTTACTTTATATAAATAAGTTTGGAGAATCTGCTTGACTTTAGTAACCTCCGTCTTTTACGTTTTGCTATTAAATTAATGTTTAGCACTTTTGTAGTAGGCACTATTATTTCAACATGTTATATGCTGATGCTATAACTCTGCCAAAGTTTACCGATCAAAACGCTTCCAAACCGGGAATAGTTGGGTTAATTTTAGTCCGAAAATTAGCTCTGAATTGCAAATTGAAGCGAAACACAGAAATACTTACACAAATATTTTTTAATTTTCACAAATAATTAAATTTGCATTTTTTGTGCATTTTTTGTGTTATTAACTCATTAAGAGATTTAATCGATTCCTATAATTAAATATATTTTCAACAAAGCGATCTTATTTCATGGACTTTATTTTCCCTGGGCGAACTCAATTTGATTAGCTTCGTAAATTATACCACAGTTATTCAAACGAGTCAAAAAACGAATTAAAGATGTTTTAAAAACTCTTTCCACATCGATCTGATGCTGTAAGCATGTTATGAAAAAGCTGTAGTTATAGTTTGCTAAGTACTTTTCAGTGACTTTATGATGACTATATAAGGAGGAGGCAATATCATTATGCTGGAATAGAAACCTTTATTATTTAGTCCTTCTCTCTTGTGAATATGTGTGGCAAAATTTTCCTATGACTGAGTAGAGTAGGGTACCTGCTGGGTAGAATACGATGGCTTCCGCCCAAATCAAAGCGAGCAGGGTAAACCATTATCGTCTGTTTTTTGTTTTTGTTTCCTTTTTTGCAAGGATCTAATATTAAAACAAATATGATAAATGTCTCATCATTACGCTCATATATATCTTTGTTTTGTTAAGTGATAGTCCGAGAGTCGGGTTGGGTCGTGGCTGAACTCAATAACATCCTGGATATCTAAGAAGCTAGTTTTACGCTACAATCCAGGGTGGACCTGGGCCTCATCCAACAAGCTTCGCCAGCTAGCTCCAGTTTTGCACGCCAAGTTGGCTGAGGTCCATTTTCACTTGCGTGCGCCACCTGACTCTCGGTGCTCCTTTACTGCACCGTCCCTGCGGGGTAGATTCGAAGATTTTCCGAGCCGGGATGTTGGTGTCCATCCGCTCTAGATGATCCAGCTATCGTCACTTTTGTATTTTGACTCTTCTGGCTAGGTAGGTGTTATATCTCCTCCTCCACTCTCCGTCTTTGCAGATGGGCCCAAAATTCGTCCGAAGAATTTCCCTCTCAAAGCAGCCTAAAGTGTTTTTATCCGTCTTTGACAGGGTCCATCCTTCTGTACCGTAAATCAGGATTGGGATGATGAGGGTCTTATAAATGGACACTCTAGTTTTTCGAAGGAGCGCTTTGCTACTCAATTTCCTTTTTAGCCCAAAGAAACAGCAATTTTTAAGACTTATTCTTCGTTTGATTTCAGCGCTGGTGTCCTAGAAGCTATTACTTAGAAGCTTAAACACGTTCAACAACTATTGCTCACAACTGTCAGACTATTTTTATATACAGTGCTATGCCCTGCAAGCATGAACTAAACAAAAATCAATAAATTAGGTCACAGTTGATCAAAACTAGTACAAAACATAATTGTAGTTGAAAACGTATATATCCTCCCTATTCAAATTAATTAGGTACAGAAAACCTAAAGTTTTTTGTACAGACACCTTATAAACGATTTACATAATCTTAACTATCAACTTTATATCAATCTTAGGTACCAACCTTACATCTTTACGTAGCTCTAAGTCCTTTTTCACTTGGGACGCGCGTATTTTAACTTTAAATTCAAAGTTTTAAAAGTTACCTGGGGATCTTAAAATTGCAACCCTATTCGACTTCACTCAAACTCGGAACATTCATCCCTTGAGAATAGAAAGTTTGTCGTACAATAAATGTACCTACCTACTTTTTAGTTCCGAAAACCGAACATTTGAAAAATTAAAGTTTCTTATTCCAACTGAACTATATTCAGCTTTCCGAATCTGATTGCTCAAGTTATTGGCCACGGCATGTAAGGGTAGTATAAATTAACACCTCAAACTAAAGAGTTCAATGGGAAATCAATGCGTACTGTTGTAGTATGTTCAGGGACTGGTACAAGATCTTAATCCTATAAAAAGTTTCAAACTTAGTTGTAATTTGGGAAGTGATTTTCCGAGAGAAGAATATTGCCACCATATATTGGAAAAGAGAGAGGAAGTTACATTTTTAAACTCATTCGAATACCTACTTCTAGGAATTTATTAAGATGTGTCAAGTAGTATTTTTATATGCATCTGCTTGCATAGTAGTAGCTTTTAGTTTGCGTAGAAGAGCAAGTACTTCTGAAAAGACAGTTTTAAATTTTATACAGCCAATGATTAGTCTGTCACGAATATCTCTTTAATTTATTAAAAAAAATATTTGCCAATTCCCATACTCTCAAAAACCTCACTACATTCATGTTTCAACATGCAACAAACGCGTGAACCATTACTTCCTAGCAAATTAATTCTCAAAAACTTCCCCCTAACTACGAGTAAATCTTATAAAATTTCCAACACATTCACTCTTCTAAGTACTTCCTACCCTCCGTTGTTAATCTCCAAAAGAGGACGTAAAATGAAATCGGCTTACGCGCAGGTTGATTGATGAGAGTCGGTGTAATGCTACTACAGAATTGTGAACTAATTCATTGCTTCCATTCGCTTTTTTGTGATTTTTTTTTTGCTTATTTTCTCTTTTTATCGAAGAACATTTCAAATAATTGCCTGTGAAAAGAAGGGAGTTCATATCAATCAACTTCTAGATTCGGAACAATTTGTTTTTAAAACGGGCTAATAATTCGATTAGAAATAGGGGTGGACATTAGATTTATCTTAAAATTATTTGTATCCATTCGAGATAAAAGAAAATTCCGTTAAACTTAAACATAAAAGTTATCTGCTGTATAATCAACGAAACAGGAATTTTATTTTACACAAAAAAAATTTACAAACAATTTTTGAAGGAAAAATGCATATAATTAGGGACAGTCAATTGTTACCAGCTTGATATTATATATTTTTGCGTTATGCATAGTTTGTGGCTTAGTGAAATCATCACCGGAGACATCTAAGACCTTTTAGTGATATGATTGAGCGAAACCGAGAAGTAAATTGATAAAACCTTTTCCGCTCGTGCGTCCTTATGTGTGAAGATTTTAGGTCTTTAAAATTTAGGTAGAGAGCAGAAGCTCAGACCTGCATCTTATTTTGTATAGACAAAGCATAGAAATTTGTTATTCAATGTAATATAGGCTTTTTGGTAAGACGAGGCAAAGCCTGTACCAACTCAAATTTTGGTATTTAGTTATAGTGACCAGAATGCTTTAACTGGACTAATATTGGACCGACCACATCCTCGACCATGCCCACCCTTACCATATTATTTAATGACTTGATTTGCTGTACATAAATTGGATGCTGTACATAATTGCTGTACATAAATTGGAAAAAATTACAAAACAATATTTAAGATAATAGTATTCACTTTAGTTCATAAAAAGTTTTAATCACTTTAAAAGGGCATTTTTAGAAAGAGCTGCTTTTAGCATTGAGCTAGGTTCCAATAAAAAAGAGCCCCAAATTCGGTTTATAATTGTTGTTATTGCACTCTATAGAAGTTTTAAGGCTTACTTCATTTTCAGTTTTGGGCCTTTTTTTTTATGGGACCTAATTTTGCGGGGCTTGTGAAAGGTTTTTGAAAAATTAGTACGCATTTTCTATACGCATATAGTAGTTTGTTTACAATTTGATTACAGATAGAAAGTAGAAAGCTGAAACATACCTATACTTAACAAACGTATGCATAAGATTTTTATAAAATAATATTAAACTCATAAGAAAAATATTAAAAAGTTGTTAAGAAATAAGGAAATGAAAATATGTGATACCTTGAAAACGGTCCAATTTTTGTCTTATTAAAGGCTTCTGGTCGATATTGCTCTCCACCAAAATTTGAGTTCATATGTTTTGTCTATCTTGACCAAAACGCATTTTGAAATAAAATGTAAATTTGAGGTTGTCTGACATTTAATGGTGGGCGTGGCTGTGGGCGGATCTTCTCAATTTTCATACTTTGTCAGTACAAAATGAGAATCAAGCAACACTGCAAGTTTCAGTTTCCTAGCTCAATTTTAAAAACCTCAAAACTGCATACATACCGACAGACGGACAGACGGACGGATATGGCTTAATCGACTTTCTTGTCAGTCTCGATCATATCTCTAAAAGTTCTAAGGGGTCTACGGTGATTATTTCACTGTGTTACAAACTATGCATTAAAATTAATATAACCACGGTCGGGTATAAAAAGCAAACACAGTTTTTGAGAAAAAAAGAAAAAATTGTTTCACACTTTCCCAGCCATTACCCAAAGTTCATGGGCTTAAACTTATCTCCGAATATCGTTATATTTTTCCTGTGATTCTCAATAACTTTGTCGCAGCAATGGCTCTCAATATCCACAAAGGGACATGGAGATCTCCCGATCAATCAACCGTCAACCAGATTGACCACATTGCGATCGACGCCTCCAGTATCATGGATGTCCGAACTTTCCGAGGGGCCAACATTGACTCGGATCACTACCTTGTTGTAGCCAAGGTACGGCTGCGGATATCCCGACCAGCGCCAAGTAATGATAATACTGTGAGGAAGTTTGACGTCGGCCGACTACAATCGCAAGAGATCGCCAGGTCCTTCTCCAACCGAGTCTCTCAAAACCTTCTACGACGTCCTATGCAACCAGCATCAAGTATTGATAGCCAGTGGCAACATTGCCAAAATGCCATCAGAGACGCCGCTTCTGAAGTGCTGGGTTCACACGCCACCACAACGAAACCCCTGGTTTGACGATGAATGCCATGACTAGAGCTACTCGCGAGCTCTACCAGCAGAAGAGGAGAGCGAACACCGGCTTCTCCGAAGGAAAAAGAGAGAGCACGAGAAGCGCGCGGTTGAAGAGATAGAGAGATGTTATAACAGGAATGAGGATAGAAAGTTTTACCAAAGGATCAAAAGGTCCTGCCAAGGGTATAAACTTCGAACTGAAGCCTATAAGGACCATCAAGGGAACATCGTTGTAGAATCGCAGTCGGTGCTGAGGATTTGGAAAGACCACTTCTGCAGACTGTGTAACGGCGAGGGCGAACCAAATACCGCTGTCAGGCAGAACGAACCATTCAACCCGAGCGAAGACGTTACCGGCGAAGCATACGAACGATACCGCCCACCCGACCTGGAGGAGGTGAAAGTAGCTGTGTCTAAGCTCAAGTGCAACAAAGCAGCCGGAGCAGACGGCCTAGCTGCCGAACTTTTTAAATCCGCTGGCGATGAGCTGGTTAGGAGCATGCACCAGCTCATTTGCAAGATATGGTCGGAAGAAAGCATGCCTGACGAATGGAACCTCAGCATTAATTCCCCGATCCTGAAGAAAGGAGACCCTCTGAGTTGTGCCAACTACAGGAGCATAAGTCTTCTTAACATCGCATACAAAATCTTTTCTTCTGTACTGCAAGAACGCCTGAAGCCGTTTGTCAACAATCTGATAGGCACATATCAGTGTGGCTTTAGGCCAGGAAAGTCCACCATCGATCAAATATTCACACTGCGACAGATCTTGGAGAAAACCCAGGAATTCCAAATCGACACACACCACCTCTTCATCGATTTCAAGGCCTCGTATGACAGCATCTATAGAGACGAGCTATATAGCGCAATGTCTAGTTTTGGCATCCCTGCCAAACTCGTCAGTCTGTACAGGATGACGATGGAAAACTCACGCTGTTCCGTCAAGGTCGGCAAAGACCTCACCGACCCCTTTAATGTCAAAAAAGGATTTAGACAATGCGACGCGCTGTCATGCGACTTCTTTAACATCATACTTGAGAGGATTGTGCAGAACTCTCGCGCCAACACCAGAGGTACAATCTTTCAAAAGTCCGTTCAACTACTTGCATACGCAGACGACATTGACATAATCGGTAGAACAAAGCGTGATGTCAGTGAAGCCTTCGTGAGTATTGGGATGGAAGCGGCGAATATGGGTTTAGCAGTCAATGAGGGCAAAACCAAGTATATGCTGTCATCAAGAAAAGACACCCAACATCGACGTCTTGGACAAAACATAACCATCGACAGCTATAATTTTGCGGAGGTTAGGGACTTTGTCTACCTGGGTTCCGCTATCAAGTCAGACAATGACACCAGCGCTGAAATCAAACGAAGGATAACTCTTGCCAATCGCTGTTTCTTTGGGCTAAAGAGGCGGCATTTCAGTAGCAAACCCCTCTCTCAAGCAACTAAAGTGTCCATGTATAAGACCCTCATCATCCCAGTCCTGCTTTACGGTGCAAAAGCATGGACCCTGTCAAAGGCGTATGAAAACACTTTAGGCTGCTTCGGGTGGAAAATTCTTCGGACGATTTACGGTCCCGTCTGCATAGACAGAGAGTGGAGGAGGAGATATAACATCGAACTGTACGGGCTGTACAGCGATAGCGACCTAGCCAAAAGAGTCAAAACACAACGTCTACGATGGCTGGGTCATCTAGAGCGGATGGACACCAACGCCCCGGTCCGGAAAATCTTCGAATCCACACCGCAGGGACGGCGCGGTAGAGGAGCAGCGAGACTCAGGTGGCGCACGCAAGTGGAAGGGGACCTCAGCCAACTTCGCGTGCGAAACTGGAGACGGCTAGCTAGAGACAGAGCTGGCTGGCGAAGCTTGTTGGCTGAGGCCCAGGTCCACCCTGGACTGTAGCGCCACCTTGAGTAAGTAAGTAAAGCAATAGCTATTTTTTCCGAATACTCTGCGCACAAAAAATGCGTGTTTTTTAAACTATCTCGGAAAAATTTAAGTTAGAAACGGCTTTTTTGAAATATTTTAAAAGTTCTAGGATTCTTTTATACTCTGTTTTTTTGTTTAATTTTATTATAATCGTTGTAACCATTAAGAAACCAAAATATGTTTAAAAAACGTTTTTTAAATGCTTTCGGAATTTTCGAGTCGAATCCCAAAATCTCATTAATAAAAAGTTTTTTTTTTAATTTCTTCTCTTAGGAAAGGCGAACCTAAAACACTGCAACACTGTAACTATTGGTTTGCTTTATTTTTTAAAGTTTGCAGTTTACATGTGTTAGTAAATATGTTTTCAGGTTATTAATTCCAAAGTGGGAATTCGCTTTGGTTTTTCAAACATTCTCAAATCATTTCGCCATGTTGTATCGGAGATTTTTTGAATTTTTTTTTTTTTTTAAATACGTGAAACCGCAGTTTTAAAACTATTTTAGCAAAATTTGACTTTAGCCTTCTCTCGAACAACCTTATTATAATTTGTGTTACGGTTAAAGTACAAAAATATTTTGAAAAATAATTTTTGATATGTTTTGAAGCTTTTAAGTCGAATATCAGAAACGACTTATCAGAAACGTCGAATATCAGAAACGATCAGTGCAAAAAACTTTATCAATGCAAATAAAGTAGTTTAAAAGTTATAAACTTAAACATGTTGTCCACCTGAACATATTTTTCATTCATTTTTTCTCGAAAACGTTTCAATATTTTTTAAAACATCGATTATATTCTACTAAGAGTTTATATTATTTTAGTGTACGTTTAAATTCTTTCCTTTTTGCCTTTAAAACTTTCAAGTTAAGTGTAAAAACACCTTTTGTCTCAAAGAGAAATAGGTACTTAAAATCGATGCAAATGTGTCTACTTTTTGATTCTCACACTTTCATACACCGAATAAGCAATATTATCGGCAGCGGTTCCCAATCTTATTTTGTGGTCGAGCACTTTAATAGGAAATGGAAACTGTACAGCACCTTCGATGGAGAAATAACTGAAATAAAACAAAATTAATTTTTAAGCTGTCCGTCCGAAAATGGGAAAAGGATCTCTTATGGTATCACTTCGTTGTCGTCCGTCCGAAATTGTTGTTGAACTGGGAGTCGTAGAAAGATGAAAGGTGCACCTGTTTAGTCCGTGAGTATCTTGAAAATTTTTACAGCCAGGAACCAGAAGATTGGAACATATTATTAATGTAAGTATTAGCAACAGAAGAACGCTAGCCTTATATTCGGCCGCCAAATTCTTACGGGGATTGTTGTTAGTCAGTATGGTTACTTCAACTGATCCCCATTAACCCCAAAACCTTTGATCATTACTTGTTCCATTTAAAAACCCACCAAACAAACTATGGTTTCTTTGGAACAGAACGTAACATAACGTTCCTTAAGTTACTTAAATTAGCTTTTTTTGTATGACGAAGACAAATAAAATTACGATTTTAAATTCACCTTACCCTTAATACTTCAACCATGGAAGGAACTCTCAATGGGCTCAGTTTTAAATTGTCTAGTTATCGCAAGCTTAGAAGTGCTCCTGAGAGAGACCAAGAAAATTCAAAAGCAAGTCTAATTAATGCCGTCGTGAAAAACTCTTGAAGCTGCAGATAATTTATATTAGAGAGCCAATGTTGTATTATTCAACTCAATCAGTTTCCTTTTTAATATAATGGGGAGAATCATTTCGGGTGCATGATTAAAGACGATGAATTAAGAACCGAAGCAATTAAAAACGAGTGGCAATGAGGACATTTTGTATCCAAAATATCAATGAAATAAAATAATCTTATATAAAAATTTGTCTTGACGTTATTTTACCAGGAAATGTCCAGTTTGCAAAACAGTTCCTTTATTTGTATAGCTCTTTCAGGTCAAATCTGTAAGAACAAATAACTTAGCCTTAAAATGAAAATTAATAGAAAGATACATAATTTATAAATGCACAATCGCTGCAGCATATAAGAAAGTAGCAGTAGTTAAGTAACCATAGCGTAAGGTATGTATTAACCATAAGGTCCTTACCGTGATTGTGCATTAATGCCACACCTTAAAAGTGGCTATGAAATAAACATGTTGTTTCTTCGTGTAAGCCAGTGGAAAAGTATTTTTTACTACAAAAAGCATTAATTAATGGAACTTAAGCTCCAGTTGCAATAACGGATTTATCCGCTTAAAGCAAACAACTACGAAAGATTTGCATTACAGACATTTAATCCGGACCCTGAGTGGCCTGCGTAATTTGTTGCTTTTCATTTCACGAAAGATTTTATTCAGAAATATACCAATTAAGTAACCCTTTTTAATTATTTTTATTACTCAGCATGTTGAAGGGATGCTTCCCTTTTAATTGCAGTTATTTATGGTTATTGGATTAATTACACAGACAGACGGCGGGATCCTTTTTGTATTTTTACACCCAGCTTCGATTATATTGCAAAGGCATCCTTTGGAGCACAGTTGAATGCTTTCTTAATTAATGAAAATTCAAAGAAAAAATTTCCCTTTGATTCGCTTGCAAATGGCTTTCAAAATAGATAATGGAAAATACTAACTGATGACCAAAACGCAATAGGCATTGCGGCAAGAGCTAATTTATGCTTCGTAAATTTTAGTAATAGAATAGTCAACATATGCATTGGCAGCCATATTTAAATATACACCCATTTGGGATAGCCATTGTCTACACTCAGACAAACACCATCGCCCGAGGACAATGAGAATAAAATGTAATGATGATTGCTTGCGTGTTGACAAGTTTATCGATCGTAGATACATTATCTGCATTGCATTATGTTCCCGCAGCCAATATTAAAAGTAATGCGATTTCTATTACATCGCATCCAATTAGCAAAAGCTGATTTAAACCAGGGTATTTTGTATGAGCATGCGAAAATTCATATCGAGTTTTTATTTTTCTATTACAAAATAATTCAATTTTTAACAAGCTTCTAAGTTCTATACATTAGCTTTTATTGTCGCAACTTTGAAATTCACAGGAATTGTATATAAATTAATGTATAGGAATCAGAAAAAGAGACGAGTTTATATTATTTTCCTTTTTATTTTCAGCCTTATAGGTATTCGTTAATGCAAATAAACGTAAGAGAGTTTTAAGACTTTATTAAAAATTCCTTCTGGTTTTCTCCGTCCTCTTTCGAGTATGTATCTGTGCTTTATTTTCTTGTATTGAATTGAATTCAAAAGCAATAACTTGTAAATTGCCTTTTTTTACTACACTTCAGAAGTAAATTCTATTGTGAAAGATTTCTAGTTCCGAACACAAGAGCGTAAAAAATCTCACTTTCGTGTTAAAATTGGATTTGAGATACGAAGAAATAGGAAAGATTAGAAATAAAAATACAAAAAGGCTCATAAATGCTTTACAAATCAAAGCAGATATTATTTTTTTGAGAATTTTTTTTTCTACATGATGTTTTTTCTTAACTTTTCTAAAATCAATGCTAAATATTCTTACACGTTTGGGTGACACTACCTTTGTTTTAATACCAATTAGTAGGGGAAGCATTTGTACCTTAATCCATTTGTCCCTTGTTCCAACTTGCGCAACTTCCGACCAAAGTGCCAAAATAAATGAATAGTCCCTTCAGCAAAATTAAACCTGTTTGAATATTTCTCTTGTCAGTTTTTTAGTAACCTTGACGCCTTACGCCTTTCGAAAGGCGATCCGGCAAGATTATCCTTTTCCGAAAACTTTTTTCCTGTCTTTTTAAAGCCTTCATTGCGCTATTTATTTATAACCTATCTTTTATAAAAGATAGGTGCACATTGTCTGGCAGACACCTGGGACTATATACAGGGTTAACTAAAATAAATGAAAGATTAAGGTTTCAAGAAAATTGAAAAGTTTTGAATTTTTAAATTCATTGCAGCGTGCGGTCAAAATGCAAATAAAATATGTAAACGGCAACAAAAAATCACCAAATCACGAAAAAGGGTTATATGGCTGGGGTAACATTTGACCCTCTACATTTCGTGATATAACAAATATTAAAAACAATCTTTCTCGATACAAAGTTTTGTGCTCCGCTCACTTTTAGGGGGCGGTTTTAGAAAAAAACTGTTT
Source organism: Neoascia interrupta (assembly GCA_947623515.1). NCBI lineage: Eukaryota > Metazoa > Arthropoda > Insecta > Diptera > Syrphidae > Neoascia > Neoascia interrupta. The sequence continues at coordinate 217,863,077 of OX392463.1, read as the reverse complement.
TTTACAAAACGACAATTAATTGATTTTAATTTGTAGCCCAGGCATACTTTTGAGGGCGTGGCCTATACAAATAATATACGGATTCGGGCCAAAAAACTTTAAGAGTTGGTGTTACACGGTATCTAGAGTCGGGTATAAAGAATTTTGTCACAGACGAACTCTTGCACTTACTCACTTGTTTCTACTTTTTTGTTATTTTTTTTTTTTTTTTTGATTTAAGTTTTTGCTTAAATACTAAAATAATTTAATGAAATTTAAAATACCTCGAGTAATAACACAAGTAACAATTGAACAAAGAAAATTAAAGGATTTAGTTGCCCTTTAAAAACTAAATATTATGGGTAAATGATACATTACGTCAAATCGGTAAGAATGTTTTTGGGGAGTTTTCGTAGGTGGGCGATTTGGTTCTAAGCGACTTGACGCTGAACCTTTTTTTAACTCTGAATTCAAATATTTGATTGTTTTAACCTTAGCATGGTTGGGGTAGCCCTTGATCAAACAAAATTTCTTAAAAATATTGTATCAAACATTCGATCATTATAAATTCGCTTCCAATTATAAGCAACGATACGTTCGGTTAGCTTTTTAATTATTAATTATTGTTTAAAGTATTTTTCAGTTCCCCACCTCCTTGAAGAAATAAAAGCATATGAAGACTAAAATGACTCACCCTCAATTTCTACGACTTTGACATAGGGTCTGCTCCCCAAAATAAGCAACTATACATTCCGATAGGTTTTTAATTGATAATGTTCGTTGTTTTCCTTCATTAAAAGGAGATTTTTTTGTCCTCCTAGATATGTAGGCCTCTAACATCACTCTTGACTGCACAAATAAGCTTCTTATCCCTAAAATTTTCATTAAGTTATGGCTTTGAATAAACTTTGCAATAGAAACTATTCCGCTTCCATTCTGCTTCAGTGATATTTAGGTGACTGTTGAACGAATTCTATATTCCTCACTAAATCAGTGCTTGGGTACACCGTCCTTCCCAAGTCAATCTGTTATCAACTGTCACTTAACCATAAAGGCAACGTGCCCTAATTTTTGTTTCAGTTGCTTCTTCGTGTTGTTATTTTCGCAAACACTCTGCGACACGTGATATGCTTATGTTACGTGACCTATAAATCACCACGGTTTCCTGTAAATCAGTCAGTTGCCAACAGCCCTGCATAGCCGTGGCAAAGACAAGACAACACACCTAGTCACCCTTGTTAAAATCTCAGTAAGATGAATAATTTTCCTAGTAATAAGAGAGAAAAAAAATTATATTCCTATGTTTTCCGATAGGCTTCCGTCGGCTTCAAAGAGAAGGTGACAAATTGGTGAGTTTCTGCGTTGTACACAATTTGCAGACACCCACATCCTGCTTAATATTTTTGGGTTAACCTTTGCTTTTGAAGGTTGGGTATCGGGAGAGTAATTTAATCGTGTACATAGAAAGGTAAAATGAATTGTGCTTCCTTTCGGCTGTGATAAAGTTGAGTGACTTGCGTTAGAAAGCAGGTGTTAATTAATAAAGCCTCTTCAGTACAAGGCAGTTTGCTCACTTATGTAAACGAGGCATTTCCCATTATTCTTACAGGACAGATGAAGCTGGCTTGGGGGTCACTTGAGAGTGATAGGAAATTCCATAAACATTTACCGCATGCAAATAGAGACTTCCGTTAGTGGATGCTACTTTTTACCACTCGCCACTTTTTTGTTTCGAATTTCCTCCAAAAATATACTCCAAAAATAAAGTTAAAAGCAAGGTTTTGAAGGTATCTTGGGATCTGAAGTTTCTGGAAGCAATCATTATTTATAAGAACCTACTAAACCCTAAAACTCGTGAATACTTTTGATTTAAGCACATAAGAGATATACATCGCTTTGCCGGCGTTAAGGACGATATTCTGTATACTTGCTTTCATGAATTATTTATATTAAAAAAAAAAAAACTGACAACCAATGGGAACAGCATGAATTGCCTGACATATCCATTAGTGGCTATTTATCATTTCTTACTTTACTTTCGAATGATAAATGATGCGTCCTTATATTTGCATTGAAATAACTTTTTGTATTTCGCGCCACAGGAGCTTTGTGAATTAACATGAAGATCATTCGTATTCATGTGAAGCTATTCGCTCAAATATTAATAAATCAGAAAGTATATCTTTTTAGGAAAATATCTACCCACACAAGTGCAAGATGTTTTCGAGCATATTTTCATAGTTTGCTCTGCTCAACATGGAGTAAATGGTTCATGACAACTTCCCGTTTGCCTAATATACGCCTTTAAGATTTTGATTATTATTTTATATATTGTGACATAAAATATAATTTATAATTTCGATCTTAAAATTCTATCTTATGTTTCCAACACCCTAGGAATAGAAGCGCGATTATGGAGAGACTTATTAATCCCTTAGACCCTTTTCAAATATCTTCAATAGAAGTCAAGTTAAAAAGTGTAACACAATGCTTAGCTTATTCAAGGGCAAGGTTACCAGAAAGCAGATAACAAGGAACAGAGAAAGTTTTGCTTATCATAATTCACTTCTGTGAAATAAAATTATAGGAGAAGTTCATTTCCATTCAAGATTTGTAGCTGGTTTTAAAAATTTTTAATAATATTCAAACTCGCTTTCTGCAAGTTTTTAAGCTACAAAGCTCTCATAATTAAAAATGAAGTTCCCACCTCAAGAATTAGACTTATAAGGAGCCAAAAAAGAATATCTGTTAAAAAAGTTCAAACAAAGTTGATCTTCTTGCTCATTCGCTCAAATAAAAAAATAAACCAAAGACTGCGGTTTTTGTCGAAGTTTTGTCGAAGGAAAGCTTGTTAACAAGTTAATGGTTATCCCCTAAACAAAACGAAATTATATCAAAATTTTTCACAAGATTTGGAGCAATTACTTTTGCAAACCATAATTCAAACAGCAGAACTTCTCTCCTTTGTTTAAGAGCCGGTATGTGCATTGCATTATGTATGCCTTTCCTCTCGATTCTCTTTTCAGAAGTCCTTAGAACGACTATTGGATTATCTAAAACTGTCGACATAAAAGAATGAATGCAACTCATATAATGTTTAAGACAATAAAAACTGTAGGACGCTTGAAGAAAATCTCCTTGACCATTAAGTAAAGTAATCCTTGTCGTTTTAAGTGAGTAATACTGGATCATAATGAAGCAAGAATCTTACGACTTACGACAAGAAAGTGCAACGAAAGGAAAAATTGTAAATTGCGTTTTCTGCCGTTCTGTTTCATAGCTAGCGGTAAAATTTTCTAAATTCTGCCTGCCCAAGGTATAAAAGTGCACCTTAAAATGCTTTCATTTATTGTTTTGGGCCTTTTTTACGGGCTAATGTACTTGATGAATGTTTGTAATAATTTGCATTTATTATGGAATCTACTAAGTATCTACTACCTAATCGTACTTGATACGTTGTTATCAACATTGATTCTTTTTATACCCCATCCCATAGGATAGGAGGTATATTAAGTTTGATTCATAGTTTGTAACATAGAGAAATAATCACCGAAGACCCCCAAGACCTTAAGGGCACATGATCGAGAACGAATAGTTAGTCGAATGAGCCATGTCTGTCCGTCCGTCTGTCGGTAGTTTTTAGGCCTTAAATTTTGAGCTAAGAACTTGAAACATGATTTCTGTTTTTTCTAGGTCCCAAAGCAGTACAAGTGTAAAACTTTTTGAAATCCGCCCACTGACACGCCCACTTTACTTAATAGCATGAAAAATCAAGGTTGTTGCAAGAAGCTGAAATTTGGTATGCGATATTCTCGCTTAAATGTTTTGTGATTGGCATTTAAAAAAAAACGAATACCGCCCCTTGTAGACGTAGTCATACTTAATATGCATTCTAATAAACGGTTTTTATTTGTTATATTTGCTTTAAATCCAAAAAACTTGCACCATAAAATGTTCAGACATAGGAGTAAGCTATCAACTCAAGTGAATAAATTTTCGCCACGCCCACTTTTGGGGGCGTTTTTAAGTATAAACCAAATTTTTATTATGAAAATGCAGTCAACACGTGTATACCACTTCTGATAAAAAATATAAACAAAAATACGATGTTGTTGAGTGGATGCCACGCCCCTTTCTTAAGGAGAAGATTCTTAACTGAAATTTAACAACCAAGATTTATGACACAATTCGGAGCTTGACAGTGGTCAATTGGGATGGGGTATCCAATGATTCGCCTAAGCGGATTGATACCCTCCCACTAATTAACTTAATGTAATTACCTTTTGGTGTCAAGTGCGTAAGGGATTCCTATTCTAGAAATAAAAGAGATTCCTGCAATGAGGGAAGTAACATATTTTACCTATTTACGTAATAAAGCTAAAAGCCCAGACTCCCTTTTTTCAATCAGCTTTAATTTTGTTTTTAGCATGACGAACTCTTTTTATTTGAATCACAAATCCATGCGTACAAATTGCATTAGGACTACATTGCAACATGACAGCGTAGATAGAGTCATGTACTTTAACATTTCCATGCAGGGTACAGGCCACTGCACTTTCAATTAGAGCTTATTTCCAGTCGGAAATTGCAACTTCCGTATGGTATTTAAATGCAGCGAAACGGAAGTTTATCATCACGTAGATTCATTTAATTATCACAATTTTCATATTGTTAAAGGATTAGAAGAGACACAATGTTTGATTGCATCAAAATGATCATCGAATATTTCGTAAAGCTAAGAGAAGCGAGTTCAATTTAAAGATTGACAAGTTGGATGCTATAATGTATAATTAGCTGATATAATTACATCGATGTTAATATTTTAAGACTTTTTAATTTGAAATCAGGGTTCGGTCATCGTTCATAAATAATGTTAAATCAATATTTCCTAAGTTAACCTTGTCGGTATCATTAATTTAATTCAACACTTATTGCACTGATTCTTGACTTATTGCTTTAAATATAGAAGTATTCTTTCTGAAACTCATATGTTTTTTCTCTAGAATTATAGAAAACATGCCCTTAACCGCTTAACATTTCTATTGAGACCACTCTTGAGCGATATTTTTTAAATTGCCTTTTAAAGAAATTTTCATTAGTTTTTATTTAATATTCACAGCGAATTACGTTTTAACACATTAAACTATTTGAATAATAATAATTATGTGTATATATGTCTCTTGGGACTTAAAGTAAACTAAAGGGACTTTAATATTCCTAGCATAAACTATGAAGCACTTGCATAGGAACAAACTACTCCCTGTAGCGAAATTTTGCTTTTTGTTTCGATCCTTTCTTTTCAGCGCAAGTTGCTGTTCTCCGTCATGCAGAATGTGGGTACTATAGCTTGTTTCAAACGCAATCTGGATAGCAAGGAAATTCTTCCTTTTCCCAGGATTTGACACATTCCAAAATGGGGACGAGTGCAGAGAGAAAATCTTTTAAAGCAAGCTAACTACTCCCCGGGGGTGTATCAAATTTAATTTACATGGAAATGAAAATCTAAAGGGTCGGGCATTTCTGCGTGCCGTCTAACACATTCGAAATGTGTGTATATAGGTACGTGTGTATACGCAACTCGAGGGCAGGCTTAGAATTCAGTCGCGCTTTCGGCAAAAAACGAACACAATCATGTTTTATTTATATGCTGTTAAATATTTCCAATTGAAAGAGTGAAAAGGTTTTATGGTAGACAGACCAGACGAGTAAAAAGAACGAGCTTGAATAATACATATTTTCAATCAATAAGAAATAAAGCAAGAACAAGTGAAATATAAACGCTTTTGATATTTGAAATGCGATTACTGAAATTTCAAAACGATTTCATATTGTGATGGTGTGCTCAAGGTGAGATAGGCATTCTATCGAGAAAAGTTATAGATCTAGGGATATTGTATTCGGCTCAAGGCCTTTGTATGAAATCGTATTAGATAATAAGTAATTGAATTGAATTCCTTACATTGAATTTAAGGACTTCACACATAACTAATTTGATTGATACTTAACCACCTTCAGATTTCAATTCTTAGGGTCGTTTGCATGAGCTTTTATTTTCTTCAGCAAAATCTGATCCCCGGAACTACTGCTCATGGAAATCTGTTGAGCGATGTACTGTCAAAGAAAATTATACAGAAGAATAATGAAGGTCCACAATTTGGCTTAAGTGAAGAAAGGGCATTTGTGAATTGCAATAGTGAACTGACATCTCTAAAAATTTTACAAAATACTAAAAAGCAGGGTGGCAAATTTTAAAGATAAAAAAAAAAATAGCGGGTTGGTTGCAATCTATTTAGGCGAATCTGTTTACAAACAAAGTTTTATTATTTTGACATTTTCAACTCTTGTTCAGTTGTGTAACAGATTTTCAACCGGGTTTGTCATCAAAGTTTACCTGACTCAGTCTTAAAAATATATTTAAGATAACTGTGGTTTGAAGTTTTGTTGTAAGTAAAAACTAAAAAATTGATGAGGAAATCAGTAAAACTATTGCAAAACAGCTGACTTGGTTTTAAGGCGCAAAATTACCCTTTTCTGTTCAAATGCAAAAGCATTTTTTAATAACACTATTTTTTTTTATATCCTTGCGTGACATTTTGCCTGCAAATTAGATAATAATTAAAAATAATTGAATCAACAATAATGTAACTCAATTCTGTCATAAATCAGATTTTTTGAAATAAATTCAACAACGGGGAAGAAAATCAAACGCAATAATTTAGCAAATAAGCAACCGATATCACCCCGTAAGTATAGCTGCATAACTAAGTATGGTCCACTTTAAGGAAAGCAAAAAAAAAGGAAGAAGAAAGCTACAGCATTCTAAGGTTAAATGTTAAACATGTTATTCTTAAAGGTCAGATTCTCAGAAAAGGCGAATGAAAACTTTTTCTACACATATCACTGCTCAATCGGCAATGAAGCGAGTTTTTTTGAATACAGAAGTATTCAAACGGAATAAACAAACACATGGCATGAATAAGGTTTTTTCACGCCTCCTTTCCAGGATAACGGTTAACGCAAAAAAAAAATAGTTTTATCTGTTCTGGGTTTTAAAGCAGTGCACTCACCTGGAAATACTAATACGCGTGTATTTGAAAGCACTAAACTGGAAATTTTCTTTAAAACTAATTCAACTGAAAGCGATTTTGACTCGCAGCAGACGTATTGAGCGAGGACCATAATATTATGTTGGACAGCATTGATTCGCTGTTGCGTTCAAGGAGAGTTCATGAATCCGTGTTGTGTGGTGTATTTATGTGTGTGGGCTTTTTTTATTTAACGAGCTAAGCGTATTGTAACCCGCCCAGTAGTTGGATACATGTAGACTTTCCATGTATGCTCTCATGACATGCTGTATGATTTACCATTCATTCTGGGCTAACTTTACGTCCGTAAAGTTACGAAATGAAAATAAATTTTTGCGGCATAGTTGTTAGTTACAAGTCAGTATCAAAACCACGGCCGGCCCATACAGGATTTCAAAGTGATCAAAGAAGGTTGGTTGATAAGTTTCTTATCGTCAGTGGGTTTTAGCTCATGCTTCTAGGTCTGCTTTTTTGCCTTACCGGGTGGAATGGATCTTTAAAAGCTGTCACTCGACAAGTGCGTCGTCTATGCTCCTGTTAATGAAAATCTTGTAATATACATAAGGTTATCAAACGAAAATTCAGGAGGTCAAATCGATAAACCAAGTTTGTTCAAGGGTGGATACTGAATTATAGCTGTCGTTAATGTAACTTGTTTGCTAAATTGTGGAAGGTAGTGGTTAGAATGAAGTTTCCATTATCATGTGCGGCGAACTCTATGAAAATTATTGTTTCTGGTTACGCTTTACAGAACTTTTGCAAAAATCAATGCCAGATGATTTGGTCAGATATTAAAACATTGTGACATTTTTTTAGGTTCGAGTTTTTATAGAATGGAAAAACTATACCTGCTTCCAAATAAAACCCGTAAAAAGTCAATGAAAACTATTTGAAACAGAAGGTAACAGGCGAAAAGGTAAAAAAGGCAAGCACATTCTAAAGAAATTTAATGTGATTTCACTACAATTAATGTAGGAAACCGATAGCCTTCAATAATTGTAGTGAAATCTAAAAAAAGAGGGATGGCAAAAACAAGAGTGAATTCGCTCTAAAATATTACACTAATTTTAGACTTTTTTGGAGGGAATTTACTCTATTTTTGTGTTCAATAGAGATAATTTGCCACAAGAATAGGCTAATTTACTATTTCTTATGAGCGAATTCACACTTTTTTGTAGTGGGTGAAATCGCTCCAAAACAGTAGTTATTTTACTCTTTCTATATGGGGATTCACAAATTTTTGTGGCACGTTATAGCAAATTCACTCCAAATTGAGAGTAATTTTCCACTTTTTGCAAGTGAATTCACTAAAAGTAGAATAAAAGTACAATACATAGAAAATTTTTTTTATTTATTTTTTTTCTTATATACAAAAAAACTCTAAATAAATGGAAAACATTTCACACTAAAGGATTAGTTAAAGGTATTCACGGACTAACCCCTCGTCGGCTGCTCTGCCTTAACGTCGCTCGACATTTGACCATTTGTTATGTATTCTATTTCTATTTATGTAGAAAGAAAAAATCCTTGACTCAGGAACTGAAATCAGGAACCACACACGTTACTTCTGACGTCGCCCGAAATTGAAAAAAAATATAAAAAATCTATAACGAGATAATGCATTAATTCAACCTACCAAAGTTTTTGAAAACTAAATTTGAGTCAGCCTTAATCTATCAATGTTCTCCATAACTTCTTGATTCAGTTGCAAACAATGTTATGTATTCTATTACTATTTATGTAGAAAGAAAAAATCCTTGACTCAGGAACTGAAATCAGGAACCACACACGTTACTTCTTTATGCGCAACGCACTCCAAACTAAATGAAGCCGGCACGATGCACAGCAGCAAAAGGAACTTTACACAGAGACGAAAGCTTTTTCACTCTTAAGTACGTTTTTAAATGTAGAAAGGATGAAATTGGCATCATTTCAGAAAGAAATCACTGCAGTTGAGTAACTAAGCATTCTTTTTGTGTAAATTGGTAAATTGCTCTAGCTGCGAGTATTTCACAACATTTAAAAACCTGGACTCCAAAAATCGATTGAAATTCACTACATTTATTGTAGATATTTTTTGATTTTTCTTTAGAGTGCAGGTTGGTGCAGGCCCCCATTCAAATTCCACTTTTGGACATAAGTGATCCATCCATTGATCTTACAGTGGGATATGTATGGGGGGCATGCTGGCCGCCTGCAACCCCCTACTTAGCCTTTTTTGCAATACTTTAATTTCTGGGACGATCTTTCATTTGATTTTGGGTCTTTTTGCAGGTTTTGGGAGCTTTTTCATATCGAAATTCCGCCAAATAATATTGAGTCAATTTGCATTTTTTGGTTTTGTGCGATCTTTCGCATAATTTCGCATATAATTTGTCCATTTGAAATACGCAGTATAGGAAAGATGGAGGTGTGTATCCCACTCCAACTGCAGAGAAATTTTTAATAAGTAGTAGTGCGAAAGAAATACTTGTCAAGGGTTTCGCCGCATTATTATTAAAGCTCCGATAAAGCTTACTTACAAAATACAGGCAAAATTTTACATTTTGTGTAAGCATAATCGCTGGCAGGGTAACTCAAATTAAAGCTCTTCCATAAGGCTGCATATTTCAAACTTACAAAGTATAGTCATATAAAAGAGAGGAAGTCTTAAAGTGTGTCTTAAAGTTTTTTAAGCTAGCAGCAAAATACTAATAAGGTTAGAATTTAATTTGCGTACGAATTCAATATTTCTTCCGGTTCAACGGATTTAGACATCCATCAATCTCAATCAGGTGCATTGCACTCTTGTGGTGACGATATGGTAAAGCGCTCAGTCATGTAATATTCATTTTTTGGCAGCAAACGAATTCACTAAACCAAAGGTTTTCATTTAAAATCACCGCTTTGTCAAAACCAGGCGCCATTATGGAAATGTGCTTCAGTTACATGCGGCTGTGGCAGCAATTATGTAAATTGTTCCATTGGCGCCAAAATGTGGAGCGCGTGTTGTGTGCTGAAGTAATGTTCAAACAAAAATTATACATAGGAAAAAACTTAATAAAAATACGCATACACATGCGGTATAGAAAATAATATCTGAAATGTAAAAGTACTATGGTAAATGGCAAACGAACTACCCAACCCTTACCACCTGTTGATACTTTTATGTCACGTTTTCCAATACCTTTATTTGAAGAGATGAATTGGTATTCGAACAATCTATTCGAATTATTCAATAATCAGGCCAGAAAAAGACCTCAAATCAACTTTCAAAAAAATTTAGATATCAAAAAAGCAACTAAGGATAACTAAAATTTTAAGTGACTCGAGCATAGCTGTTAACCTTATGGCGTATTCTTTTCAACACCAAATCGTGAAGCTGGTGTGAAATACAGAAAAAAATTGTTTTTTCTGAACCTGAACGGAATCGTGCTCATGTAAATGTTCTTTTGTACTCCAAATTAATTCGGTGTCGACAAGGACATTTCTTCACCGTTGTATTTGAGTGTACACCACGCTAGAATTGTCGCAAACAGTATTGTCGTGAGTATTATTTGACAGCTCGGTGTGGCAGTTTGGTGTTCAAAAGAACAAGCCATTAGTATTTTCAGCGCATTTGCTAAGTTAAAACAAATCTTGGGAGAAAGTTTTTCTGAGCTTCGCGTCAAAGTGGCGACTGTGCAAAAGAACTAGTTCTTTCAATAAGCCAAGAACACTAAAAATGCTGCGTTGATGTCATACATCAAACGGTAAGCACAAAATGGTAGGGTTCCAGTACGGTTCACCTTAACTGGAATTTTCTCAAATCATAAATACATCCTTACAATAAAATAACAAACTAATGAATTTATTTTCAAAACAAGGAAATAACTTTAGAAACAAATTTTGAAGCAAAGCTCTTGTGATGGTAGAAAGTGTGGTTTGCACTCCAAGTGAACATTTTCGTCTTCTGACTTGATATGAATTTTTGAGAATTTATATAGTTATTCATAGCAGAACTTTCAATAAAAGAGAACACGAGATAAGTTTCAAATGCACGCTCTTACAAAAAGAGTCTTTGAGGTGGAAGATGACACAGGAAAACTTTATGATTAATGTTTTGTTTCTGCCCTCAAGGCTTTGTTTTGAAACATACCTTATTTTTTTATCAGAAAAAGGAATGCCAAAAACTGTTATGATACATTTTTATTGCGTGAAATTGTTAGATGCGAATCAAAGTAATCTTTACTTTCTGAAGTTAAAATGCGGATTGTCTTCACTCGCTGATCTATTATCATTGTTATTTATAAGACGAAAGTGCAGCTTAGTAATAAAATCAGACGTTTGGATTTGTATTATGTATTTGATATTCAATTTGATATGAAACGGAATGGCGCTAGAATAAATACCAGTGATTTCCACTAATTTGCTAAGAACTATTTTAATAAAAATAATTTAAGCAAAAAGCTCAGCCTGTTTCTATTGAACGAATTGCTTTTGCATATAATTTGAATGGAACCCTCTGAAAAAAAGCTTGTCCATCTGTTTTGTCGCTAAACAATATAATAAGTTTACTTCAAACCAATATATGGAATAAATCTGCTATGCATGCCTGCGAGATATCCCAGAAAATTTTTTATACTGAAACGCTAAGGCCATTGCGGAACTTAAGGGTTGGTCGACTCTTAAGCCCCGATAAAAGCAAGCAAAAACAAGTGGGAAAGAGCAACAGTGCGTGTGTAAAAACCTCAGTCCGTGTGTGACGGATCAAAAAATACCCTACTCCTTCCAAAAAAGGAAACTACCACGCCTCCGTAATTTGGGCGGGATATAAAAATATAACTGTTTAATGCTTTATGCTAGGTGGTTACATACATTTCGGATTAAAACTTAGCCTTTTTAACTACAAATTTAACTTCTTTTTAAAGCCATGCCCACAAAAAGGCATATACTACACATACAATAAAGTTAGAAAATGCTAATATCTACAACTTTTTTCATGTAATTTTTTGTCAAATTTCTACATATTTATTAGAAAACAGTCATTTTAAAATCCCTTAAAAAGTGAGCATGGTCAATGTAAAGGCCAAACTTTTTCTACTACCTCAAGGACATGTTAAATACCAAACATTAGTCCGCTAGCGCCATTGTAAAATTGCTAAAATTTGAAAACAGTATTTTTAAAACTTATAGATGGTCGCACATACAGGCCTGTAATGGGCGTTTTTGTGGGCGAATTCAACTTATTTTGAAACTTGATCTGAAGGACTGGATTAACAGCCAACACATAAACTTTCAGCACTCTACCTTTTAAATTTAAGGCTTAAAAGTTGTTCACATACGGACGGACGGACATGCTCTAATCGATTCACCTGTTGGTCCCCTTCGTAAGATCTAAACAGCGATGAAATTCTGTTTCAATGTTTTAGATTTTCGAGACTTTTTTGAAATTTCAATTTCGAAAATATTTTTCTTAAAAGGTGAGAGCAAATCGTGTGCCCCAATTTTAACAGACTCATTGGTTTTGTGTTAAACTTTACCTAAGTGACTCGCACGGCTGAATAAAATTTCAATTATCAAAATTGCAGTAGTGAAAATAAATAGAAGAACAAAGCGTGATGTCAGTGAAGCCTTCGTGAGTATTGGGACGGAAGCGGCGAATATGGGTTTAGCAGTCAATGAGGGCAAAACCAAGTATATGCTGTCATCAAGAAAAGACACCCAACACCGACGTCTTGGACAAAACATCACCATCGACAGCTATAACTTTGAGGTAGTTAGGGACTTTGTCTACCTTGGTTCCGCTATCAATTCAGACAATGACACCAGCGCTGAAATCAAACGAAGGATAACTCTTGCCAATCGCTGTTTCTTTGGGCTAAGAAGGCAATTGAGTAGCAAAGCCCTCTCTCGAGCAACTAAAGTGTCCATGTATAAGACCCTCATCATCCCAGTCCTGCTTTACGGTGCAGAAGCATGGACTCTGTCAAAGGCGGATGAAAACACTTTAGGCTGCTTCGAGAGGAAAATTCTTCGGACGATTTACGGTCCCGTCTGCATAGACGGAGAGTGGAGGAGGAGATATAACATCGAACTGTACGGGCTGTACAGCGATACCGACCTAGCCAAAAGAGTCAAAACACAACGTCTACGATGGCTGGGTCATTTAGAGCGGATGGACACCAACGCCCCGGCCCGGAAAATCTTCGAATCCACACCGCAGGGACGACGCGGTAGAGGAGCACCGAGACTCAGGTGGCGCACGCAAGTGGAAGGGGACCTCAGCCAACTTCGCGTGCGAAACTGGAGACGGCTAGCTAGAGACAGAGCTGGCTGGCGAAGCTTGTTGGCCGAGGCCCAGGTCCACCCCGGACTGTAGCGCCACCTTAAGTAAGTAAGTAAGAAAATAAATAGAATTCTTGCCGAATTTATCTACAATAACGTCTTTTATAGCAGACGTTTTAATAAACATCGCTGCTTAAGCTAACAATTTGATAAAGTTCTCCGAAATCTATTAGCGATAAAAAATATACCCACGTCAGAACACCTACTCGGATTCGCAAACGGTTTTAGAAAAGAAAATATTTTTGAAACACCCATAAGCTTCAATAGGACTTCGCTTCCAATAAATATTTTCGCCTTGTAACATGTGTATAACACTTGGCATTGACCCCTCTTTGGCAAACAACAACCTCTTCAAATGACAGACGTTGAAATTGATTGAAATTTATCGTTTCCAAGTACCATAGACAATTAAGACAGGGTAGGTATATTTTTGTGTCGGTTGTAGACCCCCACCAGCTCTTCAAAGTGAATTGCTGGTCTCGTTCCTTGCTACGTTCATGGCTCTTCAATTTTACTTTAAGCCACTTAAAATTGGTTGTGCCTCAGACAGAGTTTTCACCACTTGAGTGACGTTTTCTCTGTGAGAAGTTAATTACCTATAATACTGGCTAACTTTTCACTAGGGAAAGTTAAGTCTTCAATGTACTTATCTCTTTTTAATGTTGTCCTATTATCATGTGAAAAAAATTTAAATTTTTGGCTCTCCTACCAAATTCATATTTTTACTTTTTAGAATGTGAATTAAATTAAATTTAAGGGCCTGTTTTGCATCGAAGTTTTACTACTTTACGTCATGTTGCTAATTTTTCCTACGTATTTAAGCAATTTTTCCAATTTTTGTGACTGTTACCTACACACTCACTCTCATTGGAAGTTTGTATGTTGAATTTGTGTAGCTACTTTAAATACATTGACAATGAGAAAAAAATGAAGAAATCCGATAGAAGAAAGTCTGATAGAAGGAATTTAGAAGCACGGGAAGAAGAAGAAGAGAACGGGAAAAATCTAGTTGGCATTGTAAAACAAGTGCGTAAGTGCAAGAGTTCATCTGTGACAAACTTCTATATACCCGACCCTATATACCGTGTAACATAAAATCTTAAAGTTTTTTGTCCCATATTCATACATAATTTTTATAAACCACGATCTAAAAGTGGGCCTGGGCTAAAAATTAAAATCAATTAATTGTAATTTCATTAGAATCATGACCAAATGCGTTAAAACCGAAAATTATTTCGGAAAAAACAGTTTTTTCGTAAAAACGCCCCCTAAAATCGGGCGGAGCACAAAACTTTGAGCAAACTTACCAAAAAGTAATATCTGTAATATTTTTAATTATTATTTTTTTTTTGGTTTCGAGTGAACTTTCCGAGAAATCGGGTTTTTAAGGATCTTACATGTTAAAAGTGGGCATGGTCGAAATTGCGATCTAATTTTTGTCTTGTTAAAGGTCTTCGGTCCGAGCTCCTTTGAGCTCCTACGCTTTGTCCAACTTTACCAAATAGTATTTTAAAAGAAAATGTAGGTTAGGTTAGGTTAGGTTGGGTGGCTGTCCCCACTGAGCAGGGACACACTTAGACCAAAGGAGGTCCATTGTGATACCACTTGTAGGGCCGGAGTTACCAGCCCTAGGACCTGAATGATGATTACCCGTTTGGGTGGGAGGGGTCTAGGCAACCAGTGAAGGTATTAACCTGTACCGAGGGTCACCGACCAAGGTTTGATTGGTTGAGACATACCCGAGGGTAATGAAGGCTGGAGGGGTAACCGTTTCGGTGTGAACCGCTGTCAGCAGAGTTGAGGGGGCCAGTGAGAGACTTCCTGAAGGAAGGGAGATCTCCTAAATGTTGGACTCCAGATGGGAATTTGCCTTGTTGACAAGGATATGGGGAAGGATTGGGGAAAGAAAATGTAAAAAAGAGGTTATTTGGCATTGAAGCCAGCAGTGAGCGTGGCCGTTGATGGATTTAGCATATTATGCTTCTGCATTTTCGAGTCCAATCTAAGAATTTGCTGTGAAATCAAAGTTCGGTATAGTCTTCCCGAAAATGTTTTTGATAGGCATTGACTGTCTGGTATTGACCAGATACAATAAAAAAAAATACGAAAGAGCGGTACCTTTACCACTTTTAAACCACTTTGAATACTTAAACGTAACCCAGAAAAAGAATTGAGCCAGCATTACGAGCACATAAGAACCAATCATACATGGAACACACATCAGTAAGTTTTCAATACATTACTTGGCCCAAATTAAATTCTAAATATGTGTTTATTCCGACACAATCAAACTGATGGGATAAAGGACTCGCGCTTGAAAGCAAATTTTCGAGCAGAAATTAATTTTCGGTTGGGAAATCATGGTTGGCTGGAAACGTTTTTCGCAAATCTGCATTCATTGTACGAAATTCAAAACAAATTGAAGGAATCAAGAATACCCTTTGCGCCGTAAGTGAGTAAACCACATTTGGTTGAGTGACGTTGAACTTTTGACGAAAGCTCAAATGCCTTTCCCATAGTTCTCAAACATGGCAGTATAGGTTGCAAATACGATAAGTTGCTGCCATTACAGTCTTCCTACACTATTGTTCTATTTCATGCACATATTCTGCGGTATGCCTCCATTCTGATGTTCGTAGGGGCGTGAGGCCCGGGACAGGTAGCTTGATGCTTTAAGATCAAAGTATAGAGTTAAACCAAAGGGATTCCTCGCATTTACTGGTATAGAAAAACATAAGTGATGAAGGATGCCGGGGTGCGTTTGTTATACAAACTTTACGATGTATGTTTAATATTAACATAAATCCAAATAGAGATGAATGTTTATAGCAACATACACATCATAGTCGAGTCCCTGCATTTGGTATGCTTAATCCCTACGCAAAGGGTCTTGGTATTTGTGGAAAATGTAATGCTGTTTTGTTATGGAACCTAGCCTGAGTTTAGTATTCGAGAAGAGCGTAAAACAGCACAGCGGGTAAATCCTATTTTCGTTTTGAGTGAGAGTGGAGTTTCTGGTCTTGTAAATATAATATGGGAAATGTATTAGAATCAACTGAAACTTAATTTTCCCGTATGATATAATTTTGTTATTTTCAACATTATGTTAAAAAAATTTAAGTTTCGTTTTAAGAGTTTTCCTTTTTTATATTCTTTTCTCCTCAAAGGCGAACATATGGCACTGAAACCCTAGAAATACTAAAATGTATTTTTTAGATCTGATTTTAAGGTTTATAAGTGTTAGGAAAAAGATTTTCAGGAAGTGAATTCCAAAGTGTACTTGCTCTGTATAAGTAATAATTTAGTGAAGTGTTATGAGGTATCTCTGTGTAGACGAACATAAAACTGATAGTTGTTTATACGCCCATAGTTTCGTTAAGATTCTACCTACAATTTCACCTTTCAAAGTTATAGAGGAAAAAATATATATTTACCGCAACCTAAATAAACAAACTAAAAAAAAGTATAAAAATATTTGTTGTAAACCTTAACGCGTTCTCTATTATATCATTTTCTTATGGTTTCTAAAGGGTCCGCCAATTAACTTCTTTTTTTTAAATGCTATAAATAAAACTACTGAATATTTTCTCAATTTTCTTTTTTTATTTGAAAGTACAATCCTTCCGGTTAATAATGGAAAACACTTTCGTTCAAATGGCTGCCTCGGCTGGCCATGCAGTAGCCTACACGATCGGCCCAATTTTTAAGCACATTATCGATATGCAGCTGTATTTCACCAATGGCTTCACGAATACTGTCCTTTAAAGCGTCAATTGTCTTCGGCTTGTCGGCGTAAAACTTATCTTTTACGGCACCCCACAAATAATAGTCCAATAGTGTGAAATCGGAACTCCGAGGTAGCCAAACGACATCAGCTCTGCGGCTGATAATGCGATCTTCAAAAACAGGGCGCAAAACATCGAGTGAAACTTCGGCTGTGTGGCACGTAGCCTCGTCCTGTTGAAACCAAATATTGCCAATATCCTCTTCTTCAATTTTTGTGAACAAAAATTCGTTCAACTTGGCCCGATAACGATCGTCATTGATTGTAACGGCCACTCCTTGCCCCATTTTAGAAGAAAAATGGCCCAATTATGCCTCTGGATCAAAATCCGCACCAAACAGTGACTCGTTTTGGGTGTATCGGCTTTTCAATGTATGCGTGCGGGTTTTCTGTGCCCCAAATGCGACAATTTTGCTTGTAAACATACCCGCCAAGATCAAAATGAGCTTCATCTGAAAAGATGATTTTTTTTGGCAAAATCGACGTCTTCTCAAGACGATCGCAGGCCCACTTAGCGAAGCGAAAACGCATATTTTCCAGCGTCGTTCAAGCGTATACACAACCATATTCGTTCAGCGGAAGGATAAAACTAATTATCTTTCAAATCAGACATGAGCTAAGTGTTACCATTCACGAAATGGTAACGAAATGGCGGACCCTTTATATTCAGATTTCGGAAAAATATTAAGTTTTTTCTTCATCATTTTGCTGTGTGAAAAATGAAGATAGGGCCGTTATGAAACAATGGCCAGCTTCTACTTTGTAAGTTGTGCAGGAATCTAACAACTTTACTCTTCAAAACATATTCCTTTTTCAATATTGTAGGGAAGTTATAGCATTGCCAGGAGTTCTGTTAATACAATTCTCTATAAGTACTATCTTCCGAAAGGCCAAATATTTTGTTATTGGTTTTATTTAAGAAAACATTAATGTATAAAAGAACTAATGTCGGAGAGGGTGTGGGTTTATCTATCCACAGAGCTCTTACAGTTTCTCCATAAGATACATGTTTAGATAACATCGCAGTTCTATACCAAACTTGGTCGAAGGCCTTCGAAACAAAGTACTTTGTATTTCTAGGAACAATATGAAAAAGAATAATAAATTTTTTTAGCACGACCAACCAGATAAGCAATAAGTGTGCTTCTTAGTTCCATGCTCACCATTCCAAACACCTCACACTTCACTTTTTCCAACTTACTTACTTGCTTTAGGTGGCGCTGCTGTCCGGGGTGGACCAGCGCCTCAGCCAACAAGCTTCGCCACACGCGAAGTTGGCTGAGGTCCCCTTCCACTTGCCTTTATTTTAATTTATTTATTTTATTTTATTTATTTACCATAATAATCCCTGTGTGGTGGATTCGAAGATTTTCCGGGCTGGAGCGTTGGTGTCCATCCGCTCTGGATGACCAAACTATCATAGACGTTGTTTTTTAACTCTTCTGGCTAGGTCGATGTCGCTGTACAGCCCGTACAGTTCGATGTTATATCTCCTCCTCCTTTCTCCGTCTATGCAGACTGGACCGTTAATCGTCCGAAGAATTTTACTCTCGAGTCAGCCTAAAGTGTTTTCACCCGACTTTGACAGAGTCCATGCTTCTGCACCGTAGACCAGGACTGGGATGATGAGGATACTTAAGTTGCTCGGGAGAGGGCTTGAGGGCTACTCAATTACCTTCTTAGCTCAAAGAAACAGCGATCGGCAAGAGTTATTCTTCGTTTAATTTCAGCGCTGCTGTCATTGTCTGAATAGATAGTGAAACCCAAGTAGACAAAGTCCCTAGCTACCTCAAAGTTATAGCTGTCAATGGTGATGTTTTGTCCAAGACGTCGGTGTTGGGTGTCTTTTCTTGATTACAGCATGTACTTGGTTTTGTCCTCGTTGACTGCTAATGCCCCATTCGCCGTTCCCGTCACTAATACTTACGAAGGCTTCACTGACATGACGCTTTTGTCTTCCGATTATGTCAATGTCGTCTGCGTATTCGAGTAGTTGAACGGACTTTTGAAAAACGAAGTAGTACGAATAGTACGAAGTCCTATGCATCCAGCGTTGGTTTGAAAAAGGTGTGAGAGACTCGATTGGAGAAGGACCTGGCGACCTCTTGCGATTGTAGTCGGCCGACGTCAAACTTCCTCACAGTATTTCCATTACTTGGCGTTGTTCGATACGCAGCTGTATCTTGGCTCCAACAAGGTAGTGATCCGAGTCAATGTTAGCCCCTCGGAAATGTTTGGACATCCATGTTACTGGAGGAGTGCCTTGCGTCGATTGCAATGTGGTCAATCTGGTTGGCGGTTGATTGACCGGCTTTTTGTTTTCCAACATATAGTATATAACAAAATTCTTTAAAAAAAAAGAGTAAATCTAGCATCGGGACACTGATTCATGTATATATGTAAGTTCGAGTTCCCTGAGAGAGCAAAGTAAAAAAGTAGATTTGTTTTTAAAAAATTAAGACAGCGAGAATCAGGTTATAAAAAAGTGGTTTTTATCAAGTTGGTTTTCCATTTTTTAAGGTTACTACATGGCCAAGTTAGATCCTGGAACTCTGAGTATATCCCCCAAACACTCATGCAATAATTAACTCTCGGATTGAGAATTAATTAGATTATTTCACTCTGGAACAAAGAAGTTTGCTTCCATTTCCAAAATGAAAACACACAACTTTATTTTCTTTAAGAAAATGTGCAAGTTCTTTCAATCCCCTCATTTCTGGTAAAAATCGGGTTAATGGGTTACCGACATAATAATATGGTGGTGAAATAAGACAGTGTACATTCTGACGTATACGCAACATTTATTCATGTACCACTATATGAGATCGTTATCAAGTTGCCCATATAATATGTATCTAGCCATAGATCATAATAGCACAACGTTAGGCCTCTAGCATCTGCATTGCATGTGGTCGAGTGCAAAAAACGAATCCTTCAATAAGTACGTGTAAACATTTTTGAACTTTTAAAACATTGACTTTTTAACGGTATAAGTAAATAACTAAGTAACTAAAACTATTGGTAACTATTGGCAAAATCAATGCCAAAGTTACTCACCATAATTATTTTTTTGTATCTTCAGCTGGATACTAACATCTTAATTCGCATTGCGAGCACATCCTCATTATGAAGTAAGACCATCGTTAGTTCGAATTGATTGGTCACGAAAATAAACAGAATCGTTACACAAAGCTTAAAACGCAATAGTATCAGGTGTACTGTAACAAACAAAACACGAAACAAAACGAAAATCTAAAAAAAGGCAAAGTAACAATGAGGAAAACTGCATTAAAAAAATACGGCCACTGGCCCTATCCATCCTTATATGCTGTGTTTGGATGCAAACAAGTTCCGCCAACTGATACTCTATTCACATTGCCTAGTTTTCCTCTTAATCCGATTGAATAAAATAGAAATGCAACAAACTGTTTTGCTCAATTAATCCTGTATAGTAATAGAAAATGAATACCAATGGATTTATTGATAAATCCTCTTTTATACGCCAAAGCCCTTTGTATGCGGCTTTGGGTTACCTAGAGTCTATAATATTTTAAATTAAATTTTTTATAATTTGTTATGTACCAAACTCTTTTGATTAAACCTTTGAGGCTGACTTAGCTCATTTTGATTTGACTGGCGGCAGCCAACATTTTTTATAAAACTTCGTCATCTGCCAAAACGCACTCTTAGTCAAAATCCAATTCCGTAAAAAAATCACCTTTGCCGTTCTCAACAACATATAACAAAGTTTTACAATTTAACGTGATGTTCCGTTGAAAACTTTAAATTGTATTTTCTTACATTCTTACACTAAAAAGCAATTTTCATTTTTTCGCTAGACTTCCCCTCTGTTCTTCTGCACTTTGTCCTATCCATTACAGTCTATGTACACTTGCTTTGTTTCGTTTCCGCTGTTGAAATAGATATCAAGATATATATGATTCTCCTTTTGGTGCTCTTCTTTACATATAGCTCTTTGATGGTTAACTTGCAAGCCATCATATTCGTTCCAGGAATCTTACACTCCTATCCTGCAGGCACATTCTTGCAACAGAGTGAGCAGCATCAGCTCTATGTTTCAGATATTGGCGAGTGAGCATTGTTTTCGCTTGGGAGCTTAGAGCAACAATATTCCCAAAGGAATTGACGTCGAACAAACTATACCCAACAAAAGTTTATATCGTTCAAACAAAAGGAGAGCGACCGCGATTATTTTCTTGGTGTATATTGACTTTGGTTTGCGAAATCCGCTAGCGGTGCTTCTACATGGTTGCAAAGACATTGGTGTATAAAAAGGAACACAATAACAACCAGGTACTTTTGTTTCCTTAGCGGGTAGACTTATTGGTTTAGCTACCCTGTGGAACTCCTGAAATGTATCTATTTACCTAAGCTGGAAGGGTAGTTTGCATGGAGGGATAGTTGGACTTGTACCCTAATTGCCTGTGCTTCAAGATAAATTATTACCCGCCCTTAAATTCTATTTTATTTTAACCGTAAATTCTTTAAGTCTAACATCTTTACTGTCATCCCCTTTGCGCTTACCTTCTTCCGTATACAAGATTTTTATTCAACTAACTCAATCAATACCGTATCTTAAAATTATTTACTCAAAATGTTGGCTGGTGAACGAAATCTACATATACATAAGTATATATTTTGAAAATTTTCCTTTGAACCTCTTTAAGGCTCATTTTTTATTAGTTTCTTGATGCACCACTTTCTGCATTCTAAAATCTGTCTAGTGCTCTATGTAAAGAAATCAAATTCTTTTCTCGGTTTCTTCGGAAAGAAATTATGAATATTTTTAGTTTCCGTTCAATATATTTTTGTTATAATGAATTAATTTAATTAATGTTTTAACCAATCATTTTTGATTAATACCGAAAACATTGACACAAACAATGAGCTGAAATAGGTATCTGTTGTTTTACCCTAGGGCTCTCAGGGGAAATTCGTTTCGAAATTGATTTGATAACCCTTTAGGTTATAATTTGAATTTTAAATATAAATTCAATAATGAAACAAAATTGTGTTTATTTATGGCTTTGATTAAATAATATTCCCTTTATAGTGGTGGAATAGTGCATATAGACTTCAAGTACTTTTCTTCATAGAAATTGCATTTATGAATTAAATTAACTGTACTTCGATGTTGTTTTACCCGACCCAGGGTATTTAAGTTTGATGTATAGTTTGTAACGCAGTGAAATAATCACCGTAGACCCCTTAGACCTTTTAGAGATATGAATGGGACCGACAGGAGAATCGATTAAGCCATGTCCGTGCGTCCGTCCGTCCGTCCGTATGTAAACAACTTTTAGGCTTTAAATTTTGTGGGTTGCCTAGAAATCCATTGGACCAGATCAAGTTTGAAAATTAGCCGAACCCGCCCACTACAGGCCTGTATGTGCGACCATCTCTAATTTTAAAAAATACTTTTTCTAAATTATAGCTATGCTAGAATAGTGCTAGCGCATTCAGTTTGGGTATGTAACATTGCCTTGTAATTGTGTTTGAATTGGCCAAAAAATGTTAGCCTTTGTATTGACCACGCCCACTTTTTTTAAGGGATTTTAGTTTAAAATGGCTGTTTTTCAATAAATATATATGAAATTTGAGTAAAAATTCTATGACAAAAGTTGTAGATGTTAGCATTTTCTAGCTTTCATGTATGAGTACTATGTGCCTCCGCCCACTTTCATGGGCGTGGCGTTAAAAAGCGGAGTTTTAGACCGAAATGTATGTAACCAACTAGTATAAAGCATTCAACAGCTATATTTTTGTGTCCCGCCCACTTTTTGGGGGCGCGGCAGTTGTTTTTGGTATGGTCGGGTATTTTGCAATCCGTCGTAGATGGACTGAAAGTTTTGCATACGCACTGTTGCACTTTCCCACTTGTTTTTATTTCAAGCTCCGTTTAGTAGTTATTTTATTTATTTTACTTATTTTTTATATTTTATATTTTTTATTTATTTTATTAAATTTAATTCCATATTATATTTATTATATTTATGTTATTTAATTATTATATTTATTTCATTAATTTTTTTATTTTATTAATTTAATATATTTTATTTATTTTATTTACTTTACTTATTTCAGTTATTTTATTTATTTTTTATATTTTTTATTTAGTTTATTAAATTTAATTCCATATTACATTTATTATATTTATGTTATTTAATTATTACATTTATTCAATTCATTTTTATGCATCCCAAAGGATAGGAGGCATATTAAGTTTGATTCATAGTTTGTAACATAGAGAAATAATCACCGTAGACCCCCAAGACCTTAGGAGCATATGATCGAGACCGAATTGTTAGTCGAATGAGCCATGTCCGTCCATCCGTCCGTGTGTCGGTAGTTTTTAGGCCTTAAATTTTGAGCTAGGAACTCGAAACTTAATATCTGTTCTTTCTAGGTCACGAAGCAGCACAAGTGTAAAAATTTTTAATATCCGCCCACTGACACGCCCACTTTACTTATTAGCATGAAAATTCAAAGTTGTCGTAGGAAGCTGATATTTGGTACGCGTTATTCTCGCTGAATTATATTGTGATTAGCGTTTAAGAAAAAAGCGAAAACCACCCCCTTGTAGGCGTGGTCATATATAATATGTATTCTAATGAACGGTTTTTATTTGATATATTTGCCTTAAATCCAAAAAACTTGGACCATAAAATCTTCAGATATGTACGTAAGCTATTAAATCAAATTAAGTGTTGGCGTTTTTAAGTATAAACGAAATTCTTAATGTGAGAATGCAATCAAGACGTGTTCTGATAAAAAATGAAAACAAAAAAAAGATGTAATTGAAAATTCTTCTGCTACACAGACGTGAATTGGCTTAATCCGTCAACAGCCACGCCCACCACTGGCTTCAATGTGAGACAACTTCTATTTCACATCTTCTTTCAAATGGCTGGTCAAGTTAGACAAGGGATAGGAACTTCAATTTTGGCACTGGCCCAAGACCTTTAACCAGGCAAAAATTAGACCGCCCACAATATCGACCCTGCCCACTTTTAACATGTTAGATCTTTAACAACCCGATTTCTCGGAAAAACGACTCCAAATCTTAAAAAAAATTCTATGACAAATATTAAAGATATTGTTATTTTCTAAGTTTTTCTCATACAAAAATTTGAGCACCGCTCACTTTTAGGGGGCGTTTTTAAGAAAAAAACTGTTTATTTTTTTCTGAAATAATTTTCGCTTTTACCGTGTTTTCTCATGATTTTAACGAAAAAACAATTAATTGATTTAAATTTTTAGCCCATGCCCACTTTGAGGGCGTGGCCTATACAAATAATATATGAATACGGGCCAATAAACTTTAAGATTTGGTGGTACCTATAGGGTCGGTTATATAGAAGTTTGTCACAGACGAACTCTTGCACTTACTGACTTGTTTTGTTTTATTTTTTAATATTACCAATGGCCCAAAGACATTATAAAGCCAATATATTTAAATAAAAAAAAACATTGTTGATAAGTATAAGGTGAAGACCGTTACTTTTTCTCGCGAAGTTTTATAAAAGTCCTAATCACATTATATCTCATTCTTTTTGTATAAAAAAGCTAAAAGCATTTCTGCCATTCATAACACTTTCTACATTTAATTTAATCATTTCAATCTGAAGACATAATTTCTTACTATTTTGAAAGAAACTTAGCACAACAGATAGTTGAAAACTTTTGCTGCGAATAATATTTCCTTAATATCGGAAATAGTGTGAATAGCTCAATAAACTGCAAACTTTGCTTCAAACTATTGGAGGGAAATATGTATTGGAAAGTGACAGCACCAAAGCAAAGGCCATTATTACTGATGATGATGTGTGAAGCTGGTTATTTAGGAAACAACAAAGAAGACATATATTAAAAAATATCGAAGCGGTCGATACTTGGATTATCAATTAGAGATTACATTTTTTGGGGTGAATTTTGGGTGAATATGGGGGCAATTTGGAAGTTATCGCCGATAAATTCTTATTTTACAATCACTTTTTTCTAGCCATTTTGGTACATAGTTTTGTTTATTTAAATTCGCAGAAATTGTTAACTCGATTTCCATCTTCCCATTTGGCTTAAGGACAAGTTTGTTTTGACTTCTACTACCCCTGCGCACAAATGAACGCGTAGGTTTGCTTTTTGTCCGCGATTTATTTAAGCTGGCTCTACCCCAGCAGATGTCATGTGTTTCAGCTTCGAATCGCTGATTTAAACAAGTATGAGGTGGCAGGTATAAATTTTGCGTTGGATATTAAAAAAAATGTTCAATCGATCTTACGATTTCTATAAAACTGACACACGTCGTACAGTCTCTCTGGTTAAATAACATAAGCTAGAAAGAACGCCTAAGTATTTTTTTTGGGTAGGATAGTTAGATAGGATAGCATATTCAACGGTCCGTTTTTACGGATTGCAACTCCTGCGTACACGAAGTAGCACTAACTCAGTGGTTATTTACTCAACTGAAAGCGATAGCATCGCAGATTGAAATTACTTTACGGTATGTTTTGATTGATCGGTTATCCTGGAAATAATTTATGATGCGTATACGCCACAGAGAATCGTTCAAAATCGTTGCATCTTTTTTATGAAAAACCGTTTCTCGATCAAAACAAAATACAGCCCCAAACCTTTGCTTTCCTTCGATTACAATCACCGCCATGGGATTAGCAAAACACAGGTTATTCCAAAAATAATTGTTTACTTCTTATCT
The DNA here is from genome assembly GCA_947623515.1 of Neoascia interrupta. Taxonomy (NCBI): domain Eukaryota; kingdom Metazoa; phylum Arthropoda; class Insecta; order Diptera; family Syrphidae; genus Neoascia; species Neoascia interrupta. Next base: position 217,837,189 of record OX392463.1, on the reverse strand, counting down.
TAACCTCGGCATACAACTCAGCAACAAAAGGATGTTCCAAAATACATTTCAAGTTGTCTAATCAGAAGTAAATTATAGAAGGTGAACAATTCGCGGGGGGACATATAACCAAACATTTACATCCTTCCAAATGCGACCGCACAGTGGTTTCAATTCACCTCAGTACACACTACCCACGAGGACTTTGAATAAGGGAAGAAGAAAATTAATTTTTAATACCTTCTCATTACGGATTTGTTAAAAATGCGAGAAAAGGTCACATTTTTATACTGGCATGTTTGTCAAATAACAACGTCCAAGCATCGGTTAAACATCATTACTTAAGTTTTTGGGGACAGGGGACACGTGCCTGAATGGCATATAAATGGCATAGAATATAAGACTTTTTAAAATTCAAAACAAATATGTAAATATATAGGCAATTGCTATGTTAGATGCAGGTGCCCTAAAGGTTTTTGTTTAATTTATCAAGGACTCAGCACTGATTTATTCAAATTTAAATCAAAAGGTACATCAAGAACACTGCCTTCCTCAAATCAAAGCCAGAACTTGTTAAAATATTTGATTGCAAATTGTTTTATATCCATGGAGAATTGGAATGTAAGGAACCACAGTATTCTCCAAGTTACAACAACATGACGTTAGAACGATGTGTCGATACACTTCTTAGGAAAACATAAAGAAACAATTACATCCCAATCCAAGAGCAATGTTCATGAAGTTTTGAACTTAGAAAGCATTTATCTGTTTTCACTTATTTGTGTAAAAGTTGATGTGGTTTTACCATTTTGTCGCCGCAAAAGGAAAAGTTGAACGAATTTTCTTTTTGAAAGTTTTGCAGAGGTCCCAGACGTCTCGAGAAATACCATTAGCAGTTGTTGTCGATGGAATTCAATTTCCGATAACATGGAATTCGTTTTAATAATTCGTTTAACCGCAATCCAATCGAGAAGGGAGATGTAGATGATAAAACTTGAGTCAGGTGTTTGTTGAAAATGTGTGTCTGAATAGAAGATAAAACTCTGAGCAGAAAACACTAAAACTAACTTTAACTGTTGTTCTTCACAAAAGCCAAGAAAGAGGCAAAGTTATAAAAGTGTCAATAATGTCTAAAGGATTCCTATTAATGATTGTTGTCCTTTAAAGCAAAAATTAACTAGAAACTCCGAAGCAATTTAAAATTGAAGTTTTACACTTCCTTCGTACTTCTGGAGAAAACCCGCACGAAAGACAAAATGAACGAAAACCAAATCAAAAATTCAACAGTTTCTATCTCAGGAACAGAAAAGTCTTTCATTTATTGGAATGCATAATTTATGGTGAAATGTTAATCAGTCTTAAGGCTCTTTAGAGGTAATCGAAACTAGCGAGTGAAGAATCTTGTACTTAAGCTTAATGGCCGTATTCTTTTATAAAAATTGTATAATCAATTTAACTATTAAATCCGCAAACTAGGAACTAAGAATGAAACCATCCGAGCTGCGAAAGAATTGCAAGGAGTATAGGATAGAAAAAAAAATAAATATCTAATAGACACACTTTTTAATTTTAAACGTTTCAAAATTCGCACGTTCACTTAAACTTAAAATTATTTTTTTTTTCTTAAAAAACAATTTCTTAAAATGTGTGAGAGTTTATTTTCCTCGCATGAATTACCGAAAATGGCCATCTAATACAAGTCGTGGGCAATTTTTCATGTACTATATCCAATATAGTTTAAGGCTCCTTTTATGAACTCAAATTATGTATCACAGTTCATAAAATTCTCAAATTATGTATATTAATTGATAAACAGATCGAAAAAGACATATTTTAGTTTACAATTGCGTCCAATATTTACAATAATTATTTTTTGATAATTTGCACCTCCTCCAAAAACACAATTGCAAATTATCTCCCTTATAAAGTTTCTTCCAGTCTTTTGAGTTGAGGATGCTGCAAATTTCCTCGTATGACTATTTATTTCTTCAATTAACTTCTATAAGTATGTATAAATGCACTCTCAGCCAGGGCTTTTTAGAAACTCATTAAAAAATGCTGGCGTATAAGGGCAAGTGGTATACCTTTTAATGTAAAGTAATAAATTCAACCGTAATGCTAATTTTAATTGAAATAAGAGAGCTGCAAGGTAAGGATGTTGTGGTCCTCAGTTGGAGAGTTCCCTTGCAAGTGTGCAATTAAATCTTAATCTCAACCGTGCTGTGCACACGAAAATTGGTTTCAGCAATAAAGTGCTGCGCAAAGAGGATTAAAGCACTTCACCGGCAAATTTTATTATAATTATTTATGTAAGGTTGTAGAGTTACTTAATGTCTTATTACTTTAATGCTTATTGTCAGGGTATCTTTTACTTTTAGCACTCCATGAATGGCAAAAGTAAGTGCAATTGTAAGCACAATTTTCGAAATTGTTTATAAATTTCTTCTGTTTAAATTATGAGACGAAATTCGTAATATATGAGCGTGTAAAAAAAAAAATAACCAGAAGCTTAAGTAATTAACCGCTGACTACATGTGTTGATAAGATTTCGTGAGAAGGCTAGAAAAGGCAGAAGACTAAGCGATGCTTATGATACTTGCTCAAATATTAAACCTCCTGATTTGTTAGTCTCGCGAAGAAATTTTTTTGAAGTTATACAACAATTCGTTTAGCTTCTTGTCCTAAATTTTTTCTGAAATCTTTCAAGTGAGTTACAGAACTTAGAATCAAGGTTAAAAGATTTTGGTGAGTTTTCCTTGTTATTTTAAGGTAGAAATTATAAAATATTATTCCTCTAGATGTTTTAACAGTTGTTTAACAGGAAAAGTTCGGCGCATTTTAAATAATAAAATTTGACAATGCGAGAAAGATTTGTCATGTTACTTTTTTTACTCTTTTCCATTGCTATCAGTGAAATCAAATTTTTTTTTAAGAAGAAGTTTCAAGATTGTATGCAAGGGCTGACGGACGACTCTGCATATAATTAATATAAATAAATAAATAGAGTGGCGCAACAGCTCGAGGTGAACCAGGGCCAACTTCTCAACAATTTATGCTGTGTGTGTTAGTTTCTACACATACAAGGGGACCTACAATTTTTTGCCGAATCCGAACGGCACTTTTGAGAAGTTTTTCAAGACAAATGATACTCTCGGAGGGCTTGTCAAACCCTCGCGGAGGTGGGGACCGTGAAAAAGAACAAGTCTTTTTTTTCAGGTGACGATGGCAGGATTCGAACCCAGACCTCCAGCGTAGTAAGCACACACACTAACCACTACGCCACGACACCCCACATGCATATAATTATATAACTTATATATAAAAATATCGTTTTTCATTTGTCATTTGTTTCATTATCTTATAAGCTTTTCGGTTACTCACATTTTTTTTGTAGCCATAAGGGTCCTACTCTATTCATTTACGCTGTTCATTTTTGGTGCGTGGTTCATAGTTCCCTAAAACCGCGGGTCAAGGATTGTAAAGTTATTTCAGATGAGGCGACTATAACACCGTCTGCTGCTGGCCGTCAAAAAAGAAAATTAAGCAGGCAAAGCTATCTGGGAGAATCAACTGGTACAATTTGAATAAAGAAAAAGGCGAAGCATTTTTGACTACCTCTGTGACGTCATTGACGAAAATGAAGATCTAGAGTGCAGAGCAAAAGATATATGGGATGACCTACAGCGAACATGCATAGAGAAATCCAAATCACTTCAAAAGGCCACTGCAAACAGGTCAATAAAACTCGGTGGTGGTCAGATGAGGTGAAACTAGTAATCAGTGAAAAGAAATGCATTTCTTTTCACTGAATGCTTGTTCCATGCATTCAAGGCAATTGAAATATAGACACCTCAAGAGTCTTGCTAAGAAGAAGTGCGCCCAGGTTCAAGCAAAGGGAATGGAGAGCCTGTATCAGGAATTGGAGGAAGTTTCCTCTTCCACTGGCTAAATATACAACAGGCAATACAGGATCTTCGACAAAACACCTGAAGCTGAATAAAGGGGCTAAAATCGGCAAAATTGCCGCTCAGAGGAGGGGAAACGCCCAGGAGATTCGTTCGCCAAACGAGGGCGTTCATCAACAATGCTCAGGGACAGCTTCTTGTGGATGACGACAAAATTCTTCACAGGAGGCGGCAGTATTGTGAGGGACTTTTGAACGAACTGTTTCCCAGGCACCTCTTTCCAGAAGAAACTACTCCTAACCGAGAAGAATACCAGACATCACAGTCGACGAGGTTGGGAAGGCGGTTAAGTACTCCAAAAAGCGAAAAGCCGTTAGGCCAGATCAGATACCCTCGGAGTTCTGGAAGAAAATAAGAGAAAGCGAGTCCAAATGGCCGTGAGCCGTCCAGATGACCTTCATCTCCAAACTAATAAGAGGGGATCCAATGCCCAATCAGTGGAGGGAAAGTTATCTCCTTCCTTGTTCAAAGGAAAAGGTGATACACGAAGCTATGACAGTTACCGTTCTATCAAGCTGATGTCTCACACAATGAACATCGTCGAGCGGGTACTTGATAGTAGACTGCGGAAAATAATAAGACTATCTGAGGACCAGTGTGGGTTTGTCGCGGTCAAATCAACTGATGCAATCCAAAGCATAAGGATCATAATGGAAAAAACATCGGAATGCCCTTAAAGACCTGCATATGGTGCTGGTTGATTTTGAAAAAGCTTTCGATAGACTACCACGAGATCTGATATGGGTGGCGCTAAGAAAACGAGGAGTTCCAGAAGCCTACGTGCGGATGATCATGGACATGTATTATGGAGCTGATGAGTTCTCAAAGTTGGTGAACACCAGGGAAGCATCCTAAGTCCTTTGCTTTTTATTGTAGTCCTTGATTATCTGCTTGAAGGAAAACTGACGGACCCGAAAGTACATCAGTTATTCTTCGCTGACCATTGGGCCATCTTAAGTGAAGATCATACATCCCTGCAGCGAGCACTTGATATATGGGTGGATGTTTTACAGGGGAATGGGTATCGTATTAGCCAAAAGAAGACAGTGTACCTATGCTACACCCATTCTCTGACCCACCCGATACGATTCCAAACATAAAATTGAGTGGAAATGTGCTTCCCAAGTGTGAAAAGTTCAAGTACCTAGGATCTATGAACAAAAGCAACTGTGATGATGACATCAATCACCGCGTAAGCGTGGGATGGATGAAGTGGCGAGAAAGCTCCGCTATCTTTTTTGACCTAAAAATACCCGCTAAGCTGAAGGAAAGCTCTACACCGCAGTTGTGCGTCCGGCGCTTACATATGGTTCACAATCTTGGACAGTGTATAAGAAATATGAGAGCAAATTAACGGCAGCTGAGATGAAGATGCTTTGCATGACAGCAGGAGTAACATAGCGAGATAGAATAAGAAGTACGAAGATCCGAGGAAACCTCCATGTAAAAGAACATATCTCCAGAAAAATGAAGTACGACCGACTCAGTTTGTATTGCCACGTTCAAAGGAGAGACCCTACGAACCCCGTCAAAGAGGTCAATAAACATTCCTGCGCAATCGCGAAAGAGAGGAAGGCCTAAACATTCATGCATCTCACACATGCAACGACAAGAACTTTTATTTGGTCTCAGTGACGAAGAGAGCCAAAACCGGGCCTGCCGGTATATTCTGAGGTCGAATCGGCGTACCCCACAAGAGGAAAATTAGGAATGCAGTAGAGTGGGAGGGTTATAATCCATCACTTCAGATTATAATCTCGCACCTAAATGTAAAAGAAGAAGAAAACTTTATTTTGATTTTTTATAAAAAAATCATTTGTCAACCAAAAAAGCTTCTGATTTTGATTTGACAAGGAAATATTTTTTTGTCAAAAAAAATATTATTTTAAAACCGTGGCCACTGCTAATAAATGAGCCTCAAATTAAGAATATAGTGTAACAAAAATAGATAAGGTTAGGTAATAGAGAATTTCTTCAAGTTTTTGTTATTATTGTTATTCGGATAACAAGGTTGCTATATTTCCAAAATAAAAAAAATTAATTGATTTTAGATTCTAGGACATTTCCCTTGTGTCTCTGCGTTGTAAACATACGCCACTGTAACAACTACCCAATGCTAAGGACTACTTTATACATTCTACTTACATAATGAACAAACTAATCCGTACAATATACGAATTCACTTTTAGTTTTTTAATTTTTAGCACAAAACAATTTTTCTGTAATTCGGCCTTAATCCCTTGCCCTCAGAAAAATATGTAATTCCAAAATTATTTTTCGATATGCAGCATGTAGAAAAAGAAAAGAACTCATATACACCTTTCTCTTTGAAAAGTTAGACATCCTTCTTGTTTCAAAGTTTCTAATTGGGTACGAACATGCAGGTAATTAAGGAAATTTCAAGCACATCTTCACAGTGCAAATTATTGCAGTGCATAAAAGGGAAAACCCTTTCTCATCTTTTACATTTTTCTGAAAGATGTGAGTTAGTTCATTAACTTTTAAATTAGTCTTGCATAAATCCTATTTCAACTCAACGAATAAGCTGTATAATGTGTTTTACATCGCCTTTTAGAATCAAAATGCCTTTAAATTTATTTTCGTTTGTTTTTAAGAACTAATTTGTTATTGTACTCGGAAAATATAACAGCATTCAGTTTGTAAGAATCAACATCAGCACCACAAAATGCCAACACAAAAAAATGCATAAATAAACATTTGAATTAGAATGAGAATCAATATTAACAGTACATCAACGATTGCAATGCAAATCAGTTTTTTGGCTAAAACAAAATAAAGTAAAAATAATCCTGGAGTCCTATAGTTATTTGTATGTTCACTACAAGCAGATAAAAAGAATAAAAATTAATTACGTTATTATAATACAAAATAAAACCACTTTATTGAAATAGTGAAACTAGATTTAATTCACTTTTGTTAAAACCACATCATATACTAGGAGAGAACAAATCAGGATACTTACAGTAAGTAGGTTTCTTGTTATAATAATGACCTAACTACTAACTGATAAGAATTTTCATAGTATGCATGATTACAACATTTAAATCAGGTGGCAAAGTTGTTTACGTCTAGCTTTAAATTGTTGCATGAAATCAAACAAAACCAGCCAACAGGCTATAAGATACTTATGCCTACCTTTCAAGACGAAACAACTTTGCATCCTCTCTTGGTATTATCTATTAATCTGTACACTTTGTTGATAGATGGGAATTAATTAAGCTGCTGTTGAAATCTTAACAAAGTGTATAGACAAACACTTTACTGTCATGTTTTCGATAAATTTCAGTTTGATAAATCGAATTAATGCAAACATGTAAGATGTCGACATAAAGACATTTTCTTCAGTGGATTCAGGATAAAATTGCATTTATTTAGGATTTTCAGTGGTCCGTCCAAGAATGGATAAGGTTTTTTTATGGTATCGTTTCGTTGTCAGTCCGTAAAAACGTTAAAAAAAGACGATTTCTGAAAAAATTTATTTGATATCCCAGTCTGATATTCCAATGGTAAAAGAGATTAAAATATGTACCTTCTGACATTATCTGTTTTTTTTTAATGACATTCAAAATCACCTACCATAAAAATTTTCGCAAAAAAAATCCCTTGAAAATATTCGTCACTTTCTAGGCAAAGTGTCTTAAATCGATAAAAAGCAGCGGTCGTTAAAAATTTTTGTCGCAGTAAAAACTATTTTATTAAATAACTAAATACAACCGCAGGTATGTACAATGTAAAAAATGCAATTTTTGCAGAAAAATCAATATTAGCATTTCCAAAAAAAAACATCCTAAGTAACATAAATGTCGATTTCAACATCCACTCGTGGCTTATGCGTAAAGATGCAAGTTTTGGTTAAAAAAATGTACTGTTCTTTCAGGAAACATTTTAAATGAAACTTTTGTCATAATGCAGAAAGCAGAGTTAGAAGAAACTAAAAAAAACTATAACAGAAATAAAAAGAAATGCCTTGAAAGCGATTAATTGCTGCATTTGGGCTGCAGATCTAATACAATGCTGCGTAGGCTTTTCTTAAATAACGCAGCAGTATGATCACTCGACAGATTTGATGCCAGACTCTGAAAAAGCCCGGTCTCCAGAAGCAACTATTTTGTGAACGTAGGTACTGGATTACTTTTAATTTAGAACCAACTTTATCGGAATACTACTTTTTTTTAGCACGAAAGTAATATATAACTTATGATATAATATTGTTACTAAGAATTAAATTATTTACAGTTAGTGTATTGTCAATGCTTATAACGGGTGATTTTTTAAGAGGTTGAGAACTTTTTTAAAAAAAAAAACACAAAAAATTCGAAAAAATTAATGAAATATTTATTTGAATCGATAATTTGAACCTTGCAATTTAATGTTTAAAGATAATTTCATGCAAATGTTGACCGCGGCTGCGTCCCAGGTAGCCCATCCGCTGAGTACAATTTTGGCATACTCTTTCACACATATCGGCCGGTATCTCACGAATGAATGCATGGATGTTGGCTTCCAGTGCGTCAATCGAAGCGGGCTTGTCCCTATAGACATTAGCCTTGACATACTCCCACGAAAAATAATCTAATGGTGTCAAATCGCACGATCTAGGCGGCCAATTGACCGGCCCGAAACGTGAAATTAACTGTTCACCAAACTCGCCTCGCAATTGCGCCATTGTTTCGCGTGCTGTGTGGCATGTGGCACCGTCTTGTTGAAACCACATATCATGCAAGTCAAGAACTTCCATTTCGGGCAAAAAAAAGTTTGTTATCATCGCTCTGTAGCGTTCACCATTGACAGCAACGCTGCGATTCGCATCATCTTTGAAGAAATATGGCCCAATAATTCCGCCGGCCCATAAACCGCACCAAACAGTGGCTTTTTCGGGATGCATTGGTAGCTGTTGCAATGCTTCTTGCTGATCTTCACTCCAAATGCGGCAATTTTGCTTATTTACGTACCCATTCAACCAAAAATGAGCCTCATCGCTGAACACAATTTTTCGATAAAAAAGCGGATCCTCGGCCAGCTTTCCAAGAGCCCATTCACCAAAAATTCGGCGTTGTGGTAGGTCGGCTGGCTTTAGTTCTTGCACCAGCTGTATCTTAAAAGGCTTTAAAGGCTTTACGCCCAAATCCTTCCGCAAAATTTTCCACGTAGTGCTGTAACAAAGGCCTATCTGCTGGGAACGGCACCGAATCGACATTTCGCGGTCTTCTGTCACACTAGCTGATACGGCCGCAATATTTTCTTCACTACGCACAGTACGTAAACGTGTTGGTGGTTTAATGTCCAACAAAGTAAATTTGCTGCGAAATTTGGTCACAATCTTCCGAATAGACTGCTCAGAAGGTCGAGAATGCCGACCATAAAATGGAAGCAGCGCGCGATGAACATTTCGAACCGAGCACGAATTTTGATAGTAAAATTCAATAATTTGCAAGCGTTGTTCATTTGTAAGACGATCCATGGTTAAATTGCAAACCAAACTGAAGCTGTTTGACAGTGACGCAAGGTACTTAACACACGTCAGCTGTCAAAACCAGTGTTGCCAAAACCAAACCAGCTAAAAAATCACCCGTTAGTATTCAGGAAAGAGTAAATTGGTTGATTGCTCTTAAATAGAAAATAATAAAGTTTGAAATAAATAACTCAGAAATGAGAAAAAGTTACGCCTTCATGTATGTAGAATTCCACCGATTATTTTTCCACTAACTAAACAGAATCATAAAAATTATCGGCATATCCTTACCTTAATAATATCAGTTTGCAAAGAAGGTATAACCAAGGATAAGCCATAATAAATTTGTTTGAGAACACGATTAAATTGCCGAATACTCATGAACTTATTACTTTGCTCATAAATGTGTTAATTTATTAAGAGAAGAGCACGATGCCTGCGAAGGTCAACTCAGTACCTGTTTTAATCAAAGTTATATGACTGATTTCATGCACCTGTAGAGGCCTAATTTTCAATTTAAATTCAGTGACAAGTCCGAAATTAAAGCGAGGAAGGAATTTCAATTTTTTTATTTCAACAGAAGACAACACAAATGCGTGGGCTTTCGTTTCAATGGCTTTTGAAAAGTTCAGTAGGAGGTTATAAGATGAAAAATTATTACATTTTCCCTGGCCTGTTGTGAAATGCAAATAATTCTGAAGCCCTTGGTAGGAAAAGAATTTCTGAAGATGATTTGGAGAAAAAAAGTGATGATTCCCTAATTAAATACGGGTTTACTTCCACTTCCACTGTCCCTTTAAAGTGTTTGAAGGTTTTTTTCGCCTGAAAAAAAACTGACAACGGGAGAGTAAGGGTTTGCATTTTTGTCTAGTAAGCATTAATTTGCCTTTTTAAACCACAAGCTTAGCGTTTTTTTTTTTAACCAAAGGGGTGAATAAAGTTGGTATCGTTTTGTTTTTCTATTTTCGAAAGGATTTGCATTAGAAAAGTATTTTCTTCGTTTTTTTCTATCTGCTCTACCACTGAGAAATAGTGCAAAAGCAAAATGGGCATCACTATTTTCAGCACTGCGCATTGTACGTATATTTGCAATAAAGTTCTATTTGCAATTACAAATGTACAACTACACCTCATTTGAGTGCAGGTAACTACTACACTGCAATCAAAGCTAAATGTAATGATGATTGCATGTTGACGAGCTTGGATGATTATGCAGATATACCTACACGTAAAACATTGGGATGATGCTTCCGCAAACTAAATAGTTACCAAACAGATCCTTGCCACAGTGAATTCAAATTAATTTAATTAAAAGTCGAAACTATTCTCTGCACAAACTAAAAGTTATTGTTTTGTTTAACACAGCTCTAATAACATTCTGCTTCTAATATTGAGACAATAATTCAACCGCAATAAATTGTGGAAGCCATACTACTTAATGAATTTAAATACAAACAGAAACTTGGTTCTATTTGAATATCTCTTAATTCAAATACTTGCTTCTCATTGTGTCTATGCTATAGATGCACACAACTTCACAGAGCAAGTAAATTTCCTTTTCATTTAAGGATAGAACAAGCGTATGGGTCGAGCGGTGGATCACTGGCAGTCTGGCACTGCACTCTATTCTGCTGCTAAGAAGTTTAATTTATAGCTGGAAAGATATTCGGATATCGAGAGCAAATAATTTATCCCTTGACAATGGATTGAATTTGAACTCAGCAGCCAGCGTTGCGTTTTCCATTTCGCCTCTTTGCTCCAACGGAAATAGGAAATATCTTGTATCGAACAGGGTTAGAAAAACTTTCGTTTTAGTACCAAGAATTTATTTGTGCTTGCTTGATTATTTCACATGCTTTTAAAATAAATCTCTATGTCCCAACCTCCCTAAGATCCAATGTACCCAAGTCTTAAATATTGATATGAAGTATAAACTCTAACTCATCTCTGACAGGATCTTATGAAGTAACTAAGCCAGAACAGCCAAGAATAACCAGAATAGAACATATGCAGCATCCGAGTATTTCGGCGCAAATTTTTCATTTAACGTACGGTCGTTCGACTTCTTGAAAACTTGTACATTTTCCTCTAGTCTCTACCAATCACAAGTTTTTCTCAAGGTTACACCCATTCAATATAGTTATGCATTGAGATTTTATTCATTGGAAAGGACGATGAAAGTCTTTTGCATAAAATTTCCATTCAAAAGAACTGAAAGGAATGTTTGAAAATCTTAATCGAATCCTTGTACTCCCAGTGAGTATCCTTTCGATGCATCGAATATGAAAATTTCTTCTTCAATTTTGTGTAAATCATGTCAAGTTTATGCCATGAAGTTTTTTTAAACTTGTTAACTAAGTAAAAACTAGTAAAGGGGTATTTTACCTGCTGAAGAGTCTGTGAAAGTGAAACTATGCAGTCGAAATCCTGCACAGTTAGTATTATGAACAATTTGATTTGGTAAATTACCTCGATGTAACCTATTCCGAGTAAGATTTCCAGGTGAAACGCCATATTGAACTGTGGCGTAGATCTACAAGCATGATTATTTTATGTGTGTTTTGGGGAAAATATCCTCATATTTCAGAAAGAAGCTCTAACTAATGCATGCGATGTCGTGTGTTGTTGGTAGTTCGCACTGTTTAAAGCAACAAGGATAAAACTGAAGGAACATTTCAATTAACCAAAACGAATCCAGCTTTTTCTTATGCTAAGGAAAATATGAGCAAATTTAAAACCATTCCACAGTCACACAACCAGACTAGTGGCCCACTCAATACACAAAGTATTTAGAAAAATACGTACATTGTGTCTAAGCTCAAAAATATTACGAACACTTAAATCGGCCATTAAAGTGGTGTTTACATTAGCATCTCAATTTATTTTACAACATTTTTGAGTGGGCTAACCACATCCGCATTATTAAATAAGGAATAACAAGAACTGTCAGAATCTGACCGCATTCTAGTAAAAGGATAAAAGTTTTATTTTTTGTAGTGTTAAGAAGAATTATCCGCCTGCCAAAAAATGTTTCCTACATAAAAACCTTTATACGTACACCATAATATCTATTTATACATCTATTTACATTTGAGCTTTTTTTATGTTTCATGCTTTCGTTAATCACAACTTTAATATCCTTGCTACAGCCCTATTATTTAAAAGCATTAAATTGACAAGCAGCTTATGAAGTACAATTCGGGGGAATTGGACCTATAATTCGATGCATGATTTATGAAATTTGGCTTAGAATCAACGCTCTAAAACGGTTTACCCGAAAAAGGTGTGCCTATTAATATAAACGATGATGATGATTATACAATATTTTTAACTCAGGGCGAAAGCTTCTAAAATACTATATCGTCTACGCAAGACAAGCGAATTCGTAATCATTCTATCTATCTATGCGATCTAATTAATAATATTTAAATCATGAATGTATCAAAAATTGAACGCTGACTGCAAGCTTATTTCACATTTTCGACATTCTATATTTGCCAGGTATTTCCACCCAAAATTAAAAGCAGAAGTGGCATTTCTTGCATTTTTAGCAGTCCGTCAAAAAATGGAAAAAGAACCTCTTATGGTAGAACCTCTTACGTGGTCCGTCCGTCAGTCCGTCCGATTTTTTATAACTTCTAAATAGTCGGAGAACGCATGCTAGGGGAATTTTTTTCATGCACCCTTACCGGTTAATTACAGTTTGAAATTTCATACGAAATCGAAATGGATTTTTAGGTACTTATTTTGAGAAGTTTAGCAGGCAAAAACTAGAAAATAGAAACTTAAGACAAGTAAATATTGAACTTCAATGAAAAAAATTATTTTTTTGAAAATATTGAAGATTTTTTGAGAAATGAAGAATTGAAAATGAATGGCGTTTTTCAAAGTGTTTGAGGCGATAGCCGCATAGAACCGCTCAGTGCGAAAAGGCGTTATTGAACACGCATATATAGCAACTCAAATGGACCAACAGCTTAAGTCAAATTTCACCGAAAGAGTTTTAATACTGCCGTTTTGACGCATTTTCGAAAAAATCACACGTATCAGAAACTATCTTAAATTTTAAGGAAAACTGTAGGGAATTTCGATGTTTCAAAAACTTCTAAGATTTAACTCGGAAACATAAGAGAAAAAATTATTTTTTTAAATCTTCTAGCATCTTAATGGTACTAGCAATCTTGTTCAGATTTGGTACGAGGGCGAAGTGTAAAAAATTTAACCATGCTTTTGAATTTTACTATGGGCAATTGCCCAGAGCGGCAAATTTGAGGGGCGGCAAAATTGCCTAAAGGATTGCTCGGATTGCATAAAGGGTCTTCTTCCAATATCTTTATTTTATTTTAGCCACAGGCAGACAAAATCAGATTTATTTATCGAATATATATCTTTTACCGTCTTAATCGTGATCGAAAAGTCTTAATGGTTGTTTATATTTGGTAAAAATAGGAAAAAAGAGTTCCGTGCGTGATAAAGCGCTTTTTTTAGTCAAAGAAAAACTAAAGAATATCACAAAGGCCTGGTGCAATAGGCTCACAGGCTCAATGGTGCGAAATTGGTACGTTTCTTTCGTACGAGCGCAAAACGTCCTAAGATTCGAGGACATTAAAATGGCCTCAAAAAAAAAACGTCATCAAACTCCAGGATGGTGTGTTGGACGATCTCCGGATCGAAATTCGTGAAAAAGCTAAGATTGTGGAAATTTTATATAATACCGTTAATTGAAACTTGCATGATCATTTGGGCGTGAAAAAATTGTCGGCAATATGGCTGCCGCGATTTCGATTGTTGACTAAAAACAGATATGTATACCTTGGCAGGAACAATTAAATCTCCGACTTAAACCTATTCAAGCACGATTCTAGAAAAGTTTTTCAGCGTTTTAAATTTATTGGTGAATCCTGAAGAAACAGTGGACTAAGTAGACGAAATGGACCGACTTATTCGTCCTCAATGGCAGGAGGCTTGCCAGCTGAGTAGCCAAATAAACTGCTGCCTTATGTACCCTATTCTCTAGATTTAGGTCTTTTTGATAATTTTTTGTTGCCTAACTATGAAGAAGAACATAACTCCTAATGTATTATTTAAGAAAATGTTTTTGAATGAACTGAAATAAATTAAAGAAAATTATATAATTTTATATTTTTAAAGGGCGGCAAATATTATTTTTGCCCAGGGCGGCAAAATAACTAGGTTGGGCCCTGGTTAGGGGTGTGTGCTTTTGGAAGAAGGTTTAACGGCGATCGGTTAAAAAACAAAAAATAGTTGTCTTATGAATTTGAAATCTAAAAAATGCTTGTAAGTCGATTTAAATTCTTATAGCGGTTTCAAAAAGTGTCCATACCTAAATAAGATCTGTTCTTGTGCATTCACTAAGAGTGATTAAAAATGTTAGATAAACGAGTATCTGAATCAACTTGAATTTATATCCTTGGATAAAAAAAATAACGCCCTTGGAGTTTGAAAAGTAAATTACAAAACGTGTGGCTGACAACCCGAAAAAAAACCTTTTTACTCGATGACAACAAAGAAACAACCAATACGCCCTAGAAAATTAATTGAAAAACTAATGAGTTCTTTTAGTTTCCCTTGAAAAAAGATTATGTTCGAAGCTACTCGATAGGACTAATTTGCCTCCGTTTCCGAAAGCATAGGTAAACGTCAAAACTGCTACCATAAATAGAGCAATAAAAAAGTACATACCACAAACAAGCCAATCTTAAATGTTTTTCAGATTTTCTTTTTGAAGGCAAAACTCAATTACTTTTGCAAATGAAACAGCATTAAACTCCAAGTGGCAAATGTATGCATGCCGTCTCTCCGAATGTGTGCACCCCTCGATGTATGTTCAAGGATGCATGCATTTGTCTATGCCAGTAGTCACGACGTGCGCTAGTGCAATGAAGCCATCGTGTCATCAAGGGGATAGGTGTTCTACTAGAAACATCATGAATAATTACGAATGGGTTTGCTGGAAAATGAGCAAATAAAGATACTAATCCAGCAACTTTGCCAACGGTTTGACTGTGGTTGCGGTAATAGTGTGACTCATTTAAGTGTTTATTCAACATTTTCGTCAGGCAAAAAACTTATATGATATGATTTGCATCGTGTCCTGTGGTATTGATAAAAAGGATAAAAAAAAATGCCCGTGAAGTTGAAAAACAAGTCATGCGGCAATAAGCAGAATTAGTGCAACAGTGCGTATGCAAAAGCTACAGTCCATCTACGACGGATTGCAAAATACCTGACCATATCAAAAAAAACTGCCACCTCCAAAGAGTGGGCGGGATAGAAAAATATAACCGTTGAATGCTTTATACTAAGTGGTTGCATACATTTCGGCCTAAAACTCTAAACTTAACTTAAAAATCATTTTCTTAACGCCACGCCCACAAAAATGGGCGGAGGCACATACTATATTTACATAAAAGTTAGAAAATGCTAATATCTACAACTTTTGTCACATAATTTTTAACCAAATTTCATATATATTTATTGAAAAACAGTCATTTTAAGCTAAAATCCCTTAAAAAAGTGGGCGTAGTCAATGAAAAGGCCAAAACAATTACACGGCAATGTTATATACCAAAAATGAATGCGCTAACGCCATTGAAAATAGCTAAAATTTGGAAAAAGTATTTTTTTAAATTAGAGATGGATTCAGCGGATTTAGCTTATTTTCAAACTTGATCTGGTCCAATAGATTTCCAACCAGCTTACCAAATTTCAGCTCTCTACCTAAAAATTTAAGGCCTAAAAGATGTTACGGACGGACGGAGGACATGGCTTAATCGATTCTCCTGTCGGTGCCATTCATATCTCTAAAAGGTGTTAGGGGTCTACCGTGATTATTTCACTGCGTTACAAACTATACATGAAACTTAATATCCCTGGGCAGGATATAACTAGAGTTCGTCTGTAACGAACTTCTAAATACCCGAACCTTTAAAGTTTTTTGGGGTGAATTTATTTCTTAGGAGGAATAACTTCGTGGATAGTCTGATTAGTAATTTAGTAAAATTCGTATTTCAAATTTTAAAAAATAGTGCAATACTTAAAACATTTAACAAACAATATTGAAAATAAAAATATAAATAATCTAAAATTCAATTATTATTATTATTATATTTTTATTAATATGTAGGATTAATTACAGTCTTAAATGCTAGGTCTAGCCACAAGCTATTGGGGCAATCGGCTAGGCGGATAGTGCTAGCGGTGAGAAAACTAAATTATTTTATATCTTATTTTCAAACTTAAGTATTTTTAATATTTTATAAACTAGTTTTATGTTAATGTCTCAGAAAGATCTGAGTAAATCAATAATTTGTATGTCGTTGCAATTGGTTAGTTGATTTGTTGTATTCTTTATTTCTTTGCAGTCGAATACTAGATAATAATTAGGCATTCTGTCGTTTTTGTTGCAAAGGTGGCAGACCGGTGGACCCACCATTTTGGAAATGGTGGGTCCACAGAAATTTATTCTCAGTCATAACCCTGATATTGTAAAGATCCTTTTTTTGTCAATGAAGCACCACAGTTAAGTGGGATAAAACTTTCAAATACATCTGATACATGTATGAAACATGTCGAATGCCGTATGGTAACACAATTCTCAGAAAATAGGAAGAAAAATGAAACTCGACCGCTAGTTGAAGAGATTTTCAAATTTCGGGGAAACTTCAACCAAAAACGTAAGGATGGGTAAAGAATCCTTCTGCAAACAATAGCATAAGAGCATACTTTGTGATAGTATTGTAGGTACTTTCGATGCCTAAACTGTTTTCGTTTTTGACAAGTTCATCCTCGTCCTTTCTTTGCTTTTATTGTTGAACAAAAACTCAACATGCTCTTGAAAGTAGAGCTAACTTTGTGTCTTCAGCACAGATGCGAAAAATGCTATTCTGTATTGCATCTTGATAGTACTTGAATTTTTATCCTCTTAAAAATAACATGCAAGTTCCCAGGTTGTTCGAAAAAAAAAATCCTATAAAATCCAAAGCGAAATTGCTCTTGGGAGGAATTGGAATGGTAACCTGAGGCGAAATATTAATCAATGTCTTTCGACTTTCTTCGCCAGTGTTTTTTCTCAACAACTTAAAAGAAGTCGAGCTAAGCCAAAGCACTTGTAAATTATTACGCAGCAATAAGCAGTAAAATTTCATTTTCTATGCATGCTCCTTCGACGACAAACCCAACAATAAAACCAACCAGGAGTTGAGGCCAATAAAAATATGAATTTTATAAGCTATAAATCCGCAAACAAGATTCAGAGATTTACCTAGGGCATTATCATCAAGAGGTAGACGAGCACACATGGCTCGGCCGGTTACTGTGTGATAAGTCCCCGAATCGGATTTATTTTAAATAAAAAAAAATTTAAGACTTTTACTGGTGAGCATTTGGGTATGTCAATAAAAAAAGTCTGCGTAATCAGGCAGGAATTTAGGAGGCAAATCCTCAAAGTTTCTGAAATAATTTGTTTTTCTTTTCTCCTTAACTTTTGATGAGCTTCAAAGCGTATACACCTGCAGCTGACGCGATTTTGGTAAGTCCCTTTTCTTCGATACAAGCCACAGGTATAGGCTTACTGAATATAAGCAATTAGGTTCAGTGACCGTGATAAAAGTAGACGCAGCATTTATTTAAGAAAATAATTTATTGCAAACAGAAGGTATTTTCCCCCGATTGATATAAATTCACTTTCCGCTAATATGACTTAGGGTTAAGGATTTTCTTGTTTAACTCAATAAAAAAGTGTTCATTCTTCATTGCTCAGTGGTAAAAAATAAGTTCCTTGTATTTCTTAATCCAAACCTTATTAATTCTTCTTCGTGATTT
Organism: Neoascia interrupta; assembly: GCA_947623515.1. Classification (NCBI taxonomy): domain Eukaryota; kingdom Metazoa; phylum Arthropoda; class Insecta; order Diptera; family Syrphidae; genus Neoascia; species Neoascia interrupta. The sequence continues at coordinate 217,818,928 of OX392463.1, read as the reverse complement.
CCAGAGCGATACTCAAATCAGATTACTGTTTTTATAGTCGCATAGTTCTAAGCCCCACTCTTAAAACATTGATAACCCCTTAAATTAACCTTTCAAATAGGTTCTTCTTCCAGGAGTTATAAATAATAATTTGTGTATCTGATGTATAATGGACAATGTATAATGACTTATCATGTTTCTTTTGACAGTAAAAAATTCTGGTACTATGTTTCAAATCGAGTCAAATTTTGATAATCATAGAGACTGATTTGCCAGACGCATAAGTCCTTTTGTGCATGCATCCGTCTGAATATCGGTAGTTAGAGGCCCCTTAATCATTCTTACCTTGCTTACTGTCTGGTTTTCAGGAACCTCCCCGTTCTTCATGTTCTTCAATCATCGCGCATGAATAATTCTAAATGAATAATTCATATTCATTAAATAATTCTAAAATGAATTTGCAGCAGTAAGCAAGGTATTGTCTCGATAGCTCTTGCTAGTCATATTATCGCCTTTCTTGAAGATTAATGATATGGCGGGTACCAGCTTTGTTTCACCAAGACTTGTTTAATAATTTAGTGCATGTACAACACGACAAAACAGCAAATCCGTTGTTTTAAAGTTTCACAGTCAGCATTCTTCATAGGTTTTTAAATAATCATGCTTATTTCTTCAACGGAAGTGAGCTTTCGAGGCAGTAGCTGAGTTCACCTGGTCACAAAAACTATTTCTCAGAAGCTTTACTGCAACCCTTTCCCCTTAGTATTAGGGAAATTTTATCGGAGTTAAGTTAACGTGTATCACCAACACGAGTCAACATCTCAAACTTGCGGTTGTCAAACATTCGTATGGTATTAATGCCCCCATTTTCACCCATGGCATGGCTTAGCTCAATTTTCATTTGCGTATCTAAGGCTGTGATCCTCTTCTTTAAATGTTCAAAGAACAGCGTTTCTTTTTTTTTTTCTAAAATTATTCCATGCCTCTAGGTTACGGGCACGCGATGCACAAGCTGGATTTTAAATTCTCTTTCTTTAAGTATTCAGAAAGAAAGTTAATTTACCCTCAAGCCAGTATACAATTCAGAATAGGTAATCTTTATAAATAGACACTCAATTTACTGTCAGCAAAAAAGAACATATGTATATGAAATCTTTTGGAGTAATGGAGTAATACCTCCACCTCTCATTAAGGAAATGAATCCCACAAGAAGATTCATAAACGACCTTATCACAATTTGCTCAATTTGGCAAAGTGCCATATTGAAGGTCAAAAAAGTGTTGGAAATACTTGATTCATTTATATATAAAAAATTATTTCTATATATTAAAAGTTCTGTTCTAGGACAAGAGGCCATACATCACGGGTTAGATGCAAAAAAGGGCTCATACTGCCGTCCTAATTTCGGTATAGATATATACACTGGTAGGCCACAGCAAACCCATTATCATATAAATGACATACGGCCCCATTGAAAAATATGTAGCACAAGCTTACTAACTTGTTCTACCCCTGACCAGATTGTTTGATTATGAAATGAATGACCTAACAGTTGTATTGGCTGTATTAGGGTCACCGGGTCAGAACATCCTTTCTGTGCCAAGCGCCAACGAATTTCACTTAACTAATGCGGTTATCCGGGTACCTCATCCATGAGTTGAGATTGTTTTTAAAGTTGGTCTGGATATGGTCAACGCCGATACCAAAAGGGGTTAAATGTATCGTTTCAATTTAATCAGGGTTCGGAATTGATTAATCTGCTCGAACCTAATCTAGATAAACGAGTTTAATCTATAATGAGGTTAGGTAGCACATAGGAGGGATTGGACCAGAGTGATTTTAGGATTGATTATATGATTCATCACGGATTTTACAATAGAGCTGTCAGCATTGTTATACATGAATACTTAAATTTGTGAATAAAAACATAAACTATCCCCTTATTTGAGTAAATTAATTGGTTTTTGATTTTATTTTTCGAATTGACAAAAATTACTCTTCAAAGTAAACTATTTTTAAAATTGCTCAGGAACTTATAACTCTTGAGTGCAATAAATGGATTATTTAAATATTTGCTATTTTAACGAAATAGATTTGCGCAGTATTGAAAAACCATACCGAAAATAGACGAAACAAAACCAATGAAAGAATCTTTTTTGACCTTGAAGGTTTTTCTCCGAAACTGGTAAGAATGAATACCCTACCCATAAGACGCCTTCCGACACTGATAGGGCGTAAGGCAGAGCCTATACTTTCCCTGGACATGTTTTCTTTCAACGTTTTCCTCCCTTAATTTCCTCCTTTTTCATCTGCTTCTTGAATTACTTCTGAGCCTGGTGATTGTCAGTTAATCTCCATTTACAATGATCCATAATATAAACCATTGGAACAAGCATAAACTCATGTATCAACGTACGTCTATGTGTAGCATCACCGATATAGATATACGCACGAAAACATACTAGAATTTAGGGCAGACCTGCTTTGAGTTCGTACACTGAATCCGAGATAAGGCAAAAACAATTGACCGGCACATTTGAACTGGTTGGATATCAGTGTGCAAAAAATACAAATGGTATGAAACCCCACCTCTACACAAAACTTTTCAAGCACGTATGATTTAATAGAATCGTTTTATATTAAAAAAAATAAACCTTCATAAATTTTGAACTTTAATTCCTCTCTTCAGAGCCGATTAGTACTAAAAATGCCGCAACAAGCTCTTAAGAAACTTCTCTTTTCCCTCAATCTAATTAAATGTAGGCTCGAGATAGCAAGCATCCACCTTTATTGAGTTGTTTATAGAATGCGCATGTGTTTTTCAAACTCTCTTGGTACAGATGCAACCAAATGCTAAGAGAAGAATATTGAAAGCACACTTTAATTAAAAACAGCCGCTAAGCAAATTTATTTTAGTCAATTGTACACCTTAAAGTCACGATACAAATTGTCTGTTTTCAATGAACGACTTTAAGCAACGAAATGTATATAAAGCCAAGTACCTACTTAATTGGAGAAATTTTACCGGACTTTGTGGCTCCATGTTGAATGGAAAGAATTTAACTGTAATGACTTTTATGTGAAAGACTTTTTTAGCTTAGCTTTTAAGGAACTTTGAGTGCCAACAAAACAACAATCAATCTTAATGATTGATGAATAAAACAACTTTATGTTTGCTTCTGTTGATTTCATTTCTCATTTAGATGTCTGTCTGGCTGGGGTCGTAAGAGCTTATAGTATCTAATTTTACGGAAGACTTGCGAACACCACAAAATCTTATGTGTTGCTTGTATGAATATGATTCATTGAAGTGAAGTCCATGTCATTGAGGCACTGGTTTGAAAAAACTGTGCTCATATTAGTTTTTATTTCCATTTTTATGATTGTGAAGTTTAGTTGGTATTACACATGTATAGGCCATTTATTGGCATGCAGACACTTATATACTTTTATTGCAAATTTTTATTTTATGCGTTATTCAAAAAAATTTGGGGGCGTTAAGAAAGAACTTTCCGGTGGTACTTAAATCCTTAGTACTTAAGGATATCTCGCCATAGTAGCCATAGTAGTTCTTGTAGTTCGTTTTTGCGATTTTTCTGCTTTTAACATAGAAATATTGCAAACATAAGTCTCAAGAATTTTAGAATTTTAGAATTTTAGTGATATATCTATTAATTCATGGCAAATCCATATGTTGTCTGGGTTGGCATAATTTCACTGGCATTGAACTTACCAAAGTGGGCTCAGATGATTTCTTGTCCAACTGCCTAGCTCTGGGCCTAACCACGGGCGGACTGTTTTTAATATCACGACGTTAAGGACACTTTTATATAATCTGACGAATGCTATGCGAACAATGTGCTTACACCTTATAGTATTGTACTAGTAAGACTGGCTGCTAAGCGTTGAGTCTTGAACTCCACGAACAACACCAGCGATGAACCTAAGAAATTTAATTTCGGCAGCTTGTATACCCGTGATCTCATCCTTTTGGTTGTGTCTAACATATCATCACCGAATGTTAGGCTTATAATGAGAATTGAAGTAAACTGAATTGAGAACTAAGAACTTTACTTTCACTTCAAGCTGTCACGAAAAAGACCCTGATCTAATGAGGCTCCATGTAGTACAGGGGTGCCACCTGGAAACGATTGTCACTTTCGGGTTGCTTACGCTAACTTTTGCGCACTGGCAAAATCCAGTGCTCTCTAAAGTATCTTTTAGAACATTCCATCTTAAATGAGAAGGACCATGAGATACCTGATTTAATGAGACTTGGTGTATTACAGCGGGCAATGTAGAGAGCTTCAGAAGATAAGTAGAGCCCACTTCCATCTCGGGTGTTCAGCCTACATGTTCTCTCTGCAAAATGCACATAAGTCAATAACATGTAATTAAAGGCTATAGTTCTTTTCTCCTTGTGTGAAAATACTTTTTTTTCACCCCTGATTGTCAATCAGTTCCCATGCTGCATGCGTTAGCTGTTTTACACCCTTTTTTAACTAAAAATCTAAAAATTAATAGAGTGCCGCAATAGCTCGTAGTGAACCAGGACCAACTTTTCAATAATGCTATCTGTTTTGTATTCTTCACACACAAATTTTTCGAGACAAATGTTACTCTCAGAGGGTTTTTCAGACCCGCGGATGTGGGCACCGTCAAAAAAATCGAGTCTTTATTTTTCAGGTAACGACGGTTGGATTTTAACCAAGACCCCTTTCAACTATCGCCTATGTTTATACCCGACCGAGGGTATACTAATTTTAATGCATAGTTTGTAACATTGTGAAATAATCACCATGCATAGACCCTTAAGACCTTTCAGAGATATGATCCAGACCGACATGTGAATCGATTAAGCCATGTCCGTCCGTTCGTATGTGTTTTAGGTCTTCAAAATTAAGCTAGAGGGCTGAAATACAGACAAAGTGAGAAAATCGGCTCAATCCGTCAACGGCCACGCCCACTACTGGCTTCAATGTGAGACAACCTCTATATCACATTTTCTTTCTAAATGCTTTTTGGTCAAGTTAGACAAGGCACAGGAAATTTATTTTTGGTACTGAGCAATATTGGCCTAAGACCTTTAACGAGGCAAAAACAGAACCGCCCACAATATCCACCATAACTACTTTTAGCATGTTAGATTTTTAAAAACCCGATTTCTAGAAAAGTTGACTCCAAATCGAAAAAAAATATTTTACAAATATTAAAGATATTACGAATTGCTAAGCTAGTTCCATACAAGGCTCCGCCCACTTTTAAAGGGCCGTTTTAGTAAGAAACTGTTTTTTCTGAAATAATTTTCGCTTTTACCGTATTTTCTCATGATTCTAACGAAATTACAATTAATAGATTTTAACTTTAATCCCATGCGAACTTTTTGGGGCTTGGCCTATACAAATAATATATGAATTCGGGCGTAGAAACTTTAAAACTTGGTGTTCAATGGTATATAGGGTCGGGTGTATAGAAGTTTGTCATAGACAAACGCTTGGACTTACTCACTTGTTTTCTGATCAAATTTCAAGCATTTGAACAAACACACCTTTTTTCAAGATTTAATCGTCGCAATGACTCACTCCTACTCCGGAAATGGAGGTATTTGGTTATGTATAGAGTATTCAGGTTGTATATAGAGTATTTTTCACTTGTAATATCCTTGAGCATTTTTAAGGTATGTAGTTGTAACTTCAAGAACTTCGACTAACATGCGTTTAGCTGGTTTTGACACCAATAGCAAGGCGATATGCAGACGCAGTTAGAGAAATGCTGCTCAACTTTTTTGTGTCCTCAGGGAAGTGGCCAATTGGTGCATGAAATCTCTAACTTAAAATCTGAAATAGTTTAACAATGAAAATAAACTGTAAGTTTACTTAAAAAAGATTTGAATAAAATTTCAAAAATATTACCTTTGCCCAGAGCCAGCTAAAAAAGTGGCCTTAAAAGTACAAGACCCTGTTGCCCCCTTTTATTGGTCCCTTTTCCAGTTTACTGAAATATAAATATTTATTCTTGTTTCCCCCAACGAAAAACCCGCAAAACTTTGAACTGTCGGTTATTGAGAATTTGTTTCATGCCAAAGCAATATTCATCGACTTTCTAATGAACTTGAAGTGAGTTTCCTCTTCATTCGTTCACATCACTGTCCGAATTGAAATTTATTTTCAATTTTAAAACAACCTCCGGCCTCGTTTTTATTAATTTTCTTGCAAAACTTTGATTTTGATTTTAATTTCCGTAAGGAAAGCGCACTCATGCTGGTCTGGTCAGTAAAAGGCAAAGGCACCGATAAGCAAATATAGAGCAAACACAAATAGAGCCCTTGGGTGGTTGGTCTATCGGCCCATGTACAAGGATGTTTGTATACCATCCCATTTATTGGAAATATTTTCAAAGGGAAAATGGGAAAATGCAAAAAGCACACGCCATGAAAATTCCTATAAACTGGGGCTGTATAGTAAAGAAATGTAAGGAAGAAAAAATAACTACTTTTTCAATTTGTGAAGCCGGCTACAACAGGGGTAGTAACAGGTCCTTTAAAAGCTGACATAAAGAATAAAACTCCAATATCCTTGTAGCTGTCGGTCACACTGGCTAATGACTGATTTATTTACGTTTTTTCACCTGATTTATGGGAGTTTCTAGCATCACGTAGCTCACCATTGATACAAACTTTAATAGGAAAATAGGAAGCCAAAAAATGCTGTACACGTTCTATGAACCCTGTGCGAGCAGCTGCCATTCGATAATGGATCGTTTGACATGTCCTGCCGTTGTTGGTATGTTTTTGGCCTGAACTCAATCCCACTCGTGAGTAGTTTTTTTTTTCGTTGCTCGTTTTTGTCGAATTCCCCTAAAAAGGACTGCTCGCTAATGGAGTGCAATTATTGTTCAATTTCGTAGATTACATCTATATTGGACGTTACTCCCAATTATTGGGTAGTTGTCACGCCAATTTGCTTGGAATTATTGCATTCGGAAATTTATCAGGAGCCAGAGAAATGTATAGGGATAACTGGAATGAAATTCGATTTAATTTTGTGAAACTGAAGTGAAAAGGAAATTTATTTCACTTTTGTCCTGTGATCCGATTTTATTTGTCAGTTCTTTGCCAATAGGTGAGCTATGTTGTTGTAGCTTACAAGTTCAACTTTGAAATTGTAAGAATTTACCTTTGGTATGCGTATAAACTATTGAGGTCTATGTGAGGGTAAATAATGTTATTTGAAGTACTTAGTCCTTTCGTAGATTAAAAATAAGCAATGCAAAGAAAACTTGGCCAAAAGAGGTACACTTTTGCTTCATTTTTTTGTCGAAAATCACAAAATAAGAGCCCACAATGCAATTTTCAAAATGTCTCTCGATCATACATAATATGAGGCATGGAATTGGACTCAACTAAATTCACCCCAATCACATAATAAAATAAACAAAATAAAACCAAAAGATTGTGTCATGTAAATGTTAGCTACACTCTAAGGCAATATTTATTCCAATTTCCGCTTAAAATAAATTTAAAAAAAAAAAAAACTAAAACAAAAAACTGTATCCCCTGAATGCTGTATCCCCTCCTCAATAACGGTATCCCCTCAATAGCGGGTAATAAAGAACACCATATCAGGTAATGGCGCTTTCGAGTTTTTTTTTTCTATTATGGAAATGTGCATAGTCAGTACATGCATCATAGCCTACGTTTGGCATAGAATCCAGTCTAATAAATCATGCTGCCTTCTCATAAATTTATAGTAATCTCTAAAACATGCGCATAGGCTTTCTTAAAAGTCCTGTGAATTTGACAAATTCGTCGTGAAAACACTCATTTTTTCGTCATTCGAGGAGTTCTTTATATAGAATAATGAAGATGAGCTTTAAGGTGAAGCCCTTAATTATAATAATCGCACTAAAAATTTTAAAGCCGTAATAAAGGTTTGAAGGTTTGATGTTTTCAATTTGCTGTTTCAAAAGTAAAAAAAAAAAATATTCAAAAGTTCACACTATTTTCTCTGCTTTTGTTTAATATAAATGTTTCCTATAACTACCTGGTAACCTCTAAAATATTTCTGTGTTTTTTGAAAACAAATGTTGTTTGGATGGGGGATATGGGGAATCCATATCACCCAACTTTACCCATATAACTAGACCCTATTTAAAATCCAAACTTTAAGAGCAAAGTTAAAGTTATTTAACGGGCAGGTATGAATCTACATATTTTATAGCAAGTTTTAGACGGAGAGGACGTACTACAAAATTAGAACTGACATGTAAGTCCTTTCATCTATTTCAATTCGCTTTCAACACCTAAAAGTTACAACACGCAAAAACAAATCTTATTACTTAAGTTCTCCCATATGGCTGACAATAAAACTGATTGCAACTACCAGTACAATAATTGCATTGACTAAATAAGCACAAATATCGATTTTTTGACACCCTCGGAAGGGTGCAATGTGCTCAGTTCTTGCCTTGTTTTCGTCAAGACTGTATTTGATCGAAAACTTCACAATGAAAAAATTTAATCTGGTCAACAAATTGATTCGGGGGATATTTGTGTTCTTCGACTGGTTTATGATAGCCGCAGGATTCACATCAATCGTGTATGAGCCTGAAGATAGAATCTTCTCAGCTTCGCGGGCCCTTAGACTATATACAAAGTGCATGTTACTTCTATGTTTCTGTGTGGTGATTTTCTACGCCATTGTTTTTCCGGCGCAACAAATCCAGAACGAACCTTCAGATGAGATGGTTGGCTTTGTTTTAACCAGTATTTGCTCCTTCATAACACTGCTCACCAGATGGCAACAGATTCGTAGACAAATGAACTTCCGGCAAAAGTTGAATAGCTACCTCGAGATAATTGACAATATCAGAGCCTTATCGAGAAATCCGAATCTGTTTACGTTCTCGCACCTCTGTTTATGCTTGGTTGGCATACAGGGTGCCCTGCGATCGATATCTTCAGAGAGCATGATAAACTCAAAGGAATTTGGACAGAATCACAATAGAGGCTCCAAGTTTTGGTTCGTCGCAGGGAGGGTTGTGTTCAAAACTTTCACTGCTTACATATTCATCATTATGGCGAATGGAATATTCTTAATGTACGTAACATTGATTGCATGCTACGATGAGTTGCACCGCTGCACCAAGCGCATCTCAAAGGACACTAAACGACTGCGTTGCGGTCAATCGATGGAAAGCAATCTGAGAGTGAAATTCATGCGAGAACTCGAAGTTTTTATGCAGGAATTGATTTCGTTGCGAGTACAACTGTACGACATGACGGTTGAGCTTTCTAAGCACTTTGAATGGGTTTTGTTTCTGTCGATTCTTTATTGGATCTTTCAGACGACAGTATACCTCATGTTGGCCTTTGATGGAAACCCAGATCCAAAGGAGCCTCAACGTTGGCACGGGGTACTCTTCTCCATCTTTACCGGAGTCTACAATATCGGATACTTTTGTTTTCTGGGCGAGGTTCTAAAAAAGAGGTCGAAAATTTCTAGAAGCTTTTGGAATTTCCACCTGTCGAACATTGACGTTCAGTTCGACAAAACAGTGAGTAAAGAATTTGTTTAACAATTTTTCCCACTCAATTGCAAGTGACCCTTTTTCAGGTTGATGAATTCGTGAGCGCAGGATTCGTGGAGAACCTTCACATAAGCATCTTTGGTGTTTCCATAACGATGAAACTCTTTTTCAAAATCCTAATCGTCCTGCTTTTATATGCAAACGTGTACATGAACTTTGCCAAGAGGGACATCTAACAGCGTGACGATGTGTATTTACACTTCAATAAGGAGCAACTAACGGACCGTTTTGCAGATCCTGAAGCGGTTTCCTTTCCTTCACATTAGCATTGTTACTCTTTTTTCGGTTATGGCACCATCTGCTCAGATCGTATACAGTATTTCCAGCACTTTTCGTTCAGTTTTATTGCTTCCCTTTTTCGTTGATGAAGACATAAAATTAGCTTAATAGCTGCGAAGAAGGGTTCTTCCCGAGGGAAGATGCTCCAATAAAGTTTTCCTTGAAGGACATCATAAAGCTACCCAAAGTGCTTTACAATTAGGTGGATTGAACATGGCAAACATTAGTCTCATTGCAGCTGTCTTATGTGCTCGTAAATGCAAAACGAAGGCAACCAAATAATAAAAAGGATTGAATTGTAAATATGTATTAGAGCGATGAGAATGTAAATATTGTATTGAAGTTGTATAAAATTGTGATTAAAATATGAATACTTGTTGTTACTATGTAATTACAGTTGAATCTTCAAGTCGTTTATTTAAAGTATCAAAAAAAAAACGGGTAAAACTCGTATTTAATCTTAATGAGTCATTTTATAACCATTCTGCATGAAGATATTGGAGATTAACCGGTAAATGTTTTTCAGGACTCGTAAGAGAATACAATAATCTGTCTGCCACAGTGTATAGTATAGTGTCTAGTATACACTGTATAAACGGAACATTGAGAAGTGTTTGGAGACAAATGTAACTTTCGGATGGTTTATCAGGCCCATGGAAATGTGGGGACTGGAGACCGTGAAAAAACAAAGTATTTTTTTAAATGACAAAGGAAGAATTTGAACCCGGATCTCGTACGTAGTAAGCAGTAAGTAATCTGATTGCCCAGAGTACTTATAAAATGCCACAGTACAGCATGTGGGGCAGACTATAATACTACGAGAGAAATGGTAAGTTGCTGTGTGTTCTCTGCCAAACGCTATGGCACATGTACTGCCTGTAAAAACGGGCAATAGCATGGAAAACCTCGAGTTTACCAAATACCCTGATAGAGTGTCCTAAATCACCCGGCCTTGGGAGGGAATATTTTTGCAACACTTTCACTTCTCATCTTTTTTTTCAACTCTGAATTGAACCTTTGTTTGTTCCTCTTTACCTTAACACCAACGTTTGAATAAAGATCATTCCTTTTTAACTTGCTTGGAAAATATTTGTTTTTTTTTTACAAATATTCAACAAAACACATACAGTTCGCCATACCCCTGCTTTACCCTGTAACGCCGTGTTAACGCACTTACGTCACTTCATTTTCAATGCTGCAGTTTCAAACTGAGCCATGAAAAAAAATATATGCAGAAGCCCTGGTCACAGACCCATTCATTTCAAAATTTTACGTTTTTATGTTCCTGCCGTCACGGACAGGCAAGAAATATAAACACAGCCGTATCGTAAAACTTAATTAACTGTGTAATCAAAAGCACACCGTTGAGTTTGTATCCCTAAGCAGTTGTAGTACGTAGACTGTTTCCTTGCAAAAAGATAAAGCTTTTCCTTATTTCATAAGAGCTCTAGCTGCATGGTGCACAATCAAGGAAATCCAGCCTAATCAAGGGTTCCTTGGAGAGAGACGAAAAATCATAGCATTTCACTAACTGGAAAAACAAAATCCAATGCAAACCCTTAAGGACTGAGTACGATAGGAACCCACTTCGCGTCGGTTTAAATATCGCTGCTGCTGAGCCTGGTTAGCCCGCACGATTTAAACTTTCGATACCATACCACAACGTTTTGCCAGCGACTTTCAATTCAAAATTAGGTACAAGCACTTACCACACAATATTGCTGCAATAAGTCAATGTGGGACGCCTACTAAAACTAATTATTTTAGCTACTGCATTTTTCAACTGGCACTTGATTAGCCCAATTTTAGTGAAACGGTGAACCGTTAACTTAACTATCGATTGGTAGTTTACGTACTCTAAAAGGTTTCATTTTGTGCAGATGAAAATGCTCTCAAGTACTCTACTTCAGGGTCCACGTTTCTGAAGTAGGATACTCTTGGAAACGACATTCCCTGATCTTTATTGTTTGTTTTGCAAATTTTTAAAATAATAGTGCTCTCAATTTTACGAGTACTTATGCAGCCCACTCGTTAGTCCTGTTTGCCTTCTTTAATGCACATTGAAAGAGTTTGGTGGATAGATTTATCAACTGAAGTATGCTTACCTGCAGCCATTGCTAATATTTTGCAATTTCATGAGAGACACTTAAACTGCAATCGTTTGGTCAAGTTAAGTCGAACTCATTAGCTATAATATTTTGCAAGCATGGACGCAAAAAATTTACAGCACAACAGATAGATAGATATCCTTATTTGTTGTTTATGTGCGCTGTTAATGCAGAGAGAGCATAAAGGCTGTTTTGCCACCCGAGCTGGAAAAGAGGCTGTGGTGTAGATGGTAGCACCTGTGATCGAAAAACAGAAAAACCCGAGTTTAATACCAGGATCCGACCGACTACTTTTTTATTGCCAAAGCTTGTCTTGTTTTGTAAATTATATAACAATTATGATGGCAGGTAAGCTGTACAGGCTAACTCTATTTCGACGTTCGGTCATAGAGTGGAGTCAAAATATTAGCGAACGAAATGTCGAAAGGCAAAAAGTGGGACTAACCGGCAAGGTATGTTCACTGCAACCTTTACCTGTCGAGGGTAATGCTCTACCCATTGAGCTACGGTGACCACGATTGATTCTTTGTTGTAGATTTGTCCGTCTGTCCGTATGTGTGAAGTTTTTAGATCTTTAAAATTGAGCTAGGACGCTCAAACTTACGAGTGTATCTCGGATCTTATTTTATACAGACAAAGTGTAAAAATTGTTTAAATAGGCAAGAGAGCGAGAATTGGCCCGACCACAATATCGAACATGCCCACTTTTGACTTGTTAAATCTTTAAAAATCCGATTTCTCGGAAAGTTTTCTCCAAATCGAAAAAAGTTCTATGTCAAATATTAAAGATATTACCATTTTCTAAGTTTGCTCCACACAAAGTTTTGAGCTCCGCCCACCTTAAGAGGAGTCTTTTAGGAAAAACGGTTTTTTTCCGAAATAATTTTCGATTTTAACGCATTTTGTCTTGATTCTAACGAAATTACAATTAATTGATTTTAACTTTTAGCCCAGGCTCACTATCTGAATTTGGGACAAAAATTTTAGGTACACGGAATATAGGGTCTGGTATATAGAAGTTCATCACAGACTCACTTGTTTTTTACTTATTTGAAGCTGTTTAACTTGTGACAACTGTGAAAAATGGACGGCTGGTGCTCAACTGATCAAGAAATCAACAAAATCTAGAACATTTTCGCAGTGTGAAAGGGTCAGAATCTGGATTCTGGCTTCGATGTGAAAACGATATCAAGTGTCCTTGTTGTAAGATTATACTTTATTGAATTTGCTGCACATGAGGGCCAAAAGTTAATGTTTTATCAAGGTGTCCATACCCACAAATGCTTGGCGCTGGATTTCCAGTCAGTTCGAACTCCGTCATTTTGAATTCTAATGCTTGGTAAGAAGCAGGAATCTATTATACCCCACCCCATAGGATAGGCGGTATATTAAGTTTGATTCATAGTTGTAACATTGAGAAATAATCACCGTAGACCCTAAGACCTTATGGGCATATGATCGTGACCGAATTATTAGTTGCATAAGTCATATCCGAAAAAGGGGTTGAAAGGGGTTGATGCCACGCCCCTTGTTTAGGGAAAAGATTTTTAACTGAGAAATTCTATATACAATTAATATAAACAGAAACTGAAATTTAACATCCAAGATTTATGACGCAATTCGGAGCTTGACAGTGGTCAATTGGGATGGGGTGTCCTAGTTTTCCTGCTAAAAAAAAGATAGCCTGTGGCTTGGATGGATTTATTTAAATTTTCAAATTGTTAATGTAGTTGGTTAATGTATTTATTGCAGATCGCAAGACGGTCAATAACCGGACCAAATACATCTGGCACTGATAAAAAGAAGTGCCATCTGAATATACATAGCTCAAAATTCAGAAATAAAAAATTTCAGATTATGTAACTACTACAAAAAGAATGCGGCCCAGCGCCGAACCTTAAGGCGCGCCTCAAGAAAATTATTGACGGGCACCATTAAAATTCTTTATATACTTTCTTTACTATTTCATTGTTCCAGCTTGACCAATCATACAGGATAAATCAGTATCGGTTCTTCCAACTTTCATAAAAATTATTCCTCAATACTTAAGCTTCTGCCAGATTTCGACATCAAGTCCAGGTGAAAGAACCTAGACCAGAGATGACAATTTACTTCATATGCAGTAGATCTACTTCACTTTTTCATATTTTGTAACTACTACGTAGTAAAACCAATCTACTTCGTAAATCAAACGAGCAAAACTAAGATTATTTTTAAGGAAATTTCATTAAACTGTTCAAATTTTGCTATTGTCAAGCAACCGAATTCAAAACTTTACAAAAGTTCCTGAATGCAGCAATCGGGAATGAGAAATACATGCTAATCTAGATAGTCTTGTATAGTAGCGCAGCTGCAGAAAGGCCATTCTCTGATTTCAATAACTTTAAAACAAAGAAAAGACGTAAGCCGGATGCACACAGCATTCTTTTTGTTACTGATAAAAGAGTTTGGGACTGGGTTCAAAAAATAAGCTGTAAAAAAACAAGTCTTTATATCATATTCTGTGAAAAAGTGCGTTTTATGTCAACATCCACATATTTGCTACATTTTTCGCCAATCTACTTCGCATTTTTGAGCAGTTTGCTACTTTCTACGAGTCCAGCACTTTCATCCCTGACCTAGACCTGGTGAATCCCACACATTATTTGTAGCCATTTATTGGTCAGGTTTGTTTCTAAACCCTTCCCGAACACTTTTTCCGGAAGATAAGCCGGGAATATATGAAAGTATAAACGGGCATGCCGTACCTTACTGGTTCGAGCAGTAACCGCAGTAGATAAAGGTTTTTTCATACGGTTTTTTCTTAAGAAATTATGCCCGTAATACTTTTCCCATTTGTCCACTCCAACAGCAGAGAAAACTCTTTAAGTCGTACGACAGAAATACTTATCAATGGTTTCCGTCCTGCAGTATTGTGAAATCGCAAAAAGCTCTGCTTAACAAAATATACATTTGCAAGCATTACGGTTTTCAGATTACGGTCTTAGATGTAATCTCTTCCATAAGGCCTGCACTGCACATTTCAAATGGACAAAGTATAGTATTTCAAATCCACTTTATGACTATTGAGTTTTTATTTTTTTGCCGTGTTTCTACAATGATCTAAATTACTTCCTTCAAGAAAAATATATGCACAGCTATTTGAAACGTCAAACAAAATCCGGTCGGTGGCCAATGTGAATGGGAGATCAAATTCTCGGATTTTAATTGGGTGTGAAAAGGCTAGATATTAATTATGTCAACATTGTCAACACTTAACCATGCATTTGGTCGCTCTCTATTTGTATGCCAGCCCTGACCTCTTAAGCTTATTCGAAAAAAAATCCAAAAAGTTTATCTTTTTATGGTAAAGGTATAAAGCTTTGCTAAAGCTTTCAAATAAAGGTTTATGTCTTAATTGAATTGTACACTACAAACAGAAAATAAATCTCGACTTTTTATACCGCATCCAAGAGGATAGGACGTATTCATATTAAGTTTGATTCATAGTTTGTAAAATAGAGAAATAATTGTCGTAGCCCTTGGACGATTACTAAATAATCGCCCCCCAAACCTTAAAGACACATGTTCAAGACCGAATTTTAAGTCGAATAAGCCATGTCCATCTGTTGGTAGTTTTTCGCGTTTCGAAGCTTGACAGTGGTTAATTGGGACAGATCCAACGATTCAGATTGTAACCTGTCCCTAGTTTTACTTACTCTTTGTTGTTTAAGAAGACACAAAAATGCTGTTAAACGCGTAAACAAATCTCCAATTTTTTAACAAATACGTACATAACATGCCAATATACTGCATCCCGTCTTCAAACGATTGCATAAAAAACTACCCTTCTTCTTTTCATTTAGGCGCGAAGCTATGATCTGAATTAAGGGATCAACCCTCGCACTCCTACTACATTCCTTGTGAACCCCTTGTGGGGGAAACTGTGAAACTCCACTGCACAGCTGACAAAATACTGAAACGGCAAATTCCAATAGCACTGAGCTTGCTGCCCCGACAATTTTTTTGGGACACTTGAGTGCAAAGTGCGCCACAGTCCTGTCATCAAACACAGTGCAGGATATTCTATGAACCTGATGTAAAGACAGATCTGCCCAGCATTAAAAGATTTGCCAAATCTTAAAAAAAATATGGTCCATGGTTCTGAAAATAGACCTCATGACGTGTCCATAACATATGTAAAATCATCCAAATGCTTTAAATGTTAAATCACTCAAAACTGTGTTTGGCAATTTGGCATTTTTAAATTTTGCGCTATTTCGTTTTGGGCAGTTTAACGCTGTTTCGAAGTTGAAGCTATTTAAAACCTGCTCTCTTATTGTTCCAATCGTTAAACTGATATATTGGATCAAGTTGGTTGAAATATTGATATATTCGAACCATAAGGACAATTTTTTTGAATGGTAATGGACCAACGGACCAACTTCATAACCTACTTTATCGACTTCTAGGAAAATGATCGAGAGCAAAACATAATATGGTTGTGGGGACCCTGTATTGTATATTCTTACAAAGAGAAGGTTATTTAAGGTAAATTTTGAACAATTTTTAACTGAAAGACGTGAAGAAGGAAAAGAATGTGGAGAAAAGGTAGCAGACATGACCTGCTTAACTTTTTTGTACAATTATATAATTTTTTATAATTTTTATTGTGGGTGCCGTGGCGTAGTGGTTAGTGTGTGTGCTTACTACGCCGGAGGTCTGGGTTCGAATGCTGCCATCGTCACCTGAAAAAAAAAGACATGTTCTTTTCACGGTCCCCACCTCCGCGAGGGTTTGACAAGCCCTCCGAGAGTATTAATTGTCTTGAAAAACTTCTCAAAGTGCCGTTCGGATTCGGCAAAAAATTGTAGGTTCCCTTGTATGTAAAGAAATTAACACACCAGCATACATTGTTGAGAAGTTGGCCCTGGTTCACCTCGAGCTGTTGCGCCACTCTATTTATTTATTTTTTTATTTTTATTAAACGTTAGGAAGAGCAGATTCAAAAAAAAAATAAAGAAGAAAAAAATAATCCTTTAATTTTTTGAATCAAAATATATTTGTATAGTAAATCACTTAATCTTCTAAAACAAGCAAGAGGTGAAAATCTACAATTTTTAAATTTACGTTAACTACATAATGCTACACAAAAAAAACGGTGTCAACAATTTTATTTTGCGGCACAATACAAAAAACAGGCTTATTATTAATAATTTATTATTTAAACCGGAACGGAGGATCTGTTTTGTATAATGATTGTTTTATTAGCAAATATTATTGTTATACAGTAAATAGAAATATTAACAAATATAATACATTAGAGATTATTCAAAGGCCACACGGTTCAAACTGTTAGGCCACATTAAAAATTAAGAAACAGGTAGCTGGCTTATGATTGTATTACATTGATCAGACAACTAACATAGATTTGTTGCAATATATTGACATCTTATCACTAAAATTTTTTTTATCGAAGCTCGTTTTAAATTTTAAATTTGTTCTGTGATCATTCCTTCGAAAAATAAAGACCGGCTTTGTAGATATGCTCATCGAAAAAACACACTTCTTAAATAGTAATCTCTTTCCATGTGAAATAGTAAAAGAAAAAATGTCTCTTATCCCTAAACTTAAAATCTAAACTGCCCCTTCTTTCCTCGTTCATTGTGATATACTCGGAGAGGGGAATACGAACCATTTCCGGTGCCGTTTCCATTCGCACCAGTTCCAGCTCCGTTGAGAGTCTGCGAAGCTGAGGGAGACAATACATCGGAGGGTTGTGGCTTTGCTGTGCACCTCGGTGCCAGAATCAAGTTATATAGGATAAAGTATACCACGGCGATGATGCAAGCAGATATGGTCAGCCACTGATAGATTTCTGAAACGTCCCTGTATGGATCCTTTTCGTCTCGAGCTAGTCCGATAAGAGCTCCAATGCCTTTACCTAAAAGAAAACGCATATCATGAAGCGGTATTTTCTCCGTGTTTTCTCAAACTCTTACCAATGCCAAAGAAGGCTATCACTGCTACAGCTTGTCCAGTTGCGGTGAGCTTGCGTGGCATGGCGTGACGCATATAAATTATAATTGTGATCCAAACCAGACCAATCACCAAAGGTTCTACAACTTCCATAACAACTGTCAACCATTCGGCATCAGAGCAACCCAGTGCCGTGAAACGAATGATGAACACAGCGAAAGCTGCGATAAAAATATTTGAGTGTCCGCAGTACTCGATGAATCTGTCGACATTGAAGAGCAGCAACAGAACCAATGCCAGACCAGCGAAGGATATCGCGTTATAGTCAGTGAATGTCCACCTCAAGTAACTGTGGATACTGCTCCAGAATGTACCAAACAGGACCGAGATCAAAGTAAGAGCGAAGATCTCTGGACCATAGCGACGTATAGCAGACATTGGATAGACCAACATTCCTGTTTTTGTATGCCACCACCATTCTGGCGGACTTAAGGGCATATTCTTTGCGAAAAGTAGAACAACTGCAGCTAGCACAAAGCATAAAATCGCCAAAATTAAGGCCACAAGATTAGCATCGTGCTGAGCTTCCTCATTGAAAAAGTATAGCTCTAGAGGCGAGAAGAGCAGGACAAAGCCGATGGCACCCCACACATACTGACGGCAGACTTCACCACGTCCCTCGGAGGTTTCACGAACAGCAATAACTATGGCAGTGTTAAGTAGGGTCAGGGCGGCCATTGCGAAAATATCACCCAAAATACGAATGGTATAGTAGCCATTTAAGGTGGCATCCAAGTCGCCTGTTGTCTGCAAAAAATAAGAATAAAAAAATTATTTTAAGATGCAAAAAGTGTAATTGTAAAGTTTTAGTTTTTACTAAAATATTAAATAGTGGAGGTAAGAAAACGCTAAAAATTAAAAGTGGCACTATTCAGATATCCTCTCATACCAAATTTTTCGATATAAATTGAATTATAAGGAAATTCATTTCTTTACTAAAAAGTATCAATAAAATAAATAACAATGTTAAAGTTAGTAAATATTTTTGTTGTCTAGTACACTGTCACATTTGTGATTTTTGAACATTTTTTTTAACCTCATACTCGCTTAGCTAAATATGGAATATGGTCAAATGGACTATGGACAAATGACCACCGCGTTATAACGCGCTCTTTTCAATTTAACATAAGAACTCTATTATTCTAAATCGGGTCGGGATGTCTACAGGTGATAGCTTCCAAATAATAAGAGCTGCTTTTTAGGTCACCATAATTAGTCTTCCTGGGTTAATCTTCCACGATTTGATATCTTTGAAAAATCATCTACAGTTGTACTATTCCAGAACCGATTGATGTGGGACAAACAGCTCCAAGAAGCACCAGAACCAGGACAAGGAGATGATTTCATGAGCGCCATGACTGCCAAAAGAGTTGTTATACCCGACCCAGGGTATATTAATTTTAATGCATAGTTTGTAACACAGTGAAATAATCACCGTAGACCCCTGAGACCTTTTAGACATATGATTGAGACCAACAGCTGAGTCGATTAAGCCATATCCTTCCATCCATATGTGTGAAGTTTTTAGGTTTTTAAAATTGAGCTAGGACGCTCAAATTTGGAATGTATCTTGGTTCTTATTTTGTACAGACAAAGTGCGAAAATTGGTTAAATCCGCCAACGGTCACGCCCGCTTCAATGTAAGGCATCCTCTATTTCAAATTTGCTTTCAAAATGCCTTTTGGTCAAATTAGACAAGCCGTAGGAACGCAAATTTTGGTTTGGAGCAATAATGGTCCAAAACCTTTAAAAAGGCAAAAATTGGACCCCCACCATGCCCACTTTTTAAACGTAGGCATGGTGCCCAAAGCTAAGTTTGGTAAGTTACGCTTACTTTTACGCAAAAAACCGCTTTTTTCCGAAATAGTTTCCGGTTTTAAGGCATTTTGTCATGATTCTAACAAAAAATCAATTAATTGATTTTAATTTTTAGCCTAGCTCCACTTTTAGGGGCGTGGTCTATAAAAATAATACATGAACTCGGGACAAAAAGTTTTAAGATTTGGTGTTACACGGTATATAGGGTCGAGTATGTAGAAGTTTGTCAGAGACGAACTCTTGCACTTACTCACTTGTTTTTTAAAGAAAACAATTTCTGCAACCGCCATCGCCATTATTAAACATTGCACCTTTTATGTTAACGTAGTGATGTCTTTTGATTGATAAGGTAAGATAACTAAGACTCATGAGGTTGATAAGATTGATAAAGTTGAGACGGTCGTGGTGGGTAGGATGACTGGATCATACCCACGATATATTTGGATCATTCCCACGATATACTTCGAAGGGCAAATCGAAGAAACACCCTTAAAAGTTGTTCATTAGTGAAATATTCGTAATTTTGGTCTAAAATCTTTGAAGGCTAATATTATATTTCCACCAGCAATAATACGAGGATTATCGGGAGACGATAAGTATTAAACCCCAAAGTGATTCCACCAGGCAAATATAGGATTAATTCGAGATGCAATCTTTTTTTGTCAGTTTGGCTCTCAAAAGAGAGAGTCGGTGTCATTTTCCAGGAGCGAAAAAATATTTCGTTGGTAAAAATCCCAATAGAAAACATATTTGGAATAGATCTGTCGTACAGGGACAGTTTCAGTTTCCAGTTTTGATTCTCAAACTGTTACAAAGGTGCATGAAATAGGTTTGTGCATAGGGTGAATGGGAGAGAGATCTATTTTTTAACCGCTGGCAAGAGGATTAAAATTTGTATGGCAAATCGCGTGATTTGCGGAGGATTTAATGAACATTTATATTAGTCGTGGATTAGTGCCCGATGGAGACTTGTTATAAGATAACAAAAAGTTCAAGGCCGTGCTTTTCATTTCTTTTCAGTTCTTTTCTTTCTTTTTTTAAATCAGTCGGCACTTTATAAAATCAAACATCAGCAACGCTAATGAAGATGCCCGAGAAGAAGTACGAGTTTTAAAAACTGCCTAACTTCCTTCCTTTCCATCTTTCCTACGGAATGATTTTGGTGCATCAATCAAATTTTGGCTAAAATTATGAGTTACATTCATGCCCGAACCACACTAAAAAACTGCCCCGTCCTAAAAAATAAGTAATAAAGTTGAGCTCCTACAAAAGAAGACTCATAGGTCAATAGCACGAAATGGAACCTACAAAGAAAATAAACTGTGTTTTCCACTACTATAATGAGCGATAACAGTATCCGTTAAAGAAACTAGGTCGCACGCCAACGTAACATCGCGCAAAACGTGTCCAACGACAACCCCAGGCGACATGGTACGCGATTTAAGACTCAAAGTCAAGCACGAACTTGATAACGTAATCCGTCTTAGGTCAAGTACTGAGGCGTCCTTCAATGTTAACGATGTGTGTATTATACATGGAAACAAGAATTCCCTGTTCGAGTGACTCACGTCCCCGAAATGATGTCACTTTGCATCTCCACAAGTTTTCTTGCACGACATAAAAATCAATTTCATTAGTCACAGCAACATCCTTGACCTATTCAATATAGGAATTAAATTCCCAGTCGTCAAACGAAATGCAGCGACAATCTGTGCTTACCTTGATACACTGACTATCGGCAAGGACACTTCCCCGACTGTCGTATGGGTTCAAAACCTCACACTCAATCATTGGCTTGCATTTGGTGTGGTTCTTCCGCCGGATCATCCAGTCTGCCTGTTCTTGGGGAATTTGACATTGGAAACCATCTAAAAACAAAAAAAATATATTTTGACTCTACAGTTCATAGGAAAGTCCACTTACCCAAAGGATAATTACACCAATCCGCACTGTGTGTGTCATTTTCAATATTGGTTGCGCTCCGGAGAATCGAATGGACGACAACATTGGATGTATCATCTGTATAGACGTGGCACTTTTTCACAATAGTCTCTCCGCTGTCTGTTTTCTCTGTCAAACACAAATGCGGTGGTTCCACGTAGATCTTCTTTGGTGGAGCATCACGCTGCACCCGAGCATGAGAGCCTCGTCCACTGCTCAAGCTCTCAGAGCTGCCGTGCTTCCTGAGATGGCGCTTGTTGCGTAGACTCTCGGTAACAGCGCTGTTGTCTTCGTAATCTGGATCATAGTCTGATTCAGAACTTATTTCGGTGGACGGTTGGGGAGAGCCCTCCAACCATGGAACGTACAGACTTTCGAATTGGGTTGGGTTTTGACACGTGTATGAGCAATTGGTCAGGTTAACACTGCCTGTCTTGCCCTTCCACTGGTGGCACATAGCCTCCTCTGTGCACCGCTCCTGGAAGATAACCGCCCCATTAATATCGCATCCAAAGCTGACGGATGGGCGGCGAGCTTCCTCGCGATGAACATTTGGGACGGCCAGCAGGCAAGCGTAAATGATGGCTGTTATGATAAGGACCACAGCAGTCAGAACACGAAGGTAGATTCCATAGTTGTTGGCTTTCCTTGCAGCAAATCTATCGGCTAATGGACCGACTATCAGCGGTCCAAGTATAGATATGAATGGAGCTAGAATGGTTATGAATCGATATTCCTCAAAGTTCAAACCCAGAAGGAGAGGCTTAGTCGAATGTAGGACATGAAGAGCAGTAATACCTGGCAAAAAACGACCCATTGTTAGACTTTAGCCTGAGTGCAAGGCCTTGTATCACTTACCACTAATGACCAAGAATGTGACAACCTTAATTGAAATCAAACTTCGATTTATCCGCGTTTTACCACCCTCCTTTGTAGCACCCATGTTCGCAGCAGCAGTATGATTAGTTAAGTAAAATTATTTTAGTCTTAGTGGCAGGATTCGGTAAGTGTTGACCGGAGGTCTTAACGAGCATTGATGTATCTCTGTTCTTATGACTCGCGAGGCAACGTCACTTGGTCATCATAAGAAGTACTGTAGTTGTATTACGCTAAAAGTATAGAAAAGGAAATTAATAGGCTTTTGAATCCAGTCACTGTCTGATTGGATAATTGTGATACACTATTTGTGAAAGACTTGCGAGCGCAGACATATATACATAGCTCAAGGGGGTTTGATTAAGGGCTCTCGCGTCTGGCTCACAATTGTACAATCAAATTAACCTACAGCGGCAGTAGCGCTTGCCACATCGCTTGGCCTTCACTCAAGTGAACCCCAGAATCAGTAAATTGCTCTTTGAATGGGAGGAATGCAACATAAACGATGTTATAGGTCGGGATATGACACACATTACAATAAGTGTTAAACACAGTCGTCACCGGTTAGGGATGAAAGGTTAACTCATAAGCATTTGGTTTAGGCTCTAGCAGCCGAATGATTTTATTGATTGATGCAATGCGGCTTGTATAAAGTAATTCTTACGTAGGTAGTAGGCAGACTGTTCTTTTGGTGAATTGTTTTAGTTTAGTTTTCTTAGGCTTATTTCTGCAAAGGGTCACGTGAATTAGAAATATAAACTTTTAATTGGGATCGAAATAAATTTTAAATGTAATTTAACCCGGCTATCTTTAACCAGGTACATTTTAAAACAAGGCATAAAAATATGCAAAAAAAACTCATAAAATGCCATTTTCCCACCGTGTTTGAGTCGTCGTCGAGTTGTATCAGTGATGCAATGAAAGCGATATAGGCAACAAGGGAGTAAGTGCAATACTTCGTCTGTAACGAACTTCCAAACACCCTACCCTTTTTACCCGGCAACAAGTTTTTGGGCTGAAGTCGTACATACCTTTCTTAACCCAATAATTTGTTTGGGGCCCCAAAAATGGGCGTTGAAATAAGGCCACAATTCTTTAAGCTCATTTCAAGAATTGTGTTAGAAGCGAAAACTTTTGTCAGAAAACAATTTTTTCCTAAGAACGTCCCCTAAAAGAAGGCGGAGCTTAAGACTTTGTATCGGTAAAACCTAGAAAATGTTAATATCTCTAATTTTTGTCATATTCATCCGATTTGGAGCAAATTCCAAATTAAGAGCGATCAAACTCCTAGAGCGTTTAAGATCAAGCTTTGGCCAGATATGTTTCGTCGCTAGACAGGTACTACCACTAGTCCATCTGAGATTTGTTCTTTCTATCGCATCCAGTTTAATCATGAGTTTACATGTCAAAATTGGAATGCCTACGGAGCCTTTATCAGGCAAAATTGAGAGGGTAGTTCCAAGTTTGGCGAGTTCGTCAGCCTTGCAGTTACCTGGAATTTCACTATGTCCTGGCACCCAGCACAGGAGAATGTTGAACTGCTCCGACATCTCCTTTAGAGATGAATGGCAATCTATGTTATAAAATGTTATATTGAAGGTGACGAGAATTGGCCACCGAAATCGTACGCTTCTTGTGTTGTTTTTTAGCGGTCCGTCTAAAAATGGAGAAGGACATCTGATGGACTACTTTGATTGGACCTTCTGTCCAATCACGTTGTAACTTCTGAACGGTGAGTTGTAAAAAGACAAAATTTGGTGTGCTTTTAAACTGCAATAATAATCAGAGAAGCCAACGAGTGTAATTTTTAGCACAAATAACGGATTAATTACAGTTTGAAGTTTCATGGGAAAATTGATTAAGATCTTTTTTTAAGAAGTTTAGAAGGCAAGAAATAGAAAAACGAAACATTAGGTCTAGATAATACAAAACTTTAATGAAAAATTCAATTTTATCAAAATACATACTGAAAAAAATTCGGAAATGAAGACTTGAAAATGGATAACGTTTTTTAAAGTGTTAGTGGCTATAACTTTTACACGACGCACGTGTTTTCACTATTATCCACTAAGTTAATAGTGAACACACGCATAAGGCAGCTCAAATATAAAAATGAAAAAAGATTAAAACTGCCATTTTGACGCATTTTCGTAAAAAAATCGCAAAAATGCATCAAAAAGGTGTGTCTCCCCCATTATTCGGTGTTATTTGGAGAAATGATATGAAAAAAATCATACAGTTCAGAAATTATCGAAAATTATAGGGAATTTTAAAGTTTCAAAAACTTCTCAGATTAAACTTAAAAATATAAAAGCATTTTCAAAAACACTTTATTAAAAGCTTCTTGTATCTTTACGGTATCAGCCATCTCGTTCAGATTTGGTTAAAGTACTAGGCAAATAAAAAGAAAGGAAGTTGCTTTAAAAAAATTTGAATTTTCGTTTCCAACCTAAGTTTTCTAAGCCTACTTTAAAACCAATGTAAAAATATGAGCTTTTTTACAGTTTATGGTCAAAAACCGTTGCCTATAGAATTTAAAAACAAAAACAGCCGATGCTAGCGCAGGTTGTAGTGCTATTGAAAAAAGGTTTAACGGGATTTAAAAATAAAAAAAAATAGTTGCTTTACGGATTTAAAATATAAAAAATTATAAAAAAGAAAAAGTTCCGTGGGTAGGAAAAACCTTCATAGGCACTACGAGGACTGGCCGCGCGTGCTCATAGTAGTGTGAGATTCTTACTCACTATTTACCTCCCATTTTCCGTCAAACTACGACTAAGTTTCCTTAACAAGTAGTTCAAGCTTCTGTAATAATCGCGTGTGGCAGGCTGCCTTCCAACGAAGGCACCTACAATACCGTCAATTTATGCGGTTTCATCTTATGCTGCTAGATCTAACGGTCTCATTCGTTGTAGTCGGCGCGTAAGATTTGTCTGATCCAAAGTTCGGATAATTTCATTGTTGCAGTGTCCGCGAAGACGAGTACTAAGTTTTCGAGCAAAGTATGTTACCTCGTCAGACACGGTTGCGATTCCTAGATCTCGGTGTAGATCGCTATTTCTTATATACCATGGAGCATTAACGATTGCTCTGAGTGTCTTATTTTGAAAAGTTTCTAAAATAGATATATTGCTTGGTTTAGTACAACCCCAGAGTTGTATACCGTACGTCCAAGATGGTTTTAGCACTTGCTTATACAAAAGCAGTTTGTTATATATGCTTAGTTTCGAAAATCTTCCGATAAGCCAATTCATTTCTCTTAACTTGATTTCGAGCTCGTCGCGTTTCTTTTTAACGTGCGGCTTCCATTTAAGTTTTGCGTTAAGAGTCATTCCTAGATATTTCGCTTTATTTGAGTACGGGATTTGTACCGAGTTAATGAATAAAGGTTTGTTGTTTATCTTTTTATAAGTAAAGTTAACATGCGTTGACTTAGTCTCTAAAAATTACATAAATAAAAGAAGGATGAAAATAGAATTTTACACAAACTGCGCAATATAGATGAGCTTAACCTTCTATAAAAGCCGCCGGACCACCCGGCGTTTGACGGTCTTTTTTTATGTTTCTCACCTTTCGCCTATTTCTTTTTTTTTGCTTAATCTGCTCTCTTACCTCGATATATTTTGCTATTTTTTTGTGTTTAACTAATAATTATTATAATTGTAATTATTAATGCTCTCAGTAATGAAGTATTTTGAAATACTCATCTTTGCTCTTTTGTTTAAATAACCTCAACTAATTTCAACTTTAGGTAGGTATCAATTGTTTCAATTAGATAACTTGTTAAAACTCCTATTCTTTAATATCAACCCATATGGAAGACGACTTTAAATGTTAACTTCCTATATTCTTATATAACATTCCAATTTCTCGCTTTGCAATAAAATATATGTAAATAAAATAAACCAGCTAACTAGGTAAATATTTTTCAATTAAAATTCGGTTTGAGTCATATTTATCTATCGACATTTATTTGCGTAAAACAACACAAAATACATCAAAAACTGTGTGTCTGATTAACCAAAAAAATTAATCAAAACTAATCTACTAATCTAAGAACTCCTCTCTTAGGAAACAATAAACTTTTTGCCCTAAAAGCCGACCGGCGATCTCTTTGATATTCCTGTTCCAAATTCTGTGTTAGCAAGACTCTTAAAGACAATAATTCTCTCGATTCCCTCTATATTTATAGTCAAGAGAAAACCAGTTCATTCTTATTTCTTGACCGGCCGGCAAAAATCAACTCACAATCCATTCGTGGATATTTGCTTTCCTTCCTTTTTGCACAATATAGTCATGATTACGTCATCTAATTAGAGCCAACCAGTTTTAAAAAGGTATAAGCGATCTAAAATATCCCAATATTTTATTATTCATAGATGCTTATGGCTTGTCATAGGCCTCTTCGGCGGGAGTTCAAATGAGCCACAGGTTATCGCACTTGATGCAAACTAAACGAGATTCTGTTTGCCACATTATCTGCAATTTTATTGTTGATGTAGCAAGGTATCAGCAATAATGTGTACGTGCCTCCATTATTATATAAGCAAATCAAGCTTCATGAGTACCCTACATACATAATGTCCAGATGGATTGTGTTTTCTTTTCAACTATAGCGATACCCTCATAGTTTGTTTGTTACTCAAAAATAGAGTTCATTAACATTTGAATTTGGAATTCCGATAGAGTTAAGAAATATCGTTTTCTTACTTACTGCAAGGGATTGTTTCTGTTAACTCGTTAAGATCAAGTTAACATCGGTTGAGTCTTCAATGTGACCATACACCTATGACTTGACCTGTAATACAATAATATTGTAGAATCGCGTCAGCAAGGTCTGACGAACTAGCCGGTAAAAATTTAAACCCAAGGTGACCGTGGAATTTCTGAGAGCCCA
This sequence comes from Neoascia interrupta, assembly GCA_947623515.1. Classification (NCBI taxonomy): domain Eukaryota; kingdom Metazoa; phylum Arthropoda; class Insecta; order Diptera; family Syrphidae; genus Neoascia; species Neoascia interrupta. Next base: position 217,791,424 of record OX392463.1, on the reverse strand, counting down.
AAAAATTACGTCACTCCTAATGCAAAGAATGAAGGAATTTTTCATTATTTTTGAAAACAAAAATATGTGCGCATATCTTAAACACTTTCATTTTGTTTTATTTATATTTCAATATATATGTATCGCGCTAAATAGATGAAAAAAAAAAACGCAATGAGACGACCCATATTATCCTTGTTTACTTTTAAAATCAAAACCACAATAAAAATGAACAAAATTATTTTCACAAATAGATTCGGCTAATTGTTGTTTCTGATTTTTCAGTATGTGGTGGCCGTGTTAAATCTGCGCAAGGTGCGTGACCTGCACGCATCACGTATATTTTAATTAATTTGACGGGAACGCCAGCTAGCGTTGATGACTGACGGTAAGCCGGAAGATATGCCCCCCGTTTCATGCGAAAGACTTTTCCAGTCTTCGTGCCATCATCATCATCAACATCAATCCAACTTCGTTTTGGCTAATTAGACTAAATTGAAAGCTATTTCTAAAGCCTTTCGTTTTTTTTTTTTGTTAATTTCATTCTAGTCTCGATACTTTAATTATTCAACAAACTTCAACTTCGAAACCTTGAAACTGGATTTGTATTTGATTCAAATACAAAATTATCATATTCGTATATGACAATGACATCAGCGGCATGCCATAATCACTTTTTTGTCGATTTTATGGGGCAGTTTTTAGTTTGTTTCTGTTGCCATTAAGTTTTCGTTTTCTTGTTTGTTTTTATGTATTCGTGGACATTTGACACATGAACGGCTTGAGGTGAGTACAGCACTTTTTTCCAATGTTTAATGGCACTTAACGTCATCGGCAAAAAAAGGTTCTAGGACATACTATTGAACAATGATTTTGTGCACGCGACAGAAATGAGTAATTGTGAGAAAGCAAAAGATTCGCCTTCGCATTAATTGGTCAAGTAATTGGCTTTTTTGTGATGGGCGTTGGCCGGCATTTGACAAATTTCACGAGCAAAGTGGCAATAAATGTTTTAAATATACTTCTTTAATTGAGAGACTCTACCGAGTCCCTGCCTCGGACAGGTGCTTTTAGCTTAACTTAAAGAGAAATTGTGTTTAAAATATTTTTGGTTAAAATCTCGAAACACTCAGATCGATCATATTTATAGACATTATAATATCGTACTGCCCACTCTGTTTTGTCACTTTATTGGAAATGAGAAATGTCACGTCTGCGCCACATTCGATTCGTTTAGTCAGCACGTCTACCCTCACCGCTACACAACTAAGTGTGTTGTGCTTAAGTGTGCCAGAATGCTAGAAGGTGTGGAAAAAATGCGTGGAAAAACTTCAGAAACAATATTTAATTAAATGTGGGCATTTTTTTCATCCAATACAAATGCAAGTAAAATAAATAAAAACACCAGAGCACCTTTCTCAAAAAAGTGAAAGTGTTCTTTTATTTTGGGTCAGGAGCAAACCTTAAAATAATGTAGAAACAATCCTCGTACTGACTTCGCTCTGAGGTTGCAAGACCGAAGTCCTGGTCTAACTTAAGTCTTGTAAAGCGAAAGTAATCGCACTAGTGACAAAACTCTTCAAAGGCTTAAATAAATAATTTTGTCTTTGTAAGTCTTTGAACACGAAATATATTCGCCTTAAAATAATTTTGGGTCAAGTACAAGGCAAAGAGCTGGACACATTATCCTCCGTGAGTGGCTGATAACTCAAGTCTACAGTAATATACAAATTCGCAAATGGGATGTCTAATGGGTACAATCAGTGTTTTGAGTGGTATTCATTTCTAAATCTTTCAGTTCCGTTTCCTTAACAGTGATAACTGAATATGAAAATTTCACCTATAGGTTATATTGAGAACTAAACTTTTTTATGAAAAATAAATAATTTTCTAAAAAAAAAAATTTAAATTTCAAAGATTATCTGCGAAAGAAGCGATAACGCAATGATTACATAAGATTATACCTACTAAGATCGCTGACATATCCTAAGCTCCAAGCAGAAACTTCTCTCATCCTCCTGAGCCTTACATCCTTCGCCACATAGCTTTGCTGAGTGTTTTTCCAATAGGTTGTGGCCAGTTATCACTCGCATAGCTATGGCCGTTGATACCTTTTGTGCTAAGAGCTGTTGTACCAATGACTTTTTTAAGACAGGCCCAACTCTTTAGATCTTTGTCAGTTTGCAGCTCTGTGGCTTTTGCTATACAAATTTTTTTTATTGGTTTAAGCAGTTTTCTGCTTTCGAAAAGACATTAGGGGACGAATTCTTCTGTCCGCCGTAGTTGTGCCTAGTTATAAGCCATGCTTCAGCTTATCCGATAAAATTATACTATGCCCTGTTTGTTACTGTATCTGTTTGCTATACACCAACAAATAATCTTATCTCTTCAGTGGTTAAAATCTTGCAAAAATTATGAGGAGAAAAGAAGTTCTCAATCCAACACAAACGCTGTGATTAGCCATTACGGCACATAAGAACCCTGCATAGGAATGCCAAAGCCTACCTCGGCAAGTGTTATGACTTTAACGTAAAGTGCTTGGAATGTGAATCAATTGTTCTCAATTGCAGGCTAAATAAGGTGTTATGTGGTATGGTATTGTGAAACAACATCTAAGGGTATGGGAAATAGTTGAACTATGCATAAGTTGCTATAAGTTGCCTATATTGGCAAGTGTCGGGTACGCTGCATGATTGACCTCTTGTTCTTAAAGAGAGCAAGCCAAGGCCATTTATGATCCAGCCCGCCTGCTTGGTTCATTCAATGCAACTGCCCCAGATCAATATTTACACGTACCGGAGAGTTTCCTGTCTTCATTCAAAAAATGTTTTGGGAAAGCCGTCCTCTAATTAGGCTCCTCGGGTGATAGACATTCTATTTTTGTTTTGGATTTTTTCTTGTTCGCTAGTTTGGATGCCATGGTTGGGACTATTATTTTTCCGTATCTTTTTGATAACGTCAATTTCTCAGCCCAGCTTTTTGAGCCCAGCTTACATGATTAAAATCACGGTTATTAAAAAAAAAAGAATGCGACTTAAGTGTGTTCTTAAGCTTCCAGGCACAACTCTGTATACGCCCCTTTTATGTAATTGTATCGGCTACAAAACTTATTGGTTGAATTTAGATTGCTGAGTATATGTGGATTGCAAGGAGCTTCTCAAGTATTTGCCCAATCCCTGAAGTCTTTTGCCTAGTGGTGACCACATTTTCCATAAACTGACTGAATTCTAAAGTGCATATATGACAGAGAGTCTTAAGCCGAAAATAAGTACGAAACCTTGGTAAAGGGCCATATGGGTTATACAAATGAACTGAATTTTATAAATATAATTCGAGCAAAAATGCATGAATGACTTTCAAGGAAATTGCCATCAATCATTTCACAACATATACAAAAGTGTAAACTTCTCCTTTATGCTATTCCGTCTGACTTTATGTTAAAACAGGCGAGTTGAAAATAACCCATGCAATAAATTAATTTATTAGAATTCTTTTCGATCACAAGATATCATTACGGAATTGCTTAAATCATATTCATAGCCCAACGTAAACATGATATCCATCAGTGCGTATGCCTGCAGCTATGAAAATATTTACACTACCTAAAAACAACAAAAACTTGGAACGTCCCGAGTATACAAAAAGTATTCTAAAGATAAAGTCAGCTTCTGAATAAACTTAACCATCATTTAGATTAAAACCAACACATGTTTACTATTATGTGTATGCATTTGGGTCATAAAACCATGCCAACACTAAAAATGTCTCACACGTATGTTTGTTCAATGTCCATCCTTATACACAAGGAAGCTCCCCTTATTTTACTGTCACTCCTTATTCCTGATTTATGTTACATTCAAGAACAGGGAAATTGGAAAATTATAGGCTTGTTGCGAAAACAGTCAGTTTTATTTATTGCCAATCAAGCTGCAGACTGCACCATGTCAGGTGTATCCAAATTTTCCTTTGTATAACCTTACCATCAGCTGGCAGTAAACCTTCTAGAGTCAAATTTATGGGTCACAGAAGTACGGATATATGGGCTGCATTTCTTTTTATGTCCTTTATGCCGGCACGCACGCACTACCCTATACGCCCAGGAGACAAAACTACCCACAGTTTCATTTGCTGGTAGGGTGGATATTCAAGGTGTGCTACAAGCATGACCCATATACAAAATTTGACACAAACCGGCGGCGTCAAGAGAAGGGGACCATATCGTTCTGTGACCACGTGATAAAATATAATGTGAAAATAAAAAGTCTAAACAAGGGATAACGTTATGCTTCCTAATGGATATTGCCAATCAATTCTGTGCGCTACGCTTTAGGGTAGAATACAACAAGGATCAAGAATATACCAATAGATATCAACATTTGCATGGAATTGATTTTTGCATGGAATTGATTTTTATACAATAAATCGTAGCATTTCCAAAATTAAGGGATAGATTGAAATTTCACTTTTTCTTAAATATTTGTCTAAATAATGTTTTTAAAAACGATGTCACACAATCTACAATTCAAATAATTGGTATTATCCAAATTATTTTCTAACAAAACGCAAAAATATTTTTTTATAGGTATTTGCATCAAAACAAAACTTTTGTTTGATCAGAAAGCAAGCATTACTTGGGAAAATTTTTTTTAAGCTCTAAGTTAAGTATAAAATCTGTCGATTTTGCTTTCAGGGCACTTTATCCATTTTTTTAGCGTAAGGTGGGGAAATATGGCGCAGTGGAGGAAGTGGTCAACTTCATATTTCTTTCTTACCACGCTGGATTTAAACAGCAATACTGTCTTTGGTCCCCAATGAGTTTCAAAGAGTTAACACCAGATAATCCACAAACAAAGTGTTACAAAAAAAAAGAAGAAAAAAATCTGGTTATTCCATAGATTATTTTCCTTTTTTCCATTCTTTTTCTGTAGCTTCTTGGCGAAGTAACCGCCCTTATTACTAGTTCTTACTTATAACTAGAGAACATGTAAGCACTTGAATATATATCATTTATACTCGAACGGGAAAATTGGCACATTTCAGTGAGGGTGATATGAACCAAAGCTAAACGTTAGCAAATGAAATATTATAAACTTACAATGTTTCGGCATTCTAAGCCGACAAAAATCTGATATGTCTCTAAACGTATCATGAATCTAATGGTCCAGAGCAGGATTTAAGGGTAATCCTAAGTCCAGAATGTGGAAAGAAGAAAGAAGTGTTTTATGATTTGGAGTGTGTTCTCTGTCAAAAGTGGCACATGTACTATTTGTAAGCAAATGCAATAATTAAGGCAACTATAAAATGGAAAAGCACTACTGAGCCTAATCAGTTGATAAGGTATACCATTTTACCCGCCCTTGAGGCATATGGTTTTTTGCAATATATTTTTTTAAATATGAATTAAACTCAAAATGGGTACATTTTTGCGTTTAGGTTAAGAATACACTTGTTATTTTTTATTTCATTGAAATGTGTTTTCTAGTTTAAAATTAATCAAAAAATTAAAAAAAGAAAACTAGCAAAATCGCTACAGTTGAAACATTAGCTAATGCCATATTGACACTTTGGCGCTCGCCAACTCAAAGCTTTAAGGTCTGTAAGTTGAGATGATTTAAAGAAGGCCCCTTTGTATGCCCAAATTCAATTGATGTTAAACGTGCGTATAGGTCTTTAAAAACGGTCCATAATATTGACTTCTAAGCTTGGAGCGCTCGAAGCAATAAATCAATTAATATTCGAAGGGAGGTTCCTGTGTTTCTACCTTACAAGTATAAGTAAAGTACAACTGGACGCAGCGCAACTCATTAGAGCAGTTCATAACTCACTAATAACTAATTGCTAATCAATGCATCCGCCATTGTTTTGGAGTTCATAAATTGATTGCTTTGACCATTTTAAGAATCACGCGTGACAGCAACAGATCTGGTACCGTACGTGCCTCCACCATACTTGGCTGCAGCACTTGGCTCAGAAAGCAAAGACCGCAGACCAACTTGCTATATTGACTGTAGGTATGCAAAGTTTCAGCTCAATTCCGATACAACGCAAAAGTAACGACTTCGTTCCAGTTGTTCAAACAACTACAAGTTTTTTTTCATAAATATGTACCCATACATACATATGCCCAGAATACGAAGGCAGGGAAAGAACTCCGTATCCGCACCGCACACACAACACAACTTCTTGAAGCTACCTTTACTCCACCTGGTAAAGGTAAGTTGTTGGAAACAAAAGAGGGTTACCTACATTCGTGGAGTACACCTTTGTGCCACACAATGTGCGAGTATTCGCCAGGGTACACCCTTCTTTCACTTTTGTTTTGCTTATGTCATACTTTCATACATATGCAATAACCAAAGTAAACTAGTCTTCAATGGGAGGTAGACGCAGAGGTAGCACAAAAGCAACAACAACAACAAAATAATTATGTAGGAAAAAAAGAATCAATGAAATGGCATCAACTTCGTCGTCGGTTGTCGGGAACTAAAAACATGACATCATCGTGAGCAACATCATCGCCGAAGCAACATTCGTGTGGGTGATGTGATGATGACGGGCGCCCAACGAGGAGGGCCCACTTTCGCTTGGCGAAGTTGGCGCTATTTAAGTTGCTGAGTGTAATTATACTAGAAGGCTAATTCCCAACAACAGGACGGAGCTTCATCATTATCATCACCATCTCGTTATGTGTGTAAATCGTTGGAGGTGTCACAGAGCTAGAGAGCGAGGCTTCTATAAATAACCCACAGCACAGCCGCCATCTACATATCTCGTCTCATCCCGAAAACATTTTTGTATTCCGTCGTAAATTTCGGAAGACAAAACTGGGGCAGAACGCTGAAAGATACAAATTTCGGAAATCGACAAATAAAAAAAACAAACAAATAGAAAAAGTATTTCACTCAATCCGGGGGGAGGCACCATGACAGATCAGGAGGGCGTATGTGTAAACATTACCGCATACCCTGTACGACCTAATGAGTGCCCTACTTAACACTGTTCATAGGTTGTGAACACTTTATCGCAGATGCACTTTAATTCCGCCTCACAAAAGCAACCGCACTATTTTTAAGCACTTTTAAACGCTGAATTTGTGGTTTAATTTCTGCTCACTATAACGAATCTTTATTAATACCAAGCATTCCGCTCTATTAATCAATACTCATCAACAAGATTGAGTCATCGCTCGCGAAGATGACCCCATCCGCACACATTAAGACACACAGCAGCTTCCACTTCCAGTGATTAGCTGCATCAAAATCGTATCAAATTTCAAATCTAGTAACCGTTTAATTGCTTTAATTTCCGATCGGGCGTGGAATGGGAGATGATGCAAAAAGAGGTTCAATTCCAAGGCGAAACGAAGCGAACTTCAAAGTCACCTGTCGGCTTTGGTCACACACACTCTTGCAACTTTAATCGAACTTCCGTACCAAAAATTAAGTTAATAAATAATAAATGACATAGGAGGACCAAGTTATTTTGACTAACCAAAAGCGCGCGTTTATTCACTTTTCCACCAAGCACTGTCGGCCGCGCAATCTGCACGAAGAGTCGTCCAAATAAAAACTAAACAAAACAGACGATGTAGCGAACAACCGAACCGACGACAGCAGTGAAGTATCTGCCGAAAAATAAAAGTATCTACGAAAAGATTTCGAAGAACAACCGACACTAGCCACCACCGCACCGTGAAGCAGCTGGTAGCTAATGTAGCGCCATCTAATCGAACGCAAAATCGAGCCTCGAACTTGAGTTTGTTTTCACCCCTCGATATGGTATGAAGAAGGTGAAAGGAAGGAAGTCTCGCTGTGGTGCTACAAGAAAATCTCTTTTCCTCGTTGTGAAGAGAATTGTGTCGGTCGTGCTCGTGCTCCCCGTATGCGTCATTATTGTTACGGTACTACTCGCAGAGAAAAGCCTAAGAATATGCAATCATTCCTACGAGGAATTTTTTTTTGTTAAAAATAAACTAGGTTCTTTTTTATAAATTATTAAAAAATATATCTCATTCAGTTTAATAGAACCAACGCCAGACGAGCAATGCATTAGGAAACATTGGTACCAAAAAATAAACAAATAAATATTCCAAGCGTTTCTACAATTCAAAAACAGTTGTGAGAATCAAAAAGTACTAAGTTGCACAAACATCTTCAGAGACATTCAATTATTGAAAACGTATTAAATCAATTGAAAAATTAAGTTCTTTTGAATGCATGCGAGGGTAAGCCGTCATTTCAAGTACATTACTTATTTCAAATACTTTTAAGCTTAAAACGATTGATCAGTCGTTGTAAAATCTTATCATGAAGAGGGAGTTGCCAGTTTTAATTTTTAAAACTTAAGTTTAAATTAATTGTTTGGAATAAAACGATGAAGAGAATTGGAGATTGAGGCAAATAAGGTATGGCCCTTCAGGGTTGGAGATCACAATGAAGGAGACAGATTTATTTTAAGGATCTTTCTTGATAATAAGGATCCTACTTTTCAAAAAAAGCAAACAGAAGCAAGCCTGCTGTTTTTAACATTCACTATGCGAGGACGCCTTTTTGTTTCTGTTTATTTATAGAAAAACACATGTCTTATGCGGTTTCGAATCGTTTACTTAAGTCTTTTATGGGCACCACAAGCGTTTGGCAGAGCTTGACTAGGGTTTTCATTGTATTTTGACATAAGATGAAACCCCAATACGCTTATTGAATTCAGTTTAATTCAATTTAAGATTCAATTCAATCTAATTCGTATGCCACGACCATAGTAACCTCTTGCTTGATCTTGTTAAGTTTTCGTTAGCTTTTGTTGGCTTAAGCCAGTCCCAATCCTGTGGCAGGTTCGACATGGAAATTTGGCAGCTGATGAGAAACAAAAAATTATATCTACATAATTGTTTACTTAGGTCTATTATGGGAACCGCAAGTGTTGGGCTTATCCCACTCAAGGCCATTTTGATTGGCCCTTAAGTATATTAAGCACCAAATTTACTGAAATGACAGCAATTTTTGACATATTTTTAAGATACAACCGGCGACGCTGCTAGGCCATCGTGCCATAGTATATGTTCTTATATAAACTAAAGAGAGTATATATTTCGTTGACTAAACTTGATTGAGCTAGTTCGTTCAAGGTACTTTTGTAAGAAACACACCGCTTTTAATAAATCTTGTCTTAGTCGAAGTTACTTCTGTTTTATTTATTGTGCTTTACGTGGGCGTCCAAAATTTTCTACCTAATTGTTGTCATTGTCGTAATTATTGATTCAATTGACGATTGATAAAGATAGAATGCGATGCCTGGTGGTCAAATTTGGAATATGTGAAGATCTATAGCTGTCAACGTAGGTGTCGCAAATCGAAAATTGACCTGCCTTAGATGAACGAAATTAAATTGAAAATATCTTTCCTAAACAAATAATTTTTGTTAATAATAATTTCAGCCGTTGACGTGTATGGGTCTTCACATATTCCAGAATTGACCGACAGGGGTAAGCCTTCAATCGCCAATTGCCAACACAAAAACGTTGACAACTTGAGTCGACACGTAGGGAACAACACTAGACATGCATATAATGTCTAAATATCTGGTTAAGATTAATTCATTGACATCTCATTTAAGAACAACATTGACATCCTTCATAACGGCTGCATTGGCTACATAATTAGATTATCTACGCCTGTTGTTGCAATGACAGCTCCGGATCAACGTTGGGAAAACGCAGTTTTTGTCTCCGAATTTATCAAAACATCGGATTTTGCATTGTTTGTCTCTGACTGAATCTTTTTTGCTAGTTCCTCACAACTAATTTTTAATAGATATTAACTGTGTAGTTAGAGGGCCACTATTTGAGGGTTTGCACCTACAACGTAAGAACCCTCCTACATACCAGGTGCAACTCAAAAGCTTGAGTCTTATTTCCTGATGAAATTACTGCAATCCAGGAGATAGGATGGATAGGATCAGGTTCGTTAAAACAAAAAGACCTGGACATTTATTACATCTGTCATAAAAGACTGCATATGTTAGGATGCGGATTTGTCGGGGGAATCGGCTTAGGTCAAAAGTCATTGACTTTTAGCCGGTTAGTCATTGATCACCTTGCTGTGATCGGCATCAAAGGCCACTTTCCAGGACATCCGCCAAATATGACAAGGAGGAATTAAATGAACTCATAGATAGTGCCTACGGAGCCTGTCCGGAGTACGATGTCAAAGTTGCACTCGGGGACCTTAAAGCCAAGGTAGGAAGTAAGAACGTCTTCAGCGGATTAGTTGGTAAGCACAGTTTCCACGAAACAAGATCTGGTAACGGCTACCGACCAATAGATTATGCAGCAGCTCGTAACACTGTTATAAAAAACACTAGATTTCCAAGGCTAAGAATAGAGAAGGCACCTGGCGGTCTGCAGACGGTCGAACCACAAAATGGACCACGTGCTTAGCGATGCAAGGCACACATCTAACATCTTTAATGTGCATACTTTCCGAGGAGCAAATATCGACTCTGATCATTTCCTTGTTGTGCCCTGAGTCAGTGATAGAAGATGCATTTACGATGACTTTGCGCCGAAAAACAAAATCAGCTTATGAACAGTATCGAGACAAGAGAAAGGAGGATAAAAGGTTACTGCGTTGAAAGAAGAGGACCCATGCAATCTCCAGGCGATCGAGGAGTCTAGCGATCAAAACAAGACCAAAAAGTTCTAGGGAAAGCCGGATGGAAAGCTACTGTGAACCAGGTAGAGACCCTCCATGGGTCGGGAGGCCCATAAGTAAGTAAGTAAGCTCTGTAGTAACAGCTGTCCTGATTCTCCTTTTTAAAAATATCCCCTATGAAATCTCACCAAAAACAAGTGGAAAAGTACATTAGTGCGTATGCAAAAGCTTCAGCCCGTCTGCGATGGATTGCACAATTCCCTATCCTAGAGTAGAGGGCGGGATAAAAATTATAACTTTTATATGCTTGATCTTGTATCAAGTGGCTTCATGATTTTTGGCCTTAAAACCCTGCTTTTTAACTTAAAAAATAATCTTCCTTAAAGTCACGCCTACAAAAGTGGCTACATGATTTTTGGCCTTAAAACCCTGCTTTTTAACTTAAAAAATAACCTTCCTTAAAGTCACGCCTACAAAAGTGGGCAGGTACTTAAAGACAAAATTTGGAAGACCTAAAACATCAAATATAAAAAAAAACTTAAACATTTATTTGTTTTTAGTTTCAGTTAAACACAATCAAAAAGTGGGGAATGGTCAATGCTAGGGCAAGATTTTTTTTTTTCTATCACATTTACGACGATTACAAATTGGCGAAAGAAATGCCAAAAAATAGTGCTCTGATGCGATTATGGCATAATTTTAATGTGATTTTATTATTTTAAATTTAAAAAAAATAGAGGTGCTCGCACATACAAGCCTATAGTGGGCGTGTTTCTGTAAAAGGATTCAGCTGATTCCCGAAATTGATAATCAAATACAAAACGAATTATTAGTGCTACTACCAAATTTGAGCTCCATAGTTCAAAAACTACGACATGTAGCTTGTTTACATACGGACGGACGGACGGGCGAACGGACGGACATCGCTTAATCAATTATCCTGTCGGCCTCGTTGATATCTATAAAAGGTCTTAAGGGTCTATGGTCATTATGTAACTGTATTACAAACTATGCATTGAACAAACACAAAAACAAAATGAGTTTGAAAGTACAGGTGAACTCTATATTAACAGGCGATAGTGCCTATGGGCAGTGTTGGATATCGAGGGAAATCTACCTTTTCGAGGGAAAAATCATGAAAGGAAAATTCATAAAGAGAAAAATGGAAAACTTGCAATTTTAAGGGAAATTCCATCAAATTGAAAAATAAAAGAAAAAGAGTTAAAAAACGATGACGGTTCTATAAGTTTCCCTAATTCAATATAAGTAGTTAATTATGCTTTGTCAAAACCTCACTTAAATGCAGAATTTCAACGTATTTCTTCCATAGTAACGGAATATGTAAGTAGAAGAGTAGGAAATGACTTCCTAAAAGCAATTAGCGTCATCAGATCCTTGACCAGAATATTTATATCTAACGTTGACCTTGCTTTTAACTTTTTTTTAATTATAGTAAATTATAGTGTTGAAAAATTGCAACAACTTACAATTCTAAATTGTTTGAATTGTAAATTGTTGTAATTTTTAACTTTTCAATTTAATTTTGTATGGCTTTGCCATAGGGCTTCCTAATAATAGCAATAATACGTTCGGTTAGCTTTTCAATTTAATTAAAATAATTTAGTTTGTTACTTTTCATAAATGTTTTTTTTTTTTGAATGAAGAATTTTTTTTTGACACGGTTTTTATGCATATAAAAAAGTTTTGTGTATAAAAATATTTCTTGCGAAAAATGCTTGAGGGGAAAGTAAAGCAATTTCGGCAAGGTACGGAGGGAAAAAAGGAAAAAACGACACTTGCTAGGGGTAAAAATCATCCCAGGACTTGCCAACACTGCCTATGGGTACTAATTACAATGATTGATCTATCAAATGATGTATGTTATTCTAATTGCCAGGATAAAGTTACTTTAAATGGTAAAGAATACGGAATATGTATATTGAAATAGATTTAAAATCTTATAATGCATTTTCGTTTCTTCTTATTTTTAATAAATCTGCTTATTATTCTACACGCATACAAATTCTTTGGCAGCCTTCGCATCTTTTCTGAAATTTTCGCAACATGCACTTGTTGTTAAAATCGATTTAATCCCCTTTTCCATCGTGTCTTATAATTCTAAATTAAATTTCTAGCCGCTAATATAGTTTCTATTTGAATATTCTTCAAGAGTCTGCCCATGCTTACCGCTTCTATTTATAAAGAAAATAACCGAGCACATGAGCAAAATGAATTTCAAAACATTCAACATGTGTTCCTAGTCCAATTCAATGCACATCTATTTTTGGAATCGCCACACCTTTGTCCCAACCCATTTCCAAGCCCCCAGCGCCACCAGCACAAATCATCATTTGATGTACCACTTTGCCTCTATATAATTCACTCAGTACCTGCGCGTAGTACATGAGACATTACTACAAATTCTTAGACTGAATGTTTCATTGCGGCCGCAGCACCAGCTTCGACCTTTACCTGATTCCGAAATTCTCGTACACATTGCTCATAGACTGCGCCAGCCAAGTAGTGTACACTATATTCCAAACGATAATTTTCAAAATTTCACAATTTGCCTCTATATGTCAGCCGCACTAATTCCACCGAATGCAATATTCAAGTACTCAATCAATTCAATATAATTTTCTAGGATGCGATCAAAAATCGTGTGTACATCGCGTCAGAATTTATTTTCTCTCTTTTGAATGCCGCACACCGAAATCCGAAAATACGTGTAAACACGAAGAAAATTTATGAGGATTTTGTATCTAGCGGTCTGGGATGAGTGCGCCGTTACACCGAATAGAAGCAATCATATGCTACGTCCGTGTTTCTTTCGGTTTTCGTAGAGAAAAAAAGTTTTCGAAAGTCTATTTTTAAAAAAAAATTCGAATATTTATCGGTGAGATATTAATATAGAGATTCCTCACAATGAGCACAATTCAACGATCGGTGTTCGTGAACGGGTGATCGGACAAGCGGTTGTAGGAAAACATTTATTTTTCGAAAAACAAAGGATGTGCCAAATTGGAAGTTTTCACTTATTAAAAAAATATTAACTTTGGAATGAAAGTTTTGTCATCGTAAAGAAAAGTTTATTTAAACATTTTGAAAAAACACAAAAGAATACCGACGGGATTCGTAACTTGCGCGTGTTGGCTCAATTTAAAAAAAAAGACTATAAAAATAAAAAAGAGTGTTGACTGACAAAAATAGCTAAAAAGTAATATGCACTCAAATAAAAGTTTCCGGAAAGCATTCTGAGAATTTTTTACACAACATTCTAGAATAAGTTAATCGGTGACTTTAATTAGTAGTCGTGTTTTTTTTTATTGAAGAACCAAATAAGATTTTAATCGAAATGACGACACGTGGCATAAGGAGGAAGAAGTCGTCGCTGACGGAATTGAAAATCGCTGTTGTTGGAGCACCGAGTGTTGGCAAAAGTGGTAAGATAAACAATTAGACAGCCAAAAACAAAAAACAAACGATCTTATGTAAACAGGGGTAAATCAGTTCCTAAAGAAACCAATGCCAACATCACCTGTTGAGTACGATTGCGGCGATTACGGGTATTTTGAAAATTTGTTTGATCCGGTCGTACATTGCAATTTTTATTGAAAAAAAGAACACAGTTAGAAGTACAGAAAATAAAATAAAATGGATCGTTTTTATTATTTACTTGTGAATGATTTTATAAATCTGTTCGAATGAACGAAACGCTGCTATGTCTTTGATAATTACGTTGCGGTTATTCAAAATGAAAATATAAAATACAAATTTGCAAGATATAATTATGATTTTATTAAAGATGCATTCACTTTACAATGGCCGCGGATAAAATTAACATTTTTTAGGGAATGAATCTAGAGATCTCAATGAATTTATTTAGGGTGTTCCAACTGCTAGTGGAAATTTTCATTTAAATACAATTAGATTAGTTTTGTGAAATTAATGAAGAACCTGTTTGGTTGATGAACAAGTCTATGAAAATTTTGAATCTAGTACAATGTCGTCCGTAGAACTACATCGGCTTTTTAAGAGACCACCGAAGTTCAAAATTATTATCGATGACTTCTTCAAGACAGTTGAAGCTAGACTACTAAAAAAGTTTATCGGAGTATGCGTTAGGCAAAAACCAGTTTGATGCATTTGCACAGCCATTAAACAACTCACAATTAGCTAAATGGGTCGAACCAGTGACCGCGATAACTGATGTTAGCTATCTACCCTTCTAACCTGTCAAAAAAAATTATTTTTTATCCGATAGTATTTCAATGCCATTCTATGCCATAATTTTAGCTCAGACACTATGTTTGAATACGTTTAAAGGAGCTTCGTTATGGGCAGGACACTTAATTTTCCTTAGGAAAGGATACCTCACTTCAAATTATCCTAGAGAAATTAGCTTAAGTTTTTTTTTTCAGGAGCAGGCTGTTAAGAAAAGCTAGAAAAACATCGGGTCTTATGGTAGATATGTATCCGACCGGTTCGAAAAAAGCCTCACGGAGTGAAATATTGTATGATTTTTGATACGCTCAAAATCATTTAATCTATTAATCTATTTCTATCTTATCAACTAAATTTAACGGAAGCACAACCAACTTGAATAAAGCCCAAAATGTGCTAAAATTTTGAAAACACAAACCCGTTGTCATTTTTATACCCGACCGAGGGTATATTAAGTTTGATGTATAGTTTGCAACGCAGTGAAATAATCACCGTAGACCCCTAAGACCTTTTAGAGATATGAGTGGGACCGCACAGGAGAATCGATAATGTCATATTCGTCCGTCCGTATGTAAACAACTTTTAGGCCTTCAATTTTGAGGTTGAGAGCTGAAATTTCGTGGGTTGGCTGGAAGTCCAGTCCTTCAGATCAAGTATGAAAATAAGCTGCATCCGCCCACATACACGTCCACTACAGGCCTGTATGTGCGACCATCTCTAATTTTAAAAAATACTTTTTCCAATTTTTTAAGGGATTTTAGATAAAATGCCCCCTCCGCCCCCTTTTGTGGGCGTGGAGTTAAAAAAAGTGATTTTTTTAGTTCAAAAGGCGGAGTTTTATGCCGAAATGCAACCACCTAGTATAAAGTATTCAACAGTTTTATTTTAATATCCAGCCCACTTATTGGAGGCACTTTTTGGTACGGTCGGGTATTTTTCCATCCGTCGCAGATGGACTGAAGCTTTTGCATACGCACTGTTGCATCAATTTCAAAAAAATTAGTTTTCATCCCGCGTTTCGATAAAAATTTGGCTTCATGTCTACTTGACGGTCTTTTTTTAATTTTTGTTGAAAAGCTGTGTGACCCTTCCTAAGACCAAAGGCAGCGTCTTTACCATGGTTTCAGCACAGCATCTCACAAGGTCCCAATTCTGAGCCATCTTTGGCTGAGTGGTCAGATTTTTCAATTCTTATAATCCCTCGCAATATCCACTGTATTCCTTCATGACCTTGAACCCATCATATTGGGGTAGACAACTGTTGTTTCTACATGCTAGAACAACATGATGATGTTTGGAAATTTGCATTCGGTGGACGTCTGCTTCAGTACTTTGGGTACTGTACAGTACTCCGTCTATTGTAATTGTACGGTTCAGTCCGTATATGTCAGCTCTTTATCACTTTTATCTTATTTTAATTAATGAATTTATATATTTTATTTAAATTATTTTGCTAGTATGTATACACTCCAGTGTACCGCTGACTCAAGGTGTCTGACAAACCCATACAGACTTATATAGGAGACCAGAGCCCCGGTGCTCCGAATTTTCTAACGCTACTACGGTTGAGAAGGACCTGTTTAATTATCTCTCAAAGCCCAGGAGGAGAAAGATCTAGCATTAATAGATTACTCAATATTCTAGTGAGCTGTTTACATTCTGGGGGGGGTGCCGTGGCGTAGTGGTTAGTGTGTGTGCTTACTACGCCAGAGGTCTGGGTTCGAATCCTGCCATTGCAACCTGAAAAAAAAACTTGTTCTTTTTCACGGTCCCCACCTCCGCGAGGGTCTGACAAGCCCTCCGAGAGTATCATTTGTCTTGAAAAAAACTTCTCAAAGTGCCGTTCGGATTCGGCAAAAAATTGTAGGTCCCCTTGTATGTGAAGACATTAACACACACAGCATACATTGTTGAGAAGTTGGCCCTGGTTCACCTCGAACTGTTGCGCCACTCTATTTATTTATTTTTTGTTTACATTCTAGTCGCAGCAGGTGCGTGCGAACTTTCATCGCGTGCTGCAGACAATTTTTTTTTGTGTTATTGAGGGTACCGCCAAAGTAGTCGTTGTACTTTGGAAAATGATTCCGGGCTCTGAGGAACTGATATATCCAAGCTTTTAAGGATGAGCTCAACGTCTGTTTCAAAAGAGTTTCCATTCATTGGTAAGGCCAGATGAGCTCATATTTGTAAAACTCCAAACTCTTTTGTGTTACTTTTTTTAGCCATTGATATCCCGTATGTCAAAACTCTATCACTACCTTTATGATGACAATAACCGACTAACCACCAGCAGCAACAATTTTACACCTCCTTTCATAAATTGTCCATTTTTAAAAACAGGAGTTTGCATCTAGAACTCAGAGTTGAGTCTGTTACACTTTACACTAAAGTTTATTTAACTACCAATTTAACTATTAATTTAGTCCTGTTTTTTGTCAAAACAAAAAACAAAATCTTGACAGAGAACACGACTGTAAGGAGTTTTAAGTAAAATCTTTTTTCACATCAATTCCCACACAGGAAGGCCTGAGCCTTTTCAGCTTTGCATATTGTTTCTATGCAAAAGAAAAGCTGACTCCTGACATTCAGCACACACACATGAATTTCCTTTCCCTTAACGCTTCTTAAAGAAATGGGCACAACGTTGCTTATGATTTTAAAGAAAAACTTCAAACATAATTTAGGTGGATATAATTATGTAAATACTTTTCCTCTTCACCAAATGTGTATGATTAACTTATCAACGAAAAATTTGTTATTTTTTCTAGCACTGATAGTCCGATTTATCACACGACGATACATAGGCGAATACGACCACCAAACAGGTAACTATACGCTCCTTAGGCCCAAATGAACATTTAATCACTTCCCACATTCATTTACTCGCAGAAAATCGATATAAACACGAGGCAATGGTCGATAGCGAGCCGGTCCTCTTTGAAATCCTGGACACATGCCCAAAGGTAAGTGCCCTTAAGGGTTGTTTTCCAAACGCTCCATTAAGCACGATATCTTCTCTTTCAACCAGAACGAGGACGAAATGCCAAATGCTTCAGAGCTTATTCAATGGGCCGACGGCCTCCTGCTTGTGTATTCAATAACAGACAGACACTCCTTCAACTACATTCGTCGTGTTAAGTCTGACCTGCAGTCCGATACGCCTGTGCAACTGGTGGCCAATAAAGTCGATATGGTACACTTACGCCAGGTGAGCACCGACGAGGGTGAAATACTTGCCAAGGACTTTGAGTGCAAGTTCTGTGAAGTATCCGCTGCTGAGCACGTAAATCTGGTGGCTGAGGTATTTCATGATCTCTGCAAGGAAGTTCTCTCGTCAAAGCGAAAGTCAAAACAGAGTTTGCTCGAGAGGATGTTGGGTGGAGCGCGCCCGTACAGTCGAGGGAAAAGTGATAGTTCCTTGCCCAAGGATTAGACGCCAGAATAATGCAGTGTATAAATGGTTCAACTTTGTCTCGTATACCCAAACGCAATGATCTTTGTTTGTGTGGATGATCAACAAGCAGAAAAGTATGAGCGTGGGCGTTTTTAATTGTTTTGTTTATTTTATTTGTTTTAAAAAGTCAAATACTTTAAATAATTTTCCATTAAAACTTATTTTTAGAACTTTGCTGCGTGTTATTTTTTCGTTTTGTTTGAACTCTACGCTAGTTATTATTTTAAGATTGCTGAAATATTAATAGATAGGAAAAACATTCTAATATTTACACAAGACCCAAAATGTTAAATACATTTGAATAATCCAAAGCTTTTAACGGTATTCGAAATTCAAATAGCTTTATGTTATAGCTTTTTCTACAAGCTTTTCTTTGGACATCATGGTGTATCTCTAGGCTTTGAATTTATTGCACTACCTTATCCATATGATGCCCTAAATTAAAGCTTTTTTTCTAAGCTTCGGAAACACTCAGTTACTAAGGGCCCGGTATTGGCTTTAAACTTAATCAGTCGCGTTTTTCAAATATGTAAAACTTATAGCAAACTCTAAAAGGAATAGGTTGTCGAGCTGGAATTCTTTCGGTTGCTTGATTTACTCTATTGCTGGCATACACAGGTTGTTGTTCTATGGACGGTTAGCTCAAAGAGAAATCCTTGGATTCAGACACGTCCTGACGGCCTATAGAAAAGTGTCTGAAAAATATCCGCATGCTCTTCCGTTGGGAAGACAATAAGTATAATATGCAACCGACTATATCCACCAACAATCGGATTGATTCGGAGAGAAGCTCATTTAATAGCTGCAGTTCGCATATTCTTTAAGGACAGAAAAAAAATGACATTGGCAAAACCATCTTGCCGGGTGTCCTAATGAATACAAAGAAGCTCTCTTTATCCGTGGCTCCACTACCTGTTTTCAGGCTAAATAGTGGCGATCCGATTGTATTACTTCTCTATGATGTAAATGACACATTTTCAAGAGGTTGTTTACGGCTCATAATAATATTCAGTGAACTCTTAAAGTGAATTCAGACTCTACCCCCAGCAATGTGCTATCTATAGTCTTAGAGCCGTACTATACTTTACTCTGTATTTTGAAAATATTTTATTTATAAAAACAACGGCACTTGAATAGTCTGAGTCTTAACATGTGTGCTCATTCAATTACAGCAGTTCCGGAGGCACTGCCTCCATTTAGAAAGACCAGTTTCAAAACGAGATTAAAAACTCCTGCAATATTTAGAGCTTCTACCTTAGCTACCTCACAAATAATGTCATTGATGTCGATGATCAGGCGGAGTAGTTCTAGTCGATATCATACTAAACCGTGGATCTATACTCGTTCAGAATAAAACAAACCAACTTTTCTGGCCTTTTTCACTTACATTTAAGCATAATACAATTACATTTGAGCATAATAATATTTTGTGATGGATTTGTTGGCGGTTTTGCAGGTATCAGTGGGCCTCCGAATTGGATCGGATGCTTGTGATTGACCATTGATTGATAATAATTTAAACCATAATGTTTCCACCGAAAACTGATCAGCATTTAACATAAATTTTCAACAAATCTCGAGAGCTGCATATCAATTAAATTTTTTCCCGCAAGAGATTGAAAATTAATGTCCTCTTAAATTTTATTTTCCCTTTACACACACCTCTTTTGTGGCTCCATTACTGATTTTCATATATCTTAAAAAAGTTGGAGACTTTATGCATCAAGTTAGTCTTGTTTGTTCAGTGGGAACACTCCACGTTTTTCAATCTTCTTTTTCTAATTTCGCAAATTCGATAGTGAACGCTTAAGTGCACCAAACTATTATGCAAGTATCAGATCTGACAACTGATTTGTACAATTTTTTGCTATCAAGTGCCAGAATTGACAGTCAACACAATTCTCGATGTGTTATTATATTTAAGCGACCCTCTTAGGAGGGTTTTGCAAAAGGATTTCGAATTAGGAGGTCATCTTCATAGGTTTATTTGCATGGGGAAACTAAGTAAGCTCATATAGTATTGCTCATTTCGGAGGTGCCCGAGTACTTTTATGTTTGTTACGACACTTTCAAAACTTCTAAACGTCATTCCGACGACTTACAAAATTATATTTTGTTGGTTCAGTGCCAAAACCGGATTCTGACAGATCATTGCTATTGTCGAGTATTAAATCCTTTTCATAAGGAACTACAAAAACTACCAAAATATGAAAACTAATATAAATTAAGGAAAGACAAAGACATAATCAGCCCTAACGATTAGCTTATTGTTATTATGACAAAAATATATATAACTTAAAATTCTTTCTAAACATCGTACAAACATACATAAACAAACCAATAATCATGAAAAACCCAAACCAGATACAAACTTTGATTGTTTAAAAAAAAAATTGATACGATAAAGGGAAATTTAACAGAGATATGACAACTGTTTCCCATTCATAATTTAGGCTTTTGCGTGCGTCAAATTGTAGGCATTATCAGATAAGAGCAATGATTTTTTGCAGTTTTCAAAGATACAATGAATTTAATTAAAAGATACCAAATCCGTCGCGCTGATAACTTAAGGCCTAATCAGTATGCAGGAATCTGCTAAGTAAAGTATAAAAAGAAGTCTTCTTACAGAGAATAGTCATATTCCTCGCTTCAATTTATCGGTGGGTATAGACAAGATGAAGGTATTCGTTGTTTTGGCAGCTATTCTGGCTACTGCAGCCGCAGCAAGTCTTGGTGGTGAAGAGCCACAGTACATGGAGATTGCTCCGGTTAGTGCTTTCCAACCTGAGGGTCGCATTATTGGAGGCGAGAAAGCTGCTACAGGACAGTTCCCATATCAAGTTGGTCTATCTATCGGAACAGTTCTTACTTCATGGTGTGGTGGTAGTTTGATCTCAAACCAATGGGTTATGACCGCTGCTCACTGCCTTGATGGGTAAATCTTTTACATTGGACGATGGTTACCTTGAAGAATCTGATCAACAATTTTTTTTTTCAATATTTTCAGAAAGACTACTGTTACCGTCTATCTGGGAGGAACCGCGCTGAAACAAGGAACTGCCATCAAAAGCGAGAAACTCATCGTTCATGAAAAATACGATTCCAGCAATATTGTAAACGATATTGGTCTTATCAAGCTAGCCTCACCCGTTACTTTTAGCAGTAAGTAATTTTTATAAAGATTATAATGGCAACGAATGACTGAGTAAAATTCAAAATTTTAGATGTCATTCAGCCTGTCGAATTACCTAGCGATGACTCCGTCAACTACCAGGGCAAGGAAGTAACTGCTTCAGGATGGGGCAAAACTAGTGATCGTAAGTAGACTTGAGGTTTTTCCTTAAAGGCTTTGCTAATTCTATTTCTTTTTTTTTTCAGAGGGAAGCGTTGCCGATAACTTGTATTATATTTACAGAACAGTTGCAGCTAATAGCGTTTGCTCGAAGCGTTATGGTTCTGGATCAGTAAAGGACTCGAACATCTGTCTTGAGACAAATACCGATAGCACATACAAATCAACATGTAACGGTGATTCTGGCGGTCCTTTGGTTCTAAAGAACACTTATCACCAAATCGGTTTGACTTCATACGGTGCTGCTGCAGGTTGCGAAAAGGGATACCCAGTTGTATTCACACGTGTCAGCTCGTACAGGTCTTGGATCAAGGAGAAGTCGGGTGTTTAAACGTTCAACTTATCTGAAATAAAGTAAATTGCAAACAAAAAAAAGAATAGTTTTTTATAGTCATTAAGTACAAGGTGGGGAGCACCTAGAATGTTCAATTTTAGAAAACACTAAAAGTTTTTTGGCAGACATTCTGTAAACTCTTCTGTAAAGTCATCGTCCTTATGAAGTAACCAAAAAATGCATCAGCTTGTTTGTAGCGTCAGCCTTTTCGTTCGTCATAAAAGTTTAAAATGCAGGATCTCACATTAGAAACAGCTTCTTATCAAATTTTTCTTTCTTGCTGAAATGATGTATGACAAGTGAAGATCAAAAAAAGTACTGGAAATAGAACTTCTCCCTGAGGTACGCCAACATTAATGTGTTATAAGATAGATAGATACAATTTTTTTTTCTTAAAATACAATCCAAGAGCAAATTACTTACTAAAAATAAGTAGCAATATTGATGACAAAAGTATTCTAATAAAAAAAATAGAGTTTTTGTCACTCAATCAAACTATAAGCCAATAAATATGTAACTTTTGGGTGGGGTGACCAAGTTAAGGCTTAGGAAGAGCATTATGTTATATTTATAAGCAATAATAGTTTACAGAACCTATTTTATTAATTCACGAAAATAACAAACACATTTATTAAAACACGAAAAAGTAAGAAGTATTTTAAATCAATTCCAAACCTTCAAAATTGAGACTACTATGTCTCCACCTATAATAAAAGAAGATTAACGGGAGACGATTAAAAATAAGGACTAAATCCTAAAAATAGGACTAGTTTGACACGAAAACTCTGTTTCTGGCTTTTCGGCTCTCAAAAAAGAGTGGCGATGTCATTTCCCAGGAGCGAAAAACGATTTCCTCAGTAAAGGTCACAATGGAAAACGTACTTGTGACAGATCTGTCGCACAGGGACAGTTTCAGTTTCCTTTTTTAATTCTCAAACTGTTACAAAGGTGCAGAAAATAGCTTTGGGAATAGGGTGAATGGGATATATGAGAGCATTTATTTTAAATCGCTTGCCGAGAGGATTTAAATTTGTATGGTAGATCGCTTGATTTGTAGAGGATTTAATAAAGATTTATATTAGTGCTGGGTGGAGACATGGTAGAAGCAAATTTTTTACTTCCTTAAGGAATTGCGAATGAGAAGTTAGCTGTGTGATAGAAAAAGGCAGTTTGTTAAATATTCGACAAGAGGTAATGCTATAAAAATTTCGATAGGCAGTTGTACAAATGCCGAACAGGTAGAATTTTCAAATCCTTGAGAAGTGAGGGGGGCCGAGGGAGAGAGGCTGAATTTTATTATAATATGTACCTCCCCAACATGAGATTCCATATTGTAGTTTCGAATGAAAAATTCCATAGATAAGCGCCATAATATGCCATTTAACATAGACATTACGGAGAAAATAGAAATTTCTCAAGGCGCCTCGAAAATACTGTCACAGGTTTTCTGTGTGGTTACAAAAAAAACTTTCTTGAGTCAATAGTGATTCTCAAATTTTGGAATTCCTTCTCAGTTTCCACCTGAAAACATCTATCACTACAGTTGACTTCATTCAAAAAGGTGCAAGAGGAATCAACGGAATTGCAATAGCAGTTAATCAGTTTGAACCGTTGCTAGCAATCGGTAGCGTGAAAAAAGATGACCGCATAAAAAAAGTTTTGGGCTTATAGATTAAAAAACATAGCTTTTGCTTTAGAACTTATAATAAGTTTGTGCAATGCAAAGCAAACCAGTTCTTAACAAGCTAAGCTTCCAATTCACGTCCGCTATATAAGATTTACTCTGCTATCTGATCTATAAGTGAAACCCATATTATCTGTAAAGGCAGTCAATAAACCTTTAAATCGGTCAACAAACCTTTAACAAGGATTACAAATATTTGTGAACAAAAACGCAATATCTTCAGTTGTTGTCGATTCGAAGCCAAATTGAACATCACTAAAAAAAGAACATCGTTTTGTTTCACTGATGAATTCTGAATTTCATTTATGTTAGAAGTGATATAGGCCTGTATATTAAATAATTCACTAGTTGAGCCTTTTATAAAAGAGGTAAAATATTTGCACACTTGAGTGCATCTGGAAAAACATCAGAAATGCATCTGTGATTATGCAGTCATTGAAAACAATGGATCATCATCCATGCTTTTTGGTTTGTTTAGAATGCTATTAATAACTCCAATTCTTATTACCTCTTCCTTGATTAAATTTGTTTTTATAGTAACTATAAAGGCTTTCGGCACATACTTTTTATACCCGACCAAAGGTATATTAATTTTAATGCATAGTTTGCAACACAGTGAAATAATCACCGTAGACCCTTAAGTCCTTTTAGAGATATGATCGAGACCAACATATGAATCGATTAAGCCATGCCCGTCCATCCGTCCGTCAGCCCATCCGAAGCTGAAACGGTACACGGCTTGGTTCTTTTGTTGCACAGACAAAGTGTGAAAATTGGCTTAATCGGACAACGGCCACGCCCACTACTGGCTTCAATCTGAGACAACTTCTATTTCATTTATTTTTCAAAATGCCTTTTGGTCAAGTTAGACAAAGCACAGGAACTTAAATTTTGGTACTGAGCCATATTGGCCTAAGACCTTCAACAAGGCAAAAATTGGACCGCCCACAATATCAACCATACCCACTTTTAACATGTTTTAAAGATCCCCTACGGAATCCTGTTTATGGTGAACTAATTGGGCGTTTGATACCTTAGTAAAATCATTTTAGAATTAGGTGCTGTAAGACAATTATATGTTTGGCTATGTCCAGATTGTATTTCTTATGTCTTTGATGTAAAAAAGAGCTGGTAGTAAAGTGAGCAGCCAACATTGCTTTGAGACTGTTACACTTGAAGTAGGCTCTTTTTATATCATCCTTTAAGAACGGTGCACGCACACTACAGAATTAGCATCTGTTTTCTTCTAACGCAAATTCAAAGATCTGCAAGGGCTTGTAGGTCTAAAAGGCAGGTCTCCTTAACAAATAACTAGTTACTAAGATATGTAAAAAAAAACTTGTTCTACTAAACGAATTCATGCCGAACAGCTGGTAAAAGCAAAGTTTTACCTCAAGACTGTTGCTACCTCCCTATTTTTCAATCTAAGGTAAATAGAAAAAACTACTTTCAAAATTATTGCAAAACCCATACAAAAACACGCCGCAAAAGGAAATTTACATTTCAACTTGAAAAAAATAAATATATCTAGAACAACTAGGCACATCGCAACAGTGGCATAAAAACTATTACTATAGCCAGGTGTACAACTCTAGAACTTGGTCAGTCAGCAGTAGTCATGATTGCTGACCTCCCACTTCCCCAGGCAAGATCACATCAGTCACAGGTTGTGTTGATAATGTCGAACGACTCCATTAAATAATAATTTATCCCAGATGTTTCCCACAACAAAGTGTAAAAAAAAATTAATAAAATTTCATATGCTAATGAAATGCAATTGTCTCATTGCACCCGTTCGCACTTTACATCAATTAACATTCTATGTTCTGTAGGTATTCTCATTCCGGTGTAGGGCGTGAAACACCTGAAAACACCTGTTTATTCCATGAATAATTTCAATCATAATAATTTAAAATACAATCTTGAATTGTGAAATAAGACAAGTTCTAATGCATCAATGGAATTTGCATTTACTGGTAGATTGTCTGTCTACCAGACGGGTGCAGACTAGCAATTAGTTATTAATTATCATGTTGATATCTTGATTGATCAGATAAAAATATTTATGATTTTTAAAAAATTCTTTAAAAATCCTGTTGAAGGTTTATTATCGCACTAGTTGTTTTCATGTATGAAGCTTATGGCATACTCATTGCTCTTGTGTAATAATTGTATACTAAATTATAAAGTTTGCGATTCTATAGTTTTCAACATAAATTCACCCTACTCAAGGACCTACGTTCGACCCATCTAGAAAATCTATCTAGAAAAGTACAAGCTTGCGTCCGAAGGGCAATGCCAAAACCATACCACGCTCGGTCATTTCAATGTCGGTCTAATTTTAGCATTATGCACTCATGACTTTGTTGCAATCGACGAGTAGTATATATTATAAACTAGCTGGTCCTTGTGAATGGAGTTGTCGGCACATGGTTAGGGTGAATATAGTAGATGATTACATAAGCCGTGTAAGTGCACAGCAATTACACAAATGCATTACTAATAACAATAAGCAATTTGATATGGGTACCTAGCAACTGATGTAAGAAGTAATAAAAATCATTCAGGCATTTAGTAATTTAAAGTGTGCGAATATGACAGAGTGAAAGCCTTAAGTTTTCTGAAAAGTTTTTAAGACACATTAGCAAACATTTGATTCAGTCTTGAAATTGTTTTTTGGATGATACTTTTTCTTCTTCTTGTTCATGCTTCGGTGTTAATCTAGGCCCTAGCGAGAGGGACCGAATTGATATGTCTGTCATAAACTCAGACACTAAGCTGACAATCTTAGCTTGAGTGACTGACTTAGGGTAGGGTGGTGCTGGTGGGGCTCAGGCTGCCCTGAATGGCGACCTGATATGGGTTGTCATCAGAAGGAGGAAAATGTTGGATGGTAAATTGTATGAATTATTTTTAACTAGTTAACTCTTGTGACTAGTTCACTAGTTCTTGTGACCAGAGGTTAGTTCCGTTTTGTATAGATTGACCATAAGGCCAACACTACCAGCTATGAAGTCGCTTACATACATGCTTTATCAAGTCCTACATCAAGAGTTTATGTAACTTTTAAGGCTTTCGCGGTTGTTTGATTACATTTTTAATAATTTTCTAATAAGCCGCGTTTTTAATTGCAAAAAGCACAACGCAAACAATTAATAGCTTCTGCACTTTCTATAAAAGACAAAGTGACTCACAGAAGGGGCTAAGATACTTTTGTCCCTGTAAAACATCCATCCATCCATGAATACTTCTACAATTTATGCTAGGGTTAAGTACATGTTACACATACATATATAAAGGTTCTATTGAGAATCTGCAAATATTTGGGGTTACGCTGACAAGATCGACTTATAGCCCAGTACCACCATTCCATAATCATAATAGTTGCTCCTATATTGACTTAAGAGCGGCCAAAATAAGTTGGTCTTACATTAATCGCGAACAGCACTCAGGACGTAATGAGTATTTCGGGGTGCCTACCAACCTCGTTAACATCAACTTTCCAAATCCCAAACAAATGTTATCCAAGATCTATGATAACCGCTTTTATTTTCAAATTTAATTATTTTAAAACGCCATTAGGAAGTACGAAGATCCGAGGAAGCCTCCATGTAAAAGAACATATCTTCAGAAAAATGAAGCACGACCGGCTCAGTTGGTATTTTTGGAGATATCCTACGAACCCCATCAAAAAGGCAATCTCAATCAACATTACAGCGCAATCGTGAAGGAGAGGAAGGCTTAAACATTCATAGATCACACAAATGCAACGATAACAGCATTTATTTGGCCTCAACGACGAAGAGATCCAAAATTGGTTGGCCTGCTATACCGGCAGTCAAATCGCAGTCATACCGCCACTCAATCTATTCCGAGGTCAAATCGGCGTACCCCACAAGCAGACCATTAGGAATGTAGTAGAGTGGGAGGGTTTTAATCCATCACTTCAGATTATAACCTCGCGCCTAAATGAAAAAGAAGAAGAAGAAAACGCCATTAGGAACAAAGTGAAGGCAAAGCGATTACTATACTTTCCGACCGCCAATTCTGGTTTCAAACTTGAAAAGGTGCAATGTCTCAGGCATAAAGGTTGAGAGTCCACTTTTTGAACATCATCTGAATTCATTTGAAATTTTCCAACACATACAATGTCTTGAGGAGGATTTTAAACAAAGTTTTCATTAAGCGCTTAAATTTCTCGAGTGAAAAAAATGAGAAACCATTCTTGGTAAATATACGTTATCCATGATCGTAATATCTTAAGCCTAAAGCCTAAACTACCTAAACTAAAAAATCATCTGCTCGAATTCAATGCTCTTATAACTTTTATAAAGCGAGAATAAATCGCCAATAAACCAAAAAGGCCACTAGCACTATTTTCATTTGAATTCAGGCCACGGAATTAGGTCAAATCAATATTAGTAGGTTAAATTGTGTAAAGAACGCTCTTTGAATTCAAAAGATCTGAAAGAATTTGATTCAATGGCTCACGTTCACTTGTTTACGATATTCTTCTACGAGAAGCGACTGTTTTGCGCTTCTGATTCAAGGACAATTTCCTAATGCTTAAAACTTTTTCACTGCAACACTTCTAATATATTCAATTCAAGAAGAAGTAACCGTATCAAACAAATCAAGTTGATCGACTCACATTTGCACTAAAGTCGACCTCCGATTTCCAAAAGTGCAATGCATTACACGTTGAGCTAGGAAGCAAAAGGGAGTAGATTACCTTCATTTCCGCATTACCGGTGCACGTAGAGGTTAAACTTGAAAGAATCGCTACTCCATTTGAACGAAAAGCCCAATCCCACTCTAGCACCACCCATAAAAGCGGATCAAAGTCACTACACCAGCCACACTGATGGTGACTCATCATAGGTTTCCGGCTCCACTATCTCCACGGATCATAGCTCACCAGTGTTAATGGCCTACTATTTCCTTTTCGCCACACACGAATAAGAACATTGTTAATAGGTACTAACAATATTAACAATTGTGCCAATTATTGTTATTTTCTTTATTATTAACAGTCGTAACCTTGGAATCGAACACGACCGCTTGTGTTCTGTTGTAATTGCTGCTGGTAATGGAATTGATTGAATAATAAGTGAGTTGCGACTGCCCTCAGCGAAACGCAAAAAAAGAGCACCAAGAGACCTTTCCCGGCACTATGTCTGCCCGGCTAGATGCGCTTTCAGAAGAAGACAGCGAATGTCCAGCGCGTGACAGAATTCCTTGATGACCTACAGAGTCTCAAATGAAATACCAAACACCTGTCACAGACAAAACCCAACCAAGACGACCTAGCTAAGTGCGCAAAGGCTTGCCCCTGCCGCTGCGATCCAAGATCCCTGCTTTATAATTAAAAATCCATATAAATTAAGAGCTTAGACCTGAAGACCTATGCTAATGCATAATGTAACTACCACTATGACACTAGGAGATTGTGCACCGGGTGTGAGCGTATTTGTCGTTTCAGTACCACAAAACGAACTTGATTTTGCCTCACATCTGGTCAGTGCTACTTCTGCTCCCTTTCGCGCCTCCCCCAACCCCTTCCTAGCAGTTGGCCTCTTGACAACAATTAATCGGCTTAGAGCAGTGGCAGAAAGCTTACACCGCCATGAGGCTACAATTAAGACACAAAACCGCATACCAATTCATCTACAACTTAGAACTCGCGGAATTGTAATTGAGCTTGAGTGGTGTTGGTTCACTTGCGCTCTTGTTCAAACCATATTCCGGTCAGGTAGAAAGGTAAATACCTATCTAGCCGAGGTATCTTTATGACGGGCTTTACGCTAGTGCTGTTATTTCCATATGATGCCAATTTGTTCTCCTGTAGATATAAGTATGCATATTTGACACGGATATTTCCACTGCACGGTTTTTGGTGACCGTCAATATATATATAAAACCAGAGGCAATCACTGTGGTACAACATAGTGGCCTGGCCACCAACCAAACGAGCGGAATAATAAAAAGCGTTTAAAGGCCTCATTAATAGACAGGAGTAGGGCACCTGAAACGGCTCAAATCTTTTGTTTTGTTACTTAAACTGCATTTAACTGGTCGCAGATACTAGCATGACTGACCTTCGGTCCGGCTGCTTACGAACGAAATATTCCTGAGAATAGAATCTGACAAATTTTATTTTGGACAATCGACAAATCGAATAGCTTTGGGTTGTGCGGCTATTTGCCAGCAGGGTAATAAACTATTTCCATCCATCGTGGTCTCAACTCACGATGAATGCTTAAGCATAGCTGTGTCAAGCCGCCATCAATGGTGCAATAGTTATAGACTCAGATTTGGATTTTTATCTTGAGCGAAAAGTCAGTTACGTTCAGAATAATGTATTCTGACTGCATCAGTATTTATCACTTTGAAAATCTATTTTCATGTACGAAGACCCGTTGATAGAAATATTTTTCAAATGGTCGTAAAAATTTCCGATAATCGTGGATTTCGGATTTTGTATGGATTTCTGAATTTTTTATGTAGGCAAATTGCGTGCCAAGTCCAAGGCCTTGTGTGAGATCATTCAGTGTGATGGCACTGCTCATTAGTGGAGTATTTAGAGGTAAGCCGTTGACTTCTTTGAGCTATCCCAAATTTAATATTTATTGAGTTTAGTAATAAGAGAAAAGGAACTTTAAGTCCTAGATTCACAACCGAGACATTATTTCGATAAGCCAACATAATATTTCTTTGCGGTTCATTTCAATTGCACCCGAGGTTATTTTCGATTGCTTGCATAGTTTGCAATATTGATTAATTATGACTATTGGCGGCTATTATGCGACCTACCTAAAAATTAAAAAAAAAGGATCCGAGTAAGAAAAAGTTCTTGCTAAGTTTATGAGAAACACTTAAAACCTTTTGAATACTCTTAAGCACCATTTTAGTAAAAATAATGTTTGTTAGGTCCGACCAACTAGACCGTAAAAAAGTCCATCGTGGCAATGGAATTCAATAGGGTTTTAAATTTTTCTAAAAACGTTGTTAGCCGAAAATTGATAATTGGCGATCTACATAATTCACTTCCTTATTTTCGGACAATGATAAAGAGTAGCACCATTCTCTTTAATACCAGAGAGCGTTGAAGATAATTGAATAACCCCATCATCGACCCCAGTTATTATCGAGCTTCACGATAATAACGGAGGTCGATCATGAGGAGTTCAATTTAAGTTATTCCTCAACGGACTCAACTAGCGCTTGTAGGTGAAAGTTGTATGAGTTAAACAGTTCACTTGAAGTGAACTTGTCCTTCGAATACCCTTTTAAGATCAACACTGCGTCATGTAATATTACAAGCAGCCACCAACAACAAGACTTTTCAGGGCTATAAAATCTATCTATAATCTATCCTGGCCGGCCTTCATTACACCCTGGTCTCCTTACCACCCCAAAGACAATCCTCATAGGCGTCAATCTTCGATACCCCGTGAGTTTCAATTCAAGGCCGATGTTAAAGACATTAACACCAAGGCTGACAATCAAAGAGAACCAACTCGTAAAAATCACCAGACTTATGACGTCAAAAAACCACAATAACCAGTGGGGGCAAATTTACATATTTACTTTTCTTACTTTTATTCGATCACAAAATGTATACCAGATGGCGTGTGCCAACTGCCAGAGCCAATCAAGCACAGACTTAACAATGGATTGACGTATCAGAATGAAGTCTCGGCTAAAAACGAATATTTTACGTTATGTAAATGCTTGTAAGTTAATTTATAAGCAAACGGTCCGGTTTAAATTGAGCGTAGCCACTTCGCCGCAAAAACCTAGGTAAGCCACATAGGGTTATTCATGTCACGATTAATGCGTTGTCTCAAGGCTAAAACAAGATGTGTAAAAAATGTCTTCAGAAATCCTGCAGTTAGAAGTGCCGCTTTTTTAAGCGAACCTATTCACAGGTAAAATCTGTATTTAGGTATGGCACATTTTACAGTTAAACGAAAGCATGTCAATGATGTTTCTGCTTTTCGGGGTAAGAAAATATGGGAATCAAAAAACACATTTGCATTTATTTAAAGTGTTTGTGTTTGAGAAAAACAAAAAAGTTTTTCGCTTTTTCTTGAAAATTTTTACAATCAGAAAGCAGAAAATTGGAACATATTTTTTTTTTTAAATCTAAGATTTTCATAATACACAATTGAACTATAAGAAAAAATTGAAAAGTTTACCCAAACTTATAGCAAGCCTTAAATAATCAACAGATTCTGAGATTCGGTTCAAAAGCTTCAAAAACATTTGAAAAATTATCTGCCGAAATATGTTGGAATCAAAACGGTTATACTGATGACAATACTAATGAAATATGATTAAGTATAAAGTGTAGAAAGAGAATTTTAATTTATTTTTTCAATATTTGCAAAAATGGAGTTTCTTGCACAAGCAAAATACAAAACCCGTATTTTTAGCGTTATCGTAAAATCCTGTGCTCAGAGTATAAAGAAGATATAGCCATTCCTATAACGCAAAGTACGAAAGCAGATTCTAAATTATCGTTTTATGGATCTTAAGTCTAAAAAAAATGCCCGCGAAGTCGAATACTAAGTTTGCGAGCAATTGTCGTATCAATAGCGAGAATAGCAGTGTCGTCAGCGACCGTAGCTATAATTGTTCCCTTTTCGTGTGGTATGTTTCTTGTATAAAGTAAAAATAATATTGGACCGAGAACGCTTCCTTGCGGGACACCAGCATTTATCTCTTTGAATTCCGAGTACTCATTTTCGGACCTTACGCGAAAGATTCTGTCTTCAAGGTAAGACTCTAAGATTCTATAGAGTTTTTCTGGTAAGCTAAGCCTTAACTTATGCTTCAGGCGTTCGTGCCATACCTTGTCGAAGGCTTGCGATACGTCGAGAAAAGCGCTACTGCATATCTTTTTCGCTTCCAGAGCTTTTTCGATTGCGTTTGTTATCGATAGTCGATTGTTGAATGCTTTTTCCTAAGTCCGAATTGGTGATCCGGAATCAATCGTCTTTCTTCAATGATTGGTTGTAACCTTTTAAGCAACAGTTTCTCGAATACCTCAGATATTATCGGCAGTAGCGAAATAGGTCTGTATGACTTTTTGTCGTCCGGACATTTTCCTGGTTTCGGAACCATTATGACCTCAGCCACTTTCCACTGCCTTGGAACGTACAAAATTCCCATGGAGGCGTTCATGATATAGAGAAGCTCGACCAAAGCTTTTTTCGATAGCTCTATTAGAATTTCGCTAGTAATTAAGTCATAGCCAGGGGCTTTGTTTTTCTTCAGATTATTTATCGTTTGACGAAGTTCAGCCAATGACACGGTTTTTATTCTATAATTATCTTGAACCGCATACGGATTGAGCTCCTCGACCAACGATTCCCCGTCAAACGGTTTGAATAGTTCTTCTAGGTAATCTGCAAATAAATCCGCTTTTTTTGTCTTCTCTTGCCCATGTGTATTATGTGTACTATGAAAAAACAATAGTAGATCGAAACTTAAAATTCACATTAAATAAGAACAGGACTATAAAATTAATCGAAAAATAGTTTTAATAATTTTATCTGAAAATCGGGCAAATAGTCAAAGATGTCCCACTTTGTTTTCTACACTACGCCATTGTGGCAGAGTTTTATAGCATTTAAGAACTTGTGTGCTTCTTAAAACAAAACTCAAAATATTGAAGAAAAAAAATAGGCGGAACAATTGACCGTAAAGGCTCCAATGTCTATTTCGCTTAAAGGAGAAAAGATGCACCATCGGTGCTGCTATATTTGTTCATTTTTCCAAAAGGCCTTAATGTTAGTGCCGTATTTCTTCCAGCTAAATCGAAGTATTGGTAGCATTAGGCCTACCTAGGTTTGCGCAACCTTATAACTTTATTTTAAGTATCTACACATTCACAGAAAATGCTCATTTAACTCTTGATCATCAAATCGTCGTTTAAGAAATCACTAAGAAACCATTCCGAAAATCCGTCTTTTATCATAAAATGTAGATTTTTGGT
This sequence comes from Neoascia interrupta, assembly GCA_947623515.1. Lineage (NCBI taxonomy): Eukaryota > Metazoa > Arthropoda > Insecta > Diptera > Syrphidae > Neoascia > Neoascia interrupta. The sequence goes on along the minus strand of OX392463.1, from coordinate 217,757,745 downwards.
GAAGGGTGCATATGTCGATAAATGGTTGACACTTTATATTCTTCGATACGCTTTGTTTATGTTTCTTTTTCAGAAATAGAGCCAACAGCTCGGCCCCGAAACTAAGCGTCGTTTTTTTCGAAAAACAGCCCCCTTCTGTGCAATTCTAGTTGCATAATAGACAGCAAGCAGGTTTTTATAAAACTTGATTGTAAGTAAAGTCAACTCTAGTCAAGTCCTTTTAAAGCCTAACAATTGGTTGCAAAACATTAAGATCCTTATAAAGCTTAATAAATTGAAAAAAAAAGTGTGATCCACATAAGGTATTGTTACAAGTCACCTTCCTAAAAAGCCAACATTACTATGGAAACCCAATAAGGGTAAGCAAACATTAAACAATGAAACCACTTCCTCCAAACGCTTCATTTACGGATTAAACACTTGATAAACGAATTCGATTCCAGTCTCACTTAACCCGATACTGATACACGGTGCTTAACCAACCACATCTTCCGAGCATATGATCTAAGCCCCATGTTAATCAAGATGAACTATACAAGACCTTAAGGCGGCATTAGCCAGGTGTTGTATAACATTCTACTACATCATAAGGCAGCGAACATTAAACTTGACTTTAACCTTGCGAGTATGTCTCCTATTATGTAATCATGTTAATAATTGTAACTGGTTTCACAAAGAACCTTCTGATATTGTAATCTCCATTTGTCGTTGATTGAATGCGATCCCAGAGTAGGAAAATCTTTTGCAAAAGATAACCGCTCAGTAAAAACAGTTTATGGATTTTTTTTTAATATTTAATTTTATTCAAAATTAATAAATAATAACATAGGGAGCTGGTGCACAATGCGCTTATTATTCGCACATCAAAATACAATTTACAGTATTGAGGATAGTGTACAAAAGAAACCATTTGAGAAAAAATACATGAATGCCATTAGTACACTATAAACAAAATACAAATCAAAAGAATACAAATATAGGCTTATACACTAGTGGAATAATAGAATAGCACATTTGTTTAAATAGTACTGCTGATGTCTTTTTTTAACACTTGTATCTTCATAATTATTAAGTACACGAAAATTACTTTTGGGCTCACAATTCTTTTTCTTTTCACTTACATATTGACTATCTACAATTATACTGATTAAATCTACATACCTACTAAGATGTGTTTTCGTGCATATACATTTATTTATAACATACGCGTTTATAATAATATATCTATGATTTTTGGTCCAAAAAAATATAATAAAAAAATATAATATTTAAAATAAATTAAAATTAAAATGATGTTATGTATATAATAGTATAATACAAAAAGGTATAAACAAAAAACCTTACAAATACTGTGATGAAATACATTTTGAAAAATAAAAAAAATAGTAGTGTAGTTACATAGTGGGTATGTCAATTTGTGGCACGACATGCCATTTAGAAGGGGCTCCTCAACTTCTCAATGGCGTTTGTCAGATGCATCAGCTCGGTGTTCAACTGTGTGACCAATGTGTCAAGTTTCTCCACGGAATCAAGCACTTCAACGCGTTCAGTGTGTGGGTTGAAGCGCACTTCGAATGGGCGTGACATGGTTGACACCCAGCGACGGAACTTCTCCTTGGCGTCTTCGAAGCTCTCGGCAACGTAGTAGATTGGTTGATACTCCTGGTCCTGGTAGGGTTGCACAGCGGTGGAGGCTGGCTCGAATGCACGGTGTTCTGGCTTGTCACTGATGGCGTGCAAAAGCTCACCATAAGACGACAGCAGACCGGCGCCGTAGGCCTTGATTTGTCCTTGCTCCTTGCACAAACCGAACTCAACAGTGAACCAGTAGACCTGCAAAAAAAGATACAGAGAAACCCATGAGTACAAACGGCATTGACAAAGTCGTCCTTGGTGTTGGACATGTTTAAACTAGAAACCGTGTTCACCTTGTTCGCCAAAAGGCGCACAAGAAAATGCCAAAGATTGGCCGAATACGATTAGCTATCCAAGAAGACCATGTATGAATGGCTAGCTGAATGATTGACTGCCAACGATGGCTGCACCGATACACAGTGTGGCAGGTGATCTAGAGCAGTGCCTATTGGTGTGGCACCAATTGCACTAAGCTCAAACACCTTTTTCGCGCTGCTACTGCCAGCGAATTTCAATGCTAAACCGATTTGGCTACCTGCACACCGCCAAGACCATGACTATGATTGGCGTTTTGCGAAATAAATCCATGACAATGGCTGTGCTGCACGGTTGTCGCACGGCACTAATTAAGTTCACCACGGTTTCAAGTCGTAATTAAAGTTTAACAAGCAAATCGCTACTTACGGTGGAGAGCTTCTCGATTTCTTCGTCGGAGGCGCCGAGAGAGGCGAGACCGATTTCTTGTGAGAACTGGGCAAAGCTGGGGTCAGCAAGGAGTGGCATGTGTCCAAGCAATTCGTGGATGCAATCGCTGTAATGAGATAGAAAAAAAAACGGTATGTTAATACTCTTCCAAGTTGGTTGCTAGGTGTAGATCTATCACTGCCTCTTTGATATCACATGGTAATTGCGTTTCAGTAAACTTTGAAACAATAAGTATAATGTTCAAAAAAAAACTCCTTCTTCCTTTTTGCATGCGCCTCACAACTCAATTACACCCCGTAATGGGGTGACAAAAAGCTTTCCACATTGAAAGGCAGTACGGCAGGCAAAAATAGAAGTGAAATAAAAATTAATAGGCAATTACTGCCACTTTAACCTCCACTTCGTACTCGTCTCGTAGTTCCGCTCCGTTCAAGGGAAAGGAAACTTTACAACGACAACGACGACATCAAAAGGCAACGACGACAATACCAAGGCAAAATTAAGTTATGACAATATAATTGCTGTACTTACGGCTCTGGAGTATGGTATGGTGAGTTGACGTGCCTCACGTACTGTGTGCTCTGGAAGACTCTGAAAGCCAGCGAAGCCAAAAAGTCGCGAGCTGTGAGCAGACCTGCAGCTGGGCGCAGTGAGAATCCGGTGTTCTTCCTCAGGAAAGCACTCATCTCCTCCAACTGTGGAATGCGATCCTCGACAAAGATGTTCTCGTCTTGGAGCTTCTTGAAGACAGACCTGTACTCGGCGCAAGCATGCTTTGGCATGAGATCGAGCACGGTGCGGAAGACCGAGCGCCAAGTCTTGTTCTCCACATCGGAGTATGGGATGAATGGGATTTGGTCTCCGAACTTGTAGGCGAAAGCAATCTCGGCGATTTCCTTGCGGCGTTGACGGTAGACCTTGTCGGCAAATCCGGGGTGGTTCATGTCCAACTCTGGTTCGTATTTGGTCATCAGATGGTTGCAGTTGTCCAACTCGGAGGCGTGCTTGGGGAACCATGGAGCCTTAACACTGAGGCTGTTCTCGGCCAACAAGTTAATGCTGCCGAAGGAGTTCGATTGACGAAGCGAGCGGATCAATTGAAGCAGATTGGCGCGAGTCATATCAAGCTTGATGAGCACATCGTGTTGCACACCCTCCTCACGGGACTGACGAGACTCTACATGCGAGATGGACCCATGGTAGTTTTCGATGGCCTTAAGGATGCGACCTAGCGAGCTCATGCCGTCCTTTAGACGAACAACGAGCGCAGCCGATTGGACGGCACTCTCAGACTCAGTGGCGGCATTGGCAAGGACGATTTCGTCTTCGGTTAATCCAGCATCTAAGAAAAGAAAAAACATAACCCATTCAAATAAAAGGAAACCATCCAAAGTGCGGGTGCGAATTCCAGGCACGAATAAGTCACATATAACATAAGGTGGATAAAAAGGGGGTAAAGACGCTATTTTCCACCCTTGACTGGGTTTTTGCCATCATCACCAATGTGACATTAAGTGCTTTGCCAATGGAAAGCACCCTCATTGTACGTGTTAATCCAAGTAAAAAACGTACAAGGATGGAAGTAATTTATCTCAATCGGATGTGAGTGAGTGTGGGTGGCAACTTACCATTTGCGTTGATGTCGTCGCTATCGCCGCTCTCGGAAGTAGAAGATTCTTGACCATAGGATTCATTGTCTAAACAAGGACCATGCAAAAATTAAAACAAAAGACAAAATAAATAAAACGAAAACAAAGAATAACGGATGAGGCAGGGCTCTACCTTCAAAGACAGGGGCCTCATCGACCTCGTCGGGGATTTCTGCATTGTCCAATTGCTCTTCATTTTTGAGCTCGATTTTCTCCTCTTGTGGGACGTGTTCGCCCTTTGCTTGAAGGATGCACTCTTCTAATGTTTGGTCTGGTTACGCACACACAAAACATAAAACAAAAGAAAACAAAACAAAAAACCAAAAACTTAAGCAACATGCAACATCGATAGAACAAGCGTTTGAACTCACCATTGGCCTTTGTGCGGGCCTCCTCCAACACCGATTGCTTGGTCTGTTTCACGACCAAAGTCTCGAAGCGTGCATCATCCACAAGTGAACGACGACGAGATGGGTATCCATTCTGCAAGGGAAAAATATTTTATAAATCCATCCAAAGACCATTCCGATTTTATTTCAATCTTTCAGTGTTGCCTTGGGCACTAAGACGCATTAAGTGCGCTAAAAGGATTCCATCTCAATTATGCTTATACTACCACATCACTGTGTGGGAGGAAAGGAAATTACTCGTAATCTCCGAAGAGGGGGGAAATAAGGAAATTAACTTATCAAAACCAAACGAATCGTCAAATGCTACAAAAGAATGATTTCTCTTCAGCCTTCACCTTGAGGGGATTTTTTATATGTTTTCGCGCAGGTTAGTGCCCCGCTCGAAATGCGTGAATTAAATAAGTAGTTTCGGCAGCTTGATCTTGAATTGTTTTTCACCAACTGCAAATGTATGAACCCGCCCCAACCGGTCTCAATCTATATTCAAATAGCACCAGAAAGATTCTACCGGGAAGCGAATGCCAAAATGCACGCCATACACACGCTTGAAGGTTTTCGCGCCGTTCTTTGACACGATCGGCCACAGCCAATAAAAGAATGACGAAAATCTCATTTCGAGCCGATCATCTGTTTGTCTGTGACATAATCTGTGTTGATTTTATGGCACCTGTAATCGTCATAACGAAACGAAAGTGTGACACTCATCGTAAAAATAAGTACCATAAAAACATCGTATTGTCCACTTAACAGATCATTTATCTAGTTAACACTCTCGATCGGTATAAAAAGCCGTCAAGCCCATGAGGCATATTTTAACACCTTTTCTGTCAAGATGGAAACGAGATTAATTCATAACACTCGCGCCTCGATTAACAGACAAATTGTCTGGATATTTAAATTAACCGACAAACGCGTGATGACAACGCCAACGAGTTTAATTGACCGGCCCTGGGCATGGGCCTGGGTCTGGGCCAATGCGTGCGAATGGCAGTAGCTTATGTGATATTTATAATGACCACTCGCAACCAGTCTTCTGGGCAAGGGATTTCCACAAAGGGCGGCCTGCCAGCTAAACTACGTGTGAATGAACCAGGCTTTAAAATTTACGTTTCCAAAATTGAAAAAGCTCGTACACCAGGTACGGTCTTGTTAAATTTGATGGCTCATGCCTTCAACTTTCACTTGGAGTTTTTCAGTTTTTCGGTTTTTCTTATGTCAGGCCAGACCACGCGAGTATTGTTGTTCTACTCGTGTTACGTCACAGCATGTGTGTTGATAAATTTTGCGGAAAAAATACTACGTATAAGTATGTAGACAAAAATGTTAACGAGCTGGTAATTTTAATAATAATTTGCATAAGAAATCGCTTATAGCAGATTGTGGCGCTGATCGCACGTAGGCCATCTCTAACCGAATATAATGCGGTTTGCTCAACAGCCCCGTTTGAGGGATATATTGTTGCTAAATGTTTGTTTACATTTTTTTTCTGTTAGCTTTATTGAAAAAATGCATAAAATTTGGAAAATCACCGATGGCTGAGAGCGTGAAGAAATTGTTGCAAAATTATACACATGATTAAAGGCCGATTGGTTTGAAACCGAATTTTGTTTGGTATATTTTGTGGAGTTTTAACAAGGTTTTTTGGGAATTCTAGCAATTTCAAGGTAAAGTAGAATGCTCCTGTTAACTATAGAATTATGTTCTTTATTGTCAGGTGAAATGCCTGTAAAGTTATCTTGAGATTTTATTTGTCTCTAGGATTAATAATCAGTTATTTTAAAAACGGTTTCACTTTTTTGGTTTAATAAATTGCGAAAAAATGTGAATAAAATTTATATTAATTTATTTTATTTATAATTTAAAATTTATATGAAGTTTGTGCTAATCCTCATTTTAACAAGAGAATAAAGTATTTTTTTGTTAGATTATATTAGATTCAGTTACAAGAGGGACCTAAGAATCCTATTTTACGAACACTATTTCCGAAATCAACTATATAATAATTCAAATCAATAATTTAATATTTATGTAATTAATAATAAATGTAATGAATACACAAAATGTTTTGTACCGTGCCGTGCAGTGGGTAAAAACTATTTTTTTAAGCCGTTAAGGACTAAAGTATAAAAGAAATAAGTTAATCAAAAGAGAGTTCTCAAAAAACTCCAATCCACAAATTTATTGCTAAATTTTATATATGATAAAATTGTATATAATGAACATTTTTCTTACTTCTCAAATTGCTACAAAATAAAATATAAAAATAATTAAAATTTCAACTTACCTCAATGCTGTATGATTTCTTAATGGCGAACAATTCGCGGTTCTTTTGTGCAGCAGCTACAGCCATCATTTTGTTTAAGTTATTTATTTATTTATTTAATTTAACAGAAAGTTTTATTTTTGTTTAAACAAAAAACTTTGTTTTTATTTTGCTTTTGAAGTTTTTTAATTTATAAGTTACACTCGCGTTGTTTTAGCTTTAAGCCTAATTTTGTCGAGAACTTTTGATTTTCACAAAATTTCACTGCTTAATTTGAATGTTCAAAAATAGTAGTTGTTGTCTGATGTCTTATTGCTTCCAAATAAATTTGCGAATTTCCACACAAATTTTGTTCAAAAACACAATTCAATTAAACCGTCAACAAATTTTAATATTCTTAATATCGTTATCCTTGAAGCGGGTCGAAGAATCCTTGTATATAATAATCCTTTTTGGAATAAAAGCTAATAATTACAACAGCACAACTACTTGGCTCAAGAAGCAAGTCTAAAGAGCGAGTGATAGCGAATCAATGCATGGTCTCTGGTCAGATCAAAGTCTTTAAATACTCGCGCTCGGATATCGACACAACTCTGGGGCGCACACGACGGTGAGCAATGGTCAGGTTTTCTGCGACGTCGCACATGCCCCTACCATACACCGCGGCCGTCGCCATCGCCACCCACCAAGTTTAAACTTGACGGCGCGAGAGGGTATACCCACCGAGAATATACACAGAGCGAGAAAATGAATCTCAGCGGCGGCGGCGGAGTCTCGGGAGCGTCATCAAGTCGGAATCTTTGTCAACATCTCGTACGTCATGTGCTCGCGCTGGGGGTTTTTTGTCCCCCAGCAGCAGCAGCATCAAAGGTGTGTATATGGACCAGTTGTGGTGATAGTAAAACGCGTGTATCTAAACATTCTACAGGTGGTAGTGGGTATCCACACTCTGCATTCATAGATCTGAATTGAATGTCAGGTGTAGATATTTAGAGACATAGATACTGTGGCAACAAGTTTGTTTGGGTTTTTCGTTGGTTTTCTTTTTTGTGTGCCTCTTTAGATGCGCATGCAGTTTTCAATGTTGGGGCGGGTTTTCCACCAGATCTACACATAACATAGACATAGAGAATGAAAGAAGGAAGTTTTAAGGACGTTGTGCGAATATGGGTCGCATGTTTTGCTATCCTTTCGCCTAGAAATTTGATAGGGCACCAGTTCATGCAATAGATACATACTCGTACATCACGCAACGAACTGACCATGGTTATGCGTGAATTTTGCGTTCAATGTAAAGCTACCTCAATTAAGTTTAGCAAGTGTTCTACATAAAAGTACATTTGCAAGGATGACTAGATTTTCGGAGCGTTTTTTTTTTGCAAGTTTTGAATATAATTCAACGAGGCCTGCATTTGAGTGTTTTTTTGTTTTTTGTCATTATTTTTCAAACCACTAATTAGATCAATGGCATAAAAAGTTGTCTAAATTTATGCGAGTGTTTGGATTAGGAGTCGTGCGGTTGTTGTTTTATTTGAATAAATGTGTCGACAAAACAGAGTAAAAATTAGAATTTTTATCTGCGAAATATTATTCAAATTTTATTCAAGACAAACAAATGGTAACATTGATCAAAGGATTTATAATTATTTTATTATATTATCAAAGCGGCTGCATATTACTGCAAAATAATAGTTTTCAACTCTGACATGCGAACGAAATCAAATTACACTTAAATAAATGTTTAATGTGCATTTAAGTGTTCGAAAACGATAAAAAGGCTCATTAAAAGTAAATTCTTTTCTTAAGAACATGTAATGATCATGACCATAGACTTCTTATCGCATTTATTGTTGAGGTGCCTATATTTTCCTTAAAGTAAAAGTATTTCAATGTGTGTAATTATTAGAAACCATAACTTTTTTATATGTAATTGTTTAATGAAAGTACTTAGAAATTTTAACAGTTCGTGGATGGATAAAACGTGTAAATTGCTTTGAAACATAGTGGCACTTGTGAAGTGGGCAAAATGGACCTCAAAGTTAATGTAAAAATTTAAAAAATAAACCTGGAAGTTTTGGATTACAATCATCATCTTTATAATTGATTAGATGTGCGATACCTCTGCAACGAAAAAGCTTTTAATGGTGTAAATTCATTAAGTATCTGTGGCCACTCTGTTACGTGCACAGATATCCAGGGAACTTCAAGGATATACCTTAATCTTATCAACTTAGTCTCATAGTAAAACGGCCGATACCTGCAATGCCTTCGAATACATTATGTTGCATGATGTATATTTATCTTAGAGGAATGTTTTCGTTATATGAAAGCTAAAAATAGTTTTCATTACGTTATACCTAGGGTCATTGTATTTCTTTGTAATTCTGGCGTACCTCAGATTGTTTTCTATAGTTAGACAAACTTTAAGACAGAAAAGGTTAGATTAAACAATTAAGCATGGATTTAGTTGAAAATTCCAGTTGGGACGAACATATTTTAACGAAGTTCTGCTTAGCTAAGGAGCTTAGAAAATAATAAAAAAAATTGCGGAATTCAGAAAATAACTAAAAAAAATTGTTTTAAGAGGCAAAATGGGCAAAACAAATTTTTTATTGCTTATCACATCATGTCGGTCAGATCCTCTCGCTTAAGCCTTGCATAAGTTTAGGCATGGCTCATTTGAATCTTTTGGGCCAACAGAGTGTGTTTTTCCTAATACACAAAGGATAATAGATTTAAAGTGAAGAAAAAAATTGTGACTCAATGAGTCAAATTGTCCGACAGCCTTAAGCAGAAAAAATGTAGTTTAACAATTTTTTGTAAAAAACAAAGGAAGTTCTTAACTTTATGTTGCTGATATAATCCTGGAAAATTTAATGACATTCCAATTGTTTTCTAATACTAATTGGATCAATGTCAAATTGAGGGATTTCCAAGAGATGTGTAACAAGGAAAACCCCGAAATTAGCGTTGTTTTGGAAAATCTTCAAGAATTCGTATTAAAATTTGGTGAATCATGTTTAAATAATGTCTTACATGATTTTGGTATAAATTGCAGAGGAAATTTATTTCCGCAGTCATGTTATTGAGCCATTCGACAACCATCGTCGTTTTTTATACCCGACGGAGGGTATATTAATTTTATTGTATGTAACGCAGTGAAATATTCGCAATATTCGCCTAAGACCTTCAACAAGGCAAAAATTGGACGGCCCACAATATCGACCATGCCCACTTTTAACATGTTAGATTTTTAAAAACCCGATTTCTCGGAAAAATTACTCCTTATCGAAAAAAAAATTCTGTAACAAATATTGTAGTTATTACAAAGCTCCGTCCACTTTTAAGGGGCGTGTTTAGGAAAAAACGGTTTTTTCGAAAAAATTTTCGCTTTTACCATATTTTTTCATAATTCTTACGAAATTATAATTAATTGATTTTAATTTTCAGCCCAAGCCCACTTTTATGTGCGTGGCCTACAAAAATAATATATGAATTCGGGCCAAATACTTTAAGATTTTTTTGTTTTACACGGTATATAGGGCGGGTATGTAGAAGTTTGTCAAAGACGAACTCTTGCACTTACTCACTTGTTTTATGTATCTGTAGACTCTGGTGGTAGTTCGTACTATAGCGGTTAAGTTAATATTGTAATTTACTAACTTATAAAGTAAATGTATAATTTAAAAATAATCATGTAAAAAAAATCGTTATCATAATCCTCTGTGCTGCATGTCCATTTAAAGACCGTGGATAGATGGAGCTTCCATCTTTTACGATCCTTGTCACCAACCTCAATTCTCTATGCGCGATCTGCAAATGGTGTTAGGACTGGACTCGGTCCAGACACTTAATTCAAGGGGGGTAAGGCACTATGGGACACATTCCATGATCAAAAAACTTGAGCGAAGCGTTCGGGGTGAGTACGTTCAAGCATATCTAAAATATCCAAAAACCTTTTCAAATGTTAGTTAAAAAAATGTAAAACCGCGACGTTGGAAAAACAAATCCCTTCGGAATATTAAATAACTCATACTAAAACAAAAAACGGTTCACCTTACGAGAGAAAAATCCGCCTACAAAGTAGCACATTGACAAAGATGTTCCACCTTCTACGTGGCACCTGGGTATTCGGCCTTAATAGGTAAATATGCAGTAGAAACTCTTTGCTCTAATTGCATAATATTAAGCAAACAAAATTTGTGTCAGTCTTGAGTCGTGACACGGAAGCTCAACGAATGTCATTTATGCTGATAACTTCCGTATATGCAAGATTATGCATAGGAAGCTTTCTACTGCAAACAAAACAAAACAAAGACATTTCGATTTAAATATCGATTTTCTTTTTGAAATTATGGATTTCACCTAATATGTCAAGCTACTAGTCATTTCATATTTAGTTTACTAAGTTATCTTCTAAACTAAATAAACACTGAAGCTGCGGAAAATTATGTGTCACAAAACGGAACACCAAATTTCCAGAACTTACATTTTAAAGAAAAAGTATGCTTAATTACAAATAGGTTTTTCCAGAGGTGCACTAAATGGCGTCGAAACTTAAAACCTTGTAAATTGATGATTCGTTCTCCATTAACGACTTAACCTTTCTTTTTTTGTTCAAAGAACCACAGAATTTTCTCTAGCAAAAGAGAATGTCATAATCTGGTTAATTCTCGATTTTGGTTGGGGTTTCCCAATTACAATCACAACTTTTGTAGTGTAGGTATACGTTAATAAAATATCTGTCTTTTTGGCGGAAACTTGACGGCAATTAGTTGTCAGATTTCGCGTCATGTATTGTAATATTTGCATTATTAGGAAAATTATGCTCTTAGCTCAGTGTTCTATTTAGGGTTAATTAAAGGTTTTTCAGTGGATCAATATAATTTTTCCCATAACATACATAAACATTTACATTCATTCGTGAATAAGTAATCAATACCTAAAAGCTTTGCATAAATGTGATTTTAATAAATTTACCAGACGAGTGGTTACCCTAATGGTTCTTTCATTGAGTCTTAATAGTAGTTGAACAATTTGTCGTTAAAGTTCATTCCCCCTTGCTTGAAGCAAAAATTAAAATTTAAGCGTTATTTCGGAGCAAAAAAAATAGACAATAATAAAAATTACACGTTTGTGACAACCACAAATAAAGCTTTACATAATTTTAAAATGTTTTTCGCGGTTTGCACAAAGCAATTGTCAACAAATAGCGGTCAGGTTCCAATAACTGGCTTCAACTGGAAAAAACAATGCATTTCATCAACCAAATAATTTTTCAACAAGTTTGTGTATTGATTTATAAAATTTAAAAAGGTTTTTAGAAGGAAAGATTTATGGTTTGTTATCAATACAATTATGAACACTAAATTTAATCTACTATTACGATACGATCAAGGTCATCTACTAATCCATATCGGCCAGAACAGAATATACGTTTTCTTATATTGTATTGGATGTTTGTCCTTAGGAAATCATTGACACTTAGATATTTTGATATACTTACATATGGATAAGCTAGGATATTTTTCTTTTACTTTTTTTTGTTGAATTCGCAGTTGAATTTGCATGGCGGTGCAACAAAATACCCACTCAGGTCCAAAAAGGTAGCTTAAGAACGATAATATTTCTCCGCCAATTAATTTATTGAAATCTTGCACTTTAAAATTGTTTGACTCTCCCAACTGCCTCTTCGCAAAGGCAGAACAAGAGTTTATCTGTAACGAACTTCTTACACTACTTACCCAGTAACACCAAATCTTAAATTTATTTGATCTAAATTCATGCACTGCAATTCAATTTTTTATGTGAACCACTGCCCCAACCCTGCTACAAAACCCAAAAAATAGTTTTTTTTTTTCCTCAAAAACGTCCCCTAAAATGGACAGAGCTCTAAACTTTGTAAACAAAGTTGGAGAATGTCAATGTTTTTGATATTTTTCATATCATATCTTTTCAATTTAGAATATTTTTTTAGAAAAATTACGTTTTAAAACAATGCAGAGTTAAACCAAGTTCAGATACCATTGCCTGTGAAATATTTCAGGGAGCAATTTTACATCGCCAGTTAATTTCTTAATAAATTTATCGAAATCTTGGTAGATATATCTATAAATATATATAAGCTTAATTTTACTTCTCATAGCAAAAAAAAAAATTCGAGATTAAATTTTTATGAAAAGTAGAATTAAATATACATTTTAATACAAAACAAGTAAGTAAGTGCAGCCCCCGACCCAATTTACTGTGTAACCCCAATTTTAACAGTTTTCGCCCGCGTTCGTATACTGTTTGTCAATTAATTGTATTGGCTATGCCACTTTTATTGAGCTGAAAATTAAATTCAATTGTTTGCTATCTCTTAAGAATGAGCGAATAAGCATGAAAAGCAAAAATTATTTCCGAAAAAACAGTTCTTTCCTAAAAACGCCCTCTGAAAGTGGGCGGAACTTAAAACTATGTATGAAACAAACTTAGCAAATAGTTATATCTTTAATATTTTTTATATTTTTTTTTTTTTCTGGAATAAATTTTACGAGGAATCGGGTTTTTAAAGTTCGATCTAACATGTAAAAGTAGGCAAGTACAATGGTGTGGGCGGTCCAATTTTTGCCCTCAGAAAGGCTTCCTGCCAATATTACTCTGCACCAAATTTTGAGCCTTGTCTATCTTGGCCAAAAGGCATTTTGAAAAAAATTGTGAAATAGAGGTTGTCTCACATTGAAGCCAGTAGTGGGCGTGGACCATGAGAACTATGTGAGAACCATGCCGTGCACCAAGTTTCAACAGTTTCAAGCTCTCTAGCTTGATTTTGAAGACAATAAACCTTCACACATAGATAAGGACGGACGGACATGCCTAAATCAATTCACCAGTCGGTCTATTTCATGTACGGTTATTATTTCACTGTGTGATTATTTCACTAAAATTAATATACCCTGTGTCGGGTTTAAGGAGACAAAGCACTATTTTCCATACTAAATCCAGGTGCAAACTGGATCAATTTATTTCTGGTGTTTCTAAATACTAATTTAGTCCCACCATTTGAAGGAGCCTAAAAATCCGGCAACCTACTCGGTAGTTGTGCATAGGAGTCTTTGTATCTTTTGTTTAATCTAAAAGCTTTCGATCTAATTTGCATTGAAAATTATTGCGATCATCATTCCATTTTCTTAAATAAGCACTCAGCTTCAATTGCCTTGTCACAAATTTATAGCTGGGACACAATGAGTATCTGTGGCTGTGTTGATGAGCTTACGGGAACACGTATATAGCAACACAATGCGTATCTCACTGTGTTTCTGATTTAAGGTGAAAAATAGGTGAGATACAGACACAGACACACATTGTGCCCGGCTTGTTAGTCCTTCATGGGATTCCCTGAAAAAGGAGTCTCATCAAACAGCACGGGGATTCCTGCGATTCCAGAAATCCTTTGAGATCACGAAGAAATATCGAAAAACTCCGTAAATTTATCTTTCATTTGAAGCCAGCAAAATGAGTCACTCTGTAATTAATTAAAAACAGCTAAGCGTTCATTTTTAAACATTCAGCTCAAAAGTCAAAGTACTTTCAAAAGTTACGTAAGTAAATGCATTCAACTATATAAGGCGTGTGATTCAGAATACTTATTTCGGTAGTTGCAGAACAGTTATAACAATTATCAACTTGTATCTTGATTAATTTGCTAATTATATGTAAAAGATGCATTCCAGCCTTAAAAGCCAGTGATTTGTTGTCCTTGTGACTGGTGTTGATGGTTGTCATGTGCTTGGAAAAGTTTCTTTGCCTGTCATAGTGTTATATTCATCATAAAATTCTTTACAAATTATTCGATCTAATTAATGACAGATAATAAGAATCTGCAAGGCATTTTTGCACGTTGTATATTTTTAATTGTCTCGTTAATATGAAAAACTCCATAAACACACTTGTAACTTGCAAGCACTCACCATATTAGTGAAGCGTGTAAGAACAAAACTTCCGCTGAACTTGTTAACAATTAATGTGACCTCTACCCAGGCAAAGAGTCAAGTTCACAATCAATCTCGTGCCTGTCTTTAACCTTTTTTACGCTTAAATATCCGCAAGCGATTGTAGCAATAAAACAATCTGTCACTACAACAATAGACCACGTGGATTTGAAGTCATGGTTCATTTAGCTGTATTAAAAAAAAAGTATTTCGATCGCAGGCTTAGTTCCAGATGAAAATTTTCGTCAACGGATTAAAAGTACTGAATCGCTTAACCTTGGACACATAGAACTCGGATGAAATGCGGACTGAAGCCTATTTAGATTCCAAACAGTTGAATTGTTGATTTGCAATAGCTCTAACGAATTCATGAATTGATTTCAGCCTAAATCAGTCCTTACACCTGTTTTTCTGTTTTTGCCACACAAAGTGCAATAAATATTATTTATTTAAAATTTAAATAAGGAATACATAAACACTGCCAGTAGGTGTGTCCGGCAGGCTGCAGATGCGGGTATAAATTTATGGCCACACGTATACTAATTATCATGATATGCATATGAATCGACTTCAAAAAGAACTGTAACGAACGATTAAGGCAAAGTATTTGCGTTCCGAACCCGGACAGCTGGGGCTCGAAGCGTATCTCTGAGTCATTTGTGTCGTGCTCAGAAAAATTACATTTCACCATGTCATTTCACCACCCTAAAGCCGATGTAAAAGAAATGGGAAAATTTTTTTATATATTAAACGGGTCAATCGATACGGATCAGAGTGTTTTTGTATGCGCTTTTGTTTGCATTTAATATTTAATTAGCGCATAATTTAAATGTTTTAAATATTTGCATAACACCAGTAAAGAAACTTAAATAAAGCTCAACACTTAAACAGAAAACGGCAGTTTTCTCTGAATGAGCTTGTAAACTGAACGACTTAATTATTTTGGATCTTTAAGCGTGCGCCGTTTAACGATTTTTGAGCTGCGATTGCAATAAATTTTGGGAGTAAATGCTAGAGTTCAAAAGCCTTTTCATACAATATTCATAAATATCCATCGCTAAAATATCCATCGCATTGAAGCTCATCAATTCAATTATGAAGATGGTGCAGCTGGCTCTAAAATATAAGGCCCCAGGAAGTGGAGCTCCAAAATAAAAATGAGATAAAAAAAAGAAAAATTGGGGCTCTATTTCTATTTCACAATGAAATAGTGAAATTTCATAATAAAACTTTCATATGTATTGCAGTTTTTAATACATATTTGCACACACAGGTGATCGGCCAGTCCTCCATTGAACGCTTGAACAGTATGCAGTTAAGATTTTTTCATATAAATGTCGTCCACACTACACTATGATTGGCGTGACTGCGGTCAATGACTACCAATGTATGTGACCATCTGAATCAATATCTTTATTTTAAAAATATAGTTTAAAAAAAGTAGTATCTTATTCGGAAATACGATTTGGTTTTCTTCTTGGAAAACGTTGATTGTCAGTTGAAATAATGCAGAAATGTGTAAGTATTGTCGCTCCCAAATAAGGATTTTCCATTAAACGGTCTAACAATTCCATAAAGACAGCATTGTCTTAAATTTTAACCTTTTTCGTTAGGAACATTAAGTTCAAGTAATGTTTATATGTATTCCAAAAATAACTAAAGTAAGTTTGAACTTGTTTCGATAGTTGTCCATGTCCATCAGTCAAATTCCCAACTTATCTTTATCGCAATTTAATGGTTCACGTGCGCGTCAAAATTTACACGAAAAATCTAAAACCAGATTTAAAGTTTAAGCCCTTGGCCAAGAACAGATGTCATTTACACAGTTTGTGGTAATTTTCACCGACAGGTTTAATCTAAACTTCTGAGGCTCTATTTACCGCATCTGTTACACTGCATAATTGATGGTCTTGTTTACAGAGGTATAGAAAAATACCATTTACACGCTTGTACCGATATTTCACGTTTAATCGAACGCAACGCAATTAACACCTGTTCGGTGTTCGATTTGGTTTCGGAATCAAAATGCACTGTTATGGTTGCACTGTATGGAACGTTGTCCATAATGCGGAACGTGGTCATTTTGGGCAGACTGACTTACACACTTTGGTGAAATACCATATGGTCAAGGTCATGAAAATCAAGATTTGTGTACCTAGGTTTGGTTTTCGGGTAAGCTCAGGCCTAATCTAGTGGTGAAATTGAGTATAAACAAAACTGGAGTACATATTTCAGGAGATATTTGTCAATTGATAATTGGCAACAAATATAGTGTATAAACTAAACGTGCTTTGAATTTGTAAAAATAAAATTGATGGTTAAAGTTTTTTCCTAAGCCCGCACTCTAGCTTACCTAGTCATAAAGATCTCATATTCGAAAATAGAATGATTGACAACCAAATTTAAATAAAGGATTAATTTTTAATATTTTTAAGTTGGCAAGGCTGCAGCTTTGCTGCAAAAGCAGTGTTTTCACTGCTTTTTAGCTCTTTGTAGGCACTGCACCCCTGCTTGATTAATGTATAGCTACGGTTTTTGAGACGTTGGAACGCTTTTTTAAATTGTTGGTCTTAGGACTTTACTTTAATAACTTGATAAATGTTTTCATACCTGTTTATTGATTCACTGAAACAATTTTTGTATAGCTAATTAAAATATAAAAATACATATAGCTAATTAATTATCTTATACACTATATATAAAAAATATACAGATAATTAAAATAACGCCCTTAAAAACAAAGAAAAATTGAAAAAGAAAATAAGTAACTACAAGAGTTCGTCTGTAACGGACTTCTAAATACCCGACCCTCTTTTACCTTGACACCAAATTCAAGTGTTTTGATGCCTGATTCCATAGATTGTGTCACATATTTGTATTCAAATACAAATCAAATTGATATACAAATCAAATAAAAATCAATCAATTCTTATTTCCTTAGAATCATGAGAAAATGCGCTAAAAGCAAATTTTAATCCAAAAAAAATCAGTTTATTCTTAAAAACGCCCCTATAAGAGGGCATACCTCAACATTTTTTTTTTCGATTTAGAATAAATTTTCCGTACAATCAAGTTTTTAAAACTTAAAAAAATTAAAAGTGGGCATGGTTCGAATTATGCGGTCAAATTTTCGCCTAATTAAGAGTGTCTGGATACTTTTGTTTTGCAAAAAAATTTCAATTAATATGCCTTGTCTAACTTGTCCAAGAGGCATTTTGATATAAAATGTAAATTTGAGTTTGTCTGACATCCAAGTCAACTGTGGGCTCTTATCAATTGTCATACCTTGTATGTTCAAAATAAGAACCGAGAAAGGCTCTAAGTTTCAGTTTTCTAGCTCAATTTTAAAGACCTAAAAACTTCATGCATACGGATGGACGGATTGAGAGGACATGGCTTAACCAATTTACCTGTCGATTATATCTCGAAAAGGCCTTAGGGGCCTTTGACAAACCATGCATATATAATAATATGCCTTCCCCCGGGTCGAGTATAAAAAATCATTATAAAAACAATATAGGGTCAGTTATTCACTGCGAGGATTTCCGATTTTCGGAATTGAACTTAGGTTAACCCTAAGGCTTTTTTAAGTCAACACGTTTTGTATTCCAAATTTGGTATGATAGCTTTTTTTATTTTTCCTTTTTCTGTTTTTCGATAAGAAACGTCAGAAGTTCTATGTATTAGCAGATTTAATTTGTACGATTGTTTTAACCAAGGGTTACTAAGCCATTACTTTGGCCCTACAGTGTTAAGTGTTTACATTTTAAAGTTTATATTGAAAAAACTCGAAAATTCTTATGATAGACCTTTTTTGTGGGAAGGGTTCTGTTTTGCACTGCTTTTTGAATTGGAACGACAGCTAAATTTGCTGTTTAACATAATTCATTCAGCATAAACTAAACATAAAGGAAACACGTGTCCATGCGTTAAGTCAAAATTAAGTCAGTTAAAGTTAAACAAGACGTAAATGTTTTGAGAACTAACCTATGCCATATCCAATTTATTGATAAAATAGATAGAAACATGTGACATTGAACACGCTAGCCACTCGAAAGTTAAAACAGTGCAATAATGTCAAGCTGTCTTAATTTAATCGGTTAAATTGATTTTACTTATTTATTTAGTCACGTTAAATAGTAACGCTTAAAGTTTACAATTACAAGTTTTACAATTTGTTCATAGATACCTACCTAAATTGCAGCGTATACATAGCTCTTGATGTCACTGAAATGATCGCTCCAAAAGCGTTATATCTTTAATCGAAACCTGGTCATGATCGCTTTTTAGATAAGCTTACATATGACAAGGAATGCCAAACAAGATTTTTTTTAAATGGCCCCGGTACTATCCTCCCCTCTGAGAGATATACAAAAATTTTATTATTATTTATTATATTTCTCGTCTACCGCCTAAAGTGGTTCAAATCGAGATCCTAAAGTGAAGACAAAAGTAAAGATCCTAAAGTGGTTCAAATTTGAATAAATTGGAAATCGCATTTAAACAAGAGGCTTGCTTTCTAGTGTTATCTTTCTCACAAAAATCTGGTATTGGTCAGGACGCACTGAATATGAATATGTAGTACTATGTGTGGTATTTGTTACCAAAAATTAGCCAAAACTAGTTAGCTGATAATTTTGATAGAAATGTTTAACTTCAGCTTGAGCAATTTAAATCTTACATAACGCATCATAGCATCAAAACTGCAATATTTTAATCAGTGCTTGAGGAATCGCATCGAAATGTTTAACTTCAGCTTGAGCAATTTAAATCTTACATAACGCATCATAGCATCAAAACTGCAATATTTTAATCAGTGCTTGAGGAATCGCAACTATCGATCAGTAATTAATGTGCATGTTTTTATATAAACTATGAGCTAAGACGGCTGTTGTACGACAGATAATGTCACACAGATCGATAATAAAAAAAAAAGTTTGTCCCCTGACTGAATTTGAGCTCGATCGAACGACCTTGCAGGACGAAAATTCTCTTCAAAATATCTAATCATCAAAATATCAAAATATCTAAAAATTCGTAAATTATCAAGCTTTGTTTGAGTGTTTTTCAATGTCAAATCGAAATTCAACTATAACCTGAGTTAGAAAGAAGAGCCGTTGAAAGGAGAGCCGTTACTTTAAATATGTTGATGCGTTTTAGGGCTAGTGGACTTTATTCTTCTTTAATTAAAATTTTTGAACAATTCAGATATTTATTAATTCATTTATGTCTACTAGCAGGTTAACCTAAACAAACTACATGATTTAATTTAAGACAAAGATAAAACGAACGAACTGAAAAAAACTTATTTTGAAGCATTCTCGAAAAAAATGTAAGTCAACTTGAGTAGATACATAAATCAAAAACAGACTTCATTGAAAGAAGCAATGTTTCTAGATAGAGACTATATTCTAGGCTCTTTGTTTATCTTGGTCGTGCTCTGGATCATACGCGGATCATATTTGACAGATGTCAAATGTCAATTGCGATCAATCTTAATCAACTTAAAGCAATTTTTAAGGATTTTGAATATATAAGGTCCATAATACAATATATAATTTGGACTATATGAGGATGAGAGAGTGTAATATGTCCCCTTTCTGCCAAATTTAGCCCAAGAAATTTCTTCGGGCACGAATATGAGATCTGTCAAAAATCAGATTTGACAATTAAAATAATAAAAACTATTGGCGATTGAAGACGGCCCCCCAGTGGAGAATAGAGGAATATGTAGAGACCTGCAACAAAGTCAGCTTTCAAAAAATCCACAAATTCATCATACTGCTTTGACTTACTTGTCAACTGGCGAGAAAATAAACAAAAACTGACCAATCAAACTAAGGCGGGAAAACAGCATTGAAATATTTGTCAGTCAAAAAACAGTGAAAATGTTCAGTTTTACCTTGTTGCAGGTCTCTCCATAACATATGCCTCTACTGTCCACCAGGTATCGCATTTGGACTATTCCATTCGTCGATTGGCGATTGAAGGCAGCCCCCCGGTGGAGAATAGAGGAATATGTAGAGACCTGCAACAACGTCACATTTCAAAAAATCCCCGAATTCATCGACCGGCTTTGATTTTGTCAACTAGTCAACTGGTGAAAAAATAAACAAAAACTAGCCAATGAAACAAAGGCGGGAAAAAAACGTCTTCTTCATTGTAGTTTTTGTCAGTCAACAAACAGTCAAAATTTTCAGTTTGAAGTTGGCGATACCTGGTGGACACTAGAGGGATATTAAGAGACCTGTAACAAAGTCAAATTGAAAATTTTGACTGTTTGCTGACTGACAAAAACTTCAAAGCTGTTTTCCCGCCTTAGTTTGATTCGTCAGTTTTTGTTTATTTTTTCGCCAGTTGATAAGTAAATCAAAGCCGGTTAGCTTAGCTTCTCGTATGAAGCAGGATGAAAAAGCCGGGCGACCTGGAAAGCGTCTCACTCTAGAAAATCTAGCCACAACAAATGATCACCAGTTTCTTCAATCAAATCTGCAAAGCTCTGCAATCAAGAATTCTTTTAAATTTTAAAAGTATCAACAAATGTAATGCATTGATTTTTTGTTACTTCAACACAATGTTCTAATAAAAAACACTACCTACTCCTTATTCTCTGATTGTGTGACGCATTGCTGATGTTGTTAATACCAGTAACGACATGTGTATTAACAACCCCTAGATGTTGAACCTGAATTGCAACGGAAAAATTTCCCCGCCCTGTTTTAATTTTATGTCTCATTCTGGCAATTTCCACTACTTATTCGAAAGTGTAATAAAACGATTTATAATTAGTTAAATGAAATCTCATCTTTAGTCATTGCCATATCACTCGCAGGTAGGTAGGTACTTCCCTGTAAAAACGAGCTAGTTGCGGTCAAGCATGCGATGGTCACGCGGCCCACTACCAATCCAATACCCTTCCTCGTAATTTACAGCTTTTAGTGGTTTTCGACTTCTTTCTCTTAAACAATAAAAAAAAACACATTTTGTTGAACAAAATTGTTTATAATGAATTTAGTGAGGCGTAACGACCCTAAGCTATTTTTATAACCGAACTCGTTTGTTAATTGGAAAATCCATTCCCTGCTGAAGTGCTGCACGGCACCACACCGTCCTCTCATACTATGTTCTAAGAACTTGCGTACGCGCCACCACCGTGCTGGCATGGCCTTACCCGCGCAACAAATCGGCAATTGGCAAACCACTTTCAAAATGGAAACTTGCCTCCATTATCACGACCACGAATCGTTCTCACCCAAACGCCGCGAAATTGAATGAAATCCCAAAACCAACAAAAGATACATTTACGTTCGCAAAAGTGTGACGAAAACTCGATTCGATATAATTTTGGTGGCAGTCGCAGCAGCACCAACAACCCAGCGGCAACTTTTTCCAGCGGTACAAGGTGATCCCCTGATGAGTCGTCGCTTCTTGTATTGAACCGAACCACATTCCCAATGCTTACGTCTTTCAAGATCTGATTCTTCAAATCTAGACTTCTGTTGGGGTCTTTCCGAAGTGTGAGCAAGCCTAAGTCACTGGACAGAGAAATCCACACATTAATCGCTTTCGAAGTGAATCCCCCAGTCACTTGGTAGTACGCGTCACCCAGCCAGGTCAACGCATGCAATCCAGGTGAGATGCTGTTGCGTCGCTGAGCCCACAATCATAACACATGTTAGTTTAAACATACAAACTCGCTGCCAACGAGGGGTTTCCCACATTTCTGGTGTCCCAAGCAATTGTAGCTCGACGATGGGGAATTTCCCCCCCACAGGGAGTTCAATCGATTAACATGTCATTAAAGCGTTTGCAGTGTACCTGACAGATATCGAAATGCTCAAGTGGCCAATTCAATGATTATACTGATAAATCGTAAACATCGATATTATCGCTATCGCCTTTCGCAGCAGTAGCACCCATAAAGCAGGTGTCAAGCCGCATGGCCATTGAAGTCCACTCAACCCACGACTGTGCAAGAATCGGACTTATGCTTCGGGCTGGGCTGACCAATCGCCCACCTCCATTCGTGTGAGTGCGATTTTGCATAAAGCACAATGCGTGCGTGTGTTTGCACCTGGGACACACGCCTCTTTCTTCCTTTTTTGGTCGAGTGGACACCAATGTCAGTGACAGACATCGGACTTTCCGTTCTGTCCCTTTTTGCTGTTGATGTCGATGCAATTGGAGCTGACAGTTGAACTTGTTGAAACTGCATATAAGAGGGATTTTAAAGTGAAATCGATAAATTTATTGAAATTCGTTTTTAAATAGCCTCCTCGGGTTCAATTAATATAAAAGTATAATAAGAAAATTATCGTCAAACCAGCTGTTCGTTGCGATTTGGGTATTTTTATTGTTCGTCGTTGACTCGTATCGATGTGGAAAAAAAAGCTCATGATTTTGGAGGCTTGTCTCGCGGAGGAATTTACATTTCGTATTCAGGAAGTATTAAGAGCTGATATTTCTCATTGAGGCCAAACTGATAAAGAGTTTTATTTAATTTGTTTTTATTTTTCTGATGTCTCTTGGAGCCATCGCCATGAGCACACATGGTCTTCCTTACCTCTGCCAATAAACTTTGTTTGGGCTGATTCCATTGGTATCCAATGGCGAAGGTTAATTTTCCAGGTTTTTTTTAAACAAAAACCACGCCCCGTTCTTACCTCCGCATGCAAAGTAGTGCGGATAAGCGTTAAGAAAAAAACATTGGACATGTGGGTAGGTAATATTATTTTTGCGATAAGCCTGAGCTACAGATTAAATAACCCAGAAACCACAAATAAGCAACAATCACAAAAACCAACCACCACCGGCGTGAAAGTAATACTATACGTCTTCAGGTTAACGATCTACACTACAAACCGAACTTGTTAGAGGACTGGCTAAGGAGGATTTTTAAATATAGACCCTTTAAGTTGGATTTTTATACCCCATCTCATAGGATAGAAGGTATATTCACGCGGTTTGTAACACGGTGAAATAATTATGGTAGACCCCCAAGACCTTAAGGGCATATGATCGAGACCGAATTCTGAATAGAATAAGCCACTTCCGTCCGCCCGTCCGTCCGTCCATCTGTATGTCGCATGTTTTTATTCCTTAGATTTTGAGCTAGAGAGCTGATATGTCGTATTTAATCTCTATGTCATGCGAACCAGTTCATGATTTAAAATTTTTTGAATCCGCCACAGACACGCCCACAATTGCTCTAAATGTGCAACTACCTCCAGAGTTTTCAAAATTGTAAGACGTCTTTAAAGGATGAAATTTGGCATTGGCATCTCCTTATGATTATAAGACATAAAAAAAGAAAAATTAAATCGATAAACCCCCTCCATTGGGCGTGGCATCGATTTTGATGGTAAATTTTCAAATGCATTTTATTCAATATTTTTGTTGGAACTCGAAAAAAATTTTTGAGTATATTATGCAGAGTACACCAGCTCTATGTTTTGTTTACGAAAAATGTTTGGCCACGCCCACATTTGGAGGCAGAAATTAAGAAAAACGCCGAATTTTCCGGAAAAAACTTAATTTCGACTGGCCTAAGCCTTATTTAGGAAAGAATAAGAAATAAAAATCAGCTTGTAAGGTAAACGAAACACCATTCTAGATCCCGTTCGTACAAAGTTTTTAGCCGCGCCTCCTTTTAGGGATCGAATTTGAACCAAAAAATTAGATTTTTTTTTTATTTTTATTAATAACAAACTAAATTTTTTTAATAATATTTGTAGCTAAGAGCACTAGCAGCAAAAGACTATCGCAGAAAGACTATCTCAGAATTTTTAATAAAGCAATACCTATGTGAATAGTCAAGTCATAAATTGTGAATGAAGATAAGAATAATAAATATTTAACTAATGATGTTGCTGAAATGCGGTTTCTTACCGTACGACCTTTCTGTCGAATTTTTTCTTAAATATCTTTTAACTTAAGAGAAATGTTATCTCTTTAAGCGCAACGGTTTTATTCATTCAAAAAGAGGAAGCTTTGCACCTGTAAAGGAGGTGTGTATAAGAGCCGGTCTAGGAACCAATAACAACAAATCATAAGACATTGGGTAGGTATATGTAGGTATAATTGCTTGAAAAAATAGTAACAAGGCTTGACCCAAAACACTGTCTGAAAAAAGTTTTTCGCAAAAAACATAGCTCGTTTGACTGTGTTTTTTGTGAATATCTCGGAGTAAACAAAACTCTAAAGCAAGAAAATTTAGTGCCAAAGATTTCCTACAAGATTAAATAAGTGTTTTCTGAGAATAACCATTTTGGTGATATTTCGGTCCAATAATAACGTACCGACACCGACACAACCTCTTTAATATTATTTAAAATAACTAATGTGAAAGAAAACATCTGCATGAGTTTGAACGAATTTCTTAACACTCTTTCCTATTTACCGTTAAATCTAATGAAATTAATTAGTGAGATTAATTCTTATTTCGTTAAAACCATGCGGAAAAGCGTTATAAAAAAAGTTCCTTCAGAAAATGTTGCTTTGTAGGTAATATTGTCGGAGAAAAACTTAAAATTTTTGCTGTGGATGAACAAGAACCAAGCATTACTTTGACCCTGTAGTATGAAAATCGGACCTTCGTCTGTTAATTTGTTATAAATACATCGTGCATTAATAAGTACAACTCTGAACAAAAGGTCTATTGCTATTTTTATTATTTACCAAGTAAAATTTTTTTTTCAAATTGACCTAAAGGCATTTTGAAATAAAATATAAATTTGCAGGTGTCTTACTATTATTATGGACGGATCTCTAAGAGGATAGTTCAAGAGATCATTAAAATTATTATTATAACTCTTTTTTTTTGTAACATATTATAGCTATCTACATAGACTTATATCGTAACATGTTAAACGGAACACAGAAAAAAATAATGCATCCTACTTATTGTTATATATTATTTGTATATATTAGTTAAGTAGTTTTGCATTTTCTTTTTTCTTTTTTTTTCTTCTTTAGTTTGTAAGTACTCTATCTCTAGTCCGAGAACGTATGTCGAGGAAAAATAAAGACAATACGTCAAGCTTAATTCTCATAATGTTAATGAAAGGATTCTCAGATTGATCTTTCACTTTACTATCTTCTTATCTAACCGATCTTTACTAAGTCGGTTTACTTATAAAACAAAACAACTCAAAATTAAACTTTGTATCTTTAAGCCTCAACAAATTGAATTGGATTGAATTGAATTATGGACGCATTTAACCTACTTGTTTACTTTGTCGTCAGGTTGTTCGGTTACATTCAGCTTTAAACGAAATGATATGCTTTCTGCTAAACTTGATAAACTGAACATTTAATAGTACTTACAGTACTTTACTTTATTGAGAAAACCTTTTAACCAACGGTCTCTGTTGGTTGAATCCTGAATGCAGTTTACTGTTGGCAAATGCATGGCATCGAAAGGTAAAAACGTCTTCGGAAATCCTCGCAAGCCCTCGGAGATAATAGGATAATTGTTCTTTTGAGTATTCCAATTTCGGCGACCAATTTAAGGCGACCCTAGTAAGCATTAACAGGTATCTAAATATCCATAATGATCACAAAGCGTGGAATATAAAGTACATAATTCTTATTAAAAGTTATCAATGCATTTTTTATTAAATTCAATAATTACAGCAGTGTTTTCATAATTCATGTGTATACATCTTACTAAATAACTTTAAAAAATAATCAGAAAGGTTTACAGTGATGTCAATAAGATATAATATTTTGGCTGCTCCTGTTTGCATAAATCTTCTTATGTACTAAAATTCAAAAGACCTTTCTGTTGATTTACCACCCCACAAGTTAGATTTATTCAAATTAAAAACAGAACAAAAGAATGTTTTTAAAATAAATATAAACCAGAAGGCTAAAAAAATTATTCGAGTTTTTTTTTCAACATATTGCGTATATTATCATTAAGTGAAATATGGATAAACTTTGTCTCGGAATATTCTTTAACGATCCTAAAAAAAAGAATGTTTTTAAAATAAATATAAACCAGAAGGCTAAAAAAATTATTCGAGTTTTTTTTTCAACATATTGCGTATATTATCATTAAGTGAAATATGGATAAACTTTGTCTCGGAATATTCTTTAACGATCCACCCTATCTTTAACAACTCTTCTGTTCCCCAGCCTAGACTCTATAGACTCTATAGCAAAATAACGAGCATATTTTGCTCATGCGAAATGTCGCCTTATATCAACATTTGCGTATTATTACATAACTAACGAAACTTGACTTCCGACCACCTTTGCACCTTTACCGAAACCGAAGTAATAAAAAACCATTATAATCATTTGGATTTGATCAGAGCAAAATACGTCACTGCTTATTAACATATCCTGAACTAGATCGGGCGTTGATCTGCTCTGATCTGTTATACTACATTGGTTAATCAAGGAAACATTTTATGTAAATAGGGTTTTAAAAAATTCATGCAAGAATCATTTGTAAAAAAATGATTTAAGCCCTTTTAGGAACATTTTTGTACGAGGTCAAAGTTAATATTCTCTTTAAGATCTGTAACCTCGCTTTAAATACACAAAAAGAAACTATAACTTATTTCAACAATATTATCGAATTCATTATTCTGATCTAATCCTCTCCAGACTAACGTGCAGAAACCCCTACTAGTTTGAAAGGTCTAAAAATAAATCAAAAAATACTTTAAAAAACGGGTTCAAAATAATTTCGAAACGATAAATTCTTGCCATGAACTTAAACATTCAAAGATAAAAACAAGTCGCGCGTATGACAAAAAATCCCGTCGATTCCCATCGCTCAACAAAAAAGAAGAATTTACATTAGGTAGGTACTCGAGAGCTGATCGTACTTTGTTCAGAATCGTAATACGTCTGGCTATCAGATATGACACAGATCTTCGAGATTCATTCATTAACATACGAGCGTCACTAATCGATCATTAATTTATCTAATCAACATCCACAGACCTGGGGGCTTACCGGCTTTTTCGATGAATCTTCGTAGTAGCAATCGGAATTTCTAAAAGACTCTAATTCTTAAGAATTTGTGGCGCTACTATTAGCTATACGATTTTATGTAGATGGATAAGCTAATTTAAACAAGTGTCTAGAATGAGTTTTCGTTAAATGCGATTCACTTATACTACGTTTGTAGTTTGTTTAAAGTCAAAACGACTTAGGTTGGACCAGATCGTGACTCAAGTTTGTTTTGGTGTTATTTCCACGAATTATGCTTAAGGAGCTTGATTGAAAACAGGATAACGGAAAGGTTCAGAAAAAAAGTACCCAGTTCCTTTGAAATGTTGTCTTGTGACAAATGTACGTCAAGCTTGTGACACAGCGAAAGGTGCTTCAACATTATAATTGAATTAATGGCATAAAGACTCGATTAAATGTTTTACTGTCCAATAATTCTTCTGAACTACAAGCTAAGTTCTTCCCCGCCCGCCGGCGTCATATCCAACAGTTGGGAAATGTACCTAAGCTTTTAGTTATCACTTGCTGTGACAAATTTATTGATATGGAAAGAACAAAATGTCCAAGCCTTAAATTTTCCAATGAATTGCGTGGACTTTTTTTCAATACCAGGAATAATTTATTAAGTGCCTACTTGTTGGTATTCACCCAATGTGAATCAATCAATCCCAGTTAATTACAGAGCTGCCGGTGTATGATCTGAGCATCCTACATGTTTTGCAATTCATGTTAACCGGATTGCTAAGCAATGCTTAATGTTATTTAAAAAAAAATCATACTCGGCAATTAGAAATGTTGCTACGAAATTAAGTTTAGATCAATTCATTCAGATTTGAAGATTTATATAATTTTGAATACTGAGTTCAGTTACCAGCTTAGCTTGTTTATTTAAGTAGGAAAAATTAGTTTAAATTGGTTAACTTCTTCTATTATCGCTCTAATTTTAAGTGAGAGGTCATTGCTTTAACCAGTGGCGTTTTTAAATATTTATTGCTTTATTGCTGCTTTCGTGATATTCGCCGTAACGCGCAAATTGCTATTCTTAAACACTTGTTCGAATAGCTTAGTGTGATAAAACTGGATTTATGTGTTTGCGGTTAAACCCTCTTTCCTCTGCCATTGTAAGCCACTGCTTCTGGAGAACCTCTAAGGTAAACACCGCAATTAACCTTCTCAGAATGTCACCACTGTGAGCTACTTTAATTCGCGCTAAGGACCTTGAAACCACATCTCTTCCTTGGCAGAAATGAACAAGGATCAAATTTGCTTCGAAAAAAATTCGAATTTCTTAAGGTCACTAATCGAATTTTGCTAGATTAATGTTAATTGACTAAAAAAAACTCCTTTCCAAGATCAACCTCCAGCTTACATTTAACATGTTGATGATTTCGCACTGACTAATTGTTCCCAGTCTTCAATTTTTATTAATGGTGACTTGTGATGCAATTACGAGTAGTTAAATAAATATTCAAAAAGGTATGAACTTTCCTATTTGAGACAGTCAATAATATTCAATAGATTTAATTGCCTTATTCATTCATTTATCTCTTTTGTCTTTATCCTTTTAAGGCAGACAGTTAAATTATCAGTCATCATCATAAAAATTATTTTGCCAAACAAAACTTTGAATAGAGTAACCTTAGGTGGTCATGGGGAGTAACTTAGTGTGAACTTCTTAACTGCTTAAGAACTCCTCTCCACTATTTCTCTGGTAACTTTCAGCAAATTGCTTTGCTATTTCTTGCCGACTTTAGTATTCCAGAACTGTGCGTCACCTCAAAGCTGGCACAAACCACCGTCGAACATGATGTCTTGGGTTACGCGGTGAAGGTGACTATACGCTAATTGTTACACATGCTCGCTCCATGGGCCTGCTTATACCCTTTTCCACAGGAATGGAGTATATTAAGTTTGATACAGGCGAAAATGTCACATAGAGAAATAATGACGATAGACCCCCAATACCTGAAGGGCATATGATCGAGACCGACTTCTGAGTCGAATGAGCCATGTCCGTCCGTCCGTCCGTCCGTCTGTCTATCCGTATGTCACCAATTTTAAGGTCTTAAATTTTATGCTAGGAAGCTGAAATTTTGTACGTAAGCTCTCTGTCATCCAAAGCAATACAAGTGTTAAACAAGCGCTGAAATTTATTACTAAGCATCTTCTAATGATTAAGATGCTAATTCTAAGTCATAAAAAATAAAAATAAAGTCCGCAGACCGCCCCTTGTGGGCATGGCATCGATTAAAAGTGTAATATTTCAAATGTAATTTATTCAATATTTTTTTTCCAAATCGAAAATTTTTTTCTTAATACATTATGTAGAAAGCACTCTTTTTTAAATTTCTTTTATACAAAGTTTTGGGCTACGCCCACATTTGGAGGCAGAATTTAAGAAAAACCTCTAATTTTCCAGAAAACATGGACTTCGACTACTTTTTAGCCTAACTTAAGTGAGGATAAGAAATAAAATTTAGCACATTAGCTTCACCGGGTTCTATACTAGATGTCGTTCATACAAAGTTTTTGGGCACGCCCATGTTTAGAGGTTGATATTACGAAATTGTTGAATTTTACCTAAAAAATTACATTTTTGGCATCGAATTAAAGAGTAATTGTTCAAATGCAATTTATTCAATATTTTTGTTCTAAATCGAAAAATGTTTACTTAATATGTTATGTAGAAAATATTAAATTCTACATGTGGTTCATACAAAGTTTTGGGCCACACCCATACTTAGAAGCATTATTCCATAAAAACCTATAAATTTCCAGAAAAACATGGATTTCGACTGCTTTTTAGCTTTACTTAGTATAGAATAAGAAATGAAATTTCCCACTTAAAGAACACCAGATACTATTTCAGATTTCGTTCGTACAAAGTTTTCGGCCACGCCGAACTAAGAGGTCGATTTCACAAAATTATTGAATTTGTACCAAAAAATTACAGTTTTGAGTACATTTTAGCCGTAAACTTGGATATTTCTTTGCTAATATTGATTCTAAGCTAAAGAGGTTCGACATGCCACGCCCTTTCTTAAAAAAAAGGTAAACAAAAACTGGGGATGGGGTGCCGTGGCGTAGTGGGTAGTGTGTGTGCTTACTACGCCGGAGGTCTGGGTTCGAATCCTGCCATCGTCACCTAAAAAAAAAGCCTTGCTCTTTTTCACGGCCCCCACCTCCGCGAGGGTCTGACAAGCCCTCCGAAAGTATCATTTGTCTTGAAAAACTTCTCAAAGTGCCGTTCGGATTCGGCAAAAAATTGTAGGTCCCCTTGTATGTAAAGAAATTAACACACCAGCATACATTGTTGAGAAGTTGGCCCTGGTTCACCTCGAGCTGTTGTGCCACTCTATTTATTTATTTTATTTATAAACAAAAACTTATAAGGAATAATTTTTTTTCTATTTAAAATGATGCAAATGGTAACGGGACGGGGATGGAAACCAAGAAAATAAACGAATGGAAAGGAGAATAGGAATGGAAAGGAGAAAAGGAATGGAAAGGGGAAAAGGAATGGAAAGGAGAAAAGGAATGGAAAGGAGAAAAGGAATGGAAAGGAGAAAAGGAATGGAAAGGAGAAAAGGAATGGAAAGGATAATAGGAATGGAATGGATAATAGGAATGGAAAGGAGAATGAATAGGAATAGTGTATACCGCGGTCCGTTACAGACGGGCCGAAGCTATTACATATGCACTGTTGCACTTACTCACTGGTTTTAAGATGGGACGCATCAAGCCTGGTGACCATTTGTTACGTGTCGGCAACGTAAGTGAGCGTTCTCATGAGATTATGCACTTGTGTCATGCGTCTTGGTTTTGGTAAAAAAGGATTTGATTGTGTTTGTTAAGGTTTCTCTCAACCCTTGTAGAAGCTCAAGCAATCATCAAATGTATAGTAAACACGTTCGTTAATTTTTTTTCTGAACTAAAATAAATTGATTTCAATAAATTTAAGAGTTTTCGCTTGTTCACTGGTTGTGAATGGCTCTTTAAGGTTAGGTTCTACGAAACTAGCGCTATGATTATTTAAAGAGATCAAGGCATTTCGGTGGTATAAGTGTGTTCCAAAGCCGGTCACCAAAGCCAAGTCAGTCACTTGTGAGCTTATAAAGATTGTTCCATCCATATTATTTAAAGGTTTCTGGTTTTTTGATCATTAAAAAATATATTTATGAGGGCAGAAGCATAATCACTTCGAAATTTCTACTTACTTTTATTATCTTGAGCGTCGTCTGAGAATCGTGAACACAAAGGAAGGGGGCCCCAGTTTCCTGGTGACCACTCTCATCGTGGTGTGTACCTTCTGATATATATATTTCTTAAAACCCAAAAACAAAACTTTCACTGAGAGGGCGCAAGGATCCCTTCACTTAATCGATGATTGGTTGACTAGATATGGGCTTTCAGTGAATCTTCTTTACGAGAAGGAGAAAGGCCAGCGACCTGACTTAACTCGCTCTTAAATCCGATGAAATCAAATATTTGGGAGCAATCCTTCATAATAAAAGATCTTTGGTTCAAGCATGTTGAATCCAAAACCGAATGTCCACTTTCTGGCAATGTAAGGGCGTTTTTGGCAAAACATGACTTATCTCCGAAAAGGGTATTTTGGATCTTTACGGCCATGGTAAGACTAAGCATTAGATCCCACTACCCTTTAGGTAAACACATGCGTCTGTCTTCTACGGTGATTTTCGCTCTAAAACGCTTACGCCCTACGGTTATATCCCAAAGACTATGCGCATTGTGACTTACAGGTGGAGCACAAGAAGCAAATGTGTATGCAGAGACAGTCAAGCGGCATTAAAAGCGCTGTTCAACGCTCTAACCTCGTCGAAGATAGTGTTTAGCTCAAGCATTCGTTGAACTTAGTCCGAAGGCTCTTGTTTGTGTCCCAGCTCTCACTGGTATCCAGGGAAATGAGATATCTAATAAGCTTGATAGACAAGGCTCAGAAGAGGTTTTCTCAGGAGCCAAACCTGCGCTAGGTTTGCCTGCATCTACAGCCACGTCTGCGGCTTCCATTGATACATGGTTTTCTTGTGAACACAGGGATTATTGGCGTGACTGCGATGGGCGCAGACTGACCAAACCTCTTAGATAGGACATCTGCTAGGGGACAGCGTCTTTCGTTCTTTCTCTCAGGAGAATTGTCTGCAAAAGTTTTTGTATTTGTTCTTACGGGTGAATTTTTATTCGTCCTTATCAAGGTTTGGCTAAATTTTTAAATGTTATAGGCCTGAGCGAAAACACCACCTGTCCTGCCTGTGCAGAGGACGACGCTACAGCGGAACACTTCCTCTGTGGTGGACCTTTAGGTCCATTACTGAAGCTCTTTCTCGCCTTTCGTCCGAACACGAAAATCTACGTTCATGTACAAAAATACATTCAAGAAAGGTACTTGCATGGTGGTACTATGAACCAGTACTTCTGTCTGAGTGCTCCAATGGATAGTCAACCTCCGACCAAAAAAAAAAGTAGGTACTCCGAATAGTTTATAATTACGAGATAAAAATGTAAATGTAAATTGTGGCCTACGTGCAGCGATACATCCTCATGTCAACCTTCACCGACCGTTTCGACAAACAGGCTATAGCTTTTATCCAACTTACTAGAATGTCTATGTCTGCCTAGCTGGGGTATCAAGTTCTCAACTTTTTTATCGGAGTAATGTGCCTATACCACCTCGACTCAAACTGAATTAAGACAATGTTAAAAATAAATCAATCAATCTCTAAAGACAGTTATTGAATTATCTCAGCAAAAATAGATACGTAATCCCATTGCCGCCCGTAGTCGTCGTCGGCTGACCCTTGCTGCTTACGGGTTAAAGTATTTCGCACGGAAATCCTGCAGTCGTGTAGGCACACAGACACTGGTCGTCTTGTGTTGCTAATTGGATCTGTTCTGTACAATTGACAATTGTGTCAGGAAATACGCTGAACAAGAGTATCTACGTATATAAACTAGATTCGCTTCACTTGTTATATTCATACGTGAACAGTTCCGATATGAATTCCTAAATCAAAAAAAAAAAATGTTTTAATAGCTTTAACCTTGATTGCTAACGACTATTGGTATCCAAGAAAAAGTCACAAAGCATTTATTAATCTTAGGCTTTGTATTATGGCAACAAAGTGTTTTAAGGAAAAAATGCGGGATTTCCATATTTAAAACATTCTAGAATTTAGATTATCGGTGATATGGCTATAAGTCAAACATCGGAGTGTCATCAGATCAATATTCTCTACGGTATTTTGCAGAACATCCATAAGAACATCGTCTCATCAGATAGTGAATAATGAGTTAATTTTTTAAACATTCGAGGGAAGACTTATTTCAATGCAATATTTACTGTCTGTATGCTAATGCCGTGACGATAAGTAGACAAATGTGACGTCATGCACCATTGTTAATGGATACAGGAATAATAATCGATATCTTCAA
This sequence comes from Neoascia interrupta, assembly GCA_947623515.1. Lineage (NCBI taxonomy): Eukaryota > Metazoa > Arthropoda > Insecta > Diptera > Syrphidae > Neoascia > Neoascia interrupta. The sequence continues at coordinate 217,723,691 of OX392463.1, read as the reverse complement.
TATCAATCAGTAAAAAATATCGTGATAGTCTGGAAATATCTTTCACTCACGACTTATGGGGTCCGAGATCTGTCCGCCATTGACAACGATAACACAATGCCCTCCTAGACACATTGTTTTGTCCTTCATTTGCTATATTATGACATTGCAATTGTGTAATAGTATTATCAATGAATGCATTACAATTAGAAGACATTATAACTTCTTACATGATGTCTGATAATGACGTTACCTATTTTAATAACATGTATATCGACGTTAAGTTAGCGTAACATTTAATGGGTAATGTAACACTTTTACATGAATGGAAATAAGTTTTTTTTTTCTTTGCATAAAATTATAATTATCTTTTGTTTTATACTTTTAATTAACACTTGCAATGCATTACAATTAAGTTCGTGCACACTTTAAAGCATTGCATCGGTTTGAGATAATCCCTTTTTCTTAAACACAGAAGATCGCTCGTCACATTTTATTTATTTCTAAATGTAGATTCCGATTTTACATTCGCGATGTTTTATGTTTCTTAAAGCACCCCACAACGCGTGCGTTATGCAAAAACTAGAATAGCAGTTCATTTTTTAAGAGATGGAAACATTGCAACGTCATAGAAATCGAGGTACCAGTACCGGTGATGCGTGAAAAGTTTATTATCTTATTTTTAGAAGATTGAGCAAGCAATTTTGGCTAAAATTTTATTGTCTTATTTTTAGAAGATTGAGCAAACAATTTTGGTATCAAAACAAGAGTTCGTCTATATCAAACTTCTTTATACCCGACCCTATATACCGTGTAACCCCACATCTAAAATTCTTGTTTGCCCCAATTTGTATTTGCCACGGGCCAAAGCTGGGCGTAGGCTAAAAATTAAAATAAATTAATTGTATATTCGTAAGAATCAGGACAGAATGCATTAAAAGCGAAAATAATTTGGGAAAAAAGGGTTTTCCTAAAAACGCCACCTAGAAATGGGCGGAGCACAAAACTTCGTATGCAACAAACTTAGGAAATAATTATAAAAATAAATAGAGTGGCGAACAGTTCGAGGTGAACCAGGGCCAAATTCTCAACAATGTATGCTGGATTTATGTATGTATGCAATGTATGCTATTTCTTTACATACAAGGGAACCTACAATTTTTTGACGAGTCCGAACGGCACTTTGAGAAGTTTTTCAAGACAAATGATACTCTCGGAGGGCTCGTCAGACTCTCACGGTGGTGGGGAAAAGAACAAGTCCTTTTTTTTAGGTGACGATGTAAGCACACACACTAACCACTACGCCACGGCACCTCACCCCACAGAAAATAGTAATATCTTTTATATATATCATATAAGCTTTTTTCGATTTGAAGTGAATTTTCCGAGAAATCGGGTTTTTAAAGGTCACACTTTGTCTGTGCAACAGAAGAACCAAGGCGTGTTTTTCAAGTTTCAGTTCTCTACCTTGATTTTGAAGACCTAAAGCCTTCACACATAATTACGGACGGTGTCACGAAGTCAATGCGGAACGAACGATTATCGAAGGTAGTCGAAATCGGGGAAGCTTTGTTCGAGGGTGGAGTGAGCTGGCATCTGCATGTGACTTTGATCTTCTAATCGACCAGAAGAAGCACCTTCTTGTCTAAAAGAGAAAACAGGGGGGCACCTTCTTGTCTTACTGGAGAAAACAGGAGGGCGGCTTTTCGACCAGTTCATTAATGAAACCCGGTCTTCGCAGCACAGAGCTTTCTACAGCAAGTTAAACCTCCGTTTGGGCAATGGAACCTATTTTTTGTGCAATAGTTCTAATCTAAGGATGAGTCTAATTTTCAAAATAAGGGGAGAGCCGCTTAAATTTTGCCGCTTAAATTCATACCACATCGCCCTGATCTTCCTATCCTGTGCAGTTTATGTCACCGAAGCGAAAGAGAAGATATATTCCACTTCCTTGCCGTGTGTCCCATCCTAAATGAATTCCGTCTGCAGATCTTCGGTACTGCTACACTCTGCGCAGAAGAAGTATTAAGCATACTTAATGGAGACAGAGGATGGGACCAGCTTTATAATTATGCCGCTAGTGCTCTATCTTAGAGAACCCGCATTTTCAACGAAAACTTCTTATTGTTAGAATATATCCATGTACAATTATTTTAATGTCAGTCTGGTAGACGGCTTCCTGCCAACCCAAATCGGCTTTAGATTCTCTACAAATAGCAATATGTTATTTTCTAAGAGACTATTAAAAGTGTAGATCCAAAAGAAAAACTGTTAAAAATAAAGTCTCTACTACTACTACTACTACAGACGGACGGACGTACGGACATGGCTAATTCAATTCACCTATCGGTCTCGGGGGGTCATCAAAATTAATATACCCTGGGTCGGGTATAATAAAGCTTATGAGTTACAGAATTGTTTCTCCAAAATATATATTATATCAAGACTTTTCTTATAATTCACTTTTAATATTTTACTAAATATTTGTTTTAAGCATTTGGAGTGGACAATTTCAATGACCAGTGAAATATCAAAAGTCAATTTGAAGAATTTAAATTTTTTCTTTTTTTTTAAGCAAAAAAAGTGTAACTCATGAGCTTTATTTTGATACCAATAAAAGCCATCAAAGTTTGTTCAATCGTCTTAAATCATGAAAACTAAACTTTCAGTGACAGCAAACCAATGATAGCTATTATTAGGCCCTAAATACAACGCAAGCGGCTGGTCAGCTAAACTAAGTTTGAACACAAGACAAAAACAAGCGGAAAAGTGCAAAAGCTTCAGTTCATCTACGACGAATTGCGAAATACCCGACATACCAAAAAAAACTTCCACGCCTCCAAAAAGTGGACGGGATATAAAAATATAACTGTTGAATACATTTCGGCCTAAAATTCCGCCTTTTGAACTAAAAAAATCACTTTTAAATCACTAAAAAAATCACTGCACTTGCAGCCAATCCACCAAATTTCAGCTCTCTACCTTAAAATGTAAGGCCTACAAGTTCTTTACATACGAACGGACGGACGGACGGACATGGCTTAATCGATTCTCCTGTCGGTCCCGTTCACAATTCTAAGGGGGTCCACGGTGATTATTTCACTGCGTTACAAACTATACATCAAACTAAATATACCCTGGGTCGGGTATAACTAGGAAAACTATGAGCTTTAACAAAACATGCTGTTTTTCTTTTTTCTAAAAAGTGGAATAAATTATTTTATTCTGTATTTGCTTTCAAGAAATTTAAATAACGGATTATATCGACCAAGCACCTTTTAAGACAAAAACAGCCACACCACAAGCCACACAGCAGATAATGGTTTTTCCTATAGCCGATCCGTTTAAAATACATTTAAATTATACGTTCGTTGATCTATTGATCTACACAATCTATATACGATGCGGATATTTGTCGCGCAAGCGTAACGCATGGTTTTACCGGCTTCGCTAGATACCATACCATTACTAATGCCTTTTACCACGGGTGATCTTGAACAATTCAGTTTATTGTAGTTTGCGTTATTGAGTGGTTTACTCTCACTATGACCAGTGAACCGGTGATTACCTTCCCGTGAAATTGGAGCTACTACCTTAAAAAATTGCAACTTTGTCTACAGCTTCGGTTTTTGTACGCTAACCGAAATGTTTTTTTGTGATTTCGTGAGTCAAGTATTGCACTTGAATGCTGGTACGTTGACCCATTGCCATATTGTTAGTGACAGCAGGCTCCGAGCTGTCTACATTTTTTAAAACAACAAGTCTTTGTTGTTTGCACTTAATCAATAGTTAAAGTATAAAAAAATTCATCACCTGTTTAATGTAACGAGTCGGTGTGACTCATCAATAGTAAGACAAAAGATATATTCATTACGTAATGTGGAGTGCAATCAGAATTAAAATTGCACCAAACCTATTAAAATGGAATTTAATAGAAATACAAGCAGTTAAAAGACCCAAACGGAATAATTTTTACCAAAGCTAAGAACCACAATAAAAATTCTTAAGTCTCTTTACTAAAATTCTTTTTGTTATGTCGTTTAAGTTTCGAAAAGGATTTAGATGAACCATTAAAGTTGCTTAGCCTATGGTATAGTGGTGTATAAATAAAAGCAAGGTTTTCTATTGTTTTCGGGAATAATTAAAAATTATATATTTATAGATCTTTTTAAGTATAAGCATTTAGTTTGCTAATAATTAGATTCTTTTGTAACATAAGAGGGTATTGCATCAGGCATTTTTTTTTTCAAAAGTCTTATTTGTGGTTATGAATTTTTGGGTGGACCATAATAACACTTCTTTAAATTTTCGAGTGTTATTATAAAGGGTGATGTAATAGTCGTGAACAACATCGATCTACGCCATTGGAATGCATAATACAGTTTGTTTGGTACTTCTTTGTCATCATTTTTTGAAGGTTTTTTTTTTTTTAAAGCATCTATTATAAAACTTTCACGCGCATAAGACGACATCCTCGTTCTTAAGATAAACAAGCTCGTGTCGATTAACATAAGTTATTGCTACAAATTTGTCAAGTCTTTAAAACACCTTTTGACTCAAAATTATAACTATAATTAGAGCAATAACTCAATATCCGCATTCCTGATAAACAAACACACCCGTTTTCATTTGCATGACTTATAAGTAAAAAATTTTAACCTGGTCCTCCGTTAAAAGAACCTTATATTATCCTAGAGACGTCCCTTATTAAACCTGATATGACGCCGCCACATAGCAAAGTGTAATAAATATGGCTTGCGTACGTAAAGAGTTACTAGTGTTAGCGGTCTAGTGACAGCTTTTTTAGCATCTTGAAATGTATGTCTGCAAGGTTGATATGTCTATAGGAGATCAGCGATGTTGTTATGGAACAATCAAAAAATGTATAATCTTAATACAGACGTCCCAAAAACAAAAGTCTCGGCATATCACACAAATATGCGGTTTAATCGAAGACCGATAATATTCCCCCATCTTTGTATCGTCTTAGCCGTTTTCGACCTTAAGTAAATGGCCAAGTGGATAACTGCGTTTAATATGGAAGTTCCGAAAAATATGCGGAGAGCCAGCACTATCCGAAGTTAAAAAAAACTGGCAGTACAATGGACCAGTACTTGTGTCTGAGTGCTCCATCGGATAGTAGCGACCTCCGACAAATGAAATGACCTGAAATTAAAACAATTTAAATGTTCTCAGATTGATAATGAAAATCTGGGCTTGGAATTTTGTTCGATAAGTCTAAATTAGCTCTAAATATTATCATTGTCAACCTGGAAAGTAATCATCACAGGCTCAACATTTTTCGGCAAGAGAAAAGAATGAGAAAATGATCATAGCTATCGTGAGATAAGGCACAAATAGCAAAAATCATATGGCTGCCGGATCTTAAAAATATTGCATAAAAACACCAAAGCTTATTGATGCAGCTTTTATAATTTAGCAGAAAACAATGGTATGGGAAGCAGGCAATTGCTTTCAGCAGAAGTTTAAATGAATTCTATCTGTTTCATTTAATAAAGAGAAAGAAGGACAGCTGTTTTCAACTGCAACTGTTTTCAGCGGCAGTCATTGCCTCTCTAGAAGATGTTTGTGAGATGAAGCGGCTTGGTGTGAAAAAAGAACTGCGTAACTTTTAACTGCGTAACTTGGGAGCGAAAGATCTTGAGCGATTGACAGAGGATTAGGAAATATGACAGCACCACCTCTTAGTGATGCTTAAGTAGACATTTTTGACTAAGATGCAGACTACTTTATTCTTATGTTGAACGAATGTGGGCTTGTATTTTATAACTATCTGACAGGATGCAAAAACGCAATCTTGATCACAGAAACCAATAAGGAAGACACTTTTTGTAATAAAGATTCTTTAATATTTGTTGTTGAAGCTTCTTGTCTGTGGAATAAGTTGATGTCTTCTTGCTGTTTTTTTTTTTTTTTGCTGGTCTTTTTGGCGCCCTTGTGGAGATCATTCACCTTATCAGAGGTCAAGTCATCTCTAAACTATCTGAAAAATGTTTAATTTGTAACAAACAAGAGCTTTCTTGGATTAGAGAACTTAATTTTGAAAGCTGATTTTTTACCTTAAATTATGGGTTCATAAAAAGCAAATACTGCAATATATTTAATGCCTAATAATCCCTAATAATATAATACATTGATGACAAAATTGTCTTTATCCTTTTAGCCGCGGAATTTCCCATAAAACAATGGAAATTCCAAAATTAGCAGAAATCTTTACACTCTCATTTGGGTTGGCCTCCATTGAAAAGTGAAGAAGAAAATAATAATCAGTCTTTTGGGTACTTTACGATAAACGCAAGTCATTTCCGTATTGTAAAACTTTTTTTGGGAAAAAAAAACTTGAATTGTTATTTAAGTCTGTGGTAACACCTGACAATCTTATAAATACCCAAGGTAACATTCAGATTAAGGGTATTTTTAAACTATACTAATATCAGTAAGAACAAACGGTGAAACGTCGCTTCCAGGTGATTCATCGCTTTAGTCAACCCGCTATCCTCATACGCTTTTTGGTACGGACTTACGGAGGACATATACCACTTAACCCCATATGTATAAGGAACGGGGTTCAACGATCAGGTTTTGGTTAAAATAATTAAGTGTGGCAGGTAACTTTCGAAATAAATGTTATTAATTTGGAAAGTTATTTTTTGTCAAGAATAAAGGTTTTAACTGAGAATGCCATTACTTGTGATACAATCTAAGATAAGTTGTTTTATTGGTATAAAAACTTTAATTGTTCATGGGAAATTAACAATTAATTTACAAAGATTAGTTTCGTCCAACTTGACACTTTGAGCTTCTAAGCTTGTCCAAATAAGGGCTTCTTTTTACTTTGTTTCTATTTTACAACTCCTCTCACCTTAGTGGAACCAAAAAAAATTTTATTTCGGTGAACTATGTAGATTTTAAAAACTAACTGGGGCTTACGAACTGTGAAAATAATTCAGACGGACAACAGTCTCCAGATTTGTCATTACTGATGTTAATCAAAAATCAAATGTTTTTAGTTATTAGCCGAGAAGCGAGCGCGTCGCCCGCCTGGTAGGCAAAAAAACAGGTGTTGGGATCAGGCAAGGAACATCTCCGAGACCAGTCGAGGGTTGGCTCCTGCGTCTCTTAAGTTAGTGGAGGGATCGGGAACGATGGAAGGACTATTTAGCCGCCCTCGCTCCGCGACCCTTCTTAGGATAAGTGGTCACTGAAAATGACGATGATAATGATGATGATGATGTTTTTAGTTAAACAAGTACCTACAATATATTAATTCTTTCTTCTGAATTCTGGAAAATTCTGACAGATTTTCATTGGACGAATGGTCGTTTTTCGCGAAAAGCCTTAAGACATTTGTTAGCCCTACGTCAAAAATGCTGTGATTTGCTTATGGCATTTTCAGTTGGTCGTCCGGGATTATTATGGAACAAACTGATTTCTTGACACTCGGTTGACAGTTCCTCTCTTGAAAAGAATAGAGTTTTGCTTTTGGCTGAGAATCCAGTATCAAACCAGATTATTTACCCTTTACCCACCTTATCAGTATCTGGATTTGGAGTAAAAAAAAAAACGAAAATCTATTAAGAAATTGGAATTACCATACAATCCCAGATTTCAGAATCTCTATTTCTATAAAATCTTATACAAATCTACTGTTAAACAAGCAAATGTCAAAACGAACATACCTTCTTAATATGGTGGTGAAAGTGAATGCTAGATCGAATTGTAAAGGTTAGATTAGACTGTATGCCCTGCCTAGAGGCAATTGATCTGAAATGACAGTGTAGAGCCTTGCTCTGAGCTTAGGGGGCATTTTTCGGTCACAGAAGATGGCGGAGCTTTCTCACCACTTCATCCCCCCTACACTTACGCGATGATTGATGTCGTCATCATAGTTTGCTTTACTATTGATCATAGGTCCCAGGTGCTTAAATTTTTCACACTTGGGAAGCGCACTCCCATTCAATTTAATGTCTGGCATAGGCTCGGGTGGATCAGAGAATGGGCAACACAGGTACTCTGTCTTCTTTTGGCTAATAAGATACCCGTTTCCCTCCAAAACATCCACCCATATATCAAGTGCTTGCTGCACTTGACCGCTTGTGATGGCATCGTCAGCGAAGAATAAGTGATGTACTTTCGGGTCCGTCAGTTTTACTTCAAGCAGATAATCAAGGACTACAATGAATAGCAAAGGACTAAGGACGCTTCCCTGGTGATCAGTGACTCCGAAGCACATCTTACTCTTGTCTTTGGTCCATCATACTCCATCATTCATGTCCACGGTCATCCGCACATAGGCTTCTGGAACTCCTCGTTTTCTTAGCGCCACCCATATCAGATCTCGTGGTAGTCTATCGAAAGCTTTTTTTAGATTAGTAATGAGGTTAGATTAGTTAGATAATGAGTTAGATTTATGAGAGCTCGCTAAAGCTAGTAGGGTTTGTAACTTCAGTGGGCTCTGTCGCTTTAGTCTGCAAAATTATAAAATTGGAACTTAGGGACGACTTTACAGTGGCCTATAAAAACTTACTCATAAGCCGAGCGTTATGTCAACTGCTCTGTTCTCTGTCAGCTGTTCCTTCTCATTGTCCTTAAAGCATCTCATCAACTACGGCGGCAAATGATTGAGGACAACAACTGCTGCCAAGGCTGCACAGTAACGTGAGCCCTAATGGAATTAACATATTTGTCAAATTAGACGTAACATTTCAAGTGTACAAAATTATATGTCAATCAAAAGATTCTGATTAAAATGCCGCAATTAACATAGCTTCACTTGCGTGTGATTATGTACCTGTATTATTAAACTAATCTCGCCTTTCAAACCTTTAATAATGCGCATAAAATTAAAACAAAATTGAATTCAACGCCGCGCCAAGAGAAAGTACTTTCCTCAAGAGATATGTACGATGCGACGATATTTAAGTGAACTTGACATTCATCCTGGGAAGCATGATGCAATATTGACACAAGTATTACAAACTATCCCACATCCCATATATGCCTCAAGTTCATTCCAGATCATGATGTCAGTGAAAGGTATGGTCAGTATAATGACACCCCAAGGGATTAGTAATACAAACAAATTACACAACAAATCTGTTTTTTTATTGTATTACACAACATGGTGGTACGTTAAGTAAGTAAATCACACAATATCTCGGTCTCAGTACCTACTGTCAAGTGGTGCAAGTGCAACGTAAGTACAACTCTGAAATTTTTTATTTTGGAATGCCTAATTGCAAATATTTCAGTTTAGCTTAATTTTGTGGTTTTCGACTGTTTAAAGATCTTGCAAGCTTCCTTTATAAGGCCACGCCTTAATTTTAGTTTTCCTTAGACAAAAGTTTTTTATTGTTTCCCATGAACAATTACAAACCTTGAACTTGTGGCTTAAGCTGACCAAAGCTAAACAAAACACTTAAAAAAATAGACCCCAAAGCGAGGCTTTAATAATTGGATACATTTTTGTGTTAAACCCTATATTATATAATATGTATTACTTGAAATAAATAAAACTACAAAATATTTTATAATGGGCTCCTTCAAGGAAATTCGCAGATGACATAACTGTGCGCTGCTTTCGGCCGTGCATTTAATGGATGCACTGTAGCGGCGATACTTTTCTTGGAGCGTGACTAAATTGCCTGCAGTGTCCCCAAAGTTGGTCCCAAAGCTTGGAACCTTTAATCTTTCAATAACAAAATTCGGAGGAGTTGCAGTACGTACATAGAAGTCGTATTTTAAAAGGAAGCTTAGAAGCATCATATGGGAACACTGAAATAGTGCTCTCTGTAGCCCCTTAAGATTTTAAACTCAAATTCATTGAACAAACCTTTGTTGTAAACTGTAATTGCAAGGTAGTTTATTGTACTGTGTCATAGACATAGAGAGTCGAAAAGTTATCTCTCTATGACACAGGTGTTCGTTTATTTAGTGGGCGTATCCATGCAAAATTAAATAATTTATCAAACGTGTTTATTGTTTACCATCTCTGATGTTTTTTTATCTAGAATATGCCCTTTAGATACGAAAGTTTATATATAGTGACGTAACTTAAGAACTACTAAGACACTTACTGCTTAAACTTATTAAATATTCAGCGTTCTGCCTCAGCTTTATCTATGCACGTACCCTAGCTGAAAAGGAAGTATAAAGTAGGTAAAAACGGACTCTGCAATCAACTTGAATACAGCAATAACAAAAGCTAACCGGTCCAGTGCTTTGATAAACTTAATCAGTGTAAACTTTAAGTAGACCGCTTTGCCGGTTTATCTTTTTACCGGCCCTATCTTTCGCATATTCCTTTCACCTGCCGCATAAAATAATTCCATTCAAGCTTTGGTGAATTTTTAGTTTAATGCCCCAAGGAGATTGTTCCTAAATGTTTAAAAATAGCATAATCAATCGCCCAAATGCAGGACTACATTCATTTATCTATATTAGCATAAGCATCAAATAAATTTACTCAGAGTCATCTTAAGTAACTGTTTTATGGTGACGATCGATTGGTGGGTGTGTATTCAAAAATCGTCAAAAGTCTTTTGTACGTTTTTACAATATAGGTACCCGGCTCGATTTGGAATCCCCTGGTTAAGTTACGAGTATGTAGGTATATAATATCGATCGACATGTGTTTCGGTGTTTCTTTAAAAAAGTTTGCTACAGAAATAGAATTTCGTAAGAACGGAATTCGAATATGGTACAAAAGTCTGTATTAATTTTAGAGTTTTTTTTTTAGGGGACAACCATAATAACGGTGTGAATGTAAAAAATTTCCGCATTCCTTTGAGGGGTCTTAAACTTTGATCGAAGAAATGTGTCGTGTCTTAAGGATTTTGATCTCGAGAATAAACAATACGATGCGGGAGTGTGTTACATCAAAAAGCCTGGTTGTTTTGTCTTATCGTTTTTATCTTAAGAGAAAGTATGTGCAGCGGTTAAACTTTTGATTTCGGCTCATTAAACTCCACCATATGGGTAAAGTCTTATACGATAGTCCCTTATAAAAGTTTAAAAAATTATAACTTATAAGGCCTTGAAAACAAGTAGATATAAAGATTAAGATTCAGGGAAGATAAGGAAGATAAAATGTCATATTTTATCCTGAGTATACAGACGATTGAAGTGCCAAGAAAATTTGTCTTGTCGGTTGTTTCATATGTACTGAGTTATCCTAAGAAAATACCATGAGGTGTGGAAAACTATTCCGCATTCGCGTTTGCAAGAATTTATATAATTTCATGAAATCCTTTCCGATCGTTGCAGTCGATTCCAACAACAAGCCTAAGCAAAGCACATGCATCTGAAGGAAACATTCTCAAAAGCCAATTATTCTAAATACCTTTCTAAAACATACAGAACATTTAAACAACGTTTGCGACATACTATACGTACATTATGTCTGCCTAGAATGTATTTTATGTTAAAACTAGCGCAATAAAAGCAATCAAGCAATTATCCGAGGCAATTAAGCAATACCCAAATTAGTTTCAGCTGGTTGCGATGAATTTATGACAATATTATATATCTGCTGCTAACGGAATGAATTCTAGCTTTTCATTCTCGTTAATAGTAATTAATATATTTTTTTAGATTGCTATCTTACAGTGTTCAAGTTTAACACTTTGACACAGTAATGCCACTTGCAGAGGCAATGAACCTTCAGTTTAAGAATCATGATGAAAATAGCCATAGCCTTGATAAGCCGTTTCTTAATTTTGATTTAAGACTAATTGTTGTAATTTTTGTTTATTGATTTTGAATGAAACATAAGAGCGTGCTATGCTTGGTTAGAGCTAATGCGATGACCTAAGGTTAAGCTTAACATAAGCCCAACCTCAGTAAAGCGGAAACCCGTGAGAGAAGTCGGTTGCTCAGAACCCACCAGCTCTATGTTGAACCAGTTTCAACCGGATATGCGCATACGCGACCCTAGGCACGTACTTCTAGAAATAACTCCACGTATAGCTTTGGTCTGAAAGTCGAAAAGCTTTAACCCGCTGTGGGGGGCATTTGTGGGGATATCCTAAAATGATTTTGAGAAGGTGATAAAAAATTTAGGAAATTTAATTATCAGCTCTTAGGTGTAGTATGTATAACAGTTATGTAGGTACGTGCGGGAACGTTCTTCAGCTGAATTCCATTGTATGTAGTTGATTGAGTTGTGTCAGGAGGAAAAATATTTGATGTCAAATTTTTGTTGACCGCTTGACAGATAATGAATGTATTCCTTTTAGTGTTTTTAAACTTCAGTGGCTAACAAACCAAATGAAATTATCGCTTAAATCCGTTTCCGGATCGCGTTTGATTGTTTTTTTATCGTTGATAAGCTGCTTTGGGTATCGTTTGAATTTGTAACAATGTACTTTGAGCTTGAGTCTGGCTTTCAGGGACAAAAAAAAAGGCATTTTTAAGTGACATTTGAAGAATGTACCTCTTCCGCTCTAAAAGCACCTTTTTAATGAATAAAACTGGAATGAAAAATGCGTATATTTGCGTTTTAATAAGGAGATAAAGTTCTAAATATAGATTTTTTATTAAGTTTGATAAAAGATCTCCATCATCAGATTTAACTAATTAATGGTGATTAATCTTTTTGTTTTATGGCTCATTAAAAGCCAAGTAGCGATTTTGTATAAATGTTCCTTCTATACTAGGTTATACAAGTGTATTTTTGTACTTGCACGGTACACGGTATTGAGTACGAGGAAGTCGGATGTAAATTTGGTAATAAAATGTTTATGTAAGAAATTCCCAGGTGGCGGTTGATTGTTCGCCGATTGTGATGTCACAGAAACTGGCTTTATATCATAATTTTTTTAATTTTATTATCAACCGATGAATGTGAAGTATTTTTGCTCGACCCTAAGATCTAACAGGTGGTAGAAATAATATATCGCCGAATTGCTGCTTATGTTGAGAAAGAGCAAGATTTAATTAGAAACCATTGTGATTCCCACTTAAGTGTATCCTACGTGCGCGGTCACACGGCCGACGCGCGGTGAAAATTGACAACTTAGGAATAACGTGAACTTTGTATTCGTCAAACATGTGTTATAAGCAGTTGCCTGTTTTGTTAATTTTTGATTTGAAGTGGGGGTTGCTGTTCAAGTAAACTGACAACTTTTAAATACCTACACAAGTTCTTATGGAAAGCTGCACATATAAAAAGTACGTGTTTACATACAATTTTCGTACGTCACTTTCCATTAAAGCTTGTGTATTTGACTGATTACCGAAACCTAGTTGTGTACTTTGACGGGATGAACGCAACATATTTATTGGGCTGGAGGCTTTAGACTTTTAAAGTTAATGGAGATTCCGACAAACAAGATGGTGCAAATTGTGCAAAGCAAAGAAAAGTGACATTTGGGCGAAGAGCTGTTTACAAGAAATCGCTGCTACTACTAGCACTTACTTAAGGCCATCTCACAAAGCTGCGTTGTCGTTTGCTTTGTCCCGTTACGGTTCTGTTGCTTTACAACCGCGTTGAAAATATACCATTCGCAAAACGATTAAAAATCTTAGAAAATACCAACAAATCAACAAGAACACAAACCACCGCGAAAGTCAACAATTCCCGTTTTCAGAAAAGTCTATATGCACGCAAAAATTCATCGTGCTAAATTTGTTTGCTTTCTCAAAACTTTCTTACGCAAGAAAACGTAACGACGCGACGGTCGAAGCAATGTTGTGCTAGCTCCCATGTTTTCTCCCATTATTTCTCCCGTGATTTCTCCCATGATTTCTCCCATGTCAAATCAACGTTGGCGCAACGCAGCCTTGTGACATAGTCTTTACGCGCGCCGCGCGTGCCGTAAACACAAACGTTATTGGAAGATCTTCGCGATCTATCTGTATTATTATTCTGCCCAAGTCGGGACAGAAAATTTAGTACAAAAAAATTAAGTCAGTAATTTTTTCAGCGGTGTTGTTTTTTGTGATTTGACAGTTTCATAGTCCCAGTCATTTTAAATTGAGTTTTGAATGTTGTACTGGGCTTTTGACAATCAGCTGATCGCACTGAATGAACCTGTTGATGAAATCTAATTTTGCCACTATAACTTTCAAGGTTTGGCGGTGGGGAAAACACAGATTTGGTGTTTTTGCCTTTGGGTGGTGTTGCCTACAACGCTGATGCGGCCTAATAAAATGACGGAGGCTATACTCTACTCCCTCACATCCGCAGTTAACCTCTTCTCTTTTTGCAACTCGACAGCACTAGCTCCGCTACCGCTTTTTCAGAGTGGTCCTTTTTTTACGGATTTATTTTTTTTGCCGCCAGGGCTTATCTTCGACTGTAACGAAGATAAGAACGATTGTAACTTCTTCTCTTTTTTGGTCTCAAGAGTATTTCAATAAATGGACAAATACTATTCCAGTTGCCCAGCTCTGTTTTCCGGACAGGTTTCGCTTATTTCTGTTTTGAGTCGGGATCTCTGAATTGTCTACCTGTCGCAAAAAAAAAGAGTTATTGAAACGTTGACTTGTGAAAATCGAGAGTAAAAAAGCGATTGAATTGAAGCAAAGTGTTAAATTCTGAGTAGTTAAGTTAAATTAAGCGATTTGAATTTAAATATGTTTTGTTTGATAAATAAAGTGTTTCATTGCGTTATTATGAAAGTGAAATTGAGTTTTATTCGAAAAACACGAGACGAAAATAATGCAGTATAAAAAATAAACCGAATTCATTGATTAGTTTAAATTAAACTAAAAAATATACAACAGATCGAAACTTTGAGATTCTTGCATTTACTTGGAAGGATCTGTCACTTCGACAACTGGAAACTGGAGGGCAATGAGATGCGATTCTTTTCGTAATGAAAAAAATACGAAGCGGATCGTACATGAAAAGGCAAATTGAATGCGACTCGCTTACGATGTGCACGTAATCGGCCGCCTGTTTGTTCTGACTCGCCTGACTCAGCGAGTTAACCCCATCCCAGATTAATCTCTAAGGAACCGTTCGAACTACTCTGTCTGTTTTTTTATGTGAAATTTTAAGTGGTAGTTGCTTTGCGTGTTTCTGTGAAAATTATATGGACAACTCGAACTTTGCCTAGTTTTTTTTATGTGAAGTGACAGTTGGAATGAGAGTCAATGATTTCGAGAGTCGAAGATTTGGACAACTATTGATATTGACGGAATTAAATCTGCACTGAGTTTATTGCAGGTGCCCTATTTCGCAAAACGATTTATAGTTCGAACGAAATCGTTTTCATTTAAACGCTATTGCGTAAAATGAGAATCGTATGAAAGCTGACATGCTGACATAACTAAATTTTTGACATTCCAAATAGTTGTGCGTTTTACATTATTGTTTTTTTTTTTTTTTTTTGTTGTGACTATCGTTAACTTCATTATAGACTACTTGCCGCTTGTTTCGTATAACATAATAGGGCCACCGCCATATATTCCATATATTCCCCGATTAACAGAATTTGGTTTAACTTGACCCTGCACTAAAAACTGACCATGTACTTGGGCCAGTTTTTAGTTTTTAAATGTATTTCAAAAACTGAATAAAGAAAAAATACAACGCATAAAGTTATTTGTATCATATATAGATTTGTTTAATGATCTTTTTACATAAATTTTTTCCATTACAGAATAAAAACCTGCAATGTATTCGTATATTTATTAAATTTACTTTTTTTATACAAGTGTGTTTCTTAAATTAATCTAGGTACATTAAAATTATATGTAATGACTTATTGTCAATAACTAACACATTATAATATTTAAATATACTCTTTGCATTTTTATTTATTTTTGTTTCTTTTTTTATACAAATTTACTTTTAGCTTAACAATTTTTTTATATTTATTTGTAATTTTAATTATTTCTCTCTAGACCTTAAATTTTATTCTTTTTATTTTAAAATTAACATTAAAAATATATTCTTTTGTGTAACGATTTAAAAAAAAAAAGATAAAACAACTTTCCTTCATGGTCAGAACTAAAAAATAGACATTGCAACTAAGGTGCAGTTATACTTTGTGATTTATATAAATTACAAGATTTAAGAAATTAAAACAAAAAAATTAAACATTATATTGCATCGTTATATCAAGAGCTTTCAATGCTTTTATATGGTGGTGTGAATAAAAAAAGATTTTAAGTATATTTACAATATCGGATAGTTGGTGCTTGTTACATATCTCCTAGCATATATACATCAAGGAATGTTACACACAGACACATACATATACTATTTACTGTTAATATAGACAAATAATAAAGACGATGTGAAATTACAAAAGAAAAAAGTTTATATCAAAATAAATCTCATAGACTTAACAAAACTTAATCGTTATTTTATAACTCACACATATTTAGTTTAAAACTTAAATGTAAAAATTAGAAAACGTAAAAGACATTGTTTTACCTTACGCCTAGTCAATGTATGGTTACGTTACGTGTCTGTAAGTGGAATCTCTTCAGCGAGTGCTGATGAAGAAGACTTGTGGCTGAGATTTCTCTGCAAATGGTAGGCACTAATTTTTTTGTAAGCTCCGGAGCCACCTTTTGGCTCTTTTCGGTTACATTTTGAATTTTTATCATTTGGGGAAACGCAAGTTGAAACCTTGTTCCGCCGTTCTTTGGTTTTCATTAGTGTGTGTTTTCGGATTCAGCACGTAAAGTTTGGTCATTACTGTTGCTCAGGGTCCGGTTGTTGCTGCTGCTAGAACCACGGCTGCCGGTTGATGTCGTACGGCTTCGGCATGCCCAGGGAGGATGCCCGGTATGCGCCAGGTTGTGGGTAACCGGCTGGTCCGCCCGGAGCTAGCAGTCCCTGGTTGAGCATCATCCTGGTGCGGAAGTCCTCCTGGCGCTGCAGGTATTGTTGGTAGAATGGCGAGTTCGCATCCAACTGCGGGGTGTTTACGAATGGATTGAATGTGGGCGTCCTTGACGACGGGTGCGCGAGGAATGGATACGAAGCGGTCGCAGCATTGTTGGACTTGTCCACCACACCGGTATCAGTAGTGCCCGATCGATGTGTGGGCGTGGGCATGTAGTAGGGATTCGAAGCGTCTCGGAACTGGTCCAAGTAGCCCGTATTGTCGCCATAGATCCCCGCTGCTGAAAGACCTAGGCCGGCCGGAGATGGGCCAAAGTTGAACGCACTTCCAGGTACCATGCTGGCAGCAGCCGCTGACGTGGTCTTCAATGATATAGCCCCGGCATCCGATGGCGTTGTCGAGGAGGGCATACTAGACGAAGCGCTGACTCCTGGTTTGAGGCCCGCGTACAGTTGGAATCCCTGAATATTTTGCATCTGCGCGTGGTGCAAGTTCATTTGCTGCTGTGCGTTCGCACTGGGCACTTGGCTGTTTACGATGCCTGTGGCGCTCATCTGTGGCTGAGCTGCGTTAGCGTTGCTCTTAGCCGAAATATCGCTCGCTGCTGGTGCACTCGCCTTTTTTCGACTCCTAGTTTTTTTGGCGGGCTTGGATTCAAGCGACATTACCTCCATCGATTGGGATGAGGGCGGGGGGCCCGTATTGCTGCCATTACTCACCGACGGGACGTAGTTTCCCGACTGCTGCTGTTGATCCCTTGACATGGTGCTCGAATGGCTTCCATACGGTCCAAGATTCTGATACATTTGCGTTGGTAGGTTCATATGCGCGGCCGGCGGCATACTCTTGTCGTAGTAGCCCACGCCACCCATTCCATTGTTGGGTACGCCAGATGAGTTCTGGTTTAGGCCCATCATGGAATCATCCATTACAGACGTAAGTGGGTGATGGTTTAAGTTGAGCAAGGACGATGTCGGACTGCCATATGTCTGCGGCTTGTAGGTGCTCAAGTGGCTGATGAGGGAATCATTTGGTTTGTCGATACCAGCTGATCCAGACGCCTGGGACAGGTTGGTCGGATAAGAGTTTTGCGGCTTTGTATAGAGGTTCTGCTGCTGAGCTTGCTGATGCTGAACTTGCTGCTGCATCTGCTGTTGTGTGTAGTTGTTAGAGTTTGCCATGTTCAGGGGTTTGCTCATCAAACTATTGTCAACAGCTGGCGGTTGCTGTTGCTGCTGCTGCTGCTGGTGGGACTGAGTTGTTGGATCCTTGGCCGCAGGCTGGTTGGAGAATTCCTTGAAACCCATGTTGGCTGCGCGATTGAACATTTCAAACGCCTTGTTCGGCGGTATGTCCAAGTGCTTATTGAACCCAATGGAGCCCAAGAAGCTGTCGTACATTTGCTGTTGCTTACTTGTTTGTTGTTGTTGTTGTTGCTGCTGCTGTTGCTGCGCTTGTTGCTGCTGTTGCGCTGCTTGCTGTTGTGCTGCTTGTTGCTGCTGCTGCGCTGCTTGTTGCTGTTGCTGTGCTACTTGCTGCTGCTGCTGTTGTTGTTGCTGTGGCTGAGGTTTCTCTTGTTGGGAATCAACTCTTTTCGCCACTTTCGTGTTGTAGTCGGAACTCATTACATCGCTTGCACCGTCCAAATGTCGCTTTAATGGATTTGCGGTCGAGTTCTGTTGCTGCAGGTACTGGTCTTGCGGTTTTGGTGTAGTCAAGTCCTTGCTGAAGGCAGCCAGCGTGTATTGCGAGTATGCGGCTGGGTGAAATTGTTCGGTCATGTTCCAATCGGAGTTTTTATTGATGTTGTACATGGAACGCAATGCGGCGTCTTGTTGTGGTTGCTGCTGTTGGCATGCAGACTGCTGCTGATAGCCATGATACTGCTGCGTTGCGTCGTATGTTGGGCGATCATTTTGCGGCGCAGCCTGTTGTGTTGGCTGTGTAACTGCACTTGCCGTCGAAAGAGGGAGCGCCTCGGCAGGCTGTTGGGCAACGTTTGTCGCATTCTCCTGGAAAATACTCGGCGGCTGGTAAGCGGTCCCAACACTACTGGGAGTATACGGCGATGGTTGTTGCTGATGGTATGGAGAGTTCGCAGGCTGTTGGTATGGTGAGTGCTGCTGCTGCACTTCTGCAGGCGGTGCACTCTCTACGGGGTTCGTGACAGCATTCTGCGCAGCAGAAGGCGACTCTATACCCGTCGCCTGGAAAGGTGCCGCTGGTACTGCTGGCGTTTGTTGCTGATATGGTGAATTTTGATTCTGGTACGGAGACTGTGCTGGGTGTTGGTAGGGGGAATTGGCGCCTGCTTGATATGGCGAGTGCGGATTAGGTGTACTTGGGCTCATGGACGAATTGTAGTCCGACTCCTGCGACTGCGGTTGTTTATACTGCTCATAGAGATTTGGGATGGGCGAAGTTGATGAGTACACAGGTGTCTTGCTAGCTTCCGAGCCCGCAGATGGCGCATAGCTATTTCCACCGTAGGGCGAGTTGCCACTCAACTCCGTTGTTGAAACATTGGGCGATGAGGCAGAGGAGTAAATGTGCTGCGAGTACTGCGGATAGGGTGAGGGAAGTTCCCGAGGACTGCAACTCTTTTCTGGTGAGCTTTTGGTCGTAGTGTCCTGGTAGAAGCCAACTTTTATGGTTCCATTCAAGGGGTATGGAGAATTGGGCTTTCCCACCTCCTCTGGTTTTGGTGAAACCATGATTGGCGAGGCTCCTATAGGCGACGCCCCTATTGGTGATGTATAGTTTCCCGAGTATGACCCATAGCGCTCGTCGATCGCAATTCGTGGACTATCAGGGTCTTGGCTAAACGAAGACCGCTCTGAAATGGTGCTTCCTGTACTAGCTTTGCGTTGACGGGGAGGCGGCTGTGAAAAGTTGTTGTCTGACGACGTGGGTGATTTGAGAACATTTAATGTGTTGTTTGTTCCTTCAGTGGGCTTGTCGGTTGATATTGTCTCACCAGTTGAGCCCCCTTGCGGCTTTGGCTGCTGTTGTTGCTTACTTTCGTCTTCTTCTGCCTTCTTGGCTTTCTTTGGAACTCCAAACGCCTTGAGCCAGGCGCTAAGATTTGGTGTAGCCGATGACGTTTCCGCTTTGGGCTCTGGGTTGGTGACCTTCTTGACTTCGAAAGGTGTTTCAGCTGACTTTTCTGCTCCACATTCCAGTGAATTTTCATCGTTCTTTTCATCGCTCTTGTCCAAGTCTGGGTCTGACTTGTCTCGGTCTGTAAAATTATGAGAATGCCCTAGGCCAAAGCCATCGTTATCCAAGACACTACCGAGGCTCAACTTTGGAACACTGTCGTCAGTCTTTACAACAAGTGCATTCTTTATCTCCTTCACTTTCATTTGCACTCCCAGCGGAAAAAGCTCGTCGGGCTTGGATACTTTCTGAATTAGGTTCCCTTTCGCCTTCCCGGGCTTCAAACGATCAATAGTCATAATGTCCTTTCGGCGCGGATTCACCGCCGCAGAGAGCTTCTCTTTGAGTGACTTGCGCTTTGCTTCCTTTTGCATTTGATTTTTGATGTGCGGTGGAGGTGGTGGATTGGACAGAAGCTGAATAGTCGATGGTTCTTTGGGTTTCTGATGCACAACTGGTGGAATCAGAACCAGTGATGAAGTGGACGACGCATTGACACTCGTGCTGCCGCCTGAATTATTTGAGTTGCTCGAATGAGGCGGAGTTCCGCAGCTTGAGCTCACACTACTCGACCCAATGGCTGGAATGAGTTCTGTTATGAGATCTTTCTTGCCCACTGGAACTTCTGCCTCGGCGACAAGATCATCGAGTGATTCGGTGAGCTTGGGAACCAAATCGATCTTTGGCGTTGCAATCGGCACGGGTCGGCGAAAATCCGCTGCGTCCAGCTTTGTCGAAACCGAATCAAAGTCGTCTAGAAGCGCATTGTAGCGGGATGGCGAATTGCTGGCGGAACTGAATTCCGGAAAACGTGGCGTGTGCTCAAGCCAACGATTGATGTCTTTTAGGGTTTGTTCAGTTTCAAGTTCAAGTGCTTCTAGATTTGTGGATTTGCCCTGAGCCGCCTTCGCCTTTATAGGTGTAGTAACAGGCGGACTCACAGATGCGGAAGAAGATGCTGCTGGTTTCCTCACAGTCGACCTTTTGGAAGGTGTTTTTTCAGCCTCTTTTGTAGACTTCTTGACTACAGGAGTTGTTGGAGTTTTCTTTGGAGCCTTGCTACTATTATGTTTGGGCGTATCACTTTCCTTGAACTCGAACGCATCCGTCTTTGCAGTGTCCGACTTCTTTTCTTTTGCCTCCTCTGTTTCGGATTTAACCACTTCCTTCTGCTTCACTGGTGGTTTTTCCTCAACAATTTCTTTACTTTTGGTTTTAGCCTTGTCTAAGGAGCGCTCCCTAGGTGCTCTGGTTCTACCCGACGAAGAGGTGGAAGAAGACGTAGAAGCAATGGAGTTCACTTTTTTTGGTTCTTTTTTCGCTACGGTTGGTACTACTCCCTTTTCCTCAATATTGTTTCGGCTGCGCCGCTGCTTTATAAGATCGTATTTGTCCAAGAACATCGTCGATAAATCCACCCCATCGAACAACTTATCGCTTTTAACAGGCGATTGGTCGGATGAGCTTCCCGTTGAGTTTTGCTTGCGATACTCGGGTTTCTTCGCATGCTGTTTGCTGGGAGTACTGGCTTTCGTCGCCTCTGAACGGGATGGTGGTGGCTCGAGTGATGATTCTCTTGAGCTGGTTCTCGTAGAGACCGATTTAAAATCAGCTTCGTCGTACTCCTCCTCCTTGTTCTCAGTATTAAGTGCACTTTTCGCGTATTTTTTATGAAGATCGATCTTGAAAGGAGAAGCACTACGCGACCTAGAGTCTTCTTTTTCATCCTCCTCATCCTCTTCCTCCGCTTCTTCATCGTTATTTTTACCGTTAACGTTTTCTGAACGACTCGTTTGACTTTTATTTCTAGCAGAAGCCTTTGATCGACTTGTCGCTGCAGTAGTCGATCTTTTCGCTCTGCTTTTCCGCTTCTTGGCAACCTCTGTGGATGTCTTCTTTGACTTTTGTGTTGACTGTGAGTTCTTATCGTTAGCCTTAACTGGTTGCTTACTATCACTTGGTTTCTCCTCATCGGATTCTGACTCATCGTCAGTATCATCAGCTTTTGATGCCTTTTTCAAGCTATTGCCACTCTTCTGTTTTCGTTTGTTCTCCCCGTTCTGTTTGCTACTTGCCTTTTCAGATTTTTTTTTTGACTTCTTGCCGGTTGACGCACTGGGTTCATCCTTCTTTTTCTTTGACTTTGACTCTTCCTCTCCTGAGCTACATTTCTCCTCTTCCTCTGGCTGATGTTCGCCTACAGTTTTGCTCTTTGATTTTTTCTTTCGACGTCTGTCTTTGTCTTTGCGCTTCCGTTTATTTGACCTGGATCCTGACTCTGGAACCGCTTCAGCCTCAACTTCTTCCTCAGTGTGTTCGTCTTTTTCTACTTTTTTGACGCTGTGCTTATCAAACTTTGTGCCGACTTTCTTCGCTAGTGCACCAGAATCAATGTTCTCCTCATCACCCTCTGAGTTTTCCTTGTTGAAGTATTTCTCTCGAAATACATTCATCTTTGAGTCCGGATAGTTGAGGTTCGCCGAGTCATCATCGTCATCCGAAAGATGGTCAAAGTATTTCTTGGTCGCCTTATCGAAGGCTTCCTGCAAATTGTTGACCATTTCGGTGTACTCTGTAAAGAAAAAATAATAGTCTAGCTAGATCCATGTTTCTGTAATACAGCTTTCTTACCGTTATTCTGTCCATTGTACAGTCGACAGTTGTTTACAATCAACTTAAAGTCGTTCCGAAATTCGCTAAATTTATTATACTCGCCGTTGTCTAGCTTGTCCTCCATTTTCAGAAGATCCATTGGTCTGAAAAAAGAGATCTAATTGGTTAGCAAAACAAATTGATAATGAATATAGGTTACCTTCTTATAATTGTGTAATATCTGGGTGCGATATCCTCCTCGACTGGGTCCATAAACGGCCAGGCGTCTCGGTGGTTCTTCACATATACTAGAACCTTATGCATGCCGATTTGAAGGACTTCGTCGTTTTCCGTGAAACTAAGAAAATTCGTGGAATTTTTGTTGAAGAAGTTTTTGTTGTTTGACAGAATGGTGGGGTTTGTTTGACTAATATTGGTTGTGCTATAGAAAGACTTATTCGTACCGCTGATCGATGACGACGTAACACTATTGTTTCGATGGATCATATTATTTACAAATGTTCGATGGTGGATGAGGTTTTTTGTTTTAAATGATTGAAGGGGAAAAGCACGCAAGAGATGCGGAATTATTGTTATTTATAAGCATTGTTAGGGGATATGAGTGCAAACTAAAAAATTTTTAATTATGACTTGTTAAATACAACAGCAAACAAACATTATGTATACATGCAATACTACGAAAATGACGTTGGTTATGGTTTTTAACTTCTGGTATTTTCTAAACTTATATGCGATTCAAAACAAAAGCAAAAAAGTCACTGAAAAATGTTTAAATGCTCTGAAAACCCAAAACACATCGGTTTTCGAATTTCGCAGCAGTTTTGTGAAAGAAAAAGCTGTTTTTGTTGTTAATTTCGAAGTAATTTACACGTTATGAGCTTCTTGTTTTTGCCGCATAGCTCCAGCCGTGAAAACCAGTCTATGCTAGGGCGTAATAAACTTAATTGTCTTACGTAACTAACGTTTATAACGAGTGATTTATTCAGACTTGTTTTTTTAAAAAATAGTTTTTTTACATATCACACGTAAATGACCTCTGTGATTTGTACATGGTACACAACACTAGCTTACCCGGTAAACCTCGTTCCAATTGTTTAATTTCATAAAAATAATAATTTCGAGCTCTATGTTTTTGCATGTTATTCGATCAATTCAAAATCTTTATTCGAAAGTTTTATTAAATCGAATGGAAATATCTGAACTGTTAAAAATGTGTTGATTTGTTTCAATCAATCCTTCCGCTTTTTCACTGAAGTGCTTTGTGGTACACAACATTTTTGAATCTATTCTCGGGCGCGTATACGTACAAAACAAAAGCTTTAATGGCACGTGAGCACACAACATACACACCTACTGGTGAATAATTGCCTACGTTCGTTTTGGCATGCCAGTGAACGTGCAGTGACTCTTCTATGAAACAGTTAAAAATATTAAGTTTTTGCAATTTATTTTAAAATGACTTAAGTTAGAGCGAACAAAAATAGCCTTTGTCTTAGATGGCTAGGTCTTTCTTAAGTTAGTGTAATTTTTTTCCTTATATCAGTAGAGTTTTCTGAGCCTATTCCGGACCAAGAAGCGCACAAAAAAAAACGTGGAATTTAGTTACTCTTTCACTATATTTTCCGAAAGTTTAAAGGACATCATAAGTAATTAAGTTGCAGATTGTAGGCCTTAGTATCCCTCATGAATGTGTGCAAACTAAAAAGAATACGATCATTAGTTTCTTATATTTTGCCATTTGACGAAAAGCAGATTTGTGCTACTTTTGTCAAACAGTTGTTGTCTACGTAGTAGACTTAAGTATTTATTGCTATGCATATGTTTATCTTTAAGGTCATATGTTGAATAATTTTGCTGAGTGCGCTTCTCGCCTCGTAATAATTCTAAGTCCATTATTTAAAATTATTTTCACACACCTTTGCTGAGTGCGCTTCTCGCCTCATATTATTTCTTAATGCAGTTATATTACATTCCCTTTATGAGAAATATTCCAAATTCTGTTCACACGCTTTTCTTACTGAGTACGCTTTTCGGCTCAGGTAGTTGTAATCTAGTTTTAAGTATGATTAGAATAATAAAGGGACTCTGTTGTAAACTTTGATGAAGACGGTCGTGTTCTGATTTACTAAATGTATATCGCGCGGTCAGTTAGTTGTCCAACTTTATTTATATGATGATATAAGTATCAGACACTATTCCACAAGGTCATAATAAAGTTTTTACCATTCCAATTCATTCTGAGTTTCATTTAAAATTTAAAACACCAGTTCTTAATGAATCACTCTATATAAGACAAATTGATTTCTTTAACCTCTCTTGGCTCGCTGTATTATTATACGCACTTTCAGGGTAGTCATAAGCACAGCCCCCTGATGGCGGAGATTTTACATTAAGAAAAATTGAAAACAATAAGCTTAATAGACAAATCTAGGAGGATTTGCCTCAAAATGAACGGTTTCATCGTCGACGTCTGCTATATATATCAAGATACCATAGCCATATATCAAGATACTCTTTTCTTTCTTTCTTATATAACACTTGCAGAGGTAAGCTTTGGTGTTTCTGAGCCATGTTTCCAGGTTCCGTCCTGACTTAGCAGCGTTTGTGTGGCATTAGGAGCTCGGCTCAAAATATGTCAGCGTGTGCAAGAAAATGTGATTTAAAATGGATGCAAATGGAACCAAAATTAATAAAAAGAAAAGGGAAGCGAGAAATTTCAGGAAGTGAGAAAAATTTAATGTGATTGAGACACACGCATTTGAAAAGAATAGCCAACGCCCAGAAAGTTCTAGAAGGAGTAACTATTACGAAAATGTACAAGCGAAGTACATTTTTTAATACCTCCGTAGTTCTTAAAAGCTATATAGCCTAAGCAAAGTAGCCTCAAGGCCCATACTTTTTTTTTAATATTTCTTTCCTTTTCAAAGGTTTAGGGTTACTGTGGTAATGAGTTAACAAACCGCAAGTAAGAGGGGTCAAGGGTAGGGAGTACTGGTGCACCTTTAAAACCGCGTATGCAAGCCCATATACGTGAAATTCTGCAAAAGGAAGCATTCAAAGTTAAGCTCAATTGTGAATTCATGAGCGTTAGTTCTTGTAAGCGTATTGCGTCTTTATCATTCAAAGTTGTGCGTTACCTCGTTTGCAATGCACCTGCCTTTAAGTTTTTTCTCAGCTAAAGCAACCAAACCAACCCCGACCCACACAGGTTGATCAGTTTTTACGTGTTTTAAGCCTGAACAAAGTCATTTGTGTTGTCATTCTTAAGCATGCAAAGGGTTCTAGGGCTCCTACTTGAATATATCAACCACAGAAAAACATGCTTGCTAAGGCAATGCAGAGAAAAATAACTACAACAAAAAAAAAAGCAGCGACCAAGACTTACTCTTCTGATGATGATTTCGAGGAGTTCTTCTTCTTGGTCTTTGTAACTGGTTCAGCGTTAGTCGCTGATGTACCAGCACGTACTGTTGATGCTGACGTCGATGTCGACGGAGCTGATGCTGTTGGTTGATTTTTTTGTTTCTTTCCACTTGTGCTTGTTTTGCTTCCGGAGCTGCTTGTCCTTCTTGCTGGCGTTTCCTGTTCTTTGCCCTCGCCGAGAGGAGGAATAAAAATATTACCAGGTAACGATGATAGAGAATTATTGGTCTGCCTTCCTGGCAATTTGATGTTTGTGGTTGGAGCCATTATATTATTATCCGATTCTGATTCCGAATCGGATATGTAGCGACAGTTCTCCTTGTCCTCAGTGGTTGAAGAAGAACAATCGCCACTCTCGCGTGTTTTGCGTGATTTTTTCGACGGCGAAACCGATTTGGATTTCTTCGTTTTGCCTTTTTTCGCCACTACAGTGGGTGAGAGTGCTGGTGTGTCCTGTAGCGGAGGATTTTCCTCAATTGCTAGTGTCTCTTCTGGATTTCCCTGCTGTGATGATTGATCGACTTGATTTGTAGGTATAGTCGACGTAGATTCAGCGCCTACATCGTCTGGTGTTAGGCAAAACGTCTCTCTCTGATATAAAAAATCACTGGAATTAGTTGTGGGTCTTACAGAACTTGCATATGTTGATATACCACTAGCGGTTGAAGTTGATTGGGAGCTGTACATAAGAAATGTTTATCCCATTAAAGAGTTGCATGTATTTATCAAGGATATAAGGGGAACTACTTGAGTTTTTCTAAATATGTAATGAGGACACACACTTAATGAGGTAAAAAAAAACAATGCATGCTTACATATAACAAAAATGTCCAAAGCAAGAGAGAATGAAATCAAACCCATAAAAAGCACGTTCTCTCGAATTGTCTGACACCAATTATAGCTGTGTTGCGGCCTTTCGCTTTCGATTGTGTTTTTGATTGAGAGTTTCCAAAATATATTGCAATTCTCAGTGTCAAACAAGTCGTTCGCGCGTCTCTGCCGATATCATGGTAAATAATAATAAAAACAAAGCGCTCTAAGAGTTAGTTATAGTTGACTGTGTTTGTAGGTAGAACCGAAAAAAGAATTCATCGATGATCTTTGAATTGCTTCTACTAATTATTTTGTATTCAGTCAGAAAATCGCTAACCGTCTTCTCCGGCTTTTGGTCGTCAATGCAGACCGTGGAGGTTCGATAAGCATACGCTGTTCGAACCTAGCTCTTTCGAGACGTTCTGCCTTGATTCTCTCTTGTTCCTCGCGCGCCTTTACCTCAACCAAGTTTCGTATACGACTTGAGTTTCGCGTTTGGAGTAGTCTGCAATAAAAGAACATTTTTCAAAAGTTTTTCAAGACACATAATTGCGTAACTTACTTCTTTCTTCTAAGTCTCTCACGCTCTCGAAACAATTGCGGTAGTTTTGGAAGAAAATTTTCATTTAATATATTGTAGAGGGCTCGTTCTTTAGCATTGGTGGCCGATTTAAATTTTCCAGCTAAGTTTTGCCAGTCTTCTTCGGTGAAGCAAATCACCTGCCAGATTTTGGTTTTGTTGTTCTGCTTTGTGTCTTCGCGATAAAGGCGTGTTCCATAAAAATACCAATATCCGGAATTCTTGGAATCATAACCCAACGGCTCGACCCGAAGACTGTCTGCTTCTAGATTACTGAGTATCACTTCCACATCTTTGGATTCCAAACGAAAATGACAAAGCGCGTGGAGAATAAGTAAGCGTTTGCGTACGGCTAACGATTGAAAGTCAATATCGGTATCAAAATGATTCTCAATGTTGTGAATGCGGCACTGTTGGCGTAAATAACGCCTTAAAAACATCTGATAATTACTGGTTGTAATATCGCTTGCAACACGCTTGAGAGCATCGCAACCCTTAAGAAGACGGACAATTAGTTCAGGTACTAAGCCGACTTGATAGTCGGTGCCATCGCATAAGAGAGCTGATTCCAAGTCCTTGAAACAAAAGAGAGATGTTACATTAACGGTGAATTTAGGGCACCTCGTGTAAACTTACTTCAATGTCAATGTCTGGTAAATCAAATGCTGAACTAAACAACGAACAAAAATGAGATATGCACGGTATCTCCCACCATGATTGAATATCTGCAATGTTCAAAAATGAGTTGAAAACGAGTTAAAGGCAAAAAAACTTTAAAAGATGTACATCAATTGTCGCGTTTTTGTTTTTTGATTCAAAAATGTTTTGAGCAACGGTTATAAGGTTTTTATTTAAAAGCGATCGTGAACATGAAGCTGAATTGTTCAGAAATTCACGCTCATGCTTATACTCACATGACGCTTGGAGCAGTTGTGGCATTAAATGATAACTAGTGGCAATTCGTGGATAATGTCTGGAGAGTTATATTTCGTAAGTTTAACTAATATGGGGTCTATTAAATGCATACGCAAACATTAAAGTTCAATATATTGAGGAATGGGATGTTATTCTGGAAGCGACATTCTTAAATAAAGATGAAGTCGCAAAACGTTGAAAGGGCGCTGCGTATCGCAAATGCCATCGCATTTAGATTTTGGTTTTTCTATATACTGTCGTGAATATAGAAAAGGGTATCATGAAAAGAGTTCAGATAAACCTGCACCATAGCAAGGCGGCCTGCGCCAATGTCTCCTTTTTTAACAAGATAGACATGGACATTGCTTTGATCCAAGAACCATGGTTATTCCCTGGGATGGTGAAGGGTCTAGAAAATAAAGACCTAAGAGTTTATCATACTTTGGTTGGAAGGTAGGTAGTTAGATCAGAGCATGCAGTGTGGCTAGAGGGCAGATTAAACTGATTTTTTTATCCACCCACAGCAATGGGGATCAGGCAGGTGCGAAATGGGAGTGACGAAAGCGGCGAAATGGGAATGCCTCATGACTCGGTGGGCTATCTGGGGTGTATGTTTTATATTAGAAAACAATCTACTGTAATTAAATAAGGGTAACGAACCCACCTTTGTGACAAGAAATAGCAGGGAGGTGCTTCTTTGATATCAGCACTAAATTGATATTTAGCAGCAGCCCAACATGCCTACACTAATGGCCGGTGGAGATATAGAATAATGCTAAGCCCTGCCAAACAGTTTCCACAAGTCAACCTTGAGTTTGCAAGAAAGATGAAAGTGGCTGCTACAATTTTTTGTGAGACACCTGCGAAGGTGTCCCATTTCTAAATTAATCGGATTTTTAACTTACAGATGGATTTCATTGTGTTTCGAAGTATAGTTTTTATATTTTCCTTAACCTTTTCTTCTTTTCATTTCCGTTCGCGATTTGTTGACACGTTTTAGTGATAGTTTTATGTATGTTAACATTACTCCATATACAGTAGTAACCGTTTAGGCTGTAAAGAACCATTTCACACAGTCTCAATAAATGCCCCATAAGAAATAATGGATCATTTCACATACATATATAGAACCCGCTTGAAGCAAACTTTCGCATAGCAAACCACTTTTGCACATCAAATGAGGAAAACTTCCGGTTATTACGAACGCCATAGTCAGTTTTCAAATTTTCAAATTTTTAGGGTCTTCAAGTACTGTATGTGAAGCTGCCTTGTACCAAAATGCTCAAACGCCAGAACTTTGTTCTTCAGTATTAATTGGCTTTCTTTTTCGTTGTATTTTAAAATTGTTAAACGTCAAAAATTGCTTGCCATGTTGGGCTTTTACATAATTGACTTAATAAAGTTATGTTGTGGTGTCCTGGGTAAACAGGCATCGAGGACTGTTGTACACCACTCGAATGCTTAATTTCACTTAAGTCCGATGCTCTCTAGCTTGAATCAAACTTCTTAACTCTTTTTTAGACCGGTTTAAAATTGCCAAATGCCATGTGGCAACTTTTTATCAATTTTACATTTTTTAATAATGAGGTGTGAAACTGTTTGATTCGATACTGTTGACGTCGTGCCAACGGATATATTAGCTGTATAGTTTTGTTAAAAGCGTTGTGAAATTTCATGCGTTGTCTTAATAGGATTGTGGTGCCTATGGACAATGACAAATTAAGACTGTCATCTTCATATCTGATATGTCATCTTTGGTATGATTCCCTCTACATTCCTTTGCTATAACTTGTGTTTACTGATATTTGGAGCACGATGAGCGCCAATAATAATTTTGCTACTTTGACGATAATTTTTTAAAAAATTCATGCAAAATTTTTAAAAACATAGTTAAAAAAAGTTAAGTTTTCTGATCGATTTTCTTAATTTTTCTTTCCTTGAGAATATTCTACAAAGTATAAGAAAACTAGAAAAAAGATATCGGTAAACCCATCTTCAAGTTAGGGTGAGACGAAAGTTGTCTGAAAAATATCATTTTGGAAATGCATTGGAAGTTGGAAGTGCAATGCTTTTTTTAACTTACAAACCTTCTTCAGAACCATACCTTTCAATCAAATAAGAAATCATAAAATACCAAGTGCAAAACTCGAGTTATAATTGTTCAAAAATTTTATCAAGCTCATTTTTATATAATAGAAGATAAGAAGAAAAATATAAATTTTCCCGATGAAATGTAGTTTTCTGCTCAGAATTTTATTTTTTGTTTTATTGGCGGAGTTCGCTTTTTATGCTTAAATGTTGTTTTTTTCGAGGTTATTCTGTTTCTATGAACAAATGAAAGGAATTTTCGATTATGTATTTTTTATAATCTACTGCGGTATATTGCAGCGCTGATTGGCTACTGTTTTTAGGTTTAGCATTTTACAAGCGGAAAGCATTGGAAGAGAGTGATTACATTTTTGTATTCACAAATTTGTGTACCCGATTTCCACAGGAATATAATGTATTAGTTTGATACTCGCGAGAACAGAGAAATATTTGGCGATAGACTCACAAGACCTTAACAACATAATATTATTAAGAACGCATCCTGAAGATAATAAGTTATGTCCTGTCCACCCGTTAGTCCGTATGTCACAAATTTTAAGGCCTTAAATTTTAAGCTAGGGAGCTGTATTTTCGACTTAAGTTATTTGGCATCCGATCTTATATACGCGTCTCTTAGTTTTTTTTTCTTCGACCACTGACACACCAACAATCGAATGCATGTACATAATTAGGTTTGATTCATAGTTTGTAACATAGAGAAATAATCAGGTGGCCCCCTAGAGACCGAATTGTAAGTTGAATAAAACATGTCCCGCCTGCCTGTTTGTCGGTTGTTTATCGGCCTATGTTGTCCTAGGAACTTGAACGTTCACACATGTGCTTTTTAAGGCCTGAAGCTGGACAATTGTAAGAAAATTATTAAATACGCGCATTGGCACGAGTACCCACCATATCTGGAGAGCGTTTCCCTACCCGCAGCAGAAAAGGCGCTCGATTTTGTGACCAGCAACACCAGAAAGCGGAGCCTTGCTAAAGTTCATTGTGATTTGCATTAAAAAAAGGAAAAAACGTCACTATATGGGCGTAGCGGCATTTCTCAGAATATTTATATAAGTGTATCTAGGCAAACAACTGCAAAGAAAAATTTGTTCCTTTTTACGGTGCCACATCCGCAAGGATCTGACAGGCTCTCCGAGAGTAACATTCGTCTCGAAAAGCTTTTCAGCGTGCCGTTAGGATTCGGCAAAAAATTTAAGGCCCCTTGCATGTGAAGAATGCACCACTCAGCATACATGTTGGAAACTTGGTTCTGATTCACCTCTGTTATTGCGCCACTCCATTTATTTATTTATTCACTTAAGGGCAATGGGCAAAAGTGGTACAACTTTCCACCGCGAATGATACCAATGTGGGTGTAAAAGTCATCAAATATGAAGCAATTTTTACAATTACAGCAAAGGAAAAAACAATGTAAGAAAAAGTTACAGCTAGATAAAGAAGGACATTCTTTCGTGGTGGTTTTTTCTTTCCCCTGCTTCTTCACATGTAAAATATTTCAGTAATGATGCTAATTCAACTTCGATTCAACTAATTCAGCTTCGATAGCCTTTTTCCACTTCTCACCTCCTTATTTAAAGATTGTTTCTTCATACGTAACTGGAGTGTTCATACTCTTTTTGTAACATACATGGCTGTGGACTTTGAAGTCAGAGGAGGCCATGTGGCTACAAACTTAAGTAAAAGAGCTTAAGAATCAAAGCAAGGGAATCTTCTTTTGAGAAGTTTTTCATGACACATGATGCTCTCAGAGGGCATGTCAGACACTCGCCGACGTGGGCACCGTAAAAAAGAGCGAGTCTTTTTTTTTTAGTTGACGATGGTAGGATAAATTAAACAACAGCAACAACATAAATAAAACAACAAACAATTGTGCTGCTCTTTGACCTGGGAATTCTATATGCATACATACTCAGTTTCGCGATTATATCTTGAGATTTAAGCCCGAAACCTTTTTTGACACACAGCCAAACATGGCTTTCTAGACCAAAAATTCGATCTCGATTATATGAACTCAACATCTTGGGTCCTTGTGGTCATTTGACATGCCACCATTATTTTTCCAGGCTCAAAAACTTTCTGACAAACTTGATATACTGCAATGGGATAGGGTATAAAAACGACGAATTAACATCTTTTTAAATGAGTTTTCTATGAATCTTCAATCTGCAGGTGCACAGACTCACGTTGGCCAGCCCCTTGGAATAGAAAATGGGTAAAACTATCATCAAGCCCAATTAGAAAGTATACCTACAAAACTATGCTTTGCGCGTTGATGAGAGGTAATAAAGTCCAGTTGTACCTGGTTCTTGGGAAAAGTGCCACCCAACACGGTGGACTCAACCAATAGTTTAAGTAATTTATTAAATTTACTTACCAAGGAGGCCGATGAAAGTAGAAACCATTTATGGATACACTGTGTACAAAATTTTCTTTATCACTTTCAAAAAAAGTTTTCCTTCCAATAGCTCTTTTATGTGCGAGAGCAATCCTTTTCGCCGCAATCAGCAGCGATTTTGATTTAATGATTGATGCTTGGTTAATGATGTTCCTGACTTCGCTTCATCGTTGCACACATAAAGCACTGAAAAAGAAAGGATAAGACCAAAATAAATGTACATTCGAAAAAGTGTGGAGAGGAAAAGAAAAGAAAGAATAAACCGCGCCGCCTTTATTTTTTATTTTCTTCTAGAGAACAGCCACACATATGGGTGATCGAACACGAGCGAGGCACGAAGGGCGCCTCAACTGGCACCATTTATCCAAACAGCAACATATGGGCTCCTCTGGAGTGAAGGCAAAGGCATCGAAGAAATTGTACGACACATATATTTTTTCTTAGCTTTTTCTCTCTTCTTTGGAAACTTTTTTCCTCTTTCTATTTTTTTTTTTAGTGGGCTCTTGTGGCTTTATTGATTGTGCCCGATTCGCATTTAAAATGTTTTCCTTTTCATTAGGAATATTCACCGAGGAAGCGCTTAAGGCGTGATTTATAATTACATCAGTTTCAGAATTTGTCCACTAAATCCCGAGGTTTTATCGCTCGGATGGAAAATATTGCACTCCCACTAGAAGAGAAAATTTCACTTGCGCAAAAGTTCCCACATTTTGAATAAGTAGAGAAAAGACAAGAAAAACGAATAGAGGGCAACTTTGTCGCATCGAAATTTGTTATATTTATGGCTTCGCGGCGGGTGGAATAGAAGAAATCGAATATTTGGCGAGGCGGGCTGGGAATAAATGCGTTTATACCGTTTTTACATGTTTCGCGGGACGATTTGTTTGAATTTTTTATTTCACTGATGCGAACGACGGAAAATATTTTGCCATTAATCGAATTCCTCAGAGGTGCGGGCACTCTAGACTTCCGATGTTTGTCATATGGCGATCCTCGTTCAACTGCAACGGAGATATGGAATTTTGATGCTTTTTCGCGACCATGTTTCGTCTAAATCAGGGTAGAGCGAGAAGAATGTATACAAGGCGCGTGTTTTTCAGTAGTCGGCTGAACGGTATAAAAGGTGGAGGAAAAGAAACGCGATAAATGGTGTATCGCGACAGCACGATAAAATATAAACTATATATGAGGTTTGTATGGGGCGAAGCGGGAGAGCTGTTTTATTTACAGATAGCAAAATAAGCGCTCAACATACTTGGGCTCTTCTATAATTTCAGTTTGTTTTTCACAAACACAAAGCGTTCAAGGAAATTTTTCAAATCAATGCGATTGGTCGAAATTCTGTTTTAGCAAAGAAAAGCGACAGTAGCAGCCACATTATTTCCATGACACTTTTAAATAAAACTTATAAAACTTTTAAAAAAACACTTTTTTCATAAAAAAAATTTAAGGCTTTATTGGCGATTGAAGGCGATCTCCCGACGGAGAGAGAGGAATATGTAGAGACCTGCAACAACCTCGGTTTCCAAAAAAAATTCCAAAGTTATCATCCAGCTTTGATTTACTTGTCACTTGGTAACTTGGTAACGTTTCAGTTTGACGTTGTTGAAGGCCTCTACATAACATATTCCTCTACTGTCCAACAGGCACAAATTACTTAATAACTAGATATTCAACTAAAGCGTCCCTTTCCCCCCAAAACCCATTTGTTTATTTGTTGTTGTTGTTTTGAGTTCCGTGTCGGTGAATTGTGAGAAAAGTAAACAAAAATTTGAGAGCCCGCCAAAATAGCGAGGTGAATTTCACACTGACATTTGAAAAATTTAAATACATATCTTAAAAAAGTCATAAAAGATAACACACAAGTCATTAAAGTCAAAATGACAATTCTGTTTTAATTTTGCCCACACTTGGGGTGAGCCTACATTGAGACTACAAAATCGTAAAATTAAGTTCATTTGAATGTGCCTGGAAATACTGGAATGTCTATGACGTAATTGGATATTTTTACGAATTTGGTCTTTTTTTCAATATAGTTCGGGTCACAAATTACTTAATAACTAAATATTCAACTTGTGCGTCCCCTTTCCCCCAAAACCTATTTGTTTATTTGTTGTTTATGCTTTTCGGTTTTGTGACGGTGAATGCGTGTGAGACGCTTATTATTATTAATACGCAGATGGGCTTTTCTTTTCTTCAGAATCGTTCATGTGTTATTAATGTTCAGTTTTTAATTATGTAAGAATGCAGAAAATATTAGTTATTCAGCAAAACAAGACCAACAGTTAGGAAACAATCGAGAAAACTTCCATTTTAGGAAAAGGCTTATGATTTTTACTTGCGTAAAATATTAAGCGTTCCCTAATTTAAGAAAAGTGAAGAAGTTTAGAAGCATTAAATATAGCTTTAATTGGATTACATCACTGAAATTTTTTTTTACTTGTGATTAAATTTGTTTGTTTAATGAATGCTTCTTTTGGTGTCAATCTCTATTTTTACCTACAAAAATATACATAAACATTACTCTTTCGACTACTTTGCTATTTCACTGACAGAAATCAATTTCAATGTGCTACTGATTTTTTTTACGAAATGGGTTCACTCAAAAGTGCATTATTCTTCTGTTCTCAGTTGCCAATTTAACTTTTGATGTTCAACCCTAATCTCAAATGCATGCGATAATATCGACTTGGAAGGATAAGGATGACAATCATATCATAATATTGATTTGTTCGAATAATGAATTCAAATGTGGCGACTTCCAGATATTGGAATTTGTTACAATTTTTGTCCGGTAGACGGAGAAAAAAACTGATTCCGCCATGTTTTCGTGGTGAATCACTTGAACTTCGTGGTGAATCTCTTCAAGTGTGGAATACATTGACAAGTATGCGTAGTTTTCCAGGTATATCCATGGCAACAGCTTGTAGGCCCCTCGGCTTTCCAGTCTAGTTGAATATCTAATTCATTAAGTAATTTCTGCCAACAGGTATCGCATTTGAACTTTTCCATTCGTCAATTGGGGATTGAAGGCAGCCCCCCGGTAGAGAATAGAGGAATATGTAGAGATCTGCAATAACGTCAGCTTTCAAAAAACCAAATTCATCATCCGGCTTTGATTTACTTGTCACCTGGCGAAAAAATAAACAAAAACTGACCTATCAAACTAAAGCACGAAAACATCATTGAATTTTTTATCAGTCAACAAACAGTCAAAATTTTAAGTTTGGCGTTGCTGCCGGTTTCTACATATTCCTCTGCAATCCACCATGCATCGCATTCCGAATTTTCCAATCGTCAATAAAAAAAAACGTAAACAAATGGGTTCAGTAATTATTCAGTAATTTATGTGCTAGGCTGTATGTCTCAAGCATAAACTACGAAATAACTGGATATTCAACTTCGGACATGTAAAAGCTTTGCCCACAAGCTGAAATTGATGAACCCATGCTCTGACATTTGTTTACAAATGTGAGTAAATTCATGAATTCATCATTTCCACGTAATTTCGTTTTGCAGCTTTTATATCAGCTGATCGAGTAAGGTAAATTGTTGTTGTATTCTCTTCGTGACATCTATCTATCTATCACCGACACGGAAATTTAAAGCTTTGAAAAAGCCTTAAAGGCTTTATAAAAAAACGTAAACAAATGGGTGTTGGAGGGTAAGAGGGACGCAAGTTGAATATGTAACTAGTTATTCAGTAATTTGTGACCCCCATTAAGAATTGTATAGTGGTGTCTCGGCTTTTGATTGAACCAGCCATTTGGTTTGACAATTTGGTGATTGAATTGACATTTCGAAGTTCATTTTGACGTCTATTGCTACGTCTGCTAAGTTTAACTACTTTATTTATTACCTTGTTTATCCGAGAAAATAAACCGACTTGGGCTCAAACCGTTTCGACTTGAAACGATTGCACAGGGGCGTTTAAGCAAAATAAATCAATCGTTTTGAGTCAAAACGATTTTACATGGGATTTTATATTCATTTGACAGTTTGGCGCTGCTTTTTAACATCCTGACAACTGACAATCATCCCACATTTGAAAGAAATGCATTAATCTGTACACAATGTACTCAGCATGTACTTCAGCATTCAGGATCGAGTCAAGCATGTTTACCACACCGAATTAAACTCTCGATGATATACAGCGTTAATAATTTAAAAGGGAAACGCATTATATCGAAATAACAAATCAAAAGAACAATATTTATTTTTAATTCAAAAATAAAACAATTTTTAACAGGATATTTCAACAATCAAACAAATTTTAACAAATTTCTTTAACAAATTTAGCACAAACTTCCATGTTTGAAATGGAAGCCGTTAAACTTAGCACACATTAGATTTTTATTTTAACACACGTTTTATTTTTTACGACAAACGCATGTCGATATGTTTATATTCGCATGGTGACAATCGACATGTCAATATTTTGACATTTGTAAACGCAAAAAGTATTCCACGAATTTAGGTGTATAGTTGCTAATGTATGGGATTCTATTTCTGTTTCACATTGCTTGTGACAACGCGGCTTAATATAACTGTAAATATGATGTCATTGGAGTAGACTGTCAGTTTGTTTCCTGTTAAAAGTATTCGCGTGCTACACAACACACCGTGCTGGCCAATCACAGATCAAGAATCTGTTTTCAATGACGAGGTGCGTAGTTAATGTAAATTTTTTTCGTCAAATGGCATAATTTAATGTTCTATGATTTGTGCAGATATATAAATAATTCCAAATACCACACTCCAAATACCACATTCAGAAAATTGCCATGTTGTTTTTCTTTAAATTATAACTGTTTTATTGTACACATTTTCTTATGCAGTAGAGAATTTCTTATGCAGTATACAACAGCTTGTAGACCCCTCGACTTTCCAGTCAAGATGAATATCTAATTGAGTGATTTGTGGTAAAAACTGAATGTAAAACTTATTTGTGACGGATCCGTCTTACGTGAACAGTATCAGTTTCCTTTCTCGATTCTTAAACTGTTACAAAGAGAGATTTAAGGGAGGTTAGTTGAGGATTTCTGTTAGCCACGGGTTAATGTCCGATAAAGTAGTATAAGATAGTGAAGATAGTATAATAAAAAAAAAACATAACAATAATTAAATATAATTTATTGCTATGGAGAAACCACCTATCCTATTATTAAAAAACGAATATAGTTGTTTTCCGCTCAATATTACAGTTTGTAAGAAATATATTCATGTCAATTGCGATTTATATCATACGTAAACGTTATCACGTATTCGAACGCACTGACCATCGGCCCATGTAAAGCGCGTCTTACGAACTCGTTCAGTCATCGTCACACCGACATCAGGCGAAGACGAGACGGCCACCACCACTATTTGTCAAAAGTTTCGCCCCTCGAAGTGTATGGGAAAAATCGACAAAATTTTTCTCAGCTCAACTCTTTCCGATGTTCGGCATCTTCGCGAACAGATAAATACTTTTCGAACAAATAATCTCAATTAGAAAAGAACAAGTGTTCTATTTTATATAAAATCTCTGGAATATTTTCGACAATTCCACAGAGAAAACATAAATTTTACTTGCGTGTTCCCAGCGCAAGTGAAGCGACGTGTGAACAAAAAAAAAACTGCATCCGCGATCAATAAAATCTGTGAAAAAGGTAAAGTGCGTCGTGTATTATTAAATAAAAAAACATAAGCGAAAGTATTGTAATATTCCACTGAAAAGTGGACAAAGTGTGTGCAAAGTGAATTTCATGGAACCAGTCCACCAGTGGTGACCAAATGCAACCGAAAGTGAATAAGTACACTTGTCTGCAAACGTCGATGGCTGGTTGCACCAGCATGTTACTCCATAGCCTCGGCGAGTATTTAATCGATTTTACAAATGCCTGCAAATAGCGTAGCCCTGAAGTAGCCTGGCCTGAAGTATACCTTGATTCCTTATCAATTTATCTGTTCACCTGTCGTTTATCTATTAGTATCCACCTCGGATGATAGGAAAACCACGCCCGCATACCGCACTATCAATTGGAAATTGAAACCAACCAAAACAAGCAGTCACCAGCATTCGCAACATCTTTCGGGTCGGCGGGTGCTGCAGTTGCGCTATTCCTTTGTGTGTGATGTGACACGGTGTGAAGAGGAATAGATAGAGGAAGGTGTACGCGGTGTGCACATCCAGTTGTTTTCTAAATAAAAATTAATGATTCACCCCTTCCCTGGCCAAACATGTGAAATCAAATTATATTTGCGGTGCTAATTCAATTCGTTTCTGTGGACATGGAATTGTGGTGCACTTGTAAGAAACGCGCGTTGATTGGAAAAATGTGTTCACCACTGTAGTGAATCGTTTTGGTGTGCCTATCTATACCCAACATGAATTTTGCACTTAGTGTCGATGCTATTTAAAGACTTTTTGTTTATTTTTTTGGATTTTGTTGCCATTTCGCTATCTTATTTATTTTTTTCGCACCAAGAATATGTTTCGATTCGAGTCCTATGCGATTATTACGAGTGTTGTGGAAGACAAGTGTGTTGAAGAATTTATTCTCTATCTGTCAGAGCAGGGGCAAGGTGGAAACCTTGTAAACAAGTATTCGAATTTGTACTATGGACGGCTTATATCGCCGAAGAGCTATTATTCGTTCAGGCCCTTTGGAGATGTTCGCATGTAAGTGTGTGATAATCGATAGTTTATGGGGATACACCATGTGGAGATAACCCAAATTGTCGTGTCTGTATAGATTTATCAGCAGCAGACCGAAGAGCAGTATCATGTTGCTTTGCCCGACTGGCGATTGGTGATGCAATCCATATGGCTGTCTGCTATGAGGTCGAATAATTTTTTTTCTTTTTGGAAAATCGTTAGGATTCTTCCATAATTCGTAGAGGAAACATATCTACTTAAAAATGACCTTATTTTAATTTCAACATAGGTTAGGTATCCACCTACAAAAATAATAGGTCGGTACCTATAAAGCACAAACAAATTCCTCTTAATTTGAAAAAAACTCTTTCCAATGATTCATTGGATCTGATTTGCGAAAGCTTCACGAGTGCCAGCCAGAGGCTCATTTTAATTGGTATGAAGTGTAGGTATGTAGAGTAGATAGGCAAATACCTTTGAACTCACTGAAATAATAAAAAAAAGACTTAGAATGGCAAGCAGTGAAGAAGAGCAAATCAAATAATGTCAGCTTGGTGAAATGCCGGTCAGGATGCTCTAAATTTCAATGAACTTTGAATTTCGTAAAGTTAGCATTTGAGGGATTTTACTTTACGACAACAAACAAAAAATGTAGGTATACCTAGGTACATATCTAAAAAAGTTAAATAATAATATGGCTTAAAAGACTGCCAGGACCCAATAAGACAATCTTTTTAGCCGATCAAAATATAAAAACAAGTCTCCACGTTCATGATGATCCTAAAACGTTTTAAATTCAAAGCGCATCAGTACGCTTTTGTCTTCCTCCCCCTTGACCACATTAATATTTCCACTTGCAGTTTATTTGCTAGGAATAAAAAAGTAAGTAAGTGCAAGAGTTTGTCTGTAACGAACTTCTAAATACCCGACTCTCTTTACCCATTAACACCAAATTTAAAATTTTTTGGCTTTTTTCATATACTGAATGTCAATTGTTTGTATTAGCCACGCCCCTAAAAAAGGGCGTAGGCTGAAAATTAAAATCAATTAATTAATGCGTTAAAATCGAATATTTATGCTAAAAAAAAGTTTTTTCCCAAAAACGCCCTCTAAAAGTGAGCGGAGCTCAATGCTTTGTATGCAACAGATGTTAAAAGTGGGCATGGTCAATAGAGGGGACGGACCAATTTTTGTCTAGTTAAAGGCTTCTGGTCGATTTTGCTCTCCACCAAAATTTGAGTTCATATGTTTTGTCTGTCTTGACCAAAAGGCATTTTAAATGAAATGTAAATTTGAGGTTGTCTGATATTCAAGACAAATTGTGGGCGTGGCTGTCGGCGGATCTTCTCAATTTTCATACTTTGTCTGTACAAAATGAGAACCTGTACAAAAGATTAACCTGCACCCCTTCGTCAGAAATTTACATAAAGTTATTACGATATTGCCTAGTCCTTTCTTTTGAAATTAAGTTAATGAAAATAATAGTTATTCTGCGAACAACGAACTCTAATGACCAAGAAAGCCAATCGAATCGCAAATCGAAATTTGAGTATACATTTAAGTCACAATCCACATTACCCTGTGCGTCCCTTGTCTTGAAAAGCTTGAAAACCAAGAAATAGCAGGGAGATAAAGTAGTCCTTTGAACTTTCTGAATTATCCTCAACCAAGTACCTAGTTACCTAATATTATTTCTGTGCGTGCTTCACGCGGGTCCAGAAGACGTTTGTGTCTGGTCCTAACACCTAATAATTGACTCGTCAACAAAATATGTCAGAGAACATAGATAGATTTTTATTTTCGGTTAAAAAAATCGCTAAAAGTAACTTTATAAAAAAAATTTGTTAAAAAATTCGTGTCACTTTAACTAAGAAAAAATTGCTGTTAGTTAAAAATTACTTCAGACAAACCACCCCACTTTTCCCTTCTCCAGCGCCCAGCACTAGATTTATTCAAGGCAATTTTCATTGACAATTTGGCAAATTTCGTAGTAGGTACATATACATATTGCTATTGAAACTTGCAGCATCAGAAGTTAGAAGTAACTAGTTAGAAGAACCACAAACCCGTAGAAAGAATGAGTCCAACAGCATTAAATCACATTTTATTGGGGTCAGTTCGTGACCAAAAACAGTGCGATTTTTGAACTTTTGCCTTGTTGCGTCGGTTCACTGAACGACATGTTTTAAAAATCTATACATATCCTCGATTACCAGAAAAGGTCATAGGAAGGGTACAAGTTCTTTGCATGAGCGGTGATAAATTAACAAATCTGAGTCTTTGGCCTCACAGCAAAAATATTATCCGCTTAACCTGTGCCTCAATGCACGGTAGGAAAGCCGTTCCTATATTTCCATTACTTTCCTAAACTTTTAAAGGACCGATATTCCAGACCTAAACTTCACGCATTTGTTCAGAATTGTTCTTCTAAAATATCATTTGAGTAAATTTAAGGTAAAACCTTAAATTTAATAAAAGTAAATTAAGCTGTAATAAAGCGATTTTTTTCGTAAATGTTTTAGAACTAACATTTAAATCTTTAAGTACTGTCAAAAAAGATACGAATTGGATTACCATTTTGTTAGACCGACCTCTGTTGCCGCTTTATCTACTTCAAAAGCCTAATCAAATGCTTCTGACTAAACTCCTGACATATAGAGCTCATTTTCGTCCAGAAAACTGAAGTTAGTAAGCTAAAGCTTAACTACTTTAAAGAATCCCTCTTTAAAACCGAACCACAAAAATTGATGGAGGAATAGAAAAAAATAGCCTCCAACTTTTGTTCAAAAGTAGGTACAATATATATCTGAGTTTTTCCCTGGGTGGTGAGTATAGTGCCAAAAGGTAAGTGTCCAGTCTTAGAAAAGGTAGGTCATCCTTTTTATGGGGTGCCGAAAGGGTCTACGCTGTGGGAAGCTCTAGCATAAAAGTTCCTGACATGACTCCCCAGTCCACCCCCGCTTTTTTTATTCACAAAAATATTTGGCCGGAATGCAGAATATTTCTCGCTCTGCTCGTGTACCCTATCATTGGGTGTTATACTTTTTAAATAATCAAATCCCTCGTCTTACGATTGCGCCACGCACCTGACAGATATCTAAATTTTTAAAGCCAACTCGCTGCTTGAACTCCAAGAGCTTCACCTTTTACGGCGAGCTATATTTATATGGAAAGCTTGTCACGTGTCGGTTGTTTTTCTCGGAGTAACTTTGAGCCCGGGGAATCAGGAGAGTTTTCATTAAGGCAACTACACGGGGCTTACAACAAATTTCATATCGCCCCAAAAACTCAAGGTGTAAGGCAGCATCATAAACCCAAAAGCGTTTAATTTGGGTTTTTTAACATGTCTTTCTATACAAAGAGTTCTTCTTTGCCTTGCTATGGGAGCAGAATGCATCTCCGCTGCTTGAGTTTCCTGTTGAATTTGAGGTAGTTCCGAGTTTGGGTGTCATTACGCAAGCTATGTGCGGAAAGATTGTTATACACAACACAATATAAACACGAATGTATTCCATTCCTACATTCAATTCGGCAAAACTGCTACGAGATTTCCAAAAAGGTATATTTTTGCACTGGCTGGCTAACTGCTGCTAATTCAATCCGGATTGAACTGAAGAACGTTGATTGACTTTGGATCGATGACATTTTTTGGGCGATATAGTAATTAACTTTTTAAAATTTCGGAAATAAGACTTTTTATATGTCAGTTATACTAACTCCCAAAATACGCGTATAATTAAACCGTCCTTGCTTCTACAGGCATCCCATTTTTGCTGATTGCGTGTAATTTGCTGGCCTCTTTCTTATAAACTTCCATATCTGTTGTGACATCACGCTGGCACCACTGCATTGACAATTAGACACATTGATTGATTCGGTTATTGCC
Source organism: Neoascia interrupta (assembly GCA_947623515.1). NCBI lineage: Eukaryota > Metazoa > Arthropoda > Insecta > Diptera > Syrphidae > Neoascia > Neoascia interrupta. The sequence continues at coordinate 217,680,353 of OX392463.1, read as the reverse complement.
GCTGTCACACTCATAGGCCACGGTAAATATGTGTAAACGCGATCTATTCTTAACACTACAAACTCATTGACGTTTTAGTGCAACTTTGTCAAGCTTTATGCTTACTTTAGTTTTCCACGAACAGAAAATGCTGCTATTGTGGCTACAAACAGTCATTTTGTGAACTTAGGAACGTTCGACGAAATTAATGCTTTGCGAATCACTATCGAATTGGTTTCTATCTAAACTCAGTTTAGTTTACATCATCTTCAAATGCAGTTCTTCGCATCTTGTGCCAACTTTTACGTTATGGATAAGATACCTATTTAGGCCCCCACAAGTTTCAATTGCTCGTTGGTGTTTGCCGTCAGTCACTTCAACACTAGAAAAGTATCAATATGTAAGCTAATGAGGACTAATGAAATCTACACCCTCTTAGAGGAACTATACACTACAAGGATTTGTTAAGAGTGGATAAAAGCATCACCTCCTTGCTTTGACAAGTGCTAATTCGCTATTTGCCTTGCAAGTGGTGTCATCACTGCATTTTATTACACTAGGACTAGGCCAGTGTGCGCTCAAGCGAACCATTTATCGTTGTAGTTTTGCAGTGAACTGAATTAAAACATTTTTTCTTTAAGCTTTTTTTATTGGATTGCAAGGTTTTTCTAAATGACTTATGCTCTTCACTCTTTAAACTATTATTTCCGCTAAAATATGAAATGGCAAATAGAAATTAAAATTTTCTTAAAATGGGCATTTGTCTGCAGCAAGTATCTGTGATGAGTCGCTTGGCTAAAAATTGACTCTGATGTTTATCTCGCATTTGATAGTTGTGATCATTGCCCCCGCCCTGTGGTTTAATAGTAAGGTCAATGAATTACGCATCGTTATTCTATAAAAAGCTGCTTGAGATGATTTGGAATAATGTTTATCCATAGTTTAACGCGTTTTACAAAATATGTATCCACCAAATCCAAATTCGAACGTGGCTACACTCAGATATAGGAGTACTCTCTCAAAATAATTAAGAACTAAAATTGTAGTGTGTAAATGATGTCATAGTCGAGAAGGGCATCTCCATTCATGCGTAATAATACCATAATTTATATCTCTGATTGGAAAATGGTGATTTTGTAGGTATACCTAATGTCTGCGGCCTTGAAGTGGTTATTCACACTTAGTTTCACTTTTGGGTTGCCTTTTCTTATACACTCCGGAGTGGGTATTTAGTTTGTATCGGAAAGCGTATCTTTGTGTTGGCTTAAAGATTTACTGGACTAAAGTAAAAAAAAGATTCGAATAACACCATCTGAACTTTAACATTTTGGAACTTAGGGCAAAGTGTCTTATAACTTCGAAATGGGTGCTTCGAAGCTATAAGAAAGATAATATTTTTGGCTGACCTTAATTCTTGGACTAGATTTTAAACGGCTCAACTTTAGTTATAATGGGCATACTTTACCACTTGTTTATTTATTTCGCCTCGGGTACATTGAACTTCGTTTATTCTTCATCGTTAGCGTATGCTTGGTGTGTGTTTGTTTAACACGAAGACAAAATTTATGTTTATACACATTTTAAACGAATTCAGAAAAACATAGTTCACAATTTCATAGTGTTTATCTACTACAGCGACAAATCTTCGTTGGATATCACTATCGCGAATGTTTAAAGAATTAAAAAGTGAGTTTAAACTGGACGTCAATTATATAAATCAATTAGAGAACCATTTGCCCGTTGTTGTGTTGACGTGAAGCTTTGAAGACAGTTTAAAACAGGAATTCCTTCTAACAGTAGTTTAAATGATTTGTTATGGGTTAGAGTAGGGATCATGACGTTGTCTCAAACGAAAAAAAAATCTCGTACTTGTTTATATCTTCCCTACACTGCTAGTTATATACTTAGTTAAAGGACTGTTTTATTTCAATAATGTTTAAGTTACTAAAACGGTCTACCAGATTGACATTGCAAAATATATTATTCTTGATTTTTATGTGCGGTGCAGTTATAAAATAATTTGTTTGAAATGAAACTGGAACTTGTGCAATTCACTCAGAAGCTTTCCTCGATAATGGAATTCCTGTACCATAAAGCCTTAACTGTGTAGTTTTACAACAGGTCCCATCCGATGCCACTGTTACTTCCTCTAACCCGAAAAAATAATATGTGGTATTCCGAAGTATTGGACATTTTCCGATGAAGTGCAACACATCCTCACGCTCCCTATGATTGCATAGCTCACATAAAGTTGAAAGTTCCGGTAGGTGTTGTATGAAATTAAGACTTAACAGTTCACCTACTTTAAAGATGGTGTTTATCTTATCTGTCGAATATTAGCTTATGAAATGCGTCGTTTCGCTAAGATAACGGTTTAACTTGCTATAATAAGCTCTATGTTGGGATGATTGCCCCTCATTTATAAATTTGTCATAGATTTTGTTTCCGGTTTTCGTCAGTAGGGTGTTTACTTTTTGCTTTTATTGAAGCCTGGCTCTCGTTTATCGTAAAAGCGGGGCTATAATTACATTCTAATCCGAGTAAATTCCACTCCCTGAACACATGTGACCTTGTAACGTAGCATTTGGGAATACACAAACCACGGAATTCTATCTTGGCTCATTCCATTGATCTTGACAACATAATCGAGGTACAATTTAAGGGTATCTATGAACAGAGGGGCTACCCCAGTCTTCAATTTATGAATCCATATTTTATGAATCGATTTTTTCTGAATTAGTTCCACAATTCTAGGTACGGTATTCGTATCAAGTAATTTTCCGAGCTCCGTGTTAAGTGTATGGGTATAGGTTTCCCGGAAAGCATTTTTTCATAGCAACTTAGGGAAGAGTCGTAAGTTTGATACATTTTCTTCAATGTGGGCGCCAGAAATACTAAATTAAACTTCAAGAGGAAAGTGATCACGATCAGAATACGTTTTCACTTAATCCGAAAGCTGTTCAGATGTGTTATACAGTTCCCTGCTACAAAGCAGTACTCAATAACTGAAGTAGCTGCTCCACGTAGGAAAGTATATTCTCCTTGCAGATCTTCGTCAAAACAAAAAGCAAAAGTTTGCAATTCCAGGCATCGGCTAATTCAAGTATTTTTTTCGCTTTTTGCATCGCTGAATTCATCCTTTGAGTTTCGAATTAGCCATACTGATGTGTGCTGCTTTCGTTTCATTTATAAAATTATTTTGCGCTAACCCGTTTCTTTCATTATAATCATCGATAAGTATGAGCTCGGTTGGGCTAAGGTTGTTATGTAAGTCGTTTAGCTTGTTAAATTCATGCATCCAATTATTGCAGTTAATATATACTGGAACTAAGATTATTTCTGTGTTATCGATTTAGATTCCCAAAATATATGCCTCTTCGATGCTTTTAAACCCCATGGCTACTCCGCTATGTTACTGGCTCTTCCAAATGTGTTCGATTTATCCGCCAGAATAAATTTTAATTCGTGATACTTAAAAATACTTTTATATATATTTTCCGTGTACGCCTATATACTTGACGGTTTTTCTTTTACCCAATCGTGCTACGGTTTAAGATAGCTAAGATTGTAAGGACCAACAAAACAAATTATTTTGACGGCATTTTCAGTGAGCTTACGACTGATATGAATACCGTTAGCGGAGTGAAGACTGAAGCTTACTCAACTTGAGTTTTACGTAGAGCCGGTTTCACAGAGAGTGTCACTGTGAAACCGGTCCTGAATTTTAAATGATACCGTTATTGAAATCCTCTATGACTATTTGGGCAAGACCCTTCTTACATTTTGAGACCCTTCTTGTTCTTGTTCTTCTCTTTATTTTGGCGCGAGGTGATGATCTGAATGGGCTTGTAGGATACGCCGATTGCACCTTACAACCACCCGGTTTCGGATCTTTTCATTACTTATTTATTTGTCATTTACATGTTGGCATAGCAATATTCAAGTTTGCGGCGTAAATGAACCCAAAAGTGTAATTTTTTGGTTCAAATTCAATAATTTTCTAAATTAAGAATGTTTGAAGATTAAATGTGAAGGTCTTTGACGCTTCCGGACGACCAACCAAAAAGGCCATAACACTCAAGTATAGCGTTCAGGTCGACACATGCGACACTCTACGCTGCAAGTCTTAGCAAAAAAGTTTTAAAAACAAAAATATCATGCGTTAAGTTGTACAGTTTCAGCTACAGGTTGTGTTCTCTGTTGTCAGGTTGCCTGTATTAAAATTTAATTCAGTTTCAGCTGCGCATTCTGATCAGGCCTAAAGTGTTTTCAAAATTCAGAGCTGAAAAATAAGAAATAGAAATGAAGCATCAATTATGTTATTTGTGCTAAAGGCTTAAAGACAAAGCCTTAACTAAAGTTTCCTTTTATAACGAAATGTGGCAAAAAACATCAAACGAGTTTTTCATAGTAAATTTCGATAAACGTGTTTCACAGTTGAGTTGATTTATACCAGGTTCATTTATGATCATTTCACTCTTAATTAAATGTCATGCTCCTCCCGCAATTTAAATTTGTTAATACCACTGCACTGACTAGTTTCTATTGTTGTAAAAATAGAATAAAGCTTTGGAATTGACTGGCGGTAGCGAATATTGAATATACTAATACATGCTTAAATGAATTTGTAAAGTGCAGATATGCATGACAATGTATTGCTTAAAGCAATAAATAAAGGGGAGCTTAAGTTTGGCAAAATATTTATTTGTGAGTATACCAACAGAGACCACCGAGACTAATTTTGAAAATTTATAATACTATCCAAAATAGTTTAAACTAAGTTGTATTGTATAAAAAGACATTGCGACATTGTTCCAAAATGAGTTTTGACGTTTGTATGATACATATCCCATGATGTTCTTAGGTTCTTAGATTCTCCTAAGGTGTTCTTAGATGCTCCTGGCCAGACATGAGGATTTTACTCTATAAAAGAAAGCATGTCTGCCTCATAGATGGATCAGTATGACTTAATAAAATGAATTTTGCTGCAAATAAATAACTAACTAGGAGGTACAAACTCCTAATAACATCAAAACTGACATAAAACCTCATCTTGAAGTTGCCGCACCCGTAAGTTCTTTATGGGAAGATGTCACTGTTTATTTGGCGAATCTCTGAGAATCAATATAAAAAGATACACTAAGCTTAGAGCCACAAATAACAGCTTAATGGTTATTCAACATCATCCCGTAAAATTCGCTAAAAAAAACCTCTGAATAATTTGACATCTTGCGGTTCTCCTCCAAATTTCGGGTAAGATTACATCCGAAAAAGGAAACACAAAATTTACTGCGACCGAGACCTTACAAAACAAAGCAGAAACGTTTTAAAAGGCCATGTCTGATGGTTAATTATTAAGTCGCAAACGCACCTTAAATATAAATGCGGCTAAATGGGTCACACATAATATTTATAATATTTTTTATAACTAATATAAACTCAAATCAAGTTTATGTAAATCATCAAACATCCAACAACGCTAACCAAAGCGAAAATAAATCAAAAGTTATCTGATCCATCAAAGTCACATAATAAAACTCATGCTTGGTGTGCAAAAGACATCCAACAGCACAAATTATGTAAATGGCCACCTTTGTGTCAGAACCTGCCTCAATTCGTATGTTTTACAATGTTTGCGCAGTGATGTCATGCAGCGCTGGCAAAGCAAACGTTTACAGATATTTATTTATTATCTTTTGAAATTTGTCAGTGATAAACCGGACACGTAGTAAAACAAATAAATATTTGTAGGTGAAGAGTGTATTCACCGTTGCAAAGAAAAGGAGAAATACTTTCCACGTTATGAAAAGAGCAAACATTTTCAAAAACTATAAATTAGTAAGCAACGGCATAAATTATCATCCAAATAGGGAATCTCTCTTCATATTATCTCATAAGCGAGGTAACTAAACTTTTTTTTACAATAAATTAAACAATCGACAATGGATCAATTAAGATGCCACTTTGAAAGTCAATCGAAAAAAAATATTAAAAAAAAAACTCGTTAAGATTGCAAAAAAAAAAAAATTATTTATGGAAGTTTGTAGATACTCGCAGTGACTCTATGGGCATTGTAATTTTTTAGAATTATTTTGTTGAGAGCATCTACCCACATTTCGAGCGGCAAGCGTAATACTGCTACGGGCCCATAGTGTTAACATTACTTATGGAGAACACTGGTCAAGTACTCTCGAGAATGACTTCAATAGATTTCAACTTTACTTATAAGTGAGCTTGCAAGTCGGAAGAAAAAACAAAACAAAAGCTGTTGCGTAAGTTATGCCTACATGATCATACGTACAATATACATATTTGTAACTTTGAATATCTATAGAAGTTATTGAATATTTATAAGACTTTTGAGTCATGCCTTGTGCATTCTAAGAGTCGTGTTTGATCGAATCAACGCTTGAGAACGCCTTTTATGCTAAACGACTCTTCGCTCAAGGCTAATGGTGTTGACAAAGTCGAAAGCCGAATGTCTCACGGCAAGTGACAAGTCGGCAATGGGAAAGCGGCTTTCTTTGATTTGGATCAACAAAAGTTCATTTTGGGTCAACTAAATATTGGCATGAAATTAAAAATTACCAATAAATGGTGAAAAGATCACTTACACATATAGTATAGTAAGAGCTAGCACCTTTTGGGTTTAAGGGATTCAAAAAAGAATCAACCTAGTTTTTTTATAAGCTCTTGGGTCGTGGGTTTTGCATTTCCTAAAACTGCTGTAGCCGACTTTTTTTTACAACAATCCAGCCTTCTTCTTTGATATGGCGGAGGAAAATTAGTGAAAGAAAATAATGTTCATACCCAAAAGCTGGCAAGTATTCCCATGTTACACCAAAAGTTCTCAGACCCAGTCTATCATAGGTTAGGTTAGGTAAGATTGGAAGGGTTGTTTGCATTTGGTGCAAGTTCACTCGGTGGTCAGATTGAACCATTGTGATTACCCTTGTATGATAGACAAACATGGTTGGGCGCATATGTATAACTAAGTGAACCAGCAAGATCTTTTAAAAAATCGAGGCTATCCAGGCTTTCAAAGAAACTGACTCCTAAAAAAGGTTAGTCGTCGTTCTTGGAGAGCTAGAGCAGAGAAAGTGTTCTATACCATTCTAGTGCCATGAGGCTGTCCTTAACGCAATTGGAATACAAGAGAGGTCAGGGCTTTAAGTGCTACTTAACTGTCAACTCATTTAGTGGTTGTCGTTGCCGGAAGATCCATAGATTGAACTGTCTGCGTAGCTCTCTTCACCGCATGCATCTCAACTTGAAAAACACTGCAGTAGTCATTTAGTCGATTCGATATGACTGGTTGATGTGCAGTGTTTCCAAGAAGACTCCTGAACCTGTTCTATATTCTGTTTTCGATCCATCGTATACAGATACCGATACCTTTGACGTCAACATTTGTCTCTACCCAACCCAGTCTTGCCTACTTCTTATAGTAAGTGACTTGTCTTTTATCGAAGTAAAATTGAGGTTTCTTATAATTTGTACTGGTTACAAACCCAATTTGATTTAAAATGCTCAGTATGCTCTAGTGGCCTATAGAGATTGTGGCTTCGAGAGGATGTTCTTTTAGTCTGAGTGCTGCGTTTACCGCCACATTTCTTGTGAAAAGCTCCAGAGGTTGAAGGGGCAGCATTGTTTCCAGACCTGTTTGAGGTGTGGATCTTAACGCACCTGTGATACATAAGCAATCTAATCTTTGTACCTTCTTCACATTTGCAACGTTTATCCGACACTTTAAATCTCTTTGCATGTTATCGGATTCACGAAAACCGATAGCATACACACTTTTTTAAACCGATTTAAGTATTCGAATCGCTTTACACAAAACCGATTTTCAAATCGGTATTATCAAATTCAAACCGACTCCCAAATGCGCATAGACGATTAATTTTTGAATTTTTGTCACAAATTGTTCGAGTTTAACGTAAAATAAAACTAATTTTCAAACCGGTTGATTTGAAACGACTTGATTAGTTTGCGCATAAACATGACAGAGGCAGTGTAATCGATATAAGTCAAAACGGTTATAATTCAATTCGATTCATTTTGTCGGATAAACAAGTTAATTGTTAAGGTAAGAATTCGTCGTACCCGCCTTCCACCATACCAATGATTCATAGGTAAGAAGGTTCTTACAACCGCTGTATGCATTGCTATTTTGGGTTGAAGTCCCCACTTTTTCCCAATGGCTTGTTTACATGTGTAAAGAGCAATGAGACCTTTCTTCATACTGTCCTCAGAGTTCCGTTTCCAATTTAGTTTGGAGTCAAACAAAACGCCAAGATATTTGGCTTCTAGGGAGAATTTCAGTCGATTATAATTTCTCCTAAACTCTAGAAACGATCAATCACATCCACATTTTCGCTAGCATTGACAAGAGGGTGGTGTCTACAGCACAACATGCACACTACAAGGGCAGTTCTGTTAAACAAGCTCTACATACGCTAGTACGTTCCATTGAATATTCCCTTCACCACAAAAGTACATAATGGTAGCATTCCTTAATACAGAAGCGCTTTTATACTTTGCTACGCTAAGCAAAATGTCAGCACATCTGCGATTTTAGATGCATTGTCGGCTCTGAAAGTGGATGGCTCACTTAGTGAGTTCACTAATCAACTTTTAACGAGTAGAAATTTAAGCTCATATGTAGTTGTGTCTTCTGCCAGAAGATCTATCAGCAGGGGAACCCCGCAAGGTGGAGTCCTATCTTCACTCCTCTTAAATTTAACGATGAAGAACTGCTGGTTATCGTGGAAGAAGAAGGCTGCACCTTGTTACCTTAAAAAAAAACTCATACAATATGCTCTTAACAACCTTACAAGTTTAGACTAAAACGAAGGAAGGTATTCACTGATTGGCGACTGCATATGTTTGTTCGATGATTTACCTGCATAGCTCAGTAATCACACACACAGAAAATCAGAGGCAGATCTTAAGAAAGATCCCACTTCGTTCCGTGTGGGTGTTCCCTCGCGTCATTAGTAGCTCAAAATAGTTTAACGAGTAGGCCAAAAAATTCTACATCTACGTGGTACCACAATGGACCTATACAGATCTGAGAGTGTCGTTTTCGAATCCAACTGCCACTTCAACCTATCCTAAACACCTTAGGTTAGGTTGTGCATGGTAGTACAATGGACGTAGTATAAGTCATTGTTGCTTTTAGAAAAAGCAAAAACACTTGCTTGAAGCAAAAAATGTTTTGCATTTGCTAAAATATTTTTCAAGCAAGCGAAAACGATATTAAAAATAAATAAATAATAAATAGAGTGGCGCAACAGCTCGAGGTGAACCAGGGCCAACTTCTCAACAATGTATGCTGGGTGTGTTGATTTCTTTACATACAAGGGGACCTACAATTTTTTGCCGAATCCGAACGGCGCTTTTAGAAGTTTTTCAAGACAATTAATACTCTCGGTGGGCTTGTCAAACCCTCGCGGAGGTGGGGATTGTGAAAAAGAACAAGTCTTTTTTTTCAGGTGACGATGGCAGGATCCTGCCATCGAAAACGATATTAGGATCTTGAAATTATTATTTTGCGGCAAAAATTTTATGCTTGTGTGAAGATAGATAGCAATGTCTTCATTTAAAATAGTTTTAGTGCTTAAGTGAACTATTACGATCAGATTTTGGAAGATCTATTCTCATTTTTTATTTCAGTGATAGATACTTTGTTCGAAAAAAACAGCTACCCTTAGAACAATCCATAAACCCTCGAATAAGTAGTACATACATTGATATGTACAGCATAAAATACACTGCCGATGGCTACAGGATAAGGCCTTTATAAGGCCATTAATCAAGTGAAATGTCATTACAGACATTGTTAGATGATAAAAATGCTTTCTACTGTTTTTATAATTTTTTTTCCAAATACCGATGCTCGACTGTTTTCGATTTTTTTTTTAAGTTCGCGTAATAGTATGAAAATGGCAAAAGTTCCATGTCTTTTGAGTTAATTCAACGTCTGGAAATTCCGGAAGTGACACACTAGGACAGAGGTCCGAAAATTGCTAATGGCATATTCTTTCCTTGTCACTCTCTCCATCGCGAGTGTGATCATCCTCTCCATCGCAGGTGTGAACAACTCTATCAGCATCGAGTCTTTCTTCATTATAGCTCAAGCTCGTCATATTTTCATTCAGAAACCATAAATATATTTGAAAACAACTAAAATTTGTTTTTTAAACTTTTCAAATAAAATTTTTTAAATTCTAAGCAAAATTCTGAAAAAATCAATTATATATGTGAATTCTTTTAACGTAGGTAATAATCTCAATGGCTTTATCAAAGTAGCGCAAATTTTTACAACCCTTTCAGGAAACTTAAGATTGGAGCTATTGGAAATTTGTAACGGAATTTTTCAATTTAAACTTGGGTTATATGCAGAGATGGCAGAGTAGAATACGCCAGGTAATCTACTCGATTAACTACGCGTAGTTAATTGGGTAAACTACGCCTCTGATTTGTTTCATTAACTACCTACATTTGTTACACGTCTAAATGCTAAATTTCCAAAAGAATTAAAGAATAATAACAGGGTGAAAACACTGAAGGTTGTGAAAAGAGCCGAATGTGTAGCGTATGAGCAAAATCAATCAGCTCGAAATTTAATAAAAGACAAATAGCGATGCGTCTACAGCCTCGCAATTTGAAAAAGCAATTTGAATGGACAATTCGGTGGTTGCGTTGACATTCCAAACGTTATTTTGACGTCTAATTGCAACGTCTGCTACGTTTAACTACTATAACTACATTTAACTAGATAACTACTTCATTTATGTAGCATACGTAAAAAATTTAGGAAATCAAAAAAAGGCACATTTCTGCCATCTCTGGTTATATGGCTCTTTTTTGGGCAAATACGTAGTTTTTAACGGTAGTAATTTAAAAGGTGTTAATAGTTTTGGGATAATTAAGTCAAAAAGGCATACTTTGGTCGCATCGGCCGCAAAAAGAAACAAAATGTCTGGATAGAGAGCGAACTTTATTTCGAATACTAGAATATATAACTTTTTAGTGGGTTGTCCATGAGGATGATAGGTATGAAACACGGGGTAAAATGGCGCCCTTTTTTTCTTTTACAAATTCTTTCCAACAAACATGTGCTTGGATTAGCAAACCGATTTTCTTCGGCTATCAACCAGGTAGTCCTAGAAAAAAATTTGTTTTTCAGAAAAAAAAGTGTGTTTTCTCAAGCATTTTTTTAAAGGTATATAATTTGTTAAATCATTTTCGTATTTCGTTTTTTTTTTTGTAATTTTTTGGTGGGGTGCCGTGGCGTAGTGGTTAGTGTGCTTACTACGCCGGAGGTCTGGGTTCGAATCCTGCCATCGTCACCTGAAAAAAAAGACTTGTTCTTTTTCACAGTCCCCACCTCCGCGAGGGTTTGACAAGCCCTCCGAGAGTATTAGTTGTCTTGAAAAACTTCTCAAAGTGCCGTTCGGATTCGGCAAAAAATTGTAGTTCCCCTTGTATGTAAAGAAATTAACACACCAGCATACATTGTTGAGAAGTTGGCCCTGGTTCACCTCGAGCTGTTGCGCCACTCTATTTATTTATTTATTTATTTAAATTTTTTGGTGAGGAGGGGTCTTACTTAATTGTGCATTACTACGCGGGGTTGAAAACATGTTTCGATTTGCATGCGTAAGAAAGGTTCCCAAAATCCCCCCTGTATTTCATTCTGCTTCACGAGGTAGTTTTCTTCCATGTTTTAGACAAAACTATCTATATTCTCAAGTTCAAGAAACTACTTAATTAGTTTACCTGCTAATTTGGCAGTTGACCAAGCGGAGCAACGGGAGTGGCGTTAATTTCAACTCGCTTGCGTTTTAAATTTACTTTTCAATTGGTTGAGTCTATGTTGTCATACGCCTCCCCCGGTTGGAGAGTCGTATTAGAGGGTCCTCGTAAAACCTTTTTGTTGCGTAGATGGCTATTTGGTTTCATGATAGTTTATTAATTTATCTAAGATTGTTAATTAAAACTAGTGGGATCACACATATCTTAGCTAATTTTCGCTTGTCATATTCATTGTTATCTGCGTACCAATGAAGATAGCCTATTACCGGCTTGTGATAAACAAATACCTAAACATCTTTCGTTTTGCATTTGTTTAGCATGCCGAAATATATTGACGTAACAAATGCCGTGCGCTTGCCAATTAGGTACCTTTATGGCTCCATCCGCGCAAACATACATAATCTATAAATTTTGTTCAAATATTAACTTCTTTCAAGATATGCTTCTGGGTTTCTTTTTGCTAATAATCAGTCTTGTTGTCTTCTCTCCTCCTTACAGCAGATTTTGTGAGTGATTGCTTTTAGCAAGGAACGACGAAATTTATGCAAACATCAACCCACAACGCAAACACTGTTATACCCTCTCCCAAACAAGAACCAACAAAAAATGGCAAAGCACACATTCCACGAAAACTTGAGACACGCCGATAACTGAACGCAAACAAGTGTGCACTTAAATTATAGTCACTCGTCAATGCATACCAGGAGGCATTCTATGGGCGGCACCTGATTTGCCTTTCAATTACCCCATCTCAAGGCACTGCTCTAAGCGCCGTCAGCCACACGCTTAAGCGTTTATGACGCGGCACTGATCGTCGTCATCAGCAAAGCGTTCGTTACGAGACACAGATAAGGAACGAGCGACGATCATTCGCGGTGGAGAGAATCTCCATTAAGGCCTGTCTATCGCAAAGCAATGTGCATAAATATTTAAACCAAGGCAACATGAATCGCGATGATAGTGGCATTCAAAAATGTTCATTAGTCGTTGTCGATGGTAATGGGCGATCATCGATAGACGACATTGATACCAATGATGAAATCGGATCCAGCGATTTATCGCACACCACACGACTATCGACAGATGAATCGGCTGGCTCCGCGTTCGAAATCGTCGAAGTGAGCAGCAGCAGCAGCGGCATCGGCGAAAGACCTAGAACGAAACCGCCTCCATTGGGTATTGCGCATCGGCAGGGCAGTGGTTCTTCCACGAAGACATGCGAAGCTGATTGCGGTGAGGAGAGAGATACTTTTTCGCCAGTGAGTAGCAGCAACAGCAGCCCCAGTGAACACCCAATTCTAGGTGAAGCGGAACACCATAAGTGCAACGGAAGTGCGGATGTAGACAATAAATTTTTCGACCGAAAAACGAAACATTCGGCGGCGGCTGCAGCCATCTCCACTACGAAGGAGGAGAAGCAGCGTCAGAATGAAGAGATTGTCATTATGGAAACATCGTCGGTATCCTCTGAGACAGGTTCTTGGGAGTCGATATTTCCTAATCACGGCAAGATAACTGGGGCGGATGTCCGAAAGTGCTGCAATGATTTTCTGCAAAACGAAAGATCAAACTACTGCGGGGGAGCTGAGAAGCCAGCCAGTATCACTGCCTGCTTCATCGACGCTTCTTCCTTGCGTGACGAAGAAGAAGAACCGCTGTCTTTGGTTAGTATGGAATCGGTTGCACTGACAAACGCAGTTGGCGCCCAACAGTTGGAAACATTTCATAAGTCGTTCAAGTTCTGCAAGACCAGTCAGAACCCGAGGCCGGCTGGTGGAACTTTGATGGACGAGAAAAGAGAGGAAAACTCAAAGAGTTGCAGTTCCAGTGACGAATCTCCCCAAAAGGGAAAATGTGGGGATCAAGTTAACAATTTGTCCGACGAAGAAAAACTTTCTAGGAAGCGTGACAAAACTAAGTACAAGGATCAAACGAGAAATTCGAATCCTGAGGAACGCGATTCGTCGTCTTCCTCCTCGGATAGCAATGAAGCAGTTAGTCTGCGAAAGGAGAGGGAGCGCAAACAGGGCCAGTTTGTATTCAAGCACAATATCCAGCAGTTTTCGGGACACATGATCAGCCCAAAGGTTCCGTTTACGAATGACGTTAGCTACACTACGGATTACTCTTCATCGAGTCCGGCAGCGAGTCTGGTGTGGTCGTCTGACGTGGAGCGCAACCAAAAGTCATCGTGTGTGCTGCCAGACACACCCCACAACTCCATAGTTCAAGTGCATGCAAGGGTGGAATACCGGGACTCTGGAGCCTACTGCAGCGATGCGACCGATAGCCCGATACCAGCGCCTCGAACTCCGAAGCGGATGTCCAAGTTTGATGAGGCAAACCCGATTGTTTCTGGTGGAGCATCAATAAAAGACTTCAATTTAAAGCAGTGCGAAAGTCCCCCGGTTCGACGGCGAACAGAGACATGTCCAATAGTCTCTGGGGGCTTTATGTCTCTCGATTTTGAACGTGCCAACCAGGACGACGAGGAATTCAAGGTAAAACCGAAAATGAGAAAGCCCCAGGGACCTGGAGTCTCGTCGTGGGTCGTAGACATGAGTAGTTGCAAGAAGGATTCAAGTTCCTCATCTGATAACACATCGAAGAGCAGCACGGACTTTATGTCCCTCGGGCACAGCTCAGACGGTGAGGCAAATGAACGAAAAAAATCATTCGCTGATAATTCGAAGAAGCCAACAGGATTCTACGTTGACTTGTCGGGTGATGACAACTCGTGCAACGCCACTCCACCGCCATCTCTTGTCAGCCAAACTCCAGCCAACCGCGGCGACACAAATGACAAGAAGAACCTATTTTCCATGTTCATAGACTTTGGCGAAAAGAAGCTTGCTTCTAAGAAAGAACCACTGTCGTTGGCTGCCCGCTTGTCTAATTCGTTCAACCTGAAACGGAGTACCAATGATGATCTCATGAAATCTAGCACTAGCTCCACGGAAACGCTTATGTCTCGAAGCAATCATCAGCCTCCAACCGACCTCGATCCGAGATCAGAAGACGAAGGCAAAAGGGAAACGAGCGAGCCGTTGCCCACAACAGTTGCTGCAATACGCAGAATTTCGAAGAACTTTGCAGCTTCTTGCGATCCCAAGCGACACTCGTGGGCAAACAATCCTGCAACGACGCCTGCTAGTGCGGACTGTAAGCGTTCCATGTCTCTGACCGGGGACAAGGGACTCATGCATATTATCGATAAGATTCCTCTGATCTCAAAGACGTCTAGTTTGTCGGTAGACTCTTCACTGTCACCGTTTGAGGACATCACCTCTTCCAAGAGCGAGCTCGGTGGCAGCACCTACTCGAACAACTCAACTTCGGGCTCCGGCGCAGATGCTGCCGAGTTTGGAGGTCATATTTTGGCAGCAGCCAAAGTAAAGAAACGTCGAAAGGACGTGCAGTTGAATGAAACGTTTGACAAGAGCAGTGTAGCTTCTCTTACGGATGGGATACTGGGGTCCAAGGACCTTTCGCCTATTTCTACTGGTACCGACACAGAAGATCTAACATTCCAACAAGACGATGAGTGTCCTCACAACGGAACCGATCTCTCATCGCATCAAATGGTAAAGGAACTCCCCACGCGTTCCCTTATCATGGAGACCATCATCGAAGCTAAGGAAACATCATCTCCCAAAAAATCAAATTCAAACTATTCCTCTGCCCACACCATGGAAACCCTCAATGCAACAATTGAGAAGCAAAAACAGCTTCTGGAAACAGTAACTGAAAACGCTGTTTCAGAGTCGCAATCTTTTGTTAAGCTATCGGACATGGACAAGCCGATCGTGATGGCAAAGTTTGAGCTTCATTCACCGAGCGAGACCATGTCGAAATCGGTTGGAAACCATCGGCAAATCAATCGGCTGTTCCATGAAACCTCTCGAGCTCGACCACACTCATGGACAATGACACGATCCACAGGTCCCAGTATCTTGAACATCACGAATTCCGTGGACAACCTCAGGAGCTTATCGCGACTCTTCCCCCAATTTTCAAAGGAGCTGAGCTGCAGCTTGCCTAACGACTTTGCAGGCAACGTCGAACTACTGGACTACGCGAACTCTTCGGACTTTTCAATAAATTCTAGTCTTGCGTCCAGCTTCAGTCGCTCTGGTATGGACGAGTCTTCAATTTCTTGCCGCCAACCAAGGCGACTTGGCGAAGATCTGCTCAAGATGTTCCTCCAGGAACTCGCCACTGATATGACGGTTGAGGTAAACGGTAGACGCATAAAAGCACATAAGTGCATTCTACGCTCAAGGTGTCAGTACTTTGCAGCGATGTTGGCTGGCGGATGGGCTCAGAGCTCAGGCAATGTCGTCTCCCTGCCTGGATATTCATATAGTGCGGTGCACTTTGCCTTGTGCCACATTTACTCTGGCGCATCGCATCCTCCTGATGGGATAAGTTTGATGGAGCTGGCAGCGCTGGCAGACTTGCTTGGTTTGGAAGGACTCAAAGAGGTCACTGCGCATGCATTGAAGAGTAACTACTGCCACAATTTTCACAAACCTTGCTCGGGTTGCATTGACGGAATTCTGCAAGTGCTGCCGGTGGCGTTGAACCACGCGTTGGATGACCTGTATCGGAAATGCTTGAAGTGGACATGCCGTCATTATTTGAAAGTCTGGCCGACGAGATCGTTTGCTCAACTGCCGTCCGACATACTGTTTAGATGTCGCCAGCAAATCGTCGCCTATTTGGTAAGTTTTTCGAAAAAGTTTAAATCCTCAAACATTTATGTTCTCTCTTGTCTCTAGACATCCGAAACGGTTTTGGACTCAGTACTTGATTGTGACAATCTGCTCGCTCAGCTGGCACCTTTTCGATGGGCTTCGGTGGTAGAGAATCTCGTAAGGGACATTCTCGATGTGGCATACGGTTACATAGCCGATCACTTCTCGAGTCTTATAGCCAGCGATAGTTTTCTGTCCCTTGGCCATGACAAGAGCTGTCATATCCCGCGGCTGGAGAGCCTTCTTCTCCGGACCGCTTCATCGCTCACCCCTGATCAGGCGTGTCGAAGTTACCAGCGAATAACACGCCTTAACACGGTACTTTCTGCGAAAATACTTAAAATGCCGAACTTGGGCGAACTAGCCAAGGAGCTTCAAGGACTGCACGAGGAAGAGCTCGAGTGGAACGACGAGTTTATTCGACTGATAAGTGCCATCCTCTCTGCAGTAGAACAGTGTCTCACACGGCAGTGCTCACGTGCTATGCGAGTAAATGCCTGGCAGCGAATGGATTTGGACCTAAGGAAGAAGATTCAAACTTTGGCAAGACTAACTGAGCCAGTTGATTTGAGACGTGGAAAGTCAGTCACTAAAGCATTTTCGTTCGGTGGTAGCAGCAGCCGAAATCAGGATCTCTATCAAGTAAAGCTGGCTATACAGGCTCATTCTAAGCGTACTTTGGCCAATGATACACAGCTATACAAGGCTACAACCCATACACAAACCCACGCGCAGGACCACACAATTCAGACGACAGAACGGGGCGTACAGGCCAACCATGATCCCAGTGAGAATAAAGGTATGAAGATGGCGTTAAGTAATGCTTAGTTTAATTTGTTTTTTTCCATTAACAGGAAAGGTATTAAAGACAAACTCCAGGGCTCACGTACCACTCATTGTAAAAGCATCTGCACACCATGGAAATGACAAGACATCATCTCACAGGAGAACCCAATCGGAGACGTCAGCAGTCCGAGTGTCGAGTCAAAAGCCAGTTAAAAATCATTTCGAACCAGCTGAAAAACCAATTGTACCACGGCTAACTGAAGTGCGGCCTCGATACTTGGAGCCAAGAAAACCCAGGGGAGCTACGAACAATGTCGGGCCTGTCCGCAGCCAAACCAGTTCGAGCATTCCGTCGTCTATGGCAAAGGGCAAACACATTTCCTCCAGCGATAGCTCACGGAACTCCAGCCCTGCCATTCGCAAAAACGTTGCCGGGGCTAAGATAGGAACTAAATCGATCAATATGTCGCTGGACAGTTTGGCGTCACCCTCCCGCAAAAACAAGCAAAGGAGTAACAAAACATCCGACCCGTACACAGATTCGCTGGCTGACAGCATGAAGAGCTCAATGATAACCGACAAAACCGTTTCACAGGAATCGCTCACTGGTGGCAAATTGTCCCGTTCCAATCCAATGATTAGCAATAAATTAGCCTTGAGGCAACAAAAGAATCAACCGGCTCCCAAGGTCGCCCTCAACCGACCACTAGTAAAAGGACGACAAATCGCATCACACAACACAACCTCGGCCGGTTCGAGTCCATCTTCACTGACAACCAAGTCCGGTAGTCGCCTGTCTAGTGTCAGCTCGGTAAACTCGCCTCGGGATGCATTCAAAAACCGCTCGATATCCGTACCAGGCAACCAAAGTGCATCGAGCACCGGACAACCAACACCAACAGTTGGGCGAAAGAGTTTTCTCAGCGCAAAATCACGAGAGATTCTAGCCCGAAGAGCAGAGAAAAATAAACAACAGCAGCAGCAACAGTCGAGCAGCGGCGAAGAGAAGAGTCACTCAACGGTGTCTTCTGCATCAAAGCCCCAGTCACTTTTACGAGGCGGAGTTGGTCGTGAATCGTTACCTCCTTCTAATAGAAACTCATACTCGAATATACCGACTCGACGGCCAAACTCTTTGCATTTGAAGAAAACGACGAATCCCGCTCTTGACCAGAGAAACCACAGCAACCAATACCTGGACTCGCAAAAATCAAAACTGAAACATAAGAACGCTGTAACCAATGGTACCATTGAGCTGCACATCGAGAGCTCACCGCCGAAGGAGACAAAAAGGAACTTAATCGAAACGAAACTGGAGCGATCCAGTACATTTTGCAAGGAGTCTTCAGACTTACTGATGGACGTTAACGAGTTGCAGATTATAGAATGAAGGTAAATCTACTATTCTTTTCTTTTCGGCGAGGCTTTGATTTGATCTGAGATGTCATACGCCTTTAATCTGAACTGCGTTTGTGGTGGACCGTTTGTGGGGTTCGCCGGGGACTTAGTATATGCTCGCCACTCGGTTTTGGATCAGTTTATAACTGAGGCCGATCCATGAAAGGTTGAGAGTTTTATTCTTTCTCGATTCAGTAGGAGCTATTGTTGATATTGACTTTTTGACAGGGTTCTTACTTTAGATCTTTCCTTGGCAAAAGTTGGTGCATGGCAAAACCAACTGAAACGGTCGTGCTTTTTTCTGGAATGGATTCTTTTACGTGAAAGAATTCCTCTGAATTTTTTATATTGTATCCAGCTTTGTTAGCCCTGCTGTCTCGGGAAGCTTCTTCTACCATTAGCAATAAGTCTAAGACTTATATGCATAGTTTCCTAGGCATGCATGTAGGGCTTAGGGAACTTTCCATTGAAGAATCAAAACTAAATTATCCCAGGATTATTTCCAAAATAAGATGAATCTTATATTGGTCTGGGGCTAAACCGGGGCGCAATTTTTTTAAAAGTGAAAATGTGCAGCAGTGTTTCAATTTTTCACAAAATGTTTTCGTCATTATCTTCCTTTACAGTCGTTAGCTCACAGTATTGTGTGCTTTGATGCTTTTCTTTTTTTTCGTACACAATGTTTTATGTACACACATAACGGTCGAATTACAGTTTAATGGTAAAGTGTTTTGGCACTAATCTTAAAAAGCTTTACAGCCAGAAAGAAGAAAATTAAAGTTAGACTATACACATAAAATATTGAATTTTTATAATAGTTTCGAATTTTTTCAAAATACTAGAAAAGCTTTTGAGAAACTATGAATGAAAATATGTGCCCGTTTGCAACGCGTTGAAGGCCATCACTTTTTAATTTCAATATTAAAAAGCCCGATACTGGGCAACCGCAGTTTTAGCCAAGGCTAAAATCAAATTTTGGTTAAACAGTTTTAAAACTGCGCTTTTGACGTATTTTCGAAAAAAATCGTGAAAACAATTTTGTACCCACCACTATCTCCTATGCTATAGGCCAAATGATTTGAGAAAAATCACATACATCAGAAATTATTTGTTATTTTCGGATAAACTATAGAAATTTTTGAACATTTAGCAGATTCTGAGATTTAGCCCCCCGAAAGCTTCAAAAATTATTTTTCATAATATTCTGGTATCTTAACGGTAGTACCTGCTTCAAACAGACAGAACCTACTGATGCAACGCAACATCTGTCACTCACTGAACTCGAATTTCCATTTCGAATCGACTTAACCCCGGTTGAAATTTGTTCCTACTCTGCATGGAAACGTGATATCCACTGGTGGGTATTTGCGTACGTTTGTTTTGACACTCAAGTGAACGTGCAGTGACTCCACTACAAAACACTTGAAAATATTAAACGGGGACCACAAAGCAGCTTCAGGCTTCGGCTTCGCCTCGTTACGATACGTGGGCTTTGAACCGGCTTTGCAATGACATTTCGCTCATGGAGAGAGAGCTTTTATTATGCAGTCACCACGTTCTCCAAACATGTCACGATAAATTAAAAAATACGCACAAACAGCCGAAAGCCCTGCTAGCTAGTGCTGTGTTGTGGAATTCTGTGGAACATTCATGTCCAACTTATAAATAAATAATACGCAATTTGGCCAAAAATGTAGACACACTCAAATATTCTGCGTCATATCCGTGCATGACCAACACACTTATACAAATATAGCCAAAGGCAGACTGATTGACTTCGTGTGTGCCATCGAAATCAACCCCCATTTCCTTCACACGAAGCAAAAGTTCAGCACATCTGAACTCGTGCTGGGTTTCTGAGCCTCATTACGTAGCATTACGTTTTCTCTTTGCAAACTACATTTTGAAGCTGAGCTTCATTGTGTTAGGAACCACTGAAATCGTATGGCTGAACTGGTAAACGTCAAGCCCAGGCTGCTTTGTGGTTCCCGCATTAAGTTTTTGCTTTTTATTTTAAAACGTCTTAAGTTAGAGAGAACAAAAATAGCCTAAGTCATATGCGTTTATGTCTTTCCTAAATTAGTATAATTTTTTTTAAACTTGGAATTCCACGTAAAGTTACTCTCACTATTTTATTCGAAATTTTAAAAGACCTAATAATTAACTAAGTTGTCGATTGTAGGCGTTAATGAATCCCTCATAATTGTGTCCAAAATAAAGAAAATACGATCATTAGTTTCTTAGATTTTGCCATTTGGATTTGAAGAAAAGAAGATTTTTGCTACGTTTGTCAAACAGAGCTAGTTCAATGTTGTTTATACGATGATAATTACTGATATTTTCTTGTTTCTTCTTTCAGCAAAACAAAATTAAAACTCTCAGCAACAATTCATTCCTTCCTTCCTACCGCATAAGAAACTCATGGGATTCACCGAGCATGGACAGCTTAGTTTCAAGCACGGCCTTTCCGCGAATCAAATGACTTAATGATAATAATAATTGAAGAACAACACCGCTCTAGTCAAAAATTAAGAATAGTGAATGAATTTTAGAACGCATGCATCTGATT
Organism: Neoascia interrupta; assembly: GCA_947623515.1. NCBI lineage: Eukaryota > Metazoa > Arthropoda > Insecta > Diptera > Syrphidae > Neoascia > Neoascia interrupta. The sequence continues at coordinate 217,659,041 of OX392463.1, read as the reverse complement.
TTCTTTTCATAAATTTCTGCTGCAGACGTGTAGGGGCTAATACAATTTCTTACAAAAAGTTTCCTAGACAAACTCGAATGCATGAACTTAGCCTAAACGAAATTGTCTAAGGAATCTGTGTTTTAGCAAAAGAATGATTTTGTTTTTAAATCTGGACCAATTTTCATTTCTGGTTTCTGCCCAAAATGCGCTTAGCAAGAATTTTTGCAGAAAATAAGAAAATGTCGGAAGAGGAAGGCAAACCATTCTTCTGAATACTTTTATTTAAGGTAATATTGAAAACGAGTAATAAAAGTTGACACAACGTAATTATCAAGTTTTTTCCCTAGAATTAGTCTTCTAGTTCAGCTGATACCAGGAATAAGATCATACAGAAACTTCCCAATCAGAGCATGCACATAGAATTTATTGTATAGTTCTTATACACTGTTATTTGAAAGTATCAAACATTACAAAGTGTTTTAACCTAAAAACTTAAACAAAATTATATGTATATGCGCATTATGATAAAAAAAACTACTCATACAATTTGTTTATCTCTAAACATTATAAAATACCGTGATATACATAAAACGAAAGCGCTGCTTTCTCGCAAAAAAATATATTTATTTTCTTGTATAATGTTCTATATTATTTTTATACTTTTAACGTGGTTACAATATTTTGCATGCTTTTACTGCATTTACAATAAATTCATTTTCTTATTGGTAAGTACTTGCATTTTCATTTGCGTCCGTTTTATTTGCAATCTTAATTTTAGGTTAATTTCTAAGAAAACAAAAAAATATTTTAAATATTTTACCAAAAACAAAAGCAAAGTTTCGATTATCTAGAAATCGAATTGATCATTAGAAATGCATATTTTGTCGCTTAGATCTTTATAAGCATAATACAATGTACTTCTAGAGGATTCTTAAGAAAACATGACTTTTTTATTTGATTACTTTTAATACAATTTCCTTGTGATCGAAAATTATTCTTTTGGCGGGCAAACTCCTTTGCCACAGAGGAGTAATCATTTGAATAGTTATTTTGTTAAACCCTTCGTCCAAATTGTGTTTGTTTTTTTTTACTCATCACAAAACGTATATGTAAATTTTTTTAAAGCAATCTTAAATCTTTATAAGCTAAATTTTAATTTATGTGTACCTTTACTCTTTTTTTTTTTAAATACAATATATTATACATAATAAAGAGTGCGTTTTATTGTATGGGTAGGGTAAGCTATTTTTCAGATCCGCCCACAATAGCTTTAATTGTGCAACTACCTACGGTGCTTTTAAAGTTGCAAGACGACGTAAGGTGAAATTTCATATTAAGCATCTCCTAGTGGGCGTGGCATCGATTAAAAGAGTAATTCTTCATATGCAAGAAAAAATGTTTTATTGTATTCATAAGAATTTTAAAACGGAGTTTTTGAAGCATTCTCAAAAATGCATGAAAAAAAACTGTTGCCCGACGAATATCACCAACGTTATTTGATGCTATTTTGAGATTTTCTAACACCTTAACACTTTATCTCCACTAGACACTAATCCGCGATTTATATAAATCCTCAACACGCTTTAATCGCGAGGTTTACCGTACAAATTTAAGTCCTCTCGACAAGCGATTAAAAATAAATCTCATTCAACCTATTCACAAACCTTTTTTATGCCACACTTATAATATAACCATTGACATAAAATGAACTGCTAGTACCCAATTTCATTATGGTCCCATGATGGTCGCATTCAAGCATGTAGAAACTCGCGCTGTTTGGTACCCGTGGCCAAATTTGGAAACACTGTCAATGGGAATTCAATGGAGAATGCTGCAACACACCACCAGTACCAAACAGCAGTACAGGCGGTACCATTTTTGTCCCAGGTTGTGTATTAGCGGAAACACCAACTATCAGTCCATATATTATGTCAATGTTTTAAACAGTTTGAGATTGAAAAGACAGAAAAGACACTGAAAATATCCACGTATGTATGACAGATCAGTCAGAATTACGATTTCTATTGGGATGTTTACAACGGAAATCTTTTTTTGTTCCTGGAAAATGACAGCCACTTTCTTGGAGAACCGAAATGACAGAAAAAGAGTGATCATGTCAAATAAATCGTAAATTTGTCTGGTGGAACCACTAACGAAACATAGTATTATGCAGTTTACAGGTGAGACTGTGTTCAGTTACTGCAACCGCCCCACCTTTCGAGGTTTAAAAATTTATGCTTTTGCTTGCTTTGTGTTAAAAATTTATGGCGAAGGAAAGCGTAAAGTTTGCGTAGAAAAAAAGCGATTCTCTATATTGCAGAATCGCTTTAAGAGCACTCTTCTGTCATTATAGCTCTCTTATAGAAAAGCACTCTTTTTCTGTCATTATAGCTCTCAAAAGAGAGTAAGGAAAAAAGATTTCCGTTGTAAAATCTTAATAGGATCAGTAATCTACAGGAACAGTTTCAGATTCCTTTTTTGGTTTTCAAATTGATACAAACCAGTGTGTACGCAGAAGTTACAGTTCGTAAAACGGGCCGTTGAATTCTATCCTATCCCACATTGTAAAATGCTGATGGCAAAGTTATTTTTTGGCATTTTATAAGTAATGCAAACTTCTAAAAGGGGCGTGGTCCGACCGCCCCCTAATTACAAACTATTAATTATAAGATATTTCCACAGATATTTCCAAGTTACACCTAATTGTACGTAAAAGTGCAATTTTTTGGTTCAAATTCAATATTTTTGAAAAATCGACCCCTAAAAGGGGGCGTGGCTTAAAACTTTATATGAACGAAATCCGGACTGAAGTCTCGTTTACCTAGCCTGCTACTTTTTTTGTTTCATGCTTTTCTAAATTAGGCTCAAGGGCAGTCGAAATTAAGTTTTTCTGGAAAATTTTAGGTTTTTCTTCAATTCTGCATCCAAATGTGGGCGTCCAAAAGTCACGTCCCAAAGTCAATTTTTTTTTCAATTTCAAGCAAAAATATTGAGTAAACTGCAATCGAAAATTTACCCTCAAAATAGATGCCACGCCCACTAGAGGAGGATCCAATTAAATTTGTCTTTTTTGTGTCTTACATTCATTAGGAGATGCTAAATGTCAAATTTCAGCCTTTTAGAACGTCTTACAGTTTTGAAAACTCTGGAGGTAGTTGCACATTTAGACCGATTATGGGCGTGTCTTTGGGCGGATTTCAAAAATGTTCACACTTGTACTGCTTCGCATGACGTGGACCTTACGTACGAAGTATCAGCACCCTACCTCAAAATTTAAGGCCTAAAAACATGTGACATACAGACGGACGGACGGACGGTCGAACGGACGGACATGGCTCATTTGATTCAGAATTCGGTCTCGATCATATGCCCTTAAGGTCTTGGGGGTCTACCATTATTATTTCACCGTGTTACAAACTATGTGACAAACTTAATATACCTCCGGCAGACGGCTCTAAGCCATGTTGTATACTACTTTTTGTAAACTTCTTTTTGTAAAACTTATCGAAATGAAAATAAAAAGTTTTTTGAATTGAATTGAATTGAATTGAATATACCTCCTATCCTATGGGATGGGGTATCAAAAGGTTCGTGAATATGAACGGAGATTTATGAACGGATTTTATCGCGTGCGAAGGATTTTAAAATGTGGTAAATCCCGAGATTTAAGGAGATTAACTGAGGATTTGTTTGAATCGCGGATAAGTGTCCAGAGACATAGTAGAAGAGAATTCAAGGCGGCTCCGTGGCCAAGGTAAGGCAACAGACATGATTTTAATTTTTGGACCGCAAATAACCCATTTTTGTATGTCTTGATAGTTTTGCGCCAGGGAACCATACAGAGCAATGTCGACCGCAACTTAATAAAATCATCGTTTAAGCTTATTTCGTAGTTCCTTTTTATATAGGCGCCTTTAGCACTAGCATGGCTTCAATGGAAATAGCAATCAGACGGATAACGGGTAAAACATCTCGAGTTCATCGACATAAAAAATAAGAAGAAAAACGTTTGGTTCTTTTATTACACGTTTTATTTATGTAAGTTCTACATTGTCTACTACCCTTGCCCCTCCATATTAGACCTAACCCATTGGTTGAAAACGTTTCGACAGTGTATTACGACGCATTCGTTGCTGCAGTACTCGTCCTCCCAGTCGGGGTTAATAACGGCTCGTTTGTTGCAGTTTTCACGAATGCATATCTGAGTGGATCCAGTTTCTTTTGAGATTTGCGTGTTTTGAGGTTGTTGGTTGTCGTTGTCCGCATTGTTCGGGGCATTAGCGTTGTTACAGTAAACAACATTGTTTTGCATCACAACGGTTTGCTGGTCATGCTGCGGACTCGCCACGTCTCCTCCCTGTCGGGATATAGTGAAGACCGCTGGTCTTGAAGCAATCTGTGCGGACTTTGGGGAAAAATTTGGGTGCTGAACGGCGTTAACTTGCTCAAAGTTTATTGCGGAAGCATCTTCCTGCGCAGCTTGTTGACGCATTTGTAAGTTTCGGTACGCAGTTATCTGTTTTATGTATTCCTTCTTGGCTTGTTCGCCTTTCTTGTTATACACATTCTTGTGGGCAGGATCCAGTACTTGCCACATAGAGTTCACTATTTTCGAGATATCCTCAAAGGTAGTGTTTGGGTTTTGAGCTTTTATTGCGCTGACAGTGTCGCGAAAGAAAAGCGCATACGCTGAGCTGGGTTTCACAGGCTCGGTAAGAACACCTACTTTTCCCCGTTTTGCATCATCGCCAGACATAATTTGATTGCTAGTTGCATTGTATCGGTTTACATTTGGTACCTCTATCTAAATCGAAGATTTTATTGGCGTTTGTTCTTATTTCACATAAGAGTTTGTACTCACTGTTTGCATGGGCTCAACATCGGTCAAGTCGAATACTTCATCTCCAAAGGACGGCGTGTGAAACTGAGCGCTCATACTCTGGTCTTAGTAAAAAATCTTGCATTAGAAATGCACAGGAATACGTAGAAGTTGCCAGGCAAAATATCGATAGTAGCGGTTCTGAATGAAAACAACAGTTTTGGAATTCGTAAAATTCGAACGTTTATTTTATTGGTCGATCTCTTAGCTGCTTAACTCTTACTATATTTACAAATAATCCCCTAATTATTAAATTCAATTAATGAAGTCCTAACTTTCTGTGATTTCGCCATTTGCGTGTGTTGTTTTCAAAATTATTTCCTGTCAATATGACAGCGCGTCACGTAACGTGAATAATGAGGTGGTCTTACGAAGCGTTACATCACGTGGGTTAGTTGAGAAAGTAGATGTTTTCTACTCTGAAAAAAGTGTTTTCATTTATAAGTTCTAATTAGCTTTGGCAGCTGCTCTAGGGACGGAGCTGGAGATCCAGTGCAAAAAAAATCAATGGGGCGCCCATTTTGAATTCATCAGCATGATTTATGTATTTTTTCTTTACCAAATGCTAATGAAAATGCAGCGCAGGATTTTTATTGGGGAAAAGCGTTTTGATCAATTTACAATTGATAAATGAATTAACCGTAAAAATTAAATTCCTGTAATATTTTTGTTATCTCTTATAAAGTCAGCTTTCAAACGTTCCACGATAAACAAAATTACGCCAAATCGGAAAAATTGTACTTTTACAGCCCACAAACGTCTGTGCTATTTCAAATACACCGATTTATCATCAGTTAATTATTCGCTTATGTAATTCTGAAAAACTTATAAAAACGAGCGATTTCTTTTATAGATTTAAATTAACATTTATGGATCAGTGGCATAACCAAAACGTCTAGTTCTGTCTGAACGACATTAACAACTGGTATATTGCATTAGAGATAGTACAAAGCTAATTAGTTTTCATTGCCCTAATATTTAGACCAGAAGGTCGGTAAGGATAAAGTCAAAAGATTTGCTTAAAAATTTCTTGGTAGAGAAGAAAGTACATCACTTCAATTTAGGTTTGTTAGTTTTGAAATTTCCTCATTAGCAACCGAATTAAATGCTAATGTGATGATAATGAGGTAATTTCGTAATGAGAATCAGTATGGGAAATGAGGTCGTATTTCGAAATATTTTGCGAAGTGATCTCATTAGCTACGAAATGATCTCATTATACGCTATTTATATTGCATCACAAACTGAATTTTTAGCAAAAAGTTTACACAAAATCGTTAAGCTATTAAAACTTCTGAATGGGAACTAGGCTTTTCTTTCGTTTGTCATTACTACATAAATTGTAATAATTATATATAGCAAATATTTGTTTTCAAACGTCAAGACTATTCACATGCACTTCCTTTTTATCGCACACTTAAACCACCAACAGAGGTCACCAATTTTCAATAGCATATTTGGAATCAGGACATTCTAGAAACTTTTAGAATTTTTACACGTCATCTTCTAACAACGAAAGAAATCCTTAGAGAAATCCTCAAAAACCTTCAGGTTTGTCGCACACTAGCAATTTTTTAAAGCACTAATATTTTACTCACAATCCACAAAAGCAACGCTCAAATGAGCAAACTCTTTAATTTGCAAAGGTACCTACGAGAACCCTGATGAAATATTCACTTTAAAATGTCGCCGTAGTGAAAGAAATTAAAGAGTTTCTTGTAAGCATTCAAAAACAAAGCTGCATGTGTGCTAAAAAAGTCATTTATGACAACAAGCAATTAAAAAATCTATGGCAAAAAAGAGGATTAGCGGGAGACTATTAAAAATGAGTCCCAAATTGTCTCCACCGGAAAAATTTAGGATTAATTTGAGACGAGCATTTTTTTTGTGATTTTGACTCTCAAAAGAGATTGGCGATAAAACTCCCGACAGAAAACGTAGTTGTGACAAACCTGTCGTAAGGGACAGTTTCAGTTTTCTTTTTAGATTCTCAGATCGTTTTTAAGGTGCATAGGATTTGTGACAGGATTTATTTTAAATCGCTTGCTCAGAGGATTTAAATTTAATCGCGTAATATGTAAAGGATTTAAAGAAGACTTATATTAATCGCGGATTAGTGCCCGGTGGAGACATGGTATAAGTCTTGCCCCACTGGGAAAACATTAGATAAGCCTGACTCAAGCAGACAAAGAACGATTGTGGCTACGACAATCGATGACATTTGCATGACATTTGCGTAAAGGTTCATTCGATGAAAGGTCGTTCTCCATAGTTCTCCATTCGATGCGATGGAGAAGGCAACCACCAAGTCCACAGAGGATTTTGTCGGGGCGTTTATTGGATTGAAATTTCACGTTTAAGTTTTCTATCAGCTTTGTAATGGAATTAAACACTTCCTGTGAAGGTAATACCGTTTTCACACCGAAGCCAGAATCTAGATTCTGAGCAATTCGATTTCAAAATCGAATTGACCCTTTCACACTGCGAAAATAATTTAGATTTTGTTGACTTTTCGATACGTTGAACACCAAATGTCCAATTTTTCACTCTTGTCACAAATTTAAACAGCTTCAAATAAGTAAAAAACAATTGTGGACAACTTTATTAAGTTTTCATTAGGGCCGAAGTAAAATAATAATAAAAGTAATAATAATAATAAGTAAAACACAATAGTGGATAACTAAAGAAGCCCTGGGAATACATGAAAATCACCGCACAATTAATTAGTATAAAAAAAAACCAAAATATTTCTCCTTTTTATTTTATATACAAATTTCATCGGCTGTCATGTCTTCTTTTAATTGAATTAAAAAAGTGTGTTTTTTATTTTTCTTATGTGTGTCTTTTATTTTCCTATGATTCCCACAAAATCGAATACAATCTATTACATTTGTATTCGATTTTGTGGGAATCTAGATTCTTAATTCTACAAATGTATGGGAAATCTAATAGATTTTAATTAGATTTGGGACTTTTTTACTCTGAATCTAGATTCTGGCTCGGTGTGAAAACCGTATAAATACCAGGGGTGGATCGGCTAAGGTGTATGATAAGTGATGTCACAAATCACAAATATTCGTCTGCGTAAACTGTGATCATCACACTTTTCTTGTAACAGCTCCCAATCAATCACCGTCAAAATCAGCTGGTCACCAGTTTTCAAACTTTCTGGTAAGGTGCTGTTTTTGTCTACCCTTAGGCTGACTCTCTGTATGTACGAATAATAATCAGTGTTCTTACATCACCAGCCAGTTCCGGATCTTTGCTTTATTTAGGCTTGCGGTCTAAGAACTTCTTTTTTGTATTCACACATGCAGAAAGTTAGCCTAAATATAGGCTAAAAACTCAATTAACCAAAAAGTTTGAAAATTGGGGACCAACTGATTTTGACGAGAGCTCTCACAAATTGCGATGATCACAGCTTACGCATACGAAATTTTGTGATTTGTGACATCATTTATCATAGATCACCTTAGCCGATTCCATCCAGTTTTGTTTTTTTATTTATTTTGTTCACAATTCTATAATTTTAAGTGTATTTTTGACATTGTGTACTTTTGACATTTGTTTTTTTACAAATGTGAGTAAATTCGTCAATTCATCAGTTCTATGCGATTCCGTTTTATCTTTTTTACGGCGAGGAGCGAAGCCAGTGGTATAGTCTACGACCCTACTAACTCCTACGCAGACTTTTCCGTCTGGAATAGTCCACGATTCTAGGAACGCAGAACGAATGGAGGACAGAGAGAGTCCCCCTTTTCGTGACATTTGTTTGCTATGTGCCCGTTTGTATGCATTATGCAATAATTTATGGATTGTTTCGAATGGTGTTCGATCAAAAATCACAGAACATAAGATTATGCCACATTGAGAAAAAAACAGTACAACAACTGTGTCGCTCGTCATCTGTGCCAGCACAGATTGTTGTGTAAAGAAACGGGCTTTATTTATGGCCTTTTCGGTTGGCAATCCCGTATCAGGGCGTTCTCCTCCCGGAATGGGGCTTCTCTCCGAACAGCCAAACACGTTTTTCTTAATTTTGAAGTTTGTCTAGCGTTGTATTTGTGAAGCAAAAGCTATTTTACAGGGGACAGATGACATTTATCCCACTTGACATTGACACATGTATGATTGTGTGCGTGCTTCTGGTTTTGATTCTGGATTCAAAACCAGAAGCAAATTTCTCTTCTATCCAGAAGAGGAACTGTCAAACGGGTCCAAGAAAACAGTTTCAGGAGAGTCTAGAAGTCTCCCGGAAGACCAACCGAAAAGGCCATTACATGCATGCAAAGTGACGGCTCCATCCCATGACATCAGATTTATAGATAGGTCTGTCAAACAAATGTAATAACAAACGCGTGTCGTTCGTAATCTTTATCTTTCATTCATGGTTTTTATTGCGGTTTGCTAAGGAAATTGAAGGGTACCGTTAAGACGTGAACTGCGCTGCGAGTGCGGGTTGCAGCGCCGGCAATGTTTTGACTTGTGACCGCGTAATTTTTAATGACCGTTGATTAACGCTGAACTTATATCAAATCGCAAGGTAAGGTACATTATAGGCAGAAAAAGTAAAAATAAAAATACATTTACGCCTGAAACGCTGCGGTTACTTGGAGACTTGAAGTCTCAATCGAATTTCAGGTAAGTGATGTACCTAACAATATTGCACCTACATAAACCAACCTAGGTAATCTAGATTAGCATGGAGTACCTTGCGCAACTACGGCTCACTTCCTATCTTCTATGGGGAAAACCTTAGTTTTGTTCCGAATGAAAACGCCGAAATGGATGCCCGCCTCCACCGAATTAGCCTGATCGCTTTTGGCTAAGTATTGTATCTAACAGGTCTTGACCCACTCCAGATAAAGTTGTTCGTTTCGGTGGCGATGCTGCTGGTGTTCACGTCCTGTTCCAAGTGTTGCACCCATATAACATTTCAGACCAAGTAAATAAAGATTAACGGAACCGTCCTATTTCGATCCTCAGATAATTTCGCAACGTGGTCTTCTATCAAGCTTTTGCAACTAGCATTCGTTCAAGAGTGTTGTTTTCATGGATTTGGAATCGGATGTTATAACAAGGATTCCAAATGTCTTAATATCGACAGTCATTAGAACCGTAGGTGCGTAGTTGCCGTACTATTGGCGTCTTTCACTTCCATGCTCCCACATCTCGTCTAATTGCTAGTGAATCGGTGCGAACTGAATTGACATTTACATAAAAGGTGCGTCCGAAGAAGCCAGACAACTTTAAGCCCACGTGCGACACCTTGTCGAAGGCTTGCGATACGTCGAGGGAAGCACTAGAACATATCTTTTTCCCTTCTAAGGCTTGTTTGCACTTACTACAATTACATGGAACTGCTTGTAGTATCTACCCAAGGTACATATAATTTATGTACTGTGGTATCTAGCCTTCATTTTGATGCCAATTAAATCTAACATTGTTTTAAGACGTAAAGACACGAAAACAAGGTTTAAGGTTAAGACACGAAAACAAAACTTGCAATGATCGATTCCAATCATAGGTAGGCCGTTATATCTATCCTGTATATGACTTTAAATAGTTTACACACTTGAACCGAACACTACGGTTCTAATTGGCGTACCTAGTGAGAATTCCTTAAATTTAAATTAGACTGAGGCGGTTGAGTTTTCACTTGACAGTAAAAGAACTACGTTTACGCAAACCCAAGTTTAAGTCAGCAACCGTCTGTAAGCTTCCATACTTTGCTACGAGATTAAAAAAGAGCATTATTGAGACGGCAAAATTCGTTAATGTATTTTAAAATTTTCTTAAATAATTTTGGAATTGAAAAATAAAACACATACTCTATCGTATCTTCTAGAATGCATCTATCACATTGTTTTAAATTAAATTGCAATTAACTTTTGACACTAATATAAACATATACAACCTACATATTTACATTATATACAGACGAAATATCTAAAACCAAGTTCTAAAATGAGATTATGCATCGTTTCTGCTGTTATTTACGTTTTTGCAACTCTAAATAGGTGGCTGTGAATGTCAGAAGACGGTATCTTTGTTTAAGATTTCGCGCTCGAACGTGAGCGGAATTTACTTCTTCAGTAAAGCTGCCGGGGAACCAGCCAACAGCGCCGTCTCTTATGCGCTCACCATTGAACCAGCCTAGATAACAATAAAATCGCAATTTATCTGTTACTTTTTAAATTGGAAAAAATGTTCTTACCATCAGGGAGTTTTCGTGACACATTAACCACATCTCCGACCTCAAGACTAAGAAGATCTGGTTCGTTTGCGACATACTCGTGTTTGGCAATCACTTGCGGACAGTCCCATTGTTCGTAGAGCTTCTCGCCGGGAGTTTCAGCTTCTGGTGGTCTCGTGGCCTGAAGCCACCGCTCCATCTCAGACACGGAGGGACATGAAAGAATCTTAAAAATGTTAAAAGAATTTTAAAAGAAAAAGACGAGCACTTCTAGCGAATCTTAAACTTACAAGCTCAAGTGTCTTTCTCTCGTAGTTCTCCAGCAAAGTCATGAGGATGAAATTTTTGCCCGTTTGGCTGGCATCTTTGGTTGGTAGTTGTGGAATCGCGTCACCCGACGATATTGTCAGCATGTTGCGTGGGCAATAGTCAAACACTGTGAATTGCTCTTCGCCTTTTCTCTTTGTCAAAACCATCAAGTCGGAAAACAGGAATGCGTACACATTTGATTTAATGAACTTTTTTCCGAAAGTGAGTTTGGCGTCATCGCCGCGCCAAATCAAGTGTACCAACTCCCCCTTTTTGACCAGAAATCGTGGCTTTGCGCCAGTGGCGGCGACGCCCACCGGCGCTATCGCCAGTGCTCGTATGTGTGATGGAAACTCCAACTGTCTTGAGATTCGTTCAATTTCGTACGCCTGCTCACAGCGGTTTGCTGCCTCATTGCACTGTGCTACGATTTTATTCAATATGGCTAACGTCAACTTCCAGTTCTCGTACTCATCGTCGTTGGGATGCACCTTGCTAAATACTGCGTCGATGAGCAATGGCAACCGGGTTATTCTCTGCATTGGCAGCATAAGAAATGAGTGCAGTGTAAGACCACAACATACTGGGTCTGTTTCGAGTAACTCTAGTTTTTGGCAGAAGGCACCTTTTGCTTCTTTGAGTCGTCGCAAGGCGCGGTCCATTTTCCCCTGGTGTTCACAGTACGATACATACACAGAAAAGTTCTTCTCGGCGCATGTGTAAATGCTCTTACTCAAGCCCAGCAGCATTATGTTGTCCTGCCAGCAGTTCTCCAACTCAGACAGCAACTTTTCAGAGCAATCGTGCACCGGGGCGATGTAGGAAAACAGTGTTTTACGATCACGCGCACTGAGAATTGTCGTATCGTGAAAGGAGGAGTTGTTCATGAAATGACTGCGCAGAAGATTAAGGGACTTCAGATAACTGGCTTCGGATGTGATGATCTCAAACTTGGCTTCCTGGAGACTTCGCTCTCTTGGAGTTAACGTCACTGGAAGTAAAAGTTATTCAAATGAAACAATTTTTTTTATTTTACTTTTTATCTTACACAATATTTCAGAGGTTATCACTTCTGTTATTTCACTCCAAAGCGTTCGCGATGGTCCTGACTTGGGTCCCACCAGCTGTAGCGCCGTTGGCCTTCTTCGCTTAGTTCGTTCACTTTCATTGTGATGCCCGTTAACGCCGATTTCCTCATAGCCGTCGGTTGATTCATGATCCTCCATGTCTCGGGATATTGACTAGAAATTATCAATTACAAAAATTAAAGTTAACTTGGATGGGTTTTCTTTGCGCCTTCGGGTTGCCTTCGAGCGAGAATATCTGAATACCACTACTTTGAATTCCGAATAACTTCGAAAAAAAAATAGTTACTTTCCTGCCGTGAATCCGTGAATCAGTTTTCGATTGCAAGGGTGGGATTAAAAAAACGGGCCTGTTATGAGCTCGGCTAGGCCACAGGGGTGGCTTTGGCTCGACGGACCGGGTGGGTTTCGCACCTCAACCAACAATCTCGACACCACCCGATCAAAACAATTTTTTTTCGTGCCTTGCTAGTCCTAATAGAAAAAAGAAGCTTAACTCTACGTGACTGTGGACGGACTAAAAATTAATAGGGCAGAAGAGGTTAAAATGGAGAAAAGTTAGGAAAACTATAGAACCTACCAGGAAATGCTGATCCGTACACCCATGATTTAAAGTCCGAGCGAGTTTATAACCTAATTCAGCTATGTATACATGATCCAATCTTTCTGACCCTAGCTCCTTTTTAATTATAAAAAGCGATATAACCTAAAATCTAGACTCCAAACCAAATCCCAATAGACGATTCTCCAGCTAACAACCATTTGGAACTTGCCCCTAAACCTACCCCACACCACCTTACTCAAGGTATTGTACATTTCCGGCTACAACACACCTTGTCACTTCATCTAAAACTAGACCCTAGACTTAAACTAAGCTAACATTCAAATAGGTCTTTGCTTCAACCACCTTAAAACTTCCTCTAACTTAACCCTTCATGAACTTCACGCCCAGCTCCTTGCATCATAAATCGCTCTCCCTGTTAGAGTTTCACTCTAGACCATGGTTATGTCTGGAACGGTAGGTGTCTCTGTTCCAACTGACCTTTTTTCGCGTTAAAGTCACTTGGCGGTTTCGTGATAAAACGGGCCAATATGCAATTTTCTTATTAGAAAATGACACGTAAGGGACCATGTGGATAGTCAGCACAAGGGGGAAGTTTTTTTTTCGCTGTGTACATAGTTCGACCAGTCGTGTCCTAAGGTTTAAGTCTAGTATAGCACTCGACCTCCTATTATCACAGATTTCATGCCACTACCCTAATTGAGACTTCATGATGGCGATCTTTTTCTGGCCGTTTTGACATTACAAAAGCTTGAATGAGAAAATCTGGAAAATTGTATGTAACCCTTGAAGCTTAAATAAGTTATTGAAAAATATTTAGGTCAACGGACTAGCCAAAATAATTGGGCCTAAGCCTCCCCATCGATTCAGCCCTTTTTCTGATTTACCAAAGGCACATCACGAATTAAGAATAAACAAAACTTACCTCTAACTTTTCGGCATTATAAATCTGATAAAGTGGCTCATTCAAGAACACATGGTGCCCTACATCGTCACTGTTACCACCTTCATTTCCCGTGGAAACACCAGAGCTACCACTCGAACTCGCCACTGACACGCCGCTTGTCTGATAAAGACCAGCTTCAGCGTACCACGACGTACTCGAGGGACTTTTGTTCAAGTTCGAACCATGCTTTTCCGTATTTGCATCGTCAACACTCAAGGTGCTGTCGATTTTGAATACTCCACATTCGGCATACCAGGACGTTGTTGACGGCCGCTGTTTTGACTTCTTACTATCCTCAACCACTGTAGGTGGAGGGGGTGGCGGATCATTTGGTCTGATTCCAATCGTAGTACGCCGCCGGTATGCGTTGGAGGAACACGTTTCTTTTTTATTCTTGCGAACAGTTGCTACTGGCTTGTTTTCTACCTGTTCAGCTTCAGGCTTGTTTGTGACCAGATCTCCCGAAGAGGTTTTCTCGAATATACCCGAGTCTAGCTCACTGGCTGGTGTTTCGGATACATAAAATGTACTTCGGGCAGTTGAAAGTGTCGACATTTGCTTGCTGTCGAAACTTGTTGCGCCAAAGCTCTTTAGCCTGGACTTGAAGCTCTTTCCTGTTTTCGACTTGGATCTTATCGCTATTTCATTGGCGGCTATCAGATTCTTTTCGGAATTACTCAAGTGAACCATATTGTTTGAACTCTGAGGACTAGTTGTCTTCGAATTGGGAACATGAAAGTCTGTATTCTCGTAGATGTTGCCGTCATTGAAAGCATCTTTGCTAGGCGGCCTGGACTTGTTTTTAATTTTAGGTGTTTTGGGTTTGTCTGGAGCCCGTCTGGTTGGTTTGAGGGTGCTTTGGTATTCGTTACCCTCGACTTGAAACTGTGTGTTCTCATACATCTTCGCTTGAACGGAATCCGCAAGAGTTTTGTTCGGATCACTTGGAGATTTCTTGCTTGAGATAAAGTTTTTGACCTTTTTGACGAAGGCGTAAACCTGATTCTTCGATGGTGGAGGATTTGGGAGCTTTACGTTGCATATATCAACTCCACTATCGTTCTGTGAAGAAAAAATTTTTTTTTTTTAAATCAAGGATCAGTTGGAAAAACATTAACTTACCTTTTTTACTGACGCATCATCTTCATAGATGTCGTCGTCGGTATCAAACGAATCGTAGCCATCCGTGGGTAATTGGTTGCTCCTACTGCCATAGTTTATAGGCTTGATAATTACCGGTGTGCTGGCCTTGACTATGTCAGTTGCAAAAGTTTTGTTGCCTACGGGAAACAGCGGCTCATAGTAATGATCCACATCGTCTAAAATAATTAAATTAAATTAGAAAAATGTGATTTTTAGTCAACACTTATGACAAACAATTTGAACAATATCGACACCAACCTACAAATGTAACCAAAGTTGAATGGGTTTCATTAGTGAGATTTTCCTCTGTGCGCAGTGCAGAAAACTTATCGCGATGCCTGCTAATTTTACGGTTCAGTTGCTCTATTTCGGTGTTTTCGTATATAGGCTCATCAATTACATTACCCTCCCTGAGTTCACTATTTAAATAAACGCTACTCGATGAAGAAGTTATGTAAACCTCACCGACCGCACGGGGCCTACGTTGACGCGGCACAGTCTTAATGGTTCCGGTACCAAGTGGATCCATTTCATAACTAATGAGCTCATTCTGTAGGCAGCATATTCGAAATGGAAAATTGCGATGTTGGGAATTGTATGCACAGGTTTTTTATTTGATGTCATTTACTGTCTGATAAATAAATTTTTAGAATATAAGACTCGCGACTTAAAGTCTGGTTTGTTATGGATGAAATGGATATGAAAGAAACGAATAAGTTGGAGAGTTTGTAGCGATTAAAGTCATGCTGATGACAGGCAGACAATGATCTTTTGTTAGTTGTTAGATTCACTGCTCAGAATGAAGCTAAGACTGACTTAAAACTTTGCATAACTGTGCCGACCATAGGCGGATTAATTTTAAATTGATTCATATTCAAATACTTAAGGTGTTCGTTTTGGCTCTCCTTTCACTTATTTTTTTTTTCTGAATATTAATATTTGAAAGCAGATTCGTAACTTAAAAAAATAGGCTTAAAATAGTCCAGTCTCGTTTAAGACATGAGATGTGCGCTTCATCTTATTATCATAACATACGAAATAACTACTTGACTTGTAGCAAAGAAAATCTGAGGCACCCGCTAACAGGTTAGCCTGCCACATCGTGCACGCGTCATGTCCATCTTTTTTCCATTCTTTTAAGTACTTCAAACATTTTTTTTTTCCTAATATAAGAATTAAGCATAGAGTTTCTCTCTGGAAGAGAGAGAAAGAAAGTAATGCGATGCAATGATGAAAGTCATGGACTGTACTGTTCGGAGCCCATTTACTTTATTAAATTATTTAATAAATTGTGTAGTTTTTTGAGCTTTAAGTATTTAGAGAGGTCTGACCTCGGACAGAGTAGCGAAAGGTCCTAGGATCGGTACCAATTAGTGTTATTATTTATTTTTTTGCCAACATGTCTTGTTCAGCGAAACAAGAATTTTGATGAAAAAATAAGAGGTATAGGCTTTTATCATTTTAACGTTAAAGTCATTAATTGGAAAAGTTTAAATTCTAGCAGACGAAATGTCGAAAGAAATTTAGTGAGCAAATGCAATAAATGAGACCAAACAGTATTTTGTGTAGTCATTTCGTCCGCTTGTATTGCAATATCTCTTTAAATTAGTAAAAAGTATTTTTTTTTTAATTAATAAAAGTTAATAACAAAACAAAAGTTTTTGTTTTGCGGCCCCAACTCTGCGTGTGTTTGACAAATCCTCCCAGAGTATAATATGTAATGAGAAGCTTCTCAATTTGCCGTTCGGAATAGAAACGAAGATCTTAGGCTTCCTTCATTGACGTAAAAACACCTGTAACGAGTTCTAGTTGCCACTTCCCAAGATAAGCAAGGATGTGTCCGATCAGCTTTTTTAATCAGACATGCTCTTTGGATAATCGTAGTCTTCACAGCCACAGCCACATCGGTACATATCTATAAAATCTCTTAATGTGATTCAAACAGACGTGTTCTCAGCCTAATAGTATGGTAGTGGTCAGTGCGTATGCTTACAACACAAAGTGTCTGGGTTCAAATCCCACACCTGCCAACTGAAAAAAGACTTGTTATTTTTTACGGTGCCGACCTCCTCGAGGGTCGGACAAACCCTCACAGAGTAACCCTTGTCTCGAAAAACTTCCGGGCTCGGGCTTTTTTTGGGTGGTCTTGACCCAAGTACACCTGTGAAAAACTTCCAAAAATGGCATTTAATCACTGGTATTGATGTTTTGTTCGGCCCACTTCCAAACTTGTGGATTTTTTCGAAACTATTGGAAAAAAACAGGGGACCCGTACATGGCTACCCCGGGCGCGGATTCGTTCTCGGCTGCCCTGTGTGGGCCACCCATCAGGAGTAGCTCTGAATGAGAAGCAAGGTAAGGGAAACCGATTTCGGTATAAATCCATGCATGTTGCTCCTCAAGTAAGAATTAGCCTCAAGGATGGGAGAGTGCTGGGATGACCGATATCGGTATGAACCCCTGCAGGGGAGAATTCTTATGTAAGACGCTAATGCAGGGTAACCGTCTTCGGGGTGAACCCATACGCGCGCGCCGGTTGAGACAGTTGCACAGGAGGTGAACCATGGTTTCCTCCTCCTCCTCGTCACTGTAACTTTTACAGAAATCGTTGAACCACCAAGTCTTCGAGCACCAAGTCTTCTGGCATGTCGCCATACCAGACAATAGCCTTTGAGGGCCCCAAGAATCTTTCTCAAATTCATCCTCTTAAGAGATATGAGTCTCTTTGATTTTCTACGATCGAGAACCGGCCAGATTTGTTTGGAAGAGAGGCATGTGATGGCTTCGGTGACCATGTGAAATTTGATCGAATTTTTGGGTGCTACCGGTTCCGTTACGTGAGTCGGCTTAGCATTAGCACCTTCTCTAGCTAGTTCGTCAGCTCTTTGCCTTGGCATATCCCTGTGTCCTGAAACCCAGCATAGGGGTACGTCGCACTTGACAGAAATCACGTTGAGAGATTCGCGGCATTGCTTTACCATCTTGGATCGTATCGTTGGCGATTCCAAGGCTTTTATTGCAGCTTGGCTGTCTTTATAGAAAACAATAGCGCTGCAATCTATTGAATTAACAGGCCGCGGCTTCTCGAACAGGTGTAATTTCTGCTTGAAAATATCCGGCAGGCGTCCTCCCTCCTAACGTAACACTTAAGTGATATTAACGAAATGGCACATTTATCATGTTAATATTTTCCCACATTGTTTCATCTATAAGTTAACATGACTAGGGATTATCGATACTGTTAAAGAAGGATCAGACAAAGAAACGAAAAAAAGACTCTGGCTCTGACCACCGACCTTTGATGACAATTCACAACGCTGCTTTAATGAAGAGAAGAAGACCATCTCTCAAAATTTAACTCCATTTATAGCCAGTTTGTAGAGTTTCTAATAAGTCCATGTCGTCAGTTAGCTGATTAAAGCATTTTGTTAATTTGTATTTTCGAATTAGGGGAATAACCAATGCTTTGCACAAACATACATAGTTTTGCACTAGCGGTTTTTGTGTAGGAACAAGAACAAAATGTGACAAACTCAACCGGAAAATAAAATGGATGATTTTACATTAACGTGGCGGTGCTTTTTCAATTTATGGATTTGGAAACTGTTTTGGAAACTGCGCTTACCCTAATGAGATTTCTAACCAAAACCTTCTTCAGCTATTTTGCTTTCATTTATTCTTAACAGAAACAAAATATAACAAGCACTCGTCAAATATATTCTTAAAAACTACAATTTGCAAAATTAGGAAGGAGCTCTTAAATTTATAGCTTCTTTAGTTGTGTTAAAATAAGTTCGGAAACCAGTTAGTTGCGTTAAAACGAGCGTCAGGGGTGTGTTTTGGAAGCGCCATAAAAACATGTTTACATAAAACAATTCGCTAGACTAGAGTCTCTTCTGGAGTCAAGTGCTAAAAGCTATATTCCGAGGGTGAGCAATAGACCGGTTAAAGTAGAATATCCAATTTTTTGTCATTATTCTTCGAATACCTATGTATGTATGGGTGTGTCGTGTGTAGTATAAGTTGTTCCAATTATTTGCGCTCGCTCAGATGGGTGACTTAACCCTTTTCAATATTTAATTATCACAAGGTTAAATACAGTATCACGCACTTTGATTGCACAAAGCTGTTAAGTATTACGCGAATAAAAAAGATCCACACAAAGGCTCCATTTCCTTGTATGTGCATAGCGAATTGCATAGGCATAAACGCAAGAAATAAATACGAAATAAAAAATAAATAAAAACGTAATTGCAAAGTGTTAAACACTCAGTTGCGGACATTTTTTTTTTCGTTTTTGTTTTTACTTTCACTTTCCAAAAAAAGATGAACAGAAAGGTCGATGTATGATGCAAAAAGCTCAAGTTAGTAATGGGCATGTTTGACTTGCATTTTCTATACAGATACTTCTAATGTGGTTATAACTACTTTAACGCTCATGTTTTTTTATTATATTTTTCAGTTATATAACTGTGCTCTTTGTTTTTGCACTGAAAGAGCTTTGCATATTGCACTAAATATCCAGCGAATATAAAGACTCGCGATCGCGATCACTGAACTTGTGAGGCATACAACAATGGCTTCTGTTACCAGACAATGCGATGAAAATAGTTTCAAGGCTGTGTACTTTTCTCTTGAATTTTGTTTTCATAAAACCTCAAAACTCTAATTACTTTGGCACTGCACAAATGCGCTCCCGCAAGCGTTTTATGGATTTGAGACAAAGTATCTGCGATCAATAAACTATCGTCGATGGCAATGACAACCAGCGATAGATACACGTCCAAACTAATGTAATAAGCTCGATAGACTGAGGAGTGGCTAAACTCTGCTGAGAGCAGGCCGACAGAATGGAGTTTTTCCATATGCTGCCCTGAATAGTGCTGTGCGACTGGAGCTTTGTTGGGCTCTGACTTGGCTATGTGTGTCTGTTGTCGATGGAAGCGACAAGAGGTCGAGCGTCGAGGAGATGCATGTCCGCTGGCCGCACCGACAGTTAATTGCCTTGTTGTTTGTTGTTTTTGTATTTTCTCAATACGACCAAGTTTCCGAAAGCCAGATCGTATGCTTATGTATTTTTTGCGATGGAATTTGGAGAAGCTTTGTGATGAAAAGTAGTGGGATGGCGGCAGGCAAGAACAGGTTTTAGGTATTTAGTCATCGTTGAGTGTGTTTTTTCGTGCACCAGGTAAGTGAATGTCGGATTCCCAATTTATAACGGTTATGAACGCACTTTGCATTTTCAAGCTCCGAGTATTAGTGTAGGTGAGATGTGCATATGAAAAATATTATCTTATCTCTTCGTTGAAGGTAGGTCACTAGAGCAAACACAAAGTTTTAATTAGAAGATATCGATCAGCTTTAATTATTTCAACCTTACCAATACAAACGTCAAGTTTAGTGTGGGTACTGGTAAATTGATATCTTGTTTCCAAGTTAAAATTTTTATTTCTCTAAATGGGAGAGAGGCTTAAATTTGTGTTTCTATGGTCTTCGAAACTCTTGAAAACATAGGTATCGGGATTTTCGCAGACAGAGTAGTTTTTAGGGCCTATTCAAAGTTAGCATTGATTTGAACCATTCTTGTTTTGACGTTTTGAACAAATGAGCAAACAATTTTGACTTTTTTTTTTTAGATCAAAGTAAAGCTTTATGAGTTACAGATTTTTTTGCCAAATATAAAAAAATTCTTTAAGCTTTTCTTATATTTTGTCTTTTTGTTTTTGAATTTAAAAAAAAGTTTTACTATAATTTATATATTTAAGTTAGAGAAACAATTGTGTTGTGTGCTCATGAGCTTTATTTTCATACCAATAAAAGGCAATATTGTTTACAGAATCGTCTAAAAACATGAAATTAAAGTTTTTAATGATGCAAAATTTTTAAAGGCCCTTACATTATGAGCGTTGGCAAATGGTTTTTATTCATAACACTTTCCATAATTTGAATTAACCATCTAAACTTGCTAACATATGGAATGTTATGAGTCCTGTAGATATATGGGACTCGCGCTTCTTTTTCTGTGTCAAATGCTTAGTGGAAAAATCTAAAGTTACAACGTACTTAAATTATTGGTAAGCCCAGGCATTTTTAATAGAACTTCATTTGGATACCAATTACGACCGCATCTAATGCTGGAAAAGAAACTAGGGGATTCGACTACAACACAAGTTTAAAATGACAGGCTTTACGAAGCAAAAGTTCTAAGTCAGAAGGTTCGTAAGCAATAGCAATAAGCAAAATTTTGTATAGAGAAAAATCCACATTGCCTAATCAAGAATAGTCCCTGTAATCGGGCTGGTCGTACAGGGACTCCGATATTTTAAATTAAAAAAAAGCTTTAAATACAAAGATTTTGTTGGTTACATTTATCAATTGATTGCATTTTTAGAATTCACCTTTAAAGAAATTAATTAAACTCACCATCATCACTTGATACCGTTTGATGCAGTCTTTGATCCCTTACTCGCTTTGACCAGTCAGGACTTCGATGGTTTTTCAGTCGCTCCCGAACA
Organism: Neoascia interrupta; assembly: GCA_947623515.1. Lineage (NCBI taxonomy): Eukaryota > Metazoa > Arthropoda > Insecta > Diptera > Syrphidae > Neoascia > Neoascia interrupta. The sequence continues at coordinate 217,637,424 of OX392463.1, read as the reverse complement.
CTAAAAAAGTTAGGTTTTGTTTAAAAATTAAATTAAAGTCATTCCTTAAAATACTAATACTAAAATACTACGAGAACAGTCACGCTAACTACTAAAGGCTTTTCTAAGAAACAAGTGGTTCTCGTTTTTTTATACCCGACCCAGGGTATATTAAGTTTGATGTATAGTTTGTAACGCAGTGAAATAATCACCGTAGACCCCTAAGACCTTTTAGAAATATGAATGGGACCGACAGGAGAATCGATTAAGCCATGTCCGTCCGTCCGTATGTAAACAACTTTTAGGCCTTAAATTTTAAGGCAGAGATCTGAAATTTTGTGGATTGGTTGGAAGTCCAGTCCTTCAGATCAAGTTTGAAAATAAGCTGAATCCGCCAACAGACACGCCCACTAAAGGCCTGTATGTGCGACCATCTCCAATTTAAAAAAATACATTTTGCAAATTTTAGCTATGTTACAATAGCGTTGGCGCATTCATTTTTGGTACGTAACATTGCCTTATAATTGTCTTTAAGGTAGCCAAAATTTTTTAGCTTTTTCATTGGCCACGCCCACTTTTTAAGGGATTTTAGCTTAAAATGACTGTTTTTCAATAAATATATATGAAATTTGACAAAAAATTATATGACAAAAGCTGTAGATACTAGAATTTTCTAACTTTTATGTATATATTATGTATATATAGTAATTTTTTTAGTTAAAAAGGCGGAGTTTTAGGCCGAAATGTATGCAACCACCTAGTATAAAGCATTCAACAGTTATATTTTTATATCCCGCCCACTTTCTGGAGGCGTGGCAGTTTTCTTTTTGGTATGGTCGGGTATTTTGCAATCCGTCGTAGATAGATTGAAGCTTTTGCATACCCACTGTTGCACTTTCCCACTTGTTTTTTATTTTATTTTAAGGTTTTTAGTTTGAAAATAAATTTTTAAAAATTATTCCCAAAACAGCTTTATCTAGGCATCAATCTATCTATATCTATATCTATTACATATAATAAAAATCAATCTATATTTCCCTTGATCCCGCCATAACTTGAGAATGAGTTAACCGATTTCATCCATCTTTTGTTTTAAGATCTCTAATGATTTGTAGAAGATTCTTACGAAAAGAAATTAAAAAAAAAATGATCAGAAAGTTAGTGAATTTCAAATGAATTAACTTTCTTTACAAAGCGAGTGTTTAAAAAAGAAAAAAAAATTGAAAGCCCAGCATTGCTCATAAATTTCTATTTTTGTTCCTGTTTTGTGCAGGCTTTGTGACAAAACTGGTTAGGAATGACTCAAGGCATTTTGTTAAAAGTATCAATATATTATTCTTTAACAATTCTATATTTCTCTAAAAATGATAAGAACTTAGTATTAGAAATATTCACAGGTCACAACTGTGGCGGACGGACAACAAAGCATAAGAAGTCCCTAAAAATGATGGCATAAACTATTTTGATACCGCATTCAACAATCTTTAAGTAAGTTTTTGTGTTGCATATCAATTACCTAAGTAGCATATATTGAAAAATCTTACTTCATAAAATCCGGTTTTCATTCCCATTAATTAGGAAAAAATTCCCGTTTTAATTAGGAAAAACCTTTTTAGCTGGACCCTTAATCCCGTGCTATAAATATTAAATATGGTTCCTACATTCCAAAATAATAAAATAATAGACCATACCAATAAACTTGACCGAAAACAAGTTTCTTAAAAAAACGACCGTCAAATACGTAGTCATAATACGGAGCGAATTATCCAAAATATCATAATTTTGGATAATTTCTGACACAGGTGAGCTTTTTCAAATGAGTTGTCTGAACAGCCCAGGCGATAAAGTTAGATAGATAAATAGATAGATATTTTTATTTTCATAGATTAAGGCTTTACAATAATATACACGCAGCTTGCTCAGAGATTTGATATTTATATAACTATATCTTATTACTGAAAAATTGTTGTTGTTGTTTTTTTTTAATGGCCTTTGAATTTGACAAATTGCTTTCGAAGGAAAAACTATGATGAAAACCCTCATAGGCGATAAAGTTTTTTCATGTGATTTTTCCTGAAAATACGTTAAAAAAGCAGTTATAGATCTCTTTCAATCAAGTATGGGTTAAGCCCTTAAATCGTTACTTTAAATCGTTCCATAAGTGTCTATAAGACACTTTGAAAAGAACATTTTTCCATTAACATTCAACGTCTACTTGGCCTAAGGTTTATTTTTTGTGTTCTTGTCTACAAAACGTAATAGGTACCAAGAAACATTTGAACATAAAACTTTAAACTAGAATAAAACCGTTATGTAGGAAAAAATGCAGGAAAAAATTTGCCCAGTTTTCGTTCTCATGAGTTTCAGAAGTTAAACAGATTTTTGACGAACGGGCAACGCAGCAATATTTTAAGAGGTCTTCTTTCCATTTTTGGGCAGACCGATAATGATGAGACTAATACGCAGAGCGACTATATTCAAAAGTTAAACCGAAGGATGCATAAATAAATAATTGAGCAGGTAAAATATTTTTTTTATTAATAATTGACATAAATTTATCAAAATAGATAAAATTGTTAAAGGTTTAAGTTTGGAATATCATAATTGACCTTACCATCACTTACACGAGATAATATTAATCTTCGAATTTATGTACATGATTGGCACCTGTGTAACGCGCGTATAGTTACTTAGCGCACTTTTTTCGTATACTTGGCAACTCTGGTTATTTGTAAAAATACATAGCTGCAAACTTTCATTCCCAAAATCCTATACAACTAATACGGATTAAGCTTTAAAATAATATAATCTGCGTAGGTAAACGATCTGTCTAGTGTCATTTAATGCGAACCGAGCATGCAACGATTTTCCTCCTATTCCGAGAAAAAAATTTCACCTAAATGTATGCAACGCTGTGCTTGTAACAAGTATAGGAAATTTTATTGTTGATCACAGTGCAATGCATTGTACTTATTTGACTAATTTCAAAATAGGCACTTAGGCAGCAATTTTTGTAAATTTGTTTACTCAGTAAATGTTTCATAATAACCTGAGAAGAGAAAAGTTTAAGTGACACCCCGTCAGTGCAACAAAACACCCAGTTAAAGTATCTTTTTCCTTATCTCACTGATTGCTTTTTCATTGCAATAAATAAAAAGATATCGTGTGATAAGATAAGACAAGCTATGAATGTGGACTTTCATTTATTTGAAAACATTGCCGAATGTGTTAAATAAGTTGGTGTTTTGATTTATGTAGATATTGTACGTAAATGAGTAGTTGAGTCATATCCAGGAGCTTATATTTTTTGACCTAGGCCATAAGGTTCACAATTTTGAATGCCTAGATATTGAGTGACGAATCTTTTTATTCGCCAAATATGTGACGAAGTAACGGCCTGAGTATCAAAGTGAGTATCTAAGTGTCAAAAAATAATAAATTTCGTCATAGATCTTGAGTTTATTACAAATGTTTACGCTATAACTTATAGCACGCTTAGCTGATAATGATTTGACTTATGGGATAACATTTGCTTCAGGATTTTTAATTTCGTTCGAGAATCATTTATTATGATTTTTCTGAAGTCAAATGAATCAAGGGCCCTTTGGATATATTTTTATCTTATTTTCTCTTGTCGCCAAGGACTTCGTTTTGTTGCTATAATTTACTCGTAAGGGTAAGCATAAAACGAGCGGAAAGGATTAGATAAAGTACTGATGTCAGTAAGAGTTACTGGTGGACCTTGGCTTAAATTAGATGCTCAGGACTGTTATGAAACAAGTTTAACTAAGGAAAGGCATAGACAAAAAAAGGTCTGTTTTTTATAATGCACTCGCGAATTTAATGGATTGGTAACCCTTTTTAATGTTTCACCAGCTAATGAAACAAGTTCAACTCAGGAAAAGTCAAAAAGGACAAAAAAGATCTGTTTTTTTTTTTTTTAATAATGCACTCGCGAATTTAATGGATTGGTGACCCTTTTTAATGTTTCACATCTCACGAGCGGAAAGGATGACAAGAAGAGGAAAAAGAGGAGAGGTACCGGTGAACTCTTGTTTTGAACAGTTGCAGATTGTATTGCGTAGGAAAGACTGATCGTGGGAGGATGTTCCACATTCGCGTTGTGCGGCTTATGAAAGAACCTCTTAACTTTCTGTTACCACCACCGCCTGATGCAGCTTTGATCATAACGGGAAAACTGACCTCCTTAGCAACTTGAGCTGCGTGGGCAGCATCGCTGATCTTACCCATATATCCTGGCACTGCATTCCATCCAGCTTTTCTTGCCGCTTCTTAACGTTCGAAGATGAGCTCGAGGGTCAACTGATGTGCATTCGATATTTGGCGAGTATAACTGTTGGACATCTTAAGGGGCGCAGTTGCTATATCGATGGAACGTTGTTTGTGAAAAAAGCGATAAAACAGTGAAAGGTGATCCACATTAATTCGATGTTCCAAAGAGTCAAAAGACTTCGCTATGTTTCTGTCTCCAACAAGTTTTAACGGTACAGTGCTGTCGTTGAAGCACCAGCCCAGACACGGGAGTTGTATTCCAACTTAGGGCGAATATATGCCTTATATAAAATAAATCAGAAGGAGTGAAACATTTCTTTCTGCGAAATGGCTAGGTTTCAGATCTTTCAATGAAACCTTGGCATTTCGCGGGGTTTTTGGCGACATCGAATATATGGTCATTCCAACTTAAGTTTTTATTGACACACATACTGAGGATGAAAAGCTTATCGGTTTCATCGATGCAAGTGCCATCCACGGATAACGGCTGCGTGTTGCGGTTTTGCTTCAATGACAGAAGACAGCATGAAGTTTTATGAGCATTAAACTCCACTCTGTTAAGAAATCCCCATGATACAATGCTGTTAAGGTCAGAGTTTAATAAGTTTGACATACGTACTGTTCCAGTTTAACGTCCGAAGAACAGGAGCGAGGAGCGAAGAACCGGGAACGAATATAAAAAAACTGAGGTTACTGTCATCGGCAAAGGAATGGATTGGAGGAGTGGAAGGAGACAGACGATCGTTAATGAAAACGAGGAAGAGTATCGGAGACAAAACAGATCCCTGGGGAACCCTAGCGTTTATTTTATAAACTGCAAACTTGAACCCATTCAAAACAACTTGAATTGAGTGGTTCAAAATGTGATTATGATTACTAATCCAATGAGTTAGAGATTCGTCGTTTCCAAATGCACGCATTTTCGACAAGAGTGCTTGATGCCAAACTCTGTCAAATGCTTTCGAAATTTTTAAGTGCTATAATCATGGCTTTCACCAAGAAGATGCAAGGAATGGCACTTTTCATTGAGATATGCCATCAAATCACCAGTGGATCTTTTGCTACGAAAACCATATTGTCGGTCATTAAGGAGTTTTCGTGTTTTAAGATATTTCATAAGCTGATATAGTTAATCAGCGTTTCCATTACCTTAGAAAGAAAGGTGCAATTTGACGATAGCTAGAGGGAGATGAAAATCGTCTTTTTTAGGGACGGGGTGGACAAATACTGTTTTCCGTCTACTCGGAAAGAAGAGAAGACCGATTAAAAGGCTTAATGGTTTTGGGAGCTTGGAAGAACACCTCTTCAGAAAAATCGGTGATATTTCATCTGGACCAGCGGATTTGTAACTATTGAGACCTTGAAGAACTCTCAAGTGGGATCATGGAGCTTGCAGCAAAAAGATTTGCTTTGTCAAGAGAGGTGACAGTTGGAATGTCATTGTAAACGAGTGTAGGGATGAAAGATGAGGCACAGTTTTTAACATTTTTTACGACAGACCAAAAGTTTTTACTCCCTTGGGACAATGTAGTATTTTCTGCTGCCTCAGCTAAATTCGAATACGACCGAATTTGATATAAAATCTTGACAATCGTATTCCGGTTTACCTGGGATGGGTTGGTATTGTAGGACCAAAAACATGAGTCCTTCAACCTAATCGTCCCTTTGCAGCTAGAGTAATACCACGAGTTCTACTTTGGTTTAATACCTTAATCCTGTGGGGGATATAAGATCTCATACCAAAGAGTTGTTGGTATGAGATCTCATCAACATACATCATCGTTGTTATCGAGAAAGCCTTATGCTTCGATTAAAGCCTAGATTAATCTGTCGAATGGAGACGCCAAGTAACGACATAACAGGAGTATAATTCTTGTCTATAATTCTTGTGTTATACTCTTTGGAAAGTTAAGGCACTGTTTCGGATCTTGATTCAAGCCTATAGACCATAGACTTGTAAAAAGTTTCGAAAATAATACAATGTCGTGTTCATGTCGTAAAAACCTCTTTCACAGGCTGTCATTCGCTGTTCACTTTTGCGCTGTCTTAACACACACATTAAAGAAAAGTGTACAACATCGTGTCGGATTTAGTTTATTCTTAAAAAACCGCTACTCCGCCTTTTTCTAATGTAGTCTTTTTCAACGGTTAATGTTTTGCTCCTGAGACCGCAAATAAGCTCTTCTTCAAAATCTAACTGAAACAATTTCCCCGACCTACATTTTAATAATATTTAGAATACTTAACTAGCTTAAATGTAATATTTTAGCATTTTCAATAGAAAGATACTTACACAATAAATTGCTGCTTCTCTATTTTATCATACGGGTTGACCTCACCGTCCGATATGTCCACCCAATCATCACTGTTCTCACTCGATGCAATGTACGAATGTGAGTAATTATGGCCACCGGCAAGCATTCCGTTTACCATTGACACCTCATAGAGGCTATTGGTCTTGTGATCCGATGATATTGTTGAGCTTGACTCAGCATTAAATAGTGGCGCTTGCCTATGGTAGTGATTAATACTCTCGTATCCGTTCGATGTAAGAGAAATTGTATCCGCACCGCGCTCCCTAGATGAGCGAAGCGATTCATAGCAGTGATGACCACCTTTGATGGTGTCGTAAATGTCGTCCTCGTCGTTGGTGCTGCCCGAGTCACTAACCCGTGACGATAGGTCAGCCGCGGCTACTGCTGTGAAGTGCTTCTTCGGAATGATTCGCTTTGGCTTTGGTAACTCTGGCAGTTTATCTCTTGTGTTTCTCTGAAGTTCTGTTGACTCCTTTTGCGGTCTGGGTGGTGGTGGAGGATCTGGCGATTCACATACCTCGTATCCACTGTCAGGGCATGGTTTCGCCTCGCAAGATCCCTTTACGGATTCGTAGTTTCCACAGCAGTCAACTCGGGTGGTATTTGGAGTCTCTTTAAGGACTTCAATGCTTCCGGCGCTCTTGTTGCAAAACAGGAACGACTTTTGTGGTTGAACAATAGATTCGGAAGTCGGTGCATCCACCTTTGGGTCTATGGCTATGAACTCGTAAATACTTTCTTCGTTCATTGTGATTGTTGTTGTGGTTGTTTTCGTTGTTTCAACGGTCACCAATTGACTACTTACGTCCTTAAAATCTGCATCAGTCGGTTGTGATTCAGCCTTTTGAGTTTCGTTAAAATTTACTAAACTTGCGTTTACAGCCTCCGCAAGTGACGCTTTTTCGTAAAGTTTTGTGTTTGATTGATAAAGGAAAGACTCATTTGGTGGAGGTTCAAAGCCAAAGGTATCTTCAGTCTTTGAAGCTAGGCTCTCGATTTTAAGATTGACTTCATTTATGGCGTTTAGTATTTTTAGTTCATTAATCTTTTGGTCAGAAGATTCTTCATCAGTTGCGTCCACATATTGATGAATGGCTTCTTTGAATTCATCCTTCAAGGAATGTCCATTCAGCGTTTGAACTTCGGGTTTGCACTCAGGAGCATCTATTTTAACAATTTTGTCTGACGACGAATCTTCCATCTCATTGTCAAGTTTTTGAATCTTTGCTTCGGATGATTCACCTAAGAAGTCTTTAACGTCATCCAACGATTTTGACTGAGCCTGGCCACTTGGTAACTCCTCACCAGGGTTCGCTTCCGTAAGTCTAACTCTTATTCCCGGGCTTATGGTTTTTGACAATTCGGATTGCGGTCGCAAATCACTTTGCTCGTTTTTTCGGAATCCACCTCGAAAACGAAGCTTTTCATAAATTTTTGAGTACCTCGTTTTCGAAGGAGACTCAGAACTGCGATCCAGAGTTGATGCCTCATTTTTGCTTTCTTCCTTCTCAACTGTTAATCGACTGCTTTCAAGAACCTCTTCAGCTTTGGTAACATTTATCTCAGAGGCAGAGATAAACTCCTTCTCAGAACTTAACGGCGACTTATGGGTGGTAAATCTACTTTCCTCCTGAATACCCTGAAGTCCAGAGTGCACCTCTTTCCTGTTGACTAGTTCCTTCTTTTTACGTAGCACCTGAGCACTTTTGAGAGGTACCTTTGGCTTTTCGTTCGTCTTGCTTTCGAATGTTTTGATTGCGCGTTGCACCGTTGAATTGTTCCTAGGACTATCCTTGCTAGATGGCAACACTGTTGCATGAAGCACTGTCGTCATTGTTTGCTCCGAGTTCGCAATTACTTTGTAAACGTGACCACCGCGAGATATCAGAATTCCATTGTTTCGCTTCACTTCGTCGAGTATTTTCTTCTCCTTTTGTATAATTTCATTAAACTGCTGGGTGAGTTTCGCAACCTTGTTGCTGGCGGACGAGCCACCTGCGTAGTATGGCATCTTGCGGGGGGAATGGTAGCTTTTCACTTGAGTTTTAAAACTATATTTGCGGGTGGAATTTGCATTTTTCCGACGCGGTGTTGTTGCCGAATCTATACTGCGCAGCGAATTCGACGAACAATGCGAGCTAATCGCGTCTCGTGTCTCACTGAGGGGATGACTGGAATCGTTGCCGTTGTTATCGCAAACGATAAGGGACTGTGTGGATGGTGCTTGTGGGGTGGTGGTGGCAGGTGATGCCTCAACCTTACGGAGTGACGTCATCAGATTCATTTTGGTCTCAGTTTCCGGTGCACAGAGAGGAGGTTCCTCGGTAGAGTGCTTCCGCCTCACAATAATATCGTCTCGTCGCATCCAATGGATTTTCTCACCCTTTGCGGTGGCACCTATCAGGGGAAAGTGGAAGCTAAGGCGACTTGGAAGAGTGTGTGTGGGTGTGGTAGAAGGACTGCGAGTTTTCTCTGTGGTTGCGGCCGTTTTGTACTTGTAAAAGTTGTCCTTTGCGGAGCGAAGTAAAGTATTTGGCTCTTTGATTTCGCTGCAATTGTGAATGCTTAAAGCTCTTGTGACTTCAGGAGGAGGCTTTTCGTCATGCAATAAACAGCTGTAGCTTTTCGCAGGACTAAGGACCTTGGTGGAACTTGATTTGCTATTTGCCCCGATTCGTGTATTCCAGAGATGTTTTAGATGCTGCACACCTCTCAGCTCAGGTTGGCTTGAATTTTCCTTGTTATTGTTTAGCTGGTCACTAGATAAGATTATATTTGGTTTTGAGATTTGGGTAGTGTTGTTGGTGGAAGTTTTTATCCAACTGAATACTGGCTTCCCCTTGAAGTGTAACCTAGACGTGTTGCTGGTTTTTGCTACATTTTGTTCGTTTTCAGCAGCAGCTGGTGCTGGAATCGGTTTCAGATTGGTCAACATCGTTGCAGTAATTAAACAATTTGCCTCCGAACTGGCCTGCAGCTGCAGTCACAAACAAGTACAGATGACAACTTTGTTGTGAGCCCCTGTAACGAAAAATAAATGTAAGCATATGACATTACTCTTCTATTGTTCACATCATAATGAAAGTGAAAGTGAGGCTTAGCCGATTAAAGCGCAATAAATTGAATACAAATCGCCGCCACCTTGCATGGTCTGTTCATGCGGCTTATTCCGTACATATTTATTACTTGGCTCTTAATACGGTGTGTCTTCTATTGAATACCAATTAATACCTCATCAGGCCAAAATCAAAATGAAAAAAAGACGAGCTCAACTGCTCAACAGTTGGGTATTATATAAATTTAATTGTTTATATTGTGGCATTGTGCGCAGGTGTTTTTTGCTTGAGGAATACCTTTATCGGAATTTTCTTGTTGCTTCTTGTGATGAGGGCGTTTGCACAAAGGTTTATTCTAACCAAGAGAATTTAATTTCCTGTAACTTTACTATCACGTTGTCATACGATTTGTGATAGATGCGTGAATACAGATTGCTCATACAGAAAGCTCACGATGCATGTTCCGTCAAGGTCGGTAAAGACCTCACCGACCCCTTTGAAGTCAAAAAAGGATTTAGACACGGCGACGTGCTGTCATGTGACTTCTTGAACATAATACGTTAAAGAATTGTAATTTGCGCGCCAACACCAGAGCCACAATCTTTCAAAAGTCCGTTCAACTACTCGCATACGCACACGACGCACGTTGACATAATTGGAAGAACAAAGCGTGATGTCAGTGAAGCCTTCGTGAGTATTGGGACAGAAGCGGCCAGCAAGGGCTCAGCAGTCAACGACGGCAAAACCAGTATATGCTGTCATCTAGAAATTTCACCTAACACCGTCGTCAAAGGCAAAACGTGATGTTTGCGACAGCTATAATTTTGAGTTAGCAAGGGACTTTGTCTACCTGTGTTCCGCTATAAATTCAGACAATGACACCATCGCTGAAACGACATTAATTTCCAGCGCCGCTTGGTCGTAGAAAGAAACATTGATAAACCAGCAGCTGATTAAGTACCCCAAATCACGGAAGCTATAAAATGGCCTTCAATATGGCTTATGCAGGGAAGGATACACCGGTCATGGCTTATCTCAGCTAAAAGTGTAACCGCATCTTCTCGATGAAAACAATTCAATTGCACTCGTTATTTCTAACGCGTTTGGTATCAGGTATCAGGTGCTTTTATCAAAACTGTGTGTAATGGAATTGTTCTTATGACTCTTACAGACTGGATTTGAAATTATCTTTTAAAGCACTTTTTTCTAGTGGTTTAGGACGACTGTAAAACTGATATCCATCCTGTAAATGCTGCTGTGCCCCAGGGACCTGCTCTTACCCAAACACTTTTTTTTTTAATTTTCATTAATGACATATTATGCGCCTTATCAAACCGAATACATAATGTACTCATTTGTCGATGACAGTACTCTGAGTTTTTCATGCTCCAACAGGCGACTTTAACGCCTGAAAACTTAATTTTGCCTTTTGTGTCACTTTGTTGCAGTTTGGTGTAAAATTATTCAATTAACGTCATGATAACCAACCAAAAATTTGACACAATAAAGCAACACAATTTAAAAATACAAATTTTTAATGAGAGTAAGTGCGCGTAGGCAAGTCACAAAAATTGGAGAATTTGTATAAAGACGTATAAAAAAACAGGCAAACAAAACGATACGCAATAAAAAATTATGAGAGAATGAGCGCATTCTTTAACAGCTTCTCATTTTTTTCAATTTTTCGCGCATGCATCACAAACAAATACATTCGGGAAAAGTATATTTCCAGGCGAGGTTTACAATTTTGGTGGCTTTTTCATCGTTTGTTAACACGTCTTTTGTAGTTATCACTCATTTCGTTATCTATTTGTCTACTTCACCTACCGATGACATTTTATCATTTTTAATGAGTGAAAAAAATGTAGTGTCATACCAGCAACTATGTGATACAATGTATCAGTCGTTTACAGTATACTACATGTTTATGTTAAATTTTTATGCAAGGGCCCTGGGCCCGAGAATTGTTTCCGGGCCCAATAAAACCTTAAGCCGGCACTGCTTTTCTAACCCTATCAGATCCGATGATCTGAGCTTCAACAGCTGTCAAATGGACGAATCAGGTGGAACTCGTGATATGTTGAAGAAACTCCAACATTTGCGGCGAGAAGGGCTTTTCGAACAATGGATACCCTTGAATGAGAGACCTGTGTAAGTTGTTTGAGAAAACTTATCTTTCTTTTCGTTACGGCACCTTCTGCCGGAGGCACAAAATATCATCCAAATAAGGGTGGGTGGCACTGTGTCCACGGACATTATGTCTATTTAAAACAGTCCATGGACATTATGACTAAAAGCTCATAATGTCCAAATTTGAACAGATATGAAGTCCATGGACAGGGAAGCTTGCCTTCGATTTTTTTTATTTCTTGATTGTCTGTTTGGAGACATGTTCATTAAATAAAATATGGAGACAAGGGCTTACATCTTTTTGTTTCGTTTATTTTTCAATAGTTTTGTATCGTTATATTATTAAGCCAAGTATCGTTTATTTTTCAAAGCTACAGCACTAAAACCAACTTATTTTAATTTCTAGATCGATAAAAGGAGGTCATCAGACTTTTATATCTAATTAAGACAACGTCTCTTGTCGGCTTAGTTGCCAATGAGAGTGGATGATCTAGTCAACTGTCTGTCTTTGTTAGACTAATAATGTAAAACCATGCGTTTGCTGTCTTGCGGTGTATACCACTGCACAAATCAATGAAAAGCCTTCGAATAAAATAAACGACATTGCAAGTTTTGTCTCGCAAGGAGACAAGACAGCCTCATACTCTATGCAATTGGACGTAATTGTCGGAACGCTACGTATGCAACTACCCTAAATACCAAACAATGCACCTAAACGAGACACCTTTGTCACAGTGCTTAATAGGATTACACTTTAAGTCGGCGGACCTCCAAAACTAGAACTTTCATACGAAAATCAATAATTTAAGTTCTCACGCGATCTTCCTACTTTCATAAATTATCTTTTAACCCGTCTCGGCATGACGCGAAGAATACCAACGTTATATTTTTTCACCAAGTTGAACTGGCGTATAAAATGAACATGCACATATAAAATGCATCTAAATAATGTTTCACAATAATCTTGAAAAATTCCGGCATAACGAAAGCTTAATGACCAGCAGAGAAATTTAGTCAAATTTTCATTGGAAAATAACCTTCGTTTCAGTTTTCATTATCAACCTTTTGAGTTACGTTTTGCATTGTGGCACATTACCCATGCGCGTATTTAAACAAAAAGCATAATAATGACAGATGGGCATATTTTTATTTACAAAGCGTTTAATGACTTGGGCATTCGATGAATAAATTGTATCTAGGAGAAATATCGTTCCCATTCGTTCCTATACAACATTACAAAGTTACTACATACTAAATAAGATTCTGAGTATGTCAGCGATATCTTTTTTGAATGTACTTTCGAATCGTGGATTTCTAAGATTAACTGGAAAAATGTAATAGACGCCATTCATAATGCAACAAAAAATCTACTTCTTTATTTAAAATCGACTTCATTTTTATGGTAATGTCTCTGAAATGGGCTCAGAAATTGGGCGCAACCTATATAGAACTTCGGAAGCTTAATTTAAACAAGCGTAACGGTAAACTTGCATCTTACTTCCTAGCTTTCCATTCAAAGTGAAAGGCATCAAATAGGAAATATATTATGTATTCAAATCTCTTAACCTTGACATATGGGTTCTACGTTAAAAATGCTTTGACTGTTTGTCTATCACTTTAGTTCTTGCAGCAGTCAAAACAGGTCTGATTAGCACATTTCAATCATTAAAACTTGCGTCAACAGGTTTTCACCTAATAAAAGCAATTTTGCGAATTTTGAAACATATATTTGCCATGACAATGACTTTAACGTTAAAAAGCTTATTTTAATGGGTTTTTGCGCATCTGGACCTAGGTTTCTAGACATAAACACGTTTCTAAAAAAAGCAAAATATATTAATAACGTGATTCTCCCCGTCAATAATCTGGTGCTACTTGTAGACACATATCTAAGCAACGCATTTCTTGATACTTGTGAGTGTATGTCAACTCTTTTTGAAGACTACCAAGCGATCCGTCTTTGTTGATCCAATTTTGTTGGTCTAGTCTAATTATAAGTTGGGAATACGAATACAGAGGACATCACTAGAACCAACTCAAGAAGCTTGTGAAAAGTGCCTTACGTGTAAATTTAGTAGAGTGCATCCTCACAATTATTAATCTCTTGTACAGAGATGAGAAATTAGGAAAAATTATAACTAAGTTTGTCGGTGCCGCAATAAATGTCGATAGCGATAAATGTCGATGAAATAGGTAGGACCTTGGCCTTACCATAACTTTAAAAAAAAAAAAAAGTTATCAGAAAATACCAACAAATCAAGTCATTTATTTTGTCAAAAATTCAAAACAAATACAAAATAAAACAATCTGTTTGAATACGTTTCTACTTTAATGGCAAATTAACTCTGTTCTAATGTCTGCAAAAAGGACATAATAATCGTACGGGACAGGCTAGGGATAGGTAGTATTATGTGAATTTAAGAAATTTAGATCAATAGCAATTTTCTGGTTAGCCAGTGGTTTTCTAACTAAAGTAATTTCCTGGACAAGAGTGTACAAGCGCCTCTGTTTAACAAAAAGCTAAGCTAAGCCATGAACTGACCATTTTTCTGGGAAAAACTATGGCATGCCACCACTCTGTCTTTATCTTTCAAGACTTAAAAAAAAAAAAACGGTCAAAATGATTGCATTTTTTCAAAGCTTCTGAAGGCGATGGATCGCTCTGCATACAATTAAATGCTTGATAGTTTTTTTTATGTTCGCACTGCGTGTTTAAAGCGGTCATAAAAGATCGGTTGCTAATTTTATTTATAAACAGAATCTATCTGTGCAAAAACTAATCCGGAAATTTTCCCCCGACTTTGAAACACTAAATGTTAATCGTAGGTAGGTAATTATCTAAATTTGTATTTCATAAACCAAATTGGTAACAAATGTCTCTACATAATTAAGAATTGGGCGTGGATACCCCCCGTGCATTTATTTCAAATCGAAATACCATCTTCTCTGCCTTGAATATTCAAGGAAGAAGACACTTTTTAAATGTCATAACATTGGATTTTTAAAGAGAAGCCAGAAACTGAACGAGTTTAAGATTGCATTATCTGAAAGTATTTAATTCGTGGCATTTTCGAAAATGAGGGTTGTCAACTTATTGAGGTCGGTATGTTAGCCGGCTGTGAAGCGGAAATTGTGTTACAGTGCACTTCAATGACAATTTAAATCGATCTACTTGGTTAAACCTTGATAATTGTTTTAGTTTTAGTTTTTTGTTTTAGCAAACAGGCAAATGCAGTGCAACCAATGTTAAATTATTGATTTACACTGTGTCATCGATTGTGCGTCTTAAGTTTCGCAAGATACGAAGATAGTTTTTTGTCTAAGAAAAATTATAGGATCTTAATATTAGGCAGAGCGGTTTTTTAGTCTAATGTTCATAAACTCAGTTTGGAAATAAAGTAATTAATCTATTCGGCTTTTTCACCACTAAAACCTAACTGGCGCCTACAACTCAGAGAATCCATATGTCCTGACGTCGCATACAACCGTACATGCTGTGTGCGTCTAAGGTAGACATTCTTGCACACACGAAGGAGGCCATGTATTTTTTTTACCTATTCCCTATAGATGCGATACTCTTAAAGGGCTTTTTGGACACTTCAAAAATCTTCTATTGCCCAAGTCGGAATTTGACCTCGCGACTTCGTGCTCATTTCCGCGCGATCCTCAATTTTTCATATTATACAAATACATACCGAAATACAGTTAGATTACTTATTAAGATCTAAAATTTCTTTTAGCCTTTTGGACTTTTGGTCCTTACTCATTGAAGTAAAATTTGATTTGAACTTAAGGTATCTACTATTTATGGAAGGATTAAAACTCGACTGCAGTATTTTAACCTCTTTAAATGCTGAGGTTTTCTTTAAGTAAGATGTATGTACCAAATCAAGGTGCGAAATGAAGTAATGAACTAGTAACGTACTCCTGAGCGAGACCGAGGCGAGAATTGATTAAGCCATGTCTGCCCGTCCGTCTGTCCTTATGTAAACAACTTTTAGGCCTTAAATTTTCAGCTTGAGAGCAGAAATTTGTTAGCTGAGCTGGAAGTCCATTGGACCAGATTGGACCAAGTTTGAAAATTAGTCGAATCCGTCCAGAGGCACACCAACTACAGAGTTGTAAGTGTGACCACCTCCAATTAAAACAAATTTAAATCAAGTTTTAGATAATGTTACTTCTGCGTCAGAACATCAAAATTTGTCATAAGGCACTGCTTTGGAATTGTTTGACCACGCCCACTTTTAAATCATTTTAAAATAAAAATTAATCTTTTTTTAAACTGCTTTAAGTTTTTTTCGCTCCTTCCGGGATTCTATCCAGTTAATACTAGTTAGCTCTTTGGTGCACGTGCCCAGACATAAAAGCTGTATTCAAGCTATCAACGAATTAATGTTTTAGCCTAATTTTTATGGAACCCTCAAAAAAGAAAACTTAGCAATCAAAGGCAATTGGGAGAATCAACTGGGTACAATTTGGATAAGGGAAAAGGCCACTGCAAACAGGTCAAAGAAACATGGTGGTGGTCAGATGAGTGAAACTAGTGACAAGTGAAAAGAAAGCGGCATTCAAGGCATGGAAGCAGTGCTCCTCGGACAACAGAGATGAATATAGACCTCAGTAGCCGCGCTAAGAAGAAATGCTCCAGGTTCAAGCAAAGAGAATGGAGGGCCTGTATCAGGAAGTGGAGGAAGTTTCTTCTTCCACTGCTGATGCACACCAGGCTACACAGGATCTTTGACAAAGCATCTTGAATAATTGCCGCTCAGAGGAGAAAAAACGCCCAGGAAATTCGTTCGCCAAAGTCCATCAACAATGCTCAGCGATAGCTTCTTGTGGATGACGACTGTTAAGTACTCCCAAACGCGAAAAGCGGTTGGGCGAGCAGGTACCCTCAGAGTTCTGGAAAAAAAAAGAGACAGTGGGTCCAGATGGCTAACGACCTTCATATACAAACTAATAAGAGGGGATCATATGCCTAATCAGTGGAGAGAAAGTTATCTTTTTCCTTTGTTCAAAGGAAAAGGTAATACACAAGGCTGTGACAATTACCAGTCACATACAATGAAGATCGTCGAGCGGGTACTAGATAGTTGACTGCGAAAAATAATAAGGCAATTGAGGCTATCTCAGGACCAGTGTGGGTTGTCCTGGATAAATCAACCACTGATGCAATCCAAAGTATAAGGATCATAATGGAAAAACATCGTGATACCTTTAAAGATCTGCATATGGTGCTGGTTGATTTTAAAAAAGCTTTCAAAAGACTACCACGAGATCGAATATGGATGGCGCTAAGAAAACGAGGAGTTCCAAAAGCCTACGTACGGATGATCGTGGACATGTATGATGATGGAGCAAAGACAAGAGTAAGATGTCCTTCCGGAGTCACTGATGATTTCCCAATTAAAGTCGGTGTACACCAGGGAAGCGTCCTAAGTCCTTTGCTTTTCATTGTAGTCCTTGTATCGACAATGGCGCCATCATAAGTGAAGATCATACATCCCTGCAGCAAGCACTTGATGTATGGGTGAAAGTTTTGAAGGGAAATGGGTATCGTATTAAACAAAGTACCTGCTGTCCATTCTCTGACCCGATTCCGAGCCAATTCCAATTAAATTGAATGAAAATGTACTCCCCAACTGTGAAATATTTAAGTACCTGGGATCGATGATCAATAGCAAAGCAAACTGTGATGAAGACATCAATCATCGCGAAAGCGTAGGGTGGATGAAGTGGCGAGAAAACTCCGCCATCTTCTGTGACCGAAAAATGGCCCTTAGCTGAAAAGAAAGCTCTACACCGCGGTTGTGCGTCCGGCGCTCACACATGGTTCAGAATGTTGGACAGCGTAAAATATGAGAGCAAATAAACGGCAGCTGATGTGAAGATGCTTCCGTTGGCAGCAGGAGTTACGAAGAGAGATAGAATCAGAAGTACGAAGAAGTATCCGATGAAGCCTCCATGTTAAAGAACCTTTCTCCAGGAAAATGGAGCATGACCGGCTCAGTTGGTTTTGGCAAAGAAATGATCGACATTCCAGCGCAATCGCGAAAGAAAGGAAGGCCTAAACATTCATGAATCACACAAATGCAACGCCAACAACATTTATTTAGCCTCAGTGACGAAGAGATCCATAACCGGGTAGCCTGCCGGTATATCCCAAGGTTAAATCGGCGTACCCCACAAGCGGACCATTAGGAATGCAGTAGAGTGGAAGGATTATGATACATCATTTATCATTACCTCACGCCTAAATGAAAAAGAAGAGATTTGAAACTTGGGGTATGTCTTGGCTCTTATGCTGGAGACAAAAGTATTAAAATTACTCAAATCCGATTATATTTTACTTCTTCAAAGTATGACAACTTTAAATTAAGGCGTAAAAACTTAAACTTAAACCTTTAACTGAACTCACGCCAACGGCCATGCCCACTATTACTACATATATTAAAATCTAGATTGACTGGATTTCTCTAAAAATCGTTCTAAATCGGGAAAAAAAATGTAGTGCCTATGACAAAATATTACTACTCGCTGCGCTTTTTGCATACAAAGTTTTGAGCTGCACCTACTTTTTGGAGGCATTTTTAAGAAAGAACGGTTCCTTGAGTAATAATTTCCATTTTTAACGCATTTTCTCACGTTTGTAACGAAATTAAAAAAGGATTTAAATTTTAGCCCACGCGAATTTTCCGAGACAGGACCCATGGAACTGGTTAATAAAATAGGTTAGGTATATAGGAGTTCTTTGAACACCAACTCTTGCGTCAACTCACTTGTTTTTATTAATTTCAATAATGTTCTTTCAATAAAAATGATTTAGAAAAATGCTATACTTGAAACGCTATATTACGATAGAAGACGCCTACCTCAATCGCAGCTTGGATTGGTTAGGGCCAACCTGATTGAAAGGATGCAAAAAACCCTGACCATGGCAATAACAACTCCAACCCATGTCCACCGATATTTACGTCGCTTTTCTATAAACTTTATCTGCCTCATAAGATTTATCCGAACCAATATCGATACAAACAAAAACAACTTTTATGTCGCATAATGATTCCAGTAAAGGCACTTTTATGGCCTTCTTGGAACAATCCAAATCAGGCTCGCTTCCTAAACGATCTCTTTTTGAGAAAAGTTTTTTTTTTTATTAACACACACTCGTAGAAAAGACAAATATGTAAATTAGCATCAAGTTATTGACCCCATTTTCTAAGCCAAATTTTTAAGAACCGAAAAGAAATGCGAATTATAAAATTAAAATACTTTGGGACAGACTTTGAGCTTTAAGTACAAAACAAACCGCATGCAGATCTCAAGTGTGCAGAGAATACAAAATAATTTTTAAGAATTACGGACACATATTCCCCCGGGGGCTATTAAACACAACCATTAAGCATAGAATGTAGGTATGGGTTGCCGCACTGTTATGGCTTCCAGTTTCATATTTGCCATAAAATTCTATAAAATGTTTTTATTTACCCAGTTGCGGCAAATAAATTGTTAATCGTTTAGTTCAAGTGAGTAAAAATAAAACATTCACCTTGTTTTTTTGTTTAGGGAATTTAACTCTCAAAACTATTTCCGAATAAACTTTTCGCTTAACTTCTTTAGTACGAACCTTGCACAGAACTAAACGTTTTGTTAGTGATTTTTGTCCAAAACAAAAGTGTGGCTAAATATAGTTTAGCACAGGTGTAGTGGCTGAAGGTAAACACATGAGGGTTGCTATACTAATGTGCCAGTTCACCCCAGCGCTAGGGGATGGACACAACAAAACAACCCCATTCACTGGATAACTTATATGTATTAACGACCACTAGATAGACCGATAACACAGAAATAAATAAATAAATCGAAACCGTGTAACACACTAGTCGATGCACACACCTTGAATTTTTTTCCGTTTTATTTTCGTACTCGATTTAGGTGAAACGACGACTATTTTCACATTTTTGTGTCATCAACATCAAGACCGATTATCACATACTCGCGATGAATTTAGATGGAGTACCACCTCGCACGTATCCTTTTAGACGCGGTCTTCTTTCGACACTTTACCATTGCGAACACATACGAAATAAGTCGCATCTCATTGCGCGAAGCTTGACATCATTCCTAATTCAAAAATTGATGGCAACTCCTTTTGGTTTTATTTTTTCGTAGGCGCGAATGGAATACGAACGCGGTCACCCAACGAGCGCTAGCACGAAACTGACATTCCACAGCGATTGAGACGTTGAGCAGTGAACTTGCCCAGTTGTTATTTTGTTGTTGTTGGTCTCTTCCACCGACCAGACCAGTACAAGACTGTTTGTTGATACCACGTTGATATGCCATAAAGCGTTAACGTATGCGAAGAGTATTCCTCCATGTTGGCTTTGATATCGCTTTCGCTGTTGAGTTTTTCCACCAACTCTGCGACTGAGTGAGATACTAATTTGTGGTCTCGAGTGGCTTCTGTGGGAGTTATGAGAGTACTGGGACTGGCGTGTTAATAGATTTGATTAAGGCCGACAGCACTTGTTTCGCATATTCACTTCTTGATCGCAATATTATCACGCAAACATGAGGCCCGACGAAATAGAGATTTCTTCTCAGTTCGAAAAGATATGCATGTAGGTCATGACTCTGATGTGAGTTGTAAGATTTTTATGGTTGTAGCCATATAATTTGGGAATAAAATCGCGTATCGACAAAAATCTGATATCGGTTAGGAAATGACAATAATTGCTTAATAATTTTTATTTTCTGACCTTTCATCATGTTACGTTTCCGAAACAAACGTTACACATTAGCTACTTTCTCCGCAAAACAAGTGTTGTAAATCAATATTTAACGTTGGTTTACGCGCTCACATTGTTCAAATACAAAGCAATGTAGCGAAAAACTTGAAAGATGCGAATCATTATGGAAAATTCATTAACTCTGCTTAAAGCAATGCCGGTTGAAATTAGAGTCCATTAACGTCTGAATCGCATTAATTACGGCGTGGTGCAAAAATCCAAACAATTTTATTTTAATATGTGCCGCCCTAATGAGTTCGCAAATAAATGCATAATTATTGTAGTCGTCGTAAGATTGTTTTGTTATGCGTATATTAAATTTATAAGCTGAGGCTGTATATTTTTTCAGCCCGAAACTTAAGTACTCCGTAACAATATTGCATATAGAATTTGCACTAAAAAAGTGAGCATTATGCTAACAGCAGAAAAGTGGTGCCAAATTTTAAAACTATCACTTCTGGTGCTTTTCAAGGTTAGAATTAAGAAGCGACACAGGAGAGGTTCAAGCACACCGCGAGGCCATTGCACAAGCCAAAAGCCCATAATAGACCTTTGACCCATTTGGATGTGTTATAAAGTCACAAGTTGTGTGTGATGGGCTTTTAAGTTTGGTTTGGGTCAAAATTTCGGATATGACAATTTTTTTCTCAAACTTTACTCAATTCTGCTCTCAACTTTTAAATTTACAATATTCTGGAATTGTTGCTTTTACAGAGTGACATGCCACAGTGAATTTTGTTTGGGGGCGGGCTGTCCGTCCAAAGTGCGGTCCGTCCAAAAACGGCAGAAGGACCTCTTATGGTATCACTTATCGTCGTCCGTCCGTACGCACCTGTAACTTCTAAACGGTGAGTATTTTTTTTATACACAAATGACGGTTTTGTTACAGTTTGAATTCGGACGGTAAAATAGACAAAATGTATTTTTGCACTTATCTTGAAAGGTTATATAGCCAGAAAGAAGTAAATTTAAACTTACACTTAACAAAATTTACATATAAGCAATTGCCTTTGCCCGCTCTTTGATAAGTCATGGGGGCGGAGGGGGCGACAAAACGCATTTTAATATGTAAATAACATTTTTTGTACTCCACAATCATGTCACAAAAAGGTTTTGTAGCTTTGTCTTATGTTTTGAAATGCTTTTCTTTTATGAAAAAAGTTTATGTTTCATGAAACATGCAGTTTTCATACGAACCTTTTTTTACCCAATTGTTGAAAATAATGGAATGTATTTTTATTTTTTTTTTTTGTTGGCTTAAATATATTTGCTTAAAGGTTAAGTATTCCATAAATAAGATAAAAAGTATATGCTATAAGTATATCTCATGTGACAAACCTTTCAGCAAGTCTAGTCTTTAAGACAATCTTTTAACATTTAAAAAAATCGAGTTAATGAGTAAAAGCTAATTTAACTTCAACTTAACTTGCAAAAGTAAACTACATTGAAGTTAGTAATAAATCAACGACAAAAATAAAAATAAAAAAAAAACAAATAACTACTTCACGATGGTGATAAAATCGAAGCGCAAACACTCAGTGTTGGTGCACATATAAAACCTACATCTGATCGTGTTTAACTAACTGATATGATGATGGCCATGGTAAACTGGTTTCTTAGCTGGTGGCATTTCAGCAATTTACCTGCTAGGCAAACTATAGATGCTTCTAATGCCTGCATGTTGGGAAAAAAATAACTTTCGAAAATTTAAATTTCGGCTCTTCCGTTGCACGTGTAGCAAACTTGTTACGGAAGTCCAAGAAAACACGATCTTAGCTTCCATTTGACTAAGGTGTGACGTCTGGTTGGT
Source organism: Neoascia interrupta (assembly GCA_947623515.1). NCBI lineage: Eukaryota > Metazoa > Arthropoda > Insecta > Diptera > Syrphidae > Neoascia > Neoascia interrupta. The sequence continues at coordinate 217,615,049 of OX392463.1, read as the reverse complement.
ATCTAGTGGCAGCTCAGTTTACATACGCGCTTGAATCGTTTAAGCTTTGGCTTAGTCTTAGCTTATGCAGATTCAAATTGTTTTCCGATCTATTTTGTAAGACTTCGAATTTTATTCAAATCGTTAATATTTGGTTTCAGAAATAAATAATTTATTGTTATACACTGAGCGTTATACAGCATTTTTAGCAACTTTAAGTGGTACGTCTCTTCAAAGCACAAAAGGACCATTAATGGAATTGTTCAGAATTTTGATTTAAAGAAGATCTAAAGTTTTTCAGTCATTATATTCACAACTTTTGCAGCCAGTAAAATCAAAAAGAACTATTGAAATCGCTTAAAAAAATTAGGGAAAAATATATTTGGATGTTCGGAAAATTCCGAGACTTGGATAGCTGTAGTAGGTAAAACGTGATTAAAAGTAGGTAAAACGCTACGTTATAAGTGTAGGTACATTTAAGTAAGTATGACGGAGATTTACAAAAAAATATATATTTTAAAACATTTAATTTTTAATAACGCGCCTTGACGGCCTTTAGAGAACCGAAAAAATATAACGCTCTGTTAAAAATACCACATGTTAGAGTATGTACATCTGCTCCTGTAAGCACACATTAATACTATGGGATCAGTTGCTTGATAATTCATCATGAGCAAAAAAAAAATTAGCATTGAATTATCCCGGTAAATGTGATTTCGTCTTGAATTTAGTGTTGAAATTTTTGATTCCCATAAACATTGAATACATTTCTATAAGTAAAAGAATTGGCTTTTACCAAATAACTATAAATAGTGGAGTGAAAATGTCATATAATTAGGATGTAACTTAGAGAAAGTTTTTGAGTTTTTTTTTTTTATTTTTCCACCCCTAAAAACGGCACTTAAAGAAGAGTACAAAAGTTTTTCGTAAATTTGGCAAAGAGTATATAAAAATGTGCTTGACAATTAAAATGACATTTAAATTCCTACCATGATTTGGCAGGAAAAGGCGGCCATTTTAATTTTTTTCGAAAAATCCCGATTTTGGCGGCAAAATTCAATTTTTTTTTTTCTTCCTTGACGTCGCGTTTTTCTGGCATCTATGTACAACTTCCGTCCAGTTTTCATGAAAATCCGACAATCGATTTATCGTGATTTTAGTAGAAAAAATCCTTAGCATTCAGAAATTAAGAAATTTTGAGGTTAGGATTTATTTTTTTAAGTTTTCCTCTCAATCAGTCTTGTAGGCCCTTTCAACCCATAGAAACCCGTTTTTGATTTTTATCTTACCACTACTAGAACCCGCGATATTAAGAAAATAGTGTTGAAAAATTGAAAATTGGTGGAAAATGGAAAATAAGTGAAGTCCCATTTTCCCGCTTTTCACGAGCAGCACAGTATTTTTTTTACCGAATTTTCCTTTTTTTAGCAACGTCTCATCATACCAAACCCAAAAAAGTTCATTTCGCACTCTGAGTTACATCCATATTCACCTTTTTTTTTGGTTTATTTTCACCCTACTAAAATAGCCTTTTAGCCAGTCAATCAGCGTTCCAATCCAAAAGAAAATTAGGTTTCTTTAAACAACAGCAACAACTGATACGAGCTACTCACGCTCAAATATAAACAAGTTCCTTCACTTAATGTGACATAGTTAAAAAAAATATGCCACACGATTTCTGAATCATGGCAAAGATTGAGCACGTCATCATGAATTGAATCCGATACCTCAGAAATAAACTACACGTCTCGTTCAAACATAATGTACTGTATACATACAGACCGTAGTCCATATAAATGTATTGATTGGGTTTCAATGAAAAAACAATTACACCTTCTCAGGTTAGTTAGTGTCGCTACATTTTTCAATTTATTCGATTAGCAATAAGTTATGCAACAAACTAATAAGGAGTGTAATACGGGTAGTTGTTTTTTTTTTTCCAATGTTAAACACCAACGACCCCGTCCCAGAAGCTAGAAGCAACAATGTCAAATTGTTTAGCCGAAAGAAAAGCATTAATCTGGTGAACAGATCAATGCGGCTCCATTACTCCAGAACTTTTATTTTTGTGTTTAAACTTTAAATCAACTTTCTTCATATTTTTAATTGGTCAGTTATGCAATGCTGCACCTAAGGACTATCCTAATGAAAATCTTTCCAACGCTAGAAAGTAATCAAAGTATAAAAATAAGAAGCTTTTGGTCTAATAACATTACATTTCCTGTAATTTTTATAATAAACTGCTGAGCGGGTTACAATTCGAATCCGCTCATGCGGATTGTTGGTTCATACCCCATTCCATTTGTCCCAGTCAAGCGCTTCGAATTTCGTGATAAAATTTGATTGTTTAATATTTATTTATATAACTTAAGAGCTCGAGGTCAACTAGGTCAACTTCTTATAACGTAAATTGTTTTTAGTTTTTATCACTTGAAATTCTCCTTTAGTAAAATAGGGGCGTGGCATCAACACTTTCTCAATAACATGGCATTTTTGTTTAAATGTTTTATCAGCTGTGGTTACATGACGTATTGATTTCATTTTTTAAAAATTTGTTTTTACTTAAAAATGCCCCCAAAAGTAGGCATTTTTTTGGGGTGTAATATACGCAAATATCTGTAGATTTTATACGGGAAATTTTTACTTTTCTTAAATTTCAAGCAAATTTATTGAATAAATGCCGCTTATAGGAATGCAAGTGAAATGTGACCACTCCCACATATGGAGGCGTTTTTCACTTTTTTCTAAATACCAATCACAATACACTCGAGCAAGGATATGGCATACCGAATCTTAGCGTTCTACGACAACTTTGATTTTTCATGCTAAGAAGTGGGCGTGTCAGTGGGCGGATTTCAAAACTTTTTCACTTGTACTGCTTCGGGTCCTAGAAAGCACAGGAATGAAGCTTCAAGTTCCTAGCTCATAACTTAAGGATTAGGAACTACCGAAAGGCAGACAGACGGACGTGGCTCATTTGACTTACATTTCGGTCTTGATCATCATATGCTCTTAAGGTCTTGGTTTTTCTACGAATGATTTTTTCTCAATGTTGCAAACTATGAATCAAACTTAATGTACATCCCATCGATTTGGAGTGAACTTTCCGAGAAATCGGGTTTTAAACAGCGTGTTAAACTAACATGTTTTAAACTAACATGTGAAAAATGGGCATGGTCGATATTGTAGGTAGTCCAATTTTTGCCTTCTTAGAGGTTTTGGGCCATAGTTGCTCTATACCAAAGTTCTTACGTCTTGTCTAACTTGACCAAAAGGCATTTTGAAAGAAAATTTCAAATAAATGTTGTCTTACATTTAAGCCAGTAGTGAGCGTGGTCGTTCGCGGATTTAACGAATTTTAACACTTTGTCTGTATAAAATAAGAACCACGATACACTCTAAGTTTGAGCGTCTTCGCTCAATTTTAAAAACATAAAAACTTCACACATACGGACGGACATAGCTTAATCGATTTACCTGTCGGACTCGATCTTGGGGGTCAACGGTGATTATTTCACTGTGTTACAAACTATGCATTTAAATTAATATACCCTCGGTCGGGTATAAAAAGGGGTGTGGGTGCGATTTATCAACGAATAAATCGATAAAATATTTTAGCTGATGTGGTTTAGGGGTATTTATTGTATTTTTATATCAAAAATTCGGTTTTCACTTTAAAAACGCTCCCTTTGGAATAGGGTACACTGCAGCGCTTGCCAACCTCTAATAACGTTTGTGTTCGTTGTATTCTTCATATTCAACATTCAAGGGGACCTAAAATATTTTGTCGAGCCCGAACGGCGCTTTGAGAAGTTTTCGCGACAGATTTTACTCTCGGACGATTTTTCAATCACGGAGGTAGGGTATGATCGAGGTAGGAATCGAACCCAGACCTGCTTCGCAGCAGGCATACGCACACATTTTCTTAATACATAGTAGGTACCTATTCCGTTTGTAGACATTTCAAATTTGATTAGGTGAATAAACATGTATTAAAAAACAAAGCAATAGGTACCTAGATACAAAAAAAGCTTTTGAAAAACAAGGAAGAGACTTTTTATGATGTTTTCTTATCTGTTCTAAAGAGAAACATAGCCTAGAGATGAATCAACTAACTGATAAGGCGAATATGTAGTCAATCTCTACGTATCCGAAACCGATGTTAAACAGCTTTACAAAAAAAAATATTGTGCTTTGAAAGCCGATATGAATCACCTGCAACTTAATCGAAAGTTCTTTATTTAATTTAAGACCGCAGAACACAACACCTCGAAACCAAAACCTAGATGAGTTGTTGACTTTTATTTAGAGAAATCTCCCAATCCCTTTTATTCGAAAATCTGTGAAATTTCATGAGTGCCAAATGAAAAATAGACCCACCGTCGAACGCTGACTAGTGTTGTTTATCTTATTAATTCACTGGACTATTTAAAAATGCTGTACCTAATTAGTTTGTCAAAGAAAACGTACAGCAAAAGATATCGAACCACAATCGCTCCCAATCCAACCAACGACGACCGGTCTGTAACAACGATCGCTGTATTCTCTTGAAAATTAAGTTCAGTTTAAAGCGCATAGATACATGGGGATTTCTTCAACATCTGTGTATTTTTCTCAGTACCATCGCCCAGCAAACCATTGTGATGTCTGATGTGATCCGGTATCAATGACCTCTTTTCTCAATACTCCCGCCAAAGAATAGAGACTCGTTAAGAGCAAGACTAAAATGTAAATGACATTAGATGCCTTCAATGCCATTATAAATGAATTCTACTGCAATTAACTTGGAATTTCACGACAATAGCTGTACACAAGAAAAAATACGCTGACTGTCCACTGGTGTTGGTGTTTCCTCAGATTACGCGGCGGTCACTCTTCTAAGAAAAGTCCACGTTGTATCTGGTAATTCAATACCTCAAGTATGAATCACTAACTTGAAAGAAAATCGTCTTAAAACGTCCTATCTTGAAGAGCGACGGAAATCGCTTTTTTTTTTATTTATAAACGTCATTTTTGTGTAGAATGACGGTTCAAACTTACATTTTGAAAATCTGAGTGTTCGTGTCAATCGGCTAAATTCCAAAATTTGCTGCGCCCCTTATCCAGTACGAAAAAAAAACAATCACTTTGTTGTTCCACTTATCGAAATACGATTTCTCACAGATTCAGATACTTTTTCTCTTTGTAAAAAAAACCACACCAGACACATATATTAAACATTCGAAAAATACACGAAGCACAACCACTGAGTGAGGGCTACAAACATGCGCGGAAATATTAATTAAAATTGATTAAGGGCGCACTTAATTTAAAAACATATAAGAGCAGATACACGTATGTACCGAAACACAGTTTCAATGCATTTATTCTTCTTGAATTTTGCAAAACACACTAAAATACGTTTGAATGTGTGTCAAACGAACGCGAGCACGATCAAACCGAGACTGTGGTTGGGTCTGAGTACTGTAACCTAAAGGAGATAGGAGCTTTTCTGCCGCCCTGGCTGGTTGCTTTTGTTGCTGATCGAGCAGTATTCAACGCTTGGAAATGTTGGTTTCGGTTTTGTTGATAAATAAAATTACACAAAGGTTGAGATATTCTGGAGAGCGCAATTCAATGAACTTACAATTATTCTTACTTGTGGCACTTTTGAGAACTTACTTGCGGCCCCCTTGGCGTGTCGCTTCATGGCAATGCTTGATCTGCGAGGGTCTCATGCGAAGTCGTTTCGGTGGCATTATGGTTGTTTCGAGTACATGTCTAAGTACATGTGACTTATGATATGCAGTTTAAGATATAATTTATTTATAAGCACTCATACATATGCACAAAAACCTATTGATCGTTTTAATCGTTGTAAACCATTAAACCAAGCAAATAATGGCCTTATCAACTTTTAGGAATTTGGGACAGTTGAATTCTCATTACACGATCGTTTTTAATATGCCTAAGCAGTGGGCCTTGCGAGTTGGGGATAAACTTACTTTGGGTACCTAATCGTTTTTATGGCTGGACAGGATGCTGTGGCGTTGTGCCATGGATTTGCGCTAGTCTTCGAGAGGAGTTCTTGCACATTCCACAATTTTTTTATTTTATAAAATCTTTGAACTTAAGACTGTATTCTTCTTCGTTGTCATTGAAGTGAAAGTACGAATCCCCAGCAACAAACGAATATTGTTTGCCCAAGTGGATTGCCAAGATGATGGAATAAACCTTTTTACAATAAGACGAGGATTGCGTATCTGGTTAGCGTGTAGTTTTCAGATGTGATTCAGCAGACACAAATGCTTGGAGATTTTTTTCGCAAATAAACCAGAAAACACAAATTTCTCCGCGGATAATGTAGCTACAAGTGGATAAGTTTGATTTTTACTATTTTTTTGCAGACAATCAGCCATCAGACAGAATGTGAAGAGGTGGAGGAATTATTTCGAGCGGCGTTAAATCATTTAAATGTGTTGTTTTCGTTAAAGCACGGAGTTTGGTGTGTCATACAACTCTGATTTGTTGGTAATCCACGTTGGACAAACCAATTGAAGTTTTTAGGGTTTTACATTTAATAATAATTATAAATAATGTAATAATTTTTAATTACATTTAATAATAAAACGTTTATTGTTTTCCGTCTGAACCGAAGAGGCTCCGCAAGAAAAAGACAGAAGCAAAAGTTCAACTATTTTCACACCTTCTTGTCTTAAACTTGCGACCAGAGGATAGTAAAAACCGAGGAAAACGACCCTAGAACCATAATTTGTCGCGGGTACAATGCTTCAACAAATCAAGCTATCGGTGGGCGCGAGCAAGTAGTAAAGCGCGAATTTAATTAATTAAATCATTCTTCATAAGGTAAAGAGGCTGAAAACCATTGAGGTGGTCAAATTTGGACATAGAATTAACCGGTCACCGTTGGTGTCTTAATTTGTTTGTTTGTTTTTACCTTTAATTGCAGGTAAAAATAAAAATGTAAGTTTTCTCCGTATGTAAGAAGTTAAGCTGCAATCAAGCTTTATGCATGTGCGTATACTGCGCATAAAATTTCTGTATCTTTACCATTTCCTTTAGGGATACTGTACAAAAGAATCTGTAAGAAGTTCGATATAAGATACTTGGCAAATTTTTTTCCTAATGCTCTTTTTCTACTCCAGAGTTGTAAAACACTGCAATCTTTTGATTTAAAAAATCAACTGACTTCAAATCTCTGATTTTTCAATTCCTGACTTCACTTTGGGATAGAGACGATACTCTAAATAAAAGTCCAATTAGTCGTTTTTTCAAGCTTGGTAAAACTTCCTCACTTGCTAAAATACCCAAACATCAACGAAAATGTTTGCTGTTCCAAAGACTTCAACGAAAATGTTTGAAGTCTCAAAGACTTTTATTGAATGCGGGTGACTTCAAGTGAATGGTAAAGACTTCAAAGTGACTTCAAAGAACGCAGTGTAATTCTAAAGAATTGTAATCAATTGAAGGGTTTAGGGGAAAACGACTCAATTCCATTTTCTGTCAAAATAATATGGATTAATCTTTGTTTTTTCTTTTGAAAAAATATGCGATAGGTATTGTGTTCACTTTTCCAAAAATACTAATAGTTCTGCAAAATTATCGCCCATAAACGCCAATTATCGCCACCTTATTTTCTCGTTTTTCTCAAAAACGAATAGAGTGGACTTATGCTATTTTTCCCCTGGATTGTTTAAGTGATTTTTAAAATTGATCGTAAAAACTGATCCAGTCAAGACTTAAAAAAGAATGAAAGATTTCAATGCTGAAGTCTCTGAAATGAAGTCAGTTGAATGAATCACCAAACATGAAATACATTCCAGTTCAGGGATTGCGTTACAAAAGATATAACTCTGCTAGTCATACACTGGGTTTTCAAGTAAGGGCTCAACAATTTTTTTTATTAAATAAAACACAAACCTTTTGAGGTATCTGAAACATTTTACTATTGGTTTCAAGCACAATCAAAACGTTTGTGTGTCGAAGAGTCTTGTAATTTAGATCGCATTTTTCCAACCAAACGAGCTTCAAGCCAGGTTCGACCTTATGTATACCCGAATCCATTTGCAGTTGAGCCGAGTCGACTCAATCAAATTCGCTCTGCGGGCTTGTGTCGAAATATTGCTGATATATCTAGGTTGAAATTACACTCAGAGCATTAAGCCTTATATTAGGCCTAATTTGCCTTTTTTTGTACTTGCTGGATTTTTGGCAATATGCAACAAATGCAAAAGTAGGAACTAACTTCTTTAAGTTTAAATTTTTGCTGCTATTTCAACTACTCGACTCTTCAACTCAACTCAACCCTCTTCCGCTTGTTTTAAAAGCTTTGGTCGAAATGCCAACTCAACTCAAATCCTCAATTTTGCATTAAATGCTGTTCTTGTAAATTTTAAAAACCAACCAACCAGCATGTTGCTAGAAAAAGCCAAGTGTTTAAATTGGTGATTTGGGTAGCTAAAAGGTCCGCCATCTAACGTTTTTTTTTCGGGCGCCAAAACCCAAAACGAGTCACGGTTTCGTGCGGATTTTGTTCCAGAGGCATAATTGGGCCATTCTTCTTCGAAAATGAGCAAGGAGTGGCCGTTACAGTCAATGGCGATCGTTACGGGGTCATGCTGAACGAATTTTTGTTCACAAAAATTGAAGAGCAGGATATTGGCAACATTTGATTGCAACAGGACGGCGCTACGTGCCACACAGCCGAAGCTACACTCGATGTTTTGCGCCTTGTTTTTGAAGATCGAATTACCAGTCGCAGAGCTGATGTCGTTTGGCCACCTCGGAGCCAAACGACACCGTTGGACTATTATTTGTGGGGTGCCGTAAAAGATAAGTGTTACGCCGACAAGCCAGAGAAATTTGACGCTTTAAAAGACAATATTCGTAAAGCCATTGGTGAAATACAGCTGCACACAATCGATAAAGTGCTTAAAAAGTGGACCGATCATGTAGGCTACTGCATGGCCAGCCAAGGCAGTCATTTGAATGAAATTATTTTCCATTATTAACCGGAAAGATTGTACTTTCAAATAAAAAAAGAAATTTGAGAAAATATTAAGTAGTTTTTTTTTAAAGCATTTTCAAAACAAAAAAAGTTATTTGGCGGACCCTTTATAAAAACCTTAGTTAAGCCATAGCCCACAGACAGTACAGGCTCCCCTATACACGACCTTTATGTACGAACGTATAATTTTATTTCTTATTTTGCCTCCAGAACACTATTTCTTTTTTAAATATTGTAATTATGTTAAAAAACCTTAATGTAATCGAAATTGTACATTATATACTAATCATTTGTTAAATTTTTTTTTTATTTAAAAATAAACGCACATTGAACCAGAAATTACAAAATTGTGTTTTTTTCTTTTGCTGTACGCGTAAGACAACATATTTTGTTGAGCGAATAAGAAAGCTTGGATGAAATAATGTAAAAGTCGATTTAGGTTAATTTTGCATAAAGTATTCTTCTCTTAAAATTTCTTCAACAGAGTAAAAAAAAATGAGTTAACAAAACGTTTGTATTAATTCAAAAGTTAGGCTGGCAACCCTTATCATAACCTGGGTTGCTAAGGTAAACAAACGAACTTGTAGTGCAATTATTTTTCCGAATTGTGTTGAGAGTATGTTTTTGTTGGAGTTCGCGGTTGTTAATTAAAATACTACAATTAGAAATGGAAAATCAAAAGTGGTTAGAAGTTCAATCGGAACATCCGATTCAAATCAACACCCTTCAGTCGTGTTTAACACTATGTGATTTAAAATGCGATAGCTACATTAGGCTTGTTGCTGCAGACATTTCTTACGAAAACAAGCAAGTCTCAAAGTTGAAAGTTTTCAAAGGAACCGGCTTAGTTAGTGAGCAGGGCCTTCCTGGAATTCCATCGGCTATCGAGAGTTTGTATATTGATGAACCGGAACCCAAAACTCCGAGTAAGTGTGGTCAACAAACGGTAAAAGTGTTATCAAAATATCGTCCTTTAAGTCCTTGCAGTTGCGATTGGCGAATCGATTTTATTTTATCGAAACTTGAAACCGTACTTTAAGTACACTCTTCCTGCGATGACGGTCGAAGAAGAGGAAAAGGATATTTGGCGAAAATTACCCATAGACCGCGTCGAAAACCAGGAACTTCTAATCGAAAGGCTTAAGCTGTTGGACAGAAGCCAGCTAACTAGAATGTCGCAAAAGCTTTTGCAGTTACCAACGCAGGAGCGGCATGTGAGTTCTTATAAGCTAGCAGTGACTTTAAACAGTTTTCTAAAATATGTGTAGTTTATGTATAGGATTTCATAATGGAGCATGCTGACGTTCCTCTGCAGAGGTTTTCAACAATTGTTGCCATGAAATGCTTGAATAGGGTATCAAGCGACAATAACCCACCCTCCTGTTTGGTCCTTGCCACGGAGCATGGGGAAATATTTATATTGGATACACTGGGGTTTAGCGTCCTATATCAGGTAAAGCTTAATAAATATGCACTAGATAAAATAATACAGAGGCCTTGAACGTATTCTAGGCAAAAACGTGCTCCTACGATACTACACCCAGTTTGATAACCGTTCATGGGCAATACGAGTCAGATTTTCAAATTGTGATAGCTACTCGCAATGGAGCCGTTCATTTAATTCGAAAATCATGGCTCGAAGGGAGAGAGATTTTCAAAATGAACAGCCCACTGGTAGGGCTCGTTTTGGTGCCGATAGACGAGACCATTGCTGTAGCATCTATGGACAACCAGATAACATGTTACTCGAAGAAAGGCAAACAACTGTACACGTTTGGACTAGCAGCGACACCAATCTGTATGATCCCTATTTGCCTGCCCCATTTGGGGTTGACAATGGTTTGCGTTGCCCTGCTTGGAGGCCTAGTTCAACTGTTTATTCAAAAATTCCTTGTGGATGAGTTTAAAATGGAAGAAACAGTTATGGCAATGATTTTCGGCCGTTTGGGCCAGGAAGAGTATGTGCTTACTCTGATAACCGAAGCTGGGAAAATGTTTGTTAAAATCCTTAAACGCAGTGCTACATTTGATGCTGCTGCATTAGAAACAGCAGCGGCAAATCGCAAAACTGATGTCAATGGAAACAAGGTGTCGCTCCTGGAAAAACCAAAGAAAAGTTCAATTTTCATTGAACAATCGATACGAGAAAAGCTTAACGCTAAAGGTTGGTATAACCGTTAGGTATTGGGGTAAAATTTGATGATGTACTGTTTCATCACGTTTTCAGCCACCTATGGGAGCTTTCAGGTAGAATTATGGCGCTTACGACACACAGCTGCTCGCGCAACAGTGGAAGCAATTAACTCAGCCGAAAGCATGATATCTGGTGATGTGGCGCATGCGCCTATCAAGGTCGCTGCTGAGGTGTGCGGTGCAGGACCAGTTTTTCGCTTGTTTCTGACCATACAGAATTTGTCCTCTTACAAGGTAGCAACAAATTTACGTGTGCTGTTACATGCTGACAGGAGGCATTATAAAATAGCCAAATCAATGGCATATGTAAGTTGCTTTTTTTTGTAAATTGTAATATGTATCAATTTTGTCCTTAAGGCTGTAAAAATGTAGGTTATGACATTTTTTATATTTTCTGTATAAGAAATCATCCATTATTTAGAGGTGCGTCTTTAAGAAAGCTGTTATTTTCGTACCCTACCCAGGGTATATTTATTTTACTACCGAGTTTGTAACAGTGAAATAATGACGGTAGGCCATCAAGACCTTGATCGCTACCGTCATTTGCATGCATTTGGCTGTATGTGTGAAGTTTTAAGGTATTTAAAAACGTAATTCAATTTTGAACTCTAGGTATGACTTATGAAAAATTTCTTAAGTCCACAGTTAAGCTCGCTTTAATTGGGCAGAAACATTTAATTGGACGAATTTTGTACGGTCCATACCATTGACTACACACACTTTTACCTTGTTGGATTTTTAACCAGCTTTTTATATCCCGTCCCATAGGAAAGCAGGTGTAAGAAGTTTGTAGCAAGGAGGAAAAGTAATGGCACCCACCCAAGAGTTCAAGTTTCTATGATCGGGACCGAATTGTGAACCGACTGGACTAAGCCATGTCCGTCCTTATGTCACATGCTTCTAGGCCTTAATTATTGAGTTAAAGGACTGAAAGTGTTACATTTTTGAAATTCGCCTACGGTCCCGCCTAGAAGACTTAAATAAACAGAGTGGCGTAATATCTCGAGGTGAACCAGGGCCAACTCTCTACCGTCCGTATGTGCTGTGTGTTGTATATTTCATATGCAAGGTGGCAAAAATTTTTTTGCCAGGGCCGAATCGGACTTTGAAAAGTTTTTCAAGACAAATATTACCCTCTGAGGGTTTGTCAGACTCTCGCGGAGGTGGGGTCCGTAAAAGAGAACGAGTCTTTTTTCATATTTGCCAGCAGCATCATTTTAGTCAGTCAACTAAAGTGTTTAGTACTATTTTAAAATTGCTTATTTTTTTTTTTAATTTAAAAATTGTCTCTTTCAAATTTTTGCCTCTTACCGTTGTTGCAAATAGAGGGAGTTTAAATCCATAAAACAGCGATTTAATTTTTTTTTGCACACACGTGTTTTCATGCTTTTTTTTAGAAAATACATTAAAACAGCTATATTCAAACTCTTTTTTGGAAATTATATTCATCCATTTTAATTTCTTTATTTCTCAAAAACTTTTCAATATTTTCAAAAAAATTTTTTTAAGCTTTGTATTTACTTAACCTTTCGTTCTACTAGTTCTTGGCTGCTAAACTTCTTAAAAAAAATATTGAGAAATATTTAATCCATTTTCCCATGAAACTTTAAACTGTAATCAAACCGTTATTTGAGCTTAAAAAAAGGATTAACGCGATTGGACGAATGGACAGACGGACGGCCGGACAACCTAGCGATACTATTAGAGGTACTTTTTCCATTTTTGAACCGACCGCTACATAGCTAACCGACACGCTTACAACTCATAACTATGCATACTGTTTGCCTTAAAAATGTTCTTGCACACATGGGATCTACCTTTACCTTCAAGATTTTTAGATATTGACATTTGCAAAGTTTTTTCTATCGATACAATATGTCTTCGCCTTGGTAGGTGTTGAAAAATCGTTATCAGCGGACGGACGGTCAATAATTTTAATCAATAAATTTATCTCGAATTTTCGCTGCACTGAAAAACTGCTCCCATAGTTAAAACCAAAGCTCCTCACCAAACTACTCCTCACTGTAAACCAGGGCCATAAGTAAATTTATATTACCCGAACGCAATCTTTTTTAGACGACTGTAGGTTCTATGAACTTAAAGCTTTTGATTAAAGTTAAATTGAGCTTTTTTATGGTTTCTCTTTCTTTTATAGGAAAGCTCTTGCAGATTCAAAAATTATAACAATGCGTACTTTTAAAGTATTTTCAAATTTCGGTTTTTTTCGAACGATTTTTTTTTATTTCTTAAGGAGATAATACATCACTTGGACATGCATAATGTAAATATGTATGTATGAACTTTTTAACTTTGGTGCAAACTGAGCAAAATTACAGATTTTTACAAATTACAAACATTAGTTAAGCTCTCATTATCCATGTGAAACATCAATTTATTTGGAGAAAATTATTTTGTTTTTGAATCTTTATTCCTCAACTAATTAAATAGATTAAGATTCTTAACAATATAAAAAAAGCTATTTCATACTATTATTACTTTGCAGCTGCCTGCTATTTTGCCTGGAACACCTTTAAAAATTGATGTTGAGGTCATTGCAGTCCTTTCGCCTGAGGATGGCCTTCCCCCACTAACGCTGACGAAAGAAAATTCTTTGGTGCGGGTTATTATAACCAAGCTAAGGCACACCAAGCCCCTTATAGCAGCTACTATTGCAATGCCTGAATCCGAAGCAAGTTTGGATGGGTAAAATATTTTCACCTACTTACAGGCGCCGCCGTAGTAAGATCGGATTTTACTTTGCACTGATTCAACAATTTGTGAGTGTTAATAAATAAATAGAAAATTAATGTGTCTGTTTTTTTTATTATTATTAGGAACTAGTTGTTTTCGGTAATTTACATTTTATGCATACTTGGGCGCATACTTTTCGTAAACTTTAATATAAGCTGCCTTAGCTTCGTCGGCTGACAAACCCTTGTGTTGGTTCCATGCTTCCCATTTTGCCTTGCCCTTAAGATCCAAAACTCCTGGCTTATCAACGTTGATATCACCAGCGGTGGCTTGCTTGTAAAGGCCATAGAACTCCAAGAACTCAGAATCACTTGGTTGCTTGCTGAAGGATGCAGCTTTCTTTGCAATTTCGACGAACTAAAAACGAGGAAAATGGTTAAGTGTTACCCGTCAATTTAAGAATTTCTCTCTAGACTTACATCAGCCATTTTGTAGTGATAGTGTGAGCTAAATAAAAGGAACAGAAAGGAACAGTATGAAAAATCTAAAGTTTCTGATAGAAATTTGACTACTTTTTTCTCACCTGTTGACTTCCTAGTGGGAGATTGTGATATCAACTGTTGAAATTAAAGGTGTCAAAATCCGTTTTTATAGTCCACTTAAATTTTGGATTTAATTAAATAAGTTGATTAATTCCAAGTTTATCTTTGAACTTCCACATCTTTGAATGATATCTATAAAGGGTTTTACCGTGGAAGCGCCGCGCCGGTTCTCGGCGGTAAAACTGATCGTTCGCGTATGATAAAAAAAAATATTAACTTCGTTTGGGGTAGGTGTAAATAAATTTGATTGAGATAAAACACTATCTTAAAAAAATCCACTGGAAAGTGGGAAATTTTGACTGTTGAATTTAGGAAATACATGTTAGCAAAAAAAGGTGGGACGTCTAATAATAAATATGAGTAAGTCAAGGTCTTGACGATGCAATTTTGAGTTTGCATAGTAAAGGTTAAATGATGTAAGTCATCAATCAGTTGGCTTTTTGTGTCGTTCATGTTTTAGGGTATTAGTGACCGGATTATGTATAGAAAATTCAAAAATCCTATGAAGATCTTCACAGTTTTGCTTAAAATTTTGGGGCAAAGAGAATAATACAAGAACTGCCTTTTGCATATTACGCTTGTGCTCATCTTATAGCTATAGATTGAGCCGTTATTGAATCTCTTAATTGCGTACCTATTCTTTTTGCGTTAGCCTGAAAAGCTGTAAAACGCAGAACGGATCGAAGCTTTATCCCTTCTGTTTAATTTTAGGCTATATGCACAAATCTGGAAATTTCCGGTATTGCTAAAAGGAAGGTGTCCTTAAACAAAACGAAGAAGTCAAAAAGTATCATTAAAAAGGCGCTGGTATCGGCAGGAATCTTCGCTGACATCCTTTTTTTTATAATAAGCGATTAAGGGATTATGACTATCCTTTAATTGTTGGTAGGATTGAATGTTCCTTGACCAGAAGGAGTACGCGCGGGTCGTGCTTTTGATAAGGCGAAGTTTGATAGCGTGTAACTCAGCCAGACTAAACGGTGTAGATGAAACATTCACAATGCACAGGACGCTGATAACCGAAGCAGATTGTGGTAAGTGCATCATAACTGGGGTAAATAAGGGCTACCCACAAGGTTGTGTTCTGCTTCCCCTTTTATGGTGCATGGTTGTAGACTCTCTGCTATCGTCTCTCAACCTTATTGGAACTTACACACAAGTCTACGAGGATGAGGTCGCCGTTCTTTCTGTCGACTCAAACCCATGTTACAAGGATACAAGGTATGTTCGATCTTCTAGAGATTTCTAGCATTTGGTGCTAGATTTGACAGTTAATCTGAAGGGCCCATGTGCAATGCAGAGTCGTTTTATGGTTTTAAAAAACTATGGGAAAAAACGGGAGCCTCTTAAGCACAAAATATTATGTTTATAAAACACAACAATGAGAAACAGGCTATATGTTTCTTTAGAATTTTTTGGACTAATAAAAATGAAAAAAAAAAAACGTCTCATATTCATAATCAACAGCTATTGATGCCCCTCAGGCGCAGAGATCCCTAGACTTGATCAATGATTGGTGCACTAGGAATGGGCTTTCAGTAAATCCTCTTAAAACTGCGGTTGTTCTCTTTACAAGAAGGAGGAAGGTCACTGGTCTGACTCAACTTGTGGTTAAAGGTCCCGATATCCGGTTTTTCGTATCTACACACGATTTTCTTATATGCATCGGTTGTTTGGTGGAACGGCTTTCGCATAAATGTGTTATTGCCTCTTTTGCCAAACTCCAAAGAACGGCTTGTCTTGTCTGCACAGGGGCCTTCCCTAGCACGCCGGGCTCTGCTTTAATTGCTCTGATGAACCAGTGAAATGAGATCTCTTGTAAGCTTGCCAGACGAGACTCTGAAGAGGTTTTTTCAGGACCCAGGACCCGAGCCTGCGTTAGGCCTGCCTGTATTTGTTGTCACATCTGCCGTTGATACTTCAGCTTCTCGTGATCACAGGACTCGTTGGCGTGACAGCAATGAGTGCAGACAGACTAAACAACTACACCCGGACACTGCGAGGGATCATCGTCTTTCCTTCTATCTCTCAGGAGAATCGATTACAGACTTCTTGTAGGTGTCCTTACCGGCCACCAAACTTTTGCTAGACACTTGAATGTGTTAGGCTTGAGCGAAACCACCATCTATCCTGCCTGTGGAGAGGACGACGATACAGCAGAACACTTCCTCTGCAGTTTCCTGCCTTTGCTCGTATTAGGTGGCAGATCTTTGGGGTTGACGTTCACGAAAGCTCCTTCTCATATTTCTTCCAAAGACAGGTAAGCTAAGTACGTTAATATTAAACAGACCAGTAGTTTTGCCTGAGTGCTCCATCGGATTGTAGCAACCTCCAACAAAAATGAACCAACAAAAGGATACGTTTTTAACGTTTTTTAGTGAGCGGAAAAAATCGAAGGAAAGACAAGATTACGAGTTCCTAATGCAACACAAACGCTACTGAGCCAGAAAAGAACATAGAGACCCTAAACAGACAAGTGTTATGGGGTTACAGAAAAAAGCAATAGTAAAATTAGCAGATTTTAATATTTGATCGACCCTTCATGGATAACAGTCAGGAAGCCGGTCATTTGTAAGCAGACGCTCCTAGATTTTTGTATTGGTGCTGGTCCTGGTCCTCCTCGGTTTATTTATGGTTATTTTCCTGTTTACGACCTACCATACCTGACAAACGTTCCTCTAATCGCCACCTTATAAAAAGCGCCCAATTAATGGCCAGAATGCCCAGAAGAGATCTTTTATAGTAAAGAAAGGAGACGGTTACGAAATATGTTCCTTAAAAAAAATTAAAGAAGGCCATATTTGGTATTTAGATATTTGTAATCTGAAAAGCAGTAGCTGGATGCCTTTAGAAAATTGATTGAAAGCATTTTGCATTGGCTTTTTCAAAAACTTTCGCTCAGGTGCTACAGAGTCTTTGGCTTTAAGAAACTGATACACTGAAATTCGAATTTCATAGCCAAAAGTAAGGAACGAGGAACGGCTAACGTAAAGGACAAAGACGATCCTAATCCTGTGCTGACGCAAATGAATAAGACAAGACAGAAACGGAAATTAAACAATATCTACCCGGATTTCGACTAGCATCAATGTATGTGAAAACAATGATATCATGCACTTCCATGCACTGACTTAGAAGTACAAACTTCGCAAAATAGATAACTCTACATTATAGCTACTTTCTTATAATTCCATGGCCGAAGAGTCTAAGGAAAACAAAGTTTCTTAATAAAACCTGAACCTGATCATAAAATAAAGCAAATAATGTCAATTTTCCCTTAATTAAACAAATAGAAAACCTGATGATGTCTATACCAATGGACGAAACGTCATAAGAAAATTTCAAATCTTTTCTTCATCATTTTCTACAAGATGTCACAACTAACATTCTTACGTTAAAAAAATTTTGTAATATCAGTTTTGATACCTTAACAGTGTTGATATTTTGTGAGCATAAAGTTCAAACTTTTCTTCGATTTACTTGGTTTCTTGTAAACTATAAAAATAAGTCTTCAAGAATTTTGTTTAGAGCTATTGAAATCACTTTCCAAGCCACTCTTTTAATTTCAAGAGCTATAAGATATCAAGAACGCACCAGCTCTTAATAGCTTGTTCTAATATCCGTCTTCAAATAAATAAGAAATTTTCTATAATTTGCATGCTCTGTGTACGCAAAAAACATTCGTAATAACAGAAATTTTATCTCAAAAACAAAATCTGAGATCAAACGTGAAGTGCTTCAAATATAAAACTTACTTGCAATAAATAATCTTATCGTGTTACCAGTTACCCTTACCTCAATCCGCTTCGATAACGTATTTTTTAATCGAAATTGAAAAATTAGGGTGTGATATTCACTCTTTTTAGGTTGCGGCACTGAGCAGTAAACTTGAGGCTAAGCACTCTTTAAATAAAACTTAGTTTTTGAATTTCCGGCAGAAAAACAATAAAAATTCATGGAGACTCATACTTCAAAGACAACAAGATAAAGAATCCTTTCCGATTTAGTCTCTGTAAGCTCTAAAGCAGCCCAAGACTGCCGATCGTCTTCAAAGGAGATGTCGGGGCAGCATAACTTCTACCTGTGCGGGTAAAAGCATAGCGCCCTTCCAGGACACTCCAAGGCGCGCACACATTACTGTTACTACAAACGAACTACTCTTTTAGACCTTAAAAATCTTCTTAGACATACCACTTTCTACATGTAAACTTAATCGCAATAAGAGAAATCAATACAGATCGAAAGGTTCGTTGAGACGTTAAGGACAAGCGTTTGGTGTAGACAAGTCAAAGCATCGTGTAGGTGTGTTGGGGACACACACGGCAGCCATCCCTTATATCGAAAAATAACACCATCTATTATTTTTGTTTTCATAAAACGCGAACATTTTGGGCTCAAGACCAAAATAAGAGAATACGATGATATCTACAGGTCACCCAATTATTTTAAATTATCTATTTAGAGTCGCTTGCATGTTGTTTTTGATAGCGAAATGGCCTTTAAAACTGCTGTCAAAAGCATTAATAAAAAAAATAATGAAGCACCTGTCGGATGAGACGCGTTTAAGCGCAGAAATTAATATAATGCGAAGTTCAAGTGCTTACTCTTAATGAGGAAAGCAATTAGAAAAATCTTAAAGGTGCTTGTGAACCTTTATTTATTTATAAAATTTTTTTTGCTCGGTTACAATTAATGGTAATATGTTCAAAGCAAGAATATCTAGTGGTAGTTTAAGTGGTTTTAACTAATTGAAAAAAGTATATAATTCTTAACATAAAGCAATTAGTTAAATACAGACATAAAATACATAGTAAAAATAAGGACTAAATTTTTATTGTTTTAATTTTTCGAGTTCCAAAGTTTTGTTTAGTTTTTGAAGTTTGTTTTTGAGCTTCCCGCAAACTTATTTCGTCGTCTGTTATAGTGGCACCCTTAAAAAAATTCATGCTATAACCTTCCCTGCCAAACTCAATACTTCGAATTTCTTCAGCGGAAGTGAAGAGGATATCAATTGGAAAATGGTGGATCTTGATAAATTTCTCAAAGTGCCGTTCGGATTCGTCAAAAATTGTAGGTGCCCTTGTATGTGAAGAAATTAACACACGCAGCATAAGTTGTTGAGAAGTTGGCCCTGGTTTATCTCTAGCTGTTGCGCCACTCTATTTATTTACAACTCGTAAGTAACCCTACAAAATCTAGCCAAATTGCAACCTACAAAATCTAATTAGGTGGAAAATTTTATCTTTAAATACTTTTTGGCAAGGAATTTTTCGAATTCATGGACATAAGGGTGTGCCATCTAATTGTAGCAGGTGATTCCTCGTTGATTCTCTATGGCGATGCTGGGATGAAAGTTAACGCGAGAGTATCGAAGATGGTGGTTGTTTCCGGAGCATTTTACAGTACTTTCAATCCACTCACTTGAAATCATAGTGTAAGCCCACAGTAGGGGAAGGTCAGAAAGTAAAGAAAATTTTTCAGTCTGGTCTTTTTTTTTGTACGAATTATCTCAAAAAAGGATCAGTTAAAACATACCACCGGAAGCAATAAGATGAATATGCGTTCTACTCGGCTCCTATTATACGATTATTTAGAGACTTACGGCTACCGCATGAAATACTCTGGCCCTTTGGCTTAATTTAGAACAACCGTCTTCATTCTAATATGTCAATTGCACCTGAATTGTGAATAAAAGTTAGGTGAAAATCTTTGTTAAGATAGACACCCCCCCTTGGGGAGCAATTCTCCCAATCAGCGTTAGTAAGGCCTTTATCCAGCCGAGCATGCTCTACGTTGGGCGCCATTGTTTGATGACATTAATTGAGTTTGAGTATCCCAGTTTAGTATCCCCTTTTTAGATTAAATGAATTCATTGATACTGAGTTTCTTTGTTTACCGAGACTCAGGTATAGCACGTATAAGTGGAAGGGGACTTAGTCAACTGGGAGATGACTAGCAGAAACAGGGCTGGCTAACGAAGCTTGTTAATAGAGGACTAGCCCGAACAGTAGCGTCCTCCTAAGGGAGCAAGTAAGAGTTGTATAAGCCTGAGTAATATTTAAAAAAAAACTGTTTGGGTTTCAAATGTCATATCTGGACGTGCAATATAGGTAATAGTGAGCTGAGCTGTGCTGGTGATGTTACTCGTAGAGATGAAGTGAGGAACATCAGAGATGTTAAAATCTCGGTATCAAACAACTATTTATTTAAATATACTTCGGCGGTTTGGACACTTCACAAGCCCCACGACGAGACTTCTAAGACATGTCTTAAATGCCGCGATACAATTCACTGCTCGACCAGACTAAGGACCACTGCTCTACAAGCCTAGGGACCGCGCCTGATGTTGTGGTGGTGGAGGACCGGGCAGATGAAAAGAAATTAACAGCCATTACGATAAGGGGGTCGCATAGAGAGTTTGACTAAATAAAGTAAGAAGATAAAAAGATATTTTAAGAAACTTATATCATATGAAACACAAGTCTTAAAGTCTTAAACTACTTTTCTTCTAGGTTTCCCAATTTTCTTATCAACCAAGGACAATTATTCAGGCTTCTTTACTAAGAATGTGTTCCATTTTCGGATTCTACCTTTTATTATATTAATAAAATAATACATACAATCAATCACTATTGGGATAAACTGAAGGAGAGTTATTAAAAACAATACATAACTTTGTTGGAAATCAGGTTTCAATTCGGATTTCAAGCTAGTAGCGGTAAAAAAAAACCATAGAACGACTAACTCGTAAGTTGCTAGGATAGCCGCATAGGTAGTATACAAATGTGACTATTGAAATGCACAAAAAATAGTTAAAACGAAAATATCAAAAGAGAAAATAATTAAAAAGAATATTCAATATATTGTATAAATAAATTAAGTAAATGAATAAATAAAAACGATAGATGTAATAACTAATTTTCTACTAACTAAGTGACAACTCGCCTTAGAGTTTTTCCGCAGGTAAACGTAGAGGGACGAGCCCCACAAGTGGACTAGCGACCCCCTATAAGTGTGTGGAAAGACGGATCACCGAAAAAACTAATCAAAACCTTGAAATCAGTTTACTTCATAGGCTTCAGATACGTAGTGCACTTTACACTTCGTATCTGATCATCGAATTAGATCTGGAATACTGTTGGCACACTCAAATCGCTTTATATGATATTAAGTCAAGCAGCAAATAAACAAATGTTTTTTCTTCTGTATGAGTGCAAAAAGCTCAAAGCTTTCCGCATCCAACGAATTGTTACTGGAAGTACTTTTTTAACATTTTTTTTTTTTTTCTAAGTAAAACTCGATTTATAACAACGAGACTAAGTTGTTCGCTGGCTCAGTCAAGCAATTGATCGTTGTAGCAGTTTTTTCTTCTCTCCGAAGCAGTAAGTTGTAATTTTTCTTAAATAAATTTGCCAGTGAACACAGCAAAAATATTCACAAATGACGTTGAAACGGCTACGGAAGCTCAAACAAAATTAGACAAATATAATTAAAATAAACATATTTGCATTGAATTTAGAATCGTTAACACTCTTTAAATACTGCAATTTGAATGGTACTCACGTTCGTCAATAATCACGCTTTTTGTTTGAATTCAATTGGGTTTCGTGAAAAAGTTAATTGTTTTACATTCCGTTATAGCTTGGCAGACGATATTTAAATTTTATTTCTGTTTTTTTTTTTTAATACGCATTTTTTTATTCAATGCTCTCGATTTCTTCTCTAAAACGCGTAAGATAAAAAAAGATGTTTTGTGGCGAAAGTTACTGGTACTAGTGCAATTACACGGTACATTTTATTCGAGATAAATTGCACTATGTTGTAACCTACCTGTGTGCGCTGGAGAAACATAAAAAAATCATATCTAGTTTTAATCAACGTTAGAGGTTACCGGATAATCTAATCTGTTTTGTTTTTTGCTTCCTGATTTCAGATTTTAATTTAAAGCAAGCAACATGTCACTCGATGAGGTAAGTATCATTTTTTTATGAATCAAAAATAAAAGTGTTTAGTCACCTAGCGGCGAGTAATTGCCATTGACACAATTTTATTCAAGCTGTGTTTGAATCGGTGGATGACATGCAATATTTTTGATATTTGTAGAGATTTAACGCTGCAGCTACTAAGGCTAAGACCTTCACAAAACGTCCAACAGACACTGAGCTCTTGCAATTGTACGCTCTTTTTAAGCAAGCGTCCGTTGGGGACAACAACACAAGTAAGCCAGGTATGCTTGACCTTAAGGGCCGGGCTAAGTGGGAATCATGGAGCGATATTAAGGGCAAGAGCCAAGATGCCGCCAAGGAGGAATACATTGCCTTTGTTGAGCAACTGAGCGCAAAGTACTTGTAATGCGACTGAACTGAGTTACCAAATAAAGATACATTGTTGATTTTTTTTACTGATTATATGTATTGTGTTTGTTCTTGTACCTATCTATCAATTAAATTGTTGGACAATCAAAATTCCATTAACAATCTCGGATCACCAAAAGCACATAGTAACTCCGTGTGCTTGCCTTGCTTAAGTTTGTGTTGGCGTTAGTCAACAATCCGGCTTTTGAAATGGCAATCTTCTGGAAACTGAATAATATTGGTTTTTTTTTATCTAAGTTCGCCATGTATAGAGTTTCTTTTTGATTTTCCTCGTTCCATTCAACTTTTGACTTCAAGTTAATGAATATTTAAGCAAGCATTTTTTACGTGAGGTCCAACGAATAGGTTAAATTTGTTTGAATTTCAATTGTAGCAAGTCGGAAGTAAACGAAGAACATGGGGAAGTGCAAACAAGGGTTGGTCTTTTAGTTGAGTTTCAAAAGTGAAATTGTTTTCGCCACATTCTGATTTGATCATTTCTCTATGAGAAGACATTGAACCGAGATTCGCGAAGTTTTCACTGGAAAACAATGAAATGTGAACGCTGCACATAATTCATCTTTGGATCGTACAATGCATCTGCTACTCGGATGTTAGCCCAACAATTAGTTTGCAATTGTCTAAGTTAATCTGTATGTGAAGGTGAACTCAAAACAAGTTTTTTGCGTTGATCTCTAGTCTGCTTGAACTGATTTTAGTTCAGTTCGGAGAGAAAGAGTTATGACTCCATATTGTTATTATTTTAATATCCATTTGAGCTGTGGGGCATAATTCTTGAACTTTCGAGGCATTTAAGAGAAGATATGGGACATGGAACAGGATTGATACTACTTGGCATTTGGAGAAAGTTATCGCACTACTTCAAGGTCGACGTGTTTATTTACTATTCTAATAAAATTTTATAGATTAAGTGATTCGCGTGATTCGAATTTAACAAAATGAAACAGAAACTTGTTATGTGGGTGATTTACAGTGCAAAACATTTGTTAGTTTTTTTATATATTATATTTTTTTGTGAAGGTTATGCCAAAAGGGTTCGAAAATTTTGACTTTCCCTACAAACTGCCCATGTTTGATTGGACCTCCGAATTTAATTATCGGAAGTGCTTGAATCGTGATTTGCAGTCTAAATTGTCCAATGTATGATGATTTCTTTTACTGACTGCAAAAAAGCCCAAACTGTCCATGTTTACCTATAAATCAAATCACAAGCTTATCTTGCTATTTTGTTATTAAATTCGTTTTATAATAAAACACACTCACTAGAATCGAGAACGTCTTTTGTATAATATATGTTGCATTGCAAATTTGCAGTTTAAATATTTGGAATTAACCGCTAAAAAAATAAAATAACATACTACCGAGCATAAGATAAGGAAAAAAATTCCAAATTATATAACCAAAGTAACACGTTGAACAAAGTCAAATTCGAGTCTGAATTAGGAACATAAAGTAACACATAAAAACGGTGTCAAAATGGAGTTTTTAAATTTTAACATGGTTTCAAAACACTAAGAAACCATGCTAAAATTTTTCCACTTAACACAAAATTGACTCAAAAAAAAATCTTAAATTGGACGCCGAATTGACATGATGCTACAAACACATTTTTAAATTTTTATAGAATTTAAAAAAAAATGTTTTGCCAAGACTTTAAAATTTTGACAGGGCAAATTATTTTTCAGTGAGACTATAGACACCGCTTAAATTATCTGCATGCTAAATTTCAATTATTGATTTATATTTCAAAACTAATTACGTTAAATAATGTAAATAATGAATTTTAAGCACGAAGACTTTGTACTTGTGAAAAATAATGTAAATAGTTAAATTTCAACACTAATTCTTAATGCAATATATTAGACAATAAAAATATATGTGAAGTCATTTCACTCATTTTTATGCTGCACATTCTGTCATTTCACCTAACCCTTTAAGTCACTCGTTGAATTTGAATAAAAAGAGGGAAAATTGATAAAATTAAAGTCGCTTTCTAGCGACTTATTTTCAACAAGAGTAATCTTTTCGACCAAGACTTGGCTTGATTATTACCCAGACAGAATGATACAAACGTAAGGGATCGAATTGTCCAAGACTTGGCGCTTCAGATCCTTTGACATACAAGAGAAGGTGATGTAACCAAGCCTTGGCCTTGCACTCTCTAACACAGGTAGTACGGACGGATTTAGAGAGGAAGACCCACCCTCTTCACATCTGGACAATACCGGCGAGTCCCAGCCAGTGTTGGTATATCGAGGGAAAAATAATGAAAAGAATATGCAAAAAGGGAAACAGGGAAAACTTGCAATTTTCATTATTATTTATTAATTATCAATTTATTTATTTAATTATCAAATTAAAAAATAAAAGAAAGAGAGTGGAAAAACGATGACGGTTCTATGAGTTTTCCTAATTTAATAAAAGTAGTAAAGTATGCTTTGTCATAACCTCACTCAAATGCAGAATCTCAACGTATTTCTTCCAAAGCAACGGAATATGTAGGAAGAAGAGAAGGAAATGACTTCCTAAAAGCAATTAGCGTCATCAGATCCTTGACCAGAATATTTTTATCTATTGTGGAGCTTGATTTTAATTTTTTTTAAGTATAACAAATTGAGAAATATAATGGAAAAGTGAAAAATTACAACAATTTACAATTCTAAATTGTTTGAATTGTAAATTGTTGTAATTTCACTTTCAAGGATAATTTCGGCAAGGTACGGAGGGAAAAAAAAGGTAAAAATGGCACTTGCTCGAGGTAAAAATCATCCCAGGGACATCGCAACACTGGTCCCAGCCGTCAGGCAACCATAATATCTAGATCTCTCCTATAAAGTAAAGAAAGTAGATAGTCTTGTTTCCTTTGATCGAAGATGCCGTTTAGATCGTGGGAAAATGGCCTAGTTCTCCTGATTTGCCTAAAATTTAAAACCGCCGCCAAGTATGAAGACATGCTGTCCGTCGGCTCTTGTTAAAGGTTCTCATCTTTATTGCGCAGTTTGTGTAAAATTCTATTTTTTTTTTCTTTAAATTATTTCGAAATCTCTTTTCTTCTGCTCTTATATTGGATGATTTTTAAGTTTCGTTACTTTTAAAAAACTTTTCCATTCATTTTTTATATTTTTTTCTTTTAAAAAAAAACTGTTATAAGTGTTATGCTTTATTTTTCGAATTCGTTGGTTAACTTTAATGTGGTTGTGCCTGCGTCAAATCTGGCTGATGAAAAATAAGTGGGTCTGAAGTTACGGTATACACATTTTCTAGCAGCTTCATTTTAGTCGGTCAACTAAAGAGTTTTTAAGCACATCCAGGAAAGCATTTACTATTTCAATACTGTTATAGTGTTTCTTTTTTTTGAATTTCTTAAGATAGACTTGGTCCGTTACTTATTTAATTTTTTCCCCATAACCGTTTCGAAAATAGGGGGAAGAACATCCTTTTTCTTAGCCTTGTTTAACGTTTTTAAATTTTTTTTTTTTTTCAATCACCTTTAGACTTTTTTTTAATTTTAAAACCATCTGTGCATTGGACACAACACTTGCTTGTTGAATTATGTTCATTATTTATAAACATTCTGTTTTTTATTTCGTTTGTTCAAATGGGGTTCAATAACTTGAGGTTCGGTAATATTGAAACGTTTTTTATGCAGTTAGGTTGCTTGTAAACTATACTTCATCATCATCATCATCATTCTCGAGGGCCGCTTATCCTTTAAAAGGGTCGCGGAGCGAGGGTGGCTAAATGGTCTTTCCATCGTTCTCGATCCTCCGCCACCAACTCAAGAGACTCCGCCGCAATCCCCAGGCGGGACTCTGAGAGGTTCTTTACCTGATCCCACCACCTGTTTCTTGGCCTACCAGGGGGGCGACGCGTTCGCATATCTACTAGCATGACCTGTCTAGGAAGTCTGTCAGGGGGCATGCGAACAACGTGTCCAAACCATCGACGAATCGATCTCTCCACTCGGAGAAGTAGCTGCTCAACATTAAGATTCCCACAAATACTGACGTTTCTCACTCTATCCCTTAGAGTAACAACAGCAACGCACCTCAGGAATCTCATTTCGGCAGCTTGTACCCGCGATCTAATTCTTTCGGTCATTACCCAAATTTCGATCGGAACGAACACTGAATTAAAAACTGAGATCTTTGCTTTCACTCCAAGTTCAGCTTTCCTGATGACCGGCCGGCGCAATTCCTTTACTATTGCTCCAGCTATTGCTCAGTATCACTCCTCCCATCTTTCGTGAAAAAGACTCCGAGATACTTAAACTTCTCCACCTGTTTTAATGGAACTCCATTTATGCGCAGAGTACACTGCACTATATACTTTAGACAAATTTAATCAAGATAGTCATAACCGCTAAGGGACTAAAGCCCCTGAGAAATTGTTTTTCAAATGCTTTATTTTTTTGAGTTCAGTTTCAAGAGTTTTGGAAACTTGAAATTTGCTATAGTTTTCCTTAATATTTTAAATAATTTATTTTATATTTATGTTAAAAAAAGACTTTTTCTGAATATTTTTCCTTTTTCCGAAGTTCAGAAGTTACAACGCGGACATTCGATGGACAGACGGACGGATAACGTGGTAGTACTATTAGAGGTCCTTTTTCCATTTTTGAATGGACCGCTAAAAAAATCTTCAATTGATTAATGCAATGGCTTTAATATTTCCAATTTGTTCATTGTTCAATCTTTTATCACTTTGTATTGTGCTTAGCTTAAAAAAAAATTGTTGTATTAACTTTAATTGCATTTAATTAAAAAAGGAGACCATTTTCAATACATTCTATTTTCTCGTTTGAATATTTTATATAACCAATTAAATTCGTGAAAAATACGTCGATATTAAATTCTGAAATGCGTTGCTGATGTTATTAGTAACGAAGAGAGTGAAGAACGTAAGTATTCTAAGTGTCGAACAGCTACTTTTACGAGGGGAACGATTAATATTTTGATGGTTTGCACAGACTTACTTAGAAGGTCATGCTAGAGAGATAATAGCAGTTCAGCCGATTGTAGGCTTAAAAACATGTGGTTGTAATAGGTCCGGTCTCTGAATGGATTCAATGTTTTTTCGATAATACCTTTAGTTGCATATTAACATTGATTATGGGCGTGCATATGGGCGGATTTAAAAAATTTTCGGATGACAAAAAGATTACACACAAATTAGCTTCCTTGCTCAAAGCTGAAGGTCTAAAAATATGGTTTAAAAAGTTAAAAAAAAAACAGGGACAATGCTTATTCGGATACGAATTCTTGTTCAATATGCTCTTAAGTCTTATAATATTTTCGGTTTTATAAAAGTAAGTTAAAAGCCGTCTTTAAGTTTTTTACCCAAAACAGTAAACAGTGGACAGTAAATCAGTCAAAAACGAAGTCCTTTATTCTTACTTACATACTTAAGGAGGCGCTACAGTCCGGGGTGGACCTGGGCCGCAGCCAACAAGCTTCGCCAGCCAGCTCTGTCTCTAGCTAGCTGTTTCCAGTTTCGCACGCGAAGTTAGCTGAGGTCCCCTTCCACGTGCGTGCGCCACCTGAGTCTTGGGATCTTCTATTCGGTTTCGAAAATCTCGAATGTACAAAATCTCCAATCTGGCATAGTCCGAAACCTAGACTTTGACTTTGAAATTGTTTAATATGGGCCAGACTCATGCGCAAATTTTTCTAGATTTTTGGTGTTCGAGATTATGGCCGTTCTAGATTTCGAATTTTTAGATAGCGTATTAAACAAATTAAATTAAAATCATGTTTTTCCAATCTTCAAGATTTTCGAATTTCTTTGGTTTATAGCAAATTAAAAAAAGGTTAACAATTTTTGGGAGGACCTGGGCATAATTTATGCAAAGGTTAAAATAGACAATGCTCACTGGTCCTGCAGCTGTAACAGATACATTAAAAGAGTGTGCTTAAACAAATGATACGTGGTGTATTAATATTCTACATGTCATATATGCCTGCACAAATTTATTGCTAATCAACATGCATCATTTGAATTGGGAGTCTAGCAACATTTGCTTCACCAGCCGGCGCGGCGGTAAAAGCAGACAAGTGCGAATGAAAAAGTTCATTTCTGCCACATGTTGCTGACTGACTAATGATAAATAAACAAACCAAAGCGGGACAACCGCTCGACATTCAAAAAGTGTGAGTAGGAAAGAACCTGAAATTCAGACCAGCTGACCGATGAAACTTCTCCATCGGTGAAGACAAGTGTCTGCACCATCGGTAAGAAAGAAACGTATAGAGATCTGTTTTTACCAAATAGCTATATTCGTCAGCACAGCAGCGACATTTGCAATAGCGACACATAAGTGTGCTTCCTTCATACCTACACAACTGATCGTGTTAAGTAACGATTGTTATTTGCACCTTTTTATGGAAGAATTTTCGCAAAAGGCTAACGCGAAAACTATAAAGCAGTTCTGCAAAACAAAGAAAAAGTCATATAAAAATGTTAAGTAAATCTATATAACCAGTAAACAGCTATTTAATAGTGCGTGTACATGGGTCCCGTTACGGTTAAGTAAATTGTGGCGATCGATCGTTAAATTATCGAGTTATCTCTTTCGTGGATATCACCGGTTGAGTTGTTTTCACCTGAATAGTAATTCTTTTATTTTTATTGCGAGAAAATGTAGGTGTACCTGTTCATATTTTGAATAGTTTTTGTTGTGTTTACGGTTGTATGATTACAGCGTTTGCTTCCCGATTGAAATAACTTGCTTGTGTGCAAATTGCAAGTGGCTTTATTTATTTCGGTTTTTTTTTGTCTTCGCCTGCATTTTTGTCATATTAACAAGTCGAAAATAACCTGGCTGATCTGATCACCTTTGTGCTGTGCTAAAAATTCATTCCTGTGCCTCTGTGCTTGGGTTAGATTTTTTCTCCTGCCTAAGTTGTGAACCATGGCTGCAAATCTGCCAAGAAAGGATTTTAATCTATTCAGGATCGATATTTAACAAGTAGCTATAGAGGAAAAACTTTCTAATAGGAAAAATTTATTTTGCCTGG
This sequence comes from Neoascia interrupta, assembly GCA_947623515.1. Taxonomy (NCBI): domain Eukaryota; kingdom Metazoa; phylum Arthropoda; class Insecta; order Diptera; family Syrphidae; genus Neoascia; species Neoascia interrupta. The sequence goes on along the minus strand of OX392463.1, from coordinate 217,585,186 downwards.
GGAGGACCAGCTAGCGGTGATGAAAAAAAAGAGTTCCACACCACTTTACACGTAGTGAACCTGCTACACCGGTTTGGGCGGTGGAAGCAATAGAAAAGTGTGATCGAAATAATTTTCAGAAAAATGTGTACATTCGTCGTCTCAAGAAGTATATCTTTTTTAGAGTAGCTAGCTGCATAGCGCAGCAATCGCAATATCAAACACAATCAGTTGTATTCTTTGGATGTTTCTGTATTATTTTGTCGCATTTGATGATTTCATTTCGGGAATTAAAATTAGATCTTCATCTTAAGGTAGTGTGCAGAACGGAATAGAATAAAATAAAAAACAGAACGAATCGTGTGTGACGATTGCCAAGAGCTTCTTCGTGATAAGTTTGCGAAATGGAGTTCTTTATGCCATGATCATGCAATTTTTTTCTTCTGAAAACGGGAAACAGCTTTTGTGAAACTTGGAATGTGTCGATTTTGTGACTTTAAGACCTTTTTAAATATGAATTTGTTAAGATGTGAAAGCGGATTAGCAGCAAGTTATCACAATGACGAGTTGTTTAACTGCTAAAATGGTGTTCATACCTCGCACAGTGAATATGGATTAACGTTGGTTAAAAATTTTAACACACACCATAAGGACCTGAAAGGACCTAAAAGGTGCCATTTACCTACACCAACAAGTTAAGCTTTGAGGTCGGTCTACCGCATACCATGCATCAAGTGGTGTGGCCTTCGACATGAAAGGTTTAAGAGTAAGCCTTGCTGACAAATCAGTTTCTAGCAATTTAATTTCGATATCTTTGACTTATTTTATGGAATGTGGATATATTTACGAAAAGTTGTTGAAAGTTCTTAAAATTCTGCGGAATGAAGGATAACCACAATAAAAACCTACTTTGAATTAACATTTTCTAAGCTTGGATAAGTGCAGAAATTTTTTTTTAGGAAAAAAAATGGAAGCAAGTGCAGCCCTACATGCTTCTCGGATGAATACAAGAGCTGAAACTCAAAGCCATTGTTTTTCTAATCCTGAATAAACTTAACATTAAGGACCTAAAAGAAAGGATTATTTTGAGCCTTGTCAAGCTACAACTACTGTCAAAATAAGGAGGAGAATCTTTTGTATTCTCTTGTGAGTCTCTCGTAAAACAACTGCAAATCGCTGTCTAAATATCTGCGACAGCAAAACTTTTACAGATTTTTAACCTTACGGAAGTCTCTTCGATGCCGAGTCTTCGAACCAATAATACTTTTAATTATATTATTAACCTTGGTTCCTATTTCAGACGCATTCCTTATAGTGTATAATAGAAAACATGACTGAACCGCCGGAAAAAAGAATGCGATGGTCTGTAGCTTCCTACAAAACGCTTTAATCAAATCGTTTGAGATAAAATGTGATCAATTAACGCTTCACCCAATCGTGAAATAATTTTTTGTAAAATGTTCGGTGGCTCTGTTTCCTGCTGACAATTTTTTCATTTTGCTTCGCCTCCTTATGACAACTTAGTTTAGTTAACACAATAAGAATCTTATCGTAAGATTGGAAGAAGGAAAGAAAGTAAGAAAGGATTCTGTGCACTACTCAGCACTTGAGCACTACTCAGTGCCTCAAAAGGCACACATGAAACTGTTCTGAATTTTGTTAAGGAAACAATGTCGTTTGCCATTTCAAAGGTATTTCGAACCAGGTTTCAGCCCTCCAAATATTTTGTTCTGTTTATTCACTTCTCGAACGGTTTAGTTTTGACTGATTTCGAGCAGGAAAAAATTTTTCTTATCGAACGTGACTCCCAGCCGGGTACACGAGCAGTCTTGTACTCAATTTTTATTTTCGAAAATGATCTAAAGTCTGATATTTCTGAACATTATCACTTCATTTTCGTCCTTCGATTAGGACCATCAAATATAAAAAAACAGTTTATAATTATCCTCCAGCATTCAGGGCCTGTGAGATAGGTTCACCTTTCCTGAAAATTGGCAGAACATGTCAAATTACGTATAGTTGAATTCGAAATCTAGACTTGAACAGCTTGGCCAAACTTGATTTTCCTTTCTGTTACACTGCTTTGTTTTTCAAACTGATGTAAAACTGAAAATGTTTCCACAGCAATTGAAACCAAACTGCATCGGAACCTAAACTCCTGATCACCATAGTTTAAGGATAATTCTAATATTTATTTCGTTCACTCAAACAATATTGTCGAAAACTTTGCAGTTCACTCCTTTATCCAACTAAGTTATTTTGGAAACGACACCAGCCTTCTTAATTTGTATATTTCTTAATAACTGACGTACAATCATAACTGCTACAAATTTAAATTTTCAAGAAATCACAAATGCTAGTATCTTGCGACATTTCGATTAGATGATTTTTTCAATCGAAACTTGCATTCTTTCACTTTGCCTAATCCAATTCTTCTAATACTTTAATCCGAATTCTTTTCGCTGTCGCCTACCATTTAGCTGGTAATCCAGAATGGAATTCTTTTTTGCCAATGACTGCGAGAGATTTTGAAATTCTTTTAAACCAACCCCCATGTGAGTTCCGCTGTTAACTCTATATTCTTTAACGTTTCGAACTTGGAATGGTGCACACAGTTATTTTAGGTATTCGGTTGTAATATAATTTTGCTCATGAGAATTTTTTTATAGTTATAACATGGCAGCAACAAAATGCTCCTGATTGGATGTTAAGCGTAAAAAAAAATATTCAGCTGTGAACAATGCATGAACTCTTCACAATTGTTTTATCCAAACGTGATCTGTCCCGAGCGGGTGATCTTTTTTCCGTTTCCGATTCTGAAATCGTTAATGACATAACGAAAGTAGTAAGTAATCATGGGTTATTTTGTGAAAATATTGACTCCATTTTTTGTTTAGCTTTTAGAAATTGGACCAATCATTTCGCAATCAGATTATCTTAAAAACAACAATGACCAATCAGTAGTGGAGATTTGCGTTACAAGGATTTTGTCGTGCATTCGGGAAACTAAAACTGCAGAGCGATACTGCTCGGCTTTAGTGGATTTGCTCAAAACATGTCTGCTATGGCCACTTCAACCGCATGGACCAATGAAGGAGGACCCCCCACATGCGAAAATAGCTGCCGACATAATATCCAGTATTTTTCTAGTAAGTTCTTACTAGTGTTTGATACAAAACCTTATGTAATGAAGTCCATTTCAGAACTACGACAAGAAAGAACTCATGAAAATATCACTGCCTGTAGCAGTTCAATTTCTTCCCAAAGGCAACAAAGAATTGTCAAGGAACTTGGCTAGCTACCTTTCGTTGGCTGCTATTGAATACGCTTATCTGTTAAGTCCTCATGTGGATTCCATTATGGATTCAATTCTTGCTGGTAAGTGTTGAAAAGATCTACACCTATCCAGACCTATCTACATAAATGAATTACCTTTCAGGCAACTATGGGCTGTGTCGGGTTTTATCGCAGATCTACGAAGTTTCACCAGAGCAGGTGTCACCACATGCACCACTGCTCATAGGACTTTTGCCACAATGTGATTTGCAAGAGAAACTTGCCCTATTACAGCTCTATATCTTAATTGCACAAAAGACACCTAATGTGTGGTAAACATGTTTTCGCAAAAAAAAAAATACTAATTTTTGTGATTCTAGGTCCTTGAAAATAGTGTGCCAGAACTTTGTGAATTCCTTTCGAATTCAGAAACTGTTACAGCCACCATGCAGATATTGCTGAAGATTGCAGAGTCCTCCCCTAAGTTAATCGTTGAGCAATTCGATAAAGTGAAATTGGCGGCAAAGAACAACCCGACAACAATTTCATTGGCTGCTCAGGTTCTTGCAACCGCCGGAAGGAATAATAAGGTAATACTAAAATTCGAAAGGGTTTGTTTATACGATTAAAAGATTACTAAGCCAAGGCACACGAACAAGTTGTTGTTTAAATTTCTAGTATAGTATAGGATCGCATGATGTGATATGATAGTGCATGCCATTTATTAAGTAGTTATCTTTTTATACAATTAAATACAGTGTTAATTTTAACATTCCTCACGACTTTAAGAAGGAGCCATCGTAGATCTCAACCTGTTCTTGACTCAAGGAATGAATCCAATGAAGGATATGTTCGAAACTGCGTACAAACACCCAAAAAGACAATAGTTTAACATCGCTTTTACCTCAGATATGAATATATCTGAATAAAAGAGTGGTAGAATTATTATTCTTGCGGGTTTTCGCTTATATGGAGCAGAAACACTAGACAGTCAAAATCAAATTTAACAAATACGATCGAGACAAACTTGTCCAAAATCTTTTAAGAAACTTTTGTGCTAGTTTTGATTTAGTTTTAGTTTTTAGATTTTAGTTTTTTGATTTACTAGAAACTTTCCCCTAGAATAACGAATAAATTTTTTATTTCCTAACTCGTCTATTGATAAGTATGGAACTGCGATCTAAGGAGGTCTTTACCGGATGTCTGTCCCTTGAACGTCAGAATTGCTAAGGCTATGAGGTTTTTCACCTTCCATATGAGTTGATGACTTTACCAAAAATAGGAAAATCGAGTTGCGTGTGTCTCAAAGTAAGCGGCTTTCTTTGTCGGAGTCTCTGTACTCAAAATGATCATCGGCTAGAAATAAAATTGGCAGCTATTCTTAAACGAATTGTACTGGACTGGGTTCCTTTGAAAAGTCGATGAAAGCAAATTTCTACGAATTATAGTCAATGGGTTTTCTCCAAGAAAGGGTTTGTGAAAAAATTGTTTTTCTCGTAAGGAATCAAGACTCGCTGTTATATTTTAGAATCTAGTATTTTTTTTTTCATGTTACGTGTTAGGAACAGGCAAACACCTAACGCTGCGTTTCTACGTCCTAAGACTTTACTTAAAGATACATAAATTGAAGACCACTCACTTCAACAAGAGCACTTACACGCTGTTGAAACGATTTTACTACCCCACTTTGTGTGGTGAACTTTTTCATTGATGGAAAAGACTTCGTAGTCTCCGATATCCTGAAATTAGACTAAAGAAATTTACTTCACTTCGAGACTAAATCACTGTTTTTTTTTAGATTACCTCATGGTTTGATTTTTTGTAATCCTCCCAAAGGTTTCTGCTTTATAATGTTCTGTTATGCCTAAACGCAAAAAAATTAAAAGATTAATAAAAATATGTGCCTATTTAAAAAAGTTACCAACAAGGGTATTTTGAAGATAGGTAGACAACATAGGAAAAAATATCGCGAATCGCACAAGGGACTCTAGGAGTGTACTAACTGTTTGAAGGTTTTGTTTCCATTGTGCTGATTTGAACCTCGCCTTATAACAAAAGCACTACTATTCGAGTCGTAAAATAGGATACTAGAATTTATAGATTTAATTTTATTTTATTATTTTTAACCATGTTATTAGGATACAGCGCAATATGCCCTTGACTTCGTGCTTGAGCATTTACCGCATGCCGACCGTACTGCACAAACGATACTACTGCATGAAGCAACCATGTTGTGTTCGACATTTCCGATTCTATTTAACGACAAAGTACTGGCATGTGTTCGACAAAAGAACGTTATAAGGTTGCTTATTTATTTAACCCAATGAAACCATTAACCGTAACAAGAAATTTCTAGTCAGCAAAAGCTTTCTGCTTCATCCGAAGTCAATGCCGATGGTAATAAAACTTCAGGTGGTGTGACGATTGTCAACTTGAATTCGACGCCGGTAACGCTGGTTCCCAGTAGCACTCAGACCACAGCAGCTACTGTATCAACGGATATTTCGAGAAGCCGTCATGCGGTGAGCACCAGCAGCACTGTGATAAGTAAAAAGAGTCAAAGCAGCCCGAACAGCCCTAAGGATGTGAGGAAATCGATCGCAGTCCCGAGTAATATTAAAATTTGTAAGTTTTTACGTTACGCTGGGAATAGTTATTAATGAGAAAATATACATAGCAACCGTGACCACACCCGCCACCATGCAGACCCAAGTGAATACGATGACACCCGCACAAAGCACAGCACCAGCGGTGCCTCCAACGCCAACACACACGGGTTACACTCGAAGAGCGAAGTTAGGAGACTCAAGGAGTACAGGACGACTGCACCCATCGAGCAACACCCACAGGAGTATGACTCGACTTAACGTCACAGGTACAGCTGTCGTAACAATAGGTTCTAGGCACAATTAACCGATGTTTTTGTAGGAGGATCAGTTGGTGGCCTACACAAAAGTATGACACGCTTGAGTTCTTCACAGCACATTAATCAAAACGGATCCAGTTCAAATAACGCTGCAACTAACTCAGTTGCCAATAGTCAGTCGAGTGGCAATGTAATTGTTCAAACGGCAACTTCGAATCAGAAACCTACATCCTCACCTGCGCCACATAACCCCACGTACATAACACCAGTTCCACCATTGAGCAACAATGTCATCATCACCGGTCATAACAAGTGGGGAATACCCTCTACGCAAGTTACGTCTGGAGGTGTCACGGTGACAACGTCTCCCAACAAGTGCCGGCCTCACTCACAGGGGCCAACAACGCTGCTGAGTTCGAGTGGAGCTTTGCTAAAATACAGCACAGATGCTCTGAACCAGTCAATTGGTATTTTCAAATCCAGGCACTAGCTAAGCGCAATTTACATCCAACACTTGTTTCTTTTCAGGATCGATTTCCATACCACAAAACAGTGTTTCAGTTCATCATGCGTCGCCAGCGTTATTGCCTCTTAACGGAAATCAGAAGTCTGTGATGAAACTACCGGTGAATGGAGCGGTTGGTTGCGACAAGCAATTTTTGATTGATTTCAATGAAATAAATAATTCACCTGTTTCAGAGTAATCATGAGGTGGTGGTATCAGGCCCCACAACTAATGTAACGCCTCGCCGAAATGACAACACAAGTCGAACTCTCCTGAATGCAAATAATAGCATATTGGACCAGCGGATGAGTACTTTTGAGCCATACCAATATATGCGCGACCCTGTGCAACAGTTTTGCGAAAAACATTTTCCGTCTATAAAAAGCTACATGGATGAAGTTTCAAACTTCTTACCTCCTCCAACGCGGTGCAGTATTGAAGGTAAACATAAATTGTATCTAAACTCAAGAAACTAGAAAAAAATTCACTTGAAAGTTATTTCCAAGTTTCTAAAGGACAACGTTTTTGCCTAAAAATACTTGTTTCAAGCTAAAGGAAAAAAAACAAGGGTTTATTCGCTTCAAAATAAGTTTTATATAAATGTTGCTCCGTTCTACCCTTAACATTCCCAAATACCCGTGTCGCTTTTCTGCTGGGATTGTTCTCGAGTCTCGATGCGAACTCTTTTTGGATTGAATTTCCTTTCTTGCCATACAGTCGTGTGCAGGGAAAGTTCTTTAAAAAACCCATCGTCTATAAGCATTGGATTGCTTTTTGCGATTTATTTCACCTGTAAGAATTCAAGCCCGTGTGGGAACTTTGGGTGTTCAGGAAGGAAGTTTAAACAAAAAGAAATAAAGACCATCAAGTGTGAAGACATACGCGAAGTGGTCCGTCGGCTTTTGTTGAAAGATAAGCTCATCTATATTGCGTAGTTTGAAAAATTATTTCTGTATTTACGGTTCTAATTAATTTCTGCAATCTACGGTTATTATTTCTGCAATCTACGGTTCTAATTAATATCGGGTGATTCTTACGTTTCGTTTCTCTAAAAAAAAAGGCTGGAAACAAATTTTCCGCTAATTATACCCCATCCCATAGGATAGGAGGTAAGACTTTGGACCCCGCCTACATTTGGAGGCAGAATTGAAGAAAAACCTAAAATTTTGCAGAAAAATTTCGACTGGCCTTGAGCCTAATTTAGGAAAGCATGAAACAAAAAAAGTAGCAAGTTTCGTTCATATAAAGTTCTTAGCCACGCCCCCTTTCAGGGGCCGATTTTTCAGAAATATTGAGTATGAACTAAAAAAATTGCATTTTTACGTACATTTAAGTGTAACTTGGAAATATCTGTGGAAATATCTTATAATTAATAGTTTGTTATTAGGGGCGGTTAGACCACGCCCCTTTTCGGAGTTTGCATTACTTATAAAATGTCAAAAAATAACTTTGCCATCAGCATTTTACAATGTAGGATAGGATGGGGTATTCAACGGTCTTTTTTTCGGACTGTTACTTCTGCGTACACACTGTAGTACTTACTCACTGTTTTTTTTTTATATATGTATTTTCCATAAGAAAATTTGTTATAAGTTTATTTTTTTTTCTAATCTATTGTGTTACATGTTCATGTGGTTGAGCTTGCGTCAAATTTGGTTGATGTAAAATAAGTGGTCCAGAAGTTACGATGTGCATATTATTTGCTCAGCATCATTTAAGTCAGTCAACTTTAGTGTTTTCAAGGTAACAATGTTCTAGGGAACCATTTACTATTTCAAAACTGCTAGTTTTTTTTTAATTTCAATAGATGGACTACCTCCGTTATTTATTTCAAATTTCTGCCTATTACCGTTTTGTATTTCTACGACTTACCGTTTAGAAGTTATAACCCAGTTGAACGGACGGACGAATAACGTTCACTACTACCTACCATACGAGGTCCTTTTTCCATTTTTGGACGGACCGCTAAAAATCATTTGTGGCTCACCGGCATATCATGATCCTGCAATCTTTGCCTTTTGCGCAGTAATGCTCTAACAAATTCAGCTATGGTTTAACCGATTTAATCATAATCGACCACGTCACTAGTTTTAGTCTAACTTTGTCAAACATTCGTTATTTTTTTAGCAGATTAGGAATGGCGTATAGAAGACATGGTGTGTTGGGGAATGTGGTAACAAATGTAAAAAGAAAAAAAGAAAAAACGCGTATGTTTTTTTCCTTATTAAATCTTTATTCTAGAAGGTATATATATAGATAAGCTGGAAGTCCAGTCCTAGAGATCAAGTTCAAAAATTATTTGAACTGAAAAAAAGTCACTTATAACACTTAAGCTATGAAACAATGGCGTAAGCACACTGCTTTTTGGTATGCTAAACCTTTTACCCTAATGTTAAGATAGCCTTTTTAGCTTTCGTGCGGACCCTTAGAAGTCCATTCTAGTTTCTTTGGGGCAATTATTACGCAAGGTAGGCATCAGGCAATTGAGTCTTATCGAACATGAATTTCTGGATAACCAAACCATCCGAATGGGGTGCCGTGGCGTAGTGGTTAGTGTGTGTGCTTACTACGCCGTAAAGAAATTAAGTTGGCCCTGGTTCACCTCGAGCTGTTGCGCCACTCTATTTATTTATTTTTTTTATTTTAAACCAATTGAATAAAGTAGATAATTAATAAATTAATTTTATAATTCTATAAGAAAAATTAAATTCTGTTTTATTTTTTTTTTTTTTCTTAGAACGACGTACGAAAAAAGTAGCTAAGCTACATTTCGCTTGTCAGATCCGTGGACAACACTGCCTGTACTCAAAGACATGCTTCACGATGCGAACGCGGAATCCAAAAACATGGATTCACCTGATGTTCCTTGACTTCCAGGTTCGACACTTTGTAAGTTCTCCCTCATCCTGCAACCGCTAATGTGTGCGGTTTTATAAAAGTTTTATAAAATAATTCACCTGATCTTTAGGTCAAAGAAAAGTGTGTACTCAGTACCAGAGAGCCGGGAATCAGCAACTTGAAAAATATTTGGCAAATACTTAAGTGCGAGAGCCGTACCTTTACAGAGCTCGTTACAAGTCAGTTTCCAAACGCAAAGGTACACTTTTATCTTTCTACTTTGTAACAAGAAGAAAAGGAATGATATTTTTTTCCCACCCAGGAACGTGAAGTTCTCGTGAATGAGCTACGCCACTCGGGTTTCCTCGATGTTTTTGAAGTCTCCAAGACCGATCAATCCAATCCAAACTGCAACGAGTTAGAATATCAGTGGGGCTGCTTTCTTTGCAATCATCCTGATAAGGCGGTCGGATTTTTCAGCGGCAGCAATCAACCTGTTATTGAGGGTCAGCTAAAGGAGAAAAAAGGCAAATGGCGGCTGTTCCGAAGATGGAGGACTCGTTACTTTACACTATCGGGAGCTCATCTTTCCTGCAAGGGATCGGTAGGTTAAATCACAAACGAAATAAAAATGTGTAGTTAAAAGTACTATTTCTGACAGAGTGGAGGTGAAAGTATCGATGTAAATCAAATACGGTCCGTTAAGGTATCACGAGGAGCTCGTAATATACCCAAAGCATTTGAAATTTTTACTGCTGATCAAACATTAATACTCAAACCCAAGGACGGCAAGAACGCTGAAGAATGGGTTCAATACTTGAGCATCGTGGTGGCTCATTCTCAAGCGCGCGATAATCCAACTGTGAAGACAAACAGCCTTCCGGCTAGAGGTATTGGTACCAGTAAACCGGCGTTTTGAGTGGAAATGAATATTTTTTTAAGTATATCATATTTTTTATTTTTGTTTACAAACTAGAGGTAATGACGTATTTATTCCCTTTTTTACTCAATTAGAATAAAGGAATGCATTTGAATGACGATGTTTAAAAATATAAATTTAGAACTAAAATAGGACGACACTAAAAAAACAAAAAAAAAAAAACACTTTTCTTTCGAGACAGGGCATGATCCTGGGAACTTCACCTATAGGGGCAGCCAATCCTAACAAATTAAGCTATCAGCAACCAGATTATTCTCTGCCCTTTTTCGACCACCTCACTCGCTTTGCTTAGAAGTCTTATTGGCGAATTTTGAATACTGATCAGTGATATCTTACATACTAACTAGAATAGACCTAATACTATAAGAATAGAACTAATTCTAACTAGAATAGAACAACTAATAGAATAAGATCCTTGTGTATTTCTTGCTGTGTTTAATTTAACCAAAATAGCGAGATACTCCTACTTTCTCTAGATTGTTAATCGCATCCTTGTGTTAATGACTTGGGAAGTGATTGCCATACGCACATGATATTATGATATTTAAAACCTGCTATAAATTAGGTGCCAGTGTTTTTACGACCAATCCTAACCTGGATGCTGGATGCGATCAGGAAGCCGCTTCAATTGAGACAAACTCTCCTTTAGTCCGCTTCAAATCTCCCTTCCGGTACCCAACATATCCGGTAAGCGTTTCCCTATCCGCCACGCGGAAGGGCGGCCAACTGGGCACCAGCAACCGAGGTTTTAAATGAAGATCAGGGTAACGAAATTTTAAGTTTAGTAGGGTGATTCCGTGTGGGTGGACCACATCAGTTTAGCAAGAAATTCCATTCGTTCTTTTTATAGTATTTCTATAGCTACGCTTAGATGTTTAAACACCTTATTCCAATACCAGCAATTATTATCTAAGGACGTAATCAATGTTGATCTAGTTTATTCGATCGCCCATTATTTTATACAATCGAATTAAGCCTTCGGTTAAAATACCTTAAGACCATGATGCACAAGCGGTTAATCTGTTTTAATTATTATTTGTATATCTTATCAAAGTGAACAAGCCCACGACATTTGGTGAATAAACAACTTAAGATAAGATAGTTTTGTACTGAAACTCAATCAGTTTTTTAAGGAGCGCGCGTCACTACATACCCATGTTATTTTTATCTAATAAAAAGACATCCCTATCAACAATATCAGTATTAATCGGATCGGTAAGCTGATTTTGTCTAGAACAAGTTGAAAGTCACACCCACCAATAAAAATAAGTTCTACAGGGTTTGATAAAAAAAATAAACTAAGGGGGTAACAAGTTCATCAACTCAAGATAAGTAAACTGCACACATGATAAGTATAATGCGCATCGATCCCTAATCCCAAATAACAGAAACAAAAAGCTTACCCAAAAGGTTCTCTAACGTAGAATTAATTTCAACGCCAAACAACAAAATTGGTGTAGAGTTTTTTACCCTATTTTTAAAAAGTTGAAACTCAAAAATGTTAGGAAATATGTTTTCAGGTGGTAGTGAATTCCAAGGTTTACTTGTCCTGCAAGAAAAGAATTTCGAAAAATTTGAGAACAATCTACGTACTTCTAGGTGCAGGGGAGAACGCGGGGGGGGGGGGGGTGGTTTCTTTTTTTCTGCGTTCACATCTGTCTAGGTGAAATTAAACTGATGAGCGGGTACAAGTCTACGATATATTAGTGTATGGATCTTTTTCTGTTAATTCCAGGATTATCGATTAAACGAACGGCTTTTTGCTGAATGTAATCAAGAAGATGAAGAGACTGGAAGTGTAGGGATGAGCTTCAAACATAAAAATTGTTTTTTAGCGCTGGTCTTGCAATTGATGTAAAAAAAAATTACATAATGTAATTAATGTTTTAAAAAAAGAGAGTTGTGAGACACTCCTTCTATGTAAAAATAAATAAATAAATATAGTGGCGCAACAGCTCGAGGTGAACCAGGGCCAACTTCTCAACAATGTATGCTGGTGTGTTAATTTCTTAACATACAAGGGGACCTACAATTTTTTGCCGAATCCGAACGGCACTTTAAGAAGTTTTTCAAGACAAATGATACTCTCGGAAGGCTTGTCAGACCCTCGCGGAGGTGGGGGCCGTGAAAAAAGAGCAAGTCTTTTTTTTCAGGTGACGATGGCAGGATTCGAACCCAGACCTCCGGCGTAGTAAGCACACACACTAACCACACTACGCCACGGCACCCCACTCCTTCTATGTAGCTATTTTAATTTTATCCTAATTGTTGCGAATGCTGTGCGTAGCTTTTTTAGTTCTTGTTGTTTAAGTTATTTTAAGGCGAAGCTGTCAGAGAAGGTTATGCATTTTTCAAAGTTAGTAAGTACCAACCTAAAAAATATAGGTAAGGATCTAAATTAATGTTGCAGGAATTGTTGATATTTTGGAAGCAAAACGGAAAGTAATAAAAAACGATAAAAAAAAGTATGAAAGTTTCTTGAGTGCTACCTTCTTAAGCGCCCCCTTATTCTATCTACCTTGAAGTAGTAAGAGAGCTAAACCGGGCTTTAAACCATACATTCATACCAACAATTCATTCCGCCTCATATTATGGTAAAATCAAAATGAGTCTTAATGTCTACCCAGTTTGCTCGAGTGCCGGACGTCCCTGCTAACAACAGATGTTAGATTTTTCGGATTCAAAGCTGTGCTTTGTTTGCTCCACTTCATGCAACGACGTCATCTAAGCCAAAGATGTTAGATTTACCATCGTCAATTAATAAAAATTTATCCCGGGATAAATTTGGATTCCGGCATCAAGTGCTGCTTCCCCATTCTTTTGCATGGCTTGTATTACAGCTTTTTGTGCAAATGGCTTGTTCCGGCTCACTCAGCCATTATCCCCACTTCTTTTTAACGCATTTCTTAACTCCTTAAAACAGATAAATATTCCATCTGCGGTTTCCACTTAACCAGCAATAACGGGACCACCTACATTATGATCTTTGGCGAATCTTCTTATTTCATCTTTTATATAATTTTTTAGAGAGCATTCCCTTGTAAACCAAAACACTGTCATCGCTCACTTTACACGTGTTAATGCATAGAAGTCAGAGAGATATCCCGTTATCAAATTTGCTTGAGAGTCCTAGCGGCAGGAGGTTGCAAGTTTTCATAATAGTCTAAATAGTGGTCAGGGAAGTAAGTTTATTCTGGCTTTCTGTTCCTTATTCCTTGTGAAAAAACAAAAATTTTTACCTGAATGAAATTGTTAATAATTAAGATTGCCAAAAATCTACAAAATTCCACGTCCCTGCACTTACATTTCCAATTTTAATAAAAGAATGACATCTGTACGGAGATTTTTTTTGACTCTTTTTTACGACCTTGGCAAGTAATTGGCACACAAATTCCTGAAATTCCTGAAAAAAAATACATTTTCTCTTTCTGTGTTCCATATTAAGCTTTTTACATTGAACGGTAAATATTTTTTACAATAATATAAAAATTAAGCACAATGTGTATTTATTGAAAAACAGTAATTTTAAGTTAAAATGCCTTAAAAACTGGGCGTAGTCAATGTAAAGGCGAAACTTTTTCGGCTACATCAAGGACACAAACTAGGTAATATCATATATCAAAAATTGATGCGCTAGCACTAATGTAACATAGCTAAAATTTGAAAAAAGTATTATAATTGAATTCAATTATAAGACTGAACTCGAACTTTTGGCCTTGTATCTTTTTATTATAGAACGCGCCAAAATTTACTTCAAACCATTAAGTAAGTGCTTTTGCCTACAATGTGTAGTTGTTCCTTAAACGGACCGTTAAATACGCCATCTTTTCACACATTGTAAATTGCTGATGTTATTGATATTTTTTGCAGATTGACCGTTAAATAATTACGGTAGACCCCAAGACCTTAAGGACATATGACCGAGATCGAATTCTGAATCAAATGAGCCAGTCTGTCGAGTTAAATGGTCGAAAATGGTAAAAAACTTTGGCCGGATGAAGATCAAAACTCGATAAAATATAAGTACTATCGAATGCAAAGTTGCAATTGAAAAAGGGAAATAGAACCAGACAAAAATATAAAAAAAATATTTTTCCCAAACTCAAAAAGATGGAACAATCGATCAAGGAACCTCCAATTGATGCACAATCAAATTGGGGTGGCAAAGGCTATTGTGATTTTGTGATTTACAAGTCACAAAAATTAGCTGACTGCACATGTGAACATCAGAATTTACAAGTGCATGCTCACAAACAATCACCGTCACAATCAGTTTTTTTAACTTTCTAATTCATTGCTTTTATTGGATACACAGATTTTTTTTTACATTTTTGTATGCAAAGATAAAAATGAATCTTACTTTACAAGCCCAAATCATGCAACAATTCAGAAAAAAATTTATCACATTATGAAATTCACAGATCACCTAAGCCGTTTCCACCCCTAGTCACGTGAAATGAGGTATAAAAATTGTGGTAATTATGTGCTTTTGTAACATCTCTTCTATCTAACTTCGATATCAATCGGGCGAGTAATTTCTGACATATTGACATTATTATGTACCTTAGATAATCGGAAGCGAACCATCACTCGATGATACGAAACAATCCCAAAAGAACGCCCCCTGATTTGAAATTATCTGCATTTTCATAGCTTTTTCTTATCAGATTTTGATAGTTTGTAGTCATATTTCATGGATGGATAACCTGTCCACAAACTTTTTAAGGCCAACTAGAAAATAAAAGTAAAAACCATATTTCGTAGCAAATATTTCATTTTATTCAATAATCTGATTCTTAAAAAAAACGATTAAAATAAACTTAAGTACTTTTTGAAAATGATCACAAAAGTAAAAGTTAATAACAGAGTAAGTACCAATAACTTGCAACCTTAATATGACCTCACAAGCAGCGTGCAAAAATAAAATTCAACATTTCTCATATCACTTTTAGCTTCACAGAAGGGTTAACGCTTAAGTAAAACCTCGAACTTGCTCCGTTGTTACCGAAAGTTCTAAACAAGCCTGGTAAACATCGATTGACTATCTCGTCAAACAGCGGATGTGGGTTAGATATTAACCTGTAATCTGTACACACTTAACTATTCAATTGAAAATATAAATCGCTTATCGGAATAGAATTTCGAGGTTCAAAAGTACAACAGACGTATTTAGACTAGCAGCCGCGATAAGTGAAAGTAAGGACGTAACCTTTGATAAAAGCGCCTACGTTAGTCGGTTAACAAAAAGAATTTTTATATACAATCATTTGTAAATGATGAATTGGTGGCAAGTCCAAAAATGTATGATGAGGAAGAGGCTCGCCGCCGCCGTACAGTGGTTAGTCGTTTCATTTTTTTATTGAATACATTCCAAAGTACGACTTTAATAACTATTATCTAACTAATACAAAATAACATGCCGATGCCAAACTTTATGTACAATTCCGCATTTGATGTGGTTTTAATCACAACCAGTTTGCCTTTCTGTAGCTCATGCAAAGGCCAGGACTATGTCCAATAACAAAGTAAATCTCGTGTTCTATAAACTATTTGGATGAGAGCATGTTGGAGTGCACCAGCATCGCGAAGACGCTGATCAGATAGATGCCAGCCGGTATGGAAGCTATTAGCTTGTATCGCTCATCAGTCATGATTTGACTCTTCTTCTTCACCACCCAGCCCATGCTGCGCTGTACGGCCTTTTTCCATTTGGCGCAACGAAGCTCTCGCTCTTCGTCCGTTGTCGTTGGCAAGAACGTGTCGTAGAAAACGTTGTCATAGTATCGCTTGTAGGGAGTGAATTCACATTTGTTGATACCCTCGGCGAGAGCCGCGCACATTGCCGCTCCAAAGGCGGTGGTATCCACCAGTTGCGACCGAAACACCGGTATGCCGGCGATGTCCGCCTGCAGCTGCATGAGAAGATTGTTAGACGTCAGAACTCCATCGGCGTGTAGTTTGTTTAGTGTGTGTCCACACTCCTGGTGCATGCAGTCGAGAATGTCGCGGGTCTGGAAACATATAGCTTCGAGGGTCGCTCTCACGATATGTTGCTTCGTTGAGAATTGTGTAAGGCCACAAATGATGCCACGTGCATCTTTTCGCCAGTAAGGCGCATACAAGCCTGTGAATGCTGGTACAAAGTAAACATCGCCCGTTGAGGCGACACTTTCGGCCATCTTTTCAGCCTCGAGAGTGTTTGGCAAAATACGAATGTTGCTCTGGAGCCACCTTAGAGCTTCGCCACCTATTGCCACCGCTCCTTCCAGTGCATATGTAACGGGTGCAGTTTTTCCTAGCTTGTAGGCCACCGTGGTGAGTAGACCATGCGAGGATATCACATGTTTCTCCCCAGTGTTACACAGAAGGAAGCAGCCTGCACGGTAAGTGTTTTTCGCCATCCCTGGCTTAAAGCACATTTGACCCATCAACGACGCTTGTTGATTTCCAATGATCCCGCTTATTGGAATCCCCTGCAGCACTCCACCGTCCATCACTTTTCCGAAAATCTCCGAACAGCTGCGAATTTGTGGGAGCATGTCGGTGTGTATGGAGAAAGTTTTTAGCAGCACTGGATCCCAATGCATCGTTTCGATGTTCATCAGCAACGTGCGCGAAGCATTTGTTACGTCGGTGATATGCAATCCCTTTGTTAGGTTCCACACGATCCAGCTGTCGACTGTGCCTGCCAAACAGCGCCGTTCTCGACAAGCTTTCCGCACAGCGGCAACGTTGTCTTTAAGCCAGCGTATCTTCAATGCCGAAAAATATGGCGAGATTGGCAGGCCTGAGATTGCCTTAAAGCAGTTTTTATTCTGGTCCGGTAACTTGGCAAGAATTTTATCAACAGTCACTGTAGTTCGGATGTCATTCCAAATGATGGCATTGTACAATGGCTCACCCGTCACCTTGTCCCAGACAATAGTAGTTTCGCGCTGGTTCGTCACACCTATTGTGACGATGTCTGCTTTGCTGTATCCTAGGTGCGGCAGTTGGTCTATAGCTTCGGAGGCACAAATTTGGATGTTGCTTATAATTTCCATAGGATCCTGTTCCATCCAGCCGTCTTGTGGGTGTATACATTTTGTTTCTCGTTTGCTGGTAGCAACTTCTTTAAAGTCGGGCGTGGTGTACAGGGAAAAGGCCACAGTGTTTGTTCCTTCGTCGATCACGCCGACAAGGCGTTCGTGTTTGATTTTCATGTCCGACATTGTTCTGTAAGGGAAGAAGCAAATAATACCGTTTGAATTAGTGATAGGGTTTGCATTTATGCGGAATAAGTTTTGAATAGATATACTTATACAAAACTTGATAAGATAAACATGCAGAACTCATATGAAATCCTATTTCTAGGGCAATAAACGGTGTAAACAAATCAAGTGCATGATTACACGTAATCTCTTATGTAATCCATAAAAAAATTGCGCGCTTGGCATGGGCCGACGTGTAAAGGTCAAACAAAATCTGAACTAAATTGCCTGAGTCGCATTCAAGAAACCATGTAGCAACGTCATGTCATTCGTAATGCAATGAGATGCGTTTGGAATTCTCCGTTGATCTGTAGTTCATTCTAGAGTAGGAGTATTCCGCTACAGGGGAGATAAAAAAAACAAAGCTACGTTTTGGAGGCAATAAACTCATCCCTATTTGAAGATTGTACCAATATAAGGTTATTCGCGCTTTACGGCTAAACGAAGTCAAGAGCTTTCATGTCACAATGTAATGGCTAGGTTGGGGAATGACTTATATAGCAAATATAAACGTCTTTAAAATACAACAAGGTCGGACAGATAACGTAAGTTAATGGTTTTTTTGAAGAAAGGGCTACCATTGCCAATCAGAGTGTTTTCACGTGAAGATTTTTTCGCATTGAGATAACATCAACAGCTTTATCCTTTTTACAAGGGTACAGAATATTTAAAGATGTTAGCCGAACAACGGGGAAGCATGATGTATGTAAATTGGGGACCCAGTGATTGCAGTTGCACTGACAGAAGATATTAGTTAAAGACTAATTCTACGTGCAATAGTGCCTCTTTAGCGGCAACTTCGAGGTCTCGAGGTCTCTTTAGAGTTTAGAACGCACCAGCCCCTACAACAAAATATCAGTATAAGCATAGAAATAAACCAGACCACATGATAGGGTAGAGATTATGTTTTTTTGCCAAGAATGTTTATTTGCAAGAATTTTTTGGTTCAAACTCAGAAATTTGGTAAAACTCAAAACATGAACTAGAAAGGAGTCTTGTTTATCTTTTGTGCTAAATCGTGATTTTCTTATTCTTTTCTAAATTAGGCTCCAGGCTACTTGAAATCCACGTATTTCCGCAAAATACAAATTTATTCTCAAATTGTGTAGAATGTAGACAGAATGTAGAATAAGGTGTTTACTGCACAACATATAAAGTAAAATTTTCTTAATTCTGAAAAATTAAGAAAAAGCTTAAGTCCGTCTGCGACGGATTGAAAAATACCCAACCCTACCTAAAAAAGAAATTGCCACGCCTCCAAAAAGGGGGCGGGATAAAAAATATTAAATTTAGATGCTTTATGTAATGCGGTTAAAACAATTGTGGACCGGAAACGTTCTGTGTTTTGACTAAAAATACACTTTTTTAACCACGCCCACAAAAGTGGGCACAGACATATAGTTTGGGTGTCAAAAATGTAGCAAATATAATATTTTACCTCATTTCATACTTTTTTTTTTCAAAAAAGTTAAACTTTTATTTAAAACTTATTAAAGACAATTCCAAAGCAGTGCCTCATGGTACAAATTGATTTAAGTGTTTTAAGCAGTCCGTCCAAAAATGGAAAAAGGACCGCTTGTGATATCACTCCCTAGTCCGTCCGTCCGCACCGGTAACCTCTGAACGGTAAGTTGTAGAAAGATGAAATTAAGTACACTTATAAAGTCCGTGAAAAAAAATGAGAACGCATGCAAGAGCAATGTTTTTATGTGCAAATAACGGTTTAATTACAGTTTGAATTTTGATGACATATCTTTAAAAGTTTTACAGCCACAACGAAGAAAATTGAAACGTCCATTAAAAAAGTATTGAATTTTCATAATACATAATTTCGTATTTTTCCAAAATATTGAAAAGTTTTTAAGAAATAAGGAATGGAAAATATGTACCCGTTTCCAACGTGTTTAAGATCATAACTTTTTAGTTACTTTATTGAAAAAGCCGATGTTGGGCAAACACCCGTATAGAAACAGCGGCTAAAGGCAGCTGCAAAGGCTAAAATCAAGTTTTGGTTAAACCGGTTTAGAACTTCGTTTTTGACGTATTTTCGAAAAAAAATCGTAAAAATGTGTTGTCCTCATTTACTATTTCCGATGCTATAAGGCCAAAGATTTGAAAAAAATCACACACATCACGAATTATTTGTTATTTTCGGTAGAACTTTTGAATTTTTTGAATATTTGGCAGAATCTGAGATTTAGTCCGAAAGCTTCAAAAATATTTCAAAAACTATTTTCAAAATATCTTATCATAACGGGATTACCGATTAAAATGAAATTCGGTTTTTATGTAAAACGTATAGAAATTTCTTTAATTTTTAACATCTTTTATCGTTCTAACTTAATATTTCATTTTTAACTTAAAATTTTCTGAAATTGTTTAAAAAGAAATTAAAAATTTCGCATTTATTTTACTTAGAAAGCTGTGCCCAGAGTATTGGGGGAAAAAGCCATTTCTAGCGCAAAGTAGGTACATGAAAATTGAAAAAAAAATTGCGATATTCAAAAAGATTCTAAATATGTAGTCGTTTTTTGATTTTAAAAAAATCCAGAAAAAAGCTAGAAAAAAACGCGTGCTGACAAACCCTCCGAGAGTATCATTTGTCATGAGGGACCTCTCAATTTTTCCGCTCAGAATCCTTCAGAACCCTTTCATGTATATACAGTGTTTTCGAATTGGAAAATTAGAGCAATGTTTGGAAAATTAGAGCAAAAAGTCGAAGATTAATCCAGATGAATCAAATTTAAGTCTTAAGTTGACTGTACGTCGGAGTTTAATTTATTGGTTCAAATCAATATCCCAACATATTGATTAGGGTATCTCGATTCTCTAAATATGTTATTAAATATTGTTGCATTATATTAGAACTTGTATGCAAAAATAGTTTGAAAAGACTGCAACTTTATAATATCGGTACTTGGTCACCCAAATACTATTGTATCAAAAGAAAAACATTTTGTTACACAGAAAATATGTTAAACTTATGTTACCTAATAAAAATAAATTATATATAATAACTATATCTTTGAGATTAAAGCGTTTGAACCCTTTGTAAAAAACGGTTTGCATTTAATAAACCTGGATGCAATATCAAAGATAGGGTAGAACTGTATTTCTTCACCTCAATACTATAACCCATATTACTTTATTCATTATTTGAAAAACAATAAAGTAGATTTAAGCAGTAAACATTTCATTTTGTGAAAAATGTGGTAAAAGAAATTTGTCCCAAAAGGAAATTTTGAAAAAAAAACCCTTAAGAAAATAGATACTATTATGTTATTGTACACTATGATAAATCTGTGTGTAAGAAATAAAGTTGAAGACAAGACACTCAGAAGAGGCGAAAAAAATATAGTTCTATAATTTAATAAATACACCACACTCACAAGGAGTCTCGTTAGCTTTGAAGGAGAAGTCAACTTTATATTCCCTTAACGCTCGCAAGCAACAAAAAAAATAATAAGTATCCTAGATTTCGTACATTTAATTTATTTTCATCATTAAGAAAAGAAATAAACTTTTTTTATTTTAACTTAATAAATTGATAAATAAAAAAGTTAAATTTTAAAGCGAAAATATGCATGAACAGTGTTTGTCTTCACATTTCAGCTAAGTTGCAAGGGTACTGGGACAGCCGGAAAAAATATTCTTGCAAAACTACAGCACAGCTTCTTACGTACGGCAGACAGTTCAGAAGTTATAGGTCTGTAATTAAGATACGTTTTCTATATTAGTCAGTTTTGGAGTGCGTCATATCAGCAATGACAAAAACACCAATTAGTTCTAATCTTTGATTTGTTTTCTATTATTCTAGTCTGAACAATTCAATTAAAAAAACGTTCTTAAAGTTTCCACCGCAAATTTGCAAATAAAATACAAGGCGCAATCATTTCTTAGAAAAGGCAATAACCTTAATGATTTATAGGTATGGCGAGAGTAAATTGCTTAATTTGCACTTGCAAGTGGATTTTCGCAAGTAAGTAGAAACTGTACTTGCGGTAAACTTTAATTTTATTGCTTTTGCTCAGAAAAAATCATTCGCTTTATATATACGAAAACAATACAAAGTTCCAGAAGAAAACCAAGTATTATAATATAAAACAAAATATATTCAAAAATTGGCTGTATGCAACGTGTGTTCTTTCACAATATCTTCTTTAAATTTCGCTTCAGTTCTAAGTGAACCTGGGTTTTTAACCGACGTCTTTTCGTCATTTGTATACAAATATGCATTTACCAATATAAACAACCGTGCACAGCACTGATATCAAAGAAACGAAATTTTTTATCATTTCCAAAAGACACATGATAATTATTTCGAGAATGCCACCAGAAAGTCTAGACGCAAATTTCAGCTTCTTAATCAGAGGACCAAGACAATGTACGATACGACTGTTCTGTAAGCAGAGCGCGTACTATAAATACAAATTTCATAAAACGCCTACAGACCGTGTGATGTAGAAAGTTCCTATAGTAAGTGCCATTCAAATCTGCGCTGTAGTATGCAGGTAGATACCTCATTACTTTTTGTTCACTTTTAATTGCTCGAACCTGTTTCATTCATTAGGAGGTATAAGAGATCGTAATTAATTCAACAGGTTTCAGTTCGAATATCGAATATTGATGCAAGCCATTTATGTTTGAATAAATTTTATAAATGCCAATGTTTTAGCAAAAAACTATTGTTAGTACGACATTTAAAATAAAAACCCCACAATATATGATTAAATTCCATTGAATAGTTAGTTACATCACCACTGTTTTGAAAAGAGCAAAATAAGTGATTTCTATTGTAGTCTTAAAAAAAATACTAGACGATAACCTTACAACATGAATTATTTTGAAACAGAGTTCTCAAATTTTTTGTGAACTTTGTTTTGTTCAAATACTCAACAGTGCACACGTGCCAGTGCCAGAGCCACAAGTCTGTATAGCTAGTCTGTCTTCGTGGCAATGTTATCACTCCTAGCCTAACTGCACTTGGTCAAATTACAATTATCCAAAGGATTTAAATTAAAACTACCACAGAATCAGTTACTTACAGATTGAATATTAAAAAATGTCGAGAGCTCTCAGGTTATAATGTCCGCACGGTTGTTCAGTTTAAAGACGAATAAATACGAATGTTCTGCTAGCCATGTCGATAAGGGACAGGCCCACTCCACATAGCCGCAGTCTTCGCGAAATGCGGCGTCGGCGGCGGCGAGTTCCTATACAAGCGAACGCGCCGATTACTATATTATCAATCACATTTGTAACACGGGGCTAATCTTGCATCTTTTTTTTTGGCTTTCCTGCTTTATCATTTTTTCGTTGTACTGTTCGTCATGGTTCGTCTTTATCATGCCGTTTGGCGAGTTTGCCCGATTCCGATGGAAATCAATGGAATTCAATGAAAATAAACAAAAAAGTCCCAATTCGAGGTGACCAATAGTAAATTTGTTACTTTACATCTAGAGATTACTTTGATGGGCTCCCATGTTGTTCACCAAATTCTGAAAATTTGTGACACTTTGCCAAAAACGTATACGTCACCCTTACTCGACATTGGTACACATTTTTTATTTATCAAAACAAGGCAACGTGTGCAATAAAGTTGTTCACACCGTGTTCCGAATTGGACATCTATTTATGCATAGCCATATCTATAGATAAGATGCTTTTAGACCCGTAGTCATTCATTGGTGGAAATATTTTGTCGTTTATCGTTTTCAAAAAAGTAGAATTACGTAAAATTTGGCAATAGATCACACGTTTTTTATGCAAGCGACTAGTTGGATTTTCTTGAAAGACTAAAAGAACTGCGTCAACTTGACCCACCCCGGTGGCTATATGTATGTGTTTAGTCGTATGTACTTAATGATTTATTTACTTTTTGCCATACCATAGAGACGAGCCCTCTCTGACGTCACCGACT
Source organism: Neoascia interrupta (assembly GCA_947623515.1). Taxonomy (NCBI): domain Eukaryota; kingdom Metazoa; phylum Arthropoda; class Insecta; order Diptera; family Syrphidae; genus Neoascia; species Neoascia interrupta. The sequence goes on along the minus strand of OX392463.1, from coordinate 217,561,612 downwards.
AGTCGAGGGGAGGAACGAATAGCTCGGTTTCAGTAGCAGCACAAAACTATTGCTATTGTGCACTTTCACGCTCGGAACCAACACATTCGAGGTAGATATTTTGAGAGGACTGGGATATATAAAAGTTATAAATAATAGTATGCAGCTGCATACGTTTCGATTTCGAGGTTAAATACATTTGCTTTTAGCAGCTGTAGAAACTGCAGCATTTTGACCATTTGCGCACAACACAGCAAATCGTGGTGGTTTCCTCGGGAAGAACACATTGAGAGAAAGCTGATGGGGAGAGCACATTTCATCCGTTGTTGGGGCCAACAAGTCACGCAGTGTGTTCTAGTACAAAATTAACAGTAAAAACTAGCGTTGAAAGTTGGTTAGCTTTGTTTTGCTAAATTTTTATTTTTCTTATAAGAACCAACTTTATGATTTTAAAATTTGTATATTGAAGGATGAGTTTCGCACAACAGCAATTCTTCTGGGGCTGCCTCGATACGAGGAAAACCTCGCTAAACCAGTAACAACAAAGATCCAGAAGCGTCTTTCTCAAAACGATCAGTGAAAACCTTGACGCTTAACAGTGGGCGTAGCCAAGACTGCCCATTCAGATACATCTCCTTTATCGCAAGTAAAGTGTTAGCTTCAATTTTTATTCTTGACCCAGGGTATACTAATTTTAATGCATAGCTTGTAACATAGTTAAGTATTCACCGTAGACCCCTATGACCTTTTAGAGATAAGATCGAGGTCGACAGCAGAATTGATTAAGTCGCTTCCGTCCATCCGTCCGTCGGTATGTGTGAAGGATTGAGAGCTGAAACTTGGAGCTGGGCTTGGTTTTTATGTTGCACAGACAAAGCGCGAAAATTGCTTAAATCCGCCGAAGCCCACGCCCACTATTAGCTGCTATGCGACAAAACCTCTAACTCACTTTATTTCGAAAGACTTTTTTGGCTAAGTTAGTCAAGACATAGGAACTCAAATTTTGGTAAATATAAATGATGGCTAAAAATCTTCAACATGGCGGAAATTGAACCGCGCTTACCATCGACCATGATCACAGTCGTTTTTAGGAAAAAACTGTCTTTTTCACTTAAGTTTCCGTTTGTAACACCTTTCCTCACGGGACTAACGAAATAAATTTAACAGAATTTCGAAGGCAGGGTCCATATATATAAAAGACTTCCAATCAACGAATTCAGGCCAAAAAACTTCAAGATTTGGTGTTGCTGGGTAAATAGAATCGGGTATTTAGAAGTTCGTTGTTCGTTACAGACTAACTTGCACTTACTCACTTGTTCTTTTGTTTTTGGTAAGAATATTGGTAACCATTTTTTTTCCAAAATGCAAATAGAATGGACAATATTTAAATGTATTCCAGATAACAGCCTGGACTGGTCGAGCATTAACAGCGAAACGTAAAAGTTGCAGTGATCACTACATTCTACGAATAAACGTCAGAATAGATTGAGCCTATACTGTACTGCTTAATTGTCATCATCATCATAATACAAATAAAGTTATAGACAAAAAAAATTTAAAAAGATCGCAACTTTAACATACAAATGACCACAGGCGCCTGCCACTTACGCCCGAACTGGCACCTACCCTTAGCGGAGCGACTAAGCCCTGCGAAAAAGGGAGTTGAAATCCTTTAAACCCGCGAAGCGGGCCACCCAAACACTGTTGTCTACAAAAGCAATATTTTTTTCCAGAGAAACTTGTCAAATTTCATTGCATATTCTTAGGCAGAAATTTTAAGTCTAAGATGAGCTACTTTGTATGTAAAAATTGAAACTTTGAATAGCTATAACTTTTACACTAAATGAGACCGACAATTTTTAATAACATATTCGAAATAAGAACACTCAAATATGTACATATATTAGAGTACATATAACAAAGAAATTCTACTTGGACCTACGGTAAACTTGTTCCATAATTGTTGTTATAATTTACTCATCAAGACATGTTGGCAAAAAATTAAAATAAAAAAATAGTTGGTTGGATCAAGGGACTGAATCCAGGACACAGCCCCACTTCCATTTTGGTTGCTTGAACAGTCTAGATGCTCTCTCTGTATAAATAATGTTCAAAAACCAACATTATTTTACTTACTAGATTTAACGTTTGAAGAGATCTAGGATCTATCTTATCTGTTGTAAAATATCTAGTACCTACGAAAAACTTTCCGAAACGACAAGTTTTTATTTTTACTTTAACTCATTGTAGTACTTTATTGTCATTTAATAATTCTAATGGAAATTAATTTAATTCAAAATTCATCAATGCTAATGAAAAATACTGTATGTATTCATGTGCTCCAAAACTAGCAACAATTTACCGATCATCAGTACTTTTAACAGAAGGCAAATATTTTTTGTAAAACAATTTAAATACTTAAATAGCTTGAAGGAGGATCACCGCGGAGGTTGTGGAAGGTGCTTCCTCAAAATTCATTTATGTTGTAGTGATATTAAAAGTAATTCAATGATTCTCCATATGAGAATCATTAGATTAGATGTGTATGATTTCCCACATGAGAGTAGATATTTTAAAATCAAAACAATTAAAAGGAAGCAGCCTTCAATGGAGGCTGCTATCTGCCATCTAGAGCAAAAAATGAATGACAAAAGCATTTCATGAATAATTATTTTCATTTCTAGAAAAGATCAAATTTGGTCTTTACCCTAGTAATGAAACAACCGTCTGTTTCGCACGCATCTTGGTTTATGCTCATCAGTGGGTAACACAAAGATTGCTTACCCATACAGACGATTTGGGGCTGAAGCCGAACCAAACTTAAAACTTACACTGCAATAATGCAGTGTAAATTATGAGCCCTACTCGAATGCTCAATTTGAACATTTTGTTCGTGTAGGAATTTACTGCCGTGGCCAACCTAAGATATTTTAGTTTCCAAAAATATACCATACGCATTAACTAATGCTAGTCAATGTGCATGTGTGATTTTTAGTGGTTTATTTTCATTTCTGCAGTTTCCTTCGTTTGTATCCCTATTTTCTTTCTTCCTAATCCATGCGGGAGTATTTTGCTTTAGCCAAGGAGGATTTAAGGATTAAAAAATATCCTATGGTTGGTTGTGAGGATGCAAGGTTCTTAAGTTTTGATGTTTTCACCGAACCCTAAGCTCCTTATTTGGCATTGGAGCAATTTTCAAGCCAGCCATGCTAGAAACTTTCGACTTTCTTGGTCGCTTAAATCAAGCGATATGATACGCTTAACCATCCCAGACATTTTTTTGACATCGGAGCGTCAGCAATGTTGACGTTTTAAAAATCATCTGCGTGACATTATTATTTGTTTTTATTTTTAGTGCATTCTCCTTATTTTACATTTTTAAGTTGTTCCTTGTTTTTGTTTTTTATTTTGATTGTTACAGTTCAGAATGACCAATCCCATAAATGTTTGGGTTTTAATATTTTACATAGTTCAAGTGTATGCTGTCCCAATAAATGAAACCGAGTCTTGGACTGGCAAATGGTTTCCCCAAAATCCACACGAAGTGCCCACACAGAAAAACGATTTGAACGAATTATTCGACGAGCATAAAACTGAAACAAATACTAAGGAGTCGTGGAAAGGCAAATGGTTCCCATCTGTGCCGGACGCAAGAACCATCACATCGTACGAGCGAAATCTGGTAGCATCTGGCGGTATTGACTGTGACGATGGGAAGGTGAGTTAGGAGCCATTTCAAAACAAAGACAATTCGTAACATTTTGCTTTTTTATTCAAGAGGAAAATTAGCATCGATTTTGATCCTAATGATAAGAGAGCATCCTTTAACTATTTATGCTTAGACCATAAGTCAAAGTATGAGCCAAGCTTTGGCACGTCCCCGATCCAACGGGAGCATGTGATACCTCCTGCTTACAGGGTATAAAAACTAAATCATTTGTGTTTCCACTTCACAAAGAATTCCGTTTTTTATAGGCTCCTTCCAAATGTTTGAATGAGACCATTGAGTATGATGAGCGGTTGCCCACTTTGTAAGAATCCGCTTTCTACTTTGAGTCAAGCATAGAATAATGTAAACTTTCACATTTCAGTGGCGCCCATCGGCATCTATACGCAAAGTACGGCGAGTATACATTTTTACCCGTCCAGAGATGGATGCATAATCTAGAATACGGTGCTATCGTAATGCTTTATCACCCCTGTGCCTATCAAATGCAAGTTGACAAACTAAGGAAAACTTTAAATTCTTGCCTCTATCGCCATATAATTACGCCATCTTTGCTGCTTTTGCCAGAACGCCCATTGGCGCTTGTTGCCTGGGGTAAGAGTCTGGAAATGTCAGTTGTGGACGTATCCACAGTGGTTGGTTTTATAAAGCAAAATGCCAAAAAGGGACCTCAAACGACACAGCATGATATACAGGAATACAGTGCTGGACTGCTGACGGAAGCTAAACTTGTCACAGATAAATCGGACTCGGAAGTATGTGCGAATATTATAATGTAAATAAATTTAATTAAGTTTTGTTTGTTTAATTTATTGTAATTTTTTTTCTGGATCCATCGAAACTTCTTCATATGCTGAAAGATATTTGGCAAATGAGTTACACAGGATCTGCTTGCTTGTAGGTAAAAAGGAAACTCCATTACACTGTGTTAAACCAAAAATTTAAACTATTAGCGCAAATGAAAACAGAAAATACCAACGACTATATACAAACATCAAATGATTTTTTAACTAAGTATCCCTAAAAGTTTGAGAAAAGGATATCTTTTAAGAGCTCATTTTCTAAAAAAAAAATTTTATTTAAAGTGTCACCAAGTTTCACTTTCCTTTCTGATCCTCCGCCATCACCTCGAGATCTTCGGGCGCCACCAGACTATCACCAGGTAGGTCTCGGAATAGTTATCTACCTGGTCCCACCACCTGGTTTTAGGCTTAGCAGGGTGGCGATCTGCTCTTCTCTTGATCTGCGCTCCTTGACATGCGAAGCGGTACAAGTGTTAAAATATTTCTAATCCGCCCACAGACACGCCCAAAATCGGTCTAAGTGTGCAACTACATCCATAGCTTTCAAAACTGCAGGACTCTCAAAAGGTTAAAATTTGATATTTGGCATCTCCTCATGGTTGTAAGACATGTTTCCACCGGCAATATTGGGAGGATTAGCGAAAGACAATTAATTATAAATCCCAAAGTGGTTCCGCCAGACAAATATAGGATCAATTTGGCATGAGCAAGAGCATGAGCACTCTTTTTAATCGCGGATTAGTGCCCGGTGGAAACGTGGTAAAGACGTAAAAACTAAATATTAAATGGATAAACCTCCTCCAGTGGCATCGATTTTAAGGGGCAATTATGAAATGTATTTTATTCAATATTTTTGTTGCAAGTCGAAACAATTTTTTCTTAACATATTATGTAGAAAGCACTTTATTCCACATTCCGGTCATAAACGTGATTTCGGCTGGAGAGTTACAACTCTCCGTAAGGTGTCCCATAAGAGAGAGCAATCAGTGGAAAATTAAATAAAAGTAAATCTTCGATGCTAAGAAAATTTTTAATGCTTAAGCAGACAAATATGACTACGAATATCGCGTGCTACTGTGTATGTATTCTTGTTTACAATGGAGAGGAAATACTGGGATAAATTTTTACTACTGTCACTTTTTTGCATGAAATTAATGATTAAAGGTTAAATTTGAGGATTGACTTACCTTTTTTCGAACTTCTGCAAATTATTTCTTCAAACTACTCCAGGCATTTTTTGTTTAATGACTTGACGACTTTTTCTTTAGCTGAATTTTGGTTAGAACGATCTTTTTACAACTGGAAACTCCTTGCTTTTATTTTTTGTAAGCTAGCGTAAGTAAACAATGTCTTATTCGCTCATTTAATGTTTTTTTTAGCACAAAGAATAAGTTAAATGCTTTATTAATTATCTATCTTGCGCGGGTAAATGATTGGTTTGACTTCGTGTATTTAGTATTTACTGTAGCTGGAAACTACTTGTTTTGTATTAAAAGTATTTCCGACGCGACGTTCCGATTTATTAATTCTTAATTTTGCATTCCACTTTCTTATTTTTTTATTCCATTTACGCCAGGTTAGTTTCTGAACTGCTGGATCACAACTCTAACACCTTTACTCCATTCCCAACAAAACTTGTGTTGGGTTAGCTGATTGGAATTCAGGATGTCCCATGGAAAACCGCTTTCGATCAGTTTAACACTTTAGTTTATGCCGTTTTCTCCTTCGTTAGTATGTTCTTGATGCTGAGGCTTGTTTGGATCCTTAAAGTTTTTATTTAATCTATTACTGTGACAAGTTCCATCATAAGTTGCGAAAAAAAGTCAAATTAGAAAATCCTTTTTGCAATGTTACGTTTAATTAAGTTAGTTGGGCAATCGTTTGCCAAAACTGTGGTGGTGCAGTGGTTTTATTTGAACTGCTTTCATCCACCCTATTATTACTATTTAGGGTGGATGGATATTATTATTATTATTACTTTTAGGGCAATTATTACTATCGGTATAATTTTTTTTTTGTTGTTTAACATTTGTTGAGAACATTTTTATGTTTAGTTTCAACAACTAGAGTTGGCTAACATGGGTCAGAGAATGGGCAGGGCAGCACAAAAACGGACGTTTCTGTGCGCTATTATGATACTTATCCTATTGGATTTAATTATCAAGTGCCCCTAGCGAACAATTATGGTAGCTACAAAAATGCTTACAAAAAGACTTATGTAATAGTTTAATCAGGTTATAAATTTGTTTAAAATTCCTTACAAGGATACTTAAGGGAACTTTTTTCTTTTGAATTTGAACGACGCGGTGTAATGATTGCCACATCATTGCTTAGGTGAAACCGTAGAGGGTGGACGGGTACTGAAATAGCGAAGCTCGGAGTAAGAGTAATATGCGCATTAGAAAATTAGATTGGAGTACCTTCCTAGTAAAGACCATAGATTGATTCTTTTCTATGCTCGCTTGACTTAGTGACTTAATTTGAGTTGCTTGTTTGAGGGACTTATTTTATTTCATTCAGCAGGCGGATGTGGATAAAATTGCTGGTATACATGATAATAAAAAAGACTAAAAAACTGTTTTCTATTCTCTGTCACCTAAACTCAAACCTTCGTAGTAATTTTAAAAATATATGACTTTAAGGTCCTCAATTACGGTTGTGCAACCGTTTTTGCAGATAAAACTGGTTACAAAATCCAAACCCTCTTCAAGGACCACAGCTTTAAAGACAATGAAAAGTTGTAAGCGGTGTGCAGCATCAATGATTTGTATAAAAAATTGTTTTTAAAAACTTACGGGTTTTTTTACTGTAAAAATCTTAACATACAACTTAAACAAATGAGGTGCTCCAAATCTTTTGGCAAGCTGGACAGTTGGACGCCTTAATCAAGTATCTCCGAATGCACTCCGAATGGAACTTTGTTTCACACTCATTGCACGATGGATCCTAGTTGAGAACAATCACAGTTTATAAAAATAAAAGGCACCAAAAACCGAATCGCTTACCCAAAGCACTATTTTCTTGCACAGCGAACACTCCTTAACTGTATCCGAGAAACAGCTGAGCAGATAGCTTTCAAACTCAACTATCATTTTCGGTCCAAGATACAGTGTACCATCCGATTCCATAAAGTAGCCAACTTCTTTCCAAGTGGTAAGCAAGCCCTGTGCGCGGCTCTTTGACAATGGCTTTTCTTTTGGCAATGTTGATGTTAAATTGAGGGCATCGAATTCTGGGATTCCATAGTTGTCAGCCACGGCTAGCGTCATCAAAAGAATACGAAAGTAATTGCGATCCTGCTCTGTAAGATGATTCAAGAAGCGAATCACTTTGGAGTTCACTGTTCGGAATACAATGTACTCTTCCTTGTTGAGTGGGCACTTGACGAACGCAATGTCGTGGTCGTACTCATTGAGCTCACTATTCAAGGTGGCAATGAATTCTTTGAAAGCCGAGTCTTCCGGCGTTTCAACATCATCTGAGAAGGTTCGTGTGTGAATTTCTAGAAGCATTTTGATAGACCAAGTGGCAAGGGCAACCGTACTCACATTTTTCGCAAATTGGTTTTAAGGCATCCACCGCATCGGGAACACGAAGGCAGCCGCGTAGGGCACAGGTTTGTATAAAATGCTGTTTTATTTCTGGATTCATATTTAAGCAATTCGGAAAATTATTCATACAAAACTTGATAACGAAACGAACAAATTTCAAACAAACAAAAAGTCAGTCGCATTTATGGACCTGTTCGACTACGAAATTAACTGCGCAAAAGGCGAAACTAGTTTGCACTGTTTGGTTCATTGATTCAATTTTGCGGTTGCTTAGAGCTTTCAACTATGTTTCAATTTTTAATATAAATTACTGTTGAATATCTACAATGCGTCTCTCTTAGCTCTTGCCCTTCAACATCCATTTGTTTTCGTTTTTAACAAAGCCGTTAAAGCCTTTATAAAGCTTTAAATTTCCGTGTCGGTGAATAAGTGTGAGAAGACGTAAGAACAATTTAGCTTGCGCAATCAGATAATGTAAAACCGCCAAAACGGAATTGTAAAATTGACTCTCATAGGGTATGTCCTCCGCACATAAGACAGAGAATAATAAAAGTTATGATTCCACCGGTAATAGTAAGAGGACCCCCATGTGGGCGTTATTATATTTAATTTGCATTCTAATAAATGGCTTTTATTCGATATAATGAATAAATTTTTGCCACGCCCACTTTTGGAGGTGTTTCTAAGTAAAAAAATAAATTTTTAATGTGAAAATGCAAGCAAAACGTGTATCCCTCCCACTTCTGATTAAAAATATAAACAAAAAACCGATGTTATTGAAAAGGAGTATGTGAAGAAATTAACACACACAGCATACGTTGTTGAGAAGTTGGCCCTGGTTCACCTCGAGCTGTTGCGCCACTCTATATATTAATTTATTTATTTTTATTGAAAAAGAGTTGATGTCACGCCCCTTTTTAAGGAAGAAGATTCTTAACTAAGAAATTCTATATACATTATAGGATTAACATTATAGGATTATATGCATATACATTATATAATTCTGTATACAAATATAGGTAAACTAATTAGAAACTAAAATTTAACAACCAAGATTTATACCGCAATTCGGAGCCTGACAGTGGTTAATTAGGATTAGGTATCCAACGATTCTCCTAAGCGAATTAAAACCTTTCGACTAGTTTTCTTTACATAATAGCATCAATATCTATATTTGAAATGTTCTTTAACTACATTGAAATAACTACATTGAAATCACACTTAAACCAGAAGGGGTCTAAGAATAAAGTCAAAAGTCAGTTCAAGATGATTTCCGCCGCCATAAAGATAATGTATTAAAAAAATTATTTCGAAATAAGCTCTGATTGCAAAGGCCTATATTTGAGCAGTTAAAACTGTTTTTAACAAAATTAAAAAAAAAAATGAAACAATTCAAAATCAAACTTCATATGATTCGGTGAACAATACAGCGTAGGAAAATTATTATTATATTTACAAAAGAAATTATTATAACACTACTTGAGAATGGTTCTTTTTCAAGTACAATTCAGCTGTTCTGTTATCCCAAGGAACAAAAGCAGAAATACACTGAGTTGCAAAAAAAGTGGCGCCACAACGTGCAAAATAGCATATTCTGAAAAATTTATTTCTGATGGAATCGTACTCTGATGTAAATGTTCTTGTGAACTCCGAATTAGTTCGGTATCGACACCTTTTAACTCGAAATCTCGCCATCGTCGTATTTTACGGTGGAAGCTGGGTTGTGGTCAGTTTTCATTCGTTATAACGCGCATTTTTTACAACGCGACTGAAATTGTATGAATTTGATAAAGAGGTATTAAGTATCACGAACTCAAAGCTATTAAAATTAGTTTTAAGCAAAAAGCTAAAAATAAACTGACGCCAACCAAATCACGCTACGAAATGAAAAAAAAAATTAAGTCAAAGCAATTTTATGCTTAACGTGATGACTGCACCGATGCAAATACTTATCGTGCTGTTTACAATGAAACCGAGTATACACCATGCTGGAATTGTCACGAATACCGAGTATTATTTGGCAGCTCGGTGTGGCAGTTTGGTGTTTAAAAGAATACGCCAATAATGAAACACATTTTGCCATTTTTAATCATTCGTAAAGCTTTTTCCAAATAAACAAGTTCATTTTTCATATTGCTCTGAAAATAAAACTTGCGCGTTTTATAAATTACAGCTAGATCTAAAATATCTTATTTATGGCGTAAATACCAAGAATTGAGTGCGAAATCGATCGTCGTGTAGCTGTTTCGGAAATAAATATTATAGAATTAGTTCTCCCAATCTCTCCTACACAAGTATTCGAGTTTATGTGCCATAATTTTTTGCAAAGGGAACAGATCTAAGCATCTGTTTGAGGTTTGACTGCCAGTGACAGTTGCCAAACGTAAACAGAAGACGTCACCTGTCTTTTCTTGTGTTTTGTTGAAAGGCGTTTCGGACAACTCGCAGAAATGAACAATTTCGAGAATTCCTTGCAATTCGGCGATAAACTAGAAAAGGTAAAGACAGAATAAAATTTACTCGTGCTCAAAAATCTTCTAAAAATAAATTTATAAATTTTAAGGAAACAGCAAATCTGTCCCATTTGAAGGATCGTGTGAAAAAATACCATGAACTGACTGTATCTATGTCCAGTATCCTGACGACCTTCGAGCAGAGACTAGGCAAATTGGAAGAAACCGTGCTGCCAGTTTATAATCAAACCGAACACTTGCAAAAGCGTCAGCATAGTAAGAATTAAATGATCTAAAAGTGGCCTAAATCCTTACCATCGAGCATTTCAGATTTGGATTCAACACTTCAATGTTTGGACATAGTGTTATCTCACTACGAGGTGTCTCAAGAAGTTTGCAACCTTATACATCAGGGACCTTCGGAGGGAAACATTCATGTGTTCCTCGAGGCACTTGGCAAACTACGTTGCGCCATGGATTATTTTCTGAAAAACAACTCGCAGAGTGTAGAACTTGAAAATGTCACAAGTCTATTCAACACTGGCTGCGAGAGTTTGAATAACCACTATAAAATGTTGCTGAAAAAACATAGCTTTGTGCTGAAACCAGTCGACTTGTTGGATTTGATTTACATCGAAGACGATTCGTCCAACGAAGACTACATTTCTCTGAAGCAACTGTCGCAGTCTACACGAGATGAATTGAACACGATTTCGTTTTGGTTAGAACAGAATCTGCGCAGAGAGTACACGATTATCTATGCTTCAGAGCGGAGCGAAATCATTTACAGGTCCTTGCAAAACCTCAAGGACCACCAAAAGAGTGGCAGTTGGGGCAATGAACCTTTGGTAATATTCTTGCAACGTTCGTTAAGATTTTAAACTAAAAGTTCTTGTCATTCAGAGGGCACGTCATAGTAGTCGGGTGGAGCCGAAGAAAACAACCTCAGCGCGATTGCAACAAATGTGGGTTCAACCGGGAAAATCGTAAAATATTTCAATTGTCTATTTTATTTTTAGATTTGAGAAAAAAGCAAATAAGCTCTACCTGCGTGCAACCCAAACGATAGAACAGTCAACAGGGTTTTCAATCAAGAAAACTGTTTCACACTCCGATCATCTCTCATCTGAAGACTTCCTAGACGGAGATCAGGAGCTAGACAAGTACATAGTCTTGCTCTTGGGTCTGCAGCGACTACTTGTTTGGGAGAGAAACCTCATGAAGGACATCGTTCCTTCATCCAAGCATACTGAAGTGTTTTCCAAACTAGCAAACAGCTCTATCGAACTGGTTGTTAAGGATGCAGAGGTAAGTGTTCTGAGACTCACGCAATATACATAGAAAAGGTGTAAATTTTGATATTGTTTCTTCTAACATCTTTCAGGCTATTACTAGTCGCATCCTGCGCTGCATTTCGCGCAAGGAATGGACTTCTGCTCTGGGCATATTCTCAGCTTTGAAGCGAGTGATTTTGCTGCAACCGGACATCGAACGCACTTGCGATCCGCATCAAAAGGATCAGCTGACCAAAGTTCTAAATCGCCTACAACAAACCGTAAGTTTGTCTCACCTAATCTTGAGCCCAAATATTCAAAGAAATATGTTTAGGGCTCTAAAGCTCTAGAGCATTTTCTAGAAGTCGTAAAGGGCGAATCAGGAACTAATTTAGTCGGCATGAGCTCCAGTACCTTAGGTTATTCAACAGTTCCCAAAGATGCCACTGTCCACGAGCTGACATCAAACACGATTTGGTTCGTTGAACATCTGTTCGAGCACTTTGACGTCATTGGTGAAATAATTCAGCACGACGTGCTCTATTCCACCCAATTGGATACTATTCTGATGAAGAAGTCCTTAATGCCAGAGGAGAAAAATAAAGCACTTCTCGCCATTTATATAAGTAAGATTTACTTCAGGGTTAATGGGTTATGGCTGTTTTAACACAAATGTCTTTCTATTCTCATAGAGAAAGCCCTTGCCGAGTTAAACCTAACTATAATGAGCAAATGCGAGCAGTACAGCGATCAGGCCACCAAACATCTGTTTCGCCTGAATAACATCCACTACATTCTTAAATCGTTACAACGCTCGAATCTTATTGATTTGGTTACTCTGGCTGAGCCAGATTGTGAGCGTAGCTATCTGGATATGATTCGTGAATTGAAATTCTCGTATCAGAAGACGTGGTCCAAGATGTTGGGAAGCATATCATCGTTCGATGAGTTGCCTAAGCCTGTGCAGGGTAAAATCAAGGACAAGGACAGGGCGATCTTAAAGGAAAGATTTTCGGTAAGAAAGCGAATTTGTTCTATTTATTTTTTTCTTTAGAGTCTAATGGTGTTTTTTATTTTACAGACTTTCAACAAAGACTTCGAGGAGGCATGTAAAACACAAAGGGGAATTTCCATCCCCGATGTGATATTGCGAGAAGGAATCAAACGGGACAATGCTGAGCATATTCTTCCAAAGTATAATAAATTCTATGAAATGTAAGTATAACTGAAGCGCCGTGCGTCACAGTTGCTAAATAAACACATCAGTCATCATTACTTTACACCCTCAACAACTCAGCTCTCGGTCAGAAAGGCATTGATACATTTATGTGAGAGGTGCCGAAATTACCAAAAGTCCCAGAAACATATTGAGTGCTTAGCAAATGTATTATGTAATGGCCCAAAGCCCTAGACTTGGTCCTACGAACAGCCTTTCATTCAAAACGACAAAATATACCTCTAAGATATACTGAGATGTTCTGAAAAAAAATTTTTGTCTCAGAACAGAAAAATTTGAGAAAAGACATACTTTTTGGGTCAAAAAGATGTCTTCCTGAATCCTAGTAATAAAACCGTAATTGCTGGTGATTTCAATATTCACATTTCTATTTAATTTTAACATTCTGGACTTACACACAAACAGTCACTGGACTTGTTCTTAACCTTCCATCCATCATCAGACCAGTGCCTTATTGAAAAATTTATAGGAAAACCAAACTTGAAGGAATGTTCTTTCTTGGCTAACGAGGCAGGGGTTGGCGTAAAGAAAATGCATAAAAAAAAAAGTGAAAAAAACAGTAGTAGTAGTAGTAAAAGTTAACTTTATTTATACAAGCATATTCTAACGTTTGTATTACATGTTTAACAAAAATTAGCGTTGGCTTTTGCCGTCAGCCGAGAGAAAGGGTTGAAACAAAATATAAAATAACTAAAACGCTTCGTTTATAATTTGTAGACGATACCTCAAAGCCGTTTTTAAAAAGTTAAACAAAGTGATCCAATTTTCTCCATCTTGTAAAAAAAAACCAGATATGATTACAAATGCTCATATCCGTAGTTCAAAATTCTTGTACGATCAAAAGTTGAAGCCAAAAATCCTTCATTGTGCCGAAGGTAGTAAAACATTCTGATCTTTCGCAAACGAATGTGACCAATTGCGCCTGGTTGATACATTTGTTCTAACTATCAGCTAATTCTGAGCTATCATGCACATGCATTCCGAGGCTAGAAAGCTTATCAGTTTCAGCAATGCGAAAGCCATTTATATATTACGGTAGCAGACCAGCTTTAGTCTATGTATATGTATTTGGTCCAAAAGTCATCGGTGTAAGAACAAAGAACGAGGACTCAATTATTTGGGTGGTAACTGAAAATTTCATTTTAATATCACAGGAAAGGAACACTTTAGAAGTTCATTGAACAATAGGTATAACACCAACCACTAAAAAGGATGGGTCAACCCCTTGTTCGTAAACACATTGTAAAAAAATTGGGCACCCTCTAAAGTATGTCAAGAATTCTATCACCATCGCTTTCCTTATCAGAAGCTTATTATATTTTTTTATTTTTTCATAAACAAATTTAGATCAAATCGTTGGAGCTATAAAATCCAACGGAAACCCACATTGCTTATAAGACGGTTGTGTCAAAAGTTGTAGATTTTTAACGCAGCAAACGCGTTATAACTTCAGAGTCATTTAAAGGCTAAAGAATACACCATAACGGCGGGCATTTAACCACGTCTTAGGGCAAAGATTCAGCTTCAGATATTTGTGTTATTTTTCATCGCCGAAAACTTTGTTCGAATTGAATAAATTATACATCACTTCTTCCCTGGTAAATACGAATGTAAAGACTTGTTAGCATTTGTTGGCTTTCTCTTTAATGGCTTTCCCTACGGCGCGCGCGGCTTTGATGGCACATTGATGCTAATAGATAAATACTAAGTTGAACTGTTCTCCCTCAAGATTACACTTTATTTGTAAATAAATAGATATCACAAAAGATCTCCCCTTCTTTTAGGTACGTCTCGGTTCAGTTCAGCAAAAACCCAGAGAAGTACATCAAATATAGGCCACATGAAGTCAATGCTATGCTGAGCAAGCTGTTCGACGACTCCGCTTAGATATTATCAAATCATGGTGTTCAACGAAAAAGGCAACATTTAATTTATTATAAAGTTTTATTTGGTCATAATGTTTAGCGTAGAAATTTTGTAAAAGCATATTCGTATACCGCGACGTTATAAATAGAAATTCGCCTTTATATCGTAAAATACACTTGTTTATAAATATTCCATTATTTGAAAACTTAAAATTTACATATTTTATTGTTACAACAAATAAAACAGTATAAAAAACGAACCACAGATATTTTGAATTTCATTTTGAAACGATCGATCTACTATTTTTATTTACACTAGTGCTTGCCTTAACTAACGGTAAGAATGCTGGCGCTTAGTAAAGATAATTTGTTGATGGGGCCTCTGGTCTGCCACATGCACCAAAGTACTTGACTTTTACCGGAGTCGTAGCTTGTCGACAGTTTTCCATGCTGAGGAAGCATTCGTTCGAGTATGTCTTGCCGTCAGTGCCACAAACTGGCTCGAATTCTCTGGGGCATATTTTGGCACATCCTTTGAATTGAAAGGCGGACAGGCACCGTTTGATGGGAACAACAAAGACGTGTTTGCCACAATTCTCTTTACGCATATGGCACTCGGATTTATAAAATTTATTGTCAGAGCCACAAACGAAGTTCGGTGGCTGAGCATCACAGTCGGACTGGCAAAACTCGGTTAGTGGGCAGTTCTTTAGCGATACCGGAACCACACGTAAATGACAAGTTCGTCGTTTGAATTCACACATCGAGGGGAATGTATTGCCGTCCGAACCGCAGACAGGGCCGCTTTCGACGTCCTCATAGGCGCAACGTTCTCCACAGTCCTTGGGAGGGGTTCTTAAGTCTGTACACTGACCGATGTGAGCCAACTGAACACCACGACTGCAAGTACATTCAAAAAAGAAAAAGTTTTTTTCATATGGATTTTAAATTCAAATCGATCTTTAAACCACTTACAGACAAGTCGCATGAGCAAGTTCGCACTCATTATTGTAGGTTTTTGCGTCAGTACCACACAGTTTGTCGTTTTGCTTCGAGGAGAAAATAGATCCGAAGAGGTTGTTAAAGTCCTTGCAAGGTGGCAACTGCTTGCATCGATTCAAACGGTTCTTGCACTTATCCATGCTGATTTTTTGGATCGACTTCCGTTGAGGTCTGCGCCAAAATAAATTTATAAGAAACTTGAACAATATTTTAGTGGACACAACTCACCCACAATTTAGCATCTTCAATTCACAAAGTGACGAGTATATGTTCCCATCACTGCCGCAGACGTACTGTGATGGTGATTCAGTTTTTGGGCAATCTGTTGGACAGTTTTCTATTTGATTTCCGGTGCGCTCCTGTGACATACAGAACGATAATGGAACTTCAAAGATGTGTTTACCACAATTTGTGGAGCGCATTTTGCAAGGGCTTGCATAGAGGCGACCATCAGATCCACATGTTGGCCTCGCAACGCGCCAACATGATTCGCGACACATTCTCGTTGATTGGCAGTGCTTGCGAGACGTCTTCACAACTCCTTGTCCACAGGTGAGGAGCTTCATTTCACAAGTCGAGTTGTACACATTTCCATCCGATGCACAAACGGGACCGTCTCTGGGGGCGCTTTTGCAATCTACTGGGCATGATTCACGAATGGCGCTTGTATTGCTACATGGACCAACGTGAGATATGGATAAAGCAGCTATTCCCACACGACACGCTTGAACGCGCAACATACATCTAGGGAGGAGAAGTCAGGTACTTTATAGTTTCGGTTATAGAATAATCGCTTAAAGCAACAATTTATGACGCTTAATTATAAATAATGCCCCCTCAAACTTTCGTATGGTGACGGATAGAAAAGAGCTCCCTATCCTTTCCTATCCGTCACCATTAGAAATCGTTCTTACTCGCGGCGTAATATTGTAAAAATAAAACCGCAATACGGGCTCTTAACATTAACTTATTCTGCCAGTATAGAACTCTTTTCTCACATCTCGCACTCGCTCTTATCCTGACAAATACACAAAGTACATAAATGAGATCCGCTTTTCGTTTTATTGCTCTTCTCAACCAAACATTTAAGACACCGGCAAACGCAGATGAACCGTTAGCTTCAAATCACGGAAGTTTCTTAATGGCCAGACCACTCTTCTTAGTTCGACTGGTGGTCTGAGGGAGCATCTAGCCGAAAAGTGAAGCTGCCTTTTGCATCTTATTGGTAAAAGCTCGATATTTCTAACCCCTTTGACAAGGTATGCCACCAGATTCTCTTGTTGAAGTAGTGTATACTTATCATTCTTTCACAGATGACAGTACATGCCTACAATAAATTTTTTAATATGCGTGCGAATTCCCTGTATGTTAGGATTGCCATACAACGCTTCAAAATGGTTAGGATTCCTTAAGCGATTCCAGGAATCTCTTACCATTTCTAAATGCCTAACCCCTATATAAATTGTACGTTCACCAAAAAAGACCTAATATGGCACTCACAGCTCAGAAGTGCCCTAGCCTGAACTCTCACAACCATTCATGCTGTTAGCGTTTCAGGTATTATTACACTCATGGAGGACCTACAATAACAACTCCTTACCGATTCCGAACGGCGGATTGAGGGGTCTCTTATGACAAATGATAGGTACTCTCAGAGGGTTTGTCAGACCCTCGCGGAGGTGTGACCGTAGAAACTTTTATTGCTTCGGTAAACAAACAAAGAACACTCAAGTCCGTCTGTTCTTAGGAAGACTGATGGGAAATGGACAGAAACAGAAGCTGAATCCTTAGACCTCATTTTAACCACTCGCTTTCCTGGGCCTTCCTACTCTTAGTCTCTGCAGCCCCACCCCTGGGATAATATCGCATCCATTATTACTGAGGAAAAAAGTCCTAAGTCTTGGGTTATCAACGGCTTTGCTCCCTACAATACTCCGGGCATGGATGGTATTATTCCTGTGATTCTGCAAAAATTACAAAGCATTGTAACTCCATGGCTCACACCGATTTTCAGGATTTATATCCCCTTATATGGCAACGAGCTCGAGAAGTTTTCATTTCGAAGGCCGGTAGACGCGGCCACGAATAATGTAAGTCCTATTATCTTAACATTCTTTCTATATAAAACTCTCGATAACTATAACTTCTCGATAACTATCTGCGAGATTTAGTAGAGGAAACTCTATCAAAAAATTCTCAAAACGCATACATTAAAGGGACTGATACGGCTCTCCACGAGGAGATGATAACAATATAAAAATCATGCATAGCTTCTGTCTGTTGATCTACACGTTATCAAGCTATTATAAAAACATAGCTTCACTTAACGCGGCCAGAATCAAGGAAGCTGGTGTCTGGTCTGCGCGACTTTACAGCCATAGCATCGTCATCGAGGCACTGCCGATCAAATTGGCAGCGTCTCCAACAGACTACTTCACAGCCAGAACAACTTCTTAAAACACTGCGGCGTACAATTTCCAACGAAGGAAAAATGGAAGAAATGTGAGATACTCAGAGCTTTCGATGTAACTATGCGGCTGCAGTGTCGGTACAGGATTTTTTTCAGAGTCTCTTAATATCTCTAAATCCTACAGACTTCCAAATACAGCCAGTATATTACGAGTTAACGACATTGCTAGACTAACAGCGATTTGTACGGGAAAATGGCCAATAAGCGACCATGCTGCCAAACTAGGCATTCCCCACAACACACATTGTCGCATTTGCGACGGCGCAACTGAATAAGAAACTATTGCACCTTAAATTAGCCTGTCCGGCACTAGCCAGAGCCAAATAACGGCCATTAGGGAAACCCTTCTCCAACACACTTAAGGATAGGTCTCAAGTCGAGCATCAGAGAACTTATACTATTCCTTAATTTAACAGGTTGAAACAAGAACTAGAGCAAATGAAATATTCCTGTCACGTGAGCTTATGGTATCAAGCCTAGGATTTGAACCTAGGATTTGAACCCAGGACCTTGTCCTCAGTAGTTTACACACTAGCCACTGCACCGTACCTACACCCAAAACTTGATTATATAATTCGCACGTCTCGGCAAGTGCACCTATAAGACATCCTTTCAACTTACTCGAAAGGATTTAAAAACATGCGTTAAAACTTTATACGTGACTGAAACGAAGTGAAGTCATTTGACTTCTTAAAACGTCGTCGCCGTCGCAATGTCTGTCTTAAATTGTGACTTACTGAAAGTGAAATAATGAAAATAAAAAAACCTTTCTCTTACCTATTCACTTTGGAGCCCTTCGTCGGACGTCTCGCATTGTATAGTACCTACCTACCTATGTATTAAATTTCTCTATGGTTACTTCCACAAATATTTTTTCCAATGTAAATTAAATTGCCTATTGGATCTTGGGCTTAAATCAGAATTTTTTCCTTTAGAATCAGAACTTACCCTTAAACTTGCCCTTTTTTATCCAAAACGAAAGTTCACCAGTAGCTCCTACTCTTCTCTTAGTCATGATACTTTTCGCTCGTGTTACTCATTATAAGGGCATTCATAAGCGCTTAACAAGAATATATTTTATAAAGGGTGATTTTTTAAGAGGCTGAGAACTTTTTTAAAAACAAAAACATAAAAAATTCGGAAAAATTAATGAAATATTTATTGGAATCGATAGTTTGAACCTTGCAATTTAATGTTTAAAGATAATTTCATGCAAATGTTGACCGCGGCTGCGTCTCCTGTAGCCCATCCGCTGAGTCCAATTTTGGCATACTCTTTCACACATATCGGCCGGTATCTCACGAATGAATGCATGGATGTTGGCTTCCAGTGCGGCGGGCTTGTCCCTATAGACATTAGCCTTGACATACCCCCACAAAAAATAATCTAATGGTGTCAAATCGCACGATCTAGGCGGCCAATTGACCGGTCCGAAACGTGAAATTAACTGTTCACCAAACTCGCCGACCATAAAATGGAAGCAGCGCGCGATGAACATTTCGAACCGAACACGAATTTTGATAGTAAAATTCAATAATTTGCAAGCGTTGTTCATTTGTAAGATCCATGGTTAAATTGCAAACCAAACTGAAGCTGTTTGACAGTAACACAAGGTACTAAACACACGTCAGCTGTCAAAACCAGTGTTGCCAAAACCAAACCAGCTAAAAAATCACCCTTTAGAAGGTAGGAACCACTCACAAAAAGGTTTAGTTTGACTTTAGACGACTCTAAATCCGTCTTGTTTTTTAGCAAAACTAGAGTTGTTTAAAGTCTAGCTAAACTTTATTTCTATAGCTTTAAAAAATGTATACCAGTTCTTAGCGACACAAGACGTGCTGCCTAAGTAATAACAAAAACAACATAATTTCCCATGTTCATAATCATGTTAATAATGTTGCTGCTCTATTAAAAACAAAGCTGTAAATGCATTAACCATGACAACTACAAACCATGAAACATTGGCAGCATTTTTTGTGCATTAGAGTTATTCAACTGTGTTTCGCATAACGTTATCTTTTAATTTCTGCAAAAAAACGTTGCATGAACATTAAAAATTTCCTAGAAACGATCACTATATTTTGCATATAGTGATCGTTTCTATATTAATATGTATGTCATGTATTACTAGTAACTGCTTAGTTGCTGTTGGTTATCTTTTGGTTTAAAGCTTGCTAAGAATTCCAGCACTTAATAATACGAGTATTCATTTAACGATTCCTAAAAAACAAAAAATCGAACAGAGCTAGAGGCATTGATTCTTAATTAGCTTTGCAGTCTTTTATCGGTATTATAACCAATTTGTAGACTTTTGTGCTGCCTTAACATGGCAATTATTTGAGGAAAAGACAATCATCAAATGACGTTTATTACATGATTTGTCTACAACTCTACAAGCAAGAGAGAAAGTAGGTATGCTTTTCTATATCCGCTCAATGAGAAGAGAGATTTAAATGTATTAAATTAACTAATTAAAAGTTGTTTTGTTTTACCTTAAACCGAAAACTGGCAGTGGCAGGTCCTCGATATGTCTCGTTAAAATTGAACCTATTAATTCTTAATGTCAATATATACATGATTTCTTCTACAAAATCTAGTTATCTCTAGCTATAGAGTCTAGAATGAGATTGTATGAATTTGAAAAAGAAATTGCCAAGAGCCCAGAAAGTAGGCGGGATGAAAAATGTATGTTTAAGATGCCTTATGCAAGGATGTTACATAACTGTCTTTAACTGAACCAAAATCACTTTGTCTTAAAACACGCCCAGTGTGTTTATAGATGGTATTATGTAATACATTATGTGCGTAACGATAAATGTACAAAAATTTAAAGATTGTGTTACATAATATCTATAAATTTTTTGTTACATGTGCATTATATTTCAATTTACATACATTCAGATTAAAAAAAAATCTACAAAGTTTTTTGGTTTGTTTTTGATGCTTTCGTTTACTTTCAAGTAGACTGAAATACGATGAAAATATTATTTGTTTTTTTTTTTTTTTTAATTCAAGAGAAAGTAAAAAAAAGTCGGGCGGGGAGGGTTGTTAACAATTTTCATTATGTGCGCTTTGCCAAATTATTTCAATCGTGCAGCATCCATTTCAACAAATATGACAGCGAGTGACATATTCGGACACATCAACCATTTAACGCAGCCCTTTCGAAAACTTATCTTTCGCATATTCAAATTTATCATAGACCCATTAGTGTTTGGTGAATACACAGGAAATTTTCTGAAAACTAAGTGCTGATTAAATTAAAAATCGATTTAAGATGGCTTCGTGAATACCGCCTTTAGTCTCGTAAATAACAAAATACTCTATGTTCATTTGGCCTCTAAACTGTATTATGTTTTAAATGTAGAATAGCCAACTTCTTTGTGATTGAACTTTAAAAAACTTAAATCATGCAAAAAAGGTTACGCATACGCCATGTAGGCCGATGAAAACTGAAAAAGGCAATTTTTGCGAAGGTTTGCAAATATCACATTTCGGTTTCGATCACAATATTCATCAGTCATATGTTTACAAGACACTCTCAGAATACAAAGAACGTTGCATCTTCTTTTCAAAGATTCCATCAGATAATAAAAATTTGCTATTTTACTTAAAAACGCCGCCGCCAAAAATAGGCGTGGTGAAATTTTTGTTCATCCAAGTGAGTAATTTGTAAATTTATTATGCAAGCTTTTCTTGATTTCAAACAATTCAATATCTTGATTTCATTCAATAAGAATGCAAATTAGTTTTGACTACGCCCACATGGGGGCGTTTTTCGATTTTCTTCAAATGCCAATCACAATACACCTAAGCAAGGATATAGCACATCGATTTTCAGCATCCTGCAATAATTTTTATTTTTGGGCAAATTTTCAAAAATTTTACACTTATGCTGTTTTGGGACCTAAGAAAGAAAGAAAGATATGAAGTTTTAAGTTCCTAGCTCCAAATTTAAGGCTTACAATCAATCGACACACGGACGGACGGAATGACGGACAAGTCTCATTCGACTTACAATTCGGTCACGATCATATTCCCTTCAGGTTTTGGGGACCAATGGTCATTATTCCTCTATGTTACAAACTTTAAATCAATCCATTCCATCGTTTGGGATGGAGTACAAACATATTATTTTGTAGTAAAATGTTACGCATACTTCGTTTACATTAAAATTAGAAAAAAAAACAATATTTAAGATACGTATACAGCAGAAGTTTTAAAGAAAGTCTTAAAGCAAACTTCCTCCAAGCGATCCGAAAACGAAAGTAATCCCACCCTATCTCACAATTCAAATTGCTGATGTTATTGTTGTTTTACGACGATTCGTGGTTAGTGTAAATGCTCAGAAAATTCACCTATTTAGTTTGAGTGGGCGTGTCTGTTGGCGGATATAAAAATGTTCACATTTGTTCCGTTTCGGATACCAATGTACAAAATTTCAGGTTTTTAACTCTAAATTTACAGACGAACGGACGGATGGCTTGTGCAATCATATTTCACCGTGTTTAAAACTATGTGAAAAACATATAATATACTCCCGATCCTATGGTTTAGTGCCTATTATAGCACAGGGTTTCTGACATTCTCTTCAATTATTGGAACCCAAAGATCTCATAGGGTGTTGGTTTCCATTGAGGAGAGTTTTGTTTCGTCAACCAACGACTTAAAAAAAAAAAATTAAGAAAACAAAAACAAAATTAAAACTATTATTAACCCAAAAAGTATGATCATAATAAGGAGTTTTTAAGCTTGTTTATCATTTCTACTATAGCGGTAGTTATTACGAATTCAAGTAAGGTACTTTTTGAAGTAAGACACTTTATGGTGTGCCGCTGAGAATATTATGTAGAAAAATATTATGTATACAGCAGTATAAAATTACGATTATCGTAACGAGTCTTTCATGTTTTTACATCTTAGCTGACGAGAACCCTTCGTAAAAAGTTCGTTTAGTGTTAAGAAATACCTAGCAAAATATTGGCGTGGCTATCAAGGACCTTAGTTCATTTAAACATATGGCTCAAACGAGTGCCATTCAAATTTCATGAGTGGATGTAAACACTTTTATAGGCATTGGCTAAGAAAGACATCACTTTCCTCACATAATGTGAATACTTTCCACATTCTCTAGCTACATTACATTAATAAAATCTTATTCTCTACATTCCACATTCTCTGTAGCTAAATCCATTACCTGTTCAAGTACGTTCTTCCATCAGTGCCGCAAATGGGATCTTTTTCTGATGGACATCGATGTTTGCAATCAGACCCCCTGGCGCGTTCGCATCCTTCTTTCACCTCCTGCAAGAGACCATTAGAAGACCAAATTAACATAATCATATAAGCCAATTGATATAATAAAAACAAAACCAACGGCAGGTATCATATCAAACGAGTTTACAACTTTGATCGGCTCCATAATGCATTTAGGTAGAAATATGTGTCAGTGTGCCAGAGGAGCAGGAGAGTAATAACATGTGCACGCTTGTACCACCATTACAAGTATAGCAGTGGAGCCGGAGCGATAGCATCTGATTTGCAGCTACAACTTCTAACGTTGTTGTTAGCTGGCTAGCGGAGAAATTTCACAAAAATCTTGCCTGACTAGAAAGGGAAAACGTGCAGCCACCTTAGAATTAGCACCGTGTTCGTACTATGACTTTTGCTGCACCCATCTGACAAAGATGTGAAAACCACAACGCTAGTTGCCTGTCATTGAATGTGCCTACATTATTAATAGCAATCTTAAGCTGTGGACATGGTTGCCTGTCAAATGGAAGGCCGTACGATTCAATTTTATTGACAACCAGTTCATCCGGCCACAATAAGAATAGTTATAAAATACAAAACTATTTGGGTCAGACCCACCATTAATAATGGGATCAGACATTATGCATTAGGATCATTGACGCAAAAGAGGATCACATAAATCCAGGGAGTAGATGGGGCTCTGCGATACCGCCGAACAGAGTGCCTGGATCTGATTCGTTTATTCTCTTCTTTTTTTTCTTAAGATCAGCCGTATAGAACATCTGTTAAGCAGGGAACATTTGTCTCTATCGGTGGCAAGAGATCAGATCCAGTTCCTAACTTTCATTTGGACATTCTGTGTGTTTTGTTTTTCACTCTTTGTTTGTTAAAGCATCCTAACCCCTTTGTTCAAATTACCTTTAGTACTCCGTTTGATCCGTTTCTGGAGCATGTTTTCTTTTTCATCTCACATAGGTTGGCGTAGATGAGGCCGTCTGAGCCGCAAACTGGTTCTTGTTGAATGGCTGCTGTTGGCGGACAAGATCGTGGGCAGTTTGTGGACAATGCACGATTTTGTCGCTGCACCATGGGAGTTGGTACATTTCCTGCGTCTATTGTTGGCTGATCATCCCGCGGGGCACTCTCAATGTGGGAGATTGTACTTTCACTGTTTGCAGGGAGCGTAAGGTTTCCCAAGTACGAATTGAAGTCGAGCTCCTTCTCATTATCTGTGACCGAGATGACTTTGATTTGTGATTCTGTAATTAAGGAATAACTATGCGTTAAAAATTGTGTAGATGTATAGGCGGTATCACATTGGTATCTCTATAGCACACTCATATAGCAAGAAAAACTTCTCTTCCAATATTTCTTACGAATTTCTTAATAGTCTCTTCATATCATATTTTTCTTGTTAGCCAATGAGCACTTTGCATTGCTCGCTAATAATTTCGAAATCAGCCAGATGTGCGATAACGAAGCGATCCTTCAAATTTTGTACAGGGAGGTTGCAAGCATCCGCGGCTATGTAGAGTTGGAGGATAGGATATATAAACACATCTACTAAAGCTTAATGCATGTTTTATTTAGTTATTTTTGTGGTTGTCAAGTAGACCAGTACATGACTTAAATTAAATGAGACTTTAGGAAGAATTGAAAGTCAACATTCACACCATCTGTTGGCTCAATATGTATAAATTTATGCCTAGACTAATCTTTCCTTATAACTGGATTTTATCCCTATTGGTTGGTTTCCCGGTTTAACAAAGCAATGCTCAAAAAAGTTGTTATCACACAAGGAATCTCATAATGTCCTTAGTTGAATAAAGAAATAGTTTCATGCATACAATAGAGAACCATTAGCTATAAGAATAAAAAATGTACGCCAATAATAATCTTACGTTCAATAAGTTTTTATTTTTGAAAAGAGTTCCAAAACATTCAATACGTGTTCATATGCATAAGGCTAATTAAAAAGTGTGAAATGATATTTAGTGGCCTTGATAAAATAACTTAATCCTCTTTTGAACCTTAGTAGAGAACAGAATTTTAATATTTAATATCAAATCGGAAGGTAACAATGCAAAAAACGACCGACGAGAGAAGCTTAATAGTATGAGGCATGTTTTGAATTTTAAGTAATCCGGGTTGTGTTTGGTTTCACGTTTTTTGTTTGCCAAATGCGGCTTAGCTTTGAAAACAACATGGAAAAGCAGGTAGGGTATATAAAGTACTTTTTGTTTAAGGTGTGACTCTTTTATTGAGCAGGCAAAGTATGGCTGTAAACCATTAGATGAGATAAGTGTAAAACTCTCAGTGAGTTGATGTTTTCGTGTGGATTTGGCTGTTGGTTGTTTTTGGCAAAGTTCAACCAATCTGATCAAGGTTGTAAAAAAAAAAACTGCAAATTAGACATTTTCAGAGATGAGAACTGTTATATTCTGATCCTCGAAATATTACTTACTTCATCACTTGCCTAATCGTGATAAGGTAAATGAGTGAGCGAGAACTGGCAGACTAGCTTAATTAAATGAAAACTAGTGGGAGGGTTATAATCCGCTTAGGCGAATTGTTGGATAATTGACCACTGTCAAGCTCCGAATTGTGTCATAAATCTTTGTTGTTAAATTTCAGTTAAGAATCTTCTCCCTAAGAAAGGGGCGTGGCATCCACCCCTTCTCAACAACATCGCATTTTTGTTTATATTTTTTATCAGAAGTGGTATACATGTGTTGATTGCATTTTCATATTAAAAATTTGGTTTATACTTAAAAACGCCCCCAAAAGTGGGCTTACGCACATATCTGAACATTTTTTAGTGCAAGTTTTTTGGATTTAAAGCAAATATATCAAATAAAAACCGTTTATTAGAATGCATATTAAGTATGACCACGCCTACAAGGGGGCGGTATTCGCTTTTTCTTAAAAGTCAATCACAATACAGTTAGGCGAGGATAATGCATACCAAATTTCAGCTTCCTGCGACAACCTTGATTTTTCATGCTATTACGTAAACTGGGCGTGTCAGTGGGCTGATTTCAAAAATTTTTACGCTTGTACCGCTTCGGGACCTAGAAAGGCGATTAACCGAAAAACGGACGGACGGACGGACGGACATGGCTCATTCGACTTACAATTCGGTCTCGATCATATGCCCTTAAGGTCTTGGGGGTCTGCGGTGATTATTTCTCTATGTTACAAACTATGAATCAAAATTAATATACCTCCTATCCTATGGGATGGGGTATAAAAATAAAAGACCCAGGCTAGCACCACACAAGTGTTCATAATGCAAGTCCCTGGCAGGAATGATATCGGCTACCCTAAAGGGGGACATCAATCGAAATAAGGTACAAATACGAGTAAAAATAAACAAGTGGGAAAGTGCAACAGTGCGTATGTAAACGCTTCAGTTTGCCTGCGACGGATTGTAAAATAAATTGCCATGTCTCCGAAAAGGGGCGGGATAAAAAATATAACCTTTTAGGTGCTTTATGCAGTGTGGTTACATACATTTTGGATTGAAAACCCTGCCATCTGCCTAAAAATTACACCTTTTTTACCTACACCCACAAAATTAGTCGGAGGCATAAAATGTGTATTTACAAAAAATTTTGCAAATCTTTTTAACTACATTTTTTATCATGCAATTTTTTCCGAATTTTTACATATCCATATTTTAATAAAAAGTTGAATATTTATTTAAAACTAGTTAAAAAAAAGGGCGTGGTCAATACAAGACAATTCATACATACAGGTTTGTAGTCAGCGTGTTTGTGGACGGATTCGAATAATTTTTAAACTTGGTCCGGTCCAATGTGAGGCCCCAGCTACCAAATTTCTACTCTCTAGGTTGAAATTGACGGCAAAATTTGTATACATAATGGACGGACGGACGGACAGACAAGGCTTAATCAATCCTCCTGTCGATCTCGATCATCTCTCTGAAAGCTCTTAGGGGTTTACATTTACTACGGTGATTGTTTTACTGCGTTACAGCAAAAATAGTGTTAACATCTTACGTATATCTACTTGGAATACTTACATACACTGCCTATCACTAGGATAAGGCCACGTAGTATGACTGTTGTGATGTTGTGAAATTTTTACACGAAAACTTTTATTAGCTATGAAAAGATACATATTTTCCCAAAAGAAAGCCATACATATTTTTAGGGGCCAATCTGCCTTGTTAAATGCCATACATTTTTTTGGCTAAATTGCTCTGTACCAAAATTTGAGTTCCTATGCTTTTCCTAATTTGACCAAAAGGCATTTTGAAAGAAAATGTGAAATAGAGGTTGTCTAATATTGATGTCATAAGTGGGCGTGGCCGTTACCAGATTTAACCAATTTTCACACTTTGTCCGTGCAACAGAACAACCAAGCCGTGTCCCAAGTTTCGGCTCTCTAACTTGATTTCGAAGACCTTAAACCTTCACACATACAGACCGGTGGACGGACATGGCTTAATCAATTCACCATCACGAGTCGGTATCAATCATATCTCTAAAAGGTCTTAGGGGTCTACGGTTATTATTTCACTGTGTTACAAACTATAAATTAAAGCTAATATACCCTGGGTCGGGTATTAACGGGTGATTTTTTAAGAGGTTGAGAACTTTTTTTAAAAAAAAAAACACAAAAAATTCGAAAATATTAATGAAATATTTATTTGAATCGATAGTTTGAACCTTGCAATTTAATGTTTAAAGATAATTTCATGCAAATATTGACCGCGGCTGTTAAAGGGGCAAAGATGTTCGAACTGTTCTCCAAAATTTGATCCGGGATTAACCCACCAAATTTGTCCTCAATCAAAATTGACCGAAAAATTCTTAAGGTTAATCTCGGTTTACCTTCGACGCTCGTATGACTCTCAGTTCAAGAAGTCCCTAGAAGGGGCAAGTTTTTCATTGCGAGATCATCCGAGTTTATGAGTTAAACTAAGATAAACCCAAGAAATTAATTTTTCAGTGAATAATGAGCCGGCATTGATCTCGGCCACATTTAAAGTCGGCAAATTGGGTGAGTAAATCCCGGATGAACTTTGATTAACAGTATGAACTTTCTTAAATGTTTTTTCAGTGTGAAATGGCAGTGGCTTTGCGTGTTTCTGTGAAAAATGCCATTTGAAATCGATACAAACTTATTTTCCTTTGTATTTATTTTAATACGAAGTGAGAGCTGGGAGAGTGGAAGAGAAAATTTCGAGAGTCGAAGATTTTGACAACTTTACTGCTGGAGTTGACTCAGCAACACTGTTTGCTTTGAGAGTCGAAGATTTTAAGAACTTTACTGAAGGAGCTAACTCTGCAAAACTGTTTGCTAGATTCTTTTTGTTCCGGGATTAATACCGTTTTCACACCGAAGCCAGAATCTAGATTCTGAGCAGTTCGATTTCAAAATCGTGTGTTTGCTTTTATTTTCCTATGATTCCCACAAAATTGAATACAATCTATTACATTTGTATTCGATTTCATGGGAATCTAGAGTTTTGATCTAGATTCTGAATTCTACAAATATATGGGAAATCTTATAGATTTTAATTAGATTTGGGACTTTTTTACTCTGAATCTAGATTCTAGCTCGGTGTGAAAACCGTATAACAGATCTAGGTTTTGATTTCTCTCATTTGGCTTTGGTTTGCCCTCGCTCATCATATTTTCCATGGCGATGCTTAAGCCAACACAAGTTTAGCGTTCGTCATGTGGAGCCCCCAGAAGAAATAGTTTTGCTCACAACGTCGTGGTTTAACTTAAGTTTATTGTTACTACAAAACAAGTGAATTTAGCTTGATTTAAAACAATATAGCAACGTGAACACCAAAAGCTTAATTCCAATGGTGGTAAACCTACATATCTACTCTCAGATTTTCAGCATGTATCCCCATATTATGCATTAGTGCATCCTTTCAAAATAATGTAATTTAACTACCTACCACAACTTAATAACGCGTTTAAGCACTTTTCATATCGATGCATAATGTTTGTTAACCCTTTAAAAGTCTGCCAAAAAGCACAATAGAATAGCCAACTCAAACTCATATTACTTCAATACGCTGCACGTAAAGTCTTATTACTCTGCACATTCCGTTTCGCATAAGAGTTCAACATTTTAATTACGACGGAAACCCATCGAAACATACCCAAAAGCCCATGCACAACACATTATAAAGAAACTTAAATGCTTCGGCTTCACAGTTCCCTGTTTCTTAATATCCCATTGCCGCACCATAAAAACAAGGAAACGCTCACAATCTCTAACGTCTCTATATCCCATTTAAAAAAAGCAAACACAAAATGACTGCCCAAGCCCTAAAAAATGAATCCAACAGACTAAAGCCGCCAAATTACTAATACTCCACTGAAAGTTTTAAAACCCGAAACAACAATTACCCATCGGGACCTGATGAAACTGTTTGCGGATATAGACGGACGTAGTACTACGACCTACCAACCGACCGATGGGGGTATCCTCTGGCCATCGTCGACTTCCATCACACAAGAGGCCATTTGAGAGAGTTTGCAAGTTCATTGCCACATAAAACTTTTTATGCATTTCGTTTCGGGAATGATGGGGACCAACTGGGATGATTAAAGAACTTTCCTATAATAAGGGTATTAATAATTATAGGAAAAGAGAATATCGAACGGTCCGTGTGAAGCTGAAGATGCGATCTCAAAAGCATCAAGTGACACTCCCAAAAGTTAAAAAAGAACAGAAAATCTTCTTTCCAGAAATGTGGGTCAATTTTAATGAGTTCCCTATTCACGATTCCTTCCGTCCGCTGTCGGTTGCTTACTTCCATGCTAACGGGCTCATCAAAGTGGCAAAAGCATGCTATATAGGCGATGGCTTCCACAGCTCAGTGAACAGCAATTAGACAGATTCCAAATTGTTGCCCATGGACAAGTACCCACTCTATGAGGTATTTGTGTGAGTCTCCCAATATTCATCAAGACGATCATTGCATCAGAAGAGCCATTACACACCCAGACGCTTGTGCCAAGAATCTTTTTGATGAGCACATCACTCCAAATCAAAACAATTAATAAGGGGAAGTGTACGGGCTCCGGAGAATGCACGGTCGCGACTTCTTGAGAATGCTTTGCTTTATTCATCCGTATACACGAATACGTGATGGGGATTATTTTATGGACTTTTCTTTTTTGCAATTTCATCAAACATGCGTTTCTTCTTCTTTTTATTTTAGAAACTTTTATTAGAAAACAAAAGAATTAGACTTTTACTTTAGTTTAAAGAATTTTCGTATATTGGCGTTTACTGAAACTACAGCTCTTAATATGTTAAGCTAACGTCTGGGATTGCTTATGTTCAATTATATCAAGGCAATTGAACTCTTTTGACTCTTGCGTTGGAATGCACCAAGAGGAGGCCGTTAACGGATCAATTGAATGGGTCAGAATTAAAGTAAAATGATCTTGTAAGAGTAGCAATGGGTGCTTCGTTAAAGATAAGTCTTCAGAACAAATCAATAATCGGATTGGTCCAGGAAATTGATTAGCCAATTGAACCTTCAGCTACCAAGTGACACATTAAGTGGGAAAGAGTAAACAAAATTAAAAAAATGTAAGCCTTGGGTGGAATGATGCCACAGTTTCGAACAGCTATCCACAGTCAAAGGCGATTATAAGCTAGTAGGAGCGCCACGAAATGTTTGTAGTTGGCGCAAGAAATATACTTATAGAAGGAAATTTCATGCAGCAACCTACTAGTTATTAAAACAAAATAAAAGGTTAAATTTAAATGACCGTAAAACTACCTGACTGATATGAAACCACCCACCTTACATTGGGTCGAACCGACACGGAAATATCATATATGTATGTATATTTCACCACATTCAGCTTCTTTCATCTTCTTTATAATTGTTAAAAAAAAAGTTACATCAAATAAGATCGTTTTTATAGCAAACGTATATTTCCTTCTGTAAAAAGATCCACATCAAGTGATACAGTCAAAATAGTGTCCTTTAGTATAATGTACACATAAGAACCACCTTAAATTAGACTTAAATAAAAGAAAAGGTGTATGCTACTTTTAAATCTATACAATCACCGATTTTCCTCTGCCACACGTAACTGAAAGTTAAAGGCATCTTCACAGCCAGGCTGGATGGCTTTGAATCGGCTTCGAAATTACATTTTCTAAAATAATATTTTGATTTTGTGGCGAAATTTCTGTTTTTCGTCTTCTTAGTGCAGGTTTTATGCTTACGATTACTAAAAATATTAGCCCCAGCATTACATTACATTACATTACTACATGTAATGTACATTATAAATATTGATTTATTTCTCAGTTGTCTAGCTGCCAGACGAAGCAAATGTTCAGTACATTTGAACTAGAGCTCAGCTTTGTTGTCAGATTACGTAATATTAGGTACGTTTTCTCTTTACGATTACCAAACAAGACGTTTTATAACAAAGTAAGTAAGTGCAAAACTTCTATATACCCGACCCTATATACCGTGTAACACTAAATCTTGAAATTTTTTGTCCCGAATTCATATATAATTTGTAAAGGCCACGCCCCCAAAAATGGGTCTGGCCTAAAAATCAAAATCAATTAATTGTAATTTCGTTAGAATCATGAGAAAATACGGTAAAAGCGAGAATTATTTCAGAAAAAACCGCTTTTTCCTAAAAACGCCCCTTAAAAGTGGGCGGAGCTCAACTTTGTATGGAGAAAGCTTAGAAAATAATATCTTTATATTATAGTACCTATAAGTATATCTTTAATATTTGTCATATAATTTTTTTCGATTTGGAGTGAACTTTCCGAGAAATCGGGTTTTTAAATATCTAACATATTAAAAGTGTTAGAATCATGAGAAAATACGGTAAAAGCGAGAATTATTTCAGAAAAAACCGCTTTTTCCTAAAAACGCCCCTTAAAAGTGGGCGGAGCTCAACTTTGTATGGAGAAAGCTTAGAAAATAATATCTTTATATTATAATACCTATAAGTATATCTTTAATATTTGTCATATAATTTTTTTCGATTTGGAGTGAACTTTCCGAGAAATCGGGTTTTTAAATATCTAACATATTAAAAGTGGGCATGGGTGATATTGTGGGCGGTCCAATTCTTGTCTTGGTAAAGGTCTTGGGCCAATATTGCTCAGTACCAAAATTGAGTCTATCTTGACCAAAAAGCATTTTGAAAGAAAATGTGAAATAGAGGTTGTCTCACATTGAAGCCGGTAGTGGGCGTGGCCGTTGACATATTGAGCTAAATTTCGAACTTTGTCTTTGCAACAAAAGAAACAAGTCGTGTACCAGGTTTCAACTCAGTAGCTTGACTTTGAAGACCTAAAACCTTCACACATACGGACGGACGGATGGACGGACATGGCTCAATCAGTTCACCTATCGGTCTCAATCATATCTCTTAAAGTTCTTAGGGTTCTACGATGATTATTTCACTGTGTCACAAACTATGCATTAAGATAAATATACCCTGGGTCGGGTATAAAAAATATCCATAGTCGCCAACAGCTCGAGGTGAACCAGAGCCAACTTCTCAACTATGTAGGTATGCTGTGTGTGTTAATTTCTTCACATACAACTAATAAGTAACGTTGTTTAAATTCTGGAAATAAGTACTTACAAATTAAATATGTAATTTTAAATAGGGGGAAAAAAGACAAAATTCTAGTTTAGTAGCCAACGTTAATTTGCATTTTAATGTTCTTAAGTTTGCAGCTACATTTAAACGCTCGTAAAAAGACACACCGCAAATGGATGAATATAAAAAATCAATGAAACATAAATTGTTTAAAAATGGACCGCAGCCACAGGAAGAACCATCATTAAATATCCTCCCAGAGCGATGAGACTGCCATTCATTTCGGTGTAAATGAATATGAAACCAGATATCTTCAAAGATGGGTTCCAATCTTTTACGACGTTTACAAAAGAATGTATGACATTGATTCAAATTCACCCTGAACCCGGAGTTTTAAGCTGAAATCTAATATTAAAGCATATTCTTTCAATTAGTAAAAAGTTAGGTTGAATATTTGAGCCCAAAGTAGAACCCTTGGGACAATTTAATTTAAGGGGCTTCATAGCCAGTCTTATCACACTGTAATACCAAATCATAAAGCCTTGACCTGAATTTTTACGCTTTAGATATTGGTCCCGCCCTTAGTATTATAGTTACTTAGAAAAAAGTCGTAAAAATGTTGACCACACTTTAAATATGGGTGTGGCCAAATAATAAGATTTATTCAGTCATGGGATTCATTTAGAGTCATTATAGGCAAAGCGTTACAAACGGAAATATGTTATGCTAAAAACGAGCGTTTTTCCTGAACTTTTAGATTGATCTAAAAACCTAATTCTCTTTCTAAATCTTGATTTATTTTAGAAAGATCTAAGATGCTAAAAGGACGCTAGGTGGTCCAATTTTCTTCCAGTTTCTGCCAATACGATGTGCCTACGGCAATTTGCCTTCCCACACCTTGTACCTATGTATTATATGTTGCACAAAAGTTCGTTTGAAGTAAAATAGAAATTTGTCGTTAACTTATTACATTCAAACCAATAGTTTGAGTACCTCTAATGGAAAACTCAATTTTAGTATTATGTCTCAAGAACATATAAGAATCAAGCCTCAGCCCAAATTTCTGTTCTCTCTAGCTCAATTTTATAGATCTGACAGCTTAGCTCAGAAGGACAGCCGATTATCGGATTATTATTTTACCATGTAAAAATAAATTGTATTTAAATTAATTGAGCAGTGGCAGGACTCTTGTCCTTGTTTTCAAAATTTATTAATATTTTAGTTGAAACATTCCTGAAAATCGCAAGGCATTTTTTAAAATCAGAAATGAGCGCGATTAGAATACAAATGTACAAAAAGGATTAAGAGCGTTAAAAAAAAAAAAAAAATTATTTTTAATTCACATTTGCACAGCAAACTTTGCACCGATTGCTATAAAAAGTCGATTATCTCTTTGAAAAAATACTGATGTGAAACATTTAAAGGCGCGGTGACCACGCTTTATGGTACTTAAGCGAAACGTTCGGTGTGAGTACGGTTTGAACTCATAACTTATTTTTAGCAGTATATCCCAAAACCTTTAAAATTATGTTTAACCACCGCCAAAGTCTTAAAAGTTTTACTGATGTGAACAGTCTAAAAAATCTTATGCGCTTTAAAAAGATATCGGTCTTGGTGTACTTTGTCAAAAAACCCAACACACAGTGACTATCTGCTCATGGAAATTTCGAATACAAGCTCCAAGCCCCCAAGTTTAAAACGACAAGGTTGAAATGGAAGGCCATGTTTTAATGACTAAACCATCGCTGCGTTGAAAGAAAATGCCTAATGTCGCCGGGGATGTAGGTAAAGCTACTGTGGACCAGATAGGGACCGTCCACAATAAGGAATTTTATAATCACTGACATTTAATTGAGAGGAACCCTTAACAAATATCAAAAAGAAAAAGCTTAAATTTAAATGCATGTTACTTGTTATACAATGCCTCAGGGTCTATGTCCACAATTAACCCTAAGGTCTATGTCGACAGTACTGAAAAACTGTTTCGTCGCTCGCGTAAGTTTGGCCATAAACTGAACCAAATATAGAAGCCTATCAAAAGTTCGAACTTTCCGGAACTTACCGCGATACATAATGTTTTAATATAATATATAATGTTATTTAAATAATTTATTCATAACATCTATTATGCGTTAAATCGTGAGAATAATTTAAAAGTTTAAATTTCTAAATTATCTTTTTTTTAACTTGTTTCTTACATTTGCCATTTTTAACTCAAACTCGCATTGTTTGAACAGAAATTAAGAGAAGTTGGAACAGCGCATTTATTAAAAGTGTTTTTTTTTCGTGCAAAGGTCTAATATTTTAAGTGTGCAGTCCAGAAAATCACCTAAAAGAATCTGACTATGCTATCCATTCCACACTTTTTTAAATTTTCATTAAGAATGTTTGTATAAAAAGATTTATTTTTTTGTTCATTTCATAGAAGCTTCTAACAAATTGCAAAGTTTCTTACGAGAATTAGCAGAAAAAATAATATTCTTTATTCTGAACAGCATAATAAGCAGACCGACCTCCTTTTATAACTTAATTAAGAACTTAACTTGCATAACACTCATTACATTACAAATATCACATACCTGCTAATAGCGGACCAAATGCCACTGAAAGCAATATTGCAAGGGTTAAGCAACTCAAATTGTACATTTTCGTATCAGATCAAAAGTTCCCCTTTCTTGATTGAGTACTTGAGATGTCCAGAGGCGATATTGCCCGCACGTAAGAAACACTCTAACGATTAAGTTTTGCTGTTTAAGGAACGGCGAGAATTTGAAAAATTAAAATTTCAACATTTTACGCGAGCAACCGAACTATCTATCACCATAAGAAAAATTTTTTTTTGTTGCTTATTTTTTCACTCACTATTCTAGATTTTCAAATCCAATTCAAAGTGTAAAGATTTAAATTTTATTTTATTCTCAACCAAAGCGTTTCAAGCTAATTGTTGCAACACACACAGTTTCCGTTCACACGCAAATCTCGTTTAGCACTTGAAAATACGTTACAAAATCCAGCGACTATCAGCGGCCAGCGTACGAGCAACACTATGCACTCTATGAAGATGTGAAGACTCCGACACCGATGAGAAAGGTCTCAAGCTCTAATCCAGAATGAGATTTCATTGCCAAGGTTTAGTAATTTATAGAGAAAGGCAGTAGTCGGTAGAAATGAATTGGATTCGGATTCGTATCGCAGCTGGAAGTGAAATAATAATATCCACGCCAAACTCGACTGCTGCGACTGTGACTCGGCTGGAGAAGATGAAGTTTGCGTTCGGGACTTTGCTTCGCCACTGACTGACTCCAAAGCGGAGTCGAAAAAAAGAACCAAATTATGTGTAAAACTCGTCAGATGTACCAAGTATGTACACAGCGGACTAATGTGGTGAAAGAGTTTTAATAATGGCAACACAGGAGGGAGGTTTGGATGGATTCGGGGAAATGCAGCGGGAAAACGGCTCTTTTGCATCTGAATCGAATCTCTATATACTCGAGTGTGTGCATGTGCATGCATAGATACATTTGGGCTTGGCATACTCTTCTCGGGCATATGCTAGATGTGGGCTTCGCCTCCAAGACCAATAGTGCCTCTCTTGACTGTTGCGGCTTCAGTCTCCATCTGCGTTGTAAACTTCTTATTATGACTTTTGAATCTATAGGCGAAGGGTATCTATCATACTCTGCGTTGAATGCATTCGGCTCTGGTGTTCCATAAAAAAATGAAACACCACGTCCTAATAGATATTAGGGAGGCAAGACGCCGAAAAGAGTTGATGACAAATTGCGGGTTTGAGGTTTACCTTTGAAATTGTGTTCTACACACGAGCAGTTCCGTGTGCGGTTTATTGTTATTCAGCTCTGCTGCTGGTGGTTCTTTTCTTTTTTGGTTTGCAGAATTTAATCAGACGACAGGCACATCAAGAAGCAGTGATGGAGGAGCTATTGCCGGGTACCGGGTAGGGTGTATAGCAGAGCACCACGAGAAGTGAGTCGTAAAAGCAATCTATAATAGAGGGGCTTATGGACCGAGTGACGTAGAACCTACCTTCATTGTTGGGCGTAGGTAGGTGTAAATATGCATGTTAATGAATATTGTGTAGGTATCTATGTTGCTTTTTTCATGCAGGCGAGGTTATGATTAGAGCCCTCCCACTCTTACTTCAATTAGCCCGTTTGTGGTTTTAATGGATTGGACTCCAGTATTTAGCGAAAGGGTGATCTTAGAACTCTTCACAACTCGAGCCTAGTTAAATGCAGTTTTTGCTACATTTGTGGGGTCCAATACCAATACATTGATTGCCATTAGCTTTTTGACGGAATTAATGATCTCTTCTTTGAACATGATAATACAGACTAAACCAATCGTGCTCCACTTGCTGGAGATTCCTATTTTTTGCTACTCCTTCTGTCGTCAAGCATCTTCAGCACGCTGTCGTTAATTTCCTCCTCTGAACTTGTTTGTTGTCCAAGGCTGCGAATCGAATAAACCTATAAGTTTGTGAGCTTAAGATACATAAATGCGGCGTAGAGCCTTCTTTTCAGCATAGGGGTAATTATTCAGTCAGAAAAGATAGCGGAGATTTTCCGACACTTCATTCGCCCTACGTGATGCCGAAAAGCAATGTAGCCATCACAGCTTGCTCTGCGATTGAACTTAGATCCCATTGTACCTATGTATGTGCCTAAGAAGAATGTATAATAAAAGCTCAATTGGGTTTGGCAGTGCGCGATCGGGGCACCAAAACATTAATAACCCACATGGGTAACACGAATGGGAAAGTAATTTAAATTAAATAATAATTTATAACTGTAGGCCTTGCTTAAGAACTAGCAAACACTGAATTTTTATACCCGACCCAGTATACATTAATTATACCCGACCAAGGGTATATTAATTTAAATGAATAGTTTGTAACACAGTGAAAAATAATCACCGTAGACCCTTAAGACCTTTTAGAGATATGATCGAGACCGACATGTGAATCGATTAAGCCATGTCCGTCCGTTTGTGAGAAGGTTTTAGGTCTTCAAAATCAACCTAGAGAGCTGAAACTTGGTACACGGCTTGGTTCTTTTGCTGCACAGACAAAGTGTGAAAAATTGGCCTAATCCGACAACGGCCACGCCCAGTACTGGCTTCAATGTGAGACAACCTCTATTTCGTTTTTTTTTTTTCAAAATGCCTTTAACAGGGCAAAAATTGGACCGCCCACAATATCGACCATGCCCACTTTTAACATGTTAGATCTCAAAAACCCGATTTTTCGGAAAGTTTACTCCAAATCGAAAAAAATTATACGACAAATATTAAAGATATCCATGCAAAGTTTTGAGCTCCGCCCACTTTAAAGGGGCGTTTTTAGAAAAAAACTTTTTTTTTTCTGAAACATTATTTCATATTTTCTCATGATTCAAATGAAATTACAATTAATTGATTTTAATTTTAAGCACATGCCCACTTTTGGGGCTTGGCCTATACAAAAAATATAAGAATTCGGGCCAAGAAACTTTCGGATTTGGTGTTACATGGTATATAGGATCGGGTATATAGAAGTTTGCCACAGACGAACTCTTGCACTTACTCACTTGTTTTAAGGCATAGTTTCTAACAGTTACAAGTTACAGTGCATTTTACAGTAGATATGATCGAGATCGACAGGAATTGATTAAGCCATTTCCGTCTATCCGTCCGTGCACATGTGTGAAAGTTTTAGGACTTCAAAATCAAGCTAGAGAGCTGAAACCATGGACACTGCTTGGTTCTTGCGTTGCCAACGGCAACCAAGCTGTGACGAAATTCAAATTCACAAAAGATTATTTTAAAAGATAGCATTAAAATTTAAAAAAAATCACATTATTTCAAAACATCTTTTTGGAAGTTATAAGGCATAGTTTGTTGTATAGAAATTTCGGCTGAAAATCTTTGATACGACGAAAATTTAACCGCCCACACCGTTGACCATGCCCACTCTTACAGTGCATTTCTTTTTATAATACACTCGGAACAAGGGCTACCCTTTGAATGTCAGGCATCTGACGAGCGGAATGGATTAGAAGAGGAGCAAAAGGAGTAGAGGTATGAATGAATAAAATAAATAAATAGAGTGGCGCAACAGCTCGAGGTGAACCAGGGCCAACTTCATAACGATGCATGCTGTGTGTGTTAATTCTTTACATACAAGCGGACCTACAGTTTTCTGCCGAATCCGAATGGCACTTTGAGAAGTTTTTCAAGACAAATGATACTCTCGGAGGGCTTGTCAGACCCTCGCGGAGGTGGGGACCGTGAAAAAGAACAAGTCTTCTTTTTAGGTGACGATGGCAATACTTGAACCCAGACCTCCGGCGTAGTAAGCGCACACACTAACCACTACCCCACGGTATGAATAAATAGGAAAGACTGATTCTGGCAGGACATTCCGCATTCGCGTTGTAGGGCTTTAAACTTCATTCTACGTCCGAAATTATGCTCAAGGGTGTATTTTTGAGCTTTTTGGGGAGTATTACGGTCGAAGATCTTAAGGACTGGAATGCATTTGGCTATATCTCTGGAACACTGTTTGTGGAAAAAGCGATAAAACAGTGACAGGCAAGAAATAATGCGTCGGTGTTGTAATGAGTCAATTGACTTTTCAATAAGTTTTAACGCCCGTTTTTGAATTCTGTGCAGCAGGTACAATGCAATTTTCGGGGCACCTGCCCAGACATGAGAGTTGTAATCCAGCTTAGGGCGAATGTAAGCCTTACCTGTATAAAATAAAAATAGGCAGATCAGAAGGGGCAAAATATTTCTTGCACCTTTTCAGGAATAGGCGTTTTTGGCGTAATTGTGCACAATATTCAGTAGCAACGCAACGTTGGGCGCCATTGTTTTAGCTCAAGACCGCAAGCACCTCATTAAATACCACTAGAGATATAAGAATAACAAGTTTCTTTGACAGAAAGCTGAGAACATAGATAGATTTCTATATCGGCGTCCGATTGTTATAATCCTGTACGTAATTACTTGGGCTTCACAAAGCTTAGAACAAGGTTAAGCTCTTAATAAATAGATGATTCATTAATGGTATGGATTTTCCTAGCCTTGATTTATTCTTATAATGAAAAGTATGTGTTTAAATTTCTCTAATATCCCGTGGTTCCGTCACGGAAAATTTAAACGCATAGTAAATATTTTATGTCTAACCGTCAGATAAATCTGCGCGATGCCAATCCATAATTTACAGTGCATGTTAAAGGTTATGGCTTCAAGCGGTTACAAAATTCACTTATTCGAATGTTTTTCGATTTGAAAAGCTATCACAAGCCACTCAAGTGAGCTTTAATGCACCTATAACGACCTTTTGACTTGAAGTTTTCAAGTGAAAGTTTGAATATCACACAATGTGTGTGTTTTTTACTTGAGGGGCAATAAAATGAAAAATATGATTGGAAAGGTGCAGTTAAATGACTTATGGTTTCTCTTTGGAAATAGGATCGTAAGTTATAGCTTAACTAAAATGAATAAAAAAAATGAAAACATGCTTAAATTTGCCAGGCCCTTAAATTACTGAATAACTAGATATTCAACGTGCGTCACTCTTGACCTTCAACACCTATTTATTTACATACTTGTTTTAAAAAGCTTTTTTCATAAAACTTTCCGTGTCAATGAATACGCGTGAGAAAATGCAGCAAGCTTTCGCAATCGGCTGATTTAAAACCGCCAAAACGAAGTTAAATGGAAAGGACGAATTGACGAATTTATGGGTAAATTCGTGAATTTCAGCTTATGGACAAAGCTTTCACATCTCGAAGGTTGAATTCTTATTCAGTTATTCAGTAATTTATTGCCAGAACCGAAATATATGAATTAAGTGGGTATCGTGGGGATGGTGTGCACTTTTTCTTAATTCTAATGAGCCTTACGAAAAATTAAATCGTAAGCAGCCGATTCTGTAGCCGAGTATTTAGATAGATAGATAGAAGAGCTTTATTTAGCCATTGGCTATTCAATCACAATTTCTTTTACAATTTTGAAAATAAACAGTAAGCTTATTTCATTCTACTACTAATAAGCTTAGTTATTTACTAAATAAGTTTTGTCTTCAAGGATTGCAAGACAAATTTTAAATTTGGAATATGTACATATATCCCCATGTTTGTTTAAAAAAAAGAATAAAAACATGGCAATATAGCCCACGGAAATAAGACAAAAAATGGGTAAAACAAACCCAAAAAGGAATAATTCCTTCCAAACTTCGGAACTATCCTGGAAAGCTAAAATTTGACACAAAGCTTCGTAATGTATTTTTTAAGAAAATGTCAAAAGTCACCATTGATCAGAGAGGCACTAAAATTTTTTTGGGGGTAAAAGGCCACAAAAAAACCTATTTCAAAGAGTATCTCGGCAACACTTGCTACAACGAAATTTAGCTCTAGATATTTCCTAAAAAAAATACAACTTTTTTCCGTGAGAGTAACCGTTTCGGGTTTTTTTTCGGAATTTTCCCGAAACGCAATGTCTGTTTTCCCTGGAATAATATGCTTTTATAAATAAGAATGTAGTAAGTATAATTTTTGGGTAACGTTATGCATCCATCTCTATTGCGGATACAAATAGATCCCCTCATTAATCTCATTCACCCTTTTCACGAACCGCTTTTGGCCCTTTTCGAACACCTTTTAAACGGTTTGAAAATCGAGAAGGACACTGCAACGGTCAACGTGTGAGAGATCTCTCAGAATTACAATTTCTATTGGGATGTTTTGAAAGGAAATCTTTTTTCGCCCCCGAAAAATGACATCGTCACCCTCTTTCGTGAACCATAATAACAGAAAATAAGTGCTCTTGTGCCTGTTTTCATTTGGTTTATCTTAACCTGATATGTCAGAATTACTATGGTGAGGGGAAGCGCCAGTGTGGTGGCCACCGTTCAACCTCCGTTTTATTTTGAGAAATAAAATTTGGGTTAGGTTAGGATCAACCAAATGAAAACAGGCACCCTGGGGATAAAGGCTTGGGAGAGAACCACTTTGGGATTTATTACTAATCGTCTTGCGCTAATTGTCGAATTATTGCGGGTGCAAACACAAACATAGTATTAGACTTGAGCACATTTTCCTAATTATTAAAAATTAATAACTGCCTATCTCGGATTTCACAATGCGCAGAAAAATTTAACCTAAAAGCTTTTACTGTAAGCGGTGAACTCCTGGCTACAACCAGTCGGTATTGAATTTATGCCCTTAAGGCCTGCCATCTCACATTATTTTGCGATGTAACAAACATCTGTCAATTTTCATAAACTAGCCCCATAAAACCAGGTATAAAAAAATCTTTCCGCTTTGATTTGCTCTCACTTGTCCGTTTTTGAGCAGAAATAACATGCTTGGTGCTTTACCCATGGGAAGGCAAGGCACTAGAACGATGTTTCTCTTTCTTAATAACAACACTTCATTTGATGTTAATCGCAATTCGCGATCGCAATTACAATGGCACTGGCCATGCCCGTCAAATAAACTCCCGAACCCGACTCTCGCATCAAAGCTAGAGAAGGGGCTTTGACTCGATCAATCACATGTTTAAGATTAAAATCCAATTTCATTTCGCTAAATTACATGATTACCCACTATTGTTGGTGCGTGTAGAGACTTCCAAAAGAAAGGCCAGAGGCTATCCGCAGCAATAGAGACACGCTCGTGCCATGCGAATGAGCCAATGCCTTGAGCTTCTGTGCATGGTGGTTAAAATAATGCAGGCGTACTTGGTCGCAAATATGGTAACGGCCAAGCCAACGGAAAGATGATTATAGCTAGGTTAGTTGGCTGGTTAAATGACTGTCATTGTTGGTGGCGCAGGCGCGTTCGAAAGTAGCTAAAAATGGTAAAAAAAAAAAGAAATTTTCTTTTTGAGCATTCGGTAGCTCTTGGCTTGTTCTTGTTGGCCGTGCTCTTCTTGGTCACTGTGTTTCATTAGCATTTTGGAGGGAAAAGTTCCCGGCAAAGTAGGCTTTAAAATTTCGCATTCCATAACCGTTGATGGCTTTTCCGAATTAATTTAACTATGTCGCGCCGCCGTTGGGTTAAGGTTGCCCTTGTTTCGACTTATATGTATTCAAACTTCACTTAAAGCTGTAATAATCTATCCTTTTGGCGAAAAATGTTGCAGATATGCAAATTTACTATTGCATCTTGTTGCAAACTAGCTAGAAATGTACATAATTCTATAATGCCACATAAGTACCCACTCGTACAAGTCGGTCTGCACTTTCTTTGGGCGAGAGAGAAATTTATTTCTGTTGGAAATTTCTATGCAAGAAAAAGACCGCCTTTGTTAAGTACAGTTTACTTGTTAACCGGTATATGATGGCAACGCTGTTTCCCGAAAACCATTTACCGCTGAAGTGTCTCTAAGGTCCGCACTTAGAACGGGTAATTAAACTTTTTATTCTCACAGCTTGACGTTCAAGCCGTAAGGTTACGCTTAACTCATGTTACGTAGCAATATTTTTTCTAGGTCAGTACAAGCTAATTAGGAAGCACTGGCGGGGGACTGCGGTACATCACACAGAGCTCCGCAAAGATTAGCTTTGAAAAATGAAAGTGTTTAGCAGTTGTTTTGTCTGCTTTATTTTTAAATGTGAATGACATGCCAGCTCCGTCTGTTTTGATATGCTAATGACTTCTCTTCCATTTTGCCCCGCACGTGAAATGAGTGCTCGAGTTGACGACGCATGGTTTGAAATGAAACCATCGTTGAGGGTGGCTTTATGCTATATATATAGCGTTAATCATTAGTTAAATAAATAATTTATGGTTTATTGATGGATCAAAAGCCGTTTTAAATTTCAAACCCTGTGTGGTCAAGGTTTTTATGACATTTTCCCAATAATTTAGGTATCGGTGACGGTAATAGGTGAATTGATCGTGAAGCGCAACAAAATAAGAAAGGAGTGCTATTCGACTTCAGTTCGGAAGCTTCAGTAAGGTGACGAATTTGATTTCGGTGGGAGCGCAATTCGGATCATTCTTCATAGCTAAAGTTGATTTGTGATTTTATTCAAATGTTGAGATCTTTTCTTATGTAACCGTAAAATAGTCTTTTGCTGATGGTGTCTGTTCGGCCCTAACAGCTTACCAGAGTAAACGGGTATTAATTTGCTCTTGCATGGTTTGATGACCC
This sequence comes from Neoascia interrupta, assembly GCA_947623515.1. Taxonomy (NCBI): domain Eukaryota; kingdom Metazoa; phylum Arthropoda; class Insecta; order Diptera; family Syrphidae; genus Neoascia; species Neoascia interrupta. Next base: position 217,517,242 of record OX392463.1, on the reverse strand, counting down.
ATATTTTATTGTTACTATATGGAAGAGATGGAAAAGGTGATACCATGGTATCGAATTTGATACAAATGAGTTATCTTACTAATTATATATTTAGGGACCGTCCAATTCGGCCTCAATAAAAAACGAAAGTTAATTGGAATTCCCCGCTGGGGTTTTATTAAAACTCTAAGTACTTATAAGTTAAGCGCGCAGAAAAAGGTAAGCAGACGTCTGGAGACGATGATGGCGGAATGTCGAATGAATAAGAGCCTGGTGGAAAAAAGGCAGGTCGCTTCTCCCAGGCGGCTTCTAACATCCGGTCGTCGAGTCTTTTCGTTTGGCTGCCCTGTGCCGGGGGTATGTTGACTTGCGATTGTGTGGTTGGCTGCGCTGGGGTATGTTCGGTTGGTGTCGGTCCTTAGGCTTACGCCACACCGCCACATAGGCCCCCCAGAAGGCTCACGCACTTTAACGAAAGCGCTTTGGTATTCGTACATGACGTCCTGTTCTAGTGCGGGATGGCTGAGTTGTTGGAGGTTGTGGTGGTTGGCATTCAATGACCGTTGACGTGGGTCCAGGAGCAGTGTCTTCCTCTGCTGCTTCCAGATAGGCCGGCTTGAGCCGGTCCAGCGAGATGTTGGTGACTCGACCTCGGACTTCCAGAGTAAAGAACTTGTCGTGGCGCTGAAGTATCTTGTAGGGTCCATCGTACGGCGGCACTATTGAGGCTTTAACGGAGTCATTCCGGATGAACGCATGCGTTGACGTACTAAGGTCCTTGAGAATGTACGGGTTCTGGTTCGTATGCCATGCCGTCTGCTGAGGTCCAGAATGTCGCATCATTTGCCGAAGCTCTTTGACGAAGTCGCTTTGTGAGCGGTTGTCCTTTGTAGGTACAAGTAAGTCGGCTGGTAAACGAAGCGTTGTGCCGTAGACCATCTCGGCCGGCGTGGCACCTATATCTTCCTTGAGAGTCGAACGAAGGCCCAGGAGGATCAACGGCATACGCTTTGCCCAATTCGTGGGATCACCGCAGTTAACCGCCGCCTTCAATGTTCGATGGAAGCGCTCGACAATGCCATTGGATTGAGGATGGTAAGCCGTTGTCATCGATAGGTTTGTGCCCAGGCATTTGCAGAGTTCGGAGAAGATAGCTGAGGTGAACTGCCTCCCCCGGTCCGATGAGATCTGCGTAGGCGTTCCAAATCGAGAGATCCAGCCGGATATCAGGGCGTTTGCGCAGTTTACAGCGGTCATGTCTGGCATCGGGAACGCTTCAGGCCATCTAGTGTAGCGATCTATGACGGTCAGTAGGTAACGGTGACCATCCGATGGCGGGAATGGTCCTACGATGTCTAGATTCAGGGCGGTAAAGCGTTGGTCGGGTGTCGGATAACGCTGTAGCTCGGACTTCCCATGGCGGTGAACTTTGGTTCGCTGGCAAGGTATACACGTCCTTGCAAAGGAAACGCAATTTTGGCGAATGTTTGGCCAGACGAAACGTTCAGCCATTAAGCGCGCTGAAGCCCGGCGCCCCGGGTGAGACAGATTGTGCGTGGCGTCGAAGAATGCCTTACGAAGGTCCTTTGTGATGAAAGGTCGCACGCGATTGTGCGATGTGTCGCAGTAGATGGGCTTTTCTAATTGAGGTAAAGAGAACAAGGTTAGTTGCAGCGAATTTGGAGGGTTACCTGCGAGTAGCTGCTGGAGTTCAACGTCTGACTCCTGAGATCTGGCGAGTCTTGTATACAGATCTTCCTTCTCACCGAGGGCTTCGATGCGTGAAAAGAGATCTGCGGCATGATTGTCCTCTCCCGCTATATGGCGGATATCGGTGGTGAATTCGCTGATAAACGACAAATAATTCGTCTGACGTGGGGATGATTTCTCGGGGCGTTGTTTGAAGGCGAAGATGAGCGGCTTATGGTCCGTCTGGATATGGAAAAGTCGTCCTTCTAGCAAATCTCGGAAGTGTCGCACGGCCATATACATTGCCGTTAATTCACGGTCATAAGTGGAGTAGCGTTGCTGCGTGGTGGAGAACTTCTTCGAATAATATCCCAGGGGCTCGGCTACATTGTTGACGAGCTGGTATAGAACCGCCCCCGCTGCTAGGTTTGACGCGTCGGTGGTGAGGCAGAGTTCGGCATCAGGGACGGGGTGAGCGAGAAGAACAGAGTTGGCCAAAAGCTGCCGGCACTCATCGAAAGCCTTGTTCGTTGTTTCTGTCCATACCAGGGGGGACTTGTCGTTTTTGCGGTTACCTGAAGTCATTGCCAGCAATGGGATTTGGACCTGGGCGGCGTGCGGGGTGAACTTGCGATAGAAATTTATGGTCGCAATAAAACCCTTTAGCTGCTTTACGGTTTCGGGGCGCTTGATCCGCTGTATTGCCTCTACTCGAGACGGGAGTGGGGCTATTCCGTTTGTGGACACCCGATGACCGAGGAACTCCACCTCCGGTTTGCCGAAGACGCATTTAGCGACATTAATGGCTAAGTTATGGTTCGCTAGCCTTTCGAAAACTTCCGTTAGGTGTTGGCGGTGTTCTCCATCGCTGGTCGAGGCAACGCAAATGTCGTCCATGTACGAGAACACGAACTCGAGGCCCCGTAGTACTTCATGTATGAGGCGCTGAAGAGTTTGCGCTGCGTTCCGGAGCCCGAACGTCATATGCGTGAATTCGTACAGGCCAAATGGCGTTATAATGGCGGTCTTGGGGACGTCCTCTGGGTTGATCGGAACCTGGTGGAAAGCTTTCTGGAGATCAATTTTTGAAAAAACAGTCTTACCACGCAGGATGTTGGTGAAGTCGTGAAGATATGGAAGCGGGTAGCGATCGGGCAGCGTGATTGCGTTGAGGCCTCTATAGTCTCCGCAGGGCCTCCAGGAGCCGTCCGCCTTCTGGACCATGTGGAGCGGGCTTGACCAGGTTGACTTCGACGGTCTACATATCCCAGCCCGCATGAGTAGCTCGAATTCTTTTTTGGCAGCATTGAGTTTGTCTGGCGGTAAGCGACGAGCACGAGCAAAACATGGCCGGCCATTGGTTTCGATGAAATGAAGTGCTTTCGAGTTCGTCGATGCTCCGGGAGGCGCAAGGCGCGTTATGTTGGGAAATGCCAAAATAAGGTCAGCAAACGGGGCTCTTCGGTCGAGTAGTTGCGGTGACGGCACGTGGCTAGTAATGGCGGCCAGGGACTTCGAAGTGGCGTTTGTGCGAGAGTCGACTAGGCGGGACCCTTTAACATCGACCATCAGATTGTGGTGTTTTAAAAAATCAGCTCCGAGGATAGGCGAGGTCACGTCGGCGACGGTGAATGTCCAAACGAAAGGCCGATTGAGCCCCAAGTCGAGCTCGTGCGTTACCTCTCCATAAACCTTGATGGTCGAACCGTTAACGGCGAACAGCTGCAGCGAAGTCGGTCGGAGCTTTTTAAGCGACGGAGATGGTGGGATGCAAGAGACCTCGGCGCCCGTATCTATGAGAAAAGAAAGGTTAGTCGTTTGTTCACGTACAGAGAGTCGATAAATGCCGGCTGAGGGACGGCGTCGTACTGCCTCAGCGGTATGAAGTCATTGGTGCTGTGCTTGCGAAATAGCCTGCCGCGAGTGATGGGACCTGCACGGCGGGCGGCAATTGGCAGCCTTCTTGCCAAAGGTGCGATGAAACCAACAGTCGTCAAACTGCTCGATGGAGTCATCTCGACGACACTGGCTGGAAACACGGGGTGGGGCCAGCCGTTGCGACGTACGATTTCGTGGTCGCGACTGTCGTGGTGATTTCCACTGCGTTAACAGTCTGGAGAACTCCGAGATCAATTGTGCGGCCTCATTTGGGGGCGAATGATCGTTTTCGTTAGCCTCTACAGCCGCCGGTGGGGCTACCGCATTGAGTTGGCGTAGTTCGACGTTCTCCATGACTGTGTCCGCAATTTGTGTCCTTTCAGAGGCCGATCCCTTTACCATGATGGCCACGGCCTGTACGGATGCAGGAAGGCGTGAAGCCCATAAGTCCAGGAGGACTTCCTCGCTTAAGGCGCCCTTTGCCGCCTGAACCATTTCGTAATACAGCTGACTCGGCTTCTTATCGCCAAGGGGCATATCGTGCAGCACGCGACGAAGCCGCTTCTGTTGGCTATCCGCAAAGTAGTTGCTCAACGCGGTCTTGATGTACTCGTATTTGTCACGGTCCGGTGCAGAATCGATGATGGGCCGCAACTCCGTTATACGGGCAGATGGCAATTGAGAGCAGACGGTGTCGAACTTTCGGCCATCCTGCCCGATCCCTGATGCTCGAAAAAAGAAATTTAGAAGGTAAAACCAGTTGTCCACGTCGGACTCCACGAAAGGCGGCATCTGAAGGCGAGCGTAATAATTCGCCCCAACCTCTGCTTGAGCGCCGTCGACGGCCGGTGGCATCGGAGGCCTATCCTCCTCATGATTGGCTTGCTGCTCGTCAACCATCACGTCGGGGTCACCACTTTAGGGACCGTCCAATTCGGCCTCAATAAAAAACGAAAGTTAATTGGAATTCCCCGCTGGGGTTTTATTAAAACTCTAAGTACTTATAAGTTAAGCGCGCAGAAAAAGGTAAGCAGACGTCTGGAGACGATGATGGCGGAATGTCGAATGAATAAGAGCCTGGTGGAAAAAAGGCAGGTCGCTTCTCCCAGGCGGCTTCTAACATCCGGTCGTCGAGTCTTTTCGTTTGGCTGCCCTGTGCCGGGGGTATGTTGACTTGCGATTGTGTGGTTGGCTGCGCTGGGGTATGTTCGGTTGGTGTCGGTCCTTAGGCTTACGCCACACCGCCACATATACTTACTTACTGGGATCTTACTTAGATCTTGGCCTCTGGTAACAAGTTGGCTGAGGTCCCCTTCCACTTGCGTGCTCCCCCCGAGTCTAGGTACTCCTTTACTGCTCTGTTCCTGCGGGGCGGAATCGAAGATTCTCAAGGCGGGGCGTTGGCGTCCATCTGCTCTGACGCAGCCATCGTAGCCTTTGTATTTTGACTCTTCTGGCTATATCGGTGTCGCTGTCAGCCCGTACAGTTCGATGTTATATCTTCTCCTCCACTCTCCGTTTATGCAGATGGGACCATAAATCGTCCGAAGAATTTTCCTCTCAAAGCAGCCTCATGTATTTTCATCCGTCTTTGACAGAGTCCATGCTTCTGTCCATACCGTAAAGCAGGACTGGGGTGATGAGGGTCTTATAAATGGACACTTTAGTTGCTCGAGAGAGGGCTTTGCTACTCAATCCTTCGTTTGATTTCAGCGCTGGTGTTATAGTCTGAATTTATAGCTGGTGCATGCACCTTAACAGCTTATTGCCAGCGGATTGAAAAAGTTCGGCAACTAGGCTGTCTGCTTCGGCTGCTTAATTTAACTTTAGCTTAAACAAAGCTACTTTCACTTCATCCAGGTCGGTTCATCCAGGTCAGGTATAGTTCGTATAATTCGTGGGTAACGAAATATACGAACGATACGAAATATACGAAATATCTCGTCTTCACCCGAGTTGAATGGTTCGTTCTGCCTGACAGCGGTATTTGAATGGTTTTTCCAAATCCTCAGCACCGACTGCAATCCCATACTACGATGTTCCATTGATGCGGTCCTTACAGGCTTCGGTTCGAACTTTGGCAGGACCTTTTGCTTCTCTAGTAAAACTGTCTCTGCTAAAATTCAATCTTAATGTTGTAGCTAGGGCACTGCTCACATGGTTTTTCCAGGAGCTCGTAGAACATATCTTTGGTGTCGTCATCTTTCTCCTCTGTGGGGGCATACGCGCATATGAGGCTTGGCGAATCTAACCTTGATGCGGATCGTCGTGAAGTGATCGCTCACTGGGTTGAAGCTCAAGAGTCTTAGACTTTTTGTCTACCTCTGCCTCCAACAACGAAACCACATCCAAATAAGTGCAGGTTTTGTTGTCTGGTCTCTAGTCAAGTACATGTCAAGCCTCTAATGTCAGTTATGGACTCTACTAACAGAAAGCAGGAAAGATGTTTGGTCAACAAGATTTATTTCGTACTTAGTCGGTTGGAGAACTAAACAAAAACGCCTAGTTCCCTCTGTCGGCCGCAATATAACGCATCGCCACAATTTATATCGAATGTTCATCTGCTTGTCCAAAACGGACGCATGTTTATTTCGCTTTCAATATGAAGACTCCAACGCTAGACCCCTGTCCGGTTTTGGAGCAATCTGTGAAAATACGATGGCATTCTTTCCTTGGCACAGAGCTCAGTGTCATCAGAGCATCTTGAGCAGAGCCCGGCATGCTAGTGCTAGGGAAGGCACCAGTGTAGCCAAGAGATAAGATTTTATTTGTTTCCGCGAAAGCCTCTTCCACCAAAGAACCGATGCATATAAAATGAGTGGCCTTACCATGGCCTTATAGATCAGGATCCGATCCTTTTCAGATATGGCCGCATGTCTTGCCAAAAGCGCCTCTACACTGCAGAAAGTGGACAGAACGGGCTCATAAGAGCATCTGGAGCAGAGTCTAGCGTCCTAGAGAAGGCACTTAGTACAGCAGTTCAAAGAATTTTTATGGATCATAAAATGTTGATGTAGCTTGTCCAATCTGCCTGTTGTTTTTTCCTACTGTACCTACCGAAATTCATAGAGCAAAAATATTTAACAGACAATTTCCTTCCGTTTAAATGAAGTCTTTTGATTCACCTTTACAGTGAATGGCCACAATAACAACGTCTACCGAAGTAGTGAGATTTGTGACCAGATTAGAATCGCTGCTGATTAGCCAGTCATAAATTTTATCTGTTTCCGACTGTGAAACCAGAGAACTCATCGTGCCAAAAGAATAAAAAATGGTAACTTTGTTCTCATTAAGACAAAAGTTCACTGCCAAACTAATCAGCTCACCACATTAAAACGAGGTTGTGCCTGACGGTGTACCGAGTACATAGAAAAACATTTCGAATAACAGTGCAGATTCAATTGGTTCACTTAATTTCGGTCAACACCTGACTACCTCAGTTAGCCGTATTAACACTAACAAATTCGATCATAGGACAGTTTAATGGCGCATAATTTAACTAGATTTGATCTAGATTTCGTGCAGATTGGCCGGATTGGTTGGTTGGCAGCACTTAAATTCTTTAATGGTGGGCATAAATATCACGTACATATCACCTATCAATTTCTTTTGCGCCTTGTAGGAAGGTGGACTTCAGCAGTGGCTCGTTACGACAGCGGCGCACCTTTTTGCAATATATTCAAATGATGTGCGTCTTTTAATTAATCCTTACCTGACAGAACTGAGAGTCCGCCGATAGTAGAATAACAGATGATTACATTTTAAATGTATCTGTGTGTATGAAGACCTAAAAATCAATCAGGAGAGTAGTTGAAGGGATGGAAATTGATCGATATAGAGGCTGCTCAACTTCTGGCCCGTGGGAGATAAAAATGTCAAATAGGAACCTTTTGGGCCGGTTTTTCAGTGATGATTTAAGTCCAGTTTTAACCGAAATCTGTTAGTCCCGGAATAAAAGGAATTTGGAGCTTACCCAGCGAGTTGTTTTTCAGTGATGTAGTAACGGAGTTAAGGAGCAAAGTTGTCGGAGCAAGCTTCGTCAACTTTGCTACTTCGTCTAACTGAAACTTAAGCTTATTTATAAGAACTAATAAGAAGAAAAATGCTATAAATTACAAAAATATAGCAGCAAAATCTTTTGAAAAGTTTTGATACCTATTTCTTATTCTCCGCAGGTTACTAGGCAAAGAGTTCCACAACCTAATAACGTTAACGAAAAACTGACGTTCGGGTGCCAGGCAAGTGAAACGGGGATTATTTATCATATAGTAGGTAAGTGCGATTTAATAAGGAAAAATCTAAACGATCGTATAAAAAACAAAGTTGGTGCGAGTTAATTATTCAAAACAGCAAGAGACCAGGGCTCTAAATATCTTAAAAAATTATCAATCGTCATACCACAAATACGCCTTGAGAAACGTGGAATGTGGTTGGATATTCTTAAGCCATATTTGTAGCGAGCAGTGCTGTTATAAGCCACATTTAATCTTCTACGAATTTTTACAGTTGCAAAAAATTCCCCATCCATAGATTAGGATTGGTACCACTAGAAATTTCGCTAACATGATGCGAGTTTTTATTGGAGTAAATTTTTGTTGCTTCCACAAACTTTGCAAGACGCGCGCCGTAGCATTTTCCAACAATAGAGTTTTCAATGATCGCTCCAGCGTTCTATTCTCGCAGAATCAACGAAATCAATGGGTCCGTTTTTGAGAAGAAGACTGGAAACATTAGACAAGTCTAAAGTTTCTTATATATAACGACACGTTAAACTTTTGAGGATTGTGCCATCTTGAGTGAGTTAGCAAGGTCAAAAAATCTGACATTTGACCGTTTGTAAAAACAGACTGCATTCTGTCACTTAGGCAAGAAGATGACAAGTTTACTGCGGTTAATGAAAAATGAAACATATTTAGGCCCGTTTGCTGATCCTACACATAAACATAAGTTTCTCTTAAGACTTACCGCCTATGAGGAACATAATAATTTTCAGTTGCTCAAAATCATTTGAGTTCAACATAGCGTAGCAGCTGTCATTTATGTTGGGTTAAAAAATTTATATTTTTTCGCTCCTGGAAAATGACTTCCCTTTGAGAGCCAAAGTTGCAGAAAAAGAGTGCACTGCACATGTCAAATATATTTGTCTAGTGAAAGCACCTTGGGGTTTATTATTAAACGGCTTCCGCTGATCCTCTTATTATTGTCGATTGTTATTATTTCAACCATCCTCGTATTGCAACTTCAAACATTTTCGCATCGGATTTGATATACAATAACGGCTACACAGGAACGAGGCGATATTGAAACAGGTGTTGGACGTTTCCACTTCTTTTCTTCTTGCTATGCTTTTCACTCCTTTTCTTCTTGTGCTTTAACAGCTTATGTATGAACTCTTTACATTTTTAATTGATAAATACCCTCTCTTGCCATCATTCATATTCTTCTTCTTAAGTATATACTCTGTTCTGTTTTTTAATAAATTTTTCCCATTGGATACCGTTTTACTGACTTACAAGCGTGATGTGCACTCACCATTAGCCAAGTTCCAGTTCACAGTATTCCGTGTCTCAAAATGCAAGTGTCCCGAAAGCTTGGGTGACATTATAACGCGGTCGCTCTGAAACCTCTACAAAAATACATTTTTCGCAGTTAAATTTTTTCGCAATCGTTATGAGTGTTGTGTCTAAATATAGTCTAGCATTTGCTCGAAACAATGCACTAATTATGCGTTTCGAAATGCTCACGTGAATGCCGAAAATTTGATGTGCAAAGTTGCTGTCTGGTAGTTCATTTTTTTTGTGGAAAAAATTAATTTTCTCCGCCCGTCGTCTGTTCCACTTTACCGAAATCATGTTGTCTCTGTCGCGTCGTAGTGTTTGACAGAAAGAGAAACGCGTATTGGCAAAGTGACATTTCGATTTACACACACAAAACGACGAAGAGGAATCGGAGAAATGATAAACTGAATGGTTACACGAAAGATACACAGCAGTAGTACATAATACACACATACGTATATGGTCAAAGATAAATAATTTCCTGTGCGGGAATAGTGTTGTGGTTTTTTTTTATCCATTATTTCATTCATTACCTTAATTTGAATGTTGTGCACCAAGAGCGCGGTGCAACCGAATCCGTAAACTGCTTATATTTTTATTTTCGAATGTGCTCGGGTTAAAATCTACACACACGGGAAACGTAAAGAGATAAACAAAAAAGAAAAATAAAAAATGGCGACAAGTCGCACTCGAATTCAACAATCGAAAAACATTAGTTCAATTCTGTCGAAGTTGCAAGGTGCTTTTTCCGATGCTTGTGGGCCACAAAAGATGTCGACCGATAAGAAAACGCTCGAGAAAACGTGGAAGCTGATGGACAAGGTGGTGAAACTGTGCCAGCAACCAAAGATGAATCTGAAGAATAGCCCACCGTTCATACTGGACATCCTGCCCGACACGTATCAGCGTCTGCGATTAATTTATTCAAAAAACGAGGATCAGATGCACATCTTGCACCAGAACGAGCATTTTAATGTTTTCATCAACAATTTGATGAGGAAGTGCAAGCAGGCTATTAAGCTTTTTAAGGAGGGCAAGGAGAAGATGTTCGACGAGAACTCGCACTATCGTCGGAATCTGACAAAGCTCAGTTTGGTCTTCTCGCACATGTTGAGCGAGCTGAAGGCGATATTTCCAAACGGTGTATTCGCTGGGGATCAGTTTCGGATTACGAAAGCGGATGCAGCCGAGTTTTGGAAGTTTAATTTCGGAAATAGGTATTAAAAATACATAATCATAATTTTTTTATTGTTCACATTTTGTTGTTGCACAACTTTTCTCTAGAGATATCGTTTGTTTGAGTAATGGTCTTTCAGCGATAAGTACCCACATCAGTCATTTGTTTGGAAGCGGGCGTACGTAAAGTTCATGTAATCGCTGTTACTTATCGCGGATATAATAGTGGGTAGCGTTTGGGGGCTCAATTCCCTTGACTGTGAGCAGGCGTGGATTTGCACGTTACAAACTATGAACAAATCATCAAAAAAAAATTAAGACTAGCAACTGCTTTTGCTTGTAACACCTTGACCCAGGCTGTTCAGGTACGCTGGGACATTGAGCTAAAACCTTTCAGTACTTTTCTCTGGGTTGGCAGCGATCAGTCTGAAACGCTTTTCGTGCCTAACCAAGCATAGCAATTATAAAAATTGTAAACAAAGGCTAGCCTTAACGTTAGAGTTGGCCAGTTGCCCTTAAATAAATGTTAATTAAATTGTGTACACGTAGCGCATATTTGCTCTAATTGGACGTGCGTGGTCTGCCTGCTAACATAGCACATCAATTGATTTGATATTTTGTAAGTTCAATTACGCGCTTGCGGCAGTTTGAATAAAACAAATAAGAGTACATACCAGTAAATTGGTGCTAAGCTACAGGATATGGTGTAGTGTCACGTACTAAGTGTCACGACTAATAAACGCTTACAAGTATACCGGAATAACCTTCTAGTCGTTAACCCTTGTTGGCCAACTTGCATGAAATCTAATCAAAATTCATTTTTTGGTTGATATGTTTTTAAGGGGCGTGGATTTCTGGTAATTAATCAAATAAGGCCAACGTCTGATTCATTGTTCGAGATTCATTTCACGAGATTCATTCCTCGACTGATGTCCCAGACTCCCTCCATCAGTAGCAACTTTTGAGAAACTTTTCAGTCATAGTAGAACAACAACAGAAAAACACTTATACAACTAAGACAGCATTTTTCCAGTAGATTTTGGACTAACCCAAACGAATAGGTATCTTTTCCCGATATCCAAATAGGTTCCTGCGAAAACTTTTTCCTTCACTCAAACCTGAGTGAAGGATAAAGTGAAACCTCTTTCATATTTAATTGCGTCGCCGCCAGCGTATTCACCGTGGAGGCGTGCTAACTTCCCCACATTTTCAAAGCTCTTAGCCCCTGACATGTGAATTCGATGCAACGAGTCAGTACTGGACCTGGAATCTCAGATCTTTGATTGATCAATTCAAGTATTGGTCTCCAGGGGTCTATTCTGGTGCCTCTATTATTTTCGCATTCATTAATAACCTTCCCGATAACCTTCGTAACGCCTCGTCAATATGTGTGTTACTGTAGGTTTGATAAAAGACTGTTTAGTTGAAATTTGGCCTAAACATTGATAAACATAAAAAGACCGCTTACGTATCGCTACGCGTTGTCCATCCGTACATTACCGATGTAACTATCGAAACGCCAAGTCACGGGAAGACAAAATTTGGAAAACTGTGAAGCATACATGTCTAAAAAAATTAGAACGCGTATACTAAGACAAGTATTTCCTACACGGTTTAATTACAATTTGAAACTTCATCTGAAAATGATTAGAATTTCAGAATGCTGTCAGAAGGCCCCTGTGCAGCCAAAACAATCCGTTTTTTAGAGTTTTACAAAAGCGGCAGTAACACGTTTCCGCGAAAGTCTGTTCCACCAAACAACCGATGCATATAAGAGGAGTGTAATCTAACCATCGCCGTATAGATCCAAAGGTCCATTTTCGGAGATAGGTCCCATGTCTTTCTAATAGCGCCTCTAAACTGCCAGAAAGTGGAGTTTTGGATTCAACATGCCTCCTGACAGACTTCATAGACAGGTCATACTAGCCAAGATGCGAGTGCGTCGCCCCCCTGGTAGGCCAAGAAACAGGTGGTACAGGTATACCACCTGGAGGTTTCGCCTGAGTCTCTTGAATTGGTGGCGGAGGATCGAGAACAATGGAAAGACCACTTAGCCACCCTCTCTCCACAACCGTTTTGAAGGATAAGCGGCCTCTTGAAAATGATAATGATAATTCAACATGCTTGGACCAAAGAAGTTTTCTATCAAGGATTACTCCCTAATATTTGACTTCATCGGATATCTGTATAGTGACACCTTCAAGCACTTGTTGGGTCAGACTAGTGACATTCCTCCTTCTCGTAATGAGAACAACCGTAGTTTTAAGAGGATTCACTGAAAGCCCATTCCTTCCTTCCATCACCGATTAAGTAGAGGGATCTCTGCACCTGAGAGCGATAGACTTATGGGTCTAACCCTCTAGGCTACAGTTCGACCAGGTTTTGGTATGAACACGACTTTAACCATTCTCCCAAAGGGTGGGTATGGAAGGCGAGGCTTGCAGTGAGTATTCTTTTAGCATTGACAACAACTGACTTAAACTTTGTTTCAGCATAACGGGCTAAATTTCAATTGGGCTAGATGACTTGAAAAATTTAAAAGATGCAATTCCATCTTTGATAGCCTCATCAGTCACCATTCTGGATGCAATAAACCAGTTTAAACCTGGTTCTAGAGTGACCACCGTTGCCGGTACCAATGAGGCTGCAAATATTCTAAACAATATTTTATACATATGAAGCAAATAAAAAATCTGTAAAAGGGGAAACTTAGCATCTTTCTGGATAACCCTCAGTGGAATGAAATTATACATTTAAACCCTGACACTTTTGCACCCTTATAAAATGTCCATTCGTAGAAAATACAGCATTTCTGGTTACCCCCCAGTCGAATGAAATGCTACATTTAGACCCTATATCAGCTCCCTTATAAAAGGTCCATTCGTAGAAATAAAGCTTTCTTTTATTATTTTTTTTTTAGTTGAAAGGGTTCAATTACGATGCTATGGTAAAAACTTTTAAACAAACAAACAAATATCAAGAACGTTAAAAACCAAATTCCATAATTTCCAAATGCATATGTTGATTTCTCTTCACAATTGGGGACTACCCAAAAAGTTCAGGAATTCGAACTTTAGAGACTTTATTTGGCTCTGACTTTTCAATGGACAAGCAGACGAATTCGTCAAAGATAGTCAAAGGTCACCGACAACGGTTTTAATAAAGTATGATGGTAATGGTAACTTTCAAGAAAAACTTCCTAGGACCAATTTATAGCTGTAGAAAAAAAATTTTAATTTGCTTAAATGTTATGCTTTCTGGCTCCAAAATTAAGTTGTAACTCAATTTTTTTAAGCAAATTTTCTTTAAAATCGAGTTGATATTTTAACCAAATGTTGCGCAATCAACTAAAAAATAAATTCATTTTTAAAATCTTTTCAGCACATTAGTCCCATGGAAAATATTTCGACAAGAACTGAACAAGGTGCATCCAATTTCATCGGGTCTGGAGGCAATGGCGCTAAAGACCACCATCGACTTGACGTGCAATGATTATATTTCAAATTTCGAATTTGATGTCTTCACTAGATTATTTCAACCGTGGGTGACACTGCTAAGAAATTGGCAAATCTTAGCCGTCACTCATCCGGGCTATGTAGCATTTCTAACTTATGACGAAGTCAAGGCAAGACTGCAGCGATATATCCACAAAGCTGGCAGTTATGTGTTTAGGTAATATTTAAATTCAAAAGCATCTCGCGGAAGTATTAATATCGAAGCCAATTTGAATTTTAGATTATCCTGCACACGGCTGGGGCAGTGGGCGATAGGTTATGTAACTAGCGATGGAGAGATATTGCAAACAATACCGCAGAATAAGTCTCTTTGTCAGGCGCTTTTAGATGGTCATAGGTAAGAACATTCATTTTTAATATATCACTTTGCTCTCTCTGATTATTTAATTTTTTTAAATTACAGGGAAGGATTTTATCTATACCCAGATGGACAACCATATAATCCCGACTTGTCTTCGGCGGTTCAGAGTCCCACCGAAGATCATATAACAGTAACACAAGAGCAATATGAATTGTATTGCGAAATGGGTAAGATTGAATTAAAATTAGAATCATACTTATGCAGAGGCTGTGCTAGTTGGGTTGAATTCTAGGTCACTATCTAGATGTTCCTTAAGTTGGCTAGAAAAAGAAGACCAATCTTCAATATTTTACACAATAAGATTTCTGAAACCGTATTCTATCTGCGCGATTACGGACATAAGTTCGATATCCGCCTATATAAGAAAATCTATAGTCTGTCCCACAAAAATTGTTAGTGAAATGCTTATTTTATATATTTTTCCTGACTTCTAAATTGTTGTTGCAGCTACCGCAGATCAAGGAGTTATCGTATGCCGGCTGTCAACCACCGCTATGTGTATTGAGAAAGTGTAGCAGTAAAACGGAGCTATACTGTCGATCGAAAATCTACAGTTTTCTTGTGTTTTTTTTTTGGAAGGGCCTTGGATTTTTTTTATAACCGGTTAAGCAAATAATATTATTTTAAGTAGACATGTATTGTCGCTGGACTTTTCTTTTTTAATTTTGTTGTAAGTATGAAAAACTCTGCGTTTTCCTTATAACTAAGGAGTCTTTAAGAATAGTTAAGGCAAGCGCTTTGAACCAGCCTTTGAAGCGAAATTCTTCTAAACCTTATACTGACATTTTTTGTGGGTTGAACTTGAATTTTTCCACCCAGCTGTCGACCAGGTCTTCTTCCAGTGTTCAATATCTCATCATTAGACTTTAAAATATGCAAGACATCATCAAGTAGCTCCCATTTCTCTTGAATATGTTTTCATTTCTTGGACACATATTTACTGTCCTCTGGCCTTTCCGGTTTTATCTTTTTATGTTCACAGTCACAAGTTGTCGTATTTTTAAGTTGATTTAATTTAAAAACTTTGCAAAGGTACTTAATACACTCCATCCGGCTAATTTATTTATAACTTTTCGCTCAAAAATTGGCCTTATAAAACACCGTTCGCTTACTTCGGCTAGGGATTGAACCCAGTTCCTTAAAATTATATACGCGATGTATTATCCATTACACTACTGACCCATTTCCATTTCGGGAGCCTAAAGTATTTATGAAACCTTTTCAAAGCTTTGCTGACTTTAAGTGTTTGTTTTTTTTTTTTGCAGGAAGCACATTTCAACTGTGTAAAATATGCGCTGAAAATGACAAAGACATAAGAATTGAACCGTGCGGTCATTTGCTGTGCACCCCCTGCCTAACGTCGTGGCAAGTGGACTCCGAAGGACAGGTAACATATTTCTAGGCTCTCAACTTTAATTTTAAAGTCTCTTACACTTACCTCACCTTACAGGGCTGTCCATTCTGCAGAGCAGAAATTAAAGGCACCGAGCAGATAGTTGTCGACGCATTTGATCCCAGAAAACAGCACAATCGAAACTCGACAAACGGCCGGCACCAAAATGTCGACGACGACGACACAGAGGTATAGTTAATAAATTTATTAAATACTACTATTATTAGCAACAAATTTTTGTTTTAATTTAAAGAATCACAATTTAGTATTTATCAGTTTTATTTCTTTTGTATGTAAAACAAAACATAAAACAGTTATTAGGTAGAAAATATTATTAAAATGCACATAAGTTAGCTTCTCAAATCGTAAGACATGCAAAGTTACTCCAAATAAAGGGACGTAATTTTTTGTTTTCTTATATATTTTTTTTCGTATTATTTGCGCATTAAGTTTTCTTAAAACGTTGTGCTTAAGTTTTGATTTGAAAAAGAAACCGAAAGAAAGAGTTTGTTGTAACATTAGTAAATTGTGTTCGTTCGCTTCCTAAAATCACTAATTTATTATTTATTATTCTACTTTATGCATATATAGTACACCTTTATGTGTATGTAAATATACATATAAAATTGTCATTTATTAAACAAATCATTCATGCCCGAGTTCTCTGTTTTTCTTACATTTTTTTTCTTTTTATGTACATAGATCTATTACAACTTTCTTATTAATATAAGTTTATCCACACCACCAAATCTTAAATAGACTAAATAACTAACAAACCGCTACTTTTGTAGTGCAGAGACATCTGTTTAGGACAATGGCAAAAATAGTTGTTCCTCGCTACGTTGTCGCTAAAACAAATCACAAACAAAATAAATAGTAAAGCAACGTAGTACTATTTGTGCTTCCAAAGATAATAATTATCAATTGAAGATGCTGCTCGTAGACATTAAGTTCACACAACCTTACGACTTCTTTTACATCCATTTAGGATATTATATAAAACTGTATGCTATTTTTTTGTTTGTTTTTAATTCAATACCATTATTCATGAGACTGTGCTATTAAAACAAAACAAACTGTCCGTACACTACGATAGTGTATGTGTTTTTTTTTTTTGTTCTTTATTTAATTTTTATTTCGTACTAGAATAATACTTGTATAAATGAGAAAGTAAAAAATAATGATAATAATAAAACCGTTGTTAAAATGCTTTTTTTATCTTGCAAAAAAGTACACATATAAATTAATATTTTATTTTATTCTTAGTAATAAATTTGAAATGAATTTAATAAACATGAATCTTACGTTAAAATGATGTTTTTTGTTTTCTTGTTTGGATTGCGTTTTGTTTTTTGGCTGGCAGGCATATTTTTGTTTGTACTTGATCTTAGATTTATGCCAGGCATGATGATCTTGTTTTGGATTTCCGCATGTTTCACTCATTTTAAGTTCTTAGTTTGAGCAAACAATCATTGCATTGCATTTGTTGTTGTTTTTTTTTAAAGCCAATAAATTGTAAGTAAGTAGACGCTTGTTTTAGAAAAGATGAATGTGTTTTAGAGGTAAAATAATTAAAACACCATGTTCGCTTTTTATTACTAAAGAAGCAATGAGTGTTTGCACAAGAAAAGAGCCAACACTATATTTCAGGACTGGTTATAAAACTACAAAAGTTGCTTATCATTGGAAGGACCTATTTAAACCGATGCCAAATTACTCTTTTTCGCCGTCGCTAGTAGTGTTAAGTTAAAAATGGGTCTTTTGCAATCGAGAGTGTAACCATTGCAAAAAAGATTTGAATCAAGAATCACAGTGTTCTTATTGCAAATATAAAGGTCTTAACAGTTTCCAATGCAGCTTTCCGACTATCAGAGGGTACTGAAAAAAAAAACAAAAAAACGAACATTAAGCACCAGTTTAGTGAAGAGTTAAGCCTAGCTTAAATCAAAATCTGTAAATCCAGGAAGAAAACGAAAATTTGGGATGACATTCTGTACGACGAAAGCGAAAAAACGTTTCGTTTGTGCTAACAATTTGCTTCATGTAACCGAAGAAACGAATAATTTGGATCGTATGTGTAAAGAAAATAGACAGCAGCATATTGTTTGACCTTTCTTTTCGCGCGTGGAATCTGCCCCCTGGAGTTAAGTCAGCGAGCACTTTTTCAGTGCGGAGTTAACTCTGTCAATAAAGTTGTCGAAATCTTCGACTCTCCTAACTATCAGTCCACATAGAAAAACCAGGCAAAGAAGTTCGAAAGCATCGAAATTGACGAAAATCTCTGGAGTTTATCCGAGTTTCCTCGCATAAACGCATTGCCTCCTCCAGTTTGCCAATCACTTTACATGGTTCAACGTTTTGCATCTTTTTTTTAGTTAATGAAAAACATTAACATTTATAATAAGAAACATAAAACTAACAAATCGGGGTGGAATTTGTTGAATTTTCTGATGCTAATTTATGTGTATTTGAGTGTCCTGTTTACAAATATGTTAACGAACATGTCGGCCTCTTTTAGTTTAAAAGTTAGAGCAATTCAAAATTTCAATTTTTTTATATGAATTGCGCCTCATTTTTGCATAAAATATTTCCATAAAAATGTTAATAAAAATGCAATGTTACTTTCTCTAAACCAGCTTCGCGGGTTTAAAGGATTTTAAGTCTCTTTTTCACAGGGCTTAGCCGCTCACGCAACTTTACCTTCTCGCTAAGGTTAGGTGCTAGTTGTCTTGCAGGCGCCTGCCTTTGGGGAAGAACGAGTGAGTATGTATGTTTATTAAAGTTACATTCTTTTTGAACTATTTTTGCGTTGAATGTCTAAATAAATCGAGGCCGACAATTTTTAATAGCATGTTTGGAATCAGCACTGTTTTAGTTTGGAATCTGAATGTTTGGAATCAGCACAGTTCCTATAACTTAAAACCCCTTTCCAATTGACTCCTGCGTCAAGCTCCAAATGTCAAAATGATATTCTCCTTCAGCTAAAACAGAGGCGTGGAATCAGCCTTTTTCCATGCAAATAAGTAAAGTAAGCGAATTTCAAAAAATTTTGCACTTGTACTGTTTCGGGACCCAAAATACAAGATATGAGGTTTCAAGTTCCTGGCTAAAAATGTAAGGCCTAAGAACCGACGTGTCTCATTCGTCTCACAAATCGGTCGCGTCCACATGCCTTTTAGGTCTTGGGATTATTATTTCTATATCTTAAAAACTATGAATCAAACTTAACATACCTCCTATCCTATGGGATGGGGTATAAAAAAAAATTTGCACTCACAGTTCAGAAGTGCCCGCGCCTGACCTCTCACAACCATGCATGCGTGTGTGTTTCAAGTGTTAGCCGGTTCCGAGCGGCCGATTGAGAGGTCTCTCATCACAAATGATACTCTCGGAGGGTTGTCCCGGCCAGGATAAGAACCCAAGACCTCGTGCACAGCCCTACACACTAATCACTGCACCCAAATTCATGTTATTAGGATAATATAATAAGGATAACAAAAATTGAAAAAAACTACACTCCGACCTTCGGTTAACTTGTGCCAGAATCTGTAAACCGATTTTTGTTTACACTACCCCCACATGAAAAATTTGTGAGTCGTAAAGCCGAATGAGAATCGAAGTTCGTTATATCTTTAACGTTTTTCTTTTTTTTTTAAACTGTCTGAGAAAATGATTGTCAAGAATAAGCTTAATAAAGCGCTGACAACCTGAACGCAAGATGATGGTCTCGTACGAGCCAAATATCTGATCCAAGCGACAAATGGCAAGTGAGGTCACAAATCCTAAAAAATCGCCTGCGCACGATAACCGTCCAAAAACTACTTGATTTCCGCGACTTTGTAATAGGTATTTTGAGTTCTGGGACTTCAGCGCCAACCCCTGCGTAAGGGACAGTGGCATGTAATCATCACAGTTTTCTTGTGAAGTTCTTAAAAAAGTTTATAATCTTTATTCATTTTATTGAATAAAAAACAATATATCCTAATTTTATTCAACCAATATCTTAAATGCATCTATTTTGTATTTTGATTTTAGGATTGGTCTTTTTTTCAAAAAAAAAGCATTTGTTTTTTAAACGGGTACATGTTAAAAAATACATGTTTTTGCTTTGCTTTTGAGCGTTGCGCCGCTTATCTTCTTTATACATATCTGAATAAAATATAGGTAGTACAAAAATCCGGAATCTCCTATGCATTCTCTTCATGCTTTGAAACTCTTCCAGCCTTAGGCCCGACAATACCGTTTAAGAGGTACACTTTCGTTTTTTATTTCAGGATTTTGGGGAATTCAACATTGCAACTTCATCCTTGCACGCCCTTAGCAATAGCATGGGCTCTTCATCACGTTCGGACAAACAAAGCCCTCATTCATCACCGCGCTTAGCCCGACGAAGCACCACCCCCAGCCTGATGGCAGTTCAAAATGATTTGTACGCAGGTCACCAGCCAACACTATCCATACCTGCTTCCCAATCTCACCCACAACCATCAGCACCACCTTTGCATGTAGTAAATGGGGCCACTAACAATGGAAGCAAAATGTCGAGCTTGTCCTCATCGTCTTCCTGTGTTAATGCGGCTGGAGCGTCTGCATCGAAATCGACGAATCGCATGAGTGCTCCTGCAATGGGTACTAGTCTAGCTGGATCCGGGGCTGGGGCCAACAACAAGCCATTTGCAAAAGCAATGTCAACGGAAAACAACGAAAACTGCAACTCTTCGTATGCTATTCTTCAAAATCCCAACAACAATGGTCACCACAACCCGGTTGCCCCACCTCTTCCACCTAGAAAGTCCTCGCCCGGCGTAGACAACTCAACGAAACAGCCGCAACAACAGCAGCAACATCATTCAAAACCACCACCGACAGCGGTTCCAACAAATGTTACCTCAAGCTTGCTCAACCTAAACAGCGCGCCGCTGCAATCGTCTAGTCTCAGCAAAAGCTCTGAGAACATCACAGTTGCAGTCGAAGTGCCAAGAACCACAGCCCCACCTATTCCCCGCCACAGCCAAGCCCAAAAGAACGTTGATACACTTGCCGATGAATTGAGACTCCAGCGCATTGCCACCACAACCCCAGTGACCGCTTCGCCAATTATGCCACCAACACAACGCTCCCTTGCCGACGATGATATAGTCGGCCCAGCCGAGACCATATCGGGCATTATAGACACAAGACCCCTGGAAGCCCGGGTTCCCGTCGCCATCTCGACATCATCAGTCGAAAACAGTGATAATAGTTCAAGCACAGCCGATAATAGCAATAGTGTATACCATACGACCGCCTCAGTGACATCAAACTCATATACCAAACATGTGCGTTACAACCCACAAGCCTTTCCTAACTCAGTATCTAGTCAACACATAGCACCACCATCTTCATCATCATCATCCGGTTCGAATCATTCACATCAGCAGCAGCAGCAAAACCCTCTGTTGTACGAAAATGTGACAATCAACAACAAAGACTGCAACGTGCCATACGAAAACATCAATCTGGAGTACATAGCTCGGCTTATGAGCGAGGGCTATTCAAAGGAGAACGCCATAACAGCCCTGGGCATATCAAGGAACAACATAGAAATGGCATGTGATATTCTACACGAATTTGTTTCAAAGAGTAGTATATAAAAAAAAAAACGATATTTTTGAATGACAAAAGCAGTAGAAGATACAATTTCGTAATAGTATCTACACAAACTTCACATTTCATACTCATGTTACTCTCATCAATCACTATACTCATTATAACCATCATACGTCATATTCTAATCATACACCACTATAACAAAGGCGGACATTATAGCCCGTTCTATTTAGCTCTTTGTAAATATTTACATTTATTTGAAAATTCGCCCTCACACCATGCAGCATAATATTTGAAACAAACCCGAGTGTCTATATTATTCTTATATTATTCGGCTGTTAAGTAAATTATAAAAACAAATATTTATTTGTTTAGTATATGTTTAGGTAAAAACTTAGCCTAAAGCAATAGGATTTGGTCAGTCCCTCCAAATTCAAAAAACTTTAAAATCTGGCAGAAACAGCTAAAAAAAATGGACGCGTTTATGTTTCATTTTGCCGCGAAAATGCACTTCTGCACACAAAACACATCAAAAGCGTTTTTGTTAACTAAAAGAAGAAAAATGCTAGTAAAATATTAACCCTCTCATTTTTATCATTATTAAAAGAAATGCTATCAAAACGTCAATATATGTATAAGACCTCTGTATTTGGTCCTTAATAAAAGTTCGTCCCACAAAATTTTTCAGTATAGAGAAAATAGGACATTTGCTTCTCAGTCTTGTTGGGGTTACCTTATAATAACCATAACATAAGGATATGTTGCCTTACACATAAGGATAAAGATAACATAAGGATGTGGAATGCATCCATGGCAATAGCAGTAGGGTTACCATTACATAAGGTAAAATAATTATTTCCACACATAGAACAAAAATGAAAACAGAACCAATCTCTTACGTTTTATTTAACTTTGTGTAAAAAGTGTTTTACTCGGCAAATGGCGCCCAACGCCAAATTGATCGATATTTGGAAAATT
This sequence comes from Neoascia interrupta, assembly GCA_947623515.1. Taxonomy (NCBI): domain Eukaryota; kingdom Metazoa; phylum Arthropoda; class Insecta; order Diptera; family Syrphidae; genus Neoascia; species Neoascia interrupta. The sequence continues at coordinate 217,495,126 of OX392463.1, read as the reverse complement.
ATTGAATTCGTGATGACCCGATCAGATTGTACGATTGTTGGTCTAAGGCGAGTCCATATCCACGATTTTCTGGAAAATTTAAGGATCTTCCTAAGTTTTGCCTCCAAATGTGGGTATGGCCAATGAACAGGTCTTGTCTTCACAGTATACCATGCACAAAATTTCGATTTGGAAGAAATATCGTATAATATGCATTTGAAAAATTTACTACCGATTCACTAGGAAAAATCTACCGATTTTTTTTTTCTAATAAGCTCGCGATCAAGGGGTAAGATGACTACCCTTTAAATGCGTAGCACATTGCGAGCGGAAAGAATAAGAAGATAGAGGAGGAAAGAACTTCTCGATCCAACACAAATGCTGATGAGCCAGTATGAAATTATGAAGCAAAACCATTGAGTAAGTACTACACAACCCACATTGTAAAAAACTCCTATTATTGTTGTGTTTCAACTACTTGTCGTTACTTCAAACTTTGAGAAGGGGCGTGGCCACCCGCCCTTATTGCATAGATATTTCCAGGTTACTCTGAAATGTACACAAAAATGCAATTTTTTTGGTTCAAATTGAAATTACAAATTCAATATTTTTGTAAGTTCGACCCCTAAAAGGAGACGTGGTCAAGAATGGAGTCTCGTGTAACTTATGTCCTATTTTTAGTTATTATTCTTTCCTAAATTGGGCTTAAGGGCAAACGAAATTAAATTTTTCAGAAAACTAACGAAAAGCAGTAACTGGAAGTTTAGCTTTTATTACTACTGAGAAACACCAAAATCTTAAACACTGAGTTTAAACTTTCGTGAAAGTTGGTGGGTTCGAAAAATTTTAACACTTATACTGCTTAGGATGACAAGGAGCCCACTTACAAAATCTTAACTCTCTTGCTCTAAATTTAAGCCCTAAAAACATACACATGATACACAGACAGATGCTTGGTTCTATTCGATTCAGAATTCGTTCTGAATCATATGCCCTTATGGTCTTGGGGCACTACCATTATTATTTCACCGTGTTACAATTACAAACTATGTGACAAACCTAATATACCTCCTAATTTTTTGGAATGGGGTATAAAAATCCAGCACAGAAACACCAAAGCTTACCCCCGCAAGTGTTATGCATTTACGGAGAAAAGCAATGATATGACATCAGAGTGCAATAAAACACCTGGCATCGCATACATTTAATTGTTGTCCATTTTCATGTTGGAAGTGAAAAAGGTGTTTAATATTCTGCCGAGCCTAACCTGGATAATAGACGCCGACCAGGAAGCCCTTTTTTTGAAACAAACGGTCCTCGATTGTTTATTGCTAGTTTTGGTCCGCATCGGATATTTTTCATACCGGTACCCACCATATTCGGTGAGTGTTCCCCTATCCGCTACCTCGGGGGGCTCCCAATATGCTAGATGCCGAATTTTAGCTTCGTACTACGTTTTTCAAGTTTGAAAACACGTAGTTGCACGTTTAGATCGATAGTGGGCTTGTCTGGAAAATGTGCACATCTGAAAAATGATAAACACTTAAATTGCTTCGGTCAAAGAGCGTACACCTTCAAAATTTTAAGCCCTAAAATTGGTGGCATACGGACGGATGGGATTGGCTTGTCCGACTCAGAATTCGGTATTGATCGTTATTATTTCTCTATGTCTGCATCAATGTCAAACTTAATATACTCTATCCTGTGGATTGACGGTTATAAAAAGAATACAACTTTTGCCTTAATCGTATAGGTCAAAAGTTTCTTATATACACTTAAAGACTAAAAGTTTTTTACTTTAAATAATTTTAAAAAGTCGTAGACACAGAGCTAATCGCCGTTGACGCGATTGAACAAGGTCTAATATAGCCTTTAATATGCATAAACTTACGAGCAAAAAGGACCAAAGGAGGAGTACAAAAACGAACATGAGCCAGTGAACATACGTTACATGCTATATCTTCAGTTAGCAGATAGCAAGTGTGCCTTTTTTTATCACTTTATGGATCTAAATCACAGTTTTGAAACACGAACGTCGTCCACGTCCTTCAAAGTTATTCGAATTTTCAGGTAAATACAAACATTCCAATGTTCCGATAACACTATTGTAATTTCTATTAACAAATAAGCATTACACCCAAGCGGACAATAAAGTTCGTATTTCATATATCCAATAATATTAATATGTCTATTTGAAAAAATTAATAACATAAACAAATAAAAAGAAACATTTTGAAAACTCCTGACCTATCCGATTAAAACTCAATTGTTCTAGTTTAAATGTTGTTATAACTTATTTCTTAAATGTATGAATAGAAGGAACATCAAGTTCAAAACTTCATCTAATTTAAAATTAAGTCTTTATTAAATCATAATAAAATAAAAATTAATTATTTTAAAACAAAATTTGCTAGTAAGAAAATGCAAGACACTCATAAATATCAACATAACGCAATACTAAAACAAAAATCATGTCATATTATTAAAACAAACAAAACAAAAACATTCATCACTGTGTAAAGAATATTTGCTCTTTATAATATTATTATCTATAAGTAAACACAAACATATATATATAAATTTAATAAAAGTTAAAAATTTCAGCTTAGTATTGCCATTTGCTAAGGAAAAAAATACTCATAAATTAAATGAGAAATATTAACGATTTCAAACTTTAAAACTGAAGCAAGAACAATTATTAACTCCGTTTTATATCCTTAAGGTACAAAGTACCAATGAGCAATAATTTGCTTGAAACAAATTTAAAGTAAAACAAAGAAAAATCAAACTTAAAAAAAAAAACAGAAAACACAATGAAAGGAAGAAATGAGTTTATTGCATACATTTTCCTATTTCATTCATTTACTCATTTAACATACAATATACATAATAAAATCGAAAAATTAAGTTGTACTGTGTTTTATTTTTTCTGTTATGTATACATTTTTATCTAGTAAAATCATCATTCTAGACCAGAAGTTAGCACGTTGCATTTTCGGACGTGGATTGTTAGATACGAAATCACTCGTATCGAAAATTAAACAAAATTTTATGGCAAATTTCCGAACTTTGAGTCGAAGGCTACCGATAAATTTTCAAAAAACTATTTTTCAAAAAATCCATTATCTTAACCATCTTAACCAAGAGTTAAGCGGATTGGTGTTGGTGGTCAGAAAAGAACTACGTGGTTTTAGACTCCAGGAGTTCAAGAAGCCATCAGAGAGGAGAAGAGAGCCTATATTGTGTGGAATCAATGTAGGAACTCTATTTCTCCAGCCCGGTACATTGAGGTGCGAAGAACTTCCTATATGGCAGTAAGAACAACCAAAGAACAGGCTTGTTCTCTTAATTTTTTTGAAATATTCTATAAAAAAGGTTAAGTTTTGTTAAATTATCCAGTTTTCTGATCAATTTTCTTAATTTTTCTTTTCTTGAGAACCTTCTTCAAGGTTTTAAAAATTTTTCAGAAAAAAAAAAACAAATAAAATCGGTAAAGTCATTCGGCGGAACGAACGTAAATATGGTCTTAAAAATATCAATTTTGAAAAGATATTGGAATCGCGTTGGAAATGCAACATTTTTATAATTTACAAACGTCTTCTGAGACATACCTTTCAAGCAAACTTTCAAATAGAACTCGAGTTTTGATGATGACGAGAAAACCAGCATTAAGCGTTTCGAATGCGTTTTTGTGCCTACAATATTATGATTGGTTTGGCCATATGACCATTTTTCAATGGTTTATGCTTTGATCTTTTAATTAACGAATCTTTTTTTTAGCACCGAAAGTGGCCCCTTTCTGGACCTCTCGACAGGGTGGCGCCAGGCAACCCTTTACCAAAATGCTCATCGCAACGAGTACTACCCTATCCACCCTGCGTCGCCTCTCCGCCTAAAAAGCATAATCTTAAATATTACAATTTAAGTTTTCTCGATCGAGAAAAAATTATAGCCACTTAGGAAATCTGCACACGAACAGTGAAATTGCAGAGTCCGCTGATGGTTTGACCGCAATCGCTTGTATGAAATGTCAATTGTTGGTTTTCTGCACATTTTTATTTGTTTATACTGGGAAAGACTACCAAAAATTAATGTTTTTTCAAAATTTAAATTTTCTCTTTAACTTACGTTTCGTTTGTTCTCAATTTCTACGATGCGACGCGACGTAAGATCGTGCAGTCGAATGCCACATAGCAGTGTCGCTTGTATGTATGTGTAAAAGTTGTGTCTTCTCGAAATTGATTATTTATGAAAAAAGCTTTTTTGATACTTATTTTAAGCAAAAATGCAAAAACATGACAGAAGGTAGTATTTTGCAACTGCGTAAGGTTAAACAATCAATCTTGAAATTTAAATTAAGTTTTTCTTTCACTTGAATGAACTTGCCATTCTTTGCAATCTTTCAACTGAGCTAGAGTATATAGAGTGATAGAGTTGCAAAAGGATATCCTTATAACTTTCCAGATGGGGCGATTGGCGAGTCACATAGTACACGTTTAACCTTAGAAACATGAAAAACAAATGAATGCTTCGGTGTTGTTAGTTTCATGAAATATATTTTCTTTTCAAATGTTAATATACATTTCTTATGAGTCCCATTTTGCCCGTTACTGTTCCCCATTAATGCTTTTTGATTTATTATTATAACTATTAATTTTCTTTTAGCTTGCATTGAGATACATGTTACATGTGTTTTTTTTTATCTTTTTATTGTTTCGTTAGTTTTTGTTAAAATCTCTTTCAATAGAAAATAGAAAAAAAAAAATAAATAAATTGAAAATAAATTAATAACTGTATCATAATCATCATAGTTAATTTTTTATAAGTCTACTTTGTTAGCAACTAAAAACGCAGAGCAAAATACAGGGAATGAAAGGGAAATACGAGGGGGAGAGATAGACAGATAGATAGATAATAGAGGGGAGAGAAAGTTAGAGAACATCATCACGTTGCTTCATTTTATACTTCGTTTCAGGGAAAATTACAATTATATAAGCTGCAGTTTGCAATGTTTTAATAATTTGTTTATTTTTTTTATCTTTTTACTTCAATTTTTTTTTCGTATGTTTTTTTTTTATAATTATTTTGTTGTGTATTTTTGCTTAATTATTATTTGTAAATTATTTTGTTTCAGTTGACGAGCAGTAATCAGGCATGTTTATGAAGATCGCGCCAAAAATTGCTGTTGTTCTATCACTTTGTGTGTGTGTGTGAGTGTGTGTGTGTGGTTCCGAGTTCTATTCTACTAATGTTCCTGTGAAAGAAAGAGAACAGTTAAGTCTGGAGTAAAAAAATTTTGATGGTTGATTCGTACCGGGGATTCTGTAAAGGCGAGCCTGAGGAGAAAAACCTTTGCCCTGTGGACCTTTGGGTGCTCGAGTAACAATTAGGCGCGGCAAGGAATCATCAGTTGTGCTGATGAGCTTCAAGCGGGATATGAGTCTGTCTGGCCTGTCGTTGATCTTAACCACGTTGCATGCTGAAGATTTTCCATTTCTCTGTAAAGTCAAACAAAGGGTTAGATATAAAATCATCAATTGGAAATGACTCTGACCTGATTAGTGACCACAGAGAACTCCACGGTGTCGCCTGGGTGCAAGGCAGCAGTACTACCTTGAACCTCGGACATGTGGAAGAACAACTTCTTCCCTTCCTCAATTTCGTAGTTGAGAAAACCGAATAGCCCTTTGATAGAATCGACAGTGGCTCGCTTCTTTTGGCGAACGGCAGTTATTTCGGCAGCGCGTCCTGTCTCATCGATCTTAAACGTAACCAAGTCGTTCTTCTGCAAAAGATCTCGTCGATTTGTCAAACTGGTGATGCCAAACTCATGTTGCGAGACAGCAACCTTGTTCTCGTTCAGAATTTCGATGAGCCCGGCATACTCCTGTTGGTCAGGATTGATGCAACGCAATGGCCGTGCAACCACTCCATTATGGACCACGTCCAAAACGGCTGGTTGCTTGATGGAGCCCTTGGGCAAGGTGCGAACATTCTCGGCTGGCAAACAATTTCCAGATGCCGATGTGTTCCCGTTTGGCGAAAGTGTATACTCGACCTCTTGGCCCAATTCTAGCCAATTGGGATTGCCCACGTAGTTGCTAAAGTGGAAAAACACCTCTTCATCGTGGGAAAGAGTTTCAATAAAGCCAAAGTTCTCTTTGATGACCGCTATGAAGCCCCGGTATGTGTGGCCCGGTTCGGCCAAATTGTTGTTCTCGGTCTTGAAATCTTCAATTTTCGGGGCACTGAATCCGTTTTGGTTGCCTCCGTTTGCTACTACTTCGTCTAGCTGATTGTTTTGGTTCGTTGCACTTTGTTGCAGTTGTGTTATATTAACAGCAATGAATTCTTTGTTCCTTTTAACCTATCAACGTAAATCGAATAGTTATGGTGGCCAGTCCTATTCTGTGCGACACTTACCAAACATATGTCAAAGCGAACTCTATCGCCAATTCTTGGTGGTTTTTCGCAGTCTTTAAGAAAATACATAATAGTCTTTTTGGTGTCACCGTGGTCGTATGTAATAACGCCACCCTCTACACGATCTTGTGACTTCACTGGGCTCTTAGGTGCTTCACGAGTAACATAACCTTGGAGACCACAAAAAGTTGGTGTTTTTCGAATTTAAACAAAGAAAACTTACCTTCAATATTGCTTGCCATTAGGGTTTCGAATTGAACCGTATTTGGTGGAAGATATTTTATGCGGATCGCGTTTAAACGCGAATTGTTGTAGGTAATACCAGGTTCCTGGACAACCGTAAATTCAACTTCATCCCCAAGGGCTATTTCACGGCTCTGAAATAATTAAAAAAAAAAACCCTTTCAAACTATTTTTATTAACTCTGCAATGTAGACTTACCGTATCCAATACTTCTGTAAAATGGAAGAATAATCGAGCATTGCGCTCAACGCAACGTAAAAAGCCGAATCCATCTTTCAGCGATGACACAATACCCTGCTCGCGTTTTTCGCCTGAAACTTTGAATGTTTCGTCGAGCAAGGATATGGATGTTGCCCTCTGCAATTGGTCCCGCCTGTCGGTGGCCAACAGGAATTGAACCCAATCACCGTGACGCAGAGTAAAATCGCCCTTCTAAGAAAACAACAAAATGAGTTCAGAATACGGTTTTTGAGCGCTTAAAATTGGTTGAACTGAAATACAACACTTATTTAACGAAAAAGTTTCAAGATTAACTCCTTGCACCTTATTAACTCAGAATACAAATTTTAAATATAGAGAAATATTGCTTATACACGGCTATATTTTCAGTTAGCAGCTATATCGATTATTTTTAAAAGAAGGTCACGTTAAATTACTTTTTTAATGGGATCGTTTACGGTTAATTCACAGCAATTTATAAGCCATATTTGAGGTCTCTACGAGCTATGGTTCAGGAGTTGCATTTTTGGCACCTAACTTTAACGGTGCCAAAGTTACGCGGATAATTTTTAAAAAAATGTCGCGGAAAATTTTTTGATTTCACGGATAATTATTTAGGCTAATTATCCACTTGTGAAATCAACGATACGTTAAAATGGTCCTGCCAACTTTAGATAGGTTAAATTTTCCTTAACTCTTATGAGTCGAACTCCTATCCGCTTCTTCGGTTCAAAGAACACCGCTTAAATGACTCCATTCAAAAGTTTTAACTTCTTGAAAAAAAAAATCAGTACACTCTTCACAGTAAGGCTGTACACTAACCATGCCTACCATTTACCAGATGACACCAACTTTATCAAAATATGACTCGTTTTCACAAGTCGATACTTACTTGATCCTTGTCACCGAATGGAACCTCGTCCTCAGAGTAGTCAGCAGCTCGGAAGCGAATACGCCCAGGCAGTGGATCGCTGGTCTGGCGAGCTGGATTATTGCGGTCCAACGGTTTCAAAACTTGACCTTTATAGATTGACGAGTCGACGTCCTCAAAAATAACAGAACCAGGAGGCAAACGAGTTATGTTGCATGCAAACTCACGCCCCTAAGAAAACACATTTCAAGAACTGTGAAATTTTTCTTTCAAGTTGACTACTTACGTTTCTCGTCTGGATGGTAAATTCAACATCATCACCTGGACGCAGCTCAACATTACCTTCAGCTTCGGAGAAATGGAAAAATATTTCCTTGACGACATCGGCTCTCTCGATAAATCCAAAGGACTCCTTCATTGAACAAACAACACCTCGATACTTAACTGGTTGCTTTGGATTCTCCAGACGAATATGGCAAGCACCTAAATTTCCTCTGAAAATTTCGACAATTGTTGCAAAAAATACCCCAAACTGCTTTTGGAAAGTAGTTACCTTTGGTTGGTAGCAATCTGGAAGCTAACCTTATCACCGGCTCTCAGATTGACATTGCCCTCAACATCGTCTTTGGTATAGGGGAGAAAAAAACATTCGCCGCGATTTTCGTAGCTAATACGACCGGTAGTCTCATTCGATGCCAAAAGGTTGTTGACGCAGTCGGTTCGTAGTTCGGTGGTTACCGTACCGGTAACGCGCTCCTCCGAGAGGACCTTTAAAATGCTTGGATGAGCCACCGAAATAGGAAAAGCAAAACAAGACTTACGACTTCGGGAGCAATCTTCGACACTTGACTAGCTATAGGCTTTCCAGTTCGCCGGTCATAAGTCATTTCAAACTCAACCGGGTCACCAATCTTCAGATGGTCAATGTTGCCACTAAATTGCGAAAAATGAAAGAATAAGCGTGCCTGACGTTCACAGCATTGGATGAACCCATAAGAATGCTAAAAACAATTAAAATGCGAGTTAAACCCCCAGTCCTTGGAATATGGCCAAAAACATACCAGCAGCTTTTCAATGATACCAGTCTCGCGAGTTGCTTGACTTGAATCATTGTTCCCCGTAGCACTGGATGCTCCAAAAGATGATGACGATGAGTTGCCAGTTGTGTTTATACCATTCGATAAAACACTATTAGACGAGAACACTCCGATAGTGTTTGGTTCTTCGTTTGCATCAAAAATTCCAATAGTTGTCTGGGGCTGCGGTGGCGGACCCAGAGTAGAGTCGAGCGTAAAAGTTCCAATTGGTGGGAAACTTGTTGGCATATTAAGATTTCTCATGGTGCTCATAAAGAAACCATCATCGTTTGGACCATTATCGTAATTCTCATAGATTTCTACAAAAGGTATAATTTATAAACAAATTTATTTTACAGACAGAAGAAATTTTTGAAACGGATTTTTTTAGACAAAAAATAAATGGAATCAAACGGAATACTATTTTTTTGAACATAAATTGATTAAGATTGAAAATAAATGAAAGAATAAACAAAAATGTGAACAAGTATCAAGCAAAATAAAAGAAGGGAAAGTTAAATTTTAGTGTTCGATAAGTAACCACATATATTCAATGTCGCTTTGAGTTCTTATTATTTTAAATTACTATTTACTTACTAATAACTAATTACTTACTATTTCAACCATACTAATAACTAATTACTTACTATTTCAACCACACGAAACCACATAATTTTAATCTTTCCCTGTAATCTATAGCAGGTTTTGCATACCCTCATTTGAAATTCCTTAAAAGTGTTTACATAATTTTGCTAAGACATAATTCAACCGCTGGAACTTCAAAAATCACGTTGTCCAACCCCAGGAATAAAATAGAGTGGCGCAACAGCTCGAGGTGAACCAGGGCCAACCTGTGTGTGTTAATTTCTTCACATACAAGGTTACCTACCTTTTTTGACGAGTCCGAACGGCACTTTGAGAAGTTTTTCAAGACAGATGATACTCTCGGAGGGCTGATACTCTCGGAGGGCTCAGACCCTCGCGGAGGTGGGGACCGTGAAAAAGAACATGTCTTTTTTTCAGGTGACGATGGCAGGATTCGAACCCAGACCTTCGGCGTAGTGAGCACACACACTAACCACAACGCCTCAGCACCCCAGAAAATTGTGAAATTTGGTGAAGGTTTATAAAAAAAAACCGCGGGGGTGCCGTGTCGTAGTGGTCACTGTGTGTGCCTATTACGCGAGAGGTCTGGGCTTAAATTCTAAAAAAGACTCGTTCTTTTTTATGGTCCTCACCTCCGCGAGGGTCTGATAAACCCTACGAGAGTAGTTACATTTGTTTCAAAAAACTTCTCAAATTTCCGCTCGGATTCGGTAAAAAATTTTAGGCCCTAATGTATGTGAAGAATAAAACACACACGCCACACATGGCTAAGAAGTTAGCTGGGCTGTCGAGAACGGGTGGAGGGGGTCTTAAATCTTCTTCTAAGACTTACGTAAATGACCACAAATAGGTACTTTCCATAAAGATTTATGCAAACAAAACCACAGTAGGCATTGTTTGTTGGGTCCAAAATTACTTTATAGGTAGCAACCTTTTTTTTCGTGGTCTTCACCCAAGTATAGAGCATAAGACTATGCACCTTGCGGAGAACTTTCAAAAATGGCACTCCATCACTGGTGGTTTAATCGAGACGAAGATCCCAAAAATTCCAAACTCATTGATACATCGAAACTATATAAAAAATAGGGGTCCCAAACATGGCTTTCCTGTTCCCGAATATTCTCTCGGCGGTCCTGAAAGTTGGTCCTGGATTACCTAGTGCTGTTACGCTCTTCCTTTGAAACAGAATGCAAGGATACGTTCACCTAGCTTTCATATAAAAAGTATATCAGTGCCATATAAAATGTAAGCGTGTTTCGTTTGGAGTTTCAGTGGACGTAGATTGCAGATATGTCAATTGTGCAAGCGACTCTGAAGTCTCTTAAAATTTCCGCCTTCCGGTGGTGCCAACAAGGCGCCCAATTTCGTAGCAAAACTTGTGGACTAAGTTCCAAAAAGTGGCACACTTCTATGCGAACGTGGTGACCGCATTAATTTTATTCATTTTATTGCAAGACTTTTAGGTGTCAAACCTTTGCGAACGGGCACGACGACAAAGCGAACTTAGCGAACTTTGCTTTCGTGGTAATATGCATGTGAAACTTTATGCGAAACAAATGTGCATGAGAAAGAACGAATCCTTCAAATTGTATGTATTTTTCATGTGATATTTTGATGCAATTGATCGGTAAAATGCTTTGTTGCCCCAGATCACATGCGGCTTGCTAGTATTCGACACAGGAAAACCTAAAAAAAAAATGAAGAAGATTAAGGTCCCCGTGCCCGCAAGGGCCCGTGCTTAGGCGAGGTAACGGGAATGACGACCCCCGCGAATCCTAGTTTAAAAAAAAAAATGAACAAGATTAAGGTCCCCGTGCCCGCAAGGGCCCTTTGCTTAGGCGAGGTAACGGGAATGACGACCCCGCGAATCCTAGTTTTTTTTCGGGGTTCAACCCTAAACCCCGATATCATCTCCCTTCCACCCATTCCCCATCCCATCCAAAATCATAAATGAGTGTTCAACCTAAAATTTTTCTACTCCAGGTGGTATTGGCAATTGCCAAAATCTACCCGTAGTCTTTATGATTACGGTCGGGGCATGGCGTATGGAGGCCCGAACATTCACTTATGAAAAAAAAGCAAGCTACTCTTGCGGATCTTTGTTCGACTCTGTCGGCAAATTCAGAGTAAGGCTGCTACCCGATGCACTGCCGCTGATGGTAAGACTTGGGATATATGTACCTTTGATGGTTGAAAGGTCTCCGAAAGAGGCGGGCCTTGCTGTTTCTATGCAATGGGACAGGTCGGTGGAAGTCTCACCAACTGAAACAAACCAGTTCCTTACATCAGGCACCGCCTAGCTCAACAAACCCGCAAGAAGAAGCGAGTTTGGGGCTGATGTAGTGACTGCCGAACATATAAGCTCTTCATAAAAATTGATTATTTTAGAGCTCCCGGTCTCTAAAATTTATAATTGTAATACTTTAAAATATCTAAACATTTAATTGTAAAGCGTATATTTAAATTGTACCCTTGATATTGTAAACTTAATTTTTCCTCTCTCATCGAATTAATCCGCCATTTTTCACCGACCAGAAAATTCTAAACCTCTTCTACGATAGAATTTTCTTCTTCTAAGGGAGGTGGGATGTTGTAACCGCACATCTGCAGACATTGCAACCAAAGGCAACCCTAAAACCAACCACACGGCATATTTTTCCTCACTGACCTACTCCATTCACCGACCATCTGTCCAAGTCACTGTGCTTGCATTCCCATATTCATGCGCAGTGTAACACGATCGCATTACAGGCCGTTCAAAAACAGAAACTACCCAAATATTTCCCTAAGGGAATTTTTTTTCTCTTAACACATTTTTGATGACATGAAATTGATAGTGCTTTTTCCCACTTAACCGCTTTGCATTGAGAGTTTTACTCAGAGAGTTACTGAGAGGAAGTGTTTGCGGTTGTAATTTGAGAAGAGCAACACTCATGACAATTTCCCTTTTGTTTGGAGTGGGTAATCTGTATCTGGGTAATCTGTATCTATGGCAGAAGCCTTACGTCGAGTCGATGCTGTGTGGGAAGTCAGTCGTGTCTTGACTCTTGAACGGAAGGAGGGGTAGGCGGCATACTTCATTGAAAACTATCTAATATTGGCATAACAAGTGTATGACAAATCAACTCACACTCGCCTTCAACTTGCCGAATATGCACAAATTATTGAGGAACAATTCAAAACCTCAAATTGTGTAGTTCGATCATGACAATGTAGGACAGAACGATGGCACACGACGATTCGGCCACTTGTACATGGTGCGGATAGCGACAGTGAGCACTAAGAGGTGGCATTATGCTGATCATGCGCAAATAAACATTGTACGTAGCACATTGAAGTGGGGTGTCATGATTTACGGGCGAAGGTCGTAGGCGTCCCAAAAGAGGTTCATTGATGAGGAGGAATATGCTGAGTACATTTAGGGATAATACCCTTAACAAATTGATAAATAAAAGGATAGCGGGCAATATATAAAAACATTATATATCATTTTTTACTCTCCGGTTTTACACTCTCCTCCATTTTTACACGGAAAGCACGATGAAATTTTATTGTTATAACGCACTGAAGCCCTATCTAAATTAGAGTAAGGTGTCTGCATAGTAGTGCAATAGACCAGTACTTGCGTCTGAGTGCTCTATCGGAAAGTAGCAACCTTCGAAAAAAAGGTGCTAGATTGACTTTTACTTGCATAAGACACTGCGTGTGTTTATCGCAAATACGTAGTTTAAAATATGTTTTTTACGGGTTACCTAAAAACAAGAAACGATTACCTAAATCAGAATAGGGACTTCGGAATTTCGACAGATGTTAGCGGCCATATTTTTAAAGTTATAAATGTATCAAATTGGCATATTGGTATGCAGTGCGTTGTGCGAAATCACCATGCACGAATAGCGCAAATGACACAGCACGTGAAAAAAATAATTTGGTTGTACCCAAGTGGGTGTTTCATTCAAGTTATATTCCGCGCCCATTTTACGGACGTCATAATCGTCCCACCAAAGGGACCATTCGCTGTGTGGTACATAAATTTATGTCCACTGGTTTAGTTTCAATCAACACCTGTACGTTTACCTTGTTTTGATGGATGGTGTTTTTGGGCTAGATGTTGAAGATCTATATTAACATACTGAATAGTCAAAATGATTTTTTTTTTCATTATATACAACAACAGTCTCAAAAGCAAACCCAGAATTTCTATTTTAAGTGCCTTACGATAAAACAACGCTAAAGTTGTCACTCAAAGCTTTGATTATAACTCATTCAACTGACAGTTAGCTCCTTCCCCTTACCTTTTATCCTTTGTTTTCCAACCCTACCCGCTGCCATTCGTGAATAAAATTAAATAACTAAACAAATTATTTGGTTTTGTAAAGTGCTTTAAGATCTCATTCCTTGTAGGTAGTTTTTAGGCCGTAAATTTTAAGCTAGGATTTTGAAACTTCATATCTGGGCTTTCTAGGTCCCAAAGCAGTACAAGTGTAAAAATTTTTAAAATCCGCCCACTGAAGCGCCCACTTTACTTCTTAGCATGAAAAATTAAAATTGTCGTAGGACGCTGAAATTTGGTATGCAGTACATTTTTGCTTAAGTATATTGAGATTGACATTGCAAAAAAATCAAAAAATACCCCTATGTAGGCGTGTCAGTTTATCAAACGATATTTATATGCAATGCAGTTTCTTGCAATCAAGAAAATCTTGCATTATATGTTAACACTTGCATTATATGTTAACATATTTTTGCATACTATCAACTTTTTGGAAAATTTTCACCACGCCCACTTTTGGAGGCGTGGTTGAATAAAAACCTAATTTCTGACATTAAAATGCGCTTAAAACATGCAAACCACAGTTTTTGATAATATATCATATATATGTATATATATATATGATATATTTTGATTAGTCACAAAAATGTGTTATGATATGTGGAATGATGGTGCTTCTTCTTCTATATTCTTCTGAGATATAGAAGGGTCGTTGTTCTTTTTAGCTCGAGCACTGGCCACAAGCAGTGAGTTTTGATACATTCCTTAGAATGCTGCAATCGTTCACCAGCTAGTTTAATCAAAGTTTGACCCAAACGTAAATTAATTTAACCTAACAAAAATATATGTAATTAAGGCTTTGGAAAATATATTTAACCTTTAAGCAAATACATTTAAGTCAATTACACAAAAGTAAGAAAACACAATTCGGACAATTGTTTTAATTGTCAAATAAAATATTAAAAACAGAAAAAAACAGTTATTTTGTATTCATTGGACAATTTTATTTCAGTCAATAATGAAATGAATCATTCATTGGACAATTAAGACTGCAAATCACGGTTCAAGCACCTCTGATAATTAAATTCTGAAGTTCTACTCAAAAACACTCTATTATTATTTTTACTTATTAGATAAAAAATAGGTTCGTAAAATCTGTGAAATAAGTTCTTATTTTTCGTGAAACATCTACTTTAAGGCTAAGTTTACATAAAGCAAGTGGAAACCATGAAACGGGAGACAGAAGAGGAACTGAGGGGCCCTTTGGAACTGCTAAGGACTTAAATGACGAAAAGATGTCCTTCTTTTGGGTATAATGCACTCGAATGGTGGAGGGATTGACTGCCATTTTCATGTTTCACATTCACGAGCGGAAATGATGTTCTCATTCTCATCAGAAGGGGGAAAGGAGAAGGGCACCATTGCATGCTTGGCATTGTTGTATTGTATAGGAAAGACTGATCGTGAGAGGATATTTCGAATACGCGTGGTGCGCGTGCAACTTTGAAAAGAACCTCGACATCCGAAAGTGGAAAGGTGGGCTAAGGTAGTGATGACGACGTGCATCCACCTTGGCGAGTATAACGGACTTAAGTAATGTCTCTAGGGGCGGAATGCAATTGGCTTTTTCGATGATATTGTTTCTAAAAAAGACGATTAAATAGTGATAGGCACAAGACATTGCCTCGATGTTCCAATGAAACGATTAAACTCGCAATATTTCTGTTTCCTATAAATTTCGTCGCGCGCTTTTGAATCATGCCTAGCAGGTACAATGCTGCTAAGGGGGACACTGTGTAGTGTACCCTGCACATAAATGGAGTTCTATTGAAACAGGTGGATAAGTTTAAGTATCTCGGGGTCTTTTTCACAAAAGATAAGAGGAGTGATACTGAGTTGTCCTGTAGAATTGGCCAAGGGTCATCAGGAAAGCTGAACTTGGAGTGAAAGAATAGATCTCAGTTTTTAATTCAGTGTTCGTTCCAACCCTCATCTATGGTCATTAAATTTAGGTATGACCGAAAGATTTTATTTTGTTTTCCTTTTTCTTGCGCCCTTCCGAGAAACAAAAAAAGATTCGTGAAGTTATTGGTGTTACCCAGGAAAAATAGCATCATAATGTCATCTCGTATCTACCTACTCGTAAACATAGCAGGCTGTGACGGTGCTGTCGCGTCGTCCGTGGTCTGTGCCCCGTGGATGTAAGCTGTATGTGAGTGTATGAATCTTTCTTTTGTTTTATCTTTTCTCTTCCAATGTGCTTTTCAAAGACATTGGAAGAGAAAAGATAAAACAAAATTAGTCAAGGAAGGGAGTATGCCAGCACGTTGTTGCTCTTAACCCACAAGCAATATTTAAAAAAAAAACGTATTGTATGGAGCGATATGCGGCGCTCACGTGTCTATTTCGATAAAAAATCACGTTGAATTTTTAAATAGGTTCTTTTGTAAGTGTCTGCAGAATTTTTAGTTTAAAACGGGACAATTTTTTTTTTTTGCGTAATTTGGTCATATAGCCTCATGATAGGAATGGAAAGGAGAATAGGAATAGAAATAGGGTAGGTATATGTATCTACCACGGTTCGTTGCAGACGGACCGAACCTAATACATACCCACTCTTGCAATGACTGGTTTTTCTTATAAACGGACATCCCTCATAAGCGGACAAATTTCTTGGTACCGTCAGTCCACTGTATTACTCTTAGGGATAGAGTGAGAAACGTCACTATTCGTGGGAGTCTTAATGTTGAGCAGCTACTTCTCCGAGTGAAACGATCGATTCTTCGATGGCTTGGACACTTTGTTCGCATGCTCCCTGGCACACTTACTAGACAGCTCATGCTGGCCGAGATGCGAGCGCGTCGCCCCCCTGGTAGGCCAAGAAACAGGTGGTGGGATCAAGTAAGGAACCTCTTCGAGTCCCGCCTGGGGATTGCGCCTGCGCCTCTTGAGTTGGTGGCGGAGGATCGAGAACAATGCAAAGACCATTTACTCACCCTCGCTCCGCGACCCTTGTTGAGGATAAGCGACATAGTAGAAAATGATGATGTCGGTCTTTTGAAGTAACCTAGACATTTCACAGCGTTCAAAACTCAACGTCAAACTTCACTCTAATGAGATCTCTATGAAATAATGTTTTTAAAGTCGAAGTTTAATGTGTTTGACAAACGCTGCCGTTCTAATTCTACGTCCGTTCTAATTCTACGTATGAATATAAAAAACTGAGTTTACTGTCATCAGCAAAGGGTGAATGAATTGGTAGCAGCTGACAAAAGATCATTTATAAGTTCTGGGCAGAGTTGTTCTGGGCTGCGATCTTTAGTAACGCAATCCCTGAATTCTTGGAAAGTATTTCATGTTTTATGATTCACTCAATTGGCTTCATTTCATGACATATAATTCAGCATTGAAATCTGGTATTATTTTTAAAGTCTTGACTGGATCAGTCTTTACAACCAATCTTATGATTGAAATCAATTGAATGCATTTTTTTTTCAACTCCTTGCATTCTTTGAAGTCACTTTGAAGACCTACCATTCTCAAAGTCACCCGCATAGCGTTGAAGTTTTTGGGACTTCAAAATTTTTGATGAAGTCTTTGGAAATCTCACATTTTTGTTGAAGTCTTGAGGATTAAAGACTGAGTAAAATCCTCAAAAGGGAATTCTTTCAAACCTAAAAGCTCATCGATACTCCATATAAAAGTGCAATTAGTCGTTTTTCCACACTTAGACAAACTTGCTTACTGAAATCCCCAAGACGTTAACGAAAATGTTTAAAGTACCAAAGACCTGATCAAAAATGTTGAAGTCCTAATAACTTCAACTGAATGAAGTGAATGGTAAAGACTTCAGTGACTTCAAAGAATGAAGTGTAATTGTAAAGACTAAGATTCAAGTGAATGCAATCTTAAGAATGTTTCAAAGCATTGGTCCAATCAAGAACTTCTAAAGAATGGTGATTTAAATATTAAAGTCTTTATCCCAAAATGAAATCAGGAATTGAAAAATCCGCGATGTGATGTCCATTGATTTTTTAAATTAAAAGATTGCAGGATTTTGCAACTCTGGACCTGGGCAAGACCTGCATTCAAATGGTAAACTAAGAACTTGAAACCAAGACCTTGAGATCTTGAAGCTTACTTAACTGTACGAGTGGAAAAGTGAATTTGTTCCATGGTTATGCTCGACGCGCTTAAATACAAGTGCGAACATTGTAGAGTCTGGGAGAACGGGGTTGGCATAGCAAGTACATTTGCTTCGTATATAGAGAGCTGAAAGCTGGAATGTCGTTGTCGAAACACCCTTGGGCCAATGAAGAATTTTCTTCTTCAGTTTTGGGCCGTATTTGGTCTTGAGAAAGTCCAAACGTGTAAGAATTATGTACATGTTTTCGACTAAACGCGGTTTTGATTTCAAACTAGCGACTGATTTCAAATGTCAGCCTTATGAGTAACGCAGGCGTGTCAATGGCCAAATTTAACAATTTTTTCGATCGGAATACACTAAAGCTTGCAATAAAAGGTAAGGTATTAGAGAGAAGATATCAAAGCATGGCTTATTCGTTTTTTCATTTATTATTTTCGTTCATTTATGAATTTCCTAGAGTGGTAAGAAAATTTTAGCAGCTATATTTTGCTTTTATATAAGTTCTTATACCTTTTGATAACTAGTAAGCGAATAATAGCCCAGCGAGTTGTTAAATAAATAATTCTCTTAGATTTCTGTAAAAGTGGAAGTTCTTTTTTATACCCGACCCAGGGTATATTAATTATTAATGCGTAGACCCCTAAGGACTTTTAAGCATATGATCGAGACCGACAGGTGAAGTCATTAAGCCATGTCCACCCGTCCCTCCGTCCATCTGTATGTGTGAAGGTTTAAGTTTTTCAAAATCCAGTTCTTATTTTGAACAGACAAAGTGCCCAAATTGTTTAAATCCGCCGAGGGCCACGCCTACTATTGGCTTCAATGTGAGACAACTTCTCATTCATATTAGAGGTTGTCGACCATGCCCGATGATTTCTTCTTGGTTCACGTCCACCATTTTTGGGGGCGTGGCACAATTCAGGCTTGAAAACTTCAAGATTTGATGTTGCTGATGCTGGGTAAAAAGGATCGGGTATTAAGAAGTTCGCTACAGACGAACTCTTGCAGTAACTCTTTTTTTTTTAGATATAATAGTGAATCAGTTACGTTCTGCCAGTATAAACGCACTAAAGACGACATCTGAGCACATCGTCGCTGAAACTCATTAATTAATAAGTTTCCCATTCCTGGAACAAGCCAATTAACAATGTCCCAACACCCAAACAACTTACAATCATTCTGTTCCTCCTTAAGGGAAGACGTCTTAAAAATAGTCAAATAGACCTACCTTTATGAAAACCTTTATGAAAAAATTTATTTTAAACACAATCCGTACATACCTTCGAGAGCTCTAAAATTCTTAGCTTGCGTGTTCATATTAGGGAGTACCTCTTAGGCGTTGACTTCGAAACTGTTTAGGGTTGTTTTTTATTCGCTGGTTAATACTCAAAATATCTGCTTCTGTTGGCTTAGTTTTCGTTCTCTATCACCGTCACGTACGTTTTTTTAAGCTTTAATTTAATCTCTATTACTTATAGTTATGGTTTATTATATTATTTTTTTATGTTTTAATTAAATTGTAACACTTTTAGCAAGGCCGTAGAAAATGATAAACAATAATATCGAACAAATTTAAGGAGGTCGAAAGGTACGTAAGAACTTTTTGTTTTCTTTATTAAATTTCTTGTAATTCGAGTTGTATTATTATTAGGTTTTAAATAAATTCATATAATCATCGGATTTTAGTTATACACGTTTTCTATACGTTTTTTTTTTTTGATTTTGGTTTAGAATGTAGTTAAATTTAAATATTATTTATATGTTGGTTTTGTTGTTGTTGATGTTGCAATTTGATGTCACAATGAGAAATGTTCGTACTTATTTAAATTTTATTTTGTTTTATGAGAACCACTATTATTATTAAATATATATGTATTTCTATTATTTGTTTAAAGATTGCAAAGTCTTTTAATTTACCTAAGAGTTATATTTTTATATATAATATATATGTATCGAAGTCCTTTAAGATATCACGTATTTGTTTCAATGTTTTTTTTTTAATTTAATTTTAATTTTACTCCATTTATTCTTACTTTTTAGTTAATAATAAATTTATAATAATTATCACAGTGATGTTAATTTTTTATGTTGCATAAACTTTGTTTTTACTTTAATCCTTCACTCACGCAATTCACACGCACATATATATACATTCACATATATGTATATATATGAATTTTAGCTGCTTATATTACTTCTGTGTATTGTTTTTTTGTTTTGTTCTTTTTTTTTTCTAATACGTAAAAATGCCTTATATTATTTTGTTTTTATTGTTTCCGTTTTATTAGTATATTTTGTTATATTTTATTTTATTTCACTTAACTTTATTTAACAGTCCGCACTTGTGTTGTTAGTTATAACAGTTTTTTTTTCTCTTTTTTACTTTTACTTTATTTGTATAAACCTTATGATAATTACTTTTTTATCTTTGTACTTTTATTCTTTTCTTTTCAGTGTGAATTTGAATAAATATATATTTTTTTAAGACCTAATCTTTCTGGATAACAGTGGGTGTGTGTGTTTTTGTTACTGTGTCCTTAGACGTTTGCTTTAGAATCACCGTTTCGAACTGTTTTTTTTTTTTTTTAAGGGAAAAGTTTTTTTACTATCCGTCGTTGGCATCCAAAGTTTAAAAAAAAATATTGTGTGAAAATAAAAGCGAAAGAAAATAAACTTGTAAAATAGGCAAACACTTTTAACAATGATCCGTTGTTGCTTTGTAATATATATTTTTCATATATTTGAGGTTAAATTTACAATTACTATAGATGTTTCCTTCGATAAATGTGTGCTGTTGAATTGTGACTTGTAACTAGTATTTTCGTTTCCTTGTTTAAGTTTGAATTATTTTGGCCGTAGATGATTTTGTATGGATGCTCGCGGGAGCAAACACTACTTTCACTGTAAAATTTTTTTTAACTGTTTTTTTTTTTAGTTTTTGAGTATTGAGTTTATAAAGATTAGTATTACCGTAGTAGCACTGGGCCCTACGATATAGGTTAACTACGCGAAAATGATAACTTTTGTATTTTCTAATGGCATTCAGTTTTTTTTCGGTTTGAAAAAGTTAAAACAAAAAGAGAAAAAAAATTAACACTAAACTTTAAAGTTTTTATTATTTGCTTTCGTTTCCTTGTTTTGCTTTATATAGTTTTTTTTTTTGGCTTCAGTTGCAGTTGCTACTTAATTTTGAGGAAATATGATTTGGTTGGCTTGATTTGTTTGAGTCCTTTGAGCTAGTTTCCACAGAATGGAAATTCTAACGACGCTTTTTTGAGGAAGTTAGCTTAACTCTAAGTTCTGTAGTATTTTTTTTTTTATTTGATGATTTTGTTAAGTTTTGATGATGAAAATAGTGTGATGTCAAAACGGAGATTTAGTTACAAAAGCTGGAAGGAAACAAGAAAACGATTTGAATTAGGAGGTCCAAATAAGAGTCCAAAGATAGGAATAGGGGAAATGATGTATGCATATAGGTTTATTTAATTATATGATAGATATGCCTGTAAATATGCTATTTTCCTTTTTCAAGGTACATTTTTTCATTTGTCAACAAAATGTCATCTGTAGTTGACAAAAAAAAACCCAACTTTTGAAAAAATACCTTTACAACTGTTTCTATGATAGTCCAAAAACAATAAAAGTATAACTGTACAATTAGATAGCATAGATCCGTTCTCCAACCATGTTGGTATCAGAACACCGGCTTAAAGCTTAACATAACGAGTAAGAAAATATTTTTTTCTTTACTTTTTCCTTTTTTTACTTTAAACCTTATATAGAAAAAGAAGATCAGTTGTGTCAATGTTAAAATAAACACCTAAGACGTTGAACCCGCTAAAATGTGTGCTCAATACTAAAGTACTCGGTTGTAAACGTACACGTTTAAAGAAAAAAGCTCATAACATGACATTTAAGTGCGTTGAAACTGAGATAATTTTTTCCACACCACATGCAAAGAAGTTCGGTGATATGTCTTAAGGTACACCTTTTTCTGGTCCATTTGGTCGGCAAATGGCAACTTACGCTTTTTCATAACTATTTATGCCATTTATACTCTTAAGGCTGCGCGCAAATATGCGATTTTTGTCGTTGTTGATTGTTTTGTTTTTCTAAAGAAAAAAAACAATCGACAACGACTAAAGTCGCATGCATGCGCGTAGCCAAAGGCAGTTTATAATTGCGTCATTAATGACTTTAGGATCATTTTAAGGAAATGAGAAGTTTGAGGGGATCTCAAAAAAATGGCTTGTCTAACTATTTTCAAAATCGGAAAATGGATAGTGGTGGTACCAAATGAAAGCTAAGATGTCCTTTACGAATTCACTGGGCGGACAAACTTTGAATGGGCCAACCAACGGGCCCGACCATTTAACACAAAATTTAATATTATACAAGAAAAGGGTTAGCAGAACATGAACTTGCGGACCATGAAATAGCTGCCCATTGCATTGCTCGTTGACTCTGACATTCATTCAATATAAAATGCCCAGCAGTGTCATTCCGCTCTTCTAACATTGTGCTAACGCTAACCAGAATTCCCTGAAAGCATATTGCCTTTTTGACATTGCCTTTTTGAAGGGGTTTGTAGGATCACTCCTTTGAACATGGCAATACCAACTGAACGCGCCATGCTCCATTTTCCTGGAGATAGGTTCTTTCGCATGGAGGCTTCATCCGATTTTCGATCTTCGTACTTCTTCTTCGTAACTCTGACTCGCTTTGTTACTGCTGCTGTCATGCGAAGCATCTTAATCTCAGCTGCCGTTAATTTGCTCTCATATTTCTTATACGCCGTCTTACATTGTGAACCATATTTGAGCGGCGGATGCACAACCGCGGTGTAGACCCCTTCTTTCAGCTTAGGGGGCATTTTTCGGTCATAGAAGATTGCGGAGTTTTCTCGCCATATCATCCAGCCTACGGTTATGCGATGATTGATGTAGTCACCACAGTTTGCTTTGCTATTGATCATAGATCCGAGGCACTTAAACTTTTCACACTTGGGAAGCACATTAATGCCTGGAATTGGCTCGGTTGGATCAGAGAATGGGCACCACAGTTACTCTGTCTTATTTCGGCTAATAAGATACCCCCCTCCAAAACTTCCACCCATATATTCCACCTGCTCGCTGCAGGAATGTATGATCTTCATTTATTGTGGCCCCATCGTCAGCGAAGAATTACTGATGTACTTTCGGGTCCGTCAGTTTTACTTCGAGCAGACAATCAAGGACTGCAATGAAAAGCAAAGGACTTAGGACGCTTCCCTGGTGTACACCGAATTGGGAACTTATCAGTGACTCCGGAAGGTCATCTCACTCTCATTTTAGCTCCATCATACATGTCCGTGAATATCCGCACGTAGGCTTCTGAAAATTTTGTAACAAAGTACATATGTATGTAATTCACTTTAAAAAAAATTCATACACAGTGGGAAAAAAACATTAACTTAAAAACATTATGGGTTTTTGCGTTGTAGCTCAGGGCAGATTTTGTTCAGGACAGATGGTCTCCTTTTTTTAAAAAAAATTATAAAACCCAACCGAACTCTACATACATATTCGCTAACACACAAAATTTGCAGTCCTTTTTTTTTACAAAAAAAATTTAAATTTTAATAAATACATATTAAAGTTTTTAAAAAAATAATGGATGGAAAATGTGTAGCCGTTGACAACGTTTGTTTGAAAAGCTTTGTTCAAAAAGCCTATATGGGGCAGACATACAAAGAAAATATAGCTTAAGCGAAGGCTAAACAATTTTTGGTAAAACAGTTTTAAAACTGTTTTCAACGTTTTTTTAAAAAATAAGTCATAAAAAACTTATATACATCGTTGTCAGAAATATTGTATTTCGAAGACATTTTAAGTATCAAATCGTAAAGTCCACCTAAATTAAAAGTATCTAGTACAAATCATATATAAAAACATATAATTGTTTTAATTACATAAAAATATAAATATACGTATCAAATATTATCTAAAAATAACAAAATATATAAGTAAACATTAAAATGAAAAAATAGTTTTTATAATTTTTTATATGCAAACCGGCCATTGATGCATTTTGGCCTTTTTTGTCTTCATGGAAAATTGTTTATGTCTGAAATTTTTTCAAAACGCTACACAGCACCGTTAAGCCGCGTTGTCACAAGGAACAGGAACAGAAACTGAAACAGAATTGCATTCAACGAATCTTGCTTTCAGTTGCCAATGTATGGGATTCTGTTTCTGCTCCTTTTTTACGTTGCTTGTGACAACGCGGCTTTACTGAGATATAGGCCGAGGGAAAGGATTGAAGCACGAGTTTTTAGCGGTCCGTTCAAAAATGGAAAAAGGGCCTCTTATGGTATCGCTCCGTTGTCCCTCCGTCCGTCTGTCCGTCCGCAACTGTAACTTTTGAACGGGAAGTCGTAGAAAGATGAAATTTTGTAAACTTACAAAGCCGGTGAAAAAAATGAGAACGCATTGTTACAAGGGCAATTTTTTTGAATACACGCATAATGGTTTAATTACAGTTTGAATATTTATTGTAAAAAAGACAAAAAGTGTTTTGGCCTTATCTTAAAATGTTTTAGAGTCAGAAAAAAGAAAATTGAAACACGCACTAAAAAAATGTTGGATTTTCTTAATCTAACTTTTGCAAAATATTGAAACGTTTTTGAGAAATAAGGAATGGAAAATAGATACCCATTTTTACGTGCTTAAGGTCATAACTTTTTCATCACTTTATTTAAAAAGCCGATATTGGACTAAGATATAAAGAAGCCCAAGGCTAAGCAAAGGCTAAAATCAAATTTTGGTTAAACGGTTTAAGAACTGTAGTTTTTGCGTATTTTCGAAAAGAAAAATCGTGAAAAAAATTTTGTCCCCATCACTATCTTCGATACAGCATCGGCCAAATTATTTAAAAAAATGTTGCAGGTGCGGAAAATAGCTTTGTGTATAGGGTGAATGGGATTCATGAGAGGATTTGTTTTTATTCGCTCGCCAAGCGGATTTTAATTTGGTGTAAGTGGAGACATGGTGTAAAATTAATGAAAAAATATTTTTTTTAGCAATTTTAAACCCGAATACCGGCCAAGCAGTGAAAAATCTTCCCATTATTTAGTAGGTACACTGCAATGGCAGCATTTAATAACTCGTATACACAGATCTTATGCGTACATCTTCTTAAAATTGCACTCGAAATATTCTTTACATATAAAGCAAAACAAATGTGTAATTGAGATGCGCTTAAAAAAATGTCATAAAGTCTGAAATCGTCATTAAAAGAAAAAAAAACCAAAGTCGCAAACATACTAAACAACATTTTATATTCAAATTTAGCAATAATACTACGCTAAGCCTTCAAAAAAAGCCAACGGACCGCTCCGTGTATGACTGCATACTTGACGGTCTTTTTTTATTTTTTAGGTTTCTTCTGCATTTTTAATCCATAAAACGACTAATTAAAAAAACTTTTTTCGTGAAAACCTTAAAGCTTTTTTTGTTGTTTGAGAATGGTTGTCCTCTTCCGCGTTTTTGAATTAAGTTGTAAGATGAATGAAAAACTCATTTCATTGTTTATTCCTTACGTTTCGAATCGAAACTTTCGATAGGGGTTGAAATCATCTTTGGTTTGGATGATCTTTATTGAAACAATTCGATTGAATGGGTACA
Organism: Neoascia interrupta; assembly: GCA_947623515.1. Classification (NCBI taxonomy): domain Eukaryota; kingdom Metazoa; phylum Arthropoda; class Insecta; order Diptera; family Syrphidae; genus Neoascia; species Neoascia interrupta. The sequence goes on along the minus strand of OX392463.1, from coordinate 217,469,625 downwards.
TGTGTACAATTTACGCTTTGGAGTAGATACAAACATTTAAATTGACTTACATATTCTTTTATGTATGAAAACTTTTAAAATCTGTATTAAGTATTCTGGGTATGAGTATTAGGAAAGCAAAATCAAATCGCTTTTAAAAAATAAATAAAAGTAGGTATATAACCCTTCGTCTGAAGTGTTTGTCTTGTGATGTTTGCATGTTTGAAAAGAACTCGGATTCGACCTCCCCGAACTTGGATTTTAGTTTTCCAGGAGTGTATCTGTAAGTTGTCTCGCATTGCGTGCCGTCAAAATAGAAGCAAAACCAATAAAAAATATAAACGTGTCAAAAAACAAACACCTTTGGATCGAATAAAAGTGAGCAGTTCAGTGTTTCAAATCTAGACGGCTTGTCGGAATACATTCTGAGGCCCCGAATTGACAAACCTAGCGTTGAGACCATAGTTTAAGCACAAGGGTTATCAGATTATCAGATAACCTCACCTATGTAAAAAAAAAATGCATTTAATAATATCTACGCGATTAGTAGATTATGGAGAAAAGCTTATTCAACTCTATTAGCCGGCAAATAACTTTAATAACTTTCAGACAAAGTCTGAAAAGGCAGTGTTTTCGTTTTACTCAGAATTGCTGCATAACCGGGGCCAATGACCCTTAATTCAAATTAACCTTGTTTAAAACTGGAAAAATGAAAATCCGTCTTCGCCTAAGGAAATTTGTCGCAAGCAGAGCCTCTGCAATGAAATGGATGTAGCCAATATTCTAACTCGACTTTGCGGCAAACTAGGTCACAAAATTTGAGATCAGTTCAGAGCAAACCTGTCCCAAGTTTTGTCGCCTTCTGAAAAGTAAAAACAAAAACAGAGGGCGGTGCGTTGCGTACACACAAATAACTCTGCCCTTTCTGAGCTCAAAATTTGTAAAAAGCCACTTGATTTGTTTATCAATTAAACTCACTGTCAGTCTAATTAAAACGGTCTCACAGATACACAGTGCGCACATACAAAACTTTGAAGAAGGTACAGCTCGGATTTCACAAACTTCACGCATAGAAAAGTCCTTTTTGGAAGACTCTAAATGCGACACACGAAAACACCAAGTTAATGACCATCTCCGCACCAGCCTCACCAACAAGAAAAAAACTATTGGACAACTCGTATATAGAAAGGAGTACAGAGAACACAGACGCATTCATAGCCAGCACCAGCACCCGCAGCCCAAATGTCAATCAGCGAGCGACCAATATATACGTTGCAGTATCGATTTCTTCCTTTACGAAAAAAAAGAATAAAACCCCTGAGGAAAACGCTTTGCTTGTAGTTTCTCTTTGAAAATTAACAATTTGCAGACGAATTCTGGGTTCACTTAACATGTTAACTAATGGTACGGGGGACTATTTTTACTTTTCACCGATTGGACAGCGAAATTGGAAACGTTCATTGTGAAAAATTAGGAAGTCGCACGGGCATGGCGAAGAAGGAAAAATTATATCGTTCGATGGGGGTTATTTTCGGCTCGAATTTAAGGACTTTTTCGGCGAAAATTACTTAAACCAATTGGAGAAATCGGATCGTTGACTTGTGTAATTATTTAGAGAAGTTGTTTTTATTGTTTCAGAACACATTTTAAGGGTATAAAATTAATTCTTAAAAGTCTTCAACCAATACGTACCACGACACAGCACAACACTGACGACATGACGCCATTTTCGCATTTTCTATATTTTCTCTTTTTCACCACAGCGGAGTTCACAACCGACTATCAAATATAAGGTGGAAGTGCAAGAGAAAAAATAGCAAGAAGGGGAATCACGTAAAATGAAACGTTAAACATAACCATAAATTACCGAATAACTAGCATAAATTACTGAATAACTAGATATTCGACTTTTGCGTCCCTTAATATTGCTCCGAATTGTTACTTTATTTAAACGTGTGATTTAATTTTTTACAACGAAACAAACTCTATGCAATGCAGAGTTTTTAAATAAGATTCTTCTTTTTTGCGAAGCAGAATCAGGGCAAAAAGGATAAAACGCGACCTACAAGCGAAATGAAAAAAGCCGAAATTCAGTAAGACATTCAATTAGAAATTCAGTCGACAAATCGTACAAATCTCATACACTCAAACCATCCACTTACGCCAACTAACAATTCCGCATACACCCGATGAATTGGACGGAGAGAGTGTCCCCTTTCCATCATTTACTTTAAAGCTAATAATGTTTGTGATAGTGGCCGTGTAGGAGATGGGCAAACAAAGAAATAAAAAAAACGAATCCAACTCCGCAGACTTAAGGTCAGATTAGACTATGTGCCCAAAGGCATTTTTCCTGTCATTGTTATTGGCATTAAGTAACATGCAGCGTAATTGCCATTTTCAGAATGCTTTGATATGTCAATCTGTCAAAGTCGAATGAAATGCCATTTCAGACATTCAATGCGATCGAGCTTATAAGCAAATGACAGCATTTTTGACTTGAGAACAACTGTTAAAAAGGCGCCTTGGCTTGCCGATGAAAAGGCCGCAAATTTATATTTTGTGACAAAAGACAGTGAAAGTGACACGCGTTTCGAATATTATTTGACGTAAAAGCCGTCAATAAGCAAGCTAGGAATTTGATGCATTTTCCTCTTTGCTACAAATAAGCCAAGGCAGCATGCAGCCTAATGAAAACCTTAACCGTGGGACCACAATGCCCGTAGCGGTGGTATGTAGCAGTAGTACGTAGTACAGCCGCGGAGCCATGTGGCGTAGTACGGAAAAAAATTGAACACAATGGTGTGGCGCGGCTATGTCGAACAAAAACCTCGTTTATAAACAATGGCCGATGCTCTGAGTTAATTTGAACTAGATTTAATATTTTTGTACAACGGATGACACAAATTCCATAAAATTTCTTTAGATTTAACCATCTCAATAAACTTTTCGACGTCCTTTTCCTCCATTGTTAACTTAACTTGTATTGAACTGTCCACCGTGTAGCGCTGTCAACCGTGTAGCGCTACGAAAGTTAAAAGTTGGCCAACTCTTACTACCGCCACAGCTACGCGCTACCGCCACAGACACACATTGTGTGCGCAATACACTGAATACATGTGTTTTAACTTTTGACAGCGCTTACTACCGCTACTACTACCGCCACAGCTACATCACTGTGGTTCTACGGTGAGGTAGTAACTACCTTAGTAGTTAGTTAAGTTCCTTACCTTAGTTCCATGCCATTCGGTTTTTGCTTTTTTACATCAGCTGATCGCGTAAGGTATATTCTTGTTACATCTTCTCACACATATTCTCGCCTTATAAAAAATGTAAACAAATGGTTGTTGGAGAGCAAGAGGGACGCAAGTTGAATATCTAGGTTTTCAGTTACATTGTCCTTGTTTTTTGTTCCACTGTGCATTTTTTGTGTAAGCCCAGACCAAATCAAATGACGAAGATTTGGCATCACTACCCATCAAAACAGACAACAGTCGTCACTTTCTTATCAGACGTATTGAACTTCCATTTCTGATAAAAACAAGAAAAATTGGGTAATGGAAAGAGGTGGCGAATCGAATCCAAATCTCAAGTAACACTGATCGAACAAAGTTCAATACCAATTGTCGGAAAAATGAAATTTGGAAAACTCATTGGTGCTATCGACGAGGGGACCTCGTCGGCTCGATTCATGATCTTTAAAGCTGGCAAGGATGAGATTGTGTGCTATCATCAGATGTTTGTTCCACAAATCTACCCGCAAGAAGGATGGGTGGAACAGGACCCAATTCTTATACTATCAGTGGTGCGTACGTGCATGGAAGAAGCCATTAAGAAGCTCATACAGCTTGGAGGCAAAGTCGAAGTAAGTACAAAGCCGGATTGTTGTCGGATTGAAATCCGAGTTCAAACAGTAGTGCGTATGACATTGAGTTATCATCGTGTAAAGGTTTTATTGAGCTCTTGTAAAATCCAAAATTTGTAGGACATCGTTGCTGTGGGAGTTACGAATCAGCGTGAAACGACAGTAGTGTGGGACAAAGAAACCGGAAAGCCACTTCATAATGCCATCATCTGGTTGGACATGAGAACATCAACGACTGTTGATCAGCTCGTTGAAAGCATTCCAAACAACTCGCACAATAAGAACTACCTAAAGCCTCTCTGTGGGCTGCCTCTCTCCCCATATTTCTCGGCGTTAAAACTTCGCTGGCTGAAGGACAATGTTCCAAGCGTGACGCAGGCAATGAAGGCCGGCAGCTGCCTCTTTGGTACCGTCGACTCTTGGCTAATTTGGAATCTTACCAATGGCGTTCATATAACTGATGTAACCAACGCCTCACGAACAATGCTAATGAACATCGAAACCTTGGAGTGGGACCAACATCTGCTGAAATTCTTCGACCTGCCACGAGGCATTTTGCCAAAAATCCGTTCGAGCGCCGAAATCTATGGCAATGTCGAGTGGGATTGCTTGAAGGGTGTTCCTATCGCTGCATGTTTGGGCGACCAACAGGCCGCCTTGGTCGGCCAGCAGTGCCTTCACAGAGGCCAGGCAAAGGCAACTTATGGCACCGGGTGTTTCCTTTTGTACAACACAGGTAACTCGATTGTCAGCTCTTCACATGGGCTGCTAACAACGGTCGGCTTCCAGCTGGGAAAGAATGCAAACCCGTTCTACGCTCTTGAGGGTAGCGTTGCTATTGCTGGAGCCGCCTTCAATTGGCTCAAGGACAACATGGGCTTAATAGACGACTTTAGCCAGATAGAACCGATGGCTAACTCGGTGAAGACATGCTCGGATGTTTACTTTGTGCCGGCATTTAGTGGCCTGTATGCCCCGTACTGGAATCAGGAGGCCAGAGGGTAGGGATATTTGCTTTCAGCACAACAATGTTTGACGATTTTATTTCTTTACAGCGTCATCTGCGGCATTAGCGAAGAGACCACTAGCGAGCACATTGTACGCGCCACTTTGGAGGCTGTGTGCTTCCAGGTGCGCGATATTCTTGACGCAATGAACAAAGACTGCGGCATCCCGCTGACTAAGCTAAAAGTAGACGGTGGCATGACTGCCAATAACTTACTTCTGCAGATTCAGGCCGATTTGGTTGGAATCAATGTAATACGACCACAGGTAGCCGAAACAACATCATTGGTAAGTGGCAAAGCCAAAGAAAAAAACTTCAGCGAAAACTGTTGAGGAAGAACTATTACAGAATCGGCGACAGTTCAAGAAGACCTTCTTAATTGACTGTCGTAAAGTGAACTGTAGAGGTCAAAAGATGAATTTCTTAATATTATTGAAAACTAAGAAACAAAATGTTCGGACTAAATTGTCGAACGAAAGTTAAAATTGTCCAACTAAACTCGAACGAAAAACGTGAATACTTGTCTAAGGGTATAGACCAATCATTCTATTTGCTTGGTTTAAAGCTCTGTTACGTCATTTGACCTACATTTATTGTTTTAAGACTTTGCACCCTTCTGCGTGCATGAATAACATCGAAGATTCTTTATCAAACCCGTCTGAAAATAGCCTCTAAAAACGTAGCCACAACAAAGCGGCACAATAACCCCAAATTTGAGTACATCGCACTGTTGTGATAAATCTTTCCTTAAAGCTTCGCCTCAAGACAATACGAATTGTAATCTATTTCCGTTGCTTTGAGAAAACCAAATTTTAACGCAACCACAGTGTCCATGAAAAAGTTCATCAGCACCCGACAATCTTAAAACGTGAAGAATTCCTTGATTGTGTTAACTTGTTCTTCAAAAATGACGAGATCAAAGCAGTAGTTACTACTTGTACTCGTTTAAGTATGTATTACATCAACGCCTTAGTTGTATTGTATTTTAAAATACAATCGCGAGTTCAAATAGCAGGCCGCGAGCTAAATTTCTCCATTATCACAAACAGTTGATTGATGCTCCCAGCGACTCTATGCCCTTAAGATCTTGATTCCTTGAATGAAATTACTAATCGGGAGAATCTTGCTTAGGAGATGAAATTCTAGAACAAGGTTTTAGTCCTCTGAAAGTCGCTCTGAAGTTTAGCCAGGCTGGGGATCAATCGTTTTCTATTCCTTTTTCTTCATAGTAAGTGTCTCTCCTCTTAGGAGGCTGACTATCATCCTCATGACTTCTTCTCGAGAGTTGATAGTCCTCATTAGCTGGGTCGCTGAGAGTCCGAACCAGTCCTGAAAATTCTTCATTTATTTTGCTCTTCCTGTTTATGAAGGCAAGAAGGCTTGCTCGATTCTACACTTTATTTCCTCGGTCGAGTTTGCTTTCCAGTTGAATTGAGTTCCTGGATATTTGATTTCCTCAACACTCAATTGGTGTTTCCGATTTTCAGCTCAAAGAAACTTTGCCTTCGAAATGCTTATTTTGAGTCCATATTCCATGCTGACGTATTTATTTTTATTAAACAACAAGTTAAGTTCTTCTCCGTCTTTTGCTATGATTATCGAGTCATCGGCATGTTATTATTTTTTCTCCCACTAACAGCGATTTTCTCTTCAATTGAAGTTAAACCAGGCATAAAACCCCGAATCCATTTCCTTTCATTCAGGGAGCTGCTCTCGCTGCTTACAAAGCTTTACTGGACGCCGACATTGATGCACCCGTATCAGATGCTGCAACAAGCAGAATTTTCAATCCACTGATCAGTGAAAACGAACGTGACATCCGCTACTCAAAGTGGAAAATGGCCGTGGAACGTTCCTTTGGCTGGGACTCTTCTTACGCCGAGAGCAGAAATTTGGCTTCATCGTTCTAAACACAAAAAGCGACACAGGCGCAGTATTTTTTTTCTTTTATGTGGGTTATCTCTCTTTTATGTGTGCAAAGATATTTTTTCATGTTAAAAAAATAAAAAAAAGTTAAATAAATAGCGAATAAAACAAATTATAACTATTGATAAAAAATTGGATATTTTTTTTTGTGTTTGCTTTATGAGAAGAGCCAACATGAGAATCCTAGTGCTGTTCTTCGGCCAATCCAGGCGGGTCTACGTCATTAAGTATACCACCGGCTGCTTCTTCGCCATCGGCTCCGATAAAGGGCCGAACTTCCGGTGCTATGGCGACATCTGGTGGTGGTATAGGGTTTCCACCTTAAAAAAGCAAATAAAATTAGTTGTTTTTCTAACAAGGAAAAACTCTTTATCGAGTTACTTGCGTCGAGTTCCAAGGGTGGATCGGCGTTGGCCTCTGCTAAATTGGTTACCGACTTTGATTTGACACACTGGAAGTCTACGTGGCGGCTTTTGGCTTCCTCCTTCTCCCAGGACATGTGTATGAAAGGACGCTGGACGTAACTATATATTACCTAGAAAAATTGTGTGCAATCAGTGACTTTGGCAGTTGTTATTGCAATAAAACTTACTTCGGCGCGACCACCTGGGCGCTTACGAACTTTCTCCTTATGCGTCGGATAGCCCTCAATTCCGCAGCGAATCTTCTTGAGACCACGATCTTTCATCACTTGTTTGGCCACATCTCTGTTTTCGATATATTTAAAAAATCTGTGCATTGCAGTACTGTGAACGGCTGCAAGGAATGACGTGATAGTCGACACCAAACGGAGAAACTTTTAACGTGAACTTACTTTGACAGTATTCCTCCCCCATTTGTGGTGGAAACTCTTCGTCCCAATCGACAACATCATCGTCGAGCAGCACAACAACGTGACACTCGCGATCGCCCCGTTCTGCGGAAGCAACCATAAGTGGTAAAACTAACTCTTCAAGGAAGACCTCAAATTGCTGACGAGCTCCCTCGTTGCTTAGTTCGTGCAAAAGACCTCCTGCACACAAAAGTGTTAATCAACTGCAAATCGGTGCCTGTGGAATGTTCTTACGTAAATTTTGGCAGCGTACTGTAGTGGCATCGAAGGGAATCAATAAATAGTCGCACGCCTCTTTGAGCTCGGGCACCGAAACCGATGGTGGACATTTAATAATTCCACTCTTATAGTATTCCAAGATCGCCCGAAACACTACATGTGAGATTCCCTCGGCGACTTCGTATTCACCCCTTTCATTGCAGTGTGCGAATTCAAAGCCCGAACTGAACATTGTGCCGAGCATTGTATTCCTGTGGGCAGTTACCAGAGCTGGATCAACGACAAAGCGAACATTGTCGACTAGCAGTGTGATGCGCTCGCCTGGGGCGGGCTTAGATGGTCCCGCCATCATGGACGCGGCAGTACCTGATTGTGTGGCAGCTTTACCATCGTTTTTCGAAATTGCTCCATCTACGCTACAGAGAAAGCCACCGCCACCACTTCCGCCACCCTTTTGCTGAAGCATAAGCTGTGGCTGGAGTTTGTTGCGGTTCATGTAGGATGTACTCCTGGAAAATGGATTGAAATGTGCTTTGAAAACCCGGACTTAAGAAAACTTTAATGAAAAATAAAATCTGAAAACTGATTATTGTCGGATCGCCTTCTGCGACGAACTAACTGTGCCTGAATCTAAATGCTGGTTTTCTCTCAATTCGAGCTCTAAAATTCTTATTAGCTGCTCGGCTATATAAAAAAAAATAAAGCAGACAAGGGTGTTTTGTTTTTCCGCGCGAATCATTATAAATTGCAAAACCTGCTCTGATCTTTTTTTCTGGAAATATTTTGTCTTTATTTTGTGGCCTAGATCGAAGCCATGTCGACTTTTGTTTACTCAGATATGCCAAAAACCAGATGAAAGGTTCTATATTCTCTCTGCATTTGAGGCTCCAGTCATGCATTTTTTTTCACTCGACTTCGCGGTTATTGTAACAATGAAATTATCCGAACTTTGGATCAGACAAATCTTACGCGCCGACTACAACGAATGAGACCGTTGGATCTAGCAGCATAAATTGACGGTATTGTAAGTGCCTTCGTTGGAAGGCAGTCTGGCACACGCGATTACTACAGAAGCTTGATCTACTTGTTAAGGAAACTTAGTTGTAGTCTGACGGAAAATGGGAGGTTTTTTAGTGAGTAAGAATCTTACACTACTATAAGCACGCACGGCCGGTCCTCTTAGTGCCTATGAAGGTTTTTCCTACCCGCGTGATTCTTGTTGCACCACAAAGAGAGTTTTTGAATGTATAAATTAAGGAGATGGAAACTTTGAAATTCCTTGCCTGTCATGAACAATTTAAAGCATCAACAACTGACACTAAAGCAAACATTTAACAATAGCATAAGCAAAGGAGATAAACAAGAGGGGACCAAAATGGCTACCTTGAGGCACACAGAGGTGACGAAAAAAAGTTTTTTGTTCAAAACTTTTTTTGGAATTTTACAGATTGCAATATATCTTTTGGAAGAAAGTCATCATAAGAAAAATTAGAAGTTTGTGCTCAGCGCTTTACTAAAGTTTATATAAATTGTATAAGTTTGAATATCTTTACCAAATTTGGTAATGACGAAACTTTAAAACCAAGAAGAAGATTCTGAAAAAGGCACTGGTTTTCGCAAAATTAGGATTTGCAATATATTATTTATAGTTACAATCAAGTCAAACAACTTGGAACGCGAGACCAAGACTGTTTACAGATGCTTAAAAAACCAAGTATATCGTATTCTCTCGGGTTTAAGCAAAATTTATGAGAGACATGGGAAATCAAGACTGCAACAAGATCTACAACTTATCTTAATGTTTTGGAAACTGTCGAAAGAAAATAGTGAAAGAGTAACTAAATTATCTACACTTTTTTGTCCGGAATAGGCTCAGAAAATACAGCTGATACAATAAAAAGCATTTTAGTAACTTAAGAAAGACATAAACGTCCATCAAATAGGATATTTTTCCCCTCAAACTTAAGCCGTTTAAAAAAAATAGCCGAAACTTAATATTTTCATCAAGCTCACTAGAAAAGCTCGTCTAAAAGCACAAGAAACTACCTACATATTTCCCTTAAAAGACTTATATTCTTTTAACCAATTGTCTCGACTTAATACATAAAATTTATTGTTTTCATTCGTATATATTTGAGAAGTGCAGAACACATGCCAATTTCCTTTTTTAGGGGGGTGGGTAAATGAGTACCTTTGGCTAAAGAATTTATGGGGCTGAAGGCTTAAGGCCTCCAAACCAATGAATCCGTTACGTCCGTCAATTTCTTACGTCTGTAGGGCATCCTTAACTGCTGCTAAGGTCCACCTGATACGCGTTATAGGAGGGAAGATTCTAACAGAGATTTTTTCATCTGTTCCACTTCCACCGCCCGACAAGTATTGTCGATATTAGGTTTGTTCTTTTCATGAATCCAGTTTAACATGACTTTGCATGTGCAGATTCAAACACCGGAGGCGACTTTTCTAGGCACGATTGAGAGTGTAGTTCTAGTTTTGAAGAGTTTGTTAGCCTAGGAGTTTCCTGGAATGTCGCTATGCTCAAGCGCCCAGTTCTGGTGAATGTTGAACTGCTTTAACATCTAACTAAGAAACAATCGCAAATCTAGAGTTACTTACGAGTTTAAAGAGCCTGATTCCAGACTAGTAATGGTCACCTGTCTGTCCGAAAAGATGCGTATTCTTACGCTAAGGTAATACATCCTTTACCGCGTAAACAACACCACAATGATTAGAAATTATCCAAGAAAACGCCCGTACCTACTCTATTGCTAGTTTTTGACATATCGGTGCAAAAGTGGATCTAGAGGCGATGGTGGTCTGAAAGTTTGCGTTGCATGGCGTTGGAAGTTGGGGTTTGGCGATGTCTGTGTTTCGAGAAGGGATCCTGGATATATATTCAGGATGCAAGATGATGTTGTTATGAGGCGAGTTGATTTCGATTGTAGAGTAGACTTTAGAATATACTCCAGAGGAATGCCAAATGCGTCGTACGCGTTCCCAAACTATACGATTTGGCACTGAACCAAAGAAACAGACAGAGAATCTCTAACGACAAGTGCTTCGTCCAATCAAGAGACGACTACATACTTTCACTACAACACATAGCGGAACCGGAAAAAATCCGCATATCTTTGATTTTACTTTGAAGGTTTCTTTTCAACGTTCTCAGTGTTCTCGAGTGCAAGGGTGTTGCAATGTAATAGCCATCGGATTAATCAAGAATTTACTTTAAAATTATGCGATTTCCCTCAATAAGTCAACATTTGCGATGACTCAAGTGTTTGTTTGCCTCGAATGATATAAACTACGCAAGAAAAAAACAAGTCTTTAAGTGACACAGACTTACCTATTCCGATTTTTCAGAATCCTGCGACGTCTTTCTTCGGTCTCATTAAATTCCTCGATGCTACTGCTGCTGCTGTAGGAAAGTTCGTCTTGTTTGCTTTTCAAATTGCTGTTCGAGTTCTGGCTAGATGACATCTTTGCAAGGTTTCTCTTCGTATAGCTGTGGGCACTGGTACTGACTCCTTTTTCACCTTTTCTTTCGACGAGAAAGTACGAGATGTAGGAACACCAATTTAGATTCACCAGCCTGACCGCTCTGTAAGGCAGTTATTCGCTTTTAATAGAAACACTACAGTAAAAGATGTGAAATTTTCCAACTAAATACTGGATTTGTTCGAAATATTTTTGTATAAAAATTGAGAGAATTTTTCCTTCACAAAATTTTCTTTTGTGCAAAACTTCTTTGATATTTTTTTTCCTTCGTTTTTGTCTAGACTGTTTGTTCACGGTGGTTAAATATGCGGCCAATCACAATGGGGACAATGCAACTAGCCTACAAAGGCTAAGGGTGGAGGCATAGTGTTAAATCGATTTTTGAATGCAGTTCAGTGCGTTCCAAGCGCTAGCGATTATACTATGCAATCAATGTGAGCTGCGAAATATTTCCACCGGTTGCGAAAAGAGTTTAAAAATAAATCTACAAGCGATTTTGGGCATACATAAGTTTAACTCGCCTCAAAAAAGAGCGACGATAAACTTTTTAAAGAGAGGAAAAAAATCCGGTTTTAAGATCCCAGGAGAAAACATATTTGTGACACATGCGTATATGTGGCTAAACTGTTGTCAGGTTTACAAAAGGGTGACGATAAAAAAGCAATTTTTCATTGTTCGTTCGGTGGAAACTCTGGAAAGAAAGTTTTTTTCAATCTTCTTTAATTAAACTTGGTGCTATGACTGGTTGAAAATTCATAAGTGTCCGGTAGTTAAAGATTTTTCTTGATCGGATAAGTGTCTGGTGGAAACGTGGTATTTTCCGAGCTAAGCCACATTGGCACAAGGAACTGAAACAGAAACAGAATTTGATAGCAACGCAAAAAGCTCTCCTCGAATTTAGGTTTCAGTTGCTTGTGTATGAGACGCTGTTTCTGTTTTACGTGACTTGTAACAACGTGGCTTTAACTTTTAGTCTTAAATTGGATTTTTGATATCGCGTGAAGGAAAGTATTGAAACGTATCGGAAAGTGGTTAGACGCGAGACGTAGTAATGGTTTGTGTAGCGAAAAGCTTTTCACGGGCTTTTAAAGGCGGCGAACATTTTTTAAAAATACCAAGTAACAGAAAGCAAATTTAGACGGTACCTATCCCTCTGGAAAAATATTTCTGATAGATAAATAGATGAAATATCTTTAGAGTTCCCTATATCCCCAGTCGGGCGTCAGAAGGCGTCAGAAGTGCCTAAATCAAAAAGGCAGTTTTTTGTCCAGTCGTATGAAAAATAAAAAAACACACCTAGCTATAAAATATAGGTACATATACAGAATTTTTGTTCATGCGCGATGTGACTTTATGTATTTGCGCTAAATATTGCATCAGCGTCTCATACAAGTTTTTTCATATTCCCCTATTTCAAAACCATCTAGCCAAGCCTTAATACCATGTTTACACTTGAATAGAACCGAATTATACAATTTTGCATATAATTTCAAAGAATTTCGCCATCATTTTTTCGGCCATGCAAATTCAGCATGAATTCAGAGAGCCAACAGAGTCGACTGAAAATATTTATAAATTGAATAGTAGCTGTGCATTTAAGTAAACACAATAGGAGTTAAGCCGCGTTGTCACAAGGAACAGGAATAGAAACAGAAACAGAATTTCGTACATTAGCAACTGAAACCTAAATTCGCTGAATGCTTTTTGCGTTGCTAATATATGAAATTCTGTTTCTGTTCCTGTTTGTGTTCCTTGTGATAACGCGGCTTTAGCATCAAACTTTGGCATCAAAGTCAATGAAGCTGCAAAGGAAGCTACATTGTATCGCGTTAACGGCGGAAATAACAGCTTCAATACAACTCTTCAGACGGATTTTCCAATGAAAGGTAGAGTTAAAATTAAAAGAGGCTTGGAATAGCTGTCAAGAAGATGGGCATTGAGTTTTCAGTTTGCGATTTTTACAACCGAAATAACTGTCACATAATTGTTTTTTTTTTTTTTATTGAATGACAACACTCCACAAATAATTTTTCTTGTCTTTTCGCAAAGTTAAGTGGAGTCGTGCGGCTTGAAAGAGTCGCAAGTCGGAAATTCGTCGCCAATCGATTCTCACGATTAGTTGTCGAAGCCGTAATCGTGTGTTGCCTTCTATTTAAACTTTTATGTGGCGACAAGAAATAAAACAACTCGCAGGAGTCCAAACGCACAAAACGTTTGTGCGTTTCGGACCGCAATTGGTCGCGCGTTTTTCTTTCGCCGTGTGTCCTTGGCCTTAGTTGATGTATGGAAAAACAGTTGAAAAAGAAAACATAAGAACAAAATAAATAATACTTTTTTAAAAATTTAAATTCCTAGACAAATCATTACCTAACTAATAACGCATGCGCTCTAGCCAAAAAATACCCAGTGGTGACCAGCGAGAAACTTACGCTGTTTATATGCGAGATTGTGCTGGCTCACTGAAACCAATCCATTATCTTTGCTGTTTATTACGTTGCGTAACTAAAGCGTAAAGTTTGCGGTAAGAACTGAGCGATTCGCATTTTGCTTGAAGGTGTGACACTTAATTTTTTCCCATTAAAAATTTTTGAAATATCATTGTAGCCCGGTGCACACCGTATGTACATTTACCCTGTGTGATGTGAAAGCATACTTCTTCGATATAGTGTATGTGTGCAAAAATATAAAAAAAAAAAAAATGGGCAACTGCCAAAAACCAATAAAAAATTGAGAGCTTTTATTGAATTTTTCGTAATTTTTGCTACGTTTGATTTTGATTACTTTACTGTTCGTGGTCACACAGTAAGAAAAACTAATAAACCCGCGTTATCACAAGGAACAGAAACAGAAACAGAATTTCATACATTAGCAACGCAAAAGACATTCAGCGAATTTAGGTTTCTGTTGCCAATGTACGGGATTCTGTTTCTGTTACTGTTTTAAGTTGCTTGTGACAACGCAGCTTAAGCCTGTGTTAGATTAACGATATTGATTGTTAATTTTCGCAAATTAAATTAAATCATTATTAAAGAAAGCTACAACAAAATTAAATAAAAAATAAATACATATTTTTAGTGTCAAAACCTTGATGACATGATAGATGACATGAAATATTTGACTTGAGATTAAGATGAATATGTTAATGAAGTTGAATCATAAAGAAATTGGAAGTACCAATCAAGAAATTTTTGTATTACGCTACTTTATATTTGCAAATTTTTTTTTCAAATTTGAACAAAATTTTTCCAATTTTTGCGACTGTTGCATACCTTTTTACACACGCATTGGAAAATTGAATGTTTAATTTGCGTTGCTTTTTTAAATGCACTAACAATGCAAAGCTGTTGTTGAATGTAAAAATAAGTTTTCATACTACCATAAGTGGGTAAAATAGGAAAAGTTTTTATTTTAAAAACCTACGCTTCTTTTGAATTATGCAACTTTTTAGTTTGATAGACGAAGTTAAAATTTTTTTTTTTGAATTGTTCATAATGAACACCTTTTTAATACTTCTAACAAATTAAAAATAAATAATGTATGCATGTACATATATATAAATATATATAAAATTTCATTATATAAAATTGGCCCAAATTATTAAAAATGAGGCCCCGCCCTTAGAGACGAATTAAATTTTCTTGCGCAAAAATTTGCAACAGATGTCACCACCAATTACCCAAGTCATATTTCCCAAAATAAAAATAGTCTCTATGTTTTCAATTTATTTCTCAGGTGCTTAGGTGCTAGTTACACCCACCTAGCAACCAAAATATTTTAATTATTCCTAAAATCATCATTTTCCCACTTTATTATTCCCATGAATTCGCTGCGCAGCATCTCTTTTTGTCAAAAGATACGGCGAATTCCCTCGCACCCATCAAATCTAACCTACAGACGGCGGTGACATCTCGCGTCAAAATCCACCAGCACTGCAAGTAATGAATTTTGTAAAGAAAAATGGAGTCAAATTAATGATGGCGACTGTCTATCGTCTTGTAAATATTAAAAATCAACTATAATAAAATTACGGCCAAATTTCAATTATCCAACCCAGCCGCAGGCGAACGCAATTGTGAACCGTAATCAAACCCGCAATATTCTCGTGCCGCCCCAAACTCCGCTAGCGATGTGCAAAATGTGCAAAATCAACGTAATGCATTTCTGACTAAACGAACTATGGCGGGGATAACTTAGCGAACGAGAATTGTATGTGTTGTGTGTTGTTTACTTGACTTTTATCACAAATTCACGATTGAAAAGGTCGAACTTTTCACCCCAAATCCTTTCCGAACCCTCGGCCGAGCAAGTTCCGTCGCGAAAACCCAAAAAACCCCCCGTAAATCCGAAAAACAAAAATTCTATTTTGACAACCCCGAACACGAACAACTTGAAACGCAGAATACAAAAACGAAAAATACAAAAATATTTTTCTTCTGTTGCAGCCGTGTGCGATGCAGAGTGCAGTGTGAATCTAGCAAACATAAATCTAACAAAATTCCATCGGATAATGTGTGAAACGGTCCCATTTGCACAAGTTGCACGCGAAAACTCTGAAAATACACAAAAGTGATTTTTTGTAAATAAAAGTCGTCACCCAAGGAAAATAGTTTAGTATACATATACATGTACACTGGGTCCGTCTCCGTCTCCGCGTAGGGTAGAGAGATAGTTATAGGCGCGGATGGGTACATCCCAGCAGCGGAATTGGCGAAATATACTTTTTTGTTGTTCGAGACGCAAGTGAATCGCTGATTTGAGGTGAGAAAAGTCCCACTCAAGTGTCGCAATCGCAGGCAGAACCCAACCAAAGATCGACAAGTCGGTATACTTGTGCGGAGAATGTAGTGTAAGTGAATGATTGCCCATTGGCCATTGTCCCGTGTCTCACGTTTGCCAACAGGTACAGCAGGAGTAGAACGCGTCAGCCGCTTGTCCTCACACACTTCCGCGAAGCAGCCGCGCGCAACCAGTCCAAGCCACACTTCTGCACAGAAATAGGCGAACAAAATCATCATTTATGTTCAATCAAACATTGAAATGTCACAAAGAGGTAAACGAGGTAATAATCACCGACTAGAGAGCGATCCGCAGCCACCCCCGACCAAGCGGCGCAAAGGGCGGCCGCCCAATGGATCGACGGCGATAGGGGTGGCGGCGGCAGCAGCCACTGGGTCCAAGTCGGCGACCACCACCACCACCACCACCACCACCACAAGCAATACCAATGACAATGACCACCATGAGGGTGGAGGTGCGGGAGCGGGAGCGGCCGCCAGCAGCAGTGGCAACAGCTCGGCTTTGTCGCTGCCTCCACCCATTCCCATGGCATCGGCGGCGAGTACATCACACACGATATCATCGAAGTTGCCGTCGTCGTCCTCGACGTCGGGCAATGGGTCCGGCGGCGGGGTTGGCGGGACATCGTCTTCGGTGCCATGGCAGGCGAGATCTGTGGCCGACATCAAGATCTCCAGCATATACAATCGCAGCTCGACCGAGGCGCCCGCTGAACTTTACAGGTTAGTCTTGCTTCGGGGGGAGTGGCGACTGGCGCGACCTTCCCCCGCGTTTAGCCTTTTGTACTAACACTTGCGGTCTGATTCGACTTACAGAAAGGATCTCATTAGCGCAATGAAACTACCCGATTCCGAACCACTGGCCAGCCATGAGTATTTGATTGTCAACGACCAATGGAAACAGGAATGGGAGAAAGGGGTTCAGGTGCCGGTGAATCCTGACTCTTTGCCGGAGCCGTCTGTGTACACAATGCAACAGCCCATCGTCGAGCCGGCGCATGATTTTAAACTGTAAGTACACAACTAGTTTTACTCTTTGGGGGTTTATAAATTTCCAGGTTGTAATAAGGGATGGAAATAGCCATGTTTGCCCAGTATGCCGGCTCCATTGATCTCCATCTTCTCAAGAGCATGTTAATAGCATGTGGCTTGACCCAATTACATGTGATTCGGTTTAACAGAAAGGGTCTTGAAGCATCTAGGTTGAATAGGAAAAACTCGGACAGATTGTGAACGTTGGTGAGTTCAAAACTGTTGGGAGTAAGAAGACATTTGAAATTTTTTTCCTCAAAGATCCCAATAAGATTGACTGGGCTTGGGTTTTTTAAGCAATAGAGCAGGGTCTGCTCGAGCATTGCTCCCACAGCTTGCTGGGTTTGGTGTTCTTCAGTATTTTTTGCGTTTTTCGAAGTCTTGAAATTAGATATTTGAGCAGATTAGACATTCAATATTCCGCATTTGAAAAATTCCAATTAGATTTGTAGAAGCTTCACTACATTAAAAGACTTGTACAAGGTCATAACTCATTACTTAGGTGTACTAGGAATTTTCTTTCAGATTCTAGGTTAAAATGTCAGGCGGTTGGGTCTACCTATGCTTTGATTTCTTTAAACTGAATTAAAATTAATAGTTTTGAAATCAACTAACGCTGCGAAACGCCTAGATTTCCTTAAGTGAGAAATGATTCACGTTTCTTATAAGGCTGTTTTATATAAGGGTTATATTCGCTCTAAGCTGGAATGCACTCCGCCTGGGCTGGTGCCGTTTAAACATCACTTCATCTGCTAGATAGGATACAAAAACGAACATTAAAACTTATTGGAGACAGAAATATAAGGGTGTAGCCAATCCCTTGTACACGGAAGAATTCTAAAAACAAAACCAAAAATAAGTCCTTGGGTATTCTCGCTTTTATTTCTGCCGCCTCTGTACCTAGCCAGAGTGTACGTTTTCTCTTAAGGCAATTACAGTGACAGAAAATAGAATCTCGGTCTTCTTCTAACAATAGAAGTCAATAAAGTTAATTTACTTAACTCAATATAAAGAAGATATAAGGGCTGAGCCATAGTGATGCCATGTTATCTAGAATCTTTAAATAAAAACTTTAGTTGTCGGCATAATTATTTGGATCAGGAGTCTTTCGATAAGTACCTACTGTTAAACAAAGTTTGCAGGTTAGTTTGAAGTTTGAAGGTTAATTATTTGTCGCGCTCTTGAGTCCTTCTAAAATGCTGAGGTCAGAATTTTCTCACTCAAGTCACGTGCTAGAAGAATAGCCTTTTAAGTTGCTTAGTTTTGAAATAAGCTACAAACTTCAAAAAGTAAGAGTCCTTGATGCATTGCTATGGGGTGACCATTATTGGTCTTTAGTTCGATTTAGAAATTTAAACCTCAGTTATTACCAAAGAGACTTTTGATGGTCCAAAACGAAGTCCCACCTTTTGTCACGGGCTTTGTAAGGTGAGGATTCAAGGTATGAACTTGCAATCATAATACCGTTGATCGACGACGAGCGGCCGTAGTTTGTGCGCGAGTGCGCAATGTCCAAAAATCTATGGCGTCGTAGGTTGGTAGTTGGGATATCAATGTTCAGAAGTCGTAAACGTAAAGGAGTGTCAATCTCACCTGTGAGTATGCTGTGGAGAACTAGGATTCTTACGAGCCTCCTTTTTAGTTCAAGGAGATCCAAGGGTTTGTCCGATGCATTAAACATCCTAAGCGAATTTAATAGTTTCACCAAAAAGTGTAGGCGCTTTTAGCTTGATCAGCTTTCTTTGTTTTGTAAATACGAAAAAGGTGCTTTTTTAGGGTAGACTTTAATTTATTTATTTATTTCGCCTGCAAAGAACAAGCTTTCTTAGACATAAGTTCACTAATAAATATAAAGAAAAACTAAAAAAAGTAGAAAAACAAATATAGAGCCATAACAATTATGATGGGATACCCTCGAGTAAAATTCTTTTGAGAGAGATAATCGGCTGGTTAAAATCAATCATATGTAAATTTCCATTTAACGCGAGCATTAAACCATTAATAGACGAGGAGCGACCGTAGTTTGTGCAAGAGTGAGTGATATTGTGGGGGGCTGATATGTGCTGATGGGGAATCGATCTCCCCTATAAGTACCCTATGAAGAAACAAAACTCTTGCCACCGTTTTTATCACGTCAAAAGGGCTCTAGGCTAATAAGTTTAAGCCTTGATCGGTATGGCGGTAGGCTAGTGAAATCGATTCTAGAAAGCCCCCTAAGCGCAAACCTAAGGAACCTTTTTTGTATTATGTCAAGCCTAGAAATGTGCACCATGTAGTGTGGACACAAAACTACAGACGTTTATGGATCGGAAACAGCATATGGATCGGAAAACTCATTGGCATAACTCATTGGCCTTATCATTCCCCATACCCTGATATCCTTATTTAGGATAAATTCAACGTGCTCATTAAAAGATCGCTTGGTGTCCAATATGACACCGAGGTCTTTAATTGTATGGACACGTGGTATAGTGTTTCCATCAAAAGAGTAGGTTAACGTTAAAGGGGACTTACATCAAGAAAAGGTGTTAACAGAACAGTTATTAACGTTAAGTGAAAGGCAGTTCTTCTTGCACCACAAGTAAAATTTTTGAAGATACGTACTAAGGAGATGGAAACATTGAACTTCTTTACCTGACATAAACAATTTGAAGTCATCCCCAAACATCAAGAGCTGGCATTCAGGCAAAAATTTTCCGATATCATTAACAAATAAGATAAACATAAGAGGACCGATATGCCTACCTTGAGTGTAAAGATAACTTTGTGGCACCTCTTCGCAACTAGATTTATTGCCCTTTGGAGGAGTGTCGAGATTAAATAATATCTCGGATAAGTATCCTTGGACATAGTTTCCTGTTTGAAGAGCACTCTAACCTAACTCCAAACGTCGTATTTTTCAAGATTGACAATTCTTTTAACCCAGTATTTTTTCATTAGAAATACAGGTTTTCTCACAACATCTATTCTAAGGCTTTATCTTTGGTCTTCATAACTTCCACCTCTAAGAATACTGAGATGGGACTTTAGAATTACGTTGAATAAATCAATGCCAATGAAAAAAAATTAATAAGCATTGATTTTTTTAATGCCAATAAAATTGTAGTAATGCTGAAAGAAATTTATTTTCATTGAATAAAATAAATCATAAGCAATGTTTTTTATTTATATGCGTGTTATGTTAAAGGCAGAAAAAATATAAGAAAGCAAAGTGATTTTGGTTTTTAATCCTAGGAGGTGTAGCCTTTTTCGGTACTAAATTGCCCAACCAGGTCAGCGCAGACCCATATTTGATTTGAATGGGAATATATAGGTACCGGTGTGAACCGGTTCATGTACAAGAACATACTCGAAAACATAAATTGGCTACATGCTGAGAAGTACTTGCCACTGAAATGGACTTTCCTTCTTCTAAGGGCAAAAACCCGAAGATTACTTCAAACAAAGTTGGAACTGTTAGAGTTCAGTCTCCCGATCTGAATCCCGCTAAATTTAAATATTGGAAAAAAATTCAGGTCAAATATTTTGAAATTTTTGAAAACCAAGTTACATTATTTCAAATTTTGGAGGTACGGTTAGAAGATGTTCAGCTCAGCTTAGGATTTTGTATCAAAATATGAGACATTCCTATTTAAATTAACATTAACATAAAAAAAAAACATTAATTTATGTGGAGTTTCTTTAGTTTTGGGCGGCTAAGACTCGAAATTTTTACGTTACAATTTATTTGTGTGGGGTGCCGTGGCGTAGTGGTTAGTGTGTGTGCTTACTACGCCGGAGGTCTGGGTTCGAATCCTGCCATCGTCACCTGAAAAAAAGACCTGTTCTTTTTCACAGCCCCCACCTCCGCGAGGATCTGACAAGCCCTCCGAGAGTATCATTTGTCTTGAAAAACTTCTTAAAGTGCCTTTCGGATTCGGCAAAAAATTGTAGGTCCCTTTGTATGTAAAGAAATTAACACACCAGCATACATTGTTGAGAAGTTGGCCTTGGTTCACCTCGAGCTGTTGGGCCACTCTATTTTTTTAATTTATTTAGTTTTTTTTGTTATAAAAAGTGTTTTTAAAAGCTAGAACGACATAAACGAAAAATTAGTGAAATGTATCTTATTTAACACAGTTTTAGCCCATTAGTTTTGCATTTGCTCTAAAGTTTCTTTAGTTCTAGCCAACACTGTAGGTCTGTACAGACCTACTTGTGCCTTCATAATTTTTATTTGAAAGACGAATAAAACCGAAAACAATCATGTACTTACGCGGTCTTACTATACACATAGGTCTCGACAGACCTGTTTGCGCCATTTGTGCCGTTTTAGGAAATACGAATAAAATCGAACACAAACACGTAAGTGGTCCCTAAATTGGTTGCATATTTTTCTACATACCCGCTTTTAAAATTTTATGAACAAGCTTGCCTCCAACACGTAAATAAAAAAAATTTTCACTTTTACATGCAAAATGTTTTCATAAACCTGGTTTATCTTCATAGGGTTAAAAATATTAAGTGCTTTAAAAATAAATAAATAAATAAATAAAGAAATAGAGTGGCGCAACAGCTCGAGGTGAACCAGGGCCAACTTCTCAACAATGTATGCTGGTGTGTTAATTTCTTTACATACAAAGGGACCTACAATTTTTTTGCCGAATCCGAAAGGCACTTTAAGAAGTTTTTCAAGACAAATGATACTCTCGGAGGGCTTTAAAAATACAATATGTTATTTAAACAATTTATTTTTAAAATTACAACTGAATAGCAAAATATTTTAAAATGTAAAATGTGCTTAATTCAATGCAAAACACCACACTGTTATTAAAAATTGAGTAATCAAAAAATGTTCGGTCTACAATCCTGCCATAATATTTAAGAACTTAATTTTTTTCTATACTCTTCATTGGCATTGAGAAATTCTAATGGAAATTGATTTCATTGAAAATTGTTCAATGCTAATGAAAAAAAATGATTAGCATTAAATTCTTCAATTGGAATTAAATATTTTGCTTCTTTCAATTTCGTTAGGCAAATAAAGCATTACTCCCATTTCTGAGTCAATGCTGAGTTCAGATCCACTCTAAGGGATACAAATATTCCAATCAATGTCATTATTTCGACTTTGTTAAGAGTTTTATTTTTTCCTGTGTTTGTTAAGCTCATTGGTTGGCCGTCATTGGATCGCAAAAAATATGAAGATTACGCGATGGTACTGTGTCCTTTAAGAGTCGCATGCATTACTCTAGAGAAGGAGCTTGCGCAGTAGTGTCAACAAATGAAGTCATCTTATTCTTATCCTGATTTTTCGATTGATTAAAAATTAACTTTATATAGCATAATTTAGCTTTTAAAATATTTTTACATAGTTTTTGAGACCTTTTATTCATTCTTTATCGATAAATTCTTCTCGATAAATTTACAATTTTGATCGCTATAATAGAATTTAACACGTACAGAGCCTCACCTTAATACATGTGTATTAATCCATAAAACTTTTACGGTATTCCAAGGTGTGATTAAAAAAGAGAACAAGAATTTTCTAACCCAAATACGACTTAAAATTTGTTTTGCACAAATTTGAAAGCACTTTGAAAAATGAAGAATGTGGATTTTTTTGTCTATAATGTGTTACACATCTTTGATTTCATTACGGTAGCACTGCATATCGGGTTGAGGTCAATCCTGAGCGGTTTGTAAATGAGATTAACCATCTCGGTTCTAGCCTTAAAGATTAGACTGCTTTGGTTGAAGGAGAGCTTTTCGTTGAAATCGAAGCATCTATACAGCGTATGATTTAATTCTTTATAAACAAGCTTTGGGATTCTTGAGCTCTATGCAAGAATTTAAAAAAAAGAGAATCATCATTCTCCACAATGCATTTATAGAATACCACCTGCTAATTGGTAAGATCTGTGCCATCTTAATTAAAATGTGAGTTGTGTCGATTAGCCAACTCAATCCGCTCCTTAAAAGACGATGGTTGCCTTCCAATTTCTAATGGTTGCTGGTCTAAAAACAATTTTTCTTCAGGTGTCGTTCTTCGTTGTATGCCTGCAAAAATCATTGCTTTTGACTTTGAAACGTTTATTCGGAGATCCCACGAAATCTCTTACGTTTATTAATTTAGCGCTGTAAGGTTATAGGATCATCTGCTAGTACAACAACATCATCTGCGTATAGCAGCATCTTTATCTACAACTTACCCATTTTAATTCTTCCAGGAAAGTCCTTAGAAATATCATCAGTTAATAACGAAAAATTAATTGACCTTAACCAAAGGCACCCACAGACAAAAAAAAAATTCAATAAAATATGTAGTCGTATTTGTCAAAATTTCCTAGTAAAAAGATATGCCCGATGGTAAATCGCAAGGCCAGGGAGGGTAAGAACTCTAAATTTTGGATAAACAAATATGTAGCGACCACGTTCCGTAGCCATAGCATTGGCAGTGACATTATGTCACAAAACCGAGATGCATATTCAATGTAAACATATGCAGCGGTTCCAGTCTAGTTTTCAGGTGAATCATGTATGTGGACGTGTTTTCTGGTAATCTAAACACCTTCTTTACGAAGTATCTTAGAAGCTTTTCCACTTCTTCAATTGACCTTATGACTGCTTGGAAGAGTTTTTATTTTAAACTTGCCGCACAAACCTTTGTATGTTTTGCTCTTGCTGTTTAACAATTCGGTAACTAAGTATGCTTCATAAGGCTGCGTTTCTCTAACATATTTTTTTATAAGTGTTAATAAAATTTAACATAAAAACCAGTGTAGTTGAACAATACTCGAAATTTGGTTTAACAATAACATTATAAATTTTAGTAGCGGAAAGTGTTGGTATATTCTTACGTATTATTATCATAAAACCATTTTTTTTTGCCAATTTCGTAACAAAGGTAATCTAGTTGCCTTTCAAAATTTTACTTAGTACCAAAAATAATATACTTAAATATGTACTTTATTATAATAACTCTTTCCAAATTTGCATTATCGATACTTAAGTTTATTGACACAGTTGTTATATCATTTAAAATCATAAATTTTATTTTGCTTAGACAGAGCCAACCGTATAGGGCCTCCATATCATGTAGAATTCTTCTGTGACATTCCCCATAATCTCATCGCCTTCAATAAAAAACAAAACAAAAAACCTCATCCGCAAAAAGAATCAGCTAACAGTACTTTTGCCTTCTTTCTTGTCAATTAGACCCGTTTGTTGATACTCATTACAACTATCATTTTTTATATGTAAAGACTAGGTTCCACATGACAAATTGTTAGTTAATAATCAAACATTTGCCTCTAAGTACGACTAAGCTTAGCCCTAGAAGTAATAATTCGTAAATACTGCATAATGCGGTTAAAATACCTTTGCACAAGGATCACCTCTCTCTCGCTCTTTATCTCTCTTGAAACAGTGAATGAAATACAATATCAACATAGGCACCCCGCATGGCGAGTTATCTCACCAGTACAAGTTTTCCAGTACTTAATGGACAATTGATTACGTGTATGACGTAGTAGGTCCAGTATCGCGCGAAACTTTATCAGCCATTAGCGCACTTTTTAGAATCTGTAAAATGATCAAAACAAGATTAAAGCTAATTAAGGGGGCAAGCCTCGTGTTAGTGTTGATAATTTTTTTTTCACATCTTTTCACACTGAGTGTAACCATTTCGAAAATAATTAAGAAATTTTGAAGGGTTGCATAAGACTGAGTTTCATAAAAAACTAGGCAACTTTTTTGCGTCCGCAAAATAGAACCCACAAGAGTCTATCGTTACCCCTGAAATCTGCCTGCTTTAGTCTTCTTTTACCTCCCTTTAGGTTTTTCTAAATTTTAATGGGTCTATGAATTCTGAATCCATAAGAATTTGAAATTTCTTGAAAACAAGGGTAGGTGGAAAAAATGCAAGCATGGAGTGTACATGCTGGGCGTCAAAAAAAAAATTTCCCAGAAGGGGTTGGTCATGCGTGGCGTCGATTTAGCTCTTTATCACTGGTCCTTTTCATCTAAGAAAGACGGGCAATCTAAGAAAATCAAAGTAAGGTGACTGCATGGTGGTGTGTGCAATGGAGTTATAGTCGCATTGATGGAGCACTGCATCGGATAGTAGCAACAAATAAGCAAACAAGTTTTGGTTCATCCGTTCACTAATATTAAGTGGAGCACTCAGATATATCTACAGGTCGTAGTATCTAGACCACTGCTGTATTCTATTTATTCGTTTGAGAGACCGACCCGTCGAAGCTAAATTTGTAACTCATTTTTTGATATACCTAAGCCAATAAGCGTTTTTTTATTCGAAATAAGCTTTTAAATCTATGATCATAACCTTTTAACCGATAGAACAACTGCAGTGACGGGTCAAAAAATCTGTAGCGTTCCGCCAAATATAATCGGGATCAAGCCTACTGCACACAAAAATGCGTCACATTTCCACGAGCGACAAGACAGTCGCCGTCGACAGCTGAGATAACATTGGGTCTTATGGGAGCGACTGCTGTCGCTCGCGTAAGGCCTCTAATAAGACTCAATGTACCCAAAAACTGATTCGTCGCTCGTGTAAGCCCAGGCGGGGGTTCAAGGGTTTCTGCGCTGCATTCTAAAAGAATTTCAAAAAGCTCCTTAAAAGATCTCTTACAAAATTTAAACAAAAATAAACATTGTGAGGCATTATCATTGGCAGGGTTACTCAGATTTGATGTGCTTTAAGCTCTTTCAAAAAGCCTGTACTGCACAGTTTTACTGGACAGAGTATATAAAAAATAATTTAATAGAGTGGCGCAACAGCTCGAGGTCAACAAGGGCCAACTTCTCAACAATGTATGCTGTGTGTGTTAATTTCTGCACATACAAGGGGACCAACAATTTTTTGCCGAATCCGAACGGCACTTTGAGAAGTTTTTCAAGACATATGATACTATCGGAGGGCTTGTCAGACCCTCCCGGAGGTGGGGACCGTGAAAAAGAAAAAGTCTTTTTTTTTGGTGACAATGGCAGGATTTGAACCCAGACCGGAGGCACGCACACTAACAACTACGCCACGGCACCCCACAGAGTAAAGGGCAGAGTATATATCCAGTATAAATTGTCTCAATCCTTATTTAGTTGTTAAATAAGGATTGTTTCTCTAAAACATGAAGTTTTTTAAGTGCTTTCCGGTTTAGCGCTTTCTTTTATGCTACTGCCTACTGCCGCTTTGAAAAACAATCTTTCACATGGTACAGAGGCAACAACCTCCAAAACAATCCTTGCATGGTTATATAAAGAAGGCAAGTGCTCCTTCATATCCTCCCACCCTTCTAGTGGATTGCAAGTTAGAAGTAACAGGAAAAGACAAATATGAAGAAACCAAATAATTTTTAACAGTTTTTTTTTTCTGGATGATAGGTAACGAGTTCCTTTTAATGCTTCCAGAAATCTTAATATCTCCGTTTTTACGAAGTTTCAGGTTCAGCATACGTCAATACGTATATAGAACAGAATGCTGTGTCTCAGCCTTGGGTTGCAAACAAAGTAAGACACAGACCCAGAACTCGTTGTGGTCAGGATATAAATGTCATTTATTGATGAATTCATATTTTCTGCAAGAGTGTGCGTAAAAAGAGAAAAAGGGTGGAGTGCGTATGGTTGTCAAGCTCATTTTATTTGAGTATGGAAGCGAAATTGTGTAGTGTGAAAAATTATTTGGGTTTTGAGTTGGTCTATTGGCAGTCAGTTGAAAAGATCATGAACTCGACTAGTACGTTCACTCGATACTTACTGTACCCAGTCTAAGGCTCTTTTCACACTATCCGGTTTTAGTTAAGTAGACCCTTAAGACTAAAAGGTCTTAAGGATCTACTGTGATTATTTCACTGTGTTACAAACTATGCATTAAAATTAATATACCCCCGGTCGGGTATAAAAAGGAAACTGAAACTGTCCCTGTACGACAAATCTGTCACAAATACGTTTTCTATTGAAATTTTCACAACGGAAATCTTTTTTCGCCTGGGAAATGACATCGCCACTCTTTGAGAGTCAAAATGGCGGAAAAAGAGTGCTCGTATCAAACTAATCTTATATTTGGCCGGTGGGGCCACTGCGATTTATTTTGAACCGTCTCCTGTTAATCTTCCAATTAGACAACACACGATTGCGGCTACGACAATTGATCGCGAGACAAATTTCCGAATTGCAACTCTTTCAACTCGCACGAACACAAATTTTTTTTTGTTATTTAACGTTAAAAATTACGGTGTTCACCACAATTGACAGGAATCGGACAGCAAACGAATTTTTGTGTGCTGAGTTCGCCACAAAAACCTTGCAAACTCTTTCTTTAACGATGAAAATGAAATTTTTGATCAAAACTGACAGGAACCACACGGAAAATGATTGTTTTTGTTTTGAGTATGTTTGATGCAGAAAATCGCGCGGTTGTTTATCGAACGTTTTTTTAACGTGTCTTCGCTTGATGCAGAAAATCGCGCGATTTTTTATCAAACGTTTATTTTTTAATAGTGTCTCCGTGTTTTTTTAGTGTCTTCTTGTGTCTTAGTCTTAGGCCTAAATTGCAACCAACTGGCAAAATCGAAAAAGAAGGCTGGGAGCTTTGGAAAACGATCTACATATTTAGGGCACCAGATATCTGATGAATGGAGACGTTCAGTTATGGGCGGAAAGTAATTCATCGAGGCTCTTTCACTGTTGTAGTTGGTTTGTTAGCGTTTATCTTATTGGAATACATTAACAAGATAAGTTAGGTTTTCTAATTTTTCTGGTGTGCTTAGTCATACAAGTACGTAAAGTAATATATCCATTGACAGTAGCCTTGTCTTTTAAATTACATATTACATATTTACGAATTGCGATAAACAGCGAAATAAATTTTTCCACACATCTGACAATTCCCACCTTAGTTATTCAAACCTTGGTTTGTAAAGACATTTGGTTCCACCACCAGCGAGAATCTGACAAATTCTCCGAAGTGTCTCGAAAAAGTGAAAACTCTTTAAAAGTTACCGTTCGGATTCGAAAAAAAAAATTTAGCTCCATGTATGCGACGCGCGGCCTTCTGCCTCACATCAAGCTCGTTGCGCATTTGTTTCTTTTGGCAATGTTTGTGCTTGAACTTTAGTGGACTCAGTCGATTCAGAATTAATCATTCTTCTATCACCACTTCAATGCCGTTTTTCTACTTAGAGGGTCACAGAGAGAAGGTGCGTATGTAGTGATTTATCAGGTGGATCAGGAGAGAATTTGCGCTTGGATCGTTGAGTTATTTGGTAAATTACTTACTTAATATGGCGCTACAGTCCGGGATGGAGTCTTCAGCGAACAAGCTTCGTCAGCCAGCTCTGTCTCCAGCTAGCCGCCCAGATAAAAACAAAATTGCGCACCTGTTTCGAGTGTGCGTAAAATAATGTTTATTTAAAAATATTACCAAGTTTTTTAGAAGCCTTCAGATAAACCGGTCAGTCTTCTTCAAGAAATTGCTTTACTGATAATAAAAATTTTGAATTAAGTTAAGAAAGTGGACCTCCATATAAGCCAAATAAGAAGCAATGACGCATGTTTTAAGTTGCACCGTACGGAACTCTACGGTTAAGGTGTAACTATCTTTGACTCTATTTTATTCTTCAGTAATTAAATATTGAAGTCCAAACATGAGGTCCAAACATCTGCATTTCTATTAATTAATATATGTTAGTTAATAAGATTTTTGATCCGATTTCAATGTTACTATTTACTTTGAATCTTTTTTAGTCCAAAAAACCGATACATACGAATTACCAAGGATGACACCTACACTTCCGAATTGCATTACCTCACGAATGCGGTGGCGTTAGCCGAAAATACCTGTGCCTACGACATCGACCAGGTCGATGAAGTTTGGTTAAATTTACTTAATAAAGAAAGAGCTTTATCCGGTGCTACTTCAATAACATCTGAGCAATTCGAACGTGTTATCGAGGAATTAGAGGTAAGTGCCGAAGTGTTTCGCATTTCAAAACATTTTCTTAAAAGTACTTTTGTTTTCGTCCACCAGATTCGATGCTGGGAACAGATTCAAGTCATATTAAAAAGCGAAGAAGGTCTCGGCATCGAATACGATGAGAATGTTATATGTGATGTATGTCGATCACCTGATTCAGAGGAGGCAAACGAAATGGTATTCTGTGATAATTGCAATATATGTGTGCACCAGGCGTGTTATGGTATTACGGCCATTCCATCGGGTACGTTTGCAGAGGACTATGGATTTCAGTCAGCAAAACTTAATGTTGCTTTTCTCTTTTTTTAACAGGACAATGGCTATGTCGAACTTGTTCGATGGACATCAAGCCAGGTTGTGTGCTTTGTCCAAACAAGGGAGGCGCAATGAAATCAACAAAGTCTGGTAAGAACTGGGCGCACGTTTCATGTGCTCTCTGGATACCAGAAGTTAGTATTGGGTGTGTGGATCGCATGGAACCAATAACGAAAATCTCAAGCATTCCACAAAGTCGATGGGCTTTGCTATGTGTATTGTGTAAAGAGCGAGTGGGAGCGTGCATACAGTGTTCAGTTAAGACATGCAAAACCGCCTATCATGTGACGTGTGCGTTTCAGCATGGACTCGAAATGCGGGCAATCATTGAGGAGGGTAATGCTGAGGACGGAGTTAAATTACGCTCGTATTGTCTAAAGCACAGCATGGGAAGCAAGGGCAAGAAAGGAAACCAAAAATCTACGAACAACAACGGACTGTGTTCGGGCATCGATGATGATGACTGCCGACGACGAAAGAGTCGAAAGGATATGACTTCAGAGGAACGCAATCAAGTACGAGCGCTACGACTTAAGGTGAGTGTTTACCCGATAAAGAAAAAGTGTTTTGTGCTATATTTTCTTTCGCTACTTCATTATTATATGACTATATGTTAAATAGTTGCTTACTTACTAACTTAAGGTGGCGCTACAGTTCGGGGTGGGCCTGGGTCAACAAGCTTGTGGTGGGCCAACAAGCTTTGCTAGCCAGATGTGACTCCAGCTAGCCTGCTCCAGTTTACCCACGAAGTTGGGTGAGGTCCTCTTCCACTTGCGTGCGCTACCTGAGTCTCGGTGCTACTCTACTGCGCCGTCTCTGCAGTGTTGGTGTCCATCCGCTGTAGATGATGCTCCTGTCACCACAGCCGTTATATTTTGACTTTTCTGCCTAGGCCGGTGTCGCTGTTCAGCCCGTACAGTTCGATGTCATATCTCCTCCATTTTCCTCTCGAAGCAGTCTAAAGCGTTTTTATTCGCCTTTGACAGGGTCCATGCTTCTGCACCGTAAAGCAGGACTGGGGTGATGAGGGTCTTAAAAATGGACACTTCAATCGCTCGAGGGAGGACTGGTATTCAATGGCCTTCTTAACCCAAAGAAAAAGCAATTGGCAAAAGTTAACCTTCTAGTTGTCTTTGGTGATGTTCTGTCCAAGACATCGGTGTTGTGCTATATAGCTCGTATCTATAGATGCTGGCATACGCGACGTTGAAATCGATCAAAAGGTGGTGGCAAACGCATACAAAAATGCTCGATACTTCCAGGTTACATTATACACCATAAACAGCGAGTTTTTTTTGTCCTTGAAATCTAGACCTACCGAGGAATTTAGCAAAATGTCCGTGCGTAAGCAACCTGTCATAGAGTCGAAATCAGAATATTGGAGATTGTGCGCTTCGTAAGTCTCTATATTCGCTTGTATTTATAACTTATATTGTTGGCAAAAATAATTTTGGCAATAGTATGTTGCCATCACCGCATTCCCGCATTTGACAAAAATCCTATTTTCCCTGTACTGACAATTTTTGTTGAACAGACTTTAGTGATATTCTTTTTCTGTACTTAAAACGGCACAGTGCATAAAACTGTACTGACAAAATTTGTTGAATCTAGTTGAGTGGTTGCCCGGTCTTTGCCACTCTTAATAACATACTCCATGAAACAGTCAATCTGTTTGAATTGATTATCGTTTTGGAAGGCATCCTGCCGGTGACAACAACTCGCCTCAAAGTTGCTTTTGGTCTGTTAGACATATTTTGGTTGAGAACTTTGGTTGCTTTGCCTTGTCTTTTTATTGACCGGTTACTCAACATGTTTGTAACTTTATTTATCCTTAAGCCGGTTAATATGATCGCGTATGTGAGGGACCGACTGACATCCTTCAAATAATTAAAAGTCTTTGCTAAAGAAAAGCTGCCGACTCTTTATTAACATAATAAAGGGTCCGTCGAATAACTTTTTTTTTGGAAAATGCTATAAAAAAAAATACTGAATGTTTTCTCAAATTTCTTTTTTTATTTGAAAGTACAATCCTTCCGCTTAATAATGGAAAATAATTTCATTCAAATGGCTCCCTCGGCTGGCCATGCAGTAGCCTACACGATCGGTCCAATTTTTAAGCACGTTATCGATTGTGTGCAGCTGTATTTCACCAATGGCTTCACGAATATTGTCCTTTAAAGCGTCAATTGTCTCTGGCTTGTCGGCGTAATACTGATCTTTTACGGCACCCCACAAAAAATAGTCCAACGGTGTCAAATCGCAGCTCCAAGGTGGCCAAACGACATCAGCTCTGCGGCTGATAATGCGATCTTCAAAAACAGGGCGCAAAACATCGAGTGTAGCTTCGGCTGTGTGGCACGTAGCGCCGTCCTGTTGAAACTAAATGTTGCCAATATGCTCCTCTTCAATTTTTGTGAACGAAAATTCGTTCAACATGACCCGATAACGATCTCCATTGACTGTAACGGCCACTCCTTGCTCGTTTTCGAAGAAAAATGGCCCAATTATGCCTCTGGACCGAAATCCGCACCTCGTTTTGGGCGTATCGGCTTTTCAATGTAAGTGTGGGGGTTTTCTGTGCCCCAAATGCGAAAATTTTGCTTGTTTACATACCCGCCAAGATCAAAATGAACTTCGTCTGAAAAGATGATTTTTTTTTCCAAAATCCGTACGCAATTTTCGCACACATTCTGCAACATTACCATCATTGTCAAAGTAATGTCGCAATATTTCCCAGCGTTCTTCAGGCGTATACACAACCATATTCGTCCAGCGGAAGGATAAAACTAATTATCTGTCAAATCAGACATGAGCTAAGTGTTACCTTTCACGAAATAAGCACTATTTGAAAATAAAGGTTAGATGGCAGACCCTTTATTTACCTAGCTCCCAATTGTTTATAGATTATGCCAGTCAAGTTTGTCGATTCGAATTCAACTTAAAATCCAAACAATCCACTGAGAACAAGAGCTTCCAAATTTGAAAAAAAGCTTTGGTTGACGGTTTGAAAGTGATTAATGTTTTAGTCTTAGTTACCCACTTAAGGGTGGGTAAGGTGATTCTCTTTAATATACAGAAGAGTCAGCCCGTGTGTGAACTGGGTAGGTACTATCCATAGAAATATACACCAACACATATATATACAACAAACACTGTTTTTGTTGTTCACAAGTGACATGCCATATATGTAAGCAATTTTAAAGACTTCTGGAAAAGTATTGCATCAAACCAAGTACGTGCCAACACTCACGGAGTTGATAGAATTCACAGCACAGTGGTCAAAAGATCAGTGGTTTTCCCAATACTTTTTCCTCGTCTGTACTATTTTCGACTTAGTAAAGATCCATACGTTTAAGCCAGAGTTAAAAAAAGTCAGTCTCCTAATAAAGAGATGGTAACTCATCTCGAAATGATAACTCATCCGTTCATTGCTTTATCTTCTAAATAATCTTACTCAAACGAACTAATCGTCTTAACCTCTCCCAATTTCATAGGAAGTGGAAGCTGAATTCGACAAGCACGTCAATATCAGAGATATAAGCTGCCATCTCTTCGAGTGTGACGACGACGCAATTACCAGCATTTACAACTACTGGAAACTGAAGCGAAAGTCCCGCAACAATACAGCGCTCATCCCTCCGAAGTCGGAGGATGTGGAATTGATTGCCCGCAAGCAAGAGCAAGCCGACCTAGAGAACCACAAACTGTTTGTACATCTGCGACAGGATCTAGAGAGAGTACGAAATCTGTGCTATATGGTTAGTCGACGCGAAAAGTTGTCGCGCTCGTTGTTCAAGTTGCGCGAACAGATATTTTACAAGCAAATAACAGTGTTAAGCGACGATTCGCTTAGGAAAACGAAAGAGTACGACGAGAATTTTACAAATGCTGTGATCTATGCAAACGATGGTCCAGCATTGTACGATAGGTTTTACACTAGCTCAAGTTACCAAGGCGATAATTCATTTTTAAGTCTAGAGTATATTAAGGAAAAATTGCTTGGTGAAGGTAAGAGTAGCAAGTCGCAGGTTTCGGCATCTGCTGCGAGCACTTCCGGTACGGGTGGGGGTTCGGGTGCGTTTACAGCCGCGAGTCGGAAAAAGTCGATATCGCAGTACAAGAAGATCAATGTCAACGGAGCCAAAGCGACACGTCGCAATGGGGGAGGTGAGAATCGAGCCGACAACAGTGGGGCACAGTCATCTTCATCGTCTTCGTGTGCGTCAGGGAGTTCTTCGGGCTCCTCAGGATCGTCTTCGACGTCAGCCAGTTCCAGGTCTTCGGCATCATCGGTTTCTTCGGCCAGTGAGAACGAATCGGCAAAGAAAAAGTCACCCGTCAAGCAGCGCAAGAAGCAAAGTTATTCGTGTTCAATCGAAATGAGACAGAAACGCAGGAAAGCGAGTGCTGCGGCCTCAGCATCTGCAGCTGCTTTAGGTGCGTCAAGTTCGAGCGACGAGGATGACAAGAAACTAGAAACTCGCAAACGACGGAATAACTTTCTCTCCCAAATGGAGAAAGAACTTGAAAAGGCGAAGGGCTTGCTGTCATCGAGTAACGAGAGTGAAGAGCTGATTCCACTCAAGAATCTGGATAGCACAAGTAAGAATGTAAGTCGCAAGGCGACGTCACAAATATACTCGGACAGCGATAGTGCGTCGACCACATCAGAGGAGGACAAAGACAAGGCGGAGAGCAATGTCAGTGACTATCAAACCAACGTACGAACAAAGGCCGCCATGAAAGAGTTCACTCTGCAGCAGTCAATTCAGAAGCAAAAGAAGGAAGCTGCAGCGGCAAAGGCCAAAGAAGATGTGGTCAGTGTGAAGGACAAGGAAAAGGTTAAGGAGAAAGTAAAGAGCAAGGAAATGACGAAAGAAAATTTACGCACTGAAGTGTCGCCAAAGGATAAGAAGGACGAACGGGGGAAGAAAACTAAGAATCAAGATAGTTTGCAGAAGTCTGCCGAAAAGCAGAAGTTTGCCTCCGACTTGCTTGTTGTTCCGCAGCGGCAGGCAGCTAAGAAAGCCTCGGAGAACATGCGTTCAACAAATAGCTATTCCACCACAGCGGCGATCCCGGTAGTACCCACTTCGAGTGGCAAGAAAGAGGACCGTGACAGTGATCGAGCGCAAGTATGCCCGAGCCGCGAAAAAGACAAAGAAAAAGACCGGGAAAGAGAGCGCGAGAAGGACAAGGAAAAGCCAAAGGAAAGCAGTGCGAGCAGCAACAGATTGGATGAGAAATCGCGTCCCAAAGAGAAAGAAAAAGACAAGCCAGCAGAAAAGGTGGTAGGAAAGCGT
This sequence comes from Neoascia interrupta, assembly GCA_947623515.1. Lineage (NCBI taxonomy): Eukaryota > Metazoa > Arthropoda > Insecta > Diptera > Syrphidae > Neoascia > Neoascia interrupta. The sequence goes on along the minus strand of OX392463.1, from coordinate 217,434,880 downwards.
GGAAGGCCCCCAAAGAACCCGCCGAAAGACGAATCGATATCGGCATCTTCCAAGGATATTGTTTCCCCGCGCCGCGACAAGACGCAGTCGAAGTCAGACTGTTCTAAGACGAGCAGTAGCAAGCCGATAATTGAGTCACCAAATAGAATCAAACAAACAGACATGACCAAAAACAACATCCTCGTAGCCTACGTTCCGCAGAGGCAAGCAGCTAAGAAAGCCGCGGAGCAGCTCAAGAGTGGCGGAATAGTCAAACCCAGTGCAGCAGACCTCGCCACAGAGGAAAAAGACGTCAAGGACAAGGAGAGCAAAATTAAGTCTCCTGAAAGCAATAAAAAACAGACTTCATCTTCGTCTGAGACTCATGTTGCGAAGCCGAGGCGTTTGTCAAAGGAGATGGTGGCTAAAGAGACGAGTCAAAAGGATGCAGCTCCAAAAGAAACTGCCCCTACGCCCAGAACGGCAGCCAGTCGTAGATCAAAAGACTCGACGACGGATGTTAAGGATGCTAAAGAATCTGAGGTAAAGGTTTCAGTACGTGAATCAGTTTTGGCTGCTGCATCGCAACCGACGCAGCAATCAGAACCAGAGTCGTTGCCCACGGTGCCCGTATTATCTTCATCGACAGACAAAATTAAGAGCAAGGATGAAAAGGAAGGCAGTCGCCGTCGCTCTTCAGTGCAGAACGTTATTCTTACATCAACATCCGAGTCCAGTAGCTCTTCTTCGTCGTCCTGCAGTAGCAGTTCCTCCGAAGAGAGTGAAGTTGAGGACAATCGTAAGACTACTCGAAAACTGTCGAAGGGCAGTGCTGGGGAAAAGTCTGCGAAGAGTATACCTGTAGCCGTCGAAGAAGCGACACCAAAATCTCCAGACAAATCACCAAGACGCTCCAAATTACCCACTTTAAGTCACAGCAACAACAACGGCAGCATAAATGAAAACAAGGAATCGCTCATAAAAGCGGAACCAGTTCCAGCTTGCCAGGTTGATTCGCCCGAAGTGGCAGCTGTAGAGAAGGAATCAGAACCTGCGCCAATCGTCCTTGACGACGATGACGATGATGACGAGGCACCGAAAGACAACGCAAGGCTGACGCAAAGAGACAAAGACACCGCGCCTCAAACTATCGAAATCGATGATGACGAAGTCACAAAAGCGTCACCGTCACCTAATCTCGAGGAGGAAATCACTAAACGAAAAGCGGATCTGGCGTCATCAGCATTGAACTACAACAACACGAGCACAAACTCCAATCAATCGAACACCAGCAAGACGCATCGCAACTTTGGTTCCCTTGACAAGTTACTAAACAAAAAGGAACGCGAGATGAACAGTAACAACAGCAGTGCAATGGACGAGAGAAAGTCAAATAGTTCAGCAGCGGAAAGCACGGGCAACACGGAGAGCGATTCATTCCTGGAAGATCTAAAGGAGCCACAGGAAGAGCAGCGTGGTGAAGAGGAGCGAATACCGACGCCTTCGGTTGAAGAGAAGCCCATCGAGGATCCCGATATTATAGAGCTAGACTCAAACTCTGCCCAAAGTCTCAAGATCGATTCAAATGAGCCACCGCCGCAGGACGACGAAGCTCAAGATAATTCTCACGATAAACCTCCACAAACGCCGCCTATGCCCGCGAGCAATGAGGAATCTCAGAAAATCCTTGAGCAGTCACCCGCTACGCCTGCCGCTCGTCACCTTCATCGTCGTCGTTCGTCGCCCTTCGAAGCAGCATCTGATCAGATAAACTTGCCTATCGAGAATGATGATAATGACGAAGATGACGATGATGACGACGAAGCGACAGCAGCGCTCGCTGATTTCTCCTTCAGTCAGGTGCTAGATACGCCAACACAAGGCTCGGCGATTGGTCACGACTCTCACAAAGAAGATGACAGTGCGCTGACCATGAATCTGGTGAAGAAGTTGCGTCAGTCGCAGTCGCAGAAACGAAATATCTCCAAATGCGACGAAGTGCCGACCGATTTTGGCCCACCGCCGACGCCTGCTATACCGACAACATTCCCATACAATCATCAAGCTGATGATTTGTTTCATCAAAAAGAAAATTCAGCACCCATGGCGCAGCTTAAAGACGATCTACTGCTACCAGATGAAAAGGCTGCCGCAGAAGTCCCGGCCATTACACAACTCACAAACAACAACAGTAGCGGTCTGATTGTGCCATTTTCAGAGAATGCCATCAATTTTCAGGACAAGTCAAACACCCACACCTCAATGGTGCAGTTTCCCTCGTTGCAGTCTTCCAATGAGCAGCAGCACATTTTGCCGGATTCGAGTGCCGTGAGTAATGCCAGTTCGTTGTTCCTAGGTGGACCTGGCATCAACGAAAAGAAGAAAACACCCCAGGCGTCACTGAACAACGTCGAATGCTTCAAGCTGTCGGACTTCAAACAGCCTGACTTTGTGGATCTGCATGCGACAAAAGACGCATCAATGGACTTCACCACAAATGCGGAATCGAACAAGTTGGTGGACTGTGACTACGATGAAAACACCCGAATGCAATCGCCATATATGAATGCGCCCAACATGTGGAACGAAAACGACCTAATTCAAACGCGTAGATCGGTGTCCACATCGCCCAGCTCAGTGTCGGAATCGAACGATCTGCCACATCAGCTCGCGCCTTGTAGCAAGTCCAATCAGCAACCGCAACAGCAACAGCAGGATTGTAGCTTGGTAAACCAGAAGAACCACTTTGAAGCATTTAGCGGTGCTTTAAGCTCACAATTTAACTCTTTAGCACAGCCAAACAATACCACTCAGAATATGGTGAATGGCATTGACATGCTGAACTCTACGTACGGGTTCGGTCAGCAGCAGCAGCAACAGCAGCAGACAAACCATTCGCAAAATCAATACAACGGTCCAGTCAGCCTTTTCCACCCACCGCCACCACACGCAAACATGCCCAATCACATGAATCAAATCTCATATCCTACACCTGGTTCAGTGCTGTTTCCCCCTGCAGGGCTGGGTGGCAATGTTCCACTGTCCGCGTCGCAGTCGCAGCAGCAAAGTTCCTCGATCTTTGCCAGCAATCACCAGAATCACCAACAGCAGCAGACGCCACCGTCGCCGTTTTTGACATCAATGCCAACGGGCAACGCTGGAAGCGGTGGTGCGGCATTTACCTCTTCTTCGCACAACCTGGCACTCACTGCAGCTATTGTTTCAACACCGGGTGCTACCCTGGACCACCAGTCCCCGCAAAATCATCAATACAACGCTGCCTCTGCACAATTGAATTCCTTAATGGACTTTATGCCTCCTTCAAGCAACACCAACAACAAAGAATCTCCGTCAAAGCGCACATCAGCACGGTTCAGTCAGCAGCAGCAGCAGCAGCCACCACCGCGAAAATCGCCACAAATGCACAAAAGTCCCGGCAAGAGTCCGCGGCAAATGGAACTGCTTAGCAAGCAGATGGGTCCAAAAAGCAGTAGCAGTAAGTTTGAGAGTCAGACGACAGGTCGTCAGAGGAAGAACTCGACACGCGGCACAGGAACTGGTCGCGGGCGAGGTCGGGGTCGTGGTAGAGGCGGGCGCTTGTCGTCCAGCACGGTAATTCCGCCACCAATTGACTACGGAAACACACATATCGTCAATAACCTCGTTGGCACGCCGTACGAGTTTAACTACGAGGAGGACATGGCCTCTTCGAACGTAGAGAACCTGCAGTCGCTGCGTGATCGTCGACGATCCTTCGATTGCCGTGGTAACATGCAGCAGAATACCACACCGGAGCAGCAAAAATTCTCCAGTCCTTCGTACACGTGTAAAATGCGAAGCAGCTCGCAAGCTACTGCATCGAACAACTGCAACAGTCGACAAGGAGATCTGAAAACGCCAACCTCCAACACGATAGTGAACACCAACAGTGAAGTCTCCATGTTGCACAACATTGTGAGGCCAGTGCTGCCTGGACCAGTGGACATGCGTACCTACAATCTTGACTTTGAGCCACAGCATTCCTCAGCCAGTCAGGAAGCGTACAACAACAACCTGCTGGGCGCGTTCGATTCAGGAACCGCCGACCAGACCCTGCCTGACATCGATGAGGAGGTCGAAAAGGAATTCCAGTCGGCCCTTAAAGCCAGCGGAACTGGTATACGGCATACTCAGAACAGTCAGCCGGTAAACGCACCCGAGGTAGTCATGCCTGCAGAGTTGCAGACGTCGATGGAGACCACTTCAGAGGAGATTTCCATCGATTCCGATACAACAAACACAAAGGTGTCGCTGTCAGACTCCAGAAATCAGCTGAAGCTGAAGATCAAGGGTCCGCTCGCATATCCAGACACTTACAACTCGACCAACTTGACCGTGACGCAATCGTCTGTGCAGGTGTCCGCCTCGCAGGTCACCATAAGCGCGAACACTGTTGGCGGTGGTGGGGGAGGAACCTCAGGCATTCGCCGTATGCGAAAGAAGGAGCTGCTGCAATACTGGGGTCAAAAAGAGACGAATCTGGACGACACAGTTGGCTTGGTACCATCGGCGGAGAAGCAGGCCAGTTCCTCGGATACGATGACCAGTCGGGGCATAGGCATTCCAAAGGCCGTGGACTCAATGCTCTCGATTCCCACCAAGGATGACTATAAGACCTACAACAGCACCGAGACCACGTCCAAGAGAAAAAAGATCAGTACGCGAGAGCTGCGACAGCTTGACATGAGCTACGATGTCTCCGAGGGCAACCCTGAAAGACGCCGTAGTGGATGTTCAACGGGAAGCAACCTCTCGATGAGCAATGAAACTGGTGGCAAAACGTCAGGCAAGCGTAGGGGACGTAGTAAAACACTCGAGTCCGAAGAGGAACAAACGCCAAAGTTGAAAATAAAGATCCGCAAAAAATCCTACGAATCCACGTCGACAACAGCGAGTGGTGGCTCCACTGGAGTCAGCGGTGTCGGACCGTCGACCAACATGCGTATTGTATCGTGTCCTCCAAAGAAACGTCTTACCCCGAACTATGCTATTCCCTCGTTTGAGATGCTGCGACGCGAAAGCATGAACTATCGCAAAAAGGTCATGGCCGACTTTGGCGATGACGACGAAGAGAAGCCCGGCGTCAGTGCGGATGGGAAACCTGATGAGCCGGTGCACACCTCCAAAAAGAAGTCCTCGAAGCAAAAGAAAGAGCACAAAAAGAAAAAGAAGCAGGACAAGCACATACAGGTGATCAAAAACAACGCAACTGACGCGGCGCCGAAACTCATAATTCGCTTCGGTAAACGAAAAGTCGAAGAAGAAGAGGAACCAACCGGCGACGATGCTGCTCTGCCCATAGTGCCACTCAGACTGAAGCTCGCCCGCAATGGTGGCGGATACACCATCGGCAGCCAACAACAAGTGCCACACGATCAATCCGAGGACAACACAGCCGACAGTGATAGACTGTCAGAGGATACGCGGCGAACAACGCCGCCAAAAAGCATCGACCCATCAAAAACATCCACAAATCAACCAGTTCCTCCGCTTAAACTAAGGACCAATTTTCATAGTGAACAAAGTGCGACCGCTATTAACGCGGGCTACAGCAACAGTAGCAACAGTAGCAGTAATAGCACGCCGCCGCCTTCAGAACTACCTCGACTAGCTTCTGACACCGATGCTGTTGCGCCCACAGACCCCTCGGTGACGGTGAAATCGCAGTCGGCCGCAGCAGTACCGGCAAACGACTGCAGTTTACTTCCACTGAACAAAGACTGTGAAGTTAGATGATAATCCTACTGTATTTAATTATTTTGTTAAATAATCTTTTAAGTTTAAAGAATTTCCTAAATTTTTTTCTCTGTTTTATTTCTGTCTACAATATTTATGCATAAATTTATTTAATTATTTATATTCGAGTAAATTATCGCCTTCCACTAGCCGACATGATTCCGAGCAAGGCAAACACAATCGTTTTTTTTTATTTTTTTTTATTTAGTCAAATGCATGAACTCAAAAAAAATGGCGGGTTTTTATATATATACTTTTTTTAAACACACATTAAACGATCACCATTTCTTTTTACATTATCGAGTGCTTTATGAGAGAACATTATTATAATTATGTGTGTGTATATGGGAATGTATGTGTGTGCGGTTAAAAAAAAAGTTTTGTGTACATTCTTATAGTAATTGTAAATTTTTATTGTAAAATGTAAAATTGTGTAAAAGTCAAAGCAGTAACAAAAAATTCTAACTTGCAGAACAAAAAAATAAACACACCTGCAAAGAGTAGATTATTAAAATATATTTAAACATTAAGTATAAAAGAAAATATAAAAAAATTAGCGGCAACTTAGATATACCAATAAAAATCATGAAAAATAAAAAAACAAAATTTAATTTAAGAACAAAAAAGTCTTAAATTTATAGATTTAGAGTAGGAGATTTTTTTTTTATATACATAAATAATTGTTTCTCAGCTTTAGAGCCTTAGATTACTATTTTTTATTTAATTTGTAAATTAATTGCTTGTTTTAAGATGAACAAAAAAAAGTATTATTTCTGGACTTACAGAAATATATAAACAAAAAATATATAAAAGTTCAATTTAGATTGAATGGATATTATTTATTTAATTAATTTATTCTTTTTGTTTTTGTTTGGCCAAAGGCCGGCGGAAAGTGCATTCACGTACATTGCAGATTGAATTATTTTCTTTTTACCTTCGATTTTAATTTGCTTGCGTTTTTTACGGGATACGATCGCAAAATGGTCACATTGCTTTTTTGTGTCGGCTTCATCAGTATATATTGTGCCAAAATGATTTTATGCGAATTTTGTTTTCAGCCGCACACGAGGAACGCCTAACGGTATCACATTTTTTTCCAATAAAATTTGTTTTCATTAAAAAAAAATCTAGCAATACATAGTTAACACTATACTAGAGGATATCACAAGTAGAATCATTATTTAAAAGTCAAGAAACATTTTCGTAATACTTTCGGTCGCACGTGTGTATAAAAGAAAAGAAAATTTTTCAAAAACCAATTGTTCGTACGTATTTATCAAAATTCAAGTATATATGTATTAAATAGATGAAATTATTTCCTATGCCAATCAAATCCGTTTCGTGTAAATTGATTTCTCTTCCCGACTTGTTGTCCATAGATCAAAATATTTTTTAATTAACAATATTTTTTATTTCCCCTATAAGACAGTAAAAAAATAAATAAAACTTAAAAAAAATACCTATAATAGTCATTAGTAAAATTTTTAACATGAAGCTAAATTTCAAAATAAAAAAAATAGAAGTAACAACTAGAGAAAAGTCATCATTTAACAGAAACAACACAATGTTATTTATAGCAAATACAAAAAAAAACAAAAAAAAAAAAAAACGCGCTCTCCACATTTAAAATGTTGGGAACTTTTTACAATATAAGTACAATACTCTCCTTTCTAAAGTTACTTTGTACATAGTAGGCTAAACGGTTTACATAACATTCATGTGAATACTAAAAATAAAAACAAAAAAACACTATTTATCGATTTATAATGTATATCGAAAGATTTTTAATGGAACATTGCAAATAATGTGTATGTCAAAATGTTTTCATAATGCAGAGTGTAAGTATATAAAAAAACAAACAGACTTTTGTGTAATATTTTAGCTAATAAGTAGATATATACATAAGAAAACAAACAATTGAATGGTTAACCACAAAAAATGAAAGTGTATATTTCGAATTATTCGCCTATATTGTTTTTATTATTATCTATTATTCTTTTCTTATCTGTTCATAAAAAATATATATATAAAACATAATTTAACGTGAAAATTAAAAAGCAAAAAAAAACCAACTTGTCTGTTAATTATAGGAAATAAACAAGAAAACAAATCAATCTTAAGGAGTAAAGTAATAATGTTAAAAAGAAAGTAAATAAATAATTTACAAAATTTCAAACAATAAAAACAAAAAATAAAAAAATATGTACTCTTAAGTTGTATTATAAATACAAATATATAGAAAGAATTATGGCTAAAAATACAGTTTGTTGTATTATTTTTTGAAACAAGGAAACCTCAAGCTGGAGGATGGATTCTGACTGAAAGGGGGAGGGGGGGCTTTTGGGGTTGTTGGTCCCTGATTGGGTGCCTCGCCAGGTGACGGTCTAACGCTCCCCATATATAAGGCTGCTGGCATACATAAATGTAGATACATTTTCTGAAAGCCGCTTATCCTCCCTCCGCGGAGCGAGGGTGGCTAAATGGTCTTTTTATCGTTTTCAAAATGAACGGTCGGCGTCTTATCCAGGCTAGGGCCGGCTAAATATCATCCAGGTCTCTTCCTTCAACACCTCATGAAAAGCGATAAGAAACTTACAAAAACAATAATAAGGCTCCAGGATACGCAAAGATTGCTCGTAGAATCTTGAAGTAACTGCTGAAAAAGGCGCTAGCAAAGCTACTGAATATAATAAACGCTCCGCTTCGATTTCTAAACTTTCCAAGGCAATGAACAGTTGCTGGGGATATAACGAATCGATGATGAAAAAAGGCGAATATAGCTTCTGCCGATAACACCAGTGTTTTCGAGAAAATTCAATAATTGCAGAAACACGTCTGATCCCGGGTTATAAATTCGGTTTTAGGTTCCTTTACGCCTGAAATTAAAAATTCTCTATACAAGGTGTTACCCAATTTGATGCCAATACTTTGGGATATAATTCTTGTGTTTAATTGAAGAAAAAAATCGTTTCACAATTTGGGCCTATCTCTAATTTTGATATCATTCATTTGGGAATTTAAGAAAATACCTACTTGGAGGTACCTTCACCCATACTAACATAAATATGTCCGCTTAAGCTTACAACAGGTGCTTAGTTAAGGATTTAAATAATGCGTTAAAATGAAATCTATGACTTTTAACTTTGAGATATTTCTTTTTAAGTCGGATCTATTTTCTTAGCCCATGATATTCTTTTGACTTTCAAGTCACTTTTTTGCAAAAAATGCAATTTTTTTTCTAGTAAACTCTACAATACTTAAGAAAAATTGTCGTTACAAGTTAACTGAAAAACCTACAGCCCCATCCCATGGACTTAATAATCAGAAAGCGATAGAAGATTATAGCCCACAAGTCTTTCTTCCTGGTTGAGCTATGCGCGTATGCTAGGTTGCTCTTCGATTGCACCCTTTATCTGAGATGAAACACGCTTATCGGAATATCCTGCGAACTGTGCTTCAAAACCTTGTTGGTAGAATTGAATGTGCTCTTGGCCAGAGCTAGTACGTGGTGGACGTTTTCGTCGATATTGAGGGGGCTTTTGATAACGAGACGTTTGATAGCATGGGCAACTCAGTCAGACGACAGGGTGTAGTAGATGAAGCATTAGTTCAATGGATTAGACTAGGGCAATGCTAATGCACAGAACGCTGATAACCGAAGCAGATTGTGGCAAGGCAAGCGCGTCATGACTGGGGTACGACTGGGGTACACAGGGGTTGCACACGAGGTGGTATTCTGGCTCCCTTTTTATGGTGTAGAATTTCATTGTTGTAGAATCTCTGCAATTAGCTCTCAACCTTCCTGGAACGTTTCCTTCTGTTTCTTCCGTTCTTTCTGTCGGCTCAAGCCTGGGGACTGTGTGATCTCAGGCGCAGAGATCCCTAGACTTGATCGATGGATTGGGGCACAGGGAATGGGCTTTCAGTGAATCCTCTCAAAACTACGGTCGTTCTCTTTGCGAGAAGGAGGAATGTCACTGGTCTGACTCAACTCGATATCCAATGAAGTCAAATATTTGGGAGTAATACTTGATAGAAAACTTCTTTGGTCCAAGCATGTTGAATCGAAAAAAAACCACTGTCCACTTTCTGGAAGTATAGAGGCGGTTTTGTCAAGACATGGGGCGTATCTCCGAGAAGGGTCTTTTGGATCTACTTATATACGGCTATGGTAAGACGATTCCTCTCATATGCATCGGTTGTTTGGTGGAACACGCTTTCGCGGAAACATGTTTGAAAGCTAGAGACATGCGTAACTGCCTGTTTTGCCAAACACCCAAGAACTGTTTATCTTGTCTGCCTAGCCTGGCGTGCTAGGCAGGCTCTGCTCTAGATGCTCCGATGAACCTCCCCCTTTATATATTTGTCATGGGGTGTACGCTGAAAACCATCTTTCGCTTAGAGAGGGTTGGTACCACGCGCATTGGAGTTTTGAAGAACTTGTGCGAGAATTGTGCTTCGACCTTGTAGAGGGTGGTAAAATTTTAAGGGCCGATGTTGATTTTGAATAAAACACAAATTCTTTAGGAAATTATTGTCATTTCTTTGTATAATGATAATATTGGTATGGTTCAATTATGTTTGGAACAAAATATCGGCAAAAAGGCCGCAGCGACCTCGGCGGCACACCTCCATTCGATGGCCCAAATTTTCGATGACGCTGAAGCATAATTGAGGTTCTTTGCTGTTAATGTGCCGAATCGTCTCGTCCTTTAGGTCTTGAATTATTGCTGGCTTATCGATGTACACCTTTTCTTTCAAATAACCCCATAAAGGTAAAAATCCAACGGTGTCAAATCACATGATCTTGGCGGCCAATTGACATCGCCACCACGTGAGATAACACGGCTATTGAATTTGTTTCCAGGGCCATTGTTTCAGAGCCATTGTTTCGTTAGCTGTGTGGCAAGTGGCCGTCCACAATCATATCTTCCAAAGTAAGCGTGTAAATGCAAATCTTTATGCTTAATGTTCATCAACGACGAGCGTGGCAGGTTCAATTGTTCTTCAGCCACACAATCGCGAACAGCAGCAATATTTTCTGCAGTACGAGCTGCACGAGCATGCACTGGTGTTTTCACATCTCCTACAGACCCGGTTTGCTCAAATTTTTGCACGTTTTTTCCGATTGTACGTACATTTGGACGATTACACTGACCGAAAAAATCACGAAGTGCACGATATGCATTTTGATTTTAACGCCCATTTTCATAACAAGATTGAATAACTTTAACGCGTTGCTTGATTGTGTATCTTTCCATGGCTCAATCTGAAATTGAGAAATGTCAATTGAAATGCAGAAAAAAACTTGACGTTTAGGTGTGGTTCACATTCAACATTGGCCCTTTAAATTTAACCACCTTTTATGAGAAATTGCCCTCTGACGCATCGACCCCAGAAAAAATATAGAAAATAAAGAAGTATAGAAATATTATCATCCGCACGTAGACTTCTGGAACCCCTCGTTTTCTTAGCGCAACCCATATCAGATCTCGTGGAAGTCTATCGAAAGCTTTTTCAAAATCAACCAGCACCATATGCAGATCTATAAGGGCATCACAATGTTTTTCCATTATGATCCTTATACTTTGGATTGCATCAGTGGTTGATTTGCCCGCGACAAACCCACACTGGTCCTCAGATAGCCTTCTTATTTTCCGCAGTCTACTATCAAGTCCCCGCTCGACGATCTTCATTATGTAAGACATTAGCTTGATAGAACGGTAATTGTCACAGCTTCGTGTATAGTTTTTTCTTTTAAACAAAGGAAGGAGATAACTTTTCCTCCACTGATTAGGCATTGGATCCCCTCTCATTAGATTGGAGATGAAGGTCGTGATCTATCTGGACCCGCTGTTTCCTGTTTTCTCCCAGAACTCTGAGGGTATTTGGTCTGGCCCAACCGCTTTTCGCTTTTTGGATTAGTTAGCCGCCTTCCCAAATTCCTCGACTGTGATGTCTGGTACTTCTTCTCGGTTAGGAGTAGTTTCTTCTGGAAAGTAGTGCCTGGAAAACTTTTCATTCAAAAGTCCCTCACAATACAGCTGCCACCTGTGAAGAATTTTGTCGTCATCCACAAGAAACAGTCCCTGAGCATTGTTGATGAACCTTGGCGAACGAATCTCCTGGGCGTTTCTCCTCCTCTCAACGGCAATTTTGAAGGTTTTAGCCCACTTGTTCAAGGTGCTTTGTCGAGCACTCTATATGGCCTGATGTGTATTAGCCGTGGAAGAAGAAACTTCCTCCATTCCCTGATACAGGAATCCATTCTCTTTGCTTGAACCTGGGGCAAGACTCTTGAGGTATCTAGATTCCAATTCCAGGCGAAGCAATTCATCTCTGTTGTTCGAGGAGCACTTCTTCCATGGCTTGAATGCCGCTTTCTTTTCTCTGATGACTAGTTTCACCTCATCTGACCACCACCATGTTTCATTGACCTATTTGCGGTGGCCTTTTGAAGTCCCTAGGAGTGATTTGGCCTTTCTATGCAAGTTCGCTGTAGGTCATCCTATATACCCTGTGCTCTGCACTCTACATCTTCGTTCTCGTCAATGATGTTACAGAGGTAGCTTTGCATATATGGAGCAAGTAGTGTGAGGTGTTTCGAGGTAAATATGGACCTGCTGAGCTCTTAACGCTTTTTAGTTTGTAGATCGAATGGCTCTTTTCTCAATACAGACAAGAAGGAGGAGAGAATGCTTAGGAGCAGAGCTCCAAATGTAAAAGCAGTTTTCCAATGCCGGTCTAATCTGAGCTTTGTAAAGTAGAAAATAAGTGAGCAGAGGAAAACAATCGTTTTGCTCGAAGCAAATAGCTTGATTTTGACGAAGCAGAACTAGCAATATTAGATAAATGTTGGTTCCAAGTTATTTTAAAATCAACATTGACTCCAAGTAGGTGGATACTATGTATCTTTTAGCCGTGGAAGAAGAAACTTCCTCCATTCCCTGATACAGGAATCCATTCTCTTTGCTTGAACCTGGGGCAAGACTCTTGAGGTATCTAGATTCCAATTCCAGGCGAAGCAATTCTTTTTTTTTAATGCACTATCAGATCTGTGATGTAGGGTGCTTAAAGCAAGCAGCAACTACAAACAGAAAATTGCCAAGCAAAATATTGCTTACACAGGCTCATCAACTAGTGCAGGTGTTAGTGGTTAATGTAACGATCACTTAACACATACACAAATACACAAAAATTAAGAAAATAGGAAAAAAGTAATAAAATAGATACACGTAAAGAAAGAAAATTACAATTGCTTAAGCAGCTTTTTCAGTGTCGCTTTGTCTATATTAAAATCTAGAACACTACTATATAAATTGTACAGGGTACTCATGCGTGTAATAGGCTCATGCATGCCGTAATTCGATCTATGATTCGGAACGCTTAACAGATTGATATTACGTAGGTTATAAGAGCCACCACGAAATTTAAATTTGAAAGAGGACAAGAGGTCAGGTGCGTCAATGTGACCTAACAATATTTGCTGAATAAAAACGAGATCGGTGTTAATACGTCTTTGAGACAGGCTCTGCAGATTAAGTAATTTTAGCCTCTGGGAATAAGGTGGAAGGTGAAATGGATCTTCCCAAGGAAGGCCTCTTAGAGCAAAGCGGATAAATCTCCTCTGAATAGCCTCAATCCTGTCAGCATAACAAATTTGGGATGGTGTCCAAACCTGTGAAGCATATTCGAGGCGTGGCCTAACGAAACTATTGTACAGCGAAAGAGTTGCATAAGGATTATTAAATTCCTTAGCCCATCTTTTAATAAACCCCAGCATACAGTTAGACTTATTAACGACATGATTAATGTGTTCGGAAAAAGTAAGATCGGAGCTAAAGAAAACACCAAGATCACTAAATCGAAAGACACGACCAAGGATGTGGTTGTTTATTGTATATGAGAACTCCGTCGGCGTACGTTTTTTTGAGAACGTCATAACCTGACACTTATTTGGGTTAAGTGTGAGTCCATTTTTATCACACCAGATGGTGAAACTGTCGATGTCTGACTGCAAAAAACTATGGTCCGACACTGACTTTATTGTTTTTGATATTTTCATATCATCGGCATATGCAAGAATATCACTATGTTTCACACTTGACGGGAAATCATTAATTGAGAGTATAAAGAGAAGAGGACCAAGATGGCTCCCTTGGGGAACACCTGATACCGCGGAAAAGATATTTGATTTAGTCCCTCTGAAATTTACTTGATAAGTTCTCAAGTGAAGATAAGATATAATCCAAGATATGAAATTAGGTGGGAAACCTAGCGATGTAAGTTTAAAAACAATAATTTCATGTGAAATTAGATCAAAAGCTTTTGAAAAGTCTGTGTAAATACAGTCAACTTCAAATTGACTCTCCAGAGCGTTGGTACACTTGCTGTGAAAGGACACGAGGTTAGTGACAGTGGATCTGTTTCTCACAAAGCCATGTTGTTCTCTACAAATGATATTGCGACAGAAAAATACAAGACTATCACAAACAACTTGCTCGAAAAGTTTAGGTATGGATGATAGCTTTGCAATTGGTCTGTAATTTGACACATCACACTTATCTCCCTTTTTTAAAACAGGGGTTATGTACGATAGCTTCCAAGCGTTTGGAAAAATTCCAGAAGAAAGCGACAGCTTAAATAGATGTTGGAGGGGAAAGGCAAGTATATCCTTACATTCTTTTAACAAAATAGGTGGAATCCCGTCTGGTCCTGCAGAACAATCCTCTTTAAGATTAGACATAAACTCTTTAATAGACTCAAAAGCAACTGGTATTCCATTAAAGCTGACTTGTGCTGAATGCTTAAGATATTCAAAGTATTCCGTGTCGACAGGAAACGGACCATCTCTGAACGATTTAGAAAAGTTGTGAGCGAAGAAATTACAAATCACGGCAGGGTCATTAGATGAGTTACTGTTATACGTTAAATTCGCTGGATATCCATCCGTCTTTCTCTTCGAATTGACGAATTTCCAAAATTTATATGGATTAGATTTAAATGATGCTCCCATTTGAGAGATATAATTGTTATATAGATAGTCCGAAAGAGCTTTGAATTCCTCAAAAATTACTATAAATCTTTCGAGGTCTGTATGATTTAAACTTTTTATATATAATTTCCAAGCCTTGTTTCGTTTGTTACGCAAGGATCTAAGTTCACTAGTATACCAGGGACGGTCACAAATTTCGTTTTTTTTTAATTTTCTAGGAATAATATTACCTATGGAGGTATTCAAAATAGAATAAAAATTATCCACGCAGTAGTCTACATCAGAAGAGTTCGCAACGTTAGAAATACCTAACCTGGTTAACTCTTCTGAGAGAGCGTGAAAGTTAGCCTTTTTGAAATCAAAAATGTATGAACGATCATATGAATTATTATTCTCATGAATGAGACCGTTCAAGTCAAGAAATACATCCAGTGGTGGATGGTGAGTATCTATTTTAGTAATGTTGCATGTGGACTTACAGGCAACAGTACTAACAGCGTCTGATGAAAAGATTAAATCGAGAATTCGATTATTAATATTTTTGATACAGCTTATTTGCTGTAAGTCAGAGGAAAGAATATTGTCTAGTTTATTAAGTGCCGTTTGAGCAGAGGAAACACATGGAATAAAATACGTACTATCGTCTGAAGGTACCCATTTTAGAGGACTAAGGTTAAAGTCACCAATTAGGAGAACAGTACTATTGCAACATGAAAGGCTGAAAATATAATCAAGGGCTTTTGCTAGCTCCGAGTATATTTCAGCAGAGCTATCGGGAGGGATATATGTGTTTACAACATATACAAAATAAGGCTTGAAATCAAGTTTTACACATACAATTTCCATATTGACAGAAAAGGGGAAGGGAACTTTCGACGAATTAATGTGTTTCCGAACAGCGGTGAGAACTCCTCCACCCAATGCTTTCAAATCGTCCTTATGACGATCTTTTCTATGCACTAGAAACTCATTATTAAAGAGCTCCGCGTCAGTAATACTAGCATTGAGCCAAGTTTCAGTCAAAACAATGACGTCATGAGGAAAAACCATTGAATTTTTAAATACATCTTCCGATTTGTGTTTGCTGCGGATCGATCGAACATTCTGATAGAAGCAGCTTAGCCTGCTGCTTAGTTTTTTGAAAAGATGTTTTGTTTACTTTGTGGCTTAGCCTTTGTGGATCGATATGTAAATTCCTTGACCAGAGTGTTAGTTGGCCAGATTGTGCTGTTACAAATAGAGTCGAAAAGAGCGGGTGGGGATACTAATTTAAACGACGACACAAAGCTGTTTTGCTTACTGAGTTTCGTGCATTTTACAATAGAACCAGTAGAGATGATTTTTTGTGAAATCAGATGATGAACAACTTCATCAGCAGTAGTTTCCGGTTTAAGCCTAGAAACAAAAATTATTTTTGGCTTAGGCACAGATTGTAAAGAATTGGAGGGTAAGTTGGAAACAGAGGCTGTAATATCTTGAGAAGCAATACTAATTAACGGAGGCGATGAGTTTGAAGAGACCTCAATGATTGATTTCTTATTACGGGTCCTCAAGTTAGGACGTTTAGGCTCAATGTTAGATATAGTTTTAGTCTGGCGATTCGCGTTTTCCGAAAGGGGACTTAGCACAGTCAAAGGGGCTGCCGACGATGTGGAAGCGATATCGTCATTAGGTAATGACAGAGAAAGGCAAGGAGAAAGAGGAGTGCTCCTCGAACAATTCATCTCTGTTGTTCGAGGAGCACTTCTTCCATGGCTTGAATGCCGCTTTCTTTTCTCTGATGACTAGTTTCACCTCATCTGACCACCACCATGTTTCATTGACCTATTTGCGGTGGCCTTTTGAAGTCCCTAGGAGCGATTTGGCCTTTCTATGCAAGTTCGCTGTAGGTCATCCTATATACCCTGTGCTCTGCACTCTACATCTTCGTTCTCGTCAATGATGTTACAGAGGTAGCTTTGCATATATGGAGCAAGTAGTGTGAGGTGTTTCGAGGTGAATATGGACCTGCTGAGCTCTTAACGCTTTTTAGTTTGTAGATCGAATGGCTCTTTTCTCAATACAGACAAGAAGGAGGAGAGAATGCTTAGGAGCAGAGCTCAAAATGTAAAAGCAGTTTTCCAATGCCGGTCTAATCTGAGCTTTGTAAGGTAGAAAATAAGTGAGCAGAGGAAAACAATCGTTTTGCTCGAAGCAAATAGCTTGATTTTGACGAAGCAGAACTAGCAATATTAGATAAATGTTGGTTCCAAATTATTTTAAAATCAACATTGACTCCAAGTAGGTGGATACTATGTATCTTTTAGCCGTGGAAGAAGAAACTTCCTCCATTCCCTGATACAGGAATCCATTCTCTTTGCTTGAACCTGGGGCAAGACTCTTGAGGTATCTAGATTCCAATTCCAGGCGAAGCAATTCATCTCTGTTGTTCGAGGAGCACTTCTTCCATGGCTTGAATGCCGCTTTCTTTTCTCTGATGACTAGTTTCACCTCATCTGACCACCACCATGTTTCATTGACCTATTTGCGGTGGCCTTTTGAAGTCCCTAGGAGCGATTTGGCCTTTCTATGCAAGTTCGCTGTAGGTCATCCTATATACCCTGTGCTCTGCACTCTAGATCTTCGTTCTCGTCAATGATGTTACAGAGGTAGCTTTGCATATAAGGAGCAAGTAGTGTGAGGTGTTTCGAGGTGAATATGGACCTGCTGAGCTCTTAACGCTTTTTAGTTTGTAGATCGAATGGCTCTTTTCTCAATACAGACAAGAAGGAGGAGAGAATGCTTAGGAGCAGAGCTCAAAATGTAAAAGCAGTTTTCCAATGCCGGTCTAATCTGAGCTTTGTAAGGTAGAAAATAAGTGAGCAGAGGAAAACAATCGTTTTGCTCGAAGCAAATAGCTTGATTTTGACGAAGCAGATTTAGCAATATTAGATAAATGTTGGTTCCAAGTTATTTTAAAATCAACATTGACTCCAAGTTGGTGGATACTATGTATCTTTTGCATAAATAATTTTGTTTTTCGTATTGAGTGGTGCGTTAGTACAGTATTTGCATTTTTCCTTGAAAAGACAGAATATTGTGTCTTGCTAGCACCAAAAGTAACAAAATTTGCCTTGCCCAATCTACAAACTTTTTGAAATCGGAACTAAGTGATTCAATTGGACTGCATCTTAGGCTTTGAGATATTAAAGCACCAACAGGAATTCTGTTTGTGGTAAGCTGCAAAGCTAAATATTTGTAATAATAATATGTGGAATATGATAACAACCGCCAAGTATTAAAAAAGAAACTTTCTGATGTCAATCAAACATAAGTAATTTACCGGCTCTCCATAGAAAAACATCGCTTAACCTATATGTTGCAGCTGATTTTATTTATAATTTTATTTTATTTATTTATTTTTAAACTCAGTATTTTGTTTTATAATAGTATATTGAAAATAATTATTCCATTCCCATTGAATTATTGTTTCCTATTCCATTGCTTTGCCTTCTCAATATAGTGTCCGCACTCCATTAACTTGTACTTATTGTTATTATTTTCTTGTTTAATTTTACTTATATGATTGGTATAGTAGCTCAAGAGAGTGACATATGTCGATTTGCCCAAAAACGTCAGCAGTACAATGTTGCTTTCTATCCAAGATATCTTTTTTTAATCAATATTGATAATAAATATGATGATAAATACATTGTTACATATACAATTGGGTATTTTACTCAACAGTGACAATGGGTATAGGTAATAATAATTGTATTTTTTTTTATAGATTTCTTGCTATTTTACTTTTGATTTTAACAAATTTCAAATGAAATGCATTTTCACTTTATTCTAGGCCATCATACTAAAAGTTTTATTTTTTTGAATTATTGTTGTCAGTTTGTGTCGGTTATTTACTTTTAAAGAAACATTTTTAAATGCTTTATCATTCTGTTATAAAAATAGTAGTTTTTTCTTTCCTTTTCTATTTTACTTGTTTGAAGTAAAAATGTCGTCTAGCTATATACATGATAAAATAGAATAGTTCTTTCGTCATAAGGGAATTGTTAGGTTTTTTTTTATAGTGGAAATTTATTTTTGTAAGTTATCATTTATTGGTGTGACTTGAAGCCATACGGCGAACTGCCAACTGGGATAAGTATTTTTTGGGAGAAACTTCTGACTTTGTTTTTAAATGTTTGCTTTTAACGCTTCATTATGCTTATTCTTTAGTCTTAAATTTAAGCACCAGCCTGCATGGGTGGTACATAAATAAAAAAAAAATTCAAATCGAACTTTTAGTTCAGTAAAATAAATGCTTTGTTGAATTTTTAAAAATTAAATAGCAATTTTAAGGGTAAATATTTACACTGAATAGTTATAGTTGTTTTAAAAGGTAATAGTGTTTGTGCTGATCTTGGAATGCTGTTTTTATTTATTTGTGAAGGGATTTTTATTTTTACTTGTTATGGAAAATTAAAAGGCTAAGAATTTCTGCTTTATCTTTGAAATACTTGCTGGCATAACCGTTAATACTTTTTCAAAAGTTTTTCAATATATTCTTAAATAGATTAATTAAATTAATTACATGTAGGTATGTAGAACTAGTGTGCTTTTATACAGAGCGTGTAAACTTGTCATAATAAATCAAAACTTAATTACTTTTGCATTTTTTTTTATCTTTCGATCTCTCTCTCTCGTCTGTGTTTTGGATTTTTTTGCTGTTTAAAATTAACCTATTGAAGACAAAACATGAGTTTAAAGAGATTGAGTACATTCATTCACAATAATGCTGTTGTATAGCTGCTACTAAGTGGATTTACTCAATGTAGATATCTTCTATTGGATATGCTGTCTCAATGAACTTCTGATAGAACCGCTGAAATGCCCTCCTAAAAGTAAAAAAAAAATGAAGTAATCAAAATTATTCCGTTGACTAAAGGAATTTAGGAAATTAATTTCAGGAGAAGAGATTTAAGGCTAAACAGGTTTTCTTATGTTTGACTTTTTACAACATCGTCTTCTTGCCTTGTAAGGCTACTTCAATCCTGTTTAAAGAGCACAACAAAATGTGTCTAAAGTGTCGCTTTTTATGAAGAACCTATACCTATGCTTTTTTCTGGCCAGGTCAAAACGAATGAAACTACCAATGGTTTTTTTTATCAGCCTTTATACCCCATCCCATGGAAGTATATACAGTTTATCACATAGTATATACAGCTTGTTGTTTTATATACATATGGTTAAATAAAAATGGTAGAACCTCAACTGAATCGAATAAGCCATTTCCGTCCGTCCGTTTATCTTTAAGTCAAAGGTTTTTGAGCCATTTATTTTTAGGTAGAAAGTTCGAAAGTTCTTTGTTCTGCGCAGCAGTACGCAAGTGGTATTTAAAATTCTTCAAATCCGCCCACAACCGCGTCAAATGTGGAACTAGCTCCAGCACTTTCAATACTGTAAGTTGTCGTTAGAGGCTGAAATTTGACAATAAACATTGAATTTGACAATTGACGCTAAATCTTCCCTAGTGGGCATAGTTTAGAGCATCGATTCAAAGGGTAGTTTTTCGGAATGCGTTTTGTTCGATAATTTTGTTGCGAAACGAAAAAATTCAATTTAATATATTAAAGAGAAAATACTTAGTTCTACATCTTGTTTATAGAAAGTCTTGGGCCACATTTGGAGGCAAAATTAAGTTAAAAACTTGAATTTTCCAAAAAAAAAACGATAATTACTATTAATTAAAGTAATAATTAATTAAAGTAATAATTATCGTTAAAAAATTAAACGATAATTATTACTAATGATGCAAGAATATAAAATAAAAATAAAATTGGAACATAATAAATAATAAATAAAAATAATAAAGATAAATATAATAAATATAAACCAGGGGTGGAATCGGCTATGGTGATCCGTGATTTTCACATTTTGTGACAGTCAATGTGATCAAACAAAATTATCCGTCTGCGTAAGGTGATCACAAAAATATTGTTCCGAATCGTTGCTTTATTTAGGCTTCTGATGTAAGAGCACTGATTGTTATTCGTACATGCAGAAAGTCAGCCTAAGAGTAGGCAAAAACAACAACTTACCAGAAAGTTTGAAAACAGGTCACCAGCTGATTTTGACGGTGATTGATCAGGAGCTGTCACAAGAAAATTATGATAATAGGCCATTCTTAGGGGAATGAAGAAGGCCATTCTTAGGGAAATAAGAATAGGCCATTCTTACTCTAATGGTGTTGCTTGGACAGTATTTTCAAGAGTTCGGGTTAACCTGAACCAGATTTTTTAAAACTTAGAGGCTAAACGTTTGAATGACAGCTCTAAAAGTTCTGCCATTTTATGATTCCCCGTACAACTTCCGAAAAAAAAGAAATGAAGAATTGAGTAGTATTTTCCGGAATCTTATTTGATACTTGGGGATTTTAGCATGATAAGTAAAAGTCCTTCGAGACAGCTCTTTTAGGCGGCTTTCATTTTTATTTGTACAACCATTAGATTGACCTTGCATATTTGTACATGTAAAGCCATTTTCGAAACCTTGGTTTGAAGAAAATTTTGTCTTTGAAGTTCCGTGAAATCTATGTCAAAATAGTCAAATTTGTGCTGATTTAAAAAACAGTCGAAGCAGTCTCACTCTTTAGTAAGGCACATGATTGAGTGCGTTGGATTAAAAGAAAACCTAGGAAGAGTTACAATAAAATGCTCGGAGTGGTCTCTTAAGGATGAAGGATAGTTTTCCTTAACAAAATTAAATTTGAAAATATGTTGCCCTTTTACAGACATGAGAGTAAGACTCATATCAGTCTCCGGCACGGCGTCTGTCAATTGATCTTTTCCTAAAACGCATTGTTATACCTATTCACTGATTCTACAGGCTTATCAAGTTAAATTAACCTCCTCTTTCGTTTACTCACCCACTTTTGACATACTAAAATGTTACTTACCCTACAGCCTCTGCAACTGGCCTTGTGGATTCAGAGCCCTTAAACACGTGACATGCGAACCTCTGCACTGTAGGATGCTTTGTTATGAATCCAATGAAGCGATGGTCTCGGGGGTGGAAGGCGCAGAAAGAAACATTTTTCAACGAATAGAAGTAATCTATGCAGGGTTTCTTATCCTTTTTAGTCTGAAAAAAGTCATTCATTCTTAGGGGTTGTCTTGTTTCAGGAAATTCTAAACTTACTTTCGGTCCAGAACGGTCCACCATGCGCAATCCTTGATCAGAAACCTCCAAAATGCAAACCTGCCCCGTGGGTGAGTTTCCATACTCACCAACAATCTTTCGTACGGCCTGGCATACCACGCCCGTACCTTTGTGAGCCAGCGTCTCTACGGACCCCAGATATCCAAGCAAATAGCGTTCCTTCTTCACCTGTGTTGCAGTCGGATCGAAATCGTTGTAATCCAGATCCACGGCGTAGGCTGATGGGAATATACCCTGCCTTCCGGTGCGTATATTTACACCCTCGCACCACAGATCATCTGCTTCCTTCTGCACATAGATGGCGTCCCCAATCTCCACTTCAATTTCGTCATGATGGCGAGGTATGAATTTATGCAGGCCGCGATGTGTGGCTTCAAGCATTTCCAACTGCCCGAAGGGCACGCCGCCAAATGGGGCAGGAAAAGGAGACTGCGATACTGGCGAGGGCATTTGCGGAGACATGCTCTTGAAGTCGTTCGGCGAATGAGCAGTACTATGACCACTGTCCACATCTCCTAAACTCTGTAGGCGCTCCGAATCTGGGCTCGAATCCTCATCGAGCAGATAGCCACACTTGAGCGATAAAAATGTTCTCTGACTTCCTGTGCCATACTGTTGCTGGGGCACCAAAGTAGTTTGTCCGACTATGCCCCGATTTTCCGATTGCATTTCATCGGCCAGGGACATTTGTCCAAGAAGGTGCAGAATGGAAGCTGAAAAGAATAATAACAAAATTAAATAAGGTCAACCGGAAGTTATTTTTTTTTCAATTACATTTTTTGTTCTTCGGGATCTCGGGTAGTTTTCGCCTTCTTCTTTGAGTGCCGACCGGTGGTAGAAATCCGTTGATCTCTTGGGTTGGCATGTACCTTGCTTCCAGATTGTCAACTTTTGTCACAATTTTCAAGCCATCGCCGATTTCGTCGTCCTCAACCGCTTGACACGGGGTCGGTTTTTTTGACGATTTATCCACCAGGCGTATGGCAGTGTCGCAGCCGTCTTCCTGATCTGAATAGTCACTCTTCGATGAGGGGGAGTCTTCCAGGTCATCATTGGGGATGAGGCTGTGAAAATTATATGAAAAGCATGTTCTTGGTAAAATCGATTCTAATTAGGAAAAAAAGGACACCCATTTCTGAGATTTTCCTTGTTCCGACGAAAAGTCCTTGTTAATGCGAAGAAATGTGGCTACTTACGAGTAAAAGGATGTGGTGTTGTTTTTAGTGTAGGTTGTAGTAGGTATCTGGTCGAAGGGTCTGCGAAATTCCTCGTATTCACTGTCAGCCATAGCAAATCCTTTGGAAAAACTTCGCAGCGCTTTGAATTGAGTTATGCCTCCGTTTTTAAAACACTTTTGGGCTTTTCAGAATAGTTTACACGATTTTCGAACAAGAATAAAGGCGAAATCAAAAAACGAAAACAAATTCACACTCACTCGGGGGCTGTGTTGAATTAAAATCGATAATTTCCCCTACGTACGAGTAAAAGACGTTCTTAAGGAGTCTCACTACATTCGCAATGATGTGCATGCGGCCAGGGGTGGCGATGTTTATAATTCACCATAAAAATCATGCCATAAAAATGGATGATTGCACGGCATGCGCACTGTAGTTGGGCGGCATTTTTTAAAAATATTTATTTTCCTTCATAAGAAAATCAAGGAAAACATTTAAAAATCCTTTTGTGTCTAGAGGACTTTCCTTTTGTAAAGTACTTACCAAGCCTTTCAAAAAGGATTGACATTCATGGTGCGGCGGAAGTGGTTTCCTTTTTAAATGCTTTGATGGTATTGAATCAGTGGAATTGATGTTTTGATACCCATGAGATGAAGATCTAAAAAGAGTCACAGAAAAAGTAAACTAGGAATACAGGAAAAAAATTTCAAGGTCCTTTGAATCGAGTAAGATTTATTTAAACTCTTTTTTCGCTAAGGATCTCGTCTTAAATTATTTATAAAAATTCATATATGTATTTCACTACAACTAAACCGTTATAGAAAACATGTGTAAGAAAATTCTTAACCAAGAATTGTTCGATACATGTAAAGTTTAGGACGTGGTTAAGCCATGGTGGCAATGGCTTAACCACGTGGGCTCGTAATTCAACTTAGCCTCTAAGGACTAGCTTTCCAGTACGAGATCAA
The DNA here is from genome assembly GCA_947623515.1 of Neoascia interrupta. Taxonomy (NCBI): domain Eukaryota; kingdom Metazoa; phylum Arthropoda; class Insecta; order Diptera; family Syrphidae; genus Neoascia; species Neoascia interrupta. The sequence continues at coordinate 217,410,794 of OX392463.1, read as the reverse complement.
GTCAATTTTGATCTGGGTTTAATCGCACCGAATTTGTCAGGATAACCCCGAGGAATAGGGTATGGAAAGAGAAACATCAAGTTGTTCTCCAAGCCCTGCTCAAATCTATTTTTTTTTTCTCAGAAACACGAAAACCAACTGCCATTTGACATAGAAAGGCTGTGAAAAAAGTTGCTATTGTACTTCAGAGTTTATTAGAGAGCCTTAAGGGGACACTCATTCATAGGATTGGATTCATAGGTTATGTTCAGTAGTTTCGTCTTCTCCAAGAGAAAGTCAACATCCTGAAGAGTTGACTTATTTGATTTTAAAAGGCGATAGTTTAACTGGTGGTGAACTGCAAGGTATCCTTCAAGGTTCTTAAATCATACCTGTTTAGATTTAGGCAACTTTTGGCATTTTTTGGTGAAGGACTGTATGGCCCCTTTGGCCTATATAAGGCCTAAGGTATCCACCCAATAACAGATTCATCTAGCATGCTCCCAGTTTTTTATAATTTCGTTTGTTGCGGATTTAAGGGTGGGACAAAAATATTCAGGTCCCTGAAAAGAGGTTTCCGAGCCTTTTCTGGCTTGTTTGTCGATTTTCTTCTGTAGGGTATTGTAGCAGTTCATGACTGATTTGGAGTCAATGATGTGCGAGCTAAAGGCTTTTATAGCCGCTTGACTGTCCTTGCATAAATGGATGTTTGCTTTTGATACCAGCGATGTGGATTTGGTTGGCACATTCTCGAATGGCGTGCAGTTCTGCCTGAAACACACTGGGAATTTATCCCATCGCTATTGTGGATTTCAGGTTCGGCCCGTATACGCCGGCTCATACTACCGACCTCATTTTGGAACCATCCGTATACCACTTATGGCCGCGTTGGCTGCTTGGTGATCTGATTTTTTCTTCTCTTCACATTTATTTAACTTTTTATTGGTTTAAATTTTTGACAGCATTGATGATAAGACTATACTTGACTTTATTGAAGGACTCAAATGATGAGAGGAATTTCAGGTCCCACATTCGTGAGGGCTGTTAAAAAACTGAGTAGAATCTTTTCGGTACATTCAAACACCTGATAGTTGAATTTCATGTGTCGTTAGCCTTATTTAGGTTTAGGTATGAGAATATTTTCTCAGAATTATATAAAATACTCGATGCTATTATGCCGAATGTTCTAATTAGGACCTTTACGCCTAGAACCTAACCATTTTTTTAGTACGTTACACGTAACTATTCGTTGAATCGACGAAGTGATATTTAACTGCGCTGTTTATTAAATTTTATTGCCTAATGCCTGCGAAGTTAAATAGTTTATGTATAATTGTGTCTTTTACAGAGAAAAAGATAAATAATTTAATTTTTTTTAAATATTTCAGGCTTCTTCCGAAAAAATCTTTTAACATTTTGATTTTGGTATCACTCGCATTTTTATTTTTTATAAATAAAAATCTTAATTTTAATTGATTATATAATAAAAGAAAATTAAGGTAAAAAAATTAAAATAAATTATTTGTAATTTGTTAACTTTAAGGTCGACACGTGAGCCTACATTTTTAATATTAATTTAATATTAGTTAAGTTATTTAACTAAAATTTTCAATATAAATAACGTTTGTTAAACTGAAAATGAAATGCGACCACGCCCACATGGGGGAGTTTTTTGATTTTTTTGCAATGCCAACCTCACATCACTTAAGCAAGAATACTGCATACCAATTTTGAGTGTTCTACGACAGTTAAAATTTTCGTGCTAATAAGTAAAGTGGGCGTGTAGAAGACGGATTTTGTAAATTTGCAATTTGTAATTTTATAATTTTGTAATTTTGTACACTTGAACTATTTATGGGCCTAGAAAGCCTAGATATGAGGTACAAAATTCCTAGCTCAAATTTAAAGGCCTGAAAACTACCGACAGACACACGGTCAGACGCGGACATGTCTCATTCGACTTAACATTTTGTGTAGATCATATGTCCTTAAGGTCTTGGGGGTCTACGGTGATTAATTTTCTATGTAACAAACTATGAATCAAAATTGATATAGCTCCTATCCTATGGGATGGGGTATAAAAATTGGTGTTCGTCAAATTGATGAAGGTTACCTTAATAAATATAAATAAATAAATAGAGTGGCGCAACAGCTCGAGGTGAACCAGGGCCTTGTTAGTTGAATGAGCCATGTCCGTCCGTTTGTCTGACGGTAGTTTTTTGATCTTGTAGTTTTTTGCCACGCCCACTTTTTGGGTGCGTTTTTGATTTTTGTATACCACCGCTCATAAACAATATGAGCACAAAAAGCGATGTTTTTGAAAACGGGTTGATGTCACGCCCCTTTTTTAAGGAAGGACTCTTAGCTGATAAGTTCTAAATACAATTTAAGTTAATAGAAACAAAAAATGTAAAATTCAAGATTTATGATGCAATTCGGAGCTTGAAGATGGTCAATTGGGATGGGGTATCCCACGATTCGCCAAAGCGGATTGTAACCCCTCCCACTAGTTCATGTTGCAGAATGAACCTGAATCCATAATGGTTCCCATGCAGTTTGTTCCTTGGAGCCAGTTTCATTAATTTGTAGACTTCACTCAGAACTATTGGTAACCCAGTATAGCTATACCCAGTCTTGCACCTCTTTGAAGCCATCCCAAATAAGTTTAAGCCCCACTACCTAATTCGTCATTTAAGAAAAAGAATACCAGAATAAAGCACAGGTGATAGTAAATCTTTTTCGGCAGCTGATATAGAAATGAGAAGAAGTGTTCCTTAGAGGACTATATTTATGTGTCGGTAGTTCTAACTTAAATATAGAGTGGCGCAACAGCTCGAGGTGAACCAGGGCCAACTTCTCAACAATGTATGCTGGTGTGTTAATTTCTTCACATACAAGGGGACCTACAATTTTTTGCCAAATCCGAACGGCACTTTGAGAAGTTTTTCAAGACAAATGATACTCTCGGAGGGCATGTCAAACCTTCGCGGAACCCTCGAAGAACAAGTCTTTTTTTTCAGGTGACGATGACAGGATTCGAACGCAGACCTCCGGCGTAGTAAGCACACACACCACTACGCCACGGCACCCCGTGGTAGTTCTAACTTGGGTGTCCTGAAATCTGCACGAAAACACAAAAACTATCTTTTCGTTCCAAGTCTACTTCTATTCCATACAAAAAAGCACAGGACGAACTAACGCTGAAGATCGTTCTAGTTTCGTCGTAAAATTATTATTTTGTGCTTTAATGTATGTAATGTATGTAATGTATTTAATGTATGAATACAATAATTGCCCTCAGAGCCAACTACACCCAAAGTAAAGTTCATTGTGGTTTTCTAAAGGACTGCAAACTCAACCGCAATAACATGACTTAGGTAATCATTCACTTGCTAATGCAAACTCATTGAAATTGTTATACTCTTTGAGCCCCAACTTCTCCCTCTTTTCACTGCAAATGAGCTCCCATCCTAGCTGCTTATAGCCATCATCTACTTCTGTTTAAGACGAGCAAACGAGATGGATACACTTTAAAACTAACTCGTTTAACTCATTTTACGAACAGAGCAAGTAAATTAACTCACGTGCATGTGTGCGTGCGTGCAACAGGCGGGTGCGGGCAGGCCAAAGTTTAACCCACATTCGACATCAGCAGCCCATTCATCCATTCCAAACCTGGATAAGAGAATGTTCAGTTTGACGATGATAAACTTTAAGTGGTGAAAAGCAAACACATTATATCAAAACCCCTCATGGCATAGAAGAGCAGCTCTTCTATGCCCCACTCCATTCCATCCTTTGTCTTGAATACGTTCAACGACGATGACAGGACTATTGGATAGATACGAGAATAACCATTTACCAAAGTGAAAATCAACAAGATTTATTCAGTGATTCAGTAATATTATTCCGTATCCTTCCTATTCATAAGAGTATGCCTGTATGCGTGTTAGCCATGGCTTTAACCAGCATCATCGTCGCACAAGATGTGCCTTGTGTCTTGTGCCCCCATGCGTCAGTACAAGTGTGAAACAATAAAGTCCTGATTTCGCTTGATTCGGCCAATCAAAGATATAGCAACAACAAGTTGTTTCTTAACCTCTTCCAACGCAAGGCTATACGTAAAGTTCGGAGCCTAGGTATCCTCTCTAATTGATGACTTCGAGGAAGAAGACTGTATGTGTGCGTAGGTGGTGCGAGTGTCTATTTGTATAAAACTTCCGAATGCAGTGCAATAAAATCGTCTGAAGAGGGGGAGAACCTTCTTAAATGTTTCCATTCTTCACCCCGTCAGGGACTCGTTTTTCCTTTAGGGATAAAAATTAACTTTCGTTTTTTTTTTAAGTGCTTCCGATCAATGACGAGACGAATGACGACTCGCACAGGACGACTATAAAAGGAGATGCGCCTGGTGCTCGTGCTGGTAGTCAACTTTTGGAATCGGTCGTGAGCGGTCTTGAAATTTTGAGCTTTTCGCAATCACTGTATATTTTTGAAGTCTTGGATAAAATTTGAGTTTTAAAGATGAGTGGATCTGGAAAAAGCCTTCTTGGCCTGTGGCTGTATCGCAGTGGTGAGCAAGAGTGGTCGGTTAAACAGGGCAGTCCCTTACACAAAAAGCCCGTAAATACTGTGAGACTGGAAAATAATCACATTCTCGACCTCTGGGATTAATCGAATTTCGTCCTCTAGGAGATTAAGGACACCAGACTAGGTGACGTCAGCAAAGCCACCTCGCCGAGCGATAGAATTTCCATAATTTTCACTCTGAAGAACCAAGTAGGAAACTTGGCCCGAGCGTTGCAGGTTTTCCAAGAGCTCGGTATAAATGTTCTGCACTTGGAGCTGTCTCCGCTGGAAAATACCACGAATCAAGCGGATGTCCTGGTTGATGTAGAATGCGATCGAAAGCGATTGGACCAAGTCATCACCATGTTGAATCGCGAAGTGCAATCGGTGAACTACACGTCTGCTCTGGATGACAATAACGCGGTGGTGGGTGGTAAAGCCACACTTTCAGCTTGTTCAAGTTTTGGTAGCAAAAAAAAATCGATTTTGCTTCTAGAATTTTCTTAAGTTTTGAAAATTCCTAGATTTCGGTGACATGGTTTGGTTTCCAAGGAAAATTGCTGATTTGGATAAAGCACAGAATGTGTTGATGTACGGTTCAGAGTTGGATGCTGATCATCCGGGTTTCAGGGACCCCATTTATCGAAAGAGACGAGAACAATTTACGGCCATTGCGAATTCGTACAAACAGTAAGACTCATAGATGGATGGGAAAAGAACGATGGATTTTCTAAGGCATAGTTTTTTTTTTGCAGTGGGAACCCGATTCCTAGAGTAAAGTATACAGCTGAGGAGATCAAGACGTGGTGAGTTTATGATGTAGCGAAAATGTGATTTAATTAAGTGTGCTATAAAAATGCTATCAATAGTTTCTGATAAATCTTACGAAGATAGAAGTCTGTCCTTTTTTTACATTCACATAAGTTTTTATTGAAGCGCTAATTTTTTGTAATATTTTTTTAGTCTTTAGATTTGTCTAAGGTTTTTTTCAGAAAATTATCTTGCCTTATGGTTCTTAAAATACGAAAGAAGCACATTTTTAACTAGTACGTTTTTTTTTTAATTTAAAAATATTTTTATAACCATTATTTTAAGACAATGCTTCGATATTATTTTTACTCAGATTTATACTCTGTTTCTAAAAAGCAATTTTTATCTTATTATTATGATATGGTGTGCGAAACGAATTTTTACGCCTTCTGCAGAGTTAGAGAATTATGTATTTTCCAAATGCCTTCAATATTATAGTGATCAAGTGCAAAAAGTTTAAGCTTAATTAACATTAAAGCCAAACCCTAAAAAGTAGTTAGAACAAAGGTAAACTTTTTATATTCCACACATGTTCATACTTAATTTTGTTTCAAAACATACCCTTGGAAATTGGGTCCTTTCTTGTTCAGGGCCCTAAATCGCATTTAAATTGTTTAAGAAAGAAAGAAAAATAACTAGGAGAAAGTGAAAAAATAGTAGGTACATAAAAGCTCCTGTTCGTATGCGACGGATTGCGAAATACTCAACCCTACCTAAGCAAAAGCGAAATCCCAACAAAGGGAATCAGGACACCTTCAGAAAAGGGGCGGGACGAAATAAAAAGCTTTAAAAAGCCTTAAATATATGGAGGCGAAATAAATTTTGGACAGAAAACGTTTTTTCAAAAAGAGAACCGCTTTTTAAAGCCCAGTCTACAAAAAGGGTGGAGACACAAAGTGTGCTTACAAAAAAACTGACCAAATGCGAATGTAAACAAAATTTGTAGCAGAATCATTTTTCAAATTTTATATAGATTTATGGAAATATTTAGCTCAATTTTAAATTATAACCTAATAAAAAATCGCGCGTGCTCAATTCCTGGTCATATTGTTTCCCATTTCATTAATAAGCATAACGAAACTAACGCAATTTTAACCCAGAAATGTAATTTAAGTGTTTTCAAATAATATAAGTTAACGCGAATACCGATTTCAAAAGATCTATAAACTTAATCTAAAGGCATTTCACTAAATTTTCGAGTATCCCGGTGACCACGCTCGGTGCAATTCGATGCGAAACGTTCGGGGTGAGTTTCATAATTCTGCTCATTAAAATTAAAAACGCGGCTTATCCGAAAATTTAGCGAAATGTTATCAAACAACCGCGAAAGCCTTAAAAGTTAATTAATCTGAAGGTCTGGACTTCTTGCACGACTACTTAAATTCTGCTTTATTATGCGTATTTTATTTTTGACATTTGGATTGACCGAAATAAACAATGCTCCTGTTGGCCCTAATCATATATCTTAAAGGTCTCAAGGCTCTACTCTAGGGTAAATTTTCGGCGAGTGAAAAGATGCGTGCTTATATACGAAGTTATTAGTTGTTGCATGCATTTTGCGCATATGTGGTGTTACTCGACAATCGACAGACCTTGTGTGCCAAGATTGACGGTTCTTCAGCTTAAATAGAACACGTGTAGTCATGTAGTGTACCTTATAAAAAAGACTGTCAAGTATGAAATTATACAAGAGCCAGTCTACCGCCTTTTGACTAAGGCTAAGCGTACAATTATTGCTTAATTTGAATAAAATGCTGTTTAGTATACAGTAAAACCTCCTACTGGGACTCTTCGTAATCGGGGCACTCCCAATAGCGACAACCCATCTCCCAAACCAAAGAATTTGCATACATGAATATACCCTCTACCCTCTTCTTAATTGGGACACCCAATTCAACTTCTCTAGAACCTCCACAATTAGGCCAAGCCCCTTATTTAGGGTATTTTTGTACAAAAAGGTAGCAAATAGACTTCTCTAATCAAAGCAATTGGAGTTGAACTCCTTAATTAGGACACTAGACTGGAAACTGAAAATATTTGTGATTTAGAGAAGTTGGGACCTTAAAATTACTTTTTCTATTGGTCGCAGCTGAACCTCATTCTAGTCTAGGAATTCTAAGATCGCCTGCTTTGAGAAACAGTTAAGGTACTTTCAAAGCCGGCGAACTTGTGACCTGTGAACTGGCGCCTTATTGGACATTGATCTATCTAAAGAATTGTATAGAGCAATGTCAAATGTAAAAACAGAAATCCTCAATTCTATAATTTGACAACTTCAAATCCATCATTTTCAAAAGCTTTGTGAAGATATTTACAATTCGCTTAGTAATTCGCATAAGTCGCTGTGAATTCGTTTTGAAATCAGCGAATTGTGAATATCTTGACAGAACTTGCATTATGAAGAAGTCTCAAGTTATAGACTATTTGATCCTTAAAAGATTTCCGTGCCGCGATTTTAATTTGAAAATTTTTGGAGCAAAGTCATTTGTTCGCCAGTTCTCTGGTCGCAAGTTCGTCGGCTGTGAAAGCATTTATAATAACCAAATAGAATTTTACACAAACTGCATAATAAGGATGGCTGAATATAAAAAAAAACTGGCGGTCCACTGTCTTCATACCAAACGGTCTTTTTTATGGCCTCACCATAAACGACCTTCCAATGATATTGCAAACTAAGATGTTATTGTTTTTTTTGCGTCCGATAAAGTTATTTATTATATCAAAAAAATAATTTGAAACAATCTCATTTATTTTCTATAGGGGCACTGTTTTTGTAGAGCTTCAACGTTTATACGTCAAACATGCGGTGCCGGAATATTTGGAGAACTGGCCTGATTTGGTCAAGTATTGCGGCTATCGCGAAGACAACATTCCACAACTTCAAGACGTTAGCAGTTTTTTGAAACGAAAGACTGGTTTTCAGATTCGCCCCGTTGCTGGGTACCTTTCACCGAGAGACTTTCTTTCTGGCTTGGCGTTTCGAGTTTTTCATTGTACTCAATATATTCGACATTCATCAGATCCTTTCTACACACCAGAACCGTGAGTTTCAAAAACATTTTTCTCAACATACATTGACCTTAAATGCTTTTTAGTGATTGTTGTCATGAACTGCTTGGTCATATGCCACTATTGGCAAATCCGAGTTTTGCTCAATTTTCTCAAGAAATCGGTCTGGCTTCGTTGGGTGCTTCGGATTTGGACATTGAAAAGCTTGCGACAGTGAGTTTACTTTGGGTAACACGGCGCATTATAATTACTCAAGTTATATTTATTTTCCAGCTCTATTTTTTCACTGTCGAATTTGGTCTCTGCCTGCAGCCTGATAAGACATTTAAAGTTTTCGGCGCGGGCCTTTTAAGTTCCATAGCAGAATTGACGCATGCCATTAAGGCTAAGGAAAAAATAAAAAAGTTTGATCCTGAAATCACATGCCAGGAAGAGTGCATTATCACTTCGTATCAAAATGCTTACTACTATACGGATTCTTTTGAGGAGGCCAAGGAACAAATGAGGTTTTGGTTAAGTCGATTGATGGTTTTTCAGGCTTTCATATGTTTTTATTTTATTTTCTAGGGCTTTTGCAGACAGTATTCAACGTCCATTTGGTGTGAGATACAACGCTTATACACAAAGTGTTGAAGTCCTGTCTAATGCACAGAAGATCACCGCAGTGGTAAGTGAACTCAAGGGTGATCTGAGCATTGTCTTTTCGGCATTGAGGAAGATCTCAGCCCAAGACGATAATCTAGACCTGGAAGCAGTGACGAACATGTTGCACAACAGCCTTACTGTAAGGATAGTCACACGGCAAAACAAATGGTTTAAGCAAGTTAACCTTTTACAATTTTTCCTTATAGGTTTGCGGCGGTGATAAAAGTCCGATGAGCTCTATAAGCCCCGACAACTCTGATAACTCACAAAACTCGCTTGAAGATCATTTAAAGAAATAAAATGTCCTCATTGCTGGAGCGAATTTTTACAAGCTTTCTTGAAGGGATCAACGAAAAAGGCAATATTTATAGTTTGGTGTGCATGAGCTAAAAGATAAAAGAGACCTAGATAAATGTTGTTATGCTGTAGTAAAATTAAGAAATATGAGATCTATTAAATGTTAATTATGTTTCGAAACTAAAATGCAATCGAAGTCTCTAGCTTTTGTTACTTTAGGATAAAGCGGTTTAACGATTTAGCTTCTTCGGCGACTAATACTGTTCACGGTAAGCAATAATTGAGCAAGGAAACTTTAACGAAAAGTTTACTGTCAGGGGATCATTTTAGTCTCCTAAACGAAGCCATGAAAACTAACATGTTCCAGAAAAAATTTAAACGTAGAATTTCTTGTGACATACTTTGTTGACATTTGGCCACTATGCGTCATCTTTAGTGTAGGTCTTGGCTGAAATGGGAAGGAGATTTGAAGGCCTTTCATTTTTGACTCTAGCTTTTAGCTTTTGAAGGTAGCAAGGCCACTTTTTAAGTTGAAACAAATCTTAATAAATGGTCTTGTATTAGGTATTGTTTTTTTTTGGCCAATATTCAATGTTATTGTAAAGTCAAAGTCTTAATATAGATTAAGCTTAGGGCTCTGGTACAAATAAAGTGTTAGATATAATTGGGTGAGCAATATTCCTTCAACTTCCGCGGTTAAACTGAAAGCATTGGATATGTTGAAATCAGTTTTTATGTAACCTAAAACTTTGTGTAAAATCTAGAATGTCTGCAATCTGTTTTTTAAAAATGGGCATATTTGTTATAAAAGCTCGATTTCAGCCTGAATCTATACAGAATCTTCTTTGTTTGAATTTGAGGTAGTGCGTTTTCAAGATTGTTATACGGGCGGATGGATGTGGCATATCGGATACACAATTCGGTATTGATCATGCTCTCGAAATATTACTTTCAAATATATAATATTTCCTTAACTATAGGTAGGTACCCATACCATACACTGACATCACGCTTTGTAGGTAAAACAAAGCGTGATGTCAGTGAAGCCTTCGTGAGTATTGGGACGGAAGCGGCGAATATGGGTTTAGCAGTCAATGAGGGCAAAACCAAGTATATGCTGTCATCAAGAAAAGACACCCAACACCGACGTCTTGGACAAAACATCACCATCGACAGCTATAACTTTGAGGTAGTTAGGGACTTTGTCTACCTGGGTTCTGCTATCAATTCAGACGATGACACCAGCGCTGAAATCAAACGAAGGATAACTCTTGCCAATCGCTGTTTCTTTGGGCTAAGGAGGCAATTGAGTAGCAAAGCCCTCTCTCGAGCAACTAAAGTGTCCATGTATAAGACCCTCATCATCCCAGTCCTGCTTTACGGTGCAGAAGCATGGACCCTGTCAAAGGCGGATGAAACACTTTAGGCTGCTTCGAGAGGAAAATTCTTCGGACGATTTACGGTCCCGCCTGCATAGACGGAGAGTGGAGGAGGAGATATAACATCGAACTGTACGGGCTGTACAGCGATACCGACCTAGCCAAAAGAGTCAACACACAACGTCTACGATGGCTGGGTCATCTAGAGCGGATGGACACCAACGCCCCGGCCCAGAAAATCTTCGAATCCACATCGCAGGGACGGCGCGGTAGAGGAGCACTGAGACTTAGGTGGCGCACGCAAGTGGAAGAGGACCTCAGCCAACTTCGCGAGCGAAACTGGAGACGGCTAGCTAGAGACAGAGCTGGCTGGCGAAGCTTGTTGGCTGAGGCCCAGGTCCACCCCGGACTGTAGCGCCACCTTAAGTAAGTAAGTAATAGGTAGGTACCCATTTTCTTTCTATGTTTATTTTATTGGTTTATGTGCATTATCTATGCAGAGAGATCATGTAGGCTATTTGGACACCCGGGATGGAAGTGGGCTGTGGTGCAGATGGTAGCACCTATGACCGACAATTGGTTGGTCCTGGGTTTGAATCCAGGTCCAACCAATCATCATTTTTTATTTATTGCCAAGATGTCTTGTTAAGTAAATTATAACAATTATGATGACAACTAAGCCGTACAGGACGGAAATGTCGAAAGAAAAAACCGTGTGTGGCTCACCGGCAGGGCACGATCCTGCAACCCTTACTTGTCGCGAGTAATGCTCTATATTTATTTTAGTTTATTATACTTACAATTCCATTATAAAAGACAAGAAAAAAGTCTTTCCATAATATCGGTAAGCTCATCCGGCACAGCACAATTCTAAGTTAACTTAGCTGACCTAACTTAACGATAGGTCAATCCGGCGAGCTAGATTAAGTTTTCTCGGTAGTCTTGTCTTTTTGACTTACATTTCTGCGTAAGTTTTAATGCTCACCAACGGTCTTAATAGGATTTGTGGGGCTCCTTTGTTCCAAAAAAAGCAACATAATTATTAAGTGCTCACAATAAGAACCTAGATAAAAATGGAAAGAATAAAGATTCAAACTCATAACAAGTTTAACTCTCTTTTGTTAGTTCAATTAGTTTATCACCATTAGACAATAGTTTCGTGTACCTTTTTTCTATAATATTAAAAACACCAAAGTGAATTGCACTCAAAACAAATTACTATGCGTGGGGCATGAGTCGATAACGTACAATAAATGGGACAATGGAACAATGACATAATGACATTCGTAGGTATACACTACCTATTGGATAACAAAACCAAATTAACTTCTCATTCATTCTACAATCTTTTATAACTACAAGCATTAAGCAGTTAGGTGGGTGTTCGCTTGCTATTAAAAAAACTAGACATTTCTTCGGTTTAGTCTTTCAAAATTTTAAAATCCTTCAGATTTATAAAGGTAACGAATAAATCGACGCGCCGTAGTATTCTTGGCCTGTTTTATCCGAAAAAAAAATATAATTGAAGCAAGTTAATTTCCAATAAAACTTAAAAAATATTAACAGTGTTGAAAAAAATTTTTTTCATAATATTTATTTTTACGAAAAACCTTATAGCTGGGACAGAATGAGTATCTGTGTCTGTGTCTGTGTCTCGCAGTTCAGCTTATGGGAACACGTATATAGCGACACAATAAGTATCTCGCTGTGTCTCAGATTTTAGGTGAAAAATCTGGCAAGACACAGCGACAGACACAGACACAGACAAACATTGTGCCCGGCTTGTTTTGTTCGTGTATGGTGGTATATAGGTACGTTATTTGGTGAAGGACTCTTCATTGACTCATTTAACCGTGCTAAGTGTTGCAGTCTTGTTTGCTGCCAACCAATCTATTTTGGTCGACTTTTAACTGATTTGTGTTTTTGTAAAAAAAAGACGTTGGGCAATCTTCCAAACTTAGTGAAAATTGAAAAACATACCTTTTTAGTGTGAGAGTTTCAAGTGTAATACTGAAACAAAAAAAAAAGTTCGGTTTGTACACAGAATTAGCTGTACTCTTAGTCTCAAGACTTCGGCCCAGTCGTCAGTTGTCATCAAAGCCGTTATTGGTGTACTGCGATGTAACAAACGCAAAAGATTCATCGGGCTACAGACATTGAGGCCATCTGAGGACATTTGTTGAGAGAATATAGTGTTCTTTGTTGTTGTGAGGTGTGTGCAGTTGAAGGTTTTTTTTTTTGAAGCTAATAATTGTTGTGAAGAATAAACCATACGTCAAAATTTTTTTCGAGGCTTGTTTTTTCATGCATTTTTGCGATTTTTTTTCGAAAATGCGTCAAAACTGCAGTACTAAACTGTTTTTGACAAATATGACCTAAGCACTTGGTCAACTTTAAGTTGCTTCATACGTGTGTTCAATATTAAATTTGAGCGATAAGCCGTTCAAAAGTTATGGCCTCCAACACTTTGAAAAACGGAACGCATTTTCGCCACTTTATTTCTCAAAAAGTTTTGATATTTTCGAAAAGTTTTATTTTTTAATTAGAGCTTAGTATTTCTTAAACCCAAGTTTCGTTTTTCTAGTTCTTGCCTACTAAACTTCTTGAAAAAAACACTAAAAAACATAAAGTCCATTTTCACATTAAATTTGAAACTGTTATTAAACCGTTATGTGTGCTTAAAAAAATTGCCCTCTTTGGATTCTCTGACTATTTCCGCAGTTTTTACGCACACCAAATTTTGTATTTCTAGGACTTACCGTTCAGAAGTTGTAAAGCGATTGAGCTGTTCCGTCGGTGACTCATTTTCCGCTTTAGTTGCTGGTGCTGCGCTCTGCTACAAAAAAAAAAAAAACAAAAACAGCAATTAAAATATGTCTCAGAGAAAGAGCTCTTAAATAAACGTAAATTCCTAAATAACCATAATAACTTTATAACCATAAATCCTTTTACAAAAACAGGAAAAAAATCGGGAAAAAGAAAACTTTTTTTGTTTTCCAAACAACTAATTCATTATTTTTAAGTTCTGATTAAGGATAACTTGAAAAAAAACTATTTAAACTGTTATAGTTAGTGGACCAACCGGGTTATGCAAGACTTGGACTTGGACCGGATGGGTGCAAGGTTAGATGCATGCAAAATTTGAATATTTAGGGGGAATGTTCCTCCCCTTTTAACCACCTAGTAGGATTTTCCTTTTAACCACCTAGTAGGATTTTCCTCAATAATATTTTGATGTAAAAACTTTTTTTTTCAGGGTTGGGGTCAGTCTCACAAAATTTGAAGAAGCCAATTTTTTTTTAAAAATCCGTAAAATTAGGTTCTTCATTCTTGATAGAAAAATTTTCAAATGCGGATTTGGTGTAAGTGAGAGATTGGGTTTATGAAAAGTATTTAGGGCTCAAATGTCCTATTCCATCTTCAAAATATTAATTGATAAAGTTTAAGTTAAGTTTAGCAATTTTAAGTTTTCATTGATTTCTTCTGTTCAGATGAAAAATCCCACAAATTTGTTGAAGTATAGAAGTTTAATCGAAAAAAAATCTCTACGCCCACTTTTGCGGGGCGCTATGAAAAAAGTGAATTTTCGACAACCGATACAATTAACGGGTGAAAATCCCTTAAAAAATGATTAATACTATAATTTTTATTCAATTAATGGATTGAAATACAATTTAAGTTAATATGTTCATAAACATACTAACATAGGCAATATAGCATGGGGTCCCTTCTTTATACCTGTTTTTTTATAATAGTGACGTATGGTGATGTAAAGAGAGATGACCCCTGGCGAAGTTTCATGTTTCACGAACTAATAAGCTTTATCAGATTTGAGGCCACCATTCCCAAGGCTACAAGTTACAGCATCCCTTAGAATGCCCAGTGGAGCCTTATCTCCACTGACAAAAGTCCAATAAAGCCTTACAACGCGTTTCTTATACATCAAGTTCAACAGCTTTTCTTTTGCTCTGTTATCTGAAAACTGCAGCGATCATAAGCAGTGATGTCATATATACATAGAGCTCGATTTATATCATATTATGTGATTTTAAATTTATAATAGCATTCCTGGCCGAAATCAGCAAAGCAAACCTAGCAACTTTTTGCAACTCTTTCAGCGCTTTCGTGGGCGGTTGAGTATAATCCATTACATTATTCTCCTGTCACAAGAGTGAACCATCCTCGACCTTGCATTGAACCCTTTGTACTATAATTAACTTCACTCTAAAACGGTGAGAATCATCTGCCAAAACATTTAAGTCGCAGATGTAGTGTTTCGATTTCTTATAGAACTGCTTTTCACGGCTGCCTTAGCTAAGCTACTGTTGGCTTGAAAGTTCAAGCTAAAGTGTACCGTGTTTTGCGAGCTTACTCAACTCCACACACTCTTCTCTTTAATATCGAGGACTCCTGAACATCAAAATTTTTAAAACACTTTAATTTTCATTTTTAATCTTAAAAATAAAAAAAAATATTTTGACCGCATATTTACTATTTCTTAAAAGTTGCTGTATTTGAAGTCGTTTAAAATGTCAACAAGCGTTGAAAATAGTCTGATTTCCTGCACTCACTTGAATACATACAGCGTTTTTTTCTTGCCACCACTGTGTATGCTGATATAATACTTTTGCCGGAATCTCTCTTACAGAGTTGTTTAAATAGTGCCTACAACTTATTTATTATCGTGTATGTTAGAAACATATTTCCTTGAAGGTACAGATAATGTTCAGACTATGCAATATGCGTGACAGTCTTAGCCTTAGAAAATATTCTACACGTCTCTTGCACTAACACCCATAAGCTGACAGTCCAGTACAAACTCAAAATTTTCCTTCGTACCGTTGAGATATTAATTTAGCTTAGATCTACGGTTTCTTATACCTAAATAAATTATAAATATATTATAGATATTCATAGATATATATCTAATATATATAGGTAATTTGTAGAATATGTATATATTTTATATAAATATTATAAAATATGATATAATATAATTTATCATATTAGTATTTTAAGATACTATATACGAATTAATACTAAAATAAATAATTAAGTATAAAAGGCAATTCGAGCAACTTAACCCCTCACACATATGCCGCAGTCTGAACTCGAATCATTCTCTTTGAAAAATGATAATCTAGCTACGAGACAGAATTCGTGGTGATAATTTCTTATCATCAAGCTATTATTTTTTTTTTATTATTTCTAATCTTGCACTTTACACCCAAGTGAAAATCGTCTGTGTCCGCTGCGTAACCAAGCTGAATCAACGTGTTTCCTCGAACAGCGCACTTAATCGGATAATTTGTTGCCTTGTGCCGCAGATAAAAAGTGAAATCGTTGAAAAACTATCTCAGACGAACATGATAAATTTTGTGAATTAACAAAGTTGCGCTGCTAAATGTACATCTCTAACTACGTAGCCTTGGATTAACATTCGAAATAATTTGGCATTCTAGCGCACCGCATAACATCAAATCAGTTGTTCTTTTTAATCCGAAGAAGACGATATACATTAAGCCACAAAATGATGTTAAAAACCGTGAGGTAATTACAACTACTATCATTATAAAACTGGAGTGAAAATATTTTGTTGTTTTTGTTAAAGATATTTTAAACTGATGTACATCATAACTGGCATCCTTACGTCCAAAGAAGACGTTTGTGCTACCGTTGATCAAATCAAAATCGGTCCCCAGCTGGAGTACAGGGACTTGCTAAGACCAAAGAAACTGATGCACCTGTTTAAGGAGCTCTTGATGAATATGTTGCAGTTTGCGAAAATCCTCCTTTCCATGGAGTCATTTAGTATATGCCAACTGCCATTCTATTTGCTGCGGTTACCAACAAAACTTCTGAGGAACTCCTAGAAATAGGAGAAATGTATAATTATACTAAGTCTTAAAAAAACAAGTAAGATAACAATGTCAAAGTGCTCTACTTATGTGTTTTGCATTTTTTAGCTCTAAAGTAGTGTGTACTGTATACGTGACGATTGAAGAACTGTGTGTGTTAAAAAATATCTATTTTTGATTTTTTTTTCCTTTTTGAAAATATTTTTAATCTAAAATGTTGTTGTGATTAGCTTGTATCGATTTAATCTTTCACGTGTTCATTTTATGTATTTGGAAATTGTTTACTTTTTTAAACAAGCGATTATTTTATTTATTTCGCATGCACAAATAACAACACCAATCAAAATTAAACTCATGAAGAATAAAACAAAAACAATTTTAAACTTTTGTTTTCTCGCGAAATTGTAACTTCTATGGAGCTTTGAAGTTTGCTTTTATTATGGTGAAAGTTATTCCAAGAGATGGCGCTTACGTGCCATAAAAATCTGCTGTAGCTTTTAGAGCAGATTAAGTTCGAAATCAGAGTAGAGCGTAGAGAGTATTAAGTGCGAAAACCACCCCTATTTTGCAGGACTAATGATGAAGGACACACTGCTTAAAAATAAAAGGAAAGGCGCAAGAAGGAAGGCCGTTATTGTAGCCGTCCACATTGTGCAACTGAACATGATTTAAAAAGGGATAATGAACAGAAAGGAGCTGAAGAAAACCGCAAAACGGGGTTTATTGTAGACTGGTAGAATTTTATTTATTTAATTTAGTTATTCAATAAGAATAAGTACAAAAAAAGAAATAACATTACACAAGAAAAGATTTTATAGATGCAGCAGTCAAGTTCTTTCTGTCTTGTCGTGTCCCTTACCTATAACATATTAATGCTTTACGCTGTCGAGTGGGATTTTTTCAAAAGCTTAAACGGACACGCTGCATCTTAAGAGCGGGTCAGTAGCTTGGCCCCATCTGACCTAACTCGTTATGCCTAGGCATTCGGTGTGTTAATGTTAACACCACACTTGCGACACCAGTTCAATTTCTGCTTTCCTGTTTTCGTTTTGAATATTGAGACGATAGGTTATGTTAGGTTAGCTTGATGGATATTGAGACTCTAAGGTCCACTTCTTATAGCCTCCTCTACTCAGGATATATTATTTTTATCCACGGCATAAAAGGTTTTTAGGTCTTTAAATTAAACCAGAGTGCTGGAACATGGAGTGCTTGATCCTCATTTTGCGCATGCAAAGTATGAAATTTGATAAGCCCACAAATGACTTGAATGTATGGCAACCTCAAACTAACATTTGATCTCAGAGGACCCTTTGACCGAGTTTGACCAGGTGTATAGGAATTCATGTTTTAGTGAATAGAAATTGTGGACAGAAACCTTCAATTCTAAAAATATTTTACCGTCCAAGCCCTCGAACAAGTCCACTTTTATCATGTTAGATCATTAAAATTTGATTTCTTTGAAAATTCGCTCTAAATCGGAAAAAAGAATGACGAATATTAAATGCTTATTAGCAGTGTTAGCTAAGTTTGTTCTATAAAAATGTTCTATATCACTTTTAGGGGGGATTTTTCGAAAGAAATCTGTTTTAATTTTTATCCTAGATTTCCACTTACAACACATTTCCTCATAGTTCTGACGAAATGAGATCAAACAATTTTCCTGTATAAAAATAACTGACTTACATGACCTGAGGCAAACAAACTTTATGATTTGTGTATAAAACTTCGTTAAAGAACAACTTTTGCGCTTACTAGAAAAGGAAAAGAAGTTTGAATTGAACTCCTGACTCTGCTCAAATGTTTTTTAGAGGCTCTATGCTCTAGAAGAGTTAAGACCCCTTTTTTGGTGATTACACAGATACATTTTGGTGAATAGTCCTCGATTTTAAGCACCAGTTTTTTTAATATGCTGATTGATGGTTCAGGACCGCGACCTCACTTCCTATTAAAGTTATTCAATCGAAAAAATAAAAAGGTTTTATGCGAACTAATTAGCTATTGCTAAGTAGCACACATGCAGATACGATCATGGAGTGTATTGATTTAAATTGTCATTTTGATAATGCACATACTTGAAAATTATGCAGAAGTGAGCACTGACTCTTGCACGAAACTGTTTTGAGCTGATTGCTATATGTTGAGGTAGTAAGTCTTACATTGAATTTCTCCTGGTTTCGAAAATTTTATTCAAGACACTCTATAATTTTTCATACGGTGCCGTTTTCGATTAAGTTTACTAAGGTTTTGATCCGGGCGATGAAACTTCTGGACTTCCGATTTGTGCATCCGGAACGTCTTTTGTGATATGATTACATTTTCGATTACTTTTGGGATTTTTTTTTAAATCAACTCGCGAGCATATCGTGTCGTGAGCAGAAGAAATAAGTAGAGGGAAGGCGAGCAATATATTTTGTGTATGGATTTCTTTAATGCGGACGCTTCAGTTCCGGTTTTTAAAAGGGTGGTGATTAATTCGGCTGCATAAGACGATATTTAACTACATGGGTAGATAACCTCTTGGGATCCTTTTTAATTCTTGTTATGGGGTATAAAATACCATAGGATAGGAGATACATTAAGTTTAATTCATAGTTTGTAACATAGAGAAATAATCACCTCAAGGGCATATGATCGAGCCCGAATTGTAAGTCGAATGAGCCATCCCAACAAACATACTCTCGAGAGATGTGCTCTACAAATCTAGAAAAACCTCTTATAAGGCTCTCGTAAAACTCTTGAGTGCTCTCAGAACATATTTTTTTTTTTATTAAATTGAATTTCACTCTCATAGTACTCTCATTAGAAGGGTAAAAAGCTACCAGAGTAAAAAAGACGTAAACTTCCATTATGAGAGCATATTTGGTTCTTGTTATGTGAGTTCAACTCTCGTTTTACTCTCAAAGAGTAAAAGTATTATAAGGAGCATCCTTATGAGAGTCAAAGTATCGATGTACTCATAAAAATACTCTTTTCAGCCTAACACTCTTGTTTTGAGAGCGGATGGCTGATAAAAATACCTATTTATGTCACTTCAAAATAATGGCGTTCCACCATCCGTCAAAAGTAATTTTGCCAGTGTGCTTGCGGTGGCAGTAGTTTTTTAATTATTGCATTTCTTTATGGAGAAAAAAGTTTAGGTATCTCTGCAGCACAAATCGTCATCGAAAACCTATTCATGGTCTGGTTAGCCAGCATGGATTGACTGACTTCTACACGCAAACAAAGTCACAGTCAACTCCAATGACGTCAGATTAACATTTACTTTAGCGAGCAAATGTCATAAAATGCGTATGCTGTAATCTTTATATTCCTTCATTCATGTGCACGCGGCAATGATGTTGAGCGATGAGCTATCATTTATAGTTTTTTTTTTTAACTGATTGTTTTCGTGGCGCATTGTTTTTATCGAAGTAAAATGTTAACTTCAGCAGATAAATTTTGAGTTGCACAAAGTTCTTGCATATATAACCTCAGAAAAAATATTATTAAAGTCAATAATGTTGATGACAATGGTGTACCATCAAACAGTGCATTGAAAATAACACTTTATTTTAGAAGTATATATTGTTCTCTTTTTTACTTTATATCCTTATGAAAAATTAAAGCATTTTTGGCACACAATATGATAAAGATGACACGAAGATTGTTTGTTATATGTTTCTCTCTCTGTCAAACAAGACTACGTCTTCACATCCCATAAGGAGAACTTATTGTCTTATTATGAGACCGAATAACTGTTGCAAGGAGAGTTTAAAACTTTTTATCAGATCAAATAACTCCCATAAGTGGGGCCATTTAACTCCCGTAAGACTCTCTTAAGCGCTCTCGTAGTACTCTATGAGAGACAAATTCCAAGAGGCAAGCTCTTGGAGAATACTCTCATAAGACTCTCGTAGAGTGTTATGAGAGAGAAAATGTTAGTTGGGATGTCCGTCCGTCTGTCCATGTATCGCTAGTTTTTATGCCTTAAATTTTGAGCTAGGAACTTGAAACTCAACATCTGTCCTTTCTAGGTTCAGAAGCAGTACAAGTCTAAACAATTTGAAATCCACCCGTTGACACGCCCACTTTACTTATAAGCATGAAAAATCAAAGTTGTCGTAGGAAGCTGAAATTTGGTAAGCGTTATCCTCGCTTAAGTGTTTCGTGATTGGCATTTAAAAAAACGCAAAAACCGCCCCCATGTGATATGTGCGTATGCTGTCAACTGAAATGAATAAACTTTTCCACGCCCACTTTTGGGGGCGTCTTTAAGCATACACTAATTTTTTAATATGAAAATGCAATCAACACGTGTATACGATACCATTTGTGATAAGAAATATGAACAAAGAAAACGATGTTATTGAAAAGGGGTTGATGCCACGCCCCTTTTTTAAGGAAGAAGATTCTTTACTGACAAGCCCGAAATACAATTAAAGCTTATAGAAACAGAAATTTTACAACCAAGAGTTATGACGCAATTCGGAGCTTGAGAGTGGTCAATTGAGATGGGGTATCCAAAGATTCACCTAAGCTGATTGTAACCCTCCCACTAGTTCTTTACCAAGTGGCAGTTTGAAAACAATAAGATATAAAATTCTTTTCAAATGCTGGAAACCAGATTTCCATTATCTGATTGGCCTAGAGCTAAAGGGCAGGATACACGTTTGTTAAAAACTTCTGAGGCGAAGAGACCGTGCTGAGACTATCGAATAACATTGTTCTACTCTTTGGAAGGTGGAATGAAGTTTTTATATGAGAAAAAAATTCAACACGACAAAGCCCAGGCCTCTTTACACTCTTTTCTTCAAAATCTATTAAAAAATCCTAAGACGTGTTTGCACCTACTTATAGACATGTTAAAGTAGGTGCAAACACACTGGACTTAAAGTCCAGTTTGATTATAGAAAATCCAAGATATTTTTTGCGTCAATTGAAGTGTCCTTCCGCAACATTTTTGGCCACACCAGTTATTTACTTCTTGTAGCTTCAATTAACAGGTTCCCGCTGGAGACCTGTGCTGTGAAGGGTCTTTGGCTGGTTTCACTGTACATATGTTTCCGTCTTTTACGATCTAGGAACGCGATGCTTTGAATTGTGCAAGCATTCTGGCGTCCGTATGGTTTGATCCTCAATCATTAATCTATAAACGTAATTGTTTTACCACAACCAAATGCCTTTCAATACACTTTGGCAAATTTATATTTAGTCCTTAAATTTTACATGTTCCTGTGGAAGTGTAACCCCATTAAGAGATTTAGAGACTACATTTAACTAGACTGCGGGCAATGGCAAGAAAGTTAGTTATCCTCGAATAATGCACTTATTGAAATCTTCAAAATTCATTCACACAATCTTGATACGATCTCATACTGCCTTCCGAGTTCCGACTTGTTCCAATTTATGCACACTTAAACGCATTTGCAAAGGCCTTCCTTCAACTGACTCGATGAAGTTAATTTATTGAAAAGTGTGAAAGTGTACATTTCATCAGATTGTTGCCAATAATACATACCAGAAGTAGGTGTAGCCCATTCAACAGTGTCATCCTCATCTTTGTCTTCGCCCATTTTAAGTGCTCATATCCTTCACCACCAGACCACAGATAATCCTTACCCTAATAGCATAATATCATGGAAAATTCGGCCTTTGCACAGAGCTTCCCAGCAACAAAGCGTATACAAATTGAGAAGTAAGGAGAATTTTCTCAGAATTCCTTGCAATCTCGTCTCTGCGCTTCTATGTACGTTCTATAAACGAATACATCTCCTTCCCAGCTATTTTGCATGCTGGGGCGAGGAAAAGTGTTTCCCCAAATTTTGAGAATGTGGTTGTCCTACAAGGACATCATACCTTTATTCTTGAATCCGAAGGTTAACTCGAACACCCTGGCTGTTTTGAAGCCAAGTGCCTTTTCCGGATTGTCTACTCTATAGAAAAGCAGCAGACAATATAAATTACATGTATACGAGTGTATGTGCAAGTGTGTATAGTGATGTAGCCAGGATTCGTATACAGGATGTGAAAATGTCTGGAAGACACAAGTCCTGGGTTGAATTTGCCTTGCTGCTTGTGGGTCGACTTTCCTTTCGGATTCATCCCTAAATGTGTGAATAAAAAGGATTACCACAGATTGTGGCATTTGTTGAGAGAAAAAAAGGAAGTTGAGAAGGGTGGGTGAGTGGTTTAAAGGCTCGGTGAGTTGGGATAATGGTAAGGCGGTTTATGCTTACTGCACATTCCATTGCTGTTACCGCCCTCGATGAACATGTTGGACTTGGGGTTCCTGTTGCAGTTTGAATGTCCCGGTGCGACTAAATTATGTCAAGGTCGGGTTTGTTTACATATCGTCGTTATGGTATGAGAATGGAAGCTAGGAGGTTACCTCGAACAAGAATGTTAGATGCTTGGCAATGAAAGGAGATTATTTTCATGTACGGAGTTGGATCTTGTAGCAGCTTCTGATGGCCTGATACTTGTTTTAGGAAAGAACTTTTTAATTTTGCTTTGATAGAAAAGGACGAAGTACTGCCTTTTATTGTTATTTTTTTTTTTTAAAGCTTAGCGGTATTGTTATAATCAACGGCAATTATAATTGAGTTGTGTTGGAGAAAACAACACTTTTAACAGTTGTGTTGAAGTGTTAAAAAAGTGTTGGAGAAAAAGTTGGTCCTTTGGGAACTTACTTAAAAAAACTTGCAGATTTCTAGACTTTCATGAAAACAACTCACTAAGTTCAATGAAGAGTTCACATTAAAAACAACATTGTTGCCCAAGATTTTTTAACGCATTGAACAGAGTATCCCTCTTGTCGAAAAAGCATACATTTGAGTTCGATAAATCCCATTTTCAGTCGGCTAAGTAATCTGAGTTTTCTTTTGAACCGTTCATTCGTTTGTTGGATCTTAACGTTAGCCATAAGCAATAGCAGAAGGGTTAAGCGTCTGATATATATTGTGCAGCTCATTGGTATGATCTCAAATGGAGGTCTAAATCAAATGATCGAAATCAAACTTTGAAGGCTTTCTTCAAGATGAACCGCTGCCAGCCCGACTGTTGTCCCGACGCTTGTCCGCTACTATCAACCAGATCCAATCCTGGCAGCTATAAGTAAGAAATAAGTTTTGTACAGCTTATACAGATTGCCCATCGTGAATGTAATTTTTTTGAAATTCTTTAAACCTAAAACACCGATTAACATTGCTTATCTCGGGCAAGTTCAGCAGATTCCACATATTCCATCAAGCTGTATGTTTGTACATTGAAGCGGCCTGGTGTAGCAACTAATGGTAAGAAAAGAAGTCGGGGCTCAGAATTCGTAGAGTTCAACAAGCCATAAGAGAGGATAATGGATCTTATCTCTCGAATGGGGTGTAATGAGGCGAACAAATTTTTTGAAAAATAGTTTCGCAGTAGAGGAAGTTACTGGCGGTGATTGATTTCCTGGATGAAATTCGACAAAAATTGCTCAAGACTATGGATGAAGAAGATGCTGAGTGGCAAACTGGTGTTGTAAAGGTGAAATCAGAGCCGAGGTGAAATCAGATACCTAGAAACAGGCAAACAAAGGCAATCGTACCCGTTGTCAAACCAGTGGGTAAGTGCTGCAGTTTAAAGGATTTTTTAATATCCTTGAGAAATACCTTAACCCCTATTCCTTTTTCCTTCTTTTTCGTTTCTATATTCCCTCTCCTATTCCTATTCTTTGACTTCGCGACAAATTTGAAAAGAGAAATCAAATCCTAAATCAAATGCTATGTTTTAAGATGGCGCGTCAGCTTGGGCATGGTAAGCCCAATGCCAGGTTAGCTCTAAGCCGACGGGCTTAAAGCTCTCTGGTGTTTCAGTGCTGCCTTGGGAACACAACTGCTATTTCTTTGTACGGAATTTGACACCATATTGCCTTATGTAGCAAAGTTTTTCGGATCTTGGGGAAAAGGGGGATAGTTCCCCGTAGCTAATCGTCAGAGAATACAGGTAAAAAATGTTTAAAACAAGAACTACTGCAAGTCTATCTGAAATTGCATAAATATAAGAACAGGTATACAAACCATATTTCCGAATGCTTTATATGCATAGACAAAACCCTCAATGCTATAAGCATTTTTTATTGCATTGGTTATTTATTTTTTCAAGTCCATCTTATTATTTTTCTTTGTCCAGCTTTTGAATTAACTTTTGTGCAGGACATTCTAAAAACCATCCATATTCATATAAGCTATATACATTCAATTATGTCTATGTACGATTTTGCATGCTAGCTATACGTTTCAAAGCTGAGTCTTTTTTTAACGACTTTCAGACATGCAGATAGAGGTATAAACCGGAGGTGAGAAATAATTCTACTGGTCCTTTGGTCGCTGTTGTATACGATGCCAATGTTTTGTAGAACAAGAAAGAAATAAAATGGATGTCAGGTTGGCGGCAAAAAGGACTCGAAGAAACAAAAAGAAAAGTCCATATAATAATAATAGAAACAGAGAAACAAAAAATAAAAGTTTTAAAAATAAAAAACTACAAAATAATCCCAACGCCAATAACGAAGGCTACAAAAGCGAGTGTTGTGAATTTTTTAAAAAAGGGAGACATGGAGACAGGTCAACTTTGGGGTGAATGCAATGAAGTGTACATACCATGGCATTTTCGCGAAGCAGAGGTAACCAGATACACATAGACATAAGGGTGCGCTCTTGGAGTACTCTCCTATACCCCAACCCTTTCTGCTGCTGGTAAAACGGAATAGATCCTTGTTCTGTAGATGTTCAAAATAAACAATGCGGCGTATGAGTGATTTTGCAGGAGTAACAATAAGATTGAAAAATATTCGTTGGGTATAAATGTGTTCAGGGGTGGTAGGTCTAGTGCTAGAGAAGCTTGTAAAGGATTTTGCTAGATTTTCATTTTCATTTCATTTAATTCAACAATTTGGAGTAACATTTTCCGTTAAGATAACTTAAAACTAAGGTTAAAATAAAAATTTATATGGAAAATAGTATACATAAAACTTACTATTTACGAATGTAGAATATTAGCATAAGCTTTTGTTTAAGAGTTTCGAGAATTTTCAAAGATACCAAATTCATTAATAACAGAATTTACCTCCTTAATAGAATGCCCCAATCATTTCGTTATTGCCATGATTGGTTCTGTTGAGATGCTCACGGAAATGGAACCTTACGCGCAGAATTCTGACAGGAAAATAAAAGGATATGCGTTCCAAAAAGTAGGGACATTTGACACGATAACTTATTATGTCTCTTATAAGTATAATGCAAAAATACGTCTGTCTTCAAGAGTCAGCAAGTTAAAGAGAAGGCATCTGGTTGAATAAGAAGGTGTATTTATATTCCGCCTAAGCTTTTTAAACTCAAACTTTGAAAAACATTTTTGGACCCTTTCTATCCTTTGAGTGTGGATAGTAGAACGTCTTCCATACTGGAATACAATAATCTAAAACTGATCTGATACCAGAGCAAAGTAAAGTGTTTTGAGAGCAGGGATCTGTGAATTCCCTTGTATTTCGCCTGATAAATCTTAGCATTCAAAATGAGTTGCTTACGATGTAATCAACATGCAACTTAAAGGAAAGTTTTGGGTCCAATATGACACCAAGATCCTTTTTGGAACTCACTTTTTCAGGCAGGTATCGCTAATTTTATATTCAAAAGCTTAAGAGCTTCTATTTCTTGTGCAGGAGAGGGAGAGTTTGGCACTTGGATACATTCAGATGCAGAGAATTCAGCTGACATCATTCGGAAAGGATGTTCAGATCTTCCTGTAGAAGTAAGCAATAGTTCTTCGAGCTAATTTTCCGAAACGCCTTAAGATCGTCGGCAAATAGAGATGTAGAAGATGAGATGTAGAATTGCGGAAGCTCAAGGGAATATCATTAATAAAGAGAAGAAAAAGCTATGGTCCTATATGACTTCCTTGCGGGATACCAGACGTTGCTTCAATCGGTTTTGACTGACTGGCTCCGATTCGGTCTTGAAGGTACAAGGTAATCCAATCCAGAAAGCTGGAGTGGAAACCAATAAGCCTGAGCTTATTAATTAAGACCTGGAGGTTCACAATATCAAAAGCTTTTGCGAAATCAGTGAAGACAATATCGGTTTGGCATCCGCTTTGAAAGTTTTCAGTAGCCTTTTCGCTTAATATCGGAAGATTTGTGACCGTAGACCTTCCTTGAACAAATCCGTGTTGTGAGTCGGATATAATTTCTTTCACAAAAAAAAGCTAATTTATCGCACACAATTTTCTCGAAGATCTTAGGGATGACTGAGAGTTTACTGATAGGTCTATAGTATAGGAGACCTTTTGCTTTGTTCCTGCCTTGAAAATAGGTGTTATAAAAGACACTTCCACTTATCAAGAAACTGACCAGATTTAAGTGACACATAAAATATAATTAAAAATAATGCTGACTCTGATTTCAGGGAGCGCTTTGAACAGCATGTTTCGAAAGATCTAGCAGCATAAGATGAAACCGCTTAAATTGACGGTATTGTAGGTGCCTTCCTTGGAAGGCAGCCTGCCATACGCGATTACTACAGAAGCTTGAACTACTTGTTAAGGAAACTTAGTCGTAGTCTGACGGAAAATGGGAGGTTTTTTAGTGAGTAAGAATCTCACACTACTATGAGCACGCGCGGCCGGTCCTCGTAGTGCCTATGAAGGTTTTTCCTACCCCCGGAAAAAAAAAAAATGTTCCAACTGACCTTTTGAATGAAGAGGAGGAATAGCAGCTGTTTTTATCGGCAGTCATTGCCTCTGCAGGAAATGTTTGTGGAGTGAAGCGGCTTGGGGTAGCGGCTGGTGGTGAGAAAAGAACTGCTTGGTTTTAAACGCCTGGAGCTCAAGAAGCCATTAGAGAGAAGAAGAGAGCCTACATTGCGTGAATCCAATGTAGAAAGTCAACTTCTCGAGCCCGGTACAATGCGGCGCGAAAGACTTCCAATCTGGCAGTCAGAACAGCCAAGAAACAGTCATGGAAAAAGTTCGGCGAGAAGTTGGAGCACGATCTTGGCAGACCATTCGCCAGCTCAGAGGAAAAAAGTTGAATATCATTCAATGGGTTAAATCCAAGGATGGTACACTTCTTTCAAATGAGAGCGATGTCTTGCGCAGATGGAGAGAGCACTTTCGGAGTTCCTCAACCCCAACAGGGCACTGAAGATGGCATTCCCACTGCTGACGAGATAAGGGCGGAGAATAGTCCCACAGTAGACGAGGTCACTTAAGCGATAAAGTCGCTAAAAGTTGGCAAGTCTGCTGGAGCTAATGAAATCCGACCAGAAATGCTCAAGGCAATGGGTGAAGAGGGTGTTAAATGGCTAACACGTGTCATTAAGGTGGTCTGGGATAGCGGGAAGGCACCTAACGATTGACAAACGGGAGTTTTAGTGCCCATTTTCAAAGAGACATTAACAAGAGAGATTGCGCCAACTATAGGGGCATATCTCTCTTGAGTCTTCTCGGAAAAGTATTCGCGAAGGTGTTGGAAACGCGTTCCAGAGCTGTTATCGAGCCTTTGTTACGGGAAGAACAGTGCGGCTTTCGGCCTAGCAGAGGCACAACCGACCAGCTTTTTAGTCTGAGGGTTATTCTTGACAAGGCCTGGGAATATGCCAAACCGGTCTATGCGTGTTTTGTAGATCTGGAAAAGGCGTATGACCGAGTCCCTCGGGATACACTGCGGAGAGCTTTGCAAGACTATGCGCTGAGTGGGCCTCTTCTGCAGCAAGCTGTGTACGTATTAATGGCGTCAAATCCCGTCCTTTTGATGTGCGCGTTGGACTTCGACAGGGCTGTGAATCGCCGCTCCTTTTCATAGCATATATGGACTGGATGGTGAAGCGCAGTCTTGGCGAGCAATATTTCGAATTGGCTGGCATCAGGATGAGCCATCTGCTTGTCGCAGATGATTTGGCCATCCTTGTATCATCCAAAGAGGAACTTCAACGAGCACTAAATAGGTTTACAGCCGTCTGTGGTGATGCTGGGATGAAAGTTAACGGAAATCTAAAAGTTGAGCAGCATCTTCTCCGAGTGTAGCGATCGATTCTTCGTTTGGAAACGTTGTTCGCATGCCCCCTGACAGACTTCCTAGACAGGTCATGCTAGCCGAGATGTGAGCGCGTCGCCCCCCTGGTAGGCCAAGAAACAGGTGGTGCTTTCAGGTAAAGAACCTCTCTGAGTCCCGCCTGGGTATTGCGCCGGAGTCTCTTGAGTTGGTGGCGGAGGATCGAAAACGATGGAAAGACCGTTTAGTCACGGTTTGGACAATTTAAATGGTTTAATTGACCCTTTGAAAGGATAAGCGGCATTCGAAAATTATGATGACATTAAAAATAATGCGCAAAAGCAAAGCAAAAGATGAAGCGCATTTTCTCAAAACCAAGAGAGATATTTCTTCTAGACCTATCCCCTTTATTAATGTTAAGGTTCAGTAACGCCTCGCAGACGTAACAGGTGCTTAATTGCATGTTACTCACATCCACACGATTATGAATTGACGAGTTCACGAGGGAAGCCGGAAAGGAGGATCAATATACTGATTTAAAGTACATATTCCGCAAAATAGTTGCATATGACACCAAAATCACTCGAAGATTGATCCGAGTAAGTCATACTCCAAACTTTACAGCCAAAAATAAGCAGAAAATGTGAAATAATTCTTCAAAAATGCAGGTCAAAACTAAGTTTGAATTGTAGAATAAGCGGAATCCTATTGTTAAAATAAAATTTGAAATCCAAATTAGCCTATAGGGTAAATGTTGCTTTCCTGATTTTTGAAAGCAGAATAACGATTTGCTTTCCCATTTCTCATTTTGCTACTCTTTCGCATTTCTCTTTTTTTGCTACATCAAAATCAATGAATTCTACTCTCGTTAAAATCATGAGAGAATCCTTAAAAAATGAAAATTATTGCTTAAAAAAACAGTTTTTTCTGAAAACGCATCCTTAAAGTGGGTGGAGCTGAATACTTTGTACGCAAAAAATATAGCAATTGGTAATATATTTAATATTCGTCATAAAACTTTTTTTTAGAGATCTAACATGTTAAAAGTGGGCATGGTCGACGTTGTGGGCGATCCAATTTTGTCTGATTAGAGGCTTCGGTCCACTCTTGCGCTGCACCAACATTTTAAATCCAACGCCTTGTTTTACTTGACCAAAAGGCATTTTGAAATAAAATGTAAATTAGAGGAAGTCTCACATTGAAGTCAACTGTGAGCCGATTGTATCAATTTTCATACTTTGTCTGTACAAAATGAGTACGAAAACACACGCCAAGTTTCAGCTTTCTAACTTCATATTAAAGACAACGGACAGAACGGACATGGCTTAATCAATTCACCTGTTGCTCTCGATCATATCTCTAAAATATCTAAGGGGTCTAAGGTGATTATGTCACTGTGTTACAAAGTATGATAAAAATTAATATACCCTGGGTCGGGTATAAAAAGGAACAAACAGGGCGTTGCAGGAAACGGCTTTGTAAATTTTCGAGATTTTTCAACACAGAATTTTGAAAGCAGAATTTGCTTATAAAAAATTTGAACCATCCGGAATTTCGACCCCGATTATTTTTTAATCATAATTTTGGACCGTTTTCCTCATCGGAAAGAAAAGTTTCTATGCGTGCCGTTTTTTGATGTAATACAAGGGTATAGAAAGGAACAGGTAAAAGGCGACAAACATAGTTTATTGTGTCGCTTTGTTAAAGTAACATATCCAGAATTTTGTAAAATAGAAATTCGAAGAGCAGAATTTTGAAAACAAAAATTAAGAAGGATAATTCTGACCCATCCGGAATTGTGAACCCAACATATTTGCAATGTAACAGCAGATGCGATCGTTATTTTCATTCGTTATTTTGAAAGCATTTACAATAGGCAGTAACATCAGTGAGCGGTGGATAAATATCGATTTTCGAAAATGTTAGTAATTAATTATGTAATTACAATCCAAAACAAAGCTAACCGTGCCTCGAGAATATATCATCAAAGTTTTAATGCATTTTTAATGCCACGTAGTAATCGCGAAGCCCATAGCATTTACGATATGACGCGATCTTTTAATAGAACTGTCAATATATTTGTGACAAGCTAACATTTTTTTCCTTTTTTTCTGTAACTAGAGAGCTGGAGAAGCATCTGCGCTTTACATGCAAAAGCTGCCGTTGTAGCTTGTAAATGCCACGAAAAAAGCTGCAAGCCACACTTGACGCTTTAATAAGACAGGATTCCTGAGTGAATCTTGCTAATGTGTGGAATATGAACGCCTGATCTTCTAGTCGGACGGCAATCCGTCGGGCGTTTTTCTATAGTCGCGTCGCGTCGTGTGTCCCTGGCCTAAAACGCACACAGCCTGCCTGATTGTGAGAGGTCAGGCGATTCGTTTTTCAAGCGCCCAAGCTTTTATTTTTTTTATTGCTTATTCTTATGGTTAAACATTTAGTTATTATTTTGTTTAGCAAATTTTAAAAGCATAAATAAGGCCAGGGACGCACGGCGATAAAAAACGGCCAATTAAATTTGCTGTTTTTTTTTTTTTTATCAAAATCAATAGCAAAATCAATAAAAAAATATTTTTGAGTGTTGAGTATCAACGGAGTTCTTGAAATAAGAAGTTTTTAAACTCAAATTTTTTGTGTTATTTTAAGGTCGAAGAAATATGCGTTTTTTTATTTCAAAACGGCAAGTATTTTTTGGCACGTACCAATTGCTATTATTGTTCTTGAGGAGGATAGTAAGAGTCTGTCAAAATGATTATGCAAATCTTTGCCTTTAATGAATCTGAGATGGAAAACAAACCAAATCATCTGGAGTCCTTGCAGACTTTAGTTTTATTTTCAGATTTAAGTTGTCAAAACAATATAGTTACCATTTACTCCTTTGCCATTTAATTTTAACCATTTTACTCTTTTTATGCCCGACCCACAGTATATTAATTTAAATGCATAGTTTTTAACCCAGTAAAATAGTCAACGTGGACCACTAGAACCTTTTAGAGTTATATGATCGAGACCGACAGGTGAATTTATTAAGCCATTTCCGTCCGTCCGTCTGTATGTGTTAAGGTATTAGGTGTTCAAAATCAAACTAAAAAGCTGAAACTTGGTACACGGCTTCTTTTGTTGCACAGACAAAGCGTAAGAATCCACACCATTGGCAATTGATTGTCCATTGACTTTTGACATGTTACATCTTCATAAGCTCGATTTCGCGGAAAACTCACCCCAAGTCGAAAAAAAAATCATATGACAAATATTACAGATATTACATTATTTGCTAAGTTTGCTTCATACAAAGTTTGAAGCTCCGCCCACTTTTAGGGGGCGTTTTTGGAAAAAAAAATGTGTCTTCTTCAAAATTTTTTTTTGATTTTAACGCTTTTCTCATGATTCTAAAGAAACAACAATTAATTAATTTCAGTTTTTAGTCCACGCTGAGCGGGCAGTACTGAGCGTATCAGTACTTAAAAGTAAAAGAAATTGTAGCCTTGTTTCTTTAAAAAAGAATCCAAGTGACTGCGCTCACAGCTACTGTGACTTGATTGGTAAACGTAAAAATAATAATTGTCGAGGGCGTCTAGGTTTTTTTTTGATTTTTCGAAAAGACCGATTTGAACGACATGGGTCATTGTGTGTTATCCCACATCTGTATCCAATAATTGAACTGCATCTGACAATTCGCGGACGACACTCTCTCGCATATTAAACTTTTATTAAGGCCTCATGCGAAGAGTCAAACTGCCACACTTTGTTTACAGGCTGTCAGACGACTTGAAAATCAAAGCTGTATCAAACTGTTCTTCCAGGCGAGTATAGTTGGCCCTTCGGCAGCGGTTACTTATGGTCTTTTTGTATTGAGAAAATATTCTAGACTCTTGCAACTCTACTTGAAGCTTTGAAATAGAGCCCCGTGATACGAAACTTTTCGTTTAAGGATCATTCCCTGTCGGTGTATCACAAAAGAATGTATTGAAGACTACATTTGACCATATTCAGGATTAGATTACGCATGCGGCTTGTGCAATCATGAGTGACGTACATTTTTTTTTTTGAAAGAACATCTGAAAGTTTTGTTGAGACTAAGGGATTTACTTTATTTAAATTATAAGTAAGAGACCTGTTCAGATTTATCAATACATTTACCGTACTAAAACACACAAAAGATAAATCCAAAAATTACATAAGCTGTTTTGAAAATGATAGAAGCCTTTTCCCTAATAAAAGCAGACAGTAGACTTTTCCTCTGCCTCAACATACACATTTTCAAAACGGAAAAAAAAAACTCTTCGGAGCTCCTCCAAATCCTATCTAGAATAGTTAGATAATGAAAAGTAAGCATTGCGTATGGATTTGAACATTTTCAAAGTATATTTTCGCTCACACAAACACGACGGGCCATCAGAGAGGTACACACATCCGTGCACAACAAAACTTCGGAATTCTACAATTCCT
Organism: Neoascia interrupta; assembly: GCA_947623515.1. Lineage (NCBI taxonomy): Eukaryota > Metazoa > Arthropoda > Insecta > Diptera > Syrphidae > Neoascia > Neoascia interrupta. Next base: position 217,377,792 of record OX392463.1, on the reverse strand, counting down.
CGTTCGAAAGTTGAATTAAAATCCCTCGATAAATCGCCTCCCTCTCTATCCCCCGGAGTGAGCCTGCTATCAAAAGAACTAACCCAATGCACCACCCCCACTGGGCCCGTTCCGCACCCTCCACCGCCTCGTATTGTTTCCATGCATTTGTATGTGTGCTGTGTGTCTCTGAATCTGGATCTAAAATTGCCCTGCTTCAAGCTGATGGTCTATTTTTCGTCCTTACCAACGGCAGCAACATTAGCAGCAGCAGCAGGAGGAACTCTCGCCGATGTCGACGACGAAGAAGGACAAACGGCCGGCCGGGCCTCCCCATTCGAAGGTGGTCAAGCCGCACATATGAAGAGCAATGCAAACGGCTTCGCTCTTTCCTCCGCACTTGCTACACTCTGCTAGATGGTACACCATACTGTAGCCACAAAAAGTGTATTTTAAGGAGGAGAAGAAGGCTGCGTCTCCCATTTCCCGGTGAATGGTAAAACCGACGACGTCAAGCCTACATACAACGTACGCTCGTACATTTGTTTAAATGAGAAAAGAACGAAAGGACTCGAGAGAGTACGAGGCGAAATCGTGGTCCAATGTTAGAAGGAGAACGAGAGAAATGTTTCCCAAATAGGAGTTCCACTTGGAAGTCTACACACACACAGCACACATGCGAGGATATGTGTATCGATGTGGCAAGGATGTACTCGTGTGCAGCATCCTCGGGTCCTACTGCAAAACTATAATTCTATTTTGTTGAACGAAGCGAAGAATGATGGGGACGCTGAATGATTGATTTATTCCAAAGAATCGAAACGGTACATACATGAAAATATAGATGGGATCATGGTAGGCGGAGCCATTTCGACCGACCGACGGCCACCAAGGATGCAGGTTTTCTATTTTTTCTCTCCTGCGATTCTTTCTTCCATCGGGGGTGAATGTGAGTTATGACATTCGCTCGGCCAAGAGGTTTAAGACTAGCCTTCTTTTCATGTGGAATCATTTCGAGTGCTCTATTTTCTTTCAAACTCCATATGCACCCACACAAATGCACAGATGACAATTGCCGCATAGCAAAAAAGTGCTACACTCAAGAAAAGTGTCTACTAATTGACTTACCCCACTGCCGTGTCGCACACAAGGACCAAATTAACTGGTCCACTTTTGAAATGTTCTATACCCAAGTGTTGAAGGAAAAAAGTATACCCAGCTGGAGATAATCCTGGTGTAAGGGTAAATCACACTCATCAACGTGAACCTTATCATCAAAGAACCTTTATCCGATTCTTCATCTTCTCGATTAGTCACTGGGCTCCGTTAACAAAAGGGTATGCAGAACTTTACCATACTGGAAGGAAGGCTGATGCATTCACGTGTATCCTTCTGGATGACGAGCGTGCAGGGTGGTTTTGCCACCCATAATGGTGTCGACATTAAATACCCGAAAGAATCCCAATTTTCCGGTCACTTGCCACTGCGGAGCTGGGAAAAAGCATCCAAATCTGTGCGGCATACCGGCCGGCGGAGAAAAGTTGTCCTTTTCGAAAACAATACACGCTCGTCCACAAAATTTTCCCTGATGCCGCTGCCGGCTGAATTAAAAAGCACAAGTCGGAGTGTAAGATGAAGAAGAACTAAAGGACCAAGCCCGGCAGCGTGTCGTGCTGTTCCGTAACAATGAACCCGAGCTCTCGTCCTAGTACGGCGCGCGACGAAGTCGGGGACTTTTTATACAGACAGGTTAGAGAAACGCTACTCAAGTCCTTCCGTATACGTACGTGAAGCTGATGGTATATATTTTTATAAAATATAAACTTACACTCCTCGGTGTGCGGTATCACCGAGCACAGCCAGAGGAAAACAAATTCCCTTGGCCGGATCGGATGTATATGCGGACATAGCTCTTGTCGGCCGTGGTCGGATTTGTTCACTTAAATCTATTTTACTTATGTGCGAAACATCTGCGATGTGGTGGCATCCTGGGTAGAGCCAACAGTTTAGTACGATAATCCTTTCGGGATGTCTTCTTTATTTTTATAACATTTTTATACGTGCAAGTGAGGTTTTTTTACTTCATCCTTTTTCAAATGGAGTACATTGTTTAAGGACGTGTTTCACAACAAAAAAATATTTGGATACCCTTTTTTTTGGCTTGGTTCTTTACGGATCATTGCCAGGTGACTGCTAAGTAATCGTAGGAATTTACAAGGATTAACACGTGTTAAGGAGGTGATAATAACTCTGGTTTTTGGGGGCAGATATATGGGCAAATATTTTGTGAAATTAATTTTTGCCCTGCATACGAGATGGCACTGTCTTTTTTAATTTAATAGTTTATTTTGTTATATTTTGCTATAGCACAGGTGTAGCCTCTAAGTTAGCCTAAACCTAAGCTTACAACAAGTGGCAGTAAATTTCTTGAAACAAGAAGGATGGTTTGATAAATTATGGAACTGTGCCTGTTTTCTACCTTTGCTTTACTTCAAAAAAGTCAAAATTTTACTTACTTACTTACTTACAGTCCGGGGTGGACCTGGGCCTCAGCCAACAAGCTTCGCCAGCCAGCTCTGTCTCTAGCTAGCCGTCTCCAGTTTCGCACGCGAAGTTGGCTGAGGTCCCCTTCCACTTGCGTGCACCACCTGAGTCTCGGTGCTCCTTTACCGCGCCGTCCCTGCGGTGTGGATTCGAAGATTTTCCGGGCCGGGGCGTTGGTGTCAGTCCGCTCTAGATGACCCAGCCATCGTAGACGTTGTGTTTTGACTCTTTTGGCTAGGTCGGTATCGCTGTACAGCCCATACAGTGCGATGTTATATCTCCTCCTCCACTCTTCGTCTATGCAGACGGGACCGTATATCGTCCGAAGAATTTTCCTCTCGAAGCAGCCTAAAGTGTTTTCATCCGCCTTTGACAGGGTTCGTGCTTCTGCAGGGTAAAGCAGGACTGGGATGATGAGGGTCTTATATATAAATGATAGCGGAACCCAGGTAGACAAAGTCCCTAACTACCTCAAAGTTATAGCTGTCGATGGTGATGTTTTGTCCAAGACGTCGGTGTTGGGTGTCTTTTCTTGATGACAGCATATACTTGGTTTTGCCCTCATTGACTGCTAAACCCATATTCGCCGCTTCCGTCCCAATACTCACGAAGGCTTCACTGAAATCACGCTTTGTTCTACCGATTATGTCAATGTCGCCTGCGTATGCGAGTAGTTGAAAGATTGTACCTCTGGTGTTGGCGCGATAGTTCTGCACAATTCTCTCCAGTATGATGTTAATGCTTGCTTAAATCCTTTTTTGACATCAATGGGGTCGGTGAGGTCTTTGCCGATCATGACGGAACAGCGTGAATTTTCCATCGTCATCCTGCACAGACTGACGAGTTTGGCAGGGATGCCAAAACTAGACATTGCGCTATATAGCTCGTCTCTATAGATGCTGTCATACGCGGCCTTGAAATCGATGAAGAGGTGGTGTGTATCGATTTGGAATTCCTGGGTTTTCTCCAAGATCTGCCGCAGTGTGAATATTTGATCGATGGTGGACTTTCCTGGCCTAAGGCCACACTGATATGTGCCTATCAGATTGTTGATGAACGGCTTCAGGCATTCACGAAGTACAGCAGAAAAGATCGTATGCGATGTTAAGAAGACTGATGCCTCTGGAGTTGGCACAACTCAAAGGGTCTCCTTTCTTCAGGATCGGGCAAACAATGCTGAGGTTCCATTCGTCGGGCATGCTTTCTTCCGACCATATCTTGCAGATGAGCTGGTGCATGCTCCTAACCAGCTCATCGCCAGCGGATTGAAAAAGTTCGGCAGTTAGGCCGTCTGCTCCGGCTGCTCTGTTGCACTTGAGCTTAGCTTCTTTCACCTCCTCCAGGTCGGGTGGGCGGTATCGTTCGTATGCTTCGTCGGTAACGTCTTCGCCCGGGTTGAATGGGTCGTTCTGCCTGACAGCGGTATTTGGTTCGTCCTCGCCGTTATGCAGTCTGCAGAAGTGGTCTTTCCATATCCTCAGCACAGTCAGCGATTCTACAACGATGTTCCCTTGATGGCAGGACCTTTTGATCCTTTGGTAAAACTTTCTAACCTCATTCCTGTTGTAACATCTTTCTATCTCTTCAACCGCGCGCTTCTCGTGCTCTCTCTTTTTCCTTCGGAGAAGCCGGTGTTCCTCTCTCCTCCTCTGCTCGTAGAGCTCGCGAGCAGCTCTAGTCCTTCTTTGCAGCGCCGCTTTGTATACTTCCTGTTTAGCTGCATGTGCTTGCCGGCATTAATCGTCAAACCATGGGGTTTCGTTGTGGTGGCCGTGTGAAACCTAGCACTTTAGAGGCGGCGTCTCTGATGGCATTTTGGCAATGTTGCCACTGGCTATCAATACTTGATGCTGGCTGCATAGGCCTTCGTAGAAGGTTTTGAGAAACTCGGTTGGAGAAGGACCCGGCGATCTCTTGCGATTGTAGTCGGCTGATGTCAAACTTCCTCACAGTATTTCCATTACTTGGCGCTGGTCGGGATATCCGCACCCGTACCTTGGCTACAACAAGGTAGTGATCCGAGTCAATGTTGGCCCCTCGGAAAGTTCGGACATCCATAATACTGGAGGAGTGCCTTGCGTCGATCGCAATGTGGTCAATCTGGTTGACGGTTGATTGATCGGGAGATCTCCATGTCCCCTTGTGGATATTGAGATGCGGTCGATATTGAGAACTGTGTACTAGCTACCACAACGCGTAGCCCCGCAGAAAAGTCGATTTGCCTGAATCTGTTATCGGAGGTCGTATCGTGCAGGCTATGCTTTCCGACTGTACGACCAAAGATGCCCTCCTTTCCTTACTTGGCATTAAAATCGCGACGATCTTAATATCGTAGCTAGGGCACTGCTCATAAGTTTTGTCCAGGAGCTCGTAGAACATATTTTTGGTTTCGTCATTTTTCTCCTCTGTGGGGGCATGCGCGCATATGAGGCTAATATTGGCGAATTTAGCCTTGATGCGGATCGTCGCGAGGCGCTCGCTTACAGGGTTGAAGCTCAAAACTTTTTGCCTAAGTCTGCCTCCAACAACGAAACCACATCCTGCTATCAGCTTTGATGCCGATAGCAGTCGCCGTAGTAGGAGTCGCAGTTTTTCACCTTCTTTTGCCCGGCCCATCCCACCGCATTCCTTGGATGTCAGTAATGTTTGCCTTGCAGTCGTTAAGAGCCTCCGCTAAATGCTCGTCTGCACGTGGTCTGTTAAGGGACCTAACATTCCACGTGCAGATCCGGAGCTCGTTGTCCTTTTGTCGTTTGCATTGGTCGTCAACAGTAAATCCGTCCAAACCCGAGGCTTGTTTCTGCTTCGTAACTGGTGTTTCTTTACGTGGCGGGGAAGCCAGCCCGACGGCACGTTCCCAACCTGGAGGAGCAGATTCTTTGTTTAGCTCAAGGACGGAGAGCCGGATAGCCCGCTCCTTATAGGCCTGAGCTCCGAATACGTCGTAGTAGTATATCTTTGAACTTCTTAAAGACCTTTGGGTTTTTCTGGATTAATTAGGGGCATAGCCGTTGCCCCTTTCATATTAGACAGGAGTTTTGTTTTAACTCTCGAAAGCCCTATACCATATCATGGGTCCAATAAGAAGTTTGTTAGCCTATAGCGTTATAGACCGGGCATACCTATGATCGAGACGGAATTGTAAGTTAAAATGCCATATTTGTGCCTCATATTTTGAAAAGCCTTAAATTGCGCGGTAGACAGTCTGAAACTACATATCTGGATTTTTTAGGTCCCGAAGTTTAGTATAAGCGTAAAGTTTTATAAATCCGCCCACTGACATGTACATGTTCCCAGGGGGCGGCGAAAATGTGCGGTCCAGGGCGGCACTTTACCAAAATACGCCCCTACGCGTAGTAAGCATACTCACTAACCATTGGCGCCCGACACTTAACTATAAAGCGAAAAAAATCGGTACAAATGCAGCAACAAGGCCGATTTTTGAGTGATTTTTGGTACGTCAAGGAGGCTTGGAATAATCTACCAAAATTAAGTATTTTTAGCGTAACGCTTACGGAGAGAAAAATCAGTCAACTCAAAACAACTTGAAGCTCTTCTTAATACCAACCTTCTTAAAACGACAAGATTACATCACAAAATAAATAGATTCTGTTTAAATCCAACACAATCTGAAAAGAACACCACCCGTTTCATTATACCCCATCCCATAGGATAGGAGGTATATTAAGTTTGTCACATTGTTTGTAACACGGTGAATTAATAATGGTAGATCCCCAAGGCCTTAACGGCACATGATCGAGACCGAATTCTGAATCGAATGAGCCATGTCCGTCCGTCCGTCCGTCTGTCTGTATGTCACAAGTTTTTAGGCCCTAAATTTTGAGCTAGGGTGCTGAAACTTCGTACTTAACGTCCACGTCATGCGAAGCAGTACAAACGTAAAAAGTTTTGAAATCCGCCCAAAGACACGCCTTCAATCGGCCTAAATGTACTACCTCCAGAGTTTTCAAAACTGTAAGACGTCTAAAAGGCTGAAATTTGACATTTGGCATCTCCTAATAAATGTAAGACACAAAAAAGACAAATTTAGTTGGTAAACCTCCTCTAGTGGGCGTGGCATCTATTTTAAGGGTAAATTTTCAAATGCATTTTACTCAATATATTTGCTCAAAATTGAAAAAAAAATTCCTTTATATTTTATGTAGAAAGCGCTTAGTTCCACATTTTGTTTATACAAAAACTTGGGCCACTCCCATATTTGGACGCAGAATTGAAGAAAAACCTAAAATTTTCCAGACAAACTTAATGTCGACTGGCCTTGAGCCTAATTTAGGAAAGCATGAAACAAAAAAAGTAGCAGGTTAGGTAAACGAGACTTCAGTCCAAATTAGGGGGGGGGGGGAGGGGGGGTGTGGAATAGGATGGGGTATTCAACGGTCCGTTTTACGGACTGTAACTTCTGCGTATACACTGAGTAAGTGCTCACTGGTTTTTTTAAAAGAGATTTCTCCAAAAATTAACCTAAAAAGTTTACAGTGAACGGACTTCTCATAGTTTTTAACTTAAAGCACCTTGATATCAACACTGTCTTCTTAAATCAGGAAGTTATTTTTACTTTTTACTATACAAAATATACTTTTTACTTCTATATACCTACTACATACTAAAATGCAAAAATACATACATTAAATCATTAATATGGACTCTCTCTAATTTTGGTCAGCTAAAATTTAAAATGTTTATATAATTATTTGATTATATTTTGACACGAAATGAAAATGTTTTGAAATGTTTAAAATGTTTTCTTTTAATGCATTTTTTTTTGATTTTTATTCAAACTTTTTCAGAAGAATATGACTTAGTTATGTATGTGCTTGGTTTACTATGAGTTGCTTTATACGTGTGTGCAATATCGGCTTTCTGCACTTAGCGGTTCAAAAGTTATGGCCTTACACACTTTAAGAAACCTCGTCCATTTTAAACTCCTCATACAAAAACTTTTTTAGATTTAAAAAAAAAAAAAATTTTCAGTATTTATTAGACCTAACATTCGTTTTTCTAGTTCTTGCCTTCTGAACTTCTTAAAAAAAGTTTAATTTATTAAGTTTAATTTAATTTAATCCATTTTCCCATGCAACTTCAAACTGGAATTGAACCGTTATTAGTGCTTAAAAAAATTGTCTTCATTGTGTCTTCTGACTATTTCTGCAGTTATAAAGCACACACAATTTTGTGTTTCTACGACTTACCGTTCAGAAGTTACAATGTGATGCGACTGACAGGCGGACGGACGGACAGACATGGCAGTGATACAATAAGAGGTCCGTTTTCCATTTTCAGACGGACCGCTAAGAACAGTAACTATTTTAGACTTAAAAAAATGAAGAGTTATTTTAAAAAACTAATTTAGTCTCCCGATAAATTGACATTACGGCTATCCGGTAAGTTTTTCAGCGCTTCAAGGTCGAAAATGTTCTTTTTGGTATACACTTTGTCAAGGCTGGTAGGTATGATGTTTTGAAAGTTGCCGGAAACTGGTTTATGATTGTGTAGGCATTTATTTTTAAATAAATAAATAGAGTGGCGCAACAGCTCGAGTTGAACCAGGGCCAACTTCTCAGCAATGTATGATGGTGTGTTGATTTCTTTACATACAAAGGGACCTACAATTTTTTGCCGAATCCGAACGGCACTTCGAGAAGTTTTTCAAGACAATTAATACTCTCGGAGAGCTTGTCAAACCCTCGCGGAGGTGGGGACCGTGAAAAAGAACAAGTCTTTTTTTTTTCAGGTGACGATGGCAAGATTCGAACCCTTCGAATCTTGCCATCGTCCTCCGGCGTAGCAAGCACACACACTAACCATAATTTTTAAATGCGGAAGCTTAAAAATCTTCTTCCCGGAACTGAGCGAAAGGACGATAACAAAAGCATGTTGAGAATTCTTAAACCATGTTTTTCATAGAAAAGTAATGAAACTCTATCCGCATGCCTAAAAATTTGCTCATAAAGATCAACAAATATAAGTTCAAGGCATTATACATATATTACAAACCCTCTTATTAAAATCGATTTTATTTTTTCATAATCCATAATGTCCTTTTTTTGGAGGAAGCATAAAGCACAAAGCACACAAATTAACACATGTCTGGCCTTTTTTTTGCTTATTTAGTTATGTTATTATGCTGTGCGCCTTCCTATCTACTGATCTGAGGCGAACGCATAGCCTTCCATTACCTGATAGCTTCACGACGTTAAGCCACATCAACTTCGAAAGACTTGATGCAAAAAATACAACCTCAAGCACCCCCTTCGAGGAGAAATCCTTTTAGCATTCTTCCATCGTTATAGTTCGTATCCTTGCTTGCTCCTCTAGTTTTTACATAGAACCTGATGCAGATACTTTGCCTATATGTCCAGGGAAAAGTGCCTACGGCATCACATATTCTGCCACTAGGGGTGGACATTAAAATCACATTTTTGATATTTCCAACGGAAAAAAAGAAAAGACAAGGAAATCAAATATTCTTTGATTCAGCTTTGGCACAGGGAAATTTTTCTTGTTGTTCCCACTGCTTCCCGGGTCGGTATTGGTGGAAACTAAAAGCAATTTCTCTTCTGTCAAGCGCATCAACCATGAAAGGAGCAGATGATGAAATAAAAGAAAAAAAAAAAAACATGAAAGCCGTAAAGAAATATCCTTTAATATAAAATGACCAAACATGAAATTTTTGATGTCCGGCCGGATGATAATTTTTGCATTTTTTTTTTGTTACATCCTTCCTTCGGTGAGTTTCTTTGTTGGCGCTTCAGGTGAAAGGATATGTGTTTCATAAAAATGCACTTTGCATGGACGAGCACATAATCAGATTTACGTAAATATTTTCAGGAAAAACGCTTTCGAAATCAAATTGCCGAAAAACAACATCGAAAAACTGTAGAGACTGCGACTCTGCAGGCGACGAATGCACTTCAGACGTTGTATAAACTTTAGCAAAGGAAAAACGAATCATAAATTGACAGATTTATTACCTTTTTTTTCGTCGTTTGACTTTTATACTCGTAATTGGATGTCTAATTGAAACTGATGCTCAACTAGCGATGACGTTCAACGGTCAAAAAGTAATTTTGATGAATGGACAAAATTTTGACAAGTGAATTTGGAGAGTTCAGTGAACTATATTCATGATGTAAAAAAAAACTCATATGATATACAAAACATCGACAAGTGAACGGTAGATTTAAGAAAAATGATTGAGTTAAGGGCCTTTCAATTTTTGTCTGCTTTAGTTTGCTAAAACTGAGTTCTTTGTGGGAAAAGTCATACAAATGCCTCAAGTTTTTTTTAAAAAAGTCTAGATGTTTATAAAAACGCACAAAAATCATCAGGAGAGTAGCTAGAGGGGGCGGCAGCCCCCTCCCCGGGGTGTCACCCGCTTGGGTACCATAGGCCAACCCCCAACAAATTTTATGACTCTGCATAAACACAGGAGATTGTAAATAATATTTTGAAAATAACTTTCATAAACTACATTATACAATGGTGGAAAAATAATTAGAAACGAACTCGTTTTAAAGAAAAAAGTTTTTTGGTTCTAGTTATAAAAATTGGAAGGAAATAGTCATAATTCATTGGTGTTTCTTGAGAAAACAAAAAAATAATAAATTATTTAAAAACAAAACAATTATTAGAGGTTATTTCGAAGGACAGACTTATTTTACTGGAATTTCAATAAGAAACAAACTAGATTGTGGTATCTTGTCGTCATGTTACCCATGAAGAAGTATTTTTTTTGGACTGCCGTTACAACAAGGTTGTTAGTACTTGGTCGGATAGTATTTATTTTTTAATTACCAATTACCTGCTGACATTAGGGATTTGATTCTAAGTCCTTATAACTTTTTAGTAATTCGAATTCATTTATTTTTTGAATAAAATGAATTTTTTGGCTCCTTAAACCAACGCTTCATTAAAAACATTCCCTTTTACAGAACATTTTTGCAAAGAAACTGACTCATTCGTCCTTCAACTCCCACTTCAAGGGCCAACACCATGACTGAATAACGTTTCCAAACTATGACATAAACACACTTTTCATTTAGTATAATGTCAGAAGTACCCATCGATCTGCGCGCCGCTACATATGTTATTGGGTACCAAAAGTCACCATAAACCGTTTCCAGTCAGTATCTCGGTAATGGTAACATCATCTAGAAATATTGTGATGTGACGACATGACATAAAAACTGTAGTAGCTGAATTCACCTAACGATTCACTTTACAGACACACTCAACTGTCATTTCAGTCAACTGACATTAGACTAACATTCGAATATCGCAAATTTCCCCTCCATTCGAATATCCCCTCCATTGAATTCAGTTCAAAAATACCAAGTGGAAAATTTCTGGAACGCGGTGAATTTGTATAAATACACAGGAGACAAGCTCGGACAACACAGTTGTATTTGAAGCGTTAAATTGTGAAAATCGAGATTTGGAGCAAAAAGCGATTGAATCAAAATTTAGTGTTGAATTCTAAGTTGTATTAATTGTAACTTGAACCCGCAAGGGCGCTTTACTTATGTAAGGTGACGAATGTGACCCCGCAGACCATAGTTTGTTTTTTGAGGTACAACTCCAAACCCGAAATCAACCCCTTCAATTCCTCATCTCTTTAGTACTCCCTTAGTATACTACTAGTAGTGTTAAAAAACACCCGCAGTTTTATTTGACTATTCGGCCGGGTCACGGATTCTGGTGGCTTGAACATTCATTTTTGAGCAACAAAGCCAGTCTGGCAATTCTGTATCCGACTTGTAAAGTAGTCTGAGCGTTAATGAGACTGCCAACAACTGAACTGCTGCTGACGTGACGACTCGGGATACCCCTGTGGTTGAACGGGGTGCGCCTATCTAAGAGACGGCAGAGAATTCCAGGAAGCGCACCAATTGTTGGAGCTGCCCGTGTACTGCTGATAGATACTGGAGCTATGACCGATATAGAGACCAGCATCAGCCGACAGAACGTGGTCGACGCGGTTGGCCCTGGTAGGTGTGCTTCTATTTCGTTTGTACAAGTCAATCTACAGCTGTCAGTAGAATTGAAAACCGCATAGCTTCCATTCAAGAGCCGTGGGTACGAAAAGGTGATATATGTAGTCTTGGTGGATTAAAAGCTTCTTACCAAACTTTTTACGATAAGCAGTCCGATAGACCTAGGACTTATATTATTATTATGTTGAAATTCTTCGAGGCAGTTAAGATCGAAAGGTTTTGTACCCAAGATCTGGTTGCTGCCTCTATTCCTTGCCATGCAAACGGCTAATGAGAAGCCTTTGTTGCTGCATCAGCTTACTTCCTCAGTTACTCTCTAACTCCTCCACCACCAAAGCTTGTAGTTTACTGTAAATCCAAAGGGTTGGACCTCATCTTTTGTTGCGATGCTAATGCTCAGAATAGTGTTTACGGCTGCATCTAAAGTAACGCAAGAGTAGACCGTCTTTTGGTTGTCGACCTACCAGGAGACAGCAGGTAATTGCTCTTACCCTGTCCAACAGACTTTCCAAGACTATCACTGAGTGGAGGGTGTCACCAGAAAGCACCTTGTCAGATCACAGATACATCGTATTTCAAATTCGCTGTAAAGTTTTACCTTTGCAAGAAAGAAAAATCTGAGAAAAACTAATTGGGCACAGTTTAAAGAGGATCTTGGCAACTCTCTGTTCAAGTTCGAATCAAACTTATATTTAGACAAGGGGTAGAGTTCTTACCCGTTGCTTTGAACTAGCGTGTCCGGCTATGGAAAACCCTAGCACAGAGGGGGTGCAGAGCTCTTTAAATTCGGAGGTTATGTTTTGGTGGGGGTACGTGCACCATCTTACTCCAACATCTGCCCCCTTAAAAAAAAATACTCGTTCTTTTTCACGGTCCCCACGTCCGCGAGGGTCTGACAAGCCCTCCGAAAGGAACATTTGTTTGGAAAGCCTTCTTGAAAAAACTTTTCTTCTTCTTGAAAAACGTATTCTCAAAGAATACAAAACACACAGCATACATATGGTTGAGAAGTAGGCCCTGGTTCAACTCGAGCTGTTATGCGTCCTATCTTTAACAAAATGACTTTCCTCCCTTGAGTTGGAAGACTGCAAAGGCTAAAAAACGTACTTGATATACATACTTGGAGGACAACAGAAATCCGTAATGCCTATCCCAAGTCTAATTGGCGGGTGTACACTAGGCAGTCACTTCATACTTATGTATACAATTATTTGACACTGCACCGTTCAACTATAATTTGAAAATGCTTTTAGTTTGATGAGGTTGATTTCTTCATTGCTTGAGTTGGTTTGGTTTAATATAAGGCTCACCACGAAAAGCTCGGAAGGAGCAGCGTTTCTCGTGATAGCTTCCACTTAGGGCCAGTTTTCTAGTGCCAGTTTTCTGCAGCAATCAAATGAATCTAGGTCTAACCTGTGGCTGATCCAGGGAGGCGATTTTCAGTGCAGGGCATAACTCCGTCAACTAATTTATAGAAATCTTCAATTCTCGAAATCATTGGCTTTCTCCACTGTGGTTCTTAAAAAAAAACATAAAAACGGAAAATCAAATTGTTCTCATTAATTTTATTCCCTAAATTAACCTCGGATCTAAATTGACTGAAAGAAAAATTCTGGGGCTTAACGCGGTTCAATTCCTAAGCTCGAACTGTTGAACAAAAGATCTCGCACTGAAAAACTGATCCTAAGTGAAAAATAATAATCCCGATGGGATATGGAATCCCATTTTCCATAATTATGAACTGATCTTTCGCAACAAAATTGTTCGGAGGGGAATATTTTAATCCTGAAGATAATAGCGCTGGGGTTTAGAAAAAAGAAAGAAGAGTTTTTCGAGTTGTCCAATGGTAGGAACTATTTTAAAACGAAGATTCAATCATCGTCATTATAAAGCCGTTTAAGCCAATAAAGAACATAGTAGAAATTTAGAAGTTTTGAAGATATCGAAAACCATGACCTAAGTTCGAGTCTTCAAGCAAACGTATAGCAGTCTTGAACTTGATCGAAGTCTTGAACTACTGGTTTCAAGTGTTTTCTGTGGTAACGAACAAAACTTGTGTTTTGAATTGATGTTAAACTGACAGGCGTAAGCTGTGAAAGAATTAATTGAAGAGGGTTGTTAAGTCACACTTCACTATTCAAGCCAACGCAACGGCTTCGCAGTTCATAACCATCCGCCGAGCACCTTAGAAAAAATAACCTCTGCAACTAAGGTTAATAGTATTTTTCAGAACTTTTATAGATATCGATAGTAGTCCACAAGCAAAATTGTCGCAAAGAAGATTGAAACTAGTTTCATCCGGGCTCGAAGTTCAGGTTGTTCAAATTGTGAAGCGTGTTAGGTTTCAGAAACTCACTGGAGTTTGCAGAAACTGTTCAAACCTCTGCAAATGGAGCGATCAGTGCCACAAAGATCCAGAACTAATGCGATCAGAGCCTAATTTGAAGAGTAATATCTAAGGACAAACGACAACGTTTTATGGAATTAAAACCATTTCAAGTGCGACAACGACGGCACTGGCAATGCAATGGTACAAATGATTCCCCATACAATTAAACTCCTTTTGGCTCAATTTAACAATCCATCCAATTTCACTTAAGCGGAACAAAATCAGGAGCTTCTGCCTTTGAGCATTTGACATAGACCCTTGTACATTATGTACAGACAAGCACAATGTATATTTTGCGAAGAATATATATTGCATGTGTAGTGTAAACGTCGTGTTATGAAAGAAGAGCTGCGAAAGAAACCGCCATCATCCTTGCTGTCGTGTTATATATCGACACGAAACGCACCTCAATTTAAATCAATAACAACTGTGATAGGTTGCCTCTATATCTTAGGATGACGCTGTGTTTGTGAGGACGCACGACGAAGGACCTGGCTAAGGTTATGCAAGTCAGAGGGGCTAGCTCCTCGCCACACGCACACATGCACTCGCATTCTCACCGAAGGCCCATGGAATAGTAAGTCATCAACGATAAAGAACCGCAGAACCACGGCTACGAACGCACCATATATACACCAAGACCATTCTCCAAGAGTGAGAAATAGGTGCTCCCTATGCACTTGTATCCTTCGTCGGCTAGGATTTCTGGAATTAGGGGAAAATGACGATGCTGCTGAAAGATGACCAAAAAGAATCGATAGACCATATGCAGAGTATAGGCAGTGTGGCACCATGATCCGACAAGGACTCCATGGTGCGGAGTTAGTGATTTTATTTCGTATTTCGCAGGAACCAACCCACCCTTCCCAACAAGGAGTCTTGCACGCAACCAAACCATCCTTCCTTCTTTCATCTCTCTCACATTCTGGAAAGCATAATCGTTGTTCGATATGACCAGACCATAGGCTGGCATACACATCCCTAATGGTAAGCAAAAACTAGATCGCATGTGTATATGCATCTAGCAACTGGTATTTGCAGTATCCTGTGCCCAGAGTGTGCTATCTTGGCCTTGTTTTAATTCTTTGCGCAAAATATCCTGTGTGTAGTAGGTTTCGCATCACATGAGATCATAATGCTGGGGAGGAGGACTTGCCAGAAATGGATGGTTATGGAAAACGATGTTAGTTTTTTTCTTTTGCTTTTTGTTCGGAAAGCCAGGGCAAGATAAAGGCAGAAGAATGGTGGTGGCCAGAAGCTGAAAAGAAAAATACGAAGGATTAATGGAGGAATTCTGCACCGAGAAAGAATAGGCTGGGGATGGACGGTCACGACTAGTATACGGAATACCTGATGTTTGATGGTGGCAGTGCTTTTTAGTGCTTATCAATACTGGGTGGCTCCAAATTTGAGAGAAGTTTCGTTCAAGCAATTTAAGGTTTTACCTTCTTTTCACACCTAAGACCTAAATAATATAGAGATAAAAGCTAAAAAATTCTATAAAAAGTAGTTCGAATTAAACATTTTTTGGAGACTGCTCTTTCAGAGCCCAGAGTTGAAGTGCTGCAGACTTATTAATTTGACCCCATAGAGTTTCCAATAAGAGGATGAAGGATGAAGAATTTAATATTATGATTTAGGAAAAATTGGCTCGGTTCACCCTCTGCGATTCTACAAGCACCATGCTTCCGGATGTAAACATCAAGGATAACATCCACGAAGGCTTGGCTCTTGAGTCAAAGATTTACTATTCCTAATCGTCTTGAGCCTGGGGGTTTAAATTTCGTCGTCGCTGGAACGTTTCTTCCATCCATAAAACTGATGGAAAAATTAGGATCTTGCAGAGTTTCCTTGATATTACGTGATAGAAATTTAGCCGAACTAATATGGCAACAGTTTCCTTGGGTAATTTTTCGCGAATCTTTACAAAGGGTTTTGTCACGTTGATGTGGACCTTTAAGGCTTTACCATTATAGACTAAAATAAGCTTAGTTGGGATTCATAAATATCATTCTGCTGATTTTAGGCTAGTATAAAGAGAGAGAGTTTCAACATGGAAATTTGACAATTGCTGAGAAAGACACAAATGTCGTACAATTTTATTTTGACATTTTTGGTTAATCCAACTTACGACTTTTATGGTTAGTCCCCATAAGGTGTGCGAACTTCTTAGATCCATACCTCGATTTTTCTCTTATCACAGTTATCCTATAAAAGTTGTCTATATACTCAAATCTCTAAGTCTCCATATATATATTATGGAGCTGGAAAGAAGCCGACATAACTCATAGCATACAGAACTTTTTAAGCTCACGACTAAGGGCTGATGACTGCGGAAGGAATGGAGAAAAGGAGTTCTCGATGTGCTACTCGAGGCAGTACCGAACATGGTACAGAAATAGCAAAGCTTATACCCGCAAGTGTTGTGCCCTAACGAAGGAAATCTATCTTTTGCCCAACTATTATTTTGCTGTGTTTTTGAATCACCCTGTATGGGCATACGTTACTATGCAAAAGGCTAGGAATTCAGTTTTCTAAAAGTTTTCTCAACTAGCGAGTAGCATCAGCGGCAAAGGCAAAGGATACAGAGGTTGCGATTGCAGTGGGGTAGGCATTTTCGACCAGCCCCCAACAAGCCGCGACATACATACACAAAACAAGTGTCGACCATCTTCTACTCCTACTGGCCGAAAAGCTTCGCCCGCACTTTGCCCCGTTTCACCCGCATGTAGTGAGGGCGAAACTTTTTCGCAGAATCAATAGATACACAACGCACATCGGTGGCAGGCTCACACATGCACACACGCAGACACACCCATACGCGGTATTGAGATTTGAAGTTTCAGCAGCCACAGGACGACACGTAGCACGTACGTAGGTTTGAGCGCATAGGAGCTGGCCGAAAGGAGACCCGAGTGCAGAACAGGGCAACCTAGTGCGGAGCTAAAGAAACAAATGTTTTTGGGTGGCCATTCGTTAAAGGAGGGAAATACTTTGCTTGCCTTGCCCGGTTACTATGCCTCTCCGAAACATAGTTATGTATCTGTTGCACGGGAGCAGTTGTATGACCAAGCAGTAGGGTGCAGGCATTAATGTTCTTATTGCTTTTACCGCCGCCGCTGCTGCTTTGTATACCGAGCTGATGGGGGCGACGGTGATGATGATGATGGTGATGCTGAATAATGGTACCTACTGGCGTCATGGTGTAGGTAATGGGCCTAGGTTTGGGGCCCGTGGCCCAGGAATTCGTTCGCTTAGCGAGGCCCTCCTTTCGCTTTGGATATTTGAACAGGGAGCGATATTTTCCGATTTCATTGTTGGGCATTTTTGTTTTTCGCATTTGCCTAAGCTTGTTTCTGCAGCCGTTGTTGTCCTTATGCAATTTCAATATTTTTACTTTGAAGTTCTTTTTCATCATCGTCATTGTTCGGAAAAGGTCCTTGGGATGCGTTGTGGGTGCCAAGAGGAAATGGGCAGAAGGATCTGCTAGAACAGACTCCCGGTTGATTGTAGCGAAATAGTTTTTTGCTTTTGTTTTTTTGAGGGGCTTGCACATGTGTGTCTATTCGGACGCAGAAGGGTGTCTTTGAATCTGGCAATCTTGGTCCTTATCTTTTTTTTTTATTTTGCAATCCTTGGTAGTACAGTAGCTACCTATAGTTTTTGTTATACTTTCTGCGTTTGACAGAAATGTGTTCGTTATTCCGCCTACAAATGGCCGCACCAATATGCCCCGAAGGAGGAGACACATGGTTCGACAAATTTTTCTTATTTTCTTTTATATGGTTGGATCCAATCAAAATAATGCTGACGAAATTGAAAAGATTTTTCTATTCGATTTTGTATATTCATGGTTTGAAAGTGATTCGATTTTTTTGTTTAATTTACTCATGCAAGCTTTATTTCTGCGAGAAGACAGTCAAGTTCTTAGTTGCGGTATTGTTTGAGGACGCATTCTTATGGTTTACGTTATAGGTGTTACTTTAAATCTAAATTTAAGGAAATTAAAGGAAAAGGTTAGTGGCATTATCTTGCGATGTTCGTTAGTAAAAATTTTTATTGCTGGATATAATATAATTTACGAATTACGAGTACGACCATATGTTTTTTTCTTGTCTTTTACCGACAACTTCCGACTTTCAGGTTTCAATGCATATTTTCAAACACATCTCGATAGCTCAATTATTTCGCTTAATTTTTTCAATGTTTTGACTAAATTTTAAAGAACATCTGCTAAGAAGATGTATGCATCAAATCTGTGCATTCGAAAAATAAAGTACAACTTTGACTATTTTCCCGGTTTTGAGATTTAAAATTTTTAGGTAAACTATTTTTTGATTAATTAACCCCATCTTAAAAAGATAGGATAGGATAGGAAGTATATTCAGTGTGATTTATAGTTTGTAACGGAGAAATAATCACCGTAGACCTTGAAGAACTTAAGGGCATTTGATCGAAAGGGAATGAGCCATGCCCCCCCATCTGTCTGTCGATAGTTTTCAGGCCTTAAAATTTGAGCTAGGAACTTTTTATATCTGCTATTTCTAGGTTCCGAAACAGTACAAATGCATTTTTAAAATGCACCCACTAACACGCCTACTTTACTACTATCATGAAAAGTCAAAATTGTCGCCGGACGATAAAATTTGGAATGCAGTATCCTTGCTCAAATGATTCGAGATAAGAATATAAAAAAAAATCGAAAAAAACGCTCCAATGCAATATGCAATATGTTTTCTTGCAATCAAGCAAATCTTGCATTGTTTGTTAACATATTTTGGGATACATACTATCAACTTATTGGAAAAATTTGGGAAAATTGTGTTAAAGAGCTGAAACTTGCAATGTGGCTTGGTTCTCATTCTGTACAGAAAAATTTTATCGTTATATTGTTATACAGCGTGTTACCTAATTCGATGCCTATACTTGGTGATATGACTCCTGGATATAATTGAAGAAAAAAATCGTGCTTTCAATTCCCATTATCATCATCATCATCATTTTCGGTGACCGCCTATCCTTAGAAGGGTCGCGGAGCTAGGGCGGCTAAATGGTTCTTCCATCATTCCCGATCCTCCGCCACCAACTCAAGAGACAGGCGCGATCGGGTTTCGGAGATGCGCGATCGGGTTTCGGAGAGGCCAGACGGGTTTCGGAGATGTTTTTTACCTGATCCCACATGGGCTCGAGAAGTTGAGTTTCTACATTGGATCTATACAAGGTAGGCTCTCTTCTTCTCTCTTTGAAACCACGCAGCTCTTTTCCCACCACCAGCAGTCGCTACCCCAAGCCGCTTTACTCCACAAAAATTTCCTGCAGAGGCAATGACTGCCGATGGAAACAGCTGCCATTCCTCCTCTACATTCAAAAGTTCAGCTGGAGTCTGTTCAAACTTCTCCGAAACATGCTGTGCAAAGCGCTCGCTGAAGCCAGGGTCAGCATCCTGCAAAATTTTCCACCATATACGGGTAACCAATTTTGGTTTTCGCTTGGGTGGCAAGGGAATACTGTCGCTGATATACAATTTTCACACCACTAATGGCCTTTTCGGTTGGCGATCCCGTATCAGGGCGTTCTTCTCCCGGATCGGGGCTTCTCTCCAAACAGCAAAACACGTTTTTCTTGATTTTGAAGTTTGTGTAGCGGTGTTTTTGTGAAGCAAAAGCTATTCTACAGGGGACAAATGACATTTATCCAACTTGACATTGACACATGTATGATTGTGTGCGTGTTTCTGGTTTTGATTCTGGATTCAAAACCAGAAGCAAATTTCTCTTCTCAGCAGAAGAGGAATTGTCAAACGAGTCCAAGAAAACAGTTTCAGGAGAGTACAGAAGTCTCCCGGACGACCAACCGAAAAGGCAATAAGTGGTGATCAGTTGACAGCTCACCTCCCCTTAAAATTCGAAAATCACAAATCATTCTTTGAACACACAATGGTACAACAAAGACATCAATCAGTGACCTCTGATTTAAACTGTGTCTGTACCATGTGCATTTGTGAACGCCTTTGTGTGGGAAAAAGGTGTTTATGATGGACAAACCATACGCACAGCAAAAGTTCAATAACTTCGCTCGTTCCTGCTTTCATCCGGGTATCTAGGGCAGCATCAACTTTGTTCAAAAAGAGCTCATACATGCACCTGAACCAGAGCCAGAGTCGATCGTTCAAGCTTAAGTTTTAAGATCAGAACCCTTCCCCCCAATTCAAAAAACATCGAATACATTTTCTGACAACTGGGGGCTTGTGAGTATGCCCACACCCGCGACCCGCGAACTTCCGACCGCCAAGCGCCTAGCTCCAAAGGGTGCCCGGGACTACCAGGATCAGCAAATATCCGAGGCTGTTTTCGTTTTCTTTTCATGGTGGGGGGGGATTCAGTTTATACCTAGCTGCCATGGTTTATATTCAGCCGATCCTAACCCGGACAACAGACGCCAACCAGGAAGCCGCTCAGCTCATCCCGAGACAGACGCTCCAGGATTTTTGTTATTTGAAGTTCAGCCGTCCTTCTTGGATAAGATATGCTTGCGTAATTTTTTGTGGAAGAAATAGAAATAGTCCGGGAGTTGTTTGTAGGCTGTTGAGCGGTTTTTGCGTAAAAGGCGTAAACAAGCTCCTTTTTTATTTCCTTGTTTTAATAGGCTTAGAAAAACTTTGGTTATAAACGCCAATTTAAGAATTTTTTAAAGCAGCTTGGTTTCTTTTTGTACGATTTGTATCTACTTTAATCAAATCTAAAATAAAAATAAATAAATAGAGTGGCGCAACAGCTCGAGGTGAACCAGGGCCAACTTCTCAACATAGTATGCTGTGTGTGTTAATTTCTTCACATACTAGGGGACCTACAATTTTTTGCCGAATCCAAACGGCACTTGAGAAGTTTTTCAAGATAAATGATACTCTCGGAGGGCTTGTCAGACCCTCGCGGAGGTGGGGACCGTGAAAAAGAATAAGTCTTTTTTTTCAGATGACGATGGCAGGATTCGAACCCAGACCTCCGGCGTAGTAAGCACACACACTAACCACTACGCCACGGCACCCCCCACTTTAATCAAATCTGCACAAGATTTATTTAACCGTTAAGATACTAGAAGACTAAAAAAAAAAGTTATTGAAAATGCTTTTCTGTTTTTAAGTTAAATCTCAGAAGGTTTTGCAACTTTCAAATTCGCTATGATTTCTCCATTAAGGATTTAGGAACCTCTACTGATACCAAACTTTTAATTAGGTACCACCCCAGCTTAGTATAGATGAGTCTACTTTTTTAGGAGTATTTGTTAGTCTTGAAGCAAAAGTATTTATAAGCTTTCGACCTTAGGTTAAGTATAAGAGTGCAGCTTCTGCTGTAGCAAGCCAGGAAAGCATTCTAAAGTTTTTGTTCTTCACAGCATCTAGGGGTGAACCAATCTATAGGGGTGTGTCGGAAGCCATACCAGCCTTGAATATGAGACTTTCGCATTAGTATATTAAGAAGAGTGAAAGAAAAAACTCAATTAATTCCTAAAATTAATGACGACCAAGGGACTAAGAAGATGTAGTTTTTGACCATGAAAACCAAGGGACCTGCGTTAGGCTGTAGCGTCAATGTTCTAAAAAAATACCTAGAATTTTATTAAGCAATACATATTGGAGTTTAAATTTTCAGCTATACAACCTGTATAGCTGTTAGACCTCACCCGTGATAAAACAATTTTTCAGACGCAAATTTACTCGGAATGAACTCGGATAGGATCAAAAACATACTCACCGGCGCAATTAACTGGGCACTTTGCTTTAGTAGCACCGTATATGTTTTTGTTTATAACGGTTCTAATGATGAATAATACTTGTTTTTTGTATTTAAATGGTTGTGGGTTGTTTTTAATACTCAAAGGGTTATTTTTTTTATTCACGGCAATCTGTTCTTATTCTTAAACAATATTTACTAAAATCGCAAAGAACTACGTGGCCGCTTAATTGTGCCGGTGAATAGTTATGAATTCCCAAAAGATAAGAATTCCCAAAAGATTAAGAGATTATCCTCAAAATATAAAGATAAGAGATTAAGAGCATTTTTTGATGTTTTTCGAACTTTTGGCCCTGGTAGAGGGCTAAGGAAAGGGCAATATGTTTTATTGCTCTTTCTTCATAGCCTTACCTATCTATGCCTTATTACCTTATACCACCGATGCCCAACCTTCAATTAAGCTCTAGCCATGGCCCTGCATATTTTCTGACAAATATAACTTAAGCACTTGGTTTACTATATGCTGCCTTATAATTGACTTTAACACAAAAACACAAAAACCCTGTTTTTCGGTAACTTTTTCATTTGCAGCTCAGAGTCTATGCTTCATTAAGAAAAAATCTCACATTTATAGCATTGCATAGTATTGTTGCCTATTTTGGCCAAACCCATAAGTAGCAACTGCACCACTTTCATAACGAGGGTAAGTGCTCTGCTTGTGTTTGACCCTGGGATAGAGAACACATATAGATCAATTTCTCACGTCCAGTTTCACATAGGCTGGACGTGATTTTTCATAAAATTAGTTTCATAAGAAGTGAGTCTATGTATGGTAAATCTCTTTGAATTCTTCCCTATAAGGGTATGTTTCCGAGGTCCAGCTGCTCCCTCTGACCCTACCCAGATCTTTGATCTCTTGAAAGAAATCCCATATACAAGTTTTCATCTGACTGTGTTAACATGTACTGCGTTGATGGCTTTCTGAGTTTGCCTGATGTCTTTATAATGCTACATTATAGCAATTCCTGTATTTTCAGTCTAGATAAAAGATTGAGCACATTTGTAGCTTATATTCTTGCGTAAAGATGCTGATATAACGGGTGATTTTTTAAGAGGTTGAGAACTTTTTTTAAAAAAAAAAACACAAAAAATTCGAAAAAATTAATGAAATATTTATTTGAATCGATAGTTTGAACCTTGCAATTTAATGTTTAAAGATAATTTCATGCAAATGTTGACCGCGGCTGCGTCTCAGGTAGTCCATCCGCTGAGTCCAATTTTGGCATCCTCTTTCACACATATCGGCCGGTATCTCACGAATGAATGCATGGATGTTGGCTTCCAGTGCGTCAATCGAAGCGGGCTTGTCCCTATAGACATTAGCCTTGACATACCCCCACAAAAAATAATCTAATGGTGTCCAATCGCACGATCTAGGCGGCCAATTGACCGGCCCGAAACGTGAAGTGCTCAGAAGGTCGAGAATGCCGACCATAAAATGGAAGCAGCGCGCGATGAATATTTCGAACCGAGCACGAATTTCGATAGTAAAATTCAATAATTTGCAAGCGTTGTTCATTTGTAAGACGATCCATGGTTAAATTGCAAACCAAACTGAAGCTGTTTGACAGTGACGCAAGGTACTAAACACACGTCAGCTGTCAAAACCAGTGTTGCCAAAACCAAACCAGCTAAAAAATCACCCTTTATATTTGCCCATGAATTCGGATTTCATTAACAATCCGGAGCCGGTTCCACCTTTAGTTTTTGACCCATCTATCCGACTTTTTTATTAATTAAATGCAATTTAAAGCCCCTAATTAAGGTATTGGTCTTTTTATTTTATTTGATCTATTGCAAGGCATGATAACTATACTGGAGTAGAGTTTCCCAGCCGTAACCATAAGATGCATTCAAAGCAAGCCTTGCCTGTTCAAATGAGAGGTGGATCTTTCCGAGATGTAGACGGTGAATTTCCAGCAAGATAGGACAAACAGCAAGGAAATGGAAGACATTCGATGACCAAGCTTAAGTTGCATAGGCTGCAGGCAGGTTAGTTAAAGACCAGATCTTTTCGGCATGTATTTTAAGCGTAAGGTCTCAGTTCTAAGCTTGAAAACTATGCTTATTTCGCTGGCTGCTAAACTGTTATTGAAGTAGTTAGCAGGTGCCAAAGAGTGCGCAAGATCGCTGTATGTTAAACTTTTGAACAACCTTCGCAATACAATCGTATAAGATAGTCCGCAAGCTGTCAGTCGGAATATTGGTGAATTTAAGTGTTATATCATGCGTTGCGGCAAGTTCAAACCACTCCTTAAAGGGCGATAACCTATGTTGCATCAGTGCATATGACATCACTTTCCTCTGTAGGTTGGACTCAGGCCTGCTCAACACCCTTAAAATGTAGTCCGCATAAGCCTTGAGGTTCTTAATGTAGATAAGAGGGAGGGCGTATTCGACATGGATTGCTTAGGTTGGGGTTGATGAGAGTAAGTTTGAAAATCCGTTTTAAAAATAGACGCCTTGCCAGTTCGATATCATTAAATGCTCACATCCGAAAACTTGGTTTTCATAACAAAGGCAGGTGTTCATGGTAGCCTCGTATAAGGGTTACTGAAAAACTCTTTCAATAGAAAGTTAATTGCATTTTTCCTTCACATGCGGACGGACATCAAGGTTGTGCAATAGAAGAGAGCCAAGATACTTGAACTCCTTCACAGCTTCGATACGCTCTTCGCCTAACAACCATTGCTCACCAGTGCTTCTTACTGCAGCGCTTTTCGAAAATCAGTATTTTTGATTTAGACACATTGATAACAAGGCCCCATAATTCACAAAAGCGTTTCAGTTTATTTAGCTCCAGATGGAATAAGATAGGATTATCGGCGAGAATGACTAGGCCGTCAGCAAAAAGGAGGATTTTTAGTAACAAGTCCCAAAATTTTACTCCTCCCGACATGTATTTTTAGACGTCATCGATAGATGAGCGAACAGAGCGAAAACAGAGCAAACAGGAAAGGGCTGAGATCACAACCTTGGGGAACACCTGTTGAGGTTTAAAGTCTTTGTAAAGACTTTTCTTAAACCACAGAGAATCTAGGTGGTCTGGATTTCCTTTCTTATAAATATCATGTACTGAAGGAAAAATGCAGGTGGAGGTGGACGATTATGGACCAGCACTTTCGAGCTGATCCATAAAAGCAGGCGTGAGTTTTAGTAGAACTCTACCGGAATCCCGTCAAGTTCTGCTGACTTTTTATTTTTCAGGCTTTTTAGTGCGGCTTGGAGCTCCTGAACAGTGATAGCCTGGTCTAATTCGGCAATTTCCACAAAAGGCTCGGCGTATTAAAAGGCTGAAGCAACAGACTGAGGTTGAAGTTGTTGCTGGAAATGTACTGCAAAGGCTCCGACACCATCAGACGAAGCAGATTTTTGTGCACATTCCCCCACAGTAGGTGTGAACTATTCAGTGTTCCTAAATAGCAATAACTTTTGCTATTTAGGAACACTGGGACTAATTTGCAGACCTGCATGTGCACGAACTTTAACTTCCTTTACCTGCCTATAGAGGAAATGCCAATTTTAGGGGGATCCCTCCCCATCTGCCTAGAATATAGAATAAAAATTCGAGTTCAAAAGACCAACAAGACAAACGACATTCAGACATTTCAATCGACTTTTGTAAAAAATGACACTGCGCTGCAGAATTATAATTAAAATTGTAAATCTTTCCACAATGGGCTTCGGGAATGGTGCTTGCTTGAACCCATCGTACTAGAGACCCGAGGCGCTACGTACCTACCCCCTCTTGAACTTTTTCAAAATCGTCTTTCCCCACAACTGCAACGATGTAATAAATCTCAAAAGGTAACAAAAATAGAAAGAAACCAGAAATTTATTTTCTCACAATAAAAATTGATGAATAACAATAACAGTAACTTTTAGTCGGCATTTTCTTTCGTTCATAGTTTTTTATATTGCTTTGTACTATTTTTACCCTTCCCACTTGGGTGTGTGTGTGCCACTGTGTGTCCAAAAGACGAAACGCATGCATCCAACGGAACACATGCAGCAGAAGTCCATGATGGTCACAGGTAAACAAATTGGCTCCATGGCTAGAGCACGTGACTTTGTTGGCTCAAGCACCGCCCTCTGACGTCACTTTTGTATAATGAATGAATTTGCTCTTTTTTTGCCAATTTCTGTTTCTCCTTTTCATTTTTCTTTTTCGCATTCACTCCGCTGTGTGTGCACCTGCTATGGTTTCTTCTTTGATCTTGACGCCGCCAACACACCGAAACAAGTGGTGGGGCACACAGTGCACACTCGTGTAAAATGCTCAGAGAGGGCGTGCCAAGAAGATTTGCTTGATAGTGTTTGAATTATGACTATAGCTAGTTTGTTTTTGCCCATCTATATGTAGGGGGACACATTTTTAGGTGTAGTTAGTTTTTTTGTTGCCTTTTTGTCAGTGTTTCACTGCGAAAAAGAATTATAATTATTTGAATGCGGATGCGATGGGGGGACACGGCCCTGCACTTTTCAAATAGTGTTGTGAATGTGAAGAGCTCAAGTGCTCTTCACAGTAATGAAAGAGTAACATAAACATAATTCATAAATTTTTTGAATAGTTTTCTCTTGCAAAAAGAAAACAAAGAGAAAATCTCCTACTTTTTTGGGTAATGGTGGTAGGCAAAAACTGTTGGTTGTCTCCATAAAATAATTAAATGCAAAATTGATAATGTAATGCAAAAATCTCTCGAATTTTTATTTTTTGTAGAGAGACTAATGCCAACATGTCTTGTTAATTATTTTAAAACAATAATTATGATGACAATAATTAAGATTGACAATAATTGACAATAATTAAGATTAACAATAACAAAAAAAAATAGCAACGAAAATTTCTCATTGAGGCGAAACTAGTAGATAGGTGGTCAAATTTATAGGTTATCATTCATAGTTTAATCAGTTAGAGCAGTACCCGCTAAAGGTGAAGGTTGCAGGATCATACCCTGCTGGTAACCCAAGAAGGTTTTTTTCTTTTGGCACTTTGTCTGCTAGTATAGTATCTCAACTCCACTCTATGAATGAAAGCGTTTTTTATTCAGAACATATCCTAAATATTAAAAAACAACAAGGCTTAGGTATTACTTTTATGCACTTAAGGGTTTACCCTCCGATGAAGGACAGCCTGGGGGTGATAAGTCCCAGCAGAAAGCTTTATAAGATTTATAAGATATAAAAATGGCAAATCTAATTGAAATAGTAACAAAACCCTCATGGCTAACCTTATTATAAAGAAAGTGACACATTCAGATCACATGATCGAAATCAAATCCTTATTAAAAGTATAATGCTAAGGTTATGCAATAAATAAGATTTGATAACTCATACCTGGTCTCCTAGGACATTGCCTGTGTTTCAATAAGATATAAAATAAGGAATGTTGTATGGGACTACCAACTTCTTACGAATAAGAAGCCTCACGTGGTAAGGAATAGGGGTAAGGTAAGGAATAGAACTAGGTCTTATTAAAGGCTAACATTTTTTGCTGGTTGGTATCACAAAGTCTAAGCAGACCTCATAAGCACCCGGAGGGGTGCAAGACGGGCACAGACAATGATACTGCAAACCAAATTTTAGCGTCCTACGACAACTTCGATTTTTCAAGCTATTGAGTAGGCAAGGTGGGCGTGCCAGTAGGCGGATTTGAAAAATTTTAATACTGTACTGCTCCGGGGCCCAGGAGGAACAGGTATCAGGTTTATCCTAGCTCAAAATTTAAGGCCTAAAAACTACCGACACACGGACGGACGGACATGGCTCATTCGACTTACAATTCGGTCTCGATCATATCCCCTCAAGGTCTTGGGGGTCACGGTGATTATTTCTCTATGTTACAAACTATGAATCAAACTTACGTTTTTGTTGGAGGTTGCTAAATATTCCAACTATGTCGTATCCCGTAGGATGAGGTATAACAATGGACGCGAGAAGAGTGTTACGAAGAGCGGTGAACCATTTACACAGGCCTTGTTGTTCCTGGAACGAGTAGCATTTGTAGGAGGATCGGGGACAATCAGGGGTGGTATTTCTTGAAGAAAAAATTGATCTTAGGCTCCTCTCCGGGGCTCGCCAAGGCACTCTGACTGACCGAACTATAGGTATTTATGTATATTCAGGAGGTGCTAAAAAAAGAGTCATGCCATCTGGTGGTATCGTGGGCGATGGTTTCATGCTAATGCTGGGCCCAACCACACACAGCCGCACCGGTTTTCCAGTACCTACGAAACGTGAGACTACCAGTATGGAAGGCCAGTAAGGAGCCCTGACCTCAATCCCAGGAAGCATTTGTGCGGTATGTAGTTAGATGAAGGGTCAGCGGCAGAACTAAGCCCGTAGAAAACCTCCAGGAACTTAAGGTCAACTCTCTATCGAAGTTAACAGAGTGGGCCGATTTTTTCGCACGCAAATGTTCAAAGCAAATGGTTAAAATATTTTTTTTTAAACTTTATTTGATTGCCCGGCTGCCTTCTTCGCTGCAAAGACATAAATTATTTCGTCAGTATTTATATCTATAAATCGATAAATTGACATTAAGGCCATAAGCCAGTAAATTTTTCTTCACCGGTAGAGTCTTTTTTAAGTTTGTAAACGTTTTTGTGGTTGAAAGCGTTTTCTTCTGGTGAGAACGTCGATATGGTAAGCTTGGGACCATTTTTAAAAGTCGAAGTTTGTTGGGAAAAATCTGACCTGCAGCTTTCTAAAGCTGTTATGACGTTATGTTGACTGTGTGCCTCTGGTTGTTGACATTTTGTCTTCGACAGTAGAAACTCAGTCTTCGATTGTCTACCAGTGCAAAAATCTTTTATTAAATTGAAAATATTCTTCTTTAGATTTTGTGTTGATTTTTCAATCATGGAAGGGATCAAAATATAAATTAATGATAGAACAGCATTATGGTGGTTATCGAATGGGGGATCATGCCAACTGCCCTATAAAATGTTTTAGGATCATGCGCGTATAAATTGGGCCTAAGCTGCTGCCTTGATGCTTTTCGTGGAAATTTCAAGGTTTCAGTTTCATTCACATTACTTAAAAGGCAGATTAAAAAATGTCTCTAAATTCTAAACTTACATTTTCCCGAAGTTTTCGAAACAAGATCACAAAAGCAGATTTGATATCGAGACATGGAATTAAAAAAAAACCCTGTGTTCCCCCCCTGGTTACGGCCATGCTCTTATGGGAAACCGGAGAAAAAAGTTGTCACTTAATTTTGAAATCATTATAATAAAAAGATTCCTAACAATGTTCGCCTGGCAGCGTTTGAAATGATCACAGGGCCAGCCATTAGGTATTGGCCAGACATATTTTTAGTCAATTTGTCAATCAGACAATTGCAAATTGATGTGATTTTTCACTTTTAGACGTTTTTTTAACTTTTTACGATTTAACACTGTGCCATGGTGTCATACCTACGCCTCGTTGAATTCGTGTAACACACACGAATTTTGTCGATTTCAAGCTCCTAGCTTTTCAAGAAAATCTGCCTAATCAGACTAATAAGACTGGGCTTTAGCGAAAGTTGCCTTAAGCTGTAGACGAACGGCTTAAAGCGTTCACACAGTTAACAGGGGAGAAAAAAGTTGGTAGGCTATTTTAAGAACACTGATGCATGATGTAGTTCAGGCGATCTCTTTCTTGATCACGTAAACGTAAGCAACACTAAGGTCAGCTATTTTTTTTTCTCAATCACCAACTTCTCCAATATGCCATTTGAAAGTCCGTCCATTTGTGAATCTAGTTGTCACTTAGCAATCAATGTATCATTAACGTGTCCAGGAAGCTGATCCAATAGCACGATCCCCAACCCGAGAGAACCTGAACCTTAAATTTATATATTAAGGACTCAAAACAGCAGAATTTTTTGCAGGACTTGTTAAGTTTAGGAAAAAAATAAGCACATAATCAGTTCATTGCTTTGTGAAACAAAGTTAAAAAGCGAAGTGATTATTAGCCACATCCCATATCCTTATAAAAGTATTGTTAGGCGGGAATATATTTCGTAAAATAACTCACACATGAAAGCAAGTGTGTCCTGCATTTTATAGTTGGCGATCTATTCAATTTAAAAATGGTATTTATTTATTTTTTTTTTTCACAATCTGGCGAACAGTAAACTCTTTTCTTCCCGCCACTGATAGTGACAATATTGTTGTTGGTCAACGCTTTATCATTTATCAATGTCTCATGAAAATATGGCAGGATGTTTCTTTTTGTGGGAAAGTATAGGATTTGGATACGATAAAATTGCTTTCAGTTTGTAGGTGTGGCGAGTTAGAACAAAATAAAAGGAAACAGTATAGGATCCTGCTTATCAGCAGTACCTTTATCTTCCAAATGGTGTGAACGCCCAAAGCTAACGGGCCTGCTTTTTTCTGACTCTGTGTGTGGTTGAATTCTCAGAACAAACATGTATATTGATCGAGATTTGGTGGAAACGAAGCGATAGAATAAAAGTCGGCTTAAGGCATCACGGCTATTTCCGTCTTAAATATTACAAAAAATCAACTAGCCATGATTTTTATCAACGACCTTTTATCTACTGACGACAATACCCTCAATTTTTCATATTCGTTTCTAGAAAAACGTGCCCGTCCTTCAGACGTTGAAAGGGAGCGGTTGCGTATGTTAGATAGGTATGCAAGTGGCTTATGAAATGCACTTAGGCCAAAAAGTAGGCTCATTGTGCCGCCACGTGGGTATATAGACCAAGGGAGTAGGTAGGCGTGAATTTTATGACAGCCAGCCAGTCTTTTCAATGAATTTTTGTAGCTTTTTGATGAATTAGGATTTCCTGGATGACGCGAGTGCCCGGGCAGCAACAGAGAAAGTGTTGTACACCGAATTTCTTCCTTTTCCTCACCTAGGCAGCTTCTTCAGAAGTCGTTTGAGAATAGACCTAGTCTTTTTGCGTGAAGACCTAGGCAGTGTCCGATGAAAATTCCCACTGCAGTGCTAATTTTGGATCTCTTTAAGGAGATCAAGCTATCTGATCTTTTTGGATCGAGGTAAGGCGTATGTTGAATTCATTTCGTATTTTAAATTCATTGAATTCTGACTTGAACAGCATAATCATCCTGGGGGACTTTAAACAGCGACTAGCAAGCGTAATAGTAGCCTTCAGCCATTGTCTATGAATTACTGAAACCGAAACGCTTCTCATACTCGGTATGTGTGTGAACGACGAACTACGTTGGAATGACCACATATTCGAAGTCGCCAAAAACGCCGGTTTCCTCAAACGATGCAAGAAATATTTTACACCATCTGATCTGGCTAACATTTACAAAGCATATGTTCGACCAAAACTGGAGTATAACTCACATGTCTGGGCATGTGCACCCAAGACCACCTTGCACCTCCTCGATCCAAAAACGTGCGTTAAAACTAATGGGTGACATAAGCATTGCGGAGTCGCAACTCCTTGGATTACAGTCGCAATGTTTCTTGTCTTTCATTGTTTTATCGTTTCTTCTATAAAGAGTGCTCCAGCCAGCTGCACTCCACCCCTGAAAGAATTCAGCTGCAATACCCGCGCAAGAAGCAATGCTTATCAATACACCCTTGAGCCTAATTTCTGACGAACCACCCAATATTGAAGTTCTTTCATTAGCAGAACATCACGGATGTGAAACAGACTTCCTCAGGTGGTTTTTCCCCGACACTACAGTCCTCAGTTGTTTAAAACTAAAGGTCACCAGTACCTCTCCTATCTCTCTTCTGATCCCTTCCGCTCGCGTTATTGGGAGGGATTATAACTACCCTTTATTGATAATAAGGGTAGTTCTAATCCCTTCAATGGGAGCAAATGTGGGTGATCGAGGATTTTTTGCTTAACTGGATCGATTTTACTCCGATTTCAAGCAGAATCTCATGAAAAATGTTACTTAGTATCAATCCCTAGCGAAGGTGGAGGAGTAAATAAAAAAAAAAGATTGTTCCAGCCAGAATTTGAACTCAGAACCTGAATTAACGCCGATTTGGTGAAAGTTAACCTAATTTTTAATAGTCCTGCTTCGGTCGGAAAGGCAGGAGAGTACTTTGGCAAATGTCATACGATAGAAAGAAGTAGATTGATCTTCGTGTATAAAGGAAAAGATTCTTTCTTTAAATCAAAAAAATCTCGTAAAAAATACGGAACGCTTAATACGGGGAAACTTAAAACTCTCTACTTGGACTGACGAGGATAGGATTTTCCATTTTTCTTTTCGAAAATCTTTCGACTCCGAATGTGGTTGAACGTTTTTCGATTTTCAAGATTTTCAAAGAATTAAAAATTTTTCATGCATCGATCTCCACCAAAATATGTATATAAAAAAAACTAAGAGAAATGCAACTTATTAAAAACTATTTTTGTTTTCTCTTTTATGTTGCTCTTTTCCTAATCTCTTTTTTATTTTCAATTCTAGTCTAGTTCCATTCTGTTCCATACTTTCCCTTCAAATATTGCTTTCTCCCATTTAACACTCATACTATTGCACATCTCTTAAGCCCACGCACACATCCTTGGCCGATTGTTCGGCACACTCACACAGCCAAAACAAAAAATTTCATCACACTCTCTCATGTTTCGTTACACATCATTCGCCGTCGTCAATGCATTTCAGTCCATTTCTGACTGTCGGCTTGTAAACACAGTGTCTAGTGCGTAAGGCCGGACATTTTAGCACGTTTTTGTGTTGCGCCCCCAATACCGCGCCCCTGATAAACAAAAAACAGTTTGTTTAGTGTTCAACTTTCCGAGTTTCTCGTTTCATACATATATAAAATAGCGGAGCGCCTTTTGTTTACACTTGTATACATTGTGTGCGTAGTTGACGTTTTCTCGCCGAGTGGAATGTATCTTTCAGTGTTCGGTATCGGTACATGGTCGTCGCTGTCGTCGTCTGCGCCCACCGTCGTCATATCGTCGTCGTGTCGTTGTCTCACATAATTACAAATCGATTTTAGGGAGCGAGGCTCCTCTATATACGAAATTAAATTAATTTTGTTGTTTTTGCTCCACGTTTTACGGAGCGAGCCCGAGCACCCCCCTCTGACAGAGTCGACCCACTAGGGGTTGATAGCCGAGTTTGAGTTCGAGTTTCGCAAGACAGAGCGAGAGAGTGAACGGTTCGCCACCCCTGCCGCAAGACAAGATAGCGCAGAGGGAACATTTGTTTTTAGTAAACATTACTTCCCCTGTAATTTATTGCTAATAAAAGGGAATAATAAATGGAATAAAATAAGAAACACAACAGCGCCGTCGGTTAGTGTTCTTCTTTATTAATCAATAAAATCGATGTACTATGGTGTTTGACAGCATATTTGAGTGTAACGGTGCTGCGTGCGTGGTGCGTGTGATGTGAACAAACTTTCCAAACAACTGTAGTATACCATCGTTAATTAACGGTTTTTTGGTGGATCGATTCTCCACCGTACCAGTGAAAGAGTAGAAAAACGCTTTGTGTTTGTGTCTTAAGTGCGAAAATGGATGTGATCAAGGATATGCCAGCGTTCGGCGGTGAACCCTTCCTGAAGAGCATTTCGCCAGCGTCAACAGGTGACATTCCGCCATCACCCCGTCTCGACGACGAGCGCATCGAAGTGCCGTTGCCCAAGTCACAGTCTTTGCCAGCCTCGCCACAGCACCACCTGAGTGGTGTGCCCAGCATTCCCCCATTCTTCAAGGAGAAGGAAGCAATAAACTTCTCGTCCAAGAGTCCAGAGCCAGCTGTGACCAAAATCACCAATACCACGGCGCCGCCGGTGGAGTTGGCAAAACCAACAACACCGCCCACCACCCCCATCAGTCGGCCGAACCAGAGGTCATCGCAGTCACATCAGCAATTTTGCCTGCGGTGGAATAACTATCAGACTAATTTGACAAACGTCTTCGACGAACTCCTCCAGAACGAGTCCTTTGTCGACGTGACCCTGGCCTGCGAGGGGCAGTCCATCAAGGCGCACAAAATGGTCCTCTCCGCCTGCAGTCCGTACTTTCAGGCGCTCTTCTATGACAACCCCTGTCAGCACCCGATTATCATTATGCGGGACGTCCGGTGGAACGAACTCAAGGCAATCATGGAGTTCATGTACAAAGGTGAAATCAACGTGAGTCAGGACCAGATAAACCCGCTGCTGAAAGTCGCCGAAATGCTCAAGATACGCGGTCTCGCCGAGGTGAACACCACAGAGACGGCGGATGACATCAGTGCCCTAGCCAGCGCAACATTGGTCACCGAGGAGGCATCCGCTACACGCAGGTCACCACCATCGCCGAAAAAACCACGACTACACGTGAACACCGAAAAGCTGTTGGAGGTGAATTTGGCAGGACGCAAGCGCAGTAGGTCTCCTTCGCCGTCCCCAGCTGCCTCCGCCACCATCTCCGCCTCGGAGCACCATCAAAAAGAGAAACACAAACAGATGCAACACGAGCAGCATCAATACCAACAGCAACAGCAGCAGCAGCATCAGCAACAACAACAACGGCAGCAATTGCCGCCACCACAGGAATGTCCTTCGCCGTCGATGTCTTCGTCTGTGCGAAATCCTTTCGCATCGCCCATTCCGCATTTGTCATCGTCAAATCCAAACAATCATTCATCATCGGCCAGTGGCGTGGGTGGTGGTGGTGGTGGTGCGGGTGGTGCAAGTGCCAGTGCCGGCTATCCGATCGCGACAGCACCTACAACTGGAGATGCAATGAGTCTAGCTGCTCTGGGCATTAATCATGTGGACGAGATGGAGATCAAGCCTGAGATAGCCGAAATGATTCGTGAGGAGGAGAGGGTGAGTGTTTGAAATTTGTTTCCAGTTTGCGAAAGGGTGGTGCCTACTTACATTGTCGTGTAGTTTTTTGCTCTAAAAAGATAAGCTCCCATGAAATGCTCCCTGTTTTTATTTATTTATTCGTTCATCAAAGTTATTAAAATCACTCGGAAAATTGCATCCCCTTTATTTTAAAGTCTCGCTATTCTACGCGTTGTGGGCCTAGAAGGTGCACAGATTTAGTGGCGAGTTAATTCTTACTCAAGAAAAATTAAAGATGGATTGAAATCGATCTAGGAGATCAAGATCTACATGTGAAGCAGTTTCTAGTCTAGTCCTAGTCTCCGACGCACTAAAGTGCCACTTTTTTTTACACAAGTGCTTGCAAAGCAGTTCAAATCACCAGTTTTGTAAAGCTAGGAGGCAGTTTCTTGGTACGCAAATAAAATTTTGAGTCTGGGTTAACTTCCAATTATCCTAACAAATTCGGTGAGTCAACTAAGGATTAACGCTGAAAAACGGTTAAAACTACATTTTCTATTATTGAATGAGTAGTTGCATGGCGAAGTCGGTCTATATTCGATAACGTCGAAACTTTTATACTGAATCAATCTTAGCTTTTTACTCACCGACCTTAAAATCCAAGAATTCGAAGAAACAGTTTCTAAGTTGTTCCTGAAAAATTTTCTTCTTAAAACTTCAAGCTTGTATCTCTCGAATTTAGCCCAACAAATTCGGTAAGATTACTCAGGATTAACACTGGAGAACGTTAAATAGTGCCCTTTTTATAATTGGATGAGAAATGACATGGCGCAGTCGGTCCAGAATCGATATTGTTAATATTTTTTTTTGCTGTACCTATCAACCTTTGTTTTCTTCTTATCAACCTTACAACTCCGGAGTTGTTTTAACCTTGGGTTAACCAATTTCGGCATAACCCAAGGTACCATAAAATTGGCTCTGAAAATCTGGAGTTCTACGGTTTGTTCGTAATAAACTAAGGTTGATTCAGTTAAAAATATCAACGTCATCAGATCTCAGGTAAGCATAATAGAAATTTACTCAGAAACATGTTAAAACTCTGGGGCTAACTAGAGTTAAAACACTATAGATTCTTTGCAATTCTCCTACTCCCACTGAAAAACATTAGCAGCGCTTGTAGAAAATATAGGAGCCGGGAACTTTCCTGTATTGTAGTAATCGACCCCAGTGCTCCCATTTTTGTAACTACCTGCCTTTAAGATATACTAACATGACTTATGTATTGAGTTCAAAATTTCGTATACATAGTGCATTAAGCCACGCTAAAATCCATGTGATTTTCTGTCTTTAATTTGCTTTTTTTAGATGATTGGTCCTGTCCAACTTCAAGGACTAATAAAATCATAATTATCATTTTCTAACCGGACTAAAAGGAGAAAAAAAAAACTCATGAATAATAAATATTATTTTTGTGGCAGGGACTAGTCTGGCAAGGATATAGTCACATCCGAAGGATATAAATGCATTTTTTGTTTTATGAGGCATCTAGGCAATTATCAAGTTTTCCTTCTGTTTTTATTTATTTTTCCGAAGGTCACAATTAAAGACAGTTTAATTACTTTGAGATCTACACTCACAAGAACGTCCTAGCATCGCATGCCGCGACCTGTGTACCTGTGTTGATTAGTTGTGGGTTTTCGTGTTTATATGGCTCGGCTTGGAAATTCCATAGCGTTTCCCAAAATCTGTTGGAGTAATATACCTACTGGACAGGATCCCAGTTTTTGTTTATCTGCACCAACTCATGTGTTATTTCATGTGTTTATGAATTTCCACATTTTTCTAAAACTGTTCTGAGAGAAAAGCTGGCAGTTTTTAGTTTAAGACGTTTTTTTTGTCATGTCCTTCTTGAGGTAAATAAAGCATTTTTTTAATATCTAATGTCTTTCACGAGCGGCAAACTGTAGAGTTCCAAAGGTTCCGAACAATTCGAGTCGGGTAAATGGATTTTGATCACGTGTAAACACTCCCATAAGACTGCACTCAATAGCAAAAAAGATGTGAACGGTCCTATAAGAAATCTTTTATAAATCCAAAAACAACTCTCAACTATTTAAAACAAGAGTGCATGAGTACTTGTCCTCCTTTTCCTCCTTATTCCTTATCCTTTCTGCTTGACTCTTATTCGCGTGTTTATTTTAAAAATAAAAGTTGTAAAGTTGAATCTTTTCACTTTCATGAATGGGTTTTATGGGTTCGAATCCCGGGGCTACTTATGTGACCTATATAAGTACCTTCGGGATTCGAACCCAGGACCTCCAGTCCATAATACTTATCACTCCACGATATCAGTATCTTCGAATATTCGTCAAACAGGGCTATTAAAAATGAAACTTAATAAAAGAATCGTACATCATTTAATTTTACTGAAGATAAACTGACGACAATTTTTGGCTGATCGTACTCTACCTTCTGCCAATTCATCTTTGAAAAAGAAGCAAGTGATCATTTTAATGGCCCTCTTCAAAAGAAGAAATGGCGCAGTCGATATTTACCAGAAAGTATAAATGATACATCGCAATGATTCGTACACTGCATGCGCACTCTTGTTTTTTTCTTTCATTCTGCTGTCATGTAACTCAAGCACTATGCGGGGTTTGACTATTTTTACACCGCCACCACCCTTGAATGAGAAAAACACCGCATTCACTGTAATTCGCACATATGTCCCAAAAAAGAATATAGTTCCAATGTGGCAAGATGTCATGCACAAATTTGTGGTGTGTGATCGTGAATCATTTGCGGTGTTTGCGGTGTTTTTCATATTCAAATGCGGTGGCAGTGTTTACTTCCACCGCTCGCTTATGAACATGCAGTAGAACAGAAACCAATTACTCAAACGCATAAAACTCGAGTTTAAAAGGGTGAGCATCAGCCTACTGCTGTCATATAAACTCAAGCACTATGCGGTGTTTGACTATTTTGACACAACCACCGCCTTTGAATAAGAAAAACACCGCAATCACACTCAATCATTTATGTGTCTCAAAAAACAATATCGTTATGTAATAATAATGTAATAATAAGTCATGTGAGAATTTGTGGAGTGTGATCGCAAATTATTTACGGTGTTTTTCATATTCAATTGCGGTGGCTATGTTTACTTCCACCGCTTTGGTTCATGAACATGCGGTAGCACAAAAAACAATGACTTAAGCGCATGACACTCGGGTTTAAAAAGGTGAACACACAGATCGCTCGGTTTGCAGTAAGCGTACACACTTGCACTGCCATTTTATTTTTATGCATAGATTTCGCATACCAGTCTCTGAAATGTACAAAAAAACTATTAATTAACTGGGTATTTTTTTCCAAGGATTAAGAGGATTTCTCAACCTTCATGAGATTCGCCATTCGCATCGATCCAGAGGCATAGAAAAGAATTTCAATCAGAGTCCCGGTTGTGTTTGTTCTTACTACGTGGGAGGTCTGAGTTCAATTTCCAACTTTGATCCGAACAAAAAAGTCACGTTTTTTTCACAATCACACGTTCTCGAAAGTTTGGTAAACCTCCGTAAAATCCGTCTCATAAAGCTTTTCAAAATCGCGTCAGACATTGGAAGGTACTTAGTTGTAGGTCAGAGGATTTTTATTCACTTCGGAATTTTTTTCGGAATTTTTCTTCGGAAACTTTTATTCGTTTCGGAATTAATCTTATGGCGAAGGTTGTATTAGGTGAAAATATCCTTTCAAGCAAACATCGGGGGACCTGGACCTCTAATATGTCGGCTGCAAAATAACACCAGATGGACCATAAAATTGGTCCATGTAGGTACCTACCAAATCTGCCAAGAACTTGAGCTTAAGATAAATCGTAGTGCCTTCTTGCGTCAGTTTTAATTATCATTAATAACGAGAGCTTATAAGTAAACGAAAGGGTTTAAGAATATTTTTTCTTATTTTACCAATTAAAGTAACAATTTTGGAAGTTTCGTTGCCATTAGCAGCCTTTTTGTCGCTTATTATAGTGGCCCCATAGGTTTAGTTCATACTTTCGAAACATACTTTCGTAGTAGGCTGTGTAAAACGGGGTTTTACTCTGGAGTTCAATCAACACACATTCGAATCTGAGACACTTGGAAATATTCGTCGTCCATTAGCAAGAAATTACGCATTTAAGGATCCATTGCGCTCAAAGTCCTGGATTTTAATTCAAATCAGCCACATGTCAATGAAGAATCCTTTTCATCTGGTTCGCTCCCTGCAAAAACCTCAACCAACATCAGCCTTTGGCAATCTATGAAAAGGTTTCCACGCAATTTGCCACAGTCAAAAGCTAAGGTTGTAAGGTGATAGACCGTTTTAGATGGAGGGTACCTATACGTAATGGGAAGGATTTCGCCATGTATAGAACGAAATTAAATAGGAGCATTGCGGGGCTAAACTGCAAGCCATTTCGAAGCGAAGCATTCAACTGTGTATGGCTAAACTTCTCGAGGATAACATCTGCTGACGATTCCACACAGTAGTCGGTGTGTTTGGGTTTGAGAACCTCGCTATTCTGCCCTCGAAAAAGGACGCTTAGTGCCTCGCACTAGAAACCAAAATGCATGCAAGGAGAATACAAAACTTGCATAATGAACGGCACTTGCTACCGCACCACTGATGCATCATTTGTGCAACATCATCCACCTCCTTGTTGGGGCGCCTGCATACAAGGGTTGTGCGTTACTGGGTGGCTGCGCTGCCTATTTTGCGGCAGGACAAAACTGATGGCCAATGTGCAAGTAGTTTCCCATGATACATGACTCCCCATTTCTCACTTGTTTGGTCCACATACAGCCTCGATTCCACGGATGTGTGTATACATGCATTTGTGATGAAAGCTTCCGCAGTTTCTGAGCGCGCTTGGAGGAAATCACCACGATATGGAGGGAGGCCCACACCCCAACGAGAACGATGATGACTACGACGATCGTCCGACCAACACGGACCAAAGGAGTAAATTCGAGCTGAATGCACACATGAATGTGAATGCTACAAAGGCGCAGTGTAATCCTTTTCTATCAGGAAATAAGAATTGCAGATGAGACTAGTTTGTGTTCTGATTCCTTTTTTTTCAGCGACTTTTTCGCCGTCAATTACACTTGCAACACCTTAGGATTCAAGGATGCGACATTTACAGCGCAAGCCCCTACCTTTTATCTGTTTGTGCTCAGATGCAGGTTAGCTTTCGAATGGACGTTCAATTATCGTGGCCCGCATGAGGGTGCGTGCATAAGATACGGCGTTGCTATAGCTTGATGGATAAAATGGTGTCTGTGAGCTAATTTCACTCGCTCAAGGGGATGTGGTTGCTCCTGCCTGTCAAAGCAGGGGGATTGATTTTTATCGTGTGCTTCAAAGGGGACTCACTGTTGTAGTGTGTGTTACTCAATTTGTTACACGCAGCATTATCAGGTGCACAATCGCCCAATAATTAATGAATTTATAAAGAAACAAAAAAGAACTCCATTGTGAACTCGTATAGAGGTATACAAGAAAGCAGGCAAGCGTATAGCGTATGCTCAAAAGTTTCATTTTTAACAGTCAGTGCAACATTATAATTAAAGCCAAATGTGCCTGCGTATATTTAAATTGTTAATATGATAAAATTATAACCGTAATTCGGCCGTCATATTATTACCAGTAGAAAGTTAGACAGCATAAAGATTTCATGAAACCTACATAACAACCCAACATCAAAGGCCCAACAACGAAAAAACAAAAAACTTCCGCCTGCAATATTTAAATATTCATAATACAAGACTGTTAACTTGCTTCTTATAAATTTATGAGTGAATCATTTTAGGCTCTAAAATTTCATCACACGTCATGTTGAGTTTGTCTTCTGTTACTATGAATTTTTTTTTATTATTTTGTTGTTTTAACTATTTCGGTTGAATGCCAAGTATATGCGGCAGCCCTGTGGCTCAAGAGTCTTTGAACAATTTTGACGAATTTGCAGTGAGTCATATTTTTTGCCATCCGGAGATTTTAATAATATATTCGTGTATTAAATGTGTACTTAACAATTCAAAGAATTATGTAGGTTGTTAATGTTTTTATTTTTTCTATATTTTTAATGACACAACATGTTCAAAAGAAAAGGAAACGAGCAAAAAATGGTTTTGGTCGAGATTGCTTTTGTGTTTGAAATAAATTTATCTTTGTTGAAAAGATTTCGAAAACGATCAGTATTCCGATGATGGAATTTATGGAGTTTATGGCTCTTATTCACACTGTTGCAAAGAGCAAATCATTGAAATAAATAGATGGTTCCAGGCATTAATTTTTCGATGTATGTAAATTCCCATTGGATAGGAGGTGTATTAAGTTTGTCACATAGTTTGTATCACGGTGAAATAATAATGGTAGACCCCCATGACTTTAAGGGCATATGATCGAGACCGAATTCTGAATGGAATAAGCCATGTCCTTCCGTATGTAACAATTTTGAGGTGGGATTCTGAAATTTCGTGCTCAACGCCATGCGAAGCAGTTCAAGTGTAATAATTTGTGAAATACGCCCAAAAGATACGCCCACAATCGGTTTAAATGTGCAACTACCTCCAGCGCTATCAAAACTGTAAGACGTCTTGAAAGGCTGAAATTTGGCATATAGCATATTTCAATGAATGCTTAATGTTTAATGTAGAAAACATTTAGTTCTTCATTTTGGCTCCTGGCTCCTGGTATGTCACACAATTTTTGGACAGTTCACACAAGGATAAGTGATAACCTTGTGTTTTATCACTTCCTCTCTACACAAAGGCTCTATTACAAAGCCTGCAAACATAAACCCACCCCAATACAAGAGCCACACAACATGAAAGTGGAATGAAGCGGGGCGCACCGCGCACGTGAGGACGAGGTAAAGCTTTCTCTCTATAATTACACTCTCTTGGACTTTAAGGAAGTTTCCTATACCAGGGGTGAAGATTGAAGAATCACATCTAGTGTCGCCAAAAAATGACAACTTCTTGGAGCTTCTATACTACACTGGAACTGTGTCATACCAGCGTGGTCCTCTGAAAGAAAAAAGTTTTGCAAACTGTGGTAAAAAATCATTAAGTATAATTCGTGCTTCTTCTTTTCTATGGAAGAGGTCGTTTGACCTTATTTCAAAAGTTGCACTTTTGAACAAGGTACTGAAACTGCGGATTGGCTTGCAGGTGACAGGGCTGTGCAACCTTTTCCTAAAAATTTTTATGATGTACACTTGTTATGATAGCAGTTTTGTTCGTTTTCAGAGGCGTTTACAAGGAGCCAAATATAACTACAAACTAATTACAAATTAAAGTAACATTTTTAATAAGAATTACGTAAGAGTCTTAAGCTCGATTCACATACACGCTTAAGATTATTCTCGGCCTGGCATTTACGAATTCAACTATACAATAAGTTCAAGTCGCTTTGGTTCAGCGTTTCGTTTGGTGGTTGTAAAGAAAAAATGTAAAATGTGACTCAAATGCAAAGATTTGGCGCAAATTTGCTGGACGCTTGCTTTGTCTGACATCTGATTATATGAAAAAATTGTTTTTTCAAAGCGCGTTAGGGATAATTATTTTTATAAGTGATACATTTGAAACCAAAGTTAGCACCTAAAAGATCCGAAAAAGATATATTGTTTTGCGAATATCAAGCTTGTTCA
This sequence comes from Neoascia interrupta, assembly GCA_947623515.1. Taxonomy (NCBI): domain Eukaryota; kingdom Metazoa; phylum Arthropoda; class Insecta; order Diptera; family Syrphidae; genus Neoascia; species Neoascia interrupta. Next base: position 217,335,642 of record OX392463.1, on the reverse strand, counting down.
CATATCAGTAACTGGACGACGACGAATCTGTAGCTTGTATGTGAATCCAGCTTTCTGTTAACCGAAAGCAAATACAATAACATTTGTGTCCCATTCACAATCCTGCAAGCGCTAAAGCTTTTTTTATTTTAACTGCCCGCAGGCAAAGCGTTTATTACACAGCATTTAATGTGAAATTTTTATTTATTTTTCGTCCTTGATTTTCGTAAATTACATTCCCAACCAAATAGTAAAGATCATGTGAATTCATGTGTCATACAAAACGAATCATCAATTTTCCGAGAAATGAAAAAGTCATCCGTCATCAAATATGATGTTGACACCCAGCTATTAATATTGCAATTAACATTGTTTTTTGTTAAAGTTGCGAAATTAATAAAATAATTATAAGGTAGTATAATTTTATCCAATTAACTATAGCAAAACTGTATTTATGGGTTTCGTAGCATTTTTTTCATTCATTTGTGTTCATAATGCAACTATTATTAAACACTGTAAAATCGCCTTGTAAAAGTACAAAATCCATTTATGGATGTGATTTAAAAAAAATAAACGTTAAATTACTCTTGAATGACACAAATTTTCGTGTCCTCCAAGGTTAAACCAACCAAAAAGGTTGTTAACGTTCGAGGACACGTGTGTCTATCTATCACGCATTTATTGTCACAAAATTGTATTTCATTATTTATTCAAGACTTTTTTTTTTTTATTTCCAGCAACATTATTCTACATTTATGTTGTTCCACAAGAAAGAACAAAGGTTTTATGTCGTTGACGTTGGGGGTAAACTTTTAAAATATGATTTGTATTTGATCAGTTTGTTAGATTGATCTAAATTTAAATATTGAAAAAAATATTGAACTCGCGCCGGAATCTGTATATTTATGAGCATGACATGTGACAAACTTATTAAAAAAAAAAATCGTTGACATAAGACGACGTTATACATTTTGTCTAATAAAATCCCGTCTAGATATAGGCAAGTAGACTATTATACTTAGTTTATGAAGAATGAAAAGGCAAACGTCACAAACAATTTTATTAGAATTGGGGTGAATGTGTTGGGGTATTCAGTTGGGATCTACAGACATAATAAACTGTTTCATTGGGAAAATTATTATATTTGCTAGTTGTTCGTTGTTAGGTTCCTATTTTAAGGAGATACTGACATTAAAATCCACCTTAAATGCGTTCTGGAAGTGACAAGGAGCAGGACCTCATGTATATAAAAATCCAATGCACACAACATGCATTGCCCTGAAGCTGTGCAGCATGGTTCACCACGAGTTGTTGCGATTGATGTTTTTTTGAAATAAAATGTGCAAAACCTAATACAGAGATCCCTTAAGGGAGTAGGTAGGTACCTGGTACCTCAAAAATCAAATGAAAACTCGTCATGCTGTCACTCTCGCATTTGATCTGTCAAAGACTGATCAACAGCTTTTTTACCGTGAATAGGTAAAAACTGGCGCTGTCAGCTGTCGCTCCCATAAGACCCAATGTCATTCGAGCTTATCTCAACTGTCCACAACGGCGACTGTTTTGTCGGTCGTGGAAATAGACGTTTGATAGCTTTTCTGGGGCTCTGATGGTATTGCTATATCTAAAAAGTAGATTGTTCCTTCTCAGTGGGCTCTTAAATACATACACAGCCAGTGAATTTAAAACCTCGTTAATTGGACACACCTAGACCTGAAGCTAAAAATTTAACATACAACAAAAAAGTAATAAGCGTCAAAAAATCTATAATGTTACACTTTAAAAAAATAGAACAGAAGTTTTGTGAATGTATTTACCATTCGCATAAATATTCCCAAAGCCGTAACATAATTTTCAGCAGAACTATCAGCGAACATTGAAGGTCTTTGCAAACATTGTAAAAATGACCTTCCTAATGATATTAAATTATAGATTAGCCGATCTTTGATACCTTTCGAATGATTTTCTAAATTCTCTTCTGTATGCTGTGAAATTCAGTTGGTCGCAGTTCGTAGTTCGTAAGTTCGCTAGCTGTGGCGCCTTAGACCAACTTTTTTACTCAAGAGGCAATCACGAGGATGTAGGAACCTTTCTTAAAGGTTTTCGGTCAGTCCTACTTATGACAGTTAATTTTTTTTACATGGGATGTCCTTCCTAAGAAGAAGGAGGGAGCTTTTTATATGAGTATGTGAAGAGACGATTCGTTACTCTTACAGTAACGAATGTAACTAACTCTAAAAGTAACGTACCAAAGTCTGCTGGTAGGTTCCAGTGAGGGACCAACTAATGCAATGCAGTGAAGATGTTTTTTTTTCGGTTTAAAACGGCCGCTTAGTATTCCTGTTTGGATTCTAAGGTTACTTTTGTCAAGTCAATATGTAAGGCGAAAGACTTGCTGGGGGGAAAATCTGGGGAGGCATAGTTTGGAAAAGTTTTGTCCAGATGATTTAATCCACATTTTGTTGGAGTTGGCTCGAGACAGATTCCAGGATAAAGCTAATTTTTTTTTTTTTTAAGTACGCCATGTTTCGGAGGCTTATCATCCAAGGGTATGTTTTATGATCTAGTCTACTTAGAGTTAAGGTTAAAATTGGGGCAATGTTTGTAACCGCCCCTTTGGTGCGGTGAAATGGCCCATTTTGTGGCTAGTTTAACAGATTTTTCTCAAATTTTCCAGTCTTCCCTCAACGGAAGAACGATCTGCTCAAATTGGTGTAAGTAAGAGTTTAAATGTTTTTTTTTTTGCACTTAGTGACTTACCTACCACAATTTTCTCCGTTAAGTTTACCTAATGTTTGCCAGAAAAAGAACAAGAAAGAAAGAACCTAAGGCTTGTGAAGTCGGCAGCTGGAAGGTATATGTTATAAGGACCTGCTGAATGATTCCTTTTTATTTTACAACTTCCCTTCTGGGATTGTTGGTCCTCAATTGGGCGCCTCCCCAGGTGGTGGATAACGGAATGCTCACCAGATATGGTGAGGACCGGGATGGAAAATATCCGGGGCTGACCAAAACCAGCAACAAGCGAAAAATCCAAAAGCGTCTGTCTCAAAAAAAAGCGGCTTCCTGGTCGACGTTAGTTACCCAGGTTAGTGTCGGCCAAATACAAAACACCTTTTTCTCTTCCAATATGCAAATAGAATGGACATAAATTAGATGCATGCCTGATGTTTTATGAAATACTCTGCTAGCTATACTATTGCTTTTCTCCGTAAAGGCATAACACTTGCAGGGGTAAGATTTGGTGTTTCTGTGCAAAGGTTTCATGTTTGGCTCATCAGCGTTTGTGCTAAATCGAGAATAACTTTCTTCTTATATCTTTTTTGTGCCCCAAATTATTTCCGCTCGCGATGTGCTACGCATTTTAAGGGTAATCATATTCCCTTGATCACGAGCAAATTATAAAAAAATATTAATGTTTTTAAGATCAAAAGGGGAAAGCTTTTAGGATAGAAGCGGATAAAAGGGATAATAGAAGATCTGACTTTGTAAGCAGAGTGTTCTTACATGTATTTTTAGAAGATACTATAACACAAATGTGGCTTAACTATAATAAGTCCGGAACTAACGCGCTCATCAAGAGCGACAAGAACTCTGTCGTTATTACAGTAAGCATTCTAACTGGTCACAATCTTCTGAGACATCATGCCATGAAATTAAAACTCGCGAATGACGACATGTGCAGAGGGTGTGCGGCGATACGGATTTCTGCGAGGATAAAAATACACCTCACTTTCTGTGCTACCGGCCCCAGTTTATGTAAGTTTGTTGAGAAAATTTTAAGGAAGCTATACCCTTAATATTCTTTGAATGTACCAATCCCCTATTTTACTTGGCATGTTAGTTAAATCAACAAGGTGACTCAAGGAACTTTACACGGCGTAAGAAAGAATTGGATCATCCAAACAACAATAACTATCTATCGATAACCACAGGACATCGAAATGTGTGAGGAACGGGCCATCTCGCGTTCACCAACCCAATTATATAACCTATTCTAGCTATATTTAGTATGACTTTAGGGAAAGTAAAATTGCCATTGAGTGTGTGCCTAAGGTAGAGCTAGAGCATGTTGTAGGAGGTCCATCCACTGCTTCTCTTTGGACGGTATGTTAGCTTAACATAACCCCACCTATGTTCATCTATTTTAACTTTGAGGTGCCTGTTTTCTGAGAATGTGGTTTAAAAGACACATTATCAATTGGAGGTGAGGTTGTTTGTGAGCATAGAAGGTAACTAGATGGTGTATAGTAGCTATATCACTACTATTTCAACCGCATTGAAATTAGCTACCAACGGATACGACCTTTGTTGGGATTAAGATAGAGAATGAACTCACCTATCCATTGCGTATATCAGAATAAGCTCAAATGAGGTGATGAGCGTTTGAGTCGCAGCCAAGTATGATTTCTGCGTTTAGACCAGACTCTCGTCTTCCACTTTTTCTTCCATCATTTCCTTAGTGTTGCTAATCTTGTCAATAGTCAGGGTTAAGGTTTCTGCTCAAGGGCGATGTTAACCTTTGGTAGTGTTGGTCTCAGTTATAGGACCGCCAATGTAGCTTTCGCATGGTGAAGGCTGACTTGAACAACTTTCATATTTGCTTATTGACAAAGGAAACTTTATGAATTAAGTTCCCCTTTTTTCGCCGGCTTTGGACTGTTGAAGGTTGCTACTTGGATGGCGACGTGGTTTCTTACCACGTTCGGACAGTCTAAGAAGTGAGTTATAGTTCCCCTGATCCTCTCTAGGCCCCTTCCCTGTTCAAAGAACTTGTCCCGTACGAAAGGTTGTTCCTGCCTTACACAGAACTGTTTTGCCGTTTTTTATTTGAATACCAAAGATGATTCATTTTAAATTGTTGGAATTCTAGACACATTTTGCGGTCTCTCACAGTTTTTTGTTTTGTGTTAATAGCAATTTTAATTTCCGGTCAAAGTATTTTACTTATTTAATGACTTAATCCAATGGTACAGAGGAAATGTGTATCTTTTTACAATAATAAAAATCCTAAGAAAATTAATTCCCGTGGACTCATTAGAAAATCCCAAACTCCATTACTCAGCGATTGAAAAACCAATAAATAATCGGCAATTCAATAATCAATGGTTAATTACGAGAGCAACACACCAAAACCACAAAAAAAAACCGCTCAAATTTATTTATATATATTTTTTTTTTTTATTAAATTTAAAACAACACCGAATGGAAAATAAAAAGAAATCAAACAAAAGTTGAAAGAAAAAAGAAGGCCCCTCTGCGCACAAGGAAAAATGAGAAAAATGAATTAATAATTTAGCTTCATAAAAATTAATCGTAAACGATTGTAAGTTTGTGTTTAATTTAAATAAATATTTCATCTTTGCGCAACGGTATTGGTGTGCGATGCGCGTATGGACTATGGAGTCATCATGGCTTCGCCATTGCTTAATGCAAAGTAAATAGATTGTGAATCAGCAGATAATAATGAACGGTGTACAGGAAGTCACAATGATTCAAAAAGAAAAATAATTATTACTTTACTATTTACTGTTTTTTTTCGTTATTTTGAACACAGTAAAGTGTCTTGTTTGGGTAAACAACACACACAGCAATACAAAAGTGGAAAGTTTTAACTTGTTTATATTTTTAATATTTATTTAAGAAATTGAATTTTTTTTTCGTATTACTGTAGTATCATTTATGTGTGCATATATTTAGTTTCTCTGCTCTTTTTTGGATAAAAATAAAAAAATATACCCGTTAACGGAATTTAGTCCAACACGTGCGATCATTAAATTACAAATAATAGGCACGCGAAAGACGCAAATGACGATATACCGACAACACACAGTTGGAGATTAAAACGAAGGAAAAATATATAAATACAAAAAATAAATATTTAAGAATTATAATTAATGGAAATTTTATCTAATATCCATAATTACGATATCTCTTGAAACTATTATCTTTATAATAGTCAAATTTGAATTTTTAATGCAGTAATTAAATCATATCGAAACGAGACAACGATGAATATACAACGACGTGATGGTAAAGGGGAGCAGTCGTATACATAAAAATTGTGAAATCGGTGTATGGAGTTGGAAAACACATTGTTTTTTTTCGGTTCCGTATCTACTTATCGTTATAGATTTAATTTTAAATCAAATGCGAGTGTGTGTGGGTTGTTTTAAAATGAAATGTAATTTTTTTTTATGGACGCACAATTAAATGTCTTCACATCCCTTTACGTGCGCGCGTAGACGTGCAGTCAATTGCAGTGGAAACGAAAATAATTACACCGTGCCTATTTCCATTTGTTGTTTATTCAAAAAATAATTGTATTCCCTTGATCATTCATCCACCCAGTGGGCTTGAATCCTACAACGGGTATTTGTTGTTTATTTCGTGGGTAGCTTACATGCTGTGCGCCACGCCTTCTTTTGAAGTTTTCCGATGGTATCGTGTCTTGTAAGGCGCACAGATACACTGTCTTTGCGTTATTAATTGCCTTCACACAACCAAAGCAATTTAAGAAAAACAAGAAATTTTATTTGTTAAACAAATTAAATAAAAAAAATTTTGTAATGAATAAAAGAACCTTATGTGACCATGGCGAGAAGACACTGGTATAATAATACCTCGCCCAGTTTTGTTCCTTTGTCTTTGGGCTGGTAAAGCCGACTTGGCCTGGCAACTGGCAACTCAAGACCATATGGGACGAGTGGGAATTTTTAAATATTTACTTTGGTTATTAACGGCTCGCCAAGTACAAAGAGCTGTACGTAGTGAAAATAAAAATGAATATTTTGTTCATATATTTATTTTAAATGAAAGAGTATTATTGTACATCTTCTGCGTAAACCCTGTGTTGATACAGGGAGATCATTTGAATGTTGTGTTATTTTTTTCTTGTGTTATTATTCCAAGGAATTATAATTGTTTTGAGTTGTGTATGGCGGCCATATGCCGTCGTCGTCATCTTCGTCCCGGCTGCCTTAAGCTAGTTTATGCTATTTGCACAAATGCAGCGTTCTTCGCCTCTTAACAAGGGATGATGCCATTAGTGGTAATAAAACGGAGAATGCGTGTACAATGTACAAGACGGGCACACAACAGCGAAAAGGAAAAAACTCAAACAACTGCTCACTTATACAATCTGTGGTAACATGTGTTGAAGGAGAGCAATGAAATGAATTGAAATGTCTGCCGCATGTTCTAATGATAGAAGGTAAAATTATTGTCGGATGAAAATTCTTTTATTAGAAAAAAATCATTAAATATGAAATACGTACATATAGACGCACATCAATTGAAGCAACAACTGAACAAAGAACCAACTACAGACAAATCGATCTATTTTCGGTATTTGAGGGTATAAAACTATTTTCGTATATATCTGTACCGAAACTCTACGTACAGGAGCAATAATGAACAAGTAGTGGGAAATTAATATTATTGTTGAACTAATAAAAATGAAATGTATTGAAACAGTTGAAGAGATTTTGTGTAATTCACAATCTAATCCTGTTGGCGGAATACCTTTTCTCATGACTCGTTGAGTGAAGTGAGCGTGCTGCGTCAATGTCAGTTGGTTGAGATACGAACATGGATTCGGGGGATTCGTTCCGAATTTTTTAGGTGCCTACACTGCTACCTTGTCTGTGACCTGCATGCTCCTAGATACCGAAACATCGAGAACAACAAGTCTTTTCAGACTATATAATAAAATGTCTTTGATACAAGGAAACCTTGAGTTGATTCAAACGCCTGATCCTAAGAAATAATTAATGGAGCTGATGCAAACGCCTGATAATTTACGATTAGATAGGTTCTTTAATAGGCGCATGGCAGAATAAAGTCGGCGCCGTAGGGAATATGGCACGCTTTAATTTTATATCTAAGCAACATTGTTTGGATAAAGACATCGAAACATTCTGTTAGATCATTGCTAGGGATCTAAAGGGTGAATATCATGTTGCCCTAAATATAATCCTGTTTGGTTCGCAAAAAAAGGGTCGTTATCCCATCGATTTAATTTTGGTTTGTGTTCCATTTTCGGATTTTTTTGTTGACGCCCAGTGCGACTTTTCTTCTAGAATACGTTCATTATTATCATATCATCATTTATCCAACCATAGTATATCCAGGATATACTTTCAAACCAACATTGCTTGGCAAGAAATTGAACCCTTTTTTATCATTAGCTCACGATCAAGACTCTAGCTCACGATGACTACTCTTGAAATACTTAGCACATCGCTGGCGAATAGAATTTACAGAAAAAAGGGAAAAGATGGTCTCGATCAAACACAAACGCTGAGGAGCTAGTAGAGACATGACAACATGAAAACCCTGCAAAACAAGAAACACCAAAGTTTACCTCCGCAAGTGTTATGCCTTATGATGCAATGATCAGAGTATTTAATAAAAACATCTGGCATACATCAAATTGTTGTCCATTCTGCTTGAATGTTGGACGAGAAAAAGGTTCTTCCTCTTCCATTTTTCCTATTTTCGACCGGAAGCCGCTCATTTTGTTTCCTGCGTCTTTATGAGATTCCTGATTCAAGAGATTTTCCTGGGGGGTGCTCAATCGGAAACCAGCAACCCCAGAAGGGAAAAGGTAAAGCTATGCCATCAAATTTGATTGCCAAGCCTCCACATACGAAAACTTCTATAATTGCCAGCGTTTTGTCGTCGTTAGACGGCTTAACAAACCAAACTATTTGAGTCGTCCGAATTTCTTCGAATATTATTCAAGAAAAGGCTTAAGGACAATAAAGCAGAATGGTGAGAAAAAAACTAAACTTGGATTCGTCTTCTAAAAGGCTGTACCATAATACACGCTCTTGGCGTGAACTTGCCAAAACTGTTTAGTTTGGCAAAGTTTTTCAGTTTTGAAAATATCGAAAAACAAGTTTATCCATCGGCTTTACCCTATCTCTTTCCCATTATGCAGTAAGGCCAAATTCTTACAATTGGTTGGCTAAGCTGCTTTGATCTCCAGCCAATCTGATGTTTAAGGAGTACTGCTGAAACATCCCAAACTTCAATTATTGTCTATCCTAGAATTTTAGCTTAAGCTTAAATTGGTCTTCTCTCTCTTACCGCTATAGGATTCGAAGTAACAGGCTTACCAGCTTGGCTCGCTACTGTCTCCTCTTGAACCTAGCCCCATTTTACCAATAAGGCGTTTAGGACACATGAAAGTCGATGCTGAAAGTTCCAGTTGATTGTAAAGAGTTTAAGATTATACTCAGTTCGGTTGGTTACGTGCTAACAAACTGCATAAAGCTCTTGAATATTGCTGTTTGCCCGGCGCGCAGTCTGACTCTTCACTCTCTATTTTTTCTTGCTGGGCTAATATCCTATGCGGAGGGCAGGACAAGTCTGTGCATATTAGAGCCTCGCGAAGTAAAACGGACCGTTGAATACCCCATCCTATCCCACATTGTAAAATGCTGATGTTATTGCTATTTTTTGACATTTATAAGTAGTGCAAACTTCTGCAAGCGACGTTGTCCAACCGGTCTTTATTACAATCAATATTAACAGATATTTCCAATTGACGCTTAAAGCTACTTTAATATGCAATTTTTAAGTTCAAATTCAATATTTTTGAAAAATCGACCTCTAAAAGGGGGTGTGGCTAAAAACTTTGTATTAACGAAACCCGAATGAAATCTCATTTACCTTACCTGCTAATTTTTTTGTTTTATGCTTTCCTAAAAATTACGTTTCCAGTCAAAATTACGTTTTTCTGAAAAGTTTTAGGTTTTTCTTCAATTCTGTCTATAACTGTGGGCGTGAACAAAAGTCTTGTATGAACAAAATGAAGAACTAAATGTTTTCTACATAAAATATTAGGCAACATTTTTTTCAATTTGGAGCAAAAATATTGAATAAAATACATTTGATAATTTACCATTAAAATTGGTGCCACGCCCACTGGAGGTGGTTTACCAATTGAATTTTTCTTTTTTGTGTTTTATATTCATTCATTATTTCCTAAATGTCAAATTTCACCATTTCAAGAGGCTGAACGTCTAACAGTTTTGAAAGCTCTGGAGATAGTTGCACATTTAGACCGATTGTGGGCGTGTCTTTGGGCGGAGTTGAAAAACTGTACCCTAGCTCAAAACTAAAGGCCTAAAAACATCTGACATATAGACGGACGGACGGACATGGATTATTCGATTCAGAATTCGGTCTCGATCATATGTCCTTAAGGATTTTGGGGGTCTACCATTATTACTTCACCGTGTTACAAACTTAATATACCTCCTATCCTATGGGATGGGGTATAAAAACCAGCTACTTAACTACAAAGCAAGTAGTTATTTTTACCAGTACCAAGTATATTGGGATAAAGGTACCAAGAGTATTGGGATAAAAACATGGAGATCACCTCATAAAAATCCAATCAAAATTGAACTGGTGTCGAAAAATTTGTCTTTTCGTTTTAAGATTCATAACTTGACTAATTTAACCTTAACAGCTTTAATGCAAGCAACATTTTCATACAGGTTAATTCACTGCGTTAAATCCCACCCAAATATATTGCGTACAATGTCCTTCAACTTTGCAAATGCAACACAAAATAGATTTATCAATTGGCATGAGCACCCTTCATCCTAAGATTATGAACAGTCACGCGCGTAGAACATCAATACAACAAGTATAAACCTTTCCACCCCATACGTATTCACTCCATTAATAAATTTACACCCAACTCATCCCAAATTAACCCAGTTGCTTTTCAGCTCGTTCCACATCTGGAGGGGTATGGTGGATTGGGCAGTCCTCCGTCAACAAATCATTTCGTTTATTCGTCTTTTCTGTTCCTTACTGGAATTTATTTATTCACTACCCTACATAATGTACGTATGCACTTCCTAGAGCACACACGTATGTGAATGTATTTCAATTCCATGCTTAGTTTTTAGCCACTAACGACGGAGGACCTATATAGAGTCTATGTACGATGACGTGTGGCTATGGTCTCGTACCCTCGAATAATATTTAATATTTAGAGTGGAATAAATATTAAATGAGTGTTACTTAGAAAATCCAAAGGTATATTCAGAGCCTGCACACCCGTTTTGCCAACGCAACAAAACAGCAACAACAGCCAGCTACTGCACCCGAGCAGTGCCACATCCGAACATTTTGAGGACATATTCAGTGGGCTCATACAAAATTTACGCCGGGTGTAATTTCTTATTTAAAATGCCATTAAATTTTTTGAATAGACGCCTGACAGTCAACAGCGAGAAACCCTACGCTTCGCTCGCTCTCCAGCGTGACACAACTGCAGCGCCAGCATAATGATGGGCGGCAGGAGCACATCTCTCGTCCTGGCACTGCAATGTTGTTTACTTCAATTCAAAATTTATTTCCACCACTCTGGTGCCTCGTGACTCTTGCATCACTCGCGCAGTATATGCAGCTGAAGCTGGTGTTACAGATTTAGGTAGAAAAAAGTGGTTCCATTACTCCAACAGCGGTTCTCAACTTTCCGCTGCATCATTTGTTTCCACCGGCTTGGGGCTCTGATCTTTGATGTCCTTCTCCCAAGACTTCTTGAGGAACATCAACAGCCTACACTATCCTCCCTGAATGTCGACACAAATACAAGCACATCGCGCTGGTTAATGTTTGCATTAACGTGCCTCATATAAAATTGTTAAATTTTTAATTGTGTTCTGTCGTTACTTTACCCTCTAAAGAGCCTGCAGACGTTACTTTTTAATTTTATATATCAAGCAACTCTGGGCTTGATACAAAAAAAAAAAAAAAAAACACGAAACAAAAAGGAATCGGGGAAAAAATACGAGCTTGTTGTACCTCCTCCCTACGAGCTATTCTTTTCTATAAATATCTGAATGTTTCGCCTTTTATGCTGCATCCTTGCTACAATGTGTTATGGCCCATCCCGGTGTGTGTATCAAGTTAATGTAAACACACATTGCAACCCTGCCCCCATTTGGCAGATCTCTTCCTAGCGTTTTCACTCACTTTCATATCAATAATGAACAGAGAGCTCCGCTTGAATTATTTTATACTTAGTAATTGAAAATATTATTAAAAAGCCTATACGATACCTGATGCTGCACCCAGCGGACGACGAAGGATGATGGATGCATGCGATGCGGAAAATGTGGATCCTTGTGGCTGGGTATGCTTCTGCATGCGTGCATATATTAGATAAAATTTAATGAATCTTTTGCAACAATAATTTTTTTAAATAAAAGGAAGTTTGCCTGTGTGCGAGAAAGTATCCGTTCGGATGTAAATTGTTCTGGAGTTGCCGCAATGTAACAGGCAAATATTTACACATAACTAGGAGCGATTTTAATTTTTTTTTGTTTCACTCGCTTTTTGTGCGTTCACTCGCTGGCTCCTGCCGCTGGCTGTATCTACGCCTCGGTGAAAACGGTTTTCGGTACAACAAACCATCGAACGATGCATTGCACAGCGACGAGCAATTAACTTGTTGAATTGTGATTTTTGCACACACCTAATGAATCCCTGAGAGCGGTTGTAGGAGGATATCCTTTTTTTGTACAATTAATCCTCATGTTAATTCAATCATATATTCACGTGTGTTTTTTATTCTCATTTATATTTAACGGAATTTAGGTGGTTGAGCAGAAATGCGACACTGATAAATGTTTGCGCAGTTCTGCGGCAAAAGGGGTATATGACCCAAATGAGACTCGCGCCTGCGCCACTTTAAGGGAGATGTTTTCTCTATTATGTTCATAAGATCGTGCCCAGTCATCCTTGTAATGTTTAAGTAAGATGTTCTTTATGTTTCTTCCTTGGAGATCGATAACGTTCCAAAGAAACATGACATCGACAGACCTTGTGTGTTCCAGGTTCGTGGCGATCACAGAAGATTGTGCAATTTTTGACGCCATGACACCATATAAAAGTGGATTTTACATCGTTTCTTCAAGCCCTAAAAAAAAAATGAGGCCTCATATTCCTCCATTGCCGTGGAAGTCTCCAGGAGATAGTGTCGGGAACTTCTTTTCTTCTTATTTCTCGAATTCTTCTCGTTACTTTTTGTTCAATCGAAAATCAAGCAACGCTACCCTGGATAGCACTAACATTTTAACTTAGAACGCTTCAATAGCTCCAGAATTTCATCTCACTCTGGACTCCTCACATTCCAAATGGGAACTGCCTTCGATATTCATTGAATTTTCCATGGCCTTATTTTATCCAGGTCGCAATGGGCGGGGTCAACTTGTGGGTTCTTTAATTTTATCCCACCATAGACAATACTATAAATTCCAACCTTCTTAATTACTTCCGGAAGCTTTGTTCGCAGGACACCGTCGTGCACGATTGAGTATCAATAATATTCGCCCGCCCTGGCTGGCTAAGACACCGCAGTCTTATTTACAATTTTTACTTAATTACATCTTAGCTATCTGAGATAACTTGATATCACAGTAAAGTCGGGAGATATGGTGAATCTTCTGCGTTTATTGAATATTTTCAAATATAAAAACAAACATTAAAAAAAAAACAAAGACATGAATTTACATATTTCAAACGTAAGCATACAAACAGAGGGAAAAAGAAACAAACATTTCGACTTACTGTTTAAAAAAGTAGTAGAAAACCTTTAGCGAAAAACCATATACCCTAAAGGCGGGTGAATTGGCGCATTAAAGTATTGCATGTGCCATGTGACCCTGTTTGGCTGAGAGCACACGGCAACTATGTCTTTATGTCTTTTTTTCTCCTAATACTCTAATCCACTTCTCCTCCTGTTCAAAGGGTTTTGTCAAAGGTCCTGGGACAATCATAGTCGTCGTAAAAAGAAACTTATGTTGTTTGTCGTTTGCGCATAACTAAATTATGGCAGTTTCCGAAACTTCATATTTGTGTAACCTGGCTTTTTTCTTCAAAGACTTGAATTTTTCTATTCTATCCTGCTGGACCTGAAGGTTGATATCCTAAATTATCAAAAGTTGTATAGGCTATGTTGTTAGATTTTTTTCTGTTTAATAATCCTAAATTTCCATGCCAACCTGTCGAAAAAGAAAGAAATCGAACCATTTGACCATTATACATTTTATCTCGATGAAAAGAAACCTATGATCCCTTAACACCACGAAAATTTATCTCAAGGCTCCGTTTTGCTGACTATTGTACCAATATGATGAGAATATTTCTGTGTGTGCATTCACGTATATACATGTCGGTTGAAGAAAAAAAAATTAAAGATCAGCTTTTCTCCGATGCGCCATATCACCCAACAATAGCATATTCTCCAGAAATAATGTGGTATATCCATTCTAATGGTTGACTCTTATTTGACACTCTTTATACCCGACCGAGGGTATATTAATTTGAATGCATAGTTTATAACACAGTGAAATAATCATCGTAAACCCTTCGATCTCTTAGATCGAGGCCGACAGGTGAATCGATTAAGCCTTGTCCGTTCGTCCGCCTGTATGTGTGAAAGTTACAGGTCTTCAAAATCAAGCTAGGGAGTTGAAACTTGGTACACGGCTTGGTTCTTCTGTTCTACAGACAAAGTTTGAAAATTGGGTTAATCCGTCAATGGCCACGCCCCCTAATAGCTTCAATGTGAGACAACCTCTATATCACCCTCTCTTTCAAAATGCCTTTTGGTCAAGTTAGACAAGGCATAAGAATCATGAGAAAATACGCTTAAAGCGAAAATTATTTCAGAAAAAAACAGTTCTTTCCTAAAAACGGCCCTTAAAAAGGGCGAAGCTCAAAACATTGTATGGAGCAAACCTAGCAAATAGTAATATCTTTAATATTTGTCTTAGAACTTTTTTTGATTTGGAGTGAACTTTCCAAGAAATCTGGTTTTTAAAGATCTTACATGTTAAAAGAGTCCATGTTCGATATTGTGGGCGGTCCAATTTTTGCCTAATTAAAAATCTTTGGTCAATATTGCTCATTGCCAAAATTTAAGTTCCTGTGCCTTGTCTAACTTCACCAAAAAGTATTTAAAAATAAAAAGTGAAATAGAGGTTGTCTCACATTGAACAAAGTAGTGGGCGTGGCCGTTGACGGATTCAGTCAATTTTCACATTTTGTCTGTACAAAATAAGAACCAAGCCGTGTACCAACTTTCAGCTCTCTAGCTTGATTTTTAAGACCTAAAACCTTCAAACATACAAACGGACGGATGGACATGGCTTAATTGATTCACCTGTCGGTCTCGATCATATATCTAAAAGGTCTTAAGGGTCTACAGTAAGTATGTCGCATCCATTCTCAAAATGGCAATGCAAATTATATGATTTGTGCTCTAAATTTGCAACTTTTTTTTTATTTTCTCCATTCTTACGTCAGACCCCATCTAAGCATGACAACAGTCCCCAGCCCAGGCCTTTTTTCTCCAATAAAGAAACTCAATAAGACAGTAGGTAACAGCCAAAATTACATGACATGGTGGCTTACTACGGGAGTGTTCGCACCCACAAGTCGTTGGCTCAATTTCAAATCCAGTCAAGGGACAAAGCCTTATTTTTAAATTTTAATCAACGTGTGAGACATTCTTCTTTTTTTTCGACCTCTGTTTCATTTCAACATGTCGTAGTTTTGCTCATTTTTCTTCGTTTTGACCATTCTTGTACATCACTTAGTTTTTGTGTTCATCGCCTCATTAAAATTCATTAAATGACCGCTAAGCAAAACGCTGCAAATTTTAATTGTCTCAGGAAAAAAATCCTAAGAGTTTACAAATTGTTTAAGACATGCGACGAGCTAAGGTATCTACAGCCTGTTTAGCTAGCTCCCCGATGGGGGTAGTTCATCCGGTCGCAAACATTACCATTCGTAAACTTGACCATTAGAGAAAGTAATCACCTTTCTGCCGCTCATAAAGATCCAACTTTCCTTTCCCGTGACGACGCGACGGGGTCTGCAAAACAAACTCACAATAACTTTATTAAAAGAAAAGCATCGGTTGTTTTCGACCACCCTGTAGCGAAACAGAGAGATGTATCACAAAACCGTTGCAATTTGAACTCTTCGTATTGGGAAGAAAATTATAATATATCCACCACAATGAATTGCAATGATTTACATGGTCTGCTGGATCCTTCACCGTCTTGACTCGAACAACAGCTCCAAGGTAAAAGACGGGCTAAAAAAAACCCAAACCAAACTTTTGGGGTTTGCAGGGGTGTACGAGGTTTGCAGCGGGAAAAAAGGTAAACACAATGATGTACGAGTATTGTATTGCGAGATACACAATGAAATATCGTACAAGCGCGGCGCTACTGTGCTACGTTCCTCTCGTACTATATACGACTCCGAGAACACCATATAGATACATTTAGATTATAAAGTACTTGTAATGCTGCCGTTGTGTGCTGTTGCTCTAACAGTCATTATTCTATGAATAATTCATTCGACCGACATGCATATTTTATTTGAAATTCGTGCAATAAAATACTATTAAATATTTAGTTGTATTACTACACAAAGTTGTGTAGATATATGGTGTGCGCGCGGGGGTGGTGTCGGTGTGGTGGCAACTGAGCGAAACGAAGACGAGCTGTATTCGTATACCCTATACATCACCTCCTTCACCGTTCGGCGCGCCCCGTAACAAAACAAGAGAAATTATATTTTATGTATTTTTGTATAAATTAATCACGTTTGCAAATTGCGCTCTGGATCGTCCCGTATTGCCGCCCGTCTTCGGGCCGGGTCGGGCCTGGTGGGTGGTAGTGAGAGTTGTTCTTATAACTCCGCTAGAACTGCTATTAGATACCAGGAGCGCTTTCGCAAGACGTATAAAAAACCTGCCCTCTGCTAGGGGGTGGTTGTGGTGCTGCATTTTGCCCCATACATACATTCTTTTATATTTATATAGATTTTTTTTCTATACACACAGTAAATGTGTTCCATGTTTAATGAGAGGGACAAGTTATTGCAGAGCGAACGACTACGACGACGACGACGAAGACTATACGACGGCGACGACGTCGTCGACAAGGCAAAGCAAGACGTGCGAGGCGGACGCGGAGGAGAATTTCATTTTGACGGTGCCGTTTAAATTAATTATTTATTACGATTCTTATAAATTAATGAATGGAATGAGAACGGAAAAAGGAATATTATTGGACGACTCAGACTCAGACCTGAGCAGCTAGAACACCACTACATACACAGGGTGACTCTTTATAATATAGTTAGTTTATGGTTTAACTTATATATGTATAAAATAAAATGAAAATACGACCACCCCGTGTCGGGTGGCGGCGGCGTCGGAGTCGGTTTGGGCTCAATAAAGGGAAGAGAGAAATTAAGAATTTACTGTTTTGGATAGAGCAGTGCGAGAAATCGATAAAACCTCAATGAAATGAAATTTTATTGCTCTGAGAATGTCTTTTGGAGCTGCTCCACAGCCCGCCGACGACGACCTACCCCTTCGAGCGGGGACATTAGGCCCCAGTCCACCGTCCGTGTGTCGTGCATCAAATCCACACAGAGCTGGTTATTAAATAAGTCAAAAGCGGAGTAGAACTGGCGGCAGTTCAAGGAATTACCATTCAATGTTGCAATGTTGTATACCTGTACAAAAGAACAGCGAGACAACGACGACGACAGAACGGAAGCGACTGCTGTTAATTTTTTATAACTTTTTATTTTTTTCTCTACCTTTCTTACTAGTTTTTAGCTCTTTTGTCTATTTTTGTTTTATCGAATCGGATGCAATTTTGATGAGACATAAATCGACCTTTGGTATTCATAAGAAGTGAATATTGAGTTACTTTAGTGATTCTGGGGAATAAAAATGGTGAATGAATACAATGGATGAATACACTACGGGGTGAATCCGGAGAATAAAGTTTGAGAGTTCGATTTTCATATCACTCGCGCCTAAATCACGCCCAGGTATGAACTTAGTGACTTACGTTTTTGTTGAAGGTTGCTACTATCCAATGGAGCACTCAGACACAACTACTGATCCATTGTACTACCATGCAGACACCTTACATTAATGTATTTAGTTTACCCGTCTTTCGAAGAAAGATGAGAAGGAGCTTCAGTGATGAAGAGCTTAGGTGTTCGGCACTCACCACGTCAGCCCCAAAGATCCGCCACCTGATGCGAACAAAGGCAGGGCAACTGCAAAGGAAGTGTTCCGCTGTATCGTCGTCCTCTAAACAGGCAGGAGAGGTGGTGGTTTCGCTTAAGCCTAACACATTCTAGTATCTAGCAAAAGCTTGGTGGCCGGTAAGGACGCCTATACAAGAAGTCTGCAATCGATTCTCCTAAGAGATAGAAGAAAAGACGCTGACCCCTTGCAGATGTCCGGGCGTAGTTGTTTAGTCTGTCTGCACCCATTGCAGTCACGCCAACGAGCCCTGTGCTCACGATAAACCCAAGTATCAATGGCAGACGTAAGAACAGATACAGGCAGGCCTATGGCAGGTTCAGGTCCTGAGAAAACCTCTTCTGAGCCTAGCCTGACAAGCTCGTGGAGCCTAATGTTCTCGCTTTCCACAAGAACTCTAGCACCAGACCCCTGTCCGGTTTTGGAGCCATCCGTAAAAATACGATGGCATTCTTTCCCTGGCTCATAGTCTGGCCGAAGCCATTCCATTACCTGAGGAAAGTTGACTTGGTAGTTTTGTAGCAAAGAGGGCATGTCCATAAGACAGGGGTCGAAGGACAATTCTCGAACTAGTTCTTCAAAATTCCAATGCGCTTGGTACCGAAAACCGCCTGTCTTTAAGCGAAAGATGGTTTTCAGCGTACACACCATGATAAATATTTCAAGGGGGTGGGGGTTCATCAAAGCATCTAGAGCAGAGCCCGGCGTGCTAGGGAAGGCCCCTGTGCAGCCAAGACAGGCCGTTCTTTGGAGTTTGGCAAAAGAGGCAGAACGTGTTACTGCCTTACAACTTAGTGACTTAGTAATCCCCCCACTAGTTTTTTTCAAAATTCTGTTTTACAAAATTCTGAATTATGACCCGCTACCGACGTAACCAGGGGAGTTAACTTATCACCGATGGTTTATTTGCTTAAAACTCAACGATTGGTGCAGTAGGCAGGATTAGGCTAATGACTAATAGAGTCAAGAACTAGGTTTTTCTTTCGACATTTCGTCCGCTATCATTTCCACTCCACTTTCTCTACACGAGTCTTAGGAACTTCATAACAAGACTCCTACTTCTAACAATATCTTCTCATACACCGACTCCGAATACCAGTGCTGAAAATTGTTTCCTATCCGATTTATAATATGCTTCTTCACTTCAAGCTCGAATTTATCCTGGATGTGCGATGTCTTTTTAAATAAGACTGATTTTGTTTCTGCCTCTACTCTTCTATGCGAATTTTTACCCAGACAATGGTGTCTTGCTTTGACTTTTTTGCCCTAGGCTCGCTTTGCAATTTAGTTGTCAACAAGCTGCGGACAACGAAACGTTCTTTACGAAGCTTCTATGGCGCGCATAGTTCTGTTGCTTCCATGTAGAGTCCTCTATTTATTCGCGAACCAGGGTATATTAATTTGAATGAATAGTTTGTTACACAGTGGCATAATCACCGTATAGACCCTCAAGGCCTTTTAGAGATATGATCGGGACCGACAGGAGAATAGATTAAGCCATGTCCTTCCGTCTGTCTGTATGTGTATTCACACATTTTTTACTTCTTTAAAGTGTATCGTGGTTTTCAGTTTTTACAGACAAAGTGTGAAAAATGGTTAAATCCGCCAATGGCCACGCCCACCCCTGACTTAAAGACAACCTCTATTTTACATTTTCTTTCAAAATGCCAATTTAGACAAAGCGTAGGAACTCAAATTTTGTTACAGAGCAATACTGAACTGATACAAATATTAAAGATATTACTATTTGCTTAGTAATAACTTAGCTTTTTATAAAGTTTTGAGCTCCGTTCATTTTTAGGGGAAGTTTGAAGGAAAAATGGGCTTTGCCGAAATAAGTTTCAAAGGCTTAAAGGCCAAAAAACTTTAAGATTTGGTACTACACGGTATACAGGGTCGGGTGTATAGAAGTTTGTCACAGACGAACTCTTGCACTTACTCACTTGTTGGTTGATCGGGTTTTTAAAGAGATCACATGCCGACTTAGCAGTCCATCAATCTGAGATGAGGCGTGAAAAGTTCAAGAATTTTTCGTAAATAAATTACAAGGCTTAAGTTTTGTTTGAATAATCTCCTGCAAATGTTTTGGTCACATTGTTCACTTACCTCGTGAAATATTCTCACAAACGCGCCCCCTGCAGGCCAAAAATGTGGTGGTAGAAACAATTGTTTGAAAACCTCTTTCAGAACCGCATTAGGATCTTTTCTGAAGAGCTTAAGTTGGGTGCCATTTTAATACCGCATAACATCATAAAGCTTTTGCTACAATCTGTCGAGTTTAAGCTAAATATTAGTTCTGGAAGAAGTTTTTCTGAGATATCTTTGAGAGTGTTAAAGAAAAGCTTGACAATTGCGGAAACGTTTCCTGTCCAGTTGATCAAAATTTCCGCAGCTAAGAGGCATAGCTTTTTCTCGGCCAATATTTCTTGCTGAACAATGTAAGTCTAGTAGATTATATGAGATTGTATGAGAGATTATATGAAATTAAATTTTTAATACGCTTATCTGGGTGAAAAGGGGAAATAGTCCAGGTGTCTGACAGTGCTAGTGGTAGAACTGCTGTCGTCCACACATGCCTTTACACCCCAATTAGTTTGTTCTTCTTGTAGAGTTTGCTTTGTGCCGGCCACTACACTTTATGATTCCAAGCTTCCCTCATATTTTACCGAATTTCAGGTGCAGGCTTGGAAAATTTTGCAGGTATTCTTCTAACACTGTTCTTTTTCAGTCTTTAAATAAGTTAAGGATCCAGGATGACTCCTGAATACCTGCCTTAAGTTCCAATCTTAAGTTTACAAGATAAGGACCATCAAGGGCTAATTATTAAAGCATAGCCCATGATTTTAGGTTTAATTAGGTTGGAAGGGTTGTTTTTTGTTTGTGCAAGTTCACTTGGTGGCTAGATTGACCCATGATAGGGTATGATAGACAAATATGGTTGGGCATATGTCTAACTAACTGAGCCAGCCTGATCAGATAATAAATCTTCTTAGGTCTAGTAGTGGTGTTCCTAAAAAGGTTAGTCGTCGTTCTTGGAGAGCTGGACAGTGCCAGAGAAAGTGTTCTATAGACTCATTTCTTCTTCATCTCTACAGCTGTTACAGAAGTCGTTCGCAGATTCGTATTCGTGTAGCCATGACATCAATGGTGCTTTTTACTACTACACCAACAATCCATGATTTTTATACCCTATCCCATAGGATAGGAGGTATATTAAGTTTGATTCATAGTTTGTTACATAGAGAAATAATCACCGTAGACCCCCAAGATCTTAATGAATGAGCCATGTCCGTCCGTCCGTGTGTCGGTAGTTTTTAGGCCTTAAATTTTGAGCTAGGAACTTGAAACTTAATACCTGTTCTTTCTAGGTCCCGAAGCAGTACAAGTGTAAACATTTTCAAAATCCGCCCACTAACACGCCCACTTTACTTAATAGCATGAAAATTCAAAATTGTCGTAGGAAGCTGAAATTTAGTACGCGTTATCCTCGCTTAAGTATATTGTGATTGGTATTTAAGAAAAGAGCGAAAACCGCTCCCTTGTAGGCGTGGTCATATATAATATGCATTCTAATAAACGGTTTTTTTTTTTTTATATATTCGCTTTAAATCCAAAAAACTTGGACCATAAAATCTTCAGATATGTACGTAAGCTATCAACTCAAATGAATAAATTTTTGCCACGTCCACTTTTGGGGGCGCTTTTAAGTATACACCAAATTTTTAATGTGAAAATGCAATCTAGACGTGTATATAAGTTCTGATCAAAAATGAAAACAAAAAAAGGATGTTATTGAAAAGGTGTGGATGCCACGCCCCTTTTTAAGGGAGAAGATTCTTTAACTGAGAAATTGTAAATACAGTTGAAGTTAATAGAAACTGAAATTTAACAATCAAGATTTATGACACAATTTGGAGCTTCAAAGTGGTCAATTGGGATGGGTTATCCAACGATTCGCCTAAGCGGATTGTAACCCTCCCACTAGTTTTTATTACCTACTGCTACCTATATTCTTTTTCTGTATAGTATTTTAAGGTTATTATTTAAAATGGCCAATAGATTTGTAAAATTACACAACCCTCACGGGCGGGGTTTTACCTGGGACAACCCCGCCCCGTTTGTGGAAAGGAAACCTAACTTGAGTGGTTCCGGGGAAACTAAACATTGGATTATCGAAAGTTTTGTTTAGCGATTCTTGAATTTCTTCCTATTATATGTTATAAAACTTCTTATTATTTCTGAAGGTAACAAGCTGCTTTTTATTCTGTACAAATTTATGCTTCAGGAAAGACATCGAGTCACAATTATTTAATTAAAGAAAGGGCATAATTTCACGAGAAAGATGAAATCATACCCCCTGTTGTACCTTAAACTGCATAAATAAAATGCTTTGTATCTTGGCATACTATTCCCAAATGGAATGGAATATTTAATGATTCACTCAAGCAGCAATTACTTCACTGTCTGATATTGAATGCATTGAATATTAGAAAACTTTTATTTTCGAAACACTTTTGCTGTATCCAGAGAATCGCATTCTCTTCTCATTGTAAAACAATTGCGGTTTTGCATACACTTCGGATTTCGCCTGTTTTCCAGTTGATGGTATTTACAGACAGTTAAAAAAAAGTCTTTAAAATGAATTCAGCTTTTGTTTGGAATTCAATTTTTGTAATTGACAAACTTAAAAAATATTTTAGACCTACGCCCTTTTGGAATCTAACTTGCGTGACATATTTTTTTTTCCAACAGACAATAGACGTAAATATTCATAATTAATAACCACATGACATTCACTTACGCAACAAGTTGGCAATTAATTCAAAGATGTGCATAAGTGCGCGCTTGTTTTCTATTTCTTCTTCATTAATACAATACTTAATGTATATTTATCGGTATTGCGTTTTTTTTTTATTAATTTGTTATTGATGCCTTGCATATATGTATAGTTTACGAATGCACTGCAAAAGCTTTCATATTTATATTTATGCCTGTCCATGTAATTAACATTTCGAAACTGAGCCCTTCACCCCGCGCATTCATCAATATTCAATTTGTGCCAGTCAACATTTCAAAATAAAAGCCTGAAAACTTCTGTTGTGTGCTATGGATTTAATTTCATATACGAAAATGTCAGCAAAAGTTTAAGGCCCAATAATGTGAACACATCCGAAACAAATAAAATTTAATTTCCATTCATCATGCAAGAGTGTACAAAAGAGCAGGCCATTCAGTGCACAGAAAAATTAAGTTCAATAGCATTTTGCATGTTTGCGAACATACCCCGCGCACCGTGTCGCCCGTTTTGTCAGTGCAAAAACCAAGGATAAGTATAACAGCCTAAAGGATTACTTCCAACACTCAGTTTTTCAGTGGTAAAATGTTAAACAGTTTGAAACTAAAAAAAAATAAAACGACCCCACCTGAGGAGCAAAAAACTCAGACTCACCCCCTATCACACTGATGAAACCCTTTATACGGTTGGGTATATTAAGAAATTATATTTCGTGATTGTAGATACTTTTCAGTTTACTTATTACGACAGTTTCATTTCGAATTTCCCTCCTCTTCATACATTGTATAATTTCCATTTCCCAGGACCCTGTATTCTTAATTTATATATATGTATTTACAACAAAAAAAAAGGGAAACCAAAGCGAAAGAAATACGGTGACAGAACAGCTTGCGGCAGGATGTAATTGGATTCTTTTTCTTTTGGCTTTCTTCATTGTTTAACGAGCAAAAGATATTAAAGAATTCCAACCGAGAAAAACTGACTTTATTGCCTTCCTTTGTAGACATGTTACATTGCATTATTATCTGGGTTTTTATTATTTCTTTTTTGTTTCATGTGTCACCGAAAAGTAGTAGTTTTCGCTGATTAACAACAAAGAAAGCGACATGGTGGCCGACCCCCAAGGGGGAACTAGTGAAGTCAAAATGTCGTTAATTAAAAAAAAGACACATTAAACTGCTACAATAATTTTGTGGAAAAATTTATTTGTCGAATTAACTTAAGTCTCCGTTGTGTGTTCAGATATTGGCGATGTTCTGTGCTCAGTTGAAAAGGATACTCGTAGCCAGTAAAGGAAACATCCTTTAAAAACTCGCCTGCTTGCGGGTTAGAAAACCCGCTTACTTAGCGGTCATATACATGTTTTCCGTATCCTACCGAATGTATCCCGGCGTACTAGGTTCATGAGGCTCACGCTTGGAATTTTCGAGGTGCAAGCTTTTATTTCAACCTTTTTCTGGAGAGGTGTTTGGCTGAATATTGCTGTCGTCTGACCGACTTATGCCAAAATTTGGAAAAACAAATTCAGAATGCTTTTCAGTTCGAATAAGAGATGTTCTCCAATTTGGGCATCAGGCCTAACAAACTGCCTTAATCCCACAGACCCATTAGTCTGACATCATTCATTCTCATTCCAAAAGCATAGAGAGACTTACTCATGTTCCAAATGGGCAAGAAATAAAACTGAAGCATCCAAAAACTTAATGTGCGAATCTCTTGGAGAACTAGCGATCATTGCACCGTTACCCACCGCACCACCATAGAGTTGAAGGACGCCGACGAGGTCACTATAAAAGAAGATATCAGCCAAGCTATCCAGACACAGCTGTACGGTCTTAAAGTATCACCACCGGACATCGTTTCTGTAAGGCAAGCCTACGGTGGAACCCAAACCGCAGCGATTAGTTGCGGTTTGCGTTTAACCGTTGAAGACGCAAGGGTGCTTCTTGAGGCAAGATCAAAATCGGCTGGATAGTATGCCGAATCCGAGAAAAAAGACAGCTGAAAAATTGTGCTAATTGCCGTGAGCTTGGCCATTCAGCCAGAAAGATGTTCAACATCCTTGTAGGAGATGTGGAACATGATGGTCACATAGCGGAGAATTGCGACAAGGAGCACTCCTGCATCCTTTGCTAGGAAGGCAGCCCAGACGCGTCAAAACATTCCAGAGGGGTATTACAAGCATGAAATCATGTATTTTGCAAATAAACCTCAATCACTGTAGCTCAGGGCATCCTTGCACAAACAGCAATAGACCAAAGGCCGGACCTCATTCTTATTAACCTTATAAAAGCCCCAGTCAGAACAGGAAATGGATTTTCGAAAAAAAGAAGCAAGTGGCAATATAGACATGTGGAACATGTGCACTCGAAAAATCAAACGGCCAGACAAAATGCTTCTATGGTCGCCGAAAATATCAGCGCTCAAGATATAGACCTTACTTTCAACAACGCCTGTGGGGTGCCGTGGCGTAGTGGTTAGTGTGTGTGCTTACTACGCCGGAGGTCTGGGTTCGAATCCTGCCATCGTCACCTGAAAAAAAAGACTTGTTCTTTTTCACGGTCCCCACCTCCGCGAGGGTCTGACAAGCCCTCCGAGAGTATCACTTGTCTTGAAAAACTTCTCAAAGTGCCGTTCGGATTCGGCATTTTTTCGGCATATTCGGCATATTTTTTTTATTTCAACAACGCCTGGCCGCTTTTAGACTGCCCAGGCGTAATCAATTGGACGCTGAAATCGAAGATGGTATAATTATTCACTAAAGCAACTAACCAACTCGAACTTCACCAAACATAGCACGTGTTCTGTCTTGTGTGCTTAGCAGCAGAGCAAACAGAGAGAAGAAAAACTTACTTATCGGGTTCCCGAAGATAGAGGGTCTCTGCCTGGTTTACAGTAGGCTTCTATTCTCTCCGATCCTGGGCACGCTGCTCCAAGTAGTGCATACCAAGCGCTCTGGCATCCTCTGCCATCTACTGCAGACATTTGCAATAAATAAAATGAGTAAAAAATTCTAGAGTGCCAAATCACCTGATAGCGTGAACCATTTCACCCGCCCTTGTGGTATATGGTTTTTTTTTTTTTTGCCATAGTTTTTCTATTATTGTAACCCTTGATCGAAATCTGTGTTTATTACGCTCTAAATCTGTTTTCATTACGCTTCGAAGTGCTTTGAACTTAAGAAATTTTTAAAAGCAAAAATCGTCACCTGAAAAAAAAGACTTGTTCTTTTTCACGGTCCCCACCTCCGCGAGGGTCTGACAAGCCCTCCGAGAGTATCACTTGTCTTGAAAAACTTCTCAAAGTGCCGTTCGGATTCGGCAAAAAATTGTAGGTCCGTTTGTATGTAAAAGAAATTAACACACCAGCATACATTGTTGAATAATTGGCCCTGGTTCACCTCGACCTGTTGCGCTACTATATTTACTATATTTATTTTATTTTTTTTATTTCAACAAAGCCTGGCCGCTTTTAGACTGCCCAGGCGTAATCAATTGGACGCTGAAATCGAAGATGGTATAATTATTCACTAAAGAAACTAACCAACTCGAACTTCACCAAACATAGCACGTGTTCTGTCTTGTGTGCTTAGCAGCAGAGCAAACAGAGAGAAGAAAAACTTACTTATCGGGTTCCCGAAGATAGAGGGTCTCTGCCTGGTTTACAGTAGGCTTCTATTCTCTCCGATCCTGGGCACGCTGCTCCAAGTAGTGCATACCAAGCGCTCTGGCATCCTCTGGCATCTACTGCAGACATTTGCAATAAATAAAATGAGTAAAAAATTCTAGAGTGCCAAATCAGCTGATAGCGTGAACCATTTCACCCGCCCTTGGGGTATATGGTTTTTTTTTTGCCATAGTTTTTCTATTATTGTAACCCTTGATCGAAATCTGTGTTTATTACGCTCTAAATCTGTTTTCATTACGCTTCGAAGTGCTTTGAACTTAAGAAATTTTTAAAAGCAAAAATCGTCACCTGAAAATAAGACTTGTTCTTTTTCACGGTCCCCACCTCCGCGAGGGTCTGACAAGCCCTCCGAGAGTATCACTTGTCTTGAAAAACTTCTCAAAGTGCCGTTCGGATTCGGCAAAAAATTGTAGGTCCGTTTGTATGTAAAAGAAATTAACACACCAGCATACATTGTTGAATAATTGGCCCTGGTTCACCTCGAGCTGTTGCGCTACTATATTTATTTTATTTTTTTTATTTCAACAACGCTTGGCCGCTTTTAGACTGCCCAGGCGTAATCAATTGGACGCTGAAATCGAAAATGGTATAATTATTCACTAAAGAAACTAACCAACTCGAACTTCACCAAACATAGCACGTGTTCTGTCTTGTGTGCTTAGCAGCAGAGCAAACAGAGAGAAGAAAAACGTACTTATCGGGTTCCCGAAGATAGAGGGTCTCTGCCTGGTTTACAGTAGGCTTCTATTCTCTCCGATCCTGGGCACGCTGCTCCAAGTAGTGCATACCAAGCGCTCTGGCATCCTCTGGCATCTACTGCAGACATTTGCAATAAATAAAATGAGTAAAAAATTCTAGAGTGCCAAATCAGCTGATAGCGTGAACCATTTCACCCGCCCTTGGGGTATATGGTTTTTTTTTTTGCCATAGTTTTTCTATTATTGTAACCCTTGATCGAAATCTGTGTTTATTACGCTCTAAATCTGTTTTCATTACGCTTCGAAGTGCTTTGAACTTAAGAAATTTTTAAAAGCAAAAATGGTTCGATTGAAGATGAATTTTGAAGTATGGGAGCTGGTGGTGGTCTTGATACCACTTCAAATGTGGCCTACGGTGTTCAAGGCTGTATTCCATACCATAGGGATCTGCGTCAAATTTTCATCAGGGCACCCGAAATAAAACCTTCTAAGATAATCAGGCAGCTCTATACCATGGATACCACAACAGTGAAGTTGAGCTACAGATCCTAGCTTAAGGTTAAACTTAAATTGGTACCTGGTAATCAAGGTAGTTCATTGCTTATATGTTCAGAATCCGTATTCATAGGACCATAAACACATTTTGCAGAGTCGATTGAGCAACGCTGTCGAGAGACTCGTTGACGACTGGGAACAACATAACTTCGTTGACTATAGTCCTTGACTATAAATTTTCCTTGACTAAATTTTACTTGACTTAGATGCGATCAAGGCAAAGACATAAAAGTAGCCACAATCTCTCTCCAAGTTTTTTTTTTTTAATTTTTTGAGACATATTTGAATGTCGGTTGTGTATGTCAGAGATAAGAATCCCTACGAAGGGTGGGATCTTGGAAAAGAACAAGTCCCTTTTTCAAATGCACAGGCTGGGACAATGCAAAGATTTAGTCAGGCCATTCTCTAACCCGACCGGTATCTCTTCTAAGTCTTATTGCGTTCGCTACAGGCACGGTTGTAGGTTTGTTAGGCTTTTAGATCGCTGTCTGTTGCCATCTAAGCAGTAACAACTGTCTGCGTCTGTCGCGCCCGTAGAACGCAATCTTATTATTATTGACTCCCAACCCAGAAATTTTGAAATGAACTCGTGGCAGTGGCACTAACCATAAAACCATAAACCTTCTGAAGAACAGATGCTAATAATAAGAAACTTCGCCCATCCATAGAAATCTAATCCAAATCTTTTTTTTGTTTATTTCAGGCAAAACTTATCGAAGGAGCACATCCATGGATGAGTGGAACACCGTCCTCATCTGTTGCTGGTAAGTTCTAGTTCTTTTTGTCTCTCAAAGTACCCCACAAGAATTTCCCCCAAACGAAAATCATCACTTGCCTGCCTTCTTTTTTGTCATCCTTTGTATAAACAGACAGCTACCAATACCAACTGCAGTCGATGTGGCAGAAGTGTTGGAACACCAACCAACAGAGCCTGGTTCAGCAGCTGCGCTTTCGTGAACGAGGCCCCCTCAAGTCCTGGCGACCGGAATCAATGGCCGAGGCAATATTTAGCGTTCTAAAGGAGGGTCTTTCGCTCTCGCAGGCTGCCCGTAAATTCGACATCCCATACCCGACGTTCGTCCTTTATGCTAACCGAGTGCACAATATGTTAGGACCTTCGCTAGATGGCGGTTCCGATCCACGGCCAAAGGCTCGTGGTCGTCCGCAGAGAATTCTCTTGGGCATGTGGCCAGAGGAGCTGATACGATCTGTTATAAAGGCTGTCGTTTTCCGCGACTACCGTGAAATTAAAGAGGAAACCGTGCAGATGTACGCAAATGGTGGTGGAGGTGGCGCAGCCGCTGTAGCTCATTCGGTAGGTTTAGCAAAACACTATAGCTTTTCCCCCCTTTTAGGTTTCATCGCTTACCTTCCCATCAATAACGCCATCCATGTTTCTTTAATTTCGTCAACAGTCTCAATATGGAATGCCAGGAACCCCATCGAATGGGTCATCCTCCAATGGTTACCACAACAAAATGAGTCATCCCAGCGGCGGAACAGACTCAAGCAGTCCCTTGTCAACTATGGCAGAAACACTCCGTCGTCAGATCCAAATGTCACAGCAATCTCCGTCGCCGTCGTTAAACATGTACAAGTCACCGGCTTTCTTGCAGCGATCCGAGATGGAAGATCCAATGTCGAAGCGGAGCTCGGCTGACCATCACATGCCGTCGGGTAAAATGGCTGACAATTTGCCCGATCTAAGCGCACTCGGTCTCATGGGCATTCCCGGCTTGAATGTCATTCCTCAAGGCCGCAGTCAGCATCAAATGTCCCACCAGCAACAGCAATCGCAGCACCTCCAGCAAAACTCTTCATTCTCGAGTCGAGATCTAAAGGACAGCATGCAGCAACACATGTCGAACGCAATGTCGCAAGCGGCTGCCGCAGCAGCGTCACGTCCCCAACTTCCATACGGTCAGCAGCGAGGTGGCAGCCAAAGCGGCAGTAGCAGTTCACATCAAAAGCCCACCAGCAGCTCCCCATTCTCCATGAACTACAAGACAAAAGCTGAGTCCCTACCCTATAAATTCCCCGACAAGCGAATGCTCGAGGGTTTGACGCCTGGCATCGACTTTGAGGCAATCGCAAACGGTCTTCTGCAGAAATCGCACAAAGCCTCCCCCCGCTTCGAAGACTTCTTTCCCAATCCCGATGTGAGTGACTTGTTCGCGGCGAACTCTGGCTCCGAAGCGGCAGCCGGCTACCCTCCCTTAAAGGATCACCCCATAGCCAAGATCAAGCTCGAGCACCAGCATCACAGCACAGACACCCACGAGGAATAGACCTCTTCTTTCCACACCCGTTTCAATCGACTGTTTTCTTTCTAACTGGTTCTAAGGTACACGCATAGCAATATACATAGTAGATGCTTTCGCAATACATATACAAAAATAAAAACTAATACTAGGCTAGATAGCATTTCTTTTTTCCTAAAAGTTGTGTAATGTGTTAAGAGATCTCTCTCGCCGTAGGATTAAACGCAAACGTAGTTATTGAACGTGTTAGACTTAACTATTATATACGATTGAATGTATACTCTACCGCGTAGGCATAGTAATAAAAAATAATAAATATAAATGTTAGCTCTTAAAAAACTATGAAAAAAAATTACAAAAATTAAAAATTTCCCTTGGTTTGTCTTTTGAAAGTGGCTTGGGAAAGTATAGCCCCAACGATTAATTTATATAAACTTTCATGTAAATATTGTAAATTGAAAAACGCAGTTATCTAAGAAACAAAATATGAAAAATAAATCTATTACAATTTTTTTAGTTAATCATAAAGTATCACTTTTATTTTGTGGAGAAGATTGACAGTTTTGATGAATTTTCAGCGTGAAGAGTAAAAAGGTAAGCTTTGAGCACACAACTGCGAAGAATGTAGACGGAGTTTACTATCACCAGATGAGTTGGATTTCCCTAGAAGTGGAAT
This sequence comes from Neoascia interrupta, assembly GCA_947623515.1. Taxonomy (NCBI): domain Eukaryota; kingdom Metazoa; phylum Arthropoda; class Insecta; order Diptera; family Syrphidae; genus Neoascia; species Neoascia interrupta. Next base: position 217,304,873 of record OX392463.1, on the reverse strand, counting down.
AGTGAAAATTGTAAATATTTTTAACTGAAGCCTTTTTCAAAAGCCATCTATCTTCGGTTTTCTTGCATTCGATCACGACATCTTACAATATTATGTTAGTGTCACATGCGTATGGAAGCTATGACAATTATATGGTCAATCGATTGACGTTAACACGTTCAAGAAAATCTATATCTGTGTTTGCGCAATAAATTTGATTGAAGCTGATTGCCGAAACCCAAAAAAAAACTATTTGAAATTGCATGATGAGCGTCATGATTGATGTGGGTAAGGACTAGATTGACTTAAAAAAATATTATTCAAGTCAAGGCCAGACTTTTTGGAGGCTGTCGTCACGTCAAAGTACATAACTGACAACTCAGTTAAATACACACGTTCTTATGGGAAGCGACGCACGTACGTCACGAAGTTCTTCTATAGGCAGTCTCCCATAAGAACGTGTGTATTGAACTTGGTTGTCAGCTGTGTACTTCCACGTGACGGATGCAACGGATTCATTGGGTTGCAGGCTATAGGTATACTAGGTATGCTTCACATCAATCGATTGATCGATTACCGTCGGAATTAAATAAATATATAGAGTGGCGGAACAGCTCGAGGTGAACCAGGGCCAACTCGGCATTAGTAGCTTGATTAAAGTTAGTTTCACGAAAATAGAGTTAGTTGTAAGATGTACAGTTCTAACCAACATCCCTCTTTGAATGGTTGAGAAGTAATGCCCAAAAACACTATTAGCCCCCACAAATAAGACGTCAAAAAGAGCAAACCCAAACATTAATAATGCGACGATATTTTTTTTACCATAGGAAGAGGTGTATTTAAGGATAACAAAAACCACAAAATCTAACAAAAAATATTTCCTCTTTTCGAGTTATTGACGAAAAAAGGACGAAAAATTGGTACTTACCTTAAATTGCGCAGAAAAAATACGCCTCCAGCGAATTATTAAGCATAGAGTGGGTTTCTTAACACCAACAATTTGTTTAGTAAATCCACCAAAAAAATTGTAGGCATATTTATTTATTTTGAAAGGTTTTGGCTGTAGTTTTTCCAGGAAAAATACTCTGTTAGATTTTAAATTTCCTACTGTGGAATAAGGTGTAAATAAGGACAACAAACAACATAAAATCTACCCAAAAATGGTTCTGCTTTTTGTGTTTTTGACTAAAAAAGGACGAAAAATTGGTAGTTGCTTTAAATTGCGCAGCGAAAATACGCGTCCAGCAAATTTTCTAGTTTATTGTACGCTTTATTAGTACCAACACCCTTTTTATTAAGTCCACCAACAAATTTGCAGGCCTATGGCCACGTTTACATTTAGACGCAGAATTAAAGAAAAACCTATAATTCTGCAGAAAAGCATAGATTCCGATTACGTTTTAAACGATTTACGTTTAGGGAAGAATAAGAATTAAAATTTAGCACATAAAGAACACCGGACACTATTCTAGATTTCACTCATACAAAGTTTTGGCCACGCTCGTCTTTAGGGCGTGGGGATGTAAAGAGGTTATTCTTCCATTTTGGACGAAGGCTTAATTTTTAGTCGGAAGGGTAAATGCAGTGAATCTTGTTAGGGTCCCAGGTCACACTGGTTGGATACCAATGAGATCTCTGATGAACTTGCCAGACTAGGCTCAGATGAGGTTTTATCAGGACGCGTACCTGCTTGAGGCCTGCCTGTATCTGTTGTCGCGTCTCCCATTGATAATTGGGTTTCTCGTGAGCACAGGGCTCGTTGGCGTGACTGCGATGGGTGCAGACAGACTAAACGACTACGCCCGAACATCTGCGAGGGGTCAGCGTCTTTCCCCATATTTCTCAGGAGAATCGATTGCAGACTTCTTGTAGGCGTCCTTACCGGCCGCCAAACTTTTGCTAGAAACTTGAATGTTTTAGGCTTGAGTGAAACAACCCACCTGTCCTGCCTGTGGAGAGGAAGACGATACAGCGGAACACTTCCTCTGTAGTTGTCCTGCCTTTGCTCTCATCAGGGGGCGGAGCTTTCCCGGCCAGTCCAAGACGTAGCACAATTTACAAGTCACAAAAAATTTAAAGTGGGATTTGAAAGGCATGCAGAAAGGCCGTAGAATCCTTTAGGGAAAAAATTCCGATGAACGGACGCAGGTCTTAACTAGGTAAACCGAGATAAGACCTGCGAAAACTTAAAATGAATAAGGTTGAAGTCAATCTTTAATTAGCTAAACATGTGTTCAAACGATCAAATATAACTCGGAATCGAGTCCACTTCCGGGACCTAAATAAATGGATGAATATATGGATGAATGGATGAATATACCACAGGGCAAAGCGTGTCCTTCTTAGTAACAATGGCAATCGTCATTTTTATATTCATGTTCTATGCACGAGCATATAAAAACATTTATTTTTTCTAACTAAACCAGCCATTGTTAATGGCGCGTGCGTTGATTTAAACCTAATTGCATTAGGCAAAAAGGTCGTCAGGTTCCGGAAGGATCCGAATTTTTTGAGTGTTCTATATACATATCTAAACATATCCCTGCTTGTAGACTGTTTTACTAAATTTCCGTGCTGGAGCATATCATCTCTGAAAAACATTTTTCTTCTGGAGAAGCTTATATGAACCTTAAAACCTTTTCTCAAGGGAGTCAAGCTTAGGTTGCGACTATAGGTTGCGATTTCCTAACATTTAACTTATACTTGCTGACGCTAAGACTATTCTTATATAGAGCTCAAAATCAAGTAAATTCTGAAGTAAAGCCTTTTGCGTTATTACCGTTCTGCTTCACGCATCAAGTTATTTGAGGATTTTACCAAAGCCGCAATCCTGGATCATTAGTCTCAAAATAAGCTGATCTGTTAGCTAAATAATCACACCTTTTTCGCGTTGTAAGGGCATCGCATAACAATTGCGGGCTCAAGGAACTTAGGGCAAAAGAAGCTTCTAGTTTATCTTCTCTATACGTCGCGCTAGACTGTCATTATGTCCAGCTAAATCAACTTGATATCTTGTCTCAGTTTTAATATATCTAGTTTATAGTTTGTTCCATTTTCTCTATCCATGCTTTAACAATACCTGGTAAAACAAAACATTAATAAGAAGTTTGTGGAAGAAAAACCCACAGATTTTATATTTAGAAAATCTGCAGCAGTTAAAAAAGGCTTTTTATCCCCGACCCAGGGCATATTAATTTTAATGCGTAGTTTGTAGCACAGTGAAATAAGTACCGTAGACCCCTAATACCTTTTAGAGATATGGTCTCGATCATGGTGAATTGATTAAGCCATGTTTGTTCGTCCGTCCGTCCGTCTGTATGTGTGAAGCATTTAGGTCTTCAAAATTAAGCTAGAGAGCTGAAACTTGGTGCACGACTTGGTTCTTCTGCTGCACAAAGTGTGAAAATTGGTAAAGTCCGCCAATGCTCACGTCCACTACTGGATTCAATCTCGAGACAACCTGTATTTCACAATTTCTTACAAAATGCCTTTTGGTCAATATAGACAAGGCGTAGGAACTCAAATTTTGGTGCAGAACAATATTGGCATGAAACCTTTATAAAGGCAAAAATTGTACCGCCCACACCATTGAACATTCCCACTATTAACAAGTTGGATCTGCAAAAAACCGATTTCTAGGAAAAATCACTCCAAATCGAAAAAGCAATGACAAATATTAATAATATTACTTTGCTAAGTTTGTTTCATACAAAGTTTTGAGCTCCGCCCCTTTTTAGGTGGCGATATCAGGAAAATTAGATTTTTTCCAGAAATAATTTTGGTTTTTAACGCTGTCTCTTATAATCCTTAAGAAATAACAATTAATTAAATTTATTTTCAGCCCACGCCCATTTTTGGGGGGCGTAGCCAATACATATTATTGACATTAGATACAGTATATGAATTCGAACTTTTATATTTGGTGTTAAACGGTAAATAGGCTTCATTCGTCGGGTATACAGAAGTTCGTTACAGACGAACTCTAGCCCATTACTCACAAGTTTGCTTTACGCTGCACGACACGGAAAAATTTTCCAGTCTAACGGTCACCATACTTGTCTTTTTTGGAGTAAAAAGTAATAAAAGATGTTATTGAAGATCGAACACGTGCTTCGGTTGGTGGTCGCGGTCCTCAACCCGCTTTGGCCACTACAGTATTCTCTCGGAAAGATCAAGTCAGCTTACACATGTGAGGCGTGGCTTGGAAACATAGCATGGAAGAGACCGTTTTCCATAACAAGTGAAGACTGTTGAATATTTTAGAAGATGTGTCCAAAATGTTCTTAAAAATAGCTAAGAGGCTGCTTTCCTTGCGCTTTTCCTGCAAAAATGTCATCCACCACCCTATCGGAGGATGCTATAGCTTTTGCAAAATTTAAGGCCTTAAATGCAAATTGTCCTAGTTTATGAAGTGAACAGAAACGAAATACATTATAAAAAGACTTTTTTTTCTGCTGACAATGCATTAGCTTGCCTCCCATAGACATATCTACGACTGTATCCACATTATCATAATACAAGATCTATTTCAACAATCCGCTTATGGCAACACCCAAACCCAAATTCTCACCCAACACTTGTGAGCATTACTCCAGCTCCTTGCTGGTCCACTAGTTGACCGGTTGCCCCAAAGAAATTACCACACCGACCGCACCGCAAATTCTCCTCAGTGTCCTTTATCCATTGTGATCTCAATTTGCCCACAAATCCATGCATGTCTGCTAATCTCCGACATTATAATAACAAACAAAACTGTCGTCTTTGTGTTAATCTACTTTAGGAATGTCCTTTCCAGTCTATGCTTTCCGGTTTCCCATCGCCCGCCACAGTCGCGTCGTCCATCGTCGCACTCCTTTATGGGCGAGGAGTTATGGTATGGTAAAGTATAAAAAAGGGTCAGCAGAGTAAAAAACGAAATGAACAACTGATTTACCCAGGGGGATGAAATTGACTCTTGTGTTATGAAAGGCCGCAGTTAGTCTTCCTTCCTCTTTCTTGTTTAGCTGGCCAAGACTCGACGCCGAAGGAAGCCCCGATTATCTAAAAACAACCATTTGTTGCTCACCGCACTTGTGCCGTGCACCATGGCGTTAGGGGTAGGTTGGGGTTGCGTCGAGTGGCCGACTTCGTAAGCCAAAAGTAGTAAATTCACAGGAAGATGGTCTCAGCCCGAACTCCTTCTGTTGCCCCGTCATCACTGAAATCCCAAAAAGGACGACTACAACTACGATTACTGCACAACGATGAGGACCATGATGATGACGACCAACGACGACGACGCCGGCGACGACGACGGTTTCGAAGAAGAACAGACATCAGAATATCTTGTTTTCCCCTGGAACATAAATCGAGTAAAGTATGGAAGGAGGAGAAGAAAAGGATCCACAGGATTTGAGAGTGCAGTAGACGAGCTGTTGAGAAATTTAAGGGAGTGTACACCGACATACTTCTGGTTCTGGTTCCCCTACTGCTGGCGCTGTTGCTCGAGTGATGTTTCTATTTAAGTCTTGAACGAAGTAGGTATGAGGCCAGCAGAGTGTGTCCTCTGCATCTTTGGAAAATTCCACTTTTACTTTCAGTGTGGTCTACCATCTCTCTGGTTGTGTGGTTTGGGGTGATGACTGCCTACTTTATGCTGGCTTAAGAGGGCGTGCATAGCCTTCATCGTCGTCGTTGGTATATCCTTAGGCAAAAGCGGCATGCACCAGCACCAGCCAATGTACTACTATGCAATGTTATGGTGCTCGCGTGAAAGTGAAAGTTTCAATAATGCCATGAAGATGTTTGATGTTGGATCGGGGTTAAAAGGAAACCCCAACAAGGGTTAAACTGCTGACAATATTGTATATAATCATTGGCTGTTCTGGTAGGAAGATGAATTCATGTGAACACAGATATCCTTCAGCTGAAACGAGGATACCAACCACAAGCTTTTTGTACATTTTTTTGCAAATTGTTGTGTTAACGATGCGGATTATTATCTTTATACACTTATGGAGCGCTTGACGTGTTTATTTGCGGTGGGTTTAATCTTTTTTGCAGGTGCGTGTCCTGGAGTTTTCTGTTTGGATCGCATGCGACACGTGCTACGATAATATTTACTTACCTGATCCTTCTTGAAGGATAAATGAAGGCCGATGATTTCTGCACTACATCATATCAGAAAAATGCTAGGATATCAAATTGAATTTTGGAACATCCATGGTTTCGATGATGGTTAAAGTTTTTCCGTAAACAATAACAATTTTGGTGAAAACAGGGTTCTCATCGTGTAAGAGACAGGACATCGTTTTCGATAGCAAGCAGAAAACTTCACTGTGGAGCAGTCGATATCGTCTTTCGATTTTTTTTTGACGTTAAACGGAAAAACATGCCAAGTAGGTACTATAACTGTGCGTTCATTAGGCTATTAAATTGTCTAGATAATTTCAAATACTATACATGAAATTTTGGAAGGTGCCACTTTTGCCTAAAGCTTTGGACGCAAATATCTGCAAAACCGAATGCCCATAGCGTGCTGACTGACGATAGCGTTCAGTCTCTATGGTCAAAAGACGTTGTTCAAAAAGCTTAGAAGATCCATCGCCTGACCCCCTACAGGTTAAAGAGACCAAAGATTTTTTTGCCGATTCCGAATGGCGAACTGAGAGGTCTCTCATGAAAAATGATACTCTCGGAGGGTTCGTCAAACCCTCGTGGAGGTGGTCCACCGTGAAAAATTTCATTGCCCCGGTCGGGAATCGAACTCGGGACCTCGTGCTCGTGCTCGTGCTCGTGCACAGTAGTCCTATACACTAACCACCACTGCGTCAGTTTCCAATGGCTGCTGAAAATTTCAGTGAGGATTTCTTAATTAGCCCTGTCTTGGTTGGTCAAGGGTATCAGACATCCTGGGGCAGAATCTGGAAAAAAATTTCCTGGAACAATGCTGTCCAGGTGTGTTAACCTCTGTCGGATTCGGTTCTAGCTTAGCTTTTTATAAAGTTCTTAAAGAGTCTTTTACTGCGACTCCACAGAATGGTTCAGGCCTTATAGTGGTGCAGTTGCCCCGACATTAGCTGCCCTAAAAGCTACTGTGGGTTGGAATGCACTGAAGGATGATTAAGTTTATTTTTGACTAGTTCTTGGATGGCCGACTGTTTCCAAGACCAGCTTTGATTTGGTTACGTTTGAGTCAAGCGCTTTGAGAGCTGCTTGGCTGTCCAAAAATATGAATATTGTTTTTTCACTTGTGTTAGAACTTAGAGAAAGGAACTTGGAGGACTCGAACACAGTAGTTGATAGCAAGAACTTCCATGGCAGAACACTTTTTATAAAAGCTTTATTTTGCAAGTACACCCACGAGGGGTGTGCTTTCAGACTTAGATTACTCAAAGCTAAGTGGCCGCCTTTGTAAGAATAGGAATCTTGTTATATAAATGGAGCAGGCGATGAATGTTCAGCCTTGCTTCCATGCGGATATGTTTTTGAATAGGTGTAAGAACCAGGATAGTTGGGGTGGAGCAAAGACATCCCAACATGCATATTCCAGCTAGACGTTGTACGAGTATTCCTTCTAGCTTTTTCACCGCAGTATGACTTCGTTGATCTTTGTCCATCAGACAAGCGCGACTTTGCTGGCCTCGTGCCGAGAGTGTAGGTATATCATCCGCAAGTATTTCATTCGGGCCCTAAGACTAGACCACAACTGTTACCGCAGGTTCGACGGCAGATACACAACGATCTGGTGTCTCTGTTAACGGTGCAACCTATCTGTGGGTTTCATGATAGTCTGCTTTCAAGGAATATTCCAAGATACTTCTCTAGAAATCTATATTATTTCACCATACAGTGTGAGTAGGCAGAGAAAATCTATTTTCCTCCGTTTTGTTAAAGAAACAATAGACGTCTTTTTAGGATTTACAGAGAGCCCTTCTTTGTTGCACCATCCCTGAATAAATTCCGGAATGGTGCTTTCGAGTTTGTCACTGATAATAATTGCCGCCATCGTCAGCATATCGCAAGTCATCAATTTCTTGGTCTAGCACATAGTCCTGTATACTTAAAATAAGACTTCCTACGACTTTTATATTCGAGGTAGTTTAAAAATTTCAAAATCTCTCCTTTCGAGAACAGCTTAAAAAAATACTTCGTAGGTAGCTGAACATTTTGAAGGCTTTAGGATTGCCTGCGTATGCCAGAACTGTTAGTGATAAATTTACGTAATTCGTTCCTTACGATTTAATTTATTTTAGCACCCCCTACAACTTAAGGTCAATATACATAAGCATAGATATATTGAAGTGAGGTTTTAATATACTCAAAAATATAGTTTCTGGACCCTATTCAACAGGAATTGAGTGAAGTTTGAAACATTTTAATATATACATAGCACAACACAGAAGGAAATTCTTGTTATGGCCATCGTTACGTTAGGGGGGATTTGACACTTTATAAAGAACTTAATTTTGGTTGAAAAAAGGGTTCTACTTCAAACTCTTATAGAACTTATATGACAGTCAATACATTTTTAAGATAATACGTAGCTAAACACACTTTCATGGCGCGGTTTTTCTTTTACTTGAGTGTATACATACATTCTTGTCTTATTCTTTGTAAGTGTTGATGTTTTTGCACAATAAAACTTCGTTCATGTTAAATAAGGTGATGAAATTGATAAGTAAAAAAGTGCATTAACAGAAAACAAGGTGCGCTTTTAATTTCTTCGGATAATTCATCAAAATAGGACAAAAATAAACAATGCTCTTCTTGAATTATTATTACATTATAACATTAAATAAAGAATGCAAGGTTCTATGTAGAGCTCATATAGCACCATTAAAACACTCGAGGAGTGTTTTTTTCTGCTTTACCTTTTAGAAACTTTAGGAGCCTATGTGTAGCCCACTCAAAAGCAGAAGAAACTACTCAAATATTTCTCAAAGGGAAATTTTATACTCTTAGCACGTTTTTGATGGCACGAAATGTATAGTGCTTGTACGTACTTTATCAGTTTTGCATTGAAAAACATTTCTGCTTTATTTTTATAATTGCATTGGTCAGAGAGTTACTCAGAGGAAGTGTTTTCTTTCGCATACATTTGAGAAGTATGTGACAACAACACTCATTGAAATTTTCCTTTTTGATCCTATATGATATACTGCATCCATGGATCAAAAAGGGAAATTTAAAGGTTTTAAACCACAATGAGGACTCGTTTTAAAGTTCTACCCAATGCCAGTGAGCGGATAAAATCCTTGAACTGCTGGACCAAAAAAGCCCAAACATAACTTATTTGACCGACTAGACCATGGAAAAAATAGCAAAAAAGGATTCTCTAGAAATTTCTAGAATTCTCTAGAAATAAAATTTTTGTTTGATAAAACCTAGTTAAAATTTATATAGTTTCATTCTATTAGAAATGTAAAATTCTTCTAAGTGTTTTGCTTGAAATATTCTTTGTTGTTCATTGGTTTCTTTTGTATGACATCTGGTAACCTCCAAGTGCTATATAAGAGTGCAAAGTAGTACTCCGGATGTGACAAACCTTTAGTGTTATAAAATAGGTGCTGGAAACGTCTATAGAACCTGTGCTATAAGACCTAACTCTTCAGCACTTTTACACTTATAAATTCTGTGCAAGGAACGTTTATAGCACCACAAAACTAATGGTGTTAGCACATTTAACTCTTGTAAAGGTGTCTTGACCGGTTGGTGTAATCTATACTTTGTTGAATAGCCGAATAACAACAAATCATAGGTTTGCACTTAAAGTTTTCTAATAATGGTTCAGCATACGTTTCTATGACCAATTTTACAAGTAAATCAGCTGCGCACCAATGGTACGATTAAGAAACATTTCAAAACCAGTAGTGCGACTGAAGAGCATTTTGAGTGTGTTATAAGACCAATATTTAAAAATCAATTCCAATGGTTCCAGAGTGTGCTACTTGGGGAGTAATTAATTACGATAGACCCCCAAGAACTTTAAGGCCCTCAATTTTGAGCTAGGGAGCTGAATCTTTGTGTGGTAGATCTAAGACGTCAATACAAGCTTTCAGACACACCCACAATTGGTCTAAAAGTGCATCTATTTCCAGTGCTTTCAAAATAGCAAGACGTCGGAAAAGGCTAAAATTTGACATAAAATCCACACCAGTCCTCTCCGGGTAAATAGGGAATACAAAATGGGCGTGACATCGATTGAAAAAATAATTTTGCAAACGCATTTTGTTCAAAATTTTTGTAGGAAATTAAATGCTCATATAAGGTTTTGGCCACGCCTATATTTGGTGGAAGAATTAAAGAGAAACCTCTTTGTCTCCAGAAAAATATGGATTTCAATTGTCCAAAACCTATTCAGCAAAGAATGGGAAATAAAATCTACGTTAGATAAGCCAATCGTATATTTCGCTTATACAAAGTCCTTGCACACCCAATTTTGGGGGTCGAAATTTAAAAAACAAAAAGTAAAATTGAAAAAAAAAAAAAATTGTTTCGTGCGTTTAAACTGCTTTTTGGAATATTTCTATGCTTATATTGATGTTTAGCTCTAGGGGCCGGTCACGAGCAGACTCTTTTATAAACAAAATTATAAAATCTTTTAAGGAACAATAGCAAGCATTTTTTATTTAATTAATGATTCTTGAATGACAGCCGGAAAGGTTAAGGAAAACAAAAAGATAACAATGCGAAGGAGAAGAGGAAGGAGTTCCATGCCGCGTTCCTTTACAGACGGAAACTATTGCACTCAATTGCTGGTTTGGCTCAAATTTGATGGAGGCATGGCGATTTCTTTTTTATAGGATATGGGGCATTATTCGATCCGCAGATGGATCGCAGATGGACAGAAATTCCACTTTCCCCTAGTTTGTCTAAAGTTCTTCAATATTCAATAAGATTAGCCGCCGAACAGTTATGATCGCCTCAGTGGCTGCGAGGATCTAACCATCATGCTCAATCCTTCTTTTTAACCCACCATTCAGGGCTCTTCTCTATGCAACTGCAATCTCTATCCTAACAGTTTTGTATATTAGAATGAATAAAATTCCGTAACTCTGTCAGATGATAAAAATAAAACAAGTATCATTCATTTATTCATTAAAATTTCCTGCAGCTACTGCGGTACAGATGTGAATCGTCAATTGCAAAATGTGTTTCTTCTAAGCGCTGTCTCTGTACCGCACTGGCGGCATTTTCAAAAGCATCCGTTTTCACTTCAATAAGCCCAATTTCGAAGCCTCCAATACTCCAATCATTTTCACAGCACATGAGATGGTCAGCTAAGCCTTTGCCCGCATACGAGTGAAACAAAAGCTTTTTCGTGAATAACACTGGTGCAGCGCCAAACCAAAGGCAACGCAGAGACGGCCGACTTTTCGATGGCGATTTCTACACCATCCAAAAGGATGATGGGTGAGGATTGCCAAAGTGCGCCTCTGTACATCCTCGCATAAATTATTATCCATCGTCGTTTTCTCCGCCGACGCACAACACAGCGTTCAACACCAAACGTCCACCCCCACTCGAAAAACTGCAGCAGCTCGCCCATCTCTTTCTCAATATTTGTTTTCTAAAAGTCGCAAAAGGCCTGGAAATTTTCAGCTACAGCAGCTTTTCGTTTCGCAGAATTCGCTGCATACCTACTCGTAGTTTTGTGTTATTTCTTCACTCGGTGCTGTTGCTTTTGCATCTATGCATCTGTGGTGCACATGCAAGGACCCAGGATACGCTACGCAGATTGGGTAGAGGACCCCTCCTAGCTTGCAGGCAACTTCAGCCTTTCTCGCTCTTTCTGTGATGGTCACGACGGGACCATCCGTTGGTTCGGTCCAAGACGAAGAACGAGAAATAAATTGCTTTAACGGCCGTTGGTTAGTCCACGGTTCATCTATTCCAGCAGAGAGATGCTGATTTTGAATTCTGGATGCCAGATGGATGCCTCGTGCATAGGCCTAAGAACGGAGTAGAATGCCGAACAGGATAAACAAAGCGTACGTAGATTGCGTTTTGCACACAAGCTGTACAGCTATACGAAGCGATAGGATGGGGACGTGTATGTGTATGTGTGTATAAATATTATGCAGATGACTCTATACAATATATGTTGCGAAACAAGGCTACATGGGGATTTTCGGGCTCCACTATGCGATAGAAAACCAAATAAGGGTTTTTTCTGCTCGTTTCCGATTTGGGATGGGCGTAGGCTCTCTGCAGCTCAGCGCGTGCTTCAAATAGAACTATATTTCGCTTTCGGGATTTCATATGCTCGCGCTGAAAGTCTGGAATACGTAAGAGAACAAATTTTGTATGAGAATGCAGCTAGTATTAGAATTTTGCTAAAGTTGGAAACTTTTGAAACTTATTCGTCCTCCAAACTTTTGGGATTGGTCATTTAAGTTAAGATAATTATTTTATTTGCTATTTTATTTTCAAATTTCAAGTTCATAATTGGTTATAGAAGATCTATACAACTCTTCGATGAGGATTTGTACAAAACCCAACCCGGTTGTTATGCCTACCGAAGAATTTATGTTATTCTTCCCCCGAAAGTCTATGGTCATTAAAAAAAGGAGCCTTTCAGTACGAGCTAAGAGCTTCACGTCGGGTACAGGTAGATACAATGTGTCGTATCAGATATTACTTGAGACATTCATAGTTGTCACTTCAAATAGCCTTATTTACTTTAGAGAGGTCCGAATATTTGGGAAGGATATTACCCTCGTTGGGTTTTGAACCCAGATCTTCCCGCGGTGTATAGGCATAGGCATATACACAGACACACTATGACTCACCTCTTCGCGACACGGCAACAACAACTTGATTTCGCTTAAGGTTTTGTATTCCATTGAGAGGAAGAATGAAAAATTGGTCTGCCAATAATTTTAGGATATGCCACTTAGCGTGTTACCTCTCATATCGCTTAGTTTAACTTTCTTTTTCCAAGCTAAACCTTGACGCTTAACGGCGAAGAATTCTAAATTCTTTTTATAGTGAGAGCGACTGACTACAAGTATTATCCAATGCTTAACTTTTGGAATACAGTTAATATTCAATAAAACTAGGTTTTTGAAAGTTGTTTTTAGAAGTGTTCAATCAACTGTGGAGAACAGTATGAACTTCTTTGAATGATTTTTCTGTGTGGAATGACAGTTGATTTGCGTATTTCTGTGAAAAATGACATCTGCGTATAGCTCAAACTTCTTTTCTTGTGTTTTTCTATGTGAAGTAAGAGTTGGGAGAGTCAATAATTTCTAGAGTAGAAATTATTTTGAAGTTTTGGCAATTTTGTTGACAGAGTTAACTCTGCACTCGAAAGCTGCTCGCTGTGTTAATTCCAGACTCGTTTTGTTACGGGCTTAACAGAACTTGTGTAGGCGGTTTACTGGCAAACTTAACGCGGAGGTAAGGACGTTGAAAGTTGAACCTCCAAATTAAAGCAAATTATAGATTGTCTGCCAATTCTTACTGATTTATCATCCCGAGATAACAAGACGATTGCTATCAAGTCAGGTAACCCACGTTCGTTACTCCAGATTGATGGGTAAAGTATTTCGATGAAAACGAACTTGCATGTGCTAAAATCCCCCGAACGACGAACAACGACAAGTTACTTACAGCAGTAGGAATAGACCAAGGACGCTGTCGATTAAAAAGTCTTCGACATTTTTTCGTGATCGAAGATTAGCAGGAGAAGGAGAACTGCTTTTTAGGATTTGTACAAAGTGTATCCTATAGCATTAGCCCGAATCACGATCTACAGAATAGAGTCCTTGTTCACAACTTCTGCCTTCGACGGCAGAAGTTGAGTTTTCTTACATAGATAAAATCATACTCTAGGTCCAATTTGAAGCTTCAAATTATTAGTATCCAGTGCTCAAGTAACCCTTAAATAAAAGCTAAAGCCTGCTTTTATTTCCCTACGAATTCCTCTTTCACCGGTCTTTCTAAACTCTTTATGGTTTTCGATTTTTAGCTTTTCGTATAATTCTCCAAGTAAATTCATTGTCGATAAGCTGCTTCCAATTGCCTCTACAAAGTAAAGTGAACTTGTGGGTCGAATGATACATTAACGGATCTAAGTAGAAAAAAAGGTAAAAAGGTAAAAAGATAAGGTCAGTGCGCAGAGTCTACTATGTTATAAACACGACAATCTCCTTCTTGTTATTTTAGGGCAGGTTTTCGAGCCGAGATGTTCTCCCTCCTGAGACTCGCAACAAAACGAATGTGGATTTAAATAGAGAGGAGATTTTCAATGCAGGCCTTTAAGTTACCGCAATTCGACTCTTGCTATATTTAATTCTTCCAGCTGGCACTTTGGATAGAAAAAAAGCATATAAGATCGAGCTGTGCCTGAGACTCTGCTCATGTGTAATTTTTGACGGAAACATAAAAAAAAACAAAAAGAAGTTGAAACTCCGGAATTTTTTTTTCAGTTGCCATTTGTGAGTTTTACCCTGCATCGAAATTGACTGATAAACTCATTTCTAGGGTTAGATCTGGCACTAAAAGCTTAGTGGAGCCACTCTGTGACCTCTCACAACGTTGCGTTTTGTGTGCGTATAAACAGGTGTTTGCCTTCTCTGATACACATGGAAGCGACCTACGATTTTTGACTGTTTCTTGAAGCGTGTGCAAACCATGAACTCAGATCAAACAGTCGTATTTGTTAAAACTTCCCAGTAAAAAAAATAGGTTTGATAATGAACCGTACCGATTTAGGGGGAAGGGGGGCAAGTCCACCGTCTTGCCTCCCTCTCCGGGTGCCTATGAGCGGATAGCTGACTCTTATAGCTACTATTGCTTTTGAATCGTTGAATTGTGAACATTGAGAGAAAGTAAAAGGCGATTGAACTGACTCCAAATGTTGAATTTCAATTGCGGTGGAGTTAGCTGTGATTCAAACTTTAATAAGTTGTGTTTGAGTAATAAAACCTTTGATTATAAGAGTAAAATCGGGTTGTATTCGTCGAACACCAGTCAGTATTGCAATATTGCTTGCACCCGCAATGGCATAACACTTGCGGAAGGAAGCTTTGTGGCTTACACAGGGTTTTGATGTTCCGGCTTTGCTCAGAAGCTTTTTTTTTCTCCACTAAATTAATTTTTTTGCTTGCAACATACGTGAGCATTTTTAAAGTAGTGTTAACCTCATGATCACGAGCTCTTAATTAGTTTTCTGTAAATTTTGGTCTGCACCTTTATCCTTTGAAAAATGATCGGGGGTTGAGACATCTCAGTTTATACTGTTTTTATACCTACTTGTAAATTGTAATTCTTGAGAGCTTCCATTTTCCAAGGAAAACATGACCCTCCCATGGCATTTCTAACAGGGTGTAAAACACCTCTGTGGTTCCATGGTCAAGTCAATCTTCAGCTCTTAATCCTATTGAGAACTTGCGGGATGAACTGAAAAAAGCGGGAAGCAGTATGCAAAAGAAATGGTATTCCATACCTTCTGCATAGTGTCAGAAAATGGTAGGGTCACTTCCACGTCAAATCCAATCAATTTTGAAAACTTACGGAGGATACTCAAATTATTAGAGTAAAAAAAAAAAAACTCAAATATGTTAATAAAATCTATAAATAATGATTATTTAGGGACATTCCTATTTTTTTGGCAAGGCGGAAAACATTGCCTCAAACATTTTTGTTACGTATTTTTTTTAATTATTTAAAAAATATCGGATTATTATTTTTCATATTTCTTAAATAATGCTAACTTTATTAAAATAAATGTTTAAATAAAAAACAAAGTGTAAATATGTAAATATATTAAAAAAATCAGTTGTATAGAAAAAATTTCTCACACCTATTTTTTTGGCCAGCTGTGAATATCCTTTTCTAGAGGTATGGTGACTGATAAATTAGTATTTCTTGTTATTCCTTTTGAAAAATTTCGACGAAAATATTTTACCATCACCCATCTTTTGACATATTCCTGAAGGCTCTTCAAAGCTGTTTATATGTCCGTTTCGCTTTGACAGCAACGCTTCTGCCTCGTTCCATTTCCAGGGAAGGTGATGTTCAGGTACCTGCAATGCCAATCCATAAATGCAAAAAGAACCGACCGTTGGATAAAAGGACGAGACTAGCAAAAAATATTATTGACCAAGAATATACATATTTCTGCATCGGGAAGTATGATGACCATATCTCACGTCACGTCCAAGTCGCCCAGGTGCGGTTGTTGGGTGGGGTACCTACCGTACAACCATGGGCACATTCAATATACATTTTCTTTTTTATCGAAAGCAAGGACTTGATGTCCTACCACTCCGTTTTGTGTATGAACATATACCAATTCACGAATATGCACTCTCACACACAATCTTTCTCCTCCAATGAAGTCGTCGGATGTGCGCCTGAATCTCGAGGTTGGATGGCACCTATACCGCTGCCATGCCAGCAGGAGCCCAGTACGTGAATATTCAGATGTTCTGTCAATCAATCAAGGTTGCCGTAGATGTGCTACTGCTGGGCATTATTGCTAGAATAATGTGGAGAGCGGGGGCGCACTGTCGCAGTAAGAACCTATAGGTTCGAAGGATATGTCCTTCGCCCATCCACACAAAGCGAAAACTTATTTTTAACTTAAAACCTGCAGCGCGCTACCCGATTGCGATGGTTGCCCGGGTCGGACAACCTATAGGACCATCGGCGATGGAAGAACGTAGAAGGAAGAAACGAAAATATGCAATACACTCATATAAGTTTTGGCGAGCCTTTCCAATATTTTGCGTTGTGTACACCTGCATACGACACCACACACATCACACCGAGACGAAGGATATTTTCTCATCTATGGCTGCCATCGACTTTTTGTGTGCAGCAACCGAAAAAAATTTTTTTTATTTTGAATTTTTCTATTTTGCTGGCCGGTAGCTGTGGTGCTGTATGGGACAAGAGATCCACCTACCTTTAGAGAAATTCGATGGTTCTATAGCGACTGGATCCTTGGCCAATAGATGCGAAGAATGTGCGAATGTGAAGCGTATCGGTTATTTGTATGGGTGTGTGCTCCTGAAGGGCCCACTATCTGATGCATGTGATAATGTGCGTGAAGGTAGGTATATGAATTGATTAGCAGGAGGCTGGTTTAAACGTGTCGCGTTTAAATAGACGATCTCAAGGCGAACCAGTTAAGCGAAAGGTGTAATTAAAAAGTTTTTGTATCGAGACAAATGGAGCCTTCAAAGCTTTGAACAGGAAGAATAAGGAATTGACTAAGTTCTCTATAGGCACACTTCCCTTAGATACAAATCGATGAAAGGTTTTAATTGTCGAAATGCCGTCGGGCCCTGATGTACCTATACATTCGAATTTAAATTTTTTTTAAAAATAAACTCGCGAAAAGGGTCCTCTGACTACCCATAAAATGCGTACCCTTAACGCTACCCAAAAAACGTAATAAACATAACTCGGTGACTACTTTAGATTACCGGAAAAAAATCCCAGCGCAGAAATACCAAAGCTGCCTATTCGATACCACTTTGGATGCACTTTTCTTTTGGGGAGAAAAAAAAAAGAAAAGCCAGCAGGTTATTCAGTTGCGCACTCAAGTAACAGGCCTGATGTAACGTAGGCTGGCTCTGTATTTGACGTATCCTAATTTTGTATTAAAAATGGGCAACTTATTTGGACACACATCTTTGAAGGTAGATTTTTTTTATATACCTACCTACATTCCTTTTTGCTATAAACGTTTTCTGACGAGGAAACTGAGTATATGAAGGAGCTTAGGGCACCGAGAATCACTCCAATCGAGGTCTACCAGTCCATTTATGAACAACTATAAAAGAATCATCGCAATCCACAGCGAAAGTCCAGCGATCTAAACCAGTCAAGAAGACCAGTCACCGAAAACAAACTACCTAGGCCGAATCCTGAAATCAACCTAAGATATAATCAAGATTCCCGACCAACGCTATATGACCGTATACCACCCGATCTTAATCTGAGCTTTCCCAGCGTCAGGTGAGTATTTATTTTATGTATGAAAGAGGAGGAGTAGACAGCTGATAATCGAGTATATGCGTAGAATGTAGACGTTCTTGACCTGAGTAAGCTCACAAATAACCAAATAACGGATCGACCGACCTTCGCATGTCTCTATCTGCAACATGCGAAGGTCGGTCGATCCCAAATAAAGAGGGAACAGCAAATTCATATTCAAACCATGAAATCTATAACCGAATAAAACCGGTGTTAAACGAGGTCTCCATCAAAGGTCCTCAAACCAACCTCTCTGATGATCAACTCTCTGTAAGTGAAAGAACGAGAACTGAAGAAGGAAGCACGGAATGATATATAAGTCTCCTGCAAAGCTGAGTAACAGAGGAACGTAAAGAACAAATTACAGACTTGCTGCTCGACGTTCGATCGTGGAGAAATGTGAGGGAAACGTATGAGACTCGTGAGGTCTTGATACGAGACTCTCCTCCCCATCCGCAAGCTATTACTAAATCTGTTAAATATTGCAGATTTATCTATAGTGATAGTAGGAAATTTCATTATTTCGGCTGTGTTTTAGTTTAATCTAAACAGCCTCAGGCTCGTTTGACAATCTCAAGATACATCCACCCTCATCAATCTGCGTGCTGCACTTGGAGTAGTAGCAAGAATCGGCTGCCTCCTCCCCGTATGTTAATATTATATCTGTCAGAAATATCTAAGATTGTTAGACGTGTAAAGAACATTGTAACAATAGTAGAATAAGGGTGGTGGAAGATCAAGCAGTAGGTACATATGTTGAGTTGCTATAGGAGAAAATCAAACAAATCCGAAAGTTGCAATTAATCTTGAAGTTAAAATGGAAAAGTAACTCTGGATCCGGCAAACAAAACCCAAGCTTTGAGCCATAGAAAGACCGTCACAATAACCGCCACCTTTCCTCAAACACCAACTTATTTTTTTTTTAAGATGATTGAATTCTATGATTCTTGTAAAGCAGGCATCTCATTAGTCTTTTATGATGATTCTCTAATAAGCGCGGTCAAAAGTCGGTTTGCATTTTCTTAGTCTGCCATGCTGGGGTAGACCTGGACCTTAAACTAAAAGCTTCTCCAATCAGCTCCTTAGTTTTGCAACCAAAGTTGGCTGATGTCCTCTTCCGCTGGTGCGCATAGATTTTTGGCCTTTGAAGGCACAATCCATTGGGACGATCGGTGGATTAACTAGAACTTTTAGTATAATTCGGTGAAAATAAACAAAAGATCTATTTAGGCCGATGTGCCGTGGTGAAACCAAGGGCGAGTCAGAAAATTAACAAAAGAAAAAAGCTGCAAATCTTCATATTTTGCACCGTCTATTAAGTTAAAAAACTATAAAGTTAAAAAACAAGTGTTTTTTATTGTTTGTATACTAAAACACCATTTGTCAATTATACCACACGATTCATACCACATTTATCAGCCATTTGAGCTAGCTTGTTTTTTTTGAACACGATGGATTCTTTTAGCCTCTATAAAGGGTCCACTATAGTGCCACAAATTTGTCCAGAAGTTATCATTTTATGATCGCCAAATCACATACGAACTGAAAATAGGTATTAAGTAATTGCCTACAGATACAAAATTACAAACACTTTGAAAGAAGATAATTTCTTAGTCATCGTTATTGATGAACGCGCCATGTGGAAAATAATAATTATTTTAACAAACTTTCTTATCAATTGATGTTTTTCTTTTCTCTGTTTAAATACCGGAGCAAGAACAAAAAAAATACTAATTTAACTTTATTACACGCTGAAACAAATATGTTCCTTTTTTTTTAAACACAAGAACAACAAACAACAACGATAGAAAATATTTAAAAATAATTAATTTCGTGTTAAGTTTTATATCGAAGCGATAAGATATGAACGACCAGAGCAGCAGTGCAATTATCACTTTTATCTGTTGTGGTTTGTTTGTTGTTAGATTTCGAGAATTTTTCTGAAAAAAAAAAAAAAATGTTTCAACCCCTCCCAGAGACGAAAATATCTTGTACACGTTGATTAAATAAAATAAGTTTTAAGTAATAACAGAAAATAAACAGTTTCGAAGAATGTTGTGCTTGTAGGAGTGTGTTAGACCTTCCTGGAACTAGATTGAACGATTAGGCGGCTTCTTTAGCAGTTTTTATTGTCTTTAATATCACTTTGTGAGCCGACGGTAAATAGAAAAGTGTGATCGCTGTCTTGTGGTGTTAAGTTTAGTTGCGCCAACACCTGGAGTGCTTGGCAAGAGGAGGGAGGCAAAATTTTATCGGAAAGCGATTTTTTATCAGCGAACAATTTGTGTTAGTTTTTGTAAACCATTTAAAGTAAAGGAAACTAACAAGGATAAGGCCACAGTCACAAGACATATAACTATAGAACTGGTTACCTTAGAAATATTACATAAGGATATTAAGATGTTGCTCCGTAAGTTTCGGTCCGTATGAGTTTTGAGCTTCGTCAACTTTAAGCGGGCGCTTGTAAGATTAAACTAAAAAAAAAAGCCAGAAAGGCTTTTGTTTCCGCTTAAGAAAGCTTACCGAACGTATCGTTTTATATTATTTTGGGGGGTTATACTTTTAATTTTTAGTCCCCGCTCATTTTCGGGCGCGGACTTACAAATAATTGACTTCCAATGTATGAAACACTTAAAATTCCTTAAGATATTCCATCGTTATGCTCGTCAAAGTTCAAATGCACATCAATTCACCCTCGAGCCCGCATTCTGATGTACAGTGAAGTTCAGAGGTTCTTTTATAAGCTTTCCATCTCGAATTTGGAATGTCCTTCCAGTGCATCGACACCTATCCATTTTTTCTTCTTTTTCCAATGAGTTCCGCTTGTCAGATGTTTAAGAGATGAAGCCTAGTCCCTTGCTCGAAAGTGAATGATAAAAAAGGCCACGGATTCCGAATTAAAACTCACTGTTAATAAATGTCGATACTTATGCACGGTGACTACTTCAGGCAAAGGACTAAATATCTTTTCAGGGAGAGTTAATTTTCCAAACGACTATATCTATTTGTAGTTTTTTCAGAAATAAAAAATTGAAGTAAAATAAAGGATAAACTCGCCTGCTGATTAAGTGTCTTATCACCGTAATATAAACTAAATTTCCGTCGTTTTTTGACTCCTTATTGGAGTAGCCAATATAGACATGTTTCCCACCCTACCAAATTTTAATAATTTGTTGAACAGAGAAAAGGGAGTTAAGGGAGGGTATTATTTTTCGTTACATGAACTGTAGAACTTCCTTATTTGTAGATACATGGGCTCTTTTGAAAGACCATAACTATTTTACATCACCAGCTTATGTGTCATTTATCATCTAAGGATCATTAATATTATTATACCACCTTAGGTACGAGTACACACACCTATCTACGTTGTACGTGTGTGTTATCTGTTTCATCTTTATTGCAAATAATAGAAACCCCGGCACAATGGGAAGGGAAACTGCATAAGGAAACCTAGATAACCTACAGTCCATAATTTTAATAAGAAAAACTCATTAATATGTAATTTAATACACCAACGTCACATATTAAGGGAAAGCATCATGGCTTATCACATAATGCTTCTGACATCTTATATTGATCATTTTTTGTTTTAGGTGAAATGCTTATAAATTAAGGAGATTCTGCATTTTTATCGCGCACGGGAAGCTATGAATATTTTTGTACATTTTTCTATCTTTAAAGTGTGAATTATGGAAATCAAATGGGCGATAAGCTTTAGCAGAAAAATTCGCAGGGGGATGCAACGAGAAGATTTCAAAGTTATGATTCTTAGAATAATCAGGTTAAAGCGGTACAGGGAATACTTTTTTTCAGAAAGTAGCCAACACCGGCACAAAGTCCGTTTTGAAAACCGCATCAAAAAAACACGTCCTGTGACATTTAAAAAACAAAGACACCCACTGATTTTAAGCAGTTCCTCTTTAAATCCTTTCTCGTTGCATACAAGAAGAATCCTAAGAAACTGTCTATTTTTCAATACGCTCATATGATGTAGGCTTTTCTGTCTTGAGGCTTCACGTGATCATGACTGAAGTCTTAAGATTTTTTTCATTAACAGCTCCTTTTACTTAATTAAGAGTAATCTTTTAACTTAATCAGTGTCTGCTGTCGAAAACTTAAGGACTTGAACTTATTGTGCTCAAAGAATACATGTCACTCCAAAAAAGTTATAATCCTCTGGCCTTGATGTTTTAAAATAATATACTAAATAGACAAACTAAGTGCCTTTAGAACTTCGCACAACCATAAAACTCTAGAGGTATAAAAAGGAAGACACCTTTGCATCGAAAACTTCCGCTTGAGCCCGATCGAAGCCTTTTATGGTTCTGGCACCCAGGAAAGTCAGGTCGTACAAACTTGGATAGTAAAATCCTATCAGATCATATTGTCTCCTGGTATACCAGCTCGACAGGTTTTTCTCATATTTTTCTCAATTTTTTCTCAAATTTTTCAATCGCGGTCTCTTCTTCAAAATAAATATGTTTAGCTTTTGAGCTTTGAGCTGAGGTGGTTATGATTTCATACCTTGACATGCATAATGCATTCGATCGATGTCTATTACGTCTAACTTCACTTCACTGCAACAAGCAAATGTGAAGCAGAGGTTTACCGCGCACGATCACTACTTTCACCTTAGGGGAGAAATGGCATGAAAAAGCCAGGTTTTGAAAGAGCCACCTTCTGTCTCTTCTATCTTCAATCTATCGTTTTATGAAATAGAATAATTTGAGGTTATAACTTATACAGAAAGCCTTTTTAGAGAGCCGGATGTGATGTGATGAAAAAGCCGACTATTTCATAAATTTTTTTAAGGTTAAGCGGGTTTAATTTTCAATTTCTGGTAGGAAAAAAAGGCAGATAAAAGAAGGAAGGCAAAAGAAAGGTTTAAATTAAGAAAACGGCAAGAAAAAAGCTTGTTATTAAACAAATAGGCACTTTGCAAAATCAGTTATAGTATTTTTTAGTAATTTAGATCTGAAATTAAAGCACCGAGACTAATCAGGTGGTGTACGCAATTGGAAGAGGAACGTCGCGTGTGAAACTGGAGACGGGTAGCTGCAGATAAAGCTGGCTGGCGAAGCTTGTTGGCTGAGGCCCAGGTCCACACCGGACTGTAGCGCCAGTTTAAGTAAGCTAAGGTCTGAAACTTCTATATAATGTTTGCTCTGGCGTTGAGAGATAAGACATAAGACGAACACTTATTTGAGGATTTCAGCGTCCTTTGAAATCAGCAAACTTATAATCCTCTCTTTCGCTGTCTGCGGCTTTTGCTGGCTGAAAGGCTAACCCCTTGGGCTGATTTATCAATCGTATGACCGTTTTTATTGGTTGGAGGTCACAAAACTTAGTTCATTATACAAAAACGGTTATTATTTTCGATTTGCCGCATCTAGAGTCTCAATATCGCGTGACAGAAGCAAAGCCGTTTTTTTTTCAGGTCGCAAAACCTAGTTTTTTTACTGCCTACTAAGTCAAGCAAATTTACTGAAGCAAGCAAGTTTCCTGAATACTAAACGAAGACTGTAAAAAAACATCACAATTTCGTGACTTAAAATCTACTCACAAAAAATCCAGTTAAGTGTGTGCGCTCACTCCAAACTTCGCAATCAGTGTGTTAACCATATACTTTCTACAAGGAAGTCAAGTAGCTATACTTCACGTTTAAGCTCGACTACCGCATGTCCAGTAGCTAAGGTGATGGGTGTAAATGACGCTACCGCATTTGGATATGAAAAACACCGCAAACATTGCAAATGAATTGCGATTGCACTTCACAAATTTGCAGATGGTTGGGGGAAGAAAGAAAGTTTCGTTTTCTTATCATATTGGGATGATAGCTACATTGTTGCACATTCTTATTTTCCTAAATATCTATTGCTTTTGGCTCATTTGAACGCATATGTGTAATTGCGGCGTGTTTCTTGTTCAACTGCGGTGTTAAATTTCTCAAATATTTTAGTTGCATCCAAACCGTTTAGTTGTGAATGAAATTCGATCTCAAATTTTTTTCTACCTGTTCTAAGCATTATTTCGTTTTCTAAAGCTTCCATGAGTACGCACGTGTTTAAAGATATAGCTATATAGGTAGGTACACCTACTCACCGTTGAAAAGACTTACCTAGGTACTTTAAACACAATTTTGCGCTTAGTAACCAAATCTATGGTTAGATCACTCAGATGACTCCACTCCTTGCCATATAACATGCAAAACAACCGAATTCGGCTAATTCAAAGACTGCGAGGCTGCAAACACATCAACTCTACCCACAGTCCTCTTGGAACCAGTTTTAAGAGTCTTGCACAGCGTCGTTATACGCATTCGGCACATAACAAAATACAAAAGTTTTTATAGGCTTCACAAGCCAAAGCCAACGGCATTTCAACTTCTGCAATTGGCTACTCTGCGACGAATTGATCCCAGTAATCCAGCAGCCATCAGCAACGGCCATCCAGCAGCAGGAGCGCCCCGTCATATAAGAGCGTGCTTCTGTTGTACGCAGTAATTTCTCAAGATGCATTCCGCAACCGCTTATTACCATTAATTTTGAATTGTTTTTCGTGATGTTAACGATCGAGGCTACCGCGCACCCCGGATCGATGATGTTATTAATGTCGATATCGATAGATGTGCGCGACGACCTCCGATGTGCCAACGATATGTACATTCGTACATCCGAGGTGCACGATTCTTGGGCCGAGGCATATTTACATGTAACGAAAACAGATTCTGAGACTTCTGACACAGTAGAAAAAAATATTTTAAACACAAAGTTGAGACTGATTTCCCCCCTCTGTGGTGCAGTCTGCGCGGTGGTGGCGGTAGCAATTCGCCGAATCAGTATCCTTCTCCTTATTCAAATCAGTGGCCTTAAAAATGAAGAAAATTCGAGGTAATTATAGTAATCGGCAAACGAGAGCTCGGGTATCTGGGACCTGAAGCTGGAGCAGCCTTTTTTTCTTTATTCGTTCTATGAGCATACGATCTCCTGTGTTCCGCAAATAATATGGAATTATAAAAATCGCAAAATTACTTGCAACTCGAGAAGACAAAGAGCGGATTAGTTCCCAGCATAGACACATAATTTGTAATTTATTCCTGTCGACGCCCGTCGTCGGAGGGTGGGATGGACGGCTGCATATGTTCACAAGTAAATGGGGCTCTCTGTGCGTGGTCAAGAAGGAACTCTGGGGCTTTCGGCGGGTAGGTGGTACAGTACAGTCGAAAATTCAGTTTGAGGGGAGTCAATAAAATTGGATATTTCGAACCACCCCCCATGTAGTCCTAACGCACTATTGCGCAATCAAGTTTGCGGAGTTGGGGTGGCCGTCGCTGCACTACTGACTGCGCCTTCTGACTTCCATTGAGAGTGCGATATCTGGAAGTGGTATACTGCTGTTGCGATGGTGGTGGTGTGATTTATTTTTAATTGAAACTCCAGAATGTGTGTATCTGGAAATGGAATTAATTTTGTTTTGGAATTTCCTCGCCGGCCATCGTTGCATATTTGCTGATAATAATTAAGTGCACGGCCACACGATAGACGTGGCATCTAATGCTAGGCCCATGCAATGGATATAGGGTATATGGCGGTGGGTGTCCTTGGAGTAAGTCGATTTGTGCCCATGTTGCGCTTAGTTGGGTACGAGTTTTGGTTGGGGAACGAAGTCGAGCAGTTTTTTTTTAATAAATTATATTAATGCAGTACGGGGTTGTGTGCCGATTGCACTAATGTGACCCTTAAGTGGAGTGCAGAGCACTCGTTGTGTCTGCAAGTAAGTACGTTGGGGAAAGCTGGCATAAACACACATTAATGGTTTCTATAAATTTTGTGAACTTTCTTTTTATTTAACAAAGTACTTAGCGTCGATTTTATTTCCAATAGTTTTACAGTAGGAGAGAGTAGGGCTAAAAGTAACACATCTTACCAAATCCTATGCTGCTCCTACAATTTTGGCAATAAGGCAGCTTTTTAAATTAAAAAGTCAAGTTTCAGCTGCAATGTCCGGTTTTGGTTGTTACTTTTTATACCCTGTTACTTCTAGCCCCACTCTCCCATACCTATGTATGGAGGCTGAAATTATGCAACCAGTTTGACAATTTGTTTAAGGTCATACGATGTTCGTTTTCCAAAACTCAAATCGGAACGCTAAATATTTTTTATAACTTAGAAAAATGTTATTTATAAGTGTAAAAAATATCGAGGTCCTTCGACTAAAAATCAAGACCTCAAAACAACCCAGACTTCACGAGGGATTGTCAAACACAACGAGAATAATAAATTGTCGTGCAGGGCTTCGAAATTTACGCTCCTCCGTCGGGGTCAACAAAAAATGTAGATCTTTGCATTGTTTGCGAAGAATATAACATCGAATCTTCTAGGGCCCAAATACTCTTTACGTGAAACTCATGTTTTTGAACGTTCCACAACTTCACTCGCACAATTAATGTGCTTGATGTTCATTTGTCTTTACCTCTTAGTTAGGGATTGTTTCCAATAAGACACAAAAAAGAATAAGAATTATCAAACTGTGCTGTACTTTGAAGATGTGTTACTTTCTTCGCTCAAAGTAAGCCTGTTGCATCCTTTTTCCTGACGTTTTGACAAGGGTCACTGTCTTCCTCAGGCAGTTATTATTAATAGAGATCAAACATTTTTTAAATGTGAATATAAGCAACCAATATTAGTATTGTCTACAGTTTGATTCAGATTCAACTAGTTAGTACACACCATATATGATGGGCCACTGCGAGGACCTTATAATAAGATCAGGTTTAAGGAACGTTGTCCGGCTCTCAAACTTTATAATCACATAATAATAATATAAGTAAAAAGTTTGTTACGAAGCAAAAACATCTTCGAATACAGGCGAGTTTATTGATCAGGAGCTCTGCTAAGAAAAATAGAATTATAAAGGGCGATCCCTTTATAATTCGGACCTTCTGATCAATTATTGATCAAATTGCGATCAAACGTTCTGAGGAGGTGGTATACGTACCACGAGACTGGTTTGCCTAAAAACCACCAACTGAGACGATTGCGAATAGACACCAATGCAATGCCCGAAAGGCTTAAGCACCGAGGTAATTAAAGTGTGTGAAGTGAACCTTAACCAAGGAGACATCTAGCTAAGGACAGAGTTGGCTCAAATAAACACATGTTGGTTGAAGACCTGGTCCGACTAGACTGTAGCGCCATTTAAAACAAAAAAGTGAGTAACTATCTTGTAGTAAACTCCTGTAGTTGAAGAGCATAAAAAACTAGACTTCACTTGTTACCTCACACAACGAACAGATAAACATTTCAGGCAAGGGAATCTTTAAGTCCCAACCTCCAGGCTCGAGACAATGTATAGGAAAATCGAACCTTCATTTTATTGATGTAGTCAAGAATGTAGGATGTGCTAAGAGTTCATAGAGTAAAGTAATTACCACCTACCAAGGTCAAATGAAAATTTGGCATAGTGATGGTAGTAGCACCGAAAAGCGATTTTATACGCTACCTACTCAGAATATATATTCCGCAGTGAAACAATAACATTAATACCCTTAACACTTAATTCACTATAGGTGAGTCCCTGGGACTCACCCAGCTTTCTCTTTTGAGCAAGCAGATCCTGCATTCTAGACACACCTGTCTCAGCCCCACAGTACCTTCCTTCATGTAATGTGGTACACACGATATTCGTCGGTCAGGCTTTTTATAACCCATTCCATAGGACAGTAGGTATATTAAGTTTGTCAAATAGGTTGTAACACAGTTACAAGAAATTTTTCGTACACAAGCTCCACAAGCTCAATTCCCCTCACAGACACGCCTACAATCGGTCTAAATGAACAACTGCCTGAGCTATCAAAACTGTAAGGCGTCCTAAAAAACTGAAATTTTATATTTGGCCTCTTTTTTAATAACTGTAATGCCCTCTACACACCGAACCGAAAACTCACAAAACCTTCATCAAAAATATGAGTTTTTCCATACGTTTTTGCAAATTTCCTGTTTTCAAAACCCCTGTTTTTTAGAAGTTTTCGTTCGAAATCACTGTGAAAGTCACAAATAGCAAATTGCCTTGGAAATTAAAAAATAGAATTTGCAAAGAATGTCACTTTTGTCTCAACTTTGGATGTAAATATCAGCGAAGTCGAAGGTCTTATCTGAAATTAGCTTGTAGTTTTGGGGTCATTGTAAAAATCTTGATATGTTTCCACCTTTGATTCATCTTTTAAAGCACGTTTAAAATTAAATACGGCCTAAAATTTGACAGCAAATGAACAATTCAAAACCGAAAACAAATTCTAGTCGGCGCGCGTTTAGAGAGTGTGAACCCCGTTTATCCGACACTTCGCTTTGAACGATATCGAGTTGACGAAATGCGATAGCATATACACTTTTTGAAACCGATTTAAGTACATACTCGAATCGCTTAACACAAAACCGATTTTCAAATCGGTATTATCAAATTTAAACCGACTTCAAAACGCGCATACACGGTTGAATCGGTTCGAATCGATTGACTTTTGAATTTTTGTCACAAATTGTTCAAGTTTGACATAAAAGTAAAACTAGCGATGAACATACTTAACGGTGCATACGGCTGGGACGTGTTGTACAAATATACTGTCAATGCCTTTTACTACAGAAAAAGTATAATTGAATAAACCCTGTAGGTCATTTTTACTATTTCTTGTATTTTAACAATTGGCTTTTTAGCTTACATGCTTTTTTTTTCTTTTTTGTCAATCTGGTAGACGGCCTTAGGCCGAAGATAAACGAGGATAAACGACTTGTTATCCAAATTTTTTTTGTAAGAAAACAACTGTAAACTGTAACGAAATAAAAGTCTACTTAATCTATCTTAATCTAAAAGTACCTAAAACTAATTTTCAAACCGGTTTGTTTGAAACTACTTGATTAGTTTGCGCATAAACATGGCAGTGGAATCGGTGTGAGTCAAAACGGTTACGATTCAATTCGATTCATTTTGTTGGATAAACAAGGTAAGGTCTGCAGTCTGCAGTCTGCACTTCGCAGGTTCCCCTGTCTGATGTTGTAGAAAACTCAAAATAAGTGGTGCTGGATTGGCCCCAGATATTTGGAAATCTGGGGCCAATCCAGCACCACTTATTTGCTGAAGTAAAATATTGCAATATGAGGTGTCAACACTCATTGACCCTACAATAAAAGACTAACGTAGTTCTGACTCTCGTCGAAAGCTTTTATATTTTGCATAATGATTTGCCATTTCAGTACAGTTGAGGAGGTTGAGGTAACGATCTACGACATCGATCATCGATCATAAAAAAAACTTTACACTGATCTTCCACAGCGGCCAGAGCATATAGAACTCCATCATAAGCATAACTTGTTTTTCCGCCCGATGATGTTGGAATCTTAAGCGCTTTCTGCATGCACAAGAGGTGATGTTGGTTTTGCGTGTTTCACCTCTGTCGCTCTGCAAGACTTGCATTGTCAGATGTGCGGCCTCCGAACTCCCCCACAAGAGACTGCATTTCTCTGCGAGTGAATATTAAATTAGAAAACACATGCTTATGAACATATTTTAATTGCGGAAATGAGTGTGATTTATCTTAAAGTTTATATTTATAAAATATTCATCTCGACTTCTTAATTAATTCATTTGCCCCATCTGCCGCCCCATTAGGAGTTTGTGTTTTATTTATTGTATCTTTCTTAACGTTCTCCCTGTATGCACTTTGTTTATACATCCAAGGCGTGTGGTGGATCTGCTCTTCGGTGTTTGTAGGATTTTCTTTCAATTTGTTTAAATACCAGATCAAAAGAAACCTCATCATCACCAACGGCGGCGCGGCGGCATGCAGCGGGTGTCTTGATGGAGCGCGGTGCGCGGCGTTGATGACTAAAGGGAACGTTTCGCATTTGTTTTATTTAATTGACGAGGCAAGGCAAGTCTTTCGATGTCAAGACAGCGAAGATTGAGGCCTTAGATGGTATTGTTTATATTAGGGAAATTGAATTTAATCAACGCTTGGGTGTCGACTCTCGAGAGTCGACGTGATCTTTAGTGTCTGAGACTCTGGAGAAGTTGTTTGAAGCATGGGATGAGATGTATTAGATGTGCACGAGTTTGTGTAAACAAATGATGAAATAAAAACAGATGTATACAAATATGCAAGGGAATGGATTTTAGTTTACTTATTGATGTTTCTTATGCCCGTTATATTAATTTGAAGCAATAGGTACCTACTTTGTTGCAAATAATTAAAATGACTCTTTCTCCATAAAATACAAAAGTATTCATCTTCAGGCTGTCCACTTAAGGTATGCCAAGAATCCAATTTAAATTGACTTATTTACATAAAGCCCTTTACTTAGCCGGCACTTTTCCTAAATTCAACCTATAAGACGCTCGAAAAGTGCAAACTGTAGAACCTCTCCATGTGTGTCAAGAACACACATGGTTGCAAAAGGCAGTTAGTTGTATGGTCGTTATGGTCAACAGTCTGTGAAGTGTGGAGTATAGTAAGATTCTAACTGTGTTTCAAAAAAGTAAAAAGTTAGCCGAAGAAACTGAATTAGCTCAGTTTTATTGCGCTAGTCAGAATAAAAAAAAACAGAATTCTGAGTTCTAAAAAGCAGATTCGTGCTGCAAAAGAAAAAATTTAACCCGCTCCCAGTTAGATTTTAAAAACACGCGTAGTAGAAAAGCGAGTTTAATTTAATTTTTGTGCACATGCCCCAAAATAAGCCTTTACCTTTTACGTTTTAGTACTACTGATCCATATTTTATTACCATGCAGATATCTTGCATTAATATATTTACTTTACCCGTTTTTAAAAGAAAGATGAGAAGAAGCTTCAGTGATGAAGAGTTTAGGTGTTCGACACTCACAACGTCAGCCCCAAAGATCCGCCACCTCATGCGAGCAAGGGCAGGAAATATACAGAGAAATTGTGCCGCAGTATCTTCGTCCTCTTCACAGGCAGGACCGATGGTGCTTTCGCTCAAGCCTAACACATTAGGCTTGGCGAAATTTAGGGCCAAGGTTTTGCAGTGTCTAGCAAAACCTTGGTCCTAAAACCTTTTTCGGTTTTGGATTCAACATGCTTGGACCATAGAAGTTTTATATCAAGGATTACTCCCAAAACTTTGACTTCATCGGATATCGGGGTAGTGACACCTTTCGGGTTTAAGCACAAGTGGAGTCAGACCAGTGACCTTCCTCCTTTTCGTAAAAAGAACAACCGCAGTTTGAAGATTCACTGGATTCACTGAAAACCAATTCCTAGTGAACCAATCATCGATCAAGTCTAGGGATCTCTGCGCCTGAGAGCACACAATCCTTGAGGAGGATTGCTTGGTAACAACAACAAAAAAAGGAGGCTTGGTAACAATTTGTTGGGTACATCATGAGTCACCACAATGTATCGAAATGTTAAAAAAATACCAACCAATCGTACCCATGACGTTTCAACTTAAAGCAAAGTTCTGTGATATTTTTATACACAACCCAGTGTACCTTTAATAATTTTAATGCATAGTTTGAAACACAATAAAATAACCACCGTAGATTTCTAAGACCTATTCTAAGACTTGATCGAGACCGACAGGTGAATCGATTAAGCCATGTCCATCCGTCTGTCCGTTTGTCCGTATGTGTGAAGTTTTTAAATCTTGACAATTGATCTAGTACGCTCAAACTTGGAGTTTATCTTGGTTCTTATTTTGCACAAACAAAGTGTGAAAATTAATTAAGCCAACGGCCACACTCACTGCCACTACTGTTTTCAATGAAAGACACATTTTTTTCAAATTGTCTTTTGATTAAGTTAGACAAGAGCAATACTGGCTCAAAACCCTTAAGCCTTAAGAGAGCAACACCGCCACAATATCGACCATGCCCACTTTTAACATGCTGGATCTTTAAAAACTCGATTTCTCGAAAAGTTCACTACAAATCAAAAATAAAATCCTTTTAACAAATGGCAAAGAAATTACTATTTGCTAAGTTTGCCCACTTTTAGGGGGCGTGTATAGGACAAAACGGCCTTTTTCCGAAATAATGTTCGTTTTTAACGCATTTTTTCCTGATTATAATGAAATTAGAATTAATTGATTTAAATTTTTAGCCCATGCCCACTTTTGTTATATGAATTTGGGCCAAAAAATTTTAAGATTTGGTGGAACACGGTAATAGGGTCGGGGATATAGAAGTTTGTCACAAACGAACTCTTGCACTTACTTACTTACTTGTCATTAAGTTTGACCTCTCATGTTGTCGGAGCATCAACTTGTCAGCTTCGAGGAGAGTTGCGAACAGCAGACATTAAAGACAATGTTGCTCCATTCAGATCCCAAAGCGTTTTGTGTTTAATTTTCCAATCTAAATTCCGATCTTAAATAGCAGTTTAGCACCTTTCCGGTGCACCTTCTTCATTTACGCAGGACATCCAACTAAAACACAATTCTCAAACTGTCTTTATGAACCCCCTGCAATATCTTTCGCAAGTGTATCGCTTTAGGGACCCGCCGCGCCGGCATCGCGTAACGATCATGAGACAGGCTACGACACGAGTATTATTAATAAGTAAAATAATCAATTTTCGAATCATTAAGCGTCCCCCTGTGTGTCGCTTCCATTCTTTAGTGTCGTGGTATCGGTCCTCGCGCCGTCCATCCTAGTCGGTTGTATAATAAAAACTTCATCATCCGGGCTCATCAAATTTGCATTTGAATATCATATTCTATACACACACACACGCACACATGAATTTGCAGTCTCAGTAATGACATCATAATCTTTATTCATCTGTCGCGAACTGATGGTGATCTGCATCTGATGATGTTTGTATGCCGCGCAAGCGCGCTTACTTGCAACATTGTTGGCGGCAAATTACGAATAAAATTTTTAATAAACGACCGAATCCATTAAATATTTTTTGTGTGTTTATATTTGTTTGCTTTTTGCGATATCTGCATTAGTGTGTGCAATTTTGCAGAATATTTTATCGATAATTATTTTAATCGACACTTTCAGTCTGCATCGGCCGATAAGGCGGACCGTTCGGTCTGGCCTGGTGGTGGTATAGTGTTGGTCTCTTGCTCCTCCGCTTTTATTTACTCTGTCGATGCACGACAGCTACGCAGTGTTGTTGTTACCAGCTCATATGGAAGGACTGGGTCTACCTATTTTATTCTTGTCTTAAGAAGTTGATTTCGAATTGGTTGCAAAGAGGAAGTATACAGTCAAGCTGTGTCGTTAGGGGGGTGATATATAGCTTACCCTAAGAATTGGGAATTACTAAATTACTAAAAAAGCCAATCGGTCCAACGCCGTGCACTTTTCAACCTACACCTGCGACCTCCCCAGCTAAGTCCTCTCGAAAATTCAACTACGGCGATCAATGGCACTTGCCTTCCAACACAACATAAGACCCGAACCATCTGTCAACAAATCCGGTGAGAGCTAGGAGTGATGCTTGATAGTCTATACTTAAGATACAACTTCAACCAAACCACCTCGGCATCACCTTAGACCAATCGCTTGCACATAAGGCACACCTAACCAAATCTTCTAAAAACATAAAGACTTGGAACAACGTGATTCAAAACTAGCAGGCGTCTCCTCAAATTGACTACACACGTCCGCTACCTCCAGATACTAGACTGCAGAATAGAAAGCCCCCGTTTGGCTTAACAGCTGCCACACCAACAATCTTGTCATCCAGCTGAACACCACATGAAGCTAACATCTGCCACCCTACGAGAATGGCTTATCCTATGCTCTATAAAATAACCGCCAAAAGCCTTCTGAATTTATTTCTTAGAAGTATTTTGAAGCCGTGATCTGTAGTCTAGTCCGTATGTTATTGATTATCATAATTTTTCTTCATTGATACAAATTTGTTTTTGCTAAAATGTCAAAAAGAAATGGCCCCACCAAACCTAAGAAGGAAACAAGCATTGATAAAAGAATTCAGCAAAAATTCGAGGAAAACAACAGAATCTCGCTTTGCAGATGTTGGAAACTCCACCACCCTGTGACTTCGCTCAAGGCAACCTCCGATAGAACTCACAATAAAGTTGAGTGTCAAAAACTTTATCCTGAAAGAGTCACGGGTCATCAGCGTGTGTTAAATCAAGCAGGCAAAGCCCGACATTCAAAAACATAAACAGAGAGCCTGAAATTGAACCGCCTAGAAAAGATGAAATGAAAAGTGAAACTTGAACCGGATACGGACTTCCACTGAACTGGAATATCCAATGCTACATCAGCTAGATGGGGTCAAGCTACTGACCCGTCTTGCCCATGTGGTGCTTGCTCTCAAAGCATATAGAACATTTTATCCTACTCGCTTACCCTGAGCTGGCGTACACGAGAAACCTTGATGACATCAATGCCCTAAAAATCATCAGAGGGCGTTTTTCTTTTTTCGTTCAAAACAGAGCTCGAACAAAAATTTGTGTTTCTTTTTGAGCTCGAGTAATCAGAGCTCGAGATTCGTATTTCTTTTTTTCGCTCAGAATATGATCAGAGCGCGCTCAATGTGCTCAGAATAATTTGACCGAGCATTCTGAGCTAATGACTGAGCACAGCGAAATGACAGCTGAATTTTAAAAAGAAAAATTTAAAAGGGGAGATTTGTTGTTTTAAGACCGAGTAAAAGCGTTTGATGAGCTTAGGTTCGGTGAAACAATATTTATTTTCGGCTCGTAACAATATTTTGCCAATTTTTTCAAGTTTTCTTTTCTTTCATATTGCATTCTGACAGATAACCAAAAAATGTGCTCAAGTGCGTTATAAAATCGGAACAGAGTACTCTAAGCGCACTCGGTTCTGAGCACGCGCAGAGTGTTTGAGCTCTTTTCAGTGCTCCACTCTGAACTAAAAAAGGAAAACGCCCAGAAGCTGCCTTTTGCCTGCAACTGTCTGTCAAATTTGAGCGCGCTCTGATCATGTTCAAAGCGGAAAATGTTATAGAAATCTCGAGCTCTGATTACTCTGAGCACAAAAAGAAACACAATTTTCTGCTTGACAGTACGAGTTCTGCTCTGAACGAATAAAGAACGCCGTGTGCACCTTTTTTAGTATTTACAAAAGCTCCTACCACCAAACATGGCCAACCATACCCTATCCTCGATATAAGTCGTTTCTTAACTTCCAAAGACGATTGCTATAAATGTACTTCCGCTACATGGAAACACTCGTCGATCGCCAAGATCTCATATTATTTGCACTCAAGTGCACCGCAGATACAGCTACCCACAACAAACGGCCGCAGGTAAACATGTAACAACTTTTTGCAACATTGTTGCAGCAGTGCGATCACCTATATGAAATAAATATTGCTCAAATATGCTATTCAATTAAATTACATATTTTATTGGGCAGACGAGTTCTGCATATTTGAGCAACCAGTCGATTCCTTTCCGTAGTAAGTATAAGGAGAAGCAATAGATTATATTGCTGCTGGATGCACGCACGTACGATAGGTTATTATTTGTATTTTTGCGCGGAAACGTGGGGAGGGATCACCAATTCGTACTTGTGACAGGTCCTCCTCAGCCAGCAGCTTTTACACTTATTGATTCTCAATGGGAACAGAAAAAGGATTAGCGGCGTGAATTAGGTTTTGCGGCTCACTTGAGAATTTTTTCATCCAAAGAAGCGTATATAAAGTGCTGGGTTTGTTGAAGATTAGGGTACCGTATTGACCATAATTGACTTTAATCGATATTAAATCAATACCTGAAATGCAGATATTTGTGCGATGTGTCATAATAGAAGTGCCTGGAACAAAGTCGAAACGGTACCTATAAGCGTTGCGTTGGTAGAGCGAAGGCTAAAGAATATACCATACATCGTGCTTCAGAGAATTTGTTTTAAATTGACAGATTCATATTGAGGCATTTTGGACGACATTTTTCTAGACTGCAGACATAGAATGACTGACGCCACAAGTATTTGGATATTTATATAAATTTAATAGAAGCAAAAAGGTAATTTTTTTATGCTTCTTAGTTTAGAAAAAACGAGTGTCTGGGAGAAAACAAACTACATAATATGAAGCAGTTGACGTTGAACAAATGGAGAGAGAACGATGGAAAGATAATTTAGCGGCCCTCGCTCCGCGACCCTTCTAAGGATAAGTGGTAATAGAAAATGATTGATAATGAGATCTTTTATCCCTTCAGGATTAAGTGATCAAACCAAAGGAGAGCTCGTGGTATTACTCGAGCTTTTAAGAGGCGGTTATGTTGAAGGAGTTATGTTTTTGGTCCTGTTAGGCCAACCCATCTAAGGTTAACCGAAAAAATTTAGAAAGTCAGAAATGATTGTAATGCTCACGCCGTGTCAAATTCCAATGTGACTAAAAGCTGAGGTAGAAAATAAAACATTGTCCCAAGGGTGGTAAAAACTGTTGGTCCTTCGTCAAAAATGTTAAACACTGTGCCTTATCTTTCATCCCAACACTCATTTATAATGACATTCCTGTCACCTCTTAAGACAAAGCAAGTCTATTTGCAGCGCTTTTCGCTGCTAACTTCATGCTTTCCATGACTTTGCGATGTCCCGCCTGTACTTGAACGCGTCGAATATACCAAAGGATAAATTCGCCTTCACACTCGTGCAGTCAAAAGATTCGAGATCTAAATATTCACAAATCGGCCGGTCCAGATGGCCGGTCCAGACGGCCGGTCCTATCGTTCTGAAGAGGTGTTTTTCCACGGTGGCAAAACCATTACGTAAGCTTTTTCATCGATCCTACTCTTCAGGTATCTTTCCGAACAGGTAGATAGAAAACATAAATTGTCCAGCCTGTCCCTAAAATAGAAGATTCTTTTTCGTCTTGTACTAACTTCCCTTCTTTCTATATGGAAACGCTGATTAATTTTCAGCTTATAAAATATCTTGAATCACAAAAACTCCTTAATGACCTGCAATTTGACTTTCGTAGCAAAAGGTCCACTGGTGATCTGATGACATATCTCACCGAAGAGGGAAACCATCCATTACGTCTTCTTGGTGCGAAAGCAAGATTGTTGCACTTGTTCGGCACCAAGCTCTCTTGTCAAAAATGCGTGCATTTGGAATCGACGGATCAATTGTGTAATGGATCAGTAATTACATTTCAAGCCGTTCAATTCAAGTTGCTTTGGATGGGTTCAAAACTGCGGTTCGTTAAATAAATGTTGGGGTTACCCAGGGCTCTGCTTTGTCTCCGAGTCTCTTCCTTGTTTTTATAAATGATCTTCTGTCTGCTACTACTAATCCTACCCACTACTTTGAGCATGACTGTAATCTCAGTTAATCATATTGGTTCTCATATTGGTTCTGTCTCATGGGAATCTCTTACCAGAGTGGAGATTAATGCTTCCAAAACTCAATGCTGTCTCATATCATGGAAGCAAAACCAAAAAACCATGCCATTCATGGATAATGGCATGGTTTTTTGGTTTTGCTTCTATCAAGGCGCTTTCTGCACATAATTCAAGCTTTTAGAAGAGCTGTTTCTCGAAAAATAAATTCTGCTTTTCACGAAGACATTTTAATTGTTTGAAGCAAGCAAAAAAGTGGTTGGTGAAAATGGTTTTTACAATATTTTTGTACTCTACCATGTATTTATTAGTTTTGATGTATTGTTTGTTATATACAGTGCGAAATAATTACTCTAGACCCTTAAGACGTTTTAGGCCCGTTTTTTCAATGCTGAGTTAATGTTTAACTTAAACCAAGATCTGTTAATCCCGCAACAATACGAATCTGCAGTTAACCCAGCGAGCACTTTTTCAGTGCTGCGTTAAATCCGTCATCAAAGTTGTCAAAATCTTCGACTTTCGAAGTTATTGACTCTCCCAACTCGCAATTCACATAGAAAACACAGGAGAAGAAGCTCGAGTTGTTCTTAGATGTAATTTTTTTGTAGAAACACTCAAATCAACTGCCATTCTAAACAGGAAAAAACATTCAAAATCTTCATACTGTTGTTCACGGTAGATCCGGGACTAACTTACCAAATTTGGCGAGTTAAGCCGAGATTAACCCCGGATCTAGATTCACGGAAAAACTCATTTGTGGGGTTAATGACAGTTTAACTCCGAAACTGGGATGATGTCGCACTGAAAAACTGACCCTTAGAGGTCGAAACTAGTAGATAATTAATAAAACCATGTCCTTCCGTCTGTCTTTCGTCCATGTCTGTCTTTAGGCCTCTTAGTGTTAAGGTCTCTAAAATCTTAAACTTGGAGTGTTACTTGTTTCTCACTTTGTCCAGACAAAGAATGAACATTAGTGAGAACCGTTCACAGCTGCGCTCCTTTTAGCCAATTTGAGATAACTTTAATTTTCAATTTTCTTTAAAGACATTTTGATAAAGCTAAACAAGGCGTAGGAACTCGAATTTGTGTGTATAGAAACAGTGGTCAAAAAAAAATTCCTCTTGGAATTCCATGACCACTTTTTCCATGACAGTTTTTTAAATACATGATTTGTAAATTTGCTTTTCGTGGAAGCAAACCCTTTGGTTCTAATGAAATAAGATTGTAAGATTTTTTCTTAATCTGCACCCATTTTTGGCAGTGTGGCATGAACAAATAGTTGAGTTACAATGTACGAATTCAGGCTAACAAACTGTATAATTTTGTGTCGCAGGGTAAATAGGATAGGGCATCAAGGAGTTTCTTACATTCGATTTCTATAGTGCTTACTTTACTTGTTTCTTTTAAAATATTCGAAGTGGTGGTTAGTTCTTCGGAAACAATGCTTTTTTCAGTCTGGCAATTCCTTTTAGTTGTTCAAAAAAAAGTTTTACATTCAGATGCACTGCAACATTAAAGCTAAATCCTTGAGGACCTTGTTTTGAAGACAGGATGCCATAACTTAACAATAAACTTAATCAAAAGAGGTGGAGACGTTCTTCTCTATAATCTGAAAACAAAAGACAGAAGGAAAAATAATTTCCCTGGGAAAGTGTTCATAACATCCTCAACAAAATAACTTGTAGCAAAGTCCCTTAGAATGGCGACTCAAATCTCTTGATTTGAAAAGCAATCCCCCAATTGTTGTTGTTATTGCTTGAATCGCCTTGGCTATTGCATACAAAATAAATTCGGCATTCGATTTCGATGTATAAAATATTCAAGTGGGACATGCATTGAAATTTGTTGTTACCTTCACGTGGCGTGTGTGTGTGAGGGTTTTGAGGGGGTAGAATTGCATCTAGGGGTGCATCCTTAATTTCGATTGAATTATACCAACTGCACGAGTGTTTGCGTGTATACGACGAGATAAACTAGATGCGGTGTGGGCCAGGGAGTGTGTACGCGCGACCTAGAGGAACGATGGCTTTGTGGGTTGCCGGTTGCCGCCTGCCAGTGAATTATTTTTCATTCGTCCGTTTTGTTTGTTGATTTAACTCATTTGATCGATGTGGACGTTGGACGCACGGAGCAGTCGTTGTTGTCGTCGTCGTCGCCACCATCATCATCATGAGAGTGCGTACAATGCGGACGCCTAACAGCTCTGGAGGCAAATTCTATAAATTTCAAAACTTATACGCAAAAGTCTCAATTCGCAGCACAGCCTCGTACCACCGGATATTGCGATCCAACCCATGTAGCCTGCTCTGCTGGGTACCTATATGCCAGTGCCTACAATAGAGGGTAGCTGCGACCACTCACGCACGCATCTACTCATATTTATTTTACTTGAATTTTGTAACTATTGTTTGAATTCTTCTTGCAGCTATTATTGGAAAACCTCAGAGGAGCTGCAATGGGCCTCCTCTGTCGCCATGCCCTGTTCCGTACGGTTGAATAAATGGTCCGCTGCCGTGTGCCTGTGCCAGCACAGCCATCAGCCCGAGTGAAGAGCGAGCAAACATTCGAGAAAGAATCTCCCAGTCTCCTCCGCAGTCACATGACATTTGACTATTGTTTTCGGTGGGTGGGTGGTGCTTTTCGTGCTCTGCTGGTCAGCCTGCATGCTGCACATGATATCCTCTGCATATGCGTTAGAGTGGGTGCAGGACTAATCTACGTCGGATATTATGTCCAGAGATGTGTGTGCGTCCAGTTTAACCGAGATATTGTCTTCTCATGATTGCACGAGTAAAAATAATAATACAACGACACGGAATTTCTCCCAAGCGCTGGGCTGGCTGGCTGGCTGGGTATATACACAGCTCCTCCTGCCCACTCACAGTGTTCCCGATTCTAACGCTCAGTCACCCATTATGATTTATTTGAAAATTTTAGTTGCCTGTTTCGAAAACGGCTCCATGTCGCTGGCTACAAGCTACAAGCACCATACTCCTACTATGCTCTGCCTAATGCTGAGGCTATCTTTGGGGACTCCTGTGGCACATACCGAAATTCAAAATCTGAAAATCTCGTGCATACCATATAAGTTGGATGTGGGAGAGATTGCTAGATTGCTTATACTGCTTCTGTGCTGAGTGCTGAGGACAGTTATCATTCCATGAATATAATGTGAGACCATGATAATTCGAATGGTCATTATTTATATTCTTTGAAGTGTTTTGTATTCTAAAATTCTATTAAGGAAGCCTCAAAAGTTGTTCTGGTCGATCTGGATGGGCGCAAATGCAACCGAAAGAGCACACCTTTGCGGGAATGAGGTCTGCGCTATATATTGTTGGATGTAACAATTGTGAATTTAAATATCAAAATTTCGAAAGGTTACAGTAAGGGCCAAAGCCAGATGTGTCGTAGCACTTTGAATGCTTAATTGCGGCCAAACGTTTCACCTTGTGTGCAGTGAAGAATTACTAGAAAGGGGTAGTTCATTGGAGGGCATAGATATTACTTCTGATTGAAGTTGGATTTCCTTATGAATAATTTCTATAGCTACGAGCCTATAAATACAAAAAATCGCTGCCATCGTAGATAAGTAAAAAAGGCGCTGCAGCTTGCATAACAATTTTAGTACATCATTTGTCTTACTCTCAGACAAGTAAGGAATAATTATGCAACGTGCTTTCTGTGAAACCATACCTATCTAAAAAGGGAAACGTATATATGTTAAAAAAATAACTGAATAAACAGAAGCCATATAAAGCTCATCATTATCTACTAAAAACGCTTATCTAGTATAGGGATGCCAAGCAAGTGCTGGCAAGTGCTTCTTCCACGTTTGCCTCTACGATCGTGTGCCGCCAGCCTAATAACCCAGGTGGGAACAGAGAAGGTCTTGGACGTCATGCGGAAGTAGTTCTCGGCCGGAAATAGGCACAGAACTACCCTAAGAAAAGTAGATGCTCAATATTGAGATTTCCATCAATACTGACATTTCTCATTTCATCTCTACGAGCAATATACCATGCAGCCGAACTTTACTTCTTATTTCTGGAGCTCCTACCTGCGATCTAGTTTTTTCAGTCAATAGCCAAAATTGATAAACTGGGCTATCAGAAGATCGGGCAGAAAAGTCTATTAAATATTTACACACA
This sequence comes from Neoascia interrupta, assembly GCA_947623515.1. Taxonomy (NCBI): domain Eukaryota; kingdom Metazoa; phylum Arthropoda; class Insecta; order Diptera; family Syrphidae; genus Neoascia; species Neoascia interrupta. Next base: position 217,263,468 of record OX392463.1, on the reverse strand, counting down.
ATGTGACAGCCATAATCTATGTGAAAAAGAGCTCGCCTAACGTGCTCAGAATAATTTGACTGAACATTGTTGGGTCGCTAATCACGAATTTCGGTTTTTTTTTCTCGGAAAATTGGGAAAGTTCTTCCCTAAATAGTTAGTTTTTGCTTTATTTGCGCTTCAAGTGTTAATTAGTGTAAAAAATATGGTCTTACCTTAATTTTGAATAATTCGTAATATTTTACAAAAATTTCATCATTCGGGAAGTGGAGATGAAATGTTAGCGAACGGAAATGTTGAAAGAAAAAACCGTGTGCGGTTCACCGGCAGAGTACGATCTTGCAACCCTTACTTGTCGCGAGTAATGCTCTACCAGTTGAGCTACAGTGAACACGATCGATTCTTTGTCCAGATTCGACCACCTCACTAGTTTTTGCCTTACGTATGCTATTTTCGTTGCTATTCTTTGTAGCTGATTATGAATGGCACATTGCTGCTTGGTGTAACCACGTGATCATTTTTAATGTAATTACATGTTGTTGGTTTGTGTGCATTAGTTATGCAGAGAGAACTTCGGGCTAAATTAAAGGGGTGAAAAATACCCCTAAAAGGGGGTTTGTTATAAATTTACACTTTTTGAATTAAATTATGCGTTAAAACGGTTTTTCTGACTTTGAGGTGAAACATTTAAGAATAATTGAGATTTGAGAAAAACTTTAACACGTCACTTAATAAGAGGAGTTGAAACTAACCCTTAACATGGGTTTGGCCATTTTAAGAGCTAACAGGATGGAATTTTCTCTATTATAGATTTTTTTTGGCACATCCGCGAGGGTCTGACAAGCCCTCCGAGAGTATCATTTGTCTTGAAAAACTTCTCAAAGTGCCGTACGGATTCGGCAAAAAATTGTAGATCCCCTTGTATGTAAGGAAATTAACACACCAGCATACATTGTTGAGAAGTTGGCCCTGGTTCACCTCGAGCTGTTGCGCCACTCTATTTATTTATTTATTTTTTAGATTTTTTTTGGGTTTCTTATCAGGAATATCGCGTTCTTTTTCGGAAAATAAGGACTTCACCCTTAAATCAGCAAAAACCCTAAAATGGGGTGATATATTAATATTTTTTTTTATATAAATTCACGCTTGATATATATACGCTTTAAGCGATAATTATCAATTATTATTGATATGAAAAAAATGTTTTTACCTTTAAACTGAAAATTAATTAGCATTTTATAAAAATTTCAACATTTGAGTAAAATTTAGGGGGTGAACAGGAGAACAGTACCCCCAAAAGCTGTTTTTTTTTTATATTTACACTTTTTGACTTGAGATTTTTTGGCAAAAAATCTGTTTTCCTAGAGATTTTGGGGTTCCTGATCACGAATTTTTGGTAATATTTTCTTAAAATTTACAAAGAAACCCTTAAATTAATAAAAGCACCCAGATAAGAGAACAGGGATCAGAGTTTTCTGATAGTATAATTGAACAATCCATTTCTTCATATTACTGCATCGTTAGTGGTCTCAATAAGACTGTCTTAATACGGTCCTTCTGAGCGAAGACGAACTTCTGGGTTCGTTTTCAGAATCGGAAGACCGAAACAACACTGTGGTGGACGTTTCTCTGCCTGACCGTAAGCAACCATACTTAAGTTGGTTCAGTTAAACTTCCATCACTCCAAAATAGCCTCGTTGGCCTCCCTTCTTCTTCGTCTGGCTCAAGATCGAGAAGATATTGTCTTTATCCAAGAACCATAGGTGGATGACAACCGAGTTTGCGGACTCAAGACTCCTGATTACTACGTTCTGTATAAGGCAGGTAAAAGTAAGCGTAGGTCTTGCATACTAGTGAAAAGTAGTCTTAATGTATTTTTACTCCCTAACTTCACCGACCGAGACATCACCGTGGCGAGGCTAGAGACGGCCAAGGGCACCTACTGGCTGGCATCTGCCTGCCTTGTCCACGATATAGAGGACAGTCCTCCTGAATACACCTTGGAGAGTGCCTTCAAGGAAGCTGATCTGCGCCAAACTGGCTTCATCATTAGGTGCGATGCAAAGAGGTGAGTAACTTTTTGATTATATTATAAAAACCCACCTTATTCTATGCAATACGGGTAGCGAACATACCTTTATAGCCAAATGTCGACAAGAGGTCCTAGATATTACCCTTGTCTCTAATTCCATCGCTGAACTGATTTTGCCAATTTGAAAATCTCGTCTGAACATTCTCTCTCAGACCATAGTTACATTGAATTCAGCTTAAACGATGAACCCCCCCGCCAATCAACCTTCAGAAACTACAGGCGGACGAATAAGCTTTTATACAGAGGTTCACTGAACCGTTCGTTGAACTTTTCACTCCTAAGTCCTCCTTGTGACTCCAATAAGCTTGATCATAAGGTTAATGAGCTTACTCTGGCCCTCAACAAGGCACTATCTTCCTCCTGTCCCCTTATCTTCCGAGAAGCAAGAGGAAACCGCATTAGTGGACTTCAGAACTTGGCCTATTTAGAAAAGAATGCAGAAAGCTAATCAACAGAGCCAAGGCCACAAATATAGATACAAACTGGGATGCTTACAAACATCCCAACGCTACAAAAAAGAACTGAAAAAAGCCAAACGGTTATCTTGGCGACTCTTTTGTAGCAAAATAGAAGAAACCTCCGAAGCCTCTAGGCTACGGAAAATCCTCTCTACGATTTGGGCCTCAACGATGCCCAGCAGCCTCAAAAAAGCAGATGGCTCTTGGACTTCCTCTAGTGCAGAATGGCTGAACCTGCAACTGGACACCCACTTTCCGGGTAGCTCCGATATTATTAATAGTGTTAACCTTAATATGTTAATACCACATATAACCAATAAGTATGATATCTGATACTTATTGGATAGATTGCTTTGGGCACTTAACAGCTTAAAACCTTTCAAATCGGCAGGACCAGGCGGCATAATACCAGCCGAACTACAAAACACATCGGATATTATCCTCCCTGCACTAGAAATAATTCTGAGAAGTTGCGTAAAGATGGTCCACATTCTGCAGTTATGGAGAGAAGACAAAAAAAAATTATTCAATCATGTGGGGTTCCGCACCACTCTAAAAATCGAACCAAAGTTTAGGCCGCTGACAAAACAGGAACATAGGTAAAATGAGATTTAAGTGTTTTTAAGATGGTCGCGTTTTAAGGTGGTCTGTGAAAGAATTTCAATAATTTTCAAAGCTGATCTGTAGAGCAGGATTTCCGGCTCAGCAACAAAATTTTAGCTCTCTAGCTTAAAATTTATAGCCAAAGAGTAGTGTACGGACGGACATGGCTTAAAAGATTCTCCTATTGGTCTCGATCATATACAGTAGAAGCTCGATATAGTGAACTTCGGTATAGTAAATTATCCAGTATAGTGAACACCCAAAATTTTATAGAGACTACTCTAAATAGTGAACAATAACAATCTCGATATAGTGAACATACTATTTTTCGCAGAAAAAACGGTATAACATCGCAGCTGCATATTGTCTTCGGCATTTGTGTCTACGGCACAGGGTCTACCAACTGCCTTTGTGAGAAAGGTTTGAAGGTTTAAGGTGTAAAAAATTAAGCTGGAGAGCTAAAACTTGGTACGCAGCTTGGCTCTTCTGTTGCACGGACAGAGTGTAAAAATTGGCTCAATCCCTCAACGGCCACGCCCACTACTAGTTTCAATATGAGACAACCTCTATTTCACATTTTCTTTCAAAATGCCGTTTTTCAAGTTAGACAAGCCATAGGAACTTAAATTTTGGTACTGAGCAATATTGGCCCAAGAACTTTAACAAGGAAAAAATTGGACCGCCAGAATATCGACAAAGCCCACTTTTAACATGTTAGATCTTTGAAAACCCGATTTCTTGTAAAGTTGACCCCAAATCGAAAAAAATAATATAAGACAAATATTGAAGATATTACGCCATACAAAGTTTTGAATTTCGCCTACTTTCAAGGGGCGTTTTAAGTAAAAAACTGTTTTTTCTCATGATTTTAACGAAATTACAATCACATAGTTGATGCTAGTTTTCTAGCCTATGTCCACTTTTGTTGCAGTGGCCTGCAAATAATATTTATATGAATCCGGGCCAAAAAACTTTAAGATTTGGTGTAACATGGTTTATAGGGTCGGGTATATAGAAGTTTGTCGCGGACGTACTCTTTCACTTACACACTTTTTTTTATAACTTTGAGTTGTTAAAGAAAATTATGGTTAGTCTGTTAGCATCAAGACTAATTTCTGCCTATTTATGCTTATTTTTTTTTTTTAAGTCGCTGGTAAACGATTAAATAAATTAAAAAGAAAAGCCTGTGCATCTCACTGGCTCAAATTTATGCAGTTTTAATAAAACTCAACTTTGGAAAACGGTTTTAACATATCTCTCGAAATAGTAAACAATCTCGAAAAAGTAAACACGCCTGGTTTTAATTACTTCGCTATATCGAGCGTCTACTGTAGATCTAAAAGGTCTTGGGGGTCCCGGTGAATATTTCAATGCGTTAAAAACAATATACATTATACAACTTAAAATACCCTGGGCAGGGTACTTACCATTATATAAATTTGGTTGACTCTTATAGGGTCAGTGCATGTTTCAGTGCAACACCTGGAAAGTGTCAACCACTAGCGAGCTAGGAAGCTTAATGGAGGCATTTAATGAACATCGTCAAAGACGGTCTAAGTTGGCCTAGTTATATGACCATTGTGAAGTGTAGGTATGCTGAGCAACTGGACACTAAAATGTGAGAGAAGAAGCCGAGGAAAGCAAAAAACGAGAGGCTTAACAGCCTAAGGTGAACCAACTGCGCAATCATGTATGCCTTGTCTGTTGTGTTCTTCAGATACAAGGAGACGTAAACATTTTTAAAAAGCCCGAACGGCACTTTTCGAAGTTTTTCAGAACAAATGTTACTCTTAGAGGGTTTGAGTATACCCATACTCCGGTATTCTCTAAAGCAAAGCCTTTAGTATCTTATATTCTATTTATGCCAAACGAGTTTTAGAGTTTAGACTAAACAAATTTAAGCAAATATACATAGAATTTTGTCTCTACTAACTGTTTGTGACAAATTCGACAAAGCTTTCTATTTGCAGATTATACTGTTAACAGTCTCGGGAGTAAAACACCCTCCAGCCATCATGTAATAAACCAAGTTTCTTACAATTATTATGAAAACTTTTATTGTTATTTGTGGCCTCGCGCTCTATTTCCAGCCAAACAGTTGTATTTTTTTATATTAAACATTTATTGTAAAACTTTGACTTTCCGCTTGGCCACCTCCCTGCTGCGAGGCGAGGGTAAACCGACGACCATACGGCTTCGTATTGTGGATGCGATGCCGTCTAACATGGCGTTGTGTGTAAATTGTATCATTCCAATTAGTCGTAAAACTTTAAAGCACGTAACAAAATATTTCTAGAGAAACAAATGGGGATAACAGAAAAAAAAAACTGCATAGGGGAAGATACACATATTCGCGTGGGGGTGGCACGGCGCATTCACCCACCCCCGCCCCAAACACTAGCGTTTGTCTTCCTTTTACGCCTGGCTCCGTGTAGCGAGTGCTGTTGTTTTTGTTGTCGTCGTTGATTTTTTTTTATTATTTTTCTGTTCCAATCAAATTAAAAAAAATAAAAGAAATCAGTCTCCACGTCGCGCACACACAATGATTGCAAAGCCGCGGCCATATACTGGGGATTTTTTCTGGTTCGAATTCAAACATCTCTACATGCCTCTATGCCGACTTCCTATTCAACGCTCTGCATTACCAGCAGCAGCGGGAGCGGCGGCGGCGTCATCGCTGGAACATGGAGGACGACCATGTGCAGGTCCGCAGTTTGATTCGAAGATACTCCTTCTGACGGTTTTTCCTGATGCCTGCCTGCCTGCCGTGGCAATAGATATCCTGAATACGTTGCCGTTGTGCTGCTGCTGCTGATGCACCCCTTTTTCTACATCCTAACAGCAAGGAATATTCCATTTTCATCCTTTCGCATTTTTTCTGCAGCAGCGTGTTCGTTAAGTCTCACCTATCCCGCATAGATGCATGCATGTGTATCCAGAGAAACACGAAAGGGCTTGTGTATCCTCAAACGCAATAGGAAATTTGCCAAAGGATGAGTTCCAATAATGGGTGGTGGTAATGGTGGGTGCGACGCTGCTCAATGGATTGGGCACTAGAAGCCACCATCACGTGGACCTTAAACATTCTATCGCATCGTTGCGAAATGAAAATCAAGCAACAAAGCTTAAGCCTTGAAAAGGGACGACGACAAAAAAAAAATAGAAGAAAACTGCAAAAAGGCTTTTTCGGAGAAAAACCAACGAAAGAAACAAAACTCGGCTCTGGAGAGTCCTAGCGCGCATTTGTTTTATTAAAGAGCTCTCACTGCCATCCGAGTGGGGCTATGGATGGGTGGCACATTGAGGTGCGGGGCTTCATCATATATACGAGAGCGCGCGATATTTTCATCGTTGTCCTGGCGTTGGATCTCGTTTCTAATTTTTTTTTTAATTTTTCTTTGATTTTGGTTTTTGAATTTTGTATTTTGTCAAGCGAACATTTCGCGACGAAAAAGTCCATGCAGGAGAGCATAGTAATAGAATAGCTTGAGCACTCAAAGCCCATTGCATTGTAAATTCCAATTTTTATCGACGTCAATGAGTATACGACGACGGTACACATATGTATGCGTGCTGTCCTGCGGCTTGTGTACATGCACACACCATTCTCTGGTTCTGGAAATCTGGGAGATAGAACACATTTTCATCTAGCCTTGTCGCTAGAAATAAATAAAACAAAAATTAACTAACAAAATAGGATAAATAATGTCGGACGTATACAAACCGTGGACCTGGACATTAATAAAAAATTATACGAGTATGCATTATATATGAAAAAAATATACTCGGATACGTTTCAAAGAATCGTCCATGTCGCCTCGGTCGTAAAAGAAAGCCAGGAGACTGGGGAAGCCTGCTTTGGAACTGAAATCGAAATATTAATTAATGACTTGGTGGAGGGTGGATCGCTGACTCAGGTGGAAGTGGAGTGTTCACAGCAAGAGTATAGCATTGTGTGGAGGTTCGTTGGATGCATCTACCTTTAACTATATGCTTGAAATACGCTTTGCAACAGTAGATACTTCGAGTTTTGTAAATCATAATAAGCACCATTATCAAACTACGTTTTTTAAAGAGGGAAAAACGTTTTTAGGTCAACGTAATCATGTAAATCTGAAGAAATGTAGGAAATTGACTCCAATATGCCCTTAAGATTTTCCAAATCAAGAAAATACGGTTGACCTTTTCGAAAATATTTATGTTGTGTGCGTATTTTTTTCGATTACCGAAATCCGAAATGAAATGGTTGCATTTTATCTGCGACGCCTCTTGTGGGATCGAGTTTTATAACCGAACCCTTTCCATAACTACTTCTTGGCTTCTTGGCTATACCTTGACTTGGTCCATTCCTTCTGCTGCAGTATACCTTTACCGACTTTAATATGGGTTCCCAATTTTTTGAATATTGGACTAATAAGACACTCAAAAAGCTCTTCATTAGTGCTAATGATTTTGCAAGGTTTCGTTATGGTCCCATTGGTGCGCAGCTTATTTACTTCCTATAGAAGTGGACATAGAAACGTTTATAGCGCCATAATTATAAAACTAAAAGTGCTAGCACCACGTGGTGCTATAAAAGTACCTAAAAGTACTATAAAACACTAAAATTATAAGGTTATATACGCTGAAAAGTTACGGTATTATAGACGATTCTAGCACCTATTTTAAAACACTCGGTTTGACACCTCCGAAGTACTACGTTGCATTCTGATATAGCACTTGGGGGTTGCCAGATTTCGCACAAAAGAATGTAACAGATTAAAATTTTTGTGAGAAGATTTCACGAAAAACATTTAGGTATAAGATTTCAATATCTTTTCAATTTGTTATATGATGTTACGTATTTTAACTGGATTACATTTTTTAGGCTTCAAAAAGAAATCAGGATATCACGCAAAAATTTATATCTGCTTTTATTAAAATTTAGGATAATATTCATCCTTTCATACTATTTTTCTGTGGTCAATTGGGACAAATAAGTAATGTTTGGGCTTTCTTGGTCCAGCAGTTCAAGTATTTTATCAGCTCAACGACTTGCCTTCGCAAAGAATGCGTTTCAATCAACGCCTTCTGCGTCGCTATATACAACACTTCATACGGAACAGAAGCCAACGTAAAGCAAATAAGAAAAGAGAGTGATGATAACCCTCAATAAATTAGCGCCATGTTTGACAGCAAAGCGCAATGCCTTATGCCTAATAGTTCTTCATGAAGGTAGACAGTCCTAAATAGAGCCCAAAGTTGTAAAATGTAATTCCGAATACCTAAAAAGTAATAATGGTGTTGCGTTAAGCCTTCCATAATTTTTTTTATGTTACATTTAATATTTCAAGAAGTACGAAGATCCGAGGAAGCCTCCATGTAAAAGAACCTATCTCCAAAAAAATGGTGCACGACTGGCTCAGTTGGTATTGCCACGTTCAAAGGAGAGATCCTACGAACCCAGACAAAAAGGCAATGTCAATCAACATTCCAGCGCAATCGCGAAGGAGAGGAAGGCCTAAAAATTCATGGATCACAAAAATGCAACGACAACAGCAGTTATTTTGCCTCAGTGACAAAGAGATCCAAAACCGGGTGGCCTGCCGGTATATTCTGAGTACGTACCCCATAAGCGGACCATTAGGAATGCAGTAGGGTGGGAGGGTTATGATCCATCACTTCAGATCATAACCTAGCGCCAAAATGGAAAAAAAGAAGATTTCAAGAAGCGCATATTTCCTTTTCAACCTATTTTAAATGCGCGCCCTGTTTATGCTAAGTAAAGTTATCACGAACATAACAAAACTTAGTGAACATGAACCACGTTATTTATTTCAAAAATATCTACACTTACAACAAGCAAGATAAGAATGTATACCTAAGAAAAAACAAAACCATACCTTAAATGTAAAAGATGAACACTATGAAAGTGTGTGTACCTACAGATTCTTTTTTAAATGTATTGATTATAACATAAGTTCGATAAGATCTCGAAGAAGAACCCTTTTGAGCAACTAAAATTAAGTTTTTTAAAGTGCCAAATAGCCCTTATAGGGGTTTTGTAAGGGGTTTCGTTACTAGTATAAAAGCAATTTCAAGAGCCTAAGGTTCTATGATGTGGTGCTGTAACAGTAGGTAACAGTGACCATAACAAGAGCTTCCGTGCTACTTGAGTTCATCATCATCATCATTTTCGAATGCCGCTTATCCTTTAAAAGGGTCGCGGAGCGAGGGTGGCTAAATGGTCTTTCCATCGTTCTCGATCCTCCGCCACCAACTCAAGAGACTCCGGCGCAGTCCCAGGCGGGACTCAGAGAGGTTCTTTACCTGATCCCACCACCTGTTTCTTCGCCTACTAGGGGGGCGACGCGCTCGCATCTCGGCTAGCATGACCTGTCTAGGAAGTCTGTCAGGGAGCACGCGAACAACGTGTCCAAACAATCGAAGAATCGAGCGCTCCACTCGGAGAAGTAGCTGTTCAACATTAAGATTCCCACGAATACTGGCGTTTCTCACTCTATGCCTTAGAGTAACACCAGCAACACACCTCAGGAATCTCATTTCGGCACCTTGTACCCGCGATCTAATTTTTTCGGTCATTACCCAAATTTCATGACCAGATGAGGGTCGTAACGAGCACTGAATTAAAAGCTGAGATCTTTGCTTTCACTCCAAGCTGGATGACCGGCCGGCGCAGTTCCTTTACCATTGCTCCAGCTTGGCCAATTCTACAGGACAACTAAGTATCACTCCTCCCATCTTTCGTGAAAAAGACCGAGGTACTTGAACTTCTCCACCTGTTTTAATGGAACTCCATGTGTAGGGTACACTGTACAGGAGTAAACAACCATCACTTCCAACTTATTCACGTTTACTTTCATCCCAGCATCACCACATCAGACGGCTGAAAACCTATCCAGTGCTCGTTGAAGTTCCTCTTTGAATGATGCAAGGATGGCTTGAGTCACCAATGTTAACCTTACAATGTTGATATCTCTCTTGCCTGGTGGCGTATTTTACTACCCAGCTGCCCTAATATCAGGACGTTTTATTTAATATACATGCACTGGAACCGGGGTGACTGCTGTGGAAAATAACCATCGTTCTTTTTCTGCATTTACCCGAACATCAAATTATCTTCTCACTAGACGAGACGTTGATGTCGCTAAGAAATTATGGCTTGGTCAAATAAGACAAACCAGATATAATTTACAATATTATATTGACAAGAATAAATAACACAAATCGATAACACAAACCGGCTTGTCCAAGCTTGGTATACCCGGCGCGCGCCGAGATCAGTACTCAGATAATATTTGACGACATGGAGTGGGCCGTAAGATAATGTTTTCAGCCGTCAACAATGTAGTTTTCTAATGCAGTTTGCGACGCTTATTCTGTGATTTCTTCCAGATAAAATAGGCACCCAACCCATAAGTTGACAACCCAGCGCATATGGAATCTTTAACTGATTAACTGTAACTAATCAGAATAGAAGCTGGAAATAGTTGTTCCTCTTGGCACTTCTCTGGGTTAGGAATGCAGTCTGTAGAAAGCAGTGTACAATAAATTATCTATTTAAAAAAAGATTGCCAGTCAAATTGCAAAGGACATCGCAAGTGTTAAGACAAAGGTTAAGGTATCGAATAATGGTTCGAATGGTACTATAAGCTGTCATGAAGGACACCTACGGACGAAGCGACGCAGGCTTTTTGGCTAGGTTCAAAAAAGTTTCAAAACATGTAATCAAGTAACAATGCTTTGGTAAGGCTTTGAACGGTTAGGCTGTAGAGGATTTTTATTAAGTTGGTTAAATCTTAGTTCGTTGAACTTCAGTTGGTTAGCAGCTACTTCTCCGAGTGGAACGATCAATTCTTCGATAGTTTGGACACGTTGTTCGCTTGCCCGCTGACAGACTTCCTAGATTCCTGGAGTGTAAGCCGAGATGTGAGCGCGTCGCCCGCCCGCCAAGCAGGTACATGAAAGTCTACTGCTCAAAGTAACATAAATTGCCTTTTAAAAAATAAATTGACGGCCTTTCTAGATAATGTGGGTCTACTTTTAGCAGACTAAATCTTATAACGAATATGAATTGGGACCTTAGGATTTGGTTTGTTTGAAAAAATTGTGGGTCCCCCTGTATGTGAAGAAATCAACACACACAGCATATATTGTTGAGAAGTTTGGCCTGGTCCACCTCGAGCTGTTGCGCCACTCTATTTATTTATTTATAACTGTTAAAAAACCAGAAAAATGATTTTTAAAATATTTTTGATGTAGATGTTCGAGCCAATTTCAGAATCTGCTCAATATTTTAAGTTTGCTTTAGTTTTCCTGAAAATAACAAATAATTCCTTACATCATGTGAGAAATCTTTGCATTTATCGCATCGGGGAATCCTGGGAACAAATATTTTTTTATGATTTATAGTGATTTTTTTTTCAAAGATTTTTCAAAACTGCAGTTTCAAATTTGTTTTACCAAAATTTGGCTTAATTCTTCGCTTAAGCTTTAGTTGTCAATATATACGTGCGCAATATCGGCTTTTTTTAACAAAGGGGTTATAAAGTTATAATAGGTTCTCAACGAGCAGATACACAGGTATTTCGCATTTCTTTGTTCTCAAAAACTTTGATATAATTTTTTAAAGGTAAAAAAATTATAAAAAATTATAAAACTTTTTAGGTCATTTAGAAAAATTCCACATTTTTTTTACTAAATTTTTAAATTTACTTCTTTCTGGTTATGAAATTTTTCAGCTTAAGTGTCAAAAACTATTTATCTTTTTTACCATCCGGCCACTGTACCACTGATTGAACTAATTGACTTTATCTGAGGAGCTAACAGCTGTAAAATTACTGCAAGCGACTGGAAGATATAGTATGAATCCAGTTTAGTAGGTTTGTCTCATTGGTCATACCTACCTAACAAATTTACAACTTCCCAAATTCTAATATATTTTGTCAAGAACGAAATGTCGTTGACATACCAACCTCGATATAGTATTACAGAAGTCACTGCGATCACCACGCTTCTCATGTTGGCAATGCACCCAAACCATCAGGATCGATATATATGTAACTCTTTTCTTATAACAATATTTCGCAATACATTAATTGTACCTACCACGATGAATGTCTTCGTTTTAAATTTGCCTCTTATTATGTTATCACGATCTGGTACAACACAAAATCGAATATGCATGCATATTGCATACAATAATCCGGACCAAATTTAATAACCCAAGCATCTACCGTTTGCATTTACTATATACAGTTCTGTGAATTGAGGCTCGCATTGCCATTCCCATCTTGGCCAAACAGTAGCTCCGCTAAAAGAGTCATATTTTCTGCTTTGTTTTTATGGAAATGAGGCGTTCTATCGACACTCCGCCATCTGTGTGCTTCGGCTTCCATTCCGCCAGATGAATGTAAAAAGTTCGCTCAAGACGTCTGCCACTACTCCGCACTCTGCGTCGATGCACTCTGCTGCAGCTTTCAACTACTGCCTCCGCATATGGACATGCGCTCCAGCCAGCAGCAATCAGTGACACAGATCGCATATATGCAAAAGTAATGGTCGGCCGATAAAGACCGATCGCGTACAAGATTGTTGTGATATGATTCTACTCCTTTTTTTGTTGCCACGAAAACAATTACAGCATTTCCTCAAACATATTTATTATAACCTGTCCGTCGGTATAAATGGCAGCGGACGACCGATCGAGCACCGGCCATAAGACTCATGCAAACAATGCGCCGCAGTTGCCGCAGCTACTGACAACCGCGGCTGTGGTGGTATCTGCACGAATTCGTGTTCATCGTGGGCGATGACGTCGTATTGTGCAAAAAATAACAAAAATACTTAACAACTTTTGGAGGAGCAAAAACATTTCGAAAACATTGCGACGGCCGGGGGGTCTCGGATGGAGGTGGAGACGGAGCGAGCTCTTGACGGAGCATGGCAGTAGCCGTAGTACGTGGAGTACTCGCATTGTCGAACTACCGCAGGTCTGCATAATTGTAATAAAATTTTGCTTTAATATCAGCTATAGCTGATCGAGCAAAAGAGATCGCTCAATGCACACGCAGAGAACCGAATACACACTGAGCTAAACACGTAAAAGATTTATTAATGGATTCATGGCGGAAGATGCGCTTTACGATCCACATAAGTTCGCTGAGATATTTACGCTCGACAATTCATAGAATTTTTGGTTTTATTAATAGAGGCATTTGTAGATTCTTTGGATAAGCTGGAAAGCTAATCGAGTGGCTAATGATTTTGATGGTGTGGAACGACACGACTCGACTACTTGTTGGGTGTGTTTGAACAGCTTTTTCGAAAGTGTTCATTTTTGGAATATTTGAGAACACTTTGACTTTAACAATTTAAGCATTTTTTGCTTACATTCGTCGCTCTTCTGTCTTAAGTAAATAAAAAACAGTTTTTTAATATAGGACGAATCTCAATTTACAACTCTATCTTGTAATCCTGCCAAAGTCTTAGATGTATTCTTAAAAGGACGTCAAAGGTTATAAGCAGAGTGAAAATAAACCAAAAATGAGGTTAAAATGGACTCACAGTGAAAAATAAACTTTTTTTTTTGTTTAGTACGATAAGACGTTGCTAAGAAATATAAAAATTCAGTTAAAAAAATTCTGTGATGCTCGGGAAAAGCGGGAAAATGTGACTTTTCACCAATTTTCCGGAGCCTCGAAACAAATTTTTCTTAATATCTCGGGCTCTAATAGCGCTAGGGTAAAAAGGTAAAAAAGAAGAAATCCCGTTAAATAAAATTTCCCGTTAATAAAAATTTCTTAGTTTTGTATTGCCAAGAATTTTTTCACTAAAATCGAAATCGGGATTCTTCGAAAAAAATCAAGATGGCCGTAAGTTCCTCCCAAACCATATGGCAGCTCAAATTGTATTTTTTAAATGTGTTTGCATTTTCGTATAATCTTTGGCAAATTTGCGATAATTTTTTGCGCTTTTCTTCAAATTCCCCATTAAGAGTGGAAATTAAAAAAAACTGAATTTTCATGTTTTTTGCCATAATATCTTTCGTAAACACTTTTTCATTAAGCAACAATTAGTAAGGGATTTATTGCTGCTTTATAGTCAAAAATGACATTTTTCATGCTTAGAGTTATAAACGTCATATTATATGACATTTTCACTATTTGTGGTTTAAGCTAAGACAAGACAAAATCAACCTCTTCTTGTCAAGATGCCGAACGGTCTACGCTGTGTTGATATCCAGTATAGTTACATAGATTTTGCTCCTCCTTTAGATAGTGAGGGAGGAGGTATTACAACCAACTATTTGGGCTATGCAGCGACACCGATTTAGCCTGAAGAGTCATAATGCAACGGACGTGAAGGCTGGGTCATCTAGAGTGGACGGACACCAATGAACCGTTTCGGAAATTGTTCGAATTTATCCCGGATAGACGGCGCAGTAGAGGAGAACCGAAGCCGAGACTCAGGTTCTCGTCATAATTCCTTGATCGCGAGTTAATTATAAAAAAGGAGGTGCACGGAAAAGAACCTCAGTCAACTGTGCGTGCAAAACTAAAGACAACTAACTAGAAACAGGCTTGGATGGCAAAGCTTGTTGGAAGAGGTCCAGGTCCAGGTCCACCCCGAACTATAACACCAGCCAAAGTATATAAGATTGTGTCCGTTAATGAAACCTTCTACAACTTTCTAGAACTTTAAAAGAACTGCTGCCAGAAGCTTAAATGACGCTATCTAGAATCCCAGAGATCGTCAGATAATTTTTGTTTTGGTTGATGGCTCAGACTTATTTAAGGTGGCGCTACAGTGCGGGGTGGACATGGGCTTGAACCAAGAAGCTTCCCCAGCTACCTCTGTCTCCAGCTGGCCGTCTCCAGTTTCGCACACGAAGATGACTGAGGTCCCCTTCCGCTTGCGGGCGCCACCTGAGTCTCGGCGGTGCTCGTCTACTGCGCCGTCCCTGCGGCGTGGATTCGAAGATATTTCAGCCCCAGCATTGGTCTCCATCCGATCTAGATGACCCAGCCATCGTAGCCTTTGTATTTTGGCTCTTCTGGCAAGGTCGGTGCCGCTATACAGCCCGCCAGTTTCATATTATATCTTCTCCTCCACTCTCCGTCTAAGCAAACGGGACCATAAATCGACCGAAGGATTTTCCTCTCGAAGTGTTCACATCCGCCTTTGAAAGGGTCCATGCTTCTGCACCGTAAAGCAGGACTAGGATGATGAAGATCTTATAAATGGACACTTTAATTGCTCGATAGAGGGCATTGCCTCAATTGCCTTCTTAGGCCCAAGAAACAGCGATTGGCAAAAGTTATCTTTTCGATTGATTTCAACACTGGTGTCACTGTCTGAATTTATAGCGGACGGAACCCAGGTAGACAAAGTCCCTAACTATCTCAAAGTTATAACTGTCGATGGTGATGTTTTGTCCGACACGTCGTTGTTGGATGTTTTTTCTTGATGACAGCATAAAAATTTGTTTTGCTTTCGTTGACAGCTGAACTCATATTGGCCGCATCCGTACCAATAACCACGAAGGCTTCAATGACATCACGATTTGTTCTTTCAATTATTCTTATATCGTCTGCGTATGCAGACAGTCTTATCGGAGCCCTACACAAGTGACAACTGTCGTCTGTTGCTCCCTTAAAACTCAATGCTATTTCAGCGTTACGGTGATTTTGTAAGCTTCTGTCAAGACGGCACAACCGGTAACGTTTTGTCCAGCACTTAGCGCACCCCAGCCTTCGTCCTTGTCAATTAACGATTTCATTGATGCTAAAGCAATTATATACGGCCGACGAATATACGGTCGGAATGGAAGTTCCACCCCGTTAGAACCGTCATTCCGGGTAATTTGTTGATGTACCTGCAGATTTTCGGCTAGGCAGCTAACAGGCTCGCAGTGGATGGTAATACTCCAGTATTTAAATTTCAACAGGGCACAAACAACAACAAAATCTCACTTCACAACATTGCATTCAGGCCTAGAAAACTTGGCTCGTCACTCCTTAGCCGGTTGACATTCACGACAAGTCTTAATGTCGATTGACATTTTTCATAAACCGAGGCCCCTATCGCTATCGAATCGAAAAATTGCCGCTTTCAAGTGCCAATAAATCGCATACGCCAGCCATGTCATTACTCATTATCACCTGCAAGCCTCAGGGCGGGCGCCCTTTCAAGGTTGCACTAAATAAAAAGCAAATCTCACCCA
Source organism: Neoascia interrupta (assembly GCA_947623515.1). Taxonomy (NCBI): domain Eukaryota; kingdom Metazoa; phylum Arthropoda; class Insecta; order Diptera; family Syrphidae; genus Neoascia; species Neoascia interrupta. The sequence goes on along the minus strand of OX392463.1, from coordinate 217,247,111 downwards.
ATAATCAATTAAAGCCTGATACCATCATCATGAATCAGATCGGCCATTGTTAGCATATTGGCAAACGACCACCCCCTAAGTTATCCATCGTTTGATCTTATGACACGTCATATGCATTCAATGCACTCGATGGACCTCGAATGCTAAAGGGTGCATCCTATCCATGAATAGCTGCAACATTGTTGATGACAGGCTCCACCACAAAATGGCACGGGGTGTAAACGGCTGTTGCATTAGGGCACAAAGCGAGCAAGAAAAAAAGCGCCCCACTGGCTTGCGCCAAATTTCACTTTTTCAATATTAGACTGACGTGGATGCAGCAGCTCCGTAGCACAGCTCAGCCCGGAATATAGCAGTGTCGTCTCATTCATCGGATTCACGTTCATTGAATGCATCCTGTATTATCTCCACCGCCGCCGTGACGGCGCGCGCCCGAGTGCAATGGTGTGCCGATGCACAGAGATGACCGGCCTACTCCATTTTTTGCGCGGCTGTTCATTTTTCCGCACACACGCCAGGATAATGGGGATCGAATTCTGTCCAAAATCAAATGCACCCCACCCACACCCAAGTGCGAGTGCAAAAAAATCGTCCTCGGCCAGGCCCTGCCGTGCCGGTGCAGGCAGATTTTTCCGCGTGCCGCATATTTTACCTGCTTGCACTCTGTTGCATCAGTGATACTGCCTGGCGATTGGGATTGGAATTGCATGCTGACTGCATGTGATGCTGTCGGGTTGTTGCAGGATGAGCCCAAAAAAAAACGCTCCTTGGAGTGGGAACCGCAAACATAAAAAAAAATCGGCTACAGGGTAGCCACTGCCACCGCACCGCCAACCGCCAGCTGTGCAATTTTTAACGCTTAAATAGCACGGTGACCGCAAATTGGAGGTTTAGTGGATGCAACCCCGCTTACCGCTTCTTATGATGGGCGCCTGACGGTTCGCAAATTTTTTTTTCGTTTGTTGTTTTTGAAACATTACGGAGGGGACACGTTCCGCCCGTTAATGTTCTGAGCTTTACGGGAATAAAAAACCACTCGAAGTGCATTCGGTTTTTTTCGTCCTGCTGCAGGGGGATGCACATTGCACTATGATATGGGGCAGAATGAGGCTGGCATTTGAATGACCATGACCGAGCTCGAGTCGATTGCATTCGTCCGACGAATTATCCGGCGACTTTTGTGTTTCTGTTTTAAATTTCTGCACCGGGTGGGCAGCATGGTACTCCTCCTTCCTTACCCTGTGCGACCCCTGGTGTTGCAAGGGTTAAATCACTCGTTAAATATGTTTCGAGGTATGAAAGTGTAAACCGCTGATATTGCAGTGATTGAAAATCTCGGTGCGAGTGCGGGCGCCTGCTGGTCGGTTTTTTCGTGAGAATTTTCGTTTCGCGGCCGATTTTTTCTGATGGATTTTGGGGCCACCGACGCGCCTCTTGGTCGACGATGCGTTGCAGTCGACTCGTTTTTTGTGTGTTGAGGGAAACTGCAGCCAACCACCTGTAGCGACACGCAGAGTGGTGTGTTTACACGATTATGCCACAATGGGTCGCGAGTGCGACGTCAACGACAACGAAATTTATGACGGTTGGGGATGATGTTGCTGCCGGTGTCAGATAGAGGGAGTGCACCGGGTGTGTCCCAATCCATCGGTTGGAGGTGGTGGTGGCGCCTCGATGGATTCGTTTTGGATTAATGAATGCAACTTGTTAGCCTTGCTATGAATTCGAGAGTGAAAAAAACGTTAAGCGAGGAGAGGGGAGGATTCTTTCATCCACGCTGTTTGGTTGGATGCAAGTGAAAGTGATGCGCTGTTCACTTCTTTGGGCAGCGGGGAACGTATGGTGTCGATTCAAAGTTCGAAGTTTGAGTGATCGTTGGTTCGTCTAAATGATTCGATATGAAAAATTCAGGATTTGCGAACCAACCAAACAAAATAATTCTAATTTTTTTTTTAATTTTTTTGTACCTTTTGGGTATAATATTGTGGCAGCCTCAGAAAAAAACAGAGAAATTTCAGTTTTTAAGAATTGTGCGCTGAATATTGTGAACAAAGGACTAAATTTTTCTAACTTAAATTACTAAACATTTCAAAACTTTGTGTACATAGGCCTAGCGTTATTGGCAATACGCAGAAGGTATACGCAATTAAGTCTATTAGGAAATGCGGAAATCGAAATTTTGTAGCAGACAAATTAATGAAGTATCAAAAATTAGTTTTAGTTCGTCAAAAATTAAGAAATATTCTGTAAGAAGAGGCAACTGGAGATTGACAATGTGCAGATCACCTGAGACTCTGCAGCAACGGCACATTGAAAGAAGAAAGAAATTATTCCTTTCTCTAGATCTAGGTTAAATCCTACTGAATGAATATTTATCATCAAGGGGTTGTCTGTCAAAAATAGAATTAAAGCTTTTATACACTCAGCGAAAATGGTTGTTATTTTGGGTCACCATTTTTGTTATTTTATATTTTCTACCTCCTTTCTGATTTCAAACATTATTGAGAGAATTTTTCTTCAGTTTACCACATTTGAAACGCACTAGAAAGTCATCAAAACTTGCGAAATAAGAGAGCGAATTCATCAAAAAGTCTGTTCAATTCACAAACTTCAAAACACAGAGACGAATTCACAAAATTTACTAAAACTTAACACTTTGTAATGCTGAAAAGTGTAAGCTGAACTTCAGTGGTTTAACAAACCTAATATTAGAAGATAACTCCAAACGTCTTAAATGTGGACGTAGTTGGGCTAAGCATACCTTTTGTGCTCGTGCACAACAACAATGAATCTATTACTTGTGCATCATTACATGTCCTTGTTATGTTTTTAGTATTTCATCATTTTATTTAACAGCGCCGAAAGTAGTGTTTTCCAAAAAACCGTAACTCTTTTTCCAACCTTATTTTGATCTAGGCTAGCTTAGGTTAGGTAGGGTTGCTATAGCAGCCAAAGCCACCAGCTCACATAAGCCTACGAGAGACCTTAGGGTAACCCTATGGAGACAACCTGTAAGGGAAGGGAAACTTGGAGTCCATGCTCAACTTCACAAAATTCGCTACCGGTATGCTTGCAAGCTCGTTTAGCTTCTCAAAGAAGAATTGCCTTATTGTCCAGAAGCTGGAAACGTTGTCGACTGTTTCACGTCTCTTCCGCTTCGAGAGATGAGAATATGACAGCAAATGTTTCTTCGAACAAAGTAAAAATCCAAGTTTTTGACAGACCTATCTGACTGACTTCTTTGCTAATGGTCAAATAGGAACAAAAATATCAGAAAAACGAAATCTTTTATGCAATCCTAGCGCCATCTGGCATCAATGTCACTGACTTATCGAATAGCCTTTGCACATGAAACAACCTTGACTTTAATGAAAGTGACATTTATGGAAATGTGTACTTTTATTGATGGAGGTTGTGGTGTAGTAGTCTGAGTGAGTCGGGTTACTATGCGTGAAATTCGGGTTCGAAGCCCGACCGTTCAAAAACAGCTTCTTTTGTGTCTCTACCCTTACAAGGTGTTATCACGGGCTCGATATCTGGCAAAAACTGTAGGTGACACTACTACCAGAGTTACTTAAATGCATATACAGCACGTATGGAAGTGAGGCGTAAGCCAACCCAATGCTTCTCGAAGATCAAGACATTAACTTTATTTTTTGAAACAAGTACAGCCTGAGTAATATTCCTGTTTCTATTTGTTTTTGTATCGAAATGCATGAGTGTAAATTCATCAGTTGATGATTTCACTGCAAAGCTGACTGATGGCTTGAAAAACTTACCGAAGGATAAGTTCGTCCAGCAAAAAAAAAGATCGGTGTCGCTTGTAGATTTGGTGTTTTAAAATCACTCTAAAGGATTTGGATCAAAAATCACCTGAAGAATTTTCTTCTCGAAACAACCTACAGCGTTTTCATCCGCCTTTGACGGGGTCCATGCTTTTGCACCGTAAAGCAATATTGGGATGATAAAAAAGGTATTATAAATGGAGTTGCTCAAGAGAGGGCAGTGCTACTCAATTGCCTGCTAAGGCCGAAGAAACAGCGATTGTCAAGAGTTAACCGTTTGATTTCGTTTGACCTCAGTGCTGGTGTCGTTGTCTGAACCTAGGTAGAAAAAGTCCCAAGCTACTGCAAAGTTATAGCTATGGTGATGTTCTGTCCAAGACGTCGGTGTTGGGTGTCTCTTCTTGATCCCTGTACATGGCATATAATTACTTGGTTTTGTCCTCGTTGACTGCTTAACCCAAAGGCTTTACCGACAGCACGCCCTGTTCTTCAAATTATGTAAATATTGTCTGCGTATTTTGAAAGATTGTGCCTCTGGTGTTGGCGCGGAAGTTCTGCACAGTTCTCTTAAGTATGATGTTAAAGAAGCCACATGACAGCTCGTCGCCTTGTCTATTTCTTATCCTATTTGTATATCCCTTTTCAATTCTTATTTCTTTTACTTTTTCAATTCCTATTTCTCTTTCTATTCTCAGTTCAATTTTTGTTTTCTTAAAGCGGCCGTAATAGGTCGGCACTATTATTTTCTAAAGTCAAGTGGAAATCTGGCTTTGAAAGGTGAAAACGTTTTCAAACAAAAGTTTGAACGGATGCTTGGTTCATTGTTGTCTACATAATTTTGCCCTAGCCACTTCCACCACAAAAAGTGGTTTTCCGAAATATTTTTTGTTGCGCTGTTTGATTAGGTCATAATTTTGCTTTAAAAAATCTGGATATCAGAATTCGGCTTTTGTCGCAAAAAGAAATCTGCTTTAGAGAAATGTTCCTTTATACCTATATAAAATGTTGACTTACGCTTTTCTAAATTTTTATTTTTTTTTAAAGAGACATAAACGGGGTTGCGGGGGTTGGCACGCTCTCTTAAATGTGTCGCTCTGTAAAACTTGCGTTTCCAGAATTTATAAAATAGAATTTTAACAAGCAGATTATTGAAAGCAGACCCCTTGCAGATGCCTATTCACCAAGTCTCAGGAACAAGGAGTATAGTAATACATTATACGCCATGTCCCGAGCGATTAGGGACGTGTCAGAGGGTGAGTTTGGAAAGCTTAAATAGAAAGTATAAACATTTAAGCAGAAGCCTGGAATACCTATGTTCTGGGTTCCTTTTCGGCAGTAACACACTAAAGTTTACTCCTATCTCCTATATAGATAGTCTATGGAAATTGATTTCTTGCCCTTTTATTTTTAACGAAGAGCTTATGACGACCGCCTAAAAGCCTTTCGCATTTGATTCAGGGAAGTCACAAAACAAAACTAAAATTCAAATCACTCTCGTATGCCGGAAAAAATACGCGATTCCCCATCAATAAACTTGAGGGTTCCATCTCTAAAACCGAGGAACAAACAAGTCTATACGTTGGAAGGACACACAATCGCCAAAAGCACACATAATGTGCACAGAACCCGCAGTCCTAGATGACACAACCACCATTCCCATTACATTTGCCACCCGTACTTGTACGTTGTGGAGACGTTATGAAGTATCGGCGGCGCAGCAGAAACAGGAGAATCAGCCGAATCCGGCAGAGAAATTTATGTATTTATATCGAAATGATGGGGCGGGAGAAACGACACAGTTGCAGAGGGAGAGAGAGACATCCACCGTCGTCGTCGCCTCCACTGAAGCACCCTTTTCGACGCTTCCGGCAATGGGGGTGAGAGCAGTGCTTGATGGACAACTGTACCCACTCGCCATGTCGCCGTTACGTTTCACATGACGATATGGTGCGGTGTCCTTGCATTTCGCCAAAACTGCCAGGGTGTACACTTACGTTCCTCCGCCTACCTACCCGCCGGCCGCCACCGCCGCATGGTTTCCCGGCATATAGCCGTTGTGTGTATCCGAGTATGATCCAAATGAACGGGGGTACCTTTTACCCCCCAGTGCATGTGTGTAACGTTGCAAAATAAAAAATTGTGTTTAGCTTAAAATTTTTTGGATAAGAAATAAAAAAAAATCTTAAAAAAAAAATATCGTGAAGCCGTCACTTTCTCATTTGAAATACGAGTCAGCGTGGAGGTAGACATCGTGGAACATTAGGTGAAATAAAAAGGATTTTTTCAGGGAAAAGGACGCGTTTTTCTATTTATGCACTCCTTTGGTTTTTTAATGTGTTTTCTTTCTTTTGCATCAAGGGAATAACAGATCTGACGAAATAGAAAAAACGAAAACTGCAACCAAATACAATGAAATTTCCTTTTTTGGATTTCTTTTTTGTTTTCTTGTGGTTGCCGCGTTGGCATTCAAGTCTTGAGGGGGTGGCGTACATATAGGTGGGAGAAAAAGCCGATGGATTTAATTTTGCCAATTTTAAAAGCATATTATTTTGGGGGTCCTTTGCAACGCCAGTACTTTCAAATATATAAGCTATACCTACATGGATTGCTCGAAGCGTGTGTTTTTTTAAGCGTTTTATGACAATATTCACCCACACTTTTATGTAGCGTTTTTTCACTTGGTAGCTTCATTCCGGGTTCGAGTGTCAAGATTATTACAGACTTAATTGTTCGCAACAGTTAGACACTGATTAAATGTGTCTTATATTAGTTTCTAAATTTTGTCTGGATTAACTGAGATATTGACTTCGTAGCTCGAACTATAATTTTCGAATTCGAAATGTTCTTTAAATAGTCCCGTAAATTCCGACGCCAACTGCATGGAAAAGTTGCAATATAATGCAAAATTTTGGTAGCTACTAAATTATTTTACCATGATACGCAGTACACGCAACTCTTTTTGCGTTTACACAGATGCCTTATAAAGCGGATTCTTTTTAAAATAATTTCTTATAAAATGAGCTTGAAAAGATGACAATAACTTGCTGTACTATGTGCTTCATAATAGTAAGTCATATTTGTATCTACCTTCTCAAAAAATCGTAAAGCGCGAAGGCCACTGAGTCAGACTTCTTCAAAAATGATCGAGACATTCTGTAGACGGGTTTGGCTCAAATTTCTGCCGGGGTCAAAATTCATTTTACTTACAGTGAACTTCTATTGAAATTCTTAAAATACAACTTTGACAAAGCGAAACAGTGAAATAAGTTTAGGGGCGACACGACTGTCCCCTGACCCAATTTTTAAAAACCTCAATGTTCCAGAGTTCATGCCAGTTTAAGTAATAGTTTCCAATAAATTTAGGCACAAATAAAAAAAAAATTTGGGAGCCAGATTCACGCGGCTGAAGAGATATTTCAGCTCCTGACCTGACAAAGAGTTCTGGAGTTCTCAATGGTTCCTCAAATAGGTATTTAGTTCTGCGACTTTTTTTTTTTAACTTAGTTAACGCAAGTTATTTTGTTTCATATTAATGTGTTATTTCGAATTTCTGTGAACTTCTATTGAGTGTTCTGGGTGAATCCCCTAGAGTTCTTCTTCAAACTACTCCATCATTTTGTCCAACTTATAATTAAAAAAGTGTCCCCTGGCTATTACATTTTTTACCTTTAATTTTCTTCAAAAATGCCAGAAGTTTGCTTAAAAAAGCAGGATAAGCTGAATTTCATTGCTTCAGTCAGACTTTAAAAAAGCAGAATTATGAACCGCTTTCCCCGTAAGCATTGCGTTAAGCTTGGTACTAATCTTCATCGTAAAAAAAAACGCATGAAGCTGTGATTAGGCTGCACCAAACACAAAGTCAAGTTCGAGTTTCTATCCCAGTTGAATGGATGGATCACTGATGATGGATTGGGGTTTGGGGTCAAAATTCTGCTATTTGGAATTCTGACATAACCACTTTGACAAAGTGACACAGTGAAATATGTATGGTTGCGTGATGCCCTTTGCCAACCCAAGTGTATTTTTTTAGCGGACCGCCCAAAAATGGGAAGCGGACCTTTTATGGTATCACCGCATTATCCGTCCATCCGTCCGTCCAATCGCGTTGTAACTTTTAAAGAAGAAGTGGTAAAAAAAAACTGGGCTTATAAACTGCCGAAGTAATCAGAGAACGCGGCAGTTTGTTTTTTACAAACATGACAGTTTGAATTACTGTTACTGTTTGAATTTTCATGTAAAATTCAGTAAATGGTTTTTTAGTACTTTTTTTGAGATGTTTTGCATGCATGAAGTAAAGAAAGGAGACCTAAGTCCAGAAAGTATTGAATTTGATCAACAAAGTGTTCATGGACCGGGCACAGGAACAGATCTACATGACCTATATGAACTATAGTAAGCTCAATCACCATTTGCAGAGTGAAAATTATGTATTTCCTGACAACGTTTTCAACTAAAACGACAATCACAAGAAGAGCAGAACTAGCAAATTTAAATATATACCGTCCATCCCATAACTTCCGATTTGATGCGATCTTTGCAATATCAATGAACTGGAGGACGTATTTCATTTCATTGCTGTGTGCCTCATACTCTGAGAATTCCGTCGCAGTTTTTGGGAAAAAATTATAAACATCCTTTACGGTTATCGAGGCTGGGATAGACTTTACAATTATGTATGTTATAAATTCACTTCATTATAGAAAATGCATTTTGGAAGAGGCAAACTTTAAAAGTAAAATAAAATTTTATATAAGCTATATCAACATGGTATAGATGGCCTCAAGCCAATTCAACTGAACTGAACTTCTTTATTTTTAGTGTTTCAAAAGTTTTTTTTATGAAAATTTTGAGACACATTGCAAAAATTTAATTTTGAACACACGCATAAGGCAACAAAGTGTTTAAGTCATATTTTTCTGAAAGTTTTCTATTACTAAAAAAAACATTAAAAAAAACGGTAACACTAATCTTCTTTAAACTTGGTTAAAATACAAAACGTACAGAAAGAAAGTTGCGTTAAGAGGGTTTAAAATTGTGGTTTTCAACATGACCTTTTATAAGCCTATTGAGTGTATTTAAGAAAAACATCAGCCAATGCTTTCGCAGCTTATTGTGATATTAGTCTAAACAATTGATAAAAAGTCTAAGAGCGGTTGAAAAAAAATTCAAAATAGTTTGTTTTAACCGACCAGCTTTGTACTCTGAAGGTTATTCTTGAGAAGACCTGGGAATATGCAAAACCGGTCTAGTTGCTGTGTAGATCGGGAAAAGGCGTGTTACCGAGTCCCTCGGGATACACTGTGGAGAGTTTTGCAGGACTATGCGCTGAGTGGGCCTCTTCTGAGAGCCATCCAGGCGTTGTATGGAAACTGCAGAAGCTGTGTACGGATAAATGGCGTCAAATCTCGTCCTTTTGATGTGCGCGTTGGACTTCGCCAGGGCTGTGTTCTGTCGCCGCTCCTTTTCATATCATATATGGACTGGATGGTGAAGCGCAGTCTTGGCGAGCAATGTTTCGAATTGGCTGGCATCAGGATGAGCCATCTGCTTTTCGCAGATGATGTGGCCATCCTTGCATCATCCAAAGAGGAACTTCAACGAGCACTGGATAGGTTTGCAGCCGTCTGTGGTGATTCTGGGATGAAAGTAAACGTGAACAAATCGGAAGTGATGGTTGTTTCCCGAACTCCTGTGCAGTGTATCCTGCACATAAATGGAGTTTAAGTATCTCGGGGTCTTTTTCACGAAAGATGGGAGGAGTGATAGATGAGATGTCCTGTAGAATTGGCCAAGCTGGAGCAATAGTAAAGGAACTGCGCCGGCCGGTCATCAGGAAAGCAGAGCTTGGAGTGAAAGCAAAGATCTCAGTTTTTAATTCAGTGTTCGTTCCGACCCTCATCTATGGTCATGAAATTTGGGTAATGACCGAAAGAATTAGATCGCGGGTACAAGCTGCCGAAATGAGATTCCTGAGGTGCGTTGCTGGTGTAACTCTAAGGGATGGAGTGAGAGACGTCAGTATTCGTGGGAATCTTAATGTTGAGCAGCTACTTCTCCGAGTGGAGCGATCGATTCTCCGATGGTCTGGACACGTTGTTGGCATGCCCCCTGACAGACTTCCTAGACGGGTCATGCTAGCCGAGATGCGAGCGCGTCGCCCCCCTGGTAGGCGAAGAGACAGGTGGTGGGATCAGCTAAAAAACCTCTCTGAGTCCGGCCGATGATCGCGCCAGAGTCTCTTGAGTTGGTGGCGGAGGATCGAGAAAGATAGAAGGACCATGATCGAGAAAGATAGAAGGACCACCCTCGCTCCGCGACCCTTTTAAAGGATAAGCGGCATCCGAAAATGATGATGATGATGATGAGTTTGTTATAGGGATTTGAAAATTAAATAACGCGAAAAAAATCAAGAGAACGAATGACGGCCTCCCCCTCCCTCTCCTTCTCTTTCTCCGAAACGGTAAAAAGTATACTTAAGAACAGTGGCTCCCAATCTTTTTCGGTCGCGGAGCACTTTCAAAAGGAGATTTCTATGACGCCCTCCCCCTCCCTCTCCTTCTCTTTCTCCGAAACGGTAAAAAGTATACTTTAGAACAGTGGCTCCCAATCTTTTTCGGTCGAGGAGCACTTTCAAAAGCAGATTTCTATGGCGGAGCACCAATATGTTTTTTATACGATACAGAAATATTTATTATATCTTGTAAAAAAATTATTTGCAACTCTTCCAATCGGTACACTGCGGCTTTCTATTATTGAATTTAATATTAAGACATGGTTCCTAGATCTCAGCGTAGATAACAGAGCTTAATGCACAAACTTTAAGGATGAATCAACAGATGGTGTGGGTGTTTGTGGTAAATGACTGTTATTTACTGAAATCAAACTTTGATTTGTTTCAAATGTCCAGTTACAATTTATGTTCACGGAGGTTTTCACTGTTAATACTATGCCTACACGAGCCATTTAATTGAATTTCGCAGGAGACGATGAAAAATAAATACCGTAGTGTCTCCACTGGACAAGCAAAGGATTAACTTAGCACGAGCACTCTTTTGTTGTCATTTGGGCTGTCAAAAGACAGTGACGATGACATTTTCCAGGAGCATAATTTCGTAAAAAGTAATTTCGTTGTTAGCCTTCAAATAAAAACGCAATCATGACTTTTCTATTATACGCGAACAGTTTCTGTTTTTTTTTTCTAGTCCAAACTGTTTTAAAGATGTGCGCAAAAAGTTAGTTGAGGAGATTTACGAGAATTATTTCAAATTACTTTCTGAGAAGGATAAAATTTGTACGGTAAATCTCAAGATTTGTTGAAGATTTGTGTCCGGTGGAAACATAGTTTTAGGCCCATTTCACACATACCTGGCCGCCGGCTAACCGGCACCGGTTTTGTCACAATTTAGCTGAAGTTTGAAATGTTTACGAAGCTAACTAACTGTTTTGAAAGTTTTCGAAATTGCCGTTTCCAACCTTAAATTTTTAAGTCCATTTGAACAAACTTAATAAAATACAGCATGTTTTACCTTTTTCTCAAAAATCTATGTCGGCAGGATTTTAGAAAGGTAGCCATTTGCCATCGCTGGCACAGGGAGAGGTATTGAAAATAAATCTATCGGCAATTAGTCCCGCCATCGTCACCTAAAAAAAAAAAAGACTTGTTCCTTTTTCACGGTCCCCACCTCCGCGAGGGTTTGACAAGCCCTCCGAGAGTATTAATTGTCTTGAAAAACTTCTCAAAGTGCCGTTCGGATTCGGCAAAAAATTGTAGGTTGTATGTAAAGAAATTAACACACCAGCATACATTGTTGAGAAGTTGGCCCTGGTTCACCTCGAGCTGTTGCGCCACTCTATTTATTTATTTTTAATTAAATTTAATTCACAGTTGATTATTGTTTATGGATTTGAAATTAAAAAAATCGTAAAAAAAATCCGAAACAAACGTAGTTTTGTCCTTCCCTCTATCTCCAAAAGAAAAAAGTAAATAATTGAAAAGCATAAAAGCCCCCCTGTTGAAATTTAAAAAAAATTTCGGCGGGTTTGAAATAGTACATAAATGGTTCCCTCCCAATATGTACCTGAAAACACTTTAGTTGACTGACTTAAATTATATGCTGCTAGCGAATATCGCAGCTTCTGGACCATTTTAATAAAATACAAATAAAAAAAGTTGCGCAACAATATAAGGTGAACTAGGGCCTACTCTTGCATTCTGTTTTGCATTCTCATCACATTTTCATTGTGTTGCATTCTTCACATACCTCTAAGGGGACCTACAGTTTTTTGCCGAATCTGAACGACACTTTGAGAAGATTTTCGAGGCAAATGTTACTATCGGAGGGCTTTTTTGAAGGTGAGGACGAACGTGAAAAGGTCTTCTTGTGTCTTCTTCTTTGGTGGCAGAGGTAAGAGGCTGTTTTTTTTTTAACAAAAAGTAAATATTTTATATATCTTAGGATAAGAGTTACCTAATGCTACTGAATTAAGAGTTGTGCTTTTAATTTATTTGTTATTGATAAGAAAATGATATTTGAATTTAAAAAAAAAGATTCATTGATTTTGCAGTTCCTGTTACAACTTACCCCATATCGATTTGGGGATCTATCCAGAATATGTCAGGGCTTACCCCAGCCCTGACATATTCTGAATAGCTCTTGCTGATCCTGTGCTGGATTTCGTAGTAATTTTAAAAAAGTTCGGCTAACTTATTGTCTAAATTGTAGGAGAAAGATCGGGTCAATAAGTGTAATTTTTAGGAAACACTTTGGGAGCGAAGCCAATTCTTGAATTATTAATTTCTCATTTCAACTCATAAATTGATTATACGTTTAACGATCAATTTCTTCACGTTTTGAACTTCAATTCTTTTTCAGTTATATTGCCGCTCAAAATGTAGTAGTAGTAGAAGTAGTAGTTCTTCTTTATTTCATTAATTTTACAATTTTATTTACGTGCTTAGAATAACAAGAAAATTTTTATTTAAATTAGAGAAATGTCTAATAATAACTATCGTCGTCTGTCGGGGTCAAATTGTAGTAACTGCTAGGTGCACTTAAGACATTTGACTTATTGCCGTTCTTACTAAACTCCGCGAAGGATACTTAGGACAAATTTGCTAAATCGTCGAAGTGTCACTCCTGTAACACATCCATACCTAGCTCCCGTAGGTAGGTAGGTATTTGACGTTTGATTTTTAGGAAGGCGTCGCGAAGAGAAGCTAAGGTGAACCAGAAAGCTCTTTTGAGATGTTTCCTAGGGCAAAAATCATTGCTTCAAAATTAAACATCAGCGAGATAACTGCCTATTTAATATAAAAAAGTTATTTTAATGCGTTATAATACCTACCACAGCTCCCGGGTTCATTAATTTTACTTCCTAATTTTTCGAATTTCTTAGAACCATAAAAACACAAAATAAAATATAATATTATTGTAGCACTATAATAAAAATTAATTCTTTGACGATTTATCTACTTATAAGGTAAGTTGTATTCGCTCATCTAAATAGCAAAAGTAAAATATCTACACACATCGAGCATTTTCATTGATATTTCTCAAAATAGTTACCGCCTACCAGTGACATCATAATCTGAAAACCAATAAAAAAGGACGCAAAACTATATTTTGCAAATTTCTATATTTATGTTTATTTTTATATCTACAAACGAAGATTTTTTTGTTCGTAGACTCTCCTCTGTTCGGTATCTATAGCCACACACAATACAGTTCAGTTTATCCGCCAATCTACACACACTCTCAGGCTGCATCCAAAAAAAGCCCCACTGCACAATATTGGTAAGGGGGCCGGGCTATCCAACTATCAACAAAACAACACACAGATACAGCAAGCCACATACATAGAGCAAAAAAGCCCCCCATGTGAGATGGACAAAAACAACAGCAGCATGTGCACCGACTGTACATCCAAACCATAAACAAGTAGAGGCGAAGGCAATGGCAAAAAAAAATCCACCTGAAAAAAGGCCTCATAATAAAATCCAGAGACCCAATGCAGCTGTGGATACCTTGAAAGAGCGTTCAGATAGATTTGTTGCCTTCGAAGAGCAAGTGGCCCCAAAGAGCTGCGCGCCTAGCAGCTACTCTTTCAGTGTTGCATGTTCCATTCGAATACTGTTCCGTAGCTATTCAGTTTCAGATTCAGAATAACCCCCCAATCGAAGAGAGTTCCACGCAGAGTAAACAAATCCCGAAGCAGCCCCAAAAAGTGGCACCCCCTCGCAACCTTGTATCTTTTGCAAAGAGTCGGAGGCGAATTCGCGCGTTTTTTTTCCACGAAACTTTAAAATTTCAACCTGCTCCGGCCTTTGATGTGCTCTTTTAGCTCTTCTGGAAAAAAAGAGCCTAACACCACCACTAAGCAGCAGCCCCACAAAGCATGGGGCAGCCGGAGCACTCGCCTAGCACAACGCCAACAACGGTCCCATCCATGTGTGTATGGTTGCGCTGCTGCGGCTATTCCATAGCATGCGTGTTGGTATTGTGTATCTACTTCATATTGATGTTGAATTAAATTCGAGTGTTTTTCCGTATCAAAATGTGCGAAATGATTTCAGTCAAATTCAGACGCTCGTGCTGGGAAGAGTTTTTCCCACTTTTAGGTTTTTATTGTTCACAAATACGGATGAGAGCGTTTTTAGCTACAAGCGACTCTCGTGTCGTCACGTCTTTGTTATTGCTCGTAATTGGTCATTAATTATTAAGAACACATCATCAGCTCTGCGTGCGAGAGTGTGAGTGTGGGAGACTGAGAGGCAGCCGGCCAATTGCCCGCCAACAGAAAAGATCAGAGACCGCACGCGATCGGGGAATGACTCTTGTTTTTTCCGCGGATAACGTATACGACGCGTTTGGGCTCTAATTAGTTGTCCAAACTCGATGAGAGATTTGTGTTTGCATACCCCCCTGGGTGGCTTAGAATTTCATAATTCTCGTAAGCGATGAATAGATACAAGAAAGTGATGCGATTCCGATGTGAGACAGGAAATAAAGTGAAAAATTAAAGCGCCAATCGTTCGAACGAAGGAAACAATTTCCAGGAACAGCGCGCGGTCACCATACACGGTCTAAGTATGTCGACTGAACCGCCAACCCCACCTGCCTCGTCTCCCTACCACCAACATCAGCAGTTGGGCGGCGAAAAGGCGTACGCGAGTTCCTCACCCCAACCGCCAGCGCGCCCGTCGTCTGTGATGCCGCCTGCTTCTTCGCCGAACTGTGTTAACTCCCCTCCCAGTACAACAATCACGAACTACAAGTCGTCATCGGTGTTGTCGTTGCAATCGTCTTCGACCTCCAACCAGAACACTTCACCACCAGAGACAGCCACTCAGAACCCACCCCCTTGTGCATCCCCCCACAGTGCGGCAGCGACCCCTACCCAAACCCCGCCAAACCAGCAATTCTGTCTGCGGTGGAACAACTACCAGACAAACTTGACGAGCGTCTTTGATCAGCTGCTCCAGACCGAGTCGTTTGTCGATGTGACACTTGCTTGCGATGGGCAGTCCATCAAGGCCCACAAGATGATTCTGTCGGCGTGCAGCCCCTACTTCCAGGCGCTGTTTGTCGACAACCCCTGCCAGCATCCCATCATCATAATGCGCGACGTCAAGTGGCCCGAGCTAAGGGCAATCGTCGATTTCATGTACAAGGGCGAGATAAATGTGAGTCAAGACCAGATTGGCCCACTTCTGAGGATTGCCGAGATGCTGAAGGTTCGCGGTTTGGCCGACGTCAATGGGGAGAACAGCAGCAGTGCCGAGTCCACTTCCAGCACACGACGAAATGAAGCAGCGGCAAGTGCCGGCACTCAGCATCCCGCTAATCAAGTGCAATCGCGACAAATGGGTGATTCTGGCTCGTCGTGTTCGGAGCCGCCATTCGCCGAACCCGAGACAGCGGCGAAAAAACCACGGTGGGGTGAGCTCGATGTGACACTACAGCAACAGCAGCAACTACAGCAACAGCAACAGATGCGGAACGTACGCAAAAGACGATGGCCTTCGGGTGAGTCATTCGGTGCCCCCAGTCCACTTGGCATGACGAGTGGCGCCCATTCATCGGTGCACGAAAGTCGCAGTGACTTGTCGTCACCGATGTCGTCGTCAAATGCCCCAAGTAGTGCACCGGCTCCAACAGTTACACCTGGTCCCCATCAGCAATCGGTGGCACCTCCGCCACCCACGCCCCCATCTTCGGCGCCTCTACACCAGCAACAGCATCATCATCAGCAGCACCAACAGCAACAACAACAGCAGCAACAACAAATCGTGCACCCGTCCAACGCTCTGACACCGGCATCGGCAGCAGCGGCGTTCTCAGCACTTGGCGGTAGTGGTGGCGGCGGCGGTGGCGGTCCACAGATGGATTCGATCGGATTGTCTGCGGCAGCCGCGGCCGCGGCCATGGGCATGAGTCATGTTGACGATTTGGAAATAAAGCCCGGAATAGCCGAAATGATACGCGAAGAGGAGCGGGTGAGTTTTTTTTTTGCTTTTATTTGTTCTCCTCCTCAGATGGTGACTCGTTGGTTTTTATTCGTTTTTGTGTTTCCTTCCTTTTGCGCGCCCCATCAACGATGATATGACAAGATTGTCTTTATTGTGTTCCTCCGCTTTGTGGAAGATGTTCCGCACAAAGTGTGCGTATTTCGATCAACGATTCCATGATTTATTGGCCGGTGGTCGGGGTTATGTTTCAAATTTATGCATAAATTGAATTGAGCTTGGGGAAACCTTCCACATCGGGGGCACATTCGTTGATTTGGGTAAACAGAAGACATTTGTATCGTCGAGAAACAAACACTCGAGTTTCAATTTTTACCGATATTATAGTGCAGGGCTTGGCAACCTTTTTTTGTCGGTGGCCGATGCAAATTTAAGTTGACCGTGAAAAAGCTTTTTTTTTGGAACTACCTGCATTACCAAGTTTAATTATGTTCTATGTTTAAGCGGTGATTATACCTACCTTGCTAAAAACTTTGCTAGGTATCGTGACTCAATTAAATCCAATCCCTCTGAAAACCTCTGTGATGTGAGAAGTTACTGCACAGCAGGTCGTTGGCAAAAACTCTTCAACTGGTATCAATACAAACGCCACAAACGCCGGCGGGCAGCTTCCTGTAATATGGTTTTAAAATCTATATCGGACACGTCATAGGCAGGAACATGGTTGCCTAAACCTATAATTCCTAGATTACTCTGAGCTGCTACACTAAGACTAGCTATCCGAATTGGAGCACCCTTTGTTTTTTTTTTTTTTTGGTTAAAAATAATCCTTTTTTGTTGAATCTTGATAAAAAAAATCAATGAGCCTTTTTTAAAAAATTTAAAAAGGACAGCAATTCTGTTTGTTTTTTATTTTCATAAGATCAATTTTATTTCACCAATACTCAATATTTTTTATTTTATCGTCCACAAGATCAAAAACAAATAAAAGAAACAATTCTTATACACTAGCCAAATACCAGACTCTTATTTGCTAGGTAAAAGATAAGTCTTAACTCTTGAGTAAGTTTATAATTTGGTAGTGTTTGTAATAATTTTGGTAGTTTTATAAATGTTATAATTTTATTTATTTATTATAAGTTATAATTTTGGTAGTTTTATAAATGATTTAAAATTTGAAATACTTAAAATATTAGCTTTCATTCTTTTTGTTCTGTTTACTGAACATAACAGAAAGAATCAAAGCGATTGAGTTATTGATGCTTATAAAAAGTATAACCATTACCCATACGCTAAACTAATATCCCTCCTAAATATATCAAGGTTATACCGCGCATAAAAAAGGTTTACAACCACTGCACTTGATTCAGGTGATATATCTTTCGGCTGAGTGGTTTTGGTATAAATTGCGGTGTCCTGTGACTTAAGTTAAATATAAATAGTAGGATTGAAGTGAAAATAATAAACAAGTGTAACAATCAATCTGCAAAGACCCCCCAAAAGCTAAAGACGTTTTCTGTCGTCGGATTCGGATACTTCATACAGGACTTACAAGACAGCAGCCCGTGATAAACCATGGCCAACTACTCATCTCTATATGCTGAGTGTATTGTATTCTTCACTTACTACAGGGATCTAGAATATTTTGCCGAATCCAAAACGGCTACGTTTTTCGCGACAAAAAATATACTCTCGGGAGGTTTGTAAGACCCTCACCGATGTGGTGACCGTAAAAGAGAACAAGTTTTTTTTCCAGACATCAGAGTTCAGATTTGAACCCAGGCACCCCACGTAGTACACCGACCACTATACGCCACGGTACCCTACATTAGAGCACAAAGAATAATAATCTGAGACAAGATTTGCTAAAACGATAAAAATCTGGAATGGATAAAATTTCGAAAATCGGTTTCGAAAAACTCGAATGCGCAAGATCTCGTCAGAGTATGGAAACACATAAGTCTCGAAAGAAAACGTCTGAAATAAAATTTAGAATGCAATTTTTTTTAGATTCTTATTCCAATGCCTAAATTGAAAAAATTGTGGGGTGCCGTGGCGTAGTGGTTAGTGT
This sequence comes from Neoascia interrupta, assembly GCA_947623515.1. Classification (NCBI taxonomy): domain Eukaryota; kingdom Metazoa; phylum Arthropoda; class Insecta; order Diptera; family Syrphidae; genus Neoascia; species Neoascia interrupta. The sequence continues at coordinate 217,228,789 of OX392463.1, read as the reverse complement.
GTGTGCTTACTCCGCCGGAGGCCTGGGTTCGAATCCTGCCATCGTTACCTGAAAAAAAAGATTTGTTCTTTTTCACGGTCCCCACCTCCGCGAGGGTTTGACAAGCCCTCCGAGAGTATCAATTGTCTTGAAAAACTTCTCAAAGTGCCGTTCGGATTCGGCAAAAAATTGTAGGTCCCCTTGTATGTAAAGAAATTAACACACCAGCATACATTGTTGAGAAGATGGCCCTGGTTCACCTCGAGCTGTTGCGCCACTCTATTTATTTATTTATTTAAATTGGAAAATTTTGACTAAATAATTTGAAAATATTTTAAGTACCCAAACTTGCAACTTTCCCTTATCCTATCGTGGGCTCAAGCGGGGGTTAAAGGGCGGGATCATGCTCACATTCAGCCAGGCAAAGTAAAGCTTTTTTAAAAAAAATAATATAGACAAGTGTTTGTTAAAAACAATAAATTGCATAAAATATTAAACAAAAAAAAAATAAAACCTTTATTAGAATAATCATAAATATAATAAATAGTATAATAAAATAAGAAAGACTTTTCAACATATTAGCGCCTTACTGTAAGGGCAGACGTGGTTTCTTATTTTTTTTTTTCCTTTTCAGAAGGTGGTACTCTAAAAAGATATTTTTGTGCGTCTAACGATAAGAATTGTAAATATTGGAACTAAACCCGAATAATCGGAATTTAAAGAAATAGGTACGCCCTGGTGTATATTTTCTTGCCATTTCGGTAAGAACTAACCGAAAGTAGTATTCAAGTACAAAGGATTCTCGTAAAAGCAACAGGACAGGGCTGAGCTGTTCCGAAAAGGCGATTCTTTTTCTTATGGTTATCGTCCTGTTCCACTAAGGCTAATGAATATTCAACCATGAAAACTTGTAATCAGGTTTTTCTCTAAAATTTCTGTACACATTGAATAGTTGAGAACTCTAATGCATAGACTGGATAGGAAAATGCTGGCCTTTGAAACTTGTAGTTTTGTATTTGGATAGGAAATCGACATGCGTAACAACTTGTCCTTAACAAAAGAGTGTTGTCTAGGAGTTTTAGCTTAAAATCTAGAAGTTTCAGCTTCATTCAAAAAATAATAGAGTAGCGCAACAGCTTGAGGTGAACCAGGGCCAACTTCTCCACCATGTGTGGTGTGTATTTCATTCTTCACATACAAGGAAACCTAGAAGTTTTTGCCGAGTCCGAACGACACTTTGAGAAGTGTTTTCAGACAAATGTTGATCTCAGAGGGATTCTCGGACCCTCGCGGAGGTGGCGACTGTGAAAAAGAACAAATTCTAACCCAAACCTCCGACGTAGTAAGCACGCACACTATCCACTACGCCACGGCACCCCACCGCTTCAACTTTATTTGCCAAGGGTAAAATCGGAAATAACTTTTAACCCCTTTGTTCAAAAGTTATTATTGTAATCCACCACTAACAGAATTCATGTTAATGCTGTAACTTCTCATAGCCAAAGATGCAGGCAAATTGATATTGCCTCAATGATATCGCACTTGTGTCATCATATGCCATCGTCACCTGAAAAAAAAAACTTGTTCTTTTTTACGGTCCCCACCTCCGCGAGGGTCTGACAAGCCTTCCGAGAGTATCATTTGTCTTGAAAAACTTTTCAGAGTACCGTTTGGATTAGGCAAAAAATTGTAGGTCCCCTTGTATGTGAAGAAATTAACACACACAGCATACATTGTTGAGAAGTTAGTCCTGGTTCGCCTCGAGCTGTTGCAACACGCTATTTTTTATTTTTAAACAAATATCTCCCTACAACTCGGGCAATGTTTCAGTGTTATAGGTTCGCCTTTCCTGAGAGAAGAAATAAAGAAAAAGAAAATTGCTAAGACAATTGAAGCAACTTTATGCTGAAATCAAATTTTCTAGAAAAGACTGATGTTAAAAATGTTCTTCCCCGGACTATCTACGATGCTGTAGGGTTAATGGTTTAAAAATCAACATACCTATCAGCAATTTATTTTTACAACATAAGGAGAACTATAGAAAACTTCTAAACTGATTTTTCTAAATATTCTAGTATCTTAACGGTAATACCTATTGGAATAAAATTTGGTTAAAGTATAAAATGTTTAAAAAAATTTCTAAAATTTTTAGAAACTTTCAAAAATGACGTTCTTTAACGTAAAATTTTCTGAAACACTTTAAAAAGCAAAGTACAGTATTTTTACCATTACTTCAAAGTAGTACTTAAAAGACTACTAAAGTACTTACTTGAGAATCCCAAATAAATATAAAAGGAAGTATTCGAGAAGAGATTCTTCACAGTCGCTTTATGGATTTTTAATCTAAAAAAAGACCGTCAAGTATGAAAACATACATACACAGAGCGGTCCGTCAGCTTTTGCTGAAGGTTAATCTCATCTTTATTTTTCTGTTTTGTTTAAAATTCTACAAATCTTTAAGAATTATTGCCTGATATACTTCACATTCTATTGTAAATATACTTCTTTCGCATATACTTTTGAAGTCTACGCATAGTTCTTATAGGACGAATTTTAAGTTTCGTTACTCAAAAAAAATGATTTTTTTTCTATTTATATCTTAAAAAAACTATGATGTTTTTTTTTAGGAAGTACACCTTAGTTTTATATGGCATTGCTTGCTTCAAATTTGGTTGATGTTGCGTAGTTTTAGGCAGTCAACTATAGTGTTTTCAAGCAACTTTCGGAAACCATTTACTATTTCAAAACTGATAAACCTTTTATTTTGAATCTTTAAAGGATGGGCGACTCCCGTTATTTATGTCAATTTTTACTACCTTTTATCGTTTCTGTCCCCTTGAGATAGCGGGGACAGTAACGTTTTCGTGGCATTTTTTACCATTTTCAAGATTTCAAATCCATAAAACAGCGATTTTGGAAATTTTTTTAACTACCGTTAGAATTTTTTTCAGTATTACAACCATCTGCGCTCGCGTTGGCTACTTTTCATAAATTTTGCGAACATGGATTTCTGAGAAAACGGTAAACCATTATGTTTTTTATTTCGTTTTTAATGAAGTTAGTAAGGCAAGTTGCAAACTTTATAAACTTTAACAAAATTTATACATTATTGTCAATTGAGTTGCAATCCTTATGAAATTCCAGAATACAGACTTTGGCTGTTATTTATTTCATAGTATATACTTTATGACCTTTTTAAGCATTCATCAAATAACGGGTGGTTTTTTAAGAGGTTGAGAACTTTTTTAAAAAAAAAACACAAAAAATTCGAAAAAATTAATGAAATATTTATTTGAATCGATAGTTTGAACCTTGCAATTTAATGTTTAAAGATAATTTCATGCAAATGTTGACCGCGGCTGCGTCTCAGGTAGCCCATCCGCTGAGTCCAATTTTAGCATACTCTTTCACACATATCGGCTGGTATCTCACGAATGAATGCATGGATGTTGGCTTCCAGTGCGTCAGTCGAAGCGGGCTTGTCCCTATAGACATAAGCCTTGATTGACATACCCCCACAAAAAATAATCTAATGGTGTCAAATCGCACGATCTAGGCGGCCAATTGACCGGCCCGAAACGTGAAATTAACTGAAGGTCGAGAATGCCGACCATAAAATGGAAGCAGCGCGCGATGAACATTTCGAACCGAGCACGAATTTGGATAGTAAAATTCAATAATTTGCAAGCGTAGTTCATTTGTAAGACGATCCATGGTTAAATTGCAAACCAAACTGAAGCTGTTTGACAGTGACACAAGGTACTAAACACATGTCAGCTGTCAAAACCAGTGTTGCCAAAACCAAACCAGCTAAAAAATCACCCGTTAGTAAAAAAAAATGCAGAGCATTATTAACTAATTAATTAATTTAAAAAATAGTTTTTATAATTTAAAATCTGACAAACGGGCCTTTCAAAGTCCTCCTTCTTTTTTTTCTATATGCAATTTAAGCATTTAAAATAATCTTACGCAAATATTTTTTACATGCATCCTCTTAAAGTTTGACTCCAAATAAAGTAAAAATACGTGAAACAATTGAGCTATCGAGATGCGGTTGAAAATATGCCATTCAAGTCGGAAAAGGTCGTGAAAAACATTTGATAAAAATTAAGCGATAATTGTACGCTTAGCCTTGCAAAGCCGACGGACCGCCCTGTGTATGGCTTCAAACTTGACGTTCTTGATATATTGACACATTGGTGGTCAATTTGACTAACATAAGATTAAGGTTATTTAACTAGCAAGGTTGCCTAAGACTTAAATCTATCTTGTTACATAAATAGATGTAATGAATTATATTGGTAGAAACTTCACCTCTTGCAATATAGATTTACTTTAATTACATTACAAAAAAGAGCCACATGCTACGGGTCCCGTTTGTTAAAACGGTCCCACTTTATACTTTAAGTCAAATGTTTATCAACTTGTATTTTTCCCACCATAAAACATCCATTCACAAAATAAATATTAAACGCTTTGAAAAGACTTTTGTTGGCCGCTAGAATATACAACAACCCATTTGTCAATATTTGAAAATTAAGAAAAAAGCAGCCCAACCCCATCTTGAGCAGCTAATAGATATTTAAATCTAAAAAGGGCTCCATTCGTCTTCGTTTATGATCAATGCCCCATACAGAGGTGAATAACCTACTTTGTGTTCCCTCCTCATAATTTTCATTTGCACTTAACATAATCCCGTCAGATTTTGTAGATGCACAACACACTCACATTAAGACGCAAGTACATGACCTCCCTACAACCACATCAATTTATTCACTCCTATTCATCAACTCCTCAAATAAGAAAGAAACAAAAAAAAAATGGAAATCATTATTATTTTTCATTTTATTTATTTCCCAGTTGAAAAATACCACATGTGTGTCGGATAAAATGAGTCCAGAAAACGACGAATGCCGCCTTTAATTCACCCGCTATCGGGTGCGTTGTGTTTACACCAACTTAAAAGATATTTTTCCCGCCTGTGTATCTTAATAAAATATAAAGTTAAAACGAAATGGAAGATGAAATCAGAGGAATGAAGAAAAAAAAAATATCCAAATAACTAAACAAAAACACATCTTTCAGGAAAATGTGTGAGAAAAGTGTATAAGTTGCGTATGAAAGTTAAAAATCAAATAATAAATAATAAAAACAAAAAACGCACACACATTCGTATGGATTAACGTGCGCAAGGCGAACACAGAATCCCTTCTACGAGTCGGGTTCAAAGAATACACAGCATCAATGCGCACCGCATCCCTTCTTGCCCCGAAAATCATAAATTTAAAATGTATTTATTTATTTAGTTTCTTCTTGGTGAAAACGTCCTTCCCCTCCACTCCTGCGAGCGACCATGCCATGCGACCTTCCTTCTTTCGAACAACACTAATCCGCTGCCTTTACGACACACAGAAGTTGTTCCTTTTTCCACACTCGCACTCACACTCCGCTCCTGGATTCATTTATTTTATTTTCAAAACTTCTTCTCTACAATACTTCTTGAGAAGTAGAAAATCTTTGCTGGCACTGCTTAACAGTGGGGGAGAATAGTTGCGTTGCACTTAGTAGGGAAGGTAAAATTCTTTTTTTGTGAATGCAATCAATTTCCTAAATTCTTATGACGAAGCTGAATCTTTATATAATTTTTCTATTGTTCGAAATGATCAACTTTGAGCCATTATTCCGTCCGAAATGGAAAAAAGACCATTCCATTTTTAGACGGACCAAAAGGAGAATTTCTAAATATGAGAATCAAAAAGTAGACAGTTTATCCTTGATTTTCAAAAGTAATATTTTAATGTAAATTTTTATTGAATTTTTTAGCGCAGGAATCTTTTGTTAAGTAAAAGTAACCTAAAATCAATAATAAGCCTGTTTTAGCGGTCCGTTCAAAAATGGAAAAAGGATTTCTTATGGTATCACTACGTTGTCCGTCGGTCCGCCCGCACCTGTAACTTATGAACGGTGAATCGTAGAATGGTGAAATTTAGTCCACCTGTAAAGTCCGTAAAAAATATGTAAAAACATACAACGGCAATTTTTAATATGTTTGAATTTTGATGGTAGAACACACAAAATGTGTTTTGGTGCTTATCTTGAAAAGTTTTCAGCCTGATAGAAGAAAATTGAAAGGTATTCTACACAAGTATTGAGTTTTCATAATAGTTTCGTATTTTTGCAAAATATTGAAAATTTCTTGAGCAATCAGGAATGGAAAATATGTGCCCATTTGCAATATGCTTAAGGTGATAACTTTTTAATTACTTTAAAGAGACAATATTGGGGCAAAATATAAAGCAACGACATCTTTAGCAAAGGCTAAAATCAAGTTTTGGTTAAACTATTTTTAAACTGCGGTTTTGACGTATTTTGACGTATTTGGGAAGAAAAGATTCTGAATGGTCGTTTTATGGATTTTAAATAACAAAAAAATGCAGAAAAAAGGTTAAAAAAAACTGCGTGATTCTACAAGAAATCGCATTTGAGATAAGTAAAAAAAATAAAGAAATATTATTTACAAAGTTACACTATTATAAAAAGGTATTTACGTACCTATATTACCTGCAACTCCGACCTTCGATAATTATGACAAATTTTATCATCGGTCGGCCCGGAATTTGTTTCATTTTTTTTATCCTTAAATGGATTTGACTATTCTCATTCCGCATAATGTTATTAAAAAATGTTTGATTAATTGGCTTTCTAGCTCAAAATGTAAGGCCTAAAACTTGTTAACGGACGGACATCGGTGGGAATATTCCTGGAAAAAATTTTCCCAGGAATTTGCCGGTTCAAAAACTGATCTTCACGGTTCATCATCGAAGAAATGTTCAGAGCAATTTTCTTTTTAATAGACACGACAGGAAGTGAAGCCGAGTATACATCAACTTTAAAACAGCTCTCGTCTTTTAAGAATGTTTCTAAAAAACAAAGCATTTTATATAATAAAACAAAGATAAGACCAATTATTACGTATGGCTTTAGTAGATACTTGGTACTCGATATCGCCCTCAACAGTGAAGGAGTTAGAGTCCTTCGAAAGAAAAAATTTGAAGGTCTGTATTGTGGAATATCTAAGAGCTAATAAGAAATGGTTCTCAAACCAAACATTATAGGTATTAGATCACTCAAACAACTTTCACCTTTTTTGTAAAGAATTACTTGTCTTTGGCTATAAAGTATTTGTAAGAAAGAAACAAATACTTTATAGCCATAAGACCGAGAGGAACGAAGATATTTCTTTGACGTGAAAAAAATTTTTGGGTTTTTGATTGTGTTTAAATAGCTATTTTTTTCCTATTTCAATCAGTGTTAACAGTTTTTAGCATAACTGGTTTTGTCGTTATTATTTGGTTCTTAGGACATAAGTCAGAAAATACCAAATTTTTGTCTTTAATTAACGTCTTAAGTTAACTTGAGTCTTTGTGTCGGTTTGAAATGTATCGAAATATCTTTGCCCTTGAAATATTCAAGATGATGCTATGGACTTAAGTCAAGTTAAGTCTTTTATACCGAACGCAGTGAAATAAAAGTCTTATAATTACAAATCGTATGCATTGCGATGATCTTAAAGATTTAGGTCCTCGAAAAAAAAGGAAATCCCAATAAATTTTTAAAAATGTCTATGGTACACTTAAAAGCTTTATATTTTAAACGTTTTGCCCATCATAAGTTATTAGAAAAAAATGAATCCTTGCAAAGATCAAACAACCTTCAATGCTGTTTTATGAAAAACTGTATTTCTGACTTTAGCCAGCTTTATCTAACGTCAAAGAGTTAACAAAAGTTCTTTGGCTGTCAAAAGATATGCAGACATCAGAATCCCGGAACTTCTTCCACCTTATTTGCACAGCTGAAAGGTAAGTTTATACCAAAATTCAGCTTGGTTGGATTTCTTTGGCAATAATCGCCCTTTTCGCCGTAAGTTCCTGGACTATACTATATTGCCTAAAGTCGATCATCGATCATCGATCATCGATAATAAATCACGTTCGTAATGTTCAAACTAGATATGGCAAGCCACTTATTTATACGGATCTACAAGAGACACAAGTTGCGCCTTTTACTGCAGAAACTGCAGAAGAAGCCAAAAGAACAGGAATCTAATACTAAATATTGTATAAGATTATACAAAAATCGTGGCATGCTTAAATTTTTTCAGGAAGGAACAACCCTCGCGCAACATCACTCTCCCTCACCACTGTATTTCTACGGCCTATCCTAAAGTCATTACTCAGCTATCTGGAATAACGAGGAAACTCTGAGAAAGAAAAATTGTGTTCGGTGTGCATCTGTGTATACCGAACGGCTTATAATATTCTGTAATTTATAATAAGTAATACGGTCTTTGTTGCATATCCCAAAAAGAAAACTAAGGTGCGAAGACATTGCCTGATGTGTTCTTTATTTTTTGTGTGCGGTTCTGGAATGTATCATATTCATGTCAGGAAAAAAGAACACAATAAGAAGATACAACATTATACGACGCGCGGAGGAAGACATAATACCTACCTATAGACCTTCCACTGATATACCTATTTATATGTATTATACAAAATCCTATTATGAGGGCAGAGAGTGGCAGCCTGTAAAAGGCATATTTTAATTTTACGAATACAATATGTGAAAAGTAAAAAAAAAAATATTATAATAATAATAACACAACTCAGGAGATACAAGAACAACGAATAACTTTTTTTTTGTGTAACAAAGGGATGTGAGAAGCATGAAGGTATCCATACATGTTCACCATATGTCTTGCAGATAAAATACTTCTTCAACTGTTCCGATACATGTACACAGATATAATACAAATTTTTGTTTATAGTCTTGTCAAAGATAAATTTAAAGATACTCAACTGTCGAGCAAAAGAACTTTTTGTTTTGGAGTTATTTTTTTATTGATTGGGGGATCTTGGGAGATGCGACTGGAGGCTGACAAGATTATGGAACTACACAGCAGAAACATTTTTTCATATTGATTCATTCAAGTTGATATTTTTTTAAGTAAACTGATTCTTTGTTTACGAACGTTAGAGCAACGATCAGTGCTTGAGAAATTAAAGATTTTAAGCTCATTGAAAAGGCATGAGTCCCAGACGTTTTAACCAGAAAAATTTACGAGAATAACCTACAAAGACGCGTTTCCACATATGTGCATTTCTGCAAAAATCTTTAGCTCAAGTTCATGCCTACATGGAATGAAACAAAATGATATGTCTATGATATCCTCGACAGCAATAATAATTATTAAGCTCTCGGCCAACAAAGAATGTTGGCTTTGTTGGTGCCAAAATTTAGCTTATGCAGAATCTATTTCACTGACAGGAATGGATTCCAACGAATAGCTTATTTACGTCTGTGTTTTTGGAACACAATCATTTTTCTGAAAACGATTTTCTCTTTCTATGCTCAGCCGTCAGTATTGCTTTCAATCATTAACTCTTACATCAAATACCTGATTCTGATGTAATGGTTAGGCGCACTGACAGAAGTTTTTAGTGATTGCAATGACTGACTTTACAGGAAAAGGAAGACAATGTTCGACTAGGCAACAAGCTTTGGCCCGTGAAGTTCCCTTGGGGCATTTGGTGTGCCACCAAAAGTCACTCAAACTAATTTTTTCGAACCAACAAATTCGTCCGCCGTGTGGGGTGCCGTTGCGTGGTGGTTAGTGTGTGTGCTTACAACGCCGGAGGTCTGGGTTCGAATCCTACCATCGTTACCTGGAAAAAATAGACTCGTTCTTTTTCACGGTCCCCACCTCCGCGGGGGTCTGACAAGCCCTCCGAGAGTATCATTTGTCTTGAAAAACTTCTCAAAGTGCCGTTTGGATTCGGCAAAAAACTGTAGGTCCCCTTGTATGTAAAGAAATCAACGCACACAGCATACATTGTTGGGAAGTTGGCCCTGGTTCACCTCGAGCTGTTGCGCCACTTTATTTATTTATTTATTTTAAATTCGTGCGCCATAAAGCATGACTGGGATGATGAGGATCTTGGAAATGGACATATTAAGGCAGCTTCACAAACAAGCTTGGCTTCGTCTTCGCTAAGAAACTGTTTTAAAATGAAGTTTTCCATAAAAAATATATTGGTTCAGGAAAAATTTCTACGCTTTTTCAGTGCTTATTGATGTTTATGTTTTATGTGTGCCACTATTTGTATAACACTATAAGATTTTGATTTTTTAATGAGCTATAATTAAGCTGTCAGATGAAGAAAGTGTTCAGTCACGCGCTTTGAGTCAGCGCTTTGAGTCACATTACATAGCATTACGTTTTCGCTCTACGGTTGCCGAAGGAAATGTTAAAGCCAAAACATTGTTTAGGGAGGCTTAAAATCGTATGCCTGGACTTGTAACCATCAGGCCGAGGCGGGGCCCAAACTTGTTTGCGAGTTCTGCTTTATAGTTGTTCCAGAGAGGACTCAGCTACATAATTGACTTTTTAGCCCAAAGAAAAGAGTTATTCTTCTATCAGTCTGGTGTCTTTGTCTGAATCAGTAGTCTAGAGTCTTGGTAGTCAAAGACAACCTAACTTAGTCTGGGTCCAATAAACTAAACCATAGTTATAGTGATATTTGAAATAAGACGTCGGTGTTGGTTTTGCTCTTTCCTCGAGGACAAATACGTCTTCTCCCTGATTGGCAACTAAACCCATTTTCGTCTATTCTATCTCAACGAAGTCTCGAAATCTTCACCGAAATAATGCTTTGTTCTTCTAACCCTGACAATCCCGGCTGTATATTGCGCGTAATTGTGCTAACGTGCGAATTTTACCCAATTCTTCCAGGTAGTTAATAAATACATATAAAAGCCACCTTGTCTTAATCATTTATTGATACCATGGGGCGTAAGACCTCCAACGACCTCGATCGAACATTGTTAGTTTTGAAAGGTATTTCAAAACTGGTCATTGCCCAATATAACTCATCTCTAAAGATGAATTTCATATAAGCGGTCTCGAAATCTATGAATAGGTGGTAGGCGTCAATTTTACTGGTATATGTCGCATATAAGATCCTTTCAGCAGTACATACTATGCAAGCGTCTTAAGCCATTCTGCAACATACTCGTCGGCACCTACCAGTGTCTCTTCCGGCCCGGCAGATCGACCATAGACCATATCTTCAGACTAAGACAAATCCTTGAAAAGACCAATGAGTATCAAGTCGAGACACGCCAAGTTTTCATCGACTTTAAAGCTGCATATGGCAGCATTCATCGTCAGGAGCTCTACTTGTTGATGGCCGGCAAAACTGATCAAACTGTGCCGTGTTACATTATAAATAATACGCGGTGCAAAATGCAGTATGAAAACAGTTCCTCGGAAATGTTCCAAACATGCAACGGATTCTGGCAAGGAGATGCATCGTTATGTCATGAGCATTCTTCAATCTTGTTCTGGAGATGCTAGTTCGCAGGGAAAAGGGTTGCCCTTTTGAGGAGGAGGATATACTATCTTCAACAGATCCCTGCAAGTACTGGGGGACGCGGGCAATATCGACATCGTCGCCTGCTCCAGTCGTGCCGCGATAGAGACATTTTCGGGGATTGATGAACAGGCGAATTTGGTTGTTCTGGAAGTAAATGAGGATAAGACCTCTATGTTATGTATATGTTTTTAACAAAAAACCTTTTACCAGGGACAAAGTGTAAGCTCTAAAAAATCTTACTCTGCAAGTTCTGCTTTGTGCCGATTACTGGACTAACCGCAGCAAACCGCTGTTATTTCTGTTTGGCAAAACAAATTGGATCAAAACAACTCTCGCGAGGGACAAAGTGTAGGCTCTAAAAAAAACGCTTATTCTTCAAGTTCTACTTTATGGTGCAGCACAGAAGGAGAAACTATACTTGGCTCTTTCTAGAGGAGAGAATTACCGCGAACTCTATGTGCTGAATGGTAATAGCGAGCTTCGATCGCAGAGGATGGAAGAGGAAGACTACTGGTAAACCAACTTAAGACTCACTCCATGGATCGGGAGCCCTATAAGTGAGTAATTATCGATTTGCCATGGATGGCTAAGTGCTTCTCTGCCAACTACTCTCGAACTTCAGCTGCGATCCCCAAGCAGGTCCAGGAGACACTCGCTCCCAGCAGGCTCCCTTCTCGTATCTAGTGAGAAAAGGTACCAGTGCAATCATCCTTGCTCCGAAAATGAGCTACTATAACTGATAAGCATTCGGTCTTCGATTGATGGGGTGTGAATAACGTTTGAAAATTTTTAAGACTGACCACTGAACAACTTAAAATAAATGAGTCCAAGCAATGTGAATGTAACAAAAGACACTCATTGATGGTCGGGTCAATTGAGTTTTCTTGAGCTAGAGTTAGAGCACCTGCCCAGACATGGATATTTCTTTCCAGACAATTTGAACATAGGAGTAATTTTATCTTCCCGGACAACAAAAAAAAAACTATGACTATTATTATGCTTCACCGAAAACAAACTTTGAAGACCATGAGAATTTAATTTTAAGATTTTGGGTTTGCTGTCAAGTTAAAACGTTTTTTTTTTGAAAACTGGTGCTTCAAGTTTTAATATTTCTTTTGAAGCACTGGCTTTCGTGATTTTTTGCAAATAATGATTCAATGCCTCTACCGAAAATAAGTATAATATTTTGCATTCGTATGACCCATAGTAGGTTCACTATCCTTAAATTTTTTTCCAAGCACCCGTCGTAAGGTCCTAGGTTTGCGTACACACTGTTCCTCCAATACCAGAACCGCACTGAGAGTGAATTTGAAGTGTAAATACATAGATCCCCTGGGCAGCCTTCAATCACCATTATTTCTACATGTCTTGCCTTGCGTTTGAATGCCAGGAAATTGTTTGTTATTTTGTAATTCCATACCAACCAATGCATGAGCCTCACTCGACATGATCCTCTGGCTGGCATCTGGCGATTGATTTTTATTAATATTTACAACAAATGGACGGAAACAATATTCTGAAGAAAATATAATTTATTTCCTTCTCCGTAGTAAAGTGTGTACACCACTTAAACGTAACTAAACCAAACATTACTACAATCTCTCGTAGACATTGATACAAGCACGTACACACTTCAGCTATCGCCTTCACTCGCTTCAAATGAGCATTCCAGATCCAGATCACCAGAGTCGTTGCTATAATGGTGTTGGCGGAGAAATCGGCCTTAAGACAGACAGATAGACTGCCATATACAGGCTCCCCCAATGATAAAAGAAAACATGCTCCTTGTGCTTGTGATGCATCATCCTCCTGCTACCTCCTGCCTCAAACTATATCATCATCATCGCATCATCATTATCCACTCCATACTTTTAAGATCTTTTCTTATTTTCATTCGATCCTCGATCTTTTTCGCCTTTTTTCTTTAATTTTTCCATTTAAATAAATAAAATTTATATTTTTGTTATTACGACGCACGGTCCGTCTTTTGGGGGCATATGCTGTGCAGATGTTTCGAGTTTGGCGTATAGAGCAAAAGAGGTCGTTGTTTAGGCTGCCCTTGCCGCACCATTGTCAGAGGCCAGAAGCCTGTCGTCGTGTCGGCACAAATGCAGAGAGGAGAGTTATCCTTTTTTCTGTGGTAAAAATGTATAATGTACGTCTCCACAATATTGGATATTTATTTATTTATAAATTAAGATTGTGTGTCGGCATTCATTCATCTGGTTATTTTCCTTCGTACTCCCATGTCCACTGTATTGGGGAAGAGTCTTTTGCGGGCATTTTTCCAAGAAGGTTCAAATAAAATTTAGAAGAAAAAAAAACTTATTATTTATTCTTTTGGCAATAAAGATTAAGGTTTTTTTTATTGACGATCGTTTATGATATTTAATTGGAATTTATATACCTACCGGAGAGAACAAAACCTGATTACATCATTCGATTGACAAAGCTGCTCGGAAGGAATTTCAAATACATAATCTTATCGAACTATATTAAAAAATGATAATGATAGTAATAAAACTTATTATAAAAAAATATAGAAATTGATTTTATCGATCCAAATTCATATTGCGATCAAAAATTGTGGCTGAACGCCACATTAGGTATGTGGTAATATAAAAGCAGTGACGATAACGAACCCAAGTACATGAGATGGGTCAGTTTGTGAAGCTGTCCAAGCTATTTTCGAACTAGGACTGGCTAAGAAGACTCAGAGACTAAGAAGTATCAGCTCTGGAAAACGGAAGAGAAGAAAGTCTGCCGCTTTTATCGGCAGTCACAGCCGCTGCGAAAATATTTGGGAAGTGGAGCAGCTCTTTTCGTTTAAAAACACCAGGACTTTGTATAAAATATAATTTGTTACTTCTCGGGACACACTTCATGGTACACTGGATGTATATAACGGTTGTAAGACCCATCTTAACTTACGGTGCAGTTGTATGGTGGAAGGCTACGGAAAGAAAGTGTCATCTCTCTAGCCTCACCAAAGTTCAAAGGGCAGCCTGCATGGGTATAACAGGGTCCCTAAGGACCACACCCACCGCGGCACTGGAGGTACTACTCAACCTCACCCCCTTGGACATATACTGCAGCAGCAAGGCAGCTAAAACAGCTGTTCGCCTAAGGGAATCCGGACTGTGGTCCTCAAGATCTTATGGACACGCCTCTGTGGAAACTCAGTGGGCTGCCTCCACAAACACCCCAGTCACAGATTACCTACCTATGACATTCGCCTTCAACAGGAGATTCGCTACCAGAATACCTGAAAGAGGTGAATGGGAAGATAAGACCATTACAGGAGACGACGAGATCGCCGTATATACCGACGGCTCTAAGATGGACGTCGGAACCGGTGCGGGCATTTTCTGTGGAGATTTGGGTCTAGGTAAATCTTTCCGAATCAATGACGACTGCAGCATTTTTCAGGCGGAGCTGGCAGCCATAATCGAAGCTGCCTCCGAGCTGAAGAAATACGGCCCCGCAAACAAGACCATCACCATATACTCTGATAGCCAAGCGGCAATTAAAGCCTTGGAATCAGACGTGGTAAAGTCAAGGGCTGTGAAACTATGCAGGGAAATTCTGGACGAGTTATCACTTGGCAACACTGTAACTGTGTGTTGGGTGCCAGGTCACACCGATATATCGGGAAACGAAGAAGCGGACAAGCTTGCGAGATTTGGGTCTGGAATGAATGCATCTCTAGCCCTCAAATCCATAAGAGTCCCGCTGAGTTCGATAGCACGTAGGTTAGAAACTGAATCCTTGAGTAGAACCAATCTACGTTGGACAGAACTTGATACGTGCAGACACACAAGGGAGCTATGGCCAGCGGTAAACAAAAAGAGATCACTATTTTTGATCGGACTAGCCCGCAGGAACATCCGAGTACTCACGGGAATCCTCACGGGGCACTGCGCTGTGGGTCTACACGCTGAGCGGCTAGGCATACCGCATAACGATTACTGCAGAAGCTGCAGGGACGTTGAAGAAATTGAATCTGTTCGTCATCTGCTCTGCGAATGCCCAGCCCTAAACAGCATCAGGCGTAGTATCCTCGGCAGCTACTTCTTCAACGAGCTCGAAGATCTAAATAATGTAGATCTAAAGGACCTCCTAAGATTTGTATACAAATCCGGATGGGTCCAAGAGGGCGGCACTCTGAGCTTCTAACAGCGGTCTATTTCTGTTTTCGTTCCAGGTATTAAGAAGGTTCCCAATGGACACAATGGACCCAACTGCTGGTCTAAGTGAAGCCGTGACTATTGTCAAAAGGGCATCCATCAACCTAACCTAACCTAACCTACTTCTCGAATCTGGTGAAGCACGAAAAAACTTGCCAAGGACAAAACCGCCAAGAACAGTCAAATGGAAAAAGTTCGACGAGAATATAGCGCATAGTTCCAGATTTTTAAATTATATATGGCGTAGCTATGGCCGTGGCACACCATTCGCCGACTGAAAGTAAGAAAGCAAAATATCATGCAAAGGGTTAAATCCTAGAAAGATAAAACTGTTTCAAAGTAGAATGACATTTTACGTAGAACACCTAGCGAATTGCTGCTGTTAAAAGGATAACACTTGCCATTAAAATGGTCTCGCAGCGTAATCAGGAGTGCTGTAGTAGCCCATTTCAAAATAAGTGCAGCCGAGTAGTCTCCGACGATTGGGGTGCATCTCTCTATAATCCCGAAAGTAGGTACTGGAAACGTGCAGCAATCGAGCCAAGGGCAAGAACAGTGCTTAACTGCCAATCTTAGAGACTTTCAGCACATGTAAAGGCAACACTATACTGAGTGAACCCATCCTAAAGGTGGTTAAGTTTTTTTGTAAAAGAACTGCAGTAGTTGTGTGCGCATAAATAAAGTCAAATTTCATCCCTTTTTTATGTACGATGCAACTCGCAAGGATTTGCTGCTGTCAGCCTTCCTTTTTAAAATATAGTCGCAGCGTTGACGTGAAACTTTTCAAGTTAAATATCAAATGTATTAGTTATTCCTCCATGCTCCATCGTCCGATAGAGAATGCCCCAGCTTCAGCAAGAGTTAGAAAGGATTTTGATTGTACCCGTTTGTGGTGAAGTTGGGATGAAAGTTACCCTGAGTAAATCGGAAGCAATGGTTGTAGTTGCACACCTGCGCAGTCCACCCTGCATGCAAATGATCCTGTTAAAACATGAGGGAAATTTAAAATATCGCGGGCTTTTTTCATGAGAGACTTAAAGAGTGATTAACTGACTTATCTTTAAGACTTTACGAAGTTTAAAGAATATTGAAAGTGCTATTTCAGTTGGTCATCCAGGCAAGCTGAGCTCGGAGTCAAAGCACGGTTTTTTATTTAACCCCGAGACGGGTTAACTCGCAGGTACAAGCTGACGAATAAATGAGGTACCTGAGGCGGATTGCAATGGTTACCAGAGCGCGAGAGTAAGAAACGCCACAGTTTTTGGAACATATTCCAAAGGGCGCAGGGACATAACCCCCAGGGACATAAACCCCAAATTTATTTTTTGGGCTTTATGTTCCACCGATGTGAGACATAAACGATAAACCCCAAATATCATTTAGGGCATTTGTCTCCCACGTGTTGGACACAAGCCCCACATTTTTTTTTTGTCGAAAAATGGGATATAAGTCCCAAATTTTCGAAGAGAGTTCAAAACTGTAATATCCGGTTTAATTAGTAATCCAATTTCTTCCCACCATACCTTCGGGCAAAGCGATCTAACATGCACATTCATAAGGTTATTATTTTCAAAACTGTGGCATGAAGTTTGAAGCTTTTGGATTAACAGTGTTTGGGTGGCCGGCTTCGCGGGTTCAAAGGATTTAAACTCCCTTTTCGCAACGTTTAGCCGCTCACGTTTTAACCGCTAGTTGTTTGGCAGGTGCCTGTGGCCAAGTCGGGTATGCTAAGGCTGAAGTCTTCTTAGTTTTTTTGCCAGTAACTTTTAAAAAATTGAGTCGGACATTTTTCCGAAACATATTAGCAATTGGGACGCTCTATTCTGGCATTTGGCGGAACAGGACATATTCCAAATTGGCATACTATCGGCTGTCTTATCATTTGACATACTATATCTTACCGTTTGCGAAGAAGGACAAGATTCGTTTTTAACCAAATGGTTTATGTCCCACCGATGTGCGACATAACATTGAGTGATTTTGGCATTTTGTTCCCATGCCCATAGCGGTTTCCTATTGACGCCGAGGCACAGTAAACGCTCCCCCTGTAAAGACTCGAATTGAGTGATTTAACCATGTCAAGGACCGCTATTCGGGGTCGCGTGCCTATCGTGTCTGAAGTTCTTTAGTTGATGGTGTGGAGGATCGGGAAAGGTTGAAAGACCCAGTTTATGTGGAAACGTTAAAGAAGATTATTAATCAATGTAGCTTCCTTCACCTTTTTACTTCTCAAAGCTACCAGGTTCCTGCAAGAATTGCAATGAATTTTCATGAAGCCGAAACAGCTACTTGTCGTTTCCTTGCAGCCTTGCAGGTGTCAGGTGTTGAGGCTTTTCATAGAAATATATTCTAGCCTTATTCCGAATAGACCTTTGGTTTATTCTCTTCATATTCCTCACCACAATCTTCTATTTCCCTCCCTTTGTTGCAAATTTGTGGCAGTAATCTTTTCAAAGAAAAGTTGGAAGAAAATGTTTATTATGGTCTCGGAAATTTCCCCACTTAGCTCTAATTCTCTTAACGTCTAGTTGGAGCAGATAAAAAGTACCCACGTGGCTCGTCTATATTGTTTATGTATGAGCCGCAAAATTGAGGTTACACGTCACTTTTAATCCGCAACCAACTCTTTAAGAAGCGCCGAAATATGTAGAATGACATCCTAGATCTGACCCGTTTAGCCTTGCTTGATGCCTATGCGAAAAGCATATGGGAATAAACTTATTTCCAACTAGTTAAGCTTGACGACCTTTTCTTACCAAAGGAGAGGCAACTTGATAACTTTGATGTTGCACTAGGTACAGTCATTAACGAATGAGTCTGTCTAAATCAAAAGTGTCATGTTTCAAAATCTTGGATTTTCCGAAGGCAGGATATTTTTATACCCCAACCTATAGGATAGGAGGTGTATTAAGTTTGTCACATAGTTTGTAACACGGTGAAATAAAAATGGTAGACCCCCAAGACCTTAAGGGCATATGATCAAGACCGAGATCTGAATCGAATAAGCAATGTTCGTCCGTCCGTCCCTCCGTCCGTCCCTCCGTCCGTCCCTCCGTCCGTATGTATGCAAGTACCTCCAAAAATTTCTCCAAATACTGTAAAACGTCTTAAAAGGTTAAAATTTGACATTTAGCAATGCCTAATGCAATTCTTAACCTCTTCCAGTGGGCGTGGCATCTATTTTAAGGCTGTTAAATAACCACGCTCTTGGGAGAGGATGGTTATTTAATAGCAGATCAAAAGTTGAAGGGTAAAACGGCCTTAGAGGAGACATTGACCTTTAGTGAAATTTTCGACAGCTCATCAACCGAACCCAAAGAAGGACGCGATTTGATATGCGCCAATCTCTTTGTTTGTTTTGCAAAACCTAAAATTTTAAATGTCTCGAGTGTGCGACAAAATGAGGTTTTTAATGACAGAAGTCATAAGGTATACAATGAGAAGGATAGTTTCAAATCAGAGGCTACCAGGTATTCAGAGCTATACCGGATACGTATTCTAGCGACAAATGATCTTCTTGCCCAAGCAACAATTGGGCTATGTACTATACAGCACATACACGATTCCTCAGAGAGGCTTGCAATGAATAAGGCTGCAATATCTTAATCGGAAATCGATCCCTCGGCTCCAACTTAATAAGTCGCTAAAATCCGTATCTATTTAAGCAGCCTGGTGGCTTCTTGGTCTGCGGTTTTAAATGGTATAGATGATTCAGTTTGACATGTAATAACCCAAAATTGTTCCTCCGTCCTTAGCGATTTGAAGATTGAATTCATGGGGATTTCAATTGTCGCAAGCTTTGACATTGTTGAAAGCTCCAAATGTTTTTGCTTAAGCACCTTGCACAACTTCTATATGTGACTAGCGTCTCCGAGAGGGATGCATATAACGGAAATTGTTTGGAATAGTTCCAAAAATAGGTATACTCTGGGCCAAAGTTGCTTATGGAAGCATTCACACTAAACGTGATTTGATCCCAAACTAAATAGAAATTGTTTTCAGTTTGAATCGAGCAAAAGCATTCAAGCTATGGTTTTATATAAAGTGCATGTCTGTTCTTTTAAACAAAACTATTACGGCTTCTCTTAGTCACGGTAAAGCCTCCAACTCTCACTTTACAGCGAAGAGTTCAAGCTTCAAAAGAAAATACAACGTAATCTTCTGTAATTTTTTCCATAAATACATTAAGTCATAAACATTAATGTGGCTAAATGCGTTCTTATTCACAAGGCTGCCCAAAATACCTCCTAGGCAACATTGCGCTAAGCCTAGCCGGCATCATAAAACAATTGTTTGGAATAATAACAATTTTCCATACACCCATACATAAGCATTTCTGGAACATTTCAGATACGAAACATATCCAAATTGGCTCTTGGATAAAGCCTATAGTGAATGGGTCCATAAAATATGGGCACAAAATAATATATCGCAGTGTATGTGTGTGTGTGTGTGTTACAAACACACAAATAATAATAATAATAAAATAAAATATAATAAACAAAAAAAAAAATACTGAGAACCATAAAACTCGACATAAACCATTATTTCGTTCCATGGCCATTAAAAGTAACTAACGTCTTTGTGCTCGAATGTAGTCCGTCCCGCGCGCTCTGCTCCCGCTAAGACTATAATAAATATTAAAAAAATATTTTCGTTGTTGTATGGCTTTTTTTTTTGTTCTTATGACGGTACGTATACGAGTATGTGTGGTGATGGTGATGGGGGGCTATATTGTTACTGGGGCCCGTTCGTTGATAATATTTTTAATATAATTTCGACTTTATTTTTAATGATGAAAAATGTTTTCAACTTTATTACACCCATGCACACATAAAAGATATAATAATAAAATGCGTTCGCTGCCATACAAATAATGTATAAGAAACACTCGGTGTGTTGTGTATGCGCCTGGCTGATTGAAGGCGGTCCCGCGCGCCGCCACTAGGGTTTTGGGTTAGTAGATGGATGAAATACCGACAAATAAATAAAAGAAATGCGAGTTGTGAGATACTCTTTCGAGGCGAAGACAGAGGAATTAAAACACAAACAAGAAGGGTTTTCCTATGGTTTTCCTGCTAATCGGTTAAGCAGGAGGATCCGGGTGACACAAGGTGAGATGAGTTCAATCTGTTTGAACCCTACACAGGGAGGTTATAAAATCAATTAATAATGAAGGAGAACAAATTTGTGTTGGATGAAAAAGGGGTTGTTGTTGGTTATAATTTTTCGGAACATAATTTAGTCACATAAAAAATATTTAATTTTTTATTTTACTGGGAATCGTTCCAAGCTATAAAAAAATTGACAACTGTGGCCGTCAGTTATTAGCTGTCATCAGAGGTAATAATTAAACAATTGTTTAATGGCCGAATCAGCACACATGTTGTTGAGCTGATACTTGCGTGTAATGACGTAACATTTATGACAATAGGCAGGTACTTAAAGTCAACTACCAAATGAAATATGCCATCAGGGTCAAAGTTTTTGAAAACTTGTTTATGCTTATTTACTTTAATTCATAATCAGATACGAGGATTTCCACTGTATAGACTCGACTAGCTATTTCATGCTTTTTCTTTTTTTAAACTGATAGAAAATGATAATTTTTTAGCATCGTACGAAGTCTTTCCCCTTATCATAGGAGTGCCGATGTTAAAAAATAATTCTTCCAGCTGTTTCTTAGAAGGAAGTAAATGTTCAAACCTTTATCCCGGGGTACATTGAGTGTTATCAGAGCCCTTGCACGGATTGAAGGAAAGAAGATGTAGAAAACAAGTAGTAATAAAACTTTACTAAGCATGACCGGAACATGGGAAAGTTCTGCAAAGGAAGACAAAAGCTTTCTCCCGAAAATGTTATGCCTAACAGTACCCCGAGATATGTTAGGAGATATATGTGAAATATAAACGCCCTTATGTTAACAAATTTTAGGCCTTAGATTTTAAGCTAGAGAGCAAAAATTTAGTAGGTGAGCTAGGTAGGTCCATTGAACCCGATCAAAAAAAAAACTTTAAAAATTAGACTTTGAAAATTAGTTGAATCTGTCGACAGTTACGCCCACTGTATGTGTGACCACCTCCATTTAAGAAACAGTCAAGTCAAATTTTAGCTATGTTACTATTGCGTCACAACATCAATTTTCGGTGTGAGGCACTGCTTTGACTATAGAAATTAGTCTTTAAGGCTATAGAAAAAATGTTACCCAAACATTAACTACGCCCACTTTTTAACCGGTTTTAAATACAAAATTCAACTTTTTTTTAAAATATATAAAACTATATATAATAGTTAAATAAAAACTAAAATATAAAATAAAAATAGACTATATATAATAGTTTATTTTTATAATAAAAATAGAGTGGCGCAACAGCTCAAGGTGAACCAGGGCCAACTCCTCAACAATGTATGCTGTGTGTGTTTATTTCTTCACATACAAGGGGACCTACAATTTTTTGCCGAATCCGAACGGCACTTTGAGAAGTTTCTCAAGGCGAGTAATACTCTCGGAGGGCTTGTGAAACCCTCGCGGAGGTGGGGACCGTAAAAAAGAACAAGTCTTTGTTTTTCAGGTGACGATGGCAGGATTCGAACCCAGACCTCCGGCGTAGTAAGCACACAAACTAACCACTACGCCACGGCACCCCACATCATCATCATTTTTATAATAGGCTATAAAAGTATATATAAAATTTGGAAAAATATTGTATTAGCAAAAATCATGACAAAAAAATTTGCTGCTCTTTGCTGCTCTTAAATAAAATATTTTTTAGTCAAAAGGCAGGTCAATTTTTTTTCATGACTGATGGTAAACCAACTGGGACTACTAAAGTCAATATTGGTCAGACAAAAGTTATGTACCCAACTGTTTTTTCGTCATCATATGTGAAATGTGCAGAGGAAAAAAGTGTGTTTTTCTGGAGTTTGTTATTTTGTCATTTGTCGAAACTGCTTTGAGAATAAGATATTCCAATATTTTCCCCACATTTGACATTTGGCAGTCTAGTTCTAGTTGGTTGGATACCATAAATCTTTGTTTGGAAAAATTGTTGCTATTTTGCAACGTTGGATCCAGTGCTTTACGAGTGGCAAAAGTCCCGATTCGCAAAGCTTAGCTGTATTTAGCTCATTAAAACGCGATATTGACTCCATCTTTAGGGGTCTATTTCATACCTTTTGGTGGAATTCGTCATTAGAACAAATCAGTGGAATGGTAGCTTTTGACAAGTCAGTTAAAGCAATAATTGAAAATTTCTGTCGGTGAACCCCATATGTAAAGTTACAAGCATTATCATTAAAATCATATTCATTAAAATCAACATTGACAGATGAGAATAGAAGGAAAATGGAACATCTTACATTGATACGTTTTCGTTCCATGAACTAAAAGCACAAATCAGATGTTTATTGAAATAGCTAGTTAAACAGAAAAAAATCACTCAAAAAAAAACACTGTTGTCGCAAGAATTTTTTCGCATTGTTGTCCCAACAATGTTTTTTGAAGCAAAAACTTGTTTTTAATTATTTAAAAATTAAATATTCAATTTAACACCGAAATTCTTTCTTTTAACTTTTTTTCAAATCTAATAATGTAATGTTAATGATATAACATGACGCTTTTGCACTGTTTTACCTCACAACGATTTAGCCTATTGGAGTGCAACTTGACTATCAGACAGCTGACCCGGGTTCGAATCTCATCCGGGGTTTGTTTTTTTTTACTTTTTCCATAGAATTGTTCTGAAAGTAATAGCCGCTGGCAACAGTTACGATAAGGCTTACAACAGGAAAAAATTTTACAATCTTTTCAACACCAACAACGCGTTTTTAGGCAACATTTTTCATTTTTGAATGAAGAATATAAGTTGTTGTTCAAAGTTAACACTTATCTACATTCTTCAACCAACAATTAAAAGTTCTTGGGTTCATTTTAACCTACGAAAATTCTTGGGCCAAAGTATTTAATTCTTGTTATAATTTTTTTTTTTTTTGAGTGTTTTAATACAACTTCTTCATCAACTCATTAGCTTATAATTTGGGTACTGATAAATCCTAATATTGTTTGCTCAATAAAAATCATTGGAAGCAGTAACTAGTGCCGTGAATAATGTAGGCCTACTGACCTTTTCGCGCATTTTGTCAGAGTAAAGTCGCTCTCGCTGGTATATGAAAATGTCAAAATATAGGCAAAAAATGTGTTTAAAAAAAGTAAAAAGTTTTTTCTATACTGAAAAAAATTGAAGCTAAAGATGTGCCATAGCAACGACATTTTAAGACCCATTTTCACTAGAACTCCTCACAACCCTCATCTGTTTGTGTACAATTGTAAATTAAACAAGAAAAAAACTAGTATTGGAAATGAACAATTTATTTCTGAATTTAATGATTTCCCAAGATATACCGAAATGTTTAAATTGTATATTTGTATTTGTTCTTATAATGATTTCCATCTTTCTTTCAAAACCTAAATAAAAAGAAGAAAAAGCAAAACAATACAAAAAAAACTTTCGAAACTCCGTTTCTTCTCACATTCTTTATTGGCCCTAAGTTCTGTCTCGTTATTTACATTTTTGTTATTTTACAAGTAAACAATACAAAAATGTGTGTGCATTTGGATGCGGATATTTGTTCTCGAACCGTCGTCGTAAATATATTTTACTTTGGAAAATAAATAAAAAATAAATTGTTTAAAGAACTCCATTTGGGTTTTCGTGTGCATCTGCCGACGTTGCCGCCCGGCCCCGACGACGATCGACGTCAATGGCTGGTGTAATTTTTCTTCTTTTTTTGTAATTTAATGTTTATATAAACAAAATGTAAATAGCTAGGTATATGGCCAAACAACAAAATATGGAAACAACAAAGTTGAAATGTGGAAATTAAAATCGTAAACAGTTTAACGATATTATGGGCACACTCGTCAATATAGAGATAGAGGAGGAGAGATCTTTGTATATTCCATTTGTAGTTTTTTTTATTAAATTTTCTTCTTTGAATATGATAAATGATTTACCGTTTCGTTGACGGTTGTGTATCTGCTGACTAATGTATGGGATAGCTTTATTGGCAATAAAATTAATTCTATTCAAAATTGCTATTTTTACAATAACAAAAGTCTTACTAACCGCAGTAGATGGCGGAAAATAAAAAAAATATTAACAGCTTTGTCATCGAAGACAGAAATGGTGTTTTGACATGGATTCGGTGTACTTTGGGATTTAATTTATTTCTAGTGCTTACTACGTTATAGGACTTGTGCGTGTTTAGCTTGTTGAATTCAGTGATAAGCTCAGGTATTACAATAAGAACTTGAGCAGATAGAACTTCAATGCTTGTGCGGTTAAGATCATAAGATGAGACTTACATAACGCTAAGTTTAAGCTTTTAAAATTAAGTAGGAACATCAATGTGTTCTTAAACCAAAAAAAAGTGTCGGAATTTGGGAAAGGACCCAAATTGTTGTAAAACACCTTTTAAAGAGATGTTAAAATTATTTAACTCAGAAAAAAACACTATCAAATGCCATAATTAGAGGTCTTTTGAGGCTCTGCACTTGTTTTGCTCTAAAAAGACTCCTTCAAAACGTAACCAATGCAATTCGATGCAAAACAGTGAAACCAAATACTTAAAAAGAAGTTAAAATTTCGATAACTTGTCTCAAAAAGTTGGGTTCGGAAATTTACCTGGAAATTTACTGGTTAATCCGAGTAAAATATTTCTTTTTTAGTATGATCCCACTAACTGATGATTAAGATTTGTTAGCAGTAGGTATAAGCATATAGATTATCTCCAAATAACGTTGAGATGTAGACAAAAACAAAATTTTTTAGTTAAAATTCTAAGGAGGCGTGGCTTAAAACTGTGTAGAAACGAGATCTAGAATGGAGTCTCGTTTACCTTACGTGCTAATTTTTTCTTCTTATTCTTTCCTAAATAATGCTTTGAGCCAGTCGAGATTACGTTTTTCTGGCAAATTTAAGGTTTTTCTTCAATTCTTCCTCCAAATGTGGGCATGACCCAAAATGTTTTGTGAACAAAATGTAGAACAAAGTGTTCACAACGCAAGACGCTGCTTAACGATAAACACTTAACGATTAATTGTTATAAAAACGATCATCACTAGATTGAACTTCCGAGAATAAAATCAGGCCAACGCAAATCTAGAGTATCAGCTTAGAAAAATCGGTGGTATCGCCAGAAGAGTGGCTTAGAAGGCATTACGTGTCAATGTCATACCTACTTGACTTCAATGTTGTAATAGCAGTTCTGAGGCAGGTCGCGTAGAACCTCTTCTGGACAGGCTGTTTAAATGCAGTCATAGTAGACTGCTTTATAATTAGGGCCAAGCTGACGATCTTGTGCATATAGTACGTGGAAAATTCTTGGCAACACTTGTTGATTTAATTCAAGATGCACTAAACGGTCTCAGCCGGTGGACCGGGTCATGCGGCCTTAGTGTCCCGCCAAAAACGGAGCTTGTCCTCTTTACAAACAAGAGGTCAATCCCGGATGTAGAGCTACCAACACTCGAAGGCTCGGCTCTCCAATTATCTAAAAGTGCTAAATATCTGAGTATCATCCTAGGCAGTAAGCTTAGCTGGAACCTAAACATAAAAAAACAAGTAAGGAAGTGTAAAAGTTCGTCTGTAACGAACTTCTAAATACCCGACCCTCTTTACCCATCAACACCAAATTTAAAATTTTTTGGTCTGTTTCATATACTGAATGTCAATTATTTATGAGTAGGCTGAAAATTTAGATCAACCAACTCTAATTTCGTTGGAAACACGAGAAAATGGGTTAAAAGCGAATATTTATGCTTAAAAAAACAGCTTTTTCCCAAAAACGCCCCCTAAAAGTGGGCGGAGCTCAATGCTTTGTATGCAACAAACTTAGCAAATGGTAATATCTTTAATATTTGTCATTTAATTTTTTTTCAATTTAGAATGAATGAACCCGAGAAATCAGGTTTTCAAAGATTTCAGATGTTAAAAGTGGGCATGATCAATGGAGTGGGTGGTCCAATGTTTGCCTTATCAAAGGCTTCTGGTTGATATTGCTCTCCACCAAAATTTGAGTTCATATGCTTTGTCTATCTTGACCAAAAGGTATTTTGAAATAAAATGTAAATTTGAGGTTGTCTGACATTCGCGCCAATTGTGGGCGTGTCTGTGGGCGGATTTTCTCAATTTTCATACTTTGTCTGTACAAAATGAGAACCAAGCAACGCTGCAAGTTTCAGCTTCCTAGCTCAATTTTACAGACCTCAAAACTTCATACATACGGACAGACGGACGGACAAACGGACGGACATGGCTTAATCGACTGTCGGTCTCGATCATATCTCTAAAAGGTCTTAGGGGTCTACGGTTATTATTTCACTGTGTTACAAACAAGGCATTAAAATTAATATACCTTCGGTCGGGTATAAAGAATTTAAAAAGCATATAAAACCCTATAAACGTGCAACCGAATCTGCCGAAAAAACGGGGTCCTTCCCCTAATATAACAAACTGGCTCTACACAGCTTTAGTAAGAATCATATTCACGTACGGATGCTGCGTCTGTTGGCCAGCTATAACCAAACAGAAAAATCTTAAAGCCTTAACTAAGGTCCAAAGAATGGCTTGTTTCGTCACCACACGTGCTCTGAGATCCACTCCTACCACGCGGTTAAAGACAATTCTAAACCTAATGCCTATAGATTTGTTTATTAAAGAAAGCACTGCATAGAGTGCAATAAGACTTCAAGGGACAGGCAATTGGAGTGCAACATCCACAGGACACAGTTCAATCATACACACACTGGGCTGCTGTGCAGGTACATAAAACATAACAGACCACATAAAACCTTATCTTGACTTTAATCAATCACTACACTAATCACATTCCGAACAGAGAAGACTGCGGGCTGGAGAACGTTGTAATCCACTCCGAGATAACAATCTACACAGATGGCTCTAAATCAAGTGAGGGTACTGGATCAGGTGTATGCTTTGAGAAACTCGGTATCCTAACAAGCAAAAGGCTGCTGAACTCCTGCAGTATCTTCCTGGCAGAAATTTTGGCAATACTTATAGCCGCCGAAGATGCCAGAGTATATTGAAAGTATCGCAGGAGGATATTTCCATTTACGTAGAGAACTAAGCAGGCCCTGGCAAAACCTCGCGAAATCTCGCGTAGTTGGAATCTGTCGCTCAGAACTTAGGGCTCTAACAGACAGAATAATGTCCGCACTGTTTGGGTACCAGGCCATAGTGACACCATCGGAAATGAAAAGGCTGACGAGCTAGAGAAACATGGCTCAAGTCTATGTATCACTACAGCGGACAAAAGGGCTCACCCTCCGGGCAGGCAAAATATCTATAACTATTCAAAATATAACAAAAAAACAGGTGGTATAATCTGCAGAGTTGCGGCCATACAAAGGCGTCATGAAGCAAAATGAAGAATCATTAACACCAACTACATTCGCAGGGGCTGTCTCGATCCCGAAGCGGAAAAAGATGTGAAACACCTTCTCTATCAATGTTCAAGTGGCAGCGGACAGAGTTTTAAACTTCTAGGACAGTTCTTCCGTTTGAGAAGCTGGTCGAGCTTGCAAAATTACCGGTGGTGAATATTGTGTACTTCAGCAAGGATTCCGGCTGGGCCAAGTTTCCCTTCGAAGCTTAGGATTTTTCAACTAACTAAGTATTATTAATATAATAACATTTTTATCCCTTACAGGTTGTCCCTAAGGGTCGACGCTAAGAGCCCTCGTAGGCCTATGCAAGCTGGTGGCTTTGGCTGCTAGCAACCCTACCTAATCTTATCTAACCTAGGGCCAATCTGGTGACTTTCATCTAAAATTTCAGTAGCAACTCACAAAGAACTAGTAGCTCCAGAAAAATTCTCGGTATACGTACTCAAAATATTAAGGTTTTAAAAAATATTTCGTTTTTCCAATTAATTTCTGCAGTTAAACGAGTTGACAGCTTTCGCCATGGGCAGTAAAGTTAAATTTGAGTATTGGTCATTTTAATTTAGGGAGAAGTGACCACATAGGAAAATCTAACGGTAACGGCTAGATCGAAATCCACGCTAAAAAGATTTCCAGAAGCTCTCTCCCCACATGTCAAATTATTTTTTGTTTCACCAGGACGATTGAGTGTACTATAAAATATCACGTAGGTTCCGACCATGATGAAAGTAACTGGATAAGAGCATCGTGAAGAGTATCAAGAAGAAGGCTGAAACTGAGTTGGAAATGCGAAGGCTGGCATTAATGAACCCCGCACTGAATCCGCATAACGATATCATAAACGAACTACAATGTAATGTTCCCGATCCATCAACGGCGTGTTTCATTTTACTCTTGAACCATTTGCCAGTCATTTGCCTATTGCAAATGGGAGTACTACCTAGAACCTTGTATCTGGACAGCTAAATTTCCTCTCATAGTAAGAGTATTTTTCGTGCACAAGTCCACAAAAAATTTCAGTCTTCTTTTATTTCATTATTATTTTTATTGCTATTATTATTATTTTTATTATTTGTGTTCTATCCTTCGTATCTACAGCCACTTGCTTTTCCATGAAATCATTAAATACAGTCTTCCTCTACTGTAGACATTCCACGCACTTTGGCCAGGTGGTGAGGAGACAGCCTGCTCTGCACCCGTGCGGAGACAGGAACGGAGAAGGACAGGGCACTAGTAGTACGAAAATAATAACAATAATAATAATAACGATAATCACTATAAAATACATAAAATACAAAGTCGAGACGGGATGACGATAATAGCATACTTCGGGCCGACAGTAGTGCCAGAAACATATAATAACTAAAACAAAAGGTATACAAGAAAAATCCACGGACGCGGGGATATAGTAATGGGAAAAAAGGTGGAATAATTCCTCCTTGGCCGGGCAGTTGTGGAACACACCTGGAAGCGGCAATTATCACTTTTAATTTGTATCTACCTGAATGAATTTGGAAAGGACAAAAACAAAACATAAAATAAATGTGTTCCAGGTAGCATGTGTTACACACGTAGGTATCTCCACAATTAATTTCCTGCAATGAGTAAAAAAATAACTCAACTCTTTTAGGTACAAGGCTTAAAACTAGCCTCTAAGTCATTTATTTCATCTGCCATAAGCCAGTTTGGTTGCGATTTAGACACACAATTAACTATAACAACAAAAGCTGCTCCACGGTTTGTGTACAACTAATAACTTTGGTAATGCTAATGGTAATGGCAATATGTACATATTATATACATCTCGACAAGACACAAGACATGTTTTTATTTTAATATTTTTTCTGCCTTTCCGACTTGTGTAATTGCCTGAGTCATTGGTCTTGCTCTGACTTTCTTGTGCTTATAGTGGCGGCACAAAATGTCGATGTCGAAGCGCCGCAACCGACCGACGGACGGAACGATCCATTATACAACATTCACCATAATTGCTGTTAATAAGTATTTTTTATGGATATTTTTTTATCACAATTATTATTTTTTATTAGTGCTCGCTGTGGCAATACAAAATTTATTTGATTATTTTTCTACATTATCATTTATATATGAATATCTGAAAGGAAAAAGATAATAAAATTAATTACTTGGATCTACACATGTTGGCTGATGTTAATCAGGTTAATTTGTATTTTATTGTATGACTCGAAACTATGTAACGCCCTTGAATACGTAATGTGGTGAAATGTTAACACAATTGAGATAATTTTCATTGAAAGTATAGGAAAATAATAGAAGAGTGCGTCTCAAGTCAAGAGCTTCAATCGATCTAGTTTGCTAATTTTTCTATTTTTCCGGGATTACACCCAATGTCATATGGAAGAGACAGCAGACTTACCATAGTTCAATAGTTATTTTTTCGATAGAAAGAATAAAGAGCTTTTCGCAACTTGCCGCGATTTTTAAATATGAAATGATTACCCTACGTTTCGAAAGGGTTACACCTTTCGTGGTCACGGGAATCAGTTTTAGTGGAAATTATTGTTCCCGTGATCACGAAAGGTGTAACCGTTTCGAAACGTCGGGTAATCTTTTCATATCTTTTCATATGTAAGTTCCGAAAAGTTCTTTATTCCTTCTATCATGTCAAATCGCAATAAAAACAATTTAAAAGTTGAAAAAATATTTTTTTATTTTATTCAGCTAACAGTCGGTTGACTTAAATTTTCTAGAAAAAATAGAGACACGTTCAACACTGGTAGTAGTCTTCACTAGTGCAGGAAGGCTGAGGTAATCTAATGCGAGGCTTAAAACATTAAGGGTTTTAAAGACATGGCTCTATACAACGTTTTGTTACGTATTTTTTCGGCGTTAGGACCTTCGGAGTGAATTACATTACAATCATTTTCCATATCACTTGCCCTTTAATGGATCGCGAAAAAAGGGTGTGTCAATGATCCTTCTGTGTTTCTCGATCATACGCCGCTAAATTGACGTTTTCAGGTAGGGTTCGTAGGAGGAAAGGAGAGGTCATAAGAGGCAAACCAGTGCAGTATTGAAATGAAGGTGGATTTTCCAGTTTCAATATGTGCTGATGCGTACGGATGGTGTGTCCCAAACGAAGACGAATGAAATTAGAAATAAATTTTCTAGATATTGAAGATGGATAGATGGGGGCGTTGCAGCATGTGTTGAATCTGGAGTAGTGGGTGTTGATGCTAGTCCAAATTGTGATTTTGTTGCTTTTAATTATGGAACTTATTTTTCTTAGAAGATCTGTCTTCGAAAAAAAATCAAAAGTGAACACCGGTTTTTTACTGCAAAGTTTTGCCGCTTCATCTGCGAATTCCTTGCCTGGTATACCGATATGAGCAGGTACCCACATCAACTTGAGTTTTTTTTTTGGGTTTTTGATAAAAAGATCTCTTATATTGTTTATAAGTTTGGTGTTGTATTTTGGGTTGCGTACGGCATTAATAGCCGGTAAGCTATCAGAACAGATAACTGATTTGGTCTTATTGTGGAGCATTATTTTGGCGGCTTCAAAAATGGCTAGCGACTCGCACGTAAAAATCGACGCAAACTCGCTCAGGATACCCGCTCTTAGCAAAGTCAAATATTCGTCGGTAACAGCAAATGAAGAGCTATGTTCGGATTGGGAACCGTCGGTTCTAAAAGTCTCACTGTTTATATAGTTTTTATCTCGTTATAAGGATAATGAACTGATAGTATAAAAATTACTACGTTTAACTTCGAATCCACGTCTATAGACGTTATTTAGATTAGTAAACGAAATTTCTTCAACAGAAAAAAACTAGTACATTTAACTTTGAAACGTCTTTACAGGGTATTAAAATTAACAATGTTTCGCTATCAAAGCAACTCCATTTCGTTGTAAAATCAACAATATAACTTTTGAGACTTTGGCGGTGGTTAGACATAACTTTTAATGGTTTTGGGATTTACCGCGTAATAATAAATACTAACACCGAACGTTTCGCTTAAGTTAAATTAAGCGTGGTCAACGTCAAACTGCCTAAAGATGCTGTTGGCGCTTAGCATACTACGCAAGTTGTAGCGGTGCGAAGGCGGTAGTGTTGTCTCGTTCTCTCCCTGTTGTGCTACAGGTGGCTGCGAGCAAACCGTGCTCACTGCTGTTCTCTTAGACGGGTCGAAATACTTCGTCGCGTTTGTCCAATGAATGATGGCCCACAGATGCAAGGGACTGCGTAAACACCTGGGGTTTAGAGAGGAAAGCGATGTTTGGGTGACTGTATTGTGAGCTCGCTGAATAAGTGTGGAGACAACCGATCCTTCAATTTGCCGGATGATAGTGAGAAGAAGCATGAAGGTACCTGTTTGTGTGTGTGCCTTTTCTGTAAACTGTGTGTCTTAGTGTACCATCCTGAACTTTGTTTTAGGATGTTGTGAGTTAAGATGGTTCAGAAAACTCATAAACGCGGAAAGTTTAATGATGATGATGAGTACGGTTTGCACTCATAAATAATTATTACGCAGTAAATCCCAAAACTATTAAAAGTTACAATCAAAAGTGTTTTACATAGATTTTTTTTTAGATTTTCAGTTTTTGATCACCTTTAAGCCACACTGCTCTAGCTAGACCATGCCCAAATGAATTAATTTAATACCCATAAGGGAGAAGGAGACAATTTCTCAAAGGAGTATGAGTATCAGAAGCAATATCACTCAAGGTTATTCTTTTTCTATCGTGTTATAGTACCAATAAGATTTCCATTAAAGATCCTGGATTTAGTTCAAGTCTTTAAAATTCCCTTCCTTCTATATAGGTAAGCTTACTTCCTAAAGTTGGCATTACTATCAGGTGTATTCATAAAACTCTGCTGCCCTGGTGGATTCAATCTGGATCTTGCCACTACCGTTACTACTAAGACATGGTTTTTATTTTGCTGCATCAATACCTTAGGCAGATGGAGCGAGCACATTTCGGAGTTGCTTAGCTCTCAATAGAGCACTGAAGAAGTGCTAACGATATTAATCCAGTCCGGAATAGTTCTATAGCAGATGTAGTCACTGTTCCGATCAAATCGCTTAAAGTTGGCAAGTCGGCCGGAGTTGATAAAATCCGGCCATAAATATTCAAGACATCTGTTACCCAGGTTAGGGTCGGCCGAGTACAAAACACCTTTTTCTCTTCCAATATGCAAATAGAATGGACAACAATTAAATGCATGCCAGATGTTTTCATTAAATATTCCGCTGGTTATAACTACTATTGGTTATGTCCGTAAAGGCATAACACTTGCGCGGCTAAGCTTTTGTGTTTCAGTGCAGAGGTTTCATGTTTGGCTCATCGGTGTTTGTGTTGGATCGAGAATTACTTTCTTCTTCTATCTTTTCTATCCCCAAATCCTTTCCGCTTGCGATGTGCTACGCATTTTAAGGATAGTCATAGCCCCTTGATCAGGAGCATATTATAAAAAAAGGCAGTGGGTGAAGAAGGTAATAAAAGACTAACACTTGTCATTAAGGTGGTCTGGGATAACAGGAAAGCATTTAGCTGTTGTATAGTGTAAACAGGAGTCATAGTCGTTATCATCATCATCTTTTTGAAATGCCGCTTATCCTTTAAAAGGGTCGCGGAGAGAGGGAGAGTAAATGGTCCTTCCATCTTTCTCGATTCACCGCCACCAACTCAAGAGACTCCGGCGCAATCCCCAGGCGGGACTCAGAGAGGTTCTTTACCTGATCCCACCACCTATTTCTTGGCCTACCAGGGGGGCGACGCGCTCGCATCTCGGCTCGCATGACCCGTCTAGGAAGTCTCTCAGGGGGCATGCGAACACGTGTCCAAACCATCGAAGAATCTATCGCTCCACTCGGAGAAGTAGCTGCTCAACATTAAGATTCCCACGAATACTGACGTTTCTCACTCTGTCCCTTACAGTAACACCAGCAACGCACCTCAGGAATCTCATTTCGGCAGCTTGTACCCACGATCTAATTCTTTCGGCCCTTACCCAAATTTCATGACCAGATGAGGGTCGTAACGAGCACTGAATTAAAAGCTGAGATCTTTGCTTTCACTCCAAGCTTGATGACCGGCCGGCGCAGTTCCTTTACCATGCTCCAGCTTGGCCAATTCTACAGGACAACTCAGTATCACTCCCCCCATCTTTCGTGAAAAAGACCCCGAGATACTTAAACTTCTCCACCTGTTTTAACGGAACTCCATTTATGTGCAGGGTACACTGCACAGGAGTTCGGGAAACAACCATCACTTCCGATTTGTTCACGTTTACTTTCATCCCAGCGTCACCCCAGATGGCTGCAAACCTATCCAGTGCTCGTTGAAGTTCCTCTTTGGATGATGCAAGGATGGCCAAATCATCTGCAAAAAGCAGATGGCTCATCCTGATGCCAGCCAATTCGAAACATTGCTCGCCAAGGCTGCGCTTCACCATCCAGTCCATATATGCTATGAAAAGGAGCGGCGACAGAACACAGCCCCCTAATTTCAGAAAACGAGCAAAAAATTTATGGCAAAACACAGATTTAAAAGTTTGAATTAGTTTCGTGTTAGTTGCGCATGTACGCATATTCCCATACAATCCCATAGGACTCGAAAATGCTATTAAACGGTTTGGTGGCTAAAACTGCCATGTGTGCGAAAGGCTTTAAAGCTATTCTTCAGAAAGCCTGTGAGCATGCCAAACCTGCCTATGCGTGTTTTGCAGATTTGGATAAACTCTTGAGAGTTTTGCAGGACTATGCGCTGAGTGGGCCTCTTTTGAAAGCCATTCAGTCCTTGCAAAGGAACTGAAGAAGCTGTGTGGATAAACGGCGACAAATCCCGTCCTTTTGATGTGTGCGCTGGAGCTGTGGAACTGTAGAACACATTCTCCTGAAGAAGCTGTGTGCGTTTGCCAAGGCTGTGTTCTATTGCCTCTCCTTTTCATAGCATATTTGGACTGGATGGTGAAGCATAGTCTTGCAGTGGAATGTTTAAAAATGGCTGGCGTCAGGATAAGCCATTTGCTTTTCGTGCTTTTGCTTTCCGTGCATCGTCCGAGGAAGTACTTCAGTGAGCAGTGGATGGGTTTGCGCCCATCCATTCCTGGAATAAAGGTATAGCTGCGCTGCTCACTTGCAAAAGTCATCAATATACACAGTCTTATACGTATTAGGTGGCATGCGACATCAATCGGCAATTGTAGCGTTTTTCTTGTCCCCAAAACGCCAAAATGGTGTACTGTCTAATTTTATCTTCAGCAGAGTCATTTTGATTAAAAAAAACTTAAAACATGTGACTTAATATGCACTTGTCTGCATTTCCTTTCCAGAGTAGCTCAAAAAATACCGCATGTCTAGCAGGTTACCATATTTTATTATTTTAAAACGGAAACATGAACAACAATTTGCCAGTTTATCGGAGCTGCAGCAATTATTGCGTCAATTGAATACAGTCATTCTTTTATTTAATTCAAGCGAAACGAAAAGATAAAATCCAACATATCGTCTAATAGAATGTAAACATAGACAATTGCATTTAATAGGCATGTGCAACTTATTAATTTTGCACGTGATTTACAACAAATAACAAATAATTTATGACACAGCTCGAATGCTGTACCCACCTCGAAGAGCTAATAATAATGCATCTGGGACGTCGATGCGATGGACATTTCATTCTCAATTTTTCCTATAGATTCATTCATTAA
This sequence comes from Neoascia interrupta, assembly GCA_947623515.1. Classification (NCBI taxonomy): domain Eukaryota; kingdom Metazoa; phylum Arthropoda; class Insecta; order Diptera; family Syrphidae; genus Neoascia; species Neoascia interrupta. The sequence goes on along the minus strand of OX392463.1, from coordinate 217,193,028 downwards.
AATAAATAAATTGTAAACAAAAAAAAACAACAGCAACATACAGTGGTTGATATAGCCGGTGCGGGGCACTACACTGAGGGAAGCCTCATTAAGACCACAAACAATTAAGAAGAAATAAATTTCCATAATAAGCCTTTACTTCCTTCCCTCTGTGCTCTTGTTGGTGAGTTTGTGTGTGTGTAATTAAATTGTAACAAATTTAGACTATATGTATAACTTACAGTGACGCGGGTGGCTTAGATATAAGGTGGCTTATGCATATATACTTAGCGTCAATTTTTAATTAAATAAAATATGACATCCTCTATGTTGTACGGGCTTGCAAACACACATGAGCCAAGCAAGAGTCGACACACATATCGGGACCAACATGGAAAAGGGGTTAATTTTATAAATGCTGATTTACGAGAAGAAAACTTTCAATAAACTATACACACCACAAGTGAGTATACGACAACGACATCTTCTCCGACGAGAACAACGACGATGACGATGCCTCTCGAGGAGGATGAAGATTGCTGAAGACAGCGCCAGCGTCTAGAGTACTCGGTACTTCTGCTCCTTGTCGGAAGAGGCGATGACGATGACGATGATGCTGATGACGCTCAATATGCTTTCGGGTTTATTGCATTACTCGCGCATATAGCACTTTTAAGTAAGTTTGTGGCTGACCGATGTTTTCTTAATTACATTTACTGTTTATGTGAACACCAAAGTAAGAACTAATAACAATGCAGACATTATTTGCACTCACGCTCAAAGTTCATATATGTTATAGTACACGCCATCTTACCCGTCTAGCAGGAGCGACGTATAGGGAGGAGGAATTGGCAGTAAGGCTTGAGAAGAACCTAGCAGTTGATTAAGTATTATCTTCTAGGGTTGCCATGCTCATGCTGAAATTTGCGACTATAATGATAAAGTTTGCAAGGTTATCGTTACATTTATTCATTGCAATGACACCAATTACATCCACTTCCCGACTACCGAACCAATCGAGCCTGCAATCCACATGGTTGAATTAGTTTTAGTTCTACAGGCGATTCTAAGCCATTACGTAAGCCATCAAGGCGTCAGTTTTGGCAATTTGGAAAGAACATAAAAATGCAATCCTTATTCACAAGACATTTTGCAATGATTTCTATCATTCTTCTGCCTATCAGCAAAAGTTTTATTATTGGGATAGTCCACTTAAAGTCCAAAGCAATGACATAATAATAATCCACGTACCCAAAAATATTTACTTAATATTTCCAATCGGATGGCAACCCTACAGCGTGAAGTTGACACCTACTGAGCGATGTGCGTCCGTCGGCTTGGTCGTATTAAAAATATATTTCTTCCATTAATATTTTCTGTAGCTAGCAAAGTTTCCCATTTATTTTATTAAGGGAAGCTTTATAGTGTGTATAAATTTATTAAGACCGTTTCGCTATAACATGGATAGTGGTGTGTGGTGGCTGTCCCAACCCGGCTACATACATTTATGCATACTTAATACAAGCATTGTTAGACCAGGAGTATGAGTCTATCTACGCATCTATAGCTACACAAAGTGGGTACCTATACGTGTGTAATAAGTTGACTTCCTATTCCGAGGGCACACATCACATGACGTCGTCGTTGTCGTGTTGGCCGGAGTTAATGCGTTTAATATAGGCAATATTTGTAGTTTAAACATTTCACCCATTTTGATATTCAATAAAACTATACAACCTCCTCACACATGAATATGTAAATAAGCCACGTATAGGTTATGTATGAAGGAAGTTATATGAATATTTGAAATATTTATGTCAGGTAGTTTAGCTTAAACAGGACACAACGTTGCTGTACAAAGATAGTCCGGGTTGGTACACCTTTACTCAGGAGGCCATGTTTCGCATGTGTAGGGTCTAGTATAAGTTGTACTATATTATGGGTATGTGCCATATTACCTTTAAATGGAGGAGTATCTGACACTCGATTGACGATACGACTATGTTGGTGAGGGTTAATTAAGTTTTCCTTTGATTAATTAAGTGATTGCATTATCGATGTTATAAAAGCGTCGCAAATGTCATTTCGATAACATTCAATTTTCGACCTCAAACAAACTGTAGCTTGAAACGCAGGGGTTGCAGTTAAATGGAACGGTGTCAGGAATAAAGTTATACAACAAATCAAATGAAAAGAACGGCTATATGGAGTTGATATGGAGGTGGGGCTAATAACAATAACTTATGAACTTTGGACAGGCAACCCGAAAATCATAATTAGATTACAGACTTAATTGTTTTGTCGGCAAGTGTAGAATCTAGAGTTTTCGGAAATAACAATGCGCTAGCGTGTGGTAAGAATGCCTGCGCGAAAGCCACGTTAATGTTAAGTCTTAAAGGGGAAATTGACTCTAAGGCTTGTGCGTACTGAGCTTCTTGTACAAATCGGAACAGCTGCTTGTTGATACCACAGAAACAGGGTGGGGTTTATCGACTTAAAATGTCAAAATTCTGTGTCAAAATTCTTTAAATAAATAAATAAAAAAAAATAAATAGAGTGGCGCAACAGCTCGAGGTGAACCAGGGCCAACTTCTCAACAATGTATGCTGGTGTGTTAATTTCTTTACATACAAGGGGACCTACAATTTTTTGCCGAATCCGAACGGCACTTTGAGAAGTTTTTCAAGACAATTAATACTCTCGGAGGGCTTGTCAAACCCTCGCGGAGGTGGGGACCGTGAAAAAGAACAAGTCTTTTTTTTTCAGGTGACGATGGCAGGATTCGAACCCAGACCTCCGGCGTAGTAAGCACACACACTAACCACTACGCCACGGCACCCCACAAAATTCTTTGTCAAAAGAAAATTCTTTTCTATAAAAGTCAGAATTGTTATGATTGATAATTTTAATGTGTGACTGAACGTAGAACAGATGTTTATAGTTATTATTTTTATAAAATTAAGTGGACCAATTTCGTAAATTAACTTTTTCATGATTTTTTTTTTGCTCATGCGGGCTTATTGGTCGATGTCTTTTATGCGAATAAAAACAAATTTATCCCATATTTAGTTATAATTGTCAAGCACAGCAGTTAAAGATGACCCCTGGCTCATTGCGCTCAAGAATTCTGTTATTCCAGCCCGAAAAAAGTTCTTCTACTCACAAAATTAGATACATTTTTACCATAACAAAAAACTATTTTACTATTGATTTCGGGTTCCTTTTGCTTAACAAAAGATTTATGCGCTAAAACAATTAATAAATTTACTTTTAAATATTACTTTTGAAAATCAAGAATAAACTGTCTACTTTTTGATTCTCATATTAAGAACTATAATTATTAAACTTTTCGTGACTTTGCCCTCCAGAATTTCGTTTCTTTGTGTACCTAATAAGCTTCTTCTAGCCAAAAATACAAATAAATTTACAATTAATAAATAACTTGGGAAGATCAAGAAAAGACTGTCTTTTGGGATCTTATACTGCTATTCCGTATTTGTATTTTCTAATAAAAAATGCAAATCAATTTGCAATCGAAGATCAGCCGAAAAATTTGTACTCTTCAATCGAAGGTCTGCCAAAAATGTCTACTCTTTGATTCTGATATTTGGATATACTCACGTTCAACCCTTGAAAAATTAATTCAAAAGCGAACTTCGACAAGTTCTCCGGGTACTTTTGGATGGTATTACTTTCTCTCTCTTATTAAAAACGAAAACATCCTAACTTTCCTTCCCGCTACCTGAAACAGTATTATGCATATAATGGCTTGGGAAATGCATCCCAAATGTTAAGCTTATTGTGTTTATTAACCTACCCAGGGTAAGGTATTAAGTATTAAGGTATTAAGTTTGATGTACAGTTTGTAACGCTGTGAAAAAATCATCGTAGACCCATAAGACCTTTTCGAGATATAAATGGGACCGACCGAAAAATCGATTAAGCCATGTCCGTCCGTCTGTCCGTATGTAATAATTAAACAATTTAACAATTTTCAGGCCTTAAGTTTTAAGCAGAAGACCTGAAAGTTCAACAGTTTAATTTTTATATTCCGCCCATTCTTCGGAGGCGTGACAGTTTCCTTTTTTTGTAGGGTGGGTATTTTGCAATTCGTCACAGATGGACTAGAGTTTTTACATACTGTTGCACTTTCCCACTTGTTTCGTTACAAATTGGTCAAAATTTATAAATCTCTAAATGCACCCTCTCATCCTTTAACTGTTACCTTCTTACAATATTTTCGACACGGGCACAATTTAATTGACGCTAATGTCATGCTAATCCATTTAGTACTTAATGAACTTTCGTAGTCACATGTTTGGGTGTCAACTGGATGCCATTTATACAGATTTGAAGTTACAGAATTGACTTTTATGATTCTGCGATATGCGCTTAATTCTTCTCAGGGTTTCTTATTTTATTAATCTGAAACATCTTCGTTAAACCAATTTATCAAATTTAAATTGAAACATTATTTATTATTCTCAGCACAAATTTCCCATCTTTTTGACATTTGAGTCCGAGGTTCTCACTTTTCTGTAGTAATTCCTAATGACTTACGAGCTACAGATGCATTCGTCCTTGGCCCAGATCTCGCAAGCTTGTCCACTTCTTCGTTTCCCGGGTTACAGGGGTAACCTGGCACCCAACACAGTTAAAGTATGTATTGCCAAGTGATATCTCTTCTAGAATATTCCTGCATAGTTTCACAACCCTTGATTTCACCACATCTCACTCCATGGTTTTAATGACCGCTTGGCTGTCAGAGTAAACGGTAACGATCTTGTTTTTGATCCGATGTTTCTTTAGTTCAGTCGCAGCTTCGATTGTGGCCACCAACTCCCTCCGCCTAAAAAATACTACACTCGTCGTTGATCCGTAAGAATTTGCTAAATCCCAGAGCCTTACAGAAGATGCCTACGCCTGTTCCGGTGTTTATCTTAGATCCGTCAGTGTAGATGGCGATTTCTTCCTCTCCCGCGATAATTAATTATTTTCTTTCAGGTATTCTGGTAGCGAATATCCTGTTGAAAGTGAGTGTTATAGGAAAGTAGTACGTCGCTGGAGCATCTGTGGAGGCACTCCATTAATTTTCTTCAGAAGCATGTTAATTAGATCTAGAGGACCATATCCCGGTTTTCCTTAGGCGGACAGATGTTTAAACTGCCTTGCTGCTGTACGTCCAAGGATGTGAGGTTGAGTAATACCTCCGATTCTGTGAAAGGTATGGTCCTTAGGGATCCTTCTATCCATGCAAGCTGCCCTTTGCACCTTGTTGAAGTACCAGAGATGACACTTTCTTTCTGTAGCCTTCCACCATACAACCGTAAGTTAGGATGGGTCTTACAACCGCCATATATATCCAATGTACCATATTTGGTTGCAGTCCAAACGTGCTGCTTAACGTTCTGCGACATGAAAAAAATACTCGTTCTCCGCGAAGGTCTGACAAACGCTCCCAGAGTATCGTTTGTCTTGAAAAACTTCTAAAAGTACCGTTCGGATTCCGTAAAAAATTGTAGGCTCTCTTGTATGTGAAAAATTATCACACGCAGCATACATGGTTGAGAACTTGGCCCTGCTTCACCTCGAGCTGTTACACCACTCTATTTGAATAGTGCGGTAACTCGTTTTCCTCCATTCCTGGTAGCCCGAAGGCTGGAATTTTGTTTTTCCTGGTAAACAATAAGACTTCCAAGTTAGATGGATTTATCACATTCTTCATACTTTGAACAACTAATAGACTCGCTTACGAGACTGTACCCTTTAGCATAAAGTGTTTTCCTTTCTAAAAAAGCACTACCTACTCAAAACTTGAAATGAATATCCAGTCAAAAGATACCCTTTTTATTAAGCAAAAAACTGTCTACTTTTTGATTCTCATAATTTTTCAATACATGTTTATTGACAGGCTTTCGGATTTTGGCTCCAGATTTTTTTCCTCTTCTTCCATCTTTTAAGCGCGAGGTTATGATCTGATATGTTGGATCATAATCCTCGCACTCTACGCCGTTTTTTTTCTCTGTATGTATTAAAAGAAATCCCCTTCTTATCACAAATTTTACAAAATTAAAACTAAACGATAAACACAGGTATATTAACAGTTTTCGAATTCCAAGTTTTCTTTACGAAAACAACTTGCAGTATTTTATGTAAAAAAGACTTGTTAAATAAATAAAATAATAAGTTCTTTTTGACTCTCATAATATTTTAAAAGGTTTATCGTTTGTTAAATAGCCTTGTTAGAATCAAGAAGACGAAGAGAATGTTTTGAGATGGGTTGCAAAGTTAGTAAGTCGGATGCTGTCAAAGTGTAAATTACAGAACCGCGACAAGAGAACATACTTCGACCTATGTTTTGAAGCATACAAGTGTAGGTACAAATACTGCGAGCTACCGACTACAAACTTAAGAAACAAGAAATACAATGACGAAAGCATTTTATGAAAAATAGTTATACGGCTACCTGCCATTTCTCTCTCTGTCCCCTTTTTCAATTTTCAATGTTAAATTTAATTTAATATGGCTTTGCCATACCACAATAAGTTCGCTTACATATTTCATTAATATTTGGTCTAATTTCTAGTTTATTAGAAGTTCCACAGGATTTTCGATGGTATATTAGCATACTTTAAAAAAATATTTACCCCACAGTGAATATTCCTAATTTTAACTTCCAGGCTTTTCCTGAAAATGATTCACCCGTTCTCCAGACACGTTTTTGTCTTTCTCCGAAGCTATATTAAATTTCAGCGGAAAAATCTTCCTAATAAAATGTAAACCCACATCTAAATGCTTGTTTATTGTAACGTGCAAGCTCCCAGCTCCCACGGGTCCGTGGCATTACCCAAAATCACCGGTTACGGGTGTGCAACTAATATAATAGTTGTTAGCGGATTCCTTCACTAATGAACTATTAATTTATCGTACGCTCAAAAGTCTGGCAAAACTATTCACCATTCCCATTATGCCATCCGCATCGAGTTGGAGCGGAAAAGGGAAACGATGCTGATTTCTAATTCTAATCGATAACTAGAAAACATCGCAATTAAAATACTGAAATACCTTCCCGTCCCTGCTATGGGGCTGTATTTTCCGTGTGCCGTGTACACCGGCACATAGGTACACTCGTACGGTGTAGGTACTACAGTCACCCCATCAGCCAGGACTCGTTCACTCACACTTGGGCACTGTACGCACCAAAGAAATAGATTTTCAGGGGCCATTTGTTTTAATTGAAATTCTAGTACGAAATTCAAATAATAATCTTGTTTTCCCGGCACCTAGCCCCCAAAACTGGGTATCCTGTGCGATTGCACGGCTGTGCATGTGTTTTGTGCGGGGGGGACTGTGCAGTTGAAAAACGTTGCGAATAAATTGGGAAAAGGCCGAGGTGCTCTCTTGTACACACTCGACACACACTCTACTTCCGTATTCCCTCTTGGTTATATGAATGCGAAAGGGTTGCGAAAAGGGACCTTTCTGCTGCCCGTAAATCTATATTTGATGATGCATGTTTGTTGCCTCGCTTTTCTCCGAACCTGGGCCGAATAATAGTGCAACGGAGGAGGTCCACCAGCACGGGGCGTACATGGCCGATGCAGAAGGCGAAAAGGACAAAATTTCCGAAATAAAGATTTTATACGGACATTGGACGTAGGTTTTTGCCGCGTTGACACCACCAACATCTGGCATCATTGGCATGGCAACTGGATGGAAAGCGCCTCTGGCTGTTGTACTTGGCATAAGGAATCGAAGTTTTAGCAACGATACGAACGACTCCTCGCCTCGTCAGGTGCAGTGGCACAGGCTCGAGGGAGGTGGTGACACTTTTTATCCTGTTGTCGAAGGTGGGGGTGGAACAGCAGGGATATCGTTAATTTTCGTCACACTTTGTACATGCACACCTAATATGATGGTGTAGCATATTCGCTCGAATAAAAGCAAACAGCGTTAACGTTAAAGGCTCTGATATGTGGGGGAAGAGATGTGCACAAAGATGTGCGTATGCGGTACCAGGTGGAGACGGTTGCAAACGCAAAATCGTCTTGTTTTTTGGTTTTCTGCAACAAGACCGATAGCCGGAAGTTAGAAACATTGTTGATTGCATTAAAGGCGGGTTAAGTGCGGTTACCAATTTAAGGACTGTGCGCAGAATCTTCGATACACCAGTTTTTTTTATATGTTTATGGTTGCATCCATTGCCTTGCATCGCAATGATTGATGCAACCTAAATCGGTCTGGAAAATTGACAGAAAAATTAGCTCATTTAATTGAATTTACCATAAAATTCCAAAATCGATGTCTAATTTTAGTCCCCAAAAGCGTTCTTCCTCGTTAGTGACTCGCCCCCTTACGCACTTCAACTAGAGCCTGTCTAAATATCCCACACTTTGAAACTTAAACCGAATCCATCGCAGATATATATCAGAACAATCTAACAATCATTGGCAGCAATATATTTGCAATTTTATCCGGATCGAACATTATTTAAAAAAAAAGCATAATTATCATTATGTCAGCCGAGAGGGGCACATTGAGGCAGCTCTTCAACTGACTGATTGGATGCATAAAAATATGTATATTGTATCTATTCATCCATGCTGCACTCTTGCCTTAGCTTCCATGGAGTGAGAGTCGGTGCTGTTGCTTAGCAAAGCATTTTTATTATTCCTCGACGAGCATAGACTATGCAGCTCTATGCACCGATGGTGCAGCGTTTGTGGGTATATTTATAATTGTACATAATAATTATTTAATTCTGCCTCAATGTTTTTCCCATCATCGTATAGCTGGCTGGCTATACTCTTAAGTTTCCATTATTAAATTCAATTTCATGCCTAGTTCTAGTGTTAGTGCAGTTGCTGCTGCGGCAGCTGATGCAGATGCTAGAGTTGAGTTTATGTGTTAAGTATTTCCATTCGGGTCGAATTGAATCGTGCAATACAGGGTGTATGGAAGTAGCCCCCACTTTAATTATTTTAATTCAGGAGATTTTTTCCTTTTTTCAAATCAGATATTATGTTGGCTGGTATACGTAGACTGGGGGACGTGGGGCTCTTTGGTATGAGAATGAGATGTGGAAGACGAGTGCGAGTCGAGAAAGGAAATGAAAAGGAAAAACTGCATTCGCAGCAGGCACGCATGTAATTTCATTTAATGGCACTCGCCATAAGAGAGATACAATGACGGCGATGATGACGATGCTATTGCTGGATCTGGATCCACTTGAGAGCGCGGGAGTGGAGCAATAAGTGCTGTTGTAACATTTAAGTTTAGCTATACGAATTCCAAAAATATTCATAGGATGGTATATGTAAATATATACGCATTAAACTATTGCATGTGAGAGTAAACTCTTATTGCTGTGGAATGGGAACTGCTTAAAAAAGTGTAATCCAGATATCAAGTTTTCCTGCAGATAGATTGATTTCCTGCAAATTATCTATAAAAAACTTTAAATAATTTCTGTAGATAAAGGCCGCATATACTACGAGAACGGACCGAAACATATCTACATGTGAGTTCAATTGGTTCAGATGGCTACTTTTTTATACAGAAAAAAAAGTGGATTTCCGGGAATTCGCTTACAGCCTTAAAAACTTCACGACTTATATGTAAATTGAATTGAGGAAAGGCTCGTCATTACTCAAGTCGATTCCCGATATGGACTGATTGAAGTATATAAACCCAGCTTCCACTTGTTTTTTTTTTATAATATGGACTATTGTGCTATAAATTATTCCCTTGCTTAAACTTACACGTCTCCCATACTATTCCTAAAATTGGCTTTGTGTATAGTTTTGGCACCCTGCATCTTGAAAAATACATGAAAAAAAAAATATCGAACAGTGAAACGCTAGAAAAAAAGGCCGTGAAGCATAAAGTCATAAACAGAGCGGTACATCGGCTTTTTTGAAGGCTTAGCGTACAAATGTTCGTAAGTTTTCATATAAAATATTGTTTAGAATATTTGCGACTTTATGTTTTCTTTTAATGACAATTTCCGACTTAAGAGTATTTTTGCAAACGCATCTCCATAAATCATTTGTTTGAATGAAAGAACTTGTTTATTCTACAGAAATATCAACTCTTAATGATTTAGAAGATTTTGACAAGAATTTGGCTCTGTTTAAGGCATGGCATGTCCAACTCCTTTAACCAAAAATCAATATTAGCATAGAAATATCCACGTTTGCGGCTAAAATGTACGCAATAATGTAATTTTTTGCGGTTCAAACTCGATAATTTTGTGAAATTGACCTCTAGAAATGGGCGTGGCCGAAAACTTTGTGTAAACGTAATCTTAAATACTGTCCGGTGTATTTTATGTGCTGAATTTTATTTCTTATTCTTATTGATTCCTTTTTCCTTATATCTTATTGATTCCTTAGCAAAACTAAAGCTGTCGAAATCCATGTTTTTTGGAAAGTTATAGGTTTTTCTTGAATTCTCCCTCTAAATGTGGGCGTGGCCAAAAACTTTGTATGAACTATATAGATTTAGAATAGAATATAGAATATAGAATAAAACTAACTATTTGCTACATAATATATTAACTAAAAAATTTCCAATTTGGAACAAAAATATTGAATAAATTGCATTTGAAAGTTTACTCCTTAAATCAATGCCACGCCCACTAGGGGCGGTCTGCCGATTTCGTTTTTACTTTTTATATCTTATATTTATTACATCTTACAGTTTTGAAGGCACTGAAGGTAGTTGGACATTTAGATCGATTGTGGGCGTGTCCGTGGGCGGATTTTTTTAACACTTGTCTTGATTCGGATGACTGAGAGCCTACGTATAAAATTACAGCTTTCTAGCTCAAAATTGAAAGCCTTAAAATTGGTCACATATGTACGGACGGACGGACATGGCTCACACAATTCAGAATTCGGTCTCAATCCCATACTATTCCTAAAATTGGCTTTGTGTATAGTTTTGGCACCCTGCATCTTGAAAAATACATGAAAAAAAAATATCGAACAGTGAAACGCTAGAAAAAAAGGCCGTGAAGCATAAAGTCATAAACAGAGCGGTACATCGGCTTTTTTGAAGGCTTAGCGTACAAATGTTCGTAAGTTTTCATATAAAATATTGTTTAGAATATTTGCGACTTTATGTTTTCTTTTAATGACAATTTCCGACTTAAGAGTATTTTTGCAAACGCATCTCCATAAATCATTTGTTTCGCCATTTGTTTCGCTTGCATTCAATTTATATAATATTTCGAGTTTTATTTCAATAAGATATACCTATGCATAACATCTGTTTATACGAATTTTTGAACGCTATCATTGCAGTGCAGCAAATAAAGGGGAAATGGGTGGGGGGAGTGCCGTGGCGTAGTGGTTAGTGTGTGTGCTTACTACGCCGGAGGTCTGGGTTCGAATCCTGCCATCGTCACCTGAAAAAAAAGGCTTGTTCTTCTTCACGGCCCCCCACCTCCGCGAGGGTGTGACAAGCCCTCCAAGAGTATCATTTGTATTGAAAAACTTCTCAAAGTGCCGTTCGGATTCGGCAAAAAATTGTAGGTCCCCTTGTATGTAAAAAAATTAACACACCAGCATACATTGTTGAGAAGTTGGCCCTGGTTCACCTCGAACTGTTGCGCCACTCTATTTTTTATTTATAAATAAAGGGGAAATCTTTGGCTAGTTGCCCGATTTTCGGGTTTAAAATTCTAAAAAGCAGTTTAATGTACCTACTGTTATTATTCATTTTTTAAGTCTTCTATGCTCTATCCTTATCTAAGGCGATTTCAAAGTAAAGGTAGTCCAATTTTTATCGAAACGCAGGGTGACAAATAAATCTTTTTGATTTTTTTTTTTTTTTAAATCTGAAAAAATAGAGAAACGATTTTACAAATAGACAAACTTTTACATATTTTGGATATTTGCATATTAAAAAAGGAGCTATGCTTGCGTAAAATTTGGTTGATAAGATGGAAGCAGCTCAGAAGTTATAGGCATTTTTAGCACCACCACTTCAGTAAATCAACTTTAATTTTTTTTTTTTGCCCTAAAGATTCACTAAAAAAAACCTCCCATTTTCCGTCAGACTACGACTAAGTTTCCTTAACAAGTAGTTCAAGCTTCTGTTGTAATCGCGTGTGGCAGGCTGCCTTCCAACGAAGGCAACGGTCTCGTTCATTGTAGTCGGCGCGTAAGATTTGTCTGATCCAAAGTTCGGATAATTTCATTGTTGCAGTGTCCGCGAAGACGAGTACTAAGTTTGCGAGCAAAGTTTGTTACCTCGTCAGACACGGTTGCGATTCCTAGATCTCGGTGTAGATCGCTATTTCTTATGTACCATGGAGCATTAACGATTGCTCTGAGTGTCTTATTTTGAAAAGTTTCTAAAAAAGATATATTGCTTTGTTTAGTACAACCCCAGAGTTGTATACCGTACGTCCAAGATGGTTTTAGCACTTACTTATACAAAAGCAGTTATATATGCTTTGTTTCGAAAGTCTTCCGATAAACCAATACATTTCTCTTAACCAGATTTCGAGCTCCTCACGTTTCTTTTTAACGTGCGGCTTCCATTTAAGTTTTGCGTCTAGAGTCATTCCTAGATATTTTGCTTCATTTAAGTACGGAATTTGTACCGAGTTAATGAATAAAGGTTTGTTGTTTATCTTTTTATAAGCAAAGTTAACATGCGTTGACTTAGTCTCGTTAAGGACGAATCGCCAGCTCTTCGTCCAGTCGCATATTTTGTTTAAAGTACGCTGAAGTTTTCCTGTTTATAATCCAACTGTCGTATCAATAGCGAGAATAGCAATGTCGTTAGCGAACGTAGCTAAAATTGTTCCCTCATCATGCGGTATATCTCTAGTTTGAAGCAAAAATAATATTGGGCCAAGAACGCTTCCTTGCGGGACACCGGAATTTATCTCTTTGAATTCCACGTACTCATTTTCGTACCTTACGCAAATGAGGTACGAAAATTCTTCAAAAAATATTCACCTTTTCAAAAACGGTGCAATATTTTATTTGGGTTGTATACAGGGTGTTTCCAAATTCGATGCAAATATTTTGACACAAGATTCTTGGGTATATTTGAAGAAAAAAATTGTTCTACAGTATGGGCCTATCTCAAATTTTGATACCACTTATTGGGAATTTAAGAAAACACCTACTTTGAGGTACCTTGACCCATACTAACACAAATATCTCCGCTAACACTTACAACACTTACATTTAGGACTTAAATTTTAGAAGAAATGGTACTCCTTTTAACTGCATTAAAATAAAATTGATGAGTTTTTTAACTTTCGAGATATTTGCTTTTAAGTCGGATCCTTTTTCCCTGCCCATGACATTTTTTTGACTTTCAAGACACATTTCTGCGAAAAATGCGTAATAAACATATCGGTAATTTGCGTAATTTGAAAAATGCGTAATAAACATATCGGTAGCCCCAGCCCACTTTGGTCGCGAGGTTAAGAATTGGCTGGATGAAAAGTACGCTGGTCGTTGGATAGGAAGAAATGGACCAGTTCACTGGCCTGCAAGATCTCCAGACCTTACAATTATGGATTTTTTTGTATGGGGGAGAATGAAAGAACTTGTTTATTCTACAGAAATATCAACTCTTAATGATTTAGAAGATTTTGACAAGAATTTGGCTCTGTTTAAGGCATAGCATGTCCAACTCCTTTAACCAAAAATCAATATTAGCATAGAAATATCCACGTTTGCGGCTAAAATGTACGCAATAATGTAATTTTTTGCGGTTCAAACTCGATAATTTTGTGAAATTGACCTCTAGAAATGGGCGTGGCCGAAAACTTTGTGTAAACGTAATCTTAAATACTGTCCGGTGTATTTTATGTGCTGAATTTTATTTCTTATTCTTATTGATTCCTTTTTCCTTATATCTTATTGATTCCTTAGCAAAACTAAAGCTGTCGAAATCCATGTTTTTTGGAAAGTTATAGGTTTTTCTTGAATTCTCCCTCTAAATGTGGGCGTGGCCAAAAACTTTGTATGAACTATATAGATTTAGAATAGAATATAGAATATAGAATAAAACTAACTATTTGCTACATAATATATTAACTAAAAAATTTCCAATTTGGAACAAAAATATTGAATAAATTGCATTTGAAAGTTTACTCCTTAAATCAATGCCACGCCCACTAGGGGCGGTCTGCCGATTTCGTTTTTACTTTTTATATCTTATATTTATTACATCTTACAGTTTTGAAGGCACTGAAGGTAGTTGGACATTTAGATCGATTGTGGGCGTGTCCGTGGGCGGATTTTTTTAACACTTGTCTTGATTCGGATGACTGAGAGCCTACGTATAAAATTACAGCTTTCTAGCTCAAAATTGAAAGCCTTAAAATTGGTCACATATGTACGGACGGACGGACATGGCTCACACAATTCAGAATTCGGTCTCAATCCCATACTATTCCTAAAATTGGCTTTGTGTATAGTTTTGGCACCCTGCATCTTGAAAAATACATGAAAAAAAAATATCGAACAGTGAAACGCTAGAAAAAAAGGCCGTGAAGCATAAAGTCATAAACAGAGCGGTACATCGGCTTTTTTGAAGGCTTAGCGTACAAATGTTCGTAAGTTTTCATATAAAATATTGTTTAGAATATTTGCGACTTTATGTTTTCTTTTAATGACAATTTCCGACTTAAGAGTATTTTTGCAAACGCATCTCCATAAATCATTTGTTTCGCCATTTGTTTCGCTTGCATTCAATTTATATAATATTTCGAGTTTTATTTCAATAAGATATACCTATGCATAACATCTGTTTATACGAATTTTTGAACGCTATCATTGCAGTGCAGCAAATAAAGGGGAAATGGGTGGGGGGAGTGCCGTGGCGTAGTGGTTAGTGTGTGTGCTTACTACGCCGGAGGTCTGGGTTCGAATCCTGCCATCGTCACCTGAAAAAAAAGGCTTGTTCTTCTTCACGGCCCCCCACCTCCGCGAGGGTGTGACAAGCCCTCCAAGAGTATCATTTGTATTGAAAAACTTCTCAAAGTGCCGTTCGGATTCGGCAAAAAATTGTAGGTCCCCTTGTATGTAAAAAAATTAACACACCAGCATACATTGTTGAGAAGTTGGCCCTGGTTCACCTCGAACTGTTGCGCCACTCTATTTTTTATTTATAAATAAAGGGGAAATCTTTGGCTAGTTGCCCGATTTTCGGGTTTAAAATTCTAAAAAGCAGTTTAATGTACCTACTGTTATTATTCATTTTTTAAGTCTTCTATGCTCTATCCTTATCTAAGGCGATTTCAAAGTAAAGGTAGTCCAATTTTTATCGAAACGCAGGGTGACAAATAAATCTTTTTGATTTTTTTTTTTTTTTAAATCTGAAAAAATAGAGAAACGATTTTACAAATAGACAAACTTTTACATATTTTGGATATTTGCATATTAAAAAAGGAGTTATGCTTGCGTAAAATTTGGTTGATAAGATGGAAGCAGCTCAGAAGTTATAGGCATTTTTAGCACCACCACTTCAGTAAATCAACTTTAATTTTTTTTTTTTGCCCTAAAGATTCACTAAAAAAAACCTCCCATTTTCCGTCAGACTACGACTAAGTTTCCTTAACAAGTAGTTCAAGCTTCTGTTGTAATCGCGTGTGGCAGGCTGCCTTCCAACGAAGGCAACGGTCTCGTTCATTGTAGTCGGCGCGTAAGATTTGTCTGATCCAAAGTTCGGATAATTTCATTGTTGCAGTGTCCGCGAAGACGAGTACTAAGTTTGCGAGCAAAGTTTGTTACCTCGTCAGACACGGTTGCGATTCCTAGATCTCGGTGTAGATCGCTATTTCTTATGTACCATGGAGCATTAACGATTGCTCTGAGTGTCTTATTTTGAAAAGTTTCTAAAAAAGATATATTGCTTTGTTTAGTACAACCCCAGAGTTGTATACCGTACGTCCAAGATGGTTTTAGCACTTACTTATACAAAAGCAGTTATATATGCTTTGTTTCGAAAGTCTTCCGATAAACCAATACATTTCTCTTAACCAGATTTCGAGCTCCTCACGTTTCTTTTTAACGTGCGGCTTCCATTTAAGTTTTGCGTCTAGAGTCATTCCTAGATATTTTGCTTCATTTAAGTACGGAATTTGTACCGAGTTAATGAATAAAGGTTTGTTGTTTATCTTTTTATAAGCAAAGTTAACATGCGTTGACTTAGTCTCGTTAAGGACGAATCGCCAGCTCTTCGTCCAGTCGCATATTTTGTTTAAAGTACGCTGAAGTTTTCCTGTTTATAATCCAACTGTCGTATCAATAGCGAGAATAGCAATGTCGTTAGCGAACGTAGCTAAAATTGTTCCCTCATCATGCGGTATATCTCTAGTTTGAAGCAAAAATAATATTGGGCCAAGAACGCTTCCTTGCGGGACACCGGAATTTATCTCTTTGAATTCCACGTACTCATTTTCGTACCTTACGCAAATGAGGTACGAAAATTCTTCAAAAAATATTCACCTTTTCAAAAACGGTGCAATATTTTATTTGGGTTGTATACAGGGTGTTTCCAAATTCGATGCAAATATTTTGACACAAGATTCTTGGGTATATTTGAAGAAAAAAATTGTTCTACAGTATGGGCCTATCTCAAATTTTGATACCACTTATTGGGAATTTAAGAAAACACCTACTTTGAGGTACCTTGACCCATACTAACACAAATATCTCCGCTAACACTTACAACACTTACATTTAGGACTTAAATTTTAGAAGAAATGGTACTCCTTTTAACTGCATTAAAATAAAATTGATGAGTTTTTTAACTTTCGAGATATTTGCTTTTAAGTCGGATCCTTTTTCCCTGCCCATGACATTTTTTTGACTTTCAAGACACATTTCTGCGAAAAATGCGTAATAAACATATCGGTAATTTGCGTAATTTGAAAAATGCGTAATAAACATATCGGTAGCCCCAGCCCACTTTGGTCGCGAGGTTAAGAATTGGCTGGATGAAAAGTACGCTGGTCGTTGGATAGGAAGAAATGGACCAGTTCACTGGCCTGCAAGATCTCCAGACCTTACAATTATGGATTTTTTTGTATGGGGGAGAATGAAAGAACTTGTTTATTCTACAGAAATATCAACTCTTAATGATTTAGAAGATTTTGACAAGAATTTGGCTCTGTTTAAGGCATAGCATGTCCAACTCCTTTAACCAAAAATCAATATTAGCATAGAAATATCCACGTTTGCGGCTAAAATGTACGCAATAATGTAATTTTTTGCGGTTCAAACTCGATAATTTTGTGAAATTGACCTCTAGAAATGGGCGTGGCCGAAAACTTTGTGTAAACGTAATCTTAAATACTGTCCGGTGTATTTTATGTGCTGAATTTTATTTCTTATTCTTATTGATTCCTTTTTCCTTATATCTTATTGATTCCTTAGCAAAACTAAAGCTGTCGAAATCCATGTTTTTTGGAAAGTTATAGGTTTTTCTTGAATTCTCCCTCTAAATGTGGGCGTGGCCAAAAACTTTGTATGAACTATATAGATTTAGAATAGAATATAGAATATAGAATAAAACTAACTATTTGCTACATAATATATTAACTAAAAAATTTCCAATTTGGAACAAAAATATTGAATAAATTGCATTTGAAAGTTTACTCCTTAAATCAATGCCACGCCCACTAGGGGCGGTCTGCCGATTTCGTTTTTACTTTTTATATCTTATATTTATTACATCTTACAGTTTTGAAGGCACTGAAGGTAGTTGGACATTTAGATCGATTGTGGGCGTGTCCGTGGGCGGATTTTTTTAACACTTGTCTTGATTCGGATGACTGAGAGCCTACGTATAAAATTACAGCTTTCTAGCTCAAAATTGAAAGCCTTAAAATTGGTCACATATGTACGGACGGACGGACATGGCTCACACAATTCAGAATTCGGTCTCAATCATATACCCTTAAGGTTTTGGGGGTCTATCGTTATTATTTCTCAATGCTACATTTTCGTCTGTATCAAACTTTATATGCTCCATTCCTATGGAATAGGGTATAAGAATTACGCTAAAACCGCACTCAAACTTTGCCGTATTTTTTAGGCAAGATTAAACGATTCGAATAAAGGGTGATTTTTTAGCTGGTTTGGTTTTGGCAACACTGGTTTTGACAGCTGACGTGTGTTTAGTACCTTGTGTCACTGTCAAACAGCTTCAGTTTGGTTTGCAATTTAACCATGGATCGTCTTACAAATGAACAACGCTTGCAAATTATTGAATTTTACTATCAAAATTCGTGCTCGGTTCGAAATGTTCATCGCGCGCTGCTTCCATTTTATGGTCGGCGAGTTTGGTGAACAGTTAATTTCACGTTTCGGGCCGGTCAATTGGCCGCCTAGATCGTGCGATTTGACACCATTAGATTATTTTTTGTGGGGGTATGTAAAGGCTAATGTCTATAGGGACAAGCCCGCTTCGATTGACGCACTGGAAGCCAACATCCATGCATTCATTCGTGAGATACCGGCCGATATGTGTGAAAGAGTATGCCAAAATTGGACTCAGCGGATGGGCTACCTGAGAACCTGAGACGCAGCCGCGGTCAACATTTGCATGAAATTATCTTTAAACATTAAATTGCAAGGTTCAAACTATCGATTCAAATAAATATTTCATTAATTTTTTCGAACTTTTTGTGTTTTTTTTTTAAAAAAAGTTCTCAGCCTCTTAAAAAATCACCCGTTAGAAGTCGAAAAAAATTTTAGGAACTGCTTCTGACGTCCTTTTTTTCACGAAGTTCCCGATGGAGATAGGGAAAGTTTTGATTGTATTAGTGGAAGAGACGTATTGAATTTTTATACCCTACCCGGAATAAAATAATTTTAATTTATAGTTTGAAACACAGTGAAATCGTAGACTCTTAAGACCTAATAGAGATAAAAACCAGGCCGAAAGAAGAATTGAGTTAGTCACGTCCTTAGATCACTATTTTTCCTAACTGTCTTTCCAGCACGCTGATTGAGTATGCGGTACTACTTTGTAATTGTCTTTAGGGTAACGGAAAAACTTTTGCCTTGAACTGAACATGTCCACTTTTTGAATCGTTTTAGCTAAAACTGACGTTTTTTAAAAAAATGTGTAAGATAGAAATGTTCAAGCACGATGAACATTTGAAACGTTTGGAAATTTTAACGTATTCCAAATTTTGTGTAAGTTTTCTACATATATGTCTCCGCCAACTTTTGTGGCTTTAAAAAAAAATTTTTTTGGGCAAAAAAGCGAGGTATTTATACCAAAATTTATGTAAGCACCATGCATAGAGCATTAAAAAGTTATAATTTGGACCCCGCCCACATTGTGGAGACGTGGCATCTATTTGGTAGGGAAGGGGATTTTGGATTTTGCACTCCACAGTAGATGGACTGAAGGTTTACGTAGGCACAATTGCACTATCCAACAAATTTTTTTCCAGGTTAGTCTTTTTATACCCCATTTCACAGGAATGAAGCAATGAATATATGCAGTTTGATACAGGTGAAAATGTAACATTGAGAATGTAACATAAATAATAACCATAGACTATAGAATTTTTAGGGCTTAAATTTTGAGCTAGAAAGCTGACGTCATCCGAAGCAATAAAATAAATAAACTAGCGCAACAGCTAGAGCTGAACCAGGGCCAAATTCTCAACAATGTATGCTGTGTGTGTTAATTTCTTCACACACAAGGGGACCTACAATTTTTTGCCAAATCCGAAAGGCAATTTAGCGAAGCAAGACAATGTTACTCTCGGAGGGTTTGTCAGACCCTCACGGAGGTGGGGATTTATAATTATGATTAAATTATAAACAATTTAATAAAATTTTCCTATTTTTCGAAATTTCTTAATTTGGTACTCATTAACACCTATAAACTTCGCGAGGTTATATTAGTCCTCAGTGCCATAATTCCAAGGGGGTCAAAATCACATTCACATCTTCCCCATTCCACATTTCTAATCAAAACAATATTGTCAACTGAAACTTCGACCTACTTAATGAATACCATTAGCTAATTTTTGCTGACACTCTTTGGTTTTTTAAATATGTACTCGACATGTATGAAAACCCATTTTGTGAAATCAATATTTCAAAATATTTTCAAACAACTTTAGCTGTCGGTATTGGAACTGAAAAACTCCCCTGCACGATAATATAAATCATGGCGACAATTTCTATTCACATTTGCGGCGCGGTTACAAAATTAACTGCACAAGAAAAATTGCACGAACGAAACAAAAGATGAAAATAAAAAATAATTAATAAAACGTCTGTGCGATTTCGATTTCGTCCTTTTAACATTTCTTTTTCTGTTGGCTACATTTTGCTATTTCCCCATTTATTTGATTTTGCTCTTCAGTTTGGTTTCTGCCATTAATTTTTCTTTGTTCCTTCCTCATAAAAACGTGGCTACCTATATTATACAACACTCTTGTTACGTGAATGTGTATAGAAATAAAATATACTAGAATGGAAGAAAAAATAAAAAAAAAAAATGAAAATCCTGAAGGGATGGTTGGGCTGGTCTAATGCAACGGCTGCTGTGAAGCTTCTACCAGCCGTTCCAATCGAATTAGATTTTCCGATTGAATTTTCTCGATTTTTAATTGCTTTCACTGCAATTTTAATTTTTTTTCTCTTATCTATAGTTTTTTTTTTATATTGTTATATGCACAGCACAGGAGATGGGCAATAATGTAATCTATATAGAGTGTAAATGTATTCGCTGAGAGAAGATTTCTATATTTTTTTTATACTCTACTAATGGATAAGGAACGTTGAAAGATTGGTCGGGAACAATGTAAGCCTTAATCGATATACTTATGGTGCTGTTTTGAGACAATGGCATTATAAGCTTGTTGGAATGAGGCAAGAGGCATTTCAAGTTAAATATTTTTCCATAACAGACTTTAAATAGTGTTTTTACTTCAATTGTGTTTCTTCAGTAATGTTTGGAAACGATTCAAAATCGTTCACACGTAGGCCTATTGGCTAAATTCTCTGGGCTTGGGTGTTGGGTCACCCAAAAACCGAAATCCCAAAATTCCGGAAATATATATTACGAATAAACGTAAATTTCAATGTAAATTTTAGTTTAAGTAAAGTAAATTTTAGTTTATGTATGGGGGTATGCTGACCCCTGCGTGGTTTTTTTTCGCGATGTTGAATTTCCAGGACTTTGGTTTTCCTGATTCCGTCTGACTCCCAGAGTTCCCTACTCTTGTCAAAGAAAAATTTTACATGAATAAAACAACGCATATACTCTTTTTTTCTTCAAAGGTTGTTTATTCACCTTACTCACAGAAATACAAGAATTTAAGACTAACAGCAATAAGAGATTATAGGAATATGAGAATTTTATACAATATGATTTTATAGCATTGTAGAATAAGAGGTACTACTAATTTCCTTAAGTACTAATTTTTCTGCTTAAGACGCTACTAGGTTGATTACATTTCTTGTCCGAACCGGCTTCAGTCGAACATGAGCCTAACAGCGGGGTTAAAAGGGGGTTAAAAGGCATTACATTATAAAGTCAAGGAAGATTGGCAGCACCTTCAGCAGCAATATAAGATAATGTAAAATGAAGTGGGTTGAGGCGAGCTTTTCAAAGTGTTTTGGTATACCTAAGAAATTTCTTATAGTTCCTGATTCTGATGCTATAAGTAAATTCTCTTGGTAAAAATTAATTTCGTTGGATACGCCATCCCAATCGACCCCTTTGTCAGTGAGACCAAATAAATGCTGTTGTCGTTGCATTTGTGTTGCGCTGGAATGTTTATTGATGTTGCCTTTTTACAGGGTTCGTAATCGTAGGATCACTCCTTTGAACAAGGCAATACCAACTGAGCTGGTCATGCTCCATTTTCCTGGAGATAGATTCTTTTACATGAAAGCTTTCTCGGATTTTCCTACTTTCTTAATAAAAATAATAATCCTTAAAAATTAAAAAACCTTAAAGCTAAGGAATAAAATATTTTTTTTTTAGTTAATTAATTATTCGTGAATAGTTACGGGAAGGGGATAAAAAAAAAACAATATAGGAATGGGAAGGAGAATAGGAATTTATTAAAGTAGGAGGCTTACAATCCGCCTAGGCGAATCGTTGGATACCCCATCCCAATTGGCCACTGTCAAGCGCCAAAATGTGTCAAGAATCTTGGTTGTTAAATTTCAGTTTTTATTAACATTAATTGTGTTAAGAATTTGTCAGTTAAGAATCTTCTTTCTTAAAAAAGAGAGTGGCATCAACCCGTTTTCAATAAAATTTTTTTATCATATTTCTTATCAGACGTGGTATACACGTGTTGTAATACAGTTTTATATTAAAAATTTTAATTTTTTAATTAAAAGCGCCCCGAAGGTGGGCGTGGCAAACATTTATTCATTTGATTTGATAGCTTACGCACATATCTGAACATTTTTTGTTGCAAGTTTTTGGATTTAAACCAAATATATCAAATAAAAACCGTTTATTAGAATGCATATTAAATATGACCACGCCTACATATGAGCGTGGCCAAAAACTTTGTATGAACAAAATCTAGAACAGTATCCGGTGTACTTTATGTGCTAAACTTTATTACTAATTCTTCCCATATAAAGGCTAAAACGCAGTCCAGATCTATGTTTTTTTGGAAAATTATAGGTTTTTCTGAAATTTTGCCTCTAAACGTGGGCGTGGCCCAAAACTTTGTGTAAACCATTTGTATAAATTAATATTTTCTACATAATATATTAAGTAAAAATCTTTCAATTTGGAACAAAAATATTGAATAAATTGCATTTGAATGATTACTTTCAATCGATGCCACGCCCAGAAGGGCGTACTGACTTAATTGTTATTTTGTATATCCTATAATCATATAAGGAGGTGCTTAATCATTTTGTGGATTTGAAAAATTTTAACACTTGTATTGTTTCGGATGACAGAGAGCTTACGTTGAAAATTTGAGCTTTCTAGCTCAAAATTTAAGGTTCTAAAATTGGTGACATACTAACGGACGGACATGGCTCATTCGACCCAGAATTCGGTCTCGATCATATGCCCTTAAGGCCTTGGGGGCGTATCGTTATTATTCCTCAATGTTACAATTTTGCCTGTATCAAACTTAATATACTCCATTCCTACTCCATTCCTGTGGAATGGAGTATAAAAATTGGCCCCCAAAAGCACACACACATCTTTGTATGGCTCATATACGTCATTCCTGTCCTAATGAAGACATGGCTAAATAGTTGTGGACAGATCCCAGAAGGACAACTGAAACAATTAACTGGCTTATCCATGTCAGACCGTTAACTGAGAAGAGGACCCACAATGACGGTGCACTTATGTGCCCGTATTTTCTAAACAACCCGTCATTCACGCACAGAATGTTAAAGAATGCAACAACATAAAAAAATGAATATTCTCTCACAGCTAGTTGCAACATTACGGATATAATGTTTTGCCTCTCGGTTGACAACCCGAGAATAATAAAAAAAAAAAACTAGATGGAGAAAAAAAACAGCATCCAAGTCATCTGCGGAAATTATTATGCCATGCAAGTGCAAGCATCCATGATCCTTTCAAACTCGCGGCCACCCAGGATGATGCCTGATATGATGACTGTTGCCTTGCCAGTGCTCCAGTATCTGGCAGAGTGTTGGGGCGTAGTTGCAGAAAATTCTCTCATTTTCCGCACACTTTCACTTGTGCACTTGAATATTTCACGTGCTGCACACACACGATTTGACGTCATCCGCATACACAACAAACCGACACCTCACAGCCCCCAGCCGCACCGCCACCCAATTACCCTGTAACAACATGACACAAGTAGATATTGCGCATCTTCCGCCCCCCATCCCCACACATCCATGTGTCCATTCTAGAATAAATTTTCCTCTCGATAAATACGAATTAAATGATTTCATTTCATTTCGCATCTAATGGAGTTGTGGCCCAAATGGATCGATATCGTTTGTGACGAGAAGAGGTCGTCATCTCATCGTTTATTTTGTGTCCCCACACGCCCCACTCCAGCCCCGGTATTTGTGTATAATTTAATGTATCTGCGCTGCGTGGCATAATATTAATAACATGTATCTGCTCTGCATGCTGTTTCAGGGCCAAAATCTCCTCACAGCATCGTCTCAAAGCTCCCCGGCTTGAGTGTGCGGCTGGCTGGCGTGTGGCGAATTAATCCCCCCGAAAAAAAAAACCGGAAATAGATGTGTGTTCGGTCGCAAGGTGTTACTCACTTATGACACATTCGGAAGAACGATTTTTCTTTGTGTCTCCATCAATGAATGAATTTCGTTGTAAACAACATTTGTATCCCCCTGCCCATGCCAGATACTTGTAGCTACTACGAGCTTCTCGAGCATGTAGCGATAAAATTTCTCAATGAATCGCATGCTAACTGGGGGGCTTTTCGCAACTACACAGACAATGGGACCCAGGCGGAGAATAAGATGTGAATTAGGCTCCCCAGTGTGGAGTTGGGTATGGGTTAGAGATACATCACATATCTTTTGGGATGGATGTAGTTTCGTTGCAAATAATTCTGGTTGTAGGGGGAACGGACAACCTTAGCCCCAACTAGTCATACGTGTGGGTTTGTCATCTTTCCTCGCACTGAAAGAACTTGGAAAATGTGTGTAGGAAAACTCTATTAGCCTTTGACGACTTGGAAGACCCTGAGAAAGTTTTTCTTATATTTATTGAATTTTTCTTCACGTTGAGTAAAAATAGTTTTATTTGTTTTAATTTTCTCGAATTCTATGTTGGCGGCGGCCGGCGGCGCCTTTTGTATTCTTCAAAGAACTGTCTTCGGCCTGATGTTTCGATTTATCTGGTTGCTTGACTTGTACCGAAACAGACGTGGCGCTACTGCTCGGATGAAACAAGGTGTATTTTGTGATGTGACTTTGTGGTATCGTCATTAAGTTTCTTGTTAAAAATGAATGCATTAACAACTTCAAGGAAAACTAAGGTAAACAGGGTCACTGCGCGCTTATGGAGGAGGATCTCTAATTATCTTAGACAATTAAGCTTATAGGTAAAAAGGGTGTGTCATGAGCGTCAAACCGTGGACGTATGAAAATTAGACCTTCTTATAGCATAAAAAATATACCTTAAAGCTGCTTTGGTGCTGCTCAAAGGTTTTTAATCCTCTTTTGGTCTTGAAGGTTTTTTCTAATTGATAGTGGTACAGACATTAACCTTTATTTCATCCTAAATAAGACAAGTAAAGAAGTTTCCTGAGGATTTCCACTTCGCTTTTTGTGCAGAGTTCTTCGATCTAGGCCCACTTGCCAAAAACACGCAGATAAATCACGATCTAGGTTTGTTTGATTCCCCAAAAAACTGGTGTATCGTTGTATCAATCCCGCAGCGTTTTGCAATTGCAATGGAATCCTTTTAAGGAAATAGGAAAACAATTTGAACTTCTTATGAGTTCTAATTTAAAATTACGTTAATTTTTTAAATAACTCTAAATTATTTAATTATTAAGAAAATAAATTATTTTAAAAAATAATATAGATATTGGCATTTGTAAATTTTTACCAGTGAAAAAGCCTAGTGTACGACAGGAACAGTGTCACAGACATCGATTAAAATTTAAAGAAAAAAAAACTTCTTTTACTCCGGTCAGGATTTTAACACGAGCCAACGACGTGCGGACGATCACCGCACAGCAGCTAGTAGCTATAGTCTACAAATATTGTCTTGAACTTACAGCCTTTGATGACTTTCGGAGGGCGAGCTTCAAAAAAGGCGATTTTTTTTTTTAAAGGTGGCGCAAATAATATATGCACAAACCGCACAAAAAGAATAAAATATAAATTTTTCATCCCTCCCACTTTTTCGAGGTGCAGGATTTTTTTTTTTAGGATTGAAACCCGGCACTGACTTTTCCGTTCTTTTTCATTGTGATAAGTTTGCCTTATTTTGGGTAATGTCCGAAAGAATTAGATCGCGGGTACAAGCTGCCGAAACGAGATTCCTGAGGTGCGTTGATGGTGTTACTCTTAGGGATTAAGTGAGAAACGTCGGTATTCGAAACCTTAATATTAAGCAGCTACTTCTCCGAGCGGCACTATCGATACTTCGATGATTTGGACACGTGTTCACATGCCCCCTGGCAGACTTCCTAGACAGGTCATGCTAGCCGAGATGGGATTGCGTCACCCCCCCTCCGGGCAGGCCAAGAAACAAATGGTGGGGTCAGGTAAAGAACCTCTCCGATTCACGCCTGGGGATCGCGCCTATGTTTCTTGAGTTGGTGGCGGAGGATCAAGAAAGATGGAAAGACCATTTAGCCATCCTCGCTCCGCAACCCTCATTGTAGAGGATAAGCGGCATATAAGATGATGATAATAAGTTTACCTTGAAGGATCGTTTCTAACGCGTTTATGTAACGAGTGCGGATAGCACTAGAAAATTGATATGGCAGCTGCGGATGCTGTGGAAGCATCTCCATACTCTGTGATATATTCTGGAGTGAAATCGGTTAAGGTAATCTATGATAAGTGATAGCACAAATCACAAAAATTCGCCTGCGTAGACAGCTCACGATCAATCACCGTTAAAATCAGCTGGGCGACAGTTTCGAATTTTCACTTAGCCTGAAAATGAAAGCATAAAAAAGAAACGGTGTAAAAAGCCTTTGACACACAAGCCTTAATCAAGCATCGATTCTTAACAATATTAATCACAATGTCACAAAATGTGAAAATCACAGATCAACTTAGCCGATTCCAACCCATGTTAATTAAGCACAAGCTGTCTTTATCCTGCACAGTTATTAACTTAGACTGTCTTACAGAGAGTTGAACTTTTGAGCTTTGAGCAACTTGTCTTTTTCGTATTCAACTTCAAAGTTTCGACTCCGTCCTGACTCTGAAAAGATGACTAGAGACGGTATCACTCATTTTTATGGCGCTGGCGCTATTGATATTGTGATGTGGCGAAAAGACGTAACAAGAAATACAGAAATCATTGAATTCACCCATCCAGTTCACTTTACGAACAAACCCGCTCGATTGACTAGCTCGATGAAATAACTATCATATTAGTCAGCTGACAGCAAACTGCCGTTCGAAGTTCGAATTTCGCTATCGAATTCTCTTCCAATGGAAAAGTACCAGTGGAAAATTACAAAAGGGGAAATGCAGAAAGTGCTAGAAGGTGTTTAATTCTTATAAATACATGGATGACAGGCTCGTATGGGACAGGCTCATATGTTAACTTGTGAAAATCGAAAGTAAAGTAAAAAGCGGTTAATTTACAAAAAGTGCTGAATTCTAGGAAGCGAAGTAGAATTAAGTGTGACTTGAATTTAAATAAGTTTTGTTTGATAAATAAAGTACTGTATTGTGTAGTTATAAAAGTAAAATTGAGATTTATTTAAATTTATTGAAGTGCAGTTACAATATCAATATATTCTCGCATAAAAACAAAATCGAAAGACAGTTTTAGTTCGTAATTTTCTTCAGGTTTAAGTAGATCATGGTAGATCCTACAGACTAGCAACATTATCAGATTAATCATCCATAACTCGCACTGTTTACGAGCTGTTTGTTTTTAAGAGAAAAGTGTTTCACTCAAATATGTTTTACTACATGACAAAAGATTTTATTGGTAATTTGGTCACGCATTATAAAATGCGAAATTTTGTGGGGTTTGCATAGGTCCCCATTCAGGGCTTCTCAGGGCATATCTGACTCTTCGCCACTATCAGTTTTACCAAGACTTGAAATGATTTTACTCATGACAAGTATTTATGTAAATAAAGAAAATGAAATAATAATAGGTGGAGCTTTCAAAGTCAACGCCCTCTATCAGACAAATAATCCAATGCTTACCTACATTTTTATTTATAAGAGCCTACCTACGGTACCTTAAGAAGGTAACCTGCCTTACCGTTTCGTTTCGCATAAAGCGTCCTGCATATCAAAATAAATTCCAGTGTCTCATATTCCAATTCCGAATTAATCACACAAATTATTCTTTCCAAAAAAATAATTTACTAGTAACCTCAAATTATCTGGTGGATATCTACTTTTTGAGAAAGCAATTAAAGGGAATGATCGTTGGAATAAAAATTCCATTTCATTCATCGAAGGAACCAGCAAGAGGTATATCTTCGCGTGAATGTACCTCGCCATGCAACAAATAAAACGTATCTCCATACCTAATAAAAACTGATCTGTTCGCCTCACATAAATTTCCTTTGAACTAAACGCTGCAACAGCTGTGCGCATGCAAGAGTCGACTTAAACACAGACCCTGCATCAGCATTTGAATCGATTGAGGTTGCTTATTTCCTCTCACATTATATTTATGCTTTTTTGCCTGCTGTCTTAAAAGATACATTTTAATAATATCTTTTTGCTGGCTTGTTGCACACTTATTTATTTTATGTTGCACAATCCGAGAGATTGCTCTCAAATCGCCTGGCGGATACTACGTCGAGTTGCGATGATTGGTTTAAAAGTTTTTTTTCAGCTGGTTTTTAAAAAATAAATTATTTTGCTTTGGTTGTGGATCACTTTCAGGCGTATACATAATTATGTCTTCTAATGTTATTATATTATACTGTTCTTGCGAAGAGTATAATATATCCTGTGCCCACTCTCAAATAAAATCAAACAAAATATAAAAACCTAAATTTTTTTTCAATACTTATAATAAACTATTAAACATCTTAAATAATTCTTCCATAAGACGTTAACCTCATGCTAACACTATGAAACCACATTCAGCCTTTTTCATGATGGTCGGTTGAAAAAACTAGTAGTTAGGCACTGCATACAAAAGTACTTTTTGATTTATGGCTTTTTTCGAAAGGCAGCTCAATTTAGGTTAGAAAAGTTTCAAATTTTTTTGCATTATTGCCTGATCAAAAAATTGTTGAACAAAATAGTACTGCATACAAAAGTACTCTTTGATTTTTTAATTTGGGTTTTTGTAAATCCTAGACATGGCTGAATTTAGGTAAGAGGATGTGCAACTTCTCTCTTCCATTGTCTGATCAAAAAACTCTTAAATGAGGGAGATGTGGTTATTTGAACAAAATTGTATTGAATACAAAAGTACTTTATGATGCTTTTTTTAACGGCTTTTTTAAAATTTTAAAGGTGGCTCAATTTAGGTTCCTAAGAGAAAATGCTTCTTTCCTGTTTCATTGTTTGATAAAAAATAGTGTAATGAGGGAAATATGTCGGTTGTTGAACAAAATAGTACTGCATACAAAGGTACTTTTTGATTTTTTTATATTGATTTTTACTAAAATTTTTTAGTTGGCTCAATTTAGGTTAGAGTATGTGCAATTTTTCTGCGAGATTGCCGGATCAAAAAACTCCTTAATGGGGGAGATGTGGTTATTTGAACAAAATAGTATTGAATACAAAAGTACCATTTTTTTATTTGGCCTTTTTTTAAATTCCTAAGATGGCTCAATTTGGGTTAGAAGTAGGTCAATTTGGGTCAGTCTCGCTGTACAGCTCGAACAGTTCGATGTGATATCTCCTGCTCAACTCTCCGTCTGAGCAAACGGGACCATAAATCGTTTCAAGAATTTTTCTCTCACAGCAGCCTAAAAGGTTTTCATCCGCCTTTGACAGGATTCAGGCTTCTGCACCGTAAAGAAGGACTGGGATGGTGAGGGTCTTATGAATGTGCACGTTTGTTGCTCGAGGGAAGGCTTTGCTACTCAATTGACTTCTTAGCCCAAAGAAGCAGTGATTGTCGCTGGTGAAAAAATTTTAAATTCTGTTTTATAGAATTTTGAAAACGCCACTTTTACTAACCTTGTAAAAGGCTGCAACCCCTTTTTCGATGGAATGAAAAGCTCCTCGTTAGTTATATTATGAGTTTAAAAACGTTTTGAGTACGTACAGTAGGTGTTAGCTTTCGGAACTCGATTCAATTTTGAAATGACCACACCACAAGGAAGGACTTACCCTAGCTCATATCCATATGTTCTTAACAATTGGCAAAGAAACATCAGTCAACCCTATCCATTAGGAAAATACTGCTTTGCAGCTAGCTGCACTATCGCAAACTCCAATGGTCGTTAGGGTAGACACATACCTATTTCTCGCTTTTAAATATTCGATGAACATTTTGTTGTGCATACATAATTTATACAATTTTTAATCAAAGCAAACCATATGCACCCCGCCCCTGTTCATACAAGAAATCAATGGCGGATGTACCTAAGCCGAATTTTAAATATCTCTGTCAGGATCAAAAGCAGTACAGGGTACACGCTACAAGGAGACTTTTTGGTATAGTATTCGAAGGTAATCAATCAGGAGCTCTACTTCCCCAATCGGCTGAACGGAACGGATCCGAACAAACGAAGTTACACACAAATTACCCAAAAGAATGCACGCCACCCGAGAGATATCCGTCTGCCTGTGCTAAAAACCAGACCAGTACCTACAACTGTGACCACCAATCGCCTGCAGCCAGGACAAAGCAAGGCAAGGGCACCTACACACGACAACAAAAGGAGCAATCAAATATCTTTTAGGTTATGGACATGGTAATCAATAATAAAATAGGAACTTGGAATTCTATTGCGAGATCTACGTTCGTTTCCTTTTTCTGCTGCAATCGCTCGTCCTCGTACAGGACCACCGCACCGCACACCACCATACACAGCCCGCACACCGGCGCACAAAAAACCCACAAACATGCGAAAGCGTTATAGTGTGTGCAGATAAATTCATTTTGTTTCTCATGTCCTATAAAATATACAATTCTGTCCACTCTTACCAGTGCAAATGTTGTACACTCCGAATTGGCCATAGAAAGACGGGACCGAGGGGTCGGTGCGAGCTTCATGCTCGACTCCAATATACGGTGGTGCGGGCAGCTCCTGGCGTACAATTTTTTCTTCTCTGGATAGTGTCCCGAGCTCCCACCATCAGCGCTGTACCACGATGCTTCTTGTGCGCCCGATGGTGATGCTGGGTGTGATTGGCGCTGCTACCATCACTGGCGCTGCTGCCGGAAAGGGTTTTGTTTTGAAATCGATCCATTTTCTCCTCCGAATTACCATATTCAAGCGAGGGTATAGGTAGGCTCTTATGTAGCTATGTGCGATTGCATGGACATTCAGCCTACTACTCTGGAGAATGACCTCGTAGACTTATATTTCAAAATTAATATAAATCTCCCATCCGTTCCCCACGTGTGCGATGCATGGATGTGTGCACTATGCATCCCGACGATGAGAAGCAGCTATACGCTAACGTTGACGACTACGACTACGACGTCGAGGACGACTCGAATCGAAATTATATTCGATTCCCGAGAGCCTCAGCTCTCGATTGCTCTGCTTCTGTGTTTGATAGAACCGTGGCAATTCTGGAGAGAGAGAGCATCGACGTCGATATTTGTATGTGCTCCTGCGAGTATTCCATGCGGCGCGGTTACAAAAAACTCCTCGGTCTCGTTCTCAATGTAGCTACTCGTGTGCCCGCGTTTCATGTGGAGATGGAGATAGAGCCTGCAATGGGACTTGACGGGAACTCTGGCACATCGACTTTCGCCGCTTTCTAGAGGGATATTTCTAAACAAGACCCCAACTGGGATGATGTGGGGAATCAGTCCTGCAACGCACAGAGCTGACTGATTTCTCCCGCAACTCCATCAGAGCTCCACACATATGCCTGTGCGGTTGGTCTTTCTTGGTGGCACTTTCCCACACCCTCTACCATCGTCGGTATACGGTGTGCTTGGTCAAAGGGGTGCGCGTACGTATTCGTCGGCCTAAAGGATGTTCGACCTCGTCGTCATCATCGCCTTCATCGTAATCGTCCGGCAAAAACCATCAACATCAGTGCAGCGTCGATAACAACGAATTTGGCGTTGATGGTCGTACTTGGGTTGAAAATTTGATAAAAGCTTCAACCCCTCTCTGCCATATACGGAAGGATAGGACAGTTTTCAATTTCCATTTAATTAATGCCCTATGTGCGAGCGCTGAAAGGAGCCCTTGTTCAGTCTTACATTTGTTATTTTTCTAAATAAAATTTCTTGTGTATTTCTTTCTGCACACAAACACCTGCCGGCGAGGCACTAAACAAGCACCGAGTTGCTCCTTCCTGGTTCCTTTTTTCGTTATTCTTAAATGTTATAAGTTTGATAATAATTCAAGTGGGTGTGTGTGTATCCTGGCAGTGCAAAGGGAATTTATTGCTCCATGTATCATAATAATATATTATTTTTCTTTTTCTTGCAATATATTTCGCTTTTCTGTTCGTTTTTTCCTCATTTTATGCGAGCTTGGTATACGGTGCTTTGGAAAATATTATACATTATTCAAAATTATTTAAAAAGTTTTTTTTTACCAACTGACGTAAAACTACTACAAAAGGGAAAATGTAAAATGTGTGCGTCGACAGTTTCCATGAGTAAAGGCGGAAACGAGTTATTCGGCAACCTTTGCAAGGACTTAAGGTAGAATACTTGTCGAAAGGAAATACATTTCAAATGAATTGCTTTATTTTTTAAACTGAAACTTAGATTTGATTTTGTTTTGTTGTTCAGATGGGGGCTGGGTTGATCGTTAAGCAACATTTTCACAAGTCACTTTGTTATGCCAATGATTTGAAAATGTTTGCCAATTTATGGACACTTGTGTTTGAAAATATTAACTCAAGCCTTAGCCTATAGGCAAAGGTTACCTAAGCCTATAATGTTTATTAAAGACTAAATGGTTTCATTCTCGCATCGTTTTTCAAACATCGTGTTGAAAAATCTTGTTATACACTCATTTTAAACAGCGTTTTAATTCTATGCAAAGGTTCTTAGGTAGGTTAGGTAGGGTTAAAATGATCTGGTCTGATCCGAAGAAACCGACATACTTAGACCTATGTAAGAGGCATTGTGTGGCCTACTCGGTGAACCATTTTGAGCTACTATATTGAAGCGTGATAGGCATAGTATCAGATCACTAAGGTTATTGTATAAGAGAGCTCCAAGGTGAAGATTTTGTTTCTTAGAAAGAGTGGGGCATAGTAGAAGATGGAGAGTGCTCTCTTTTTTCTTCTCATTCAGGTAGCTCATGCAAAAGTCGATAGAATAAGCAACAAGCCTTGTTCCATGCTGCCTATTAGTATCCTGCCATTATGGCACTAATGTGTGATCTAGGTATTAAGAGCGATCAAACTCTAAGAGAGCTTAAGATCTAGCTTTGGCCAAATCTGTTTCGTCACAAGACAACTACTTCGACCTGTCCATCAAGCGCTTGTTCTTATTATTGCATCCAGTTTAAGCATGAGTTTGTATGCAGAAATATTTCCCAGGAAGATTGAGAGAGTAGATCCAAGTTCGGTGAGTTCATCAGCCTTGCCAGGTAATTCCTGGTATGTCCGTATGCCCCGGCACTTAGCACAGGCGAATGTTTAACTGCTCCGACATTTCCTTTAGAGTTGATTGGCAGTTTAGGGCTACTTAAGAGTTTATAAAGACTGATTCCAGACACTTGATGGCCGCCTGGCTGTTGGACAAGATCCTTGGCGGATAAAATGTTATTCCTAAGCCAGGACAAGACTTCCTTTATCGCAATAATTTCAGCTTGATAAATACTAAAATAATCAGGAAGGCGCAAAAACAGACGAATAACCAGCCCCCATGGTCCCTATCGGGGATGAAGTGGATCAACACACATTATGCAGGAGCAAGATTATCCCGAGAGAATCCAGGGGCATGGTTTTCTAGAAGTTTTTATCAAGCTGTAGTTGAGATATGGTGAGATCTATATTTCTAATAAAGATAACGAATTCGTTCAGGTTGCTTTGAGGCGAGTACCCGTGATTGCAGCTGGTTGTCTGCTGAAAATATTAAGAGGAATTAGATGGAACAGCATGTAAAGTGCTGCTGATGCAGTGGTGCAAAGTGCTCCGCTCATATATAAGCAAGCTGATCTTTGGACCTTTCTCAGCTTGGCACGATTTACTGCTTTAACCAAGGCAGTCCAACAAACATTTTTTCCATGTGTCAATATCGGCCTAACAGTGAGTGAAACTGGGTAAAGTCCCCATTTATTTCCAATAGATATCTTGCAACTCGAACTTCTTTTCCTTTGTTTATAATTTCGAGAGTCGAAGATTTTGACAATTTTACTGACGGAGCACTGAAAAACTGCTCGCTGAGTTAACTTCAGATTCGTTTTGTCCCGAGATAAACAGATTGTTGTTTAAGCTGGTCTTAACTCAGCAGTGGAAAACTGGTCCTAAACCATCTACCTTTAGGGCCGGCACTGCAGCGAGGAGCACATATGTACTGACATTTTTAAAAGATCCTTTGCTAAAAGCAAGTTTTTTCAATCTATGCAGGATTTCTCTATAAGCTTTTTGCACTAAATTCAATACTCAAACCAGTATACATTAAAGAATATTACCGTACGGGTTAGCCTAGCAGCTTCACGACAAATTCAAATAAATCTATGTCAAAAGTCTATGGTGAGGTAGACTTTCCGATGGGTTTGATTATTCATTAAGACGTAACTAATTCAATTCTAGTATTGACGCTTGGCTTGTTTTATTCTATTCTTATAGCAATTAGCTACTTAATCGTTCATACGGCTCCCAAGTACCGAGCCGTCTGTATATGGTTCACTGAAGTCTTCTATCCTGGGCACTCCGCGATGGCTTGGTCCTTAAAACCGAGGGTTTAGCTTCCTGGTCGTCCCCCGTCCGGGAGCTTGGCTTCAAAGACTTCTTGGTTAGAGCTTTGTTGCTGCCGCTTGATATGACCAAGCCAATAATGTAGTTTTTGGCTTGGTCACATAAACACAATCCGCTCGTGTTTTGGCTTTTTGATTTACATCTACATTTTGGCACAGCATAGAGTTTGCAACTTCTCTTCCATACGCTCTTCTCGCACTTTTTTCCTTCGAAAGAGCCAAGGATAATCCTTTCCTTCTCTGCTTATCGTCCAACATATGCTGCAATAAAGAAGAACTGGCAGAATAAGGATTTTGAGAAGCTTACATCATCTTCTTGCATTAATCTTGCGTAAGAGGAGTTTTGAGCCCATTTATTTTTTCAACCCGAAATAGCAATGTTTTCTAAGGGTTATTCTTCGATCGATCTCCACTAAGGCGTTGTTTGTGGAGTCGATGTTAGCTGCTTGTCCTAGGTAGATGAACCCCCTACCTCGAAAGTGTGCTACCATAACTGTGACGTTTTGTTCTGAGCGGAGCTTGATGGTCAGTCAAGAAAATATTTAATACAGAAGCTTTAAATCACGGTCACGGATCCCCAGAGCGCAATTTTTGAGGTACTACTCTGGTATGGTCACCAGAACCAAGATTTTTTCGTTCGGAATTTATAAGGGGAGTCTTCGCAAATAAGCCCTTAACTGCTTTGCCAAATTGTAAAACAAATCGTATAGTTTATATAGTCGCTGACGAAATATTTTACAGCTTCTAGAGCTCTGACTGTGTAAAAACTCTCATTAATTGCTCTCTGATTCTACTACAATAAAAATCACATAGAAAACAAATATGCATCCCTAATTCTCATTACACGCCACCATGACTCATTATGGAGAATCTGCATTTCAAGCACTGCAATTACTCAAAAACACAATACCCAACATAAAACATTAATCATTGCACTTGTCCCCGACTGTAGTTATAAAAACAGATGACTTTTCTCTCGAAGCCATAAATTAAGCTTACCCCTATATAGGAACCATCAGCATTTCAACAGCACCACATTTGAATCTAAGTAACCCATTAAAACACAAAGTTACACAAAGTATAAAACCAACTTTACGTTCCTTTTATGGTCGATTTTAGCACAAAACTAAAACAATTACATTGCAAGTAATAAACAAAATGCAACAAATTCAAAGTAGCAAAACCCCAGAGGGTAGAGTTAAATAAAAATAAAAAAATAAAAAATATAAAAAGAAAAGAAAACAGGCAGTAAAGTATAATAGTTCCCATGCACTGCACACTCATACGCATACACATGAGCGGACTAAGTAGTCGCCCTTATATTTTATTATGTTCCCAAACGAAATATCCTTGCACATTAAATTTTATTTCGCCTTTCTCAATTGACTATTGTAGCAATTGCATGAGTAATAAAAGAGTTGCAGTGCTTCTTTGTAGATGCCGCCGACCACCATCGGGCTTAGGTACCGTACCTAGGAGTATGAGTGTTTTATTGCACACACATCACATGCATTGCAAGAACAACTCTAAACTACCTATACATTCGGTGAACTTACAATTCAGCACTGGCATACAATATCCGTTTAGAAAACAACCCTTTATGTTTTATCACACACAAATCGACTTCCTGTCCGCGTTTGTTAAGTTACATAATGCCAGTCGACAGTGTGTGGCACTGAAGCCCAAACGACCAGCAGCACAAGCAGGTACCTACCACTCAAACCCACCCCCTTGTCGTCTGAATTAACATACCCCTCCTATATATTATATATTTTTATTCCATCCACCCATTTCATCGTCATCTCGTGCGGTGCAACACAGAAGAAGAATTGCTACTTTTGTTACACATTTTAACAGTTTCACACAGTGCTCGAAAGCAATTAAGAAAATGCACCACCCCTGCCTGCGACCAGCCCTTAAAAAACCCAGACCCACTGGGGACCCGGCGAACGAATAGAAAATAGGAGAAAACTTTTCACAGCACAGCATTTGTGTACGTGGCACACAAAAAATATTAAATATTTATTTTTTGCATTTTAAACGAAATATACATCAAATGAAGCCACTGGAGCCTCTTGCAAAGCCTGTTCTATCGGCTGTGTAGCATGAAGGAGGCAGCCACACCTCGCCTACTGGCTTGTGTGGTGGAAAACTTTTGCCCACCACCCTACCTGGTGGTTCTTTTTTTATTATCGCAGGGAATTGTTGCAGCCAGACATTGGGAAAGTGGGAACTCGGGGCATGGTAAAATGGCAAAAGGGGCTGATTCCTTGTTTTGTTTGCCTTCTAAACGAAACTTGAGAACTGACCAAGACATCACTAAACCATCCAGAGAACGAGCGAGAAATTGGAAATAAAATTATTTGTTTTCCATTTTATTGATTAACTCTGAACTGGGTCTTTGACCTAAAGGACCGCTTATTCCGAGTGGGGCAGTCTGCTCACACTTGGCAAGTTAATCGAAGGCAAAAAGTTTCACACGCACAGCTGGGGCACCGGATACGCGGAATACAGTGAAATCATAATTTCAATACATGCACGGGATGCTCTTGGGTGAGGGTTCAAAGGCAGTTTGTCGAAGGAAATTGACTTCTTGTGTGAATTGTGACTTGGTGTAAAGGAGTGGAACGAAAGAATCAGACTGCAATCTTCAAGGTTCAAATTAAATTACACTCAAGGGGACTTTCATAAAAATAAAAAAGGGTTCACCTTCGAGTGAATTTAACGAGATGCCAGAATCTAACGTTTATCAGCCACTTGAAGACGTCTCTTTCACAAACAGTTCCACAAATTAAAATGATGGTCCGGAAAATAGTTGCATCAGCTGAATAACATTCCTAAAGGTCTGGACAGACCTTACAATTGATCGATTCTGAAATATTTAGTAAAGTCAAAGATCAACTTTGTGCAAAAAGATCGACTTTGTGCTCTTAACACACAATGTTGGCGAAAAATAAAACAACTTAAGAACAAGGACACGGATTAAAAATGGCTGACCCCTTAGACCTTTTAGAGATATGAACGAGACCGACAGGAGAATGGTTTAAGCCATGTCCGTCCGTCCGTCCGTGCATTAGTCCGTATGTAAGCAACTCTTAGGCCTTAAATTTTAAGCTAGAGAGCTAAAAATTTGTAAGTGGACTGGAAGTCCATTGAACCAGATCAAGTTTGAAATTAGTTGAATCCGCCTACAGACACGCCCACTACAATAATTTTTTCACACTTAAGCTATGTTAAAATGTTAGTATGTGACACTGCTTTGTAATTGTCTTTGAGGCAGCAGAAAGAGTTTGGCGTTTGCATTGACCACGCCCACTTTTTAAGGAATTTCAACTTAAAATGACTGTTTTTCAATTAATATATATGAAATTTGATAAAAATTATTTAACAGAAGTTCTAGATATTAGCATTTCCTATATTGGTTATGCCCGATTTCCACGTGCTAAAAAACAGCCATTTATGAGAGACACTTGAAACTGCCAGAACACACTTTATAGTAGTAAATTTTCGCTCTCTCGTGATACTTCTTGACTACAACTAAGTTAACTTAACAAGTAGTTTACGCTTCCGTAGTGTTTATCGCATTGGGTAGGTTGCTATCCAGTGAATGCACCTACTAAAGCCGTTCATTCGTGCGGCTTCACCCTACGTCGCTAGATCGAAGGGTCTTGTTCTTTGTAGTCGTCGCCAATATCCTAACCCTTCCCTGGGGTACTTCAGCTCGAATTTGCTTGAAACTCGAGTATTCAGTACTACACCTAGCACGAAAGAGTCTGCTTTCAAGATAGTTTTTCAATATTCTAAACATGTCTTCCGGCAAGTTTTGCTGTAGCTTATATTATTCTCAAGCCTTCGTGCCATACCTTGTCGAAGGCTTGCGATACGTCGAGGAAAGCACTTGAACATATTTTTCCCCTTCTAAGGCTTTTTCAATTTCATGCGTTATTCTGTAGACTTGATCTATTGTGGTTAGGTCTGAAACCGAATTGATGATCCCGGATCAAGCGTCTTTCTGCAATCATTGGTTGTTATCGCTTCAGCAGAAGTTTCTCGAATACTTTCGATATTATCGGCAGAAGCGATATGGGCCTATAAGATTTTTCATCATTTACAAATTTCCCCGGTTTTGGAACCATTATGACTTCAGCAACTTTCCATTGCCTTGGAACGTATAAAAGTCTAAGAGAAGCGTTTATCATATAAAGTAGCTTGACTAGTGCCTTTTTTGGTAGTTCCTTCAATATTTCGCCAGTGATCAGGTCGTAACCCGGGGCCTTATTATTTTTAAGTTAGCTTATTGTCTGTCGGAGTTCAACTAACGCAACTTTTGGAAAAAAGTGATTCTTTTTGTTAAATTGACGGGGTTTTAGTCCAAAATGTATGCAACCACCTACCGTTGAGCATTCAACAGTTATATTTTTACATCCCGCCCACCTTTTGGAGGCGTGGCGGTTTCTTTTTGGTAGGGTCGGGTATTGTGCAATCCATCGCAGGCGGACTGAAGCTTTCGCATACGCACTGTTGCACTTTCCCACTTGTTTTTTATGGCTTTGCCGTGGGGGAATGCTTCCCGACATTAACAACGATACGTTTGGTTTGGTTTTATTAATAAAAAAAAAAAACTATTCAAACGTGTTTTAGTTGGCCAAAATTAAAGAAACTTTTTCGTACCCTACTCAGAAAGGGAAAGAAATATTTGCCTGATGAACTATTGGCCCATAGCTCTGTTATATTTTGTGTATAAAGTTTTACAACTTTTATACGTAAAAGTGCTGCAAAAGCTAGCAACTTTCTTGGAGAAATAGTCAAGAGTCATTTAAATACCCGACCCCTAAGAAGCAAACACTGTTGATGTACCAACTACTGGGAGTCAGTTTCCTCGGCATATAAGATCCTATCGTTTGTTAATAAAGGTGTCACCATCCCAATATTTGGAAGTAATCCTTGATAGAAAATTTTTTGCATCCAAAATAAAAAAAAACACTGTCCCTTTTCTGGGAGTGTAGAGAGACTTTTGGGGCCATTATAAGACCTCTACTCTCATACGCATCAGTTGTTATGTAGAACAGGATTTTAAGGAAACGTGTTGCTGACTATTTTGCCAAACTCTGCACTGATTGCCAATTTTGCACTGAACTTTGATTCTACTCCCTAAAACTAAACACACTGAATCTTATTTCGATCCTAGGTCACACTGGTATCCAGGGAAATAGGGCCTGTTATGAGATTGCTTAACAACGCTTAGAAGAGGTTGGTTTGCCCTATTATAATTTCAAACGCTGCCAGGCGAAAATCACCAGGAACCTTTATATCATAATCATGCTAACATTAAGTGACAACTCTTCCTATGGTTTCCCATAAGATAAAAGCATTTGAAAAACAATTTGAGGTAAACAAACAGTAGTTTAACACCCAAATGTAGCTTCCAATACTGCGAACTACCAACTGCAAACTTCAAGAAACTAGAAAGAATCTTCAATGACGGAAGAATCTTTTTTAAAAATTTGAATACTGCTGTAGTTTTTTGGTCTTTGCTCCATTCATCCCGAAATTGAGATTTGTTACAAAGCAATTTCAAAGAGATAAAAGCTCCGAAACTAGCTTGATATTGCAATCAACAACTGATCAATAAGGATGGCCTTTACCGTTCGACAAAGGAAAATTCCAAACAATTGACAAAGACCCAAATTATAAGATTATATTTAGAAAGACTTGGGGTTTCTCCTCTATACCTAATTATGATTGGTATGTCAAAACGCAACATCAGGTGCATAAGCTGCCTCTTAAGACCGAATAACCAGAAAAAAATTCTGCCAATCAGAAAAAAGGACATAGCCCATTAAAGCTTTATGTTGATCTTGATAGCTTCATGTTTTTTATTTAACAATCTTTAATAACTAAAAAATGATTTCAAATGAAGACCGAAAAATATTTTGATTATTTTTCCCATTGTCTTGTGATATTCCAATAATTTCGTGTCTGAAGGCAACTATGTCTTAACCCCTGCCAAGATGGCAGTAAAACTGACACGTTAAACTTCAGTCACGCAACTCAAGAGCGGTCTTACAAAATGCCCATTTAATTTCGAAAAATAATAAAAACCATGCATCAGCGATGGTTAAGAGGTGGTAAGGTATGTGTAAGGCCGACCGCGAGATTAATAACAATAATAATAATAAATACTGGAATAAATAGAATAAAAAACGACCGCAGACGAATGTCGGCACAAAAATAAAATAATAAAATAATAAAAATTAAATATATAAAAGTTTTTTTTTGTGCTTGTATAGAGGTGGACAAACTCTTACACGGAATCATTCGAATGGGTTCGGCAATGTGGGAAAACCGGCGATTTCCATGACAGTCCGTCCACCTCGCTTTTCGGTCTCAGCTTAGTGTTGTTTTGTTGTAATGTATTATTGTGTTTTTTTTCTTTTCGTTATTTTATTTTTTTATGACAGAAAAAACACATTCACCCATCATAAAGTGTAATTACTTTAATGATTTTATAGCTCCGCTTTATATATGAATCATGATTGCCGACTGACTGACTGACAGGCGGACTGACTGAGCCTGTAGTTGTGGTCTATATGTATACAGGCGGAATATATTATTTGTTTTGTATTTCAGCCCGAGCATTCCACTCACAAACACAACAACAGGACAAAACTACAAATTACCGTCGAATTGTGTGCAATAGTGCAGGGAGGGCGGCGAGGGTAAAAGGGCGCCCATCAGCAATCGTAATAACGCCGGCCGCCACCACGGCGAAGAAATTCGTTTTATTTCATTGTCTTTATTTAAAATAATTTCGTTTATTATAATAATTTTTGTGTGCGCTGTTTCTTGTTCGTTTGCTGGTGGGTTTCAATGGTTTCATGCCGCATGCTCCACTGAGTCACTGAGTATCTAAATTACTGTGGTACGTCGCGTACGCGAGGGCTACACTACACTATACGTACGTGAGCAATTTACTCTTGTCATTTGTCATTTATTATGTACATATCTCTATAGTATTTTGTTGACGTTACTTTTATTACACTACACACATACCCCCACACTATGCGGCAGATATTAATAATTAAATATATAAGTTTGAATGTAGATAAGTCATGGAGTATAAAAAAAAAAAAACAGATACAAATTGTTCGGGCTTTGTTGTTGTCATATTTATTCGATTTATATCTTTTCATAACGATTTACGGGCTTTATTTGTATATACCCATGCACGCGGGCTAATATAAATTTTTATATTATTTGATACAAAGTTGTGCGAGGTCATTATAAGAACTGTAACTAATCATTAGCGCAAGGAGGTCGTGTGTATTTATTTTATTGCTGTTGCCAGTCGGATTTCTGTTTTTTCAGGTAGAAAATCCATTAGAGATACGTGTGGAACCACCTCCACAATTAAATACAACCGGCTTTTTTCAAATGAATTAGATTGAAATTTATCATTAGATACATTTGCTGCTGAACAGATTGTGTATTGTTAATGGAGTCAAACAAGTTTAAGTCATTGGGAAAACATAAATATACATACCTGTGTCTGTCGGGTCCTGTGCCTTTCGGGTCCTTGGACTTCATTGATGCTACAGACACCAAATGATGCAAGAAGAGATGGTAAATAGTCTTAGAAACTTAGACGATATGTCAGGGACTGCCTCATGGCATTAAAGGAAATAAATAGCGGACGAACTGTCAGGAAAAGTTCTGATATGGACATGACGATGGCTGACCGACGGGTTTATCTCCCTTTCAACACAGCCAAGTCTTATAGAATACACGATCAAACTAGCCGGTGAACGTTGGCAACAGTCTAAAGATTGTATCATAAGTCGCTGCTTATGGCCAGTACTCGACCTAAAAAGAACAACGACCCTTCTATCTCTCAGTAGAAATTTCATAAGAACACTCGTTGGTGTAGTCACAGGACACTGCACGGTGTGGTGTCATGGCTACATGAATGGAAATCTTTGCGAACGACTTCTGCAGAAGCTGTAGGGATGAAGAAGAAATAGAGTCTATAGAATACTTTCTCTGCCACTGTCCAGCTCTCCAAGAACGACGACTAACCTTTTAAGGAGTCACGTTCTTTGATAGCCTGGACGACCTGGCAGGAATATCGCCCAAGCTACAATCGCACAAATCCTAAAAATGAAGGAGTTCTTCGTAATGTCTAAAAATAAACAATCGCCCAAAACTCTATTTGAAAAATAGTGTATTGAATTTTGGACGATTATTCATTTTTTGGTTCTGGTCGATTGTTCATAAAGAATTGTTCTACGTTTTCATTTAGGCACGAGGTTATGATCTGAAGTGATGGATCATAACCCTTACACTCTATACTCCTTTCCTAATGGTCCGCTTGTGGGGTACGCCGATTTGACCTCAGAATATACCGGCAGGCCACCCGGCTTTGGATCTCTTCGTCACTATAAGGCCCAATAAATGCTGTTATCGTTGCACTTGTGTAATCCGTGAATGTTTAGGCCTTTCTCTTCTTCGCGATTGCGCTGGAATGCTGATTAAAAGTTTACCTTTTTGACGGGGTTCGTAGGATCTCTCCTTTGAACGTGGCAATACCAACTGAGCCGGTCGTGATCCATTTTTCCGGAGATAGGTTCTTTGACATGGAGGCTTCCTCGGATCTTCATACTTCTTATTCTATCTTGCTTTGTTACTCCTGCTGTCATGCGAAGCATCTTTATCCCAGCCGCCGTTAATTTGCTCTCATATTTTTTATACGCTGTCCAACATTGTGAACCATATGTAAGCGCCGGACGCACAACTGCGGTGTAGAGCTTTCCTTTCAACTTTCAAGCTATGTCCGTCCGTCCATCCGTCCGTCTGTATCTCATATATTTTTATGCCTTAAATGGTGAGCTATGGTGCTGAAATTTCGTACGTAAAGTCCACTTCATGCGAAGCAGTACAAGTTTAAAAATTTTTGAAATATGCCCAAAGACACGCCCACAATGGGTTTAAATGTGGAACTACCTCCAGAGATCTCAAAACTGTAAGACGTTCTAAAAGGCTGAGATTTGACATTTA
Source organism: Neoascia interrupta (assembly GCA_947623515.1). NCBI lineage: Eukaryota > Metazoa > Arthropoda > Insecta > Diptera > Syrphidae > Neoascia > Neoascia interrupta. The sequence goes on along the minus strand of OX392463.1, from coordinate 217,149,290 downwards.
GCATCTTCTAATAAATGTAAGACACAAAAAAGAATAATTTAATTGGTAAATCTCCTCCAGTGTGCGTGGCATCTATTTTAAGGGTAAATTTTCAAATGCAGTTCACTCAATATTTTTACTCTAATATTTTTACAATGTAGAAAACGCTTATTTCTATCTACATTTGGTTCAGACAAGACTTTGGGCCTCGCCCAAATTTAGAGACAGAATTGAAGAAAAATCAACTGGCATTGAGCGTAAGTTATTAGCTACGTCTCCTTTTAGGGATTGATTTTTAAAATATATTGAATTTGAACCAAAAAATTGCATTTTTGCGTACATTTAAGCGTAGCTTGGAAATATCTTATAATTTTGTAATTAGGGACAGTTGGACAACTCCCTTTTCGGAGTTTTCACTACTAAATCAAAAAAAATTACAATGCCTTCAGCATTTTACAATGTCGGATGGGATGGGGTATTCAACAATCCATTTAACGGACTGTAACTCCTGCATACACTCTGTAGCACTTACTTACTGGTTGCTGATTAGGAATGGCACATAGAAGACTTGTGTTAAAACCTTTAAGTGCAATCACACTTATAACAGCGAAAAAGTACAAGGACCAATTGTACTTCTCGCTGAAGCCATTGCATTCATTGCTCCAGAAACCGTACGTAACATGAGTGACGGAACAGATTAGATATGTATAACAGCAGAAAAGGACCTTATTAAGGCGACTAAGTGAGAAACAATGTGTACCCACCCATAACGCACAGTGAAATTTTCCTTCTGTACCCTTATCTGGCCGCAAACGTCTAATACTTTAAAAACCTTTATTGCTATTGTGTTAAAGCCCTAAATTTTTACACTTTATGCCTTCTAGGTCTAAAAATATCTGCGTACTATATTATACAACTTCAAGAAAATAACAAGCCAACATTTACGTTTTGTACTCCCCATCCTCATATGAAAAATAGAATTGCACACATTCACACGAAATGGAGTCGGCCATACAGGGTGGGGTGTCACTGCCTAAATTTGCTTTTAGAAAAAAGTTTACTTACCTACTTACTAATTAAAGAACTCTTTCAGATTCAGAGTTGTTCTTTGAAAATCGAAATTCCCCCCTGCCTTACGATGCACCCACACATGTCTTTAGTTGGCGAGCAATTAATTCACATAAAATCCGCCATCAGTCGGCTTACCATGGCACCCTATATTTGCCGAGGAAGAAACAGGAGGAAATAAAACAAGACAAGAACAATAAAAAAAACATTAATAATAATGCTTATAATAAAAACAAACAAGAAATTCCATAAACAAGAGAGTACAAGGGGAGCAAAGCAAAATAAATACCGTGGAGGTAGTTTAATTGAACTTTTAGCAATTAATCATTCTTCCTGTACCCATTCACATTTCCTCCCTCTGCTTTGTAATTTTTTTTTTAAACACAAATTCCAGGTTTCCTTTCAATTTATTATTATTATTATTATTTTTTTGTGCGGTTGATTTCAAGTCCTTCTGTGTTTCTTCGGGATTAATCAATCCAACTCTAAAAAACTCTTGTAAAAGGGATGAAGGAGTGTGTTGTGTGGTGGATATAGGTATACGGATTTTTGTGGTCCATAAATATGGTTTTTATCCTCATTTTTGAATGCCTCGGCAAAGTATACTCATTGCCTATTTCCTTTTTTATATAAATAACTGTGGCACAGATATTAACTCTTTTCGATCATTATTTTCTTTTTCCATTTAAATCGTTTTTTTTTTGTCATAATGACAATGGATGTTGGACTTATTGCCTCTGTGAGGCCTTTAGTCGTTTTCATACTTTTGGTGGATAGTTTTCTCTTAATGATCCCTCTTGGTGCTCGGGAAACTAATTTTGACTTTGTGGGAAAATCGATTATTATTTATTGTCGATATTTACTGATTAATGAAATAGTTATCGAATAGTAGAAATAAATTGAACGTAGTGCACTTTATTTTTTGTCGAGAGCAAAGAAGTTAAGGGTAAATATTCTTGTACAAATAATAATTACTCTCTGCCTCCCCCTACGTTAATTTTCGTATAACAAAAATTCGTTAGTCTATCTACCAGTAGGTATCTATTCCATCAGCCACCCAACAACCCTCTTAGTCCTGTCTTAGTATGCGTGCTTACTAAACTAGAATTACATTTAAACAAATCAAATGCAAGTTCATTTCTGCAACTCGCCGTCCATCAGCTTTAAAACAATCACCGCTAACACCAAGGATTTTTTTTTTTTACTATTTAAGTAACAACATCAATGTATATGTCGACAGTGGACAGAGGTATCTTTTGGCACCTGAGTTTAGTACACATGTATGTATAAGAATTTCCAATTGTTTCGTGCATCTTCATCTTTTGCTTTTACAGCATTTTTTAATTTACTAGAAACTGTGTTATAAAAATAAACAAATTATAAACAAAAATTTAAATATGTATTTGTATGTATTTTGATGAGTTTTTAAAACTGCTCTCTCTTTTTCTTTGCAGGTATGTCAATGAGGTCTTACAATGTTTTTTTAAATGTCTTATCAAATTAAGCCCAAGAGTAAGATGATATTATTTAAGTTAGAACTTTATATTATTATTGTTTGTAACAACCCGTTTTCCAAAATTTGAAATGAGCAACATACCTAAATTTAATTTAGGTTAATTAAAACTAGAGGGAGGGTTACAATCCGTTTAGGCGAATCGTTGATCCCCATCCCAATTGACCACTGTCAAGCTCCAAAATGCGTCAAAACTCTTGGTTTTTAAATTTCAGTTTCTATTAACTTTAATTGTGTTAAAAATTTGTGAGCTAAGAATCTTTTTTCTTGAAAAAGGGGCGTGGCATCAACCCCTTTTCAATAACATAATTATTTTTAGCATATTTTTTTCAGATGTGGTATACACGTGTTAATCGCAGTTTTGTAGTTATTAGAAATTTCTTTTTTTACTTGAAAACGCGCCCACAGGTGGGCGTGGCAAAAACTTGTTTATTTCAGATGATAGCATACGCACATTATCTGAACATTTTATGGTGCAAGTTTTTTGGATTTAAAGCATATTTATCGAATAAAAACCGTTTATTAAAAAGCAAATTAAATATGGCCACACCCACACGGGGCGGTTTTTGCTTTTTTTGGAAATGCCAATCAAGGATCACTTAAGCGATGATATCGCATACCAAATTTCAGCGTCCTACGACAACTTTGATTTTTCATGCTTGTAAGTAAAGTGGGCGTGTCAGTGGGCGGATTTCAAAATTGTTTACACTTGTACTGCTTAAGCACCTAAAATGAACAGATATTAAGTTTCAAGTTCCTAGCTCAAAATCTAAGGCCTAAAAAGTACCGACACACGGACGGACGGACGGGAAGACGGACATAGCTCATTCGACTTACAATTCGGTCTCGATCATATGCCCTTCAGGTTGTGGGGGTCTACGGTGATTATTTCTCTATGTTACAAACTATGAATCAAACCAAGTGTATCTTCTATATATCCTATGGGTTGGGGTATAAAAAATCCCGACAAATCTAGATCACAAATGCCTTCAACGCCCACGGACTCGGTTGAGTTAATCTCACCTTTAAAATTAATAAACATTTAAAATTCAGACTTATAATTAAAAATATTTGTGTAAGGACTTACTTAACGGCTGGCCCCTATGTCCCAGGTATTAACAAACCCTCTGAGCTTACAAAAATCAAGAAGAAACTACTCAAAAAATGACTTAATAATGCGAGTGCTTTCAATCCTTTGCATATCATTAACTCCGAATCATTAAAGCACTAACCTTAGACCTTTTGGACTCAACTCCTTTTACGCAACAAATTTTCTGTTAAAATGATTTAAATGAATTTGTACCCATTGATATGCATTCTTACACGCTAGTCAAAAATTTTTAAAAAGGGCTTCAAAACTTAACTGCATTTTAAGGTAAATTCCCCAGCATGTGTGAGCGTTTTACGCTAGGCTCAGTGCTTGTATACTTGAGTGTATAAGGGAAAGCGGTAATGTAAGGGAAGCGGGAAGGCCAAGCCCTCCAGCTAGCATCGGCCTACAAGGACCTTTAAATCAAAACTCACTATTGGCTATGGCTATTGCTATAGCCAATCGACCTTATCAAAGCGTTAAGTAAGGGTCTATTTCAACAAGTGACAAAACAGGCGCCGTGCGTCGTCAGCTTGAAATTGTTTATCGAGAAACTTTTTTTTAGATAAGTCCGAAAAACATTAGCTCCTATGAGAGCGATAGACGACACGACGACAGTTGTTGTCGCTCGTGAAAGGCCTCTGATAAGACGAAATGTAATGTAACGAAAGACTATTTCGTTACTCCTGGAAGGCGGCTCTTAAGTCTCTACTTTTAATTAGACAATGTACAATTGAATGTGGAGGTGGAGCACTTAATCAAAATGTTAACAATAAGGCTTTTTCTAACTAACGTAGAGTATTTTAGAGATTCACCGCATTCTTAGCTGTCAATTGTGAAACAAATTGACAAAGCTCTCAAAACAAAAGTTTAATCAAAAAAATGTTGAAAATATCGCAGAATCTTTTTCTCGATCCTTAAAGATGTTGGACCTACTCGCGGAAAGCCGGATAGTTGCAATTAAGTAGTATGACTTTTCATTCATTAAAAAGCTAACCGAACGTATCGTTGCTTATACTCACGTAGGAAGAGCTGTCACTTAATCTAAGCATCATTATAATCGAAAAGTTCCTTACGATATTCGCCTGGCAGCATTTGAATTTATTATAGCGGTCGAATTTACAAAAATTTAGAATTTGCACAAAAGCATTGCATATTTGTATTCATTTCAGCGTTACTTGCAGATATCTATGTTAATATTGATAGATTGTAACAGGGGTGGTTGAACCACGCCCCTTTTCAAAGTTTGCAATAACCAAAAATCGCCAGAAAATGTGGGATAGGATGGGGTATTCAACGGTCCACCAACCACTTACTCACTGGTTTACCGATGCATTCGTTTTTCGATTTGATTCCCCATCTTTTCGATGTCCCTTTTAGGGTCTTTGTGATACCCGTACTCATTAGCTTATTGCTGTCCCAAAGTCAAAAGAGTAAATCCACTAAAGACACTATGCAACGTGCAACTTAATTCTAGGTAAGAAGTATCTATAGATGTTTTGCTAGGAACGGAACTCACCATTTGTAGTTCGGTTTCATCACAAATTGAACCTTCAAACTCCAATAAATCAGTTTATCACCATGTTTGGCAGACCTATCAGTTCCACAGGACCTTTGTGCAATATTGTAGCACAAGCACCATGTCCGAGACTGATCAGTCGCCCATAAAAGTGGGGTATCGCTACACTGGATATGCAAACTGCTTTTTGCGATGCTAAAAGTTTTCATCTGTTGGACAATCTTTCTTTTTTAGAAAGCATTTAAGTAAGGTTCGGGGCTTTCACCATCCAATACGTGTTAATTTGCACTCGATGGCCTTGGAACGCAGCCAATTTTTAATCTTGCAAAAGTTTATTTTGGTTGAATGTATAATTGTTTAACCCTTCATTCTAAGCGATGCTTTTGTAAGACCTCGAAGCTCCTGCAAATCCCTGCTGCAAAACAAAATACGGTTCAGTATGTATTCAAGCTTGAATGAAGAATTAAATCACGGTACACATAGGTATATTTTCCTTGATTCCAATTTGATTTTATCCCCTTGCTCCTGTTCTTCCATAATGTATTCAAACATTCAGATGTATATTGCATCTTTAATTGTCTGGAGTTTGCGAGGTTGAATTTCTCGCGCGCCAGTTTAGAACCAGGAGAGCTTGTAGAGAGTAAGCTCCTAGCCAGGGAAGGCGGGTTGTTGAATGCAGTCCTAATGCAGCATTGCATACAATATCCACTACCTATCCAGTCGTAGGTGTAGACATTATTGTATCCTTTTCGTGGAAACGCGCGCGTACATATCGAACAAATACAAATGAATAAAGTTCGATTTGCAGCCCCCGCATCGTCATCGTCGTCGCAATCGTCGTCGTCGTGGTCGTTCTCCCTTTGGTGCACACATATGTACGTGTAGGTATACTGCCAGGACAACATAACCAGCGGCATCACCAGAGTCGAGCGCACAATTTTTAATCGAAACATTTCGATACGAGGATAAAGTCGCGGCATAAGAAACGTATACAGCGCGGCAATGGGGCCGTCATATGCGAATGTGTGGTTGGAATTGCACAAGTTCACCACGCGCTGCTCAGCTGTACCCGTTACCTACCTACCCTACACCCTTACCTATCCAACCCCCAAAACATTGGTCGTTTGTGGATGCGTTCCACGGCAAATGGTGCACACAGCCACACATACCAATCAACCCTCAAATACAGAGGAAATTCTCTAATATCGCTCTTAGCCGTTCACTGATTCTCGCCGGATTCCTTTTTCAAATGTCATTTGGCGGGGGTGTATAACGCTGGGAGTCAGAAATGGAGTGTATTGATTTTATCACCCTTTGTCGCGAATAATTTTGGTCCAGCAGTTCTTATGTCGTTTCAGCACACATCTATCTCTTGCTCTTTCTATTCCCTTTCCAGGCCAAGGAGTCATTTATTTATTTTTTTCGGAATAAAAATCAAACACATAAAAATACTTATTTTTTTCCTCAAATTTTATCCGACTCACATATGAATATAGATTTTCAAGTGATGTCGCAAGGACTCTTAAAAAGACTGGCGTAGGAATTATAACGGTTGAAAGGTTAAAATATACTAAAACAATGTTGAAAACTTACACAATTGATAGTTGTATTTTTGTACAGACTTTTCGCATTTTTAAGCTCTCGAAATACGTAAAAATTAAACTAATAGGTACTGTTCGGGAAGGAATCGAGCAAATGAAATTCTTTTCTCAAGTACGAAAGAAAACAGTGACAGGTTCAACTTTCGCTGACGCTTAAATTTAATTCACGTATGTAATTCAGTTCAATAAATGCCAATTTGGTATTAAGGAATAATGCGTATTAAAGACTTTTAATATCTATATTAGGATACTTAGAAAGTAGTAGAGAAGTCCGGTAGATGCGTGTGCTTCGGTGCGTTGTCACTTCAAGAAGAAAGATGTTGGGCAAAGCAAAAATGGAGGTTGGTCATATTTCCGCTGTAAACAATTTTCGAGGGCACCCAACTTCACTTTACTTAGGGAGTGTTCTCAATAGGTACAAAGAGCCTTTTCAAACTTTGAACCCCACAAACCCCTTTAGAAAAGCATCTAAAGTAGGGATTGGGATAAATAAACATGAATTGAAAATGAACGCTGGACGACTTTAAGAATACATTGAGAAACTGAACTAATTATGGGGAAATGTATTTATTATACCGGGGGAAATGTACCGTTACCGCGATACTTACATCAAACTGATTTTGGTGGCCTTTGACCCTCAATAAAAATTTAAGCGGCGCTTCGAGTCTTTTGACTTTTTGTTTATAAAGTCATTACATTACGAAGCTTCATGCTAAGTTTGAGCCCTTCGGGTATTATTTTTAAGTTTGGCCTTTGTTTTGTCTAATTTCCCTGGGCTACACTGCATCATGCCTGTTTCACATAAAGAGCGAGAGAGCGAGCGAAGGTCTCGGGAGCTGTCAAATGTATTTCAATCAATGGCAATGTATGGGTGGTTCACAATACCAGCGTGATCGCTGTCTCGCTCGGCGGCTTTTTGAAAAATTAAAAAACCCTCGCCGAGGTTGACGATTATTCTGTCAATCGGTGCTGTGAGCTATGACGCGGTGTTGAATAGACATTTTTTTCTCGAAGCTAATACTTGTTGTGAAATATAAACTGTTTATGTCCAATAAAGTCGACAAATTTTAGAAATATGTCATGTTTTGTCACTGTGCAGACAAAACAGTCATCGCGGTTTCTTGCTCTCATTGTGTATTAACAAACGCTTTCTCTGGTCCTACGTTGTCGCTGCCGCTCTGGTTTGACGCTCTCGCGCTGAATGTGAAACTGCCATCATGGCGCACAGTGGTTTGTGTACGAGAGCTGGAAAAAGTCTTTCAGATCTGACATCTAAAATATTTAACAGATTTTAATGATATTTGGCACACATGTAAGGAATAGTATTGATCGTATTTGGTTAATTTGGTTTCTCTAAATTTTTTTATAGTTTTATTTTCTTCGCAAAATCTGAAGTTTTTGTTTTAAACTAAATAGGCATATATAAACACGAACAAAAATAAATACTTTCAAAATAATCGGAATAATATTAAACTGTAAATAAAAAAATTTTATTCAACTAAAAATTAATAGTAGAATTACACTGAGCCTAATTTCAGCATTTAAGCTAAATTCAACATTTCACACTTAATGTTCAGCGTTTCGCCATATATTTTTCAGGATTTATAAATGTTGAATTTCAGTTCAATGCTGAATTTCTCCTGGGCATTTAAAAGTTTGTCGAATTGAACAAACCTCTCAAACTTCCAAATCTCTTACTTTTAAGAGAATTCAAGGCAGTTGACAGAAAATATTCAAACAAAACATTTGTAATTTGACATTAAGTCGATAAAAATGCTCTGGAACGTATTAAAACAAAAAATTAAGCAAGTAATAACAACAATTTCAGCTGTATGGAATACTTGATGATTCAGATTTTGACATCGATTATCATTTGAAATCCTGAAACTCCAGTATAAGCAGCAAAATTGAATTTCCAAATTTTTTCATTAAATTTAGAATTAAGGGGTCGGTGTACATGTAGTATAAAAATTGTTTACATAAAAGAAGTATTTTACAGTACATATTTTATAATGCTAAGATAAGGTTTCTAACACTTGTGGTGCTTGGTTGCATTTTCTTTTAAGCCTGTGGTCTGTGGCCCGCCCGTTAAAAGTGGACCAGAGGATACTAGGATACGATGCATTACATCTTATCTCTTAAGCGAGATAACCCGCGCCTCATCGCACTTAGGTCTACTGTGACCCATTTTGATACCCGTGGGGGAAGACCCTATTTGTTTGAATATTTTCGCTTTCTTCTTATACCGTGTTAAGTTGCTTTAGCCACCTTGTTGATTTAAGGAAAGAGACGTTAGTGGTGCGTTTGAAAGTTCTGAAATGTCGTGCAAGAAAGTTTTTTTCCTCAACCGACTTAAACTGGGACAGTGGCACAGAAAGTGAGGTGTGTCCTCGCAGCGATTCCTTCATAGCATGATTTCTCAAAAGATTGTGACCAGTAAGTATACCTATACTACGACAGAGTCTTCCTGTTGCTCTTGATAAGCGCGTTAATTCGGGACTTATCATATTTAGGCTACATTTGTCTTAAGATTTCACAGGTGGACAGGGATGTCCATCTTCTATTTCCACGATCTTTCTCTGCAATTTTTTTAACGGGAAACTAAACTTCTTCTTAAGTTGAATTGCTCATTATACTTCGTATACGTGTTTCAAAAATTCTGCTAGCACAGGGAATGGAAGGGCCTGGACCCTGACAAAAATGTGAAGAGGAAAAGTTTTCTGCTGAATCTGCATATCTTATCTCTTCTTGGAAAAGTATATTCCTAATCTCATCTCCCTTATACTTTTTAAATTGATCATAGCCTCCTTTAACCCTATTTCGCGGTCTTTTAGAATTACATAGTCGAAGTTCTGCGTGAATTATGTTTCCAAAACTCCTTAAAGCCTTGCATGTACGTATTTATTTTCTAAATAACGTTTAGATCGTAGAAATCAAATTTAAAAGCAATACGTTTACGTATACATCTGATATCATAATTAGGATAATTTTGTACGTAACCATTTGACCTTTAATCCTTATAAGAATGAATACGACACCGAATAAGGAATTGCGATTAAAGCCATTTGCTTGTATTTAGATTTCACTTAACTTATTGGTTTTACTTATTTGTTAATCAAAGATTTATTATTTTTCTTACAAACCATGCACACTCACCCAATACCCCCTTTTATTTTTATTTTTTAAGCATTCAAAAACCCATTCATAAGCAAAAATCGGAAAGAAAAAAGTTTTTCTTTTATGTCAGTGTACTCCTACTGTTTGCTTGAAATCAAAAATTCTTGAGATTATCCCTTTACCTTAAACACCTTTTCTTTATTATTATGTTAGTACAAAGGTGCTCTCATATAATCAAACCTATCATGAAATAAAAATAATTTTTCCAAGAAAATTTAGAGGAAAGTTGAACATTTCACGCGAAAGGTCGAATTTTTCAAACGTTGATAATGTATGAACTTTTAATTGGTATTAAAAGAACAAACTTAAGAACGGCAGGTGGCAAGACTTGTCTGGTGACGAAACATCTTTGGCCAAGGCTATATCTTTAACGCCTTAAGAGTTGGATCACCATCGCCCTTAAATTGTGTTATTATAGGATTATGTGACTATGTCTGGTGTTTATTGAAACGACTTTTGGAAAACCCTCAGTAGGAAGAAGTCATCACCCTCCGCCTTCTGTGCAAATTTCCCCTTTTCTCTCAGAAATTGAATCTTTACGCAGGCCCTTATTTCTCATATAAATCTACAAGGCTTTATAAATTCTATTTCTCATATAAATCTCCAAGAATATCTTAAATTTGGTACTTTAACCGTCACACTTGATAATTTTCTAAGGGGAAGAAGATCTTACTTAAAACTTGTAACCAGAACTAGAGTTACTTTAACCTCTATACGCAATAGTAAAACACCTTTGGGTTTTTTTTTTTACAAAACATTGCAATAATTCACTGAAAGAAAACTTAAGTCGTTTTAGCATACAATTCTCGAACGGTCAAGCTATGCAAAAAATTATTTTCCTTCAATCTGATTTCAAAATGCCAATTTATTCTTTTGTTAATAATACCAGTCGTACTTTTCAGTCCAAATGCCACTCATTTTGCTCCCTAGACACGAAATGATGTATTACATTATTATGCAGCTGTAAGACTGAATAAATAAATAAAAATGAGGCAAGTAATTAAATATAAAAAGCACCCTCCACACAAATGTTCACATAAAAAAAAAATTCCCTTTAAACTGCAAATACAAGCCACACAAAAATAATAACGATCAGAATAATAAAAATAAAATAAATAAGAAACGCAAAAATTCTACTGTATAAGTAAAAATACTCGACTCGCCTAATTCCCCCTTGGATGAAAGTACGGCGCTCTTCAAATCGAATTGAGAAGCGAACAGGAACAACGAACAACCCTTATCAGCCAGCAGGACCAAGACCAAGTAGGGTATTGAAATAATCCGGAATTCCGGGGTGTAGTCACCCTTAAGCGTACACCCGCACTTACGACTCGTAATAATTTCAAAAAATCTAAATTTAAAATATATAGTATATAAAAAAGAACGCCGAATTTATACCCAACATGGGATACGGCAATTTGCCTGGGCTCTGTGTGTATAACGATTATTATAATTCTAAAATAAATTCATTTTATAATGTTGAACACACCCCTGGGTATATAGCGCTTCTCTCTTTACTTGTCGTGAATATAGATGGAACTTGAGATATGAACAAAGTGCTGTTATTATTATTTTTATTATCGCCAACATTACTACAATGCGTTGCTCCTTGTATACGAATACGAATAGGTTAGGACAGGGTGGCACTACAGCAAAACCGTTTTGATACGGGTCTTGTGTAAAATATCTATAATGCTGGGGATTTTCGTTATTTCTCCTTAATGCAATTAAAATAAATGACAATTTATGGATATACATATATAAACACAAAGTATTTCTGTGAAAGAATGTTTTAGGTGTGTGTGTGGGTGTGTATTCGAATAAGAAATTAAAAGTGACGACGCAATTTTCGGTGTTTGTCTTTCTATCCCCACAGCCATTTGTATAGCATTGTTCCAATATCGAAATGTGAGGAGTGAAATTATTGAGGGTGGTAATGTATTACATCTTATTGTGTAGAAACATTCGTATTAAGTAAGGGAATATAGAATAGGGGAGTTAATGTTTTGTGTGGTGCAATCTTAATGTGTTCTATTTCGATGTAGGATATGGAAAAATCCAATTAGAATCACCACTGTTCACTCAACATCACTCGTATAGAAACTAAGGGGACACAATTTCTTTAGCACAGGTGTAAGCATAGGTGTATCTAAGAATAACTAAAATGTAGAAAATCTTTAAACCCCAAAAACAATGCTGTACAAGTGAAAGTATACCAAAGATGGCTTGAATTTAAGACAACGTCAAATTAACATTTTCTTTTTTCAAAATACCTTTTGACAATCTTAGGGTTAGGAGCTTGTATAGCAAACAGGGGTAGCATTGTTTGTCTGGACAAAACTGGACTACACACATTCTCGACCATGCCCACTTTGGCCATGTAAAATCTTTTAGCATCATTTTTCTAAACATTCGACTTGGATCAAAAAAAAAATATATGAAAAATGTTAGGGACATATAAACATTGGCTTGGTTTTTTGAGTACACAATAATGACTCCTCTTGCTTTTAGAGAGGGGTTTTTTTTTTTAGGAAAACTCTAAATTTTAGAATTTATTCACTCACTATTCTATGATTTTATTTTTAGCCCTACCATTTGCGGAACTTGGGTCTTTCCAATGCCTTTGTGGCATTCTTGCAGTATCGTTTTGGCAAGGAATGGAAAATATGAAAAAGAAAAACATGTGAATGAAAAACATGAAGGCAATCTTGGTGTTTGCCACTGATGAGTATGAGCCAAGATTGTCGATCGAAACAGGCGTGGTTACCAAACTAGGCCAATTTTGATCCTTATACCCGACCGAGATTATATTAATTTTAATGCAGAGTTTGTAACACAGTAAAAAAATCATCGTAGACCCCTAAGACCCATAAGAGATATAATCGAGACCGATAGGTGAATTGGTTAAGCCATGTCCGTCCGTCCGTTCGTCTGAATGTGTGAAGGTTTTAGGTCTTCGAAATCAAGGTATAGAGCTGAAACGCGGCTTGGTTCTTCTGTTAATCGGTCAACGGCCACGCCCACTACTGGCTTCAATGAGGGATAACCTCTATTTTACATTTTCTTTCAATAAGCCTTTTGGGCAAGTTATACATGGCGTATGAGCTCAAAGTTTGTACTGAGCAATACTGGCTCAAGACCTTTAATCGCCCACAATATCGACCATGCCCACTTTTAACATGTTAGATCTTTGAAAACCCGATTTCTCGAAAAGTTAACTCTAAATCGAAAAAAAAAAACATGACAAATATTAAAGATATTACTATTTGCTAAGTTTGCTCCATAAATAATTTTCGCTTTACCGTATTTTCTCATGATTCTAACGAAATTACAATAAATTGGTTTTATTTTTTAGCCCATGCCGTCTTTTGGGGGCGTGGCCTATAGAAATAGTATATGAATTCGGGCCAAAAAACTTTAAGATTTGGTGTTACACGGTATATAGGGTCGGGTATATAGAAGTTTGTAAGTTTGTCAGAGACGAACCCTTGCACTCGTATCATTAGTATCAATGAACCTTTACTAGCAGTAGTTAATGATTAAAAAAAAATTGGAAATTAAAAATGTTTACGCTGGTCACGGCGCTTAAATCCTACGCGAACAAAATGTTCAAATTGAGCAATCGTGTATGTCTTATAATTTACACCGGCTTTTTTGCAGTTTAAGTTTTAACTGTTGCTCGGCTTTTGTCGAAAAAACGTCTGTATGGGAAGGCAATCTTAGTGTTTCCCACTTATAAGAATCAGCCAAGATTGTCAATCGAAACAGACGGGGTTACCAAGCTAGAGTAAAGACCAATTTTGATCTTTTTGAAAAATATGTAGTTTCACAAAAACTGGGTAACTAGCAACACATTGAAAGTCAAAACGAAAAGTAAAAGAGTCGGATTATTTCACGATGATCGCCAAGATCGTGTTTACCCCGTTGCAAGAATTTTTGTATGGTTTTCTTGAAAGTCGCACGTAAAAAAAACCTGAAACTCTATAAAACTTTGAAGCCAACATCCGGCATGTTATAGGAGATATAACACCAAAACATGTAAAAAACTTTTCGAAAATGGCCTCGAACTAAGTAATTTATCGGAAAAAAATATTTTATAATAAAGATTTGTTCAAAGATATTTAATGTTACATAGTTTAAAAGTTAGCATTTAGCAAAAAGTAGCACACCCTGGAACCATAAGCTTTAGTTTTGAAATATTCGACTTATTAGATACTCTAAATGCTCTTCAGTAGCAGCACTAATAGTGTAACAAGGTTTCGTTATACTTAAAAAAATTGTAAGTATAAGTTTTAAGTCGTTACTTAAAAACTTTGTCACAAAACCGTTTATAATTATAAAACGTTCGTTGCACCTAGCACTGTTAATTTTGCGAACGTGGTGGAATAAACGTTCCTAGCACTGAGAACGTTCTATACTGAGCACATAAAACCTGCGCTATAGAACTGAGCACAGTTCTATTGCGCAGGTTCTATAGACGCATCCGAAAAACTACTTTGCATACTTCATGGTTTCCAATTGTCACTCAATAGAAAATGAGTACCGTGAGAATATTTCAAGAAAAACATTTAGAAATAAGACTTACTTTTTTAGGAGAGTCATATGTATTTTTATCAGATTAGATTTTTAGGCTCGAAAAAGATATCATATAAAGTTTGTTTTGTACTTTTTATAAAAGTTAGGATATGCATTCTTCCTTTTTATATCCGACCGAGGGTATATTAATTTTAGTGCATAGTTTGTAACACAGTGAAATAATCACCGTACACCCCTAAGACTTTTTAGAGATATGATCGACACCGACAGGTAAGTCGATTAAGCCATGTCCGTCCGTCCGTCCGTCCAAAAATTGGACCGCCACTCTACTGACCATGCCCATATTTAACATCTGAAATCTTTGAAAACCTGATTTCTCGGGAAATTCATTCTAAATTGAAAAAAAATTATATGACAAATATTAAAGATATTACCATTTGCTAAATTTGTTGCATACAAAGCATTGAGCTCCGCCCACCTTTAGGGGGCGTTTTTGGGAAAAAAAAACTGTATTCGCTTTTAACGCATTTTCTCTTGATTCCAACGAAATTAGAGTTAATTGATTTTAATTTTCAGCCTACGCCCTCTTTTAGAAACCTGGCCAATACAAATAATTAACATTCAGTATATGAAACAGACCAAAAAAAATTTAATTTGGTGTCAATGGGTAAAGGTCAGGTATTTAGAAGTTCGAACTCTTGCACTTACTTGTTTCTATTTTTCTATGATCTTCCTTGGTCCAGCAGTTCAATATTTTATCCGCTCAATGACATTCCCACTTTTAAGGCAGAAATTTAAAAGGAGTCCTCCTTGTAGTCTTGAACTTTGTTAAAAAAGAGTGTGATGGTAACCCTAAATAAATAAGCTATATGTTTGACAGAAAAGCGCAGTACCCTAGGTATAATAGTTTAACATAAAGCTAGAAAGTAATTTATAGAACCTAACGTTTCTAAAACACACAACGCAGAACACCTTAAGTGCTATAATGGTGCTATGTAGGCCCTGCATAAGACCTTAAATTCTTTATCATATGTCATATTCAGTATTTAAAGAAGCGCTTCGTTTCTTTTCGTCCTATTTTAATAAATCATTCGAAGAAACTTAATGCGTATCTTGTTTTAAACTAAGTAATGCACTCTTTTTACTCATTCGGTTCAATAAGAACATAACGTACCTCAGTTAACGTGAACGAAGTTATTTGTTTCAAAAACATAGAGCGCTTTAACCAAATTAAAGTTCTATAAAGTGGCAAATCGTCCTTAACCAACTTCATGAATCTAAGGTTTTCTCATGTGTTGCTGTAAAGGTAACGGTGGCCATAACAAGGGCTTCTGTCTTACTTTGGATACAAAATCTTAGAACATTATAAAAAAAAAAGTTTCAAAAAGTTCATTTAGTGCGTTTTTCATCACACCATAAATAGAAATTACAAATTGACCAATTGTATAAGGTTCCTCTCTTCTTTAAAGAGCTTTAAAAAAATTCTCTTTACTGCAGGAACATTTCTATCTAATACACCGCCTATAACTAGAGCCGCACCACTTGTATTGCTGGCTAACTTTAAGTTGATGCACAGTTTTTTTTTTCATATAAAACTAAAAGCAAAAGAAAAAAAATAGTTTTGAAAATATAAACGCTTTTTTAAAACTGCACCCTCATCGTCTTATTTTAATTGTTTTCGCTCCCCCTTCATGAATAAAATATATCAAGGACCAAACGTCATTTACATATTTTACTGTTTAATAAAAGAAAATATAATGCAAGTTGTATACATGATATCGATACATGTGTTAAGCAATCCGAATAACTTTTCATATGCAAATAATTGCAGATACATACATATTCAAAATTTTATCATAAGTTCCATTTGAAAACCGTCGAGTCACCCTTAGCGATGTTAAAATATTCTTCTCTGAGGTAGCAATCGCCCCACGACAAAAATAATTAAACATTTTCTTTCTGTCTCTGTTCGTTATATGTTCAGAAATGTATGAAATCGATTTTATGCAAATGCCATGGATACATATTTTCTTCCCGATGAATGATTTTATTCAAGTTTATTATTTTCAATAAAAAAAAGCACACGTTTTTATTTCTTGCCAACCCCACCGGCCATTTTTAAGAGCATGAAGTTCGAGAACAAAAAAAAAATCAGCAGCAAGACCGCCTTTTAATAGCCCCCCTATAAGGTAACACAAATCCCAGCAATTGGCGTAGTCTTTAGCAGATTTCCGAGCTTTTAAAAATAGTTTTCTAAAAATAAAATTAGATTTTTTCTTAATTTGAATTATTCTCCTAATACCCTGCAAAGTCACCTTCGAGTCTTTTCCTTATTTTTAATTTATTGAAATGGCTTAAATACTTAAAATCCATTTGAGCATTGAGCTATGAGAAAACCGATTTTTATGAATGCGGGCTGGATAGGACATCCAATGAGAGTCAGGTGTAAAAAACAATTTATACGGATATAATAATTTCTACCAACTAAAAAAAAAACTAATATCGGTAGTTTAAGTAGAATGTGCATGAAATTGCATGACATTATTTTTAAACGTGTTAGAAATTATAGAATGTAATTTTAGTTCTATACTTGTCATAGCAAGGACTTAGCTCAACGCTTATTTCTTTGTAAGACCTCAGCAAGAAAACTTATGGCGAATTCTTTTGAATAATACTCGGTTTTCGCGACAATTCCAGCGCGGTGTACACTCGGTTTCACTGCGTACAGAACGACAAATACTGCACCGGAGCAGTCATCACGTTAAGGTATCAAATCGCTTTGACTAAATTTTGTATATTTTTGTTTTTTATTCCGTAGCGTGATTATGTTGGCTGCCGTTTTTTGTACTTTTTACTTCAATGAATTTTGATAGCTTTGAGCTTGATATATTTAGTAAGTTTTTATCGATTTCATACAATTTCAGTTGATACGTCACTTCACATACACAATGAAAGCTACACCCAGCCGCCAACGTCCAATACGACGGGGACACGAAATTTCGTGTTCGGTGTCGACACCGAACTAATTCGGTGTTTAAGAGAACATTTACATGAGCACGATTCCGTTCAGGTGTACGAGAAACGAACAGCTTTCTTCTGTATTCCATAGTAGTTTCACGATTCGTTGTTGAACTTAAAACTTTCACATATACAGACAAACGGAAGGACATGGCTTGGTATCGTTCATGTTGGATGCGTTTTAAGAGACCCTCTGTTTGAGGCGACAAAACCAGATCAAATCTATAAAAATCAACTCATACCTGATTTGACCAAAATCTAGTTAAAATTCCTTTGGTTAACAGTCGAAAATGATCCTTAGAATCTTAAATTTAATCGCAGCATTCTCCTTTGTACAGGAGAAGTCTGCTTAAGGCAGACGGTCGTAGGGTGGAAGGTTATTTTTGTACTCGCGCAAGGGCTTGTCTATGGACCGTACAATGAGCATCAGGAATGCAGGTCTGCAATAAACTTTTGAATATTTGATGTGTCACATTCCTAAGTCGCATAAACTTCTAAAACTCTCGGTTATCGTAACAAATGCTGGTGAAAGACGACCCCCTGCAGCTCTTTACAAAGGTGTTCAGAAAACAATTCTATCATAGTATAATTAATTCCATTCTAAAGGGCTCAACTAGGGCTATAATCTTACAGCGTATTCAACTTTATGGCTGTTCTTCAACTTGCACGCAGTTCCTCAAAAGAAATCCATTCGAGAGCCGTGCATCGCTGTATACCCTCGAAGGGATCCTTAATGTTATTCGAGTCTAGATTGCAGGCAATGTGCAATAAACCCGGTACAGTCGTTGATTTTCTTCGTTTGCTGATGGTGTGTGTGTGTGTTTGTGTTTCCCACTGCAGCAATCGAATCCCACATTACATTGTATTGTAGTTGACGTTGTATAAAACTATAAAACGATAACGTACCAATAGAATACAATGTACTTAGACGCAGGCAAATACCGAAGAGGCGGCACGGCCAAATGAAAGTTTATAGGGCCAGAAAAGTTAATGTTCATTTACAATAAATTCTTGCAGTGATGGAGCGAAAAAGGCTGCTCCGGCTGCTGCTGCTGCTTTTATATAAATTCTGATCGTAAAAAATCCACCCAAGAGTTTATGATTAAATGTGCCCCCTGTACCCGCGCCGCCGTCGGGCTTTATATTACATTATTATACCGCACTATTGAGGCGGCATACTATTATACAATATAGTGTATCTGCGGCCCAACTTCATCGTGGTTCGGATCTAGGGATGGTGGTGCTACTTTATTTAGTTGCCCCCCACAATATGTTGTTGCCTCAAATTACATTGTACCTACAAGTCGGTACAACAGCTCTTTCGCAAACAATTTGCTGCCGCCACCGCCACTGCCACCCTACACTGCCTCCTGCATTATCAACTCGAACCGGTGCGGCGGCGGTGGTGGCTGGTGGTGGTGCTCCACTAAGGGTTCAACTTCAAGTGCAACATGCACTCGATGTGGCCAAGTAAAATTAAAAACTGAAAAAGTGCAATTAAGATATACGAGCGAAATTTATTGAAGGAGTTTCGCGTTCTCTCACACTCGGGGTCTTAGATACTTTTGATGTAATTTCTTTTTTTCTCGTCCTCGTTGCTCGTTCTCCTTGTCCGCGTCTTGGTCCTATAAGAAGCTTGTGAGCTGTTCGCGTTTCTTTTATATTTTATGTTTATTCAACTTCTTTTTGCTGCTGATGGTGGTGCTGGTGCATTTGCATTATAGCATGTGGCAGAGTGTGTGCATGCGTTTTTATGGTTAAATACATATTACCGATTTTATGTTTAATTTTGCAACTTTGTTTCGGAATTACATTAAAGTTTATGGTATGAAATTTATAGATTTGTACGCAGAGTGACGGTGCAGTGGAATGGAGGCTACGGATTACCAGGGGTCGTGTGTATAGTTTGTTGTAGACGCTGAAATTAATTTGAAAGCGTAAAAACACCCGTCAAACTGTGCACGAATCAATAAAAATCGTTTTATATTCGAATCCAAATATACCCAGGAGGATGTATGTGTATAGACTGGATTTTACTTAAGTAGTTCTTATGTGGCACAATGACTCCAGCGGGGGCAGAAGGGATCCACAAGCGTGGTAATGGTAACCCCTTCCAAGTTGGATGTATAAACGGCTTTATCGTTAAATAATGTAATAAAATAAGTAATGAGATAGAAGTAATGCTATTGCGACGCGAAAATGATTCGACTCCATTAAATGAAAAAAGTAAGATAAACCACAACATTAGCAACAATGTATCGAACAAAATGACATGTATTGACTAAGTGATCCGTAGAAGCCCAAAAGTGTGGTGGTGTTTTCGTCAGCGTCTTAAGAGATTTATCTGGCATACTCCAGCGTTGCATTTACCTTATTTATGCCTTAGGTGGCATTTTTCGGTAACAGAAGATTCACAGAAGTTTTCTCGCTATATCATCCAGCCTATGCTTACGCGATGATTGACGCCTTCACCACAGTTTCCTTCGCTATTGATCATAGATATACTATTGCTTTTCTCCGTAAAGGCATAACACTTGCGGGGAAAAACTTTGTTGTTTCTGTGCAGAGGTTTCATGTTTGGCTCACACGCCCACTACAGGCCTGTATGTGCGATCACCTCTAATTTAAAGACATTTTTTTTTAATTTAAGCTATGTTACAATGGCGCTAGCGCACTCATTTTTGGTATGTAACATTGTCTTGTATTTTCTTTTTTAGCGGCAGAAAAAATTTTGCCTTTTCATTGACCAGAACCCACCTTTGAGAGATTTAAGCTTAAATTTACTGTTTTTTAATAAATATATATAAAATTTGACTAAAAATTACTAAATTTACCTTTTTGTACATATAGCATATAACTCCGCCCACTTTTGTGGGCGTTAAAAAAAGTGATGTTTTGTGTTAAAAATGCGGAGCTGTAGGCCGAAATGTATGCAACCTAGTATAAAGCATTAAACAGTTATATTTTTATGTCCCGCCCACTTTTTGAAGGCGTGACAGTCTCCTTTTTTGGTAGGGTAGGGTATTTTGCAATCCGTCGAAGACGGACTGGAGTTTTTACATACTCACTATAGCACTTTCCCACTTGTTTTTTTTCAATTTTAAATGAAATTCGAAAACTGTTTGCTCTCTAAAATTCGTAGAGCAAGAAATTCGAAGGTTTCGTGGCGACATTAAAACAAAGAGCTACGTGTGTTAAAAAAATTATTTATGACTACAAGCAAAAAAAAATGTATGGCAGAACACAGATTTAACATTTTCCCCAAACTGCTTTCGTATAACTTGCGAAAGGAAGCGCATTTCCATACACAAGCCCAAAAGACTCAAAAGGCAATCATACCATTGCGTGACTTAAAGTGCCATATGTGCGATAAGCTTATAAGAAACTAATAAGTCTGTCTTCATGCTGTAGTGTAGACGAAAAGTCTAGGTCCGACTCTTGTCGGGAGGGTTGTATGATTTAATAAGTGAGTAAGTGTAAGAGTTCGTCTGTTACAAACTTCTATATACCAAGTAACACCAAATCTTAAAGTTTCTTGGCCCGAATTCATATATTTTTTGTAAAGGCTACGCCCCCAAAATTGGGTATGGGCTAAAAAATTAAAATCAATTAATTGTTAGGCATGAGAAAATACGGTAAAAGCGAAAATTATTTCAGAAAAAAACAGTTTTTTCCTATTAACGCCTCTTAAAAGTGGGCCCCCACCGTAGTGGGCTGGGGCTCCATCCGCTTGAAAATATGACGAAGCTCGTTGAGTTAGCCTTAGCGGAACATCCTCCAATAGATCTGTTAATTCATTGCGCAAAAACTCCTAATAATACACAGGGATTAAGTATTCTTCGGTAAGGATAGGGGTCATGGTATCTTTCCCGTGCTCTGAAAGAACTCCCGTAGCACATCCCATAAACGTAGATAATATTCGCATATTCTTCGTTTGAAAAAGATGCTATTTCAAATAGGGTTTCTAAACAACTGTTGTGTAACCTCGGCTTCAAAAATGAAGCTGATAGATTTAATTTTGTTTTCTAACCTTTTATAAAATTTGCCTAAAGTAAATTTCAAACTAGGCGCCCAACCCCAAACTTAATCCTGAAATGCGTTTGAGATTTAACAGAAAAATGGTACGCAAACTTTGGTTTTATCAGGTAGGTTGTCCAATGCTCTTAAAACCTACATAAATTATGAATGCATGGTTAAAACAGCGTTCTTATTGTTAACTATGGGGTTATAAAAGTAAGTAACAAATCATATTTCCACCTTTTACCTGACGCGGCTGAGTAAAAAGAATTTTTCTTAATTTTACCTGCTACGGCTTTTCCGAAGTATCGTAAGATCTGTGGAATTTTTAGGTAACTTGTTGCAGCAATTTTTGTTAAGTATTGTTACTTACTTACTTAAGGTGGCGCTACAGTCAGGGGAGGCCCAGCTTCGCCACCCAGCTCTGTCTCTAGCTAGTCGTCTCCAGTTCCGCATGCGAAGTTGGCTGAGGTCCCCTTCCACTTACGTGCACCACCTGAGTCTCGGTGTTTTCCTCTATTGAGCCGTCTTTGCGGGGTGGCTTCAAAGATTTTCCGGTTCAGCCATCGTAGACGTTCCGTTTTGAGCTTTCTGCCTAGGTCGGTGTCGCTGTACAGCCCGTACAGTTCGATGTTATATCTCGTCCTCCACTCTCCGTCTATGCAGACGGGACCGTAAATCGTCCGAAGAATTTTTCTCTCGAATCAGCCTAAAGTATTTTTATCCGTCTTTGGTTAAGTGTTGTTAGGTTTACTAGAAAAAAAATATACCGATATGTTTGTAACGCGTTTCTTGCATAAGAGTGACTTGAAAGTCAAAAAAATGTCATGGGCAAGGAAAAAGGATTCGACTTAAGAGCAAATATCTAGAAACTGAAAACAGCCATCAATTTCATTTAAACGCAGTTAAAGGACGTACTTCTTTGCTTAAATTTAAGTCCTGAATTAAGTGTCTATTAAAAGTATTTAGAGATAGTTGTGTTAATATCGGTCAAGGTACCTCAAATTAGGTGTTTTCTTAAATTCCCAATAAATGATATCAAAATTAGAGATAGGCCCATATACGCAAGAATTATATCCCAAAATATTTTCATCCAATTAGGAAACATCCTATGCAACGGATTTTAAACCATGCAGAAAAAAAGTTAAAACCAGTGAGTAAGTGCAACAGTGCGTATGTAATAGCTTCGGTCCGTCTGTACCGGACCGCGGTATACCCAATTCCTATTCTTATTTTCCTTTCCATTCCTATTATCCTTTCCATTCCTATTTTCCTTTCCATTCCTATTTTCCTTTCCATTCCTATATTCCTTTCCATTCCTATTCTCCTCTCCATTCCTATTCTCCTCTCCATTTCTAATCTCCTTTCCATTCGTTTATTTTCATCCCCGTTGTTGAAGAGTAGCGACAAGACGGCAACACTCCAAAAGGCGTCGAGTCAACAAAAGTAGAAACATGACGTCGATCATACGAAAGAAGAAATGTCAAATCCCGAACATGAGGCTTTTTTCCTTTTAGGGCCATTTTGGTCTTTTTCCGATTTTTGCTGAGAATAAACGTGTTCTAACGTATTTGAGTTTCGCCTATTCTTTTTTTAAGTTTACTTACAGATCTAGTTTAAACACACGTCCCGTTAACATTTGCATCATTTAAAAAAGAAAAAAAAATTATTCCTTATAAGTTTTTGTTTACTTTTTTTTTAAAAGGGGCGTGGCATGTCCAACCCCTTTAACCGAAAATCAATATTAGCATAAAAATATCCAAGTTTGTGGCTAAAATGTACGCCAAACTGTAATTTTTGGTTCATATTCAATAATTTTGTGAAACTTTGACCTTGAAAAAGGTCGCTCTAAGGATGGGCGTTGCCAAAAACTTTGTATGAACGAAATCTTAAATAGTATCAGGTGTACTTTATGTGCTAAGTTTTATTTTTTATTTTATCCTTAGTAAAGCTAAAGCAGTCGAAATCCATGTTTTTCTGGAAATTTATAGGTTTTTATGGAATTCTGCCTCCAAATGTGGGCGTGGCCCAAAACTTAACAAACAAAATAAACAAAACTTAAAAAAAAGCACTTTCTACATAATATATTAAGTAAAAATTTTTCGATTTGGAACAAAAATATTGAATAAACTGCCACGCCCACGAGGAGCCGTCTGCGGACTTTATTTTTATTTTTCATGACTTGTTATCATTGGAAAATGCTAAATAATAAATTACAGCTTTTTACGACGTCTTACAGTCTTGTGTAAACACCGGAGGTTGTTACACATTCAGATCGATTGTGGGCGTGTCTGTGGGCGGATTTCAAAAATTTAAAAATAGCACTTGTATATTGCTTCGGATGACAGAGAGCTTACGTACAAAATTTCAGCTTCCTAGCTTAAAATTTAAGGCCTAAAAATTGGTGACATACGGACAGACAGATGGGCGGACGGACGGCCATGGCTCATTCGACTCAGAAGTCGGTCTCGATCATATGCCCCTAAGGTCTTGGGGCTCTATCGTCATTATTTCTCTAAGTTACATTTTCGCCTGTATCAAATTTAATATACTCCATTCCTGTGGAATAGTGTATTTTTTTCCGTGGGTAGGAAAAACTTTTGAGGAAGAGGGTATTAAAAAAACACGCGTGTTCAAAAAATCCGATGGTCGGCTCCGCGTATGACTTCATACTTGACGGTCTTTTTTCTTTTATGGTGCGGAGGAGATAATTGAGTCCTCATTAACCTTGCTTATAAGCCAAATAGCGTCTTCTCACAATAATTTGTGTTTTGCCTAAACCTATCTGCAGTGCTCGGAAAGTGGTTTCCCAAATTCTTAAAAAATTGTCCTACATTCTACTAAGGGATTGTTAATTCCACCAAGCTGCATCTCCTCAGAACTCTTTATTCTTTGGTAGAAATACTAGTTTTCCTTCGCTAATTTATTATGTAAGCTAGTCGTTCATAACTCCTTCTGATGCGATTCCTATACAGGGTGTTTCCAAATTCGATGCAAATATTTTGACACAAGATTCTTGGGTATATTTGAAGAAAAAAATTGTTCCACAGTATGGGCCTATCTCAAATTTTGATACCACTTATTGGGAATTTAAGAAAACACCTACTTTGAGGTACCTTGACCCATACTAACACAAATATCTCCGCTAACACTTACAACAGGTACTTCATTTAGGACTTAAATTTTATAAGAAATAGTAGACTTAAATAAATAGGACTTAAATAAAATAAGAAATAACTTTTTTAACTTTCGAGGTATTTGCTTTTAAGTCGGATCCCTTTTCCCTGCCCATGACATTTTTTTGACTTTCAAGACACATTTCTGCGAAAAATGCGTAATAAACGTATCGGTAATTTTTTTTTCTAGTGCACCTAACAATATTTAATAAAAATTGCAAAGACAAGTTACCCGAAAAACCCACAGATTTTATGATACTTGGGAAATTCCATAGCAGGTAAAATTATGAAAAACTCGATTCATAGTGTTCAATTCCTATCATTCTGAATAAAAATGCTTGTGTTTGGCTTATGTTTTTTTTTTTTTTTTCATTAAGTTAACTTTACAATCAAAAAAGGTGTTCAAAATGTCCTCCTCCATTTTGTATGCATGCTAGAGCCCGTTTTTGGATTGCGCTGTCAACATTTATTGAGGATAACTCCTGCCTCACTTGTGACGAGGCTTGGAGAATGCGATCTTCTAAATCATTTAGAGTTGATATTTCTGTAGAATAAACAAGTTCTTTCATTCTCCCCCATACAAAAAAAATCCATAATTGTAAGGTCTGGAGATCCAACGACCAGCGTACTTTTCATCCAGCCAATTCTTAACCTCGCGACCAAAGTGGGCTGGGGCTCCATCCTGTTGAAAATATGACGAAGCTCGTTGAGTTACCGGAACATCCTCCAGTAGATCTGTTAAATCATTGCGCAAAAATTCCAGATAGTTTGCAGAATTCAGTGTGGGAGGCAGTTTGAAGGGACCGATTAAGTTGTTTCCAATAACACCTGCCCACAAATTGACGCTAAATCTGTGTTGAAATGATGACTCTCTCCTTGTGTGTGGGTTTTCCGCAGCCCATGTGTGTACATTGTGAAAATTTGTAATCCCATCTCTAATAAATTGAGATTCGTCCGTCCATAGGATTCAGCTTATAAAACCGTTGTCATCCAAGTTCCGCTCTAACAACCAGTTGCAAAACTCAAGTCGGCTCCAAATCACTCGGAAGCAGTTCCTGCACAGGTGTATGGTGGTATGGATAAAAGTTTTCCGTATGCAGGAAACGAACAATTTTATGTGTTGAAACATTAAATCGGAAGGATAAGCGCCTGATGCTGATTGATGGATCATTTGCAACCGCTTCCAGTATTCTTTCATCAACTGCAATTCTTCCTGGTGAAGCTCCTGCGTTAGGTCGTTTTGTTGAAACAGATCCCGTTTCCCGAAGTCTTCGAAACGAATTTGAAAATACGCGGGGATTAGGTACTCTTCGGTTAGGATAAAGCTGATGGTATCTTTGTTGTGCTCTAATAGAACTTCCGTTGCACATCCCATAAACGTAGATAATATCGGCGTATTCTTCGTTTGTAAAAGATGCCATTTCAAGTAGGGTTTCTTAACAACTGTTGTGTCACCTCGGCTTCAAAAATGACTTTGATGGATTTAATTTTGTTTTCTAACCTTTTATACAATTTACATAAGGTTAATTTTCCAACTAGGCGACCAACCTCAAACTTAATCCTTTTTGGGATTTAACAGAAAAATGATAGGGAAATTACCTTTTCATCAGGTAGTCTAATAAAAGTGCATTCTCTAAAACCTACGTAAATTATTAATACATAGTCAAAAAATCGTTCTTGTTGTCAATAGCGGTTACAAAAGTAGGTAACAAATCATATTTCCACCCTATACCTGTCGCGGCTTCGTGAAAAGAGTTTTTCATAATTTTACCCGCTATGGAATTTCCCAAGTATCATAAAATCTGGGGGTTTTTCGGGTAACTTGTCTAGCAATTTTTATTAAGTATTGTTAGGTGCACTAGAAAAAAAAAATACCGATATGTTTATTACGCATTTTTCGCAGAAATGTGTCTTGAAAGTCAAAAAAATGTCATGGGCAGGGAAAAAGGATCCGACTTAAAAGCAAATATCTCGAAAGTTAAAAAAGTCATCAATTTGATTTTAATGCAGTTAAAAGGAGTACTATTTCTTCTTAAATTTAAGTCCTAAATGAAGTACCTGTTGTAATTGTTAGCGGAGATATTTGTGTTAGTATGGGTCAAGGTACCTCAAAGTAGGTGTTTTCTTAAATTCCCCATAAGTGGTATCAAAATTTGAGATAGGCCCATACTGTAATACAATTTTTTTCTTCAAATATACCCAAGAATCTTGTGTCAAAATATTTGCATCGAATTTGGAAACACCCTGTATATCTCCCACCACTTGTGAAATGTTTGGAGGCGTATGAAAAAACAAAATCAAACAGCAATGAACAATAGCTGAAAATATGTTAATTGAATAATAAATAGTAAATGCCAAAAGTAATATTTTTTGTTTAAAAAAAAACTCTCATAACAATTGAGCGATTCCCATGTCATTCACTTCTCATGGGTACAACCATAACTGCAACTAAAGTAATGGTTTCCTTTTGCAGAGATGGAAAAAAAACACACAAACAAATTATTACAAGTGAAATCGCTGCTTTTGTCTAGTTTTGCTCCTGCTCTTCGGAGTTGTTTATTTTAATTTTTTTTTCTTTCTAATTACCATATACCCAGCAAGCGACACACATGTAACTCAAGCACTTATTGTGTAATTATAAAAGATATATTTTTATTGTTTAATTACAAAATGTTGCCGCTTTCAAGTTTAATATGGCAGCCAAACAACAATAACAAAATATTGTGTGTTGTGTAACTCTTATTATTATGTTTTTTTTTTTTTAATTCTTCCTTCTACCACTGTCCACTTTGCGGGTATTATTTTTATTGTAATTGTTAGTTTAACGGCCTTTGTAGATAAAATGTTGATTCGTATGTAGATTACACGGACGCAACGTCTATTTTCTTTTGTTGTTGTTGCGTCGTACGCGCCGGTTACTGCTGCTGCTGCTGCAATTACAATTAAGGTGCATACACATGTATGTGTATAGAAAAATGTATAATTTGTTATTATTTCCATAGAGAGAAAGAAAAGCGAATTGCTTGAGATAGGAAAATAAAACAACTGCCAAAGGAGAAAACCGAACAAACACTCAAATAGATTGGGTTGTAGGAAAGAGCGTCTAAGTCTAAGCGAACGAGTTAAATAAAATGTCGGCATATTTATTATTATCATTATAAACGTAGTACCCACTTACGTATAGAGGAGCCTATAAACGTACGGCGGCGGAGGTTGCGGATCGAGTCGGGGAACCCCATTATAAGAGAGACACAGCCTTCCGTTCCGATGTTAATTTTTCTTTTCAATAATAAATAATGATATACAGAAGCAGAAACAACTACATGTAGCAAAAAAGCAGCAACGTTAAATGTAAGCGAAAATTATTACAGCACTATTTAGACGAAACACCAACAAAAACAATACTTTCGAGTAGATACTTCTTGCATATTTGCATCTTTTCCGTTTGCGCACACCGCGGCGCTCTGTTGAGGTACCTCTATCTTTTAGGTTTTATTCTTTTTTTTTTTGTTCGAGGTTATGTTAGTTGTTGGTTCTTTTTTTGTCGTATTTTATTTTGCAAAAACGAACAGAGAGCACAAAATTATTTAGATCAAGCCTTGGATGTAATAGTCGGGTGCATAGCATGGATGGTACCTACAATGCTGCAATGGCAGCAGGAAACTACTTTGCATTTAATTGTCTGTAATGACGTTTGGTTGTACTGCATATACCTATCTACTATATTACTCGGTTCGGTATTGTGTATGAATGCTTAAATGATCTCTCACTTGGATATGGCATCAATGGAGTAACCAGTTCGTATGGAAAAACGATTTCGAAATGATAGATACGAGTGCATTAAAATACCTAGATACATTTAGCGAAACGATGGCTTTCACAAGATGTAAAAAGATTTGCAACAAATTCATTTGCATTGCGCGGCTTTGTGGCATTATACTTGCGGGGAAAAGTTTAATGACAAAAACGCATTGCATGTAGATTTACTTTACTTCAGTCATAGTCAATCATTGAAGCATGCAGAGTTGTCAGGATGGCGGTGAAGGTGATGTTAAAGTTGGTAAGATGGAAGGTATTTATTTGTTGGTAACTTAATTTAGTGCTGAAAATCTGGAAAACCATTAATACAGACTCTGTAACGGCGATGACGAACCGAATTTCGCTGTCAGGCATAATGTCACAGCAATTCAACCCGGGCGAAGAAGTTACCGACGAGACAAGGCATATAGGAACGATCCCGCCCATCCTGGATGAAGTGAAAATAGCTATGTCTAAGCTAAAAGCGCATCAAAGCGGCTGAAGCTAACGGCCTATCTGTCAAGTTTTTCAAATCCGCTAGCGATGATCTATAGTTAGGAGCATGCAAGATATTGTCGGACGAAAGCCCGATGTTTGGAACCTCAGCATTTGTCTATCAAGTAAGGAGACTCTAAATTTCGCTAACTACAAAGTCCTCAGCCTCTTCTGCTGTTCCTTGTGTGAACGCCTAAAGCTTTTTATCAACAAGATTATATACGAAACTGATAGGTCTACATAAGTGTGGCTTTTGGCCAGGAATGACCTCCATCGAACGAATATTCACACTGCGGCAGATCTTGGAGAACTCAGGTTCTTAAATCGCTACTCACCACCTTTTCATCGATTTTCAGGGTCGCGTAAGGCAGCACAGGTTCGCTATAGTACAATGTCTAGTTTTGGCTCTGCCAATTCGTCAGCTTGTCCAGGATGACGAAGGAAAACTAACGCTTTTTCGTCAAGATCGGTTCACGGTACCCTTTGATGTCAAAAAAAGATATAGGCAAATCGACAGACGCGCCTTTTCTAAACATCATACTTTTAAATGAACTCTTTCTGCAGTGGAGACTCTACCTCTACTCTGAGACTTGGAGGTACAATCTTTAAAAAGTCCGCTCACATACTCGCATACACAGACGACATTAACATAATTGGAAGAACACATCGTGATGTCAATAGAACACCGACTACAGGCTTAGAAGTCAACGAGGGCGAAACCAAGTACTGTGCTGTCGTCAAGAAGAGACAACCAACACCGACGCCTTGGACAGAACATCATCAGGGACCTTGTGAACCTGGTTTCAGCTATAGATTCAGACTTTGACACCCAGAGCTGAAATCAAACGAAGCATAACTCTTGCCAATCGCTGTTTCCGTGGGCTAAGAAGGCAATTGAATAGCAAAGCCCTTTCTCGAGCAAGTACTGTGTCCATTAATAAGATCCTCATTATCCCAGTACTGTTTTATGGTGCAGAAGCATGGACCCTGTCAAAAGCGGATGAAAGCGCCTATGGTCGGTTAGAGAGGGAAATCCTTCGGGTGATCGAGAGATCGGAGAAAGAGGTAAACACCGAACTGTGTGGACTGTAAAGCAACACAAACCTGACCAAAAGTGTAAGAATACAACGACTGCGATAACAGTGTCGATAACAACAGATATGGACACCAACGCCTCGGCAAACATCTTCAAATCTACTGCACAGGGATGGGCGCAGTATAGGAGCACCAAAGTGGAACGAAGCCTCCAAATTTGCATGCAAAACTAGAGACAGCTAACTAGAAGAGTAGAGTTGGCTGGCGAAGCTTGTTGGTTGAGGCCCAGGTCCCCCCCCCCCCCCCGGCCCGGTAACGCCCACCCAAACCATATTACGGATTGAGCCTGAGAGAAACCAGTGATTCCTAATTGATCACAACAATGGCAGAACCTCTTTTCCTTGCTCTTCCAGCTTAGCGACTTCTTGACTCCTATACTATGCCGTGATAGGGGCCTTTACTGCATTTGAAGAACAGGCGAAGTTAGCTGGTGTCTCCTTTAGCCATGGATATATCTGACCGATTTCCACTGTTGAAAGTGAGTCGAAAATTAATGGAAAACGTCTAGTGGAGCCACCAACTGCCAGTCATTTTCCAGTAACTCCAGTCATTTTCCAGTAATCTTCCAATCCTGGAAATCGGTAAGTCATGTACGTGACCTGTGGAGACGTGCCCTATAAGTAAATGAGGACAATTATCAAAAAGACATCACGCTTGGTACCTGGGAGTTTATCTACCTTGGATATAACGGCATGTCCACAAATTACCAGCCAATTTGGATTTTTTCCGGACCAACCCGGATTTTTGAATACCGGGATCCAGGCTTTCTAAATTTGAATGATCTATAAATTATGTTCGAAGGAGCCAACAACCCCAAAGAAGTAGTCGGTGGTTCGGTTCCAATCTGGACAAAAAAAACTCGGTTTTTTTCACGTTCTCGCATTTGCAATAGTCTGACAAACCCTCTGAGAACAAAATCTGTTTCAATAAGCTACTGGAAGTGTGAATCAGAGTCAACAAATGAATCACAAATTTGCAAATGAATCCCGTACTGACCCTGAAAAAGTCGATCAATAAACGACGAAACGAAGAGCGTTAGAATGGATGGAATGGGACATGAGGATTTTGCAATGTTTCTAGTGGGGCACAGCACAAAAGGGGTTGATGGGAAACCCTGCTATAGGCTATAGGCAACTTACTCCTGGCCCAGTTCAAATACCTTTTAAAGTTTTATTACTTCGATTGGGAAGTAACTATAAAGAGATCTTTGTTTTTCCTATCGATAAACTTGTTAGAATGAGCCTCGGGGTATATGAGCCTTGCGTATAAATGGATTCGTAAAAGAAGGCAGTCCATCAAAGGATTCTTTGTTTTCTTTTCTTTGACTGATACTTTCAAACTGTAGCCTATAATTTTGAATGGTCCATCTTGAAATGATTCGGATCCAACTCTTTATACGAACGTTTGTTGAAAGCTCTTTGTTTTCGTTTGCGTTATATTAAAAACTTCCATGGATATTGCATCGAGTCGGTTTCTTAAGTTCTGTTGGGCGCTTTAACATCTGCATTATTAATAACTGCGTAAAAATCAAGATTTTGTTACTCTATATAAACACCTTAGTAAGGTACGCAAAGGTAAAATATACGGCTCAGATCCAATCAAATTGCTTGTGCCTCTACTGTTGGGTTGGTTTTCATACTAAGGCCAGTTCGCCAGCTTGTGCTAGGTTGTGTGGTTCTGGAGAACCAGACAGCTCACTTGCCTAAGCTATTTTGTCATCGGTTGTTCTGCTCCTTGTTGAAATATAATTATAGGTTAAATTTCCCTAAATTGCATAAACGAGCTTTACTCACCGCGTAAGCCAAAAAAAACCGACTCCTACAACCAAGCACATGTCCGTATAGATTTGAGCCTTACGAATTATGTACCTCCAATTAAACCATTCATAAAGGTTCACGTTGAGTTACCTTCAAGTTACCAGCTCTCAATTAAATACTGTCGAAATATTTCAGTACACCCCCGACACCAAATTCGGAAAGGGACTCTTAAGCAAGCCTTTACTTACTACTTCTGATATAGAGATCAACAGTTGTTAAAGAAAGGCCGCAGTGCCCGTGTACCTGTATCCACCCTTCATCCCTCCCCTCACTTACTACTAACAAAATGTTGGACCTCATAAACCCAAAAGTGACACCAGCTCTCTATCAATGGCAAAGCAAATTTATCACTGTGGCTGGTTTTCATCCCTAATAGGACCTAATTATCAGTACATCAGCACTTCTATACGTAAACAGGCAAAAAAAGGAAAACAGAAGCCAACAAAAAAGAGGAAAACAAAAATCCGTATCTGCCAAACGCCCTAACCGCTCATACACACTCAATTCGGCAAACCTTTCTGCTGACAAATTTCTGTGTGGAGGACCGCACTCAGGAAGCCAGTCACCCAGCTAGCCAAATAGCTATTCAGGAAGCATGTACCTCTTCCTACCGGGCTACAACCTGCACAATTCCGAAATGTTTCACTCGTCCCCCTCGTGTGAGTGTGGCTTCGCCTTGTGCCGTCTGCTCTGAGTCAAGGTCAAGACCATTGTGTAGTCAACAAACCAACCCCAAAAAAGCCAACGTAATCCCCAAACACAAGGAGATGAAGAAGACGATTCAAGTGATGAAGTCTCGGTGAGCACATAGTAAATGGGACTATGGAAGTCATGTACATACTTTAAAAAAGCCTTTTCCACCCTGATGCCAGCCAGCAGCCAGCCCACAGCCACCCAAGAGAATTTTGTTCACTCTCTTTGGTATTCTTGTGTATAAAGCTCTTGTCGAGTCAAGTAGTAGTGTTGGCATTTGTCTGCATTCCATGGTAATGTACCGTAGACACCTGTTGGCTTAACCAACGACGACGACGACGACGACTGTGGCGGCAACAGCCGCCTTGGGGGTTGCTTTACCGGGCTACGACAACGTTTCACTCACTAGGCACAAACACATTACTCTCCACCATGCAGCCAGCACAGCACCCCACTCCATTCAGACTGTTGGGGATGTGTTTTCACTTTCGCCTCTTGAGTTCCTGCGACGACCAAGTCGTTCGTCGTCGTTGGAGCTCTCTATTTCTTCCCTTCCCAATTGGATGTATGTATCATCATCCCCTGTAGCTGGGCTGTCTCCATTTAATTTTCTTCATCTTCAAGTGACGGTATACTGGTACTGGGTGGTGTTATCCTCGCAGCATGGAAAATTAAGTGCTTGAGGGAGGAAGTATTTTGGCCTTATGTATGCCGAACGACAAGGATCGCTTAAACTGAAAACTGGGGCAGTTGATTCTCTCGCCCAGTTTTTCGGGTGGGGGGAAAACTCTTTTTATTTTTTTTTTTTTAAATAAAATGTTGCCCTGGCTAAGGACATGCGGCTGTTCCACAGCAGCAGAGACGGAAGTGATAAGGCCAATGGTGATGACGACAATATAATAGCTACACAAAGTGTGGGACAATTTTCTCTGCTAAAGAAACAGACTTCTGCTGTGCTGGGTACTGTCAGGCAGGAGTCGCAGCACACCGTTTACAAGAGCAAAAAAAGGAAACAAAAATAAACATTAAAGGAAGAAACAACCACGAATTGGGCATAGAAAAATAAGTGAACCAAGACTCTCTGTATGAGGTGTTCCAGGATTGTAGGACAATTGTAAAACAGTTGACTTTGTGAGATAGTGTTTTATGTCGTTGTTGTCGCTTTAAGTGGAAAATGTTTTGCCATCCTTTTGTGGTGAGAAGGAACGATTATGTTGGTCATTTAGTATGTTGGGTTTTTCGTATTATATGCACTGCTGGCTGGGAGAATATGTCTGTACAAATGACAAAAGCAAGGAAGACTCGTTGGGCAATAAAACAGCGAATTATTTGCAATTTTATCAGAGCAAGGATTTTCGGTCCTTTCAGCCGAGGAGGGAGCTTGGGATGGAAAATATGTGGATACCATATTACTGCGTATTTTAAGTGTAACTTGGGTTGGTGATAGATTCATCAACTTATATAGCTAAAAAGCCATTTAAAAGAAATTGGGATATTTTTGTAATGTCCTTTTACATGTAAGAGGCTCACGACAAAAGACCTTTGTGGAAAAGCAAGAATAAGCAATCTTGTTGGCCTCTTTATATTGTGTTTGCATGTGAGGTTGGTAGAAGATGGCCCCAGAGCATAAAGCCTTTCAAAAGACAAATTATGAAGAAATCTTCTTTGCAATCATTATTCGAATCACCTTCGAATTGCAAGGTTTTACTTTTCAGCTATATACAGTTCCAGTTTACCCTTTTTGCTATATGGAAAGGGGCCTTGATAAAGAAATGTCCGCCAGAATTCATGAAAATAAGATATTTCTTAAGAGTATCCGAAAGTCTTTGGTCTCTAATGTTTTTTCCATTCTTCCAACTCACATGGAATGAAAACCTTATGAGCGTGTGCAACATTTAACACATGAAATTGTTAAACACGTTCCTATTTTAACTGAAGTTATACGTTCAATAGAGAGTTAAGTTGGGGGCCTTTACATTTTCTTCCAAATTCCTATACTGCCGACTTAAGCAAAAAGGGTACATATCCACTTAGGTAGTTTTGATAAACTGTTTCTGAACTCCGCGCGTTGATATTTAATAATTTTGAAAATTTTAAATAGTCATTTAATTTTATTGTGGCCTAAAATTTCAGTATTTTTGCTTTTACTTAGAGAAAATGGACTTGTGCACTTTTTGCTTAGAAATGAACGTGCAAAAAATTTCTTGCGGATATAATTTTATAAAATTTTTACTGTTTTGCAGTACGCCCGCAGTAAGAAACTCTTTGTTATCGCAATTCTGTTCAAAAATGTCGTCGTACAAATTTTTTTACATAAAAAAGTTCTTCATCATCATCTTTTTCGAGAGACGAACACTGAATTAAAAACTGAGATCTTTGGTTTCACTCCAAGCTCAGCTTTCCTGATGACCGGCCGGCGCAGTTCCTTTACTATTGCTCCAGCTTGGACTATTCACGTTTACTTTCATCCCAGCATCACCACAGACGGCTGCAAACCTATCCAGTGCTCGTTGAAGTTCCTCTTTGGATGACGCAAGGATGGCCAAATCATCTGCGAAAAGCAGATGGCTCATCCTAAAGCCAGCCTATTCGAAACATTGCTCGCCAAGACTGCGCTTCACCATCCAGTCCATATATGCTATGAAAAGAAGCGGCGACAGAATACAGCCCTGGCGAAGTCCAACGCGCACCGCACATCAAAAGGACGGAATTTGACGCCATTTATCCGTACACAGCTTCTGCAGTTTCCATACAAAGACTGGATGGCTCTCAGAAGAGGCCCGCTCAGCGCAGAGTCCTGCAAAACTCTCCACAGTGTATCCCGAGGGACTCGGTCATATGCCTTTTCCAGATCTACAAAACACGCATAGACCGGTTTGGCATATTCCCAGGCCTTCTCAAGAATAAACTTCAGAGTAAAAAGCTGGTCGGTTGTGCCTCTGCCAGGCCGAAAGCCGTACTGTTCTTCCCGTAACAAAGGCTCGATTACAGCTCTGGAACGCGTTTCCAACACCTTCGCGAATAATTTTCCCAGAAGTCTCAAGAGAGATATGCCCCTATAGTTGGCGCAATCTCTCCTATTCCCTTTTTTGAAAATGGGCACTTTAACTCCTGTTTGCCAATCGCTAGGTGCCTTCCCGTTATCCCAGGCCACCTTAATGACACGTGCATTATATGGTTAATAAAAACGAATGAACAAACCTGAAAATGCCTCCTTGTTTGAAGCAAACGATGCTTTATTTCCCATTTTGAAAAGCTCATCCGCATTTGACCACTTTGTATAGTTAGCCGAAAGATTCAGAAGCTTGAAAAGGCTCAAGAATCTAGGCCTTATCAAGTCAACTTGACGTTAAGTATAGGATTTTATAACAGCGATAATCCTCCTCAATGTTGTGAGGTTTGTGAAATACATACATATTTGCATATTCTCAGATTTTGGATATATTTAATAATATTTTTGAGTTTTTCAAATAAAACTGAATTTTCGTTTTATAATAACACAATGAAATACTCTTTTACTTTAACACAACTTCTTTAACCAGCTGAGTCAGCTCGACCCATCCATTCTTCTTGATTCTTAAGTACTTATTGAAACTTATCCAGAAATACCCCAAATATCCCAAAATTCCCTTTGGCTTATATTTAGAGCATAGAAGGGCGGATTTTCAGAAAATTCTTATGACCAATGATGTCAGTAGTTTTACTTTAAAAGTTCGTTGGGATGAGTTTCAGTGCCTTTCTTATATACATTTCTGCTCTAAAGCTCGGACAATCACTGAATATCACTGATCACTGAAAATGGCAATCACTGAAAATGATCACGTTTATTGCGATTTCACACTGGAAATGGAAAGTATTGCTGGAAAAGAAGGAAAGTAGTGCTGGAAATGGAAAGTATTGCACTATGGCCTTACACTTTTTATACCCTACCCCAGGGTATATTAAGTTCAATGTAAGTTTTACGCAGTGAAATAATGACCGTAGACGTCTAAGACATTTAGAGAGTTATGATTGAGACTGGCAGGAGGACTGATTATATAAGCCATGTCCACCCGTATGTAGGCCTTAAATATATAGTTAGAGAGTCAGTCTTTCAGCTTGAGTTTAAAAATTTGTTGAATGTGCGACAATCTCTAATTTAAAAAAAAAAATACTTTTTTCGCACGTTGGTTAAGTTACAATGGCCCCATTGGCACGCTGATTTTTAGTATGTAAAACTTCTTTGTAATTCTCTTCTAGCCAGAAAAAAAAGGTTGGTCTAACATTGACCATGCCTTCTTTTGACAGTTGTTCAATAATATTGTGTGTGGAATTTTCCAAAAAGTCACTTTATTTCTTGAACAAAGGTTTAAGATCCGCCCGCTTTGGCCTTAATTTCGAGGTAAC
Organism: Neoascia interrupta; assembly: GCA_947623515.1. Classification (NCBI taxonomy): domain Eukaryota; kingdom Metazoa; phylum Arthropoda; class Insecta; order Diptera; family Syrphidae; genus Neoascia; species Neoascia interrupta. Next base: position 217,112,312 of record OX392463.1, on the reverse strand, counting down.
AGCTTAGACTAATGTGACAATGTTCGACTGCGAATGTTGATGTCGCGATCTTAATAATTTAGTCAGTAATAAAATAAATAAATAAATAGAGTGGCGCAACAGCTCGAGGTGAACCAGGGCCAACTTCTCAACAATGTATGCTGGTGTGTTGATTTCTTTACATACAAGGGGACCTACAATTTTCTGCCGAATCCGAACGGCACTTTGAGAAGTTTTTCAAGACAATTAATACTCTCGGAGGGTTTGTCAAACCCTCGCGGAGGTGGGGACCGTGAAAAAGAACAAGTCTTTTTTTTTTTAGGTGACGATGGCAGGATTCGAACCCAGACCTCCGGCGTAGTAAGCACACACACTAACCACTACGCCACGGCACCCCAATTTAGTCAGTAATAGAAATATTTAATCTTATCATGTCGCTAAGCTTATCCTATATCTATTAAATAAATTCGGAACCTTGACACAAGCACTCATTGGCTGTCATTTTGGCGCTCGAAACAGTGTGACGATGATATTTGGCAGGAGCGAAAAAGAATGTAACAACAATGCTCCAAATTTTCCAATAGAAAACAAAGTTTTGACAGATCTGTCATACGTGGACAGTTTGAGAATAAAACTAAACTTTGTTTTCTATTGGGACTTTTGGAAGGCAAAGGTTTTATATTGCAGACTTTGTATTATTTTCGCGGTTGTTTGCAATTTGAAATTTATATTTATCACGGCGAGTATTTTTGTAATAACTTATTGTGAAACATTTAAAAATTAAAGAATAAACTTAAAAAGCTATGACGGTGTGCGGACAGGTTTAAAAGTGGCATAAAAGAGGTTTGTAAAAGGGATAGATAAGATTTACGAGATTTATTCTAAATTATTAGCCGTGAGGATTTTAATTTGTTTAGGGAATCTCGCGATTTGGATTAAATTAGTAGAAGATTTATTTTAATCGCGGATTACTGTTTAGTGGAGACATGCTCTTACCTGCGGAAGCCATAACGGGATATTGAATGATCGATGATCATGCCGCTAAACAAGAATTTTCTACGATACATGTCGTCATATTACGTGCGCCTGGTACTATAAACGGTCAGGCACATTTGCTGCTACCTGAGATTAAGCTCTTAAGCTTTGCTGTTGCAATAGTAAAATAAATTGTTCTTCCTACAACTGAAGAACATAAAAACAAATGTTTCAAACCGTGTTGTCAGTACCTATGTATTAAATTTTTAAAGACATCCAGAAACAATATCGCTTTATTCAAGTTTCAATCTCTTCAATGGGCCACACCAGACAACGACCCAATTTAACACGCTCCAAGGCGATTTATTAAATTATCATATCATTTTCATTCCTCGCCAAAATTAAATAACACAAGTGAGAATTATAAAATAAATAAATAAAAAACCTCACCCATAGTTGGATAAATAAAGTTTCGCAGAAAGAAATCCACATGCGCCAAGTAGGTAGATGCCTCCCCCCACACCAGCAACGTCGGCATACACCGATTGAGATTAAAATTCAATTTAAACGAAACGGGTATAATTTCATTCACTTCACATTTCCATAATCGCAGAGACTTCGGGAAAATAAAAATATAAATATAAATCCACAAAAATTTTGTGGAAAAAAGGCCTTCGCAGGAAATCGACCACAATACTACCAATTAAATGGCCAGCACCGAGCCTACTGTTTCAAATTTTGATACAACCTCGCAGAGGCTGTAGGTATACTGCGGCAGAACATTCTCCTGAAGTGCGGATCTGGTCTGGATATACCACAACGAGGCTATTGCATGATTTTTCGAATAATCAAATAATTTGTTTATTGAAAAATATCCCACTCTACTTCGCGACAGCCTGCAGCCATCTCTGTACAATTATGAGCAGTAAATTGATTTCAAAAATGAAAAATGTCCTGTCGATTCTCCAGACAAGGACAATGCGGCGGCCGTTGAGCCGCCAGCCACCGACACCGCCACATGCGGTTGAAAATCAGTTCATCTCTCTAAGTGTGAAGGCTCGGCGCCATATTATAATTACAAGCAGGGGGGGCACAAGAATAACGAGGAAAAATATGAATATCAGCCAATACTTCGGCAGGCAATATTGAATTATTTAAATATTGCAAATAATATCATTATTGTCGATGGTGTGAAAAATCACTCGGAAAGTGTCGGTCGTTTGCAGCAGCATTCGGTGCAGGGGCACACTCGGCTGTCGGGGCCTTTTCCCCCGCCGCGCCACCGCCACCACTGTCCTTTATCGGGGGCCGTGAAATTTTATGAATAATATATCCCAGTTTTTTATTAATTCGCCGAACGAGTAAAATAAAAAATCCGGGCAAAGAGTAAATATGAAGGCGGAAAGTCACAACGACGACGAGATGAGGACGACTGAAATTACACAAATTTACCTTTGGTCCATGATGTGTTGCACAGTGTCGTGTGTCCTTTGGCAGCTGTTATTAAAGACTTATCCAAGTGCCGTTGTGTAATTGGACATTGACAAGCATGGCTGCAGTGTCCTGTAACACAAGTGTCAAAATAGACTTGATTTGTCTCTCTATCGGTGTTGTTTACCTTAGTGCCTGCAACTGCTCTGCTCATGCGGATCCAGGGGCACTCGATACCTTGATCCAGCCCATCTGCAGATGCCTAATAGAAAATATGTGTACTGTGCACATCAGACATCGGGGACGTGTTGTGCTGCCACACAAATATGATTCAATAATGATTGAATTAATTGCGTTAATAACTGACACTAGCATATAACAGATTGACATTCCGAAATTGATTGATTTCAAACTAATGTTTTATACACAATACATTCGGGGATAAGTGCTAGGTTTTGGGAGGGACTTGTCCCAAGCCCGATTGTTGGGTCGTGCGTCGTGTGTGAGACCAGGAGAAATCTCGAAATGAAAAATTTAACTTTCTCCATGTGAATAGGGTTAGATTATGGGCCTATAGTTGGAGCGGGATATATTCAAATTTTAAATAGCTAAATCGTGTTTTAATCTAATTTGTTAGGTGTCATATCGGAGCCTATGATTTATTGTAATTCCTTTCGTTATGTTAATTTTATGCAGTCACTAACGGTATATGTTAGAGAGGTATATTTGTCATATTAAGTGTAATAATCGCAACAATGATGTTGTGGATCGATCTCCGAACTATCGAAAACTCGTACGCTCTCATTTTGAATATGAAAAGTTGCATGACGGTAGATGCATTTGAAGGCACTACTTATTCTATGGTAGTATTGCCTAAGCCCATCAAAACCCTCACTCAAAAAGGGTGTCATTAGATGGATTTGTAAAGCTTAATGAACGCAACTAATTAAAATTCGAACGCCTAATGTCTTAAAAAAAGGGGCAGGATAAACAAAAAGTCATTAGCAAATGCCAGAAAAAGTGTTGGTGATAACCCAGAGTCCTGAGTTGGGTACACCAGCATTTCTACAATTTTTTAATCCTCCACTGGACGGGATACTAGGTATGAACTTGCCCAGCACTGCTTAGTTTTTTTAGTTTATTCTAGTAAAACAAGAGAGCTTCTTGACTCTTGTTTTACTAGAATACCATCGTACGTCCTTTGTAAGCGTTACTTTTAAGATTTCAATCGAATCTTCATGAGAGACTGCAAACTTTTCGACTGAGACTCAAAATTTTTTTGCTAAATCGGTAAAGTCCATTGCAGCCATTGCAAACGGGAGCTAAAACAAGTGGGAAAGTGCAACAGTGGGTATGCGAAAGCTTCAATCCATCTACGACGGATTGCAAAATACCTGACCATATTAAAAAAAAAACTGCCACGCCTCCAAAAAGTGGGTGGGATATAAAAAAAATAATTGTTGAATGCTTTATACTAGGTGGTTGCACACATTTCGTCCTAAAACTCCGCCTTTTTAACTAAAAAAATCACTTTTTTTAACGTCACGCCAAAAATTTTTGTCAAATTTCATATATATTTATTGAAAAACAGTCAAGCTAAAATCCCGCTTTAAGCTAAAATCCCTTAAAAAGTGGGCGTGGTCAATGAAAAAGCTAAAATTTTTTGGCTACCTTAAAGACAATCATAAGGCAATGTTACGTACCAAAAATGAATGCACTAGTGCCATTGTAACATAGTTAAAATTTGCAAAATGTATTTTTTTAAATGGGCGGATTGAGCTTATTTTCAAACTTGATCTGAAGGACTGGACTTCCAACCAACCCACAAAATTTCAGCTCTCTGCCTTAAAATTTAAGGCCTAAGAGTTGTTTACATACGGACGGACGGACGGACGGACATGGCTTAATCGACTCTTCTGTCGGTTCCATTCATATCTCTAAAAGGTCTTAGGGGTCTACGGTGATTATTTCACTGCGTTACAAACTATACATCAAACTTAATATACCCTGGGTCGGGTATAATAATAGCATGCGGATCTTTGAGGAAGCTATGGTTCAGATTATTCTCTTTGGTGCAGTGGTACGGTACCCTTTTCTCCATTCTTCCTATTTTACCATTCGGCCCACGCAGAGTGGGTGAGGAAATTTTGCAGCTTCGCGAGCAAAACTGGAGAACTTTAACTAAACAGAACTGGCTAGGGCTACCCAAAGCTTATTGGTTGAGGCCCAGGTTCACCCGGGGCTTTAGATAGACACCTAAAATCCAGGCCTATCGAGACCAACAGAGGGATCCCATTTCTCATTTCCACATTTTTTTTATCATCTTAACTCAGACTGTAAAAAAAAAACGGTAGGTAAACGTCAAGAGCGCAATGTAAACATCATTAATTTAAGACTTACATAGATACATCAGGCTAAACTTTGATCACGAAAAAAAAAGATTATTGTGGGGAGCTTACATATGGAGCAGTTTTTCCCTACAGGACTAAGCTCTCTTTTGATGTTCACAAAACGTTGAAATCAACCCAAACTATACCGCTCCTCGGGACTAAAGCTTTACTAATTTGCATGTCTTCAAATCATTTCTTGAAAGTATTGTAATGTTCTTGCAATGCCTGGTACAATCTGGTACTTTTCCATTTGTACTTTTTCACTGATTGAATTCAGAGAGGAAATTTTCGACTGGAAAGGCAACTGGGTATGTTCGTTTAATGAATCGATCGGTGCATTCAGCGACTCCTGCATGTCTTTCTTATCGCCACATTGTTGTGGATAAGTAATGTAGATATGAAGATTGCTTTAGCTTAGAGCCTTGCAGTTAAGAAGTGTAACAAGCTGTAGAGGTTTTAAGGAGAGTTGCCTTCACAGGGCAGATGAGATGTTTTCAAAACCAGCTGCTTAATAAAAACAAATTTTAAAGGAAATAAAGTTCTATGGAAGAGCCCAAGTCTATCGAGTCTTAAAAATGCGTAAGCGCACCCTTTTTTACTTTTTTGGTAGACTGACAAAGCTACATAAGCCTTGCTCAAGCTGAGTGCGTTTTGATGTTTTTATACAAAAGCCACAAGTATTCTTACACCTTAAGTTTTTTAAAAAACGTTAGTTTTCGCAAAAACTAAGAACTCTAACAAGCTCATAGCTGTTGAGCTTTTGCGCCCAAACATTTTAGTTGTTAACATACTAAGCAGGAAGGTTCGTAAGCATAAGCACCTCAGTGCCAAGTTTGTGGATTTTATCATTTTTGGAAGATACGTAAACATCAAATTGGTTTTGGGTTTTGCTAAGACTTCTTTTTACAAATAAAAAGGCAAGATTTACCCTTGGAGTAAAATGCAGTTCAAGCTAATTTTTTTAATGCTCAATTTGGTAACTCAGGAACTTCAAAAAGAAATGTGAATATGGGATAGCGGTCTTATCAATTCCTAACGAATGCTATTACATTATCAAATTTCGTTATAACCCCCCCCCCCCCCCCCCTTTAAAAATCATCGTGCTTCATGCTTTAAAATTTAAAATTCACCTTCAACACCATTAAATTTATTGGCCAAAGGTCGAAAGTAAACGTAAAAGGAATCAAAATTTAGAGGAAAACGAAATAGTTTTCACAACACAATGAGAATAAAATATGCAACAGGAAATAACCGTCAATCAAACGCCAATCTGGAGGTCTTTACTCCAAGGCAGCCGCAAGCGAACACTATAAAACATCAAGTTGCGAACATCTATTGCCAGCCAGCTTAGACGTCATCAAGTGCAATGTTATACCCATGGCTTTCCATATTTCCCCAGGAATTCTCCAACCGCGCGCCGGCCGCCGCCCAATACACCAGCGGAGCCCTTTAAATCATTCATATTGAGAACACCGCCGGCCGCCGAGCAACGTGCTCAGCGCAGGAGTAAAGTTCGTCTTTTGTTTTTGTTAAATATTTGATACGATTTTATTGCATAGCATTCTAGCGACAGCTACAACTAAAACTATTGCTTCTGGTTCTGTGTTTGTCTGACGTTAAAAATGCATACAGGTGCAATGAATTATTCATCGCAGAATAATGGTATTTTGCTTTGGCATAAATATGTGAAGGGAAGCCTCTTGGCAGGCTCTGCATTTGCTCGGCACAGCTCTACGGCGGCCATTGCGGGACAGTGTGAGAAGAATTGCTTCTTTTTTTTCATTCTGTAATTATAATTTTGGTTTTGTTTTAAGGAAAACTAAAATTGGGGGCGAAAAATCTCAAAACTGCCACACAATTGCAAAATTGCGTCACACCTACGCACTCGAAAACGCTTAGCATGTTATTTTATGAATTAAATTTAATTTTTATTTTTAAAACTCCCCAAGGAAAAGTCTCCTCAAATGCACAGTCATGGCAGTTTAATATAATGGAGGCGATTTTAAATGGCACATATTCTTCTTGCTGCGAGAAGGAGAACGAAATTTGAAAAGGACAAAACTTGGGGTTACCAACAGTGCTGTGAAAAGGATCTGGCCGGAGTGATGGTCGTGGTGGAGGAAATGTATAGACGTTGCAATGCATATTTTATTATAATAAAAGTTTGAATAGTTTTTCAAAGTTTAAAATGGATGGTGTTGCGTTTTGTTTTTTTGTTAAATCAGTTTTTGTGTATTCTTATATTTTGTATGAATTTTCAGGAGTCATGAATATTATGTGTTTGTTATAAGATGCAACCCGTTTAAAACTGCTCTAAGGCACAATTTTTAATACTTTAAAAGAAACTCAAATGATAGATTGCAGAGTCAGACTTCGAAATAAAATATCTTACAGGAGGTCAAGGCTTCTGAGTTCCTTATTGAAAGGAGGGGGCTCTCAAGAGTTTTCAGTGAATTTAAACTTGAAAACCAACTTTTTATAGAATATTCTTCTTATACCATGGTTTCAGACATAAGCATTTGAATTTTCAGCAAACGCCGACATCTGAAGCGCATAGCCTAAAGTGTATTTCTGCATGCAAAAGACGAGCTAAAAATTTGTCCTGCTTGAAAACATATGTATGTAATTATTTGCTGGCATGTATATTTTTAGTCTAGTTCCTCAAAATGCGCTCCTTAATAGCTGTAGTTATGCAAATATAGCTGGGCTACGACACTATGGTTTTGTGAGCAAGACAACTCGTCACTTTTTGTGAATTTCGTAAGGATACGGAGGACTAGCGGCGCATTTCCATAATTAAGGATGAAACTCGTTACAAAATCCTTTTACAAGTTCGATTTCATATTCTGAAAACTATCTTACGTGTGCGAGATTAAGCTTAGCCTGACGGGAGCAATAATAAAGAAAATCAGTTGAAAACAAAAGTAACAAGTGGGAAAGTGCAACAGTGCGTATGCAAAAGTTTAAGTCCATCTAAGAAGGATTGCAAAATACCTGACCATACCAAAAAAAAAACTGCCACGCCTTTAAAAAGTGGGTGGGATACAAAAATATAACTGTTGAATGCTTTATACTAGTTGGTTGTCTACATTTCGGTCTAAGACTCCGCCTTTTTAACTTAAAAAAACCAAAAAATCACTTTTCTAACGCCACGCCCACTAAAGTTAACGTGTGCCTCCGCCCTGTACTCATACATGAAAGTTAGAAAATGCTAACATCTACAACTTTTGTCACATAATTTTTAGTCAAATTTCATATATATTTATTGAAAAACAGCCATTTTAAAAATTTTATATATATTTATTGAAAAACAGCCATTTTAAACTAAAATCCCTTAAAAAAGTGGGCATGGTCAATGATAAGGCTAAAATTTTTTGGCCACTTCAAAGACAATTACAAGGCAATGTTACATACCAAAACTGAATGCGCTAGCAATATTCTAACATAGCTAAAATTTAGAAAAAGTATTTTTTTTTAGAAAAAGTATTATTTTTTTAAATTAGAGATGGTCGCACAAACGGGCCTGTAGTGGGCGTGTCTGTGGGCGGATTCGGCTAATTTTCAAACTTGATCCGGTCCAATAGACTTTCAACCAACCCACAAAATTTGAGCTCTGTACGTTAAAATTTAAGGCCTAAAATTTGCTTACATACGGACGGACGGACATGGCTTAATCGATTCTCCTGTCGGTCCCATTCATATCTCTAAAAGGTCTTAGGGATCTACGGTGATTATTTAACTGCGTTACAAACTATACATCCAACTAAACATACCATCCATCGGTAAGTCGAATCACAAAAATCGACGGTCACAGAAATCGCCAAATCACAAAAATTTCCGCAGCCTGCTGAACTGTACTACCCGAGCCTCGTTTTGTACTACCCCCAAAAATGATACGAAAATGTCGAAAGCTGCAAGATAAAAGCAGAATTTTCGTTTTCGTAGTGTTTTTGCAAAATTTAGATTTAGATTTAGATTAGAATTTTTTCTTAAAAGTAAGTTTCAAACAAACAATATTTGGGTTCAAATAATATAAAAAATTCCATGATATAAAAGAAAACAAGTGAGTTAGTGATGCAGGATTTCATCTGTAAAGAACATCTAAATAACCTACCCTAATGAAATCATACAACGTAAGACAATTATTTGTATGAGCCATAACTCCAAAAATAGGCGTGGACTAAGGATCAAATTATTTAATCTTATTTCGTTCGAACCATCAGGAAACTTAAAAGTTTCCCTCAAAAGCGGGCGGAGCTCAAAACTTTGTATGGCACAAACTAAGAAAATGTTAATATCTATATAATAATTGGCATATAATTTTTTCTCGATTTAGAGCAAATTTTCAGAGAAATCAAGCTTTCAAAGATTTCAAACGTTACAAATTAGCATGGTCCAAGGTGTGGACGGGTCAATTTTCGTCGTGTTAAAGGTTTCTATCTACAATTTGCACACAATAAAATTTGATTCTTGAGCCTTGTCTTTTGAAGTCTTTCGAAATTAATTGTGAATTTGAGGTTGTGGGCGTGGCTGTGGGTGAATCTTAGCAAATTTCATACTTTGTCTTTGTTCTCTCTCGGACGGACGAACATGCCTTAATCAATTCATATGTTAGGTTAGGTTGGAAGGGTTGTTTGCACTTGGTGAAAGTTTACTCGGTGGCTAGATTTGCCGATTTGGGATTACCCTTGTAAGGTAGACTAACATGGTTGGACATATGTCTGACTAACTGAACCAGCCTGATCTTTTAATAATTCTTTTTAGGTCTAGTAGTAATATTCTAGGATATAAGAACCTTACTCCTAAAAAGGTTTGTGGTCGTTCTTGGAGAGCTGGACAGTGGCAGAGAAATTGTTCTATAGACTCTATTTCTTCTTCATCCCTACAGCTTTTGCAGAAGCCGTTCGCAAAGATTTCCATTCGTGTAGCCATGATACCAATGGTGCAGTGTCCTGTGACTACACCAACGAGTGTTTTTATGAAGTTTTTACTGAGAGATAGAAGGGTCGTTGTTCTTTTTAGGTCGAACACTGACCATAAGCAGTGAGTAATGATACATTCCTCAGACTGTTGCCAACTTTCACCGGCTAGTTTGACCGTGTATTGATCTAAAAGACTTTTGGTTGTGTTGATTTCTGATATTAACAATGGGGGATTTACCCATTGTTAATATCAGAAATCAGAACCTTTCCTGGCCAGTTCGTCCGCCATTTCATTTCCGGCCACGCCAACGTGCCCAGGAATCCAGCAGAGTAGAACTGTGTGGAGGCTTATTTCCTTTAATGCCATGAGGCAGTCCTTGACACACTTGGAGTACACGAGGTCGGAGTCCAGGGCTTTAAGTGCTGCTTGACTGCCAACACATATTCTGATTTCCGTTGCAGGAAGATCCATAGATTGAACTGTCTGTGCAGCTCTCTTAACCGCAAAAATCTCGGCTTGAAAGACACTGCAGTCATTTAGTCAATATGACTGGTTGATTTGCAGTGTTTCCGAGAAGACTCCTGAACCTGTTCTGGTTTCGATATATCGGTATATATAGAGATACCTTTGATGTCAACACTTGTCTCAACCCAGTCTTGCCTAGTTTAGTTTAGCTTAATGCCCCAAGGGGCAATTTTAATAAGCTTAATACAAGCAAACTTAAAACTAGGTACAAAATCTTATACTTAACTTAAAACTAGAGGGGGAAAGTAAGAGCTGGGACCGAAAAGGTTGCTGAAATTAAGAATGGATAGAATTTAGGAGAATTTTTTTAAACAATGGTTTGGGGCATTTAAGGTCAAAAACTTCAGCGTAGTTATTAGTAATTCGTAGCATTCTAGTGATTGGCTCAAAATGACCATAATTCCTGCGGTGGGAACGGATCTGAGATTGCGGGGATTAGGTGAAAAGGAAATCAATTGGAGAAGCTGTAGGCTGTCAATGTTTCCGTTTAAAAGCTGGTGAATGAAGAGGATGCCGGCTACCTCTCGACGTTTTTTTAGTGATTGCATGCCAAGTAGGCTTAGTCGATGCCCATACGTCGGCAACACGAAGGGATTGGTTCAGCCGAGACCACGAAGAGCGAAACGAAGAAACCAAGCATATTCAAGAAGAGGTCTAACGAATCTAATGTAGAGGGCTTTGGTGACATACGGATCAGAGAACTCCTTGGACCATCTTTTTACGAAACCTAGAGCAGAGTTTGCGCGGTTTATGATGTGTTAGAAGGGAAGATCAGTTCCTTGTCACAAATAACGCCTAAATCACGGATTTCGGTTGTTGTTGGGACAGGCTCATCATTAATGAGGTAGATTCTTATAAGTTGGGGGGTACGTCTACGGGATTAGGTTATTGCCTTGCAATTGCTGACGTTAAAGACTAAATAGTAGAAAATAATTGGGAAGGCTAGTTTGTCAATAGCCTTGCTGAAATCAGTGGCAACGGCGTCAACTTCCTTTTCATCTTCCAATGCGCATAGGGTCCTTGAAACAAATTCAGTGAGATTGGTAATGGTGGTAGCCATCCGATTTTCTTTTGGTGTTGATGCCTTCTTGCTATAATTACTTTGAATCTTTTATTGAAGTCAAATTTAGGTTTCTTATACTCTGTACGGGTTACAGACCCATTTTGATTTAAGATGTTCAGTATATGTTCGAGTGTCCTAGACATTGTGACTTCCATAGGTTATTCTCTCTTAGGCTAAGAGCTGCCTTTGCCGTTTTCATTCAAGAAATTCACATGTTGGTCTCAATCATATCTCTTAAAGGACTCAGGGGTCTACGGTTATTATTTCACCAGGGCCTACCTAGATAATTATCTGAGGAAGGACGAAACTATGAATATCTTCTCTTCATCACTGTCAGCATGCTACAGTGCGGGCAGATCGACAGAGATCCAATGACGAATAACCTTCCAAATGTCATGCGTGCAAAAGAGTATTCTCTTTTGGGCTTTGAATGAGCATTCGATAACGCATCGCATGACGCAATTGAATGACCCTACTCATAGAAAAGAGGTTAATGACACAATATGAAATCCTGATCGATGCCAGAATTTTTTGAACCAAAGTCTATGCCATATAAGTTTGCCCAAACTTATCTTATCTTATTTAAATTCATTTGCTGTTATTCCTTACAAAGCTTTTAAATTTATTTAATAAAAAGGACGTAGCATGACCAGCTCCTTTGACTTAATATAAATATAAGTACATCCAAGTTTGCGTCTTAAACTCACTCAAAAATTTCAAGTGTGTTTAATTAAATTTCAAAACTTCAAATTCAAGTTTAGTAAAACCGACCCCTTAAAAATGGGATTGGCTAAAAAATTTGTCTGGCAGAAGTCTAGAATAGAGTCAGGTTTTTCTTATATGGCTTATATGGTACGGCATCCACGTTTTTCTGGAAAATTTTAGTCTTTTTCTTTCTTAAATTCTGCGTGGCCCAAAACCTTATATACAAAAAAGTGTTTTCAACATAATAAATTAAGTAATTATACCCCACCCAGGGTATATTAAGTTTGATGTATAATTTGTAACGCAGTGAAATAATCACCGTAGACCCCTAAGACTTTTTAGAGATATGAATGGGACCAACAGGAGGCCTTTAGGCCTTAAATTTTAAGGTAGAGAACTGAAATTTGGTGGGTTGGAGATTTCAGATCAAGTTTAAAAATTAGCTGAATCCGCCCACAGACACGCCCACTACAGGACTGTATGTGCGACCATCTCTAATTTAAAAAAATACTTTTTCCAAATTTTAGCTATAATACAATGGCGCTAGCTCCATTCATTTGGTATGTAACATTGCCTTGTAATTGTCTTTGAAGTAGCCAAAAAAAATTAGACTTTTCATTGACCACGCCCACTTTTTAAGGGATGTTAGCTTAAAATGAATGTTTTTCAATAAATATACATGAAATTTGACAAAAAATTATATTTTGTAGATATTAGCATTTTCTAACTTTTATGTATATAGTGTATGTGCCTCCGCCCACTTTTGTGGACTTTTGAAAACCCTGAAGGTAGTTGCGCATTTAGAACGATTTTGAAAATGTTTGTGTGCAGGATGTCAAAGAGCTCTCTAGCTAAGAATTAAAAGCCTAAAAATTGGTCCCATATGGAGGTCACTTACGGAGGGAAGAACGGACAAATATCCCCCATCATATAATGCCCTTACGGTCATTACAAACTTTGCGGGACTATCATCATATTTCTCTGTTTTACATATTCGTTTATATCAATCTTAATAAAATGTACTTCAATATACAAATAAACTCATATAAATAGTGTAGGGTTTAAGAACAACGTTATAGCCAGCTTTAAAGATAAACTCAGGAAAGCTAGAGAGGGAAAACAATCATGAAAGAATATGAAACAGCACCAAAGGCACAAGGCATGCTCAGACATGTCTAGAAGAAAACAACGCATGTATAATAGCCTGAGAAAGAACAGACTGGGTATACTAATGGCGAAAAACGAAAGGTAACTAGGCATAATAAGGAATGCCTCTGCAGAATCTTCCAAGAGACCGATAAAGTTAAAAAATTAGTTGGAACCTGACAAAAAGGATGAAACTAATTCAAATGAAAGGAATGGCTCGAGTTTAGGTCGCGTCTAGTAATAATTTAAACTAAGCCAACTTGATTTATTCCACAAATATTATTCCCATTTTCCTATTACGAGTATATTAAAAAGGTTAATTGCTGTTAAGTTGTGTGCATCCTGGTCGTTGTAGACTGACTAAAAAACAGGCAGACTACAAAAAAACTGAAGTCAAGACCCACTCCAATAAATAGACTATACTCTCTCCTTAATTCAATTTGCCATCATCGTCTTATGTGCCCAAATACTAGCACAGTTTTTATACTCCGCAAAAAAGGCGTGATCTTCGTCCTGTGCATCGTTCAAAAAGACACTTTTCATTGATATCCTTAGCACGACAGTTTTTATCGATTTAGTCGCACCCACGGTGATTTAATCTTTTTCCAAGGCACAAGAGCAAGTCAAACGATATAAGCCATAATATTTTGTATCCTGTCGAGAGCCAAATCAAATTATTTTGCAAATAGGAAAAGAACGGCTATAAAGGGGTTGCATCCACAAAGAGCCCTTAAGAAACCACAGAGCAATAGTCAGAGCCCAACACCGTCAAGGAGGCTTCATGCTGTGTAATACGTTTTATTTGGAATCACCGTGTTTGATTCGTTTTTTCTTATTTTGGTGTGGCATCAGGCTTGATTTCGTGCATTTCAAGTTTCCCTCAAGATTATAAATAAAGCCTTCAAGGACCTGCCCCGCGTGGAAGATTAATCGAAAAATTTGCGGTCCGCATTTAAGTTGGGCTGAATAAACGGACGCGCGACTTTATTGACAGGGAGGTGGTTACAAATTGTGGTTAATTGGGCAGAAATCTTAGGGGTTGTACTCTCGGTTCGTATGAAATTTTAATGTCCTTGTCGGTGTGTATGTGTTTCTTAGCCTGCCAGGCTGCCAGGGTTGAAAATCAATTTTCAAAATATACCACGATTTATGGATGATGAGGCAGACAGGCATCGGTACATAGGAGTACTTCAATAACCTGGTCGACAGACTACTGGTGTTTATAAATTAGCGCGCAAATCGCATGGTGGTTGTCCAGGACTACCTACGACTATAGCTGATGGAACACCGTGTAGTGCGTTTGTCCGGTAGACAAATGCTTCATCGTATTATGGCATGATTAAGTAAGTAGCCAAAGGTATGGCAAACAAGAAGACACGGCCATTGCAATCGTCGTCGTCGCAGTTACCTGCAAAATGGATACGGATTGCAGTATGTCGGGGGTATTTTCTATTTCCGATGAATTATTCAGCCTGATTGTGCAGCGAGCCGGTGACGTGGTGTCGTATACATTTTATGCTATAGAAATCTAAATTTATTTATACTGTATGTAGTATGCGCTCATCAAATACGGATGCACGGCGATGAAGATGTGCATAGATGCAGACTCTATACACTTCTACTGATGCTGCCGTCATCCAAATCTTATCCAAATAAATGAACGCATACAGGGTTGCAGGCACAGCACGGGCTTGTCTGTGTATATGCACGGATATAATATAATTAACATGAATTTAACAGCATCATCGAAATGACAACTTACAGACACATTGTGCTGTGGGCCGAGGTCCGACCAAGCTGCTTACAGTGCGTCTGTCTGTCTACTTGACCAACATCATGGTCCTGGGAGCACCACTGGCAATTGGATGGAGGAGTCCTTGTAAAATATGCATGAGTGCAATACAAATATATATAAAATAAACCAGCAGTGCAGTAAACAATAATTAAATTCAATCAATCATTTGCTAATTTACAAATTAACAACGTCGAAGTGATCATTTTACATATGTAACTAGATTGGTTTGCTTTGGTATATAGGTATACCTACGGCTTTCAAATCGTTCTCATTGAAGACACAGAGAAAGTGCTTGGAGCATCAAAAAAAAAGAAAACATTAAAATAATCATCAGGATATTTCCACTATCTTAGCTGCGTTTGACATAGTTGCCTTCCCTGATTATTATTACTTTTTTCTGTTTTACTTCAAAGCATTCACACAGCACTCCCTCACCCTCATATACACACTGAGTCATTATCACTGAGGTGTTATTAAAAATACATACATTCGTATGTACAATACTCTTATTCATTCGTTGCAAAGGACATATTAAAAATGCTTACCTCTTTGAGTTCTACATTTTAATTTCACCCAAAAGGAAGAAAGCACACCTTGTACCGCCTGCCACCCAATTCTTGTAGCTGTGTCGTCCTCGTCGTCCCCTCAAACGTTCTTCGCTGCTAAGAATACGCTGCACTGTATCCATTCAAACCCCAGAAGCGGAAGGCAAAAGTCCCATAGAGGAGAGCAAAAAAAAAATTAAAAATATAAGATGAAACCTAGATACAAAGCCCGCGAACCAGTAGAAGATGAACAATAAATGTTGAATCAGTGTATAGGTGCATTAAGGTGCACTAATAATTGGGGTGTGCAACGTACTGGCAGGATCAACGACGCGACCTGGGTGGGGGGGGCATAGAGCCTTTGCTCTTGCAAACAGAAATTCATGTAACCTGTGCTGTAAGTTTTCCCTCTATACAAGGAAGAGTTACCTGCAACAAAAATAAAGACAAAACTATGCTCCTTATTTTCTTGCAAGGATATTAATAATTTCTTTGTTTTTCGCTGAGGAATTTTAAATTTGAATGTTTTACTCCAATTCGCCATTTGCATTTGAGTAGAAATAACTCCGCAAAAGTGAGTGTGTTCTACGAAGGAAGTGTTATAAGGATTCATCCTTAGATTTGTCACAAATTTTATCTGTATCCTCTCACCTGTCCTAGAAGCACTATTGACTTTCTACTTTTTTAATCTTCGTGTAGGTACTTATGTTCATCTATTAACGCGATACTGTTTGTAGGCTGAAAAATCCCCTTATGCGTGTTTAGAGTCCTTCATACCACTTATGTGCCCATTAGCATCCTTGCGAAAAAGCTGAAGCTCAGCTGTTTGAAGCCATGAAGGTAAAGGCATTAAGTAAAGGCGGGTTTGTCGCACACGACCTTTTGGTCTATCGTGCCCCCAGCATCACCAGGGAGACCTACATGCATTAGAGTTCCTCTGGGGATCATTTGAGGGTTAATGAACTCTTACTTCACCTTGGCGAAAAAATTCTGTCTTAGAGCGAATACAGTTTCTTTTAAGAACTAAGGATGAGAGATGGCTCTAGTGAAGGTATTTCTTAAACTGATAATTGATGCTTGTCCAAATATTTGTGTCTTTTGTCTTTTTCCCACAAGAACCCAGCAGATGTTCTGGGTTTCTCCGGTCTCGTCGCAGAATCTGTTGTGACCTCCTCTATACTCCTTTAGTTTACAGTGCTCCGTTAGGAAGCCTGTAAGGATATGGAGGTTAGATACTCATTATGCATGCTTTTAATCTTTTGGGGTTGTACTGTCCAAAAAGTTTTTTGGCCTGCCCCATACCTCCCCTAGCGTTGTTCCATGTTCTTGCCTTGATTTCTCTAGTTTCCTGAATTCATCCTCGAGGGTATAATCCCCTAACCCGCAAAATGGTTCAGAGCCTATGAAGCCTCAGATGCCTTCTTCCTTGCCATTGAGTTGGCCATTTCATTACCCTCTATCCCTACATGACCAGGTATCCAGCAGAGGGCAATTTTATTAGTTAATTTGTAAGTTTTTGGGGGTCATAAAGTCCAAACTTCACACAACTTTGGACTTTATGGCATAGGAATTGGGTGCTATAATGGCAGTCTGACTGTCAGCTCGAAAGATGCTGGTACTTTTGTCGATGGATTTAGAGTATTTGGTCTTAGGCCCGAACACTCCTGCTCCTGTTCCTTCATCAGTTGTTCGCCGTACACAATTTTGTTGTTTTGTTGCTCAGGTTAAGAATTGTGAATTTAATGCTCCACCTCTTTTTATTACTAAGCCTCACAACAACTTTTGAAAGTCGAACCACCTAATGGTGTCATCCCTAGGGAAAGCCAGGTGGAGTATTAGTTTAATACGTACAGTGCATCGCAAATCGCTTCTCATCGAACGTGCCTCTCCCTATTCCTTCTATGGCCATTTTTATAGGACAGCTTTGCTTGAAGATTCCTCAACCATTAGATGCAGAGGAGTCAGCTCCAACATCCATGGCTGCGACTGGGCACGTTCTCATAGCGCCTGTTATGCAGAAGCAGGCCAGTCCTTGCACCTTGTTGAGTGTCTCCCTCGTCAGTCTAGTTCTTTTTTCCCACGAAATTGCTCGTATGTCACTGGTCTCACAATAGCCATATATGTACATCTACCAAATGATTATTATGCTGCATCCGATAAATCATTAGAGCTCGCGTCGCTCAGAATAGTGCGGGTTAAAAACTTTCAGGCTCAGACGGCTGCAAGGTTTTAAAAGCCGAGATTTAGGCTGGTCTGTCGATGCATTGAAAGTTTTAGACATAAACGAGACCTTATTGTTAGGTCTAGGTAACCCTGTTTGGCCCTATTGTTTGGCCCTACGTAACCCTTGACCATCTTAAAACGCAGATGTTTTAGAACGAATCGCAAGTGGATGGGGACCTTAGTCAGCTTCGCGTGCAAAGCTGGAGACGAAAAGATAGGAACAGAGCTGGCTAGTGTCTCTTGTAGTCTTGTATTGTAGGTTGAAGCCCAGGTCCAACATGCACTGAAACACCACCCAAAGTAAGGTGTTGGATAACAATTATTCCTCCACATTGTCGAAGTTTTAGGATATGCTGCGTTTAATTAAAAGTGAGTTTCGCTCAAGTTTCATTGAGGGGAGTGAAAAACTGCCTGAAGTTCCTTATGGGCTACGCCCCTTTTGTTTCTCCTCTTATTTCTCCTTAATTCCGCCAACTCAAAGTTCGCACAAAATGCGATCATTTTGACTATTAAAGAAGCTATGAAATTGAGCTTCGTCACTGAAGATGACTTTGGTCGAAAAACCTTTGATAGTTTTGAAATACCGCTCAACCGAGAAAATGTTTTGTTAAGAATGCTTCTTTTGTATAGCACTGCATTTTTATAAGCCGTTTACCGTTGGCATCACTGCATTATAAATTATGGCGTAGAATACAAATTTCGCGTGAATTGTGGGACACCCAAGGTACGCACTATTGCACTTCCCCACTTGTTTTATTCGAAAATCAGTGTCAGAACTGTATCTTCTTAAAGCTCAAAGATCTTAAGGATCCATAAGTTTAAATTTTAAGCCAGGGCCAACTTCTTATGTATATGGTGCGTGTGTTGATACTTCACATACAAGGGGACCTACAATTTTTGGCCAACCCGAATGGCACTTTGAGAAGTTTTTCGGGGCAATTGTTACTCTCGAAAGGGCTTTTCAGACACTTGCGGAGATGGGGACCATGTACGAAGCCAGACCTCCGGCGTAGTAAGCACACATACTCACCACGGCATGCGACAAATTATATTACCTGCCACTCAATCGGCTTCTAATCGCATGCGCTCAATAATTTAGCAGCAAATGTTGTCATAAACTGCGCCACTGGTGTTGAGTTTTGTTAAATTTTTACGACAATTTTTTCTTGACAATTCAATCGCCTTTGTTTTTTTTTTTGCCTTAAGTACACCAGGGATCGATGAGGTTGTTCCTTGAATCTTGATTGATCAAACAGTGACAACACCTGTTGGCCATGTCCTATTAAAACCATGTTTAGTTCATTTCCCTAATGAGTCAAAATCCCTCTACTAAACGGACATAATCAAACCTCCATCATGCAAATCAAATTAGTGCGTTGTTTCCAGTATTCCCCTTCGTGCTAACACAAAAAAAACGTAACGAATCCTGTGCACACAAAACACTCCACACAAAAAAAAGTGAACAGATTTAAATGTTAACCCATTAATTACTGGATTGGTTTTTTGACACTTGCATCGATATCCACTTTACAGGCAATAAACAACCGCATCAACGTTCGCAGCATAAAAACAATAATGCAACAAATTGCATTGCCATGTGATACATCCTGCCTGTACCCCCATCGCCCATTTCCATTATGCTGTGTCGCCGCCAATGCAATACCATTCGGCGATGCAAAAAAAACCAAAAAAAGGATAACGCATTCCGAATAAAAACATAAAAAACGCCAATTATTCCAGCAATCAGCTCGGAACCGACGGATTTCATGTGTAGCTGTCCTTTCCAATGATGCCGATGATGATGTTGCCACCGACAAACCAACGCGGGAGGCCGAGGAGTCAGGTGTAACCCCTTGGACGCATCGATGATGCCCCTTCAATTCGGCATGAGAATGCGGTGATTATTGGTTGCTTATTAAGGTTTTTCCAGTTCTGTTCTTTTTTATCCATGTTTGTTGATTCGGTCGGCCTATAACGTGGCACGTGGCGCATATTCGGTGCATCAACTTGGGCCATCAGAACGGTGGCGGGTGGCAGTTAAACACTGTTAAAGTGTCATCGAGTGGTTTGTTGTACCAACCACACCGTGCACGAGTCTGTTGCATTTTTGAATGCAGGCGTGCAATGCACACTCGTGAACGGGTCGGCCGGCCGGCGGCTGGGGGTGTTCACGAAAAATTGTGAAATTGCTCCACACGGAAAAAAGCAGCGAAACCCCCAAACAAAATACGAACGTGTTAACTGTTAAGTGAAAAAAGGTTTATCGTTGGGCCCGTGTGGTTGGCTTATCAGTGGGTGAGTGTTGAGGCCTATTCATATATGGTGAAGCTGGTGCAGCAGCAGCATACGCTGAACTTCCCTTTCCCGGGTTTTCTTTCCATTCCAGTCGATTAATTGTTGATATGTAATACTCGTTTCGGGAAGTCAATTGTGAAGTTGCTCCCATGTTCGGGGTCGAGTGTATTGCTTTCGTTTTTTTTTTGTTCCGAAACCTAAACCGTGGATACGCGATTTCGATTGCACTTTTGGGTGTAATGCACTTTCCTCGCCGCTGTCAATTTGTTCATGTTCATACATGTGTATTAATTGTTAGGCCTCTCAACAGGTGGTGAGCTTACGGGCTTATGGCTGATGCTGGAACAAGCTTATTGGCGCGGCGCCGATATTGACTTTGGAATTAAGGGACATCTTTTTTATTTTCCTGCTTTTTGGCCATGAGACTATACTGACTGTGGGACGGAGTGGCTCTTTTTTTCGAAAACCTTAAAGTTATGATTGATTGAGATTGAATTTTTTAATGTGGTTTCCTTCTAATAGTAGATGCAAATACATAAGCTTATCTAAGCTTGCTAGCCAATAGCTAAATTAAATTTATCAAATTCAATTGTGGCATACATTTTTCTTGTTTTAAGGTGGCGCCTCTGTTATGAAACTTGCTAGCGTTTTCCATATACTTTCTCTGTATAAGTTAAGAATTCAAAACAAGCCTCATTATGCGATTGGATTGTGTTAAGCCAGGTAGATTTTCCAGTGGTTAAAACGAAGTTCCCAGTCGTTAACCGGTGTTTATTGATCACGTAATAAAGCCCTTATCCTATAAAAATGGGTTCTGAAACACCCCTATATAGTCTGCGGACAGAATCGTTATGCCAGGACCTGGCAACTTGGTTGTACTTATGTAGATGTAGTTCTAGGCTAGGATCATAGTAATTTTTGACTGTCAGTCCACAGAGTATAAAAAAATATAGTGCGAGTATTGCTGCTTCGAGGAAATGCGTATCCTTATCTATATTTTAGCACTTTTTTTAACCTTTTTAGTATAGCGATTCGGCGCAGGCAGAACAGTATGAAATTTATAAGCAGCATTCCTTTTATAATGTATGGGTAACGTGGCCTCGGTGTTGGATCTATGAGCAAAACTAACACCTTTTGCTTAGAGTGACCAACAAGAGCGTCAGCGTCATGCCTGTTTCACATCAAGAGCAAGAGAGCGAGCGGGAGTCTCGGGCAAGCTGTCAAATGAATTTCAATCAATCGCAATTGAAATCTTTCAATCTTTCAATTTCAGGCAATAGCCAGTGGTTCACAATACCGGCGTTATCCTTGTGTGGCAAGCCGACCCTTTTGAAAAATTGAAAAACCCTCGCCGAGGTCGACGATAATTATGTCAATCGCTGTTGTGAGTTATGACACGCTGTTGAATTGGCGTTTTTTTCTCGAATCCAATATACTTGTTGTGATATACAAACCATTCATATGTAATAAATTTGATAAATTTTAGAAATTTGTTGCGATTTGTCACTGTGCAGTCAAAACAGTCGTCGCGGTTTCGCGCTTTCATTGTGTAGTAACAAACGATTTCGCCGGTCTCGTGCTGTCGCTGCCGCTCTGGTTTGACGCTTTCGCGCTGAATGTAAAACGGCCATCAAATCAGAGCAACAGCGTCAAAGCGAGACTAGAAAATCGTTTGTGTCCGAACGACACAATGAAAGCGAGAAACCGCAACGACTTTTTTGACTGCAAAGCGATAATGTGTGAAATATTGTCGACTCTTTTTTACACATTTACGGTTTTATCTGGTTTAAGTATTTCGGGCTCTTTTTCACGAAAGCGAAAGATGGAAGTAGTAATTCTGAGTTATCCAGTAGGATTGGCCAAGCTGCAGCAACAGTAAAAGAACTGCGCCGACCGGCCATCAGGAAAGCAGAGCTTGGATTGAGAGCAAACTGATCTCAGTTTTTAATTCAGTGTTCGTTCCAACCCTCATCTATGTTGATGAAATTTGGGTAATGACCGAAAGAATCAGATCGCGGGTACAAGCTGCCGAAATGAGATTTCTGAGATGCGTTGCTGGTGTTGCTCTTAGGGATAGAGTGAGAAACGTCAGTATTCGTAGGAATCGTGGTGTTGAGCAGCTGCTTCTCCGAGTGGAACGATCATACGGGAACCACAAAGCAGCCTGGGCTTGGCCTCGGCTTGACGGTTACAAGTTCAGCCATACGATTTCAGTGTTTCCTAACATAATGAATCTCGGCTTCAAAATGTTGTTTGCAGAGAGAAAGAGTGCGCAAAGAGAAAACGTAATGCTAGGTAATGAGGCTCAGAAGCCCAGCACGAGTTCAGATCTGCTGAGCTTTTGCTTCGTGTGAAGCAAATGGGGGTTAATTTCGATCGCACACAGGAAGCCAATCAGTCTGCCTTTGGCTATGTTTGTTTAAGTGTGTTGGTGATGCACGGATATGAGCAGAGTATCTGAGTTTGTCTACATTTTGAGCCAAATTGCGTATTATTTATTTATTAGTTGGACAAGAATGTTCCACATAATTATGTACACAGCATAGCTACCAGGGCTTTCGGCTATGTGTTGCGTATTTTTTAATTTATCGTGGTGTGCTTGGAGAACTAGTGACTGCATAATAAAAGCTCTCTCTCCATGAGCGATATGTCATTGCAAAACCGGTTTGGACACGTTGTTCGCATGCCCCCGACAGACATCTATAGACAGGTTATGTTAGCCGAGATGCAAGCGCGTCGCCCGCCTGGTAGGCCAAGAAACAGGTGGCGGGATCAGGTAAGGAACATCTCCGAGACCCGTCCGGGGATCGCGCCTGTATCTCTTGAGTTGGTGGCCGAAGATCGGGAAAGATGGAGGGACCATTTACCACCCTCGCTCCGCGACCCTTCTAAGGATAAGCGATCACGGAAAATGATGATGATGGTTTACTCTTCACAACCTGTATTTTCTTTTAAGGACAGTGAATGCCAGAAAAGTCGTCGACTGCGGCAAGGTGTTTTTCGTTTTTTCCAAATTAACATGAAATGAACAAGCTTATTCAACAATTGTAGGTACTTTGTTGCAATTCAACTCAAATTTATTTTCAGTGACTTGTAGAGCTTTCTGTGATCGTTTTTGTTCCCTTTTCTCAAACTTGACCCATGTCTGTTGCCTTCTTTATACTAAGTGATAACTCAAACCATCACAAAGGTACACGAAGGTACTTTTCCGATCATTTTGACTGTTTCCAAAAGTCTATAAATGTTAACCCAACTGTAATTAAGTTTAACGAGCACATTTTTCTCATTAGAAGATAGATAGTTGGACCTACCTATGCCGATTTATCGTAAGACAATAGTTTTTGTGAACGGGTTTTCCCACATAAAACAACATTTTCTAAACTATGTCTATTAACCTCCATAACAAAACCTATCAATCGAGCCATTAAAAAGCCACCAACGCACATTAAAAAATTTTCCACTCCGAATCGGAGATTTATGTAATCGAAAAAAAAACTAATAATGGCTTTTCGATAACGCAAAACTGCCTGCTGCTTAAAATCATAATTTGAATTCATATCGGCCAATTGGAAACAAAAAAAAACTAGCAAGACCAACAACTAAGCCAGAGAACAAAACCAACCGAAATAAAATAAGTTTGAAACAAAAATTTATTTTCCCAAATACAAAATATACACGAAAATGCAAATTCAAATGCAACCACCACCAGCCAGCCATCATCGCTCCCCTCGACGTGTCCTTCTTGAAGGCAAACATTTAACCGGAAATCACGAATTCAAATTTCATTATGTTCACGACCAGTTGCGAGTGGCTATACAGTCTACATACCATTCGTATTACCTGTGTCTATATGAACCTATGCCTACCTTACCTAACTCGAACCTCAAAATAATCATTTCACTTCTGTAATTATCATCGAAACGAAATCGAAGGATATTGGAAAGTAACGGTAAATAATTTGCATTTGAAAGTTTATTAAAACAATTATTATTGATTACGAGAAATATTCGTATCCGCTTTTCTATAATTCAAAAGTTGCAGCCCGCCCCACGAACCCCCCAAATCGTCCTCGCCGCCTTCGCCGTCGTCATCCATCGTATGCAAGAAGAAGGGCTCGGATCGGATCGGAATAGCATCGGCCCCGATGCAGTACAGTAGTAGCATGAGTATACGTAACGTAGTAGTATCCCTGTACCCATTAGTCTCTGGTTCCTGGAAAGGCGCTGCAGAATGGGATTATCAAACATACATTTTATTATCGAATGGAAATCTATATGTAAATGTGTGTGATGCCAAACTTTAAATCGAATTTTTACGGCATTCGATTCGATTTGCTTCGACGACGGCGGCGCAGCGGTGTGGTAACGGAGGAGCTGCTGACGGCATTAGGTGAGCTGGCAAACTCATAGAAAAGGTGCACCAAGCACCGCACCATGGTTTGTTCGTAAGGAATCCACTCGATTAAGTTTGGGCTTGAATAACAGTCGAGTAGGTTGCGAAAGTGAGGCAGTTTCCCCTCCTTGAACCATGATGTAGCGCCTCTCTACTTTTTAAGTGGAGCACGGAAAATATTTAACGATGTGCTTTCTCACGAAGCACACACATGCTGCACTAGATGTTTTAGGAAATTATATGTATTTTTAAGGATTCAGAGGACGGTGAGTAGGTGGCACACCAAGCCTGGAGTACTCTAGTACCGATAAAAATATTTCGTGTTTAAATTAATAATTATTTTTTTAAATTTGCTATTGGTATGGACATTTTTTAATGAAATCAATGTTGGGAATTCGGAGGTAACCTATAAGGCTTTCCATTTCTACTGCATTCTCAATCGGTGGAGAAAAAATAATTTCAAGAATCGATTGCAAAACTTTGTTATTTTCGAATTTTTCTATTATTATTTCTATTATATCTTAAGGTAGCAATATGGCAAGCGAAACTTAACCTGGAATTTAAAATGAGTCCCAAATATTTAAACTGACTAACACTTTCAATCGGGGTAGTGGTTAGTGTGAGTGCTTAATACGCCGGAGGTCTGGGTTCGAATCCTGCCATCGTCACCTGAAAAACAAAAAAAGACTTGTTCTTTTTCACGGCCCCCACCTCCGCAAGGGTCTGACAAGCCCTCCGAGAGTATCATTTGTCTTGAAAAACTTCTCAAAGTGCAGTTCGGATTCGGCAAAAAATTGTAGGTCCCCTTGTATGTAAAGAAATTAACACACCACACACATTGTTGAGAAGTTGGTCCTGGTTCACCTCGAGCTGTTGCGCCACTCTATTTATTGATTTTATAACACTTTCAATCAAAAAAAAAAAAACATTGTAATGTAAGGTTGCAGGTTGCAGTTGAAAGACGAGAGAGAGAAACTTGGCTTGTAACAAGTAAGTTTGAAACTTTGACAGTCGCATAAAAGAAAACATTCACACCAAGATCAGGAACAAACGAAATGTTAAAAAAAAATATTTGTTTTGGAGTTCATAACCAAATTGTGTTTGGAGAACCAGGTTTTGGAAAGGCTAAGATCCCAATTAATCTCGGAAATAAGATCAGGGCGACTTTTTGAGCTACAACACAAGCCAATAACATCTGCGAAAGCAGTTGGTAACCCTTTAAAATACAGTTCAAACTGTGATTTTATGTAGATAAGAAACAAAACTTTGGACCTAGAACAAAGCCTTGGGGCGCCCCAAAGTTAGAAAACAAAAGATTGCTCCTAATATTCCCAATTTTAAAGCTTCGAGATCTATTATTTAGGTAAGATCTACCTTTTAAAATTTTTCGAGTAGAATGATGTGGTATGGGTCCGCCATATCAAAAGCCTTTTTTAACATCAACAAATAGGCCAGCCGTAAACTTCTTACCGTCAAGGTAAGCCATAACGTTGCTGCAAAATTCAACAAGTGCATATTCGGTTGACATGCTCTCTTGAAAACCAAACCGGGATTTATGAAAGAATTTATTTCTTTAGATAGAAAAGAAACTAGTCTATTCTTAACTAGCCTTTCAAACATTTTGTTAAAGAAGGAAGAAGTTAAATGCACCTGTTATTACACATTTGTACTGTGGAAACTTTTTTTAAAAGCAGTATAACCTTAGCGAGAGAGCGATCAAAGGGTCTCGGGAGAGCTGTCAAATGAATTTCAATCAATGGCAATAGACCTTTTTTCACGGCTGTCAAAATCTGACATCTTTCGCAATTTTCAACCACGGGATTCCAAGCAAATCACGTTTTTATATGAAAAAATACAATAGTTTCTGTAGAAGTGCGAATCTATATATAAAAATGAATTCTTGCATGTTTGTTTGTCTTACACACGTGTCTATACCATTTATCAAAATGCAATGAAATTTGGTGAGCGGCTGTTCGCATACTCCCCGTAATACACTGAGTTACAAAAAAAGTTGCGCATCCTGAAATTTTGCAATAACTTTAAGAAATTTATAAAAAACGGTTTCCTCAATACGAAACACGAATCACAAAGAAAATTGAAAAAAAATTTGGAAGCTTGCAAAGAATATTCCATGTAATCAATAAATCACTAAAAAAAATTAAAGCCACGCGAAAACATAGCGGTATATTACTTAAATGATAACCAGCATGAAAATATGCCACTATGCACTTTGTGTGTTCGCCACTTTTTTTGTAACTCAGTGTAGTTGCTTTAAAAAAATAAAAAAATTGCAAAGAGTAATGCATCAAATGAATAGTAAACGCTGAACGGATTGTTCGTTTTTGACAATTTTTGGCTTGATCAATTCGTATTGACCCAACGAAGGACATTGGCCCATAGATAAAACTCTCAGAAAATTTCCAATGCAACTTGCGCACATTCACTCCGTTTAGGATATTTTAATTTAATCAAATCAAAATATCAAAAAATTAAATAAAGTCTGTAAAAACAAATTTGCCTTTGGAGGCCACAGTGTTTGGGTGGACCGCTTCGCGGATTTAAAGGATTTCAACCCTCTTTATCGCGGGGCTTGGCCGATAAAGAGGGTTGAAAGGTTCTTATTAAAACTACTTATTTAAAGTAATTTTCAATCCAGTTCGAATTGAAAATTCAAAGCTTAAACGGGATAATGTCTGCCGGGTCAGCTAGGTAGGGTTTCAGCTGTCTGGCAGGCGCCTGTGGCCATATACGGATATGTGAAAGTTGCACTCTTTTTTACCTTTTTTCTCTATAAATTCTAAGCTAATCGAGACCGACAATTTTAAATGGCATATACGGAATCGGGATACCCAAATCCATATATTAGAATAAAAAATCCAACCAATTCCACTTCGACCTACAGTAAGCTTAGTGTGATAAAGAATTTACTACTTTAACGATAAAAAAAAATTATACAAAATTTTTTTCCTACACAAAAAAAAACAGTTCTCAAATACATTTGTTTTAAATAGTCGCTAAGTTGAAAAAGTTAAGTTTTTTTAAGGTACTCAACTTTTTGGTCAATTTTCTTTATTTTTCGTATAAGAAAACTTTTTGGTAAAAGATGAATGAAATCGGTAGTCATTCTCAAGTTATAGCACCACCAAGGGAAATACGGATTGATTTGATGTTGACCACCGACGCGAAAGCCAAGATCAGTGTTTAAATTTTGTTTGGACATCAAAAAGCATTTGTAATAATAAAAAATTACGTATTTCAAGTACGAAAAGAAAACGAGGCTCTTAGGAATCCCCGTGATACTACAAAACGTGAGGACACGCCGAAGCGTCAAAGCGAATACGTGACAGACGAAGAAGAGCTTGCACGTGAAACTAATCCGGCTCTCAAGAAAAGATCTACCAAAAAACGAAAAATTGGGTCTTCGCCAGTAGTTGAGGCCGTATATAAACACGATGAAACACCAACCGTGTCAAAAAAAGCGACAGCGAAAATTGAAGAAAAAATTCGCCGACCGCCTGCAATAAATGTCGTTGGGGTCGCAGACTACGGAAAGCTGCGAAATATCTTAAAAAATACTCTGGGGACGAAGTATAATTTAATTTCACTTCGAAATAATGTATGGAAAGTCAATGTCGATGACTCTGATGCCTATCGCGCACTTTCGCAAAAATTAAATACCGAGAATGTACAATGGTATACTTACGAAAACAAATTCGAGAAGCCGCTTCGGGTTTTCGCTAGGGGACTTCACCCAACCTGCACGAAGGAAGAAATTGTTGAAGATGTTCAAGCCCAAGGCTTTAAAATTCTTGATGCCGTGAACATACTTAAGAAAGAAAAACAACGTACGGAAGGAGAAAAAGACACCGTGGTCAAGCGCGGTCTTCCTATTTTCATGCTGACGTTCGATAGGATTGAAAACATAAACGAAATATATAAAATAAAAACAATCCTAAATATCAGGGTAAAAATTGAGCCCAAGCGAAAGGGCAATAGACTAGTACCTCAATGTAAGCGATGCCAAGGCTTCCGACATACTCAAGCGTACTGCCAAAAAGAACCGCGATGTGTCAAATGCGCCGGTGGACATCTTACAAAAGATTGCAACGTAAGCAGTCAGGCCCCAGCGACTTGCGCCAATTGTAATGGAAGTCACCCGGCGAGCTACCGAGGTTGCGAAATCGCAATAGAGCTACAAAAACGTCACGAAACTGTTAAGCAACATATTGTAGATAGGGCCACAACCCCAAAACGTTCTAGAGCTGACAAGCCGAAAACTCCCAAATCGGTCAGAAATACGAGATTGACGAGAAAAAATATACAGACTCCGCAAGAAAACGTCGCCGGTCCAAGTACAAAGGGAAAATCATCACTCATCGGCCCAAGATCGTACGCTGAAGTCGCGTCACACAAAAGCAAACCTCCAGAACCTACCACAACAGATTCGGTATCTCAAATATTATTTATGATATTGGAAAAGCTTGAGCAACAAACTAAAGTTAATCAAGTAATATTTGACAAACTGAGCGAGCTAGAGTTTAAACCTCGCAAAACCAATAACAAATCATGAATATGAAGCTCATTAACATACTTACATGGAATGCAAATGGTCTTTTAAAGAAAATCGACGAACTAGAAGTATTTCTACGGGAAAAAAATATTGACATATGCCTGATTTCGGAAACACACTTTAAGAAGGGATCCGGACCCAAAATTAGAGGTTACATCGACTACCACGCGCATCATCCATCAGAAAATTCGAGAGGCGGATCCTCTCTCTACATCAAAGACTGCATTAAGCATTACAAAAACGAAGAAATTGAGCTTGACTCTATGCAAATAACTTCAGTATCGGTAAAAATAGGTCACCTAGATTATAATATTGCCTCGAGTTATTTTCCTCCACAGTATAGGCTAGCGGACGACGATCTTACTCCCCTCTTTGACTTACTTGGGTCGAATTTTATCATCGGCGGGGACTTTAATGCGAAAAACACCTTTTGGGGATCACGGTGCAATTCAACAAGAGGTAGAGTACTCTTCAAAGCTAGCATGAAACGTGGCGTGGTTTTCCTTTCGACGGGAAAGCCAACGTATTGGCCAACCGACAGAAACAAAGTACCTGACCTTGTCGACTTCTTTATCGCAAAAGGGGTTCCCCGCCACCTCACAAATGTAGAAGAAGGCTATGATCTCTGTTCGGATCACTCGGCAGTCGTTTTGAAAATCGGCGGAAGTCTAGCAAAAAATGAGAGAGCGCCTAGGCTAACTAATAACAACACCGACTGGGATGGCTTTAGGAAATACTGCAAAGAAAATGTATCTCTACATGTACCACTTACAACCCCTTTAGAAATAGAAGACGAAGTCGATAAACTGGTTAGAACTATCCAAGACGCTGCTTGGAACAATACTTCTTTCCGGAAGACTGGAGTAAGGAAAAGCGGATCAATTTACCCGCGCGAAATTGAAGAGCTCATACGCGAAAAGAGAAAGGCTCGAAAGAGGTGGCATTTGTCTCGAGCTCCTCCTGATAAAACCATTCTGAATGGGCTATCTAACAAATTAAAGCACTTACTTCAAGATTTTAAAAGTCGCGAGACTACCAACTACCTCGAAAACTTGACTGCCGATAGAGGGTCAAACTATTCACTTTGGAAAGCCGTCAAGTCCATTAAAAAGCCCATAGTACACTCGGCGCCAATAAGAAAAGATAACGGTGAATGGGTAAAAGGCGACAAAGAGAAAGCAGATGTATTTGCAGAACATCTAGAAGAAACATTCAAACCGTTTGACGGGGAGCCGTTGGTTGACGATCTGTATCGCAATGCGGAATTAGACAATTATCGAATGAAAACCGTGACACTGTCTGAACTTCGTCAAACAATCCGAAATTTGAAGAATAACAAAGCTCCAGGCTATGACCTAATTACTGGGGAAATTTTGAAGGAGCTACCGAAAAGAGCGTTAGTCAAGCTTCTCTACATCATAAACGCATCAATGAGAATTTCATACGTTCCACGGCAATGGAAAGTCGCAGAGGTAATAATGGTTCCGAAACCAGGGAAATGCCCGAACGACAAAAAATCATATAGACCGATTTCGCTTCTGCCGATTATATCTAAAGTCTTCGAGAAACTTGTGCTCAAACGACTGCAACCAATAATTGAAGAAAGACGATTGATTCCGGATCACCAATTCGGCTTTAGGGTCAAACATTCAACACTTGACCAGGTCTATCGAATAACTAATGAAATTGAGAAAGCCTTAGAAGCGAAAATGATATGTTCTACCGCTTTTCTTGACGTATCCCAAGCCTTTGATAAAGTTTGGCACGAAGGCCTAAAATATAAGCTACGGAAAGTTTTGCCGGAAAAAATGTATGAACTCTTAGAGTCTTATCTTGACAACAGACTATTTCGAGTGAGATACGGGAGCGAATACTCAGAATTCAAAGAAATACAAGCCGGCGTTCCACAAGGTAGCGTCCTCGGTCCAACACTGTTTTTACTTTTTACAAGAGATGTACCTCAAGTAGAGACAACGACTATAGCCACGTTCGCTGACGACACGGCTATCCTCGCTACGGATAAGACAGTCGAACAATCAACGGGAAAACTCCAACGCGCTTTGAATAAAATATGCGAATGGACAAAGGCCTGGCGAATCCTCCTAAATGAGACAAAATCAACGCATGTAAATTTTACTTACAAGAGGGTAATCAACTTACCTCTATTTATAAACTCGGTACAAATTCCATACGCAAACGAGGCGAAATATTTAGGCATGACCCTAGACGCAAAACTTAAGTGGAAGCCACACGTTAAAAAGAAACGCGATGAACTTGAAATCAAGCTACGAGAACTGAATTGGCTTATCGGACGTTATTCGAAACTAAGCGTATATAACAAACTGCTATTGTATAAGCAAGTGCTAAAACCATCTTGGACGTACGGTATACAACTTTGGGGTTGTACCAAACCAAGCAACATATCTATTTTAAAAACTTTTCAGAATAAGACACTAAGAGCAATCGTAAATGCTCCATGGTATATAAGAAATAGCGATTTACATCGAGATTTAGGCATCGCAACCGTTACCGACGAAGTAAGAAACTTTGCTCGCAAACTTCACACTCGCCTTCACGGCCATTGCAACCACGAAATAATCCGAACTCTGGATCAGACAAATCTTGCACGCCGACTACAACGAACAAGGCCGTTGGATCTAGCGTCGTAAGAGGAAACCGCACATAATGACGGTATTGCAGGTGCTTTCGTTGGAAGGTAGCCTGCCAAACGCGATTACTATACAGAAGCATGAACTACTTGTTAAGGAAACTTAGTCGTAGTCTTACAAAGATTGGGAGGTTTTTTAGTGAGTAAGAATCTCACACTACTATGAGCACGCGCGTTCGATTCTCATAGTGCCTATGAAGGTTTTTACCTACCCACGGAAAAAAAAAAAAAAAAAAAAAAAAATTTCAAGTAGTTTTCATTCCAGTTCGAAAAGAAAATTCAATAAAAAATCCAGCTTGGACAGGACAAAGTCTGTCGGGTCAGCTAGTTATTAATAAACTACTCGACCTAGACTGTGCCGATACGGAAAGAAGTTATTGTGCTTATTCCGGTCTTTAAATTGACTCAAAAATTATTTTAATAAAATAAGTTGAAAGTACCGAAAAAATCTTCCGAAGATGTGATCTTCTTGAATCCGTGAAGGTGAACCCTTATGTGGTCGTATGCACTGTTTTTACAACACAAACAAGACTTTTCTAATACTTTCCGTGTTTTATAACTAAAATGTTTTTAGCTTTACCTAGAAAGGCTGATCTAGTCTACAACTTTCTGGCTCATCGAAACACAAGGTTGCAGTTTTTAAAGAGTTATTTACGTTTATGTGTAAATTTTGTTGGTTTTCAATATAAAAAGGAAAACTTTGTTTGGCATCCCGCATTCGAAAATACAAGTAGACGTCAAACTGTTAAAAGCTCTGTATGGGGTGGCTCTCGATACCGGCGTTATTGCTGAAAAACTGAAAAAATCTCGCCGAGGTCGACGATTATTCTGTCAACAGTTGTTTTGAGTTATGACACGCTGTTGAAAGGAGTTTTTTTCGAAGCTAATAGGTGGTTGTTGTGAAATATAAACCATATACATTTGCAATTAAGTCGACAAATTTCAGTAATTTGTTTAGTTTTGTGACTGTGCTGTCAAAATAGTCGTCGCTTTCATTGTGTATTAACAAACGATTTATTTGGTCTCTCGTTGTCGCTGCCGATCTGGTTTGCCGCTCTCGCGCTGAATGTGAAGCGGCCATCAATGATATACCACTCAATATTTTTGAGTAGAACGCTAAAGATGTCAAAACCACATGACTTGCTACTCCTTAGAAAACCGATTAGTTTTAGAGTTTCTAGCGGGGCTATAGACTTGAACCTAAAGCTGTTAGAAGAAGACGACACGCAAAAGCAGCTTGAAGCATTTGAAAGACAACAAAAGCACTTGAAAAAGAACTGGGTTGCAGGTAATGTGTTTTCAGGCTGGTCGCAGGCAACGCTTGTATAATAGTTGTATAATAGCATCTTGCTTATCAGATATTTCTTAGCTACTTACATTAAATCAGCCGAATTTTACACAAGCAAAACCTCCCGAAATTCTAGGATAGTTTTGAAAACAAATTCTACTTCCAACAATTTTCTGTTATTTTCTTTTTTTAATTTAAGAAAACATATTAGAGGAAAAGTGTTTTGTCACCCTGTACTCAAAATGCATTTGAATTTATTTAATGATCAGCTGACACCAAATAAAATGAAAAACTGTTCAACGGTGGGTAGCTATGCAGCACCAATTATTTTAATCATTTTATAAATCTGATAATATTCAACTCAAACTGTATATAAAAATAAGCTTGGCCTTTCAGGGTCTGGGTTGGGGTACATAAAGCATTCTTACAGCAACACTTTTCGGCTATACAATTTCAGACGTAGATATGCAATTAAGGAATTTTTATTTAAAGTTATTAATTGACCGCACAAGAAACCCAACAACACGTATATACAGGACCAGCTGTGTAGTCAAAAGCAAGCCCCATGTGCATCCTCAAGGATAACAACTTTAAATCCTTCATTAATTCATATTGTGGCGCCCTTTACAACCGTCTTGCATCATAAATGAACCGTGTACGAAAGAAAATTGCCAAGTCTTACGTAACTACAATTTTCTTTATTTCTGTCTCCATTTAATTGTTTTTTTTTTTTTTTTTTTGTCTTCTTCTTCTTCTTTATTATAATTTTTATGTATGCACATTTTAAATTAAAATTCCCCTCCGTCCGCCACTCATCCTTTTACCAATTTTCCTTTTTCTTTATTTTATAATTTATATATTTGCTCTGCATGTAGATACTATGCAGCGAAGTAAAAATTGGAAGGGAGTTTGAGTAAAAAATTAATTCGCCTTTCGTTTCTTTGGAAAATGAATAAGGCTGTAAGGGAAGAACCATCATCAACCCCCAAAGTAAATTAAATATGAGGAAAGAGATATAGTATATAGTTGACGTAGTGAAGTGTGAGTCAGATGCGAAGAGTGGGTGTTGAGAGGTCGAAACTTAGGGGATGCGGAGGTAAAAGAAAAATGTAAGACAAAAATATTATATGGCGCGGCGACAATCCTTAAAGAAGTGTATAATTATTTTGCATAAATGGAAAAGTTACTCGTCGACTTTTTTCCGTTGTCGCTAGCTAGACAACTTATTCTGGGACTATGGTTGTTATTAACAGTGGTCCCTATGGCGCGAGGTGTACCAAAACAGGGTATAGTCATCGACTGGCCGGCATTTCGCGATGGGACTTTTTTCTTTGTTGTTATTGCAAAACTTTCTTTCAAATTGTATCAATTTTAGTTAGATTGGATGGGTCGCGTGTGCTGAAAAGGTCATCTGTTTATTTGGAACTCGATTAATAAATTCCTACATGAGCCTAAGCCATGAGTCTAAAACTTTTAAAAATAATTAAAACAGTTTTATACGGTAGGTACATTGCAACCTGCAAGTCCTTTTATAAAGGCCGTAAACATCAGTAGGTAAGTGCGGAAATTCATATAGATAAAACAGCTTCTTTGCCTCTGCAATCGTATCAATTTCCTTGGGCATTCGTTTTTTTGTTACTCCTCATGCATTATTGACACTTTTTTTGCTTTGATTAAACCTTTGTGTTAGGGCGTCCATGCTTTTTTTCTATATTCCAAAAGGTCGTACCCTTATATTTTCAATAAAGCCGTATTTTAAGTATTTTAGTTAGATTTCGGAAATTTAATTAGTTTCGTAAGTTCCAGTTCAAAAAATTTTGCATGGATCACAAAGTTTTAGAACAAGGTCTAGAAAGGGGCTTTTTGTCCACATTTGCTCAAAATTGTGTTTTTTTCTGAATAAAGCTAAGAGAAAGTAGAAATCTACTTTTTTCGTCAGTTTTAAGGTTTGTTATTAAATTTTTCGTCCAATACTACGGACGGTGACTTAAACTTTTTTTTTTTAATTTTTAGAATAGAAAACACGTCTAGTGTTAGGTGACGACAAAGGGACGAGTTATTTAATTAAGCATCTTTAAGGTATCTTAGTGTGAATATTAGTCATTGTCGGAAATTATCAATTTTCTTTTATCGCAAAATTTTTGAGATCAAACGTCTTTTGTTATTTATTTACTATTTGTTTTTTTGTTTAAAAAGAAATAATTTGTTATCAAACAATTTATTCTACAGATTTAGCTGTTTCAGTCAAATGATCCTAATAACATTGTGATGTGGCGAATGAATGTGATCTTTTTAAGAGATTCCATAAGGTAACCTATGTGTCCGGACCTGTAGACGAGAAAACCACACACAAGGCACACTGAACACAAAGTATACTGCCAAACGAATCTAAAAGCCCAACCAATAGAATAGGATAAGCTGAAGTCGGCTTTTCGAAATATCCCGATTTACGCAATTCGAATGCCATGCCCATAATAGCCTTTTGAGAAGAAGTTCAAAAGTAATCGAGAAGTTTGACGCACGAAATTTGACAGCTAGTGAGAAACATACAATTTTCATACGATTTCTGCATTGTTTTTTAAGTCTATTATGGGCATCGCAAGCGCTTGGCAGAACTTGAGTGTGATTTTCGATGAACATATCAGGTTTATCCCACTAAAGGCTATTATGGTTGCCTTATACCCCTCTAAGCATGCGATGTCAAAATTAACTCAAAAATTAAGTCTCCACTCCATACATTATGTCAATTCGGTGTCAAGTTTGAGTGTCAATAGTGTTTAAGTTTTGTAGTTCTTGCGATTCAAAATAAAGTGTAGCGTTTTTCTCCGAATCGCATGTTTCACAGAACTGAGAATGTTTTATATGTGCAGTGGCACATTTGAGAATAACCTTCCAAAAAAAAAATAACAAAGCGAGCACTAGAATTTTCTGTCAAAATTGAGTCAAATTAATGGAGTCAGATTTTTGAAACCAAACAGACATCAAAAAATGTTGTTAACAATTTTTTAATCTAGGACCAGCACTTAACTTTAAATTGACTCAAAATTGACACTAAAATTTGACACCGATTTTACATGATGTAGGTGGAGTGAAGACTTCATTTTTTAGTTAATTTTTACTTCGCGTGCTTAGAGGGCTGACATTTGAACTTAAAGTTGTGTGTCCCACAAAATATCTTTTAATAAATGTTCCTCTCTAGATCGTATGCACTATTCTAAGAAAGGATTCACCCAAAAACGGTGTTTCCTTTTTACTTCACTTGGCATTATTTTCAATTTTTTAAGTGTTCCTAGCGCAATGATCAGCGCAAATCCTCAAGTAGGTATCATGAGTGACTAAAGGAATAAAAAGATCATTACATGCGCATGTTGATTCGTTCAAGTCTCCATGCTCTCCGGGAAAAGTCCCAAAAAAATTACGGATGGCTCTTGTTGGCAAAGTTTGCTTCGGAGTTTTGCAATATATGTATACGTAGATCGTAATAGGTTATTGATTTACAATGAAGTAAAAAGTGAAGAGTTGATTTACGTACCTTCTTGAGTATGTTTGAGTACCTTCTTGAGTTGTGTTTGAATAAGTGACCATTGCGTAATTATGACCGGTTTTTCATTGCTGAGTTAAGCCCAGCTTAGACCATGATCTGTTAATCCTGGAACAAAACGAATCTGGAGTTAGCCCAGCGAGCAGTTTCTTTGTGCTGGTTTAACCCCGTCAGCAAAGTTGTCAAAATCTGTGAATCTCAAAATTATTGACTCTCCCAACTCCCATTTTTCACAGAAACACGCAAAGCAACTGCTGTTTCCATACAAAAAAAAATAATCAAAGAAGTTCATACCGTTCTCCGGAGTTGATCCGGGATTAATTCACCAAATTCGGCGATTTAAGCCAAGATTAACCCTGGATCTAAATTCACTGAAAAACTCATGGAGGTTATCTCAGTTTAACTCGAAACTCGGATGATGAACTGAAAAACTGGCCATTAATTACATATTCGAGTCTAATTTTCGTACCTTTTCGCGCTCCATGAGGGCGAAACTTTGCAAATAACAGTTTCAGAGCCAACCGACCGGCAATGACAACGGACAAGCTGACACATAGTGAAACCAGTTCACCGCAGTTATGGAAAGCCCAAGGCTAATGTTATTGACGATTGAAGACTTACCCCTGGCGATCAAATTAGGAATATAAGAAGGCTACACCTTTATTTCGATAGGGCGGCGGCTGCATCACATTTGTCAAATGCGTACGAAAACTATGTGTTAACAAAAGATATTTTCTTTTTATTTTGTTTTAATCAAAGGACTTTCTATGTTATTTACAACAGCTTAAGCACAAGCGAATTTATTCATCGAAGGCGGGACAAACGCTTGTAGGTTTGATAGTTTGTCGCCTATTGACACTGTGTTGACAGCTGTATGTCTTCTCTTATTCTGATTTTTTCACTAGGTATCGAATTTTACACTTTTCATTCAAGTCCTTAACTCACAACTCAATAATTAAATTCATACGCCACTTTTTTTTAAATGATTGTGAGGGGTCTTGGTTTGATATAACAAAACTGCCCCGAAAAACAGAGGACAGATGGTTGAAGTTGTCAAGCATTGAACTCCAATCGAAGAGTTCAATGAAAGGCGTTCACACTATTGTCTACAAATAAGACATTGCAATATTTTTGAAAACCCTTGTATTCCCCTTGTATTTGGCACATCTTTCCATGACAAACGAAAAACTTATTCAAACAAAGAGTTCCCATTCAACTATAGAAAATAATAAAAGAAAGCAGAGAAAAAAAAATATAACGTCTCACTTAGAGCATGTCATCATCCATGAAAGCATTTCTCATTCAGTAACAATCAATTCTCTGAATTACAAACGCCTTCATTTGCATATGGTATGTGTGTATTTTTCTTTTTTTATTCTACTTGAAAAATAACTGAGGGTAAAATCATTACAGACGCCAATGCAAGTGCACCTACTCCATGTTTCTTCATTCCACTACTATAGGGAAATTATTACATTTTTTTTACTTTATACTCGTATTCACAATTCCACTTGACACAAACGTTTCACCTTACAGGGTACCCATATTCCGGTATGCAGCTGAGCGAAAAAGTTGCAAATTAAACAAAAAATGAATATTGTAGTGTCTTGAGGGTTTTTTCCATAGTCTGTTCAGGAAATATAGTACGAATACGATATACGTCAAAGGAAACCCTCAACATGCTAAAACGTGTACTTAAGTTAATAGTTACTGTCAGTTGAAAATTGTGTTATTCTGTTATTCTCGAAAATTAAAGAATGCTTGACCTCATAAATGCATAATAATTTGTGGATGAGCTGCGCTGCCATCATGATATAGACTGGTGGTATGGGTGGGTGGGAGGTATAGCCTCTTGGAGTAATGAAGCAATTTTGGGGTCTCCGAAACCGTCAATTTAGTATTCTGTTTTGGGCTTAAGGCTTTCCTTCTCACAGCCAAATTGGGCGTGAGAAAAACCAATGTTTATACTTAAAAAGTTTTCGTGCAAGCAGTTAAATAACCACAAATTTCTGTGTTTGTTGTATTTGCAGGCTAAACTACTGGAGAGCTCACATTCGTGGATGGGCGCCTCAACATCGTCTATCGCAGGTATGTAATTTAGAAATGTATATTTCACAAGTACCTAGGTACACCTTCATGCATAATTGGAATTGCTTTGCGTTTGAATAAGTTATTGTGAAATATTTTGTGAGCACCTAGGAAAAGGATACTTTTAAAAGGGTATAGGTGTGGCTATCATAGAATAATAGTTAGGTCGTATATTTTAACACGCAGTTGTGAAAGCTTTTTATGAATTTTATAATTTTACCTGTCACCATAAAAACCCTCCTATCTATTTGAATGCTGTAAGCAGTAACTTTGTTCCTGTGTCTTATACCTTTTCACTCTTGTTATGTATCTCCATTCGTTAAAGCCAAAAAAAGGAATAACAACAAAAATATCCTGAAAAAGGAATAAGAACGTGCTAAATAAAATCCATCATAGTAACAAAAATCCTCCGCGGAAAGAAGAAATCGAATCAAGAAATCTTTACTCATTCATATGCCAAAAAACTCCAACTTTCATCCCCTGCAATGGTTTTTCATTGAAACTTGAAAGAATTGCTCTCGAAAT
Organism: Neoascia interrupta; assembly: GCA_947623515.1. Lineage (NCBI taxonomy): Eukaryota > Metazoa > Arthropoda > Insecta > Diptera > Syrphidae > Neoascia > Neoascia interrupta. The sequence goes on along the minus strand of OX392463.1, from coordinate 217,073,245 downwards.
GGAGAACGGCTCATTATAAAATAGGTTTCCCTGTTTGGCGGTAGGACAAATCATACACACGGGCTTGCAACCAACAAAAGTCTGCACATAAAATCGAAACCAATAAAATTGCTCCGACTTGTCGTTTGACATAAGACATTTTTGCGAGTTTTTGTAAGTTCAGATCAAATCTTTCAAAATCGGACGAGCGCATCTTTCATGTTGAGAATTGATTCAGAATTGATCTTAATTTTCAATAAAACATACAAAATCGAATAAGATCAAATCTTTTTACAGAAAGAGCAAATTTTTTCTTCAATGGGCCACGTTATACGAAAGACTGCAAGAGGGCGGAATGTTGAAAATAAAACTTTTTGGTACTTTGGCCTTAACTTTACTCTAAGTAATTACTTAAAAAGTTTCTACTTCCACTTAATGCAATCGAAAAATATTTAAATCAGTTTCCAGTAAATCAGTTGATGTGACCTGGTTTGTGATGGAGGAAGCTAAGAAAACGCACTCAAGCAGTAGTGAAGAGCAATTAATACCAGCCTTAGTGGTAGACGTGTATGGACAAGGCTTGTACTTAATTGTGTTAATTCAGCTTGAACATTTTTTGCATAAAACCAAATTGCAGCAGTTACTATTCTTGTTTCCCACTGAACATAACCCTTGGCTTTATCCAAAAAGTCTAAAACATATCTTAATGAACAAAGCCTTAAGCTTAAATTGACTCTTTATTGGTCACGTTTGACTCAAGGCAGTTTATGGATGAAAAGACTTTTCTCAATCACTGCACTGCCATTTCAAGAAAGGACATCTACTAGGCACAACAATAAGGCTTGATAGCGTCCACGAGTGTTTTGTTGAATAATGCCCCTTAACGCCCTGTATTTTTCTATTGTGCAAAGCTCCTATATAAGACCATTAGATTGAAAAGTGACAGCACTTGAGCCCTGTTTTAACAAACGAATTTCTCTTATTTTCACAGACAGCTACCAGTACCAATTGCAGTCCATGTGGCAAAAGTGCTGGAATACCAACCAAAATCTTATGCATCACCTGCGATTCCGCGAACGAGGTCCGTTGAAGTCTTGGCGTCCAGAAACAATGGCAGAAGCCATATTTAGCGTTTTAAAAGAAGGCTTATCCCTGTCTCAAGCGGCCCGCAAATACGACATTCCATATCCAACATTCGTACTCTACGCAAACCGAGTTCACAACATGCTCGGCCCATCGATAGATGGTGGCACTGACCTAAGGCCAAAAGGTCGAGGGCGTCCACAACGGATCCTGCTAGGCATTTGGCCCGATGAACATATAAAAGGTGTCATCAAGACAGTGGTATTTCGTGATGCTAAGGAGATCAAGGACGAGGGCATTCACTTGCACTACGGACGACATTCGGTAAGTAATCAAATGAAAACAAATGTGAACGCAACGACTTCATGGATTGTAAACTTAATTTTCAGCCAGTATTTCCTTTTCAAGACGCCGCGCTCAATTATCCGGGAGGGCCGGGCTGCCCCAACGGCTTACCCACAGGCCCAGTTGGTCCCACTGATTCCATGTCACAAGAAGCAACAGCAGCAGCTGTGGCCGGCGTCGCGCATGCATTGCGCCAGCAAATGCAGATGGCAGCAGCTGTTCAACAGCAGCAACAACACCAACATCACCCGCACCATCAGCAGCAGCAGCATCCACACCAGCATCCAACGCACCAGCACCACCATCCGGAATCAGCTTCCAATCTATTCAATCTGCCAGCGCACATGTCTCCACACGGTAGTGCTGGTGGGATTCCATTACCAAAGCAAAACTCTCCTATATCAAGTGGAACGGGGCAAAATCCAATTCAAAGACATTCATCGCCGTCTGCATCTGCGATACCTGGTCTTCCTAATCAATCCGTACTGAACTTAGCCAGTATATCAGGTCTTCATATGGTTTCCGGGATGGGATCCAATATGACCTCAACCGGAGGTTCCTCGACTTCATCAACTTCCACTGTACACCGAGGAGAAGGTCAGTCACAGACAAGCCATCAGTCCAACGTCTCACCTGCGCACATGTCATATAGTAGCAGTAGTTCTGTAGGGCATGCTCCACAACATGCGGCTGCGCCACCGTCCAGTAACACCAGCGCACGACTTCATCCGACGTCACCCTCCGAATTAGCTCACGATCTCCGGATGAACAGTCCTGAGGAGAGCCTGCTGAGCTCTCCCCTTCAAATGTCGCTTGAGCCGGCTGTCAATTTGGCTGTTGGGGTGAGCGGTATGGCCTACAAGCCGTCTCGAGGCTATTCATCACCTCGACCAGAACATCTCTTTCAGGAAGACATAGCGGAACTTGTAGGCTCCGCTAGTGACAGATCATCAGCATGTCCCCCGAACATGGGTACCTACAAGGACACTCCCACTAATATCAAAATGGAACCAATTACAGAATGTCGAAGCGAGTAAGCACACCAGTTCGATGCACATTGCTTCTTTTATTCGATGTAATCTCCTAATACAGATACATTATATAAGAAAAACAAACGTTTAGTGTAAGTAAAATTATTTAAATCATCCAACAAAATTAAATTAAGTATACATCCTAAGATATCCGTATATATCCAATGTGCAATAGTAAACATAATTAAACAATAAAAATATTTATCTCTGTAAATGTTAACTTTACAAGCAAAAAACACAATAATTCTAATTTTCAAAAAACATACATAAATACTTACATAACATAAAACGGGCTATTTTGAAATGTTTTTTACTTCTTAATTTTGTCTTGAAAATATAAAACATTCCAAAGCAAATCCCTTGTGTGCGCGTTGAGTTTTCAAAAAGGAAAATTTCGAAACAAAATTCATTGTTTGGAAAAAAAAATAAGTACAAAAGAAAAATTTTAATACATTTGGACTAGAGAAATTTATAAATAAAAAATCGTTGCCTATAAAAATTAACATTTTAGATACTCGAAATTAAATGCCTTGGAAATTATATAAAAAAAATCAAAATAATTTTGAAATATAAATGAAAAAAGAATATATACTAAATTAATGTAAAAGAAAAAAATTATGGAAAAAAAATATTTATACGAAATTAGCCCAAAACTGATATTATTGAATAAGTTAAGAAAATTAAGAATCTTACTGTTAAGACCTCGAGGTGAAACTTTTACGTTTTTTAGTATTTTCTTTATATTTTACATGTACACCTAAATTTTGTAAATACGACGAATAATGCACTTTTTATATGTTTCTTCTCACTTAAATGCTGACTCTTTGGAACTGGGAACGAAAATTATTCTATCCAAACACATTTTTTAACGTGATATAATGTGGTAAGAAGGCTTGTATAATTTTTTCTTAGCAACCCATTAATCCGATTCTTCTCGTTAGTAGTATCCATCATTTAAGTAAATTATGAATCATAATTCGTTTTTTAAACTTGTCCGCATTTAGAAAAAAAAAAAACATTTAAAACATGCCGTAAAAGAATTGCGTACAAAATTGCGAGTATATAACATTTTGCAACAGTGTGTCCATTACAAACGTGTCCTCACAATTTTATGTCGTATAATAAGATTTGGATTTGAAAAATTAAAGTTTTTCATCGGTTTTGGCAAATTTTCAATGAAACCCTATTGAACCCCCTAAACCCTTAATCCTCCTACTCGTCAAACGAGTACGAAAAATATTTGTTTAAGAACGATATTTTTCTTTTTATTCGCTTTTTGTAAAAGGACAAACTATTTTATTCACAAATCAGGTTGATAACTCACACGGCAAATCGCGAATTCGATCGAAAGCTGGTAAACTTGTCAACTTCGAGATCTGTCAACACAGATCTTCATTTAGGTCTTCAAATATTCCCAATTTGGCCACCAGGTATCGCATTCTGACTTTTCCAATCGTCAGTATCAGTAAAAAAATATAAATTTATAAAAGACAAACAGGGCATTTGCTTAAGTCAGGTAATACGGCACTGCCTGGAAAGGACATAAAGAAAGCCTTTGTGCAGGATGTGGAGAGAAATATAATTTTACCGATGATAAGTTGCAGTATGTTCCAGCCAAAAGTGGTATCACGGCACATACACTACCTGAAATGCAAAAAACATAAGGATACAATAACATAAAAAAAACTTTAATGCGCCAAACCACCTCACAAGGTGTAGGTACCATATCACCCGCCCTAGGCAGAAATGACTTTATTCCCCACCTTTCGTATATTAATTTGAATGCATAGTCTGTAACAGTGAAATAATGGCCCTAACCCCTAAAAGCTTACAGAAATATAATCACCACCGACAGATGATTCGATTAAGCCATGCCCTTCTGCCCATGTGTGTGAAGTTTTCAGTTCTTTCGAATTGAGCTAGAGGGCTATTATTTGGAGTTCTGAAAATTCTTGTTTTGAACAGACAAATTACGTAATTGTGTATTTGTAAAGTCCAACCCACAATTGTCTTGAACGTTAGAAAACCTCGAATTCACATGTTATTTCAAGAGACCTTTTGACTAAGTTATCTAAGGCGTAGGAACTCCCATTTTTGTGTAAAGAAATGGTATGCAGAAATTTTTAATAGGACAAAAACTTACTCACTTGTTGTTTCTTAATTTAAACCTAAAGTGTGTGTTCCTTACACATCCTTAGTAGGAACGTAAGTTAAGATTTGAACAATCAGTAGCGAATTCACCCTATTTTTGCAAATTAGCAGACCTGGTGAGATTATTTTACTCAATTCTTAAAGACTCTAAAATTTTTTTTGAGTTTAAAGAAGGCTAATTATTAATAATCCGACCTCGGCACCGACATTCGGGCCTACTTTGGGTTTTTTGTCACAAAACTATTTTAGCAACCTGTTGTTATACTTTTGCTAAGATTCGTCAAAAAAGCCAAAAACAAAGCTTTTCAAATTACACAAAAAAGTACTTTATTCGAAAACAAATTTTTGGAATAAGTGTGTGTGAATAAATTTACTTAACTAAGCCACTTTTCATTATAGTGTAATGTGGTGACAAGAAATATCGATTCACTTTACGAACACATAAGCTCGATTCACTGAACGAACATATACATATATTAGAAGTTCGAATTTTGATATCGAGAATTTCCTCTCCATGGAATTCAGCGGAAAAGTACAAATGGAAAATTACCAAAGGGGAAGTATGGAAGGTTCTAGAAGGTGCTTAATGTGTACAAATACCAATTATGCACCTTCTATTCACCCGACTGACGGGCTCGTACAGGACAGTAATATTTTAAAAATTGACTTGTGAAAATCGGTTGTAAAGCAAAAAGTGATCGAATTAAAATAAAGTTGAGTTAAATGTGATAAAGCAAAGTTGAGTTAAGTGTGGTTTGAATTGAAATAAGTTTCGTTTGATAAATAAAGTGTTTCATTGTGTAATTATAAAAGTAAAATTGAGTTTTATTCGACGAATCCCAGGCAAAAACATTACAATAGCTACGTAATTCCAAAATCAACCCCCCCGACGAGAGCCTTTCACCCGTCTTAGCCAAATATCTGTCTGACTGGAAGTCTTGACAGACACAATTTTTTATATAGGTACCAATTTCTTGGACAGAAATGTCAGTGTGCTTTCATAAATGTCATTTTTGTTTGTCTTCAAAAAAGAAGTTAAAACATAAATGTCAAGCTGGATTATAAAGCTTCTATAAAGCTTTAAATTTCCTTTCGTCTCGTCAAAAATTTCAAAAGTGACAATTAGTTTAAAGAAGATTACTACTTTGATTTCCTGTGTTGTATGTCTCAGTCTATGATGAAAATCTTTTGACAAAATCAAAACCAATCGAAGGTTTATATTATATTCAGACGTTCGTTCACTAATTTCAACGTCATGTCAGTGCAACGTTCTACTTTCTTGCAATCAACTTTACAACTTTTTATGTTCTGTAGTACATTTAGCCCCTCCTTTTTTCATTAGTTAAAAAGTGCCTTCTTCACTAAAAACAAAGTCTATTCCGTTTTCCATTTTCACATATTTTCGCTTCGAGGTCGATTCAGCTAAATATATATATATTTTTTATATATAAATAAATAAATGATTGAGAAAAAATTTAAATATTTTGTTGGAAACTTTTTTTGGAAACTTTCGGCTAGACTTTTGGACAAGAAAATAACATTTTAAGGGTTTTAAGTTTCAATTAAGCACACAAAACATAAAAGCAAACAAATGCCCGTTACTGAGACACAACGCATTTAATATAAATATTTATTATTTCTTAAACTTAAACAAAACTTACAGATAGCGCCAATAAAAATATAAAACTTATTTTTATATTTCAAGTATTTTTTCTTAGCATACCGTGACTTTTGTTTAAATCTTGAAAATAGTTCAATTATCTTATAGCCCTATATGTAAATAGAGAAACAAGATGGACTAGTTTGCATTAAATCAATTAAAAAGAACCTTTATAATTATTTTTTTAAATAAAGTCAGCTTTTCCAAAATATTTATATAATTATTTGTACATAAGTTTCAGCGTAAATTATTTATTTTTACTTCTTCTATTTTGTAAGTTTATTGATTTAAGTTTTTTTAATTGAGTCTAAAAAGAAATTAAACACGAATGCTATATAATAATAAGTAATTGGAGTTTTTATGTAATATTTACATTCATTAATATCCTTGCACAATGAATTCAAATAAACAAAAACCATGAATGTAACTAAACTGGAAATCTTAAGTATTATTTAAAAAATAAAACTTAGCAAACAAAATAAAAATAGACCCATCGTTGCTGTTTTTAAATAATTCTTAATGCCGAGTTAATTCCTAGTTTAAATTAAGACATCAATAAGCACATTAATTCACAAGAAGAGAAGCTTTTTATAGGTCAGCAAATTTTAGTGTCTTCATGTACATGTTTCAAACTTAAAATTAAAATAAAAAAATACATTAAATATTCAATAAAACTATAGTACCATTATAAATAGCGAAAACCTAAAAATCTTATACAGATTTCCCTACCAAACCAAGACAGCTTACATGTGGAAATAAAATATAAATAAAATTATTTTAAGACGCAATACTTGTATATTTAATACTCATGCCAATAGAAAAACTCAAAAAATTAATTTGAATCAAATCAATAAAGTATAAAATAAAGAATTATTAATATGAATGTATATGAATGCACAAACTAACAGTTATTTCATTTTTTTTTTTTTTTTGAGTAAATGACCATTTGGAGAGCCGAAAATTTTAAAGATTATGTATTTTTTAGAGTTTTAGTTTTTTTTTCGAAAATGTGTTTAGACTTTGAAAATTATACAATTTTAGAAATTAAACTGTGCAACACTATATTTAAGTGCTTAGTGTACGAAGTTTACAAAAATTAAAAATATACAATTAAAAAAAAATATAAAAAATTATAGAACTGGTTTTAATTTCTTATTGTCCAGTTATGACTTTAAGCTTTGGATTGTGCTCAAGGGTGAACTGATAAGCATTTTTAAGGAGTGTAATATATTTGCAAATTTCATAGGAGAATTTTAAAAATGAAAACCGATAGAACAATGAAAGGCAAAACACATTGCGACGGTGTTCGACGAAGAGAGTCGGAGCGCCTGTCGTTATGCTTTATCATCCACTAGTTTTAAGTCTAGGTCGGTTTTAAAAGCTCATCTATAAATAAAGGGTCTCCCATCTAACGTTTATTTTTTCAACTAGTGCTTATTTTGTGAATGGTAACACTAAGCTCATGTCTGATTTGACAAATAATAAGTTTTATCCTTCCGCTGAACGAATATGGTTGTGTATATGCTTGAACAACGCCGGGAAATATGGGTTTTCGCTTCGCTAAGTGGGCCTGCGATCGACTTAGAGAAGATGCCGATTTTGCCAAAAAAATCATCGTTTCAGGTGAAGCTCATTTTGCCGTTACAGTCAATGGCGATCGTTATCGGGCCATGTTGAACAAATTTTTGTTCACAAAAATTGAAGAGGAGGATATTAGCAACATTTGGTTTCAACAGGAAGGCGCTAAGTGCCACACAGCCGAAGCTACACTCGATGTTTTGCGCCCTGTTTTTGAAGATCGCATTATCAGCCGCAGAGCTGATGTCGTTTGGCCACCTCGGAGCTGCGATTTGACACCGTTGGACTATTATTGGTGGGGTGCCGTGAAAGATAAGTGTTACGCCGACAAAGACAATATTCGTGAAGCCATTGGTGAAATACAGCTGCTTAAAAATTGGACCGATCGTGTAGGCTACTGCATGGCCAGCCGAGGCAGCCATTTGAATGAAATAATTTTCCATTATTAACCGGAAGGATTGTACTTTTAAATAAAAAAAAGGCAAAAAATGAATTTTTGTGTGCATTTGCAAGCCTATCGTGGGTATATCTGTGCTGATGTTTTTATTTAGTCATATGGCCCTATTATGTTCAAGCTAGGCTTGCAAGTGCACGCAAAAATGCATTTTTTGCTTCAACGATTGATTTTATTTTTTATGACTTGGAACCGCTACGAGATGCTAAATACGAAAATTCAGCTTCGTATGACATCTAACTTTGGATAAACTTTCTTACTTTTTTGTGCAACTTTAAGTCGGTCCATCTCCCAGAGGCCCCCGATATCAGGTGGCAGAATGTTAGCTGTGTCCTAACTCAGGACAAAAAATTTGTGAAGGTTTGAAAGTAATTGAAATCAGTAAAAAAAATGTTCCATCAGCTCTTAGACTACTATTAAGGGCCCGATCAGAAAATGGAAAAAAAGAGGAGATTTGAGGACAAGTTTGAGCTGTGAGGTGTACAATGAGAAAGAATACTTTTAGGGAATGGACCCATAAAAACAATAAAATGATGAGAGATGGGCAAAAATTTGACAAAAGTTGTCAAAAAAATTTGAAAATTTGTTTGTTCTTTACGTTAGACTTATACATATTTTAGTAGCGTCACCACTACATTTTTTATCTCAAATTAAGTCTACGTCAAGAACAAACAAATTATGTGTGTCAAATTACTTTTTCTAAATAGGGAGGGGTTTAAGTTGTGCTACCAATAAAGCAAAATACAGGTATTTTGAGTCGCCCACTGTTCACAATTTTTTAAACGTTTTCCGCGAGTTGTACTTCAATGTGAAGTTTGGCAAAGTAAATATCGGTTTTTTGATGGCAGACCAGTTTTGATAGATTGCGGTCCTACCAAACCTTATTTAGGATATAGAAGCCTAAGAAGAAGAAGAAGAGGTGTTCTGTCAGGTAGTTTCATCAACATTTTATGTCAATAAAAGTTGAAGACCAAAGTAAAAAACATTACATTTTCAATATAATGTGTTTTCAATGTTTAAAATTTTACGAAGGTGTTCTTATGACGTAGTTAATATTTTCAAAAATGGATAAAAAATACGAATGCACAAAAATGTATTTGTCTGTCATCTTAATTTTGTTTCTTACGTGTTTTGCTACCTTTTCCACCTATTTAAAAAAAAGGGTTCTGTGACGCATTTGCCAGTGCTATGGAAGCTCGGACTGCTTATTTCTTATGAAAAATCATTATTTAGCGATCAGTGCAAAAATGAAAAAAGGACTTCTTACTACTATTATTTACGGTTATTTTTTCTTTGTGGCTATTTTTACAGAGCATTTTTAGCGGTCCGTACAAAAATGGAAGAAGGGCCTCTTATGATAACGTTACGTTGTCCGTAAAAAAAAACATTGAAAAAATTCAATTTTTTGAAAATATTGAGAAGATCTTAAGAAATGAAGAGCTGAAAATGGGTGACGTTTTTCAAAGTGTTTGAGGCCATAACTTTTGAACCGCTTAGTGCACAAAGACAGTATTGAACACTCGTATAAAACATTACAAAGCTAACCAAATACTTAAATTATATATTTCAGAAAAAGATTTAATACTGCCGTTTTAACACATTTTCGAAAAATAAATCGCAAAATTCATGAAAAAATGTGTGCACAAATTTTCAAACTTCGAAGATTTGACCCGAAAACGTAAAAATATTTTCGAAAACGATTTCTTAAAGGTTGCTAGTCTGTTAACGGTGATGACGATCTAATTTAAATAAGCCTGAAGTAATAAGCGTTTACAACGCAAGTTTACTGCATTTAAAAAGTTTCAATATTGCCGTTTCCAACTTTAAGTTTTAAAACCTATTTAAGCAAACGAAATAGAATATATCATGTTTTACCGTTTTCTCAGATATCTATGTCTGCAGAATTTAAGAAAAGTGGCCAATGGAACGCAGCTGGTTGTAAGATTGAAAAAAAGCCCAACAGTAATTGAAAACTTCCCTCTACTTTCGAAAAGGTAGGAGGCAAAAATTTAAAATAACGAACGTAGTCCATCTTTTGAATTAAAAAAAAACGGAAGCATTTTTTAAATAGTTTATAGCTTTCTAAATGTGCTTGAAAACACTTTAGTTGACTGACTAAGATGATGCTGCTAGCAAGTGTCAGTTCAGACAATGACACCAGCGCTGAAATCAAAAGCACTGAGACTCAGGTGGCGCACGCAAGTGGAAGGGGACCTCAGCCAACTTCGCGTGCGAGACTGGAGATGGCTAGCTAGAAACAGAGCTGGCTGGCGAAGCTTGTTGGCTGAGGCCCAGGTCCACCCCGGACTGTAGCGCCACCTTAAGTAAGTAAGCTAGCAAGTATGTATGTCTATCGTAACTTCTGGGCCACTTTTTTTACATAAACCAAATTAGTTAATTTGAAGTTTCATGTGTACCTACATACCTAGAAAAACAAAAATTAGGTCAAATAAAGGTTGAATTTCCTAAAGAAAAATTTAGTTTTTGAAAATACATATTTAAAAGTTTTTGAGAAATTAAATTAATGTCGGCTTTCGTAAAATTGTGGCCATCGCACTATTTCTTTGGTTTTAGGAACGGTCGCTTACGTTTCGTTTTTTTTAGAATCTGTCGCGATCCAAAGCATATATGTAGGAATAGGAGGTAGATGTTTGGGTTTTTGTTCATAAGGGTTCTTCGCTTGTGGAGAAATTAAAATGCGAACAGCAAGTGCAACAATAGAAATAACAAGAATACTACTCGTAGACTCATGCCTTCTCCGACATCCAGTGAAAATATATATTTCTTGAAAGGAAAGGTTTAACTATCTTAAGTTGACTTAGCACTGGCAAAATACAGCGGTCAGGACTTAATCTAAGAAAAGAAGAATACTAGGATAACTAAGAACCAAAGGACATAGTCAGGGCTTAACAAACACTGGCCGTCTCGTTTCGGTTGTGGGTGTTCTGAATATCCTGGTGACGCTGCAGCAAGCTCAGACACTGATGCAAGCACTGGGTGCTTGCTGTTGAAATAGCCTTCAGCATCAGCAAATCGGGATCAGTGGGTAAGAATGGCCCATCGATGTTCTCAATTGCTCGGGCCAGAGATGCGTTGCTGAAATTGGGAAAACAACAGTAATAAATCCTTTTAATAAAATATACGATAAGTACCACAACTCTGTCTGTTGAAGCTCTTGTCTGGCGGTCACCAAAGCGTCTGACGCCGCCAAAAGTTCTCTAGGTGGCAAGGAACTTGAGTTGATGTCCATTGCCTTGGTATGGCTCTCCACTATCGCTCGCAGACCATCGACCCACTCTTGTCGAGCTCTCGCGTCAGACGCTCTCAACTTCCATGTGTCACCAGACGCACACCCAATGGAGAATGTTTTTGAGTCCTCATCGCTGGGACAGACGACAGCAGCTGCTAAGTGAACCTGACCACGAGGAGCATTTCCCAGAATATGTGGACTGCCGTCATCGTTCGATGAAGAGTCGCACAGGTAATAGCTTAGGGTACCTGCTTGAGCATCCACAGTAAACCATCTGTATTGCCAACCTAAAAGAGTAACTTTTACAGACTCTGGAACGGACGAAGGATAATCGAGTAGTTACCTTTCACCACATTGGTGTACTTGCAGAGCTGGCCACTCAGTTGGTGCCGACTCTGATTCAAAACCCTGTTCGGATTTGACTCCATCGCGATCGCTGCTGCTTTGGTCGGCTTTGGCCTGGGTTTGCTTTTACGGTGTAGTGTTGTGATTTTTCGCAGAATTTTTATAATTTTGATGCTGGATCCTTTAACAAAAACGTAAAATTAAAAATTTCGCGTCAATTCTGATTCTTCTGACATTTTGTTACTTCGAAAATGACATCTTGTGGGAAAATGACAGCTGGCGGAGTTTAGTAGGTACAGGAGACCAGTGCTCTAGTGCCTGTTTTCATTTGGTTGATCCTAACCTGATGTGTCAGAATTACTACGGTGGGGGGAAGCGCCAGTGTGGTGGCCACCGTTCAACCTCCGTTTTATTTTAAGAAATAAAATTTGGGTTAGGTTAGGATCAACCAAATGAAAACAGGCACCTACGCGTAGTTTCTTCATACCTTTTTATAGCATTTTTATAGAACTAAATATTTGGTATTTCTGTCAAATGATTTGTCCTTTTTATATCTTGCATGGTTTATTGAAAATAAAAGCAATTCTAAATCAATTCTCCAAACGAAAGATTCGCACTTTTGATCTCGGGAAATTTGGTCTAAACACATGCTTACATCTTTTCTGTCAAATGCCACATCGAAGCAATTTTATTAGTTTCGAATTTATGTGCGGATGTGTTTCTTTGTTGCCTTTGGCAGCCCAGTGTGTGATTTACCCTGCTGTCGCCAAACTGGGAAACATGTTTTATTGAAACGAGAATTTTTCGATTTTGAGAGTAGTTCGTTCAAGTTTTAATGTGTTCGTTCGATAAAAGCCCTAAAAGTACGCCATAATGGCCCCACAGTGCGCAATTTTTCACGTTCTAACATTGACATAATAGGTGCATTTCTTTATTCATTCCGTAGAAGAAATGAAAATGCGGAATACGAGGCTGGAATATTCCAAACGTTCTAATTCGTACTACCTTCGGAGGTAGTATGAAAAGAATGCATTCCGAATATTCTGAGCGAAAACGGAGTAATCGGAGTATTCCGAATACAAAACCGCAGATATTTCAGCTAAAATTGTTGGAACGAATAAAGAAACGAATAAAGAAAAGAAATAGTTTGTAGGTCCTGAAGCAATACAAATGTAAAATTTTTTGAAATCCGATAGCTTTACTTATTAGCATGAAAAATCAAAGTTGTCGTAGGACGCTCGAATTTGGTACGCGATATTCTTGCCCTAAATTTATATATTTAATGCCATATTTAATTTGCATTCTAATAAGCCGGTTTTTTTCGATATATTTGCTTTAAATCCAAAAGACTTGCACCAAAAATTTATCATATATGTGCGTATACTATAAACTCAAAAGAATAAATTTTTGCCACGCCCACTTTTGGGGGCGTTTTTATGAAATATAAACCAAATTTTTCATATAAAAATGCAATCAACACTGGAAATGAAATAAAGGATTTTAGCACTTTTTGTATGTTCCTTATTTCGACTTCTGGGCATTAAATTTTACAACAGACTGAACTTTTATCAGAAATGCAAACAAGTTGCAGCGCAAAAAATTCATGAGCTTCAGTAAAATTCTGTTTCAACGATTTTCTTTTAATTTAGTTTTAGTAAGCACTACTCGAAAAACACTCAGGCTTGGGGCACACGGCGGCAAAATAACGTGCGACGAAAAGCAGCTCGATTTTCTGCAGCAAGCATACTCAACACACGGGCGATAATTTCCTGTGCGGCTTCTGTCATTTGAAAATTTTAATTTTCATCGTCAAAAAAAGTGTTTGCTAGCTTTTCGTTGTAATTTCAGTACACAAACACTTATTTTCGTGTCGATTCCGGTGAATTGTGGTGAAAACAGTCATTTTTTATCGTTAAATAGAATAAAATAATTTTACGCAATTCGTAAATTTGTCGCAAAACGACTCTCGCGACTAATTGTTGTAGCCGCAGTCGTGTGTTGTGTAGAATATAAACGCGTGTGCTTCTAGCCGGACGGTAATTAGTCGCGCGTTTTTCTGTCGCAGTGTGTCTCTGGCCTAATATGGACGTTTCTCGCAACGATCTCAAGCGAAATATCTAGGTGCCCAAAGAAAATGTAATATAGATTCTACTCTAGTTTTCAATTGAAATGCCGATATATAGCCGAAATAAAACTGATACGTTATAGGTATAATATAGTTTCAATACCGTCATTTTAGTGACATATTTTACGGAAATCTAAATTTTGACCATATTGATTTTCTTTGTCAAAAAACCAAAACGTAGCATTTTTGCAACTTCGTAACACGTAAATTATCGCCAAAAATAATACAAATACGACGGCGTAGTGACACTTGATTTTTTATTTTAACGTTTATAGCCACAAATTCTTAAGTTTCCAAAGGTTTGGAAATTTTTTGATAATTTATATGATTTCGTCAATGGCCTTAAAAAGTGAACAACGTACCTTTGCAATACAAATTATTGTGCAATTTTATTGCACTATAAAATTTTGTGTTTGAACAAACTTCTTAGCCAGTTGTTGAGCACCCTGTAAGAACATCGCACTCGTTACTTTCTGGCCGTCCACCCGCACCCACTCTCGTTGCTTTGTTGCCTCACAAGGGATGCGTTCACAATGTTTTAATTTGACGACTTGCGGAGGTGCACTCGAGCTGCGAAACCAAATGGAAAAATATTAAATACTTACAGAAATTAGTGATTTTTTTCGCAAAAACTTACAAAAACCTCTAAAACAAAAGTGCGTGCGTACAATGTGTATAAAATAATTAACGGAAAACTCGTCCTTAACGCCCAAACGAAGTAAAATGATTGACGCAACCTTTCCATTGACGGCAATGATTGACTTCTTTTATTGATTCTTCAATGGGGGAGAAGAGCATTACCACCGCACGAAAAAAATAAAAGATTAAAAAAAGAATACAACAGAATCACAAAACGAAAAGCAAAAAAATCGCATTTTTGGTTTTCTTTTCCTTTTGTTTGCCTTAATTTTCGGTTTGCTTTCGCTCCAATTCATCTAATTACCAATTACTATTATTTTTATTATGAAGCATTGTGTGTGAACTGTGATTTGGGAGTTATTCGTGTTATATTTACAAAAAAGTAAAAGACCTGAAGAAGGTGTGTGAGAGCACAACAAAACGACAGAAAAGAATCTCGAAGCTCGAAAGACCTCTGCGGTCTCGGCAACTAGGTATCTCGACCATGATGATTGCAAAGGCGACGACCAATTGGTAAGTGCAATGATTTATGGTGCTTTTCTGAGTACTGTGTGAGCCAATACCGCCCTGCAGATGCTTGAGATTGAGTTTGTCGCTTGCCTCTGTTATGATTCATGATTTTTCCATTGTGCCGAACAGCAACAACACGACGATGGTGCGACTAAGCCCACAACGAAACTAACATTTTTTGGATTCTTTCTTTTTTAGAGACATCGTCGTCGTCGTGTACCATATTGCCGTGAAGCGAAGAGGAATTCAATTTGTGTGACCGACCACAGAGAGACTGCTGCGATACATACACAATGGACGGACAAAGGGCACGGGATATTCTTACTCTGCTGCAGGAACGGGCGGTCTATCTTACCGGGGGAAGAGATCGTCGTGGTGGACCTTTGTTGTGCTTTCCAGCTACACCCAGGAGAGAGAGACTCAAACCAGAGGATCTGCGACGGTTGCTCAGTTATCTGATCATGATACCGAGGTAATATGGCAAAGCATTTAAAAAAAAAACTTAAGTTCGTCTAAAATTTTGCAATGGCTCAGGTAGTTGAGTCACTGCTAAAAAGTGTAATTCAGTAGACATTTGGGGCAAAGATTATAAACTTTACTGTCGCTTGTTGGCTTCTTCTTAAAAGTGTTGAGTAATAATTGTTTGGGACAGTCTCAATAATCAAGGCCAGTGATTTTAGAAAACGGGAACACATGTAGCTCCAACGATATAAAAGGCGAATGGTGTGTAAGAAGCGTGTCAGGAATTACACAAATATATGTTGGAGAGCTTTAATACTCTGCTTAGTAATCCACGATAAGCCAAGTAGTTGAAGACTGTTTTCGAAATACCTACTTGTTGGAACAAAAAAACGCGGTTGGAGCAAGGATTGGTGAGAGCAACTATCCAGTGCAATTGAATTTTTCGGTGGATGACGTCTTCAAAACTAACAACTCAGAGAAGTAAAGACACGTTTGGCAAACATGCTATGTCTTCCTAACTCTTCTTTATACTCAGACGGACGGTGCTGCGGCATAATCCACTAATCTATTGGCCGGTACAAAATTGGCCGCGCTCCTTATTCGTCGTCCGTAGTGTTCAAGCACAGTCAAGGGAGAGTCTAACTCAAGCCAGTGAAATAAATGGCTTATTCAGTATAAGTAAATAAACCAGCAAACAACATTCGTTTTCTCCACGTCTCGCACGAATTGACAGCTTTTCTTTACACAATCTGTAGAAGGTTTGAGATTTCGCATTTTGAGCATACGAGTCTCTACGAGTCTAAAACATGTTTCGATTATTTTTGAAGAATTCTTATTGCACGTATGTATTTGGCATTTTTCGTCGACTCAAAATTATAAGTTCTGTCGTTTTGCTTCACCTCGCTTTCATTTGAGAAGTTCAAATATTTCTCAGCCTGGAGCGTTGGTTCCCGTCCTATCTAGATTCCCCAATCACAACATCATCATTTTCTTGTGCTGCTCATGGTCCTTCTATCCTTCCCGATCCTCCGCCACCAACGCAAGAGACACAGCCGCGATCCCAAAGCGGGTCACAGAGATGTTCTCTACCTGATACCACGTCCTGTTTTTTGGCCAACCAGAAGGCGACGCTCTCCCATCTCTCAACCATCACAGTGGTTGGATTTTAACTCTTCTACGCTGATATGTCGGCATTAAAAAAGCCGCGATTGTTGTAATCGTTATAATTTCTATTCTTATCAAAGATTCGCAATTTTGGCGGATGTGCCGAAACTAAGCATTCCCCTTATAGATCATCTCTTAAGGTGACCTTAAAATTCATTATAAATGTGGTTAACATTGATTTGAAACACTCGATAAATTTTTCACAGTCCCACCTCCACAAGGGTTCCACAACCCCTCTAAGAGCATCCATTGCGATGAGAAACGTCTCAATTCGGCTTTTGGAGTCATCAAAAAACTGTAGATCCCCTCCATGTGTGTAGAAACACTTGTGTAAAAATATCGTGAGACCGGGACTAGCAGCAGAAAGAATGGTTAAGAGAGGTCAAAAAGACGACCCCAAGATCGTTTTTTGCTGCTCCAAAGCTGTCGCCAACGTTTCAAAACTTCGGTGGATCTTAGAAACTATCTGTGTCAAGCTACAGGGAAAATAATTTGGCCAAGCGTAGTGACAAAAAGGCTCGTGCAAGCCGGACTTTCAGCACTGAAGCCAGTAAAAAGAACCGGATTGACAGAACGGCCGGTTTTTCAGTGCTGAGTCCCGCTGCTCCCGGACCAAAATGAATCTAGAGTTAACCCAGCGAGCAGTTTTTCAGTGCAGAGTTAACTCGTTCAGTAAAGTGGTCACTTCAGATAGAAAAACACAGGAAAAGAAGTTCGAGTCATTTTCGGGTGTGATTTCTCACAGGAACACGCAAAGCCTCTGCCATTTCACACAGCAAAATCATTCAAAGAAATTCATGCTGCTTACCAGAGTAGATCCGGGATTACCTCACCAAATTTAGCAAGTTAAGCCGAGATTAATCCCGGATCAATATTCACTGAAAAATTTGTTTCTGGGCTTAATCTCAGTTTAACTAGGAAACTCGGATGATCTCGCACTGAAAAACTGGCTCTGAGAATTTGTTTTTATAATTAGCTCTCAATCAAGGGTTACGACTGCCCTTCGCGAGCGTTAAGAATTTGAGGATAGAAGAGAAAAGTAATTTTCGTACCAACAAGCAAACGCTGATGAGCCAGTACGGAACATGAAAACTTTGCACAGAAACACCAAAGCTTACCCCGCAAGTGCTATGCCTTTACAGAGAAAAGCAATAATATAACTAGCAGAGTATTTCATAAAAACATCTGGCACGCATCTAATTGTTGTCCATTCTTTTTGCATATTGGATGAGAAAAAGAACATATTCGCCCGACTCTAACCTGGATTACAGACGCCGACCACGAAGCCGCTCATTTTGAGACAGACGCTCCTCGATTTTTCGTGTGTTGCTGGTTTTGGTCCGGCCCGGACGATACTAGTACCCACCCTATCGGGTACGCATTCCCCTTTCCGCAACCTGAGGAGGCACCCACCAGCTTGTTCGGAGATTAGACATACCTGCGGCCATGGAAAATCACATCTGAGTCAATGTATTTTTCTGAACATAAATGCTAGTGCTCAAAAATCCAACTGCATGTGTGGGTTTATAAAGACGTGTGCGAAGGAATTCAATGAGTTACATGTTGCACTATCCCTTTGCAATATTTTTTCCGACTTCACCTTAAATATGCCTCGCAGGTGTGGACATCTTTCCAACCTATTCATATAAATCGGATTGAAGCAATTCAACGGTTTATCCGTTTCGGTTTATCCGTTTATCCGGTTCGCTCTCAAGGGTCTTCGCTGGGACGACCCATGTGCCGACGACGCATGTGACCTTCTATGTTGCCTAAATTTTAAATTTCGTGGCGGGTACCTACTATAATCTCCGCCACCTTTAAATACTAAATGTGTAAAAAAAAGTATACCAACAGACTTGACTCATTTTAAAATTAGCTTCGCTGGATAAAAGCATTTAATCAACATATTTAAAAGTCTTTTTTACTATTATTGAATATTTTTGTTCTATACGTTATTTTCCCCCCTTTAGTGATGCAGCAAAGAATCTTGGCTTCACGGTCATCATAGACATGCGAGGCAACGGCAATTGTTCAACAAATGTCAAGACAATACTGAAAGTGCTTCAAGAACACTTTAGTGCTAATATCCATAGCGTAGTGATTATAAAACCCGACAATTTCTGGCAAAAGCAGCGCGCTTCCATCTCAACCAATAAATATAAATTTGAAACGTCCACTATATCGATTGAGGCGCTAAATAAAATCGCCGAGACTCACCAGCTGACCTCGGACTTTGATGGTGTGCAACCGTACGATCATCAACAATGGACCGATGCACGCCTAGCGATTGAAGACTTTTTCTGGCAGGCCAGTGATATGGCCGATCGCATAGATGACATCCAGGAGGATCTGCAGCGTAACGACTTTGCTGAAGACGTAAATGGCGCCCGACACAGTCTGGATCACCACAACGAAATGAAAAAGAAGATACTCAAGCTGCCTATCGAAGATCTTGACATTCAGCGAAAGAAGCTGCTCGCCAAAATTAATATGGGCAGCCAGCAGCACGCCGAAGATGGCTCGTCGCACTCATCGAATAACTCGCCGGGATTTAGAGCGGCATCGAATAACCCTGACATGTCGGCAGCAATAAGTAAGGCCTTGCGGCAAATAGATTTGATCCATCAGGGACAGCAGAGACTGTTGACACTTTGGCAGCATAAGAAGACCAAATTGGATCAGTGCTTCCAGTGCCGGCTATTCGAAGAGGATTGTGAAAAGATGTTTGACTGGATACTGCATAATAGGGATGTCTTTCAGATGAGCTACGTTGAGATAGGTCATAACTACTCGGTTGCAAAAAGTTTGCAGGATGAACATCAGAAGTTTGCAGTCGCTTCGATGAATGTGTCGGTGAACATCGATCGAATCTTAGCCGTAGCTAGTAGATTGATTGAAAGTCAGCACTACGCAGCGCAGCATATAAAAACGTTGGCCACGCGGCTGGACCGCACGTGGAAAGACTTTGCAGCTGGTTTGGATGAGCGAACAGCCGTTCTGCAACTAAGTGTTTTGTTTCATCATAAGGCCGAACAGTACTGCAATAGTGTTTCGTCTTGGGCAGCTGCCTGTCAAGCATCACAGCCTCTTCCATCGGATATTCAAAGTCTTGAGACAGCAATACGCACCCATCAGTCCCTGTATGAGGCCATGTGTCAGGCGTATACGGAGGTGCATTCCACCAGCAAGAAACTACTGTATCAGCTGGACCACCTCGTGCAGGTGTGCAACCAACCGCCTCCACCCGGCGTGCCGGATCATCGAAAGAATAGCAGTTTCACCAAATACGAGCGTCAGAATCCTGCTGCTGACTACAGCGAAGGTGCTTCCCACGTTCTTGCTGTGATTCATCAAATCCTCGGGCATCATCGCTCGCTAGAGGCAAAGTGGCACCAGGAAAAGATTCGTTTGCATCAGACTTTGGCTCTGCGATTGTTTCAGGAGGATGTCAAGCAGGTTCTGGATTGGTTGAAGAATCACGGCGAGGTCTTTTTACGTAAGAACACTGGGATCGGAAGAAACTTACAAAAGGCACGTGTATACCAGAAGTCTCACGAACACTTCGAGAATGTCGCCCAGAACACGTACAGCAACGCGGAGAAACTTTTGGCAGCTGCCGAAGAGCTGGCACGCAGTGGCGAAGCAGATCCAAATGAAATCTACTCTGTGGCTAGGGAATTGGAGCTTCAGGTAGCTAGTTTTGCTGAGCGGGTCGAGCAGAGACGCCGCCGCTTAGACATGGCAGTAATATTCTACACACACGAGAAGGAAGTGACCGCGTGGATTGATCAGCTTCGCACCGATGTTTCGACAGACGAAACAATGCTCTCACAAGAGAATCTCGAAGGAATTGAACGCCTTCTCCAGCAATACCAAGACCAGCAGGATAGCACACTTAACGGTTGTATGCAAACAATTGCACAGGGCGAGGCGCTGCTGCAGGAAATGCGATCGCTCGAATATGTTGACAATACAGGCTCGATATCGGCACTTGAAACGACTCTGGAAAAGCTCACTAAACAGAAGGTTGAACTCGAAGAGTTGTGGTCAGCAAGAAAATTCCGAGCTGACCTGATTCTTCGCTTGCGCTACTTTGAGCGCGATGCAATGGAACTCTCATCACAGCTGGAGATATGGGCAGAGCAGCTTCAGCATGCGGATCTCTCAAGAGATTACCAGAAAGCGGAACAGCTTATTCGCATGCATAACGAGTCGGTCACGGATATTCAAAACGCGACATACGAAGTGCTGCAACAAGGCCAGGATCTTTTGCAGATGTTTGAGTCAGCTGGTTTCATTTCAATGGCCGACGCTACACACACGGCCCAGGCTCGCATAGAATATCTGCTAGACTTTCTGCGGGAGCGCGAGATTGACTTAGAGGAGCTTTCAGAGACCAAGCGAGCCAAGCTTGAGCAAGCGGTGCAGCTGTGTCAATTTCAAAACGACGCCAACCAAGTTATCTCATGGATTCGAAACGGCGAGGGAATGCTTGTGGCAAGCTTTGTAACTCCAAGCAGCTTGTTGGAAGCCGAACAGCTGCGTAAGGAGCACGAACAATTTCAGGTGGCGATCGAGAAGACACACACTTCCGCTGTTCAGGTGAAGTATCGCGCTGACGCGCTGGTCAACGCAAACCACTACGATCCACAGTCAATTCGTGAGATCTCTGATGATGTAACAAAGAAATGGCAGTTGTTGGTCACATGCGCCGAGGAGCGTCACAAGCTGGTGACAGCATCGATTAATTTCTACAAAACAGCAGAGCAAGTGTGCACCGTATTAGACAGTTTGGATCGAGAATATCGACGGGAAGATGACTGGTGTGGTGGCGGTGGATCCAGTGACAAAGCCCAAACAATTGTTCAACTCATCTCGAAGCATCAGGAGCAGAAGGAAGCATTCCTCAAGGCTTGCACATTGGCTCGTCGCACTGCAGAGACGTTCCTTAAATACGCCAATCGCTCACAACAGTTCTACAAGTATCAGCAACAGGGAAATTGTGAAAATCGTGTAAAAGCAATCTTGGACAAGCTCCTCACCCAAGAGAATCAAGTTCTGGAGTTTTGGACACAACGCAAGAAGAGCCTGGATCAGTGTCAGCAATTTGTTCTGTTTGAACGATCAGCCAAGCAGGCAATCGAATGGATTCACAACACCGGAGAGGTCTACTTGACCTCTCGAACGAATTTGGTTGGCAAGACGCGCGAAGAGACCGAAGGTCTACTCAAGGAACACAACGAATTCCGTGGTACAGCCAAAGAGACGAGGGAGCGAGTCAAGCTCTTACTGCAGCTGGCCGACAGTCTGGTGGAGAAGGGGCACGCACATGCCAGCTCAATCAAACAATGGGTGGCTTCCGTCGACAATAGGTAAGTTGATACTTTGGGTTTTGTTTTGTTAACCAATTCCTTAACAATTTCGTTCTCGCAGATATAAGGACTTTAGCAACCGCATGGACTCTTACCGAGAACAACTGGAGAAGTCGCTGGGTATGTCGATGGCTGGGGAGTCCGATTCAAATACGTCACTCACTTCCACTACTGGTAAGTAATAACAATGGAATAGTAAAGGCTCTTATAACATTCATTTTTCACTCTTTAAAGGATCAACGAGTGATCGTCACTCGGATCCCTCACTTGAGGCGAAGCTAAGCTCCGCAAGCAATGCAAAAGAAATCAACGAAGAGAAGCGCAAGTCGGCACGGCGAAAAGAATTCATAATGGCCGAGCTTATGCAGACTGAAAGGACGTATGTCAAAGATTTGGAAACCTGTATTAAATGTTTCCTAGAGGAATTCCGAACTGGACAGAATGTTCCACCCGCCCTAATTGGCAAGGAAGATATTCTCTTTGGCAATATGCGTGAGATCTACCATTTCCATCAGAAAATTTTCCTTCGTGAGCTGGAAAAATACGAGACTATGCCCGAAGATGTTGGCCATTGCTTTGTGACGTGGGCTCTGAAATTTGACATGTACGTTCACTACTGTAAGAACAAACCGCTGTCGAACAACCTGTTGGTGCAGCACAGTGGAACGTACTTTGAGGAACTGCAACGCAAACACAAAGTCGAGCACCCGCTTCCAGCTTTCCTCATAAAACCTGTTCAACGAATCACCAAGTACCAGTTGTTACTTAAAGACTTGCTCTCATGTTGCGAGGAGAGTCACGGTGAGATTAAAGAAGGCCTCGAAGTGATGCTCAACGTGCCGAAGAAGGCGAATGATGCAATGCACTTATCGTTGTTGGATAATTGTGACATTTCAACCGACAGTTTGGGTGAAGTGGTGCTGCAGGACTCATTCTTGGCGTGGGACACTAAGCAGATAATCCGTAAAGGACGTGAACGGCGCGTGTTTTTATTTGAACTGTACTTGTTGTTCGCTAAAGAGGTCAAGGACTCAAATGGTTCTGTGAAGTACCAGTTCAAAAACAAACTCATGACAACAGGTACGTTTTTTTAACAATTTGAATAGAAGCGGAAAACTTATTTGACTTTCTTGGTTGCAGAAATGGGCATCACTGAACATATAGAAGGTGGTGACGAGACAAAGTTTGCTGTTTGGACAGGACGACCTCCAATGCTCTCTGACTATCGAATCGTACTTAAGGCCAGTAGTTTAGAAACCAAACAGGTAAAATTTTGGAAGCTAAAAAAGTTGAGCTGGTATTTTTAAACATTTTTTTTTGTACTTTTTTTAAGATTTGGACTAAAAAACTCCGCGAAGTTATGCAAGAAACTTGCTTCTCGGGTACATCACTCACTCTACCTAAATCTCCAGCAAAGAATTCAGCTTCGGGATCATCACAACGATCATCACGCGATCTTGACGAACCCCTTACTGAGAACGATCATGACAGATGCTCTCTTGCCAGTTTCGGTTCGGGTAACACAACTGATAGTGATAATAAGGTAAGTGATTCTAACTTTTTATAAAATTTAGGCAGTTAATTGAAACAGCTAGCAAGATAAGCACCAAGTTGGACCCGGACATCAGAACTAAATATTGTTACCAATTTATTTTATTTATGTCCTTAAGGCTCCCAGTCTGCACCTTCATTTCTCAGGATATTTTTCAGCATATTATCGAGAAGTTTTACATTCGATGCGTTTCTTCGTGGAAAAAAACTAAGGTTGATAATTTCGAAAGCCAAACTTGACCATTTTGACCACTTTAAGTAACAATCGCACTTCTTTGTGGTTTAATGATAAAATTAGTGTTTCAGTTAATTAAACCAACAGTTGAGAGTATGTGATACTGAGTCAGTTGGGTGCGAACTGACTCTATAGGATCATCGGACTCATCGTTGATTGTCGACTAAGAATTCAAAATCTTGGAAGAATGAGAATAAGTTTTGGTATCTCAATTTACGGAGCGACTAAGGAAAACCGACAAAAATTTTAAGGGTGCCAGAAATAATTGCAATGCTTTAGTTCGACGTGTCAAATTTTTCTATGTTCAAAAATTCAAACAAAAGATTTTGCAAGATCCCAAAGGCATCAAAAGTTTTTCGTCTTTTGTCAAAAACATAAAAAAAAGAACGGTGCCTCATCTTCCATCCCAACACTCATTTGCAACGTTATTCCAGCTAGCAGCTCCTTAGACAAAGCTAATCTGCCCTAGCCTAGGGCAGGGCTTCCTTCTTGTACCAAGTCTCCACCTGTACTTAAGCGCGTTGAACACTATGGGACAATGCGAATCACAGATGCGTTAAAAGCAATATATTTTTTGCTTTTAGCGCATTCCTCATGATTTAAACGCGATTAGATTTAACTAATTTTAATTTTTAGTTCAAACCCATTTTTGGGAGCGTGACCAATACAAATAATTGACACAGCATATGAATTCAAGTCAAAAAAAACTTTTAAATTTGGTGTTCCGTGGTCATTAGGTATTTAGACAGACGAACTATTGCACTTATCCACTTGTTTTAAAGCTTTTTTTAATAACGAAAAAAAAAAATCGATAAAAAAATTTATTTGTCACCTTGCGTTTTGACAAATATTGTAGTACCTAAACCAAAATTAGCCTAAAGAAAGACGAGTAGACTTCAAGAAAAAAAAATTACACATAACAGTACGTATCTTAAAATTAATGAGAGAATCGTATTAATAATTTTAAATCCGAAGATAGGAAAGCCAACTGGGACGGAGTTAATGCCTTCTTCGCTCGTTTTAACTGGTCCTAGTGCTTCCTTGATAACAATATAGATGCTTCAGCTGATATGATAACAAACGCCATTATCTTAGGCATGAGATCTTTTATGCCTAATGCGGTTAAGAGTATTAAACCAAAGTAACTCGTGGTATGATTTGACCTGTAAAGAGGCGATTAGGTTGAAGGAGTTATTTTCGGTCTTTCAAGGCCAATCCATCACATGTAAACCAAAGAAAAGTTTCAACGACCCAGAAATGACAGAGAGGACAGAAATGATTGTCCCAAAGGTAGTAAAGGCTTTCGGTCTTTCGTAAAACATGTGAAAACTGTGCCTCATCTTCCATCCCCACACTCGTTTATAATGATAATGACATTCCAACTGTCACCTCTCAAGACAAAGCAAATCTTCTTGCAGCGCACTTCGCTGCTAGCTCGAAAATACCATGGGACAAATTCATTTTCGCACTCGTGCATTTAAGAGAGTACTTCAAGATCTCAACAATTACAAATCCGCTGGTCCACATGAAATATTCCCGATTGTTCTGAAGAGGTGTTCTTCTACGCTGGCAAAACCACTGTGTAAGCTTTTCCATCCATTCTACTCGTCCTAAAAAACCCGATTCCTTTTTCTACCTCTGGCTATCGTCCAATTGCACTAACTTCCCTTCTTTCTAAGCATGGAAACGCTGATTATTTTTCAGCTTATGAAATATTTTGAATCAAAAATTTCCAATGACCGGGAATACGGTGGTCCACTAGTGATTTGATAGCATATCTTACCTAAAAGTGGAACCATTCCTTACATCTTCTTGGTGAAAGCAAGATCGTTGAGCTTAATATTTCAAAAGCATTTGACAGGGTTTGGTATCAAGCTCTCTTGTCGAAAATGTGTGCATTTGGAATCGACGAATCTTTTTTTCAATGGATTAGTAACTAAATTACCTTTCGAACCGTTCAATGCAAGTTGTTTTGGATGGCTTAAAGTCTGCAGTTCAAAAAAATATACGCTGGGGTTCCTCAGGGCTCTATTTTGTCTCCTACTTTCTTTCTTTCATATTTCTTTCATATTTCTTTCATATTTTATTTTTTTTTTTTAATAATAGGATGGACGAAGGCTAAAACTCCAAAATCTTTAAAAGATACCAATATGCACCACAGGTATATAATACCGAAGAAGCCGATATTAGTTATGCCCAATTTCCACGTGCTAAAAAACCACCCATTTATGCGAGAGTAGTACGACAAAGCATGTCATAGTAGTAAATGTTCGCTTTCTCCTAATTCCCCTTGACCATAACTAAGGTAACTCAACTTCCGTAGTGTTAACCGCGTTGGGTAGGTTACTATCCAGTGAATGCACAAACTAAAACCGTCAGTTCGGACGGCTTTGTCACTCGTTGTTTGTATCGTTAAGAGTACGGATCATTTTAGTGTTGCAATGAACAAGAAGACGAGCATTTAGCCTTCAAACAAAGTTTGTTACTTTTTCGCTCACAGTAGCGATTCCTTAATCTCTGTAAATATCACTATTCCTAATATATACTATGGAGCATGCACAAAAATAGACATTTTGTTCGGCTTGGTACAACCCCAAAGTGTCCAGGACGGCCTGTACAAGAGCAGTTTGTTATTAATGCTTAATTTCGAAAAATTTCCGATAAGCTAATACATTTTCCTGAGTCGGATTTCGGTCTCTTCACGGTTCTTCTTAACGTGTGGCTTCCATCTGAGTTTAGCGTCTAAGGTCATTGCTAGATATTTCGCTTCGTTTGCATAAGGTATCATCTACACAGAGCTTATGAACAGAGGTAAATTGTTAACACTTATGTACGTAAAATTGACATGCGTTGACTTGTTCTTGTTAAGAATGATTCGCAGAAGAAGTCTTCGTTGCTCATTGGATGCTTCTCGTTGATGACTCGACTCATTCATCTGTTGCCAGTACGGCCGTCGGCGAACGAGGCCATAAGTGTCTGATCATCTTGAGGTATGTCTCTTGTGTAGAGTTAAAATAGGGTCGGGCCGAGGACACTTCCCTGGGGGTACACCAGTTTGTATTTGCTTCAAATTCGAGTATTCAGTGCCACCCCTAACACGAAAGAGTCCGTTTTCGAGAAAGTTTTTCAAGACTCAAAGCCTGTCTTCCGGCAGGTTTTGCCGTAGCTTCAAACTTTTGTACCATACCTTGTCAAAGGCTTTCGATACCTCGAGGAAAGCACTTGGTCTGAAACCGAATTGATGATCCGGGATCAAGGGTCTATCTGCAATTATTGGTTGTAAACGCTTTATCAGGAGTTTCGCTAAGACCTGGGCCTATAAGATTTTATCATATAAAGTAACTTGACAAGCGCCTCTTTCGGTAGTTCTTTTAAAATTTCGCCAGTGATCAGTTCGTAACAAGAGGTCTTATTATTTTTAAGTTTGCTTATTGTCTGTCAAAGTTCAACTAACGACACTTTTTTTATTCTAAACCTATAAGATTCCGCGTTGTTGTTTTGAACGTCAGTCAACGGCGGACCGTCGAACGGCTTGCATGTTTGTTCTAAATGTTCAGCAAACTAATTCGCTTTCTCCTTGTCTTCTTTTGGGAAAAAAGTGTTATTCCAAGCAGGGCTCTAAATTGCTTCAATGAATTTGTGAACTACGGTTTCTAACTCGAAAGAAAATGGCACATTTAAGCCAACACCCTCCTTACAGTCCTTTCTAGAGGTGTCCCAGTTCATGTTTTTGCTAGCTAATCTAAGAGCGCTTTCTATTTTCAGCAGACTTCCACCCATCTTTAAGATGAAGATGGGTGGAAGTCTGGTGGAAGTCCCACCAGTGGCAGTTTCTCCGCTGCACTTGAACTGGCGACGGTCTTTTGTGGAGCTTTTACGCCTTTTTTGTGGAGCTTACCCGCCTTTTGTCGTCTCACCCTTTGCCAATCTCGTACTTTTGATCGGCTTTGGCGTCTTAGGAGTTTCAGCCGCTTTTGGACGTCCAAGGCTTGGATACTGGCCTCGAATATTTTCCTTAAGAGGTTGCAGTCCCTTTTGCAGCTCTATGGCTAATTCGCATCTTCGATAATTTGCGGTTGGAACAACGGCTGGAACCTGCACGTCTACTTTGCACTTTGTTTACCGGCACATTGCACGCAGCGTGGTCATTTTGGCAGTAGGCATTTGTGCGCCTGGTGGGTTGTCGTGGCATAGTGGTTAGTGTGTGTGCTTCGACTACGCTGGAGATCTGGGTTCGAAGCCTACCATCGTCACCTTAAAAAAAAAGACTCATTCTTTTTTACGATCCCCACCTCCGCGAGGGTCTGACCAACCCTCCGAGAGTAACATTTGCCTTGCAAAACTTCTCAAAGTGCCGTTCGAATTCGGCAAAAAATTGTAGGTCCCCTACAATACAAAGTTGTATGTGAAGAAATCAGCACACACAGAATACATTGTTGAGAAGTTGGCCCTAGTTCCACCCCCTCTGTTGCGCCGCTTTCTTTTACTTGTGCGCCTTAATTCTTAGCATCGCTTGCAATATTATATAAGTCTATTGCCCTTACACATGGGTTCGATTTTAGCCCTGATGTTAATTATTATTAATATCGTTCATGGTCTCAGTTCTTTCAGAGGAAAGCTTAAAAACTGGAATGCCGCGTCTGATCGCTACAAAATTAAATGTAAACAAATAACATTATCTAGGTACAATAAAGTTCATTTTCCAGATGCGCCTCATTCTCTCTTTGTTTTATCTTGCAAAGAGGTTCTTCTCCTATTGGTTCCAAACATCTTCATCCACAATTGGTAACGTCCATTCCTCAGCACTATCAAATATTGTCCCATATGGGATCTCCTACCTTGCCTTTACGTGGGTAGAGATTGCAAAAAAAAAACACTTGTGAAAAGCGCCAATTTTGAATCGGCCGCAGCAACATAAAAATCACTCACTTAGCTCTCCACGGCAATAACTGCTCTAGCCAAAGTGCTAAATAATGTTTTCCATGTGGTCACATAAACTCGAACTGATCCGAGAAACAATTTCTCCCTTGTGCTGCCTTATTGCATTATGTAAGCAATTATTCAATATGTAAATAAACATGTACATAAAACTTGTTATTTTATTTGTTTTCCCCGCATAAAATTAGCCTTGTGAGATATGGGCAAAAGTAATATTACTAATTAGTTTAATCCAATCAAAGGTATACCTATACCCATTTAGTTGGATAAGCGGTAACTTTGTTCATGAGAATCGTTTTAACGCTTGGGAATAGTGGGTACTTTATTAAGATTCAAAAAACCAAGTGTTGATGTCACCCTTGCGATTTGCCCAACGAACACATTCACAAACAAATAATATGCTTCTAACAAGGTGCCTTATGCGGAAGATTTGTGTTGGGTCATATTAACGTTAATTAATTAAATTAACACCTGGACATAAAAAACCTATTTTAGCTAAATTAAGTGTAAGCAAAGTTAACCGCAATGACACAAATTTGTATTCTCGATGGCGTTTGTGCGAAAGGAGCTAGGATTCAATGTTGTATTTTAATTCAGTGGATTAAAAGAGGGCTGAAAAATATATTGAAGTGGTTTGGGAATCCGGCCAGTAACTCCCTTCTTTTTCAGAGAGTGCGAACTTTATCCTCATCTATACACGTATTCTTATTACGGTCTGAACTTCAATTAAATCCGACCACCCCCCTCAAAGATTCACTTGCCTGTTCTTGCCAAACTCCCTCTCTGTCTCTATACCACGCACACAATTTATTCCAAACAATGTTTAAATGTTTCGCCAACTTCTCCTCATTAACCCAATTGAAAGAAAAACAAGAAAAACCTCATAACTCCTTGCAGCTATACGGAAAGTAATAACCGCAATTAATGTTCTCTTGTTTCGCATACACATGAACTTTTTTTTAAGGAGAATATGATTAATTGTTCCGGCACGTAGATGCACTCATAGCGCCGAAAGCTTTCACCATGAAAATAGATTGCCCCATTGACTCTGAAAGAAACCCCCCAATGACACACTGTGAGAGTGGAGTATACAGAAAAGCTAAACGAGAGAAACCCGAAAGCTTGCTTAGGAATAATACTCTTACCTACCCCACTAAATAAAAAATGCCGCCGCTCTTCTTAACACCTACTACGCAAAAGTCATTCAAGTCTTTTTAAGGAAAGCTTTTAGCTGCAGCTCTCTCCATCTCGCACAAATGCCATATCATTTATTTATTCCTTTTTTCACACTTTCATATGTTGTACCCCCAAAACGATCACGCTGTGCTCTGGCTCTGGTCAGTCACATCCCCTTTCGCACAAAACCAAAACCAACAACACAAAAAAAGAACACCTCTAATCGCTGAAGTTCAATCTGCCAGCAGCTTAATATGGTGCTGCTCTCGTTGGAAATGAAAACTTCCAGTTTTGTCGCAGAGTCTATGCAAAAAGGTTCGCCTTCTCCTCTCGTCGATATCTCGGTGTTGTGTATTACTTTGTGCTTTTCCAATTTTTTCTTCACACTTATTAAATATAAAATATTAAAAAAAAGAACAACAACCCTAATGTTTAATCTTGACTATATCGTCGTCGTCTGTGTGCTTCAAATCTGAACCCTCTCTATATCTTATCTGAAAGTACTTGAAAATCATTCCGCTGATAAACTTGCGTTTACTTTATAAGTAGATAAGCACAAAAAAGTCGCCAGCCAATATACCGAGAGTGAACTATTTGAAAACTTCAAATTCGACACATGAACAGTGAATTGAAAACCCTTCAATCGCGAAACCCTGGATCGGGGATACCAAAAACGGCAGAAAATTTTCATGGTCGCTGGCTGTCCTATTCCGAGCATCATTACCATCATCATTATACCAAAAAGGGTGCTCTCATCAGATAGATATACCTACTCAGGATAAATAAATCGAATTCTCTAGCCCAGCAATGGCAACCAATGTTCGGGGCCTGGCTGTAGTGTGCGAACGGTTCGCGTAGACTTCTAGCTTTCGAGTCTTGTGAAAAGTGTGTGCACCTGGTGCTGTTTGTCCTTTCGGCTATTTTTTCCTCATTACCGCTGCAAAATATTCTTCTTTGAAAATTTGTATACATACATCAATGGCAGTTAGTCAAATAGAGTAGAGAGAGAGGAGGCTTCGATGAAAAGCTTATACCATCAAGCGTACACAAAATCCATCCCAAAGTAAACGAGATATGCCCTAAATATACACACATATAGTTGTTAGATATAAAATATATACATATTTAAAAGAAATCGCATTTTCACCATGGATATACAATGAAATCGATTTTTTATAAATAATAAATTTAACCAAAGCTATAACCACGATGAAATGAGTATTAAAAGAGTTGATATTCGCTAGTGCGTGTGCCTCATAAAGAATGCAAGTGTGATTAGTGAAAAAATTTAGAGGAGAAATTGTTATTGCATAATATCTATTAGTTAAAATACACTGTGATTTAGTTTAAAACATAAGTTATTATTAAAGCGTACAAATGAAGAGCGTTCGAAACTTTTTCACTGAACGGATGAACAGTAACGACCCCACCACGTCCGCCTCCTCTCATTTGGCGTCTGGCGCAAATTCAAAACACCAATTGGAAAAACTCAAGTCACCAGCTAGTGATAAGACCGTTGATGGACCACAAACGGCTCCGCCGCTTCTACTCTCATCATCCACCATATCGGAAAACAATGGGCATCCCATTTCGCCATCGCTTATAGCGAATCCTTCCGATGCCGGAATCACGTCAATATTTCCCGACAGCGGCCACCATCCCCTTTGTTCGACCAAGTCAGAGTCCTTGACAATGACAATGGCGGCCGCCGAACACAACAAGGATAAGGATGGCGAAGGCAGTGAAATGGATTTACCTCCGTTGGCAACAAAAACGCAAAAAAGTCGCCGAAAGATCTCGCTGCCCTGGTTCCGACAGACCAGTGTTACGGCGTCTCATGCAGTTTTGTCACGGCAGCATACTATCGATTCGCCCGGATCGTTTCGCCTGTTTCGCCAGACATCCAGCACATTTAAGGTTCGAACACAAATCTTTTATTCTTCTTTATGGGGTAGCTGCTATGGGCTGGATTAGGGTTTGGTACCAATGTTTTCAATTCCAGCAAAGTTTTTATATCGCAAAAGGTCATACACTGATGGTTAAACGGTTATAATAATGATTATTTAAATACTACCAGACTTCAATCCTCAGATGCGCTTTTGATGAAGTCGCCCTCTCTTAGTTACCCATAAGAGATCAGTAACAGATATTAAAATTCTGGCGCCGCAATGTGGCTAAAAAAAAGTGAAGCTGTTTTTTGTCGGTCTTTTCTCTGCCACTTACGGTCTTTTACAACTGCCAAAATGTAGACTTGCGGCGTTTGATTGGACTTTCATTTCCACTTCCACAGTCTGTCCTCCCTCTTCCTTTTATAGCCTATTCCACAGGAATGGAGTATATTAAGTTTGACGATAGACCCCCAAGACCTTAAGGGCATATGATCGCGACAGAATCCTGAGTTAATTCTGAGCCATGTCCTTCCGTCCGTCCGTAATTTAAGGCCACCAATTTTTAGGCCTCAAGTTTTGAGCTAAAAAGCTGAAATATTATACGTAGGCTCTCTGTCATCCAAAGCAATACAAATGTTAAAATTTTTCGAATCCGCCCACAGACACGCCCACAATCGGTGTAAATGTGAAACTACGTCCAGTGCTTTGAAAACTGTAAGACGTCGTGAAAAGCTGAAATTTGACATTTTGCATCTGCTAATGAATATAAGATATAAAAAGTAAAAACGAAATCGGCAGACCGCCCCTAATGGGCGTGGCATCGATTTAAAGAGTAAACCGTCAAATGCAATTTATTAAATATTTTTGTTCCAAATCGGAAAATTTTTACTTTACATTATTATAAGTATTATGTAGAAAATACTTGGTTCTACATTTGGTTCATACAAAGTTTTTGGCCACGCCAATCTTTTGAGGTCAATTTCACAAAATTATTGAATTTGAACCCAAAAATCACATTTTTGCGTACATTTTAGCCGCAAACTTGGAAATTTCTATGCTAATATTGATTTTCGGTTGAAGGAGTTGGACATGCCACGCCCCTTTTACATAAAAGTAAACAAAAACTTATAAGGAATAATTTTTTTCTATTTAAAATTATGCATGAATGGTAACGGGACCGGGATGGAAAACATGAAAATAAACGAATGGAAGGGAGATAGGAATGGAAAAGAGAATAGGAGTGGAAAGGAGAATAGGAATGGAAAGGAGAATAGGAATGGAAAGGAGAATAGGAATGGAAAGGAGAATAGAAATGGAAAGGA
The DNA here is from genome assembly GCA_947623515.1 of Neoascia interrupta. NCBI lineage: Eukaryota > Metazoa > Arthropoda > Insecta > Diptera > Syrphidae > Neoascia > Neoascia interrupta. The sequence goes on along the minus strand of OX392463.1, from coordinate 217,039,986 downwards.
CAATAGGAATGGAAAGGACAATAGGAATGGAAAGGACAATAGGAATGGAAAGGAGAATAGGAATGGAAAGGAAAATAGGAATGGAAAGGAGAATAGGAATGGAAAGAAGAATAGGAATAGAAAGGAGAATAGGAATGGAAAGAAGAATAGGAATAGAAAGGAGAATAGGAATAGAAAGGAGAATAGGAATAGAAAGGAGAATAGGAATAGAAAGGAGAATAGGAATAGAAAGGAGAATAGGAATAGAAAGGAGAATAGGAATAGAAAGGAGAATAGGAATAGAAAGGAGAATAGGAATAGAAAGGAGAATAGGAATAGAAAGGAGAATAGGAATATAAAGGAGAATAGGAATAGAAAGGAGAATAGGAATAGAAAGGAGAATAGGAATAGAAAGGAGAATAGGAATAGAAAGGAGAATAGGAATAGAAAGGAGAATAGGAATAGAAAGGAGAATAGGAATAGAAAGGAGAATAGGAATAGAAAGGAGAATAGGAATAGAAAGGAGAATAGGAATAGAAAGGAGAATAGGAATAGAAAGGAGAATAGGAATAGCAAGGAGAATAGGAATAGCAAGGAGAATAGGAATAGAAAGGATAATAGGATTATTAAAGGATAGGAGAATTGGGTATATACCGCGGTCCATTACAGACGGACCGAAGCTATTACATACGCACTGTTACACTTACTTATGGTTAATAAATAAGTTTATCGAAATTACGTCTATGATTCCCTACGCTTTTACCACACCCCTTTTTAACCTAACGTAACTGGGTCTGGGATTCTATTCAGATATTTTAATGACAGAAGAGATTGCGATTTGTTTTGGAAGCTTGTAGGACACAGTCTTAGGGCAAAGCTAATTCTGTGTTAGAGCAGGATCGGATTAAAATATTCACAGGAACTAGTTCCCTTTTTTAGTTCCCAAATTTTTCGAGTTAAAACGACATTAACGATTATCCCCGAATCAAAATTGCTTGAAAAATATACTCATATCTGGTACTCCTCGCCCTAGAATGGCACACATCGGCTGTAATGTACGCTTCAAAGCCAATATTAATATTATTCGTTAAAAGTGCTTCAGAAAGGTTATTTCTGCGAAGAAGAAAAATAACAACAAAGTAAGTTCTACCTTGAGGTACACTAACTTAAAGAGGAAAGTTCAATTGTTAATTTCTTTTAAACCGCACAGCTTAATAATACTATTGCTTGCTTCTTTTTCGACAAATCACATAGACTAAAAGAGTTCAGTGCAATTTTGTATAAACTTAAAGAATTATTGAACTAGAAGAATAGAACATTATTCAATAAAATTGATGATTGTGATGTTTTTTTTCTCCTCAAACAAGTTTAGGAATGAGGTATTGAGGACTATATATCTTGAGCACAGGCCCAACTTAGTAGTTTTATTTGTAAGCAGGTGGAGTTTTGTACATCGGTGATCCTAAGCACCTACGAAGCGACAATTTTGCGATATGAGGACACGATTCCTTAGAGATCGACATGAGACTTGACCTGTCGTTGTGACATGTGACGCAATACGATAGGAAAATTGACACCTTTCATTAACCGAACCAAAATATAACAAAAATGAGGCAAATATTTGATTATATGCAATTATCCTCTTTATACCCGACCCAGGGTATATAAAGTTTGTGGTATAGTTTGTAACGCAGTGAAATAATCACCGTTAAACGCCTAAGATCTTTTAGAGATATGAATGGGACCAACAGAAGAATCGCTTAATCCATGTCCATCCGTCCGTCTGTATGTAAACAACTCTTAGACCTTAAATTTTAAGGTAGAGAGCTGAAATTCGGTGAGTTGGGTGGAAGTCTAGTCCTTCAGATCAAGCTTAAAAATTAGCTGAATCCGCCCACAGACACGCCCACTACAGGCCTGTATGTGCGACCATCTCTAATTTAAAAAAAAATACTTTTTCCAAATTTTAGTTATGTTACAATGGCGCTAGCATTCATTTTTGGTAGCCTAAAAATGTAAGCCTTTCATTAACCACACCCACTTTTTGAGGGACTTTATCTTAAAATGACTGTTTTTCCATAAATATATATGAAATTTGACAAAGAATTATATGACAAAAGTTGTAGATATAAGAATTTTCTAACTTTAATGCATAAATTGTGTGTGCCTCCGCCCACTTTTGTGGGCGTGGCGTTAAAAAAACGATTTAAGTTAAAAAGGCGGTGTTTTAAGCCTGAAGCTTTTGCATACTGTTGCACTTTCCCACTTGTTTTATCTAATTTTAAATCATTTTTTTTTAGGATTTGTCGGCACCAGTGCAGCAGTGCTATACATAAATTGCAATGTACACCATATTTTCCATTACATTAAATAAATAGTTCCCGAAGCTATTATTTACCTAGTTTTAACCCGTATCCTTAATTCTTGGCGGTCGTTCCTGGATTTTTTGTTGCTGGTTTTGGTGCACCGGGTACTTTTAATGCCGGTAGTCACCAAAACTTGTGTCACCAGGGAACCCAATAGCGGAACAGCAAACTCAGAGGGGTGTAAGTGATAAAACGTAATGTACCGCCAGGACAGTTCCATTGCTCAAGGAAAAAGAACTCTGATACCCATTTAGACGGAAATTTCACGTCCAAAAACACAAAATAATAGACTCTTGAAACATTACACTCAAAAGATTGAGGTCTTTCTACTCTTAAAATAAAAAAAATTGTTTGCTGGCCATGGTCATCCCAAGTTAGGAATAATAAAATAAAATAAAATAAATAATAAAATAAATAAAAATAAAATAAAATTCCTCAAATCGTAATTTTATAAAAGTGTTTAACCGTTGCTAGTCGATCCATTTCGCAAAAAAAAATTGTTGCGGAAACTGAATTTTGACAAAAGGTCCTCACGAATAGTTGCTTTGCATTATTGTGCCTTGCACAAATTTCTACGGGCTTAAAAAGAGCTTGTTTTAAAGATTTTAAACACCGAGTTTCTTTTGAAGCTTTTAGCAAATTTTTAAAGCCAAAGCCTTTATCTTTGTTTCAGTAACCTATAAGCTAAAGGCGACAAAAAAAAACTACCACCACCCACCTCCCACCCTCAATGTTTTTGGAATTAAACGGAGGAAAAAACTTCATTATAGTGTATGGCAAGTTTGTTGGTTTGGAAAGCATTTTTCTTTCTCTCAGAAAATGTTTTTTTTTTTTTTTTTGTCGCACACTCAGAAGGCAGCACTCTGCTAATTTGCCAAGCAATCGGGTAAAACATTGACTTCGAAATCATCACAGAAAAACACTACTATAGTCGAAGGAAGGGAACTAATAAAAACTGCCGCACAGATTGTGTATACGACGGTTCTGCACATCCACTTTGCTTTATCACCTCAAAGCGAAATGTTTTGTCGCATTTTTATTTCATGAACGACCTTCGTAAAAGTGACTCTTAAATAAAACCGTGTTGCTGTGAAAATGTGATGCATATGTAATTTTAATTAGACCCTGGGCCACATGAGTTTCTGTTCTCGGGTGGCAATAAAACCGCCTTGCGCTTCACTTAATAAAATTAAGTGCATAGCGTCTTATTTTGCAATTTAGGTTTAATGTGGCTAGAGCAACTTGTGCTTGTCAGATCGTCAAGAAAAGAGTCTGTCAAATTCATTGGAAATGCTCTCTTTGTCATTCTTTTATTTATTTAAGGAGAACTTACTTTAAGGAGACGCAACTACACTTTTGTTTATACGTTTCATGGTCTTTCATTTAAAGAGTAGATCAGAAGCTCTCAACAAGTTGGTTTGAAGTAGTAATACTACTTGTTAAATAAAAAATTGACTTATAGCAAAATATGTATGCGACTAAATATATGTATAGAGAGAAACTAAATCATTTCACTTGAAATATTCTGTAGTATAACTATTTATTACTCATTCTCTAACCGTTTGTACAATTGGCGGCCCATTGGTCCTCTCATTTTCCCGATTCTGCGCCACCAACTCGGGAACTCCAGACGGAACAAGGAAAGATGCTCGACCTGGTCCACCTACTTAATTCTCCGATTTCTAGAGAATCGTTCATCTAATTTCTACCCAGATTTTATAACTATATAGATGAGGGCTGAAACGAAAACTGAACTAAAAAATTTGCGCCTATCAATCAAATCACACGGAAGTATGTTTTTTTTAATAAAGCATCTATCAACTCAAGGTTGATTTTTTAACAATTTTTTTATCGGCGTGGGATTCATATTCCCTTTGATGACAAGAAAAAGCACATGACCAGAAGCAGACTGTCGAAGCGATCATACTTCTTGCCAATTTAATGCGGTTCGTCCTTAATCCACGCAAGCGTAAGTTGATGAGAATAAAAAAAATTTGCTGTCTGGTGCGAACGGGCATTTGAGAAGTTTTTCAAGACAAATGTTCACTCTCGAAGCATTTTTCAGATTCTCGCAGAGGTGCGGACATTGAAAAAGAACGAGTCTTATTTTCAGATGACAGAGGTAGGGTTTGAATCCAGACCTTCCGCTTTTATTTAGCACACAGTGATTACTATGACACGGTATCCCACTGGGCCTTAAGCATCTACAGTAAAAATTGAGGTAAAGGATCGACTTGTTTTGTTGTTGAAATCGGCATTTTACTTACTTACTTAAGGTGGTGCTTAAGTCCGGGTGGACATGGAGCTCAGCCAATAAGCTTTGCCAGATAGCCGTCTCCAGGTTCGCACGCGAAGTTGGCTGGTCCACTTGGCTCTTCGACTTGTGCGCGCCACATGAGCCTCGGTGTTCCTCAACTGCGCCGTCCATGCGGGGGTGGATTCGAAAATTTTCCGGGCCGGGGCGTTAGTGTCGCTGTATAGCCCATGCAGTTCGGTGTTATATCTTCTCCTCCACTCTTCGTCTATACCATATAAATCGGGGCCATAAATCGTCCGAAAAATTTTCCTCTTGAAGTCTAAAGGGTTTTCATCCGACTTTGACAGGGTCCATGCTTCTGCACCGTAACGCAGGACTTGGATGGTGAGGGTCTTGTAAATGGACACTTTAGTTGCTCGAGAGAGGGCTTTGCTACTCAATTGCCTTCTTAGCCCAAAGAAACAGCGATTGGTAAGACTTCTCCTTCGTTTGATTTCAGCGCTGGTGTTATTGTCTGAATTAATAGCGGAACCCAGATAGACAAAGTTCCGATCCAACCCGAAGTTACAGCTGTCGATGTTGATGTTTTGTCCGAGACGTCGGTTTTGGGTGTCTTTTCTTGATGACAGCATATACTTTATTTTGTCCTTGTTGCCTGCTTAACCCATAATCGCCGCTTCCGTCCCAATACTCACGAAGGCTTCACTGACATTCACATTTTGTTCTTCCAATTATTTCAATGTCGTCTGCGTATACGAGTAGTTTGAATAGACTTTTGAAAGATTGTACCGCTGGTATTGGCGCAGGAGTTCTGCACTATGCTCTCCAGTATGATGTTAAAGAAGTCACATTACAGCGCGTCGCCTTGTTTAAATTCTTTTTTGACATCAAAGGGGTAGAGGTGAGGTCTTTACCGACCTTGACGGAACAGTGTGAGTTTTTCACTATCCAGTTTTCCACCGTCATCGTGCACACACTGACGAGTTTGGCAGGGATGCCAAAACTAAACATTGCTCGTCTCTATGAATGCTGTCATACGCGGCCTTGAAATCGATGAAATAGTGGTGGGTGTCGATGTCGAATTCCTGGATTTTCTCCAAGATCTGCCGCAGCGTGAATATTTGTTCGATGGTGGACTTTCCTGGCCAAAAGCCACCTGATATGTGCCTATCAGATTGTTGACAAACAACTTCAGGCATTCACACAGTACAGCAGAAAAGATCTTGTATCCGATGCGTTACGAAGACTGATTCTCCTGTATAGTTGGCACAGTTCAGAGGGTCTCCTTTCTTGAGGATCGGGCTAACAATGCTCATCATCATCATTTTCGAATGCCGCTTATCCTTTAAAAGGGTCGCGGAGCGAGGGTGGCTAAATGGTCCTTCCATCTTTCTCGATCCTCCGCCACCAACTCAAGAGACTCCGGCGCAATCCCCAGGCGGGACTCAGAGAGGTTCTTTACCTGATCGCACCACCTGTTTCTGGCCTACCAGGGGGGCGACGCGCTCGCATCTCGGCTAGCATGACCTGTCTAGAAAGTTTGTCAGGGGGCATGCGAACAACGTGTCCAAACCATCGAAGAATCTATCGCTCTACTCGGAGAAGTAGCTGCTCAACATTAAGATTCCTACGGCAAACAATGCTTAGGTTTCATTCATCGGGTGTGCTTTTTTCCGACCATATCTTGCAGATGAGCTTATGAGCTGCAGTTTGGCATATAGGCAGTGTTCTCCGGGTGCTTTGTTGCACTAGACACTTCGACACAGCTTTCACTTCATCCAGGTCGCGTGAGCAGGTTTCGCTTGCTTCGTAAGTGACTCTTCGCCCGGGTTAAATCGGCTTGTTCTGCCTGACAGTGGTATTTGGTTACATAACGTCTTCACCGTTATACAGTCTGCAGAAATAGTATTATTTAAATCCTCAGCACAGACTGCGATTCCACTACGATGTTCCCTTGATGTCCTTACAGGCTTCGGTTCGAAATCGGCACCCAGATCAATTTAATACTAGTTCTTTTTGTGCATTACGCGTGCATGAGAGAAAAGTAGGCTTTCAAGACGTGTCGAACACTAATTGTTATAACTTCTAGCTTTGACATATGTTAAGTCACTGCATCCGAATCTCCAATTGTTAAGTGAGTCTTCAAGTTGTTTCATAAACCGTATACAACTCAGTTTTCAGCAATTCTCAGTTTTTCAAACAAAGTTTATATCACTTTCTCATATAATAAATATAGTGATAAAGCAAATTAACTTTTTTCGATTGCCCAAAAGTTTTTTTACAAAAAAATAAAAATATTCAATCTCTCTAGGATTTGCATTTGAAACTACGGCCTGCTGAGTATCGCCATCATTCATAGGTAAACCTACATTCCACGTTGTTTAGTTTCGAAGTATGTATTCTTCCTTTAACCACCACCATCATGGATTGTTAATTAGCAGTATATCTTATACGCAACCTGATGGAAGGTCAATTTTTGTTTATTTCCCTCCACGAACTTGGTAATAGACCTCGTCTTAATTGTCGCCCATACAGGAGGTGCTGATCTGAACATGCTTAAAATACACATCTTGGGATCCTTATCTCTGCAAGCGTATGATATGTATATATCGCTGCCCCTAGAAGGTATATCTCTGTAATTCATTTTTTCAACTCTTTATTGACCAGAGTTTATACAAACAATAAACCTTGCTAATTAGGATATTACGTTATAGATTGTTGCTTTTAATTACATTACGATGTGTCTATAGTTAAGAGAAGGGAAAAATATATTTTAAATAAAAAAACTGGTAATTTAAAATATTGAATCGAGCTTCAAGAAAATAAAGGATTGGCTTAACAAAGTTATTCAATTGCAAGATGAGGTTAAAACATTCTCGGTATCAACGTAAAGGAAAGCGCGAATGAACTAAAACTATGTACCTATAACTATTTATAATATGACATTGATTCGCATTTATTACATCTTGGAATTAATATTTTTATACCATTAAAAAAATAGTTTTATCGTTCCTTTCGAATTGTTAATTTAATGCGGCGTTGAGCTCATTCATCGGAAAATCCCATTCCATGAAAGTTTTTTTTTTATTGTAGATCTGGGAACAAAAGATGATCGCTTAAAATAAGGTCCGGACAATAAGGAGTCCTTATTGTCCTTAAGGAGGTCCTTATTAAGAACATATTGTGATTGATGTAAGATTTTGTCACCAGCTACTAGATGTTTGATTGATTTGCGTCCCCTTTTCTCCATGTTGGGCGCCAGTTTTTTATTATTGGTAGCTATGGAATAAAGTTGGATAAAAACACGGTCTCTTTTCCTTATCCGTTGTTATTGGTGTACTGTCTATCCATTTGTTAATTTTGGCTTCATTCAAATTTCTGCATCCTGGGGAGTTTGTACAATCACGCATACATACTTTGGGTTGCATTCTTCACATGAAACTACTCTTTGTTAGGCCGCTTCCGGACGGCACTTGGATTTTCCTAGGGCTTACCAGTTCCTCGTTGTCATTAAATAATGAAGCTTGTCAACTATCTCCACTTCCCATGTTCTGTTTCATTAAAATTAAAGTCAGTGGTCCTTTAAGAAGTAAAGAGTTGCCTGGCCATGATAGTTAATCATTGTTCAAATGTAAATCCTTAACTTTTAACTTTCAAGTCGTATAAGTTCGGCTGTTTCAGGATACACTTACACAACCAGCATAGGCGAATGTTCGTTTTGAACTAATTTCTAAATAATTAATTCTATCACACAACCAATTAGAGTAGGGCAAATATTAATCCTGTGAGAGGAATATTTCGAATTCTCAACCTAATTAAATATTAAATCCGTGAACAATATGTACTGGGCTGTGCCAATTGCCCCCCATTGCCGTATGTATCTAATTTAGAACTGTAAATCAGATGGGCTTTCAATTGCGTAAGGTTGTGAATAACAGATAAGTACCTTTCTTCTCATCCTCATGAGTGTAGGAGCAGCAATGTGAGATGGGATGTCCTGCACGTTTCACAGAACGTGATTGGTTTGCAAATATATTTATATATGTATACATCAATTTATAATTAATGAGGCATGTTCAGGAGAAAACAGATTGCTCCCTGTGTAAAATTAATTTTATGAAAAATAAGTGCACGCATGCATTGATAATTTCTTCCATTTAATGAAGGGAATCCTTTTATAATTAATTTATATCATCGTGCACAAATTTTGAATCGACAAATTTTGAATCAAAGAAACTAAAGTTAAAAAAGATACTTCAACCTCTTGTATAATGGAGCATTAATAAACTTTCAGAGGAAGTCTTAATTTGATTGAAATGACAATAGGTGTGACGGGACTTTTTCTTGCACACAGCTCCTTTAACTGGAATACTTTACAAATCCAAAGGATTCGCAATTCATAAAAATAGTTTCTAACCAAAGTAGTCTGCCCTCTGTTTTTTACGTTTCAGTAAATTAACATGTGTCAAAATTAACTTTTTATATACTCAAGGAACTTTTTTCTTTATTTGATATAAGGTCACGTGGATGAAACACAAGCCATCGTTTATTTCATAAAATAAATGAACCATAATGAAACATGGGGGTTAACAACAACGACTATTGGGTTCAACGTGTCTCCCTACATGCCATCGTTGTCGTGTGTCATCGCTTTCATTGTTTCGACTTGTTTCAATCAATGTGCAACGACGAATAATTTTTCAAAAGCATATCTAGTCCAAGTGGAATGACACGCGACAAAGTACAATCGCACAGAAAATGTTTCGGAAACACACATTTGCCGTCTTAGGAGAGGAGGGGGGAGTTAAATCTTATGTTGTCCTCAAATTGAGCCCATTGGTAGTTTTTGCATTTGATAAGGGTCCCATAAAGAAAACATAAATGTCAACCTATTTGTCAGTAAGAGTTCCTCAATTTACCGTATGTAAATAAACCTACTCAGAATAAGGCTTGTCTTTCATGACAAATAATATAGGAAGGCTTGTGTAGCATTTTTCTATTAAAATGAAACCTTGACAATGTTCATAATCCGGGAAAAGGAAATTCTAAGGACACATTTCCTAAATTTAACAAACAGACTTCTATTGTGCTCTTAAAGCAAGAATAAGCTTTTCAACTTTTGGCCTAATTGAGCCATAAAATCCATCATGCATTTTATTGCCAACCAAAGAGACTTTTGTTTGCAGTCTATTTTCCTTTTCTGTGTGAAAAGTATATTTCGTATTATGTCATTGCTCAATTAGTGGTCTGTATCCATCTCCTGCTCATTTAGTTGAGTAAACATGCCTTCCCTTTATCCTCTCTCTTGTGTTCATCAGGGAAAAAAGGAATAAAAATGAAAAAAAAAAAAAAAAAAATGAGAACCAAAGACATGGTTCTTACACAATAAAGTGGAAACAAAGCCCTTGCCATCGTCAGATATCCACCACCTAGGTGGACTCGGCTACCTCCTCTGCCTTTTCAACTATTAAAAGAATATTGTCATCATCGTTATTATCACGTACCCGATCAATAACCACATGTACAAATGGTTTAGACACTGTGTAGAGCGAATATCCTGTGTCCTATCCCCCTATCCCTACTAATGTGTATTAGGATGTGGCGTTGTGACTGCTCGTGGTGAAAGAAACAACGGGAGCATGAGGATTCTGAAAAATGTATTGATTTTCATTGGTAACAAATTGAATGAGCATTTTATAAACATCACCTCTGGTAAGGAACCCTCTTCAAATAGATGTCTAAACTTTATACTACCCCTTCCCTCGTTTTGCGCTCTGTATATTTTCGATATCTCATTAATACAGTTAAGTGGGTTCGTGTCGTGTTTTCCTGCGTGGGGGTGTATGTGTTTACCTTAATTGGCAATCGTCACTGAAAGTGGATGCTCATTTCCATATCTAATTGGAGGGATATTGTCCATATTAAAATTTCCTCTTTTTTTCCCTACACCACCATTGGGCACCTATACACCTTCTCTTTTGGGGTAAATTTTCCTGAAGGATTAACTAGGTATTTTAGATAGAACTTGGATCCTGCGTATTAAAGAGGAACCGGATAAAAAAGCTTCGTAGAGACTACAGAGACACCGAAAATAAAGATAAAAAAACTTCGAACAAAGCTTTCGTACTCAAATTGTAAAATTACTAACTGCAAACATCTCGGTGGCGTATACGTGTGGTCTCTTATCAAAGCTATCATATTTCAATGTACGGAATCACTGTTTTGAATTTGAGTTACAGTTATACGGATTGTGCGGGAAGTATCTAATTAGATTAATGTTGGCTCGGTTTTCTGCGTGCAGCAGATGAGGGAAGAGCTTAATTTATGAGACTGAGGAATGAAGTCATCTGCAAATGTTTTATACTTACTCTGATAGACTCTTAAAAAGTTTACTGTTAAGCTGATTTTTATTTGCGAGCTCGGTGGAAAATGTTCTTTGTGCAGAGTACGGAGCAAGTGTAATAAATTCAACACGATTTTTATTAGGCATATAGTAGAAATAGATTAAAGGAGTCCTAATATTTCCAAAAAAAATCACATCTGCTGTATACTCACCTGACCCCAACTTGTGCATAATAATCTAAGACGTTCTACGAATATAATGAAGATCGTTTCCGAGTATCAGCGAAGTCTTGGGGCTTTAATAATAAAAAAAAAAGTCTTGCAGAACTTCTCATTACTGTTTTTGACTGTTTTGACTTTTTGGAGAGTTAAACATGGGACACTGTTAAGAGCTTACCTTCTTCTTTTCTATTATCTACCGATCGTCAAGCCTTCGAAGTATATGAAATCATCAGGACATGGGTCCTAACTATATTAGACAACCAAAAATTGGCATTAAATCATGCGATGGGGCACTTTTAAGACCTTATCTTCTTCTTTTCTATTATCTATCGATCCTCCAGCCTTCGAAGTATATGAAATCATCAGGACATGGGCCCTTACTTCGTTAGACAACCGAAAATTTACATTAAGTCATGCAATGAGAGAATGCGTATATTTTTCGAACCGAGTCATCCGTATTAAAATCAAAAGGAACTCGATTTACAACATATCGAGTTGGCCAACACCAACAGAGTTTCTACAAAAACAGTTTTCAATCATTCTTCCGCATTTTTTGTCTGTTTATTATAAGGTACCATTGCAACCGTATTAAATAAGGCTTAAAACTATCTGCATGAAGCTTTGTGCCTAATGCAAGCTTCAAATCTAAAGTTCAAAAGCATTGGTTCAATGACTCATCGGAAATTCATGGGAACAAGGGTGAATTCTTTTAAGCGTACTGTAGCTCAAGGAGCAATATCTATTACAATTTCTGCCTAACAGGGACAAACACCTAACCTAACCTACTATAAATTCAATTGCTTGTTTAATCGACTTAAAAAAAAAAATTTTGCATGAAAATATTGCAATTTCCCTCCTACTCGATTTTGGTTTGGTTTTGAATTGAATGAATTTACACGTGCACCACAATCCTTTCATCAGCATCTGCCACAGCACAGATAGCGTTTAATAGATTAATTATTTTATTTTCAGACTATTCTGATAGATAGATACACATAAAATAAAGTTAAAATAAGTTCGACATTGAAGCAATTCATTAAATGTGTAGAAAATTTTTGATTGAAATTCTTCACAAGTGTAGTGTGTTTACACTTCATTTGATTGTTTACACAAACAATAAGTAATATCAATAAACAAGCAAAAGTGTGTACTTTGACAAGCTGTACACGCATGGTGTTGGTAATGGTAATGGCTCGAGATGTGTTTGTGAATTATTCGGCCAACTAGGAATGGTTGAGGCAAATCCGTGAAAACGGTTTCATAAAAAAAAAATGCCATTTAGGAGGTTACGTGCTTCTATTATGCTCGTTGGGTACTATTTAAATAAACTAAATTGAAGTCCGAATTGACATTCCTCATTAACACCGCTACTGTGGAGTTATTCATCAACACGAGTAGGATTAGGGTCTACGGATTTTCGATTCCATTTCATTTTTGTTATGTTCTTGTCTATTCGTCTTTCTAAACTTTAAGCAAAAATTCTTGAGACGGTCGTAATAAGTCCCTTAAAATTCACCTTAAAAATGTGATCGTACAAGAACATATGATGGGTGACAGTTACAAGCTTTATCAGATTCTGGTCAAGGACTATAACTTCGATGGAACTTAACCGAATAGGTAAACTCTTAACAGCCGTGATAACTTTAGCAACTAAGCTAAGCATGTTTTGAAAAAATACCCATAAGCATTCTATTCAACGCTTGTTGACAACGGAATTTTTTTTTTTAAAGGCTGCACTTTGTTATCTTATCATGGTTGTAAATTTTTATTTTAAAAAATATTTAACTCATAGATATACATAATAACTCTTTTGCATTGCATTAATAAATAGCTTCAAGAGGAATCTGTACTGTTCCTTATCATATAGACAATCTATTCTGGACAGTTTTCCAACTAGCTTTCACTGCCCTTCGAGCTTATCTGCTTTTATTGGATTTTTGAACAATAGCTCTTTGATGGGAAACTGTAGGGAGAGTTTTACATTTCCGTCAACAGCTTTTAAACAATCAAAAGTGGCGATGGAAATTGAGTACACATACGATATTTCGAGTCAAAAAAGGGCACACTTTTTTTAGAGCCAAGTTTGAAAACCAATCATAAGTGCATTATATTGTATCAGGGTTTTTGATAATAGATTTATAACACTTCATTTATCAACGATTTCTTGCTAAGTAACAATAAAGTAAAGAGATAAATTCCACTGCGATAACGATAATAGCATAATTCTTCATTTTAAGCATTAAGCTTTTTTCATCGAAGCTTATTTAGTTGTTTGTTATTTAACCTTAATTTACGTAGCACTTGTCATACATAATCGCTTGTAAGTAAAGCCACACGAGTTTCATTCGAATAAATACTTCCACCCACTGCAGAAGAGCAAACAAATGAAACACTTTATTCCAAAGAAATCCGACCCTTATTTATGTTGCTTTGCTCAATCGTCGAATTAATTAAGCAGAAAATTAGCTTGAAGGGAGCTAAGCCCTTAGTTCCCCCTTTATTTCTAATGCGCTTTGTGGTGGCTTTCAGCGAAAAAAGTATTTTATGCGTTTTTTTCCCCCCAAACACCGATAGTGATTTAAGAAGAAATTTGTTGAGCTCGTATTCGATTTAACGATGTTGTTTGTACAGACTGTTTAAGTTGTTTCAATGCATTTTTGACTATTGACCATGGTTACCAATAATAGTAATTCAATAACGTCTGGCCAAGTGGCACGGATTGCCACACTGCATAACCTGCTGCTTTCATTATTACAAAATATGATAGTTGTGTATGGTACTGCACGCATTCACTTAATCAACGTTGAAGAAAGACGTTAAGGGAGAAGGGTAATACTTTAAGATGACACATAATAAATTAAGGAAAGTTAAATAATATTGTTATACCAATTACTTACTTAGGGTGGCGCTACAGCCCGGGGTGGACCTGGGACTCAGCCAACAAGTTTCTCCAGGTAGTCGTCTCTAGTTTCTCCAGTTTGCGAAGTTGGCTGGTGTCGCCTTTCACTTGCGCGCGCCACCTGAGTCTCGGTGCTCCTCTACTGCAATGTCCCTGCGGGGTAGATTCGAAGATTTCCATCCGCTCTAGATGACCCAGCCATCGTAGCCTTTGTATTTTGACTCTTCTGGCTAGGTCTAGGTCGGTGTCGCTGTACAGTCCGTACAGTTCGATGTTATATCTTCTCATCTCCTCTCTGTCTATGCAAACGGGGCCATAAATCGTCCGAAGAATTTTCCTCTCAAAGCAGCCTAAAGTGTTTTCATCCGCCTTTGACAGGGTTCATGCTTCGGCACCGTAAAGCAGGACTGGGATGATGCGGGTCTTATAAATGAACACTTTGGTTGCTTGAAAAAGGACTTTTCTACTCAATAGCCTTCTTAGCCCAAAGAAGCAGCGATTGGCAAGAGTTTTTCTTCGTTGTATCTCAGCCACATTGATATGCCGATCAGATAGTTGAAAAACGGCTTTAGGCGTTCACACAGTAAAGTAGAAAACATCCTTGTAATAATAATTTTAGAGAACATAATTTTCTAATGGAAGAAGAAATTTAAGCGCATAGAAAGTTTTGTTGTTTTAAAATATTATAAACTGTCGAATCTCAATGCCTGACTTTACTTGCATTCCTTTAAAAAATCGTTTCACTCGATCGCTATAAACCAAACCACGAACTACCCCCCACGTAAAGCCTCATCAAAGTCATTTGACTTCCACAAATAGATTGTACAAAAATAACTTAACAAATAGCTTCCGAAAGGCACCTTTGTCACATGGAAGACTAATGTGTTCAACTACTAACCTATTATGCTCTACTCCATTACAAAGTGGACTTTGAAAAATGCCTGTGTAGTGTTACACTTATTTCCCTTGTTTCATGAAACACGACTATCAATTACCGAATTCCATAAAGTAATTTGCCTGTTATTCGAAAACATTGTCTACGTAAGTGGCTTATTCGTACAATGGTATAGATCAATGGGAAGTATTGAATGAATACACGCCACTCGATAAAGGTGTAGAGTCAACAAGCTGCGCTGCTAGAAATCAATGCTTCAACGGCTCAATTTCGTTTCTAACATTATCGAGTGTCCTTATTCTGAACTATGAATTCTGAAAAAAATTACACACCAACAATTGAGTTTGAATGAAATCAAACCCATTTGGAAAGCATTTTTATAATACAGAATGAGCTCGTTTGACTTGCAAGACCTTCTCTCTATAATGTAGCACGCTTTATGAAACAAAGGAAGTGAGGGAAAAAACACTATCGAGTACGACACGCGACATATCGACATCATTCACACCGCACCCCTATAACCAACATACCGCCAAAGCAACATCATAACACAATACCTATAGAACAAAGCAACACAATTGCCACCCATTGAGGCAATTTACTACACAGACGAGAAGAAATGGTGCCATAATGTTCCACTAATTGTGGGCATAACATGGCAAATCGTGATTGAATAATTCCATGCAAACAGTGAAGCTGTGAAAAACAATTTCCAGCCCTATAGGTCTTCGTGTCGGTCTTGTGCTGTTGGTGTCGTGAGAAACTGCACCCACGCATCTAAACCTCCAATGTTTATTATAAACTCATTAAGTTACTCCTTTGCGGTGAGGTTTTGTCTACATATAATCAATATGTAAATGGAGTTGGTCCTTTGGTGCTGCGGGCTGGTGTCCTTGTCTATAGAATATCGTAAAATTTAATAAATGCTGCAGCATTCTGTCTGGGAAATTATTTAATTTTTTCTAATTCTATTTTTAGGTTGGAGCACTTGAAGCTACATGGGTTGTTTCTGATTACATTGCTACGCCCGGCTCGAATGAACTCAGTGTAACCAAGGGTCAACAAGTTGAAGTTATAGAAATAGCACCGGCAGCTGATCCAGATTTTTGTCTCGTGCGTCTTAATCCGCAAAATAATGATGATCCTGTTCATGAGGGACTTGTACCTGTGTCAATACTCAAACCTCCGCCGGGTTTGCAGAAAGGAGCCTCGGCAAGAAAAGAGAACGATCCAATTCAAGAACAGAGTAAGTTATTTAAATTTAGATGATGGAATAGGCTTTTGTGACACGTTTTTTTTTTTTTGTTTCTTTTATTGCAGACAATGTCCGCGGAAAGCCGGATCCTTTAACATCTTCCACAAAACGGCGCGGATTCAGCGGGTAAGTCTATGTTCCTAAGTTTATCAGCTCCTTGTTCTTTGCTCACCCATGCTAAGGGCTCATTTCTATGACCTTGACTTGCAACACAATTGCTTAATTAAGCTGCAGAAAGCTTCTTGAAAACTCATCTGACTCATAATACTGATAGTTCTTTTGAGATTGCATAATAAGTCATGAGCGCACATAATAAATTTTACATTTTATATGGATTTTATTCTCTGACTTTTAATATCTCTTTCTTTTAAATTTGATTTAGCATAGAACTGAAGAATGTGTACAGTGATTCGATTGGGAATTCCCTATTTTTCCGGGCTTCCCCTTAGATACTAACTTAACAACGCCAGCGCCTTTTCTGTCCCCCCTCCGATCATTAAAAAAGATCCGTTAAGATTTTTATCACACTTCAGGAAAGTGTCTATAACATATTATTTATTTGAACAGGACATTTACCAATATTCTCTACAGCAAATATCAGCGAAGTTTCTATTTATCCTTTAAAGGGATTGCAAAGCGAGGGCGGCTAAATAGTCCTTTCATCGTTCTCGATCCTCCGCGGCCTACCAAGGGGATTCGCATATCAGCTAGCATGACCTGTCTAGGAAGCCTGCCGAAGGGCATGCGAACAACGTGTCCAAACCATCGAAGAATTATATAATAGCTGCTCAACATTAGAATTTCTACGAATACTGACGTTTTTCACTCTATCCCTAAAAGTGACTCTCATTTTGGCACTCACTCTTCCATTTTTCGTGAAAAATGCCCCGCCCCTTGATATTTGAGCTTTTCTGCCTTTTTTAATGGGACTTTATTTATGTGCCAGGGACACTGTGCAGCAAACAACCATAAATTCCGATTTGCTCACGTTTACCTTTATCCCAGCATCACCACAGATAGCCGAAAACCCATACAGTGTTCGCTTAAGTTCCTCCTAAGAAGATGCAAAGATAACTAAATCATTTGCGAAAAGCAGTTGGCTTATCCTAACGCCAGCTATTTCGAAACATTCTTTGCCAAGAATGCGCTTCACCATCAAGTCCACAGGCAGGGGGGTTGCAGGAGGTTCGTTTTCCACATAAGACAGTAATACATATTTTACTGTTTAAGTGGAAAACGAAATAAAGCCAAATTGGCCTTATTTCGTTTTCTAAAACGAAATAAAGCCAAATCGGAAATTTGGCGTTATTTCCATTTTCAAAGCGAATTAAGGCCACATTTTTCATTTTTGGACACAGTTCGGCGTTATTTCACGTCACCGGGAAGCGGCCCATAGAAGTAGTGCATGAGGTACTTTAGCCGTGATAAACTATCACGGATCAGAATGAATATGCTTTCAATTCGTATCCAAAGATTTGTAAGACGTATTGGTGTTATAGTAATATCTTTGGGTTGGGAATTCTGTGTTCTTCTGGGAACAAGTTTACCGTAGGTCCAAGTGGAATTTAGTTGTTATTTTTATGCTTATTTTATGGATTTCAGTGTACTGATTACGAATATGTTATTAAAAATTGTCGGTCTCGTTTAGTTTAAAAGTTATAGCTATTCAAAGTTTCAATTTTTCCATACAAAATACCTCATCTTTGACTTTTAATTTCTGCCTAAGAGTATGCTATAGAAATCTGACAAGGTTCGCTGTAAAATAAATTTGCTTTTGGAGACAACAGTGTTTGGGTGGCCCGCTTCGCGGGTGAAAAGGATTTCAACTCCCTTTTTCGCAGGGTTTAGCCGCTCGCGCGACTTCGTCGCTCCGCTAAGGGTAGGTGCCAGTTGTCTGGCAGGCGCCTGTGGCCATTTACGGGTATGTCAAAGTTGCACTCCTTTTGAACTTCTTTGGCTTATAACTTCTAAACTAATCGAGACCGACAATTTTTATAGCATATTCGGAATCAGGAATCCCACCCAAATCCATATATTAAGATAAAAAAAACCAATACATTACTTGGACCTACTTGGTAAACTTATGCCTTCTTATGAAGGGGGGCTGTGTCTTTGGTTTCTTGTGTCTTTTTGACGCAACCGTAGGCACGTTGGATTCAAAAACTTCTTCTTTAGCCGCTGAAGGCGAATTATTTGAATTTTTTGTTTTAGGGGTTTCTTTAGCCTTTGCAGGCGAATTATTTGCTATTGCTAACTAAGGTCTGATCAAAAGTCCCATAAGAACGTGTGTATTTGATTGAGTTGTCGGTTGTGTACTTCGACGTGACGGACGCAACGGATTCCTCCCCTCTTCATATCCTTCATATAGAAAAAAGTAGATAGACAAGTTTAAATTGTTCTCAAAAGTGATTTTTTCTAGGGTTAATATCAGTTTAACTCCGAAGCTCGGAATATCGCGCACTGAAAAACTGGCCCTAAGTGGCAAAAAGTTAAAATACACCCGCATCTTTCCTGCCTTACCTCGAATTTTTTCCACTCACATTGTATTAACTCAGCTAGCTGAGATTGATCCACTAGATCAACATTACTAGATCACTAGTTTACTTACTACATTACTAGATCAATGAAATACAGAAATATCAATGAATTTCATACTTCATTAAATTTCAAGAAATCCCCTGAAATACTGATGTTTCACAGCTGTCAATGGGATACAAAATTATGAAGTGTAATCAATGTTTGATTGTTGTGCCGTGGAGTAGTGGTTAGTGTGTGTGCTTACTACGCCGGAGCTCTGGGTTCGAATCCTGCCATCGTCAACTGAAAACAAAAGTCTTGTTCCTTTCCACGGTCCCCACATCCGCGAAGGTCTGACCAGCCATGCGAGAGTATCAATTGTCCTGAAAAATTTCTCAAAGTGCCGTTCGGATTCGGAAAAAAGTTGTAGGTCCCCTTGTATGTGAAGAAATTAACACACACAGCATACATTGTTGAGAAGTTGGCCCTCGTTCACCTCGAGCTGTTGCGCCACTCTATGTATTTATACTTAATGTTTGATAAAAAAAAATTCAAGTTCAAGGTTTCCATTTACTTTTGCTGTTTTGCAATTGCGTTGCGCCCCCGGAAGAGAAAAAATTGAATGGAGTACCGAATTCTTGGAAGAGAATAATTCCCGCGACGAAAAATTGTGTGCGATAAAAAAAATAGGGTGCACCTACATAATTCCGCTTAAATAAAAGTAATGCTGCCTCAAATCAACACTTATTTTTTTGGACGCATTTACAAATCATAGTATATAATAATAATAAGCTCGAATGCAAGAACAACTTCTTTTTACACGAACTACATTCTGCAACTTTCTGTACCAGAAAAACATAATATTTTGTTCATTTTATATCTTTCAAAAAATTAATGCAAACAGAACAATTGTGTTTGATATTCTGCGTTACTGCAGGTACCATTCGTTTATTTAACATGTATCTACACGTCTTGAAACAGTGACATTTGGAAAACATTGCGACCTTGGTTTATTATTTGTTATTTTTTAATATTTATATTCTGCCAAAAGGAATACACAAAGGAACTATACATCTGTATGGAATTGTAAACAAACGGTACAACTCAATTAAACACATATATTTGTATTCACAATAATTAGTCATATAATCAATTTGAGACACTTTTGCGATTACAATACAATACTGTGTACACAATTGATTTGTTATTTGAATGATTTCATACAACACTCTTTTATCACTGTATCCGGTGATGAAAAAAACACGTTTCTAGATAAAGGTGTGTAGCACAGCAGGCGCGATACGGATCCACAATCAGCCTTTTTTGCACCAGGAATTAAACAAAACGCCTACACTCGCTCATGGTAGACGCAATATGACCGACATTTGTCGAAAAACTAACTCGAGTTCGAAGAAACAAACGTCAAGAGGAAGTAGGTCCGTATATTCACGCCTCGTTATCGTTGTTTTCTTAGCCATTTACCATAGCCAGTCGTGTACGCATCGGATAAAAGTTTCTCACAAATATGTTGCTCGCACGACACATCGTTAAAGCTCGTGGTCTGTCAAAACATTATGTTTCCTTTACTGAAAATCAGTGTCGTCACAATTTTCGTATTCAACAGAAGTCTGCATAGCTTATATTGTAAGATAAACATTGCTATACGGTGTAATGCCGTAGATCTCCTCGCGTCAACGGATAAATAACATAAGCATCCAAGTGTGACGCTTGCCGCATTATATGCATAACATTAAAGATTATTTTTATATACGTGAGCATTATTGTTCTGAGTTCTTATCGGCCAGCTAAACCGCTTATATCACATAGCAATAACATGTTAACAACCGAGATAGATATGGATGTGAAAGGGGTCTTTAGTTGAGTCATGCTAATTAGAATGTGAATTCTCAGCAATACTATGGATCAGCATTCAGCAGTGGTAAGCAAGCGTTCAGAGAGGCAGCTTCCCAAAACAGAGATAGTTGTATTGGTGCAGCTAAAAAATTAGTCTGCTTCAGTGATTTGACGTAGCCGGCAGTATTGCATAAATTTCAAGTGTTATAGGTGCTTATTAGACCTATTTACTTTCCATTGTCATTAAAGTGGTGTTAAATTATGTTTGTTATTTATGGGATAAAAAAATTAAAAAATAAATTCTTTAAGTGAGTCTTAAATATTTACTTTTAATACTTCAGCATTTAAATAAGCTATGTTAAATATTGTTACTGTTAACTTTAGCCAAAGACCAAATATTGATGTTGGCAATTTACTCGGCAAATTAATTCGCTTTTTTATTTATACTTAAGAAGTGTTACAAGAATATATTTAGCAATAAGAATTGCTAAAATCTGTGGGAAGTTCCGTGTTGCTTTTTACTTATTTTATTGCCAGAATATCAGGTGTGTTGAACGAATCGACCAATTAAGCATGGGTGTTGGTAGCCATAATTAATGGGGGTTAAACCAGTACCCATTGATATGTAAATAAATCGTGCCCTGCCGGTTAGGAAAAAAAGTGGTTTCCTTTTGACATTTCGTTCCCTTGTTCCGTCGGCAAACTTATAAGTGATTGTTAAGTGAAGCAAAGAAAAATGCAGAAGCAAAGAAACTAGTTTATGTAAAAGCGAAAAAGTTCTCCTGGAAAATTACTTGCAACGGACGTTTTTTTGAACTGTGGAACTCTCCATTTTTGTCCTAGCAATTGCGATGGGCAGTGGCCACAATTTTGTCACGCACGTTTTATTTTGCCTTATTCCAAAAAAATTAAGTATACATACGTAGGTTGATTCCAGACAAAGATGTAGCAGAGTGAAATAACAACGACAGACCCGCAAGACCTTAAATGATCGAGATTGAATTCTGAGTCGAATAAGCCATGGTTCGTGTGCCACAAATTTTTAGGCTTTACATTTTGAGCCATAGCTGAAAGTACGTAGCGACTTTGATATCGGAAGCCAGACCATTGTTAAAAAATTTCAGATCCGCCCTCAGACTTGCCCACAATCGTTCTAAATGTATGAACTGTGTGGTATAGATTTAAAGAGTAATTTTTCAAATTTATTTTATTCAATATAACGTATTTACTCTAAATCAAAAAAAAGTTGGTTATTGTCCATAGAATACCCAAATTTGAAAGCAGAACTAAAAAATCTATCCAAGGCAATCGTAGCTGTGGGCGGATCCTGTCAATTTTCATACTTTGTCTACACAAAATGAAAACCAAGTTTCAATTTTCTAGCTCAATTTTAAAGACCTAAAAACTTTTCACTTATACTGTCAAACGGACGAACGGACTGTCGGACATGGCTTAATCAATTCTCCTGTTGGTGTCGATCGTATCTATTAAAGGTCTTAGGGGTTTAAGATGATTATTTCACTATGTTACAAACTATGCATCAAAATTAATATACCCTGGCTCGGGTGTAAAAATCGCATTGCGCTGCCTTTCAGTTGCAAGTTGCCAAAGTGCCCGGTATCTCAGGTAAATCAGTACATGTTTCGATTCAATTTGATTTTTTGAGCTTTTAACTTCATTTAAACTACACAATTGCAGAGAAATCGTTTTCTTTTTTATACGGGTTGAAAATAGTGAGATCAAATGTGCGAACAAAGAGACCATTTATAACTGCATTTACCTAAGAAAAGTAATACACAAATTACAATTGATATTTGATAAACTTCATTATTTACAAAGGCTTTACTTAACTTTACAAAGACCGCCCACGCCGAGTGTTCGATCACGACTCCCTCGTCTTCCAAGACACTTCAGCTCTCTCGTCTGCTGGCCGTGCTTGAGAGAGACTCTACATGGCCGTCTCTGCCATATACGAGATAGAGCGCGTCAACAATTACTCCAGCCTGCTTAACCCTCACTTATTTTTGAGCGTTTGCTCTTATTTTAATTTCTAAATATAAAAAAAAAAATCTTATAAAAATGCATAATTTTCTATTAAAAACCATATTTTAATTTCTTTCGGATCGTGTTCGCTTTCAATCCGCCAACAAAATACTTATTGCAATTGACTTGCGCCGTGACACTTTAATTTCGCCTTTGCATTGCATAATAGGGCACATTCGCATCGGAAAGCTTCTTCTGAGGTTGCTGGTCCCCAATTGGGCGCCTCCTCAGGTGGCGGATAGGGGAATGCTCACCAGATATGGTGGGTACCGGTATGGAAAATATCCGGGCGGAGCAAAACCAGCAACAAACGAAAAATCCAGAAGCGTCAAAATGAGCGGCTTCCTGGTCGGCGCCTGGTTTAGGGTCGACCAAAAATAAAACACCTTTTTCTCTTCCAATATGCAAATAGAATGGACAACAAGAAGATGCATGCCGGATGTTTTTATGAAATATTCAGCTGGTTATACTATTGCTTTTCTCCGTAAAGGCATAACACTTGCGGGGGTAAGCTTTTATGTTTCTGTGCAGAGGTTTCATGTTTGGCTCATCAACGTTTGTTGATCGAGAGTTGGATCGAGAATTACTTTCTTCTTCTTTCTTTTCTTACCGCTCGCATTTTAAGGGTAGTCATAACCCCTTGATCACGGCCATAGGTATAAAAAAAAGCACAACCGAGCCGAACGAATATAGTATGTTTTACCAAAACTGAAATGCGAGCGCAGTTGCGATTTGCAGCGCATATTCCCAATCCCACGTGCAATAAGATTATTTAAGACATTGGGACTATGTTTTATTTAGTTTGGAAAGTTCCTGTGAAGTGTTCCGATAAATAAATGAATGCATGTTTCATATTCCGGATCATTCAGAATTTCGAATTAAATAAGGAAATGGTAAAATACTTTGACCATGTAAATGCCTTTTCTATTCTTTATATTTTCGCTTCAATTAATGTGAAGTTGGCTATGCTCTGTACTACTCTTATGCTTTTTGCTCTGATTCACAAAAACACTAGACGACGATCTTCAGATTGATCTTGACAGTTCGAGCACTCTTTAACTGGATTCTGGTAAAACAAACCAGTCAAGTGGTTTGACTTGTTTCTTGACTCGACAAAGTTCCATAATAGGTTGTTTTACTTTCATCTTAAATTCATTGCTCTATTTGAAAAAATAAAAAAATCAAGTAATTATAAGCTATTGTCTAAAATGTTTCTCTTCACGAGACATTAACGCCTACCGGAAGAGGTCTATAGCAACCGTAAATACTTCCGGTGTAAGGAAAAACAAACTTCTGGCAAATATTTATTGAACAAAATTCTCATCGAAAATTAACAAAAACTGTCTTTGTGTTAATATTCTCTAGGTTGCTGTACTTTTCGTTTTTCTTTTTTTACTGAATTCATCCACTCATCTTCGAACACATATCTCGAGCAGTTTGTCAAATCTTGTGTCTCAAAATACTTATTTCAAAAAAGCAGACCAGCACAACGTAGAAAATTTTATACCGTCAAAGAGTGGTATACTTGTTGGTCAAATAAACATTAAATTTTATTAAATTGCAATGCGGAACTCAAAAAATTCAATATGAGTGAAAATTTCACATTTAAAACGGGCATCATAACGTTAATGTAAGTTTCGAACCTTGATTTTCAAAATGGAAAAGCTTGTGACTGTGACGACGAGGCACATAAAGAGTCTTCTAGCATTTTACTTTTTTGAAGTGAGCGATGAAACCTTGTTGTAAAATGTGATGAAAAGAATCATTGTTGATATCGAAAATTGCAAATTTCTAAGTGTTACCGTTTGATAATTAATAAAATTGTACACGCGTATACCCATATATCGGCTGAATAAATGTGTCTTTACATCCTCACTCAAAGTATGACACCACCACCACATAGGATGAGTACTAAAATAAATATTTCTTCCAAAAATAAAAACTAATGTTGCGAACAAAAAATTTCAAGTATCTATACACCTCTTACAAAGACGCTCTTGCCGCCGCCGCCAAAGATGCCACCCCTAATTGCAATTATATTTATAAAATATCTTTGGCTGTCCGCTCCCCTATCGGCCTATATACGACAATATTGTCGAAGGAATAAAGAACCAAGCTGCAGACTCGTACGTCCTTGTCCCTCCTCACCTGCCATTAAATTTTTGTTTATTGTGCGTCCCACTAAATACAAATAAAGCGTACATGTTCATACATTGCTTTCGTTTATTTATTTATTTATTTTATTTATCTTCTTAACAAGAGAGCCGACGCGACGTAGGTTCTCGAAAGAGCGTGTATTCCCATCGTTCATTCGTTCATCAGAACTACGCGATTCTCTGCTGTCGGTTGACTATCTTGAAAATTGTTCAGAAAATATATTGTATGCAAAAAACAACATCACACGAATTGTTAAACATACCAAGCTATCCCCCATAAAAAAAATTATACAATAAAACAATCGTTTTAGTCAGAGAAAAATCGTATGCAAATTCACTGATCGACGACGGCTACGGTAGTGGGAATGTGAGTTTAATACCACTTATTGTTCGTAATAAAAAAGATGATAATAATGACAGTAGGAGATTTTTTTATTATTAATTGAGTCGGCCGACGGCACAGCCCCTGTGTAAGTTAGACGGCATTCACACTCAAGTGTTTCGGTTGGGTTTCTTTTTTCGCTCTCTACTTTTGACGTTCTTATTGCGATAAAGTGAAGGCAATTGCATTACAATATGTAGAGAAAAGAACAAGGAATATAATTCTTTTTAGCTCGATTTGATATAGTGAAACATTTGAAAAGCTGAATTTTTACGTTACCCCATAATGCTTTTCAGGAGAAAGTGGTTGCCGCAACCATTAAGGAAGCTGTCACAAGGCAAGGTAGATAAGCCACCGATTGAGAAGACTCTCATTAAGAAGACTTCCGAAAAGAACCTTAAAGTGAGTATTGCTGCGAAGTTAATGTGAATCACAAAAAAAAAAACGGGGGGTTCTTTTTTATTCAGTTATCTACAAAGCATGCAGAGCACGAGGATGAAGTGACAACACCCGCTACAACGGGATCAATAACACCCACTAGCACTCCGCAGTACATGTCACAGGTGAATAATTTGCCACAGGATTATGAAGCTGAAGAGGAGGTGGGTCTGGAATTGCCACCGCCCATGAAGCCTATCCAGGAGCCCTGTGTCATTTCGAATGGACCACCCGTTTTCAAAGACAGCAAGGAGAATCCAGTGACTCTGGTAAGTCCTCTTTTATGTTTAGTACTCGTGTAGTTGAACCACATGTTTTCCCTCTCAAAAAAAAAAAAAAACGTTTTCCTTGTTTACATACACACATGTTTGCGCCCACATGCAAGCAGCAACACTGGAAAAAATTCCACTATTCAAACGGTTTAAATTAGCATTAAAAATGTGATGCTTTGCAAACTGTAACGATGACGTGGATTTCTTATTAACGTAACTGATATGTATACGCGGAAAGCTATTAATTGATGGAAAGAAAATATACAAACCCAAGGTCGTTCCATCGAAAATCCTAAGAAAAACAAACAGCAATTAATCAACCACTTAAGGAGATACAAATCCGCATACACAACGATTCCAATTATTTCCAATAATATTGTCCATTTTAATGGGAAAGTGTAATTGAGCATGGCAGACGCAGAGTTGTGAAATAGAAATTCACGTTTGGTTAGTTAAGTGCGCGTTCTTCTTCCGTCTGTGAGTCGACTCATTTAGCTTTTTAAAATTTTTGAGTACATTTTTGCCTGCAAAAAATACATAAACCAAATATTCCTGTCGACGGTTTTTTTGGCAAGACAATTTAAAATTGTATTTCTTGTGGAAAACAAATGCCACTTGAGCTTGCCTGGTAATTTTTTTCTACTCGCCGTCTTCAACCCAAAGGGTCCCGGGCAAAGAGTGATTGTGTTGACTTTATTTAGCTTTCCCGGGATGAGACGTAAACGAGTGAGTTTGTGGACGGTGAAGCCAAGCTTTCAAATTATGCGAACATAAGTTTAAAATCATGTAAATTATTTTGCTATAGTTGCTTAACTTTTGGACTTCCACGAACGTGAACGTTTTCTATTTTATTTTTGTAATTAATACGCAGCAGAAGTTTCTTTCCTGCAACCCGGGATCTCGTTATTTCGGATACTTTAGGTACCCAAATTAATTGAATCGAAGACTTGTAGCATGTGCTCAGCTTATCTGATAATCATTTTTCGTCACTATTTTTATAGCAACTCATCTTCGTCAAACCTACAGGGAATCTTCTTCCTTCAATCACTTGTGCAACAAAAAGTCTGACTAACTTGAACTTCTCCACTTACTTTAATGCTCCAGTTTTGTGCCGATTTCCAAACTTTTACATTCTGCAGAACAGCTTCACACCTAATTCAACAACTTTACTTTGGAACTCACCTTACTCTTATTTACCACCAATACTACGTTCTTTGTTAAATCTACTTAATATAATAATTGGGAATGGTGACATAATGCGACTTGGGGGACTTAAAAGGCTGCAGTGAAATCATTGATCTTAAAGCCGTACATCTGCAGTTCTTTCAGTTTTTGTATAAGATAAAACAGCTCTCAGAAGAACATTAGTCCCACACAGTTTTATGCTAATGGACCCTTTCGTAAACCTTACACGCGGTTTCTCTACTGCTTCTTCTGATACAAGCTCTAAAGTTCATGTTGAACGTGGTCCTGAACCAAACATATGTACCTCCAATGAGCTCGGCCGCTAGCTAACTGTTCTGTTCTTGAGTAAAACACGCATTAAAGTTCAATTCTAATAACTAGAAAATCTATTAGGATGAGACAAAAGGGACTAACTACTTGACCGCTTGAACTGTCAAATGAGGTGATCTCGATATAATAAGCTAAGTACATAAGATTATTATCTCTGGTTAACAGATTATTCAAGTATGTGTAAGTGTCTGCTATCTTACAATATTTTTCCTTATAAGTAATACACACTCGTTAAAGGGGTCTTGAATGCCATCATAAAGAGTTAATTACGCGAGCGGAAAGAATCAGAAGATAGACAGGAGAAATACTGGTGCACCTTGGTTTTAAACAACTGAGTACTGTAATGGCGCGGAAAGAGCTCTCGTGGAAGTTTGTTCCACATCTGTGATGTTCTGCTAAAGAAGGAATTCCATTCACACACAGACTGAGTACGGGAAGCTTTTCGGTTACAGTGATGCAAGTGCCATTCATAGATAATAGCTTGAGGTTTCAAATTCGCTTTTTTTGTATAATTGGCTCTTTCACAAAGGCAAGAAATGGGATTGGCTACCCATCTTGCATTGGCTACCCTTTTAATGTTAAACATCTCACGAGCGGAAAGGATTAGAGGAAAAGAAGAGAGAGGAGAGGTACCGGTGCACTCTTGTTTCGAACAGTTGCTAGTTGTATTCGCTTGGATGATAGCATTATGTTTTGGAAGCATTAAATTCTACTCTGTTTACTTTTCCTCACGTTATTATTCTGTCAAGTTCAGAATTTAATGAACTCGATGTAAATATGTAACCGTTCCATTTCAACATCCGTCCCTTTCAAACCCTCCTATAGCTTCATTTGTCCTGAAAAGCTTCTCAATCTTCTGTTCGGAATCGGCAAAACGTTGAAGATCCTCTCAGTATATGAAGAGCACTTGTAACGCCTAGAGTCACAAGGTTGTAAGAGGGCGCAGGCCATGGCGCATCTAAGTTACAAACGCATGTTGTTTATTATTTCAATTCTGTATTCTCATTTACTCTAAAAACATCCGCTGCCAGAACAAAACACAAACAACAAATGGACTATATTTCATCCTTCTGTTCGGGGTTTCCCTTGCAATTTCTTTCCAACGATGACTAAGCATTCTAACATATACGGTATTATCCGCGAGATCCACTCTGATGCTAACCAGTTTGTCAACCACAACGAATGAAACACCTTAATTTATTAGCAAACATGCAAATTAAGAACCCCCATGCATAGTAACTTTGCTCATCACAACCATAAAATTTAGCGGAACCAATAGGTTAGTCATACGAACATTTTTATACAAGCTAACAAGTTCACAATGCCTTTTACCGAGCGATGACGGTTCGAAGAGAAATATATGCTCTACACCCTTTTTGACCCAAGCTCACTTTTTGTTTACCTAAGGAACCTACTTAACTGCGAAATAGGTTTGTTATCACCCATTGTTAGCAAAAAAAAATTCTGAGTCACATGCCTAGCGGAACCTTCAACTAAATCCATAAGTCGACTTTTGGGTTGCTGAACTGCTAAAGATTATTTTTTACAATAACTTTGACGCACAGTACGGAAATCACTCATTACGCGAAAATATGAAATCCAATTATTGGCAACAGAAAAACACGTCATGGATATGTATTGAATCTTTAAGTCCTCCATGTGTCATGCCTACTCAACATGCCTAAGCTTTGAACTTCATCGCACATAACACATCCATCACTCCAATCGATAAAGTTCACTTAGTTTGAAGACATTACAAACTCATTTTAAATCAGTTGCCAATTTTTGTTGGCATTTACATAACACCGTGAAGTAAATTGCTTCTAAACTGCTTGTTTCTATTTCCTTTTGCCCTACCCTTATTGTGTTTTTGTCATTTAGCGTACCCTTGTGTACAAGGTGAATGATACCGATACGCAACTCAAAAGATAACGACTACACTCGTTGTGAACACATTGAAGACAATAATCACTTTCGTTAATTTATTCTTTTAGTTTTCGTATTAGTAGATAAAATATTTCATGTACAACGTGAAGTGATTACAAGTCGGACGTTCATTCTAAATATCTATTTAATTCCAGGCGAACACCTTTAAGAAAATGGAGGGCAATGCAGCAGCGGACTTATCTGAGATAGAGCAAATAGTTAAAGAGAAAACCGTAAGTTTCAAACGCTTTAGAATAAATGCCATATAATAAGCGTGAATTTCCAGGAACAACATGAGGTTAAGTCCAAGTTCCTAAAACCCCTAGATATTAACAGCAGCGAGAGCAATGGACGGGATCTCGACTTGTCGTATTCAAATAATGATAACTCAGCCGATAACAATGATGAGGTAACTATGCTGAAAACTCATGTAACCGCATTGTATGATTAATCTTAGCACCCCTTCTTTTCGAAGAATAATTCAGAGACAAACGATGTTGAAGCTGCGCAAAGAAAGCGCCTATGTGCGCTATCAGAGTTGCTGTCAACAGAAGAGCTCTACATTCAAGATCTCGCAGAAATAGTCAATGGGTATGTTACAAGTTTTTAAATTTTTTTTGCCTTATTTAATATTTTGTTCTCTTGATTTTAAGCTACATTGGTGAGATCCGAAATCCAAATAGTGA
The DNA here is from genome assembly GCA_947623515.1 of Neoascia interrupta. Taxonomy (NCBI): domain Eukaryota; kingdom Metazoa; phylum Arthropoda; class Insecta; order Diptera; family Syrphidae; genus Neoascia; species Neoascia interrupta. Next base: position 217,009,982 of record OX392463.1, on the reverse strand, counting down.
CATACCATTGCCTGATGACCTAAAAGGTGGAAAAGAGCGAATGGTATTCGGAAATATCGAAGCGATCTATGAATGGCACAGAGAGTATGATTTAATTTCTTACGCTTCAGAATTGTTTGCTTAATAGATCTTTCTTGCAGGTACTTTCTAAAAGCTCTTCAACGATGCATAAAAACCCCATCGGATCTGGGTCCGATGATCAAGAAATATGAGCGTAAATTCCACATGTACATTGTTTATTGTCAAAATAAGCCAGTTTCAGAACACATTGTCTCAGAACACGTGATGTACTTTGATCAAATACGACAGAAACTTAAACACCGTTTAGATGTAAGAATTACGAAAACCCGAGGTTCTATCGTGATGGATTGTAATTTTCTTCAATTATTTTCTTCACAGCTAAGTGATTTGCTTATAAAGCCTGTACAAAGAATAACCAAGTATGAACTACTGTTAAGGGAAATTACGAAACAAACCGAACGTGCCAGTTTGGTCGAGGAAGTTGCGAGTATGAAGGAAGCTTTCTATGTCATGAAGGTATGTATGCCATTATTTTTAACGGATATCCGAATGGTTGAAGTATAATGTAAATAACACACTTCTGTGTCAGATCGGTAGAGATAATTCAAAAAACCTTAAAAAAAGATCCTTTCCTTGAAAGAAAGTTCAAATTGTTACTCCGCTAAAATGTATTCCAGTCGGCGATAAAGATAGAGGCAATCTCCAGCAAAAACTTTGAGCAAACCTGCTTTTAAACAATAACTGAAAACAACGTTTCCTTTAACCAATCTTGCGATCCAAGCAAGTTAGCTGTACTAACATTTTAATCAAATTCAGCTGCTTACTTATTTTAGCTATCACAGAAACTTTTTATCTTAAACCAAATGCTGGTAACGCTAAATTCTTTGAATCCATTGAAGAGAAATGCCGCAAAATTTGCAGTGAAACGTGTGTCTTTATCAATGTGCTGCAAAAAGTCTCTTATTTGTTTTCAATTGTTCTGAAAACAAATAAGGGACTTGAAAATTCGCCCAAAAATGAATTTGAGTGATTTTTCATGCGCTTTTGTTGCCTTGTCAAATCTGGGCTAGCCTGTTTCAGGAAAAAAATACAGAAGCACGTGTTTGCTTATTCTATACGGTTTTCGGGATGCTGAATCCGATTTTAAACTTTGCTACTTCCCACAGATATGGCTTCAGCCCTTAAATCGTAAAAATGTTGACCTTCTTTTAACCCAGAAGTCTTAGAAATGTCCATTTTTCGAGTCGATCACAATAAGTAAAATAAAGCATATTATATGCGATGACAAATTAACCCAAATTTCAAAAATCCAGTTTTCTCGTTGCTTTTTTGCTTACAACTCAAAAACTATGCTTAAATCTGGGAAAAAAATCAGCGTTTGTATTGGTGTATTTTTGCGAAAATGCGCAAAAATTCCATTAAATACATGAATTTTCCCATCTATTTTCCTGTTTTTATGACTCCTGGTTTTCGGTAGGTTTTGTTTAGTACCAATATGAACGTCGCGAGTATCACGTTGACTTAAAAATTTAAATTCAAAATCCCATTGAATGTTACTTTTGCCTGAACTTTTAGGCATCAGCAAACCCGATCTAAACTCTTTTAGCTGTTTTGATTTCAGTGTAAAATTCTTTATATTTCCCCTCCTTTAACGGATCTTTTAAAGCACTTTTAAAAATAAATTGGGATTAACCTAGTCGGTCGGAGTTTAGCAAGTGTATGACAAAACAGGATTATGTTAACCCTTTGCCAATTTGCCAAAAACTTAGTTTATGATTAGGTGTGAATGGCGTATAAATCAGAAATCATTTTTTTATACCCGACCGAGGGTACCTATATGTATTAATATAGGAATGGAAAGGAGAATAAGAATGGAAAGAAGAATAGAAATAGGATATACCGCGGACCGTTACAGACGTACCGAAGCTATTACATACGCACTATTGCACTTACTCACGGTTTTTTTTTTTTTTTTTTTTTTTTTTTTTTCAATTGAATAAATTTTTGTTCGAAATAAATGTAGACAATTTTTAATCATTGCTCTGGCTTGGGTCGATTTGCCATGTTTTCATGCAACAGCTTAGTAAAGGAGTCGAAATTAAGGCGAGTATTCCTCAGGTCTCCGTGCACACCGGCTCGAGTAGAAGAGTGGACAGTCTTTAGTCATGACTAACTAAGACCTGTCAAACACAAACCTGTTGCTGCAGAAAATAGTGTTGCGTCTTTTTAAGTTTTCCGCCCCATGCAAAATAACACTAAAACGTTTTCTTAATGGTTTTACACAAATAATTTAATGGTTTAAGGCAAAAAAATTGACTTTTCAGCTGCTGTCTTATTTGTTTATCAAATACTTGTTCTTTTATGGGAAACCGTAGGAAGAGTTGCCAGTTAATGTCAGCATCATTATAATAAAAATATTCCTGACGATGTTCGCCTAGCAGCGTTTGAAATGATCATAGGACTAGCCATTATTATAATGTTTATAGAATTGTCAATTGTTGTTATTTCACTTTTCAATATTAAATTTAATTTTGTATGGCTTTGCCATAGGGGCCGGTCCCCAATATAAGCAACGATGCATTCGGTTAGCTTTTTGATTAGAAGTAAAGTTTACTAAGGATTGTTTTGGGGTTGCGTAAAACCAGGTTCTGTCGCATTCCGAAATTTCACCAAGATAAGATAACAAAGCAATATTTATTTATAAACAATGAATATCATCAGGTTTATTTACTGTTTTTAACAGGTCGTCTGTAGAGCTGTCAACGACATGATGGTAGTGCGGCGACTTCAAAAATTTGAAGGGAAAATAACAGCCCAAGGCAAACTGCTGCTTCACGGCCCACTGACGTGTGTTGAAGAAACAAAAAACGTTGAACGCAACGCGTCAATGGTACAGAAGCCCAGAGAACTTCAAGTATTCCTATTCGAACAAAGTATTATATTTGCGGATATTGTTGGCAAAAAGACTCAATTTACGAGCCCCTCATATGTATACCGCTCCCACATACAAGTAAGATAACATCAACATCGTCTGTAAATTACGCACCTACTCTAAAAAAAAATATTACAGGTTAACAAAATGCAGCTGGAAGAATTGCCGAACAACAGATTCCTACTGAAATCTACTGATCCCCATCGGCCAGACCTAAACAACTATATATGTAATGCAGCTACAGTAGATCAAAACCGCGAGTGGCTGGAGACTATTAGAAACATTCTCCAATCTCAACACGATTTCCTCAAAGCAATTCAAAGTCCGATAGCATACCAAAAAGAGTTGACAAAAGATTCATGAGCAACCGCAACATGGGGCAACTGAAGGCAGAATATGTAATGTGTATCAAAACAAAGAAACAAATTCGAGGAGTGGTGAGCAAAGAATATGTGCATTTGAAAACTTGACATTTTGTGCTTAGAGTGCAGCATCATTTCATATTGTTGTATTATTTTCTATTTAATTTGTTGCGCTAAACACACACACACACATCGTACTCTATTTAGTTTTAAAATCATTTCAGTCGACTCGTTTTTTTATAACTCATTTACCAACAAATTTAAATTCAAAGAGCAAAATATTTTTTATTTCAGTTTTAGGCGTTTTTTTTTTATTAATTGAAGAATTATACATACTTATATAGATTTATATTTATTTTTAAAACTAGTAGTTATTAGAATTTATGTTAATACTAATGCTAAGAACATTTGAGTGATTTACATATTAAGAACAAAAAAAAAAAAAAATATTTTTTTACAAATAAATTTTACTTTTATTAGAAAGTTGAGTTTTTGTTATTTTTCATTTTCTTTTTTATTTTCTCCGTACAACATATTTTTTTGCATTTTGTTAAACTATGTAACAGTGAAGGATTTAGATAAGAGGCAGTGAGAGATAATTATATGTAAGTAAAGCGATATAAAGGAAATCTTTTTAGATAACATAAAATGTACAGTATATTATTATTGAAAGTTACAAAATAACAATAAAGTGAAATACAAAAGTTTTAAATATTAGTTTTTGTTGATTTTGTCGTTATTTTCCGTTGAATTTATGTTACGCTGATATGAAAAATTGGTTATTAGTTTTCTCCGGCACCTATATTAACAATAAAAAGTTACTATCATGGCTATAAACACAAATTGGAAAATACTTTCGTTTTTCATCAATCATGGCACAATAAAAACATCGTTAACAACATTTATAAGTAATCAGAAGCCGTCGATTTAATCTCCAAAACTTCGAAAAGGTTCGAGAAATCATCATATTATTCATATTCCAAAACATTAAAATATCTAACACACTTTTTTTAACTAAAACTTGTTCTTTGTAAAGATTAATGGATTTTAAATTGAAGATTTACTCTATATTTTTTTCTACTGTCTTCCCAGGAATGTTGGGAAACCATAATTACAATTTTATGGTGGTAAGACACTACATTTTGTTTTCTCATTGTAAATTAATTTAAAGGGGTAACACAAATTCAACATGCAAGACTCCAATGAGAGTGAGTGTGTACAGAACAGTCACGAAAATTGGAAAAATTGTGTAGATGCGTAAGAAAAAATGAGCAATATGACGTAACGTAATAAAAAATGAGTGCGAGCTCTCACTTTCTTTGAAAGTTACTGATTTTTTCATTTGTACATTTCCAAACGATTTTTACAATTTTGACGTTTTTTTTTATTTGTCTACGTTTTTTTGTAATTGTCCTTATTACTCTCTATCTTGTTGTCCCCTTTACCCACCGGTGACATTTAATCATTTTTAATGAGTGAAAAAAGTGAAGTGTCATACTAGGATTTAAATATGGGCGTGGTTGAAATATATAAACAGGAATGTTCGTATATAAAAGGCAACAGCAATTGTTGCCCTTTGAACTTAACTGTTAGCTTAAGACTTGAATTGAATTTACTCCTGAATTATTTACCTAAAAGGCTATAAGCCATAGAGTAAGGGGTAATTATTATATTTGATTACATTAAAATGAAAATACCCTGATTCATACTCAGGACCATGGAACAAGGAATAAAAGGTATACTCGATCTTTTGACAGCTTAAAATTGGTGCTGGATTTTTTCCTAATTTTTTTTAATTTACTTTTCTATTCCCAAATTTATCAATTCTTATATATTTATTAAAATGTTTCATACTAAAATACAGTTTAAATTTAAAAAATAGCTCTTATTCAAAGTTACATCATTTTCTGTCGTATCATGAATGTGGGACGTTTATTTCGTTTTTTATTAGTGTAGAATATTGTAAAGAAATGTATTCCTTGCTTCACATTCATGTATTTTATAAATATAATACTTTTGTTCGATTTACAAGGCTTCAGTTTTTTATCCATCGTTTTTGAAGCGATAAAACAACTGCATTGCACTGCACATGGCCCTTCAGATTTGCTGTAAAATTTAGCACCAATATTGAAATCTCCAAAAGATCTCGATCTTTTGCAGATACCTACGATCATACCTTATTTCCTTGAATTCCTTGCACCATGCTCTGGACTTTCCTGATACTTACAATGAATAGGTACACTTATAAAAGCCTTCTAAAGAACTTTTCAGTAATGGTGGGCAGAAGTTGATATGGTATAATATGCGCCGCGTGAGGCCAAAATTATGGACCTCTTCCAACTTCATTTTTATTATAAGGTCTCATCATTTGGGGCAATTACTTGCGAAATGCAATGGCATCGAAATGATAAACAACAAATTTGACAGTTGTTACCAAAACAACATGGCCGCCAATATATTTACCGGCGATTATTTTAAAACCACGTACAAAACGGATCCACGTACAAAATAATCCTGAACAATCGCCCAAAAAAAGCTTACCTATTCACTTTAAACTTTAAATACTACACATAAAAATGCGCATTTAATGAAGACCCTTTAAAAAAGGACGGAAAGATAAACTTGTGAAAGAGATAATAAGGAAAAAAAGTTATTAAAAAGTGTGTTGAACATAATGTAATGCCTCCAACTAATAGTTCTTCTTTTTTTGCAGCATACCCTATGCTTTTTTAAATAGAAAACAAGAGTTTATCTGTAAAGAACTTCCAAACACCCTACTCTTTTTACCCTATAACACCAAATTTCTAAGTTCTTGGCTCGAATTAATATATTGTGCACCAATTGTTTGCACTGGCTAAGCCCCCAAAAATGTTCCTTTCACTAAAAATGAAAACCAATTAATTCTAATTGTTCGCTAGAACCATGAGGAAATGCTTTAAAAGCGAAAATTAATGCTAAAAAGCAGTTTTCCCTGAAAACTTTGTATGTAACAAACTTAGCAAATGGTAATTATCTTTAATATTTGTTATAAAATTTTTTTCGATTCAGAACGAATTTTCCAAAAAATCGAATTTTTATAAAAACTATTATGGTAAAATTGGGCAGGGTGATTAGACAGGGTGTAGTAGACAGTCCAATTTTTGTTCAGTTCCTACGCCTTGAATAACTTGACCAAAAATGGAAAAATATTTAAATTTGAGGTTGTCCTACTTTCAAGACAATTGTGACCGTGGCAGTGGGCGAATCTTACCAATTCGCACACTTTGTCTGTACAAAATGAGAACCATGCTACACTCACTGTTTCAGCTTTCTAGCTCAATATTGAAGTCTAATAACTTCACGCATACGGACAAAAAACAATTCAGATTTCAGTTTCCATCATATCTATAAAAGGTCATGGGGTCTACGGTCATTTTTTTGCTATGTTACAAACTGTGTATTTGAATGGTAGACATGGTCCAAAATCTGACTGTTTTTTTAGTTTCAAATTTTACCTTTTATATCCTGAAATGTGTGTGGCTTAACTATGATAGTTAATATATCCTCCTAAACATAAGGTTTAGTTCAATGTTATTTCACATTTAAGCCCATTGTGGGCGAGGCTGTTAATGGAACTGCATAATTCTTTTACATTATTCGTAGAAAATGATGATAAATATATGAATTGCGGTTCTCTAAGTTAACCCTAACGGGATGGACTGACTGATATCTGACATACCCAAGTCACCTTGGGGTTGTGGGTTTTTTGGTAGAAAGAACGTTCTGATTCGGGATTTAGAACCGAACAGCTAAACACATTTCTCTCGATTTAAAAGGTTATTTGGCGTTACATTTGTAAAACAAATGCTTGGCCACAAGCCAAATGGCATTTTTCAATTATTCAATTATGCGCTTATGTTAAATGATTGCATACTTACGCCTTTCTGGTTTTGATTCTGAACTCAACTGCCAAAAAAAAAAGATTTCAGGAGAAAAAAAATAAACAAACCCAGTTTGTTAATTCAGCGCAAGGTAGAAGGTACCTATAGCTTCTCTGACCAAGTAGCATCTTCTGCCTACTCATATGACTCTTCTGCGTAATCAGTAATTGAGTATACTATTGTTTCGGGCTATCAACATCAACTATGTTGCCCACATGTTAGATTCTGATTGACCCGCCTGACACGTGTTTATGTTTTTGACATGTGTTTTTTAAAGATTTTTTTCTAACATTTGACAAGTTTTCAACACTGCTGAAATTTTTCCGACCTTTTGGTACTGCGGGTCTCCGTAAGACATCCAAAAATTCTTTTAAAAGAAAAAAAATAATGTTTCTTATAAAAGACAAAAAAACTTTAATTTTCACGGCTTTAAATTACCTCGATGTTTATCATTGAACAACATCGTTGTGCTGCAACTAAACAAATGCCTCTAGAAAAGAGTAATTCAAAATAAGTGCAATTGTCCAAATTTTGCAATTGATCATTTTAATTTCTATTTTTTCCTTTAGTCATCCAATGCTTAGGAGTATTACATAGTTAAAGAATGTTGTAAGTCACAAAAAACGTCCAAAAAATTGTATAATCTGTGATGCGGCAAATTCGATAAAAATAAAAATTGTTTTTCTTTTAATTTTAATTATGTCTACCTTTACATTATTTAAACTAACCGTTTTTAAACCTTTACCATTTGTGGAACAGAAGAAAAAGTTTATTGAAATAAATAAAAATACACAAGAATTAAAACAGTAAATATGTAAATAGTTAAGAAATCCTGTATATTACAATACATTTGTGACATTGTGTTAAGTTAAATTTATAGATAGAATAAAGAAATGTAAAACGAAGTTCAGTGAGAGGTTGTCACTCGAAAATTCATGTTTCATTAGTAAAAAACAAAAAGCAAAATACTTTGTCAGATCACGTACTAATTTGGTAACATATTTTAAAGTTCAAATCAAACTTACTCTAAATTCTTAAGACATAAATAATCAATTGGCAAATCATCCACAAAGGCTTTTAAAACAGATAAACTATTACCCTTTCAAATATTCATATCCATACATAACCTTGAAAGAAAACATTGCTGCAACAAACAAGTATTATTAAAAAGTCTTACAGTTTCGAAAGCGATGAAAAATAGAGATTTTTAACAGAACATTTTGTACGATTTAAGAGAGAACCAATAACATAAAGAAAAAAAACTTTTGAGTTGATAAAATCTTCAGCTTGAAAGTCTATTTTTACACTGATAACAGAAACAAAGCAAAACTAAATAGCAATTGAGGGAAATAGCTGAACGAGAGTGTCGAGTAATGTTTATGAAACAATAAATTTTTGAATAAAATTCAATAAAATCAAATTCAATTCAGATAATACCGTTGAAAAAAAAAATACAAAAAATATAAGTAGACACGCATATTAGTAGCCATATATGAATGTGCAACTGTAGTATGAAACACATTTTATCAACAAAATAAAAGTATATACATATATATATGATTAAAACTAATAATGATAATAATATTTACTATATTGTAATGTAGTTTAATAAATTTTAACTCAAATTAAAAATCAATGAAGCATAGCAAAACAGATGAAATTTCATTGAAAACATTGAAAATGCATTAATAAATCGAGAAAATACTCACATTAAAAAATTAATTTCTTGTTTACTTACTTTCTCAAAACAAAACAAAAACAAAACAAACAAAAAAGTCGTGATGCTGATGATGGACTGTAAACAATCCGAAATGCATTCAGCCATGTGTTTTAAATCGTTTGGTTGATGCAAAATGCAGCAGGAAGTATTTTAAAGTTTATACGCTAGTACAAAGTAACTACATAGTCCTCAATTAATTCACATGAAACTCAACACTAGACGCAACCTTCTATGACCGGCTATGACTTTATCCTAGAAACTAGAATCCACAAAAATTATTTTCATATTTATATGCTTTCACCGATGTTGAATCCCCTTTGAATTCAGCGAGATTTACATTAAAAATTTAAATCTCTTCCAGCCAATATTTAATTTAATCTGTAGGAAGTCTTATAGCGTGTTTAGCCGGAAACTAATCTGCGATTAAGACAAATCTTCCTTAAATCATTTTTAAACCACGAGATTCACCATACGAATTTCAATCTATTCGTGAAGAGATTTAAAATCAATCGCGTAATTAATCTCTTCCACGCATGAAGCGGCAGCGACAACACGAGACCAGCACCAGATAAATCGTTTGTTAATACCATAAATTACTGAATAACTAGATATTTAATTTATTTTTAGAATATCTAGTTATTTAGTAATTTGTGGTTAATACGCAATGAGAGCGAGAAGCTACGACGACTATTTTGACTGTACAGTGACAAAACTAAACAAATTACTAAAATTTGTCGACTTTATTGCACATAAATAGTTTGTATTTTACAATAAGTATTAGCTTCGAAAAAAAAATTCTATTCAACAGCGTGTCATAACTCACAACATCAATTGACAGAATAATCGTCATACTCTGCGAGGGTTTTTCAATCTTTTCAATCAAAGCCCGGCGAGCGAGACAGCGATCAGGCCGGTATTGTGAATTGATTGAAATTCATTTGACAGCTCGCCCGAGACCCTCGCTCGCTCTCTCGCTCAAACGGTACAGCATTGACATATTATGTATGGACTGCTAGTTTGTGTCTCCACTCATGGCCCCATGTTGGTCTCATTCAAGCACGTAGAAACTCGCGCAGTTTGGTACCCGTGGCCAAATTTGGAAACACTGTGAATGGGTAATTCAAATGGTAAATGCTGCTTGTGCAACACACCATGTTACGGCCAAGCACGATTCTGCTACAATTGAACCTTGCGACGTCTGAAATGAAATTATAAAAAAATTAAACATTGAATACAAAATGAAAATAAATAAATATTTTCATTCGACAAAACAACAAATGTACTCACCCCATGATGACTTTTCCCTGGTGGCAGCATCTGTCAACCAGTGGAAAGTACTAAAAAGGTGAAACACCGATGTCGACAGTGTCACTAGTACTAAAAAGAGAGAGGGCTGTGTTCAGGCGAATTCAGAGGCTGAGAGTGGATTTTGTTCGTGTGGTAAATCATTCCATTGGTTTGGGACAAAATTAGAATGTGGGTGTAATTTTGCAATTTGCTTGTTCTCAGAGCACCTTTACAAGCATAATGGGCGAAAATCGGATGATGCAGAAAAAACGGAGAATTAGCGAGGACCGAATTCGATGGTGGGGCGAGGTTACGGTTCAAAAGAATGCTATTGCTTGCCGCGTACTTGTTCACTCTAAAATTGCGTTCAAACGTTGTGCGAATTTTAGACCGGACGGACGGTTCCAGTACCGGCTTACGAAACGTGGCGAAGTGTCTTCTTGTATTTAATATAAATATTCTAAGTTTATTAAGTCCGTTTCTTTTGAATTGCACTTACTTTCATTATTAGTGAGTGTAGTGAACGTCAAGTTAGACGTTAAGAAATTGAAAAATAAAACGAGAGATCAGACACTTTTGGCAGCAACTTGTTTGTTTAAGGCACAAGGGATAGCGCCGCACCTAAGTAAGGATTTTTTTTTTAAAGCAAATGGTGAGTGTCCAAATTGAAGAAGATTTTATGTGAGCGGCAATTTGAAAATTGAAAATTTTCCTTTACCTAATACAGTGCTTAAAGGCGACTACCGACGCACGTTTTTGGTCGGAGTCGCCCTCGATTTTTTTTTGGTTAAAAAAACCAATTCCAGTGTGTCCTGTGACCAAGGATTTATAAAAGGCCTGGACCATTTTCATCAGCCAAGCAGTCTACCGGGTGGTAACGGATCCTCGTTAAATAACCGACAAGAAAAAGGGATTTCGAACGCCCCGAAGAGAAGAACAAACAAATAACAAGTAACCTAGATTTAAGAAAAATTTAGTAAAACTTAATTAATATTTAAAAGCCACAAGTGAAAATTTAAGCAAAAAAATTAACGTACCGTAAAACTTCAAGTAATACAAAAAAAATAGTGAGATAGCACAGTTTAGGTGCTTTTGTTTTAAAAGGGAACAAAAACCCCTCATTTTCAAACCCTACAAAGGCGTTTAGTCGGGACATCGTAGTTTATTCTGGTCAGCACTCATTGGATGTTGTACCAGCTAATTTAATTTGTAGTATACCCTTAGGGTAAATGATTTTTGTTGGTCGTTTTTGATAATATCTGTAAAATTTCGTTTCCGTGCGTTTGAGTATTTGGTTTTTTTTGTCTATTCAAATTGGATATTAAGATATCACCCCCTTAAAGAGCTCTTATAGGAAGGAAGGTATGTTAGTATAAAACACAATATATATATAATAATCTCTTGATCACTACCGCGGGAAACCAAATTCAATCAGTTTTTCTTTTTTTTAATTTTTCATACACATATGCATTAAGGTCAAGACAAAAACTTACCGTTTAATAAACAATGTATAATGATTTGCCTGTTAAGGAAAATTCAAAATCTTTTCTTTTCGGTCCGCTAACAGCCGTTACCATGGTCTAAGATTTAAAATTTCTAGGGGTATGAAAAGGTGAGCTTAAATAACGATCGGTGATGATGGAGTGACCTGATGCTGTGACGATGCCGGCATCGGGGAAGTTTCAAACCAGGGCCACGAAACTTCATGGCATAGGGGGGGAATCGGCCGCGCTATTAACATCAACAGCGCATCCCAGATGTGGTGGTGAAAATTGGTGGTGATTTTTCAACGGCATGATAAATGTTTTGTTTGTAGGTAGTCTTCGTTGAGTGTGAGGAGCAAGAACCACGCCCCATCCGACGAGCTGAGCTGTGCAAAAAAGCAAGCATGCCAGCGACTCACATTCAACACTCCTTCACCTGTCAACTCCCGCTCACATCCTAAAGTCCCGTCCTCATCCTTCATATCCTACCCAGCATCTCTCCAAAACCCCTTAAGTCCCTACCTGCCTACAACAAATGGCGCCCGCAACGTTGGTCCCGTACAGTGTTTGTCCAGATTTGGTGTTGGTGTCAGCGTTGAAGCCTACTTAGTCTTGAGAGAGAAAGCCATGGGGCACACTCCTCAATTGCAATTAGTCTCTAACATCAACGCTGACATCAACAACAACTCACCTTTAATCGTATTGTCCGGAAATATTTTTTCTGCCAATACTGAAGACTCGTTAGTCTTAGTGCGGATTGTCCACAGGAAAAGCCAGCCTAATTGCGACGGGCATCTACAGTGTTGGCAGGAACAATAATTCCACCCCTGTAGTGCATAGTCCATAGTGTAGTTGTTGTCAAAATCGAGAGCTCGTAAGTCTTGAGAGGAAAGTTCTTTAACGTGCTTCTCAATTGCGACGAGAACTCTCGGTTTTGACAACAAAGATACTTAACACCCGTGTCATCCCTTATTGTGTTGTTGCTTTTCACGATCGAGACTTTCATAAGAGCTCACAGGGCCAACTGCAAACAGCTCGCTCGTGAGAAGTAACAACGTAGTGTGTCCTTGTGCTATATGTTTTGCTATTTGCTCACATCACCACATCTGGGAGAGTAACACCATTTGCCAAAATCGTCACCTAAACAGGTCATTACCTACGCTAACAAAAAAAAATCACCGCGACAGCCACCCGCTCTACCCCGATCAATAAAGAAAAAAACAAAATAAACAAAACAATCATTTGAACAAAAATCAATACATATTATTATTCTTAAATTTACGACCTACCATTTGCTTTGGAATCTATTTGTATATGTTTTTGCAGATTTGTATTTTCGTTAGGTGTAGTGTTAGTTTTTGAAAGTTTAGAGCCAAAACTTGTTTTCTAACTTACTTTACTATTTAGTTTTTTTTTAGAATAAATCCTAAATTTAGTTAGTAGGTTTGTAGTTGTTAGTTTCTTGAATAAGTACTTTTTAGTTATAGAACTAGAATAGTTTCTTTTAGGAAATTTTTCGCAAGTTTTGTGGATTACTTGTATTTGCAATTTATATAGTTAGTTTTTGTTAGATACATTTTCGTAGTTGTTTAATGTTAGGTTTGTGAAAAATCGTTATTTCTATTACAAACATAAAACAAAAAGTTATTAAACGCGTAAGATTAATACGACTTAAGCAAATTTAATCCTTTATAAAGTGTTTAAAGACTTAAAATAATCCTTAATTAAATACTTATAGTTAAAAATAATAATAATAAGAAAAAAAAAAAAAAAAACAATCTATAGCAAGATGGATTCTGCATCTGAAAAAAAGAAACAAAATGAGAACGTAGAAGTCAGGGTAATAGGGAAAGTTACCTCGAACACGATGCATCCACTCACGGGGCACCGAATGGAACTTCCACCTCGCCTACCACCGCCTCCGCCATTGCCTGCATCATCCAATCAATTCCCTGTTAGCTCGCAAATTACACCTTCAGGTAGTCTCTCTGCCTCTAGCGATTCGATTCCACCTCCCTCTTTCAGCAGCTTAAGTTCCTTAGGTACCATTCCAAAAGTGGTTACAGGTGATAATCTGCAGAATAGGTCTACAGGTAGGGAAAAAGAACAGAGTGTTGAAGAACGGATTCGTAATTTCAACCTTCTCGATCAAGAACGCAATAACTTACCGCGAAACGTCAACTCCCAAGCTGGTAATGTCCGCTATAGTTCTCAGGAAGCCGATCCGGGAGTTCCATCAGACCTAAAAGCGTACGTTAACCTCGCGATAGTTAACGCCTTTTCGTCGTATCAGCGGACAATGAGTGAGGAAATCTCGACCAATCTTAGGGACGAGATGAAAAATAACTTTCTCGAGTTCTTAAGCGAGATAAATGCCGTAACAGGTCCTCTTCGTGCACCCGAGCCAAATGTTCCAGCGGTTCCAATAAATGTCCCCTCGGAACCACCTACACCAGGAAGAACGCCGAGAGTTCATCCTCAACCGGATCCTACAGTCCGATCATTTGCTCCGCAAGGACACTTGCAGCAACGTCGAAGCGACAGGTCAGCTCCGGGGAGATACCAATCAAATCCTCAACAGTCTAACACCTTCCACCAATCAACGCGACCAATTCTCGGTGGGTACAACCAAACGGCGACACCGTACCCCAGTGGTCCTAACTCTTACCCAGTTGTTCGAGGGCCAATAAAAGTCGACAAGTGGGGTATAGTTTTTGACGGCAAGCCGGAGGTACTCACCGCAGAAGACTTCATCTTCAGGTTAGAAACTCTCCAACACCAATACGAGTGTCCGTGGTCTGAGATTCTGCGAGATTTTCATCTGCTACTCTCAGGCGCTGCGTATGAGTGGTACTGGCAATACCAGCGCACGAACTACCGTCCAGATTGGTCGACTCTACGACAAGCCCTTATGTCCCAATTTCGGAACTCCAAGTCGGATTTTGAAGTGATGCGCGACATCATGGATCGACGACAAGGCACCTGGGAGTCATGCGATGAATTTTTCGCGGCAATCTCTCGCTTGCGATCTCAGCTACGGACACCCATACCTGAGATGGAGTTGGTGAGCATTCTGAAAAGGAACTTGAAAGAAAGTATAGCAAGATTGGTATATCCCATGGCGATTTTCAATATGGACCAGCTGCGATACTCCTGTCAGGATGCTGAAAAGGCATTTCCTAGCAGGGATCCACCCAGACAACATCGGTTGGGACGGTATCAGGCGAACGAAATCGACTTCACGGACGATACTCGCGAACCTGATCCCCGAGAATTCAACCACTTATCAGCAGTCCAGCATTCTTCAACTCGGGCAAATCCTTTTACTTCACGCCCAGAGCCAAGACCGTTAAGATGCTGGAACTGTAAAGCCGAAGGCCACACCTTCATGGACTGCCCATCAAGTGACAAGCACCTGTTTTGTTACAGGTGTGGTCAGGAAGGTGTCGTGACACCTAAATGTCCCAGGTGTAACCCGGGAAACCAGATGCGGAACGCGATGCGACCGGGGGAGTCGCGTTCAACCCAGACCCCGTAAACATGTCATGCGAGAACCACAACCACCAGCAAGTAAAAATATTAAAAAGAGAGGAACCTGTAGAAGTAAATAAAAATTCGGTAGTTGTGGAAAAGTCAAATAATAAGCCTTTACATGTTAGGATTAAGGAGTACAACCTTGTTAGAAACCGGATTTTCAACGACAAGCGAGCTTCACATAAGATTTTGAAACTTAGGGAAAGGTTTAGAAAAAGGAAAAAGCTCAAAAGGTATGTAGCTGCTGCCTCAACCAGCACAAATAATGATCCGCGACCTTACGCAAAAATAAGAATAGGCGAAAAGGAAATTCTTGGATTGCTGGACAGCGGCGCTAGCGTAAGCATACTGGGAAAAAACTGTCTGCAACTAGTTGAGTCCTTGAGTCTACCAATCAAACCCTTCAAGTCTGACGTCAAAACGGCTGATGGCAAAAACCAATCGATCATTGGCAAAGTAAAAGCTGATGTTACATATAATGATCAGCTTCACACGATTGAGTTTTTTCTGGTGCCAAATCTCGAGCAAGAAGTCTACCTTGGTGTCGACTTCTGGAAGGTTTTTCAAATCGCACCCCGACTGATAAATTCCCTGGAAATGTCGCACCCTTCTGATGAACCAAACGCCCATCAGCTGTCTTATGAACAGCAGTCGAAATTGGAAGCGGTTAAGCAGAAGTTTCGGTGCTATACCCAGCACGGGTTGGGTAAAACCTGTTTAGAGGAGCACGTTATAGATACCGGAGATGCGGTACCTATAAAGCAGCGCCACTACCCTGTCTCTCCAGCGGTACAAGCCCTTTTGTACGACGAAATAGATAGAATGCTGAGTTTGGGCGTTATTGAGGAGAGCGAGAGTGCTTGGTGCTCACCAGTGGTTCTTATACGGAAGCCAGGCAAGAATCGTCTTTGCCTGGATTCTCGTAAGTTGAACCAGGTGACCAAGAAGTACGCTGGCCCCCTCCCCAATATCGACCAACTCATCAGTCGTCTTCAAGACACTCACTTTATAAGTAGTGTCGATCTCAAAGACGCATTCTGGCAAATACCGCTGGAAAAACAGAGTAGGGAGAAAACTGCTTTTGCGGTACCGGGAAGGCCCTTGTACCATTTTAAGGTCATGCCTTTCGGGTTGTGTAATGCAGCCCAAAGACTATGCCATTTAATGGACAAGGTCATTCCAAGCCGCTTACGCGAGCACGTCTTCGTGTATCTTGACGACCTCCTGATTATAGCACCGGACTTCGAGACTCACCTCGCCCTGCTTGAGGAAGTAGCCGAATGCCTTGCCAAGGCCAACCTCACCATCAACGTGACCAAATCAAAGTTTTGCTTTAAAGAGCTTAACTATTTGGGTTTCGTAGTTGGTGGGGGAAAGTTGAAGACCGATCCTGCAAAGGTTGAGGCGATCTTTAACTTCCCCGTCCCGAAAAACCCCAAGCAAGTTCGGCGGCTACTTGGCCTTGCAGGGTGGTATAGGCGCTTCATCAAAGACTTCTCGACCTTGACCGCCCCAATCTCCGACACGCTGAAAAAGACAAATGAAAAGTTCAAGATGACAGACGAGGCTGTAGAAGCTTTTGAAAAACTTAAAACCGCTCTAACGAGTGCTCCAGTCCTCAGTCATCCGGACTTCTCCAAAAGGTTCTTTATACAGTGCGACGCTTCTGACTCGGGAATCGGCGCAGTCCTTTTCCAGAAGACCGACACCGGGGAAGAAACACCCTTGTGTTATTTTTCACAAAAGCTGACTTCTTGCCAACGAAATTACAGCGTTACAGAGAAAGAATGCCTAGCAGCTGTATTAGCTATCAAGAAGTTTCGTCCCTATGTCGAATTAATGGCCTTTACAGTCATTACTGACCATTCAAGTCTTCGTTGGTTGATGGGCTTAAAGGACCTTAGTGGGAGACTTGCTAGGTGGAGCCTTCAGCTGCAGGCATTCGATTTCGAGATTGAGCACCGTAAAGGTTCTTTAAACGTCGTGCCAGATGCGCTTTCAAGAGCATATGTTGAAAGTCTAGAGATCGAAAATATTGCACCTTGGATAGATTTGGAGTCAGAAGAATTTGACTCGAAAGAGTATCTGGAGCTGATGCAGACCATCCAGGAACATCAAGATGAGCTACCCGATCTCAAAATCGAAGATAACTACGTCTATAAGCGTTCCTTGCCACCTGCAGGAGATGAGTCGACAGTAGAGCACAATTGGAGATTATGGATCCCAGCAGGCCTAACAGCGGACATAATTTCAAAAGCGCACGACCCCCCTCAGGCTTCGCATGGTGGTGTCGCCAAAACCTTACACCGGATCCGACAATTCTTCTACTGGCCGAATATGACGGTTCAAGTTCGGCAGTATGTTCTTAACTGCGTGGTGTGCAAGCAATGCAAAGCCACTAACCAAATATCACGTCCCCCTCTTTTGACTAGCTACCTGTCGGAAAGGCCTTTCCAGAAAGTCTACATAGATTTTCTCGGTCCTTACCCCCGATCAAAATCAGGTAATTGTTTCGTTTTCGTTCTTTTAGATCACTTCTCTAAGTTTATCTTTCTCAAACCTTTAAGATCCGCACATGCTTCAAGTGTAATCAAATTTCTAAAAGAGGACGTCTTTAACATCTTTGGTGTCCCACAAGTTGTTCACTCGGATAATGGGAGACAGTTCGTATCGAAGGAATTTGATAAACTGTTGAAGAGGTACGGAGTGCAACACTTCAAGACCGCGAACTACTCTCCTCAGTCAAATGCTTCGGAGAGAGCAAACAGGACTATGTTAGCTGCCGTTCGTTCGTACATTAGAGATGATCAGCGTGACTGGGATCTTCACCTGAGTGAGATCGCAGGCGCGTTGAGAAGCTCATTCCACACTGCTGTCGGGATGTCACCATATTTTGCTCTTTTTGGGCTCAATATGATGACACATGGCAGCAGCTATGAACTCGCTAAGAAATTGAACGCGGTGGACGACAACGAACTGCTAACACTTCCCCGACACACGCGACTCGAAATCGTAAGAGATAAACTCAAGGACAATTTGAGAAAAGCAAACGAGAGAAGTATGAAAACATACAATATTCGTACACGACCGATCCGTTTTCTTTCTGGGCAAGAGGTATACCGAAGGAACTTCATATTAAGCGACTCCTCAAAGTACCTCTCCGCCAAACTATGCCCGAAATTTGTAAAATGCCGCGTCACGAAACCGGTAGGGAAAAACATGTACGAACTAGAAAATATGAGTGGAAAAACAATTGGTGTCTTCCACGCTAAGGATCTGAAACAATGAATCCTAACATTTCAAACTCCTCTAGCCACAACTTCACAACCCAGAACTGATCACTTGTATTTTGCCATGTCTTCCTCTAAATTATTTTCGCTTGCAACTTATTGTATTAGGTCTAAGTTTATGTTAATTTATTACTAGTTCCGTCACTCTATTTATTTTTGATAGGCTTAGTTATTTTTAGGTATGTTTATAAATGTTTATCGATTATCTTTAAGTATACTTAATATTCATTTAACTTTCGATGTAATTTATAGGTTTAGTTATTTATTTATTACCTTAAGTTAGGCATTTATATGTATATCGGTTTATTGTTTTGTAAGTATTTATTGATTTATTTATTATTCGTTTCTTGTTTATTTATTTATTGATCCTTTAATACTTTTATACCTAGTATATGATACTAGTATCCTTCAATCTATAAAGATTAAAAACTCCAACGCACTGTTTGGTTAATTGCTAAGGTCGTTTATTAATATCCCTTTATTTTGTTATTGCTATGCTCGCTTTACACTATACTTAGTACATACTATACTATGTCCTATATACATCCTATCTTCTACCTCTTGCTCGCACTACATACTTATATTCAGAAAATATAAAAATTCTTGCATGCTCCAAATTGTATAAGACTTACCCACTGTTTCCAAGTCACGCCATATGTCCATCGGTTTATCCGCGGCGTGTATTCGGCTTCAGTCTTATGTCCCTTTGTCCGAAGAGAATGTAGGTACATAGCCCGGCCTAGCTCAGGTAGATGCAGTGTGGGTGTCTTCCCCTACGCAACCTGAAAACAAAAAAAAACGACTATCAGGTATTCAACTCAAACAAAAAACTAACCAAAAATAAATACCTCGTTACGCCTCAATGTCTACCGACAATATGGTGCAATCCGTCGACTGATACGCACTCTTCCGCAGTCCGAAAACCTTCCTCATTGAAGAATTCAATTCCTGGTAACACCTGCAAATTAATTAGGAAAATTAGCACTAAAATACACAGTCGAAAAATAATGTCGAACTTACCTGATTGAATCTTCCTCTCTTCAACACGTCGGGTCGATGGGCCGCTCAAGCAATCAGTAGCTGAATTGCAATTTGGCTGGTCCTCGAATAAGTAGGTATCCATCTGCGACACAAAAAAGATAATATTTAGAATATAAACATTGCATAGAATGTTTCACGTCGAATGGTATGTGCGAGGCTTCGCCAAGAAACAATAATGTTTGTATATACCATACATTATGTATGTACTTACCAGGCCATTCCGGCATCGATGTTTTCTTCCTCTGTCCATCTCGTCGCACGGGCCTCCTCTATATCCAGAGGTTTGTTACGGCCAAGCACGATTCTGCTACAATTGAACCTTGCGACGTCTGAAATGAAATTATAAAAAAATTAAACATTGAATACAAAATGAAAATAAATAAATATTTTCATTCGACAAAACAACAAATGTACTCACCCCATGATGACTTTTCCCTGGTGGCAGCATCTGTCAACCAGTGGAAAGTACTAAAAAGGTGAAACACCGATGTCGACAGTGTCACTAGTACTAAAAAGAGAGAGGGCTGTGTTCAGGCGAATTCAGAGGCTGAGAGTGGATTTTGTTCGTGTGGTAAATCATTCCATTGGTTTGGGACAAAATTAGAATGTGGGTGTAATTTTGCAATTTGCTTGTTCTCAGAGCACCTTTACAAGCATAATGGGCGAAAATCGGATGATGCAGAAAAAACGGAGAATTAGCGAGGACCGAATTCGATGGTGGGGCGAGGTTACGGTTCAAAAGAATGCTATTGCTTGCCGCGTACTTGTTCACTCTAAAATTGCGTTCAAACGTTGTGCGAATTTTAGACCGGACGGACGGTTCCAGTACCGGCTTACGAAACGTGGCGAAGTGTCTTCTTGTATTTAATATAAATATTCTAAGTTTATTAAGTCCGTTTCTTTTGAATTGCACTTACTTTCATTATTAGTGAGTGTAGTGAACGTCAAGTTAGACGTTAAGAAATTGAAAAATAAAACGAGAGATCAGACACTTTTGGCAGCAACTTGTTTGTTTAAGGCACAAGGGATAGCGCCGCACCTAAGTAAGGATTTTTTTTTTAAAGCAAATGGTGAGTGTCCAAATTGAAGAAGATTTTATGTGAGCGGCAATTTGAAAATTGAAAATTTTCCTTTACCTAATACAGTGCTTAAAGGCGACTACCGACGCACGTTTTTGGTCGGAGTCGCCCTCGATTTTTTTTTGGTTAAAAAAACCAATTCCAGTGTGTCCTGTGACCAAGGATTTATAAAAGGCCTGGACCATTTTCATCAGCCAAGCAGTCTACCGGGTGGTAACGGATCCTCGTTAAATAACCGACAAGAAAAAGGGATTTCGAACGCCCCGAAGAGAAGAACAAACAAATAACAAGTAACCTAGATTTAAGAAAAATTTAGTAAAACTTAATTAATATTTAAAAGCCACAAGTGAAAATTTAAGCAAAAAAATTAACGTACCGTAAAACTTCAAGTAATACAAAAAAAATAGTGAGATAGCACAGTTTAGGTGCTTTTGTTTTAAAAGGGAACAAAAACCCCTCATTTTCAAACCCTACAAAGGCGTTTAGTCGGGACATCGTAGTTTATTCTGGTCAGCACTCATTGGATGTTGTACCAGCTAATTTAATTTGTAGTATACCCTTAGGGTAAATGATTTTTGTTGGTCGTTTTTGATAATATCTGTAAAATTTCGTTTCCGTGCGTTTGAGTATTTGGTTTTTTTTGTCTATTCAAATTGGATATTAAGATATCACCCCCTTAAAGAGCTCTTATAGGAAGGAAGGTATGTTAGTATAAAACACAATATATATATAATAATCTCTTGATCACTACCGCGGGAAACCAAATTCAATCAGTTTTTCTTTTTTTTAATTTTTCATACACATATGCATTAAGGTCAAGACAAAAACTTACCGTTTAATAAACAATGTATAATGATTTGCCTGTTAAGGAAAATTCAAAATCTTTTCTTTTCGGTCCGCTAACAGCCGTTACCATGGTCTAAGATTTAAAATTTCTAGGGGTATGAAAAGGTGAGCTTAAATAACGATCGGTGATGATGGAGTGACCTGATGCTGTGACGATGCCGGCATCGGGGAAGTTTCAAACCAGGGCCACGAAACTTCATGGCATAGGGGGGGAATCGGCCGCGCTATTAACATCAACAGCGCATCCCAGATGTGGTGGTGAAAATTGGTGGTGATTTTTCAACGGCATGATAAATGTTTTGTTTGTAGGTAGTCTTCGTTGAGTGTGAGGAGCAAGAACCACGCCCCATCCGACGAGCTGAGCTGTGCAAAAAAGCAAGCATGCCAGCGACTCACATTCAACACTCCTTCACCTGTCAACTCCCGCTCACATCCTAAAGTCCCGTCCTCATCCTTCATATCCTACCCAGCATCTCTCCAAAACCCCTTAAGTCCCTACCTGCCTACAACAACCATCAGTACTAAACAGCAGCACAAGCGGTTTTTTTTTGTCGCAGGTTGAGTCCACATATATTATGTCAATGAGTCCATATCTATTGGGTGTGTTTCTTTATTCGTTCCAACTATTCTGGACAAAATATCTGCAGTTTTTTATTTATTCGGAATATTCCGATTACTCCGTTTGGCTCTTCTTTATTCGTTCAGAATATTTGGAATGCATTCTTTTCTACCTCCCGATGTAGTACGAATTAGAACGTTTGAAATATTCCAATTTCGTATTCCACATTTTCCATTCCTTCTACCGAATGAATAAAGGATTCAAAATTCTACGTGATATGTGCGTTATCTAATGAAACAAAGCAAACAAACCGTTATCTGACAGCTTGGCGTCATCCACAAATCACAGAACATAAAAAACCCTTACACCATTTTGAGAAAAAAAAAGTTCATACACAGCGCACCCAGCAAACGAAAAATATGGAAAGGGGGACCCTCCCTCCGTCAAATTCGTCGGGCGTACGCAGAATTGTAGACTATTTAACATGGAAAAGGCTGCACGGGCGTTAGTAGAGTATACCACTGCTCCGCGCCGTTGTCACTCTCTCTGAGTGCGTACGATTTGCTGATGCCTTTTAAGAGCCCAATCCTTTTAAGAGCCCAATCCTTGCTGAGTTCGTGGTTTTTTCATTCCACTTGTGAGTCAGGCTTTCCACTCTTTTCCTTGAATCTGCTACGCAAGATTGAATCTTGAATCTGCTACGCAAAGAAAAAGCCTTTATGTCGTGCAAAATTAAACATTTTAATCAAGTTTTGTTTTTTCTTTTTTTTTTTTTAATTAATATGTTCCTTCACTTTTCATAACCGGAATGCATTTGGAGTCCGTGGAAGGAGAATTTAGTTGCAGATTCGACCAAATTGGTTCTCCTGGACAAATTGTGTTATTGTGTTGCACACGCAAAGTGTTGTTGAAGAGGAAACACTGAAAGGGAAATGTATTTTGTTGTTATTAAAGTGCTTTCGATTTTGTTAGGTAAATTTTACATACGGTTTTAAAAATAACTGCTTAAAATAAATTTTTTCGATTCAGAAATACAGGGCACACTGACGACGATCACTCGCGTCTACTGGCATATACTCTCTCTCTCCCTCTCTCTCTCTCTCTCTCTCTCTCTCTCTCTCTCTCTCTCTCTCTCTCTCTCTCTCTCTCTCTCTAGCAAAATGCTTTTACACGCACCATATCAAAAAAGCAAATGGAATCGGTGAGGCAATCCGCATTTGTTTAAGACATGACCCAAAATTGTTTATTGATTGGGCAGCCTCGTCATCGGAGTTTATAAAAAACAGATTCACGAGCTGTGATTGGCCAGCACAGATTGTTGTGTAAACAAACCGACTTTTTTTACGCGCGTACAAATTGACAGTGAACTCTCATGACGTCATATTTACAGTTAGGTCTGGCCAACAAATGTCACACCATGCGCTTAAGGTAATCCTTACATGTATTCTTTCATTCATGGGCGTCATCAACTCAGCTTCCAGCAAACACAGATGACGGAAAGGGGGAACCTCCTCTCTCCGTCCAATTCGTCGGGCATACGCGGAATTTAAAACTATCAAACAAGGAAAAGTCTGCACTGGCGATAGTAGAGTTTGACCCCTTGTGCTGAAAAATTTAGGTCGAAATTCCAACTCAACTCAAACCCTCAACTTTTTCTTATAAACGAAGCTATTGTGGCAGCCCAGCTATAAATTCGGCTGAACGCACCTTCGATGCTGCCATGTTTGTGACTTTAGTACAACCTTGTACTAAATGGTTGACGTTTCATTCAACTCAATAAAACGTCAAAATCCTTGCGGCGATGACTTCTTCTTTTGTGTGCTTTGCCGAACAAACGAAAATCGAGCCCAAGACTCAATTTTGAATTGCAATCAATTCTAATTTAAGAGGATATTTTCTTAGTTCTGAAGTTATTAAGAAGAACCAGCCGCTGATTTTATTTTAGCTGAAGGATTTTCACTGCGTACGAATCCAGCAACCAAGAGGTAAAGCAAATTTAACGGTTTTCCTTTTACTTTAAAGAAATGCATTGTTTGTTGTGTCTATATCCACCAACAGAATGGAGGCTCTCCAGCAGCATTTGTCAAAAGTCCGCGTCCCAAGCGAAAGCCAAAGTATTTACAAAGACGAGTGTGTTTACTCGTACGATAATCCTGAAACCCCGACCGGTCTCTATATAAGTCTTACAACGTTTCTGGGCTTTGGGGAGGAGTTCGTAAAACCATACTTTGACAAAACTGGTAATGGGGTCTTCCTGCATATTCGACGGGAAAAGACTCAGAAACCGTGTAATGAGAGCGAAAAAATCGGCGAGTCTGGCCCCGAGCGAAAGATAACGCGTCTTGCTATAGGCATAGAAGGTGGAGCGGGACTAAAAGATAAAAAGTATACATACAAGGACACTTATCATATTGTTGTCTTGCCTGACATGGTCAAGATCCCGTACCCAGACGTCGAGTTGCCTATGATAGTTCAACAGTCGGTAGATGGAATACTTTCAATTGAGTCAGCTGTGGTAAAGTTGGAAAAAATGGCGATGACCGGTACCTGGGACGGTGAAGTGCGACAAGTTTCTAAGTTTTCAAATGATCTCAAGCAGCTAGACAATGGACGAAAGATCCCACCATCCGGGTGGAAGTGCGAAAAATGTGATCTTACCAACAATCTTTGGCTAAACCTTACAGACGGTTCAATTCTCTGTGGCCGAAAATTTTTCGACGGTTCTGGTGGAAACGATCATGCTGTTGGGTATTACAAAGAGACTGGATTTCCCTTGGCAGTCAAGCTGGGGACAATCACATCCGACGGCAAAGCAGACGTTTTTAGCTACCCCGAGGATGATATGGTCATCGATCCCAAGTTAAACGAACATCTTAGCCATTTCGGCATCAACATGACAGCGATGCAAAAAAGTGAAAAGTCAATGGTTGAACTGGAACTGGACATCAATCAACGCATTGGTGAATGGAGCCAATTGACTGAGAGCGAGAGCGAGCTAATACCCTTGACAGGGCCCGGCCTTACTGGAATGCGCAACCTGGGAAACTCTTGCTACATGAACAGCGTGATGCAAGTTATGTTCACAATACCGGACTTTATTGCTCGTTTTGTAGATGGAGCACCACAGTATTTTAACTCTTTTCCCGAGAATCCTGCCAATGACTTCAATATTCAGACGGCTAAACTGGGAAGTGGCCTCTGGAGTGGCAAGTATAGCTCGATCGCTGAAAATACGCTAGACTCGGAATCGACGGGCATTTCTCCGGCCATGTTCAAGAACATTATTGGAAAGAACCACCCCGACTTTAGCACTAAGCAGCAACAAGACGCCTGCGAGTTTCTTCTCCACTTAATTACCCTCTTGGAGCGGAACAGCCGTGGGAATGAAAAAAATCCATCAGACTCCATGCTGTTCTCTGTTGAAGACCGCGTTGAGTGTGGAGAGACCAAAAAGGTCAAATACACAAAACGTGAGGAGTACTGTCTCTCGTTGGCTATTCCGCTTTCTTCAGCGACAAACCAAGATGAAGTCCAAGAGTACCAAGACAAATTGGCAGCTAGCGGAAAGCCTAATAGCGGCGAAAATGTAGTCCGGCCTAAGATACCTCTCCAAGCGTGTCTGGACAAATATTTTCAAGCAGAAATTATCGAGCAATTCTTTAGCTCAGCTGTTAATAGACTGACCACTGCCAAGAAGACAACACGATTAGCTTCAATGCCTGACTATATGGTGCTCCACCTGAAGAAGTTTACACTCCGTGAAGACTGGGTTCCGATAAAGCTGGACGTGTCAGTGGATATGCCGGACGAATTGGACCTCTCCAATATGCGAGCCACAGGCCTCCAGCCAGGCGAAGACACGCTACCAAATGACGCGGAACAAGAGCCAGAAGTCAAATTCGATGAGGCCGTTGTTAATGAACTGCTCGATATGGGTTTTCCCCAAGAAGCATGCAAACGTGCTATTTTTAACACCAAAAACAGCGGCGTCGAAGCGGCTACTCAGTGGATTATGGAGCATATAGGTGATTCTGACTTTGCAGCACCTTTCACAGTGCCGGGATTGTCAAAAGGCAACGCCTTCACGCCCAACCCAGACAGCCTTGCCATGCTCATGAGTATGGGCTTTGACGAAAAGCAAGCAACCGCTGCCTTGAAGGCGACCGACAACAACATTGAACGAGCAACAGATTGGATATTTTCACATGCCGACTCTTTGGATAGCTCGCCCATGGACACGGGTGAGGCTGCTTCATCGGCAGCACAATCAAAGAACTACCGCGACGGCAGCGGAAAGTACACTCTGGTCGCGTTTATATCTCACATGGGCACGTCGTCGCAGGTGGGACATTACGTTTGCCACATTAAAAAGGACAGCCAGTGGGTGATATTCAACGACAGCAAAGTTGCAGTCTCTCAAAACCCACCAAAGAGTTTGGGATACTTATACCTGTACAAGCGTCAGAATTAAACTGTAAGAATGCTTCACTCTACACTGCTTGCCATGTGCATTTGTACCAATCGATTTGGCAACGCACCTTAATAGCAATAATAGGAAATGCGATTGAATTAACAATCCTTTTGTGTATTACCAGTTTGTTTAAAAAAGTTTTAATTGTTTTTTTTATTCAGCAATAAAATAATTTCAGATAAACGATTTTTTAAGCTGTTTGCATTCTGGAGAATTGTTAGAGGAGCATGGTATGCATTTCCAGCATTTTGTTTTCGATTCTGATGAAAATTCAAAGCTGAAAACGGAATGTTGGGAAAACTATTTATGGTTAAATATGTATGTATAAAAAATGTTTTATCATGAGGATTTCAAAAGTTGATCCAAAACGCCGATTTTGATAACGACCGATTTTGATAATCAAAGGTTTTCAGTCAAAAGCGAATATTTGCAAAGATAATCAAAAAAGAGCTTTTATATACATAGAACAAGCTCTTGATCAAGGAGCTATCGCTATATCGTTTGTTGCTGGTTTTGGTCCGCCTTGGATATTTTCCCCTATCCGTCTGGATAGTCCCGCAATTGGGAAAAAGAGCTCATTGAAGGATGACAAGGATATTTAAAGGAACATTACAATGTGAAGCGCTGCAGTCAATGAAATGAATTACGAGTCAATGCCACTGAAACTTAATCTTGATGAGCAAGGATAAAAATAAATAAATAGAGTTGCGCAACAGCTCGAGGTGAACCACGGCCAACTTCTCAACAATGTATGCTGGTGTGTTAATATCTTTACATACATGGAGACCTACAATTTTTTGCCGAATTTGAACGACACTTTGAGAAGTTTTTCAAGACAAATGATACTCTCGGAGGGCTTGTCAAACCCTCGCGGAGGTGGGGACCGGGAAAAAGAACAAGTCTTTTTTTTCAGGTGACGATGGCAAGATTCGAACCCAGACCTCCGGCGTAGTAAGCACACACACTAACCACTACGCCACGGCACCCCACAAGGGCAAGGATATCGCACTTAAATTTCCGAAAGGATTTGAGAGCTTGACCAAACGTTCTACAATTGCATTTAAAATCTATGAGTTTCTTTAATATTTTCTGTTATCGGTCTGTATATTTTCTGTAAACGGGAGATGTTGAAACGCTTCCACAGGCGATATGTATCTGTCGTGGTCCTCGCAACGCAGCTCGCGCTCGATAACATACCCAATGCGGCAAATACAAATAGCTATATTCAGCACTCTAATAACAAGTATAGTTTTCGATACTATGATGAAGAAATAAAATGAGAGCTCCTCTATACGTTTTCTGCAAGAGACAGCGACCTTTTAATTTGATATACATAGTTATTAAACTTTATTAAGCAACAATGTTTGTTAAAGAAATCACTTATGGAATACACATTATGGTTGTCTGAAGCCAAATTTATGTCCTCTTCTTTTGGTTTGGATCAAGTACTTCTCTCACAACGCTGTCCATCTTGTTGCCGAAAGTCTCAAAAGAAAACTTTTGTTGAACTCGCTTACGGCCCATTTCTCCCATGCGCTCACACAACATCTGATCCTTGAACAACCGGCACATGGCGTTGGAAAATTGCTCAGAATTTTTCTCACTCAGTATTCCTGTTTGGTTGTGTACAATGGTTTCGGTTGGCCCACCGCTATTTAAGGCAATGACCGGCTTGGACATGTACATTCCTTCCAAGGGCACAATACCGAAATGCTCATTTTCCGGGGTGTATAACAAGCAGCGTGCTCTTCGAAGCAAAGAAATTTTCTCGACATCAGATGGCGACCGAAGTAGAAGAACTTTATCAACCAATCCCAGCTCCTTGGCAAGACTGGCAAGCTCTTCGTACAGCTCTACATTCTCAATGACTCGTGTGTCATATCCTCCAGCTATAACCAATCTACATCTTTGCCAGTCGTTACGCGGCAAGGAGCTTTCCAGCAGCTTAAATGAATGTAGAGCCAATTCGTGGTTCTTTTTTCGTTCAAAACGATTTATGGACAGATACAAGAATGCTTCTGTCTGAATGTTCAGCGGTTCATCTTTGGCTTGCTGTTGCATTTTGTCGAAGAAATTAGTATTCAGCGAAGGGTATAGCACATCGGGAACAACATCTAAACGCTTGAATGTCTCACGAAATACACGCAAAGTGAACTTACTGTTAACCAATACCGAATCGGCCTGCCCGATTGTATACTCTTCGAGGTAGTTAAGCGGTGCTCGGTAAATTGACTTGATGTAGCCTTCTTTGGCGCTTAATAGCTGATCGGGAAAATGGCAGTAGAACACAATTTTTGGATTGCGCTTTGCTAAGCGTAGAATCGGAATTCCAATAGAGATCTGATCACAAAATATAACGTCGATTTTTTCACGGCGCGACAAAACTACCGAAGCATAGAACGCTGCATATAGCATGCGTAGATAAGCGCAGAAGGCATAAAATCGACCAAATATCTTCCTGGGCAGCCAATCCCCAATGGCTTGCACGAAAAACGTACCATCTCGTGTTTCTTCAAAGCAATGTGTCGGATCATGATGGTTTGTGAGGAAACTGACTTGATGACCCTTTTGTTGCAAGGCAAGTGCGGCGTCAACAACAAGCCTTTCAGCTCCTCCTATACCCAAATCTGGGTGAAGAAATAATACACGAACCATGATCCTAAGGAATTTATCTCTTTATACATAGGTGATCCGAATGTACTTTTTATAAATTACTTACTTTTAATTCGGTCATCCAAGAATGTTTTTGGATAAAACTATAAACTTATCTTTTGTTGGAGACAGAAGCACTGAAGAACAAACCACAATTGTCCTAAATATTTGGGACTTGCATTTTGTAAACACAGACCGGAGAAAAATAACTTCGTTTATATGCAAAAGTTGAGGGTTTGAGTTGAGCTGAGTTGAAATTTCGACCTAGGTTTTTCAGCATATGACGAAGAAGCAAAATTAACAGAACATAAAATAACGACACTTCGGATAAAATATGGCACAGTCACTAATCAGGCTCGTCGTTGGATGCAAAGCAAAACAGAATGCTGATCTATGATTTGCCAGTACAGATTGTTGTGTAAACAAACGGTCTTTTTTTCCACGCGTACAAAATGACGTTCCACCTCATAGAGGTCATGTTTGTTCACTTGTCAAAATCAATGACGTTCAAGCTGTCAATAGTTATGCATGGGTATAAATGTGCGATTTGAGTATTGATTCTCTGCGGTTTCTTAATTAAATAATAACTTTTAAGTTAAAGTTTTATCACCAAAGAAAATCGTGGTACTAGGTACTATGCGCTGTTTGACCCCCTTTCGGTCCACATACGACAAATTATCAAACACTGCTGCACGTCATACCTTTTGGTCCTTTATATCGAGGGAAGTCGTGGACAGGTCTGTTAATAATACGTTTGGCAACTGTTTTGTGTAATTGTTTGCATGAAAATTGCACTTTTGTGAATTGCAACATATTTTTCCATATTATAGTTATGCAAACAATCACCAGATATCACACATTAATTAAAAATAAATTAAATTATCTTCCAATGTTGTGTCTTTGTTAAGGTTGGACTTTTTTCGTACATCCAAATGAGTTTAACATTTTTTTCGGGCATGGATTATTGAGACCTTATCAACCCACATACCCATTTAAAAAAAAATTATTTATTTTTAAGCAGAAAAATTAAATTTAATAAAATAAACAACCGAGCCGAAACCATGAGTGAATAAATAAAAATAACACTAACAACAACTCTATATTAACAGTCACTCTGTCAAACAAATGTCATAACAAACGAGTATCGCATTATGACATTACAGTCAAAATAATTATTTAGTAACCCCAGGAGCAAGAGTCATTAAAACAAAACAGAAAATGTCAAGAGCCATATGGGCGCATTCTTTATAAGAACAAAACAAAAACTGAAAGAGACGGCCATACATTACAGCCGTTCATTTTATATTACTGACAACTACTGTCAAGCAAATATTAGTAGCTATAAGTAAAACAAAATTGTTAAGTCTCAAATTGTAAGTCTCAATAAAGAATTCAATTCAATTCTGTTCATTGAAATAACAGAAACAGGTATATCAGCAAAATTTCGACTCAACCCCGCAGTGCAAGTGCAGTCGAGCCGACTCAACTCCAACTCGATCCGCGTTTACAGCCGTTATATGAGGTCGAACCTGGCTGGCCTGCCGGTATATTCTGAGGTTAAATCAGCGTACCCCGCAAGCGGACCTTTACAAATGCAGTAGAATGGGAGGGTTATGATCCATCACTTCAGATCATAAATTACTGAATAACTAGATATTCAACTTCGGACATGCAAAAGCTTTGCCCACAAGCTGAAATTGATGAATTTACCCATCCTCCGTCATTTATTTACAAATGTGAGTAAATCCATGAGTTCGTCATTTCCATGCAATTTCGTTTTGGAGCTTTTACATCAGCTGATCGCCTAAGGTAAATTATTGTACACGTATTCACATATTTAAAGGCCTTATAAAAAACGTAAACAAATGGGTGTTGGAGTTGAATATCTAGTTATTCAGTAATTTATGCTTCAGATCATAACCTCGCGGAAGAACCTGACTTGAAGGTTGAAGCTCGCTTAAACACTGCACATAAACGAAGTTAATGACGTTTACCTGCATGACCTGCATGTGCAAATAATGGAGTTCCAAAAAGCTGCATCCAAGGCCAACGTAAATTTTATTCTTAAAAGGTGGCTCTACGAAATGCTTCCACATTTCTCAATTTTTAATGTTATTGCAATATAATCACATACGTTAATGCCTATTGAATCTTTTTTGGAGCAAATTTGTCCCTTTTGCTTATTCCCTTCCTTGCGCACCATACACATAATTACCATATGCTCTCATAAGACGTAATGTTATCCGCAAGTAAAGGCCCTTTATGACGGAGATTTCCAATAAATTGGGTTGAATTCTATATTGAGACATTTCGTTTTACAGTAATAAGATCTTTTTAGGCTCGGTTTTTCTGTGCAGAGTTAAGCCCAGATTAATTTTGTAATTTAATTATGTAATTCGTAAAATGTAATATGTAATTTTTTCACATAGTAACGAGGAAACAAACAAAGAAGCTCGAAATGTTGTCAAGAGCTAGATCTGGGATTAGCCCACCAAATTTGGAAATTTAGGCAAGGGACTCACGGCAACAGAAAAACGCGCGACTAGCTAATTGCAGTTTGACTAGACACACAAGCGTTTGAATAGTAAAAACACACGACCAGTTGTCGTAGCTCCAACCGTTTGTAGCTCTCTACTCTTTAAAGGCTTAATGCTCTGTTGGAAATCTAAACAATTATCCTCTTTTCCATTTGAAGCCTGTTTTTTGTTGAATTCGTTCACCCATCAACCTAAAAATGGCATCACTTTTGCATTGACGCGAAAACGTCAAATTTGACATATAGCCCGAGCCCGAACCATCGACTACAAACATCTAGCTCCAAACAAATAGATTTGTGAAGACTTTGTTTTTTGTCTTTTAATTCATAAAATGTCGCTGGTTGCATACGCGGCCAGCAGTGGTGAAGAAAGTGATGAAAATTGTGAGGAAAAACCCCGAATGATAGATGGTACCAACGCCCATGGCCACATCAGCGATGAAGACGATTTTACTCCCATAGAAATTGTCAAACCCCTGCGGAGCTCGCTACACTTACCTGTCCCTAAGGTGGAACACGAATCAGGTGCTGTCCTTCCGCTGCTTGGAAAGCTTCCTTTACCTAAAGCAACCCATGAAACAATAAACGAGGTAATAGAGGAGGAGGACGACGAGTTTTTGCACAAGAAGGAGGTCCCATTAGAAACACCGCAGTCCAAAATACCTCCGACGACGAAAAACGCGGTTCGAATAACAATTCCTTCTCTAAAGGATTTCGATGACGTCGAAGAGAAGAAAAAAACAATTACGGGGGGTCCCGTAAGGCCATCAGGGCTTTCAAGCCTTATAAGCATTCTCCCACAACCAAAATCCGAACAAAGCTTCGCTAAAGCAAAACCTGAAAATGAATCCGCGCACGGGAATGAGTCTGCAAAACGAATTACTCTAGTTCCGGACTCAGTAAAAAATCGTCGACCAGCGCAAAATACAGAAAATGTAGATAGGAAAGCGCCAAAAAAGCATCCACCGAAGCCAAGACCTAAACCTGCGCTCGTAAATATTAGCGACAGCGAAGCTTCGGACAACGAAGATTTCTTTTCACTGAATACTGACGATATTCTGCCAGAGGTTAGCGCGGCTGAAATAGCCGCGATGGTTTCGAAAAAAGCCGCGGAAATGGCACAGAGCTCGTCAAAATTTGTCCCGGAAGCAGAATCTTTGAAGCAACAACAAGAAGCAGAAGAAGAACGCCAGCGGGCTGAATCAGCAGCATCTAGTTCGCATCAAAAGCTCGACAACGAAGCCATTCAAGCTTTAATGGGAAGTCAAGCGAAGCGTCGCAAAATGGATGATGTTGAAATTATAGATATTTCTGGCGAGCATGTACTTCCCAACAAGGACGAATGGTTGCGTACAGCTCTTGCTTCTGCCACCACATATCAACCCACAGGCGTTTTAACAGACGACGAACCAGTTGCTGGAACCCGCAGGAAGCATCAAATAACCTACTTAGCCCACAAAGCAAAAGCAAACGAAGCGGAGCTGCAAGCAATGTGGTCCGCGAATCGCCAAAACAGAAGACAAACACAAAGCAAATATGGGTTTTAACGTCTGGCATTTATTCCTGAAAAAAAAATTATACATTAAACAGTTATAAACAAAACAATTGCGTTTCTTACTTTGCGTCATGCTAACAAAAACGTAAATAGTCGTAGAGGGTAGGAGTACCCAAATGGGTATCATTGTAACAAATATCGAGAGTTCCAAGTGGGGGTATTCTAACTTTAGGCATATCATCACTTGGGAAGCTATCTTCAGCAACACCCCGGCAATGTACCATTGATACGAGACGAGAAGTTCCTTTAGTCGTTTCAAGTTTCGCCATTTGGTAACTATTTTAATGATCACATAGATTATGAGTATCGCATCGAACAGCCACAAAGGAATGAAAACTATAAACCAATTCCAATGGGTGCGTGGATCGAGGCGCAGACAGAGCAGGATAAGAAATACTAATATAATAAACCAAGTAAATAAAGCTCGATGTGCTAGGGTCATTTCTTAAAATTTCCGATGTTTACCAAACCCAAATTGTCTAGCTGCAGGTATGTTCGATTCGTTTAATTATGCTTTGCGAGGAACTGTCTCACACTACAGAGCTGCCCCTGTTCGGGTTAAACGAGTACCAGAAGATATTATAAACAATAAAAGTAATGGGCTAGTCGCACACATGACACTTTTAGGGTCTAATCATAGCTATCATCGGATAACATCATTGAAACAAATCAGTGGAACAATGCCTTCGGTTTTCTGAAAGTCATTCATAGCAATCATTGAAAATTTCTGTCAGCGCCAACAAACAGCTTCAGGCATTTGAGGTTGGAGTTGATCAGATAAAGGAAAACTGACAGTTGAGAATAGAATGAGAGTGGAATGCTTTTCAGTGGAACGATTTTGTCACAAAAACACAAATCAAAATCAGCTGTTCCTTGAAATCGATTTCTGTCAGTGAAATAGTAAAAGCGAGTTTGCATAAAAGTTTTAACGCAATTATGATTAGACCCTTAGATTTCTAGTACTTGAAATTGATTCGTCAAATTTAGACATATTCGACGTTTAATTTTTCTGTTGTTGAAGATTAAACAATTTTTTTTTCGCTTAAGGCTAGTATGGTGCGCCCGAAAATTTTTTTCAGAGGCAGTCTACACTCATTTTATCCATGCCGTGCAAAATGCCTGCAAAAAAATAGCTCGGGGAACTCAGACAAATAAAAACGACGATCAAAGGCTGGTGTCACTGTCAAAGGCAATTTGATCAACAATTGTTGGTGAATTGTGAGTATCAAACTATTGTTGTAATACAATTTGTGGGGCAAACTCTGCTTTATACGGTTTTCACACCGAGCCAGAATCTAGATTCAGAGTAAAAAAGGCCCATACAGATTTCCCATACATTTGTAGAATTTAGAATCTAGATCAGAATCTAGATTCCCACAAAATCGAATACAAATGCAATAGATTGTATTCGATTTTGTGGGAGTCATAGGAAAATAAAAGCAAACACACTATTTTAATTCAATCAAAAGAAGACATGACAGCCGATAAAGTTTGTTTATAAACTAAAGAGGAGAAATATTTTGGTTTTTTTTTATATTATTTAATTGTGCGGTGATTTTCATGTTTTCTACAGTGCTTGTTTAGTTATCCACAATTGTTCCTTACTTATTTGAAGCCGTTTAACTTGTGACAACTGTGAAAAATTGGACAGTTGGTGTTCAACTGATCGAAAAGTCAACAAAATCTAGATTCTTTTCGCAGTGTGAGAGAGTCAATTCGATTTTAAAATCGAATTGCTCAGAATCTTGATTCTGGCTTCGGTGTGAAAACCGTATTACATACTATTTTTCAATTTCTGGAAAATATGGATTTTTCCTTCCTTGATAACATAGTCTCATCAACAAAAGCCGTGGTCCTTGCTGCAGTTATTGTCGCTTAAGGAATAAAACAAAGATCGGTGCTTGTAAATCCATACCTGGCTGCGAGGAAAACCAAGGGGCAGTTAAAAACAATTGAGTATTTGCAATACATTACGGGTTTTCGAAAGAATTTTGATTGACGCTTTTTCGCTGGGAGCATTGATAAATACTATTTTTCTTGATTCTATTTGGTGCGGAAGACAAATGGTTTCCTGAAATAATATGTAAAAAAAAAAGTTAG
This sequence comes from Neoascia interrupta, assembly GCA_947623515.1. Lineage (NCBI taxonomy): Eukaryota > Metazoa > Arthropoda > Insecta > Diptera > Syrphidae > Neoascia > Neoascia interrupta. The sequence goes on along the minus strand of OX392463.1, from coordinate 216,974,593 downwards.
CTTTATATGAGAACATGGGATTTTTTATGATTTTCGTTGATTGAAAACCACTTACGAATTGGAAAACTTCTAACAAAATAACCCATTCTGGCTAGCGTTCAACAGAAATTTTCGCAATGTTTTCCATCAATCTGACGTTTCTCAATATTTTTTTTTTTGGCGTTTCTTATGCTGACATTTTTTATCACTTCTCAAATTTTACACGAGAAAAAATGTAGCGGACAATTATTTTGAGCGCAAAATTATGTGGAGACTTTTGGCTGACCCATCTATAATATCTTAAGAATTTTATTATTACCAGGCTAACAGCTTACCGTGGGACCACAATGCCCGTAGCCGTGGTATGTAGCAGTAGTACGTAGTACAGCCGCGGAGCCATGTGGCGTAGTACGGTAAAAAATTAAACACAATGGTGTGGCGCGGCTATGTCGAACAAAAACCCCGTTTATAATCAATGGCCGATGCTCTGAGTTAATTTGAACTAGATTTAATATTTTTGTACAACGGATGACACAAATTCCATAAAATTTCTTTAGATTTAACCATCTCAATAAACTTTTCGACGTGCTTTTCCTCCATTGTTTACTTAACTTGTATTGAACTGTCCACCATGTAGCGCTGTCAACCGTGTAGCGCTACGAAAGTTAAAAGTTGGCCAACTCTTACTACCGCCACAGCTACGCGCTACCGCCACAGACACACATTGTGTGCGCAATACACTGAATACATGTGTTATAACTTTTGAAAACGATTTCTACCGCTACTACTACCGCCACAGCTACATCACTGTGGTTCTACGGTTAGCCATAGTTCTTAAATTCTTATATATATATACTCTGGTTTTCTTATTGAAATGTTAATAAATGAATTACTTACTTACTAGTCTTAAGGATTTTAAACGCCAGCTGCAAAACGCCACTTTGCGAAACCGGTTGAAAAATTTTTGCACAGTAGCGATTTTTGTATGGGAGCAAAATTTTTTCGCGATCACGGTACTAAGCTTTGGAAATTAATTTTCTGTGTGGGTGGAAGCGAATCATTGTTTTCGCCACCAGGTATCGCATGCAAACTTTTACATTCCTCAATTCAAAATATATAAAACAAAAAAAATATATAAAACAAACGTGCCTAATAGGGAACTGACGTGTGTAATAGAATAATGCACTAAACTGATGTCGTGTCAGCAAGTTTGACAACTCACAAAATTATTAGCCGTGGCCCGGACTTTGTTAGAAAATTTCTTTTAATAATAAATGTCATAAAAATACGTAAAAGTAACTTATAAAAACCTTATTTGTTCATACAACTTTACAGGCTCTAGAAATGTTGACTAATTTCGAATCAAAGTCTGCGCGTGTTAAGGGTCTATCGTTTCATCCAAAACGCCCATGGGTTCTTTCGAGTTTGCACAGCGGAGTCATCCAATTGTGGGACTACCGCATGCACACACTCTTGGAAAAATTTGACGAACATGATGGCCCCGTGCGAAGTGTGGCATTCCATTGCCAGCAGCCCTTATTTGTGTCGGGCGGCGACGATTACAAGATCAAGGTGTGGAACTACAAGCAGCGACGGTGCATATTCACCCTTCTCGCGCATTTGGATTATGTGAGAACAGTGGCATTTCATCATGAGTATCCATGGATTTTGAGCGCGTCGGACGATCAGACCATTCGCATTTGGAACTGGCAGTCTAGGAATTGCATTTGCGTTCTTACCGGCCACAATCACTACGTGATGTGTGCTCAATTCCATCCAACTGAGGATCAGATTGTGTCGGCTTCGCTGGATCAGACTGTTCGTGTGTGGGATATTTCCGGTTTGAGGAAGAAGAACGTTGCCCCAGGACCCGGAGGTTTGGATGAACACCTCAAAAATCATCCGGGAGGCACCGATTTGTTTGGGCAGGCCGATGCAGTGGTGAAACATGTTCTTGAAGGACACGATCGAGGCGTAAATTGGGCTAGTTTTCATCCAACATTGCCCCTTATTGTGTCGGGAGCTGATGACCGACAGATAAAATTGTGGCGGATGAACGAATACAAAGCTTGGGAAGTAGACACTTGCCGTGGTCATTACAACAATGTTTCGTGTGTGCTGTTCCATCCGCGTCAAGATTTGATTGTCTCCAACAGTGAGGATAAAAGTATTAGGGTGTGGGATATGACCAAGCGTCAATGTTTGTATACGTTCCGACGAGATGGAGAACGTTTCTGGATTTTGACTGCTCATCCAACTCTGAATCTATTTGCAGCTGGACACGATGCTGGTAAGATTCTACACGTTTTTATGATAACTTTTTATCAAGCCTTAATAGTTTAAATGCCCTTGTGCTATTCAAGACGTTTATAACGTATCTAGAGTTACACATTTCGGAATAAATTCTGGTGGGAACCAACAACTTGGTCCCAAACTAACTGCATTTAGTTGCATATAGCAAGCTGGTGGAGTTTACTTTACGCACTAATTAAGTTGAGAGCGTCATTATACCCTATTCCACAGGAATGGAGTATATTAAGTTTGATGCCGGCGAAAATGTAACATAGTAAAACGGTAAATGTAACATAATAACAGTAGATCCCTTAGACCTTATATGATCGAGACCGAATACTGAGTCGAATGAACCACGTCCGTCCGTCCGTATGTCACCAATTTTTAGGCCTTAATTTTGAGCTAGAAAGCTTAAATTTTGTACGTAAGCTCTCTGTCATCCGAAGTAATACAAGTGTTAAAAATTTTTAGATCCGCCCAAAGAAACGCCCACAATCGATCTAAATGCTCAACTACCTCTAGTACAGTTTCAAAACTGTAAGAGGTCGTGAAAAGCTGAAACTAAGCATCTCCTAATGATTATAAGACATTAAAAAGTAAAAACCAAATCGGCAGACCGCCCCTAGTGGGCGTGGCATCGATTTAAGAAGTAATCTTTTAAATTCAATTTATTTAATATTTTTGTTCAAAATCGAAAAACTCCACTGCTTTTTAGCCTTAATAAGGAAAGAATAAAAAATAAAATTTAGCACATAAGGCACAATTGACATTATTTTAGATTTCGTTCATACAAAGTTTTTTGCCACGCCCATCTTTAGAGGTCAATTTCACAAAATTATTGAATTTGAACCAAAAAATTACATTTTTGCGTAAATTTCAGCCGCAAACTTGGATATTTCTATGCAAATATTGATTTTTAGTTAAAGAAGCTGGACATGCCACGCCCCTTTTAAAAAATAAATTAAAAAAAAACTTATACATTTTTTTTCCTATGGTAAGGAGAAATTTTTTTTCCTTCTAATGGTAAGGAGAATAGGAATAGAAAGGAGGAGAGGAATGGAAAGGAGAATAGAAACTGAAAAGGATAATAGGAACTGAAAGGAGAATAGGAGCGGAAAGGAAAATAGGAACGAAAAGGAGAATAGGAAAAGGGGATACCGCGGTCCGTTACAGACGGATCGAAACGCACTGTTGCACTTACTCACTGGTCTGTTGTTAACTTAGAGCTCTCTTCATCGCTCTTTGGCTAGAACTTAGGTGCCTATTCCTTTTTCTACCGTTTTCAACACAAAGTGTCTTCTTAAAGTAATTCCCTGACTGAAAAGAGTTTTTACAAAAGGCCCAAATGCGCCTAAAACCGACTTGTTAAAGTTCACGCTTTTGGGGCAAAAAACATAAATTGAAAAAGGAGAACCTATTCTGTTATTTAAACGATAGTAGAGTTGGTAATCCTTAATCTGAAAATCGTAAAAATAAATTTTTATTTTCACAGGAATGGTCGTCTTCAAGCTTGAGAGGGAACGCCCGGCATACGCAGTCCACGGAAACATTCTGTACTATGTTAAGGAACGGTTCTTACGTAAACTAGACTTTACCACAACTAAGGACACAGTCGTTATGCAATTGCGTGGTGGTGGAAAGTCTCCTGTGCACAGCATGTCTTACAACCCGGCCTTAAATGCAGTGCTTCTTTGTACACGAACTAACAATCTTGAGAACAGCACCTATGACCTTTGTCAAATTCCCAAAGAATCAGAGTCAACATCTCAAAGCGAAACCGAGAGCAAACGCTCATCAGGCATCACCGCCATATGGGTGGCTCGCAACAGATTTGCTGTTTTAGATCGCAATAGCCAACTGGTCATAAAGAACTTCAAGAACGAGGTCACCAAAAAAATTCCAACGTTCTGCGAAGAGATCTTCTACGCTGGCACGGGTATGCTGCTCATACGTGATCCAGAGTACGTGACACTGTATGAGGTTCAGCGCCTTGTTTCTGTTGGATGCATTAAGTTGGCTAAGTGCAGGTATGTCGTTTGGTCGGGAGACATGTCTTTGGTCGCTTTGCTGTGCAAACACTCTGTAACAATCTGCGATAGACGCTTACAGTATTTGTGCACAATCCAAGAAAACGCCCGCGTCAAGTCAGGCGCTTGGGACGACTCGGGAGTATTCATTTACACTACGAGCAATCACATCAAGTACGCCATCACGAACGGCGATCATGGCATCATTCGAACCCTCGATCTACCGATATACATCACCCGTGTTAAGGGCAATCAAGTGTTCTGCTTAGATCGTGAATGCCGCACCAGAGTCTTGCACATCGACCCTACGGAGTACAAGTTCAAGCTGGCATTGATCAACCGGAAGTACGATGAGGTTTTGCACATGGTGCGTAATGCTCGACTAGTTGGTCAAAGCATTATAGCGTACCTTCAGCAGAAGGGCTATCCCGAGGTTGCATTGCATTTCGTTAAGGATGAGAAAACACGTTTCGGTCTTGCCCTCGAGTGTGGCAACATCGAAAATGCCTTGGAAGCAGCTAAAGCGCTCGATGACAAGGACTGCTGGGATAGACTGGGACAAGCCGCACTCTTGCAAGGTAACCACCAAGTTGTAGAAATGTGCTACCAACGCACAAAGAACTTTGACAAGCTTTCCTTCTTATACCTGATTACTGGAAATCTGGAAAAGCTCAAGAAAATGAACAAGATAGCTGAAATTCGAAAAGATGTATCCGCACAGTACCAGGGAGCACTTCTTCTCGGTGACGTCCAGGAAAGAGTAAACATATTGAAGAACTGCGGGCAAATGTCTCTTGCATATCTAACGGCCGCAACACATGGTTTTGATGATCAAGCTGATGCCATAAAAGAAACGATCGCTCAAGAAGGAAACGCTTTGCCGGAGGTTAACGAAGATGCTGTATTGCTAAAGCCACCAGTACCGATTCAACAGGTTGAAAGTAATTGGCCTTTACTCACTGTGTCTAAGGGCTTTTTCGAAGGGGCAATGCTGGCCAGAGGTGCGGCTTCGAATGTCCGACAAGCCCTCAATATTAACGATGTGGCTAGTGTGGTGGAGGACGCTGGCGGCGATGGCTGGGGAGCTGATGCTGACCTAGGACTAGACGACCAAGATGATGATATGCAAGACGCACTGGATACCGAAGAAGGAGGCGACAACGAGGGCGCCGGCTGGGATGTTGGCGACGACGATTTGGTTGTTCCAGAAGAACTAGCGCAGAAAATAAAAACGCGTGCTATTGATGGCGGATATTACGCTGCTCCGAATAAAGGTCTCTCACCCCCACAGCACTGGGCCAACAACTCTCCGCTTGTCGTGGATCACATCAAGGCTGGATCCTTCGAGAGTGCATTCCGCTTGCTAAATGATCAAATAGGTGTTGTCAATTTTAAACCTCTCAAGGCACTCTTTCTACAAAACTACGTCGGAGCCAGGGCAAGTTTCACAGCAATGCCTAATGTGAAGTCTCTTAAAGCGTATCCTTTGCGGAACTACACAGAAACCAACCCCAAGAATGCGAGACCTGCCCTCGGTATAAAACTTAACGACCTCGTGCAGCGTTTACAGGCCGGCTACCAACTCACCACTGCCGGCAAATTCACCGAAGCTATAGAGAAGTTTCAATCAATTTTGATCAGCATTCCACTTCTTGTCGTCGAAACCAAGCAAGACATAGCCGAAGCCCAACAACTGCTCAAGATATGTTCCGAGTATATTTTAGGCTTGAAACTAGAAACCGAACGAAAGGGGATGCCCAAGTCTACATTGGAAGAACAGAAGCGCCTCTGCGAGATGGCTGCCTATTTTACGCACTGCAAACTACAACCCGTTCATCAAATTCTCACCCTACGAACCGCACTTAACATGTTCTTCAAGCTGAAAAACTACAAAACAGCTGCTTCGTTTGCAAAACGTCTTCTAGAATTGGGACCCCGGCCGGAGGTTGCCCAGCAAGTGCGAAAGATTCTCCAAGCATGTGAAGTAAATCCTGTTGACGAGCATAACCTGCAGTACGAGGAATTCAACCCATTCAACATTTGTGGCATTAGCTACAAACCGATTTACCGGGGCAAGCCCGAGGCAAACTGTCCGTTCTGTGCGGCTTCGTATGACCCCAAATACAAGGGAAGCCTGTGCAACGTATGTGAAATCAGCGAAATTGGAAAGAGCGTAATTGGGTTAAGAATATCTACTCTGCAGTTCCGCTAAGAAAACGTCTGCCGTTTATTTTTTTTAACCGTTTTTGTCTTATCTTTTAGTATAACCACTTAAAAACTATTACAATACATACATAAATAAAATTAGTTGCTTCAGTCGAGTCAAAAATTTTTAAAATTTCCAAAATTTCAGGTTTAATCAGTGGAGACTTGATATCCGGTCTAAAGACCTTTCGTGGGTAAAGCTGTCTCAATCTATAACCATAAATTACTGAATACATAGATATTCAACTTCGGACATGTAAAAGCTTGCCCACAAGCTGATATTGATGAATTTACCCATACCCTGATATTTATTTACAAATGTGAGCAAATTAATCAATTCGTCATTTCCATGAAATTTCGTGTTGGAGCTTTTGCATCAGCTGATCGCGTAAGGTAAATTGTGTTGTATCTTCTTACACGTATTCACCGACACAGAAATTTGAAGATCAATAAAAGCTTTAAAGGCTTTTTAAAAAACGTAAACAAATGGGTGTTGGAGGCATAAATTACTGAATAACTAGATATTCAACTTCGGACATGTAAAAGCTTTGCCCACAAGCTGAAATTGAGGAGTTTATCCATCAGCCGACATTTTTTTTACAAATGTGAGTGAATTCGTCATTTGCATGCAATTTCGTTTTTCAGCGCAAATTGTTGTATCTTCTTACACGTATTCACCGACATGGAAATTTAAAGCTATATATAAAAAACGTAAGCAAATGGGTGTCGGAGGGTAAGAGGGAAGCAAGTTGAATATCTAGTTATTCAGTAATTTATGGTTGGAGGGATAGAGGGACGCAAGTTTATTTTCTAGTTATTCAGTAATTTATGCTATAACCTACCATTGAGATCTCGTTCGTCCGTCCGTATCTCTACAACTTTAAGGCCTTACATTTTGAGCTAAAGCGTTGAATTTTAGAAGTGAAGCTTTAAGTTCTTACTTACTTAAGGTGGCGCTACAGTCCGGGGTGGACCTGGGCCTCAGCCAACAAGCTTCGCCAGCCAGCTCTGTCTCTAGCTAGCCGTCTCCAGTTTCGCACGCGAAGTTGGCTGAGGTCCCCTTCCACTTGCGTGCGCCACCTGAGTCTCGGTGCTCCTCTACCGCGTCGTCCCTGCGGTGTGGATTCGAAGATTTTCCGGGCCGGGGCGTTGGTGTCCATCCGCTCTAGATGACCCAGCCATCGTAGACGTTGTGTTTTGACTCTTTTGGCTAGGTCGGTATCGCTGTACAGCCCGTACAGTTCGATGTTATATCTCCTCCTCCACTCTCCGTCTATGCAGACGGGACCGTAAATCGTCCGAAGAATTTTCCTCTCGAAGCAGCCTAAAGTGTTTTCATCCGCCTTTGACAGGGTCCATGCTTCTGCACCGTACAGCAGGACTGGGATGATGAGGGTCTTATACATGGACACTTTAGTTGCTCGAGAGAGGGCTTTGCTACTCAATTGCCTTCTTAGCCCAAAGAAACAGCGATTGGCAAGAGTTATCCTTCGTTTGATTTCAGCGCTGGTGTCATTGTCTGAATTGATAGCGGAACCCAGGTAGACAAAGTCCCTAACTACCTCAAAGTTATAGCTGTCGATGGTGATGTTTTGTCCAAGACGTCGGTGTTGGGTGTCTTTTCTTGATGACAGCATATACTTGGTTTTGCCCTCATTGACTGCTAAACCCATATTCGCCGCTTCCGTCCCAATACTCACGAAGGCTTCACTGACATCACGCTTTGTCAATGTCGTCTGCGTATGCAAGTAGTTGAACGGACTTTTGAAAGATTGTACCTCTGGTGTTGGCGCGAGAGTTCTGCACAATTCTCTCAAGTATGATGTTAAAGAAGTCGCATGACAGCGCGTCGCCTAGTCTAAATCCTTTTTTGACATCAAAGGGGTCGGTGAGGTCTTTGCCGACCTTGACGGAACAGCGTGAGTTTTCCATCGTCATCCTGCACAGACTGACGAGTTTGGCAGGGATGCCAAAACTAGACATTGCGCTATATAGCTCGTCTCTATAGATGCTGTCATACGCGGCCTTGAAATCGATGAAGAGGTGGTGTGTATCGATTTGGAATTCCTGGGTTTTCTCCAAGATCTGCCGCAGTGTGAATATTTGATCGATGGTGGACTTTCCTGGCCTAAAGCCACACTGATATGTGCCTATCAGATTGTTGACAAACGGCTTCAGGCGTTCACACAGTACAGCAGAAAAGATCTTGTATGCGATGTTAAGAAGACTTATGCCTCTGTAGTTGGCACAACTCAGAGGGTCTCCTTTCTTCAGGATCGGGCAAACAATGCTGAGGTTCCATTCGTCGGGCATGCTTTCTTCCGACCATATCTTGCAGATGAGCTGGTGCATGCTCCTAACCAGCTCATCGCCAGCGGATTTAAAAAGTTCGGCAGCTAGGCCGTCTGCTCCGGCTGCTTTGCTGCACTTGAGCTTAGACACAGCTACTTTCACCTCCTCCAGGTCGGGTGGGCGGTATCGTTCGTATGCTTCGTCGGTAACGTCTTCGCCCGGGTTGAATGGTTCATTCTGCCTGACAGCGGTATTTGGTTCTTCCTCGCCGTTATACAGTCTGCAGAAGTGGTCTTTCCAAATCCTCAGCACCGACTGCGATTCTACAACGATGTTCCCTTGATGGTCCTTACAGGCTTCAGTTCGAAGTTTATACCCTTGGCAGGACCTTTTGATCCTTTGGTAAAACTTTCTAACCTCATTCCTGTTGTAACATCTCTCTATCTCTTCAACCGCGCGCTTCTCGTGCTCTCTCTTTTTCCTTCGGAGAAGCCGGTGCTCCTCTCTCCTCCTCTGCTCGTAGAGCTCGCGAGCAGCTCTAGTCCTTCTGTGCAGCGCCGCTTTGTATGCTTCCTGTTTAGCTGCATGTGCTTGCCGGCATTCATCGTCAAACCAGGGGTTTCGTTGTGGTGGCCGTGTGAAACCCAGCACTTCAGAGGCGGCGTCTCTGATGGCATTTTGGCAATGTTGCCACTGGCTATCAATACTTGATGCTGGTTGCATAGGACTTCGTAGAAGGTTTTGAGAGACTCGGTTGGAGAAGGACCTGGCGATCTCTTGCGATTGTAGTCGGCCGACGTCAAACTTCCTCACAGTATTTCCATTACTTGGCGCTGGTCGGGATATCCGCAGCCGTACCTTGGCTACAACAAGGTAGTGATCCGAGTCAATGTTGGCCCCTCGGAAAGTTCGGACATCCATGATACTGGAGGAGTGCCTTGCGTCGATCGCAATATGGTCAATCTGGTTGACGGTTGATTGATCGGGAGATCTCCATGTCCCTTTGTGGATATTGAGATGTGGGAACTGTGTACTAGCTAGCTTTAAGTTCGGCTCTATGAATTAAATTTGATAACCATTTGAATTCGTTTACAATCACGCTAATGAAAGGCCCTATTTGTTTTTATGCCCCATCCCATAGGAAAGGTATATTAAGTTTGTAACACGTTGAAATATACTATGCAGGAAGTCTGGGTTCGCAGGAATCCTACCATCATCACCTGAAAAAAGTTCTTTTACATGGTCTGCACCTACGCGAGGGTCTGACAAGCCCTCCTAAAGTATAATTTGTCTTGAAAAACTTCTAAAAGTGCTCGGATTCGGCAAAAAACTTTATGTCCTTGCATGTGAAAAAATTAACACACCCCGCATACCTACTTGTGGAGAAGTTGACCCTGGTTCACCTCGAGCTGTTGCGTCACTCTATTTATTTTTTCTTTATAACACGGTGAAATAATAATGGCAGACCCCCGAGACCTTCTACCGTCCGTCCATCGTATATTATGTCACATGTTTAAAGAGTAAGGGAGCTGAATTTTCGAATATATAAGCTCAATGTTATGCGAAGCAATTCAATTGTTAAAATTTTTAAAAGGCGCCCACAGACACGCCCACAATCGGTCTAAATGTGCAACTACCTCCGGAGCTTTCAAAACTGTAAGAGGTCTTATGGCCTTTTCGGTTGGTCTTCCGAGAGCCTTCAAGACTCTCCTGAAACTGTTTTCTTAGACTCGTTTGACAGTTCCCCTTCTGGATAGAAGAGAAATTTGCTTGTATGATCACTCATCATACAACGCATGTGTCAAGTTGGATAAATGTCATTCGTCCCCTGTAAGTAGCTATTGCTTCACAAATACAACGTCAGACAAACTTCAATTAAGGAAAATCATGTTTGGCTGTTCGACTGTGCAGCCCCAATGGCGTTTTCGGTTGGTCGTCCGGGAGCCTTGGACTCTCCTGAAACTGTTTTCTTGGACTCGTTTGACTCGTTTCTGGATAGAAGAGAAATACGCTTCTGGTTTTGAATCCAGAATCAAAACCAGAAGCACTCACACAATCATTAACCAATGGGTCAATTTGAATAAATGTCATTTGTTCCCTGAAGAATAGCTTTTGCTTCACAAATACAACGCGAGACAAACTTCAAAATTTAGAAAAACATGTTTGGTTGTTCGGATGTACAGCCCAAATCCGGAAGAAGAAACCCTGATCCGAAACCGAAAAGGCCATTAATGATTGAGATAAGATATAAAAAAGAAAAATTAAATCAATAAACATCCTCCAGTGGGCGTGGCATCGACTTTAAGGGTCAATTTTCAAATGCACTTTTTTAAATTTTTTTATTCCAATTCGAAAAAATTTTATGGCCTTTTTGGTTGGTCGTCCGGGAGCATTCTGTATCTGGACTCTCCTGAAACTGTTTTCTTGGACTCGTTTGACAGTTTTTCTTCTGGATAGAAGAGAAATTTGCATCTAGTTTTGAATCCAGAATATATCTTTTAACAGTTTGACGTCTACTGGTATTTTCAGTGCGGGATGCCAAATGAAGTTCCTTTTTATATGGAAAACGAGTAAAAACTTCACATAAACAAAAATAACTATTTAAAAAATGCAGTCGTGTATTTCGATGAACGAAAAAGTTGCAGACTTAATCTGCCTTTTTTTTATAATGAACTCGCGATCAAGGGATTAGCTACTCTTTTGATGATTGAGTGGAAAGGATTAGAGGAAGAAGTATGGTAAGGCTAAAAATATTTTAATTATAAAACACCGAAAATATTAAAAAAAAGTGTTGTTTGTGTTCAAAATCGAAATCTGCGTCTTTCAATAAAACATGTTTTCCCGTTTGGCGACACGTTGACTTACACACATTGGCTGGCTGAGGACTAGAACTCTAATACTGAATGAGGTCTCCACCGACAATTTAAAGAGGATTACTGGGAGGCGATTAAAAATAAATCCCAAACTGGCCCCATCGTTTGACATGAATACTCTGTTTCTGTCATTTCGGCTCTATAAAGAGAGTAGTGATGTCATTTCCCAGGAGCGAAAAACGATTTTCGCTGTAAAAATCACAATAGAAAACGTACTTGTGATAGATCTGTCGTACTTTCTCTCTGTGGCCTTTATAAAGTACCCTAATACCAAACTTCTCCATTTCTACCAAACCCATAATACCAGAAGCGATACTGCGCTTAGAAAATAAATGGATTGATGAAGCAAACTGCGTCAAAACTGCGGTAATATAATTAAAGAATTTGATTTTTATTGAACAAAATCATCAGTTTGCTGTGTTATACATAAATTACTAAATAACTAGATATTCAACCTCGGGCATGTAAAAGCTTTGCTCACAAGCTGAAATTGATGAATTTACCCATAATCTGACATTTGTTTATAAATGTAAGTGAATTCGCCAATTCGACAGTTCAATGCAATTCCTTTTTGGTGCTTTTACATCAGCTGATCATTAAGTTAAATTGTTTTTGCATCTTCCCATACCTATGCCCGACACGGAAATTTTAAGCTATATTAAAAACGTATACAAATGGGTTTTGGAGTGCAAATGGGACGCAAGTTGTATTTCTAGTTATTCAGTAATTTATGACACAGACAACTGAGTTGATGACACCAAGCTTAGAGGAAGCTGTCAAATAGGGTTTTGTTTGATTTGTTTTGCCAGATAACGCCTGGAACACGTAGTATTCTGTACGTCTGAATCGACAATTCGTGCGTGGAAGAGATTAATTACTCGATTAATTTTAAATCTTATTCTTATTGTATTCTTAGGCTGCATGATTAGACTGCATGCCATTTTGGTATGTTTGACGAACCTAGGAAGAAAAACGCTGCACGTCAATATGGCAAAAGGGCTTGCAGTCTAATCTAAGCTTTATTGATTCTTATTGTAAAGCTCGTGATTTCAGGAGGATTTAAGGAAGGTTTGTCTTAATCGCAGATTAGCGTCCGATGGAAACACCCTATGGATGCGTTTCTTTATTCATCCCGTAGAAGGAATGGAAAATGTGGAATACGAGGTTGGAATATTCGGATCGTTCTAATTCCTACTACCTCGCGAGGTAATGCGGAAAGAATGCATTCCGAATATTCTAAACGAACAAAGAAACGCAAAACCAAATGATCGAATATTCCGAACGAATAGAAAACCGGAAATTTTTCGGTTGAAAATGATTGGAAAGAATAAAGAAACGCACCCTATTACTTTGTTAAAGCCACGTAAACTGCCATCGTAGAAGCAATTTTGAGTGCTGATTTCCATTTTGGAATTCTATACTCCGTATAAAATATGTCTGGCAATGCTGTACATGACAGTGACACGAGAAAAAATTAAAGAAGTAAAATAAAAATGGCGATCTAAAGTTGACCTGTGTATAATTTCTACATACTTTTTTTTTCGAGTGATTCATTGTTTTTAAAACAAACAATAACATGAACAAAGTAAAAACAAATTATTGTATACATTTCATTGAGTGTTGAATAAAACTTGTGAAGCATAATAAGCAAATAACGGCAATTAACTAAAAGCCAAGATCAAACCAAGGTAGACATCGTCTGCAAATTTTTTATTTTGTTCTATCTGTACTGTATTCCATTCGAATGTTGATTTTATATTTTTATAGGAAGCGGTTCAAGGACATTGCACAATCAAAACAACATAACTTGTAAAAACGTTGATTGGAAAAGAATAAACAATGTGCGAAGAAGAACTGCCCAGCGAATTGGATAAATTGGAAATCGCTCCAATTATTCCTCAAATCAAACTTATTGACAGCAACCTTCCTGTGTCCCTTAATCCATTTTACAATGAAGTCCCCGAAGAGCTGCCCGGCGTAAACGAAGCTGATGCAATATTTGGGGAGGTCAAGTGCAGCTGCCGCATGCGTCGACGGTCCGAGAGTGTTCTAGACGATTGCAAGTCTACAACATCAAATTCGGGAATGGCTCGCATTGAGCATTCGATTAGAAACATAACACAGTTTAAGCACAAAAACCGCAAGAAATTTATACTCCGAGAGCCAGTTCTGAAGTCGCTGCAAAAGTGTCTGCACCCGAAGCACTTGAAAGCGTTCGGCGATATTCCCCACAGACTTGCGACCCCGAGCACTGGTAACGCGGAAGATGAGATAAACAAATCCTGCCCAACAATTGATGCGTTAAACCTCGACGATACAATTAGTTCTCTGAGGATCCACAGCGAAGAGCCGTCGACATCGACAGGAAAGAAAAGCTCCGCCGGCATAAGTGACTTCCGGGATCTGATTGCCGAGTGCCATTCGCTCCTGGAAACGAATTTCACTTGGAACGCATCGATATCGTCGAGGAAAAACTTAAAAAATTTCAACGTGATCCAGACCGCCGAGAACCGTTCGCAGAGAGCAAGGCACTGCAATGGAAGCCACAGGCCCAGAGTATACTCGGACAGTGCAAACAGGGACCGAGGTGGACGACAAGGTGGAACTAGCAGTGCTAGTACATCGTGTTCCCAGCAAGCTCGGATCAATGCGGCTACGGTGAGGGCTAGGACCCATTCATCGTCGATTCCTGGCACAACACCCCCGTGTGATGTGACCATCGACGAACTAGCGAGCTATTTCGAAACGTTTGTCCACATACCGAAGAAAATGTCCTCGATGGCCGAGATGATGTATATTTGATCATGCTAGCGCTGATTGTATTGAAACTCGCTATTCTATTGCAATCGTTTTTATAACTATACAAGTGTATTCCTTTTTATTTGAATATTTTGAATAATTTTTGCTTTTTAAATTAACACTATATACTTGGAATAATTATTGAAACTATCATTTGGGAATGGATTGTGTACATAAATAGCAATCGCACGAAGGATTCAGATTCTTTTAGGATAAAATTTTAAATGTCTATTCATAAATTTATAATGGAAATAAAGAGATAAAGCTATTTACATTTAAAGTCTTCAAATCAGCTATTTGGCCAAATCGCATAGACTAAATAGAACATCTTGTGTTTCTGTGTAAATACATACAAGAAAACTTCTGTTGTAAACATCGTTTTAACAGAAGCAGTTAAGTACATAACATAATGCGCATCTAGCTGTGTCTGATTTTAGGTAAAAAATTAGGCGAGACACATTGTGTCCGGCTTTTTACGGTTTAGATTTTGCACAAGCAACCCGTTGTTTATTTGGTGCTCAACGGGGGGCTATTCGATATAACAACTAAAACAAACGAATTACCCAGCAAAGCGAAGGCAAATTGTTACTCTCCAACAAAATAGAATTTTGAGATTTTTTATTGCAAACATCATTTCAATAACTGCTTTCGTTGACGAAGTTTTGCATGTATGAACACACGTATTGTGTGCTGAACTGCGAATATGAAAGGCTGACGATTGAAGGCTTCACCTAGCGGTCAAATTAGGAATTTGTGAAGAACCATACATTTCGACGCATCACATTTGTCAAATTAGAACAAAAATTATTTGTTTACAAAGGATATTTTCCTATTATTTAGTTTTTTAAGGGCCAGTTTTTCAGTGCGAGATCATGCACAAGAAACCCGCTGTTTATTTGGTGCCCAACGTGGGGCTATTCGCTATAACACCTTAAACAAGCGAATTACCCAGCAAAGCGAAGGCAAATTGTTACTCTCCAACAAAATAGAATTTTGAGACTTTTTATTGCAAACATCATTTCAATAACTGCTTTCTTTGACGAAGTTTTGCATGTATGTGCATACGTATTGTGTGCTGAACTGCGAATTCGAAAGGCTGACGATTGAAGGCTTCACCTAGCGGTCATATTAGGAATTTGTGAAGAACCATACATTTCGACGCATCACATTTGTCAAATTAGAACGAAAATTATTTGTTCACAAAAGATATTTTCCTATTATTTAGTTTTTTAAGGGCCAGTTTTTCAGTGCGAGATCATTCAAGTTTCTGAGCTAAACTCAAACTAACCTCAGGAATGAATAATTTTTCAGTAATTATTGAACCGGAAATAACATCGGCTTAACACGCAAAATTTGGTGAGTTAGTCCCGCATCAACTCTGGTGAACGGTATGAACTTCTTTCAATGCTTTTTCTGTGTGAAATGGCAGTGGCTTTGCGTGTTTCTTTGAAAAATGGCATCTGAAATGACTCGATCTTCTTTTCTTGTGTTTTGCTATGCGAAGTGAGAGCTGGCGGGAGAGTCAATAATTCCAAGAATCGAAGATTTTGACAACTTTGCTGACATAATAGATTCGTTTCGTCCCCGGGATCAAAAGATCTTCGTTTAAGCTGGACTTAACTGAAAAATTGGTCATAAGTAACATTAGAGGATTAACTGTTTTATTCAAAAAATATATCTGATAGTTTAAAGACAAAAATAGATCAGGATGTTTGTACATAATAGCTAGTCAACTTTGGACAACTGAGTTGAGAGGTCGATATATCTATCTTATTTTTATACAAAAGGTAAGTTCTCCATAAATCGATTCTTAAAGTTTGCATATATTTTCCGGCTTTTTCGTTGCCATTGACCCTGTGATTTTCGTTAGCTTCAGTAATTAAATTAAGGCATTTCAACAGTCTTGAATTAGGCTTTTCCCTCACTGTTGTAGACACTTGTCTGTCATTATCTATTACTACTTTGCACTAGTATACCTACCATTTTGAAAAAAATGGGGTTTATTATGTAATATCTTGTTTCAGTTTTGAGTTATTAAGATAAAAGTCATCTAGACACCTTGTTCTATAAACAATTTTTATCGCTTCGAAATAACCGACGTAGGATGAAAAATATATTTGGATTCTGCCTAAAATTTTTCATCGATCAAACAATGCCCCCTTCAACAACTCCAGAATTGACAGAACGCTAAATTTTCTTAGAAAACTTAGAAAATCTCTTTTTATGTGACCGACTCAATCTCGGAGTCAGGATGGCTTTGTATCGAAATGTTTATGAAGGCGGAAGACAAAGAACAAAAGCAAAACATCTAATTAAAATATCTACTCATGAAACGGAACTTGGCAGCACTCCTTAAAACTAGGCAATTCATTTCGGAGTTCATTTCATGTCATTCTCGTTTTTTCCATATTTGAGAAAGGTCGTGCAATTGCTTAGCTCCAGCGATTAATCCAATAAATTCCATTTAAAACGTTAAATAAAACTTAAAATACATCCAAAATGTAAGTTAATAAATTGCAAAACTCTTCAGCAGTATTTATAAGATAAATAATTCTATTATATGTGTTCGGTCGCCGAAAATCTGGATTCTAAAAATTTTCCGTTTCAAAATGGCCGATAATCGATTTTTCTCTAGTTGTAGTTTCAAGAAATTTGTGAAATTTTTATTAATTTAATATTGTGCGTTATTTCAGGCCTTTTTAACATTAAGGAAACGTTTTTTTCCTTTTATGTTTATAGTTTTAAAATATCTGTTCTGAGATGCATATAATAGGGAATACGCCCTACTTTTTTCTAGCGAAGGTACCCCAGGCATCTTTTCCTTTAATTTTCCTTATACGTATATGTAGATAGATAGCTAGAAAGTTATCAAATTATGTTTAGTGGACTTTTTCATTACTGGAGGTTGTTTTTTCTGTAATCAAGTTCAGAAAACGTCTTGTAAGTTTTTTTTTTATCTATTTTGCTCGCTGCACCTGTTTGGTGTTGTTAAGTGACGTGTTGCGGTGCAGATGTGCTACAGTATAATACTACAAAACAGCTTAATTAGGTAACTGAGGGCATAAATTATCTCCCTACATAGAGGTCTGTAAGTATTTATATGAATAGACATAGGTGGAAATGTTAAATCTGCTAGTGTGTATCTCACTGAAATGCATTTGATGTACAAATGGCCGTCTCCACAAATCGATAGTTTTATAAGTACACAACCTTCGTTCGGTTTCACTATGGTGATTTATTATCGATTTATTGCAATAGAATTGCGGGTAGGTACTGTATTTTTGAATGCATTTTCAATTCATACCTACATAAAACAACAAACCGGAAAACAAAATACTTATTTAAATGAACATTAATTGGGGCACATTAACTTTATTGAATCGCAAACGTTCGTCCTAGATCAGCAGACCTTTATTTACATAAGGCAAATTTAATTCACAAACTTCCATATTGAGCCACGTTTTCGTTATTTAGGCAAAGCTTAAACTGATTTAAAGAATATCTCACCTTACTCTATTAAGACTGCAAAAGGTACCTATAAAAGTATTTTTAAAGTCTTAAGCGCCTGAAACAATTTTTTGCCAGAAAAAAGAAAACGAACAGCAAAAAAACAAAAAAAATTATTCGCACTTTTAGAATGGGGCGCCCGGCAGATTCGTGTGATGAAATCGGCCCATCGCTCTTCTAGCTATCGAGTGTACCTATGTACATATTTTCTTAACATCCTGTACCTCTATTTTGTTATGTATGTAACATGTTCTGCTTTACGACGAAAGTTTAAACTTGGAATAGGTTAAGCTTTCACGAAAGCTTAAATTCAATACTTAAACTGTTGTGTTTCTCAGCCCACTTGAACGAGCGTTAAGCTAAACTTCGGTTTAATATTTTTCGTCAAATATTTAGACAAAAAACGGTTATTATGAGTTAAAACCACTATAAGTATTGTTTGTCGCTTAAGACAATTTGCATTGAAGAAATGCAATAAATATTATGATTCAAGTTTTATCGAAGTAAAAAAGTTCATAAGCCCTCGTAAGCCACTGAGTCTGCTGAAGAGTCCAGTCGCAAGTACATTGGTGAAATGCCATTTTCGTCGATTTTCGCATTTTTTTATGATCTGCACAGCATTGGTAAAGACCACCCAAAAACAAATTTTTTATACCCCAACCCATAAGTTAAAGATAGAGTGGCGCAACAGCTCAAGGTTAACCAGGGCCAACTTTAATGAATGTAGGTATATGCTGTGTGTCTTAATTTCTTCACATACAAGATGACCTACAGTTTTTTGCCGTATCCGAACGTCATTGAGAAGTTTTTTCAAGACAAATGATACTCTCGAAAGGCTTGTCAGACCTTCGCTGAGGTGTAGACCGTGAAAAAGAACGAGTCTTTGTTTTCAGGTGACGATGTTAGGATCCAATAAGATTGGAGGTATATTAAGTTTGACTTAGTTCGTAACATGGAGAAATAATCAATCACCGTAGACCCCATGACCTTAAGGGCATGTGTTGTCATAATAGTTTATTATTATTATTATTTATTTCGCCTTCAAAAAACAAGCTTTCTTAGACATAAGTTCACAAATAAATTTAAAGAAAAACTAAAAAAGTAGAAAAACAAATATAGAGCCATAACAATCACGATGGGATACCGTCGAAGAATTCAATTTCAATAATTGAAATTGTAATTGAATTCTTTTTAGAGAACTAGTTTACATTGTAAGATGGGTAGCATTAACTCATGAAGATCGACCGTAGTTTATGCGAGAGTGTGCCATTATCGAGGGGCTACTGTATTTAAGTACATATTCGTATATTTATCTATAAGCATAATTAAATAGTCTAAGAGCCCCCAGCTCAATTTTTTATAACGTTAAAACTATTATCCAAGGTTTAAAGAAAAAGTTTCTAGACCTTCCAATAACACGTCGCTTGAAAAAAACGTTTTCAAAGATATGCAAATTTTTTTGGTAATTAACTTCTTCCAAAATCAGCTGTGGGCTCTCTGTGTAAAATATATAAGCAGTTAAAAAAGTCTATTTTGCTACATAAAAACTAAGTTCTTCACATTTTCCGGTAACAGACAGTTCCTTTTTGATGTACCTATTTTACCCACTGTTGAAAACGACCGCTGTGAGCTAGCTGATGTAGCTGGAATCGCTAAGTATTTTCGCGCTGATTCAGCTATTTTCGGGAACCAAATCGAAACGTATTTGAGGTTCGGTACATCATTAGTCTCAACACTATACAAAATATATGCACTCTTTTTGAAACTTTTTCTTTCTTTTTCGTTTGTTTTCAGTGTGCAAACGCCTGCCAGTAAATGTTTCACCTTATCTCTTATTGTTTTACGCATTAAGGGGCTCAGGTTCCATGAATAAAATACATTGCCTAATTAATAAATGTTGACTGTTCCAATCGAGACTAAATCGCTGTTTCATGTCTTTCATCAATGTTTGCTTAAAATTTTTAATACTTGCCTCTTAATTTTTCACATATTTTATGCGGGTTTCAATTATTTTTGAAAGCAAGAGTCTAACCATTGCAACTGGAGAGTTTGTGTCCCATCAAATAACTTCTGTTGCAATTTGAAACGGTTTTAGACTTGCAACCAATCTAATTAGGTTTATTGTCTAACCAACACGCGAAAAAAAACGTACTTATGTATCTCACTTTTAGACCGAGCTCGCACACCAATATACTTGACACCAATTTAAAAAATAAAAACTAAGTGAGACATACCACAGGGAAAACTGAAACTAAAAAGGTCTGCAATTCCCTAGTTCACATTACTTGTTACGACTGAAAGAAAAATTTCACCTTTCTAAAGATATGCAACTTTTTTCAATCAATTTTGAAAACTTGCAAAATCAACCTTGTGCTCTTGCAGTATAACGATCTAATTTTTAATTTTTTACTCATCATGTTTTTATTTCAGGTACAATCGCTCTGGAGACCGACCTAATGGAGGAAGTCGTGGAGGATTCCGTGATAATCGCGGCGGTGGTGGACCAATGCGGGGAAACGGAGGCCCCCACAACCGGGGAACGCCTTACAACCGAGCGCCACCCGGTGCTGACCGTCGCAATGAATCAAAACCTGGCGATCGCTTGCGTCGCATCCACTGGTCCGATGTAACTTTGACTCCGTTTGAGAAGAACTTCTACAAGCCATGTGATTCGGTAATGAACCGTGCACAAGGGGATGTCGACAGTTTTCTGAGTAGCAATGAAATTACCTTGAAAGGTAAAAGTATTCCAACACCCAGTTTCGATTTTAACGAGGGCGGCTTTCCCGATTACGTACTTGACGAGATCAAGAAGCAAGGCTTCAATAAGCCGACTGCTATACAGGCTCAAGGTTGGCCAATCGCTCTTAGTGGTCGAGACATGGTGGGTATAGCTCAAACCGGATCGGGAAAAACCCTAGCCTATGTACTCCCGGCGGTGGTGCATATAAACAATCAGCCGAGATTGCAGCATGGCGACGGTCCGATAGCTTTGATACTTGCACCCACACGTGAGCTAGCCCAACAAATTCAGCAAGTGGCGAACGATTTCGGCTCCGTAACCCGTGTTCGAAACACGTGCATTTTTGGTGGCGCTCCCAAGCATTCCCAGGCCCGAGACCTTGAGCGGGGAGTCGAAATCGTTATTGCTACTCCTGGAAGATTGATCGATTTCCTTGAGCGTGGTACAACCAACCTGCGTCGGTGTACCTACCTGGTACTAGATGAAGCCGATCGAATGCTTGACATGGGCTTTGAGCCCCAGATCCGCAAGATAATGGAGCAAATAAGACCAGATCGTCAAGTGCTCATGTGGTCAGCTACCTGGCCAAAAGAAGTGCGTAACTTGGCCGAAGAATTCCTCGACAATTACATCCAAATCAATATTGGTTCGCTAACACTCTCGGCCAATCATAACATTTTGCAAATTGTCGACGTCTGTGAGGAACAAGAGAAAGACACAAAACTCATTAAACTACTGACCGAAATCTCGTCTGAAAACGAAACCAAAACAATTATTTTCGTTGAGACTAAGAAGCGTGTTGACGAGATCACACGCACGATTTCACGTCAGGGCTGGCGGGCATGCGCAATCCATGGTGACAAATCTCAACAGGAACGTGACTATGTACTTGCTTCATTCCGTAATGGAAGACAGTCAATTCTAGTTGCAACGGACGTTGCAGCTCGTGGACTAGGTAAGAGATTCTTATTTAGAATTAGTAAAAAAATTCTTTCATTATTTCGATACCACCCACCACCTTGAATGAGTGCTAAACCAAATGAATGCTCAAAGGAATCTAGTCTAAAGTGGAAACAATGAAGGTGTGGGGATGATGACGAAAGGATTTTTGCCCGTATTGTATATTCTATAAACTACCACAAAAAGAATTTGAGTCAGTCACATAAAAAATGGCCGTGATATCTGTTTTATGAAAAAAAGAACAAAATCTAAACAGAAATGCATTAATAATTCTTTAAATTTAAAGCCTTGGATATTGATAGCAGCGGTATTACATTTTCCTATTAACTAGTGATATTCCTTTGCCATAAGTATATATTATTTTTTATGTAAATAGGTGTGTGTAGATTAATTTATGCGGTTAAGATACGTATAAACGCGTGAAATTATGATTTGCATGAGAGTTTTGCTTGCACCGTAAGATATAATACATTGTCCTTCATCACAGAAGTTAGTTGTCAAACGAATTTGGTGTAAATTTTTTAATCGCTATTCACTTGCCTAAAAATCCGTTTAGCAAAGGAGGAGTTTAATCTTATTGCGTTTTATTTTTTTTCTATTTATCTTAAATTGACCTCATTGCACTGATTTCTTTATTTTAACACCCATGCTTGAGTTTTGTCGTGGTATCTTAACTACTCTACGCATGTACATAAGCTTAATTGCAACATTAAAACCTGACTGGTCACAGCTGGATGTGAAGAGTTTTGGGGATAATCAAAAACGGCCTTCGGTTATCGTTTTCGGCCAATAGATATTGAATGAAAATAAATTACTTTACAAAAAAGTAGTTATAATTTATCTACTCGACGACATGTTCTCATTTATAAAATAAATAAATAGAGTGGCCCCACAGCTCGAGGTGAACCAGGGCCAACTTCTCAACAATGTATTCTATGTGTGTTAATTTCGAGGGTACCTAATAAGGGGACCTTCAATTTTTTGCGAACGGCACTAAGAAGTTTTTCAGACAAGTGATACTTTCGGAGGGCTTGTCAGACCCTCGCGGGGGTGGAACCGTAAAAAAGAACGAGTCTTTTCTTATTTACTCATGTTCTCATTTAGCTCAATCAATTTCATGTGTGTGCACTTTGACGTTCTTGCCACTCTGGCCATAAATCCCAAGCAGTATTCAGCTTTGCTGCAAATCTATGCCCTCATTGATCTAAGAGCTGTTGCAATCTTTTTTCACCTACTTCAGCACTGCAATCTCTTTTTTCTTCCTTATATTTCTGAATCAGTAAAAAATTCAAAAATTTCTCTTGGAGCGTAATCAAATTTTAGCAGATCGATTTTGGCAGACTACTTTTGTTGTATATAAGCGCGCGCAATTAAAATAAGGTTGTTAACTTTTAACATCATTAGATTAAAAGGTCCAATATACCCTCGAAAACATCCGATAGCTCACTTGTTAATTCATCTACTTAAGTTTTTTTTGCGTGTAACACATAAATTAATAACTTGTATCATTTATTTATATTGTATACATGAATTTCTTTTCCATAATTCCTTTTTTTTCATACATTTACCCTTGGAAATTGTCTCCCCTTTTAATAATTTCCCCAATTTACAACTAATCCAGTACAGTTTTGCATGACCTCATTAATAGGATCATTCCCAGCTATTTTCAATTTTTAAATTTAGTTGCAAAATTTTTCCACACGTATTTACTAAAGTATCTAGGCTTAAATTAAAGGGTAATATACAATACATTAAAATTGATATTAAAAAAATAAGAAAATTGTTATCACATCAAAGAAAGGCATTATTAAAAAAATGTGTGTATAGCACTTGAACAAGTTAAAAGACTATAATACTTCGATAGTATGCAAATATTTTCACGTGTGTTTTTGCATTGTTGACCCAGCTTCGAAGCATACAAACGAAAGAGGATGAGTCGTTCAAGCCCACCAAAGGTAAGGGACAAATGGAGCCTTACACACTTTCCATCAACAACCAGTTTAAAAGTAACAACAATTTACTAACTTGCAAAAAATTTTCTTTTGTTTTTTTTATCTTAGTTCAGGTGTTTACCTTTTGCCTCTAAAAAAAAAACACATCAACAGCCAGCCTAAAGTACAAGCTATTTTTCATTTTCTACGGATCTTGTGGATTTTTTACAATTCATGGATTCAACTCAACTTTTCCTTCTTAGGTGAATTTTAATTCGCTTAAACTATCAAGTGAATTCATTAAAAAAAAGAAAAAAAAAATTAGCAAACGTGGCTGCAGCTGGTGAACTAAACAGGTAAAACACTGGTAAACAGAAAACTTCATTTTTGTTTCTATAAGTTAAAAATAACGCCAAATTAAAATATTCCTTTGTAATGCATGTCCTTAAAAAGTATTTAGTTTTAGTTCTAAGCCAAATACATCGGATTCTCTAAAAAATATCTGATATACATACACGAAAATATATAGTGCCTTTGAATGTGATACGTGATGAAAAAAAAATAATTAATTGTCGAAGAATGTGCAGATGGAGGATGACACACACTATTCAGACTCTCGGCCAACTTTTTGACTGACAAATTATTATTGTGAAAACATATATATAAATATATATCTATTTTTTTATGTGAGAACAAAAATATCAACTTAAAATAAATGGACTTCGATTTTGATTTAAAAAAAGTAAACGAATTCCGCGTGTTTAAGCCCTCATATTGATTGGATAATAACGCTAAGTTTGACTTTTCGAAATTTTTTTTCCCCATTCAATGAATGGAAATTCACTCAAATTGGAATACAAAACCTGTTGTTAGGCTATTATATAATAATCATTTTCAGAGCACCACCCGGGGTAAGTACAATTTAGCTTTACACAATTTTTTCTTCCTTGGAATAAATATGGAGGTAAAACAATGCGAGATGAAGTCGAGGTCCACTGTAAAAAAAAATACTTGAGAAAATTTTTGTTCAAATTAGTTAGCAACATTTTGAATCCTAGTTTAAGTATTCGTTGAATGACATTTCTTTTCCCTCCACCCACAAACACAATCACTCTCAATCCAACCAAAGATGTCGAAGATGTCAAATTCGTAATCAATTATGATTACCCCTCAAACTCGGAGGACTACGTGCATCGTATTGGCCGCACGGGCCGATCAAACAACACGGGAACGGCATACACTTTGTTCACCAATTCAAATTCAAACAAGGCAAACGATCTGATTCAAGTGCTGCGAGAGGCGAATCAGGTAAGTAATTTTTTACCTTTTACTCTTTTTCTTGTGTGAATCGTCTATTGTCTTATCCTGGCGTTTTTTGACTACAAGGTTTACCTGACGGTCATAGGAGATTCCTATCCGGTAAATTATTGTTAAATTATTATTAAACAAAATTGTGCTCCTCCTATAAGCATGTAGTATTAAATTCTCATTTCTTTATCTTACTAAATGTGCGGTTGGTGCCGTGGTAGTGTTTAGCATAACGAACTACTGTGCAAGACTTTGTCGCACAATTCTTTTTTAGAATTTCAAAAACCTTACCTTACCCTATATTTAAAGGTCCACTAAGGCAATAGACAAACTCCGATCTTTGAAATTAAGGTAGCAGCATATAACTATTCGATATCTAATTTACATAGGTTATTAATCCACGCCTAATGGAAATGGCACAGTATGGTTCCGGAAACAACAGGCGCGGCGGTCGTGGCGGTTACCACCATCAGGGACGAAACCAATCCCAATCGATGACTCCGTACGGCGGTGGTCGAGGTCGTGATGGTGGTCGTGCTCCTTACATGAATGGTGGTGGACACCAACAACGAAATGGAGGTGATGACCGCAACGGTGGAGGATACCGCGGTGGATACGCTAGCCAGCAACAAGTACAACGTGACTTCGCAAAATCTTCAGCTCAAGAGCCACCGCAATACGATTCTCGTAGCAGCAGTGCGGCAAATAGTGCTCAACGTTCCAATGGTCAAACTTCGCG
This sequence comes from Neoascia interrupta, assembly GCA_947623515.1. Classification (NCBI taxonomy): domain Eukaryota; kingdom Metazoa; phylum Arthropoda; class Insecta; order Diptera; family Syrphidae; genus Neoascia; species Neoascia interrupta. The sequence continues at coordinate 216,948,938 of OX392463.1, read as the reverse complement.
ATTCTCTTCCGCTCCACCACCAGTAGCAGCACCAAGTGAAGGCGCCTCTCGCTTCAGTGTACGGCCGCCTATTCTACCACAGCCACCATCGGCTAGCGCACCAGGTCACTATGCTCCAAGTCAAAACTATGCTATGCCACCAGCTCAGCCCTATCAATCGCGCCCAGCTCCACCAGCCCCCGTGCAGCAATATGCCGTTCCCTCATTCGCAGCAGGCCCCCCCGGAATGTTTGCATACCCTCCACCCCCATTGCCAGTTCAGAACTAAGCTTACTAGTTGTTAAGTAACTTTATTTAATTCCTATTATAATTTCATTTTTGAATTTTACGTTTATCTTTTTTCTTTTTACGTTAGCGTATATTAATAGAATTTCTCAATACAAAAAAAATTACTAAACCTTGATGTGATCATTTATAAAAAAATAATTATAATAATAAATTATAACGTATAACAAAAGAAAAAAAATAATGGTACAAGTGTTATAGATGGTAGGTAACATAAATTCATTAACCTTAAAACACACATTTCCCTACATTTATGATGCGTATTATTTAAATTTTACTGGGTATGATAAATAAAATTGTAAGCAAAACCCCATCCACAGTAACAGTAGTGTTAGCCCACATCAGTTTGTTTCGCATAAAACCTTGTGTAAGATTTCCTAGAAATAAATAAATTAAAAACAACAACTTTTGGTTTCGAAATTTTTTGGCAATTACGTAGGTTATTACTTAATTTTTGACACCAGCTCTAGAGTCTACGCTATGCTGGGGCCGATCCAAGCCCTAAAGTTTGTTCAGCTCTTTTCGCAGTTTAATGAGGGTACCATCTGCCCCACACTTGGCACAGATTCCGACACCCGTGCTAGGGTCCAGAAGTGGTTTGCTTTTTGTCATCGAATGAAGTCTTCCTGCATCGCCGTAATCATCCTTACCGATGTTGCACATTTTGCATTAAAAAAATATAAACTTCCAAGAATTTACACACCTTGATAGTACCCAGAACAATGACAAATATGTCAATATAATAAAATGGAAGAGTACCCTAGAGATCACCCGATGACGATTTGTTGCCAAAAACGTAAAAAATTTAAACAACGTTATGCCAATTCTATTTGCATTTTATTATCATAAATCAATATTTGCACAATCTTTTTTGATGTTGCTACATGCGTGACAGTGGTAAGTATCTTCATTTAAATCTTGATTGTTTAAAATTTGTTCTTTGCAATTCTCCAAATTGCCGCTTAATGCTGAAGCCAGTCGAGAAAATTCTATTGCAAGAAGTGTGTTTGATGACCCAGCATTCAGGCTTGACTTACAAAGCGAGCATGTTCCATGGCTTACAGCTGAAGCGAGTTCATTAGACGAGTTGGGAGCTATCTTATCTCCTGTCCGGAAAACGGTTGATACGGTTGACGAAAAATTGGTCTGCAGGTCTGCGACGAACCGTTTGGTTAAGTTTTGGATGCTAGCATTTGCTCCCAACGCCTCGCCATATGATTCATCTTTCAATGCCTTAAGGTTGTTGACTTGCAAATAGAAGTTAACTTCGCTTGCGTTAAGAGTTCTAAGCGGTCGAATAATTTTTAAATTGGACAAACGATCATCTAGCAAGCATACATCCAAAGCCGCAGAACCACCTCTGCCCAAGGAAATACTGTTCAACAGCTCTGTGGCTAGGCCTGTGCTTATGTCAGGTGCAAAAACAAATCCACATTGTAGTTCGTTTGCAGCTGATTCAACCACTTGGTTCTTTCTCATTTTATGGAAGTCTTGTCGAGAAGTCAAACTTTTAATGCTGTTTAGGTGCGCCTCGAAAGTTTTATCGCTATGCCTAGAGCTAAGATATTCGTCTAGATTGTCAAATTTGCTCAGCGAATCGCTATCTGCCAGGGAAATGATAAACGCTTCAAAGTTGTATTTACATAGAAATGTTTTGACTTGCTGAGCATCCAATCGGCTAGACAATGAACTCTCATCGACGAAAAGAACTCTTGTGTTTACATGTAGTCTTTTGTGAGTGTCCTGCGATCGAGAATAGTGCATCATATCCAATAGCACAAGGCTTTCCGGACTTCCATCAAACAGCAGCAAAACTTCGGCTTCTTTAGGCAAAATCTTTGAAGAGCCCAGAGTTGCTCGGAATTTATGACGTGCGTAAGCAAGGAAACAATTTGTGCACTCAGCATCACGAAATTGCAGTTTAATGAGGGCACCATCTGCCCCACATTTGGCACAGATTCCGACATTCGTGCTAGGTTCCGGAAGTGGTTCGCTTTTTGTCATCGAATGAAGTCCACCTGCATCGCCGAAATCATCCTCACCGATGCTGCACATTTTGCTTTAAAAATAATTATCACCCGTACTTAGCGTAAGCGCTATTAACTTTACAAAATATTGTGTAAATTTGATCTTTTTTTCAATTTACTGCAGTGTTTATGCACAAAGCCAAAGAAACATGACACAAAGCCAGCTGTTTGGTACTTCCGCCAAAAGCCATACATATTACAGGTATGTGTATGAGGTACATAATTTTGGTACCTGGTTTGCTATAAAAATATCTGGCATCATAAAACCACGATTATCGGACGACGATCAAAAACAAATCCCGAAAAGAGTTCACCGGACAAACATAGGATAAATTTGACAAGAGCACTCTTCTGCGCTAAAAAGAGAGTGACAGCGACCTTTCCCAAGGGCGAAAAAAGATTTTAGTTGTAAAAATAAGCAAGGCAAACCAAATGCGATACGAAAAATTACTCATCTGTCCATACAACTCTTCGCTTGCATATCGTTAAGTGTATTAGAAAAGCGAAAATTAGAATCACTAGCGTAACACCAATGCAAGCTTTCTTAACGCCAAAGCAAAACGAATTCTAAAGCTTAGATTAGACTGCATGTCATTTTGGCACAGCACGTTGACAGTAGTTGACGTTAGTAGAAAAATTTTGCAACATTTTTCTTTTTCGGTAAATATGCCAATGAAAACTTCTTTTAAAGATTATTCAAAAACCAAAAATTTATTGTTCTGTATGCTTTTCTTAATATTGTAATTTATTTAGTTCAATCTAGTTTACCATAACCGTTTTTATCATAAATTACTGAATAACTAGACATTCAACTTCCGTCCCTACAACAACCATTTGTTTACGTTTTTATAAGGCTTTTAAAGCTTTTATAAAGCTTTAAATTTCCGTGTCGGTGGATATGTGTAAGAAGATACAACAACAATTCACCTTACGCGATAAACTGATCTAAAAGCTCCAAAACGAAATTGCATAGAAAAGACGAATTGATGAATTTACTCTCATTTATAAATAAATGTCGGCGGATGGGTAAATTCCTCAATTTCAGCTTGTGGGCAAAGCTTTTACATGTCCGAAGTTGAATAGGTATCTAGTTATTCAGTAATTTATGGCTTTTATTAAAGCCAAATCATAATAGACTTTGATGAGCTTAGTTCGGCCACAAATTACTGAATAACTAGATATTCAACTTGCGTCCCTCTTACCCTCCAACACCCATTTGTTTACGGTTTTAATAAAGCCTGTTTTAATAAAGCCTACGTGTAAGAAGATACAACAACAATTTATCTTACGCGATCAGCTGATGTAAAAGCTGCAAAACGAAATTGCATGGAAATGACGAATTCAAGAATTAACTCACATTTGTAAACAAATATCGGAGAATTGGTAAATTCATCAATTTCAGCTTGTGGGCAAAGCTTTTACATGTTCGAAGTTGAATATCTAGTTATTCAGTAATTTATGGTTCGGCTTTCCGAAATGTCCCACTACACGCGATTCGTATGCCACCACCATAATAGCCTTTTGCTCTATTTCTTACAGTTTTTGTTAACTACTGTTGGCTTAAAGTTTTGTTTTTGTTTTCTATTATGGTTGGGCCCTATGCCTTCAGCCCAATGAATCCGTGGCATCCGTTACGTCGAAGTACAGAATTGACAACTCAGTGAAATACACACGTTCTTATGGGAAGCGACACGTGACGGACGCAACGGATTCATTGGGCTGAAGGTATTAAGTCTATTATGGGCACCACCAAATTGAGTGGGATTTTCGTTGTATTTCGACATTAGATTAATCCAGCTTAAGCCTATTATAGTACGGCCTTTACTTTTAAACTCAACATTTGCTTTTCAAGTATTCCGATTCAAAACTGGAAACTTGACAGGGTATCGACTATAGGGTATCAGCTATTTATACAAATATATGAAAAGTCGTGACTTGTCATATATTCTCTTCCTACATCACTTTACTTGACTTCTTCTACATCACTCTAGATAGAGGGCAGAGTTTGACGATTGTAGTTCATTCATTGTACTCACTAAAGGGTCCACTGGTGGGAAAATAAGGACATTTTAGTTACAGCGGGTATCCCATAAGAAATTGAATCAAAAACATTTTTTGGCAATATCACAAAATATTAAAAATAGTTGAAAAATCTGTTCAGTCTAAAATGAAAACATAAGAACAAAACGAAAAGGGGAAGCCCGGTATAGGCACCCGGAGTATAACAGGCACCATAAATATTTCTCTGTTGGAAATATTCAAAAATAGGCCGCCTGCCTCAATATGCCTATGCCAATTCAGGGAAAAACCCTGTTTTGAATAAAAGGCACAGCACCCTTGGTTAAGAATAGGTTTTTTAGATTTTTAAAACAAGGTTTTTAAATGTTTTACATATGAAAACATAGTTTTTCAGTTTTTTTCATCATTCTTCTTTTATGCAATTTCGTATTTATTAATCTTTTGCCTTATAAAAATGTTTTGCATATAAAGAACACATTTTGGAAGATTTTATTGACAAATGTCCTTAAGGGGCCCGACATGCCCCGGGTTCCCCTAATTAGACAAATAATTACCTCAACAAAGAAGGCTTGCGCCCAGCCAAAAAATACCCATGCACTACCAGCGAGAAGACCTTCTCAATACTTACGCAGCTTACAAGAGAGATTGTGTGGTTTACTGAGACCAAACCATTATCTTTGCGGTTTATCGCACTGTACTGAAAATTAAGCGAAACGAAAGCATGAAGTTTACGTTAAGAACTGAGCGATTCGCCTTTTTTGCTTGGAGTGAGATCTGTCATACGTGGACAGTTTCAGTTTAATTTTTCGATTCCCAATTCATTACAAATGTGTGCGAAAAGGGTTGAATAAGGCATGGAAAAAGTTTGTTAATAGGGTTTCTCATTATGAGGAGATTTATTTTTAAACGCTTACCGAGAGGATTTTAATGTGTATGGTAAATGTCCAGATTTCGGGGAGATAAGTTGAGGATTTTTGGCGCTGGGCACTACCACGCCATTAATATAAATCATCATTAAATCCTCTACAAATTACGCGATTAATCAAACAAATTTAAATTCTCTCGGCAAGCGATTAAAATTAAATCCCTTCATTACCCTCATTCACCTTTTCACGAACCACCACTGAGAAGCGAAAAAGGACACCGAAACTGTCCATGTATGACAGATCTGTCAGAATTATGACATAATTTCTATTGGGATGTTTACAACAGAAATCTTTTTCCGCTCGTGGAAAATGACACCGCCACTCTCTTTTAAAAGCCGTAATGACAGAAAAAGAGTGCTCATGTAAAATAAGTCCTGTATTGTCTGCTGGAACCGCCTTGGGATTTGGAAAATTTCATGTGACAAATGCTCTAGGCACTAGACATAAAAAGTTGTACATTTTTTTTAAGAAACCGTGGGAATGATGTCCACTCCCACGCCTATAAAATCATTTATTTAACGCACACATCTGTGTGAGTGTGTAGTTTGTAATAATTTATAATTGTACAAGTTAGTAAGTACAAGAAGTCGTCTGTAACGAACTTCTAAATACCCTTAACTTAATTTAGCCAGTAACAGCAAATCTCAAAGTTTTTTTTTGGCCACAATTTCTAAATACACCAAAATTGAAGTCTCTACTCTTTGTTTGACTTGATCAGAAGGTTTTTTTTTTAAATAAAATGTGAATTTGAGGTTGTCAGCCAATAGTGGGCGTAGTAAAGCACTTTGTCTGTGCAACATAAGAACGTGCCCCTAGTTTCACCTCTCTAGCCTAATTTTTGAGACCAAAGACTTTCACACATACAGACGGACGGACAAATGGACATGGCTAAATCAATTAACCTGTCGGTCTCAATCAAATATGTAAAAGGTCTTAGGAGTCTATGGTCATTACATATTTCGCTCTTTGACAAAATTATGCATTAAAATTATTTATTATTTATACTCTATTAATATTTATATTATTTATACTACTCAGGGTATTTTAATACCCTTTTTACATATTACGGTATATAAATATATGGGCTATGGAAAATACAGGCGTTTTATGCTGAATTTAGTAAATAAATATCTCAATCACTTGATTGACTCACTTACTCGTAGTTTAATAATAAATTTTGATTTGTTTAAATTTTCCCTGCTTAAGTTTAAGGGCCACTGTTCATTTAATCTAAAATACCGCGCAGAATCACCACAACGCTTTCACCATAATCACCCTAATTCTCTCGCAAATAGATTGACGGAACTCTAGAATCGATTTTCCGGGTAAAGGGCTTGTTAGTCTTAGCGCAACATAGAACGACTAGTTAGCTTATAAAATAATTTAAATAAACGAAACCTTACGGTTGGGTAACGAACTTTTTTGTTAAAATATTCTTTTCTTTTTTAACAAATATTTATTTTAAACAAACCAATCGAACTTTTGAGTAAAATAAGTTTTTCATTTCACAAACCACCTAAAGTGCAAAATCTAATTTCTACTGGCATATATATCGCATTATGTACATAGATTGTGGGCAACGGCCTAGGGATAAGTAGTGCGTTATTTTCTTTTAATAGAAAGCTAGCGGTAATTTTTTTTTGTCGTCGCTTGAGTTATTCCAAAAAGGCATCAAGACGGAGAACGTTAAGAATTTCATCAAAATGGCATCGTCAAACACCATAGTCCTGAAAAGCTTATCAATATTACTTGGATTATTTTTCGTGTTTGTTGGAACGCTTAAGTTAACCCCACACATCAGCAAGGATTTATATAAGGATTTGGTGAGTGTGAACATTTAAAAATATCGCGTCCATCGCCTTTGCAAATCCCCACCCACGGAAGGTGCTGATGTTGTAGTCAGTGGTTTTCAATATATCTAATACATAAAAATTATCTGAGGGATGAAAAGTGGCACAAGGGTGACCACGGCATTTCTTATATATTATGTACGCCAGTTCTCATAGCAATGGGTATGAATATGTTTCCTTAAAAATATATGTAATACTTATAAATATTTTTTTTTCTATATTTATACTCAAAAAGATAAATACTAGTGACGTAAACAATTTTTGAGTGGACACAATTTTCAGTGTTAATTGAAAAATGCTTTTGTATTTGCACAAGTTTTTTAAGCAAGGATATCACAAAATGTACAAGGTACAAGGTACATCATAAAATGTTCGTTTTGTTTGGGTTGTATTTATTTTATGACAAAAAGAGTGCAGATATTTGAATCTTGTTTATATTTTTATTTATGTTCGCCCCAAATCTTGGCACCGGGTGGTGTAGTTTTATTACATGAGAAACATAAATCCACTTTAAAAGTCTATAAAATTTCGTTTTTTGTTGTTAAGCATATGATATTTATTTTACCGAAAGAACAAGATCATGAGCTTACTAGTGCTTAATAAAAGCAGTAGCTATGTCTATAGTTAAATGTATCACGAAGAAACAAGAATACATCAAACTTAGTGACAGGATTTTGTTTATTATTGAAACGAAATCTTGCAAGAAATTTTACCCAAGGTATGAAATTATTTTTGAGTAGCTTCGAAATCCATTTGCTGCAAAAAAGGCAGCATTTTTTAATCAAACTAAAAAAAATTATTTGAGGATAAAAAAGGCTGAATGCAAATCAAAACAAAAAGTTTTAAATTTTAAACAAATGAAAGCAAAGGTTGACATTGTGAACAAAAGTTTATGATATAATCGAGTTTATTTGTATTAAGATTACAAAGTAAACCTATTTCTAATTTTAAAACAAGCGTCCATTTAAATAGGATTATAAATTTCTTTTAAGTCTTTATAAAAATTGTTTACAGACTTGTACGTAAGCTCTCTGTCGTCCGAAGCAATACAAGTGTTAAAATTTTTCAAATCCGCCCGCGGACACGCCCACAATCGGTCTAAATGTGCAACAACCTCCGGTGCTTTCAAGACTGTAAGACGTCGTCAAAATCTGAAATTTAAAAAGCACTTTTTTTTTTTAAATTTCCTTCATACAAAGTTTTGGGCTACACCTACAATAAAATTTAGCACAAAAGCTTTAACGTGTACTTTACTAGATTTCGTTCCTACAAAGTTTTTGGCCACGCCCATGTTTGGAGGTAGATATTACGAAATTGTTGAATTCTAACCAAAAAATTGCTTTTTTGGCAGCGAATAAAAGAGTGATTGTTCAAATGCAACTTATTCAATATTTGTGTTCCAGATCGAAAAAATTTACTTACCTAATATGTTATGTAGAAAATACTCTACATTTTATTCATACAAAGTTTTGCGCCACACCCACATTTAGAGGCAGAATTCCATAAAAACCTATAAATTTCCAGAAAAACATTATTGATTTGAACCAAAAAATTTAAGTTTTGCGTACATTTAAGCCGCAAACTTGGATATTTCTATGCTAATATTGATTTTCAATTAAAAGGGGTTGGGCGTGCCAAGCCCCTTTTTTAAAAAAAGTAAACAAAAACTTATAAGGAATATTTTTTTTCTAGTTAAAATGATGCAAATGGTAACGGGACGGACGGGGTTGGAAAACAAGAAAATAAACGGATGGAAAGGAGAAAAGGAATGGAAACTAGAATAGGAATCGAGAGGAGAATAGGAATAGAAGGGATAATAGGAATGGAATGGAGAAAAGGATTAGGAATAGGGTATACCGCGGTCCGTTACAGACGGACCGAAGCTATTACATACGCACTGTTGCACTTACTCACTGGTTTTTTAAGTGTTTTAAGCGATTCTTGAAATAAAGGAATATAACAGAAATTAAATGTTGACCTCGAAACTGCATACATATTTGCAACCATCGTTCAAGAGCAAGTGATATTCTTCGCAATTTTAATTTTTATTTTTTTTTATTCTCAAGGCATACACGATGCCTCGATACTCGTAACGTTCATATAGTGCTTTTGAAAAAAAACTAACAAAAACTATAGGCGTTACAAAAACAGAAAATTTAAAAAAACGGGAAAAACTCATGTTTTTGATGAGGGTTATGCGAATTTACGCAAAAACGTAGCATAAGATCCAGTGTGACAAGGCTATAAAGTGAAATATATAGCCAGAACTAAAGTTTGGCGGTACGGTAGGTAAAATTTCATTCCAACAAATAGTCGAACTTATCCATGCTTCGTTACGAATCTGATGAGTAGGTGCTATTTTATTTTCTGCTGATTTACATCGAATTCGGCTATTTATAAATCATGTATTATTACCTACTTAGGAAACAGTGCCTAAAAATAGAAAACTAGTGAAACCAATGCGTCTATGAGTGAGGTGGGTCATTCATGTTTTAAAGTACCTTCATATTTATCTATTATAAAATGCTTTCTTCCCTGACCTCCAATAACATAAGTTGATGACCCCTGGTGAAACTCAATAAATTTAAACGTAAATAAACAAAAATAACGCTTAGTATGATTCCATAAGTCTACGATAGCAATAGTTGTGTATGCTATGTTGTTTTTTTTACTTTGAACTTGACGAAATTCATTTAGACGAAAGATAAATATTTCAAGATTGCCATAGATTTATTTTTATCTTTAGTGAGTGAATGAGCTTTTACACTAAAGCTAAACAATGCAAAGTTTAGGAGCAAAGTCACAATAACTTGTCGCTTGCATCGAATAGCAGGAATTTAATTAAACACCATCAAGATGCAACTGCCAAGTCTGCCACCTTAATGGTCATAGATCACATTCATGTCTGAATTTTTCTAACGAACTTTGCTGCGTCCAATTTTAATGTTTTTTTTCGCTTTGATTTATCTGTTTTGAATTTAAAAGAGTTGCTGGTTATATATGCCACTTTAATCAATTTTCTTAAGAATTTTATATTCTTTCAATGCTTTCTTCATGGCCAAATAATTGAAAAGGGCAAGAGCCGATTGGTTTTATAGAAGCATATAATGTTATTGAGAAATACTCATCATGACATGATGTGAAATAAAAAAACCCGAAATTATATCAAAAATATTTTTAATTATAAATTCAATAAAGTAAAGTAATATAATAAATTTAATAATTTATTTATGCACTTTTCTAAATAAATAATATTTTATTTCAATAAATATTATTTTGAATAGGTATAAGGAAAAAAATTGTACCATTAATAAATGTGAAGCTTTAAGACACGTAAGTCGTTTTTAAGGAAAAAAATATTTCATCTGGTGAACTTAGAGCAGAGCTGCGTTTAGTCTTGGTTTAATAGTACTAAAAGTAACAGGAAGAGCGAGTTTTACGCAATAAAGAGGGACATCAAAGGTATAGCTTGGAACTATTGAATTATAATTAAGTCCTACGTACTGCAAAGACCTTTTCCATTGTAGCATAATGCACAGCAAAAATAGTAAAAAAATTGAACTCTAGAAATTTTTTTTTTTTTTTTTCTTGAATGCGTCAATTGTTGACGTACATATTCGAAGATTCGAACCTGCCATTTGCTACTGTCTCTTACGGATGGAAGGGAGCACTCAGATCCAACTAAGCTACTGGTCCATTGTTAATGTTAACATTTCAACATTAAATATACTAATGTGTTTTCAGCAGACACATTATAATAAATAAATAAATAAATAAAGAGGCGCAACAGCTCGAGGTGAACCAGGTCCAACTTCTCAACAATGTATGCTGTGTTTGTTAATTTCTTCACATACAAGGGTACTTAAAATTTTTTGCCGTATCCCAACGGGGCACTTTGAGAAATGATACTCTCGGAGGGCTTGTCAGACCCTCGGGAAGGTGGGGACCGTGAAAAAGATCGAGTACTTTAATGTATGATGGTAGGATTAGCAGACACATTACGTATCGTTAATGTATCTAGTTTCCCAGTCTTTCGAGGAAAGATGAAAAGGAGTTTCAGTGATGAAGAGCTTAGGTGTTCGGTACTCACGACGTCAGGCCCGAAAAACCGCCACATGATGTGAGGAAGAGCACTAGAACTACAAAAGAACTGCTTCGCTGCATCGCCATCCTCTCCAAATGTTGGATAGGTGGTGTTCTCGCTCAAGCCTAACACATTCAAGTGCTTAGCGAAAGCATATGGTGACCCGAAAGGAACCCCGAAAGCAGTCTGCAAATGATTCTTCTAGCATTTAGCAGATAGAAGGAAAAACACAGACTTTTACCCGGGCGTAGTCAATTGGTCTGTGTGAAAAACCCAAGAACATAAGGTTGACGTAACTACAGATGCATCGAAGTAGCGCAAAAGAGGCCCGAGGCACTGTGTTACCAGAAGACTGGTAAAGGAAAGCTGACCTTGGAGTGAAAGCAAAGATCTCAGTTTTTGACAAACTGAGTGTTCGTTCCAACTACTCATCTACGGTCATGAAATTTGGGTTCTACAAGCTGCCAAAATGAGATTTCTGAGATGCGTAGTTGTGTTTACTCTCAGAAATAGAGTGCGAAATGTCAATATTTGTGGGAATCTTAATGTTAAGCATCTAATTCTCCGATAAAACCACTGATCAGACTATACTGCGATGCGATAGGAGACAGCCAACTCTGCGCGAAAATTCTCTTTTTGCCCATAAGCTTCCACTGACTGGGGACTGCATATGTATGTTTGATACTTAACATTAGTCCAGTCAAAACGAATTTCCACGTTACAAAAAATACGTGTGGATTTTTTTTTGATTCCTATGGTCTTCGGGTCGCTGAATTCGAATCTGAAGAGTTCCAACAAAATTTTGTGGTGCGTTTTGAGATATTCACCAAAAACGCCAATATTTCCTCATTTTTTTAGTTTTTTGCTTAGAACTTGGAAACTGTGCATCCTACGTGAAATGTCACTAGGATCGGAAGAAAGAACATTATATAAGAACATTTTTTCAGCCCATTTTCACTACGCTTTGACTGGACTACTAACTTACTACACTTTTAGCTGGCGAGTGTCTCACATAGACAGAATATTAAAGACAGATCCAGATGTCATTCCGTTTCGAGTCGTTCCGCGTGCGTGTTTTTACGGCTGTTTGAGCTTCAGGGTTGGGAGTTGCAGAGTTGACTATCTCTTCATAGTCTCATCAGAGGATGAAACGATCAATACGTCGACAGTTTGGACGTTTTCGTATGCCTCCCAACCGACTTCCTAGACAGTGCATGTTAGCCAAGGTACGAGTATGTCGTACCCCTTGAGTATGTCGTAGCTAAGAAACAGGGTGATGTGATCAGGTGGAGCATCTCCAAGGTGCGCCTGGGGATCGCGCATGTGTCTCTTGAGTTGGTGGCGAAGGACAGAGAATGATGAAAGGACCCTGCGCTCTTTGACCTTTTTAAAGGATAAAGTGACATAAGAAAATATTGTCAGTATACAGAAGACTGGATTCACTTACTCACGAATTTAAAAACACATGCCTACATGTACTTAGCTTAATCTTTTTTAGGCTTGAAAATTTGCTATGTTTTGAAGACATTAAAATTTATTTGGTTGTTTCTATATTTCTAAGATTTTTTTCATCTAAATAAATGAAAAAACGATTGTTTTTTACTTTTAAAAAATTTTCTCCTCCTTTCCTGAGTTATTTATTGAAGCGGATGGACGGACAACGTAGCTAGGTCCTTTGTTTAATTCAATCCAAAATATTTTTCTTTTTTCTTTTCTTTCAATGTTAACAAAGATTCTTAGAAATTTAAATAAAATACAATACACCATGGCTTATTGCCGTCTGCCGTTTTAAAAAAGCAAAGAAAAAGTTCAATCATTTTCAGTTCATTTTAGTTAATTAATTTTTAAGAGTTAAAAATTAAAACCAAAAAATGATAATTTTGATGAGGTAGATGAAAAATATTTATGCGGTTTTATTATTTTATTTTAAGTTTTAAATATCTTTTACATTTTTGAAAATACAGCACCTGAAATAAGGAAATATTTTATGTGCTTTTTTTGGCGTAGTTTCTTGTTATTGGTAACGATTTTTTCTCTTTTATTTTAGCGCACCGAGTACGTCAAATATGCTAAAGTTTTTCCTCTAACCGCCCTTTTTGGTATAAAAATTCCTTCGAAATGGTACCGTCGCTGTGTAGGAATTTTGGAAATTGTGTGTGGACTAGCGATGGCTTTAATACCATATCGTAAGTCCTTGCAAAAAATTAATATCCAGGCACCATAACATATTGGTGTTATTTTTTTTTTCAGATAAGATTAAAAATACTGCCAATGTGACTTTGCTCATGCTTATGCTTCTCGGTGTATATCAGCACTACATGGTTAGTGATCCTTTCGAAAGATCCGGACCTGCTCTAGTGTTCACGTTTATGCTAGGAGGCAGACTAGTAGTATGGTATCAGGTAAATATTTTGTCTCAGCCCTTTTAAATTTATAATAAAGTTATTTATTTTTGTAGACAAGCAGAAAGGAAACTGAAGCTGCAACAGCTAATCAAACACAAACTAACGGTATTAAACAGGATTAAGTGTCCTTGACAACTTCTAAAGCACATTGCGTATGGATCCATGTTCGATCACAACCCCGCAAAAAAATTAGAACCAAAATAAAAATGACATAAAAACTCATAAAAGCAAACAAAGCGAAAAGATTTAACCTAGTGAATTTATTATTTTATTTCCAACCGATTTCTAGTCATAATTGTAAAATTCGTGATAGCAATTTTATTTTAAATTTATTAGCATATTTTACTTTTAAGTGCCAAACGAGATTTGTGCGTGCTCATACTAGGAACATTGATAAACTATTTTTTTGATTTCACATTGTCCTTTGCACAAGAAAAAAAAGCCCAGAAGAAGTCCTTAAAAGGGAATTCATCATAAATGACAAAGAATTATTTTTGTTTTCTATAATTAAACTTTTGTAAAAAAAAAACACAATTGAAATGAAAATAAACTACACAAACTTTTATTTTGAGTTTTGTAAGAATGTGATAGTTTTTTCTTCTTCATATTATGCTTACGCCTAAGTTTACTCCTTTTTGTAAACCACAAATTGGTTGTGAGGAGAAAGAGGCAGCACAAAAGATTAAAGGAATTCTAGATTAACATAATTATAGCTTAAAGCCCTATTTCCTGCAAAATAATAAAGCAGTTTTTTTTGTATGGGCTTATAGATGTTTGACAAGGATTATTAGATGATAACTACACTCGACAGCAAACAAACCGGGCCACCCACCACGTTCGAACTCTGATTCGAATTTCTTTAAAAGTATAAAACTTACAAACCTTTAAGTCATACTTATGTCACTTCAACTCAGGAATGTTAAACAAAAGTCCAGCCAGCTCACAGAAACGTATGAACCTCGAGCCGTCTCTCATGATCAGAGATGAAAATGCTGGACTCGTAAAAAGTAGCAAACTGCAGGAAAATACGAAGTAGATTGGTGAAAAATGTAGCAAATGTGTTATGATTACAAAACACTTCCATTTTAAGTTCATTTAAACAAAAGACAGTTCACGAGCTATTGCTGAGTTTGACTAGACAATAGTTAAAAGCAAACAATTTTATAGAATTTGGCCAATAATAAGTTCAATTTTATACGGCTGAAATACGAAGTAGATCCGGCTTACTACGTAGCAGATTTAAATTGAGAAAAAGTGAAGTAGATCTACTACATATGAAGTAAATTGTCATCTCTGCTCATGATATAGGTATTCCCCACTCACACAACTTTAACATATACTTCACTTTTCTCCCAAAACAGCACTTCCTTGTCTCTTTATTAATTGATTTTAAGATGTATTGGTATATAAGAGAGGAGTTGGCATTGTGCACCATTGTGAAATGAAGAACAGTTTCGAATAAGTCAGCCGTCTGGTCGGATTGGTGCGAGAGGAAATCGGCAAAAGGGAAGATGTGTTTAAAAATATCCATATCATCTGCGATTAACAAAAGCAGACAGTATGTGACACAGTAGAAATCATTGTTAAAATAAATATCAAATGGCCAAGTCGCCTTTTTTGGGAAACTCCTGAGGTAGCATAGATTGTAAAAAACCCTGATAGAACCCTACGGACAATGAGGATGTTCTTGTCAGTGTCAACAGCATCTACAACGCGTACTATACGTATAAAGTGTACTCCAGAAAGGCTTATAGAAGGCACTCTGCTCAAAAGCGCTAGGCAGAATACATAGCTGTAGCTGACAGCGTAGCGTTTTTTTTATAAAGCCCACGGAATAAAGCTTTTCACCAAAATGTCATTTTTATGAAAACACCAGCAAGCAGTCCATATATATTATGTCAATCATTGACAATACTAGCAGTTCATGTATATTGCTAGTATTGTCAATCATTGACAATGGGTGCGTGTGCATTTCTTTATTCATTCCGTAGAAGGAATGGAAAATGTGGAATACGAAGTTGGAATATTCCGAACGTTCTATTTCGTACTACCTCGGGAGGTACGTTCAGAATATTAGGAATACATTCCGAATATTCTGATCGAATAAAGAAACGCATAACGGCATGATCGGATATTCCGAATAAATAAAAAACTGCAGATCGTAAACAAATGGTCGTTGGAGGGTAAGAGAGCTCAAGTTGAATATCTAGTTATTCAGTAATTTATGATATCTAGTTATTTATTCAATTTATGGCAGTACTATAACAAAGTCACATCCCTATTTCGTATTCATCCATTCATTGGCCTAGAAGTGATGCCAGACTATAAATTTCGTATGATTCATTTTCAATTTTCTGTCAGTGAAAGAAAAGTGACTTCATTCCTCAAACTGGCAAAACAAAAGTTCGGCGTAGCAAAAAATAATTTTAATTCAACCTGAAGTTTTAAATTTGAGATGGCCGAGTTTCCACCCTGCCCACCTAGTCTGAAACAAATCCAGCACTATCTTAAAATCGCTCAAGAACATGATAACAGAGATATCGTAGTAAGCTACTGGGCTCGTCTTTATGCCCTGCAAATCGGCCTTAAGAGTTCCACACAACAGCCAGATGAAACCAAATTGCTGCTTGGTGAGTTTCTCTTCTAATCGGAAAATTGAACGCGTAAATAAAAGATGAATCATTCCGCCAGGCCTAATGACTTGGCTAGAAACCACCAAGAAACAGAACGCAGACAACGATGCAATCACCAATGAAGTGGCTGCTCAGGCTCACATGGAGAACTATGCTCTGAAATTGTTTTTGTATGCCGACAAGCAAGATCGAGAGTCCAATTTTGGAAAGTGCGTATGTTTTAGGGTGGTAGCTATGGTTTGAATGCAAATTTTGATTTCTAGGAATGTCGTCAAGGCCTTCTACACTAGCGGTGTCTTGTACGACGTGCTACAAGTATATGGTGAGCTAACCGAAGAAGCCTTACACAATCGTAAATACGCCAAGTGGAAGGCAGCTTACATCCACAATTGCTTGAAGAATGGCGAAACACCGATTCCTGGTCCTATGAGTGAGGAAGGAGAAAACTCTGCTGCTGGTGACGAAGATGCTGGGGGCACCACTGGAACACCTGGCAGCAATCAACCATCGCCCACAGAGAGTCAATCGCACGATCAGCTGCCGGATGAACCAACACCAAGTACGTCTCAGACGCCTCCAACAGCGGAGGAAGTGCTGTCGAATCCCAACAAATTGCCCAGCCCTCCAGTCGACGAAGAGAAGCCAGGTGGTTTCGTACCCTACGTTCCAACCCAACCACCGCAGGCGTATGGTGTCCCAGCAGCCGGAGTGCAGCTTACAGCTGAACAAATGCTGAAAGCTCAGAAGTATTGTAAGTACGCAGGAAGTGCCTTGAATTACGATGATGTCAAATCGGCAATTGAAAATCTACAAAACGCACTTCGGCTCTTGACCACTGGGCAGGATTCTTAACTTATTGTGCTGTCGGGCTCTTGGAAAGATAATATTGTTAACATCTAGGAATAAGTGAATTATGTAAACATTATGCAAACTCTAGAATATGTTGCCTTTGCTTTTATAGAATAAAATAACACCGCACTGCAAACTAAAAGAAAAATCCTGGAGTTCTGAGAATATGAAAACTTCATATTCATTATCCTTTAATGAATATGAAGTTTTGAAGTGATTGAGAGAAATTGTGACTCGGATCCAGGCGGACGGAGGAAAGTTGTATGATATTATAGGAGCATAACTATGTTAAATGATAGTTGCTTCGCAGTTTCTGATCATAATTTAATCCCGAAAGCAAAATCTCTTAATCCCGGAATAAAACAAATCGGAAGTTGGTCTAGTTTTAAAGAGTAGATCAAAAAGTATTTAAAATTATTTATCGAAACGTTGAGATAATCTTAATTGCTTATTGTTTCATCAATGAAGCTTTCCATCTCCTGATGTGGCCACACGACCCAAAAACATTACTGGTCCCCATATTTGCTATATTTTTGGTTTCATGCTCGTCACATCCCAGGTCGAACCAGCAAAAATTTCAAATTTGCTCTCATCACAAAGAAAGTCTGGCTTTTATAATTTTTCGCAGTCTTTTCACTTTTTTATTTGTCTCAGACAAGAAAGGCATGTTAATCGGAACTCTGCCCCAAAGCAACTTAACTAGATTATGGGGTGTGCCAACCAAAACGCCTGCACTTTGAATGTTTCTTTAGTTTCAGTTTTCTTTCCAGCACTTCTAGTCTTTTAAAAAAATTAATATCTTTCTCATAGTTGTCTCCTTTTTGCCCATTTCTTTTCTTATTGCTACAAAGTGCATAAGTTTATTTTCACGCAAAGTTAACACTTTCAGTCAAACAACAGATTCATGTAAATTTTCGTCAAAATGTAAATTTTATTTAAAAACTATTACGGACGTGTTAGTTGTTTGTAAATACACATAATTTGTGGACGGAATAAAAGTTTCAGTTGGTAATGTATACAGTAAATATATAAAAATCCTACGAATATCAGTGCGCTTGCAAGACATGTTTTCCCTTTTGTGTGCAAATTGTAAAACTTTATGCAAAATGTACGTATTTCGTTAAAATTTTTATACATCGTCAATGACTTAAGGCTAAAACAAAAAACCTAAAACTAAATTGATATTCGAATTCGTTTGTACAAAACTTTGACTTAAAGTTCTATTTTCGTTATGAAGTAAGTTTATGCAAATGTTGGAGACGTTCGGCGGCGCAGCGCCGCTTTTTTGAGATTCTAAGGCACATTGTTTGCTGTGTTAAAGATTGGGTTGTGTTTCATTCTGAGATTCGATCGTATCAGTCTGGGTGGATGAAGTTCTGCTTGTTGCTGGGGACCAATTTGTTTAGGATTAGTGGGAATTGGTTACGTGGAATGTTGTCTAATGAGTCCAGCATTTCCCGAAAGAAGCATTAGACTGTCAGTCTTACTTCGACAAAAGTGGACGGATAAGTATTGTTACATTCTTGTTTATAAGTACCAACAGAGACTGTTTCGTGTGATGGGGACTGCGTTCCATTCTTTGCATAAACTTATCTCTCCCTAAGCTAGTGATGGAAATTAGAAAGGAATGTTAATACTAGAATTATTGTCAATCGATGGATGTGGTGTTGTTTGCTGGGGGTTTCACCTTACCTAGGCGTTTCCTCCACGGACCAACTCAAACCGGGTCTGCGACTCCTTGAACTGTTTTCGCTTTCGGTCCTGGACATTGGCCTCGGTGAGGAAAAGGATTGACGCTATCAGGGCCGCTAAGGCTCCAATGACCGCAACAACGAAAGACCACCCAAACCAGTTGTTGGCGTGTTCCGGCATCCAGCCGTTTCTATTACCGAAGCAGGCGAAGACTATGACCGCAATCGAGCCCGAGACACCAGCCGTGAGTAGCACAAATCCAATTGTTTTGATCAGCAGTATGAAATGTTTCTGATCCGGCCCAGCACAAAGGCCAAACATGAGCACCATTATCATGGAAATTAGCATTCCGATCAAACAAATCGTGTAGAAGAACTGCGTGGCTATAATGAAGCCCGGCAGGAGAAATCCTCGAATCTCATCGTAGCCTTTGGTGAATGGATCGTATACCCATCGGCAGCCGACGAAAAACCTTCGCTGACTATCGTCGTTCACATCAGGAAGTGATCGGAAGCAGTGCACCCACAGTCCTAGCCGCTCCAATTTGGATCCTGTGATGCGATAATCACTTACTAACCAGCTGGGTGTGGCAAAAGCCACAAGCACTGTCACTAACGCGATGGCGAACACAGCGATTCCACAGCTTCCAGCTAGCGTGCGTCGTTTCATGTTCACTGTGCGTCGGTTCTCAGAGAATGTGGTAACTTCTTCCGTGGTCGATACTAGTTGTGGGCCTTTTTGCATCCTTTGTAATGCCAAATTTATGATGAGCTGTGGTCCTGTTGTTTGGCTTGATGACAATTTATATACTTTTCTGACGTACTGTACGACCAAATTAAAATTTTCTGGGTGTGTGTGGGAATTTTGTGAGATGCCAAAATGACATTTCTGCGGTCCGGGATGTGTTCGTCAGGTGTTGGAGACTGGCAGCACCTACAGGTGCGTGGTGAGACGAGTAGCTTTGTTTGCATTTTTAACAACATTTAAAATTAAATAATTTTGATATATCGCTGTCAAAGAAAAGTGACATATGCTTAACATGATTCTCGCATTTGGATTACTCATTCCAACAGAAAAAACCCACTTAAATACTACCTTCCTGCCATTGACACCATATTTTTGTAATTCTATTTTCTGTATGATGAAAAAGGGTATAAGTTTACCTTAGGTCCAAGTCGAATATGTTGGATTTTTTTATGCTTATACCTATACTATATGGATTTGGGTGTCCTGATTCCAAATAAGGTGAGTGGCGGTAAGTGCATTTCAGGGGTAAGTGTGATCTATACTCTATAAAATCTGCAAAATAATTTGAACTTTATGTTGAGTTCAGTAACGAGGCTAATGAACATTGTGTCTTTTGTGTTAGCAAGGTTGGTGGCACCAGCGATAGTATTCTATTAAATTTTTTTTTTTCACATTTAAAAACTGTTTCGCTTTTGGTCGTGTGTTTTCACGTAAGGTAAACAAGGCTTCAGTCCAGATTTGGTTCGTACGAAGTTTTTCTCCTCCTTTTAGGGATAGATTTTTCAAAAATATTGAATTTGAACCAAAAGCGTAGCTTGGAAATATCTGTGTTTACATTGATAGTTTGTAATAAGAGGACCACGTCCCAAATTCTGAGTTAAAAACTGTCCACCCGTCCATATGTCACCAATTTGAAGTCCTTTTATTTTGAGCTAGAGAGCTAAAATTTCGTGTGATTTAAAACTTATAATTTTTCACTTTTCAATATTAAATTTAGTTTTGTATGGCTTTGCCATAGGGGCCGCTCCCCAATTAAGCAACGATACGTTCGGTTAGGTTTTTAATTAAAAAAATTTACATTTGGAGCAAAACTGCTTTAATACTTTTTAAATTGAAACTAGCAGCCTTTGAAATGATCATAGGATAAGCCATTATTATAATGTTATAGAATTGTAAATTGTTGCAATTTTTCACTTTTCAAAGTTTTTTTTGTTCGAACAAGGTATAAGGCCACACGTACATTTAATCTTGAAGGCAGAATATTAAAAAAAATGGAATTTTCCCGATAAGAAAAATAAAAATTAATATACTAGACTCTATTCTAGATTTAATTCATGCTTGTGTTACGCCCATTTTCAGGGGTCGATCTTACAAAACTATTGAATATGAAAAAAACCTACAATTTTGCGTGCCATGGCCATGAAAGAAATTACAGAAGAAATGCTTCTAGGCATACAGCCTAATCTAACCTTAAGTGACTAGCAAATGCCAATTTTCCCATTTCGGGCCACATTTCTGTCAAAAATCAAATTGCTTAAGAACACCGCGGCTTTTCAAACGAATGGTGTCTGTTAGTCAACAAGTATTCAGTGTAAAAAAGAATACATTCGTAGAGTCTCTTTTAAAAACCGTTTCAAAAACGTTTCGCTCAGGTGGTACGCAATATTAACGTTCTGGCAAACTATACGTTTGAGATACGTTCCAGCAGTATCATTTACATTTATCATAAGACGCCTCTTAATTTTCCGTTAGAAATCGGTAAAATTTTTAGAGTCTCCTGTATGTGTGAAAGAACACTTGCAACGTATATGTGGTTGTGAGCGGACAGGTGAAATTTTTATGCTCTTCCCATTGAATATTATATTCGTTACATAGTCAAACAGTGACCGTAGGCCCTAAAACTTTTTGTGGATATTAACGAGATCGCAAGGTCAATTGATTAAGCCTTGAGGTCAGGTGAATTCGTATAGTGTAGGAGGTATATTAAGTTTGATTCATAGTTTGTAACTTAGAGAAATAATCACTGTAGACTCCCAAGACTATAGGGGCATATTGATCCACACCGAATTGTAGGTCGAATGAGAAATGTCCGTCCATCCGTCCGTCTGTCTGTAGTTTTAAGGCCTTGAATTTTGAGCTAGGATTTTGAAACTTCATATCTGTGCTTTCTAGGTCCCGCTCACTGACATGCCTACCTTACAAATTAGCATGAAAAATGAAAATTGTCGTAGTGCGCTCAAATGTGGTATGCATCATTCTTGCTTAAGTGTATTGAGATTGACATTGCAAAGATTGAAAAATGCGCCATTTTCAGTTTAACAAACAATATTTATATGCAATGCGTTTGCTTGCAATCAAGAAAATCTTGCATTAAATGTTAACATATTTCTGTATACTATCGACTTATTAGGAAAATTTTCACCACGCCCACTTTTGGTGTGCAAACCACAGTTTTGGAAAATATAATATTGCAACAAAGGTTACAAAGTTATTAAAAAGGATCTCCTTTTAAAAAGTTTTTACACAACTGATAAATGCGATTCGGAGCTTGATCGGGGTCAACTGGGATGGGGTATCCAACAATTCGCCTAAGCGGATTGTAACTCGCCCTATAAGGTGAGTTGCCCTATAAGTTTTAAATTGCGAGAACATTTGGTTCCGTGCTTCAATGTGTTAAGTCCAAGACTCTGAGTCCTATATTCAAAGCTCCGTAAAGCTTTACATAGTTTATGAAATAAAACATCTAAAAAACATCATTAACAAGTGTATAGGGTGTTTCCACCGGACACTAATCCACGATTAAGACAAATCATCCTTAAATTCCGAGGTTTTCCATACAAATAATCATCTCTTCACGAGAAGATTAAAAATTAATTGCGTAATTAATCTCTTCCGCGCAAGAATCCTAAATTAAACCATACAGAATTCTACGTGGTCTGTGCGTTTTCTGACGAAACAAAACAAACACATCTTTTCAGCAGTGTTTCTTGTGTAGCATAAAGGAACGCGCAGAACGGCTGATGTTACTGGTGACGTGGATGTGGTTTTTTCTGTCAAAAAAGTTAAAGGCAATAAGGTGTGCACACTGCAAAATAATGATGGATGTTAATGTTGATACTGCTGGTTGTTGTTGATGAAGTTTGTCCAATATCGACTTTGTGGACTTAAATCTCAACAACATATTTGACGTTTTGTTTTTATATTTTTGGGTTATTTCGTTTCGCAGATTAAAAAAATCGGTGGCAATTAAAAATGAACTTTATTATTTCTGAATCTGAGTTACCCGGGAGATAAAAAAATTTACGTTTACAAGGAGATACCCAGATGACGTGATGTCATTGAGAAATGTCAAAAACGAAAGCATACATCAAGCCAATCGCCTCCATTCCGATTGAAACATTTTCTGATTAACTTTTCCTTCCTACGTTAATCGTTGTGGTGACTTTGTGATTACTTCCTACTTTAATCTATGTATGATGTGTGGTGGAAACACCAATACAGGGAGGTGAAAGAAAAAGCTTACGTGGCAGATGGCACCCTTCACAATCCTTCACAATAATACTCTCGAATAAAAAGACCAATTCGTACATTTTACAATTTTTGAACGAAATTTTAATTGCAATAATAAAATTTAAAACAAAAAACTTAAAATTATTTAAAAAAGTAATATTACAAGCATAATGACAACTGCATGAGTATTATAAATACATGTGTGTATAAAATCAACAAAACTTCTACTTCTTCTTTTTATCCAAAATATTTAACATTAGTTTTTTTTTCTTTTCCTTTGTATTCAATTTAAAATTATTAAAAAATGAGTATAATGCAAACAAACTTTAGTATTATAATTTTAGGTATAATTTAGGTGTAAACATAGGTGGAAGAGAGGACGAAACAACAAATCATTTCCATACAACTAAACTCGGTTTTTCGAGAATCTTCTTAATGCGCGCTGAACTGTGGTTCTAAAAGTTAGAATTTTCGTAAAAAAAGGCACCGTTTTTAATGGCTGAATTTTCGAAAAACTCGTATATATGGCGGCCACAGTTAAGCCTGCATGTAACCTCTGGTCGTGTGTTAGAGAGTGTGTTTTTGTGTATGTGTTTGTGTGTTGATCGTTTCCATCATTCGTGCAACTTATTCGAGGGCCGCTTTTGCTGGCGCAGATGATTCGTCAGCATTTAGGGCGGCTCTGTCGTCCTCGCTAGCAAGGGCGGCAGCTTCGTGTCTTTTACTCTCATGATGGGAACGCTTTCTGTGCGATCTAGTACGTGTGGGAATGTTTTGGGTGCAGGAGCATGGACACATACATTGTTCTTGGGACTGTTTGGGAGTAGTAAAAGCAGCCGGTAGCACAGGAAGGACACTCAGGGGTCGTCCGGCCGAGTCCACAGTTGTGCGTGTGGCAGCTGCGATCGACTCAACGCTGGGAGTTTTCAGACCACAGTCGTTAAGCGCACTTGCAGAGGGGAAGAAGATTACCGGCATGAAGGCAATGACAGCGCCTTCTGGAAGATTGTTAGGAGACAGGGTCGCTGGGAGTCCGGGTTGTTGAGGGAACACAGGGAGTTGTTCGGGAAGTGCAGCTGGCATTACGCTTTGGAATATCGAGGTATTCGGTTTGTCATTCGATGAGCTTGTAGTGGATGTTGTTGATTTTCTAGCGTAGTTGGAGTTGTTTATGTTGGTGGTTGTTAGTGTGGCCTGGGAGCAGGGACAGTTAACGTCTGGGGAAGGAACATTAATATATGAGAAGGGGGCAGCGGTAGTGCGGGCTGTATTTGTGGGATAACTTGTGAGTTTACTATTGTTATTTAAGAAATTGTTGTTATTGTTTGTGGGCTTAGGGCTAGTTGGAATGGGGGTTATTATAGTTTTTTCGAAAGGCTTAGGTGTTGATTGAACTGAAATTTGTGGTGGTGGTGGTATTTTACTACTAGTGTTACTAAAATTAATACTCAACCCGTATGGTGGCAGACCAAGTTGGCTTCCAGAGGAACCTGGTTTTGGAGTGGAGGAGGGGGGATAATTAATTTGAGGCAGTTCTAAGGGAGGAGCAAGGCTAGGATCAGAGGTTTTACCTAAGTTTACAACTTTTTTCGAACTAAGAGGTGGCAAATAGCCGTCAGTTTGTCGATCAGATTCACGTGGGTTCGTTGGGCGATCGCCAGGTGTTCCTGGAGTTCCTTTGCCGGGGGTTCCTGGTGTGCCACGGTCTCCTGGGCTGGGTTTTGCTGGTGGGTAGCCTAAGGTGGGTGTAGTATCAGAAAAGAGAGCTTGGTCTACACAGCAGACGAATGTATACCTGGGAATTTTCCGGGAGGTCCTGGTGGTCCAGGTGGTCCGGGTGGTCCGGGTGGTCCGTTGGGTCCGGGGGGTCCGTTTGGTCCTCCAGGTCCTCCTGGTCCACCGGGGCCTCCTGGGCCTCCGGGGCCGCCTGGTCCGAAACCACCGTTACCGCCGAAACCACCTTCGCCGCCGAAACCACCTTCGGGTCCAACAACATGTTCGTAGGGATCAGCTCCTGGTCCCTTTGGTCCTTCTATGTGGAAATATTTACCAGAGTCGTCATGAACGTACTTTCCGTCATTATTAGCTGCAAAGAAACACAGAGTATGTGATATTAATATCGGTTCTGGCGCCTGCGGCAGCACGCATATAAAATCCTCGGTACTTACGACGGTATTTACCGTCATTGATTACCCTAGAATTATATCTACCATCAGAAATTTTAGGTTTATAGCTACCAGATTCTGTAACGAGAAGAGAAGAAGCAGTGGTTAGGTAAAATGTTAGTTTTAGTAGAGGACATGGTTGCGTGTCGGGTATACAAAAAATTGTGCACTTTTAAGCGAATGAAGCCTTAAACTAGGTTAAATGACCAAAACCAGTGTGCAAGTGTTTTTTTTTTGTTTTGTGCATTTTATTTTTATAGACGGTTAGGGGTCTTACACTAAGTGAAAATGGGGGTTAAGTTTCTGTGTATGGAACCACATAATGGATAAAGGCAGATTGTGCAGTCATAGTGCTGTTACGGTTAACATTATATACGGTTAAAACGGTGGGGTTAACGGCCTTTCTGTAAGAGAGTTGTTATTATTGGAAATTATTAATCATTTGTTTAATTTGGCTGTATTAACTATAAAGTTAAAAAGTTAGGAGAAATGTTATTAGTTGCATTTTACCAAAAACCTACGAGATTCGAGATGCTCGTTTCGTTCACAGTTCACACATTTCTAACCTGAATCCTCTGCGTAGTACCCAGGGAAACCAGACTGACCGGTGTACTGATATTGGCTGTAGTCTTCACGTGGTTGATTGTATTGGCCGGCTGATGTGGGTCCTCCTGGACCTGGGCGGCCAGGATTTGTTGGGCCTGGTTTCCCTGGGAGTCCGGGTCCTGTTGGTCCGGGTGGTCCTGGTGGTCCGAAGGGTCCTGCACTTGTTGGTCCGCCTGGACCAGGTGGTCCTGGTGGTCCGGGTGGTCCACCTGGACCTGGTTTAGTGGGACCAAGTGGTCCAGGGGGTCCGGGAGGTCCAGGCGGACCGGGCGGTCCGTTTGGTCCGTTGGGTCCGTTGGGTCCTGATGGTCCCCCGGGGCCTCCGGGTCCATTTGGACCGAAACCTCCTCCTGATCCAACACCTCCAACGCCACCGAAACCACCTTCGCCTCCGAAGCCACCTTGGGAGCCCACAACATGCGCGTAGGGATCAGCTCCAGGGCCTTGTGCACCCTCAACGTGATAGTAAGGAACTGAGCTGTCTACGTACTGGCCGGAGTTATCGTCTACGTATTTTCCAGCTCCTGTACTCTCTGTTTAAACGAAATATTTTTCATTAAAAAAATGTTTGTTCGCAAATTTGCGTACTTACGGTATTGCTGAACATAGCTTCCTTGTCGGTCCTTAAATGGGCTTATTGTCGATGGTGAGGGATTGGAAGCTTCACCTTGATGAGCACTTAGGTCATATAGGCCGCCTTTGCCAGATCCTTTATTGTATTTGCCCCCGAAACCGATGGAATTTCCAGAGCCGGCTCCAAACAAACCACCGGCACCTTTTCCTCCTCCAGCTCCACCTCCAACTGAGCCGCCAGCACCTAGGCCAATCAAATCACCCCCTCCTAGGGCACCTCCAGCTCCGGGACCAAACGCGTTGCCTCCTCCTGCTGCTCCACCTTGACCTTTGCCGATTTTGTTTCCGAATCCAACTGAACCTCCCGCTCCGGGAGTTCCAGGACCACCAGCATTTCCAAAACCGAAGGCACCTCCAGCTCCTAATGGACCATTGCCTGAAGCATCACCACCGCCAATACCGCCTCCAGCTCCAAATGGGCCTGGTGGACCGGGTGGACCGGGTGGACCGGGTGGACCACCTGGGCCTTTAGGTCCGTTGGGACCATTTGGTCCATTGGGACCGTTGGGACCATTGGGTCCGCCTTAAAGATTGCTTTTTTTTACAACGTTCCCCATTAGATTTAAGTCCTTATTACCTGGCCCAATGCCTCCTCCATTTCCTAAGCCTCCACCGGCACCAAAGCCACCGGCGCCACCTACACCGCCAACTCCGCCATTAGCTCCAATGACGTGATCGTATGGTTCAGCACCGGGACCTACTCCTCCATCGACATGAACGTACTTGCCCGAATCTGTCGAGCTAGAGCCCTTATAATTAATATTGCCTCTATTGCCTCCAGCTCCGCCGGAACCGCCTAGACCACCAGCACCATCGCCTCCGAGGCGATTTCCGCCGGCTCCATTCTTTCCATAAATAGGTAAGCTCTTCTCAGCTGATCCAGATATAACGATTGGACCACCTAGACCAGAGCCTTTTCGTATACTACTTGAACTTCCTGCAAGTCCATTCAAATTGAGTCCACCCACTGAGCTTGTGGACTTGGTCTGTACAAATTAAGAAAATAAAAAAAGAAAACTTCAAGCATGACCACCTTGAATCCACTTTGATGGCTTGAACTCACAGTGGCTTCAGGAATATTTATCACTGGGAAATTAGGCCGAGCACCGCCTTCAAATTTGCCACAACCAACAGGGAAGTAGAGCTCTTCCCAATTCACTACAACACCCTTTCGTTGTGCTCGCTGTTCTAAGCTCTGTAACGAGCTGTCCCCGGTCTCGGGGAAAACTTCGACTGGTTTCTCTGGCTCCACGGTCCTGTACCCGTGGGCATCGGCAACATAATGTACAACCCTGAGTACGCTGTATGGATCTATCCATCCATAGCAACCGTACGTGACACCGTCAGGGCCACGGGACTCGTGATGAAAATTACCGGTCTCACCGATATCGTAACCGTAACGGTAGGCACCTACATTATATATACACAAAGTGTGGATCAATTTCAAAGCAAAAGCGTACAAAAAGCGTGTTCGTGGCGTTTGCGGGCGTGCGTTTTATTTGTTGCGTTTTTTTGTTTTATTTTTTATTTTTTGGTTCGAATTGGGTACATATGAGGATCCGACGTTTTCCTTAATATACATAAAGTTTTGTTTTGTTTTTGGAAGTATATGATTAGGAACCGTGTATTTACAGTAATGTTTGATAAGTTTTGCATATCTTTTTTATAAACTTACGATCTAAATAATTATTTATGTACAGTTTTTGAAAATGTCATTTTACAGAGCATTTGCAAATATCTAGATACATAGCTTACAAATAATATTGCAAAACTACCAAATTGCACCCAAATTCCACCAGATAAAATCCCAAAAATTCAATCCTTGCGTGTGTAATTTTTTGTCTTATGTATAGTTTTTGGTTTTGGTCTCTGTACTTACTTGTGTCAAAGTTTGAGGAATAATATTGGGTGTTTGTAGTTTTTTTGTCGTTGATATCAATAATCAATTGGCGGTTCTCAGCATCGACTACGCGAGCGGCAAACATTTGTTGCACCGTCAAGAGGACGAGCGTCTAAAAAAAAATTAATTTTAATTAATACAATAGGATCGTATTAATACAATACGTCTTTAATATTGAATATTTTTAATAAAAACTATTAAACTAGGTCGAGCGCCCTAAGATACACGATTTTATTTAATTTAAGTTAACACATATATAATTTTGTTAGTTTTTATTCTTGTTAAAATTGAAAATATAAAATATGAAAATATAAAATTCGGGTTCAAACTGGCTAGGGCTTTCCGTTTAGGTCATCTTATGAATAGAGGAATATAAAGATTACGCCAGTCGCGTGATGTGACATTAAATGTCAGATTTTGACATTACGAATTCCAATGACATAAAGCACAGAAAGAAAATGATTTTTTTTGTCAAATCGAGGTAAAATTACCCATTTCTTATGAAATATGACAGCAGTAGTATGACAGCTTGGAGCAAAAAAGAGCCAAGTCAATATTTAAACTACACACGTAGTAGGCGTTCAAAATGCAAAAGCCTTAAGAAATTCTTTAGTTCTGTCAAATTAACTGTTTTGAAAACAACCTAAATAGTCCAAACTCGATAGCAAACTTTGAATAACCCAAAATTTTATCCAAAGAAGCGCTTATAAAACAACCTTCAGACGGTGGAAAATTTTGTACGAATATAGAGAATTTGCTAGATATTAACCCTTAAAGCTGGGAGCAGATAAGCTTTCTACTTGGTAAGCTGGTAAGCTTCTTCGAGTATTGAAGTAAGCTTAAAACTATAGTAAGGGATTTTAACTGGGTGAATTTCCAATGACCCGATTTAAACGAATTAAAACACACCTTTGCGGACCTTGTTTAATAAAAGATATTCGAATTTAATTACAGGCTCTTAAAAAATGACAACATCACCTTGAGGAAGACATAACCGTCGCAATTTGAAACCACTGAGTTTGTCACACTTGACTCATAATATGAATATCATTAACGGTAAGAAAAACTGCATTCAACTAAAAGTGAAACTGCTGAAATCTTTGAGTATATGCTCAGAACTTAATCCCACAAGTGAGTAAGACATGAAAATACTTGTCACACCCACATACGTACCTTGCTCCACCGATCAGCATGAGTGTCTGACACCGCAAGAAGATGGGTTTGAAATTCATTCCATCAAACCGGATCTAGCACATTTAGCCAGATATAAGAATGAAAACTAGCGCGTTTCATTAGTGATGCTTAATGAAGTTAGATGAACGGGCTCTTATTACCATATTTAACTGGATTGTAAGAAATATTTTACAATTACCGTTCAGGAAGCTATAAACACATTAACGTACTAAGTAATAGTGTAATAATTTTTCAAATTTAATCATGATATTTCACCGGATGGCTGGAGCAGACGATTGAATTATATGACTTAAACGGAGGTTTGTATGAAGAGAATGCAATATGTAGAATAAAATTGGCTTTTTCGCTTAAAATCGAAAAAATCCTTGGTCTAAAGAGTAGAAATTTATTTACGCTATATCGTCTCTCTACTACAAAAGTTTTAGCTACACCTTCTAATTGGAAAAGTTTAACAAAAACATATTTTTGAAGTCTACAATTCTTCAAAACATAAATAGACAAAATAAAGCAGACAAAAAATAGTTCAAATGCTGTTTTTTTATAGGAATATAACTATAAGAGATTGGAAAATAAAAGCATTTTTGGCATATTTTTTATGAGTAAAAAAAATATCTTCAACGTTGCGTCTGATTCCAGAAATAGCCCAACCGTTAATAGATCGTTAACCCCGCCTTTGAAATTCATAATTTCAGCCAAAATAAGCTTGAAGTCGAAATGACACTATCATTTTCCAACGCTTCGGAATGTTGTACTTCGTTTATGCATTTAAGACTTTTTTCGTTAAAAAAGAGACTTATCAAAGAGCTGTCAAAATTATGTTAAAATAAAAACTTTTTGTGATAAATCGGAGAATTGGTCCGCAATAGATTTAAAATATAATATTTATAATACACATATTTATATCAATAAATAATAATATAAAAATCAATACATTAAATTAAAGCCGCATCGCAACGAGAGAAGTCAATGTGTGAAAGTTTTGTTAACGACTGTCATTTGAAATTTCGAAATTCCAGTGTAATGTAAAGTAGATTTTGATGAGATCTAGTGAGAACACAAATAAGATTAACTCAGGGTCATGAACAAAAATAAAAATGGCATTTCTTTGGCTAGATTTTGATGAAATCTAGTGAGTAGTATTCTACAAGTAGTATTCTACTGAAGAAGACTCCACCCACTATCGTAGTTTTACTCTTTACTAGGTACCAAACCTATGTTGTTGGAGTATCTATTCATATGATTTCTTATTCTCTTCAAAATGACATCTTAACGAGTATAGCCGTTTTTCAATTAGTAATTTCAGTGGGAGTTCAGGTCGACTTAAAAATTTCGGATATTCCCATCAATAGATTTACGATTTGTTAGTCAGCACACTGTAGTATATATCATAAAAAAGTGTCACCAAGCTGTCTAAACTAAATCCGGGTCTAGACAAAACACGAAACATGTTACTCATTGGTGTCATTTCGCTTTTTATGGCAAGAAGCTCATCCTACATGTGTGTCAAAAATGAATCGACTAAAAGTGTTGTTATATTAACACTTGTTTTTTTTGCTTTATATTGGATGACAATTTCGAACATCATAGTCTTTTTTTGACAAGACCTGTTAAATTTTTTTAAATGATTTATAAGCAATCTCATTCAAATTAGCACATCAAACAGTTGATGGTCTTCACGGATACAAATAAGACTGACAGAAGCCATTTTGAGATATGGCCTTGCTTATGCTATGGTCCTTCTGACTTTACATTCTCAATGCCGTCTAAGACCTAAGAGTCTTGTAGATAATTAAAAAAAGCATTGAATGAAACACCTAAATCTTAGACAGACGATTGTTTAGAGAGACATGGATGAATAGACTGCTAATGAGGATATACCATATGCGACGGGGATTTGCTTTTATTTTTGCAACACCTACAACACAAAAGAATTTTAAAACAAGGCATTGTCTCCAAATCTGTGACAATTTATCATCATGTTTGTTTAATGGCATTCAAAATTAGGCAGTCTTTAATGTGACGCCACATGTAAACCTTAGCATGAATAATATATTACACCATTTACATGACATTAGCCATTTTGAGGCGCGAAACTGATTCGAATGTATAAAATACTACACCTTCGCAGCCTGTTTTTTTTTAAGAAATCAAAACTAAACTTAAGTCATAGGTTATAATTAGAAAGCGTTTTTTTTTTTTGTTTTTGCTTAGGATTCCTACATCCTCTAGTTAGCACTAAAATTTAAAAGGTAATGGTAAACAAAAGTAAAAATTCTTCAAACAGGTTTTCATTCCTTCATATACAAGCTTAAAATTGTTATGCTAAATAGTTTTATTGATTCAAGGTGTTTGAAAGAAATATCTCAAACATTTAGTAATAAAATCAGAAAAAAAAAATAATCCACGGGGAAAAAACGTTAAGCTATGGGTAGCCCATAAATGTTGCATTTGGAAGCACCTCCGGGTGCTGTTTGTTGTTTAATCGGACAAATAGGCTTTATAAGGGTACGCATAAAAAATTTATTATCAACACGGGTTTTTGAAAATTCAGGTGTTCGGAATGTTAATAATTTCTTTATTAGGTTGAATACGGCTTGAGGTCAATGGATTTTAACACGATTTTTATTGACCTCCTCAGACTGCGACCTGGGTCGGTTGGATTTCGCAATTGACTTGATCAAAATCAGGGACGTTTCGATGATTATGTTTATTGCTTGAGAGAACTCGTTTTGAAGTAATGTTTTAGTCTAAAAATATTAATAAAGAAAAGAAATATAATTCAGCTAAAATTTTAAAATGGATGACTCTGTTTTCCTGAGTTCATTTGAACTTAATGCACAAATGCCAAATATCATGAAAATTAAAAAAAAAGTGCCTAGTGCACCTTTAAACGGCTTGTTGTGACTCTATTTTGGGGCAAGCTGCTGCACACTTTTTTAGGTTAGTGCTTTTTCAGTTTACCAAAACTCACATATAATTTTGACAGAAACTAATTGGTTTTTTTTTTAAGAGGTATGAAGGTGCAGTGCCACCAAGCTTATAACTGCATTTAGCTACCAGTCGAAAAGGACAAAAGAGTTTTGTTGCAATAAATGTCAAGACACATTTTAAACATAGTTTAAAAATCTATAGGTTGTTGTAGATCGCACTTCTTGCGTCATCTTAATTTGTTCATAAATATAGTGCTGACGTTTTCGAAATTACTTTGAGTTGTAGTATAGTCCAAGACTACGAAGGCAGCGAATAAGTAAAGTACACTGCCGTAAGTTCGCGATCACAAAAACAAAACATTATAAAAAGTCAACGCGCACACTAGGGCGGATACTTAATTTTTTCGCTCATAAAAGGTAGTGTGTTTATTATGTTCTTAGTTAGTTTGCGAAACATATACAAGTCAAGTCGCACATCTAGTGACAAAGCTAGGATAATGAAAACACAAGCTCTTGATGCAGATGCGAATGCAGAACACTTTTTGCCTTTCCGCAACATATAGCAGACACCTGTTTTTCGGAACGTCCTTTGAACGGCAGTTTGTCTTGTACAGGAAATAAAGTTTTATTTATGCAAGAGTTGTTCTTCTCTGAGAAATTGTCCCTTTGTTCGATCTGTATTTTTTTATATTTGAGCCATTCAGAAAAGTACTAGTTGCTACTATTACCAACATATACCACTTATTTGCGTATTAAAAATATAATGCGAAAATTACATTCAGGACGGAAATCGGTGACACCAGTTATTAAAAAAAATTTTTTGTCAAAAATTTGGCCAGTAAGCTTATAACTAAATAATTGGGAAATCGCAATTTATGTATTATGATTCTTAAAGAGTTTTTTACTTATTCAATTGTTCGATTTTTTTCTTAATCGGCACTGCGATTGACTGGAATCCTTCATGGTCATCAGTTTGACACATTAACCTTGTAGAAGGCAATGCCTCTGATTGACATTGACATCTGGGTGCGCATTCGTCTGCCAATTAGAGTCTTAACATTTATGTCGCATTTCGTTATTAAAACCTTCATAAAAAACTGCATTTGGTTGAGCACCCTACGGCTTGAGCACCAGATTGTTTAAGTAATTATCACTGCTCTTCACACCTAACCGGCCATATTGCATAAGTTTATTCATATGGGGGTAAGACAGAAAAAAAGAGCACTCAATGACTTAACAATGCGCCCATAACGAAGCATAATTACTTTTCGATGCCATATCCAGACGCTTGAGGCTCATCTTTCAAAAACACATTATTTCCATTATCTTGGCGAAAAAAGAAATTTCCGCAAAAGAAAGGGAAAACAATTAAGCGAATTCCATTAATCAGGTCAAATCCATCGACTCAAGTTTCACGCAGCAGACTCTTATAGTCTCGAGTGGGAGGAGGCTTACAAAAACGAGGAGGATTCCCGTCGCGTACCCATCAAAAGTCTCGACTGGGTTTATGAATATATTACGTACGGGCGCGGTTTTTTTTTTGTTTGCTTGTTAAACTGATGCGAAAGAGCAAATCAATTTTGGAGGAATTTGTTAGTGTCACATGTGTCAAAAACGACAGCGCACATGGAGCGATGACAATCGAAATGCTAGCGCCCTCTTATTGTTTGTTTACTCAAGAAAAGCAAAGAAGAAATATAAGGAGGCCGATGTTGCACAATTCATTTAAAAGCGGCAACACTCCTCTAATTATTTGATTTAAAAAAAGTGGCCCGTAAATGATACATAATGAAGTTCGCGACAAAAGAGTTCGCGACCCATGCACTAACCTGTTTAAAAGCCAATCAAATGAATGCTCGCATCGACATGAGCATAAGAATTAAGTTTGATCTTAATTTTCACTGCGAATTAAGGTCAATTTTTAGTTTCTAGGAATTTTTATTGACGGCCTGGTTATGTAAGATGGCCGTTTAGTGCACACGCATGCGGCACATGATGGTAGGTACCAAAGAGCCCCCGGTTAATGCATCTTCAATAGGTACACAACGCCGAACACAACCGACGCCGACCACATTGCGAAAATCTAGTTTCTGTTGGCGCTGAAGCAGTCGACGCCCCAACAAAGTAGACGCGCGGAGGCCAACACGTCGTGCATAAAAATGAAAACGAAGGTCAGAGTCATCAAGATATGACCAGCTCTGTATGGCTGGCATATGTATCCCTTTGGGGGACTTAAATCGATCATTGATCGTTTTAAAAACGAGGGCACCGGTCGTCTGAGTGCTTCTCGAAACTAAATTAAACAGGGAGTATTCGATGCCAAGGAGAGATTAGCGGCGCGGAATAAAGCAAGTTTTACTTCAAAAGAGACTCAATAAAGGGTCCCCTTGGAGATGACCTAAAATTAAGCATCGAATTCAGTGTACCAAAAAGGTCTCTCCATCGCTTTGATCGCGTCGTGGAAATTTTCACGGTAACTTGTATGAAGAACACACAGGAAGAGGTCTTCTGAGGAAAACAAAAACAAGTTGATCGTATGTTGAAATTTTCCACTGCCATGAGTGTGAGAGGTTATGCAAGAATTTACGGATGTCAAACACGATGAATATTGGTACACTGGATATAAACTATGTGTCACTAAATCTCAATTAATCGAAGGTAAAACATTGGCCTACATTGTTGAAGAGAAATATTAAATTAAGTTTTTAACAAAAGAAATCCGATATCTAATCAATTTCGATCTCACCAAATACCCGTTTTATTGTTAGCTGGTTATTGATACATACCTGAAAGGAGAAGAAATTAAACTTTAGTGACTTGTTACAAAAAGAGGGATTAAAATATGTGTATGGAGTCAGTAGTGTCAAACGAGCGCCGCATTTTCATAAAAACAGACATTTTATGCCAAAAAGACACCCTATAAAGCAGTTAACGGTACACGTTCGGGTTAAATTTGAAATTTCACAAATTACTTGATTCGTGGTGATAAACCCGAATAAGCGTACCATTACGCACGTGAGATGAATTTTAAACTTTATTTGATGAGCATAATTGTATAAGACAAGCGTAACAGAGGGTTCATCAACTTGTTGGGTGTGATAAGCATCTTAAAGGTTCGCTACCGAAACGTCATTTAAATGCTCGTTACACAAATTCGAAAGGATTTTGAAAAGAGTAGCATTAATCATATGTAATGAGGAGATAAATGCGTTTCATGAGGCTCAAAGGTGGTAAAGGTTCATTGCTTGGACTTTTCGCTTTACTCTCTTGTAATATGATAGTGACTAACCTACGGTAGAGAGAAATTTAGTATTGGGAATTGTTTTAAAGAGCATAATATGCTTCATTTCTTTAATCTCTGTATTGTAAACAATGCTTCGAGTTCCTCGCTACACCTTCGAAAAAACCCTGTAGCCTGAGCTATTATACGGATAATTTCGCATTCGGGTTGTTAAGATCAACTCATAAGGCTTTAACAAGATACATGCAGCACAAGAATGCTATCGCAATTCGCAAAACGTCTGTTTCATGATACTTTTCCAAAAATCATCAGCATGTTCAAGTCCTGCGCGGCATATTTTACGTACACGCAGCACATAATATTTTTTGTGAGCTGTCAAATGCTTAATCATGCAGCGTTATGCATCTTTATGCTCGAAATTGAATTATGCCTTCCACCATGATGACAGTTACTCTTACACAGAATTTTTGACTGATGAAGACCATTTGGTTCATTCTAACCTCATATGAAAGACGTTCTAAAAAAGCACGGAGCTTTCTTCTCAAATATGAGCTTCTGACATATGAGGACTGAAAGGATTTAATAAAAACTCAAATACAAAAAGGGATCATCGTCTCGTGTTTTTAATTCTCCCCATCCATATGGTACGATTTGGGTGCAGAAACAAAATCGCATTTATTTCTTCATTTATTTTTTCGCTAAATAATGACAATGTTTTTTGACATTTTAAAGTCTTATGACTGAGTTGAACCACAAGATAAATGAATAAATTAAGTAGTTCAGATGCTAAATTCACTTTCACTCTAGCATCTTTATTTTATTTATGTGACAATCACGTTCCCTAAAAGCGCAATGCCTCATTAAGTGTGAAGTTATCTCATTTAATGAAGTCTACTTTTTTTTAAACAAAAACTCGTTAAAAATAAACCATATAACCAGCTGAGAACAAATGGTTTGGGAACCGTTAAATGTTGTTTTTACTTCCAGCAGTTTAATTGTCAAACTTGTGCAAGCAAACCTGAAACTGTAATTATTCCAAAATCTAGATCACAAATGGAATTATCATATTTGAGTGCGCTTTTATTGTCCACCCTAACGGGTGTTGGAATTTTGCACAAACACAAAAATGATTGTATCCTTCAAGAGATCCGTTATTTAAATTTTAAAAATGACCTAACTATTTGGTTTAAAAAATAAAAGTTTATAAGTTGTTAAATTAATCAATTTGTTTATTTGTACATATATTATATGGCCAAATGAATTTAAATTATTCCGTTATTTAATGTTCAACCTTGAAACTCAATGGAAGAATTACGTCAATAACAATTTTTATCAGACGGAAATAAACTTAAATATATTTATAAATTCACAATGAAATTGAAAGTATCTATATTATTTTTAATAGACTGTCAACAAAAATAAAGATCTGTCATTAAAATTTATTGGCTTCAATGAGTTAAATCTAACGCCATCAAACACCACACTGGCATAAATATTTTCGCGAGTCTCAATCTATTTATGGGTTTTCGGCCGCACCTTTGACGCTTTAATGTCTGTCACATATAACCGTAGAGTCCCGCCATTAATCCTTTTACTTTCAATCAGTTTGTTGATGGTTTATGGAGAGACCGAAGGTAGATTTTATGTCACGGAGTAAATTTTATTAAATAGTCCACCCAAATTTATCCTTTTAACGACGCGTAAACGAACCGGAAGTCTATGAATAAAGAAAAAATTTCTGAGTCATTTGTACATGACTGTCAGAATAATGGTAGCACACATTCATTTAAGTGTGAAGACACTTTATAAAACTGCATGCGCTGTTAACTCAGGACATAACAGTTATGTGTAATTTATTGGGTAGATTCTGTAGACGGATACGAAATGTCAAACGCTCACCAAGCGAACAAAACAGTGGGGAATATAACGTCTTCACATGGATTTCTCATAAAATCTCATAACAAACAAAGGTCATTCGTTTCGATTGTTTAACTTTGAATTTTTGTGTTTCTTTTTTATTCGGTTAATCATTTATCTCCTTATTATGCACAGTGGATTTTTTTTTTTTATTTTTAAAATAAATTAAGTCAATATGCAACACAAAAGGTTTTTTCTCTGTCAAAAACAGCTTGCTAGTTAGCACGATTATTTGCATGATGTATCATTGATGGAATGGCATTATATTTTTTTTTGTGATGTTTAACGTCAAGATGGCAAAAAATTGTCATCTTGTTCTATTTATAGGGAATATGATGTCAATGGTTTTTTGTAGAATATATTTGTAAGAACAATTATGGCCTTTTGGTTGGCAATCGGGAAGAACGCCCCGATTCAGGACTACAAAAGGATTCGGGATAATTAAGAGGAAACGTCAAACGTCAAACGAGAGCCAGAAAACAGTTCTGAGAGTCCTTCTAGACTCTTTGGGAAAGCTCATTCTTTTTCGAAAATTTGAAGGATTTTGCCAAAAACGTTATGTAAAAACCTTTTCACTTTAACACAACCATAAAATTTTTAATGTCTTAAAATGTAGGGCTGCATGTTCGAAAGGCAGTCGTGCTAAAATTGATGTGAAAAAAATATCCTTGATGGATGCCATTGCTAGTATTTTTTCAACATTTATTTTTTTACCACAGAGACTTTTGTTTTTGTTATTGTGAATAAGTAATTCAAAATAGACTTTTGAGTATGATCAGCGAGGGTGAAAGGAGTTTTCCTTTAAAATGAGTAACCCCTGTTTTTTTTTCAAACAGATATTTGACTATTTCATAAGGGAACACTTCTGAGCACTTTTCAATGCACTGCAACCGATTCACTAATCGGGGAAATGGAAGTAAAATAGAAAGGAAGTTGACTCTGTGTGTTCAATAAGTGAACTAATACTTTCGCTTCAAAACATTGGGGGCTTGGTGCAGAACATCGCTTTTAACGGTCCTTCCAAAAATGGAAAAAAGACCTCCTATGGTATCACTATGTTGTTCTTCCGTCCGTCTATCCGTCCAATCACGTAGTAAGTTCTGAACAGTGAGTCGTAGAAAGACAAAATTTGGTGTGCTTTTAAAATGCGGAAATAGCCAGAGAAGCCAACTAGGGCATTTGTTTAACAGTTTGAAGTTTAATGGGAAAATGGATTAAATGTTTTTCAATTCTTTTTTTAAGAACTTAAGGAGGTAAGAACAAGAAAAGCTTAAATGGTAAAAAAGGCCAAGAAAATATATATCCTTCCCTCTATTTCCGAAAAGGTAAGAGGTAAAAATTATAAAAAAATTAAAGTAAAAGTTTTATGCCACCCTTTTTTGTGAGAAAAAAGTGGCAAAACTAAAAAATGGCCCAATGTAACAGTTGACACCACTACGAAAAAAGAATACAGCAGAGTGTGAAATATATCCAGAAACTGTATTAAACAAATAGAATTTTGCAAAAACTGCGCAATAAAGGGAAACTTGACTAACGGAGGTCAAGTTTCCCTAAACTAAAGCCGACGGAGCGCTCCGTGTATATTTTGTTCATACTTGACGGCCTTTTTTTTAATTGGGTGACTACGAAATTCTTGTTCTTTGTGAAAAGCTATATGTTTGTTTTGAACCGCCAGGATCAAAGCACAGCTTCAAAAAAATACGTTCTTTCAGTAGTTTTTGTAGTTCAGGATTGCGTTTGTTTATCAATCAGGAAAGGCGTAGAATAATTAAAATTTACCTAAACAAGGGTGCACAAAGTCCTTGAACTCTATCGCTGCGTGTTTGTTTTCTTTATTTGAAATATAAATGTTTATACGACACATTCCCTAGCCAAATCTATTCAAAGCATAGCTCATGCAAAAATACTAAAACCTTGTATGCCAAGCCATTAGTTTTTATATTAATATTATGCGGATAGGTAAATACATTTTATTTATTCGATTCGATTCTATGTGAAAAATTTAAATTTGAACAACGCAGGATCCGTTTCCTCATAATCAAATTAATGTAAATGAAACCAAGCGAATGAAAATTATTTGGCAATTAATATAAATGACATAATATATAAAAAAAACAAACATATATGTATATGTTAGGCATTTGCGAATGCGGAAAACACACAACATAAAAGTTATGTAATCATTCATGTTTGGCAACATCTAATAGCTGGTTATTCAAATTAGACTCGATATAAGGAATTTTTTTTAGTATTTAATTCGGTCAGTGTAGAGTTTGTTTTAAAAAATAAATCTTCACCCATATCTAAAGGAGAAAAAAATGAATTGCTTATGCATGTAATTTCCATCGCGACACAGGGTGGTAATTAAAAATAAATTAATACTAATTTATCGGTAACACCTCAGTTAGCCAATGAAAAGGTCATCGCCACAATATTGATCATATCATGTCTCATCTGTGAAGAAGGCATAATTAATTATTGTATTTTCTTTGGTAAATCCATAAGAAATGCAAAATAAACCTTCGAAATTAATTAAACAAAATCATCTTGAGCATTGACAAATCATCCATAATTACATTAATATCTATCTGTATCTGTATTATATGCAAATTGGGGTATCTCCTGGTATTTTTTCCAGTTGCATTGTACATTTTTGTATAATAAATCATTTAAATTTAATTTTTCCGTAAAGGCTCAGGTTACCGATGAAAAATTTACCAATTAAGGTTGTCCTTACTTGAATAATGCTTTTTTTTGTACACTAATTGGCTCGTATATTTTTTGAAAGTACTTTTAATAAAATTGTGATTCTTACTTCAAGGAATGATTTATTATTTAAGAATTTGAGTATCTTTTTCACACTAAATAAATTTCATCTTAAAATTTTCATTGTTTTTTGTTTTCCATAAGCAATCTTTGTGATAATATAAAAACTAACATA
Source organism: Neoascia interrupta (assembly GCA_947623515.1). NCBI lineage: Eukaryota > Metazoa > Arthropoda > Insecta > Diptera > Syrphidae > Neoascia > Neoascia interrupta. The sequence goes on along the minus strand of OX392463.1, from coordinate 216,908,384 downwards.
TTTTTAACATAAAAAGCTAATAAAAAAGAATTTAAATATTTTGTATTTTTTGTTGCCGTATTGAGTCACAGAATAACTTTTTACATTGGTTTCGAATATGACAGACGACGCCTACAAGTTCATAAAACGTTAATTGACGGTTCACGTTGAAAAGAGTGTTGATTCTAAGACTGGTTTACGATGGGGTTCACAAAGGGCAAGGTCAAACAAAAATGAGAGTTCCCGGATTAGGCGGACCTGGGACTTGCGATTTAAAATTGGCTGTTTAAAGAGAATTAAAGTCACCATTTTTTTTTTATAAATTTTGTAGTAATAAATAAATGATAGTTGGATCTAAGCCAACTAAGCCTGAAATGGGCAAGCCCGGAATGAGCAGGGTAAAAATTAGGGGGGCTTGAAATCGGAAAGCTGAATTTAGTGTGTTAATATCCGTTCAAAAAGGTATGTCATTAGTCCAGCAATATTCAACAAATTGAAGGCAATTACTAGGGATCATTCTTCATATTACCATAAATAGTAATTTATACGACAAAGGGTGATTCCGGTTGTAGCCCATCATATCTTACCAAAGACAAATATATACTCTTTCGGGGAAAAAACAATCTGACCTCATAGTTCACGATTGCATCGATTTATCAACTGATCTTAGCGTCCGTGTTATCGAAGAAACTATCTTACTTCCATGTATACGTGTGCTAATTGCTTATCTAAATATTTGCATTCTTTTCTGCTATAGTAGAAAAATTCCTTTGCGAAATTGACTGCGGTTTATTTACCAGGGTCTAACAAAAACAAAATCAGTTTAGATCTTTTGCAATAAAGTTACGTAAGTGTTCATTCGAGGCGAGCTGTTCCTATAGCCATGACAAAAATTTCAAGTGTATATACTTAACACAGTATCTACTGCTCTCAAATGTGAGTGATATAATAATTATCGTCCGTCCAATTAATACCAGACATTCAGAGATCGAGATGAAATATAGACATTTGCATACCCATCAAGCTTCTTCTTCGAGTGAGCAACAACTTTCGATTTCATCTCTATGAAAAGTGAATCTACGTGCGTCATTTTTTATAAGATATATTTTTTTCTGCTTTTTGCCAATCTTGAATCTTAATGAGATCCCATTTAAAATCACTTTTTTCGTGTCTGATTATGCACACAAGAATAAAAAAGTTGCTTGCATAGATTTGGCTGGTTTTAAGAAACATACACATGATGTCCTTCGAAATTAAAAGATTCCATAAACGCGTATACGACATTGCAGATGACACGAATGTGTACACATTTGCTGGGACCAACACTCTTTAGCCAAGCTTTGGTACACATTCCAGAATCGCACTTAACACGCATCATCACCTCTTCATCGCAGTCGTTTTAAAGCATCAAGTTTCATTAAGTTCGGCACTTAAAACACAATCCGGGTATGGTATGGCGTTTTGATTTGCGAATGTCACATCTTCAGCCTACTCTGAGGCCATCCATCCATAGACTCTTAAAGCAAAAACTAATGACGAGCCTTTCACTAATTCGAGTATCTTCAATCTATGTGGATTCCCAGCCCAAATGAAAAATAAAAAAAAAAAATTTTGCTCATGGTGATGACATTTAGATTGAAAATCGATTTGTTTCATGCTGTTTTTGGTTTCGGTGTTGATTGCTGCCAGAATTTTTTCGCACGGATAATGGACATTGAAACGGTTTCTACTTTCGTAAAACATGTATGTAGGTGCTGCTGGTATTTAACCGAAAATATGTTCAAAAGTTCAACAAGCTAAAGTTGAGGCCAAAGAATGCTTTAAAGACAATAATTAATGTTTGATCTTGGACCCTCCTGTCAACAGACGTTTGACAGTGTATAAAAAATAGTACTGTTTCTGGGCTATACAATGGGGACTGTTCAGTCTACTTTCAATGTTCGAAGGCTTCTTTTAAATTTACTTAAATAATTTTCTTTAATAAAATACGGGTAGGTTCAAGCACAAAACCGCATCAATAAGTCATTATGTGTCTGTAGATTCTCTCGGCGTCCCTTTGACGGGCAGAATAAGGGTGGGTTATTTCCAGAAAATAATAAATAAGGCTTCTAATCAGTTACGTCAACTAATATAAAAACTAGTTTAACAGGAAGGCTAATTTAAGGATAGTTTAAGTACTTCGAAGGACTTATTTGGAAGTATATTTTGCTGCCGCATTTGAAAAAATACTTGAGACAGCGAGTTCGTAGTTTCAAAGTCAAAAAACAGGCCTCTAGTATAGCCTAGGAAAGGGGGACTTTACAAGGGTTCAAGAATACTTTGAATACTTATGCTTCCCTTAAATATCGAAATAATTAGCTATTCGAAAGTCAAGCCAAAAAAAGAAGAAAACCAATTGCAAAGCACGGAGGAGTTACAATTTATTTCGAGTTTAAAGTAAGGTTTTAACTTAGTTTAGTGAAAAAAAACTCTGAACTTAGAACAAAAAAATCTACTTTATCAGACAAACTTGTTAATGACGAGGTGGAAATTCAAGGAGGGGGGAGTTCACCATCTTACTGTATAGTAAATTTATTAACTAAAGACAAAAATTAAAATGAATCCAATGTGAACGCAAATTTAATTTAGAACGAATTTTTGTATCCATATGAACAGTTACTTAAATAATAACAGTTACTTAAAATGCAAGGTACATTCAAGGTGATTGGAAAGGTTTAGAGCTGGTTTCGAGATTGGGGACTGATCTTAATTTCTTGTGATAAACTTATGCCTGGTACAGTGAGCTCATGGTAGGCCAAAAAGATTTAAATTTAAAGATAATCTGTTCGCATTTAAAGTTTGATTTGTGCATAGTCTTGAAATTAAATAATAAATCAAAAACTTTCTTCCAATGCTTTCGCGTGGTGACAATAAGAGAATAGGGAATACAATTCCTGCTATAATTTTTAAGTTATACTCCCTGCTTTCTTAAGAGGAACTTTTCGCGCGAGGATTCGTCAAATAACGTGCCCTTATAGCATTGTAATAAAAATAACAATATTGTCCACGAGCTCAACTTCAAATTTTATGAACAGAGATAAGCATTGCTAGTACATTTTTGCTCATTTTAAAAGGGTCCTTTTAACTATGTAAGAGCGTCACTCTATTTCTACATGAAACGGGAGAATACGCCACTCTTGTAAAACACTTCTTGAAACATGGCTCCAAGTACTGCCACATCAATTTTACGTAATAATATTACGACTGGGGGTCTGTATCCTTTAACTGGATGCCAGTTTTATGTTGCGCAGATTGCAAACGAAAAATCCACATAAAATACTTCGAATTATCCAAAAGGCAATAAAAAAATCCATATACCAAAAACTCATATCAATAAAAACAATCCAAGCGCAAGAGATTAAACCTCTAAACGACTTAACTGTCTTCACATTTCAGATGCAGTTGCCGATACCCCGGTCGTGATTACAAAACGTTCAGATTCAACCGCAGCAGCTATTTTTGAGTCGAACCTAGTAATTATCACGTTAACACTCCCCGCCTGTCAAAGTCTCGTTTAAGGTCAATATTGATTTTGACACATATTTTTAAAACCGTCGAATGACACTATTTATCATCCTTTTTTCGAAGGAAAGTTTAATATATTTGTTGTTTAATATATAATAAAGTAACACTCACCATGCAAAAAACTGCACGAAGGCTCATTTTGTTTAATTATTTTTTAGGGGACGAAAAAATTAAGGGAAAATCAATATAAAATAATTAACTTTACACACAAAATCACAGCCAATAATACGTAGATGTTTAAAACAAAATAAATAAATTAAACCACGATCACTTCAAAACTCATTCACGATTCCTATGCGAAAATAAAAAATAAAAAAAAGCAAGAAAAAAAAATTAGATAAAAGTCCTTTTCAGAGACAAATCTTAAAGAGATTCAAGTCTTTGAAAACGCCTTACAGTCTAAGGCCAACGTAATGGGACAAAAACAGATCGTACAGTTTAAGTCGATCTTAAGCAACTGAAGAAGATCTTCGCAAAACTTTTCAATATAAACAAGAGGAGTCCAAAAGACACTTTTGATTTTTTTGTTTTTTGACTTTCAGTATGTCTGTCGTCATCAAGACATCTCAAACCAGCTGACGACGCTAGGTGTGCGATGTGTAGGCCAGGTGAGCTGCAAAAGATACACACACTGTATATGTATCTCACGGGCAATGTGTGACGAAGATGATCCACACAGGGGCACTGCGTACACTAGTACATATCTGGCGAGACAGGTTTAATGAGCTTTTTTTTTATATATTCGTGACCACGGAACGCACAGGCTTAGTTGTATGTTGCGTGTGGGATAATCCCAAGAATTTTATTGAATTATCATTCAAAAGCTGAAAAAAATCGTTGGCTGCCTTGTCGGAATTTGGCTAAAATGCCGGTGATCATGGTGGTAGTCGGTAGTTTACATCTGAACTGGTGACTATGGCTAAGACATAGATATCCACTCGCATTAGCATATTTTTGGAAATATTATTCTGCACTGGTTATCAAGTTATGCAACACTTAGTTGCTACCGATTTGTTGTTTGCTTGTTCTGTGGATGTCAATAATTAACATAATCAACCTCAGAAGTGTGAAAATCTGCATCAATGAGTTTCTAGGAAATATACAAGAGCAGTTTGTATGTGACTAAGTGGTTTAGCACGAAGACGCGGTGATCAAGTCATGCAGCGTACATCCCCTGCGAGTGTTGTTAGGATCTGCAAATGGGCTTTTTTAATCGAACTAAGTACCCACTTCCATTCGAAACGTCATGGGAGCTTTTAACTGTATTATGTTTATAGTATTTTATTGTTTAATATTGAGTTGAGTGGGCAGGGCAGTGTTTGCCACCGTTTTAGAGATGAAAAACTTGCGCACACCACCGGCCGTTGTCGTTTTTCACATTTATCTTTGCAGGAAGTCATTGACTTTGACGTTTGAAGGCAGGTATTTGCTGGAATTGACTAGATTAATTTTGTTGTCACTATGACAATTTTTTTGTTTTCTACCAACAAAAGAGGATCAAGTAGCTAAACAAGATGCCTATCTGCAGGCTATTATACTTTTAATGTAAATCCTAAGAAAATAAAAAGACAACAAAATTCGATCAGCGAAAGAATATTTAATTCAAAAATCTCTTATCTTAATCTTAATTCAAAAATCTAAATATGGAAGCTTCAAAAAAATTGTTGCTGATTTTCAAATATTATATGAAATTTATTTGCCACAAATTTAAAAGAAAAAAAAGTTGATAGTTAAAGCAAATCAATTGAATCGTTGTTATGTTAAGGCTAAGGATTCAAAAAGAAAAATAATATTTCAAGCAATAATTGATAAGTAATTTGAATACTTCCCATTTCTTTAGACTCGTTCGTTGCTGACATTAATTCTACATATCGTGCTTAAGTTTCTTTGAAAAAGCAAGCAGAAAACTTAAATCAAACTCACAAAGTAGGACAGGCTTTTTGGCTGCACATGAGTTACCTTATTTGTATAGATTCGCAAATACGATCATAATTCACAATTCCATACTTACCGTTTTTTTGATTTCTGGTCATGATTTTTTTTATTTGCAGGGTCACTCACGAGGACGAGTCTTGGTATTTCTGCTACAACCATCAGACCGACAATCAGCAGGTCCTGGGTTCTATCCAAGATCCAACCAACCATTTTTGTTAACATTTTTTGTTGATTTAAACAATTATTGTGAAATCAAGCTGCACGCACTACCCCCTTTAATTGTCGAGGTACTATCATCTGCACTACAGCCTTACTTCGATCTCGCGATTGAGATGCTGCCTCTTAAACAGCCAACTTGTTCTCTCTGTATAACAATTTTTCATAAAACCAACAACATGCAACATAATTTAAAAGCTGATCACGCCGGCCGGGCAGGTCATAATTCTGTTTTTTGAAATTCTGACTAAAGCACTAAAATTCTGCTTACTCTGCTGCTTCAAGCAAACTTTTTACTTTTTCATTGAAAAAAGCATTTGTAAAAACAAAAAACAGACAGTGGGCTTGCAGGGTGAGGTGCACCGCCCCATACATATATGCCTGTGTCGCTTTGTCAAAGATGAATTCCCAGAATTTTGTAAAACAGAATGTTGAAAAACAAAATTTTGAGGAGCAAAATTTTGAATAGCAGAATTCTGAAAACCAGATCTTTGAAAGCTGAGTTTTGACTCCGACAGAATTTTGACCGCAACCCAAATTATCACGTAGTCAAGCAGCAATGCGCAAATTTACTAACATAGGTAAGTCTTTTATGATTAGCCATACCTAATCAGCTTAAAGGATTACTTACTTATAGACGATCGGAATCCACTGATCCGTGGAGGCTTCACAGTACTAGCAACGAATATTCAGCGTACGTAAGTCAAAAAAGTGAGGTCGTCGAGTTAATCAAAGAATAAATCGTATGCACCGTAGCTTAATGGTCAGAGCACTACCCGCGATAGGTAAAGATTGCAGAATCATACTTTGCCTCATTTCGTCCACTAGTATCGCAACTGCACTCTAGATACAATGATATTTGGCTAGTTTGGTTGAGCTGCATACCGACATAAACCTAGTTAAAAAGCTATGCATTTCAAGACGGACATTGTTCTACAGAATTTTTTTAAACGCTAGTTGCGATTCGAGCCAGCTAGGAATTAAAGGACAAATCATGGAAAACAAAGGAGCTATCAGGGTGTTCGATACAAGATCTAAATAAAGGTCGGCACATAAAGTTATACATACTTGATTGAGTAACTCTTAAGATAAAGTCGGAAGTTAAACGAAACTTGCTGCTATCGGACCTATCTGGTGCTGTGGCGCAATGCCCAGTGTGTACGCCTATTACGCGGGAAGTATGGGTTCAAATTCTAACATCGTCATCAGAAACAAAAAAGACTCCTTGTTTTTCACGGTTTCTACCTTCGCGGGGGCCTGACAAGCCCTCCAAGAGGAACATTTGTCTCGTAAAATTTCTCAATTTCTCAACACAGCATACGTGGTTGAGAATTTGGGCCTGGTTCACATCGAGTTTTTGCGCCACTCTAGTAATTTTTAAAACTGGATAGTTTTGTCTCTGTTGTTATCTTTACCTGCTCATAGTCCGTGCTTTATTTACAACTAGCCCTAGAGACTGGCGGTTAGGTTCTTTGTTAAACACACTACAACAAAGTGCTGATTGCGTAAATTCGTGCAATCAATGCGAATTTACGACAGGTATAAAGCTTTCCTTTACAGTGAACTATGAACGCTGTCTTAAGAAATATAAACATTTAAATATTGGAAGACTTTAATTACTTGAATAAGGTACTTGTTTACTTGACTCGGCTTTGAGGTTCTTATTTTAATGCTTACTCTTATGGGCCAATTGGTTTATATGGCCGAAAGATAGTTCAAATAAAAGCGAAATAAAACGATTAAAACTTTAAGCTAGAACTTCAAAAATATAGACTCTGCTGGTCTCTTTCTCCCATCTCTTATTTGCAATGATAGTTGCTTATCTTAACGCTAGCCTTAAGCCCCGTAATCAAAACACCAGTACTCTACCTAAGCTAAGGACATATTTGAAATATATTGTCATTTTTCCTCTCTCAGTTGAATTTCTTAGGTAGCACATTGACTCCTTCCAATTTCGTATTCAGATCATGTCAATCTATTAACAGTCAATTAGCTACCTATTTGTGGCTCTTTTCTAAGCTGTATTCCAAAATTCTTGTTTTTCATTTTGCTGTATACCAAGATGATCATGTTTATGTCATAACAATGACATGAACATGATAATTCAGTTTAGATACCATAAAAAAATCGTGCGACTATTTTGCTAGATCTGCATTTTGTGTTTTAGGAATTCATTTGAAAGAAATGTCTAATAAAGTTGGACCTCCAAAAAAAAAAAAAACAAAACATTTACAAACAATCTTTTAATTATTTTGAACAGTTGAGAAATTTAAATGAGAATTTAGAAAATTAGTTCCATTAAAACAGGTGGAGAAGTTTAAGTATCTCGGGGTCTTTTTCACGAAAGATGGGAGGAGTGATACTGAGTTGTCCTGTAGAATTGGCCAAGCTGGAGCAATAGTAAAGGAACTGCGCCGACGGTCATCAGGAAAGCTGAGCTTGGAGTGAAAGCAAAGATCTCAGTTTTTAATTCAGTGTTCGTTCCGACCCTCATCTATGGTCATGAAATTTGGGTAATGACCGAAAGAATTAGATCGCGGGTACAAGCTGCCGAAATGAGATTCCTGAGGTGCGTTGCTGGTGTTACTCTAAGGGACAGAGTGAGAAACGTCAGTATTCGTAGAAACCTTAATGCTGAGCAGCTACTTCTCCGAGTGGAGCGATGGATTCTTCGATGGTTTGGACACGTTGTTCGCATGCCCCCTGACAGACTTCCTAGACAGGTCATGCTAGCCGAGATGCGAGCTCGTCGCCCCCATGGTAGGCCAAGAAACAGGTGGTGGGATCAGGTAAAGAACCTCTCAGAGTCCCGCCTGGGGATTGCGCCGGAGTCTCTTGAGTTGGTGGCGGAGGATCGAGAGAGATTGAAGGACCATTTAGCCACCCTCGCTCCGCGACCCTTTTAAAGGATAAGCGGCATTTCGAAAATGATGATGATGATGAATTTAGAAAATGGCTTACGCTATATGGGAAATACCCAACAAACATTCATGGCAGTGGAGAAGCTCACATAACTCTTAATTATTTGTTAACGTTAACAATTATCTGTTTTCACCAAAAGTTATTTGTAAGGGATATATGCGAAGCATGCTTTTACTGCTGTAAATAAGGAATAATTCTAGAGAACAGACGCCTCGGGGGTCAAAAAATTTCGTGCATACTCTGACTGTGCTTTGAAAGTGTTCTGATCGCTAATCTGAATTATTTTTGTTATATCTGATGATGTGGAAGCTTCACACCAAACAATCAATTCACAAAATTATATCTTTATTAAACATAAATAGGTATTTTTAAATTTTTGGAGGAAGAATTAATCACTTCTGCCGTCTACTTTTATTCAAGTTGTTTAAAGTATTATTCTGGCGAAATATTTTTGAGCCTAAACTGCTGGATACTTTTCAGGTCTTAAGTCAATCAATAGGAATTGACTTAAAATATTACATTTCGTGAATTGTAAAAATTCCAACAAAAGTTAGAAACTTTTTTTGCAGTCGAAATTCGCCTCAGTAAAGTCATGAAAACAAGGATTCCACTTTTTTGGAATGTAAGTTCTGTGAAAGAAATTCACGTTCATTTGGGCGGTAACCAAATGGGGAGGGTCGTTTCAACGTCTTTCAACGTTGTCTTGCTTAAATTACTTGTTTAATTTTAACTAAAAAAAACTCTTCAAACAACTTTATTCCAAAGCGTAAATTCCAAAAAAAGTACAAGACTTGTTTTGTTTTTTGCTTTATTTTGTTTGTTTCTTTGTTTTTTTTTTCCTAGAGCCTTCTTGTAAAATCCAAGGGTGGTTGCTAGTCCTTCTCAAATTGCAACACAGCCTAAGCCTAACCCACTACCAGTAGTCTACTGGTGACGCATGTTGGCTTTGGGCTAGGCCTACGGCTTACAACCAACTACAGCATCCAATTAATAAATATGAGAATCTTACTTCTTAAACATATGGTTCAGGTTCAGTTTAAATTTCCCTCGACCCTAAGATAAGTATTTTGTGTGTAGCTCACGAGCATCCTTAATTTTTTATATTTAAATTCACACTGTTTCGGTATCTGTAAAAGATTAGAAAAGATTTGGTTCTAAGTAGGTATACTGTACATGATTGACAATAAATCCAATAAACATAAACGAAAATATTTACGCTGAAGACGAAAATCTTTGCAAATTCAATAGATAGAAGGAAAAAACACCTTCTCCTATGCTTCCAAGAACAGATAAATAAATAAAAGTTAGGCAAAAAAGACCAATTGCCGAAACTCCCTTGGTGTAAATATTTACTTTCACCTTCAATTCATCGCAAACATGTGCATAGATGTTTATCTTTCATGCAGACACACAGACACATCCCTCACAAGCTCAATCGATGAGTGTTTAGGAGACGTAATCTCAGGAACGTCTATCGCAGATATTAACAGATAAGATTGCCCAAGGTTAGGGTTCAACAGCCAGAACGAAAAAGAAAACGAGTTTCGCCTTTTCATCTCATAAAATTAAAATCAATATGAAATTAATATGCATGCGTCGCAGAGGTTACAGAAGTTTTCTGTTATGCAAATTTTAGACGCCCAGAAAAGACTGCCTGGCGGGAGATGGCTATCAGATGAGATACTTGTTCCTAATCGGCTTATACAAACTGTATCGTTCTTGAAATGCGTTTTTGGGAAACAGTTGCTTTTCTTTATTGCATAAAAATTGTAAAAGTGAAAGCAATACTTATGATTATTCAATTATTCTATAATGCAGACACCATGAGGTGTTTTGAACTTTATTATCTTTTGAATGCTTCAAGTGGCATTATACATTCCTAGTTTCGAGGCAATAAGTATGGATCTAATCAGAAATATATTGCGACACCGAAGGAAGGCAGGGGTGCTAAATTTTATGTGTGCGTTGCTCAAGCTTGGTTGTTATGTTAAGAAATTGTTAAGGAAGAAAACACAGTGTCTAAGCGTAGTTTATCCAAGGGTTGCTTGCGGGACCAGGTGTATTACAGAACAATCGAACTAAATCCACCTCGAATAGGGAACTATAACTTAAGTGTTTTTAGCGGTCCGTCCCAAAATGGAAAAAGGACCTCTTATGGTATCGCTACGTTGTCCGTCCGTCCGTCCGTCCAATCGCTTTATAATTTCTGAACGGTAAGTCGTAGAAAGACAAAATTTGGTGTGAGTATAAACTGCGGAAATAGTCAGAGAATCCAATGAGGGCAATTTTTTCAAGCCAAAAAAAAAACGGTTTAATTACAGTTTGAAATTTCATGTGAGAATTGACTTAATGTTTTTTAGGGTTTTTTTTTTTCAAGAAGTTTAGTAGGTGAGAACTAGAAAAACGAGACTTAGGTTTAAGAAATACAAAGCTTTAGTTAAATGATAAAAATTTTCGAAAATATCAAAACGTTTTTGAGAAATGAAGAGTCGAAAATGCATGACGTTTTTTTAAGTGTTGGAGGCCGTAACTTTTGAACGGCTTATCGCTCAAAATTAATATTGAACACACGTATAAGGCAACTCAAAGTAAACCAAGTGCTTAGGTCATATTTTTCAAAAACAGTTTGAGTACTGCAGTTTTGACGCATTTTCGAAAAAAAAATCGCAAAATTGCATGAAAAAACGTGTGTGCGTCCCCCTTATCTCCAGTGGTGTTTGGTGAAATTCTATGAAAAAAATCACACCCAACAGAAATAATTCAAAATTTTAAGGAAAATTTTAGTGGATTTTGAAATTTCAAAATCTTCTGAGATTTAACTCAAAAACATTAAAGCATTTTCAAAAACAATTTCTTTTAAGTCTTCTAGTAGCTTAACGGTACAAGCGATCTTCTTAAGATTCGGTTAAAGTACAAAGCTTACAAAAAGAAGGAAGGCTGCGTTAAAATTTTTTTAAATTGCCGTTTTTAACCTAAGTTTTTAGAAGCCTCTTTAAAAAACTAAATAAAAAAGGAGCTTGTTTTACCGTTTGCGCATAAACCGGTGGCCGTAGAATTAAAAAAAAAAAAACATCCAAGGAAGTGCTGCTGGTTGTGTTATTGGAAAAAAGTCTAACAAGAACTGGAAAAAACTTCAAAACATTTGTTTCATGGATTTGAAATTTAAAAAATTATAAGAAAGGTCAAAAGAACGCATAGTGGGGTGCCGTGGCGTAGTGGTTAGTGTGTGTGCTTACTACGCCGGAGGTCTGGGTTCGAATCCTGCCATCGTCACCTGAAAAAAAAGACTTGTTCTTTTTCACGGCCCCCACCTCCGCGAGGGTCTGACAAGCCCTCCGAGAGTATCATTTGTCTTGAAAAACTTCTCAAAGTGCCGTTCGGACTCGGCAAAAAATTGTAGGTCCCTTTGTATGTAAAGAAATTAACACACCAGCATACATTGTTGAGAAGTTGGCCCTGGTTCACCTCGAGCTGTTGCGCTACATTATTTATTTTTTATCAAAAGAACTCATATGTCTCCCCGTCTATCTCCCAAACGGTATAAAGTATAATTTTTAAATTAACACCGGACATAGTCCATCTTCTTAAATTTTATACAAAACTATAGCAGACTTCGAATATTCAAAAACTTCGAAAATTTAACTGAAAAACGTGAAAACATTTTCGAACACTATTTTTTAAAGATTTCTAGTTCCTTAACGGTTTTGGCCTTGTTTAAATTTGGCTGAAGTATGTAATGCTTAAAAGGCGAGCGAACTGCATCAAAAACGTTTCAAAATTGCCGTTTCCGACTATAAGTTTTAAAGCCCATTCAACAAGCGAAATAAAAAACAGCATATTTTTACCGTTTTCTCAAAAATCCATGTCTGCAGAATTTGAGAAAAGTGGAAAATGCTAGCACAGGTGGTTGTTAAATTGATCAAAATGTCTAACGGTAATTAAAAATAGTCGAAATTGCTGTCTTATGGGTTTTAAATTATAAAAATCCTAAAAAATTCTTGGCCTATTTTAGGATTTTTATAATTTAAAACCCATAAAACAGCAGAGTATGTCCTTCCCTCTATTTTCGAAACGTTAAAGCTTTTTGTCAGCCTATTTTAAGAGTAACGAATTCCAATATAAAATCACCCAATATAAGAACAGTAACCAGCACTATGAAAAGAGTATATTACAGACTGTAAAATATATCCAGAAATAATTTTAATAAATAAATAGAATGTTACACAAACTGCGCAATATAGATGACTATAACCTTCAACAAAAGCCGATGGACCGCTCCGCGTATGTCTTCATACTTGACGGTCCTTTTTACTTGCACAAAAATGTTTGCTTAGTTCAAAAAAAGATTTAGCTAAAAACTCGCTGTATTTATCAAATATGTATACTTTAGAGCTTATATCAAAATTAAAAAACTTAAGAAGTAATCAGAAACTATACATTTCGAGGTTATTTAATTGCTCGAAATGTAATTCCTTCTGTGGTTCTGTTCATCCTCTTTGCCGTTCTGTCCGTCGGTATCCTGGGCTTTGTGATGGGCTTTCAGTCAATTCTCCTCAAACTAGGGTTTGTCTCTTCACGAGAATCAGGAAGATCACGTTTATCTACGCGATTATAATTCACGGCACTTTCAAAGTGCTTAAACATAGGTGATGATTACGAAATTAAGGTACCAAATAAAATTAAACCAAGAATTATTATACCAAACATGAAGTTTAAAAACAATGAGGATGAGTTCATTGAAAGACTGAAAAGGCAAAATAATGTAATTATAAACAGTGAGCTAAAACTTGTCAAATATTTTGAAAATAAGAAAAATAATGTGATAAATTACAACGCAATCATTGAAATTGACGCTGAATCTTTTCCGAAGGTAATTGAGGAAGGTAAACTCAGCATTGGTTGGGAGCGATGTAGAGTTTTTGATGGTGTGGAAATCATGAGATGCTTTAAATGCAAAGGATTCAATCACAAATCGACCGAATGTAAGATTATGGAGGAAACATGCATTAAATGCTTAGGAAATCATAAAACCAGCGAGTGCAACAGTGAAGCAGTCAATAAATGTATAAATTGCAAAAGAGCAAACGAAAAATTTAATCTCGGGCTAGACGACAACCATACGTCACTTAACAGAACATGCCCAGTCTATCTTAATAAACTGGAAGCCAGAAAGAAAAAAATTGGATATTAGCAATTAAACACAATCAAGGGTATTTATATAAACATTCAGGGTTTAACCAATAATTTTAATGAGCTGGAGATATTAGCAGATACTAAACAGTACGAGTTCATGATTTTGTCCGAAACACACCTAATCGAGAAAAAGGTAACCGACAAACTAGTCAACATAAAAATTGAAGGATACAATGACATCTCTTGTTTCTCGAACTCGACTCATACCGGAGGTACAACAATCTACGTTAAAAGAAACTGGAAAGTGACTAAAGTACTTGACAAATCAGTTGATTACAAGAGATGGCTACTTGCGTGCAAATGTAAATGTAGCAGTATGGAACTAGTCATAGTTGCTGTGTATAAAGCGCCAAATAGTTCAGAACGAGAATTTTGTGACTTCATGGAGGAAAACATCGAGAGGTTGACTGAAACACAGGCAAACATTGTGATTGCTGGGGACTTCAACATAAATTGGAGCAAAGATCACCTTTATAAGCGGGAGATTGAGAGAATTCTCAATGATAACTGTTTGTCGCAGAAAATGATGGAGTATTCTAGAGTAACGGAAACATCAAACAGTATAATTGACTACGTCGTTTCAAATATGAGTAATCTCACAGCTCGCACAAATGCGAATAACAAGATTTCTGACCACGAAAGTATTGACGTGTTAATAAACACCACTAAGAATCTAAATGTGGACCAGAAAAAAATAGAAATATACAAATACAAGAAGGACCTCTTTACACATAAATTAAGGGAATCTGATGCAACATTTAACGTGGCTGTAAGCATACATGAGAATGCGAAAAATATCGAAATGATGCTTAGAAATACGGCAAAAGAATTCACTAAAAAGAAAACTATAAAAATGGATAATAAAACAAGTCGATGGTACACAAATGAACTGAAAGCTCTTAAAAAGAAAGTAACCGAAAAATATCAGTTAACTAAGCACTACAATAGAAGCGAGAATTGGGAAGAATACAGAAGATTAAGAAACTACTATAAAGTAAGAATAATCAACGCAAAAAACAGCTACATAAGGAATAAGATAAGACACGCAAACGGACAAAAAGAAATGTGGGTAACTATCAAAAAAATGGTTATTGGACAGCATACAAACGAAATCAAAAATATATGCTTCGATGGAAAGGAGTATATCGACGAATTCGAAATCGCTAAAAAGTTCAACGATTATTTTGTTGAAAGTGTGGGACAGATAGTTAAGTCAATAGAAGATGTTGAATATGTCAATCATTTAAATGAAACTGAAGTTAGATTCAAATTCCGTGAAATAACGCTACAAGAACTAAAAATTATTTGTAAAAAACTAAAAAACAAACCTGACTTCGACAAGATAAGCCCACAGGCTATATTGGATAATTGGGATATCTTGGGACGCACAATACACAGGATTGTAAATGCATCTCTTTTAAATGGTGAGTTCCCAAGTTCATGGAAAGATTCAATGATTACACCGGTGCAAAAAGTAACGAATACGAATAAATGTGAGGAATTTCGACCCATAAACACACTTAAAACGTTAGAGAAAATTATTGAATCTGTTGTAAAACAACAAATGGTGAAATATCTCGAAGATAACAATCTTTTATCTATCTATCAATCTGGATACAGGAAAAACTATTCTTGTGAAGCGGCAGTTAACCACTTAGTTAACGAATGGAAGGACGGCGGAAAGAGAAAGAAAATAATAGCTCTATTCTTGGATTTTAAACGTGCTTTTGAAACTATCGATCGGGATATACTTTTAAGGAAGCTGCATAAGTATGGAATACAGGGTACTGAGCTGGAATGGTTTAGATCTTTTTTGACTAGAAGACAACAACGCACTAAAGTGAATAATACCGTGTCCGGTTTCGTCGAGGTTGAGCAAGGAGTGCCACAAGGTTCAATTTTAGGTGCACTTCTATTTATACTGTACATCAATGATCTGCCAACAATTATAAAGTTTTGTAAAGTAATTTTGTACGCCGACGACACATTGATCTACGCTGAGGGGAAAGACGCTGAGGAATGCAGAAGCAAAATCAACAACGATCTAACGCAACTAATACTCTGGCTAAAAATGAACAAGTTGAAACTAAACGAGCAAAAAACTAAATTATTGGAAGTAAACCTACCGAGCGAAACCAACATCAACATAAACGGAAAACGAATTGAAAATGTAAGCAGTATCAAATACTTAGGAATGACGATTGACAAGGATTTGAATATGCATGAGCATGTCGATTACGTATGCAAAAAAATAGGCAAAAAAATTGGATTTTTCAAGAGGATAAGAAAACAAATGGATGACATGACTGCCGTAATAGTATATAACACCATTGTGAAGCCACACTTTGAGTTTTGCGCTACTATTTTGTACTCCTGTTGCAATCAAAACCACATTCAAAGGCTTCAAAAACTCCAAAATAAAGGTATGAGAAGTATCCTAAGGTGCAATCGTTTCACCCCAATAAATTCTATGCTGGAAGCGCTAAGGTGGTTGAACGTCAAGCAAAGGCTGGAGTACAACACTTTGATAGCTGTGTTTAAAATCAAACATGGTGCAGCACCGAGGTATTTAACGAACGAGGTCAGAAGAGTAAGAGATGCGCAGCCGTACAATCTACGAAACATAAATGATTTTAGGTTACGAAATCAGTTTTCATCAACAGGTAGAAATACAATTGTATATAAAGGTTTTAGTCTGTTTAATAGCTTACCAAGTGATATTAAAAATGAGCAGAATTTTAGAACGTTTAAACGTAAATGCTTAGAGTTTGTAAAAAGAAGAACATAAGAGAATTAAGACTGAATTAAATAAATTTGTTAAACTTTTGTAAAACTTATATTATAACTGTAAGAGAAGTATGGATTTTGTAAAGTATTAAATTAATACTAATAAAGCTTACTAAACTAAACTAAACTAAACTAAACTAAACTAAACTTAAACCAAATAACAAAACCTTTGGAAAAACATAAAGAAAATCTTCGAAAAAACGTAGTTCATATATAGTATATGCATAACTGTGAAGTGACCACTCATCCCAGACACCAGCTATTGTTTTCGGGAACAGGATTTCCTTGAAATGTGATGCTGCCTTCCTTGCTTCAAAGAGCAGGTTGTTTTGCCTAGGCACCCCCCAAATTTGAATTTAAATTCAAATTTAGCTCAGCGGCACTAAATAGGTAACTAATTATAATTGACTCTAATATTCATAGAATTTTATTAGGTGTCCTTTTTCTTACAGAGCAGAGCTTACGAAATATTGGTGAACCTTTTTTCTGTAAACGTAACGACTATTAAAATTTATTACAACAATAACAGCATAAGTTTGTCAATTTTTATGACAATTTGAGAGTCGTGGGAATCTCAAACACAAGTGGATAAAACGTACAATCATACTATACGTGTGTCGCACCAAAGAAATTCTCTCCTCAGTAGATGAAAAGGCTGCAGAAAAGGTTGAGATCCTCTGGCCAGACCTACGCCTAGAAAAACCCTACTCCTTCGAGTTATATATCGAAAGTAACATTCTAACTTTTACTTTCAGCGAAACTGAATAATAAATTAAATCTCTTACACACGACGCCTGAATGCGATGATATAATCGAGCAGAAATGCTGAAGCCGCCTTATAGTTAATACGAACCACGTTCAAACTGGTTCCTATTCTTTAGTGCCTCGGTATCAGAATTTTGGTAATCTTCTGATTTAATTTAGTGATCCTCTCTCCGCGTCGAGCTAAATATAGCTTTTTGTTAAAATAGTGGTTTTGGCGATTCCAAGCTGAGGATCGCTAGCCAATGCATTAACCTTAGCGGGAGGCTCGCGAAAAATTTCCGCATTAAATCGGTTAGTTTATCATGCAACCGACAGTAAACCTACATACGCAATGTCCATAACATTTGTACCTGTGCATCCGTGTAGCCATAAAAATAAGCTTGCCATCCGATTTTGAATATTATCTTTAAAATTAGTCACGATATTTTATTATACGTACACATATATGAACTCGTGTGTGTATATGGAACTAACCATTGACGATAAAACTGTAGTAAGCCAACAAACGCCTCCAACCAATTTATTCAGCCTTCCCCCAAAAAGTGAGGCTTTACCAGAAACAAACTTGTACATTATGGATTTCGCGGCGATTGGCTAATTATTAAGGCAGGCACACAATTTACGAGGTGTCGTTGCCGTCAATCGCTAAAGGTCACGATCAGTCAGGGATCCAAAGCAGAAGTTATTTTTTTGTTGTTAACGAACTTGGTGTTTTGTTTTGAAACCCGAAATTTTTGTAACGAACTGATTTTTCATAAAACAAAAATTTATTCATAATTTGTAAATCCTTGTCATTATACGAGTGCAATGATTGGAAATGAATTTATGTCAGGTGGTTGTCTGACATTTTATACGGTTAATTTGTACGCTCATGACAAACTGAATTATGGATGAAAATGAATCACGGCGCAGTTTGACATGGCTGCGACTAGCCCTTTTTTTGTTTTAAGCTGTCAATGAGGCACACTGAATGGCATTTTTCATACTTTGATTTACATTTTGATTTGGCAATTAAGATTCATTTTCACATGGTGCAATCGTAGACGTACAGATCGTGATTAAGGTCTTTCCTTGTGCTCATGTTGGTGACTTGTTAGTGCTGATGTCTCTAACGCCCGCATGAATCTTATGAATGTGGAGCAAGGTTCTGACGCAAACCATTAACGGATGGATGTTTGTTAAAATATTAAAACAGTTGCTTTGATTATTTGTCTGAAAAAACAAATAATATGCAAAACTGATTTTGGTTAATGGCGTCAGCATTGCTATTGACCAAGGCATCAGTTAAGGCTCTCGAAAAAGAGTTTAAGACCAACTCGGTGGGTTTCTTGTTTTCTTTTAAAAGTTGTCACATATACAGATTGATATTCTTTTATAATACAAAAGTTTACAAATGCAAAGCGCAACGGCCCGAGGTGAGCGGGACAATCTTCTCACAACCATGTTTGTTGTAACGTTTTTTGACACATGTCAACATGTGGAAATAATGACCGTAGACCCCTAAGACTATTTAGAGATGTAATCAAGATCGACAGGCTAATCGATGAAGCCATGTCCGTCTGTCCATCTGTATGTGTAGAGCTTTAAGATCTTTGAAACTGAGTTATAGTGCCGAATTTTGGAGCACAGTTTCAGTTTGTTACCAAAGTTGCACAGACAAGGTGTAAAAATTGGTCAAATCGGTCAATGGCCACGCCCACCATTGACTTGAACGTAAGAAAACCTCAATTGCATTTTACTTTAAAGGACCGTTTGACCAAGTAAGACAAGGAGCACAAATATTTGTGTGTGGCAATTGTGGGTAGGCACCTTTGACTGGGTGAAAATTGAAGAGCCCATACAATCATCCATGCCTTCTTTTACGATGTAAGTTACTGAAAACCTTGTTGTCTCTGAAAATTCTTTTTAAATCGAGAATATAACACTTGATGGTCCTTTGGAAAAACTGTAGACAGGGCCTTTTCTCATGGATGACTTCAATGGCACTTGGAAGAGTGTGATTAAGACGCACGCTTGGATAAAAGCTGGACCCGAAATACTTTGCTGGACTTTCGTTATGCGCTTACGCGTATGCTTTCGACCACGAAAATCTTTTTTGCATAATAAAACAAAAATACACGTGGTGTCGGCTGGCGGAGTTTGAATCAGAGAACTCTGATAGACTTTATTTCATCGTGCCTCGTGTGTTTAAGAAATAATTTGTGAAATTCGGGGTTTGAGAGGCG
The DNA here is from genome assembly GCA_947623515.1 of Neoascia interrupta. Taxonomy (NCBI): domain Eukaryota; kingdom Metazoa; phylum Arthropoda; class Insecta; order Diptera; family Syrphidae; genus Neoascia; species Neoascia interrupta. Next base: position 216,888,798 of record OX392463.1, on the reverse strand, counting down.
CTAGCTTAATGATTGATCACCACCAGTATGGTACAAATTGTACCCCAGCGACAGTGCTTTTTTTTAACAAGAAAACCAAGATTAGTGGCCTGCATACAAGATTGTGACATCGACTTGAGAAGAGGATGTTTGTGGAGTAAAGCGGCTTGGTGTAGCAATTGAACGGATTTCGCCAAAGGCTAGAACAAGAGGTGCGAGCGAGATAGTTACGCGAAAAACTCTATTGTGTTAAGGGGATCAGCATCCTAACATCCTGAATGGCGGGGCTCATAAATCATGATAGAGTCTTCGTTCAGTTGGGAGGTGAGGACAATGGCATCATATAACTGCAGTTGGGTACCACACCGAGTTGGAAATTAATCCAACTGGCTGATCTGGCTCTTATTTTTCCCCCTCTAGTTAGGCTTTAATTTTGCTAATTACAGTTTTGACAGTTACAGTGACATAGAATATGCTTTGCTCATTATTCGTTTTAGTTGGTACATTTTAGTTTTGTTTGCCCTATTTCACATAAATGGAGTATACTAAGTTTGATAAAGGCGCAAATGTAACATAGAGAAATAATAGCGGTAGACACCCAAGACCTTAATAGAAAGTGATCGAGGTCGAATTCTGAGTCGAATGAGCCATGTCCGTCCGTCCGTCCGTCCGTCCGTGCGTATGTTACCAATTTTTAGGGCTTCTAGTTTGAGCTAGAAAGCTTAATTTCGGACTGAAGCTCTCTGTCATCCGAAGCAATACAAGTATTTAAATATTTCAAATTCGCCCACAGACACGCCTACAATCCCTTTAAATGCTGAAAGCTTTCGTGAATAGCTGAAATTTAATATTTAGCACCTTCTTATGATCATAAGGCATAAAGAGTAAAAATAAAGTTCGCAGACTGCCCCTTGTTGGCGTGGTATCGATTAAAAAACTGATCCTTCAAATGCAATTTATTCAATATTTTTGTTTCAAATTGAAAGTATCAAAATATATAACGTAGAAAGTACTTGGTTCTACATTTGGTTAATGCAAAGTTTTTTTTTGGCAGGCCCACATTTAATGGCAGAATTTAAGAAAAACCTATAATTTTCCAGAATAACATAGATTTCGACTGCTGTTTAGCCTTGCTAAGTGTACAATAAGAAATAAAGTTTAGGACATAAGATACACCGGACACTTTTCTAGATTTCATTCTTAAGGGGTCGATTTTACATATTTATTGAACTGGAACGAAAAAAATTTATTTCTTCCGTACATTTCAGCCGCAAACTTGGATATTTCTTTGCTAATAATGATTTTTGGTTAAAGGAGCTGAATATACCACGCTCCTTTAAAAATTAAATTAAAAACCCTTATAAGAAATACATTTTTATACCCGACCGAGGGTATATTAATTTTAATGCATAGTTTGTAAAAGTGAAATAATAACCGTACACCCCTAAGACCTTTCAGAGATATGATCGTGACCGACACCCACAACGACATGTGAAACGATTAAGCCATGTCCGTCCGTCCGTCCGTCCGTATGTGTGAAGGTTTTAGGTCTTCAAAATCAAGCTAGAGACCTGAAACTTGGAACACGGCTTGGTTCTTTTGTTGCACAGACAAACTGTGAAAATTGGTTAAATCGGTTAACGTCCACGCCCACTACAGGCTTCAATGTGAGACAACTTCTATTTCACTAGGCCTAAAACCTTTAACAAGACAAAAATTGGACCGCCCACAATATTGACCATGCCCACTTTTAACATGTTAAATCTTTAAAAACCCGATTTCTCGGAAGGTTGACTCCAAATAGAAAAAAAATTCAATGACAAATATTAATGATATCGGTATTGGCTAAGTTTGTGCTACACAAAGTTTGAGCTCCGCTTACTTTTAGGGGGCGTTTTTAGGAAAAAACTGTTTTTTTTTCTGAAATAATGTTCGCTTTTTTCCGTTTTTTCTCATCGATTTTAATTTTAGGCCCATGCCCACTTTTGGGGGCGTGGCCTATACAAATAGCATATGAATTCGCGCCAAGAAACTTTATGATGGTGTTACATGGTATATAGGGCCTAGAAGTTTGTCACAGACAAACTCTTGCACTTACTCACTTGTTTTAGTTAATTAATGGTTCATGAATGGAATTCAAAACAAAAAAAATTAGGACTGAAAATGAGAATAGGAATAAAAGAAGAATTAGAATACTAACAACTTTTTTGCATTGATAGACTATTTTATATACAAAATAAAATTAATATTGTTATTTTTTATGATTTATTGCGTGTTGCAGGAACCACCCTAGACCGTAGGTCGATTTCAAAATTGTACCGAACATAAATTATGTCCCTTCCTGTCTCAAAAACCAGTTCTTATAAATTATTTCCCCATATGCATACAAATCCTGAAGCCTTATAAATACTGTCAACAGTATTATTCGTCAAAATTAGCATCCAGAAACTTCGGCTTTTCGTCTGTATTTCCAATTCTAATTGTAGAATACTTCGTGTCCGATTTTGGCGCCACAGAAAAACCTATTACGAAATTCAAACGTGGCTCCATTACAAATTCAAGTTCCTTCGAAAAAACCAAACGTTTATTTGAATATGTTGGGTTTGAAACAAATGATTATGTGCATAGTTAAAATATTACGCTGCTATTATCATAACATCACAGTTACGCTCTTAGTTTTGACAAACCGCAGCTTTTACCTTTAACATTTGCTTTACATACACATGCATAATGGATATTAGATTTTATATACGTATGTGAAGAATCTTATCCGATCGATTTCAAAGACGTTTGTATATTATGTAATACGATCGTAAACATTTTTATTCGATCGTGCTAATGCCTCAATGCTTTCAAATCATTAACGAAATTATAGCAAATTACCCACAAAATGTGGTTATTATTCCTTTAACCGATTAATCTCGTATGCTAATTCGATTTATATATTTATTTTATTCTAGTTTAAAACGTCCCTCAATGTTATTCTTGAGATCAAAAGTAGGTTTTCGATAAGCCGGAAAATCAGACTAGTTTTTTCGAGCCAATTTGAATATTTGGCAACACTTTCGACTTGGCAATATTGGACTTCCTGTATCAATCCTCTTGACATTGAAATACCTCCATTTGTCATCCATGATAAAGTATCTTTTTTTTTTCAAAATAAAAAAATTAATTTATAAAAGACAAATTCGTTTTCAATTTTTTGTATCACGTCATGGTCAAAATTATCGGTAAAAAATGTGATCGAGCCTTCATGCAAATGCATCCGAACAGTGGGTGATGTGCCCATACAAATGTCTTTGCATATAATCAAGAGATCTAAATTTTTTTGGATAATTAATCAGCCACCGCAAAGATTCGCAACAGACAACATTTTTCTTCTAGCCTAAGGAATAGCTATCTGTCAGCGGATCTTTAAGAGAATATAAATGGTTATGAGCGGAAGGCGTATTTTTTTTTAACCATAGTGACAACATTTTGTTCTTTTAGCTGCTCCGATGCGTACACATAATCCAGCCGTGACCATATCTCAAGTTGTTCACTGGCCAGGTTGTAGTCAGCGGCGGGAAACATAACCTGTCCAATGATTTGTCTTTATTAATCACATTATTATAATCTGTGAATGAAGATGGTCGTTGTGAAAAAATGACACCATACTCTGGCAGACTATTAAATGTGAGAGGATAGTAACATTCAGGCAAATAACTAAATTTTCAGCTGAAATCACAGAATATAAATCGTTGATCTGATATACCTAATAAAAGAGATCCATTCACTCCTTCTTAATATAAATTCCGAAGAACACTTCCCAGGCCGACTATAAAAAAACCGGCCTCTTACTTAATTTAATAAATTCTCAGAGAAGTAAAGCACAAGACCAGTCAGCAGTACAACTTTTTCTGCATTTATGAACTGTTTATTGCTTAATTGTTTTGATTAAGAACTCAAATGTCAAAAAGCTTTCGAAAGCGAAAACAGCGCTTGAATATTTTTCCCACAATTCTGTTAGCATATTTAGCAAATAAATTTGAGATTTTTCACATACACGTATTTTTATCTTAAAAAAAAACTATTTTTATTATTATGTACATTTTGATTAAAATAGAGTGGTTCTAAAATCAACGGAAAGCTTACGTCAAACGATACAGATCAACATTTTCTAAGGTTAAGAAGTCGGTTCACTGAATGTCAATCAGAACCAAAATATTATTTGTGAACCGACCCTAAACTTGTTTCCTGATAACTTTTTGCGAATTCACATGCCATGAATCTTTTTCTTAATTGGTTTAAAAATGCTTACTTTAGTAAAATTCAATACATTTTTTTTTTTAGATATACCATCCAATATAGTGCCTGTCAATATATGAAGCATGTTAAGTTAGTTTTAGTGAATAAGTTGAAAATCTCCTCTAATAAAAAAGAGTGTGGAATCATCATATTTTCCATAGTATTGTATTCTCTTTTCACATTTTTTCAGATTTGGTTTTGCATATTTATTAAACCACAGATTTAACCAGTGACGAAGTGCAACAGTGCGTATGTAATAGCTTTGGTTGGTCTGTAACGGACTGTGGTATACCCTATTTCTATGCCTATTTTGCTCTCCATTACGTTTCTCCTTCCCATTTTTATTATCCTCCTTAAATTTTCCCGTGCATTCTTTAATAACTAAGGAGTGGGATGATTATCCACCAGAAATGCAAGTTTTTCTGTAAAATTAGGTCAACATAAAGGAAGTAATCAAATGAAAAGTAAAAATTAACAAGTGGGAAAGTGCAACTGTGGGTATGCAAAAGCTTCAATCCATCTACGACGGATTGCAAAATACCCGACCACACCAAAAAGAAAACTGCCACGCCTCCAAAAAGTGGGCGGGATATAAAAATATAACTGTTGAACGCTTTATACTAGGTGGTTGTATACATTTCGGCCTAAAACTCCGCCTTTTTAACTAAAAAAATCACTTTTTTTAACGCCACGCCCACAAATATGGGCGAAGGCACATACAATATATACATAAAAGTTAGAAAATGGTAATATCTACAGCTTTTGTCATATAATTTTTTGTCAAATTTCATATATATTTATTGAAAAACAGTCATTTCAAGCTAAAATCCCTTAAAAAGTGGGCGTGGCCAATAAAAAAGCTAAAATTTTTTGGCTACCTTAAAGAAAATTATAAGGCAATGTTATGTGCCAAAAATGGATGCGCTAGCGCCATTGTAACATAGCTAAAATTTGCAAAATGTATTTTTTTAAATTAGAGATGGTCGCACGTACAGGCCTGTAATGGGCGTGTCTGTGGGCGGATTCAGCTTATTTTCAAACTTGATCTGAAGAACTGGACTTCCAACCAACCCACAAAATTTAATTTAAGGCCTAAAAGTTGTTTACATACGGACGGACGGACGGACGGACATGGCTTAATCGATTCTCCTGTCAATCCCATTCATATCTCGTGGCATTCATATCTCTCCCATTTATAGGGGGCGTGGCTAAAAACTTTATTTGAACGAAATCTGGACTGAAGTCTCGTTTACCTAACCTGTTACTTTTTTTGTTTCATTCATTCCTAAATTAGGCTTAAGGCTAGTCGAAATTATTCTTCAATTCTGCCTCCAAATATGGGCGTGGCCGAAAGTCTTGTATGAATAAAATGTAGAGCTAAACGTTTTCTACATAAAAAATTTAGCAATTTTTTTTTAATTTTGAGCAAAAATATTGAGTAAACCGCTTTTGAAAATTTACTATTAAAATAGATGCCACACCCACTAGAGGAGGTTTACCGATTAAATTTTTCTTTTTTGTGTCTTACATTTATTAGGAGATGCTAAATGTTAAATTTCAGCCTTTTAGAACGTCTTACAATTTTGAAAATTCTGGAGGTAGTTGCACATTTAGACCGATTGTGGGCGTGTCTTTAGGCGGATGTCAAAAATTTTTACACTTGAACTGTTTCGCATGACGCGGACCTTACGTACGAAGTTTCAGCACCCTAGCTGAAAACATAAGGCCTAAAAACATGTGACATACAGGCGGACGGACGGACGGACATGGGTCATTCGATTCAGAATTCGATCTCGATCATATGCCCTTAAGGTCTTGGGGGTCTACCATTATTATTTCACCGTGTTACAGACTATATGACAAACTTAATATACCTCCTATCTTATGGGATGGGGTATAAAAATAGTCACTTGACTAAAGCTAATAAATATTTACAGATTTATTCGTAGCAAAAAAATCTTGCAATCATAAACCTTACATCAACTTTTTCTACATCAAAAACCAAAATATTCAACGTTTTTTGAAGAGCTTTTTTAAGTAAGCTCCCTAGTTTTTCGGAGACGACGCTTGACTCGAATATTTGAAAAACAAATTTGTAAACTTTGTGTAGATAAACAAAAATCAATAACGGCTCTGCCCAGAAGCATATGGTCATCGCTTAGAGATATTATGATTACGAGTCAGCAAAAAACAAAAAAAAAACATGTTGCAAAAGATGTGGGTATATTAACATTGTTTGCGAACTGTTTTCCAATTCAGTGTACATTTCTGTGAGTCCATCAAGGATCTATTAATTTGTGGTTAACAGTTCAAGAGAATTAGAGCTTGATTGACTTTCGTTTTAATTTTTAATGATAGCGCTATAAAAAATAAATCCATTCGCCTAAGCGATTCGCAGAGTTATCACACACGATTTAGCGAAAAGGACCTTAAATTGATGAGTTACAGATTTTGTTGTAACATTCCAATTGAAGTTTTTTTTTTTTGTTTTTTTTTTTTTTTTATACAAATTAAATGCTTGTTCCACGCGTTAATTTTGTATTGATTTAAAAGGGGCACTTAATTGGGTGGGTGGTTAATTAGAGGCTTTGAATAAATCAATTGTTTTAAATACACATTTCGGAAATACACACAATCAATTGCACCGATTCGTTGATTACATATTAAAAAAAAACGTAATAGCTATTAAAAAGGCCCTATGAACAGTTTTTATAATGAAGATATTGTTATTATTTCTTTAAAGTGGAAATTTAAAATAATTATGAATTCAGTATAATACATCGTGTAATGCTTGTTTAAGTATTTAGAAAATAAACCCCAAACAGAGCGACACAAACAGGATTACATGATTTAGATATCATTTTTAGACATAATACCTTTTTCTGAGATTTTGACAGCCAGTTACAGAGTCTTAACATTTCTTTAAAGCCTTATAGAAGCTAAGACCCCATTTGATTCGTAATTTCTCCTTAACCTGGAAAAATCTTATTCGGAAACTATTTTTATACCCCATCCCATAGGATACGAGGTATATTAAGTTTGTCACATAGTTTGTAACACGGTGAAATAATAAGTAGACCCCCAAGATCTTAAGGGAATTCTGAATCGAATGAGCCATGCCCTTCCGTCCGTGTATGTCACATGTTCTTAGGCCTTAAATTTTGAGCTAGGGTGCTAAAACTTTGTACGTAAGGTCCACGTCATGCGAAGCAGTACAAGTGTAAAAAGTGTAAAAAAAACGCCAACAATCGGTCTAAATCTGCAACTACCTCCAGAGTTTCGTCAAAACTGTAAGACGTTCTAAAAGACTGAAATTTGACATTTAGCATCTCCTATTGAATGTAAGACACAAAAAAGACAAATTTAGTTGGTAAACCTCCTCTAGTGGGCGTGGCATCTATTTTAAGGGTACATTTTCAAATGCACTCAATATTTTTGCTCGAAATTGAAAAAAAATTACTTAATATTTTATGTAGAAAACGCTTAGTTTCACATTTTGCTCTTACAAGACTTTGGGCCACGCCCACATTTGGAGGCAGAATTGAAGAAAAACCTAAAATTTTCCAGAAAAACTTAATTTCGACTGGACTTGAGCCTAATTTAGGAAAGCATAAAGCAAAAACGGTAGCAGGTAAGGTAAACAAGAACTCTGTCCAGATTTCGTTCGTATAAAGTTTTTTGCCTTGCCCCCTTTTAGAGGTCGATTTTTTAAAAATATTGAATTTGAACCAAAAAATTGCATTTTTACGTACATTTAAGTGTAACTTGGAAATATCTGTGGAAATATCTTATAAATAATAGCTTGTAATTAGGGGCGGTTGGACCACGGCCCTTTTCGAAGTTTGTAATACTTATAAAATGTCAAAAAATAACTATGCCATCAACATTTTACAATGTGGGATAGGATGGGGTATTCAACGGTCCATTTTACGGACTGTAACTTCTGCGTAGACACTGTAGCACTAACTCACTGTTTTTTTTCCAAATATATGAAACACACTACACACATAACTAAAGGTTGCCTCTGTCAAGGCAACCTGGCCAAACGCGAGTACTACAAAAGCTTTGAACTACTTGTTAAGGAAACTTATGTGAAACTTATGTGAAACTTACACACCGAGCTGCCGAAAAATACTCGGTGTTCGCAACAATTCCAGTGTAGTCTACCCCCGGTTTTATTGTGTACAGAACGACAAATACTGGACCGCTGCAGTCATCACGTTAAGTGCCAAAATGTTCTGACATCATTTCATACAATTTCAGTCGCGTTGTAAGAAATCATAAATAAAAATTGAGTCGAAAAGTCATTTCACATACACAATCAAAACTACACCTAGCCTCCACCATCAAGTACCAAGTTCGGTGCCGACACCAAGCTAAGTCGGAGTTCAAAAGAACATTTACATGAGCACGATTCCATCCAGGTGCACGTGAAAAGAACGATTTATTTCTGTATTACACAAGGGTTTCACGATTCTCTTATAGTAGTCCATTTGAGTGCTGCTAACTTGAGTTGTCCCCATTCCACAATTGGGAAGCGACTGGAAAGCATCTTCTGAAAAACTTATTGATAAGACTATTTTCCAGTAATTTTCCGATCCTATAAAAAGCTTAGTCATAAATCTACACTTTGGAGACGTTTGTTTGTTTCTCTTTGAAGCCAGAAATATGGTTTGACTGAACTATAATAATTAATCTTTCAATATCTCAATAAATTCATCTATCGTAATATGAAAAACAACATTACATTTCAAGGTTTTGGCATAGCTTGTATAGATCGAATTGTCGGTCAAAATAAAAGTATTCATAAGGTCTTGTAATAAGAATTCAAGACCTTACACGATTCTTTTCAGAACAGGCTTTACTAAAGAATATCCTCTTTGAATTTTATTTAGAAGCTCCCATCTGAATTTAAAGCTAAAAATTAATCGCGTTGGTGGTTCCAATTCATTTGTCAGAAATCGCGCATTTGTGTTGTTTAAAAATAAGTCTATTCTCTATTGATATGCAAAAACTACGCGTATTTTCCCAAAAATGTGATATTTATGCATTATGATGGCTCCCATACAGTGTAATTTATTGTCAGGCTAAATAACCAAGGAACTAACTTATACAAGATTTAAGTCTTATTAATAACTTTGCATTCATCTATGTCGAATCTTAATCCGGTTGCTCCCAACTTGTGTATCCGGATTAGCGAGTCCGCCCTCCTTTTATTTGTCTGTTTCATAAACGGCTATAAACTGATTTAAAGCCGATGCAATTAAAATTAATGGCATACATAAAATCTAAAGCAAGGATGTTTCGCATACACAACAAATTGCTGATAAAAATACAAACCAACTTTGCGATTAAAATTAGGCGCATTTGAAAGGTGAAACAATTTTCTCCTTGAATATTTATTTCTTATCGAACTATGCGATACAAAGCATCTTGAGGTTAGGACATAACACACGGGGCTATGGTAATCAAATCATATTAGAGCGCCACGCCATGCCACACTAATTCATAAGCAAAAGGGCAGCATTGAGTATTTTATTGGCGATAATTATTATGCTAACTTAATTGATTAACCAAACAGAATAGTATCTGGATTTACGTCATAAAATCAAAAACAAAAAGAAACTATATATATTGTTGATTTTGTTAAAGTTAAGAGACACATGCAGTAATCAAATCTAAACGAGATCTTTAAGGAGGGACTTTGTTTGTTATCGATAAAAAGAAAAGGTTAATCAGTCTTGTGAACTTGCCATGGAAAAAGTTGCCTTAATCAAGGCCGGTTTGATTTATTTTATGTATTTTTTTTTCTTAGTTTGTTTTATGGGTTCTTTAAAGAATAGTTAGACCGGTTCGGTAATTAAATTTTTTTACATTATTTAAAGTTTAAATTTAAGTTCAGTGCTAAAAAATTAACAGCTTTAAAAATAGCTGATAAAATAAGTCTAAGTCGTACAATATATGGACCATTTATAAAATGGAAAGAATATACATTCTGTTGAATATACATAATGCTGAAAGCCTTAAGTCAGTTCAAGGGTAGATTGGGAATATAAGTGCAACGCTGCTCTTACTTTCGATTTTTTTTATTTTCTACATATAACCGTACAAACATTTGCAGGTTATGTTTGTGTTATGATTTAGCAGAACCTCAACATAACTATCATCATTTTCGAATGCCGCGTATCCTTTAAAAGGGTCGCGCAGCGAGGGTGGCTAAATGGTCCTTCCATCATTCTCGATCCTCCGCCACCAACTCAAGAGACTCCGGCGTAATCCCCAAGCGGGACTCAGAGAGGTTCGTTACCTGATCCCACTACCTGTTTCTTGGCCTAGCTAGCATGACCTGTCTAGGAAGTCTGTCAGGGGGCATGCGAACAACGTGTCCAAACCATCGAAGAATCGATCGCTCCACTTGGAGAAGTAGCTGCTCAACATTAAGATTCCCACGAATACTGACGTTTCTCACTCTATCCCTTGCTTAGAGTAACACCAGCAACGCACCTCAGGAATCTCATTTCGGCAGCGTGTACCCGCGATCTTATTCTTTCGGTCACTTACCAAAGTTCATGACCATAGATGAGGGTCAGTAATTAAAAACAGAGATCTTTGCTTTCACTCCAAGCTTAGCTTTCCTGATGACCGCTGGCGCAGTTCCTTTACTATTGCTCCAGCTTGGCCAATTCTACAGGAAAACACAGTATCACTCCTCCCATCTTTCGTGAAAAGGAGCCCGAGAAACTTAAACTTCTCCACCTGTTTTAATGGAACTCCATTTATGTGCAGGGTACACTGTACAGGAGTTCGGGAAACAACCATGACTTCCGATTTGTTTACCTTTACTTTCATCTCAGCATCACCGCAGACGGCTGTAAACCTAACTATCCTTTGAACTTCAAATTAAAAAATTGTCGCACTACATATATTCAACATACATGATGTAAACATAGTCTTCCTAAGGTTACCAATCTTTGATGGGACTGAATCGTCAATAAAACTAGTGAGTAGACGTCTAAGGGGTATTTGTGTAAGGGTAGCGTTTTATTCTGAAACAAACAGGACATTCTCTTCGGACAGGACAAGAATGGGTGTATTGCCATTCCTTTCAACAGTCTTGATGATTTTCCTTGATTTCCTAAAAAACGAAATACATTTTTTTAAATACTTCAGTATTCATTCGAGTCGCCGAAAACTCTTTAGGAAGTTCTATGCCTGCAATACTTAATGTTAACAGCCAATTCATATTGCATTGCCAAAATGCCATTCGATATGCGACCCCTCTGCTTTACTGGGCTTTACACGGCCACAATGAAACCCCTGGTTTTAAAGTGCTGGCAAGCACATATAGAAAGTCTTGTGCTGCTCGAGGCTAAATCACAAAAGAGCACAAAAAGTGTATAATTGAACAGGAACAAGGTTCGAAAGTTATACCAAATTTTGAAAAGAGAAAAAACTATCTTCTAACGTTCCAGTTATCCAAAATAGAATCCTTAAATATACTGTTTATTCAAAGTCCCGATATTTTAAAATCCCACTTTCGAATGGAGACATCAAGTTAAGCACATTATTATCGAAATTATGAGTTTGTGTATCGTTTGTTTCTTGGTCTTACATTTTGAGCCAGGAACTCTAAACATTATGTCTGTGCTTTCTAGGAGTTTTCATGTGCTGAAGTGTATTCGCGTCTGTAACGAACATTGTAATACCCGACCCTCTTTACCCTGTAACACCAAATTTAAAAGTTTTTTGACTTGACTTCTTATACTTTTGCCAATAATTTGTATTGGTCAAGCCCGCAAAAATGAACGGAAGCTGAAAAATAGAATGAAATAATTTAAGTTTCGTTATAGGTTGTTTCCACTAGACACTAATCCGCGATTTAGACTAATCATCCTTAAATCTCCTCTAAATCACGAGATTTACCATACGAATTTTAATCTCTTCACGAGGATATTAAAAATTAATCGCGTAATTAATCTCTTCAACGCAAGAATTCTTAAATCAAACCTTACAGAATTCTTCGTGTTCTGTGCGTTTTGGGTATCATCAACTCAGCAGTGTTTCTTGCATGGTGTAAAGGGATGCGCAGAACGGGTGATGTTGCTGCTGATGTGGATGTGGTTGTTTCTGTCAAAAAAGTTAAATGCAATAAGGTGTGAACACTGCAAAATAATGATGGATGTTGATACTGTTGGTTGATGTTGGTCAAGTTGGTCTACTATCGACTTTGTAGACCGAAATCCCAAAAATATATTTGACGTTCTGTTTTTCTAGTTTTGGGTTATTTTGTCTCGAAGATTAAAAAATTCAATTGCAATAAAAAAATGAATGATTTAGTAATTTCTAGAGCTGAGTTGCCCGAGAGATTAAAAATTCACATTTATAAGGAGATACGCAGATGACGTGATATCATTGAGAAATGTCAAAAAAGAAAGCATACGTCAAGTTAATGTCCCCTATTCCCTTGGAAACACTTTGGGATTAACTTTAAATCTTCCTACGTTAGTCTTTGTACTATGTACGGTGGCAATACCCTATTGGAATTAAGGGAAAATTCGTTAAAAGCGATAATTAATGCTTATAAAATAGTTATTTAGAATTCATTTTCCGAGAAATCAGGTGCCATAAAAAGTTCGTTATCATGCAATTGTTGGGCACGACGACGAGTTGAGGTGGATGGCTCTTCAGCCACACTATCGCGAACAGCAGCAATATTTTCTGCAGTACGAGCTGTGCGAGCATGCTATGGTGTTTTCACATCTCCTACAGACCCGTTTTGCACAAATTTTTGCACGATTACTCCGATTGTACGCACATTTGGACGATTAAATTGACCGAAAAAATCACAAAGCGCACGATATGCATTTTGATTTGAACGCCCACTTTCATAATAATTAGCCTGAATAACTTTAATGCGTTGCTCGATTGTGTATCTTTCCATGGTTCAAATTGAGTTAGTCTGAAATTGAGAAATATCAAATGGAATGCAGAAAAAAACTTGACATTTAGGTGTGGTTCACATTCAACATCGGCCCTTAAAATTTAACCACCCTTTATATATACACATCATTTTAGATTGCATCGGTGGTTGAAGTAAGCGTGACAAACCCACCTGGTCCTGTAAGCCTTATTATTTTTCTCAGTAATATTTAGTGCCCTGCCATCGTCACCTGAAAAAAAAGACTTGCTCTTTTTCACGGCCCGTCCTCCGCGAGGGTCTGACAAGCCCTCCGAGAGTATCATTTGAGAAGTTGGCCCTGGTTCACCTCGAGCTGTTGCGCCCCTCAAAAAAAAAAAATATTTAGTGCCCACACACGACGATCTTCATTTTACTGGATTGAACCCTAGTCGTCAAACTTTCGCGTGTAACCCTTTCCCTTTTACAAACAATGCATTGCAATTTTTTCTACATGGATAAGGCAGAGAAGATCGGACCTCTCATTCGTTATTAGATGGGGATTACGAGACACCTGATCCCGATGTCTCCCATGCTTGTCAATGTATTTTTTTCCATAGTAATAAAAAAAATATAAAATTTACGGATATTTAAGATTTAGGCCAACCAAAGTACACATCCAACCAAAGTGCAGTTGCAGTACATAATTGCATTAAAGCATAAAAGCACAGCTAAAATTATTGAATTAATTAAAGCTCCATACAAGTGTCGGCTAATCCCATTTGAATTAATTAATGCTAGCTACATCGCTGGCAAGCCACCGCAACAATTCAGCCATATCCTTTTTGCTTGCATTCAAAAATTTATGCACGAAGGCACCCCCAGTCGGTGTGGGGGAACCGCATACGCACCGTTTGTAAAACCAGCTAATTGAATGGGAAAATAACTAAAAATGAACTTTTTGTGTGTCCGGTGTGATAATGGCTATGCAGCATACATCTGGCACGTATGAAACACATGTTAAAGCATAATTCGTAACTGGGTGCTTTGCTCAATAATTTGGTAAGGACAACCTTATGCCACCCGTCCATATTGCTGACTTCAAGGACTCACGTCATGACATTAAGCTGTGATATGATTGTGATAAATGAGAAAAGTCATGCGGTTCCCTGGAACCGTACCATCATCTGAGCGTTATGAGTAAAAATCCTTTAATTTGATTAGCTCAAAGAAGGCCACTGTAAGTTTCGTCATCAAAAGCATCAGCTTACACTATAAAGAGGACAAGAAAAAGTCATGTAAGCCTTGGGCACAGACTTTTTCTCCGTAATTTATCAGAGTATCAGACTGGTGCTGTTGTTTTTTGGGTCAGTAACGTCACATATGGGATTCTATATCTGTACGTAATTCATTCTGCCCGTTAGTCAACAGGCGGATACACGAGATACAAAATCTTTTTTGGGTCCTTGAACTCACACTGGCTATACGAAATCGATGACCTTAGTCATTATATGAGTGTACCAACACCTACCTAAACGATAATCTTTTTTAAGCAGTTTTGTTGCTGTTGAATGACAGTTCACGACATTACTCACTTCTTTAAAAGTGGAAAGTCCACTTCGCTTTCATTTGTGGTATACACATATTCAGTTTGTGAACCAGGATCACGAACAGGAAATTATAACAAATTCGTGGGTCGAATTTAAAATAACAGGTTTTTGGCGAAAATAAATTAACATGTTACCAGAACTTTAACCAAGTTACCAAAAAACTCAAAGCCTTGATCGTTAATTAGTTTCGCGCAGTGATGACATGTCATCATTTTATTTTTTATTGTTAATAGAATTGTCATGATGTTGATGTAGGGCAGTGATTTTGACTATATTCAGCCTTAGATATGCATTCATGTGTTAACATCCATTTCAAGTTGAACATTTTGACACGATGCACTGTCCCAATAGTATTGACCGATGGGTTAGCACGGCAGCCCCAGGGTCGGGTTAAATTTTCTGTCTGATTCACGAGCAATGAGTTTGGTTGCATGATTTATTCGAAACGTAAAATGGGAAAATTTAAATTGGAACATTTTTGCGGTATTGATGGAAAGGATAATTTCATCAGTCCCGTATAGATGCTATCTGTATTGTTATTTTAAATTGTGAAGGGATCCTTCTTGTTCTTAATAGTTCTAGTTAAAAAGTCAAGCCATAGACAATTATTGGCTCAATATATATTTTCTATCCCATTTTATATTTTGTTTTTGCCCAACTTATTCGAAGGCTGGGAAGAAAAGAAGCAAAATATTCCCTTGATGCCAACACGGTTGATATTATTGTCCTCATTGAGGGAGATAACATTTTCGTAATGATTTTAACGATAGAGGTAAAATAGCATCTAGATTCTATACAACTATGGAAAAATATGTAAGCCGGGGGATATGGCACACGTTTCTGTTTTATATTTTATATTCTGCATTATGAATGGAAAACTAAAAAAGCTTTTGCGTGAAAAAAGAATAAATGCATTCAAAAATTAAATAAATACGAGAAAAGGCTACAATTATAATTTTCTCTATCAAAAATAGAAAGCCAAAAAATTGGAGGTGGATATAGCACCTACTGTTGGGTTTAATGGCTCTTTACTTTTTCTTGTGATTGTTTTTGCAACATTTATTCCAAGCGACATTTTTGTAATTCTCTTTAAAAAGATTGCAAAACTTTCGCCCACACATTGACCATGCCCACTTTTTTAACATTGGAATATAGCGTACTTCCAATGTGTACTATATGTCTCCGCCTTCTTTTATAGACATCGTTTTAAAAAAAGTTAAAAAAAAATTAAGCAGTTTTAACTTCGGACTTCTACTCACTTGCTAGGCGATTCGGCTTACCAGTTCTCGAAAGATGTCGGACACCATACCGCGATAACGGACACTTCTTGAACTTTTGAAAAACCAGAACTTTTCGCTCCTGTCACGTTAGGATCGCGCATACTTTCGGTATATTGAAACAGAGTTTTCGCCAAATTTATCTACTACTGTAAATTGCAGGGTCGCAAAAAACTCTGGACGTCTGGAAGCATCTGAAGTAAGTAAAAGCAAACGTTAGGCGATAAATACAACAAATCACAACAGGTGCGAAGAAGCATATGAAGTTCAGTCTTATGGCTACTTACTTTATGTTGATGGCATGTCATCAGCGCTGGAGCTCATCTGGATTGGCTCTTGGCGAGCTATTTTATCTTCTCGTCATCCAGGGTAAAATCAGGGAAAACTCCGCTTTTGTCAACTAACTCTTTATCCAACTCACTGAAGAAAAAATATATTTTAATGATTGTATGTTTTCAATAAATTAAATATTATGTAATATACTTATTTTTACCTTTGGAACGAACAAATAAGCAATTTGTCTTGGAATTGTTCAGCTCGGTTCTTCTGTACGGCCTTCCAACCTGCGAATCGCACTTCGCTCCTATTCGAAGTCCGTAGTCGGCTGGCTCTAGCCTTCAGCCCAATGAATCCAACTGACATTCCAGTGAAATACACACATTTTTGTGGGAAGCGACGTACGTCACTAAGTTCTTCGATGGGCAGCTTCCCATAAGAACGACGGCGAAGGGTCTTAAGCCCATGGGCCGAAACTTCATAATGGACTTGTGACCCATTTGAAAAGAATTGTGAACTTATAACCCGCTTATGTGGGACAAAGGTCCATAAAATCTTTGTTCATAAATCCACAATTTTTTAACGGAAGCGGGCCATAAGTCCAGAATAATTTTTGAAGGAAACTTTGCAGCAAAGCAAAGGTAAAAAAGAAACAAGCAGGCGGTTTGCAAGTGAGCGCCACGCCCGCCCCCCATACATAATTTACTGTGTAGTAAATTTAAGTGAGCCATAAGACCACAATCGACAGGTCAGTAGACGACAGACATTTTTTGTGGGTGACAAGTCCATTATGGACTTTTGGCCATATCTCCGCCAAATGGCGTCGTCTCTTTTTTTCTTTAAAAGTTATAAACAAATAATATGTGTTCGCAAAAGCAAAGACAAAAACACACGGTTAACAGCCTTTTTATACCCAACCCAGGGTACATTAATTTTAATGCATAGTTTGTAACACAGTGAAATAATCACCTTTTAGGCCTTTTGAATCGATTAAGCCCTACGTGAATCCATTAAGCTATGCCCGTCTGTCCGTCTGTTCGTGTGTGTGAAGTTTTAACGTCTTTTGAATTGGACTAGGGCGCTCAAATTTCTTATTTTCTCCGTTAAGGTGACGCTACAGTCCGGGGTGGACCTGGGCCTCAGCCAACAAGCTTCGCCAGCCAGCTCTGTCTCTAGCTAGCCGTCTCCAGTTTCGCACGCGAAGTTGGCTGAGGTCCCCTTCCACTTGCGTGCGCCACCTGAGTCTCGGTGCTCCTCTACCGCGTCGTCCCTGCGGTGTGGATTCGAAGATTTTCCGGGCCGGGGCGTTGGTGTCCATCCGCTCTAGATGACCCAGCCATCGTAGACGTTGTGTTTTGACTCTTTTGGCTAGGTCGGTATCGCTGTACAGCCCGTACTGTTCGATGTTATATCTCCTCCTTCACTCTCCGTCTATGCAGACGGGACCGTAAATCGTCCGAAGAATTTTCCTCTCGAAGCAGCCTAAAGTGTTTTCATCCGCCTTTAACAGGGTCCATGCTTCTGCACCGTAAAGCAGGACTGGGATGATGAGAGTCTTATACATGGACACTTTAGTTGCTCGAGAGAGGGCTTTGCTACTCAATTGCTTTCTTAGCCCAAAGAAACAGCGATTGGCAAGAGTTATCCTTCGCTTGATTTCAGCGCTGGTGTCATTGTCTGAATTGATAGCGGAACCCAGGTAGACAAAGTCCCTAACTACCTCAAAGTTATAGCTGTCGATGGTGATGTTTTGTCCAAGGCGTCGGTGTTGGGTGTCTTTTCTTGATGACAGCATATACTTGGTTTTGCCCTCATCGACTGCTAAACCCATATTTGCCGCTTCCGTCCCAATACTCACGAAGGCTTCACTGACATCACGCTTTGTTCTACTGATTATGTCAATGTCGTCTGCGTATGCAAGTAGTTGAACGGACTTTTGAAAGATTGTACCTCTGGTGTTGGCGCGAGAGTTCTGCGCACAATTCTCTCAAGTATGATGTTAAAGAAGTCGGATGACAGCGCGTCGCCTTGTCTAAATCCTTTTTTGACATCAAAGGGGTCGGTGAGGTCTTTGCCGACCTTGACGGAACAGCGTGAGTTTTCCATTGTCATCCTGCACAGACTGACGAGTTTGGCAGAGATGCCAAAACTAGACATTGCGCTATATAGCTCGTCTCTATAGATGCTGTCATACGCGGCCTTGAAATCGATGAAGAGGTGGTGTGTATCGATTTGGAATTCCTGGGTTTTCTCCAAGATCTGCCGCAGTGTGAATATTTGATCGATGGTGGACTTTCCTGGCCTAAAGCCACACTGATATGTGCCTATCAGATTGTTGACAAACGGCTTCAGGCGTTCACACAGTACAGCAGAAAAGATCTTGTATGCGACGTTAAGAAGACTTATGCCTCTGTAGTTGGCACAACTCAGAGGGTCTCCTTTCTTCAGGATCGGGCAGACAATGCTGAGGTTCCATTCGTCGGGCATGCTTTCTTCCGACCATATCTTGCAGATGAGCTGGTGCATGCTCCTAACCAGCTCATCGCCAGCGGATTTAAAAAGTTCGGCAGCTAGGCCGTCTGCTCCGGCTGCTTTGTTGCACTTGAGCTTAGACACAGCTACTTTCACCTCCTCCAGGTCGGGTGGGCGGTATCGTTCGTATGCTTCGTCGGTAACGTCTTCGCCCGGGTTGAATGGTTCGTTCTGCCTGACAGCGGTATTTGGTTCGTCCTCGCCGTTATACAGTCTGCAGAAGTGGTCTTTCCAAATCCTCAGCACCGACTGCGATTCTACAACGATGTTCCCTTGATGGTCCTTACAGGCTTCAGTTCGAAGTTTACACCCTTGGCAGGACCTTTTGATCCTTTGGTAAAACTTTCTAACCTCATTCCTGTTGTAACATCTCTCTATCTCTTCAACCGCGCGCTTCTCTTGCTCTCTCTTTTTCCTTCGGAGAAGCCGGTGCTCCTCTCTCCTCCTCTGCTCGTAGAGCTCGCGAGCAGCTCTAGCCCTTCTGTGCAGTGCCGCTTTGTATGCTTCCTGTTTAGCTGCATGTGCTTGCCGGCATTCATCGTCAAACCTGGGGTTTCGTTGTGGTCGCCGTGTGAAACCCAGCACTTCAGAGGCGGCGTCTCTGATGGCATTTTGGCAATGTTGCCACTGGCTATCAATACTTGATGCTGGTTGCATAGGACTTCGTAGAAGGTTTTGAGAGACTCGGTTGGAGAAGGACCTGGCGATCTCTTGCGATTGTAGTCGGCCGACGTCAAACTTCCTCACAGTATTTCCATTACTTGGCGGTGGTCGGGATATCCGCAGCCGTACCTTGGCTACAACAAGGTAGTGATCCGAGTCAATGTTGGCCCCTCGGTAAGTTCGGACATCCATGATACTGGAGGAGTGCCTTGCGTCGATCGCAATATGGTCAATCTGGTTGACGGTTGATTGATCGGGAGATCTCCATGTCCCTTTGTGGATATTGAGATGCGGAGAAATAAGAAATATTTCTTATTTTCTACAGTGTGAAAATTAGTCAAATTTGTCAACGGCCACGCCCACTAATGGCTTCAATGTAAGACAACCTCTATTTCACATTTTCTTTCAAAATGCCTTTTGGTCAATTAGACAAGTCATAGGAACTTAAATTTTGGTACTGAGCAATATTGGCCCAAGACCTTTAACAAGCAATTTTAACAACAAAAAATTTATAGAAAATATTAAAGATATTGCTATTCGTTAAGTTTGATCCATACAAGGTTTTGAGCTCCGCCCACTTTTGGGGGGCACTTTTAGGAAAAAAACGGTTATTCTCCGAAATAATTTTCGGTTTTACACCATTTTGTCATGATTCTAACGGAATTATAATAAATTGATTTTAATTTTTAGCCCATACCCACTTTTGGGACGTATTTACAAATAATATCTGAATTCGGGACAAAAAATTTTAAGATTTGGTGTTACACGGCATATTGGATCGGAGTATAGAAGTATGTCACCGACGAACTCTTGCATTTACTCACTTGTTAACTTTAACGAACTTTATAGACAACATGCTTTTGTAATTTCTCTGTACTGTTCTAAATCAGACATGTCTTGAGCCACTACTTACGATTTGTACTCCATCCGTGGAGGAATAACGTTCATTTTTTGAACGAATTTGCTTCAAAAATTAGTCCTTAAGTGGAAGCTATTGAAAAGGTGCCATATCACTAAATTTTGTTTGTTAGCTCTTTGTGCTATGGTAGATAATAACTTTCTCTTTCTTCTTCGTAATACTTACTATACCAGTTCTACAAAGCGGCTCAAGCTTATCGATTTAGCATTTGCAAATTCTGAAGCCAAATTTATATTCTTTTATGTTTTTTCTTTGACGATAAGACTCAAAATTTTATATAACTATAAATAATATAATCAATACAATATTCTATTGGCCTAAGTCTAATTTTTTGACCATTTTACAAAGTACGCAATAAAATTTAACCTATTTTTATAAAGGAAAAGGGTAATAGAAGTACTGTTACTGATTTTCATTGTTCAAAAGATTTGATTAGTGCAAATGAACTTACTGCAAAAAGCCGACTAATATGTAACAAGAAGTAAAAACTCAATCGAGTATTTATTTCGCGCAAAAGCTCGCATTATTTTAGGGTTCACGATCACGATCAATAAATCAGTCCATAAGTATGCAGCTTGTTTTATCAAAAAGTGGCCACAAAGGTAAAACGAAATGGAAGTATATTTTAAGTTGGCGCCTCTGTCCTCGAGCGCCACACAACAAAGTTGCCTTGAAGTTAAGATAAAATTAATCCTTATTCGCTGGCGGCATATGCCTGATTTGCATAAGTAGTAGATTAACATACGTCAGAAAAGGCTAAAGCGAGTAGATAAAGCTAAGACTATTAAAGTTAAAATGGTATAAGTATCAGTGCTGCCACAAGGGGAAAAATTTGCGTAGCAAAACTCATAAGTCCATAATATAACTTTTTTTCCAAACCAAGCAAAAAACACTTGATTTTTTATTATATGTTTTTAAGGACTAGTACAAGAATACTAGTTGGTAAACTTAATATTTTACAAAACTATTAAAAAAAATATCACTAAAAACATCACTTTAAAGGCGCTTTTGCATGCACGTATTCCCTTAAAAAAATAGTTTATGTTACAAAATTATGACTATAGGATCCTTGTACCAATAGTAGATTTATAATCTCACAGGTTCCGGCAAGTCTTTTAGATTAATAAAGTTTTATATTTTTTAGGTTCAAAAATTAAGTTTTAAGTTGCTTTAAGAAAAAATTACGGATTCCACACCTGTATTGCGATTTTTTTAACCAATTATTTTGAAGCTTTAATTTATCTAATATCTCTATATTAAATGAGTTGTTCGACTTCTTGTTTTTTGTTAAGCTCAAATCCGAAAAAAATTGCAATGTAATTCAAGATCGATTCGATATACCAGTGAAATTTAAATACTAACATATCCGAAGGATTTGTTATGGTAGAACAAGAATATAAGTTGGTGTGGGAAAGTGAGAAAACTATAAATATTTTGTTTAATTTTTTTTTCCAGAAAAGTTCCCAAGAGTTTTGTTGACATTTCGTGCTTTACAAAAAGAGTATCAAAATTTCTGATGAAAACATGTGCTGATTAATAAAGAAGGACACGTTTTCACCAAAAATATATATGGGAGGGAGAAAAAGTTAATAAGTTTTACGCGAAAAATTGATAGCGCTGTTTTGTTAAGGGATAAGAAACAATTATTTTTTACTATGAAAGGGTGGGGTCTCTCTCCCGCTATTTAGGTGGAAAGGGCAATTTTAATAAAAACTGAATAAAAAAGTTGTTTTGCTATTTTCAATTCTCTCACAAACCAGAACCTACAAAACCTTCTAGTTACCAGTATTTGACACAAAACAAAAAAGGACAAAAATATGGTAAAAAAAGTCAATATATGAACTTACAATTTTTTCAAAAACTTTTAATTGAAATTACTTGATTTAAAAGTAAAATGATAGAAGAGACTTTTAAGCTTCGAAAATCCATGTCACACCATGTCACACTATTACCGTTATTTAATATAATTTTTTACAACTTTAAGGCCATTTTTTGCAAATTGCCTCTATATAAAGTTATAAATTTTCGGCGCCAGAGTTATCATACTTTCGCCTTTCAAATATGCCTTTCTTAATCTAACTGTAACTTTTTACTGACATTGGTTTTTTTTTACTGTAATATTAAAACTTCTTCCATAAAATTTTTCACCCACATATGTCACGTTCGTGGTTCAAATTTTCACTAAACCCCATAAATTTTTGGCCATTGTCCTTTATTAAAATTAGTGTGCGGTTTTTCTTGATATTCTCTGTCACTTTTTCTAGTTATCTAGTATTTGGCCGAATACCTAGTAACTCAAAATTCGATATTCGACCAAACTAATTTTGGTGGTCATGAACCCTTGATAGTTTAACAATATGAGCTTATAATTCGATCATTACAAAATGCATTTTTACTTAAATAAATTTCTGAGTTAGACATAACGACTGTGATCAAATCATCAATGTCAATGTCAAGTCTGCCAAAAATAAACGGCTCTATTATATCCGATGGCTGAGTGACATAATTTCAAAATTTTATCATCTCCAACATTAAAGTCACTAAGTATTGTTTACAATTACTTTTTTATTACTGAAAATTATTTAAGTTAAACATAAACCACAGACACAGCAGACACTGAACCCCTCGCACAAAGCCCCAATTTGATAATTTGACAAAAGCCAATAACCCACTACCCAGAGTCACCGTCGATCGGCTTCTTTGACTACAAAAGCAACTTTCAATTTCCATATAGATACGCTTCTGTAAACATAGTCTTTCCACCACACCGGTCTGATGATGTCAAAACTTAACACCCTTTTGTTCCCAAAGTGCTCGAGAAAGACAAATTTGACTTTTGACAACAAACAGATAATTTCGAATGTCAAATATTAGCAAATATTTGTCAGCTTATTCACGATAAGCCACAGACAATTTGTAATGATTGACACCTATTTTAGGATACTCAAATGCATTAAAAGGGGCAGCCATCTGTTTAAGTCGCACGTAAATACGCACCCACTTACATGGGAATTATTTATGTTTACCAGAATTGTATATCTTTACCACCTTGTTCTGAAGGCGAAGGTGTAGTATTGCGTTTTCATTTAAGTTTTCCTCCTCAATTTTCGCACCCAAACAAAAAGCTTATGCGAAAAATCTAAGCCCAAAGCTTGTCTCAGAGACCTGAGAAGAAGATATATAAATGCCGGACTCGTGATGGGAAACTGAATTATTAACGAACCAAATATTGTTCCATGTGGCTGAGCTGAGAGGGCTTTCTATTCGCAAACATAATACAAGACGAAATAAAAAATTGAAAGTGAACTTTGGAATAAACCAATAGTTTTGGTTCCGGGAAGACATTCTTTGAGGATACACGTAACTTTAACATGAAGCATGTGTTTGTGATTTTGTGCCTTGTGGTTAGTGATAAAAACCAACTCATAACTTCAGTTCCTTAGAATTTTCTAAATTTCAAATGAAAGCTTGGACAAGTGGAATAACCCATATTTTTGTTTTTTTTTTTTTATAAAAAATTTATAGTGCCTGGTGAAATTAGGCGTAGTGAGCAGTGCGGAGGAGAAAGATGAGCAAATGGTGATTGTAAAACAAAACAGTGCGCAGGATAAAGCCGATGACTTAGAGGGTGCCGAAAGTGCTGCAAAGTGTAAGTTTTTTTTTTTTTAAGTGAATTGATAACAGACACAACTTCCTTCCATTAAACAATGCAACTTAGAAAACATGCCAAAAAAGATATAAACATTTATTAAGCGAAATCAACAGGTCTATATAACTAGTTTTAAGTCAGACAGTTGACGTTCGGAACATTGCTTAAATTGCAGCACTTTTTAAATAAATAGTTTTCAAATTCTTCATAAATAGTTTTAAATTCTATCTTCTATTCAACAGGACTTAATGGGATATCATGCCTGTCCGTCTGTCTAAAATTTGTTTGTGCTCATGTTATTTTTTTTAGTTTTAAATTGGCAAATATTGTGAAAATTGGAGTGTAGCTTAGTTCTTGTCGTATTAACAAAGTATGAAATCTGTCAATATTTTGATACAGCCGCAGACACAATTTATTCAATTATAGTGAGGGATAATAAAACTAAAGGATATATGAGCGTCGTAAATAATTAAAAAAATTTAAGCACCACAATAAAGCACCGAATACAGTTATGACTATGGTCACTTAAAGTGACCGAAAGTATTACCCCTCATTGACTTCTACTCAAGGAACACATAAGCATGAGCCTTGTGGACAATATTATGTACTGAAGCATTTTTGAGAGATATGACAACCATATTGAGAAAAGAACCTCATGTGAAGCCCCATACATAAGGTTCTTATTATAAGGGAAATTTAATAAAACATGGTACTTGTTAAGTTGGGCTGGGCTCTCCGGAAATTGATGAGCTTTCAGACTGTGCGAGTATCCTAATAAAATTCTTTAAGCACGGGTTAGAATGCAGTGTAATAATATATTTAGTACTGCCTTAGGAAAAATATTTAAAACATGGAAAGTCAAGAGATGATTGTTTTCAGAATGCTTTAGTCCTGCATAATAAAAAACTGCATAAATGTTAGGTGATGTTAGGGCGCGTTTCCATTTGTAAGAAAACTTCTGCGAGAACTGTCTGACAGTCTGTCCGACAATCACTTAAAGGTGAAAACAGCGATGCAAGTTCGATAGCGACAGTTCTTGCGTAACTTCTTGCTAGTTTTTGCGAGTGCAATGAATTGCAGGTCTAAACAGCTTTGCGTTGACTCGCGACAGTTGCACCTTGCAGCTTAACGAAATAGTTTCGTATATCTTGCGTTCGCAAGGCGTAGCTGGTTGACATCTTTACGTATTAACACGAAAAGTCAAAATGTGGTACATCAATGTCGTAGGACGCTGAAATTTTGTCCTTTTTTTATTTTTATGCTCGCTTCATAAAAAGTGAAAAGCACACCCGCGAGGGTGCAGTCACACTTTTTTGCAGCTTTATAAAGTAATATTTTTGCTTGAAGCCATGAAAAATTTGATGTACATATGTATTCACATATTTATCTGTATTATCAACTTAAAAAAAAAACAACTTATCATGCCTACTTTGGAATAAGTTCTGGAGTAAAATCCGATTTTGTTAGGTATATTAAAAACGCAATTTATACAAGTAAACCACATCTGATACGCAACATTTGAACGAAAAATGAAATGAAATGGTGTATTAATGAAATGGTGTTGACGCTACGCCACTTTTTTATTAAGGGACCAATTGAACCACCCCTTTGACTTTGATTTTTATTAAAAATGGTAAAAAAAATAGGTTAAAAACTTACAATGATTGTTTTCAAAACTGGAGACGAAAGTAAGATTAGGTAGGGTTGTTAGCAGCATAGGCCACCAGCTCGCACAGGCCTACGATAGCCCTTAGCGTTACCCTATGAGGACAACCTGAGTATAAATATGGTACTTAGTTAGTTGAAGTATCCTGAGCTTTGAAGAAAAACTTGGCCCAGCCCGAGTCCCTGCTGAGCTTCACGATATTCGGTAGCATACCACCGGTATTCTTGCAAGCTCGTCCAGCTCCTTAAAATTGCAGGCCTAGAAGTTTTAAACGTTGCCTGCTGCCACCTAGACATTGGCAAAGGGGGTGTTGGACATCTTTTTTTTTCTTCGGGAGCGTGACAGCCCCTGCAAATGTACTTAGTTTTTGTTAATGATTCTTAATTTTGCTGAATGTTTTCCCAACAGGTTGTGACATGTTAAAAATCTTGTGGCTATGGCCAGTCTGGCCTTTTTAGTGCTATAAGGGAAACTGGAGACGTACATCTCTCATGATTTTACTGGATCTTGCTCCTTTTACCGAAATGTGTTCTTAAAACTGCCTTCACACAGCATTAAAAGCTCTAGTAAGCTAATCTTATTTTTGAAGTAAAAGTGTTCCAAATTGACACTGTGGGCTGTGTTTCTGAATCTTTGACATTTGAGTTATATACGGAGCTTGACTGCTGAGGTCAATTGAGATGGGTTAGCCAACAACTTGCACAAGCGAAAAAAACCGCTAGTTATTAACAATAAAATTGTAATTGCACCTGCGTCACGGTAACGTCTTCTCGATATGATTTCACAATTTTAAGTAAATTACCAAATTTCTGGCGACATTAATGGCTCTCCTGATGTGTATACGCCTCTGCAATAAATTGCGATACTATGATAAGCGAGCTTCTTGCAAGATATTTATTGTATAGAAGAAATATCAAGAATTGAAATGTTTTAACGCAACTGCTAGAAACTTCTGCAAGACTTTCGCGAGTTAACTTGCAAATGGAAACGCGACCTTAGGTTATCTGGTCAGACAGAGATTTTTCGGCAGAAAAATTATTATTTCAACTCATCTCCTTGCTTCGCGGGCTGCGCAGAGTTATAAGTCGACATGGCAAAAGTCTGCAGTCCGTTTGTGGACTAACAAGTGTGCAACAACCAAAATCTAAAATGGACAACATTTCAATGATCCGCTGAGAAAGAGAGAAAACAAAGTCTTTTTTTCTCGAGATTCTTTGAACACAATTTTTTCCCCAGTCTAAAATTGTGTTCAACGTAAAACGTAAATTCCAAACATCTATTCACTCATCACCCCATATCCAACAGTGACCCTAAGCAGTAGGATTCATAT
The DNA here is from genome assembly GCA_947623515.1 of Neoascia interrupta. Classification (NCBI taxonomy): domain Eukaryota; kingdom Metazoa; phylum Arthropoda; class Insecta; order Diptera; family Syrphidae; genus Neoascia; species Neoascia interrupta. The sequence continues at coordinate 216,861,714 of OX392463.1, read as the reverse complement.
TTAACTATATTTCTGCTCCTCAATATATTTTTCCACTTTTCAGTGCTTGGATTTTTTTTTGTCAATAGAATTTTAGAAATATTAGGATTGACCTTTTTTTTTTTAAAAATGTGCCTTCAGTCCTATATACTTCAAAATGTTTTTTTTAACATTGTACATTTTTTTTTAGTATTCAACTTGGGCAGTCTCTTCCCGACGTACAGCAGTTATCCATCCTACCGCCCAACTACCTATCCCACCTCGGGATACTATCCATCAACGAGCGGCGGAGGTGGCTATTATCCCACGCAAGGATACTACCCTAGTTCTGGGTACTATCCAACGGGCACCAATTTCCTTGGCAACGGATATGGTGGATATCCAACCCAATCATACTATCCAGTCCGTACGACTGGCTACGGAAGTTCCAGTGGTTACGGTGGCTATGGATCTACCAGTGGCTACGGAGGCTACAGCGGCTATGGAGGATACGGAGGCTACGGAGGTAATGGCGGAATAAGATCATACACTGGGTACAACTACCCTTCGTACAGTGGGAAACGTAATCTTGGTTATGGCTACTATTCAGATACCGATCGTTATGGCTTCTATCGGTCACCCTCGGAGTATTCTGTGAATCGAGGTTATGACTAATATGCTCTTAAAAAAAATTGCTTCTTAAATTGTTGTACTTTATGTTTTGTTTTAGTTTAATTTTAATAAGTGTTTGCATGACATCATAGTTTTGTCGCTAAGTGGTAACATTAACTCATTAAGCTAATTTGTGTGTCACTAGGCGTACAAGTTGACAAGTTATCGTGACTAATTGAAGCCTAAAATTATGCTGTCGTCTATGGAAACTAAAATTTGACACTACTTGTCAACTGTCTTTAATGTGCTTAAGTCTAAGTTTTGATGTTTTTTTTTTTTTTAATTTATTGCCTCTTAAGTATTCAAACCTAAAATTTCAATGCTATTTATCTTATTTATGAATGGTTTAGCCCGAAGACCTGTTTGAGGTAGAAACCATCGATGCATGACCACCGACTTGAGAACGAATGCCTTGTGAATTCATATATAAACTTGAACTCGGATGCAGTGTGTAGAAACATGCCTACGCTATTGTTTGCATAGTTTGCCTAGATTAAGTTCTTGTAGATAAAATTATAATGAAGTCGAATCATGGTACCAAATAAAAAAACGTTTATTTATAGTGAACGAATTGAGTGCTCGTTTGTTGGTTGGTTTGTATGACCTCTAGAAATGAACTATGCAAATGTTTCAGCAATAAAGATCTAAAATTGTGAATGATGATTCATGAAGCTGCAACATAATACACACAGCAACTAGTTTGACACGGAAGTGGACGATTTTCTAAGTCCACGATTTTAAATTATTAAAACACAAATATACTTTTTTATGGCAATTCACAGATCGCTTCATGTAAATAATAACCGGAGATATATAAAAAAATTCTGGTATGAAGGTATTTTAAACAGAAGTCAAGATTGGAGTTGGAAATATTTTCAATGGGAACCCGGAAGATAATAAATATTGTTATTCGAAATGACCTGTAATACTCAACGTTTTGCTGATGTAAGTTCATCAGGATTTTTTTTTATAAGTTTGTTTATATAGCTTTTTACAAAACAAGTACTGTAAATTCACGCTCAATGAGGAGGGACGAAAACACAATAATTTTAAAAAATACTCTGTTGATTTTCTCAATTCTGTGGAAAACGCACAGAAAGTAACAGCGTAAAACATTTAAATTAGCTGATTTTCATATTATTCAACTTTACCGTCTTCCTTTGACAAATCAACAACTTTTTACTTCAATTTGGAAATAAGTAAACCGGAAGCCACCAAACTTTTCCATTTCCTCAGTGATGGGTTGTTATATAATATTGGCTTCTGCCAATACGCCACTAAGAAATACCTGGAAACAAAAGTAACATTTATCTGCTTCGGTGAAGGAAAATTTTAGATATATAATGTAACAATTAAGTGTTTTGGTATACATATAAACTTTGTCCTTGTGGAGCAGTTGTTAGAGTCCTTGTTTTCAATTACATATTTTTCCAAGAAGTACTTATCAAAGCAAAAAATAATATTTTTGTGCCATTGTGAGACTTTAACGTTGATAATTTTAGTAAGTTGCAGTAAATCCTGAATATACGCGGTTTTGTTTAAGAAAAATACTGTCGGCTTGCATTAACCTTCTAAGGCCTTAGTGTTACCCTATAAAAGCCTGAGAAGTAGGCCGTGAGGTATGTAAGCCTATAATAGTTCGTGACAAAAAATCGCCAAAGAATTAGAAGTCTGCTGCCACTTTGGCACTGACAGAGGAGGTGTTTTCAATTGAATACATTTCAATAAGAATTTGCGAATAAAACTAGTGGGAGGGTTACAATCCGCTTAGGCGAATCGTTGAATACTCCATCCCAATTGACCACTGTCAAGCTCCGAATTGTGTCCTAAATCTTGGTTGTTAAACTTCAGCTAAGAATCTTCTCCCTAAGAAAGAGGCGTGCGTGGCATCCACCCCTTCTCAACAACATCGTATTTTTGTTTATATTTTTTAACAGAAGTGGTATACACGTGTTGACTGCATTTCCATAATAAAAATTTGGTTTATGCTTAAAAACGCCCCTAAAAGTGGGCGTGGCTAAAATTTATTCACTTGAGTTGATAGCTTACGCACATATCTGAACATTTTATAGTGCAAGTTTTTTCGACTTATAGCAAATATATCAAATAAAAACCGTTTATTAGAATGCATACTAAGTATGACCACGCCTACAAGGGGGTGGTATTCGCTTTCTTTTTAAATGCCAATCACAATACACTTAAGCGAGGATATCGCATACTAAATATCAGCTTCCTGCGACAACAGTGATTTTTCATGCTAATATGTAAAGTGGGCGTATTACAAAAATTTTTACATTTGTACTGCTTCGGGACCTAGAAAGAACAGATATCAAGTTTCAAATTCCTAGCTAAAAATTTAAGTCCTAAAAACTACCGACAGACGGACGGACGGACGGACATGGCTCATTCGACTTAAAATTCGATCTCGATCATATGCCCTTAAGGTCTTGGGGGCTACGGTGATTATTTCTCTATGTGACAAACTATGAATCAAACTTAATACACCTCCTATCCTATAGGGTGGGGTATAATGAGCAAGGAGTGGCCGTTACAATCAATGGCGATCGTTATCGGGCAATGTTGAACTAATTTTTGTTAATAAAAATTGAAGAAGAGGATATTGGCAACATTTGGTTTGAACAGGACGGCGCTACGTGCCACACAGCCCAAGCACCGCTCGATGTATTGCGCCCTGTTTTTGCATTATTAGCCGCATTATTAGCCGCGGAGCTGATGTCGTTTGGCCACCTCGGAGCTGCGATTTGACACCGTTGGACCATTATTTGTGGGGTGCCGTAAAAGATAAGTGTTACGCCAACAAGCCAGAGACAATTGACGCTTTAAAGGACAATATTCGTGAAGCCATTGGTGAAATACAGCTTCACACAATCGATAATGTGCTTAAAAATTGGACCGATCGTGTAGGCTACTGCATGGCCAGTCGAAGCAGCTAATTGAATTAAATTATTTTCCATTATTAACCGGAGGGGTTGTACTTTCAAATAAAAAAAGAAATTTTTCAAAGCATTTTCAAAAAAAAAGAATTATTTGGCGGACCATTTATAACACTATTCTCCTCGAGAATAGTGGGGCGAATTGGTACGAATTCTGGTGTGAGAGGAATGCAGCTGGGGCTCAATAACGGCAAGCATGCCGAGCAAAGAGCTGAGCGTGGATTGAAACTCCGTGCCCGATTACCACTGTACCGGAATGAGAGAATTGGTTGAATGTGTGTGTGAATGAGTCATTGTTTGTTTGGGAAAAAGCCAAGCGAAGCATGGGTGAATCTCTACTGGTTTACCGAGCGAGTTTGGCGGAGGTTTTTAAGAAAAGAGAGCTGGAGGTTTTTAAAAAAGGATATAGAGATTCGTTAGGAAAGATCCAGGAGGAATAATTGAACAAAAGATCCATTAGAAAGGGCCAAACAGGAGTGATAGAAAGGAGATGGAAAAAGGAACGCGTTTGTGTTTTTGAGGTTCATTTGGAAAACCCGTAATAGAGACGGGACTCGCGACCCTTTTAGTTTTACCTGGTTTAAATATTCGGGACCCTATATAGTGAGCCATTCTATCCCTACGCCGATACTTGAAAATGTTTATAACTTTGCTTTCCTTCGGCCATTTTCTTTTGTTTGCCTTGATTCTTTTATTTATTCTCTTCGAGTAGTTCTTATTATTATTAAATCCCCGTTCATCTTTGAACGTTTATAACGACCCAGACAAAACTAAAGAGTTTACTTCTTTAGTTCGGACTTCTTACTCATTTTCAGTAACCCAGAGTTTTGTTATGTTTTACTTATAAAACAGCTGGTGCCAGTTTTAAACTACGTACCTACCAAAAAATCGTATAATTAATCATATCTTAATACTTAATTGCGAATTTATCCCAATCGTTCGTCTGTTATCGGAACCCATCCCCTTGCTGAGCAGTCGGGAAGAGTCTACGGCTGCGCAACTTCGATATTTATATTCTACGAGAAGAAAAAGTGTAACGCATATATAAGATCAACCAGAATATACCTACATGTGAGTCGGTCCGGAGGAAATCCACCAGTCCCCCCCCCCCCTCCCGCCCCCGTCTCGGTGGCCCTGCCGAAATATTCATGTAGGACTAAATTTCAATAAACGGTGTCGTTTGAAATTGCTTTAATCTTAGATTTCTCTTGAATCTTGATTCGGAGATCATCTAACACAATATCGTGGATTTTGGTGGCGATTTCTTAATTGTGACGACATTTGGACGTCCTTGGAGCTCAGAATCTTATGTGCTCGTAGGACAGCAATTTCCTTTCTTAAATAGGAACTCCGTTTTTTCTATTTTAATCAAATCTCATAAAACAACGTTATCACAGTCATAAAGCCAGATGTTTGACTGATCTATATCTATTTTTTTGTGGCCAAAGAAAAACACCAATATCAGAAAAGAATCCTCTGTACGATCCCAGAACCATTAAGCATCAAAAAATCTTACTCTTCGAACAGAGTAAGATTCATTCTTCGAAAAAATCATAAATTCAATTTGTACGGTGAACTTGTTTTCATTTTTGTAAAGCACTTAGGAAACTTCCGGGCTTTGAAGTTTTGGTAGAAAATGGAGAATCGAAAAGTTTTTATTAGTTAAAAGCGCAAGGCCAATTATTTCACTCGTCAAAAATCGCAGCTTTGTTTCACTTTTCAACAGCACAAAAAGGCAAATTTAAAAAAGTTGGTCTTATTTTTACTTGGCCTTATTTTACAGCACAGTAGAATTTGTGTGGTAATTTTGGCAGATGCAGGCTATAAATTACCTCTGACATTAACTCAGTGGATAATCTCTATCTCCTGTTTAACGTATTTTAGACACAGTCTCAAGCCAATTTGATATTTGCCAGACTTTTGCGACAAAATTCGATTAATTGTAACAAATTTCAGACAAAATAAAATTCCCTAAAGTTGATCTGTTTTATAATCTATTTTAAAACTCATTTCTTCTTGTTTCAAGTTTTTGGTGTGACGTCCTGTTCTGCATAATAGAGACTTCAGCCTTTATACAAAAAACATGAAGTACATTGAATGTAACACAATACTTTTATCCAAGTCCCGAAGACAATTTCCAGAAAAGGGACCTCGTTCACAAATTTGCACATTTGTATGCAAACCTTAAAAAGACAAAAGACCCAACCCCTGGATATAGGGGAGGTGCAAAAGCATAATGTACATCCCATACACACACTTAATAATACGTGATGACAATATTTATAATTCTCAAAGCAAATACCGAAATTTAATTATCTAATGAGCTTTTTATCTACACGTTTTGTGTGTTTTGAAATTAACCAATAGATATAGCGTTTCCAGTGGCATAGCATTATTTGCTGAAGCAAACATTTGTTCTGGAATGATGCTGATTGTTTTAGGTTGTAAAATCACACACAAACACACGTACCCACGTGTGCATCGATTTTCTATTCCTAGATTAAATTTTTAATGCAGCCGTAAAGAGTCTGTTTTATGAACGCTGTGGGAGTAATTGAACCCTTTCGGAGTATTTTTAAAATTGTGATGAAATCCTGTGTCCCTTTTCAAATCCAATAAGACTCTTTAACCCCCAGGGTTGGATTGAGGATTAATCTGAGTGTATTTTTTTCGCTTTGTTGTTCTAACCTAATTTGTGAACCCCGCATATAAATATAAAGTTGTAAGATGTCACCTTGGTTTTTCTCAAATTATGGAATTAAAGTCCTTCTTCTCTTTTCCTTCGGGCATTATTTTTGTTTTGTCGGGGCAAAGTCTTCTAATGTGTCTGGGAAACCCCTTTCCGATAACGGAACACTCATAAAGGAACAAATTTCGAGCCATGTTCACTTATCAGGATTTTAATCTATGATATTTTTCCTAGCAAGCGCTTTCAATCAAGATAGTAATGCTTGCAACTGCAACGTGCGTCAATGTGATTGTGAATAATATTAACTGAAAAGCTGTAGGACATAATTCTTACTTATCCTGAGATGATGTTTGACCTATGTTAAGTAGCCAATTACTTGCAATTGAACTTTGTATCATCAAAGACAAGTTGTTTTTGTTGCTTTCTTGTGGAGTGGCAAGTAACTTCGCCTTTCAAACCCCTAAAACCATTAAGCTGTTTCTTAAAAAAGATCCTAATCCATGAAAGCGAATTGACATTCCCTTTTTATGTCCTCTAAGGACTCGTGTTTTTTGCTTCTTGTATACCTTAGGGTAGCCACAATTACGACATTAAATTAAGTTTTTAATATGGTTATCAGTGTGCTTATGCTGTTGCTCATTCCATAAACCAATGTCTGTCAAAATAAGGACCAAAGGCAAATATTCCCTCTGCTTTTGACCGCAAATGCGTGTGGGTATTTGTGAGATTTTCTAACTCCTACGAGTCGGTCCATGGTCACTTCTTGGCCGAAAAAGTTTTAATGATAAAATTTCATTTAACTTGACGGATGTTGTGGCATGTGGCATCGCTCAGATGTTGGTTATGTGTTGTTAACAAAAGTTGGAAATCTCAGAGGACTTATTATACTCATGCATTTATGTGAGGCAAATTTAATTTATTTATACCATCTTGTTTTAGATTTTGGAATCTACTTTAGAATATAATACAGGAATATGTTAATTTTGTTTTATGACCTCCAACCAGATGAATTGACAGTTGATGGTTTGACCGTCGACCCAAAAATCCAACCACACTCCGGGCCGGTGCATTGAACCTTTCGGTACCCAGAACAGATTTGATTTCTAATGAATGAAGCACGGAAATTGGACTTAATCATTTAAATTGTCAGAGATATAGAGCAAATACTGACTGTATTGTTTATAGGAGTTTAAGTTCTACTCCACGATGATGTTATGCTGTTGCGACAGCTGGGTGATGAGTTAGAAAGACTTATACTGAATTCTTTTCAGCTCGGAATAGGTTTTTAATTAAGCCAGTAAACCGTCCCTTGTGGGCGTGGCATCGATTGAAAGTGTAATCTTTTAAATGCAATTTATTGAATATTTTTGTTCCAAGGTGGTTGCATGTATTTCGGCGTAAAACTCCGCCTTTTTAACTCAAGAAATTACTTTTTTTTATGCCACGCCCACAAAAGAGGGCGGAGGTATATACTTTTTACATAAAAAAGTTCGAAATAGCTAATATCTACAACTTTTGTCATATAATTTTTAGACAAATTTTATATATATTTAGTGAAAAACAGTTTAAGCTAACATCCCTTAAACAAGTGGGCGTGGCCAATGAAAAAGCCAAGCTTTTTCTGCCACCTCAAAAACAATTACAAGGTGGTTGCAATGTTACATACCAAAAACAAAAGCGCTAGCACCATTGTAACATAGATTATATTTGGAAAAAGTATTTTTTGAAATTAGAGATGGTCGCACATACAGGCCTGTAGTGGGCGTGTCTGTGAGCGGATTCAGCTTATTTTCAAACTTGATCTGAAGGACTGGACTTCCAGCCAACCCACCAGCTTTTGGGTCTCTGTCTTAAATGGACCCTGTCAAAGGCGGATGAAAACACTTAAGGCCGCTTCGAGAGGAGGATTCTTCGAGCGAATTATGGTCCCGTCTGCATTGACGCAGAGTGGAGGAGGAGATTTAACATCGAATTGTACGGGCTGTATAGCGACACGGACCTAACCCAAAGAAGTAAAATACAACGGCTATGATGGCTGGTTCATCTAGAGCGGATGGCCACCAATGCACCGGCCCGGAAAATCTTCGAATCCACCGCGCAGGTACTGTACAGTAGAGCATCACCGAGACTCAGGTGGCGAATGCAAGTAGAGGGAGACCTCAGTTAGCTGGAGACAGAGCTAGCTGGCGAAGCATGTTGGCTGAAGCCCAGCTCCACCCCGGACTGTAGCGCCACCTTAAGTAAGAATGGTAAAGGGAAGGGGATAAAAAAAACAATATAGGAATGGAAAAGAGATTTGGAATAGGAATAAGATATTCCGCTATTACATACGCACTGTTGCACTTACTCACTTGAAAGGTACTTAACTTGAAATTAGAAGTAACAACAGTAACAAGTAACAGCATGAGTTCGTCTGTGACAAACTTTTATATACCCGATCCTATATACCGTGTAACACCAAATCTTAAAGTTTTTTTGGCCCGAATTCATAAATTATTTGTATAGGCTACGACGCCCAACAAAATTGGGTATGGGTTAAAAATTAAAACCAATTAATTGTAATTTCGTTAGAATCATGAGAAAACACGGTAAAAGCGAAAATTATTTTTGAAAAAAAACAGTTTTTTTCTAAAAACGCCCCATAAAAGTGGGCGAAGCTCAAAACTTTGTATGGAGCAAACTTAGCGAAAAGTAATATTTTTATACCCGACGGTATACTAATTTATACTGTCGGTATATTAATTATAACGGGTGATTTTTTAGCTGGTTTGGTTTTGGCAACACTGGTTTTGACAGCTGACGTGTGTTTAGTACCTTGTGTCACTGTCAAACAGCTTCAGTTTGGTTTGCAATTTAACCATGGATCGTCTTACAAATGAACAACGCTTGAAAATTATTGAATTTTACTATCAAAATTCGTGCTCGGTTCGAAATGTTTTCGCCATTTTTCGAAAAAACAATGGCGCAATTGCGAGGCGAGTTTGGTGAACAGTTAATTTCACGTTTCGGGCCGGTCAATTGGCCGCCTAGATCGTGCGATTTGACACCATTAGATTATTTTTTGTGGGGGTATGTCAAGGCTAATGTCTATAGGGACAAGCCCGCTTCGATTGACGCACTGGAAGCCAACATCCATGCATTCATTCGTGAGATACCGGCCGATATGTGTGAAAGAGTATGCCAAAATTGGACTCAGCGGATGGGCTACCTAAGACGCAGCCGCGGTCAACATTTGCATAAAATTATCTTTAAACATTAAATTGCAAGGTTCAAACTATCGATTCAAATAAATATTTTATTAATTTTTTCGAATTTTTTGTGTTGTTTTTTTAAAAAAAGTTCTCAACCTCTTAAAAAATCACCCGTTACTATACGGTATTTTAATTTTAATGCATAGTTTGTAACACAGTGAAATAATCACCGTAGACCCCTAAGACCTTTTAGAGATATGATCGAGACCGACAGGTAAGTCGATTAAGCCATGTCCGTCCGTCTGTCCGTCTGTCCGTATGTATGCAGTTTTGAGGTATTTAAAATTGAGCTAGGAAGCTGAAACTTGCAGCGCTGCTTGGTTCTCATTGGTACAGACTTGGTACAGACAAAGTATGAAAATTGAGAAGATCCGCCCACAGCCACGCCCACAATTGGCATGAATGTCAGACAACCTCAAATTTACATTTTATTTCAAAATACCTTTTGGTCAAGATAGACAAAACATATGAACTCAAATTTTGGTGGAGAGCAATATCAACCAGAAGCCTTTAATAAGGCAAAAATTGGACCGCCAACTCTATTGACCATGCCCACTTTTAACATCTGAAATCTTTGAAAATCTGATTTCTCGGGAAATTCATTCTAAATTGAAAAAGAATTTTATAACAAATATTAAAGATATTACCATTTGCTAGGTTTATTGCATAAAGCATTGAGCTCCGCCCACTTTTAGGGGGCGTTTTTGGGAAAAAACTTGTCTTGATTCGCCTACTGTTTATATTTTTTTTACGTTTTCCGCGAGTTGTACCTCCAAAGTGAGGTTTGGCAAAGTAAATAAGTTTCATAAAAATTTTAGGTCAATAAAAGTTGAGGCAGATCATTTTTTAAGTAAAAACCATTTTTTTTGAGGCAGACCATTGTTTTTGACAACATGGTATAATTTGCTCTCAATGTTGCAAATTTGACGGAGGCGTTCTTATGACGTAAGTTCGTTGTTTTTTTAGTGTTTTCAAAAATGCATAAAAAATACATGTGCAAAAAAATTCATTTGTCGGCCATTTTCATTATGTTTCTTACATGTTTTTCTACCCTTTTCACCTTTTTAAAAATAGGTGCTTTATGACGTGTTTTTCAGTTCTATGGGAACTCGGACTATATGGGAAAAAGGATCAACAAGATTTATAAATAATAAATGTATTTCTGAGACTCTGACATTCTCGAGGCTATGTAAAGTCAAGAAAAATATATTCGGGAAATTGGGCTTTCTTTTCATTTCATCCGTCGTCCTGCCAAGGGGATTGTGATTACGACATACAAAATTTTTGCATTGGAAAAATATGCACAAAAGAAACATCAAGATTCCCTGAAAAAAAATTATCTTCCGCAGTTTGTCCTTATATCATGCTTACGAAAAATTAACAACTGAGCCAAATCCTTGCTTATCCTTGGTTTGGTTGTCCTTGAATTCAAATATTCAAAATTAATTTATCAAAAGATTTTAATGATAAATTCATTTTCTATTGTTATTTTAAGCACTGTCAAAAAGAGCATGACACAAAGTCTAAAAACGTTGTTTTAAAAATTTATAAAGCTGCGTGATTGTGATTGATTTTATTTTAAGAACAGAAACCCTTAGTATTATTTTTAGAATTGTCAGGTGTCGCTATATCTTTTCATCTTTGACCTCGCACATTTAACTTCACACCAACATTTACCAAATCATATAAATTAAATGTCAGGAATAAACCAGTAATTAACCACAGAAATTATCTTCCCAAAAGTGGGGAGATGTATATTTACTTGATAGAATTCAAATAACTGAATGTAGGGAACATAATAAATCAAACGAGTTGTTTAAAAATAGACATTCTTGATTGGAAGGGATTTTACCTCGTGCTCGCGACAATTTTGGATATTTAAACGGAAGTATGTATCCTTATTGAAGTTATTATTTATTTTAAGATTGAATGGGGTTTCTTGTTGAGTACACTTATTTGGTTAATGAAAATAATTACATATGCTTGAAAGACATTTTGACATCAACCACAAAATTATTTTTGTGGCTCCTATGATAATCATACCTTTCTTTGATTTTAATACTTCTCTCACGTGCTCCCCAAATCTTCTCCGTTTCTGTTTCAACATACACATAAATAGGCGTATTTTGTTAGGCAGTCTATCTTTTAAATGAAAATAGTGACTCTTAAGCATCGCTGTCTATTGTAATTGGAACCAGTTTTAGCTTTTGAAAGGTGAATTTGAAAAGCAAGACTTTTTTAAACTGTGTAAAACTGTTTGGTATGTTTCTAAACTGTTTTAAACAGTGTAAAAAAGTAGGAAAGTGCAACATAAACAGTGCATGTAAAAACTTCCGTCCATATACGATGGATTGTTAAATTCCCTCCTCTTCCTTAAAAAGAGTTTGCCACGCCCCCGGGCAAATGTTAAAATATCAGTTTTCATTGCCTTATATCCTAGGTGGTTGCATACTATTTAGAATAAGGCCACGCCAATAAAAGCGGGCAAAGACATAGAGTATATGTAAAAAAAAGTTGCGCTCTTTTGCTTAGAATTCAAGCTATAAAAGTTGTGGGCAAGCCCTAAAACGGGCGGAAGGACATGGTTTAATCAATTGTCCTAGGTCTCAATATTATATTTACCCAAATTAGGGGTTGGAAAGAAGACTGAATTCAAAACTAAGATCTATGCTCTCACTTCAAGCTCAGCGTTCCTGATGCTCCAATTTGGCCAATCCTGCAGGATAACTCAGTATCACTACCTCATTTACTTAAGCTTTTCCACCTGCCTCAATTGTCCATTATTAGACATTGAATTCTGCATAGAGGAGTCCATTGAAGTTCCTTCTCCAACGATCCATGGATAGTTATTGGGGAAGAGCAGAAGTCTTCCTTATGCATGGAGCCAGCCATTTCGAAACATTCCCCATCATGACTGTGATTCACGTTATCCGGCACGTAATGAGGATGGGGTTTCAAGCACTATATACTGTACGTATAGCTTCCTCAGTTTTCATACCACGACTGAATGTCTGTCAGAAGAGCCCTGTGCAGTTCTTGTCCTGCAAAACTTTTAGCGTTTATACCGAGGGACCCGGCAGTTCTTGTCCTGCAAAACTTTTAGCGTTTATACCGAGGGATCCGGCCATATTATCCTCTTCCGAATTCACAAAATATGCCAAGACTGCTATGACATATTCCCAGTCCAAAAATAACCTTAACAAAGAAAAGTTGGTCCAAAGTGCCTCTGTAAGGCAAAAATCGAACTGCTTTTCAACTAACTTATCGATTTGCCAGCAGTGGGATAGCCAGCTTCATTGCCCGCTTCATTGCCTTGTTTTTGGTTGAGCAGCTCCGAAAAGTGGCCACACCATCTACTTTAGACATCAAGCCCATTTGACCGTGCGTAGCTGGATTTAACGCCGTACAATATTTGAATTTTTCCTCTCTGGTTGCGAATAGTCTGCCAAAACATCTTGTCTGCATATATGTAACCGTGCTTCTTCCTTGAGTATTCTGACTGCCAGATTGGAAGTTCTTCGCTAAACATTGTACATACTATGCATTGTACTGAACCTGATTCTCGACAATATAGTCTTTGTTCTTCTCTTTGATATTTCATCTCCAGGTGTTTTAAGTAAATTAGGTCCCCTGCAAATCACTTATAACACCTGGAGATGAAATAGTCCCCCATCCGCAACAAGCCGCTTCCTACCCGAACACTAGGTACTTGCAGAGGCAATGACTACCATTAAAACAGGTTTCATTCTTTTTATAAATTTAAAGCGTTAATTAGAATTAGCTTATAGTACATTTACACCGAGCCTAATTTCAGCATTTAAGCTTAATGCTAAAAATTTCACCCTAAATGTTCAGCGTTTCGCTATTTTCCAGGATTTATAAATGTTGAATTTCATTTAAATGCTGAATTTCGCCTGTGTATTTAAAAGTTTGTCACCGTGGGACCACAATGCCCGTAGCGGTGGTATGTAGCAGTAGTACGTAGTACAGCCGCGGAGCCATGTGGCGTAGTACGGAAAAAAATTGAACACAATGGTGTGGCGCGGCTATGTCGAACAAAAACCCCGTTTATAAACAATGGCCGATGCTCTGAGTTAATTTGAACTAGATTTAATATTTTTGTACAACGGATGACACAAATTCCATAAAATTTCTTTAGATTTAACCATCTCAATAAACTTTTCGACGTACTTTTCCTCCATTGTTTACTTAACTTGTATTGAACTGTCCACCGTGTAGCGCTGTCAACCGTGTAGCGCTACGAAAGTTAAAAGTTGGCCAACTCTTACTACCGCCACAGCTACGCGCTACCGCCACAGACACACATTGTGTGCGCAATACACTGAATACATGTGTTTTAACTTTTGACAGCGCTTACTACCGCTACTACTACCGCCACAGCTACATCACTGTGGTTCTACGGTCAAATTGAACAAACCTCTCAAACTTTCGAATCTCTTATATTTAAGAGTATTCAAGTCAGTTGACAGAAAATAAACAAAACAAAACATTTGTAATTTGACATAAATCGATAAAAATGCTCTGGAACGTATTTTAAAACAAAAAAGAAGGAAGTAATAACGACAATTTCAGCTGTACGGAGTACTCGATGATTCAAAATTTTTACCTCGGTAGCCATTTGAAACTCCAGTATAAACAGCAATATTGGATTTCGAAATTTTTTCGCTAGATTCGCAATTAGGGAGTAAGTCGGGGGACACTGAATCAAAAACTGAGTTTTGGGCAAAAAGGTTTTCGAAAACTCGTTTAGCTATTCACACTTCCTAAACACCGACTAGAATTTGTTTTCGTTTTCCATTTATTTATCAGATGTCAAATTTTATCCCATATTTATTTTTAAAAAGCTTTAAAAGATCCATAGAAGGGAACATATCAAGAATCTTATTTTACGCTGACCTCAAAACTAGACTTCTCTTGAGCGTACTGTGCAAATTCATCCTGTCACCACCATGTGCGTCCTTAGGGTCACTAGTCTTGGTTTCCGCAATGGATTTCTGGCGCTAAAATGCAATTTGCGCAAAACAGGTGCTGATTAGTTTCAGTTCCTGCTCAGCTACTCTCAAAATTTGAACGCAACAAACCATTTTCTTACCCAACCTAGGGTATATGAATTTTACTGTAAAGTTTGTAACATAGTAAAAATAATCACCGCAGATCCCCTAGAACTTTAAGAGACATAATCGAGACCAACAGGTGAATTGATTAAGCCATGTCCGTCCGTTCGTCCATCTGTGAGTATGGGTGAAGTCTTAAGGTCTTCAAAACTGAGCTAGAAAGCTGAAACCTTAAGTATAGCTTCCTTCTCCTTTTGAACAGACAACGTAGGAAAATTGATAAGATGCGCTCACGGCTACGCCAACAATTGCCTTGCTTGTCACACAAACTAAAATTTACATTTTATTTCAAAATTCCTTTTGGTCAAGGGACAGGAACTCGAATTCGAATGCAGAGCAATAGTGGCCAGAAACCTTTAATTGGAAATAAGTTAGGCCGTCCACAATATGCCAACTTTTAACATGTTAGATCTTTAAAAACGTGATTTCTCGAAAAATTCAATTCAAATCGATAAAAAAAATTGTATGACAAATATTAATGATATTACAATTTTCTGCATATATCTAGAAAGAAAATTGTATGCTTCGCTCATTTTAAGGAGGCGCTTTAAAAAAAAAAACTGTTCCTTAAGCAAGAATTTTCAATAAGGAAATAAGAATTGATTCGTGGGATGCCGTGGCGTAGTGGTTAGTGTGTGTGCTTACTACGCCGGAGATCTGGGTTCGAATCCTGCCATTGTCACCTGAAAAAAAAGACTTGTCCTTTTTCACGGTCCCCACCTCCGCGAGGGGTTGACAAGCCTTCCGAGAGTATCAATTGTCTTGAAAAACTTCTCAAACTACCGTTCGGATTCGGCAAAAAATTGTAGCTCCCCTTGTATGTGAAGAAATCAACACACACAGCATACATTGTTGAGAAGTTGGCCCTGGTTCACATCGAGCTGTTTGTGCCACTCTATTTATATTCAAATAAGAATTGATTGATGCTAATTTTCAGGCCACGACCATTTTTGGGGGCGTCCCCAATACAAATATTTGACATACAGTATACGAATTCAGGGTGATTTGATACAGGGTTAATTGGGTCGTGTATTCAAAAGTTCGCTTCACAACGGAACTCTTGCACTTATTCTCTTGCCTGAACATACGATGGCACAAAAAGAAAAATTAAAGAAAAACCGAAATTAGAAATAAATCTGAGATTTAGCTCGAAAATTACCAGAAAAATTTGAAAACTATTTCCTGAAACGTTTTAAATTTATCTAGATGGTAAATAACATAACTATTTTGTGAAATTTCAGGAAAAAGGAGCACTGCCGTGCAGCCATGTAGTTTCCATAGCAATGCCACACAGAGTTTACAATAATTGAAACGTCCTCAGTTCACTGCCTCAGTTCAGTGACATGCAGTTGTCTAATCGAGCGACGATACCCAGTATTCAAAAAACTCTTTGATTTTCAGGAATCCTTTTAAACAGCCGCAGACTTTCACTTATAATCTACTTATATCCACTGCAGAAAGAATTTCAATTCAAGTACATACCCTACTAATGAAATGAATCCCTTCGACATTCGGTTCATTTCATTTCGTCTCAAAAGTAATTCGAACTCAGCAATTGAAGAAGTTTACTCTTGTTTTTTTCCAAACGAAAAGTTTATTTTTTATAGATATCCTTTCTTGAAGTCTCCACATTGTCCAATGTCAACGCCTTAGAAGCGAGTTAGCGCCTCACATATGAACTTTATTTCAAAATGTTGTTTATTAAATTTTAATTTCATTTCGACATACATTTAAGAGTTCCAATTGTTTTGCTCATGAACCCTCGTTCCAAGTAAAATCCGCAAACAAGACCCCAAGTTCTTCACCCGCTTCAGAAAATCCAAAACATAAAGTTTAGAATTTCTGGGAAAAGGTAGGTATATCCTGACCATTTTACTCATCGCCGTGAGTGTATAAAAACGAGTAGTATATTGGATTGAATGGTATTGTTCATCTGTGCCCCTGATTCCTTGAATTTGAGAACTTTTAACATTCCCAAATCATCGCGGTAGATTTATGTCTGACATTCCTAACAACAAAGTCGAACGAAACCCAATTTAAGGATAACAATAATACTCAGTGTGTGACTTAACTATGGCATTTGAATGCCTCGTGCGTCATGGATTTCGCGAAACAAACTGAATCTAGGGAGTGTAATTTCCTGTGAAATCGACATGTTTCCTAGAATTTTCGATTGTAATGCTGAGGTTTTTGTGAAATTTTTTGACGTCCTTTACATTGGGTTGTAGGTACATACACTCTCTTTAAGGTGTTCTCCTCAACTTTTCAATGCCGTCACAAACATAAATAAATATTTTACTTTTCTATTTTTATACAGCCGCACTCCACACGAAGTTTTCTTTGCATAAAAACGAAAGTTGAATTTGTGATTAATGATTTTCCCTTAGGGATCTACCGCACTGATGGAATCACAAATCACGTCGAGGTCCTATTAAGTGGACGAATGACTTGCAATTACCACTTGAAAATGCTCGTGTGCACGTGTTGAAGTAGCGGGTACAAGGGAAGGTTGCATAATTTATTTAGGCTCGAAACGCCCTAAATTGATCCAAGTGTGAGGCCACGTCTATGCGAAAAAACGTGTTTGAATGCAGATTCAAGGGATCATATTATGACTTCTTGGCCTTGAAACAAGGGGGAAAAATTCAACAAAAACTTTGTTTCCACATTTCTTGGGATTATATCTCAAATCGAATTCATTTTTAGGGACGACGTGTCGGGAATTTTTCCCTTCTCCATACTTGTATATTTATTAAGTTGGGCATTCTTTCGAGTCCCTAGAGATGGCTGTTTTTACTTCCCTCTAAAACGTGGGTTTGGTTGAGTTCCACCAGTGCCGGATGCTTATGAATTTAGGGCCGATTTGCATTTTTTACTTGGTTTTAGAAAAGTGTGAATAATCTATAAGCCAGCTTTTAACATTCTGTTTAAACATTTCTTTGAATATTTGTAGGTGTTTTTTTAAATATAGAAAAAAGTCTTAAACCTCATGTATGCCGGGACTTTCAAGTTGAATAGGCACCTCAGTCAAATCCAGTCTTCTGTTTCTGCTAGCCATTGCCCTTTCTTAAGTTTGCTTTAAATTGTTTCGAAAATTTCTTAATCCAGTATTTTGCGTCGACTTTTCTATTGTGCTTAAATTTTTTAAATTGCATTGATACTATAAGAACATTGTCACTAACTGCCACTGCTGTTTAGTCTTCGTCACTAGCTATGTGGCAGTTTCGACAATCGAAAGCTTAGTAGGTACACACTCAAGTATTTACTCAACAATGCAATGACGGATTGCAATGACTGTCTAATCATACCTTTGCAGCTCTGTTAAAATATGTAACAAAGTTGATATATATATAATCTTGTTGTCATAATCTTTATGCTGCAACGTCATTTAGTGGCATGTCATGGACCACTTAATAAACATAATCCAACCGGTCGTTGTTTGCAAAACCTCTCACGACGTTCAGTCAAGTATAGAACTTAAAGATTAGCACTGTCTGGGAAAACCAAGTGTTCTGGCTCTTAATTTGAAGTTTGCCTAAGGACCTACCATTTTATTTTCTCTGTAAGTAATTTTCTGCCCTAACATCTTTTTTTAAGCACAGATAGGTAGGAGTATAAGGCGAAGCGACGACGTCATGATTGATTCCGTTTTAAGTCTTCTCTATTGCTGCAAATTAATTACTAAAAAGGTTCATGTCAGAGGACATCTTTTTACGTTTCAACTCAATTCCAAGGATTTGTTATTTAACGAAAAATCTAAATACACAACGTCGATAATTAGGGCCAAACTTAACGTGTCAAAAAGGAAGGCCATAACAGAAAATCGCCTTAACAAGATGAATTGTTTAGTGTACGCGACTTGCACTTTATAGGAATTTTCGACAAGTGACATAGGAAAATAATGAGGGTTGTCTTAAAATAAGTCTTCACTTAACTTTTTAACTTTTACAAGCTTCGGGAGCACATAGCTTTGTTTGTTGCCTTTTTTGTGCCTTTAGTCGATCTATCAATCAATCGCCGACCAGTTTTACCGTCGTTATCGCTGCGAACCGAAATAAATTTCCCATTAATTACCAAATTATCTTGCGATGTAACTTGTAACCGAATTCCTTTTCATACAAGGCAAATTGATTGCTGGATTAACGAGCAGTCATTATGCACATGTAGCGATGATGGTGCATTTGGATACCGATTGCGCACAGCGCCAGTTGTCAGCCATACGAAAGTCCTGCGGCTGTTTTCCACCACCGCAGTTGGTATTGTTTCCATAGTAAAGTTGGACCATTTAAATGCTTGTGGTGTGATTCGAATAGGCCAAATAAAAACGCAACATCCGTAATTTGGTATTATGGAAGTTCATTCTAAAGGGTTAAAGGGTGTCCCTTAGAGGTAATTACACATTTTTAATGGAAGGCTGACAGACAACTAAATGCCGAAGTATTGACGAATGACCATGTAGGTCATTGCATTGGTGCAATGTTGTTCGGTACAGTATTGACAAAGATTTAGTCAGTAAAGAGAACTGTTCTTTTTTTCTTTATGTAGAAAAAAGAGCAAACAATTAAATATAAAAAATTATTTAATAGTATAAAAAAATTGTGGGTTAACTATTTTTGATAATGGAACATATCTACCTTTTTTAAGGTAGCGTTTAAGTTTGGAGATTTATTTAAAAAAAAATAATAAAACCTTATTAAAAATAAAATATTTAAATTTTATTTAAATTCGAGTCGAAAAATACTCCGACTTGAGTTTCGAAGAGAGAGAATAAGAAATGGATCAAGGACCGAAAAACTGCCACAGTATTATAATGTTTCCTAAAATGCTTTCGTCATTGTCTTCCTTGTTTCTTATGTTTGCGGTCGGTAGCTCGCAGTATTGGTAGCCGCATTTGTGTGTTTTGATACTGTTTGTTGCTTTTATTTGTTTTTCAAATACTCTTGTTCTCTTATGGGAAACCGTTAGGAAGAGTTGTCACTTAATGTCAGCATCATTATAATATAAAAGTTCCTGACGATGATCGCCTGGTAGCGTTTGAAATGATTATAGGACTTGGCATTATGACAATGTTTCTAGAATTGTAAATTGATGTAATTTTCCACTTTTCAATATTAAATTTAATTTTGCATAGCTTTTTATAAATGTGTGAAGTTTCTAGGTCTTCAAAATTGAGCTGGGACGCTCAAACTTGGGGGTATCTTGGTTCTTATTTTGTAAAGAGAACGTGTTAAAATTTGTTAAATCCATAAACGGCCACGACCACTACTGGCTTCAATGTGAGACAACCTCTATTTCACATATTGGCAAAAAGCCATTATTAAGGCAAGGATTGACCACAACCACCATTGAACATGCCCCCTTTTTTAGATTTTAGATTTATAAGAACCCGATTTCTCGAAAAATTTACTCCAAAGCGAAAAAAAAATTATTTGCGAATATTAAACATGTAACTATTTCCTAAGTTTTTTTCATACAAAATTTGGAGCTCCGCTTACATCTAGGGGGCGTTTTCAGAAAAAAAACTTTTTTTTTGAGACAAAATTTTTGGCTTACACGCTTTTCGCATGATTTTTGGAGGCGTGGCCAATACAAATAATTGACATACGGTATATGAATTTGGGCCAAAAAACTTTAAAATCTGGTGGTACATGGAAAATAGGGTGGTATAAAAAATTTCGTTACAGACGAACTGTTGCACTTACTCACTTCTTTTCTTTCAACTGTAGAGAATGAAGAGGACTTACAATATTATTAATATTCTTAATTTTATAAAGTTTAATGCAAAATAATAAAAATAATGCTGCTGTATGCATTAAAAAGACATAATGACAAGCAAAAAAAAAAAATAGTCCCGGAGAGCATTCGGGAAGATATCCGATGTTTAAAATATTCGAATCTTCTTGGGTTACTGCAAATGAGGTAGCTTCCTTGGCTTTTGAGCCGTTGGTGCAAATAAGCTTTCACCCATCTAAATTGATGTTGTACGAGCTGGCAGAGAAAAGGCTACGATATATTAGTGTTGCTTGTATTTACGTTTACGCATTTGGTCAGGTCCATAATTAATGATTCGGCCGACAGAAAAACCACGGTGGCGCAGAGGATACACACTTGGAAACTTGCAGCGACGGAAGCACTGCTTGCATGGATTTTTAGAGGATGAAATTTTGATGAAGCCATGGAAGTTTTTTGAAGGAGGCCTTGGAAAAAATCAGTTTCTACACAAGTTTTGTTAAAATTGCTTCACGTTGCTCCAAGCGTCGAATGCTTCGAAGTCAAGCTTCATCCAAGATATTTTTAAGGCGTTGCATTTCAAGGCGTTGATACTTTTCCTCACTGCCTGGTAGTAAGAGCGTATTATGATACTAAGCGTTGATTTTGGGCAGTTACCATAGATGCAGAGGCCATATCTAATTTTACTTAGAACCAACTTGTTGTATATTTTGCAAAGCGTATTGTTATGTACTTTACTGTTTTCACTTGCTAAGTAACTAATTAAATTATACTTGTCCTCGCCACCAGGGCTTTAATTTTTACTTTTCTATTCTTTTTAATTTTTATTGACCCTTTTTAATGACCTAGTGGAGCAAAGATATTCACAAAATACGGAAAAATGCATTTTTCGAACATATTTGGTTAAGAAGGTTATATTCTGAGGTCAAATCGGCGTACCCCACAAGCGGACCATTAGGAATGCAGTAGGGTGGGAGGGTTATGATCCATCACTTCAGATCATAACCTCGCGCCTAAATGGAAAAGAAGAAGAAAAGATTTGGTAAAGAAGGTTGTCAGGTGATGAAAATTTGTTGCTAAACTTTTCCCGCAGGACTCTATGGATCCATTTAAAAAAATCAGATCATGTTCCTGCGCGCATGGTTACGCCCTCTTGAACGACGCTTCGACTGAAGTATAATAGCTAAGTATTTGTTTTAAACTTGGACTCCATCTTCATCCTCTTTGGTAAGTAATACATTGAATTTCGAATACGCACAATTCTTCCAATAAGCTGAAGCATTATGTGGCAATGCCGTGGAAGTGTGGTTAGTGTGTGTACTTACTACGCCAGAGGTCTAGGTCTGTGTTGAAATTCTACCGTTGCGGCATCCCCTTAAAAAAGACTCGTCCTTTTTCACCGTCCGCACCTCAGCGAGGGTCTGACAAACACTGTTCCAATGAGAGTAACATTCGTCTTGAAAAGCTTCTCAAAGTGCCATTCAGATTCGGCAAAGAATTGCAGGTCCCCTTGTATGTGAAGAAATCAACACACACAGCATACTTTGTTGAGAAGTTGGCCTGGTTCACCTCGAGCTGTTGCACCACTTTATTTATTTATATCTTTATTTGTGGCAATAATTGCGAGTTATCAATTGACCCATTTCGGATTTATCTTGATTTCATTTGCAATTTCTCACCGCTTACGAAAACCATAAAGAAGTACAACGAAGTACTATGATTTCATTTTAACACATTAAAGTGGCAATCCCTTAACGCAATTTCTTTTTCACATAAATATTGTCAAAATTTCAGAATACATTTTGATTTTATGACAATTTAACCCATTTACAGCCATCCCTACACCGCTCTAACGATGCTGCAATTCACACATTTAAATATCATCTACTATTTAGCCGGAAACCACTAAAACAAGGCAACCAGAGACAGCATTTTGGCTGTGCACTCACTGTACCAAACAAGCCAAAACTAATTTGCAACTAACTGCCATATGACATCCTCTGCAATCGAAATAGCCCATTTGAATGTCAATTATACATTGAATAAATTTTTATTCCCTTTGGACACAAACTGCCCCCAAATACGAAACACCACCCCAGCCTATCCAAACAATCCCCATTTCGTTTGAATAGTTTCGTATACAATTATTGCTGCAATTATTTGCTTTTATGAGCTTCGATGCGGTTTACACCTATCCGCCTTTACTCCTCCCAACCGACTAGGTAACGAAAAAAAATCTATTTTTCCGACACGTCGACCATAAAAAAGCCGAAATCCCTGTGTGCATTCATTATTTGCGTTCCTTTGGGATGTAAATCAGTGTACACAAAAATGTTTACAAAAGTTAATTAATCTTGCGCGGAAGCACATCTCTATTTAATATCAATTTATTTACAGTCATGAACCCATACACATGATAAAAAAAAGAGATAAAATAAGAGAAATCTAATTCATGAAGGCAAGTTCAAATAGGACCTCTGCACGCCTCCACCGGCCACCAACATCAATTCCAGCCGAACACGATAATCCTCTTATTTGGTTCCATTATTTTTACAACTCTCAAGGTCTGGGGCGATCACGTTACCAGAAGCTCTGGCTAAAACCGCCGCAGTCTCTGCAACGATAGAGTATCTTTTCAACCCCACCGGTGAGGTGGGTGGTCTTACAGGGTATCTTTCAACAAGCTGCTCCAGAGTACCTTACAAACTGAATAATCAGTTGGATTTTTAATCTCGTGCCAATCGGACTTATTTTGCTCGCCGGCTATTATATTCGAAGCGGACGTCGACACCAAGTGTTAAACGTTAATCCGTTCCATTGCGAACCGCCAAAAGAAGCATCTTATTTGGCTGACTAATCACACCTGGTGACCAAGCTTCAGCACACCACCGTTTACGCCGCACTTTATTGCCGTAATTAAATTTAAATTTGAGTGTATCTGCAAATTTGTCAATGTCACATTAATTACGCGCTTCTATTTTTGATTGCCAATACGTGTTGAATTCATTAAGTAGAACCACTGATTGAATTTCGGACATTAACGTGCTGCCCGGGGGCGTGGGAGTGTTTATCCAGTGGGGTAAATATTTTCACTAAGTCCATTCATTAGAGAAGAACAATCTGTCAATAGGACGAAAAACAATGATTTGGTACATAACGGGTGAGTGTGTTAAATTTATTTATAAATATTGACCCATCTTCGATTTGAAAATAGCTTGTGTCGAGGTTGTTTTTAAAGACCGATACAGTGATTGATGTTTCTCTATTTATATCCAGAGGTTACATATGGAATGTAAACAGAGAAACTTAGGAACTGTTTTACATTAGGAAATTCCTTCCGTTTTTCGAACGTAAATATAACCCAAACGCATGGAATGTTGGAATGATTGATGTTTTTGAGGACTTTGGGATTTATCCACCTCTTTGAAAGCATTCTTATCGAACGCACCCCATTGTTTTTTAGGACAAGTTAAATCAACATCGTTCCTGGACTACATTTTATTACCCATGGGATAGTTACATCAAGTGAAGAAACGTTTAAATTTGCAAGCAAAAAATATGTATTTTCGGCAATGATTTCCTTATTTTGGCTTATTTTTCCGCCTCCAGATGTGAATTAATGGAGACAGAAGAACTGCTTCTGGCTTGATTATTTAATTTATGCATGCCTGAGGTTGGAATGGGAAAATGAAGGTTTTGGTTTCCTGCACACTTCATTCTGGTTCTTTTTGCTCATCGTCCTTTAAGAAAAAGGCTACAATTTTATTAAGCAAATTTAAGGAAAGTTTAAAGAATTTAAATTTAAGTTATTTTAACGAAATGTATTTAGTGATTATTAATTGCAGGTTAATTTTTGGATATTGAAATGTGCTGACAGTTGCTTTCCGCAACTGAAAAAAGAGGAATTTTCTACCACAGTCTTTTGTGATCTTAATACGTTGCTGTTGCTTAAGGAGGCTAGATTTAAGATTTCATGATGTGTGCATAATGCATTTTAGAATGCATACCACAATGCACACGATAGCTGAGGTATAAGTTAAACACTAAACAAAATCCCAATTTTAAGATACAATCTTTTCTCCCCATCCCGATGAACGTTTACTTTTTCGGCACATAGTATCTGAAAAGTTTTGATTAATGCGGAAAACAGAACCATGCTTCAGGCTCGTTTCAATCCGTTACTATACAAAACAAAAATTTTATTTCAATTCGAATTTGATAAAAAATTAACACTTATTTTGAACCTATTTTAAATACTGCTTGTCTTATACCAATACTTAAAACTAACAGCCTCAGCTCGAGAGCAAAATAAATGATTTTTTTTATAATCAGAGCATTTTTCACTGATATCTACGCTTTAAGGTCACACAACGTGGGAAATACTATGTTTTTTTTTTACCCTTCCCAGGGTATATTAAGTTTAATGCATAGTTAGGTTAGGTAAGGAAGCGTTGCTATAACAGCCAAAGCCACTAGCTTGCATAGGACCACGTGGGCCCTTAACATATCCCTACATAGAGACAACCTGTAAGGAATAGAAATGTTAGTATAAATATGATACTTAGTTAGTTGAAGTATTCTGAGCTTCGAAGAGAAACTTGGCCAAGCCGGAGTCCCTGCTAAACTTCACGATAGTCGCCACCTGTATTCATGGAAGCTCATCCAGCTCCTCATAGAAGAATCGGCCTAGAAGTTTAAAACGTCACCTGCTGCCACTTGGACAGTGACAGCCCCTGCAAAAGTGTAGGATGTAGATGGTGTTAATGATTCTGTATTTTGCTGTGTATTTTCCCAACAAGTCGTGGCCTGTTATAACTCTTGCGGTGGCTATGTTCAGTGATGATCTTTTTAGTGCTGTATGCTTTTTTGACTTGTTGCTGTTTATGGATTGCCATAACAACTTTGTATGGCCGCAACTCTACAGATTTTCCCACCTTTTTTGGGTTATAATTTGAGTAGTTGTTGACATTTTGCTTGCCTCAAAAGAGAGCAGAGGATGAGCCCTTTTTTCCAATGTAGTGATACATAGATTTGAGCCAAGCTTCGCTAGCTCGTTGGCCTTTTCATTTCCGATGAAGTGACTATGGCCTGGTACCCAAACAATGCAGACCTCTTCTGAGATGAAGAGGATTCGCATGACAGCCGGAGTAACAAAGCGAGATAGAATAAGAAGTACGAAGATCCGAGGAAGGATCCATGTAAAAGAACCTATCTCCAGAAAAATGGAGCACGGCTCAGTTGGTATTGCCACGTTCAAAGGAGGGATCCTATGAACCGCGTCAAAAGGCAATGTCAATCAACATTTAAGCGCAATCGCGAAAGAGAGGAAGGCCTAACCATTCATTGATCACACAAATGCAACGACAACAGCATTTATTTGGCCTCAGTGACGAAGAAATCCAAAACCGGGTGGCCTGCCGGTGAGTTCTGAGGTCAAATCGGCGTACCCAACAAGCGGACCATTAGGAATGCAGTAAAGTGGGAGGGTTATAATCCATCACTTCAGATTATAACCTCGCGCCTAAATGAAAAAGAAGAAGAAGAATATAAACTTTAAATAAACAATACTCCAGTGAAAGTAAGTGATCAGCGGAATTTTATTGACAAATTCATTGGAGAGATTGGTGCGCAAGAACGAGGGTGGTTAGGTATTTGATTTTTGCCATATAATTCACTTATTCCTAATTAATTATAAGACTGGATTCTCATTGTAAGTAATTCTAAAAATGTTATACATAATGCCTTTCAGACCTTCATAATAATTTGCTGAACTTAAACATACAATATAAATGTTTCCTTCGGTCAACGCACCAAAATTGGATGAACCTTCAATGAACTTTCTTTGACCAATAAATATTTTAATGCACCCCTGATAGAAAGGTGTGCTTACTACACTCAAAGCGAAGTATGTAATTTTTATCGGATTATGCTTTGCAGAAGCATCCCATCAGATTTTATGGGGAATATTTTTAATGCATGAGTTTTATTTATTTTTTATTAAATTCAGCTGGTTGAGGGACTCGGTTGTGTGCAGAGTTGATTAAATTAAAAAAAATTCTGACATGGGTTTTCAGATTTTGACACTTTTGATTAAGGCTGAGTTTGCTGTGTATATAAAGTTCAATTTATCGAGGGTACGATTATTTAAAGTTCGGGGCTTGTTTTAATGCTTTAAAAATGATTTTTTATTTATGAATGTACAAATGTATGCTATTGTAGGTACTGGCGTACCTATGAATGCTTAACGCAAAAGAAACGTTTAGAATGGATTTCGACTTCCTTAATATCCAAATATTCTTGGCAGTATTCTTTTATCCGACTTTTTTTTGGCAAACTGAAACTTAACAAAATGGGTAACGTAGGTAATAATATGTCAATCAGTTTTACAAAGAAATATTTTTACTTGTTTTGTCCTCCATAAATGAGAAACAAAAGAAACTATTTTATTGCTTATGTAATCATTTGATCTTGTCCTTCCTCGAACATTTCCATGATAATTATATCTCCTTGTAGCATGCGAATAATTTAATTACATTAATAAGCTGAGTGTGGTATTTACACAAATCTTAATTTAGGTACACGACTTGCTTATACAGAATAGAAAAAGGAAGTCTCTCTTTACAGGATAATTTAACCAATAGGAGAGGGCCTATTACTTAATAACGTGTTGGCTTGGATATTTCGTTTTCAGAACACGTTCGAGTTAACTAATTTACGTCACTAGTTAATGTTGAAGAAAAACGAAGATACTTTAATTTAACCTTCTTTAAGGCATAGGGCAAGCCAATAAACTTCTAGGGCAATGTATAATCATTAAAGATTTAAAAAACATCAGTAAGTAGCTAAGGAAGCTTTAATGCAGTTTCAACGACGAGGCTAACGAAATTCAAGAACATCTGACAAAACATTTAAATACTGGGTTCGAGGGCTGTTCGATGAGTAAGTGAGATTTCTAAAGGACTTTTTACTTATATTCTTGTTTCTTTTTGGCCATAGACAAAAAAAAATGAAATAGAATCAAACACTTGACATTTTACTGTGATAAAAATAACTTTGTCTGCTGAGATTTGGTCAAAATTAAAAAAAAGCAATAACTTTTTTTAAAAACCGGAGCTCTTGTACGGTGCGCGAGGGGATTATTGCTCTCCTACGAGCACAAAGTATATTAAGTTCCAAGAACATATAAATGACCTCAGAAGTAAGAAATCGTCACCAAAACCAAGATCCAACATATTGTGTTGGACAATCCCTAAATCAGGCTTTGTGAAAAACCTTAGATTGTTAGAATTTTAAACGATACCGTCATTTACATCCTGCATGAATATTTCGGTATAAAAAAATTATCGACTAGGTGGCTGTCGCTTTTTTGATGGTGGACGAAAAACGAATTCCGATGAAGATATCAAACGCAAAGATTTCCAACCGAAACCATAAGACTTGAGCGAATTTTTTTAAGGCGTTATTTTTACCCGTTTTTTTTTTAACAAAATGAATAAACGAGGAACAAACGATTTAGAAAAAGGTTCTTCAAAACAGCCCAAACGGTTTCGTGACTCGGAAAGGTAATGGCAATAGTTTTCTGGAATTCTAACTGAACGACTCTTTTTTTTGCAAATAAAAAAAGCCTCGTAGCATAATGTTAAATTTTTTAAATAGATTTAATGCGGATTATTGAAAAAAAGGCCAGATTTGAAGAGCCAAAAGTCTTCTTTCACCTCAAAATGGACCGAACGGTTGGGTAGCAGGACAGGAGAAAAATTAGCTGAATTGCTACTTGAACTGCTGCCGTATTTATTCCATTAGCAAATTTTGGAGTATTTCCTGTTTAATAAAGAAAATGCTCATTGGAAGGGCTAAAAAAGTTATAGAACCGTTGGAAAATATTTATCGCGCTGAAAGAAGACAACTTTGGAGAATACCATAAGTTTGCAGTAAAAAACATGCACATCATTTTAAAGTCACTGACATATCGAACAGCCTTCGTAAGTACCAATCATATCATTTAGGAAAACAATGTTACTAAGATAAAACGTTCATTCTTAGATTAACGAAAAAACTTTATGAGAGAGAATTATTATCTAGGATAGTTTTTTTTTCGACAAAAGCTTTTAGGCCCATTTCACACATACCCGGCAGCCGGCTAACCGGCACCGGCTATCCGGTTGTTCGTATGGGCAACCAGGTTCGCACGTGTGAACGCACCCATAAAAACGTATTCCCAACGACCGAGGTGCCGGTTAGCCGGCTGCCGGGTATGTGTGAAATGGGCCTTAGGCATACATATATACATACATGCTTCCCTGGCACCAATATATTTTACGCTACAGGTCTGCGTGCACTTTGGCTAATAAGCTTCGCCCGGCTGTGTCTTTAGCTAGCCATCAATACCACATTTGCCATTTAGCTAACTAAGCAATACCACATTTGCATACAAGAGCAACAAAACTCTGAGCGCAGTTTTTTCTAACATGAAAGACCGTTTACCGAGGGAGGAGAGGAGCAACATCGTCTATGAGATCGCATGCAAAGGAAAAAACAACAAAGCATATGCCCTTCTTGTTTATATTGGCACCACGAAAAGACGAAGACCATTGAGTGTGAGAGCCGCAGAACACCAAGCAGACGTGCGAAGGAGAAGGTTGACTACTGGACTGGCGCAGCATGTTGCAGAGACACACCACACCGCTGATTTTGACAACATAAGAATATTGGACGAAGAGCGCAACACGACTAAGCTAAGCGGTACACGCTGGAGAGCTTACGCATACAGGAGAAACTCAACAGAACGATGAATACCAAAGAAGATAGGGACAATACAAATACAAACTACAGTGTAGCCATCAGCAATAGACTTAGTTAATACTTAGTAAATTAGACTTAGTAAATTAGTTAAAGTGCAATAGACCGAGTGATTTTTCTGTGTGTAATAATGTTTTTTAATATATTTATTTTTGTGTTAATTTATTAGATAAAATAGACAAAATTCAACAAAATTTTTAATACCCCCTTTTTTAATATTTCTAAAAAAAATTTCAAACAATTACGAAGAAATGTACTTTTTTTGGTTAAATCAATAAAACCATCTCCCAGAGGAAGTCGATAAGAAATCGACGAAACGTCGGAGGAAAAAATGGATTAAAGATTTGTTTTTTCTTTCTTCGCATTTAAATTTATCGACCTAAAAGCCCAGTTTAATAAACATTTAGACATCTCCAGCAAACGAAGTTGGCGCAGTTCCCCGAACACTTGCGTGCGGCACCTTAGTCTCGGTGCTTTTCTACTGAGTCGACCCGTCAATGGGTCGGTCGAAAGTTACACGTTTTACAGAAATTTCAAAACGAAATTTTGTCCTATAGGCAATAGGTCATCGCTATAGATGCTCTCACACGCGGCCTTCAAATCGTTTAAAATTTGGTGGAAAGTCGTTGTAGAAGATTTTTTTAGATTTAGGTTAGTTTTTGACTATGACACCCCATAAACAGTAAGACAAACATACTAAGTCAGTTCTGCTCCTTTGCTCAAAGTTGGCTCTTAACTTATATTGGCTTTGGCCGTAATACTGAATAAGTAAATCAATCAATCATCTTCTAACCATTTGTCCAATTAGAAAGGTCGCGAAGTGAGGGAGCTGATACTACCAAATCAAAAATAGCTCAATTAAAAAAAGTCTATGCTTGTATGATTGCTGAATAGGGAAGGATCATAATTACAAAATCAGAGACGTATAGTGGAAGGAGTGATGATTAATCGGGTTCTTAACCCCATCGTATCTAGCCATCCGTCCATTCCGAGTGTTGCCCGCCTTCCTGTCGATTCCTCAAGAAAACATCTATTAAAATAAGGGCATTCTCAAGCAAACCGACCGAAACAAGTGATGAATTATTGACTCTGACATATCAGTACGGTCCCTTAAACTTCTCCCAAGGATAACTGAGCAAATGCCATTAAGACAAAAGGACAAAATATCAGGTGTGTCCGTGACAATTTTCATCAATAAACTAATCACTTCCACACACCCAACAAAGTTTCAGTTTAGGGATACAAGACAGCCTTGTAAGCAGATATAGAGAAGGCTTTACAGTAATTTATTGTTATTTGCTTGTGTTTGCGTTGACTTAATGAACAAGGTAAATGTTTACACAGGGTTGCCTGTGCCTGTGAAATGGGTAGACACTTATCCCGACAGATGTGCGCCTTGAACAGCGTCCTTCAAGCCGAAAGAAAACATTATCTGGTGAAGTGTCTGAACCTTAAACAAATGGGACTTTGAAAACCGTTTAAGTTATTTCTGAAATGAGAAAAGTGATTCCTGCAAACGTATCCTGCAAATTACATGGCCATTTTTTTATTTTTGAACTTTTTAAGTGAATCTGAAACCAGAGCTTAAGATGACTAGTCCAAACCAATCATGAGGGCATGACTGTTTTGTCTTCGAGTTCAGAATATTTGGTCTGTGTGAGAGCATTTGTTACCGTGTACCGTGTTGCCCAAAAAATACCTCCATCAAGAACTCTATGAGGTAAAACCATTTTGTAGCTCGTGAAAGAAGGACCTTAAATGAAACTGGCAAAGGAAGTTTTATATGCATGGTATTTATAATTTAAGCATTTAAAGGCAAATTTTGAAATCTCTACTCTGACAGACAAGGTGTAATAAAACATTCCGTCGCGAATTCATCATCAGTCAAATTAACGAGAGCCAACTTGGGATGAGTGGTAAGAATTCTTCAAGGACGTCAAATGAGAAAATGAGTTCAAGAAGTCAAGTCGTATTTTCCAGCAACGAAAAAAAAATAATTCTAACAGAATCCTCAAGTGTTGCGTTATTGTCTTAAAATATTTGAAAGCCGGTTGTGTACATATTTTCAATTCCTTTCGCACAAAGTGTTGAAAATTAAAAATGCCTTGGAAATGTGAGAATATATTGACTTTCCTTGAAAAACAAAAAAAAAAATATATTTTATGGGGATACTTTGCGAACTTTTGGGGGGAAATTACGTTGCCTTTTGGCTGGTGTTCTTCACTCGAAATACGACCCGACTTCAACAAGTAATTTGTTGAAGAACCGCAAGAGGTTGTTTTTGACATTGAAATAATGAGAACAAATTTTTGTTGATCGATGTGCACGAGTGTATTTTTAAAACGCAGAAAGTTCTCGTAACATAACAAGCATCATACTCTAAACCAGTTCTGTTTTAAGGTACAGACCGAGGGAGGATTTCAATATAATGAACATAGACGTAGGGGCTGGAAAAAAAAATTATACCTAAGTGAAAGGTACCTAAACTCGATTAATACGGCATCCGTGATGTATTAACGAAAAGGGGAGATTTTACATTGCTTATAGACAGATTACATTGCTTATACAAGATTTTTATTCGCAATTTCAAAAAATCGACATTTTTTTTGTTAATATATTATGTAGAAAACGCTTTGTTCTACATTTTGCTATAAGACTTTGGGTCACGCCTACATTTGAAGGTAGAATTAAAGAAAAACCTAAATTTTTCCAGAAAAACGTAATGCCGACTGGCCTTCAGCTTAATTTATGCGCTCTTCACACTGAATCAAAAACTGAGTTTTGGGCAAAAAGTTTTTGAAAACCCGTTTAGCCATTCACACTTCCTAAACGCCGACTAGAATTTGTTTTCGTTTTTCATTTATTTATCACTTGTGAAATCTTGGTCCATGTTTATTTTTAAAAAAGTTTTAAAGGATCAATAAAAGATGGGAACATATTTACGCTGACCTCAGAACTACAGCTAATTTCAGACAGGACATTGTTTCGGAGATATGAACAAAGTTGGGACAAAAGTGACATGCTTTGCTAATTTAATTTCAAATTCTCCAGGAAATTTGGTTTTCGTGATTTTCAAAGAGATTTTGAACGAAAATTACTTAAAAACTGGGGTTTCGAAAACAGAAAATTTACAAAAATGTATGGGAAAACTCAAGTTTTTGAAGAAGTTTTCGCGTGTTTTCACGAAAACACAGTTTTGAGTTCGGTGTGTAGAGAGCATTAGGAAAGAATAAAAAAATAAAATAGCAGGTAAGGTAAACGAGACTTCATTTCAGATTTCATTCGAACAAAGTTTTTAGCCACACCCCTTTCTAGGGGTCGATTTTTAAAAGATATTGAATTTGAACCAAAAAAAAAAACTGCATTTTTACGAACATTTAAGCGTAACTTGGAAATAGATGTGTTAATAATAATATTGAAAGTTTTTTATTAGGGGCAATTTGACCACGGCCTTTTTCGAAGTTCGAACCACTTAATTGCAACTCTTGTGCTCATTTAAATGCAAAGAAGTGTCTGTGTAGGAAACGCTGAGAGATTGTCATTAAACAGCATGTTTCAAAGCTTACTTGAACACCCCACCCTAGCACACTGCACAATGTCACACTTCCAGGCAATATTTGAAAATCTATACAAGAGAAAACTTTCGCCTCGCTAATTTAAATTAGTCCTAAGGCCTTAAATGTCCTCCTTGCTCCTTCCATTTCAAGGGCTAACTACCAAGTGAAAGCGATTTGTGTTGCCACTCATAATTCATACTACACATTATTTTTGAATACATTCGGATTCTTTTCTATCTAGCTGCCTTGGAAAATTCCATTAATGGATTTCGCAAAACAATTTTTCACAAAAAATACCATCTGCGCAATAAAAAAAGAGGATAATGCCAGAATTTACAAGAAACATTATTTCTCAAAAGTATCCTCGAGGGCAATTCGGCAATTTTTATAGCCGGCTAATTAATAATTCATGAAAAATGTATTTTAATGGTTTGACGAATATGATAATTCGGATAATCTCGGGCACCAATTAAGTAATTTGAAGTCAAAGTGCTTAATTCCGTCGTTGCGTGTTCGATTTGTCAAAACGATTTAAAGGATCACCGCATTGGCTTAACGAATGTGCCTACTTAGAATAAAGAGCCTTTCATCACCACTGTGTAATCTCCACGTCCACAGATGTCAAAGGTGGGCCATTTATATTCGTTTTAGTCAAATAGAGGTCCACCACTCTGCGATGTGATGGTAGATCTTATTTCAGCACTAACTTAAGCATGTCGGGAGCACGTCTCTGCTGCAAACAAATGGTCATCCACTCCTATTTCGGTTTCGCATCCTTTGCTATCAGGCGGTGTAGTACACAAGGGACAGCATATGTACGTGCGGCATTGTTGGGAAGAAAAATCGATAGTCACCTTAAATTGTTTGCGTGAAATATGAGCGTATCCTTAAAGAGCTTTTGTGTAAGCATATAAGTGAAAGTCATTATCGCTCCAAAAAGGGACCAAGAACACATTGTGACACTGACGACGACACGGGACAAAGATTTACTCATGTATGCCTACGCGATTTATTATGCAGGTAGACGTTGGGTCTGAAGTGCTTTTGAATTTTACACACTTCGGGATTTGCTACTCCTGGGGGATAAAATTTACATCATTTTTTTTTTGAGCAACTGATGATTGACATTCACACTTCAACCGTAAAATAGGGTTAAGTGTCAGAGTCTCTTTTTTTGTAACACCTTGTGGAGTGTTTATAGGGTTCCACACTGAATATTAAGTGCATGATTATGAACAAGTGGTAAGAAAAGGTGTTCATAACTCAACAACGCAGAATATTG
Organism: Neoascia interrupta; assembly: GCA_947623515.1. Classification (NCBI taxonomy): domain Eukaryota; kingdom Metazoa; phylum Arthropoda; class Insecta; order Diptera; family Syrphidae; genus Neoascia; species Neoascia interrupta. The sequence continues at coordinate 216,827,687 of OX392463.1, read as the reverse complement.
GAATTGCCTTTTGCTAAAAATATGCATAGTTTATTTGATGAAGACCCAAAGTCAAATAGACTATGCAACAATTAAAAGTACCTACACCCTATTAAGGCTTTTCATTATATGGTTGTTTAAAGTGAAAGTGTGTTTCTGACAATTATGCTAAAATATGTTTTCGCAAAGATACACATACTTAACTCTCTTTAAGGGCTTAATTCGAACAGACACAAAGAAATGTTATTCGTATTAGGAATCCTTTTATAAATATCGTTCTGGCTTCAGGTTACACCACTTTGCAAGAAGCGCTGATGAGATGTGTATTGCTTACCCCACATGAATGTTCATATTTGCTATTATAACGAAATAAAATTTTGGGCCAAATACCACATATCAGGGGTATTAAGTTGCTGATATGGGTTGCCTTAGTTTCTCATAAAAAATAAATTGCGGACTTATGTGCTCGGATCGTTAACAAGTTTTTGATGCATTGTGAAAAATTATGTCAAGGAACGACTAAAAATAGATTGCCAGCTTTGGTGGGCGTAATTGGAATAAATAGAGGGCATTATGCTTTGGAGGAAAAAATATCAGTTTAAAAAAGGATATTTTTGAATATTACTGGAATCCCAAAAATTTGGAATGAATGCTTGAACGAATGAAGCAATTAATAAAGCAAACAATCAATTTACTCTAGTTATGTCAGCCTCAGTTCTCATCTTTAATTCGATGAAGAGGAATATAATCATTAAAGTCAACATTTTGGGCGCCAACGGTCAATTCAAGTGTTTCGTGAATGTGAGAATTGCCAAGTGCTCGTTTGATATCATTTTATAATTCCCTCTAACCTATTTAAATACCTTTAAAAGTCGTAGCGAATAACCTGACCCTTTGCTTGATAAGACAAACCACAGATATACTTATAAGATGGTTAATATGAGGATAGGATACGATGTGATCCATTAACCAGAAAGCCTTAGAAATAACCTGGGAGTGGTATTAGGGTGAAGGACTATCCATAAATCCCAACATGACCAAAATCATTTGCTTTACTAGGAGATGACTGAGTAAGCTTAGATGTGAAAATGAATTTGTGCGTCTTTACCTAAATAATAAAAACCAATAATTTTCTGCGACCGATGCGATTAGTAAAAAAAGAAATTAAGTCCGGTATGAAAGTCCTTCATAACGAATCTTTTTAATATTCACACTTTGTCTGAACAAAATTAGAACCAAGCTTTACTTCGATTTTGTTTTATCTATTTGCTCAATTTTGAAGGCCTAAATAATTCACTGCCACAACTAGACGGACGGTTAGTGAAAAAATTGCTTTAAGGCAGTGAAAACTGAATTTTATTGCTCTATTCAGAATTTTAAAAAGCAGCATTTTGAAATCAGATTTTTTTGGGGAAGATGAATTATGACCCCATTCTCCATGAGTTTTTTTAAGCCCAATCCCATAGGATAGGAGGTATATTAAGTTTAATTCATAGTTTGTAACATAGAGAAATAATCACCGTAGACCCCCAAAGGCCTTAAGGGCATATGATCGAGATCGAATTGTTAGTCGAATGAGCCATGTTCGTCCGTCTGTCGGTAGTTTTTAGGCCTTAAATTTTTAGCTAGGAACTTGAAACTTGATATCTGTTCTTTTTCGGTCCTGAAGCAGCACAAGTATAAAAATCTTTGAAATACGCCCACTGACACGCCCGCTTTACTTAATAGCATGAAAAATCAAGTTTGTCGCAGGAAGCTGAAATTTGGTATGCAGGATATCGCTTAAGTGTATTGTGATTGGCATTTAAAAAAAAGCGAATACCACCCCCTTGTAGGCGTTGTCATACTTAGTATGCATTCTAATAAACGGTCTTTATTTGATATATTTGCTATAAATCCAAAAAACTTGCAATATAAAATGTTCAGATATGTGCATAAGCTATCAACCCAAGTGAATAAATTTTCGCCACGCCCACTTTTGGGGGCGTTTTTGAGTATAAACCAAATATTTATTATGAAAATCACATTATATTTTTTATCACTTCTGATAAAAAATATAAACAAAAAGACGATGTTGTTGAGGAGGGGTGAATGCCACGCCCCTTTCTTAGGGAGAAGATTCTTAGCTGAAATTTAACAACAAAGTTTTATGAAACAATTCGGAGCTTGACAGTGGTCAATTGGGATGGGGTATCCAACGATTCGCCTAAGCGGATTGTAACTCTCCCACTAGTTTCTTTTTTGTTTCTCTCAGAAAAGGCCAGAGTTGCTATCCCCAAAAATATTTCTTTGCTGTTTTTAAAATTTTGAAGCATTTAGCTCAGGAATAAGTTTTAAGTTAGTAAATTCCAAAGTGGGAACTATTCGTTCTTCTTAAAAAAGAAGTTATCAAGATTTCAGCTCCTTTCGCGAAAACTTTTTCAGCTCTTGATCCAAAAACTCTTGCAGTGGCAGCTTAGGTTGAAACTCTTGTGTTGACCGATGAGAACTGATGAGAATACCTTTCAGAATACCTTTCATCACGAATTGCCCAATATTTCTGTCGGCGAGCTTGATGCCTCGATTTGTGGGTCGGAGAGAGCTTGAACTCTTCAAACATTTATAAACAACAAGGCCTTAGGCTCAAACGTAGAGTGAGTTTTATAAAAACTGCACTGCGTGACTGACAATTTTCTTCGTCTTTTCCTTAACAGGCTCTATAGTGAAGCATATCTCTCGTAGTCTCAACAAAGCCGTTATTTGTGCTGTTTTGAAGAAAAGGGATGTGTAAACCCTGCAGAAGGGAAGTAGGGTTATTTCTATTTTAAATTCAATAAAAACAAGTGCAACAGTGCGTTTGTAAAAACTTCAGTCGGTCTGTGACGGATTGCAAAATACCCTACCCTACCAAATAAGGAAACTGTCATGCCTCCAAAAAGTGGGCGGGATATAAAAATATAACTGTTAAATGCCTTATACTAGGTGGTTGCATACATTTCGGCCTAAAGCTCCGCCTTTTTAACTCAAAAAGTGTTTTTTTGACATATACTATAGGTATAAACGAAAAAGTTAGCAAATGCTAATATGTACAAGTTCTTGTCATGTAATTTTTAGTCACATTTTATATATATTTCTTGGAAAACAGTCATCTTAAGCTGAAATCCCTTAACAAAAGTGGGCGTGATCAATGAAAAGGTCAAACTTTTTCTGCAACCTCAAAGACAATTTCAAGGCAATGTTACATACCACAAATGAGTGTGCACCATTGTAATACAGGTAAAATTTGAAAAACGTATTTTTTTAAATTAGAGATGCTCGCACATACAGGCCTGTAGTGGGCGTGTCTGACAGCGGATTCAGCTAATTTTCAAACTTGATATGAAGGACTGGACTTCCAGCCAACTCAATAATTTTCATCTCTCTAGCTTAAAATTTAAGGCCTAATAGTTGTTAATATACGGACGGACGGACGTGGCTTAATCGATTCTCACGGGACGTGTTTGGGACGCACCCAAAAGTGGGCATGGGCTAAAAATTAAAGCCAATTAATTGTTATTTCGTTAGAATCATGAGAAAATACGGTAAAAGCGAAAATTATTTCAGAAAAAAACTTTTTTTTTAAAAAACGCTGCTTAAAAGTATGCTCTTAACTTTATATGGAACAAACTTAGCAAATATCTTTAATATTTTTCATATAGCTGACCTTTTTGCTAACCTTTTTGCTTTGATTTCGAGTGAACTTTCCAAAACATCGGGCTTTTTAAGATCTAAAATGTTAAAAGTGGACATGGTCGATATTGTGGGCGGTCAAATTTTTGCCTTGTGAAAGGTCTTATTGCTCGGCACCAAAATTTGAGTCGGCACCTACGCCTTGTCTAAATTTTCCAAAAAGCGTTTTGAAAGAAAATGTAAAATAAAGGTTGTCTCACATTGAAGTGGGCGCGGCCGTTGACGGATTGAGCCAATTTTTAAACTTTGTCTGTAAAACAGAAGAACTAAGCCGTGCACCAAGTTTCAGCTCTTTAGCTTGATTTTGAAGACTTAAAACCTTCACACAAACAGACGGACGGACGTTAATCGATTCACCTGTCGGTCTCGATCATATCTCCAAAAGATCTTAGCGGTCTACGATGATTATTTCACTGTGTTACAACCTATGCATTAGAATTAATATACCCTGCTTCGGGTATAAAAAAGTTTACCTCTATTATTTATAGAAGACTTCCCAAATGGATAAGTGAGTAGTCTTTTGAGCAGTTTCCAAGCTGGTTTTCGTCCAGGCTTTTCGACTATATATCACGTTTTGCTCAGAAAAGCAAGTTATTTAGTTAAATTTTTAGGTTGCTTTTGAAAGATTGACGATGTTGGCTCAGATTTACAAACCATCATGTTTGTCGCAAAAAATTCTGATGTTTTCCAATTTTCTTTCGTTATCGATTTTTACTGTTTGGGACGGTTCCGAGTTCTCTTACTGGTCCGAGACAACAGTAGGAGCTCGACAAGGGCGTATCCTAAGTCACCTTATCTTTGTCCTGTTCTTCGATTTTATTAGTCACCTACTTCCTGGCAGAGTTCCTTTTGCCAGCATATTGGTAAAAGTCCTGCCAAAATCATTTTGGATGTACATTCCTCGAAGCTCTTGAGGACATTTTTTTCAAGTGCTTGTTTCGGCTCCCGAACTCAACACCGAATTACACTGTTTACCTTGAGTCAGTTCTTACGCCCATCTACCATCCATCTTTGCAAGGTGCGTAATTTTTTTCAGGCCAAAAATTGTGCTTGTTTTTATTTTATCCTGGGACAGACGGAGACTAAAATCCTCCGAAATTACCCACTTCCTTTATCATTTTTTTTTCGGTGCTTTCATTGTCACTCGAATCCGCGCATATCAAGATCAATATCATTATTTTTGACATTTCACTCATATTTTGTTGCAATCAAAGCGTTAGCAAAGCATCTGTGCGTTGTACCGATATCAGTACAACTCAAATCGGTACAATGCTTGTATAGTGTATTCCCCGCTTATGCCACCTCAGTCTCAGTATTCATTTACTGTGTTGTCTTTGCGGGATGGATACCTTAAACCGATTAACTTTCGCTGAATGTCGTATTCGTATACAGGCTAAACAAAAAGTTCAGTATGCGACTGTGCTATTAAGCTTACTCCTTGATTTCATCAGTATCAGGGTAAGCTGAAATGGTAAGAGTAACAGCTGCGAAGAAATTGGCCATAATAATCCATAAACCCATTCTTATATTCATATTAATAACCTGTTAATGCTGATTTATTAAAACATAGACTTATGAGTATTACAATACCTAGTTGCTTACACATAATTCCCTTTGGCAAGGAGCTTATAGTTTAAAAGAACTCTAACTCTAAGAGAAACAAGCCAAACACATACAATGTGTAGTGTAGCATCAGATCAATACCCCATCCTGTATCTCGCGTTTATCCAGCTAAAAATACCTGAGGTATACTCAAAACAAAACCCAGCCTATGCCACAACAATAAAAAATTTAACCTTTCGTTAACACACGCGTATGGGTAGCGCTATGTTCGTATGTGCGGTTTAGTATTGTAGCCAAAAGCCAAAGGAAAATATTTTTACCAAAACAATCCCTACCATAAAGCCTTCTAGTACCGAAAGTGGGTAAGTTCCAATTTGGAGTGGCATGGACGAAAAATTGTCGCCCTGAGGCTTTGCGCATAATACGCGGCTGAATAATCCGTGCAGGTATTGGGGCTCATGTTGATTATAATTTTATGAAGGAATTTTCTTCTCTGTCGTGCTCGTAACCATAATAGTCAAGGTTAGCAGTAAAACAAGCTGACGTGTCGTTTCATCTCGTCCGGGGAAACGGTGTGAAGGCACTTTAATGGCTTTGCTAAGGAAAGCATCTCCGTGAAGACAGACAGTTACAAATTGGCGTATGGAAAGGATTTCGTCAACGTCTTAAGGCCCAATGTCACCTACTTTTTCGGGGAAACCAATCGAAATCATACTTTGGCGAACAAATCAAACAAAGCCCAACTCAATTAGTTTGGATTTATTTTGTTACGGCAATTCGGGGTATTGTTGAAATTATTCGTTGTCCATGGCGCCTATTGGTATGCAGGAGTCTAAGTTCAGACGAAAACGTGAAATCCGAATTATAATCAATTTGACAGGTTTTCTATGCAGAGAAAGACGCGCTGGTGTCCTTTCATTAGAGAAGTTCTACTCCAAATAATGCGTAATCAATCATTCTTTGACTTTGCTCATTAATTATGTACACACTGCTAATTTTCAAATGAACCCTTTCTCCTTGATCGGATCTAAGATCCCTTTTGCGTTCAATCAGATTACCCGTCCTCTTTCAGGATTTAATGTAGCCCATGTCGAAGTATCGAAATATTATGAGGCGTTAAGCACACAAAACAACACTCAAACCTCCTCCGGTTGGGCCAAAATCAATATAGGAATTATATTTCGTAGACAGACAAGCCCCTAGGCAGCTCTAAATTTCGAAAAACTACCTGGGGCCACCAGCAGTGGAAGGAGTCATCAAAAATAACCGACGAAAATCCCTCGAAAGTCTTAACTAAGCCCCATGATGGAATTTTTTTTTTTTTGCCAAAAGAACTCACATGTCGATTAGGGACAAGGGGCCGGTCTGGAGTGAGAAAACGTCGCACCTAAAGAGCAAATAAAACCCACACCACATTGGAAAGGACATGGAATTTACTACTTCTTCCTCGCCGTCGTGGGTAAAATTAACACGACATTTGATGCTCACATAATTTTAGCGAATGAATTTAAGATGTTGAACTCCTTCCTTGCGACGCAAATTCACATCACGGGCTTCCGTTTTAGTAACCAATCGAATAATGATGTCGTAGTGAACATAAATTAAGAGGCTTTGATTGAGAAGAATGTGTCTCGGGCAGGCTGTTTCTACGCAGCGCGCAGTTGGTAAACCCCTTAATGGAAGCGTAGCCGTTGTGGTGTGGTTGTGGATGGCAACTGTGGCGTAAGGATTTCAGGATTTCCTAAAGTATTTGGCGGCAATATTCGGCGCTACATAATGAGACCAGTTGCCTGGTGAAAGAAGGAGTGTTGGCAAGGAAATCAAAACATTATTTCAACATCCAAGGATTCTTTTTTTTCATCACGCTCACATCACGCATTCATAAGTTTCTTCCCTTGGGCTTGGCTGGTTGATTAGGATTTATGCTGGCCCTGTGATTGACAATCAGTTGGGATTTGCGACTGTAACGTATATTTCGTATTGAGACTTTTCAGTCGCTAGGATTATTTTTCATGCAGGATTGCTTATGGAATTTAACGCTGACTAATCGCTAACATGGTTCGAATTGGACTGGTTGCTTATTTGTTCTTACATTAGGGACATATCAGGAAAAGCTTGCTTGAAATGTTTTCCTGTTCTGACCCAGTTCAGTTACGCATGATATGTAATCTTCTTAGTATGAGAACAACGTAATACGGCCTCAGATCGTGCTGATGTTACGTAATCATAGGGTGTGTGTGTTTGCCTCAGGGGGACTGTTTCAGTTTCGTATCTATTTGGATTGTTTTAGCTCAAGGAAATTAACAATAAATTGTCTAGAAATGTGTGATGAATCCCTTGCCGATTTGTCGTAGAATTAGTTTGAATATATAAATAAATTTGTTATAAGTTTGAGGGGTGCAGGAAAGAAAGCTGACGCTTTGGATAAGCGTTGCATTTTTGTACAATGAGATTTTTTACAGTTTGTTAATAATTATAATAATGGGAAATAAACTCTAGAAATTAAAAGTTTGTTAATAATTATTGTCAAAAGTTATTGTTCCCAGTATTAGTTGGTGGTAGACTCAGATGAGTGTCGTTTTTTTATACCCGTCCCAAGGTATATTAAATCAATGAATAGTTTGTAACGCAAACCGTAAATAGTCACCGTAGACCCCCAAGACCTGTTATGATCGAGACCAACAGGAGAATCGATTAATTGAATGACAATTAACAGTAACAGACAACTAAGAAAACACAACAGTGCGTATGTAAAATATTCAGTCAGTCAACGATAGATTGTAAAATACCCTTCCCTACCTAAAACCGAAATTGCCACGCCTCTTAAAAAGGGGCGACATGTAAAAATATAACTCTTGAATGCTTTATGCTTGGTGGTTGCATTCATTTAATAAAAAAATCACTTTTTTAAAGCCACGTCCATAAAATAGTATTTTGTAAATGTATATAAAAAAAGTTAGAAAATTTTTGTCAAACTTCATAAATGTTTATTGAATAGCAGTCATCTTGAGTTAAAACTCCTAAAAAGTAGGCGATGTCAATGTATGGTCGCCTTGTCAATGGTCAAACTTTTACAGCTGCCTCAAAAGCAATTCAATGCAGTGCCACCTTCCAAAAATCAGTGTGCTGGCTCTAGCATTAACAAAGTATGGAAAAAGACTTTCTTAGAATAAGACATGGTCGCACATACTGTGCCATGTAGTTTATGGACGGATTTAACTAATTTTCGGTCTTGCTCTAAAGCACTGGACTTCCAGCCCACTCACCAATGGCCTCTCCAAGTGACCGGTATGGAAAATATCCGGGGCGGACCAAAACCAGCAACAAACAAAAAATCCAGGAGCGTTCCCTGGTCGGCGTCTGTTATCCAGGTTAGAGCCGAATTTTACACACCTCTTTCTCTTCCAAACATGCAAATATAGAATGCACAACAATAATACTCTACTAGTCATTAAAAATTGCTCTTCTCCTTAAAGGCATAACACTTGCGGGGTAAGCTTTGGTGTTTCGGTGCAGAACTTTCGTGTTCCGGACTGACTCATCAGCATTTGCGTGTTGGATGGAGAATTAATTTTCTCTTCTCTTTATATCTTTTCTATTCTCGAAATCTTTCCGCTCGCGATGTGAAACGCATCTTAAGCGCAGTTATAATCTATTGTTAAAAAAAATGTAATTTTTATACAGAAATGAGAGTGCTGACAAAATATAATAGGACCAAACTACTTAGTTAAAAGAGAGGAACTTTAACAGACTACACACTTTTCATATAAAGTTCTCTTCTTAATGTCATTCATAACATTAACACATTTTCAACTCCTGGTCCCTTGTAACCTGTAAAATCCAAACTTCTTAGAATTTTGTAAGTTAAATGAAAGAAGTTTTAAAAACAAAAACAATTTCGGATTTACTTAACTGCTTGTGACAAGCCTTGAAATCAGAAAATCAATTAAGCACCCCTTGCCATTTTGTTACACGTCTTAGCTCGAAATCCCCAACACAGTGAATAACAATGTTAATATTGCTTATGGATACGTCTGGGGTCTGACATGGAAAAATATTTTAGTTGACGAACTTCAAACACATGCATTAGCAGAATTGGAAGACATCAACCATCACAGAAGCTTTTCCATACTTTGTTTAACTTTTCTTTTACCCCTGTCTAGCGATAGGAAAACATTTATTATGTTTTCGTGGAAAAAATAAAGAGTTCCGAAAATAGGCGTTGGAGATAAATGATCCATTTTCTGTCACATTTTGTTGCATAAATTTCGTTTACTATTCTTTGTAATGGAGCAGTCCTTACGTAATTGATTAAGTAGAATAATTCTTGGTTAATGTTTTCTAAACTGATTCTGGTCACAAACGACTCCCCAATTCCCTTCAGGATTTCTCTTCTCTGAATTATTCAGAATAAGGTATTTTAATCTTTTAAAAGTTAAAGTTATATTTATTTTTATACCCCATCCCATAGGGATATACCACCTATCTTATATGATGGCGTATAAGAATAAGTTAAGTTTGTCACATAGTGTGTAACACGGTGAAATAATAATGGTAGACCCCCAAGACCTTAAGGGCATATGATCGAGACCGAATTCTGAATCGAATAAGCCATATCCGTCCGTCAGATGTCATATGTTTTTAGGCCTAAAATTTTGAGCTAGGGAATTGAAATTTCGTACATACACTCCACCCAAAAACACGCGCACAATCGGTCTAAATGTGCAACTACCTACAGAGCTTTCAAAACTGTTAGACGTCTTAAAGGGCTGGAATTTGAGATTTAGCATTTCATTGGTAAACCTCCTCCAATCGGCGTGGCATCTTTAAGGAAAAATTTTAAAATGCATTTTATTCAATATTTTTGCTCCAAATTAAAAAACTGTTGCTTATTATTTTATGTAAAAATTATTAAGTTGTTTATCTTGTTTATATAAGACTTTGGGCCACGCCCACATTTGGAGGCAAAATCGAAGAAAAACCTAAAGTTTTCCAGAAAAACGTTATTTCGACTGGCCTAAAGTCTAATTAAGGAAAGCATGAAACATAAAATAGCAGGAAATTTACACAAGATTTTATTCCAGATTTGGTTCATACAAAGTTTTTAGCCACGCCCCCTTTAGATGTTGACCTTTTTAAAAAAATATTGAATTTGAGTGTAACTTTTAAATATCTTTTAATATAAATAGTTTTTAATAAGGGGCGGTTGGACCACGCCCCTTTTCGAAGTTTGCACTACTTATAAAATGTCAAAAATAGCAATAACATCAGCAGTTTACAATGCGGGATAGGATGTGGTATTCGATCCGTTCCGGATGGGGTATTCGATCCGTTTTACGGACTGTAACTTCTGCGTACACAGTGTAGCACTCACTCACTGATGGTTTAATTGAGTAATTAACAAGTTATAACTTTCAATACGTTGAAAACGGGCAAATACTTTCAGTTTCTTATTTCTCTAAAACAATTCAATATATTTTCAAAATTCGATTTATTTTTTGAACAAAAAAAATCAAAAGACCTGAAGTGTCATGAGTTTCTCGATACTGTCTTTTCCAATGTTTTCTTTTTAATCATTTAAATCGAAAACCCAAACCTTTCAGGATTGTAAGGCTTTGTAAAAGCTGGATGGCATTCTGATGGACCGTTAATCTAATTATGCTGAAACGCGTGCTTCCTTGTGCCCATAAAAAAACAATAGAAGCCAATTCAGGACTACAAAACGTTTTTGAGCTTTTTCCCATTTTATAACACAGGAGTTTAAGCCCATTAACAAATTCGGTTGACGAGCTCTTTAATACGTTAATCATAAACTCGTCTAAAAGTGTAATTAAAGCATTATTACCTCTCATACTTTTTTATTGCCAAATGTTCACACCATCAGCAATGTGAAGGTTTTAATTTGAATGATAACCTAGCAACGAAAAACCAAGATAAGGATAATAACTTGAAGACATTGTTTATGTATGAACATAAGTAAATTAAATATACATTTCAAACTACAGAGCCTAAGGAAAGGCACAAATATACCTACGTAATACATACTGTCGCACATCTTTATGGTTTCCTTCCTTGTATACATGCGAATGTTGTCTTATTTTGTTTTAATTTCCTTTCCAATTAGGCAAATTCTGTCCGAATAAGAGGCAAAAGTCCCCCAATCAATTTACAAAAATAAAACTTTTCTTTGTGTTGTTTGGCATAACCTTCAAAGTTACAATTTTTTGGCTAACCATATTCGACATGGTACAAATCTTTTTCGGGGAATAATTTCTATTTGAGTTTAAACCCTGTCAGGATGTAGGTACTTAGCATATAATTTTCTCCACTCCAAAAACCCGATTTAAGGTACTGCGTCTTATCTCTATGGACTACGTACAAGATATTTACATAACAACGACATGTTTTCAAAAATCACCTCTAAGACTCTAAGAGTTGACGATCAAAATCAAGGACGTCTGTCGGAACAACAAAAAATTCGAAATAATAGCCTTGATCTAAAAATAAGTTCTAAATGCTTTGAATTGGAAAGAGTTTTCTCTTGGTGCGTACGCGTCGTAAGGAATATTAAAGCAAACGCATTGAATTATTCAATGCAAGCTTCTCTATCTGACATCACATAGAAAATAATTGAGCTATTATTTCTTTGCCTAAATAATTACAGGGTATCTGAAAATGGCATTGGGGCTCTCATTAGCATTTTCGTGCAGGAAAAGTATTAATTATTATTACGGCTTTATTAATTTTTTATTTGACCGTAAAGTGGGTAAAATTACTTTCTTAAAGGAAACTACGTGTATATGTCATGCTAGATATTTAAGTAACAACAAATCTGGCAGCTGGCTAGCTCCGAAGCCCCCCGCCAACTTCGAATTGTCCTACTTAAAGTACATAAATTTTATTGTATGCTCAAGTCCCTAAAGCGAGGTATAATTATTTACTTTAGTACAGCGACGGGTAACTCATCCTAATTCCAACTGAATTGAGATGCTCATTTTGCTATAAAGCTAAGATTGATCCACCATACAGTTTCTTTGATATAATGTAAAATCAACGAAAACATGATTGATTATTGGGAGAGAGATTCAGAATACTGGGACTATCCTCATAAATAAGATCTTCAAGGTATCTATAAAGTAACAAATCACAATTGACTAAATCAGTAGAACGCGCAGGGCGACTCAGCTTAATCATCCCGTATTTATTTTGTAGATATTAAGCTGAAAAGCTTTACATGTAAGGCTGTCATGTAAAAAGACCGTGTAAACTCTGGCTCCGTATTGCTAAAACCAAATAATTTGACACAAAACAAGTGAGTAACTGCAAGAGTTCGTCTGTGATAAACTTCTATATACCCGACCCTATATACCGTGTAACACCAAACCTTAAATTTGTTTGTCCCGAATTCATATATTATTTGTATAGGCCCCCAAAAGTGGGCCTGCGCTAAAAATTAAAATAAATTAATAGTAATTTCATTAGAATCATGAGAAAATACGGTAAAAGCGAAAATTATTTCGGAAAAATTTCGTTTTTTGCTAAAAACGCCCCCTTAAATATGGCGGAGCTCAAACTTTGTATGGACCAAACTAAGCAAATAGTAATACCTACAATATTTGTCATCTAATTTTTTTGATTTGATGTCAACTTTTCAAGAAATAGGGATTTTAAGGATCTTACATGTTAAAAGTGGGCATGGTCGATATTGTGGGCTGTCCAATTTTCGCCTTCTTAGAGGTTTTGGGCCATTATTGGTCTATACCAAAGTTTGAGTTGCTCCGCTTTGTCTAACTTGACCAAAATGCATAATGAAAGAAAATTTGAAATGGAGATTGTCTTACATTGATGCCAGTAGTGGGCGTGGCCGTTGAGGGATTTAACTAATTTTCATACTTTGTCTGTACAAAATAAGGGCTAAGATACACTCCAAGTTTGAGCGTCTTAGCGCATTTTTAAAGACCTAAAAACTTCACACATACGGACAGACAGACGGACGGACGGACAGACATAGCTTAATCGATTCACCTGTCGGTCTCGATCATATCTCTAAAAGGTCTTAGGGTCTACGGTGCTTATTTCACTGTGTTACAAAATGTGCATTAAAATTATTATACCCTGGGTCGGGTATAAAAAAAAAATCTGAACCATATTAACTAAGAAAACCGCGTTCCTCGATCACTTTGTTTAGCCTTGCAGTCTTATATTTCTTCAGCATTTTTATCCCAGATAGTATCCGTTCTTTGTTTTTTAAATTTATCTGTATGAGAGGATCTCTGACCTTCTTAGCTTGGTTACCGCTTAAAATAATGAAAGGTTGCTTTAATGAAGTAACCAGTGAGTACGTGTTACAGTGTGTAAACAGAAGTTACAGTCCGTAAAACGAATCTACCTAAGTACAAATGCAATTTTTTGGTTAAAATTCAATGTTTTTGTAAAATCGAACCCTTATTTAACAACACGCCCCCCATTAATAACAAAACGCTCACACGTTCCTTTACAAAGTTACGTCCTTCTTCTATGAGGCGCTTCCGATAAAAAAGAGTGTATTCAACTGAGTAGTCAGTTGTGTAGGACACGATGTATTTATTGGGCTAAGAGGCCATACCTTACTGAGAGAAGGTCTTTTTAAAATTGCAGTTAAGAATATTAAGGTTACTTCCAATTTGCAGCAAAGTGAACTAATGACCGTAAGCCCTTATGACCTTTTATAGATATGATAGGGACCGGCACGTAAATTGATGAAGCCGTGTCTGTCCGTTGCGCTCGTCCATCAGTATGTTTGAAGGTTTTAGGTCCTAATCAAGCTAGAGAGCCTAAACTTGAGGAATGGCTTGGTTCAAATGTTGCACAGATAATGCGCTAAAATTGTTTAAATCCACTGACGGTCACGCCCGCTATTGGCTTCAATGTGGATCAATTCAAGTTTTATTCCAAAAAACCTTATTCGACCGAGCCAAACAAGGCATAGGAATTTATATTTTGGTGAATAGAGTTTGCGGCTAAAAAACTTCAACCTGACGAAAATTTTACCGCCTACATCATCGACCATGCCCACTTTTACAGTGTTATATCATTAAAAACTTAATTTTTGTATATAAAAAAAAAAAAAAATAGAGTGGCGCAACAGCTCGAAGTGAACAAGGGCCAACTTCTCAACAATGTATGCTGGTGTGTTAATATCTATACATACAAGGGGACCTACAATTTTTTGCCGAATCCGAACGGCATTTTGAGAAGTTTTTCAAGTCAAATGATACTTTCGGAGGGCTTGTCAGACCCTCACGGAGGTGGGGACCGTAAAAAAGAACATGTCTTTTTTTTCCCAGGTGACGATGGCAGGATTCAAACCCAGACCTCCGGCGTAGTAAGCACACACACTAGCCACTACGCTACGGCACCCCCAATTTTTGTATAAACTTATTCTTAATCGAAAAAATATTATATGACATATATTTAAGACATTAACATTCTCTAAATTTGTTTCATTTCATTCAAGAAAAAACTGTTTATTTTTTGCTTAAGTTTCTGTATTTAGCGCATTTCCCCAAGGTTTTAACGAAATAAGATTGAAGGATTTTTATCTTGGGGGACAATTTTGGGGCGTATCTACAAATAATAAACTTCCAATGAACGAATTCAGCTCCTGAAAGTTTAAGATTTGGAGTTGCAACGATACGTTCGGTTAGCTTTTTAATTTTTGCCTATTTTTGGATGTTGATCACTATTTCGGTCTTAGGAAGCTATGAGATATAAAAGGATTTTTATTTGGATTATGCTTAAGTTTCTTGTTTGACTGCTGAGAAACCTCAGCCCATATGCAAGAAGTTCATCAGCTCCGTCTCGTTTTGCGAATTGTTGTTGTGACTTTACTTTTGAGGTTCCTCCATTTTCATAAACGAAATCCGGGGGAGGTTAAGCCTGGAAATCTCGGTGGCCAAAGGACGTGTCGCCAAAGTGACCTCCTGGAAAGAGTTCACGTAGCCGCATAACGAGAAAACCACATGTGTGACGAGAAAGAATTATGTGCTTCTAAATTGGGTAAAAATAATTGAAGTAAACTATAGATTTTCAGTATCGCTCTATTCCTTATTAAAAATTTATGAATTTCGGGTTACCGTTGCTCCACATTACTTATGTTTTCGGGGCCTTTAATGTTCGGATTGATCCTATGTTGAGCATACTAAGAGTTGAAACAGCTTGTCGAAATCTTTGCAATTACGAATGGATAAATCTCGCATTTTGCCCGTTGCCCATTCACCGACTATTATAACGTAAAATGATTCAGATGACGCCAAAGTTTGCCTTATTCAAACTGCAATATTTGAAATATGACATTTTAAGATATTGGCGATTTAGAACACAAATTCCCCACCGGACGCCCTGAAAATACGTGCTCAAATCAGTGTCATTACATGACAGCACTTTATCTGAGAGGCCAGTGTGCAACAATGAGTGGTGAGGCAGATCTACCCTGAACTCATCATTACGAGACTTAATTAAAAAAAGAACTCACTTAATTTTGTTGTTGCTTTTAACTAGGGTTTTTCATCACATTTTCGAACAATACAAGTAGATCTTATCGTTATTGATGCAGACCATTTAATTTCAACCCATAAGCATCAATGGATTCCAACAAACTCGAACCAGTGATGAGTTCATCCTGGGTGGCAATACCTGTGGCTTCATTTATAAGTTATTCACCTTGTCCTTCCGCAAGGTGCGTCCATTACTTAAAGATAACGATATGCCTAGGGCACCATTTTGCAGTATTTGTCTTTGTCCTCCGAGGAGGACAAAGACCTTCGTTCCCTAATATTTAACCATCATTACCAATAATTGAAGCCTGTCCATCGAGGAGTGAATCCTTATCACCGATAAGAGATCCCTGGCCGGATAAAATCTGCCCTTGACCTTCATTAGGTTGTGATGAGAAAATTTACCCACTTCCTTGCACAATCGACGGGGCAGACGATATAACTTGGCTGATGATCGGCTGGCTATATGAGTTTGGGTTTAACTTTGCTGGGTAATAGCTGTCGGGATGCTTGTAACAATCGAGCCAATTGTTTGGAGTTGGCCCTGGCTCCCAATTAATGTTGGATGTAACAGCGAACAGTGTGAAGAATCCAATCTGAGGGTTATAGGAATTTAAAGCTGGTAGTCATGGTAAACGATGGTAGTCATTTACGTTATACAGAAATACATCTCATGTCATTTGCATTGCAACGACATGAATGAATAGGAGAATGAATTTTTTTTTATTGAATACTGGCATGGACGGATGCTAAAATCCTACATGCACCACAATAGCAGGTATATCACAAAGAATGAAAATAAACCAAGAAATGCAAGCAAGCCTTCCCAGTGAATCGTGCTTAAAACGAGAATGAAACTGAAACCCAAAACGAGCGCAGACTGCAGCCTGCATAACACCTACGGTTAAGTATGTCATGTGTGCAGGAGTATAGTCAGTTTGCATACAGTTTTTTCAGTTTACATAAGGTGTTACTGCAGTAAATAAATCTCTTCTTTCAACCCATGAAAGTTTAACCTAATTCAGAAGGGGAAATTATAGAAACAGATTCCCTTATTTCCTTTCAATTTAAAATTTTGTCAACCAAAATGCCATACCTTAACCCGAATCCCGCAACACGCTCTAGTATTCTAAATTATTTTGTTTAGAGCTCATAAAGGTGTGTTTAAATCAAACCTTCCGCAGTGGTTATAAAAGCAACGACGCAAAAAATGTTTACGCTTTTCAAGTATCCTTCGGCAAAGGTCGCGTGAAAGAACGAAATATTTGTGATGGATCCTGTTTAAATACTACGACTACCTCAGCCTGTGAAGGTAATAATTTTTTTGTAAACATTTTGGCCCGTTTGAAATTTTAAAACCTCGCCAGAGACAACCCTTTGCTGCCAATGGAATGATAAGAAGAGTTTGTTGAAGTAAAGTTATATCCATATTAAACAGAGAAGCAATGTTAGGCACCTGATTTATGTGTTTCTCGAACTTTGAAGTCTGCCCCGTTTCAAGGATTTAAATGCTTCGTTGGTGGAAGAGACAGATATGATTAAAATGACTCACATAGAATGAAAGGATTTCCTTTTGCAAACGCTGTCGAATGGGAGGGAAGACGTTGACAGTGCCTGTATTTGACGTTCATTTTTGATTGCTTCTGTATATCATGTAAAGTACTTATACATACCTATTGTAGATACAATGTGTACGTACCTATGTGTGGTTGTTTTGTTCGATTGAGTTTTTCACACTAAAATGGGGAACCTAAGGAGATTTTTGAAGATCTTAGGTATTTCATTAACATCGAGTATCTTATAGTTTTTATCGTACAAAACTATAAGATAAACAACCCTGGATAAGGGTGAAAGCTTTATGTTCTAACTAAATTCTCACTCATGAATTTCAAGGAAAAATTTCGAACCGAGACCGAAGTTTAATTTTTCATAAAATGCCACGTTTTGATGAAATGTAGGTACGCTAGAAACATGATAAAGAAAATAACGAATGGATCAGGAAACTGCGGTATATGGGCTTTGCATAAAAGAGGTCAATAGTTCGTTTCCGAATCGCCCGAACCGCATAAGCTTTTCTACATTCCATATTATTTCTTCAAGGCCTGTCACACAAACGAATATAAGCACAAGATACGTTATGCGGGGACCACAAAGCAGCCTCAGGCTTCGGCTTCACCACGTTACGATACGTGGGCTTTGAACCGGCTTTGCAATGACATTTCGCTCATGAAGAGAGAGCTTTTATTATGCAGTCACTACGTTCTCCAAGTATGCCACTATAAAATAAAAAATACGCACATACAGCCGAAAGCCCTGGTAGCTAGTGCTGTGTAAACAATTATGTGGAACATTCATGTCCAACTAATAAATAATTAAGACGCAATTTGGCCCAAAGTATAGACACACTCAGATATTCTGCGTCATATCCATGCATGACCAACACACTTATACAAATGTAGCCAAAGGCAGAGTGATTGACTTCGTGTGTACGATCGAAATCAACCCCCATTTGAATCACACTAAGCAAAAGTTCAGCACATCTGAACTCGTGCTGGGTTTCTGAGCCTCATTACGTTTTCTCTTTGCGCACTCTTTCTCTTTGCAAACAACATTTTGAAGCCGAGCTTCATTGTATTAGGAAACACCGAAATCGTATGGCTGAACATGTAAACTTGTCAAGCCGAGGCCAAGCCCAGGCTGCTTTGGGGTTTACGCATTAATGTTGCGAAGCTGCAACGAAAGTAGATATTTTTAAGAGGATGTGTTATGTCACAAATGGCACACTCGGAAACATAAGAACTGGTTTTTGAATATTGGATTTATAAACGGTCTTCAGTTACACTTATTGGTTTGTAAGTTTTCGTTACCGTCCAAAAGGGGGCAACATTTTTTTAAACATTTTAATGGATGTGTGCGTCATAGTTCCTGCTCCGCATATACATATTTCGTACACACAATAATCGAGTTCAGTAATACTTAACTTTCATTAAATATCATCGAATGCAGGTAATAAAAGATTGTTCAGTTGTGTTCTCAATTCATAAAGCCACTGGAAATGAAATTAAAAATACTAAACTAGGCAGAGGTTGGGGTCAAACACTTCAGTCTAAGGTCCTTCCCTCGAACCCCTAGAGTAATATTATTTATTTCAAGCATCCCTTGTTGTCAAAAACTGGAAGCATGAATTTATTATAAGATAAACAAATTGACTCATCGGCAGTTACAGGCCATGCGCCCATAAGCACAGCAATTATCTAAATTCAAATAATTGACTGACAAACAACAAGTGGGTCGACGACATTTTTGGGCACAAGTCAATACTTGGAAATATTCAAGGAAATATACTACATTATACCAAACAGTAATTTCCTTACAAATGACTTGATCAAGCAAAAATTGCCTTATGTTCAAAAGACGCACCAATCATTCGAAGACCACTTTTAATGGCAATCATTACTTTTATTAATGTATTGCCATACATAACTGTTGGGGCTATAAAACGAAGGAAGTGAATTTGCTACGCCCCATGACTTCTATGTCCATGTAAGAGGAGTAAGGGAGCTTCTCACTTTGACCCGAATAACATGCTCAAATACACTCACAGTTTGATGATGTGGAACTGAGGAAACTGCCAGCTATTAGTCGGCCTAATAGCATGGGAATTCCCACAGCTTGTCGTTCGCTCAACCAATCAATTAGAATGCACACAGAATTTCTAATGATTTTGACCGAGCTTAAGCGGTTTCTTAACCCGCCATCCTTAAAAGGGTTGAATTGCCCCTTTCTTGGAACTAAAATAAATTCAAAGGAAAAGATATTGGTCCGCCTTAACCAGGGACACTCTTGTGTGATTGGCATTAAGTTGACACGTTTTCGGGGACACAAAATTACTCAGAGCCGCCTAAGGAAGACAAATTGTTTTACGATTAATAACCGCTGTGATTTTCACTCATCATAACATACATCCGTTTTCAAACCAACTCTTCCCACTCTGCCTTGTGCCTCAAGATTGAAAACTTTTCTTAACTTTTCGTGTTCGCTTGTAATACTTCATCTTGTGAAATTGCTAAACGAGATTGTGCGTTGATGAATTGGATTTTCATCAGTCTGAAACGTTATCCCAAATCTGTCGCTCATCACACATCCTTAAGGTAATCCTTTTCACTGACATTCATTTCATACCTGATTTTCGCAATGAAATTAAAGCACGAGTGGATAAGAAAATACATCTGGTTTTGAGATTCATTTCCCATTTCCACGTCGCGTCGTCGTTGAAGGGAGCAGGTAGGACATTCGTTATTTTTTCGCCACCGTATTGCTGACAGCAGTGTGGAGTCTTTTCTTCGCGCCAGGATTAGCAGGTACTCCTCGTTTTTATGACTGGTATAAAACATCCTTCCCTGATGGGAAATGCGATAAACATATAATGTTATCGCAATAGAAGGCCTTCCTGGGAGACTGCTGTTTTTGCTCGATTCCAGGAAATGTCATAAACACAAATTACCGGTATTGATCTGTTCCTTTGTGGTAAATACCTGTGTAATCAGTCAGTCCTTAAAATGATCCAAAAGATTGAGTCATTTAAAAATAAAAAATAAATTTCGTGGCGACGTTATCGTTGTAAACGTTTTAACGACTGCAATAACTTTAATGAAATCTGGAAATAAAAATAATGCGGAGCTTAATTGCAAGCAGTGAAATTACTTTCCCTAATCGGATGTCATTTTGAAGGAATAATGGTGTTTAATCTTGGAGCAGTGTCACTAATTTTATGATTATTGCTTAAGAAATGTGTTACAAATGGAATTTCTATTATTTATTATTTAAGGTGTCCTATCTCCGGATCCTGAGATACTGCAGCTTTTTAGAAAAACGAACAGGATCCTTGTTACTTCGAGCCTAAGGGTAGTGAGCTTAATTGAGCTTACCGATGTCCATGTCCAATATGTACCATGTCAAAAGCAATGAAAAGCAATATTAGTCTATAATACAAGCAAATTACAGACCGGGATAAAGCGAAACCACCGACTGTCCTGCCTGTGAAGAGGACGGTGATTCAGCAGAACACTTTATCTGGTGGCTGATCTTTGGGGCCGACATGGTGAGTGCCCAACAACCTAGCCTCTTGACCACTGATGCTCCTTTTCATTTTTCTTCGAAAGATGGGAAAACTAAATACAAAAGTAATGTGTCTGTATGGTAGTACATGTACAAGGGACCAGTAGTTGTGTCTGAGTGCTCCATCGGATAGTAGGAACCTCCGACAAAAACAACAACTATAAAAGCCACAAATATAGTTGAACAAGTCAATTGATGCAGCAACATATTAAGAGCTACAGCGTTTCTGCTTGGGCCAAGTCAATTAGTCCCTTGACTCATTTATATACTAAAGAACGGCCTTGCCATCCTTGAACAGCATTTCTCCAATCATCTTAAAGCAACAATGAAAAAACCACACACAATGCCAAGACCTTTAATTGGGATAATATCCCAGTGTTTCCCGTAGCCGTATCTTTGTGCGAAACCATTGATGCCTAACAATCACCCTTAATGAATACTTCTTGAGCTTCATATGAACTTTGGATGCTTCCACAACGTAATTGAAGTTAATGTCCTACATAAACAAATATCAATTTCGATGAGATACATAGCCTCCTTCCCATGTGCAAATTTATTTCCCCAGCTCGTTTTGCCTTTCAGTATAGTAAATTGCCTTAATTCGAATTAAATTACAATTAACACTCGGGAATTGGAGCGAATTTCCCCCAAAAAGCACCAAATGGGGGTGTTAAATCATGGAAAATGGAATGGGAACGGACTCAAATGAGCTGCGAACAAATTTCTCTATAAAGTCTTATATCAAAGGGAATGAGACCTCCTGCAAACAATTGGACCAAAAGTGCCGGGGGCATATAAAACAATAAACCAATCCAAAGTGGATTTTAAGTCGTCGCCACTTGCCTGAATGCCTCTAGGGAATTCATGGAAAAATCTCGCTTTATATAATTTTAATTTCCTCAGGGATGTTTAAATTTTTATCCCAAGTTTAGTGATTTTTTTTGTTATCTCCTTTTAAAGTGGGTGTTTAAATGTAGATTGATTTGTCAATTACAACGACGGACTTAAAGTAGGTACGTTAAAATTTAATGTAGAAAAAATAAGAAGATAAAAAAGAAAATCATTGAAGAATAATTTTTTTACTAATATTGAAGCTTGAAAATTGAAGTTTGAATTGAAGTTTGAAAATATACAAAATTCAACGCTTGGGTATGTTTTCATGCTGTTTTTTCATCTAGTTGGCCAGTTAACACCGATTTCATTTGAAAACTCATTTCCAATGTGCCGCTGATGCATGGATTGAAGCTCTGTCCTGCTGAAACTACACGTTTCAGTGGTGTTCAATTCATTCATTCCAGGCCAAAGGAAATTAGCAATTTTCAAAATTTTACCATATGCATAAACCATGCGTATTAGCTTGGAATACTCTTGGAAATTAAAAATTATTTATGCTGGTTACGACAATAAAAATCCTACACGAACAAAATGTTCGCATTGAACATTCATGTAGATCTTATAATTTGAACTGTATTTTTGCAGTTAAAGTTTTAAGTTTAGCTCGGCTTCTGCAAAAAAATATGGCTGTATGGGAAAGCAATCTTGGTGTTTCCCACTGATAAGTATGAGCCTTTCTCATGTTTTTTGTGGAAAGCATGATAAGAGGCGAAAGGTCTTAGGTCATAAGAATTCACGTGGGAGCTTTATGCCGCTTTGTGGATAAGACTGTCTTAGTTTGCTCCATATGATGGGTATATGGCACAAAGTAAGGCAGCCAAGGAAATTGCTTTCCATCCAGGGGGTAATAAAGTCGACCGTGCCGACGACTGAAGCTCGGCTGGTATAATGCCGTCAAGTACAAGCGACTTGCAGGGGCTAAAACTTTATAGCCCACATGATCTTATGACGCGTTCGGTGAGTTAATTACGTTCGGCGAAGCTTAAACTTGGTTTGGACTGGAGCAGTCCAGAAATGGGTGTCCGTCAGCAGTTTCAAAGATTCTTCGTTAGTTAATGTCCACATATTATTTCCCTTTTTGAAAAAGCTAGATACATTGGGACAGGTTGAGAGAAATTTTTGGAGCCTGGATGCTTCCGGGGATACTTTAATCTTTTCGCAGAATTTCTTAAACGTTCTTTCCTAAGTTTCAGTTTTGAAAGATTTGAGAAATTTCTCATAGCAGTCCCAGTTTTCTCCTGTATTCTTTGCCTTTTCGAACTTTCTTCGACAAATTTTCTTAAGGTTTTTTAAGTCTGCATTCCACCAACGTTGTTGTGGCGCTCTTTCAGTTTTTTTCAGTGGACAAGCTATTTCCTTCGCCTTATTTTGGGTGCTCATAATCACATCTACCAGGTTGTCTAGCTCCCTGGTATTGTGAGATGTTCCAGGGAGTTGATATGGGGCAAGGAAAGAGAGAAGATACACATATAAAGGGCTCATTATTGCTGGCTTGTAATTGCGGGTAGTCATTTAGGTCAAAACACAGGTATCTGTGGTCTAAGAAGGAGTAAGTTTTAGAAACAATCCAATTCGTTTTTGCTTCGGGTTATCTTATCTTAGCAAGCAAGCTTGAAATTAACTCTTAACTTAAGATTGCTTGAAATAAGGGTGAAATCCATAACTTCTTTGCGATTTGTAATGATGAGAGTGGTTTCATTGCCTTTGTTGCAAATCTAAGGGTTGATCAAAAGAATAAAGTTTAATAGTGACTCACCTCTATCATTGTCTGGCCTGCCCCATAAACGATGATGAGCCATGGAGTCGCACTTAAGTATGAGGTTCTTTTATGAGAGCAAGTTTAGTTTTTTCTTCTATGCGATCCGGGGAGATTTTTCCAACGTAGGCCATATTCAAAGATGCAATCCAGCATTTTGTATCTCCCGGCTGTAAGCAAACCCATGTTTAGTCTAGATTAGATAGGTAAGAGAGAAGAAAGACATTAAGATTTTCTTTGCTAAATAACAAGTTCTTGGCTTACCTGTGTTTCTTATGTTGTTGGAGGTCCTGAGTCCATTTATCTGGTTCTTAACGAGCAGATTTCTTGGAGAAGGACAATGTCTTATCCGCTATTTTTAAGTTTTGGAAGTTAATCTGGAGGAGCTTCAACATTGATATTTCCAGATACCAACACTGCAACGTGATGTCGGCATCGTCGGAGTCTGACTCAAAGTCTATCTCCTGCCAGGGTTTCAACAGTTTTTGTCCTTCCTCCATTTCAGTATTATGGATTAAATACCTGTTTTATATTAGAGTCCCTGTTCGCTTTTCTATAATATATAATAATTATAAAGCAGCGAACAAGAATAATTTATTTAAGTAACATTTCGATTAAATCTAATGTTTTTTCTAAATATGTATTATGTTAAACACTCATTCGCTTTAAATATTTTAATATTCAATTTTATTAAAATCATTGATTTTAAATTTAATTTTGAAAATCATTATAAATAGTCCAGCAAAATTACACAATAAAGAGCCCTGACCCGGACATTTGCAATACAGACTGAAAATTGGTGCAAATGTCGAGGATGATGTCCTTATCAAAATCCTAAAAGTCCCTAAAAATTCGAATTGGGGAAAATCCGCCATCTTGAAAAAACCTCCGCCAACTTGAATTTATTCCTGTTTTCTGTATAGCAACCACAAACATTCCGATTGCGTTGATTTTGCGCCTAATTGTCTCCTTATGAGTTTAAGACACATAAAAGAAAAATAATGTCGGCAGACCTCCACTAGTGGGCCTGGCGATTTATTTAGTATCTTATCAAATATATTTTTCCCACTGTTTTTGTTCCAAATCGAAAAAATTTTACTTTATATTTTATCTAGAAAAACCTTAGCTCTACATTTTGTTTACATCAAGTTTAGGGCCACGCCCACCCAAAACCTCTTGTTTGCTCGAAAAACAAGGATTTTGACTGCCGCTTATCCTTACGCTAAATTTAAAAAAGAATAAGAAATAAAATTTCGCACATGTACTTTATGTGAGTAAGACCGAACTTCTTTCTTGATTTTGTTTTTACAATGTTTTTGGCCACGCCTATTTTTGGAGTCGATCTTCAAAATTCTTAAATTTGAACAAAAAAAAAAATTTCGAACATTTTAGCCGCAAAATTTGGTATTTCTTTGCTAATATTGATTATCTCTAGAGGGGCTGCTCATACGACTCCCCTTTTGAAAAGTAAACCTCATAAGGAATTAATTTAAATACTTTTTAAACAAAAAAGACCAAAATTGGTCTAAACCTTCGTTTTTTGGTTGTGTGTTTCGCTGAGAAATCTTGGCACTGAGCATCTTCAGTGGGATTTCCATACCAAGATTTCCATACCAAGATTTCCATACCAAGATTTCCATACCCATACACACTTTCTCGACAAAGGCCGAGTGAGTACCTTATAACTTTCATTGTGCAAACATGATGTAAATTTTACCGACCAAGATTTCTCGAAACAAAAGACCAAAAAACGGAGGTTAAGACCAATTTTGATCTTTTTTGTTTAAAACAAATAAACCTTCTGGTCAAACATGCATATTAGCTAGCAATAGTTATTGTGCATGTAAAACTTTTACAATTTAAAATACTTTTTAATTAGTTAATATTTCATGAATAGGGAAGGGGATAGAAAACAAAAAGATAGCAATGGGAATGAATCTATTAACTACGCACTGTTGCACTTATTCACTTTTATTATTCTAAAATAACCTTTTGCCCGTATAAGATCCCATATAGATCAAGAATCGAATAGTAGTTTCTTAGACTATATGGTTAGTATAGTCTAAGAAAGTTTTAGCAGTAGGACTACATAATACTACTACTATAAAGTCTACTATATAGTAGTAGGACTATATTTAGTAGTCAAGGCGTATATTTAGGCGTCCAGAAATCGGTTAAAATGTTTCCAGAAATGTTTGGTTTCCAAACCAAAATGGTTTTTGGTTCAAATTCAATAATTTTGTTAAATCGACCGCTGAAAATAGGCGTGGCCAAAAATTTTGTATTTACATAATCCAGACTGGAGTCTGGTGTCAGTTATCTGCTAAATTTTATTTCTGATTTTCGCTTAATTAGATGTCTGCCGGCAGTCGAAATCCATGTGTTTTTTGACAAACTAAGGTTTTTCCTAAATTCTGACTTCAAAGTGTACCAAAACTTGATAAGAAGAAAATGTAGAACTAAGTGTTTTTTACATGAAATATGTACATATTAAGTAAATTTTTTCGTAAATTTAATGACATTTATATGAACAATTACTAGTAATGAAAACGTTTAGGTGCATAAGCGAACGCGATCGGTATGTCCGTTTGGGCACTATACGAAACACTGGAAAAATCCAAGGCGGCGGATATTTTTCAAGATGGCAGTTTTTGCCCAAACTCGGTTTTTTTGGGACTTCTGAGATTTTAATAAGGACATCATCGTCGACATTTTCACAAATTTTCAGCATATTATTCCAAATGTCCGGGTAAATGACTTATTTTACTGGACTATAAACTTAATATGATTTTTTTCGATTCTCCCTTTTCCACAAAAACTAAAAAATACATTTTATGTTCTCTTTGAAACAATGTATATATGTAATACATTACTTTCCTTCAGCTAAATTGTAAAAACATTTTCATTTTGTTTTGAAATTTCGGGAAAAAAGAGAGTCGACTTCAAAAACTTGAGAACTTAAATATTAAATTAATTAAACAACAAATTGCTGAAGCTGAAACAACGGAATTGATTCAAGTAAATATCTGCTTCTGGATGGCTTGATGGATGATATATTTTGTAACCAATCTCCAATGCTTTTGAACGCACAACCGTGCACGTAGATACAATACACGTACGTACATTATGTCTGTATTTTGAAATTCAATAGAATGTTGTGATTTTGATGATTGAGTGATTTCAGTACGTGATTCCTGGTACACGAGCGAGGGACTCACTGGGGGAAAACGAAAATGAATCGTTAAATTAATAATGGAAGGTATCATGCAGTTCGTATTTGGGACACGTTTTTTTATTGAGCAATATATGCGAGGCAGTTGTGTCAATAGGAAGTCTGTATAAGCAGAGGACATTATCCTCACAAGTGAAGCAATACATTGACTTAATGATACGTTCGAAGATGAATGCCCTGACGAATTCTGTGATAAATAAATCCTTGAGGGATTATGATATATAAGCAGGGAGATGAAAGACCTTTTGGCCGCACGTTCGTAATTGGTACGGCAAAAAGGAATATCGTGGAACGGAGCTTTTAGGATGTTTACTTACTTTGATAGGAATATCTAAAAGCACCATTTAGTGTAATTAGGAATGATTTAGAAAATCAGGGAAACACTATCATTTAAGATCGGTTACAGAAGTCGAAACTAACCCGGAAGAATGTCGTTCAAATGGAAGGTTCCTCCAATAGTTGGAAGTGAATAACTGGACCTTTTTAGCTAGGGGCTGGGGTAAGTGCAGGCTTCCATCACAGCGCAAGATTCAAGAATATAACTCGTTATTCGTTTGGTACCTATGGCAATCACCTTTCATAGTTACTTTAAATCTAAAAGGGAAATTTAAAAAAAAAAATTACTCATTACGTCGCATAAATTATATTAAAGGTCTGTGTGAACTAAAAGGCAACCAATATTATAAACATATCCCATCCCGAGAGCTGTATTTGTTTCTAGGCTCAGTCACGAATTCATATAATTTTCAATCAAAAGCTCACCGATAAATTTCAATGCCCACGTTTTCAGTGTCAATTTAAAAAAAAAACAAGTATTCAATGCACACGCACAGCACAGAGATCAGAACAAAATGAACACCGCCGCCGCCGCCGCTTCAACGCTTCCTTTTCCTTCTTTCGAGCAATTTTATGCCCCCTTAAGTAAAAAACATGTTTTGCCTTCAAAGCAACGAAAAAGTCCTTTGTTATACCTTTGACATGAACAACAAGAACATGAACCGACATTGTGTACATGCTTCATATTCAAACGAACACCCTCGCCAGCTTCTCACAATCGGCAACGGGCCTTTGTTCTTGTTTTTGGCTCCGATTTAATTTGCATTTTGTACAGATGCGGATGGTGGTCCTTTAAACTGTCGCCGAAAAATTGGTAATTTTTTTCACCTTAAATTGAAATTTTTAAGAAAATAATTAATTACAACCGCATATCTGTCCAATATATTTGGTGGAATCAAGAGCATTCGTCACGCCATGTGCTGTAACGCGCCGAAGATTATGCGTAGGCGAGTCCTTTGTAGGATAAGAAGTTTTTCTGTGAATTGAAAATCTCTCTAATTCAATTGAATGCTTATAATTCCATAATTCAATGGAAATTTATTTTCAATATTTATCGAAGATTACGAGGATACAAGTCGACGTGGGCTGAAATTTTAAAAAATTTCCAAATATTTTGTCCTTCTAACCATCTGAGTTTCAATGTCCCTTGGGCCTCGCTGATGCTGCCGTAAGTTACGCACAATGAATTTTGATTACGCTGGGGCGTAATTTTTGTCTTGTTCGATGTAGAGGGCAAATAGGTTGCCCCTGATGCATGACATTCTATAGAGTATCAATGTTGGCATTGAGGAAGCGAAAATTGAAAGCACTCGAAATCTTGATATTTGTATTTTGAACATGAATTGATATAAGCTTGCATTTAGCATGGAAAAAATAAAAATACGCCTATTGACTAAACAAGTTATGTCCTTATGTATATGAGAACAATGGTGAATATTTGGTATCTAGATAGAGTAGGACTTCATGTCAATTATGACAGCTTTTGTAAAGAATGATTGATAAATTGTTGATTGTTGATATTTTCACGCTTTTGTGGGTAGGTAATTTGCGCAAACAGAGCATAAGGAGGCGATAATTTGCTTTGGAAGAAAAAAATTGTCTGTCTATGAATTGGAAAAATTTGAAGGTTGGTATTCACTCCCTTTTCCTTGTTCTTACTAGAGCTTAATATTCCTGCCTAGACTCCTGAATTAATATAACAAATTTTTCGAAAATCTATTGGAAAAAATATATTTTGACATACTCCAGGAAAGGCGTTTTAATACCAGATATTGGGGCATACTTAAGCGCGGCGTTACAGTCCGGGGTGGATGTGGTCCTCAGCCAACAAGTTTCGCCAGCCAGCTCTATCCCCGGCTAGCCGTCCCCAGTTTCTCACGCGAAGTTGGCTAAGGTCCCCTTCCACTTTCGTGCGCCACCTGAAGTCTCGGTGCCCCTCTTAATGCACTTAAGCATGCACTTAAATTGATGATATCAGCGGGTCACATGCCGCTTTACTATGCTTAACTTTCCTTAACTTAACTTAAAAAGTTCCTTAACTTAAAAACGTTTCAGTAAAAATTAAAAACAGTTTTTTTCTGGAGGAGTGTTTAAAGGTTCCTTTGTCTGATTCGGAGTCGCGTTGAATAATTTTTGCGACATTTGCGGAGGATAAATCCTTTTGATAGGAGATGATGAATCCTTTTATATTTTAATCCATGTCACCATAAGCGAAGTTTCATTTTTTGTCAGCTTTTCGTAACCGGTGAATGCATTCTAGGATTCTAGCCTGACACTGGTATCTTTCCAAACGGTACGTTTTTTTTAAATTTTGATGCTTAAATTATTCTTAGCTTCAAGTATGGTTTTGACGGGGTCATTATGGCTGCTGAATGGTAGTCAACTTAAGCCATGCTACCAACTACATAACAGCTGCTTAGCTTTCAACAAAACTTTGGTTGATAGCCAAGCAGCGGTACCAAACAAGTAATATGTTTCTCAAGTAAATTCAACTCTTTGCGTTTTATGCGCCTCTGAGGAGTGCCAATATTTCTGCCTGAAAAGTAAACTGAAAATAAACCGAAAACAAGGTGAATATAGATGTAACTCAGAGTGCAGTTATTAAGCAAAATAAAAAAAAAGTTAATTAAAAAGCTAACCGAACGTATCGTTGATTATATTGGGGAGCGCCCCCTATGGCAAATCCATACAAATTTAAATTTAATATTGAAAAGTGAAAAATTACAACAATTTACAATTCTAGGACTAGCCACCCAGAGTAAGTTTCTTGCATAGTTTGTAACGCAGTTAAATAATCATCGTAGGCCCTTAAGACATTTAAGAGATATGAATGGGACCGATAGGAAAATCGATTAAGCCATGCCGCCCGTCTGTCCGTCGGTTGGTATGTAAACAACTCAAAGGCCTTAAATTTTGAGCTAGAGAGCTGAAAGTTGATGAGTTGGCTGGAAGTCCAGTCCTTCAGATCAAGTTTGAAAATTAGTTCAATTCGCCCCCAGACACGCCCCCTACAGAGGCCTGTATGTACGACCATCTCTTATAAAAAATACTTTTTAAAATTAATTAATTTATATAATAATTAATTTAAAATTAATCTAATTTTAAAAATACTTTTTTAAAATTCTTCTAAAAAATAGTTCTAAAATTTGAGCTTTGTTACAATAGTGCTATAGCGCACTCATTTTTGGTATGTAACATAACCTTGTAATTGTCTTTGAGGTTGCAGAAAAAGTTTGGCCTTTTCATCATTTTTAAGGCATTTTAGCTTAAAATGACTGTTTTTCAATAAATGTATATGAAATTTGACTAAAATTATATGATAAAAGTGATACTTCTGATAAATACTTCTGATTTGATAAATGATACTTCTGCTTCTACTTCTTTTTTTGACCAAAAAAGGCGGTGTTCAATATTTTTGAAAAATCGACCTCTGAAAGGGGGCGTGGTTAAAAATTGTGTATGAATAAAATCTCGTTTATCTGCAATTTTGTAAAATTGACCTCTAAAGATGGGCTTAGCCAAAAACTTTGTATGAAAGAAATCTAAAATAGTGTCCGGTGTACTTTAAGCCCTAAATTTTAGTTCTTATTCTTTCCATAGTTAAGCTAAAAAGCAGTCAAAATCCATGTCTTTTCTGAAAATTTAAAGGTTTTTCTTGAATTCTGCCTCTAAATGTGGGCGCGGCCCAAATTTTTGTATGAACCAAATGTAGAACCAAATACAAAAAACATAGGAAGATAGAAACCAAATAGGAAAATATTAAAAAAAAATATTGAATAAACTGCATTTGAAAGTTTACTCTTTAATTCGGTGCCACGTCTACTAGGGGCGGTACTTTTTATATCTCATAATCATTAGGGGACGCTTAATGTCAAATTTCAGGAGGTAGTTGCACATTTAGACCGATTGTGGGTGTTTATGTGCAACTACCTAAATTTTAACACTTGTTTTGCTTCGGATGACAGTATGCTCTACGAATAAAATTTCAGCTTTTAGCTCAAAATTTAATGCCTAAGAAATGTTGTAAGAAGCTTGGAAGTTAAAGTCATATTTCGAACAGTATAGTTTCAGTCAGTGTTTTTAAGCGCTTCTCGGAAAGAGTTTTTTTTTCAAACCACAGTCTGTTTTACGACAAAATTTATTTTGATTCCAAAAGGAAATTGATAATACGAAATCGAAAAATGGAAAATTTTCAGGCCTTTCCAGTAAGGAAACTCAATACCTATGGGTTAAAAGAATCATTGTTCTTCTTTTGTTACTTTCTATAAAAATATTCAGAGGCAAAAATGGTGACAAACGACATCAGTCAATTTATTTAAAAGTATGACTTGTTTTTGCTACCAAATCAGGTTCCTTTACTTCAATTGTGAAATTGAATTCCGCAACTTGCCCCTAATTTCTCTCCTAATCCATTAAGTACTTTGTCTGTGTTATACAAAGGCAAAACAAAAGGCGTCATAATAATAATCACAGCTCTTTTCAATTAACACCGTTGACAAACTTTTACTTGAACCACAAACGAAAAGTTTGCCGCACATAACTTTTGTTTCCCTTAAACAAAAGAACACTTTCAGCCAAATCAGAGATGTCGCAAAACATCCCATTCCAAGTGCAATAAAGGGTTTTGGCTGTTTCAAAGGAAACATCACAAAAACCGAGTTAACTCATTTTGCACCATAAAGTGTGGATAACTCAAGACCTTTGCTAATACGATTACCAGCCACAAGGCCCAGTCACGGACGCCATAATTCCCAGTAGAAATGGTAGCATCTGCTGACATTGATCCTTTTTTGTCGGGTTTGGTATCGTTCATTCATAGACAATAATTTTTTCCCCTGCTCGCAAGCTGAAGCCGAGCATTTTTCTGGTTTTTGCTCTTATTTGAGTGGCCCTTTGTAGGTTTGGTTTTATTTTTTGGAAATTTATTTTCCAGTGTGAGGAAAACTTTGTAATTTGAGGCTTTTTCCTAAAATAACTTTTCTACTAATTGGAATCCGTTTTACTCCTCTTTTGCTTAATGTTATCCCAAAATGTTAGATTAAACATTAAAGAATTCATAATTAATATGATTATCCCTACACTCGGTAGGAATGTCTACGAAGTCTATAGTTAAAAAAAACAACACCTTAGAAGTTAAAAGGAAAGGAGCAATTGCAAGAACAGACGATAACCATTCCAATGCAACAGAATAAGATTTAACTCTAAATTTACTTAGTTTCTAGACAAAGTCCTTAAAGTGCTGCAATAACTCGTGCGGTAGGAGTAGGTCTACCGTTGTACCTTTGCCCTTTGCGGTAAAGAGGTGAATTACAGACAAAGGGGTGAACAACTTAAACTTTCTTGCACCATTTCAGATGACGATAGGGGTTTTCCATTACCCCAACAGCTTGGGGGTAAATGAAAAGCTTGTGATAAAGCTTTTCTTAATATAAACCAGTGAGTAAGTGCTACAGTGTGTACGCAGAAGTTACAGTCCGTAAAACGGACCGTTGAATACCCCATCCTGTCCCACATTGTAAAATGCTGATGGCATAGTTATTTTTGTGGCTAAAAACTTTATATGAACGAAATCTGGAACGAAATCTCGTTTACCTAACATGCTGCTTTTTTTGTTTCATGCTTTCCTAAATTAGGCTCAAGGCCAGTCGAAATTAAGTTTTTCTGGAAAATTTTAGGTTTTTCTTCAATTCTGCCTCCAAATGTGGGCGTGGCCCAAAGTCTTGTATGAACAAAATGTGAAACTAAGCGTTTTCTACATAAAATATTAAAAAAACTTTCTTCAATTTCGAGCGAAAATATTGAGTAAGCTGCATTTGAAAATTTACTCTTAAAATAGATGCCACGCCCACTAGAGGAGGTATACCAATTAAATTTGTCTTTTTTGTCTCTTATATTCACTAAGAGATGCTAAATGTCAAATTTCAGCCTTTTAGAACGTCTTACAGTTTTGAAAGCTCTGGAGGTAGTTGAACATTTAGACCGATTGTGGGCGTGTCTTTGGGCGGATTTCAAAAATGTGTACACTTGGACTGCTTCGCATGACGTGGACCTTACGTACAGAGTTTCAGCACCCTAGCTCAAAATTAAAGGCCTAAAAACATGTGACAGACGGATAGAC
Organism: Neoascia interrupta; assembly: GCA_947623515.1. Classification (NCBI taxonomy): domain Eukaryota; kingdom Metazoa; phylum Arthropoda; class Insecta; order Diptera; family Syrphidae; genus Neoascia; species Neoascia interrupta. Next base: position 216,794,448 of record OX392463.1, on the reverse strand, counting down.
GGACGGACGGACGGACATGGCTCATTCGATTCAGAACTCGGTCTCGATCATACCATTATCTCGGTCTACCATTATTATTTTACCGTGTTACAAACTATGTGGCAAACCTAATATACCTCCTATCCTATGGGATGGGGTATAAAAAGCTGAGTTATCACAATTAAACTGATCGTGGAGAAGTTCCATTTAAAAATTTCGTATTTAATAATTGACAAGGGACTCGGATTCCCAAGCAGTAAGTCATATAGAAACGAAAAAAAAAAGCAAATTTAAAAGCAAAATAAATAAGAAACAGTATTAACAAAATAATTGTTTTTTAAAAATGTTAATGAATAAATGAATCACGAGGTGCATTAATATATTTCAGCCAGATGTTTTGGCTTTAATTTGTTCGGCGACTATAAACTGACGTAGACGAATTTTTAAGCATCGCGTTCCTGATTTTATTAAATTTTTTATTGACTATAAATGCAGATAAAATGTGCAGCATAAAGCGTGCGCTGCAGAGTTTTTGGTTATTGCCATTTGTTATAGTATAAATATCTGCAAACAATTTAGAAAATGGGGAACTCTTTCGTTGAAATGGATGGACCTCTATAATAAAAATAGATTCTGTTATAAGAAGACTTAAAATTTCAAATTAATATAGTATCTTAAATTACTTAAATTGTATTACGGAAAATTGTTATATGAAAAAATGGCGTCGTTTTTAAAGTATTTGGATTCCGATTGATCCAAGTAAGACACAATTTTTATCCTGATGAATCCTTGCAGAGGAATTCTATTCATATAAGTAATGATCTGATGAGATGTCCTTTATCAAATTAAGCTCTTAGCAATAAGATCAAATTAATTTTGTTTGTTAATTTTTTCTGCCGTTTTATTCCATGGCAATACGACAAGTTTGTTTCTTTAATAAAACCAGCGTTGGCGAAGTTTGAATAATAAACTTTTTCCTGTTAAAGATATCAAGGAAATGTATTATCATGTACGATATTAAAAGTAGCAGACGATGCGCTTGTTTGTCTTTTGGTTATTTGGTTTGTTTGTATTGCTCGCCTGGGCTAATTGGCGGTAATGATTCACGTGTACTCGAATAAACCTTGTATGTAGCCAAAAGCAATGGCGGCTTTTATTTGAGTTGTTATGTTGATATAAAAAAAAAGACCGCCAAGGAAGTTCAAATGGTTTCTTTTATCTGCCTTTTTCCTGTAAAAGTGGGTTTATGTTAAATTCTGGTAGAAGTTAGGTATTTGTTAGGATATTTGTTTTTTTTATGATGGTCTCAAGATGTGAGCATTGCTTTTCTGAGGTCGAAATATTTATAATGAATTGGTTACAGACATGTCGATAGGAACTTCATGATTTGCATAGTGTTTTTTCTATTTCATACCTCGTATTTAGTAGTTTTGTTTCCTTGTCTGATAGATCTGGACTACTATTATTGGCTTTCGTTCCAGATCAAGTAAGTAAAAATCGCATCTGCTCTAAATTCCACATATATGAACTAGAATAAATCTATGGGTGTGGCGGTGCAGTGATTAGTGTGTCTGGCTACTATGGACGAGGTTCGGGGTTTGAATCCAGACCGTGGCAATAAAAGTTTTTCACGGCACCACCTTCGCGAGTGTGTGACAAACCTTCCGAGAGTATCATTTGCCATGAGAGCCCTCGCAATCCGCCAATCAAAAGAGGCAAATAACTGTAGTGCCCCTCCTCAATGCGTGTAAGAAATAAGAAAGCCTGAAACGCACATGGCACACTTGGCTGTGAGAGCTCACGCAATGGGTCTTCCGAGCTGCTAGTTCCTATTCGTTTTTTTAACGAATTAAATTATATAAAAAATGATCACCTAAAATCTACTAATCGGGATTGAGTTTCTCCTTCAAAATTGCAAATTTCTGTAGATTTGATAAGTTTTTTTTTTGTTAGTCCAAAACCTTCACAGGTACTACGAGGCCGGCCACGCGTGCTTAAAGTAGTGTGAGATTCTTACTCGCTAAAACCATTTGCCGTCAGACTACGACTAAGGGTGGTTAAGAATTTGTTCCAGCTTCTGTAGTAATCGCGTTTGTCAGGTTGCCTATAAACGAAAGCACCTACAATACCGCCATTGTGGTCCAAAATGGCTCGATAGATTTTTTTTTTTTTTTTGAGTATAGTATGCGTACTATACTCGTAAAAGTTATAAATAAGAGTTGAGTATGATAATAGGTTGTGAGGTATAGCCCATACCGTTAATGGTTACACTCGTATGAAATAAATTATTCTTATCTATAATTTTTATACCCTATTCCACACGAATGGAGTATATTAACTCTGATTCAGGCGAAAATGATACATAGAGTAATAACAACGGCAGACACCCAAGACTTTAACGGCATATGATCAAGATTCAGACCGGATTCTGAGTCTTATGAGCCATATCTGTCCGTCCGTCCAATGTCACAAATTTTTAGGCTTAAATTTAAGGCTAGAAGGCTGAGTACGTAGCACGTAGGAAAGCATTGAGTACGTAAGCACTTTATTATCCGAAGCAATGGAAGTTTGAAAAAATTTTCGAAACCGCCCACAGACACGCCCACAACCAGTCCAGTGCTTTCAAAAGTGTAAGACGTCGTGAAAGCTGAAGTTTAAACTTAAGCATCTCCTAATGATTGTTACACATAAAAATAAAAATGAAATCGGCAGACCACCCCTAGTGGGCGTGGTATAGTTTTCAGAAGAAATCATTCGAAAGCAAATTATTAATTTTTTTTTTCCAAATCGATAAAATTTTACTTATGTATAAAATAATTGGGTCTACATTTTGTTCATACAAAAATCTGGGCCACGCCTACATTTAGAGACAGAATTTGAAAAAAAAAACTTGGACTAATCTACGCCAACATTGATTTTTTGTTAAAGGGCTGGACATGCCACGTACCTTTTCGGCAAAATCGGCATCTTCTCTGTCGATCGCTACGAAATAAGCACTATAGTTGAAAAAAAAGACGTTAGATGGCGGACCCTTTATTATATAAGGAAAAAAGTTAGAAAATGCTAGTTTCAGCCTTTTTCTTCTACCTCAGTGAAAATTACAATGCCTTATTACATAGCAAAAATGAGTATGCGCTTACACCATTTTGACATATTCAAAATTTGAAAAAAGTATTTTTTAAAATAAGAGATGGTAGCATATACAGGCCTGTAGTGGATGGGCATGTTTGAGGGCGGGTTCAGCTTCATATACAGCATATACAGGCCTGTAGTGGATGGGCATGTTTGAGGGCGGGTTCAGCTTCATACAAAACTTTGAACTCCGCACACTTTAATGTTGCGTTTTCAGGAAAAAACTCTTTTTTTCCGAAATAATTTTCGCTTTTGACGCATTTTCTCATGATTCTAAAATAATTAAAGCAATAAAGCTTTAACATTTAGTGTTGCACGGTATATTGGTAGGGTCGGGTATAAAGACGTATGTCACAGTTTAACTTTTGAACTTACTCACTTGTTTTTAATTCGTGTTATGTGGCTGTGAAGTGTTGAAATGTTAATAAAAGAGCGTATAATTTTACAACGTTTATATATATAAATAACAAGATAAATAAAAATTATTTTTTCTTATTTTAATTAAATTATAAATGTTACATTGCCAATACCACCCTTAGAATATAAAAATTTATGTGACCCAGTTTGGGAACCTGTCTAGTTGAGTTGTCTCTGTGGGATTAGGCTTATAGTTGAACCATAGACTAATTCATCATTCAACTTAACGTGCCCTTGTGAAATATCTAATCGTAAACGCTCATAAAATCAAGGTTGCGATGGTGGGAAAACGTGAGCACTAAATTCTTTGAACGACTGACTGGTATCCAAATTGGGTAATTCCCAAATGTTTGTCTGCCCACAAATATTTTTCAGAGATGAATATATTGAACAATTGCACATGAGAGAGTGATAAGATTACCAAAACGATATCATGTTAATAATTTTGTGAGTAGCTGGTATAAGAGACTTTATCGGTTTCATACCAGTTCAAGGATTTCACGAAGCAAGTGATTGCATTAGTAGATGGTCGAAGGCTGGCAGACATTGAAAAAAAGCCTTGTTTACATTGGGCTAAAAAAAAATTCAAGAGTGCAAAAAAATTTCAAGGGTGCAACTCGCACTGCCAACATCCTGAGTGCAGGTAGACTGTGTATTTACTAGTAGCTGCTATGTAATCTTTAATTATTTGATGTTAAAACATAGTTTTCCATACAAATTTGCTACAAAAAGTTTTCAAAACCGAAATAATGAGAAAATATTTTAGAACAGCCTACAATAGTTTTTGATTTTCACAGCAAGGCAATCAAATTGAGCAAAAACTCAGTCTCAAATTGCCAATTTGCGTCGAAAACAGGAAGACAATCTCCGTGTTTTTCGGGACCGAGTCATGAAGTAGAATGCTTTGTTGGTATATATGACATTGCGTTCTTGTATCCACTGCTCTAAAAGAGGTAATATGCGTGGAAACATTTTTTTAAATTAGCGATTTTTTTCTAAATGTTGCTATATGGCTGTCTTCCATTGAATTCTTCGATGGTAGTGCACACTTTTTAAGGGTAATTTAATATCTACTATTTTATACTCAAACGGAGTTCTGGTAGCTGTACACGAAATAGAGTGTCAGAATCATTTTCACTTGGTTGTATTTTACATCGCAGACTGTAAAAGGCAATTTCTTCTCGAACCAACCCTTTCTCAATTGTACTGCACTGAAAATCATGATGCGTTACCCCAAAATCGAGACCATTAAAGAATGAACTTGAACCTCTTTATCGAACATCCTTTGTGAAAATTGTATTTTTTCGACAGCATAAAATACTCAAACTAAATGGCAATGGAGCTCAAAATCATTCATGCCCGAACAAAGGTTATCTCTCCTGTGAGCAGTCTCTGTACAATATCCCGAGCCCGTAAATCTTATCTTTCATCACCCCAAAGTGTGGCATGAAAAGTGAGAGAAAATCAATGTCAAAACCAGGCACATCCCAATAAGCGCCTAATAAGCATGTGTATGGCTTGCATATGAGACCCCATCCCTGGAGTGTTGACTCAAGTACACATATTTGAAAACTTGGCACGTGGAACGAAACGCCTGTATTTTCGAACAAAAAGAGAATGCAATGAAGGAATACCAGAGATATTTATAGCACAAGTGCCACGTCACAAGAACAAAAGCATTTTTAGGTAATCACAGTTTATTTCATATTTGCGTGCGATTAAATTATTCCACTTGACAGAGTGAGTCAGAAAACGTTTTGGACCTACACGAAAACGTGCTGACTAGACATTTACAAGAGAAAACGTTTCCCAACTTTTTTTTCTGAATATACACATTTAACTATTAGTGGCTTGATTTACATCCACAAATATCGTTAAAAAATAAAACTGTTCCTCCCCTTCGACGACCTTTTCTTTTACTCCTTACGGTAATTGAGGAAGAAAGGCGCAGTGCCCTGTTTCGTATGCGGCTTCCGGTGAAGTGAAAATCACTCATATTTGCAAACTCATCAAACAGCAATCGAATTTGAAGATAAAAAATTCGTTGACACAACGGCTACCAGATGACCACTTGCAACCGTTTGACATTGCATTTGTGCAAAAATAATGATGACTTGTAATGGTTGCCCCAATCACGAAAAATCGCTATAATAGCAGAGTATATAGCACGATTTCAATGCCGATAAAATAGGCTTTCAATTTTTAATTAAAATAAATTGCGGACTCCCACAGACCACCAACGCAATGGACCCTACATTTATCCACTCGATTTAAATTGGAAATTTAACCGATTGGCTCGGGATGCCTTAATGCAATTCACATTCGATTAAAGTTGGTCACACACATTACAATAGCCATTAAATGGGCTTGTTCTGTCCCCGAAAATACATCGAAGGAAACCTTTCGCCCGATAGTAAAAACTGATAGCGGTTCGATTCGATTCCAGCACTTCTGGAACATCAACATAAAGTAATCCTATTACCGGAGTCCTATTAGTGTCGTGAACCACTGAACATACGTATCTGTTATAGGTGCCTGATTTCGGTGAAAAACGCACTTCCTTTCATTGATAAAAAAGCCATCGCTCGCTAAGCTCCTTTAACTTTTTTTTCCGTGGAATCTGTAAAAGGATGTTCACCCGCAGACACATATTTCCATAATACCCAGCGAAGTGTGTTCGGTAATAATTTGATTCTCGGAGCTCTGTGCGTAAAATAAGCCGCAGGCTTTTCAACAATACTCCACCGGTACGTAGTATATGGCTGTCATTAAATTTTTCTCGTCCTTTTCGAGAAGGATACGGATGCGGACGAGAAAAGTCGGTGTTCGTTCGATGAGTATACTCATTTGCGCTCCAGGAGGCAATCTGACGGCGCAAACTTTCTTCCACATGTTCTGTGGGGGTAGTATGCCATGCCAACAGACAGAAGTGTACATACCTCTGTCTGTACCTACCCTCGAAGCTCTTCTAAGCAGCCACTTGTTTGCAGGCATGTCAGTTCAGGCGTCAGACTGTTTAGTTGGTTTCTTGAGTTCGTCGAGTAAAGAACAAAGCTAACGCAAGAAACTTGAATGCCTCCAATGCGTGGCGCGCACCGATACTCGTTCGTTACATTTCGAAATTTTGTCGAGCTTCGCACAGAGAGTGAAAGTGGAATTTATTTTAATTAATTACCGTGAAATTGGTATTTGATGAGATTCGCAAATTTTTTGCAACAAATGTTGCGAGTCCTTTAGAAAATAATGTTTTAAATAACGAAATAAGGGAAACAAAAATAAATAAGGATTCGTTTTTTTTTTTTCAAAATTAATACTGCTAGTGGTTGGAAAAATAAAAAAAGTTTTCTTTTCATAAAAATAAATTGTTTCCACAGTGAGAAAGTACACAAAAGTGGGAAATTTAATTAACAAAAAAAAGGATATCTTTGTGGATGTGGACTTATGCAGAAGCAGCACACATGATGAGATGGATTTCCGAGGGATAAGTGAGTTTGTGTTTTTCGCTTTAATGACTTGATCCTTGGAAGGATTCACTGACAGAGATAATGTTGCGAACGTCAAGTCAATGGAGTTTTAACCGTTAATTAATTTGGCGTCTTTGTTTTTGGGGTTGAATGGAAAATAATTGAAAGAGCAAACATTTGTACTGATGGTATTTATTGCGTCTGGAGGTTGAGCCCTTTTTCTCGTCTACGTGCTATAATGATGTGCGGTTGGATGATACTCGTTTAATGAATAAGAAAAGGTTTTTTTTTGCAGCTGATGGAAAAATTCGCTGAAATGTTTACTCTTTGAGATTTAAATATTTAGAAAAAAAGGTCTTAACGAAATTTCTTTCGTGTTTATTTAACGTATTTTCTTGTTTGTATGGATACCTATCTGGCAGCCTTACAAACCCTTAACGTTATTTTTTTTTCTAGTAAATTAGCATTTATTAAGAAAAATATGGCTTAAAAAGCTTCCAGTTTTAATCAGGGATGTAAAGGAAGTAAGACAATTCTAAATTTTTTTTTTGGAGTATCTGCCTTAAATTATAATTCAAGGGATATAATTTTTTTTTCATAAAAGATGAGTAGATAAAATATGTTGTTAAAAAGAAAAAAAGTGCATTCATGGGGTCTTAAAAAATGTCTTTCCAAAGCAATAATCCAATTTGGAATATTTTTTATGTTAAGTTTTGAAGAAAAAATTCATGCATAGGATAAATAGGGCTTCAGCTTCAGGACTTCAACGCTCTTTCTGAGATATTAGGAGTATCCCCCAGACTACTGCGCAAACATTGAGTCAGTCTCGAGCGGAAGAATTTCCACTCATCAGCAAAGTCCGTGGTTCCAGAACCTTTGAATTTCGATAGGGAGGTGCAAGAAATTTCTGTCTTCAAGTTTTGTTTGAGACTTTAACCATGAGCTGACCAAAGTCTCGTGCGCCTGTTTTAATTTTTTGACTGACCGGATTATCGCCAATTTGATCCTGAGCTATTGCAATTCTCAAGCCAGCTTAAGCGTTTTTTGATTATTTTTCCAAGGTGCAAGTTTCTTTAGAAAACAACCCAGAGAGTTGTTAAAAAAGTCGCTTATTTTGTATTTAAAACTTATTGTTGCTGTATCTGATGCCCCATTAATTCCTAATTCAGGTGTTCAGTTAGTCTTGTGAGCGTTCTATCAACAATTATGACACAAGGTTAGGTTTACCATTAGAAACAAGAACCTACAGTAGGAGGGATTTATTTAACCCTGCACCGGTCCATGGTATAAATTTACGTGGATCGTCTTTGGGGTACAATTGTACGCCAGTACGATGACACAAGGTTAGGTTTACCATTAGAAACAAGAACCTACAGTAGGAGGGATTTATTTAACCCTGCACCGGTCCATGGTATAAATTTACGTGGATCGTCCTTGGGGTACAATTGTACGCCAGTACATTAGTATGATAAAAAGTTCGTATTTAAGTGCAAGTTAAATCAACTTGTTCCCTTATTTATGAAACAAAAAAAAAAAAAAAAAAATCAAGAAGTAGAAAAAGAAAACAAAAGAAAAAAGGATTCAAGACAAACTATAATCAATTAATTCTAAGGTCGTTTAAATCATGAGAGAATACGTTAAAAGCGAAAATATTGCTATAAAAAACATTTTTTCCTAAGAACCTATAACAGCTTGGATTTGCGGAGCTAAATACTTTGAATTTTATTATTAAATTTAGCAATCGTTAATATATTTAATATTTTTCATAGAATTTCATAACTTTTTTTTGTGGATTTAGAATTAATTTTCCGATAAATTAGAGATCTAACCAGGGGCGGTAAATCTCCTTAGAGATCTAACCAGGGGCGGTATATATATATTTATATACCGCCACCATAAAAAAAACTCATTGTCAGTAAAAATATGTATAAGCTATAAAAGCATAATCGCTGTAATAACGTTTTTTTAGTCATGTCCTGCCTCCGTAAACCAAGTTAAATTTAGCAGCTATGTATTTGTAAAAGCAGAAGTTAGATGGCAGTCATACTTGTTTATTTAATTGTTAACTATCTTGCGGGGTGCTTTATTGGAAGCAAAATCAGATATTATGCCATCTAAACTCATGTCCCGCACAAGGCTCGATTCAATAGAAAAAATAGCGAAATCGTTCAATTTGACGCTCGTCATTGTACCGCTGAGCAATTTGTGGCAAAAAGGCAAAGGTAAATGCTATAGAAGTGATCTCTACGTTGGAAAAATGGTTTGCCAGTAAAATGTTTTAAATATGTGGGTACCTACCTACCAAGCGGAAAAAGTATTTCCAGGGATGATAATAAGGTTTTTGATTGTTAAAACTTAGTAGATGTCAATGTTTTATCTAATAAAAGTCTTTAAGTCATTATTGCTCTGCACAAAAATTTGAATTCCTACGCCTTGTCTTACTTTACCAAAAGGCATTTTGAAATGAAATGTGAATTTAAGGTAGTCTGACATTAAAGTCATTTGTGGGCGTGGCTGTCACCCGATCTTATAAGAACCAAAATACACTCCCAGTTTCAGATTTCTAGCTTAATTTTAAAGACCTTAAAACCGATCGATAAAGATTTTTAGATTTTATACCCAACCGATTTATGACACAGCTAAATAATCACCAAGGCCTTTGGGGGATGTTGTCAAGACCGACAGGTGAATTGATTAAGCCATGTCCGTCTGCCCGTCCTTCCGACCGCCCGTCTGTCCCTCTCTGTGAAGTTTATAGGTCTTTAAAATAAAGCTAGAAAGCTGAAACTTGGAGAGTGTTTTTAGTCTCATTGTGTACAGAAAAGGTTTGAAATTTCATAAGATCCGCCCGCAGTCAATTTCACAGTTGACTTGGATGGCAGACAACCTGAAATTTAGATTTTACTTCAAAATGCCTTTTGTGTAAAGTTACATCTAGGCCTAGGAACTCAAATTTTGGTGCCTAATTAGACAAAAAATTGCACCGCCCATTTCAAAATACTAGCTTTACAAAAATCTTGCTTTATTAGGAAAACCTAGATGTAACATGAATAGAAAATACTGGTCAATCATCAGCGCGTTCTAGCGGGCTAACTTTGCGTTCAAAAAAGCTTTATATTTAAATTTTGTGGGAAATTTATGGCGTATTCCTTTGAACAACGAACTGTCACACCGAGCTGTTAAATAATACTTGGAGTTTGCGACAATTCCAGCGTGGCGTACAGTCGGTTTTATTGTGGACAGAACGACAAATACTGCACCGGTCATCAAGTTTAGTGTCAAATTACTTCAACTTCATTTTGTTAACTTTTTTTCATTTCGCAGCGTGATTTTGTTGGCGTCAGTTTTTTGTACTTTTTCCTTAAAATGAATTTTGACAGCTTTGAGTTTGTGATATTAAGTAATTTTTTTACGATTTCACACAATTTCAGTCGCGTTGTAAAAAGTAACGAATGAAAATTGAGTCGAAACGTCACTTCACAAACACAATAATACGACGTCAAATACGACGGTGGTGAAAATTCTAGTTCGGTGTCAACACCAAACTAATTCGGAGTTCAAAAGAATATTTAGATGAGTAAGATTCCGTTGAGGTGTACGAGAAAAAAACAATCTTTCTGTATTCCAGTTTCACGATTCGGTGTTGAGAAGAATACGCCTTCTAGTTTTTTCACGTAGGATGCACAGGCTCCGAGTTATAGGCAGAGAACTGAAAAAAAGTTGATGCTTTCGGTCGGTATCTCAAAAGGAAGATTTGTTAGAACTTTACGAAGACCATACGAAACAAAAAAAGTCCAAATATTTATTTTTTGTAACAAGAAGATTTTCGTTACGCTTTGACTGAGAGCTTTAAGCCTATCTGTCAAAAACAATTTTTCAAAATATTCTAGTATCCTGACGGTTATAACGATTGTAACGAAATTCGATTTGTGTATAAAACGTATGAAGAGATTTGTTCCATTTTTCAGGATTTTTCACAAATGTCGTCAAAGACTTCAATTTTTGTGAAATGGTTTATGAAGCCAATTAAAATAAAATAAATCACGGTATTCGAAAAAGGATTCTGAAAAGTCGTTTTTTTGATAGTCGACGCTATCTGAGTAACGGTAATATGTAGGTACATATGTAGGTCTCTTTTCGCAAAAAAGTCTCAGACAGGCAATTTTTTGGGGTTTCAAAGAAGAATATAGCAGAGCTGAAATCTTAAATGGTTTTCGAGAAATGCTTTAAATAATTTTTACTGCTTAACTAAAGCGGTAGTTGAACATCCAGACGCTCCAGGATTTTTCTATTCAGGCTGGTTTAAGTACCGATACCCACCATATCCTGCGAACGTTTTTCACCTAGGGAGGCGCTAAATTGTGGACCCGCAACCTAAGAGGGAATATATGGTTTACTTAACTAAAAATTCAGTCTCGATCCTCAGCCTTAAAGGAAGTGTGTGCCTACCATTATTATTTCACCGTGCTACAAACTATGTGATAAACAATATACTCCCTTTCCTATTCTGTGCATCAATAAACTTCTAGCCTTTCTAAGGGGACTAATGCTGTGGCAGCTGCGAGAACACGAAGCTTCAAAAATACCTCGCAAAGGAGTTGCATCTCTACTATTTTTTATATTATTTATTTGCATTTGTCTACATCAATGACTATGAAAACTGTCCATAGTTTCATTCAAGCTAATATATTTTGTAAACTCTGAATTACATACTCACGTAACGTAGGAATGTTTGTTTTTTTGTCCTAACTCGTAATTATTTTCAATAAAAAAAAATAAAAATCTAATTTTCTGGGTTAGGCTTAACAATATGATTTTATTTTAGCCGTTTCGCTTTGCAGGTCTTGTTTTAATAAAGAGTAAGGCTCTTTGCCTATTAACTTTTTATAACACACAAAAATCTTACGAAGAATAAAAAAGGTACGGACAAGGGGCAAGGAGAGAAATCTGTTAAAAGTCGCATAAAAATCGAATTATTTTTTTAATTTCCAGCCTAATATATCAGTTCTCCATGTACGTACATATGTATATGTATATGAATACCATCCAAGATTTTTTTCCTAGAATTCCCTGCTGCATTCAGTATATGAAATATGTATGTCTGAGAGCAACCGTGGTGTATACGCAATATTTACCAAATTGCTTTAACACAAAATTCCTTTTTGAGAATCTTTTTTTTGTAAATTCTCCCTCGGTGATTGATTTTCTTTCATTATTCACATTACCCCCAATACACTCAGCAGATATATTATTCACGTTGATTTGGCGGTCTCCTGTTGTCGAGAATGTTTGAAATTTATATCTGGAAATCATTTCCGAAATTTTTTTCCCTCCTTCTGATTTTCTGTGCTCACTTAAATTGGGTTTCCTGATCATTGTTCATTTTTGAAATATTTTTATGCCAACAGATAAGAGGTGGCTGACTATGTTTGCTTTTTAGATTGCATATTGTGAGTGTATGGTGCTTTGAATTCGAACAATACCCGCATAATGTAATCGAGAAGTAATCTATTTGTGGCAAGGAAGCTTTTCAAATGGCCTGTCAAGATTGGAATTCGATTTGTTGATTTTGGACACACTTATTGTTTCCTTTCCTTTCTCTGTTTTTTTCTTTAGCGTTGAGAAATTATCGTTATTTTCAGATCGGTGTTGAAATCTTTTAAATAGCGAAAATAAGTTATCGTTTTTCAAAGTTTTCAAAAGTACTAAGAAAACTGAGATCAAGTGTAAAATATTTTCCCCTAATCCTAACCTTGAAAACACTCAAATCATCTTTTATTCATAGCATTGTTGTCTTCTCTGTAGCCACCTCCTTTTGCGGTTCTTGTACCAAACAATATAAACCACTTCCCGGGTACATTTAATTTTCAAATAATATCTAAAACCGAAAAGCGCAAGAGAAAATGAACATATGCCGGCACTTTATTACGCTTGACGGCTCCTGCATATCAATGTGAAATTCTTATTATTCAGCAACTAAATTTGAAAATCCTCTTACCACAATGTACTTCATTCAAAGACTTTTTGGTAAGGGACCATGGATATCTTCATCTTCTTACGTCAATATTTGCTCACTTGACCTTCCGAAAAAATTCCAGAGATTTTTCATGAGGAAGCTACTGTGGCGTATACGTAACATTTTTTTTATATTCTTTTCTATTTATGAGATTTTATCGATGAAAATTATTTGCCCTTACAAATCTGCCTTCTGTTGATTATGTCCTTCACCTACAACGGAACGTATCTGCTTTCTACAATGGGTTTCAGGATCATGATAGGTTGTTATTATTTACATTGATACACTTTCCTTTTTGTTACAAGTGGCATTGAATAAGGGGATTTGTATTTTCATTTTTCTTCCCTCCCTATTGTTGCCGAATTATCTTGGCACATTTTTGTGTGATCCTTTCAGGTGATTTCATGTTTTGAAAGATGTTCAGTCACTAAAGTTGTCTCTTTTTCAATTCGAATCGATAGAAAATTATACTTTAGGGAGACAGATCTAGGCGATTGATTGATTATGTACGAGATGATAAACTGTAGTAGAAATATTTATCTTTATCAAGAGATTGTAAGGATATATGTTTCAATCTCAAGATGTTCTGCATAATTTTTTCATGATTGGTGTCATTAAGGCAGTATAGGGAAATATAGGTAGGTAATAGCTTCTAGGTATATAGTGAGAGAACCTTTATCAAAGCAAATATACTGTGTAGTAATAAGAATAATTTAGATGCAATCAGTCACTCGGTAAGAAACATTAATACTTGCTTTGATATTCTTGATTGCTGCATTGACTGCACAAGTGCATATCCTTTGAACTGAAATGAAATAAGAATCATTTGAGTTGTTAAGAGAGCATGATTTCAATTTGCAAACCAAACTGTTCATTCATCCAATCAAACTAGCTATTCAATGATTTATTTTACAAAACTATTACAAGGAAATTAGTGCCTTTGAGCAAGTGATTTGAAAGTTGTCACAGCCTGAGGGTGTAACTGTTCCCGTTTTCATACGACGCGGGGTGTACTTTGGAACATCATCGAGTGGAACTTGTATGGTATAGATGAAAAATAGTTCTTTGCGCATGCACCCAAACGGAAACTCGTTCTTTTGCACTCTGTAATTTGTACACCGATTTGTTTTAGGGCTGGTTCTTAATTTTGAATATAGAAGTAACGTTTGTACTACATTCTGCACTCAAAAGTCTGCTTATCTGCTTATTGTTTATGAATTGTTTCTTGAATGTTTCAGCCCATCTGTCCCAAAAAGGACCTTTTGGCTATGCAAATTTCGTAAAAACGTATCCGCCCAAAACCGAGAAATGAGAAACCACCCAAATTTAAAATTGTGTGATTTTTCCTTCACTTTTGGGTGAATTTTGATTTTCTGCTTTTTGTCGATTTTCTATAATGAAACATCTTCCAAAATGTCAGAAATGGAAAATAAAGGGAGGTTAATAAAGAGCGGTTAATAAAGAGAGGTTAATAATTTTCGGATAAGCCGCCCTTACAAATTTTTTGCAGAGCCAGACGTCTTATGATATTCCCTCCGTTGTTTGTCCGTCCGTCATATGCGTTCCCTTCTTTGCTCATCCATCTGTCGTCCAAGGAAGGAACTTTGTATGCATATAAAGTCCTTGGGGAAAATTATAACGCATATGAAGGCATTTTTTTTTACACGCCATAATAGTTAACCTACAGTTTTGAGTTTTGATTGTTTGGACAGCAGAAAAATTAAACATACATTGAACTTATGTGGAAATTTAATATAATACAGTTTTGAAAAATTTTGACAGCGTGTTTAAGATCACAACTGATTAACGTCTTTGTCCAAAAACCCCATATTACGCAAACATAATACGAAGAAACAGCAGCTTCAGAACAGCAGCAGAATAATGTAAATTTTAATAAAATAGTTTTAGAAGTGCGGCTTTGAGGTCTGAAAAAGTTCACCTTTATTAGCAGTCTCTTTTAAGCTGAGTATAAACATGAATTATCGTGCAAGAGACTTGGGAAATGATTTTCCTACATCTTTAATTCTTAGTTTGTATAGTATGTAAATTAATAATATTTTAATTTATGGAAAAGCCTTATGGGAACAGTATAAAAATATATTGCTTCTGGCCCTAGTATCTACTAATTTTTTGTTTAATGTGTGAATTCACAACTTTTAAAATTAATTCGTTATCTGAATAGGAATATTTAACAAAGAAATTTTTATGAAATTTATTGGCAAGGAATTCAATTGTAATTAATTTTGCACTTTCATGAAATATGTATGTAGAGAAGTTCCGAAGTAACCTTAGCATCATCTTAAGAATTTTATTTTTTGTAATCGGGAGTTGTTTAATGTTTTCGTTTTGGCACAATCCAACCAAATAGGAGCGCCATAAAGAAGGACCGCCTTAAAAAGTATAGTTTTGAACAATATTAACTTATTTTGCGTGTTTAAACTTGACCTTCTATTAATGAAAGTGTAAATAATTCTCTTAGCTAGGTTTATTTCCTATTGTACACCATGTTTTTTTTTGTCCTAAGTACTTTTTAATGTCAGACCATTTGATTTGCTCAGAAGAAAGCTGAAGCTCAGCATTCGGCAGGTTGCAGAGTTTTGAGTGGCTGGTATACCATATTGTTTTCGCCTTTGATGCATTAAAATTGATTAAACATTAACGGAAAAAACGTTCAATAAAGCTAACAGCATTTTGCAGAAGTGAGAGAACATCTCCAAAAAGCAAACCTGAGGCGAAAATGGCTCTCTCGTCGGCAAACATGGATATGTTTACTCTAGGATAGAAGACATATCCCAGTGGATCCAACGCAGTCACTTGCTTTTGTCCTAGGCATATTGGACAAAAAGAAATTGAATAAAATTGGACCCAACGCAGAGCCTTGAGGAACGCCAAAAAGTACATAATAAACGGGTGATTTAGCATTTCCTAAGTGAATAGCAAAATTTCTTTCAGGAAGAATTGTATGATCCGAATTAAATTAACAGGAAAATTCAATTTAATGAGCTTGTTAACAATAGCATCATGCCAACACGCAACACCATTCCAGCTAAACTGATAGCTGGGTATGATTCCTAAATTAGTATAATGATAATATCTAGCTTGTCTCTTATAATTTTTTCCAGCAGTTTGCTGAGAGAACTTAAGAGGCTTATTGGCCTTAATTTAAGGGACTGTACTGGGCCTTTCCTGGTTTTGCAATATAAATAACCTTGGCTACTTTTCAGGATCTGGGGAAGTAGTTAAGTTTAAGTCTTGTTGAAAATTATGGTTAGACATTTTAAGCCTTTTATGGCAAGAGCTTTCAATAGCTGCTGTTGATGTTTCGAGGTATTTTCGAAAAACACACCTGTAACTCTGACCATCCTGACCCTTGATCCTGATATAAACTTTGGAAAAATCACACGTATCAAGAATTTTTTGGAATTTTTAGGAAATCATTTCTAAAAAATTTCGAAAACTTCGAAAACGTTTCAAAAACAATTTTTCAAAATATTCTGATATCTAAATACTTTAAAACTTAAATACTTTAACTACAAAATCGTTATAGAGATATAAAAGTTTTATCGAAAGTAATTAAAAGAATATGTTTCAAAAGCTTGGAACCTAAAAAAAACAGAGCACTTGATCTGATAATCATCACCTTAACTCCACCTTTAACTTATTTACAACGGAGCCATATTTCCCCAAAATTCACCATAGACTATGATCAAACCCTGCACAATATCTAGAATGGATCATACCAACGTCACCCACAAGTATCTTATTACTAGGAAGCCGTCATAATAGTGTCAACAATCTAACGAAAACTCAACTCTAGCAGGAGAAAATTTCCTTACGTGCAGCTACGTCGATGCCGTCTCTACAAAAATTTAATCAAGAAAACATTTTAAAGAAATCCTTAAAAAAATATCTGAAAAAAACATTAGAGATACCTTCAAGCTCGTCATAGAACTAAAGTTAGTAAAATGTATTAAGTCTTAACTTTCTAGCTCAATTCAATTTAAAAGACCTAAAAACGTCACACATGCGGACAGACGGACGATAAGAAAATCGATTGATGCGATGCAAATACGATGGCTTTATCGAGCCAGACCTAGTAAAGAGAATTTCTAAAAATAAAAGGTCGGATTAAAAAGGTTACCGTAAAAAATTGTTCGTAATCTATGAAATCTGTTTTTGTTTTTCTCTCTACTTTTGTATTTTTTATCATTTTGCTTATTATATGATTAACAAAGTATGTACTTCTGATGTACTAGAATTTAATTTGAAAAACCGTTCAAGTCCTCACTTCGTTATCTCAATACCTAAAAGATTTTGAAAATCCTTGACCGTCAAAGTGTTTGCATGGGCTTTTTGAGCTTATCGAGAAAACATTAAGTGGTTCCACGGAGCTGCCTTTTCAAGCAGTTTGTTGGTTCATTTTTGCTTATGAGATTTTGATTGGCCGGTGTTATTGTTTTGTCGGACACTCGAGACTGTTAACAGGCACACTTAAAGGAAAAACACAGTAAAGTATACCTTCAAGAGCGATGAAAGGAAAAATCGCTTTTTAGCTCTGTAATTGAAATTTGTTTTTTCCCTTATTTTTCCAAATTTAAGTTCATCGCACGTTGGTCTTCTCTGAAGTTGACTATAATTTACTGCAAAATAAATATCTACATGAAGCCTAAAGTTACATTAAAATTAGTTGAATTTAAGGGAGCCCCTCAAGTTTTACTTCGAAAACACCGCCAACCAACGTATTCGCGAACACGTTCGTTTCGCATTGCAAATAATAACCAGAAAATTGTTTTCTTATTCCATTCATTGAAGAATAAATTATGCTCAGCACTCCGGAAGCCACAGCAATCTGCCTCTCCCATCCCCCTGTTGGAAATTTGAATTAAATCGTCTTTCTAGGTGGTTCATCTCATCATCATCTCAAAAGTCGATTTGATTGCTTAGAACATTTTTAAGACATATATTCGTACATAATACTGCAAGTACTTCTGCCGCAGGTGTTTCTGCTGGATATTAAAATATACCTTTTGGAATCGTGCAGGTAGAGTGTAAGCAGAAGCCTTATCTGTTTTCGTAGCCAGAGAAGCAAAGGCAAACAATTTCTGCCTGAATCACCGTGAAAATAAATATTTTTACAACGCTGCCGCTAGTCTTAAAAGGAATGTAGTCGGTGTGTAAAGAGCGCTAGCGATTTTTGAAGTGGCGGAACAGAAGGTCTTATGAGCTCGATAAAATTTTCACTTATGTCAATAAATTATTTGAGGAAAATTAGCTTAATGACTTTTTGAGTTTCTAAGAAAAAAAAATAAAATGAATGGACTTTAGGCAATAATTTATTACTTATAATAATGCAGCTGCGAAAGCCTTTAAGACAAAATTTTAAGAATTTCTGCTCTGATGAGAAGAAAAGAGCTATGAAATATGTTAAATGTCTTATGATGGACTTATTAGCATGAGTGCTTCCTTAAACTCTTGATTCTTTTTTTTGTTATTCTTACTTTAATCCTTCTTTTTTAATCATTCCCCAGATTTTAGATGTTGCAAATCGCATGTTTTTTCACAAAATCCAAATAGCAAACATTTTCTCGAATAAAGCGTCAGTGTTTAATTAGAGGTCTGCCCAAAAACGGAAAAAGGACCTCTAATGGTATCGCTACGTTGTCTGTTTATCTGTCCGGCCAATTGTGCTATAACTCCTGAACGGTAAGTCGTAGAAAGACAAAATTTGATGTGCTTTTCAACAGCGAAAATAGCAGTAATAACGGTCTAATTACAGTTTGAAATGTCATGGGAAAATGGATTAAATGTTTTTCAATACTTATTTAAGAAGATAAGCAGGCAAGAGCAATGAAAGCGAAACTTAATTAATTAAATATTTTCCGAATATTGAAATGTTTTTGAGAAATGAAGAATTGAAAATGGGTGACGTTTTCCAAAGTGTTTGAGGCCTTAACTTTTAACAATTGCTTAAGTCAAAAATTTCCGAAAGAGTTTTAATGCTGCCGTTTTGACGCATTTTTAAATTCAGAAATGGAATTCGGAATGGAATTTTGGAAAAGTGGAAAAATAAAATGGGATGGAATTTTGATGGAATGGAATTTTCCCATTGGAACGCAGATGATTAAAAATTGAAAAAATACCTAACGGTAATAAAAGAAAAAATCTAAATTACTGTTTTATGGATTTTAAATTTTAAAAGTAGAAAAAAAACCAAGGAAATATTTTTCCTCTATTTTCGAAACAATAAGAGGCAAAAGCTTAAAATAAATAACGAACGTAGTCCATCTTATGAAATTAAAAGGAACCAAAGCATTTTTGAAATAGTTTATGGTCTTCTAGATGTGCCTAAAAACATTTTAGTTGACTGACGTAATGTAGTTTTTGGGCCACTTAATTTACATCAACCAAGTTTGACGCAGGCACAACCACATGAACGTTAACTAACTGACTGACGTAATGTAATTTTTGGGCCACTTAATTTACATCAACCAAGTTTGACGCAGGCACAATAACATGAACGTTAACTAACACATGAGTTTAAAAAAAAAGCTTTATAACTGTTTTTTTTTTAAGAAAGGGGAACATTTGTATGCCTTTTTTGAAGTGACAAAAGCGATAAAGAAATAGAATCTTACACAAATTGTGCAATAAAGGCAAGCTTCACCTACAGCAAGGCCGAGGGACCGCTCCGAGTATGTCTTCATAATTGGTCCTTTTTACAATGTGTGTAAGATTTCCGATGTCTCAATTTTTTCCTGTTCCAAAAAAAAAACTGAGATTCAACCAACAACTAAGCCTTACAACATATGCTGATGGGGTTGAACTTATTCTTTTCTGAACTCAAGTCTGCTCCAAAAGATGACCTGACTGTGCTTTTGAATCTTTTGCCTCTTGATTTTGAAATACTCACAAAAGATGCCGCAAATGTTTTAAACTGACGAAAGTGAAACTTAAAGAAAAACTTCCACTTAAGTTTTTCAACCTTATTTTAGTGAAACTGGGACGTAGAAGTGGAGAGTGTTGGGTCGGTGATAAACACCACCGAATATAAAACGAACTGTGGTATCCTGATCAGTCACAGTTTTATACCACTCGCCACATTTTGTTTGCGTTTTCCAGAGAAGGAATTAATATTGACTAGGTTACTATATCATCCAACCTGGTGTAGGGGAGCAGGAACGAGCTTGCCCATCCGCGATTTGAGGATGTCTCTTGATTTCAAGGCTTTCTTATTTAAATAAAAGGAAACAACTGTTAAGATGGTCGTCGGTGGAATCCCAGATTTCGCTAGAAGGGGCCACTGAGGGTTGCCCAACTGCGACAACTCGAAAAAGATATGGCGCACTTATAAAAAAAATTGTAAAAAAGACCCGCTCAATAGAACCGCTAAAAAGTTCTGAAACCGTCATAGATAAGGCGATTATCAACAAGCAGTACAAACCAAGTCAAGCGATTCGTGGCAATAAAAGTACATCATGGTTCTTTTAAGGTTCACATTTCAGCCCCCATCTTTACCTAACTAGGAGCTTCTATAAAAAATCCACCATAAAATTTTCTTTGAACTAAATCGTGATAAGATACAATGTAAACGACGAGTAACGGCATACTTTTTCTTGTTAAATTTTAAGCCCGAATGTGTTACTGTATGCATGGAACATCTTGTTTTCTGCCCAGTACAATCACTTAAACAATGACTATGGTAAAATGAACAAATTAAATACATTGGACTGAAATCGAAAAGCAATACATCTAGGCCAGCCTTACAACAAACGTTGACTACCCCCAACACTTTGCGAGAAGACTGGCGGCCATTGTCTTCCGCTATGAATGAAAAAATGGATTATCCTTATTTTCCGTTTGAATGCCGCTTATCAAGCGTCCTTTATCAAGATTTTACTATCGGCAAAGGGAATCCAATATGAGGGGCTTCCTTTCTTTGATGGCCTTTTACGATTTATGTTACCATAATATTGCTCTTATCCCTGAAATAGCGGAATTCGTTGTTTCATAAATAAAGAATTAGTGCCCGGATGTGCTTATCTACAAATCCATTCAAGGCTAAGCCCCTAAACACCATTATAATAAATCGAGCGACAAAGTAGCACTTCACACTATTGTTGGCAACTCCAAAGACATTTGACAGCCTTTAATCAATATTCATTTCCTTGTTGTCACTTTAAAAGCGGATTCCCTTAATGGAGTCTAATTTTCTAATGACGGACTGAACAAATGGCTAAATAGATATTTTAAGCTCCTGAAACATTTTCGAAAGGAATTTTTCGATACGTTCTTAGATAGAAGCAAATGACTTTGTGTTGCGTGGCTTCATTCTTGTTCTCAGACAACGTTAAATCAAACTTAATTTAATTCTTTATTTTTCAACTTTTCTGTGGGCATAAGAAAATTTTTGTGCAAAGGAGTGCCTGGCGTATATAGAATGCAAAAATAGACCAAAACTTAAGCTCACAACAAAAAGAAAAGGAAAGAAGGGTCTGCTGCTATTTTTTTAAGGAAGTTTCTCCACCACTCGTGGAAGTGTTTTCCTTCTATTTTAACAGGCAATAATGATTTCGAAACCACCACCATGCATCAACTTGGCTGGAAACCACTCAAAAGTTAATTTTAAAATTAAAATTTCTAATTAGGCAATTTTTTTTTCTTCGGTTAAGGAGGCATTCTGCAAAAAATGACCCAAAAAAGCTAACATCAATCGATATACCTTTTTGTGTTGATTACTTTTACGTAAATTAGATTTGACACAAGTATTTATATTGCCTCAGCGTGGTGCCAACGCATAATTAAGTGGAACTGAATTATATTCCAAGTGATGTATTGGTTCTTCACAATCAACTGGGAGTACTATAATTTCCCACATCAATGATCTATAATTTTGAATGTTGAAATTGGCTTCTCATCAAGCTACCCTTGCT
Source organism: Neoascia interrupta (assembly GCA_947623515.1). Classification (NCBI taxonomy): domain Eukaryota; kingdom Metazoa; phylum Arthropoda; class Insecta; order Diptera; family Syrphidae; genus Neoascia; species Neoascia interrupta. Next base: position 216,772,510 of record OX392463.1, on the reverse strand, counting down.
TTCCCGGATTCGACTGTGAGTTCGAACATTTATAAAAATATCTTTTGCTATTTTTGTAATTCCAATCGACCGTTGCGTTGGCGTTCGAATTCGAATAAGTATTTTAGCCAAGACCATCGAAACGATAAACCAAAACCAAATAAATATTCTTTTAACCGACTTAATTATCATGGTTATCTATATTTGTATTCAGTAATATTTTCTTTGCTAATTGAGTCAATAGGACGGTGGATATTTTATTAAGTTTATTCCTATCTGCCCTTAGGGCTCTGCACACTGTGGATCGAATTTTATGCCATTAAGAGGGAAATACTTCCAAGTGCTTGGGACACATTCAATGCTGGTTGAGTACACCATTCGGAAACGTGACAGTTTCCGATTGTAATGGAGTTTACTCATGGAAACAGTTAAGTGTAGGTAAATTAATTACAAGAATGATGAAGTCATTATGTAAACAACTTAACGTCATAGTTACATTAACGAGAAAGTTTACAAGCTGTTGCAGGGAAAAGAGATCAATCAATTAGTTTGTTTGCTGATATGGCATCTAAAGGATCAATATTGAAATGAAAAAAACTCTTCATAAAAATCAATTGTTAAATATAATGCTTTGAAAGGCCACTGGTTTGTGCCACAAGCTGTGTGGTTCTCATTTGTATGAATATGCGTCAAGGTGTGCATATTGACTGTCATTTATGGAAACTATTACACCTGTCCCACGTGTATTGCGTAATGGTGACGCTAGCTCCGTTGTGACGATAACGTAAAAATGCGTGATTCCAATATTCCAAGCTTTTGCAACGTTTAAGTTACAGCTATTATGACGTCTTATAAACGAAAACCTACATATTTTGAGCTTTCTCATGTCGGTGTCCATGGTTAAGTGCTTAATAGCGGCTAGAAGGTACAACGTGCCGCATCCTCAGAGAAGTATATATGTTGTAGTCGTAGCAACAAGCAATGCATGGGAGGGCTTGTATAAAAATTATGTGTAATTCCAAGAGTGTGTTTCTAACAACAAAGAGATCAATGACACTGGTGATGAACTGTTGTCGACTCTTACAACGTGGGAGTATGAAATGACGTAGTTGTTATTTGCTAACGTGTCGACGACACATGACTTGGTTTGGGTTTGGTTTTGATTCTCGCGAAAATTCTTAATGGCATAAAAAACAAAATACACATAAGAAGATTTTCCAATTTTTCTCATTATTTGGTATTTTTGAAATCTAAGGGGGTGGTGGTATTGGTCGATGTATGTGCCTTTTGCGTGGGAGGAATGGATTAAATTTCCAAGTCTGTTGTCAAAAACAGAATCCGCTTTTTCCGAGACTAGAATCTGTCTCAAAAAACTTCGAAAAGTGGCAGTTTTCGGATTCGAAAAAAGTGTAAGTTCCCTTGTAAGTGAACACACAGCATACCTATATGGCTGAGAAGCTTGTCCTAATTTCACTGCTTAGAAATGTAATCCAGTTAAAATTTATTTCATTCTATTAGAAAATAAAAAGTCATATAACTAAATGTTTTTCTTGATATGTTCTGCCAATTATATATTTTCTATTGTGTGACAGCTGGCAAGCCCCAAGTGCTTTATTAGAGTGAAGTACATCGGATGTGTAAAACCTATATTTTCATACCGTCTATCGAATCTGCGCTATAGAGCCCAACTCCTCAGCAATTATAGCCGTACAACTTCTGTGCTAGGAACGTTTATAGCAAAACTAATGCTGCTAGCACTTTTAGTTTTATGGTGCTGTAAACGTTTCCGTGACCAATTTCGTAAGTAAATAAGCTGCGCACCAATGGAACGATAACGACACCTTGCAAAACCATAAGTTCTACTAAAGACCATTTTAATTGTCAATATTCAAAAACCAACGCTTATAGCTCCTGAAGTTTGCTACTTGGGTAAGGTCGTAACTTTTTAATTACTTTTTTCTAAAAGCTTAAGCAAAGGCTAAAATCAAATTTTTGTTAAACCGTTTCAAAACTGCGGTTTTGACGTATTTTTGTCCCACCTACAATTTTTGTCCCCAGCTCTATTTCCGATGCTTTAAGGCCAAATGATAGGAAAGAAATCACACACATCAAGAATTATTTGGAATTTTCGGAGGTATTATAGAATTTTTGGAATAATTAGCAGATTCTGAGATTAAGCTCGAAAATTTGAAAACTTTTACATTTTTTTTAGTATACTAATATCTAAACACTTGTACTTGCGATTGTTATGATGTAATGTAATCAAAATTAAGACTGCCACGCCTCCAAAAAGTGGGCAGGATATTAATTTTTAACTGTTGAATGCTCTATGCTAGGTGGTTGCATACATTTCGGACTAAAAATCCGCCTTTTTAACTAAAAAAATATCTTTTTTTAAAGCCACGCCCACGAAAGGAGGCAGGGGCACAAACAATACATAAAAAATTAGAAAATGCTTATATCTACAACTTTTGTTGATTTTTTTTTTTTGTCAAATTTCAAATTTCATTTATTGAAAAGCAGTAATTTTAAGTTGAAATCCCTTGAAAAAAGAGCGTGGTCAATGTAAAGGCAAAACTTTTGCTGCTTCCTCAAGGACACTTACAAGTTTATGTCACATACCAAAAATTAGTGCGCTAGCACCATCGGTAGCGTAACATAGCTAAAATTTGAAAAAAGTTTTTCATGCTGGGGCCTTAGTTAATTTTGATTTTCGGGTCGTATTTAACGACATCCTGCCGTCGTCACCTGAAAAAAAAAAGACTTGTTCTTTTTCACGCCCCCCCGTACATTGTTGAGAAGTTGGCCCTGGTTCACCTTGAGCAGTTGCGCCACTCTATTTATTTTTATTTTTATTTAACGACATATTTTGAAATAGCGCCCGCAATTGCTCCTTATTTTAATTTTGACTTTAGGGCAATAATTTTACCGTGATGTACCCTTTAAAACAATTAAATTGGTACCGCTTGCATAAGGTATATGTCAATCAAATTATACACAAAAATAAACCAACTAAGCATCAAGCAAAATAAAGTGAAATTTTAAAAACAAAAAACTTCTTAAACAGCTGATAAAAAAAAAGTTATGTGTCACCCTATATTTTATAATTTGGAGAAGGATTCATAAAATTTAACAAAAAAAAAAAACGTAAAATAAAGTAGCAATTTTTATTTGACCGACCCATCTGAATTTTTCAGACTGTAACTTTATGGCACGTGTTCGACATGGTTTACATTTTTATTCTATTTTAGTTTTTTGGGCTCCATGTCCCCCCTCTAAAGTGACATAACTTTACTTACTTGATAGGCAAAATAAACAAAATGTTTAAATTAATCCTACTCTAAAACGATTTCCTTATTTGAAATGAAGCCATGAGATATTCATATGTTTTTTCATCTGAACATTAGTAAAGTTCAAAATGCCAAGGGACAGCTCTTCTATGTAAACTTTAATCGACTGAAGTCGAACGCACACACTGCAAAAAAAGTCACATTACACTGTAAAAGCTAAATATAGCTCTAATGTCTTTACCCGCGGGTATAAAATTGACATCTTGGGTAGGCCCGAAGACACGGGTTGCTTTATAATGCCTTCCAAGCAAGTGGGAGATTGCGGGGGACATTGGGATAATGATTCGCATAGGGACATATTTAAAATGTTTTGCAAAACAACCTTAATTCTGAGAACAATTATAACAGCTGCTTAAAAATATGATGACAGGAAGTTTAAGTTGACTAAAAACTGGTTAAGAGTAAAGTACTTTCATAATCATGGTCATGGCTATAAATTGAAAGCACAAATTGTGAGTCTATACATATGAAACATCTAATCTTTCACAGAATTACGTACATCCTTATTTTTATTGAGACCATAAAAACACAAAATTGATCCCAAAATTAGGGAATTAATTAGCCTTTTTTGTGGCTTAGCAAACAATCCAAAGTGCTGCGAAGTTTAGTGAATTTCAAACATTGAACACGCCCTTTCTATCCGGAAAATCAATTAATTAAAAATGATCCCAGATGGTAGGGGTGTCCTTTTTTTCTTTGGTTGCGGTTGATCATTTTTCAAATTACCTTCGCGTTATCATACACTTAAGTGTCATCCAACATTTGATGGGTTTAATCCTCAATCACCATCAATCCATCAATTGTCTCTTAAATGAAAAGAAAGCCTTCTCATAGGTACCCTAAAGTGGATTCTTTCAATTTACAGAGAACAAGTCTATTCAACATCGTCGATTCTGTCAATTCAACAACTCTGCACGTGCTTGTCTCCCGAAAAGTAATCAATTTAAGTGGTTTACAGCGCTCATAAATCACACAAAAAGTCCACCGCCGAAGGCCCAATCAGGTGTGATAAATAATAGCTGAAGAAGAGCCATTCAATGTCTAACCTAAGCATTTTGTCCCAAAAAGTGTACCGCCTTCAATGGAAGCAATCTTAAAGAGATAAAGGAAAAATTACGGGCTATCGAATTGCGCTGTCAATACAACAATTTTGAGTAGAATTCCTTTAGTTGTGCTTTGGGGGCGGTGGGCTGGATTTTCAAACATCATCACAGGAACTCATCGATTGATACAGTTTTTCAGTTTCTCTAGTCTTCAGCAATTTTATAAGACGACCCTTAAAGTGATTATCCTAGAATAGGGGGCAAAATCGTTAGAAGTTTATTTAGTATTCGGGGTAATTAGAGGCGAATTTCAAAGGGAAAATGAGGATGAAGGCGTTTTCTTCGGTTCGCTTTCTGATGAAAGTTTTCTTCCTGGATCAAGTTGCCGAAATTGATTCTTAATTACGCATCACTATGCTGAATGCGGGAGTCGTTGGAGTTAGCGTTGGATAATCGAGATTATAATCAACCGCGCTCTTTGGTTTCATTTGATTTTATTTGCATGAATAGGGTTTCATTATTTAATTAATTGCAGATGAAATTTGCCTTAGGTCTAGGGGCTTCTCAATAATTAAGTGCAGAAGAGTTTTTGGAAAGAAAATACCTGACAGAAAACCAATATTTTTTAGGTCTGTGAGTAAAGGGCGTTAGCTTAATAAGTACTAAGTACTGCTGTTGCGTGGAGTCGTTAAATTAGCCCAATACATGGCGTGTGTAAAATCGACTACCGAACTTTCTTAACTTAAATAACTACATAGCTCCAGTACATTGTAACAGTTTATACCAATTGAATTAAGGTAAATCATTAAAAGTTGCTCGCCTTTTTTGAAGGATGTCGTGCTGGATGATTTCGCACTCGATACGGCAGCAGTTCTATGTCCCACAGGGTACCACAATTTATAGTCCCCTAAAGAAAGAAATTGAAAACCGCATTGTTTTTACTATTTTAATTGTTAAATACGATACAGTAAGGCTATAAGGTAGGAACCAAATGAAAAGCCAGAAAACGATATTTAGAAATAAGACTTTTAGAAATTTGTGGCGCATTTATCTTAAGAATAATTAAGAAAAATGTAAAATATAACGGAAGTCTTGGTGTAAATAGAATAGATATTTGAAGATACCTTTTTTACTTATACTTATTAAGCCGTTTAATTGTCTGCAATAGACTCCTCTGTTACTTGTGTTTAAAACACTTTGAACCACAATTAAGGAATGTGGCCAACCTATGCAGTGTGAAATGTCGGACCGCCCGAAGAGCCTTTTTTTAGAGTCGAAAGCCTTTGCTGCTCTTCTCTTTTTAATTTTAATTGTATATTAATATACTAATAAATAAATAAATAAAATACCTTTTTTATCAATTCATAAGTCTGAAATGTTGACTTAATTTCCGTTCCTGGCAACCATCTAATTCGAACTGGTTGTCAATTAATTGAGTTCCATGTTTTTTTATATAAAGGCATCTAACAATTTTTTTGTATGTTCAATATGAGTCGGATATGTCATCGTTCTTCTGACCACCACAGTTCTGTTGCAAGCGACCATCTGAAGCCATGGGCCGCTGTTTTAAGTTTGCTTTTGGGAAGCGTGCATTTTCAATTCGAGAAACTTCTTAGAACGCATTAAATAAAAAAAAAAAGCAGTAATCAATTTGAATTTAAAATAGGTTATGCCAACTGAAGATGCTTTTTCTCGATTTTCTTCGCATTGATATAAGAACATCAAGTCTAAAAAATCTGCAAAACATTTTTTGGTAAATGTATTTTGAAAGAATGGTTTACCCCAAGGCTCGCTCTAGGGCCCTTCTTTTTTTTAATGTATATTTATATTCAATTAAGGAAGTGTTGAAAGATTTAAAAGCAAAAAGAGCTGATTGAGATACCCAGCAGTCCACCCCCGGGCATACTAGGGATGAGGTCGTTGCTTCAAGTATCCTATCGACCCACCTGTCTTATGGGGATAGAAATTGTCCCCACCCCGTGTCAGAAATTCTCGGGTTCCTGGCAAAGAATAGGAAAAGATGGCTCGTGTCCTGGATGGGCGTGTCTGTGGGCGGATTCGGCTAATTTTCAAACTTGATCTGGTCCAATGGCCTTCCAGTTCACTTACTAACTTTCAGCTCTCTACCTTAAAATTTAAGGCCTAAAAGCTGTTTACATGGCTTAATCGATTCTTAATCAAAATCTCTAGAAGGTCTTAGGGGAATTGAGCATTAAGCTCCACCCACTTTAAGAGAACGTTTTTTTAGGAAAAACCTTTTTTACGCATTAATATTTTGCTTTTGACGTATTTTCTTATGATCCTAACGAAATAAGAATTAACTGATCTTAGCAGCCCTCTCTGGGCGAATGACCAATCGAATAATTGGATTAGGGCCATGCTGGTGACAGGACACTGATGACCGAAGCAGATTATGGCAAGTGCGTCATAGCTGGGGCAAACAATGGCTGCCTGCAAGGTGCTGTTCTGTCTTTCATTGGGCATGGTTGCAGACTCTCTACTATCGGTTCTCAATCTTCCTGGAACCTACACACAAGCCGAGTCAGATGATGTCGCCATTCTTTCTGTCGACACAAATCTAGGAACTGTGTGACGCTCTCATGCGCAGAAATCTCTGGAATTGATCGATGATTGGTGCACTAGGATTGGGCTTTCAGTGAAACCCCTTACAACTACTGTTGTTCTCTTTACAAGAAGGATCAATGGTCTGACTCAACAAGTGCTTAAAGGTGTCACTATCCCGATATCATGGTCCAAGCATGGCGAATCCAAAACCGAAAAAGCATTGTCCACTTTCTGGCAGTACAGAGGCGCTTTTGGCAAGACATGGGGCTTATCGCCGAAAAGGGTCCTCTGGATCTATACGGCAATGGTTAGACCACTCCTCTCGTACGCATCAGTTGTTTGGTGGAACAGGGTTTCACGGAAACTTGTTACTGCCTCTTTTGCCAAACTCCAAATAACGTCTTGCCTTGGCTGCACAGGGGCCTTCCCTAGCATGCCGGGCTCTGCTCTAGATGCTTTTAGTATCACACGCATTGGAATTTTGAAGAACTTGTGCGAGAATTGGCCTTCGACCCCTATCTTATGGACATGCCGCAATGACCCAAGAAATACTTTTGCGACAAAACTACCAAGACAACTTTCCTCAGGTAATGGAATGGCTTCGGCCAGACTCTGGAGCCAGGGAAAAAATGCCATCGTATTCTCACGGATGGCTCCAAAACCTGACAGGGGTCTGGTGCTGGAGTCTTTGTGGAAAGCGAGAACATTAGACTCCACTACCCCTTAGGTAAATATGCGTCTGTCTTCCAAGCGGAGATTTTCGCTATCCTAATGGCTATGCGCTATATTGTGACTAACAGGCGGAGGGCAAGAAGCATAATGCGTTTGCAGTGACAGCCAAGCCGCTCTAAATGCTTTGCTCAACCCTCTTACCTCGTCCAAGATTGTGCTCGAACTCAAGTATTCGTTCAACTTAGTCGGAAGGCTAAATCCCAGGTCCCAGGTCACACTGGTACCCAAGGAAATTATATCTCTTATGAGCTTGCTAAACTAGGCTCAGAAAAAGTTTTCTCAAGACCCGAACCTGCTTTAGGCCTTCCTGTATCTGTTGTCACGTATGGCCATTGATACTTGGGTTTCTGGTGAGTCCAGGGCTCGTTGGCGTGACTGCGATGGGTGCAGACAGACTATAAACGACTACGCCCGGACATCTGCGAGGGGTCAGCGTCTTTCATTCTATCTCTCAGGAGATGATCGCAGATTTCTTACCGGCCACCAAGCTTTTGCTAGGCAATTGAATGTGTTAGGTTTGAGCGAAACCACTACCTGTTCTGCCTGTGGAGGGGACGACGATACAACCGAATATTTTCTCTGTAGTTGTCCTGCACTTGCTCGCATCAGGTGGCGGATCTTTGGGTCTGAGGTGGTGAGTGCCGAACACCTAAGCTCTTCATCACTGAAGCTCCTTCTCATCTTTCTTCGAAAAGATGGTATACTGAATACATAAATGTAAGGCGTCTGCATTATGGATAGTACAATCGACCAGTATTTGTGTCTGAGTGCTCCATCGAGAGCCCCATAGCAGTTTCCAACAAAAACGTAAACGCAAATACAAGTAATTGACATACAGTGTACGATTTCAGGCCAAAAAACTTTAAATTTTGGTGTTACATGGTAAATAGGGTCGGGTATTTAGAAGTTTGTTAGAGACTAACTCTTCCATTTACTCAATTGTTTTCCTTACATTTAAGGTTGTCCTAGAACAGGCAAAAATGAGTTGTTTATGCTCTGTGGAACAGTTAATTTGTTTTTGTTTTTCAAAGGCAAAAACGAGTGCTTCTTTTTTCCTGCTATTGCTCATTGCTCTAGTTTTTTTTTGAGAAATAAAACCATACAAGAATTTAATATATGGCAGAATCTCGTAGCCTATCTTAACCGCGGATATCCGAAAAAGCTTAATTGGTGTCTAGCTTTAGTGTTCATAAAACACTTACTACGAGCCTTTCTCAAAACAGTAAAATTAAAATAACTAATAACTTGAGTAATAATAAGCCTTAACTAAAATCATGAAAAAATATAAATGAGTCCTGAACATATGAGTAATCTAAAAGTCGATATTAATGTATACGAACAGAGACGAACAGAGACTAACTCACGTATATTATCACGATTTATTAAGAGCCCCAAAACCTTTTTGTGTTATTTGTATCTGTGTTTTCTTATAGCGAAATGTTTCTTCTTTATAAATTATCAACGTATCTCACCAAAATAATATTATTTTTTTCCAGACTAATCCAAACCCTTAGCAAAAATTTAATGCCAACAGAAAACGCAACACCAGCCACAACATTTTGAGCCTGGCCTTCTAACGATGGATGTTCATATCCCCGAAGGCCATGAAATTCTCCGCGAAGAGGAATATGGTAAGCATCCGCACTACCAACGCATTCAACAATACGCAACTAAATATTCATTACAAATCCAAAAATGATATTTTCCAAAACAATGTCCGAACTAAAGCCCCGCATTAAATTTTCGCAGAAAAACTCTACTCAGCTCCGGCCGAGATAGTCGCACTGCTGTCAGTGTTCTACGGCGGAATCAGCATAATAGCGATAGTCGGGAACACACTGGTGATATGGGTGGTGGCCACCACCCGGCAAATGCGTACCGTGACCAACATGTATATAGCTAATTTGGCATTCGCCGACGTTATCATCGGAATGTTTTGCATACCGTTTCAGGTGAGTTTACGGACCAGTGTAATATATTCAGTCCTAAATCGGCTGTCCGTATACGCCATTACCGTCCGTCATTGCATCTTCCCTCTCAGGTATCATGTCGTTACCTGAATCGCTCATTTTGGCAGGGCATGGACACTCGCAAATTAAAAGCCGAGTGCCAAAGCCATTTAGGAAATTGGCGGTAGGCGAATGCAGGCATCGCGCCAACTATCGATCGAAACTATTTTTCTTTCCACGCACTCGGCTATTTAATTTCCGGCCCATAATGCTGTATCCACAATCGCCCTCACATTTCATACATCAAATATTATAATTTAGTGTTCTGCGTTTGAATGGCGCCCAACGGCTTTCACATATATGTTTATTTTTACTTTCAGTTCCAAGCAGCTCTGCTGCAACGCTGGACCCTGCCGGACTTTATGTGTGCGTTCTGTCCTTTCGTTCAGGCGGTTAGTGTGAATGTATCCGTTTTTACGCTGACCGCAATCGCAATTGATCGACATCGAGCAATTATCAATCCGTTGAGGTAAGTTTGAGCCGCGCATATAGTATAACTCCAAGTAAACTCCGGTTATTTGGCATTATTAATTGCGTTTTGGCATAGCTCGGCATCGACGTCTGTTTGATTTCAGAAAATTACCACGAAATGCAAAAATTGGATTCGAAAATCCTCATACACAATACGGGGTACCTCGTTTGTTTGTTAATCTCAATGTAACATGGCTCGAACTATGCTGGAGGCATCAGCCGTCAATTCCGATTGCCGTATTGACTTTTGATATGAAATTGACTTGGATTGATTAGATTATGGTTCACGGGCTTCTGTCTAGTTCCGACATGAAAAAGTTGTGCGCTCCGAAGGCCAACAAAAGATTAACTAATTATGGTAATGGCTTTCGCTATTGCTATTTTCAGGATTTTTTTTTTAATATTTCGTAAGGACACGATGTCCTTATCATGGGATAAATGAGGAGATAAATGAGATTATGTAAGGACGAATTCATTTAAAAAAAAAATTCTTGGTGGAGTATGTGTTCAATATAAGGTTGGTTAATTTATTTAATTTCACGCATTGAAATTGAGGCAGGAGTATAAGCGTTAAGCAAACGGCACTCATTCACATTTATTTCAAGTCCTAGTGTCTACTGACAATTACATCCCATATGACCAATGAGAATATTATCATTATCATATAAGGCTGGCCTGACAAAAGTTCCAGAATACACAAGAATTGAACACTTTAAAGCTTTTCTGGCCATTTCATCACGACTTTTAACACATTTATCAGATTCAATCATCAGCTTTTATTAATGATCGATTATTTTGAATCCTTTATGACCAGAGGATGTGGACAATTTCCGTGCGTTATATGCACGTGTCATTTTCTAAGTGCTTTTCTTACCCTTTGATGTCCACCAAACTGGTAGACGTACGCAAGGATGAGTCGAGAAAAATCTGTTTTAAATAGAGTAATAGGCTGAGGACGGAGAAAATTAAGACGCACCTACTTTAGTTTGAGGCAGATAAAGTACAAGATGAGCACTATAAGCAAACTTAACGAGTTGGTCGAGATCGGACTTCCATTGGACTTTGATTGTATAGAAAAGAGTTCTCACTATATTTGAGTGCCCTTTAAAATTTGCTTAATACTACAGCAAAAAAGGGTACCAACATTCGATTCAAAGAGCGCAGCATATATTTAAACGGAAGTTGTTTCAACAAACCTGTAAAATATTAAAGGGGGCACTATCAGAAAATTTGTTTTTTTTAAAGATTTTTAAATGAAAAACCTACCGATCGGCGGCGAGTGCAGGACGGCCTCTACTGACTTATTTTTTCTTATTAGTTTACGATTAAGTTAAGCCTCTACCTGAAAACACAAAAACTTCCACCCGTAAGTATTGTGCCTTCATGAGGGAGAGCAATGATATAAACAGCTGTCTTATTTGTTACATCCCGGTATAGAATATCTTTCACTGTTTACGGCCAATTTTTACCTGCATTACAGTCGCTGACCAGGAAGCCGGTAAATTTGAAACAGATGCCCCTGCAATTTCCTATAGCTGGTTTTGGCCCGTTCCGAGGAATTTCTGCCGCGGTACCCACCGCCACTATATCTGGTGAGCACTCTCCACAGGGGAAGTAATGAGCTGCGAAATATGCAGACGTTTCGAAAACAGGGGAGGAAACAAGTATTTTCTGAGAAGGCCCTGAACTAAAACTTTTTATAGATCCACCGAACTCAAGCAGTGTCTTCAATCTACAGCTACTGGCTGTCCTTTGGTCAGCTTGTGAAGTTGAGGCCATTATCCGGCAGAGATATCGCAGAGAGAAGGAAACTAAGAAGCAGATGAGCTTCGATAAAGAAGAGAGCTCCTTAAAAAAAGACCGTCAAGTCTGGATCCATACACGTATACGGAGCGGTCCGTCGGCCTTTGTTGAAGGTTAAACTCATCCATATTATGCAGTTGGTATAAATTGCTTTATATCCAAACCAGAATAATGTTTCCGCTTATACCCTATTCTACAGGAATGAAGTATACTAAGTTCGATGAGTGCCGTGGCGTTGTGGTTAGTGTGTGTGCTACGCAAGTGGTCTGGGTTCAAATCCTGCCTTTGTCACCTAAAAAAAAGACTTGTTCTTTTTCACGGTCCCGACTTCCACGTATAATATATCTTGAAAAACTTCTCATGGTGCCGTTCAGATTCGGCAAAAAATTGTAGGTCCCCCTGTATGTGCAGAAGGTCCCCTTGTTGTTGAGAAGTTGGCCCTGGTTCACCTCGAGCTGTTGCGCCACTCTATTTATTTATATTTTTAAGTTTGATACACGCGAAAATGTAACAGAGAGAAAAAATTTTGATAGACCTCCAGGACCTTAGGGGCATATAACCGAATTTTAAGTCGTATGAGTCATGTCTGTCCGTCCGTATGTCCTGCCTAAAAAAGTTGGCGGAGGCATATACTTCATTTACAAAAAAGTGAGAAAATGCGAATATCTGCAGCTTTTGTTAAGAAAAAATTTGCCAAATTTCATATATGTTCCTTAAAAATTCCTCAAAAAGTGGGCGTGGTCAATGCAAAGGCCGACCCTTTTCTGTAAATTGTACCCAAAATTAGTGCGCAAGCACCTTTGTAACATAGGTAACATTTGAAAAAAGTATTTTTTAAATATAAATATGATCGCACATACGGGCCTGTAGTGGGCATATCTGTGGGCGGACTCAATTTATTTTAAATTTCGAGGGTAAGGTTTAGGTGAGGTTCGGCTGAAAAAAATGCAGCTTTCATATTTCATTTGCTTCTTTTTCCAGGTAAAATAAAAAAAGAGTAGGTAGGCAATAACCTTATATTCAGCTGGTTAGACCATTGCAGACTTAGAACGTAAAGGCCCAACACTTGCGGGATGTAGCTTTGGTATTTCTAAACCAGGCTTTTGTGTTCTGCCCCAATCCCAAGGCCCGCAGTGTTTGTCTTACAAACGGGTTCCTTCACTCATTTTATTTTCTTTTGTCTATTTTCACCCGCTCGCAATTTGTTTTTGCATTTTAAAGGTAGTAAAAATCAAAACCCCTTGTTCGATAGCTTATTGTAAAAAAATCTTTATCCACTACTTAGGACCAAAACATGTCAAGGAAATCATGTCAAAATGTATGAGAAGAATCGAACTTATTCACGGAGAAAGAGCAGACCTAGCTTATGTCGACCCATTGCGTCCAATATTAAATTTCTTTAATGTTTTGTAAGTGTCTAATAATTGTTACTTACAGTATAAGTCCTGCTAGGAACAATTTTGTACCTTAACAGCACCAACAAAACTTCCTCGTGCAAATTGACTATAAGTTTTCGTAATAAATTTCTTGCATTTCGTTTAAGTAATCTTCTCCTGACTCTTAACAATTTACTTAAACCTTGTTTTCAGATAAGGGTTGCTTTGGAGTACCCGCAAGTTTGTTTATGCTTCAAGCATACTATTTGATTTATTGCCCAAACACTCGTGAATAACACCAATTAACTTGACTTGCTTAAATTCATTATTTAATTGTTTTTAAGCACTTTCTGGCTTTACTTGACACTCTCGACACGGAATTAAATTTCTTATCCTACCACGATTATGCTTCTTAATTCTTGAGGTTTTTAAAGCAATAAATTTCGCTCCTATTTGACATACAAGTCACAAGTTATCCACAAAACCTCTGGCGCGTGAAGCCTCAAACTTTGCAATAATTGCATACACACTCCCGAATGGGAAAATATTAAAAGCCTTCCTGCTCCTGAGTTATTTCTGCCAGAAGGCATAATTTGGAAATGTATCCTCTTTGTCTTTTCGCAAAAGGAGAAAAACAAACATTAAGTGTAATCAAATTATTGTCGTCCTTTTACGATAACCTAAGAGTCGTTGTGAAGCATTCGAACACGTTTTGGTGTGAAGGTTAATTATTATTACATATTAAATTTTAGTAGGCAATAAAAGATGGTTACATGTAAATTATTTGAAAAGTGTATTCTTTGTCTCGTTCCAATTGTTCCTCCATTGGTGGCTTTTTGGCGAGTCAAGCAACACGCTAAAAATTATTTTCGATAATGGCGATGGGGGAACTGAATCAACGAAACATTATATTCGCACAACAGATCCTGCAAAAGGAAGCAGAAAAAGGTTCTATTGTCAGACTGATTGACGTGTACGACGAATAAAAAATTCATCTATTGTCTAATGGACTCTTGGAATATGTTTGGTGTCATATTAGAAGAAGGCACAGGAAAAGTGTTTTCTTTCTTTTAATCATAAAAGTTCTGTCATTTTTTTGTTCAAAGTTTTTCAGAAATGATTTCAAAAACATGCCTCCGCAATTTTCTTATATTATAGAGTTCCTGTCTAACAAATCATTGCAGAATTTTTCAAGCGGAAATTATGAAGTTTGTGCGGATAAAGGAAGATGACTAGGCTTAAACACCTGCCTTTTGCACAGTTTGGTGCTTTTCAGCTGCCCGAAATCAAAATCTTAGACCTAGTCCATAGCAGCTTTAGACTACTGATTGTTTTTCAAAAGATTTAGCCTTATTTGAAAAGGAAAAAAGGAGCATGACAAGCGTTGCCAGACCACCAATTTCACAATATAATAAACGTTTTATCTAATTCTGGCAGAATTCTTTAAGTTAAATTTAGAATCGAGATGAAAATACATTTAAGCTAAAGGTAAAAGAAGGCTAATGTCCCCTAGTTTCCATCGAATAACTACGAACTTAACTTTGTTTTACCAAACTCACTACTATTTGTTGTTACAGCAGGCTTGGTGGAACAGAGGTGAGCAACAAATATCGGCAAAGAGATTTATCAAACAAAAAATGCTCTTTGTACAAAATCCAATTTTATTTCTGAAAGTTATGAAAATATTATAAAGGTTTACATTTCACATTTCACTACTTACAATCTCTTTTTCTGTCCTACACATCCCAAGTCCACTGCAAAAATGAGTCACAAAATGGTTTCTCAAACTAAATTGCACGCGGTTTTTCATAAAATTGCCAACCGGCTTGCCCTTGTCAAACGATTATCACAAAAGGAGCAAATATTGTACTAGTTTTTTAAGGAACTGAACGCAATGGGCTTGAGATGTGTGTACATTTGATTAAGATCGTTGTTTTAAGGCAAGATAATTTAAACAAAATAATTTACGAGGCAAAAAAATGATGGCTCGATGACATCCCGGGGCCCGTCTGAAACTCTAGGGAGAAGACTCCAAATCCAAAACAGCGAGCCTTCCTACTGACCGTTTCAACTTCATTGACCCATTGGATAACTTAACGTCTGCTGTCCGAACCACACCATCAGGGCCAGCAAAGGTCTTGGTTACCCGACCTAACTGCCAGGCTGAACGAACTTCCGTAGGATCGATGACGAGTACAATATCGCCCTCCGCAACTGGTTTAGAGTCCTTGTACCATTTAGTACGTCTGGTGATTTGTGGTAGATACTCTGAGTACCAGCGCTTAACAAGTTGACTCATTAAGTGCTGACAACGACGGCTGTAGAGTTTGCTGTATAGGTCACTTTCAGAATACACTCCTGGGGCGGTGATATCCCTGTCGTCATCCAGAAATAACATCGAATTGGGAGTAAGTGGCTTGGGGTCGTCTGGGTCCACTGGCATATGTGTAAGGGGCCGCCGATTAATCTGCCCTTGAGCTTCCATAAGCGCGTTCCGTAAAACATCTTCGCGAGGAACGGAGTCTCTCAGCACGAATTCAATGCTCCTCTTTATGGATTGTATGAGTCGCTCCCAAGCACCTCCCATCCAAGGTGAGTACGCAGGAATAAATCGCCACACAATACCCTCGTACTTGGCCGCATACTCGCTAAGCTTGAGCTCCATCTCTTTTGCATCCTTCTCCATCTGGTTTTTTGCACCCACAAAATTTAAGCCATTGTCACTGTAAAGATAACGAGTGACAACCCGATTGATAACGAACCGCCTTATAGCCATTGTGCATTGGTCCAAGCTCAAGTCATTTAGCATCTCAATTTGCACTGCGCGAAAGGTGAGGCAGGTGAATATCATCCCGTATCGCTTTATCGTTCCTCTTCCATATTTGGCTAACAACGGCCCAAAACAATCCACGCCCACATGAGTAAAGGGTCTTAAATTGAACGCCAAGCGGGCATCAGGTAGTTCGCCCATTTTTGGAATCACTGGCTTGGCCTTCAGCCTCTTACACATGTTACATCTTGATCTTACTCTTGCAAGTGCCACTCTAATATTAATTATCCACGCGCGCTCTCTTATGGATGCGATGACTGACTCGGATCCAATGTGACAGTTCTTCTCGTGATGGTGAAAAATAAAAACGTCCACTAATGGGTGACTCTTGGGTAATATTGCCGGGTTACGAGCTGCGTACGAAACAAATGCCTTTTGTCCCCTTGAACTCATCCGCATCGTGCCTTCATCGTCGATGAAGGGGGAGAATCCGAGAAGTTTGCTTGAAGCTGAGACTCTTTTCTTGACTTGAAGCGCAAGCATGTCTGCAGGGAAAGCCTCCAATTGAATTTTTCGAAAAAACCAATTCTCCGCACGGCAATACTCATCTGGTGTAACGTATGGGGTTCTATCGCCAGGTTTCTTAAATAAAATGTCTTTACGTCGAAGTAGAAACGCTATCACTCTGACAGAGGAACTCCATCTTGCACGAAATCTAGCTTTGAGTTTATCATAAATGGCAAACGAGACTGGTTGTTCCCTCTTGTGCAATAGAACTACGCTTGGGTCAGAGAAACTTGTACTCACCGGAACCTCTGCAAACTTTCCCCGGGTCACGGGCCAACTATCTCTCGGGTTGCGCAGGAACTCGGGCCCATTAAACCACCTTGTACTTCCATCTCCAACTGACATGTCACTCCATTTTGTAGCGTCGTCTGCAACGTTATCGCCGGACCTCACATGAAACCACTGACGAGGTGAAGAAGTATCCAAGATTTCTCCAACACGAACGGCAACAAAAGACGGGAATTTGAAAGTTGATGAATTTATCCAAGAGATGACTGTGCTTGAATCCGAAAAGAACAAAGTTTCATCAAAACGAATAGTATGACATTTCGAAATTGTGGTTGCAAGTCTTACACCAAGGACAGCCGCTTGTAGCTCGAGCCTAGGAATTGACAGCATCTTTACGGGAGCGACTTTAGCCTTTGCCATTACTTGGGAAACTTCAACTTTTCCATTTCCCTCATCTTCGAAACGTAGATACGCCACCGCCGCAAAAGCCTTCTCAGATGCATCGACGAAAATCACCAGCATAGCTTTAGAATCGTTAGGATTCCACGAAAGATATCTACGGGGTATCTTGAGCTCTTCAATAGACTTCAAACGCTTGAGAAACTCCAACCAAGCAACTCTCAAGTCTTGTGTCACTGGCTCGTCCCAATCAAACCCGACTCGCCACACTTCCTGCAAGATGATACGACCTCGAATAATATAAAAGGACACAAGACCGAGAGGGTCAAAAACTTTCATAAGCGTTCTCAGCATCTCTCGCTTGGTAGTAATGGCATCGGATAACACATTCTTCGGCGCATCAGTTGTTGAAATTCTATAGGTGAAGAAATCCGACGTGGGATGCCAATACATCCCCAGAACCTTTGATACAAAGGACTCGCAACTCGTTGGATCAATGTCAACCAGCTTGGGATTCACGTGGCCTTCTGCTATCAACTGAAGTAGATCCTGGCTATTGGATTGAACTCCCACCAAATCAAAGTTCATCGTCTTGCATATATGGATTGCCTGCTGAGTCACCGCCAATGCTTGCTGAACCGTGTCGTGACTATTAAAATAATCATCCACATATGTGCGTCTTGTCAAGCCATCGACTGCGTCTGGGTACTCTTCACGAAACATTGCTGCATGGTGATTTTTTACAAATTGCGAACACGTGGGAGAGCATCTCGGGCCGAACATCATAACTTGCATGATGTAGACTGCCGGTTCTTTAGAGCTGTCTCCGCCCCTCCACAAAATGCGTTGACATTGTTGGTCTTCTTCACAGATCCCGATCCTATGGAACATCTCTTTGACATCGGCGTTGACAGCTACTGCACGTTCGCGAAATTTGAAGAGACCAGCATGGAGCGGGACTAAATTGTCTGGGCCCTTTAACAAGTAAGTGTTGAGAGCAACTCCCTTAACTTTGGCAGCCACATCCGCGACAACTCGTGGTTTCGGTGGGCTTTTATTTGTGTTCTCAACAATGAACGTAGGCGCGTACCAGACTCTAGGCCACTGTTTCTTCAACTCCTCTTCGGATGCAACCCTCGCATAACCCTTCGCAACTAAGCCTTGCACGTAAAGGTTCATCCATTCCAACAGGTGAGGTCTTTTTCTCAAAGATTTCTCCAAACCACAAAGCCGACTTAATGCCATTGGATAGCTATCAGGCAGCCTGACATCATCCGCACTCCACAGCAAACCGATCTCGTAACCACGTTTGGTTCGTTTCAATGTTCGTTCCATGATATCGATAGCTCGACTAACTTCTCTGCCTACCAATTCATTCTTGGGGGCCATAACGCCGAAATTCTCCGTAGTGAAGTGGTGCTTGACCAACTCATGCAGCTCATCTTCCGCCTTCATTGCATCGTGGAACAAAAAATGCATTGACGGTTTAGCTGCCTCATTCAGGGACGCCACATTTAAAGCAGGAGACGATTTCCCAAATACAACCCATCCCAAAAGAGTTTTGAGAGCGCAAGGATCTTCACCTTTACCATGCCGTTGTTGCCGGCCACACAAGAATTTGGCTTGATCAAGCCCAACAAGTAGTTTTGGCTTAGCACTCACCAGATCAGTTAATGGAAGTCCACGCAGATGACTGTATCTTCTCTTTAACTCAGCTACATCAGTTGACTGGCCGGGAAGTTCCAAGTCCTTAACAGTGTAAACGTCCTTAAGCAGATGGATTGTTCGTCCATTTACACTTGAGATCGCCAAGGTTGCTCGCGTCGACTGCTCATGCCGTGAAACTCCTTTCGTCCACTGAAGGACCAGCTCTTCAGGCTTGCCATCAAGACCCAGATCATCAAACAGGTCCTTTTCTATCATAGATATGGAAGAACCGTCATCTAGGAAAGCGTGTGTATCGATAAAATTTCCGTCGTTACCGTGGATGCGAACTGGAACGATCTTGAACAAAACAGACCAATTTTCTCCAATGTGCGAGGAATGAAATTGACCTTGTGGAATAAAAGGAGCCGCTGCTGTATTTGTGCCCGTAGCCGCTGATGGCGCTTGATGAAGTAAGGGATGATGGTGGCCACTGCAACCTTCGAATCCACAAACAGTCCTTTGGCGACAGTTTCTCCAGTCGTGCTTCACTGGATCTAAACAACAGAAACAAATTGACCTCTCCTTGGCATACACTCGCCTGTTTTCGGATGACATGTCCTTAAACTCAGGACACTCTCTGAGCAGATGGTTTCGACTGCACCTCAAACACCCTTGGCCCATGCTTGGCTTTACCGGCTTATGTGTCAGAACACGACCAGAAACTTTCGAAGACCTTGTCGACTTTTTTGGGTCAGCTACATCAGCATGTTTCGAAAGCTCTGGAGGTAAATCGACGACTTTCTCGGTCAAAAATTTCGCCAGATCACAAAAATTGGCACGAGGATTATTTGTTTTGATTCTTGTCCAATCCTGGTACAGGCCGGAGCCCAGCTTACAAACCAGGCATGTCAAAACATAACCATTGTTCAAATCTTCCTCTTGACCAAAGGATTTAAGGTCCGCCACAAATCCACTCAGCTTAACTGCCCATAGACGAATCTTCGGATCGCATTTCGAAGAAAGTGCCGGGAGGTCCAACAAATCCACTGTCAAGTCGTGCACCAAAACATCGTGCCTACCAAAAACAGCTCGTAGACAATCCATAATCTCATCAGCATCTGAAGAGTACTTCAAGCGATCGCTTACTAACTGATAAGCTTCGCCCTTCAAAGCTTTCCGAAGTCTTGACACGTTTTCCTTTCCATTGTATCTGCCCTCGACAGTGGTGGACCTAAAAACTTCCTCAAAATAAGGCCACTCGCGTTTGTCCGCCCCTGAGAACTGTGGTAGCTCTTGAACTTGGTTCCTGCTTAAGATGGTGAGCAGGCTGGACATGTCCGCATTCTGAAGGGAAGCAACGGAAACTTTCGAACTCTCATCTGACCTCTTAGAAATCGGTGTCGATTGAATTGGTTGACTGAGCTTATTAAGAAAGGATTGGTGATTGGCCTGAATCCTCTTGATCATTTCCATCCTCTCGTCCATGGCTGTAGTCGTAGAACTGTGATGTTCCTTAGCATCAGCTAAGCGTTGAGTAACTTCCGATGATTCGGCAAGATTCGCCTTCAATAGCTCCATCTCTTTTCTTAGGGCGGAAAGCTCCTCATCTTTCTGCAAAACTGCTGCTTGAGCTACAGCTGCAGCCTCAATGAGAAGATTTATTGACGACGATTCTTTGCTCTGTCCTGAGGAAGATGGCTGACTACGACCATCCGAGTGACCTGCGTGTGATTCAGTCTGATCATCTGCCGACGATATGTTGGAAGATTCGGTTTCCTTGCACTTGGAATCTTCACAGAACCATGGTGTGATAGAGTCGAACTGATCAGGATCAAACTGAGCGCACGCATAATGCCACCAGCGCTTGCAGCGATCACATGATACCATTTGGTCGTCGTCTACCTTACGACATTTCGGAGCACTGCAACTAAAATCCTTACCCTTCATCATACACTTTATAGCGCTTTTACCAACAGCCAAAAATCCAAATTACGATGAAACGAAAACTCGAGTTGTAGCCCCAGTACACCAGCCAGACAATGTGTGACAAATCCCCGTGTTGGCGAACAATCCCAGACGAACAGTGTCTATCACAAACCAACTGTCTGCGAAACAATCCAAAAGCAAATCCAATGCACAACAAACGATGTCGAATCCAAACGCAAGAGATTAAATAAAATGATGTTGTTACAGCAGGCTTGGTGGAACAGAGGTGAGCAACAAATATCGGCAAAGAGATTTATCAAACAAAAAATGCTCTTTGTACAAAATCCAATTTTATTTCTGAAAGTTATGAAAATATTATAAAGGTTTACATTTCACATTTCACTACTTACAATCTCTTTTTCTGTCCTACACATCCCAAGTCCACTGCAAAAATGAGTCACAAAATGGTTTCTCAAACTAAATTGCACGCGGTTTTTCATAAAATTGCCAACCGGCTTGCCCTTGTCAAACGATTATCACAAAAGGAGCAAATATTGTACTAGTTTTTTAAGGAACTGAACGCAATGGGCTTGAGATGTGTGTACATTTGATTAAGATCGTTGTTTTAAGGCAAGATAATTTAAACAAAATAATTTACGAGGCAAAAAAATGATGGCTCGATGACACTATTTACAAAAAAAGACTGACCAGACCAGTGTCCTTTTTCTCTTTAGAGCTCGTCCAACGAAATTCATCTCGAAAATCATAATAGCAACCATCTGGGTGACAGCTATAGCGTTTGCCGTGCCCTGTGCGATAGCATTTCGTGTTGAAACCATAAACGAAAGGATTAAGGGTAAAGTACTAACAAAACCAACCAACTATTTCCTTTATGTGCAAAAATATTTACGACTCTCCTTTATTTTTCGATTACAGAAAACCACATCGTGCACAACGTGTCACGTGAGTTTTGCTCAAACATAAACCTTTCCGATGACCAATTGCAAACCTATCGATACTCACTGGTATTTGTTCAGTATTTGGTTCCATTTTGCGTCATCAGTTTTGTGTACATACAGATGGCCGTAAAACTGTGGGGCACTCGAGCGCCTGGTAATGCACAGGACTCCCGAGACATAACACTCCTGCGAAATAAGAAAAAGGTTTGCTGTCATAATAAAAAAAAATCGACGATGTGTCCTTGATTGAAAATATTTCTTCTTTTGGTCATTCTTTAAGGTTATCAAGATGCTGATCATTGTGGTTGTGGTTTTTGGTATGTGCTGGCTACCGCTGCAATCCTACAATATCCTGTATGTGACCATACCGGAAATAAATGAGTATCGTTTCATCAATATTATCTGGTTCTGCTGTGATTGGCTGGCTATGAGTAACAGCTGTTATAATCCCTTTATTTATGGAATCTACAACGTGAGTAATTTTATTTTTATTCATATAGCTTATTCAGGGTGGTGCTCGAATTCGTCCTTTATAGCAAAGTGTATTTTTCGAAACGTTTAAAAAACATTGGAGGGATTTGCTTGCGCTGTCGCTAAGCAAGTAATCTTCTCAATTACACATGCTAAAAAAGTTCACGTATATATGGTGGCGTACAAGGCTGGAAATAAATTGGGAGTTTATTTCCTACGCCTTCCTTGGGGAAAATCCGAAATTTATGACTTTAAGGACCAAAACCTTTTGATGCTTTTTCGATTTATCGCCTTGAGTTTTATGCGTAGACAAAGACCTTAGCACACAATTTGCTCCTTATAGGTAAAAGTGTATGGCAATGGGGTTGAAATAAGAGTACCTAACAGAGGTCTTAGTCATTCACACCGCTCATCCCGGTCTTAATAGGGATGAGAGTCGACATAAAATTTTCTACTTAAATGCTTACGGATTTTATTTGTCAATATTTCTCAGTACAAGCAAAAGGTGTCGAATAAAAAATGTCTTCACATCGTGATTTATTTGAGGTGTAGAATTAAGAAATTGCAAAGGTAGATAAAATATGCAGAGATAGGCAAAGGTAAGAGCTACGTTTGAGGACGAATACAAAAGATTACCATTCACCAAATTTGATGTATGCAAAAATTTAAAAGTTAAGAAGGCATTTTTTTGAAAACAAAAATTGTTTTTTAAACATAAATTCTTCAATTCAACGCATGTCCTACACGACACTCAATTGATACAGAATACTTACTTAATAACTTATAGAGCACCTGACCCATGTAGGGTCTTTGGCTGGTTTAAAGTATCCTTTCATCCGCTGTGATCATGGGCACGCTACTTCCAGTTGTCCAGACCAAGCACTCTGGCATCCGTCATGGCTAGGCGTATCGAACCAGGTGCTTAGATTCAAAGACTTCTTGTCTGAAGCGTTCTTTTTAATCCGATCGATGTGACCACGCCTATGAATAGTCCTTGTGCCTGTCATCGATGGCTAAATCTTTCAAACGCAGCCGTCTTGCTAGCCGTATCGAACCAGGGGGCTTAGATTTGTAGACCCTTTAGGCTGAAGCGTTCTTTTCAATCCGGTTGATGTGACCACCAAGCCTATGTTGTTCTTGTGCACATATTTTTGGACTACATTTGAAGTGCATATTTTCAAATTTTGGTACAGGGAATAGAGTTTGCGGTTGTCTAAAGTTTTGTAATTCGCCTTTGACAGGGTCAATGCCACATGTCTTTTAAATTGACACTAAGTTGCTCGAGAGAGGGCTTTATTACTCAAATGCCTTTTTATCCCAAAGAAAAAGCGATTGGCAGGAATTAACATTCCTTTGATTTTAGTGGTGATGTGATGAACCCATTATGGCTGTCTATGGCTTCCGTCATGTACTCATGAAGGGTCCACTGACATCACGCGTTGTTCTTTCAATTGTATCAATATCGTCTGCATATGCGAGCAGTTGAACGGACTTTTGAAAGATTGTGCCTCTGGTGTTGGTGCGGGAGTTCTGCACAATTCTCTTAAGTATGGTGTTCATGAAGTCAAATGACGACGCGTCGCCTTATCAAAGTCCTTTTTTGGTATCAAAGGGGTTGGTGAGGTCCTTACCAACCTTTACGCAACAGCGTGCATTTTCCATCGTCACCGGCAAGGATGCCAAACCTAAATATTGCGCTACATAGCTCGTCTCTATTGATGCTGTAATACGCGGACTTAAAATCGATGAGAAGGTGGTGGGTATCGGCTTAGGATTCCCGGGTTTTCTCCAATATCTGCCTCAGTGTGAATATTTGATCAATGATGGACTATTTGTCGCATATAGCCACACTGATATGTGGCTATAAGATTGTTGACAAACGGCTTTAGGCGTTCACACAGTGCAGCAGAAAAGATCTTGTATGTGCTGCTAAGAAGACTGATTTCTCTGTAGTGGGCACGGTTTAGAGGGTCTCCTTTCTTGAGGATCGGGCAAGAATGGAGACCCTCTTTCCTCCGAACATATCTTGCAGATGAGCATGCGGATGTTAAAATTTCAGCAGCTAGGCCGTCCGCTCCGGCTACTTTGTTGACCTTAAGTTAGACACAGCTACTCGCACTTCGTCCAGGTCGGGCGGACGGTATCGTTCGTATGCTTCGTTGTTAATGTCTTCGCCCGGGTGAATGGTTCGTTCTGCCTGACAGCGATATTTTTTCGTCTTCCCCGTTACACAGTCTGCAGAAACGGTTTTTCCAAATCCTTAGGACCAACTGCGATTCTAATACGATGTTTAATATTAAAAAACTTAAAAACCAAAACCAAACCCATGCCGGCACGGTAAGTTTTCTGATCGTATTTGTTTGAAATCGGTCTTTGGGTGAGCAGTTTCTCATAACGTCCATGCGGAGCTGATTGCCCAAAAAAACATTTATAAGAATAAAAACAAAGCCCTTAAATAACTTTAAAGAAAGACACGTTTATGTGAGCTATTAAATTCAGAAGCAAACATCCATTATCTTCTCTGAACTGATTTTCTTTTTTCACGAGCTGAGTAGAATGTTTAAGCTAAGCTACAGCGTTCTTATTAAATGTACGTTGCTCAACCCTCTTACCTCATCCAAGATAGTGCTCGAATTCAAGTATTCGCTGAACTTAGTCGGAAGGCTAAATGCAGTGAATCTTGTCTGGGTTCCAGGTCACACTGGTATCCAGGGAAATGAGATCTCTGATGAGCTTGCCTGACTAGGCTCAGAAGAGGTTTTCTCAGGACCCGAACCTGCTCGAAGGGCTCGTTGGCGTCTACGCCCGGATATCTGCAAGGGGTCAGCGTCTTTTCTTCTATCTCTCAGAAGAATCGATTGCAGACTTCTTTTAGGCGTCCTTACGGGCCACCAAGCCTTCGCCAAGCACTTGAATGTGCGAGGCTTGAGCGAAACCACCACCTGTCCTGGCTGTGGAGAGGACGACGATACAGCGGAACATTTCCTAGTAGTTGTCCTGCTTTTGCTCCCATCAGGTGGCGGATCTTTGCGGCTGACGTGGTGAGTGCCGAACACCTAAGCTCTTCATCACTGAAGCTCCTTGTCGTTTTGCTTCAAAAGACGGGTAAACTAAATACATTAAAGTAAGGCATCCGCGTGGTAGTGCAATGGACCAGTAGTTGTGTCTGAGCGCTCCATTGGATAGTAGCAACCTCCGACAAATGACAAAAAAAAACCTATCAAATGAACACCTGCGAAGTTCTATGCTGTATTCTTCGTTGTTCATTTCGCTGTATTTTAGTGGATATGCGCAGATAGACTCTATACTAGACTCTATACTCGTACATAGAAAATTTTTTTTAGAGGAAATATTCAGGATCACCCCTAATGGATTTTAGCATCGGAGTTTTTAACCCCTGTAATCTCTCTTTCTTTTTCATTTAGGCGCGAGGTTATAATCTGAATTGATGAACTATAACCCTCCCACTCTACTGCATTCCTAATCCTGATCCTGTGGGGTACTACCATTATTAGCCCCTGTAATAATGGTAGATTTTTCGACGTGGACTAATGCTGTTCAAATTTAGCTGTCCAAAATTCAGAATGTTGCCAAGATTTGACTGACAAGGATCTCTTGCAAATAAAATAGGCTTTGGACAGCTTGTATGTGCTATATTGAACTAAATGAAGTTTTGATATATCTATACATTCGTGCTTCCGAATTACTTCGCTCCAAGATGATGCCATAGTATATAAAATTACTACAAATACATCAGAGCTGACATTGAGTTGAATAAGCGGAAAAAAAATTTTTAATTCCGCTCCTGACATTTTTGTGTCCCTTTTCATAAAATTTTTTCATTAAGAGTGTCAATGATAGAAAACATAAACATCTATGATTCTCAATCACACTGAATTAAACACCTGCTCTTTTTCTTCAACACTTGTGTATATGTATATGTGTGTATATCTCCACAAAATCTAAAATACTTTCTTTTCTTATTTGCAGGAAAAATTTAAACGAGAATTCAACAAACGCTTCTCGGTTTGCTTTTGTAAATTTCACACAACCCTCGATAACCAGGATCGAACCGTATCCGTACACACAAGAGCCAGTTCCATACGCTCAACGTACTCATCGACCCGATTACGAAACAATGTCTTCAATCCTCATGCGAATCATTTTCGCCAGCACCCTCATCCGGGTGCACTGTTCCGCAACGGGAGTGTCAAAAATGGCAGCAACTCGGCTAAACTGGGATACAATGTGATTACGTTTAGCGATACGAGAAAGCTACACCGCAATGGAAGTTTAAATGGTTTCAAGGCTGACACGGCACAGCCGGTTTGTCATTGGAGGAGAAATGACTTCAAGCCTT
Organism: Neoascia interrupta; assembly: GCA_947623515.1. Lineage (NCBI taxonomy): Eukaryota > Metazoa > Arthropoda > Insecta > Diptera > Syrphidae > Neoascia > Neoascia interrupta. The sequence continues at coordinate 216,745,855 of OX392463.1, read as the reverse complement.
TGCACCCGAACGTAATCGAGGCCACCGATGATGTGTCTATATTGGGTGACTCAACTGGTACAACGTTGACAACAACAACATCGAATAATTCAACAATGACCACAGCCAACAGCCTGATGACCGTAGCCGGCCCCCTCAGTGCTGGTCCATGTATCTGCGAGGATGAATTGGGCAGCCGGACTGAATGTGATGGGTCGTGCATCCTTAATGAGGTGTCACGCGTGAAGAGTGGTAATGAGAGGTACCGAAGGACAATATTTTTCGGTGACACCATCAACGGCAGCAACAATAACAATAGGGACGATATGAAGCACCCCAGCCTGGAGATGAGCGAATATTCCTTGTTAAGTGAATCGAGGCGGAATGAGATCTAAAACTGTGATTTGTGAATTTTTGTGATTTTATTGTGTGAACAAAGGATATGGCACCATAAGTTAAGCATAATAATGTGTTTAGTGTATATATGTATATTTAGTAAAAGGAAAAATATTAAGTATTAACATAACTCAGTATCAAGTCAAGAGAATCGAACAAACATGGCTTTCATTTCCATTAAGGTTAATCGATTATTTAATAATATGTAGATAATTTTATGTACATACATAATTTATAAATTCTTAAATTTTAAGATTTTTAATAAAAAAAGAGAAAATTAATACAATTTTAAGGAGCAGATATTTGAAAATATACGTAACGTCTTATTTGACTTATATTTTGTTTCGTTTCTTTTGAACTAAAGTTTGTATATCTGTCGAACTATCTGTGAAGGTAAGCAAAAGAGGTTAATACTTTTAGTTTGTTTAAGAAACCATATTAATTAGTTGTAGGGTATTGGTACCTCCCATTGGTCTTACCCAATTTTTTATACCCGACCCAGGGTATATTAATTTTAATGCATAGTTTGTAACACAGTGAATTAAGACATTTTAGAGACATTATCAATACCGACAGGTGAATTGATATAGCCATGTCCTTCCGGCAGTCCGTCCGTCTGTATACGTGTAGGTTTTAAGTCTTCAAAATTAAACTAGAGAGCTTAAACTTAGTGCATGGCTCTGTTGCACAGACAGAAAAATTGGTTAAAACTTGATGAAAATTGATTGAAAATTGGTTGAATTCGCCATCGGTCACGCCTCCTACTTGCTTCAATGTGAGACAACTTTGAGACAAATTTTGGTATAGAGAAACCTTTATTAAGGCAATAATTGGACCGCCCACACCAAATTGGACCATATGCCCGCTGTAAACATGTTAAATTTTTGAAAGCCCGATTTCTCGGAAGAATTACTCCAAATCGAAAAAAAATTATATAAAAAATATGAAAAATTTTAACTACTTACCGTTTCGTTTGTACAAAGATTTGAGCTCCGCCCACTTTTTGGAAAAAACTGTTTTTTTTCAGAAATAATTTTTGCTTTTCACGTTTCTTTTCATGATTTTAAAGAAATGACTATCAATTGATTTCTACTTTCAGCCCACGCCTATTTTTGGGGATGTGGACTTTACAAACAATTGACACTCGGTACATGAATTCGTTCCAAAAACTTTTAGATCTCGTGTTATATTTCAAATAGGTTTAGGAAAGGGTTTAAAGAAGGTTGTTACAGACGAACCCTTGCAATAACTTACTTGTTTTACCCAAGTTAGCGTATGAATTTCCCTGAGACAGAAAGGATATTCGTATACAGTGGTGGAAATATGATTATAAACAGCAACATTTATTTGTGTTTTTTATACCCCATCCCATAGAGGAGATATATTAAGTTTTTCACATAGTTTGTAACACGGTGAAATAATAATGGTAGAATACCTTCACGAGCCATGGTTCGAACTGAACTTTTGTTGAAGGGTTTTATAATTTACATTGTGTTTGCACAATGAAAGTTAGAAGGTACTCACTCGGCCTTTGTCGAGAAAGTGTGTATGGGTATGGAAATCTTGGTGAATACCCACTGAAGATGCTCAGTGGCAAGATTTCTCAGCGAAACACACGACCAAAAAACGGAGGTTAAGACCAATTTTGATCATTTTTGTTTTAAAACACAAAAACCTCCTTGGTCACACATGCACATTGGCTAGCAATAGTTAATGTGCATGTAAAACTTTAACATTTTAGGTAATGGTAGATCCCCAAGATCTTAAGGGCATATGATCGGGGCCGAATCCTGAATCAAATATGCCATGTCCGTCTGTCCGTCGGTCCGTCCATCTGTATATCATATGTTTTTAGGGCTTAAAAAATGTGATAATTTTGAGCTACGGTGCTGAAATTTCATACGTAAGGTCCACGTTATGCGAAGCAGTACAAGTAGAAAAATTTTGGAAATCCGCGAGAGATTTCAAAACTGTAAGACGTTCTAAAAGGCTGAAATTTACCATCTCCAAATGAATGTAAGAGAAGAATAAGAAAATTTAAATTGGTAAACCTCCTCCAGTGGGCGTGGCATCTATTTTGAGGGTAAATTTTCAAATGCAGTTTACTCAATATTTTGCTTCAAATTGAAAAAACTTCGCTTAATATTTTATGTAGAAAACGCGTAGTTTTGCATTTTGTTCATACAAGACTTTTTAGAGGCAGAAATGAAGAAAAACCCTAAAATTTTACAGAAAAACGTAATTTCGACTGGCCTTGAGCCTATTTTAGGAAAGCCAAATTTTGCAAATTTTCGTTTTAACGCATTTTCGGAAAAAAAAAATCGCAAAAATTTATTGCAATAAAATCGCCCCTTTATCTCAGGTCTTGTTTAGACAAATCATATGAAAAAAAATCTAAATCTTTAAAAATCGTTAAAACATCCAAAATCTTTAAGAAAAATTATGGCGAATTTTAAAGCTTCAAAACGATCATTTGATTCAAAAAGCGATCTTGTTCAGGTTTAGTTCAAGTACAAAACGTACAAAAAGAAAGCAAGCCTACGCCTTATTCGAAGCCTATTTAAGAAACGAAATAAAAAGGAGATTGTTCTACCGTTTTACAAAAAACCTAAACCTAAAAAAAAAATCCAATGCTGGCGCAGGTAGTTGCGCTATTGGAAAAAAGCCTAACGGGAACTAAAAAAAAGAAATTCAAAATAGGAAACAAGTATACCGTAGTTCGAAGTGGAATTTAGTTGTTATTTTTATGCTTATATATGTATTTCAGTGTCCTGATTACGAATATGCTATTAAAAATTGTCGGTCTCATTTTGTTTAAAAGTTATAGCTGTTCAAAGTTTCAATTTGTCCATACAATGTACCTCATCTTAAACTTTTAATTTCTGCCTAAGAGCATGCTTTAAAAATCTGACAAGATTCGCTGTAAAATAAATTTGCTTTTGAAGACAACAGTGTTTGGGTGGCTCGCTTCGCGGGTTTAAAGGATTTCAACTCTCTTTTTCGCAGGGCTTCGTCGCTCCGCTAATGGGAGGTGCCAGTTGTCTGGCAGGCGCCTATGGCCATTTACGGGTATGTTAAAGTTGCACTCTTTATGATACTCTAATCCATATATTAAGATAAAAAAATCCAATACATTCCACTTCGACCTACAGTAAACGTATTCCCAAAACAATTGTTTTATAGATTTGAAATTTAGAATTTTTTTTTTCTTTTAAATCTTCAAAAATCAACAGCGCTATAATACTACCGAAGTACTTGATATTGGTTATGCCCGATTTTCACGTGCTAAAAAAAACACTCTTTTATGAGAGACACTATGAAAACTGCCAGAAAGCGCGTCATAGTAGTAAATTTTCGCTCTCTCATAATTCCTTTTGACTGCAACTAAGTTAACGTATCAAGTAGTTTACGCTTATGTAGTGCATATCGCGTTGAGTAGGTTGCTATCCAATGAATGCACCTACGTCAGTTCGTGTGGTTCAACCCTACATCGCTAGGTCGAAGCGTCTTGTTCTTTGTAGTCGTCGCTCGTTGTCATTTCATTGTTGCAATGAACACGAAGACGAGCACTTAGCTTTCGAGCAAAGTTTGTTACTTCTTCGCTCACAGTAGCTATTCCTAAATCTCTATGAATATCACTATTCCTAATATACCATGGAGCATTCACAATTGCTCTAAGTGTGTTGTTTTGAAAAGTCTGCAACATGGACATGTTGCTCGGCTTGGTACAAACCCAAAGTTGTATTCCGTATGTCCAGGAGGGCTTTAACACTTGCCTGTACAAGAGCATTTTGTTATGCTTAGTTTTGAAAATTTTCCTAAAAGCCAATACATTTCTGCGCCTTATTACGAGCTCGCCACGCTTCTTCTTAACGTGTGGCTTCCACCTAAGTTTTAGCGTCTAGAGTCATTGTTAGATATTTTCCTTCGTTTGCGAATTTGGGAATTCGTACAGAGTTTGTGAAAAGAGGTACATTGTTCACCTTCCTGTACGTAAAATTGACTTGGGTTGACTAATTCTCATTAAGAACGCTTCGCCAAGTCTTCGTCCAGACGCAAATTTTGTCCAAAGCTCTTTGGAAGCTTGTCGTTGATGACTCGACTGATTCACCTGTTGCAAGGATGGCTGTGCCGTGCGCAAACGTGGCCATAACTGTCTCGTCATCTAGAGGTCTTGAGAAGAGACATCTTGTGTAGAGCAGAAACAGGGTTGGACCGAGGACGCTTCCCTGGGGTACGCCAGCTCGAATTTGCTTGAAACTCGAGTATTCAGTACCACACCTAACACGAAAGAGCCTGCTTTCAAGATAGTTTTTAAATATTTTATACATACCTTCTGATAATGTTTGCTGTAGCTTATACTTTAAGCCTCATATTTTTTTTCCTTCTAAGGCTTTTTAAATTTCATGCGTTATTCTGTAGACTTGATCTATTGCTAAATGAATTCCTACATTCCTACTAATTCTCCTATATATTGTTTAATTAGTTCTAAAGCCGAATTGATGGTCCGGGATCAAGCGTCTTTCTGCAATTATTGGTTGAAATCGCTTCAGCAGAAGTTCCTCAAAGACCTTCGATATTATCGGCAGAACCTTGAGACTTGAAGTATCCAACTACCTAGAACTTTGAGGCTTGGAGTATCCAACTATCATAGCACCAAGTGAATTCAATAGAATATAATACGCTTCGGGAAGATAAGGTTGCCATTCCATTCGCATACATGGATATTGAAGCCTTCTGCATGCTTAAGTATTTTTTGCAGAAAAATTTATTAAAAGGAACAAAAATGGTGCTGCTGCGATGGTGCCTTGTAAATTCTTTAGAGTTTTTTAAATACGGTGTTAAAACAGTCCAATGAAGAAGAGAACATTTTTCCAAAATATCCTTAGGTCATTATTTTATGCACTATTTTATTTTAACAAAAACTGGGCTTCGGCTTATATGTCGCCATTATCAATCGGTTTGAACTGTTCAGATATCTGATGTGATGTGAATGCAACACGTATCATTTCCGTCCGCAGGCCAACAGGCTTTATGAATCGGTGTTACAATGTAAATAAGAGAAGGGGATTTAGAACTTTTCAGACGAGCTCTTGCACTTTCTCATTTGTTTAAAACTTTGTATAAGTTTTATCCCCTTATAGTTATGAGAAATTCGCACATAACGGAAGGAATTAAAAACCAGACCCAATTTTACTTCTCATACATATGTTTTACAAGTTTTGTTTCGTTTGCATAAAAAGATTTTGCATATGATATAATTTACTTTTCAGTGAATGGACACACAGCTGTGAGCAAAATTTCTATGTACCTATTCATATTTAAATTGCTAGCCTTGGTGACCCCAGAACCAAAACTCCTTTATTGTGTTCACCTCACCTGCACTTTATGTTACATGCGAATGAACTCTTCGTACACACATAGTTATACGACATACCTTTTGTCGGGCAGGACGCTTTTTGAATACAAATCGACGGTTAGATATGCCACGCATCAGCAAATACAGAGTTTCTTCAAAAAGTTTATTTAATATAAATAAAACATGTTTGCTTTTCTTTCTCAAGTTTTAACGTGTACGTTGCGTAGGTCTTTTGTATTGGAAATTTTTTTCCATATAACATAGCACATGTAGATTAAATTTCGATAAGGATACCAGGTCCTTTTTTGTTGGGTATATTCTGCAACGAGCAGGACTGGATGAAGTCATTTTAAGGCCCTGTGAAAGCGAGGGTATAAAATATGCTGCGAGTTTATTTTCGCAGTGCTCCTTAATATATTGTTTGCTTGCAAAGTTCTCGAGTTAGTTAGTGAGACTGAACTTAAAGTGCGCCAAGTCATTTGCTTGAGAAAATATCTCACTTGAGGATAATTCTATCTATAAAAGGCGCACTTTTAATGATCGCGCGCATATGTACCGCGTTGTCTTCGAAAACATGGCTAAACTGGAAAAATAATTTCTTCCAGAAAAACAATACTCTATCTCTTTTTTGCATTAGCAATAAACAAAAATCCAAAAGCGTTTGTCTCAAAATGTGCGGCGTCCTTCCTGGTCGGCGTCTGGTAACCAGGTTAGGGTCTGCCGAAAAAAAAAACACATTTTTCTCTTCCAATATCCAAATAGAATGGACAACAATTAGATGCATGCCGAATGTTGCTTTATCGCAAGGGGTAGATAATTCTCTATTGCTTTTCTTCGTAAAGGCATAAGACTTGCGGGGGTAAGCTTTGGTGTTTCTGTGCAGTGTGCAAAGGTTTAATGTTTTGCTCATTAGCGTTTGTGTTGGATCGAGATTTACTTTCTTCTTCTTTCTTTTCTATCACCAAATTCTTCCCGCTTGGTATGTGCTACGCATTTTAAGGGTAATCATATCCCGTTGATCAGGGGCATATTAAGAAAAAAGTATTGGATAACATTGATTTCATGTAAAATTTCAACAATTTTATTTTGGGGCCCACTTTTTGTGCCACTTAGTGCGGCCCTGCCAAAAAACATTTCCAATATTCCAGAAGGTATATTTACCCTCATACCTAGTGATAGGTATCCTGATAATAATATTCTTATAGAAGTTTTGCTTATAAATACAGAGGTTTAGTTATCAAAAGGGAGATTTTCGGGACCCGTGCTAAGTGAATCAAAATGACATGACACGAGATATTATAGCTTTGTTATTGGAATTTAGTCTTATATTGATTGTATATATGGGGATTATCCCATAGGCTTTGAGTACAAGTCTTTTAATACCCCTGCTTTCAGGAGGGTGGATGGAAATACATCGTTCCGTTTGTAAATGCGGTTGGGGTGAAAAAAGACAAACAAAGGTGGGTACTCATATGGAAATTCGATTTTGTATTAACGTTTCTCAATTTGTTTGAGATTTATCGATTTGTGACACTTTTGAAACGTTAACGAAAAAAAAGACCAGAAAAACAAATAAGAGCACACGAAAAGTTATTTGACTCAATATAATAAAGATTCAACTCAGTTTAAGTTCTATTTGGTTGTAAAAGTTATTTTCTGTGAAGAGAACGGTGCTACATAGGCTCGAGACATTCAACTTCCGTTTTCCATCTTTTTATGTTAAAGATGAAATGGACTCTAACACAATGAATAAGATGCCGTCGACTTAATTCAAAGCTATAGGAAAGAAGCTAAAACAAATTATGTTTGATTGACCGGTTAGGTTTTGGTTTTTTGAAGCAAATACAGACAAGGTGCAGTGTAAAGTAAGTGCTCAAAGAATGTCAGAATGTCGTTTGAATTATTCTTTTGGCGAAATTTGTTTCTGGTTGCTTACTGGTTCCTAAATATTCTTTCTATATTCTTCCTCTTTGTAAATCTCCATTTAAGATGGCTACCCTGCAACATTCCTAATGAGATCTATTCTATGCGATAAAAAGCGATACCGTTTGTACAGTTTCTGGCAAATCCTGGACACATTTCTTGGTTAGTCTTGCAAGAAGATCATTGCAGAGTTAACGTTTTACGGGGCCCGGAACCAAACTTTTTCCGGGGTCCTACGAAAAAATAGATATTTGGATCTTTGTTCCGAAACTCTGAAATCTAACAGAAATAGTTAAACTACTGCAAACGTCACGGAATCTCCGCCTCAATAGCCTATTTGTTAACGCGAAACTTTATAATATAGCTTCCTAGAGTTGATGACTCTGCCAATTGGCACTGTCTTTACCCAGTGGACTTAAAGTCGACCCGAATCCTTTTTACCCAGATATTTACCACAGAGATCCTTTTTACCAGAAAGCAAAAATTGCAAGGGGTAGATAATTCCTAAATTAAATTGAACTAAACTTACGCTCTCCCTGGAAGCCAAACGTCTTCGCGTTTTGTTTGACTCTAAACTTAATTGGAAACGGAACACTGAAGAGAGAATGATGAAAGGTCTCATTACACATGTAATAAAGCCATTGGAAAAAAGTTGGGACTTCAACCCAATATTTTATACTGGCTGTATACGGCGGCTGTGTCAGTTTGGTAGGAGGCGTGTAAAACGAAATCTTACCTGTACTATCTGAAGAAAGTACAAAGATAAACTTGCTTAGGTATTAAAAGTGTATTAAGATGTATCTCGAGCTTTCGAGCTTATATCAAGAAATGTGGCAGCAAAGGCGGCACTCAAACTAAGAGCCAACAAACTCTGAACCTGAAGCCACTATCACCTGAAGGGGATTTGATTACCCTTTAAATGCGTAGCACCACGCGAGCGGAAAGAATTTGTAAGAAGAAAGTAATTCTCGATCCAGCACAAACGCTGATGGGCCAAACGTGAAACCTCTGCACATAAACACCAAATCTTACCCCCGCAAGTGTTATGCCTTTACGGAGAAAAGCAATAGCACAGCCAGCAGAATATTTCATAAAATATCAGGCATGCATCTAATTGTTGTCCATTTTATTTGGATATTGGAAGAGAAATAGGTGTTTTGTATTTAGCCGATCCTAACCTTGGTAACAGACGTCGACCAGGAAGTCGCTCATTTTGAGACAGACGCTTCTGGATTTTTGCTTGTTCCTGTTTCACTCATCAGCCACTAACTCCAAACGAGTTTTTAACCCACAGATTATAATAAAACCTCAATTGACAAACCTGAAGACAACCTGAAGACAAACCAAACGGTGCCATCAAAGGTATCGCAATCTATACCGATAGATCGAAAACACAATATGGAACAGGATAAGGAGTCTTCTCAGTCTGTACACCAACCAATCAGTCGTATCGGCTAAATGACTACAGCAGTGTCTTTCAAGCCAAGATTTACGAGATGAAGAGAGCTGCACAGACAGTTCACTCTATGGACCTTCTGGCAACGGAAATAAGGTCCATGGGTTCATAGACAAATTCTCATGACAGGAAATGAAATGGCAGACGAATTAGCCAGGAAAGGTTCTCATAGACATAATATTGGCTGACCGAAGGGTACTTCCTCCATTCAATACAGCCAAAAGTTTCATAGATCAATAAATGTTAAAGCTATATGGCAACTATGGCAACTATGGCAACCCTTCTATCGCTTAATAGAAACTTCATAAGAACACAGGTTGGTGTATTTACAGGACACTGCACCTTTGCTAGGCAAATGTGAATCTTTGCGATTGATATCTGCAGAAGCTGTAGGGATGGAGAAAATATCAATTCTAGCATTTTCTCTGACACTTCCAGCTCTCCACGCCCTCTTTATATCCGACCGAGGGTATATTAATTTTAATGCATTGTTTGTAACACAGTGAAATATTCGCCGTAGACCCTAAAGACCTTTTAGAGATATGATCGAGACCGACATAAGAATCGATTAAGCCATGTCCGTCCGTCCATCCGTTTGTATGTGTGAAGGTTTTAGGTCTTCAAAATCAAGCTGGAGAGCTGAAACTTGGTGCACGGCTTGGTTCTTTCGTTGTACAGACAAAGTGTGAAAATTTGCTTAATCCGTCAACGGATTGGGCCAATTCAATGTGAGACAACCTCTTTTTCACATTTTTTTTCAAAATGCCTCTCGGTCAAGTTGGACAAGCCGCACAGGAACTTGAATTTTGGTACTGATCAATATTGGCCTAAGACCTTAAACAAGGCAAAAGTTGGACCGCGCACAGTATTGACCATGCCTACTTTTGATATGTTAGATCTTTAAGAACCCGAATTTAAAAAAAAACTCCAAATTGAAAAAAAAGTTATGTGACAAATATTATAGATATTCCTATTTTCTAAGCTTGCACAATAGAAAGTTTTGAGCTTCGCCCACTTTTAAGGGGTGTTTTTAAAAAAAAAATGTTTTTCTCTGAAATAATTTTTGCTTTTACCGTATTTTCTCATGATTCTAAAAAAATTCCAATCAATTGATTTGACAAATAATAATTTTATAAAGGGTGATTTTTTAGCTGGTTTGGTTTTGGCAACACTGGTTTTGACAGCTGACGTGTGTTTAGTACCTTGTGTCACTGTCAAACAGCTTCAGTTTGGTTTGCAATTTAACCATGGATTGTCTTACAAATGAACAACGCTTGCAAATTATTGAAATTAACTATCAAAATTCGTACTCGGTTCGAAATGTTCATCGCGCGCTGCTTCCATTTTATGGTCGGCATTCTCGACCTTCTGAGCAGTCTAATTAATTTCACGTTTCGGGCCGGTCAATTGGCCGCCTAGATCGTGCGATTTGACACCATTAGATTATTTTTTGTGGGGGTATGTCAAGGCTAATGTCTATAGGGACAAGCCGGCTTCGATTGACGCACTAGAAGCCAACATCCATGCATTCATTCGTGAGATACCGGCCGATATGTGTGAAAGAGTATGCCAAAATTGGACTCAGCGGATGGGCTACCTGAGACGCAGCCGCGGTCAGCATTTGCATGAAATTATCTTTAAACATTAAATTGCAAGGTTCAAACTATCGATTCAAATAAATATTTCATTAATTTTTTCGAATTTTTTGTGTTTTTTTTTTTTTTAAAAAAGTTCTCAACCTCTTAAAAAATCACCCGTTACAAATAATATATGAATTCGGGACCAAAAATTTTAATGTTTTGTGTTACACTTACACGGTATCGGTCAGGTTGCAGAGGCAACACGATCCTATTGAAACATGTCAAGGCCAGCGCGTTCGTGTTTCACAACGCTTTAAACATAAATATGCAGCGAATACTTCTAAATGGCAAAACGAACTAAGTAGTATTGAAACAAAAAGTTTCACACTTCTATAATTTTAGAATGAAAAGTAGAAAGAATTGCCAGATGGCTTTTTGCAGTTTTAAACGGAGCTTAAAAGGGGCCAAGAAGTTTCCCTGAGGCAAGATAGGACATCGGATTGAAGTGAAACTACGAATTTGATTGACGTACAATTCTCCTCGATGTTTGCTTACTCAGGGCACAACAACATCACTTGATAAAGTCATTTATACAAAAGCCCACACGGTACGCCCATTTTAATGGACGCCCGACGCCGGTTTCCTGAACGCCCGATCTTCAGAGCAGTGAAATTAGTTTTAGAGGCATTCACCCTTTCGGGTTTCTGTTAAAGAACAAGTTATCCGCAAGAGTGAGTTTTGTTACGCGTTTAAAGTTCTTAAGACTGATTCTGGGCAAGCCTCAGTACTGGTCATAGGCAGAAGTTGTTTCAGATAAGTTAAAATACAAACTCATTTCCTCAAGTCTTAGTATGCATCTCTTCTGGATGAATTAGTTCAGCACCTCTTGATTGAGCAGACACAGACTCCTTGCTCATTGCTCCCTGAATGTTTATCTCAGTGCGGACAACAAGCTTTGAAAATATAAAGCTGGGAGACACAGTGATCTTGATCAAAACAGAAACGGAAATCATTAGTCGACTTATGACTTGCGATAGCCAATATCAGTTTTAAAGTGTTGCTTGTGTACCAAAAAGCATTAGGGACAATTAAATTTACGTTTTTGCAACATCTTTTAATATTTATTCCAGTGCGACTTGAATATTCAATGCGTAGACAGGACAACGTCTGCCAGGTCAGCTAGTTTTTTTTATTTTAAAAATCAAATAGCTACTAGTTCAGTGTACAATTCATTTATCAAGCATTCAAATGTTGCATCAGGTGCGGACAGACGGCAGACAACAGAGTCGTACTATGAAGGGTTTTTTTTTTATTTTTGGGCTTTGATGATATGACTAAAATTCGTCCACAGTTTAACGTTTCCTTTAATTTCTGGCTTAATCCAATATTATCACTCACCCTGTGAAAGCAAGTTCTTAAACCTAAGGAGTTTGAAAGCTCGTTAAAAAAAAAGAACGAGCTTTCAATATTTTTGCACCCCCCAAGCCTCTTAAGCTTTTAACGAAGGAATACTAACTTCTTTGACTTGATATTGCGAAAGGCGAAATTTTCCCTCGACACACACCGGAAATACCAAAGCTTCCTTAAGAATTTCCTTGTAATGCGTGTCTTTATACACTCCTCGGACTTACTAGCAAGGGGTTGATGCAAAGAATTATATCCTTCGTTTAATGTGCGTGCTATACACCCACCATGTGTCCCACTTAGAGGAATTGCCACCCAATTATTAATAACAAAATCATGAATGAACTTCCAGCGGCGGCGATGTCGTGTGAGAGTAAACTAAACATTTTAAAATTGTTTTTATTGATCGATTTATAACAATTGCTTTTATTTTTGAAAATTTCAATTCCAGTCGGTGGAGGGAGCACCTGGTAGAGGATTTGATTTAGTTTAACCGCGACATCGTGCGGTACAAGTTGATATCGTTGCGGTAACATGGAAGCTCCTTTAAATGGTAGAAACATTTTCAACAACATATGCAAAGCAGTTTCATTAATTAAATATTGTACGATTACATACTTCTTTAAGGACCGCAATTCACTGTCAGCAGGTCTGCAACACCAATTCGCGACTTCTATAGTGATTCAACAATTTTAATAACTGGCGGTACTGGATTCATTGGCAAAGTGTTAATTCACAAACTTTTGAAAACTTTTCGTATTAAAAAAATATACATGCTCATTCGAGCCAAGGATAATATGAACACCAATCAGCGCCTGGACGCGTTTTTCAAAGAAACAGTAAGTATTTTTCGAAAACAATTTTTTATTGATTTAAAAAAAAAAAATTCAAGACAGATATGGTGTTCACGTTGCCACATGTTGAATAGTAAATTTTTCCCACTCATCGGCCGAAGTGAAAGTTGTTTGGAATTTCATAATTCAATGGCGGCCGCTTGGATACAGGTTGCAACTTTTGTCGGTATTCTTACAGGTGCGGAGCTTTAAATTGTTGCTTGTAAAACTTTTTTTTAAATTTATAGGCCATTTGCTTGGGTCAAATAATTTGGCATTACTTTTCAATATTAAATTTAGTTTTGTATGGCTTTGCCATAGGAGCCGCTTCCCAATATAAGCAACGATACGTTCGGTTAGCTTTTTAATCAATTTGGCATTAATTGTCATTTTAACATAATTCAGAGTTCAAAAGTAACTGAAATGGTTTACTCAGCGATGCTGTACTCTTTGAAGACCTGACAACGCGAGTTTAAATATAAGAAAGAAGTAAGAACCCAAAAATCAATTAATAGAGCAGAAAAATTACTATAATTTAAGGTGCATTTTTACATGGGAAAAAATTACAGTATTGAATTCTGTTGAATAGAGTCTCAGTTATAAATCAGTCAAAGTATAAATTTTCAGTTGCACTGAGTTTTCGATGGTAAGCTGATCGCACTGAAAAGTGCGAGTGAATTTTCAGGACGCACGGGGGTTGGTTAATCGAATAAACCTATTATTCTTCACGAACTATTATTTTTTAATGAAGCTGACGCCACTCTTCTCAATTTAAAATCCCAAATAATTTAACACTCAACATATAAGTATAAGGAAACCTAGCAACTTTCATTGTATTCATATCAAAAAAAAACTTGAGTTATTAGTTTTCTTTATCTCCACAATGTCTTATAAATTTATGAATTGTCTTATAAGTTGGTATAATTTTCTTTGCAGATCTTTGACAGTATTCAACAGGAGAGCCCCGATTTGTTTGCAAAAGTTCAGGCGATTCATGCAGATTTCAGTGCACATGACTTGGCCATATCGTCTGCAGATAAGGATATGCTATGTAACGAAGTTCAGGTATTTTTACGACAATTAAGGTCCTTCATGTTAAATCATTTATCTATGGTAAAGACTTGAATTTTACACCATCAACAAGTTGCTTCCTGACTTAAATTCAAATACATGAATTTCACAGGAATTCATGCCCTACACTGACATAAAAAAAAGACGAAAAAACTACATTTCATCATAACTCGCCTGCTGTTTGTCCTAGTTCTTTTTCATTACCCTTGTTTACTCGTACCTGTATCCGTATTGACGGGTGCTATGTTTCAACGCGTTCGAGTACTCAATTCAATTCCATGCCAGCGCGGCTTATAAACAATTTGCCTCCGGGTCTTTTTTTCTACGCGTCAGATAAACATTTTATTACTCTAGTCCTGAAAATGTTATTGCACTGTATCGAAAGGCACAATTCATCGACCAGGATAACAGCCCTCCGAGTCTATTGTGCAATGGGGTTGCACCGAAAACTGTGCATGTTCCTATAATATTTGTTTTGCTCGTTAACATTTTTTTTTCTAGATCGTATTCAACGTAGTTGCATCCGTGAAATTTAATGAAAAACTCAGCGATGCAATTGATATAAATGTCTTGGGGACGAAAAAAATCCTTGATTTGGTGATGGAAATGCGACATTTAAAGGTAAATAGCGCTGGGCCATAACATAAAAAAAAAACAAATAATTGCCAGCAACTGGAACAAATTAATGGGTTTTTTGTTTTTCAGTCTTTTGTACATATCTCGACATTGTATTGTAATTGCAATCGGAAATTTATTAAAGAGCAGGTATATGACACAGAAATTGGCTATGAGAAAATTATGCAGGTTAGTAAAAATATAAGCAAGGACATTGCGTGTTGGATTCATAAATATTTATTCGTTTCGATTTGTAAATATTTTTGATTTTTGAAATGGAATAGTTTAACATATTATTTTTGATTGTTTGCGTTTGCAGATATATCGAGTATTGGACGATGAAACTTTGGAGAAAATTCGACATTGTTTGATTGGAGAGATGCCAAACACATACACGATGACAAAGAACTGCTCCGAGAATTTGGTCAATCACCATGCGTACTTTTTGCCAGCAGGGATATTCAGACCACCTATTGGTATGTTTGAATAATATTCTTTAACACAATTACCACAATTGGAATAAAAAATTGGAATGGAAAACTGAAAGAAACAGTAAGAAAGTGCAACAGGGCGTGTGTATTTGCTTGGTCCGTCTGTGTAATTTTTCTAAGTACTCAGAAACAACCTAACTTTATTGACCGACCTGTTCAATTTAGCAAAACCGAAACCCATATAATTGCTGGAGATGGTCAATTAAAAGATTAAATATTTATCCCTTATCCATTTCAGTGTCAACTTACAAAAATCTCGAAAAAAAAACCGAAAAATATTCGTGCGCAAAAAATATTTGAATATATTTTTTCGTTCCCTACAAGTATGAAGCTATACACGGAGTGGCCCTTTGTCGAAGACTAAGCAAATTATAGAGCGTATTTATTTTCTTATTTTGTACAGAGAAAGTATGAAATTTGATACGATCCGCCCACAGCCACGCCCACAATTGACTTGGATGTCAGACAACCTCAAATTTACATTTTATGTAAAATTGCCTTTTGGCCAAGTTAGACAAGGCATAGGACCTAATTCAAGCAGCAACGGGTGAGAATATGTGCCTGGAATATAAACCCCGCCAGTCACTGATAATGGCTTACATGTTAATTATCCTGGGACGAGCAGTAATGCTCGGGTCAGAGCTAGTCGGTTTCCGGGGGATAGCAAAATAATCCAACTGCCTAAGCGCAAGCTCAGAGTCGCGAGTTGGAATGTTGGAAGCATGATTGGTCGTAGATACGAACTTGAAGAGATGATGGAAGAATGCGAGTGTACAGACGAATGTACTAGACACTACGGAACTGAACAAGGTAGAAACGGAATCGGTATAATCCTTGCGGCAGCGCTACTTGATAGCATCTTGAATATTTTAAAGCCAAGTGAACGGTTGATGTCTCTCAAGCTGGTGGTGTGGAACATAGTTAGTGCATATAGGTCCCCAAGTTGGGTGTGAGCAGAGGAAAAAAGATGCATTCTGGATAGATTTTCATGATCTCATCAAGGTGATCCCAAAGGAAAAGCTTTTATTTGTAGGCGGAGACTTGAAAGGACACGTCGGGAAATCTAACGAGGACTATGAAGACTGTCATGGTGGAACTCTTCTGGTGAAGATATCCTAAACGTTTGAAGATATCCTATATCAACAACTCAAACGGTCTTATCGTGCTTAATACCGTGTTCGTCAGAGAAAGCAGGCACCTGATCACTTACAGCAGCGGTGGGAATGAGACCCAGATTGTCCATCATTTGGTTCACAGTTCCCTTAAATCGCGGGTCAAAGATTGTAAAGCGATTTTAGGTGAGGCGATAACTACACAACACCGGCTGCTGCTGCCCGTTATTTTTATGGAACCGGAAAAAAAAAATTAAGCAAGCAAAGGTATCTGGGAGAATAGACTGGTACACTTTGGATAAGGAAAAAGGCGAAGCATTTTTAACGCGATGCAAAACTCTGTAACATCAATGATGAAAACGATGATAGAGTGCAGAGTCCAAGATAATGTGGGATGACCTACAGCGAACGTGCATAGAGAAGGCCAAATCACTCCTAGGCACTTTAAAAGGCAACTAACTGCAAGCAGGTCAATGAAACATGGTGGTGGTCAGATGAGCTGAAACTAGTGATCAGTGAAAAGAAAACAGCATTCAAGGCATGAAAGAAGTATTCCTATAACAGAGATAAAAATGCTTCGCCTGGAATTGACATTTTGAAATAAAAGGCATTTTGAAATAAAATGTAAATTTGAGGTTGTCTGACATTCAAGTCAATTGTAGGCGTGGCTGTGGGCGAATCTTCTCAATTTTCATAATTTGTCTGTACAAAATGGGAACCAAGCAACGCTGCAAATTTCAGTTTCCTAACTCAATTTTTAAGACCTTAAAAGTGCATACATACATACGGACGGACGGACGGATGGACGGACATGACTAAATCGACTCACCTGTCGGTTTCGATCATATCTCTAAAAGGTCTTAGGGGTCTACAGTGGTTATTTAACTGTGTTACAAACTATACGTTAAAATTAGTATACCCTCGCACGGGTATAACAAATTGTTGTGAAGGGTGCTCTTTTACACATTTTTAGCTTCCGTCACTTTTGCATTGTGTTACATGATACAAAGATTTTACCTCGAGTTTTTGAAGGAATCTGTTATCTTAGATATAGTTCACATTCAGGCTTGACCGCAACAAATTCTGCGAGTCAAGACTGAATTCTTAAAACCAAACCTTATCCGGGACATATAAAAAAACATCCGCATTTAGTTATTCTTTATCTGAGTTTTTAGTTTATTTACAGCCTGCAATCTCCAAAACCAACCTTAGTTCTAATATCTTCTTGTTGTTTAATACTGTATCTATAAGCTACGCAAGTTAAGCCGTAGAGATGAAAGAGGTCACGACTTAATCGCTCAGGAAAATTATTATTTCCTTGATTTAGTGGCAAAAGTAGGTACGTAATTTTTTTGAATAGCCTCCTCGTAAATTGTTTCGCAATTCAATGCTTGTATAACTAAGCAGCCAATATTCGAGGGCTTAACTGAAAGAGCCGTTCGGATACAACATAAAACAGAAATGCTTTTACAGAACCACAAGCTTCGGTTAAACAATACAAAATAAAACAAAAACCATCAAACATTCGTTTAGATAAAGCCAAAACCTCCCCCGAAATCAGATCAAAAAACTGAAAAGCAATGGCAAACTTTCTGCCCTCCTTGAGGACCAGAATAATTGAGATAAATTGCAATATTTCCAAATCCCTGAATTATTACACACAATTTCAAAATGAACTACAAGCAAGTAGAGGATATTATTTATTAGACCTTCGTTGGCATCGCCTCTGCCCGCAACCACAAATATGCATCATCAGCGCATATCTTTTGGAAAATTTGTATCTGCATGAGACATTGTTGCAAAACTTGTTCATTAGGGTCCACCGCTCCCTCGAGTTGGCCGTGTTTCTCTACCACACCGCATCAGAAGTGCATATTATCTCACAAATTGCAACCGAAAACTTTTCAAATATCAGCTTACGATTCACAGCTCTAGGCTGGAATATGCAACAACAAAAGGAGGTTTTTTTCCCTCGCTACTTTTGTCCTTCAAATGAGAGTCTTCTTACACAACTCTGAACTAGTTTCCTTTTGGTGCCATCTATTTTAGTTATGTCAACCTACAAGGAGCCCTTTCCCGGCTGGACTGATAATTTGTACGGACCATCCGGTGTATGTACCTGGTCGGCAAGAGGACTCGTCCGTTGTATCCATGGCAGTGCACACTGCAAGGCAAACCTTGTCCCGGCGGATTATTGTGTCAATGCAATGATAGCGAGTGCTTGGGATGTGGCCAGAAGGTAAGTGAACGCTGTACAATGCTGCCTCGTATATTTTCATTAGAAAACCACTTTCTCTACTTTATGTACGTACCTACGCTGCCCAACTTGACTTGGAATTTTTCGGATTACTACATTGTCGAAGGTACCAAATGCGAAAATGCGAACCAGCTGAGATACCGGTGTACAATTACATCTTCAATGGCAACAATTTGACCTGGGGTCAGTATATGCATTTGGCTCGCAGGGGATTCCACGAACCATTTGACAAGGCTTTATGGTAAGTCCTCTAGGATCAATAAATTTTCCTTTGTCCGTTCTTTTTTTCTGGTGTTTGCTCAGCTTCAAACCCTGGCCTCGCCACCGCACACCACTCATGCATAAATGCATGCACGTGTGCGTTTTTGTCGGAACATTAGAACCGGACATGGAACATCGACGTATACTGGAGGCAAAAGCACACAATGCCAGTGAAATGGTGGTCGCAGTTGCAGTCCCTCCAACTAGAGGGACAAACGCCGTCCATATATCCTTATGAACAGCAACAGCAGAATACAAGCTTCAAAGGGACCCATACAAAAAGGAAAAAAAAGCTCTTACTCACAAGAATGCTGAGAATTTATTTCTCTCCTGTTGTTCTTTACCTCGCCAACGGTACCCACATCCGGATGTGAGTGGCTGGAGCGGACCTTTTTTCAGCATTGGTTTGCTAACCTTTGTCTCCGGCATCGCGCTCACATATTGAATTTGTAGGACTCTATCTCATCGGCACCGGAGCATATGGACCCGTCAGATTCGGTGTGGAAGCGAGTTACATATAGTGGTGCAGCTTTGGGATCGGTTTTGTCCTTGTGGGTCTCTTTTGAAAAGCGGTGCTTCTGATTCTGAGCTCTCAGCCCCACCTAGTGCATGTGTGCATGAATTCCACACTCTGTCATCTGGTTGTATTTTTCAGGTGCTTCTCCTACATAATAATTCCATCGAAGCCAGTACACCGTACGCTTACGTTTCTGCTGCACAACATTCCTGGCTATATTTTAGATTTAATTGCCATGGCAACTGGACAGAAGCGAATGTAAGTTGCCCTGTGATAGTGATTTATGCTCATGGACTGTAATACAGTCTCAATGCGCCCACGCGCTTTGTATCATTTGCAGCTACACAAAGTCATACCGAAAAATAGCGAAAGTAGTCGACATGATGTCCTGGTTCGGATTGAAGGAATGGAGCTTTGCGAACGACAACATAGCCGAGTTGGATCGGCTCCTCGTGGACAGTGAACGAGCGATATTGCCATTCAATTTGGCATCAATCGATTGGCCTGAGTACTTTCGCAGCTATCTCAGTGGTATACGAAAATATTTCTTCAAGGACAAAGAAGATAGATTGGAAAAGCGAAAAAAGATTTATCGGAGGTTTGTATAAAGTTTGGTGGCGGTAGCTCCCACTTAATACTTCCTAATTACTTTAAGTTTTCATTGTGATTCTTAATATAGGATAGTGCTGGTGCATGTTCTTATAAAGACGACCCTGGGACTGACGCTAATTATGGCCATTATAAGAATGTACCTCAAAGCCTTGAATTTTGTTCCAAAAATTTTTCTTTGAAGTCTTATGTGACGATGTTTATCACTTTTGCAAAACTTTTGAAACTGTGCCGTTATGAATTATGTGCATTTACTTGAATAAATTACTGTGAACAGAAATAAACTACGGTGACTCCTTGTGACTTTTAATTGATAAATGCAGTAAAACATGTTCGCCCATACTTTTAAGTTGTTATCAATAGTTGAGTGTAAAGATGAAAAGGCATGGCAAAAAGCTTTTTTATAACTCACCCAAGGCACTTAGACTATGCAATACTGAGGGTATATTCCTTTTAATGTATAGTTTCTAACAAAGGTAAATGATGACACTATTTTTAGCGGTCCTTCAAAATATGGAAAAATTGTAGGTCCGTCAACAAATTATCACTTCCAAATGATAAGTCATAGCTTTGAAACTGCGAAAATTAAAAGTGAACGCATACAAGCTGATTTTTTTCCATACCCACTGAACTGTTTAATAACAGTTTGAAATTTCACGTGAAAATTGTTGAAATGTTTTTTGGTACTTATTTCTAAAAGTTGAGTTAATTTAGTTTTTGTAGAAAAATTTAGTTTTGAAAATATTGAAAGTCTATTCAGAAATGACGGTTTGAAAAAGATGCCATTTTTAACTTGATTTAGGCCATAACTTTTGAGCCAAAAAGCTTATTTGAACTCTGAACTGAAACTGAAACTGCTTTTTAACGTATTTTTCTTTTAATTTTTTTACGACAATCATGTTAAAAATTGGTGTAAAAAAAGCGTTTATAAAGAAGGATAGCTGTTTTTAAAATTTTCAAAATCGTCGTTTCCAATCTAAGACTATTTTAAATACCTAGAAAAAAACAGCCTCTTGTACGTTTTTTTTTTTTTTAAATTGTTGCTCACAGAATTTATGAATATCAGGCATATCTAGTAACAGGCATAGTCAACAGTACAGAACATAGTAAATCTTCCAAATTTCGAAAAAAAACCATAGCAATACTGAAATATTCAAAAGCTTCCAAACTTTGTAAAACCAGAAAAAAGCCAAATGTACACGCTTCTAGCATCGCAATGGTAAGGACAAGCTAGTTTAAAATAAGTTAAAAAATTTCAAAATTTTAGTTTTAAGCTTAAGGTTTTCTATGCCTATTAAAAAAGCGAAGATAAAAAAACAGCACGTTTTAACGTTTTCTCAAAGATCTGTTTACTGAATTTAAGAAAAACAGTCAATGCTAGCGCAGGTAGTTGAAATTGAAATATTGAAATGTTTAACGGCTTTTGAAAAAATTTAAATACATATTTTATGTTATTTAAACGATTAAATTCGGAGATACCGCGTCACTTTTTATTTATTTGTTTCCCGACGTTTCGATCGTGTTGCAACGAACGTGGTCACGGGTTGAACTGCTGCGATGAGCTTTTTTGTGCTTTTGTTTTTTCTTTCATCTTCGTCTTCTTAAGTTGAACCGGTGCGTCGCGCTCTTCTGGGCGACTGTTGGTGGTGATAAAGCTTGCACTTGCTGTTGTTGTGCTTGCCGTGCGCTCATATGTTCTTGTATATACACTACGCTTATCACGTCAGTCTCTTCGTTGCTTCGTTTGGTTTTTTCTTTTAGGCCATTTATGAGTGGGTCCCATGCACTTGAGAGCTTAAAACTTTGATCTCTGTTCAAGTTTTTGTTCTTTTTTCTATCGCCTCTCGTACGGTTCTTGGAATATAAAAATGTTCCGTCGAAATAAGGTGAGCTTTATCAAAACGTATGAAGTGATCCTCATTTTATGCTAAATGTTCACAAATCGCAGATTTTGTGACTGCATTGCTTTGAACAGTTTTAATGTGTTTTTTTTTTCGTTTTTTACGTTTCGATAAAGCTGCTAGTAAAATTACCAAATCACAACCTACATGAACTTCAAGCCACAAAAAACAGTTTTTTTAAGAAAACTAAAATCGAAGACAAAAAACTGGAACAAGTTTTTTGCCACCCTGTATTTGAACAATTTAGATTTACAAAACTTAAATATCGCCCAACATGAGAACAGAAGAATTGAAAGTCCACGCCCGTTTTCGGTAGCGTGGCCCATACAAATAAATTGACTTAATACATATGTGTCAGATTAGGCCGACATTCTTTAAGATTGGGATTCGTTGCAGACAAACGGTTTCACTTTATCACTTGTTTATAATATTTATATACAATTCTATGCAACCAAATGCATTTTATTATATATGTGATAATAATCATATATTTTCAACGGTCCGCCCAAAAATGAAAAAGCAACCTCACTCCAATGACCGTCCGTCTTTCCGCGGCTGTAACTTCTGAACGGTGAGTGGTAAAAAGTTGAAATTAAGTACAATGTCCGTGGAAATAATGAGAACGCCTACACGGGGTATTTTTATATACACAAATATAATAATTAGTTTATATACAGTTTTAATTTTGATGTTAAAAAAGGCAAAAAGTGTTTTGGCGCTAAGTCTAAAAAGTTTTATAGCCAGAAGAAAAAAAAAATTGTAACGCGCACTAAAAAATTTCTTGGTTTTGTCAATTATCTCGAATTCTTGTAAATTTTTGAAAAGTTTTTGAGAAATAATATATTGAAATATTGAAAATACCTATGTGCCTGTTTCCAAAGTGGTAACGGTCATAACATTTTAACTAGTTCATTAAAAAGGCCGCAAATTTGAGCAAACAGATACCTATAGTATCTGCTGCCTAAAATCAATTTAAACCGTTTTTAAACTGCAGTTTTGACGTATTTTTAAAAAAATAAGTAAGAAAATGATGTCTCCACCACGATCTCCGATGCTATTTGGGCCAGATTATTTGCAAAAACTCAGACACATAGAACTACTTGCATTTTTCGGAAAACTATAGAAAAAAAATAAAAATAGAGTGGCGCAACAGCTCGAGGTGAACCAGGGCCAACTTCTCAACAATGTATGCTGGTGTGTTAATTTCTTTACATACAAGGGGACCTACAATTTTTTGCCGAATCCGAACGGCACTTTGAGAAGTTTTTCAAGACAAATGATAATCTCGAAGGGATTGTCAGACTCTTGCGGAGGTGGGGACCGTGAAAAAGAACAAGTCTTTTTTTTTTTTTCAGGTGACGATGGCAGGATTCGAACCCAAACCTCCGGCGTAGTAAGCACACACACTAACCACTACGCCACGGCACCCCGGAAAACTATAGAAACTTTCGAATATTTAGCAGATTCTGTGATTTAGCTCGAAAATTTCAAAAACATTTTTCAAAATACTCTAGTAAAACGTATCTAAGGTAAAACGGATCGTAAAGACATTTGGTTTGTATATAAGACCTATGAAGAAAATTCTAATATTTTGAAATCTTTCAAACCTGGCGTTCTAACTTACAATTTTCTCAAACGGTTTAAAAAACATAATAAAAACCCAAATTTATAACCGATAACTAAAACGCTTGTGCCCAGAGTATTAACAAAAAATAGCCATTGCTAGCGCGAAGTACATGAGAGTTAAAAAAAGTATATATAAAGGTATTCAAAAAAAGATTTTGAATAGTCGTTTTATGAATTTAAAAAAAAAAGAAACAAACAAAAAAAAAAAAAAAACAACGAGTGGGAAAGTGCAACAGTGCGTATGCAAAAGCTTCAGTCCATCTACGACGGATTGCAAAATACCCGACCATACCAAAAATAACACTGCCACGCCTCCAAAAAGTGGGCGGGATACACAAATATAACTGTTGAATGCTTTATACGATTTTTATCGTATTTTTATCGCTTTATCGATTCTCCTGTCGGTCCTAGTCATATCTCTAAAAAGGTGTAATGGGTCTATGGTGATTATTTCACTGCGTAACAAACTATACATCAAACTTAATATACCCTTGGTCGGGTAGAAAAAACC
The DNA here is from genome assembly GCA_947623515.1 of Neoascia interrupta. Lineage (NCBI taxonomy): Eukaryota > Metazoa > Arthropoda > Insecta > Diptera > Syrphidae > Neoascia > Neoascia interrupta. The sequence continues at coordinate 216,721,954 of OX392463.1, read as the reverse complement.
GTGTAATATGTACCGTTTCGCAAAAATCGCAGACATAGACAATTTTTTGAGGTTTGAATGAAAAGTGTAGTAGGGCTGAGATATTGTATAGTATGCCTAAAATCGTTTAAGTTAATTTACTGAAATGGTGGTGCTAAAAATACATATAATTTCTGTTTCCATGTAAAAAACTTAATTTTACGAAAGCAGAAACCAATTGAGTAGCAAGCCAAAATATGAAAAACATTTTGAATAGAAGAAACCAGTTTTAAATTTTTCGAAGTTTTACCATTAAAATTAAAAAAGATCAATTAGTCTTTACCCAGGTATGGTAATCAGGTCTGCTTAGATCGACAATCTTGGCTGGTGGTAAAATTTTGGAAATTTCAAATTTTATGCTGGTCACGACAGATAAATCCTATAGGAACAAAATGTTCGAATTGAGCATTCATTTTTGCTCAATTTGAACGAAAGTTTTAAGTGTGGCTCAGCTTTTGCCGAAAAAGCATCTATATGGAAAGACAATCTTGTGGTTTCCCACTTATGAGTATAAGCCAAGATTGAATATCAAAACAGACCTGAATATCAAACTAGGGCAAAGACGTTATAGGTTGTGAGTTTATGTTATTTGAGATTTTCTTAAAAAGTACCAATGCACCGGTCCTCCACTGCAACCGCTATCTCTGAAAACTTATGTTATCTTTTCCTTTAAAGGCCTATGGCGAACAAGGCCCTCTTAGAGCCAGATTGCGTTGGATCATAGATACCTCAACGTGACACCTCACGATGAGTAAACACAGATAAGATTTATTGAATTAGCCTGACCAAAATAGGACTTAACAGTCTGTTTGTATCATGTTTGTATGTCTTCAAATGTCAGTTTCGGATCGATTGAAATTAAAAACGAAATTGTGCCAATAAAAACTTACATACAATACGCAAACATATCGCTTTGCTAATAAATGTCTCCATAAACTTTTGTTAACTTTTGAACCACTAAGAACAAGGACCCGACTCTGTTTCTAAATTTTATAAATCAGACACATATGTCCGTAGACTGTGCATGGGATGTCTATTAAATCATAAGCCAGTCTCATTTTCATCCATGTAGAACTCATTCAACCCTGACATGATACCAAACATTGTAATAAATCTTTTTGAGGACACATTTCGGTCGCCTCGGATCCCTTAATATCGCTCTAAACAGTTAAGACATCACCCGACACGCACACACTCAGTCCTAGCCCTAGAAGCATATCGTCCTTTATGCTGATGCTCTTCGTCGCCACCGCCTCCGCGTCCTCGGACCTGGCCAAGAGATACATCAAACACAAGAGTGTTGTTACCCAATGGGTCGTGATAATTTATTACTTTTAACCGTTATTTTTTGCTCGTTTACCGAAACGAGTTTCCTGCTTACCAAGTGTTAAATTAACATCGTGCCAACTGAAGGCCAATTATTTTTCTCTCTTGCATCCGTTTCCGTTCTATCGTCTGTTACTCGGTTTCACCTGGAACGTTATGATCCATTGTGTGAATTAAAATCCTTTTCCGTGTTTTCCTGCTTTCCGTTTGCCGAACTTTAACCACCTAGCAAGGAGCGCACCGCACCAGGGCGAGTGAAACCAATATTCAATTATCTTGTTCATCGATATTCAATTAATTTTGCAAATTTCTTCTGAGCGTTAGGGCATGCAATGGAGTCCGGCCAAAGACGAGCCATAGCAGGAGATTTAATTACGGACACGTTCGTGGTGTGGTAAAGATGCCGCCCGCCGGTCGGCCACCACCGCGTGTCCATTCGGGAAAGGATCAAAATTCTCACGAATTGCATGTATCGGGTCGGGCGGGAAGCAAAAGCAAAGCGGGCCATGATTATGATGCTGATTTCTCTGTTTTCGAGTCCATTAGATTATAGCTATGGAAACGATGGAATGGTGGCTGGGAATTCAATTATGAATCCGCCCTGTATAAAGGTGATATAATTGAAAATTAAATGAGGTCATTGCGAACCCTTGAAAAGAGTGCTGTAGCTGTTAACCCCCAAGGCAACGTATATAACTGCACAGTACATCTCATTCGAAAGATGAAGTGCTAAACTGGTGCCGAAGGTGCTTTCCGTTTTTATTCAGAGTGCCAGGAGAACACGAATCATGACTAATGGAAGAGGGGAGAAGAAAACTCGCTCAAGTTCATTCTATGAATTTATTTTTTTTTGTTCTACCTATTATAGGTACAAAGAAACTCTAAATTTTGAACTTGTATCTGTATGTAGATCTTTATAAATTAAGAATTTAGTGCAGAAGAGGTTTTTTAATTGGTTTTCCTAAATTGGTTTGTGCGATGATAAAATGTTGAATATTTAATAGTGTTCCGCACGCATGTGAAAAAGATGATGAACTTTGTCTAGGTTCCAACTTCTTCTTCTTTTTTCTGTTTTGGTGAACCTATGCCCTGAACTAAGGTGTCCATTTATTAACCTTTCGTCATCTGGGTTCTGATCTACGGTAGAAAGTCATTAACCTTGTCAAAGTCAGATGAGGACGCTCAAGATGAAAACACATTGGGTGATTTTTGGAGAAGACAAACTTGATGAAGAGCGTAGGAGAAGATATGACACAGAAACGAATGTACAGCCATAACGACGGACCTAGAAAAATCAGATACCAGTGATTGCGGTGGCTTAATTATCTAGAGCTGTGACAACTGTGAACGAGGTCCCGGGTTCGATTCCGACCGGGGCAACAAAAGCCCTCCGAGACCTCTAAATGCGTCGTCCGGAATCGGCAAAAAATGTAGGTCGCCTCTACGTGACTCCATGTGTGTAAAAACACCTAAAACGTTAATAAGGTTGTGAGAGGTCAGGCGAGGGCTCTTCTGAGCTGTGAGTGCCAATTATTTTTTTAAATCATCCAGAGCGCGTGGAATCTACCTGGATGGACAGCGCGCATATGAGTGAGACAATTCCTTATCCAACGTCGCGTGCAAGACAGGAGTTAGTTAGATAAAACTAAAGCTGGGTGACGGAGTTTGTTGGTTGAGGGCTCAGACTCAACACGAACTGTAGAGCCGACTTAAATTACCAAGTAAGTTGGTGTAACCTAAGCTAAGGTATCATGACCCTCGGAGTATTCATGCATTTCTATAATAGTCCGCTGGTAAGATTCCCTACATTTTATTCCTGATTCCGCTAAGCCTTTGTTTGAATCCTTGGTTTTAACATTGGTAGGAACTCTTCTTTAAACGTACCAATACGAACAGTTTTTGTCATGGTCTATTTTGCTGCAAACGAGTTAATTTGTGTGGTGGCTTCCTTGTACCTTTATAAGTACTTCGTATTCTGTCCAGCTCTGTGATCTGTATTAGAGCACATGACTTTTCTACAACTAACTGGGTGTGTTGAGATTTCCCTTCAGAAAACTGGCCACAAAAAAAAAGCGAAATTTTCTCGCTATTCACCAACTCATCTTTCTTTACGATTAGCCCATTGACCTCAGGTAGATCTCGGGTGGGTCAGAGACTGCACAGCAAAGACGCATCATCTTTTTGGAACTTAAACCATACCCTTTGCCCTTAAAACATACAAGCTTCAAGTGATGCTTGCAGCTATGGTTGACCATCTATAATTAGGTCCGTCAGTTTTCGCTTAAATTAACAATCAACCAATAATGTTAAAAGTTAAGAGCTTAAGATGCGTTCCTGGTCTGCACCGACGTCAACTTAACGGCATAAAAATTTAGAAACTACGCAAATCTTCAAATTGTTGTTCAATTGGGGAAGATAGATTTTGGTTGCCTTTTGTTTCCTAAAATAATTACTCATACTAAACCACGCCGAGCAAGGCCAAAGAACAGGCATAAAAAAGGTTCGGCGAGAGGTTGGAGCACGATTACCGATCTGCAAACAAGACATGCGAGGCAGACTTTTCGCCGGCTTAAAAGGAGGAAGTTGAATATCGTTCAAGGGGTTAAGTCCAAAGACGGAACTCTTCTTTCAAATGAGAACGACGTCTTTCGCAGATCGAGCGAACACTTTTTTGCACTGAGGGTTGCAATCCCGTTGCTGCCGAGATTAGGGTGGAGAATAGTCCTACAGTAGATGAAGTCACTGCCGCGATTAAATCCCTTAAAGTGGGTAAGTCTGCTGGAGTTGCTGAAATCGGGCCAAAAATACTCAAGGCAATGACCAAACCGGTCTACGCAGGTTTTGTAGATTTGGAAAATTTCTATCACCGGGTTCCTCGGGATAAACTCTAGAGAGGTTTGCAGGACTATGCACTGAGTGGGTCTCATCTGAGGCGCCCATTTACGGAAGTGGCACTTCTCAGTTGACTCTTCAGCGTTTGGTCACCAAACCTCGGATCAGTGGCAGACATCAGTCAATCAATCATCATTCATCATCAAACAAACGCAAGATCGGCCGAAATATTTCCGCGGTCCGTGAAATTTACAGCTACCTCCCTGTGCACAAAAACTAGGCAAGGAGGTCACCAGTAAGAATGAGCGATACAGATTTGTTTACAGTGCAAAATAAGCCATAAAGACCTAAATGACATGTGATATAGTTCCAGCTAAACGGTGCTGCGTGCCACATAGTAGACACCAAAATTAATGACATTCGGCATGAACTGTTAATTGGCCTGAGCTTGCTAGTCGAGAATTTGGGCTAGCTGCGAAAACCTTGTAGCTGACGACTGTTTGGAGTTGGGAAAGTTCTTAAAGCCCCCTTGATAAAGGAGCAAGCCGACCTTTGAACCTTTTAGGTTTCACTCTCGTCTTTTCTTGCAACATTCCAAGAACTAGCCCACTAGGCTCCGGCCAATCGCATCGCTTCCATGATGATCTATTTTGTCCTGTTATACTGTAATCTGAGATTTCTTAAGATGAGTTTTTTGTTTATGTTAAGTCCAATATATTATATTTTTCCAACTACTTAGGTCAGTATTGTACCCGACTGCCCTATCATCCTATACGTTCAAGCAATTCTTTTTTAAAAAAATGTGCAAAATCTTTGATGGGCTTAGCTCTGCCTACAGAACTATAGAGTCAATGCAAAACCACCTTTTAAAGAGTACAGAGTGTCAGTCAAACACATAACCGCTCGAAACAATAATTAGTTAATGCAGCGGTTCACCCATTTCTTAAGTAGATCATTAACAACAAGGCTCCACATTAGAAAAGATAGACCAGTCCACGTTGAACGAGACGTTTTTGACGTCATACCTTGTGTCACATCAGTTTTTGCTGATAAGGTTTGTGTGTTATTACCATGCTGCTGAATTATTACTTTTTCCTAGTATGACAAAAAACACTTGCAAGCAAAACAAACGCTTCTTTTGGGATATTAGCCATCCAGATCTGTCGCTGCCCATTGATGACCCAATGTGACAGTTTATAATCCTTTTTCTTGCTACAAATTTTTGAAATCTCAATGAGTTAAACGCTATCTGCGGACGCCGCACAATGACCCTGATATGTTTTTAATTACAAAATGAACTTCAAATTGAAATGGCAACTGCATCAAGTGAATGCAGGAGGAATAATGGGAGCACAAAAACCCTCCACATCACTAAAGTCTCCTTGGAACGAGAGCTAAGTGCATCAAACACAAGCACTCACTCAGTGCGAGCACGCAAATCGAAAATGCAAAAATTTATGGAAAAAAAGGAGAAATAAGTGCGCCCCTCATCTGGGTGACCCCCACTGGATGGCGCTAGCAGGGCGTAATGTCCTTTCGTTCTTTTGCATGCAGTACGAACGCATTCCCATAATGCAAGGATGAATGTGTGTGCACACATGGAGCACACTCGCCTTGCCATCAACTTTACCCTGTAAACGAATGCCAGATGGGAATTTCACTTTACACTTAAAGCGCTGCGCGAGGAGAAGACGCCAAGAGGCGGTACGGACCAGCACGCAGAATGACTTCTGGGGAGAAAGTTTCTGAGAAAAGTTCCTCATCGTTGTCGTCATCTTCTCTGCTTACAAAACTGAATGCAAATTTAATTTTCTGCACTTTAAATTAGATTTTCTGAAAATTAAACGCAATTTACTCTACCAAAAAGGCTGTAGCGCACTCCAAGGGCCATGTGTGTGGAATCCGTTCAGGGTACATGTGCTAGACTAGACACGGAGCACACATGACTTAGTTTGGCAGAGGGTCGCCCCGAAGATGCAGAGGGGACATATACCGAATGCATTTGCGTTGCCAGTGCGCCCTTTTTCCGCCCGGCGTATAAATCAGGCTGGGATAGAAAGCAATAGGCGAATGCACCTCAGCTATACTAAGGGTGGAGGAGGTGGTGGTGGAACATTTGAGCAAGCATAAAATCATAGTTTATGAGTTTTTACGGATTTATGGAACGTTAAGTACTTTTGAAATAGTTTTCATTTAATTATGTAGCTTATGTGTGTCCGTGTGGTGTGGTGTGGAGGAGTAGGTGCGCGGTACCTGGGTGCTGGAGCAGCACGGGCCGGAAGCAATCGGGGCGTAAAACAGGATGCGATTGCACGTTATGATTTCTTCGAGTCGAGTTCCATTTAATGCCAACGTCCGCTTGTCATCACACATTCATCGTACTCTTCGTCGTCTTCGTCGTCGTTGTAGCCTCAGCACCCTCAGAAAGAATATGTCAGTGTGCCTGCCTAGTTTGCAGTTTGTAGCGAAATGTGGGCCAAACAACAGCAAAGACTTAGTCAAATGGGGGGCTAAAAGTTTGCTCTATGTGTGTGGATTATGAAATGTTGATTTAAGGTCTTGGTAGGAAAATTAAATTAAGATTTATGAGTGAGAGCACTTGTGAAATACAAATATTAATTTGAGAAGTTCGTTCGTACGGATTAAATGGATGGCAACGGCATGACTCATGGAGAGAGCGAGGATAGTGTATCATTTGATGGGGTATTAGGAATTTATTTGCAACAAAATTTTGGATGATCTAATTACTCAAAGAAGGACGGATTAGTTGTATGAATATGATGAATCGCTTCTCAGAACCTTTGAAAATTTTGGGAGTTAGGTAATAATATTCCGTGTCTGCACTCTTCTTGCTGTTGGGAGATAAGAGAGTTTGGTTACCGGGCTGACGCGAAAATATACGTATTTCAAGGAAGAACGCAGTCGAGCATTTTTGTTCTTGAAACAGAAGAACAAATTCATTTCTTAACAAAGAGCATCTTGTAGCTGAATTCAAAGATGGGTGCATATCTATTTGCTTTTGGTATATTATTAGAAAAATTAAGAATAAATGAAAAAAGTTCATCTTCAATTCGATTTTGATATCTTTGAGTAGGCATTTACCTATTCTAATTCTATCGCATACGAACCAATATAGCTTTTTGTATTTATGTTCATTAAGCGAACAAAAATAGAAATGCAAAGTCAGATTTACTTAAGCGATGCGATGGTCATCTGCAATTATACAGACACAATAAATTCTTTGTTAGTTTATAAATTCTTTCGGTAATTAGTTCGAGGTAGATTTACAATCATTTTCATACTCCACCGCATATTAAAGAGACTTTATTAATTTTGCCCCATCTGGGGTTTCCGGTCCTCAGTTCGGTGCCTCAGCAGGTGGCGGATAGGAGAATGCTCACAAGATATGGTGGGTAGAGGTATGAAAAACATCCGGGCGGACCAAAACCAGTAACAAACGAAAAATCCAGTAGCGTCTGTCGCAACATGAGCGGCTTCCTGTTATCCAGGTTAGGGTCGGCCATATACAAAACACCATTTTCTCTTCCAATATGCAACCAGAATGGACAACAATAAGATGCTTGCCAGATCTTTCTATGAGATACTCTGCTGGTTATACTACTCTTTATCTCCGTAAAGGCATAACACTTGCGGGGCTAAGCTTTGGTGTTTCTGTGCAGAGTTTTCATGTTTGGCTCATCAGAGTTTGTGTTGGATCGAGAATTGCCTCCTTCTACCTTTTTTATCCCCATTATTGTTTTTGCTCGCGATGTGCTAGTTATCTTAAGTGTAGTCAGAAGCTTTTGATGACGACCTAGTTCTAAGGAATAAAACATGCATAGTTAGTAAAAAGGTGAAGTAATAATGGTAGTTCCAGAAGGCCTTAAAGGCATATAATCTAGATCGAATTGTGGTTTGAATAAGCCATAAATAAACCGCCTGTCTGTATGCGTGTCATATGTTCTTAGACTTTGCTAGACGTCCAAATCTAACTAAAATATAAGGAAAGAAACTATTATGTACTGTAACTTTTGCCTTCCCGCTTGACCATCTGATCATTTTCAGAGTAATACTTACCTGCTACTTTCTTTTTTGTCTAGAACTCTGATGTTATACTGGAACCTTAATTGGGGCTCTAGACGTTATCCAAGATTCTATTAGACGACTCCGGCTAAATACTGATTTTGCTTCTCCTCAACTGAGTACAAGGTAAAAAACGAAGTTTTTTTCTTCCAGTAAAAAGGATGGGTTTCATCTTTTCCGATTCAGATTTTTATGGTGAATGATAAAAATGTTGAAATATACATTTTTTGAGAACAAAGTTTTAGCTAAAACTAGTGAAAGGGTGACAATCCGCTAGGCGAACTGTGGGCAACCCCATCCCAAATGAGCCCAGTTAAGCTTCTAATTGAATATTTATAGTTTTTTTTTTCAGCCTTAAAAGTCATCAAATTTTTTTAATTATATATTTCAACATCAACAAAATCTTTATTCTGGAAGAAATTTTTTAAAAATTTCATTTAGAAATATTAAATAGTAAAAGCCCAATTCCAAAAAAATACGCAGACATCCCAAACGATACTGCCAAAAGTCCTGCATTGTGAAGATTTTGCTTGCAGGACAAGCTTAGGAAATAAGTAAAATAAAAACTGGTGGGAGGGTTACAATCCGCTTAATCGAATTGTTGGATACCCCATCCCAATTGACCACTGTAAAGCTCCGAATTGTTAAAGCTTTAAACCATCTTGGTTGTTAAATTTCAGTTAAGAATCTTCTCTCTTAGAAAGGGGCGTGGTATCCATCCCTTCTCAACAACATCGTATTTTCGTTTATATTTATTATCAGAAAAGGTTTACACGTGTTGATTGCATTTTCATATTAAAAACTTGGTTTATACTTAAAAACGCCAAAAGTGGGCGTCGCGAAAATTTAACCACTTGACTTGATAGTTTACGCACATATCTGAACATTTTATGGTGCAAGTTTTATGGATTTAAAGCAAATATATCAAATAAAAACAGTTTATTAGAATACATATTAAGTACGACCACGCCTACAAGGGGGCGGTATTTACTTTTTTTCCAAATGCCAATCACAATACACTTAAGCGAGGAAATTGCATACCAAATTTCAGCTTCCTGCGACAACCTTGATTTTTCATGCTATTAAGTAAACTGGGCGTTTCAGTGGGCGGATTTCAAAAATTTTTACACTTGTGCTGCTTCGGGACTTAGGAAGATATCAAGTTTCTAGCTCAAAATTTAAGGCCTAAAAACTACCGATAGACGGACGGACATGGCTCATTCGACTTACAATTCGGTCTCGATCATATGCTCTTAAGGTGTTGGGGGTCTACGGTGATTATTTTTCTATGTTACAAACTCTGAATCAAACTTAATACACCTCCTATCCTATGGGATGGGGTATAATCAGTAAGTAAGTGCAACAGTGTGTACGCAGAAGTTACAATCCGTAAAACGAACCGTTGAATATCTTATTTCATGCTGATAATATTGTTATTTTTTGATATTTTGTAAAAAGTTCAAAAAGGGGCGTGGTCGAACCGCCCCTTATTACAAACTATCAATTATAACGCAGATATTTCCAAGTTACGCTTAAATAACGTAAAAATACAATTTTTTATTTCAAAATTTTTATTTGAAAATTCGACCCCTTAAAAGGGACGTGGCTAAAAACTTTGTATTAATGCAATCTGGAATAAAGTCTTTCGTATCTAACCTGCTAATTTTTTTTTATTCTTTCCAAAAATAGGCTTAAGGCCAGTCGAAATTACGTTTTTCTGGAAATTATTAAGTTTTTCTTCAATTCTGCCTCCAAATGTGGGCCTGGCCCAAAGTATTATATGAATAAGACGTAAGTAAAATTTAAAACTTTTTAAGTAAAATTTTTTCGATTTGGCACAAAAATATTGAATTAAATGTATTTCAAAAATGAGCTTTTAAATCGATGCCATGCCCGCTTGGGGAGGTAAATCGATTACGTTTTTATTTTTTGTGTGTAACAATAAATAGTAGATAATAAATACCAAATTTTAGGCTTTTAAGACGTCTTACAGCTTTGTAAGCTATGGAAAAAGTTGCACAATTGCTCCGATTGTGGGCGTGCCTGTGGGCAGATTTGAAAAATTTTCACACTTGTACTATTTCGGATAACAGTAAACCTATGAACCAAATTTCCTAGCTTAAAATTTAAGGCCTAATAAAATCCTGTGACATACAAACAGACGGACGGACGGACATGGCTTACTGACCGATTCAGAATTCGGTCTCGACCATATGCCCTTAATGTCTTGGGGATCTACCATTATTATTTCACCGTGTTACAAACAATGTGACAAACTTAATATACCTCCTATCCTGTGGGATGGGGTATAACTAGTGAATAAGTGCAGTGCTTGGCCTGTAACGAACTTTTATATACCCGAGCCTATTTACCGTGTAACACAAAATCTTTAAGTTGTTTGGCCCGAATTCATATATTTTCTGTTAATTATTTGTATTGGCCACGCCCCCAAAAATGTGTGTGGACTGAAAACTGAAATCAATCGATTTCTATTTATTTATTATTATTTAAATCATGGGAAAAAGCGTGAAAAGATATGAAATAGAGGTTGTCTCACATTGAAGCCAGTAGCCGTTGGTTGGCGGATTTAACTAATTTCCACACTTTGTCTGTGCAACAGAAGCAACAGAACCATGCCGTGCATCAAGTTTTAGCCCTCTGGCTTGATTTTGATTTTGACCCAATATAAGAACAGGAGACAGCACTACAAAAAAAGTATACAACAGACTGTAAAATAATTCCAGGAATAATTTTGATTATTATATAAAATTTTACAAAAACTGCGCAATATAGATGGGCTTAGCCTTAAACAAATGTCGAGGGACCGCTCGGCGTACTTGACGGTATTTTTTTTTTAAATCTGTGTCCTCCTTATATGTGGGCGCCGTGGTGCAGTGGTTCTACACGAGGGGCACGAGGTCCCGGGTTCGAATTCCGACCGGGACAATAAAAGTTTTTTTCACAGTCCGAGAGTATCATTTGACATGAGAGACCTCTCAAATTCGACGTTCGGAAACGGCAAAAAACTGTAGGGCCCTTTCATGTGTGAAAAACACCTGTAACGCACACGTCATGTATGATTGTTAGAGAGGTCAGGCGATGGCTCTTCTGAGTTGCAAGTGCCAATTAGTTTTTTTTTAGTCCTCCTTATATGGATGCTGCCCAAAGCCTGATATGAACGAAATTTAGAATAAAGTGGTTTCTACATAATAATCTTTGTGAATATTTTTCGTTTTGGATCAAAAATGTTAAATAAAATTCGTTATTTTTTTTAAAACGACGACTAGTGGGGTTTGTTGGAAAAGTTATAAAAAGGTTTTGCTCCAAAATCTAGTGGCAGGCTCTTTTTAATATAAAAATACAATAATAAAGGAATTAAAAAACATTAATAATGTAAAATACTTTTGATGGTAATGAATCCGTTCTTTTCATTAATATCATTTATACGAAAATTTCCGAAAAGTTGTTAAAGTAAGTAACGTTAATTTCATTTGGGTAAAAATCCTTAATTGGGCATTATGTGCGTAAAGTTTTGCTTGCCTTAAGACCTCAATTATGTGACGTGATTCAACATTGACAGGTGCCAATAGTAGCGGGGTATCCAATTATTCGCTGGAGCATATATTATTTTAACCCGTTCATTCTTGTAAAAATACTTTTTGCTTAAAAACCTATGCAGAGCTTTAAATAAGGTTAAAGAAGGTCAGTATTGACATAATGGGTTACCACAATTCGATGGGTATTGATTTTTTGACATTGGAAGCTTTTTTTATTTCGAAAGCATTTACGCCAACAGACGTCTGGACCACAAAAAAAAACCTTCCAAAAGCTACAAAAATAAATTAAAAAAATAAAAAATCTCTGTCGCTACACATTCTAATTGACTTTGATCAAGGACCCTGCCTGTATAATTGATATTCACCACCTTTTATGTTGCTGTCAGTTCGAATGTGTCGTATATATTTATGTGTGGTGTTAATTGCAAATACACGCATTAAGTAAATATTGAGCCGGGGAATTGATTGAATTTCACGCGCCTACGATTCGTCCAACTGTTTAACTCTTGGCAAGCGTATATGATTGACGTCGATCTATTGACTTTGCACTTCAACACATCTCGGTTGCAAATTGAATGTGAAAACAATTTAAATATAGAATTGTATGGCAAATTTAAATACTGTTGTCAACAAGTGTATTCAACTCCTTAGGACACGATTTGAGTTTCGCCAAATTGAATTTTCTTGCCTACGCATTGTAAATAGACTCATATAAAAAGGCAGTTTGTGTTGCCGCGGCAGTGTGAAATGTATTACTTTTTTTGAAAGATAGTTCTCTAAAGAAGTAAGAAATATTTCTACTTACGGAAAAATAGAGGAGATTTCTCCGTTAGTAGAAGTTCTACACCACAGGCTCATAAACAACAGTCAAAATCGAAAATTACACGAAAAGGAACAAAGTTTGATTCCAATAAGAGACTCCTGAGTTACTGACTTAAATTGCTGGGTTGAGCTTTGATGCGGTTAACTATGAGATTTCCATGTCAATGTGTGCTCTTCTGCAACATCTTCGACCAAGTTGAAAAAACCTTTCCCTATAAGAAAATATATTCTAAAGGCTTTCCTTCTTTCACCACTCCGCCAAGAAAAAAGATCTAATGCCTTCTTATATTGATTGTTGACTCCCCATTCACGTGCTTCCCTGGTATCCGGGCAAAGTTCAGAAGTTAAGCCTGGAAAACATTTCTAATGGACTCTGCAGCATATCCCAACATACCAGCAAGAGCATATTCGTGGCTTTTGCGTGCAACGTGGCTCAACAGTAGCTCCTTAAGTGGCCATTAACAGTGTATCGGGAAGAGACAAATAGTTTAACTTTCTCCTATTCCCTCGTATTTGCATACAAATTACGTGAAAGAATGGACAAAGTTTATCGTGTTAATGCGACTGTTATGCAAATATAATGCTTTGGCTATGGTGTTCCTATTCCTCGAAAGACTAGCTATATGCCAGGAGATGTGTTGTTGTCTTTAATTGTTAAAAGTTATACTCAGTTCCAAAGTGATGGAGGGAGGCAAACTTACATACGACGACGACGGTCGGGTTGCCGCTTTTGCTGAACACTTCGTGGCTGGAAATTTTTCCTTACAATATGTTGTGTGTTTGTATTCCTTTAGCCTCGAAAAAGTGCAGGAAGCTTTTTGGGTAGATACAACATGAGTGGAAGTAGCTTGCAGACCATCAACACAGACTTAGGAAATTTCGTGTAGTGCAAGCAGTGCCAAGGCGAGATAAGGAATATTTAATGAATTCTTCGTGAACTTGAGTTCTTCCAAAAAGAAATTAAATTTAAAGGAGAGCTGCTGGCATTGACTCCAAGGGGCAGTCGGTTTGTTGAGATTTTTCTTAAAGCTTCAAAAGTTATGATTTTAATTTTTAAAGCTAAGAACAGGAAAATTGATCTTCACGGTTAGGTACACCTTATGATTTATCAAAATTTTACTCTCATTTTAAATGTCACTGTACTTATTTTTATCATCTTCGTCATTTTCATGTGGCTCTTATCATTTAAAAGCGTCGTGGAGCTGACAACTCATTCTGTTGTTGTCGTTCCGCCATCAACAACTCAATAGACACAGCACAGGCGTGATCGTCAGGCGGGTCTCGGAGATGTTCTTTGCCTGATCCCACGACAGGCTCGCATTTCAGTTTTGATAACATTTCGCATTTGATTCCTCTTGTACCCTGTAAAAATCTATACTGCGAGTTATTCCTAACTCAAGTGTCAAAAGCAGGTTCACCTCTAAGAAGTATGCATTGATTTTTAAAATGTGTAAGAAAAATACACTGAATGACCACAAATCGCCACACATTATCGAGATCGATTGGTAAGAGCCATATTCATCCGCTTGTATAGATAATTCCTTTTTCTGATCTCTCGCTTTGACCTGCAGGATCTTAAAATTTGATATTTTAAAGGCATTAAAGTTTCACAGTCTCCTTAGCAGTAATAAGTTATTTATGGCGTAGATATCAAAAACCTTACGAATTGTAAAATCCCCTCGCAATCACCCCAAACACAAGTTTAGTTAAGTATAAATAAACAACATGATGAAAAATACACTTTTTCTGACAGATGACATTGATTTCAACGAACTTAGGAATCTGATGATGAAGTCCTGGCAGAATTCGAAACACCATTCTCATCCCAGCCACATGCGGTCGAAAGACTGTAGACACTATCTACCCTTGCGATAATTGCAAATACTTCAACTTTTAAAAAAAATTTCCTTTATTCGATGGCTTTTTTTTCCTTTATTCGAAATTAATCCTTGTCCTAAAACCCTTTAGTAACCGGGACTCGAGTATTTTCGACAAATCTCACTCACCTTTAAAGTATTATGCTCACCTCTAAGTTGTATCTTCTCATCAATGTGATTCTCCTGACGAAACGTTAAAGAAATGAAAACTTTCAAGTTTCACAGACTATAGTGCACCGAAATAACTTAACAGGTTAAACGCTACCGAAAACTACCACGAAATCTCTGGCGTAGCACAAGTTTATAAATCTTAATTTGTTGATGAATGGATCTCAATTTGATGTTAAAATTCAGCAGAAGGATCAAATTAAATGAATATTTAAGTCAATCGTCACAGTTCGCAATGGAGAAGTTTTCAACAAGTTTCCAACAATAACTCAAGATGCACACCGAAAAGTTATATCTGTCTCTGCCATCGTCTCTGACAAGTTACAAGCCAGCGCGTGTACAATCTGCAAAACAAACAACAAGGATAAGGTACAGGATTGTTGTGTTACTAAAAGGATTATACTTAATTGTTTGAATATCGCATTTGAACTATTAAAAAAGTCACATTGCTGATGTACCACAAATATTGACATGGGTTTACATTTTGAGCCTTCAGTCATTGTCGGTAAACAATATCCACCACAATCACATTCTAAAACCATGCCGCCATCTGATGCCAGAAGAGACAAATAAATATCATTCAAGGACTAAGGTATTTATGTTCGCTTAATCCAATTAATCCTACATCTTCTACGAAAAATTTATCTGCCACACAGAAATTGAAAGGACCCCTACTGCTGAAACATAGAAATCGAACAAAAAAAGGACTCACACACCGAATACCGACAGAGCATAGCCCGAAAGCATGTGTGCTTAGTTGTTCATTTCGATCCGAATAGCTCGAGGGGGGATAGGGATATAGCTAACTGGGAGAAAGGCACCAGAGAAGGATTGCCAGGACAATAACACACACAAAATCGATTGGCAATTACAATGGAACTAAAAACCCATAAATCCTTGCCGTGTCCTACTTTACATTGTTCTTGCTAAATGTTCCCTTTTAATCCAATTTATTGTTGCGCTTTAGTTTGCATGTCTCCTACATATCTTGGTTGGTTGGCCGTAAGCTCTTATAGCTGGTGAACGGAAGGACCATAAACGGTTTCGTGTGCGGGATATTCAGGAGCCGAACTCATCCTATTGTGGGAATGTCAAATCTAAGCCCGATATTAAAAGTATTCAATTCAATGGACGGGACACACAGGGCTCAAGGCGACATTCGAATAATGGTTTGAGTAATTATTTTATTATTTGAACAGCGATTAACGCGTCACAGGATACAAACGAAATGGACAATGAATGTTTGTGTGCACTTTATGTGTAGCTATGACAACTCTAGGAGATCTAGAAAAGTTGTTTTTGGCTTTCTTAGTTGGTGAATTGGGCTCTCGTATTGTTTCACAAATATACAAGGATGGGAATAATTTTGCCTTAATAAACCAAGTTGAACTCAATAAATATTAAGAAAGGATTTTAGGGATCGATTAGGTTATATTTAGGGACTGTTGAGATGACAGAAATATTACACCCGCTCCTACATGCAAAACTGCCTAGAAAAAGAAATTCAATGTGATCGAAGTCGTTAAACTTCGCACGACTGTGATTTCTTGCCAAAATAAGATTTTCGCTTCTTAAAGCATCAGCATAAAAGTTGGTCATTTGAGCCGGTGATATTAAACTTTTTTCTATTTAAAGCGACTTCACGTTTTAATTCTGTGCTCCAAGTGTCATGCTTTTGTTCTATATTTCTTTGAAAGTCGTTATGTATACCTACAGGTTTCTTTTAGTAGGCATCATCTGATTGCATTATCCTTTAGAAAGCCATTGTGCTGCGGGGTATCGACTATGACTTTGGATGTTAATAATGGCGGAAAAGAGCCATTGTTTCGTTAGCTGTGTAGCAAGTGGCACCGTCCTGTTGAAACCGCATATCGTCCACATTCATATCTTTCAATTCGGGCCATTAAAAGTTCGTTATCATTTCACGATAGCGAACACCATTCACAGTAACTGACGAGTTGAGGTGGGGTCGGCTATTCAGTAACACTATCGCGAACAGCAGCAATATTTTCTGGAGTACGAGCTGTACAAGCATGCACTGGTCTTTTCACATCTCCTAGAGACCCGGTTTGCTCAAATTTTTACACGATTTTTCCGATTGTACGCACATTTGGACGATTAAATTGACCGAAAAAATCACGAAGTGCACGATATGCATTTTGATTTGAACGCCCATTTTCATAATGAGCCTCAATAGTTTTAACGCGTTGCTCGATTGTGTATCTTTCCATGGTTCAAATTGCATAAGTCTGAAATTGAGAAATGTCAAATGAAATGCAGAAAAAGACTTGAAGTTTAGGTGTGGTTTACATCCAACGTCGGCCCTTAAAATTTAACCACCCTTTACAACATTTTTTGGTAGCTAGTGAGTGAAAAAATTTTACTTCTTCTGCCTATTTGTAAGTTCTTGCAAATTAGATATAAGCGGCTCTATAAGGCCAAGACGCAGACGTATCACACTAAACTAGAGTAACTTCTCTAGTTCAGAGATTCGCCTAGGAATCTGGGAATGAGGAGTGGCTTTATGGTGGGTTTCTCTATCCTGGTATCTGGTATGACAAAACAAAATTGCCAAGACTTACCGGCTCCTGCAAAGAGCGCGGCTAGCCTACAGTCTATGGGTTTTCCTCTTTCCTTTTTAAGGGTATTATTGGGGGGTGCCGTGGCGAAGTTTTTAGTGTGTGTGCTTACTACGCCGGAGGTCTGGTTTGAAAATCTATCGTCGTCACCTGAAAAAAAAGACTCGTCCTTTTACACGGTCCCCACCTCTGCGAGGGTCATTACCCTCCGCGAGTAGCATTTGCCTTGAAAATCTTCCGTTCGGATTCGGCAAAAATTGTTGGTCCCCTTGTATGTAAAAAAAATAACACACACTGCATACGTTGTTGAGAAATTGGCCCTTGCTCGCTTCGAGCTGTCAATCTATTTATTTTAATTTTAAGTTGTCTGGCTGGGCTTTAATTGCGCCCAACCGTGTTGAACAATTTTTCAACTGCGTTGGGTGTTGGGTATCCTTTGATTAACTTAGGGGTGAACTTATGTTATTTAACCTTCTACCGGGGTAAAGATGTCACCTGCATGCACAAGAACTAGTTTTATTAAAAATTTATTAGAACTTGGACTTTTCTAGGGCATTCATAAAATAAATAAATCACTTAAACTGTATTGCATCATCAAATCGAAACAGTATTCATTTTAAAACATTTTTATCAGAAGTTTATCCCATCTTTCTAAGGAAAACCTAATTTCAAATCTTTAATTCAAAGCAAACCTTCATTGCAGGTCACGGCCACGTCTCCAGGTAGAAGACTGAAATCAGCTTGACAACCCTATTCGTTTTCTATCCACAGAGTGATATTTTCGAAAACAAAAAGCTCGCAAACGACACAAACTACAATTGAAATTGCATTTTTCCTCCACCCGCGCATTCAAAAGGGGTGGAGAACCACAAGCCGAAAGAGAGTAAAAAAAAGCGAAATCCCGAAGTGTTTGTCTTTGAGCTAGAACACAACGAAAGAGGCCATCAAACACTATTCGCCCACCCGCATTGTCGGTTCTTAGTACGGCTGCTACCGATCCTACCTTGCACTGACAAAATAAAAGCTCAACTCGTTTTGTGTCATATTTTCGAGATTAAGGTGTCAGACCGCAAAAACAACGCAGAGTTTTCAGTTCGTGACTGTTGTTGGATCCAATTCTACTTTGGCCTTGTTTTGCCTATATCATTCAATTTTATTCTCATCGTCCTTTGAGAATGGACACTGATGTCCCTTGAGGGGATTTCGCACTGAAACTGCTAGCATCTTCTTTTTTTACTTTTCCCACACTGGGTCCTTATTGCTATTTGTCATTTTTGTGTGACGGCAGCGCTTTGAGGCTTCGAAGCGAGGGACAGCAATTTTTTATTCCATTCAATACTTCTTTACCGTTTTACGGGCACACTTCTGCTGACTATCTGATGTTTTTACCTGCACGTTGGCACTTCATTTTCACACTTTATCATCAGCTGCAACAGCCGGGAAAACCGTGGCGTTTCTTCTATTTTGAGAGCCTAAACTCTGAGTTAATAATAAGTGCTGTGTAGAAAAGAAGAGTAAAATGAATGTCAAAACTTTAAGGATTCGTCCTTGGGCTATGGAAGAAAAGCAACGAAAAGACACTTAGAAACTCGTTTATGTGTCTTCGTTTGTGAGTGTGTAATAGCATTTCAAATGTGAAGACGAAAAATTAAAAAAAGGAGAAACGAAGAAAAAGTGTGAAAACTTTAAATTTTCGTCATATTTTTTTTCAAAACTGGTTTTATGGAAGTTCCTTTCCGCTTGAAAACATACTTATGAACACACAGTAGCGTCTAAAAATTTCCTATCGGAAAGTATCAATCTTGCACAAAGTTTATTTGTTTAAATTTTTATTTTTCCTCTGCTCCATAATTTTAACAGCAAGGTTTATATTGGAAAAATTTTTGGGAAATTTTAAATTTTATGTTGGGAAATTTAAGTTTATGCTGGGAAACATAAAAATCATAAAAAAAATCTAAAAGGCGCAATGATCGAGACCGAATTGTAAGTTTATTTTAAGAAGTATTAGGGCAACCGTTCGCTACTGACAGCTAGTTCTGGAGCTTCGAGAAAGAAGCAAAACAAAAAAAAAAAAACACTATTTTCAAAATCTCTTCCTTAGATTAGAGAATAACTTGAAAAAGAAACAAAGATGTTTCGATAATGTGGCGTGAAAGTAGGTTGGTTGTAGGTTTCCTAGGAAGAACTAAGGCGCATCTTTTGGTGATATCGGAAGCTGGTTGGGTCACAATAAAACAGCCTTCTTTCCCATTTGTGAATCTAACGTTTTTGAAGACTTATCGATATTGTGAGCTTTTTTGTAGGTTTTTTTTTTGTTTTTCTGAAAGCATTGTTCTAATTTTGCGAATTTCCGTAGAAGTCTTAGTTTGATATTGTAGTTTGTCTTTTACGCGCTTAAAACATTTGTGTAAGGCTTGACCAGGAATGCCCAGAGGCTGGTGCAGATTCCTTTGTTGTTATTTTGCTGTCATTCTTGTTGGCTTTGTGCGAAACGTTAGCATTTTTTTGTTTTGAAAAATGCAAATTGGGTGAGAAATATTTTTGGAAATCTCACAGGTAGATCTTAATCGAAACTATCCGTGGCCTCTGGAATGAGATTTTTACCATTCGTGATTCCATTTCATATCATTATATCGATAGACTTTCCTTATTTGCCCCTAAAATGTATGACTTTCTTCTGTGAAAACATGTATGTATCTATGCATGAATAATATAGGTAAAAATTTTCAAGTTCGCGAAAATTTACGCAAAAGACCGGCAGTAAATTATCAGTAGTGTTACTATTCAAGAAATAAGTTCTGTCCTGAAATTGCAAGCTCAGATTGCTGTAGTATAAGAAGTGTTGAGATGTCCGTGCGTTAGGAAAATGTTCGTATCTACATCCTTTGGCTTTATCAACCTTAAGGGCGGTGAGTTTTTCATTAACTGTTAACGAACGTTCATTTGGTCCAATTTGTAAGCTAAGCCTGCTTTCAGATGCCATATTCTTTCATTTTTCGACACAGGTACCCGCAGACCGCGGCATTTCAGACAGCACAAGCTTAAGTATTCTCTCTTGTTCCATGCTTAAGACTCTAACCACGTAATCAAAGTGCAGCTTCAGTGTATTCAGGAACAATAGTGCTACCCTTGTCGGGCTCCAGTATACGTCGAATATAGAATCTATTTGGACGAGTTATTTGTCAGATTAAAAACATGTCTCAAAAAAAATCGAAGAAACTCTTCCACATTTTCAAAAGACTTGTTACCCCATCCTTGGACTGCAAGAGGATTGACGTTGGGGTAACCTGAACCATTATTGCTTTGAGTTATGTGACACGCGCGGATTGTTTTGACAGTTCCAGACTGCACACATTACTCTCTTCGCCTCCAAATTATCAAGCCGACGATGTATTTATATATTTATATACCCGTAAAGTTCCAATTGGTGTTCTTGTTACTTACACTTCTGATTCCGCGAGTATCTACCGCTCGCCGCTATTCCGAAATATTATCATTTTTGATTAAGAAAGATTCGCAGGCAAGTTCCAAATTTTGCAATAGCTGTCCAGCCTATAGCTCATAAGCTGCATAGTTTCTGCAATATCATCGACATGCATTAGTCATCCAATAAATTATTATCATTTATAAGCAGCTTTATATTAAAGGATTGAATGGGCCAAGTACGTTATAGAATAATCATTTGATGTGAATGTCAAAGCAACAACTTACAAGCAAAATACCTCCAACTCACCATCATACATGTGCCTTAAGAGGCCATTATCACCAAATTCTTAAATTTATTGATTTTCCCGCTCTTGCAAGTCTACCTCCTTGATATTAGACTCCTACATAATGTCAAAGCCGCCTTGCAGCTTAGCCCGGCATCAATTTGTTTGAACTCGAGAGTAAGTTGTACAAAGATCTCAAAAATATTTTTTAAAAACCTCGAATGGTACAAAATGTCGAATTAACAAAAATCTCGAAAGACGAAAATTTTGAGATTTTTTTAAGTTTAAAGTCAGTGGAGTTTAAATCTAAGGGGAGGTAAAAAAAAAGTCAGGCAGTGGGGTTGCAAAGGGGCAGCATGCCCACCCATACATACTTAACTTTAGCCACATATCGCGGAAGTTCTCTGTAAATTTTCAAGATTTTCACAAACATGTGTGTGTAAATGTAGGTACCTTAATTAATCCGAGATTTTTGTAATTCTAGGTTTTTTTTGAGACTTCATTTTTCGAGATTTTTGGTATTCGAGATTTTTTTCGATATTTTTCGAATTTTTTTTATAGTTTTCGAGATATCGTGGTACACCCCTATAAACACCATTTCGAATGATCCCATGGGTCCTTTTTTGCGATTTTTGTAACACTCATATAAATTGTGCCTACTTTGCTTAAAAAAAAATATAAAACAATGTTTTTGCGGCCGAATGAATACATTCAGTCTTGACTGTGCAACAACATTGAATAAGGGAGTGCGAGTGAGCTGAGCTGAACATTTCGTATGTTGCACACTCACAACACAGCAACTCATTGCACATAATGTAACGTAAAGTTTATGGCTCCTTAATGTGTTGATTCTGTCAGTAGCAAAAGTGCATTTTGTTGATTTATTTTTGGAATTACGTATATTATAATAATAAGGGCAACGAGTCAACAAAAATACTGCAAGAAAGGATGAAAGTTGTGTCAGCGTGGGCTGCGCTCATAGTATGTCTATGTGTGTGAGTGCAAAGTGTGCTGAGCTGATGCACAGACCAAGGAAAAAAGCAGGCATACGCAAAGGATGGATAAGTTTTCGCCGCATAACAACTTCCACACTCTGCTGTCAACATACTGCGGGCGTGTAGGATGAGTTGAGGCCAACATGGATGGATGAGGAGATGCGGTGCCCTGCTGGTGGCAGAACTTAGAAGGAATGGATAATGGCATCCGCAACCCTTTGCAAACAACATTGCCACCGAAAAGAAAACATGTTACAACTCCGCGAAAGTTGTTGACTTAAGTGACTATAAGGTGAAGGCACTAACGGCGGCGTTATAGTGGAACTTGTAGCCGACGTCTTCTTTGCTGGGTAGTTTTCCTGTTTTTTTTTTGCCCCTTGTCGTCGCTGTGAGGTGACTTTAACTTTTGGGAAAAGTTTGAAATTTATAATTAGAAGAATGATGTGTGTTTTAGCTTGGCTTACATGAGCTTTTGACGGGGGTTTAACATATCAGAGGGTTAAGTGGAATGTGTTATGATCAGATTATTAATTTAAAACTTTATTCGTAGTGTTGATAATGTTAAGCCTTAAAACAGTATGAGTGGAGGAAGATATTTTTGATTCCTAATAGTTATATATTTTTCAAATATCTTCCTACTCAGTTTTCCAGAAGTAGGTACATTTAAGTGTACCTTATTATACTAACTTGAATTTTATTTCTTTTTCATAAAATTTCATTTCTTATCTTCCGTCTTTAATTAATCTATCAATCATCGACTTAAGCGTAAATCTCTTAACTACCAACCTTCCAGGAACAGAAATAATTCCTTAATCCCAATCCTTGATCTCAATTGCATAGCATTATCGAGAAATAAAAGCAGGTACCAACTGCTCTTACTCCGACAGAGTGCGACGGCCAGGGACCAGAACCATTCACGATAGTTTTGCGGACGTGCAAACTGATCCAACATGGAAAAGTTATACTCCCCGTATAACTTCCGAGGAATGTTGCACTAAAACAATATTTGTCCAATCACTTTTCAGAGGCGCCTGCCAGCCAGATGCACCTCTTGGAAGGGTCTCACATAAGTTCCTTCGACATGCATGAGGGTGTCGTTCATCTCCTACAGGCAAACACATCTCACCAGGAAAACGCCGGCCATTGGATTGCCATTATAATTCATGGCACGTTTCGCATAATGACGATGAACTCGTGCATAGTTTGTTGTACATCGGGATAGTACGTACACCTACCACCCACCTATACCAGCGTGGTCGCTCCGTGACTCTGGTTCAACATCCATCTTCTTGGCATGCAGCAATCCCATAGTTTGAGGCACTACTAGTAGCAAAGTGTACACCAGAAGGATTCTGGTGCTGAGATCTGCTCTAAAAGTGACGTTTTTCAGTCACCTTTGGTTGCATGCACAAAAACGGATTTGGCTTACCAACAGGATCATCATTTCGTTTATTGAATGTGTGGTGAACGTAATTGGAGTCTGACAGCGATGTTGATGCGACACGCTGCTCCTGTTTCATGCATCCTTTCTGAGTGTGAAACATTGCTGTTTGCTTTTAATTTGAGCAAAGCAAATTTGCATCCTTCAAGTGGGGGTGCATTGTTTGCACACTCTTATTATTGTATAATTTGATGGAAACCTCGAGTGCGAAATAGAAGGTCTTATCACATGCAATGACGATGATCGATTGAAGTTGAAGACTCAAAGTCTTATTATTATAGCAAAAGTTTTCACTTCCAATAACATTTTGATAACACCAGAGAACTGCAGTGCGATGCAATCATAAATAAGTCCTTAATAACTCGAAAACATGAGTTATCGTTGGTATACCTCTAAGAAGGGAAGAACGTTCCCTTTGCGCTGGCAATAAGTTTAATGGCACATAAAGCTATTTTCTAATTACAACTCCATTAAAAAGCTAATTGAAATTAAGAGGCCCACACGTCTAGCTAGGCGAACTCCGCAGGAACAACAAGATGTTCGCTCCGCTGCCAAGTACGGGTAGGAAAAAATGAAACGCTGTGAATGCAATTTCATTGCCTTTGCAGCGGTGCGGGAGTGCGGTTGCTATGTATTCCTGCTGCCCTAATCCAAGGGTACTTAAACGTCTACCAACTATGACTTTCAACCATTATGTGGGTATGGTTCCGCTATGATCGCATTTTGGAAAAGAGCCAAGTTGGGTGCTTATGTGTGATGTTATTTTTTCGACAAAAAAATCTTAACTTCGGCAAGAATAAAGAGGATGTCGGATGGTTAGCTACATCTGAACCAAAAGACATAGTGTTGGCTTAGGCATTAGGGCTAGATTTTGTATGGCAATTTGGATAATTCTGTCAAGTTCAGTTAATGGTTTAAGTTGACACCTGCTTAACGTGTGGTTAAGGAAAAAAAAAAAAAACGAAAAAAGATTTTATATAACGATCTATTTTCTTTATGTGTTGATTGCCTGAAGTTTCATCGCCTTAATACTTAGCTCTTCGATTTTTATGGAAAGTTTGTGGTATATTTGAAGTCAACACCTTAATATTTACTTACCTGAAACTTTTAAAATTTACAATTTGGCAAAGTCAGCGAAAAATATAATTTTTACAATATGTAAGTCGTTAATAGAATCCGATCAAAAGCAAAAGTGTAATAAATGCGACAAGGTACATAAGGATTTGGCCACAGCATGTAACAGAAGCTGTCCTTAGCCTGAGGTTTTAGTGGTTCATAAAAGACTAGACTTGGTTTTGGATCAAATTTTTCTGTATATCTATTTTTTTATACCCTATTCCACAGGAATGGAGTATATTAAGTTTGATACAAGTAATATGTAACACAGAGAAATGATAGCGATGGACCCCCAAGAGCTAAAGGGCATTATAATCGAGACTGAACTCTAAGTCGAATGAGCCATGTCCGTCCGTCCGTATGTCACTAGATTTTAGACCTTATATTTTTGAAAAGAAAGCTGAAATTTTGTGCGCAAGCTGGTTGTCATCCGACCTGTTTGACCACAGACCCGCCCGTAATCGGTCTATATGTGCAGCTACCTCTTGGTGCTTTCAAAATTATTAAACTTGACATTAAGCATCTTCCAATGACCGTATGATAAACAAAACAAAAAATTATATTACTAGACCTCTCCAAAAGCTTAGAAAATATTGGTCATTGTTGAGCACGCTCTAGCGGCCAAACTAATAATATGAAAAATTTACCTGAGGTTCGATTTTATAGAAGGCTTGGTCTTCTTTGTTCGTGGGTGATGGTCTCTCTCGAAAAGTGCATTTTTGGTCCAAAAACTTAAACAAGGTAGACGTTCTTAAGAAGGGCTTTTTTCGGGATGAAGCTATATCCGCTGTAAGTGGCATAGTTTTAATCCGTATTCAACACCCAGATAACCACATAGAATGAGTGAAAATTAAACTTCTCTATATTTGCAGGAAAACTGCAACCGGCACGTCAAAAATAGTTTTATGGCGGGAAGAGATCTATAACATCACAACGTTCAGCAAAAATAATAAGCAAAGATGGGCAATGTGTAGCAAATTAAAGCTATTTTAGCGAAATGGAGGGTTTTCCCCAGACTTAAGCAAAGTTCTTGAGTTGTAAGCAAAAACGCAACGAGAAAACCGTGTTTTTGAATTTTGGGTCGTTTTTCAGAGCGATCTAGTGGCCAAATTTATGCATCAAAAAACGAATGTAAGGTATGCTTATATGGGAATTTCAATCTTCTTTATTTTTTACATTGCGGTCTATCTCGAAAAGTGGATATTTCTAAGCTTTTTAAAACTAATAAAGGGTTGAAATTTTTGCAATTTGCGTGATGAAGACGCATCCGTGCCCTGAGAAGTAGCAAAGTTGAAAGTTGGTTTAAGCTTCCCAAAAACCAAACCACTGTATTTTTTTCCTGGCCAAAAAACCATTTGACTGGACTAAAATATTAAAGTTTATGTTATACAAGGTCTTTGGCTCCGGTCACTTTTAGGAGGCTTTTAAGCGAAAAACTGTTGTTTTGCTTTAGTTTAGCGGAAGTAAGAGCTGTCAAAAGTAAAAAAAACACATGTATTCAGTGTACTGTGCGCACAATGTGTGGCGGCAGCGGCAGTAAGAGCTGGCGAACTTTTAACTTGTTCAGCGCTACACGGTTGACAGTTCGCTTCAAGGAAGTAAACAATGGAGGAATGGACGTGGAGAAATTTATTGAAATCGTGAAAAATCAACAAATTTTATGAAATTTGTGTTCCCGCTTTAAACTAAATAATAAAAAAAAAGCTCGGGAGTGAAAATTTTCAGCCATTGCTTACAAACTAGGTATCTGTCTGACATAAGCGCGCTTTACCATTGTGTCGCATACTACCGCTGCGGGCATTGTGGCTCTACGGCTAGCATACACCCATTTGCGGGGACATGGGGACACAATGTTGGAATCCAAGCCATAAAAGACTTAAGAAGTTTGTTACAGCGAACTCTTTACTTACCTATTTGATTTTTTTAGGCTGCTTCTATCCGATGGAGCACTCAAACGAAACTACTATTCTTTTGTACTACCACGCAGACAATCGAATTTCATTTGATAAGAGCTTATGTCATAAAGAGTTAAGATGTTCAGTACTCACGCCAGCCTCTGATACTAACTTCTTCTACTTTTTAGTTAAGCAGAAGAGACGGTGTAGGATTAAGGGTAGGAGAGTGGTTTGGTTGGAAAGATTTCCAGAGACCTGAAAATCCGACCACAGTGTTTTTACCTTCAGCCAGTAAAAATTTAAGGTGCTGTTAATGGCTCAGTTACTTTTTTATCCTCTTCCGCACTGCCTCTTAGTAAGGCACAAAGTGTCCAGAGTCTGTTGTGCGTGTGCCTATTGTTTTAAACTAAAATGGTGGTCAAAAATCAGTCTGCGGTATTTAACATACGATTCATATTCAAAAGAAACAGCAAATCGAAAAAAAGGAAAAATGTGTTTAAGTGAACGCTTGGCTGCTTCAGAAATTTTTTAAAGCTTAAGTACATTTCCATTCAGCAAACTACCGGAGAATCTAATGTTGCCCCAGATCTTTTGCATGTGATCAAGCTGACATGTTATTTCATGAGGATGCATACGCAAATCACTTAAAAAGTTCAGTTTTCCATTTGTTTAAGGAAGATATCTATTAACGAACTTTAAGGGTAGTCATAGCCCCTAGATCACAAACTCATTATAAAAAACCCCGTAGAAAGTATCTTATGCTTGTAAAATTTTTAAATCCAATCAGCGAGATTGCTTCTTCATCCCAAACACCGAATTTTACCTTTTTAGCTTAAAACTTTGGGTCTTAAAGTTGTTTACAGACATACGTTCGGACGGACGAACATAGCTTTATCAATTCTCTTCTCAGTTTTGATCATATCTCCAAAAGGTAAGGGTATGTGGTACCTTTCACTGCCATAAAAACTATAAATTAAATCTACTTCACACTGAGAATGTATAAAACGCACAGAATTACCAATAGTATAAGACTTTTTTCATATAAAATACTAGCAAGATTAAGACAATAAAGAAGCTTAAAAAGGCAACTGTAGGTACTCACATTATCACCGACTTGTTGCTAACTGGCGGGGGTGTGTGCTGAACAAGCTACTTTTATCCTCAATAAACCCATTGACATCTTCTGTTTAGCTTCTTAAAGTCCAAGGTTCTTTTTTTTCTCTGGCATCGATCTAAAACCAGAGTTAACATAAACCACCTCCGGTCACATCGGTATAACTCACCGCACAAAGCTGTCACCAAGTCGAAACATGAAACCACTCCATTTAGTAGATTTTCTTTTCTGATAAAGCATTCCATAAACATTAACACAATCAAGCTCTCTCTGTCCGCATTCCATCTCCTTTTAAGTTAACCTTCAAGAGTCTAAGCAAAAAATAGGAAAAAAAACTCGGTCCATTAATTAAAGCCCATACAATCAAAATGTAATTAATTAGAATAAATTGCTTTGTTCTTGAAACCTTTTCATTCTTGGAATGCACTTTCACGGAGAGCATCTAACCAGAGCGAAGGACCAGACGTTTGCTCCTTCGGTGAGGCGCAATCGCACTTGCGCTGAACTCAATTTCTCTCTATGGACTTCCCCTTCGGATAAATTCGGATAGAAAGTAGTGCACTTACCTAATAACTTCCAGTGACATTTCGAAAAGGATGTCAGTGTGACTTTTTGGTTCCACGTGAATGGAAGAGAGCACTCTCACTTGATGAAGAAAATTTCGAGTTTAATTGAACCTGTGTCCATTTCGCTTTAGTACTTTCCACCCACTCTAATCCTTAATGTTGTGCAATTAGAGCAGTTCCCACATCCTTGTAGCCCCATTTGATTTGTGTAGTACTGAAAGTTGGTGGGGTTGGGGTAGGTGGCCTTTTTTTCTCCTTGTTCTTCTCCGAGAATAACGAGGTAATAAAACACGGTCCCTGTTTCCTTTTTCGAAGAAGATTGTTTCTACAATAAGGAAGGATAAGCAGTTTTAAACGGCTTTTGTTTTTGTTTGTTCACTACTTCCTATGACACAGAAATTGGAATCGTGGCATAGAGGAGAGTTGGGTTTCTCACAGGTAAAGAGGGTGATTGTTGCATGCATGCATGGTATTGCGTTAATTGATATAAGTCGATTGTTTTGTTGGGGAAGCTTTTTTCAGAAAATTAGCATTATGGTGATAAGGTTGAATTGGATTTAGATACTGGGCAAGGAATCTGAATAAGAGTGCATTTTGGCTCCAGTCAAAGTCCATATTTATATTATCCAACTCGGTTGGTTTTGATGTGAACTTTTACTCGTAGCTACCGACGCATCCACTGACAAACCAGAAAATGTGTTAAATTTTTTCCAAATGCTTTAAGGGAAATAAATACAGTAAATATATGAGTGGTAAATAAGGTGAAGGAATATAGGTGAGTGTTCCTAAGAGAAGTCATACGAATCCTCAAAATCTGAGCTCCTCAGCATATTGGAAACACTA
This sequence comes from Neoascia interrupta, assembly GCA_947623515.1. Taxonomy (NCBI): domain Eukaryota; kingdom Metazoa; phylum Arthropoda; class Insecta; order Diptera; family Syrphidae; genus Neoascia; species Neoascia interrupta. The sequence continues at coordinate 216,693,012 of OX392463.1, read as the reverse complement.
TTCAGAAACAGTGCCTGAAGCTAACTTTCTCAAGGTATGAAAAAAGTTGGTTTTTCTACTGAGATCTACAGGTAAAAGGCGGGTAGGTACATCTACATTTATAGCATCGAAATAAAACTTTTAAAACCACCAACAATTTTCAGGATTTAGTTTTACGTCTGTAAAACTTTTTTGAGAATAAAACACTTTCGAGTTTTATTCCAAATAAAGTAATTTAAATTTAGTATATGTCATATGTCTGACTTTTTGAATGGCTGATTTATGCGAACACGGATGGACCATAAAAAATCGACTACACCGCAGCTTAAAATCGAACGTTAACGAGCGTTTTGGAGGTTTTAAGACTCAAGTGTCTTTAAAATAAATTTATAGTCAAGACTAGTTTTAAGTTTAACATGATAAGTTTGCATCCTACGTGTGTATTAGTAGTTTGATGTTTATTTGACAGTACAGCAGATAATGAAAAAAAGGGATCTTTGGATCGCATGATAATTAACGACGTGGTACGTCATGAAGCTGCGTGCTGCTTCTTTTCCTGTGATTTGAGAATTCAAAAAAATCTTGTCCCGCATACGGTGGGGAAGGTAACAAGGTACATGCTGAATCTGATCGCAGGGAGCGATTTGCACGGCAGATTTCGGAAAAGTTTGAACAAATTCCACCTGACCTTTTAAATGTAGAGGAAGAATCGCAACAGTTTTCATAAACGCAGTAATTGCCTCTGCAAAAAATGTTTGTGGAGTGAAGCAGCTTGGTGTGGCGACTGGTGGTGAGAAAAGAACTGCGTGGTTTAAGACTCCTGAAGTTCAAGAAGCCATCAGAGAGAAGATGAGAGCCTATATTGCGTCGATTCAATTCAGGAACTCTATTTCTCGAGCCCGGTACACTGAGGCGCAAGACAATGTGCAAACAAGACATTTTGCGCCTATTCGCCGGCTAAGTCGAAGAAAGTTGAATATCGTTCAAGGGGTTAAATCCAAAGACGGTACAATTCTTTTAAATGAGAGCGACGTCGTTCGCAGATGGAGCGAGCACTTTTCGAGCTGCTCTATCCCCAACAGGGCACTGAAGATGGCAATTCCATTGCTGACGAAATTAGGGCGGAGAATGGTCCTACAGTATAGGAAGTCACTGCCGCGATTAAATCGCTTAAAGTGGGTAAGTCTTCTGGAGTTGATGAAATCCGACCAGAAATGCTAAAGGCAACGGGTGAAGACGGTGTTAAAAAGCTAACACGTGTCACTAAGGTGGCCAGAAAAAGTGGGAAAGCACCAAGCGATTGGAAAAGAGGAGTTATAGTGCCCATTTTCAAAAAACGGGACAAGAGAGATGGCTCTTATTATAGGGGTATAACTTTCTTAAGTCTTCCGAAAAAAGTATTCGCAAATGTGTTGGAAGCCAGTTCCAGAGCTTTAATCAAGCCTTTGTTGCGGAAAGCGCAATGGCAGAAGCATAGCCGACCAGCTTTTTACTCCGAAGGTTATTCTTGATTCTTGCGGTGAAGTTAAACGTGAGTGATGGTTGAAGTGATGGTTATTGGGGCCCTGTACACTGCACATAAATGGAGTCCCATTCAAATAGGAAGAGAAATTAAAGTATCTCGGGTTCTTTTTTACGAAAGATGGAAGGAGTGATACAGAGTTTATCTTTTAGGATTGGCCAAGGTGGGTCAATTGTAAAAGAACTGCCCCAGCCGGTCATCAGGAAAGCTGAGCTTCTTAGTTTTTAATTCAGTGTTCCTTCCAACCCTCATCTATTGTCATGAAATTTGAGTAATGACCGGAAGAATTAGATCGCGGGTACAAGCTGCTGAAATGAGATAGATTTCTGAGGTGCGTTGCTGATGTTACTCTTAGGGATAGAGTGAGAAACGTCAGTATTGGTGTTGAGCAGCTGCTTCTCCGAGTAGAACGATTAATTCTTCGTTGGTTTGGACACGTTGTTTGCATGGCCCCCTACAGACTTCCTAGACAGGTTATATTAGCCGAGATGCAAGCACGTCGCCCACCTGGTAGGCCAAGAACAGGTGGTGGGATCAGGTAAAGAACATCTCCGAGACCCGTTTTGGGATCGCGCCTGTGTCTCTTGAGTTGGTGGCGGAGGATCGGCAACGATGGAGGGACCATTTAGCTGTCCTCGCTCTGCGACCCATCTTAAGATACGCGTTCACGGAAAATGATGATGATGATGATGATGATGAAATTGAAATTAAATAAACGTTGTTTTTGGGCCCCGAAGCAGTAGAAGTTAAAAAAAATAGAAATAAGCCCACTGACACGCCCAGGGGCGCTGTCAAGTCTTAGGGCGCTAAGACTTCGCTCCCATGTGGGCGTGATCGCATTTCATTTTCAAATCAGTAAACGATAATTAATATAATTATAAATAAATAAATAGAGTGGCGCAACAGCTCGAGGTGAACCAGGGTCAACTTCTCAACAATGTATGCTGGTGTGTTAATTTCTTTACATACAAGGGGACCTACAATTTTTTGCCGAATCCGAAAGGCACTTTGAGAAGTTTTTCAAGACAATTGATACTCTCGGAAGGCTTGTCAGACCCTCGCGGAGGTGGGGGCCGTGAAAAAGAACAAGTCTTTTTTTTTTTAGGTGACGATGGCAGGATTCGAACCCAGACCTCCGGCGTAGAAAGCACACACACTAACCACTACGCCACGGCACCCCCCCCCCAATATAATTAGAACGACAAATTATAAGCAATATGTTTGCTTGGATTCAAGAAAATCTTGCGTAATATGTGAAAATATAAAAAAAAAAAAATGGTAAAAGTGGTAAAATTTTCACCACGCTCACTTTTGGGGGCATTCTTGAATAAAAACCTAATTTTTATACCATTTTATAGCCATGTCCGTCCGTCCGTCCGTCTGTCCGTATGTATGCAGTTTTGAGGTCTTTAAAGTTGAGCTAGGAAACTGAAACTTGCAGCGTTGCTTAACTCTTTCTCTGTACAGATGAAGTATGAAAATTGAGAAGATCCGCCCACAGCCACAGCCACAATTGACTTGAAAGTCAGACAACCTCAAATTTACATTTTATTTCAAAATGCCTTTTGGTCAAGATAGACAAAACAAATGAACTCAAATTTTGGTGGAGAGCAATATCGACCTTTAATATCGAAGCCTTTAATTAGGCGAAGATTGGATCGCCCACTCTATCGACATGCCCACTTTAAACATCTGAAACATTTGAAAACCTGATTTCTTGGGAAATTCATTCTAAATTGAAAAAAATTATATGACAAATATTAAAGATATTACCATTTGCTAAGTTTGTTGCATACAAAGCATTAAGCTCCGCCTACTTTTAGGGGCGTTTATGGGAAAAAAATGTTTTTTTAAGTATAAATATTCGCTTTTAACGCATTTTCTCGTGATTCCAACGAAATTATAATTAATTGATTTTAAGTTTCAGCCTACGCCCTTTTTTAGGGGCATGGCCAACCCAAATATTTGACAATCAGTATATGAAACAGACCAAAAAATTTTAAATCTGATGTTAATGGGTAAAGAGGGTCGGGTATTTTTAAAAGTTCGTTACAGACGAACTATTGCACTTACTTACTTGTTTTTATATAACAATGAGTGAATAAGTGCAAGAGTTCGCCTGTGACAAACTTCTATACACCCAATCCTATACCCTATATACAGTAGGGTAACACTAAATAATTAAGTTTTTTGGCCCAAATTTATATATTTATATAATTTAATATTATATTTATTTTATATATTTATTATATATATATATAATTATTTGTATAGGCTACGCCCACAAAAGTGGTTATGGTTAAAAATTTAAATCAATTAATTGTACTTTCGTTAGAATCATGAGGAAATACGGTAAAATCGAAAATTATTTCAGAAAAAAAAACTTTTTTTCCTAAAACCGCCCCTCAAAAGTGGGCGGAGCTCAAAACCTTGTATAGAGCAAACTTAGCAAATAATAATATCTTTAATATTTTTCATATAATTTTTTTTCAATTTGGATTGAACATTAACACTGAAGGATATAATAATATTTGATATTTGGCAATTTGGAGCTTGACAGGGATCGATTGGGATGGGGTATGCAACGATTAGTCTAAGCGGATTGTAACCCGCGCCCACTAGTTTTTTATGATATGCATTTATCATAGTCAAAACACCAATGGCTATTTTTTTCTAGTACTCTGAGCACAGAATTTCGAGATTACGGTAGTAAACGAAGGCTTTTTATTTAGTTATACTTTTTGAACCATACAGAAAAATTCAAGGTTAAAACAGCATTTTTGAAAAATCTTCAAAATAAAGAAAACAGACCACTTTGATTCGAATTTTTGAAAGCCGTCTATATAAGCCTTCAAGCTGAATTCTAACACAAGCTAGTTATGTCAGCTTTTATCTTGATTGCTTTTTAAAATTATTTGCTAATATTTTTTTTTTATTTTCGAATCTTATTAAAAACGCCCAATTCAGTTCTTCCTTGATTGAGGTGCAAGTCATAATTCTGATCTTGTAAGAGGTTTTCGTCTGTCACTGTCTGGCAACTAATATATAGGAAAGATATAAAATGGTTGCATGAAAGAGTCAACTATTTCAGAAAAGTGTTGAATAATCGAAGTTACAGCAATATCTGTATTCTTGTTGATAAATTCTAACTAAAACCCATCTTCCGCAACCTAAGTATATTGCATCATCCTTGCCATCATATGCAGAGCAGTCATGGCATTTTCATTCGTAAGTCCACCTCAATATGCTGTGATGATGCTTCCTTTGACATAGGAGAGGAAATGAGTAAACATAAAAGGGAAGCCAAGCGTTTGCATATAGTACCTATCCACTACACCGCAGATCCAGGTGTCAAGACGTTAAAAGTGTTACAACTTATACCCGTGTAAAATCGTATATATAAACTGAAAAACACTTTTTATTTGCTGAAGTAAACTAATGCCAAAAGGTCATATGCACAAACGGGAAAAATGATGAGAGAACGTCTGCACGATGAATTACGCTCCAAGGATAAACGATGCAAAGCTTACCCCATCCCATTTGCCACACCACCATCGCGCCATTCGAACAAGCATCCCATCATCACGACGACAGAAGCACCAACACCGCCACTACTGACTGCAAAAGACGTCGAGGGCTTATAACCTCTTCATCCACTTCATAAAGTGCACTTGAAAGCAGCGCAAAACCGGTGGCGGTTCAGGATCATGATGAGTGTGGGCGAGGCAGAAAAAAACAAGCTTTTTCTTTTATCATCCACGTCACGTCGTTCATAATTCCTCCATGAAACCGTTATGAGTCGTATAAACGAACGGCAAAACGAAAGCAGCTGAAACGAAGCTTTCAAATAGATAAGGTCCTTTGACTGTTTGGTATAGCTTGGTTTTACCTGTATTGTGTGGTATGTGTGCATATACCCACATAGATGCTTGTGGCGGTGCGGGGCGGTAAAATACAAGTTTTCCTATTGAGATACATCGCTCAGCGAGAGAAAGATAAAATTAGTAGAGAGTGATCAATTTCAGGCATGCCCCATGTGAGGGCATGCACGTGTGTGCCGGAAATCGCGCATAAACCCCTCCAAATGCAATAAAGATAATTCTGTAATAATTCGCAGAAGATTTTTTCCTGCTCTGATAACTAAATACCTTGAGAGACTTCGCTCCACGCCAAATAGGAGAAGGATTTGTATCCTTTCGCGAATTGCTCACTACATTAGGTTACTTAATTAAAGGTAAATGTTTATGGGTCGTAGTTAATTACATTCTGCTGTCTATATGCGTTAAGTGGACGTGACTCTGCATGCTAATGTCATACTTAAGCTGAGATGAGCGAATTGCGGAGTACCTTGTAGCTGTAAAATAAGAGCTGCAAGAAGGTAAGGAAAAAATTTTAGAGCTCACTCTTTCGTATTGGTGCAAATAGTGACGCATCGTCAGATTTTTTTAGCCGTTTCGGCTTTAACTGAGTAGCTACTCGAAATAGGCCACCATTGGTTAAAAGCAATCGCTTGCATCAGAAACGCAGACTTGGCCACTGCCGGACCAAGCAAAGATTAAACCCTTAAGGTATAAAAATTCCATCAAAACAAGAACCGGTTAACTCAAGCCTAGCATCGTCCTGCGCAACCCCGTCAGAACCTTACATGAGCTGGAGCTGTCCATAAACCAAAATGTCCCCACCATACAACCGTGGTTAGTCTGCGTACCCAAGAACCATGACGTGCACATTTTATCACGGCTCCTTTACCCTGCCCAGGGTAAAGTAAGTTTAAAGTATAGTTTGTAACCATAGTGAAATAATCAGCGTATACGCGTAAGACCTTATTCTCTATAAGGTCTTACGGGTGAATGAGACCGACGGGATAATCGATTAAGCCATGTCCGTTGTCCGTTTATCCACCCTTTGTAAACAACTCAGACCTTTTATTTTAAGCCAGATGAATAAAGATTAGTAATAGAGCTGGGAGTCCAGTTCTTCAGAACAAGTTTGAAAATTAGTTAAATCCGCGCACAGACACGCCCACTACAGGCCGGTATGTGCGACCATAGCTAAGTTTTAAAAACCTTTTTTTCAAATTTGAGCTATATTACAATGGGGCAAGCGCACTAATTTTTTTTTGTGTGACCTTGCTTTGTAATTGTCCTTGATTAAGCAGAAAAATTTTGGTCTTTACATTGGCCAAGCCTACTTTTCAAGGAGTTTTAGCTTAAAATGACTCTTTTTCAATAAATATATATGAAATTCGACAAAAAAACTACATTACAAAAGTTACATTACCTAACTTTTTTATATATAAAGTCCACTTTTGTGGGCGTGGCCTTACAAAAAGTGAAATTTTTAGTTAAAAAGGCGGAGTCTTAGTCCAAAATGTGTGGAACCGCACCTATAATAAATCATTCAACATTTATATTTTTACATCTCCCTCACTTTTTGAAGGTGTGCCATTTTCCTTTTTAGGTAGGGTAGGAGATTCTGCAATCCTCTTAACATTTTAAGAGATATCGTCAATGCTAAGAGGCGAGTTGATTAAGCCACTTCCGTCCATCCGTCCGTCCGGGTGCAAACAACTTTAAAACCGCAGATTTTAGGGCTGAGAGCTGAAATTTGGTAGCTGAGCTGAAAGTCCATTGGATCAGAATAAACTTGAAACTTTGTCAAGTAGGTCTATAGACACTCCACTATACAGACCTATATGTGTGACATATGTTGATAGCTTCCATACATATCTGAACATTTTATGGCGCAAGTTTTTTGGATTCAAAGAAAATATATCGAATAAAAACCGTTTATTAAAATGAAATATGACCACGCCCAAAAGGGGGCGGTTTTTGCCTTTTTTTGAAATGTCAATCACAATATACTTAAGCGAGGATAACGCGTACAAAATTTCAGCTTCCTACGACAACTTCGAATTTTCATGCTATTAAGTAAAGTGGGCGTGTCAGTAGGCGGATTTTAAAAATTTTTACATTTGTACTGCTTCGGGACCTAGAAAGAACAGACATTAAGTTTCAAGCTCCTAGCTCAAAATTGAATGCCTAAAAACTACCGACACACGGACGGACGGACGGACATGGCTCATGGTATCCTATGGGATGGGTTATAAAAAAGAAAAACTTAAGTCAATTTTTGGCTTTACTATTGCATCAGAACATAAGTTTTTGGTATGAGAAACTGCTATGAAAAAAAATTTTACCCCAGCATTGACCACGCCTAAATTATAACCGGTCTTAAATAAAAAGTTGGCTTTTCTTAAATATATGAAATTTGGAAAAAATTACATTATAAAAAATTTGCATATAAAACTTTGCAGATTTTCTTTTTTACAAACTTGGTATAATATCTACACCTGTGGGTGTGGTAGAACAAAAGAGTGTATTTAAATCAAGAGACAGTTTTTTCAGCCAAAAATTAATGTACAACTGCTGTCTTATAGGGTGTTTCCACCGCACATAATACATACAGAGATTAACGTAGGACGATTAAAAGTTAATCCCAAAGTGTTTCCACTGGAATTGAGGAGATTAACTTTATGTATGCATTTGTTTTTGACATTTCTCAATCAGAACACGTCATCTGCGCACCTCCATGTAAACGTGAAATTTTTTATCTCTCAGGCAACTCAGATTCAGAAATACTTAAACTCATTTTTCATTAATATAATGTAATAATATCTTCACGCCGATTAATTTTTAATCTCGGTGTGAAGATATTAATATTCGTATGGTAAATCTCGTGATTTAGAGGGGATTTGTCTTAATCGCGGATAAGTGTCCGGTGGAAACACCCTATTAGTTAACTAATAAAGCTGCAGGGCGTTTTTAAATCCGTCACAAATGCCAATCTGTTTGATCCCAACTTTTTGTCGTCAGTCAATGGTAATTCTTTAAGCCTTTTTGCATTATTCACGCTCACAACTAATATTTTAGCATAGGGTACCTTACGTTGTTTTCGGTATAATAGACCTACCACCCTACTTCTGCCATTTCCTGTCGCTTCCTCATATTTCATGTAATTACAATGGGTAAGTCCCTCAAAACATCATGAGTGTTTAACATGTTGGACACTGTTCATTAGTCGGATATGCTAAAGTTAACATTGTGGATAACGCTAAAACAACACCACATGTAAGAAAGAAATATATTAATTTCCTTGCAAGAAATTTCCTTAAAAAGAGACCTTAAGTGCTGTTTTTATCTTAGCAATTAGCTATATGGAAAAAATGCCATAGTCCTGCTGAAGATTATATCTTGAGCTGCAGAGCGCCAACCCTGAGGAACAGCCGACTAAGCGGAGTAGCAAAACTCTTGTGCATACATTACTATCCGACGACGCTGCCACCCCTTAGTGCAGTAGCAGTGCTAGCAGCAGAACACGAGCCAGCAGTTGCTTCAATTAACTTTTCGGGAAGAATATCCATTCCCTCTCATTATGCATTCCATCATGAGAAATTTTCATTCCAAAAGGGTCTGCGATATTCGCATAAAATCAGGGAAGGATTAAAGGCATGGAATGTTGAGAAGGGATATTTCTGCAAGGGTTGATGAAAAAATTATAATAATAATAACAAATAAAGGATTTATCGCTGGAAGTGGGTCATCGATTCAGGCTGTGTTCGTCTTGATATTTCTTTAAGGGGAGAAGTTCCTAGAAAATTAAAGGACGCAAAGGAATTTATGCTGCTTAAAGCTGTTTGGATGCGCGAGGGTATTTTAAAAGCAATTACCAATAGCATGGAACATCGAATATAATTCCCAACATCGTTAGCCTCTCATCCACGAAAATTGCCATACATCAGAAATATCAGTCATAAATATTCAAAAAGTATTCGGCCATGAAAAAACAAGGCTAGAATACTCTACACTGAAACTTGCTCACAAATCCTCATCCGAACATAATTCTCTCCTCGGTTTGCATGTGCTACAAAGTGTTTTCCAATTTTTATGCTCCCCAGCTGGTGTCGTTCAAAGGGACTTCCAAACGACGATGGGATGAATCACTTCAATACACCACTGACTCTCCAACAAAAAAAGGAGAGTCTAAACACGAAACATGTAAAATACAAAATAACGAGAAAGGGTATCAAAATCGAACGGTGTTCTGATGCGGTGGTAGTATCTGAAAAATCGCTAGCCCAATACCGATTTGTTGTCTGTCTCTATGTACCGATGGCTTACAAATGTGCTGTTGCTCGCATACCGCAACCCGCATCTTAGCTGACTCCCCTTCACTTCCCCCATAAGCCTTCACTTCAAAAGCTAAAAAAACATGAAATTTATTTTATGAAAAAAAATTTCCATTTTATTATCTTCCAAGGATAACAACAGTAGCGATGTAGCGCCAGCTATACACTTGTGGAACACGGCACCGAGGAGTACTTGTATTTTTTATCGATGGAAGACATTCGAATGGTTTGAAGCCTTCTATATGTGCATACGTGTTTCGTTTGTGAAAGCATATTGCAGTAAGTGTACACACATTCACATCTTGAGGAGTCTTATTCTGGCACGTATCCTTACAAAGAGAAATGCTGCTGCTCCTACTTACAAGTTAAAATGTACAAGCTCAATCTTTTTTCCTCCGCTTCTCGTTTAGAACAAAATGGATGGGGAAGGTGCCAACAAATGATAGGGGTCGACTGTGGGGGGTCGACACTAAAATAGAGAGAAAAAAGGCTAATGCCATTTTTGCTGGTTGAATTCGAAATTAACAGTACCACAGGAGTCTCGCAACTAAGTAAAAAAAATTTAGGGACTTTGGTGAAATCTGTGCACAAATTACCTTTGCAATTATTATATAAAGCAAAGGCAATGACGGTGTTATTTTTTTCGCTAACAAAAATATCGACGAATCACTCGTAGTACTTCAGGAAATCATTATCAGAAAACATTAATTCTTCATTACTCAGTTGTTCTTGTAAGATCCAAAAGGAATTATAGCAAGCATCTTCTTGGTGTTTTAAATCTCTTGGGTACTAAAAGATCCGCTTCTCACGTTCGATTGTTTAACTAAGCCTCACCAAGTGATAACTTACAACTACTGCGTTTTTACATGAGATGGTACCTATAATTGCAGTAGGATTATCCTTGAAGTTGATACGAAAAAAAATCGTGACGAAGTGCAATTGTTAAGATTTTCGAGAAGATACCATATGGAAGTTGACGCGGCCTTACTGGTTGGTACCGATTAACTTGCAAAATTCAAGAGTAATTTTTTAACCCTAAAAAACTTGTTTACGAGAAGTTGCTTTGTTATTACATGAGGTAACGTATGATGAACTATGGCTAATTTGAACGTCGCTAGGTTGTCATCCTCACCCTTCTTTAAATGATAATGCGCATCATTATATGAGCAACATTATATGCCAACTCTACCTGTGGTTTCCATAGAGAGTGAGTATTTAAAAATCACATGAGAGCGAACTACCATACAACATAATACCATGCTCTTACAAGTCATGTAGTAGGTACTATACAAACTTACAACTATACAAGAAACAAAAAAGATAATGCCGAAAAAGTCGAAAATATAGGACAGCTTCTGCATCTCTATGGAAAAAGTCTTGCTGAAGCCCAGTATTAACAATACACCACAGCAAATTAAACCACAATCAACAAGAGAGCTTATGAAGAGCTTAAAACGGCAAGATAAGTAGGTATACTTTTAGAAATAAGACGTGACCTGTTGAACTTACACTGCATGCTGAATCGTAGTGACCTTCCGATTTGGTACGACCTTTGCTGCCTTAAAGAGCAAAAAGATGTGCTTCACTTTTTGTCAAATGCTCCCATCCTAAAAGTTATTCGAAGTTCTTTAAGCAAAATGCATATATTGTATTTTCGTTCATATCTAAGTCGCAAATGTCAATCTGTCAAGCTAATTAAGTATATACGACAAAAAAATGTTAAATTATTAGTCTTATCTACGAAAAAAATTCTATTACTACCAGCCAACTAGTTGATTGTTGGTGGCATAGCGAGCAATGTTTGTGAAGTCTTTGAATAGAACAAAGTAAAAGAAATTTAGAGTAGCCTCTAACCGCCTACCCCATCAGGTGTTTTACATGGGACTTGATAGTATGATTATCGGGAAAAACTCGAGATGAATTGGTTGGATTTCCTGTTTTGGGCAAGACGTGCCAGATGGCCAACTGATGATCCGACTGTCGAGTCCCAAGTGAAGCACCTAATGGTGTAGAGACTACACTAAAAGTCTTATGTATTCTTAATCTAATAACGAAATTTGTTGTAATTATAATAAAAGTATAATTTATATTATACTTTTCTTAATAATGACGAAGCGAGGATATCGCATACCAAATTTCAGCTTCCAAATTTTGATTTTTCATGCTAATAAGTAAAGTAGTGTGGGGTGCCGTGGCGTAGTGGTTTGTGTGTGTGCTTACTACGCCGGAGGTCTGGGTTCGAATCCTGCCATCGTCACCTGAAAAAAAAAGACTTGTTCTTTTTCACGGCCCCCACCTCAGCGAGGGTCTGACAAGCCCTTCCGAGAGTATCCTTTGTCTTGAAAAACTTCTCAAAGTGCCGTTCGGATTCGGCGAAAAATTGTAGGTCCCCTTGTATGTATAGAAATTAACACACCAGCATACATTGTTGAGAAGTTGGCCCTGGTTCACCTCGAGCTGTTGCGTCACTCTATTTATTTATTTTTAAGTAAAGTGGGCGTGTCAGTGGGCGGATTTCAAAAAATTTTACTCTTGTACTGCTTCGGGACCTAGAAAGAACAGACATCAAGTTTCAAGTTCCTAGCTTAAAATTTAAGGCCTAAAAACTACCGACAGATGGACGGACCGACAGACATGGCTCGTTCGACTACCAATTCGGTTCGATCATATGCCCTTAAGGTCTTGAGGGTCTACTGTGACTATTTCTCTATGTTACAAACTATGAATCAAACTTAATATACGTCCTATCCTATGGGATGTGGTATAAAAATTATGTTATTGAAAAGGGGTTGATGACACGCCCCTTTTTTAAGAAAGAAGATTCTTAACTGACAAATTCTTAACACAACTAAAGTAAATAGAAACAGAAATTTAACAACCAAGATTTTTGACTCATTTATGAGCTTGATAGTGGTCAATTGGGATGGGATCGTATCTAACGATTCGCGTAGGTGAATTGTAATCCTCTCACTTGTTTTCAGTTCTGTTTCTGTAAGTGTAATAAAATTTAATCTGGCCTTTATTCATTTCACAAATCGGAAATCCAAAAAATCTTAGTTCGGAGCTAATTTTTGAATCCTTAGAACATCATTTTCTGAAACAGCTTTTACTGTTTTCCCCTATATTAGAAGTTATAGGAGTCCCGATTTTTATTAATTTTGAGCCTTAATTCCTAATTTTTTATAGCCTATACCCAAGCATCATTAAGGTTAATGCATAGTTTGTAACGCAGTGATATCTCTAAGGTCCTAAAATACCTTTATAATAAAATAAATAGAAAAAAAATAAAAAAAGATAAATAATATATAATAATAAATAATAATAAATAATAAATAATAAATAATAAAAAAAGAGATAAATAAAATAAACAAAACTGACAAAAAATCGGCTAAGCTATGTCCGTCTGTCCGTAAGTAAACAACCGCATGACCTTACATTTAAGCTAGGGCCTTAAAATTAGCTGCAAATTTCGGTCTACAGATGAAGTTTGAAAATGGCTAAAATCACTATTTACAGATGTTCCTATTGCTTCGGAGCCCTGAATGTTGGCATAAAGCCCAAGGCCCAATTTGTTTTTATACCCTTGCCAGGATATATTAAGTTTGTTGTATGGTTTGTAACGCAGTGAAATATTCACCGTAGACCCCTAAGACCTTAAATGGGAAACGAATGGGACCGAAAGGAGAATCGATTAAGCCATGTCCGTCCGTCCGTATGTAAATAATTTCAGGGCCTTAGATTTTAAGCTAGAGAGCTGAAAGTTGTTGTGTGTTGGCTTGAAATCCAGTCTTTCAGATCAAGTTTGAAAATTAGCTAAATGCGCCCACAGACACGCCCAGATGTGCGACCACCTGTATATTGTGTATGCCTCCACCCTTTTTTGTGTGCGTTGCATTAAAACAATGATTTTTTGAGTTAAAAACGCCGAGTTTTAGGCCGAATGTATGCAACTACCTAGTATAAACCATTCAACAGTTAATTTTTTTTATGCCGCCCACTGTTTGGAGGCGTGTCAGTTTCCTTTTTTGTTAGGGTAGGATATTTTGCAGTCCGTCTTAGACAGACTGAATTTTTTACATACCTACGCACTGTTGCACTTTCCCACTTGTTTATTATAACAGCCAATTGGGTGTGAGGCAATAGAAAACAGTTTCTCCCAAAAATTTGCTGCGCCCAAATTTTATTAAATTTTTACAAAACATTACCAACCGCAAACATTTGTATTCCACTAGCGGCCACAAATCACAAAAAAGAACCCCTCTGGGGTTGCTGGTTTCCAATTGGGCACCACCCCAGGTGGCGGATAAGGGAATGCTCACCAGATATGGTGGGTGCCGGTATGGAAAATATCCGGGGAGGACCAAAACCAGCAACAAACGAAAAGCCCAGAAGCGTCTGTCTCAAAATGAGCAGCTTCCTGGTCGGCGTCGGTTACCCAGGGCCCTCATTGCGTAAGCACGACGATATCGTTTTCGATATCGTCTTCGATAGTTATGCTTCGCGAAAGCTTAAAAACTAATCGAGACTTACCGAAACGAGACCGACGACGACACGATAGCGATAGTGTTTCTTGAAGCAAACTGTTGACGATAGCGTTTAGTGCTATCGCGCGAACGACTGTCGTCTGCAAAGTTACGCAATGAGGGCCCAGGTTAGGGTCGGCCGAATACAAAACACCTTTAACTCTTCCAATATACAAATAGAATGGACAACAATTAGATGCATGCCCGATATTTCTATGAAATATTCTGCTGATTATGCTATTGCTTTTCTCCGTAAGGGCATAACACTTACGCGAGTATGGTTTGGTGTTTCTGAGCAGCGGTTTCATATTTGGCTCATCAGCATTTGTGTTGGATCGGGAAGTATTACTTTTTTCTTCTTTCTTTTCTATCCCCGAATTCTTTCCGCTCGTGATGTGCTACGCTCCTTGATAATGAGCATATTATAATAAGAAAAAAGAAATAAAAACTTTTCCTTGCGAGCTCTTCCTTGCTCGAAGAAAATTTAAGGGATCTTCTTTTTATAGCTGGCAGTCAACCACACTATTAACACTAGACTTGGAAACCAGATTTAACATAAAAATAATTTTCGAGCGGCCTATTACTCTTTGTAAATTTAGGCCATCCGCCGCATTGAAAGTTTGCTTGGGCCATCCGCGGCATTAATTGCTGATAAAATAAAGAAAAAAGTCATAAGTAAACTGTGTCAAAGTATATTTTCTTGGGTGGAAGTCACGATAAGCCAATCACGTCGCAACACGTTCCATATCGTTATGGGACTCGGTTGGCTTTCGGGTCTGCGCTGGTAGCCATCCTCAGCTAATCGGAGGGCATGGGTTCTTGACCCTTAGTCCAAAACAAAAATCATGCAAGGCTTTGGATTGCATCAAGATGGTATGATGTAGCGAGAAATCGCCTCTCGCCACCCTACCTGGTTGCCGACTCGCCAAGCAACCCCTTAAGTTGGCATCTTTCTTCCCTTTTAGATTCATGTTTGTCATGAAACAACGCATTTATCGCATCGTTGTGAAGTGACCACCCTGCGCAAGCCAGCGCCGCCTCTTCTACGACCCATCCACGTTGGTGCCCAATTAAGCGATTGTCATTTCACCGCGCGGAACTGTGAGCCCGCTAGGAAGCCGCGTCAGCACCATACTCGTTTCATAGTCAACACTGCGGTGCAGTTGGCCGCCGTCGCCAGCGCCCCGTGTCATCACCATTAGTGAGTACTTTTCGCCGACCATCCATCGCCGCCGTCCTGTCGCCGACTCCAATATCATCATCAACAAATTCACATACAGAGAATAGAAGCAGTCCAAAGAAGATTTCTGCGCTCCGCTCTGCATATGGCCTTGGTTGAAGAAGGATCTCTTCATCTCACCATCTTGAGGTTGAATCTTGTAATAAGCTACTAAAGTGTCCCCAAGAAGGCGTCAAAATCATTGTACATGAGGTATACTGCATCAATACACAGACTCGACATTAGAGCTGAACAGTTGCAGCTTAGTGCTAATAACGTTGTCTCTCCAGACTTTGAAAAACATACAAAACGATACAGATTTGCCAATCTAATTTGATCTGTGGCCACGCGTTCGGTTCCACCATCAGTAGATACTATAGCTAAGAGAGTTTTTTCCGGCTGTCTACCCACACGTATATGCTTTTACCTTTTGCGGCATTCTGGCCTGTCTTTACATTTGCTTCCATTTGATAGAGGACATAATTATTCTATGTGACATCGAACGCACGTCGCGTCGGTCGTGTGTTCGAAAAAAAAACTTCTTATAATCCATTGATTTCCATCGTTACCGGGGCACAATGTTGCGCGGTATTGGTAAAAGGATGCAGCCTTGCCTTACTCAACTTTCAACAAACGTTCTCCACAACGCAATACGTCAAAAGGTAAAGGACATTATTAAGTCGAGAATACATCGACATAATTATAATTTGCACAAAAATAGACATTTGGGATACCTATACTGCGCCTTTAATTACATAGCCTTATCTCTGTTTTACTTACTTTTGAAACTAAACCCTGTAACTAGCTGCCTCAACATGGAATCGACTTATTTATAAAGCCGAATTCCCAGATGGAAATGTTAATTTGTAATGTGCATGTGAAAAGGATGCTTAAATTAATCGTATACGGTGTTAAATAATGGGCAAATTTATGAAGGCGATATAATCTCTCCTAAATGTGCTGAAAAACTAAGCACATCAGCAGACACTCCTTTCTCATAATCGGTAATCAGGTATGGAAGGGAGAATGTGTTACACTTACACGCTACCTTTTCATTTCGGTCTCCCTCAGTTCTGTCATCCCTGCAGCGTGGGTGGCGAATAAGTGAATAAGTAACCTACCCTCACAAAAATTGAACCTGAAGACGTTATCATGATTAAGTGTATAAATTTTACCTGGTGGACCCAAAAAGGGTAAAACCTGACACATTATAAAAACTTGCTGAAACCCAGCCCAATGGACCGGCTAAATGCCGGCGCCTGATGTGCGGGCATGTAAGCAACCCTCAAATTGTAGGTTTTTGGGGTTTGAGGAGCCCATATGTGTTCCGAGCGGCCGACATGTTACTTTGAAAGGGGTTTTTGTCTAGTGGTAGAAGTGGTATGTTTAATGCTTTAAATTAAGTCACTTTTTTTGCCCGCACACATCTGCAACCGGAATACATATATAGAAAAAGGGAAATTTTAGAACATGTACTAATACACCTTACCATGGTGGTGGTGGCATACTAACATCCACAGCCAACATCGTTATTATCCTTTTGTACAATTTTATTATCCTTGTCCTGTGGTTAAATGTATAATATAACTTCATTAGTTTGCCGACTTACGGGGATTTATGGGGTACCTGGTCTCCTCCGGTCACATCTGCTCCGCTCACATGAGTAACGAGATATTTTTTAAATACTCAGACTCACATTCAGTCTGTCAAACCTCTTGAAGCCCTTTACATTTTTGAATACGATTTTATGTTCTCGCGCGTGTGTGTGTATGCTCTGGATGGTATCCTTGAAACTGACACTGTTTACATGGTAAGTTGGACGTTTCCTTTATTGCTTCTACTGTTGGAATGGCCTTTAAGCACACAAGCAGAGTGTCTTTACTTCTTCAGCTTTTTCTGCTGGATTTCCAGGATACGCTCTGGTCATGACATTTGAGTATCGCTCGTAGCAGTATAGCAAATAGCAGTACTCTCCCGTTTGGTATTCACGATATTCATAACACTTAAAATTTTATATCATGATGATATTTCAATAGGTGGACCCTTCAGCTGCACACTGAAGAGTATTGCTTTACAAACGCTGGTGTGTGGCAGGACATGACAGCGCCTGTACTGGTATATTACTTGTTGGATGGATAGTTTAAATATATTTTTTGTAGGTTTTGTTGCCGCTTCAGAATCAGATATTTAAGCTTATCCTTGCCTGGAAAGAGGGGAGTGTGTTGTTTGGTATTTGGGTTGCTCTGCTTCGTCCTTATAGAGATGCTCTTCAGTGTGATTTATTTATGCATCGCTTTTAAAATATATTTTCCCATTACTTTTCGTATTTAATGGTAAAACTTTTAGCGTCTGCGAAGTTATGAAAGTTGGTTCTTTTTGGTATTATCTTGTTGGTTGGTTGTTTGGCTCGTTCAAAGATGTAAACCTCAGCGGACAGCGAATAAAACGAGCACGACTATATATGGTACAACTGCTGCGACGACGAGGACGATGAAAGCGACCAAGCAGATAAGGAAAGGTCGAGATAAGAACGGCGGCGGTGGTGGTGAGTTGCTGGCATTATGGAAATTTAAGTGGTTTACTTGAGAGCAAGTTTTCAACAAGAGACTGTTCGAGGATGTTGTTACCCCATGATGCAGCAAAGTTTTTTTTTCTATGCGAAGATGTTACTCAAAATCGCGATATGATTATTTAGTCTCGGGAATTGTGTTGAGTAACGTTATGGCGCCGAGAGAGTGGCCCAGAAAAAGAGATGTCTTCATAATGTCAACAATTACCAGAAAGCGTGCAAATGGATTTGTTTAAGGATTAAAGCTGAAGACATTTTGCTTTAAAAATAAAATCAAAACTTTAGGTTTTTTGAATTCCGATCGCTGGAGGGGCCTTGGGAGAAAAAATCTTTGGCCCCAGAAAATGAAGCATAAATGTTTCCCGATTGATAATTATTGGGATATAACAGTTTTTCCATCTTTCAAAAAACGTTGAGCAAGAAAAGAGATGAAAGAATCCACTGCATCGTGCGTCGTCCTTTGCACAGGGTAATAAGGAAAAAGCTTTGTGGCCTTAAAAAAACTTCTACTGTGAGAATATACTATGGTTGCTCTTCCCCGGCTCAGAATCTGTCCAAGCCACCGGTCCAAAGTATTGTTAGTTTCGTAAAAAAAAATGGCTGAGTCATAGTCAAAAAAAAAATTAGGCTTACTTTGACACTTGACTCAAAAAAAAATTACTCCCTCTGCAAGTTATTAAAAAAAAATAAGTTGCACCATTCTATCAAAGATTGCAAAATTATACAACACATGCTACGTGCTGTATTTTTTAAATATGAAGAATGACTAAAAAATTGGAAAATATGATTACCCTTAGTTTTGTATGGCTAAAAAATCCTCTTATCCGAGAGGGATACATTTTGTGTTTTATTTCTCTCAATAGAGGCTTAACATACCCTATCACCCGGCATTCACTAGACGTTGAGTTTCGAGACACCATGTACATAAAAAAATACTTTTCGGACACAACCTCTGTACATATATATTTTTTTTTATATTTAGCTCGCCGGTCGAGTGGTAATGACTAACTTTAAAATGCCTAGCACATCATCGGCAGAAATAATATTAGGACAGAAGAGAAAATGAGTTTCTCAATCTAGCACAAACGCTGATGAGCCAGTACGAAACATGAAAACCCTGCACAGAAACACCAAAGCTTACCACCGCAAGTGTTATGCCTTTCGGATAAAATCAGTTACCAGCATCACCAGAACATCTGGAGTACGTAAATTTTTTTGTTTGTCATCATTGTCATGTTGGAGGAGAAAAAGGTGCTTAATGTTCAAACGTTCTTAGCCTGAATTACAGACGCTGACAAGGAAGCCGCTCATTTTATTGCAGGCGCGCCTGGAGTTTTCAATTCTTATCTTGAAAAAGCGTCTCTTTAACGCCAGGAAGTTAACAGTGCTTTTTCGGTATTCGACTCGACATTTGCCTTGTGTTTTCTACCAAAGTAGTAGTAGAACCATTCTTAATCATTATGAAACTTTTCTAACACGGTTTATCAGTGATCGGGATAGTGACCACTGCACTTAATAAGCTAAGAGGGGTTACAAAAAATAACCATAATTTTAAGAGATCATTAAGAGCTCGTTATTGATGAGCCAATCCTTGACAAAATATTGATATGGAAATATTATGATAGCTTAGGTTTGCTTATATTCACAGGACATAGGGTATAGTCTAATTACTAGCAAACCACCTACTTGTTAGCCTTTCATATGATCGGTCCACAGGTGCTGCACCATGTATTTGACACAACACCTCGGATTATCCATAACCTCTGTGAGAGAGAGAGAGAGAGATAGTTCACGACGTGAGGTTTCCATTTGTCAGTACTGCAACCTAAACTTCCTTCCACTCAACTTCTTTTAGTCAAGGTCTGAAGGCTTTGATTCACTTTCTTTTCTAGTTCAGACACAACTTGGTGAATGCTAAACTCCAAATCTAAAAAATAAGAACACAGAAACAAAGCTTACAGCTTTAAACTTAGCCTCAGTATATAAGCAGTCAAACGAATTTTAGTTGGAAGGATCAACCCTGAAGGTATCAACCCCACAGACCTCTAGGGTGTTCTCTGTAAATTTATATGGACACATTTAGAGCCTTAGGCAAAATGCTTTTCTCTCAGCCATTTATGTTCAGTTTTTCCCTCCAATGCTGCGCGACTCCATTCGATCATAATTAAAGTTGCAAATTTGAATTTTTTTACCAAACACAACCTTCCAGGCAAGAGCTTGCTGCCCTTACCTCGCGTTCATTGCTCCAACCAGAGACCCAATGAAAAGGTTCTAATGAAAAAGAGGAAAAAAAACTAGTTGGCACATTATTCTTCAGCTCGCTATCGAGAAATGCCATCAGCGTTTGAACGTGTACCAAAGAGTGGTTGTGACCCATGTCCTTGTTGTCGTCCTCGTCAACGTTGTTTTGAGCGTCCCCATGTACTGGACTATGAATACATTTGATTCCCTTTTTTCCCCCAAGTATTTCCCAACAAGAAGCGAAATTAAAACAACACTTACACCCGACTCGACTAAAAGCGAATGCGCTATGAAATCGGGGGTTGAAAGGATCGCTTTCTGTTAACAAAGTTGAAAGGATGTATATTGCAGGGGGACACAAAAAAAAAACTGGCTAGAAAAAAATATGAGAAAGGTACACGAAGCAGTTAATGAAACCCGAGGCATCGGACAACAGCAGCAGTCCGAATGCTGGGATTTTTAGACTGTCAGACATTAATTGAATTTTTCGTGTTGTCGTCCTCCGTTCACAACGATGGATGCACTTAATCTGAGTATGGATGTCTATTTAATTGTCAAATCCACAGGAAGTGGGTAATTACATACAGCCAAAGGAGGCCAGGTTTTTTTATGTGTCAGTACCTATAATATGTGTAATTTTAATCTCACAAATTGCTGCCGTCCTAGACAGTCATTTTTGCTTATGTGGGCACCAATCATTATTGAAGTGGGTGGACATTGGTATATCCCATATCTTCCTCTACTGTTGGTTATTATACTTGAGAGTTCATAGGAAGAAGAGAATTTTTTTCCGATGATAGATTTGAGTAAAAAAAGTAAGATGGAACAAATTAGGCTAAAATCACGAAGAAGAAAAATCCAAAAGCGTTTGTTGTTCAGGCTTGGATTAGACGCATTAAACCTGTAACCGATAACATTCAAGACGCATTCAGCATTAAAATTTAGAATAAAATACTAAATATAGGGATTTCTTGCTAGGCATACTCGCCATGAACCTAAGAGCAATGCTGAGGCTAGCCAATAGACCGTAAAAAAGAGTAAGAGGCTATTGCTTTAGGACGGTTTATAAATAAAATTTGTTTTTTACGGTTCTAGGTCTAGCGGAGACAGGCAAACCCCTCGTGCATTACAATTCGTAATGAGAGACTTCTTAGATCGCCACTAGGGATTGTAGAAAATTGCAGTGTGTCGCTACGTTTGTGTAAGAACAAATAAAATACCCAGGGTATGCATACGGTTGTGTGTCAGAATTTAGAAGCCAGATTTTTGAATAAGATTCCGAGTTCTTGCCATGGTCGGGACTACAGCAGAGGACCATGAATTCTGCTTAATGAATTATTGATTTAACTGCCATTAACGCACAACAAGTGAAAATATTCCAAGAGTCTGGCGGCTAAAAATCCATTTATTTTAAGTCTAACGAATGTATAAAAATTTTAGAAAACTAAGATAAAAGGAGATTCCAAGTCTTTACATTTTAAAGCTCAAACATTTAAAGTGAAAAAAGTTGGTGGTTGACATATAAGAAATCTTTTATCTTTTGGAACCTCAGCATTGTTTGTCCAATCGTCAAGAAAGGAAGGAGACCCGATGAAGTTTGCCAACTACAGCGGTATCAGTCTCTTCAACATTGCATACAAGATCTTTTCTGCTCTGTACTGTGTGAATGCCTAAACCCGTTTTCCAACAATCTGATAGGTACATACCATATGTGGCTTTAGGCCAGGATAGTCCAACATCGATCAAATATTCACACTGTGGTGGATCTTGGAAAAAACCCAGGAATTCTGAATCGATACCTACCACCTTCATCGATTTCAAGGCCACGTATGACAGCACCTATAAACCCAAACTACATAGCGCAAAGTCTAGTTTTGGCATCCTTCTTAAACACTTCAGTTTGTGCAGGATGACGATGGAAGACTCATGCTGTTCCGTCAAGGTCGATAAAGACCTCAACGACCCTTTTATGTCAAAAAATGATTTGGACAAAGGTGACGCTGTCATGTGACTTCTTTAACATCATGCTAGAGGGAATTGTGCAAATCTCCTGCGCCAACACCAGAGGTACAATCTTTCAAAAGTCCATACAATAACTCGCATACGCAGACGACATTGACGTAATCGGAAGGACAAAGCGTGATGTCAAAGAACGTTTCGTGAGTATCGGGACAGAAGCGGTAAATACGGGCTTAGGAGTTACCAAGTATAAGCTGTCATAAAGAAATGACACTCAACACTGACGTCTTGGACAAAACATCATCATCGACAGCTATAACTTTAAGGTGGTAAGGGACTTATGGGTTCCGCTATGAAATGAAACAATGACACCAATGCTGAAACCAAACGAAGAATGACTCTTGCGAGTGGAGGATTACTCTTCAGGTAGAGAATTACCGAGGCTCATGTGGCGCGCGCAAGTGGGACCTTAGCCAACTTCGCGTGCAAGACTGGAGACGGCTAGCTGGAAACAGATCTGGCTGGCGAAGGTTGTTGGCATGACCACCCCAAACTGTAGCGCCGTTTGAAGTATAAGTAAGGAGGTGATTTAATTTACTATTTGATAATCACATAACTTGAAATTAATAACTAAAATTAGCAAAACAATCTTTCCATAATAGCTATCCATAGAGAAGTTAGATGGTGTAGCTTTTTTCGTCTTATCCAAAAGGATGAAGCTGTAAGTCAACTCATCACATAAAGTCAGATGTTAATAGAGGGTGAGTGACCAGATTCTGTGGCTACCCATTTTAGCCTTTTGGAAGTTGTTTGCCCTTTGACGTTAAACTTGATTTGCCACCTCTAACCCTATTTCTGAGGCGTTATTCCAAGTGCAAGTATGTGGAGGTCTGGGTTCGAATCCTTCCGTCATCACTTGAAAAAAATGCTCGTTCTTTTTCACGGTGCCCACCTCCGCGAAGGTCTGACAAACCCTCCGAGACTAAAATTTGTTTTGAAAAGCTTTTCAAAGTGCTTTTCGGATTCTGCAAAAAATTGTAGGTCCCCTTGGATGTGAAGCATTCAACTCATACAGCAATCTTTGTTGAGAAGTTGGCCCTAATTCACCTCGAGCTGTTGCGCCACTCTTTTCGTTTATTCTTATTTGAAGTGCAATAGGTCAATGTCAAGTACCCAGCGGCAATTCAGAGCCTCAAGCATGTCCTGCAAACTGAAATTGCGCCTGTTGACCCACTTATTCTTCAAAATTTCTTGCCTATTTTTACCTTCATTTTATCACTTGCAATAAAAAGCGAGGTGGTCCTATGAACGATTTAGTGTTTCGAACACGCTTAAGACTTAAGAGGTTACATTATACGAACCTGTTCTCTATTGTCATAGACTCGGCTTCATTAATGAATCAAGTTCTATTATGACTTTGTGAAAATTTAGTCAAACTTTTACGAAAAGTGCCAAACTTGCTGTTGGCTCATATTGTAACCATAGCATTCCTCCTGCTTTTGGGTATAAATTAGCTAAAATGACGAAACACGGTGGAGGATGGCTCTCACCATGGAAATTTTATGAACATCAGACGTTGTTGTATCATATGAAAAGGTGGACTAGGGACTTTGTCCAAAGATCGACAAAACACCTGCGCCTGAATAAAAAAATCTTGAACTATCAAAAAGGGGACTAAAAAGTACCAAGAAGCGGTCATGGCGTTTGGAACTTTAGAAAAAGTAAAATCACTATTAAAGATCTGGAAGCAATTTGGTAGAGATAGGCGAAGCCTCCAATAGAAGGATCTTTTTCTTTTGATTAAAAACAACGTCAACGTAGAAAGAAGGGCTTTGATCCTTATTTGCAGCTGCTTCATCCACTAGAGCATGCTGAACATCAGGTCGACACCATCACTATATCTAACGGATCAGAAACAACTCAAAATAAACGAAAGCCTTGACACTGAGCAGAGCTTTCCCGATGGGAAGTAGGCAGGCAAATAAAGTTATCTCCCAAGCCCGTGGAGGATCGGAATATATAAAAAACTCTCTCCAGCATTTGTCCTCCACACCTGTTGGCAAAAAACGTGTACCAAAAATAAGCGTCAACATATATCTAGAAATCATTGTTAAGCTATAAAACGACGTGGAGCTAATAAAGATGGCCATGGATCGTCTTATGCTTTAAATCCGCATCACGAATCAGACACAATTTTGTGCCAAGCCTTACATTCACCTCTCACAATAAATTTCAATTAAAACCCACGTGATGCCAAGATAAGCATCTTAATCTAAACTTTCGATTTCCGATTTATCTTCCATCCACAATGCTAAGAGATTTTAGCGGATGTGCCTCCGCACACAAACGAGACAAGCCCCTTTTAAACTTCAACAACTATCTACGGATGAGCACACAAGCACGGTATCCACTATCGAATTCCCATCCTTAAGTTTCATCCACCCCACCTTTATCTAAGGACACAAATGTTAAGCAAATTGGAACGACCATGAAATAAAAAAAAAAAACTTTTGTGTTAATGGACAGTTTAATTGATTACGAGCAAACGAAGCGATTTTGTGGTTGTAAGCTTAAGCCGTTTTCTTTCACATCCTTTCGTCGCCATGCCCCACTTCATTAAACTATCAGAGACGCTATTGGAGTCAACCCCAACAATATGAATTGCTTCGGCAGAGTCTTTGACATTCAAACGTGAGGAATTCCAATTACACGATAATTAATCACTCCATAGTCAAGGTGTTGCCACGACTAGGACAAACTACACCCATCAGTACAGCAGTATGAGTCCTTTTTTTTTAGCTTGAGAAGCACCGACTCGAAGTCGATTGGTTTGACCATCAGCTCAACCAAGACCACTTTTTGCAAACCAAATTGATTTAATTAGTCACGAATCTGTATGTCCTTGTCATTTTAATTAAAAAAATCTCCGCGCGCTTGAGAAATGGGAGAATTTTTAATTGGAAATTTATTGCGATAACACACCGCACGGTGCATGAATCGAAAGGATTTTTTGATCTCTATCCCTGCACGATAAAAGCAAATTGAACAAAAACGATTCGATGACGTTCCTCGTCCGAGTGAATCGCTTTTGAACTTTCTTTTCGTGCACAGATAGTATTTATAAGGATGGCAGATAGTTTTCACAAATGCAAATGTCCCGAACGGAATAATCGTGTCAGCGCAGAGTAGAGTTAGAAAATTCGTTTCCTGAATGTGGCTACTTTCTGGGTGCAGGAAAGAAGGAAGGTAGGTTACACCCCCCTTCGCCTTGCCACTTGTAACTTTTACTTGCAATTCAAGGCTGATTTGCCAGGATGTAGGGGAACATATTGCAGGTTCCTGGTGCAAAGCAATTGCGGCGGAAGATGTTTGGAATTTGAAAATTCCGATGTTATCTCTATTTTATTTTAATTTTTTTTTGTCTAGTCAATTGAAATGTTCAGTGCATTTTGTTCTCCCCGCTATCTAGGTTGCAGAATGTGAACACGTTCCGTCTTTAAGAAGTTATCCCCGAATTCACACCAATTTACATAATCGCATTTAATTTGCTTCCAAGTGTGAATCGAGGACATCTCGTCCATGCTTGCGAGAATTGCGAAAGTAGAACGAACGGCAACAGGATTGTGGATTATATTATTTTCTCTTGAATGGTTTTTGGGAAGTTGCACATTAGGATTGGTGCAATTTGCTTTGCCACCTTTTGCATTTTTTGAATTTGTAAGAAAATAAAAGTGGGTTTTCGGTGAATTTTTATGTCTTCTTGCTAAACTAGATAAAATATGGTTCTAAGTGCTGCAGGGTAAATAAAATGCATTGAATTCAAAGGAATTGAAATTTCTACGATCTAGGGCAGAGGTGGAGCGGGCTTATAGTGGGTGAGCCATATCATAGGTTTGCATCAGTGACTATGCAATCCAGACTATCCAGGCAATCCAGAAGCTAATGAGAAAATAGGGTGATGCTATGCTGAAAACGGTTTTTATGCGCTTTCAGATCTATGTGTATCACGCTTTAGCTAGCTCAACTTACAAGCAGAGGTTTGTCCAGGAAAAATATGCTTATGCAGACTTATTAAATAGTGTGGGTATTATAGTAGTTTATGATTTACACTGTTTTTTATGAAATAAAAATAATGAAGTGAGTCTAACACCAAATCTTAAAGTTTTTTTTAGCCCGAATTCATATATTATTTGTGAAGGCCTGGGGTAAAAATTAAAATCAATTAATTGTAATTTCTTTAGAAACATGACAAAATTCGTTAAAACCGAAAATAATTTTGGAAAAAATTTATCGACCACCAAAAATGGTCGATAAAAACGACCATTTTAGGTGGGAGGAGCTCAAAACTTTGTATGGAGCAACTTAGCAAATGCTAGTATCTTTCATATTAGTCATAATTTTTTTTTCGATTTGGAGTGAATTTTCCGATAAATCGGGTTTTTAAAGACCTATAACATGTTAAAAGTGAGCCTGGTCGATATTGTGGGCGGTCTTTTTTTTTGCCTTGTGTAAGGTCTTGGGCCAATATTGCTCAGTACCAAAATTTAAGTTCCTATGCCTTGTCTAAGTTGACAAAAAAGCATTTTGAAAGAAAATGTGATATAGAGGTTGTCTCACCTTCAAGCAAGTTGTGGGCGTGGCCGTTGACGAAATGAGCTAATTTTCACACTTACAACAAAAGAATTAAGCCGAGTACCAAGTTTCAGCTCTCTACCTTGATTTTGAAGGCCTAAAACCTCCACACATACAGACGGACGGACGGACGGGTTAATCGATTCACTTGTCGATCTCGATCATATCAAGCTCTTTGGAGTCTAATTTCACTGTGATACAAACTATGCATTAAAATTAATATACCCTGGGTCAACTATAAAAATGTACATCAAATATTTTTGTTTTTGTTTATAAAGTTTATTGATAAAAAACTAAATTACGTGCACCTACGTTGGAAAAATAGTTCCCACCCCATAGAATAAAATAGTTTTTCAATTAGTTCCTTACACCATGATAGTAATACATATATACCCCCAAGACTGTAAGAGATATGGTCATAACCGACTTGTCTGTCGAATAAACCATGTCCGCACGTTTATTTTTCAAATCCGCTCACAATAGGTTTAAATGTGCAATTGGCTACTTCTAGTGTTTTCAAAATTTAAACACGTCGTTTAAAGAGGCTGAAACTTGTATTGAGCATACCCAAGTGATTCTAAGAATAAAAAAAGATCGTCAAGTATGAAGTCATACACAGAGCGGTCCGTCGGATTTCTTTAAGGCTAAGCGTAGAATTATTGTAGTTATTGCATTAATGTAGTAAACAAGGGGGAGACTTTGGACTGTTTGCCCGGTATTCGGGTTTAAAATTCTTAAAGTAGATATATTTCCAATAATTTTACTCTAGGTGCTGTTACTATTTTTTTACAATTCTACTGTATCTACTTATTTTAGCCGAATATTAAGCTTAGGTACTTAAATTTTGATTGAAACGCAGGGTGACAAATACATTTTTTTGATTTTTTTGCATTTACATTTTGCTTTCTACTCTAACGCTTTGTACTTGTGTAAAATTTAGTTGACAAGGTTAAAGCAGCTTAGAAGTAACAGGCATTTTTTAGCATTACTATTTGAGTAAATTAACTTAAATGATTTAAAGCATATACACAAATAAAAAAAAAGTCATAGCAAGAATTTTATACTTTGGCCCAACAATTTTCGTAGGTTAGAATGAACCGAAGAACTTTCAATTGTTGGTTTAAGAATGAAAGTGTTAACTTTGAACAAGAACTTATATTCTTGATTCAAGAATGAAAAATGTCAAAACAGAAATGTAAGCTGTTGCGTAAAAAAAGACGTTGTTGGTGTTGCAAAGATTTTAAAATTTATTCCTGCTGCAATCCTTATCGTAAGTGTTGCCAATGCTTATTGCTTTTAGAAAAAATCTTCGAGAAAAGAAAAAAAAACCTTTGCCCAGGCTGAGATTCGAACCTGGCCACCTGGCCACCTGGTCATGCGTCTGAGAGTCAAATTGCACTCCACCAGGCTTATTCGTTGTGAGTTAAACAGTGCAAAAGCGTAATGTTAAATAACAAAGTTTAAAAACAAAAAAAATTGTAAATACAACAATTTTATTGTTATGCCAACAATTTTCCGTTTTTGAAAATGATTGACAACGATAAAATTTTTATTTTAAGAATTTCGGTGTTAAATTGAATATTTAATTTTTAAAAAATCAACAACGAGTTCTTGCTTCAAGAAAACATTATTGGGCCAAGAATTTTTGGTTCACAATCCTTCAAGAATCGAAAATTCTTGGGACGACAACGTTTTTTTTTGTGTGTACCTATCTCAAAAACCATGCAACATTTCAGCCCTTCTATATTCTTTTGAAACGCGAAAAAATTGTCTATGTCTGATCTTTTTTCAAAGCGGTATATGTAACCGTTATCGGTCACGGATAGTGCGGACGCGGCTTTTTTCTGCATTTTTTTTTTTATTTAAAACCCATAAAACGTCTATTCGGAACCTTCTGTTTGGTTAATTTTTTAATGGTTAATTTTTTTCTAATACTCAGAGCACAGGTATTTTAGTTATAGGTTAAACAGCCGCGTTTTTTAATTTGTTTTAATAAACCGTTTCAGAAAATTTTAAGTTAGAAACGCCATTATTGAAAATCCTAAAAGTTCTATAATTCACTTCATACGTTTTATATACAAGCTAAATTTTTCATTATATTCAATAGTAACGTTAAGATTCCAGAATATTTAAAAAAATAGTTTTTGAAATGTCGTTGGGCTAAATCTCAGAATCTGCTAAATATTCCAAAATTTTTATAGTTTTACCGAAAATAACAAATAATAAGGTGCATTGCACCTAAGGCTTTAAATATTAATTATTCTTTAACCTTAATTGGCTGGGACATTACCACGGCCTTTTTTAAAATTTGAGGCAAAATTTAAATCAAAGGTCAAGGGCATGTTTTGTAGCATAATAAATAAAAATAAATAGAGTGGCGCAACAGCTCGAGGTGAACCAGGGCCAACTTCTCAACAATGTATGCTAGCGTGTTAATTTCTTTACATACATGGGGACCTACAATTTTTTGCCGAACGGCACTTTGAGAAGTTTTTCAAGACAATTAATACTCTCGGAGGGCTTGTCAAACCCTCGCGGAGGTGGGGACCGTGGAAAAGAACAAGTCTTTTTTTTCAGGTGACGATGGCAGGATTCGGACCCAGACCTCCTCCACATGTTATGTTTTGTACCATAATAAATATAATTTACCATATTTTAAATTTAATTTAGTTTATCTTAAGTTTTATATTGTGTTATCGTATTGTATGCTTCAACAAAATCTAATGTTTTTTAATTCTGTTTTCCAAAATGCTGCTTTTTCTAAATTCTGACTTGAGCAATGAAATTGCTTTTGTTTTTAAGTAAACTTTTGCCTTTTTTGAAGTAAAAGCAAAGGAAAAAGTAGAAACAGGCAAGGGGTTATAGGGAGTTGACACGCCACCCCATACATATTTTACTGTATGGCTTGGTAAAACTTGCATTTCTAGAATTTTATCATCATCATCATCATCACCATTTTCGAATGCCGCTTACCTGTCCTTTAAAAGGGTCGCGGAGCGAGGGTGGCTTTCCATCGTACTCGATCCTCTTCCACCAACTCAAGAGACTCCAGCGCAATCCCCAGGCGGGACTCAGAGAGGTTTTTTACCTGATCGCACCACCTGTTTCTTGGCCTACCAGGGGCGACGCGCTCGCATCTCGATGCGAGACAAATTTGCATGCGACAAATTTCTAGAATTTGTTAAACAAAATTTTATAGAGCTGAACTTCAAAAGCACAATTTGCACCCTAACACAAAACGTATAGATTTTGATTAACTTCAAGCCTTGTTTTTGAAAAAAAAAAAAAATTATAATAATAGTTTAAGCATGAGTTTACAAGACTATTGACTTTTAACAAAAAATATTATATTTTTGAAGGCATTCAAGCCGCAAAATTTGATATTATTACGCTTGTATTAATTTTCTGTTGTATACGGGATCAAGACGTTATGACAAAAATCTGGAATGACAAAAATCTCGAAAATATTTTTTTAAAAATCTCGAACGCAAAAATCTCGAATGATACAAAATCTCGAATAAAAAAAAATAATCTCGAAATGCGAACTCTCGAAAAAATAGCGGATGCAAAAAAGTTTTTCGAGATTTGTTTTTAAGTTTAAAGTTAGTGAAACCTAAGGGGAGAAAAAAAAAGTCAGACGGTAAAAGAAAGTCGGGTAGCATGCCCCCATACATGTTTCACTGTTTGGCCATATATCGTGGAAATTTTCTGCCAATTTTTAAAGTTTTCTCAAGCATGTGTGTGTAGGTACATTTATTTGAGATTTTTGTAATTCTAGGTTTTTTTGTTCGAGATTTTTGGAATTCAAGATTTTTGTTTTGATATCGTTTTTGATTTTTTTTTAGATAT
Source organism: Neoascia interrupta (assembly GCA_947623515.1). Taxonomy (NCBI): domain Eukaryota; kingdom Metazoa; phylum Arthropoda; class Insecta; order Diptera; family Syrphidae; genus Neoascia; species Neoascia interrupta. The sequence continues at coordinate 216,662,331 of OX392463.1, read as the reverse complement.
CGTTGTATACTCTGATCTTGTCACGCCTCTTTAATAAAATGAATTAAAAAAGCCTTTTAAGGAATAAAAGCAATTTGTTTTAAGTTTATTTAATGAACACAAAGCCACAAAGCGTCGAAGCGAAAAAGTGGCAAAGTGCAAAGCGATAAAATAGCAAAGCCACAAAGCAACAAATCGGACAACGACAAAACGACAAAGCAAAAAACCTAGTTATCAAAAGAAAGGCTTATTTTAGCTACACCAAATTGCAAAGTCTGGAAGCTGTCTTTTCAGCCTTGTTAAGTAGTATGATGAACGTAGTTATGTTAATTACAAAAATTAAGAATTGTGATTTAGTAAGCGAAGGTGTATTATTACTTTGGAGAAGATACCAAGCACAAGGGTCCTGATCGCATATTTAAAGATTTTCTAATTCAGATTTCATAATTCATAATTTTAGTATTCATAATTTCATAATTCAGTGTTTCCGCTATTTACAATACACCACTAAAAGTGAGGTTCACGTTGTTTTCAGTAGCGTCAGGTCATCGAAAATTTAAGTTAAAGCTTTTTTAATAAGAAAGTGAACTGGGTTCATTATTTTGACTCATAGATTCGACGTCGCTACACATTCGATAGCAAAAGTGTTTCCGCTATTTACAATACACCACTAAAAGTGAGGTTCATGTTGTTTTCAGTAGCATCAGGTCATCGAAAATTTAAGTTAAAGCTTTTTTAATAAGAAAGTGAACTGTGTTCATTATTTTGACTCATAGATTCGACGTCGCTACACATTCGATAGCAAAAGTACAAATTTGATATTGCTCAAGTAACATGATTTTGTTTACCACAAAATTCTCAAAAAACCTGTTGTGGGCTTTCGGCCTATAATCCTTTTCTTTTGGTCTTAAAATTAAATAACTCACAATTTCAATCCCCATAAAAATAGTCTTTTCATTTATTTTCACAGTAGCATAATTATACTATCTCCTCTTTATATTTCGTCCATCTAATAGAAATGTGACCATCCACCTGTCAGCATGTGAGCACAAAACCACCTGATACCCAATTCCCGTAAAGGTAAAAATCCATTCGCTTCCTCAGGCATTAATCCGTCCATCCACCCATTTGTGACTGCTGCCCACTCCACGGGACGGGAGTTTTTCACCCTCGTAAAACGCGCAAAAATGGCTCCTTAGCCAATGAGATTTATGCGTTTTCCACACAAATCTGAAATCATCCTCGTGGGACAATGACAACAAAAACATTTTCCCCGAGCCACGTGCTCCGAGACTCGCGTCGACTCACAGCGCCGGCAATTTTATGTTCGAAACTTCGAACACAATCGTCCTTCACTCCGTGTCGTGCCGACTGTTGGAACGGCTTCCAGTGAAACGAGTGTGTTTCTGGTAGGTTCAGGTTCGGATAAGTTCTATCATCTAGTGCTCTTCGGGAAAGCGTCGCTGCGCACTGGGGGTAAGGTAGTCAGTAGTCCACTTAAACCTCAACTTTCTCAGCACGACTGGTTCCGATAAGCTCTTGGAATGTGTATATTGCAGCTCAGTTATTTTTGGAGTATCGCCGGAAGTAGACGTGCTTTTCAATTAAATCAAGCGTAAATTTTTAATTCAAGATCATCAAGCATTCAGTTATTCTTGTCGCTGCAGATAAGGCAGAGTGTGACTCGGTAATTAGTTTCGGTTCGAGTGTAAGCGTCGCGGCGTGAGCGCGTTCAATTGTTTTATTTTCGCCGGGTGCTAGTGACAAAGGACACCTTGTTCAAAAGGGTTCCCCCAAAAAAAAGTGCAATAAAACAAGGAAAATAAGCGAAAAAGTGAGAAAGAATTAAAGAAGTGCTGCTCTTTGTGCGAAGTCCTTGGAGAAATTGTACCTTCCTCTGCACCGTTGTGAAATATTTAAAAGGTCATCAAAAATTTAATGGATCGGGGATGCTCGTCGTTGTCGTTGCTGTCGGCCCCACCGTAAAAGGATTATTCAAGTATGGCTGGAATTTTTAGGAGAAACGTTTGTTTTTATTGTTTTGTTTTTTAAGTTTTCCTTTTTCCTACCCAGACAGAGAGTGGGCCAGAGCAGGCTGCATACTGTCTTGTATAAAGACGACGTCCTTGTTGTTGGGACTTGTTGTTTACATATTTGATAAAGTTCTGCCATGCGGCTCTTATAGGGAGATGTTTACCGTTTATAGATTAAAGGACGATGAGCGCTTTAACTTAAGTATCGAACATGCGATGTAGATAAACGAATACCCGATATTGAAGCGTTAATGGTGCACTCACCATGCGATTAATTTCTCACAAACTTGGCCCGACTACAGGACGATTCCTTACTTCGGGCGTCTCGCGTCTGTAAACGCTGCTGGTGGGGTTGCGCTTCCGTGCACTGCTGCTGTCGATGCTGCTGCTCCTCGTGCCAATCCACTATTATTCAAAAGGGGGATTATGCCCTTAGCCGGGGGTTTCATTGCAACAGCATAGTAACGTTGTTGTGTGCGCTCTATGTTAAAAGGATTGTACCGCCTGACGCTCGTTGGGCAAAGTTTTACTTTGCTTTTAGCTGATTGCATTAATTCGTTTGATTTCCGGTACAAGTTCTCCTGCAGTGTTATTAATTCCTCAACAAAGGGATGGAGCGATATTTGCTTAGGGGCTTTTGTACTTGCAACTGGTAAAAGGAATCACTTACTTCCGATTCTAAGGGATCCTTAATTAGATGCACACAAGTATTGATTGTTTGCATTGAAGGAGGACTTGAACACACGATAGCAATCGTTAACTTGTTAGATTGCATTCTTTATGACCTTTAAATTTATTGCACTCGGTTTATTTAATTTAAATCTTGAAGGTTTTTTTACATGCTTAATGCTGAATAGGTTTTAACATTTAACAACTGTGTGAAAAGTATTTTATTTTCTGCTCACATGCGACCTGTAGTAGAACATGGAAAGGAGGTGTGGTAAGAGAAGTCATAAATTGTTAGCAATAAGTGTGCTTGCAGGATACTATAATGGGAAGCTTAAGACTTTCGCATTTAATTACTTCTTGAAATCTTAAGAGTTCTACGAATAAATATATTAAAACTGTCTTTCGTATTCGAACAATGTCGTTCATAGCGTTTTTTTCACTTGTCTTGCAATTTTGCAATGAATCTTTTTTATGTGATATTTAAAACTAACCGTTATAAGGCAGAAAATTGTCAGATTATTTTGAAAAGGATTCAAAAACTTTTGAAGATATAGATAAACTCTTTTGAATCCATTACATAAATTTTCATCAAACTTATTGTTATACTCAATGATTTAATTTGATGTAAAATAATTTGAATAAAAGTAGCGCAGCTTGTTGCAGGGTGTAAAGATTATAAGGCAAATATTTCGAAGAAAGTTATCAACGAATAAGAATTTGCCGTTTTAGCAAAAATGGAAAAAGATCATCTTATGTTATCACTTCGTTGGCCGTCCATCTGTCCGCACCTGTCACTTCTGAACGGTGAGCCGCAGAAAGATAAAATTCAGAACATTAATTAAGTCCGTGAAAAAAATGAGACACGTACAACGGCAACTTTTTTTTATACACAAATAACGGTTTAATAAGATACAGATTGAATTTTTATGGTTAAAACGACAAAAAGTGTTTTTGATTTTATCTTAAAAGATTTATATACAGAAAAAAGAAAATTAAAACACACCCTAAACAAATAATGAATTTTTAAAATAAAATCAAATTTTTGCAAAATATTGAAAATTTTTTGAGTTATACGTAATAAAAAAGATTTACCCGTTTGCAACGTGCTTAAGGTCATTTAATTACTTTATTCAGAAAGCCGATAATTGACATACATATAAGTCAACCGCAGCTTAAGCAAAGGCTTAAATCAAATTTAAGTTTTAAAACTGTAGTTTTGACGTATTTTCTAAAAAAAATTCGTGTTAAAAATGTTGCCCCACCATTGTCTTCGATGCTATAAAGCCAACTGATTTGGAAAAAATTATACACATCATAAATAATTTGCAATTTTTGGGAAAACTTGCTCGAAAACTTCAAGAAATTATTTTTCAAAATATTCTAGTACCATAACGGTAGTAACATATATAATGAAATTTGATTTGCTACATAAAAAGTACGAAGGGAATTGTAAAAATTTTTAAGATCTTTCAAAAATGGCGTTTCTCACCAAAATTTTCTAAAATGGTTACAAAGCAAATTAAACAAGTGGATAAGTACAAGAGTTTCATCTGTAACGAACTTCTAGACCCCCCTTAACATGAAACATCAAATTTAGAAGTTTTTTTTCTAGCCTGAAATCATGTGTTGTATGTCAATTATATTGGCCACGCCCCCAAAAATAGTTTTGGGCTAAAAACTAAAATTAATTTATTCTAATCTTGTTGAAATCATGAGAGACAGCGTTAACAGCGAAAATCATTGCTTAAAAGACATTGTTTTTCTTAAAACGCCGCCTTTAAGTGGGCGTAGCTCAATACTTTGTATGCAGCAAATTAAGCAATGGGTAATATCTTTAATATTGGTCATAAAATTTTTTTTAGATTTAAAATGAATTTGCCGAGAAATCAGGTTTTTACAGATCTAACATATTAAAAGTGGGAATAGTCAAGTGTGGGCGGTCAATTTTTTGTCATAAAAGAGATCTGGCCACTATTTTTCTGCACCAACATTTAAATGCCTATGCCTTGTCTAACTTACCAAAAGGAATTTTGAAATAAAATGTGAATTAGAGGCAGTCCCACATTTAAATCAATTGTGTGCGTGGTTGTGTGTTGATTTTATCAATTTTCATACTTTTTCTGTACAAAAGTTTGTCTGTACACTCTAAGTTTCAGCTTTCTATCTCAATTTCAAAGGCTTAAAAACTTCACACATACGGACAGACGGACGGACGGACATGGCTCAATCCCATGGCGGAGTCCTGTCGGGCTCGATCATTTAAAAAATCCTAGTGGTCTACGGTGATTATTTCACTGTGTTACAAACTATGCATTAAAATTAATATATCCTCGGGTCGGGTGTAAAAGAGCTGAAAAACAGCTTGACCGCAGCCCCCACCGGTCTTTAACTGTAACGGTTCAGAGACCAACAAACAACTTGCTACTTGAATTGCTGTCAGCGACTGGTTCATCTATAAAAATAAATAAATAGAGTGGCGCAACAGCTCGAGGTGAACCAGGGCCAACTTCTCAACAATGTATGCTAGTGTGTTAATTTCTTTACATACAAGGGGACCTACAATTTTTTGCCGAATCCGAACGGCACTTTGAGAAGTTTTTCAAGACAATTAATACTCTCGGAGGGCTTGTCAAACCCTCGCGGAGGTGGGGACCGTGAAAAAGAACAAGTCTTTTTTTTTTCAGGTGATGATGGCAGGATGGTTCATCTGCTTCCAACAAATCTAATATTTCTTCAATCAGATTTGTTGGATTTATGGCCCTTCCATTGTAAGGGCCATAACCTCAATGGTTCCTTTGAAACTTTGGTTATGATATTCGTTTCAACTTTTTGAATTTCATAACATTCGTTTTCAAGAGTTCAAGTATTTCATAAGGACCCAAAACCTCGCTCTTGCTGATGTGCATATTTGAGTCATGATGTATCAAGACAAAATCTCCCGGGGAATATTGAGTATTATCCCTTCTCTTTCGGTTTGTTTTTTGCACGCATTTTGGTTCTGCAAAGACCCTTCTCACCACCCGTTCTCTGTCCAACTTTCGATTACGAAGAAGAGTTAGATTGGGGGATATATTTCGTAACAGCGCTTGGATCAATGGCGTCAAGCTTTGAATTCCCAGAGAAGCTGTAAAGATTACATACACCAGTTGGCTTTTGAATCGTTTTATTTAAAACCAATTGAATCTTCCACAAACCATTAGACCATTCTACCTTGATTTTAGTTTCAGTCCTTAAGGTTTCTGATAGTGTGCAGGTACCTTTCAACCTGACCATTGCCTTAGTGTATATCCGGTGCATCGAAGTGATACTCAATCTGCCACATAGATTTCAGATGATTTCATATTCAAATATTTCGGAAACGTTGTTTTTGTAAACGTAGCACCGGCACGGCCAAAAGAGACAACAAAACATGCTGTATCTTTTCACGAGTCTCAGCTCCAGCTGTTGTAACAGTCTTCCTAGGCGCTAAGATGCATTTTATAAAGGCATCAAGTCAGGATATTGGTAATGGACCCAGACAACCCATATGTGAAGTGTGAAAAGGCTGTGATGGTTTTTCTACAGAATTTATGAAACCCTGCAGTTCTAGTTTACTCCAGCGCACAAAAAATTAGACAATGTCTTAAATAGATTTTCAGGAAGACCTTTATTGAATTGCTTATGGCATTTAATCTTTTATAATATATTGCGGTTTGGAACAAGTTTTTCTCACAGATTTTTTACTCCTTCGCTTACTTTTTGTTCTATGAAGGCCCAATCCCTATGTCCAATTCGTCGAAAAACATCGATTCGGTTCCGGCTTGAATTATCTACGTGTGGAAGACTATACTACTCCTTGCGGTATACGATTTTAAAACTAAAATCGTGCAAGTAAATTCACCATCGCACGATATGGAAAATGAGATCCTTTTTAGTAGCCTATGCCTTTACGGCCGGCGTACGTTACAATCAGTAACGAGCGTGAATTTAATAATATGAGCGCAAAATGTTTTACAGCTTGTACAATGGCCAACGTTTCAAGATCGTATGAGTGATAAATAGCCTCTGCTGCCGTTGTTCTATTGCTAAAATAGGCTACCACTTTTCATGCAAAATCATGCCTTTGAATCAAAACAGCTCCATACCCGATGGTACTTGCATCTGTGTGCAGTTCGGTTGCAAGATCTAAATTAAAAATAACATAGAAGTGGCCTGGATATTAGAAGCATTATAAAATATTTTCTCGCTTTTTCTCGCTCCTCATTACAGTCGATAGTCACATTTTGTTTAGTCAATTTTTTTATGGGTGCTGATCTAGTACCGAGTTCGGATACAAACTTCCTAAATAACGAAGCGAGGCCCATCAAATGCCAACGGACTTGTTTCACGGTTTTGGGCACTGGACACTAAATCAAAGCTTAGACTTGGTCTTTACCTGGACTTTACCTATAATATTTCTCTGCCAAGGTACTCCAAACTCGATTGAAGAAAGCTTTTTGATGTTTAAAGAAAATCAATATGGTTGAATTCATCAACATCATATGAATTGGATATGTAGTCAGCACTTGGCGAAAATAAATGAGCCCTTCTTCCTAAGTAGCGCTACGGACCAGAATGTCATCCAAAAATACTAGAGCAATAGTATCTCTCAGTGATTCCAAAGCAAGATTTATGGCCCTTTTCAAGTTGGCAGGTGCAAAAGTAAACCTGAACGGCATTCTCAAATACTAATAATGGCGGGTCACGGGTGTGACAAAGGCAGTAATATGGATGGATTCTCAATGAATGTGTTTTTGGTAAAATCCTTTTGCCATACCGAAAGATGTAAGGAACTTGCCTTTGCCCAACCTATCAAGCAAGAAAGTTTAATCAAATTAAAAGGAATGGATACCGGTCTTTAATTGTGTAACGATTGAGCTCTCCAAGGTCCACGCACTGGTATATGCTGTATGAGCCATTTTTCTTTTTAACAAGGATAATTGGGCTCTCAAACAAAGATTCACTAACTCATATAATGTTGTTTGTAATAAGATCGGATATTACTTCGCAGACAGCTGCCCTCTCAACCGCAGCTCTAGCGGCGATATGAAACAAGGCCCCAATGAAATAAAGCCCCAAACTAAAAACGAAACAAGACCTTAAAAGTGGGGCTTTATTCCATATTGAAATCAAAATCAAAATTATATAAGGCTCCAATATTGTCTTGTATAAGGAAGCTTCATCTAAAAGGAATTGAAGGCTGGGGGGATGCAGCCCATATATATTTTAAACTTGCATCATCGCATCCCTCCGAATTTGAAGAAAGGGCCGGTGGCCGATCCTCCTTTCAAAGTGAACAGTCCAATGAAGAGTTCTTTTCATAGCAGATGAGTAGAAATAGTAGCAGAGATGAAATACAAAAATTCCATGTTGTTTTTTCATTTCGTGCCTCTTTTTGGGGCCTTATTTCATTTTTCAGGTTGGGGCTTTTTTTCATTGGGGTCTTCTTTCCTAGAGCCGCAGCTAGCCTGTAAGGCGAACGGTTGACGAGGACGACAGCATCTCTACTCTATCCAGTTTTATCTTGAGGCTGGTATATCACCGACACTAGCTTTTGCGTATTCTAAAAATGCCTGACAATAGCCTGATAGTATGAACTATTATTAAAAAAAGGTGTTCTGTTCCAAAAGTAGCAACTATGTATATACTTGGTGAGCTGGTGTCGATTATAGTAAAACTGAACTGAATCCTTCTTCTTTGTTTGTTATTCACTTTTCGCGGAAAACTTCGATCATATGCTCTTATGTTACATTTGCCTATATCAAACTTAGTATAAGTACTTCACTCCTGTGGAATAGGATTTAAAGCCTGACCGTTCATTTCGTATTAAAAACATTTTCTTACACATGAGAAGTCACAAGCTGCTTTGCGATAAAAGACACAGCAAGAGCAATTAACCATTTCAAATCCAAATATCTCAAAATAATCACTCTTTCGTGAATCTCTTTAAAATAATTTCAATATCGCGTTTTTTTGACTCTAGTTTCATTAGTGTTTGCCCTTGGCCCAAGCCTATAGAACAGTGATTCGTCTCCTCAAAAAAATCAAAAGAATTTTAAGTTTCACGTAATGGCAGAATTGTAGCTTTAACGATTTCACCTATCGGAGTTCGAACAAACGACCTTCTACACTACACCAGTAACCTCAACTTAAAAATTATTATAAAAAAGTACAAAAGTAAAAATGTGCTAAACACAGTTACCATTTGGTTAAGTAAATAAAAGTACAGAATATACAAACCTTTGAAATTATTTCAAAACTCCTCTATTCGGAACCTTTTTTATGTTTGGCTTTTAAAGCGTCTAAATTATTTAATAAAAATATTCCAACTCAAATAGAAACCTTGCAACATCAAAACGGTTTTATTATTACCTCTTAGACCCTTTTCAAAAGTAAAATAAAAACATTACCTCACAAAGTTCATTGTACTCGTTGCTTGCCGCTGGCGAACTCAGCACTTCAATAAAAATCCCACTAAGCACACAACTACTATTTAAAGGACACTCTGCGACCGTCTGCACAACACTATAATATTGTGCACAATAATAAACTTGAAATGGCCTTAAGGGTCAACTCCACTCCACTCTATGGCAGAAAAAAAGGACAAAGGAACTTAAAAAATTTAACTGATGTTCATCATTTCCACTCAAAAAAAGCTTCCCTCACACAAACTATTGTTCCTTGTGTGCCGGAGCAAGAGGTGGAGGATTCTATGTGAGACGAACAAAACAAATAAAAAAACGAATATCACAAAAGCGGAGGCGGGGGTGAAACAATGCAGGATACAATTCCCAAAAACAGTCTTTCTCTCTAAGCGAAAGGATATACAAAACCGGAAAAACCTCAAAACCCGAGCATACCCTGCATACGACGACACGACGGCAAGCACGAATAAAAAAACACACACACTTTCTGTTTATACGGAGGTATCCTTGGGGCATTCTAAATATTTATTTTCAGCCGGGTGGTTGACTGCGTGATGACTGTATTTAATGGGATACCGGAGGCGTTCTCTCTGTTGCTTTTCACCCCTTTTTATTATGGCGTACGTCATATGAAAATTATTATTGCTCGAACACACCGAAGGAATGCTGCAGGATTTAAGATCCAAGTGGGAGGCCGAAAGGCCCTGGTGACGACGGGTGATAACCACACACAAAGCGCTCTTTCAGTAAGTTAATAAAGTGGCCAATAATTGTCACATTGACTTTGATAGGATGTGTTGAATGGAGGATGGGCGGATGAGGCACACCCAACCGACTTTGTTCGAGGTAATAGAATAATTTAAAACTAATTTATGCAAATTCATTACCAGGATATCCGATTAAAATCGCCACATGATAATTTTCGGTAACTAGCAGTTTGATCATGCCCGGGGCCTGAGTCGGTAAAGTGATTGATTGGTCAGATAAATGTCCCTTTTCCCCCACTTGAACTGCAAAAAAGGAAACAGAAAAGTGAAACCTCAGAACGACGACCATTTCGGCTCGTGTTGCACCAGGATCTTGATTAGGGTAATTAGGACCGACTACACAGTTACTGCTTTGTTTAATGTTTGTTTTCTCGCTGTGACCGGCCACGGCTCGGGTCGCAGGCGAACGCCTGCAACGGGGGCAATAATTTGACTGCAATTACATGAATTGGCTGCGAAAGTGGAAAAATTAAACCCGAAATTACTTGCGTCCTTTCGAATGTGAGCTGGTTTGCGGTACAGTGAGGTGATTCTGAAAATAGATTCATTGTCATATTATCATTGTGTGCGGATTTTTCGGGGGCTGGTGACCATTCGGTCCAAATAAGGACCTCACACCATGCACACGCCGAACTCTATATTATGCAATGTGGTCATGTGGGGCAGTAAAATTGAATATTTAATGGAGAACGATAAATCCAGGATCTGCTATGAGGTGGATGTGTGCGTTTGGGGGTTGGCTCAGTTGTACTACACGGAAACCATTTTTATGTCTAGACAGATTAGGTTAATGGAATATTCTTGTGATTGTCGATGTCATTGCGGTTGGGTTTGCCATAAATTCGGTAGACGCAAGCCGGAAAATGTTGAAATGATGACTGCACGGGGAAAATAATTAAAATTTGCGACCAAATTGGAATTAGAATATTAAAGGTTTATCTCTATTCGATTAGGCTATAGGTAGGCCTATTAGAAATTAAATTACGCTTTGTGTGGGATTAGTTGGTCTAGGATAAGCTTTGACTGTAATGATTCTGACTTAGTAAAATTTCCAAATGGGTCAGCGGTTTTCATATTGAAATTAAGTTTTGCAGTATGTTTTTGGTTGAACCGCAAAATTTTATTACTTACACATACGGTTTCTGTTCCCAGTATTTTCTATGTATCTAAGTAGGCAGAACCTAAGTTAAATGGATTAAATTAAATATTAATCAATTATAGGTATGAAAAATATGAAATCAATTGGGTGTGAAACAAAATAACCAATTTTACAATTTTATTCACCAACACTACGAGGCATTCACATATTTTCACATTTCGTACTGTGCAAAGAAATGGTTATGTATTCAACCATAGCCTTTTTAAGTTTTAATTATTTAAAACTACTTTTAGTTACTATTATAATTATTAAATTGATGTACGAAACCAAAACGGATGTCTACATCTATACCACTTCTTCACTTATTATAGTTGGGCTTTAAGGGATCTCAGATGAGTGAGATCAGTGTCTCTCTCTCTACTCTCTAGTAAGTAATTTTCTCATCTAAAAGCTACATAACAATAAGCATAATGTAACTAACCAAGATATAAGGGAAGACGTTTCGGGAAAGGATTTAGTAAGGAGCGTTGACATTATAATTCTACTTCTTCTGAAAAAAGTGTGAAGAGCTAGAAAATTAAGTGCGGATGAAGAGTAAAAAATAAAGGGCTTGACCTAAGTTTTGTATAATCTTATAAGTATTGAGGCAGCTTAGCTATTTTTAGCGGTCGGCACTAAAATGGTCCGTCCGTCGGTCCAATCCTGTTATAACTTCTGAACGGTAAGTCGTACGAAGACAAAATTTAGTGTGCTTTTAAACTGCGGAATTAACTACAGAATCCAAGGAGGGCATTTTTTTTAAGCACAAACAATGGTTTAATTTCAGTATGAACTTTCATGGAAAAATGGATTAAAAGCTTTTCAATACTTTTTTAAGAAGTTAAGCAGCGAAACCTAAAATTCAACTTTTGAAAATATTGAAACGTTTTTGAGAAATGAAAAGTTAAAAATTGGTGACGTTTTTCAAAGTGTTTGAGGTCATTAACCTTCCCACCACATCTCCGGTGTTGTCTGGACAAATCATATGAAAAATTAATTTTAGAGAAAAACAAGTGAGTAAGTCTGTCAAGAGTTTATCTGTGACAAACTTCTATCTACCCGACTCTATATACCAAGTAACACCAAATCTTTAAGTTTCTTGGCCCCAATGAATATATTATTTCTATAGGCCACGCCCCAAAAAGTGGGCATGGGTTTAAAATTAAAACCAAATAATTGTAATTTCATTATAATCATATAAAAATACGCTAAAAGCGAAAATTATTTCAGAAAAAACAGTTTTTTCTAAAAACGCCCCTTAAAAGAGGGCGGAGCTCAAAACTTTGTATGAAGAAAACTTAGCAAATAGTTATATCCTTATATCTAATATATGTCATATAATTTTTTTTCGATTTGGAGTCTTTCCGAGAACTTTCCAAAAAATCGCGTTTTCAAGAAAAAAATGTCAAAAAGAGGTTGTCTCACATTGAAGTGAGACAGCCAATCTTCACACTTTGTCTGTGCAACAAAAGAACCAAGCGGTATACCAAATTTTAATTCTCTAGCTTGATTTTGAAGACCTAAACCCTTCACACATACAGACGGACGGACGGACGGACATGGGTTAATCGATTAACCTGTCGGTCTCGATCATATCTCTAAAAGGTCTTAAGAGTCTACGATGATTATTGCACTGTGTTACAATCTATGTATTAAAATTGGGAGCGGGTAATAATTCTGGATGTCAAAACTCTGTATGCACAAAATTCTGTTTATTTTTTTTTGAAAATACTGTATGAACAAAATTCTGTATTTCATAAATCAGTAATTTAAAATGCTGTATTACCAAAATACTGTACAACCAAAATGCTGTATGTCTAAAATTCTGTATTTACACACAAAATGCTGGAAGCGCAGATTTTTTTTCCGAAATTTCAATTTTATATAACTATTTAACTTTATTTAGAAAAAATATACAGAAAAAAACAAGAAATTCGTTTCCATAATGCAACAAAAACGAAAAGTATTACAAAGTAGGTAAATGCATGTAATTTACTAACTGTGTAATGATCGAGAGAAAATTTAATTTAAGAGATACTCCAGCCTCTTTATTCTTGCATTTTTGTGTGTATACCTGATCAATTTTACGTTAATGGAAAGATTTAAAATATTGACTAGGAGTGCAGCAGCAAATTCTGTTTTTTTTTTCTGCGTTACCCTTAAGGGTTTAATTGCTCCAGTAATTTTTTTTTACAAATTCTTCTTAGTTTGTTTTAAACTAGTCAAATGTAATAAAGATTTTGAATTACACACTATAAGAATTCTGTATTTAGGAAATGGTTTTCATAATATAAAAAAGATGCTGTTTATCAAAATTCTGTATTGCATATAATAAGAATTCTATATTAAGGAAATTATTTTGATAATGTAAAAAAGTGCGCACCAAAACCATTTCCTTAATATAGAATTCTTATTATATACAGAATTTTGATAAACAGCATTTTGATCATACAGAATTGTGATCATACAGTATTTTGAAATACAGAGTTTTGTTCAAACAGAGTTTTGTTCATACAGAATTTTGAAATACAGTATTTTGAAACACAGTATTTTGAAAACAGATTTTTGACCATACAGTATTCCGACCCCAACCCATTAAAATTAAAATACCCTCGGTCGGTTATAAAAAGACCGCGAAGTATGAAGCCATACACGGAGCGGTCCGTCGGCTTTCTTTGAAGGCTTAGCGTAGAATTATTGCTTGATTTGCATATAAAATGCTGCTAAGTATTGTTTAGTATATGTGCGACATTGTTTTTCTTTTCTTTCAATGACTAATTTCAGACTTTATGGCATTTTTCAAAGCGCATCTCGATAACTCATTTGTTTCGCTTATATAAAATTTATAGCATATTTGCCTTTGCAGTGAAGTAAATAAAGGGGAGATTTTTTACTGTTCGCCCGGTATTCGGGTTTAAAATTCTTTAATCAAATATTTGTTCATTAATTTTATTCTAGTAGTTAATTAGAATAATTAACTACAATTAGCTAATTGAGTTTAATTTTAAGCCCATGCCCACTTTTGCGGGCGTGGCCTATACAAATAATATATAACTTCGGGCCAAGAAACTTAGATTTGATGTTACATGGTATATAGGGTCGGTCACAAACAAACTCTTTGTTTTTCCTTCCTTCGCTGTCCTTCGAAGGAAAAAAATATATTTTCAAGATAGGTCCACAACAGAATAAATGTTTTATTTTTATCTTTAATTAATTCATCATTTTGAATGGTAAGGGGAATAAGATGGAAAAGTGAAGAATATGAATGGGAAGGAGAAGGGTATACCGCGGTCCAATACGAAGCTATTACATACCTTAGCACTTCTGCGTTTAAGACCCAGTCATAAAAGATTTATGAGCTAAGGTCGGCTTTCCGAAATTTCCCATTAGAAGCAGTTCATATGAATCGACTATAATAGCTTTTTTCTCTATTTCGTTAATTTTTATTTAACTTTTATTGGCTTTAGATATTCCCAATCCAGTGAAGGGCTTGAAGCGAAAATTTTATAGCTGGTGAGAAACAAATAAATCTAATACAATTACCAAATCTTTTACTTAAGTTCATCGCAAGCGGTTAGCAGAACTTAAGTGGGATTTTCAGGGAATTTTGGCATTTGGTTAATCCCACTTGAGTCTGAATAGACTTAAGTTCTGCCTTCACCCTTTGACAGACTTAAGTGGTTGGGTTTTTTCACCTGGTTATGTCTGCATGGAGGTTCACTGAGTTAGAATTGTTAAAAAATATGTCTTCTAAAAAATGTTCACAATAGTTGTTTACCTAAATATTAAATTGATTTTGCTTTCTATCCGTTTGTGATCTTACACTGCTGATTTATTTGTACGATGTCCTGAAGCCGCATGTAAAGGCGAGTTCCATTTGATTTTCAAATAGAAAATAAAATCATGATTCTGATGATGGACAATTGAAACTTATTCAAAAGAGATTTAACCGCTAAACCGTTCATTACCAACACTAGAAGATAAATGATTCAAAACATAATAATCTAATATTATCGACTTGAGAAGAAAATAATTCTTATAAAATAATCCGGCTTTTGAAATTCGAAAGGCGAGAAATTTACATTGGCTTTGGTCAAAGTTCTGATGCTTAAACCAACCCCAATTTTTAGTTCAGGGAGGGGAGGTGGCATGAAAGAGCCAAATTCAGACTTAAATTGCTAAAAAAATATTATCACTAATATTGTTAAACTGAAAACCTCTCGAAAGTTAACTTCACTTATTAGTTGACATTTGCATAATTAAAATCTTAGATTTTTTCTTTTTAAAAAACCTTCAAAGCGGCCCTTTCAAAAACTATGTTGCAATGTTATAGCCACCACTCTGTGCATTTACAGAAAAAGTTCACAAAATTTGGTGGATGGTAGCTGTAAAGAGTAGTCATACAACAAATATATAGTTCTAAAAGATGGACCTTCTTTCGTTAAGAAAGGTACGGTAGCTGGCTTTTTCAAAACCTGGCCCTATCATGCCACCTTTCCCTTTTTAACTAGTTCTGTTAACGAAATAAGAGCTTTTTTATATGTTTCAAAAGATCAGACAGTAATTCTCCATTGCTTTGACAACCCACTTAGCAACAAAATATCCTTTAACAGATACTTTGACTATAGTGCTTGAATTGGGTCTCTCTCAACACAAATGAGTGGTTGCTCAGATATCTTTGAAATCATTTAAATATCTGCGGTCCTTATTTATTATGAGCTTACGACAAAAAGGACTCAAAACAAAGACGATAAGTAAGTTCTGTCCAACATCGACACAACAAAGTCTCAAAAGTCCTGCTGGAAGCGCTATCCCCATAGCAACAGAATTCATAGAGCACACAAGTACTATACCTACAACTCGAATAACGCAATTACAACGACACAAAATTGCGACAAGCACAAGTCTATATCATTAAAAACTTTGCAAATTATCACTGACATGGCACACCATCTGACGGACGCAGATATAATCACAAAACCCAGTACGGCAAACTCGTGGTCCCCGAAAAACCACAAAACTACAGTGACTTGCTTTGTTCGGCACTCGGCTGACTTTTCCAGAAAACAGACCAGAGAAAAAAAAGCTGCACTTTCATCCTGTTGTTTGGCACTAACATCGTCACGACGAGAACACTTCGGTGTTCGGTCTCCTCTTCCGTCCACCCCCACGCCTTTAAAGCCCGCTGGGATATTTTCCAACGTAATACTGATGCTGTTGTCAGAT
Source organism: Neoascia interrupta (assembly GCA_947623515.1). Lineage (NCBI taxonomy): Eukaryota > Metazoa > Arthropoda > Insecta > Diptera > Syrphidae > Neoascia > Neoascia interrupta. Next base: position 216,646,076 of record OX392463.1, on the reverse strand, counting down.
GGAGCTCCTGCTCCGGTTGCGGCATGGCGGAAAACTTCAGAATGCAATTTAATAGCGAAAAGTAATCACCGTGTGGTTGAGAAGTTTGTTGCTGAAATGTTTCAATTCTGTGGCTAAGCGAACAATTTGAATATTTTCGAGAGTTCCGTTGTGTAATGCGTGTGCGGCGCAATGTTTCGCACCTAAGATTTGTGTTTCAGCGGTTTGAAGGTTACACTATGTAAGGGCGTAGAGGGCTTTGGGTGTTCTTAAGTGCTTGTTTTTGCATGCGAACTTTAAAATTCAGAAATACCTTATTTACCTAAAAGAAAACAACCATTTTCTTATTGACCCATATTTCAGAAGAGTCCTTCGAGTAGGCGAATATGGATACTCCGCAGACTCCTTTCCCAGCTGCTTTAAAGGATTTTCATGTAATTCAGTTTTTCTTTTAGGGAGAGTCGTTCCTTTTCTTTCTCCGACAAGAACCTCTTCTGCTTTGTCCCTGGTTGTGTTGCAAAAGGATAATGGGAAATATTAAATATTTATAAAAATGAAATGGAACAACCTACATTATCGTTACTTTAACTGCGCTGCTGGCTGGTTCTTGTACAACATACACTACTATGTTGGGGTAGCTCCGGTATCGTTCGTTTAATGTTCCCCTCAAGATTTAGAAAGCCCAGCTAGTCCCACGGGAACTTTTTATTTATACAATATATTTTTGCCTCCTTACAGCTTTGTTTCGATAAAATGCGCAAAGTTTAGAAAATGTATATACACCGGGACTAGGAAACATGAGATACACCAGTAAACTGAGTTTTTGTTATTTGGTGCTCGGGGATGTATTGCGGATTTTTAGGACTGCAGGTCATTTTACAAGTTTTATTTGCTTAGATATTCCCGGGAGATGTTTTCATAATTATTTGTTCTCCATTGTTTTTCTGTTTCCGTGTTTTTGTCTAATTGGTGATGGTTAATACTGTTTAAGGGTTTTTTTTAGGTTGAAACTGTGCAGTAGCTGTCAAGAATTTAACTTGGAAGCATTAAAAGGCCTCTTTTGTTCATCCGTGCAATTAATGCTGGATATTCAAATTATTTTCTTTGCATTCAAAATCTTCTTCAATTTTTCGTTAAATTGTTTCTCAAACGTCGCTGATGAATAAAAAAAAATTTCAAAGCTTTTTGACTAAATCTGTTGCCTACTTTAAATATTAAGTTTAATATTTTCTAGAGCGCTTGCGGGTACATTTTTGCGTTCTTACTTTCCCACATTGAAAAATTAATCCCAAGGAATATAAAGTTAAGAATCGCCTTAGTTTGGAAAATTTAGATGCATGCCTGATGCATTTATGAAATACTCGGCTAGTTATATTATTGCTTTTCTCCGCATAACACTTGCGGGGGTAAGCTTTGGTGTTTCATTTCAGCATTTGCGTGTTGGATGAAGAATAATTTTTTCTTCTTTCTTTTCTATACTTATATTATTTTCGCTCGCGATGTGCTCCGCATCTTAAGGGCAGTCATAACCCCTTGATCAATTTAAATAAACAATTATAAATAAACAAAAAATCTATGTAATCCAAATCCAGTCAGAAATTCGATATGGGCCTATAAGATTTTTTATCATTTGCACATTTAGTTCTTTCAGGATTTTGCCAGTGATCAGTTCGTAGCCCGGGGCCTATTTGTTCTTAAGTTTGCTGATTGTAGGTCGAATTTCTACTAACGACGCTTTTTTTCATTCTTAATCTATCAAGTTCCGCGTTGTTGTCTTGAACGTCAGCCAACGTCGAACGGCTTGAATGTATCTTCTAAATGATCGGCACAACAAATTCGCCATTTTGCCCATTCGTCATCTTTCTTTATTGCTGCCGTGTGGATTATAAGTTTCTTGATTGGCTTAACTGCTTTCCACGGCAAGTAGCTTGAGCCGACAAGCCTTCAAGATATTCAGTGGTCTCGTACGGTTTTTATAGTCTTGGAGCATTTGTTTGAGCTTGTTAGGGAGGTGGTTCAAGAGGCTTTTGTCTGGGGTGCCCTCGTGCCTTGCCATCTCATACGCGCTCTTCTCTTTTCACGAATCAATACTTTGATTTCGAGCGGATATGCTGTGCGGACATGCCCGTAATTGCTTACTGGTGTAGGGAAGGTATAAAATTGTATTCATTTGAATACAACGGAAAACCGTTAAATTACCAAAAACAATAGTGGTGCAGAAGCCGGTTATGCAACCTGGAGGCTGAATGCTCTGAAATTAAAACAAAAGAAAACAACACATGAATTGCTGTTGTCAGCAAAGGAAATATACGTAGTTCCAAAAACCAATACTACTCAGGCAATACATGTTATAGCTGAGGAACCCAATTTCAATCACGAAAGAGTAAGCAAAAAGCTACAACATGGATCAAGTCCAACCAAATTAGAAGAAGAGACTCTTGACTCAGATCAAGTCAGTGTGAGTATTTTATATTAGCATGTCAGCGTATGACAGCCCACAACAACTTATACCTCGGCGTATCAGACTCTGACAGCTTACACCTCTCAATTTACCTGAGCGTGTCAGAATATGACCTACAAATATTCAACCGTCATCATAGCTCTGTGCACTGTGACCGCCCAGAAAACATCCCTCGACCTACCATTGGTCTCGAATAGGGAACACTACAGATGAAGACTCCTCTCTTCAGGGTCCAATCCGATCATGGTAGGTGGGACTATAATCGCCACCACTTTATACAGTGCGAGAACATTCTCCACACCCGTCTCCCATCAGGCCAATGGGTAAAACCATCGCCGAACCTGGATCATAAGCAGAGTGAGTGAGCCAAAATCCATATACTCCTTGCTCAAACTCCACTTCAAGCAGCACACGCGGGATGTACATCGCAATGCCCGGGCTTATAATGAATCCACTCTACCAAGCGGGACAACCAACGCACGGCTTGAGTTCATCAGTATTGAGCAAGAACCAAGCACTACGCCCAATCTAATTAGGGAGACAACACGGACAAATCTCATCCCATACATTCCCGATATGTTGGAGATAACTTTCCCTTACCTTAAGGGAATCGCACAAGACAACATAAGCCATGGAACTCAAACGCGAAGCAACAATGTGCTAAACACATGTAGAACAAAAGCTCCGAGCTTTCCCGACTTTATGGGTGAGAGACATATATGTCTCAACCACGCCACACACACACGAACCTGATCGGTACACGAAATGAGCCTCTCGCTCTTAAAATTACTCTGCAGTCCACAACACTGACTTGGCCTGGCAAACCAACCACCAAATATAACGCATGCGCAGTATAAAAAGTGCCACATACTGCGGATAGATTCCACACAGATCCGCACTGCGCTCTGCACACACACACAAGGTTGCCAAAGTGAAATACCCAAAGAGAGTCAAGGAGAAGAACACACCCCTTTCAATGCGCAAACAATACACACAACATCCACACTGCGTACGGACAGGTAACCGAAAAGCTCTCCTCTAGGTGAAGAGAGTCTTATAGAATTAATGTGCAATTATTCTACGCAGGCAAGTTTCTTAAAGAAAAACTTCAACATGCAACTACAAATCTAAAATACGAATAGAATAACCCGCAGACAGCAGGCAATCCCGTGATAGCTCACCTTTAATGATAACTCACCAAGTTAACATATGCAATTGTTAGACAAACCAGAACAATTAACTGGTCAAAGTTATTTACATACATCACTACGGCACTACCGCCTATAATAAAGGATCGCACTACACTGACTGAGATATGAGGGCCATGCAAGACCTCGTATCTCTTATTCCTCTCTTAGAACTGAAACTGAAATTTACATGGATAAGTGGTGGTATCGAAAAACTATAAGGAAGATGAGAAGTAGAACTAAAATAGTCAACTGCCATTGAATTTTATATAATTAGCTTTCACTTGTCTTTAAGAAAGCAGTTAGACTTTATGAATTATAACTTTTTTTGATAAGTCATAGGTTTCTGGTGTAAGAAATTTTTTTAAAAGCTGTTATCAAATCATTTTAAGAGTACGTAAACTGTAGGCTGGCAATAATGTATGTGTGGTACATTATTTAAGAGCATTCAGTCTCTTTCATAAAATATATAAGAGAAATTATCAAAACCGATTGATGAGTCAAATAAGCAATGTGCATCTGACCGTCCGTCCGTCTTTACGTCGGCTGTTGTTCTAAAAGACAATAATCCCAAGCCCAAAAACTGGAAAAAAATTCTAATCCTTCTTTAACATAAGCCATTTTTATGGAAATGACTTATGGAGTCATTTTTCAAGGAGTCATTAAAGTCGAAAATGACTGAGTGCGTATGTAAAAATTTCAGTGCGACGGATTACAAAATACCCTATCCTACCCAAAAAGGAAACTGTCATGCCTCCAAAAGAGGGCGTTGTATGAAAATATAACTGTTGAATGCTATATGCTAGGCGGTTGCAAACATTTCGAACTAAAACTCCGCCTTTTGAACTAAAAAAAATACTTATTTTACAGCCACGCCTACAAAAGTGGGCGGAGGCGTATATTTACAGAAAAGTTAGAAAATGCTAAGATCTACAACTTTTGTAATGCAATTTTTTGTCAAATTTTGTATATGTTTATTAAAAAACAGGGATTTAAAGTTAAAATCCCTTAAAAAATGGGCGTGGTCAAAGATAGGGCCAAACTTTTTCTGCCACCTCAAAAATAATTGCAAGGCAATGTGACACAACCAAAAATTGTGTGCTAGCACCACGTACAAAGCTGAAATTTAAAAAAAAGTATTTTTAAAAATTAATTGTGGTCGCACATACAGGGTTGTGGTGGGCGTGTCTATGGGCGGATTCAACTAATTCTCAAGCGTAATCTGAAGGCCAAATTTTTGGTTCTCTAGCTTAAAATTTAAGGCCAAGAAGTTGGATAAAGATGGACGGACAGGCGGACATGGTTTAGTCGGTTATCCTGAGGGTCTCATTCATATATCTAAAAGGTCTAAGTGGTATACGGAGATAAGTAATAAAGAGGAGTTTAGTCTGGTATTACTTTATAGTTGACGCTCATTTCAATCCCGATCCAGGGTACATACATGGATTTTAATGCATAGTTTGTAACTAAGACCTTTAAGAGATAAGATTGAGGCCGACGGGTGAATTCATTAAGCCATGTCCGTCTGCCGGTCCGTCCACCCGTCTGTGTGTGTGGTCCTTAAATTGCATAGATAAAGTGCTGAAATAAGTAAAATCTGCCGACGACCACGCAAACTATTAGCTTCAATGTTAGACGTCTTCTTTATTCACATTTTATTTCAAAAGACGTTTTCACCAAGTTAAACAAGGAATAGAAACTCTAATTCTGGTGCATAAAAATTGCGGCTTAAAGCCTTTTACACGACGAAAATTGAGTTGCCCACACCATCGACCATGCCCTCTTCTAAGGTGTTAATGACTTTAAAAGCTTGATTTGTCTAAAAATTCGCTCCAAATTGAAAAAACATTGTATTACAAATATTAAAGATATTGGCATTTTTTAAGTTTGTTCCATACAAAGGCTTAAGCTCCGCCTATTTTATGGGGACGTTTAAAAAAAATTTTATTGGCTGAAATTTTCTTTTTAACGCATTTCTGCTCAATTCTAACGAAATAATCTTAAAATATTTTCTTCTTAGTCCACGCACATATTTGGGGCTAAGCCCATACACATGAATTGACTTATAATAAATGAATTCAGGCCAATTGACCTATGGGCTCTGACATCAGCTTGTGACCCTAAGCGACGTTAAAAGATAAAATTACCTTTTTTTCAAAGACTGAATACAATAACAGGATGCACAAAAAACTCTACCACGGCGACCTCTAGAGGGCATTAAAGTCAAACATAGGCGAAAAGCTTTTTTAAAGCGAATAAAAATAGGACGAATGATGTCAGGAAAGATAATTTTCTAAGAATAAGCCGTTCCCACCTTCTTTCCGCCAATAATAGCAATGCTACAATCATAACTTCGCTTCTTTAACGCATGGTCATATTTCATGCTCCCCACACATAAGCTCGAAAGCCTCCTTGTAGTAATTCACCTTGTCGCTCCCAGTCTCCACAATTGTGTACACGCACTCAACTGAATTGAACTCGTTATATTTGGTTTTAACAACATCAGCACCTGATGCCCAGACCCAACCATCATTGCAGACATTTATATGAAACCTAATACCCTAAGATGTACACGCTCTTCATTTAGAACAGGCTTAATCCCACATAAGCATCAGACACATACAATTACTCTTTGTCGCACATTCTTACGCACTTACCTGAAACAAATGTTCTCGGAACGAGATCATTGCGCTTCCTAATGTGTGTGTATGGGAAGTGGTGTGCCTTTGAAGGAGTTCACAGGAAAGTCGTGTAATTTAAAATTTTAACAAATCCGATCCAGGTTCATATGGATGAAAATGTTAACCTTTTCCCACTGAGTTTATGCTCGTGAATTCCCACAACGAAATCGCTGGGGAAAAGGGATTTCCACTGTTTTTTTTTTATGCGTTGTATGAGAATCCGTTTTTTTCGAATTTTTAAAAAAGTGGATGTGTAGTGTATTTTTTGTTTTTTGTTCTTTTTCCTGAATCACTGACAAGGCGAAATTACTAACAGTCGAACATTACAAATGAAAATGTGATTTACCTACCGTGGGCGGATATATCCGCTGTAAAAATAAAAATCCCCAAAAAAAAAACCTTTTAAAGATCCAACAGAGGATTCGGAATAATTTATCCAATAAAAAAAAAGACTCACATCAGAATGAATGTGTTTGCAGGCTCCCTGCTACTACTCCCACGCCTTTTACTCAATCGCCATCCATGGCTGATGATGTTGATGACGGTGATTTCTCATAATTTATTTCACACCGGGGGAAGGACATTTTTTTACGTTGATTTTCGGAATGAAAAAGAAGCACGCACATCCCCAAATGATTTATACCCATACATATATGTACATAAAATGCAAGTCCTGCTTCGGTCCATAATAAAGTTCACAATTCATGCAATCAAACCTAGTAAACCCACATTTTTTGGTCGAGTTCCCCGTTCCTATTAAATTTCATGTCCTTTTATTATATTGTTAAAAAAAATGCATTTAATTATATCCACACATATGCATACTCATTGACAGGGCCAAATATGACGCGGTGGCTAACAAGTCATCCAGGAAGTTGATGCCTCGCTCTCATCTATAAATCACTCCGGGATATGTGCTTTTTTCGGGAGAATGCAAAATGCGAAATAATAAAAAATCACCGTCAGAGATCATTGACAGCAGCAGCAGCCCAGTGCAGCGATGTATGAGCGAGTAATTTCTGATGAACAGGGAGGAGGCTTACTACGTCGATTTGCAACACCTATACTCACAGCAATAGCTACATGGGCCGGGTAGTGATTTAAATGAAATATTATTGAACAAGTAGAGTGCGCGCGGTGCTGGGGGTATGCTGAATTACCCTTCAATATAAATCGCTTTATTAATAAATCACAAGAAATTAAAACATCATAAGGGGAAGAAGAACCAAGTGAATTGCTCGCAACCCCAGTCGAATGACCTATCGACGAGCGACCCCGAAAGTCGCAAATTGATTTAAATTTTAACGCCTCGCGAATTAATGTATTTGTCGGTGAAATTGTTACTTTAATGCGCGATCTGAAGGATAATCGCAATGTTTCTGTTAACGGTAATCAAAGTGATATTAATAACTCTGAATATATTCCCGCATCGTTTCACCAATCGGAAGATTATGTTTGTAATATACCTGACGAACCTAGTGACACATGGTAAGTGTTTTAAAATTTTTTCGATTTCTTTTTTAGTTTTGAACTAATTGATAAAACGCCGTATTAAATATAAAAAGCGTACAGGTTACCTTTGTTTAGTCCTAAGCATAACTATAAAAACTGGCTAGCATTTTGGCAATGAGTTGGAAGAAGAACTTTACCCTATAGATGCTATTTTGAAGCGCTTCTCCAATGCAACATGCAAGATAATTCATTATTTTTATATTTTATATTTTTTGCTTAATTAATAAACAAAAAATTGGGATAACATTAAGTTTCATTTAGTTTTAAAAGTCTTTATGCAAACATTCCTTTGTCCAAAACATTCATATTGTCCTCGCGCCGCGCCGCACTGTGGTCCCAAAAGGCAAAACTCGTGGCAAAATTACTAAACTCGATGTTTTTTTCATAGAAAAAGTTTTACTTGATATTTTATGTAGAAAACACTTTTCTACATTTTGTTAAAACAAAGCTTTGGGTCATGCCCACATTTGGAGGCAGAATTCAAGAATAAATTCTAATTCGCCACAAACACATGTTTCGTAGCCTAATTAAGGAAAGAATAAGAAAACTAGTGGGGTGGGAGGGTTACAATCCGCTTAGGCGAATCGTTGGATACCCCATCCAAATTGACCACTTTCAAGCTCCGAATTGTGTAATAAATCTTGGTTGTTAAATTTCAGTTTCTATTACCTTCAACTGTATTTAGAATTTCTCAGTTAAAGAATCTTCTCCCTTGAAAAGGGGCGTGGCATCCCTCCCTTTTCAATAACATGGTTTTTTTGTTTACATTTTTTATCGGAAGTGATATACACGTCTTGATTGCATTTTCACATTAAAAATTTGTTTTATTCTTAAAAATGCCCCAAAAGTGGGCGAGGCAAACATTCATTCATTTGAGTTGATAGCTTACGTACATATCTGAAGATTTTATGGTCCAAGTTTTTTGAATTTAAAGCAAATATATCAAATAAAAATCGTTTATTAGAATGCGTATTAAATATGACCACGCCTACAAGGGGGCAGTTTTTTTCTTTTTTGTTAAATGCCAGTCACAATACACTTAAGCAAGGAAAACGCGTTCCAAATTTCAGCTTCCTACGACAACTTTGAATATTCATGCTAATTTGTAAAGTGGGCGTGTAAGTGGGCGGATTTTGAAAATTTTTACACTTGTCTTGCTTTGGTACCTAGGAAGAACAGATATTAAGTTTCAAGTTCCTAGCTCAAAATCTAAGGCCTAAAAACTACCGACACACCCCAAGTAACACAGAAGCTCTTGCTTTGGCCACCGTAACGTTTTCAGCACCACATCATAAAACCTTATGTTCGTGAAGTTGGTTTTATACAAGTAACGGGCCCCTCACAAAACCCCTATAAGTATGATTTGACACTTCATAGAACTTAATTTTGGGTGCAGAAAGGGCTCTAATTCGGGCTCTTATATAACTTTTTTGACAGTCAATACATTTAAGACACACACACTTCGAGGTGTTTACCTTTTACTGTCATGGTGTGGTTTTTATTGTAGTTAGGTATACACACATTTCTATCTTATTCTTTGAAAGTGTTGATAGTTTTGCACAAATAACTTCGTTCATATTTAATGGTGATGAAATTAATGAGCAAACCGAGTGCATATAATTAGCCGAAAACAAGGTGCGCATCTCGTTTCTTCGAATGATTTATTAAAATAAGACGAAAAGAAACAATGCTCTTCTTGAAATATTAAATATAACATTAAATAAAGAGTGCAAGGTTTTATGTAGAGCACCGTTGTAACACTTAAGGTGTTCTGCGATGAGTTTTAGAAACTTTGGGTTCTATGTAGCACTGTCTAGCTTCATGTAGAACTATTATAAGGTTTTGTGTTTTCTGTCAAACATGGCGCTAATTTATCTACAGTTGCCATCACTCTCTTTTCTTTTAGGATATACGTTAGTTTGACTACTTGAAATTATTGAAATGGGAGACGTTAATTGAAATATCTATTTTACAGGCTGTTTTTATCTTATCCATGAATGTAGTTTATACCTTAACAGTTTTAAACCCCAAGGAGGATACCTGCTAAACTTCTACCTTGAAAGTTAGCATGTCAGTGAACTGATAAAATACTTAAAGTGCATACAAGAATGCCTAAACCTAACTTATTTGACCAGCTAGAACATAGAAAAGAGAAGCATTATAGTCATGACTGGCCCCAATATAAGCAACGATACGCTCTGTCAGCTTTTTGATGAATGTTCATAGAAAAAACAGCATAAAAGCATGAATTATCTCTTGAAATCAAATTTTTGTGTATGATATACTTCTCCAGCCTAATATATAGTCTAGTTAAAATTCATATCATTCTATAAAAAATGTAAATTTTTATATTTAGATGTTTGCTTGAAATGTTCTCGCAATAATTTCTGTCAATTACATTGTTTTCTATTGTTTGACTTATGCAAAGTAGTACTTCGGATGTGTCAAACCTACAGTGTTAGAAAACAGGTGCTATAAAGGTCTACAGAACTTGCGCTATAGAACTTAACCCTTCAGCACTTATTTCCTTATAACTTGAGTGCTAGGAACGTTTTTAGCACCACGTTTACAAACCCTTTGGTGCTAGCATTTTTAGTTTTATAATTTGGGTGCTGTATACGTTTCTATGACCAATTTTTTAAGTAAATAAGCTGCGCACCAATGGTGAGATAACAAAACCTTGCAACACCATTAGTGCTACTGAAGAGCATTTTGAGTGTCTTATAAGTCCAATATTCAAAAACCAATGCTTATGGTTCCAGAGTGCGCTACTTAGGACGGACGGACGGACGGACATGGCTCATTCGACAAACAATTCGGTCTCGATCATATGCCCTTAAGGTCTTGGGGGTCTACGGGGATTATTTCTCTATGTTACAAACTATGAATCGGACTTAATATACCTCCCATCCAATGGGATGGGGTATAATTAATGTAGCATTTGAGGTACACCAGATTATATTCTAGAATTGGGCAACGCCAATTTTTAGGGTCCATTTTAAAAAATAAATAAATAAAGTGGCGCAACAATTCGAGGTGAACCAGGGCCAACTTCTCAACAATGTATGCTGGTGTGTTAATTTCTTTTACATACAAAGGGACCTACAAGGGTCCATTTTACACAACTATTGAAACTGAACCAATAAAGTACATATTTGTGTACATATAAGCCGAAAACTTGGGTATTCTTATGCTTATATTGATTTTTAGTTAAATATACCCGTTATGCCACGCTCCTTTTTTAAAATAAATTAAATAACCTTTCAAGGAAAAAAAGCAATTTTTTTTGTTATACGCCTTGAGCACTTACTAGTATTTTGCATGTATACTTTTTTCCAAGTATACATGCCGTTTCATGTTACTTGCAAAAAAAAAACATTTTAGAAATTGGTTCTTTACTTTAAGTTTACTTTTATTTAAGTTTACTTCTATTTTATTTTACAATTTAATTTTAGCACATATTCAAGCGATCGTCGTTATTTTTTTTCAAATTCAACAAGTCTTATGACTGTTTTTCTTGTTTCACTTTAATGCTTTATTTTGATAATTCCCTTTTCTCAGGAAGAAAATCTCACTTCCGCAAACTATTTCGAAACACCCTGCGCAGCCAATTTCCTTAAAATTACGTTATTTATCGTTCCTGAAATTAGTAATAAGAAGACGAAAACATTGTGCCGATATTTTTATGCGTTGGAAAGTTATGATTTTTCCAACGAAGAAAGTAATTTGGGACTGTGGTCCGGTGCGCCGGTTTGGCCCCTATCAATCGTTGGTCCGGTAACCCGAAAGACCTAAACACAACAGATCTAGCCTAAACACAGTCACTCAGAAATGGGAGGGCAAGGGGTTGAGCTTTTTCCAACATTGTTTTTTAATATAAAACCAATAAGCCCAATTAAGTAGTTTTTATGTAAACGAAAAAAGAAGCATTTTTTTTAAATTCTCGAATTTTTCGGCAAAAATTCATTGATTCAGCAAAAGATGTTTGCTGAGATTGATGTAGTGGCCAAAAGTGCACACAAACGCCCATATATCAAACGATCCAAATAAGTTAACAAGATGGAGCTCGCTCAGCTGAAGTAACCCTAAGCCAAAATGAGTTGTCCGAAGTAAGACTTTCCTAAATATGAATCAAAACACCCAGCAAGGATATTATGCGATCTAATCGCTGAAGAGGTATAACACGACAGTATAATAATCCCAGCGGAGATAAACCAAAATGTCATCAACAGAGCTTTTGCAAATCCTTATCGAGCGAGCATCGACTCAAAGAATTATCATCAAGCTTCCAAAAAAGAAGTTATCTTACTGAGTGTGAAAACTGGAGTTGCATCTAGCATGCCGAGATAAAATGGTGCAAAAAATTAATTCAGGTCGCCTGTAGGATCATCTTGCTAAAGTCCCATCTTGAAACGCTGAAGGCTGAACAAGCAGGTTTCCTCAGTGGTTCTTCCTGTTTTGATCACTAAAATAACCTTTTGAACAGTGCCTTGGGTTTCGATCACCAACTCCCCTGCCCTTTATAGAGTTCGAGAAGGCTTTTGGCAATGTTAACGTGGATTTTATCTGGTAGCTTCTACTTGTAAAGGCTTTTCCAGTAAAGCCTTAAGCTTTCATAAGGGTTACCTACCTACAATGGATCGAAGCATTGTAAAAAAAAACTGAAAAAAAGCGGAAAACAAGAACCCGAAGCAACTCACTGCCTATGGATCTCGGTTGTAAGACGGATATTGAAGAATGTCTGGTGGTAAATTGCTCCATTTTGATTTACCTCGAAACAGGTATATTAAGTGAATCAATTTTCTTTAGATAAGATGCAAGAAATTAATAATAAACATATAATAAAAAGTACATGACTAATAAACAAATTAAAAAATAGATAATTAAATAAATAGTAAAATAATTAAACAAATTAATAAATAAATAAATATATTATAAGTTTTATGAAATTATTATATATTATAGTTGTATAAATATATTAATAAATAAATATATTATACATTTTGAATAACACATAAAATAATACAAATTGTTAATTAGGTTCATAAATACTAAATCAAAAAACAATCCACAAGCAAAAGCTTAGAAACATGGCTAAGTATTTAATTGGTTAATAAGTGGGTTTTCGGAAAGTATACAATTGCGAAAAAACTTTTCTGACAGTTTTGAAATTCTATCACAAACTAATTCGACATTTGTTCTGCTGTGAAGATCAGCTATTGAGTGATGTGGAGGGAGATTAAGCATCATCTTTAAGATTTTATTTTGGGAAATTTGCAGTTTGTTTAGATGGCATTTCGCTGAATTTCCCCAGACTTGACAACCATGTAAATGTAAGGTTATCAGCTGACTGCTTGGGAGTTCTATAGCAACTTATAAGAGTCGACTTATTTCTTCTATCTTCTACTCGTCAGTGTTTTCTAACCGGGAGGCTTAATCCGAATGTTTGATAAGACAAAATATTTAGATGGGTCTCAGCTTGTTGTTTTTATCGACTGCCACTTAAATGACTGCCAAGGATGCGTGACTTTGACTACAAACAAAGGCTTAACAAGTCGCCATTCACACACAGAAACATTTTTTGTAAAGCTCGTTCGCGACTGTCTTTGACCGTGCGAGATTCAAAGGCTATTCGCTCAGAGCTGCAGGATCCTATTGTTTTCGCAAACTGACTGAACAAATGATAAAAGTCTCTTGGAGCTTAAGAAATCATTTGATTCCAAAGCTTGTCTGCGTGTTATAATTTTTTGGTTGAAAGAAATATTCAGTTTGAATTTTCGGCGTAGGTTTGAAAATTTCGTCCATGTAATCCATTCATTTCATTTTCATATTGGAAAATAGAGAGTGGAGAGGAGATAGACTACGACCAGGAATCCACTCATTTTGACACAAGCGCTCCTGTATTTTTTTTAATTACTTGTTTGGGTCCGCCTTGGTGTTTTTCCATGCCAGTACCTACCATATCTCGTGCGTATTCTCCTATCCGGCACTAGATAATTAATTCTAGAAAGGAAGTTGATTTCCACCTGATCCCCGCTCGTCTCCGCTTTTATTTAGAATTTACGGAACATTAACTTATCTCCTTGCCAAAGCTCAACTATATAACCAAGGTGCTACAGATTTTTACTTTAATGATTAAAAAATGTGACCGAAAAGAGGTGGATACTAAAAAGCTTTGGTTTTAAATATCTGTGGTAGGACTGAAAAGCTGTGCCCAGAATGCTGACTGCAACAATTTACAAAGTAATACTAAGGAGTTGAACTAATTTTGCGAGAACTTATAATTCAACTGTCAGCGAGAATAACACTAGACGAAACAAGTGGGAAAGTGCACCAGTGCGTATGGAAAAGCTTCAGTCCATCTACGACGGATTGCATAATACCCGACGATACCAAGAAGAAAACTGCCACGCCTCCGGCCTAATACTACGCCTTTTTAACTAAAAATTCACTTTTTTTAACGCCAGCCCACGAAAGTGAGCCCAGGCAGTCAAAACAGTCATTTTAAGTTAAAATCCCTTAAAAAAGTAGGCGTGGGCAATGAAAAGGTCAAACGGCTACTTCAAAGACAAAAATGCGCTACCAACGCTAAGATTTGAAAAGAATTTAATTTTAAAATTAGAGAAGGTCGTACACACAGGCATGTAGTGGGTGTGTCTATGGGCGGAATCAGATCTTTTTCAAACTTAGTCGGAAGGACTGGAGTTCCAGCCAGCCCACCAAATTTCAGCTCTCTACCTTAAGATGTAAGTCCTAAAATTTGTTTACATACTGACGCACGGACATGGCTTAATCGATTCTCCTGTCGGTCCCATTCATATCTCTAAATTGGGATCTTAGGGGTCTACGGTGGTTATTTCACTGCGTTACAAAGTATACATCAAACTTAATATACCCTGAGTCGGGTATAAAAAATAGTTTCAAGGGAATGTGTCTGTGTCTTACCTAGTATGAACCGGAAGTTGGCCGCTCTCAAAATTTGCAACCACGCATATACCTGTTACTAAATACGTGTCTTACATCACTGGTATTTTATTTTTCTAGATTAAAGGTTATTGACAACTGACAGCTCATATTTACATGAAGGATATCTTCACTGCGTTCCAAAAAAAAATTATTCCTTAATCCGACAGTGAAGCAGGATATTATCCCATTATTTTAATCCAAAAATGATTTCATTAGTAGGCATTCCTTTTCAGCAACTGAAGTTTTATATTTCTTAAACCCTTCACAATTTCCGCATCAAGGAAATGCGCTTAATTTTTTATTATTTAAGTTCACAGTCAAAATGTATCCTTTTTTAAAACTGACGTTATTGAAAATGATGCCTTCACAGGATGAGTGAGCCTGAAGTCTTGAGAGCGAAAATATAATAAGCTCTATTATCGCACGCAAAAAAAAAAAAAAAAACTACACAAGACTACACTCTCCCTTGGGCTGTATCGTACTTATATCCTGACAACCATTATCCCCTTATCACTGAGATTTGTGCTGAGGAGCCGAAAAAAAAGTAGAACGGCACAACAACTTGCAAACTTATTCATATTCACAAGGCCCCAGCCGTACTCATGGAATTGCTAACATTAGACACATGTCCGATGGTTATTGCAGGACAATAGGCCTATTCGAGCAATCCCAAAGGTGACCCCAATGGGATCCATCTCATGAATAAATAAATGACGTTAAGTTGAGGTTGCCTTTATGTAAATAAGGATGGGCACTGGGCATTACTTTGATACCCTGCGAAAGGCCCCTACTTACAAGTGACTTCAAGATGAATTCTCTTGATATTTTCGTGCGCAAGGACTCGATGCGGCTTTACAGTTAAATTAACTGCCACTAAACACCTTAACACTAAAACACCTCAAGCTGCCAGGTCTCGATGCCGGCTGGCGGCGCACGGTGTCAGGAAATCAGCATTGACTTTAAGATTGCATGTTTCTTTCCAATATCCGCGCCATTAACATGCTTTTCGACCCCCAAACTAGCATTAGTCCTCCCGCACTGAAATAAGGATCAGAAACAAACAAAATTCATTCATTAATCCTCCCCTAAGCAGTCGTAAGCCCATAAAACAAAACACGAACTGCGTGTAGCCCAAGGTGTAGCAGGGCGGCCGCCTTCGATAACCGTAGTGTAAATTTCGTGCTGGCACACGTCAGGATAAACAAACACAGTAAATCCGCTTTTCTGATATACCGTTATGCGGCGTTGTGGTATCCCTTTCGTGATACAATAACTTTTACCGCAAATGAACTGATTATTAAATTTTCAAACGCATTTCAGGCCTAATACGGCCGGAGAAGGCTTGGTTTGGCCACTAAATCACGTCCTTGGAAAGGAAGGTGATTCCTGTGGAGAAGACAAACAAGACTCAACGTTAAGCTGGGGAAATAAAACGGGCCAATAAATTTAGGGTTATCACCATCACTAATAACCGCAATGATAATAATAATAATGTTAAGGCTGGGGGAATTGTCGGCGGGTCCTTGTTGATTGTAAGAGCAATAACAAATCCTAAAATGTGGATGCCTACCTAGCCCACCCCCGGCACCGCTCAGTAGTGTGGCTATTGGTAATGGCAACCCCCCAGACAGTCGTTGGAATGATTTCTACAACTCGATAGCCTCAAAGCCGCACATGGGAAGAATGAATGTTTGCGGCAAGATATAGCTACTCGTGAATTTATATACATTTTTTCCGTCTACCCTTGCCGTCGTCAGACCCGGAGGGGCATTTTCTTTCTTTGATGTTATCGGGCGGTATGTTGACTTAGTCGGTTCGGTCAAGGACTCCCATTTGGTCTGCCAAAAGTGTGCTTGGCTCTTTCTATTGACATTGGAAGGGTTTTTCTTTCTTTATTTTTGCGGAAAATATTATCCGGTAATTGATGGGGGGTATCTTGGCTGTGATGCGCATTTATGAAAAGTAAACAAGGCTGAAGAGGGAAGGCCAAATTCCGAGATGGAAACGAAATTGGAATATTTAATTCCGTGCTTATTATTCTTTCATCTTTTGGTTACAGATACAGAAAGAGAAAGTTGTATTAAAATTTTCTTTTAGAAACCCTTGACAACGCAAGAAACGTGACGTCATTAGAGGTTTACTTAAATCTATACGACTTGTTCCTGTTTCGCAAAAATAAAAGCTCTTCTAACAAAAGAAACAATTCCGGAATTACACCAGGCCGGCGTTTGCTAAATTTGATTGCATAATTTGTGTGATTAATAAAACTAGGAAAATGGAAAATAAAGCAATGTCGTAACAACTTCTGTTTATTATTGGATGAAAAATTTCAGAAGAAAAGTTTGAAAAATCTAAATATACTCTTTTACATTCTTTTCCGCGATTGAACGACATAAAAAAGTCCTTAAGGCCTTAAATTTTAAGGCTAGAGAGCTGAAAGTTGGTGCGAGTTGCCTAGAAGTCCAGTCCTTCTAGTCAAGTCATCAAAACTAGTTGAATTTGCCCTCAGACATGCCCACAACAGGCCTGTATGTGCGACCATCTCTAATTTTTGAAAATGCCTTTTCGAATCTAGCTATGCCGCAATGGTTCTAGCGCATTGATTTGTGCTATGTGATATTGCCTTGTAATTGTCTTTGAGGTAGCAGAAAAAGTTTTGCCATTTCATTGACCACGAGTACTTTTTAAAGGAATCTTAGCTTAAGATGACTGTTTTATGAAATTTGACTACAAATTACATGATAAAAGTTGTAGATCTTAGCTTTTTCTAAGTTTTTTTTTAGGTGGGATATATAAAGTATATGCCTCCACCCACTTTTCTGGGCGCGGCCTTGAAAATGTAATTTTATGCAACTACCTATGGTATAGAGCACTCAACAGTTATATTCTTATATCCCGCCCACTTTCTGGAGGCGTGGCAATTTTTTTCTTTGGTAGGGTAGGATGTTTTTCAATCCGTCACAGACGGGCTGAAAGTTTTTACATGCTTTCCACTTTAACACTTGTTAGGTAAAATTTTATTCTTCAATATACATATTATTATTCATGCAATCTTTCACAGATGGCTTCCTCTTATTGTTACCGTTTTTTTTTAATTTTTTTAATCTATCTGTTGCCTATAGTTCTACATTTCTTTTCTACAAGAAACTAAAATATTGGACCACAACTACAAAATACATATTTTTAGTCGCGGCCAAAAAAAATTGCATGGAAATAGTCAGGCGAAGGTCTGATGAGCCAGCGCGCGTCTTCATCACATACGAACCCGGCTCTTTCCAAACGCTTCGAGTTTTAGTTGAGTTGCAAACTTGCATTATTTTTTAATCCATGAAAAGATCAATTTTCTGAATCAGTGGTAAATTGTAGATATGAGAAAATTACAAGGAGTTACATGCGCAGTAAACAGAAAATTATAAAAAATTGTAGAAGTTACTAAAAACAGGCCTATATGTGCGACCATCTTTAATTTAAAAAAATACTTTTTTCAAATTTAAGCTTTGTAATAATAGTAACAATAATTGAACTAGCAGAAAAAGTGTGGACTTAAATTGACCACGCCCACTTTTTAAGGGATTTAACTTAAAATTACTGTTTTTCAAAAAATATATCTGAAATTTGACGGAAAATGGCAAAAGTTTTAGATATTAGAATTTTTCAACTTTTTGTTTATTGCATAATTTTGTATTTGTATAATTTTCTGTTGAATGCACAAGCTTGCCAGAGTCAATCGGATTCCCCTCCTTCTTTCGACGCCCAAGATCTCTACGTTCTCCATGTCCATGCTGCAGTGCAATATTAGAGTAGGGTTACCAAACTGTGATATAATTGTTCGTGCCTAAGAGTGTTTTAGTATGTTCTTTATTAAAGGTTTTGCTTTTCTTTAGTTTTTTTCATGTTAATTTATTGAAATATTAGTTTAGCCACAAGAAAAATATAATTGACGACACATGAAACAATTTGTAAGTCATAAATAAGACACTTTTTACAATAATATTTCCACTAAGAAATCAAAAAACCATTTGTTTTGAAATTAAATAAAATTACACCCTTGAAAAAGTTGAAAACCAGTTAACGAAACGTCGGTTAAAGGATGGAATAAATTGTTTTTTTTTTTGCATTCTACAACTAATGATCTACAAAGCCCTTTAATATCAACAAGACGAGATATATTCAAAAATTAGATCAACAAACATAACATTTTGAAAAATATTTGTTGAAATGTTTATTAAAAAACTAAAATAGCTTGAAATGATCATAGTGTTTGCAGAATAATTGTAAATTGTTGTAAATTTTTCACTTTTCAATATTAAATTGTTAAAAAGTTTTTGAAGCTCTCGAGCTAAATCTCAGAATCTGCTAAGAATTCGAAAATTTCTATAATTTTACCAATAAATGGAAATAATTTTCGATGTGTGCGATTTTTTTTCAAATCACTTGTGCGATGCTATATCTGCGATAGTGATGGGACAATTTTTTTTACGATTTTTTTTTCGAAAATACGCCGAAAAAAAAATCGTAAAACCGTTGAACCGAAATTTTATTCTAGCCTTTGCTTAGCCTTTGGCTTCCTTATGTGTTGGCCCAATAAAGGCCTATTAAATAAAGTGATAAAAGAGTTATAACGTTAAACATGTTAAAAATGGGTATCTCTTTTCCATTCTTTATTTCTGAAAAACTTTTCTATATTGGACAAAAATTCGATTTCATTGTGAAAATCGAAAATTTTTTAGTTCATGCTTTGATTTTCTTCTTTCTGGCTGCAAAACTTTTTTAACTTTTTATACCCGACCGAGGGTATATTAATTTTAATGCTTAGTTTGTAACAAAGTGAAATAATCACCTTAGACCCTTAAGACCTTTTAGAGATATGATCGGGACCGACATGTAAAATAGATTAAGCCATATCCGTCCGTATGTTTGAAGGTTTTAGGTCTTCAACATCAAGCTAGAGAGGTGAAACTAGGTACACAACTTGGTTCTTTTGCTGCACAGACAAAGTGTGAAAATTGGCTTAATCCGTCAAACAACTTTTATTTCACAATTTTTTTTTTCAAAATGCCTTTTGGTCAAGTTAAACAAGGCACAGGAACTTAAATTTGGAACTGAGCAATATTGGCCTAAGACCTGTGACAAGGCAAAAATTGGACCGCCCAGAATATCGACCCTGCCTACTTCTAACATGTTAGATCCTTAAAAACCCGATTTCTCGGAAAGTTGAAAATTATATGACAAATATAAAAGACATTGCTATTTACTAAGTTTGCTCCATACAAAGTTTTGAGCTCCTCCCACTTTTAAGGGGCGTTTTTAGGAAAAAAATGTTTGTTTTTTTTTAATAATTTTCGCTTTTACCGTGTTTTCTCAGGGTTCTAACGAAATTGCAATTATTTGATTTCAATTTGCCCACTTTTGGGAACCTGGATATATAAATAATATATGAATTCGGGCCAAGAAACTTTTAAATTTGGTGTTACATGGTATAGTAAGTAAGTAAGTAATTTATTTAGTTCAAATATACAAATATACATATTTTAAATATTAATAAATTAAATGTGGCCTTGGTTTATAACCGTCTGCCAGTTACATGGTATATAAGGTCGGGTATATAGAAGTTTGTCACTATATTTTGTCTCGAATTTTGTCTCTATAAACTCTTGCACTTAGAACTAGACTTAGGGGTGGATGCCACGCCCCGAAATTTAACAATCCACATTTATGACACGATTTGGAGCTTCAAAGTGGTCAATCGGGATGGGGTATCCAACGATTCGTCTAAGCGGGTTGTAGCCCTACCACTAGTTAAAACACTTTTTGTCTTTTTTACCATCAATATTCAAACTTTAAGTAATCTGTACATATAAAAAATAGCCCTCATATGCGTTCTCGTTTTTTTAAGGAATTTATAAGCCTACCAATTTTTTTTTTCTACGACTTACCGTTCAAAAGTTGCATTGCGGACGGACGGACAGCAGAGTGATACCATAAGAGGCCCTTTTCCATTTTTGGACGGACCACTAAAAATTAACTACTTTGGCTAAAAACAGTGGGTTGCTCTTTCAATAACTGGTTTTTTCATACAAAAACTAAATCTTTTTCTTATAAACGTAATACGAGTGCGATACAACCAGTTAACCTTTGAGTCGAATTTTGAATGCACCTTGTGTCTTAAAGTTTAATTTTTTTTTACACAAAATTTTAGAGCATACTACCGGATGTTTCCACCCCTCCCTTTTGAAACTTGTAAGTGTCTTCTGCGTTTCCTCATATCCTTCCTGTTACTGTTAATTGCAACCCTTACAGATTTCGTTTTAACTTCATGCAGGAAACACAGCGTTATTTCCTTTACAATTTATAGATTTGGCGAGCCTCTTTCTTTTCTATAAAAAGCTTTTATCGAGGAGCTATACTTACTTCCAACAAATTTAATAACGAGGATTCCATAGCATCGGACCAAAACCTTTTGCCCCGAAAAACTAATAATCTTTCAACATGAGTTTCGAAACAATTTACCCGAAACTTCGTTCGCCTTTTTAGGCATTCCTTCAGAAATTTGTTTTCCTTTTTCGTTTTTTGCATTACGGATGCATATCCACTTCAGGAAAATAATGGCCCTAAATGAATCTACCGCCTTGAACTATTGGCTTTGAGGACGATTTTTCAGTGCAGTGATTTTCAATGTTAGCAGTTGGCAGTTCCTTCATTTCAAGCGCTTGTTAGATTGGCCCGTTTGGTTTGCATCTTAAGAGCAAAAGTTCCAACCAGCAAGGCCACTCTGAGCTCTCTAGTATTTCCTCCTTCCACTATGCGAAATGACGGTGTCCATTAAGATAGCGGCAACAAATAGCTCGATTTGGATTTTGGCCAAAAAGAAAAAAAAAAGCTACCGTAAGAGAAAAAGGAAAAGAAAAACTTGTTTGCCGACCCATCTTCTGCCATCCAGTGGTTCTGTGGCCATCAGCCGGAGGGGAGATTTCTAGGCACTTTGCTGAGGCAGTGCGGTGGCACAGCCAGTGGAGCACTGGTGGCCTTACATTGTGAGAAACTTGTGTAAATTAAGTGCAGAAATAAAGTGGCTCGATTTGGTGCTCGGCAGCGCTTGTGAGGTATGTGTGCAAGTGTGCTGGAAGTTAGAAGCCTTGTTGAACATTTGGGCACATATTATCTTCGTTGGTAGACCATAAATAAAGTTTCTCACAGGATGCCGCGCGTTTTCGTCCTTTTTTCGAGGTTGTCTCTGGGCTGGCTGCATGAAAACGAACATGAATCTTAGATAAGAGTATTTTTTCCCAGGGAGAAGGCGTTGTTATGTGTTTTTTTTTTTTATTTCATTTCAATTCGTTTTTTCCACAATTTAAGGAGTCGATGAACAAATTTTCCGGAGCATGGCACTATGCGGCGGCTTGTGCGCCCCAAAATTAGGTGGATCTAGGAGTGAAACCAGTGGGTGGTGGGCGAATGCAGACAAATGGAACATAACTTGAGGAAGTTGTAGGTTCGGTGTAAGGTCTAATGCCCCAATTTATTACATTTATTGAATTTTATTCACCCTCAAGTGTTTATAGAGGGGCGGAATAGGACAGTGATGGTGCTTTTGAAGGTTACGGAGATTTGGTTTGATAACAGGTATTTGTTGTGGAATTTTATTTGATTAGGTGTGGCCAGCCTAAGGTTGTCGTATACTATAGAAATGCCTTGTGGCTTTTTAAATGGGTACTTTGTGGTTGACTTGTGGTGGGTACTTAAAGGTCTCTGCTGATTTGGTTTTATGTCACAATAAAGTGATTACTATTAAATAGAATTGTCTATGTAGGGACAATGGCTCTCGAAATGTTAGCGATTATTGTTTCAAGGCACTTTTAGGTACAAACATAGCTTATGCTACAAGTATGGTTTGATAGGCAATAATCGACATCGTCGACAACAACCGAATCAACGTTTTTTTTACTCAAAAAATTAAGTTTTATGCGGAGGTTTTTTAAAATAAAATGGTTAATGGTTAAATGGTTAAATGACGAGGTTTTTTCTGGCACATTCCTGTGAAAATCTAGTAAAGACTAGTGATTCGTATAGAATAGACACTTAAAAACTAGAAGGAACCTAAAAGGCTATGTCCAACAAGAATGATGGTAGAGTAGGGCCAAAGTAGTCTTCATATTGAAGGTTGATATTGCTTACCACAAACAGCCGAATTTAAAAATTCACATTCAAATATCCGAACCTTCCTTTTACCAAGAAGTCTGGCTCAGGGCTTATCAACATCTAATTGATGACATATTTAAACAGCAGTAGTCTCTCAATATTCCAACACGAATATAACGAGAGAAATTCGGCTGAAACATGCTCTGCACTCGACACTGGTAATCGTTGGGAAATCTCTTGAGGGATTTTACGATGAGACCGTTCTTCTCGTTGGGGTTTTCCTAAAGAGAGGGAGGGAATCTTTCCTTTTAATTTCACCTTCCAGGCTAACGATCGTCAATCTCTAACTGATTTTGCATTTTGAGATTATTGATTTTACTTCCGAATCAGATTTTTCAAACTATCAACGTGTCTATAGTCACTTTTCCGACGGCTTTTCCCCAACTTTTAAATAACTCAATTATTCATCAGACCTAAAGATACTTGTAAACTTTTTTGCGCGATTCTTCTGCCAATGATTTTTGGAATTACTCGGAACTACTTCAGGTACAAGATCAACTGTCTCACCAATCCTGTCTCTGTAGATGTAACTCACGGCTAAATAAGAGACAAGATAATAAAGTTTAAAGATGATTATTCTGCCGGCGCCGGTGAACTGCCCTGCCGGCTATAGTCCTAAAAAAATGGTTGAATAGCTTGGTGCCTCCTTTTACTGCCTTATTCGTTTGTCCAAATTAACGGGAGTATTTCTATTTCTATGGAAAGACTCTTACATTGTTCCCACACATAAGAATGATGTTTGCAACTACAGGCCGATCGCAAAGTTCACCCAATTATAAACACCCGAACTCTTTGAAAGCCTCGTTTAACAGGAAGTGCTTCCTCACTGTAAGCCACTTACTCCACCGACCAACACGTGTTCTTAAAAGACAAGGACACCACTGAAAACCTTACTGAATTTATCTCAAAGTCCTTGTGTGCCCTAGAAGAGGTTGATGCCATTGTCATGGATTTCAGCAATGCCTTTGACATACTCGCACACCAAGTTATAGTTTTGCAAATTAAAACGCTCGGCTTCCACCCATGTTTTGTCAAATGGATCAAATCATACTTGGAGGATCCACAATACAGAATCTGGGGTACCACAAGGCAGTCAACTCGGAGCAATTCTCTTCATTCATTCAAATAATGATGTAAATGGTAATGATAAATTCTGATTGAGCAGGCGACATGAGAATCGCTAAGGTAATTTCCTTGCCATTGGATGCCTTCAATCTACAAAACGACCTTAAAAAATTTTCGCTTCAAAGCTCTAAATTTAACACCTAAAAACTACAGTCAGACATTCAACTTACTTGCTACTTACTACGAGACTCATTCAACTAAAAATTTGGTCTCGATCATATGGCCTTAAGCTTTTGGGGGTCTGCGGTGATTATTTCTCTGTGTTACAAATTATGAATCCAACTTAATATACCTCCTGTCGTATGCGATGGGGTATAAAAATAAGAAACCAAAAGCTGTAAACTTAGCGGCTAACATAGATACTCCAAAAAGCTCATAAATTTTCGACCCGAAAGTGTTATGCCTTTACGAGGGAACGCAATGGTATAGTCAGCTGTCATATCCGTAACGGCCCGTTATGGAATAGCTTCTGTTGTTTACGGCCGACCAGGAAGTTTTGGTCCTCCCAAGATATTCCGTCTCGGTACCCATCATATCTGGTAACCATTCCCCTAACCGCCACCTGGGGAGGCACCTTATTGGGGACCCGTAACCCCTGACGGCAAGGCTTCAGGGGTTTCTTATTTTTTAACTAAGAAATAGCTTTTCCTTAGGGCGATCTAAGCAATTTATAAGAGCCATCTTAGCAATACATAGTTTTAAATCCTTTATTGTACAGATTCTTATAATGCACCAGGATCGGAATAATACTACTTGAAAATTTCCATATAAATTTCCCACAGTCCTTTAGAAAAGCGGTTCCTAACTTCATAAATTTTATAAAACAAATGCATTGACAGATCCTGGAACACTGTGTTGTTCAGTTCCATGTTACCATTATTACCTCCTACAAGCAGACCTCAATTTCATCTATATTATCCGACCCACTGTGTGCATTCGTACTCACCTCACGCACATGCACAATTTCCATGACGGCTACGATGCCTTTATCAATTTCAAAGCAACGTCTTTATGATTCCGTGCGTCTCCAACCTGGCTGTCTCATTTAGATTGAAGAAGCAATCCACTGGTTATCACTCTTGCCCACTTACTCATGCCACACCAGTGTGCCTAGCATTTGTTTCTGACATAACTCATTATCCTTAATATCCTCCATCACAGCACAGAGAAACTAAGATAAATAACAATAAATTTATATCCTTTTGTGTGTTTGATTAATTCCACCGTAGTACACCAGTGTGCCATGTCTTTCTCCTTGGCATCCCAAGTGAATATTCCTATCCATATGCCGTTACAATGGCTGACCAACAGGCAGCTAGGCAGGCAGACGGTTCTCTACCGCACCTACAGTCCATTATTCCTTTCTACTGCAGGAGACAGATGCCCTGCGACTGGGTGTGTGTGTGGGTGGCCCCGAGAGTTAGGCACGATTCAGACATTTGTAATCTTATATCCTTCACGGAAGACGATGACGATGACGATGGCGAAATAAAGTGTATTGTTTGCAATATCATGGCTATCCTTGACAGGATAGTCAGCCTCCTCGACTGGCTCGGATACCCGTTTTGGTATGAGTATGCTCTGAGCTAACAACATGACGTTTTGCGCACATTTTCGTGAAATAATCTCCAACCTGAGCGCAAAGCACGTGACTGGAAATCTATTCATTTACAGCCAGCAGTGGAAATCCTTTTTCCCTTGTGCTACGTATGCTCCAAAGTATGTCATTTAAGTTTTCTGACAGCTGACATAAATCTGTCAAACTGACCTTGCATTTTTAGTTCCGGTGTGGCGCACAAAATATTCTCTGTACTGCGTGGATTACAGCATAGCCTTAACATTTATAATTCAGAATCGACAGAGTGTATACAAGGAAATGCAGGCGAAAGGATAAATCGACGGAAGTGTGGTGTTTTTATTTATTATGGGTATACCATGGCCCCATCCATTCCTGTTCACATTGACTTTCTTGTCTGCTTATCTAGTATCTACATCCATCTATTTATACATTATCGTTATCCCTGTGTCTGAATCACTGCCAGCTGCTTTCCTATCTGAGTGGGCTGAGATAAAACATCTTAATTCAGATCGGAATGTATGCGCACTCCTTGATAGTCCTTGCTGTGCCGCTAAGACCACCCAACCCCACAACTACACTCGTCGTGTTCTTTTAATACACTCGCTCGTGTTACATTTTCCGTACGTTCTCATGCCGAACAATTAAATATTTATACTTCAATCTACTTTCGCTGATATACACGTTTTTAGGAATTTATACATGTAATAAATATAAAAGTGGGGGCGCTGCAGAAGCTGAAGGATTGAAGAAGCCGTTTCGATAGCAGTTGGAGTTCTTCTGATGGAGCAGGATCTTCGTTCTGGGTGTCGGTACTTTCTTCTCAATTTTTTTTTCTTTCTTCTCGTCTATTTTCGTCTTCTTTTGCACTTGGCTTTCATAAAAAATGTTCGTCGGCTTAAAAAAAACATACAACACATACATTTCGACAGGGAATCCTCGCAGGAGATCCTTATCAAAGTGGTATAGCGTGGCAGTATAATACAGAGCACTTAACATTTCTCCGCTGAATTCTTCTGGGAGTGCGGGATTTCTTCGACATGTACGCTTGTATGTTTTTTTTTTGTAGGTGAAGACGACGACGATGACGATGACGACCGACATTTTGTGGTAGCGGAGGACTCAGCCGCCTATAAGGTGTGCGGTGCACCGTCACGAAAAGTGAGGAAATGGAATTAAGAAAGTTTAGGGTGTTCTCCAAGGATTGGGTTGTGTTTTACGATGAAACATATTTTCTACTTAATTGTGTGATTTATTTGGAATTAAAAATACATCCCATTATCAAGGGTTAACAGGTTTATCTGCATTATGCAAATTGGATCGGAATGGTTCCATTGAGTTAATGTTCCCCCGCTAAGGAAAGGGTTGGTACTTGGCATGTGTGGAAAACGCTTTAGGATATACATTAATAGTTTGTGTTTCCACTCGAGAAGGAAATGGTTATGTGTTGGTCTGATGGGTTACCCCATACTATAAAGATAGGTGATGATTTTAAGCGCTGCGAATTGTGCTCCTTGGTGCCTTCGAATCTTCAAAAGATAATAATTATAATGAAAATAATGTGAAACAAAAAACCGATAAGAAATCAATAGAGTGGCGCTACAGCTTGAGGTGTTACCAGGGGCTACTTCTCAACTACGAATGCTGTGCGTGTTGCATTCTTCACATACAAGAGACCTACAACTATTTGCCAAATCCGAATGGTACTTTCAAAAGCTTTTAAGAGAAATGTTAGTCTCGGAGGGTTTAAAAGACCCTTGCGGCGAAGGCGCTTAGTGGGAACCATGAAAAAGAATGAAATTTCTTCAGGTGACAGAGATAGGACCTCCTCCATAAGCATTTACACTGACCACAACGCCATGTAATATGACCCTATACATTATAATGTATTTTGATTACGATGACCATATGTTAAACAAGTGGGAAAGTGCAACAGTGGGTATGCAAAAGCTTCAATCCATCTACGACGGATTGCAAAATACCCGACCATACCAAAAAGAAAACTGCCACGCCTCCAAAAGGTGGGCGGGATATAAAAATATAACTGTTGAATGCGTTATACTAGGTGGTTGCATACATTTCGGCCTAAAACTCCGCCTTTTTAACTATAAAAATCACTTTTTTAATGCCACGCCCATAAAAGTGGGCGGAGGCACATACAATACATACATAAAAGTTAGAAAATGCTAATATCTACAGCTTTTGTCACATAATTTTTTGTCAAATTTCATATAATTTCATGATAATTTCATATAATTATCAAATTATACATCAAACTTAATATACCCTGGGTCGGGTATAAAAACGCTCATAACAAAACGTTGGGTTATCTATCCATTTTACGACCTAAAAACGAATGAGATATTTCTTCAAGTATCTAAAAAAAATAAGTCAAATTTTTTTTAAATATTTAACTCAGGATAAAACCTACTGATTTCCACCAGGATTTTAAAATGACTGTATAACAGTTTGTAGGGTGCCGTGGCGTAGTGGTTAGTGTGTGTGCTTACTACGCCGGAGGTCTGGGTTCGAATCCTGCCATCGTCACCTAAAAAAAAAAGACTTGTTCTTTTTCACGGTCCCCACCTCCGCGAGGGTTTGACAAGCCCTCCGAGAGTATTAATTGTCTTGAAAAACTTCTCAAAGTGCCGTTCGGATTCGGCAAAAAATTGTAGGTCCCCTTGTATGTAAAGAAATTAACACACCAGCATACATTGTTGAGAAGTTGGCCCTGGTTCACCTCGAGCTGTTGCGCCATTCTATTTATTTATAGTATAACAGTTTGTAGAGACACCAACTAAAAAGACTTTTATCTGCAAAAAAAAATTGAAAAGAAAACACAGTCCCGATTTTTGTCTTAAATTTTCTGACTTCTCCGAGATAACACAGAAGACTTTGAGAAATTTGTTTCGAAAAGGGGGATTCTGTAAATGCTCTTTTGAGAAATGTTAGCAAAACAAGTGACTAGGCAAGGGAGTTCGCCAAGGACAGAGCATACCTAATTTCAGCGTCCTACGACAACTGATTTTTCATGCCATTAAATAAAGTAGGCGTATGAGGGGGCGGGTTTCAAAGTTTTTTACACTCTTGCTTCGGGACCCAGAAAAAACGGTTGTCAAACTTCAAGCTCTAAGCTCAATATTTAAGGCCTATAAACTATACCGACAGACGGATGGACAGACGGACATGGCTTATTCGTTTACAAATCGGTTGCGAACATAGGCCCTTATGCCCTCTTAGTGGTCTGCAGGACTTATTTATCTATGTTTCAAACTTTAATTAAACTAACCTAATATTAATACCTCCTATCGTATACGATGATACGATAGGAGGTATTAATATTAGGTTAGACGACGGGTATAAGAAGTTAATACAAATCATGCGAAAAAATGAAAAATAAGGTGCGAAGGTTAAAACTTCAGTCCATCCGTTACGGGTTGCAAAATACCCTACCTTATCAAAACAGGAAACTGCTTCGCCTCTAAAAAGGGGGCAGGATATATAAATATAGCTGTTGAGTGCTTTTTGGTAGGTGGCTGCATACATTTCGAAATAAGTTTCCTTTTTTATACCCGATCCAGGGTATATTAAGTTCGTTGTATAGTTTGTAACGCAGTGAAATAATCGCCGTAGACCCCTGAAACCTCTTCGAGTTTTAAATTTTAAGATTTTGAATTTTGAGCTAGAGAGCTGGTAAGTGGAGTTGAATCTGCCCACAGACACGCCCACTACAGGCCTGCATGTGCTACCATCTCTAATTAAAAAAAATGCTTTTTTTCACACTTTAGCTATGTTAATATGGATGCACTGAAAACACACGGAAAATGTTAAATGGAGGTACTTGGCCGCACATGCAGGCCTGTAGTGAGCGTGGCTTATTTTGAAACTTGATCTGAAGAACTGGAATTCCAGCCCAATCAGCAACTTTTAGCTGTCTAACATAAAATTTAAGGCCTAAAAATTGTTTACATGCGGATGGATGGACGGACGGATGATGGACGGACCGACATGGCTTAATCGATTCTCTTGGCGGTCCCATTCATATCTCTAAAAGGTCTTAGGGGCTACGGTGATTATTTCACTCCGTTACAAACTAAGGGGTCCGCCAAATAACTTTTTTTTTTTTTGAAAATGCTATAAAAAAAACTTCTGAATGTTTTCTCAAATTTATTTTTTTATTTAAAAGTACATCCTTTCGGTTTATAATGGAAAATAATTTCATTCAAATGGCTGCCTCGGCTGGCCACGCAGTAGCCTACACGATCGGTCAAATTTTTAAGCACATTATCGATTGCGTGCAACTGTATTTCACCAAGTGCTTCACGAGCGTCAATTGTCTCTGGTTTATCGGCGTAGCAATTATCTTTTAAGGCATCCCACAAATAAAAGTCATATGGTGTCAAATCGCAGCTCCGAGCCAAACAACATCAGCTCTGCAGCTCGTAATGCGATCTTCAAAAACAGGGCGCAAAACATCGAGTGTAGCTTCGGCTGTGTGGCACGTAGCGCCGTTCTGTTGAAACCAAATGTTGCCAATATCCTCCTCTTCAATTTTCGTGAACAAAAATTTGTTCAACATGGCCCGATAACGATCGCCATTGACTGTAACGGCCACTCCTTGCTCATTTTCGAATAAAAATGGCCCAATTATGCCTCTTTACTAAAATCCGCACCAAACAGTGACTCGTTTTGGGTGTATCGGCATTTCAATATATGCGTGCGGGTATTCTGTGCCCCAAATGTGGCAATTTTGCTTGTTTATTCACGACATAAGCACTAGTTGAAAAAAAAAAAAACATTAGATAGCGGACCCTTTACATCAAACACTAAACTTAAAAAGGCATTTTACTGACACTACTATTTCAGTAAGCCAATACTTAAATAATATTAACGTGTCTCGAAAACCATTTAATTTCACACTCGCTTTGATTTTTCTTCAAAGTTTAAAAAATGGTGTATGCCACTGTGGAAAAAAATGTTTTCTCTTTTTCTTTTTTTAGACTTAAAACTATCGCATATTTTCGAACATAGTAAAAGATTCTAGAATTTTCTATGTACATTCGCCATATACTAAAAACGAATTTCGTTAAAAATCGGCATTACCGTTAAGATATCAGAATATTTTGGAAAAGCGTTTTTCAGGCTCTGAGGTTTTCTAGCCGAATTTGCCAATCAGAAATTGCCGGTTATTTGAAGTTGGCAATGATTAAAATAAATAAATAGAGTGGCGCAGCTCGAGGGGAACCAGGGCCAACTTCTCAACAATGTATGCTGGTGTGTTAATTTCTTCACATACAAGAGGACCTACAATTTTTTGCCGAATCCGAACGGCACTTTGAGAAGTTTTTCAAGACAAATGTTACTCTCGGAGGGTTTGTCAGACCCTTCTTTTTATTTAATCCATAGTATTAAGTTGACTTTTTTTTTAGTATTCCCCAAGGTGTATAGTGTTGACAAAAATAAAATAAAAAATAAATAAATAAACCGTTAATATTATGAATATTATGAAAAGACAAATTTTATCACAATTTCGAATTGTCCGAATAACTTTTCACCCACTTTTGAGGGGGAAAAATCATTGCATATTATTGGGCTTTCTGTAATTTTTGTACTGATTCACAAAAATCAAAATATGTATATGTGAAATGTATTTCCATAATATCTATAAGCGTTAACCCTTTTTGTGTAAAAATTATGAACTTAGTTCAAAATATACCTAGCTTACCTATAATACAACAGTAGGTGTATAATAAGTCCCTCAAGTAACTACTTTTGCAAAAAGCTTTCAACTTTCTACGGGTCAAATTTTGAGAGCTTATTTTCTCTGTCTATAAACAACTATGGACAACATCTCCTTTTTGTTTGCATCTTTAAAGCTACATGAGATTTCAGAAATTAAAATTTGCTATAATTTACTTGGGAAATTTAAAACTAGAGGAAAACCTATGCAAACACAGGCCTACATTAAACAATATACTTATCGTATCAACCGAGAAGCATCTTCTTCAGACTGCCTGCATCCACATTGATAAGAGTGTAAGCTTCTTGAATCAATTTAATTACTCCGAT
The DNA here is from genome assembly GCA_947623515.1 of Neoascia interrupta. NCBI lineage: Eukaryota > Metazoa > Arthropoda > Insecta > Diptera > Syrphidae > Neoascia > Neoascia interrupta. The sequence goes on along the minus strand of OX392463.1, from coordinate 216,614,321 downwards.
TCCTGATACGGTATCATCTCTTCCTGCCACGTTCTCAGTCGATACTATACCAAAGGAATAATTTGAATTAATAATTACACCTAAAATATTAAAACTGTTTTATTTAAATTAGGCAAACAAAGGGTAAATGGAAATCAACCCTTATCACAAGATCCGTAAATGATACTTAAGTCCTCTGCCATACACACGTGACTCAGAACACATCCCCCATATAGTCCTGCTGGTGCAAAAGAAAAACCCCTCAGGAGTTTTTCATCGCTCTGTTCTGGCCGCTTTAGGGCACCGTAAATTTATTCAGAGCTTCTAGGCATGAACATTGCCGTGTAAAGGGGTGAACAACTTATTGTATGGGGAAAGTGAAAAAACAGCTCAACAGATCTTATGTGTGACCTATAATACCGATAAGGTGAATCCAACTGGAAATCAATTAAAATGATTGAGTAGAACAGAACGAGATTAAAAATCGTTGGCTCATGCCAAATGGAATTATTTTACTTGTGAAACACACTCACACATTTAGGTACATACATACAACCTCCAAAGCATAAGCAATCCTGGAAAGTGTTTACCTTTCCTAATCGAATGCAAACATATTTGTTACAATTTTCGAAACATATACATTTTTAAGGAAGGGTCTGCCTCACTTCCACCATATTTTATGCGAAACACACACGAAGTAGACAGAGGGTTTCGTTTCGGATGCGGGAAAAGGATATCCCCGGGTTTGAGTAATGCTGTGTACCGTCTGCGAAGGTGAAACACAGTAAACTTCTTGACTTTGAATGATGAACGGCGCCAATGCCACCCGCCAAAGATATACTTGTATCCGAATCCGTACCTACTCCGTGTGTAGTACTTTGTGAGAATTGAGTGAATGAATGAACACATCCTGGGTTGAATAATTCAAACGTTAGCTTTGCCCCTGTGCTCCTTGTTTCCTCTCGGTGGAGGACCTTAATTCACTTTTATTATCATTACTGTATGCGAATGTGTGTACAAGAGTGAGTTGTAGTACAAGGCTGAGTACATTTATAAATACCTACAGTTCTACACGGTGTAAAACGAAAGGACGACGAATTTGAAAAGGAGTCGTATCCATTAACTGAAAATTACCAAGCCAAAGGAGTCGAATCGAGCGAGCTGTCATGAAACGAAACAATGACGAAGACGAGGACGACGACAACGACAACCACGACGAAAGCGCGGTGGGCTAAAGCGAAAATTAAGCCGAACGCATCGATGGGAAAAATAGGTTTTCAAGCCACGCGCCCCACACTCCGCACACTCTACACGGCCGTATATGCCGATACATTTTTCAACCATAATGAGATGGGAAGTTGCGTATGCCTGGATTTTTCAGGGAAAAGTCTAATGCAAATATTTTTCCTCTCGATGTTCTTGAAAACTTCTTAATGGCTGTGCCGCCACATAGAGTACGCTTAAAGGCGGATGGGTGGTAAGGAAAATTGCTTGTTGCTGGAGATCTCCGCCGCACAAATGATGAGGGTTTCCGTGGCTTTGTGCTACCTTAACTTTCGTATTTGCAGCAATTAGACTGAATAGTCGTTTTTGGTTTGAAGGGAAGTGGCTTTCGTTCTGGAGGTTGCGGCTAAGGAATAATTAACGATTTTTGACAGAATTCCATTTACGTTTGAGTGGTACAAAGTTTTAAGGACTTTAAGAAGACTTAACTAGAGCGAAAACTATAGTGGAAAAGTACGCCAGATAGACTGTAGTGTAGGTACCTACCTACTGTAAAACTTACCCCAGTTTTTGTGTAATAACTTATGTCATCTCGTTCCATAGTTCTGCTAAATAAAGGAAGACGAAACGAATGAGAATAATGCAGCCTTAAAGAAGATCTAGAATTTTTCGGTATTCCTGAGAGTGTAAATCGAGAGAGAGAGAGAGAGATATCAGCGGGCATTAGGTCTAGACGCCCGGATGGTGGCGAGACGTTTCGAAGTGACTGCCTGTGTTTTGATACGCGAAAAAAATAGCTAGAGAGTTTATTCCTCGTCTTTAAGTCTTCAGAAAAGTAGTGAGCATCGGTATCCTCATAATGAGACGGTCAGAAAATTACCGACACGCCGCTATTCCTAGAAAGCTGTTCCGAAACATTTTATAAAGTGCACAATGCCACTTTCTGCGCTAAAAGTGAAATCAAGTTTGTAGACACACCTCGGGCTGTTCAAACATTCTCACTTCTTCTCAGAGTCATCATAACATTCATTGACCCACTTTAAACTATTCCTTGTCCTTTTAAGGTATGTAAGTAAGATTTGTGTCCATACTTTCTTTGCTGTATACTAAAGGCTTTCGAAACCGCTTGGCCTCAAGCTCCTAATCCTTAAGGGGCGGGTCCATTTGAGGGTAAAACTACTGCGAATAGATCTCAGGCCACTCTCGAGAGTCACGAAAGTGGGTTACAGATTCAGAGAAAAGGCTTTTTAAGAAATCGGGGAATGGAGAGTAGAAAATAAACTCTCTGCGCTTAAACTCGGGACACTTGAGAGAGATCTGAGATCTTACTTGACCTGAGATCAATTCGCAGTAGTTTTACTCTCAAGTGGACAAGCGCCCTTAGAAAGGTTGAAAACTGTGGCTTTGTTTCTTCGAATCTTTTTCCTCAAAAAGTTTGATGAATATCAAACCTTGACTTTTAAGAAAATTCAAGGCATCTCTTAAGTGTCAAGCCATCTTCTTCATCGCTGGCAAGATGATGAACAAAAGCTTCTTTACATAATTCAAAGCAAATATGAAATCGTTAAGTGTCAAGCTCTGCTCAGCTTGCATATGCAAACTCTGCTCGTCATCGTCAGCAGCTCCAATGGTCGACGTCCCCAGAAGACACATTTTGTGGTCTGGTTAACACATGGGTTGGGTGTACATTAGACGTGATTCTAGGCTTAAAAAATCTGGAAGAAATACTTGTCTTAGTTCATGTTCTCGCGTCTATGAAGGCCTAACAAGTTTTTGAGAGCCTAAGTTTTTGAGAGTTTAATCTACATTATACCCAAAAAGGTTACAAAGCCTTGAAAAATAAATAAAATTCCTCATGAAGGTACCTCGAGTGTGCAGAGTTTGAAAAAGGTTTATGTTCGGACCCCACTGCTTTCTGTTCATAGGAATTTTTCGAATTTCTTGAACGTGAGACAAAATAATTTGTCTTTCATCTTATTCCTAGTTCGCATTATAGAAAGCAAATATAAACGCCATTAAAAAGTTCCAAAAATTAAGTTCCTTAAGGAGTGCCTGTGGTTTCGTGGATATATTTGCATTGAAAGATTATTAGGCATACCTCAAATCTTATATATACCTAACTCCCGCTTCACCTTAAGAGCTCGAATGCTTCAATCCTTGAGCGAAATATTACAGAAATAAGGCACATTTTGAAAGTGCCTACCTGTTAACTTTTGAATTTACTCCTTAAACTTAGTATTAAAGCAATTATAAACCCTATAATTGATTTTACGCTTTAAGTCTGCAATCTAATTACCCTTAGTATAACTTCGCACACCCTTTATTCACTCAACGTAACCACAAGCTATTATTTTGGTTATTTTCACCTAATTTAAACAGACTTAAATAATAATCAAATTCAAATAACAAATCCCCCTACATTCTACCCCATAAGGATCAGCATCAAAAGCAACGATCAAAAATAAAGGCGACGAGACGCCCCGCGGCCAATCTGATAGTTTGGTCTGACTCAATTTAACTTTCCCAACTCTTCCGTCGAGTGAAATTAATTTAGTCCCACCTCTCTATCCTTTCGGAAATATACTGTTTGCAGATCCCTTTCGCCGATTTCCGCCGAAATCAAATGGAGCATGTATAAGGCCTTAATTAAATTTTATGTTAAACTATGCAAGGCAACCTCCTTCGCATCTGCCCCGGCACGGAGCGCGCGGTGGCCATCAATTGATGAACAATTTTACTTTATTATAAAACGAAATATTTGAACTCCCATTTTTTTATTCCTTTTCAGTGATGATGGATGAGCCACGTTTTGCACAGCCCATTCCGAACGTTACAGTTGCCGTGGGTCGAGACGCCAATTTGCCTTGCGTTGTGGAGCATCTTGGAACTTACAAGGTAAGGGCTTGGGTAATAACAAATTAAACTTTCAACAAGGCGCGATCTGTGTTTGAATTTTAATGCAAATTGAGGGGTTGTTGTGCACTTAAAATTGGTTTGTTTGAACGTTTTTTTAAGGACGTTATAGAGTAGATGAAGAGTTATTTCAGAGCTAATCAGGTATTTTCAGTGATGTTAAAGACCTGTTTTTTAGAATTTGAGTTTAAGTGTATGTCGAATATAGTATAATTTAAAAAAAAAAAAAAACGGACTTTTGTTCCGCAACAATACCATGACGGTTGAACAGTAGGATACCACGAGTTGAGGTTACACATATTCACTGACTTTTTCCTGTTATCCCATAGAACTTATTTATGAACAACTTTATTTAAGAATCATTAACATTGCCAAACCTTGTTAGCCTTGTTATCCCTCTTTAGAATTTTGTCAGCCCTTCACAAAATTGCGTGACCAATTCGGCTTAAAATTGCACGAATTAGAGATTAGAAAATTCAATTTCCGTGCACGTACCAGAACCCTGACACCACAGGAATTTCGAAACATCAATAACCGTTTTATGCTAGCAAGTTTCTAGGAACTCACACTGTACAACGACAAACAAATATTCGATTACTAATTATTCGGTTAATAGAAACGATTTCTGGCAGCTTGGAAAGCTCGTACCGCAAAACTCAGCATAAACTCATTTCGGAATCAGACATTTAATTCCCCCTAGAGCCTTTTGCCTGTAAAATCCCAGCCTTTTGTGTAAATATTCCGCACACATGCTGGTGCCAGTATAGACAGCCATCATCATGGGAAGCGATTTAATGTCCCTTGACAGCCCGAAAATCATCTGAATCTTTTATAATGTGTACATTATATTGTCATGTAGCGGACATGTCCTGGCACGCTCACACTCAAGTTCGTGTGCAGTTGAACCCAGAGGCTTCGATTGGGAAATATTGAAAATTCCAAAGCCAAAGTGTTCAATATCTGTGGGGACCAAACACACACGACCGACGGAGCCTCCTCGCCTTGGATCGCCAGCGTCAGTAGGGTGGTGGTAGCCAAATGATAAAAGCCACCGCTACACCCTAAGTGGCGTTCTATGAAATAGTTCTACTCCATTATCGTTGTAGTTGAACTGCAAACATAATAAATGGTCGAATGGCACGCCATGGTGGAGGAACTTAACGCAAGTATTGACAGTTTTGCGCCAAACTTTACCAACACTGTATGTACTTACTGCTAGCGTGGGATTGCGTTGAAAATGGATTTGTATCCCATGTGACTTGCACGAATAGAGTCTAAATAATGCTCCTTAAATTAAATTTATATTTGAAATCTAAACAACAAAGTTTTTGGCCACCATTTTCACAATATCGAATAGAGTTTTCGAAATAAATTGTGTTATAGGACCCCAGTTTTATTATTGACAGATCTAAGAGTGACCTCACAGCAAAGTACCTTTGATAGCATTGAAAATGTTTGTTCTGAAGTTTAATGAGACGGGAAACAGCATAAATACTGAGAGGCTAGATACACGTTCTTTTAACAATGGTTCCAATATCATGATTAGATAATGTAATATTTTATAAGCGTAAATATAAAATACCGAATGACTCACTCTCCCAATTTTTCTTTTTTTCTTCGAGCGACGCTAAAAATTGGAGTAAACATCAACCTCAATTAACAAATGTGACTTTAGTGAGCCCAGGTGTGAAATTGGCTAAGGTGGTCTGTGATTTTCACATTTCAATGACAATCAATGTGATCAAACATAAGAATCCGTCTGCGTAATGTGATCACAAAAATATTGTTCCAAATCGTTATGCTTTTTAGGCTTGTAATGTGAGAGCATTTTTTACTGATCCTTAATTGCAAAAAGTCTGCTTAGGTGTAGCCAAAAAAACCAACTAACCACAAAGTTTGAAAACTGGTGACAAGCTGAATAACGGTGATAGATCGTGAGCTATCACAAGAAAATTGTGATGATCCACTTTGATCATTGACGCAGACGAATTTTTGTGATTTTTGACATCACAGATAATCCACCTTAACTGATTCCATCCCAGTTTTTAGCTGAGTCTGCAGTAAGACACTGAGGCAAACCAAAACTTTTGCCGGTTTTCCACTTTTGAGCTGACCCCATGTGCGGGTTGGAGCATTGGCAAAGTATCTTTCCATTTCAAGCTTGGATCTTATGTCTCGGCACCATAGAGGAGGACTGCGATATGGATTTACTACTTAGAAACTGTTGTAACGGGTGATTTTTTAGCTGGTTTGGTTTTGGCAACACTGGTTTTGACAGCTGACGTGTGTTTAGTACCTTGTGTCACTGTCAAACAGCTTCAGTTTGGATTGCAATTTAACCATGGATCGTTTTACAAATGAACAACGCTTGCAAATTATTGAATTTTACTATCAAAATTCGTGCTCGGTTCGAAATGTTCATCGCGCGCTGCTTCCATTTTATGGTCGGCATTCTCGACCTTCTGAGCAGTCTATTCGGAAGATTGTGACCAAATTTCACACCAAATTTACTTTGTTGGACATTAAACCACCAACACGTTTACGTACTGTGCGTAGTGAAGAAAATATTGCTGCCGTATAAGCTAGTGTGACAGAAGACCGCGAAATGTCGATTCGGCGCCGTTCCCAGCAGTCAGGCCTTTGTTACAGCACTACGTGGAAAATTTTGCGGAAGGATTTGGGCGTAAAGCCTTTTAAGATACAGGTGGTGCAAGAACTAAAGCCAGCCGACCTACCACAACGCCGAATTTTTGGTGAATGGGCTCTTGGAAAGCTGGCCGAGGATCCGCTTTTTTATCGAAAAATTGTGTTCAGCGATGAGGCTCATTTTTGGTTGAATGGGTACGTAAATAAGCAAAATTGCCGCATTTGGAGTGAAGATCAGCCAGAAGCATTGCAACAGCTACCAATGCATCCCGAAAAAGCCACTGTTTGGTGCGGTTTATGGGCCGGCGGCATTATTGGGCCATATTTCTTCAAAGATGATGCGAATCGCAGCGTTACTGTCAATGGTGAACGCTACCGAGCGATGATAACAAACTTTTTTTTGCCCGAAATGGAAGTTCATGACTTGCATGATATGTGGTTTCAACAAGACGGTGCGAAACAATGGCGCAATTGCGAGGCGAGTTTGGTGAACAGTTAATTTCACGTTTCGGGCCGGTCAATTGGCCGCCTAGATCGTGCGATTTGACACCATTAGATTATTTTTTGTGGGGGTATGTCAAAGCTAATGTCTATAGGGCTTCGATTGACGCACTGGAAGCCAACATCCATGCATTCATTCGTGAGATACCGGCCGATATGTGTGAAAGAGTATGCCAAAATTGGACTCAGCGGATGGGCTACCTGAGACGCAGCCGCGGTCAACATTTGCATGAAATTATCTTTAAACATTAAATTGCAAAGTTCAAACTATCGATTCAAATAAATATTTCATTAATTTTTTCGAATTTTTTGTGTTTTTTTTTTAAAAAAAGTTCTCAACCTCTTAAAAAATCACCCGTTATAACAAGCATGTTGTATAACTTTATCTGTTATACAAGCTCTCTGCAAACCTTGCCGGAGTACCTCCGAGGAGGAGTTTTATCAAAGGAGGACTTATCCATACTCTCCCTTCTTATTATGGACTCGATGCAATTTGCCCTTCGAAAACTGGCAAGGTGTATCGGTTTTGAAGTCAATCCTCTAAAGACTGAATTATAACTGTACGTATAAGAAACTAAAGCCCTTAGGCAGACCACGCTAGATGTTTGGGTGGGAGTCGTTTTAGACAAAAGTATTGTTTAAGGATTCTTGTTTAATATCCATCCCATAGGATAGGAGGTACAAGTTTTACACATAGTTTGTAAAACGGTAAAATAATAATTTTCGACCCCCAAGACCTTAAGGGCATATGATCGAGACCGAATTCTGAATCGAATTAGCCATGTCCGTCCGTCCGTTCGTCCATCCATCCGTCCATCTGTATGCCACATGTTTTTAGGCCTTAAATTTTGAGCTAGGGTGTTGCAATTTCTTACGTAAACTTCACGTAACGCGGAGCAGTACAAGTATAAAAATTTTCTAGATCCGCCCACAGACACGCCAACAGACACGCCCACAGTTGGTCTAAATGTGCAACTACCTCTAGAGCTTTTAAATCTGTAAGACGTCTTAGAAGGCTAAAATTTGGCATTTACCATCTTCTAATGAATGAAAGACACAAAACAGAAAAATTTAATTGGTAAACCTAAATCTATTTGCACGCAAATTTTCAAAAGCATTTTCTTAAAGACTTTACTCCAAATTGAAAAAATTTTGCTTAATATTTTATGTCGAAAACATCTAGTTCTTCATTTTGTTATTACAAGACCTTGGGCCACGCCCACTTTTGGAGGCACAATTGAAAAAAAACCTAAAATTTTCCAGAACAACGTAGTTTCTACTGGCCTTAAGCCTAATTTAGGAAAGCATGAAACCAAACAATTAGCAGGTAAGGTAAACGATCGTTTACCAAAATGACAAACAGAAATTTTTGTCGAACGCCGTTCATGTTTTGTGCAACCCGCAGGTTGAGTGTGTGAGCAATCGTTACTGCGCGGGTATTGCGGCTGCAGTCTTTATATTGCCTTCGAATAATCTTTGTATAAGAAACTATAAAACAGTGCGAGGCAGGAGGTATTGGGTCGATGTTCCGAAAAGTCGAATGAATTCTGTATCTTCAAGTCTCGTGTTAGTTTTAACGGACATTCTATTATCCTATCAAACAGATGTGAGGCAGTTTCTGATGGTATACCTCTGCCCAGGCGACGGAATTACACTCCGATTTAGGTGATAGGTGATATAAGGTGATAAAAGTTTTGTAAGGGATAAGCTGACAAGAAAGAGTAAAGTATTTTTTTGTTTTTTCCTTCAGCCTCATTACATTCTTTCCGGCACAAAGTCTCCGCTGTACAGGTTTATACTGAAAACGGATGCCTTTGCTTGGCTCCGCAAGTTACATAGTTCTTTACTCTCGCAGCCATTATTGTGAGTGGACACGTAAGCCGGTCTAAAACAGATATTTTTGAACAGGGTAACATCGAGTTTGGTTGCCTTGTCCTTTTTGCCCTGTGTTATCAAAATGACCTTGCCTTAATCCTTACACCTCCGCATGGTTTGTCTAAAGTAAGTTTTGTGCCTGCTAAAGGGCGACAACCAGCTTGCCTAACCTGATCTACTATATACTTACATACCTTCTTAGTCCAAGGAAACAGCGGTTGGGAAGAGATACGATTCGCTAAATCTATGGAGAGATGCTATTATTGAAGGAAGCATTTAGTTTGCCTCAACATTTCGATCAAATGATCATTTGATTTTCTGTGTCCTTTTTTAACGACAACAGTTTCCACTGGTTCCTTTAGAAATTTTATATTACAAAATATTACAAAATCATTAAGATTATTTGTCATATTATCGCGATTTCACCCGTTAGATGTGAAATCCTTAACGGGTTGTCACTTTGTCAGTGAAGAAATATCTGGGCCGAAAAACGGGCGGTTTAACCACGTTCTTTACTCGAGTTTGTCAAAGCTCCTGTTACTACATAATATTATGTTTTCCTTTTCATTTGGGCTACACTTAAAGCCTATGTCACTAATACCGTGTTTGAGTTACAATTGCCCTGTTGTATAAGTCGCCATAATCCTATTGAAGAGTTTTAAATGTTCCATTTTAAGTAAGAATCCGTTATCAAAGTATGTGGCAAAAGCAAGCAATCTGATTAGGTACCTAACAAAATTTTCGAGAGGTGTAACAAATCATAGTCAAGTACTGATAAACTTTTACAAAACTATCTAATCTTGTTATCATGAAAGGAAATTGTCATAAAAGCCAACCCTGAAATAATGCAGCAGTTCAAAATATAAAACTTTTTCATTTTACAATACGGAATCCATTGAGTTAATTTTTTCAAAATCAGTCAGAAATGCTCGAAAAAAAAACGATCTTATGTTGTGAACGAGGAAACCATTAAAAACTGTTCTGCACTTTATATGTTGTAAATTATTAACATGACTATGTTAAAATTTCTGAATTCTAGGTCGCATGGATACATATTGACAGACAAATGATTTTAACCATTCATCGACATGTAATCTCTCGAATACCGCGCTACAGCATCACATACGACAACGCCAATACGTGGTTATTGCACGTGAATCAGGCGCATCAGGACGACCGGGGCTACTACATGTGCCAGGTGAACACGAATCCCATGATAAGCCAAGTTGGTTACCTGCAGGTCGTTGGTATGTAAAATTGTATACACCCTTTTCCCACAGTCATGCAAAAATAATTTGCCATCGTTTAGTTCCTCCAAATATTTTGGATATTGAGAGTACACCATCATCGGTGGCTGTGCGAGAGAATCAAAACATCAACATGACATGCCGGGCCGATGGCTTCCCAGCGCCAAAAATAATCTGGCGACGAGAGGATGGTGAGGAGATTGCTGTCGAAAAGAAGAAGAAAGGTAAAGGTATGCATCGTGTCACAAAAAAAAATCGGATGTAATAAAATAAGGTTCCCCTCAAATGTCATATTTGGCCTGTTTGGCTGTCACATGTGCTACTGCTGCACTGCAGCAAAAAACTAAAATAAATGCTAACTGAATGACACTTTTGTCCCGTTTACCATTGCCAGCCATGTACAGAAACGAATGACATAGAGGGGTCGGGGGGATATTTATTTTATTACACAACCTGTACCGTCTGTCTATTCACTAACGAGAGAAAAATGTTATTTATCTCCTTTTGCTGCAATGCCATAATATTTTGACCTGTCCTGGACTTGCGGACGGACTTTGCGCTTTGCTTTGGATTGGGTTCGTTGCTCGTTGCTTTGGGTTGGTTTGACATCCGAACGGGCGGCCTAATCCCTTTCACAAATCCAACGGAAAAAAAATGTCCCCATCATCTTCATCCACAAACAACGGTGTCTCGTCCACAGTTCTAGTCTACGATGGTGAGGTCCTGCCACTAACCAAAGTTAGTCGGAACGAGATGGGTGCATATCTGTGTATAGCAACAAATGGTGTCCCTCCATCTGTGTCCAAAAGGATTATCTTGGATGTTGAATGTAAGTTTCCAAAAAGAGCGCTCAGTTTCGGGTACCTATTTTTTTCGTTCATTTTTTTTCGTCCTTTTTCCGATCATTGTCCTTCGTCGGTCGCTGGAGTGAATTTGAAATTTGCTTCTCTGACAAATGTTCATGCATATGACATCTATTGCCCGGAATTGTCTATGACGATGACGGTATGGTATTAGCCAACCATCTCGTTTGCGAACGTTGGAGCGAGCACCATACACGTCGAGTCTCGTTAGCAATTCGTGGCACGTTTGTCCGAGAGATAGGTAAAAGTAATCTCTAGCACTAGTGTGACGAAGGAAATGACGACAGTTTTATTTAAATTTATATTTTGTCTTTGTACTCGATGCGGCGCGCGCGGGGTGGGAATTTGCTCGTTTTCAAGGATGTTCTCTGTGTCTTTCAGTCTCTCCGATGATATGGGTACCGAATCAACTTGTTGGGGCACCAGCTGGCACTGATGTTACTATAGACTGTCACACGGAAGCACATCCTAAGTGAGCTTATATAGATTTTTTTGCCATTCCACTTGCTTTAGCAAACATGCAGTGTATCTATGAATTGAATCTTGTAAAAAAGAATTAGAGATGCAAAGCTTGAAGTTGAAACTTTTTTTTTTCTTTCTTCTACAGAGCGATCATATATTGGGTGTACAACTCAGTGATGGTGCTTCCGAGCAAGAAATACAAGACGGATTACACGGAAAATTCATACAGGTAAATTGTAAATCCAATTTAGGAGTGAACGGTGTTCGGGTGAACAGGGTTCCCATTGAAGAATGATGTTTTGTGAAGGACTGCGATTGCACGTCAGTTGGGTGGACATTAACATATTGGCTGATTCTATGAAATGAGTACACACAAGGATTGGGCAAGATTATGAACTGTTTACTACAGATTTTAACATCTTTTGGACGTTTTTGAGGAAGCTTCCCATTTTGCTGGAAAGTAGGATGGGTCTTGATTTTTTTTTACCATTAAAAAAGTGGCAAGAATTTTGACTAAATAGCATTTTTCCCAGTTAGGTAAAAAAAGTTATACTTTTACCTGCTTAGAACTGACAAGGTTTGTGGAAATGCCAGTAATGGTCTGCGAAGATTATCCCTCACATTCAGGCTTACTGTTTGCTTCTTGCGATGACTCGAATGTGAGGACGCATCGAATAGTGTACACAGCGTTTACACCTTCCTCGTACGCCAGAAGGTAGATCGTATGCAAAACTTCTACAATTATTAGTCTGATTCAAGACTTTTACCCCATTGATGCCGGCCGGTCTAGTTATATGGGCATTTTAGATCAGCATTTAGATTTAATTAAATACCTCCTTGTTCCTACAAAAAATTACTCGTGGAAAAGAAATTTTTTTCAGTTCAGCTCACAATACTCAAAAATCTATGCCCGTTAATCCTTTTCTCCGAATTCCAACCAGTCTTCTTTAGTTTCCAGGACCATTTTGGGCAATTCAGTTAACAATCGACCGCTACGCTACTGTCTTATACTCCAGGCGAAAAATACCTGCCTTTCACCATGGAGTTGTTGATATTAGCTTGTCAGGCCTTTTTTTAATGTCTTCTCTCAGGAAAGGCGAACCTATAACACTGAAATAGTGCCCCAAGATGTAAGGAGATACTTATTTACTTTATTTTTAAAAGCTTATAAGTGTTAGGAAATGTGTAATGAGGCAGTGAATTCCAAAGTGTACTTGTTCTATAAAAGAAAGAATTTTGAAACATTACGCTTGCCTTGTAGATCGAACAAAAGAAAAAATTTTCAGGAATTTAGTTACTTAATTCTTCAAAGCATTCGCCATTATAATATTTATAATAAATACATAAATCAGATGAGATAGTGATAGGCCTAGTGCAAAAATTCTATCTTGGGCATAAATGATAGCTCCAAGTTTGTGGAAAAATGATAAGAGATGCCACAGAAGCTCTGTACTTGCACCAGACTTGGCTGCGCATGTCTTGAAATGGGCACACGTTTTTATTTAGTTTTGCGATTTTTTTTTACGCAGGCACGATTTTTTACAAAGTCTTTTTATATGCAAGACTTCTGCAGCTGGCGCGGAATTCCTTCGAAATTCTCTCATGTGAGATGTTGAAAGAGTCACTCGACACCGCATCCAAGGATAATGGTATTGTTTGGTAAAGGGCGGGTATGTTGCACTACAACCTTCAAGTTACTTGTGGCGCATCTATCACCTGCATTGAAGTTCCTTTCGGAATTATTTGAGGGCTATGTACCCTTGCTTTGCTGAAGAAATCTGTCTAAGAGCCTCCAACCCAGTTCTTTTTTAAGAACCTAAAGAAGAGAAAAGGTTCTAAAGATGTTTTTTCGTCAACTTATAATTGGTGGTTGTCCAATGTTTATGTCTTTTGGGAATAAATATCCAGCAGGAATCCAGCAGATGTGCTGGGCTTTCTCCGATCTCTTCGCCGAATCTGCAGAGGCCTTCCTGCCCATTTTCCTAAGATGCTCCTTGAGTAAACATTGCCCAGTTAGAAAGCCTGTTAGGATACGGGAGTTGTTCTTACTCTTGCTGATGAATGCTTTGAATCTTTTATGCTTGCATTGTCCGATGAGTTTCTTAGCCTGCCTCGTACCTTTTGAGTTGTTCGATTTTCTCACCTTGTTTACCCTCTCTAGTTTCCTGCAATCATCCTTTAAGGTATGATTCTTTATTAAATGCATGATTCTTTCTTGCTTGAGAGTCAGCCAAGGATTCAGCCTGGCAGTCTGATTGCTATGTCACAGCTAGTTAGATTTTTGTCAATATTGATTTGGGCACATCTGCCAATGGCGTAAATTTGAGCCTGAAAAATGCTGATACTTTTTCTAGGGGTTCAGCGTATACGGTTCTAGGACCGATCACTCTTCCTGCTCCTATTCCTTAATCACTTGTTGACCCATCTTTTCACTATTTAGGTGTTTTGTTGCTCAGGTTATGAATTGTGGATTTGATGCTCCAGATCTTTTTGTTACTAAGCCGCTCAACGAAGTTCGTTTGGGAGTTGAACCTTCTAATGGTGTCAACCCTAGGAAAGGCAAAGAGTGTTAGTGCATCGAATTGTTTCTATATTATGCACTACTGTCACTTTCTGTTTCTTCTTTGGTCATTCTTAGGACCATTTTGCAAGTCAATTTCTCAACTATAAGATGCGTAAGATGTTGCGGTTCGGCAAGTTTTTATAGCGCTTGTTATGTAGAGCCTTATACCAGCCTTTTGTCCCTTGTTGAGTGAGCTTTTGCCCATGCAATTGCTCCGTATCTAATCATTGGCCTCACAATCCAAGAACATCATTAATGGGCTGCATCCCCAGGATTCTCCCGCTAAACTGCGACATATCATTTGAGCTCGCGCCGCTCTCCTGGTCATCTCTTCTGTAAAGTTTTTCCAGAAAAGTCTGTTGCCTAGGCTAAAACCAAGATATTTGACTTATATCTCATTTGTATACTATAATGTATTTATGCGGGTCTCAGTCTTTCGAATTTTCTTTTTCTCGCAGAGGGAAAAATTTGTGTCATTTTTGCTGAGCTTCAGGCTAAGACAAGTTTTCGCGCACTATTATCGAGTTATTGCAAGCCCTTTTTGGACAATATCATGGGTCTCATTAGTCTCATAGATCTTATTGATATATAGGTCTCTTCAAATTAACCCCTGGCAACAATGGCTATTTCATTCGCGAATGCCTAACATTTGTGGCCTTGGTAAGTTAAAATCTCAAGTAGCTCATGACAACAAGGCTCTACATTAGGAGAGACAGAACTCCTTGTTGTTGGTATCCTCTAATTGCTATGCATCTCTGCTGATCTTATGCTTACAGGATAATGGCAAGCCTACCTACTTGTAGAATACAGAAAAAAAAAACTAAACCGAGCAAGTAAACATAAGACTGGTGGATAAGTCTTCCGGAGCCTGTATATAAAATCCTTTCTTGGCTCGTTTAATTTGAAAAATTTTAAGCGTTTGTCATTTTAAATTGCATTAGGTATTAAATTTTATTTTATACACATTTTACATTTGTGTATAAAATAATAAACATTTAATAATTTTATTAAATGTCGCATTAGGTATTTCATTAAAATACCTAATCTGATCAAAAATTGTTTTGTTCCCTGCTCCTCACTTCCAATCTTAGAATTGGAACTCACATTATACCTAAACCTGGTTGTCAGGTATCAGCTGCCGTACAACTTCGATCTCAAATATAAGATTATCTTATATCGAAGAAAAAATACTCATATAAAACGGGAATGGTAATATTAAAGAAATTGGTCAACGTTTTAAAATTCAGCTTTTGTTGGAAAACGTTCTTTCCTTCGTTCAAAACAACCCAAGCCGCCAAATAAAAATTGTGTCAAATTCTGCTTGAGTAAAAATCTCACACTAATATGAGCACGCGCGCGTTTGATCCTCATAGTGTCTATGAACGTTCTTACCTACCATGAGTAACTAAAATGGCTAACCACTAAACACAGATAGAAGTTTAGAAAGTGCATACGCTTAAAAAATGTTGAGTCCTATCTATTTGTTCAATGCATCTATAAGGAATCGGAAACAACTTTACACCTCTATAAGAACTTGACAAGGGTTTCGTGCTTACACATTTTATGCATATAAGACTAAAACCTCTTCAACCTCAATATTTTAATTTATTGATAAGATCTGTTTAAGGCTCTATATAGTTTTACACCCATTACTTGAAATTTAAATTGTCTGTCAATTCCATAGATGACATAGGCCTGAACTGAACTTTGTCCAATTCGATTACCATTTAATGCAAAACACCTACCAGTGTAGGTACAGATTTTAAGGGATTTTCCACAAATCGGCCTAAGGCCCGACTTCATTCGATTAGTTTTATTTGTAAAGTCCAATTGACACAAGTTGAGCAAAACATGCATTCATGTTAGGAAACCAAACTCCATTCAATATAGCCAAAGAACCATCGCTTCCTTTATGTGTATTGAAAAGAAATAATTACAAATTGTAAGCCCCTGCAGGATATTCCTGGCCTCGAGTTCACAATCCCATCAGATCAGAGCATTATTTGTGGAATAACAAATGAGTACAAGAATATGCTTTTCCTCCTTTTGTCCCAATTCGTCGATAATAATCAGCCAATCGAAATTCCGAGAAATTCCCCAAAGTCCTGTTACCACATCGAGAAAATAACATCACTTGTCTGCTGAAACACTGTATACCCTAGTTCACCGTGTGAATAACAAAGTTCCGTTCCGAACAAAAGTCGAGCCAAAAGGAGCAGCATCCTTTGTACTACCATTGCTGTCAAGGATGCTGCTTCGCCTGCTCAACTCCCCAACTGGGACTGTGTTTCTTAATATCCGTTTATTCTTCTTATACGTTTTCTTCCTGTTGCAGGGCACACATGAAACTAACGATAAGAAATTTACAATATGGAGACTTTGGCAACTATCGATGCATCTCGAAGAATTCGCTTGGGGAAACCGAAGGATCAATACGGGTGTACGGTAAGTACATAGATATACAGACACTATATGCATGGTAAAAGGAATGCAAATGTTATGAAGTTCAAATTTATCCCGACGAAACACACATCCACTTTGTATCCCACCACCTCCCGCTTCCGTTACGAAACACTGCTCTATCTCCTTGACTTTTACCCACATTTCCACAGAGAAGGGCATCCAACCAATCCACAACATCATCAGCATCACGCTTGGTTGTTCCCTTGGCTTCGTTGAGGTTCAAGGAACTCCTTATGCCAACTCGTGGCTTTATTTTCGATTTTCATTTCCCCTTCTCACCTCGGTAAGTGTGCCGCGATTTTTATCGAAAGTGCAACCCACCAAAATCTGTAATGCAACTTCAAGGAGCTTTACTGCACAAGCAAGCCCTAAACCATTCATCCACACCACAAAAGCACTCGTATAGGGTGCAAAATAGGATGCAGTAGGTGCATGCTAATGGGACATGGACAAACTTTCGACCAACAAACGTCTAAAGTTTATATTCCTTTCTTGCTTACTGGCATTCTTCTTGTTGGAAATCTGACTAGGGATGAATTGAAAAGAATACCCAATTCGAACCGAGCCCAAAGTGGAGTCAAAAGTTTGTCGTTTGTCGGAGGCTTTCGCCAAACTCCCTGCCCAACTATCTCAAATATTGATGATGATGATGGAACATTCCTCTATAGTTGAAGTGACAGCCAGCCCTGGCTATGCTTTAAGTCAGCCTCATCGATGGGATTTCTTGGGGGGTAAAAAAATTTGCAGTTCATTTGATAATACTTTTCGGCCAGATGACTCCTGTCTTGTCAGCTAGAAGAGTTCCAACTGGAGTCTTGCGCTATCGAAGGACCAAGTTTTTCGATTGAATTTTGAAAAGTTTTCACTCGGGCAAACGTTTATCGATGTTTGGTCTATTTTTCATTTGCTTGTTCTGTGACTTCTTTGCGTGCGTGCTCGCATGTTCAAAGTTCCCCAAAAGCCCCCACTGGTGTCACAGATGTTTGACAAGACAGTTGAGGGGCGACCGTCAATATTTGCAGAAATGCCCTACTCACGTGGATAAAAGTTTTATGTATGCAAAGCCAGGTAAAATATATGTGAACAGATGTTTTTTTGAAACTAATACGGAGAAAAGGACACTCAAAGGGAACGAAAATTGAGACACATGGTCCGAAAAAAGTTTTTTTTTTACGAGAACTTGAAGGCTTCTGGGGGGACATATTAGTATCAAGAAGACATCGGGATCATACGATACAGCAAGAAGAGAAACAGTTCAATTTTTTAAGGATTCCGTATGTAGATGACTCATGGGGAGCTTTTCTAGAAAACAGGTTAGTACAGACAATTCCTTGGTGGCTAATGTGTATAGAGAGGCAACAAATAAACAACAGCAAATAAAAATTTTATGATATCACACGGAGGTTTTTTTTAACAATACGAAGTGTTTTGTACACTTTCACTATCCCTGCCAGGTAATGCCTTTGGTTAACATGACAGTGACCCTGGGACTATCATATATGAGTTAAAGCTAAACGCTATATGAGTTAAAGTTAAACTTTCCGGGAAATAGCAAAATCATCAGGGCCGCAAGACGGAATGTTGGAAGCATGACTTTTGGTAGCTGCGAATTTGAAGAGATGATGTTGAGAAGGAAAGAAGAAATATTGTGTGTCCAAGAGACCAAATGGCGGAACACCGAAAATTGGGCCCGTATCGGGGCATTAAAATAAGAGCTTACAACATGAAATTAAACGAAGTAAGACTGGAATCGATATGATCTTTGCGGCAGAGCCATATTTGATGAAGTCTTGAATATTTCAAAGCCTAATGACCGGTTGACATCCCTCAAGCTGGTGATTCAAGGTATGGTGTGGCATATCGGTAGCGCCCATATGCTCCCCAAGCTGGGTGCGACAAGAGGATTTAAGGTGGATTATAGATCATTATAGATCTGGATACACTTTCATAATCTCAAGGCGATCCAAAAAAATCACCCCAAATTAATGCTAAGTCGCCCCAAAAAATGTTGATAAAGTTTCGTTTAAAAAAAGGCGAAATCTGAAATACGCCTCGTAGCGGCGCCCGGAGCACATGCATGTGAGGCCGAAGGCTTGCCGGCGTATTAGTCGTAGAGTCGCCCGGAGTCGTTCTTATTTACAATCACCCAAACATTGTTTGATCTACAGTATTTTCAATCCCGGCCGGTGTATGAGTCGAAGAGGTACGCGAAGCCTCTTGTTTAGACCCACCCCAAATAATGTCTGATTTCCGAACTCAAAATGTAGCCCTAAGTGGCTACATGAAAATATGCCCCAATAAAAAATGCCCCAAACTGAAAACGAAAAATTGCCCCAAAAGTTTACGTGAACGGCAGCAACAAACAAAAATTGTCAAATTGGACCATTTTTAATTTTTTGGGGCTATTTTTCATTTTCAAAATTGGGGCAACTTTTTATAATGAGAAATTGCCCCAAAATTTTGCAACTGCATACCAAAATGATATAAATTTAAAAATTAAGCGCAAGCTTAGACAAAATTAAAAATAGAGAATAAAAAAAAGGTTTTTATTAAGGTCTTATACTCAAGAAAACAATCACAAATTAATTTGTCTATTAAATATCAAAGGATTACAAATACTTCAAACGGCAGCCTATTTAAAAGACGAGGTGCTACTGATGTGAAATAGTTCAAGTATTTCTGAGTGTTAAAAGGCAGAATAGAAGCCAGGTAACGATGATTGCTTCAAAGGTTGCGTGCCGCAAGGCCACTTCTTTGAAAAAATATTTTTAGAACTTTGAACTTACTTTTAGTAAAGATGTTTCTAAGTGGAGAGATTTTTTTAATCAGTGTCACATTTCTAAGCATGCGACTCTGAAGTTCTGCATGACTAACACAAGAGCGTGACTAACACAATAGAGATGAAGGCTACTCGGCTGACTGATATGCCTGAACTCGTAAACGTCAGGCCAAGGCGGAATCAAGGCTTCTTTGTGAATTCTGATCAAGGGTTTTAAAGCTCTCTTTTACGCGAGTCGTAGCCACTCAAGCGACTTCGTCGCTCCGCTAAGGCTATTGGTTCAGTGGTAGTAGCAGTTTTGCAGCCGCTTGTGGCCAAGTAGGGAGATGCTTCATCTGCGCATTTTTGCCCCATACTTTCTAAACTAGTTATGTCCGAATATTTTGGATAACATATTCAGAATTCAGAATTCAGAATTCACGCCATACGTTTAGTTCAAATCAAACGAATAATAGCCATTGCAGTGGAAGGAATCGGTGGAGTTTCACTAAATCTTGGACCTGCAAGCTATCCGACCGCAAAGTCGCAGCTCCAACAAACAAAGTAAATTTTTTCACTTAAAAGTTAAAATATCCGAGCGTATCCTTCCATTATGTAACATTTAAACACAGAAAAACAACACTATAAATCTACTCAGTGATCACACTGAACGGAGAAAATTGCTTCAAGATTACATTTTAATCCGTCGATTATATGGTCCTTGTCATCTATTGCCAACAAAATGCATGAGTCCTTTTTCATCCGCACCATACCTACACCCTTTCCATTTTCTCACTAATTCCTTATAAGCTCTTTCCACACACATTTGTTTCGTTTTAATTTTTTCGCCTCTCACCCACACTTTTCGCCATTTAAAACCACATTTTTAAGGAATTATAAAACTAAAATATCCTTCTGTGTGCACTACCAAGAAATACGAGGAAAATTGTAATTTAATACAGAAGTATCTTCTATACTTTCAGAAATTCCGTTGCCATCGTCGCCGTCGAAGCAAGTAACACATGCAGCTGCTGAGCCAAAAGAGAGTAAGTTAATAGCCAACTCGTGGTCGTCCAGGTTTTATGAGTTCTCCTTAAACAAACATATACATACACACAGGCACACGTATGGACGTGATTTAGTGGAAAAACTCCGATTTTCAGCTCTGTTTTTTTTTGTAACTACGACGTTCCTTCGAGATATGGAAAGGGACACACACAACATACAAATCACATCATATACCGTAAAATGAAATAGTATATTTTGTCGTTGGGACCTGGACTCTGGAAGGAAAATTCCTTTCGGTATGGCATAATCCTTTCATAGGGATGGGATCAAATGAAAGTACATTCGTACCCCGGCACCTTGTTCCATCACCACAAAAATTTCTCGTCGACCGCAATGGAACAGACCGACCGGAGAGCATGAATCCTTAGACAAATCGTAAAATAAGAGACGGGGCTGAGAGGCGAGCCTTTGTTCAAGCTTCTGACCTTTTTTCTCAAATGCTGCTGTTGTCCACCAGTGCAGTCCGAGCGAGAGACAGTATAGTGTGTCCTTGTGGACGACGACGCTTACAAGTGTCCTGAAGTGGGTGGATTAGTGCTCACTCACACAATAATAAGGGAGAAAATCCTTAAAACATCCTGCCGTCATATGTTTTTTCCGGGAAATTAAACTTAATTCCGTCCGAGAACGAAGGATGACGAGAAGAACGAAAACATGACCATCCAGCACTCCGATTTCTCAGTCAGTGTCTGTCGTCATTTGTTTGGCCAATAACTCGCTGGTCATCCCTCAATCAATTCCTTTCCTTAATTTCTTCATTGTCAAGGATTTTGGGTAGTCCAAATCGGTTTTTTTTTTGCTTGAAAGGGATAAAAGGTACCTTATATTGTTTTTAGGATTTTTCCTTATTTTTTTGCTTTTGTTTTTTGGTTAGCCTTTAAGTGGATGGGCATGGGCAGTGCTGTGCATGTCTTTATTGATGGAAATTGATTGCGATCGAATAGGATGTGTCCGAACGGGCTTCTAGCAAGGATAAACTTATTGCGGAGAAATCAATTTATTTGAAAGTTGACACATTTCAGAGATTTTCTTTTTTTTTGTTCCAAATATAGCATTATATACTGTTTTATACATTGATGGCGGTAGAGAGCTTTGAGTTATTCCCTTTTTTCTTATTCAAAAGTCATGAATACGTCATTAATCTCGGTTTGATGACCTCTTCTTTTTTGCTTTTCCTTCCCCTCAGACAACTTGATTCCTTTGCGAAACGAGACAACGAAAGTGATACAGCCTGAGGTATTTCCAATGAAATCGGATTTATTGGGTAGTCCGGGTGGTGCCGGAGGTAATGGCGGATCATTGACATCCGGCTCAAGCTTATCGTCGTCAGCATCTGGAGGCGGCTCGATAGACCGAAAAGGGTCACTGGCGATAGGAAAGAGTATGTTCTACACGGAAAACCCACCGAAGGAATATGGACATCCCTCAAAAGGTAAATTCGTTTTTTTTTAGCTAGTAGATATACGTTATAAAGGTACCTTTTTTGATTTTCTCTAGGACCCCAATAAAAAATTTAGTTATAAATGCAGGTTGACTTTTTTAGGCTTTTTGTATTGTAACATAATTGTAAGAGCATTATTCGGAAAATAAATGACAATGAGAAATCTGTCAATAAATAGAAAAAAATATTTGCAGGAAAGACCAACCTGAAACTACTAATCCGGCTCTTCCTCAAACTAGATTGAAATTGAACTGTCGAAGATTTTTCTTCTTTCGAAAAAGAATCTATTTTTACAAAGAATCTACAAAGAATATTTGACAAAGAATCTATTAAGAATTTTCATTTTCTTGGCAGTTAAACTGAACGTTAAAAAAACCATAAGTTTTGTATTGTTATTTTACTTAAAAGCAAACTAAAAAAAACAGCTCGAACTTGTAGCCTCCAAAAAATTGGTGGATAGTGAACTGTGTCACTGATCAGACTATAAAGAGAGCCAACTCTTCAACCCCCTGCCCTCTTAAACCCGAAAAAACACCTACAGAGAACGAAACGGAACATAGTGGAATCCGACATGGGACTTGCCTTTGATTTCCTGTCTATGTGAAACACTCGCCAGCTGAGAGTGTAGCAGTGTGCCAGGCAAGGCACAGAACACATATGCAGTCCCCAGTCAGTGGAAACTTGGGGGCAAAAGAGAATTCTTGTGCCGAGTTAGCTATCTCTTAATAGTCTGATCAGTGACTGCGTTCTTCGAATGATTGGCTTTACATTGATCCCGTTCGGCAAGTTCATGTTGTTTTTGAAAACTTTCCATAATATTGTCACTTCGGTCTAATGAGGCCATTAGTCAGGTTCATTTTGTTTTACAGACCTTTCATAATAATGTTTATATGGTCGAGAACTCATCAAGAATAACGATCGGATCTAGGAAATAAAGCTTGAAATGCAAAGTGAAATAAGTCGACTATATTGTGAAGGTGTTCCCCCATGAGGAAAAAGTAAAAAAAAGTAGAGGATCGCGTGTGGAGGGATAGGAAATGT
Source organism: Neoascia interrupta (assembly GCA_947623515.1). Lineage (NCBI taxonomy): Eukaryota > Metazoa > Arthropoda > Insecta > Diptera > Syrphidae > Neoascia > Neoascia interrupta. The sequence goes on along the minus strand of OX392463.1, from coordinate 216,591,277 downwards.
TCCGCATTGTACTCTACCTACATTTAAAATTTGCATACAAATATCCTTACGACCTTGTTAATAAAACTGAAATATGTAGATTTTAGAAGAACAACCTTGAATGTCTTATAGGTTTCGATTTAAACGCGGGTTTTGTGGATTTGCTCGTTCTAATTTAGCTATAGACAGGCAGGACTCAATGAAACCTTCTTCTTTAGTCACTATTCGGTCGTCCTTGAAAGCAAAACTAAATTTGTTTCAGCTAGTCATATACCCAACATGAAAAAAAATAAATTTAACAAATTCAAAAAGAAACCTATAATACTTGCCATTTGCATTTTTTTAAAATTTATTAAAACAGCATAAAAAAGTGATTGATTAAGATCAAGCTTAAGCTTTAAGATCAAAACTCTCCCTCCTAATGGAATAAACTCCAATACGTTTTCCGACAGCCGGGAGCCTTTTGAGTATCCCCACACCCGCCTTTTCGCGGATGATTTAGCTATCCTGGCATCGTCCGAGGAGGAACTTCCGCGAGCACTGGATGGGTTCGCGGCCATATGTGGTGAAGCTGGTATAAAGGTAGACGTGAGCAAATCCGAATTGATGGTTGTTTCCCGAACTCCTGTGCAGTGTAACCTGCACATAAATGGAGTCTTATTGAAGCAGGTAGAGAAGTTTTAGTATCTCGGGGTCTTTTTCACGAAAGATGGAAAGAGTGATACAGAAGAAGATAAAGAGTGATAAAGAGTTATCCTGTAGGATTGGCCAAGCTGGAGCAATAGTAAAAGAACTGCGCCAGCCGGTCATCAGGAAAGCTGAGCTTGAACTGAAAGCAAAGATCTTATAGTTTTTAGTTCAGAGTTTCTTCCAACTCTCATCTCTGGTCATGAAATTTGGGTAATGACCGAAAGAATTAGTTCGCGGGTACAAGCTGCCGAAATGACATTTCTAAGATGCTTTGCTCGTGATACTCTTAGGAATAGAGTGAGAAACGTCAGTATTCGTAGGAATCTTGGTGTTGAGCAGCTGCTTCGAGTGGAACTATTAATTCTTCATAGTTTGGACACGTTGTTTGCATGCCCCCCGACTTCCCAGACAGGTTATGTTGATCGAGATGCAAGCGCGTCGCCCGCCTAGTAGGCCAGGAAACAGGTGGTGGGATCAGATAAGGAACATCTCCGAGACCCCCCTGGGGATCGCGCCTGTGTCTCTTGAGTTGGTGGCGGAGGATCGGGAAAGATGGAGGGACCATTTAGCCGCCCTCGCTCCGCGACTCTTCTAAGGATAGGCGGTCACGGAAAATAATGATGAAGATAAAAAAGTGAGCGTGCTGATTATTCGAACATAATTTTTTCAACCGTCCTTAATGCAAGCCTAACACTATGCAATACCATCACACAGTACTTGGTGTTGCGCAGTTGGTGGCGGAGGACCAAAAGGTCTTACAAGGGCCAACATAATATTTTTCGGAACTTCCTTAATATATTGCACAGTATACTGCTTCGTTACAAATCTAGATATGTACTTCATAAACTTGACCTTTTTTTGACTTAATACAAACGGGAGCGGGTCAAAATTCTGCTTTTCAAGATTTTGCCGTTTAAAACTGACTTAAGCAATAAAATTCTGCTTTTCTTGACTGATTGACTTAAGCAATAAAATTTTTGACTTTTTTAAGTAAGTAATGCAACAAAGAAAAAGAAACAGACCTGGGGTTTGTAGAGGGCCGTACGCGTCCGCATGCATATATCACTGTGTCGCTCTGTTAAAGTTGGATTTGCAGAATTTTGTAAAACAAAATTTTTAAAAGCAGAACTTTGAAAAGCAGAATTTTAAATAAAGAATTTCAAAACGGCAGAATTTTGACCCTAACCAAATGCAAGCATTTATAAAACGTGACATTTTCGTTGTGACGGTTCTTTCTCATCTCAAGCCAAAACAATCCTGATGCACATGTGTTCAAAAATTCCTTTCACACGGCATGTCTTCCTTCAGCAATGAACTGATAAAGAATAACCTGCATGAAGGCAATAACATTTTGCAATACTATTGCATCGTAAAAGGACGACGAGTTTTTACGCAATTTTTACAAGGCTGTAAAGGCGTGGTGTAAAGGCTGCATTAGACCAAAAAAGTGTCGCTATCAAAAATCAATGTCCTCCTCCTGTTCCTGGTGCGATCACAGCATACTTATAGCTCAGAATGCTTTGCACTGTTTTACACTTAACAAAGACACTCAGAATTTCTCATCTATTATGGGTAGCACGTTGAGAGAGTGTAAAATTTTCGGTTTAAGTATTTATTCCTGGGACGCCTAATTGAAGCCAGGATTGAGTTGACTGTTTCTCTATTGAATTTGGCTAAAACTTACATGCAAAAGTAAATATGTATTTTTAAATGTCTTAAATTAGTCATAACAATCAATTTTCTAAACGGATAAGTTTGCATTACGTAATTCGTTTTAGGTCATTTTTAAGGAAATAATCAGCCTCAATCAGCCTGCTGTAAACTCTATTTCCAAACTCGATTTTAATTTATTTTTTTAACATCATAATTTGATTTATCCTTACTCAAGACCATGATTTTTTTTTTAATTACTTGCAGGTGCATCAGTATTATATCAAGAGTCTTTTTGGAGTCTTTTTGTGATGATTCCGCTGACTTTACGGATGTGTTTATAAAACTTGCTTACCATGCAGCTCAAACTTGTAATGTAATTTTGATAATATTTTTTTTTGTATTCTTTTTTTAATCAAATAACCAGGAATTAAGAAATTTGCTCATAGATTTTATAATAGAATTTACGATCGATAATAATACTTTTATGTTAAGGGTAAAAAACAACAAGTTTTCAAAACGAAGCTAAGCTTTTATCGGATTTATGTCTAAAAAAAGTAAATATTTGATAGTGAAAAACAAACAAAAAATTATGCAAATTGTAAAAATAGATATTCAATATTTATTAAGCTGTTAAAAAGAAAAAAAAACGAAAAACAAAGTCTGGCAATTAATGTGTATCATCATAAAAAGTGGCAAAAATAAATTAATTTATTACAGCATTAAAACGAAAAAAAAAAAACATTAACACTTCAGACATCCGAGATCGGGCGAGCGGTGACAGAGAAGTGTAGTTGATATAAAACGCTTATGGGCAAATGTGTGGTTCTGGCAGACCGTTATTGAAGCAGACAAACTTTTTTACTGAACAGTTTTCCAATTTTTGTCCTGTGGCGAAATTTGCATAAAAAAAAGTGTTTTACAAAAAAAATAACTTGGAAAAAAGAGGACACGAAGAGGAACTTTCCACTTTGTCTAGTGGAAGTTTTCCATTATCTATGTATAGGTTTGTGTATTGTGTTGAAATTTTACTTTACCCCTGGGAGAAGGGTGGGTAGGTGGCGGCGGCCTTTCATACACACGAAAAAGTGTAGTTTTTGTCCTGGCTAGCAGAAAATCTCTCGTGCTGTTAATTTGATGCTTTTTAGAAGTGAAATTGTTTTGCAAAAGTCCAACTGGTTGTTTGGTGATAACAAGCATGTTATATCGTTTGGGGTGAAAGTCACTTTAGGTGTTGTGTCCTTTTAATTAGATATGTTGGTACCTAACCTACCAAGCATAATTTCGGGCGAAAAAATGAAGGAGATTTCATGATGGAAATTTATAACTCGTTAAAAAACATGCAGAAGTTTAGGGTAACGTCCTTTTTGCTGCATTTGAGCTCTGCCTAAAAGTTTGACTTTTACCTAAAACTTTAAATAGCAAAAAACGCTTTTCTATGCATAACAGAGGCTCTGACGAACTCCGCTTAAAAGTCTCATGTTAAGCAAATAAAAATCAAAGGAAAATAATTGCACTGGATTATGACAAAAATAAAAGCCTAGAGTCTAGTCGGTTTCTTAGAGGCATTCAAATAGCTACCTTTATTCTAAGAAGGCTAGACTTAAAGAAAGTAAGTTATTTTATAATAAATTTCAAAAAACCTTGTGCAAAAGCAAAACCACACGGAAAAAGGTTTTTATTTAGTTCAAGAATTTGACTCCTCATCACTTGGGGGCTGAGGTTCCTCAACAATTCAGCCCCAAGGTTTCGATTTTATAGCCAAATTGAATAAAAAGTGGGCGTGATTAGTTTGCGGGTAAAATTTTATTCGGCAGAACTGCCTTACAGCCAATTACAAAGCCTTAATTTAAACCAAACTTTAGAGCGTTGATATAACAGAAAGAAGAACTGGTGACATCTCACATCTTATTGTTTTTTCTAAGAACTTTCCAATATTGTGTTTACTTTTTCAAAAAATAATAGAACTTCTTTAAAATTATTGCCAATAAATTGCCATGCTAAAATGGAAACTATATGGAGGGCACAATATATTCGCCCGTTTTTCTCAAAATCGATTTGAGTGTACTTAACAAATCGATTTTGTTACCTGGACCCTGGACCCTTTGTATATAAAAAAAAGTTTAAAAGCTTGCAAGAAACAGAGGTGGTCGCAAACACAGGTCTGTAATGGCGGCCTGTCTGTCGCCGGATTCAGTAATTTTCTAACGTGATCTGTAGTACAGGACTTGCAGCGCGGCTACCAAAATTCCTTCGCTCGAAATTTAAGGTCTAAGAGTTCCTTCCTACGGACTCTACGGATGGACGTACGGTCTTAGTGGATTCTCATATCTCTAAAAGTTCTTAAGGATCTAGGGTGCTTATTGCACCGCGTTACAAATATACATTGAACTCAATTGACCCGCTTTAATAGACCCGCGGGGTTCCCCTGTTCAGTGGTTGTAGTGTACGGGTGCTCGCTACCTTCATATGGCAGCACAAAAAAATCTTTTTTAATTTAATAGGCATCACCTAAAATTTAGAATAGGCGCAACAAAAAAGCTAAAATTAACCCACTAGTTCCACTAGGCCCAGCCCTGGACCGGCTACCAAAAAAGTAAACCGGGCCCAAATTTTATCTGAACCTAGGAGAATCTTGTTTTTCTCGGAACCAGGTCAAGCTAAAAATTCGCGGTTGGCGTAACAAAGAAGCTACAATTAATCCGCCTGTTGCTCTATTGTTCGCTAGCTTCAGAGAGCGTAGCTGCAAGGCCAAAATATATAAGCCCTTCATAGAAACCAAAGATTCCTCCTACAAGTGTTATGCTCGCAAGGCGATAGGAATTCGATAACCAACCAATTCAGTACTACATAGCAGTACAGAATAGAACTGCTTCTTACTGATAAGGAGTAAAAAAGGGAAGATGTTTTTTTTTTCTTTCCGACAGGATAACCAGATGCCAAACAGAAAGCAGCTCATTTAAAGGCTGAAACTCCTAGGTTTTCCATTTTGTGACTGTTTTTTGTTCGCCGAGACATAGACATGTTTAGCATTTCCCTTTTCAGAGCCGAGCTGCATGGCCAAAATATACAAACCTTCGTAGAAAGACCAAAGATTCCTCCCGCAGGTGTTATGCCCGCTAGGCGATAGCAATTCTATGTATACCCAACAGCGCTTTCAGTATTGGCCTGACATATGACAGAATCCTACCCAGTTTATTTGCATGTAAGAGAGATAAGAAGCAAAAGAGGGAAGCTGCTTTGTTACCTTTCCGCCAGATAGGCTAAACAGACGCTAAACCAAAAGGCGCTCATTTAAAGGCACAAATTCCTGGATTTTTCTTTTTGTGCCTGGTTTTGTTCGCCCAGACAATTTTTGTACCGGCATTTATCTGGTGAGCATTCCACTATTCACGTTTTTACGAGGAGCCCAGTCGAGGACCAACAACCCCACAATGGGTTATGTACAAACCGGTGCTCCGGGTCTCTCGAATTTTTTTTCCCTCGCCTTAGTTAGCATTTAGATCTGAAAAGATCTTAGTTGCTGCTTATCGGAAAACCCCTTATTTGCCGTCAGTGTTGATATTGAACCTGTGAGGGTGAAATCTAAAATTGGTTCAAATTTATTCAATTTATATTTTTGTGCGTTAAAGTTGGTGGGTACTTCCAGGATTCGTGGTGCCATACTTCCACGCAATTCAAAAAAGTTGTTAATTTGAATTTACAGTAAAATTAAGCATATAAAAATTGTTTTAGGTATTTGAATTTTTTGAAAATTAATATAATTTTTAAACTACAAGCTTGTACCATTGCTTAAAAATCCTTACCTAAATCATTGTGGTCTCGTTTTCAAGTTTATCTCTTTTTTGTTTTATTTAATTTTGTTTCAATACAACCCTAATCCCGAAAACATATCATTTGAAATATTACATATCATAAACTTTTATGACATATCCGACAACATCATACATATCGAAAAAAAATGCATAAACTATTCTTCATTCATTTCCACTCAACGAAAAAATTACAATTATTGCACCAATCCAACCCACAGCATGACATTTAACAAAAAATTTGCATGTCGCTTTCATTGTAAAAATCTATTTACGACAATTAAACACCGCATCTGATTAACATCGACAACGCACGCCATTACCGAGCCGGGTAGCACCGGTCCGGTCAGCTCGACCCTCATACCTGTGAGTCCACAGTTTTTTTTTTTTTTTTCTTTTTTAAATTATTATGTTCACGTTTTCCAAGGGCCAACAAGATACACGATGCCAATGTTTTTATAGCTTTTTAATCATACCACCAACAAGGGGTTTTGTTCAGCCTCATTTTTACACATCAATGCCATACTTATGGATTGCATGCAGGACCCTATAGGCAGGCTCACGTAAGCACATATAAATGAATTCATTTTCACCACCACAGAAATTATAATAAATACTCGCTCTACGTGCGTGCACGTAATGTAATTGGCTGTGTGTTGATTTTTATTCTTTGAACAGCGAAACAACATGAATACCAAAATTTAACAGAAGCCCCAGCAAATATACAGAAATTGTAATCCATTAGGATACCGAAATTAATTTAATAGTCATTCAGATAAATTTACATGCGATGTATATCATCTGAGACATTCCATTCTTCCATTAACCCATACATTCGAAAACAAATACACGAGGCCGGCTTAAGTCGGAATCCAGATGCCAAAAGTATATAAATATTGTAAAAGAAGAGTAATAAATTATTTTTAAGCATAAAATATGAGTTCGATAATGTCGTATTGCATTCATTTCATTAAGACGCTGTTTACTTATAGAGATATACATTTAAATATTATGTATTAAGAAATACTATAGGAAAATCTACCTTAAAATGCTGTAAATTAAAATTTTTAAGTAAGAAATGATGACAAATACTTAAATTAAACTTGTAAATATACATTAATTAGTCTCATGCTGTTGCCTGAAATAAATATAAATCAATTTAATGTAAGTAAATTATTGAGATAATTAATTTTCAAAATTTACAGATTCCTGTTAAGTTTGTATAATAAAAATAAATAGTCGTTCATATTTTATTTGAAATGTTGTTTGGAATGAAATTACTATACAAAAACAAAAATAGCAATGTAAAAACTACAAAATAAATTTAATAAAACTAAAAAAAAAAAAAACTATAAGGTTTAGCAAATGATAAAATATAAAAATGACTTATCGACAAGATGAAACTAAGAAAACAAAAGTGTTAAATTCATATATAAATATATTATATAGAGAAAGATTCAAGTAAGCAGGAATTAATATTGTAAATTACTTAAATAAACAAAAAGAACAAAATAAAACCCGAAAATATCTTGATTATAATAAATTATATGAACATGAAAATATATATTTAATATGCTAGTTGTTTGCAGTTTGATTTTGGACTTTATACGTTAAGTTTTCAGACTAAATCGATGCTGAATTTATTTTGCTTGGAGCGCTGCACCAAACACAAAAGTCGATGATATCACAATCAGCGCTGAAGAAGATTTCGTCAAGCCAAATCGTCAATAGATTCTAGAGTTTCTAATGACGGATTTAATCCTATTAAGATCCTAGTCCACAATATAGCAGCACAAGGCAAACAGGTTTAGGATATACTGTTGATACCACTGTATACAGTGGAAGCCTTAAAGGCAAGCTAAAATTTTTGTTTGTTTGGAAATATAATCAGAACAAATTACATTTGCTGAAATCAGCGTATCCCTTAATTGACCATTATTATTCAAAAGAAACCTTAATTTTTTGAGGGTCTGACATATAAAGTGAGGGTATTGGGATTTCGAAATAAATTCTTCAAGTTTTCGGACCAATTTACCGGAAAGGAGGTATGGAGACAATTGAGTTATGAACCAAAGTTACTTACATTATTTATTCTAATAAGCGGAACCTTGATTAAGCTCAAGCATACTGAAAGCATTTAATAAAAAAGTCGCAAGTAATATAATTTTTTGCTTTTATGTGAGTAGGAACCGTTTCCTCCTCCTGTTCAACTCCCTCAAAAATAGCTTGGACTTACTCGAACCTTTTGTAGGTACGCCTTCTCTTTGAAAATGCTACCAAGTAACGATAATAGTATTGAGGGGCTATCGGTTTGTTTGTACCCTTTACCAAGCATGGTTTTGTACATTAATTTTAATGCATAGTTTGTAACATAGGGAAATAATGACCGTAGACCCGTAAGGCCTTCTAGAGATACGATCGAGACCGACAGGTGAGTTGTCTAAGCAATGTCTGTCCATCCGTCTGTATGCTGTAAGCTGGGTTTTTTTCTCGCATGGAAAAAATGTTAAAATTGGTTAAATTCAACGATGGCCACGCCCACTACAAGCTTAAAAATAAGACAACCTCTTACTCACATATTATTTCAAAAACTTTTGAACAAGCCACAGAATGAAAATGGGCGAAGGCTAAAAATTAAAATCAATTGACTGTAATTTCGTAAGAACCATGAGAAAAACCGTTAAAAGCGAAAATTGTTTCGGGAAAAAACGATTTTTTTCCAAAAAAAAAACGCACCCTAAAAGTGGGTGGAGCTCAAAACTTAGTATGCTACAAACTTAGCAAATAGTCGTATCTATATAGAGTTTTTGTAATAATTTTTTTATTCGATTTGGAGTGAACTTTACGAGAAATCGGGTTTTTAACGATCTGACATGTTGAAAGTGCGCATTGTCGATGGTGTGGGCAGCCTTATTTTTGTCGTGTTCAAGGTTTCTGGCCAATATTGCTCTGTACCAAAATTAAGGCTCATACGCCTTGTCTAACAAGAGCAAAAAGCATTTTGAAAGAAAATGTAAAATAGAGGTTGTTTAACATTGAAGCCGGTAGTGGGCATGGCTGTTAGCGGATTTAACCAATTTTAACACTTTTCCTGTTGACCAGAAGAACCAGTCGTGCCCTAAGTTTTAGCTCTAGGAGGTGCAGCGTGCTATTTCGTTTGGACAGTCTCTGCGAAAGAAACGATAAAATAAAAAAAAGGCGGGAGACTTTGCGGCGATGTTCCAACAAATCGAAAAGCTTCGCTATGTTAGGGTCTCCTATAAGTATTATCGCTCGCTTCTGGATCCTATCAAGTAAATGTAGAGATGTTTTTGATTCGCCTGTTCAGAAATGAAATTTTCACTCATGTTCAGGGCGAATAAACGCTTTATAGATGTTGGCCAGATCCAATGGATACACAGCATTTCGCTGCATTCTTTGCGATATTGAATATGTGTTTATTCCAACGCAGGTTTTCATTCAAACACATATCGATATTTGAAAGCTTTTTACCGATGTATGTGCCGTTTATAGATAAAGATCGACGGGGTTTTGCTTTTTTTTGTTTAACAGCAGCAAGAACTGTGTTTCGCTCGCATTTAATTCCACTCTGTTTAAGAAGCCCCACCTCAATAAAATGTCTGATTTTCATAGAAGACGCCACAGACTAACCTTAACAAAATACAAGGACTAGCTTGTGTCAATGAAAACTGCACTAACAGCTGCACTTTGGTCATCTTAAACATCCCACCACTTCATCTAGAACTCATGAAACAAGCAATGGTTTACGCCTAGCTATTTATGCTTATAACAGAAGATAAATGAAATTACCAAAAAAGTTCACACTGGTATTTAAAAAAAAAATCAGACAAAATGAACTATTTGAAATAAATTTAAAAAGACAAAAATGTTTACCAAACTTTAACTTCCGACACAACTTTAAGGTTACATTCCCAGACCGTCTAAGCTGGGAATAGAACAAAACTACATTTTAGCCAATGACTTACAGATGGATCCAAAACACATGACGGGGTTGGATTGAAGCCGTTTAAGTGCCCGTCCGTGCACTAAAGCATTACTATTCGCTAGTAGGGACGAAAGCAGTTTCGTATTTAATGCTGAAATACATGCAGAAGAACTTTGCATTCGATCGAGAAAATCTAGAGGGGATCATGACGTTTGCCATCATCTCCTCTAGATTTAGATAGACGAATGACAAAAAACTCGAAAACATTTTTAAACCAATGAGTAAGTGCTACAGTGTGTACGCAGAAGTTACAGTCCGTAAAACAGACCGTTGAATACCCCATCCTATCCCACATTCTAAAATGCTGATGGCATAGTTATTTTTTGACATTTTATAAGTAATGCAAACTTCGAAAAGGGGCGTGGTCCAACCGCCCCTAATTACAAACTATTAATTATAAGATATTTCCACAGATATTTCCAAGTTACACCTAATTGTACGTAAAAATGCAACTTTTTGGTTCAAATTCAATATTATTGAAAAATCGACCCCTAAAAGGGGGCGTGGCTAAAAACTTTAAATGAACAAAATCTAGAGTTTTCGGAAGTATATATTACTTTTTTGTTTCATGCTTTCCTAAATTAGGCTCAAGGGCAGTCGGAATTAAGTTTTTCTGGAAAATTTTAGGTTTTTCTTCAATTCTGCCTCCAAATGTGGGCGGGGCCCAAAGTTTTGTATGAACAAAATGTGGAACTAAGCGTTTTCTACATAAAATATTTTTTTCAATTTCGAGCAAAAATACTGAGTAAACTGCATTTGAAAAGTTACCCTTAAAGTAGATGCCACGTCCACTAGAGGAGGTTTAAAAATTAAATTTGTCTTTTTTGTGTCTTATATTCACTAAGAGATGCTAAATGTCAAATTTCAGCCTTTTAGAACGTCTTACAGTTTTGAAAAATCTGGAGGTAGTTGCATATTTAGACCGATTGTGGGCGTGTCTTTGGGCGGATTTCAAAAAATTTTACACTTGTACTGCTTCGCATCGCACCTGACGTACGAAGTTCCAGCACCCTAGCTCTAAATTTGAGGCCTAAAAACATGTGACATACAGACAGACGTACGGACGGACGGACGGACATGGCTCATTCGATTCAGAGTCCGGTCTCGATCATATGCCCTTAAGGTCTTGTGGGTCTACCATTATTATTTCACCGTGTTACAAACTATGTGACAAACTTAATATACCTCCTATCCTATGGGGTGGGGTATAAAAAACTCAGGCAGGCGGGTTGCAGAGGGGCAGCATATCCCCTCATACATATTTGACTGTTTGGCATAGAATGTAGATTGTACGAGGGAGGTGGTATAATAAATCCCAGATCGCTGCGACCACAAGTGGGCCTATTGTGATGTCCTCCATTTATGGCTTATCCATGATGCCGCAGTTTGTTGCAATGGCAGCTGGCTCTTTGGCTGTGCTGGCAGATAAAGCTGCCTTCAAGATATATGTGTGTGTAAATGTAGTGTAAATGTAGGTAAATTAATTGGAGATTTTTGGTATTCGAGATTTTTGTTTTCGAGATTTTCGCTTTCGAGATTTTTGCATGCGAGATAATGGTTTTCGAGTTAGAAGAACATATACATTCTCTCTGATAGCGGGGCAGCTCGACTCGCAATTCACGCCTTCAAATCCCTTCAAATCCTACATATCCTGGCCGCGACGAGCAAGGTTCGTCTGATCTGGCGGGTGCCAGGGCACAATGGATTTGAAGGCAACGAAAAAACAGACGGATTAGCCAGAAAACGTGCCGCGTCCCAATTCATGAAGCTAAGACCATTCAGCGGGCTACCAAATAACACCATAAAAAGTTGTGTGAAAACCTGGCTGAACGAAAAGAAACTCCATTTCTGGAGGGAGAACAAAACAGCTACTACAACTAAGTAGAAGCTAGATTCGATTGGCCATAGGCTTCCTCACAGGGCACTGTCGAGTAAGATAATAGCTAAGGACCATGGGTAAAGCAGAACAGCAGAACACATATTGTGTGACAGTTATTGTTAAACAAAAACACGTCAACGTTAGGTAAGTTATATCTTGAAGGCAGCTATATCTGCCAGCACAGCCAAAGAGCTAGCTGGCATTACAACAAACTGCGGCATCATGAATAAGCTATAAATGGATGACATCACAATAGGCCCACTTGTGGCCGCAGCGATCTGGGATTTATTATACCACATCCCTCGTACAATCTACAATCTATGTCTGAATTTAGGTAGTCTGACATACGCAACCTTGCTATTTCAGTATCCAACAAGCTAGGACATCTAGCTGTGAATGAGTATGAAAAACTAGGAGTATACCTGCTGTCATAATTGTAAATTGGATGTGGCGGGCAAAAGATAGCTTAGAAGTTCAGAAAGAGAGCTGGAGATAAGTTCGCTTGCTTTAATAAAAACTAAAACACAAATTTTTTTGCGAATTTTTCAAAAATAGATAATATTTTTTTTCAAAAACAACATTTTATTGTGTACGTATTAAAAGAACGTATTGAAAAAAATCATTTCATATAAAAGCTTTGTTACAAAAATTCAATCCAATTCAAAACAAGTGGGAAAGTGGAACAGTGGGTATGCAAAAGCTTCAATCCATCTACGACGGATTGCAAAATACCCGACCATACCAAAAAGAAAACTGCCACGCCTCCAAAAAGTGGGCGGGATATAAAAATATAACTGTTGAATGCTTTATACTAGGTGGTTACATACATTTCGGTCTGAAACTCCGCCTTTTTAACTAAAAAAAATCACTTTTTTTAACGCCACGCCCACAAAAGTGGGCGGAGGCACATACAATATATACATAAAAGTAAGAAAAGGCTAGTATCTACAACAATTTTCATATAATTTTTTGTCAAATTTCATATGTATTTATTGAAAAAACAGTCATTATAAGCTAAAGTCCCTTAAAAAGTAGGCGTGGTCAATGAAAAATCTAAAAATTTTTGGCTACCTTAAAGACAATCATAAGGCAATGTAACGTACCAAAAATTAATGCGCTAGCGCCATTGTAACATAGCTAAAATTTTTTGTATGTATTTTTTTAAAATAGAGATGTATTGAGATGTACAGAGCTAAAATGTATTTTTTTTAAATTAGAGATGGTCGCATATACAGGCCTGTAGTGGGCATGTCTGTTGGCGGATTCAGCTTATTTTCAAACTTGATCTGAAGAACTGGACTTCCAACCAACCCACAAAATTTCAGCTCTCTGCCTTAAAACTTAAGGCCTAAAAGTTGTTTACATACGGACGGACGGACGGACGAACATGGCTTAATCGATTCTCCTGTCGGTCCCATTCATATCTCTAAAAGGTCTAAGGGGTCTACGGTGATTATTTCACTGCGTTACAAACTATACATCAAACTTAATATACCCTGGGTCGGTTATAATTATAACACCTCATCTAAAGGAAGATTGGCAAAGGAGGCGTCGACAAAAGGCGTAAAAGCTCCACAAAAGAGCGGCGCCAGTTCAAGTGCAGCGGAGAAACCACCACTGGTCGCACCGAAATCATACGCACAGGTTGCGGCAAACGAAAGCAAGGCAAGATCGCCCACAACAGATGCAGTGTCTCAGATCCTCGCTGTAATCTTGGAGAAACTTGAGGATCAGACTAAAATCAACAATGTTATATTTGACAAACTGAGCAAGCTCGAGTTTAAGCCTCGAAAAAATTACAAGAGAACATGAATATGAAACAGTTATTTAAAATACTAACATGGAATGCAAACGGCCTTCTGAATAAAATAGACGAACTAGAAGTATTTCTACGGAAAAACAATATTGATATTTGCATGATTACGGAAACTCACCTTAAAAACGGGTCTACACCCAAACTTAAAGGTTACAATGACCATCACGTACATCACCCTTCGCAAAATTCGAGAGGAGGATCCTCCCTCTACATTAAGAACTGCATAAAGCACTTCAAGAACACAGAAGTTGAGCTAGACTCTATGCAGATCAGTTCAGTTTCTGTAAAAATTGACTGCTTAGATTAAAACATTGCATCTTGTTATTTCCCGCCAGGATATAGACTGGTGGAAGACGATCTTGATCGTATGTATGACTTCATTGGGTCCAATTTTATCATTGGGGGTGACTTTAACGCGAAGCATACTTTTTGGGGCTCACGATGCAATTCAACAAGAGGCAGATTACTGTACAAAAATAGTATGAAGCGTGGGGTGGACTTTTTCTCCACGGGTAAGCCAACATATTGGCCAACCGATAGGAATAAAAAGCCTGACCTTGTCGATTTTTTCATCGCTAAAGGGTACCCCAAATACCTTACGCGAATTGAAGAGTGTTATGATCTTTGCTCAGACCACTCAGGAGTTATCTTGAAGATGGGTGGAAGACCGGCAAAAATAGAAAGAGCTCGTAGATTAGCTAGCAAAAACATGAACTGGGACGCTTTCAGAAAGGACTGTAAGGAGGGTGTTGGCTTGAATGTGCCATTCAAAACTCCTTTCGAGTTAGAAACCGCAGTTGACAAATTCATTGAAGCAATTCAGAGCGCTGCTTGGAACAACAATTCGTCCCAAAAGAACGCAGTTAGCACCAACGGGCATGTACGTAAAACATATCCGCTCGAAATCGAAGAATTGATTCGTGAAAAGAGAAGAGCGCGTAGGAGATGGCAAGGCACGAGGGCCCCCCCAGACAAAACCCTATTGAACCACCTCTCTAACAAACTGAAAGGAATGTTGCTAGATCTTAAAAATCGTGAGACCACTGAATACCTTGAAGGCTTGTCGGCGGATAGGAGCTCAAACTACTCGCTGTGGAAAGCAGTTAAATATATCAAGAAAGCTATAATCCACTCGGCACCAATAAAAAAAGCTAACGGCGAATGGGCAAGAGAAGACAAAGAGAAAGCGAATTTGTTTGCTGAAAATTTAGAAGAAACATTCAAGCCTTTCGACGGTCCGCCGTTGGCTGACGTTCTAAACAACAACGGGGAACCTGGTAGCTTTAGAATGAAAAAAGTTTCGTTAGTTGAACTCCGACAGACAATTAGCAAACTTAAAAATAATAAGGCTCCGGGTTACGACCTGATCACTGGCGAAATATTAAAAGAGCTACCAAAAAAGGCATTAGTCAAGCTACTTTATATGATAAACGCTTCTCTTAGACTTCTATACGCTCCAAGACAATGGAAAGTTGCTGAAGTCATTATGGTTCCTAAACCGGGGATATGCGCAAATGATAAAAAATCTTATAGGCCCAGATTGCTTCTGCCGATAATATCGAAAGTATTTGAGAAACTTCTGCTGAAGTGATTACAACCAATAATTGCAGAAAGACGCGCTTGATCCCGGATCATCAATTCGGTTTCAGACCTAACCATTCCACAATAGATCAAGTCTACAGAATAACGCATGAAATTGAAAAAGCCTTAGAAGGGAAAAAAATATGTTCAAGTGCTTTCCTCGACGTATCGCAAGCCTTCGACAAGGTATGGCACGAGGGCTTGAAATATAAGCTACGGCAAAACTTGCCGGAAGACATGTTTAAAATATTGGAAAATCATCTTGAAAGCAGACTCTTTCGTGTTAGGTGTAGTAGTGAATACTCGAGTTTCAAGCAAATTCGGGCTGGCGTACCCCAGGGAAGCGTCCTCGGTCCGACCCTGTTCCTGCTCTACACAAGAGACATACCTCTAGATGACGAGACAGTCCTGGCCACGTTTGCGGACGATACGGCCATCCTGGCAACAGGTGAATCAGTCGAGTCATCAACGAGAAACCTCCAACGAGCATTGGACAGAATTTGTGTCTGGACGAAGACTTGGCGAATCGCTCTTAACGAGAACAAGTCTACGCATGTGAATTTCACTTACAGAAGGGTTAACAATTTGCCTCTGTTCATAAATTCTGTACAAATACCTTATGCAAATGAAGCGAAGTATCTAGGGATGACACTGGACGCTAAACTAAGGTGGAAACCACACGTAAAGAAGAAGCGTGACGAGCTCGAGTATTGGCTTATCGGAAGATTTTCGAAATTAAGCACATATAACAAACTGCTCTTTTACAGGCAGGTGTTAAAGCCGTCCTGGACATACGGTATACAACTTTGGGGTTGTACCAAGCCGAGCAACATGTCCATTTTGCAGACTTTCCAAAACAAAACACTAAGAGCAATTGTGAATGCTCCATGGTATATTAGGAATAGCGATATTCACAAAGATTTAGGAATAGCTACCGTGGGCGAAGAAGTAACAAACTTCGCTCGAAAGCTAAATGCTCGCCTTCATGTTCATTGCAACAATGAAATGATCCGTACTCTAAACGAGACTCTTAACGATGTTAACAACGAGCGACGACTACAAAGAACAAGACCCTTCGATCTAGCGACGTAGGGTGAAGCCGCATGAATGAACGGCTTAGAAGGTGCATTCACTGGAAAGCAACCTATCCAATGCGATCAACACTATGGAAGCGTAAACTACTTGTTAAGTTAACTTAGTTGTAGTCAAGAAGTATTATGAGAGAGCGAAAATTTACTACTATGAAGTGCGTTCTGGCAGTTTCATAGTGTCTCTCATAAATGGGTGGTTTTTTAGCACGTGGAAATCGGGCATAACCAATATCGGCTACTTCGGTATTATGTACCTGCTATAGTGGGCGCATTGGTATCTTTGAAAGATTTTGGAGTTTTAGTCTCCGTCCATCCTAGTATTCAAAAAAAAAAAAAAAAAAAACCTCATCTAAAGCGAATGAAATTGGCTAAATTAATTAAGTTGCTTGTTTTGATACTGTTGCTTTGTCTTTTTTGTTTTTCAGCAGATATTTGTTCCCATATGGGAAACCGTTGGGGGAGTTTCTTAAGGTAATTTGAGACAATTTTTATTTTTATTATTATAATATAAAAGTGCCTTATATATTCGCCTGTCAGCATTCTATAAGATTACAGTTCAGGATTATATTTTAATAATTCTTGTAGAATAGATATATATAGATATAATTTTTATAATTTTTATATAAACACAATATAAAATTATTAATAGATATAATTTTTTTTTGTGTTTATATTATCAAGGAAATTATTTTTTTATCGCATTTCTGGATCCCATGTGCTGCTGACCTTCAGGAATACGAATATTTTTTTTGTGGGTACATAAAATGTCCGTTAATGCTATCTCAAAAATTTTCTCTTCGCCCTTAGGACCAGCAGTTTGTTTTCGTATGCATACAATATTTCCATTGAAATAAAGTTTCAGAACATTCAACATTGTTCAATAAGTCAATAAGCATAACACTTTCATTCAAGTGTAAATTCGCCTGTCATCTCGTCATGTTAATTTGTGTAGTAGCACGCTGCTGTTCGTTTTAATTAGCCACAAAGGTCTTTCGTATTAAGAGTCCATTATGAATTACATGGTGCGAATTGTAATTCTGCAGCGTTTTATGCCAACGATATGGACAGCGGCACGCAACAGTGCAGAACCACCGGGCCTGTCTATTACACATTAATGTGTGCTTGACACAAATGTCATGCAGTTAAAAAATGCAGTGCATGATGGTAATTACATATTTACCAGAAATTCTACACTTTCCAATAGAGTTGGCCGCTACATTTCAGCTTTATGACGCTTAAATACAACTTTAAGGCTAGCTGCTATTGCAAAACAACTCAACACATATACAAGCAAACTATTATAAATGTTTACCCCCCAAACGGGTGTGTCACTGAAATTCACTTAAATTTCAATCTTCTGCTCAAACTGCACTCTTTCGGGCGGCAAGTTTGCTGCACCCTGTCGATACACACCAAATCCCTTTCATCTCCTGTTTCAGTATGTGACCATTAACTTTTTGAATCCCTTAAGTATTGTACCCACCCTCTTGCCTGAGGACCGTTGGAGCGTTTATCCCCAGATAACCGACAAAAAGGACTCTTTACACACGGACCACGTTTGGCGTGGCTTCAGAGAGGGGCACACGAAAAAAGTATGAGTCGCCTGTCCGCCCACTGTGCAGCACATACATTCCCCGTATACACACTCCTTTCAGTTGTATAGGAGCAAGTGTGTGCAGGGTATTAGAAAGCGCTTTACAACAATCGTTTCAGTTTATCCCCAGGATCAGACGAAAAGAACGAATACGTGTGGGTACGAAAAACGATTTTTCACCACTTTCGCTGTCGCCTCTTCCGGTGTGTGTCGCTGTGTGTTGTTGTATAATCGGAAGCACCTTCACCTTGCAGCATAATTAATTGACAATATGTGCGATGTACCGAATGAAGGTGGCGCGCCTTTCTGTGCACTACACTTTGCTGCAACTTATTGCGAGCTGCTGCCGGTGTACAGGGTGACGAAGCCCGAGCTAGGTGTACATAGTAACATTTCCGTGCCTTGGTATTGTGTGTGTCCTTGTGCGAGGGTGGCTGACTATGGGTGCAGTTTCTGGTGGGATTGCAAAGCAATTTAGGTTGCTGACTTTTCGGTTTTCAGGCGAAAGAGCTACGAGCATGACAATGCAGTAATATCCTGCCTTTGTTGTGTTACGCCGTCATGACGGTGGTGGTGGTGGTTCCTTGGAAAAAATACCCACCGAAGCTTTCAACTAATTGTGCATTCAATTTGGATTTTTTTTTTGATTTTGTACAGGAAATTGTCAACATGCAACTTTACTTAAGTATGCCAGGCTTTCCACAAAGTGGTGAAAGTTTATTTAAGAATTTTAAAAGGAAATTTTTAAAATTAATGTTAATTCAAAAGGCCATAGCGCTAGTCATAGTCTAATTTGTTTCGTTACTTTCGTTATTGTTCTGGTTTATGTGTCCATACTATGCAAATGACCTTTTCTGCTGCTACAATAGCGTTATAACTAAATACAGTGGGTATGATAGAAACTCATAGATACTCTTTATGAAATTGCCGCAATTTATTACAAAGCTTCGTAGATTTTCTAGCTTTTTTTTTTGGATTTCATAGCAACTTGGCCGGTATAGATGGAGTTGAAAGAAATTCGTAGTACTCTTATAATATAAGGGTTCAGCACCTTATTCATTCATCCGAAAGTGTAAGAAATTAAGTATTTAAGCTGAGAAAAATATATTTTCTAAAAGCTTGGGTAAATGGAAAAATATTTGACTCCATTTAGGTCAAGACTGAAGTCAAAACACCCCTGGATTGCAGAACAGCAATAAAAACAGTTACTTATTATGGGCTCAGGTATGAACTGGTAAAAGCTCGTAATAGCCAAGAAATAGAAAAGGACCATGACGAACACAGTAAGAATGTTCAATTAGGACGCCTTAGGTTTGGTTAGGTTGGAAGGTTTGATTGCGTTTGGTGCAAAATCACTCGGTGGCCTAGATTGACCCATTGTGATGACCTTTGTATGATAGACAAACATGGTTAGGCATATGTCTACTACTGAAGTTTACTACATATGTCTACTGAACCAGCCCGATCTTAAATCTTTTTAGGTCTAGTAGTGATATTCCTGCCAGGTCGTTCAGTAGGCTATCAAAGAAACTGACACCTAAAAAGGTTAGTCGTCGGTCTTGGAGAGCTGGACAGTGGCTACGAAAGTGTTCAATTTTACGCAATTTCTTCTTCATAGCTACAGCTTCTTCAGTGGTCGTCGCAAAGATTCCCATTCGTGTAGCCATGACACATATGGTGCAGTGTCCTTTTGACTACACCAACGAGTGTGCATGAAGTTTCTGTTGAGAGATAGAAGCGTCGTTGTTCTTTTTAAGTCGAGCACTGGCCATATGCGGTGAGTTATGATACTAAAACCTTAGACTGTTGCCCTCGTTCACCGGCTAGTTTGACCATGTCTTGAGCTATAAAATTTTTGGATGTGTTGAAAGGAGGAAATACCCGTCGGTCAGCCAACGTTATGTCCATATCAAAACAATTCTGGGCAGTTCATCCACCTTTTCATTTCCGGCCACGACAAAATGCCCAGGAATCCAACAGAGTAAAACTATTTGAAGGCTATTGCCATATGAGGCAGTCCTTGACGCACTTGATGTGCACGAAGTTGGAGTCGAGATCATCACATATGGTAAACTCCTGTTGCCGGAAGATACATAGATTGAACTGTCTGTGCAGCTCTCCGCATAAATCTCGCCTTGAAAAACACTGCATTAGTCATTTAGTCGATATGACTGGTTGATGTGCAGTGTTTCCGACAAGACTCCTGAACCTGTTCCATACCTATTCCGTGGTCGATCCATCGGTCACGATAGCGACCTTCGATGTTAACGCTTGTCTCTACCCAGTTTTGTCTACTAAGTAAAATCACTTTAACTCTTGTGTCGAAGTCAAATTGAGGTTTCTTATAATCGGATTACAGACCCATTTTAATTTAAGATTTTCAGTATGCTCGAGTGTCCTAGAAATTGTGGCTTTCAGAGGTTGGTATCTCTTAGTCTGAGTGCTGCCTTTGCCATCACATTTCGTGTAAAAAGCTGCAGAAGTTTGAGGTGCAGAATTATTTCCAGACCTGTTTGAAAAGTGGGCCTTAATGCACCTGTGATACTTAGCCAAGCTAATCTTTGTATATTCTTTCGATTGTTAAGGTAAGATTTCGTGTTTCATGCCTTCCACCATACCATTGATCCATAGGTAAGTGTGGGTCTAACAAGCGCTGCGCTGTTAACAGCCAGTATGCTATCTTAGGTTCGAAGTAGCCACCTTTTGTAAAGTGTAAAGAGACTTTTCTTCATTCTTTGCCTAATGTTTAGTTTCCAATTTAGTTTGTTGTCAAACAAACCACCAAATTGGTTTCATTTAATTTAGAATTTACCCACCCCTTCAATTTGCGTTTCCTTGTCAACAGGTCCATCTCTGTCTTATATGGGTTGACTTTCAGTACACTGTTCTCTACCCATCTTGATAATTCTGTTTCAAAATGGGCAGAGAACACAGATTCTATTAGTTCTTTCAAGAAAGATGAAAGCTAAGTGATTTCTTAGCCAATATGCAGCTTCTCAGTTTACATTTCATTTTAGTGCGGAGGAGTCAATATATTTTGGACCCTAATCCCTGTATTTTGTCTTTTGAAAGCCATGGTTTCTGGGATCAGGGCCACATCAATATTATCCTCGTCCATGAACAGCAGCAGGTCGTCGGTGGCAGCTTGAGAGGAGTGATGAAGATTAATTTGCACTTCTCTCACTTTCTCACGCTGGTCTTTTTCATGGAGAATGTTAAGCTTTAACTGCCCCAACCCGAATTAGCCGCCTCTACTGCTTTTTAGTAGCTGGCAGAGTTGGTGTCCACTACTATCTTTTTGTGGACGCCTCCACCTTTCTCCCTAGATAACTTGGTTAGTATCTGTCAGCCCCTCGTTTTTAAACCCTGGTTCTGCGTTTCTACAAGCTCTTGTATGGCTGTTTCCTCTGGAGTCGGAGGAGTCATCCATACAATGCACTTGTGTTTGCAGTGGAAAGGTCGAGGCAGGTACAGTTTCTACCTTAGCATCCAGCCAGACCCTTCCTCTTTCGCCTTCTGCCATCTTGGTTTCTAGGATTTTGTCCTCGACTTACAGCAACTTGCCCATGATAAGTTTTCTATGATGCCATGGCAAGCTCCTCATGCTTTGGCCTTCATTGCGATATTCCCAGCGACCTTAGCTGAGCGTTGTCTCTTGGGGGCAGGCTTGACCTGTCCCTTTCCATCGGTCTTGGAACGCGAGGGTTTCCTTAGGTGATTTAAAACGGATGGCTTCGCCTTGGTTCCATGCGGACTTATGCTTGACTTTGTGGACGCTAAAATTTCACGTTGCTTTTCTTAGGAGGACCTTCGCCGTGAAGGCACATATTGTCTCTATCATTTATTTTCCCTTCTGAATGGAGAGGCTGCCTTTGTAGTCTTAGAATTGAGCACTGTTTTGTTTCCAAAACGTCCCTCATATACCTTGACTAGGTACTTTGGCATGCTTTTTGATCAGGTGCTTTTACCTATACATCAGCGATAGCCGGATCTCTCTCCCTCATTTTTGCCAAGAATTTGCCAGAGCTCTAATAGCATAATGTGGCTTTTTGCTCGGCTGTTTTCTTTTTAGACTTAGGAACGAGCTTCTCTTTTAGCAGTCTTTCCTCTGTCTCGGAGCCTGTTCTCGAGACGTTTTCGAACTGTGAGAAAATGGCATCCCCCAATGCGGTCATGTTTAACGGCGGACTATCCGACTGAGCGGTGACTTCGCCGGCTTTGTCGGTTGCCCTTTTCTAATAGGCTTCTCTGCCCTCTTTCTCCCATCAGGATCAGGTAGAACTCTGCCTTCATACCCCTGACTATAAGTGTGATCTTCCATGTAAGTTTGGTCCTCCAGAATTCGCGACCCTGTTGCTTCCGAAGAAACGAGTGGATTTACACTAATGTGCGTTCCACCTGGAGTAATGTTTCCATGTTTTTGTTCTTCCATGTGAGTCTTGGTTTTCCGCATTAGCTAGTTCTGCTACGTTCTAGAATGCATTGACCGGCTGCTACCGCTCGGAGGTATAACTATCATTTAAGGACCGTATGAGAATCGCCAATCGGATTTCGAGGATAGAAAAGATAGGAGAAGAAAGTAGTTCTCGATCCAACACAAGCGCTGTTGAGCCAAACATGAAACCTCACCACATAAAAACCAAAGGCATAACACCCCCGCAAGTGTTATGTCTTTACGGGGAAAAGCAATAGTATAACCGGCAGAATATTCCTCACATATGTTTTCTTCTAGCATTTATTTGACCGCTTCGTCTAGAAAGTCTTCAGGTAAGGTGTTATGTTATTGCAATATGGAATCGGAAATCGCCTTCGGTTTATGATTTCGTCGAGCTCTCGTTTGGAAGTTTGTTTGCGCCACTATGCTGTGGCCTGATTTCTTGGCTTTTACACTAATTCACATTTTTTTTTACCTTAGTTTATTTGAACTAACCTTGCTTCGATAACCATGAATCAAAATATTTACTCCAAATCTAGGAACATTTAAACAGAGCTCCAAGCCTTGTATCGCCCATAACCACTAAGCTGATGAGAAACGAAGAAAAAATAAAATACCTTTACCTAGTGCCCATGACACTGTTTCCGTCAAAAGAATAAATCTGGACCATCTCCACAGCGGAAAGCATAAAATCAAATGCAATCAGTATCTCATCGCTCAAGTCCTTAAAAGCGTTTAATTAAAATAACTGTCCTCTCAAACAGAAACAAAGTCCGACAACTTGTCTAAACATATTTCAACACAACTTCAGAAGTATGCTCGGCAAAAGAGCCAAAGAAATTTAATCAAGACAAGGACACGAGAAAAGTGCTGTCACATGGAATCCCTCCACGGCCAAGCTCTTTTCCAATAAGAGTCCATCATCATCGGCGACGCCGCGCCGTTTGCTCACTGAAGGCTCCATTAACGCAAAATTAAAATATTTACTTGTCATTTTTGCGGGAGTGGGAGCTTCCCACAGTTACACCACAAGGTAGTTTGAGTTAGAGCAACAGCGCATCTCCTTCACCGCACATGAATTGCCACTTTATACTCCAACTACCCCCACGAGTCGTCATTTCGTAAAGTGTCCTAGAAGTGGAGAGCTGATTCAAGCAGAAAACGCTGAACCAGGATTTATATCGTAGCTGCGACTAGTGAGGCTCTGTGCCGTTAAATTTACAATTTTCACCTCGATTTCTCTGAATATAGTTTAGCATCATCCGGATGCCGCCGTCGCCGCTGAATCAACTGAAAATCTATTTAAGACCGTCGTCACCGCCCCTCTTCGCCGCTATGGCCACGGTCATAATTTAATAAGTTCCAAAGTTTAAGTGGAAGATAATGCAAACTGACAAAATTATGATGATGTTATTTACAACAAGTAGGTGGTGGTGGTGGTGGCGGCAGCCAGCGGTGTCTACTGGAAGGTAGAAAAAAAAAGGAAATCAAGCGGGAAAGAGGGCGAAAAAAGTCCTCAAGTGGGTTTTTATGCTCGCTTAATGCTCTTTTGACTGCTGCCATGGAAGAATCACCATGAGTGCCTCTACCATCAGCAACACCACCCACAAAACATCCATCTAGCGAATACTCAGCAGGCTGGGTATTTGGACTGGAGTGGTGCCAAAAACTTTTTCCTCAGGCCAGGCAGGAGTGACTTTGTGCTTGGGCTGCGACCAAATCGTGAGCATTAGCTGTGCTGCACGGCCTCGTTGTCGGTGTGGTGTGTCCTGCCGTATTGAATGTATATTTTGTGGATACACTTAAGCGAATGAATATTTTTGCCGGAGCTGGTTCCACCTACTCCCGGTGAAATTTAAATACATCCATGTTCTTGGCAACGCTGCTGCGGAGCTAGAGTTCTGGAAAAATTGTTTCGAAATCACCGTATTTACATTTATTGAGCTGGTATGGCATCAGGCTTATGGCGGAGGCTGTTGTGTGGTTGGGTTCATATTTTTCCATTACTTTCTTATTTTATTTGGAGCAGGGCTATTAAAAAGAGATTTCTGTTCGCTTCTAAGTAGGTGTTCGTTGCCAAGAAGGTATTTTCCTGTGAAATCTTTGGAACAAAGATCTTTACTTTGCCGGCTGCTTCTTGGCAGCTCCTGAATGCCATAGGAAAGTTTTTCAATTTATGCTGGTTTTGTGTTGACGCACGACACAGAATCAGTTTTACAATGATTGTAAACGTTTCAATGAGTTTTTTGGTAATGAATTGGCATATCCTAATGACGGAAAGGTATATATGCTGTAAAGTCGTTACACATGTGTGTGACAAAGTTTTGAGGCTGTTTTGACAGGTGATTCAATTTGAATTTGCATTTCAATTGCTTTTTCGAACTTTAAAGTAAAGTGGGTTGGAAAGTTTTCAAAGAAAATAACTTATGAATTTATTTTGTTTCAATCAATGTGCTGTAAAAACTTTTGGAAGCACGAACTACGCAGTAAGTCTCCTACATGTCTTAGTTAAATGGAACCTGGAGCTTAAATTTTTTGTCCACAAAATAAAAGTGCGTGTGTCGACTTAAAGTATGATCATGGTAAAACATGCGAGCAACTGTATCAACGATACTTTTACACATAATAAGCGCGACACTGAAGCTCTGTCTTACTTGATGTATAAAATGTGTTACCTTATTTGAGGAGTCGGTTAAGTGACTTAACCTGATTCGCTTCTTAGAAAAAAAAAACATTTTTCAAGCAGAAAAACGCATGAAATACACACCATTACTAAAGATGGTCACGTGTTATTGAAACCAGATTGATTAGATATACCCTATCCAACAGGAATGGAGTATACATATAAAGTTTGGTACAGGCGAAAATTTTACATAGAGAATTGATAACCCTAGACCCGAAAGACCTTAAGGGCATAATGATAGAGACCGAATTCTAAGCCGATGGGCCATCCGTCCATCCATATGTCACAAATTTTAAGGCCTTAAGTTTTGAGCTAGTAAACTGAAATTTTGTACATAGGCTCTCTGTCATCCGAAGCAATACAAGTGTAAATTTGCAACAACCGCCAATGCTTTCAAACTGTAAGACGTCCTAAGAAGCTTAAATCTAACATTTGGCATCTCCTACTGATTTTTAGACGTAACAAGTGTGAAAGTGCAAGAGTGCGTATGCAAAAGCTTCAGTCCATCTATGAAGGATTGCGAAATAGCCGACCATACCAAAAATAAAACTGCCACGCCTCCAAAAAGTGGGCGGGATATAAAAATATAACTGTTGAATGCCTTATACTAGGTGGTTGCATAAGTTTCGGCCTAAAACTCCACCTTTTAAACTAAAAAAATAACTTTTCTTAACGCCACGCCTACAAAAGTGGGCGCAAGCACATACTTCATACACATGAAAGTTAGAAAATGCTAATAGCTACAACTTTTGTATTAAAATTTTTAGTCAAATTTCATATATATTTATTGAAAACAGCGATTTTAAGATAAAATCCCTTAAAAAAATGGGCGCGGTCAATGAAAAGGCTAAACTTTTTTGACTTTTTCAAGGAATATTACAAGGCAATGTTACATACCAAAAAAGAATGCGTTAGCACTATCGTAACATAGCTAAAATTTCGAAAAATTTTTTTTTTAAATTAGAGATGGCCGCACATACAGGCTTGTAGTGGGCGTGTATGTGGGCGAATTCAGCTAATTTTCAAACCTGATCTGAAGGATTGGACTTGCAGCCAACTCATCAAGTCTAAGCTCTCTAACTTTAAATTTAAGGCCCAAAAGTTGTTTACATACGGACGGACATGTCTTAATCGATTCTCCTGTCAGTCCCACTCATATTTCTTAAAGGGAGGTCTTAGGTGTCTATGGTGATTATTTCACTGCGTTACTAATCAAATTTAATAAACCCTAAGTCGGGTATAAAAAGAGAAAAAAATCGGCAGACAGTCCCTAGTGGGGGTGGCATCAATTTTAAAGTCATCCAGCAAATGCAATTAATTTAATATTTTTGTTCCACATCCGAATAAATTTTCAAGTATTTGCCGAATTACCAAGATATTAAGTTATTTAAATTTAAGTATGTATTATTTAAATGTAAATATTATTTATTTAAATACTTAGTTCTTCTCGTTGCTACGAAGTTTTGGACCACGCCTACATATAGATTCAGAATTATTCAAGAAAGACCTATAATTTTTCCAGAAAAACAAACAATTTCGATTGTTTTTAGCTTTATTAAGAAAAGAATAAGAAATAAAGTTTGGCACATAAGCAGTTAAGGTAAACCGAATAGTATTCTAAGTTTCATTCACACAAAGCTTTTTGCCACGCCCATCTTTAGGGGTCAATTTTACATAAAACAAAATATTTAATTTTTTCGCACATTTTGGCCGCATAATTGAAAATTTTTATTGTTATATTGATTTTTAGTTATAGGAGCTCAACATACCTTACTTACTTAAGGTGGCGCTACAGTCCGGGGTGGACCTGGACCTCAGCCAACAAGCTTCGCCGGCCAGCTCTGTCTCTAGCTAGCCGTCTCCAGTTTCACATGCGATGTTGGCTGAGGTCCGGTGAGTCTCGGTGCTCCTCTATCGCGCCATCTCTGTGGTGTGGATTCGAAGATTTCCCGGGCAGGGGCGTTGGTGTCCATCCGCTCTAGATGACCCAACCATCGTAGACATTGTGTTTTGACTCTTTTGGCTAGTTCGGTATCGCTGTATAGCCGGTACAGTTCGATGTTATTTCTTCTCCTCCACCCTCCGTCTATGAAGGCGGGACCGTTAATCGTCCGAAGAATTTACCTCTCGAAGCAGCCTTAAGTGCTTTCATCCGCCTTTGACAGGGTCCATGCTTCTGCACCGTAAAGCAGGACTGGGATGATGAGGGTCTTATGCATGGACACTTTAGTTGCTCGAGAGAGGGCTTTGCTACATAATTGCCTTCTTAGCCCAAAGAAACAGCGATTGGCAAGAGCTGAACATACCACGCCCCTTTTAAAAAACATATTATATATAAAAGTTTTATAAGGAATATTTTTTTTTTTAATAAATTAATGATTCATGAATGGTAAACGTGAAGGCAAATGTATCAAATAAAAACCGTCTATTAAAATGCAAACTAAATGTGACCACGCCCACATTGGGGCGGTTTTCTTTTTTTTTTTAAAACCGAATAACGCATAAAAAATTTCAGCTTCCTACGACAACTTCGAATTTTCAAGCTATTAAATAGGTTAAGTGAAAAAGTAAAGGTAAAGTAAAAATTGTTCACAATTATACTACTTCGGCACCTAAAAAGAACAGATATTAGGTTTCTAGCTTAAAATTTAAGGCCTAAAAAGTACCGACACACGGACGGACGGACATGGCTAATTCGACTTACGATTCGGTCTCGATCATATGCCCTTAAGGTCTTAACCGCAGACCCCCTACGGTTATTATTTGTATTTCACCATGTTACAAACTATGAATCAAACCTAATATACCCTGGGGTGTAAAAATAAAAATCGGAAGGAGAATAGCAATGGAAAGGAGAATAGGAATAGCAGTAGGAATGGGAAGAGTGTATAGTATGGTGACCATATTTTAAAATTTCAAATAATGAACAATAGAAAAAAATTTCAAGGAGAGCCCATTTTAGGCTTAGGAATTTAAATTTGCTTAACCTACTCCAAAATAGTCTTTAAAACAAAATGCTTGATAATTATTGATTTATTTTATTGAATAATTTGCTTATTATTTCCGGTCCACCAACGCCACAATTATTATTTATTAATTTTTGTAATTTTGTATGTATATTAATTTTTGTAACACATCCTAGGCATATTTTATTAATATTTTGGACGATTCTCTTGCTTGTTGGCTTTTAATTTTGTAGCTTGAATACCATAGGACTTTTTAAATATTATCTTGCTTGAATACCTTTTAGCCCTATAAAGCAGCGGGCATGTACCTACTGGGCATGTTTTTGGGCTGCTATAATTTATAAAATTTTAACTTTTTCGAGAAACTTATAGAACGTTGAGTTTTTTTCACATTGGGTTCGGCCTAAGGATTTTTTTTCATAAAATTAATATTTTCTAAGCTAAGATATGTGCATCATTCTAACATAATAAATTTTTTC
The DNA here is from genome assembly GCA_947623515.1 of Neoascia interrupta. Classification (NCBI taxonomy): domain Eukaryota; kingdom Metazoa; phylum Arthropoda; class Insecta; order Diptera; family Syrphidae; genus Neoascia; species Neoascia interrupta. The sequence goes on along the minus strand of OX392463.1, from coordinate 216,562,616 downwards.
TTAACGTTTGGATTTCATTTTTCAGAATTTTTAAAAAATACTGGACGTAATGAACAACTTGTAAAATACTGAATATTTATATGTTTTTGTGTACTAAATAATTTATAATGTACATCATCCTCGAAAACTATTCATGGATTCAGGATTTTGAGGAAGACTTCCCGACTTCAAGGATTCGCTTCATTAAAACGCTTTGGTACCATAGGTATGCTATTCAGAAGTAGTCTATCCAAAATTAAACACCTTTTACAACCCCAAGCTTGCAATGACATCACCCATACATGCTTTTGGATGACGATGTTATGACCAATTTTTACCACATCACATTTTGACTCTAGGTTGTACTTTCACGCAGTACATAGCGACAATAAATAGTAGGTTTAGCTGCACAAATTCTTGCAAAAATAAAATTAGAACCAAATACACGCAGTATGATCCTCCAACCCTTACTTGTCGCGCGTACTCTACCAATTGAGCTACAGTGAACACGACTGATTCTTTGTCGAGATTCGACCAATGTTGGCAAAAAAAATAGATGTTTGTTTGGACCTGAAATCGAACCCTGGACCTTCCGTTTGTCGCGTCATATGAGCTACCATCTGCACCCACTTCCATCTCGAGTGTCCAAAAAGCCTATGTGTTGTCTCTGCACAAATAATGCACATAGATCTTTTTTTTTCGTGAACTTGTTTTTACTGTCGACTTTTTCCTCCGCTAATATTTCAACTCTACTCTACGAAAATGAATTTTGTAAAGAGGTCTTTTGCCGATCGATTTATCAAAAAAAAAAAACATTAATATAGCACACATTTTTTTTTACATTAGCCGAAAGATGCTTTAATTGCCCTGCCCTCATTACCTTAACAAAAAGCTAAAAAAAAATACAAAAAAAAACCAAAAATCAAGCATGACAAGACAAACAATTTCATTTATTGAAAGAAAAAACAAATTATTTTAAAGAAAAAAAAAAAATACTTTCATTTGAAACCCATCTTTTTTCTACGTCATTTATGAACAATTATTTCGATAAAAAACTAAAATCATTCTGCACAAGGAAAATTTAAGCTCAAATATTTCAACTCTCCTATTGACGATTTTAAAAATTGTTGACTTTTAATAACAAACTCAGCGTCATTTTTCTTTCGGTACCAATTTCGTTCATGTAGATTCTGGGCCACAAATCATTTCCCTTTGGTTTTGAAATAAAATTTAAATTTTTAATTATAATAAAATTAATATAATACAATAAATTACTAAATTTAATTATCTCCTTGTCAATTATATAAATTTTATTTGTATTTTATTTTGTTGAGATTCTTGCAGTGCAATTTTCGTACTTAAATTTTTTTGAGGTTTTGATGCGTTTTGATCTTATGCGAAATAGCTTCATTTAGAGCTAGCTTAAACGTGGAAGCTCAACTACACTAAAAGTCCGATAACATCAAAATATGCCTCCAGTTTCCCAGTGTAGTTTTACCAGTTTTACCAGTTACTTATAATTTCTTATTTATTTAGAGTGATGTTACAGTATGGGGTGGACCTGGGCCTCAGCCAATAAGCGTCTTCAGCTAGCTCTGATTCATGCTAGCCGTCTTCAGTCTTCAGTTTTCCACTATAAGTTAGCTAAGTTCCCCCCATCCACTTTCGTGCGCCACCTGAGTCTCGGCGCTACTCTACTGCGCGGTGCAGCGGAGTGGATTCCAACATTTTTCGGACAGGGATGTTGGTATCCATCCGCCCTAAATGAGTCAGGCATCGCAACCGTTGTTACTAAGCATACAAATGCTCAAAAAGCGTATAATATCGTTTTTCACCATATAAACATTTCTTTACGGGAGTTAATATATTCCTAAAGGCTGGTTTATAAATGAGACTATTATCATAGTAAGTTCATTGAACATGTTTTTCTTCTTAACAAAAAAAAGTCCAGGCGCACACAAATCAATTCCAATGTATTGTTACTGCCCACACCAGCAATTAGTAATTAATGAAAGTCATTCACTTATTCCGCCAAGCACTAGTAATGACCTGCTACACTATAACAGAAGAGTCAGACGTCAAAAGGCAGAAAAACATCATAAATAACAACCAAGTATCGAGCGGAAAGTTCGCTTTTAATTGACTATGCACACCACACTGCATCGTCGAACGAAATCACAACAATCGTTGTAGCCCATCACATTCCAGATGAAGTCCTCTCAATGGAGCTGGTGGCAGGACTAAAATAACACACACACGCCCGCTCGCACGCACCACTTGTTTTGCTCTTATTTTCCCATAAAAGTTGATCTTTCACATATCAACCTTTTCCCCCCCCCCACAAAAATAAATAGGGAAAACCCATCTATCGCTACACAAAGTCGTGCAACATGCCCGATTATCGACAGACACACACAACGTTTCATTCAATAGAACAACGCTGTACAGCGCGTCGTCGAAGAAGGACTCGAAGTAGCAGTCAGGGACAGGATAATAAATCCATTAACATTATATTCCACCGCAATATGCGCCGCGCGCCTCACAAAACACACAAAGGAACCTGACAATTTATGGGTGGGAAAACTTTTTCCAACTTCAAAGGGACGACGGAGCTTTGTGCGAAATTCGCCAAAGAGGACTGAATGACTTGGGGTTGGCAAGTTGTTGTCGGTCGAGGCCTGACAAAAGGTAACCCCACCGCATACAAAAGGACAGCACACGAAGATATGGTGTCCTGAAAATGTTTTCATCGTCATTTTATTGCGAACCTTAAATTGTGAATGAAATAGGCGTAATTCTCGACATATCCCCCACAGCCTCATTTACATAATTTGTTAGGATTACCTTATGCTAATATTGGGCGCAAGGAACGATGCGACAAACACATATGTATGTACACACTATTTCGGGAAATATCGCACACCGGTAGAGGGAGTACATGTAAACATGGGGATGTTTATTTTTATCTCGTCCAATATGCGGATAAAACATTCAAGCATCCGCTCAGGGAAAAAAGGATGACAGAAAGTTATCAAAACATTTACATTTGTTTGTTGGTTGCTGATCCTTTGAAACCTATGCCAGATGTTACCGCATAAATAGGCGATCAATACATTGATACTGTAATGAAGTTGTATTTGTTTACGTTTTGCTGAAATCTGATAAAAAGACTTAGAAAGAACCTGCTTCATTGGGGACAGCTCAATCCCGAGGAATAAATAGAATTCTGGAAGGAAATGGTTAGGAAGGTTGTTGCAATGAGTTTCTTTCAATCCTCAAACCTTAAGGTCACTTTTTACTTAATAAATTGAACGTTCCCAAGTAAATCTCTTTGTAAATCCCTTTATTTAATTAAAAAAAAACATTTTGGTTTTATCAAACAATTTTGCTTTTATAAATGCATTATACCTAATATTTTTGTTAGTTTAATAACTTAAGAATGTCCAAACTGTTTTGAACTTCGGCTACTATATCGGCTGATTTCTGAAGTAATTTTAGTTCTTGTGGGCTCAAGTTTAACTTAACAATTGATGTGACACCATTAGCATTTAAGGAACATGGTAGGGAAAGAAACACATCCTTTTTGATTCCATGCATTCCCTACAAAAAAAAAAATGCTAGTTCAAGTTTATGCGCTATTATCCTTCTTACCATGACGCCTGTAGATACAAGCATAACTTCACCCGTGTTATTCAAAATGGCTGCAGCGATCGCCGCACAACTTAAGCCAATCGCCCAATTTGTGTAGCCTTTCCTTTTCTTTACCTCGTTAGCAGCTGCTATTATTTCTCTATGCACTTCGTCCCAGAGACCTTCATCGTTCGCAGTGCTTTCATTTATGCCCCTGAGGACAACACCAGACACACTCGCTGTTGACCAAACCGGAACGCAGCTCTCACCATGTTCGCCAATCACATATGCCTTGCAGGAGCTTACTGCTACATTCAATTTCCGCGAAATTATATAGCGAAATCGCGAAGAATCCAAGGTTGTTCCACTACCAAGTACCCTGTGTCTGGGGAATCCAGAGAGCTTCCACGCTAGATATGTCAAAATGTCTACTGGATTAGAGACCATCAAGAGCACACTATCAGGACTTATCTCGACAATGTTAGGAATGATATTTTGTATGATCTTCGCGTTTCTCTCCAATAAAGACAATCGAGACTCTCCGGCGTTCGCACGAACTCCGGCTGCTATGATGTAAAGACGGGAGCCAACTGTCAGTGAGAAGTCTGTACCACCGGTAATTTTAGTATTTTTCTCAAAGCTTGCACCATGCTGTAAGTCAAGCACTTCGCCTTGAACTTTATTTTCGTCGCTGTCAATGATACAAATTTCATCTGAGATTTTCTTTGTGAGTATGCAAATGGCACATGCCATGCCCACTTGTCCAGCACCCACAATGGTGATCTTGTTGCAGTCGACTGAAGGAGCATCGATGAGTTGACAGAGAAGTTTTTCTTTGAGCCTAATCATAGCCAGGCTTTGTTTGTGATCTGCAAGAGAAACAAAATAAGTGAAAGTGAATAAGCGTACAAATATTAAGCTCCTTTGAGACTTCAAAGTAAATTGATTTAAGTGTTCCGAAAAAAAGTATTTTTTATACCCAACCCAGTGTATATTAAGTTTGATGTATATATTGTTTGTAGCGCAGTGAAATAATCACCGTAGCCCCTAAGACCTTTTACAGATATGAATGGGACCGACCATGTCCGTCCGTCCGTCCGTATGTAAACAACTGTTAGGCCTTAAATTTTAAGGTAGCTGAAATTTGGTGGTTTGGCTGGAAGTCCAGTCCTTCAGATCAAGTTTGAAAATTAGCTAAATCCGCCAACAGACACGCCCACTATAACCTTGGATGCGCGACCATCTCTAATTTAAAAAAAATACTTTTTCCAAATTTTAGCTATGTTACAATTGTGCTAGCGCATTAATTTTTGGTATGTAACATTGCCTTGTAATTGTCTTTGAAGTAGCTTAATTTTTTTAGCCTTTTCATAAACCACTCCCACTTTTTAAGGGGGAAATGAAATTTTACCAAAAATTCTATGACAAAAGTTGTAGATATTAGCATTTTCTAACTTTCATGTATATATTGTATGTGCATCCGCCCACTTTTGTGCGCGTGGCGTTAAAAAAATGATTCTTTTAGTAGAAAAGGCGGAGTTTTAGGCCGAAATGTATGTAACCACCTAGGTTAAAGCATTCAATAGTTATATTTTTATATCCCGCCCACTTTTTGGAGGCGTGGCAGTTTCCTTTTGGGTATAGTCGGGTATTTTGCTATTCGTCATAGATGGACTGAAGCTTTTGCGTACGCACTGTTGCACTTTCCCACTTGTATTTTATTTTTTTGATGAATACTTTAGGGTGAGTCTGAAAGCGGAGAAATAAATTCTAGCAAGGAATAAAACTAACTTGTATTCATTTGCAAAGAACACTTTCGAACAAGGAAATAGGGGAAAACGACTCCGGGAGTAACAAGTCATAGACCGAACCACATTTAATATTTTGTTGGAAGGATGCTGGGGCATTTTTCAACCCGAAAGGCATGCGAGTGAATTCATAGTGCCCACTCGCTGTTGAAAAGCGGTTTTATGCCTATCTTTCGGATCTATAGGGATTTGGTGGAATCCTTTAGCTAGGTCAAGCGTGGTAAAATACTGCGCATTGCCTAGTTTGGAGAGTATATCGTCAATTTGTGGGATTGGGAATTTGAAGTCTATTGTCACGTCATTTAGACGCCTGTAATCCACAACAATCCTCCATTTTTGCTTTTCTGAATTATCTATTTTTTTTCGGGACTATACAAATTGGAGCATTGTATGGACTTGTTGATTTTACGATGATGCCGGATCTAAGCATATCTGATATTTGTTTGTCCACTTCAGTCCTATGTGCTTCCGGATATCTGTATGTTCTAAAATACACCGGAATGACGTTTTTCGTGGGGATTTTGTGACAATATTGTGAGACCGAAGACAATATATCACCCTCAAGGAAGAATACTTTCCTGAATTTCTAAATTGTTTTACATAAATATTTAATTTCTTCTTCAGTTAGGTCATCGATCTTAAGTTTTTTCGTGATTTCCTTGATATCTGGGTCTTCAAAAAATATTTCACTATAAGGCAGGGAGTATATTTCTTCTGGTGTTGACACAACATTTGGATTGCTAAAAATTAGGGGCAAAGTAGCTTCATTGGTAACTAAAAGAGGTTTCTCCAGGCCGATTTTTGTATGTAATGGCTTAAGAACATTACATCCTAAGATTCCGTCAAAATCACTGTTTAGTTCAGTTTCAAGCATTTTAATCTTGGTAGATGGTCTATTAAATTCCTTGAACAATGGAACGGTTACCTTTGATTTGATAGGGATATTGGAATTGATCGACTTTAGCAACAAGGGCTTTTCAAGATCCGTTTTGAAGGATCTATAAAATATGTCTTTCTGAATCAACGACGTACTTGCTCCCGAATCGATTAGCAACTTAATTGGAAAAGACTTGGTTTGTACAATTATACAGGGAAGAGATCGGAGGTGGCTGACTGAAAATTTTGAAAGCGTGAGTCCGAGTCGTTAGTTTTTGGATTTTCATTAGCAGGTATTTCTTTCGTACAGATGTGGTCTACTTCCATCTGTCTTTGCTGATTACTCCTAGAATGTCCTGAAAACTGCGCTCTTTGGTCTGAGTTTTGCGGGTTATTAAATCTACTGTTAGATGAAAAACTTCTCCTTGAGTAACTTGAACTACTAGCTCTTTGATCGTCATTAAAATGTTGAGAATATTGGTTTTTATTCCGGGAATTTTGATATTGGCCGTTTGGACGAAAGTTATTTTGGTTATTATTAAAACGGGAATTTTGATTGGGGATATTTGGGTAAAAGTTTGATGCAATTGGCCTGCTTTGGTTTGCTTGGAATTGAGATCTCTTGGCGTAACTAAACTTTTTGTGAAAGTTTTAATTAAATTAATTAAAATTTTCTTTGCTTCCCTAAATCCAGACGGATTCCTGGCTTGCAAGATTAGCTTCGGTTCACTGGGAAGTTTATTAATGAACAGCCTAAGAGCCATATCCTCGTTCTGCTGGCTAGTAAACCAAGCTGGGGTATTGTCTTCCAATCCGATTTTAATGTTTAGATCTGTCAAAATACTAAGTATATAGTCATACAATTGTTCGACTGAGTTTTTAAATTTAGCCAACTGAACAGTTTTCTTTTAGAATTAATTTAATTTGACTCCATTGTATCGGATTATTATTGTTAATTAAAACTATGTTTGCATGATCTTTTATTTTTTGTCTTATTTTTAATTCCAAAAATCCTTTCGATAATTCATCTAAATCTTTTACATAATCATAGATATAATCAACCTGTTTTATAAATAATTCTAGCTCTTCGGGTAAACCCGTATAGCTACTTATACTACTAATAAACTCTAACACATTCATGATTACTGCACCTCTGCTTTTTTTTGTCTTCCTTGTTGTTCTGCTATTCCCGCTCTGTAGTTTATCCCGCCTAAATCGATGTGTGATGTGTGCGCTTGGGCTTTTAAGTATTTTTGTGTCACTTGCACTCTTCTTTCTTTTTCTCTTTTGTATGTACTCTGTATGAGTTTTTTCTTATACTTTTTATATAGGTAATTAATTTTTTTTTGTAACTCGGGGGAATGGCTTAAATTTCTTCCTAACCGCGAAATAACTCTTAACCGCAATAAAAGAACTGCGTGTAAAATTACTATCAAAATGTGTGCAATTTTTTAAAAGCAACAACCGGAGTAAAATTACACATAGACAGTTTAAAAATCAACATCACAATGTTTAAATTTACTACCATTTGAATAATACACATTTGTGTGTAAATTTTGATGAGAGTGAGACGATTGTTTTGTGAGGCAACAAAGCGATTTCATTTCATCAGTTGAGATCAGACCATTGCCATGTCTTAATTTTGTTTGCGCTCATTTTTTGTCAATTTTTTTCATTAAACGAAATTGTTAGTTGTGCCAAAATGTTTATTTCTCTTAAAAATCTTTATACATATTTTCTACTTGGTTATCACACATTTTTAACTTCTTTAAGGCCTTCAACTTACAATTTCGTTTAATTTTACACAGCAATGAATTTGCAAAAACGGTAAGCATTTAAGAAACAAAATCATGCAGTTATCAGGGTAAATTATAGCCTCCTTGTACGCAATTTTGTTGAAATTTACACATTTTTTGTGTAATTTTACATATTTTAAGGTGTACTTTTAAACATATTCATACACAATTTTGTTGAATTTTACGCATTTTTAGTTTTAATTCAAACATTTTAAGGTGTAATTTTAATCTTATTCATACACAATTTGTTGAATTTTACACACAAACTGTTGAATTTTACACACAAACTCTGGAGATTAACACATTTTTTGCCACGCAGAAAGATATAAAATTACACATTAAAAGCTTAAAATTACTTCCGTGTGTAAAAATACTGCAATTATAGTTAGTAACAAGTTTCCTCGCTTAATGATAGTAAAACTACACAAAAATTTTTTAGTGTGTATAACGTGGTGAAGTTCTGAGACAAGAATCCTGAGATCCTTGAAAAAACTCTTTCATTTGATGGGTCGCCCTATTCCCACTGATACTATCATAAAAGATATATTTTTTGCTTTATTTTATTCGACCACAGTTAAAATAAAAATAAAGTTTTAAGTGACCCAAGACGTAGGGCGATTATGTGTAGGAATAAACTAAGGCCATCTAAATCCCAGGGGTCGTTTTTTTTGTTATTTTGTCAATTTCGTATGGGACACCCTGTAACTCAAATATCCTAATTTCCCCACCAGTGAAGACTAGTGAATACAATGAACTCCGCCCTCCATCTAGTGTGATGTAGAAGTTTCACGACTTGTCTTATATTTGTATAAATAGCCGATACTCGTTGTCTGGAGCCAGTTTTGAATCGGAATACTTGAAAACCGAATGTCGTTGTGAAAATAAAAAATATTGAATAAAATAAATTGCGTACCTTACCCAAGGCTATTTTTACCCCGACCTTGCAGGGGTTAGACCATAGTAAAAATTTAAATCAGTTTTTGACTGACTCAAAACCCATTGGGAAGCCGATTATGTGTGGCAATAAAATAAGACCAACTTTAATTCGACAGGCTATTAACCAGGAGTAGGTATTTTTGTAGGTACCACTTCCATCGCCCTTAGCTAATTAATAAAAACACCCCTAACACGTGTAAACGTCAATTTTTCCACTCTTCGGTGATTGAGTAACCCATCAATCTATGTAGAAATACTGCGGATACCCATCTGGTGGTGGTCGCTGAACCAAATAAAAAATCTATCTGTCTGAATAGAATTCTAATTAACCACATACGCGTGAGTTTTTTACCAACATGTTGCTGTTCCCCAAAAAAAGGTCCCAACGGCCAAAGGAATTCTACCATAATGGAAGTGCCGCATATTCGTCCTTTTTTTTCTGGTATTCGGAATGCTGCACATGCGAGTACATAGGGTAATTTTGGAATGCAGCAGATATGTGCGGAATGTGCAAGTGTTTCGTTGCAATACCTTTGTCATTGCCCTCTTTTTGTTACTTGTACACGTTGGTGCATAGTTGTGTAAAAGTTTGATGGTGATATAAAATGTGAACATGTGGCACGGAGGAACAAGAAAGTATTTTCGGTGCATGGCAGCTACCTACCTTATATGACATGAAATCACGACGCAAAGTAAAAGCACTTTGTCAAGTAGAGCTACCTAATAGGTGTGGGAGTGAAGTGAGCTTGTGCATTCTTTTGTTTCAGCTATAAGGACCTTATGGCACATTGGATGACATACCTTTTCCCACCAGCAGCCATGTAGATATCACCTCTATCCAAACATCGTAATTGCAAATCATACAGTCAGTACCAAGTCGTTACTCTGCTCGATGAAGTTGAGCTCTGAGGCAAATATACTATACCGAGTGGACGCGTATTCACAGTGTGTTATGCTTATTTGCTGAAAACCTCATGTGTCCGAGCATCTGCCATGCATATGCCCACATGAAGTGACAAATAATAACGTCGTCCTGTCTGCTGGGATTACCATGCAACGTCCGACTTTGCATAATGGGGAAACCACCGACGAACGACCCGAGCACTATCACCATAACGCGCGTCGCCAACTATACACCATTCGAAGGCACACCACATCGACCTCATTGCATTCTCATTTCCCGTATATACGCTGGTTGATATCGATCTTAATTGCACAATTAACCCCGAGTAGAGGTGAATGTTTCCTTGGCTGTGAGGATTCTATGTCCATGCGTATGGCTGTGTGGGATGCATCACTTGTCGTTGATGGGTATGCTGACGAGCAGGTAGTTTATATGATACAACCACAACGTTGCCCTGGTGATATTTTGATTGGTGTCACTTGAGACAAGTGCAGGAATCCTGCATTAGGAATCTGAAATTGTCCTTAAGTGGACTCAAGTATACTTGAGTTTGATATGACCTTAATGAATGTCAGGACTTGACAATAAGTAAATACGTATTTTGGTAATTATTCTAAATCAATTAGTAACTGTATCCGCCTTGTTCAGATTTTTAAACGAGCAGACACCCTTTAGTTTCAAAGGATATCAGCCTTTGTTTCATCTGAAATGTCCTTTGTGGATCAAATGTCACTACTTTGGTCGCCGATCTATGTTACTGGTAACGTTTTTTTTTACCCAATCGAGGGTATATTAATTTTAATGCACAGTTTGTAACACAGTGAAATAATCACGATAGACTCCTAAGTCTTTTTAGAGATATGATCGAGAGCGACAGGTGGATTGATTAAGCTATGTCCGTCCGTCCGTGTGTCCGTATGTATGCAATTTTCAGGTCTTTAAAATTGAGCTAGGAAACTGAAACTTGCAGCGTTGCTTGGTTCTCATTTTGTACAGACAAAGTATAAAAATTAAGAAAATCCGCCCACAGCCACGCCCACAATATACTTGAATGTCAGACAACCTCAAATTTACATTTTATTTCAAAATGCCTTTTGGTCAAGATGGACCAAACCTATAAACTCAAATTTTAGTGGAGAAAAATATCGGCCAGAAGCCTCAAGTAAGACAAAAATTGGACCGCCCACTCTATTGACCATGCCCACTTTTAACATCTTAAATCTTTGAAAACCTGATTTCTGGGGAAATTCATTCTAAATTTAAAAAAATTCTATGACGAATATTAAAGATATTACTATTTGCTTAGTTTTTTGCATACAAAGCATTGAGCTCCGCCCACTTTTGAGGGGCGTTTTTTCTGTTAACAGGGATATAAAACTGTAACGGTTGAATGCTTTATATTAGGGTGTTGCATGCATTTCGGCCGCAAACTCCATCTTTTTAACTCAACAAATCACTTTTTTTAACGCCAAGCCCGCAAAAGTGGGCGGAGGCATATACCTCATGCTCAAAAAGGTTAGAAAATGCTATTATCTACAAATTTTGTCATATAATATTTAGTTATTATTATTATTATATATTTACAATGTAATGAATTACAAGCTAATACTTAATTTAATGAGCTTCTAGCTGCAAAGACCTACCGCTCTATTTATTTAAGCTAAAGCTTAGACAATATAGAAATAGACAATATTTTAATTTTATTTATTTTAGTCATATTAAGATAAAATCCCTTAAAAAAGTGGGCGTGGCCAATGAAAAGGCCAAACTTTTTCTTCTACCTCAAAGACAATTAAAAGGCAATGTTAAATACCAAAAATTAGTGCGCCATTGTAGCACCATTGTAACATAGCTGAAATTCGAAACAGCGAACTTCTAAATACCCAACCGTCTTTACCCTTTTATCTCTCTAATAAAAGGGTAAAGAGGGTTTTTTTCTAAAATGTTTTAAAAAAAAATTTTAAATTTGGTAACACCAATTTTAAAATTTTTTTGGTCTGTTTTATATACTGAATGTCAATTATTTGTATTGGCCACGCCCCCTAAAAAGGCCGTGGGCTGAAAATTAGCTCTAATTTCGTTGGAATCATGAGAAAATGCGTTAAAAGCGAATATTAATAAAAAAAAACAGTTTTTTCTATTACAGTTTTATATCCCGCCGACTTTTTGGAGGCGTGGCAGTTTCCTGTTTGTTAGGGAGGGTTTTTTCCAATCCGTCACAGACGGATCACCCTCTTTACCCTTTTATCTCTCTAATAAAAGGGTAAAGAGGGTTTTTTTTTCTGAAATCTTTAAAAAAAAAATTTAAATTTGGTAACACCAATTTTAAAATTTTTTTGGTCTGTTTTATATACTGAATGTCAATTATTTGTATTGGCCACGCCCCCCAAAAAGGCCGTGGGCTGAAAATTAGCTCCAATTTCGTTGGAATCATGAGAAAATGCGTTAAAAGCGAATATTAATAAAAAAAACAGTTTTTTCTGTTTTTTCTGTTACAGTTTTATATCCCGCCGACTTTTTGGAGGCGTGGCAGTTTTCTTTTTGTTAGGGAGGGTTTTTTGCAATCCGTCAGGGACGGACTGAAGTTTTTACATACGCACTGTTGCACTTTCCCATTTGTATGTAAAAATTTAATTATTTATATTTTATTAATTATGGTTTATTTATTTAATTTTATCGTGTGCTCTATTTTGTTACTAATTATTTAATTATTTATTTGTTTATTATTCATTGCTAATAAATTTATTCTTTATAATTTTATTTGTCATTTTATCATATGCGTGTTTTATTTTTAATATTATAAATAATTTATTTATTTAAAAAATATCAAAATTCGTCTTATTTATTTTTTTTTATTATAGGAATAATAACCCATTATTATAGTAGTGGTTAGTGTGTGTGCTTACTACGCCGGAGGTCTGGGTTCGAATCCTGCCATCGTTACCTGAAAAAAAAAGACTTGTTCCTTTTCACGGTCCCCACCTCCGCGAGGGTTTACAAGCCCTCCGAGTGTATTAAATGTCTTGAAAAACTTCTCAAAGTGCCGTTCGGATACGGCAAAAAATTGTAGGTCCCCTTGTATGTAAAGAAATTAACACACCAGCATACATTGTTGAGAAGTTGGCCCTGGTTCAACTCGAGCTGTTGCGCCACTCTATTTATTTTATTTTTATAATAACCTATATTATTTTGAGAGTTATACATTAGTGGGCATTAACTTCACTTGAGTTGCGACTTAAAAGGATCTCAACAGAAATACTGTGTGAAACTTAAGTCTCAATTGAAGTGAAGTTGAAATCGTGTTTGGGCAAGGCTTGTTGGAGCCCACTGATGAACTAACCATCACGTCAGAGAAACGCCTATAGGGTACCCAGAGACTAGAACGAGTTCCATTTTTTAGTTTAAAGTGCCCCACAGAAAGTTAATATTATGCTTTTGCTAGCAATTTGTGTGTTTCCCAACGATTCCTTCTACAAATTTCTTTTTACAAATTTGTTAATTAAATCAACACTTCTTTTCAGTAAACCTTGACTTCCCGATCACGACACGTCCGAGCGCACGAGGAAGCTGAACTCCCAAATCAGCGCTGCTTGTTGAAAAGCGCTGGTCACTTGAAGTCGGTAGGTCAAACATATAAAACTTTTTTTTACTTTAATAATCAGGACCAGATTAAACGTAATTAATTTCCTTGTCTGATCTTCTTGTTACCAGTTTTTATTTTGCGCATAGGAAGGTATAGGTAAACTAAATTCATAGGTCCTTTACGTTATTTCAAGTAATTTTTTCACTATTACTCCATGCCGGGCATAAATTTCCAAATTTCTTTAAATACAATTACAGTTCAATATCCTCTATCAAACCACAGCAACCGCAAGCAAACCAATCATCATTCCAAGTACACAAAAGAATTCAACACAAATCAATATCAATTTCAAAGCATGTCAATAAATCTCCCCAACGTTCCCCCACAACTAAACATATCCACGTGCTACAGGAGTGCTTATTCAGGAGTACGATGCACTCTAGAGTCATAAATTCATTACAAATCCGACATGTATGCAAATGACTCAAGGACCTCTCTATGAACGCTTGATCATGTCGCACTAAAAATATCCTAGAGAGGGAGCGGCAAGAGTTCACACCCTTGAGTCTCTCATAACTAATCCACCGCAATCCGCGCTAAATAATTCAACATAATATCATTATGGCAAGTATTTAAATAATGACTTTCATTTTTTCGCACGGAATTACCATCCATTACGGTTCCCAAGACAAGACGGAAAGGAATACATGTTACATCCCGAACTTGATATATACAGTTCTCTCGCGGTGATAAATTTCGACACCGTGTCTCTATATAGACACTCGTATGCGAATCGAACTAATGCGTTGGGATTCGAGCTGCTTCCCTATGCAACCGGCACCGGCAGTCATCAAGGAACAACCAGCAACCACTCATCCCTTCAATCATGCTACACCATTCGGATCTCATTTGAAATTCCTTCGTGCCGACTTTTCGATGTAAAACACACGACACGAGAGTGTGTGTGCGTCTGTTTTAACGTGTCTTCTAGTCATCTCTTCATTTGCAGAGTTTTTCTTACGAGACACCAACCACCCCCACACAGTCTTACACCGCCTAATACCTTAAATGGAACCAGAGGGTGGCAGGAAAAAAAACCAAGGAATAAAAAAAAAACGAAAAACTCTTTTAACTCCCCCACTCGAAACGATAAGTATCTTTTTCTTACACGGATACATATCTCAATTTATGTGTTACGTGACCTCATATTCATACAGGATTTGATCCCTATAAGTGTTGGGGAAATTTCAAACGAAACAACATACGACATATACCCTTGTCGTGTGTTGTGTACAGGCTACAGGGTATAGCATTCGCATGTTTTGGAGCAGGGACCCTTTAAGGGAAAACACTTAAAGTCGATGAAGCCTTTCTGGCTCTCCTGCTCACTGTATCTCTGGGGGTGCAACATCCAACCCGCCATGACATTTCTCAAATGTGTAACATGTGTATCCCGGAGTCCACCCAAGACGTTCGGCTGTTGCCCCCATCTCCTCCGATTTACTGCTGCGAAAATGAGTATAACATGGATCATAAATAAAAATGTGACAAAGCGCGACATAAAAAGCTGAAAAACGAAAAATTTATTGCCATTTTCGGTATAGGGAGGTTTGTAAGCTTGTTTTGATAGCACCGCGCGCCGTACGCTACCGACACAACAGCAAAGAGCAACGAAGGAATAAAAAAAGTAAAGGATCACACAAGGGTCATGTGTGTGTTATTTCCTAGCTGTTTTTCTGGCGTTCAGCCTTTCAGATGTGTCGTCTGACATGGCGCACGGATGAAAATAAGAGAAAAGTTTCGTTTTTTCCTCGCCCATAGAATTTCCTTATTCGTTTCCGAAATAAGACCTTAACGCGTTAAACTGCAAACGCCTCGTCACGACTGTGTACCGAAAAAAAACCCCAACTTTTGAAACGCACGTATACGTATGACCGCGCCAGAGAATTTATAGCTGAGCGTTAATTTAAACTGACACACGTAGGCGAGAACTCTACTATAGCCGAGAACGAGGCATCTCGTATATCCGTGCACCCATGTAGGTCCTCGCGTGCCCTACCTATATGGGGGCGCGCATAACCTGCGATTGGATAAACTTAAAATTCATGACCTAACGAAAAATGTTGCTGAAATTTTAATTTATTTCCAACCGCCTCGTTTATTAGATTATGAAAGTAAAAATGTATGGCAGGGCGCAGCACATATCACCAGGACGAACGACATGGTACCTACGACATGGAGCGGGCCATAAACCATCGAGTATTGCACTCGTAGCTCTAGGTGGCAGTTAATTTAAAACCTTGAAAGCGAGCCTGGTTGATCCTGGGATGTAAATTATTTGGCGGCAAGCTTTGTTTAAGCCCCATGCTTAGGCAAAGTCTTAAGTCAGCCGAAATGTTGATGGTTTTTTCGTTCAGGACATGGACAATAATTTTGTGTGGGAACAGTGGCGCCAGCAGATCGGAATATGTATGGTCAATCCAGAGAGTCTGTAAAGAATATAAGAACCACGCGTGCAACCCATCTAAGCATCCATCAGATGCCTCTGAGGCAATCTCATGAAAAATATAATTTTTTACCCTGCCTCTGGGAGGAACTAGTAATTGAACTTAAAATCTTTGATTCAGCAGCTTGCACCTGTGCAATGTTTCTATTTCGATAATTTAACAGTTTTTTTGAGGTCTTGAGTTCAACATTTGAGCCGAGTTCAACACTTATTCCCCTGAAAAGATAAAAAGATATTGGACCACTAAATGTTCAGGTTTCGTTCACTGCATAATTCAAATTCCGATCAAGGACGAAACTTCAAATTAACATAAAGCTGAGACAAAAACTTAGCTTAATCTGTCGCATTAATTGGTGGAGCAAACATCTTTCCAACGAAGTAGACGAATGTCCTTACGAATTAAAAGATCCAAAATGCTAACATGGGTTCGTGGCGGAATGATATCAGAGAAAT
Source organism: Neoascia interrupta (assembly GCA_947623515.1). Classification (NCBI taxonomy): domain Eukaryota; kingdom Metazoa; phylum Arthropoda; class Insecta; order Diptera; family Syrphidae; genus Neoascia; species Neoascia interrupta. The sequence continues at coordinate 216,546,145 of OX392463.1, read as the reverse complement.
TATATAACCGACATTCATCAGAGTACTATTCAGCAAAGAGAGAGCAACAAAAACCACAACGTTGCGAAATCACATGCACCAGGACTCAATGACTGAGATTGAGTATGGTTCTCTTACTGACATCACGTGGGAGGATCTCACCTGAGTTCTCCCTTGAGTTTGGCATAGGAATCGTTCTTAACAACTCATATTAATATCTCGTGGAACTAGATTATATTTAAAAAAAAATTTAAAACCTAACAGTGAGCATGTTTTATATGAAAAAGTTTAAGAGGGGGCAACGTGGCGTAGACGCTAGATGGGAAAAAGAGATTCAGGTACCTAAGAATATGGAAAAATGAGAAGAAATAACGGTATGGACAATGGACATGCCGTACATATTCCTCATTATTTCACTCTAGAGCAAACTTCAGACGTTCTGCATAGGTTCACGAATGTGGAACAGTCCACAGCAATAATTCATAATCAAGAGATTATATCATCGCCTTTTCCTCTGATCCTCTGATCCGTACGCCAGGCATGAAATAATAAGAAACTTTAATCTGATGGAACAAATGGATCATTAATCTATTTTAAGACTTTACGTATAAAATTGTGAGAAGTTTCAGTGTATTCTTTTCCTCGTTCTTATTAGCGGTACTTGAATTCTCTGTGAGTTTGAAAGGACGATCACCAAATGCTAATGAAAGGTATTAGAATTCGCCTTGAACTGATTTCCCTCAGTGTTTTTTCAGTGTTTTTGCCAGAGTTAGTTAGAGTAGACAACTGGATAGCAAACCTGGATTTTACAAATTTTTTCAGTCTTTTCCACAATGTAACTTAAGCAATCATAATACAATTAACATTCAAGGAAAGGCATTTACTAGCAGCAAACAAGTTCCCGTTTTCTTGAAGCAGTCAATAGGGTATATTTTTTTGAGAATTTATTAAAAAAATGCTGTAAGACATAGAGGCGGTAAGGCTTGCCTTATACTTCAAGGTTTTTCATATTATTGCTCGTATATTTTTCAAATCCAAGATACCTTTCGCTTTGGTTTCGAATTGGTTGTGGATTGAAAATGTACTTTCAATGTCCTTATCCTTTTTACCCGCAACGTCAAATCCAAATTAAAATCAGCACTTGGCTTTTTCTTTTAAAAAAAGCAAACTTTTTACTCCCACAGCAAGAACTTGAGTTTTTTTAAATAGCAGACTGCATTTGCGAACAAACATGATTTATGCAGTTGCTATAATGCATTCATGAATCTGTTTGCTGAACTCATGTTATTAGACTAGAACATACTGTCCGGCGTTCTCAATCAGAGGACTTGTAGCGATTACTTGTACAGAATTAAAACAAACATAAAAGCAATCGCTACAAGGTACAGAGTAAGCACTTTTTCCAATCACTACAGGCACCGGCCAAACGATGTTAACACTCGGCAGCAACACATGCACCATGTACCTACACGCAGTGTTTTTTAAGAGTGTGCATGCACGTGTTTTTTTTTCCAATACATTCATCTGCCAGTCATCCAGCTCACTCGATAGCCGAACATGCCTGCCATATTTACACTGGGATTGGAAAATCACAAAAAGCTTGTTCATAAAATAACATGGACTCTGCATCCTGGCCGGGCAAAAAAGCATCGAAAGTGTTGCATACCTAATATTGGAGATCTTTGAATAAAATGCTAATTCGGCTGCAAATATTTGCAGTGTAAATATTACGTTGAAACGCGCACAACTATACCGTCGAAGAGAGATCCCCTCCTCCTCTAAATACCCATCCTCCCCAGAGCTTTGCATTTTATCCCCATCGATATTTTGAAAAGGACTCGCGGAGCTCAAAAGAGAGCTTCAATTCCCGACGTCTACACATCATAAAACATACTTTCATTATTGTAATCAATCAACCGTGTTTAATTTTTTGCTTTCATTTGAAATGTCATCTCGTAAATACATATGTATATGCATGTCCTTAAAGGTAGCTATGTATGCACATATCGTTTTAATTAAACGCCGTTATAAGCAGAAAACAATGAGACTCGTGTGTCCCTTTAGTACGATCAGACGAAGTAGATGCATTAAAATTGCAACAACCCTCGGATTGATTTTTGAAATTACTTTTGCCGTCACCACCCACCGCCGCGCCTCAGTGGTGGGAGCTGCTAACAGCCGTTGCAAAGTGGACCGCCTCATATCTCTTGCAACAGATTATGGCTGCGACGACGGAGCATCTGGCAAAGAAGATGAATCATCATACTATTCCTCAAAACTCATCCTTATACATGCATAAATGAGTGAATATCCTGAAATAAAAGGCAACATTTCGCATTCCGCTTAGCTGGACAAAGGGAATGGTAGAGGCTAAAAAAAAAGTGTGGGGGGAAATATAAAAATTTGTTCAAAGGCAAAAAGAAGATTAATTTTTCCATCCTTCTGCTGGTGATTAAGAGGAATCTTTGTGCAAACGAGTTGTGAAACCGGAGCAGAGTAAAATAAAACGAAAAAAAAGAGAAGAACGAACGAAAAGGGCTGCCTGCAGGACATTTTAATTTTTACTCCCTTAACTAATTTGTTGTGCATTTACATTACGCCGTTATGTTATGTGCGCTACATTCAAAGCGATATCCCTAAGACGTCCTCTAAGGGGAGAAGAAAATATATTTTATTAAATTTATTCCCTTATGGTAATATTGTTTTTATGGTCCTTATGGTTCTTCGACTGTTAAGGGATTGAGAAGTTTCCCAAATAGTGCAGGTTCTTGGGAAAAAGGGTTTTTTTTTAAAGGAAAAAAGTATCGTGTAAGGCTTGCGCCTCCAATTTGATGAAAGCTCGTTGTGTCGCTGTGGAAGATATTGTCCCAGAGTTGATGTTTCTGTTGGAAGGAAAAACGGAACCTGGTATAAGAAAGCTCGGTGGCCGCTTTAGTATCTGCCATTAGGATACATTTATGATTGTGTTGACACTTCTTGAAGCCTTCCATAAGTCTTCTGAATCATGGAGCTTGTTAAGAGTAAGGTTAAACGAATTCAGTTATAAACCGGAAATCGGTTCCAGAACCCCAGGCTCAAGTGCGCATAATCTATGTTTGAGAAACTAAATATACTCAATGGACAGTTTTTTCGCGCTTATTATATCCAGAAAAAGTCGAAAAACTGAGCAACCTTATAACAGCGTTTAAGTTGTTAATTTACCTCTACAACATAATGCAAATTCCGTAGTCTTTTTCTACTCGCAGCATTGGATACCATCTTGTGTACCTTGTCCTTTGAAGGTTAGCCCGCGTCATCGTCCTGGTATTCTTTGTGCCGTCTGAGATCATATTTTCTGTCATGCTACCGCGGCTAAGCGCTACTACGATGGTACGGACAGGCGAACCACCCAAAGGATAAGAAAATCATTTCTAAAGTACATTCACAGCGACGTTCCTCTCAATCTTTTGCCAACCGACAAGGATCTACAATTTGTACTAATAGTTTGTTTTTACTATTTTCTCTTGAACGTGACTGCATCAGAGAAGAGACGACAGATATTTTTATAAGGCACTCTAGAAGCTTTCACAAGCACAGCACGCAGCATAGATAGTGGTCTACAGCAGCAAGTTCGCTTGCATTCTCGTAGTAAAGGATTTTTTTCCATTAAATTTCAATATCATGCATAAGGATAACCATATACCAGGATATGACTATGCTAACAAATTCATGTTTGGAAGGAAGAGCGATTGGTTATGTGGTTCGTTTGGTTGAGATAAAGCAAAATACAAAGGTTGCCGCCTTACAAAACTATGGATCCTTAATGGTTTGGATACACTGAACATCTAGTTCAGTAATGCGAATGTGAGTAGGTATACCTACAGGGGAAAAAACAACACCAAAAATGCAATTCAGTTAAACTGCATTTTTTGTGAGCAAAAGGATTTTTCTGATTTCTTGGCAAACTTAAAAGAGTAAAATAACACAAATGCTAGTCGTTTCGGTTATTTGTGTGTTGCTTGCTATACCTACCTTCTCATTGCAACTGTAATCCTTTTGCCGGAAAGTCAATTACTCCGAAAACGTTCGCCACAAAAAAGTATTAATCTGTTTTTTTTTGCAACTTAGAATAACATTTACGATTTGTCTATCTACCGGGAAGAGATGGAAGAGTCGTAGTTAACCGGGATTGATTGCTCTCGTTTATATGTTTTTTTTTGCAACGAAAGCGGTTCAATGATTACAAAGCTTACCAAAGCGCCTGGGTTAACTTTGGTCGAAGAATGCTCGCCTTCTTTTGACAAGCAACAAGTTTGAAATTTCCTAATCAAAGACTGATTAGGGACTTTTGTAATAAGGCAGAGGTTTTTAAAACAGAGGTCGGTTTTTTATTTTCAGCGCTCTTCTGGGAAAGAGTTTAATTACGAATGCTTTGCATACAAAGAAAAATACTTTTATTTAATTCGATTGTATTTTTTTTTTAAACAGCAGACAAAAGTAAAAAGCAAGCGTAACCACAGAAAAGCAACTAATTATATTTTCCGTCTTCAATTTCAAAATAAAATTTTAATGAAATACATTGCCTTCTTTACCTTTGAAACAAACATTAAAATTCTTATATTTTTAATTGGCTTGTGTGCTTATATGATATTTTTATATTTTATTACTAGTTAGTGCTGTTTTAGTTTTTGGTATTTGGTGTTTTTTCCAGAACTCAATTTTCAACAAATCATGCTGATTCATACTTCTTCGGGCATAATATATATAAAATACTTATTATAGATATTATATTAGACTAATATTAGACTAAGATATTATATAGACTAACTATAGAAACTAAAGAAAAAGAGTTGCTATGTAAAGTAAATAAATGATAGGTATACTGCAAGGAATGATTGCAAAAGGCTTCACCTTACATCGGCTGAAAACATCAACCCACATTGGTTCATTTAGTTGCAGATATTGACGGCCATTGATTATTCGTCCGTCCGTCCTTCAGTCACTCCATGTATGTGAAATTCTAAGGCCTTTAAAATTGACCTGGAAAGCTGAATAGGCAAAATATGAAAATTGATAAAATTGGCCTACAGCCACGCCCACAAAAGACTTCAATGCAAGACTACCTCTAATTCATATCTTATTTTAAAATGCTTTTTGACCAAGTTGGACAAGGCGTAGGAATTAAAATTTTGGTGCAGGGTAAAAGTGGCCAAAAGACTTTAACAAGACAAAAAATTGACCGCAAAAAATTGACACGTTCGACCATGCCCACTTTTAATATGTCAGATCTCTAAAACCCTTCATTCTGCTGGATCCTCGAAGAGGAGTTTTCGAGTTTAATCAATTTTTATACCTCATCCCATAGGATAGGAGGTATATTAAGTTTGATTCATAGTTTGTAACATAGAGAAATAATCACCGTAGACCCCCAAGACCTTAAGGACATATGATCGAGACCAAATTGTTAGTCGAATGAGCCATGTCCGTCCGCCCATCCTTAATAGAATGGTAGTTAATAGAAACTGAAATTTAACAACCACGATTTATGACACAATTCGGAGCTTGAAAGTGGTCGATTGGGATGGACTATAACGGCCACTCCTTGCTCATTTTCGAAGAAAAATTGTCCAATTATGCCTTTGAACCAAAATCCGCACCTAACATTGACTCGTTTTGGGTGTATCTACTTTTCAATGTATGCGTGCGGGTTTTCGGTGCCCCAAATGCGAAAATTCTGCTTGTTCACATGACTTGTCAAGATCAAAATTAGCTTCATCTGAAAAGATGATTTTTTTTTTGCAAAACCGGCATCTGCTCTAAGTCGATCGCAGTTGTTGAACCGTATACTGAACCATATTCGTTCAGCGGAAGGATAAAACAAATTATCATGAGCTTAGTGTTACCATTCACGAAATAAGCACTAGTTGAAAAAAAAAGTTAGATGGCGGCCCTTTAATATCAAAAACCTATACAACTTAATAAATGTACTAAATCAAGAACTGAACGAAAACAAACTTAGACTTCATTAAAGTCTTTGCAGAGTCTTTCCCAGATCACCATAAAAAAAAAAACAAAATTTTATCGTAGCAGTACCTACGCAAACAAACCTCACTCAATTAATGACACAATTTCCACTTTTAAAGTGATGTTCCTCATTTCAAATTAGCCGAGTCGGCATTTCTTAAAATAAACATAAATTGATGTAATCTAGGGCATCATCCGAAGCACATCCGTTTGGTCTATCTAAAATGCCTTGTATCCTTTCCGGCCACGTGTTGGGCGATAACAAAACTCAATAAAAGCAAATTTCGCTCCTTCCGTTATCGCGAAAGGCGTACAACATTATTTCCAAAAGGAAGTCATAGATATTTCTATGAACCTCAGCATCTCCGCACCACCGAACACTGACTTTATGAAATTTACCATCGAGCAAAAGAAATTGTCCTTGCACTCCGACCCGGACGACAGCAGGCAATCATTTCCGGCAAATGAAAAATTAACAAAGCACGTAAATAAGCCAAAATAATTTTTCGTAATTAACCAAAATGAGGGTTGCGAAAAATTAAATCATTACGGGAATTCCAATCAACCCAGCACCAGGGCAAACCACCCTCGAAAAACACCCGGCCATCACACAGTCATCGTCGCGTCGGTCGTTGGAAAAAGCGTCGCTGGAGCGCCACGCAGTAGTCAAAACACAGTGTTTGGCTGGAAGTCATATCACGCCTCGTCGCCTCGCTCATTTAAATACACGCCGCCGGTAGAGGCAACATCGGCGTTAGGGCATAGAATGATTATCCTGGAGCTCAGCTGAAAATCACCACGCAACATAGCGAATCTTTCTTTCCGCTTACCCTTTATTAACACATTAAACGCCACCACCAGGCATCAAGTACCAACGACTATACGTCTGCTGTGAAAAATTGAGGCACCCTCTTCAAAAATGTTGCCACCTACCGCCCGCGATAAGGTAACGGTGGAGGCTGTAGCTGTAAGTCCTTACAAAAAAGGAAGAGAACATTTAAAAAAAAGGAAAATCAACAAAAAGCCCAACATGCAGATATACATAATGAGTGGGGCGCTTAAGTTCATTTATATGGTAATTCGGAAAACACTCTGAATACTAATGGCATTCGCGCGATACGAATTATTTCGAGGAAATTCCGTGAAAACAAGTGTTTCCGAGGTCTCTGCCTGGGCCACGCCACCGTCGCCACCATTCGCGTTGCTGATCCTAATTTTTATCTGATGAGCCTGATGAGCTCGCTCTATACAGACAGGGTAGTGGCGTACACCGCTTTAATCTGAGTGAGTGACGAAATTTGGGCTTAATTTCTCCATGTCGATTATTACGCCTGTCTACATCCGCTATCGTGGCGGGCAGAGCTGAATTGTGCGTATGTCGTATCCTGGAATGAATTGCAATTTAGTCTGCAGGCATGAATGCAGCGTTGATTGATCTGACACACACTCAGCGCATATGCTTACGCGATGATGGTTCTGGCACATTTAAGCGAACATTTTTGTACTTAGAGGCGGATTCCTTTCAGCATTTTCAGGAAAATTGCATTGCACACCTCAGGTGAAGTTCTGTTTTTCATACCGAAAGTAGTCCTCCTCATGACATCATGTTGAGTAGTCGGCTAAAGTACAATCTCTTTGACGGCAACGTAACATCCAACTGCTATATGCAACGTCATCTCAATGGCTCAGTTAAATACGATCATGTTCGCTTTCTTTTGAAAATAAATTGGGTTTACTATGGCAAGAAGCAAAATAAAAACCATGCAATATAAAGGACGAAAAGGATTCCCGGCAAAACACAATCAGATTATGTCATTTTGCTTACAGTTGAAGATGCTGTCATGTTGCGGGTAGAGTAGGTCGTTGTACCCGGATTTTGGGCGAGTAACTCACATTTTCTCTTTGGTTCACTGAACTGTTCAATAAGGGATCCAGGATATATTCAACAAATGAGAAGGTTAATTAAGAAGTCTGTTATGATACATAGTAGATAAGATAATACAATTTATACCAATCAGAAAAAATAATTAGGGTAGTCCTTAGTGAAAGCCTGCCAGGCGAAGAAAAATTTCAAAGTGTAAATTAATCAAATGGTTAATGTGTAAATGGTACACGCCCATAAAAAATAGAGGAACCTGAAAGTGGAGAAGACAATCTCCATCGAACGAAGTTCATACCATTTATTTTACTCAAGTTTCTCAGCATCCATTCAATCACTTCAACTTTATCGACACATGTTCCAGAACATCTATCATCAATAAAATAGCCATAACCAGACAAGCAAAGGTCTTGGCAACTTAAAAAAACCTTAACAAACCTTTATCACATTTTAATAATTCTTAAGACCCGGGTTTTCCAAGAAGTGTACACTGCAAACACATGGGAAATTTTTTTTAAGCCGAGTAACGAATTTGTTTTACACTCTAACCATATTGTGCTGTGTGTAATGAGTTCACCCCATACAAGGGCTCCCTGAAATTGCAACATAGAAAATCACGTCAAAAAACAGAAATTTTAAAAATACCAAAAAATCTCCACACAAATTATTGGCGTTTTTTCCTAGGAAAACACACCAGGTTTTTTGGCGTTAATGCTGAATTTTTTCAAATAGAAAGCCAATTTTTTTGGCGATTTTCCAAATTTAAAGTCACAAATTTTTTTGCGTCTTTTCCAAAACATATTTTGGCGTGATTTCAGGGATCCCATACCCACAATTAGATGCGGAACCCGAGAGGCCATTTGCGAAGTTTTTCGATACAAATGTTACTCTCCTCGGAGGGTTTGTCAGAAGGTCGAGGAGGTGGGGACCGTGAAAAAGCAGGAGTCTTTTTTTTTAGATTACACAGGAGATCACTTCTTCTTCTAAGTACACTGAAAAAAATATTGGTTGTCATATTGACAATCGCCGGTTGTTAACCAGAAATTGTCACATTGACGAACAAAATTGTCAATATTTTGTCAAAACTTTCGATAGCATTGGACACGTTTAACAACCAAATTTTCAATATGACAACTGTCCGATTGTCAATTTTCGGTTTTCAGTATGACAACTAAAGTTTATCATATTGACAACCAAATTTTTAAGTCTTGAGACGAATTGCAACAGAAGAACGTGATTGTAATATTAACAATCGGAATAGTCAATGTCGATTGTCAATATGAATACTCGCATGAATGAGTCATGAAAAAAGGCGGTGTACTGCAAAGTAAAATAACTGTTGTATTTCGAGCCTGGTTGTAATATTGACAATTGCAGTTGTCAATGTGAAGGTTTTGCTTTAAGTATTCATCACATTGAAAATGGCAATTGTCAATATGAAAATTGGGGTTGAGGCCTGATTGAGCTCATCATGACTGAGCATGATTTCATTTCAGTTCTGCTACGTTCGTGAAAATACTCGCAACGGGCTTGATAAATAGTAGTTTTGTGAAAGCTGCTTTGATTTTAAAAACGCAACTTTAAGTATCCATTTACATAACGCTATTTTTGATTTAACTTTTCTGTATTTTTTTTTTCTTTTCAGGTTTTTAAGTTCTGTTTTTGTATCTTTTTCCACAGATTTTTATTTGGATGTTGATATTTAATAACATGAATTAAAAAATATGTTTAACTAATCTCATTTTTTTCTTTTCAGTTTTTAAATTTTCTTTTGGGTTTTTCTTTCAGATTTCTTAAATTTTGTTTTTGATTTTAAGTTAATTTTTTTTAACTACATTTATTGTAGATTTAAAAACGAAAAAAATAAAGATAAAAATATATCAATTTTGTTTTGCTTGTTTTTTTTTTCAATTTTTATTCATTTTCAGTGATTATTTGGCTTCAAATGGAATCGCAAGCGGAAGAATGCAAAAGAATTTTGGAGTTGAATCCAAATAAAGTTTCCGATTATTTGGGGTTTTAATTTTCGAAACCCAAATTTGCAACCTGAAAGCTTTTTCATCGCATTTTATATCGCCTTTATCCCATTAACGATCCGAATACTGTAGCCAATAGTGTGACAACTGTGATAATCGCATTAACAACTTCGTTTTTCAATATGAAAATCCAAATTGTCAATTTGAAAACTGCAATCTTCATATTGACAATTTTGATTTTCAATATGAAAACCGAAAACTTCAATATGAGGAAAGCATTCATCACATTGACGATTGCGGTTTTCACATCAACAATTAAGATTGTCATATTGAAGACCGTCTTCGTCATATTAACAACCGATTTAATTTGATGAACAGAATTTCTTTATTTTGACAATCTCGATCATTGGCTCAAAAATGACAACTTTCTTCTTCACTATGACGAACTTTGTTGTCAATATGACGCACCTTTTTGGTTAAGTGTAGTTAAAGTGGTATAGGGAAAAACCAGCCTTGAAACTAGATAGTTAGTACGTTTTTTTAATACTGAAGTGCAGTACGTAATGCGGACTTCTTTGACTATTTGCCCAATTTTCGGGTTTGAAAGTCTTAAAAAATGTTTCTTTTATTAATTTTGAGGTTGTTACAATTGTTTTTTAGTAAGTCTTCTATCCTTAATTTAAACGAATATTAATTCTTCTTCTTGCAGTTTTTCTGTTTATATCCGAAGTGATGGTTGTTTCTCGAGCTCTTGTGCAGTGTACCCTGCACATAAATGGAGTTCTATTGAAACAGGTATAGAAGTTCAAGTATTTTGGGGTCTTTTGCACGAAAGATGGAAGGAGTTGTACCGTCAAACGATAATGACCGTCAACTTAGATCTCTATTATCTCCTTTAATATAAGGAATAGGTCGATCTTCGTTGATTTATCGACCGAATGCCGATGTAGCGAAATCTACGCAATTTAACTCGATGTCAAGAACGAATTCAACTATAACTTTGTTGGATAACTATATAACATTAAGCTTTCTTTTTATCGGGTATTTGTACAATAATTCTTAACGGTCTTTTTCCAATTTACTGAGCGAGGTTACGTTATGTTTGTGTTTGAACTTAAGGCGAATTCAAATAACATTAAATGATGTCTGCTGTCCAAAAAGAAGCGCCAGATTCAAAATTAGTTATTGATATTTATTTAATGAAAACATTTAATAAACGTTTAAGGAATGAAGTGCGATATTGGCTCCAACAGGAGTGGTACCGAGTTATCCTGTAGAATTAGCCAAACTGGAGCAATAGTAAAGGAACAAACCAGCCGGTCATCCAGGAAATCTGAGCTTGAAGTGAAAGCAAAGATCTCAGTTTTTAATTCAGTGTTCGTTCCAACCCTCATCTATGGTCATGAAACTTGGGTGATGACCGAAAGAACTAGATCGCGGGTACAAGCTCCCGAAATGAGACTTATGAGGTTTGTTGCTGGTGTTATTCTTAGGGGTAGAGTGTTCGTAGAATTCTTAATGTTGATGACCGACTTCCCCGAGTGGAACGGTCAATTCTTCGATGGTTTGAATACTTTGTTCGCAGGCCCCCCGACAGACTTTCTAGACAGGTAATGTGGCTAACATTATTTATAAGAGATATAAAAAAACCGGTCACCAAAAATGATTTGATTTGATGAAAGGCGGAAATTTGTAAACTGGCGACGGCATGTTTTGAGTTTATTTTAACTTATTTTTTTTTTTAACTTTCAGATGAGAACATTTTTTTTTTTTTTTTTATTTAATAACTTGTAATATTTTTGTAACTTTTTATAATTGAATCCAGATCATAGCTATTTTTTTAACACAAAATACAAGTGAAACGATACCTATTTAGCTATAGTGCAATCGCCATTGACAGGACGATAATACTTGACAGATATTTTCCTTACGCTGTCGGCTGGACTTAAAGCATTACTATCGAAAAAGATATCGATAACGTTATCGTCATGCTTAATTTGACGTGTTCAAGAACTTATGCACATAAATTCATCCTTGAGATCGTCTTTGGGCGTACGGCATTGTTATTCTTTTTTATAAGAACATCGCGGATGTGTTACAGGCTTCCACCCGCAGTTTTCCTCACAATCGTAGTTCGAAACAGTTTAAAACCAAATTGCATCAGTACCTCCTTTCTGTCCTCTAGTTCTTTTCACCCGCCTTGTGTTAATTCAATATCAAGGTAGTCAGAAATCCTTGAACGCGGGTAAATTATAAAAAAAAGTGGTGGGTGCTTAGAGGGTATTTTATAGCACTTCTCTTTCTTTGCGGATGGCAAAGCTAAATCATATTATATAGATATTAATGGCTTTCAAATAAAATGAAATGGCTTTCAATGGTACTCAAAAAAAAAAAAAAAATTAATGGCTATTGACAAAACCTTAATTTATATGAACGAAATAAAGTTGAGAAGACAATAGAGCCCTGTGGTACACCTGCCGTCAACTACGACATTGATTGATCTACCATGCAAGAAGTTTTCTATCTATCGACACAGGTTTTTGCGGGAAGCCGTTAGATACATGTTTAAATTGCAGGTCTGGCAGATTATGCAATGAAGACCGTTAAAGCATGATGACAGAAACATTAAGGCTCAGTATAACCAATAGCAAAAAAAAAACAGTTGATTATGAATTACCGAACAAGACTTAAGGAGTCTTTATCATCATATTATTTTTGTGGCTTTACTTCTCGGCAAAAAATTGTTTTAGAAAGGATGTTCCAAACTGAAACGAAAAGACTTCACTGCATTATCACTTGCTCATTCTAAATAAAATTCAGATGACTTCTTTTGCTTATAAATGATCTAACAGAATAGTTAACTCACATCTATTACCATCAGGATCTCAGCTGCCAACGCGAATCCGAAAGTCTTTTCACCAGTTTGTACCAAGGAGGCGTGTAGCGTTGAATACTTCCTTGGCTGCCAAAAGTACAAACACTAAATTCCCGTTTCTACTCAATGAATTTTATTATGTTCCTTTAAGGAAAAGTCAATCAATCATTATTCAGATTTCAGAATGCCTTCAACCCAGCTCTTCCCCTTGGTCCTTCGAGCTGCATTCCCTGAAGCGAATATCAGAAAAGCATGGCGTTCAGTGCCCTGCCTCCGCAGTCCATAGCCAAACGAAAGAAAAACCCTAGAAAATAAACAGTTCCATAATGGTTTGTTCCCCAACCATTCTGGAACTGTGTATATAAATGCACGTACATCCATGTGAGTCCCATTGCAAAGGAGGAACAAAGTCTTGCCGATTGCTGAAAGCAAAAATATATATTGCATGGCGAAAAAATGTTTTTATCCCTACACCAGACCAGTGCCATAGAATGAACCGAAAACTTCTTCCCAAGACATTCAGCTCGTCCGACAGAAATAGAGACTTGAGCATAACAGCAAAAGCGGCAGCAGCTGATGGTTATATCGTTAGAGTTGTTTCCTGGGTCCTGAAAAACGCCGAAGAAAATAGCAAAATGAGTGAATTGTGTGCGCGAATATTTTTTTTAGTATACTCGTTCCATCCTTCTTTGGATATCATTGTTATCCTTTGTGATGGGTCGTAATGGAAAATAACGAAGGAAATGTATACCTTCGAAACAGATGAAATAAGAATCTCCTTGGAGGATGTTTTTTTGGATTCTATTCTGCACAGTGCTTTTTTCCTTTTCTTAACAAAATAGCGGCTGAGAAAAATAACGCATACCGTTATTGAATTAAGATAGAGACAGCGGGAAAGAATAGAAGAGGACGAGATGAAAGGCAAAAAAAAAAAAAAAATCAAGTCATTGTAGACGAGACCACGAATAGGTATCTAGCTGCTTCTCGTTTTAGGTCGGACGGAAAGCACTATGCGCGAATTTTCTTTTCGTCTTGAGAATTTCCCAGGAACGTATTCAAGTTCATAATAGAGTCTCTTGGAAGGATATTATGCTGAGTAAGTGAAAATTGGAGTAATATTCCAATTTAGAGTTTGTTAGTCTTTTGTGTTTTTGCTCGCCCGAGGTGTGAAACGGAAACCAAATGCACCTAGGTTGCCTATTGGAGCGGACGGTTGAGAAAAGGACATTTTAAAATTTTTTCCATTAAATTGATGCATTGTGGTGCTTAAACGCGATATGAAACCTAAGAAATCATAAGAAATAAGGAACTATAAGGACAACTCATTGTGGCAAAATCAATGATTAAAGATGCGTCCAATAGCTTGTTAAAGAAGGTAAAGGCTAGAGTTCCGGAAAGGACTTAGTCTAGGAGTTTTTTTTTTTTTTTTCAATAAACGTTAGTGCAAAGTACGCGAAGTATTTTAATACTGCAACAAGTTGCAGAATTAAATTCTATAGAAAGAAGGAAAGGACTAGTAGGACTGCTAGTACCAAGAAAAAAATGTAGTTTGGTCTCAAGACTCTCCGATATGTCTGCTGGAAGCTATTTCTAATCTAAGTCTGAGGAATAGGAGTTTCTGGCCCGAGTTGAGCTTCCTGACATCCTTTTAACTAGCTCTCTTTATACTAACTCAGTTACCCTATATCTTAGTGCGGGTCCTTGTTCAACTCAATAGCATTCAGCGGTTCACAGCTTTTGAAGTTATTGTGTGAAGGCTGATGGCTGTTGCAAAAACACTATCATCATCATCATTTTCTATGACCAACCAGAGCATCTCGGCTAACATGACCTGTCTAGGACCTGTGTTCTGCAGTGATCTGCAGGCGGTTGAGGATATAGCACACGTACTGTGTGAATGCGAGAAAATTTTTAGGGGAATATACCTTCGAAAGTTTAGCGGAAGTAGACGGCACATACTTCTAAGGTCTTCTAGGCTTTTACAGGGTAATTGGCTGTTTCAACAGGAAGGATGTTTAGGTTGCTTTGCCTTTTGCATGTTAAGTTCAAATGGCTCCCCAGGGATAGCGACGTGCCCGTTTTTGTGCCTAGTGTCTGTGTGGTGGTCCTGTTCACCACACCCCTGTTTAACCTAACCTAACATAACCTAGCTTCACATTTAAAGACCGGTTGTGGCGTGTGTTAAGACTTTAAGAAAAGAAAGAAAGAAAATTTCGATTCGTCACACTAAAAATCAAGAAAACGTAGACCAGATATAAACGAAACAATTGTCCACCGGAACCTGCCTTTTATGCTAAATTATTATCTGCTCGATCCATTATTTTTCTTAATGCTAGAATCGCAATGTTGCGTTGCTGTGTGCGTACGTTAATGACCTTTGCCATATGCGTTGCCAAAACTTTACGATACTTTACGTCAAACTACGCACGCAGCACATTTGCAAAACGAAATGCCGCTTTGCGTTTTGGATCAGGAAATTGTAAAGTAGCACCTCAAACACATTCAATTTCTGTTGAAATATATTTGCAAACGAACCAAGTTGCCCAGCAATGAAAATAAAATTATTTCTGTTTATTCCATTACAAATATATCCAAGGTGGTGGTAGTTATTTTTTATTCTGACAAGAAACAGAAACAACCCTTTTTCGTCCCCTACTACTGACGACAAGAGAACTATACTCACTCACCACACAATGAATGAGCATGAGCTTGTTCAACGGACTCTAAAGTAGAAGTAGATCTACTTTTGCGTTGTAGATGCGTCTACGATATTTACGGTCAAACGTGGGGTGAAGTTTTGAAGTAACATTTCGTTTTGCCCCATATGCGCCCGTTGTTTTTACTCTGCTTGTCATCGAACGCACGCAGCAACACAACATTGCGTTTTGGACTTAGCTTCCTTGCATTCCTTCGAGTACGAGTAGGTTCATTTGTGGTAAGTGTGGGTAGGGGCATTAGAATACCCTTACCTAGGGGCAAGTGTGTGCAATTTGACTTGATTTGTTTTTTTGACAAAAAAGTAGTAAAATTTATAAGTAATTGATCAGTCATGCTTCGGAATTAGAAGACAAAATATGTAGTTTCAATATTATACAATTTACTACTTTTATTTTTACGCAACATTCCGCTGGGAATCCTTCTCGAAAGTAAAAAATGTGCACACTTACCACAAATGACTCTATATTATAATCTATGAAAATTCAAATTTGTATTTTTGGCATTGACATTTTTGACAAACTCAACCTCTAAGTGTCTGTTCCGATGCTACTGAAGATGTATTCCACTGACCTAAGCGCACTCGTGACGTCTTCCACGCATTTCAACGAAAAGCATCATCTCCTGCTGCAGAATACCGCAACACTTATTCCAAGTCGTTTCCGCCCTCATCCTTGAGAGCTCATTACCTGCTCCGTTAAAAAAACACCCAACATTTCATACACGCTTCTCATAACGCTGCTTGACAACACACACGCACTTGGGATTTCCTTTAAAAAGCCTGAAGTACCCTTTAGGTTTGCTCTCGTTTCCTCGTCACCGTGCTTCCAGTACAGAGCACTAAAGTGCTCTCCAGGATAACCTGAAATTGCTCAAGAGAGCAAAAAGGTGCAGAAGTGTTTATTTCTGTGAAAGTGAGCAAATTTAAACCCTCCAGCTGTAGGGGTGCGCGCCGAAACCTTTCTTTTACCCACAAGGATGTTCTTGAGGTAATCGTGGTTCATTCTCATTCTACTAAAGTGTGCATAAGGATTTCATATGCTTTGTCGGGACGATCGATTGTATCTTATTCAGTGTTAATAATCCGGTGTTGTAATTCTGTGGAATAACGCTTGAAGAATGTTGACTTTTGGACTTAACTGAGTCCTAAGTAATGTGTAACTTATCGACTTTCGTTTAAGGCACTGTCATCGCATGGAGCAGTTTTCGCAAATCTCCATGTCCTTGCAATTTTCGTCTTTTTGACTAAAACTTGCAACCGCATTGTAGCAAAGCCCGAACTTGTTTGTCTTCGGTCTTTTTGGCAAAGTAGAAACTATGGTAATATTTTTGCAAAGCTCCTCTCTTTGCTCTGTGTAAGGTAACACTCAGTTCACAAGGTATGTGTGCTTACATCTCACTCCACAACGTGCGGCTTGTACGGCTTCAATCCATCTCAAAATTCGGTTTTTATAGACAGAATGTTGAAGCAGCACCCGCCTTTTGCACAGACGAAAAAAGGAGTGAAAACCCCTCGAAACACAATAACGGAAAGTATAACCTGTAACAAGTACCGGTCCCTCTCCTGTAGGGTCACTATACAGTGTACATCACCTGCCGCCGCCATTGCACTGTTTTTCCGATTTTTGCGGGCTTTATTAAAAAGTTTCTTGTTTACTTTGAGTCAAGAGTGATGGGGGTAAAATCAACAATTTGCATATCGCAAAGTTATACACAAACATCGTCGATAGACGGGCTTATGGGATGGACGAGGTACAGAATGTTTTTTTTGTTTTGTAGGAGGTAGGTACTCTCCTTTTTTTTCTCTTATGTACATCCCACACGAGCCAAAGGATGGCGATGGATTTTGGCTCAGCAGATGCAAATTCTGATTCCAATTGGTATTCTTTTGAGGTAAAAGATTTACGAAACTTTTCAGAGGCATAAAGTTCAGGTAATTATTAATTCCTTTCAGGAGTGCCTTGGACGAGAGAGATGTAAATCAAATTTCCCCTGTAAAGCGATGCATTTTAATGGATTAATACTTTGCGAAATGACTGAAGGAGTTTCGGAATATTATCGGAAAGTCTAGCCCAACTAAGTGGTAAATGTTTTCTATAAATATTTTCGTTGCTAACACATTTATTACACCCACTTAATTTAAAACGGAACATGAAAACTTTTTAATTTTGTTGGAGCTCCACAAGTGTCTGCTTGTGTCTTATCCTTAAACGAGCAGCCCCACTCCCCGGTGCAGCTAACTTTTTAATCAGTCACTTAACTCATTGACATAATGTAATTTAAGGTTTTTGGCCAAACACTTGTGTGGGTAGGTGCTCCTCTTGTTTTCGGCCACATAACAAGCTCTCTAGGAGTCTCTAGTGTGCCATTCAGATGCAGTAGTTTGCATGCAACAGAGTATCTGGATGTAGGTACACAGGACGGAGCTGTTTGGGCGCTTGTCAAAATAATTATTTTACACTAAATCCCATTGCGAAAGTTTGTGCTGCTCTGCTGAAGCATCGTTTGCCTTTGTCGCATCATCAGCGTCATCAGCATGCTTCTTGAATGGATGTGGTTAAGTCTTCTCATCGCCGCACAACGGCGGATGTAGACTTCTCCCACCGAATCCCATTCAGATGGTGAATGTCATAATTAATTTCATGACACTACACAATACCTGTAGATACTCACACTTTAAGCATTGCCTGGCACATGCATAGTGCATACCTACACGCAGAGAGACACGTTTGACTTCGTTTGGCAGAGACAGAACCAGCAAACAGTCCTGTTGTGCACAAGTATGTGCGACATGAGTCAAGCAGTGGGTGAATGGATTCGTTGCACCTGATGCTCGTTATTTGATTTTATTCATGTCTCATTAAAAGTTGCAATCGTCTGCAACGAGGTTTGTGCACACAGGACGAAGAACCCGACGAGATCTTTATTAAAGCAGAACTATAGGTGGGTGTTTGGAGGATATTTAAAAACAAGTTTTATTGCAGCTGGATGTAGGTACCTACGTGTTGTGCGGAACGCACATTTCAGGACTTACCGGTGCATGCGGGATTTGGCATGCACCGGCAATCAAAACCCATGACACAAAAAAGTGCCACAATCTCATGATTTAGATCCCGATGTCCAATTAAGATGCTAATTAGCTTAGAAATAATCTTAAGTAAGTCAGCTTTAGCAGGGTTGTAAGACTGAAATTTCTAGAGCATAAGCCCCATTTTTCCTTCTCAAATCGGGCGAAGGACAAGAAGTTCGTAAAAAAATCAAGCGATCAAGTACAAAGTCATACAAGGCGCGATACGTGCGCTTTGATTCAAAGCGTACAAATGAATATTATTTGCATAAAATATTATTTTGTATTGTTGTTACTATTTGCTTTCAAGGCAATTTTTTAAGCGCATTGATTAAATTTTGAGTGAAAATTTAATAAAATATTCGCATAATATTTTTGCATAAGACTTAATTTAAAATACTGTCATTAAATGTATAAAGTTTTAAATTTAAAAAAAAAACAAAGCAAAGCTTAAAAATTTAAATAACAGCTCCACTTTTCTTATTTTGAAGTAAACTCAAATTGTTTTAAATACAGGGGGCCAAACAAATTTTTGTTGATATTTTCCTCTGTTAAAAAGCTTAACGAAAGCCAGACGCGTATTTGAGACCCGTTATCATTTTCCTTTACGGCTTAGAAAATGTGCTATTCCTTAAATTTTTGTGAAACGGTATACATTTCTATACCCGACCGAACGCAGTGAAATAGATACCGTAGACCCCTAAGACCTTTTAGAGATATGAATGGGACCGACAGGAGAATCGATTAAGCCATGTCCGTCCGTCCGTCCGTATGTAAACAACTTTTAGGCCTTAAATTTTAAGGTAGAAAACTGAAATTTGGTGGGTTGGCTGGAAGTCCAGTCCTTCAGATCAAGTTTGAAAATTAGCAGAATCCGCCCACAAACACGCCCACTTTAGGCCTGTATGTGCGACCATCTCTATATGTAAGAAATACTTTTCCAAATTTTAGCTATGCTACAATGGTGCTAGCGCATTCGTTTTTATACCCCATCCCATAGGATAGGAGGTATATTAAGTTTGTCACATAGTTTGTAACACGGTGAAGTAATAATGTTAGACCCCCAAGACCTTAAGGGCATATGATCAAGACCGAATTCTGAATCGAAGAAGCCATGTCCGTCCGTCCGTCCGACTGTATGTTACATGTTTTTAGGATTTAAATTTTGAGCTAGGGTGCTGAAACTTCGTAGACAAAGACACGCCCACAATCGGTCTAAATGTGCAACTACCTCCAGAGTTTTCAAAGACGTTCTAAAAGGCTGAAATTTGATATTTTGCATCTCCTAGTGAATGTAAGACACAAAAAAGACAAATTTAATTGGTAAACCTCCGCTAGTGGGCGTGGCATCTATTTTAAGGGTAAATTTTCAAATGCAGTTTACTCAATATTTTTGCTCGAAATTAAAAAAAAATTTACTTAATATTTTATGTAGAAAACGCTTAGTTACACATTTTGTTTGTACAAGACGCTGGGCCACGCCCACATTTGGAGGCAAAATTGAAGAAAAACCTTAAATTTTCCAGAAAAACTTAATTTCAACTGGCCTTGAGCCTAATTTGGGAAATCATGAAACAAAAAAAGGAACAGGTTAGGTAAACGAGACTTCGGCCCAGATTTCGTTAATAAAAAAGAATTTGAACCAAAAAATTGAATTTTTAAGTACATTTAAGTGTAACTTGGAAATATCTGTGGAAACATCTTATAATTAATAGTTTGTAATTAGGGGCGGTTGGACCACGCCACTTTTCAAAATTTGCATTACTTATAAAATGTCAAAAAATAACTATGCCATCAGCATTTTACAATGGGATAGGATGGGGTATTTAACGGTCCGATTTACGGACTGTAACTTCTGCGTACACACTGTAGCACTTACTCACTGGTTGATATGTAACATTGTCTTGTAATTATGTTTAATTTAGCCAAAAAAAGTTTAAAGCCAAAAAAGCTTAAAACGACTGTTTTTTAATAAATATAATATGAAATTTGACTAAAAATTTTATCACAAAAGTTGCAAATATTAGCATTTTCTCACTTTTTTGCGTGTTTTATATGCCTCCGCCAACTTTCACGGCGTTAAAAAAAAGTGATTTTTTGAGTTAAAAAGGCGGAGTTTTATAGAGAGTTTCCACCGGACACTTAACCGCGATTAAGACAAATCATCCTTAAATCCCCTTTAAATCACGAGATTTACCATACGAATATTCATCTCTTCACGAGGTGATAAAAAATGAATCCCGTAAATTATCTCTTCCACGCAAGAATTCCTATATCAAACCTTACAGAATACGATTTCTGAAGACACAAAGCAGACACACCTTTTTTTGACAGCTGGGTATCATCAACCCTGTATGTTTCTTGTGTGGTGTAAAGAGATGCGCAGAACGGCTGATGTTGCTGTTGATGTGGACATGGTTGTTTATGTCAAGAAACTTAAATACAATAAATTGTGCACACTGCACAATAATGATGGATGCTTATGTTGATACTGTTGGTTGATGGTGATTACGTTGGTCTTCTATCGATTTTGTGGACTAAAATCCTAGTAATATATTTGACGTTCTGTTTTTCTATTTTTGGGTTATTTCGCTTCGTAGATTAAAAACTCGGTGGTAATTCAAAATAAATTCAATTATTTTTAAATCTGAAGTCCACGAGAGATAAAAAAATCACGTTTACCAGTAGATGCGCAGATGATGCGGTGTCATCGAGAAATGTCAAAAAATAAAGCATACGTCAAGTTAATCTCCTTTATTACGCTGGAACCACTTTGGGATCAACTTTTAATCTTTCTACGTTAATCACTATAATATGTGCAATGGAAAAACCTTATTAGGCCGAAATGTATGCAATCACTTAGTATAATGCATTCAACAGTTATATTTTTATATCCCGCCCACATTTTGGGGGTGTGGCAGTTTTCTTTTTGGTATAGTCGGGTATTTTGCAATCCGTCGCAGGTGGACTGAAGCTTTTGCATAAGCACTGTTGCACTTTCCCACTTGTTTTTATATGCTTCACAATCAAATTGTTATGACTACCCTTAAGATGCGTAGCACAACGCGAGCGGAAAGAATTTGAGTATAGAACAGATAGAAAAGAAAAGTAATTCTCGATCCAACACCAACTTTGATGTGCCAGTACGGAACATGAAAACTCTGCACAGACGCACCTAAGCCTGTAAGTGTTATGTCTTTATGGAGAAAAGTAATAATAAAACCAGCGGAGTATTTCATTATCAACGTAGACCTTAAGGGAATATGATCGAGAACGGATTATAGGTCGAATGAGCCATGTCCGTCCGTCTGTACGTCCGTAGATTTTTTGCCTTAAATTTTTAGCTAGGAATCAGTAAAAGTGTAAAAATTTGAAGTGAATTTGAAATTCCGCGCAATAACACGCTTACTTTACTTAAAAGCATGGAAAATTCAAATTCTTGTAGGGTGCCAAAAATTTTGTATGCAGTGGTCATTTCAAAAAATCGAATAACGCTCCCATGTGGGCGTTTAAATAAATAAACGGTATTTATTTGCAATATTTTTGCTTGAAGTCAAGAAAATCTGGCTTAATGTGTTTACACATTTCCGTATAATTTCAACTTTTTGTAAAAATTTTCACTAAGCCCTAATTTTTGCTATAAAAATGTACTTAGCACATCTAGCACACCTCATCTGGACAATATATTTGGACAAGAACTACAATGCAATTAAAAGGGGGTTGATGCCACACCCATTTTTTACTGAAGGAGATTATCATTTATGATTTTAGGGCGATTTGAAGCTTTTACATGGGCCAATTGGGATATCCAACGATTCGCCTAAGCGCATTTCAACCCGCCCACTAGTTTAGATCTAAAATTCATAAAACGACTAGGAAGAATTTCTTTTCAAATACCGTTGCACATTTTTTGTGATTTCTAGTATCCTGCACTATCAATGGCTATTTTCTAATACTTTGAGCACAGAATTCTAAGATGAGTTTGGGCCACGCCCAAATTTAGAGGCAGAATTAAAAAAAAAATTATAATTTTCCATAAAAACATGGAGTTCGACTTTTAGCCTTACAAAGGGAAGAATAAGAATTTAAATTTAGGTACACCGAATACTATTCTAGATTTTATTTATACAAAATGTTTGACCACGCCCATTTTTAGGCGTAAATTTTACATAACCAAAAAATTTAATTGTTGCGTATATTTTAGCCGCAAACTTGGATATATCTATGCTAATATTAATTTTTGGTTATAGCAGCTGAACGTGCCACGCCCCTTTTAAAAAAAATTGGTGGAAAAACCTTATAAGGAATAAAATATTTTTTTTATGTTAATTAATGATTCATGACTGGTAACAGGAAGGGGATGAAACACCAAAAAACACCAGAATGGGTTTGAGGAGAGGAATAGGAATAGGGTATACCACGGTTCGTTAAAAACGGACCGAAACTGTTTAATACGTACTGTTGCACTAACTCCCTTGTTTTTAATACTCTGATCACGAAGAAAATTTCATATACAAAGAAACGAAATTTCCGAAAACTTTAAAAAGTTTTGAATTTTCTATACCTTTAATATAAAAGACCATTTCAAGAAATCGTTTTTCAAATGTTTTTGAAGCTTTCAAGTCGAATCTCAGAATATTCTGAATAAAGCTTTATCTGCTAAGTTCGCTATAGCTTCCCCGAAAAATTCAAATAATTCCGGATGTGTGTCCGGAATGTGTGTCCGGAACTTCAAACCTCATCTGACTTATAATCGTTGATTTTTGCTTTTTTTGTTGCAGTTCAATAACCCGGTCCTAGAGGCTTGCATAGCAAAACATAAGCAACCGCGCAACCCACTCCATTCATAATGCAGCACAGCAAAAGAGCAGTTTCTCAACTGTTTGCCAATCAATTGCAAAACTTTTAGTCTGCATACATCGAAGACGAAGTCGTCATTTACGGCCTTAATTTCACCACTTGTGTGTCACAAAAGTAAGATCGGAAACTTTTCAGCATAATTATTCCCCGATATAATCCGACTGATTGAAAGCTAAAAGATATATTCAAACATTTCACAACGAGAAGTAAAGTAATTTCAAGGATGTTGCTGCCGCCGAATGGGGAAATCTTTGCATTTCATCCATGTCGCCTGCATGTACGAGTATTTCGCATAAATATTGAAAAGGAAACATATCTCAATACGAAACGGGTCTCTGATGTACTACTTGCAGATGTTTCTGCTTTTACCGAGCAAAAGTTTCGCTATTCACAGTCGTTGTCGCAGCGGAGTACGCATCCCAGTCATCATGGTGATTACATCCGCACATTTTTTGGCAAGGACTTTAACGTTATGCTGAGACGGCATTTTATGGGCGTGTGCAAATGGAGCAGCGCAACAGACCCACACACATTTCACATTTTTTGAATGATGAAAAGTTTTTCTGAAAAAATTGTTACTGTTATGGTGTTTTGATGCCGTTTCCGTTGCTTTCTTGGTCCATGTCCTTGCCTCCGTCATCGTCGTCGTCATCGTCATTGTGTGCTTAATTTAAAAAGTTTTCTTTTCAAATTCCGTTTCACATGTCAGAGACGACAGCGATTTTCAATCCGAATAACTAAACTAAATTCCAGAAACCTTCACATTCTGATAAATACATTCATACACCTACATACAGTGTATCAAAATTTGAATGCGTCCAGATGATTGATTGATGCCTGGCAAAATTTTGCCATTTTACAGTTTAATTTATGTTCCTTAAGGTTCAATTTTGCGTTGGCAAACTGCCAGTCTATGGTTTAATCAAATCCTGGAATTGTAACAATACCATCGAACATCGACCGGAAGTCACAGCGGAAGAAGGGGAGAATCCTCGAGTCCATAAATTGGAGCTAAAGCATCACTATCGCTATCATCAGGAGTATCGCATCATGACCAGGATGTGAACTGTGAACTTAATTCGATTGACTTTTGCCTTCTCACCTCTGTGCGAAGGTTGGGCAAAGCATATCAAAAGCAGTGGCAGGGATTGAAAATTAATGAACTGAATTATAGCATTTTGAAACAATTTCCGTCTACGTGCCAACAGCGTTCCATGAAAGCTCTCTGACGATGTAAGCATCCTGATGGTTGAGAGCAAAAGGATGTTCCGCATCTCACTCGGATTGTTTCCTTCAGAGATGTCTTTATGATACAACAGAGTGACAATGCCAACGAAGAGCGAACGAGTCTGTCGGTATCACCATCGGTTACTCGGTGCACAGTGGCATAAAAATTATCCTCGCTTGAGGGAGTAGGAATCTGCGACGGGCGGTTTGGGATCGTTTTTGGCGAAACCCAATGACTTTGTGCGTTCTAATGAAGTCCTTTAATTACAAGCAGATTCCGGTGAATTTATGACGAGCTCTAGTTATGATGGCTATGTTCGTACAAGTAATGGGTAGCTCTGAATGGAGCTTTGCTGATATCACATAAAGTCGTGGTTTTACGATCGATGCCTTTCCGGCATCGTTGTTCCGCACTAATGGAGTAATGCTTTTTTATGAAGTCTTTCGTGTACGGTTATCACGAAAAGAGATGCAAAGAGAAAATGAGTGCTGTATAGTTTCCAAATCTGCAAGAGCAAAACTATCACACAAGCAAGATAAATATTATTCTACTATTTTCATTACGCCTGATATAGAACGTTCGAAGCGAAGTAAACAATATGCTGGAGTAATGCAAAATGGCACCAAGCAATTTGACCAAGCTTATTTTGACTTCGAACTCGGCTTAAAAATGGGTAAGATATATAGGAAGTCAGCTGATAAGGAAAAAAAACACGGCTCGAAGATCAAAGACAGATCTCTTTGCTTTAAGCTCGGATCTAACAGTATTTACTCAGTCTCTACTTAACCATGGAGGCTAACAAAAGGTAAAGATTTCTTAGACTTGATAAAGTCTGGACAAGTTAAAATTTAATATTTCTTCTATATTTTGCTTGCGCTCAGGGCTTGAAAACCTTCTTTCCATTGCTTGCGAAGTTTAAACCAGTTGTATAGGCACTAAACGAAACTCAGTCAGTTGAGAGTCATGGACAATTTTGATCTGGCTGATCTTAATTTCTACCTATCTGATTGTAGATTACTTCCCTCAGTTAGTTCTCAACATGGTCTTAAATAGTTCCAGGGCTTCTGAACTGCAGTATTGATCAGGAGCTTGATGTCATAGGAACTGGATTTCATATGGGTGTCCCGAGTTGCATAAGCCCGAGTTAACCAAGTAATTATTTTAATGTATGTAATTACATGTTGCTGGTTTACACCGAATTGGAACTGGGGCTGGATAAAACCTTTTTCTTTAATCTTTAGACATACAAAATTATGTTTAAGCTATTAAACAAAAAGGGCAAATAAAGTATAAGAAAGATAAGGTTCTAACGAAGGAAAAATGAGGATTAAAGGACTTATTTTTCTGATGAGTGTTTTTTTATATAATTTCAACAACTTGTTTTTTTTAATACCCGACCGAGGGTATATTCATTTTAGTGCATAGTTTGTAACAAAGTGAAATAATCATCGCAGACCCTTAAGACCATTTAGAGATATGATCGAGCCTGACAGGTGAATCGATTAAGCCATGTCCGTTCACCCATCCGTCTGTATTTTTAAAGGTCTTAGGTCTTCAAAATCAAGCTAGAGAGCTTAAACTTGGTTCTGTTGCAAGGACAAAGTGTGAAAATTGGCTTAATTCGTCAACGGCCATGCCCACTACTGGCTTCAATGTGAGACAACCTCTATGTAACATTCTCTTTCAAAATGCATTTTGGTCCAGTAAGACAAAGTGTAGGAACTCATATTTTGGTACTGAGAAATATTTGCCCATGACCTTTAACTAGGCAAAAATTGGACCACCCACAATATCGACCATGCCCACTTTTAACAAATAAGATCTTTAAAAACCCGATAACCCTGAAATTTCACGCGAAACCGAAAAAAATCCAGTGAGTAACGAAGTTACAATCCGTAAAACGGACCGTTGAATACCCCATCCTATCCCACATTGTAAAATGCTGACGGCATGGTTATTTTTTGACATTTTATAAGTAATGCAAACTTCGGAAAGGGGCGTGGTCCAACCGCCCCTAATTACAAACTATTAAATATAATATATTTCCAAGTTACACTTAAATGTACGTTAAAATGCAATTTTTTGGTTTAAATTCAATATTTTTGAAAAATCGACCCCTAAAAGGAGCGTGGCTAAAAACTTTATATGAACGAAATGTGGACTGAAGTCTCGTTTACCTAACCTGCTACTTTGTTTGTTTCATGCTTTCCTAAATTAGGCTCAAGGCCAGTCGAAATTAAGTTTTTCTGGAAAATTTTAGGTTTTTCTTCAATTCTGCCTCCAAATGTAGGCGGGGCCCGCAGTTTTGTATAAACAAAATGTGGAACTAAGCGTTTTCTAAATAAAATACTAAGCAAATTTTTTTCAATTTCGAGCAAAAATATTGAGTTAAGATGCCACGCCCACTAAAGGAGGCTTACCAATTAAATTTGTCTTTTTTGTGTCTTATATTCACCAGAAGATGCTAAATTTCGAATTTCTGCCTTTTAGAACGTCTTAAAGTTTTGAAAACTCTGGAAGTAGTTGCACATTTAGACCGATTGTGGGCGTGGGTTTGGGTGGATTTCAAATTTCAAAATTAAAAGAAATTGAATTCCAGATTTCAAAAATTTTTACACTTGTACTGCTGCGCATGACTTGGACCTTACGTACGAAGTTTCAGCACCGTAGCTCAATATTTAAGGCCTAAAAACATGTGACATACAGACGGACGGAAGAACGGACGGACACGGCTCATTCGAGGTCTTGGGGGTCTACCATTATTATTTCACCGTGTTACAAGCTATGTGACAAACTTAATGTACCTCCTATCCTATGGGATGGGACAAATATTAAAGATTAAATTATTTGCTAAGCTTGCTCCATACAAAGTTTTGAGCTCCGCCCAATTTTAAGGCGCGTTTTTAGGAAAAAACTGTTCTTTTTTTCTGAAATAATTTTCGCTTTTATCGTATTTTCTCATAATTCTTACGAGATTACAATTAATTGATTTTAATTTTAAGCCCAGCCCAATTTTGGGGGTGTGGCCTATACAAATAATATATGAATTCGGGCCAAGAAACTTCTAAGTCTTTGTTCTGTTGCTAAGTCTCAACAAGTTCCAGGGGAGTTTGATACAATGTAGTCAGTACAATTATAAATAGAGTGGACCAACAGCTCGAGGTGCACCAGAGCCAACTTCTCAACAATGTATTCTGTGTGTGAAAAAGAACGAGACTTTTTTTTTGGGTGACGTTGGTAAGATTCGAATCCAGACCTCCGGCGTAGTAGGCACAACACTAACCACTACGCCATGGCACCCCACTGCGAAAAATCCTAAAGCTTTAACGGCACAATGCGAGCTCCCAACTTTACATTATTATGCCCTTCGGAAGGACGAGCATCGTTTGAATGCAAAATAATGATTTTAAATAATATACTCGTAAATATAAACCTCAAATTATTATAACAAAACACAATTTTATAATACGAATAATTATTGAGAATCCAATCTATCTAAAGATCGCTTCCGATGGCTATCTGTTCTGGTGGCGATTTTTGAAAGCTGCTTTCAATTTATTTTCAGCCAATATGTCGTTTATTTCAGCTTAAAGCCATTGCACGTCGATGAATTCGAATTCAGTAGGAATGGAGTAATCTATTGTCATTCTGCTACGGGTATACGAAAAATGTCACTGGGCTGACATTCTGCTGTTAGGTTTTTGTTTAATGAAACTTTTATTTTTATTTTCAATCAATTTATTGTAAAATCCATTTGCTCTCGTCCGCGCGGAACTTTCGACTTCAATAGCCTTTGCGCCATCATCCAGCCAAATCCATTAAGAGAATTGAAAATGTCAACTCGAAAATTGTTGAACATTTTAATGTTTTAATGTTTCTGCTTTATTTTTGTTGTCGTCGTTAAGGAATATTTATTTTCAACAATCTAAAGTGAGTTCTGCAACAAATTACCTTTCCGACTATTTCGTCCTGTTGCCTCACATAGGAGTTGGTGTACTCCCTCTATACTACTTGTTCTCGGTTTGATTAGCACATTCCCGATGATATCCCATCCCGTCGAATGTCATTTCTACTGTCGGAAAAGTGTCAAACATTTCCAGAGTTTTCAATTCGATGAGGAAGTAAGTAGCGTGTCGCTGCTGTAGTTGTACACAGCACGTCGAGGATTCCAAGTCTGTGGATGGCATGTGGCACCAGTAAGTGCCTTTACCTTCCTACGCCAGTAAAGGGACGAGCGAATATAGTGGAAGGTTCACATTTTTTTCTCTTTTTTTTTTATTGACTCTCAAACAATTGCCAATTGATGGAAGGATAATGGAGAATGTATAGGAAGCTGTGTTTCACTATTGTTGTACCGTTCCGTTGCCAGTTGCTCTTTATCTGCTCGTCGTTTTCGCTTGAAAAGGAAATTGAATTTTTGAAAGGCTCGACGGAAACGCAGCGGTATACATTCGATGAATACCATTTGAATCGTGTCGTCGGTCTGGATGCATTGAAATGGGAATCGATTTCCGAGTATTTGTTTTAATTGCTTTAAGGAAGTTGGATTGAGCTGTTGCCATAGTGCAAGGAAGTAAAGCACATAGGGACGACTTTTCTGGAGAAGATATCAATGCGTATATCATTCTCTGTCTCGGTTAGTTTTTGTGTGAGTTTATCAAAGGTTTCGGCTTTAAATGTCCGTTTGAGGTATTGAACAAAGTGCAGTGATTTTTGAATAGATATTTTGGTTTTTGAGAATTATTCCTCAGAAGATAGATCTTCGGAGAAAACGTTTGTAAGTCGTGATTGATTCTGGAGGGCCTTGGAATTACATAGATTGCTAAGATTAAATTTCCATATCTCCTCTATTACAACAATTGAGTTAGGAATAGGCAAAAAAAGGGTATTTGAAATGGTCACACGTACTTGTATTTACCACAAATAAATAGTACATCGCTGATTTGGTTCTTAGGATTTACACTCTGTTATTACAACACAATGCTTTAAGTGATTCTTGTATCTGAAGGGCTATTATATTAAATCACAAATAGTAAGATGATTCAAATTTAAAGGTAAGCAAATTAAGATTTTAGATTAACCGCGTTTTGCTATGGCTGTTAGAGATAAATCATTTGTAGTAAATACATTTACAAAAATGACTGTCAGCCCTTTGAACCTTGCTTGCAACAGTCCAACGGTTAACTCCAACCGTGACTATTAAACCCAAATGGAACAAATCCTATTGGCTAACTTAAATTCATTGGTAGGAACAATTGTCTTCGTGATAACTTGTATGGGAAATGTCGTTTGTGGTGAACTTTTCATAAAGTGCTGTAAAATCTTTTTGCTATTGTTAAAACAGTACTTATTACTACTGTATGTACCTATTACTGCCAAATGAAAAAACATCTTAAGGCTATCCGAAAAACAAGGAATGTGACAATGGAAGTTACACCTAACTGTGCTTCTCTATAACTAGCACAGACAAAGTCGTTTGTGACAAATTCCCTTATGATTTGATCTGAATATCGAGTATCGGTCATAGCAAACACAGGAGGTTCTATATAGACCTTAAATATTTTCATGCACACTGTATTAGCATATGCTATGCCTATGCCTATACTGATAATGATGGAAATCAATAACTTCAACCTCTCTTAACGCCTGACCCTTTTCCTCGTTTGTGACAAACGACTTTCTTTTTGCATGAAGTCTTCTCTTTATTCAGTGTGGAGTTCAAGAAGCCATCAAAGAGAAGAAGAGAGCCTGTATTTTGTGGAATGCAGGAACTCTATTTCTCGAGCCCGGAAGACTGAAGCGCGAGGGACTTCCAACCAATATGGCGGCCAGAACAGGCATGGAAAAAGTTCGTCTTTGTATGGAAACTGCAGAAGCTGTGTATGGATTAATGGCGTCAAATCCTGTCCTTTTGATGTGCGCGTTGGACTTCGCCAGGGCTGTGTTCTGTCGCCGCTCCTTTTCATAGCATATAAGGACTGGATGGTGAAGCGCTGTCTTGGCGACCAATGTTTCGAATTGGCTGGCATCAGGATGTGCCATCTGCTTTTCGCAGATGATTTGGCCATCCTTGCATCATCCAATGAGGAACTTCAACGAGCACTGGAGAGGTTAAGAGCCGTCTGTGGTGATGCCGGGATGAAAGTAAACGTGAGCGGAAGTGGGAAGTTATGGTTTCCCGAACTCCTGTGCAGTGTACCCTGCACATAAAGGGAGTTCCATTAAAACAGGTGGAGAAGTTTAAGTATCTCGGCGTCTTTTTTACAAAACATGGAAGGAGTAATACTGATTTTGAGTTATCCTGTAGAATTGGCCGAGCTGGAGCAATAGTAAAGGAACTGCGCCGGCCGGTCATCAGGAAAGCTGAGCTTGGAGTGAAAGCAAAGATCTCAGTTTTAGTTCAGTGTTCGTTCCGACCGTCATCTATGGTCATGAAATTTGGGTAATGACCGATAGAATTATATTGCGGGTACAAGCTGCCGAAATGAGATTTCTGAGGTGCGTTGCTGGTGTTACACTAAGGGATAGAGTGAGAAACGTCAGTACTCGTGGTTATCTTAATGCTGAGCAGCAACTTCTCCAAGTGGAGCGATCAGTTCTTCGATGGTTTGGACACATTGTTCGCATGCCAACCGACAGACTTCCTAGACAGGTTATGTCAGCCAAGATGCGAGCGCGTCACCCGCCTGGTAGACCAAGAAACAGGTGGTCGGATCAGGTAAAGAACATCTCTGAGACCCGTCTGGGGATCGCGCTTGTGTCCCTTGAGCTGATGGCGTTCGATTGGGAACGATGGAAGGACCATTTAGCAGCTTTCGCTCCGCGACCCCTTCTAAGGATAAGCGGTCATCGAAAATGATGTTGATAAAAAAGTTAAAAGAAGGTATATCTCCCCCTCTACCCCCTAATTGGTATGAAGTATAACTTACCGAAATATAGTCATAAAATATAGTCATACAGGCATAGTCCATCTTCTGAGATTTTAGCAAAATTATAGCGAACTTCGAACAAATATTCAAAAACTTCGAAGAATTGGCCCAAAAACCTAAAAACATTTTCGAAAACGATTTTTTAAAGGTCGTTTGCCCTTTTACGGTAACGACGATCGCATTTAAATAAGGCTGAAGTATGAAGCTAACTGCTCTTAGAAAGTTTCAAATTTGCCGTTTCCAACCTCAAGTTTTTAAACCTATTCGAAAATGAATAGAAAACAACATGCTACACCGTTTTCTCAGAAATCCATGTCCGCAGAATTCAAGAAAACTGGCCGCAGCTGTACAATGAAACGCAGCTGTACAATTGAAAAAAACAATGCCTAGCCGTATTTGAAAAAAAGTCAAATTGCTGTATTATGGATTTTAAATTTTAAAAATTGTAAAAAAGACCAAAAAAAATATATTTCCTTCCCTCTGATTTTTGATTTGACATTAAAAAATTTGCTACTAGCGAATAGGTCAATCGTAACTTCTGGGCCAATTATTTTACATCCACCTAATTTGACTCAAGCGCAAATACATGAATCTTTAACCCGCACAAGAGCTTTGAAAAACAGAATAAGCTAATAGAAATTAATTTTTGAGAAAAAACCAGTGAGAAGTTCTAAAGTGTGTACGCAGAGCTTACAGTCCGTAAAACGGACCGTTGGATACCCCATCCTTTCCCACATTCTTTTTGTTATTTTTTGACATTTCACAATCAGTGCAAACTTCGAAAAGGGGCGTGGTTTAACCACCCCTTCTTTGAAACTATCAATATTAACAAAGATATTTCCAAATTACGCTTAAGTGACGTAAAAATGAAATTTTTGGGTTCAAATTCAATATTTTTGAAAAACCGCCCCTAAAGGGGGCGTGGCTATAAACTTTGTATGAACAAAATCTAGTATGAGGTCTCGTTTACCTTGCCTGCTAACTTTTAATTTTTATTCTCACCTAAATAGGCTTAAGGCCAGTCGAAACTAAGTTTTTCTGGAAAATTGGAGGTTTTCCTCTAATTCAGTCTGCAAAATGGTCTGGTCCAAAGTCTTGAAAAACAAAATGTAGAACTAATTGTTTTCTTCATAGTATCTTAATTAAAATTTTTTCGATTATAAAAAAACAAAAATATTGAATAAAATGCATTTGAAAATATACCCTTTAAATCGATGCCACGCCCACTAGGGGAGGTAAAGCGATAAAAGTTTTATTTTTTGTACCTTAAAATTAGAAGGAGATAATAAATACAAAACTTAAGGCTTTTAAGACGTCTTATAGCTTTGAAAACTCTAGAGGTAGTTGCACAATTGCATTGATTGTGGGCGTGTCTCTGGACGGATTTTAACGTGTGACATACAGACATGCGCACAGACGGACGGACATGGTTTAACGGATTCAAAATCCGGTCTCGACTCGATCATATGCCCCTAAGGTCTTGGGGGTCTACCATTATTACTTCACCGTGAGTGAAACTGTGTGACAAACTTAATATACTTCCTCCTATCTTATGGGATGGGGCACAAAAATAAGACGGCCACACTTTCTTGTGATTTGGGCAAAACTTCTTTTATACAAGGAACTAATCAGGACCTCTTGTCATTGCCGTGTTACTCTGTACAGAAACACTTTTGTATACATTTCGTAGGCTTAACAACACAATATAGATGAAGTGACATGTTTCATAATTGTGTAACTTTTGCTTCAATCTTCTTCTTCTTCTTTTTCATTTAAGCGCGAGGTTATAATCTGAAGTGATGGATTATAACCGTCCCACTCTACTGCATTCCTAATGGTCCGCTTGTGGGGTACGCCAGTTTGATAACGCTTGCTTCAATACCTACATAAATTTGTTCTTTATGTTGCATTCTGCTAAACTGGCTCCCAAGGTAGAAATTTTGAAGTTGGAATTATTAATCCAACACGGCTTTGATAATAAATCCATCGAATCAAACTTCAAATGACCGAACAACAAAAAGGGCATCAAGAACAAACACACAGTCCCACTTCGATGTAAAACGGCGAATACCTATTTTCTATAACGACATTTGCTCATGTCACTCGAGCAATTAGAATTGCAAAAAAAAAAGATATCGTCGTTAGTTATTTCTCTATTTTTTTGAATCAGCCATGCTTCCTGCAAACATAAACTAATCGGCGAAATTTTAATTAATCCTCGTTTGCCTTCAGTAATTGATCCACTCAACCGCTTCCCTTTTTACACTAAATCTACTTCCTCGTCCCTTTTGCGAAATGAAATACAAATTGAAATCTTCTTCGATATGCATACAAAGAGATGATAGGATAAATTCAATACAGAACCTCCTTTTGAAACCAGATACTCAATTTCAGCTCATTGTAGTCACATTCACAATCCGAACGCTTCGGAGCGAGCTTGCACACTCATGTTACCCGGCGGATGTGTTGGTGTAGGGTTGATGCGCCTCCACCCACTTTATACTTGAGCGAAACTGCGGAGTAACTGAAGAAATCGGAGACAATAGCATACGATAAGCTACAAACAAACACTCAGAATATATTACAATTTAATGGTTTAAACAACTGAGCCATGGCGGATAAGAAAAATCCATATCATTCTTCAAGGCGTAGCAGTGGGCGGAGGCGGTGCTCGGCAGAAACAACACCGGGGAGAATATTTAATAATACATCCTCGAGATGCAGTCACGTTCGGTAACGAAGGAACAGCGATGAGCTTTACCAAGACCAACATTACCCGGGAGTACCACTAAAAGAAACAGCCAGAGAAAGAAATGGCAAAAAAAATACAAGGAATTGTATCCACCGCCACACAACACCATCCAGATCCAGATCCACCCACAGGACGACACATCGATGCGCTACTGTTTTGGTGCATTTGCCATGATAAATAATTCTCTGCAGCTCAAGTGCAATATTCTGTTGAGTGTTTCTCTTTTTTGAAAATCTGGTCTGGCGGGCCTGGTTAACGCTATGGACCAGACTGCTCGTATCATCCGTTTCGTCCTTTGGTGTGGTGGTGGCTCCCTTGTTTGCGTTCATACTTTAGTGTATTAAGATGTCAACTGACACCGAGGCAAAAAGGACAATCGCAATATGTTGCAACTCGCAGCACAGTGAATGTGCATCTGCCGGATGATGCAGCAGCAGCTCGGGTGAAAGTTGAGATGAATGACATAAGTATTCGCGTTACACATATTCATGTGTGCATCTAAGTAAATTAAGTTTTCACAAAGAGTGTGTGCTTGACAAATATTTTTGAAGGGCTTAACAATGGGTCTTAAAGTGTACTGAAAACTAGAAGGCATCAAGTGCCACAGTTACATCAAAAATTGTCAAAAGACCTGATATTTATTTTGAAGATCAAATGTGTACATGCAAGCGTAGACATAAACCAAGCTCTATGGTAAATGCAGTATTTTCCAAGTATGTAAGTGCGACATTGCTTAATGTAATTACTTAAGTCTGGCTCTAACGAAATACACTTTAATACATTCTTAACTTTAAACCTACCTTCCAAAAGCTACTACAAAATTTTCGTTTGCGTGTGCAAAAGTTTTGTGCAAATATTGGTTAATTTTAATTGCCCCCTAAAAACTCGGAGGCATGTTAACTAAATCAATTACTTTTGGTAATGAGTTAATTAATAACTTATTTGATTAATAACTAATTTGAATAGTCGAAACCAAGGTCAAACATCTCTACAGAGTTCTATGCATTACACGGTTTTAATAGAGGTGCTAAATCCAGTGATCGTACTTTTCTTATATCACTACGGAAAAATATGAATTTATATTCAGAAGATCTTCAAAAAATAGACTTGTGCTATGTTCCACAAGAAGCAGATGTTCTTTACAGCAGAAGTTTTTTTGCCACTTGCCACAAGCACGGTTGGAAGAAACTTTGGCACTTTAAAAACCATGAAAAATTGGCTTCATGCAAACCATAGGATAGGTTTGGTTGAAGTGAAAGTCGGGTCAGAAGAAACCGACACACTTAGACCTAAATATATTGGTCCATTGTGAAACCACGTGGATCTGGAAATATTATCCACTCGTTTAACCATATCGAGTTGCTAATGAAGCGTAGAGACGTTGTTCACGTTGTTCACTTATGTTAAGATTTTAAATATCATTATAGAAAAAAGCTCCAACGTGAAGATTTCAAGGTGAAGAATGTTAAGAGAAGATGAATATTCGGTAGAGATGGAGATGGAGAAGCGTAACCATGTATATCAAGCCTTTTTGCATGCTTACCTATCAGACAGTGTTCTGTAATGACACTGATTGCAGCACTTATTAGCACATTAAGTTGATCTTAAACTTCAAGAGCGTTTAAGATCAAGCTTTGAACAAGCCTGCGCACAATGAGAGAAACACTTTAAATAAACCAGTGAGTAAGTGCTACAGTGTGTACGTAGAAGTTACAGCCCGTAAAACGGACTGTTGAATACCCCATCCTATCCCACATTGTAAAATGCTGATGGCATAGTTATTTTTCGACATTTTATAAGTAATGCAAATTTCGAAAAGGGGCGTGGTCTAACCGCCCCTAATTACAAACTATTAATTAGAAGATATTTCCACAGATATTTCCCAGTTACGCCTAATTGTACGCAAAAATGCAATTTTTTGGTTCAAATTCAATATTTTTGAAAAATCGACCCCTAAAAGGGGGCGTGGCTAAAATCTTTATATGAACGAAATCTGGACGGAAGTATTGTTTACCTAGGCTCAAGGGCATTCAAAATTAAGTTTTTCTGGAAAATTTTAGGTTTTTCTTCAATTCTGCCTCCAAATGTGTCAAAGTCTTGTATGAACAAAATGTGGAACTTAGCGTTTTCTACATAAAATATTAAGCAAATTTTTTTCAATTTCGAGCAAAAATACTGAGTAAACCGCGTTTGAAAATTTACCCTTAAAATAGATGCCACGCCCACTAGAGGAGGTTAACCAATTAAATTTGTCTTTTTTGTGTCTTATATTCACTAAGAGATGCTAAATGTCAAATTTCAGCCTTTTAGAACGTCTTACAGTTTTGAAAAATCTGGAGGTAGTTGCATATTTAGACCGATTGTGGGCGTGTCTTTGGGCGGAAAATTTTTGCACTTGTACTGCTTCGCATGACGTGCACCTGACGTACGAAGTTTCAGCACCCTAGCTCAAAATAAGGTCTTAAAACATGTGACATACAGACGGACGGACGGACGGACGGACGGACATGGCTCATTCGATTCAGAATTCGGTCTCGATCATATACCTTTAAGTTCTTGGGGGTCTACCATTATTATTTCACCGTGTTACAAACTATGTGACAAACTTAATATACCTCCTATCCTATGGGATGGGGTATAAAAAATAGAGTGGCGCAACAGCTCGAGGTGAACCAGGGCCAACGTCTCAACAATGTATGCTGTGTGTGTTAATTTCTTCACATACAAGGGAACCTCCAATTTTTTGCCAAATCCGAAAGGCACTTTGAGAAGTTTTTCAAGACAAATGATACTCTCGGAGGGCTTGTCAGACCCTCTCGGAGGTGGGGACCACAAAAAAGAACAGGTGTTTTTTTTCAGGTGACGATGGCAGGAGGGCGGGAGAGAAACACTTAACAGAGTGCAAAGACTGGCATGACTCTTCATAACCGGGGCTATGCGAACGTGTCCGACCGCAGCAATTGAAGTGCTTTTGGAACTAACACCACTAAACATCGTGGTTGAGGAAAACGATCCTTAGGATGGCTAAAGAAGGGACGTGGAGGGAAAGTTGCATTAGGTCGAAGGAATTTGACGCACTTTTTGATAAAATTTCCCTTCTAGCTATCCCTAAGGATGAAATTATGAGGAAGTTTAGATTCGAAAAGAATTTCATCGTGAAGCTCAACATTAAAAATAGCTAGACTCATTGTCCACAACATAAAGACTAAGCAACAGCACCATCAAATGGTAGACAGATGGGTCAAAATCTGATGATGGAACTGCTGCAGGAGTATTTGGGCCAAGAACAAAATACTCTGAGTCCATGGGCATTAGGCAAATATACCAGCATCTTCCAGGCAGAAATATAAGCTATAGACAGATGTGTTCAATTCAGTCTTGACAGAAATTACATGAATTGCGACATAGCAATAATGTCAGGCAGCCAGACAGCCAATAAGGCGCTTAATGTCCATAAGTCTGGTCCAAACTTCTATGGGACCAAGAATTCAATTAAGTGACCCTGTATTGGCTACTCCTTGGCAAGACGAGGAGCAGCAGAACCCTTCATAGGACCTAAACGTACGTTCAGTTAATTGATTGTTACACCAAGCAAAGGTTTATGGCGCTTGCATTTTGTAGCTTAAACACCAGGGTATGTACGTTTTGGTTCGCGGATTGAAAACGGGTCCTTGCATTTGTAAAAAAAAATAACATGTTCGAATTGTCACAGATTATTGGTCAACGGCTGATTGCGATTTCAGGTCGAGTTCTCTGTTTCGACGTAGAACTACAAAGCTACTCTTATAAACTAAAATTTCACCGGGTCATAATGAATGAGGACACTAAACGGCGCCCACAGAGAAGACACTATGTCGAAGTCTTAATGCACCAACTTTCATCTTTTCACGACGCTTTAATGTTTTCCTTATGTTACCTACTTTACTACAATATATTAAAAATTTTAGAAACTAAAATGAACTCGGCTCTATCGCCAGAGATATAAATGGACTCGTTTACACGACCAGAAAGGCGGAAAGAAATATAAACAAACTCGGTCTGAAGACCAGAAAAGTGGACTCGGTTCGAAAACTAGAAAAGGTCTCGGCACGGTTGCCATAAAATATCAATGAACTCGGTGTGAAGACCAGAAAGATGAACTCAGTTCGAAAACCAGAAAAAGAATAGGCACGGTTGCTTGAAAACATCAATGGACTCGGGCCGAAGACAAGAAAGATAAACCCGGTTCCAAGAACCAGAAAGGACTCGGCACGAATCCCAGAAAAATAACTACCTGTTTATACCCGACCCAAAGGATATTAATTTGAATGCATAGTTTGTAACACAGTGAAATAATCACCGTAGACCCCTAAGACCTTTCAGAGATATGATCGAGAGAATCGATAAAGCTATGTCCGTCTGTCCGTCTGCCCGAATGTGTAAAGCTTTTAGGTCTTTAAAATTTAGCTGGGACACTCAAACTTGGAGAGTATCTTGGGTCTTATTTTGCACAAAGTGAGAAAAATTGTTAAATCCGCCAACGGCCACGCCCACTACTGGCTTGAATGTAAGACAATTTTTCTATCAAAAGGCGTTTTGGTCAAGTAAGGCAAGGTGTAGGAACTCAAATTTTGGTACAGAGCAATATTAGCCCAAAACATCTAAGAAGACAAAAACTGGACCGCCCACAATATCGACCATGCCCATTTTTAACATGTTGAATCTGTAAAAACCCGATTTCTCGGAAAGTACTCAAAATCGAAAAAAAAAATATATGACACATATTCAAGATATTAATATTTGCTAAGTTTTTGGTCCATACAAGGTTTTAAGCTCAGCCTACTTTTAGCGGGCGTTTTTAGGAAAAAACTGTTTTTTTCCGAAAGAAATTCGGGTTTTAACGCATTTTGTCATGATTCTAACGGAATTATAATTAATTGATTCTAGGTTTTAGCGCAATACAAATAATATATGAATTCGGGACAAAAAATGTTAAGATTTGGTGTTACACGGTATAGAGGGTCGGGTATATAGAAGTTTTTCACAGACGGACTCTTGCACTTGTTTGTTTTTTACGCTGTATAGTCACTCCTCGAGAATGACACTAATAGCTGGAACTGGATTAGAGCCTTAATCTTCGGTCGGTCGGTCGGCGGTGGATTTAAAAACTGTTGAAAGGAAGGGCAGAATTTCTGTTCGCCTTGGTCAGGCACCTCTAAAAGCGACGCCGTAAATTACAAGAGTGCTCCTTAGTTATCCCTTTACTAACCAAACCAGCGTTCAAGACCAAGCTCATTTCTATTTTATTTCCATCACGCTCTTCTAGAACGTTTAAAGGGAGAATGAATTGTCAAAACGAGAAATGAAAAATAACTAAAATATTTTTCCTATTCAGGTGTCTCTGGAAACGATGAGTTTCCTTGCGGTCTCCCATTTTTCTACTATAAAAGGTCAATTGATTGTGTGACGAATCACTTCGTTACAACCTCAATCTTTAGAAGTAGGTGCACACTGCCAAAAATCCAATTATGCTTTATTATTATGCCCCTTGCTTAAAAAATAAGTCTTAACAGGGGCTATTTCAAGTGTCATATTATTATCTAAACAGGTTAAGCACTTAATACGAAATTTACTGTTCCGTCTTTTATTAATCGCAAATCTTTACAAATTTCAAACAAATCATCGTAAGCCCTCAAAGGTTAGACAAATCTCACTAAATTTTACTGCCCTAAAACAATCGAATGACCTTATCAAACTGCTACAATATCCCACACCGAAAAGAAAACAGAAAAAAAATGATAACCTTTATCCAGGTTCAGTGCTCAGTGGCAGTACCGAATCAAGCTGACAGCAGCCATTGGATAATAAATAAACAACAATACTTTCTCCATTAAAGTGTATCTTTATACACTTTTATAGGCGTACACTTTCGAAAGCAACACTTAAATCTTGATTCACGGACATAAACCCGATTAAAGAGGCCCGGCTTTCTATTGCCGGGCACTTTGGCCTTTCCTCAATCACACTCGCCATCGTCTCGGGGCGCATACATCGCACAAAGCTTGGAATTTACGACAAACAGAGATTATAACATACAATACAGGACATAACATAAAATCGCCATCACACCATACCCTTGCACATAAGGATTAACAAAAGGATAATTTAATGAGGACATCATAATAGAAGCCGAGTAAAATGACTTTGGCAGCGGGACACGCTCTCCGCCACTAAGAGACGTTTGGCTTAATATCTTAGGCGCCTTTTTTACAAGCAATTTATTGCCGTGCCACACTTTTTCTGCCCGGCAAGTGACTCCTGTTGCTGTTCTAAGAAAAGACATGAAATATGCAAGGCAAACCCACCCATGCCCCAGTGTGTATCTTTATCTTTTAACGAAAAACTGTTTCACAATGAAAACGCCATTAAATGGCCCCAAATGCCTGCCGCCCAGCCCCCAGCACATTTGCATAATGACCAAAGTGAGCTCGCCCATTCCCTTAGCCGACTAGCATCCCTCATCTTATTTCGTCCGGCGGTGCGTTGTGTGTGTGTGTGTGCCTGAAACACAGCACACTATCCGCCGGCGAATAAACAAAGCGTTCGTGTAAAAAATGTTTTTAATAACCGCTGTCCCCTCACAAAGTACAAACCATCCGACCATCCATCAGGAAACGGACGACGACGGATGGGCGAAAAATTCTCGAAAAGGTTATTAAAATGATTTTCCAGATAACAAAACCCGGCACAAAGATGATGGGAAATATCAAATTATGTCAGCAATTTTCCTGGCTGCCATTTATATTCGCCCCTCTGGGGTTGCATTGTGGATGTTGTTGATTCACGGTGTCGAAATGTAATCAATTTTTGTTTTCCGCAATGAAATTCGATGAGGACGAAAGTCCTAGCTCTGAAGCCCTTGCTGTTTGTAGTGCCAACACGCCGAGAGGGTGTGTACGGCTGGGTATACTCTATTTTTCACCCGAACCCGCGAATGTGGGGGCCTAATGAACAGCGGCGGGGGTGTGGGCTGCGAATTGGGATGCAGATCTGTGGGGACACACCGCGCACGCAAAGTGATTTTCTTTTGTTGAGATGTTGAGAAGTTTCCCTCTAGGGCCCATAACATTTTATGGCTTTAGACGAAGAATTGATTCAATCTGAAGGGGCGCGTGGGTTGGGTGGTGCAGTGGTGGCACTGTCTCCGACAGGTGCGCTGCGTACGCAAAAATACACAACACGGCAACAACCTTTTCCACATTCCTGTGTATTTTGCATAACAAAGACAAAATGATTACATCTTGTTCCTTGCGAGGTAATTCGGTTCCGTTTCGTGGCCCGTATACCTACGCTTTGTCTGTCTTTCGTTCGTTTGGCTTGGGGTTCGTGCCGAGTAAGTCGTTTTTATGTCAGATTCGCTTTTGTTTGAATCCCCGAGTTAAAGTGGATTTATTCGTGGTGTAACTGTCAATGCCATTATCCTTTTCGGTGTGGTGTTAGGCTCTTAAGTGGCTTTCGGGCTCGCGAGGGATTCTACTGGATGAGTAGAGTACCTATGTAGGTACTTCTTCTTGTACACATTTGATTGTGTTTGACGAGATGGATTTTTTAGGTTTTTGTTCTCTGTTTGGCTTGTTGTCATCTTGTGATGGAATTTGTTGGATTAGGAAGCGATGTTTTCTTTTATTTATTTTCGATAAGGTTGGTGAGTTTGGTGTGAAATTTTAAGACAGGCGATGGAATAATCCCTTAAAAGCAAAAAAAGTGTATTGCCTTTTACGAAAGCCATCAGGGGCAGCACTGACATTTTTGAAATTTAAAATTTGCAATGGTGTTGTCTATGGCTTCGATAGACCAAAATATGAAAGTCGAAGACACCTTAGACTGGAGAGACTAATGTCAGTTTTTAGCTACCTGCAAAAATATGTCCATGTTTCGATCTAAATTCTATATAATGTCGGTCCTTACAAAAAGCCGTGAAAAAAATGTATACCCTGGTCTGAATTCGAGTGTGCACCCTATGACAGTAGAACAAGCGCTACTGCGCCACGGCAACCACCCACATAAGTAGTTAACTTTAGTATTTGCCACTCAATTTGTCAAGCAATGACCTACAAAAAAGCCACCTGGCATTACGTATGACGATTTCTAAGGAACAAGATCGTTTTAAAAAACCATTTAGAAGAAACGCTTGTTCGTAGACCAAATCGGACTCCGTAGTAGTTCATTGTTTGGTGACCATAATACACATATCATCAGGTCAGCCCTTCATTATA
The DNA here is from genome assembly GCA_947623515.1 of Neoascia interrupta. Taxonomy (NCBI): domain Eukaryota; kingdom Metazoa; phylum Arthropoda; class Insecta; order Diptera; family Syrphidae; genus Neoascia; species Neoascia interrupta. The sequence goes on along the minus strand of OX392463.1, from coordinate 216,503,627 downwards.
TATATGGATAAGTGTTGGTAGACAATGTACCTATACAAATCATGCCGAGCTAATATCGCTTCGGACATGTGGAGCCTTAGAACCTTGATAATAACCATAAATAAATAATGACCATACCCCCTAATACCGTTTAGAGATATGATCGAGACCGACAGGTAAACTGATTAAAATTCATGTGCCTCCGCCAGCCCGTCTGTCTGTCCGTCTGTATTTGTGAAGGTCTTAGGTCTGCAACGTCAAACTGGTGCTATCCGATTTACTTTAGTATTCTCCTTCTTCTCACTGATTAGCAAAATACTCCGGTTTGAATTTCGTTGAGAGAGAAATGGACCAAAGACCGAAAAACTGAAGCAGTATTATAATCGTCATCGTCTTCCTTGTTTCTTAAGTTTGCAGTCTCGCAGTATTGGTAGCCACACTGGCACTGGTGTGTTTCGTTACAACTGTTTGCTTGTTTTCATATGCTTTGCAAATAATTGTTGTCTTATGGTTGTCACTTTACGCTAGCATCATTATAATATCAAGTTTCCTGACAATGTTTCCTTGGTAGCGTTTGAAATGGTCATAAGACTAGTCATAAGTAGTCATTGTAGAATTGTAAATTGTTAATATTTCCCATCTTTCAACATTAAATTTAATTTTGTATGGCTTTACCATAGAGGCCGCTCCCCAATATAAACAACGATACGTTCGGTAAGCTTTTTTTATTATTAAGAATTTCTTTACAAACAAACCCTTTCACTAAGGTATTAATTAAAATTTTAATTTTGATAGTTCGGCGGTTTTTTATTTCTTGGTTTTGGGCGATTTCGTTTCGGGCGATTTTCGCAAAAAAAAAACCAAAATTGGTCTTTACCCTAGATTGGTAACCACGATTGTTTATATCGGCAATCTTGGCTGGATACTGCCGTGTGTACCAATTTTCATTAGTTTGGAGGCTTGAGTTGCTAATATTGCTAAGCCTATCTCTTAAGACCCATTCCAGGCCACTTGAATGCAACAGGTAAATGAGTCTTTAAAATCAAATGTTCAATTTTTTTGTATGAAAGGCTGCTTAAACTTTTTATTAGGACATTAACTCTCCTTTGTTTTGACTGAAGAATACTTAAAAGTACTTTTGAAGCTCTTAATTTAAAGCTATTTACATAGGAGCGCACACACAAAACGCACTGCTCACTCTCCCCCATGGGCTTTGGTAAAAGGCTTGTCTCTGTGAATTTTTACTTTTGAAAATAATCCCTCAATTTTCGTTGCTGCAAATTCTCTCTCAAGTGTTTTATGAAACTAAATAACCTTTATCACGCAGAGCACCCTTCAAAGGCAATGAAAAGCGAAAACAATTTAAACTCCAACCAACACTTTACCACCAGCTGCCACCCTGTCATTCTTGTCATATTTAAACTGTTTCAACTGAAATGGAAACCATCCGCCTTACGTAACGTTCGCTAAAGACTGGCTAAAACCGCTAAGCCACACAAGTCCACCACCTTTTCAAAGGCAATCGTCAACGCGACACAGCCAACGTGACGTGGTAAAAGTCACTCAAAACTATCCAAAAACGTTTGACGTAATCGGATCAAATTAGTGGCATTAGGAAGCCATGAAACTGATGTTGTCATTATCGGCAACAGCGCATTACTAGGGCTTTGTAGTTCCGATGAAGACAATGGTTGGCAGGGGTGACACCGGATATACACTCTACCTTCCCAGAGGGTAGACGCCGATAATATGATTTACCGCGCAGACAATCAACCACGAAAAAGGGTTCGCCTTGTCTACATTCACCAGATAGGGATCGCAACGGCTACACGAAACGCTCTCAATTTGACCAGGCATATGTACGTGCTGGTACCTCTCAGTGAATTCGGGGCCCAATTCGCATTAAGCCATTCATATTTCGTCCCCATGTCCTAGGCACCAGTTTTGGCCCATTAACTTAACGTGAGTTTCATTGATACGCTGGAATTTATTGTTTGCGCTTCACCCTCACTGCCTTAGACAGGTTAAACTATATGAATCCATTTATTGTGCGGCGGGTGTGAGTGAGTGGGCGCACCGCCCCCTGAAATTCAATATAAGCACGCCTCTGTGCAAAAGTGTTTTCCCTCCGATTTCCGATTCGTCCTTTTTTTGCGCTCTGGCGTTTTGTGAGTAAATCTTAACCGGAATTGATTTTCCGCAAAAGTGTTTCCCTTCCGTTTATTTCATATCCCGAGACACAGTGCCTTCCTCCGTCAGCTCGTAGGTTTTTATTGAGTGGAAATGTAACAAGTGTATCGCATTACGAAATCATTATTGACAGACAATTTATTGCACACTTGTTGAGATTCAGCTCTGAGGGGTTGTTTCGTTGTTATGTTGCTTCGTTGTTGTTTGAGCTGCTGCCTTGTTGTGCCTCGGCTGCTCCGCCTGTGTTGTGTTATTTGCTATTCCTTCTGGGGGCTGGTGGTAGGAATATAAGGTACACCACTCACTGTGCGAATGTGTGTTTGGGAGTATTTTTGGATTTGCCTCTCGCCTTGCCTTATCCGCTTCCGCTGGGTGGTGGATTGTGTTTTTCGAAATTCCTTAACAGCACACCAAAAAAAAACCTATGTTCGCTCTAATTTATTTGATTTTGGTATAAGTGTGGTCTTAGCTATGCCCCGCACATGTGGGAATGTTTGGAATTTTATTGTATGATTGTCTCTTCTCTAAGGATTTGGAAAATATCTTAAGTGGAAGCGAACACGCACTCTACGGGGAATTTACGATTCTTGGTGTTTAATTGGGCGGAATAGGGTATTTTACAGAAAATCGTACAAACCTTTGGTTTATCCACTTATGATAGGCAATCTTAAAGTCGAAATTCCATTAAATCAGTTTGCGATAAAAAAAAAACTATTCTGTTGCGTAAGAGCGTTGACAGAACGATAACATAAACACGTTTTTTATTCAATGTGAAACAAATTTAATTTTATTTTTAGAAGACCGGCAGCGTTCTACACTTGTCACTTGTGTGCTTGCAACTGCACTGCCAAGTGCTGTCACATAATTAAAAGAGCGAGAAAAACATTGCGATGTTCTCTGAAGAGTTTTTTATTCAGAAGAAAGTTTTTATTAGACATGTTACAGCGTGTCTGAAAGAAGCGAAGCTAAGTACCTATACCTTACATATTGCCACGCTGAAATCTCAGTTTTTTGAAATTGTTGTCTTTTTAAAATATTTTTGGTATAGTTTTAGAAAGAGTTACAATTTGGACCAGTGAGTAAGTGCAACAGTGCCTTATGTAATAGCGGAATTCCCTATTCCTATTTCTATTCTTCTTTCCATTAATTTTTTTTATCCTTCCCATTGCTATTCATAAATCATTCATGCCATTCATAAATCATTATTTAATAAAAAAATGCTTTTATTTTTCTTAAAGGTTTTCTAATTTATATTTTTAAAGGAGCGAGGCATTACCATCTTCTATAACCAAAAATTATTGTTAGCATAGGAATATCCAAGCTGGCGGCTTAAATGTGTGCTAAAAATCTAACAGTTTAATTTTTTGGTTCGATGTCTTACAGTTTTTAAAAGCACTTGAAGCAGTTACACATTTAGACCGATTGTGGACGTGGCTGTGTGCGGATTTGAAAAATGTTAAGACTTTTATTGCTTCGGATGACAGAAAGCTTACGTACAAATTTTAGCTTCCTAAATTTGAGGCCTTAAGGTGACATATGGAAGAACGGACGGAAGGGCTGACATCGCTCATTCAACTCTGACTTCGGTCTCCATCATATACCCGTAAGGTCTTGGGGGTCTATAGTTGTTATTTCTCAATGTTAAATTTTCGCCGATATCAGACTTAATGTACTCCATTCCTCTGGAATAGGGTATAGGAACATATGACACAGAACACACCGATGCGACGGCTCAGCTCTCAAACAAAGGCGGTCATAAGTCTTTTGTTGAAAGACGCATAACTTGATGGTCTTAAATGTAACTTGGATATGCTTAATGGCAAGATTCAGTCTTTTGAGACGCACTGTCCACCCAAACGACCTTTTTTCGTTGCAAAAATCATAACTTTCGAACGCATAAAGAAATCGGCACAGTTTTTCGTCCTCTTATCAGGAATATCAGGAACTTAAAAAAATGTAAGCAGGTGTTTTGAAATAATTTACTGAAGTTACATTTTTTTAGAAAAGGGAATTAAGAAAATAAGGCATTGAACTAAAGTTATAAAAGCAGTCCTAAAACTTATGGAACTAAAAAAAAAAGTTCGACGAGCACTTGAACATGTTCGAAAATAAAATTTGTGACAACAGTGGATGCTTAAAGTTAACAAACCAATTTGTAAAATGTTTTCTTTAGAGTATAACATAAATGAGTATAATAAAATATAAAAGAGTATATTTTTAATTTTATGGCTGATCAGTATAAGATCCAGAAGCGTCTGTCTCAAAATAAGCGGCTTTCTGGTCGGCGTCTGTTGACCAGGTGTTTCTTTTCCAGTGTGCAAATAGAATGGACAACAATTAGTTGCATGCCAGATGTTTTAAGAAATACTCTGCTAGATATATCATTGCTTCTCTCCGTAAAGGCATAACACTTGCGGGGGTAAACTTTGGTGTTTCTGTGCAGAGTTTTTCATCATCAGCATTTGCGTCCTAGACGGACAATTACTTTTCTCTACTGTCTTTCTATCTTTTCTATCTTTCCTCAAAATTTTTCCTCCGCTCGCGATGTGCTATGCATTTGAAGGCTGGCTCTTGATCGCGAACACAAAATACCAGTGAGTGACCAAAGGTGTATGTAAAAAAAATGCTTTAACCCTTGAAAGTTTTTTTAATTCATTTTTTAAAAGGGGCGTGGCATTACCAGTCCAGTCCGTATAACTAAAAGCCTATATTAGCAAAGAAATATCCAAGTTTTCGACTAAAGTGTTTACATTTTGAAAAATCTACCCTAAGAATGGGCGTGGCCAAAATTTGATTAAAAGAAGTGGGAAAGTGCAACAGTTCGTATGTAAAAACTTCAGTCCGTCTGTGGCGGATAGAAAAATACCCTACTCGACCAAAAAAGGAAACTGCCACGCCTCAAAAAAGTGAGCGGGATATTAAAATATAATTGTTGAATGCTTTATACTACGTGGCTGCATACATTTCGGACTAGAACTTCGACTTTTTAACGCCACGCCCTCAAAAGTGGGTTGAAGCATATACTGCATATATACTATATATAACTCGTCTATATAAATAAAATTAATAATAATTGAATAAATAAAATACCAGACTTGGCTCAAGAAAACCCAAAGTAAAATATTCATTATGTATGGGATAAGTGCAAAATAAACAAGTGGGAACGTGCAACAGTGCGTTTGCAAAAGCTTCAGTCTATCTACGACGGATTGCAAAATACACGACCATACCAAAAAGAAAACTGCTACGCTTACGAAAAGTGGGCGGGATATAAAAATATAACTGCTGAATGCTTTAGGTGGTTGCATGTATTTCCGCCTAAAACTCCGCCTTTTTGACTAAGAAAATATCTTTTTTTAACGCCACGCCCACAAAAGTGGGCGGAGGCACACACAATATTACATAAAAGTTAGAAAATTCTAATGTCTACAACTTTTGTCATATAATTTTTTGATTTTTTTAAAATTTCATATATATTTATTGAAAAACAGGCATTTTAAGCTAAATTCCCTTGGCCAAAAAGTAGCCAAAAAATTTTGGCTACTTCAAAGACAATTACAAGGTATTCTTACATACAAAAAATGAATGTAACATATAACATTTGTAACATAGCTAAAATTTGGAAAAAGTATTTTTAAATTAGAGGTGGACGCACATACAGGCTTGTACCTGTAGTGGGCGGCTTTTGCTAATTTTCAAACTTGATCTAAAAGACTGGCCTTCCAGCCAACCCGCCAAATTTCAGCTCTCTACCTTAAAATTTAAGGCCTTAAAATTGTTTATATACGGACGGACGAACGGACATGGCTTAATCGATTCTCCTGTACCGTGATTTTTTCACAGCGTTACAAACTATATTTTCAAACTTAATGTACCCTGGGGTCGGGTATAAAAATGTGTTGGGTTGAACCCCCCCAAAATATGTGGAATGCAAAAAGAAGAACTGTAAAAGTTAAATTAATTTAAAGTGTAAATAACATAAATTATATTCATATCCCTAAACCCAGAGGGACAGTGCCCAAAAAATATATTAATTATAAAAGCATTTCATTCATATTTTTTTAGGGGAAATTGTGGACTGAGTTTAATTGATAAAACATACCAATTATTCATCGCATTCTCGTTGCTTTCACTCGCTTGTTAAAACTATGACACAAGAGTTGTAAAACCCAAGAACGTCCCCCAGTCCAACAATATTTAATTGAATCTGAGTTAATGAACTTACTATTAGTCTAGTCAACTTGAGCTCTTGCTGCCCGACGATGACGTCTAAATTATTTGCTTTCTTCATTATTTATTCCAACCTTACGTCTTTTTACAGACATTAACCATGAAGCCATCCTGCACGCCACATACATGCTCAAGAATTCCAGCACACGCTCCATAAGTTTCACTCAGATACACCCGAGAGGACCGATGCGGCACCGCACCGAAGACTGAACAGTCACTGTGCGAACATCAAACGCCAACAACTTTATAGTTTTATGGTGAAAGTTTTTCACTTATCGTTCACATAAATTGATTTTCCTGATGACAGCACATTTTCAATTTTCGGTACGGAAGGGGTGGTGGCGACTCAAAGCCGGTCGGTTAAGGAGGCTGAACTTTGAAACAAAACTGGTGCAGGTGTGCATCTGTTCGCCATGATATTTCACTTCATTTATAATGGATGATAAATGAATACATAGTGTAACACACCCGCTCGCATACACTCATGCACACACACACACACGTGAGCACACCCATATGTCTGGGATCCTTGGCATACTCACAGTAGCTAGCTCGGTAAACTTTTTGTCATATAGCTACTTATACAGGATGCTGCCTTTAAAAGTCTGCAACAGCACAAGCGGGCTACCAGAGAGATTATGAGTCTGCAAAGGGACACATATTAGAAAGGAGAGTGCTGAAGCTGAGGCGTTAAACAATGAAAAAATGATGAAAGTATTAATTTTGAATTTTGACATACTATAGTGTTTTTGGACTTTTTGATTGATAAGCGTATATTTAAACAGCCGGTGGTGGCTGGAGTTTGGTGCCTCAGTGATTGATTGTCCTGGCAGCGTGATGAAATAGTTGGATTAATGATGGATTTGGGTGTGGAATTATGTAAACATGTATATATTTTCCTTTTACTGTTCGAGAACTCAGGCAAGTTAAGTGCTACAAAGTTTGTTTTAAAATGAATCGATGTCCACCGAAAATTGACAGCAACAGAAGCGTTAGGAAATTTAATGAAGCCAACATAAGAAAATTTATGTAAAATTCGACTTAAAGCTTAAAGTGTGCTTTTTAATGTGAATTGATATAACATTTGTTTTGGTGGATTAAGGAACGTTTTAAACTCTTTATCACCAGATCCACCTTTAAATCCCTGTTATCCTAAGGAGTTTTAGTGAAACCAAATGGCATTAGTCTCCCTCCTTTCTTTGCCGGATCTTTGTAACTTGCCTGACTACGAGGCAGTGTATGCAAAAGTTGATGAATAAAAAAAAATATTCTTTACAAGAAATTTTAACTTCTCTTTTTAAGAGACCGCAGTGCCAGAACCCCTGAAGAAGCTCTACGGACAAAACAATCAAGTATAATCTAACCCCGTGGATGTTTTTTCTTTCGCGTGTTTAGGGGCAGGGGGTCGCAAAATTTCCTACTTCTCAGCTGACAGCAAACAAACATTCCATTTTCAAATTTTGATAGATTTTCTAATAGCTCTTTTTTTATTATTTTTTTTCTAATAAATTTCTAATAGCTCTTTTCTTAGAAAATAATTCTATAAAAACATTACAAAATCCGGACACCCTCCTGACAAAAGCTGAAACTCGCAGTTGTATGTTATATGGTTATCGTATCCCTCCGAGATTTCATGCAACGACTTTAAGTCTTCAGTAAGTGTCTCCTAAATGCAAACATCAAAAGTCAAGGTTCTTACAAGATAATCCTTTTAGACTATCGATTTTGCATATTCCATAAGCAAAGGAGAATAATGTAACCTCTTCTTGTCAAAATCATCCCACCACAAAGTCTTCAGGTGAAAGCTTTAAACCTGGGGCTAAAAACATATTTCATGTGGCTCAAAACTTTTCTCCAACTTATCACACATACCTCTTGTTTGGCAAAATATTGTATTATGCAATCCAGACACAAAACGCTTAGAACCATAGTCTCAAAAGTCTCCATTGATCGGATCTAAAATTAACTTTACACCCACCGTTTCCTGCCTCCACATCAATTAACCTTAACGGAAACATTTTGTAGTCGGAATACCGGACAGCACTCCATTTACTTACCTCTACCATCTAAACATCCCCACTTGACCAGGCGCCCCATAATGACGAGAGGATAGCACACACTATAACTCAGACGTTCTCTGGGGTATTCTCTAGCATTAAAGTGTTTCATGTTTACTGGTTATTTTGCGGCTTCGAAATTTAGTATGCATGTGTTTGCCAGTATTTTACAGACTAGACTTGACTTTAAGAAAAACAAAACGCGCCCTTAAATACACTTTAACAGAGCTATTTGAGAAAGTGTGCTCAATAATGAATCATTTTATTCAATGAATTATCATTACCCTCGATCCCCTTTTCAGGTTATACTTCCTTTAGAAGAAAGCAAAGTTTCCCTCAACTTGATAGCAAGTTTGGAGGAGCAAGTTTCTAAGACTAATGGTATGCTCTGTAGAAAAAATAAATCATCCCCAAGTTGCATCTACATGCAACTTACAGCCGCTTGCAATGATAACCGTTTTTTTTTTTTTCTTCATTCAGAACAGCTCTTACCTCATTAACCTGTTGTGAAGGATCTGTTCCGGGAAAGTTAGTTTGTTGTTTGAGTAGATAAATGTTGGGTCATATTTTTTGCCGCTTATGCAAAAAAAAAGGATGCACAGATGGCGCAGCGATACATCTTGTGCAGTCCCATGATACGGAACAGAAAGATTATACATTAAAATACTTGCCTGAAGACGCTATGAAATTTTCTACAGCTTGAATTACATAACCAGGGTTATGGGGGTAAATGGAAGCTCTGGTAAAACATATTTGACATTTGTTTATTTTTATACCCCACCCAGGGTATATCCATTTTAATGCACAGTTTGTAACACAGTTAAATAACCACCGTAGACCCCAAGACCTTTTAGATTGAGACCGACAGTTGAATTGATTAAACCTGGGCGGTAGTGTTGTCTCGTTCTTTCGCTGTTCTGCTACAGGTGGCTGAGAGCCTCAAAGCCTCTAAAGTTATATTGTACAGTCAAATTTTAAAAATTAGAACCATCTGACTATAGGCACGCCCAAAATTGACTTGAGTGTCAGAGAATCTCAAATGTAAACTTTATTTCAAAATGCCTTTTGGTCAAGTAAGACAAGCCGTATAAGAACTCAAATTTTGGTATAGAGTAATAAAGGCCAGAAACCCTAAATGAGACAAAAATTCGAAAGCCCACACTATCGACCATGCCCATTTTAAAATCTTTGCCTTATGTAAAATCTTAAAAAACCTGATTTCCCGGAAAATTCATTCTAAATCGAAAAAAACAAGTGGGAAAGTGCAACAGTGGGTATGCAAAAGCTTCAATCCATCTACGACGGATTGCAAAATACCCGACCATACCAAAAAGAAAACTGCCACGCCTCCAAAAAGTGGGCGGGATGTAAAAATATAACTGTTGAATGCTTTATACTAGGTGGTTGCATACATTTCGGCCTAAAACTCCGCCTTTTTTTAACTAAAAAAATCACTTTTTTAACCCCACGCCCACAAAAGTGGGCGTGGGGTTAAGGCACATACAATATATAAATTAAAGTTAGGAAATGCTAATATCTACAGCTTTTGTCATATAATTTTTTGTCAAATTTCATATATATTTATGGAAAAACAGTCATTTTAAGCTAAAATCCCTTAAAAAGTGGGCGTGGCCAATGAAAAAGCTAACATTTTTTGGCTACCTTAAAGACAATTATAAGGCAATGTTACGTACCAAAAATGGATGTGCTAGCGCCATTGTAAGATAGCTAAAATTAGCAAAATGTATTTTTTTAAATTAGAGATGGTCGCACATACAGGTCTGTAGGGGGCGTGTCTGTGGGCGGATTCAGCTTATTTTCAAACTTGATCTGAAGGACTGGACTTCCAACCAACCCAAAAAATTTCAGCTCTCTGCCTTAAAATTTAAGGCCTAAAAGTTTTTTATATACGGACGGACGGACGGACATGGCTTAATCGATTTTAATGTCGGTCCCATTCATATCTCTAAAAGGTCTTAGGGGTCTACGGTGATTATTTCACTGCGTTACAAACTATACATCAAACTTAATATACCCTGGGTCGGGTATAATTATACGACAAAAATAAAGGATATTACCATTGGCTAAGTTTGCTACATTGCATTAAGCTCCGACTACTTTAAGGGGGCGTTTTTTGGAAAAAGCTCTTGTTTTAAGGGCGCTTGGAAATTAGTCCCTAATGAAATAAGGCCCCAAACTGAAAAATTTAACAAGGCCAAAAGAAACACGAAATGCAAGAGCAACTAGGAGTTTTTATATTGTTGCCTTATTACATTTTTTTTGGGGCTAATTTCCATATTTTTGGGGGCCTATTTTATTTTTGTATTGTCTCCTCATCTCATATAAAAGGAACTCTTTTTTTTACTCTTCACTATGAAATTAGGACCGGCCAGCGGCTCTTTCATAATTTTCGGAGGGATGCGAGGTTGTGTACAAGTTTTGAATATGTATGGGGGCTGTGCTGCACCCTGAAACCCCCCTGCCTGCTTTTATTTCAGATTCCTTATAAATATAGACAATATTGGGGCCTTATTTCATTTGATTTTGGGGTCTTATTTCGTAGTAAAATAAAGTACCCCTTTTGGGGCCTTATTTAATTTTTATACCCGACCGAGGATACATAAATTTTAATACATAGTTTGTAACACAGGGTAATAATCACCGTAGACCCTTAAGACCTCGCGACAGGTGAATCGATTTAGCCATTTCCGGCCGTCTCCGTCCGTCTGTATGTGTGAAGGTTTTAGGCTTTCAAAATCAAGCTAGAGAGCTGAAACTTGGTACACGGCTTGGATCTTCTGCTGTACAGACAAAGTGTGAAACTTGTCTTAACCCGTCAACTGCCACGCCCACTACTGGCTTCAATGGGAGACAACATTTTCTTTCAAAATGCCTTTTGGTCAAATAAGACACCGAACTCAAATTTTGATACCGAGCAATACAGAGCGATACTGGCAGAAATTAAATGATGTGATGGCGGATCTAGCCTATTTTCACACTTTGTCTGTACAAAATAATAATCAAGCCAGTCCTAGCTCAATTTTAAATTATTGGTACAGAGCAAAAGTGGCTCAAAACTTTTAAGAAGGCAAAAATTGGACCATGCCCACTTTTAACATAAAAAAATAACTTTCAGTTGGAAAAAAAATTGAATAACAAATATTTAAGATAAAACTATCTGCTAAGTTTGCTTGAAAAAAAGTTTTGAGCTCCGCCCACTTTTAAGGGCGTTTTTAGTAAAAAAAAAGTTTTTTTCGAAATAATTTGCGCTATTTGCGCATTTTCTCATGATTTTACCGGAATTGCAATTAATTGATTTTAATTTTTAGCCCAGGCCACTTTTGGGGGCGTGGTTTATACAAATTATATATGAAATCTGGCCAAAAAACTTTGAGATTTGGTGTTACACGGTATATGGTCAGGTATATAGAAGTTTGTCTGTCACAGACGAACTCTTGCACTTACTCACTTGTTTTTCATAGATTTTTTTTAAAGCGTCATATTTTTGAAGTAATTTTAAGCGCTTTGTCCTCGTGCGCTCTTATTAACAAACATCCAGAGTCAGGACTATGCCAATATCTAGATTATGTTTTTGAAGCATGCTAAATTTGGCTGTTAAATTACAGCTATACAGGTTTGGAGTTATTACTTAAACGCTATTTTTTGTAATATGTTTTAAGAAAAAATAAAAACATACTGAATTAAATATATTTTCTTGTAATAACTGATAATGAGTAATATCTTTCTGCCTAAATTTTACTTATTCATAAGGTTTTTTTTTTTAATTCTGTTTGCTGAAATTTGTTAAATTTTGTTACATTTTCTTAATCCTTTTTTGGTTTATGTACCTTATGACTCACCCCACGTTTAATTTTTTTGTTAATTAGCCTATTGAAGGCATTCAACACTGTTTATTTTTATGTGCTTATGCAAAAATAATGAATGTCATAATTTTTTCTTACTGATATGAACTTTTGTATTTCTATTCTAACTTTGTTCCACATTTTTAATCTTAATTTATTTGTTAAAAAACTATATAATTATCTAAAATATATCTTAAATGTGTTCCACAAATTTAATTCCACTTCCACAAACTCGACTAGAACTGAAAGTAAGCGGCACTTAAATTCTCAAAATGTTTTGTATTTAAGGCTTTGTACAATAATGTATTTTAAAGGATTAAAGTCAAACTAAATTGAGTCGATCAAAACAAAAACGCTTAAATTCTATTTAAAAAAAAACAGTTACTCGAAAATGCATCCTTTTTTGAGAGCTACCTTTCAAATTCAATTTAACCATTCCGCTTCAGTACATCAAAACACGCGCTAAAGCAAAGATTGAATATCTTCAGTGCAATAATAAACATAAGAAACGTCAGACTAATGGAAGTAATGAAGTCGACGATGGTGTGTCTTCCATGCCGAACCCACCCCCTTTTGAAACCTCATGATGCAGCGACTTCTGTGCGCTAAATTTTTCATTTTAGTCTTCCATCCAGTTCTTCGTTCTTCATGCAAAGCGAATGGAAATGGTTAAGGTACCTAGAGAAGCAGCTACCACTTCGATGAATCCGTCCAATTCGGATCTGCAGCTATAACTTTTCACTCTCCACCCCTCGCGAGCTGTACGCCCTAGCTTGCGCCGAAAAAATTCACATTCTGTAACGAGAAAACGTATTCCAATTCATGAAACATGCATGCGAGTGCATTGCATTTTTGCCATCTTCCTGGTTGCATCGCATATACATACAAGGACTCGACTTGCATCGCAGGAGCAGCACCAGCAGAAGCGGTAGCAGCGCAATATTATCACAGTGTCGTAACCGGGTCACGTTTCGCTGGAAATAAATGTTTTCATTGCTGGTATCTATTGTACTTTACAGGAATTTCCTTCTGCCACTGCTCCGGCTGTCTATGTTTTGCACCATCATTTCACAGGATCCAATGTGTGTTTGTCCCTTCGAAGAGTTGATTTCTTCTAGCAAAGCTATAACAACACTGCAGCAGAACATTACTCTAGTCGGTTCGTATGGAGATGGGTCTGGTGCGCGTCAAAAGGACGAACCTGCTCACAAAATAATACGGCAGTCGTCACTCCTCGAAAATGAATGGCGGGTGCAGAGGAATGAGTTTTGTGTCCCGTTTAATAAAAGTGGAAATCGATTGGTTTTCAAGACCGAGATTGGAACTCATTGAGGCGATAGGACCTGCCTCCGTACTAGGCAAAAAGGCACGAGCTTTACCTATCAACTATCATTTGCTCAAACACAAAGAAGGCATAAAAGACACGAAACTCCAACGGCAATGACAGTGCTGTACAGATGAATCCTTACTTGAGGCTATTGCTTCAGATTCGCTTTTTGTTTCTGTGTAAAGTCCTTTTCGACTTCCATCGAATCTAAAATAAAGTGATAATTTCATCGGGAGGAGGCCCAGGATTATAGCTTGTGGTTGGCATAGTAGACAGAAAATAGATGGGCCATGGATTTGTGTCTTGCATGGACTTGGTGACAGGGGGATTTAACTTGCTCTTCGAATTATCGTGTGACCAAATCACTTGCGGAAGAATTGGACTTTAAATTGTGTCTGTTACAAAGGCAAAAGTCCTACTAACTATGCATCGACTTTGGGTATCAATTCCGAAATGACCGAGTCATTAAAATGGATCAGTTTTGACTTTGTAATTGATTGGCGTGGTTTGCGGCTTTTTAGTTTGAACTGACAAAGGAGGAATTTATAGGTTAGTTTCCTTCAGTTGCCTGCCAATGGCATTTGCAGTTGCACTACTATTAGTATATGTATTTCGCTATCGACGTACAGGAGGTCTATTATAGAGTTCTTACTGAATTTCATGTTAGCAGATCGGTCAAGACAAGGACTACAATGGAAGAAAAGGAGAACAAAGCGTCAAGGTTGTATAAGCCGTAACTAGTATAATAGTTTTGAATTTAACGCTACGATGTTTTTCAGATTGCTGGTAGCTTCTGTAAGACCACCGTTGTATGATAATATGAAATTACAGTTGGATAGGCTTCACTTCTTGCCCAAAACTTTCAGCCATTCAAGTCTTGGCCCATTGTGATTACCCTTGTAAGATAGACAAAAATAGTTGAACATATATCTAACTAACTGAACAGCCTGATCTTTGAATAAATCTTTTAAGGTCTAGTAGTGATATTTCTGCCGGTTGGGTTAGTCATCGTTCTTGGAGAGCTAGAAAGTGGCAGAGAAAGTGTTCTATGGACTCTATTTCTTCTTCATCTTTACAGCTTCTACAGAAGTCGTTCGCAAAGATTCCCATTCGTGCAGCCATGACACCAATGGTACAGTGGCCTGTGACTACATCAGCGAATGTTCCTATGAAGTTTCTACTGAGAGATAGAAGGGTCGTTGTTCTTTTTAGGTCAAGCACTGGTCATAAGCAGCGAGTTATGATGATAAAATCCTTAGACTGTCGCCATCGTTTGCCGACATCGTTTGAGCGTGTCTCGATCTATGAAACTTTTGAGTTGAAATGTGGATATACCCGTCGGTCGGCCATCGTTATGTCCATATATGCATAATGAAACCAAAAGACTGGTTGGCTGGTGGTGACCATTTCTAAAGGCTCAAATGACCTTTTCTTAGTTCTGCTTACGAAAGATGAGGACGTGCATCGCAAACATTTTTTGATTGAGAGTGTCGCAATATATTACAATAATGCAATATAATATAATAAATATATTACAATTACAATATATACAATATATTTTTTGTAACCACTTTTTTACCTCTTCTGATTTTACCTCCTCTGACTCTGAGATGATCTGCCAAAACGTTTTCTTTATAGAGAACTATGGCTAAATCTGTTTTTATAGCAGGAACGTAATTTTTGTAGCCCTTACTTATGCTTTCACTTTAAAGTGCGGACAGCAGTTCTTCCGAACAACTCATCTTTATAATCATCTCTATAGATCAAAAGCTTTGCTTTGCGCTTGTATCAACTGAGTGGTACCACAAGTCTACCAAGTATTACGAACCACCCCAAATTTCAGGTTAAAGTTCTAATCACGAGAGATAGAGGGAATTAGTGAAAAGATTGGTGGAACTACAAGCTACTAAAGGTCATAAAAATAGCCAGAAATGAGTTAAGAGATCCAAAATATCCGCGAAACGGGACAAATAAAAGAATGACCCAAACGAACGCCGTTGAAACTTTTGTGAAAAACTTCAAGACTCACCTGAGAGGCAAATAGTTCATGCGGTGCAAGACAAAATCCGTTGCCTCAAAAGGGAATTTTTCAGTATGGTAGTGATCCTGAAATCAACAAATTCTATTTCTTTTGGAAAAAATAAAGAGGCTCAGATTATTGAAAAAACAAATGATTGAAGCTCTATGAGCGAATGAAATTTTTTTACAACATAATATTTGAAGCGTAGCGTAATTGTTAGTGTTCTAACCACTACTTGTTCTTTTTCACGGTCCCCACCTCCGCGAGGGTCTAACAAGCCCTCCGAGAGTATCATTTGTCTTGAAAAACTACTCGAAGTGCCGTTCGGATTCGGCAAAAAATTGTAGGTCCACTTGTACGTGAAGAAATTAACTTTACTAACTGAACTTAACTAGCTTCTTTATACTAGGTGGTTGCATACATTTCGGCCGCCTAAAGCTCCGACTTTTTGAATAAAACAAGTGGGAAAGTGCAACAGTGCGTATGCAAAAGCTTAAGGTCATCTTCGACGGATTGCAAAATACCTGACCATACCGAAAAGGAAACTGCAACGCCTCCAAAAAGTGGGCGAGATATAGAAATATTTTTTTTTTTTTTTTTTTTTTTTTTTTTTTTTTTTTTTTTTTTTTTTTTTTTTCCCGTGGGTAGGTAAAAACCTTCATAGGCACTATGAGAATCGAACGCGCGTGCTCATAGTAGTGTGAGATTCTTACTCACTAAAAAACCTCCCAATCTTTGTAAGACTACGACTAAGTTTCCTTAACAAGTAGTTCATGCTTCTGTATAGTAATCGCGTTTGGCAGGCTACCTTCCAACGAAAGCACCTGCAATACCGTCATTATGTGCGGTTTCCTCTTACGACGCTAGATCCAACGGTCTTGTTCGTTGTAGTCGGCGTGCAAGATTTGTCTGATCCAGAGTTCGGATTATTTCGTGGTTGCAATGGCCGTGAAGGCGAGTGTGAAGTTTGCGAGCAAAGTTTCTTACTTCGTCGGTCACGGTTGCGATGCCTAGATCTCGATGTAAATCGCTGTTTCTTATATACCATGGAGCATTTACGATTGCTCTTAGTGTCTTATTCTGAAAAGTTTCTAAAATAGATATGTTGCTTGGTTTGGTACAACCCCAAAGTTGTATACCGTACGTCCAAGATGGTTTTAGCACTTGCTTATACAATAGCAGTTTGTTATATACGCTTAGTTTCGAATAACGTCCGATAAGCCAATTCAGTTCTCGTAGCTTGATTTCAAGTTCATCGCGTTTCTTTTTAACGTGTGGCTTCCACTTAAGTTTTGCGTCTAGGGTCATGCCTAAATATTTCGCCTCGTTTGCGTACGGAATTTGTACCGAGTTTATAAATAGAGGTAAGTTGATTACCCTGTTGTAAGTAAAATTTACATGCGTTGATTTTGTCTCATTTAGGAGGATTCGCCAGGCCTTTGTCCATTCGCATATTTTATTCAAAGCGTGTTGGAGTTTTCCCGTTGATTGTTCGACTGTCTTATCCGTAGCGAGGATAGCCGTGTCGTCAGCGAACGTGGCTATAGTCGTTGTCTCTACTTGAGGTACATCTCTTGTAAAAAGTAAAAACAGTGTTGGACCGAGGACGCTACCTTGTGGAACGCCGGCTTGTATTTCTTTGAATTCTGAGTATTCGCTCCCGTATCTCACTCGAAATAGTCTGTTGTCAAGATAAGACTCTAAGAGTTCATACATTTTTTCCGGCAAAACTTTCCGTAGCTTATATTTTAGGCCTTCGTGCCAAACTTTATCAAAGGCTTGGGATACGTCAAGAAAAGCGGTAGAACATATCATTTTCGCTTCTAAGGCTTTCTCAATTTCATTAGTTATTCGATAGACCTGGTCAAGTGTTGAATGTTTGACCCTAAACCCGAATTGGTGATCCGGAATCAATCGTCTTTCTTCAATTATTGGTTGCAGTCGTTTGAGCACAAGTTTCTCGAAGACTTTAGATATAATCGGCAGAAGCGAAATCGGTCTATATGATTTTTTGTCGTTCGGGCATTTCCCTGGTTTCGGAACCATTATTACCTCTGCGACTTTCCATTGCCGTGGAACGTATGAAATTCTCATTGATGCGTTTATGATGTAGAGAAGCTTGACTAACGCTCTTTTCGGTAGCTCCTTCAAAATTTCCCCAGTAATTAGGTCATAGCCTGGAGCTTTGTTATTCTTCAAATTTCGGATTGTTTGACGAAGTTCAGACAGTGTCACGGTTTTCATTCGATAATTGTCTAATTCCGCATTGCGATACAGATCGTCAACCAACGGCTCCCCGTCAAACGGTTTGAATGTTTCTTCTAGATGTTCTGCAAATACATCTGCTTTCTCTTTGTCGCCTTTTACCCATTCACCGTTATCTTTTCTTATTGGCGCCGAGTGTACTATGGGCTTTTTAATGGACTTCACGGCTTTCCAAAGTGAATAGTTTGACCCTCTATCGGCAGTCAAGTTTTCGAGGTAGTTGGTAATCTCGCGACTTTTAAAATCTTGAAGTAAGTGCTTTAATTTGTTAGATAGCCCATTCAGAATGGTTTTATCAGGAGGAGCTCGAGACAAATGCCACCTCTTTCGAGCCTTTCTCTTTTCGCGTATGAGCTCTTCAATTTCGCGCGGGTAAATTGATCCGCTTTTCCTTACTCCAGTCTTCCGGAAAAAAGTATTGTTCCAAGCAGCGTCTTGGATAGTTCTAACGAGTTTATCGACTTCGTCTTCTATTTCTAAAGGGGTTGTAAGTGGTACATGTAGAGATACATTTTCTTTACAGTATTTCCTAAAGCCATCCCAGTCGGTGTTGTTATTCGTTAGCCTAGGCGCTCTCTCATTTTTTGCTAGACTTCCGCCGATTTTCAAAACGACTGCCGAGTGATCCGAACAGAGATCATAGCCTTCTTCTACATTTGTGAGGTGGCGGGGAACCCCTTTTGCGATAAAGAAGTCGACAAGGTCAGGTACTTTGTTTCTGTCGGTTGGCCAGTACGTTGGCTTTCCCGTCGAAAGGAAAACCACGCCACGTTTCATGCTAGCTTTGAAGAGTACTCTACCTCTTGTTGAATTGCACCGTGATCCCCAAAAGGTGTTTTTCGCATTAAAGTCCCCGCCGATGATAAAATTCGACCCAAGTAAGTCAAAGAGGGGAGTAAGATCGTCGTCCGCTAGCCTATACTGTGGAGGAAAATAACTCGAGGCAATATTATAATCTAGGTGACCTATTTTTACCGATACTGAAGTTATTTGCATAGAGTCAAGCTCAATTTCTTCGTTTTTGTAATGCTTAATGCAGTCTTTGATGTAGAGAGAGGATCCGCCTCTCGAATTTTCTGATGGATGATGCGCGTGGTAGTCGATGTAACCTCTAATTTTGGGTCCGGATCCCTTCTTAAAGTGTGTTTCCGAAATCAGGCATAGGTCAATATTTTTTTCCCGTAGAAATACTTCTAGTTCGTCGATTTTCTTTAAAAGACCATTTGCATTCCATGTAAGTATGTTAATGAGCTTCATATTCATGATTTGTTATTGGTTTTGCGAGGTTTAAACTCTAGCTCGCTCAGTTTGTCAAATATTACTTGATTAACTTTAGTTTGTTGCTCAAGCTTTTCCAATATCATAAATAATATTTGAGATACCGAATCTGTTGTGGTAGGTTCTGGAGGTTTGCTTTTGTGTGACGCGACTTCAGCGTACGATCTTGGGCCGATGAGTGATGATTTTCCCTTTGTACTTGGACCGGCGACGTTTTCTTGCGGAGTTTGTATATTTTTTCTCGTCAATCTCGTATTTCTGACCGATTTGGGAGTTTTCGGCTTGTCAGCTCTAGAACGTTTTGGGGTTGTGGCCCTATCTACAATATGTTGCTTAACAGTTTCGTGACGTTTTTGTAGCTCTATTGCGATTTCGCAACCTCGGTAGCTCGCCGGGTGACTTCCATTACAATTGGCGCAAGTCGCTGGGGCCTGACTGCTTACGTTGCAATCTTTTGTAAGATGTCCACCGGCGCATTTGACACATCGCGGTTCTTTTTGGCAGTACGCTTGAGTATGTCGGAAGCCTTGGCATCGCTTACATTGAGGTACTAGTCTATTGCCCTTTCGCTTGGGCTCAATTTTTACCCTGATATTTAGGATTGTTTTTATTTTATATATTTCGTTTATGTTTTCAATCCTATCGAACGTCAGCATGAAAATAGGAAGACCGCGCTTGACCACGGTGTCTTTTTCTCCTTCCGTACGTTGTTTTTCTTTCTTAAGTATGTTCACGGCATCAAGAATTTTAAAGCCTTGGGCTTGAACATCTTCAACAATTTCTTCCTTCGTGCAGGTTGGGTGAAGTCCCCTAGCGAAAACCCGAAGCGGCTTCTCGAATTTGTTTTCGTAAGTATACCATTGTACATTCTCGGTATTTAATTTTTGCGAAAGTGCGCGATAGGCATCAGAGTCATCGACATTGACTTTCCATACATTATTTCGAAGAGAAATTAAATTATACTTCGTCCCCAGAGTATTTTTTAAGATATTTCGCAGCTTTCCGTAGTCTGCGACCCCAACGACATTTATTGCAGGCGGTCGGCGAATTTTTTCTTCAATTTTCGCTGTCGCTTTTTTTGACACGGTTGGTGTTTCATCGTGTTTATATACGGCCTCAACTACTGGCGAAGACCCAATTTTTCGTTTTTTGGTAGATCTTTTCTTGAGAGCCGGATTAGTTTCACGTGCAAGCTCTTCTTCGTCTGTCACGTATTCGCTTTGACGCTTCGGCGTGTCCTCACGTTTTGTAGTATCACGGGGATTCCTAAGAGCCTCGTTTTCTTTTCGTAACGAATCTACTTCATTTTTGAGCTCATGGTAGAGACGTTCCATATCTTTAAGCTTAGCGCGGAGTTCGTTGTTTTCCGCTTCAAAGCATTTAGTTTTCGCTGAGTCCCGATTAACCGGCGGACTTCCTTTCCCGGAGATGATCGATCTAGGTGGTGGTGATCGAGGTACCCTTGGTTTCTTCATAAAGGGATTTGAAAGCAATAAATGGCTCTCCCCAGAATCCGTAGAGCCTACCTATATAGAAATATAAATTTGAATCTTTTATGGTTGCATACATTTCGGCCCAAAAAATCGGCCCTTTATAGCTAAAAAAATCACTTTTTTTTCGCCACGCCCACAAAGTGGGCGGGAGCACACATAATATATACATAAAAGTTAGAAAATGCTAATATCTACAACTTTTGTCACATAATTTTTAGTCAAATTACATTTATAATATTTATTGAAAAAGAGTCATTCAGCTAAAATCCCTTAAAAAAGCGGGCGTGGTCAATGAAAAGGCCAAACTTATTTAGTTACTTCAAAAACAATTGCAAGGCAATGTTACATACCAAAAAAGAATGCGCTAGCATCATTGTAACATAGCTAAAATTTGCAAAAAGTATTTTTTTAAAATAGAGATGGTCGCACATACAGGCCTGCAGTGGGCGTTTCTGTGAGCGGATTCAGCTAATTTTCAAATTTGATCTGAAGGATTGGACTTCCAGCCAACCCACCAAGTTTCAGCTTTCTACCGTTAAATTTAAGGCCTAAAAGTTGTTTACATATGGACGGACATGGCTTAATCGATTCTCCTGTCGGTCCCATTCATATCCCTAAAAGGTCTTAGGGATATGAATGGGACCGACTCGGTGACTATTTCACTGCGTTACAAACTATAGAGGAAACAACAAACCATGAGCATTCCTCCAAAAACTGGGAATGAAACTATGACCTTTGCCACAAAAACACTCAGTACCTATGAGTTCAGGGAAACCACCAGATATTAAAGATAGACATATCAGCATCTCTGCACAAAGGTCAAATAGTCAGCTTAAATCATGCCTCTGCTGGATTTCTTCTTCAAATCTCCGGGACCTACCTTGAAAACTTTAAAATCTCTCTGCAAGAGATAAAAAATAAAACTTGTCACAAATCTCATTCAAACTTTTCAAACATCTCCTTAAACCAGTTTCGCTTACCCTTAGAGTAACAAAAACAAATCTGTCACAAACAACGTTTCTATTGGGGTTTAACCAGAGAATTTTTTCGCTCATGGGAAAAGTCATCGTTCTTTTGAGAGCCAAAATGAGCTACAAAAGACTGCTCGTGACAAGTTGATGTTATTTTTGTGTGGTGAAGACACTTCGGAATTTATTTTTAGTTATCTCCCGCTAATCCCATTTTTATGACCGGTGGAAACATAGCATTAAACAATTCAATCAATTCCAGTTAGGGTCTATCCTAAAAGGACTAAGAAAGCTCTCGAGCTTCACGAATCCGGTCTCATACTGTCACAAGGAGCTCTGACATAGTCTTCAAACAGGGATACAGCAGCGTTGTGAACAACCAAAAGAAACTGCAGAATTTCTTTTCTTATAGGTGAAAGGTGTTAAGTCTTGCACTTGTGTGGCCTACTAATTTAATTACTGGGGCATAAAAGTTAACATAGTATGACTATCAAAACATCCCATCTCGCTTATAGACCTAAAAACCTACATCAACGAAAGAGACCTTAATAGACCTTTTCTGTCCACAGTGCAAACGGTATTAATACTCACAGTCATATATTGAGCCCCTACAAAAACGACGTGCTTGGTTTATTTATTTTTCTTTTTTAGGAGAGGCGAACATAATGACACTAACAAAGATATTTATAAGCTCACTTTTTGCTGTGCTCCAAAATTCACAGAAGAAACTCCGCGCAGTAAAGAAGCTCTTCAAGAAAGTTGCGCTCTCTATCAGAAACAGTTAAAGGTTTAGTATCTACCTTAAAGTGATGAATGTTAATAACGTTATCCTTATTTTGTTGGCTTTGCACTGTGGTGCAGTGGTTAGTGTGTCTTTGCACGAGGTCCCGGGTTCAAATCCCGACCAGAGCAAAAAATGTAGTAGGTATTACTCGAGGGTATTACAAACTCTCCGAGAGTATTTCTTTTGTTGTGGGACTTCTTCATTCGCCGTGCGGAATCAC
Source organism: Neoascia interrupta (assembly GCA_947623515.1). Lineage (NCBI taxonomy): Eukaryota > Metazoa > Arthropoda > Insecta > Diptera > Syrphidae > Neoascia > Neoascia interrupta. The sequence continues at coordinate 216,480,953 of OX392463.1, read as the reverse complement.
CAAATATTTTGGGCTTCCCTAATGTGTGCGCCCACCCAAAGCACAGAGCATGCATAGTTGCAAGAGGTCATGCGATGGCTGTTCTGAGCTGCAGTTGTAAGTTAGCTTTGAGTTTTAAAAATCTTTATACAATGTCTGCATTTCGATATTAGCAGCAGAGCTTTAAAACTATCAATCGTACCTGTGGGGGGAAAACTCAAAATAATTTTCTGAGTCTTATAAAGTTCACAAATACATTCATCAATAGAGTTTCTTTGCCGGGAAATATAAATCAATAGTACCCACTATTTTCCGACAAATAAATTGTTCGCAGTGAAGAGATACTTCGACAGAGGCAAAGCTCTAAGGAACTTCAATCACCTTTTTATACTAGCACATTTTCCACGAAAATAACCTACACCATATGAATTCTTTATTTTATTGCGAACGAATTTCGCTTTATTTTAAAACGAAATTCTCGCTCTCCAACCGTGCAGTCAGGACCCTGTATATTTGTGTGCACATCCTGTTCAAATGCTCCCACGATCTTTTTGAGAAATACCCACACACAAACGACCCTACCCACCAGCCAAGCATCGCATCGCGTCGCCTTCCGTCAAAAGCACACATATACGGGACGGGAACGGATACAATATTTTAAGCAATTTTCGAAAATTATTCTAGTGCAAGTGCGAACGACAAAAGTTTCCTTGCATTACGAGTTTTGTGTTTGGCGTTTATTTGATAGTTCGCATACGTGTATTAACACAACGACGCGACCTCACGTCCTCATCGCCGTATCGTGCTTCCCAGGAGAGTAGCAATAGGAACCCTATAAGCCGGGGCTATCGAACGGAGGGAGGCGGTGAGACGGGACGTTTGTTTCAATTTTCAGATGACTCTCAGACCTCGACGTGGACAACGTTTAATAAACTTTAGGAAATGGTCGTTAGGTGTTTTATGCTAAAACTGTTTGCTGTAGGTGAAATCCTGTTATAATATCACACTCCTAGGAGCTCCATGCAAGGACATGGCATAAAAAAACGAAAACAAGCACATCGGTAGGATGTACACAAGCACTGTTTGTATTTTTCCCCCTTTTGAAGAGCTCCAGAGTTTAATTTTTCGCTTTCTATTTCGTATATGAGTTCCGGATGACCGTGAGCGGGCAGAGGAGTTGAAAGTCGCAACAACTTTTTCCTGTTATGTGTGAATTGGATAGACGCTGAGCTGGAGGTACAAGTTTTGTGTCTCTGCGTGTACTGTTTCTAGGTCATTGAAGAGGACATGCGGGGTTTTCGATCCTTTAGGTGAACATTTTGTAAACGAAATTGTATTTTAAATAAGTCCAGCGGTCCTTGCGGCTTTTTTGGTTGTAGTATGCCACCGGTGCCGCCTTCTAATCCTTGAGAAGTTTTCAATGAAAATTGTTTATTTTTCAGAGAAATTGAGAAACCGCTTAAGTCAAAGGATGAGGTATTTTTCGCACTCGGGTTGTTTGTTCGAACTTCGAAGTGAGGTACGTATTTGTGAAGAGGTGTCAGTATAAAATGGGGAAAATATTGCATGAATCAACTAAGGGAATCAATTAAGGGGTCAGTATAAAATGGGGAAAATATTGCATGAATCAACTAAGCAGGTTAATGCAACATAAATACGGATTTTTACCTACATTACACTCTTTAATAAGGATTTGAAAATAACTTCATTTCCGGTTGAGACTCTGGAAAAGCCCGGCAATATTAATTTGCGTGCATACTCTGCATACCCCTAAGCTATCACCTTCGCCAATTCCAATACAATGCCCATCAGCATTGGATTTCCAGGCGCAGCAGCATATACTTTGAGCTACAATTAAATTTTTTGCCTTTTCTATATATTTGAATACTACTACCTAAAATTTTTGGCTGTTATTAATTTTGAGGCGATGATAAAAAAAAATTACTCATAGCTACTTGCTCACTGAGCAGCCGGCCTATTTTAGGGTCGAATATCACTTAGGGGTAGAATATCACAAGAATAACTTAAGAAACACGAATCCAGACTTCCTTAGCTTGGGAAGCACCCGAGAAAATCTTTTCCTTACACTGACTCAAAAAAAAGTCCTCGATTTTTGTGAAAAATGCTCCAGCGCTAATTTCCGAAGTTGCAGGCGGAGCTGGAAGTCATAATGCAACCTGCCTTTTAGCTGAAGAACCACAGCCTCGAAAATAAGACTATCACCGTCTTTATTCTGACAGCCAAGCTACCGTTTAAGTTGTGGAGTCAGATGTGGTGGAGTCAAGGGCTGTGAAACTATGAAGAAAAATTCTGAACGAGTTATCAATATACTTAACAATATTTAACAATCCTGTAATTCTGTCTTGGGTGCGAGGTCATACCGATATCCTGGGAAACGAAGAAGCGAAAAGCTTGCACGATCTGGGTCAGGGATGAATGCATCTCTAGCCCTCAAATCTATAAGAATTCCGCTGAGCTCGATAGCACGCCGGATAGAGACTGAATCCTCGAGAAGTCAGAACTTGATACGTGCAGACTTACAAGGGAGCTTTGGCCAGCGATAAACCAAAGGAGACCACTATTAATGATCGGACTAGGGTTCTGAAGTGATATTTGAGTGTATTCACGAGAATCTTTACGGAACATTGCGGGTCTCCACGCGGAGCAGTTAGGCATTACTGCATAACGATTACTGCAGAAGCTGCAGGGACGATGAAAAAATTTATTCTGCTCCTCAACTGCTATGCTAATGCCCAGCCCGAAACAACAATAGGCGTAGAACCATCGGCAAATGCTTCTTCAATGAGCTCGAAGATCTAAGTTAAGCGGATCTGAAGGACCTCCTAGGATGTGTACATAAAACCGGATGGGTCCAAGGGAATCTTAAGAAGGTTGTTAGAAGGTTCCCAACTGGACATAATGCACCCAACTGTTGGTCTAACTGAGCTGTGACTATTGTCACAGGCACATCCATTAACCATTTACCTTAAGTAAGTGGGAAACCATTATCGAGAAGGTAAAGAGGCTAAACAAGTGGGCTAATTGGTTTGACAAAGGTACACCAGGCACACAATCCGACTTAGAGGTTTAAAATCTCAGTAGCAGCCTTTAAACCAACCATGAAATCAGAGCTTTCGTAAAAAGGGCCAAATTATATAGGTATACCAGAGCTCCAGAGCACTATGGAACTTAAAAGTCTGAAGTGTCTAGCCAGAGGCCCTTAATGAGTTTAATAAGAGCCCGCTAAGTAAGTTAAATTGTGGTAAGTAAAGCAGGTACTGTTAAGTAATAGTTATAATACCATAAGTAATTCACAAGTAATACAAGATTTTGAGTAAACTCGAAAATATTGACATTTTTTAAAACCTAAAGCTTGTAAATCAACCTTTCAACGGTATACTACTTTCTACTTTCAATTTCATCCCCATATCTTCTTTCGACTTAGCTAGATATTGCTTGCGTAGTAATTCACCACCCCCAATATAACCCCACAGGTCATCCATAAACTCCGACTTTGTTGCACAGCGTTTCTCTTCAGTTCCTTCACCCATCTACCGTTACTTTAAAATGTTTCATCTTGATGAAAAATTTCAGTTACTCCATCATAGTGTGCAACGTCGCTCTGCTCCCAATCCACGATACCCTCCATTCGGTCGGACAGAGATCCCAAAGTGGATATTTTTCATAATCATCCCCCACAATGACATCGCATGCGGTACACAACTACCCCCCCTCAAGAAGCGGCGAAAATAAACTGACAACCCCTCTTATTGGTCCCAGAAGCGAGCAACTCTGTTCCTCATTAATCTAAATTTTCCAACAAGAAGTAGGGACAAAAGGGGAATAAGAACACCAACAAGAAATGAGAAAGGAGGAAGCGCTATATTATACCGCACACACACACACACAAAAGAAAAATATAATAACGACGAAAAATATTCCCATATGTAATTAAAACTTTAATTTCAACACTAGACTCCCTGTTTAATTATGGGACTTGTTGTGCTGCAACCGTTGCCTGCCTTGTGGCAGTGCAAGTCCCTTACTGTATTGGGCCCATTCCATAACTGAATTTTATACACAAACAGAACTGCAAAAGGGACCTCTCCCTGGGGCTTCAGGAAACGGGACTGAAGTCAGCGAGAAAAATAATAATAACTTCATTTGACCGAGGAAAGCTAGATGGATCCTTTCATTCTTTTTTTCAGCACACTTACACACTATCCCGTCAAACTAATTCGTCACTCGTCCATTTCCAGTGCGGACAAGGTACATGGCACGAGTGTCAGGCAAGGCTTGTTGCGTTTGAAGGGTCAGTCGCAGTATATTAACTTTACAGAAAGGGAATTTCCGAGAAGGACTTTTGGCACTCATGGTAATTGAAAGAGGAACTTTCGAATAAAAAGTAGAATTTTTTTCTTGTTCCCATTTTCATTTCAAGTGGGAGTGACATTCTGATAATAGAAATTGGCACCGGTGTTGTGCGGGTCAGCTGAATAAATAATTCACAAGTAGCGTCTATTACTTCAAGTCTATATAGTTGATATTGATATGCCCTCTGTGCTGGACTATCCGCTGAACAGGGGCAATGAAAATTCCCACAGGCTGTGCCTTTATGAACGTTGACAGTTCGCACTCTCGAAATTGCCCCTGAAGAAACGTCAATCGAAGTGAATTTGGATAGGATGCTTTAGGGACTATTCCTTTGGACGAATTTACTTTTAGCTAGTGTCACACCAATTTGCCAGTTACCAGCAAATATTTGTCATGTTGTAAAGTATGCATGACGTTATCAAACTGTTCGAGATTTTATTGGATACAGATTAAATGGACAAACACTGTCTTAAACGCTCTTATTTAAACTTTGGAGCAACGTTGTTTTATAATGTAAATTTGATTCTAAGCAGGTTTCAACGTTGATTCCGAATTTTTCGAAAGCTGATTCAACGTTTCTAGCCAAAATAAATCAACAGAACAGAGGAGCCTTTTTTGCGGGAAGAACAGTGCGACTTTCGGCCTGGTAGAGCCACAACCCACCAGCTTTTTACTCTGAAGGTTATTCTTGAGAAGGCCTGGGAATACGCCAAACTGGCGTGTTTTGTAGATTTGGGAAAGGCCAATGACTGGGTTCCTCAGGATAAACTCTGGAGAGTTTCGCAGGACTGTGAACTGACTGGTCCTTTTCTGAGGTTCCAGGTTCTGAGGTTCTGAGGTTTTCCATTTAGTCTTTGTATGGGAACTGCAGAAGCTATATGTTCGGATAAATAGAGTCAAATCCCATCCCTTTGATGTGCGTTGGACTTTGCCACTGCTGTCTTCTATCGCCTCTCCTTTTCATAGCATATATATGGACTGGATGGTGAACTGCAGTCTTGGTGAGCAGCCTTTCGAAAAGGCTGGCATCAGGTTAAGCCATCTTCCCTTCGCAGATGATGGAAAGCTGAGCTTAAAGTGAAAGCAAACATCTCAGATTTTAATTCAGCGTTCGTTCCAGTGGTATGGTCATGAAATTCGGGTAAAGGCCGAAAAAATTAGATGGCGGGTACTAGCTGTCGAAATGAGATTTTTGAGGTGCGTTGCTGGTGTTACTCTTAGTTATAGAGTGCGAAACGTAGGAATACGTAGTATTCGTAGGGATCCTAATGTTGAGCAGCTTTACACGTTCTTCACATGCCCTCGACAGACCTCCTAGACAGGTCATGTTAGCCGAGATGCGAGCGCGTCGCCCCCTTGGTAGGCCAAGAAACAGGTGGTGGGATCAGGTAAAGAACATCTCAGAGACCCGTCAAGGGATCGCGCCTGTGTCTCTTGAGTTGGAACCATGGAACGACCATTTAGCAGCCCTTGCTCCGTGACTCTTCTAAAGATAAGCGCACAGAGAAAATGAATAAATGGCCTGGTGGCGGGCCTCTGCCGCTACCGTGCGGTGACCTAGGTTTAATTTCAAGCCGAGCCAAAAATGATTTTTTTTAATCCAATGCGAGAGATAGTATGTATATTCTCAAAGTTGAAAAATTAACCATTAAACTTAGTAAGACAAAAGCTGTAAATAGCAGTTGAAAAATTGAAAACAGTTGATTTTATGGTGAATAGCAACAAGAAACGGATCAACATTGTTTCCTTTGATTTAAAGTTGTTTTTCTATGTGTTCTCCTTTCCTCGTCTCTGTTAATCGGACGTTAAACTAAAGCGGCAGCCTATGTCAAATTAAAATATAAATAAATAGAGTGGCGTAACAGCTCGAGGTGAACCAGGGCCAACTTCTCAACAATGTATGCTGGTGTGTTTATTGTTTTACATACAAGGGGTCCTTCAATTTTTTGCCAAATCCGAACGGCACTTTGAGAAGTTTTTCAAAACAAATGATATTCTCGGAGGGCTTTTCAGACCCTCGCGGAGGTGGGGGCCGTGAAAAAGAACAAGTCTTTTTTTTTCAGGTGACGATGGCAGGATTCGAACCCAGACCTCTGGCGTAGTAAGCACTACGCCGCTAATTCCACTACGCCACACTAACCACTACGCCACGGCACCCCACCTATGTCAAATTAATTAACCTAAAATAGATTTCTGCATATGGGTGTGTCTTAACAGAGTGGAGCTCAAGGCTTTTAAATCTCAGTGCTGTTTTCTGTCATCGAAGCAAAACAGTACCACCAAGCTGTTATTCATGAATGACGCTTGGTGTGGATAGCTCAGGTTAATGTGTGTCAATAGAAACTTTAGTTATAACAATAACCACTTATTTGAGACATTCATGAACTCCTAGGTTTTTCATGAAACCTTTCATCCAATGCCTAGGTTTGCTTAAAAGATGCCAAATATATTTTGCCTCTTGGTAAAATTGTGACAAAATTGTATCAGATTTTTTTATAGACTCGCCCAAAGCTGGGATACGATTCCCACGTCTGGGTAGGTTCCGAAAGAGCACTTTTTTGGCTGTAAAGGACTTTAAAGCGGGTGTTGAGACTTATTGATAGAACCATAGAAAAGTCAATTGACTCACTAGAACTTTTGTCGACAAAATATCTCTTGCGTGTATCGCTCTTATACGAAAAGGGTTCAAGTGGGTTCCAAAAAGACATACAGAGAAGCTCAGAGGTTCTTTCATAAACCGTATACAACACGAGTGCAAAATGTCCTATCACAATCGGCTTTTCCTTTTTAATACAACTTCAACAACTATTCGAAACAAGAGCGCATCGGTATCTCTTCTCCTTTTCCTCTTCTGCTAATCCCTTCTGGTCTTAAGATGTCTAACATTTAAAGGGTAGCCTTATCCCTTGCTTGCAGGTATGTTGTTAAAAAAAATTATTAGGGCCACACGACTGTAAACTGAGCATACAACGAAACAAGGTGTTAATGATAAAGGTGTCTGTGCATTCTTACTTTGGGACCAGCAAAATTTGAAATGTGTGGATACATGTTGGTATCCTGACGGCCTCTCTAACCACTACATGATTTGAATACTTATGCGTATCTTATAAAAATTTTTAGGTAATACGTCTGCAATTTTTCGGTTTCTAATCCGTTTTGTGTCTTCAAAACTCATCTTCATAACTTTACTCCAAGTGTTAAATTTACGGGAGTAGATGATCCTGAGAGGATTGTTTACAATATCATGAAGACCTTTTCTACCGGTAGATTTAAGCCGCCTCTTATGGCATGAATAACCTCGCAAAACTTTAAATGTTGTTTCTTGATGCTTTCCTGCTTTTCCAAGTTTTTATCTATTTACATTCTGATTCTCCCAGCAAAACCTGAGGAAAGACCGATTTATCCAAAATATTTTCATCCGATCGTTCTTACCAGCATTTGTTCCGATTTGCACCAAATAAAAACTCCTTTTCTCCTCCTTTATTAATTTTTTTTTGTTCGCGATGTGACAACGCATATTATTTCAGGATAAAGTCATTCCCGCTTGGTCGACAGCTCTTTGTAAAAATACAGCGTCTTTTGCTTATTTTGAAAAATAAGTCATAAAATTCGCTCCTGATAAAACGTTTTCTGAAACATGGTCAAGGGGTTTCATTCGAAAATTTTAAGATTAATTACCTTCCAACAAACTATCGAAGGCACAATCTCTGAAGCAACACTTTGCCATTATATCGACGTTTCATTGTCTTGAGTAAACTATTTGATAGCCTGATAGGATTACACAAATCCACAGGGAAACAATTTAATTTCAGCTCAAGTGGATTAACATGGCAAGTGTATATGAAACTTAGACATCAAACTATTCATCCTTCAACAAAGCTTACAAGAATCCTTGTGAATAATGATCCGATATTTCGCGTATGTTCTACACACTTTATTCGAAGCACAACATTACGTCAAGCCATCCGCATAAGAAAATTCAATTTGTTTTCAGTAAATAAAACGAAACTAAAGTTTAATTTTCTCCCCGACATGAGAGTAGGACGAAGTTTTATTGCACCCACCACTGCCACCGCTCGTCAGAGCGCTAAAATTTAGGGGAAATTGCTTGGTTAACCGGCAAACCCGACAATTCATAAAATTGAATTTCCAAAACAGCTTGAGTTCTCATGTTTTATAGCTGCTCGCTCCGCTTTTATCCCTTGAATTGCGGATTAGGTTGGGAGATCATCGCCAGCGTGTTAGGCGCTGAACCGAAAAAAAAATGAACTCGAAAACATTTTCGAATAGCAGAGCAACCCGTGACCTGTCAAATTTATGGGCAATAATAATTTCTCCTAAATGGGCATACACCTGGTAATCAAATTTGTGTAATAGACTTTTGCCTGCACAAGATGCAAATGTAAATTTCCCTCTCTGCCATACGTTCAGTACGTGTACAATCCGTGAGATACACTTTTTGTGGAGCTATAAAATATTGCTATAACGACCGTGTTGCATGGGCAAAGCTCACACAAGCATTTGGTTGGGATCGGAGTTAATCCATTTTGAAAAATGACAATCAATTCTGCTGCCATTTCCAGCAATTAAGTAAAAACGCATTTGGACTTCGATGTTAAATTTTAAGCCAAACTGATGAATTTAATTGTTTTTATAGAATTATTACATAAAATGTTATGTTTAATGGGATACAATATGATAGAAAATAGTTCACCTAATTTAAAATACACCAACATACATGAAGCAGAAAATATGGTCAAAATATTTTTGGCAGGAATTTTGCTTTTTGACAAGCATTTTTTATTACGTATTATTTGTTACATTGCAATTTTGTAATATGTGTGTGCACATTATTTTCTACTTCGCAGTGGTTTGAGAGTTTGAAGAAGAAGACTGAAAGCGTAGGAGTTAGAAAGAGCATGAACCCCTTAAAAATTTAATCCTTATAATAGCCTAGGAAATGTATTAAAGGTATTGTTCACATACGTAACTGAAGCTTTGCCTACAACTACTTTTGTGGTTAAATGACTGCCTGAATATTCTCTACCGGATAAGCTCATATGCTCATATTTGGACAAAGCTTCATGTTAATTGTTCAAGAAATCAAGGTTCCGCATCACTTTTGTGGCCAGCAATAGGCCAGTCCACATTTTGCATTGTAAAAAATAATCCCCCTGCAAGGTCGGGTTTAAGAATAGCCTTGAGGTAAGGTATTCCTGTCGTAAGAGCCGACTGAAATCCACTGGAGGAAGTAATCTTCAGGCATAAGTGATGCTGTCCAGGAGTGTAAGCTCCTTGTGGGGCCACCCTTGGCAGCAAAGTTATAACTGTAAAAGATGAGCCCGAAGGTTTAAATAAAATCCAGCAGCGTCTGTTACATATTGTGCGGCTCGTTGGTCAATGTCTGATCCCAGAGGGACGGCGGAACTTCAAATAACAGAAATGGGAGCGTTTGTTTCGGGACCAGCGGCTTCCTGGTCGGCGTCCGTTGTCCGGGTTAGGATCGGCCGAATTTAAACCTGGCAGCTAGGCATAAAATGCACAACTGGCACGCAACTGGCATCTCCTCAACTAAGTGGAAGTAGGGTTCTGGAACCAAAGACTTCGATGATGGGTGAAAGCTCTTCTGGTCTGGCGTCCTAATTCACATGACTGAACAGGCGGGTGTGGGGAAACTCACAAGCCCCCGGTTGTCAGAAAATGTATTCGATGTCATTCCGTTAGGGGGAAGGATTCTGATCTTAAAGCTTAAGCTTGAACGATCGAGAGTCACCAAATCGAGAGTCAGAGTATGAATCCTTTTTGAACGAAGTTGATGCTGCCCTGGACAGAGTGGCAGAAATGGACTTCTTTCTCCTGATGGGTGACTTCAATGCACATGTGGGTACGGACCACAGTACTTGGAGGAGTGTAATCGGGAGGCACGGTGACCCGGATCAAAACATGAACGGAGGGAAGTTGTTGGACTTTTGCTGTGCATATGGCTTGTCCATCATAAACTTTTCCCACACAAAGACATTCACAAATACACATGGTACAAGCACAGTTTAAATCAGAGGTCACTGATTGATTTCTTTGTTGTACCATCGTGTCTTCAAAGAATGATTTGTGATGTTCGAGCTTTCAGGGGAGCTGAGTTGTCAACTGATCACCACTTAGTGCTGTGTAAATTGTTCTTCAGTGACAGTATTCTCTTGCCACCCAGGCGAAAACCACCCGCATACGGTGGGAAAGGTTGCAGGATGCTGACTCTGATTTCAAAGAGCGCTTTGCACAGCATGTTTCGGAGAAGCTTGAACAAATTCCAACTGACCTTTTGAATGTAGAGGTGGAATGGCAGCTGTTTTTATCGGCAGTCATTGCCTCTGCAGGAAATGTTTGTGGAGTGAAGCGGCTTGGGGTAGCGGCTGGTGGTAAGAAAAGAACTGTTTGGTTTAAAACGCCTGGAGTTCAAGAAGCCATCAGAGAGAAGAAGAGAGCTTCATTGCGTGGATCCAATGTGGAAACTCAAATTCTCGAGCCCGGTACAATGAGGCGCGAAGGACTTCCAATCTGGCAGTCAGAACAGCCAAGGAACAGTCATGGAAAAAGTTCGGCGAGAAGTTGGAGCACGATTACAGATCTGCAAATAAGATATTTTGGCAAACCATTCTCCGGCTCAGAGGAAGGAAGTAAAATATCATTCAAGGGTTAAATCCAAGGACGGTACACTTCTTTCAAATGAGAGCGATGGCTTGCGCATATGGAGAAAGCACTTTTCGGAGTTGCTCAACCCCCAACAGGGCACTGAAGATGGCATTCCCACTGCTGACGAGATAAGGGCGGAGAATAGTCCCACAGTAGACGAAGCCACTAAAGCGATTTAATCGCTTAAAGTTAGCACGTCTTCTGGAATTGATGAAATCCGGCCAGAAATGGGTGAAGAGGGTGTTAAATGGCTAACACGTGTCATTAAGGTGGCCTTAGATAGTGGGAAGGCACCTAGCGATTGGCAAACGGGAGTTATAGTGCCCATTTTCAAAAAAGGGAACAGGAGAGATTGCGCCAACTATAGGGGCATATCTCTCTTGAGTCTTCCGGGAAAAGTATTCGCGAAGGTGTTGGAAACGCGTTCCAGAGCTGTAATCGAGTCTTTCTTACAGGAAGAAGAGTGCGGCTTTCGGCCTGGCAGAGGCAAAACCGACCAGCTTTTTACTTTGAAGGTTATTCTTGAGAAGGCCTGGGAATACGCCAAACCGGTCTATGCGTGTTTTGTAGATCTGGAAAACGCGTATGACCTTGGGATACACTGTGGAGAGTTTTGCAGGACCATGCGCTGAGTGGGCCTCTTCTGAGAGCCATCCAGTCTTTGTATGGAAACTGCAGAAGCTGCGTACGGATAAATGGCGTCAAATCCCGTTTTTTTGATGTGCGCGTTGGACTTCGCCAGGACTCTATTCTGTCGCCGCTCCTTTTCATAGCATATATGGACTGGATGAAGCGCAGTCTTGGCGAGCAATGTTTCGAATTGGCTGGCATCAGGATGAGCCATCTGCTTTTCGCAGATGATTTGGCCATCCTTGCATCATACAAAGAGGAACTTCAACGAGCACTGGATAGGTTTGTAGCCGTCTGTGGTGATGCTGGGATGAAAGTAAACGTGAACAGAGAAGGTTGCGGAAATATAAACATCCAAAGTTGAAGAAAAAATGACACAATTTTCAAATTTGATTTAAAACTCTCAAGGCAACGTGATACTAGAGACGTTTACGTTAAAATCCCGTGATTTTCAAATCGTTTGCTTAAGTCTATTATGGGCACCACAATCTTTTGCCAGAACTTGAGTGGGTTTTTTGTTGTATTTCGTCATTAGATTAAGCCCGCTTAAGCTTATTATAGTTAGACCTTTAGTATTTTGATCAATTGAGTGTTTTTTAATCATGCGGTGCATAATATTTGTTAATGTCCCTTTAGATTTGGTTAAGTCTTAAACTCGACATTTTCAACGAGGATTTTGCACAAGCTTCGGAATGAAATTTGGTGAGTGAAACAAATATAAGTTATTTTATCGATATACCTTATTATATGCCGAAACGATCAGTTTTCTTGTTTTTAAATTTGATAGTGGCTTTAATTAATTGTGAAACTTAAATTGTTATTAGGGAAGCAAAGTAAAGGGATTAGGATTAAAAGTGAGAAAATATAAAGAGTATTAAATGATGAAATCGAGATGTATGATATTGAAATTGTTCCTAGAAGTGAATAAGAATCATAAGCAATAAATTTTGTAACAACGGAAAGATTTAAATAGTGTGTTTGATTAGCGTTGAAAACATTTAATAGGGGGTAGTGCCGATTGACGATGCATTGACCGGGGGTTGAATATTATCCCAATCGAAGACAAAATATCATTTTAGGGGCTGTCGTAAATTTAGTGTGCGCCAATGAAAAATTCTCCCTTTGAAAGGATGGAGAACTGGGAACTCCACCAGCACCATTTCCCGTTTGATGATTATTTTATTAAAAGGCATGATTAATATTTACGGAAGTTCGGCAGTAAGTGCAAAAACCCACGCCTCCCACGGGCTACAGACGAGAAAAAAAGTAACACGCCTGCCCGCATTTCACCGCCAGGACCACCTATCTCCCAACCTACTGAATCAGGCGAGGATGCCTGTATCCTTGGTGGATAGGGACAACTTTCGTTACACAATGTAGCTTATTGCTCACATGACTATGGCCAATGGCAATGCGAGTACGAGTGCTCAAAGTAGAACCTTTTTGATTACCTGATTTAAAGTCATGTTTTGGCAGCTCGTACTGCTCGTACTTTTTTGATGTAGTCACTGTGTGGCATGCACCCTCAAACGGCTAAGCGGGAGAATTCTACCGCGCTTTTACTAAAAATACTGCCAGGTGCCAGATATCAAACTCACGATACAAATGAGCTTAGTCGGGGCTCGCAAATGATCCCACTGACCATTTCATTTTTCGTTGATATTATCCTCAATATTTTTTTCGTATTGTAATTACGCAAACACATAACATTTCTCTTCTTGTTATGTGCAGTTTTTTTCACTTAAGCCTTTTTTTCGTCTGTTTAAATGGATGCTAAACAAACTATCATTCTTACTTACATTTTACGCACGAAAGATAGATGTCTGCTCAAAACGTGTTATGGATACCAACGCGCATAACAGTACAGAAATCGTCCCGAATAGTCTGTCTCTGCCATCCATCCACTTCCAATTAAACGCTGACTCAATGTACTCCGCCCTTTCGGATGGGCTCTTTAAAAATCCATTCAAAGGACTAGAAATCCAATTCCGCTGATCCTTGTCTACCAAATTAACTCAAAAGCGCGTTGAATAACAACAAAAACATTGCCACTCTGCGAAACGTAATAAAATCAAAAAGTATATATATAAAAAATAGAACAACTTCCGGAAATCCCCAACAATCGACCAAAAAACTCAGCGAACGTGTTCATCCAATTTTTGCCACCCATCCGCTGCCATAAAATAAATTCCAGCAATCAAGATTACGACACTCATCCACAGCGGCCGTCGGCAGCCGACGTGGCCCGAACAGCGTTACTAACTACGAACCATCACACTAGGCGCAGTAGGTACAGGACGAAACCTATTATCTACCGAGTTGGCTGACGTCGCCCCTCACCACCGACCACCACATGGCTTAAATACTTGCTCACGGACGAACTCGTGAAGTCAGCCCAAAAGTGAGACTGCGAAATAGAGAGCAGGACTCAGGACACTTGGAAATGACAGTATTTCCTTTCTTTTATTTGCACTTTCCATTTCGTCGAGTCAACGCTTTTTGCGTTTACGTTTGTGATTGCCGTTTCGATTTTTATCGCAAAAAGAATGTCTTTTCACACACAGAGGGATTTAATGCAACCGTGTGGATACACGATGTCAGGCATTTAAATAAAAGTGAAAACTCAAACGAAGGAATGACAAAAAAAAGAAAACGAACCACTGAAGAATAAATTGCTCCACGGGGACAAGCAGGCACACTAATCGTCCTTCTCGACAATGTTGGTGGCCATGGTCATTGGAAATGTATGTGTGTCTATACTGTGCATATAGACTACGAGCCGCCTCCCACCGTTAGAGCCGGTTCGTTGTTTCAGCGTGTTCCACAAATAGGTCGCAGTCCCTGTTGATCTGATTATTATTAAATTAATGACCCGCTAAGAATTCGGTAAAAGGACATTCCGAGAGTGATGGCGTTTTCGGGGAAATCTAGTACCTAAGTGGGCTGTTGTTAGCCCATAATTAATTGCTTTGACAGAGTTTCTGTTCGCCGGCCCTGAGGACAATGTTATTGTTTTTGGACCGATTGTTGCACCTTTTGTTCAATTTGATTGAGTGCCTGTGTTTACACATTAAATGGCCGAGGTGTGATTATATCGATGACGAAAAAAGAATATAAACCAATGTCGACAATGTTGGGTATCGGGCAATGACAGCCGAGTGATTAAGTTATTTACGAGGATAATGGCAAAGCTTGATTGGTTGAATGATTATTCTGAGAATGAAAGGGGTTTCTTGTTCGATATCTTTGCCTCACGGATTAAGGCGCATAAAGTTTTCAATGAGGAAGTCATTGGTCAATAAAATCTAGGTAAGCTTGTCCATTTGTAGGTACCTATGCGCTAAAGTTATGGTGTAAGCTCAAGAGGTAAAGTGTCATTCTACCATTTGGCATCACATTTCTCTATACGGGCCGTGATCCTTTCTGCTATCGTTAAGCTCAAAGTAAGGGAAGTGATGGATTCAAAGAAAAGTAAATTAAAAAAAGTATATAGTCCTGCACAAAAATTATCATAATTGGCTATCAACAGTGTACTGCCTTAACAATAAAGTTTGATACATATTATTCATTGGTCTAACATTTCCCCTTACATTAAAAGAAATTCATATTATATCATCTGTATCTTTAGGCGAAGCTCCCGGTGATACTTGCCATAATAACTCAGGCACTGTGAAGCTGTGGTACCTTACTTTAGCACACTGGACTCAGTGCACTTGCTTCCTTAAATCACTTTTCAATCATCTTTATCACGATATCATGGTTCCAGTTTTTTCGATTGGGATGATCTGCACTTGACACTCCTAAACGCACGTAACTTTTTGTTTTGCGCTAGACAAGAGAATAAAACACAAGCCGATAAGGTTTAGTTTTGCTTAGAATCTCATACTTTTACTCCGCCTGCTTCTAAGCGTTTACGTCTCAGGAACTTAAAATTTAGGGAAATTAATCGAAAATTAAGTTTTTAAGGGACTCACGATAGCTTGCGAGTTTAGACGCACACAAGTTTTACCTGCGTCATCTACCGGAGTATTTATGCAAGCCAAGTTGGTTTCAAGGACACAAAAGAAACCAGAAGAATAGTTGCATTTGAAAGAGCCTTATTTGTTTTTCGAATAACTCCTAGCATTCCTTTGTAGCTGATATAAAAACCTCCCTGAAATATTATTTACTCAGTCTCTTAACTAAAATTCTGGTTGTTCTAAATTCATTGCACAGATGATGGCATGCATCCTAAATGAACATGATGGCACCACAAGATACCCATTATGATAAATAAACTGACAATCTTTTAAGATGTTCCTATGCAATTTAAAATGTCAGTATAGGAACTGGCACTTCAACTTGCATGACAAATTCGGTCAAACTCCTTTTGCTGCACTTGTCAAAAATGACTTCGTTCTGCAACACAGTCGCCAACAACGACCAACTCGTTACAACAAGGACCATCATCACATCTCGTAGCTAAAATACATTTAAACCTTACATCATGCGAAGGAGCATAAATTTTAATTTTGTATGCGCTCCGTTGGGCAAATATGCAACAAGAACGTATTCTACAAAATTGCATTTTTGTTCTCATCTCTGGTATTGTCCGGCGTACCCAGTCCCAGTATGTAATACAAGTAGTTGGCCCTTAGTAGCCTGTAGGCCATCCAGTTACTGTCTTTCGTAGTCCTTTGGTGTGGAAGTAATTTTATTATTTTAATAGAATTCGGGCACTCTTGCCGAGAGCACCAGAGCAGTCTCCTGCATCACTGCATATTTCAGTCAAAATTCTGCTTAAAAATTATTATCAAGCAGACAAAAAATAACCCCTTTAAGCCGGTTGGCCGCTCAAGGGTACGTTAAGTCCTTTACGTGTTGTTCACTCAAATGGGGCCGTTAAAATTAAAAATTTAACAATAGCCTTTCGAAGGCAAAAAAAAAATCTCAGATTGCCCCTTTATTGCATTAAAACAATTTGCCGTGACACTTCACCTCGACGCTATACCGCTCGCTCACCGCGTGTATATGGTGAGGGTAACCACCCCCATGACAGGCAATAAGCGTTGGCTCGGTGGGGTCGCTCGCTGTGTTTTGGTGCTCATGTCGTTTGACATTCTCGTCTCCTGCGGCCGTTACAAAGCTACAGTGGTGTGCCGTCCTGATGGTGATGATTTAACTCGTGTAATTTATTTTATCTGCGCCGCTGCTGCCTCCATATTCAGACCCAATACGACAGTCGAAGCATATCCATCCAGGACGTCGACGTGATGTGAAACGGTAAGGATTCATCTTCGCCTTTGCGAGGCTGGGCGTGCATATAGAACAAGGTGCGCGGTGTGTGACGTTTCGCGGTGGTGATGGCTTTTACTGTTTTGAAGCATAAAAGTCTGTCTCATGTGTTTTAGAACGATTGTGTACGTTTTGTTCGATACAGGCTAAGCGGAGAGAATGTAACCTAAATTGTGGGCGGGGGAAGATCCACATCCCTGTTTCAATTGGAATACCCCGCACGTTTTCGCCGTTTGTAATCTTTATTGCTGGATATTAACGCTCCATGCGTTATGCACTCCCACCGCGCCATATCGCAGCGCCAGTGTTTTAAGGAAACTTAAAAGCGATAAATTTTTGAAATAACCCGCAAAGCAGTCTGTCATCGAGGCGAACCAGATTAACCGCCGACCATAGCCCTGAACTGAAGAGTCGATGTTGGTTTTTTCGGGTATCGAGGCGGTGATGTGGAACCGTGTCTGCTTGCGGTCCTTTTTGGTTTTTTACGGTCGTCACCAATTGCCTGGCCATATTTTTTTCGGGTCATAGTGATGGCAGCAGTTTATCCACTTTAAACGCGCGGATGTCCATCATAATAATCCATGTGACAGAAATGAGATTTAAAATTTTTGTTGCCGCCTGCTGCCGTATGAAATCAGTGTTTGTGGCGGGTATGCCATGACCATAATAATGGCGGCATCATATGGAGTGGTTGTAACTTTTATGATTCGTTGTTGGTGTTTACGAGTTCCTGTGGCGGGATGGAAACTTCGCATTGAAAATCGATTAGGATGTGGGGATAAATCTGGAGAGTCCCAACCGAGGAAACCCTTTTCGTAAAGTTTTTAAGTGGCCACAAACTCAAGTGTATGAACATGTGTTTGCATTATATTACGTTGGGCTTGTATCGAATAATAGATTTATGGTAAGTCGGAAGGAGGGGCTTTTTGATGGCTGCATGACATAGCTTTACAGGCTGATGATATGGCCATGAAGATTTCAAACTATATAGCATTAGACATGAAAAGAAGACAATACAAATGTAAGAAACCAGGCTAACTAAGTAACCTTAAAAACATGTCAAACGAAACCTTCCAGTGTTTTAAAAATCAAACCAGTACCCGTCCTCCTTTCACTCTTCTTCTAATCCTATCCGCTCATGAGATGAATTACATGAATAGAATTATAAAACTATTATGCCTGTATAGCTGGTAAGCGTGTGCCGTACGTTTGTGCCTGAACAATTATACCTAACCAAGAACAACTCGAAATCGAACCACCCGCACCCAGGTAGATCTTCCCAAACATTACATTTCATAATTGACATCTTAACGCATTTCGTCCACTTTCATGTTTTTTCAAAAGTCAATCTTTAAAACTCTAAAAATGTAATAAGTGAGCGCAACGCGTAAGAATGACAACTGAATATTTATATCCGACCGAGGGTATAATAATTTCAATGCATATAGTTTGTAACACAGTGAAATAATCAACGTAGACCCCTAAGACCTTTTAGAGGTATGATCGAGACCGACAGGTGAATCGATTGAGCCACGTCCGTCCCTATATGTTTGTGCGAAGGTTTTAGATCTTCAAAATCAAGCTAGAGAGCTGAAACTTGGTACACGGCTTGGTTTGTTGCACAGACAAATTCTAACAAATGGCTCAATCCTTCAACGACCACGCCCACTACCGGCTTCAATGTGAGATAACCTCTATTCACATTTGCTTTCAAATTGCCTTTTAGTCAAGTTAGACATGCCGTAGGAGCTTAAATTTTGGTTACTTCCATTTACTGGGCAACCAAAAAGAGCAAAAAATTCAACTGCGCCGGCCGGTCATCAGGAAATCTGAGCTTGGACTGAAAGCAAAGATTTCAGTTTTTAATTCAGTGTTCGTTCCGACCCTCATCTATGGTCATGAAATTTGGGTAATGACCGATAGAATTAGATCGCGGGTACAAGCTGCCGAAATGAGATTCCTGAGGTGCGTTGCTGGTGTTACTCTAAGGGATAGAGTGAGAAACGTCAGTATTCGTGGGAATCTTAATGTTGAGCAGCTACTTCTCCGAGTGGAGAGATCAATTGTTCGATGGTCCAAACCGTTGTTCGCATGCCCCGTAACAGACTTCCTAGACAGGTCATGCTAGCCGAGATGCGAGTGCGTCGCCCCCCTGGTAGGCCAAGAAACAGGTGGTGGGATCAGGTAAGAAACCTCTCTAAGTCCCGCCTCGGGATTGCGCCGGAGTCTCTTGTGTTGGTGGCGGAGGATCGAGAAAGATGGATTTAGCCACCCTTGCTCCGCGACCCTTTTAAAGAATAAGAGGCATCCGAAAATGATGATGATGATGACCAAAAAGAGCTCGTGTAAGGCTGTAGAAATAGGAATTTGACTACTTATCAACTTTTGTTTGACTGCAATCGAGGATCGCATATTTGTGCCACAGAAAGAACAAACCCAAAATAAATCTTTGCAGCTTGTTGGAATAAATCTTGTGTTTTTTCTGTCGCGTGTGTTTCAGACCTATGCACCCATATTCAACAAGACAAAGAAGACATTTTCCTAAATTTTCAGGTTTTTTGTTTTTTTAGGCCTTCGAGATACTGTCACACTCTCTTTGAGCCGTGACGTAGTGGTGAGTGTGTGTACTTACTAAACCGGAGGTCTGGGTTGGAATCCTACCATCATCACCTGAAAAAAATAACCTTGTTTTTCACGGTCCCCACCTCCGTGGGGGTCTGACAAGCCCTCCGGGAGTATCATTTGTGTTCAAAAACTTCTCAAATTGCCGTTCGGATTCGGCGAAAAATTGTAGACCTCTTTATTTGAAAAACTTAAGACACACAGCATAAATTGCTAAGAAGTTGGCCCTGGTGCACCTCTAGCTATTGCGCCACTCTATTTTTTATTTTTTTGCAAATAATTTTTATATAAAGCTTGAAAACACAGTTTGAAGATTTCGCTATGGGCAAAACGATACTGTAGATAGGCTACTGTCACTAAAAGGATTGCGAGGAGGTAGTTGTTCTGGTGTATCCAAAACCATAAAAGTATCTATTAAAAAAATATAAATAAATAAATATGAGCAGCTTTTTGGGGCGGCGTCAACATATATTCAATCTTAAATATAAAAAATATTCAATATATATTTTATCTTTCCGCCAAATATGAAAATATTAACGGCAACATTCCATTGGAAGTGAAATATGTTGTAATTGAAGTCTCTGCTGGATCATATCATTGCTCTTCTACAAAAAGCTAAAAATAATACTTTCGGGGGTAGGTAGGTAGGTAGAGGCGGCGCAGCGGTTCAAGAATGAACTCATAGCACTTGATGTGCCTTTAGATACCATCGACTCGTGTAATCTGGTTTGTGGTTGTTGAGATTCTTATGTCGGTGCCTATATATAACCAGTGGAGTTGAGAAAAGCCCTTGTATCCCTTTACTCGAAATATCACTAAGGTCAACCAAATAGGTTGGCTTAGTGCACGAAGTCTGACTTTTGTTAGTGCCGGACATTTGCAGAGGAAGTGGGAGAGAGCTTTTTACTCATTCACATTTCCGCAACCTTCACAGTTGGTGTTGTATGCGATACTCAGTTTGGCCGCATGGTTTCCAATCAACAAATTGCAATATCAGGGCGGGGTCTTTTGAGTAGGTCTTTTGTTTTTATTTTTAATTATATATGGGCCATGCCTGCCTGGATATGGCGCTATGAGTCAGCCCCCTTCATTGGGAGTTGGCCTTTCCAGAAATATGAGTGTATTTTTGTTCCTTAACTATTCCTAGCGGAATGTGGACCCTTGTCGCAAGTATGGCGTGTAGAGCTGTGACCTGCCTGGCCAGCTCATCTGCGCGTTCGTTTCCTTTAATGTACATAATGGACATAGTGTCCTCGGACCCACAGAAGTGTGACCCTAAAATTTTCGCCCAGACACTCAGTCAGCATCAGTTTAGAGGATATGGTGGCAGCTTTACTGTCTATAGATATGGCAATGAATGTTTGTGCGTTGTGTCACGCTGAAGTTACGCATGGAAAACGCTGGAAAAATCCGTCAAGCGATATCATATTGATTTCAGTGGTGATTCCGAGTAGGTCCGTTGGTGTATATGGCCGTGTTGAAGTTCTTTGCTACTTCGTCCCTCACTATACAGCCCTGAAAGGAAACTACGTGAAAGCCTTTCTTGAATTAAAATTTGGGTGTAGCATAGTCAGTTAGGAATGAAACCAAGCCATTTGGTAACGAATCCAGGATATTGCTGATGTACTTGTACGACCTGCAGCCCAGAACCTAGATTCCCTGAGACTAACTGCACTGCGCAGTGCGGCATATCTTCTGTGTAGATCAAAGGGCAAAAGATGCAAGAGTACAGTAAGAGCGCCCGTTGGGGCAGACTTTAGTGCGCCCGTGGTGCCTATATGCTGCCTGTTCTTTGCAGTCTTCTAAGTTTCGTGAGGTTATAACCTTTACTGACACTGTACAACTACGTACATCGAAAAGGTCATCTTTGGTTGAAGTCTTCACTTCTTTCCAAAAATTTTGGTAGCAGGCAGCACACGCCTTTCTTATTCTGTGTATGATGTTATGTTTCCAGAGTAAAGCTTAGGTTCGAGACTAAGATGTATTCTTTGTTATGTAACGGTGAGAAGCTTTTAGTATCAAGGAAATATTTTTCTCGGAAATAATTGAAATAATATTGTTATGTGGTACAGGTTGTACTTGCCGAGACCTCACAGGCTCCGCACTTATCACTGCAACCGGAAAAGTGTGTAATTTATAGGAGGTTCAGGATCTCCGCTCACGATTGTGTCCATCTTCCATTCTACTTTCTTAGAAAGAAGGAGTTGCTGCGTTCCTTGGGCAGAATCTTGCCTAAAGAATCTACTTGCCAAACAAGAATTAAAGTTTATTTCAGACGCATCCAAAGATCAATTTAAGAATAATTTCCATTACATTGGGTAACAAATTCTTTTACAAAAGTTCAATAAGGAAAAAAATAGCTTTTATTGCCCCCTCGATAAAGCTTACTAATGAAACTCCGTAGATCTGCATCAGTGCTGGTAAGGTTATGCAGAAAAAAGTTATGCATCCTCTCCACCTTTCTCATTATTTATCATTCTTTCTTCCACCCCACCAACGATAAAAACTTCAGGCACGCGTCCACCTCAAAAGGACGGAATTTAACGTCATTTATGAAAACAAGCTTATGGAGTTTTTATGCATAAAGACATAATTGACTCCAGTAAGTTACTGCAGGAATGACTCTAGGACTTACATATGAGACTTAGGTCATTTCTGTATCTTGATTGTTATGTCAGTTTACAAGCTCATCGCAATTTAGTGTACCAGATTCGGGAAGTTAAGTTAGCGTTTTAAATTCAAACACTTTAGTTTAAATTCTTCTATGATGCCCTTAACTCTGGGTGCTCGAAGGCGTCATGATGTTTATTCCTCAAACATGTTCTGCAGAGGAAATGACTACCGATCAAAGTAGATGTTATTCTACCGCTACAGTTTAAATATTAGTTAATTTTTTCAAACTTCTCCAAGAGCTCAGACCTCTCATAAAAGCTTTACCGCAAATTGTAATTATACCTACCATCAAATAGATAACTCAATAAAAATAAAAATATATTGATGATAACCGTGATTTAAAATGTGCTGACATCACGTATATTTAGAATTTTTGTGTGTTGGAAGAAAACATTCATAATGAGAAAGCCCTAAAATAGGCATTGAAGCTATTTAAAATTTTGAAAAGCATAACCCATGTAAAAAGCACACACTTTTGAGCCTATACAATTACTGTGAGTTCCCGTTCAGTCAATTTTATGGCTTTACAAAGCGAGAACTCAAAAAGCATTAAAGAATCAAATGTAATAGCGTTTATGCTTAAAATGGTTTTAGACACACAACAAACCCATAACAGTTGAAGTGCTTAAGCTACTCCCTAGCTGTTCCGAATTTTTGGGTGAGAAGCACAATCCTGTCTACAGCATCATCCTGGGTAAAATCCATTTAAGGATAACAATCTTGCGCCCAACTTTTAGCGAAAGACTTATTATTAATAATTTCAACTATTTACTTTAGACTCATCGAAGTTTGTTCATCATCTACCTTTCGGTACACTGTGGCGTATACGTAACTATTTTCCCTCGGTTTTTCATGCAAACTAATATTTGATAATAACGCAAAAGGAAGTTGCTTCTGATGCAAACGTATACTTTGCCCGCCCGAGCCCCTTGCAGTCCCAGAGACCCTATCCACTACTTCCACATTAAGTGCAAATTACAGTTGTTGCGGAGCCAAATAAATAGTATAATCCTGAATCTTCCTCGGTCATAAACTTGACTTTGATACACACTGCAGCGCCACGAATCCCAGTATACCGCACCCAATTTTCCACTCTTCCCTATAGCAGCGGAAACTATTTTTAGAAAATGAAAAAGTCCCCCTTAATTGGAACACGAATCGCGCAGTGCACCCTCCCCCATTGAGGAAATATGGTGTCCCATTTCGAGAGTTTCCCTATAGCAGTCAGTTGCCCCCCATTAAAATATTGATTAATGTGTAAATAAGACATAGAAATTAATGACGCTTAAATATGCAGAAAATTAACCCAGTTCAATTTGACGCATGGCAAACTTCACGGCTACGCATATATACCTTAAGCAGCAAAAAAAGTTGCTTAATCCTCATTTAAAGTGGCGACGAGTGTTGGGGTTTCTTTAAACTTTTTTAACGAGGACATCCTGCTCTTGTCATTCATTTGAAGACCCCTGTAAAAAAGAATTTTACAAGACTTGTACACAGCAATGTTACGAAAGGACCGGATGGTCTCTAAACTATAAAGTCCTACAAATCGAAATTATAACGTGCGTCGTATACTTATAATAAGGTGACAGCCAACCCTAAAACCCAACCAAACTTGTTCTGTGCGATTTTTATTTTTTTCTAATTTTTTGTCAAATTGTGGCACAACATCGAATTTAATTCCGTTAAAAGCCTTCGTTTTATGGGTTATGTGCGGGTGTGTTCGCCACAGCTCAAGTCGATAAAATTGATTGAAGTGTTCGAACATTGGGAAATATGAACGAACGAGGGTGAACACGGACTGAGTTATTAAACGGGTTGCAGAATTATGGTTTCAATTTACAAATGCTTATCCCTATCCCCGCATCAATTATCGTTTAATATTTTAAATTTATTCCTTTCGTTTATCAGATACGTACCACAGCACTGACATTTCGGTACACTACTAACCGAGGGATCAACAACTGGAGCTAGTTGTGAAACAAGTTGAGATGGAAATGATGCCTTGTGGATAGATCGTCACCTCCCTCATTCAGTCTTCGTGTGTGCTTCCTAGCAAAGGATGGAAAACGATATTATTCAGATATTCAAAGCGCAGGGGTTGGACATTTTTATCACTCGATGCTTGTACGTGTTAACTCAGTTTACGATATGCGTTCAATAAATTACAAAGTTGTGCATTTGATTATTGATGGCAAAAGAAGTTCAAAGAGTAAGGCACGGCAGTAAAATAGATACAAACACACTACTGCAGAGTTTTTAATATAGATCATAAATAATATAAGATGCACATCGCATACTCGCCAATAAGCTGAATGGGTATAGTTCAATGGCTTTTACGGAAACATAAGCATTTTCCACTCTAAGAAGCCATCCCTGTCATCATTCTTTTGTGTCGAATTACGTAAAACGATTTTATCACAACAATAGCAAACAAGAGTTTGCAGTCTTTACCAATGCTCCACACATCAGCATTGAAAATATTTCTAATACCTTGTGTCCGCTTTTGCTTGTCATCCTTACCATGGCCCTTCTCAAAAGCTTATGTATGAAAAATGAAAAATGATTTTCTCAAATATGTGACATATTTCCCTAAACCCACTCAGTCTGCTGACACACACACCCACTCACTCTTGTGGCAGAAATAAAACAATTTACATACGATATTACACACATCAATCCAATCTGTCAGGATGAAAAATGGTTCCATGTGAAAATGAAAATACCCTCAGCTATGTTTGTTGCCGAGACCTAAGACTTAAGTGCAAAATTCCACAGCACGGACTCAAAGTAGTTTTTCTGCGTACATCCTACCAAGCTCCATGTCGTCGTCGTCGTCAGCTAACTATAGTAGTTAGCTCATACATTTAAATGACTTGAAGTTTAATTTTTTTTGCTGCGGAGCGAAATATGCACGTCCAGTCGTAGAAGGGATATGAATATAATCGCTTGATTAAATGAAAACTAAAAGGAACCTAATTGGTCAATTTTGTGTGCTAAACTAAATTGATTGCATCATGTCTGTGTGCTGTGTCCTTGCTATGCATGACCTCTTAATAGTTTGCATGGTTTCTGTCTGACTGTCACATCACTCAAGCTTTAAGAAATCATAAATATCATACATGTTTGGGGGTGATGTTGGTAGACAGGATAATTGAATTTTGACTTTTTCGTGATTGATTCTAATCGTTTTCAACTATGTGTTATGGAATTCGAGGTCAACTATGACACTGCGCGAAAATTATTTGCCAATCGAATGCAGTTATGATACATAACGAAGAACAACTTGAGTCAAGATCGCTTAAACTACTTCTTGACTTGCCTCGCGAGACAGGCATTTACAGACCTTTGTTTATTTAAAATAGATGTTTTGAACTTGAAAATAGATGTGGTAAAAAATCGATTGCTTAAAAGCTGTTATAATTAGATTATGGAAGAATTTGTTAGGACTTAATAGTAAAGCAGCCTTTATTTAAACAAATATTTTAGATAATACAAACTTATATACTTATAAAGTCTTTTAAGTGTCATCCCTCAAAACATGAAGTTCCTGCACTGTCCAACAAAAGGCAGAGCGCTTTTTAAAAATTTTGGATCAAGCTTAGTAAGGAGGAAAAGAATAAAGCAGGGAGACTGCTTTTCGGGGGAGACTTTTCGCCCTTCTCCATTTAATTAGTTTGACGGCGAGAGATAAAAATATACATGACCCTTTTCGTGATCTTCATATTACTTTTTTCTGTTTTTTATATCCCATCCCATAAGATAGGAGGAACATGTATTTAGTCTCTCGCATAGTTTGTAATACGGTGAAATAATAATGGTTGACTCCAAAGACCTTAAGGGCATACGATCGAGACCGAATTCTGAATCGAATAAGCCTAGTCCGTCCGTCCGTCCGTCTATATGTCACATGTTTTTAGGCCTCAAATTTTGAGCTCAGAAGCTCAAAGTAGGCTCAACGTCATGCGGAGCAGTATAAGTGTAAACATTTTTGACATCCGCCCACAGACACGCCCACAATCGGTATAAATGTCTAAATGTGCAACTACCTCCAGAGCTCTCAAAACTGTAAGACTTCTTAAAAGGCTGCGATTTGACATTAAGCATCTCCTAATGTGTATAAGACACAAAAAAGAAACAGGTAATTGGTAGACATCCTCGAGTGGGCGTAGCATCTATTTTAAGGGTAAATTTTCAAATGCATTTTATTCAATATTTTTGCTCTAAATTGAAAAAATTTTACATCATATTTATGCAGAAATCACTTAGTTCTTCATTAAGTTTGTACAAGACGTTGGGCCACGCCCACATTTGGAGACAGAATTGAAGAAAAAGTTTAAATTTACCAAAATTGACTGTTTGTTATTAGGGGGCGGTTGGACCACGCCCCTTTCCGAAGTTTGCACTAAAAAAAATAATAACAACATCAGCATTTTATATGTGGGATGGGATGGGGTATTCAACAGTCAGTTTTACGGACTGTAACTTCTGTGTACACACTGTTGCACTTACTCACTGGTTTTTCTTCCTATTTACACCACTTCTGGGGGTCTGGATATTAATATTAAACCGAGGAGTTTAGCCGAGAACTTACGGATGCGTTGAAAAAATGCCCAGTTTTAAACTGACAACATTCATCCCATCTAGTTGCGACTTTTTATCTACACACACTCCTTATGAATAGCTAGATGAATTTCCTCTTTTTCGCACTACTTATCTGACTTCAAACTTCAGAACCAATCACTTTCAAAAATGGAAAAATTGGGCGGTTGCATAGCGTTAGAACTAAGCCAGATACTGCAAAGATATTTCACACTCTTATACACGTTTTGCCGAAGAGTGTAGCATTTCTAAGCCTTTCTCGCGTTCGTATTTTGTTGAAGGCGACTATGGTGCTTTTTTGGAACTTTTAAACACCATTCAGCAACAAGGTATAGAGCCCTCTGAAGGCGATTCGAGATTGTGTCTTCGAATTTGGGAGAGCTATATCGTCTGCATATCCTTGTACATAGAAACCGTCATCACTGAGAATTGTCAGTAGTTCATTTACTACGATGAACCATGGTAGAAGTGAGAGCGCTCCTCCCTGGGGGCATCCTTTCGTAGCTATCATACTGAGTCTGGTGCTGCCTAATGAGGCTTTTGTTGTTTTGTTCTCTTATCCATTTACATGTAGTGTTGCCGCTCCCCATGTTTTGAATACCTCTATATAGCTATTTGTGAGAATTCTGTATTGTCAAATGTTCTGTCTATATCGAGGAAACTACCGACCTGTAAGATTTTGTAAGGGGAGTGTGGTCGATCTCCCGGGTTGGTAGGCATATTGATATATTCATGAACGGGGTTGGTTTGAAGTGCCGCGTGTTTGATATGTCTGTTCAGGATTTTTTCCATAGTTTTGAGGAAAAAGGAAGTGAGGCTGATTAGTCTATACAGCTTTGGTAGTTCAGACGGTCTGCATCCTGCCTTTGGCATATATTTGAGGACTTTCTCCCTCCATTTATTTGATATGTTTCCCCATGCATAGCTAGCCCTGAAAAGGTTAATTAAAAGATGTAGCTGTTGCGCGATTCCTTTTTGTAGTAGAGCTGGAAATATTCAATCTTTTCCAGGGGCTTTGAAGGACTGAAATGAGTTCATTGCCCTTACCATTTTTCCTTCATGAAAGATTTCCTCATGATCTATTCCAGTCCTCCCTTAGTGGTCTGTTTATTCTATTTTGGGGAGGGTGCTTTCGGGATTCTTGTAAAATAGAGTCTGTGAAATGTGTTTCGGCTAAAAGCTGAAGCGTTTGTAGTCCATTTTCTTAGAGAGTATTTTATGAATGCGTGCGCCACTTCTGGTGTCATTTATCGTATTACAAAAGATTTTCCGCAATTCTCTCTCGGCCATTCTAATTTCTTGGATGTACAAGGTTCGTGCGTTTCTGTATACGCGTTTCCCATTCACCATTTCCATTAGCTCGGTTAAACAGCTTTCTTCTCTCTGTTCGAAGTTTGGCTAACTTTTAACTCCACCAAGGTGTAAGTCGATTGCCTGTTTTTTCGTTTTTTCTTTTTTTCTAGGCAGGTTTCATGGAATGCGGTATAGTGATTTAGATTTTAGATTTTCGCAAGTTAGCTCAATATTGTCAATATCT
Source organism: Neoascia interrupta (assembly GCA_947623515.1). Classification (NCBI taxonomy): domain Eukaryota; kingdom Metazoa; phylum Arthropoda; class Insecta; order Diptera; family Syrphidae; genus Neoascia; species Neoascia interrupta. The sequence continues at coordinate 216,452,575 of OX392463.1, read as the reverse complement.
CTGATATTTGTGTTGCATATGCCCAAATTATCCATAAGTTCTTGGCAGTATAAGTTTCAATCTGTGGATTTGGGTTGCCCAAATTTGTCAGAGAGGATGCCTCGTTCAAGATTGAATAGGATATGGCGGTGGTCTGACATCGAGGCTTCTAATATGCCAGTTACTAATAATTTTTTTTTTATAAATGTAGTGCATAGGGTGAGATCTAATACCTCTGTCCTTATACATATAAAAGTAGGATTATTATCCTAATTTAGAATTTCTAAATTATTTGCGTTTATCAATTCCAATAGAGTCTCTCCCCGTTTGTTGATGTTTGAACTAGCCCAGGGAAGAGGTCTTAATGATAGAGTTGGTTCGCGTTCTTATTTGAAGTGGCTCATTGAAGAACTTCGAGATACCGATAAGAATGTATTTCACTGAGTTGTCAGGTAACATTGTACTTCGACGTAACGGATGCAACGTATTCATTGAGCTGAAAGCTTAACTGTAAAAGGCATAGCGTTTGCGTGTTACACAAATTATGCTCAATTTTATTATTATTAAACAAAAAAGATCAAAATTGGTCTTAACCTCCGTTTTTTGGTCGTGTTTTTCGCTGAGAAATCTGGGCACTGAGCATCTTCAGTGGGTATTCACCAAGATTTCCATACCCTTACTCACTTTCTCGATAAAGGCCGAGTGAGTACCTTCTAACTTTCATTGTGCAAACACAGTGTAAATTATAAGACCCTTCAACGAAAGTTCAGTTCGAACAATGGCTCGTGAAGGTATTTTTTGCCAGGACCAGCACAAAATGTTTTATTATTATTATTGCAATGTTTTTGCCTAACACTTTATCTATCAAGCATGACACATTTAAGTTTTAATCACAATTGTATCATCATTATTCATCATATCAATTATATCGCTTTTTAATCTAACTCTTGATTTCCACTATTCAACGCTTCAAATACAACTGTGTCGTCCGAGCCTGTCATCTGGGTTTTTTTTTATACAAATTCAACATATATTCTTTAGATAGTATAGTATTTCCCACTTGGTAATTTTCCATTTGTATTTTTCCACCGAACTCAATAGACGAGAAACTATCGATATTCGAATCTCAGTCCACTGTCAGTTGGTCAGTTGAGTGAAATGACAGTTGGATGTGTTTTTTAGTGAATCGAGCAAGTTTATTAGCTGCCAGGGCTTTCGACTTTTGATGCAACTACAATTACATATATGCAAATAATGATGGCTTCTTAATAAAGGGTGATTTTTTAGCTGGTTTGGTTTTGGCAACACTGGTTTTGACAGCTGACGTGTGTTTAGTACCTTGTGTCACTGTCAAACAGCTTCAGTTTGGTTTGCAATTTAACCATGGATCGTCTTACAAATGAACAACGCTTGCAAATTATTGAATTTTACTATCAAAATTCGTGCTCGGTTCGAAATGTTCATCGCGCGCTGCTTCCATTTTATGGTCGGCATTCTCGACCTTCTGAGCAGTCTATTTGGAAGATTGTTTCGGGCCGGTCAATTGGCCGCCTAGATTGTGCGATTTGACACCATTAGATTATTTTTTGTGGGGGTATGTCAAGGCTAATGTCTATAGGGACAAACCCGCTTCGAGATACCGGCCGATATGTGTGAAAGAGTATGCCAAAATTGGACCCAGCGGATGGGCTACCTGAGACGCAGCCGCGGTCAACATTTGCATGAAATTATCTTAAAACATTAAATTGCAAAGTTCAAACTATCGATTCAAATAAATATTTCATTAATTTTTTCGAATTTTTTGTGTTTTTTTTTTTTTTTTTAAAGTTCTCAACCTCTTAAGAAATCACCCGTTACTTGTTCGTAGTTGGATTATAGGCGAAGACTTTTGACCCTACTTCGTACGATGTCAAAAACTATAATGTCACATAATTTAGGTTGTCAAGTGGCAGCTCCAAAACGCAATTTTAACTAATTCCATGCGTCGAGTTCAGGGTTGCATCTATTGTTCACGTTCTTTTGTCCCGCATGCCATATTCTCCTAATCAGGAATTCCTGGTCATGTTTCATCCATTCACTTGCACTCAATAAGACTCAAATTATGGAATGGTAAAAGCAACAACGAACTCGAAAGCCTTTCCTCGAAGAGCTGAAATTTATAATGCTAAATACCATGCATAAGTTTTTGAGGGCTGAGTGCTTGCTCTGCATTTGCCTAAAAAAAGAAAACTCAAAAAACAGACATTATGAACTATCTGCTTTTTCAGTTTTTTTTTTTCGTAAATTACCCTTAGTAATAACCTTGCAATGTGCAACCTAAAATGTTAAAAACTCAGCCGAATGTGGTTTTCTTCTTTTACCCTGTGCTGAGTAATTTTTTTGCGTGTCAATTTTCGTGTGATCCATAATCCTTTAAGACCGAACATCATCAAGTATGCAACCATAGACAAACCGCTTCTACCAGCATTTTTTTACGTTTTCTCATCTGACTGGCTAAGCTGTCACGGAATTTAATAAATAATTCCTTTATACTGAAGCCAAACCTATATAAAATGGCAACCCTTTCAACATAAGCTGCCAATCTCCATACGAAATCCAGATAAAGCACAGCTCTATACTCCAGCACTTTGCTGGGGTGGAAAAATGACACCCAAGACAAACATCAACGGCAGCAACAGCAATTCGATTACCATCGAAAGGACATTCACAACTCTTTTGTGGATTTTATGTTGGTCATTAATTTCACATCGATTTGTATTCGCATCGACAACATTCGAAACAGATAAAATACACTATCAGCCGAATCGTGCATCTTATTACGCCGCTGGCGGCGGGCCACCATCGCCATCCTTCCCCACTAACAAACGTGATGGCAACCGACCAGAATCAGCAGCAGAAACAGGGATGCCAGAGCAATTAATTTATGAACTCGCAATAGAACACAAGCATATACCGAGAGTCAGTTTGCTTACATGCCAGCACCGACGACGATTGTTGCGAAAGCAAACAAGGACATCGTTTAATATTGACACTTTGACAGTATTGAGGACGTTACTCACTGGCAAGGATAATCGCCGCTATAAAGGTTACAACTACACATCTGGTTCTACTTTGAGTGACCGTCGTCGCCGAGTTGAACAGTTTTTGCCGATGGGTGTTTTAATTAAAGTTCTGCGAATCGATCTATTAGTCAACGGTCAGGCGAGTGTAGACAGTGGAAAAAGGAATCATTCCAGCGCAAAAGCATCGGCGGTGCTTGAAGCATTCCTTCGCAGTGAGGTGTTACGCCAGTTTGTTGTGTTGGATTTATCGTGTGGCCTTGCCAGTCGCAGAGTTATTGAAATGGTAAGTGATTGCCTTGGCGTGCTTTTTAGGAGCGACAGATGAGCTTATTTTGTTGGTCACTACCTTAAATCTATTAAATTTCATAACACGATACTCTGTTAACCACCATCCCCATTAAATCCTCGCCAATATGCCATTACCATAATCCACTGGCACGATAAAAATCAGTTGTTGAATATCCGTAATTGTCGAGAAAGACTACTCAGTAATCCACAATTATCCAAGCACCATCCCTCTTTTGCCAATCGGAAGTGCAGAAAAACATTTTCTTTCGCCGACTCGCTAAGAGTCCCTTTGGAGGAGGCTTAAGGCTGGTGGCTCCCATTTGGAGGCGACAGGGATGGAGCAGGGTGGCTTATAAAAAAGACTAAATATGTAATCAGTTTGTTTTCCTGCCTTGTTCTTTTCTTTTCCTTTTATCCGTGCATACACATATCTACACAATCGGCCGTGCCGCTCATTCCTCATATCGTGCAAAACACACAAACACACAGGCCTCGAACAAAGGACTTTTCAACTCGTCGTATCATTGGCTTTTGATTGAGGATTATACTTTTAATCGGCAAGGAGATGATGATGATGATGATGTGGATGATGATGATGTGGAGAATGATTCCGAGCTGCCGCAGGATATCGTTACTGCTGGTGGTAGCTCCACTGGATATAAGGCGAGGGATAACAAAATCAATAAGGATGGAGACGATGACAACAACGGCGAGGTAGATAACAACGTCGTTGTCGTCGCCAGCCAGAGCAGTGACAACACCGAGGAGAATAACTTGCTTATTGAGAAGTTTCTGGAAAAAATCAACATCAATATAAATACTGAGCTAATATTGGCGAAGCGAATCAATGGGGATCAAGATTCAAAGGAGGATTACTACATGCTATATGACGTTTGGTGAGTACTGACGTTTATCTGCTACTTGTGCCACTCTACTCCACGTATAACTAGGATTTCAAGTTGATATAAGTTTGTGAAGCAAGTAGAAAGGAGTTTTGATTGCAAATCGTTTGCAGGATTTGGGTTAATGGTATAGGGCCAGGAGGGTTGATATACTGACAGCAGTGTTTCATGTGGACATGCATGGATTGAAATGATAGTTTCTATTTTATTATTATGGGACTTGTTGAATCGTTTTCAATTGGAGTACAAAGAATGGGGAAGGTAATTTGAATGGTATTGTGGTAAACCAGGCTATGCTACTCTATGCGGTATACTCAATAAACTAATGGCTTTTGAAAAGTGCACACATGCATGCTGTTTTGCAGAAGCAATAAAAATCACCAAGAAATCTTAGGACTATGATATTTTCATTAATATTCAACCGGTCTTCCAATAGTTGTAGTAAGGGATATTCCAAGTGAAAGAAAAACAAACAAAAACGCTCTTTTTCGAAAACAATGCGATGTGAAATGGACACATAAATAATTTCCACTTTAGTCTTTAACTAGCGGGGGGCTACAATCTGCTTAGGCAAATCGGTTTATATGGGGAATAAAACGATCCCAATTGAACCCTGTCAAACTTCAATTCACCAAATGTCAAAAATGAACAATTTCCGTCGGTAAAATGTGGCGTGGCATCAACCCCTTTTCAATAACATTGTAGTTCTTGTTCAAATAATATTGTCCAGATAATATTGTTCGCAAATGCCAAGTACACTTTTATATCAAAAATTAGGTTTTTATTCAAGTACACCCCCAAAAGTGGGCGTGGTAAATGTCTCAACTAACTATTTATCTTACATAAGTTCCAGAGCTTTAAAGCTTCGAAATCTATCACTTGGGGTGCCGTGGCGTAATGGAGCCGTGGCGCCGGAGGTCTGGGTTCGAATCCTGCCATCGTCACCTGAAAAAAAAGACTTGCTCTTTTTCACGGCCCCCACCTCCGCGAGGGTCTGACAAGCCCTCCGAGAGTATCATTTGTCTTGAAAAACTTCTCAAAGTGCCGTTCGGATTCGGCAAAAAATTGTAGGTCCCCTTGTATGTAAAGAAATTAACACACCAGCATACATTGTTGAGAAGTTGGCCCTGGTTCACCTCGAGCTGTTGCGCCACTCTATTTATTTATTTATTTTTAATCTATCACTTGCCTACTGTTCTTAAAAGGCTTTTTGTAGTAGGTTTTAAAGATATTTTTCTTTAATAAGGCTGGTATAAGGCCTGCAAATATTTGTAAACTGATATTTCGAAGCTTCTTTAGGACTTGTTTTAGTAACTAAGAACAAAAATATCCTTATGACAACGGTTTCTTGCATAAGAAAACTAGAATTCGTGAACTAAGTTCCTTTAGATAACTGTTGTTAAGATATTTTCAATCTGAGTATTCAACCAATGAGTAAGTGCAACAGTGCGTATGTAATAGCTTCAGTCCATCTGTAACGGGCTGCGGTATACCCTATTCCTATTCCTAGTCTCCTTTCCATTCCTATTTCCCATCCAATAGTATATTTTTATATTTTCCATCCCCGTCCCATTACCAATTTTTTGTTTACTTTTTATTTGAAAGGGGCGTGGCACATCCAACTCAAAATTCAATATTCGCATAGAAATATCCAAGTTTGTAGCTTAAATTTACGTACGCAAAAATGTAATTTTTATACCCTATTCCACAGGAATAGAGTATATTAGGTCTGATACAGGCGAAAATGTAACATAGAGAAATAATGACGATAGACCCCCAAGACCTTAAGGGCATATGATCGAGACCGGCTTCTGAGTCGAATGAGCCATGTCCGTCCGTCCATCCGTCCGTCCGTTTTTTTAAATTTTTTTCTTTAAATATTCTTTCCTTAGTACAGCTTAAGAGCAGTCGAAATTCATATTTTTCTAGAAATTTATAGGTTTTTCTTGAATTCTGCCTCTAAATGTGGGCGTGGCTCAAAGTTTTGTATAAACCAAATGTAAATCCAAATATTTCCCACATAATAATGGACATAATTTCCAATTTGGAACAAAAATATTGAATAAATTGTGGTTGAAGGTTTGACTTTTTAAATCGATGCCACGCCCACTAGGGGGCAGCCTGTCGATTTCGTTTTTGCATTTTATATCTTGTTATTGTTAGATAATGCTAAATTTCAAATATCTGATTTTCACGACGTCATACAGTTTGGAAAAAACACATTTAGACCGATTGTGGGCGTGTCTGTGGGCGAATTCGAAAAATGTTAACACTATTATTGCTTCGGATGACAGAGAGGCTATTTATAAAAATTAAGCTCTCTAACGCAAAACTTAAGGCCTAAAAAATGGTGACATACGGACGGACGTACATGGCTTATTCGACTCAGTATTCGGCCTCGATCATATGCCCTTTAAGTCTTGGGGGTGTATCGTTATTATTGCTCTATGTTAAATTTTCGCTTGTATCAAACTTAATATACTCCAACCCTGTGGAGTGGGGTATAAAAGGGTATTTTTCCTGAATCTCTTAAAACAGCGGTTGTCATTCCACTTCATAAAAAAGGTGAAACCAAGTCTTTCAACAATTACCGACCATATTAGTTGACAGTTTTTTTCAAAAATCTTCAAGAAGGGGTCGAATAAAGGATGCTGTCTTTCTTAAATAAAACACGTGTCTTCAGTGATTCTCAGTTTGGCTTTCGAAGTGCCAATCGTATTCGGAGGGTAAGAATCCGAAGAGGGTAAGGTTGTTCCACAAGGCTCTGTTTGGGTCCTATTCTGTTTTTTGTTTTTATAAACTCTCTTCTTTATACCTTTTAATGGAAAAATTACAGCCTTTGCCGATGACACTGCCTTTCAACTTGTTATTTTATTTAAACCATGATTATGATTTATTGCGAAGATGGTTTAAATTACATAAATTAGTTATAAGAAACAAAACAAAGCTCATGCTTTAGAATAGGCATTATGGCTAAAATCTGTGACGATATTCCTTTACATTATAATTCGCCGAATTGCAATAGATTTCTTTTAATTAATCTTTTTTCACATGATTTCAACATAACCTCTTTTAACTCTGAAGCTTATTGCACAATTGATTGCTTTGAAATTGAACGCGTGGTCAGCTTTAAGTACTTGGTCATTACTTTGGGTTATATGTTTAGTTGGAAGGAGCACACTATGTCGTTAAGGTTATATTTTAACAGCGTTGTTAAACAAATTAATCATCTGAGTCAATACTGCAGTTTCCCCATTTTTAAGTTTGCCCATAGCGGCTTATTTAAATTTAAATTGCAGAAGGGTATTGCTTGTTGGGGTGGTGCGCACTCTAATAAAATTTAACCTTTACTTTTAAAACAAAAACATTCTGTTCGCATGATTTGCAAGATTCATCGTCGAACTCCCAGTTTTCGATGTCCAAGTTTAGAAGTCTTGGAGTTTTGGCATTAGGAGATTAATAGTTCATAAGTTTCAAAAATACTTTTTCAAAATTCCGGTGAAAAAGTATAGATTTTGAAAACAAATATAAAAAAAACTAGTTTACGTTAAGCCCCTCAATAAATGGAAAACTCGCTTCTTACAATAAAAAGCTTCTCAAGATACATCGTCATGAAAAAAATCCCCTAGATCACAGAGCCTAAATTAACTCAAATTTAGAAAAGAATAATTCCCAACATACATGAGCTTCCTTATAAATATTCCATAGCGGCTTCTAGCAGCAAGGGTATGCCACATGACACAATTCGCACCCTCAACCTAATCCAAGCAATAAACCTTAAAAACCCCCTTTAATCAAAACACTACGGGCGGACAAAATGAAGCACTTACCTACCCTTTTTCTTCTTTATATCATATAGGAATCCTGGCTTTCACTATGGCGGCAGCCTGAACATAACCGAAATTGGAAAATTCTCTAAAGAAGCCGGCCTTCAATTTAGGAAGTGGTATCGTCAGACGACCACAATCATCCGTCGAATGGACATGAAAAATGCTCGCATCCGTTGCATGATTGTGGTGAGTGTTGTATTTAGTTTTTTTTGTGTTAGCTGTGTTTTTGTCCTTGCTCCTAGGTGTATATCCTATCGTTTTCGGGTAGATGTGTGATCTGATTTCCCATGTGTCATCCCACCGCTTGAAGGGTCAGACAATGAAGATTTACATTCTTTTTGCGCTCTTTGTTTTCTGACTCCTTTAACATTCTAAATTATACCCGCAAGCCAGAAAACGGCTTAGCTGCTGCTACTGATGTGTTTCTGTGTGAGAGGAGGTGGCCGTGGAAAGGACAAATACGATGCCACACTCCCCCGAGGATACCCATTTGCCATTTTGTCAACATCCAACCGAGTATCCGCAATCCGAAATCCGAGACCACTTGGTGCCTTTCGAATTTGGCTCTGCCCGGCAGAAGCACAAGCTACAGCACAACAGAAACGAAAACACATAAGTGGGTAGGTGGTGTCAAATGGGCGGTATGCGGTGGACATTTATACGTCTGTTGCCCTCCCTGTTGGGGTTAAATTCTTAATTCTGTCATTTTACACTTTGAATGTTTGTTTTATATGTGTGCGCTAGTGGTATGGATATGTTCTGTTGTGTTTTGCTAATATTCTCTCCGACTCCACAACTCCACTCATCCCAAAGGTTACCAACAAGAATCGCACGGACAGCTTAGAGGATTACTTGACACAGCAGTATGACACCCACCTGGATTCGATGAATCGTTTCAGTTTTGCCCTACTATCGCACGTCCGGGATTTATTCAATTTCAGGTGAGCGAAACGTGTGCGGTTATATGCATTGCACGCTGTGCTGCCTTGGTTACAGCAAGTGCCCTTAAGTATTTATAAATTGTCTCTTACGAGTCCCACCCGCACCTTGGGTGGCTTTCAATTATTATTACTTTAAAGCATGGTCCTGTCGCGCACCGCCTCCTGGGGCTACCTGAAAAATGGCAAATTCGACGGCATGATTGGAGCACTTGTACGACATCAGGCCGATATCGGTGGATCGCCGATTTTCTTTCGGATAGAACGTGCAAAGGTGATTGATTACACGGCAAGGACATGGATTGGCAGGTGAGTCGATGTCAGTCGGTGTAGGCGGCAGCTGGGTGGTGGTGCCACTCAGTGAGCGAGTAAATGTTGTGGTGGGGTTTTAATTTGGCATATTGTTACCTGTCAATCGGATGAAAAATGACGCCATTGTTTGTGTGTGTGAGTTTACAAAACGATTAGATTGTCATTTTTCTTGTTTAGACGGAAAGTGTTGATAGGCTATCGAGCCCGGCGGCCATGTACATGAAGCTAAATGGACCTGCCGGAGGGGTGTGTGGGTGCGTCACATTAATTGCGAATAAATCCTTCGGCACAGATGGGAGATAAATTTTCATTTTACAAGTTAAGTGCAGCTTAGGTACTTGCGGTGTTGAAATTGCGAAGATGGATTGTGGGGACAAAGCGCACAAAAACCGAAAGGTACGTCACACCTTGTTTGAGTTGATATCTATCTATATCTATAGAGATCGCCTGCGGGCTGGCGTGTTTGCAGTGAAATATTGCGAATGAGATTGTTCGGTTTCAAGGGGATTTATTGATGTGCGCTGAGCCGTCATGGAGGATTTACTTGCGTAAATTGATTTTATCGTAAAACTGATAGTGACGCGTTTTCTATTGCTACTTTGGGAAGATTAATTGTAATTCGAAGCGACTAATATATTATGGGTAATATTAAACCTGTACTTCCATGTCCCATAAAACACACATATTTTGCTACTCTGGTAGCTCATATGAATTCAAATTTTTTTGCAATTTTAAAATTTTCCAAAAGATGTATGATTACTTACGCGATGCTTAAAAATAATACGTTAAACCTCCTGATCTAATTGACATTTATTGATAGACCGTAAATGAAGACTTGTAGTACTGAGTTGTGCTAAGGAATACAGCAGATTAAGTCGCAAGTGCACCAACTTACTTGAAAATATATAAGGAAGGCTTTTTGACTCTCAGGAATATTTTTACAATATGCCTAGTCTATACCTTAATTCTCATTCACTATTACAGCTTACGTATGAAAACGGGGGTCGTAATAATCAGTGATCTGTGATTTTCATATTTTGTGACAGTCAATGTGATCAAACATAATAATCTGTCTGCGTAACTGATCACAAAAACATTGTTCCGAATTGTTGCTTTATTTTGGTTTGTGATGCACGAGCACTACTTTTTAACGGTCCATCCAAAAATGGAAAAAGGACCTCTTATGATATCCGTCCGTCTGTCCTTCTGTCCGTCTGTCCAATCACGTTATAACTTCTAAGCGGTAAGTCGTAGAAAAAATTGTGTGTGCTTTTAAGCTTTGGAAAAAGTCAGAGAACACAATGAAGGCAACTAGAAAAATTAAATAAAATACCGAACTTTAACAAAAAAATCCAATTTTTTTTAAATACTGAAAAGTTTTTGAGTTATTAAGAGTTAAATACGGATGACATTTTTGAAAGTGCTTAGAGTCATAACTTTTGAACGGCTTAGTGCAAAAAGCCAATATTGAACAGTCGCATAAAGCAACTCAAAATTAACAAAGTGCTTGAGTAATATAGTCAAAAAAAATGTAAATGCTGCCGTTTTGATGCGTTTTAGAAAAAAAATCACAAAAATGTATGAAAAAACGTGAGTCCCCCTCTTATTTCTGATGTTATTAAGAGAAACCGAATGAAAATAATCACACGAATCAGAAATCATCCAGAATTTCAAGGAAAATTATAGCGAATTTTAAAGTTTCAAAACTTGCGAGATTTAACGCAAAGACATAAAAGCGTTTTCAAAAACAGTTTTCTTTAATTTTCTAGTATTTTAATGGTAAAAGCGATCTTGTTCAAATTTGGCTATAGTACAAAACGTTTAAAAGGAAAGCAAGTCGCGTTAAGATACTTTTAAATTACCGTTTCTGACCTAAGTTTCTTGAAACCTATTCAAGAAAACCCATAGAATTTAAGAAAAGCATTAAATGCTAGCGTGGGTGGTTGTCCTATTAGAAAAAAGTCTAACAGGAGCTAAAGGAAAATTTAAAATTATTGTTTTATAGATTTGAATTTTAAAAAATTAAAAAAAAAGGTCAAAAGAACGTATGTCTCCGCCCTCTATCTTCCAAATGATATAGTCTATAATTTCTAAATAGATATCGAGTCTGGCCTAATCCAATTTCTGAAATTTTAAACAAAACTAAAGCATACTGCCTATATTCAAAAACTTCGAGGATTTGACTTAAACAATCGAAAACATTTTCTAAAACGATTTTTTAAAGATTTCTAGTCCCTTCGGTTATTGCGAATTCGGCTAAGGTATGTAACGTGTTAAAGGCAAACTGGCTGCATTAAAAACGTTTGAAATTTGCCGTTTCCAACATCAAGTTTTTTAACCTATTTAAACAAACTCAATAAAAACAAGTGAGTAAGTACAAGAGTTCGCCTCCAACGAAATTCTATATGTACACCGGACCCTATTTACCCTGTAACACAATACCTTAAAGTTTTTTGGGTCGATTATTTGGACGTATTGGCCACGCTCCCAAAAATGGGCTTGGGCTGAAGATTAAAATAATTTAGTTATTTCTTTGGAATCATGAGAAAAAGAGTAAAAAGCTAAAATTATAACTGAAAAAAAATTCCGAAAAAGGCCTCCTAAAAGTGGGCGGAGCTCAAAACTTTGTATGAAATAGACTTACCAAATAGTTATATATTTAATATCTTTTATAAAATCTTTTTTCGATTTGGAGATAATTCTCCAAGAAATCCGGGTTTTTAAAGATGGTGTTCTTGGCAATATTGCGCTGCACCAAAATTTGAGTTACGAAACTAAGGAATCATCCAATGTAAGAACAGTAGCACAAAAAGGTATACAGCAGACTCTAAAATAAATCCAGAAAAAATTTTTAGAGGCAAATAGAATTTTTTCCACACTGCGCAATATGGGAGCTTAACCATCAACGATAACCGACGGACCACTCTGCGTATGTCTTCATACTGGACGGTCTCTTTTATTCATGCATCCAGAACGTCAGCTTTAGTGCAGGCAAAAAAAAAAAAACAACTAATCAGAAAGTTTGAAAACTGGGGACCCTCTTTTGCCGGTGAATGATCATGAGCTGTTCCAAGAAAATTCTGATTATTACAGTCTACGCAGATAAATTTTTTGATTTTTTTAATCCTTTAACACAGATCACCTTAGTCTATTCGACCCCCTGGCATCAGTCAAAACATATACCAGCTCATCCAAACAACAGCAACTTCAATCCATTTGTACAAGCATGAGGGCTATTTCTTTCCTGAACTCGTAAAAAGTTCCTCCAGTTTTTTATTAGTCGAATGCTTAGATTTCCGAGTTCACCTCCCGGCTTTATTTCATTTAAAGTGTCGCCTTCGAACTGATTAACTAAATTTCAAATATTATCTCAAGCTGTCAGTACATGACTGACCACTTACTAAAGTATCCACAATCCACGAACAGATAATTCGTTACGAGATTTGTCACTTAATGCCATTAAGACTGCCAAAATAATTGAAGGCATTGTTAGGACTACGAAAACCCCCTTGGTTTTGGGAAGATTATGTTCACAAGCACTATCGGTGTCACGCCGATATAGTTTGGGTGCTTTGTGGCTACTTCCCAACCACTTGCTGCCAAAAGTCGTGCTCACATCTGCTACAAAGCCTAAGTATAGTGGTATACCAAAAATATTTTCATGTTAGTCGAGGTGGTTTGGGGGTGTGAGACAGATGGGCCGCTTGCCATCTCGCATGACTAAACAGGCATTGATGTGTCCTCAAATTAGTCACTTTCTCGTGTTTGTTGTTTATTTAAATTAGAATCCGCAAAGTGATACCATGGGTCACTTAGTCGAAACGTTGAAATCTTGAATTGTTTGTTTTGTCATTTGACAGACCATGCTTTGTGTTTCGACACCCCCGCAATATGAACAGCAATCGAATCGTTTTCCTTCAACCCTTCACCAATGATGTCTGGATATTGGTGGCAATTTGTGGTGCGGTCACTGTTGTTTTCCTAGCTACATTGACCATTGTGGAAAGAAGCTTCAACGAAGGTAAATTCATTTTGAATAAACTCACGTTACACCTATACCCGCTCCACTACAGATTCCAACAAATCATCATCGGAACTTGCACCTCACCCAGGGTACAAAGGAGGAAGCTAACATCAACAGTACAGCCGCAGCTCAAAGGATGCGAACAGGAAAGGAAAGAAAAGACAAATAGATATTGAAGTTAGTTCTTTCACTCAGAAGGATGCATTGCCCTTGGCGCAGTATCATGTCTCCAGACATTTTCCTCTTCGTAAGTTTTACCCTTGTTCAGCGCAATGCATTCGAATATCATAAATCAAAACTTTCAATTTAAGGAAGTACTAGAGGCGGGGGTGCCAGCATCATTGCAACAACTTTGAGCAATGAGGATTTCAACACCAGACCTGCCATCCGTAAAAGAGGACAAGTCCCAGCGGATCGTGGTGGTGTTATCTGTGAACAGAGTGCAATTGATTGTATTGATTATGGTGTCGGAGTCACTGGTCCGATCAATGCAGTGTTTTTGCAAGATAATGACATTGGCACAGAGGGTACAATGAAAAAGAAGAATCTACAAGGATTTTTCATATGCTGGGCAAAACGATTTCATGGGAAAAATGGACCGCAGTTATTGAAGAAGAGAGTTGAGACCGTACTGGAGTCAATGCTTTTTTACATTGGCTCAATATGTCAGCAGGGTAAGTGCGCAGTAGTGGTTAAGAAATATTTATAAAAATGCATATGAAAGTTAGCCCTTTGGAGGCAAAAGCTTATAAAAAATCGCCACATGGGAGAAAAACTTAATACGTATTTTTAAATAATGAACTAAATGTAACAAAGTTATTTTAGGTATGTTTCTAGAGATATAAATTTTAACATTTCAATGATGAAATCAACACACACAGCATGCCCGTTATTAATTGGATTGTGCCCGTTAATTATTTCAAAATTATGCCTATAGCCGTTCAAAAGACAGACTTTTTAACTGTCATAAAACGACTATTTAAATTTTTATCCAATGCGGTCGGACCTCTTTTTAATATTACAAATACCTGCGATAGCATTCGCTGTTTTTTTTAATTCCTTGTGAACAGACTTTCACGAAAACGTTTTACCGTTGCTGTTTTCCATACTTCGTTTGTTAAATAGGCTAAGAAAAACTTAGGTTGAAAACTAGAATTTTTCAAATTTTATGCCTTATCGTTTTTCACTTATAATTTTGAACCATGTCACCATTACCGTCAAGAAGCGTTTAAAAATTTTTATTTGTAAATTCATTTACAAATTCTAGTCAAATCTCGGAAGCTTTTTAATATACGACGATTTTGAAAACTTTCAATGCAGTTATCGTTCTTTATGAACATTTTATGTTTACACCAATTTTGAACAGCATCGTCGAAACTTATATGTAAATGTCTTATGTTTTATACTTTTATGTTTTCGAATCAAAAGCTTTCGAGTCTTTAGAAATTGCTATAGTTTTCCCTTAAGTTTTGGGCAATTACTGATACCTGTAATTTTTTGCCAACAGAGATAAGGCGACACCAACAAGTTTTTTCAAGTATTTTTTCATTTTTTTTCAAATGCGTTAAAAAAACGCATTTAGGTATTCATTGTTAAAACTTGAGTTGCTTTGTAATCGTGTTCAATATTAGTTTTGTAGAGCATGTGTTTCAAAGGTTATGGATTCAAATACCTTGAAAACGACATCTTTTCAAAATCAATCAAACATTTTCAAAAATCCAAATTTTTCTATAAAAATTTAACAATAACTTGAACTTAGTTTCGTTTCATTTATACTTTCTTGAAAATAAGTACCAAAAATTATTGCAACCATTTTCACATGAAACTTTAAACTGTAATAAAACAGTTGTGTGGGAGTGGAAAAATTCCTGCTAGTATGCGTTCTCATTTAAATTTTACAGTTTAAAAAAACGCCAAATATTTTCTTTTTGCGACTTACCGTTTAGAAGTCAGAAATGGTTTTTGACGGATGGACGGACGGAAACGTAGCGATACCTATTGATAACGATTGTATACTTATTCATGTAACATAAGGGTCTTATTACTTCTAATATTATGTAACTATACCATAAGAAGTCCTTTTTCCATTTCTGTAGGGAAAGTTAAAAATACTAGTCTCTGACACATAAAATGTCACTTGTTGCTACTAAAAAGACTAAGTAAGATCTGGGCTATGTTTAGATTTTATAACTTTGATTAATATAATTTCACAGATCTTGTCGTTGTTCAAGGCAGCTTTAAGGCGAGCATCAAGCTAAAGTGCCTTCCACAGCCTATATAACAGCTTTTTCACCCAATGACAAGTTGTGTCGGCTTTTATAAGGGCCAGTTTTTTAGTGCGGGATCATCCGAGTCTCCGAGTTTAACTGAAGTTAACCCCAGAAATAAGTTTCCCAGTGAATTCTTTCACAATTCGCGAAATCGGGTGAGTTAATCCCGGATCTACTCTGGTGAACAGTAGGAACTTCTTTGAATGTTTTTAGCGGTCCGTCCAAAAATAGAAAAATGACCTCTTATGGTGTCGCTACGTTGTCCATCCGTCCGTCCGTTCGTCTAATCATGTTATAACTTTTGAACGGTAAGTCGTAGAAAGACTAAATTTGGTGTGCTTTTAAACAGGGGAAATAGTCAGAGAATCCAATGAGCATTTTTTTTTTAAGCAGAAATAACGGTTTAATTATAGTTTGAAATTTCATGGGAAAAAGGATTAAATGTTTTTTTGATACTTTTGTTATGAAGATAAGCAGGCAAGAACAAGAAAAGCTAAATTTAAGTTGAAAAAATACCAAACTTAAATAAAAAAAAATTAAATTTTTAAAAATATTGAAAAGTTTTTGAGGAATGAAGAGTTGAAAATGGGTGACGTTTTTCAAAATGTTTAAGGTCATTACTTTTGAACCGCTTAGAGCACAAAGACAATATTGAACATACGAATATTGCAACACAAAGTTAACCAAATGCTTTAGACAAATTTTTCAGAAAAAGTTTTAATACAGTTGTTTTACGGATTTGAAATTGAAAAAATTATAAAAAAGGTCAAAAGAAGGCATGTCTGCCCCTCTAGCTCCCAAACGGTATAAAGTGAAGCTTTGAAATATATAACGGGCATAGTCCATCTTCTGAGATTACATGTTAAGCCAAAGCAAACTTCGAATATTCAAAAACTTTGAAAATTTGTTTCAAAAACGTAAAAACATTTTCGAAAACAAATTTTTACAAGTTACTAGTCTGTTAACGGTAGTAAAGATTTAATTAAAATTTGGCTGAAATATGAAGCGTTTGAAGCAAAAGCTTACTTCATTTTAAAAATTCCCGTATTGCCGTTTACAACCTGATGTTTTAAATTACATTTAGACAAACGAAAAAGAAAACAACATGTTTTACCGTTTTCTCAGATATCCATGTCTGCAGGAATTTATGAAAAATTTATAAAAAGTCTAACGGTAATTGAAAAAAAAAAAAAAACAAATTGTTTTTTTATGGATTTTAAGTTTTGAAAATGGTAAAAAAGGCCAAGAAAATATATGGCCTCCCTCTATTTTCGAAACAGTAAGAGGCAAAAATTTCAAAACTGAAGTAATTTTAAAATAGTTTATCGTTTGACTAAAATGATGCTGGAATAGCCAATAATTTCTAGAGTCGAAGATCTGGACAACTTTACTGACGGAGGTAACTCTGCACTGAAAAGCTGTTCCCTAGGCTTACTCTAGGTCCGTTTTGACCCAGGATTGACAGATCTTGGCTTAAGCTAGGCTTAACTCAGCACTGAAAAATCAACTCTAAATTTCATGCTCTTTTCCTAAATACATCCAAGAGTTTTTCTACTTTTTTCTCATTTTTTGTGGTCGAATGGCTCATTTATGTCACTTTCGATATCACGACTATTTCTGTACTATTTGAACTGGACTTTAGCGTTTTACATGTAGATTAGGACTCCTTCCCTTCTGGCTATGAATTTATTACTGAAAGTCTTATATAAAACCTATGCTATGGACTACTAAACCGTTTCTAATCCCAATCCCCGAATTATGAAGAAAAACAAAGGCGAAGACATCCTTTCATCTAACTAATCTTGTAAACCTCTCATTATAAACGCAACTCAATTCAAATACATGTTATTATTTTCGTCCTTTTATTCTTAATGCCATTTCAATTCCGACATCTTATAAATGTAGGACATATCGTTTGCAGGATTATCGTTTTCAACGAATCTCTTCTCGGGTCGATGTATTGTCATTACCAGTCTCCTGTTCTCCTTTTGTATCTTTCAATTCTACTCGGCTAGCATTGTAGGAACACTCCTCATGGAGAAACCGAAAACAATCAAAACCTTACGAGACATGGTTCACAGTTCACTGGATATTGGAATCGAAGATATCATCTATAATAGGGAATACTTCTTGGTGAGTACAGAAACCATACACAAATCGTACTCAACATGATGGTACACCACAGCGAACACGAGATCCCGATGCCATTGAGTTGTATGCGAAGAAAGTCAGCACTACACCTCCAAACGCAGATCAACAATTCATCCAGGCATCACCATCAGCAGACAGCGGAGCCAATGGAAAAACGCCCTCCAACACGACCAAGGAGCAGGCGAAGAAGAACTACAAATCGGTGATACACAGCCACGAGAGCGGAGCTCATGCTAAGGCCACCGAAGCATCGAACTGGTATGATCCAGAGTATGGAGTGGCAAAAATTAAACAGGGAGGTGAGCGAAATACAAATAGCTATAACGTCCTTAATCAAAACTACAAATCCCCCAAATGAGCTTACTTCTCTTTGCAATGCATGTGTAGTGCTGCCAGGACATGCATTTTCATTTGCATTTTCTTTTTAAACTCCCACCCACAGTCAGAAATCCTTTTTAATGTACTTTTGTACTCAAAGACGGATAAGCCGACAGCATTACCATCTGTTTCACAGTCGATGCTGCTACGTCTGCAGCGCATTTGGTGGAATGAACTGAATATTATCCACCAGTGAATGAACATCCTTGATTATTAAAATGATATTTTCTATTACCGTTGCCCTTCAGCGGGCTGATGGTAAAGCAGCTTTGTACAACTAAACCATAATCACGACGAGGGCCATGCCACCATTGTGTATCGTAACCGCATTGCATTTTCCCAGCACACAACACTGCACCAACAACCACAACTATAGCTACCTAAGTACACTATTAAATGAAAATTTTTGTTTTTCTCATTGCGCATCGGTACAAGGATTTGCCTTTCATGTCGATGTGGCTACCGCATACAAAATAATCTCGGATACCTTTACCGAGAAGGAAATCTGCGAGTTGAGTGAAATTCAACTTTTTCCCCCACAGAAGATGGTCAATATCGTCCAGAAGGGATCGCCACTGAGGAAAATCATAACTTATGGGTAAGCGATATTTGCACGAAAGAAGCTACTCGCAGGACGTTGGAAGGAAGTATGTATTTTGTTAAGCTATGTTTCGCTTAGAAAGCAAACATAATCCAATCAGTTGTAAGGCGTTTACGCAAGCAGGTTGTAGGTGCTTAGAATTCTTAAGAAAAGAGCGCTTTAGTTTACTCTCCTTAAGGCCACGCAATCATTGATTCATAGAGAATAACCTCGAAAAACTTTCTGTTCAGCTTAAAAAAATTAAAATTTATTGAAAAATGAACAAAAATATATGAAAAACGGAAAGTATGCACTATTTACAAGCAACTGCACGTAGCCACAATCCTTGAGAATGAAACCCATACCAATATCCTTAGCAGTTTTCTTGGAATTCAATTCTGGCTCAAGGGTAGTAATTTCTATTCATTTCTACAATATAATAAAGTCACATACGTAGTCACACAAAAAGTTGTACTTTATAGCTTTCAAATCTGACTAGTCAAACCTATTTCTAGGATGCCCGTCCCCTAGATTTCCCAGAATCAAACGTCACACATGCTGGTAATAACAATAATGATTCAGAACACCCATCTGGTCTGTGTACTTAAACATAATAATGGAGACAAAAGAATTTCTCGTCTTTTGTCATTCATTATTGAAAAGACCAACTTCCCTCTGAGTCGCCATAATGTACTTTAGCCTCCTTTTTGGGCACAGGACTGCAATTTAATAATCTGCATTTCGCCAAACAATTCTCGGCATTTTGATTATACACACTAAACCGAAAATTTTGTGTGATTTGAAAATTACTTTTAGTGCAACACCTAGATGCCCCAAAAATGTCAACACACCATGTGTGTGAGTGAGTCTCGAAAACTTTGTTGAATATGTAAAAATATTCCACATACGCCACAGTGACCAGCAATCCGGCCCAGAATACTCATATCAAATTTTTAGACACAAACTGCATTCCACAATATATACGGCCACTGCTGCAACAGCTGCCAGTCAGCAGCACCTTATTCATGAAGAGCTGACAAGGGTCCTAATACGTTTTCATTCAAAATCATTGGAAACCAACTCTCTGAGAGTTTTCCCTGTTCTCGTATCACTTAAATTTATTCATATTAAGGACTCGCTGTACTAGAAAGCAGCACCAGCTCCACACCCACACACCCTTCCAGGCAATTGTACACACTCCGATTATTCCAAACACTGAAGTGAAATTTCCAAATCGCTCTCGGGTGGGATCTCGTGAAAGCACACTCATCCACTCGTGCATTTGAATGCTGTAATAAATTTCATATTTCCATTAATGTGCTCAACAGCGAACAATAAAATTATTATAAATGGCCTTTGTGGCGATGGAAGGAGCGATTTGCTAGGGCGGGAGAAATACTTTTTCGGTTTTTCAGATAAAAAGGAGTTTAGTGTTTGTAGATACGCATAAAGGGGTGGATTTTAAACTTTTTTGGAGCTCAAAAATGTAGGTTAAAGCCAAAAAACTAAGTTATTAAAATGCTTTTTTATGGCTTATTTTCCAGTTATTGTTTGTTGCCATAATTTTATGCCATCACAAAATCGTAGAATCACACCGTTCAAGTATCACTGGGAGCTAACATTTTGACATATTAACTGGCTGCTATGCGGATGGCTATTTTGTTGCTTCATACCGCTAGAATCTATTATTACATTCAAAAATACCCAGAAGCGGAGAACTCAAATTATGAACAACTATGATAAAGGACCTAAGGAGGTGTTCATAATAACACAGTTATTTTGGTAGGTGTGAACTTAAGAAACTTCGCAGTTTTATATTTACAAACAAGCCGTCTTTATGTTTTTTTTTTTTTTTTATTAAGAATTACAATTTGTTCTCGGAAAGTCAAATTTGTTTTAGTCAGTTAGGAAAGTATTTATTCAGACATTCTTAGTGACATCATAAGCAAAAAACCATGTCTTTCTTACTTTAGAGCAATGATCACAAGGATGCTTATGTTTTTTGAAAACGGGCAAAAAAACCTCCGTTTGCAAGAATTTGCAAAAAAAAAAATGTGTATATTGTTTATACCCCGCATCCCATAGGATAGGAGGTATATTAAGGTACAAAACATTTTATTCACTTTTCAAAGATAAACTTTTAATTCTTTTTTAATGATTTAAACCGAATATAAAACTAAATTTTCAATTTAACGGTGATCAAGGCAGAGGAGCCAAAGTTTGATTTTTTTTAGAAAGATGTGCAGGTTTCTTATTCGCCGGATTTCAATTGGAAGTAAATTAAAAAGTTTACGAGAAGCTTGTCATGCGAAGCAGTACACGTGTAAAAATTTTTGAAATCGCCCACAATCGGTCTAAATGTGCAACTACCTCCAGAGTTTTCAAAACTGTAAGACGTTCTAAAAGGCTGAAATCTGACACTGAGCATCTCCTAATGAATGTAAGACACAAAAAAGACAAATTTAATTGTTTAACCTCCTCTAGTAGGCGTGGCATCTATTTTAAGGGTAAATTTTTCAAATGCAGTTTACTCAATATTTTTGCTCCAAATTGAAAAATTTTCACTTGATATTTTATGTAGCAAATGCTTATTTCTACATTATGTTCTTACAAGACTTTGGGCCACGCCCACATTTGGAGGCAGAATTGAAGAAAAACCTAAAATTTTCCAGAAAAACTTAATTTTGGCTGGCCTTGAGCCTAATTTAGGAAAGCATTAAACAAAAAAAGTAGCAGGTTGGGTAAACGAGACCTCAGTTCAGATTTCGTTCATATAAAGTTTTTAGCCACGCCTCCTTTTAAGGGTCGATTTTTCAAAAATATTGAATTTGAACCAAAAAATTGCATTTTTACGTACATTTAAGTGTAACTTGGAAATATCTGTGGAAATATCTTATAATTAATACTTTGTAATTAGGGGCGGTTAGACCACGCCCCTTTTCGAAGTATGCGTTACTTATAAAATGTCAAAAAATAACTATGCCACCAGCATTTTACAATGTGGGATAGGATGGGATATTCAACATTCCATTTTACGGACTGTAACTTCTGCGTACACACTGTAGCACTTACTCACTAGTTTGTTTAATGTGTTTGGGTCTGTTGTTTTTTGGCCCAAGAAATTGTTGTTGTGAAACAGTTCCAATGGCTTATGCATCTTATAATGACGATATTCACCAACATTTCTCGTCTGAAAGCCAAGATTTATTTGGAATAAGAAGTTCATTGTTCTGCAGCCTAAGAGTTTAAAGTGCAGACTAAAAACTTTATTCTAGTAACCATTTACCGAACAGCACTAAATCAAAAGATCTTATTCTTTATAACCTGAGCACAGGGATGCTAGCACGGAAAAATGTTAAAGACGGAATTCGTAATATTGAGTTGTTTATGCTGGGGCATTAAAAACATGAAAACCTCCGATTCATGTTAGAATGAATGGATTTTTATAATTCAAACGGTAATGATTAGCTAGAAAAACATACTTACTAAAATTTGTTTTTCGCGTAATTTAAAAAAAAATAATAAAAACAATACTATGATATATTTTTGCAAAGCCACAAATGTGTATTTTTATTAAAATTTAAAACAAAGTTGTTCAAGGGGATAAGTCTTTAAAAAATTAATGTTCAAAATCAATATAAAAAGGAAAAAACAAAACGAAAAATGTTAAAGTTAGTTTTTTCTAAATTTTACGTTTCAACGTACTATCTTTCTTTCGAAATTCAATGGTCTTTTGAGTTTTTGGTCAAAACCAGAAAACCGAGCGCTCTTATATCTTTTACAATTTATTTTTTTGGTTCAAATTCAATATTTTTGAAAAACCGACCCCTAAAAGGGTCGTGGCTAAAAACTTTATGTGAACGAAATCTGGAATGAAGTCTCTTTTACCTAACTTGCTAATATTTTTCTTTCATGCTTTCCTAAATTAGGCTTAAGGCCAGACAAAACTAGGTTTTTTTGGAAAATTTTAGGTTCTTCTTCAATTCTACCTCCAAATGTGGGCGTGGCTCAAAGTCTTTTATGAACAAAATGTAGAATTAAGTGTTTTCTTTATTAATATTTAGCACAAATTTTTTTCAATTTGGAGCAAAAATATTGAGTAAACTGCATTTTAGAATTTACTCTTAAAATAGATGCCATACCTGCTGGAGGAGGATAAGGTATGGAATGATGCTAAATGTCAAATTTCAGCCTTTCAGAACATCTTACAGTTTTACAAAAACAGTGTGTATATTTTGAACTTAAATCTTTTGAGGCATGGCCAGAAGGGCCGTCAGCCAGATGACAGCCCCTAATAATACTTTCGAAATATATGGTGCCTTGGTAATAATTACATTAAAAATCTTCTCTTATTATTTTCTTTCTACAAGTGAGTGCTATGTTTATATATTGCGTTAGTTTCTGAAAATCTGATCCATTTAAAATTTCTATAAGGTCCGTTTGTTCCAAGTAATTTCGTTGCCATATTTGTCACCTTATCTCACATAGAATGCGACACCTTGCGATGAAGTGCAGTACATTTTCTCTTTCCTTGGTGTTGCATACGGAGCAGTAAAGTGGTAAGTCGTCGCGATGCGGTATGAAGTTTAGAGGCAATAGTTCTCCTCTTGCTCGAAATATTAGAGATATTGTTTCACCACTAAAGTTATCGGTGAAGTAGTTGGCGTCTCCTAGATTGTATTAAAGTTTAGGATAGAACTCCCTATGTAGTGAACCTTTAGCTCGCTCTATACTTTCTTCTCTTGTTTTGGAATGTAGTTTTTCAAGTAGAGTCTGATGAAATGGCCTCCATTCTGCCAAATTATCCAAACTAAGATTAAAGGTGAGTTCAGAAAATTCTGCTAGGTTTTTCCATTCCTAGAACCATGAACTTTGTGATCTTATTATTGAAACTGCTATCTTTCTTGCAACTTTATCTTTACATGAGTTTGACGATGTAGTTAAAGTGAATTCTTAAAGATGAAAGATACATTGGTTATAATCCAGTTTCGATGAAAAGCATGTAGTTAGGCGCTGTGTCTGGCAGTCGAAATTATCTTTTTAGAAAAAACCTCAAGAGTTTTTCGGTGGTTTCAGACTGATTCCAGTCCCATGATTCCGCAGCATACAGCATTATTGATTTGGACGTTGCCAGAAAAACTTTGTACTTCGCACTAAATAATAGGTCCATGTTTCCATAAACAATTTTCCAAACCGCCGCAATCGCATTTTTTAAAGTAAGAAAGTTTTTTAACTAGGTGCCTTTCTAGGTTCAATTTGCTTGTCACAGTATACCCCAAGTATTGGTATTCCCTTACCGTTTCGATAGCCTCTACTTCATAGTACCATTTTCACGTGCAGCCAAACGTCCTGTTCCTCTCCAGAAACCATTGTTTTTGATTAGCTAAGGTTGACAGTAGTCGCGCAATTTGTTTATCATGAGCTAAAGGGACTCGGGTGATTCCGCTTAAAGGACACCTTACAGCTTTGATCTTTGGAGGTGCATTATTTAGACAGATTGAGGGCGTGGTTTTGGGCGGATTTCAAAAATGTTTACACCTGTACTGCTTCGCATTACGTGGACCTTACGTACGAAATTTCAGCACCCTAGCTCAAAATATAAGCCTTTAAAACATGAGACATACAGACGGACATGGCTTATTGGATTCAGAATTCGGTCTCGATAATATGCCCTTAAGGTCTTGGCGGTAATATGCGGTAATATGCACAGAACAGTCTTGGCGGTCTTGGCGGTAATATGCACAGAACTTGATTCCAAAAGTGCTTTTGAGGCTGCAGTCATTGAGAGACCCTTGAGAACATGGATTAAATGAAGATTATTCTTTTCAATATCTCAAGAATTATCTGCTGCCCTCCTTAAGATAAAGATTTATAACAATTTTCTTTAAGTATCGAGTAAATACATAAGAGCAATCTCATTAACTACTTGGTCAAAATATTGTCTGTTCACTCCGTATGTTATTATTATACCCTGCCCAAGAAGGAATGTTCAAAGCAACATCAATGGGCGAAATAAGATAGCCTTGCTGGCAAGAAGGTATAAATATACCGTTTGCAGGCCCACAACATTTAGCAGGTTTTCCGCATCACAGTCCAGCAGAATCAGGAAGTTATATTTTCACTCTTCTTTATTTATGTAGCTTTTTAATTTCCAAGGGTTTCAAAAAAGAAAGAGTCGGTTCAATATGCCGCTTTTAAAAGGAATGACAATCCAAAGTTACAGCTGACAGTTAACTTGGCATGTAACCTTTCCAGTCGTATACGAGTGGGGATAAAAACAATGTTATCGATGGAGTACAACATACACGAAACGATAGATGCACAGATAGGTTCAAAACCCCGAATTTTTCAAAAACTAATTACCAATGACCTCCAAACCTTGTATAACAAAGGGTTTTAATAATGATCAGCTGGTCGAGTGCAGAAATAAAACAACAGTTCCAAACACTCTCGGTATTTGGATTAGCTTTTTGTAGAAAAAAGGTAACGTTTTTGTAACTTAAAAAAAAATTAGCAGGGTCATTCCATAGAAGAGAGTGCAACTTACACGGTTACACGGTTATCCAAATGGATCTCATAAATAACGACTACCCACCACCCGTAGCTCCCGTAATAGATACGCCAGCTATAAATTACAAATATGCAGTCTTCTACAACTTCCTTCCCACTCGCGCGAATGAAAACTCAATTATTTTTCATTACACCAGACTTTCATTCCACAGGCTACGTCGAACAACGGAGGCCGGTCTAATGGATTACCAGAGAAAGGTCTGGCACTCGCCAAAACCGCGGTGCGTTAAGCAGATTCATACCGATGATTTGAGGGTAAGTAGCAGTACAGAAAGGACTCCGATGCCCAGGTAGTAGTTGAAACAATAGTGTAGGACCGGTGGGTAGGACACACTGCCTTAATGGATTTTCTCGGTTCACAGCACTTACACCGGGAGGAGACGCAAACGAAGCAAAACGATAAATATATGTTCCCCGAGTTAGTTCACCTCTGCAAAAGTGCAAGCACAGTTAATCCATTTATTCCCGAAATTCCGACTCTCATGTCTGATGTTTTCTTGTCTGTAGTGTGGTGGTTCAGTGTTTCCATCATTTTCTGGGAAGCTACTCCGAACAGACTTTACCAGACTGCAGCGTCACTCATTGTTTTATTGTCCATCATTTTGTGGTCTTATGCATTCATCCAGGCGGTATGTTGACCTTCTCCATGACAAGTACCACGTTTGGTGAGAAATGTATAGCATCATTGCGGAATACCAACTTTTTGAGCACTACTTACTCCTTCTTCGGGTTTTTGTTTCCAAGGACGATACTAATACCTTTGCAAACTGTATTATTTTCGGCTTGTGAGGGTTCCAAAGGTAGAGACATAGATACCTGTCCCTTATCCGGTGAAAATGAGTTTTTGCCTCTCACACTCGGCAACGTTTACTGCTCGTTTGCATGATGGCGGTGCCTTGTCGTTGTACAATTTTCAAAGGTGAATACGTACTCCTTGCTATATTTCCCGCCCATCAACGGAGGGTAAGGGTGAGGAATAAAAAACGACGACATCATCGTTTCTCATCTCGTTTTGTGTGTGTGCATTTTGTTTTCTATGAATTGTAGCACCTCAATGTTCATCTCTATTTTATAGTTTTTTTTTTTTTATTTTTTCTTCCTCTTCGTCCTTTTTGGTACCCAGGTTGATATGCAGACATTCACATCAGCAGTTTTCGTACTTATCTTTGGATTTGCAGCGAGCGTAGTCGTCCTGGCTATGGAGACGGTTCATAATAATTTATGGCAATATTTTGCAACATAAGCAGCATGAACAGTGTTGCAGATTTGTGGCGAAGTGACAATGACGACAACGACGACAACGAGGACGAGGACGACGGCAACGGTAATGGAGTAGACTTTTGTGGTGGCGTTGCATTTTTTGGTTGGACACCTTTTTGGCTTCAATCTTGCCTTGTGGTATGCTGCAGATGATGGACCTAAAAATTTTGGAAACATTTTTGTTGTGTAACTATTTTGATTAATTTTACGGGATCAGTTTCAAATGGATGAGAATTTGAGGAAAATGGTTGCATTGTGAATTTCATCATAGTAATGTTTGTCAATAAAGAAAAATGTTGACCATATTTTATAAGGATCGTAAATATATAAACAAAAACAGTCAAAAGCTATGTAGCTAGTTGTGTAGTTTAAAGATTTATCATGCACATTGTTGCTTTGTTTAATAAATAATAATAAAAAGATAAATAAAAAGCTATTGTATATCTACAACGATACTTAAAGATTTATAAAGATATGAAAAGAATTATAAGAGTTTTTAAGGGACTCTTGTAAAAGATTTGTGAGGGAATTATATTTGGCACATGATGGCAGACGTAAACGAGGTTTACGAAAAGACAAATCTATGTAGGTAAGGTAGTCTAAACCGGAGCGGCACAAAAATTAATAAATCAAAATACGATAATCGATAACTTGGTTACAAAATCTCGCATATATTTCGAATCTCAACAAATGAAATTCTGTAACTGAAACTACAATTCCAGAAGATATAGTAAGCTAAAACGGTCCATTGACTCCTTTCACCCATTTAGGTCCCCCGGTTGTGATGGCCTGTTTTACCTGTACTTAAAAAACTATTTAGCCGCTATCTACAACTTCATCACATCCCCAAAGAATGGAAGGGGGTTCGAGAAATCAATCGAGCCACATGACTGCCAAGTACTAAAATCCCAATAGCATATCATCCTTTTTGCTAAGAACTCTAGAAAAACTAATGGATATGCAAGTTGACCTTAAATTGAAAACAGCAGCACAACATGCCTATACTAAAAGCAAGGGCATTGAAACAGCACTGCACATAGTAATCAGCGTGATTGAGAAGTCACTTCATGACAAGAAATACTCTTGCAGGCTTCGTTGACATTGAAGGTGCTTTTAATAATGTTAAGACCTGCGCAATTAAACAAAAATTAGAAAATCTTAACCTTAAACAAGCTCCAATTAATCAGATTATAAATCTGCTTAACAAAAGAGTGATCAATGCATCCATAGGCGATAAGGTGGCTGCCTCCAGAGGCGCCCCAGAAGGAGGAGTCATCTCATAACGTCTATGGGTCCTGGTAATCAATGAGATACTTATAAGATTAGGCGTGGGAAAGATTCACGTAGTGGCTACCACCGATGACGTTGTTAGGATGACCAAACGAAAATTCTAGACAAAATTAGAGAAGGCTCTAGTTTAGGTGTTAACCCACTAAAAACAAACAAGAGAATCATACCGCAATTCTTTCTACCGGCGATCTCTTCAACTCTCCGATAGAGCATGCTACTTAGGGGTGATTCTTGACAGGAAACTAAGCTGTGTAAACTCAACGTTCAGGAAAGAGTAAGGAAAACCTCAACCGCATTCGATACTTGCAGTCGCATCTTCGGTAATAATTGGGGCTCTAAACCCAAAATTATCCTTTGGATGTACACTGCAGTTCTTAGACTTATACTGACATATGGGTGTTAAGTCTGGTGGTAAGTCAGCTGGAAAAAACACAAACCTATGCTACATGGCAATAATTCAGAGAGCCATGTATAATTGGTACGACACCTGCAATGAGAACGACACCAACTTCAAGGCTGAAGACGATTCTCAATCTAGCTGGAGGCGATTCCCAATCTGCTACCCCTCGACCTTTATATGCAAGACTCTGGTGTCAAAAGCGCCTTGATGCTCAATCCACCTGAATGGATCCCAAGCTCATTAAGTCATGCGCAGATTCTTCACAGCGTTATAGGAACCGACCCCTCCTCCGACTACCTTATTCCTTATCTTGACTTCGAAATGCGTTTTAACTGCATGTTTCCTAGCAGGGATGAGTGGGAATCGGAGGAATAGCTAGGAAATTTATCGAAAGCCTTATACACTGATGGGTCCGAAACGAACATAGACACGGGTGCGTCTCTTTACTCTGAGAACCCAGAAAAATCAAAAAGATTGCCCGATTCTTGCAGCGTCTTCCAAGCGAAGGTCCTTGGAGTCAAGAAGGCAGCATCGTCCAAAATAAGGACCAAAACACACTCCAAATTTGAGCGTCTTAGCTCAATTTTAAAGACCTGAAAACTTCCCACATACGGACAGACAGAAGGACGGACTGACACAGCTAAATCGATTCACCTACAGTGTCTACAGGGTCTACAGTGATTATTTCACTGTGTTACAAACTATGCATTAAAATTAATATCGGGTCGGGTATAGAAATCCGAACATATAAAGAGAAAGCAAGGTAAACCTGCTACGATAATTGTCAATTTAATTAGTTTTTTATTATTTTTGATGCGCTTTAATTTTTCAGAAGCAAAATGATATTTGCTATATTTTATTAAGTTTTACTCCAAGGATGTAGAGCCGGGTAAACCACACCTATGACCTGAGCTTACAAACTTTATGGCAATTGAGTAGAGATTGTCGATTGGCTGTTCTCGTATAATTGTTATGATAGCATTTAATTTTTATTAAAAAACTAAGGCCGCAAAAATTATAAAAGCATTATAAAAGAATTCGTGGAAATGATTGCTTTTAACGCCAGTTTGTGAAAAGCTTTTATTCCATATGCTATGAGCACATTCTCTAGAATTTATCTAAAATTGTTTTAAGCTTTGTTTTTTTGCACAAAATGTCAATATTTTAGTTTTTTGTGGCCCCTGTGATGCTGTTAGCGCACAGTTTTTACCACAACCATTCTCCTATTGTAAACTGTTTTAATCTGTAAAAGCCGTCGAGCGAAAAACTAACACCGATATGTGTGCCAACATTTCAATCATAGAAACGCTTTCGCACACAGTACACATTTATCCATTGTGGCAACACTCTTCACGGAACAAAATCCAATCAGTTTCCTGCCGTTAAATCCCACCGAAAAATTGCATCAATTTTTTATTGGATCTCACTCAACTAAGATTGTACCTCCAATATTTAACACTTTATAATTTAATTGAATTTCTGCCGAGCAGACATGGGGACGTGACTACACATTGTGCTGTATATGTGTATCCTTTTAGGCGTCAAAAATGATTTTTCCGATAAAAATTTTTTTAACCAAACGCTGCGTTTTGAAACACTCTCAATGGTTTGCCAATCAAAGCTCCCTGTAGATTCAATGCTGTAACTGGAAATCATGTCGTGGGGGGCCAACCGTACGGACATGATTTCAAACCAACCCATGCAACCTTCATGAAAATCGCACAAGGTTCAATTGAAATACACCTTGCAGCCATAAATATCACTTGAATTCAACCCAAACTTGATGGTATTTACCCAATATCACCACATCCTTTGCGTATGCCTAAAGTTGCTTGCAAGTTCTCGGATTTATGAACCCAGGGTCAAAGACGAAACTTCTCGACACAAACCGAAACAATCGTAACACCCAAGGATAATAATTACCCGCACATTTAAACCGCAATTACTACTGTTGGCTTATGTTATTCAATTTCATTAATTATCTGGATGTATGTATTAGCGCACAACAAGGACGTGAAGGATGGTGGAATATCGGTATAGGTCAACAGATAGTGTCAGTGCCATTGTTGGAGGATATATGCATTAGCCGTGAGTCTGGGTGGCCAGAATTTACACAGGCCAGCAGATTAGGTTTAATTAAATTCGATTTACATACTTCTCCCTTTCGGGGTAAACGCAAGCACATATCGATGACCCGACTTAGAGCAAAATCATTTATTTTCAATTGTCCTGTGGTGCACAGGTCAAGCATTGTCAGGAAATTTTTTATTACAAATGACACTGTTGCTGGTAAAATATTCTTACCTCTCATTATGTCATCATAAGACACAGCCTCTATCAACGACTATGATGGTTGACTTCTCTGAAAATTATGCTAATATAAGCCTCCTACACCGAGTCTGACTTGTTTCGTTTCTCATCGCGCGATTGTGCTTGCGACTGTAGGTAAAAGACTTTTAATTAAGCCGGCATCCTAGAAATTGTCACTGTAATTTAGGGAGGTCTTGGTTAACGCCTCGTCGAAATATGAGAGCAAGAAACGAAGGGAAAAATCAATTTCTCATTCAAAGGGTTTTATTTTAGGCAATTTTTCAAATTTTTATCTGACAGACGGCATGATGCAGGGCGAGGAATACTAATAGTTGTGAAGAGGATGAAATTCTTTGAGCTGTCACTTGAGTAATATAAATGCTCGGGGCGTACACAAAATAAGTCTCCCGGCGGCATGGCAACGCGGGTGGTCAAAGCTGTTTTTTTTTTAATTAAAAGAAATTGTTTGATTAAATTTCAAATAAATTAAATTTAAAACTTGCTCTAAGCCGCAGGACGAAAATGAAGTCATTGGATGCTTGGCGGCATAATAAATAATCCAATTCTTAGGCACGTGATGGCACAAGCTATAGGCGGTGCTGTTGGGTGTGAGGACTCTACATGTGGCCATCATGAAGAATAGGCTAAGATTTAGTTTATTTTTTTACCTTAGGTTACCCTAAGGTAAAAAAAACTACTGGTCTTACTAAGAACTCAATCTTGGGCGGGTATTGCAGCTAAACTTTTGAGCTGTGAATCAGCTTAATTTCACAGAAGCTACAACTCTTAAAGCGATCTAAATTAGTGAGTCAAAATACATTATTACTAGTAAGTTTCTATACGCAATTTATTAAGATATATTAAGTTTGATTTATAGTTTGTAACATAGAGAAATAATCACCGTAGACCCTCAAGACGCTAAGGGCGGATTGAGACCGAATTTTAAGTCGAATGAGTCATATCTGTCCACCAATCTGTCCGTCCGTCTGTCTGTCGGTAATTTTAAGGCCTTGCATTTTGAGCTAAGAACTAAAAACTTGATATCTGCCCTCTCTAGGTCCCAAGGTGGTACATGTATTATTTTCTTTTTCAATCCGCCCACTTTACCTATTAGAATGCTGAGATTCGGTATGCTGTATCCTTGCTTAAGTATATTGTGTCTGCTATATAAAAAAAAACCGCCAAGTATGACGGTTAAGGAAATCTTTATTGCGCAGTTTGTGTCAAACTCAATTCGCTTATTAAAATTATTTCTGGGTTTATTTTACATTCTGTTGCATACCTATAATTTTTCTGTAGTGCGGAAAGAACAGTAGACTTTCTTATAATGGGTGACTCTTAAGTTTCATTACTCTAAAAAAAAGAGTGGCAAAAAACTTTTCCTTCCATTTTTTTTCTTCAAAATTAACTGTTATAAGTTGATTGATTTTTTGTCAAAGCTGTTGTGTCGGTTAACGTTGATTTGGTTGCGCTTGCGTCAAGTTTGGTTGATGTAAAATAAGTGGCCCAGAAGTTGCGATACATATACAGGGTGTCCCGGAACTCAACGTCAAGCGAATACCAGGTCATGGCAGAGGTTTTACCCGTACTCGGAACAATAAAAGAAAAAATATATCTCGCTTGATTTAGTAATGTTTAATAGGAATATTAAGAAAAATAATAAAAATCAATACCCTAGCCAACTTAGACACTTCATATTTAAAAAAAAAAAAAAAAACAAAACTAAAAGATTATTTTTTTTAACTTTTTTTCCAGTATGGGTAAAATTGTCCCTATCACCCGGTATCATTTTGACTATTACTTCCGGGACACCCTGTATATTTGCTAGCATCATCATTTTAATCAATCAACTAAAGTAATTTCAAGCACATTAAGGAAACCATTTACGATTTCAAAACTACTTTTGTTTTTTTTTTAAATTTCAAAAGATGGACATCGTTTATTGTTTATTTAAAATTCTTGCCTCCTACCATTTCGAAAATAGAGGTAAGGAATATATTTCCTTGGCATTTTTTGCCATTTTTTAAATTTAAAATCCTTAAAACAGTTTTAGTTTTTCAATCACCGTTAAGCCCCTTTTTCCAATTTTACAACAAGTTTATTTGAGGTTGGAAACGGTATTTTTAAAACATTTTTAATTCAATTAACTTGCTTTGTGAACGTTACATACTTCAACCGATTTTAAATAAGGTCTTCATAACCTTTAGCGGACTATAAACCTATGCAAAATTGTTTTCGAAAATGTTCTAACGTTTTTGAGTCAACTCTTGGAAGTTTCTAAATATTCGACGTTTGCTGTAGTTTTTTTTTTTTATTTCTGAAGATGGACTATGCCCGTTATTTTTTTTTAAAGTTAGCCCTTATACCGTTTAGCAGATAGATCGACAAACCTTCTTTTGACTTTTTTTAAATTTTTTAAATTTCAGATCCATTAAGCAGCTATTTTGAATGTTCAGTTCGCATTCGACTTTTTTGCAATAGCACAACCAATTGCGCATTGGTTGCTTTAATCGGTCCGTCCAAAAATGGAAAAAGTCCCTCTTATGGTATCACTACGTTGTCCGTCTGTCCAATCGCGTTATAACTTCTGAACGGTAAGTCAGAGAACCCAACGAGGGCCCTTTTTAAGCACTATTAACAGTTTAATTAGAGTTTGAAGTTTCATTGGAAAAAACACGACACACAATTTAAGTTAGTAATATATTTTTTTTAAATATTAAAAAGTTTTTGAGAAATGAAGAGTTATCTCTCCAACCCGGATTTTCTGATGATTAGGGTATCATCCTCGACATTTTCACCACTACCAGATTTTAGCTTGGTATTTCAAATCGCCGGGTTAGGCCTTCTTTTTGTCTAATATAAGTAGACTATAACTATTAGGTGTAGGCATAGGTTCATATCCGACAGCCACTTCGGTACGGTAAGTCGGGGTCTTTAATTAAACACCTACGAAAAGATTACCCGAATTTAGTTTTGAATTCAGTGTGTGTCTTATATGAACCTATACACCATAGTTATAATCCTGCTAAATTAGACAAAAAGTTGGTCTGACCCGGGATGTGGAATAACAAACTAAAGTGCGTATTTGAAAAACGACTACAGGCAGCTATCTTAGAATACCTTAAGGTGGAGACAGAGGTTTTTAGCAAAAATATATTTATTGATTTGCCTAATCTTGGTCGTATCCGTAATGTAAGCTTTGTTTTCTAAATTTTCTAGAGGAAAAATTTTATTTTTGCTGGTAAACTAATTTATGTTTGTCATTTCTTTTTTTTTATTTTTTGCCTAAAAACTTTAGTTTTTGTCTACCGAAACAGCTTCTCAAAGCAATTTAAAAACTTACAGAAATAATCACTCTAGCTATGGCCAACATAAGCTTCCATATAACATACTTTCGTTAAGCATCACTCAAAACATCTAAAGATGATTGATAGCATGTTATCCACTGCAAGGGGAACTAATGCAAAAAGTATTCCAAACTAAGTAATGACCTTCTATAAGAACGAAAGTGTCTGCTTGATTAATCCCTTTCATCAAGTCAACCGTTTAAAAATTATATCAAAACTATTTGCATACTCTGTGAGTGCACGTGACGGATAAAATATTTCCATAACAAGTGCAGTCAGCATAAAGCCACGTATTTGGTTGCAAGGTCCTTACAGACATCACCGCAGCGCGCCGTATCTCCGTCAGTCGTTGGTCGTTGTTCAAACTTTGTCAGTCTCATCTTTCTAGGTTTGAATTTCATTAAGTCATTCCTGCGAATGCCACCGCTGACTGCACAGCAAGAGGAAGTTTTCATTTTATTAAGTGGTCCACGAAATGCTCTTTGAAATCAAAATAGCAAATAAGTTCATCTCTAGTCATAACAATAGCCATCAGGGTCAAGCGTAGAGCTTGGATTCCGAAAGCAAAGGATGAAAAGAATGCTGAAATGGAAGTAATCAAATCATGCTCTTTGTTTTTTTTTAGGTTCATTATCATCTAGAGTACGATTGTAAAATGTTGCTATTTGCAACTTGCAACTTTGCATGCCAAAGGATTGATTAAAGACTGTTGTTTAAAAGAATAATTGTTGGGTTAGAAACAATTCGCATTTTGTAATCAGTTCTTATATTGCTATGTTTACTTGGAGGTCAAACCAAGCAATTTTGAATTTATAGGTAACATTTTTTAGCTTCCTTTAATAACAAGGACTTCATTATAACAAAACATTAAACGTTGCATAGATTGATTTGTTGTTCACATACTTATGTTTTTATGAACTCTTCCTTCCGCGACAGGGAAAATATTATGTACATGAGTACACAGCGAAAATTCTAAGACTTTTTTTTGAAGTCAACCACTTGCAGCTTAGCTAAGTCCTTGGTTATTAGAAGCTCGAATGTTCAGATTCAGAAGGTAACCTTAATACGTAAATTTCAAAGATATTTGTTTAGATACTTTTTTCGAGCACTCCATAATCCAGTATTGTGGGGTGCGAAACATGTGGTATTATTAACGTGTAGTGCCTATTTTACGTGGGAAGTCTGGATTCTGCTCCCACCTTGGTCATACAAAAATAACACCTCCGCCTCCCCGAGGCTGACAATTCATGTTTCAACTCAAAGTCAGAAAGCAGTTTTTACGCATGTATAATTTGAGTCAAAAAGTGTTCATATAGAAAAATTCCTCATTTACGTGTACTTTTCGCCCCCTTAATTTAACCCGAATGTTGAAATTTTTATAAAAGTATTCTGGCAACTATTGCTCCTCCTACGCCTTGTCTAACTTGATGGCATGGCTGTGGGCCGATTTTATCAATTTTCGCACTTTGTCTGTAGAAAAAAGGAAACAAAATGGACTCTAATTTTCAGCTTTCTAGCTCAACCTTAAGGACCTAAAAACTTTACACATACGGACGGACGTGACTTAATCAATTCACATGTCGGTCTCGATTATATCTCTAAAGGGTCTTAGGGGTCTACGGCGATTATTTCACTGTGTTACAAACTATGCATTGAAATTAATATACCCTGGGTCGGGTATAAAAAATATTTTATTTATGAATTTTGTGTTACCGTGTAGGGTCGGATATTTAGAAGTTCGTTACAGACGAACTCTTGCATTTTTAGCGGTCCGTGCAAAAATGGAAAAAGAACCTCTTATGGTATCGCTACGTTGTCCGTCCGTCCTTCCGTCCAATCGTGTGATAACATCTGAACAGTAAGTCCTAGAAAGACAAAATTTGGTGTGCTTTTAAACTCCGGAAATAGTCAGGTATCCAATGAGGGCAATTTTTTCTAAACAGAAATAACGGTTTAATTACTGTTTGAAATTTCATGGGAAAATAGATTAAATGTTTTTCAATACTTTTTTTTAAGAAGATATGCAGGCAAGGACATGAAAAGCGAAACTTTAGTTAAGAAAATACCAAACTTGAAAAAAAAAAATTATTTTTAAAATATTGAAAAGTTTTTGAGAAATAAAGACTTGAAAATGGTGACGTTTTTCAAAGTGTTTGAGATCATAACTTTTGAACCGCTTAATGCACAAACATAATATTGGCCGCACGAATAAAGCAACACAAAATAAACCAAATGCTTAAGTCATATTTTTCAGAAAAAGTTTTAATACTGCCGTTTATACGAATTTTTGAAAAAAAATCGCAAAAGTTCATAAAAAACGTGTGTGTGTCCCTTATCTCCGGTCCTGTTTGGACAAATCATATGGAAAAAATTATCCAAAATTTTAAGGAAAATTATAGCCAACTTTAAAGTTTCAAAAATTTCTGAGATTTAACTCAAGAACCGAAAAGCATTTTCAAAAACTTTTGAAAACAAAAGCCGACAGACCGCTCCACGTATGTCTTCATACTTGACGGTCTTTTTTTTAAGTATTCCTAACGTATTGCGAACTATATGGCACTTCGACCTCAAGAGATCTTTTGTACCGTGTGCGTCAAAGGCCAGTTAGGCTAGGAGGTTATCCACTTTCCGTACGAGTTTTAAAACATCCTATTTTAGAACCATCCGTATACCACTTAAGGCCGCATTGGCTGTTTGGTGAGTTAGTGCTAACCCATGCTTCAGTAGGAATCTTTTGTACCACCTCTTTACTACATGGAGGTAATTTTATAGCTTTGAGTTAAACATCGTATATAAATCAGAGCTTCGGTATCTGCAAACCTTTACATTAAAAAGCTACTGACATTTAGAAGTTCGTTACAGACGAACTCTTGCATTTTTAGCGGTCCGTGCAAAAATGGAAAAAGAACCTCTTATCGTATCGCTACGTTGTCCGTCCGTCCTTCCGTCCAATCGTGTGATAACATCTGAACAGTAAGTCCTAGAAAGACAAAATTTGGTGTGCTTTTAAACTCCGGAAATAGTCAGGTATCCAATGAGGGCAATTTTTTCTAAACAGAAATAACGGTTTAATTACTGTTTGAAATTTCATGGGAAAATAGATTAAATGTTTTTCAATACTTTTTTTTAAGAAGATATGCAGGCAAGGACATGAAAAGCGAAACTTTAGTTAAGAAAACACCAAACTTGAAAAAAAAAATTATTTTTAAAATATTGAAAAGTTTTTTAGAAATAAAGAGTTGAAAATGGTGACGTTTTTCAAAGTGTTTGAGGCCATAACTTTTGAACCGCTTAATGCACAAACATAATATTGGCCGCACGAATAAAGCAACACAAAATAAACCAAATGCTTAAGTCATATTTTTCAGAAAAAGTTTTAACACTGCCGTTTATACGAATTTTTGAAAAAAAATCGCAAAAATTCATAAAAAACGTGTGTGTGTCCCTTATCTCCGGTCCTGTTTGGACAAATCATATGGAAAAAATTATCCAAAATTTTAAGGAAAATTATAGCCAACTTTAAAGTTTCAAAAATTTCTGAGATTAAACTCAAGAACCGAAAAGCATTTTCAAAAACTTTTGAAAACAAAAGCCGACAGACCGCTCCACGTATGTCTTCATACTTGACGGTCTTTTTTTTAAGTATTCCTAACGTATTGCGAACTATATGGCACTTCGACCTCAAGAGATCTTTTGTACCGTGAGCGTCAAAGGCCAGTTAGGCTAGGAGGTTATCCACTTTCCGTACGAGTTTTAAAACATCCTATTTTAGAACCATCCGTATACCACTTAAGGCCGCATTGGCTGTTTGGTGAGTTAGTGCTAACCCATGCTTCAGTAGGAATCTTTTGTACCACCTCTTTACTACATGGAGGTAATTTTATAGCTTTGAGTTAAACATCGTATATAAATCAGAGCTTCGGTATCTGCAAACCTTTACATTAAAAAGCTACTGACATTTAGAAGTTCGTTACAGACGAACTCTTGCATTTTTAGCGGTCCGTGCAAAAATGGAAAAAGAACCTCTTATCGTATCGCTACGTTGTCCGTCCGTCCTTCCGTCCAATCGTGTGATAACTTCTGAACAGTAAGTCCTAGAAAGACAAAATTTGGTGTGCTTTTAAACTCCGGAAATAGTCAGGTATCCAATGAGGGCAATTTTTTCTAAACAGAAATAACGGTTTAATTACTGTTTGAAATTTTATGGGAAAATAGATTAAATGTTTTTCAATACTTTTTTTTAAGAAGATAAGCAGGCAAGGACATGAAAAGCGAAACTTAAGTTAAGAAAATACCAAACTTGAAAAAAAAAATTATTTTTAAAATATTGAAAAGTTTTTGAGAAATAAAGAGTTGAAAATGGGTGACGTTGCGTTGAGATTTAACTCAAGAACGGAAAAGCATTTTCAAAAATTTTTTTTTTAAATCTTCTAGTATCTTAACGGTAAAAGCGATTTTGTTGAAATTCAGCTAAGTACAAAGCATACAAAAGGAAAGCAAGTTGAGTGAGAAAATTTTTAAATTTCCCTTTTTAATCTTAGTTTTTCGAAGCCTATTTAAAAAAAAACGAAATAAAAAAGGAGCTTGTTTAACCGTTTTCGCAAAAACCGTTGCCCATCGAATTTTAAAAAAAGCATCCAATGTTAGCGCAGATAGTTGTTCTATTGGAAAAAAAGTCTAACGGGAACTGAAAAAAATTCAAAATAATTGTTTTACGGATTTGAAATTTAAAAAATTGTAAAAAAGGTCAAAACAAGATATGTCTCAGCCTCTAGTTCCTAACAGCATAAAGTATAACTTTGAAATAAATAATGGTCATAAAACTTCGAATATTCAAAAACTTTGAGGATTTGACTCAAAATCATAAAAATATTTTCGAAAACGATTTTTTTGAAGTTACTAGTCTGTAATTGGTAATAACGGTAATAATGGTATTAATGGTAATGAAGGATTAAGCGTTTACAACGCAAGTTGACTGCAGTTAAAAAGTTTCAAAATGTCCGTTTCTAACCTCAATTTTTTAAACCTATTTAAGCAAACGAAATAGAAAACAACACATCTTACAATTTTCTCAGAAATCCATGTCCGAAGAATTTAAGAAAAGTGGCCAATAGAAAGTAGCTGCATGCAAAATTGAAAAAAACCTAACAGTAATTGAAGAAACAAACACGAAAAAACCCTAGTGCGCTATATGGCCCCACAATGCGCACTTTTTTCCCTGTTCTGCGTTCGATGAGGCTAAGACAACAACCTAGTCCACTTTGCACTTTCTTCGATGACAGCAGACTTTGTCGGGGCAGAAAGTTCAGTGTTTTGAAAATTTGAAATTTCAGTTGTTTGTCGGCTTGTAGTGGAGTGAAACAATTTGTGCGACGATAAATACATGTTTTGGTTGCTTTTATTTTGATTTTGTTCAAAATTCTATAGTTTTAGGTGCATTTTTACAATGGAGAAATTACCATCTTGGATTCTGCGAATGCAGTCTCAGTCAGTTTTGCGAATGACACAATCCGGTGTGCACTTTTGCATTTTTTTGAATTTTTGAAAATCAACTGATCGCACTGAAAAGTGCGAGTACATTTTCAGGGC
Organism: Neoascia interrupta; assembly: GCA_947623515.1. NCBI lineage: Eukaryota > Metazoa > Arthropoda > Insecta > Diptera > Syrphidae > Neoascia > Neoascia interrupta. Next base: position 216,413,095 of record OX392463.1, on the reverse strand, counting down.
GCACTGGGGCTAGTGTCATCGAATGACACTTATAATAAACAAATAGAGTTTTACACAAACTGCGTAATAAATATTGCTTAACCTACAACAAAAGCCGACAGACCGCTCCGCGTATGTCTTCATACTTGACGGTCTTTTTTTTAAGTATTCCTAACGTATTGCGAACTATATGGCACTTCGACCTCAAGAGATCTTTTGTACCGTGAGCGTCAAAGGCCAGTTAGGCTAGGAGGTTATCCACTTTCCGTACGAGTTTTAAAACATCCCATTTTGGAACCAGCCGTATACCACTTAAGGCCGCATTGGCTGTTTGGTGAGTTAGTGCTAACCCATGCTTCAGTAGGAATCTTTTGTACCACCTCTTTACTAAATGGAGGTAATTTTATAGGTTTGAGTTGAACATCGTATATAAATCAGAGCTTCGGTATCCGCAAACCTTTACATTAAAAAGCTACTGCCAATGTTATATGTTTTTAAAATCACTGCCGTCACGTCACCCTTCGCCATGCATATGGAATACATCTTTAATAAGCTTAGGGAAATCTGATTTTAATTTAAATGACTTGGCAAGCTCATCACTTCATGTTTGCGCGCAAACAATGCGCCACCGCATCGCGGAATTTATTCCGTGATTTTCGCATCCTATAAGCGCCGATAAATAATTCAAATTTGAAATACTTCTCCGACCGAAGCAGCCATTATTGTTGCGTCACTTTCGCCTCATTCTTCTCCGAAAACAGCACACATCCATCTCCGTAACTCTACGGTTTATTGTAATTTCCGATTAATCTGCTTGTACGCGTCATTTGCGTCATCAGCTTTGCTGATGCTGCCACTAAGGTTCCATAAACAATGCACCAAGCTGTAGTTTACTCGGTCTGTGAATTCGATATATATTATATCAGTGGGGTTGCACCGGATAGTGTCCTGCCCGCCAGTGTAGCTTCTCTGGAGGGATGCGTCATCAGCAGCAGCATCGGGAATGCCACATGCAGCAGAGGCAATATGTATACCGTAGTCGGAGCGCCTCTTCCGTGTGTCATTATAGATGAAGGGAATACAATACCGCCATGCGAATTTTGCCATATGTCATTGTAAACAAGTTGCATTGTTGCACGGCAAGCATCCTTCCAACGAGGGATTTTTGGACAGAAATTGTTCGTCCTCGCACCATCACCATGGCATGAAGGTGTATCCCAACCGGTTGGTTGTTCCGAATGTGGGGTAGATAGGTGTAAACTATTGAATATCACCATCACTTGTGCTTGTTTCATACCATCATATCGCTTTCGATGCTGGCAGGAGAGTGGCATAATATGAAGCCTTTGTTGGAAAGTGATTGAATTTGCTTAAAAGGGTCCAGGAGGAGCAGATTGTGTTGGGGTTTAGGTCTTCCGGTATGTGTGCCAGGGTAGATAAGCATTCTTGGAGGGGGAAGTGACCAGAGGCATCTCGATAATCACCTTCATGTACAGACAACAGAGTCCTTCTTCAGCAAAATGAATTTATTTATTTAATGCTATGTGAACAGACGGGTCGGTCCATTGGTCGGTGCCCTTGTCTGACAGATAGAAGCTGGGTGAATGAGTGGACGAAGCGTGTGTCTTTGAGTAACCAGAAGATTTATAATCTGTCTCTCCACTTCAATGAGGTGACAATCTTTGAACACTTCGTTTACTCTACTTAATCCCTCACACAGTCAATGAGACTTTGAGGGACTCGTCGTATGTATTTATGGGTTCCTACTGATGCTGTTGTGGTTTCAGAGAATGTTTGGGATTAAAGTTGATGAAGAGGTCCGCATTAGTGCCAGTAATTAAAATGATGGCTGGTAGTGTTTAAGGTGTCTTATAAAACGTTATAAGGTGCAGACACTGCAAGGCGTAGGAACTCTGAAAGCATTATTTTGTGTAACAGCTTTTGTTGGTTCTTATATGTGACAATTTTAACACAGTCATACAAAGGTGATCTCAAAACCGTGCTAGGTATGCTTTTTTACCTACTCTGATAACCGGTGAATACGCTAACGAGAGCACACTTAGTTCTAGAGAGGAGACACTACTGACTTGCCGCAGAAAAATCAGCAGATAAAAAGCTGATCATTGTTTTTTCTACCTTCTGTAACTTCATCAATGTGAAAACGCTTACAAATGCACACTTAGCACTAGAGGATATCCTACTGACTTCCCGCCAAAAAACGTGCCGGTCATAAGCGTAAAAAATATAACTTGCATAAGGTTTTTTCAAATTTCGGTCATGTGCCAACCTCAGGGATCCTTGACACATTAATTCAGTTGCCCAGAGTTGGTTCAATGCGAGTAAATAATTCCTAAATAAAAAACACCTGTCTCGTCTAAGTATTGTCATTTACCTGTGGAAATGTTTTAGCTGGATTTGGTCTACCAAAAGCTTTATGTATAGGCCTATCCGCAGAACGACGGAAGCCTAGCCTTACACGAAAGCGTCAAGCGACAAACCCCGGGCTTACGGGTATCTACATAAGACGAACAATAATACTACATTGTACTAAAGGTGCCCTTAAACGAGCAACAATTGTATGCGTCTGATACTGCAATAGGACGTCAACAAAAATCCCACAGGTTTCACGCTAGGTTTTCAAGAACTCAAAGAAAAAAAGAGTCTTTGATACCGAAGTACCTTATCTATTGGTGTACAGGCACTATAGTTCTCAGGAAATGAATTATAGAAATCGTTGCAGCAAAAACAACAGTGAATAAAAAGCATCAGGTCCATTATAGATCGGATGTACATTGATGGGATAAATTGTTTCGTAAATGAAGCAAATACCATAGCGATTTTTATAAAATGGCCAGAAAACAGTCCATCGAAGACAAAGTGTTCTCATCAGTCAAGTAACTTTGCGTAAAGAAAGCGTCAGACTTCAATTACTTCCTTGCGAATTAGTCATAGACTATATTCACACTATCAGTTGCTGTTGTGACTGTGCATTACATATCTAACATCAACACCGGAGACCAGAAATGACACCCTAGTAGGATTATAAATGCTTTTAAAACTCCTAACGAAACTCCAAAACTCCTATAACGTAAGCTCTTCGAAATCGAAAGGGAGGAGGTAGAACTTGTTGTATTGGGACTCGTATTAAAAATTGTGCGACGAACTCTTGTGTTAAAGGAAAACGAATGAAGAAGATGCAATATCACACTCAGTGGGATGTACAAAAATAAACACGGCGACTAATTCTTGCATATCCTGATCACATCGAGTGGATAAACATCAACGCTACGCTTCAGCTGGGATCTTCAACGAATCCCAGCTTGTTCGAAACTATTAGAAAGATCTACGTTCTAAAAAGATGAATAAATCTATAAGTAGATCTAAGGATCAAGTTCTTATGATCAGGTATTACGATTGAAAGTAGTTTACCCACGATCACGACGGATTTGCTGTTCCCCAAGTAAACAAGGAGCTACATATTCTGAATAATAAATACATACAAGGGGACCTACACTATTTTGTCGAATGCGAAGGGCACTTTGAGAAGTTTTTCAAGACAAATGGGAGGGTTTTTCAGACCCTCTCGGAGGGTTTGTCAGACCCTCGCGAAGGTGAGAACCGCGTAAAGGAACGAGTCTTTTTTTCCAAATGCCGATGGTAGGATTCGAACCCAGACCTCCGGTACAGTAAACACACAAACTAACCACTACGCCACGGCACCCCAGAATGTGGGGAATTGCAAAATCTACTTAATATAATGCGCTTCAGACCATTTTTTAAATCTCGGAATGATGCTTTTATAACACGGTTAAATTTTATATTAACACAACTGCAAACATAAATTTGAAAAACTTTTACAATTTCTGTTAATCTTTTATTTTTCTGACAACAAACACGTAAAGTATTTCTTCACTTCTACAAACCAAATAAAACCTCTGCTACATCTAGGTTCATTAATTTCCCCTTAAAACCCATCTAGACAAGATCTTGAATCCTCTAGGAGGTTTTCATAGCCTCCTCGTATATGATACCTATGTAGTCCCTCTTCCAGACTTTCGTTGGCTCGTCGTGTCTTTAATAAATCTTCGCTCCCTCTTCCAAGACGAGAAAATATTATAAGGAAACTACCTCTACGACCAGCACAATGATGAGGACTCTCTGCGAATGTTATGCGAAAGGTCTTAACTTAGATAATAAATTATGTAACACAGAGTCCCTTCTGCCAGTCAAGCTGAAGTGGTGCGGGTTCTTCTTATTCGCTATATTATAACTATACGCTTTCCTAGTCACAACCGAATCCGTGAAACCCCAAAAAATGTGCTCGGAATAATTGCAGAGGTGTTTGTTTGAGTCATTCGTAATTTGTTACCCCTGGGACTCGACAAGGACTTTGTAATTTTTAAGGCAATAACACCTGCATTCCAAAGCCAGCAATCGCACCTTAACACATGTTCGCATTCGTATGGTATTTCGCTTTGTGGTGGCTCCTCCTGATCCTGAATGACCTTTATTTATGTTGGCTGCGCACAAAGCTCCATAACAACCCGCCTAAGTGTGCGGTGAGCAGGAGAACATTTCAATTGATTCCTTCCTAGTCGGACCAAGCAGTGTAGAGAGTTCCAGCTGAACAATGAATACATTATGGCTGTGGAAATTAAATGCTCAGTTGGGTTTGCATTTAACCCCATCTCGAAGCCTTTGTCAGAGGCCAGAGATATATTGACAATAGGGGGAGGGCTTCTGCAAATGATATTGACAGGACGGACAATAAACGAATTTACTTGAGTAGGGTTGGTGGGGATCAAGAGCGGTTCGGTTCTTATCCGTTGTTCCATCCGTCTGTCAAGCATTATTTAAACACAATTGGATGATTGCAGACGTTTTTTGTTTGGAAACCGACTTGGAGAAGGATGGTTGGTTGTTGGGTCATGGGGATACGATAATGTTATCGCACTGATTGCGACTCGATAGTTGAAGGAAGGACATGTGGTAGATATAAAGCTCATAGCCTGCATTTGAGATGGATTATAATTATTATTATTCGAATTGCTTGGCCTTGTTGTTGAAGCTGTAAACAATGATGTCGAAATGGAACCAGAACGTGAGGCCCTGCGTCCTGGTGGGCAGTTCAAGTTATGTACAATGATTAATATTTGATATTGATCAGGATTTGACCAACAGAATAATATAGTGGACTATATGGAAAGTAGATTTGGACAGGTGTGAGGTTGAATAATTAACAAAATTTAATGGTATTATACTGATAGACACTTCAAATGGGCTAAGTAAAACATTTGAATCCTTGTTAGAGCATTAAAATCTTACCGGGGTAGTTTACTCGTTTTGGTCTAATATTTTACTCTAGATTTTATACAGTTTATAGATATCACAATCAGTAGACAAATTAAAACAAACTTTTGAATATTGAAAACCAAACAAATGTACAAATGTACGTAGGTGCATTTGATGAAGTTTAAAGATTTATAAAAAAAGAAGGTAAAAAAGGCTTTCTATGGTAGAAATGGTTAACGATTCATTTATTTTATCACGTCCATGCAACATTTATGTATTTTAATTTAGGTAGAAGTGGAACATATAAAATTCTTCCTCTGTAAATGGGAATATGGAGCAGGTATACATACCCTACCCATCAGGATATACACATTTCTTTTAATGCATAGCTTGTACCGTAGTGAAATAATGACCGACCATAATAATCAGGACCGACAGGTAAATTGATAATCCCATGTCGTCTATCCGTCTGTATGCGTGAAGCTCTTAGGTCTTTGAAATTGAGCTAGAGAGCTGAAATTTAGCACACATAAAAAAGTCTATAGGACACTTGCCATAAATCACCTTTGCCGATTCCGGAACAAGTTTACCGTAGTTCCAAGTGGAATTTAGTTGTTATTTCTTTGCTTTTATATGAATTTCAGTGTCCTGATTACGAATATGTTATTAATATTTGTCGGTCTCATTTAGTTAAAAAGTTAAAGCTATTCCAAGTTTCAATTTTTCCATACAAAGTACCTCATCTTAGACTTTTAATTTGTGCCTAAGAGTATGCTATAGAAATATGACAAGATTCGCTGTAAAATAAATGTGCTTTTGGAGACAACAGTGTTTGGCTGGCCCGCTTCGCGGGTCTAGACGATTTCAACTCCTTTTTTCGCAGGGTTAAGCCGCTCACGCGACTTCGTCGCTCCGCTAAGGGTAGGTACCAGTTGTCTGGCAGGCGCCTATGTCCATTTACGGGTATGTTAAAGTTGCACACTTTTTGATCTCATTTGGCTTATAACTTCTAAACTAATTGAGACCGACAATTTCTAATAGCATATTCGGAATCAGGACACCCGAATCCATATATTAGGATAAAAAAAAATATAAGTTATAGTTTATAAGTTAAAAATTATAAGCATAAGTTTACCGTAGGTCCAAGTGAATGTATTGGATTTTTTTATCTTAATATATGGATTTGGGTGTCCTGATTTCGAATATGTTATTAAAAATTGTCGGTCTCGATTAGTTTAGAAGTTATTAGTCAAATAAATTCAAAAAGAGTGCAACTTTAACATGCCCGTAAATGGCCACAGGCGCCTGCCAGACAACTGGCACCTACCCTTAGCGGAGCGACGAAGTCGCGTGAGCGGCTAAACCCTGCGAAAAAGGGAGTTGAAATCCTTTAAACCCGCGAAGCGGGCCACCCAAACACTGTTGTCTCCAAAAGCAAATTTATTTTACAGCGAACCTTGTCAGACTTTTATAGCATACTCTTAGGCGGAAATTAAAAGTCAAATATTAGGTATTTTGTATGGAAAAATTGAAACTTTGAATAGCTAAAACTTTTAAACTAAACGAGACCGACAATTTTTAATAACATATTCGTAATCAGGACACTGAAATACATATATGAGCATAAAAATAACAACTAAATTCCACTTGGACCTACGGTAAACTTGTTCCAAAAATTCAATACCTTCCACTTGGACCTACGGTAAACTTATGCCAAAAGCTTACCTGTGTCTTTCGAAAACAGTTGTTGTTCCACGGGTCGCCATGGATCTCTTCAATGAACGTGTCAATTACGTCCTATATTTTAAACACACTATCGAAATTAGTGTCCTCCCACGCATATGCAACGATAAATTAACTTTCTTTCTCTGAAAAAAAAAAGTTGGGCGATACAAAAGGAATAGCGCTCTTTTACGAGTAGGTACGTAAGCTTTCCCTTTTTCGCCTGAAAATTACTTCAAGTCTTATTGCATACGCATAGGTGGTCCATGAATGTAACTACCGGACCGGGAGCGGTGTATCCTGTTTATGAATAAAATTTTGATAAATAAATTACGTTAAGACACGCTTTTAACGAGAATGTTCAAAATATATTTCAATTCAAGAGGCAAAAAAACAGTAACGGTTTAAGTTTAATTCTAAATATTTTAAAGTTGGCTTTATATTATTTATTCGCAAACTATGTCACCTTATGAACCCAGAATAAATGACGAAAAATAACAAACTAATGAAGATTGTAATTTAAGAAAACTATTTCAGCGATTTTGCTTGTCTGCAATATTTCCCGTGCTTCATTATTTCGCTGACCGGCATCGGAAAATATTCTTTCACATGGGACAGCCGTAGCCATCATGCACAGCCGGGTCTTAGCGATCTGATATACTCTTGGAAATATGTGTTTCCTTTGATGCCACCAATTCGATGGATCATTGTCTACACCCCGCTCGTCCTTTCTAGGCAGTATAGGCTGCTCCAAGTATTTGTTAACTTCGGTTATGGCAGAGGCGAGGGAGTTTGTTGGAAAAACCTCCTGCTGGACTTGGGCGTCGAATTCTTTCCAAAGACGGTCAAGCCCACTTTCCCTGCAGCTGGTAGATTCGGCAGGCTCACCAGTTTGGTCGGCGATGTGGTCAACATTAGGAATATCTGTGTTGGCGACTTTGCCGTAAAGATGTTCAACAGCTTGCTTATACTTGCATTCATCATTGAACCCAAACTTCTTGAACCTAGGATCCAAAATCGTCGCTTCTGACACCAGTTTATTGTCTTCTAAACTACCGAATCGGATCTGTGTTTCTTGAAGAAGCGTACTAACCATACTTTGAACTTCAGGCCTAAGATCATTTAACGTTGTTTCAAAAGAAGCAAGCTTTTTGGCAATAAGCTTGTTCAGATATATTATTGATGAGGCGCAAAAATGTTTTTCACTGCAAATAGCCGATTTTACCATGTCAAAAATTTCCAATACTTTTTGTGATTGCTCTGCAACTAACCATTCGTTTTGTGTTAACATATTTGGCTGTTCTTCGGTTCGTGGCACAGGCAAAGAAGATTTAAAAACGTCGAAAGTAGGCAAAAGTGCCATTTGTATACCAAGAACGCGTGAAAGCATATCGTATGTTGAGTTCCATCGAGTGGGATCGTCTAATTCTAACTCTTCTGCAGGAATACCAAGGTTTTCCTGTTCAGTTCTCAATTGACTGCTTGCAAGGCTGTTCCTGTCGAAATACCGAACAATAGACCTTATTTTGTTAATGACTTCTTGAATATCATTTAGCGCACACTGAACGCTAAGGTTGAGGGACTGGGCAAAACAAACCCAATGGTTCCAGTTTCCCTTCTGCATTGCGTCTTCCATATTGACAGCATTATCGGTGACTATAACCGCCACTTTGTCACTTATGTCCCAATCAGCTAGTATCGTTTGAAGCAAAATTGCAATATCTTTCCCACTGTCATTCTGCGCGTATGGGTGGCAGACCAAAAGGTCAGAATCGAGATATGCTTTAGTCTCTTCTTCTACAACGTAGTGTGCGGTAATGCTAAAGAAGCAGTCCTGGTATCTAGATGTCCAACTTTCCACCATAAGGCACACCGTTGAAGCCCTTCTAAGTCGAATCTGGACTTTCTCTAGAGTTTCAGCGAAAAGCTCAGGAATCAATTCACTTGAGACTGTCTTTTTGGTTGGCAGTTTGTAATTTGGATTTAGTAATTGTATAAATTCTCGAAACGCACTATTGTCTACAATACTTAATGGATAGTATTCTTTAGTGATCATTTTCACTAATTGTCGATCAATGTCCTTTTGCTTACTTATTGGCATCGGCTGATTAATATGATTTGTTGAAAACCGGTGACTTCTTGGCGGAACCGATCGAGCAGAATTAATGCTTAACGTTTCCGATGTTGAGGATGAAGTTGAGGTTGGGGTCTCGAATGGATGCTGTGCTTTTCCTACCTCAGAATGTTCTTGCTTGATGGGGATTTTGTTTTTAGTTGTTCTTGCAACGAATTCTCGTTTTTTAATGGGTGTTTTTGGATGTTTTGACTTCAAATGGCGTACCAGGTTGTACGTAGACTTGTTGCAAACTGAGAGAACTTGGTCACAGTAGTTGCATTTCACTTTTCTTTGGTCATTAATTTCGCTGAAGTGTAGCCAAGTCCGGCTTTTTGTGGCAAAAGACATTTTGTTTTATAAATTGCTGAAAAAAATAAATGCTGAAATTAAACAAAAAAAAATTGCTTAGAAAAATCTTGTTTGAACCGAATTTCTACGTAATCGCATTAAGAAGGGAGAGGGAGTATTCTTTCGATTTTTTGAGAAAGGCCGCTAGAAATCGAAGTAAAACCCAGTTAATTTGCGGCTTGGATTGTATACCCTCCGGTCACCTCCAGATTTGTTCTAGCTTAGGTTTTTTAGGTCGCTGATCACGAATTTCGGGTTTTTTTTTCTTGACAATAGGGCTTCACCCCTAAATCACCCACAAACACCCCTGAATAGCGGTGTTTTTGTTATGTTCGCGCTTTGACACTAACAGCAAACATTGTTGAGAAGTTGACCTGGTTCCCCTCGAGCTGTTGCGTCACTCTATATTTTTTTATTTATAAGGTTGAAACCCAAATTTTTCGAGAGAAAAATTCCGAAATTCGTGATAAGCAACCCAAACAAACCTATAATAGAGAAAATTTCATCCCGTTAGCTCTTAAAATGGCCAAACCCATATTTAGGGGTAGAAGGGTTAAATTTTAAATTATTATCAAATGTCAGAAAAACAGTTTTTACGCATAATATGGAACAAGTTTACCGTAGGTGCAAGTGCAAGTGGAATTTCTTTGTTATTTTTGCGCTAATATATGCATTAGAGTGTCCTGATTACGAATACATATGTTATTAAAAATTGTCGGTCTCATTTAGTAAAAGAGTTATAGCTATTCAAATTAAAATTTTTGTATATAAAACAGCTTAGACTAAAAATTTCTAACTAAGAATATACAATGGAATTTTGTCAAGTTTCTCTGAAAAAAATATTGCTTTTGGAGACAACAGTGTTTGGGTGGCCCGCTTACGCTTCGCGGGTTTATAGGATTCTCTTTTTCGCAGTGTTAAGACGCTCACGCGGCTTACCCGCTCCGCTAAATGTAGATGAAAGTTGTCTGGCAGGCGCCAGTGGCCATCTACGGGTATGTTAAAGTTGCACTCTTTTTGTACTTTATTTCCTATAACTTCTAAAATAATCGAGACTGACTGAATTAGTTTAGGAGTTAAAAAAGAGTGCAACTTTAACATACCCGTAAATGGCAATAGGCGCCTGCCAGACAACTGGCACCTACCCTTAGTGGAGCGACGAAGTCACGTGAGCGGTTAAACCCTGCGAAAAAGGGAGTTGAAATCCTTAAAACCCGCGAAGCTATCATTAGCTTCGTTTATATGCAAAAGTTGAAGGTTTGATTTGAGTCGGAATTTCGACCAAGGTTTTCAGCACATTTTCGAATGCCGCCTATCCTTTAAAAGGGTCGCAGAGCGAGGGAGGCTAAATGGTCCTTCCATCTTTCTCGATCCTCCGCCACCAACTCAAGAGACTCCGGCGCAATCCCCAGGCGGGACTCAGAGAGGTTCTTTACCTGATCCCACCACCTGTTTCTTGGCCTACCAGGGGGGCGACGCGCTCGCATCTCGGCTAGCATGACCTGTCTAGGAAGTCTGTCAGGGGGCATGCGGTTTTCAGCACATTACGAGGGTGGTTGAGTTGAGTCGAGGAGTTGAAATAACAGAAATGAAAAATTTAAACTTAAACAACTTAGTTCCTTTTTTGCATATTGAAGCTGCAAATGTGCCAAATCAAACGAAAAAGCATACAAGTACCAAACAAATGGCAAATTGTGCATATTTAAAACTTAATGCGCTGATTGAAATTTCAACTTAGGTATATCAGCAAAATTTCGACTCAACCCCGCAGAACGAGTGCGATCGAGTCGACTCGATTCAACTCCAACTCGATCCGCGGTTATATGAGGTCCATAAATTACTGAATAACTAGATATTCAACTTCGGCCATGTAAAAGCTTTGCCCACAAGCTGAAATTGATGAATTTACCCATTCTCCGACATTAGTTTACAAATATGAGTAAATTCATGAATTCGTCATTTCCATGCAATTTCGTTTTGCAGCTTTTACATTTTTATTTTTATTTTCTTAGACGATTGAGCAAGCAATTTTGGCATGTTTTGGTATACAAATAAAGCCTGTACCTACGTAGATGGCCTAATTACCCGACTGGTAACATAAATAAAGTCATTTGGTGTAAAATTAGTTACTAAATTAAATTTAGTAAAGACAAATTTGCCAGAAACCAATTAAATTTTTGGTTTCTGTCTGAAACCAACAGAACACATTTGTGGGTACGATCCCTTTGCTAAATGTTATAGAGGAATACATATTTCAAACCATGCATTTCAATGAATTTACAGAATGTTTAGGCATATACGCGTCTGCCTACTTTGCTAATTTTTTTTACATACCTACACACTTGGATGGAAGGAGCGGAATACCTTCTAACGAACTTGCAAATGTTTTTAACAAATCGAAGGTGGGTCGCATTCGCACATACACTTTGCAAACAGAGAAAAATCCAGCACAATTTAAATGACAAGTATGAAAAAGTAAAACACTAAATAGGAACAGAAATTGTTAACGATTTAGCCATGTATAAGTAGGTACATACGTATTTGTATTTTTGATTCTAACGAAAACAACGCCAACACGAGACGACGGGAACGATGAACGAGAACGAATAACAAAGTCAATTTTCCAGAAATCCAAACAAGTTTTCCGCTCTTCAATTCAACTGCATTAACAACACTGCTTTTAAACACTGACTCGACACAACACTCACTGACTGAGTTGTTTTTTAGCTTGTCGCTAGTGTTTTGTATTTTTGTACATAAACATTAATAATGAAATGGAACTCAAAAAAAGAAAACGATCAATTGGGGGATTTCAGAATAGTTTGATTGTTATGCCCATTGCCCAACCAGCTGACTCACTCACTCACTAATGCAAACGAAAGAAGAATATTTGCTGAGTTATGAGCTCTCGCTCTGACTCTCATCGACTCCGCGTCAACAGCGGCAGCTCAGCTGGCATATGGCACCTCGGCAGGCACACCACTACCACTAACATGTTTGATGTTTCACGTTGACCGCCAGTGTTCATATGCGGAGGTAAATTTATTATTTTTAGGAAAAAATAATAATCATAAAACAAAACCACAAAAAGAAGTAGTAACATATTTTCGTATAGAATAATGCATTTTCTTCTTTATTACTCGGAGTGTTCATTGCTCAACGATCGAATTTACATTAGTTTATTGTTTGTGTACACAAATGCCCTTTACTTTGATTTTACTTTGAATAAAGTTTTTACGGATCACGGTTCTTGTATACATATCTACTTATGTATTTATAATATGATTGGTAAACACTTATATTTTACTTACCTACGCAAATTCAAATCGTCATTGTAAATTACCTACTTAATGTTGCCCAGCAAATAATGTTAGCCTTAAATATGACTTAGTGCAATGTAAATTATTCCTTAGCACGTGAGGCTTGTTGGAATAGGTAAGGCAGTCCCATACAACATTCCTTATTTTAAACCTTATTCAAACACAGGCCATGTCTGAGGAGGCCAGGTAGAAGTTATCAAACCTTATTTATTGCATAGCCTATTATAATTATTGTAAGCATTACTTAAGATAAGACTCGTTCTTTTCCACGGTCCCCACCTCCGCCCACAATCGGTTTGAATGTGCAACTACCTCCAAAACTTTCAAAACTGTAAGACATTTTAAAAAGCTTAAATTAAACATTAGGCACAAAAAGAAAAATTTAATTGGTACACCTCCTCCAGTGGGCGTGACATCTATCTGAAGGGTAAATTTTCAAATGCAGTTTACTCAATATTTTTCCTCCAAATGGAAAAAAATGTTCTTAATATTTTATGTAGAAAATCTTTAGTTCTACATTTTTTTCACAAAAGACTTTGGGACACGCCTACATTTGGAGGCAAATTAAAGGAAAACCTAAAATTTTCCAGAAAAACAAAAAATTTCGACTGGCCTTAGGTCTAATTAAGGAAAGCATGAAACAGAAAAATAGCAGGTTAGCTAACGAGACTTCTTTCCATATTTCGTTCATACAAAGTTTTGAGCCACACCCCCCCTTAGGGGTAGATTTTTCAAAAATATTGAATTGTAAGCAAAAAATTGCAATTTTACATACATTTAAGCGTAATTTGGAAATATCGGTGTTATAATTGATAGTTTGTAATTAGGGGCGGTTGAACCTCGTCCCTTTTCGAAGTTTGCACTACTTTAAAATGTAAAAATAACAATAACATCAAAAATGAGAAAATTTTTGCGTGGTGTGGAGGAAAAAATGGAAAAACGAGGCTTGTGCGAGGTTGTACTCAGGGTTACCACCACTGATCAGACTATAAAGAGATAGCCAACTCTGCAACCCCCTGCCCGCAAAAACCCGCAAAAACACCTCCAGGGAACGTATAGGAACCCGCCATGGGATTTGCCTTTGATTTCCTGTCTGTGTGAAACACTCGCCAGCTGAGAGTGTAGTAATCTGCCAGGCAAAGCACTGGTATTTGTGGATTTGTAAAAGTCATTTACGTAATATCTTTTGATCTTTTCCCTTAGTTTGTACCTACTCTCGACACACCGCACCAAAATTCGAGATTTGGCGAAAATATCCATAATCAACATTTTCGGGATTTAAAAAATCCCTTCCTCCTCGTCGGTTAAAAAAAAAAATCGCCTCAAAATTCTTATGCTGCCCTATCCCGTTAAGATCCTATATATATTCAATTAATATTATAATTTATTAGTTATTATTATTTATTATATAATTAATTATATATAATTTCATACTTCAGCTTTAAAGAGACAAAACGTAATCTTTAATCTTAATCACAAAAGTGGGCGGAAGCACAATATGTATATGTATACAAAACACTTGGCAATGCTTAAGCTTAAATTAGATTGCATATCATTTTGACATATTTGACGTAAGAAGAAAAATATTTGATGCAATTTTCTTCTTAGATACGTCAAATATGCCAAAATGGCATGCAGTCTAATCTAAGCTTAACGCTTACATTTGAACTGTATTTTTTTTCACATAAACTCGTTGGAAAACGTAATTTTATGCTAAAATTTAATATAAAGGGGCGTTGCTAATTTTTGGGTGAAACTTATTCTTACTTACCTTACCTTTTAGCCATCTTTGAAAGGCATATCAAAGATGGCTTGTAAGGTTGGGTACGTAAGTCAGACAGAACTTTGAAATAGATGATGCTGCGATTTTAGTTTTATTGTTTCTTTTGATTTTGATCCGCCTTGGATATTTTCCATGCCGATACCCACTATGTATCTGGGGAAGCGTTCTCCTATCCGCCACCCTGAGTAATTCACCCAATCAAGAACGATCAACCCAAAAAAAAAAACTTTTTAAATGTGGGTATTAAATTTTGCTGATACCTACCACCAATATCTCTTCAAGTGAATTATACGCACTTCCTACAAGCACCTTACCAACAGCCACGGTGCACTTACTGTAGCACACCATCACAGCAAAAATAAATGTCCCGGCAACCACAATGATTTAAAATTTAATTATTCATCACACTCTACCAAAAATTAAATTCCAACGAACACGCCCGATAAAAGGCTTACCACATCCTTATGCCTACATAGCCTGTCTTGCAGTGCATTTATTCCCACGTTCAGGAAGGGAAAGTGTGCCGCAACCCAGCAGCACCGGTGTTCGGCTTGGATTACCTCCATTCACGAAATGCAATTAATTTACATTTTCTGCATTATCAGCCACCACAGAACGAAATAATAATAACCGAAGCACTAGCAGGCGGCAATGGCAAACGGAGAAAGACCAAAGGACTCGAAATTCGAAAAACCAAACTTCTCACTGAAAAATATTCGTATATATAGTTGTTATGTAGGTAGATATTCCTAGAGGCTGGAGACCATTAAGTTGCACCGGCATTCGGGACAATGGCACCGAGTAATGCCCAATTCTACCGTCGTCGTCGGCTCAAATGCCCAGACACCCTTCAGCAACCCGCCGCACGGCGCGGTGCACCAAGGACTCGTGGCAAAATAGACATTTCGTTAATTAAATTCCATTATTTATCCAACGACCGTCGGTATTATCGAATCCGAGTCCGAGATCCGACGAGCTGGTAAAGGAGCGATCTAAACGGAAACGGGTGACAAATCCAGTAATTCCAGAAACTCGAGGATTAAGAGTCTTACGGCTCGGCAAATGATCATCTACAAGTCGCACTCGTGTATTGTGTAGACTAAGTAATTATGTCCCAATGAAAATACAAGAAAGTTTGCGGCTTCAGTGTGCTCCAACCTCAATTACATAATTTTGCGTTGAAGCAAAGAGCCTTCAAACTTGCGATTACAAAATCCGAGTGACTGCTCGTGAAAATCTCTTCACAGAAACGTGCTTTGTACTCGCATAATGATGATGTCCTTCCCTCGTCTGTCCACTTGATTTCAAACTTTGAACTTGGGCTCCAGAAATCTACTAGAGTTTATCCTTTTTTGTGTCAACCTCCCTTTTGGGATGGAATGGGAACAAGACGTAGACCCATCCATTATTACTATGAATCTCTGAGCAGATGCTCCCACCCGCCGCGCGCCACGCCGCTTCCCGACGACTTTATTCTTCCTGGTTGGCAAACAGAGCCAGTGATCCCTTTCGACCAAAACGTGACTGCATTACAAAATTGTTTCTGTAAAATGAAATTATAAATATACAGAAGGACGATATACGGACGACGGGCTCGATGGCTATGCCCGTCGGGACGAAGAGATTTATGGCGACTTTTCGATTACCAAAACATTAAAATTTCCCTCAGCAAGCGCATTTATGTAAAATTTAATTACCTTTTGAACAACTTTTAAGTTTGTATTGTCCCTAAGTGAGTGGAGTGTATATAAGCCGACACAGCCCACTTCTAGGGAACAACTTAATCTACATTTGGACAAGAGTCTCTGGTCCTTCGTCATCGTCGAACTTAATAGTCCAAGAAATTGCGGGTGAAACGTACTTAATCTTGTTTCCTTTGACAGCAATATGGATCCGAGCCATGGTTCTTTATCATATAAGACGTCCGGTGTGTAGATGGGTTCAATGAAGGAAAAGCGTGTTGCAGTAATGTATTAGGAAGTGAATACAAATTTCTATATAGGGTGAGTAAGGAGCTTTTGCTGGTGCACTTTGGCCACTTCTTTGTAAATCCTATTTTGATCCTTGAAAATTGTTACAAACTTTTAGAAAGGCAACGCAACGAGGACGTTTATAGAAGCTCCATACAGAAGTATTCGAATTTCTATATTTGCAATAGCAAAGTATATTTGATTTGTCGATGCAATAGAAATAGACGAAAGCGACACATTTTGGATAAATGCAGATATATGTAGGTATTTGGTCAGATGACTTAAAGAGTTGTCAAATAATTTATTGTTAAATTAATTTGTGTTAGGAATAAAGCATTGACGCATATGCAAATATATATTAAAGTTACTAGGGTCACAAGAAGAGTTCCTTGTAAGGCACTTGGGCTTTGTTTTGCTTAGGTGCCATCCAGAACTATTAAAACAGGCAGAATAAGTTTTTTTTTACATATTTCAGCTTAGTTGCAAACATATGTATCTACCTACTGTCTTAAGCTTATCCTCGTATTTCAAAACCAATCAACTTCGCCTGTTGTCCATCAGGCGCAGTAAACGGTTGGAACGGGCGGCGGTGTCCGCGTACGATATCCTCTACGTAACCCAGTATTTAAAGGGGCCCATTATTATTTAGCGTTTGATTAAAGAATACCCACGACAGCCACAGCGCATATTTGGTGCAGTCACGAGAAAATGTTCCCAAATTGCACGTTGCATATTCCTAGTCCCTAGATTATTATGTACCAGTAACTTGGACATAAAGTAGAAATTTCTGATCTTGCGTCAATCACTAGTGTAAGGAAGTAAAAAATTTTATTTTTTCAGAACAACGGAAAACCCGTCAAATTACAAAAAGGTTAAATTCAATCTAAACGTTGCACTATCAGTCAGCTTATAAACTGACATAATATTCCGTTTTGGTGAGGCTGGCGATGCGGCCGAATACTGAATGGTCTTAAAATATAGAGAAGGAGAAATACAACATGAATTGCTGTTGCATGAAACATTGCCAAAACCTTACATAAAACACTATAGCGGCAAACTAAGAAAGCCCCAAAAGAGTACACTAGGTCAGTGTTTCAAGTCATTCATCCCTCACACTCGTGCCTTAAATTCACGATACCAAACACCAAACCACAATCGTCACTCAAACTCGATGAAAGTGTGACTTGCGGAAAGTTTCCTTCGATCTGCATCCGATCGGGATAATTGGAACAGTACCCATGAAGAATCGTCTCTTCAGGGTCTAACACAATCCTGGTATGCGTGAACTTAAATGCAATGTCACTTTATAGACTGTGAGTAAGTTCCTCAACACCCGTTTCCCTTCAGATCAGCGGGTAAGGCCGTCACAAGATCTGGTATTCGAGGAGGCTAAGTGAGTGAGACGAAAATCCGATTTTAACTTCACTCCTTCCAGAACATGCGGGAATAACATCGACCTGCCTGCGCCACGAACGAGTCCAACCCCACCAGCGGAAACTACAACGCGGGCCTGAGCTCACAAACAATAAGCGGGAGTAACCCTCTCCGCTTAACACATCTAGGGCTCCAACACGGACAAACCCCATCGCACACATTCCCGAGATATGGGATATAACTTTCCCTACTAGAGCTGTGTCAATCTTGAGCAAAATTGAGCAGCTTGTGGCTCGCTAAATGAAGATCTGACAGCGATCAATAAGTGGCAATAAGCACTAAAAAATGGGCTTCTGCTTAACACTAGCAAATGCATGGTTTTGCCGATATCAAATCAGTCGTTTGAGCTCAATTCGATACCTGATATCTGGCTAGCCAATAGCAAATTAGAAGTTCTTGAGTCTGCAAAGTGTCTAGGTTTTGCCTTGAACCGCAAACTTTCGTGCTACAACCACACCAACCTCGTGATTGGTCGTGTATATGGTTGCCTAAGAAAATTGTGGAAAACCGCCAGTTTCACTCCCACGGATACTAGACTAAAGCTCGTTAGCACCCTTATCATGCCAATGTTCTCCTATTCTGAGGCTGTTTATCCCACCCAACCCTGATTCGCTGTCAATGCATAAGCTTCAGGTAGCATTCAACGATGCAGTCCGATACATTCACGGGCTTTGTAGATATGATAAAATATCCATGTATGCAAACAGCTTCCTTGGTCGGACTCTTACGCAACACCTTAATGCCAGAAATTGTATCTTTCTGCACAAAGTTATTTCATCAAAATCGCCACCGTACATTTATGGAAAATTGGGTTTCTCTCGGTCGTGGGGCACAATGAACATTAATATTCCTACCTATAAGTATCTTTCTTCCTCCCGGTTATCTTTCATTCACTCAGTCAAGCTCTGGAACAAACTGCCCCCACATATTAAACTCATTAGACAAAGCGCAGTCTTCAGGTCGGCAATTTTCAATTACTTCTCCTCACCTTAGTTGCAATTATCCTTCACATCTCTCACTTTCCAACTTTTAATAATCTTCTTTTTTGTTTTTCTTTTCTACCTCTTTTTACTACTGTGTCCTTTTTATAGTTTTTAAGTTAGATTTAAGTCTCATTTTAAGTAATTTCCGTCACATTTGTTTGCTTTTAGTACTGTAAAAGACATCGTCTTAATGTACAACCGTTATGATAAATAAATAAATGAATGAATGAAAACATAATGAATCTTCTGATTCGCTTATCAACTTGTCTTCTTAAGCCCATTGAGAAGTTGCATGTCCCAAGCAGGACACGTTCGCAGTTAAGTTGACGAACAGTTCCTTACCCAAGATATAGTTGTGACCATGATAACCACATCAGTTAAGTGAGAATCGCCAACGATTTTAAAGCCTCCACATCGGCCAAAGAACAACTTGTATCACCTGTTAATTCCTTTTAAACTCAATTCACAATGCCTTCTAACCAAAGGTATAGGTAAGTGCAAATGGCTGTTGCTTTTGATTGCTCCATATGAGAATTCTCTCAGAGGAATTAATCTCTAGCTGATAAACTGAATCATATGACACGCCTTAAAGGGTAATGCTTTCACACATGAGCAGCCTCACTCGTATTTACCTTAATCATGATTATCTCAAGCCAAGTACACAATGTCAAGTTGATTCCCTACCGCAAATGCAATCAAAACATTCCAAGCAGAAGCAGAGCCCTATTCTTCTACCAGTGTCTGTTGGGAGCATTAATTAATCTGCCGCACAGAACCTCCATAATAGCTATACGAGTATGTAATCGGAGATTGAAGTCTAAATCATTTCAGGTAGACTGCCTGCCAAGAACATTCAATTGATTAATTTCCAGAACAATAATATCCTAATCACCGGAATCACACCTCATTTCTGTCTGTTCATTATTGCCACCATGTAGGTATATAGATGTTATTATGTTCGCACAGAAGTTGTACTCCTGTCTCCTGTACCAATATTCCTGCGAAGTACCTACACCCCAAAAGATGTGTAATTAATTTCACAGTAGTTTCGCACATAATTGTGAAAAGTCTCATTAGGGCCAACAATCTTACAATGTCACACCGCAGCAGCCCCATGCCGCCGCCTCCCGCTGACTAACGCAAAATGGTGAGCATTCATATCCCGTGTATGTGTTTCCGTTTCATTAAAACTTTTAATAAATATGAAATGACATTTGCACGTTACCTACTCGCTTTGACGCCTTCATGGGATTACACTTGACTTTGGTTTGGTTCCATGCCACGCGACGCCTCCGCATACCAAGCTCCCAGTAGGTAGTTCACGAGCAAATGGCGCGCGCGATCTTTGTGTGGATGGAGTATATATACGGATAATGAATTAATTACACGTCTGGCACGAGTGAGTTTCCCTTTCGGTCCGAAGTATGCCTGTGGCGGCCTATATACACATATCCCAGCAGGACGAGAGAAAGACTAATTGAAATAACCTCAATCATGGAATACACTCGTTTCGCCGGGTTAATTGGTTGGCATCACTCTCTCTCTCTTGCTGTGTTAATCGTCTGGGAAAAAGTTCCACTTTCTGGGTTTGATGTGATTTTATTGTAATTCGAATTTATTCAAAAGGCTTTTCTTGGAAGTACATAGGTAGACATATTTTGTTTCTTGGAATTAAGAGTATAAGTTTATCTTACCCTTGCTCTAGATAGAACTTACCAAAAGGTTTTGACCTAAACAATTCAGGTCCCACATAATGTAAAAATTTAAAACGATCTTTAGAGTTGTAGGAAGGGCATAAGGGATTCCCGTATTTTCTGTCTGTAAAAGGTATGTACCTACCTACCTACCTAACATAAAAAAAACAGCATAGCTTTACTAAGACTTTAGGGTTTGCATATTGCCAAAAAATACCTACAACTAAAGACGCGCATTTATCATTTACAAATGCGAGCATATAGCTGGGGTAAGCACAAAGTTGTAAAATGATGTGAGTTTCTCCACTGATGTATCGCGATATCGTCTGACGTTCGTCAGATAAAACTCAATTTCATTTTACTTTACTTTTTATTCTTTACAGCTTTCCATGCGGGAATCCTAAACATTCTTCAAATTCGTATTCGCTAGTTCAATACTCATTTTACATGTTCCACTGCTTGAAATGACCAATACATATTGAACAAGAGCGCACTTTGAACTGGAGTCACATAAGGTAACATTGCGTTTTTTCTCTACTTTTGTCTAACAAAACGTTGAATTCGAAGCTATGTCTTTTATAAGAAGACATCGAGATGATGATTGAACCAGTAAAAGTCAAGCGGAGACGAAACGAAAGCGTGTTTGTGTTTCCAGCATTATGGCAACCACGGTCCTCAAAGGAAGTTTTGTCCTGGCTAATAACGTTTTATCTTACAAGGATATACGACTATTTGCTGACAATCAGGCGACCATTAAGTGCCTGGAATCAGTCTCTATAAACCTAATGCCGATCATCTCTAAGGGAGATGTCGAAGCAGTTCAAAATTCACCTGTGCTGGGTGCCTGGGCATAGCGACATTCCGGGTAACTACTCTCTCAATCTTGCCTAAAAAAGACTCCTTAGGCATACCAACTACCACATGCAAGCTCTTGCTTAAACTGGATGCAATAGCAAGAGCAAATCTCAGATGGACGGGTGGTAGCACCTGTTTAGTGATGAAACAGATATGGCCAAAGCTGCAAAAGCTTGATCGCTCTTAATAGATCGCACATGCACATGAGTGCTTAAATCGGTGTCAGTATAGGACACTGTTCCAACGACTTCCAAGCTTTTGGCCAAAGCTGCAAAAGCTTGATCGCTCTTAATATATCGCACATGCACATGAGCGCTACAATCGGTGTCAATTTAGGACACTGTCTGAGAGGAAGGAATGCAGCAATGCTTGATTCGTATTCCAACGACTTCTGCAGGAGCTACATATGGATGAGGAGGAAGAAGAGACCACTCTTCACCTTCTCTGTACATGCCCCGGTCTCCTTAAAAATCCAAATCTTTACCTGGGAGCTTTCTTCTATAATGATCTAAGCGGTCTAAGCACTCCCGACCCAAATCATCTCTCACGTTTCATTAACAGCTCAAAATGGTTTAACGATTAGAAGGGATTTGTCGACCCAGGTGGTATCACAAGGGACCTAAATAGGTCTAAGTATGTCGGTTTCCTTGAACCCGACTGCCACTCTAACCTATCCTGAACGCCAGGTATCCCATTTTGACTTTTCCATTCGTCAATCATTTAATCGTGCCACTGATCAGATTATAAAGAGATAGCCAACTTCGGTCACTGATCAGATTATAAAGAGATAGCTAATGCTAACCTAAAATAGGAAAAAAAAGTCACTAATACATTCTCGGCTGACAAGTGTTATGACTAGGGCAGGCAGAGACCAGCTGATTGTCAAATGGTCTCTTTAATTGTCAAATGCTCTCTTTGATTTTTAAATGTTAAACGGCTCCTAAATCTGATCAGTGTCCTCAGCTAAGCATTCTGATCAAACCTTTGATTTTAATTAAAAAGTTAAAATTTTCCCAATGAATCGTAAAAAGGGCAAATGTCTGTTTTTTCATAAATCACTTTCACTCTATACTCTGCTTAGAGCCCAGTAAAACCGTATTTTAACGTTACAAAAAATAGGTGGATTTTTTTTATTCCTATGATCTTCGGGTCGCTGAGTTCGAGTCTCAAGCGTTCTAACAAAGTGTTTCCCTAGTGCGTTTTGAGATATTGGCCAAAAACCTCAACATTTCCAATTTCTACCTACTTCTATTATTATAGCAAAATTATCTTTTACGCATTGACTGAACTAATTATATTTATCAGGAATTATTAGTAATTTGTTTTATGTTAAGTCTGCTATACAAGTTCTGACAAAGGTTCGTTTACAAATACCATAAATACAGGGCTTATGTAAACGACCAAACCTCAGATCTCTTTCACTTTGAAAACAACCGACCAGCCTTTCACCATAAAGGCTATAAGAACTCTATTTTTAAATCATAAATCGCAAGAATTTATCATAATTCATCTTCGAGAACCAATTTTGTGTTGCCATTTGTTACATGGACCGATCTGTTCCTATCACAGTGCCAGAATTAGTACGAACCATATACATTCTCAACCTAATAAATCTGTGAATATTAAAAATGCTCTCCTGCCACATTTCTGGCAAACTCTTCGAAAATCTTCCCATTGACATGCATCCGTTGTAGTCCGTTTCGATATTAAATCTTTTGTTATTTAGAAATCAATTTAATCTGCACGAATCCTTTGCCAAATAAAACAAAATACGGCACGGCAGACACAAACACAACACATACATAAATGTATGTATGCCGAGCAAGAATAACTCAAAACGGAGAACAAAGCGAAACAATCAAAGATCAATCGAGCACGTATCCTTCCACTTCTATTACACACATGCGATGCAGGATATTCCAAATACACCCCAACTCTTGGCCCCAGTAATCCCACTCCAAGCTATCCCTCGTCTTCTTTAGTGTATCCTAATAAATCTTCTAAGTTTTCATTTTTTTTTCCACTGTACGCTGTGTGTGGGTGATTTTTGGTCCTTCTTCTGCTATCAGAAAATTGGTATAATGCCATATGATGGAAGAAACATGAGCCAAGGCGTGTGCTTGGATTGTGCTTCTCTGGTAGACGCATTTTTATCCCTCCCATTGGAAACAGCAATAAGTATCCAAATTTAGGAGAATTCACAAGCACAAGTCGAAGCCAAAGCAAGATATTAAAAGTCGATGTAAACTTGTGTCCTTAAGGCGTCCGCTCTCGGTGATTCTGGTTGGAGCTTGTATAGGGGCAAATAAAGCAATAACCAAGCCAGTTTCAAAATAGATTTGTCGTTCTGCTATTTCCGATCAAAGGAACATCTGTTAAACCTTCCTTTCGATATTGTTGCTGTTATGTGCAAAATGGAATCCCTGCTCCAAAAAAGAGCGAAACGGAAAAAAGACTGACCTGAATAAATTGTTAAGCTCATCAGAGAGATTTGGGATGGATTCCCTGTGCCAGAAGTTGTTAGTCGGATGTTTTGCAACAAATACGTGCACAATACGTTCTTTGTCACGTCCTTCTTGAACGCAGGACATAGGCGGCTTTTGTCCCGCTACAACACCCATTTTTCATATTCGAATGTGATCAAGCGGAAAAGTGGCATACATACGTAATTTTGAATATCCCACCCCTCTCTCGCTGTCCTTGTGTCCTCATTGAGTTTGGGGCAACCCCAAGGATACATTTGATACAGTAAAATCCCTCAGCATAATGAGATTCAAATAAAAAGGTTCAAAGTGCTTGTACCACCGAAATGTGTTCGGCGCGGTGGTGCGGTAACGCCTGTGTGGAGTTAGCTAACATCGAATAAAATCCTTTAAAGCTGATCGAAAGGACTTCGATTTCGCATCGAACGCTTTACATTTTGTATTTTATGCCCTTTCCAATCCCGCAAGCATTCTGCTCGTGTTCACTGCCGGTGATACTGTTACATGAAGAGGCTTCTTTGAGTGTGTGGAGAATTATCGAGGATATATCGAGGAAAAAGGGTTTCTGAATAAATTTGAATTGGATAAATAATTTATAAAGTTTATAACATAAAATGACTCTTTTATTCATAAATACATGATACCTTTGAGCAGTTTGTTGGATTTGCACCCGCCTGCTGGCGAAATTGGCTTCTGTGGGGAGGACCTTTATGCGTCTTCGACTCGGATACGATATAGCTACGTAGGAGGTATGCCTTTCGATGTTTGTTTTTATTTTTATTTTTTTGCTCCTCTTGCTTCGATGAAACATAGTTTTGAAGTTCAATTTGCATTCCGTAGTCGTTTGGTGGTTAACAAGGATGTAATTGCCAAAATGGGCTGGAATTTGCTGCTCAATGGTTTTCCTCTTTTACATTTCAGGAAAAGTCTGTGGGTATTGAATTATTTTTGAATAACGTTAACGCCACGTCATTGGGGGCTTTATGAAAATTTGGTCTTGGTAAAAAATTAGGCACTTCAGTAGACAGCATGTTTTATTGCATTACTATTTTTGAAGCAGCTTATGACGACATCAATCTTGGATGTGTCCTAAGTCTAACGCTATTGTCAAATGTTTTCGATTGTTGACAGTACACACTATACACGCCCGCAAAGAATTGTTCCATCATAACTTGTAGGCTCGAAAGCTTTAGACCACAAGCGGGGGATTGCAAAAAAAAAAAAACACGAAATCTAAAAGAGAAACGAGTTGATGTCTTCAAAATATACAGGACTGAAAATTAAAGCGTCGTTTTAAACTAAACTACAACATATTTATTCAAATCACGCCCACACAGATATAGGCAGACACGTATGGCATCGTTTGACGGACAAAAAGTTTAAAGAGATTTTTAAGGTGTTAGGCCCTACGAGGATTTTTTTTACTGCGTTTAAAAATTTATGCATATTAAAACTAATATAGGAACCCTGGTACACTCGCGCGTTTTGACATGACACGTATACTCGCGCACGGTCTCTCAGGCCGAAATTTTATGTCGTCTGAATATATATATTATAGAAAAGTTTGTTGTTTGTTTTAAAGAAAATACTATAGTTAAATAAAGCAATTAGTAAAATATAGGAAATCTTACTTAATTTGGCCGCAATAACCTTTGAAACAAGCCTCTTAAAAATTTCATTTTTTTGTTTGACCTAAACTTAAATAATGTAAATAAATATTCCTTTCTATTTTAACGTTCAAAAACGTTCAATAAAAACAAATAACAGCAAATATAGAAAAATTTAAAAAAATATGCAATCTTCATACGTTTGTAAAGCTCACCAATCCGAACATTCCATAAATTCATGCTCAAAACAGTACTAAATACCTACCTGTCCAATGTGCTACCAAAAAAGACAAAACAATTCATGACAGTCATTGGAAATGTCATATATGTAAAATTTAGTACAAAACAAATCGCGCTTAAGTAAAACAATATTTTAAAAATAAATAAATAGAGTGGCGCAACAGCTCGAGGTGAACCAGGGCCAACTTCTCAACAATATATGCTGGTGTGTTAATTTCTTTACATACAAGGGGACCTACAATTTTTTGCCGAATCCGAACGGCACTTTGAGAAGTTTTTCAACACAATTAATACTCTCGGAGGGCTTGTCAAACCCTCGCGGAAGTGGGGACCGTAAAAAAAACCTTTTTTTTTTCAGGTGACGATGGCAGAATTCGAACCCAGACCTCCGGCGTAGTAAGCACACACACTAACCACTACGCCACGGAACCCCCACAATATTTTGCACTCCCTAAATTCTAAAAAACAAAAAAAAAATATTTCCCACAAATTGTAACCCTTATACTCGCGCCGGTCTGAGGGACCGAAAATTCACAAAAACGTCCACTTGGAACGTGCGCTTGCGCCCAGCTTAAGCACGGAGAGTAGTTATTTAGGAAGGTACTGAAATAAAATTCTTCAAAGAGACAAGAATGATATTTTTCAAGTATACGATGAATAAATGATTTGTCGGTCTGAGAGACCGACGTCCGAGTATAGGAACAATAAACCCCCTAATAAAGACGGGACTTCTAGCTTATAGGGAATGACGTGAAACGTTTTTGTTGACGATTTCTACATTGTGGTAAAAAGGTTTAGGGAAAATGAGGACAACTTGAGGAAGTAGGCTTACATCTGACTGATGATATTATCCTGTAAAGTGTAGTCCTCCATTTCATCGAGAAAAGTTTAAAACTATTTTTGAAAGATCCATGTTGCATTTGGTGTCCTAACGAACGCTATAGATAACTCTAGACTCGTTTAAGGTTAGGGTGTAGATACTGAAAAAAGTAAAGCTGCTAGGGTGAAATATTGTTTGGTAGCCCTTCATTTTCCGAATAAACACAATTATAACCAGTGGGAGATCCGCTTAGGCGAATCATTTGATACCTAATCCCAATTGACCACCGTCAAACGCCGAAATGCGTCATAAATCTTGGTTGTTGAATTTGAGTTTCTATTAACTTTAATTGTATTTAGAATTTATCAGTTAAAAGTCTCCTTCCTTAAAAATGGACGTGGCATCAACGCCTTTTCAGTAACATCGTTTTTTTTTTTTTGTATATACTTTTTATAAGATGTGGTATACATTACACGTGTTGCACAATTGACTTTTTATTAAAAATTTGGTTTATACTTAAAAACGCCCCCAAAAGTGAGCGTGTCAAACATTTATTCATTTGAGTTGATAGCATTCGCACATTATCTGAACATTTTATGGTGCAAGTTTTTTTTGATTTAAAGTAAACTTATCGGATAAAACCGTTTATTAAAATGCGAATTAAATAAGATCGCGTTCATACGGGGTGGTTTCCATTTTTTCTTTGAAATTTCAATCACAATACACATAAGCGAGGATATCGCATACCAATTTCAGCTTCCTACAACCACTTTTGATTTTTCATGCTTGTAGGTAAAGTGGGCGTTTCAGTAGGCGGATTTCATAAATGTTTACACGTGTACTGCTTCGGGATCTATAAAGAACAGATATCAAGTTTAAAGTTCCTAGCTCAAACTGTAGGGCCTTAAAACTACCGGACGGATGGACATGGCTCATTCGACTTACAATTCGGTCTCGGTCATATGCCCTTAAGGTCTTGGGGGTCTAAGGTGATTATTTCTCTATGTTACAAACTATGAATCAAGCTTAATATACCTCCTATTCTATGCGATAGGGTTTAAAAACTACCGCTAAGCCCAAAAATAATGTGTCGTAAATATTCAAGTAAAACATAAGGAAATTAATTTCTTGTTTAGGTATATTCTCTAAAAACTTTTCGATTTTACATTTCACGCCTGCTTTGGTATAAAAAAAATACCCCAAGGTGCTAGTTAGCCCCTTATTCGAAAACAATTCAAAACATATGTTTGCACCCAACATAAATGACAGTGTTGTTGTCATTTGTCGTTTATTGTTTATGTTGAACTTAAATCGATTCTGAGCAACCGAAAATAATTATGTTCCACATAGGCGTTAAGTATAACGATATGACTTAGGTCTTAAGACGAACTTATATTTATGAATAGTATCAGCAAACGGGCCTAAGTAGGTATCACTAAAAAATAAATTTAGTCTTGTCTATTTCATCATTCTTTAGTCTTTTTAGTGCCTGTTTTTCAGTAAATTTTCAGTTTTTTCAAATGCTATACTTTCTGAGAAAAAGCAAACCTATAATATAGGTTAGGTAAAAGATAGAGCCGTTAATGCCAGTACCAGTGTCCGGTAGGCTCTATAGACGAAGTTAACCTAGGAAGCAGTTTCTCCTTATCCGTCAATAATGTTAACAAAATCTACGATTCTCGAAATCATTGGCTCTCATTTGGCCATTTTTAACAAGGAGGCAAGGAAGTGCGAATTGTTCTCCAACTCAGCGTAGATATCAATTGTCACAGAAATATGTAAGTCAACCGTCATTCTACACAGAAAATCAGCCAAATCAGTCAGAACTGTTCACCAAAATTTGTTCACGGGTTAACCTAACAAATTTGGGGAACTAAATGAGGTTGTACCGGATTGCAATTTACTGAAAAACTCGTTTCTCGAGTCGCGTAATTTCTCAAAATCTACATAAGTATAGGCAGTTCAACAGAGTAAAGCGCGGAGATTTTCTTTTTAGTCAGTCAATTTCG
Organism: Neoascia interrupta; assembly: GCA_947623515.1. Taxonomy (NCBI): domain Eukaryota; kingdom Metazoa; phylum Arthropoda; class Insecta; order Diptera; family Syrphidae; genus Neoascia; species Neoascia interrupta. The sequence goes on along the minus strand of OX392463.1, from coordinate 216,384,440 downwards.
GTTTTAATCTGGGTCTTAAATCACCTTATTAGGAGGACTAGTCCACTGGAAAAACGTAACTACATGAGAAATATAAAAAGTGCCACTTCCAAACGTTTTTAATGGAATACCTACAATATAAATACAAGAAGGTAATAAAAAGGGCACTGTACATGCACTGGTCATTCTGAGTTGGATGAAGTTCACAAGCTCATTAATTGCACTTCGACCTAAAACGTAAGTACATATATACTTATAAAAGTCTTCTGCTATTTCTTGTAGTTGCTATAAAAAGCTATAATAGAGGAATTTTAATAGTGCGGAACTAACACTAAAAAAACGCAAATTCTACACAAATAGTTGTTTTTTTACAACTTTACATTTTTCGTTTGTTAACCTACTGCTTTCCATTATTAAAGTGTTTACTTAAATGCTTATATGAACAAAAACTGAGGCTTATTCATCGAGTTACAGCGTAAAAGTATAGGTACAGGTCTTGTATAACACATCTCATTCATTAACCTAATTAACACACTCTCGAAGTAAATTTTTTGCAATAAACTTTTGAAACGAGAATTCCCAAGTGTTTGCAGATTTTTAATTGTAACATTTCTGCCCTCTGTTACTTCGCTTCAGTTTAATATGAACACCCTTACATATCGGCCATCAACGTATATGAACAGGATCCGTCGATAATTCATTGTTTCCAACTCGAGCCGCAGTTATTTACCATAATTATTTATAGCATCAAATTTACTTACACTCGTCCTTTGTTGGTTTCCTGCGTATTTTTTTCGGAACAAAGTTACGATACTTCTGGGAATCCAACCGACAATACAAGGGTTCCAATACAAGACTCACATGGAAAGTTGTGCAAGTACATTTATACATATACATAGTCGCACTTACAAAATTTGTAAATGTTTAACATGCATACATGTAGTACCTTTTATGATGATTAAATGCTACCGATGATAGTGTAAGGGATGATAGTATAGTATGTGGCTTCCCCTCATCTCTTGGGCTACGTAAAATATATCTGGCATTAAAATTTCATATGTTCGTGACTGAAAGTTTCTGTGCGAAGTTTCGATGTCCTTGTACCGAAAGTTTGCTCTTTGATGCCGCACAACCGAAAGAAGACCACCACACACAGTCAATGTGAGTTTCCATTTTAATTTTGAAAGTTTTTCCCTGCCCCAGCACAACGTACATCGCCACCGTTATACATATGTACGTACGTAGTTGGCATCTTTTATAGTTTAACGATATGGGAATGCAATGTGCTGTGACCTTAAATGAAGTGCAAAAGATTGAGGACGATGTTTCACCGCGCCTCCTACCTAAAACATCAACATAAAACTTTTGCCTGCAAGAAATAGTTCAACAGAACTCAAGACGAACTTCGAGGTTAGCCAAGCTGCCCTCGAAAGCCCTTATATAATTAACCTTAAAACCATAAGCAAGAAAGCGAAACACTTTATTAATTTTGTGCAACAAACGTCCTACTGACGCCCACTTGGTGTCACATCAAGTGCACACACCCTTGCGCTGGCCTTAGTGTCGCAAAAACACAATGGGGTTGGCCCAAGTTTGTAGCTGTTTTGCGACATGAAAATGAGCAAAAGTGCCTGGAAAGGATGCCTTGATTTCAAACAAAAAGCAAATGAGGGGCGGCCAAAACCGCAGTATCCGCAATGGACTGCCAAACAAAAAATAAAACTTAAAATAGTTCACTTGCTCGGAAAGGAAAATATTATCTTCTCTGGGCGGTTAAGGATGGTCCTTATCCTGCATCTGCATAAGTGATTTTATGGAACAGTGGAGCAGCTTGAATGTTATTAGCCTAAGAGTGTTTTCGAAAAGGGGGATTTAGAATTTTTTTTCTCTTAAACAAAGAAGATGTGAAAACAGTGCGGGAAGATACAGAGTCCTTTGGAATTTTCTTATACGGCAACTGCCTAAGAGTTACTGTACATCGTTCTGAGCTTGGGTTTTTTGTACAAGTTAGTTATTTGAATGCAATTTGGTTGGGCTGGCCATTAATACCATCAACCCAATGTCGAGAAGGATCCAACTTATATGAGAATTATATCTTTTTTCTTATGTTTAGTTGCAAATAACAGTCATGTAAAAATTTTGTCTACAGTTCCTATAATGACGACGACGCATTATTAAATGGGAAACTGTTGTGTTAATGATGCAGGACTCAAAAGAGCGAAAGTGCACTTGATTGATAAACATTTGAAGAAAACAGTTGTCCATCCGTATATTGGATTTGGATGTATTGTTGTTTTGAAATGTAGCTAGAGTATAGAAATTTTGTGACGATCTTTCTTTTTCTTTGCTTAAGACAACGTAGGAGAAATTTTCCATATCAAGGAAGGAACTGATTATCAAAGAACTTCAAAATGTTATCAATTCAAACGCATATAGCATAAATTTTCGAAGCAAACTGTTTAATACCACGAACAATAGAAATTTTCTGTATTGCATATGGCACATTTTTTCAGCATTAAAATGAACAGAGGAGGGGAGAAAAATTTCGAAAACTCTTTATTTAAATACTTATAGCTAAAAAATTACCCTTTATGAGAGGCTCTGTTAGAATTTTTCTTAAAACCTTGTAATCTAGATCGGGACAACGAAACTATTGAAAATAAAAAAAACGCACATTCTTCGTCCCTATTTCATCAATTTCGAGGTCTTATGGTGTTTTCGCGAGAGCGCTCCGATTTGGGATTGCAATCGAATGGACAAACACGTTCCTCCTTATTTGGTAGGTAGGTTGTATGGCGTTGTAGGTATTTGTGGGAAAATCTTTATGCTACATGGCATAAACGGCAATAATTATCCAACATGACTCAATGGCTGTGTGAATATTTATGTGCTTTCATGTACAGACGAAAATTCTTTGCAGAAGAGGAACTATCAAACAGGTGTCAAAAACAGCTTCTGGGACGACCAAACAAAGAGCCCATTCGAAAAAGTGTTTACAGGATAAAACATTTACCCCACCTGCTCTTCAGTCATAAACCTATTCTTCACCCGTATACCTACCTATTTTTCGTTAACCGCAGCATAAAAAAGTGATCCCAAAGATCGAATGTCAGGGTCAGCCACTCCCTTTGTTTCCTTACAAAATTTCGAAAACTAAGAATGCCAAATTTGAAACAGACCTTGCGATGGTAAAGGCATATATAGAAATTGAGCTGCAGCTAGGTCATTGTTGCTGCAATAAATCGTCGTCTATGAGTGTTGGGGCCTCCAGAAGCCCCGGCCCGGCCTTTGCCAACTCAAAGAGACTTCGGGTGGATTTTGGCAAAAATAAAAATATAAAAAAGGAGGTTTTCTATTCATTTCTGATTTTAGATGGGAAGGGGAATAGTTAGAAGGGAATGTTTTCGGGGTTTGGGGTTGCACCCCGAAAAGAAACTAGGACCCGCGTTGTCGTCACTTCCGTCACCTAAGTTAAAGTAAAGCGCCCTCGCGGGAAGAAATTTTGGCTTGCTTACAGTTAAAAAATTAAGCTTGATATAGGGTCGCCACGTCCAACACCTGGTGTCTTATTTTTTGCCGATATGTAGGTACCCATATAAAATGAGTCCCACCATCGTTAGACTGCTTTTCAGTGGTTTGTTCAGATTAGAAAGCGTGGATATCAAGTTTTAAGCTTGTAGTTTAAAATCTTAGACCTATTCAGTGATTAAGTAAAATAGTACGTTTACCTATGTAATTGCTTCGATCCGTCTGTAACGGCAATATACACACCTTATTTTTTACTCAGTGGCGTACATAGGATTTTTTTTAAGGGAGCTGAACATTCATTTTGATTTGCTGTTTTTTTATTTCGGCTTCAGATCTTTCTAATGGTCTAAGTATGTCGCATATCCTTGTCCACAGTTGGTGTCTCCAATTTTGTTCCAGTCATGGATGACTATGACGACGTACGGAATCGTGAAAGCCGGTCAGTCATGTCATTGATTTAACGAATGAAGGCACTAGGTAACCTCAGCTTTTTTGAAACTATAGTATAGTTTGTAACCCAGTGAAATAATCACCGTACCCCTCTAAGACGAAGACCCTTTTAAGATACTATTGACACAGACCGGAGAAATGCTGAAGCCATGTCCAGTCGTCAGTATGTAAACGACTTTTAGGCCTCAAATCTTAAACTTGAGAACTGGAAGTCCAGTCTTTCCGACTAGGTTCGAAAAATAGTCAAATCCGCCCACAGGTACGCCATTTACAGGCCTGTGTGTGCGAAGATCTCTGATTAAAAAAAAAAGGCTTTATACCGACTTTTGCTATGTTACGGGGAGGCCAGAATGATAATTCTTGGTAGGTAGCACTGCTTCGTAAATATCTTTGAGACAAGAAAAATAAAGTTGTAGATATTTCAATCCACTTTTGTGGGCGTGGTTTAGGTCCAAAATGAAGGCAATCAATTAGCAATAGGTATTCAAAAGTTATATTTTTACCTCAAGCCCCCTGAGCCCCCCTCCCCCTGCGTACGCCCTTTTCCTACTCCTATTCTACTTCTAAGATTCTTTTTTCCTCATTAACTTTGTTTGAAGGAAATCTAGCATGGAGCTCGTTTACCTCAAGTTTAAATTAAATTAAATTTAAAGGATTGAAAATCATTTACACAGAAAATGCTTTCGGACCTAGAAAAAAAAATATAGAAAATATAGAAAATTATATAGAAAATTTAAAGCACGTTTCTCAACTCAGATTTTTATTTTGCTCAAATCAAAGCATTTCTTGTTTTTCTTTTAAGTCCTATTGTAAAAAGAAAATCACTCAAAACGTTTAACAATAATTGCAAACGCTTTTAATATAGTTCAAGCGAAAACCAGTCTGTTTGAAGTTAGTAACTTAACTTCATTACATTACCGATTTTTGCTCCAATTCTGCATGTCTATATGAATAGATGTAAATATTCTTTATGACAGCAACAGCTGCCAGTGTCAAGCATGCACTACAGCACTAAACTGATTTAGCTTTCTCTATTATTTCCCTAAGCTTTACCACAAGGAACGTTGAAGTAAAGCCAAAAGTTGACTCTAGTACTTGTGTTTGTTATTGCAAAGCAAAAGTGTCAGTGAGTCGAAGGGCTTGATAAATTTGATTGTTATGTGTATTTATGGTGGATATCATCCATTAAAGTGATTTATTCTTCTGCGTATTGCTAATAAATTTTACTCCCTCTTGTCGGACGGCACAAAAAAGAAACACACTTCGGACACCACCGCCATATCGACCGGCCATACTCGCTGGTATGAGGCAGTTCGAGAAGCACAGCCAGGAGAACCTCAGACAAATTCATATGCCAAAAGAGATTTAACGGATAAAATTTATTATGATTGTCTCTCCTGCAGGAGGACACTGTGGATGTGGAGTGGACTATACATATAAGGCCAGACAGGATAGTGATGCAATCTAGGAATAAAAACGCTGATCTGGCACGCGTTTTAGTTGATTGATTCATTTTCGAATCGTAAGCCGTCCTTGCAAATGGTCAGCGCGTCGTACGGGAATCAATTGTACGAACATGTTTGTCATCTACAGTCCTATATGTGTCATTAATCTTCAAGCAGATGTCCGGGCCATCAGAAATCTTTTGTCCTTTTCATTATGGAAAATTTCCATTTAAAAAAACCTATTCCATCAAAGCCACAACAAAGTCGCTTGAACTGGGTACAAAAATCTTGTCAACATGGTGTGTATACTGAGGGTGGACAAGAAAAGAAAATGTTTCCTTTATCTCATTAAGGCTGTCACCAACACTCATTAATGTTTTTCATTGCTGCGGGATGCAAACTACCCCCAAGTACGCAATGCATTTAGCTCGGTGCTCGGGCACTAAGTGAAATGAACGAGTTGAGAATTTTTCCAGCCAACACGTCAGGTGCACACACACAAGGCTAAAAAAAAGCTCAGGAAACAAGATTGTGAGCAAAGTTGTGACGGCATGTGGCAGGAGCAGTCGGAAAATATGAAATAGCGAGGGTCGGTGTGGAGGTTGTTTAGTCTTTTTCTTGTAGTTAAACAAGGTGTCGGAAATGGCCCATTCAGGTGAAGGGCGGTTTAAGTTTAAAATGTTATCAAGCAAGCAGTTAGGATAATCGTAGTTTTCCAACAACAGGCAAATAGCTTGAAGGCTGATTAAAGTTTCGCCGACATTATTTTAATTTAAATCTAGTTTTTTAGTAGTTTTTTTTTTAAATTAAATGATACATATAAAGTAATGATTAAGATGGTCTAGGTTGTAGGATGTATTACAGGCATTAAAGGGGTTATGGTATTTATAATGGGGTATGAATAAGTTACTCTTGTTAAGTCTATCACTCTCAGAAACGCGCTTAGAGCGGCAGTCAATAAATTGTAAGATTATGCACAGCCTTGTTGCTATTTTGCCATTGAATTTATAACATTCGAATGAAAGTTCATCTGAATCCACACCACAAAGCAATATAACTCAAAATCTCCACCAATAAAATTTACAACAATATACCAGAAACCACAATCCATAACCCTTTTTTTGTGTCGGAGGCTCTTCTTTAAAATGGAGCACTCAGACAGATCTACTGCTCCATAATACTATCATATGCAGACACCTTACTTTAACGTATTTAGTTTACCCTTCTCTCGAAGAAAGACGAGAAGGAGCTTAAGTGATGAAGAGCTAAGGTGTTCGCACTCACCACGTTAGTCCCAAAGGTACGCCACCTTATACGAAAGGCAGGACAACTACAGAGGAAGTGTTCCACTGTATTCACAGGCAGGACAGGTTTTAGGTTTCACAGGCCTTAAGTTTCACTTAAGCCTAACGCATTCAAGCAAGTTTAGCAAAAGCTTGGTGGCCCGTAAGGATGCCAACAATAAGTCGGCAGTCTGTTCTCCTGATAGATAGAAGGGAAGACGCTGACGGCTGACCCCTTGCAGATGTATGGGCGTAGTCGTTTAGTCCGTCTGCACCCATCGCCAACGAGCCATATGTTTATGAGAAACCCAAGTATTAATGGAAAACGTGGCAAGAGATGCAGCAGACCTATCGCCGACTAGGGTCCTGATAAAACCTCTTTTGAATCTTGTCGAGCAAGCTCATCAGAAATCTCATTTTCCTGGATACCGCAGGATGACCTGGGATCCAAACAAGATTCAATGTATTTACCCTCCCGACTAAGTTCAACGAATGCTTCGAGCACTAAAGAGGTGTTCTGTCAGGTAGTTTCATAAAAATTTTATATCAAAAAAAGTTGAGGGAGACCATGGTTAAAAAGATTTTTTTAGGCAGACCAATATTTTTGAAATCATGATATAATGTCAATGTGTTTTTAATGTTAAAAATTTGACAGAGGTGTTCTTATGACGTAAGTTCCTTTTTTCGTGTTTTGAAAAATGCATAAAATTACAAGAGCACAAAAATTTATTTGTCTGCCATCTTCATTTTGTTTCTTAAATGTTTAGCTATACCTTTTCCACCTATTGAAAAATGATGTTCTGTGACGTATTTTCCAGTGCTATGGGAGCTCGGACTATAATTCAGTATTGAAAAGTAAAGAATGGCAAAAATTTTACGATCCTAAAAACATTACAATAATGGCTAGTCCTATGATCATTTCAAAAGCTGAGAGGTGAACATCGTCAGGAACCTTTATATTATAATGATGCTGGCATTAATTGACAACTTTCCCTACAGTTTCCCATAAGAGAACAAGTAGCTATTTGAAAAATAAATAAAAGCAAATCAACAGTGTCAAAAAATACTAGTGTGTCTACCAATACTGCGAGCTACCGTATCCAACTAAGGAAACAATGAAGACAATGACGAAAGAATTTTATGAAAAATTATAATAGTGCTGCAGTTTTTCAGTCTTTGATCCATTTCTCTCTCTCGTTATTAAGTAATTTATTCTCATGGTCATAAATTACTGTACAACTGGATATTCAACTTACGTCCCGCTTGCCCTCCAACACCCATTTGTTTACGTTTTTTTCTAAAGCCTTTAAAGCTTTTATAAAGCTTTAAATTTTCGTGTTGAAGACACGTGTGAGAAGATGCAACAACAATTTACCTTCCGCGATAAGCTGATGTAAAAGCACAAAAGCGAAATTGTATGGATCTGACGAATTGACTTATTTACTCACAATTGTAAACAAATGTCAGAGTATGGGTAAATTCATCAATATCAGCTTGTGGGAGAAGCTTTTACATGTCCGAAGTTGAATATCTTGTTATTCAGTAATTTATGCCCATGTTACAAACAATACAAGGTTTGCTCGATATTTTAAAGATTTCAGAATTGGTGCTTAATTTGACAGTAAATCTGAAGGACCATGTTCAATGCAGATTTGTTTTATCGTTTCAAAAACTATGGATAAAAACGGAAGCCTCGAAAATCCAACAAAAAACAAGAAATATATTTCTTTATAAACTTACCCCTCTTACCCTCCAACACCCATTTGTTTACGTTTTTTATAAAGCGCTTATAATTTCCGTGAGAAATGTCGGTGAATGCGTGTAAGAAGATACAACAACAATTTACCTAAGCGATCAGCTGATGTAAAAGCTCCATAACGAAATTGCATGGAAATGACGAAATCATGAATTTACTCACATTTGTAAACAAATGTCAGAGCATGGGTAGATTCATCAGTTTCAGCTTGTGGGCAAAGCTTTTACATGTCCGAAGTTGAATATCTAGTTATTCAGTAATTTGTGATTCTGAGCTAACAAAACACAAAAAACAAACATCCCACATGTGATAACGCATAACCTCAGCAATAAATAATTTCCCATACTTTTTTCGATTTGGCATCACTGTTAAGAAAACATCCCACTTGCGTTTGACGTCTACCAAAAAAGTGCATTTTCTCTGATATTCTTGTTTGGAGCAGTGCGAGATTAGAAATTTGTGTTTTTCTTTAATTAATTAATTCGAAATCAAACAATTTGTGGTATTACTCTTTGAAAAACACTAGCATGTACTATTGACGATGTTCTCCGTTAGTCGTGTTCAAAAAATGTGCTAAAAAAAGGGTACATCTCCGCCGCTTAAAGAACTTTTTTCTTTAATCTGATTCCCAAACAAACCAAAGCAGTATTTTCACTTCCTCCCAGTTGTTTCCGCATGCAATCGATAATCAACTTGTAAAGATATCAACGAAGCGCGTTTTTGGCCAAAATGCCTCAACAGACGCAACCGATTCCTGAAGTGACCAAAACCGATATTGTTGTCTCTTCGGACGGAGTCGCCAAGTTGAATTTCAGTTTTCTTGAAGAGCATGCCGATAGCAGCAGTCTTGAACCGGGTGAGGTTAAAACCCCGCCAGCTAGTCCGGCATGCAAACCAAAAGCAGTCAGAGTGTCACCTCTGATTCGAGTTGATTTGGAAGCTATCCGAAAGCGAGAAGAATTAAAATCGGCATCCCAGGCTGAGGCCGCTCTGTGTGAAGATAAGGTTCGTGCAATAATGGAACTCGATGCCATAAGGGAAAAAAAGGAGGCGCAACGAAAAAAGCTCTTGGAGGAAAAGATGATCGAAAAACGTCGCCGGTCGAGCGAGAAGAAGAAGAAAAAGGACAAAGAGAAGAGTGAGTTGTCGTCTCTTAAAGCGATAGATCCTATATTGTGTTTTATTTAGTAATTATTACAGTCGCCATGTCACCGGAGCTTAGTGAAAGTGAGGGCAGCGACAAGGGACTGTCCAAGAAGCGACGAATTGTTGAAACCAAACAGAAACCCGCCTCGACTTCGTTCAGTCCATTGCAGGAAGATCTGGAGAGAAGCAGTGCCGAGCGCCAACCCAGAACACCAATAACCTACCCAGGTGCCTTTTCACCGCCTGATCAATTTAACCGATTCCGACCCATGGTTCCCGGAATGCATCATTTTATGCGTCCTCGGGGGGATTTCCACCAAATGCGTGGGCATCCCAGACCCCGTTTCGAGGGCCGTGGTGGGATGCGAGGTGGAATGCGCGGCTTCCCATTTCGAGGGGGTCATGCTCCCTTTAATCCTATGCGTGGTGGCCAGAAGCACCGTTTTCCTGGACCATTTAGAGAGTAAGGCTTATGGCAGTGTGTACGAATTGGTTTTTTGTCTAATTTTAATTTATTTTCAGACCGTTTATTGAGCAGAGGTCCTGCAGCCCAGTTAGCAGAACTTCCAGCTCAATTGTACAACATGAAGGAGAAAAACCGGCCGTCAAGTAAGTACACAATGGATTTATTTGTCCTCTGCTAAGATGGTAGGTTTGCATTAATTTGGTAGGGTTGATCTGGGCGAATTTCACTGTAAAGGCAGCTTGACTTCCCAAAGAAAGGGAAACCTTCCAGACGGAAGTTCTGAAGAATTAATCTCTTTATTTGTGTATATCCCTGCCTCTTGTTGAAATTCCCTTGCGAAATCGCCTATCACAGTCTCATAATAAATTTTCTCGGAGGGGCACAACCTTGCATGTTGTGTGCGTTGAAGGTTTCCTTAGACACATTAAAGGGACCTACAAAGTTTTGACGATTCCAAAAAGCGAATTGAGAAGCCTCTTATGACAAGTAATTCTTCTGGATAGCTTGTATCCAGAAAAATAGTCTATTGCCATAGTTAGAATTTGGATTAACCATGTTGTCAATTCTTCTTTCTGTTTATGGTGATTATCCTCTTATCCTTCTGGTGTCTTGTCGAACATAGTTGAGCAGAGAACTTACATTAAACACTGTTTCCGCATACGAACCTTTCTTCTTATCACGTGCTTTCAAGAAATATGGCCTTCATTATTCCTACCTGAAGGTATATTTATCCCGAGATTTCTCTATTGGTCATAACTAGAATTTAAGAGTGTGTCTTACATTCAATCTTTAGGCAAGTTGTATTTCAGATCAGTTGCCTTCTTTCGCAAGAGTCTGATTAATCCTCTGCGAGCAAGCTCAACCCAAAAAGTTTCGTAAAACCGAGCTCTGGTGTTCGGGTTCGGCAGAAGAATGTAATATCCTTATATATGCGCTTATGGTTGGCTCTGACTTACATCGAGCTGTTGCGCTTTGAGTTTTTTCGACCCTATTCACGGAGAACAACTGCGAAAACAAAGCTAAAAATGTTGTAAAGCTTGTCTCACCCTACAAGCAAAGCAACATTAACTTCTGTTAAATTAAACCCACTTCAAAATCCGAGATGAAGCATGTAGTTGTTGTAAATAAGTACATATATGAAACTCAACTGGGTAAACATCACCATTTTCAGGTGGACAACTACCGAACCGACTCTCTCGTACTCCTTCAATGCGTCAACCGTATCTACTGCGATTGAGAAGGGTATTGAAAAACTCCACAAAGCTTCAAAAAAGAGAAAAAAGGTAAAAAAGGCCAAAAGCAAGAAACGGAAGGCACACGAAAAGCTAAAGAAAAAGAAAGCGCACAGATCCAAGACTAAGAAAAAGTCAAAGAAAAGCTCTCAAAAGAAAATCATCAAACAGGAAAAGTTAGACGATTCAATATCGTCGACAGAGCCACTGAAAACTACAATCAAAGTAGAAAAAGAGGAGAACTGGGAAGAAACCCCGCCGAAGCCTCGGTCTGTGACGCCTCCAAAAAGCTACAAGCACATGAACGTCGAGCAGACAAAGTCAGCCGACTTGAATTCGGAAATGGCTTCACACAAATCCCACAAGAAGCGTCATAAGCATAAAAAAAAGAACAAAGCTGAGAAGTCTCCAGCAGCAGGAGAAACAGAAAAGCAATCTTTCAGTCCAAATCCGATGGATCTCATCAGAAAGCTTCGGAACTCGAATGAAACACCCTTAAGAAGAAAGTCTGAATTGAAAACGATCATCAATATGGATACACCCAAGGTTTTGCCGATAGTGAAGCAGGAAAAAGACGACGATGAGAAGAAAAAGGATAGCAGCAATAGTGTGTCTTTGGATAAGTTTTTGACACCTGTGCCATCATCAACGGAAGAAGAAAAAAAAAAGTCAACACCAATTGAGGAAAGGTCGAGAAAGAAGTCGTCCTCTTCATCTGCAGATTCGCAGTGTGGATTGACCCCTCCTATCCTAACTGCAAAAAGCTCAATGTCTGCACTCATCGAAAGTCAAGAATCAAAGCGTCAATCGCCAAAAGTCGCTGTTAAGGAAAAGTCACCAATAAAACCCATTACAGAGAGGTCATTTCAAAGGGAGAAGATCACCACTCCTTTACTGAAACAGGTTGATGAACCAAAGCCAAAGCCGCCGTCGTCTTCGGGTGAAAAGCGAAATCCTTTTACTGGTAAACCCATTCAGAGAAGGTCACGCTCGAGCTCAAGAAAACGCACAATCACTCCCGAAAAACGTAATCCGTTTGCAGATCGAGATCGTTTTGGCGACACTCAACGAGCTGCGAAAGATCTAAGGCGATCGCGATCATGTTCACCCAGTCAGTTTAAAAAGAAATATGATAGCTCTGGCGCACGATCAGCAGATCGAAATAAAAACCAGTCAGAAAAATCTTTTGAAAAGACATCGGACAAAGGAAGGCGATCACGATCGAAGCAGCGATCTCCTCGACATATTTCCAAAGACAAAACCAAGCCAACGCCCGAGAAACGCCCTGAAAAGACGTCATCCTCAAGAGCTAGTCGGTCACCTTCAGACAAAAGAGTCACTTCGAAAGAACGCAATCCCTTCGCAGACAAACCCGTCTACAGAAAACCCGAGAAGAAGTTCGATAGATCTTTTGAAAAAGGTCATTCGCAGTCACACCGATCGCCTACTTCGTCAAGGGAACGAAAAGAACCTGGGTCCGCTAAGGGAAGGTCAAATTCGCAAAATCGATCATTGTCATCTGACAGACGAGATTTGTCCTCGGACAAGTCCAAAAATAAATCCGAGAAGCGATCAGATAATCCCCCATCATTGGAAGCACGTCGGACATCAGTAGACGACGCCAAAAAGAAAATCAGTGATGCTCAATTGACAACTCAGAAGGCTGAAGACACAAAGGATAAATCGAACGAGCAATCTAAGAATATTTTTGACATGTTTGCCGATGAATTAGATGAAAGGGCGAGAAAAGGACTTAATCCTTCTAAGGAAAAAGACATTAAGATATTGGCAAAACCCAAGACTACATCTCCCACTTCAGATAAACGAGGAGTTTCATTGGAAAAACAGAAACCAACAAGCAATGTCACTAAGAGCCCTGCTGCAGAATCGGAAGTGGCCAGAAGATCTCTCTCCTTCGATAGACATAAAGGCTCCCCTGTGCCCGACAGTTTGAAGTCAAGATCAAAGAGTAGAGAGCCACCCAAGAAATCTAATGCTAAATCTCCAAAGGCTTCGGACAAGTCCAGCGTTGTTGACAGAATCAGGTCAAGGAGAGCAAGATCGGATGGGCTTTCGTTTGCCAATGTCTTGGAAAAGAGCGAACAGGATGACGAACAGCAATATAACAAAAAACCAATCAGCAAGGTCAAAGAGAAAAAAGGAAATGAAAGTCCCGATACAGATGATTACATGGACAATTGGGAGAACGAGGTTGACTTTATGACAAACCAAGACAGCTCCACTCCGACAAAACGAATTGAGGTGAAGAAAATAAAGAAAATTAACGCTATAGAGCATATACGGAGAGATTCTCCACTTGCTGAGAAAGAAAAACTAATCGACGGGTTCGGGAAACCTCTACTAGTGAATCCAAGTCCTCCTCCAAAACAAACAAATGAAGAACCAACTACTCCACCGCCTGTAGTATTGGCACAGCCTACCACAGCACCAAAGACTGAACGGGTTTTGACGAAATCCATGTCGAAATCGCCACCAAAACAAGACAAAGTCGAACAAAAAAATATTCTCTTTGGAATGCAGGAGCTGTACGATCAATTCATTCGAAGCGTCGAAGATTCGGGTGTTGACATGACAAAACTAAAGCCTAAAGACAAAACTCCTGAGGCAGAATCCTCTCATGTTGAATCTGAGTCCACAGACCAAAAGGACAGCAATAGTTCTTCTCCATCCACCACCTCGACATCATCGTCTTCTTCATCGTCCAGCTCAAGTTCTTCGTCGTCATCATCATCTGATGATAGCAACGATGATTTGAATGAAGACTCGGACAGATCTAAAAATAAAGCCAAACGCGGCAATCGTGTTGCTAGCGACTTTAAAAAAATCCAACAGCTGGAGGAGAACTTGGCCAACATTCAAAGTATGCGAGCTAATTACGATTCCGGCGATGAAATTGTCGAAGAGTTGCGTAAAATGGAAAATCTTCTGCTTCAGGAAAAAAATCTGATTCTGCAAAAGTATGCCAAAGATGCGACAACTACCGATTCAGGTGTTGACTCGACCAAGAGTAGTTGTGAAAATTTGGCAGTGCAGAAACAGTTTGTGGCCACAATGAGAGAGGCAAACGATTTAGACGTCGTTGAACCAGAGGACACCGCAATTTTCGATGCAAACCGTGAGGCAATCAAATTGACTATTTCCCCTATGAAGCGACCAAAGACGGCAGTCGCTGCTGCCCTATCAACTGCAGTTATTGAACCACTCAAGCAAGAAGAAGATACAGATTTTACCGAAAAGCTTCTAGCAAAACCAGTCAAAGAAGTCGCTATTGTTAAACCGATGATCGACACGAACAGTTCCCGATCCAGTGAGGATCGCCGGTCGAGCGAGAGATATCGCAGGCGGGAAAGCAGATCTTCATCCAGGTCGAGAGGGATGAGACCCAGAATCCGTTCGCTGTCTACCAGTCCCCGCAGAAGAGGTCGTTTTTCTTCGCCCCAGCCGAGGCGCGGTGCAACTGGTGAGTAATTCTGTCTTGAATCATCGATTTTAAATCTATTTATTTTTCTCGCTGTGCGAACTAATTTAAATTTCCTTGCAGGACGTTTTAGAGGGCGTCGAAGTCGTAGTCGGAGTCGCTCGCCATTGCGACGACGAAGACGACCAGACTCATTTCGGCGCGACGGCCGCACTCACTCCCGTTCCCGATCACTTTCCCCATGTCCCTCGGGACGTCGTCGATCTCGCAGCTGTTCTTATGACCGGCCGTTTTCGAGGTCTCCGCTCCCATTCAAACCACCGTCGCCACCTATGCGGAGAAGCTCGTCCCGCAGTCGCAGTGTCTCCCCAGGCAGACGCCGCTCGCAGTCCATTTCTCCACCCTACAACTACAATGGACAGCGTGCGGCCTGTTCATCGTACTTTGGCCAAGATTCGTATTACTATGCAGATCCATCGAATCGTATTTCACTTGATGCTCGCATAAACATAGTACTCAACGGTTCGAATCAAGAAAATGTGGCACAAAATCCCTACGGGGGTTACAACTACAGCACCTACGGCTACATGTCCCAACCTCCACAGCCGGGAGGTCCGCCAACAAACTACCATCACATGAACTATGCCAACCAGTATGTGAATACCTCTGACCAACAGGTCTACTCAAACATACCAACCATAAGCTCGGGAATGTCTAGCTCTAGCTTCTTTTACGAGGAGCAGCCTTACATCCAACCACAGCCATCGTCATTGCTCAAGGAACTACCTAAGGCTGCCGCTGTGGCCGTTCAAAAGGGAAATGTTTTGGAAATAGTGCCAAGCATTGACATGCACACAATAAAGACGGCCGAGGAAAAGAAGGAGCCACCAGAACCTCAAATTGATGTGAAAATCGAGGGCAGTAGTGGCGAGAAGCAAAAGTCAAAGGTAAAGAAAATTTCATCAATTTCATGGAAAGAGGAAGTCAGCAATAGACATATTGCTTCAGCGGTCCTACGGCTAGGCAAAGATAGCGACGGTACAATGAAAGGAATCCTCAGGAAACTTGCTGAAGAAGAGTAAGTCGGAAATTTTTGTTTATAGCTTCTACGAGCTCTGCAAAATTTTTTTCTTTTCTAGGAAATCACTGAAGAAAAAGGTCTATTTCGAGGACGGCATCTTTCCGAACCGAGACAGCGGCGAAGAAGACCGCAAAGCAGTGGACACCAAGATGCGACGTAAGCTAAAGGCCTTGCGTAAGAAACATGGTTTGAAACAGGACAAAATTTTGGAACTAGCAAAACCAGAAAGTAAGCCAGAAGAAGACTCAGTTGCGGCTGAATCAGAATACAAAATTGATCCAGAGCTGGATAGTTTGCCACCACCGCCTCCACCACCTGGCTCACCGCCATCACATTTGGAGCAGCCAGTCTACCTCAGGCCTCCAACACCAACACCACTCTTCTATTTTCACTTTGATGCAGTCGTTCATTCTATGTACGTTTCTCAAATGGAAAATCCTATTCCACCACGCCTACTCAACCCGAAACTGGTGCCACCCAACCCAACTGCTCCACCTACACCCACAGGTGCACCCTTAACCGCAACATCAACTCAGTCGCCATTGAACACGACCTCGCCCCCAAATGCGAATCCTAAAAAGGAGTCCAGTCGAAGTGTTCCTTCGCCGAAATTAACCAAAGTTCCAGCGGTTGCGAGGCATGAAAGTCCCTTGTCAAAACCGGTGATCGATTCGCCGTCTCAACGACCGGCATCTCCGTCGCCTCGCATTTCTCCCCCACAAGTCCATTCGCCGAAGTTTGCAAGCGGATTTGTTTCCGTTAGTGGAACTGCGCGCCAGTCACCTATTGGGTTTACTGGCATTCGTCCCATTGGTTTCGCCCGTCTTCCACCATCGCCACTGACCCGAGCGGGTCATCCACCCACCATGCCTCATCAGTTCAACGTGCCTCCCCCAAATATGACGGGTACGTTGCCACAACCAAACAAAATGATGCAAGGCGCCCCTCCGCCACAGTTCTTTGCACGCGGGCCGCCTCCAGCAGACATACATAACATGCGCAATATTCCACCGCACATGCGGAACATAATGCCGCCTAACCACATGCTTTCCGGTCAGGGTCAAAGTCACATGCAACAACATTCACAGCATTACCCGCAACAGCATCCCCAGCAATATCCACAACAGCATCCCCAGCAACATCAACCCCCGCATTTGCAGCAACAACCACAGCAGCATCTCCAGCAGCATCCCCAACAAATTATGCACCAACATCCCCCGCAGCACCTGCAACAGCATCCCCAGCAACACATGCAGCAAATCCCCCAGCCGCATTTACAGCAACATCTACTGCCACAGCAGCACCAGCTACCACCGCAACACCAAATACCACAGCAACACCAGCTGCCGCATCAAATTCACCATCCACATTCGCATTTGCCGCATCCTCCGCATCCATCACATGCAACACACCCCCAGGCAATGGTGGCTCCCTTCAATCTACAGAGAAACTAAATTCGTTACCAAAATTACAAATTTACTTTGTATTCGTTTTCTGGAGGATCTTTTAAAGATCCTCGATCCTTTTACGCTAAGCTAACAGATACATGAACAAATGGATTAACCAAAATGCTTAAGCTTGCGTTAAGGTCTAGTATAATTTTTACCATCTAAGACAAGTATGCGATACAAAGATCGCAAATAAAATATTATAACTAGTAGTTATACAAAAGGCTTTTATTTACGCTAGGCTCATATAGTGCAGGAACTTTATCCAAAAAATGGGCTCATCTTCGGAAAAAGTTCAACTTAACTGAATCGGTTGTGTTTTCTGTGCCTAATTTGGACAAAGAAGCACGCAAAAAACAAACGTGGAATTCAGTTACTCTTTCACTATCTTTTCCGAAAGTCAAAAAGACTTCATAATTAATTAAGTTGATGATTGTACCTACCCTTAGTGTCCCTCATGGATGCGTGCAAAAATGATCATTAGTTTCTTAGATTTTGCCATTTGACGAAAAGCAGATTTTTGCTACTTTTGTCGAACAGAGCTAGTCCAATTTTGTGATGATGAAACATGCAAAATCGAAAAAGATCAAATTCTTTGACAGAATGAGCAAACGTTTAAAAAAAACGCTATTCATTTGAGGACTAATGATCACAAATATTTTTTTTAAAAAACAGCTTCATTTCCAACCCAAAAATCCTTTTTTAACTGCTTTCTTTATTCCACAAGAAAAATAAACGCCCTTCATCTATTTATTTTCACTATATTTTTATTAAACCTATCATTTATTTATCATTATTATTCATTTAATACATAAAGTAATTTTGTATTATTTTCCACATTATTCTTTATTACAATCGTCCGCAGTGCATCCGTACATTTTTGCGTTTATTTGCATTCATTTTTCAAAACTGCGTTATTTTTGGTGTGAGGATAAAAACGAAATCAACAATCGACAAAATTTACATAGCAATTCACTTTTTGATGGAGCTGGATTTATCTACAATCTAAGACGTTCACTAGTACAAAATTAGAGGAAACAGGTAAATACCTTGCGAGGGCCATCTTCTACTATTACGCGCGCAATTTTTCAAAACCCTAAACAACTTATAAAAACGATATAGAATACTTAGATTATAATTATGCATGTGTCGCGGACAGTACCGGTATCATTATTAGAACGTGGGTGTGTTTTGTGATAAGGAGCCAAAGAAGTCAATCGTAGAATCAAGTCATCACAATTGTTACATTCAACGGAGAAAATACTTCCTGATATCGGATTCGCCTGATTTAGTCGATCTTCACGTTTGAATAAATTTTCCTTACAAAAATGTTGGTACCGGCATAGCCCACAGTGCCGCAAATAAGGCCAAGGCCTCCGCTGAACAGGGCCATGTACCCGAAATAGAAGGCCGTTTGGAAGAGGCCAAACATCCTGCAAAGAATCAGTCAGAATCAGAACTAGTATGTTATGCAAGCCCATCGCCGAAAGAACTACTCACTTTGTTTTAAAGAAGAAATAGTAAAACGAATACGCATATACGTAAATTGACGTTGAGGCGGCTGACATGAAACTCGTCCATTGCCACCGGTAGTCCTCGGCATTCAGGAGAAAGTACGTACAAACAATTGTTACACATACCGTGACGATGGTGAGAATGGTAAACACCAAAAGCATAAAACCGTAAACGTAGTATATTTTATAAGCCCAAAACGACGTGAATATGAAGTACCTGTTAATTTGAAAACTCGTGAAATTACTGTGATTACTAGGTTTGCTTTGTTCACTTACATTTCGATGAAAATCGATCCGAAGGGTAGAACACCGCCGAGGAGAATGATAATCGCTGGTTCCATGAACCATTTCTTCTCGGGTATGGGCCGGGGGACAGCGTTCACGCGACATGGATAGTCCGGCTGGCCATCCAAGTTGCGTCCCACAACTGTGCCGACGAGAGTCAAAGGAAGAATGACAAAGAAGCAAATACAAGTGACAGCCACCATTGTGCCAAAGGGGATAGCCCTAGATGCATGATAGTAGATGGCAATGAAATTGATAAAGAACGCTGTGCCACACACGAACACCGGCACCATGAACGCGGAAACCAACATTTGTCGAATCCACATGCGACCACCTAGGCGAGCATACAGCGATCCTCCAAAGTAGCCGTTTATTGGAGAGGTCGCGGCATACACAAAAATAGCAGTTGAGAGGAGAGAGCCTCGTCTAAAAAGAAGTTATATGGGAGTTTAGGAAATAATACCTGAGAAATAGTTTTTACTACTCACTCCGTGTAGAGTTCTCCTACTATTGCAAAGATGATAACGCAGAAGACCACTGAAATTAGTTGGTATCCAGCTCCTATCATCGCTGAGAAGAGCAGCCCATGCTGAGGTGTTCGAAACACGTCTCCGTGCACTTGTTTCCATCCATATTCGTCGCCTAAGTCGCGTTCCTGGAAGTGAACATTTTGTTGAATTGTAATGTTAAAAGGTGTCTTAAATATTGTGGTTAAAAATTGAAGCTTTAATTAATAATACCACGAGTTTCGCAACAAAGGAATTGTAACAAGAATCAAATTATTCTGTCAAGGAAAAAGAAACAGCAATCAGCTTTGAAAACCGGCGAGATAAAAAAAAACACGATGTGAAAACAGTAAATTGATTAGTTTATTGCAAGGTACCTTATCTACTTGATGCATTTTATAGCTACTTGGCCCATTAGCATCAAGGCGAGCTTCAGCTGGATGGGGACGTCACAAGTGTCGATACTATTTTCGAATGTGAGATTTCAAACGGTTTGATAAGTCAACGCCTCGTGTAATCCAAAGTTTGATCGTTCCAATTGATATCAGACTTTGATCCTTTAATTTTTATTGGGAGATCTTGGGAATACGCTATGTCACAAAGCTGCGTTGCGCCAACGTTAATTTGAAAACTTAAAATCAAACACATTAAATTCAATAGGAGCTACCACAACGTTGCTTCGACCTAAATGCACAGAAACGCACGACAATGGTGCGTCAACGCGCGCAAACCTCCACGACACCGCAGAGTCACCATGCATTGCGAATTGTTACGAGCGTATGTATAGCTTGTAACGCAGTGAAATAATCACCGTAGTCCCCTTAAACCTTTTAGAGATATGAATGGGGCCGACAGGAGATTCGATTTAGCCATGTCCGTCCGTCCATCCGTAAGTAAACAACTTTTAGACCTTAAATTTTAAGATCGGGCAGACGGACATGTTTCATTCAACTCAGAATTCATTTTCGACCATATACCCTTAAAGTCTTGGGGGTCTGTCATTATTATTTCTCTCTGTTACATTTTCGCCTGTATCAAACGTAATATACCTACTTCATTCCTGTGGAATAGAGTATAATAATTATGGGTACATTTTTTTTCATAGTTACTCGCAGTTGTATAAAACGATGAGTAACAGATGTAATCTGACAAGTATTATTCGTGACATTAGCCTCTATGTCAGTGGGCTGAAATTTTTATTTTAACAACTGGATTGGACAGCCATCCGATAAATACTTGAATAATGCCCGTCTGTTTGTAACGGGCTTAGGTGGAAACTAATGTGTGCGTAGAGTAGGTACTACCTGCCCAACTGAACAAACAAATTTTTGAGGAATTTTTCAAAGAAGTAGAAATTCAGTTGAAATAGACACAGTTTAACAGCGGCAGTCGTTCAACTGTACTTTTCTGTCTAGATAGGACTAGCCTTACAAGCTCTACCCTCTTTGGGTTATCGTGTATTTCCATCAAAGATGCCGGCTGATACACACGTACCGTTTAATAAATATATCAATTTGTTCTAATTAGGCTTGACGCTGTTTTAACATCTAAACATTGACACACTTAACGTGTGGCATTTCTTATCTGCGAACAAGTATCTCGCTTGTCACAGCAGTATCTAATTTTTTATGCTTAAGAGTGCAAACTCACCATGTCGTCCATTTCTTCATCTTTGCTGTACCGCGCGTAGTCTTTACGCAAGGTTCTCATGAGAATCATTGACACTAGCCCGACCAAGAAGATGACCATCATGAAGCTGTTGAATATACTAAACCAGTGAATCTGTAATAAGAGAACAGTGTAGGCACACATCGCGAGGTAAGCTAAGGCGTCGGCTTACTCTGTGTTGGAAAAAGTTTGGATCTAGATATTTGTCGAAGCGGTTCTCAAACTTTACAGGACTCTCTTTCCAATTCACTTCGTAGGAGAACTTGATTTTAGCCCCAGGGATGAGGGGTTCCTTCTTTTCCGTGGATAGGTTTATGTCCACAATTTGTTTCCCATTGTAGCCGATGTCGAATTTTTTGTGCGTGTAAATATAGTATTTGCCGTCGCGCTCGGAGCGTTCGCCCACCTTTCCCCAAATGGGTAGGCCGTCGATGTACATTTGGTACCAGTATTCGTTCTTAACTGCATACGTGAACGCTTTTGCCTTGTCCTCTGTTAGGTCGACCATACAGATGACTGTCGTCGCAACATCAACTGGAAATGCAAAAGTACCTTACAGACCTGCACAGAGACAATTAAACACACCAGTTTACTCTTGAAATCCATCTCATAGCCGCTGAACTCAAGTTGTACACCCTGCAGCGCCTCGCTTAGCGTCTCGTGGTAATGGCTGATACCTTGCTTCGAGCCCGAACAGAATGGCAGGGAAAAGTAGGCGTACGTCTCCTGCCTATTGTGGTATGGACCGACTGTGTTCATCCAAAGGACTACCTCTTCGCGATCATTGTACTGAGAAATGGAGTTTTATTAGTTTTGCCAGTGGAAACAGCTTTTTCATTCGCTTACAATGTGATTGTGCTCGTCGCTCGTCGCACCAAACACGCATAAACAAATTATGAATACGTGTGCAAAAAGCATCTTCTCTGCGGGAGTTTTTCGGTAAAGCACTCAGCTGGAATTTTAGTTGTTCAAATGAGCACTGTTTGAGCTTCTTTGCATTTTTTTTTAAGGAGATCTGTGAATTGGAAAAATTGATTTCTGTTGCGGGTAACGAAGAGAATTCTAAACACGTCAACTGACAGGCGGGGGGCAATTTTTTTCGATTCCGTTTTTGCTGGCGTTGACGTTTTGCTGTCGAAGTGTCGAAGAGTTGACAGCCGTTTTGACATGAGAGCAGGACCATCAAGAGACACCTAGCGGATGATAGATCGTGAAGCAAACCATCTACTACAATCTTATGAGAAAGAAGACGATGAGCGACGCGTGAAACAGACTGTTATTTTGCTTTGCTGTTTGTTTGTTTGTGTTCGTTCTTCATGAATTTGTTGATGAATTTACTCACATTTATAAACAAATGTCGGCGGATGGGTAAATTCCTCAATTTCAGCTTGTGGGCAAAACTTTTACATGTCCGAAGTTGCATATCTAGTTGTTTAGTAATTTATGATGATCACGGCCAAAATCCTATAGCTAGTCCCACCAACTTTCTGCATGCATGAATATGAAGAAAATCTTCTAAGATCACAGACCTAAATAAAGCAACGATTCGGAACAAAGATTATGTGATCACCTTACTCAGACGGATTATTTTGTATGATCACATTGACTGTCAAAAAATGTGAAAATCACAGATTACCATAGCTGATTCCGCCCCTGTTTTCTGTCATTTTGGCTCTCAAAAAAAAGTGGCGATGTCATTTCCCAGGAGCAAAAAACGGGCTTGTGACAGATTTGTCGTCTCGTACAGGGACAGTTTCAGTTTCCGTTTTTGATTCTCAAATTCTTGCAAAAGAGCAGAAAATATTATTATTTTATTTGTTAAGTGAATAGGGTGAATCGGATTTATCGGGGGATTTGTTTTTAATCGCTTGCCGAGAGGATTTAAGTTTGTGTGGTAGATCGCGTGATTTGTAGAAACATGGTAGAAAGAGCTACTTTATAAATATAGACTGTATTTTAGAACCAGAAATTTGGCCATGGGTTACTAAGGATTGTTTGTTGTTATAAGATGCTTGTAGTGATAATTCATTGTTTAACTTGAATTTCTGGAAAGTCGTTGGTAAGTTAAAACACCAAGCTGCATGTACCTATAGCTACTTAAATTATGCATTTAAATTCGTGGATATAGCCGACGCACAGTTGAGTATACATACTTGTATAACAAAACCGCTCAAAATTATTTTATGCCTTATTTTGCAAAATAATTCAATGAAAGGCAATACTCTTGTTTGAAATCTCGATCGCAAAAATCTCGAATTGTACAAAATTTCGAATAAAAAAAAATTTCCAAAGACGAAATCTCGAAAAAATCCCGAATGCAAAAAAGTTTTTCGATATTTTTTTAATTTTAAAGATAGTGAAACCTATGAGGAGGTAAAAAAAGAGAGGCAGGGAGCAGCATGTCCCCCCCATTGTCATTCATATATCCTGGAAAATCGCCGCCAATTTTCAAAATTTTCTCAAACATGTGCGTGTAAATGTAGGTACCTCCTTCATTAATTCGAGATTTTTGTAATTCTGAGTTTTTTTGTTCGAGATTTAATTTTTCGAGATTTTTGCTTTCGGGATATCGTAGTACATCCTGTTGAATGATATTTATGAGCAAATTTAGTTTTAATCGCTTGCCGAGAGGATTTAAATTTTTTTGGTTAATATCGAGATTTAAGTGAGATTAGTTTATGGTTTATGTTAGTCACGGTTTAGTGTGAACTATTAGCTTTTCTATTTTATACCATGTCTCCACCAGGCACTAATCCACAATTTATATAAATCTCTATTAAATCCTCTACAAATCACGCGTTTTACCATACAAATTAAAATCCTTTCGGCAATCGATTAAAAATAAATCCTTTCCTAAATTCTTACCCTGTTCACAAGCCTATTTCCTGCACCTTTGTAACAGTTTAAGAACCAAAAAAAAGAAACTGAAACTGTCCCTGTACGACAGATCTGTCACAAGCATGTTTTCTATTGTCATTTTTTCAGCAAAAATAGTTTTTCGCTCCTGGAAAATGACATCGTCATGCTCTTTTGAGAGCCGAAATGACAGAAACAGAGTGTTCGTGTCAAATAAATCCTATATTTGTCCGGTGGAGCCACTTCGTCATTTATTTTTAATCGTGCTATAGTTTAGATATTCTCAACTATTATTATTATTATTTATTTATCAATGGAATTTACAATAACAATATACAAACATGATGATGATGATGATGAAATGAATATACAAACATAAGTACATGTATTAGTTTGCAGCGAGTAAAAGATCCTGAACTATTTAAATTTTCATAGATTAAGTTCCTTATGCCATTCAATAACGCTTGGAGTTGCCTTTGCGAAGTCAGAAAGGTCTCCTGGATACGGCCTTAGAGGGCAATCGGTTACAAAACCGATTATTAATCGGGTTGCTTAATTAAAAAGCTAACCGAACGTATAATTGGGGAGCGACCCCTATGGCAAAGCTAGGCTATTTGAGCTTTATTTGAGCTCGTGTTCTTTACTACTATATTGTTAAAACTTTGGGAGACCAAACTCTCTCCCAAAGTTTGAACAAAATGGTATTAAAGAACACGAAGGATGTATGCATAGCGCACACCTTAAACCACACCCGTCGAAACGTAGGCAAAACAATGATTAAGCGTTTTCATTGAAAAATATTGTGACCAGAACAGCCGAATAACAACAAATCATAGATTACACCAACTGGTCAAGACACCTTTACAAGAGTCATTCTCCTTCTTCTCACTGGTAGGAAAAATTCCTAACTTAAGTTTTGAAGAGAGAAAAATGGATCAAAGACCGAAAAACTGCAGCAGCATTATAATTTTTCATAAAATACTTTGGTCATTGTCTTCCTTGTTTCTTAAGTTTACAGTCGGTAGCTCGTAATATTGGTAGCCACGCTTGTGTGTTTTGATACTGTTGGTTTGCTTTTATTTGTTTTTCAAATACTTGCTCTCTTATGGGAAACCGTAGGAAGAGTTGCCACTTAATGTAAGCATCATTATAAATATTAAGGTTCCTGACGATGTTCGCCTGGCAGCGTTTGAAAAGATCATAAAGCCAGCCATCATTACAATGTTTGTAGAATTGTAAATTGTTGTAATTTTTCATTTTACAATGTCTGTCGACTGTCGGTCGGCTTAACAGTCGCAAATAGGTGAGTCTGAACCAGAACGAGGCAAATCAAATCCAAATAAAGACTTTGTCGTAAGATTTTCAATTGCGACAAAACCAAAGAAGGTAGCGTTCGTTCGTTGCTGTTTTCGAGGGTTGTCTTCTAGACTACTAAACTATTTTAACTTTCTATGTAGGCATATCTCTCTTGCTTTCTACACTTGTATGAATATTTTTTCTGGGAATTGGTACCTTGATCTCGACACCTCTCGACATCTCTGTCCACGATCCAAAGAAAACGACAAGCTTTTTTTTTTTTTGATTTTTGAATGTATGTATCTCATATCTATTTTTAAAATTAGTCTATTATCATGAAGTTTATTTTTACACTTTGCAGTGAAGGACGGTTTGTTATAGTCTTTTTTTTCAATTCATTCCGCGTCTTAACATTAAATAACTAAACTTAATTAGCTGGTGGCGGGTTGACTTCTATACAATTTTGCATAAATACCGTCGCTCGCTAGTAACTGGGAATGATTACCCTGTTCGGCTATTCTGCCATCTTGTAGAACACAAATAAGATCTGCATTGTGGATAGTAGTCAAACGATGAGCAACAACAATACAAGTACGACCCGAACAAGCTGTATCCAGAGCTGACTGAACAATCTTTAAAAATAGTGGTTTGCAACCGTTTTTTTTAAACTTCCTTTCAAATTTATATTTTTACCTTTTCACTTTGTAAGTCCAGTGCCGAAGTGGCCTCATCTAACAAGAGAACCTGAGGATTTCGTACCAAGGCTCTGGCTATGGCAATTCTTTGCTTCTGGCCACCTGATAGCTGAGTACCTCGAGAACCTAATTTCGTTTCAAACCCACTTGGCAGTGTGGTGATAAAGGAATGGGCGTTTGCCATATTTGAAGCTTCTATAATTTCTGACA
This sequence comes from Neoascia interrupta, assembly GCA_947623515.1. Classification (NCBI taxonomy): domain Eukaryota; kingdom Metazoa; phylum Arthropoda; class Insecta; order Diptera; family Syrphidae; genus Neoascia; species Neoascia interrupta. The sequence goes on along the minus strand of OX392463.1, from coordinate 216,358,157 downwards.
TCGGCACCGCCCTAGAGTTGTCACCATAGGCTATGTTCTCAGCAATGGTCTTCTCAAATAACACTGGCTCCTGTGATACGATTCCTATTCGTCGGCGCAACGTGGTCAGTGTAAGGTCTCGTTGAATGTCCTTGTTATCTAAAGACTTTTGATAAAAGTTAATTTTATAAGTTTTTAAGGATTTTCGAGTTTTTCTTACTATTCTTCCACTATTTGGATCATAATACCTCAGCAAAAGCTGCACACATGTAGATTTCCCACATCCAGAAGAGCCAACTAACGCGACTGTCTTACCTTTGAATATACTAAGGTCTAAGCTTTTCAAGACTTGCACATCTGGGCGAGTAGGATAGTGAAAAGAAACATCCTGATATGTAACTCCCTGCGGAGTTTTGTTTGTCTGCAAGCTGTTGTCATAGCAAGGCGATGACTTAATGCGGGGCTTCCTTTCCATAATTTGAAACAGTCGATGGCCAGCAATCAAAGCACTTGTAAAGGAAGGCGTAAACGCCAGTGCCAAAGCCAAAACCATTAGGCCATAGAGGAGGGACTCGGAAACTCTGGAAAAATAGCAATTGACATTTCACAATTCTAAGATGGTAGCTTTTAAAGTAGCCCACTTGATGATGTTTTGAAACTCGATTTTTCCCTCCGAACAGAGGATTCCGCCAATAGTTAAACCAATCGCATATCCCAAAAATAAAATCGACCAACCACTTGCATTAACGGCTCCCCTAAACTTAAGCCTTTTCCTCAACTGTGATTCGTATTTTACAAGCTCCTTGTTGTATTCCTCTATGAGGTGCGGCTCACGGCGCAGTCCAGCTACGGTTCGGACATTTGCTATAGCTTCGGTAGCAATTCGACTTGTCTCTTCTAAAATCCGCTTCTCTGCTACAGCTGATTTACTCATGAGTCTATAGAAAACACAAGAAAATTGTAAAAAAAATATGTGGCTTCTTCTTTGGGCTCTTACCTTGCTTCAAGAACAACTGATCCTACCATGAACGGCGCTGTGCAGAGGCAAGCTAGCGCCATCTGCCAAGAGTAATAAAATGCAATGGATACACAGCATAGAAAGTTTGACACCGCCTGAATTATCCCACTTAAAGGGTAACCAATGGCGCCCTGAACCGTGGATGCATCTCCGGACAGGCGCGCAGAGAGTGCACCAACACTATTTTGCTCTTCATCAAACCAGCCAACTTCCTGCGCAAGAATTGCCTTGAAAGTATGGGATCTGCAAAAAAGAAATAAAATCAGGTGTATGCATGATGGAAATGCGTGGACCTAGCATACCTTAGCGACGCGTGAAACAGACTGTTATTTTGCTTTGCTGTTTGTTTGTTTGTGTTCGTTCTTCATGAATTTGTTGATGAATTTACTCACATTTATAAACAAATGTCGGCGGATGGGTAAATTCCTCAATTTCAGCTTGTGGGCAAAACTTTTACATGTCCGAAGTTGCATATCTAGTTGTTTAGTAATTTATGATGATCACGGCCAAAATCCTATAGCTAGTCCCACCAACTTTCTGCATGCATGAATATGAAGAAAATCTTCTAAGATCACAGACCTAAATAAAGCAACGATTCGGAACAAAGATTATGTGATCACCTTACTCAGACGGATTATTTTGTATGATCACATTGACTGTCAAAAAATGTGAAAATCACAGATTACCATAGCTGATTCCGCCCCTGTTTTCTGTCATTTTGGCTCTCAAAAAAAAGTGGCGATGTCATTTCCCAGGAGCAAAAAACGGGCTTGTGACAGATTTGTCGTCTCGTACAGGGACAGTTTCAGTTTCCGTTTTTGATTCTCAAATTCTTGCAAAAGAGCAGAAAATATTATTATTTTATTTGTTAAGTGAATAGGGTGAATCGGATTTATCGGGGGATTTGTTTTTAATCGCTTGCCGAGAGGATTTAAGTTTGTGTGGTAGATCGCGTGATTTGTAGAAACATGGTAGAAAGAGCTACTTTATAAATATAGACTGTATTTTAGAACCAGAAATTTGGCCATGGGTTACTAAGGATTGTTTGTTGTTATAAGATGCTTGTAGTGATAATTCATTGTTTAACTTGAATTTCTGGAAAGTCGTTGGTAAGTTAAAACACCAAGCTGCATGTACCTATAGCTACTTAAATTATGCATTTAAATTCGTGGATATAGCCGACGCACAGTTGAGTATACATACTTGTATAACAAAACCGCTCAAAATTATTTTATGCCTTATTTTGCAAAATAATTCAATGAAAGGCAATACTCTTGTTTGAAATCTCGATCGCAAAAATCTCGAATTGTACAAAATTTCGAATAAAAAAAAATTTCCAAAGACGAAATCTCGAAAAAATCCCGAATGCAAAAAAGTTTTTCGATATTTTTTTAATTTTAAAGATAGTGAAACCTATGAGGAGGTAAAAAAAGAGAGGCAGGGAGCAGCATGTCCCCCCCATTGTCATTCATATATCCTGGAAAATCGCCGCCAATTTTCAAAATTTTCTCAAACATGTGCGTGTAAATGTAGGTACCTCCTTCATTAATTCGAGATTTTTGTAATTCTGAGTTTTTTTGTTCGAGATTTAATTTTTCGAGATTTTTGCTTTCGGGATATCGTAGTACATCCTGTTGAATGATATTTATGAGCAAATTTAGTTTTAATCGCTTGCCGAGAGGATTTAAATTTTTTTGGTTAATATCGAGATTTAAGTGAGATTAGTTTATGGTTTATGTTAGTCACGGTTTAGTGTGAACTATTAGCTTTTCTATTTTATACCATGTCTCCACCAGGCACTAATCCACAATTTATATAAATCTCTATTAAATCCTCTACAAATCACGCGTTTTACCATACAAATTAAAATCCTTTCGGCAATCGATTAAAAATAAATCCTTTCCTAAATTCTTACCCTGTTCACAAGCCTATTTCCTGCACCTTTGTAACAGTTTAAGAACCAAAAAAAAGAAACTGAAACTGTCCCTGTACGACAGATCTGTCACAAGCATGTTTTCTATTGTCATTTTTTCAGCAAAAATAGTTTTTCGCTCCTGGAAAATGACATCGTCATGCTCTTTTGAGAGCCGAAATGACAGAAACAGAGTGTTCGTGTCAAATAAATCCTATATTTGTCCGGTGGAGCCACTTCGTCATTTATTTTTAATCGTGCTATAGTTTAGATATTCTCAACTATTATTATTATTATTTATTTATCAATGGAATTTACAATAACAATATACAAACATGATGATGATGATGATGAAATGAATATACAAACATAAGTACATGTATTAGTTTGCAGCGAGTAAAAGATCCTGAACTATTTAAATTTTCATAGATTAAGTTCCTTATGCCATTCAATAACGCTTGGAGTTGCCTTTGCGAAGTCAGAAAGGTCTCCTGGATACGGCCTTAGAGGGCAATCGGTTACAAAACCGATTATTAATCGGGTTGCTTAATTAAAAAGCTAACCGAACGTATAATTGGGGAGCGACCCCTATGGCAAAGCTAGGCTATTTGAGCTTTATTTGAGCTCGTGTTCTTTACTACTATATTGTTAAAACTTTGGGAGACCAAACTCTCTCCCAAAGTTTGAACAAAATGGTATTAAAGAACACGAAGGATGTATGCATAGCGCACACCTTAAACCACACCCGTCGAAACGTAGGCAAAACAATGATTAAGCGTTTTCATTGAAAAATATTGTGACCAGAACAGCCGAATAACAACAAATCATAGATTACACCAACTGGTCAAGACACCTTTACAAGAGTCATTCTCCTTCTTCTCACTGGTAGGAAAAATTCCTAACTTAAGTTTTGAAGAGAGAAAAATGGATCAAAGACCGAAAAACTGCAGCAGCATTATAATTTTTCATAAAATACTTTGGTCATTGTCTTCCTTGTTTCTTAAGTTTACAGTCGGTAGCTCGTAATATTGGTAGCCACGCTTGTGTGTTTTGATACTGTTGGTTTGCTTTTATTTGTTTTTCAAATACTTGCTCTCTTATGGGAAACCGTAGGAAGAGTTGCCACTTAATGTAAGCATCATTATAAATATTAAGGTTCCTGACGATGTTCGCCTGGCAGCGTTTGAAAAGATCATAAAGCCAGCCATCATTACAATGTTTGTAGAATTGTAAATTGTTGTAATTTTTCATTTTACAATGTCTGTCGACTGTCGGTCGGCTTAACAGTCGCAAATAGGTGAGTCTGAACCAGAACGAGGCAAATCAAATCCAAATAAAGACTTTGTCGTAAGATTTTCAATTGCGACAAAACCAAAGAAGGTAGCGTTCGTTCGTTGCTGTTTTCGAGGGTTGTCTTCTAGACTACTAAACTATTTTAACTTTCTATGTAGGCATATCTCTCTTGCTTTCTACACTTGTATGAATATTTTTTCTGGGAATTGGTACCTTGATCTCGACACCTCTCGACATCTCTGTCCACGATCCAAAGAAAACGACAAGCTTTTTTTTTTTTGATTTTTGAATGTATGTATCTCATATCTATTTTTAAAATTAGTCTATTATCATGAAGTTTATTTTTACACTTTGCAGTGAAGGACGGTTTGTTATAGTCTTTTTTTTCAATTCATTCCGCGTCTTAACATTAAATAACTAAACTTAATTAGCTGGTGGCGGGTTGACTTCTATACAATTTTGCATAAATACCGTCGCTCGCTAGTAACTGGGAATGATTACCCTGTTCGGCTATTCTGCCATCTTGTAGAACACAAATAAGATCTGCATTGTGGATAGTAGTCAAACGATGAGCAACAACAATACAAGTACGACCCGAACAAGCTGTATCCAGAGCTGACTGAACAATCTTTAAAAATAGTGGTTTGCAACCGTTTTTTTTAAACTTCCTTTCAAATTTATATTTTTACCTTTTCACTTTGTAAGTCCAGTGCCGAAGTGGCCTCATCTAACAAGAGAACCTGAGGATTTCGTACCAAGGCTCTGGCTATGGCAATTCTTTGCTTCTGGCCACCTGATAGCTGAGTACCTCGAGAACCTAATTTCGTTTCAAACCCACTTGGCAGTGTGGTGATAAAGGAATGGGCGTTTGCCATATTTGAAGCTTCTATAATTTCTGACATCGGCACCGCCCTAGAGTTGTCACCATAGGCTATGTTCTCAGCAATGGTCTTCTCAAATAACACTGGCTCCTGTGATACGATTCCTATTCGTCGGCGCAACGTGGTCAGTGTAAGGTCTCGTTGAATGTCCTTGTTATCTAAAGACTTTTGATAAAAGTTAATTTTATAAGTTTTTAAGGATTTTCGAGTTTTTCTTACTATTCTTCCACTATTTGGATCATAATACCTCAGCAAAAGCTGCACACATGTAGATTTCCCACATCCAGAAGAGCCAACTAACGCGACTGTCTTACCTTTGAATATACTAAGGTCTAAGCTTTTCAAGACTTGCACATCTGGGCGAGTAGGATAGTGAAAAGAAACATCCTGATATGTAACTCCCTGCGGAGTTTTGTTTGTCTGCAAGCTGTTGTCATAGCAAGGCGATGACTTAATGCGGGGCTTCCTTTCCATAATTTGAAACAGTCGATGGCCAGCAATCAAAGCACTTGTAAAGGAAGGCGTAAACGCCAGTGCCAAAGCCAAAACCATTAGGCCATAGAGGAGGGACTCGGAAACTCTGGAAAAATAGCAATTGACATTTCACAATTCTAAGATGGTAGCTTTTAAAGTAGCCCACTTGATGATGTTTTGAAACTCGATTTTTCCCTCCGAACAGAGGATTCCGCCAATAGTTAAACCAATCGCATATCCCAAAAATAAAATCGACCAACCACTTGCATTAACGGCTCCCCTAAACTTAAGCCTTTTCCTCAACTGTGATTCGTATTTTACAAGCTCCTTGTTGTATTCCTCTATGAGGTGCGGCTCACGGCGCAGTCCAGCTACGGTTCGGACATTTGCTATAGCTTCGGTAGCAATTCGACTTGTCTCTTCTAAAATCCGCTTCTCTGCTACAGCTGATTTACTCATGAGTCTATAGAAAACACAAGAAAATTGTAAAAAAAATATGTGGCTTCTTCTTTGGGCTCTTACCTTGCTTCAAGAACAACTGATCCTACCATGAACGGCGCTGTGCAGAGGCAAGCTAGCGCCATCTGCCAAGAGTAATAAAATGCAATGGATACACAGCATAGAAAGTTTGACACCGCCTGAATTATCCCACTTAAAGGGTAACCAATGGCGCCCTGAACCGTGGATGCATCTCCGGACAGGCGCGCAGAGAGTGCACCAACACTATTTTGCTCTTCATCAAACCAGCCAACTTCCTGCGCAAGAATTGCCTTGAAAGTATGGGATCTGCAAAAAAGAAATAAAATCAGGTGTATGCATGATGGAAATGCGTGGACCTAGCATACCTTAGCCTGGTTGTAAGCCAAACTCCGGCTAGATTAAACAGGTATGTCTGTGTGAAACAGGCTACTCCTGTTGCCAACCCAGCAAATACAGCAATCAAACAGAGAACAGCTGTGCGACGTATAGCTTCTTCTGGGTCAGGCTCAGCTAAACTTCCAAAAAACTCACCAAAAATGAATGCGTAGGTTGGTTGGGAACAGCCATAAAGCACGGCGCATATCGTTCCAAAGATTAAGATTTTCCATTCCGGCCTGGCTATCTTAAGGATGTCTAGGAAAGTCTTAAGGTACGGGGTTTGTTGCTCAGCAGACTCATCAATATGAATGTCCTTCTGAATCAAATTGTCGGAAAAACTGACTTTGCCAAGAAGTTTCGAGGAAATTTTTCTTTTTAGGTCAGGCTTACTGCCCGGCTTTACTGGAAAAAAGAGACAAACTTTAGAGACAATTCCTTAGAAAAAATTCAAGTGGCCAAATCACTTTGGTTAAATGGCGTCTTGTTAATCTTAATACCTTTATTGAATTCGTCATCTTCATTGACTTCGTCCTTGTCACCATCATGAGCTGTTACCATGTCAAAGTACTTTCCACGCAGCTTCATCAATTCTTCGTGTAAACCCTCCTCCACAGCTTTCCCATCGTGTATGAAAATAATCCTATCAGCGTCTTTAATGGCCGATAGTCGATGGGAAACAACAATTGTAGTGCGCCCTCTGCTTGCGGCGTTCAGAGCTTTTTGAACTAGCTTCTCAGAGTTATAGTCCAATGCAGAAGTAGCCTCATCAAGTAACAGTATTTTAGGGTTTTGTATTAAAGCCCGGGCAATAGCGATTCGTTGTTTCTGGCCACCTGACAGCTGGATTCCTTTTTCGCTAATTGAAGTATCATAGCCCTAAAAAATGGGTATACTTTAAAAGAGCTTCCTTAAATGATTAATTTATTAAAATTAACTCACCTGAGGCAGCTCTTTTACAAATTCGTGAGCTCCAGCAGCTTTTGTAGCTTCTTCGATGTCCTTCTCCGTTGCATTGGGATTTCCGTGCTTTATATTCTCACCTAAAAGGAAAAAATTATGCCCTCTTTTACGTAATGTATTCTTTATTTGTACCCACCAATTGTTCCTTGAAAAAGCACCGGTTCCTGGCCCACAACAGCAATATTCGATCGGAGCCATGAAACATTGTACTTCCGTATGTCCAAGCCATCAACAATCACATTGCCAAAAGCGGGATCGTAGAATCTCTGCAAAAGCTGCAAACACGTAGACTTGCCACACCCAGAGTGGCCTACTAAAGCTACAGTTTGTCCAGCTGTAACTTTAAGGTTAAATCCTCTCAGCACAGCAATGTCCTCCCTCGAGGGATACTTGAAGAAAACATCTTGAAACTCAATATTGCCATCCACCGAACCTTTTGGAGTTTCTCCTTCGGTTGACATTGGGTCAATTTTTGTCGTTGAATCAATGATCTCGAAAATCGGAACTGCTGATCCCTTAGCCATAGAGAAAGCATCTAGAAAAGGTGAACACCTTCCAATGTGGGCAGCTCCTACCATAATTCCAAAGAAAACCTGCAAAGCATGAATTAGTCTGCGGAAGTAATGGACCGCGTTTTACTCACTATCGTGAGGACAGCTGGTGTGTATTCCTGATGGTCAGCCTGGCCGCGATCATTCAAAATCAAGTGTACTCCATACCAAAACGCCGCAGCTACAGAAAAAAACAGCATCGACTTGGTGACCGCATCTCCAACTCCGGAAATGACGCCTTTCTTTTTGCTAGCTTTACGCGCTGGAATTAGCAACTCATCGTATCGATCAGTTTCTAGTTTTTCGCCCCCAAAAGCAACCACTGTACGCACTGCGCTTATTATTTCCTCAACTAAACTTCCAGCATTCACGTAGCAATCCTGCTCACGTATGGTAAACTTGCTTTGGACCTGATAAAGTGCTAAAATTAGTGAAAATGGAATCGATGGCCAGTCAGAAATTACCTTGGCTACAATATAATTGCAAAGGACCACAATGGGAATGTACGCACTAATGGCCAGGGTAAGCTTCCAGCCGTAAGCAAATGATATGGTGATGGTTACAATCACACTCATGCACAGGGTCATAATGTGACCGAATTTCTCGGAAATTCCCTCGCGAATTTTCTCCATGTTACTAGGTTTAAGGCAATTTATTAAGCGTGATTCCTTCGTAAAAAAAATATGAAACTTACTCGGTCATCCGAACTGCAAAGTTCTGGTTACTTGCTATGTCGTGCCATCCAATATCCTTTCGTAAAGTCGCTTCGAAAAATTTCTGTCTCATCTTTACGATCATTCTTAGTCCGGCGATGTTCATCAAATCTACGTACACTACTCCCGACAGGAACATCAATACCGCACAAATGCTCATATTTATACCAAAGGACCATGAATCGTTGCGAAGTTCTGCCATGTTCTCTTCTTTTGTTGCATTAATGCTGATAAAAAAAGTTTTACAAGGACGCTATTGGTCAGAGTTGTATACTTACAGTGTTTTTCCTCCCCCAAATAAAGGTAAAAAATGGGCTTTCGATGATATTCCCACACCAAGGTTCCGATCGACAAGCATTGCGACCATTTCACCTAGTATGATCAAGGTCAATGGATCGACAAGGGCCTTGACAAGGCACGCAATCACAGACAAAAATATCAAAAAGTAGTCCCTTGGACTGGCGTAGCGGAAAAGTGTTAAGAATGTGACTGGCTTTGTTTGCTCCATCTTGGACTTATCATCAGAATTGCTGAAATGAAAAAGGAAGTTACAGCTTTTAATGCTCTTAAATTTGTTGATATGAAATAGAGAACTGGGGTTAGAATTATGTTGTACATAATTGGATAAGTTGTTAAGTCGCAAGCTCAAATAGAACAATGCCATAGAAATCAAGTTTTTGGACTTGGAAATTCCGCTTTCCTTACTTAATGCTATAAGAGGCAGAAAATAGGCTCAACTCATATGTTTCATTATTTGAAACGCTGCCGCTGGTCCAGCTCATCTATAAGTTCCTGATCTTATTTACTTATCGACCACATACATAAATATCATCAGCAACCTACGTCTTAAACCTGTCTAAGTCCTGAAAAATATCGCAGAACAAGTTTTTTTAAAAATCAGTGTCACGAAAACAGGAAATGCAACTAACAGATTTAAGAAAGCGCACTAGTTAGTTAGTTATGACTCTTTATTTACTAAATGAACCTAACAATATTGAAATAATTCTTAGTCCATTATGGTTTGGCCGTGGGCCGTCTAACAGATTGACATTATTAATTTTTCAGAGTTGTAAATGAAGAACATGAGTGAAAAATAAAGAAAATGAAATTCAATAAAGATTAATTATGTTAAAAAAACATTCTTCGATAATTTGAGTTCTGTATCGCAGTGCAGTTTTGATGAAGTGGTACAGCAAGCTCCATCCTTGTCCATTAAGGACTCCCAGACACTGATCTTCCTCCATTGCATACGTGCCGAAATGGCTGTGGCGAATTTCTTTCAGAATGGCACATCTCGCAAGGAAATGGAATACATCCTCCCGTTCCCTCAGGTTACAAAGGCTGCAAATAATTGAGAGCTCCGGATGGTGCGGTATATAATTAAGGGGCAATAATTCTCCTCTTATTTTAAAAATTGTACTTAAGAAATGTACATCGATCTCGTTCATAAAGTATGTTCTTTCCAGAAGGTTGTACTGTAGCTGGCTGTAATACAGCCTGTATTGCGATGACTGAGCCTCGCTGACAAATTTCCTGTCCTACATTTGCTAAAAGCGTCTTGAATTTTTCCATTAGAAGTGCGGGTTGTTTGGCGGATGTAATTGATAAACTGTAGTTCCGGTCAGACGTTAATTTTTCCCATTCTTGGACACAGTTGCTCCTGGTGGACAGAATGTGCAAAAGCACTATCTTCGGCAATCTTTCGCTACCCATAGCCATAACTCTAGCTATAAAATCAAAGTGTAGTTTGAGTGTATCCAGGAACATGGGAGCTATTCCAGTTTCCAAGTGTAGCATGTAGTTTGGAGTGGAACTTGGTAACCTGAATACCCTCTTGATAAAGTAACGGAGAGATTTTTCAACTGAGTCGAACGAGCAATAACCCCACACCTGAGCTCCGTACAGGATAATGGACTTTATGGCTGTCTGAAAGATTTTAAACTTCGAACTATGGCTTACGTGGACATCGTTAAGGCAACTACTCCAAATTGAGTCTACTGTGCGCTTCGCTTCAGCTAGTTTGCTTTGAAGGTGCTTAGCCATGCTAAGGTTTGACGTTATCAGAACTCCAAGATATTTATACTCTCGCACGATTTCAATCGGGTCCCCATCAAACGATCACTTTTCATACCGAGCATATCTTCCATTTCCCTTTCTAATGATCATTATTTTGGACTTGCTTAGATTAACAGACAGGTTCCATAATTTACAGAGGGTTTCAAGACGGTTGATCATAAGCTGCAAGGACTCTACTGTTTCAGCCAGGAAGACAATGTCATCTGCAATAATAAAGCTAGTATCTTCGCGCCATTCAGCTTAATTCCACCTTTCACCTCATCCGTTATATCATTGATGAATAGAATGAACAGCAAAGTGCTCAGAATGCATCCTTGTTTTACACCAAATTATGTTGGAAAAAACCTGGACAAAAATTGACCATCCCATACACAAGCTAAATTGTTGTCATACATTGCGCTCAGTATGTTTATGATTTTTTGTCGATATTCCGTAGTTGTGCAGCTTATAGAAAAGTTTCTCGCGCGAAATGGTGTCAAGAGCCGCTCGGAAATAAACCAAAAAACATATAACTTTTTGTTTCTAGAAACCGCACTATATAAAAAGACTCACTCAGTGAAAATGCAATCACTGCGCTAAGCTGTAATGCACCAGTGTGTAGAGTGTTCCCCATTGACTGGAGATTTTTGTAAGCCTTTTACGGCTATGCAAGTCTTACCTTAAAGTTTATCAGAGAAACCTAGTTCCCCAATTTCAACGAATAAATATGAAGAATACGGCTTAATCAAAATAAGTGTAAAAATTAAATAAGGTAGAAGGTACACCTATCACGTGCTTTCAAGACGTTTCATATTTTTATTATTATTCGCTTTTGTATTTGTTTAATCGGTTCTATATTGCGCATCAAATATTTGTTTAAAAAAAAGAAACCGGTGTTTTACTAAAGTAATTTGTGTAAAGTAGATCGGAAAAAGGCCGCAAATATAAGAGTTAAAGGGTTAAATTTATTTATTAACACCGAACTTCTCACCAACTATTAAGTTATGACTGTTCGATATTTCGAAAACACTTTACACTTCGATTTGGTGCTGCGCTCTATTGTCTTACTTGTGTGCCTGTATAAAACATTTATTAAGTATGTACCTACCTACTAAGGTCAAGACAAAAAAGACTCTACACGCACACCTATTTCAATGTAGGTATTCGGCAATGAAATTAGATGACCACAACTCGAATTTTTAGCATGTCCTGATGTTAACTTTTGTCAATTACTGTTATTGATTTCCTCTAAAATGCCGTGCGAAATACATTTTTTATTTCCTTAGGTTCCTAGATGGCCTTCAACTCCTTTTGTGTGTGCAACTCGGCTTTAAAAGGTAATATTTTATTTAAATGCTCAATGGGAACAGGTTAAAAGGGGACAAGGTCAGTGGCGTGGTAGGCCAAATTTTCGTCGAGTTAAAGGTATCTGCCCACGATTTCCATCTATACTAGCTTAGTAAATGGATATTTGAAATAGAATAATGTAAACTTTAAGGTTTTCTTGTATTCAAGTCAATTGTGAGCGGTAGGCGGGTTTTATCAAATTTATACTTTGTCTCTACGAATGATGAAAAATCCACACGCCAATACCGAAAGACAGATGGACGGACGTTCATGGTTTTATTAATATATAGAGATACAAATATCTCTAAAAGGTCTTCTACCATATGTATTTCACTATATTACTGTTATGTGGTGACAAGAAAAAAGACATGCAGGAATCGCTGAATGCACCTATCGATTCACCTTACGACACAAATTACTGAATAACTAGATATTCAACTTGCGTCCCTCTTACCCTCCAATACCCATTTGTTTACGTTTTTTTATAAAGCCTTTAAGGCTTTTTTAAAGCTTTAAATTTCCGTGTCGGTGAATGAACCTTACGCGATCAGCTGATGTAAGAGCTGCAAAACGAAATTGCATAGAAATGACGAATTCATGAATTTACTCACATTTGTAAACATATGTCGGAGAATGGGTAAATTCATCAATTTCAGATTGTGGGCAAAGCATTTACATGTCCGAAGTTGAATACCTAGTTATTCAGTAATTTATGCTTTACTAGCACACCCGGTCGATTCAGTAAACGAACACACCCAACTGTCATTGCAGTCAGCTGACAGCAAAATGATATTCGAAGTTCGAATTTCTTTATCGAAAATATCCCCTCCATGGAACTCAGCGGCAAAATACCAATGGAAAATTACGAAAGGGGATGCATAGAACGTACTAGAAGGTGTTTAATTTGTATAAATACACATGTGACAGGCTCGTTCGTTTTTATTTTAAACGTTCACGTGTGAAAATCGGTAGTAAAGTAAAAAGTGATTGAATTGAAATAAAGATTTTGGAGTTTTAGCCTCCGTCCACACTAGTATTCAAAAAATAAAAGTAAAATCGAGTTTTATTTGACGAACCCCCGGCCGAAAACATATCATTACAACCTTTGCATTAAAATTAATTGCTATTGGTTGTTTTTAGGCTATTCGTGTATGCGCTAAATAAAAATCTGAAATTGAAGTCGTTCTTGACCACATTTGTTAGAAAAACTCATAAGCAATTTAATTTAAGATCTGCACTTAAATGCAGAATGGTTTTAAAAACAAACAAAGTTTAAGTTGCATGACAATTGTATCATTAGCTAGCTACCAATTTCTAGCCTTGAGCATGAGAGGTGAAATTTTACACTCTCTAAATCCGAAGTGCCAACATTTTTCAAATCTGCCCTGCCAGATACACCAGCAATCGGTTTAAATGTGCAACAGTACCTCCATCAGTGCTTTTAAAACTGTATAAGGTATCTTAAAAGGCTGAAGTTTGACATTTACCATATCCTGGTGATTGTAACAAACCGACGCAAAGGAAAAATAAAGTCGGAAGACCTCCCCTTGTGGGTGTGGCATCAATTAATAAAGTCATTTTTTAAATGCATTTTTGTTTGGTTCCAAATCGAAAAATTTATTTAATGTATTCCTACATTATACATTAAGTAAGCTTTAAGGCATTTGAACATTGTCCAAATTTTAATTTAAAATTTAAGCATTGTTCATAAGAAATTCTCATATAAGGTTAAAAAAAAAACAAAAAAAAAAATATTTAAAAAAAACTTTAATTTGTCAAAAAAAAAACATGTTTAAAAACAAAACCTAATTAAGAACAAAGTTAGAAGTAAAATCAAGCATATAAGATTGCACCAAACTCCATTCTAGATTTTGTATGAAAAAATTTGAGGCCACAACCATTTTTAGAGGTCGAATTTACAAAATTATTTGAGTTTGAACCAAAAATTTAAAATTAGATATACATTTTAGCCACAAACTGCTTATTGATTTATTTATGGGGGTTGTTTATTTTTTGATTTATAATTAATTTATAATGGAGGAGATATAACATCGAACTGTACGGGCTGTACAGCGATACCGACCTAGCCAAAAAAGAGTCAAAACACAACGTCTACGATGGCTGGGTCATCTAGAGCGGATGGACACCAACGCCCCGGCCCGGAAAATCTTCGAATCCACACCGCAGGGACGACGCGGTAGAGGAGCACCGAGACTCAGGTGGCGCACGCAAGTGGAAGGGGACCTCAGCCAACTTCGCGTGCGAAACTGGAGACGGCTAGCTAGAGACAGAGCTGGCTGGCGAAGCTTGTTGGCTGAGGCCAAGGTTCACCCCGGACTGTAGCGCCACCTTAAGTAAGTAAGTAAATTAATTTATAATAAATTATGATAAGTTAAATTTTTATTATGATTTTTAAAAATTTATATTATGATAAGTTAAATTATTTTAAAATGAAAAAAAGTAACTAACAAAAATTAATTTAAATTGTAGATATTCAATTTGTAATTATGTTTATTGGTGTAGGTACACTGGCCAAATTCCTTAGAGGAGAAATCTTAAAATCATTTGAATATTCAATTCTTCTACAATTTATTGCTAAGGAGCTCATCTTGTTTATTTTTAACGAATCTTAGCAGTGAAAGATAAGAAGCAATTTTTTTTTCGAGCTACTCGAAGTCGAGGCGCCGAAAGCCATCATTTTAAACACATTTCTCAACATGGTTCCAATATGGTAAACTTGGTCTCGACCAATTTCGAAGTTCTCACACAAGGATACTTTCCAGTATTGGTATTTCAGTGTTCAAAGGTCGAATCGAACACAAATTTTTATTTACCTACGTCGCATTTTTAAAAGTAAAAATATGATATAAATTAAAACTGTTTTTGGTTTACTGGGTAAAAAAATAATTAAATTTTGATTTAGTGTCAATGACATCCACAAATTGAGTTAGTCATTTGTTGTGTTAAACAATTTTCATCTGACCGTAATAACTAGCTACTATTAAGGTTGCTTTGTAAAAGTTTGATATCTAATAAACGAAGGACGTAATAATTATGGGTTAAGGGGCGGATTAAGATAAAGTGCCGCCATGGGCCAAACTCTTTTCGCTGCCCCTACCAAACCATTAGAAAACTCACCGTCAGTAAAAATATAATGTAAGTTATAAAAGCATAATGGCCGTAATAAAGTTTTTTTTTTAAACATGTGTTTCAATCGGATGTAAGATGACAATGATAAATTGTTTGTTTAACTGTTAAAATCTTTCGGCGTGCTTTGATGGAAGCAAAATCACATATATATCGCCATCAAAACTTATGTCCCGCACAAGGCTCGCTTCGCTATTTTATCTAAATCGTTCAGTTTGACGTTGACGCTGGTCATTGTCCCGCTGAACAATTTGTGCCAAAAAAAGGAAAGGTAAAAAAATGCTAAAAGCGATTTCTACGTTTGGTAAAATGGTTTGCCTGTAAGATGTTTAACTTACATTATGTAGGTACCTACCTACCAAGCAGAAAAAATACTTCCAAGATGATAAAAAGGTTTCTGATTGATAAGAGATAGCAGGAACTACAATTTTTATATGTAAACAACGTATGCCGCCCCCAAAAATTTGCCGCTAAAGGCCCGGGCCCCACGTGCTCCTAGGGCTAATCTGCCCTTGATTGGCTTAGAACTATTTAATTGAATAATTTATATCAAAGGCAGCTATAAGTCATTCATTAACAGGCAAATTAGGATTCACGGATAAGTTGAATTGCTTATTTGAGTCGATAAACTTAATATGTATTGGGGTTTAGTTTCAACTTCATAATTTAGAACTATTTAGACACGCAGCAAAAAAGTACATACTGCTAATAGAGAAACTTCTATGAGTTGGCATTATACTCATACTTTACGCATTTTCATGCTAGTCATAACCAGGGTTGGTAACCAGTTTACCTTACATTTTCTACACGATTAACTACGCGTAGCTTATACGTTTTTTACATGGTCTTATTTGTTTGCTGCATTACTATTAAAAAACTAATATTGTACTCCAGCGGAGGCTGAATCACTCAGCCTCACAGTCACACGTTCCCCAAACCCCTTACTGTTTCAGAACTGCCTACCTATAGCAAAACAATATCTATATATAAAAGCTGTTCTGACAGTTGAATTTGAAAGTGTGTGACAGCTGACTGACAGGTTGTCACACACTTTCAAAGGTGTGAGGTTGAGGTTTGCATGTGTTAAGTGCATTTTTATACCAAAATTTTTTATTCAAGCGCGCCCCCAAAAAGAAGGCGGGGTAAAAATTTTCCACTTATTGATTGTGTTCAAATATATATTAGCTGGCATAAAAAGCAATAATTTCTTGATTACAAGCAAAAATTTTGTATACAAACATGGTTTGAAAAATGGCAAATCTGAAATCCCAATCACAATACACTAACGCAAGAATAATGCATACTAGATTTCAGCGTCCTACGACAATTTCGATTTTTCACGCTATTTAGTAAAGTGGGCGGATTTAAAAATATTACAGTTGTACTGCTTCGGGACCCAAAAAGCTAAGATATGAGGTTTCAAGTTCCTAGCTCAAAATTTAAGACCTAAACACTAACGACAGACAGATGGACAGACGGACGGATATGTCTCAATTGAACCACAAATCGATCTCGATCATATGCCTTTGAGGCCTTGGAGGTCTACGAGGTTTATTTCTCAATGTTGCAAACTATGAATCCAACTTAATATACGTTCTATCCTATGTGATAAGGTATAAGAAAACGTGTGTCAAGGAAGTCTCTAACACTCCTTAAAAGATTTTTTAACCGTTTTTATACCATTTCTTTGAGTGCAATAGTGACACTTACACGACATCAAAAAAAAAAACAAGTGAGTAAATGCAAGAATTCGTCTGTGACAAACTTCTAGCTATATACCCAACCCTATACCGTGTAACACCAAATGGTATAGTAATTATTTGTATAGGCCACACCCTCGAAAGTGGGCGTGGGCTAAAAATTCAAATCAATTAATTGTAATTTCGTTAGAATCATGACAAAATGCGTTAAAACCGAAAATTATTTCGGAAAAAACAGTTTTTTCTATAAACGCCCTTAAAAGTGGGCGGAGCTCAAAAGTTTATGGACTAAACTTAGCAAATAGTACTGTCTTTAATATTTGTCAAATATTTTTTTAAATTTGGAGTAAACTTTTCGAGAAATCGCGTTTTTCAAGATCTAACATGTTAAAAGTGGGCATGGTCGCTATTGTCCATGGTCGGCGGTCCAATTTTTGCCTTCTTAGACGTTTTGGGCCATTATTGCTCTGTACCAAAATTTGAGTTCCTACGCCTTGTTTAACTTCACCAAAAAGCATTTTGAAAGAAAATAGAGGTTGTCTTTCATTGTAGCATTAAACTATGCATTAAAATTAATATAACCTGGGTCGGGTATAAAAAGTGCTACATAAACCACCCTAATCTCAAGTGCTAAAGTTGTTAAAAAATGCTAATGGCAATTTGGCTTAACCAATTTCGGAAAAATATTTCAAGAACCTTAGCACGCTGTATCTCTTAACGGTTTGGGACCAAATTCACAGTCAAAACCTAAGTTTCAATTGTTTTCAAGCATTTTCACAACAAACAAGACAATTTTTTGTGGAATTTGTTTTGATAACAAACTTAAGGAGTTGACGCCCTGCAGTGATCGTACTTAAAATCTTTAAAAAATTGACGTCAAAATTGAATCACAGTAAAACGGGTCCAGCATCCAAGCCGTAAAAACCTTTCTCTAAACCTTTCTAACCTTTCTTTACCTGCCTTTACCCTCAATAAAAGCTGTCGGACCGCTTGTTTTGTGTATGACTTCATACTCGACCGTACTTTTTTTTTTTTTTCGTTCGTTAGCGCGACAACCATTCAGTCCTTTATTCAACTTCGAGAGATACAATATTTGTTATGGTTCTAAGACATACCCGTTTACTGTTAACTTTTTGAAACTTTTTTTTTTTAATTTCTTCTCTCAGGAAAGGTCAACCTATAATACTGAAACAGTACCCCGAGATAAAAATAAAACTTATTTTCAGGCTTCAAAGTATTGATTTCGAGTAATAAAATATAAAGTTTGTTCTTTACTTAGTCTCAAGTCGATTTCTTTTCGTAAAAAGAGGTAAATGATGCGCGCCTTTTTGCAGTTTAAATTTGATTAAATCCAAATGAAGATTTCTGTCTGCAGAAAACTCAAACTCATTTCCTTATTGGGCTGATTTGTGCAGTGCAGCTTATGCATTGAATAAGGGTCATTATTGAATGGCTACTTAAATTCGACTTCTCGCACATGCTTCTTACAACAAATTTACTGAATTCGACTTTTACATTCACAGAAAACCAGAAATAGAAACCTTTGACAAAAACTAGTATTTAAGTTGCCAATTTTTTTATAATATTTTCAATGAATTAATTTCTCTTCCTCACAATTTCATGACAAAATCTTTACAGACAAATGCCAAGATCTTTCTTTGAGTAAGAAATACAAGTCCAACATCCTCCGATTTGTTTAAAACCTCGCCTACCCCCTAGAACTGGATAGGATTAGCTTAGGTACAAAAATATTTAATTCATATTCATTATTTTGAATGAAAATTTATGCCAAAGATGAATTTGGGTTTGGGTTGATGCATATTTTTAGGTCTATACCGTCATGATTATTTTTTATGAATAAATTAAGCTCTACTCCTATCGATGACCTTTCAAGGCGTCTCCATAAGATCAAATTCCGAACCGACTTCCACAACAACACATTCCATTCAAGATATGAATAAAGCATAGAATCGATTGCATTTAAATTAATAAACAGACCCGAAGTGATGACGTTTGATAGAACACAGACATTTTAAGAACAAACCCGAAAATTCAACTCACATTCTTAGCATCCAAAATCACAACACAAACTATTGACGCAACGGTCGCTGTCCACCAAAACAAAAAAAGAAATTTTTAGCTTTTAATTTGTTTTGAATTTCTTGGAAAAAATCTTAATTAAATTTGTAATTCAAAAACCATTAGCTACATACCACTCACGTAAAAGTTAAAACTACACTTGATTCTATGATAAGGTTGTGTTAATTAACACTTTCACTAGTTTTACGAACCGCTATTGCTTAAGCACTTCTTAATCCATATCACGAATCTTATCACAGTTGGATGCAATAAACGATTTACTGCATTTAAAGGCACATATCAGTTCGGTGACTGACGTCTCCACAGTTAAAATCTAGATTCTTTGTGTAATTTTTGATTCAAATGGAATCACTTTTTTGTTGATATACTTAAAACTCCAGCCAAACAAAAACAAGTTCTTGTTTAACTTTTCGAGTTTTTATTTTTGGGTTTAAGAACAAAATACCGTTGAGTTTTTTTGATTAAGTACGTAAAGTACTTATAAAATACTAATATTACAATGTTATTTGTTTCTAAACTCAATTCTTAACGTTATGTACAGCAAACACGATATAGAGAAACAACAAATTTATTCGAGCAACTTTACAAGCTTTCGTCGCTCTATCATCTTTAAGACTAACATAACAGGTCATGTTCAAGTTCCTGAATGCCTCCCAAAGACATGCCGCAAGTTAGACTAAAGAAAGAAACAGCTGTCTATGGTAAAAATGCGTCACAAAAACATGTGCACGAGAACTGGATTTTATTTAAATATGAATTAATTCATTTTAATATAGCTAGTTTAACCTATACATGTACATTTAGAACGAAAAATAACACTCCATTTACATAATTAACTTTCATTTTATTGTTATTTTCGGAAACTTCTTGAATGGGTTTCATAATTTTGAAAAAAAAAACTGTACAAATGAAACCTCAACCCTACCTTCTGGTAAAAATTTGTTTCCCAATTTTTGGAAAGACAATTTTTTAGGTAATCCGGTCTAGAACAACAAACCTGTTTACTTTTGATATATAATCAATGCAGATATAAGTTGAAGTCATTCGGCGAGTGTATAGAGCCGATGTTTTGAATATTCTTAGACAGACGTCAACGTCATTAATAACGAGTGGCTTAGAAGAAATGTGTTTATACACTCGTGTTTCAGATGAAGAAACCATTAAAAAAGCTGCACAGCTTGGTCACGTGATTAATTCTGGTTTTTATTAGGATTTTGTTTTATCTTAATAGACCTGTGAGAAGGTACATGAGCCATGTATGGAACAGGAAAACACTGTTGATAACTGAAAATGGCGAATCGTTCAAAAGCCCATCCCAATTGACCCCTGCCATCGCGTTATAAATTTTGGTTGTTAAATTTTTGTTTTTATTAAATTTAATGGCTTCTTAATATTCATCAGTTGAGAATCTCCTTCAAGAAAATTGGCGTAGCATCAACTCCTTTTCAATAACATCGTATATTTTGTTCAAATATTTTATCAGATTCGGTTTCAGATTCGGTTCAAATGAACGCATTTTTTTATATAAAAACAAGTGGGAAAGTGCAATAGCGCGTACGTAAAAACTGCAATCCGTCTGTGACGGATTGCAAAATGCCCTACTCTATACCAAAAAAGAAAATAGCCACGCCTCTAAATAGTGGGTGAAATATAAAAATATGACTGTTGAATGCTTTCTACGCTATAGGTGGTTGCATACATTTTGGTGTAAATTTCCTCCTTTTTCACTTAAAACAAAACTTTTTTTAACGCCACGCCTACAAAAGTGGGCGCAGGCATATACTATATATACAAAAAAGTTACAAAATATCTACAACGTTTGTCATACAATTTTTAGTCAAATTTCACATATATATTTATTGAAATAGAGTCATTTTAGATTTTTAGAAAATCCCTTAAAAACGTGGCCGTGGTCAATGAAAAGCCAAACTTTTTCTGCCACCTTAAAGACATAATAAGGCAATCTTGGTTTTTAATTTGATTTTGTCGCGATTTGTTGACATTTTTAAGTAATAAACGTTTTTGTTTTTGGACTTACTGCGATCGTTTTTTATGTATCCCGACGTTTCGAAATAATTTCACATTTCGTGGTAGACTGAAGAGGTTCATTACTTAAAAATAATAAGGTAATGTTACATACCAATTGTCACGAAGTCATTGTCATTGTCACGAAGCTAAAAAAATTATGTTTTAAATAAGAGGTGGTCGCACATACAGGCCTGTAGTGGGCGTATCTGTGCGCGAACTCAGCTAATTTTCAAACTTGATCTGAAGGACTACATTTTCAGCCAACCCACTTTCAGCTCTCTAGCCTTAAATTTAAGGCCCTCAAGTTGTTTACATATGGAGGGAGGGACGGACGGAAATGGCTAATCGATTCTCCTGTTGGTCCCTTTCATATCTCTAAAAGGTCTTAGGGGTCTACGTTGATTATTTAACTAATTATTTCACTGCGTTACAAACTATACAACAAACTTAATATACCCCGGGTAGGGTATAAAAATTCATTTTCTCTTAAAAACGCCGCCACTTTACTTGGGCTTCGACGCTTCGCCCATCATTCACAATACGGAGCAGCAGTGACATTAATGTAAGAGGTAAGTGTCTTAATCAACCTTTCGTAACCTAGACGGGTCTGGGGAGGTAATAGGCCTCATGTAAGAGGCTAACTTTGTTATACCCCACAAAAGAGAGAACAATAATCGGACTACCAATATTTGTTTTGGAGTTCGAGTCCTTGTCAAAACCTTTGATTTTATAAGTCGTTTGACAAATATAAGTCGTTTATCATTCTAGTAATTTTTATTAGTCGTATGATGACCTCGACAAAGTTTGGTCTACACCCCGACCCCATTACTAGTCATTGACTGCGAGTGTTTTGTCTTATTTCACTATTTGGCCACCGCTCATTATGCAAGCTGAAACAAAATCAGAGGCTGTTTGTTCAACCTAAGAAGACAAAGTTATATATATATTTTTAACCCAAATTAATTTAATTTTTTACCCTTTCTCGATCTGGGCCCAGTGGGAAGGTGGCTTTATCCAGCACTAAAACCTGTGAATTTCTTAATAAAGTCCTTGCAATTGCAATTCTCTGTTTTTGGCCTGTTGAAAGCTGCTTGCCTCTTGCACCTAGCTTTGTGTCATATCCGTTTGGCAACGATGTAATAAAGCCATGAGCGTTGGCAATGATAGATGCCTCGATTATTTCTGTCATCGAAACCTGCCGAGTATTATCACCGTAGGCTATGTTCTCGGCGATGGTTCTATCAAATAAAGCTGGCTCTTGGCTAACAATTCCCAATTGATGATGAGGCGCATCTATGGACTATTAAAATGTTACGACTTATGAAACAAAAACTTTTCTTCATTATATGAAACTTACAATTTTGCTACTTTCCAGGTCGTAAAATTTCAGTAGAAGATTAAAGTATGTAGAGTTGCCAAATACGGACGCACTTTCCAACGCCACAGTCTTTTCCTGGGGTATTGTCTGGCTCAGTTCATTCAAATCCTGCTCGTTCGAACTCGGCGAGAAATTTTCGTTCATTACACTA
The DNA here is from genome assembly GCA_947623515.1 of Neoascia interrupta. NCBI lineage: Eukaryota > Metazoa > Arthropoda > Insecta > Diptera > Syrphidae > Neoascia > Neoascia interrupta. The sequence continues at coordinate 216,335,612 of OX392463.1, read as the reverse complement.
TTTTCGTAGCAATAAGGTGATTGAATTCTTGGTGTTTCATCCATAATTTGAAACAACCGATGACCAGCTATTAGGGCAGTGGTAAACGAGGGTGTAAACGCTAAAGCTAAAGCTAGAATCATTAGTCCGTAAAGCAATGATTCTGATACCCTGAAAATAAAGCATCGTTAAACTAAGCCATTTGAATGAGATTTTTTTTAATAGGTAGATACTTAATAATGTTTTGAAACTCAATCTTTCCCTCGGAACAAAGATGGCCTCCATACGTCAGGGCGATGGCATATCCGAAAAACATAATTGACCAGCCACTTGCGTTTATCATTCCTCTAAAACGTAGCCTCTTCCTCAGCTGTGCCTCGTATTGCTCAAGTTCCTTATTGTAGTCTTCGATAAGCTGAGGTTCAAGGCGAAGCTCAGCCACAGTCCGGATGTTTGCGATTGCTTCAGTCGCGATTCGACTAGTTTCTTCTAGAATGCGCTTTTCAATGATTGCTGAACTGGACATGTATCTGTCAGGAAGTAGTTAAAAAATTTATGAAAATGCCTTATTCCTTAAACCAAAGCTTAAAGTTGAATTATGATAATTTTATCTTAATACATTTAGAAGGGCGGAGATGCTCAAAAAAGTCAAACTACTTTCGACTTTCGACCACCTTAATTTTGTGCCCCTTCTTAATTTCAGATTTGCTTTTTGATGAGATTGAGGAAATTATGAACTCAGAGTTGATCAGGGCGGATTGCGCACTCCTTCGCCAGCTTTGTAAGTGTGTGTGTTATGCTATAAAATTGAATGCTTACACAAGCATTGACAGCAACCATCTCATAGGAATCGTTTTAGGATAAAATATAGCTCTTTAACCACTTACTTTGCTTCGAAGACCACAGATGCAATCATAAAAGGCGATGTGCATAAGCAAGCCAATGCCATATGCCAGGAGAAATAAAACGCAAGCATTAAGCAGCATACAAAATTTGCTATAGCCTGAATGATTTCGCTCAACGGGTAGCCGATGGCACCTTGAATATTGGCTGCATCGCCCGACAACCGTGCTGACAAAGTGCCTACGCTGTTTTCAATTTTTTCAAACCAAGCTATATCCTGCTCAAGGATTGCTCTGAATGTTAACGATCTGTAAAAAGGGAAATTTGGTTAAAAAAAGATCAAATAAAAGTTAAAGGCTAACCTTAGTCTTGTTGTTAGGCGGACACCCGAAGAAATGAAGAGATAGGTTTGGAAAAAGCATACTGCGCCGGCAGCTAGGCCAGCTATGAGGCAAATAACAGTCAAGACAGAGGTTCGTTTGAGAACTGTATCAGGATCTATTTGAGCCAAAGCCACGTAGAACTCCGCGAATAGAAACGCAAACACTGGCTGTGCGCAGCCATAGATAACGGCACACATCGTTCCAAGGATAAGCAAATACCACTCTTGTCTGGCCACTCTGAGAATCCTTATGAATGTTTTAAGAAATGGAGTTTGATCACCTGCTGCTTCGTTTTTCCCAAACTCAGTTTCCATTGTTGCAGAGTTACTGATGTTTAATTTACTTTTGGGCTGTTCGGAGAAACTTTCGTCCTTAAAAAAATACATTTCTAAAAAATGATATTTTAAAACTTGGTTGGATTTTTATGATTCGTTTTTACCCTTTTTGAGACCATCATCTTCCGTCACATCTTTCTTATCGCCTTCTTGGGTAGTAACCATGTCGAAATATTTTCCACGCATCGCCATCAAATCCTCATGTGAGCCATCTTCTGCGATCTTGCCCTCGTGCATGAATACTATCCTATCCGCGCACCGTATAGCTGACAATCGATGAGGAACCACAATAGTAGTGCGTCCTTGCGCAGCTGCGTCAAGTGATTTTTGTACTAGCCTTTCCGAGTGATAGTCCAAATAAGAAGTAGATTCGTCAAGGAGAAGGATCTTTGGATTTTGGATTAAGGCACGGGCAATGGCAATTTGTCGCTTTTGGCCTACAGAGAGCTTTAAACCTCTCTCATTTGTTCGAGTGTCGTACCTCTGAAAAGCAACAAAGTATGTCACTAACGCAAGTCTGAAAATACACTTTTATTAACTTCCAGACACTTACATACTTTTGGTAGCTTCATGATAAAGTCATGAACATCCGCAGCTTTTGCGGCATCTTCGACTTCCTTCTGCGTGGCTTCCGGGTTCCCGAGTTTGATATTTTCTCCTAAAAAAAAAGTATAAAAGTTCAAACATTATTATAAAAATTATTTGAATTACCAATAGTGGCTTGAAATAATACTGGCTCCTGTCCAACGATTGCAATATTCGATCGGAGCCACGATAAATTATAAAGTCGCATATCGATACCATCTAAGCTTATGCATCCACTGATAGGATCATAGAATCTCTGCAGCATTTGCAAGCAAGTCGATTTCCCACAGCCAGAATGACCAACCAAAGCCACTGTCTGTCCAGCTTGGATCTGAAGATTGAACTCCCTCAGTATAAGGACGCCTTCTCTTGCAGGATATTTAAAAAAGACATTCCGAAACTCGATGTCACCCCTAAGGCCCTTACTGAGAATTTTCCCTTCCAAAGACAATGGGTCAATTTTAGTCGTTGAATCGATGACTTCAAATATTGAAGCAGCCGAACTTCTTGCTGTTGCAAAAGCATCTAGAAATGGCGTGCATTTCGAGATCAGTTCAGCTCCTACAAGCAAGCCAAACAAGGCCTATCTAGGATTACATAACATCGTTAAAAACAAGCCTTCTTATACTTACTATCATAAGAACAGCTGGTGTGTATTCTTGATCGACCTTGTTGCGATCATTTAAGATCAGCTGGCTTCCAAACCAAAAAGCAGTAGAACTGGCGAAAAATAGTGTAGATTTTGAAATGGATTCCTCTACTCCTGAGAAGACCCCTCTCCATTTACTGGCATCTCGAGCAGGGATAAGTAAGTCTTCATATCGATCGCTTTCTTGCTTTTCCCCACCAAAAGCTTTCACCGTGTCCACTGCGCCTAAGACTTCCTCCACCAAGTTTCCCGCGTTAACGTAAGAGTCCAGCTCGCGTACTGTCAGCTTGCTTTGATGCTGAAATAGTGTTCTTTTCTAGTAGGTATGTGTGACGGGAGCGTTTGGTCTTACCTTGGCCAAAACATAATTGCACAAAAGGACTATGGGAATGTAAATGCTGATTGCTAGTGTCAATTTCCACCCGAACACAAAGGATACTACTATCATGACGACTGCCGTTATGCATGTTGCGACGCATTGGCCCAGTTTCTCGGAGATGCCTTCGCGAACTTTCTCTATGTTACTACAAGGTTTAAGAGTTAGACTTATATCCATAGTGAATCAAACCGCGCCTACTCAGTAATGCGAACAGCGAAATTCTGGTTACTAGCTAAGTCATGCCAACCAATGTCCTTTCGAAGAGTTGCTTTAAAAAACTCCCGCTTAATCTTGGTGACAATCCTTAAGCCGACAACATTCATTAGATCCACATGGATCATTCCTGTTATAAACATGGTTGCAGCGATTAAAGTCAAAACGATTCCGAAGGACATTGCGTCATTGCGAAGTTCAGCCATGTTTTCTTGCCGTGTAGCGTTTACTCTAAATGTATTCGATTTGCAACTCATAAAGGTACACAATACTCCATACAAATTTGATTGTACTTACAATATTTTGCCTCCACCGAAAACATGTAAGGTATATGTTTTCGATGATGTGCCAACACTTAGGTTCCGGTCGACTAGCATTGCTACCATTTCACTGTACACGACAGTACTCATCACATGCACTGTGGCCTTTAGTAAGCAAGCTAAAAGTGCAATTACCATCAGAAAAAAATCCAGCGAGGTTGCATAGCGAAAAAGGGTGGAGCAGCTTAATATCGCTCTTTTCAAATTGGTCTTAGTGACGACGTTCCTGCGGATACAAAAAGAAAAAAAAAACATTTAAATCGACTAAGCTTTGTGCCTGGAAATCGAAATTCCGCGTGTCGAAATCCTGGCATTGAATTATGAAAAATCTCAAACATAAGAATTCGAATTCAAAAAAAAATCCGGGAGAAAGCGTCCAAAACCTTTGAAATTTCCAGGCTTACAAATTTTAAATTAAGAAAAATTGTCCAAGATTTTTATTTTCGAAATTTTGGGGTTTGAATTTTATAATCGAGATTTCGGTGCTGTTGAAGGGCAGGTCTGCTACTCAAATGTATTGGGAAGCGCACTGATCTCTTTTTTTTAATAAAGAACGGAGAAAGCGCTCGGTGATCTTCTTATATCTTTTCGTTTTTAAAAAGGACATATTCAATCAAATTGACTTTGGTCATTCGGAGAGGCGGATCAATTAAAAGAACACCCCGTCAAACACAACAGGTCTGTAGAAATCAGTTATATATATTTAACAAGGTCACCATTTTACCATTATTTCAAGCTCCTCTGGGTAGCCGAACAAGTAAATCGGGGAGGAACAACAAAATGCTAGAATCGACTATGAAAATCATTGAGGCAGGGACATCAAGCTGTAGTATTGTTGATAGAATAACTAAGAAAACGCCCAACGCCTCCTCGTTGAGAATGTTGTAAAGGACTGCGCCATATTTCGTGAAATCAAATCAAAACCCTGCCCTAAAAAATCGAGTGTTCTGGATAAGCAGAAATTGTGGAATGAAAAGAAAGCCCTTTCCAAGCATTAAGAAGCCTTAATCCAACACAAGCTTTGCCTTAGGTCTGCCAACATCACCCATTGGTTTATTTGATGATTTCAACTACAGAGGAATCAGTCTTCTTAACATTTGATACAAGATCTTTCCTGATGTACTGTCTGAATGCCTGAAGTCGTTTGTCAACAGTCAGATAGGCACTACTGTGACTAGACCAGAAAAGTCCACCATCGATCAAATATTCACACTTGCACTGCGGCAGATATTGGAGAAAACCCAGGAATTCCAAATCGATTCCCACCACCTTTTCATCGATTTCAAGGCCGCGTATGACAGCAACTATAGAAACGAGCCTTATAGTGCAATGTCTAGTTTTGGAATCCCTGCCAAACTCGTCAGTCTGTGCAGGATGACGATGGAAAACTCACGCTGTTCCGTCAAGGTCGGTAAAGACCTCGCCGACCCCTCTGATGTCAAAAAGGAACTAGACAAGGCGACGCGCTGTCATGTGACTTCTTTAACATCATACTTGAAAGAATTGTGTAGAACTCCCGTGCCAATACCATAAGTCCAATCTTTTAAAAGTCCGTTCAACTACTCGCACACGCAGACGACATTGGCATAATTGGAAGAACAAATGCGTGATGTCAGTGAAGCCTTTGTGAATATTGGCACTCAAGCGGCGAATATGGGCTTAGCATCAGTTAACGAGGGAAACACCAAGTATATGCTGTCATCAAGAAAAAAACACCCAACACCGACGTCTCGGACAAAACATCACCATCGACTGCTATAAATTTGAGGTACAGTTAGGAGCTTTGTCTAGCTAGGCTCTGCGCATATGGAAGGAGACCTCAGCCAACTTCGCGTGCGAAACTGGAGACGGCTAGCTGGAGACAGAGTTGCTTGAGGCCCGCGAAGCTTGTTGGCTGAGACCCCGCGGGTCCACCCCGCGGACTGTAGCGCCATCTTAAGTTAGTAAGTAAGTATGATTGCAGGTGGCACAGATATGATTCATACGAAATGCATAGGAATTATCTAAGCACAACAAGGCCAGAGCAAAAAAAAGAAACATTCTAGGGCGTGTGTCTTAAAATAGTCGTCTTCCAAGTTAAAGCATGTTATCCAGGTTAGGATTATTAGCTCTGGTAGCTAGTAAAAAGTGCTTTTCTTCTTCTTCGTTTTTGCTTTATATACAGGCAAACAAACCGTCCAATACAAGGTGGCCTTAAATCTTAATACTCTTCTTTTATCCGTATGCATTAAACTCGCGGAAGGTTTCCCATAGGCGCCCGGAGGGGGCATTCTGTTTAATTGAATTTTTTTTGTCTAAGTCTCCAAAATCATACAAAATCTCCCCTGGAAAAAATCCTCTGGGTGCCTATGAGGCGTCCTCATTTGTTCGTTCGCATTTCTTTTGAATGTTTTGGCCCTTCTAAGCAACGTTACATCCGTTGTAATCGGTCACCCAAGCAAGTTTTTGGGAACTTATAAGATTTTCAAATATATTTTTGTTAAATTGGTTTAGAGATGTGTTCTACTTATACTTAAAAATGCCACATTGGTGTTGCATAAGAAAGCGCTACAGTATAGTTCTGTATAGTTGACAAGCTTTACGAGAACGAATTTTTTGACAAAAAAGAACTTGCTAATTAATTAAATAATTACTTTTTTGTGACATTGTAGTGTGTATAACAAAATTTATGTACATACTAACTTGTAGAAAAATAAACGGAATTTTAAGCTTAAATTGATTATAAAGTGGGCAAAGTCATTGTGTAAACGAAGATCTTTTCTATAACTTACGATTACAAAAAGTAATGCATGCGAAAATTAATGTGTACGGGCAATTTAAAAACAGTTAAAATGCAATTAAAGTTTTTTTTTTTATTTATTCTCTCCAAATGAACATGGTTAAATTAGTTCTCTTATCAGTCTTGATCATGTCTCTTAATGACATGAAGGGTCTACTGTGAGTAACGATACCTTATTCTCAACACTGCTTCGGTAAGTTACAAATATTGCAATAAAATGTAAAAACATCGGATAGGGTATAATTATTGTCATGCGATGTTGTTTCTCTTTAATTGTTTTTTATTTCGTACCCTGTCCAGGATATATTTATCTCAATGCATAGATAGTTTATAACAAATAATCACCGTAGACCTCAAAGACCTTTGGCAATAATTGAGACCGAGGAGAAACCGAGAAGTATATTGATTGTCTCTGAAAGATGAAAAATTTGAATGTGACTAGGTGTTTATTTTGAACAAACAGAATATGAATATTGTTCAAATTCGACCACAGTCGCTTGGGGCTTAATGCAACTTTAATGCAAGCGAAAGGAATCGAGTTTTGTCGTATAGCAATAATTATTGTTGTCAAATTGGTATATCTTGACAAAAAATTGTCCACCCACATTTTTGAACTTGAGGTAATTTATTCCAATGTGTTAAAAACCTTAGCATTCTCTACGTTTCTTTGTTCGGAAAATAGAGGTTGAGGTTTTGAGGTTTTTTTCTGCTCTTTACGCATGTCATCGTAGATTTAACAAGAATGTAATTAAACGATAACTGTTGTAAGGCCATTCCCAGTTTTAAATGTAATGGTTGAGATTTTCCACCTTTTTTGATATCTGATCTGTGTTCTGATTTAGTGTTTCCGAAGAAAACCTTCTGCCGAACAATTAGAAGCTTCAATATGCAAGTAAAAATAAAGCCAAAGAAAATTTATTATTTTTAAATGTTTCCGCGTCCCCAGTTGCACTTCAAATATTACTTTCCTTTGTTGTCTCCACCTGACTCTAGTAGAGCATTTCATTGTGAAAAATTGACATCACATTTGTATAAAAAAACATTTGTGGTCCTGTTTTCTTAAACACAGGTCCTTAGCAAATTTAAATTGTTGCACTTAAATACCGGTGATTTAAGGTTTGTAGTCTAATGACCGACGGTTAAATCATTTTAAATACCTTCTATTTGTCGATGAAGTTGAAGCTTATTTAATAACGATCAAAGTCTTTGAGTATGTGAAAATAAATATTTTTGAAGGCTGTGATATCCTAGATGTACTGTCCTTAAAACTTTTGAATACAACTACCTTTGTATCAAGGCGCTTTAATTTATCGGACAAACGGGGTCAACTTTGTCATACCATTTTTTAAAGAGTGTAGGTATCCTTTAAATTTTACTTAGTACCAATTTCAGATCAAACAAGAATACATATATCTAATAACACTCAATTCACCAGGTTCTTCTTATTTCAATATTTATAATTTTTATACTAATTGTTTGCGATTATTTTGTGCTCTCTCGTTGGGCTGAGAAACAAAATTTTGAAGTATTTCTTTAATTTCAATGCGTTGCAATCTTCTTGGAAGCTTAAATTATGACATTGACATTTCACAATAACTTCGTGTAACCTTACATTTTAAATTTTTATTCAACCGAGCAACTATACAACACAACACAACTGGTATGTCCGGCTACGCGTTTTGCCTAAGAAAGACTGTCTTGAAATGAATTTCTTCGAGATGACGTTGTCACAGTAGAACTTTCGTCTCACTTTTAACTTTAAAGTTTAAATCTTGCTGTGCTGTGAAAGGTTTAGAGCAACGTCAAAATAAAATCTGTCGTGCCCTACACAACAGATTGTCTACACATAGGGTGCGTCTCAAATAGTGAAATGGTCGTAACATAGAAAAATTAAATTTCCCCTGGTAGAAGATATGCAGTCATTCGTTCATTAGGGATGAAAAAAACCAAGATATATTCACGGTTGCCACTTGAAAATAAAATTTATGTCCAAAAATGCTTAAAATTAGCTATGTTCAAAAGGCTAAAAATGACCAAAATAATTTAAGTCCAAAAATTTTTAAACACAGAATAAAAATTCACTAAGTACCTCTTACTATTAAGTTAGTTTTACATAAATAAATAAATTCAACGAACCATACATATAAGGTCCCTATTATGAGGTCATATATAATGGCATAAAAGCCTTAAAAATAAAGGTACCTAAAGATTTTTAAAAACGTTTATATAAAAAAAATGCGGCCCAAACAATATGGCTATTTTGTTTTTCATTTGGCCAGCATTTCATAATTAATAGCATCAAAATAAAGTCTATTTCTTAAATTTGTTTTAATCTGTCTTAACTCATATAACTTTCCTTCAGTGGCAGCTGAGCAGTACGGAAGAGACAAGAGATTGTAGATAAGAGTCTTAAAATTTTCGAATCATTAGTCGTTTAACCATTTTTAGGAGATTTTTCAAACCATTCATGGCCGGTTTTTCATTGCTGAGTTAAGTCCAGGTTAACCCATGATCTGTTAATCCCAACTTATCTCAACTCGATCAGTAAAGTTGCCAAAATCTTCGACTCTCGAAATGATTAACTCGTCCAGCTCTTACTTCACATAGAAAAATACAGGGAAAGAAGTATGAGTCATTTACAGATGTCGTTTTTCGCGGAATTACGCAAAAAGAAAGAAAAAACATTGAAAGAAGTTTATGCTGTTGACCAGAAATGATCCGGTATTAACTCACCAAATTTAGCTAACATAAGACAAAAATAAAAGTTTCTTAAGTTAATTTTTTAATGTCGTTAAAAATGACCAAATGGAAAATAGATGACCATCTGAACAAGAGCAAAAATAATGTCCAAAATTGGTCATAAATGACCAATGTGGCAACCGTGGATATACTTCTTTGTATGGCATAAGTTAACCGTAAGTCTCTCGATTAGTTAAGAAGCTATAACGCAAAGTATCTAGAGACTTCTTGCAGTGGTAAGGATGCAAATTTTAAAGCTACCGATTACGGAATTGTAGGGGAACTGTTTTTCCCCTATTGCCTATTCTGACTTTAAATTGAACGGTCAGATGCTAAATTATCTAAATATTAACATTTAGATAAGTAAGCATCAAAAGAGTTTTCAAAGTAGGTCTATAACTTCCAAAATTAATGTTAAAAAACTAAAGTTAATGTTAAACATAGTAGATAGTGAGAATAGTTACTCAAGTTTACGCGATAATAGCTTCCACAGAAACTATCTTAGTATCAGCAAGTGAGTATATGCAAGAGTTCCTCCCCTCCTAAATTGGGCGTGGGCTGAAAATTAAAATCATATTATTCTGAATGAAATTCGAATCATGAGAAAAAGCGTTAAAAGCGAAATTGAATATTTAAAAAACAGTTTTTTTTTTCTAAAAACACCCCATTAAAGTGGACGGCGCTTAGAGATTGTTCATATCTTTAATATTTGTCACATAATTTTTTTTCGATAAAGAATGAATCTTTCGAAACATCGGGTTTTAAGAGATCTTAAAAGTGAATATTAAAAGTTTCTGGCCACTTTTACTCTGCACAAAAATTTGAGTTCCTACCCCTCGGCTAGCTTAGCCAAAAGGCATTTTTAAATTAAATTTAATTTTGAGGTTGTCTGACACCCAAGTCAGTGGGGGCGTGGTTGTCGAAGGAACTTATCAATTTTTCATACTTTGTCTGTGAAAGATGAAAACCAAGCTACGCTCCAAGTTTCAGTTTTCTAGCATAATTTTAATGGACTCTTGTCCCAACTGAATACAAACGGACAGACAGACGGACGGACGGACGGACGATTATGGCTTTACGATTACATTTATTTACGCTCTACGATGATTATTTCACTGTTGGATACAAACTATACATTAAAATTATTATACCCTGGTTTGGGTATAAAAACGACAATGTGTGCTCCACACAACGTATAAAATTGGCTCTACCCTAAACGAGTTGATAAACAAATTTATACTTGGAATTGCATTTAGTGCTGAATTTTCCTCAAACAAAACAAGTTTTTTTTTTTTTTCATGCTCAATGCATTCATACTGAAACTGAAAGTCGATGCCACATCTTGCGTGTCCAGAAATTAACAGTATCCAAGCAACTGCGGAAGGTGTGTCTCGGTAAGCCAGCCAGACATTGTGTCTTTCCAGGAAAGGGAAAGGTTATTGCACAAAACTTAAACGGCATTTATTTGATTTGAATCTTTGCATTTGATTATATTGACGGAATAGGTCAAATATAGGCATAAAACAAAGTGTCTTTTTAAGTTTCTTAACGCTTATTCGAACCCCTATTGAGGGTAAAATAAAGAGAATGAAGAAGACGGACTTTTATAGAATTAGAGATTTTTTCTAAGTTAATAGTGCAGCTTAGATTTGATTTGGCAATCAAAGAAATTAAGGAAACTGCAAAAATGCACAAAGATCAGATAAAAAATTTGTGCACTATTTTGCGCATCTATGGCATTTGTAACGCTTAATTATATACATTTTTTTAAAATCATTGAACTCAAGTTGTGTGCGATAAACCAAAGTTTGCAAATCGCCAAAAAGACTGCTAGAACTAAATTTTTGTGTAATAAAAGCGCAATAAAAGTGTAAACAATTTTTAACTTCGCCCACTTACACGCCTACTTTATGAAAGGCGCATGAAAAAGAAGAAAAATAAATTTATTGTTGAAAATTCACCATTTTTTAAATTCATTTAAAATTCATTCATATGAAGTATGTATATTGTGATTTGCATCTCACAAAAAGTAAAAACGCCTCAATCTATTATTATTATCGATATTAATTTTAACATATTCAAAATACTATTTCTACAATATATTTAATCACGCGTATTTCTTGGGGCCTGATGGCAGAAAAAAGTGTATAAAAAGTATATACAGTAAAATTTCCTAATTGGGGCTTTTGTAATCAAAGAATTTTCCTACAATATACCGTCAGGATCTTTCTTGATTTGGAGACTTAATTGAACCTTTTTAGAACCTCCACAATAGAGCAAAACCCTTGAATAGGGGCATTTTAAAAACAGCTAATAAACTTATATAATCAGGGCAATTGGAGTTGAACTCCTTAGTTAGGACCCCAGACTAGAAAGTGAAAATATTTGTGACTTAGAAAAGTCGGTTATCCGAGACTGCAAAATTCCATTTTCTGAATATCTGAATGTTTGCAGTTGAATCTAATTCTAGGAATTCTTACATAGTTATATTTGAAAAACATTTCATTCTAGCCTTTACTAGTACCAGTCAGTTAATTTCTATAAGTTTTATACAAATTCCTATAGTTGGCATAAGAGACATTGACGTAAAAGAGGCGTTTCCACCAGTGTCCCAACTTGAGAAGTTTTACTGTAAATTTAATGTCCACATGTAAACCATTTTTCATGAAATGTTCAAGGAGGAAACAGAATTTTACTGACAAGAGGTTGATGCCAAGTCCCTTTTTTAAAGAAATTTTTAACTAAAAAATCAATTGTTGTTGGTTTATGTGAATTAATTATGCAGAGAGTCTTTCTACATTATGTAGGCTATTTAGACAGCGGAGATGGTAGTGGGCTGTGTAGCATATGGTAGCACCGGTAGCATACAGTATATGACCGACAGTTTGAATGTCCTGGCATCGATTCCAGATCTAGCCAACCATTTTTTATTTTGTAATTTTTGCCAACATGTCTTGTTAAGTAATATAAATATAACAATTAAGATGGCAACTTTTTTGACGTTCGTATGCACTTTGCACACACCCGAAACTTTCTGATGATTACCCTCCATTCGCATGCGCTATCTGAGATGCAAAAGTTTTCATGGCGGGAGCATAGTTGACTATTCCCTCTAGATTACACACACCCATCCATTTCTTTTATTTTAGGCTAGACAAGCTTCATTATCCTAAAAAATTTATTTCTAAAATTCTTAAAATTGTCGTAAGTGTACAAAGAGTGCGAGTGAGGCAACACCTATATAAATTAATCACTGAATTATGGTCCATGACAGTTCTAAAGTATCTATCACAAATTTTCTAGATCTTCTGTTAAAATTTCTTTCTTTGAAGGTCAAAATTTGCTATGGCCTGAAACTTAATACTTGTTTGGGGCCGACGAAATGATGTCCCTTGGTGATTTTTGTCATTTTGGCTTATATTGGTGATGTTTTTGAATTGTTTACGCGCTGGTCCAGTATTCTCATGTTTAACCTGACACCGAACTGATTTTAAGCCCATCACTATTATACAAATCTAGAACTCACAAGGGTGATTGTGTTGACCGAAACCTCCCAAGTTTTAGATGAAGATCTCCCATATTTATAGCATACCTAACTCAATAACAAAAATGTGTTCGAAACCAGCACGAAAAATGCCAAAGATTTTCAATGACATCTGTCAAAGAAAACTACCTCATTGAAATTAGTATATGTTACAGTTATAAAATTATTTAAACAGAGAATATCCACACTGTGTGTTGGCTATTCCTTGTTAAAGATATAAAAACTAAAATTTAATTTTAAATTTTAATTAAATTAGAATTTTTAGCTAAATTTTAACTGACATTTTAAAGAGCATATTATTATTTTGTATAAATAGGATAAAAGATGATGCAATAACCAAATTGTCAACCTAAACGTCAATCAGTGAAATGCTTTAAATCAAAATGTTTAATTTTTAGCTTATTTATTTAACCCAATTTCTAATTTTCGACGGACGCGTTTTGGACTCAGAGTTCCATTATCAAACGTCAAGAAAAAAAAAACATTAAAACATAAGAAACTAGGAACAAAAAATTAAATTAATATTGTTAAATTAATATGTTTTAATGTTTTTTGCTTCTTGACGTTTGATCATGGAACTCTGAGTCCGAAACGCGTCCGTCGAAAATTGAAAATTTAAAGTTGTGATATTGTTTAAATAATTAAGCTAAAAATTAAACATTTTGATTTAAAGCATTTCACTCATTCGACCCAACTTGGAAGCTTAAAAAACCATAATGGATCAAAACGTCAATGTTGTCAAACGACAGTTCCAACCAACAGTAATACTCAAAAAAGCTCAAAGGCACATCAGTATACCCAAATCCATTTTCGGATAAAGTTTTGAGCTTAGACGTTCTTAAACAGCTTCGAAATAAATAAAGAAGGTATTGTTCAACACTCACTGACATACTGGATTTTCATTTTCAAAAGTTAGGTATTAAACAAATCATTTACATATTCGAAAATACTTTAAAAACTAAGAGAAAAATCTTTTAGTGATGATAGAACAACACACCTAGTCTATACTTGTGCTTGCAGGTAAATTTAAAAAGTTCAGCGACCACAAGTCAGCGAAATGCAACCAATCATAATATATTTATGAGTATCACAACATCTTGGAAACATTTAATTGAACACAATTTTCTGAATTGTGCAAAGTGTACCGTTGATGTGCCACTCACGTTTGAATCAAACCAATTAGACTTCAATAAAATTTGTGACGCAGGCGAGAGAATTTTTACAAATTAAAATTTTTCATGATACTGATTTTTTTTCGACCAGATCTTATTGCTTATTTAAATATAATTTTTTTTCAGCAATTTTATTTTAAAATTGCGGTCAATCTTTATATCCCAATAAAATTATCTCTTACAGATATAATCCCATTAACCGAAATGGATACCTTTGAGCTTTGGTACCCACGGCAAAAAAAAACTCATTCTTTAACTTATGTCTAAGGCTTATTTTATTTCTCATCTACGCAGCTGAAGATTGGCTTTTGTACAATTTTGCGTATACCCCATCACTAGCCAGCAACTGCGAATGGGTACCTTGTTCAAATATTCGGCCGTCCTGCAAAACGCATATGAGATCGGCGTTCTGTATCGTACTCAGGCGGTGCGCAACAACAATACACGTTCGTCCTGAGCACGCCGTGTCTAAAGCGGATTGCACAATCTGAAAGCACAGAAATAAAAATTTTCTTTAAAAAAGTATTAATATCTCTTTCTTACCCTTTCACTTTGTAAGTCCAGTGCTGAAGTTGCTTCATCAAGCAACAGCACCTGAGGATTTCTGACTAACGCCCTTGCGATGGCGATTCTTTGTTTCTGCCCTCCTGAGAGCTGGGTGCCTCTAGCACCAAGTTTTGTATCAAAACCATTTGGCAGTAGTGTAATAAAGGAATGTGCGTTGGCAAGCTTGGCTGCTTCTATAATCTCGGTCATCGTCACCTCCCTAGAGTTGTCACCATAGGCTATGTTCTCTGCTATGGTTTTCTCAAATAAAGTCGGCTCCTGGGAAACAATACCCAAGCGGCGTCGAAGCGTTGCAATTGTCAAATCTCGTTGAATGTCCTCACCATCTAGAGACTTATAAATTTTTAAAACTTAGAGAGCTGAAACCATTTTAGCACCTAGAACTTACGATTTGTCCACCATCTGGATCATAATACCTCAAAAGAAGTTGAATGCAAGTGGACTTCCCACACCCGGAGGCACCCACCAACGCTACAGTCTTTCCTTGCAATATTCCCAAGTTAAGGCGGTTCAGAACCTTAACTTCTGGACGTGTGGGATAGCGAAACGATATGTCGTGGAAGTTTACACCGCGTGAAGACTTTTCGATCAATAAATTGTTGTCGTAGCAGCGAGGTGATTTTAAACGTGGTTTCCTATCTACAATCTGGAACAATCGATTGCCTGCGATGAGAGCGGTAGTAAAGGACGGCGTGAATGCCAGTGCCATCGCAAGAACCATAAGACCGTACAAGAGAGACTCGGATACTCTATAAAAAAAAAACTTTAAGATGTCAGACACTTTCTTACTTAGAATGTTTTGAGTGATTTACTTAATAATATTTTGGAACTCAATCTTGCCCTCCGAGCAAAGCAATCCACCGTACGTCAGGGCGACAGCGTATCCAAAGAACAATATGGCCCATCCGCTAGAGTTTACAAGTCCTCTAAAACGAAGTCTTCTCCTTAATTGAGATTCGTATTTTTGAAGCTCTTTGTTGTAGTCCTCAATCAGCTGAGGCTCCCGCCGAAGACCAGCTACAGTACGAATGTTCGCTATAGCTTCTGTTGCAATTCGACTAGTCTCTTCCAGAATGCGTTTTTCGATCACTGCTGAGCTTGCCATGTACCTAAAATAGCCGAACATTAAAACCTTCATAACTGAAGGTGAATGAGTGAATGATGAATGAGTGCAACACTTACTTCGCCTCAAACACAACTGATGCAACCATCAAAGGAGATGTGCAAAGACACGCCAACGCCATCTGCCACGAGTAGTAAAAGGCCAACGTCAAACAGCATATAAAATTCGCCAGAGCTTGAATAATTCCACTCAAGGGGTAGCCAATCGACCCCTGAACATTGGCAGCATCTCCAGACAAGCGAGCCGATAAAGCACCAACACTGTTTCCCTCCTCATCAAACCAGCCGATCTCTTGTCCAAGGATCGCTTTGAATGTTAACGATCTGGAGGCGAAAAGTTTTTCAAATAGGCACGCGATGCCCTTCATACACTCGTGATATCTTACCTAAGTCTCGTTGTGAGCCGAACTCCTGACGTATTGAAAAGGTATGTTTGGGTGAAACAGGTAGCACCAGCTGCTAAACCAACTACCAGGCAAATGATCGAAAGAACAGACGTTCGCCGCAGAACTTCTTCTGGGTCAGCCTGGGCCAGAGCAGCATAAAACTCTCCAAAAATAAAGGCAAATGCTGGTTGTGTGCACCCGTAAAGGATAGCACATAGTGTGCCAAGGACGAGAAGGCACCACTCTTGCCTTGCAATCCTAAGGATCTTGATGAATGTGTCGAAGAATGGGGTTTGATCATCAGCTCCAATGTCCTTGCCAATAGTAGATATGGTTGATGCATTAGAGAAGCGGTGTTTATTGAGAAGATTCTTGTTCATGATATTCTTTGTATCCTCGAATGATATATCAAATAGCTTTTCTGAAAAAAATAAAAATAAAAAATCAAGCTGACTGTAAATAAAGGGTTTTACCTTTTGCAAGGTCATCATCTTCATTCGCCTCATCTTCATTGTTTTCATTTGCTGTAACCATGTCAAAATATCGGCCACGCAGTTCCATTAATTCGTCGTGAGAACCATCTTCGATTACTTTGCCCTCGTGAATAAATACAATTCTGTCAGCGTCTCTAATGGCAGACAATCGATGTGAAACCACAATTGTAGTGCGCCCCTTACTAGCAGCGTTAAGAGCCTTTTGAACAAGCTTTTCAGAGTGATAGTCCAACGCAGAGGTAGCCTCATCGAGAAGCAGAATTTTGGGATTTTGTATTAAAGCACGAGCAATGGCAATCCGTTGCTTCTGACCACCAGAAAGCTGTAAGCCTTTCTCGCTAATTGAGGTGTCATAGCTCTGAAATGAAACAACTTCACAATATATATACTAACAAAATATATCAGAGAATTTACTTGTGGCAAGTCGATAATAAAATCTTGAGCTCCTGCAGCTCTTGAGGCATCTTCAATTTCCTTGTGCGTAGCCCCCGGCTTCCCATGCCGAATATTTTCACCTAGAAAGAAAAAAAGCAACTCATGCGCCCTTTTAAATTTATATCTAGGCTCTGTAGATACCTATTGTGCCTTGAAACAAAACGGGTTCTTGTCCGACCACCGCAATATTCGACCTCAGCCAAGAAACATTGTACTTTCGGATGTCCATACCGTCCAATCTCACGCTTCCAAAAGCCGGATCGTAAAACCTCTGCAACAGTTGCAAGCAAGTGGATTTCCCGCACCCAGAATGGCCCACTAAGGCAACCATTTGTCCAGCTTTTACCTTGAGATTTAAACCCCTTAGAACATTGATATCGTCACGTGATGGATACCTAAAAAAGATATCTTGGAATTCGATGTTGCCCTTAACTCCATAATTAAGAATTTTCCCATCTGTAGACATGGGATCAATTTTCGTTGTGGAGTCAATCACTTCAAATATAGGAGCAGCTGAACCCCTAGCTGTAGCTAAAGCATCAGCAAATGGTGTACACCTTGAAATAAGATCTGCTCCTACAAGTAATCCAAAATAAGCCTGTCCCGAATAAATAACAAATGCAGCATGTACAACAATCCAAAACTTACTATCATGAGAACAGCTGGTGTATAATTCTGATCAAGCTTATCACGATCGTCTAATATCAAATTTACGCCATACCAAAATGCGGCTGCGCTCGAGAAAAACAACATAGACTTCGACACCGAGTCACCTATTCCTGAGAAGACGCCTTTCCATTTACTGGCCTTACGGGCGGGAATAAGCAACTCATCGTACCGATCGGTTTCAATTTTCTCCCCACCAAAAGCGACGACTGTGCGTACTGCTCCGATGATCTCTTCCACTAAACACCCAGCGTTCACGTAAGAGTCCTGCTCTCGTCCTGTAAATTTACTTTGGTACTAAAACAAATTAGAAGTTGCTACTGGGGCTTGACTTTGCTTATTGATAAAAATGCTTACCTTTGCTACAAAGTAATTGCAGATGAGGACTATTGGAATGTAAACACTTATGGCCAGAGTCAGTTTCCATCCAAAGACAAAGGACATTGTGATAACAACAATAACGGTTATGCACATAGCCGCACAATGGCCAAGTTTCTCCGATATTCCATCACGAATTTTCTCCATATTACTAGGGTTAAAGGTGTTTATATCAATGTTTTTTGGACGAACCTTTACGAAAATGGCTTACTCTGTTATGCGGACAGCAAAGTTTTGATTACTTGCCATGTCATGCCAACCAATGTCCTTTCGTATTGTTGCTGCAAAAAACTCTCGTCTCATCCTGACGACAATTCTTAAACCCACAATATTCATGAGATCAACATGGATCAATCCAGTGATAAACATTCCTATGGAGATAAGGGTCATCACAATTCCGAAGGCCCATGAGTCATTGCGAAGTTCCGCCATACTTTCTTCTCTCGTGGCATTTACCCTATAAAAGGATCTTGCTTAAGGTTTTTTAACTTACAGTTAGGGAACTTACAGTATTTTTCCACCCCCGAAGAAAGGAAGGGTATAGGTTTTTGACGACGAGCCTACCCCTAGATTACGATCTACGAGCATGGCTACCAACTCGCTGTATACAACAATACACATTGGGTGCACAATGGCCTTGACTAGGCATGCAACGAATGTTATGCCCATCAGGAAGAAGTCCAGCATTGTAGCATAACGGAAGAGGGTGAAACAACTGACTGACTTTTTTTGGTCCTCATTTGCTTTGCTGTCGGCGGTCCTAAAATACAAAAAGTTAAAAAATAAATAAAAAGAACTGGAATAATACTTTTGCAATCGTACAGAATGGTCCGTTGACTTTTATCGAAGGAATTGCAAATTATTTAGCCAAATTACTTTAAGCGAAAAAAAAAAAAAAAATTATTTAATATCTAGGCTCTGGCTGACAATATGAAAACTTCATACTGACAGATGAAAAGGTGCAGTCTATTAAATTTACCTTTGCATGGAATCATTGTTTTTTGTAAACTTTACCTGTATAGTATTGCATAATATATTAACAAAATAACTTAATAGGTACTTTATAAGAAAAATAATAATAATTTCTTATAAAAAACCAATTAAATAAATAAATAGAGTGGCGCACCAGCTCGAGGTGAACCAGGGCCAACTTCTCAACAAAGTATGCTGTGTGTGTTAATTTCTTCACATACAAAAGGGACCATCAATTTTTTGCCGAACACTTTGAGAAGTCTTTCAAGACAAATGATACTCTCGGACGGCTTGTCAGACCCTCGCGGAGGTGGGGGCCGTGAAAAAGAGAAAGTCTTTTTTTTTCAGGTGACGCTGGCAGGATTCGAACCCAGACCTCCGGCGTAGTAAGCACACACACTAACCACTACGCCACGACAGACGGCACCCCACAGCAACAAACCAATTATTGGAGTAAAAAATACTTAGATTTATTACTTTTATTATTAAATACAGCAACCTTTACTTTAAATTATGAAGTGTTTGCTAGAAGATGGGTTTCAGTATTTTATATTTACGGATCCTAATAGAAGAAAATAAAAATCTTCAGATAAAATCTTAAGAAAAAAATCTGCAGATAGCTGTAATATAACGTTAAATTAATTAATCACGCAAATAGTTTGTTATTTCATAAAACACATATAATTACGTCAAGTTATGTAAATCATTAATTGCCATAAGGATTAGTAGTAATTTTTGCAGGCCTAGAAACTACCAACGAAATTAAAAAACACATTAAAAGAACATTTTTAAAATAAATTTATTCAAGCGCAGTATTTTTCAAATGATTGACGTTAGAGATAAATGCAACCAACCAGGTATTCATTATCTAAGCTGTAGAGATACTAGAGCTCGTACAAACATGACTTTGTGCGCTGAACTTGGAAGGCTTACGGTAGAAAATATATAAGTTTTTATGCAGGGTATATTAAGTTTAATGTATAGTTTGTAACGCAGTAATATAATCACCGTAGACCCCTTAAGCCTTTCAGAGATAATATGATCAAGACCTATAGGAAAACTAATTAAACCAAGAACTGTCCGTTCGTCCGTCTATATGCAAGCAACTTTTAAGCCTTGGACTAGGGGCTGAAATTCGATAGTTGGGCTGTCCTTCAGGTCAAGTTTAAAAATTGTTTGAATTCGCCCACTGACACGCCTACTACAGGCATGTATTGAAAATACGACCATCTCTATTTCTAATCCTTAGACAGAAGGCTTAGCTGGAAATCTATAATATACAGGAAAGGGTTCGGAAAGCTACGGTAGCACTCTTTTCCTGCAAAAAAGCCATTGGAAATAAGTGGGGACTTCAACCCAGAATCACCCACTGGCTATATACAACCTATTGGTTGTTAGACCAATATTGACGTATGGAACAGTCGTCTGGTGGACCGCCTTGGATAAAGCGGTAAATCGTGACAAATGAGTAAAGTCCAAATATCAGCCTGCTTATGCATAAGTGGAACACTTCGCACAACTGCCTCAGTAGTACTGGAAATCCTGTTTCAACTAATTCCTCTTCATATCTTCAGCAGACAAACAGCTGCAATCACGGCTACTCGTCTCAAAGCAACCTTTTATTGGACCAATAGCGAAATAGGACACTCTGCTATTCTGGAAGCATTCAGGTCCCCTTCTAGAAACATAGACTTCACCACACCTCAGCTACAGTTTGACACAAACTTCCATGAGTTCCAAAACACAGCAAAAACACTTGCTGGTGTTTTGCTGTTTACAAGTGTTTTTATTGTTATCTGTTCTAAATTTTGAAGACCTAAAAACTTCACACTTACGAACGGACGGACGGACAAACATGGCTTAATCTGTCGGTCTCGATCATATCTCGAAAAGGCCTTAGGGGTCTACGGGGTTTATTTAACTGTATTACAAACTATGCATTAAAATTAATATACCCTGACTAGGGATTAAAAATGGTTTTACTCACACTTTAGCTTTGTTACAATGCTGTCAAAACACCGAATTTTGGTGTGTAGCACTATTCTGTAACTTTCTTCCAGGCGACGGAAAAGATTTGACTTTAACATTGAATACGCCTACTCTTTAATCAATTTTGACTTTGAATAAAGGTTATTCAACAAATTCGACAAAATAATCATATTAAAAATTTTGTAGGTATATTATTATGTTGCAGACGCCACTTTTGTGAGTGTGGTTTTAAAAAATTTTGTTTTCAAGGTAAAGTAATCAGATACCGCCAAAATTACCTCTCCCGCCCGTCATTCTGTAACTATTTTTTAACTCTTATACTGTGAGTCGTAGAAAGATGCAAAAATTTTAAGTTAAATTAGGAAGAATAAACTCTGGGAGTAGTCTCCACCCCATTTGGTGCTTCACAACAGGTGTGACAGTTTGATCGTCAGTTGGGCGCGTGTCACGCCCTACTTAAAACACACATGTCGCTTGATTTCAGCGCATGACTTAAAGAAAAGTCAGCAAAAATTAAATGTGATGTGCAGGTGTAGGTCAGCGTTATTCGCTTCACATTTCTTTTTTGCTGACTTTTCCTTAAGTTTAATTTTTTAATTTTTCTTCTAGGACACATGCAACTTTTTTTTTAATTTTTACAATTTTTACTTAAAAACAGCCTGTTTTTAAACAAATTTTAAAACATTTGACAGACAGAAAGCGGAAAAATTAAACGGGGCAGCTACACTTAAGGGATATTCAAATTTTATTATAGACAAAAGAATTTTCGAAAACATACATTTTTCGACAAATTAAAACAGAAATAGATCTATAATTTTGATGTATCTTCATGAACCAACTGTCTTAATGGAAAAATGAGATAAAATGATAAAAGAGAAATTTGGAACATTGAAAAATTGAAGTAAAAAGCATTTTTTGACAGTACATAGCTTTTCTGATATCTTTTCAACTTTCAAATACAATGTTTGCGTGGACTTTGATTGTTCTTTTGTTTTAAGTTACCTCCTTTTTCAAAAAAATTTTCAATAATATCGTATCTTAGTGGGCTCTTTCTAAAATCCTGTGTTAAAATTAATACATGACTAGAACTAATTCTTATACCTACTTAAAAATCCTTTGCTTGTGCAGTGTTTAAAACCCATCTTCATATCTTAGAATCTAAAAAGTGCTTAAAAATGATGAAATATTCGTAACGGAGTGAAGTATTATTTTGCAGTGTTTTTAAGCTTATTGAGAGCAAAATTTCATTTGTCACTCTGTGTCTCGAATAAAAAATTTTAGTAATAAAACTTTAAATTCACCCAAATCAAAAACAGAGGATTTAAGATACGACACTCTCTTAAAGTAAATTAAAAAAAAAAAATTCAATAATTTTGAATATTAAAACGCTGGTTAGCAATATTTTATATTCGTCGTACGAAATGAAATACGCAGATATTTTTCTTGATAAAGCATGAATTTTACTTATTAAAGGGACACGAATTATGCAGAATATTCAGAGTATTCAATAGCAACTTCCATGAATTATGAGTTGATTCTAGGCAATATTGAAGGTAATTAAGTGTTAAATTGAATGCCATTCAGCATTAATTTGAATGGCATTGTGTTGCCAAAATACCATGAACGGGTATAACATGAAATTTTTTTATCAATAGGGTATTCAGGTTGTAAGCTTTACTATACTGTAAAAAATTTAGATTCTGTTTGTTCCCTTCTGATCATCCAACAGTAATCAGTCAATATATCTGGGCTTCATCTAACTTGATCTTCCCAATTTTTCCCCTGATAAAGCATCTCTTAGACAATAGTACATGGAAAACCAAAGCAAGTACAGCGCTCCGTGTATGAGCTCATACTTAGCTTTTTTTTTTAGGTTTCGAAAGTATTAAGCTTTCTAAACTACTTTTTTTGAGCTTTTAAATATGTGAGTTTTTAAATTCACCTAATTCACCCAATTATTTTTAAAACTTTGTAAGCGCAGCAATTTTAACTGTCATAAAAATCTTTTACCCTCGTTGTTAAACAAAATTTTTGTTAGAATTTGTTGAAAAGTTGCATTTGCTACTATTGCAAAGCTGCAATTTGAACGACTTTTAGCCAAAAGAGCAAGATCTCTATTTCTGTTTACGTGTCTAATAGGACTTGTAGTAATCTTGAACTTAAATCTTAACTACACCACTAGTCGCGAGGACCTTTCGCATAAACTCATAAGCTTGAGTAAAAATGCCCACTCAATATCTTTGCCTGTCATCTCCGAAAGATTCTCTTCGTCTCTTTGATTCTAGTAAGAAAGGGGACCATTCAACAAATAATACCCGTTAAGGCTTGAAGACACTGATTAGAGATCACAACTTGGCATATGAAAACATAGTTTTCTTCACGAAACGCGAAGCAAAAATTTCCGAAAGAGAGTCTAATAGTTGTTGAAAGTATAAGAAAAAAAAGGTCGTTTTCTTGCTGACTTTCACAACTATTTTTTTATTGGGACTTTGTTTACTTATTTAAGTAAAAGAAGCTTATAAATGCATGCAAATAGATGATCGAACACAGTTCTTGAAATAAGCTCAGTATTAAAGTTGTTTAAAAAAATGAGAATCAAAAAGTAGAAATTTGGCAATATTAGATTTTTAGTATTTTTTTTTAATATTTTGAGCTGAAGAAGATGATTTTGGTAAACAAAGGAAGAAATTCTGTAGCGCAGAATCCTGGAAGTAAGGTTCATTAAATTATTGTTAAAATTTAAAAATTTCAAAATATAAAAATCAAA
Organism: Neoascia interrupta; assembly: GCA_947623515.1. Lineage (NCBI taxonomy): Eukaryota > Metazoa > Arthropoda > Insecta > Diptera > Syrphidae > Neoascia > Neoascia interrupta. The sequence goes on along the minus strand of OX392463.1, from coordinate 216,311,916 downwards.
TATTTAGTTAACAGTTTTGACACCCTACCCAGGGTAGGCTTAGTAAGTTGAATGTCGGTATGCATGCTTACGCAATGAAATAATCACTGTAGACCCGTAAGACGAACGTCTTAGATATGAGAAATGAAATGATCGGGGCCGAACGGGAGAATCGATAGAGCCATGGCCGTCCGTCCATCCGTATGCATAAAAAGCTTTCAGGGCTCACATTTTGAAGATAGAGAATTTAGAAGTTGAGCTGAAAATCCTGCAGTATAAATCAAGTTTGACAATTATTTGAACCCGCTTACAGATACTCCCACTAAATTAATACTCCTCTGCATGCGGCAACCGATACGTTTCTCAAATTTCACACCCTTATTCCTTTTACGTATGATTTGAAAAGGACCTATTCCGTATTAACGGCCCGTTTTCCGAACAGTAACTTTTTCCCATACACTGTAGCACTCACTGGTTTTGTATATAAAATATCCACGCAGAAAGATTAATGTATGTTTTCGAGGTGAATATCTCACGATTAAAAAGGATCAGGAGTAGAAGATAAGAAGACGAGGTATCGATCCCCTCTTTTTTTGAATAGTTGCGGGTTGTATTGTGTGGAGTAGGGAAGACCCACTGTGGTAGGACATTCCATAGCCGCGTTGTAATTCTTGTGAAAGAACCTTTAAGCCCTAAGTCCAAAAGTGGACTCTGGTGCAACTGTTTATTTTTAGGAAAATGACTTTGGTTTCGCCTTGGATTAATCAAACGCAGTGAATAAGTCCCTAAGTTGATTCACAATTTTGAGAGGATTTTTTTGTTTAGACTTTTTTTTACTATTTTTATTCACTTATAAAGAATATTTTTGCAAAAAAAAAGCTTTTTTATATGCTGCAGAATTTTTAATTTACACTTCCTCACTTTAAATATTTGTTTTAACTCTTTTGAAGGCATAACTGTTCTACTTTACTCCAGTTCTTTTCGCATGAAAAACTATCAATCTAAGAACACCGCAAGTAAACACTGAAGAGTGAACAGTGTACTTTACTGGTTAAGGAATCTATACATCCAGTGTCCAGCTGGAATGTTTATACGTTATTTAAAGGATTATCGGATGTACAATGTTGGTAAACATATCGCTAAAATTCCAATCACATTCATTTGTGTTGAGCAGGTACGAGGAGGAAGTAAGAAATTTATTTTTTATTTTTATTGGTTTATGTGCATTATGTATGCTGAGAGATCATGTAGGCTATTTGGACACCCGAGATGAACGTGGGCAGGATCGTACCCTGCCGGTGAGCCACAAACATATTTTTCTTTCGACATTTCCGTCCGCTAACATTTCAACTCCACTTCTTTTATTTTTTTCACTACCCTAGTCTTATCGCTTCTAGGAATAATTTTTTTTTTTTTTAATATTTCTTTAAATATATTAAGACCACATATCACAACGCGTATTGTTCAGCCATCAGTAAAAATAATTTTTTTAACTTCAAGTTATTTGTTTTTCTTTCGATTAAGCTTTGCTTACAAATTTCATAATAATCAGTATATTTGGAAAATTGAAGATTTTAAATTATTTTCAAAGCACCAAAAAAATTTGGACAAGCGAACCAGCTTTTCGTTTTTAAAGATTTTAATGATCATTTATATCACCCACATTTTTTAAACTCTTAAAAACGCGTGAAAACTTTTTGTCTAAAGGACTTTTTCAAATGTTTTCCAACAAATTTGAAAAACAGATATCCGGGAGAGCGAGGCACTTCAATAACTATATGCGTTACATATTTCTTAGCCCAACGTGAGCGTTTGAAGTCTCGACGATCACTGCGATCTCTTCAGACTGAAAATGATATGTTTATAAAAGTTTCTAGTAGCAGGAAAAGTTTCTTTATGAAATAATTTCCACGTTTGCGTCATTTAATCGAAACTTAATTGTTTTGATTTGAAAGAACCTGGCTTACATACATGACTGCTCTTACGGCACGAGCCTCTGCAAGCTAGAAGAAGAAAAAAATAAATAATTTCAATTGAATATTCCCTAGTTGAGATGCTAATATGTTGCCAATACTGATAAAAGCTGTAATGGGCAGCACGCTGCATTTGATTAACTAGTGTGGGAACCTGCACTTGATTCTTTGAATGAGACTGCAAGTCCGATTTCTGTATATGAATGCGATGATGTTTCCTAGTTGCCGCTAATTGCACTTAAGCTAATACATATTTATGCAAATACGAAGGATTTCCTCTAAGTCTTTAATGAAAAGAATAGAAGGAAAAACAACACAAAACTGAATTTACTAAAAGTCTAGAAACTTGTTAATTCTGCGTTTTATTTATTTTCAACAACGAGAATCGGTAAACTAGTTAAAAGAATTCTTCATAGGGTAAGTATTAATTTTCAATATGAATAAATTTGCCTACCACTGCAAAAATAATTATCGTCGTTAAGACGTACTTATCCAACTTATATATTAAAAAATGAATTATTAAAAGTAGTTTGAAAAAGGCAAATTTGTTGGAAAGCAAGGCTTACCCTTGTCAGGAGAGACTTTTTAGGGCTCATTAAGCTGATTATGTGGGTATCCTGGTGTGGTTCTTTTAAGCATTTGAAAAATGAATGGTCCATACTTGCTCTTCCTTGAAGGCTTTGCTCCGGTAAAAAAAATGTACATACAATCGTCGAGGCTATGTGGGAATCACAATACAGCTTCGACTACAAAGCCTGTAATGAAATTCAAAGAATTTCCGCTCGCTCTTAGAGATGGCAGTTGTCACAAGTTCGACTATTTAAGAAATTCAGATTACGACCAGACGGAATGAAATGGGATAAAAACGAAAATGAGTAAGTCTAGCGCGGCTGGTTCAGATTCGGCTTAAACACAAATTTTACTGTTGCAAGAAACTAGACTTTGATGGAAGCAAATAAATAAAAATGCGTGTTAATTTATTTATTATTATTCACTTTTATTTTTATTTATTTATTATTATTTTTATTATTTATTCACGTTTAAAATTTTAAAATTTTTTAATAACAATGGCAAATTTACTTTACCATTTACTTCCTTTAAGCAAACTTATTTTATTCACGTGCTAGTTGCCTGGTAGGAGCAAATACATACAGAATAAGACTTGATTGTACAACTTGTCTTTAGGAATCAACCATTGTGAGTAACAGATCGGAATATGCAGATCAACTTTATCAAGGTTCATATAGAAAAGCATTGTGTGTGGCTAATTATTAAATTATTTATGTGGGTTTTGAATCACTACTCTCTTACGGCAAACTATTAGAGTTCCAAGTGTTGTACCCACACTTAAAGTCAGCATGGGGGATGGGGGTCAATCCAAACAGGTGTATACTACACCTTAGCAGGCTCACTTGATCCAATGGCATTGTACAAGAAATATGTAAGACAGCTGTTAGGACCACCAGATGTGATTAGTTTTTTCTTCTTCTCTCAGGTTTTTTTCTTTCTCAGGTGGCGAACACTGAAACAGTGCCCCCCCGAGATGTAAGGAGGTATTTATTTATTTTATTTTAAAAAGTTTATAATATAAGAAATAATATGTATTCAGGAAGTGATTTCCAAAGTGTGCTTGTTGTATAGAGCAAAGAGTTTTGAAACGGTGTAGTGCGACGTATTTTGAGGTGAACATGGACCTGATGAACGCTTCACGCTTGCCTTCTGGTTAGAACAAAAGAAAATTTTCAGGAATTAAGTAACTTAATTCTTTAAAGCATTTGCCATTATAATATTTATGATAAAGACAAAAATCCGCAACATGTCCTGGGTGTGACAGTGATTGGAGATTTGTTGTTAAGAAATGTTAATGTTAGTTTAATGTATAAGGACCGATGCCGTCTTAAAGGCATTTAGGTCACCCATGAGTCACAGTGAGCTATGAATCACAGCTTTTTATTTTCCTATATTGCAGGTTTTATGTTAGAGAGCTTCCACTGTGGCAAAGCCTTCCGAAGGTCTTTTAAACATTAAAAAAGACCATCAAGTATGAAGACATACGCGGAGCGGTCCGTTGGCTTTTGTTGATTTCTCGATTTTTTTCAACTAGTGTCAGACTTATTTTTGCAATTTTACAACTACCTGTGCTAGCATTACCACTTTTTTTAAGTTCTGCGGCAAAAGATTTCTCAGACAAGGGTAAAACGTGCTGTTTTTTTGTTTCGCCTGTTTAAATACGGGCTTAAAAACTTGAGGTTGGAAACGGCAATTTTGAAATGTGTTTGGTTGTCCTTTAAATGTAACATACTTCAGCTAAATTTAATCAAGATCATTAAAACCTTTAAGAGACTAAAAATCTTTGACAAATCGTTTTCGAAAATGTTTTTACGTTTTTGAGACAAATTTTTTTGAATATTCGAAGTTTGCCTTCGCTTTGCATAAAATTTCGGAAGATGGACTATGCCCGATATTTATTTAAAAATTATACTTTATACTGCTTCCCCCCCAACAGACTGTCAACTTCGGACATGTAAAAGGTTTGCCCACAAGCTGAAATTGATGAATTTACCCATTCTCCAACATTTGTTTACAAATGTGAGTAAATTCATGAATTCGTCATTTCCATGTAATTTCGTTTTGCAGCTTTTACATCAGCTGATCGCGTAAGGTAAATTGTTGTTGTATCTTCTTACACGTATTCACCGACACGAAAATTGAAAGCCTTAAAGGCCTTATAAAAAACGTTAAAAAAATGGGTGTTGGAGGGTAAGAGGGACGCAAGTTGAATATCTAGTTATTCAGTAATTTGTGGTAAGAATCCATGATCAACAAAGAAGGATTGACTCATTCTTAACTTTATTCAAAAATGTCTAAATTACTAAATGGGTAAGCTTAGAAATAATGGCATGCATGAATTCCACAAAAATTAAACCAGTGAGTAAGTGCAACAGTAAGGTACGCAGAAGTTACAGTCCGTAAAACGGACCTCTGTCCCACATTGCAAAATGCTGATGTTATTGGTATTTTTTGACATTTTATACATTTTTTGACATTTTGTAGTGCAAACTTTAAAAAGGGGCTTGGGTCAACCGCCCCTTATAAAAAACTATCAATATTAACAGATATTTCCAAGTTACGCTTAAATGTACGTAAAAATGCATTTTTTGTTCAAATTCAATATTTTTGAAAAATCGACCTCTAAAAGGGGGCGAGGCTAAAAACTTTGTATGAACGAGATCTAGAGTGAAATACCATTTACCTTACCTGCTCATTTTTTTTTTGTTTCAAGCTTTTCTAAATTAGGCTTAAGACCAGTCAACATTACGTTTTTCTGAACAATTTTAGGTGTTTCTTCAATTCTGCCTCCAAATGTAGGCATGGCCCAAAGTCGTCTATAAACAAAATAAAGAACTAAATGTTTTCTACACAAAATATTCAGCAACTTTTTTTCAATTTGGAACATACATAAATATTGAGTAAAATGCATTTCAAAATTTGCCCTTAAAATTGATGCCGCTTTTCGTGTCTTACATTCTGGGGAGATTACTTTAGGGTTTAGGAGATGCCAAAAGAAAAATTTCAGCCTTTAAAGACGTCTTACAGTTTTGAAAGCTCTCGAGGTAGTTGCATATTTAGATGGATTGTGGGCGTGTCTTTGGGCGGATTTCAAAATTTTTTACACTTATACTGCTTCGCATGACGTGGAGCTTAAGTACGAAATTTTGTTTTAATTTTTTTTTACGCTCAAAATGTAAGGCCTAAAAACTTGTGCAATACAGACGGACGGATGGACATGGCTTATTCAATTCAGAATTCGGACTCGATCATATGCCTTTAAGCAAGGTATTGGGGGTCTACCATTATTAATTCACCCTGTTACAAACTATGTGACAAACTTAATATACCTCATGGGATGGGGTATAAAAAGTTGAATGTGCTAACCTGAGAAACAAATTTAAATTGTTATTTTTCGTAAAATTTTTTCAAAAAGGCGTTCTAAAGCAAACTAAAAAATGTAAAACAACGGTTTTTATTTTATTTGACTAAGAATTGAATATTCCAAAAGTAATAAAAGTTTAGCTCCTTTGGTTCGGTTAGAATTGACTCAAAACCTTTTATGCAAGGAGGAGCGCTTCCATGATGACGCGCAGTGTAAAAAATGTCTGGTGGTTTTTCTAGGACCCAACTTTAAACCCCACAGCCGCACATATGAACAAGCTGCTTTTGGTCTATGATGTACTATTTGTACTACATGCTTTCATATACATACTTCACAATAAAAGTGGGCACAATAATTTTATGGGCTTTTTATTGCACTGAGCTTTCTACAGAGGACGCTGACATTTAACTAGTTGTGCGTACTTACCATCGCTGGCTAAAAGCTGCAAATGGTTACCATGCTCAACTATTTGACCATTCTGAAGAACGCATATAAGGTCTGCATTCTGGATTGTGCTCAAGCGATGTGCCACAACAATACACGTCCGACCCATGGAAACTTTGTCTATCGCTTCTTGCACAATCTGCAAGTAAAAAAGTCACAATGGACTCCTGTTAAGCCTTTCAACTTCAGACAACCTTTTCACTTTGTAAGTCCAGTGCTGAAGTTGCTTCATCAAGCAGTAAGATTCGGGGATTTCGTATCAGTGCTCTTGCAATGGCAATTCTTTGCTTTTGACCCCCCGAAAGCTGAGTGCCCCTGGGACCCAACTTTGTATCAAAACCTTGCGGTAGTAATGTTAGAAATGAATACGCATTGGATTGTTTTGCTGCTTCGATAATTTCATCCATTGTAACCTTTCTGAAGTTATCGCCATAGGCAATGTTATCGGCAATAGTTTTCTCGAACAGGATTGGCTCCTGAGACACGATACCCAACCTTCGACGAAGTGATGGCAGTGTAAGGTCTCGGTGTATACTCTCTTCATCTATAGTCTACAAACGGAACTAAAAGACGTACAAAACTACAAAATTTTCCAAACGTAGCCTTACAATTTGTCCAGAATCAGGATCATAATATCTCAGTAAAAGCTGAATACAAGTGGATTTACCACATCCAGATGCACCAACCAATGCTATGGTCTTACCCTCTGGGATACTTAAATTTAAGCCCCTTAAGACCTGCACATCTGGTCGAGTTGGGTACTGAAACGAAACGTCTCTGTAGCATACTTCTTTTGAGGACTTTTCGGTCAGCGATTCGTTGTCGAAACTGGTGGGTGACTTCATTTTCGGTTCTCTTTCTAAAATTTGAAACAGTCTATGCCCAGCTACAAGACTCGATATAAAAGAAGGGAAAAACGCAAGGCTTATCGCCAAAACCATGAATCCATAAAGCAGCGATTCAGATACCCTAAAAAACAAAATAGCCTCCAAAATAATATCGTGATTTTAAATATAAAAATTCCCTCCACAACGTACATCATCACGTACTTGAATTCGGCCTCTCCTTCCGCGCAGAGTAGGCCACCATATGTTTGAGCCACAGCATATCCAAAAAACAAGAAGCCATATCCACTAGCATTAACTACACCCCTAAAGCGGAGTCTTTTCTTTAGCTTTGTTTCGTATTTTACTAGCTCCTTGTTGTAGTCCTCTATAAGCTGAGGCTCCCGGCATAATCCAGCTACGGTTCGAATATTTGTTACAGCCTCTGCAGCTATTCGACTGGTCTCCTCTAGAATGCTCCTTTCAACCACTGCTGAATTTCTTGTATATCTGCCAAAAACCATTGCCTTAAAATAAAAATCCGTGAAACAGGTGAGCCACCACAAACCTAGCTTCAAGCACAACAGAAGCAACCAAAAACGGCGCAGTACACAAGCATGCTATCACCATCTGCCACGAAAAATAGAATCCAAGGATAACACTTATGATCAGATTCCCCATTGCTTGAATTATTCCACTCAAAGGGACACCAAGAGAACCTTCAACACTGGCTGCATCCCCTGATAACCGTGATGATAATGCACCTGCATTGTTCTGCTTCTCATCAAACCAAGCGATTTCCTGAGTGAGGATCGCCTTGAACGTTAATGATCTGCAAATAGTACTGATATTATGAGATCATTAGCGACCCTTGAACCTACCGTAATCTAGTTCCAAGCCAGACGCCCGACGAGTTAAAAAGGTAAGATTGAAAGAAGCCCAACACCCCAGCTATGATTGCCGTTATCACACTAAATATCGCCAGGACTCTTATCTCGCTGAAAGCTTCACCCTGATCAGGTAAGGCCATAGCTGCGTAAGCAGATCCAAGCAGATATGCATACACGGGCTGAACAGAACCGTAAACTAGAGAGCATGCCGTTCCAAAGGCAAGAATACGCCATTCATTCCTCGCAATCATGAGAAGTTTAAGCAAGGTTTTAGAAAATGAGACCTGTTCTTCCAGCAAGGCACTCTGATTTAGGTTTTTTTCAACTGTTATCACATCCGGGACGGATACAAAAGCTCCACTGCCAGATTTTTCAGTTAATTCACCTGCATGAAATTTAACTATGAGTACAAAGAGATCTTTTATAATTGGCGTTACTAACCCTTTTCATTTCCATCATTTTCGTATCCTTCGACTCGGTCATCCTGACGAGATGTAACCATTTCAAAGTATCTGCCCGACTGCGCCATTAAGACATTATGAGTTCCATTCTCAACAACTTTACCTTCGTGAATAAAAACTATCATGTCAGCATCGCGAATAGCAGATAGTCGGTGGGAAACCACTATTGTAGTTAGTCCCTTTCGAGCCCTGCTTAAGGCCTTTTGCACAAGGTTTTCGGAGTGATAATCCAGAGCCGATGTTGCCTCATCAAGCAAGAGAATTTTCGGATTTCCCACCAAAGCCCGGGCAATGGCAATTCGCTGCCTCTGGCCACCAGACAGTTGAACACCCTTTTCGCTGATTAAGGTCCTATAGCCCTAAGAAAAATTAATGCAGATACTCTAAGTGTGCAAGAAGGACCACCCCTTCTTACCTGTGGCAGTCCCCTGATAAGTTCATAAGCACCAGCAACTTTTGATGCTTCCTCGATTTCTTTCTGCGTGGCTTCTGGATTGCCGTATCTTATATTATCGCCTATTGTTCCCTGGAAAAGAACAGGTTCTTGCCCAACTACTCCAATATTCGACCGCAGCCATGAAACGTTGTACTTTCGTATGTCGAGGCCATCCAGAGTAATGCTTCCCAAGTCTGAATCGTAGAACCTTTGCAAAAGTTGCAGACAAGTTGATTTTCCGCAGCCGGAGTGACCCACTAAGGCCACCGTTTGCCCAGCAGTAATCTTCAGATTCAATCTATTCAGTACAGGAAGTTCGTCTCGCGAAGGATAACTAAAGCATACATCCTGAAACTCAATGTCACCTTTAAGTCCATAGTCAAGAATCTTCCCATCCGTTGACATTGGATCGATTTTAGAAGTAGAGTCAATGACTTCGAATATCGGAACGGCGGACCCCATAGCTGTGGCGAAGGCGTCTATATATGGAATAGTCTTTGAAATTAAATCACCAGCAACAAATAATCCGAAATCAACCTGCGAAAAATAACTTAAATTTCGCGACTGAAAAGTGATCAGCTTTACTAACTACCAAGAGAACACCAGGCGTATACTCTGGATTGGCTTTGCCGCGGTCATCCAGAACCAAACTGATTCCATACCAGAATACAGTCGCACAGAATAAGTATTGCAAGAACTTTCCAACGCCTTCACTGATACCCGAAAAGACACCCTTCTGTCTACCAGCACTGCGAGCAGGTACGAGCAGTTCATCGTACCGTGCCGCTTCTACATTTTCACCGCCGTAGGCGACTACTGTACGAATAGCGCCAATGATTTCCTCAACCAGGCTCCCAGCGCTTGTGTATGAGTTTTGCTCCCGTAGTATGAGTCTGCTTTGAACCTGAAGCAAGTCTGAATTGGTAAACATAAATATTATTGCAAAGCAGAACAAACCTTGGTAAGAATGTAATTGAAAAGCAGTACAATGGGAATAAAGCCTCCAATGACCAACGACAACTTCGGGCCATTTACAAAAGACATGATGATGAGACTCAAAGAAGTCAACGCGAAGGCAACACCTTGGCCTAGTTTCTCCGAAATTCCATCTCGAATCTTCTCCATGTTACTAGAAGATTTCAAGAGTTATTTTTGGTCACTTGGAGCACCGCTTTCTTACTCTGTATTACAAACAACAAAATTTTGATTGCTGGTCACATCATGCCATCCAATGTCCTTTCTAAGAGTGGCTTCAAAGAATACCCGACGCAATTTCACGAGGATCCTCAATCCTACAACATTCATAAGGTCTACGTAAATCATGCCAGAAATGAAGACTATGATGGCGATAATGGTCAAAACGATGCCAAAGGACCAGGAATCGTTGCGAAGCTCTCTCATGTTTTCCTCTTTTGTAGCATTTATCCTAAAAAGCCTTATTTATTCATAAATGAAAAATAGTTGGATGTTGGCTCACAGTATATTTCCACCACCAAAGAGTGAAAGGGTTAAAGTGGACGAGGATTTTCCTACTCCTATGCTGCGATCCACGAGCATTGCAACCAATTCACTATATGCAATCAGTCTGACAGTATGAGCTAGAGCTCTTACTGCACTGGCAAGAAACGCCAGTGCCATGAGTATAAAATCTGCTGGAGTCGCATACCGAAAGAGCACCTTCCAACTGATGGACTTGCTTTCGTCATGCTGTTTCCTGAAATTATTAAAACATTTTCGAACTAAAAGTTTTGTCAAAGTCCAAGCACAGCACTGGCGACTACCCCAGGTTTCTAAAGTTTCCTTTTATGAGTGAAGTTAAAAAAAAAATAAAAAATGTTATTAAAACTATAGTAAATTGTGTGTACTTGCAAACTATGTAAAAAGATAGATTTTTTCCTACGGGAAACCGTAGGAAGAATTGTCATCTTATGTCAGCATCCTTATAATATAAAGGTTCCTGACGATGTTCGCCTGGCAGCGTTTGAAATGATCAGGACTAGCCATTATTATAATGTCGTAGAATTGTAAATTGTTGTAATTTTAAACTTTTCAATATTAAATTTAGTTTTGTATGGCTTTGCCATTGGTGCCGCTTCCCAATATAAGCAACGATACGTTCGGTTAGCTTTTTAATTAAGATAGATTTTGCTTAATTTTAACACACTGGGAAGCCTACGTTTCTTTAAAAAAAAATTCTAATGCTCGTTTTCTACTGAAATGATTTCCTTTTATCTCTTAAGATCCTAGTAATGTACTTCTATCCCTACTATACTAATGATACACGACGCGAAGCTTTAACTTACATTTCGAAACTCTTTACCGACAAAACTTCGAGTATACGAGTGGAACACGCGAGCTCTGGAACTGGGCCAGTCATGTTGTGAGTTTCTAATCTTGTTTCAAATTAACCTTATTTTTACATTAAGAAAAAACGTTTTTCGTAACACAAAAACATAGACGCCCATTGCCACCTCACTTCCACTTTGGTAAAACACTGAATATTTTCTTATTCGATCTCATACTTAGTATCTAGTTCACGTATAGGCATATAGTTCACGTAGGCACGATGGGGCATAAAGGTTTGTGCATATGTATATAACTGCTTTAAAAATTCACAATATTATCGTTTTTAAGTATCAATATTTAAAAGCAGCAAATTATATGGGGTTAAAAAAGTCGTGAAATGTGTAGTGACCATGCGACCTACTAATTTGATCTGTATAACGCTAGCTAAACTTTTTGAAGGACTTAATTATTTTCAATGCCCTCCTAACTCATAATCAAGTTTTTGTACCCTATTCCATAGAAATATAAAAACAGCCAAAAATATAGGATCGAGAAATAATAATGACTTTGACTCTTAAGGTCATAAAATCGAGACGGATATGTGAGTCGAATGAGCCATGTTCTTTCGTGGGTCCGTATGTTTATATACCCTACCCAGTTCATATACATTTTAATGCAAAGTTGGTACCACAGTTAAATACGCCATAGACCCCTAAGACCTTTAAGAGGAATGATCGAGATGTGAGTTGATTAAGCCATGTCTGTCCGTCAGTCCGTCTGTCCAAATGTATAAAGTTTTTAAGTCTTTAAAAATAAATTAGAAAGTGGAAACTTTGACTGTTCTAATTTTTACAGGCAAAGTTAGGGGGCGTTTTTAGAAAACAACTGCTTCTTTAAGAGTTAATTTTTGCTTTTGGTGCATTTAATAATGATCCTTACGAAAATATAGTAAACTGATTTAATTTTTAACCTACGCTCATTTTTGGGTGTGTGGCTAATAAAGATTGGCTTATAATATATATATATATATTCAGGCCAAAAAACTTTAAATCTTGCTGCACCAGGGTAAATAGGGTAGGTAGTCACTGGTTAGCGGTCCGTCTAAGAATGGGAAAAAGGACCTTTTATGATACCCCTACGCTGTCCATCTATCCATACGTCCTTGGGAAATCCTTTGTTACTTCCAAGTGAAATAAGTCGTAGAAGGACAAAATTTGGTGTGCTTTTAAACTGCAAAAATTGAAAGAAAACGCATAGGTACTTTCAGAATTTTTTCTTTACTTACATAACGGTTTAATTACAGTTTGAAATGTGAATTGCATAAAATTTTTGTAACTTATTTCCAAACGTTTTGTAGACAAGTACATTTTGATTTTTTTTTTTAACATTGAAATGTTGAAAAAGTGTGCCGTTTTTGAGGCCACAACTTTTGAATTACTTGCTTTACAAAGCTGATATTGATAACATTTAAAAAGCAGCTCAAGTTTAAACCAAGGCTTCAGTATAACTATAGGTATTAGTATGAAGTATTTAGTATAAGTTTTAAGTATTACAGTAGGCCCTCGATAATGTGAGCTCCCGATAATGCAAATTTATCCATAATGCGAATCGGCAAAACATAACATTGTCATCTCCTAAAAATCCTCAGACCTAAAAATTTTTCACACACTTTTGCTGATGCTGAGTGCGTTTCTCGCCTCAAATAGTATATGCACCTTTTTTAGCGGTCCGTCCAAAAATGTACAAAGGACCTCTTATGGTATCGCTACATTATCCGTCCGTCCATCCAATCGTATTATAACTTCTGAGCGGTAAGTCGTAGAAAGACAAAACTTGTGCTTTTTAAAGCAGAAATAACGGTTTAAATAAAGTTTGAAATTTCATGAGAAAATGGAAAAAAGGTTTCTCAATAGTTTTCTTTAGAAGACAAAAAGGCAAGAACAAGAAAAGCTAAAGTAAAGTTGAGAAAATACTAAACTTAAATGCAAAAATTTAGTTTTTTGAAAATGTTGAAAATTTTTTGAGAAATAAAGAGTTGATAACGGGTGACGTTTTTCAAAGTATTTGAGGCCAAAACTTTTAAACCGCTAAGTGCACAAACACAATATTGAAGACATGTATAACGCAACAAGAAATAAACCAAATGCTTGGGTCATATTTTTAAGAAAAAGTTTTAATACTGCCGTTTCCACAAATTTTCGAAAAAAAAATCCTCCTCCTCTTATCAACGGTTGTTTGTTATATGAAAAAAATCACACGTATCAGAAATTATCCAAAATTTGAAGAAAGATTGTAGCGAATTCTTAAGTTTCAAAACCTTCTGAGACTAAAAAACAGAAAAGCATTTTCAAAAAATGGGCTTTTTAATGGACTATTCACTTTGGAAAGCCGTGAAGTCCATTAAAAGGCCCATAGTACACTCGGCGCCAATAAGAAAAGATAACGGTGAATGGGTAAAAAGCGACAAAGAGAAAGCAGATGTATTTGCAGAACATCTAGAAGAAACATTCAAACCGTTTGATTGAGAGCCGTTGGTTGACGATCTGTTTCGCAATGCGGAACTAGACAATTATCGAATGAAAACCGTGACACTGTCTGAACTTCGTCAAACAATCCGAAATTTGAAGAATAACAAAGCTCCAGGCTATGAACTAATTACTGGGGAAATTTTGAAGGAGCTACCGAAAAGAGCGTTAGTCAAGCTTCTCTACATCATAAGCACATCAATGAGAATTTCATACGTTCCACGGCAATGGAAAGTCGCAGAGGTAATAATGGTTCCGAAACCAGGGAAATGCCCGAACGACAAAAAATCATATAGACCGATTTCGCTTCTGCCGATTTTATCTAAAGTCTTCGAGAAACTTGTGCTCAAACGACTGCAACCAATAATTGAAGAAAGACGATTGATTCCGGATCACCAATTCGGCTTTAGGGTCAAACATTCAACAATTGACCAGGTCTATCGAATAACTAATGAAATTGAGAAAGCCTTAGAAGCGAAAATGATATGTTCTACCGCTTTTCTTGACGTATCCCAAGCCTTTGATAAAGTTTGGCACGAAGGCCTAAAATATAAGCTATGGAAAGTTTTGCCGGGAAAATTGTATGAACTCTTAGAGTCTTATCTTGACAACAGACTATTTCGAGTGAGATACGGGAGCGAATACTCAGAATTCAAAGAAATACAAGCCGGCGTTCCACAAGGTAGCGTCCTCGGTCCAACACTGTTTTTACTTTTTACAAGAGATGTACCTCAAGTAGAGACAACGACTGTAGCCACGTTCGCTGACGACACGGCTATCCTCGCTACGGATAAGACAGTCGAACTATTAACATGAAAACTCCAACGCGCTTTGAATAAAATATTCGAATGGACAAAGGCCTGGCGAATCCTCCTAAATGAGACAAAATCAACGCATGTAAATTTTACTTACAAGAGGGTAATCAACTTACCTCTATTTATAAACTCGGTACAAATTCCGTACGCAAACGAGGCGAAATATTTAGGCATGACCTTAGACGCAAAACTTAAGTGGAAGCCACACGTTAAAAAGAAACGCGATGAACTTGAAATCAAGCTACGAGAACTGAATTGGCTTATCGGACGTTATTCGAAACTAAGCGTATATAACAAACTGCTATTGTATAAGCAAGTGGGGGTTGTACCAAACCAAGCAACATATCTATTTTAGAAACTTTTCAGAATAAGACACTAAGAGCAATCGTAAATGCTCCATGGTATATAAGAAATAGCGATTTACATCGAGATCTAGGCATCGCAACCGTGACCGACGAAGTAAGAAACTTTGCTCGCAAACTTCACACTCGCCTTCACGGCCATTGCAACCACGAAATAATCCGAACTCTGGATCAGACAAATCTTGCACGCCGACTACAACGAACAAGGCCGTTGGATCTAGCGTCGTAAGAGGAAACCGCACATAATGACGGTATTGCAGGTGCTTTCGTTGGAAGGTAGCCTGCCAAACGCGATTACTATACAGAAGCATGAACTACTTGTTAAGGAAACTTAGTCGTAGTCTTACAAAGATTGGGAGGTTTTTTATTGAGTAAGAATCTCACACTATTATGAGCACGCGCGTTCGATTCTCATAGTGCCTATGAAGGTTTTTACCTACCCACGGAAAAAAAAAAAAAAAATTTCAAAAAATATTTTTTAAATCTACTAGTACCATCACGGTAAAAGCGATCATGTTCAGATTTTGTTCAAGTTCAAAGCGTACAAAAGGAAAGCAAGCTGCGATAAAACAAAATTAAAATTGCCGTTTTCAACCTACATTTTTCAAGGCGTTTTTAAAAAACGAAATAAAAAATTGCATTGTTTTACCGTTTTCGCAAAAACCGTTGGCCGTAGAATTAAGAAATAACATCCAATGCTAGCAGGAAGTTGCACTATTGGAAAAACTCTAACGGGAACTGAAAAAAAAAACTCAAAATAGTTGTTTTATGGATTTGAAATTTCAAAAAATGTAAAAAGGTCAAAAGGAGGTATGTCCCCCCTCTAGCTCCCAAACAGTATAAAGTATAGCTTAGAAATTAAAAACGGGCTTAGTCCATCTTTTAGGATTTCATGTAAAGCTAAAGAAAACTTCGAATACTCAAAAACTTCGAAAATCGATTAGCTCGAGTATAAAGCGTTTACAATGCAAGCTTACTGCATTTAAAAAGCTTCAATATTGCCGTTTCCATATTTCAACAAACGAACCCTATTTAAATAAACGTTAAATAGAAAACAAAATGTTTTACCATTTTCTCAGGAATCCATGTCCGTAGAATTTAAGAAAAGTGGCCAATGAAATGCAGCTGATTGTGAAATTGAAAAAAAAGCCTATAATGGTGATTCATAAAAATCTTGATTGCTGTTTTATGGATTTTAATTTTTAAAAATGGCAAAAAACCGTAAGAGGCAAAAATTTGAGGGCAATAACGAACGTAGTCAATCTTTTGTAATAGAAAAAACCGAAGCAGTTTTGAAATAGTTGATGGTTTTCCAAATGTGCTTGAAAACACTTAAGTTGACTGGCTAAAATGATGCTGCTAGCAAGTGTGTTCATATATCCATCGTTACTTCTGAGCCACTTCCTTTACATCAACAAAATTTGACGCAGGCACAACCACATTAAAGTTAACCAACACAAGAGCTTTGAAAAAAAAAACAACAAGCAACAAAACAACAGTTCATTTTTAACAGTTCATTTTTATGCCACCTATTTTTTAGTGGCAAATTTAAAAAATCACCCAATGTAAGAACAGTAGCCTTTACTACAAAAAAGTATATAACAGAATCTTAAATATTCAAAAAAAAAAAAGAAACTGCACAATAAAGGCTAGCCTCACCTACAGCAAAAGCCGACGGAGCGCTCCGCGTATGTCTTTGTAGTTGACGGTCTTCTTTTTTAATAAGGACCTAACTTCAACAAAGGGCTACGGACCGCTCCCAATAGGCCTTCACACTTAACAGTTTGCAATTCACTGCAGAAGCGACAAATATAAATTGCCTCTTTTTCTCTTGCGGTCTAAGTGAAGACAGGACCGGATTTTCATGAAATATGACCAATCTAACCCCAAAGTTTGTGCAAAAAAATGGCGTTCAAACTCGAAACTTATTTTTAAACTATCTTAACAATAAATTATTTACTTCATTTATCATAAATGCCTTTTGTTACATAATTTGTGCTTGTAGTTTGGCTCCTGCCTAAATCTAACTTTTAAGATTCCATTGCTTAAATCTATACGATTTAGTAATGGTTTCTCGGTGCACACAAATATAACCCAACTGCTGCTCGAGCCGCATTACTTTATAAACTATTAGTCATACATTTTATCGTGGAATTTTTTTTATATATTTAATTCGAATTTGTGATTTTATTGACTGACTCTAGTCATTGATGCAAATCTAATGCGTGCATGTAAGGGTACCCATGTTACTGCTCTATTGTATATGTATTGATATATTTACATCTAGATAAATAAACGGCTGCTAATGTGCAATTTTATTATATAAATTATTGATCAGCGCCTAGATAAAATGGAAATCTCTATCGATGTAGACGTTCACTGTATTTTTCTGCCCAGCATTTTTCAATAATATTTAAATAAAATTGAGCATTATTTTAGAGACTAGATTCTTAGCTTAGCTTTAGCTCCTTCCCCAATAAATTTATGGTTCGGTTTCTGCTCCATTCAAATTAGTAGGAAAGGGCAAAAGTGTGGTATACTCCCCCACCGCGATGAATACCATGCCCACGTATTAGGTTTTTACTAATTAAGGACATTGCTGATCACATTTTCAAATTCAATAAAATGATTTGGTTCTGATCCGAGAAAAAAATACAATTCTCTAACTTGGACAAAAGAGGCAGTTGTGCAAACAATTTTTTATAAAAATTGCTGCTTTTATTTTAAACTTAATGGGAGTGTGGACAGAATTTATAAAATCTACTACATATGGATTAATTACAAAATCAATCGAAACTAGGTTGTGTCTTGTGAAGTCGGGCATAAAGTCCATCCTTAGCAATCAGTTGATGATGGTTTCCTTGCTCGGCTACTCGTCCATTTTGCAAAACGCAAATCAAGTCTGCATTCTGAACTGTTGACAAGCGATGAGCAATAACAATACAAGTTCGGCCCGAGCATGCCATATCCGGAGCTTTTTGGACAACCTTTAACAATAGGTAAGATAAAATTGTAAGGTTAATTTGAGGAGAAGATTCAGTTACAAACCTTTTCACTCTGCAAATCAAGTGCAGATGTTGCCTCATCAAGCAACAAAATGTTTGGGTTTCTCACCAATGCCCTGGCAATGGCAATTCTTTGCTTTTGGCCACCAGAAAGCTGAGTGCCTCTCGATCCTAGCCGATTGTCATAACCCATAGGCAGAGAAATTATGAACGAATGTGCGTTGGCGTTCTTTGCTGCATCCACGATCTCGGCAATTTTGATATCGTCTTGATTGATGTGCTGTCATAGAAAAGAGAAACCGCAATTAATTTTTTTTTTAGGCATTAAGGGCGCTTGGTCTACCATTCCACCAAGTTATATTGAAAAATTGTCCGACTCACCTTTCAATCTAACGTAAGAATCCATTTTCAACAAAGAAGAATTTTCTCATAATTAACTTTATTCAAAAATGTCTAAATTACTAAATGGGTAAGCTTACAAATAATGTCATGACTCATGAGCTTAACAAAAATTAAACCAGTGAGTAAGTGCAACAGTGTTTACGCAGAAGTTACAGTCCGGAAAACGGACCGTTGAATACCCCATTCTATCCCATATTGTAAAATGCTGATGTTTTTGTTATTTTATGACGTTTTATAAGTAGTGCAAACTTCGAAAAGGGACGTGGTCCAACAGCCTTTTATTACAAACTATCAAAATTAATAGATGTTTGCAAGTTACGCTTAAGTGTACGTAAAAATGCATTTTTTTTTGGTTCAAATTCAATATTTTTTAAAAATCGACCTCTAAAAGTGGCTGAAAACTTTTTTTTTTAATTTTCAATTTTTTTTCATGCTTTCCTAAGTTAGGCAGTCAAAATTACGTTTTTCTGGAAAATTTTAGGTTTTTCTTCAATTCTGCCTCCAAATGCAGGCGTGGCCTAAGGTCGTCTATAAACAAAATGAAGAATGTTTTCTACATAAAATATTCAGCAACTTTTTTTTCAATTTGGAACATACATATATATTGAGTAAAATGCATTTGAAAATTTTTCCTTAAAATTGATGCCGTGCTCACTGGAGGAGGTTTTATCAATTAAATTTTTCTTTTTTGTGTCTTACATTCTTTAGGAGATGCTAAAACCAAAATTTCAGCCTTTTAAGACGTGTTACAGTTTTGAAAGCTCTCGGGGTAGTTGCACATTAAGACAGCTTGCGGGCGTGTCTTTGGGCGGATTTCAAAATTTTTTACACTTGTGTTGTTTCGCATGATGTGGAGCTAACGTACTAAATTTCAGCACCCTAGCTCAGAATTCAAGGCCTAAAAACTTGTGCTATATGGACGGACGGATGGACATGGCTTATTCGATTCAGAATTCGGACTCGATCATATGCCTTTAAGCAAGGTATTGGGGGTCTACCATTATTATTTCACCGTTTTACAAACTATGTGGCAAATTTAATATACCTCCTATCCTATTGGATGGGGTATAAAAAAGTGGATGCGCCAACCTGATGAGCAGCAAATTGTTATTTTTTGTGATATTTTTCAAAAAGAGATTTTCCATTTCAAAAAAATGAAAAAAAATGAGAAATATCTTTTTCATTTATTTGAAAAAGATATTTTTCAAAAAATGGTAAAATAATAGTTTTCATTTTATTTGACTAAGAATTGAATTTTAGATAAGCAATAAGAGTTTGTAAAGTTTAGCTTTTTTGGTTCGGCTAGAATTGAGAAAACGTTTTATGCAAGGAGGGGCGTGATGACGCGCAGTGTATAAACAGTCTGGTGGTTTTTCTAGGCTTACGCAACAGGCTACTTACGTGTTGAGGGTTTAAACTTTAACCCCCACAGCCGCGCATATGGACAAGCTGCTTTTGGTCTAAGATGTACTATTTGTACTACATGCTTTCATATACATACTTCACAATAAAAGTGGGCACAATAATTTTATGGGCTTTTTATTGCACTGAGCGTTCTACAGAGGACGCTGACATTTAACTAGTTGTGCATACTTACCATCGCTGGCTAAAAGCTGCAAATGGTTACCATGCTCAACTATTTGACCATTCTGAAGAACGCATATAAGGTCTGCATTCTGGATTGTGCTCAAGCGATGTGCCACAACAATACACGTCCGACCCATGGAAACTTTGTCTATCGCTTCTTGCACAATCTGAAAGTAAAAAAAGTCACAACGGACTCCTGTTAAGCCTTTCAACTTCAGAGAACCTTTTCACTTTGTAAGTCCAGTGCTGAAGTTGCTTCATCAAGCAGTAAGATTCGGGGATTTCGTATCAGTGCTCTTGCAATGGCAATTCTTTGTTTTTGACCCCCCGAAAGCTGAGTGCCCCTGGGACCCAACTTTGTATCAAAGCCTTGCGGTAGTAATGTTATAAATGAATACGCATTGGATTGTTTTGCTGCTTCGATAATTTCATCCATTGTAACCTTTCTGAAGTTATCGCCATAGGCAATGTTATCGGCAATAGTTTTCTCGAACAGGATTGGCTCCTGAGACACGATACCCAACCTTCGACGAAGTGATGGCAGTGTAAGGTCTCGGTGTATACTCTCTTCATCTATAGTCTACAAACGGAACTAAAAGACGTACAAAACTACAAAATTTTCCAAACGTAGCCTTACAATTTGTCCAGAATCAGGATCATAATATCTCAGTAAAAGCTGAATACAAGTGGATTTACCACATCCAGATGCACCAACCAATGCTATGGTCTTACCCTCTGAGATACTTAAATTTAAGCCCCTTAAGACCTGCACATCTGGTCGAGTTGGGTACTGAAACGAAACGTCTCTGTAGCATACTTCTTTTGAGGACTTTTCGGTCAGCGATTCGTTGTCGAAACTGGTGGGTGACTTCATTTTCGGTTCTCTTTCTAAAATTTGAAACAGTCTATGCCCAGCTACAAGACTCGATATAAAAGAAGGGAAAAACGCCAGGCTTATCGCTAAAACCATGAATCCATAAAGCAGCGATTCAGATACCCTAAAAAACAAAATAGCCTCCAAAATAATATCGTGATTTTAAATATAAAAATTCCCTCCACAACGTACATCATCACGTACTTGAATTCGGCCTCTCCTTCCGCGCAGAGTAGGCCACCATATGTTTGAGCCACAGCATATCCAAAAAACAAGAAGCCAAATCCACTGGCATTAACTACGCCCCTAAAGCGGAGTCTTTTCTTCAGCTTTGTTTCGTATTTTTCTAGTTCCTTGTTGTAGTCCTCTATAAGCTGAGACTCCCGGCACAATCCAGCTACGGTTCGAATATTTGCTACAGCCTCTGCAGCTATTCGACTGGTCTCCTCTAGAATGCTCCTTTCAACCACTGCTGAATTTCTTGTATATCTGCCAAAAACCATTTCCTTAAAATAAAAATCCGTGAAACAGGTGAGCCACCACAAACCTAGCTTCAAGCACAATAGAAGCAACCATAAACGGCGCAGTACACAAGCATGCTATCACCATCTGCCACGAAAAATAGAATCCAAGGATAACACTTATGATCAGATTCCCCATTGCTTGAATTATTCCACTCAAAGGAACACCAAGAGAACCTTCAACACTGGCTGCATCCCCTGATAACCGTGATGATAATGCACCTGCATTGTTCTGCTTCTCATCAAACCAAGCGATTTCCTGAGTGAGGATCGCCCTAAACGTTAATGATCTGCAAATAGTACTGATATTATGAGATCATTAGCGACCCTTGAACCTACCGTAATCTAGTTCCAAGCCAGACGCCCGACGAGTTAAAAAGGTAAGATTGAAAGAAGCCCAACACCCCAGCTATGATTGCCGTTATCACACTAAATATCGCCAGGACTCTTATCTCGCTGAAAGCTTCACCCTGATCAGGTAAGGCCATAGCTGCGTAAGCAGATCCAAGCAGATATGCATACACGGGCTGAACAGAACCGTAAACTAGAGAGCATGCCGTTCCAAAGGCAAGAATACGCCATTCATTCCTCGCAATCATGAGAAGTTTAAGCAAGGTTTTAGAAAATGAGACCTGTTCTTCCAGCAAGGCACTCTGATTTAGGTTTTTTTCAACTGTTATCACATCCGGGACGGATACAAAAGCTCCACTGCAAGATTTTTCAGTTAATTCACCTGCATGAAATTTAACTATGAGTACAAAGAGATCTTTTATAATTGGCGTTACTAACCCTTTTCATTTCCATCATTTTCGTATCCTTCGACTCGGTCATCCTGACGAGATGTAACCATTTCAAAGTATCTGCCCGACTGCGCCATTAAGACATTATGAGTTCCATTCTCAACAACTTTACCTTCGTGAATAAAAACTATCATGTCAGCATCGCGAATAGCAGATAGTCGGTGGGAAACCACTATTGTAGTTAGTCCCTTTCGAGCCCTGCTTAAGGCCTTTTGCACAAGGTTTTCGGAGTGATAATCCAGAGCCGATGTTGCCTCATCAAGCAAGAGAATTTTCGGATTTCCCACCAAAGCCCGGGCAATGGCAATTCGCTGCCTCTGGCCACCAGACAGTTGAACACCCTTTTCGCTGATTAAGGTCCTATAGCCCTAAGAAAAATTAATGCAGATACTCTAAGTGTGCAAGAAGGACCACCCCTTCTTACCTGTGGCAGTCCCCTGATAAGTTCATAAGCACCAGCAACTTTTGATGCTTCCTCGATTTCTTTCTGCGTGGCTTCTGGATTGCCGTATCTTATATTATCGCCTATTGTTCCCTGGAAAAGAACAGGTTCTTGCCCAACTACTCCAATATTCGACCGCAGCCATGAAACGTTGTACTTTCGTATGTCGAGGCCATCCAGAGTAATGCTTCCCAAGTCTGAATCGTAGAACCTTTGCAAAAGTTGCAGACAAGTTGATTTTCCGCAGCCGGAGTGACCCACTAAGGCCACCGTTTGCCCAGCAGTAATCTTCAGATTCAATCTATTCAGTACAGGAAGTTCGTCTCGCGAAGGATAACTAAAGCATACATCCTGAAACTCAATGTCACCTTTAAGTCCATAGTCAAGAATCTTCCCATCCGTTGACATTGGATCGATTTTAGAAGTAGAGTCAATGACTTCGAATATCGGAACGGCGGACCCCATAGCTGTGGCGAAGGCGTCTATATATGGAATAGTCTTTGAAATTAAATCACCAGCAACAAATAATCCGAAATCAACCTGCGAAAAATAACTTAAATTTCGCGACTGAAAAGTGATCAGCTTTACTAACTATCAAGAGAACACCAGGCGTATACTCTGGATTGGCTTTGCCGCGGTCATCCAGAACCAAACTGATTCCATACCAGAATACAGTCGCACAGAATAAGTATTGCAAGAACTTTCCAACGCCTTCACTGATGCCCGAAAAGACACCCTTCTGTCTACCAGCACTGCGAGCAGGTACGAGCAGTTCATCGTACCGTGCCGCTTCTACATTTTCACCGCCGTAGGCGACTACTGTACGAATAGCGCCAATGATTTCCTCAACCAGGCTCCCAGCGCTTGTGTATGAGTTTTGCTCCCGTAGTATGAGTCTGCTTTGAACCTGAAGCAAGTCTGAATTGGTAAACATAAATATTATTGCAAAGCAGAACAAACCTTGGTAAGAATGTAATTGAAAAGCAGTACAATGGGAATAAAGCCTCCAATGACCAACGACAACTTCGGGCCATTTACAAAAGACATGATGATGAGACTCAAAGAAGTCAACGCGAAGGCAACACCTTGGCCTAGTTTCTCCGAAATTCCATCTCGAATCTTCTCCATGTTACTAGAAGATTTCAAGAGTTATTTTTGGTCACTTGGAGCACCGCTTTCTTACTCTGTATTACAAACAACAAAATTTTGATTGCTGGTCACATCATGCCATCCAATGTCCTTTCTAAGAGTGGCTTCAAAGAATACCCGACGCAATTTCACGAGGATCCTCAATCCTACAACATTCATAAGGTCTACGTAAATAATGCCAGAAATGAAGACTATGATGGCGATAATGGTCAAAACGATGCCAAAGGACCAGGAATCGTTGCGAAGCTCTCTCATGTTTTCCTCTTTTGTAGCATTTATCCTAAAAAGCCTTATTTATTCATAAATGAAAAATAGTTGGATGTTGGCTCACAGTATATTTCCACCACCAAAGAGTGAAAGGGTTAAAGTGGACGAGGATTTTCCTACTCCTATGCTGCGATCCACGAGCATTGCAACCAATTCACTATATGCAATCAGTCTGACAGTATGAGCTAGAGCTCTTACTGCACTGGCAAGAAACGCCAGTGCCATGAGTATAAAATCTGCTGGAGTCGCATACCGAAAGAGCACCTTCCAACTGATGGACTTGCTTTCGTCATGCTGTTTCCTGAAATTATTAAAACATTTTCGAACTAAAAGTTTTGTCAAAGTCCAAGCACAGCACTGGCGACTACCCCAGGTTTCTAAAGTTTCCTTTTATGAGTGAAGTTAAAAAAAAAATAAAAAATGTTATTAAAACTATAGTAAATTGTGTGTACTTGCAAACTATGTAAAAAGATAGATTTTTTCCTACGGGAAACCGTAGGAAGAATTGTCATCTTATGTCAGCATCCTTATAATATAAAGGTTCCTGACGATGTTCGCCTGGCAGCGTTTGAAATGATCAGGACTAGCCATTATTATAATGTCGTAGAATTGTAAATTGTTGTAATTTTAAACTTTTCAATATTAAATTTAGTTTTGTATGGCTTTGCCATTGGTGCCGCTTCCCAATATAAGCAACGATACGTTCGGTTAGCTTTTTAATTAAGATAGATTTTGCTTAATTTTAACACACTGGGAAGCCTACGTTTCTTTAAAAAAAAATTCTAATGCTCGTTTTCTACTGAAATGATTTCCTTTTATCTCTTAAGATCCTAGTAATGTACTTCTATCCCTACTATACTAATGATACACGACGCGAAGCTTTAACTTACATTTCGAAACTCTTTACCGACAAAACTTCGAGTATACGAGTGGAACACGCGAGCTCTGGAACTGGGCCAGTCATGTTGTGAGTTTCTAATCTTGTTTCAAATTAACCTTATTTTTACATTAAGAAAAAACGTTTTTCGTAACACAAAAACATAGACGCCCATTGCCACCTCACTTCCACTTTGGTAAAACACTGAATATTTTCTTATTCGATCTCATACTTAGTATCTAGTTCACGTATAGGCATATAGTTCACGTAGGCACGATGGGGCATAAAGGTTTGTGCATATGTATATAACTGCTTTAAAAATTCACAATATTATCGTTTTTAAGTATCAATATTTAAAAGCAGCAAATTATATGGGGTTAAAAAAGTCGTGAAATGTGTAGTGACCATGCGACCTACTAATTTGATCTGTATAACGCTAGCTAAACTTTTTGAAGGACTTAATTATTTTCAATGCCCTCCTAACTCATAATCAAGTTTTTGTACCCTATTCCATAGAAATATAAAAACAGCCAAAAATATAGGATCGAGAAATAATAATGACTTTGACTCTTAAGGTCATAAAATCGAGACGGATATGTGAGTCGAATGAGCCATGTTCTTTCGTGGGTCCGTATGTTTATATACCCTACCCAGTTCATATACATTTTAATGCAAAGTTGGTACCACAGTTAAATACGCCATAGACCCCTTTAAGAGGAATGATCGAGATGTGAGTTGATTAAGCCATGTCTGTCCGTCAGTCCGTCTGTCCAAATGTATAAAGTTTTTAAGTCTTTAAAAATAAATTAGAAAGCGGAAACTTTGACTGTTCTAATTTTTACAGGCAAAGTTAGTTGGCGTTTTTAGAAAACAACTGCTTCTTTAAGAGTTAATATTTGCTTTTGGTGCATTTAATAATGATCCTTACGAAAATATAGTAAACTGATTTAATTTTTAACCTACGCTCATTTTTGGGTGTGTGGCTAATAAAGATTGGCTTATAATATATATATATATATATATATATTCAGGCCAAAAAACTTTAAATCTTGCTGCACCAGGGTAAATAGGGTAGGTAGTCACTGGTTAGCGGTCCGTCTAAGAATGGGAAAAAGGACCTTTTATGATACCCCTACGCTGTTCATCTATCCATACGTCCTTGGGAAATCCTTTGTTACTTCCAAGTGAAATAAGTCGTAGAAGGACAAAATTTGGTGTGCTTTTAAACTGCAAAAATTGAAAGAAAACGCATAGGTACTATCAGAATTTTTTCTATACTTACATAACGGTTTAAAAACAGTTTGAAATGTGGAATTGGATAAAGTTTTTTTTAACTTATTTCCAAACGTTTTGTAGACAAGTACATTTTGATTTTTTTTTTTAACATTGAAATGTTGAAAAAGTGTGCCGTTTTTGAGGCAACAACTTTTGAATTACTTGCTTTACAAAGCTGATATTGATAACATTTAAAAAGCAGCTCAAGTTTAAACCAAGGCTTAAGTTTAATTATAGGTATTAGCATGAAGTATTTAGTATAAGTTTTCAGTATTACAGTAGGCCCTCGATAATGTGAGCTCCCGATAATGCAAATTTATCCATAATGCGAATCGGCAAAACCTAACATTGTCATCTCTATAATGTGAACTATGGAAATTTTTGGACTCTATAATGTGAATATATTTGGTAAAAGTTTCTTTTATTTTTCTTGTCTTTTTTGTCTGCGACCGTAAGCTAACTGCTTTTTGTCTGGACACATTTTCATTTTCATTTTGGAAAAAAACCGTTTTTTCGTAAAACGCCCCCTAAAAATGGGAAGAGCTCAAAATTTTATATTCACCGAACTTAGCAAAAAGTAATATCTTTGATATTTGTTGCAGATTTTTTTTTGATTTGGAGTGAAATTTCCGAGAAATCGGGTTTATGAAAATCTAACACGTTAAAAGTGGGCATGATCGATTAATTTTTGCCTTAAAGGTTCTGGGTCATTATTGCTCTATACCTAAATCTGAGTTACTACGGCTTGTCTAACATGACCAAAAGGTATTTTGAAAGAAATTTTAATTTAAATAGAGGTTGTCTTACATTGAAACCAGTAGTGGGCGTGGCCGTTGGCGGATTTAACCCATTTCACACTTTGCCTGTACAAAATAAGACCAAGATACACTCCAACTTTGAGCATCCTAGCTCAATCCTAACGACCTAGAAATTTCACACATACGGACAGACTGACGGATGGACGGACATGGCTTAATCGATTCAGCTGTCGGTCTCAGTCATATCCCTAAAAGGTCTTAGAGGTTCGGTGATTAATAAAATTAAAATACCCTGGGTTGGTATATAAATTACTTCAAGCGACAATAAGGCGCCTCGATTTGCAGCAATCTTCTTTTAATTAAAAATTATTTATTTATTAATTTAAAAATAAGTGTCGAATTTTATGCGAGCAGAATGCAGGATTTCCTGAAATAAATGGTCTCAAGGTCGAAAGTTGTCAACGTAGTAGACCTAAAAATTTTTCACACACTTTTGCGGATGCTGAGTGCGTTTCTCGCCTCAAATAGTATATGCACCTTTTTTAGCGGTCCGTCCAAAAATGTAAAAAGGACCTCTTATGGTATCGCTACATTATCCGTCCGTCCATCCAATCGTGTTATAACTTCTGAGCGGTTAGTCGTAGAAAGACAAAACTTGTGCTTTTAAAGTGCGGAAATAGTCAGAGAATTCAACGGAACAAAGGTTTCTCAATAGTTTTCTTTAGAAGACAAGAAGGCTAGAACAACAAAAGCCAAAGTAAAGTTTAGAAAATACTAAACTTAAATGCAAAAATTTAGTTTTTTGAAAATATTGAAAATTTTATTGAAAAACAAAGAGTTGAAAACGTGACGTTTTTCAAAGTATTTGAGGCCAAAACTTTTAACGCAACACGAAATAAACCAAATGCTTGAGTCATATTGTTTAGCCTTTTATTACATAATTTGTGCTTGTAGTTTGGCTCCTGCCTAAATCTTTACTCACTTAATCTTTTAAGATTCCATTGCTTAAATCTATACGATTTAGTAATGGTTTCTCGAAAGCTAATTACTTATGCACACAAATATAACCCAACTGCTGCTCGAGCCGCATTACTTTATAAACTATTAGTCATACATTTTATCGTGGAATTTTTTTATATATTTAATTCGAATTTGTGATTTTATTGACTGACTCTAGTCTTTGATGCACATCTAATGCGTGTATGTAAGATGACCCATGTTACTGCCCTATTGCATATGTATAGATATATTTACATCTAGATAAATAAACGGCTGCTAATGTGCAATTTTATTATATAAATTATTGATCAGCGCCTAGATAAAATAGAAATCTCTATCGATGTAGACGTTCACTGTATTTTTCTGCCCAGCATTTTTCAATAATATTTAAATAAAATTGAGCATTATTTTAGAGACTAGATGCTTAGCTTAGCTTTAGCTCCTTCCTCAATAAATTTATGGTTCGGTTTCTGCTCCATTTAAATTAGTAGGAAAGGGCAAAAGTGTGGTATACTCCCCCACCGCGATGAATACCATGCCAACGTATAAGGTTTTTACTAATTAAGGACATTGCTGATCACATTTTCAAATTCAATAAAATGATTTGGTTCTGATCCGAGAAAAAAATACAATTCTCTAACTTGGACAAAAGAGGCAGTTGTGCAAACAATTTTTTATAAAAATTGCTGCTTTTATTTTTAACTTAATGGGAGTGTGGACAGAATTTATAAAATCTACTACATATGGATTAATTACAAAATCAATCGAAACTAGGTTGTGTCTTGTGAAGTCGGGCATAAAGTCCATCCTTAGCAATCAGTTGATGATGGTTTCCTTGCTCGGCTACTCGTCCATTTTGCAAAACGCAAATCAAGTCTGCATTCTGAACTGTTGACAAGCGATGAGCAATAACAATACAAGTTCGGCCCGAGCATGCCATATCCAGAGCTTGTTGGACAACCTTTAACAATAGGTAAGATAAAATTGTAAGGTTAATTTGAGTAGAAGTTTCAGTTACAAACCTTTTCACTCTGCAAATCGAGTGCAGATGTTGCCTCATCAAGCAACAAAATGTTTGGGTTTCTCACCAATGCCCTGGCAATGGCAATTCTTTGCTTTTGGCCACCAGAAAGCTGAGTGCCTCTCGATCCTAGCCGAGTGTCATAACCCATAGGCAGAGAAATTATGAACGAATGTGCGTTGGCGTTCTTTGCTGCATCCATGATCTCGGCAATGGACACATCTCGAGAGTTGTCGCCATATGCGATATTCTCCGCTATTGTGCGTTCGAACAGTGATGGTTCCTGTGACACTATACCAAGCTTGGAGCGTAGAGCTTCAAGGGACAAATCAGTTTTGATATCGTCTTGATTGATGTGCTGTCATAGAAAAGAGAAACCGCAAGTAATTTTTTTCTAAGGCAAGGTTTGTTCACAGCTTACAATGTTTCCATTGTCAGGATCGTAGTACCTCTGCAACAGTTGAATACACGTGGACTTACCACACCCTGAATGGCCAACCAGGGCCACAGTTTTACCTCGCAGCACTTCCAAATTGATGCCGTTCAAAACTTGAACCTCAGTTCTTGTAGGGTAGCGGAATTCTATTTCCCTGTAGTGGACCCCCTCGGTATGGTTTAGTTTGCCAAGGTTCTTGCACTTGTTTGTAAGAGACTGAATTTTAGGCTTCCTATCGATAACTTGGAAGACACGGTGTCCCGCCACTAATGCTGCTGTAAATGCTGGAGCAAATGCTAGCGACTGCGCCAACATCATCGAACCATAGAGAAGGGTTTCTGATACTCTATTGAACAAATCAAAAGACTTAAAAAAAAAGTTATATCTTGGAAAGAGCTTACTTAATGATATCCTGGAATGGAACAGTTCCCTCGGAAACAAGAACCCCGCCATAGCATAATGCGATCGCGTAAGCAAAGAATACAAATGATTGTCCCGAAGAGTTAACAATGCCCCTTAAACGCAGCTTCTTCTTTATCTGTCCTTCGACTTTCCTTATCTCATCGTTGTATTTTTCAATCAAATCAGCTTCTAGCCTTAGACCGGCAACGGTTCGTATGTTAGCAATAGCTTCAGTGGCGATTCGACTTGCTTCTTCCAAAATCTCTTTCTCCTGCAGCATAGCCGTAGACATGGAGCTAAAGAAGGTTTATTTTAGAGATTAAGTCCTTTGAATGCCTAAGAGTGGTTACCTTGCTTCGTAGATTACGGATCCGACGATAAATGGACAAGTACTCAAGCAGAGTAAAGCCAGTTGCCAACTGTAATAAAAGGCGATTGTACCGCTGCATATAAAATTGGAAAATGCTTGAATCAACCCACTCAGTGGGAAGCCAATAGCCCCTTGTACGTTGGCCGCATCCCCTGCCAATCGAGCAGAAAGGGCTCCAACACTGTTAACCTCCTCGTCAAAGAAGCCGACTTCCTGTCGCATAATAGACTTAAACGACATGGACCTATGACAAAAATCAAGTCAAATTTTCTCAATGGAAGAATCTTAAAACCAACCTTATCCTAGTGGTAAGCCACACTCCAGCTAAGTTGAAAAGATACGTTTGCAGGAAACAAATGACACCAGTAATTATGCCAATGATCAAACAGGAAATGGAAAGGATAGCTGTTCTATCTCTAGCTTCGTTTTCGTCAGTCTGAGAAAGAGCAGCGTAAAATTCACCAAACGCGATCGAAAATGCAGGATATGTGAAACCATAAGCTGTGGCTGCGATAATACCAAATAGCAGATAGCACCATTCTGGTTTCGAAAGTTTTATAATGCGCCAAAAGGTCTTGAAATAGTCGGCCTTGGGTTCCTTTTTGGCTATGCTGTTCCCATTGACAAAGACTGGAGCTTCAAGATTGGCAACTTCCTTTTGATTTTTGTCCAAGTTGTTGGTGTTCAGCTCAAATGATTTTTCATAAATTCCTAGGGGTTTTTCTTAAAGATTGAAAGATTGTTTAGCAAAAGGCGAAACTTATGTATACAAAACATTTGGTCCTTACTTGTCTCTTCGACATCTTGATCATTTCCTTCGATGGTCTGCAGATCCCCAGCGTGGACCATATTAAAGTATAGTCCTTGCATTTTCATTAGATCATTGTGGGAGCCTTCTTCGACAACTTTGCCTTGATCGAAGAAGAAAATTCGGTCCGCCGACTTGATAGCTGACAATCGATGAGAAACGACTATTGTAGTACGACCTTTACTTGCAGCATCCAATGCCTCTTGAACAAGTTTCTCTGATTGATAATCAAGGGCTGAAGTTGCTTCGTCAAGAAGAAGAATCTTTGGATTTTGGATGAGAGCTCGTGCGATGGCGATTCTTTGTTTCTGGCCACCAGAAAGTTGGGCTCCTTTCTCGCCTATTTGCGTTTGATAACTCTGAAATGAAAGGTTCGCTATTATGCTTCATTCATAATAAACAAACTTAGTGTGTGTTCCGACAGCTCCAATGGACCTAATTCGATAGTAAAATTGAAATCGAGAAAACAACTCAGTCCATTATTAACCTACGTTTCGTCCGGAATTGCTGACATAACCAGGGGTACATTTACTTATTAGTAAGTAAAATATAGCTATACGTCATTAAATTTGGAAGCAATAACAAAGATCCATGAAGGGAATCAGAAAGCTAATGCCCGGCAGCTAAAAAGGCTAGATATTTGGTCAGGCAACCGTAATGGTAAAATGAATTTGAAGCACTTATATTCTAGTATATTTGAACCTGTAAGCTTATGTATAGAATAGACAGTTACCGGAAGCAGTGTAGGTACTTTTCTTTCATTACATTCAATATGAATTATTTAGGCTGTAATTTAAATTACAATAGAAAAGAACCATACTTACTTCTGGTAGACTAATAATGAAATCATGTACACCCGCAGCCTTAGCAGCAGCTTCGATTTCCTTCTGAGTAGCTGTAACCTTTCCGTGGTTTATATTGTCTCGGATAGTGCCCTGGAACAAAACAGGCTCTTGGCCAACACACGCTATATTCGATCTCAACCATCCGACATTGTACTTTCTGATGTCCAACTCATCCAACATGACTTGTCCAAAAACCGGGTCATAAAATCGTTGAAGCAATTGTATGCACGTTGACTTTCCACAGCCGGAAGCTCCAACCAGTGC
Organism: Neoascia interrupta; assembly: GCA_947623515.1. Lineage (NCBI taxonomy): Eukaryota > Metazoa > Arthropoda > Insecta > Diptera > Syrphidae > Neoascia > Neoascia interrupta. The sequence continues at coordinate 216,279,885 of OX392463.1, read as the reverse complement.
AACTGTTTGTCCTTCTCTCACTTTGAAGTTAACGCCTCGGTGAACAATTATATTCTGCCTTGACGGATAGCGAAAGAAGACGTCTCGGAACTCGATTTCTCCCCTCAGGCCATAGTTGAGGATCTTTCCGTCAGTCGACATCGGGTCGATCTTTGACTTTGAGTCAATGATGCTGAATATGCCGGATGCACAACCTTTTGCAGTTGCAAAAGCTTCTAGGAAAGGCGCTGTTCGGGCGATATTGTCCGCACCGACGATAATACCAAAGAAGGCCTTAAAAATATTTGGAAATAGAAAAATTACCGCGTCTAGCTGGAAATCGACTTACAATCATTAAAATTGCTGGAGTGTATTCCTTGTCTTCCTTGTCTCTATCTGCTAGAATGAGATTAACCCCATACCAAAAAGCACCCGCGCACGAAACAAAGAGGAGTGCCTTTAAAACTCCATCACTGAAGCCCGAAAAGGCACCCTTCCTTTGGCTTGCCTTTCGGGCGGGGACCAGAAAGTTGTCATAGCGATCTGATTCTTTTTTCTCGCCGGCAAAAGAGACCACTGTTCTTATAGAGCTCAAGATCTCCTCAACCAAGTTTCCAGCACTAGAATAGGAGTCTTGCTCTTTTGTGGTTAGCCGGCTTTGGTACTAAAAAGAAAAAGGGTTTAACCTAGAAGTAGCATTAAGTCATTCCTACAAACCTTGGTAACAAAGTAATTCATAACAATGACGATGGGAATGTAGACACTAACGGCTAGAGTGAGCTTCCAGCCGTAGGCAAAAGATATTGCCACTGTGATTATGAATCCTATGATCAGGTACAGAAAGTGACCAACTTTTTCCGATATCCCATCACGAATCTTTTCTATATCACTGAAAAAACATTTTGGTAATTTAAAAATTCAGGATCCAGACTTTTACTTACTCTGTCATATTTTGTGCAAAATTCTGGTGCGTGGATGTATCGTGCCAGCTAATGTCCTGTGTCATCACTGATCGGAAAAGCTTCATCCTCATTCGAGTCACTTGCCTGAGTGCGATCAAATTAAAGATGTCAACCGAAAATATACCTGAGATCAACATGATAATCGAAGTAATGGTCAGCAAAACACCATAAGAGACAGAGTCGTTGTACAGCTCCTCATTGTTTTCTTCTCGAGATGCATTTGTCCTAGATAAGGCGGACAGTCTTAGACTTCTTTTGCATAAGATGCACTTTCCGGATACTCACAATGTCTTGCCGCCGCCCAGTATCGGTAGAAAGTAAGTAGTTGAACTTGTCCCAATCATCAGGGTCCGATCGACCAACATGGCAGTAAACTCACTATAAATAATTACGACCAGTGGCAGGGTAACAGCCTTGATAGCTGACATCACAAATCCAATGAAGAGAAGGAATATTTCACATGGCGTCGAAAAGCGGAAGAGGTTCAAAAACCCAACCGCTTTTGTCGGCTCTGGCAGATCTTCCTCACATTTCCCCGACGAAGTCTCCTCACCAATTGATGACCTGCAACCAAATGAACAAATCAAATGATGTTAATTGATTGATTTAAAAAAACTAGTGGATCCTTGGTTGAATTGTCAGAGAAGTCAATCACGATCGCTGTTAGATCAATTCAATGACGTTTGTGATGTATGCGAGCGTTAGGCTGAGCCGCGTGTGTGATTGAGTGCGTATGTCCGCAATGGATCGCGCTAAAAGTCAAAACTTTGGGTCAACCAAGTCAATTGGAATTTATTCGCAATTTATTTTCGTCATCACCGAGGCAAATATGCTCGAGTTAATTAATTAAACAGACCGCATTGTAGTTTGTATGGGATTTTTACAATGGATGAGTCTCGTCACTTTAGCAGTGCAACATTGTTGATATGAATTCTAATAGCGGTGCAACGGTGTTGGTGACTACCTGCCGCGTATTTGATGGCGAATTTTGACATCTGTTCACTACACTTCACCTTTAGATCGTGAGGACGCAAATATTAATAACAGCTTGGCTGGTGTCAATCTTTCGAAGCCGTGTAATACTTAACCATGTGTCCCACTCTTGGAGACGCGCTAGAGTGATGGTTATACAAAGGTAGGCAAACCCGACCAAAAATCCGCGAAGGTCTTCAGGTCTATTGGTCTAACCTCCTTTGATCTTAAAACCCTACAGCGTGTCTTAAACATCTACATGCAGGAAGAATCATTGCGATCCAAATCGCAAGAGATTAATTTAGATCATCTAATCTTAATCACAACATGCCTGCTTTAAGGGCAGATACACGGAAACGCTCTCCACGAGCTGGTGCGGATAATTGACAGATCCATACACTACAAAGAAAACACCTTAGCCTCATTCCTCCGACAATGATGGAGCTTTCAACAACGTTTATGCTGATGCTTCTCTTTAATCTCTGATCGAGCTGGGTATTAAGGAATCTATTAGGCAATGTATAGCCTCTTTGCTCGGAAAAAGCATAATCCAGGCAACACAAGGTAAAAGTCACCCAACCAAATTTGGTTATAGAGGAACGCCACGGGGTGGTTTCATCTCTTCCCTACTATGGCTAAAGGTTATGGACGAAATTCTCATTTAACTTGACAGGGAACGGGTCAAGGCTGTCGCGTATGCGGATGATGTGGTTATATTAGTCTCAGGCATGTGTCCTCCTGCAATCAGTGAAATTGTGGATGCTGCTCTAGAAAAGGATGGTACCTGGGCTTCAAGATGTGGCCTCGGCATTGGCCCGAACAAAACTGAACTGATTTTACATGTTGTTGGTTTATGTGCATTATTTTTGCAGAGAGAACCCTGCCGGTGAACCGGATACGATTTTTTCTTTCGACAGTCCGCTAACTAGAACTGATTTTGTTAACTTCTAAAATCAAGTTATCCCACCTCTACGAGGGCCTGCCAAACCTTCCGAGAGTATAAATGGTCATGAGGGACCTCTCAATTCGCCGTTTGGAATCGGCAAAAAACGCAGGTCCTTTCATGTGTGTAAAAACACCTGTAACGAACCAGCATGCATAATTGTTAGAGAGATCAGGCTCTTCTGAGCTGCAAGTGCCAATTAGTTTTTTTTTTTTTTTTCGTTTTTCTAAAACCAAGGTTTTAAACCAAGGATTTAAAACCTTGGTTTGGCCTCCCCGTCTTCATGGTCAGCCTCTCACGCTATCCTCCAGCCAGCGCTAAGTACCTGGGTATCATGCTCGATTCTATACTTAATTCTGGAAACATAACATCGAACACAGAATTAGGAAGGCATGTGCCGCCTTCTACGCCTGTAGTAGCAAAACCTTTGTATAAAAGTGGGGACTTCAACCAAAGATAACCTTTTGGATGCACGTTTCAGAGTCACACTTCAAAAGAACAAAAAAAAATTATTCTTTTCTCGTACACCTGAACGAAATCGTGCTCATGTTAATGTTCGGTGTCGACACCGAACACGAATTTTTGCCACCATCGTATTTGACGGTGGAGGCTGGATGTAGCTTTGGTTCTGTATGTGAACTGACTTTTCGACTCAATTGCCATTCCTTATTTTTTTTTACAACGCTACCGAAACTGTATGAAACCGATAAAAAGTTACTAAATATCTCGAACTCAAAGCTATCCAAATTAATTTTATATATAAAGTACAAAAAACCGACGCCAACAAAATCACGCTACGAAATGAAAAAAAAAAAAAAATAAATAAAGAAAATGAATTCATAGCAATTTGACACTTAACCGTGATGACTGCACCGGTGCAGTATTTGTCGTTCGGTACACAATGAAACCGAGTGTACACCACTCTGGAATCACGAACACCAAGTATTATTTGACAGCTCGGTGTGGCAGTTCGGTCTGCAGAGTTGCGGAAATGTTAACCAGAAAGAAACTCATTCCCACTTTCTCTGCAAATTTTCGGCACTAGCAAACGCCAGACTGCGTGCTCTGAACCAACATGGTTGACTTTAGTGATATTTCGAGTAAACGGATGCGCTTATCCAGTTTCTCAACTCCACTGGTTGGATATAGGCAACGACCTCATAACAATCTCAACAGCCATCACAAACCAAATTACACGAGTCGTGGTATCAAGAAGGCACATCTATAAGGTCCTACTTGGGTTCATTCTTGAACCGCCACCTCTACCTACCTACCTACCTTTAGTGCTTATGCCTAGCTATACATAAAATTAGGAATCAACATCGTAGTATTTTTATTAATTATAAATATATCATTTATGATAACTAACGATTTCCGCCGTTTGTTTGCTCCCGGAAAACTAAAATCAGTTTTATAATGCCTTAATAATGACTAGTTAAAATAATGCCTAGCCTAGACATCCTTCTTTATCGCTTTGAAGGACGTAATTCGAACGTAATTCTCTTGACTTTTATAAAATTCTTTACTTTGTACGTACTAATCTCTAGAGAAGAGGAACTGGTCGCAGTTCTGAATGATTTCGGTATCTTTTGACGAAAAAAATTTTTGGTTTATATCGTCTTTAACTTCCTGGTGCATTTTGCTAATGTTAAGATGTAATTCCATATTTTGGTGGCATAGAACACGGTTTTTTTTTGTCGTAGGTTCCTACTATATTTAAGTAAGCGCTCATTACTGGGCCCAGACAAGACAACATAAAATAATGCTCTTAGTCCTTGCGTGTTTTGAAGAAAGGAGAAAATAAGCTTGAGCGAAGTTCGGCACTCATGAAGTTCGCTGGCTACTGTGAAAAACAACACATTTGAGTCCTTAGGAGAAGATTATGGTGGCCTGGAGAAGCTGTATGCAGTGGAACATATAAACTCTTGAGATTCATACGCCGCATATGTAGCTATGTATCTCCGTACGTTTAAAAAGAAGCTCATGCTTGTATTTCACACTTGCGGAGAGGAGCACATTGTTAAAAATATGCTTTGCCTTTAAAGGATGTTTTGTTGAGTTATTTTTCTCTTTTTTCAGTGCTTCTTGTATTTTTGTATTTTATCACAATATTTCCGTCATTCAATTTATTAGTTTCTTAAAATTTGCCTAAAGGTCACAACGCATTAAAGAGCACATGTTTTATTTCTATTTCAAAAAAGACTCATTGCGACACTTCTTCTTAATAATTTTTGTTAAGTTCTGTGCAGTGAAGGAAATCTTATCAAAATGGTTATTTAAGTTTTTAATGTGCCGCAATTCTTGCCAGAGAAACAGCACATTAAATTATGGCAACACATTTCACTCACATTTTTTCAGACTCTTACGCTCTTTGCCACTCTTGCTGCCTATGTAATCCTTGTTTAAGGCATGCAAAAGTACCAAGCAAATAATTTTAAACACACTTCACCGAACACACTACACTTTCGAGACAATTACTTTCAAACCGTACCGTCTTCACTCAAAGTATCGCAAAAACTAAGAGATCTGACATTCTCTCGGCCGTCTTAAATAAGATCGATCTTGGCTCGAAATTGATTTCGATGAATCTGCATGGGTTCACTAATTGTCGCATAAAGATAGCAGGCGTTCTGAACGCCTTGCATGGCGGTTGACTGATAAATAATTGAAATGGAAATTTCATTTAATAGAATAAAAAAAAGTGATTTTTGCTTAGTAGAAATTTGAAACAATGTCTGCACTAAAGTTCACATGTGTCGAAAGCACATGTACTTAAGTGTAAAAAGTTCATGAGATCATTTCACGTGCTGATTTAAAAAGCATAAAAATTGTTTCGTTAACTTGCGAAAATATTTTGAGATGCTTAAATCATTAGAATTTTTGATTGAGTCGTCTCTTTCGTTGGCATGTACCATATACAGCAATTGGCATTGATATTTAACTAAGACAAACAGTCTAGCAAAAGCGTCAACTATATTTGAGTGACGTTTTTTAAAATACTTTTGTTTTTTGTTTATGAATGAAAAACTTCTACTCATTCAGATAGAAGTGTTGTCATACTGGTTGAGGCAAAGTAAGACATTGTAATTTTTGTGCGTTGATTGGGAAGAACTTTTAGGGCGTATGGTAAAGTGTTCTTAGCAAACACTTTTTGTAAGTTCATATAATATGAAAAATGCTTTAAAGCTGCTACATTAAACTAAATGAATAGCCATTTTGAAAGGTACAATTTTTTTTACTTATAACAGCGATTCTTTTCTTACAATTCTTCGTGACGTTTTCGTATAAAACCGGCTGTGTTTTGCAAATTAAAAATAATTGTATTTTTGCTTGACCTTGCCTGACGAACATGACCAGTTTTCTAGATGTTTTGATTAAATTCTTTATATTAATGCGAAAAAGTGCACAAAGGAATAAAAATTATTTAAGCTTTGTCATAACCCGTAACTTTTTAGCAATCCGCCCTCTCAAGGAGAAGAAGGACCTGGTGAACCCGGTTGGCACTTTTAAACGGTGTTGTCGTTTGTCAAGATCACCAGCGTTGTATCTGCTTTAATTTGACGCCCCCCTCGGGGGCACTTTATTAGCTTTTTGCAAGCTTACCTTAAAACTAAGAATTTAAACAATCTAAACTTACTGTAACTTAAAGCTAAGAAAAAAAAGGGGAGATTAGAACTTTGGGATATTAAGGGTTTTCGGGATTGGGTAGATTTAAAAGACTCTTTTTAAGTGTACTCTTGGTACTATTAAGGTTAAATGATTGTGCGTGCTTGTTACAGATACGTATAAAATTCTAGAAATAGATTCATAGTGACCATAGTTAGTGCGATGGGATTTCAGTCGGAACAGAGGTACTGGTCGAAGGTTCCGGGTGTTAGGATTGAAGGGGATGAGCTGTAGGAGTTGTGGGCTATCAATGTTGCCAGTAAAAAGTTGGTGGATGAAGAGAATATCAGCAATCTCGTGTCGCCTTTTTAAGGGCTGCATATCGATTAATTTTAATCGATCTTCGTAGGATGGCAAAAGCGAGCGGAGCGGAGAAATCTTCTTTGGACTGCTTCTATTCTCCGTATATGAATTTTTTGGTAGGGAGACCAAACTTGACTGGCATATTCTAGGAGAGGTATAACATAAGTCACATAAAGGGCTTTGGAGACGTAGGGGTCCGGGAATTCTTCGGACTATCGCTTCACGAAACCAAGTGCATAGTTAGCGCGGCTTATGATGTTGCTGACATCGCTACGGAAGTTAAGCTCGCTATCACAAATTACTCCTAGATCGCGAATTTCAGTAGTTGCCGGCACCGGTATGTCATTGATAAAATAAGTTCTTGTGGGTCGAACGGTACGTTTGCGGCAGAAAGTAATTGGCATTTATTGACGTTAAGGTCCAAAAGGTTCCTTTTACACCACTCAGGAAATCGGTTAAGGTCGTTATGTAGACAGAAGGCACCCAAGGGCGAGGAGATTGCCTTAGAGATTCTCATGTCGTCTGCAAAGACAGATAAATCAGAATTTATCATGATCATATTAACATCATTGATTGAAAGTATGAAGAGGATTGGTCCTAGATGACTACCTTGAGGTACCCCAGAGATTGCATTAATTGAGTCTGAGACCTAGGATCTGAAAACGACTCTGTATTGTCGATCCTCCAAGTATGATTTTATCCATTTGACAAAACAAGGGTGAACGCCGAGCGCTTTGAGCTTAAAAACTATAACTTGGTGCGCGAGTTTGTCAAAGGCCTTGCTGAAATCGGTGGCAATGTCGTCAACTTCCTTTCCATCTTCTAGTGCACACAATTACTTAGAGATGAATTCAGTAAGGTTTATAGTGGTAAATTTGCTTTTTAAGAACCCGTGTTGGTCGATGGAGATTAGTGGCTTACAGTGAGGAAGTAAGCCACTTACAAACGGAACAAGGCAGTAAGAGGGGCCACCAAACTATTCATGCACTTTTTGAGGACTATAGCCGGGAGACCATCGGGGCCGGGAGAATAATCACTTTTAGCTTTATTTTATTGTCTCTTACCCAGGCTTGGGTTATATTTACAGAGACAAGAGATGTCTGGGGACAGTTGCTCCTATAGCCGAAGTAATCGAGATCAGATTCTATTGTGGATTCGGAGAATGATTGGCAAAAGAATTGCGCAAAGAAGTTCGCAATTATCTTTGGGTCTGCTTACGTATTATGGAGATATTTGAAACTTGGGGGAAAGCCGTCAGTTTTTTTTAATATTAACAAATTGGTAAAAACTTTTTGGATCAGATATAAGCTTAAATTGCGGTGAAGATATTCGAGGTATAAATGCTCGCAGAGATCGGAAAAGCGGCTATATAAATGTTGGTCATTCGTGAAATCTGATTCGGATCGAGTTCTTAAGAATGTTTGCCATAATTTGTTCCTGTTGTTTTGAAGTGTGTAGCGCCTTTGTGTAGCCGCAGCTCTGCAAATGTTCCCATTTGTTTTGGGCTATATTATGAATAGTTGCAGACATTTCGCCTGTCTCAAAAGAGAGCGGAGGATGGGTCCTCTTGTCCGTTGTAGTGATACATAGATGTGAGCCATATTTCGCTAGCTCGTTAGCCTTTTCATTCCTGATAAAGTCACTATGGCCTGGTACCCAAACAATGCGGACAATTTTCTGACTGCTTAGAGCCCTCAGTTCTGAGCAACAGCTTTGTACTACATGAGAGTTTGTTTAAGGCCTTATATTCTTAACTACACTGAAAATAACTGTGAAATAATTAGGTTACAACAAGTGAGTAAGTGCAAGAGCTTGTCTGTGACAAACTTCTCTATACCCGACCCTATAATACCATGTAACACCAAATCTTAAAGTTTCTTGGCCCGAATTCATACTATATTATTTGTAAAAGCCACGCCCCCAAAAGTGGGCATGGGCTTAAAATTAAAATCAATTAGTTGTAATTTCGTTAGAATCATGAGAAAATGCGGTAAAAGCGAAAACAATTTCTGAAAAAAAAAAATTTTTTTTTTTTAAAACGCCCCTTAAAAGTGGGCGGAGCTCAAAACTTTGTAGGGAGCAAACTTAGCAAATAGCAATATCTTTAATATTTGTCATACAATTTTTTGTCCATTTGGAGTCAACTTTCCGAGAGATCGGGTTTTTAAAGATCAAACATGTTCAAAGTGGACATGGTCGATATTTTGGGCGGTCCAATTTTTGCCCTGTTAAAGGTCTTAAGCCAATATTGCTCAGTATCAAAATTAAAGTTCCTGTGCCTTGTCTAACTTGACCAAAGGGCATTTTGAAAAAAATTTGAAATAGAGGTTGTCTCGCATTGAAGCCAGTAGTGGGCGTGGCCGCTGACGGATTGAGCCAATTTTCATACTTTGTCTGTGCAACAAAAGAATCAAGCCGTGTTTCAGCTTTCTAGCTTGATTTTGAAGACCTGAAACCTTCACACATACTGACGGACAGACGAACGGACGGACGGACATGGCTTAATCGATTAACATGTCGGTCGGGTATAAAAATTTAAGAGGGGACAGCAAATCTTCTTTCATAATACGTGCAACAAAATTGTTCCACCATTGACAAAATTGTGTCGGTCATTATTCTACGTCATTTAAATGACTACAAAAAAACGCCATTCTCTTCGTCATTTGCAGTCATTTAAATGACATGGAAAATAACGTCCTAAAAACGGCGATCCCACGTAGCGTCATTCAATTGGCGGTTTTCTGACGCAATTGTGATGCCATTGTCAGAGCGTCATTTAAATGGCAGAAAATAACGACCGTAATCGCAGCTTTACAAATGTGTCATAACGAATGGAGTGGAACAGTTAAGGAGAATATAATGGTTAATTTTAGTTTTTATGAATCGCGAAAGGAAGTGGTTCTAGCAAAACATCACAGTAAGGACGGTGGAAAATTTAGAACTTCCAAAGCACAACATTTATAGCAGAATAACTATACATTGGGCTAAAAACGGCTTTTGTGCTAAGCCGGGACATATTTGGCGCCCTTAGCTTTTTTGTCCCATACTGATATCGGTATGGTATGACAGTGGCCCATTTATACGATTCGAATAATAAAAAAACTGCATCCAAATTCAAGATATGGGCTTGGGGACAGGACCCCTACACACTATTCAACTTAATATGCATGATTGAAATTGATGAAATAGTATGAAAAGTATCCATAAAAGTAGGTAAGCTTAAAAATTTGCTGATATTTAATCCAAAAAGTAAAACTACTTAACTTTTTGTTTTTAACCGAAAAGTTAATTAGAAATAAAACTAACTTTATATTAGTTTTTGCCTCAGTCCCAAACATTCTAAACATTAAGAAATCATTATCCTTTTCTCGAAAAAAGAGTAACCTCTCGTTGAAAGCCTAAGGAAATAATTATTTTTCAGTCATTTATGCCTGCCAATTATCTATATGATACAAAAAAGCATCGTCATACATACTTTAACCAAAGAAGAACCTTTTTCTTTAAGATGTTCAACAAAATGTTCCGTTCTTAATCTTAAAATTTTATTGCCTGTACGTTTTTTTCTCGACACATTGATACGCTCTTAAATATAGGACAAAAAACATGTTCTTAAAAAAATATTACAATTTACATTTCATTTTACAAGTCTTACCACTAGTCAAAGAATTATATGGCTTATTCAGCGTTTATTGAAACATTTTTCCAAAAACGTCGTAATATCGTTAGGTGAAATTTTTTTTAACACTAATATTACCTGTCTGTGCCATAAATTGGTTTCAAAATATATCACATACGAATATTTTAACTTAAATAAAACAACAGAGTACAGCGTTATAGCGTAGAGCTTTAGGCAAAGCCCCTCTTTTCTAGGTACAACATTCGAAACTTCTTTCTTAAGCTACGAAACCTGTTTTTTACACATATACTTCGCCTGTTTTAGCTTCAGGACTTCGCTTTGTTAGTGTCGAAGGCGCCGACACCGAACTTTCATTTCTTGCGTTCGGCATGAGAGTGTTGCTTTTGCTCTGTGAACTGTCTGTCACTTGCGGGCTAGACGAATTATTTCGCGACTCGATCTGGTGGTTAAGCGACCGTTGAGAAAGCTTCCGCTCGAGGATGTAAGAGTCCTTGATGAGATTATCGTTAAAACTACTTGTTCGCGAAATGGGGGTGTGGTTGTCTGGTTTTACAGAGAGAAATCTGTTGTTGTGTTGATCGCGATTGGCGTCCGATATAGAGACGGCTGAAATGGAGCGAGGTATTGACAGGGACACGGGTATTGACATGTCAGTGGTATCAAATCCGGCTTGTGTCGTTGTGATTTGGGGCAAGGGAACAATATTCAAAGTTCCCGTGGGATGTGTGTCCGAAGTCGACGTAGTGACTGTAAATGGGAACGACAAAGTGGTTACCGGAAGGCCTAGAAAAATGAAAGGGCGTATTCTTGTTGTTCATTTTCTTATTTGTGGTTTATAAACTTACTTGTAGGGCTCATGGAAACAGTGCCAAAGCCTACATCTTGCAGATTCTTTGGCAGTACAGCTTGTGCAAGTGCAGCTGTAGCCGGATGCCCTGGAACTAGAGTGTTGTTCGATGAGCAGCTATCCATCTCCTTGATGGGTGAAAGCAGAAGAGTGCCGAGTACTTGACCGTCTTGACCGCTAGCATAAGGGTACATTGCAGGCGACGAAGCCAACTGCGATGCCATCAACGCCACACCAGACGCTACATTAGGAGTAGATGAGCTGGTTGCTGTTGATCCTGGAAAGATAAGCTTGCTTTCCTTCTCAACACCTTCCTTGGTTACATCAGGCGTTGGAATGCGTGGTCGGTTCTTTGGCACCGATACGTTGAGGCCATTTACATTCAACTTGGTATCTGTATCAAAAAGGTGTGTTAGATTTGCTTAGAATCAAGAATGCTGTCTACATACTTTGTTTGATAAGCTGCTTTTGGGCTCGCGTTGACCTGCGGTGAACGAACTTTTCGTAGAAGCTCGGCTTCGATTGCTGCTGTTGTTGCTGTTGAAGTATAGCCAGTGGTAGGCCGGACTCAGGACTCGAGTAAACTGAGTTGAGGCGGTTTCGATTGAATGCCGTACCGCCAGAGGAATAGGCTGTTGATTGGCTTCGCATTGAACCCATGCGGGACAAATTGCGTCTTAGCCAGTTCTTCCGACGCTCAACCATAGGTGTGTCGACGCTCTCCTTTAAATTTAAGAGAACATAAGCTTTTAAGATTCAAAAAGTCAGGGCTCCCTTCTTACGTAATCGGCGTAAACATCGTCCGTCATAGCCCTCTTAGTCGGTATGATGTTGGCATACATGGCATCCGATGTCTTCACTTTGTATTTTTCGGCAGATCCCTTGGGCTCATTCCGGCGATAGTGCTCTGAGGCAACTGTATAGGGCAGATCTTTAGGTACAACGCACTCCCAGTACTGATCGCGCAGCAGCTCGGGGTGTTCTTCGTGCATCTCGTCCACAATCATGTAGGAAGCCTGAAAGGTTACGAGTTTTTGTTAGTTTCGAAATGTACTGAAATTGAGTGTATAGAGCGAGCCGTTGTGTGATACTTATTAACCTCATTTGATTTTTAAATTAAAGCATGGGTGGTGTCGCACCCACAACCACACTGTGGTTTATGAAGTTAATGCCAAAGAAATTTTATATTAATTTCACGGAGAGCGTAAATCAAATTATAGACCCACCCAGCCCAACTTTCAGTTTCACTACCTGCATGGAATTTACTTTCCACGTGCGGAAAGGCAAGGTGTGAGAAGAACATGATTTAACTACAAAACTGTAACACTTAACGATTTCGACCGGATGGTGCAAAATTAGTATGACTATTTTTCTTGCTGGCAACAGACAGATGTCTTGTAAATTTCTGTCATATTCCACTAAGCCGCCACCTACCTATAACATACCTTTCCGTCTTCGTCTGCTCTGAGTTTATCAAATAATATTATCGTGCCCTCTGCCGTTAATTTGCATTTAAGGTGATTTGGCAGTCAGTTGTTCTTGTTGAATCTCAATACTGTCACGTCTTATGAAGTTCGACTTCGAATATTTTCTTTATTTGCTGACTTAACGCTGCTAGTTCGCACGCCAGTGGGGAATAATAGAAAAGGTGAAATTAAACAAATTGTGTAACAACTTTAATTATTTGCTGGCACGTTTTACCGAAACCGCAATTTAAGCATTCATTAAAGTGGAGAGTACAGTTTGCTTTGAAAATTTAAGCTACCAATAAAAAGTGCATATGGAAGAGCTTAGTCCAACTTTGTTAAGGTTAGCAGTTGGGGATATGAACATTTTGACTAAAGGAATTCTTTCTGAATTCAAGCGCTTATAATCACTAGTCGTGCTAAGAAGCTATCGAATTTTAGTCTCCTATTGAAATTTTTAGTTCCGAAAGCCCGGAGGATCGAAAATTGACTAATATTTTTTTGCTCCGGTTTTTTAGGAGGCACTTTCAGCTTGGTCACATTAGGCTTAAGTATAGAAATGTTTATTCCTATTCAAAATGTACAATTTGTTAGTAGCTCGTGATTTTGTTGCCTCTATAAAATGAAATGTATCTATACTTTTTAAAAATAGGTAATGAACAGAATCGTTAAAAAGGCATAAATAGGTTCGTAATAGTGTTCGTCAAACGGAAACTGTTAAAAATATTTTTAGTTCGTGTCAAATAATATTCATTTCGTGTTGTTTTTGTAACATTTAGATAAGCGCACTTACAGAATCGCGCGCTAACAAATTGTTTTGGTATTTTTAAATAATGGTATGGGATTGAGTTTCTTTCAAAGTCACTCTTGGGTGCAAGCATACTTATCTGATAACTTTTTTTCTGTTGATGAATAAATTGAATCTTCAGCTCTGTGTAGTGCAAAATCCTCAATATCCATGCCAAGTTAAACTCTGTCTGTGACAGCTTGCAAAGCTATCGAGCGCAGCCCGCTTTTAGACAGGAATAACGATGTACAACAGGTTGTATGAAATTTGATGAGATGTCATATTTCGCAAATGCGACGCTGCCTGGATATGCGCTGTCAAGGAGATATAATTCAGGCTTGCCGCCCGCAAAGGTAGTATGCACAAGCCCGATGAGCATGCTTACTCAGAAGATTCTCTTAAAATACATTGTCTTAACAGGGTCTTTTGACACAGTCTGTCCTTAAGCATTTAACGGTTCGTAAAACCAGCATTAAAAAAAAGTAGCAATAATTTGTAATTGTAGACATAAAACAATCACTTCAAAGCGGGTAGGTATACATATGTTTTAAATGTTTGTATACAACTACAAAAGCTGCTGGTGTTGGAGGTCACAGCTGTGACAAGTTTGAAAGAACCGATACTGGCTTAACATGACTGGCGACTCATCAGTTCACATTCAGATTAAAATTTTAGTGTGTTTGTTTGAATATTCATCGAATGCTGAAACAAAAATCCAACTTTCAAGACTGGTTTTTGAAAGACTCATTTGGACCGAATGAACTTAATCAAGTACTGAATTCCTGAAAAAAACATAATTACTATGCAGTAAGGAGCCAGTAGCAAGCTTTTTTAATCCTGGAATTTTCGTTCAGGCCTTGCAGACAAAGAGGCCCTTGAGAATCTAACAAAAACCACCAGCATTCAATTGCCAAAACATGTGCAGAAATCAGGTTAGTCAGCGCGTCATAATAAAGATTGCAGATCAGCGACTTATTCATTTTATGTTATAGCTTTGTCAATATCATAAAGTAAGTGGCGCCAAACACCTTTTAGTCTGGTAAATAATTGGGAATTTGTCTCGTAATATATAAAGTCTCTTGAAGCTTAAATTTTATAGGGTATAAATGTAACATCCTTCTTTATCACAAAAGACGTCTTGAATTTCTCTTAACGTTCTACCTCTTCAAATGATCCTAAAATGAGTACAAATGATGTGAACGTTGTTCGAGTTACTGTGGACGTAAGCCTATTGGCGTGTCTTATCTAATATTCACGTATAAGAAGAGAGTGAAGTGTCTTTGTATAAGATCCGAAAGACTAAAATTATAAAAATATTAAGACTTAGACGTTCCTGGTAGTAAAACCGAAATCAGGTGTACCATTTTAGGAACCAAGTCAATCTTTGCGTATCGGGGCTGTCAGCTTCGTGCAGTCATTTGTTTTCTTATTTCCACCCTGGTCATAAGTACTAGTTTTTTCGCCAATACTTCGTTTTAAGCTTAATTAAGATGCTAGACCGTCAAGTATAAAGACATACGTGGAGCGATCTGTCGGCTTCTGTTGGCTAAGAAGGCTACGCTCATCTACATTGCGCAGTTTGTGTAAAATTTTAAAACTATTTTGGTTATTAAAATTATTTCTGCATATATTTTACAGTCTGTCGTATACTTTTTTGGTAGTGCTGTCAACTGTTCTTATCATGGCTAATTCTTTAGTTTCGTTACTCTAAAAAAAGGCTGGCAAGAGACTTAAACTCATTTTGGATGGACTACCAGCTCAGCTATCAAATTCCACCTCAGCCTTAAATTTAAGACCTAGAATTTTTTTTACATTCTTTTGTCGTATCAAGAGAATAAAAAAAATTTGTACCTTTTTGTACCAAGAATTATTACATAATTTGAAACTTGTTTGCAAGTATTCCCATTCCTCAAACTTAAAATGAAACTTGTTTTTATATCTTTTACTCTTTTTCTTAGGTTTGAACCTCTTTCAATAATGTTATTACACTTCAATGGAACTAAAGTTCAGTAGCCTACTTGCATGTCAGTCCGCCTGTGTCGGCGTGCAAGGGGCTTTTGATTGCCCGTTAAAATATAGCTAACGATGTGCAGGAGAAAATCGATTGTCTGATAGGTGGGAATGCCCTAAAACAAGTTTTCGATCGAGTTGCGCAAGATCCAGGAAAATGGCAAGCTTTATTCGAAACTAACAGGAAACTTGTGTAAGATAATTTGTGTGGGTAAAATACTTCCCATGATTCTAATTATTCATCAATCCGTTTGACTAGAACTAGACTACACAAAACTTGATGACTTGAAAAGCTGACCCACATTCGTCCCTGTTAACTGCTGAGAATTAAATTTTTAAGTGTTCTAAATCGGCAGACAGACATTATGTGTCATTCTTTCATTAATGTTCCAATTCACACTTTGTGTGTATTCTTAATTTTCGACCCAACAAATTAAAATAAAATTTGAAATAAAAATTTTCCCACATCAGTCACTCACCTTTATATGCCGGTCTATAAGCCAGTTCAATTCTATATCGTCATCGTCTTCGCCGAATGGATTGATTAGCACCTCAGCAACTTTTAGCCACCCCACATAAAAGACGAACTGTGAAAAGGAAATTTTATTATTAATCATGAAGGTTTTACATATACATATTGACAAATTTGTGATTCCTTTCAATTATTATTGAAAGTATTTGGTATTGGTGGTTTGGTTTTATTGTAATAAAATATTCACGGTGGCTGGTTTGAAGTCTTAATTTTTTTTTTTGACATGAATCCAATACGATTCAAAAACAGCCTTTGCATTCATCTTTCTTTCGAGCAAAAACAAAAACATCTCGTGATTCACATCGCGCATTTATCTTTCTTACCTACGAAGCTTAATAAAAAAATCTATTTGTCGAAAACCTTCAAAGTAGTTACTTTTAATTTAACTCCAATTTTTAATGCAGACCTCGTGAAGCATTACTCAATCACGCTGTAGACGAATGGTTTCAAAGATCGCAAGATATAATAGAAACATTTAAATTGCAAAGAGTGAAGATCAGTGACCGCTAGAAAACTTTATGGATTTTTTTTATTAGCTGTGATGGAATACGATTGTTACAATAAATTTGGTTGATGATTTTTTTCCTAAACGTGAAATAAGTGAAGTTGAACGTATGCTGATCCACAAAAATAAAAAATATCTGAAAGATTGATCGTCTTTTCTTCTTAAAATGCTTATGAAGTTTTCTAATCAATAAAGACATCCTATTTTTTCCAAAATATGTCCAATATATAGAATAACAAGTAAGTAAGTGCAAGAGTTCGTCTGTAACGAACTTCTAAATACCCGACCAATTTTTTGTGTTGGCCACGTCCCTAAAAAGGGCGTAGGCTGAAAATTTAAATCAATTAACTCTAACTTCGTTGGAATCACGAGAAAATGCGTTAAAAGCCAATATTTATGCTTAAAAAAATCAGTTTTTTTTCCCAAAAACGACCCCTTTAAGTGGGCGGAGCTCAATGCTTTGTATGCAACAAGCTTAGCAAATGGTAATATCCTTAATATTTGTCATATAATTCTTTTTTCAATTTAGAATGAATTTCCCGAGTAATCAGGTTTTCAAAGATTTCAGATGTTAAAAGGAGGCATGGTCAATAGAGTGGGCGGTCCACTTTTTGCCTAATTAAAGGCTTCTGGTCGATATTGCTCTCTACCGAAATTTGAGTTCATATGTTTTGTCTATCTTGACCAAAAGGCATTTTGAAATAAAATGTAAATTTGGGTTGTCTGACATTCACGCCAATTGTGGGCGGATCTTCTCAATTTTCATACTTTGTCTGTACGAAATGAGAACCAAGCAACGCTGCAAGTTTCAGCTTCCTAGCTCAATTTTAAAGACCTCAAAACTGCATACATACGGACAGACGGACAGACGGACAGACGGACAGACGGACAGACGGACGGACATGGCTTAATCGACTTATCTGTCGGTCTCGATCATATCTCTAAAAGGTCTTAGAGGTCTACGGTGATTATTTCACTGTGTTACAAACCATGCTTTACAATTAATATACCCTCGGACGGGTATAAAAATTATCTCTAAATGTGTAACAAATAGCAAAAACACGTGGGAGAATAAGAGGATGAAGTAGAACCCTTCCATAGCAGTTCAAGTGTGCTACGTCAACCAGGCAGGCAAATAACTCTATCGACAGAGAGGCAAAGGGAATGCAAATAATTTTGAATTTTACTTTGATAGTGTGGCGTGGCGTAAGAAATGACAGATAAATTCAGGACATTTTAAGATTTTGCACCGAATATTTCGACAGTCAATTCAAATAGCACTGATTGCTATCACAGTTCTCTCTAAAAAAAAAAAAAAAAAACAGTGTGAACAGTAGCAGTGAAAGCAATCACAGTCTCAGCTCTAGTAAATAGCACAAACTTTTTGAAACTTGCTGGTTTAGCAGTAAAGATGGAAAAAAATATGACAGATGAAGAACAACTGCAGCGATTTGATTATTACCTATAAATAAATAAATAGAGTGGCGCAACAGCTCGGGGTGAACCAGGGCCAACTTCTCAACAATGTATGCTGGTGTGTTAATTTCTTTTACATACAAAAGAACCTACAATTTTTTGCCGAGTCCGAACTGCACTTTGAGAAGTTTTTCAAGACAAATGATACTCTCGGAGGGCTTGTCAGACCCTCGCGGAGGTGGGGACCGTGAAAAAGAACAAGTCTTTTTTTCAGGTGACGATGGCAGGATTCGAACCCAGGCCTCCGGCGTAGTAAGCACACACACTTATCACTACGCCACGGCACCCCACTGATTATTACCTAGTCGAACAAATAAAAAATCTGGGTGAAGTATTAAAAGCTGACAAGAGACGGCATAAGTTTACCGTAGGGCCAGGTAGAATTTGTTGGATTTTTTTTATTATTTTTTTTTTATGGATTTGGGTGTCCTGATCCCGAATATGCTATTAAAAATTGTCGGTCTCGATTAGTTTAAAACAGACGAAAAAAGGTCAAAAAGAGTGCAACTTTAACATACCCGTCAATGGCCTCAGACGCCTGCCAGACAACTTTCAGTGGCACCTATCCTTATCGGAGCGACGAAGTCGCCTGAGCGGCTAAGCCCTGCGAAAAAGGGAGCTGAAATCATTTAAGCCTGCGAAGCGGGCCACCCAAACCTTGTTGTCGCCAAAAGCAATATTTTTGCCAGAGAAACTTGTGAAATTTCCATTGCATATTCTTAGGCAGAAATTTCAAGTCTAAGTTGAGCTTCATTGTATGGAAAAATTGAAACTTTGAATAGCTATAACTTTTAAACCGACAGTTTTGAGGACCGACAATTTTGAATAACATATTCGTTATAAGGTAAGGACACTCAAATACATAATATTAGCGTAAAAATAACAAAGAAATTCCACTTGGATCTACGGTAAACTTGTTCCAGCCGTTTAACTGTCTGCAATAGACTTTCTCTGTTACTTGTGTTTAAGCACAGTGAAGAATTTTATTGAAAGCTTTAAAACCACTCTAGGATACAAAAAGGCGGAGGGAGGGCTAAGAAGCTAGAAGATTCCAACTGTCAAGCTCCGAATTGCGTCATAAATCTTGGTTTTTAAGCCTTCAGCCCAATGAATCCTTTGCATCCGTACACAACTGACAACATAGTTAAATGCACTCGTTTTTATGGAAAGCGGCGCTTAGAAAAATAGCGGTACGTACGTCGCTTCCCGAACTTGTGTAGTTAACTTAGTTGTCAGCTCTGTACTTCGACGTGACAGACGCAACAGATTCATTGGACTGAAGGCTTTAAACTTAAGTTTTTATAAACTTTAATTATATTAAGAACTTATCAGTTAAGAATCTCCTTCCTTAAAAAAGGCGCGTCACATCAACTCCTATTTTGTTTATATCTCTTACCAGATGTGTTATATACACGTGTTGATTTCATTTTTATATTAAAAATTTGGTTTATACTTTAAAAATGCCCCCAAAAGTGGGCGTGGCAAAAAGTAATTCATTTCAGTTTTCAAGTTTTCATTTCAGTTCAAGTTTTTGATTTAAAGAAAAATATTGAATAAAAGCCGTTTTTTGAAATATAAACAAAATATGACCTCGCCCATTTAGTAGCGGTTTTTAGTTTTTTTTAAATGGCAATCACAAAATTCTTAGCGTGAGTGTCGCTTACCAAATTTCAGCTCCCTACGACAACTTTGATTTTTCATGACTTTTGACTTTTCATTGACTGTAGTGGGCGTGGCCTTGGGCGGATTTCAAACATTTTCAAACTCGTATTGCTTCGGGACCTATAAAAACAGAGATCAAATTCCTTGTTTAAAAGTTAAGGCCTAAAAACTACGGACGGACGGGCATGGCTCATTCAAATTACAATTCGGTCTCGATCATAAACACTTAAGGTCTTGGGGACTTACCGTGACTTCTATATGTTACAAATTATGAATCAAACGTGGGAGCTCCCCTTTATAATTATTGATTTGGAAATATTTAGTGAACCTTGCTCTACTGCTTTTGCCTAAAAAGATTTCAGCCTTGAAAGAAGATTAAGAACTGCTTACTACTGTCCACGTGCTCCATAAGTGCAAAGTGTATGGATCGTGTTTCTATGTGGTTCGTAACCGAATGCATAAAGGCGAAGAAAAAAAAAAATCTTATTGAAGTTTCTAATATTTTTGTGCAAAACTAAGCGGGCTTAAACACAACCCGTATTCGAATTGTATTACCTGCTTGCTGCGGTTTTATATATTTTTAAACAAAATTGGCTCTTACTGTGCATCACACAGATAAAAGCAAATCTACACTTAATTTAAATGCTACGCTGAGGTTCACTGATTGACTTGCGGTTTGCGAATATCAATAGGTAGCTGAACCATTGAAGCTTTAGTCACTCGTAAAAGATGTCCATGTCACATGACTTAACTATGCTACTAAACCTAGATAGAGTAAAGCGTTTTTACAATCCAATGGCTTTAAACTGTCCTACAACAATGTCGTTTGTTCGTTGTCATTCTTTTCGAAAAAAATAAAGTGAAACTATTTTTATGATGAAGTTGTACTACATATACAAGTCACCCTCTTAAAACAAAAGAAAAAAATATATATATTGACAAACGTTTTCTTTCGTCGTTTTGTTATTGAGTGGCAACATGTGCCGGTTGCTTGAACAGTTCAAGTATTAAATCACCCAACACTTGTAGTTTTGTTGGATTTTATTTTTAGTTTGTGGCACGTCGTGTTATCCACAGAAATGTGAACTTTGTTAGGGGGATTTCTTTTAAATATTTTCAGACCAGTCAACCAGTTCGAGAGAGATGTGAAACGAACAAAGATGTCTTGGATTTGACAGTGATTATCAAAATTTATTTCATTTATTAGTTCTTCACAGTTTGCCATCTTTTTCGTTATTAAACTCTAATGAGAGTTGAGTTGTGTCTTAAAAAAAAATACAGACCAAAGGAAAGCAAACAACATATTTCCAAAGCAAAGCAACACAATTTTTACAGGCCACGCAAGTTTGTTCAAACAGTCTTGACTCATCCAGTGTAATAGTATTTATGTTCAACATTTTTTATCATTTTAAAGTGTAGAAATATAGCGAAATGGTGAACAAAATTGTCAAATTTGTCAATTGTCAAAGATTTTGTACACAGCTTGATGATTTTTCAGTGTGCTGACAAAAGGGAATAACTCAAAACAGCTGTTAAAAAGTCACGCATGTTCAAATAAAATTGTTGCAATATGTGATAAAACCGACGAAAATGGTACTAAAAATGTTTTAACAACAAGTAAAAGTTGTAGATCAGAAAATAATTAAAAGAAACTTTTTTACGGAGTCCTTAACAACCATTTTTTCTTTAATACATGCTTGAGAGTTTCAAAGGCTGTGAAATGAAAAGTTTAAAAATCAGAGTAAACAACAAAAATGGAATACGAAATTCGATCGGAAGCTTGAAACTTGCAGTGTAATAACGGGTGATTTTTTAAGAGGTTGAGAACTTTTTAAAAAAAAAAACACAAAAACTTCAAAAAAATTAATGAAATATTTATTTAAATCGATAGTTTGAACCTTGCAATTTAATGTTTAAAGATAATTTCATGCAAATGTTGACCGCGGCTGCGTCTCAGGTAGCCCATCCGCTGAGTCCAATTTTGGCATACTCTTTCACACATATCGGCCGGTATCTCACGAATGAATGCATGGATGTTGGCTTCCAGTGCGTCAATCGAAGCGGGCTTGTCCCTATAGACATTAGCCTTGCCATACCCCCACAAAAAATAATCTAATGGTGTCAAATCGCACGATCTAGGCGGCCAATTGATTGGCGGCAAATTTGGTCACAATCTTCCGAATAGACTGCTCAGAAGGTCGAGAATGCCGACCATAAAATGGAAGCAGCGCGCGATGAACATTTCGAACCGAGCACGAATTTTGATAGTAAAATTCAATAATTTGCAAGCGTTGTTCATTTGTAAGACGATCCATGGTTAAATTGCAAACCAAACTGAAGCTGTTTGACAGTGACACCAGGTACTAAGCACACGTCAGCTGTCAAAACCAGTGTTGCCAAAACCAAACCAGCTAAAAAATCACCCTTTATAATTCTCTGTACAAATAAAAAACTTGGTTCTAATTTTGTACAGACCATATGTGTAAATTGGTACCTAAGATCCGCCCACAGCCACGCCCACAGCCACGTACTTTAATTACTTGAACGTAATTAAATTTAAATGTAATTTCAAAAGGGCTCTTGGTTAAGTTTGAACAAAGCGTAGGAAGTTAAATTTTGGTGTATGGTAATGAAATGATAATTGAAAACCTTTAACCGGACAAAAACTGAACCGCCCAAAACCAATAACCATGCCTACTCTTACCATATTAGATCTTTTAATATGTGATCTAGAATCAAATCAAATTTGGAATCGATTTTAGAATCAAATGGAAATAAATGGCATGGCAAATATTAAAGACATTATATCATTTCCAAGTTTTTTTTATATACAAAGTGCTGAGCTCCGCCTTCTTTTCGGGGTTGTTTTAAGGGAGCATTTTCTTATGATTCTTACGAGATAAGAATAACATAATAAAGTTTAATTTTTGGCCTACGCTCGTTTTAAGGGGCAAAAAAAGCCAAAAAGTAAAAAAAAACTTTCATATTTGGTGTTTTAGGGTAAAAAGGGTAGACTGTAAAAGATTTAGTAACAGACGAACTCTTGTTTCAACTCATATGTCCATATAACATCAGAGATATAGTCTGGGAGACAACATTATTTTCTCTCAAAATTCTTTGCTTTTTATTCGAAAATATCTCAAAACCTCAATTTTGAAACAGTTTCACCAAAATTTTGGTTTAAGACTTCGTTTAAGGACACAGGTTGCCTTAAATATAAGTATGTGCCTAATACCGGCTTTTTCCAAAGTGGTTAAAAACATTATGCCAACAGGGACAAATTTTCCATTCTTTGTTGCTAAAAAACCTGGGTTCCGCTGTCAATTCAGACAATGACACCAGCGCTGAAATCAAACGAAGGATAACTCTTGCCAATCGCTGTTTCGTTGGGCTTAGGAGGCAATTGAGTAGCAAAGCCCTCTCTCGAGCAACTAAAGTGTCCATAAGACCCTCATCATCCCAGTCCTGCTTTACGGTGCAGAAGCATGGACCCTGTCAAAGGCGGATGAAAACACTTTAGGCTGCTTCGAGAGGAAAATTCTTCGGACGATTTACGGTCCCGTCTGCATAGACGGAGAGTGGAGGAGGAGATATAACATCGAACTGTACGGGCTGTACAGCGATACCGACCTAGCCAAAAGAGTCAAAACACAACGTCTACGATGGCTGGGTCATCTGCGGATGGACAACGCCCCGGCCCGGAAAATCTTCGAATCCACACCGCAGGTAGAGGAGCACCGAGACTCAGGTGGCGCACGCAAGTGGAAGGGGACCTCAGCCAACTTCGCGTGCGAAACTGAAGACGGCTAGCCCGAGACAGAGCTGGCTGGCGAAGCTTGTTGGCTGAGGCCCAGGTCCACTTCGGACTGTAGCGTCACCTAAAGTAAGTAAGTAAGTTGCTAAGAAACTTTAAAATTTTCTGAAAAAAACAATTTGGTTGTGAATATGCAATGTTAGTTTAGTGCTCTTTGATTTTTATATACTTTCTTGCCTTAAAACTCTTCATGACAAGTGGCAAAACATGTTGGCCTTTTTACAATCGAAGTTCAAACTGTAATTAAACCGTTATTACACAGGTATGTACAAAAATATGTCCTTGGTATGCGTTCCAAATGGTGCCAAATTTATTTTTTTTTTTTTTTTCGACGGGCCACTAAAAGACACGACCCCTATGCATGCACGTATGTGCGTGAAAATAGCTTAATTTTTAAAAGCTCTTTAATAACAGCTATCTTATAACATGAGAGAAAATCCCTATCTTTTTACCTATTTTGGGGTCGAATGCAGGTTAGTTAAAACCCTCTTTTAGAAAGAAAACAGCCTCACACAGAGACCTGACTTCCACACAGAGCTTAAGTCATACAAGGTACAGCCTTGATCCATCGCAATTATTGAAACAAGTTGAGGGTTAACAAATCTTACCTGTAAAACTGTAAACAGCGGGAAGTACAAGTCCGCATCATCTTTTCCATTTCGGCTTGGCATATTGGGAAGCATTTGTTTACCCAAAAGAGCGGCTATAAAATAAATATACAAAACCAATGTGACCACCTGAAGTGAGATAAATGATAACGTGTTAATGCGACGCCAATAATATATTCCGTTTACATAATCTTTGATTTATGAAGGGTAGGAAAACCATTAAAACTTCATCTTACCTGGGTGTAGACCAACGGCACGCAAACCGTATCGTAGCCAATCAAGCCGCCCAACCTTCGTCGGATATCAGACAATTCCATCAGAATCGTCTGAACAATATGATCGGATGAGATCAGTCCGTCCTTGCGAGCACGATTTATAATATTCGTCGCCCACACCAGTGGCATCCAGTACTTTGACATGGGACTCTTGGCGTTCATGGTCTCGAAGATTTTCATCTCACTTTCGTGCATGAGCCCAGCATCGACCAGGTGCTGTGTTGTTGGAAATCGTCTCTTCACTCGAAGCGATATCCGTTGCAAGGTGATCACATAGGCCAAGACCATGTATCGCATAATGTTTCGACGCATCAAGCGTCCAGTTTCGTTCTGTAACGACAAGCAAGCAAGGATATGAGTTTTTGCCGCAAACAGGACACCAATGACCAGTTACTTACTCCTCCATTGGAGTTAGGAATGGCAGCACTTATAAAAAGCGCAAGCGTATCAGGCCATGGCAGCAGTCTGTATTGCTCCCACCAGCGTTTCACCACCAGACTTACATAGAATCCTAGCACAAAGGACATTGGTATGGACTCACTCTGTTCACCGAAGTAAACTCGGATTTTGGCAAATATTCTGAAATTGCAGATATTTTTTTGTTTTCAAAACGGAAACTAGTTTTCTTATTTTTTCAAGTGCGCAACCAAAGCTTAAAAGCAAACAAGTTCTGGCAAGGAAAAACGCCAATCAAAAGCTACACGAAATCTTGATTTAAATTGCAAATCTCTTAAGGCGGTAGATACTTTTTTTTAATTTTTACAATAAGCACGTGTGTACCTCATCAAATGGTTTGCTTCTTGGATAAAAATAAACGAAATTAAGTTTGTTAGAGTTATACTCACTTTTGTTGATAATCAGTAAGTAGGAATCTATAGACTAAGTTAATTGTATAATATAAACATAAATATGCTACTAATTCGCGCCACACTAATTTGTACACACTGCCACGCCATCTGGAAAAAGATAAAGAAGTCGTTTCATTAGTTTGAATCTAAGATAAAACAAAAAGTTTCTAATTTTGTTATGATGTTTCGCAACGTTGAGAAAATATTGCTAAATTTACCAAAGGTTGCAATAAAAAATTACTTAACGAGTTTTTTTGTAATTATTTATTTTGTAAGTCACACCTTCCAAACGCACTGGGTCGTTCTTCAACAGACATGCTGCGTAATTAGATGCAAATAAAAAGGTGTGGCTCACTTCTGTGAAATTCCATTTTAAGTTTGCGGTACAAAAGGACATTAAGTATAAAATTCTTCAATAATTGTATATAATATGTGCATATTTTTACTTTTCATTTTCAGTTTTCTACGTATTGTTTTTGGACAAATAGAGATCATTTGGTATGTGAATATAAAATACTATTGGGCAAAAAAGATATAATTTAACCTCACGTTAGTAATACTCCATAGTGATTTGGCCCGAATTCATATATTTAGGCCACGCCCCAAAGGTGGTCATGGGCTAAAAATTAAAATCAATAAATCCTTATTTCGTAAGAATCATGAGAAAATACGGTAAAAGCGAAAATTATTTAAAAAATTCCTTAAAACGCCCCTTAAAAGTGGGCGGAGCTCAAAATTTTTTATGGAATAAACTTAGCGAATAGTAATATGTTTAATATTTATCAGAATTTTTTTTTCGATTTCGAGTGAAGTTTCCGATATTTTACATATTTAAACATGCTAAAAGTGGGCTGGGTCGATATTGTGGGCGGCGCAGTTTTTACGTTATTAAAGGTCTTGGGATTGGCCCATTGCTTAGTACCAAAACTTGAGTTCCTATCCCTTGTCTTACTTGACCAAAAGGCATTTTAAAAGAAAATGTGAAATAGAGGTTGTCTCACATTGAAGCTAGTAGTGGGCGTGGCAGTTGCCGTATTGACCAATTTTCACACTTTGTCTGTGCAACAGAAGATGAAGAACCAAGCCGTGCAAGTTTCAGTCTTCTAGCTTGATTTGGAAGACCTAAAATCTTCACACACGGGCACAGACGGGCGGACGGACGGACATGGCTTAATCTATTCACCTGTCGATCTCAATCATATCCCTAAAAGGTCTAGGAGGGGCTACGATAACTATTTCACTGTGTTACAAACTATGCATTCAAATTAATATACCCTGGGTCGGTTATAAAAAAAATCTATTTGTTATAAAAAAAAAAATGTAACCCAAAAAAAATTTTTTATTCACTTTTATTGTATTTATAAAAATCAAAACAAAATGATCGATGTGTTTTTGCTTGATTTTGTAGCTTAGTTTAAATTTCAGTACTATTTTTCCATCGCGTTGAAAATTGTCTGCTTTCCGTAAACAACTGCTGTTGTCAATGCAAAAAAAATATTGAAATATTCAATCCGAGTACTTTAGCCAATAGCTTCATAACTGCAATAACCGCATGGACGATTTCGGTTTCCAAAGATGAAAATGGAATTTTTCAATTTGAAAACTGCATTCTTCATGCTAACAATTTCAATATGAATCTTCAATATGAAAAACTTATTTATCACAATTGCGATTTTCACATCAACATTTGAGGTTGTAACTTTGAATTTGCCAATCAAGAGTTATGGCGTATTCTTTTCAACACCGAATCGTGAAACTGGTCTGGAATACAGAAAAAACTTGTTATTTTCTCGTACACCTGAACGAAATCATGCTCATGTCAATGTTCTTTTGAACACCGAATAAGTTCGGTGTCGACACCGAACGCGAATTTTCGCCACCATCGTATTTGACGGTGGAGGCTGGGTGTAGCTTTGCTGATTGTGTATGTGCGACGTTTCGACTCAATTTTCATTCGTTATTTTTGCAACGCGACTGAAATTGTATGAAATCTATAAAAAAAAGTTGCTAAATATAACAAACTCAAAGCTATCAAAACTCTTTTTAAAGTAAAAAGTACAAAAACCGACTTTAAGAATTTAACGTGGTGACTGCACCGGTGCAGTATTTGTCGTTCTGTACACAATAAAACATAGTGTACACCACGCTGGAATTGTCGCTAACACCCAGCATTATTTAACAGCTCGGTGTGACAATTCAAAAGAAGACGCCATTAGAAAACTGAAATTGAAAACTGCATTCGTCGTATTGACAACCGATGAAAGTTGATGAACAGGACTTCTTCATATTAACAATCGCGGTCTTTGGCTCAAAAATTACAACTTTTTTCAGTATGATAAATTGGCAATATGACACACTTATTGGGTTCGCTGTAGATATTTTAAAAAAAATTAAATGTAGGTATTTAAAAAAAATCATTTAAATTAGATCTGTCTGTAGTGGTCATACCAATTTTTTTTTAATTCTTAGATCTAGCTTTTTATAGGCAAAAAAAAATATTATTATAATACAAAACTGTATTTCTGTGCTTTGTTTTCGAAACAAGATGTTTTTTAGGCAACCAGGGGATTAAAGCATGAGTCAAGGTTATTAGGTCTTTGACATTGTTTGTCTTAATATATTGCGTGTGGAGACAGTATTAAGCGCAATATAATGAGCTCTTAGTAAAATTTCTCAAATGATTTAAGGTGCTGACGGGCGACGATTATATCATAAAATAAGTATCAGATTGCACTATGAAAACGGAGTGTCTCTGCCATAAGTAAGAAGATGAATAAAATATTTCAAACTTAATAACATTGTGCCCGTCTATTGAACCTATTTAAATAATCCTCCAATGATGTACCTTGTTATTGGATTTTATTACGGCGATATGGTGAAATATCATGGTTGGTAGAATATACGTTAACGCCTTACAGCTTCTGACATGCAATGCGATGTGAGAGGGTGAGATTTCAAGCAATGATACTGTGACTGGATCCGGTGTTATGTACGCAACAAGAGATAATAATTTTCAGATGAAATGAACACAACCAGTCGAATAGATACCGACAAAGCTGTCATTTGCGAATGGTTTGTCTATCAGTTAAGCCTGACTTCAACTTGTCTTTACTCTATTATATAAATTTGACATATAAGGAACTTTTAAATACTTCAAAAGTTTGGGAGCTATAGGAAATTGTGTAGGTACAAAATTGTCCCCGTTCGAACTTTGAAGTCAAAGAGAATCATCAATAATTGTAATAACAAGTTTTAAAAAAAATATTACTACGTGCTGATATTGAAAATTCTAGAGACTATTGTTAATTCCATAAAAAATGCAATTTAACGACACTATCGGTGTTCATGAAACGCATAATCCCGCAGTGAATTCCGAGATTCAATTTATTGTCAACAAGTACCCGACAAAATGAGCTACACGTGAGTTATCTGCGGTAAGACATAATCGCCAAATGAGTATGCGCCGAGCTGCCCTGCAGTGACAACGACAATATCGGTGTGTGCGCAACTTAAGTTGCATTTTTGACTTATGCCACAGTGGCGTAGCGATGGCGACTTACTTTGAGAGAACGCGTAACGCATATTGCTTTTTAATGGTAGACGGTGCCTTACACGATTTTCTCAATTAGGAAAGTTGTCGCAGTTGCAGCCGGTTTTAATTACACATGCCTAAGCACCCTGTATACCGGGCTACGGGAACTGTGGCTGCGCGAGACGATATAGCTTTTGCGCGCGCATCGAATCATTTGATTTGATTCGATTCGAATCGCGTCCAAGATCAAGGTGATTGCGCACGAGATTGCAATGCAGTTCACATCTTACATAAGGCAACTCGCAGGAAACTGGAGCATATCGAATCGGAAAGTGTTTGTTTTAAAAATGACTGACCAACTGAGATTCGATATTCTCAATTGGATTTATAGTAATTATTATTCTAAAATTAGCAACATTGGCGGTTGATGTATGTAGCTTCTAGTGTCAGTTGAAAAATTATTTCGCAATTTGATGAGACAGAATTAGGTGAACTGTCACTAATTAACACAACCCACGAGCTTAATAATTGATTTACAAAAGATGTGCAAGTTACACAGAGGTTCTCTTCAATTTACTGCCTACGTTAATGAAAATCGATCGCCAAATTGATCGTTGATCATTTATCATGAGGAAATATTTTGTATATGAGGCAGCCGAGTTTGAGTGAATGTCATGCAAGGTAGATTTTATGTTGGAGCTTTTTCGTTGACCTACAAGTTCATAATTTATGATTCTAGTCACATGGAGCAGGTATATGTTATTTACGGTTTTAACTTTTGCATAATCTTAACGTTTTAAAGTGCTGAAAATGTGTGAAAAAATGTTGAATTTCATAGTGCCTCTCGATTTATTAAGCGATATGAAAAATGATTGGTTGTAGATTAGCAGCTCCAATTCGTTATACACCTCCTCTAGGTTTATGAGTTCGTCTTTTTCGAGGAAATAAAAAGAAAACAAAAAAATATACAGATTTTGATTCTTCTCTGATCCCTTTCTGTGGCTTGTTAGCTTAAAAAAACCTTAAACGACCTTTTTCCCACTTCCCACGATATGTTCCTATGTTCCGCCATACCTTTTGTTAATTGCAAGATTAAGTCAAAAGTCCAATTGCTCGCGGGGCAATTGAACCTGCGGGCTTAAGACTTGTCATAATCTTCTTTTATAATGCACTCGCTCGAGGGCTTATGGCTTATTTATCAGTGGAAAGAGAGAGAGAAACTGTGGTTTCAGTTTGTTGCGTTCTGAAAATGAAAGAGCTCATGAGGAAACTTGTTCCACATCTGTGATGCTAAAAAAAGAACTCCAATACACATGAGGTAGGTATGCTAAAAATTGGTATCAAAGGTGAACTCGCACGGATTCTTACGCGAGTGTTGCGGTTAAATAAGTGTACAATGCAGTTATCTAACAGAAAGAAACAGTGAGTTTAAGTGCAACAGTGCACGTCTGTTTCGGGCCATTATTGCTTTTTTATGCCCGACCGAAGGTATATTAATTTTAATCCATATTTTGTAACACAGTGAAATAAACACCGTAGACCCTTAAGACCTTTAAGAGATATGATCGAGACCTACATGTGAGTCGATTAACCCATGTCCGTCCGTCCCTCCGTCCGTATGTGTGAATGTTTTAGGTCTTCAAAATCAAGCTGGAAAGCTGAAACTTGGTACACGGCTTGGTTCTTTTGTTGCACAGACAAAGTGTGAAAAATGGCTCAATCCTTCAAAGGCCACGCCCACTACTGGCTTCAATGTGAGACAATCTCTATTTCACATTTTCTTTCAAAATGCCTTTTGGTCAAGTTAGACAAGTCATAGGAAATTTAGTTTATGTACTGAGCAATATTGACCGAAGACTTTTGACAGGGCAAAAATTGGACCGCCCACAATGTCGACCATGCCCACTTTTAACATGTTAGATCTTTAAAAAGCCGATTTCTCGGAAAGTTGGCTCCAAACCGAAAAAAAAATTATAATATGAAAAATATTAAAGATATTACTTTATGCTAAGTTTTCTTCATACAAACTTTTGAGCTGCGCCCTCTTGTAAGGGCCGTTTTTAGGAAAAAACTGTTTTTTCCTGAAATAATTTTCGCTTTTACCGTATTTTCTACTATTTTCTCTTTCTAACGAAATTAGAAGTAATTGATTTTAATTTTAAGCCAAAGCCCTTTTTTGGGGGCGTGGTCTATACAAATAATATATGAACTCGGGCAAAGAAACTTTAAGATCTGGTGTTACATGGTATAAAGGGTATGGTATATAGAAGTTTGCCACAGAGTTTGTCTGTTGCACTTACTCACTTGTTTTATTTTCCTTTCCATTGCTATTTACTTTACCCTTTGCATTCTCCTTTCCATCTTGACATGCATAGTGCATTCGATCTTCGACCTTTACGAGTTTGACGGTTTAACGTCTTTAGAGGCGGAATGTAATTGGCTTTTTTGATGGTGACAAAAGTGACAAAACACTGATAGACAAGATTCATTACGCCAATGTTCCAATGAGTTGATTGACTGCGCAATATTTCTGTCTCCAATAAGTTTTGCCGCATGTTTTTGTGTCCTACAGGTGCAGGAGCAGTGCTGTTTCTGGAACACCAGCCCAGTCATGAAAATGTTTCAACTTTGGGTCAATGTAGACCTTATATAAAATAGGCAAATCAGAAGGGACGAAATATTTCTCGAAATAAAAATAGTGCAAGAGCAAATATAGCCCATCAGAGCAAATTTTATGAAAATAGATTTTTGGCTCAAGTCTCCCGTTCTACTGGGAGACTTGAACACACTCTTGGGGAGACTTGAACATATACGAATTCAACTATCAAAACAACGAAATAAGTAACTGAAACAGTTTGGTTTTCCATAGAATAATATTTGTGTATATTACCTTTAATATTATACCGTTATGTTGGGCCTTTTTTAAAATTGAGGTTGTTCTGTTCAGAACAAAGGTGGCTCTGTCAATAACAAATTTATCAGCTTTTACCCTGATAGTCTCTCAGACTCTTTTAAGGGCATTTTCTGACAAAACTTTGTCTTTTGGAATATATTCTTATTTGTGCTACAACAAAGCTTTAATTTAAAGTAAATAAAAAAAAAAATAATGTGGGCTTGCACCTCGGTTCAACTCTCCCTTCAGACAGTGGCTCAAGTCTCCCGTTAACAGTTTTCAGCACAAAACAACCAAAGACTTTTTTATCGTTTATGCAACCAGAATTTTATACTGGTATTTATTAAAAATACCAGTATTTATATATAAAATAAAGAATATTGGATGAAGAAAATAAACCTATTCACGTTTTTTTTATCGGTCGAAACAAAAGTTTTAGGAAAAAAAACAAAATTTTTTTTTTTACTTTTGTACCACAAAATCACTTTTCGCTTTCCTGCACCAAAACTTATCTGTCGATTTGCAATTTTTTTTTTTGCTCCCAGGTTAGAGGTGCTTGTGCTCATAGCTTGCCCTTTTACTTGCAGGATTTGTGCAAAAAATGAGTAAAATATTGCGAGTGGTTCAAGTCTCCCATATGTTAAGGTCTGAGTTTAATAGTTTTATAACTTTAACATACCTACGCTGCGGTTCCAATTCTAAGAACGTCTGAATGCAGAAATGAGGAATTGAGAACGAATATAATTAGCAAATTATATAAGTTAACAAAAGATCATATTTGAAGATAAGTAAGCGTGTCGGAGGCATAAACAGAGCTGTAGGTACTAAAAGGCTCGAAAGGTTATTCCACTAGTCTATTGTATGAGAAAGCCAAGGATTCCAAATGCTCACTGGTACCAGACTGTCAAATGGTTTTGAAACATCAAGTGCTTCAATCTTGCTATCACTAAGAAGACGCAAGGAATATGGTTCCACTTTTCATTGAGATATGCCATATGGCTCTACCAGTGGAGAGTTTTCGTGGTTCAGGATATTTCATAACAATTGATCAGTATTTCCATGACCTTAAACAGAAGGAAAGCTAGTGAAATTGGACGATAGCTAGAGCGAGAAAGAAAAGTTCTTCAGAATAATTGGGCGTACCTATTCCATGTGTACCAGCGGATTTGAAAGTGTTGAAATCTTGGTGCTCTGTTAACTTGGACGAATGTGAAAGAGAATTTTTCGCATGGTTTATTCGACGCGCTCAAGTACATACAGGTTGGAACATTGCCGAATGTGGGGCATGGAGCTAACAGCCAAATGTTCTGCAAGTAGGTATAGATTGGCTTTGTCTTGAATGTTCTGGAACTGGAATGTTCTTATGTAAACAAATGGGGGGATAAAAGATGAGGTATAGTTTTTCACATTTCTTATGAAGGACCAAAAGTTGGGACAATGTAGAATTTTCTGCCGCAATGAAATGTTACACAGAGAATATGAGCAATACAATACCATAATTTTATTTTTCTCTTGCTTATAGCTTTTTTGTTAACCTGAGATGGATTGGCCTTGTAAGACAGAAAACATAAATCGAGTCATACCACGGTGAGTTCTTCTTTGGGATCCTGTAAGTAAGGGATAAAAGAGATCTCCTTCGATGCCCTTGGTAGGAGAAGAATGATGTTGCTCCTACCAAGGGCATCGATGTTGTTATCGAGAAGGCACAAGGATTTGTTAAAATGACTGAAGAAGCTGATTGAAGCCGTCGCAGTAGAAAGAAAAATGTACACCAATTCTAAGCACCAATAAGGAAGCCATTTTTCATGGTCATTGTATAAAAAAACCAAACATGATCCCACTTTAACAGTAGGTTCTTATAATAGCTCACCTTTTTGCCTTGGCTTAATAGACCTCCTCACAGTATTTTTCCATAGCCTCAACCCACAAAAATCCAAGAGCATAGCCCTCTAACCAAATACATTCTAATTTTCCTCTGGGAATATGAACATTTTAATTATTCATTCCATTGTCTTTTGGCGATATCCACACTGTTGTTCGAGTTAGAACAGGTCTTTTTAAAATTGATTCATCAAACAATTTTCCTTCATTACTGGCGCACCGTTGACGACGTGAGAAAATCTCTCTACACTTGTGAAAACGTACATTCGACACGAAAACATTTCATTGAGGCAATACAGATTCTAGGTGAACTAGTAGTTTGACATCAATGTTGACAACACGAAATCTCTATTCGACTCGTGTGCCATAAACATTTATAGTTGGTATGCTGTAGTAGTGTAAATGCACAACTTGTCCGATGTATGACTTACTCCTAACTAGACTTTTTGGATTTATTTTAATGAACTAATTAGCTGGGAGCACAACACAACAGGTAGTAATTAGTTTTAATTATCCTAGGATCAGTGCTGCATTCTAATGAGTTAAAATCGACACCTTAGCCTGAGTCTATCCATACATAATGCTGCCAAAAACTCACAAAACATTTAAAACATTCATTCTCTGTTCATATTTTTTTTATGAACAAAATGTTTTCTAAATTTATAGGTATCGTGACAGTTTTTTTATTCTTCAGTGTCGTCTGTATACATATGTGAGGCGTCTAAGCTCGACAGTTTCCGGGGTCTTTGACAAATTGACCTTACCAGACTATTGAACCGTGCATAGCCGCAGCTAGATGGGTACTCAACCGAAACACCACGTCGCTGTTTTGTAGATATGCAAAGTGGCTATAGGCTGCGGTGAAGCTATGCAAATATTTGAGTACAGCAACAAGAAATGATGCAGTCAGTTATACCCTGACAGAGTCATGTTTTTCGTGGATTTTATCTTTAAAAGCCTGTTGTATCTGTCGTTAAAAGGGAGAGATTTGTGTAAATATTTACTCTGACTATGAAGACTGAGAAGAGATTTACAATTTCTTTCAAGTAAGTAAATACAATCATGATTATTTTGTAAATATTTTTAACCGCATCTTTAGTTCCAATCGAGTACTGAGAGAATGCCCGCGTAAAATGGTAGTAAGATATTAATAAAAATGAAATCACAACCTTCACTGGATAATGATAAATCTGTTATGAGGTTGGTTCGATTGTCGAAAATATTGCCTTAGATACTTGTTGACACTGACACCTGTCAATTTCACAAGAAAATAATAATAGGAATAAGCTTTGTGTTGTATATTAATAGTTGAAAGAAATTCTTTTTGGCATGCTTTCTTCCAAAAAAGAAAATCTTTTTATTCAGTTTTATCCCTCAGCGGTCTTTTAAGGCTGTAAAACACTTCACAAACAAAGATTTCATTATTCCTGTCGGTTTCATTAGCTCAAATGCGCAACTTCAAATAAAATTCTAAAAATAGCGCCGGGCCAAAATTCATATTCTGGGCAATAAGATTTCAAAATCAAACTGAGGCTTTTACACCAGAAAAATATTCTAGATCTATTGTTAACTGGTAAACATCAACAAAGAGTTAAAAACAAAACAAAGGACTATTTTCACTATGATATTTACTTTGTTTTTTTTTTTTTCAAAAATAGTTCAATTAAATAAGAGATGACGAACCTAATTTTGGTCACTGTTATTTTTTATTGTAAAAGTAGCAGTTGCCAAGAATATCGGATTAAAATCGTGTTTTTGGTGACCCATAAAAATCGAAGCGGCACTCGGATCGATGAGGGCTTTTGACATAATTTATACAATATCTAGTTTTGTTCCAAATTTCAGTTTTCCGGGAATTATTCTGGGTCTTTTTATATTCTTTGTCTCTTTGGGCTTTCCGACGTACGAGAGACTAGAACAATAATATTTCCTTGGGTTTTGCCCCTGCTGTGTTTGAGTACGATAACGTTTGCCTATAACATTTTGGACTAAAATAACCCCACACACAATCACAAACTTTGATCTCTTTATTTTAGGAGTAAAAATTCGTAAGTTCCAAACTTCTTCTTCTTCCAGCTTAGCGAAGCACTCAGAACCAGTTGAGTCAGTTAAGGTAAAGCGACCCAATTTATGCATATTCTAAAGCTAGTAATGGAATCTTCTGATCCTGTTTGAATATAGTATTTTTGCCCAGATTAGAGGACGCTGTCAAACTATTAACCATTAATCTTTTTTGTTACTTTGGCCGGGTATGAAAAGACCTGAATACGTGCAGACTTCTTAAACTTCTGTGCTTTTGTTACACCTCAATATACATATTGCCTTCTGCTTGCTTGCAAGTTTTTCGAGAATGTTAACAAATTTTCAACATGGTTCATTTGCATCTCATTAAGTATTTTTACAAGCTCTTTTGCGCCTTAGTTTCGACTCCTCCAATAAGATATTTAGATTTTTCTCCTTTTATTTGGAATCAATTTAAACGGATCTTGAAGACTTTCCAACAGCTAAAAAAATGCTGAAAGGGCTTTGAGCTGGATTCACATACATGCTTCGAATTCTTCTCGGTTTCAATGTTTTCTAACGCCACGCTTTGTCTTCAACATTTCATGTGGTAATCGTAAAGAAAAAATGTTATGTTACGTACTGGACATTTCACCGCTCCCTCGTTTGACAATGACAGCTTAACTAATGTAAAAAAATTAAAAACCAAGACTTTCAACTTGACTTTTAGTATTGAGGTCAATTTTTAACTCAAATCAACACTCAAGACGAAAAAAAAAAAAATTATCAAATTATCAAAGACGAATCTGAAGCTTGTATGTGAATCCAGATTTATCGTCTTTCCGTTTAGGTCAAGTCGAGCAGACTTTATTCTGTTTCAGAAGCAATACTTCAGATGATGAGACAGCTTTGAAGAGCCTTAACGTATTGGCATCGCATTTAAGTCTGTTAGAAGGCTTCGGATACTAAATTTTTTAGTTTTTTATTGGATTTAGGGCCGGGTCATCACTTCTTTTTTGGTGAGAAGCGTTAGGTCATAAAATAAAAATAAGGCTAAGAATATAAAACAATTTCGCAATTATGAGCCTGACAAAAAATTGGCGTGAAATTTGTGACCGCTTTCGGTTCTGACGTTGACATATGAAATAAAAATTGCGACCTTATAAATATTCAGAAGAAGCTATCACCGTACGCGAAAAACGCATGCATGTCTCCTGAATACAAATTCAATCCATTACCTTACATGAAACATGATAAGAATGAAAGTAAATATTTCGAAGAATTTGCGTATAAATATGCAGTCAATTAGTTATGCCGCCCTACACCCCTCAAGGGATCGTGCAAAAAGAAACAGGTAGAGTTACCACACAAGGTAAACGAACTTCATAACACCGTGTCGGGTGATCTCTTTCGCCAAAAAATTAAATGATTGTTACCACAAAGAATCACACAGCAGCGTTTAAACGACACCCACTCACTATTTTTGTTGGACAAGAACCACCGAAATTTTATTGCTCATTCGGCACACGCCACAACAAAATTTCTTGACCATTTTCGAAAATCTGTGTCGGGTGTATTTGTTTTGTGTTTGCGTAGCCCCAATTCCTGAATGAAGTGGAACCCCTTTTGTTTTTTGTCTGTTTTCACTTGCCGTCAGCCCGTGAAGCATATTCGGAATAATTCCCATTGTCTCCTGCTCGGGCATATAGGGTTCCCAAAGCTGAGTCATAATATGAGTATTTGTTTGTAAATTTCTGTTCAAGCTTTTGTTTTCGAGCTTCAGACTGCAAGCCATTAGTTTAGCTCATCGCACGACTTCTCTTTTGGGAGCATTTCGCCAACTATGCACTTATTTTTTGTTGTTGCCGGAAGCGGTCATTTGAGGTGACATAATATTCTCGGTCCAATAACACGACGAGTAGTTTTATATTTTTGGGTCAGACAAGAGGTATTTTTATTGCTGGTTCCATCCGAACAATTCTTGAAAATGTTTGCTCGAAAAAAAAAAAACGATTATACAAGGACGTTGGTAAGATTTCGCCAAGTAAATGCAATTAGTCCGACGTTTACGATGTGCGAATAAGGCTTTTATCTTCGCAGTCTTATAACGTCAACAAGTGGGACATAACAATGAATGCTTTAAGTGGTCTTTTTCCGAATAGAAGCTTCGGCTATAAATCAATAAATTGACTTGACAAAATTGAATAGCAATATTTTATGTTAAACAGATATTCCCATCAGTGGCAATATGATGATTTTGACCTTTATGCAACGAAATTCAAAATGTTTTCATGATGATTCGTGAGAAGGTATTGAAATAAACTAATTAACATAGGTTTTATGTGTTTCCGTTAATAGTTTTAAATTGTCAATTTATTTCAGCGCCGTTTTCTTAATTTGTGTGTTGAAACATCACAAAGAAAATTGAATTTTTTGCTTAACTTTTCTGTTCACTAATCAGTAGGTACCTGTATAACAGCTAGCAGGCACCCTCAAAAAATTATTTCTGAAGACACTCTAATTGTCTCCCTTTAAAAGTCTTTCGGTTTTTGAGATATTAGTTCTTAAGTTAAAAACAAGTGTGCAATTTGCACCCGTTTCAAAAGCTGCAAGCGTAAAACTTCCCTTTGCGTTAATAGAGGAAGTAATGGTACAAGGAAAATAAGGTAGGGCTCGATCTTTTTGAGATTTCAAAATTTGTGCGGGATTTGGCACTGAATCTGGAGAAATATGTGCAACGCAGATTTGTTTTATCGTTTTAAAAACGAGGATCAAATACGGAAGAATTGTTAATCCGACAAAAATATATTATTATTATTTTACAATTATGTATTTTACATTTGACATTTTATACAATTATGTATTATTTTTATAAGACCATTGATGAGAACAAAAAAATGAATTTCTTTGCAATATTCGAGACTTATTTAAATCGAAAAACAAACGTCCCATATTCAATGCAACTTAGAATGCAAAAGAGCTGATTTTGAAATCTATAGACTATTTTTAAAGAGTTTTTTTTTAAAGCGATATTTGAGCCTGAAGTTTCTATGTGTAAAAGAAAGATTTTAGTTTTTTTCTCGAATGATTCGGGCCAATAAACGTCGTAGAAAAATAATATTGATGTCAAATGAAAGGTATTTTTTGTCTTTAGATACATAAAACATAGTTTACTTATAGTATTTTTTATGTTCAACGCTTACCGAAAATGAATTTTATTCAGCGGTCTTTTACCGATCGTTTTATCAAAAAAAAAGGAATAACATAATTTTTTAGCACCATTGTTAGAGATAATAAAAGTGTCCTTTGGCTTCCAGATACTTCTTTGCATTAAGGCTAAGAAAAGTTTATGTCATTTATGATTATTTTTGATAAATCACTCTGGCAAAAACCACTAAAAATAGAAAATATTGATTTTCGAGGAGTTTAAACCTCATACATCAAAACACATTGAACATAGCAAAATATTATTCAAATTTTTTTCTAGACAAAAAAGTACTTTCATTTGATACCCAATTTTTTTCTACAACATCGATTATTTCGATTAAAAACTGAAATCTTTCTTTTGCACACAGAAACTTCTAGCTCAAATATCTCAACTCCCATAAACGATTTAACGATTTTAAAAATTGTCGAGTTTTAGTAAAAAGCTCAGAGTCACCAGAGTTTCATCAAATGAAAATTTGATACCAATTTCGTTCGTGTTCATTCTGGGACAGATGTGAGCATTTCCCTCTCCTGTCAAATATATCTGAAATGTTTTTTTTTAAAGAACTTATATTAAACATTTTTATCTTCAATCTTTCAAACTATGGAGTGCCGTGGCTTAGTGCCCTACTGCCTGAATGGACTGAAAAAACCTCCGCGAGAATAGCTTTTGTCAAGGATCACTTCTCAAAATTTAAAGCTAACTTCTCTCGAACGCCGGATTCGGAAAATGAAGTCCGCTCGAGCTGTTACGCCACTCTATTTATTTATTATTTATTAGCATCATAGTCTAGTCTGGTCCTCATACTCTTTAAAACTTATCCAATTTTTCAATCGTTTAGAGAGTTTTTAAATCATAGCACAAAGAGTAGGTTGCGTATGCGTAGATCTGTCGAAAGTCGAGGGCGCGTTCACCACGAGACCTTTCATAAGATTAAACAGCGTGCATGAAAAAACATAATATCCTTTTCAAAAATCGGTTCATTTTTTGGAACAATTAAAAAACTGTCTTTAAAAGCATATTGAAGACGTTTTTTCGTACAACAGCTCCAGAGTCCAGCCATCTAAAGACAGGGTTCTTAAAAATCATGGGTATACTCACAGAGTAAAAACATAAAATTTCAACAATATTGAATAAGACTTACTTCCAAAGAATTTTCCAAAAACACCCAAAACTGCTTCCATTTGGAACCTCGCCCGAATAGGAAATTGTCATATTGTTGCCTCGTTCAAATGATGCTGCTCTACAGCTTCTCCGTAAACACGACTAAATTCGCGGTCTCGCCGGATCGAATAGATCATTGATCAAACCAAGCTATTGCGTACATGAAGGACGTGATTTGTTGTTTATTGGCAATATGGCAACACTATAAAAAATTATTGCAGAAATTTAAAAATCTAAGCACGTAGAAATTTATCCACTAATCCGATGGCGTGGCAATTCATTTTTTTTTAACCAAAATCACTCTGCTTTGATTTGTTTTGTATTCACTTTTCGATTGCACTTGTTATGTTTTGCACTGATACTAAAGGTTGAACAATAAAAAACAAATTTTATTAACCCCAAATTACACTTGAGTCGTTTATTTATTTTTTTACGGTTGCATTGGATTTTGTAAACATTTCCTTTCACTCATTCTGATTGTGGGTCAAATCGGAGAGATCGCTTTGAATCCTGAATCAATCTGAAAATGTAAAACAAAGAAAAACAATACAATGAGTAATTGTGAATTTGGTTTGCTGTTACATGAAGTTAAGGAATTTCGATTAATTTAGTTTAATAGTTTTTTTTTTGGCACACGATTACAATAACATTGTTTTTTGTAGGCATGTCAGCAAGTGATTAGCATTTTGTATGCAACTTGCAGTGATAGCATCTTTAAGTCGCGTGCACAATTTAACTGGCTGTAACACATTAAATGCGTTTACAGCCCAGTGAAACAAAGAAATGTGACTGCATTGTGGTACATTGGTCAAAAAAGGAAACAGCCGTGCACGTAAAAATATGGACACAAAATATGACTGTCGGAATATGTAAATATAAGAGGGCCATACTGCCCTTTGTAACCCTCTGCTTGGTGGGTTTCCTTTACCTTACCTTATCATACATTTTAGGAGGCACTTTTTTGTCTATGGATTTTTTGACAGATGAAGCGTGAAACCAATTATTTAGATGTATTACAAAAATCACGTTCTGCGAGGACTATTTTTCGTGCACTTAGCCTGCACCGAACGCTCGATTCGCTGTAGGCTATACCAAGGAAGAATTTGAAAGCGATTTTACATTTTTTAATAATAACACGACCAAATAGATCACATTCAGTACATTCAGCGGCGGGCAAAAATACACCGATGGACCGCTTACAATATCGACCATGTCCACTTTAAATACGTAAGATCTTCAAAAAAACCATTTTTGAATATAAAAATTTGTGCTCATAAAAACTACAAACGCGGCTCATTGGAAAATTATTATAAAAAAATGTATTGTTATATTGTAGATATTGCTGTTTGCTAGGTTTGCTCCATACAAAGTTTTGAGCCCCGCCGACATTTAGGGGGCATTTTTAGGAAAAAACGGTACCGAAACTAATTCGGCTTTAAAGCATTTTGTCATGATTCTAACGAAATTACAATTAATTGATTTCAATTTTTAGGCCTATACAAATAATATATGAATTAATGGAGAAAAAATTTTAAGGTTTGGCGTTACACGGTGTATAGGGTAGGGTATATAGAAGTTTGTCACCGTCGAACTCTCACACTTACTCACTTTTTTTATTTTTTCTGATGTTGTGTATATGAATAAAAGTCCTGGGATGTTCGTTATGAACAAGAGTTTTAAGCACAAGAAAGAAAAAACGCAGGGTAGAAATTAGAAGAGGAAGCTGGCCACAAAATTTTAAAATAAAAGGTGTCTATGGAGGGAGGAAAAATTTTGTTCTAGTAAGAAACTCGCTAATTTTATTTTCAAAAAATTTGGCCTTCGTTTAAGAAACAATTTCCATTGCCTACTCTGGGTGGCATTAACTTCGTAAGAATTTAATTTGCAATGGAAGTCTCCCGCAGGAAAGGAAAGAGAAATGTGAACGAAAGGATCGCTTCACTCGTACCATAGAG
Source organism: Neoascia interrupta (assembly GCA_947623515.1). Taxonomy (NCBI): domain Eukaryota; kingdom Metazoa; phylum Arthropoda; class Insecta; order Diptera; family Syrphidae; genus Neoascia; species Neoascia interrupta. The sequence continues at coordinate 216,237,959 of OX392463.1, read as the reverse complement.
GGCCTTTGGAAAAAAACTCAACACAATAGACTATAAGCCATAGGCTTAGAGACTTAGACTCAAAAATTCTATTTCTAAACGTCATCTCAATTATTGAAACTAAAGGTTTCTATACATAAATAAGATAAAAGTTTTTGGCTATTTAAATCCATTCCTCTGCGTCGTACGCCACCCTGTCCCGTGTTTGACGACTTGCTGCATTATTTCCTTAATATAAGCAACGATGCGTACGGGTAACATTTTAATTAAAAAAACGATTCTGTTGCAGTGAGTTGAGTAAAAAAGATTACAACCTCTGACTGTAGCAGTGCCACGAGTTCCAATGAATCGATTGACATCTCTGTATTTCTTCTATAGCTAAGAAAAAACTCACTTATAACTTGCAAATTGCAATAAAGAAAAGAAAAGAGTTAAGCTCCTGTCCAAAAATTTCAAGCAGTATAGACTTGAAACTCGATGATAATGGTGATAAACAACATCATACCATCTACGTAGTGGAAATATTTTGATATTCATTGTCGAAACAAGGAATTGATATTTACCGACTATAAAATCAGGATATTAAACCTCTGCCAGAACAACACGAAATTTGGCTTGCGATTAAATTTTCATCTCTTAGTCTCTGGTATTTTTTAAACAAGAAAAAGGCAAAAAATTGAATATTTAAACATTAAAAAAAATTAAAAAATTAAAAAATTACAATAATAGGATATAGTAAGTCCGAAGACAGAAAAAAGGCTAAAACGAATATGATAATGCCACACAATAACGGTAAAAAAATTGCCCACCTTATTTGGATCAAATTAAAAAGAGAATCCACTACAATCAACCATAAAATCTGCTTGTAAATCAAATTAGACATCGTTTAACCACATCGAATATATTTTTTTTACACTTTCAATTAGCACCTACCCACAACAGGAGCCAAATCACATTTTTTTTACTTATGAGCAGATCATGCATACCTAACGAATAACTATTATAGAAAATTTATTTTCAGGTGATAGTCAAAATGGAAAATTGCGACGTATCGTTTACTTGAATTGCAATAACTTTTGCAGGTAGGTGATAAATCTAAATTTTGCATTTTCACAAAGGGCAGAATTCTCATTTTATCGCTGAATAATATCAGTTGAGGCAGATGACCAGGCGCCATGTTTCTACATTTTTCTATTTTGTTTTTTTTTTTTTTAGTGAACATTAATCGAGTGGAATAAACCACAATAATCACAAAAATAATAACAACTCTACGGTGTTTCAATGTGCCGTGACGGTGCCAAACAACAAAGATTGGTAATAATTTATTAACTTAGTTGAATGCCAGTCATGTTAAAATTGTAATCGATCTTTTAAATATAATCGCGTGTAACTATACCTGTTCATTCTCTACCAAAGATGAGCACAAAGACGGATCGATTGTCAATGCCAATAAAAATAGTTATAAACAAATTTGTTTAAGCAACAACAAGAAAATCAAGTAAATTTCAACGAAAAAATGTGTTCGTGGGATTAGAGGAATTTTGCAATCTGAAAAGGTGCCGATTTGAGAAGTAGGTATACGTGGGGGATTGCCTGGTGATGGGTTAGTTCGTTAAAAGTCACGACTCTAACGATAATCATGCGAACGAGTAGTTGGTTTCGAAGAATTGATTTAATCATGCGCTTCTTCTAATAATTTTGAAAAAAAAATAAACATGACGAAATGTTGAAGTTTACTGGTAGACTTAAGGTTATTTTGTACTGCAGCTTCTTAATATTGTTATCAATATTTTTCTTTTCGCCCTTTCGTTTTTTTAATCCATTTTGCTCGTGAAATGTTTATTATTAAGAGTGTAGCCAAATTCCTTTCTCGAGAGTGAATGATAATAAAACGAAAAATTAATCAAATGAAATGCCTAAGATCCACGGGTACCTAGACAAACGAATAAAATATATTTCGATTAGGCTTATCGTTAAATATCCCATATCCCCCACAGTTGCACCTATCATGGCATCGCGTTTAACAACTTCCATATGCCGTATCAAATATTTAGTTATAGTAACTAAAATTGCATTCAAAATTTAGCAGTTTGAAATCTGCTACAATCAAAAAAAAAAATCACCCCCTATCAAATTGCATTTTTTAACCCCATCCCAAAGGATAGGAGGAAGGTATAAAAAAATCATCTAAAATAAACTTAAATCATAGCGGGGACTTTTTGACCCAAAAAACTTATAGTAGAGCAAATCTGGTGGTGGCCGGAGGGTATACCACCAAACCCGCAAATTAACTGTAGTAGACAATAACCCTTCTCTGATAAAGGCAGCGAACACCATAATAGACGTTCTGAATGAAGCTATTTCAAGCGTGAATTCGTCCACCAAGATTGTGCTACTTGATCTGTAATAGTCAGACCTTGCATAGTTTAAGAGGTAGTATCAAATTAGAAGAGCTTCGAGGCTCAGGTGTCAAATAATACGATGTCTCCACCAGGCACTAATCCGCGATAGAGATTTGTACAGCACAAATAATTTTTCGCTCCTGAAAATGGAAAATGACATCGCCACTCTCTTTTGAGAGCCAAAATGACGGAAACAAAGTGATCTCGTCAAATTAATCCAATATTTTTCCGGTGGACTGTGGATTTATTTTTAATCGTCTCCCGCTATTTTTCTTTAAATTGCCGGTGGAGCCGGTAAAGCGTCCGCCAAATAACTTCTTTTTTTTTGAAAATCGTATAAAAAAAACCACTGAATATTTTCTCAAATTTCTTTTTTTATTTTATTTAACCGAAATCCTTCCGGTCAATAATGGAAAATAATTTCATTCAAATGACTGCCTCGGCTGGCCATGTTTCAATTATTTTTAAGCACCTTATCTATTGTATGCAGCTGTATTTCACCGATGGCTTTACGAATATTGTCCTTTAAAGCTTCAATATCCCTGGCTTGCCGACGTAACACTTATCTTTTACGATGACCGACAAATAACAGTGCAACGGTGTCAAATCGCAGCTCGGAGGTGGCCAAACGACATCATGTCGAAAATTTTTCAATTTTCGCACACATTCTGCAACATTTGCATGATTTTCAAAGTAATGTCGCAATATTTCCTAGCGTTTTTCAAGCGTATACACAACCATCGTTCAGCGGAAGGATAAAACTAACTATCTGTCAAATCAGATATGAGCTAAGTGTAACCATTCACGAAATAAACACTAGTTGAAAAAAAAAAATGTTAGATGGCGAACCCTTAAGGCTAGATTTTTTAGGTTTTCGAAAAAATTATCACTTAGCGATCTACTCTTAAGGACGATTGGGCGTAGTACCCGAACTCTTTAGATTTCCTTGCTAAAGATTTAAGTGGCGCAAGCCTTCGACCCTACCATCAGAGAGCTGTACCCTTCTTATAGTTAGCTTTCCCGTTAATTTAAAGTTTTTTGTTTTGATCTTATTTAAAAAGGGGCTTCGCCCCTAAATTATTACTATTAGCAAAGATAGATAGTAAAAAAATTAATAATTTTGCTCAAATTCAATTTCGTTTTTTGTAAAATCCACCTCTAAACATGGAAGTGTGTCAAAACTTTGTAGAAAGGAAGTCTAGAATAAAGTCTAGTTAAAATTTTGTGTTAATTTTTAATTCTTATTTTTTGCTAAATTATGTCAGTCGAAATTCAAATTTTCTGGGAAATTCTTAAATTCTGTCGACGAATGTGGGTTGACCCAAAACCTTGTATAAAATTCTTCTTCATTTGAAAATATTGAATATAAAAAGCAGAAGACAAATTATACTATTTAAAACGATACCACGTCCACTCGGGACAATTTACGAATTTTATTTTTAATTTGTGTCTTGCAATCGCCAGAAGTAAATGGTAAATATTGAATTTCAACTTCTTACGGCACCTGCACAACCCGTACAACACAGCTACATGTTTAGACCAACTGTAGGCATATCCGTCCATAGGGATACAAAAATATGACTTTTGCATTGCTTTTGATGTCAAGGAGTACAGAATTTCAGCTCAAAACCTAAGGCCTAAAAATTGGCGATACACGGACAGACGGACATGACATTCATATTCGATTCATAGCTCGATCTCGAACATAACTACCTCAAGGTCTTGGGGGTCTATCGTTATTATTTTTCTATGTTATATTTTGGCCAGTATTAAACTCTATATACCCAGTTATATCTCTCTGCCTTGACTTCTAGCATAAGCAAAACGTTGAAACGTGTATTAAAAATCAAGCATTATAAAACCAGCATTAACCGACGCACGCGACGGTTACATTCTTCTTCCTATAATCAAAAATGTTTTCCGGCCTAGCGGCATTGCAACTTTTCGTTTCAGTAATAAGTGACAAACCCTGCCCAGAAAAATGTTAAGTTTATACTTCTTTTTAAAAGCTATTATTGCTTATTTAAGCGCTGAACTTGCCCGTGAATAAAGGTTAAACAGATACCGATTTATAAATCAGCTATATGCACATTGAAGCTTTTTAACATTATTCAAGGACCTCATATAGTCTTTTGGATTACCATTAAGGTCAAGTGTTTAAAAGTATCTGCATTGCTCAATAGTTGTGCGTACCTGACACCTTAAAAAACCTACTGGGCAGGTATAGTGACTGGAATCACTTATTCTGACTTCAAATTTCTTGATTTCTCTTTCGCAAAAAAAAAATCAGCCAATTACTTGGTCGAGCATCGTCAACAGTGTCGGTAAATTTTGGCTAATAAAAGGTGAGAAAAAAATCAATGCAATTTTTTCAAGGTGTCTTAAAGTCTTTTAACTGGTTTTCGAAGCATCTTTGTAGGAACATTGCACGTGTTGTTGACTTAACAGTCTATTGTTGGTATTTTTTCATCCAACTCAATTTTTGGAGGAAATTGTGTAATTATGGTTGGTCCATTGTAATGGCCTTTTAATGGATTGTAATCAACAGAAATCTTTAGCAACTCAAGTGTGTTGATTCGAAGGTAGGTACAACCGGTAAGTGGCTGGCAAGTGGATTATCTCTTGCGAAGTTGTATAATGAGAAAAAAAGAAGAAATACACGAAAGAAGCCAGTTTTAGGGTTTTTCCAACTTCTTTTCGATGAGGCATCAAGTGAAATTAAGGATTATGGATAAATGAATCATTTGTGTCGCGTTGTTGGCTAAAGAGTGCGCAAGAAAAACGGTCAGCTAAAATGAGGATAAGGTAAGAAGAATGCGGTATGTAAAAGTTTTATTGAATCGTTAACCCACATGGTAAACAACGGGTTTGTAATGCCAAGAATTTTAGATTTTAGCCAGTTAAATTTTGTGTTCCGTAAAGTTGACTTTCTTCTTTCTGAAAATGGCTCAGAGTCAAATGAATGTAAGTTCCTAAGCTATTAATATGGGATTAACATAGCTCCACGGAATATGTTTCCTAGAGCACAACCTCTTTTTCCAAAGCAAACAAAAGCCAATCAGATTGTAATTAGCCAACAAACCCCAGTCCAAAATCCCAAACAAAGTCCAAAAATTGAACCTCATTGCGGATCTAGTCGTAAGGACTCATTTAGATTCGCATATTCGCTTGTGTATTCTAACTTAATGTCTCAATTAATTTTTTGACCGTACAGCGGGTGATTTTGCCAATGATGAGCTCTGTGATAAGTTTTTAAAAAGTTATTGTCGGTTGGCAATTAGTCACGGCAGGTGGGCGTTCATCTGTTTGCTAATCGTCAAACGATTGTAATGGTTTTCTGTTTGATATTTAATAATCAATTGAAAATACCGAGAATAACAGTGGCGAAAAAACAAAAATTAACGAAAATCGTTTACGATTAACACAGATCCGAAAATTAATGATGCAGAAAATGCATTTTCCTTCGGAGTCACAGCGGGGTTGTGGGCACTTTTTTGTAAAAGAATAGATCTCTAGGTGTTGCAAGTAATAAATTTACTTTGAATGCAATTACATAATTTAATGAACATATAATGGCGGTTTCTTAATTGAGTTGGCACGGTATATGATATAAGATTGATTGAATGGCTTTCACATAAGTAATTTTAAATAGAAATGTAATGAGACCTTCAAAAGTAAGATGCAAATGTCACCCCAGTCTGAAGTAATATAAAGCATGCTTGAGTATAAATCACTTCTCGTTCACAGAAACAAGTAGAAACATTTAAGAGAGTTATAGCTTTTGGAAGTTTTTTTTTTTGTTTTATATTCTAACGACATTTAACAAGGATGTTAGAGATTGGTGAAACACCGTGACGAAATCCTGCCGGTAAACTATGAGAATAAAAAGTAAAATAATAATCAAGCAATAACTAATACCAAAGGAAAATAATTGGATAGTGGCTACCCACTGTATTGGACACACATCCTAGAAACTACGTCTCAGACGAAACAATTGGAGAATGGGCTACCTCTGCAATGAGAAATGGCGGGACATAAAAGAGCTGATTCACAAGCCAAGGACAACCATAATCACTAGAGTTAAAATAAGGCAGACACCACAAATTGGACATAAAATATTTGCAGCAGTAAACGAGATATGAACTCGCGATCAAGGTTTTGTAATAATACTAAAAATGCATAGAAGCGTCAAAGCTTCCTCCCGCGAATGGTAAACGGCTTCTTCACTTTCGAAAATGGTATAACCCCTAACTAGTAGGGTACGACCTAATTGGAGTTTTTTTTTTTTAAGAGAAAATTAAGGCTCAAAATGTAAACTAAAAATAAAAGATGTATTTTCAATAAAATAATGCTTATAATATTTCTTGTGGGTAAAATCGAATAATACTTTAGAAATTTCACACAAACATAAAAAAAAATAAACAAAAAAATTTTTATTTCCAAAAAAAGAACACAGAAAAAAATCTTCCATTTTAGAGGAGAAATAATCTGTTTAATTTGAATAGAGTTCTAAATCTCAAGATATAATAATTAAATGCGTTTGTAATATAACTATAATGAAGAAAAGTTTCCTTATTTAATAACAAACACTTTCTTGATTACAACGAGCGACGACTACAAAGAACGAACTGACAGTTTAAGTTGTTCGTTCGGCTTCACTGGATAGCAACCTACCCAACGCGACAAACCCTACGGAAGCAACCTACCCAACGCGACAAACACTACGGAAGCGTAAACTACTTGCTAAGTTAACTTAGTTGTAGTCAAGAAGAATTATGAGAGAGCGAAAATTTACTACTATGACGTGCGTTCTGTCACCGAGGTCAAATTATAAAATGATTGCCAAAGCCTTTTTGAAAAAAAAAACAAGCCTCAAAGCCTTGAGCTTAAATTAGACTACATGCCATTTTGGCATGATTGATAAAACCAGAAAAATATTTCCATCATTTTTCTTTCCAGGTTCGTCAATATGCCAAAATGGCATGTAGACAAATATGCCAAACGACATGCAAATAAAACAAATATCAACACGTCCACTTCTTGGGGGCGTTTTTAAGTAAAACCCAAATTTTTGTATAAATATGCAAAGTAAGACATAACTTTGTAAAACGGATTTGGACCCATTCAGAAGTTATGCTTCAAATCCATAAAAACTTCTGGCGAAATAAAAAATACTAAAATTTTTAATGTTACAAATTTAATGCATACAGGGCTTAGCACACCCTGATTTGTTTATCCACTTTGTTTATCCGACCGACTTGTTGCACAAGTTTCAAGCTTCGACTTATGTTATGTTACACATCATACGGCTACGATACACACTTCTTTAAAAGGGGTCTAAGGACAGGTGTCTTGGTAACAAAAAGGTTGTAGATTGGCCTGGCAAGTGAATCGCCCCCGCCTACAGCACACAATTTTTATGAATTTATAAAAATTTAATTTGATTTTTGTTAGCAGCATTTGTTTTGTTTCATTATTATTATTATATTTTTGGCGAACGATCTTCGTATTTGTCAAACCCCTGAAAGTATGCGATTTCGTGCTCAACGAGTTTTCTACTTTCCGGTCCAAAATTTTAAGCCTCTTCTCCGTAGCATGTTTATTTGGTCAACAGCAGGCCAACAAAAATTCCTCATGCTAATCGGTATATTTTTAGCTGAGTTACGCTAGCTATTACGATCTGTTAAGCAACATAAAATTCTAATAATTTAAATATGTATCTATTGCTTTGTTGTTTCTGAATTAAAATATGCTGAACAAATAAGGTAAGCTAGAATGTCCTTGGCCAGATCTTAGCATATTCCCATCTCAATGTTTTGGTGATCTTTTCCGTAATCTAAGAAATAAAAAATCACCTCGGAACCTGATTAAAATTAAAAAAATTTAGAAACAAATGAATTTTAAATACAGTCACAATGAATATCATGCAAAATATTGCAGAAACGTTAATTAAAAAAAAAATAATACATATACATGCATATTCAAAAAGCAAAACAAACAACTTGTATTCATCACTAAAAATAAACGATTACCCACGTGAGTTACACATACATACATCTTTCCAACATACAACTGTGAGTTTTGTTTATTTTATTCAAGATAGGTAATACAACTTCTTAGGCTTAAAATGTAAGAACTTTGAAGAATCACGCTTAAAGTATATTCAAAGCATAAGAAAGAAACTGCTGGACAAAAGAAACCAAATTGAATCTCTCGCATTCTTGTTTCGACGACTTAAACCAAAAATCGTGTTCGTATTCTGGCTATTGTCGTTTAAAAGACTTAAGAACTTTGCTTGCGCAGTTGAATGTTTACCATGTGTTTAACGCAGACGCCGCCATTTATCATAACCAGAAATTTCATCGGTAATTAAAACAATTCAGTTTAACGTTAATTTTGCTTAGCAAGTTGAAATTATTTGTTTTTTATTTTTATGCCTCGAAACCGTGTCTGTTTAATTCTTTATACATAAAACTTCTTTTTATTTGCACAATGGTCTGAAATTTTTTTTCTGGTTAAGTTTTTTTTTGTCGGCTTCTTGGTAACACGCTATTACCAGCAGCTGTGTAAATCCCTCACAGTAGAGGAAAGGCCTTAGCGAAATAGAGGTCAATCAAATTGATGGATAATTATGTGTTAAGTGCCTTTGCCAACAAGATTCTCCAGGGGAAAACGCAAAGATGTCTCATTATATCAATTTTGATACACCCAATTCGCAATCTTTTCGCTATGACTCAGTAAGTTGCAGGTGAAAGGAAAAGGTTTTTTTCGCTTTAACCCGTAAGACAGATGTCGTTAATAAGAAAATTAATTAAAATGGATTGTGTCATAAACGGTGGTTCGGTAACGCAGTAAAAGGGAAATTACCGACAGCTGTTTAGTAACAGCTGTGTTGGCATATAATTTGTCTATCATAACTAGCAAACAGCTTTCTAGTCTTTAACCTACAGATAGAAAAACTGAGGTAAAATAAACTGACTGAAAAATCAAAAATCTATCTCGCAAAGGTTAAGAAAAAAATGATCGGGTATCTAGTAGGTCGGCTCAAACGAATTTAAAATTTTTAGTCCCTATGTGAGCTTTTTTATTTTTTTTTTAAGTTCAAAGTAGCGTACTGAACAGAGCTCGCCTGTGTTGCGACTGAGGAAAAGTGATTCCGGTCGAATTTTACCGTCAAAAAATTCGGTCAGGCGTTAAAGCAATAATATTTGACCAGAAAATCGGTCAAATTTAAATCGGTTATTAAAATCTCGCAAAGGAATAAAAATTAAATAAATAAATTAAATTAAAATTAAAATCTTGTACCTTTAATTATAACATCATAAATCCAATTAACCCCGTGTTAAATAGGTCTTCAACTGTTTACGTATAAGGTTCGATTTATAAAAATATTCAAAACAATTCAAACATTTTTTTTTTATATATATCAATCTTAATCTAATCACAAAACTTGAGTCCGATTTAACTTAAGCCTCAATGTCATTCTTTTTCATTATCTTTTCATTATAGCAGAGTTTGTGGTTAACAAAATAAGACAGATCTAGAAATGGAATCTCGGCACTTATACTTTCGAAATCAAAAACCACAAACCAGAAGAATTCTAAGTTCTTTAGTGTAAGTCTTCAAAAACAATATTATTTTTAGTCAAAAAACAAATTTGATGTTAAAAGTTTACTCTTTTCGGTAAAAAAAATATTGTTCAGAAATCGGTTTGATCGGATTTTTAAGTTCTGTCCGGTCAAAGTCAAGAGTTTTGGCCAGATATCAGATTTGACCGGAATTTGGGCAATTTGGCAACACTTCGCTCGAGCACTCTGAGCGTTTTCTGAACCGAATGCGATAAGAGTACTCTGTTCTGATTTTGTAAAACACTTGAGCACATTTTTTGGTTATCTGTCAGAAAGCAAAATGAAAGAGAAGAAAGTTTTAAAAAAAATTGGCAAAATACAGTGGTGGAAATTCGATTATGAACAACAATATTTCTTTTTATTTTAAGCGAAATAGAAATGTTTATAAAAAAGTTTAAATACATATTAAATCGTAATGATTGTCAAAACAAATTAATTCAAATTTTAACTGTTGGAAATGAAAATTTGGGATACAACAGCCGAACTTCTTAAAATGATAAAAAATAGGTGGAAGATCAATTTATTCATAGTTTTTTGACTTTAAATCAATGCCACGCCCACTGGATGAGGTTCATTTCTTTAATTTTTTCTTTTTATGTCTCTCTTTTTAATGTTTTCTTCCTTTTTATGTCCATAGGAAATGCCAAATATAATCTTTCAGCCTTTTGAGACGTCTAACAGTCTTAAAAGTTCTGCAGGTAGTTGCGCATTTGGACCAATTTGGACCAAAAATATTAAGAAACTTGTACTGCTTCGCATGCATACGAAATTTCAGCTTCCTAGATCAAAATTTCAGGCCCAAAAACGCATTAAAAACGAATAGGTATTATTGCTTAAAAAAAACTGTTTTGCCTGAAAACGCACCCTAAAAATAGGCGGAGCTTAATGCTTATTATTATTAAATAAATTTTCCGATAAATCAGGTTTTTAAAGATTTAGGATTTTAAAAGTTTCGATGGTGCGGGCTGTCCATTTTTCGTTTAATTAAAGGCTTTGGGCCACTTTTGCTTTGCACCAAAATTTAAGGTCCTATGCTTTGTGTAACTTGTCTTAATAAAATATAAATTTGAGGTTGTCGGGCATCCAAGTAAATTGGGCGTGGCTGTGAGTGTATCGTTTTAATTTTCTGTACAGAATAAGAATCAAAATGCACTTGAAGTTTAAAAATCCTAGCTCAATTTTAAAGACATACCTCACTAAGCCCAGGTCCACCCCGAACTATAGCGCCACCTTAAGTAAGTAACACATACCTCACACATACGGACAGATGGGCGGACGGATATGGCTCAATCGATTCATCTGTCGGTCTCGATCATATCTCTTAAAGGTTTTAGGCGTCTACGGTGGTTATGTCACTGTCTTACAAACTGTGCACTAAAGTTAATTTACCCTGGGTCGGGTGTAAACATGTAGGAAACTTTGAAATAATTGAGTTTGGCTGATATGGCCAAGTTATTGCATATTACTGCACCGTCAATATTTTCAGACTTAAAACTGCTGCAATTTTTATTTCTGACAAAACAAATTTTTTTATAATTTTGCTAAGATCGAAAAATTGTATATTATGTACCTTTAACAAGCCTCATATATTTTGTGGAGCACCGAATATAGCCCTACCCGGCCTAGCAAAAGCAAACGCCATGCCTCCAAAAAATTGGCGGGAAAATTGGCGATACAAAGGTGTTAAACATAGATTTTTCGATGAAAACTGCGGTTTTTAACTTAAAAACGTATAATTTTTAAGCCTCGCCCACATAAGGGCGAAGACATTTGCAAAGGTTGTATACAAAAACCTTGAATAGGTGCAATACCTTCAACATTTGGTGTAAAATCTTTTTTTAATGATGGAGATGAAAAAAATGAGTAAAAAGTTGGCGTGGTCTAGAGTCTAGAGTAAAACTTTTTCTATTGCCCTAAGAACAATTACAGGCTCTGCTTCATACTAAAAGTCAGTGAACAGAAGATCTGTCACTTTGAGTCGAAACGTTCTTCGAAATCTCCTGCTTTCATTGTGTATTAACATACGGTTTTCTAGTCTCACATTGACGCTGCCGCTATGGGCTCGCACTGACGTGCTTATCTTAAGACAGACATAACTATTAAATTTTGGCTCTACAGCATAAAAATTAAGTATTTAAAGTTCTCTACAGACAAACGGACGGAAATTATTTGTATATTACATCAATACGCGCAGTGGGGTGCCGTGGCGTAGTGGTTAGTGTGTGTGCTTACTACGCCAGAATCCTGCCATCGTCACCTGAAAAAAAAGACTTGTTCTTTTTCACGGTCTCCACCTCCGCGAGGGTCTGACAAGCCCTCCGAGAGTATCATTTGTCCTGAAAAACTTCTCAAAACGCCGTTCGGATTCGGCAAAAAATTGTAGGTCCCCTTGTATGTGAAGAAATTAACAAACACAGCATACATTGTTGAGAAGTTGGCCCTGGTTCACCTCGATCTGTTGCGCCACTCTATTTATTTATTTATCAATACGCGCACAAAAAATTAGTTTTGGAACTTATATCAGCGGCTTATGGTGTCGCGATGTCATGTAATCACACATAAACATTCGTAAACGCGTTGCGGCCAAGAAACGAATTATTCACTTCCCGGGACCGCGACTTGTGGAAACCGGATTGACTATCACATTGAATCTATCAAAGCGGAGCTTGGCTATTACTTGTTCTGATAATTTTTTCAGGACTAGTGATAGTCAAGCAGACAAAAGATTTTCCGGAATAACTTTTTGACCAGGTGTTGTTGCAAGTACAGAACCTACGCAGTCCCTTTTTTGTTATATGATCCCCACTTTTTTTTTACTTTTTATGGGTTAAGTTTGCATTAAAGCTTTCCTAATGGTTTTAGTTTCCCGACGGAAAACAGTATTGAAGCAGAACTAATGCACTTTTTTTTATCTTGTAGGTAGATACCTACAATAATTGAAATTACTTTAATTGTGACAAAGAATTTACTTGGGATGTGAATGTAGTGACCAAAAGTCCGTGAAAGTTCCTGTTTGATGTTCCTTTTATTCGAAATCTAAAAATAGCTTTCTCAATATTGAGCCCACGACAAAGAGAGAAGAATGATCATCATAAAGCCGCTCGTTACACAATTCTCAAACTCAATCCACAATAACGAAACGAAATGAGGAAGAAAATAGCAAATTGCTTTTTGATTTCTTTGAATTTATCTCACAGACTTAAATACGCTCAAGGCCGCACATGGGATTTCCCCCCAAAAAGGCTTTATGCCAGTAAAGTCCGTAAAGTATCCATCCGTGATACATAACATGTCTCTGGCCAAGTGCCTGGTGCCTACCTCACACTGGTTGCTATGGGCTGTGCCAAATCTCGTAAATAAAAGATTTATCAACCTGAAGAGAGAACCCTGGGTATTGTCCACATCATCATGACATGACGCTACCATACAGCGATCACTGACGTTGCACTCGTACTTGTCAGCTGATATTTACGTTTACGCTCGATTGACTCCATTTGAAGTATGTAAGTCGTGGGTACTACATTTAGTAGTAATTAATTCGATAGTTTTTTCCGTAAGTTCATTTGAAAAGTAGGTGGATGGTTGTAAGTACCTGTATTTAACCCACACGCATTGAACAACAATTCCAAAAGTCCAGCAACAAAATGTTGAGCTACAATTCAATCGATTCCATAATGCAGTTACTCTTTGTGCTCTTACCAAAGAGAATATTTAACACTGGTATTTTTTTTGGATTTGTTAAAAAAATATGTATAAAAATTTTTCTTCGTGGCTTAAAAATTAAATTTTCTAATATGTATTTCATTCACAAAACTCACTTGGAAAATAACTCCAATATTGTATTCCTTTCGAGGAAAATGCACTCGAATAAAAACAAAAATTCCAGTTGCACTGTTTGCACTTTTTTCTCAACACGCTTTGTGAATTAATTTCCTATGTCAGGCGAAAGAGTTCCACGATCACTTTATTTTTCAGCTGAAAATCTTACATATTGGGCGGAATTATTTATTCAAAACACACAAAAAATTAACCAGACACAATAATGTGCAGTATACAATGAATCTTTTATTGGTTTAGAAAATCGACACAAGCACAACGGCTTACGAGCACGGATCGTATTTCAAAACACAACCGACCGCTGGCGAAACTATCGAAAAACTGAATCAATCCGCGGTGAGATCGCAACTTGAAGGTAAATCTACGCAAGTGACTGCAGTAGCAACAAACAGGTGAGCTGAACACGGTTAAACTCTTGTCTGAGCTACGATTCAGCTAATGATCCATTTTAAAAGTGTATTTACGGAAAAAGCTGATGTCTACCTGTTAATGCGGAACCTGTTGTGAGAAAAAGCTTTAAAGCTTTTTTAAAATCATTTAAAAATACATGATATTTATTTTGCCTGAAAGTAGACAGGCATGTCTTTAAAGGCAATTTAACGGTTAAGGTATTTTTAGGCAAATTTAAGGAAAACTAGTGGGAGGGTTACAATCCGCTTAGGCGAATCGTTGTATGCCCCATCCCGATTGACCACTGTCTAGCTCCGAATTACGTCATAAATCTTAGTTGTTAAATTTCAGTTTCTATTAACTTTAATTGTATTTAGAACTTTTCAGTAAAGAATCTTCTTCCTTAAAAAAGGAGCGTAGCATCAACCCCTTTTCAGTATCATCGTTTTTCTTGTTCATATTTTTTATCAGAAGTCAACACGTGTTGATTGCATTTTCATATTAAAAATTTGGTTTATACTTAAAAACTCCCCCAAAACTGGGCGTGGCTAATATTTATTCATTTAACTTGATAGCTTACGCACACATCTCGTTTGGTAAATCGAGCGGGTTTGTTCGTAAAGTGAATCGATGACGGGTCCATTCAGCGACTCCTGCATGTGTTTTTATACCCGACCCAGGGTATATTAAGTTTGATTTATAGTTTGTAACGCAGTGAAATAATCACCGTAGACCCCTAAGACCTTTTAGAGAAATGAATGGGGCCGACAGAAGAATCGATTAAGCCATGTCCGCCCGTCCGTCTGTCCGTATGTAAACAACTTTTAGGCCTTAAATTTTAAGGTAGAGAGCTGAAATTTTGCGGGTTGGTTGGAAGTCCAGTCCTTCAGATCAAGTTTGAAAATAAGCTGAATCCGCCCACAGACACGCCCACTACAGGCCTGTATGCACATACCATCTCTAATTTAAAAAAGTACATTTTGCAAATTTTAGCTAAGTTACACTGGCGCTAGCGCATTTATTTTTAGTACGTAACATTGCCTTATAATTGTCTTTGAGGTAGCCAAAAAATTTTAGCTTTCTCATTGAGCTCGCCCACTTTTTAAGGGATTTTAGTTTAAAATGACTCTTTTTCAATAAATATATATGAAATTTGACAAAAGCTGTAGATATTAGCATTTTCTAACTTTAATGTATATATTGTATATGCCTCCGCCCACTTTTGTGGGCGTGGCGTTAAAAAAAGTGATTTTTTTTAGTTAAAACGGAGGAGTTTTAGGCCGAGCTCAACAGCTATATTTTTATATCCCGCCCACTTTTTGGAGGCGTGGCAGTTTTCTTTTTGGTATGGTCAGGTATTTTGCAAACCGTCGTAGATGGATTGAAGCTTTTGCATACCCACTGTTGCGATTTCCCACTTGTTTAATATATCGTCGCTACCATCGCAATAGGCTTAGAAAACTTTAAATTTGAAAATTTTTTAACGCCTGCGCCGTTACCTTTGCTGCGAATGCTTTTAAGTAATCGAGTCAAATCTCGAAAGTTATCGAATCTTTCAGTTTTGCTACAGTTTTTCCAAAAATTTCAGAAAATGGGCTATGCTCATTATGTATTTGAAAATTCTTCCAATTATCGTTTGTTAGACGGAAGAGGAGCTACGTTTTTTTTTACTTTTTCACAATTACTTTTTAATTTTAAATATAAAACGACAACTTCGATTTTTTCTGTTTCAAATGACGAAAGATTTTTTTTTATTACTCCAAACACCAACTTTGCATTGGCTGACTTTAAAAAGCTCTATGAGTGCGGAGTTTTGAGAAAACGGTAAAAGATACTGCTTTCTTGCTACGTATTTTCAATGGGCTTAAAAAAAGTACGATTTTGAATTTTTTTTTAAAGCATTTAGCTTGTTTGGTGGGCGTTTAATACTTACAAGAAATTCTTCTTATGTGTCGGTATCGATAACCATCGACCACCAAGAAGAGAATTCCGTCGGAACAACTGCTTTCGCCCGTTCATTGATAAGGCATTGCGGAGGCTGTGACGAAATGCATTTTTTATTATTCTTAACGACTAATTTTGTATAGTTGAGGCCAAGATCTCATAAAAAAAAGGTTGATACTTGCGCCAGCTTTGAATTAGGTTGACATTACCGTTGAAATACTAGAAACGTGTAAAAAATTAAAAATTTTCAAAATTCTTATTCTTTTATAAGTGTGCTAAATATCAGCTTTGGGGTACAAATGGTTCAAAAGTAATGGCCTAAAACAGTCTAAAAACATCTATTTGCAACTTTTTATATCTCAAAAATCTTTAAATCTTTTCAAAAGAAATATCTCTCTCTATAAAATCTGATCATTTTTATACTTGACCTAAGTTTCATTTTTTGAGTTCTTGTCCATAAAAGTTTTGGACATAAGTACCAAAATACATTTCAACCATTTTCACATGGAATTTCAAACTGTCATTAAACTCTTATGTGGTAAAGATTGTATATGCATTAGTTCTCTTTTAACTTTTTAAGTTTTGAGCCACACCAAATTCTGTCTTTTTCGACTTTACCATTTAGAACTTAGAGCGGGTTGTTTAACGAACGACGGCCGGACCATAAGAGCGATAACTAATATAAGAGGTTCTTTTCCCATTTTTCGACCGACGGACCTCTAAAATTTACTCTTATTTTGCACTTTAATATCTCTGCACAACTTCTGATTAAGAACACAATGGTCAAAAAAATAGAATTACTATAACCAGACCAGTACTTTTAATAAAAAGACACCAAGTAGATTAATGAAATATTTTTATTACTTTACTCTCACGTTGCACTTTTAATCCTAAAATAAATAGTACATTCACAATTTTTTTTTATATAATTTACGCCTTTTCAATTGGCATTGGTGCTCCTACTTTCGCTTTCCTGGATGGTCGCTTTCTATACTTCAAACCATCTTCCTCGAGTCCATAAGGTTTAGTGGGCTGCGTGATGCAATAATACCTTCCACTCGTCGCATTCTTAAAGTCGAAATCAAGAGACACCACAGAAGAGTAGTCGCACTGGCCACGTCGGAAACTGGTCCAAGAATCACACTTGACAGCTCTAATTGGTGCCTTCTCAGCCACAGCATCGAGGAACATAAGGAACGGGAAGACGTGACTGCACATCTTACTATGGCATCCAGGTTGATACTTGAAGCCACTTCCATTTGGATAGATGTCAATTGTACCCAGTGGTTCTGGGACACTGAAAACTTCGTTCTCTCCATGTATTACGATCACCTTGCCACTTACATTTTCGTTAACATAAACATCCTCGCGTTGGCACATCAGAGCTGGATCGAGCGCAATCAGAGTGGACACCTTCGATCCACCCTCTTCCTTGCTATGAAGGTCGGCACCCAGAGCTGCTATGTTAGCTCCTACCGAATGGCCAACCAATATTATGTCCGATTGCTTAACTCCATTCAGGGCCAGGGTTCCAATGAGCTTAGAAATGAAATATCCTTCAACGAAAACATTATGCCTGACGGTGTTGTAAAGCTGGAAAATGTCCTGCGCAAAGTCAACAACGATTATGTTGTAGTCTCTTCTTACTTCCTGCATGTATTGCAAGTTGCCCCGAATATCATAAATATGGTCCGAAGGGAAGGTATTTACATATATGATAGTCTTAAGCTCGAGATTAAGGCCAAATTGAGGAATCTTCGAGACATACTTAATCGGCAAAGAGATTGTCTCGTTGTTTGGTGTGATAACATGAATCATTGCGTCCGACGGGCTGCTTCCAGGAAAGAAGGCCAGCACACCTTCATCCACATCGGCGTCACCTTTTGAAGAAATGCCAATAAAAAAAAAATTGTTTTGCCTTTATAGTGCGATGTACTTACAAAAATCTTTCCAACCCTTCGGCAAGGCAGCCTTCAGGACCTTCATGTTGTAGCTCTGAATATCTTCTATGGTTGCAGAATTTAACTCGTCCGAATAGACAAGATAGACAACTGCGATAAGCGTTACGAGAAAAATGTTTACAAATGTGAAGTTTGCCATCTTAACAGTTAAAGACTGAACTCTGTGCGGGCTAACAGTAAATGATATTCATTTTATAAGAAAAAACTTCCGAAGTGTGCCAGTGCAAAATCTCGTAAATGTCACGTTCAATGTGCGTACGCCGCCATAGCCGGAAACTTGGTCACAGATTTATTCTTCCGTGTGAATTTTTACGCGATTATAAGATTATGATTTTTTTTAAATTTAAAGGTATTAGGTAATCAAATTAATTTGGAGGTGGTTGGTGTTATTCGTAGGGGAAGAGCAAAACATCAATGTTTTGGACACGTTAATCGCATGTTATACGACCGACTTCTTCGGCGCGTCATGAAAGCCGGGAATCAAGAAGTGCGTATCACGTATACAGATCAGGGATAATTAGGTCGAGCCGAGTCCTAGAACCGCCTGAGGATAAAATCTAGAGTTATAGATCTAACGCTCTTCTCCGCGATCCTCTCAATGGATGAGTAAGATCATGGTAATTCAGAAGTATCTTCACCTTCTTGGATTGTTTGAAGAATTGTTAAGGGTACCTAGATTGTTAAGGGCAAAATAGAAAATGATCATGATGATGAATTTTAAATATAATTAATAATTATATCGCGGGCTACAGCGAAATACTTATGGTTTTGGATGTACCTACATAATATGGCTTTCTCTCGTAAATTTATTGCGAAACGAGGCTGGTTTGGTGTGTGGACGCAGCGCTTATAGGCTACGTTGACCTTTCTGAGCAATGTTTGTGTTGGATGTGGTAGCTTGTAGGTACGTAAGTATAGACAAAGGTTAATGGACTTAAGGGTTAGTGTTAGCCACGGCTCACTTAGCCTAGCATTCGAAAAAAAAAAAAACAGCTGGTGTCAGGAGCCCAAATTGGCCTCTCTCTTGAAACCTTCGCAAAAACGTAAACAGGTACAAAAACGTCTTTCAGCTCTACTTGTTTAAGATCCTCCAGCTCATCCATTCAAGAAGTAACTTCTGAGGGGGTTCTATGCCTAGTGCTATTTTGAGCCGGACATTCGCATCATAGCAGGTAACTTACATATTCAATTTCTTCAATGTCCCTACAACTTCTGAAATATTCGTCAGGTACTTTTGTAGTTTTCCTTTCATCTTTAGCCTAGATGTTTCCACCTTGTCCACTTAATATAGATATGTATATCTTGACTTACCCATATCGT
Organism: Neoascia interrupta; assembly: GCA_947623515.1. NCBI lineage: Eukaryota > Metazoa > Arthropoda > Insecta > Diptera > Syrphidae > Neoascia > Neoascia interrupta. The sequence continues at coordinate 216,218,498 of OX392463.1, read as the reverse complement.
TTTCCGGTGTTAGTGTGCCCTGGAACTTAGCAAAATATTAATGGATAAAAAAATTTTCCTTCCACATTAATTTTGAAAAATTGACTTGACCTTAATGGCTTGTTGACTGTCAGAGGAAAGGTATAGAGAATTTTTCGTTTTATTATATTTAAATCCGTGCCTCTTTGGTTCAGCGGATTAACTTCAATATTTTTAAGACATTTTTAAGTCTTCAATTTTTTAATGACTTCAGTAATTTTATGACCTCAAAATGACTTCGCCGCAATCATCGAATGCGTTGAATTGAATTGCCAATCAATGCCTTCAAAATGAATGGTGATTTCAATCTTTGAAGTTGAAATCCTTAAGTGAGTTCATCAGTGAAACATTTTAGAGATAAATGAAATGAGCTAAATTCTGAAATGATTTTCTTTCTTTACAATTCTGCAAGCAACTTAGTAAGGAAATGAACACCTTCTGCTATTACAGAACACCCTTTGTTTTATTTATACTTTATTTACCATTATGTAGAATGTAAATAAAGTCTGGCCCAAAATAAAAATTATTTATTTTTATTTGTTAGAAATTATAATAAAAGTAGATTAAGGTGATAAGAAAGGAACTACACTTGCGTAGAAAAAGGTCAACTCAAAAAGGGGTCGAATTCGAAACACTTATTTGGAGTGCCGAGACTCAAGGCAAGGCACTCTGAACGTAAGTTCAGAAATCTTTTATAAAATGTCAAATGTTTTTCTTTTGATTTTGTGTTTCTTTTCCAAGTATTGACGGGATCAAGATGTATTCAAAAGGGGTATCCTAACAACTGCCCTATAATTTTTTTCAATATCATGCGCTTTCAAATTGGCCCCATGCTACTGTCTTGATACTTTTCGTGGAGTTTTCCAGGTTTCAGTTTTTTCAACCTTACTTAAAAGGCTGACTGATAAATATCTTTAAATTCTTAATTAATATTTTCCCGAATTTTTCGAGACATAATTAAAATTACCTTCACGTGGTCTAGAGCTGACAAAAGGTCACAAGAGCGGACTGCCACATTTTCCACAATGTTAGCGTGTATAGAAACAAAATGCTTAAGAAGCACAAGCTTATAACAAAAACCCATGCCAAAGTTCTTGGCACAATATCGTGTAACCTACTTATTGCTCTGTTCTCGTTATAAAACATGCGCTTGTTCAAAATTTCATGTGCGGATCAACCCCCTGTGTTCCCTCTAACCCCCTTCCTGGTTAAGGCCATGCTAAATGCAGCTTATTTATTGAAAAGCTTACCCAGATTCCAAAGAAGTGCATCAGTTTTTTTCTCCTTATAACATAATCCTTTAAAAAGAGAATTTTACTGCTCATGTTGGTCAAAATTTAAGCATATCCCATTTGATTTCCGGCGCACTCACGGGACAAATCCTTTAGGTCGATTTTATTACTATGGCATAGGCTACTCCTTACGCTCGGGGCTATTTTCAATCGCTCGGGTCTTCTTACGCTCGGACCAGATCAATCGATATGCTTACTTGAAGTGACAATTGACCTCTTTGATGTCAATCTCGGCTCGTTGATCTGCAGAACCCTATTATGTACCAAAAACACAACAGTCAACCTTGAAGAAATATATTTTACTTTATTAGATTCATCGGCTTTTCGACATTATTTAGGTTCTGGTGTACATAAACTTGTGAAATGCAAAAGTAGGTAATATGGCTAAGAAGAAGAAGTGCAACATTGATTCACTTGGGTATGGTGCACATAAAAATATTTATAAACTCTCGCACATTTACTTATTTAAAGATTTATCTACTCTATTTCCTTGCTAGGTTTTTTTTTGTTTAGAAAATTAGCTAAAAGGATAAATTTCACTACGATTGCCAACTATGTATACTTTTTCCTTCGAAACACTATATTCCAAAATATTAATGTCGCATGCTGTTCCTGGTCAATCCATTTTGCTAATGAGGTAGTTTCGGTTGACTTATAGTATGCTTCATGATTTTTGTTTTGTTTTTACAATTCATTCAAATTTGTTTAGTAAAAGGAAAATTCATGCAATGGAAAAATAAAAGTCAAAAATTTAAGTAAATCATATTTGGTTCCGCTTTTATTGGGGAATAATAAAAATAAATTCTTTTTTTTTGTGTATTAAATGCTTGAACACAATTTTTAAATTAACATAAAGTTCACGACAGAAAACAAATTAAATTAAATAATAATAAAAAAAAAAAAAATACTTATACAAATCACTTAAGATTCTATTTAGAAAACTAGTCCAGCTTGTACTTCATCCATCAGATTGGCTGATTTTTGTAGCTGAGCGACCTCGGTTTGAGTAAGGATCTGCTTGACAATAGAGGTTACACCGTTCGAGTTGAGAACGCATGGCAAGGATAAGAACACATCCTTGGTGATTCCGTGTTCACCCTAAGGAAAAATTAGATATTAGCATAAATGTGCCTTAAAAAATGGCATCAATCTTACCATAACAGAGGTAGAAACAGCCACCACGCTGCTGTAGTTCTTCAAGATGGCAGATGTGAGCGAAGCAACGCTCAAACCGATAGCCCAGGATGTGTATCCCTTTAGCCTGATAACTTCGTATGCACTGTTTACGACCTGCTCGTGCAATTCATTCCATTTCTCTTGATCCTCAGCTGTGCCGATGTTGGGGTTCAACTCCCTCAATCGCACACCAGCAATGTTAACACCGGACCACACTGGAACACTGCTGTCTCCGTGCTCGCCAATGATCCAGCCGTGGCAAGAGGTTGGAGCAACGTTGAGACGCTGCGACATCAAGAAACGGAAACGGGATGAATCCAAATTGGTGCCACTGCCAATGACACGGTTCTTGGGCAAGCCAGACAGCTTCCAGGCAACATAGGTCATAATATCGACGGGGTTCGACACCATCATCAAGATCGTATCGGGGCTGTTAGCGACCAACTTTGGAATGATGTTCTTTAGGATGTCAGTGTTGCGTTGGACCAACGACAGACGGGTCTCACCCTCCTTTTGGCGCACGCCAGCAGTAACGATGCACAAGCGTGATCCAGCCGATGCGGCAAAGTCTGTGCTAGCGGTGATCTTGGGGTTCTTTAAGAAGTTGGAGCCGTGTTGCAAATCCAACATTTCGCCGATCAACTTGTTCTCGCACACATCAATGAGGCAAATTTCGTTGGACACATTCTGGGCTAGAATACTGAATGCGCAGGCCATGCCGACCTGGCCAATGCCCACAATGGTGATCTTGTTGCCGGACGATGGCAGAGTCTCGGCGACCTGCGACATAAGGCTTTCCTTAAGTGACGACATCTTTTATGATTTTCTTCCTGCAATGACAAAAGTTTAATTTAATTTAATTAACAATCGATACTGAATACTAGAAGCTATTGACTGATTCGCTTAGTTAAGCCAATTGCTTGCTTGGGAAAACAAAATCGAACTCCCCAAATTGTGTGAGAAAGAAAAAATAAATTTGTTTGACCTTTGCCAAGGACATTCGGCAAGTAAAAGTAGTTTCTTGGATATTCAAATATACACACAACCCTATATATGACTGACAGAGAAAGAATAAATATTCGCAATGAAGACACAAATTGTCGCTTACGGTGGTGCGTGATGAAAAGGGTGGAATCTAGAGACGAGCTATTTCTGGAAGGCACATGAAAAAATTATTTTTTTCGGAAGACTTTTCGACGGAAGATGCGAAATAAATGTTTTGAAAGTAATTTCCGCGTGATCTCATGTGTTCTCGTGACATCGTGAACAACTGATGTTATGTGATTCACAGGGGATGATACCTATAATTTGCGATTCTTAAATGAGGCGAGACAAAATTAATTTGAAAATTTCATCGCGATTCATACAGACGAATGATTTGTGGGTTAGTTTTGTTAAATAGAAATGGTTTAACTTATTTTTGCGCTGAAAATAGTGGCGATAAGTATAAAGGTACCTGCATGAAATAGTTAACTAAAAAAGAACTTAATGCTACTCTTTATTTTTTTGTAAAGTCAGTGGACGGCAATTTTAACTTTTCATACAGGTACCCGGATAGCAAAAAAAGATTTAAGTCATTATAATTGGTTTTTAAACAGCGCCTGATGTTTAATGACAAAATCAGTCAGTCGACAACTTTACGTCAAAATTGTATAAAAAAAAATAACACAAAAGTACCTGCCTATAAACGTTACAACAAACAAGGTACACTGCTATAATTGAAAATAATTTTGGCTTATTACAGATATTTTCTTATTTAGTTTAGTTTAGTTAAAGTCCAATAACTAATTTTCTGGCACGTATTTGAAGCGGAGCAACTTATAGTTAAGCTCTTAAGACTATCCAAGAGCCTTTAAGAAGTTATGTCCAAGAGTTGGAGTTTAACTTTTGTATATTGTTATAAGACGCCTTATAGGCGTTAAATAGCGTTCTTTAAGGAGCGTTTTAATGCTTGAAGAAAATCTCCTACTTTGATGATAAGAGCTATTGAACTCCTTCAACGAAACTTTAACTCTTGTTATAAGAGTACACATAAACTCTTAAAAGGCCAACAGGAGAGCAGTTTCTAATAACAGGGCTACAGTGAGTATCTTTGTCTGTGTCTATGTTTCACAGTTCAGCATACGGGAACACGTATATAGAAACACAATGTGTATCTCGTTGTGTCTCTGATTTAAGGTGCAAAATGAGGCGAGACACAGCCACAGACAAAGACACGCATTGTGCCATGCTTTTTAATATGTGAAAACAATTTCGGACATTTTCTTCTTTTCTTAAATAATCTATGAGAGTCTTGAGAGTATGTACTGCATTCATTGGTGAAACAAAATGTTAGGTTGCAAGAAGAGAGAACCCCAGTAGTATAAGTCCTCTATTCGTCTTCCATTCCTCATCGGATAAACAAGGAATATTAGGCATAGATGGAGATGGATAGAAAAGGAACTGCTCACCAGAGAGTTTAAAAAAGGGAAATCCAACGCCTAATGGCTCAGTGGCGTATCAACGCGCCCAAAACCAAATCGCCCAAAACTGAAAAATTGGTGATATGACATTGTAAATTTCTGGGAGTTTGACGTAATGTAAAATCACCCAAAAATGTGTCTTTGCAAGGGGCAAATATATTCAAAATTCAAACTATGGTGAGATACCTATGGGGACATCCTTCCCCTTGTAACCCCTGCTTGATTTTTTTTTAGCTTCGCCTATATTTCCCTCAATTTTAAATCTATACTCCACATAAGACACTATTTAATTATAGACCCTATATTTGAAGACTCTTTTTAACAAAAGTTATAGTAATAAATATGGGAAATTTTTTTCAAAGGTGGCAAAATCTGTTTTGGGTGATTTAACATTTTTACTTTTTTGGGTGATGACAGATCACCAAATCAGCAAAAAATATGACATATATAATTTTTTATTTTTGGGCGATTTTACACTGAGCCCTTGCAAATGTGTACGTAAAGCAGGATCATTCCCGTCGAAGGAGCAGTAGTGTTTCAAATCCTTTCTCTGGCACTCTCAACATTCAAATCGAAAAGACGTCGTCAACTTCACTAAAATTAATTTTTCGCTACCTAAAAGTTTAGCTAATACAACTTGCGTCATGTTTAAATTAAACACGACTTGTGGATATCTTTGCTTCACTTCCACTTGATGGAAATGAAGGCGTGGCAGAGATGCTTACTTGTTGATATTATATTGTTCAGAAGAAAATATAAGGCATACATTTTCAAGATTCGTTCTTCAGCGCGACAAGTCTGAATTTAACCACCTCACACCAAGGTACACAGTAGCCTAATATGTATACTTTCTTCAGCTATTAGATATATTTTAAAAGGCACTGAATTGAATTGTGCAACAAATTTGACACATTCTGACTCCGATACCGGTAAAGTCAAAATCTATGTTTTCAATGCCAAGCAATGGATTAACGCTAAAAAAGCATTAATGATTGTATACCTAACCTTAAAAAATCACCGAATTTGACAACAAGCCTGAAACATAAACAATTGGTCATGCATCGGCAAGATACGATGTCCATCTTATTTTTTACATAAAAAGTGCCTTAGAGCACTTTGTCACATATATGTCCCATCAGGGAGTGTAGTGAACATGGACCTGAACTTACACCAGGGAGTGTAGTGAACTTGTCAAAAATTATCTCCAATTGCTTGAAGCATGTAGAGTAAATGACCTTCCCAATGGGTCTTATCATCTAACCTTTTGGGATTGAAACTGAATATCTGGTTTTGATGATGAATATTATATCTTGAGCTTGATTTCATACCCAATTCAGGCAAAAATAATATTTTGCAAGTTAAACAAAGTTTTTCTCCTTTTTGAGACGAGTCTTTGAGATGTGTAACGATTCTTGTACTGCGCCATATAGATGATGACTGAGGTTGAATCTTATAGGTTGTTATTATATATTAATTTTTTAGTGACGACGTTCGACTGCATATTGTGAAATGGCAAGGCTAAAATAAAAGTTCAACTAACTCTAAGGCTAAATTGTTGTCGCCGCTCTTTTGTGACTCAATTATAACCAAATGGGCTCGGCTAGCTTTTTTAGTCGCATCGAGCTTTTGGTAGAAGTCACTTCGCATTTTTAAAGTCTACAACTCTTGTCATATATTACCCACAAGTTAAAAATGTTACTAAATACGAGATAAGAACTTTAATATTATGTTTGTTTATCTATTTAAAATAACGAAAAAAGTTTTCAACACGTTTATTAAGTAAGAATGCACGCGGCAGGTGCTTATCAATGAGTGACTAAAAGGCTCAGACGGTTTTTTTTTATAAATTGCTTGAATGCGAAATAAAGTCTGCGATAAAAATCTGTACGTTTTTTTTGCGGAAATTTTGAAGATTAAAGACAAAGTTCTGAATCATATACCTTCTATACTTAAAAAATTCCTAGAATTATTCGAATATTTCATGACAAAGCGCTGACTTCCGCTTTTTCGTATTTTAGTTGAAGACGATGATTGTTGTAAAAATACTATGAACTTAATCCTTTAAAGCACTTAATGCTTACAAGTTGGCTACTGGTATTGGTAAATGGTATTTCAATTTAATAAGAGCTAGTTTCTCTTGTTTCATGAGATCAACACTATACCTTCATCATCAGTACGAAATTCTCAATCGAGATAATGTATCTTTCAACACATGCACTATACACCATGAGCAGGGTCCGTTTCAAATCGAGCTATTTAATCAAAGTAAGCATGCACCTAGTGAAACGAATTAACATGGGTATAACTCTACTTAAACACTATAGAGTATGGTAGGTGCCATAAAAATTAAGATAAGAATAAAAAATTGCTAATAAAATCCTAAGCTATTCGAGAGTGTTAACTGCTATTTTTATGCGATTTTTATGATAAGACGAGCTGTGCAAAATAATCGTCAGTCTAGATAAAACTGATTTTGCTGTTCGTTTTTAATAAGTTTTTAATAGATAACAAAAAATCAATTAATGGCACACATTCTGTCAGAATCAGATATTATGAATATAAACCTTCACGTTTTGTACGAGTACAAGAGTAAAACACGAGGGACGTATGCCCAATCCGCTACAATGCAATTTTAGCCCCATACGACTAAACAGCTCTTTTGTTCGAGGAAGGCAGTCTTTATGTGTACTTCTCTCTCTTGTGTTTCCCTGTAGTGTATCTATCTATGCGGATTGATAGGTTTTTTTGTTTGCCAATGTTATCAATTTTGCTGTCCACATGTTTAGGTACTCATATTATGCCTGTTTTACATTTAGTTTTATTGTTTACAGAAGATAGCATTGAGCGGCTAAAGGTAATCATAAATATCTTGAATAGGAAATGTGATATTCTATCCCAAAACAATTATTTATTAGGTTCTCTATCTTTAGGTAGAATAGTTAAGGTTTAGTTTGATGGTTATTTAATAGCCTCTCGTTTGAGATTTGCATTTTCACCTAGTCAGTATCACCTATAGTGTCAGAAGCTCTTCAAATGAAGAGGTCTGTTTGTATGAGCTTTCGCAAGGATTTTTATTTTGGATTTAAAAATGAACAAAAATTTGAACATCATCGTCCATGCCCACTTTTACCATGTTGCAAACTTAAAAGCATTTTTTCTCTGAAAATACTTTAATCACAAGCGATTTTGTGTTAGAAATATATTTCGGTAGTTGCTGTTGCCACGGGCCGTTTGTCGAAAACAATAGTTTCTTTTTAGTATTAATTCCGCTTTTAACGCATGTTCCAGTACATCTAGGGAAACTTATGCTTAAGACCCACGCTCAATACTCCCGAGCGTGGTGATAAGATTCCTTATTGGCAGCTGAAGAATGGTAGATTTATTCATTTTCTCATCAACGACGCATACGATTGAAGCTCGGAAGATATTAAAACAAAGCAAAAAACTGTTTTTGGTGTGTTTAGAAAAATCGAAATCGGCCTTAATTAGGCCCTAAATTTGGAGCTAGGAACTTGAAACATCATATCTGAGCTTTTTGGGTCTAGAAGCCGTAGAAAATGTAAAAATTTTTGAAATTCGCCCACTTTACTTTTTATCAAGAAAAATCAAAGTCTTCGTAGCACCCTGAAATGTGGTACGTGATATCCTTGCGTAAGATAAGTGTTTCAAAAAAAACTAAAAACGCCCCCATTTTGGTGTGGTCGCATTTAATTTGCTGTTTTTAAACCGTATTTGTATGCAATGATGTTTGCTTGTAATCGAGAAATTCTTGTATTGTGTCCTTACATAATGTAGGTCTATATCTGTATAAAATCAATTTACTGGAAAATTTTTATCACGCCTATTTTTGGAAGCCTACTTGAATAAATCCTAATTTTTGGTATAAAAATGCGCTTAAGACATGCAAACCTCATCTGGACAATTAATTTGAACAAAAACTACAATCTTATTAACGCCACGCCCCTTTTTTTTAGCAGGAAGTGATTGTAATATTTGACATTTGGTGATATGGAGCTTGACAGGGGTCAGTTGAGATGGTGTATCGTAATCCACCCAATAGTTTATTATAATTTTGTTTAGTTACATAATGAGTTAAAAAATATTTTTTCTATAAAAGATTTGATAGCAAGTGATGTCAAAAGCAAAAAATTCAAAGAGTTTTTCGAACTTTTCTTAAACAGGGCAGTTGATTTTACCTTCGTCAATTCGGTGCGGTGCTACGCATCGCGAGGGGAAAAAATTTGAGGGTAGAAAAGATAGAAGAGAAATATAACTCTCCATCCAACACGAAAATGCTGATGGCTCAGTACGGAACATAAAAACTCTGCACAGAAACACCAAAGCTTACCCCCGCAAGTGTTATGCCTTTTGGGAGAAAAGAAATAATATAACTAGCAGAGTATTTCATAAATACATCTGACATGCATCTTATTGTTATTCATTTTATTTGCGTATTGCAAGTGAAAAAAGTGTTTAATATTCGGCCGATCCTAGTCTGGATAACAGACGTCGACCAGGAAGCCGCTCATTGTGAGACGCAGATGCTCCTGGATTTTTCGTTTGTTACAGGTTTTGGTCCACTCCGGATATTTTCTATACCGATACCAAATTGGGGATCAGCAACCCCGAAGGGTACCTCCAGACTGCAGTTGGACGTGATAGAATTTCACCTACCTTAATAGGGTGGGAGCCGTGGTGAAGTGGCTATGGTCAGTTTGTCAGACATACACTTTGGTCTTACTTCAAGGAAGTGTCTTTCAAATATTGAGGTTTAAGGTTTTTTTTAATTTTAAGGCTAATTGTTAATGCAATATTCAATACACACTTCAAAAAAAAGCATATAGGTTTTTGTTTTCTTCCTTTTAATGCATAACATATGAAATTGAATCAAATTCAACTTCCTTTGTTTTATCCTTTTGGAGTCAATTAAAAATATTTGGTTATAATGCTTAATCAAATAGAAAGATATCCTTTAACTAGGATCTTGAAGCTTCGAGACCTCCCACTGTCATTGAGAAGCTAACGAGCACTTTGAATGGATGTTTTTACTTCCAAATTTTCACTGGTAATTGTTGTGTCAATCCAATTAAGAAATTATGTGTACACAGTAACTACGTAAATGTGTACAACATAAAATATCCTTTTCTCCAAACAAATAATTAAAAATGCATTGAGCACTTAATGGATCATAGGTCATTGAATATTGTGTCCTTGTTGTGCCATTGAAATTTGGGAAACTTCTTGAACACTTGACTCGTGACTCTGGCAGAGACAACCCATTTTTCTAGAAATTTTGGAAGCTCGACAGAAAATTCAGCAAATTCTTTAAAAATTTAAAATTCACAAATCTTTAATGCTTATAACAACATTTATTAATTAAATGGCACAAAACTTTAAGACACATAAATTAAAGCAAACATTTCTTGGCAAGCGTTTCAAAAGTGCCAGAAGTTTCGGTTTGCGTTCGAGTGCAAGTAGGTATAATTGAGTTTGTAGACATTGCTATACCTACGAAAAATTTCAACAAAATTCTTATACAGTTTTTTTCTACACAATTTAAAAAAAAAATAAACGGCAAGTCTTGTGACAGTGACATTAAGCAATCTGTTTTCTGTAATAGTTCGTAATTTAAAAAAAAATAGTTTTCCAAGCAAAAAAAAACAATACACGAATTTTTTTGGGGCCATAATATTTTTAGGAAATAATTAATTCAAAAAGTCACTTTAATTTTTCTCTTTCCTTCCAATCCACCAGACAATAATAAGAACTCACTTTTCGAGCTTTCGTAACGAACTATTCAAAATTACCTTCCTCAACGAAGTTTATATTAAAACTATGTAAAACCCAGCCGTTTGATGTCACCACAAAGTCTATCTAATAATATTTCACCTGACTATGGTTCGCCTTTCACACGCAGATACCGAATTTCGTGTCTGTACCCCAATTTAATGCCACGTCTAATAAATTTTGTCTTTTCAAAACCACCAACCGCTATGGTAAAATGCCTCTCGAACGGATTTCCTATGGAATTCGAATTTTCGTCGTCCTTCACAATAATTTTTCAAAGTCAAACAAAAGGACACGGAAAAAGCTCTCGAGTGGTTGAACTTTCGTCTTGTAGGCAAACAGGGTGGGTTGGCGCATACACAACACCTCGGGGGTATGGGAAAATTCTTAGGCAAATCGCATGTCTCGATGAAAAGTGCAAGTACCCGGCATCAAGGGTTGTTGCACTATCAACAAACACCCCTGGTGAAGGTCAACCGAATCAGCGACACTTGCTGCACTAAATACCACCCGAGTGTAGTGTGTTGGGAGAAGAAAGTGCCTCCAGGGCGGGATGTATTTCAATTTTAGAATTCGATAAAAATAGCTCCACTTGCACCACCGATACGCGATTTAGAAGGGGGGATTCACTCTGAATTTTTGCGAATAGATACGAGTAGCTCTCTTTTTTTTGTCTTGCTGTTCTGACTCACTGGACTGTGACACTATTCGCGGTAATGAAGCGATACATCTGATTGTCTGTGTAATGATATCACTTTGATTGGCACACTAATTAAGTTGAAAATTTTTTATTCCAGGTTTCCAACTAAACACTTTGTTTTTATTTAGAATATTAAAAGCTTACTTTGGTTTATGGGGAGTCACAAAAGTAACAATATGCTGATCGACTTCTCACGACTTGTCTGACTGTAACCGTCTACACACTTTGCGGGTTCTTGACGAACTGAATCTGAATTTTCGAATGTTATTCACTTGGATGGACGGATGAATGGAGGAATTTTATAAACGCTTCGTGGTATATTTTGGAAGGAGCTATCGTTGCGGATAGTAGCTCTCTCTTACACACAATGATGACGGAATACTCGGATCGAAAGCTTTTTGTACATTAGCTCAAGGTGACCTTTGGGTATGCTTAGAGGAGTGTGGCACTTGTGCTTTCTGTTTCTGTTTCTGGAAGCGAAATGTGTATCTAGATACACAATGAGTAACTATACCTACTCATGAAAGACTGACTATGCATACGCGGGAAGATATGGAAGGTGTGCGTGCCAAAGCTCAGCCAGCAGTAAGTATGCGGCTTGTAACCTTTTGCAAACTTTTGAAATTCCGTTTTGACTCATGTGGGCAACTACGGAAGCAGAGCGGTAGGCGCACGTGACGTGACTTTCTTGTTGCAGATGGAACATTGAGCGATCCATGAACTTGGAAACGTCATCGGCGAAGTTTATCGAGAGGGGGAGAAAACGTGTCGCGTAATCAGCCGGCGAAATCGTGAAATACATCAATTGGTATCGTGACTCTTGAGATAGGCTAGCTGCGTAGTTTGGGTGCTGGTTGATCAAATTTGTCGCGGAATGAATTATGTTGTGGTTGAGTTAGGACATGTCAGGCACAGCTTTGTTGATCTAATTTGACGGCAAATTAACTTAATGCTTGGCACATGCATTTAAGTTTCACTGAACCAGAAGTTTGGTCTCAAAAATAGCAGACGTCAAGTCTTTTTATTGTCAACTACTTAAAATTGGCTTTAGTGCTGTTGAACTTTAGCTACTCGTGATTGGGTTGCCAATTTAGACCTGTTTTTGTGATGTCAAGTGAGGTTTTACGGTATATGAATGCGAAATTCAATTAAGAGAGTGTTGCTGAAGTAGGACGCAATTTAAAGTAATTCATTATTAATATGGGATATCGCATTTGAATCAGGTGGCTCGTGACTATAGTAAAAATGTCCCAGGGTTAAACACAGATAAACTTATCTAAAGATAGATATACTAATTCATGAAACCAAGGAAATGCAAGGTGGTCTTAGGTGCACTTGCCCAGACCTTTTTTTATAATACATTCGCGAACAAGGAATTTGGCTAGTAGATAAGTACTCTTTAAATGTTACACATCTCACGAGCGGAAAGCATTAGGAAGAGAGGAAAAGGAGGTGAGGTGAGGTACCGGTGAACTCTTGTTTTGAAAAGCTGCATGTTGTAATGGGTTGGAAAGACTGACTGTGGTAGGACATTCCATATTCAGCAACAAACGATAAATCCAGGAGCGTCTGTCTTAAAGTAAGCGGCTTGCTGGCGGGGCCCACTATCAAGCGGAACAATCTTGCTTTCATCAAGAAGATGCAAGGAATAGTTCCACTTTTCGGAGAGTGGATATATTGCCGGTTATTAAAGAATTTTCGTTATTCGAGATACATATTTTTTCATGAGCTGAAAAACGATAGCTAGAGGGAGAAGGAGCCCTTCGCCTGTTTTCCATCTACTCGGGAAGAAAACTGAAGAGAAGGACCGATGAATCAGCTTATACAATGGTTTTGCCATCGTGGAAGAACATCTCTGCAGAACAACTGTATGAGTACGAAAATGAATTTGTCCCATAGTGCATTCCACGCACTAGACGCCGAGACATTACGCAATCTGGTAGCGTGGAGCTGGCAGCAAAATGTGCTGCGAGGAGATTGACTTTGTCTAGGGAACTGCCAGCTGGATTGCCATTGCAGACGAGTGTTGGGATGGATGGAGAATGAGGCACAATTTTTCACATTTTCTAGGACTAAAAGGTTTTACTACCTTTGGGACAATATAGCATTTTCTGCCTCAACTTTAGGTCGTACAAAAGCTTCAAACGACGGATTTCCCGCAGGGGCGCCTCATTTCGTTGAGGTGACAGGCTTAACGAGGAGCGGAAAGCGTCTGTCTATAGGGGGCGGCTTGTCGGTCGGCGTGCTAATGGAATTGCTCCACTTACGCTTATTTTATGCAATTATAGAGGAGGCGTTGTGTAGCTGTAGGCCACGGACTTTTAAGGGTGTACATCTGCTGGTTGCCTTCTGGTTGCGAAGCTCGCTGGAGATTTATTCTGGTGCCATGGGAGGCAGAGTGCCCAAGAGCCAGGTCGGTTTTGATCTGTCTACGGCCTAGTTCATTTCTGCCTAAAAGGAGTAGGCTCCCTAGTGGGAGCTTCATGGTGGCTGTGGTTACCCAAAACCGTGTGAACATCTGCGGGTCTAGTATTCCTGCCTTCAGGCTCCTGGGCTTCTAAAGAGTTGTTAGGTCGCTCTAACAAGGAGGAAGTTCATGCCTTGAAGTGACTTCATATTCCGCTGGGTGATTTCTTCTGCTGGATAGCACATATATTGATCCCCGGGCGGGTAAACTCTAATTTTTATCTTCTATGTTTAATTGCCCGCCGTGAGATTAAGCCATCAAGACAGGTGCTTCCAGTGTTGTCTGGCCAGAGTGTCGAAGCCAACTAGAATTGTGAATATTGAAATCGCCCGTAATCACGATTTCCTTATTAGAACTCAGGGTGATAATTCTTTGGATGGAATCAGACAGTGCATCAAACTTAGTACAAGTTTATGCACTGCCCAACTTTGGACTCCTGTAAAGAAAACAGTAATGAATGGTTTAGACTTTCCAAAACAAAACACTAAGAGCAATTGTGAATGCTCCATGGTATATTAGGAATAGCGATATTCACAGAGATTTAGGAATAGCTACCGTGGGCGAAGAAGTAACAAACTTCGCTCGAAAGCTAAATGCTCGCCTTCATGTTCATTGCAACAATGAAATGATCCGTACTCTAAACGAGACTCTTAACGATGTTAACAACGAGCGACGACTACAAAGAACAAGACCCTTCGATCTAGCGACGTAGGGTGAAGCCGCATGAATGAACGGCTTAGTAGGTGCATTCACTGGAAAGCAACCTATCCAATGCGATCAACACTATGGAAGCGTAAACTACTTGTTAAGTTAACTTAGTTGTAGTCAAGAAGTATTATGAGAGAGCGAAAATTTACTACTATGAAGTGCGTTCTGGCAGTTTCATAGTGTCTCTCATAAATGGGTGGTTTTTTAGCACGTGGAAATCGGGCATAACCAATATCGGCTACTTCGGTATTATGTACCTGCTATAGTGGGCGTATTGGTATCTTTGAAAGATTTTGGAGTTTTAGTCTCCGTCCATCCTAGTATTCAAAAAAAAAAAAAAAAAAAAAAAAAAAAAAAAAAAAAAAAAAAAATGAATGGTTTGTCTACGGACCGTGAAATCTATCCACAAGAAATTCCGGGTTGGAACACGAGTTAAGGATCTCTAAAATAAGTTGCATTCACAATGTGTATACATTAGGTATATGCCCACATACCTTCAAAATGTATGTACATGCTTAGTTCCTATTTACTTGTGTGCATATGCGTATACATATATGTAAATATCTACCTATTTCGTCGCCTTCAGTTTTAGGGAGTTTCAAAATGAGAAATGTAGATAAACAATCTAAACATAGCACTGCTGAGATTCCTATAGGAGTGCATTGTTCCTAGATCGGAAAACGAAAGATAAAATATCGTGGTAGACACCTCTTAATACCGTTCCCTATGTATGATTTTGACAATGCAATTATTATTATAGCAAGAAATGTATGCAGTCCACACCACATCCCTTTTGTTTAACTACGAGAACAACATCCCGTATGTAGGTACCTACCTACCTACCTAGCTTACCTGTGCATAAGGCATTCCTACCCGACCATACCCATAGTATAGCGGTGTACCTATCTAGTTATAGCTGCAAACAAAAATGTGCACACTCCGAAAACCTGTTGCCATTGCGATTTTCTTATTTCCACAAAATCGTCTTGTGACTCACCTGAATAAATAATATCAAAGGTGATCGCTGCCAGACAAACCAGACATGCTTAAAAGTGTTAGTAAAAATTTGGCGGGTAATCGGTGTATTCCTAAAAACAGCTGTGAATGAAAGGGGTGACACCATGGTGAAATTGATTAGATCAATTTGAGTGCAATTGCAAATTCCATGTACGAGAAGCACATTACACATCGCCGGCACACTACCACAACGCCACACATGGAAATGTACCAGTATGAAAATATGTCAACAGAACACGAACCACACGTGCCATGATGACACTTTAATCCTGAAATGTTGGTACACTCTTGTGTAAAGAAAATATCGTCGGTATACACAAAGTTGGTGAAATTCAATTTCAATTGCCTGTCTTTGACCCACTTTTTGAAAGTGCTTTGACCGTCCTCTTATTCCATTGCGTTTACGAGTGAATCGTTGCATTTATTGAATTGTAGGAAAGCTCAACGATTCATTGAAATACCAAAATCCGGCGCGAAATTAAAATCTGTATCCAATCGAAAAAGCTGAAGTACATAGTCTGGTTTATGTATCGAATAAAGACTAAAATAACACAATAGATGGCCGTAGTGAAGGCTGAGTGGTTGGTGTATTAGATGGCAAAAAGTAAGACGACCAGCTTCTCGTGCTAATGCTATTGCTTGGCAGATGACGCTACAATAATTCAAAATCTTTCAAAATGGCGGTTGAAACTGCGCTGCTTAATTTTTTTTTAAACTTTTGCGCAGATGAGCCAAGAGAAACAGATAACAATGGAGGATATAGTATCTATGGTTACATTTACATTATTTAAAATGACGGCTGAAATCTCGCTGTTTAATTTTTCTTATGCAAAAAAACCAAGGAGAAGTAGTAGCAAGTATGCAGGAACCTACATATCCATTTTGAATTGATGTTCCAAGTAAACACACTGCTTCAGCAAATTAAAAAAGACAGTCTAAAGTATAAGGTCACATATTGCAGGCTTAATTCACAATTATCGTTTTTTGCAAAAGAGTTAAAAATCGCATTAAAAATCAAAGTAAGTTAAGTAAGTATTTATATTTGCAATTTTGTGTTTTTCTACTCTTTTGCTGACACTTTGAAAGACGGCATGGCATAATTTTAAACGTATCTTATGTTGATAGCTAAGAATCCCGCAGAGTTCGATAGTACGTAGGATAGAAACTGAATCCTTGAGTAGAACCAACCTACGTTGGACAGAACTTGATGAAAGAGATCACTATTTTTGATCGGACTAGCCCGCAGGAATATCCGAGTACTCACAGGAATCCTCACGCGGCACTGCGCTGTGGGTCTACACGCTGAGCGGCTAGGCATACCGCATAACGATTACTGCAGAAGCTGCAGGGATGTTGAAGAAATTGAATCCGTTCGTCACCTGCTTTGCGAATGCTTAGCCCTAAACAGCATCAGGCGTAGTACCCTTGGTAGTTACTTCTTTAACGAGCTCGAAGATAATAATAAATGTAGATGTAATAAATAATGTAGATCTAAAGGACCTCCCAAGATTTGTATACAAATCCGGATGGGTCCAAGAGGGTGGAAAACCGAGCTTCTGACAGCAGTTTATTTCTGTTTTCGTTCCAGGTATTAAGAAGGTTTCCAATGGACACAATGGACCCGACTGCTGGTCTAAGTGAGCCGTGAATATTGTCAAAAGGGCATCCATCAACCTAACCTAAGCAAACCTATGTTGATATCTCAATTATTTTGCTGACCCTCAATCAATATTTTGATTGAAATTTTAAGGAGATTAGGCATTATATCTGTGTATAAGATTTTTTTAAAAAACAGTGTCATTATCACCTACTTTTTCTTGACTTTTATTTTTAAGCGGTCCGTCTGAAAATTGAAAAAAAAAACCCTTATGATATCACTCCGTTGTCCGTTCCTCCGCACTTTTAGCTTTTGAACGGCGAGTCGTATCTATAATAAGATAAAATTTTTAAAGAGTGGGTTTAACAAGTGGCAAAGTGCAACAGTGCATATGTAAAAATTTCAATCCGTCTGCGACGATTGCAAAATACCCTACCATACCAAACAAGGAAACTGCCACGCCTTCAAAAAATGGACGGGATGTAAAAATATAACTGTTGTATACTTTATGCTAGGTGGTTGCATACATTTCGGACTAAAACTCCGCCTTTTGAACTAAAAAATCACTTTTCTTAAGCTCACAAAAGTGGGCGGAGGCATAAAGTTAGAAAATGCTTTTGTCTACAACTTTTGTAATGAATTTTTTTTTTGTCAAATTTCATATAATATATTTATTGAAAAACAGTCATTTTAAGTTAAAATCCCTTAAAAAAAGGACGTGGGTAATGTAAAGGCCAAAGTTTTTCTGCTGCATTAAAGACTATTACAAGGCAATGTCATATATGTACCAAAAATTTGTGCGCCGTCCGTCCAATCTTTTTATAACTTCTCAACGGTAAGTCGTAGAAAGACAAAAATCGGCGTGCTTTTAAACAGTCAGGGGATGCATGCAGGAGGGCATAGTGAGAGAATCCAACGAGGGCAATTTTTTAAGCAGTAATAACGTTTTAATTACAGTTTGAAATTTCATGGGAAAAATGGATTAAATGTTTTTCAATACTTTTTTTAAGAAGATGAGTAGACAAGAACAAGAAAAGCAAAACAAGTAGATACTGAACTTAAATTTTTTCAAAATGTTGAAAAGTTTTTGAGAAATGAAGAGTTGAAAATGGGTGACGTTTTATAAAGGGTTTGAGGCCACAGCTTTTAAACCGCTTAGTGCCCAAAGACAATATTGAACACACGTATAAAGCAACTCAAAACTAATCAAGTGCTTAAGTCAAATTTTTCGGAAAGAGTTTTGATACTGCCGTTTTGGCGCATTTTCGAATAAAAAATCGCAAAAAATTCATGAAAAAACGTGTGTCCCCCGCCCCTTATCTTGTTTGGACAAATCATATGAAAACAAGTGAGTGAGTGCAAGAGTTTGTCTGTGACAAACTTTGATATACCCGACCCTATATACCATGTAACACCAAATTTAAACGTTTCTTGGCCAGAATTCATATATTATTTGTATAGGCCACGCCCCAAAAAGTGGACATGAGCTCAATTGTAATTTCGTTAGAATCATGGGAAAATACGGTAAAAGCGAAAATTATTTCAGAAAAATTTTTTTTTTTCTTAAAACGCCCCTCAAAAGTGGGCGGAGTTCAAAACTTTGCATTGAGCAAACTTATCAAATAGTAATATCTTTAATATTTGTCATAGAATTTTTTTTTCGATTTGGAGTCAACTTTCCGAGAAATCGAGTTTTTAAAGATCTAGCATGTTAAAAGTGGGCATGGTCGATATTGCGGGTGGTCCAATTTTTGCCTTGTTAAATGTCTTACGCTAAAATTTAAGTTCCTGTGGTTTGTCTTACTTCACCAAAAGGCATTGAAAAGAAGAGGTTGTCTCAAATTGAAGCCAGTAATGGGCGTGGCTGTTGACGGACTAAGCCAATTTTTACAATTTGTCTGCCAGCTCTCTAGATTGATTTTGAAGACCTAAAACCTTCACATATACAGACGGACGGACGGACATGGCTTAATCGATTCACATGTCGGTCTCGATCATATCTCTAAAAGGCCTACGGTGATTATTTCACTGTGTTACAAACTATGCATTAAAATACATATACTCTCGGTCGGGTACAAAAATCACACGCATCAGAAATTATTCAAAATTTTCAAAATAATTAAAGCGAATTTTTCTTCTAAGATTTAAATCGAAAACAGGAAAGCATTTTCAAAAACTATTTTGTAAAATCTTCTAGTATCTTAACGGTAAAATAAACGAACAAGATGTTCAGATTTAGTTCAACTACAAAGGGTACAAAAGGAAATCGAACTGCCAAAAAAAAATTTAAATTGCCGTTTTCAACCTACATTTTTCGAAGTCTATTAAAAAACGACATAAGAAAGGAGATTGTATTAGCGTTTTTGCGAAAACCGTTGGCCATAGAATTAAAAAAAAACATTAAATGCTAGCGCAAGTAGTTGCTCTATTCGAAAATTGTCTAACGGGAACTAAAAAAAATTCAAAATACATCGTTGTTTTATGGATTTTAAAATTAAAATTTTTAAAAAAGGCCAAAAGGAGGGAGGTTAAGTCAAAGCAAACTTCGAACATTAAAAAAATTTCAAGTAGGTATTGACTCAAAAACGTAAAAATATTTTTGAAAACAAACAGTTAGCGGAAACGACGCGACGATTTAATTTAAATCCTGGCTGAAGTACCTATGAAGCGTTTTCAACGCAAGTTTACTACATTTAAAAAGTTTCAATATTGCCGTTTCCAACCAAACGAAAACAACAAACGAAACCTATTTAAACAAACGAAATATAAAATAACGTGTCTTACCGTTTTCTCATGTCCGTAGAATTTAAGAAAAGTAGCTAATGGAACGCAGCTGATTGTAAAATTGAAAAAAAGCCTAAAAAAACTAAATTGCTGTTTTATGGATCTAAATTTTAAAAATGGTAAAAAAGGCCAAGAAAGTATATGTCCTTCCCTCTACTTTCGAAACAGTAAGTAAATTTTAAAAATGGTAAAAAAGGCCAAGAAAGTATATGTCCTTCCCTCTACTTTCGAAACAGTAAGGAAAAAATTTGAAATAAATACCGAACGTAGTCCATCTTTTGAAATAAAAAAGACTGAAGCATTTTTGAAATAGTTTATGGTTTTCTAGATGTGCTTGAAAACACTTAGTTGACTGACGTATTGTAACTTCTGGGCTACTTATTTTACATCAATCAAATTTGATGCAGGCACAACCACATGAACGTTCTGAATTTAGTGACAAATTTATAAAAGCACCCAATATAAGAACAGTAGGGTGATTCTTATATTCCACTACGAAAAGTATACAACAGAATGTAAAACATTCCCAGATATAAAAGTAAACAAATAGACTTTTACACAAGCTGCACAATAAAGGTAAGCCTCACCTACAGCAAAAACCGTAGGGCCGCTTCTCGTATGTCTTCATACTTGACGGTCTTTTTTAACTAGGTATTCTACAACTATTTTAGTTAGAAACAATATTTTTGAAAAGAATTTAAAATATTTATCTAAATTTGGTTTAATTTCGCTTAAAACGTGTATAAACTTAAACCAAATTTCATTATAATAAAGCGTTATAATTCCATAACATTTCGAAAAATGCTTTTGAATTATTTTTTGAAGTTTTTTAAGTTCACTGTAGTTTTCCCGAACATTCCAAATAATTTTTGACACGTGTGATTTTTTTCAAATCATATACCCTTATACTCATCGGAGTCGGAGATAGTAGACAACTTTTCTTATGATTTTTTGGTTGTCTCTTTTTGAAAATACCTACGTGAAAACCGGTTTAGAACTGATTGAATTCAAGGCATCGGTTAAACTCTGCGTGCTTAATAGATATGTGTACACAATATCGGCTTTTCGTAGAGTGCTTTCGAAATTTTAAGCTTGAGAGCTGAAGATTCCTAAGTGGACTGAAAGTCCGTTGGACCAGATCAAGTTTGAAAATTAGTTGAATCCGCCCACAGACACGCCCAACCGTCTCGAATTTAAAAAAAAAAAACATTTTTCAAACTTTAGCTGTGTATGTTAAAATGGTGCTACCACACTGATATTAAGTATGTGACACTGCTTTGTAATTGCCTTTTAGACAGCAGAAAAATTTTGTGCATTTACGTTGACCACGCCCACTTTTTAAGCAATTTTAACTTAAAATGACTGTTTTTCACTGAATATATATGAAATTTGATAAAAGATTATAATAACAAAAGTTATAGTTATTAGCATTTTCTGACTTTATATTAAATATGCCTCCGCCAACTTTTGTGGGCGTGGCATTAATAAAAGGCATGTTTTCCATTAAAATGACGGGGTTTTAGTCCAAAATGTATGCAACCACCTAGCGTTAACGCTCTGTTGCACTTTCCAACAGAGCAGAGAAGAGAAATAAGACAAGGAGGACGCTGCTTTTTTATTCATTTTTCTTAGTAAGTAGTCCATACATAATCGATTGACTCGATTTTTGGTAGCCACACATTTGAAAACAGACATTTTATTTGCTCGTTCCTTGTTTTTATTTTTCGGATAATTTTTTTAAAATGCCATGTTTTTCAAATCCCGAACATGATAATTCTACTTTACTCAAATAAGTTTCTATAATAAACCAGCCTTATTAATTAGACGACGAGCGCTGACCCAAAGTTAAATATGAACCTATAAACCGGTGCTTTAAAACTTTTCGTGCGGATTTAAAAAAGCAAACGGAATTTAAATGATTGGGACTCCGATATACTCTCGCTCTAGCGCTGACGCAAAGTTCCCTCTTCCCTCATGGAGTCGCGAGAACCAGAACTTCTGGCACTTAACTTTGCATGCATTTTCTTAAAGCAAACGTTTTTCCATGCTCACTTCTTTCAACACTGCGTTAAGAATAAAGGCATCACTTCAGCACGGAACACCAGAGAAATTCAAACAGAATAATGTATTCCCGTTTGAGCGATATTCAGAACAAAGGATGCACAAAACATATCTATCTGGGTCACCATTCATGTCATATCGTACCCCATTCATATGCAAATACTATCCTCGTTAAAACCGAATTGAAATGCGAAAAAAGGAAATATTTTCTGATCTGAATCGCGGCACCCGACCGGGAAAAAGGAAAAATAAAAAGAGTGAAAGCGCTCCTCGCATACACCTAACCACATGCAAAACGGCAGAGAATTTCAAATTGGTAACATCCTTTGGGAAATCTGAATTATTTGAACGCACGTGCTTCACCTCAAACAGATCCTTATCGATAGTTTCTCCTTGCAAATAAATGAAACGCGATTTTGAATTCAGTCAAGGATGTGCCCAGATATGCAGATCTCCTGGTATGTTTGCTCGTTCCAAATGCCAACAATGTTGGTGTTATTTGTTCACACCGCAAGGCAAATAACACACCAGGCAAATAGTTGCAGTACGGTCTTCGGGCGGCGCGTTGTGGCCGCGTTGAATCTCCGTCGTTGTCGTCGTCGTATATAGAGGTGTCCTTTTTAAGATTTATTGCATTGCATCTGCACGGTTTCTCGCAAGGAGTATCTGGCATCGTTGTTACTTGGCTGTGGCTTCCCGGCAACTAATTTAAATTAAAAGTCACCTCAAACATGAATATTAATGCTTTACGTTGACAATTAACACAGTGAACATGCGGACGCCGAGGATGAGCGACATGGCGGGGGAAATTTATGGATGGATGGATTACTGGCGAAAGGCTTGCATGGCCTGATTTACGCGTCGACAAGGACCGAAGACACATAGGTATACACGCGTGGAGGCTTGCCTAACAATTAAATGGAAAGGCACAGTGCGTTGTGCCGGTGGGAGAACACTGCATTATGCAAATCTGTCGACAATCCCAGTGGAATCCATGTAATTCACTGCTCCCTTCCTACTTGGATTATTTATGAAGAAGTTAACTTTAACTTTGACTAGAAACTTTTGAGATAAAACTGGGGAGCACGTCCGGACTTTTGACGATGACAAATTCCGGTGCATAGCAACTGAATTGGTTTCTACCCTATACCTACATCCACCAGCATCGCACCACCGGAATGAGCTACAATGTACACAGACTATGAAATGCAGTTAACAGTCATTTATGAGTCAAAAGTTATCGGCCATGAGTGTGCTGTATGGTGCTGTCCAAATTCGATTTATTTTACGAGCAGTATTTTAAAATGACGCCGTCGACAGCCGGCACGGTTAAATCCACAAAAACGGTTCCATTCGAATTTGCCATATCGTCGTCATGTAATCGCGTATATGCCGCATGGAAAAAATTTTATAGATCACATTCCGACCGTCATTTAAGGCCCTGTCATTGCAAACTCGAAAAATATTTACGAGTCTGTTGGAGCCGTCAGTGTCACTTTAGAGGTTCACAAAAAAGGTCTCATTTTCCGTGTCTATTGTGCAGTGGTATTGCAATTGCTTCTACTGTGTGCCGAGTAGTTGCAATATAGTATCACGCAAATTGATATTGGAATCGACACAAATATATACCAACTTGCAGATACAATAGTTGACGAGGTTTTTTTTTTAAATTTCGATTGCCACATAGTAGCTGTCATCAAGTTGAAGTAGATTATTGGACCAGAGCTTTATTGGCGGCAACAGCTGGTCACATAAAATTTACACATTTGCCACTTAAATGAAACTCAATTTAATAAAAGTGTGCGGGTTGCTAAGTTCATGTATTTCCAACACATTGGTCCTCAAAATAGGCGGGTTATTATAGGTTTTTATTTAATTACCAACAGGGTCGAATTGCAAGATCGAGGCTATGTGGCGATCAGGGAGTTTAACCAGAAACGGAAGAAAAGTCCATGAGACATTGTAATGAATCCAGAGGCGGTAGGTAGGTTCTGAGATTACGAACAGATTTTTTTGCGGGCTGTAGTCAAAGGACACTAGCCCCTTGCCATCACGCGAATTTTCCATCCTGGAAAAAGGCGCCCAATATATTCAAAAGCTGAGGCACACTAGAAAGTATCGACTTTTCTCATGGTAAAGAAAACGTTTGTAGCTTTAACGGAGGAATATTAACGATACTCATTTAATGACTCACCAACTCTGCAAATCTATTTACATATGGACTGTGCAAAGTTGCCTTCCCTTAGAAACATAAGAAGAAAAAATGTATCAAAAAACAAAATACTTTTATTTATATGTACATGTACAAACCTCCCACAAACCAGTTTACTCCTAATATTCAATGAAAAATTTATATATTATTTTTATTTAAACACTATTGAACTTAACGCTTACCTTAACAAATCCCCAACCACGTCGATAGAATAGAAGGAAATCTTTTTGATGGAATGGACTAGTCGAAAATGCTGTTTCCTCAATTTGAAATCCCTGGTAAGATTTATTCTAATAGTTTCGGATTCCATTTATCAGTAGAACGGATAACATTTCGTTTTACCCGAAATCCGATACTATTTATCAGAAAATGTCTTGAGTGAATGTATCGGAATACAAAAACGCAATATTCTTGAGTGTAGGCTTCTCTTCTCTACCATATTTTGCAAACGCCCAAAACCGTTTATAAACAATATGATTGGACGCTATCATTGTGACCTTGGGCCTTAAAAGTGCTCTTCAGATCAACTATTTCCATATTCCGTAAATCTTGGAAAAAAGCTCGACAGCATTTAGGTACCTATAAAAATCTGCTATAAACTTCCAAAAAACAAAATGACAGCTTTTGCTCAGAATCGGCCCATGGGGCATCTTAATAGATACCAACGCTGCAGCCCGCAGAGTCTGTTCTCTGACGGGATAGTCAAGGACGACCTTCCGTTAAGTCTCGCGAACAAGTGAAGGCTTATCTCCACCAACTTGAAGTGATTGGAAGAAAAATGTGAACGCTGTCCTGTTAAAAATGGTTAAATCGTAAGATCGTAGTTAAGTACTCTTTTTAATGGTAATTAGTGGCACACTAATGGCACAGAAGAGCAAACTGAATAACTCCAAAATCACTTTTTAGAAGCATAAATCAAAGCAAGTAAAAGAAACGGAGTGGAGTTGGAAACCCAACCCGCAGTTTACTAGCAACTCGACGGTACTGACAAGCTGTCACACAGTGCGACAACTAATTGTGGAGATGTGGAAACAGAAATATAGTTCAATATTCTATATATTTTTTTTTCTTAAAACATATACAAAAGTTCGGAATAAAAATTAAGTACAACATTTTTTTTTCCGTGGGTAGGAAAAACCTTCATAGGCTACGAGGACCTGCCGCGCGTGCTCATAGTAGTTTGAGATTCTTACTCACTAAAAAAACCTCCTATTTCCCGTCAGACTACGACTAAGTTTCCTTAACAAGTAGTTCAAGCTTCTGTAGTAATAGCGTGTGGCAGGCTGTATTCCAACAATCGCCGTCAATTTATGCGGTTTCATCTTGTGCTGCTAGATCCAACGATCTCTTTCGTTGTAGACGGCGCGTAAGATTTGTCGGATCCAAAGTTCGGATAATTTCATTGTTGCAATGTCCGCGAAGTCGAGTACTAAGTTTGCGAGCAAAGTTTGTTACCTCGTCAGTCACGGTTGCGATTCCAAGATCTCGGTGTAGATCGCTATTTCTCATGAACCATGGAGCATTAACGATTGCTCTGAGTGTCTTATTTTGAGAAGCTTCTAAAAGTTGTTTATCTTTTCATAAGTAAAGTTAACATGTGTTGACTTAGTTTCGTTAAGGACGACTCGCCAGCTGTTCTTCCAGTCGCATATTTTGTTTAAATCGCGCTGAAATTTCCCAGTTGATAATTCAACTGTCGTATGAATAGCGAGAATAGCAGTGTCGTTAGCGAACGTAGCTAAAATTGTTCCCTCATCGTGGGGTATGTCTCTAGTATAAAGCAAAAATAATATTGGGCCGAGAACGCTTCCATGCAGGACACCGGCATATATCTCTTTGAATTCCGAGTACTCATTTTCGTACCTTACGCGAAAGATTCTGTCTTCAAGGTAAGACTCTAAGATTCTAAAGAGTTTTTGTGGTAAGCAAGTACAACATGGCACGTCTGCCGTGTTAAAAAACGAAAAAAAGTTCAAACATGTTAAGTTAGTTTTTAGAGTATTTCTAAATAAGTACTTAAAGGACTAAAGTTAAAACAATTAAAACGTGTTAACAATCGAAATAATGGTTAAATAACTGAAGTCATTTACAAGCTTAAGTTATGCTGTGAGATTCAAAAGGGCTTTAAGTTAAGCTGATCTGATCTGATTTTTATTCAGCTAGTTGCTGGTATATAATCCTAAACGTAATTGCTTCTCTCAAAAAATGGATTATTAAGTTCCAACCGTATCCGCCGTTTAATTAAGAAAGACATTCCCCGAGGGACAGAAAGCTTTTATAAGAAAATAATCTTGGGATCTCTTGAAGGATGTGACAAAGTGTATAAGATGAAGGGTGTCTTCACTCTGAACGAGGTTGCATAGATTGCAAAGAGGGCCTAGGTTATTCCGGTGCGGTCTGGAGTTAAGTTCTAGCATTTTTGTGCGCACTTTGAAGATTAGACTAATCTCAGAGGCATTAAGCCTTTAACAGAAGTAGTTAACGCCGAGGCGACTATATATTGACCTCATGGGGGAACCTCTCGCTCTTTTAAGAGATTCCTGATAAAGCCCATCGTCTATTACAGATATGCAGTCGCGAAAGATGTTGCGCTATTCGTGCAAGTTGTCCACAGTCAGATCGAATTGACAGTTATGGTTAAATGTGAGCTCGCGCCATTTCTTGAAGGGTGATAAACCACCTTGTGAAATGTTGTATTTTATGAAGAATCATTTTTCTTCCGAAGAGTTTCCAAAAACTTTTTTAGTGAGTCAAGGGGCAAAGCGTAGATATTCTATAGCAAGATTTCTTTTATTTCTAACAAGGTTTTTAATTTTATTTTAAATGGGTGTGGCATGACCAGCCCAATAACTAAAAAAGACCGTCAAGTATGAGATAATACACGGAGCGGTCCGTATAGGCTTTTTTAAATTTGACTAAAATAAAATCCTTAAAAATATTCTGTTAGCTAGGTATATTGTTTTTTTTGTGTTGCTATCCTTATTTACGGTGAATTATGAGCTCAAATTTCTCTCGTAAGGCAGGGTGACAGATAATTTTTTTTTTTTTTTTGTTAAAAAACTGAAAAAAATGACAAACGGGTTTTTTGTTTTCAAATTTTTTACATACTTCGGCTTGCTACTCAAGTTGTTTAGGCTTGCATAAGTTGATAAGATGGAAAAAACTCAGAAGTTATAAGCATTATTAAGCACTAACATTTTAGTAAATCAACATAAATAATTTTACGCGTATTTCGAAAATCATGCAATATTTCAGCCTCGCTGTAGGAAGTTTTCTTTCGAAATCCAAATTGTCTACGTCTGAGTTTTTTTTCGAAGCGATACCTCTTCCTATACATTACCGTTACCGAGATAGTTGGGGACAATAAAATTGTTTTTTAGCTCTTTTAAAGTCGGAAATTGACGTAAAAGAAAAGAAAATCATAAAATCGCATGTGTTGTAAGTAACATTTATATGCAAATAAAGCACTAATTATTGTACGCTGAGCCTTCAAAAAAAGGCTGACGGTCTTTTTTACTTGCACTTCAGTTGAGTAACTCCATTTTCACTTGTTAAAAGGTGCCGAATCTCTTGTTTCCTTTCATTCTTTTTTTTGTTGATTCCATCATCAAACCCTGAATGCGATGTTAATACTTAGAAAGTTCAATATTGTACTTAAATCCATTAAAATAAGAAAACTACTGTTACATAGATGCTTTTCATCAAATGCATTCTGGCCTTCTTTGACGCCATAAAAGACACCATTGAAAGACACTCAACAATCTGTCACGCAACTTATTATGACCAGAAGCATAATTGAGGTGAAAAAAAACAACAAGGATCAACGCCACTGCACGTCGAAAGATCCCCCTTTGGGAACTTTTCGGAGGCGTGGTAATTTCTGCCTAAATACATACCTAAAACTCCTCCCATATCGGAAGGAAACACTTGTCTTCCTTCATTTTTCAAGACTCGCATTATGATTGCACCAGGTGGACCCAGGCAAAACAAACTTAAGTTCCCATTCTTTATTCCTTCTCAAGGGACAGATGTTTTAAAGTTTTCGTGAGGTGTACCTATCTGTAAAAAAAACCATGGGATTGGCAACTTTATCACCATCCCTACAAAATTACACGAACCGAACATACTGGCAGGTCGTTCCCTTTAAGCCATGTGATCCAATTGGCATGCATTCAAAAGGGTTAACTCCTTTTATGCAAAACAGATTCCTCCACCCCAAGTGAGGACAAAAAAAATAATAATAACAACGACACTCAGTGAGTAAAATGCAGGAAGCCAGACAGAAAACCAACATTCAAGCCCGGGTCGATTGTTATCTTCGAAATGTGTGTTTTCGGGTCCCACTGCCAACGAATGAACTTGCATCCTCTGAATGAAATGCAGTACCATCGTCGCTCGGCGGACAACAGGACCACGGCCAATACGCCCTAGGGATTACGTTCTGATTGCATTCGGATTCGGACATTGACTGCAATTAGAGAAAACATACGTGTGGCAGGGATGGACGACTACAAGGACTCCTATGTGCCAAATGCCGTTCGCAACGTGGCTTCAGTCAACTATGGGTTATCCTTTAACTGGATTTCGTTCTTAGACACGAGAAGGTAGGTAGGTACATTTCATATTCAGAAATAAGACTTCCGGCTAAAGCAGTTACACACATCGACAACATGGAATCGATACGCAGCCTGGCGTATAATCGATCAACTTTCGGAATTCGCAAGACATCCTTCGACACCATAGCATAGTGTCACTGTGACAATCCGAAATGAAATAATGCGTATTGAGTGCTCGGCCAACCGATCGATTTTTATTTGCACAAGAAATACGCTGTGCGGAGGGCTGAGGAATCCGTAGGACCGTGAAAGGTGTGTCCAATGAGGTTCTACCTGTCGACTTAAATTTGCCGAACGGCCAAGAACAAAAAGTGTATTTTTCACGGTCTCTCAAGAGGATTTTTCGGCTTCCATAGAATAATCCCACTGCACAAGGAATACAAAGGAAGGCGGCCTCCAAAAAAAATCGTGGCATTCAATTCAAATTGGTCGCTGGTCAAGCAAGCGTACACTGATTCCAAATGACACCGACAGGAAAGAAACAAAAAAACTTTGTTATAGGCAGCCTTTAGTCTGGATCGGGAGTGAGCCAGAAAATGTCGAGTAAATAAGAACTGAATTCCAATTTTGTGTTGTTATGAAGGCATGTGAAACCAATTGAAATCCTCAGACTCAGATGATTCAGTGATGGTGTTCCCTTTTGTGGAGCTGAGCGAGGAGTCACGCATGGAACTGGAGCAAGCAGCGAGTCGCGGCGGTGTCAAATTTTTGATACCTACGCGATGTGCAAAGCTGCGACTGAGACTTGTGTGTGCGGCCAAAAAGGAGCCCCGCTATGCAAGGCGATACGCTGGCATGCTCTGCCGGTAATCATTAGAATCAGTGATAAATTCGTTGGGTCATGGGAATTGGGCTTGTTTTACGCATCTAAATCGAAAGTGCACGTGGAAGTCTGAGTTTACGATCAGATTGTGCCTGCTATATGACGCTGTATTCGAGAAAATAACTGCAAGGAAAGGATCTTACGAGAAAGTTCTGACCTATAAAACACAGGAAGGAAATAAAAGTATGTATTTTTTATCCTCATATCAAGAAACCTAACCATTGTGCAGCAAGGGATTGCAGCCGACATAGGGCTCTTCTATTTCTATTAAAAAGCAATCAAGCCTATGATGTTACATTTTTAAAACCTGTAGGTGCCCAACTCTCCTACAACCAGAAGTTGTCTGTTTAGAGGTTGAACTGCTTATCATAACAGATGACCGAATCATTCTATTTAAAAACCATAGCTATTATTAAAATGCTTCAAGGACTTTCTTGGAATTTACATTTAAACAATAACATCACTTAGGGCAGTTTTCTCAGTGCTGAGTTAAGCCCAGGTTAAACCAAGGTTTGTTAATCACGGAACAAAAGGAAACTGGAGTTAACACAGCGAGCAGTTTTTCAGAGCAATTACTAATTCCATAATTAAAGTTGTCGAAATCATCGACTCTCGAAATTATTGACTCTTCCAACTATCAATTAGCATAGAAAAAACAGCTAAGAAGTTTGAGTCGCTCTCAAATGTCATTTTTATAAGAAAACTCAAAGGAACTTCCATATCACGACCTGTTCTCCAAAGTTTGATCAGGGATTAATATAGGAAGATTATATTTATGTGTATTCCACTCTTTAATTGTTTTGACCTTGTTGAAATGACGCTGGGAAAACCTGAATTGGAAGTGAGATAAAGGATATTAGTGTTTTTAGGTAGAATTTATTTCGACTCCTGGGCATTGAATTTTACAACAGACTAAAGTTTTATCAGTAATGCAAGCTGCAGAAATGTATCATGATTATTTATAAAAACGGATTTTTGCATACTTTGGAGGCGTCTTGCAGACCGAAGGCCTCATGCAAACCGTCTTGGACCCACGCGTTTATTATCAGGAGAGTTTCCTATATGTTCAGAAGTTGATTTTAAGTTGTTATCACAATTTTCCACTAACGTTTCTTTTTTTGCATATCTAGATACTGTAAGGCAGTCTTGCAGGCAGAAGGCTCCATACAAACCGTCTTGAACCCATATATTTGAAATCATGAGTGTATTATCTTTTTTTTATTTTATTTTTTAATTTACTTCCGCTCAAGGGCAAGGGTTTATGGCGACAAACATGATGAGTTAACACAGAGTGGAAAGGATAAGAGGTGAGAGAGGAGAGGTACTGGTGCACTTTGATTTTAAATTGCTGTGGATTGTAGTGAGGAGGAAAGAACCCGCGTCTTAGTCTATTCCACATCCGTGTTGTTCTGCTAAAGAAGGAATTCTAGTACAATGCAGTACGACCAAAGCTTGGCTCAAGGGTGAATTCATGAGCATTAGTTCTAGCACGTGTGTTCCGGTTGAATTCTTTCAGAGGTGGGATACAGCTGGCGATTTCGCATGAAGACTCTTCTTATAAAAGAAACGATAAAACAAAGTGAGACACGAAACATTACGATGGTGATCCAAGGAGTCAAGTGAACTCGCTATGTTAGGGTACCCCATAAGCTTTATCGCTCTCTTCTGAATCCTATCAAGAAGGTGCGGAGAGGTCTTCGATTCACCTGCCCAAACATGGAAGTTATATGTATTCCATTTTTGGGTGTATAAACGCTTTGTATATTATTGCCAGATCTAATGGCGTGAAATATTTTTTGCACCGCTTCCAGAATCCAAGGAATTTTGCAGCACTCTTTGCAACATCATATAAGTGGTCACTCCAACGGAGGTTGTCGTTTACTCACATACCGAGTGCAGGAAGCTTATTGGTTTCGGCAATGCTTGGTTTCGTGCATGGATATTGGCTGATGAATCCTATTTTGCTTAGAAGACAGAAGGCAGCATTGGGCTTGCGAAGCGTTAAATTCCATCCTGTTAGCAAAACCCCATCTTGATATGATGTCAATGTCGGAATTTAAAGAGTCAAACATAACGCAATGTTGCCATTTCAATATCCGTGGAGCTCGGACGTTTATTTTGGAACGAGTACGAATGACTAAGAGTGCTTTCATCTGCAAATGAGTGGAACGGATTTTATATAGCGGATAAAAGGTTATTAATAAGTATTAAGGTTAGTTAAGGTTTAGGTTTTTTAGGTTATTGAAGGGTTAAGAAAAGTGCTGGAAACAGAACAGACCCCTGGGGCACACCAGCATGGAATGGATGTCAGATATGAAGCCGTCCAAGACCACTCTGATGGAGCAATCAGAAAGGTAATTCCTAATCCAAACAATAAATGTTGTATCGATTCCGTATGCACTAAGTTTGAATAGAAGGGCCTGATGCCAAACTCTATCAAATGCCTTTGAAATATCAAGTGCGATTGCCTTGCTTTCACCCAGTAAATGCAAAGAATGATTCCACTTTTCGGTCCGATAAGCCAACAAATCACCTGTAGATCAGGTATATCGTAGACCAGGTATTTCGTCAGCACACGGTTTATTAATGTTTCCATGACCTTAGAAAGCAATGATTGAAGCGCAATTGGACGGTAATTAGAAGTAGAAAAAGAGTCACTTTTTTGGAACGGGCTGTACTTTTTTTAGAAATAAATTTTGGGTTATATTCATAATTTTCCAAAAGTCGTGTTTTTTCACATACGTTAAGGGCGTCTTGCAGGCATAACGCAGCATTCCCATGCAAGCCGTGTTGGACCTACATGTTCGTTTTCAGAGTGATCGACTCCGTAAAATAAAATGATTAGGAACCCCCTCTCAAACTCCTATTTCGGGTATAGTACCTATATCCGAATTTATATATAATATAAATTATTACAAAGAGTCAAAAAAAAATTTTATGTTTAATGTCAAAAAGTCTAAATAAAGAAAACACCTTTTAGGGGTACTTTTCACCCCCTTAATTTAACCCGATTGTTGATTTTTTTATAAAAATGAATTAAAAATAAAGAAATTCTTTTGACATCAATTGCCGCACTCAAATCGTGAATATAGCAAAATACCTCTTATAGAGGAAGTTTTTTCTGATTTAAGGGTGAAGCCGTAATTGATCGAGAAAAAATTATCCCATTAACTCTTCAAATTTCCACCTTTTATTAAACCCGAATGTTGAAATTTTTCTAAAATATTTTATAGTATTCAAACTTAAGGTAAAACGATATTTTTTTTTGACAACAATAACACTCAAAGTGCGAATATAGCATAACCACCCATCTTAAAGGGGCATTTTTGAGTAATTTAAGGGTGAGTCCTCAATTTTTAGACTTAAAAAAAAAAAACCAAAATTCGTGATCAGCGACCCAAAAAACCTATAGTAGAGCAAATCTGGTGGTGGCCAGAAGTTATACAACATGATTTTTTGCATAGCCAACACCAGATCTTAGCCTAAGATCTTACCTCTTTACATTCTTCTCAGATAGCTCCGGGAAGAACCGGAAAGCATGACCCAACTAGCACATTCTTTTTTGGTCAATGTTAAAATGCCAAAAAGGAACCAGCTACATGTCTTACCCTACGTACGTTTCGTCGGTGATTCTTGAGATATTAAGGCAATTTTTTTAATTGGTCAATTACCATTTTTAGGAAGGCTATTGTCTGAACAATAAAAACATGTTTGTGTTTAATCAGCAGTAGCTACCTTTTAAATAAAAAGTTTAAACAACAAAACCAGTATAACGTCTTCGTATACCTCGACATTTTGACATTGAAACGATAAGATTTCCAAATCGCAAAGGCGATCTTACAACTATATGCCTGCGCCTCAAATCGCGTTATATCAGGTCGGGCTGAAAGCGGTTTTATTCTTCCATTCAAAACCTTTCATCGCGCAAAGGGTTTGCTCTGCACATGATGCTACAAACAGCAGGGAATGTGGAAATGCTACAGACCAACGGAATTCGTGTCAAAATTTAAATAAAGTGTGAAAAGGAAGAGGATAAGACCTTACAAGTGGTGTCCATACAAGTGTTGCTTGTTGATTGCAAAAAGGAACAAATTTTGACATTCCATTACAGCAATCAAAGACAATCAGTGCAGTAGTGAAAGCAACTTTATAGATATGACAAACCGTGATCTGCACTTGCATAACTTGGATCCAACAGTGTCAGCGAAACTTAATCGATTTGACACAACACCATGCAACCTGAATCTTTTTATACTTACGTAATGAGTTTTTGAGCACCCGTCATTATACCTATACTCGATCGGCAGCTCCTTCCTAGATGCCTCTGCTAGGTTCTCGCTATCTCGACGAATCGATCGGACATTCTTGCTGGCACGCACGTGCATCCCGCTCACATTATATGAATCGGAACGCGTGCAAAAGTGTGTTTATTTGTGCTAATATTTCGAAAATTGCGTTTTTATGCTAATTTCGCTGGAGATATTTTCCCTACGATAATTTCAGCTACCGCAGATCGATCGAAATCTGTAAGTTGCACCATCAGTAGCGAGAGGGATGAGGATGAAAATTGCACGGCGACGCGGCACAAAAATTTCCCTCGGCAAAATGTGTGGTGGAAACTTTATCACTTATTTCAGTCCTCTCTGACAGCGGTCCAAATAATAATTAAGTTGTAAGAGGCACGAGATGCAAAATATGCCACACATTGCTCTGCGTCTGGCCAACCGAAAGACGTAGAGTCTGAAGAGTCGGCTCCGCGCGTCGCGTTCGCTTTGGCGTCTTGCTGTGCACAACAAGCAGTAGGGCCCCGCCCTACTTCCTTATCAGGATTCATGGCATTCAACTTATGGTCGATGCATGTTATTAATGAAAACACGTAACAGGCACCATCGCAATGATCTATGGTGTGGACGGACTTGGTATGGAGAGGTAAAATGAATGTTGGGTACGTTGCTAGGAAGCCTTGAGCAAGTCATTGATTAAAAGTCGCATTTAAGTTAGTCACTATAGCTAGCGGAGTGATTTTGGTTGGACATGAATATTATTTATTACAGGATGATGCACTGGCAAAACTTCGGTTTGCTTGCAAACTTTGAAGTAGTTTTTTCAACGCGGGATCATTTTGCAACATTTTGTCACCGAAAGAATTATATTCCAGCAATGTAGCTCTCATATATTTTTGGAGACTTGAGACATTTCGTATAGCTACAAAAATTAAATTACAAAAAAAAGCGGCTTTGTGTCTTGTGATACAAGCCTTGTTTCTTGTTAACTAATGATCTTATTTGTTGTAAAATAAGACAGCTTGAGTATCTTGAGGTGGTATCAAGCCTCAAACTGCAATATGGAACGTCTGATTTCAATAAAAATTTCGTTACCTTGCATCACGTTCCTTGAGCCTGCAATGATCTTGCCATAACCCTTTGCTTTGAGAACCGAAGGCGATTACAGTGCAGGCCAGTATTAAGTTGTTCGCTCATTGATATTCATAATGATAATCGGAAAAACATTAGAATATTACAATACCCGGGAACATCTTCATTCCTTTGATTCCTTTTGCTCTTATGCTCAGAGGGACTTTATTTTTTGCGCAATATTACGCTACAAGGAATAGCACCACCATAGCAGATTGCTATCGTACAAGTCAACATATTCTACCAAACCGATGGCCATGTTTATGCAGATTACCATGATCTTGAGGACTGTGCTCTGCTCCTATATATTGGCGTTTTTTTTTTCTCACTCCCCTTACAGAGGCGTGCGATCACGATTGTATCTCGCGACGATCGCGGCATATTGTTTAAATGTAGCGCCTACCACGATCGGTCGTTACCATTTTTAATTCCACCCTCGGGGAACGATTGCTGGTTTCCTCCATTTTTTACATTTTTTTTCGCCATGCGACATGCGACAAATAGTGGGAAACCTGAAGGCGAAAATCGCCCTTAAATTTAGACTGGCTATTGCTGGAAGCCAATACGATCGTTGCGGGTATCTTATTAGGGATCTTAATGCGATCTGGTAATTTATATTGAAGATGCCAGGCTAGATTACTCAATTGGACCCCAAGTTGTTGTGTTGAGTGTTCAATTGGATAACGAGCATTGTGCATGCGTACTCCGATTGCGCCGTCGATAAGGTGGCCTCAAGTGAGATGAGGGGGCGGCCGCTTTTTGCATTGTACAGCAGGTATATGTACCGGCAGCTGCCGCTTGAATGTGGATTCTATGTTTATGCTGCTACTTTCAAAAACAACTTCTTGTAAATTAATTGGAAAAATTAAGGTTATCGTCATCCGAACTGTTTCAATGTCGTAAATCGGTTTTGCATTGACACGTATCGGTTAATTAATTTTTATATACCGGTTGCACTATCTCTTCTGATAGATTTTAGTGCAAAAATCCAGAGAAATCAAATGAGATTGCTATTGAGTGCTCACAGTTGAGATTCGGTGCCAATCAAGCAGATAATCCGTAAAACCCATTAATTTAGCTTGATTGCGTGCTTCGGCAAAAAGATAGACTTTTAATGAGTTACATGACGATTTTCCTTAGGCGATATTGCGCAATAATGTGAATCGTTGCATGCTGGTTGATAGACGATCTTGGGTATCACTTTTCAAATATCTTGGATCGGAAAGATCTGCTTAATACATAGATCGCTACTCTATGTCATTAAAAGGACTGTCGGGCGCCTGCTTCAAATGATTTCAACGAGCATTGCTTTTACAGCTGATCTGGATGTGACAGTGCACCGATCTACTCTGAAATAACATAGATAGACGGGTGAAATGTAAAGAATTGTAGAGATGTTGTACAGGAGCTGATGTGAGCCCTAATTGAAAAATCGAAAGTTTTTTCTTGCGAAGCACGTTTTGTTGACGGCATCTGGAAGCAAAGCAGGAGCAGTCGTTTTATCATTAAGCATCAGCTCTTAAAAATGTCTATGAGTGTATGAATGCTTCCGCATGAGCCTCCATGGGGTCGCCCAATTTATCTTAATTAATGACCACGTCCTAGGCAAAAGGTTTTGAATGGCATTTATAGAAAACTACACTGAAAATAATTTTGTAGGTAATATTGACAAAAACTTTTTATTAAAATTCAGCAAAATTGTTGATTTAGCAATGAAATTGTCATTTTAAGGAAATTTCAATCCATTTAAATAAGCTTTTTGTCAAATTGGCAAAATATTTGGTAACATAGCTTTTTTATTACATCGGCAAATGATATTTTTCATTATGGCAGAACGTTTGTGTTAAATGAAACAATTTTCCGTCGATTTTTTAAAACAAGGAAGAAAATTCGTTTTTGTACAAAACAACAAAAACTTTGTTCGAACAACAAAAGTTTTTTTAAGGGTTTTATTTTCAGTGTAGGGCGGGATCAGTCGTATTTTGCAAAGACTGGTTCAACGCGTGAACGATGACTTGGTAGCGGCCAGGAAACATTATGAAACGCTTTTAATGCCCATAGATGAAAAGGATAACGAAGCCGTTGAAAAAATTGATGAAAAATACGGAATTATTTGCAATTCACCCTAGGGAGACTCTCGATGCAGTCGACAAGGTAAGAGGGAGTATCGAAAAGTTGCCAAACTAATTTATTTACCAGTTTTCTCGGCCGCGTATTATATATCATGTCATTTAACGATTTGTTCGTTGCACTGATGCATCAGAATAGTGCCTTGTCTGTCATCCAGAAATTACACTACTTAAAATGGAGTGCTATAGGCGAAACAGAGAAGCTTTTGGCCCACTTGATTATAGACAAGAGGTTTTTGATGAGACGTGGATGATATTTACGGGCAGGTATGTTCACACGCGCTTCTTAGTAACCACACAGCTCAAGAATCTATTTAATCAACCAAATATCAGTCAAGAAAGATCCGAAGCGACAAAACAGCTATTGGACACAACAACTGAAGCGCTTCATAGTCTGCAAAATCTTGACGTTCCTGTTGAGAAATGGGATGTTATAGTTGCTTTAATTTTTCTTTTGAAAGTTCCGACCAAACACAGCAACTGTAGGAGGAACGCTTAGGGGCTAGGGAAAACCTAGAACTGCTAACCTTCTCTGAATTTTCTCAATTTTTAGAAATGCGTTTTCGTGCTTAAGAGGCCGTCAGTTAGCAGCAAGATCGGCCACTAATGGAACCCACAGGCAGCTTACACCTTGAAGTTTTCATTCTCAAGTAAGCGTTTGCTGATCGTCGGCAAAATGTGGATGGGCTAAATCTCTGTTCAAATTGTTTAGCGTGTAAACACAATGCAGAGCAGTGCCCTAGTCAGTATAGGTGCTTCTTTTGTCAACAGCCACATCACTGGCTCTTGCACATACCAGCAAACCCGCCTCATAACTATGTGCAAGCTCCTCAAGCAGCAACGGCAACTTTCGATATTTCTCCGTCAGCAACATGTTCTCAACAACAGCGTCAATTGCAACTGCTATAAGCCCATATGCCTCAGAATTTCAACCGAAAAATGGTACCTGCCATAAAATCAATACATGCGGTTCCTAACATCTCGACTTAAGTTTTGCTAGCTATAGCTTTGGTTGCGGTGAAGTCCCTGCTGGGAGAGAACTTCGTGGCACGAGCTCTTCTAGATTCAGGTTCAGCAGCAACATTCATAACTGAGTCAGCTGTTCAATTTCTGCGCTTAAACCCTCTTTAACTCACGTTGAAGAGTCAGGGCTAGGGTTGGCCAGCAGAGTGGCACATGCAAAAAGGTTGTCGACATCCAAGTTGCATCACAACTTACAAACTTTGAAACATACAGGTGTAGGATTTTATTTATCAGTCATTGTCTGGAGATCTCCCGGCCCGAAAACTTTTAATAAACGTTCGCAGGCATCTTGAAGATTTTAAATTGGCTGATCCAGCTTTTCGAAAACCTCCTCGGATCGACTTGTTGTTGGGCAGTGATGTCCTAGCTGAAGTTTTGCTGCCCGAATTAGTACTACCACATCGTGACACCCTGGCGAGCCGATTGGGTGAAATGCTCAGTTGGGTTGGATTTGGTTTTGTAAAGCGCCATTTATCAAAACCTAGCAGTTTTTTCAAACCAACAGAATAGACGCCCACCAACATGCCTTCTGGGAATTGGAAGAGGCTCCGTTTACAATTCTG
The DNA here is from genome assembly GCA_947623515.1 of Neoascia interrupta. Taxonomy (NCBI): domain Eukaryota; kingdom Metazoa; phylum Arthropoda; class Insecta; order Diptera; family Syrphidae; genus Neoascia; species Neoascia interrupta. The sequence continues at coordinate 216,179,649 of OX392463.1, read as the reverse complement.
GGTTCAAAGGAGGACACAGAATGTGTATACATGTGAAGAAGTTAGGAGACGGGCATTTCGAGGTAGCACACATCCAATATTGGAAGGTCGTACGAGGGTGTTTTTCAACGGTTAAGAAGCCTAGAAAATCGTCTGGCGAAAAACACTTAACTGCGTAACCAATACACGTCGTGCCTAGAAGAGTATTTGGAGTAAGGTCACATGGTTGATTATTATTTCATTATTTTCTTCCACATCATGGTGTTTTCAAGGAGAGCAGCACAACCACAAAGCTAACGGTGGTTATCGATGCTTCGTTTCAAACTCAAGATAGTAGTTGCTCAAAGATCATCTGATGACCGGTCCAGGGTTGCAACAGAATGTTGTTCATATAATCCTTCGATGACGAACTTCTCGATACACGTTTTCAGCAGATGTCGAGAAAATGTATCGACAAATTTGGGTCAGAGATGAGGCCTCGAATTTATAGATTGGCGGAAGGATCCTTCAGCCCAGCTGAAGGTTTTCCGACTCAAAGCCGTCACCTTTGGAACAACTGCAGCCCCAAATCTTGCGTTTGGAACTCTCATCTAAGTGGCGATGATCCCAGATGATCGAAGATAAAAATATGCGCATGACTTGTTCTCTGGAGCGGCCACTGTTCCAGAAGCCGAAAACAAATGTATAGAAGTTAAAACGGTGTTGCGGTGAGTTCCGAATTTAATCAACGCAAGTGGACTTCCAACAGTGACGAACTTCTGAAAGGAATACCTAAAGCGGGAATCGACACTCGCAGTTCTGCTGGATGGATCGATTGCATCGATCAAGACTCTAGGAATTCAATGGCCACCCGAGGACCAATCCGATATTCGATTCGATCCGCCTTCTGATCCACAATCAACAAAAAGAGAAATCCTGTCCACGATTGCCAAATTATATGACCCGATGGGGTACTCCCATGGTTTCTTCAAGCAAAATGCTTTTTATAGCAGCTCCAAAATCTGTCGTGAGTCAATTTACTCAAAGATGTAGCGTGACTGGAATCTTATTTCCGCCGATGCACCGTCACTTGATAGCATTCGGCTCCCAAGGTGCAGGGTTAATCTCGCAAGCACTTCCACCAAAATCGAACTACATGGATTTAGCGACGCATCCGAGAAAGCTGCAATCTATTTACGCTCAGAAGATAAACTAAGGGCTATTCATATGCATTTAATATTATCGCTAAAACAAAGGTGGCGCCGTTGAAGCCAGTGAGTCTTCTGCGTCTTGTACTTTGTGGGGCTGTTTTGCTGGCAAAACTCATCACCTACGCTGCCAAGATTCTTCAACGCGCGGATTTCAGAGTGCATGCCTGGACAGACTCGATGATCACACTTGGTTGGATTTTATCAACAATGTCAAAATGGGAAACTTTTGTAAGGATTCGAGACAGTGAAATCCAAAGACTTACTCCTAATGTCGCGTGGAAACATTATGTCGTCCCAAGACAATCCAACAGATCTGGCGTCGCGAGGTGCCTCACCATTTGAGTTGACACATTCGACTCTTTAGGTGCAGGAGGCCGTCTTTTTTGTCAGGGAAGTGGAAGTTTGACATTCCTATACATTATTGATTGTGGAAGAACTGAATAATAAGCATGAATAATAATGACATAATTCTACTATTATATCGTTCCCCAAACTGTCTAGTTAGTTTGCAGTCAGGTCTTCAGCGAGCATGCGGGACTAACTTCTTAGGAGCTGAAGTTCAAGTAGTTCGTCTCTTAAAGGGTGCCGATAATGATTGAATGAAGTTGCTGTAATAGATTATATCTATAGCTACTTATAAAAAAAAATTGTCATAAAAGAAATTTTCTTTGACAAAATATAGGAATCGTTTGTGGGAAAAAATAATAACTTTGTGCAGAAGGCAATTTTATTTTTAACAAACATTTTAGTGTTTGCGGTGAAAATTTAAGAGAAACCTCGCGTAAATTTCAGGTTTGTTCTTATTTATTTTTAATTTGAAATTTGCACTTTGTCAAAATTCACATAAAATGCTAAAATACACCAAAACCGAAGACATCAAAATCGCTCGCCTTAAAATTTTTTCCATTTTCAACCCAATCAGATAGAAGACTGAAAAAAAAATATCAAAAAAGATCAAAATCAAACCGAAACACCTACAAGACATCATTAGTAGCCAAATTCGTTAGCAGTAAACACTTGTTACGCCACACACGCCAGCTAATGGCATTCCATTCCGGGCCCAGCTAACATAAAACCAACCCACCAAAGGCAACACGAAAACCAAACAAGAATTAGCTGCAAAGAAAACTCCATTAAACAAGCCGAACGTCAGTGAGTCCATGTCCTTAGATTCTGACTCGCTATGGACCAGCCATAGAGCCGAAAGGAGCCCCAGGCTGGACAACAAATCAACCAAAGACACAATTCAAATAACACTAAATCAAAAATCACTTTTACCTCTGAGACATTAATGTTCGTTTAAAACGTGAGCATAACGCGCACGGTTCAGGCCACAAACTCACTAAGCCGGGCCATGGCTGACGTAAAACGAGCCGAGCTTAGCCAAAAGGTGCTGAAGTGGTGCTGAGTGCGAATCTCTTATTTAGAGGATACGTCCGCAAAGCCTAATAAACGATTTCATGCGATTTTCAGCCGAAGACCAAGCGGGGTGTGGGTACAGAGAGTGCCACCAGGCCAGCCGGCCGGCCGGTCGGCCTGTAGGGTAGCACGCAATCGGTGACCGCGCGTACCACTTAATTAAACCGAATATCTTTGATAACCGAACCTGATTGTAGGCAATAAATCAATTTACATTATTCCAACCGAAGCGGAATTACAAACATCCGCCGTTTGTTGGTTATTGCTGCGGTATGTGGCATGCACACACTTTTGCGCCACAGGACGCGAGGACGGCTTGCCGAGCTATCAGTTACGATAGTACATGTAAGGCTGAAGCCTAGGTTGCTAAAGGTGGTGCGGATACGTGACATTGCGTGAACCAATTACAATCAATCGATCGGATAAAGCTTTGTGTAGCCATAGAGGGACCTAATGAGGGCGCATTCCGCCCACTCAAATCTATGCACTCACGGAATACTATTTCATCGTAATTATGACAACTATTTGACTTTAAGTGGGCCCTGTTTGCACTCCGGGGTATACACCAAAACAATCGCCCAGTCGACTACAGAATTCTGTGTTAGTCTTGAAATTTAGAGACATGATGGGGGCACACCCGTGCCTCAAATGCTGCTAAGTAGCTACGCCACATTTACGATCGGCAAGTGCGCTGCAGGCTAATTGGTCACGACAGCGTGGTTGGCTTTCAACCCTCTCCCCCTCCATCGAATTCGATTGCGAGTCGTAGAGTTGCACTTGACTAATGTGACCGATGCATCTTGGTGGGGTAATGGGAGAAGCAAATTGATGGTAAATGAGCAGAGGCTTGGGGGGGAGGCATGTAAGGAGAAACCCTAAGGACGCGCTTTGATTGTTTTGCGATGGATCCTGCACTAATGGACGAGGAACAAACACATTTCGATAAAACTTTATTAATTTATTACATATGGGATGACTGTGGTTACGTTGTAATTTCGTGTACATTGATCTACACTCAAGTTGAGTGACTGCCGCTAAAGGATGTTGGTTTTGCAGGCACTAGGCACGCAACATAAATTTATATGTCTACAATCGCCAGCGGATTTTACGAGCCAAGGCATTGGTAAATGTATTGGAAATAAGTTGGGGTCTAGTTTAGGGAGGAGCATCCAATGGGTTCTCTTCTGACCAAGGGGTTAAGATGTTATCATAGTTAAAGTTATACTTTCGTCATGTACTCAAAATTTATACCTAAAATCTCTTGAGATGTTTTAAAATCACTGCGTTCAAAAAGCAGATACGATCTCGGGAAATACTTTAAATTTTAAATAACTACATGGCTTTCATAACGCTTGTTTCACACATTTACTGTGAAATGGATTGAACATTTGGACTATCCTTTTTTAGGCGGTTATAATCTTCGATGCGCAAACGCAACGGCTGGAGGTCAAAATTCTTTTAATAAGATTCTGCTTTTCAAAATTCTGTTTTATTTTTGTAAAATGCAACTTTGACAAAGCGACACAGAGAAATATGTAAGAGGGAGTGTCGCTCGCCACTCGCCTGCAACCCCCTGCCTGTTTCTTTTTTTCTTTTGCTTTCAAAAAAACAAAAGTTTGGCAAAAGAAGCAACTTTTTTATTGCTTGTCAGAATTTTCAAAAGCAGAATTTCAAAAAAATCAAAATTTTGAAAAGTAGAATCTTGAAAGCATAATTTTATTTCGGAAAAGCAGAATTTCAGCAGCAAAAAGAAGAATTTTGAAAGTAAAACTATGAACCGCTCCCATACGAAACAAAAAAATACAATTTCTTGAGGCACTTTTTCAAGGAAAATGATTTTTTCCCTTGAATTATATGTATAGCTTTGCAAATAAATGGCCATCCAGTTCGGCTTCAGATCGATACGGCCTCGGACAACACAATCTTTTCAGCCATAGTGAGTGTGTACGCATAAGTTACAGTCCGTAAAACGGATGCTATTGTTATTTTTAGTAGTGCAAACTTTGAAAAGGGACTTAAGAGGCGTGGTTCAACCGCCCCTTATTACAAACTATAAATATTAACAGATATTTCCAAGTTGCGCTTAAATGTATGTAAAAATTCCTTATTTTTGTGGTTTAAATTCAATATTTTTGAAAAATCGACCTCTCAATGGGGGCGAAGCTAAAAACTTTGTATAACCGAAATCTGGAATGAAATTTTTATATTACCTGCTAATTTTTGTTTTAGGCTTGAGGCCAGTCGAAATTACGTTTTTCTAGAAAATTATAGGCTTTCCTTCAATTCTGCCTCCAAATGTGGGCGTGTTCCAAAGTTTCATACGACAAAAATGAATAACTAAGTGTTTTCTACATATAATATTAGGCAAAATTTTTTTAATTTGGAGCATAAATACTGAGCAAAATGCATTTGAAAATTTACCCTTATAATAAATGCCACGCTGGAGGAGGTTTACCAATAAAATTTTTCTTTTTTGTGTCCTACATTCATTAGGAGATGCTTAATGTTAAATTTCAGCCTTTTAACCGATTGTGGGTGTATCTGTGTGCGGATTTCAAAAATGTTTACATTTGTACTGCATCGCATAACGTGGAGCTTACGTAAGAGATTTGAGCTCCCTAGCTCAAAATTTAAGGTTTAAAAACATATGACATACGGACGGAAATCGCTTATTCGATTCAGAATTCAGTCTCGATCATATGCGCTTAAAAACTTGGGAGTCTACCATTATTATTTCACCGTGTTACAAACGGCGCAAGGAAATAACCCCCGGGGACATAAGCCCCAAATTTATTTTTTGGGCCTTATGTCCCACCGATGTGAGACAAAAACCCCAAATGTCATTTGGGGCATATATCTCACACGTGTGGGACACAAGCCTCACATTTTTTCGTCGAAAATGGGACATAAGTCCCAAATTTTCGAAGAGAGCTCAAAACTGTTATATTCGGTTTAATTAGGAATCCAATTTCGTCTCACCATACTTAAGAGCAAAGCGATTTAACGTTTTTATTCATAAGGTTATTTTTGCAAAACTATGACATGAAGTTTGAAGCTATTGGATTTAAAGTTTTTCGGTGGCTTCGCGGGTTCAAAGGATTTCAACTCCCATTTTCGCAGGGCTTAGCCGCTCACGCGACTTCGTCGCAAGGGTAGGTGCTTGTTGTCTGGCAGGCGTCTGTATCCAAGTCTGGGTATGTTGAAATTGCAGTCTTTTTTAACCATTTTTGCCCCTTACTTCTAAACTTTTTGAGCCCTTGAACTTGCTGTCTGCAAAAAAAAAACTCCTTTAGATAAAACAATCTTTGTCTGGCCGGTGCCTGTGGCCAAGTCGGGTATGCTTAAGCTTAAGTCTTCTTAGTTTTTTTGTCAATTTTTTGAAAAATTGAGTCCGACATTTTCCCAAAACATATTCAGAATAAGGACGCTCAATTTTTGGCATTTGGTGGAACAGGACATAATCCAAACTGGCATGCTATTGGCTGTCTTATTATTTTTACATATTATATCTTACCATTTGCGAAAAAGGACAATATCCGTTTTTGGCCAAATGGTCCCACATGCTTTGGACATTTCAATAAAATTGTGTTAGATAGGACATAAGCCCCAAACTTATTTGTTGGGGTTTATGTCCCCATGAGACATTAGCCCCCCAAAAAATAAATGTGGAGCTTATGTCCCTGGGGCTTATGTCCCTGCGCCGTAACAAACTATGTGACCAAATTAATATACCTCCTTTCTCATGGGATGGGGTATAGAAAAGCTGTAAAAATTGATGCATAATTTCGACTTGACACCACCTGCAAAGCGTATTCGAGTCGACTCCAACCGCGTTTCCATGCAGTGGAAGTCGGGTTCGACTCAGCATAAAAACACGATAATAATTGTTTCGTTTTATCCAAAAAACTTTGAATTCGTCCTTTTACCCCAGAGCTCCGATTTCAGCGCTGTATTTTCTTTTCTAGTCTTAATGACTGATATAAAATCTTTAAAATTTTTATTCTGTTACGATGTAAAGGAAGCCGACTTTTTTGACACAACACTGTACACGTACTGTACAGGCTATAACTATTTTTATGACACTCCTCCAGAAAATATCTCTTAAAGAATTATGTGATCCAAAAAGTGATTTTTGGATGTGTTTGAATCTTTTTTCTTTGACCGTGTTGCGTTGCTGTGTGGATCGTGATTTTTATTTGATTCAAAAACACTAATATTGAACGCTTTAGAGCATTAAGGCAGGGAAAAACCCAATGCTCGTTTATGAAGTAATCCTTCTGTCCAACTCAGAAGAAGATAGGAAGAGCTAGATACCGCTTCTTGAAATTTGCTTTTGGAAAAATAATAAGCCTGGCAGGTGTTACATAAAATGCAAAATTTTCTGCAAGTGTGTTCAGATATGCATTCTTCGAACATGCCGAAGTAAAGACTTTCATAAAAATTAAGACCAAGGCCCAAGCCATAAGTATATGGCGTATATTATTCACAAGCTGCTCGAGGATTTTTTTTTTACGTAAAGAGATATGAAACCTTTCTGGATACCCAACGGAGAGTCACCTTTGGCAACCACTGCAGTAATAATTCATAAAAAAAAAACTAATAACTAAATGTCCAAAATAGCACTCCGCAAAGCTTTTATCTTGCCAGTTCCGAAAAAAGTGAATGACGCAAGGAACATAACTGCAGTAACTCTAGTTCTAAAACTGATTCCACAATTTTCTAAATCACCTCAATTAAGCACTTAAAAAAGTGTCATAACTTAGTCACTGAATCAATAAGTCAACCCTATTGTCCCTTCATTAACCAAGTGATGCCCTTTTATCCACAATTTCTCAGTAAGTCATTCACTTACTCTACTTTCTATAGAACGAAAGCAAGTTAATGAATCCACTTTGACGTCAAACCACAAGGGCACCCACTGTGTTTAACAAGACCAAAGAAAATGATTTTGCCTTCTAGCTAGCCGTCTTCGACTCTGCCTTTTGTGGTGGAGTCCTTTTGATATCCATTTAAAGAAAAAGGTCTTTATTAATTGCGCTTGTTGGAAGGATACTTCACATCAAGTGGCTGTTGGGTTGTGTCCTTGAGTTTTTCTTCGCTTTGACCTTAAACCGTCCATAGCATTGAGGGTGCACCTCGATTGAATGCGGTATGGGTAACATCACCCTTTGCTCCGCCACGTTAAGAGCTTTCCTTTTCGCTTTTGCTTTAAGTCGTGATACCATAGCCCAATGGAAATGCAGACGTGTGGCACGATTTTTGTGTTGTGCTGGGTCTATTTGCTACAGTTTAATTATGATCGCGGCTCACAACCACAGCGGTAGTGAGAGCAAACATTCGCCAGCGTTCGAAAGCACAGACGATGCTTCAGCAAGGTATATGTGAGTTACACCAAGTGAGGCGTAAATGTTAAAGCCTACACTGTTCCGCAATATCTTTCAATGCATCGCACGCGCACCTACATCTGCAACCGAAAGAGCCTCGACGTGTGAAACCAAACCACTTTCTTCGTTGATTGCAATTTCATTTCCCAGGAGACGAGATCCTCCCAGAATGAAAGTATGCAGGCTGCATTTATCAGGGGGCTCCCCCTTTTGCTCCCTCTCACCGAATTAATATTCTAGAGTTTTGTGTGCACAAGCAGAATTCGTCACGGTGAACGATGGTGACGTTGTTTCTGGTGAACGCGAAGACGTCTGCCAGAATACCACAATACGTATCACTTTGCGATGCATGTGAATCATGGCCTGACTAATAGGACTGCATGTTGACAGAGGAGCATTAGCATGGTGAGCACTGTTTCTTGCTTTCTTTCTTCTGTCTTATAGGTAAAGGTAGTCGTTTTTTTTCGACTTGATTCCACCAGAAATATGCTAATGATTCGAATGGAGCACCTTAACGAATGTGAAAAGTAAACCGTGCACGGATGGTTCCACACGACGAAGAACTATGGGGAAAGCATATATCTCAGAGGTCTTAGTGAAAGGATTCCGCTTACAGCTGAACTAAAGTTTTCCTTTCTGCGGCATAAGCTTTCTATTTATTTTAGGCAAAAAGGTATGTACATATACGTACTGGGTAGGTACACGAAATTAAACTTTCCGTAAAGAGGTGTCCACACTTTGCGCTAATTTTTGGAGCTTACAAGCTTCGTTGAATGGTATGGTTGGCTTTTGGTACAAACCTTAACTTGATTGCCATTTAGTATAGGAATTCTTCAATATAACGAGGACCATCTTCTTCAATCTTTTCCTTGGTCGGCAGAGGTATCATGTCCGAGGGTGCGTATGTACCCAATTACGAAATCAAGAACCAGAAATAATTGTCGCACTTCTCTGCCGCTTTGATTACTCCCTTGTCGGTCGCAATTTAATTCGAATTTGATGCCTGTTCTATCTCCTTGTTGAGTCCGCTCATCGCCTTCATGCATGCCTGCACATAAAAGATCGTGATCATAAGTGCCATAAAAAAAGCAAAACGAACGCACAACTAAACGCTGCCTCCAAACACCAGTGGGCAAACTAGCCAAGCAATCATCACAGATTCGCAGATTATTACCCAGGCAGCCCTACTATGCAAAAAATTCTGAATCTGAGGCAGAATCTTCCGACCCTATAACGTGCGCATCATATTGGACCTTCGGAGCTTGGGTATCAAAATGTGTACGGCTGCCTCATAACGAGACTACAAGGCAACCGGTTCATTTTGAAATTAACTCACGCGCACCTCCACTAGGTATGCAGCCAGAGAGTTGAGCCGATGTAAGGGATAATCCAGAATCTGTTCCGTTTGCGTTGTCCTGCTTCCCGTGTGTGTGCCGCAATCCCAATTATTGTGTACGCAATTTTCTTCCAGCCGGATAACAATGACCATCTACGGATTTTTCAGCTCTGCATCCACACGCGTTGTTGCATCCATTTAACGGCCGACTACCAGACCTATGGTGTTCTGAATGAGGTGCTACGGAAGCTCGGAGCGAGAGTCCAGTATCGAGAAGTTGTCCTTTGTACCATACAAACCACATCGTCGTCGTCATCGATTTCATCGCCACATTAGAGCTCCATCGTCATCGTAGTCGTCCTCGAGATGGCGACACACAGTGTTCGGGCAATTTTCGAGAGATGAGCCTTTACGCACGGATAAACGCTCCATGCTGCAACAACAACTTACTATCCTCGTGGTTCACATAATCCAAATCGAGGATACGAACTGTGCATACTCTGCCTGCGCCTTGGAATGTATGCGCAATTATTTATTATTCACTTGTTAAGGGTACATGCTAGATACTTGTTGCATATACTTTCGGGTTGAATATGGTATTAGATCGCGTAGCCTTTTCCCGTGGACGCGGCATGCGGCCTTCTCTCTGAAGTTCTTATTCCATAGATATCCAAGAGTATTAACCTAGGAAGGGAACAATGCTATGGTTGACTCGAAGAGGAACTCATTTAAGATGTTGCCATCGGCATAAAGGACGACCAACAAAGACTTGTGGTAAGTGTGTGGGTTTTGGGACCCCACCATGTCGGATATACAAAGTAGATACTTTTGGGCAGAACGGGATTTCGTTTGGGTTGTGCTTGTTTGCGTTAAAACACAGGCTTTTCAAAAAAGTCGATTACACTGCAAGAAAATCTCACCTTTTCACCTAGAGTTAAATTCGCAGCCTAAAGCTACAATATGTACGTTTATTGCTTCCTCGTTTTTCTTCTTCTTTATTTAGAGTATCTTTCTGGACCTAGCCAACAAGTCTCTAAGGCTGATCCTTAGCTAAGTGCGTTATGTGCTTAATTTTCTTCGAAAGCTATATTAAGGTGAATCTACCAGCGAAAACAACGCACTCCGTGCAAGCAAAATATCATTGACCATTTTACCAAGAGTCTAAAAACGGAGTAGATTTGCAACGAAGCTTTATGGAACCCCAGTTATACTGCAGAACGCGAACGTAGGGGGAGGGGGGTGGGGTTTGTGGGTTGACCCCCCTTCGAAAACCCCACTTCGAAAACCCACTAAACGACTACACCCATCTTGTACAAAGAAAGAAGTTATAGAAGACATTCAAGCTCAAGGTTCTTAAAATCTTGAAAGCCCTGGCAGCTAGTGCTCTTAATAATAATAATAAATTCTTGGAGCCCGTCAAGAGGATAAATAGACGCCAATAGAATACCAATGAAATGTCATTTGCGGCAGACGAAAATTTATTCTTATTTATTAAAAAAGGAATCTATCAGGGTCAAAATCGATCCAAAGTGGAAGGACCACAGACTTGTTCGTCAATGTAGCGATGTCATGGTGTCACATACACAAGCGTACTGACAGAAAGAGCCGCAATGCGTCAAATGCTCCCGTGAACATATCTCAAAAGATTGTTATGTAACCAGTCCGGCAATTGTGACCCAGCGAGTCACAGAGATTGCGAAATCATTAGAGAGTTGCAAAAAGACATGAAAGTCACAAGAAAAATGCTGATGATAAGGTTCCAAGCATACTACCTACTTTATGTCTCCACCGGACACTAATCCACAACTAATATGATTCTTTGATTAATTATTTTATAAAAACTGCGAGTTTTACCACACAAATCCTCTCGGTAAGTAATAAAGCATCAAGCTCCTCCTAAATCCCATTCAACCTTTTTACAAATCTTTTTCATTCCACTTTCAGTACTTTTCACACACCTTTGTGGCTCTTGAGACTCGAAAAAAGAAACTGCTTCCGTGCAACCCGGTCTGCGCAAATACGTGTTCTATTGGGACTATTGCTCGCTCCTGGGAACTGTCAACATCACTCTCTTTTTAGAAAGGTGCGTGCGTCAAAAATAACCTTATTTTTGTCCGGAGGAGACACATCGGGATTTATTGTAAATCATCTCCCACTACTATGTCTCCACCAGTCATAAAACTGTGATGAGTGGGAATCGATTACAAATAAATCCCGAAGAGTCTCCACCGGAAAAACATAAGATTAATTTGACACGAGCACCGTTTTCTTGACACATAGGCGAGGTTACAAAATTTGCTCGTAAACTTTGCAATCATCTTAATAAACGTTACTATGACGAAATTATACGAAATCTGGAGAAAAAAATCTTGCGCGCGAGTCCTTTGGATCAAGCGTTATAAGGAGACATATACAAGAAACGGCGGTCTTGTAGGCGCCTTTGTTTGAAAACAATCCGTCAAAAACGAATGCTACGGAAACTAGAACTAGGTAAACTTGTTTAGGGATCTTAGATGTAGTCCGATTAAAATTAAAAAGTTTTTTCCATTGAGAAAGAATCTTATACTATGTCTCCACCGATAATTTGAAGAAGATGAGCGGGAGACGATTAAAATAAATCCCAAAGTGGCACCATCGGACAAATATAGGATCAATTTGATACGGAAACTCTGTTTCTGTCATTTTGGCTCTCAAAAGAGAGTGACAATGTCATTTCCAAGGAGCGAAAACGATTTCCTCACTAAAAGTCACAATAGAAAACGTGCTTGTGACAGATTTTTCGTACAGGGACAGTTTCAGTTTCCTTTTTTGATTCTCAAACTGTGCAGAAAATAGGTTTGTGAATAGGGTGAATGGGATTTATGAGAGGATTTATTTTTAATCGCTTGCCGAGAGGATTTAAATTTGTATGGTAAATCGCGTGATTTGTAGAGGATTTAATAAAGAGTTATATTAATCGACGATAAGTGCTCGGTGGAGACATGGTATTACACAAATTCAATCCTCATAGTGCCTCTGAAGTTTTTTTTAACTACTATAAGGTTATAAGGTTTTAAACTCATCAATAAATGTAAATCATACAAATGCTAAAACGGCTTAAATTAGATCAAATCACCTAAAATATGCGTCTCTGTGTGAAAATTATTATAAACTTGAACTTTGCTCTTAACTGAAAGGAGTCCATGCATTGCTTTTAAGCAGAATACAAATGAGTCCGTCTTAATTCATAAGGGAATGAAATATTCCGATTGGGTACATAGGTTTCCAATTTTAGGCAAAAATAAAAAAAAAACATTACATCATTATTGGTTTAAGGTAATTTCCTTCTTTTTTCTCAGTGCTTTTATAGTGAACCTATTAAACCTTTTGCAGGTGTGTAGGTTACCTTTGGTCTTCTCTAACTTTTCTCAGTGCATAGAGTTCCACGACTTGCCGTGGGACATTTTTCTATTTTCAATCCAGCAGCGCTCCGAATATATCAGCATACGCAATGAAACAGTAACTTCTGAGCGCTGGAGCCAACGCTTGATCGCGATCTTGCATTCATGTATTCACGTTGCAAATTTATGTACAAAAGGAATTCCACAGTGCTTTGTGTGTAATACCTTAAAGGTCCAGCAGTCGGGAATAAATGTGTGCCTTAGAGGGTTTAGCTACCGCGACGGCTTCAAAGTGCCCAGCCCCAGCATGTGCATTATTCCTCGCCAAGACGTGTAAACTAACCACGTGTAACAAAAGACTGAACATCTCAATTAACTGCTCTCAGCTTTCACAGTATCCGTGGAAGAGTATAACCAATTCCCGCGATGCTGTATAGGAAAGCCTAGGAGCAAAGCCATGCATAAAGTAAAATCCAGCGCATAGCAATCAGGAGTGTCCCAGCATCGCCAGGGACCCTCAGTTAATATTAGCATTTAGCCTGATACATGATCGTGGTGGGATCCTGCTTACGCGCTAATTATTCAAATTAATTGCGCTGCTTAATAATTTGCGGAACGTGCTAGCGCGCGAAGGAGCCTTACACCCAGCGAAGTCTTGTGGATGCCAAATAAAGACACAGTAGGATCCAAACTAACGATCTGTAATTAATACAAGGTAACAGGCTCACACTGGCTGCAGAGTAGGCGCACTGCAGCCGTACATTGCACTAAGATCCAACTTAATTGAGTTGTTCGGTGTCTATGGTGCAAGCGTTGGAAATTTGCACTTGCACACATATCCACACGACGCGGTACATGTCACATTGACATGCGCGAAGTCATTTAACGGAAGCAGGTTCGTTAAAGAGACAATTTTTACGAATTTACATATATTTTCACTTGTTCAATCCGGAGGGAAAGCGCAAGGACATAATGCGTGATGCTGGTATGTGTATGTGCTGTTCTGCGTAAGGTTGCTTGTACTCTGTCCAACGTGTCAGGCTTCACAGGGCGATGTTTCGTAAATTGGATCCCCGGAACCCATCGCCGTGCGATCGTATGTGCGCCTGTGTGGCTTCTTGGAAAATTATTGAAGGCTGACAGATTTGCAAGTCAAAGAGGTGTGTCGTCGATTGGCGCCCGCTTTATGCACTAAGCGGATAATTTAGATAAGGGGCTTCGTACACCACGACTGGCTATCGTTTAAATTGGATTAATTCAGTAATTAATAATGAAAAGGATCCATGGAAGGCTGGAGAATGTGATGCTAATGGAGGTGTAATGGACTATTGATACGTTGTATGGAAGTCTAGTATGATGGATTTGCGAGTAGTGAATAAAGAAAAGAAATAATTTAAGATGACTTTGCGATAGGTAGGACAAAGCATTATAAAAGGCGAACCAATAGATTTGAGTAAGGTCTTTTCATTGTCTGATAAAAAAAACCTAAGCGAATGATTCTACTGACAATTTGTAAGCTAATAGCATTATTTAAAGACGATTTATGAGCACCAAAAACAAGACACCTTGAAATGAGACAAAGACTGTATTGCCATACAGTCAAAATAAAATAAGATTTTAGATCGTGGCAATCTCGACATAAGGATGAATTGAGGACCAAACAGAAAAAAGAAGAAGAGTTATAAACTCCTCACTATGTGGAGTGAGTTTATAATTTCCCAAAACTTCCCAAGGGCTCCAATAGTGATGCTTGTTAAGACACTACTTCGAACAATCGCATCCTAAAGTGGCATACAGCGTGCATTGGATACTTGGTTGCTTTTGACATACTAAAGTCATATTAAGAGCGTTTTCTTTTCCCAATAATGCTTCGGGGGCTTGGACACTTTGTTTGTTAGCCCGTTCGTTGGCCTTACAGGTTATAAGCAAGCGTTCCTGTCATAGGTCTGTAACGTGGTGGCTGACGGGCCAATTCCGAAATCACCTGAACCAACCTGGGGGACTAATCTGAAAACTAGGGTTGATCGTTGATGGTGAATGAATGGCCCAGAAAAATTGGGGCCTGGGGTGGCGATGGTGATGGTGATGGTGATGGAGATGGTGATGGTGATGGTGATGGTGATGGTGATGGTGATGGTGATGGTGATGGTGATGGTGATGGTGATGGTGATGGTGATGGTGATGGTGATGGTGATGGTGATGGTGATGGTGATGGTGATGGTGATGGTGATGGTGATGGTGATGGTGATGGTGATGGTGATGGTGATGGTGATGGTGATGGTGATGGTGATGGTGATGGTGATGGTGATGGTGATGGTGATGGTGATGGTGATGGTGATGGTGATGGTGATGGTGATGGTGATGGTGATGGTGATGGTGATGGTGATGGTGATGGTGATGGTGATGGTGATGGTGATGGTGATGGTGATGGTGATGGTGATGGTGATGGTGATGGTGATGGTGATGGTGATGGTGATGGTGATGGTGATGGTGATGGTGATGGTGATGGTGATGGTGATGGTGATGGTGATGGTGATGGTGATGGTGATGGTGATGGTGATGGTGATGGTGATGGTGATGGTGATGGTGATGGTGATGGTGATGGTGATGGTGATGGTGATGGTGATGGTGATGGTGATGGTGATGGTGATGGTGATGGTGATGGTGATGGTGATGGTGATGGTGATGGTGATGGTGATGGTGATGGTGATGGTGATGGTGATGGTGATGGTGATGGTGATGGTGATGGTGATGGTGATGGTGATGGTGATGGTGATGGTGATGGTGATGGTGATGGTGATGGTGATGGTGATGGTGATGGTGATGGTGATGGTGATGGTGATGGTGATGGTGATGGTGATGGTGATGGTGATGGTGATGGTGATGGTGATGGTGATGGTGATGGTGATGGTGATGGTGATGGTGATGGTGATGGTGATGGTGATGGTGATGGTGATGGTGATGGTGATGGTGATGGTGATGGTGATGGTGATGGTGATGGTGATGGTGATGGTGATGGTGATGGTGATGGTGATGGTGATGGTGATGGTGATGGTGATGGTGATGGTGATGGTGATGGTGATGGTGATGGTGATGGTGATGGTGATGGTGATGGCGATAGTGATGGTGATGGCCCAACTAACATTTTAGCTTTAAAATGAGCTCTAATAAAGCTTTACAAGATGGTGATGGCCCAAACAATATTTTAGCTATAAAATGAGCCCAAATAAAGCTGTAAAAGAGCCTTTAAAGAGTTATGTGCATGAGTAAAGCTCTTAGAATTTCACTCTTGTAGAGTGTTATTAAGCTCTAAACAGATGTGCAGAAATTTTCGTGCAGCAAAAATAAATTACACAGGCTCTCGGCAGGCGAACCCAGCTACTGCAGTGGTTGCAGTTACTGCTCGATGTCTCTATTTCTAAAGTTTTAGAAATATTTAGTTCCTTGGTGCCTAGTTTCATTGCAGCCACAATGAAAACAAAAAAAAATTAAATATAAGATACCTGGCATCACTGATAGCGTCAAATCTGAAAGTTTTGACTGTTTGTTGACTGACAAAAAATTCAATACAGAGCAAGTGCGTTTTCCCGCCTTAGTTTTATTGGTCAGTTTTTGTTTACTTTTTCACCCAGTTGACAAGTATATCAAAACTGGATGACAAACTTGTTTAGAACTTTTCATAGTTAATGTCAAAAAGGGTGCACATCCGTTTTAGAGGCAGTGCTGCTAGCAGTGATACGTGCAGAACCGCTGCTCATCTCTTTTGAGCTTTAGAGTCTTCTTAGAGCCTTACAAGCGTTAAATGCCCAATTTTAAGAGTTTTTAAGCTCTGATAAGGAATTTATAAACTTGTTATGAGAGCTGTTTTCTCGTTGCTACCTCTGCCAAAAAGAAAGGAAGATATAATGCTGCAAGCTAAATCTTTTAATAGTTTCATAAGAACATAAAGATGAAAAGAGAACAAAATACTTTAAAAAAAATGAACATGCTCTTATTAAAAAACTTAAACTCTACAAGAGTTTCAGGGTTATAACAAGCATCTTATAAGAGCCCATTAAACTCTTCTAATAAGAGTTTAGCGCTTCAGGAGTTATACTCCCTTAAAAAGAGTGTTACGAGATCATTTTTGAGTCTTATGACAAAATTTTATGCTCGAAGAGTGTCAAGAGCATAATGAGAGTCTAGCAAGTGCTATTTCGACGTTTTTAGCATGTAGGTCTCAAGAGTATGTTAGTGGGGGGTGATGGTGATGATTATGATGATCATTAATGATGGTGATGGTGATAAAGGCGACTCTAGTATCTAAATAAGCTCCTAAGCAACGTGTTATGCAGTGTGATTCGGATAAGACATGGAGTGATAAAAATGTCGAGCATACAGGTTAGGTCAAGAAAAGAAAAAAAAAAATAATGGGAGGGTGGTCTTACCCCGTGTTTAGTCAGTGGGACTTAAAAAATGCCTCTTTTTTTTAACCTCTTCTTTCTACACGCTCTAGTTTTTGTTAAACCTTGAATAACCCTGCATATTTTTTCGACGAGCGAAATTTTTTAGCGAAACGGAATCAGTTTTTGTATCAGTTCACCAACATGAGCACTTAAAGAACTACGACAATGCTTGTCCTGATTTCGGCAGCTCTTACTTTCAATCGTAGCACAAGTGAATAGCTCATGAATCTTGGCTTCGTCTCTGGCTGACTCTTACTATTACCACTGACCACTAACATTACCACATCGCTCATTAACATGACATAATTAGTCCTGAGCATTTGTGTTCGAGCACCAAGGAGCAACACGAATTCGAGTCGGCGTTTTATGCTGATTCTTCCACACCGACTTGTTTCTTTCGATCCGCCTCAGACAACATTAGTTTCGACAACAAGGTATGTTGCGTATTTTCAAGAAAGCCATTAATCTGCAATTGATTTGTTCGGCTTTTTAATGTTTCCTGTAAATCTGCTTGGAACTCGTCCAACATCGAATGCATCTGGTGGTCGTAATAAAAGTTGAAATCATAAAACAAATCACAACTCGTCATTATGTAGCTGGCTGAACTTAGCAACATGTTCACGACATGCAACAGTAAAAATAATCAGCGTATTCGAATGAATACAATTTGCACGTCAATTAAACAAGGGACCCCAACAAGAGTCAAACTTATTAGCTCAACATGTGAGCTCATTGCCCAATGCACAGCGATGCAACCAACATTGAGTTGGTACATCAAATGTGGCCATTAGTTAAATCATCGTCTTCATAAATTGCCAAAGCAGCATGACAGCGACAGAAGTGATTCCATTACAGATATACTCCAAGTCGAGTCATCTCAAGCAGCGAAACTGTCCCATAGTTCGATCGAGGTTTCCCTTTCAATATCTTATAGTGCAGTGCACGTTCGATTACTGTGTTCTCGTTGACATACGATAACGTTCAATTAACGACAAATAGTCCCGAAAAGAAGCCAAGCCACCAAAAGAGCAGCCACCACATGCGGAGCGGCAAAGCCGTAGCTGACCTCGCGCTCAACAAGAGACCGATTGTTTCGCGGCATGCGAAAGGTGCTCTTCCAGCCGCACCAAGCGGCTCGAATCGATAGATTCCGTGTGACACTCTAGGCCATCGACCATGTGAGTGTATTGTGCACCCGGCAAGGCACGTAAATGAAAATGGAAAATCCGAAAAGTGAATTCCTTTTGGAAAAAACGTCATATAACCATGGGCGCTGTGGGTATAAACGTAACGAGCTCTAAGCCACCAGCTTACAGCATACAAAGCTCATGACAGTTGTCATTGTCAACCGCTTGAAGCTGAAGATTTATAGCTTCACGAAATGGTTGGGAGCCGGGGTCTCACACACCCTCCCAGCAGCGGCAGCAAGTTGTGCTGCCTATCGACGAGTCATAACAATCCTCAAACCAATTGCTCCGCGAGCCTGTAAAAGTCTCTGAGCGGCATTTGAAAGTATTTCGATAATTTTTACGACTCCGTTTAGCTTTGGGGAGTTGGATATCGAATGGAGCTGTGCGCACCAATAATCGTTGCATGCTCGATGTCGTTTTCAATTTGAAATCGATTTTACATTTCTCTTAATTTATACCCTCAGTTTGCTGGGTGTTATTGCAGCGGCCGACAACTGCTTGCGAGTAGAAACTGCTATTGACATGTTTGGTTTTCCTGGTCAACTTGACAGCGAAAAATTAATATGCAGTCTTCTATGCAAGCATCATGGCTTTGTGGAGCAGTCCTTGGCCGGCTGGCCAAATAGTCATTTCGAAATGACTTCGAGATCGGAATAGAAAGTGAAATGAACTGGTTCTGACTGGGTTACTGGAGTATTCATATTAATAAATGGGTGAGTGCTACATATAATAATCCTCATGTAGGGTATGAGGATCATAAATGGCGCAACCTTGTGACGTGCCATCTCTTATTATTGTGTTACACTGTGGACCAGTCTACCCCTAAAAGGAAAACCTTTTTTGTAGAATTTTGATTTGACCAAATCAAAATTCTACAAAAAAGTTCAAATTTTGATTTGAACTTCGAGTCTCATTTAAGTAGAATTCCCAAGGTGCTTCCGTAATAGAACAGAAAAAATAGATCGATGCTGTTTTGCCATATTTTCAAACAAATTCGAAATGACATTTTCGCGCGATGATAACAAAAAAAATCTTTGGAAGTAAGAACTTGCGGAAAAAGACCGTCAAGTAGAAAAAAGGAGAGCGGCCCGTGCGTCGGCTTGTGTTGAAGGCTAAGCTCATTTTTGTTATGCAGTTTTTGAAAATTTGTTTTTTATTTATTAAAATTACATTATTATGCTTATATTCTCTTATATACTTTTTCGTGGTTTTAAGTTTTCTGTTCTTATATAGGGTGATTTGTCAGTTACTTTACTCTAAAAAATTGTGTCAAAGAACGCAATTACTACAGAAGTTGCAAGCTTGAAATACTGGTTAGAGAATTTTAGTCTTTGCTTGACGGAAAATGGGAGGTTTTTTAGTTAGTAAGAGTCTTACACTATAGTTAGTCCTCTTAGGTCCTCTTAGGAGGTACCTAACAGCTGTTATTTGTAAGTACATTTTTAGCGATCCATCCGAAAATGGGCAAAGGATCTCTTATGGTATCACAACAGTGTTCATCCTTCCGTCCGTCGATCCAATCGCGTTAAGCTCCGGCAAAAGTGAGAGAACCCAAGTTGGCAATTTTTTTAAGCACTAATAACGGTTAAATTTACAGTTTGAAGGAAGAATGGGTTAAATGTTTTTCAGTTATTGTTTAAGATGATATCTGCAAGATATGGTCGGAAGAAAGCATGCCCGACGAATGGAACCTCAGCATTGCTTGCCCGATCCTGAAGAAAGGAGACGCTCTGAGTTGTGCCAACTACAGAGTCTACAGAGCCAACTACCATAAGTCTTCTTTACATCGCATACAAGATCTTTTCTGCTGTACTGTGTGAACGCCTGAAGCCGTTTGTCAACAATCTGATAGGCACATATCAATGTGGCTTTAGGCCAGGAAAGTCCACCATCGATCAAATATTCACACTGCGGCAGATCTTGGAGAAAACCCAGGAATTCCAAATCATCTATAGAGATGAGCTATATAGCGCAATGTCTAGTTTTGGCATCCCTGCCAAACTCGTCAGTCTGTGCAGGATGACGATGAAAAACTCACGCTGTTCCGTCAAGGTCGGCAAAGACCTCACCGACCCCTTTGATGTCAAAAAAGGATTTAGACGAGGCGACGCGCTGTCATGCGACTTCTTTAACATTATACTTGAGAGAATTGTGCAGATCTCTCGCGCCAACACCAGAGGTACAATCTTTCAAAAGTCCGTTCAACTATTCGCATACGCAGACGACATTGACATAATCGGTAGAACAAAGCGTGATGTCAGTGAAGCCTTCGTGAGTATTGGGACGGAAGCGGCGAATATGGGTTTAGCAGTCAATGAGGGCAAAACCAAGTATATGCTGTCATCAAGAAAAGACACCCAACACCGACGTCTTGGACAAAACATCACCATCGACAGCTATAACTTTGAGGTAGTTAGGGACTTTGTCTACCTGGGTTCCGCTATCAATTCAGACAATGACACCAGCGCTGCAATCAAACGAAGGATAACTCTTGCCAATCGCTGTTTCTTTGGGCTAAGAAGGCAATTGAGTAGCAAAGCCCTCTCTCGAACAACTAAAGTGTCCATGTATAAGACCCTCATCATCCCAGTCCTGCTTTACGGTGCAGAAGCATGGACCCTGTCAATGGCGGATGAAAACACTTAAGGCTGTTTCGAGAGTAAAATTCTTCGGACGATTTACGGTCCCGTCTGCATAGACGAAGAGTGGAGGAGGAGATATAACATCGAACTGTCGGGCTGTACAGCGATACCGACCTAGCCAAAAGAGTCAAAACACAACGTCTACGATGGCTGGGTGATCTAGAGCGGATGGACACCAACGCCCCGGCCCGGAAAATCTTCGAATCCACACCGCATGGACGGCGCGGTAGAGGAGCACCAAGACTCAGGTGGCGCACGCAAGTGGTACCTTAAGTAAGTAAGTATGTTATTGTTTAAGAAGTTACTTCAGGTACTTCAGAAGTTACTTTTTAAAAGTATGGCCTGGTTGGGTTCTTTGACACTTCCACAATAAATTTTGTTTTTCTACGGCTCATCGTTCAGGAGTTACAGTGCAATTGGACGGACAGGCGGACGGAGAGACGGACAACGTAGAGATACCATAAGAGGTCGTTTTTCCATTTTTGGACGGATCTTTAAAAACAGAACTCAAAACCCTGCTTACATGAGTTCTGGAAGCAACCACATTTTTTGCTTCCAGCGTTGTGCAAATAGGTACCATCCTATCTAGAGAATGTTGAACTCCCAACCGGGCTATCTCAAAAAATGAAACCTAAAAAGAAAGCAATAACCCAAATATTCTCAATCATTATAAGTATGTATGGGATCCTGCTCTCATACATATTATGTCTCGTGGACTTATGTCCCTGTGATCGAATAAAAATGCCCGCAGTAACTGGTGCTTTATTTCATTCTCATTAGAGGGTTATATCCTTTGGCCAATGCTAAAATTACTTTCTATATATAGTCGCTCCTCTTTGGCGAGATCTTTATATATAGTCGTGTATAACCGAAGTTTTGCTTTGCACATTTTGCCTTCACACTGTCAATTGGGTTCTCTTCTTCTCCATGCTCCTTGAACTCCGGATGCTCCAGCCCGCTTCATTGTCGAACATCAGCTTAAGTAAAGTACGCTTAAAACGCACCCTTGTAAGCCACATTGAATGACAATTAGATGAGGTTACAGAAGCAGTCCTCCAGACCAAATAAATGCTTATAAATACATATAACTTCTTATCCAGCCTAGAAGCTTAGCACTTTTGTCACGACAAATTTGCAAGGACACAGTTTAATTATACTGCCTTTAATTTAATCAGAAAGTACATGTGAAGCTAATTAACAACGTCGCCTTAATTCTTAAACCCTTACTTTGTAGCTCAAAAACAACATGTTGTGAAAGATTTATAACCCTTAAGTCAAAACTAGTCCCCACAAAATAAATCTGTGGTTAAGTTCAGTCAAACTGCCCACAAGCACTTGTATAAAATGCATGTACATGCGTTCGTGTCCTTCGGAACATGTGTTTCGAAAATCGTCCAAACGAGTTGACTAATTAAGCCCCCGGGAGGCTACTTGTTCCCGGATTTTTGACAATTAATAACTGCATTTGTCCACACATAAGGGAAAGCACGTTGAATGAGCTCCAACGTCGTCGGCCTATTGCTGCTGCCTGCGCCCTATGGAGAGTTTTGTTCGATCTCAGGTCTTCAGGCGTGCACACACTTTGATTAATCACCTCGGTGCGGATAATAAATTAAAAATCTCAGCAATTTTGAAAGTCAATTAATCAACATTCCCTTTTTGGCAAAGAGAGTGTGCGTACGTATATCTACTTACCCACCAGTCCAGCAGGAAACTCCATCATATGGTAACTTCGGGCCGTCTTGCAGCATTTTAGTGATTCAGACTTCAGCTGACCTGGCAGCTACTAGCCGATGGCTAAACCGACAACGTAAACATTTGCAATTGCGCTTTTACTTACAACTTCCGTTTTGATCTCGTTTCTTTCTTTCAATTCGAAGCATAAATTGCTCACCACAGAAGCAAGAGCATTTCTGATATCACAATAAGATACTTCGATACTAAGATATGAGGCTCGCATCAATGTATCTCCCTGAACGACCAAAAGTTGGTGGTTGGGACGATGTGGTCACTGCTCAACTTTTCATGCAATGTGCAACTTCAATGGAGACTCTTAATGGGATCATTTAATGATGACTTAATTTCATCCAGGTGCATCCTAAGTACGAATGAGTTCTTCTATTGCCGACACACGGTTCCTATGTAGCACCTCATCAGTGAGGTGTTTCAAATGACTGTGCTGCGGTGAGCATTAAGTGGTTCAATAATAATAGATTTGTGGCTTCCTTATCCTTTTGTTGCAAGTAATTAAACGCGATATGTTATTAGGAAAAATTTGCTTTGAATAGAGATTGTCCAGCGCAGTGTGGTGCCATTCACGCTAGATGTCTTACTCAGAACTGGAATTAGATGGCTCAAATAGGAGATCTTTTATGCAACAAATTTATCGTTAATTGGGTGATCTTACAGTGGGATATTGTATGAATAGTATTCACTTGAGGCTTTTGATCTCACATATTTCTGCTGCGATTTTGAGATGAGCTATCGGCTAAAGTTCTTAAAGAGAGCTTGAGGCATTAGGCCTTTGATCTCGACACCTGAAATGAGCTGATTTGTGGAGTTAGTCCTTAACGTTTTGTTAGTCCTTAACAATGGATGCGCCCTTTTGCTTGGGACTTTGTTGTACTTTAGCGGATTAATGAGATTGGAGCGATTTTGTAGAGGAATTGGGTTCATTGAGTCTATTAAGGAACCTTCTTAGATCCTCAAAATGAAAATATACATTTACCGCTCAAAGTGCCGCTCTCTTGAAACCTCCCAAGTCCTAAGCCCTTCTAGAGAACTGCCTGTACCCCATAGGGCGCCTGCCCAATCGGTGGATAGTGGATCGCTTAATCGCCCATGGTGGTGTGCACCGGCATAAAAAATCACCGGGTAGACCTAAACCAGCTATTCCCAAAAAATCCAGGAGCGTTTGCCTCAAAATGATCGGTTTGAAGGTGACGTCTATTATCCAGGTTAGGATCGGCTGAAGTAGGCTCCCGTGGTTCTTGAGTTGGTGGCGGAGGACCATGAAAGATAAAAGAACCCCTTCACTTAGCCGCGCACTCGATCCTCGAGTCTTTAAAGGATATGCGATTATAGAAAATGAAAAGAAAATATTTCCCTGGCGGCCTAGACCGATCATTAATAGTGGTCTATTGTCTGCGCGTCTCGAGTTCCATCCAGCGTACGATAGTTCTACTCAAGGACTTAGTTTCTCTCTTACGTGCTTTCGAGCTC
This sequence comes from Neoascia interrupta, assembly GCA_947623515.1. Classification (NCBI taxonomy): domain Eukaryota; kingdom Metazoa; phylum Arthropoda; class Insecta; order Diptera; family Syrphidae; genus Neoascia; species Neoascia interrupta. The sequence goes on along the minus strand of OX392463.1, from coordinate 216,155,462 downwards.
AGCGGAGTCCTTATAGACTTAAGGGGTAGAGACGCATTCACCCTTGGCCAAAATCTCCACCACATGTGATTCCATGGCTAAATGGCCGTTTGGCTGTCAGAAAAGATGGTAATGGTCTTGTTTTCGAGCCTGTGTTTCAGTATGGCAGCTTGGATTGTGGTTGCCAGCTTCGCCTGAAAAATACTGCAGTCGTCGTTGATCCGGAATGATTTGCTTAATTCCAAAGCCTCACAGAAGATGCTTGCGCCTGTTCCGATGTCCATGTTAGAGCCGTCGGGATAGACGGCGACATCGACATCTTCTGCGATAGTCAGTCCACCCATTCGCATCTTTTAGGAATTCTGGTAGCGAATCTCATGTTGAAAGCGTAGCCCATAGCAACCTTACAACCGCTATATCTATACATCCAGTGTCCCATATTTAGATGCAGTCCCGACGTGCTATCGAACGTTCTGCGATTTTGATAGCGGTAACTTAATCCTCCCCATTCTTGGTGTCCTAAAGGGTGTTCCTCTGCTGGCGTTTCGTCTAGTGCAAACCACCACTACTACTACGCTATGCAGTGCACAGATTTTAGCGTTTTATGTATCCATACTCGACCTACACCAGTAACTCTTAGCTGAATTAATTTCGTGGTTAACACGAGGAGTTCGGTCTGTACCGCGATGACAAATGACAGGAAAATATTGAGTTGATGGGCTGAGATTTTGTGCACGCTAGGGGTGAACTTGTTTTTTTAGGGACAATGCTGAAGTTGCGGACAATCCAAGTTGCCCTCTGTAAACGATTGTCTCACGGTTTTTCTCCAATTTTTATCATTGTTCTAGAACTCTTTGCTAGCTTTAGCAAAAGCTAATTTTTTAAAACTATCGATTTAGCTCAGCTGGGAGAAGTGCGATGAAATGCTTGCCTCATCAAAAAGAAGACAATCCAGATACCTATTAAGGTTTGTTAAATAAGGTTACAATGTTACTTTGCCATTACTTAGCTTTAAACGAAACTTTTAGATGCTTACAGAACAAATGGGGACCATAAATCCTGGCTAATGGACTCTCGTGAGCTTAGAAATTTTAACTAAAATTGGGAACTGCGGTTTATTTGTTTAACTCAAATATATCCTTTTTGAATTGTTCCGAATTGGAAACATATTTCGGGAAATCGCTGAACTCTTCAACGTTTTTCTGTAGACAAACCAGTTGATTTTGCTATCAATTGCCAAATATGCAGATAGGTTAGGTTAGGTTAGGTTGATGGATGCCCTTTTGACAATAGTCACGGCTTCACTTAGACCAGCAGTTGGGTCCATTGTGTCCATTGGGAACCTTCTTAATACCTGGAACGAAAACAGAAATAGACCGCTGTTAGAAGCTCAGAGTTCCGCCCTCTTGGACCCATCCGGATTTGTATACAAATCATATATCATCAAATATGCAGATAGTAATCGATTATGTGAAACCAAAGACATTGTGCCAGCAAAGTATTTAAATTAATTGGACGTCTAAGAAGCGATTGTGGACCCAACGTTTGGAGATGGGTATATAACTTCCTTCGAACAGCAAAATTGTCTAGTACAGTCCACAACTTCGTTCTAATCTTGAACTACATCTGGCCAAAGAAAAGTGCCGCTTTCGGACTCATCTTACCCATTATCGTTTCGATCCACTTAAATACTTACTCACCTGTCACTATGCCCAGGTGATTGTTAAATTGCTTTGGCGGGGAACTGCGGTAGTGATCAGATAGATGCACACTCGAATAATATTCTAAGCGGTAGGTACACATAATTGATGATCCTAAGCAGTTTTCCACTATCTGGGGTGCAGTTAAGAATAAAATCACGAATCGTTTTAGATTGAGATCGCGCATATGAACAAAGGCTTCGCCAAGAAAATGATTTGGAGATTTCAACGCCTTAAAACGGGGTGAGTGACCCCAAGTGAACTTCCTTTTTGCCAACATCCTCTATCTGAAATTGAATCGAAAGTCTATTCAAGCAAGTTTCTACGCACTGCGATCGCTGCCTTAGTAAGTGATGATCCTCAAGACACAGCAGTTGAATAAATCCGCAATTATTGCTCGTTATGCAACAACGGAGTCGTTGTTGTTTGCTCCAATATCGATCAAAGGCGACGCGTTCGGGTGTAGATCCAAATCCGTTTCGCTAGGCCTCTCAACAAATCATCTCGTTGCAGCTGAAGTAGAGGTTCCTTCTATATATTCCATCATCGTAGGTCAAGATCCTTATCGGAGCGTTGCGTCGTTGTTGCACATAAGCTGTGCACTGCGCCATGCAGGCTGACTGGGATTAATAACTTTTGAGCGCTCATACGCGGAAATTACCGAATCAAACCTACAGCATAACAGCAACACAATCCTCTACACGCACACATAAAACGGATATGTCGAGATGACATCTTCTTGACAAACTGAAGAGAATCATTCGCAGTCAGCTTCGCCCCTAAGGACATGGCTCATGTCTTGATGATCATTTTCTGGAAACATTTCGACATCTCAAGCGAATCGTGTCTTTTTCCAGAATTACTTCACAAGGAGCGATGAAGTGCCCTGATAGAAGACAAAATAGAAATGTAATTCTCATTGGATTTGGTCTGGTTATACGTGAGGGCATGCGCACAAACCGACATTTATGTAGACGTTGAGCTCAGCGCATGCATGATCCCAAGAAGACTGTGCAGTTAATGGAGAAAACCTACTCTCATCACACGGAGTGTGTCACTCGTGTGCAGATTGGAGTCGTTGTTACCTTTATTTTCAGTTCAGCGGTACACTATGGGTTCTTGTCCTCCAGGCAGCTAGAGGCTTATTATAATCTTTCAAGTTGTCAGTTAGACATATCTTGATTGGTTTTGCAGATCCTACTACATCTCATATGAGGTCCGTCTTTGTATGGTCAAGCGCAAGCGTGAGTGTAGTCTTACTCCTTTGCATTTCAGATCTTATGGAGCTTTCCTTTTCCTATCATTTTTTTTTACGAAATAAGCAAAAAAATTTGTTACCTTTGATGAGATTTCCCACGAAGAAATAAGTTCATAACGACAAGGGACTTTAAAGACAAATTAAAAATGAACCTTAGTGTAAGAGCTTCCTCTAACACTTAGGTTCAGTTCCTTATCCTGACTGTGCATGATTTCAGGCATCAAATTAAATCATTTTCGGTGACCGTTTATCCTTAGAAGGGTCGCGAAGCGAGGGCAGCGAAATAATCCTTCCATCATTCCCGATCTTTCACCACCAACTCAAGAGAATGTTTTCCGGCTTTTCTGGAGTTTTCTTTAAATAAAAACATCTTTTCTGAGTAAAAACATAAGGGTTCCTCTGCAATAAACTTCTATATACGCGAACCCGACCCTTTTTACTTTGTATCACTGAGTAAGTTTTTAGGAGCGAATTTATATACTGACTGGCCACGCCCCAAAAAATGGACTGGGCTTAGAACTAAAACCAATTAATTCTTATTTAGTTTAAATAAGTAGAAAATGCGTCAAAGCGAAAATTATTCCTTAAAACAACATTTTATTCCTAAAAACGCCCCCTAGAAGTGGGCGGGATGGCTGTCATATATTTTTTTTTTTTGATTAAGAATCATTTTTCCTAAAAATCAGATTTTTAAATATCAAGCATATTAAAAGTGGGCATGGTCGATTGTGTGCGGCCCATTTTTCCTCTAATTAAAGGCTTTTGGTTCCTTTTGACCTTCACCAATATTAGAGCTCCTACGATTTTGCCTAGCTTGACAAAAAGGGTATTTCAAATTGTTAAATAGAGGTTGTCTCACATTGAAGCCAGTCGTGGGTTGCACACTTTGTCTGTGTAACGAAAGAACCAAACCACCCAACTAACATTTTTCCTCCCATAACACTCTACGAGAGTCTTATGAGAGTATTCTCCAAGAGCTTGCCTCTTGGAATTTGCCTCTCATAGAGTACTACGAGAGCGCTTAAGAGAGTCGTACGGGAGTTAAATGGCCCCACTTATGGGAGTTGTTTGATCTGATAAAAAGTCTTAAACTCTCCTTGCAAGAGTTATTCGGTCTCATAATAAGACAATAAGTTCTTCTTATGGGATATGAAGAGTTAGTCTTGTTTGAAAGAGAGAGAAACATATAACAAACAATTTTCGTGCCATCTTTATCATGTTGTGTGCCAAAAATGCTTTAATTTTTCATAAGGACATGAAGTGAAAAAGAGAACAAGATATACTTCTAAAAAAAATTGTTATTTTCAGTGCGCTATTTGATGGTACACCATTGTCATCAGTATTAATGACTTTAATAATATTTTTACTGAGGTTATTTATGCAAAAACTAAGTGCAACTGAAAATTTATCTGCTAAAGTTAACATTTTACTTCGATAAAAACAAAGCGCCTCAAAAATAATCAATTTAAAAAATAAATTATAAAAGATAGCTCATCGCAGGAGGGTTGCCGCATTTTCTCTGTTTTTTTCATGCAAAGTACCTCATTTTCGACTTTTATTTTCTGCCTAAGAGTATGCTATTGAAATGTGACAAGATTCGCTGTAAGCAAATTTGCTTTTGGAGACAACAGTGTTTGGTTAGCCCCCTTCGCGGGTTTGAAGGATTTCAACTCCCTTTTTTGCAGGGCTTAGCTGCTCACGCGACTTCGTCGCTCCGCTAAGGGTAGGTGCCAGTTGTCTAGCAGGCGCCTATGGCCATTTACGGGTATGTTAAAGTTGCACTCTTTTTGAACTCCTTTGGCTTATAACTTCTAAACTAATCGAGACCGATAATTTTTAATAGCATATTCGGAATCAGGACACCCAAATCCATATATAAGGATAAAAAAATCCAATACATTCCACTTCGACCTACGGTAAATTTATGCCCTTAGTTTAACAGCGTTATAAGTGAATACTGATCTATCTGGTGTTTTTTTTTTTAATCACATCTTATTTTGACAGTGACAGTTGGGGTGGAATCGGCTAAGATGATCTGTGATAAGCTATGTTACAAATCACTAAAATTCATCTTTGATCATGACAACTTTCTTGTGACAGCTCTCGATCAATCACCGTCAAAATTATCTGGTCCGCAGTTTCCAAACTTTCTGGTTAGTTGGTTTTTTTGCATACACTTAGGCTGACTATCTGGCAGGCATAAATAAAGGCAAAAGCAGATGGGCTATCTGTGGCGGATTAAAAAATACCCGACCATACCAAAAAGAAAACTGCCACGCCCCCAAAACGTGGGCGGGATATAAAAATATAATTGTTGTAACACTTTATACTAGGTGGTTGCGCATACATTTCGGGCTAAAACTCCGCCTTTTTAACTCAAAAAATCATTTTTCTGAACGCCACACCCACAAAAGTGGGCGGAGGCATATAATATCTAAAATGCTAATGCTAATATCTACAACTTTTGTCATATAATTTTTAGTCAAATTTCATTTACATTTATTGAAAAACAGTCATTTTAAGTTAAAATCCCATAAAAAAGTGTGCGTGGCCAATGAAAAAGCCGATTTTTTTCCGCTACGTCAAAGACAGTTACAAGGCAATGTTACATACCAAAAATGTGCGTAAGCACCATTGTAACATCATATAAGACATTGCCTGCTTTTATCAAAACGCGTTTTAACATAGGCTCTATCGATGCAAGATGTGTGTTTGCCGAAATATTTAAGTTTTCTCCAAAGCTCCCACTTTTGAACCAAGGTACCTGGTTGAATTTTTAAATTAGTGATGGTCGCATCGGACGGACGGACATGGCTTAATCGATTCTCTTGTCGGTCCAATTCATATCCCTTAACGCTCTTAGGGGTCTACGGTGATTACTTCACTGCGTTACAAACTATACAACAAACTTAATATACCCTTAAACTTGAAGCCGCCGGAAGTTACATACGTGGTTAAGGACACGTCAAGAAAACGAAGAGCACGTTGGGAGGCGTGTAGATGGGACCTTTTGGTTCCTAAGACCTTTTGGGAAGCTGAGCTTATTAAGAAGACCGAACTCCTGAAACTCAGCAGTAAAATGAGTTGGAGCCTGCAAATTTTAATAAGTTCTTTTTTTTTAGCAAATACCTTCATGCCTTGAATGATCTTTAGGTTTTTATACCCTTAAAGTCTCGGTAGAGTAAAAAAAACTTTAAGAAAAAGTTTCATCCCAGGAAATAAAAGGTTTAATTAAAAAGCTAACCGAACGTATCGTTGCTTATATTGGGGAGCGACCCCTATGGCAAAGCCATACAAAATTAAATTTAGCTCGCTATTATTATAATGTTTGTAAAATTGTTAATTTTTGTATCTTTTCACTTTTTAATAATAAAAGGTTTTTGCCAATTGACAATTGGTTGTTGGATACCATACGGTATATCACTTGAAGGATATCAACATCAAGCTCTTTGCTTCAAATAATATTTTTGCTATTTACTTCAAAAGCCCTTTTTCATGACATACTTTATAGCGAAGGTTTGTGGACTAGACCCACAGGACAAGACCCTCTTGCACTGTATAACTTTTATGCTTTTGAGATGTGTGAACTAAGCCCTTAAACCTTAACCTCCCTTTCAGTCAGCATCAAAATATCTCCAGCAACTCCGAATTTTTATGCAAATCGCTCGGAATAATTTCACCAAAAAAGGTTTCAAAAGCCCCATCTCATCACAGCATGTCAATCAAAATCCTAATTTACAAGGAAAACTCCAAATTGAGGACACAGTTGCAACATACAGCTGCATCATCGTTATGACTCCGATGCTAATTCGCCTCAAAACTCCCTTAGCGCGACCACGAGATAACGACGTTCAGTTGACTGAATTTTACTGCCTTGCGTCGTTTAGCATACAATTTGCAAATACCCACAGTCTTCCAATTAAACCTGCCGATCCCAAGGGAACAGAAGCGAACTACCTATTGTGTCCCTAAAAAAGAAATTATAATAACTTCACTTACAGCGACTGCTTGCTCATTGAATTGCTTCATTTTTATATGAAGGGCCTCCTCGCCAATTGACATGTACCCACCGTAGGGCATAGTTGTCGGCCCGGGGCCCTCACATCAGGTCCATCAGTGACAGGGACAAATGTTCCCCTGAAGCGGTCATACACCGTATATGAGTGCAATTGCAGCATTTGAAAGATGCGCCGAGATGCTGCTGCGGCTGTCGTCGTTCTTCCTTCGACTTAAAGAAGCGTGTAACCTATTTTTGCCAAGAATGACAAAGGATGTCATCGGCAGGATGGCATACCACTGTGCCACTGGATGTCGCCGCGCTTTTCCCATGTGCGACGTGGTCATACTCAATTGTTAAACTTTTCTGCTCGAGGGAAATAAATTGAATTTCGTTTGCATATGAAATGCACAAAAGTTTCAAAGCAAGCAAATCCCCGCAGAAATACGCCCGAACTCTGCAGAGCGGCGCAAAATCAAAATAAATAAATTAAAGCGGATAAATCCGAAATTTCCATGTAAGGGAATAAGTTATAAGGCTTTTGTCTTTCTCTGGGGCACTCTCTGGAAGTGCACATACACAGTGACTGCAACGGCCCGGAGAACGTAGCCAATCATGGCTATAATTTCATTATTATTCAGTGGCCCGACAACAACTGTTATTTGGCTTTGGTATTTCTGTTATTCGCAGATCTCTTGAACTTGACCAGTGGCCGGGCAAGCCACCAACCGAAGGGTGGATACGACGGAACTCGAAACTGAATTAATGTCTCAATTCGGTTAAACCGATGTGCTTCCTGGACTGCATCGTTGGCCTTAAATTATGAATCGCACAATTGGGAGGATACAAAGTGGATGTGATTTAGGTTAAGGTAATGGTATGTCCCGTTGTTATTTATTTTTTTCGTAAACCTTATCAATGTATCCTTTGAAAGTGCAAAGAACCTTAAAGACAATGCTCATCAGTCACGGGCGTAGACATATTTACTTTTAACAAAAAAAAAGTCCAAAGTAAATGAAGCACGTCTAGACATAAAAACCCTTCACACGCTCATAAGGCGCAAAGCCGGCAGTACAACTGCCTTCCATCAATTAACACATGAAAGATGTAGCCTAAGAGCCCTCTCATTTTCGTCCTTTGCGTTACAGCAAGACGAAATGCGGATTCCTACATTTCTCTGGTCCTTTGACGCTTGTATGCACATTCCTTTTGTACATCACTCACCAGGGGGATGATATCACATCATTCAACCCGGCTGCACACACACTTGTGACACAACCACAGGAGAACCCAGTTAACGCCCCATTTTGGATGTGACTTTGAAAAATTTATCGTTCCCAGCGATTTGATATTATCTCTGGCTAGGCAGGCAGCTATTCCCTTTTTGCCAATGGATATGCAACAAACATGGTCAAGACTCCTTTCTCGGCGTCAACCTGTAGGGGCTTTTCCAACCACCACCACCACCCGAGCAGGAATAGACGCAAACTTGCTTGATTCAGCCTCCTGGTGGTGTGTGCATGTGCATCCATCGACTCTGCAGAAAACAATGAGGCGATGGTGTGCGATGGTGTCCTCCTAGATATGTTTCGTAATTATATGTTTGCACTAGGTGCGCTAGAATGTTTACCATGTCTACCGAGTGGATCTGTGTGTATCTGCCTCGGTTCAAATCCCTAACACAGGTTCGAAGGTTTGAGATTTTATTGGTCCTCCTACCGATTATTGGCTACGACACTGGAGATTTATTGAAAGCCTGTTCAGCTCGCTTTTTTGTAGTCTCTGCTGCGTTTTGCAGGCCGGATGCACATTCCGACATATGCGACGGTTGTGGGTTCATTAATTGCGCCTTCGGTTACGTTTTGGAGACAAATTGGAGTAGCCTCTTTGAACCTGAAATTAATACCCAGTGTACTGTAATTGCAGTGTCCGTGAGCGAGTGTGCTCTGGATAGTCGCTATGATGGCCATCGTTCAGCTTTATACGCAACGATTATCTTCCGCTTAGGGGTTAGATTGGGTATTAATTGCGATGAGGACGACGACGATGGCCAGTGATGTGTGTGGCATAGTCATAGAGCGAAAGTTAAGGCCACAAACAGAGCCGATATACTGCTTAAAATCTTATAAAACATATCTATTCCTACTTAAAGGTACGGTAAAGGCTGCCACAACCTTCCGCATTGTCGTTCAGAGAATTGCTGTACAAGTGGCGACAATATTACCAAGAAAGACCTTATAAGTCTTTCTTTTCGAAAGACAAAGACACTGCCTATAGAGTATACCGTTACCTTTACAGCATCTCTTTAGAAATCCTTAGGTTCTTGAAGTTGGTTTTATACAAGTAATGGGGCCCCTTACAAAACCCTTATAAGGGCAATTTGGCACTTTATAGAACTTAATTTTGGGTGCGAAATGGTTTCTACTTCGAGCTCTTATAGAAATTATTTGTCTGTCAATATATTTTTAAAAGAATCCGTAGATATACACACTTTCATGGTATTTACCTTTCATGAAGAGGTTTGGTTTTTACTTGGGGGTGTGGGGGTGCCGTGGCGTTGTGTTTAATGTGTGTGCTTACTACGCCAGTGGTCTGAGTTTGAATCTTACTTGAAAAAACTTTCAATGTACTGTTTGTTGCAAATCTTTTTTGCAATCATTTTTATTCCCTATGTTTTCACAAGAAGCTGATTGTTTAGGAGTTATGTGCAAAAAACTGCAAAGTTATGCACTTTCTTGCATTTTTGTCAGTGTTGCGCAACGAAATTTTGTTGGGAAATGTCAGATACGGATTACCTTGGAAGCCCAAAATCCATAAATATTGAAAGAAATCAGAACTACGCCAAAACTTTCCCACTAAGTGCCCAGACTTAGGGGCTAAACTTAACACTTAACACATAACACTTAAGCTATTCTGCGTTACCTTTTAAGAACTTTGACTTCCATGTAGGGCTGTCTAGCTTTATGTTAAATTATTATAAGGTTTTGCGCTTTTCTATCAAACTAAAGCTAATCTTTTTAGGGTTACCACTTTTTAACTTACACTTAAGGAGGTGCTACAGTCCGGGGTGGACCTGGGCCTCAGCCAACAAGCTTCGCCAGCCAGCTCTGTCTCTAGCTAGCCGTCTCCAGTTTTGCACGCAAAGTTGGCTGAGGTCCCCTTCTACTTGCGTGCGCCACCTGAGTCTCGGTGCTCCTCTACCGCGCCGTCCCTGCGGTGTGGATTCGAAGATTTTCCGGGCCGGGACGTTGGTGTCCATCCGCTCTTGATGACCCAGCCATCGTAGACGTTGTGTTTTGACTCTTTTGGCTAGGTCGGTATCGCTGTACAGCCCGTACAGTTCGATGTTATATCTTCTCCTCCACTCTCCGTCTATGCAGAGGGGACCGTAACGCGTCTGAAGAATTTTCCTCTCGAAGCAGCCTAAAGTGTTTTTATCCGCCTTTGACAGGGTCCATGCTTCTGCACTGCAGGACTGGGATGATGAGGGTCTTATACATGGACACTTTAGTTGCTCGAGAGAGAGCTTTGCTACTCAATTGCCTCCTTAGCCCAAAGAAACAGCGATTGGCAAGAGTTATCCTTCGTTTGATTTCAGCGCTGGTGTCATTGTCTGAATTGATGGCGGAACCCAGGTAGACAAAGTCCCTAACTACCTCAAAATTATAGCTGTCGATGGTGATGTTTTGTCCAAGACGTCGGTGTTGGGTATCTTTTCTTGATGACAGCATATACTTGGTTTTGCCCTCATTGACTGCTAAACCCATATTCGCCGCTTCCGTCCCAATACTCACGAAGGCTTCACTGACATCACGCTTTGTTCTGCTGATTATGTCAATGTCATCTGCGTATGCGAGTAGTTGAACGGAGTTTTGAAAGATTGTACCTCTGGTGTTGGGGCGAGAGTTCTGCACAATTCTCTCAAGTATGATGTTAAAGAAGTCGCATGACAGCGCGTCGCCTTGTCTAAATCCTTTTTTGACATCAAAGGGGTCGGTGAGGTCTTTGCCGACCTTGACGGAACAGCGTGAATTTTCCGTCGTCATCCTGCACAGACTGATGAGTTTGGCAGGGACGCCAAAACTAGACATTGCGCTATATAGCTCGTCTCTATAGATGCTGTCATACGCGACCTTGAAATCGATGAAGAGGTGATGTGTATCGATTTGGTATTCCTGGGTTTTCTCCTTTTAGGGTTACCATCACCTTCTTTTTATGCATTCTATGCGTTAGTATTTTTTGCGGATGTTTTATGCTTATCCATAGATGCAGGTACATATCCGAGGAGTTTTAAACACCAATTTTTTGCACACATAACGGGAACGCCAGGAACTGCTCGACCATCAAGAATCCCGGAACAATACTTATTTGACGCACTTGACCATAGAAAAATTAGTCAAAAAGGAGGAATATTATTCTAAATTTTAATGAAAGCAGAAACAAAATCTTTGTGTGTTTGTTCTACCCAGATGTATCTGATTATTTTTTTTTAAATGTTCGCACAATAATTTCTGTCAATCACATTTTTTCTAATTTGCGAAATCTGGCAACTCCAAGTGTATAAGTAGTACAAATTTTAGATGTGCAAACCTATAAGCACCTACAGCACCTATAGTCCTATAAAATAGATGCTAAAAACGTCTATAGAACTTGCGCTATAGAGCTTAACTCTTCAGCACTTATATTTTAATAACCTCAGTGCTAGGAACGTTTATAGCACCCCGTTTGCAAAACTAAGAATGCGGACACTTTAAGTTTTATAATTAATGCAGCTGCAAATGTTTCTATGACCAATTTTATGAGTTAATAAAAAATAACGAAACCTTGCAAAACCATTAGTGCTACTTAAGAGTATTGTCAGTGCCTTGTAAGTCCAATATTCAGAAACCATTGCTTATGGCTCCAGAAGTCCAGAGTGTGCTACTTGGGGTGCTACTTCACAATTTGTGTCTCATTGCTGATAAGCTCCAGAGTTTCTTTTCCTGTAGTGAATGGTTCGTCTCGCGTGGCGACAACTATTTTTTGGGTATGAAGAGGACCCTGTTTAAACAATTATTTTCTTCGTTCACATATCACGTTTCTGTGCAGCGCGCCAACGCGAATACTAATCAGAAATAGAAGCTTTAAATATTATTTAAGTATTGAATTGTTATACAGTACTGATATGTATAACAATTTTACATCATTAATTTTTTAGCCATGAATTGATATTCGGTATTCCGCTGAATATTTGGAAGCTACTCGGTCAAATAGAATAGAATAGAGTGGCGCAACAGCTCGAGGTGAACCAGGGCCAACTTCTCAACAATGTATGTTGTGTACGTTAATTTCTTTACATACAAGGGGACCTACAATTTTTTGGCGAATCCGAACGGCACTTTGAGAAGTTTTTCAAGACAAATAATACTCTCGAAGGGCTTGTCAGACCCTCGCGGAGGTGGGGGCCGTGAAAAAGAGCAAGTCTTTTTTTTTTCAGGTGACGATGGCAGGATTCGAACCCATACCTCCGGCGTAGTAAGCACACACACTAACCACTATGCCACGGCACCCCACACTCGGTCAAATACCGAATATGGAAAATAATGACGGAAAAATCGGAATACCGAAACAGTCTCTCGCTACAATTTCAGAAAAGGTTATGCCTAAGCTCATTGCCGGTGCGTTTTGACACTTTGGTACCAACTGTCAAAGCAATGCGACCAGTTTTCTATGAACGATTAATCTTCTTAACTTTAGAACTTCCTAACTAAGGACGAAGTTAAATCCTTAGGGCCTTATTTTCTTGCTGTTTAAAATTCTGTTCAAAATATGTAAAATGCTGTTTTCGATTTGCGCACCCGATCTTGGTGCCACGAACAAAAAATAATGTTCTTGGGGATAGAAGCGATTGATATTGTATATCTGTGTATGTGTAACCGCATAAACCCTTCAATTATAATTGCGATTTGCCTTTGCATTGTGCGGGGTTTTTTCGATTTTATCCAACCTCCCCACAAGAATAAATTGCAATTTTGTTGGCTGACTTATTTGTACAGCTTGTCCAACACCTACAGTAGATAGGTATAGGACTTTCAGTAAAATTGCGCCGGCGCGCAATCTCATTTCCAGCGCACACACGGGCGGGCATGTAAACGCCCTTTTGATTAAGTCTCCCATTGACTACTGGTCACATTTTTCTGCCATACCTGAAGACGTCGTATCCACGTATATTTTCAACTGACGATGACAAGACAACACCATTCCGTAACTCGTGCACGCAGTCAAACAGTTTCGAACAAAACTCCTTTCAATGTGCAGACGCACAAGCACTATGGACTGGCAGCGCATGTTCCATTTGACAACTTACACGGCTGACTATTCTACCAGGAGGCTACCACACTCCATCTTCGCGCGAATCTGAAGGGCTTTATACAAATAATCAAATCTCTGGCTGATTAAATTTATATCACGTTGTCCGGGTGTCCGTCCGTCCGGATTGCACACTACTTTATGCGCATACATCGCTGAGATAATAATTTCTTGGCGTATATGTGTGTAGGCCCGAACCTCATTTGATATTAGCATAAATCTGTCAGGAAACTGTTAGTTACCAGCCGAGTCGGAGCCCGCTGACAAAAATCTATCTCTGGCGGATTTCCGAGGAATTCGTATTCATTTCTAGTTGATAGAAGATCGGGCCTAGTGCAACCGATACGGCGAAATGCGTTGGCCCTCTGGCCGGAACGACGAACGCGTCTTGCGACGAGTGCTAACTGATTCTAAAGCGCATGTATGTTCGATAATCATCTCGCTGGTTATTTCTTCTCCTCTGTTCGCTGACTCGATTTTAAATTAACATCCTTTTGGAAATTTAATAACCTCATCAATAATCTCGCGTATACGGACTCTGTCGGTGGACGCTTGTTGGCTTGCAGACGGAACGCTGCCCTGATGGAGCTGCTGCACATACGTAGTCGTATCGACCTACACGCGTTGTTCCTTCACAATCGGGCGACAGAATTCCGAATCCCAAATGGCTGTGAATGAAGTGAACTGTGCTCACAGTGCTGGAGTAAGTCCGAAAGTACACCGAAAGAAAGGAATCCCATCGGTCATTGCCAGGTGCTTTCATAGGGATAATTCTGTTTACGCCATTCGCTGTGGACTGCTGCATACTGGAAATTGAGAATGATTTTCGCTTTTTTTTGAGCAAATTGTCAGGCGCATAATACTCGCAGCGGGACAGATGCTGGAGCTCGCATATATCATGTGCTGATGTCTGTCCAAATGGGGGGGCAACTAATTGTTTCCAGTCAGAGACAATGAGGTTATATGCGATCAAAGGTAGATATACTCTCAAATCGATGGCAACTTAGAAAAGGCATATCGATCAAAAAAATTTGTGAAAGGAAACCGTAACCGCTTAAAGTACGAGCAATGCATTGACACATTGACTTATGCAATAACTCCTCCCCCCTTAGATATGTCAAGTGTCGTGCACTCATGTCTCATGAGTCAACAGTCGTGCACTCATGTCTCATCCAACTTGCCCCAGCAAACTCAATTCAAATAGAAACACAACCGGATTGGTGGACGGGTCTTCAAGGCAAGTATCTCACCGCCACGCAAACAACATGATAATCAATTGCGGCGTCATGCACTGGGATGTTGGTTCGCACCGAGAAGAGCAACTGGTAACTGTCCGTGACCATGACGACAGACTCAATCTCGCTCCATATGTAAATTTACACAAACAGCACAATACCCACAATTTGACATAATTCCCATCAAATTGAAATGTTTACACTTGAGTCCGTCCACGACGACTTCATTTCAAATCGAACGTTAGTTGCTGCCACTCGCAGCAATTGACAGCTCTTAAGTCCGGTCACGGATGCATCGATGGACATGGTATGTCCTCCATCACAATAAAACCAATTATCAGGAAATTTGCTTACCGCCACTAGACCGCAAAGCGCCTTAGAGCAGCTGAGCGTGCTCTTGTTCTGAGCCCTTAGCAAGCAGACATAAACCTAAAACAATCTGACAGCAAATCAACTTAAAGAGCTCTTCTTCGCTGGCACAGGCACACACGAGCGATGCATCGGATGGAGTTTGGGAAACAGCCAGTCCTTGAAATCGTCATAATTGTCATTCGAGGGTCTTACGTCGTCGCATCATCGTCTTCATCCTGTTGTCTGTTGGTCTTATGGATGCTAGGTTCTCGGTTCGTGAAGATGGCATACATCCTTGGGCCGTATAGTTGCCGTGTGATGGGGACAAAGCTAATTGAATTATATTCCTTGTTGTTTGCAGCAGCGATGCGACAAGCCTACATGCTGTGCGAGGTGATATTTGCACATCCTCACTTTGCTTTGTTGTTGCTCATACAAAGGGCTGGAAAATCTGCATTTTTGCAGATTGCCGAGTGTCACAAGGCAACCACACAGCCGTGCTAACTGGCTAATAAGGCGAAGGCAGGACGCGGGGATAAGGTTTGCAGTAGGCGACCGTCCGACCATTGGGGAAACTCCACTTTCGCCTTGCATGCCGATCGAAAGCGAAAATTATTTGTAGATGTGTTTTGTCACCGCCACGTTTTGTTCGGCTTTGTCGCCTTGTATGGTGGATTGGATTCCAGCCAATTTGACCAATTCCTCGTTCGAAGGGGCTCGTTGCAAAGGACACGATTGTCGTGATGATGATTATTCCTAGACGAAATTCTGAAATCCGCGGTATGCATCAGGCAACCAACGATGATTGTTTTGTATAAAACGCGAATGAGAAGAATTTTGAGCTCGTTTCTGGCATGTTTAGGTGGATTATACTTTTTTGGGCCGACAAAATTCAGTGAAAAGGACAAGCAGCGAGGAACAACAAGAAAAAAGAAAACACATCCACTCGTCATTTGGCGAATGTTTTGCTAGATCCAAGTCGGACATGTGATATGGTCGCTCTGGACGAGTGTAGCGTGGGGGAGATTTCGGGATTAGGGAGTCACGCTATTTTAATAAGTCATGTCACGGAGCATGACAGTGCTATAAGCAAGGAGTGGACAAATTATGTGGAAGAAAAAGTCGCAAGTCTGTGAGAGGTTGCTTCAGAGTTAACTGCGAGACCCAATTAAATTTTAACAAATTGCAATGCAACACTGCTCGTGTGGTTATATATATTTTTAGTTTTTCTGGGGGCACATTGAATAAGAAGTCTATTGTTGAGATTAAATTCGACAAAAAGTGTCATTTTCTTTTTAGAAATAAAATATTTTATCTTTGATAACAAAAGTTTTTTTGCCGGTGGAATACTGGAATGGTTTGCTTGGAACACATTTAACTGAAGCTTGGACATAAGACTGAATTTAATAACAGAAATGGTAAAAAATCGCAAACTTGTATTAATAAGATTACTTAATTGCACTTTTTAAAAAATTTAAAGTATGAAGACATGTAGGTACACGGACCAGTCCGTCTTTTTTACACCCCATCCCATAGGATAGGAGGTATATTAAGTTCTTAGCATAGTTTGTAACACGGTGGTGAAATAATAATGGTAGACCCCCAAGACCTTAAGGGCACATGATCGAGACCGAATTCTGAATCGAATAAGTCATGTCCGACCGTCCCTCCGTCCGTCTGTCTATATGTCACACATTTTTAGGCCTTACATTTTTAGCTAGAAAGCTGAAATTAGGTACATAGGTTCACTGTTATCCTAAACAGTACAAGTGTTAAAATTTTTCAAATCCGCCAGCAGACACGCCCACAAACGATGCAATTGTGCAATTACCTCCAGAGGTTTCAAAGCTGTAAGACGTCTTTAAAGCTAAAAATTTGGTATTTATTATCTCATGTTTATTTTAACATACAAAAAATAAAAATTTAATCGCTTTACCTCCCCTAGTGGGCGTGGCTTCAATTTAAATGTTAATTTTTCAAATTCATTTTATTCAATATTTTTTTTTCCAAATCGAAAAAAATTTTCTTAACATATTATTTAGAAAACACACAGTTCTACATTTAGTTTTTAAAGGACTTTGAGCCACGCGCTCTTTTAGGGGCAGAATTGAAGAAAAACCTAAAATTTTCCGGAAAAACGTAATTTCGACTGGCCTTAAGCCTAACTTAAGAAAGAATATATAAAAAAAATTAGCAGGTTAGATAATTGAGACTTTATTTCAAATTTCGTTCATGAGGAGTTTTTAGCCACGCCCCCTTTTAGGGTCGATTTTTCAAAAATATTGAATTTCAAATAAAAAATTGCATTTTAACGTACATATAAGCGTAACTTAGAAATATCTGCGTTATAATTTATAGTTTGTAATTAGGGACGATTCGACCACGCCCTTTTTCAAAGTTTGCACTTCTGGCGATAGTATGGGGTATTCAAGGCTCCGTTTTACGGACTGTAACTTCTGCGTACACACTGTAGCACTTACTAACTGGTATGTTCGAGCACATCTCGAAAACCATTTACTGTTTCAAACCCACTTTAATTTTTTTTTATTCCAAAAGATGGGCTAGCCCTTCATCTATCTAAAACTTTTACCTATTACCTTTTCGGAGGTAAAGGGAAGTACATACGTTTTTTGTTTTTTGTTTTATCTTGACCGTTTTTACCATTTTTTAAATTTCAAATCTATAAAACAGGAACTTGGAACTTTTTCAACTGTTCAACCACCTGCTGTAAAAAGTTTTGCTGAATTTTGGAAATTGTTCGAACAGGTAGCTTACCTTGTAAATTTTTCCTACTTTTACCAAATTTAAACGAGATTGCCATGAACGCTAGAATACTTTAAACTTAAAAAGTTGAGTTTGAAAGTCAAAGAAGTCTTTCAGCTTGCTATACTTGCTATACGGTTTAATTACAGTCTGAAATTTTATGGGAAAATGGATTAAAAGTTTTTCCTCACTTTTTTTTAAGAAGATAAGCATTCACGAACAAGAAATACAAAACTTAAGTTAAGTATATACTAAGCTTTAACAAAAAAATTAAATTTTTTCAAAATATTCAAAAGTTTTTGAAAAATGAAGAGTTGAATATCGGGGACGTTTTTCAAAACGCTTGAGGCCATAACTCTTAAACCGCTTAGTGCACAAATATAATACTGAACACACGTATAAAGCAATGAAAATTTACGAAGTGCTAAAGTCAAATTTTTCCGAAAGAGCCGTTTTGACGCATTTTCGTAAAAAAAATCGCTAAAATTCATAAAATTACGTGTTTCCCTTATCTTCGGTCTTGCTTGGAAAAATCATAAGAAAAAAATCACACGTATCAGAAATTATTCAAAATTTTTATGAAAATTATAGCGAATTTTAAAGTTTCAAAACCCTCTGAAATTTAATTCGAAAATATAAAAGCATTTTCAAAAACAATTTTTTTAAATCTTCTAGTATCTTAACGGTAAAAGCGATCTTGTTCAGATTTTTTTCAAGTACAAAGCGTACAAAGGAAAGAAGAAAGCTGCGATAAAAAAATTTAAAAATTTTTTAAAAATTTATTTTTTTTCTACGTTTTTCGAAGCCTAAACGAAATTAAACGAAACGAAATAAAAATTGACATTGTTTTACCGTTTTCGCAAAAACCGTTTGCCAAAGAATTAAAAAAATCCTCCAGTGCCAGCGCAGGTAGTTGCGATATTAGAAGAAGTCTAACCAGAACTGAAAAAGAAATTCAAAATTGTTGTTTTATGGATTTGAAATTAAAAAATTATTAAAAAGTTTGAAAGAAGGTATGTCTCCCCCATTAGCTCCCAAGCTGTATTACAGTATGAAACTTATGAGCAATGCCCTAGCTACGACATTAAGATTGCCCTAGGCGATTTTAATGCCAAGCTAGGAAGGGAGGGCATCTTTCTTTGGTCGTACTGTCGGAAAGCATAGCCTGCACGACACGACCTCCGATAACGGATTCAGGCTGATCGACTTTGCTGCGGGGCGACACGTTGTGGTAGCTAGTACACAGTTCCCGCATCTTAATATCCACAAAGGGACATGGAGATCTCCCGATCAATCAACCGTCAACCAGATTGACCATATTGCGATCGACGCAAGGCACTCCTCCAGTATCATGGATGTCCGAACTTTCCGAGGGGCCAACATTGACTCGGATCACAACCTTGTTGTAGCCAAAGTACGGCTGCGGATATCTCGACCAGCGCCAAGTAATGGAAATACTGTGAGGAAGTTTGACGTCGGCCGACTACAATCGCAAGAGATCGCCAGGTCCTTCTCCAACCGAGGCTCTCAAAACCTTATACGAAGTCCTATGCAGCCAGCATCAAGTATTGTTAGCCAGTGGCAACATTGCCAAAATTCCATCAGAGACGCCGCCTCTGAAGTGCTGGGTTTCACACGGCCACCACAACGAAACCCCTGGTTTGACAATGAATGCCGGCAAGCACATGCAGCTAAACAGGAAGCATACAAAGCGTCGCTGCACAGAAGGACTAGTGCTGCTCGCGAGCTCTACGAGCAGAGGAGGAGAGAGGAACACCGGCTTCTCCGAAGGAAAAAGAGAGAGCACGAGAAGCGCGCGGTTGAAGAGATAGAGAGATGTTACAACAGGAATGAGGTTAGAAAGTTTTACCAAAGGTCCTGCCAAGGGTATAAACTTCGAACTGAAGCCTGTAAGGACCATCAAGGGAACATCGTTGTAGAATCCCAGTCGGTGCTGAGGATTTGGAAAGACCACTTCTGCAGACTGTATAACGGCGAGGACGAACCAAATACCGCTGTCAGGCAGAACGAACCATTCAACCCGGGCGAAGACGTTACCGACGAAGCATACGAACGATACCGCCCACCCGACCTGGAGGAGGTGAAAGTAGCTGTGTCCAAGCTCAAGTGCAACAAAGCAGCCGGGGCAGACGGCCTAGCTGCCGAACTTTTTAAATCCGCTGGCGATGAGCTGGTTAGAAGCATGCAACAGCTCATCTGCAAGATATGGTCGGAAGAAAGCATGCCCGACGAATGGAATCCCTTTTAAATAAATAAATTGAAATAATTGTCACCCCACCCAAAGGGCTTCTGACAAAAAGCTCAGTATTGTAAGAGATTTTAAGTTTAAATTATTATTCATGTAGGTATCACCCTGTACTTTCGCAAGCAAACAAACTATGTATTAAGTAAGCTATACCTCAAGCATTATCATAACTCCTTAATTAAGGTCATAATCGAACCATGTTTTTGTAAACTATGTTAAGTTCTAGTCAGTCTTAATAAAGCCTTGAAGATCTTAACATCGTCGTCTCTTGTTATCCGCCCATTTTGTTCTATATACTTAAGTAAATACTTAAATAATGTTGCTTATATAGTAAGAGCAACAAACTGAAGTGTTTCAGGAATTCATAGGTCAACATGCGTTTAGGTTGACAGAACCTCATCTAGAGCACACAAATCTGAAGTAGGACTCTAAGGACTCTAATTGACAACAGTATTTTTCTGCAAAATTTTTCTTACAGAAGTGTTCAATAATCAACTAATATCCATTTTTTCCAGTATTAAATGTTTTCAGCCCTTGGGAACTATATTTCCTTTGAGTAAATACACCGAAATCTAAAACTAGGGAATAACTCAAAACAGTTTTGTGCAAATTGAGAAACACTAAAATTTTGAAAATCCATAATACCAATAATAATATTTTGTTTATTGTTTGGAGTGGGTATATAAAAACCTATTGAACAACCCTGGCTTATGTGGTTCCTGTGTGTCACATTCATCAAGCGGTAAGCCCGAAGTTCACATTTCCTCAGGACCTATATCAATTACCTTCATGAGAGTATACCTGCTCATCTTATTCGCCAAAGAAAATCACAGATCCACCTCGAGGATAACCTCCGCGCATGTAGGCAGATTTAAATCTTCTGATTCTTAGAACTGCCTGCAGTCAGACGTTTTTTCCTGAAATAAAAAATGATCTGTTAATTTCAAAATAATTGAAAGCAATCATCTTGGAATAGCGGCGACGTACTATCAACAGATTCAATTGAAAATCAGCCTCACAGCTCTGACCCTGGCGATTGCTGATAATTGCAACTAAGTTAATTATAATCTCACTGATCGATAAATGGTTCTTTCGAGTGCATCAACTAAAAAACGAAGCAACTCTAAGTTTCGCTCGCACGCGAACTCATGTGCCTGGCGAAAGCCACCTGAAGAGATCGCTTCGTATCACGATTTATTATTAATTTTACCAAAAACCAAAACACAAAGCAGATCAATCAGATGCCCAGATACTCACACACCAGAGAGAGAGAGAGTGCAGAATTTTCGGGGTTACGAGGATATCCGAAAAGGTTATCGCGCGAACCCGTCCTCAAAACGCACAATACCAATTTATCTTGGCCAGAATCATATTGGCCGCAAAAGGAGCATTTCCCTCGGACTATCTCTCATCACGGGCACTCCTTTGGTGTTCCCACCTCCTTTGCGCCGCGCTGGGCACAAGACAGCCGAAAATAATTGAAGCACTTCGCACAAGCGCAGTGCGACGATCCGCACTTATCCGGACGAAGAGGACCGACACGAGAACAACAACAGCAACTAAGTGGAATGAAAATTGCACCTCTAACAATGCAAGCAACAATCTGCACACAACACCTTCTCACCGAAGCCGTGTCGCCGCCGCCGCCGCTTCGGGTTCAGTTGAAGCTTATTACAAGCCACTTGCGGGGCCGTCTTACCACCTCCACCATTCAGAGGTGCACCTTATTTATGCCCAATGTACAGTTCTGCTTTTTGCTTTTTTACAGAAAGAAAATAACCTACGTGAGGTGAGGCCATTCAAATTGGGAGGGAGTGAAACTTCTTTTTCCGAGATTTCCAGGATGAGATTCTGCATCAGTGCAGATCTTCCGATACACCACCACAGCGTATGATGACCATCATCATCATCGTAGCCATCGTATTTTTCATCTGCATGGAGGCCCGTTGTGTGTTCTCAGGAATCTCGGAATCAAGTGCCAAAGAAGAAGACAAGAGCCCACAAAAAAGGAATACATCTAACACCACACGTCTGTCTGTCCGTCTGTCTCTGTCTTCGCATTGTGCCCGTGGAGAATCGTACGATGGTGCTCTTCGTAAATATGTACCTTGGCAGGGAGTAAATGTCTTAATTCCAGCCACTATTACTGGCAGGCAAGACACAGGCTTTGATTGAACAAAATAACCTGCTTCGACGCTTTGGCGTATGTAAAGACATACCATCAGCGGCCCGCATCGACATCAGCTACAGCAACTCCATCATCATCATCATCATCCACTCGACGCTTGGCTTAGCCTCTGGTGGTCCACATATTGCAGTCATTCACAGTCGTATCCGCCGTCCTGAACAGCATCGCTTTATTATTCATTGGCGGTAATCATCGGTCATCCATAATATCAGAAGCTAGAGAGTTTGGTGTTCTACGAAAGCAGCTTAAAAGAAAGAGCCCATCACAGGTACTGGTTGGCATACGCAACAAAACAAATCCTGGCTATCGCCGGAGGCTCTTGCGAGAATATCAGACCAATTTGCTATGGTTGGGTTCTGTAAAGAACATATTCGGCCAATCAAGATGAATGGGAAGCAAACGTGGCCTGAGTCTTAAAACTAAACACCAGCCGCCATACGCGTGTATGGGTTTACTTTTTTATGGGCGTATCAATGGTCCCTTGGGCCGAGGAATCCTTTCTATGAGCCTCTATTCGAAAGGAACAATTCAGTAAGTGCGATGCTTTTTTTACGATTCATGCTAGGTTAATAATTCGTGGTCCAAGGGATGATAATATCGAGCAACCGGTCGGTATTGGATGTTACCAGTACGAAGTGCTTCTTTGGGAATTGGAATCTATCAAAATAGTTGAAAAAGGGCAATGTTCCGATTGTTTTAAGTTTTGCAAGTTCCACTTATATCCCGGGAGCATATGGACTTATAATATGGACAATAATTGTACTAAATTTCAATGGAAACTTACTTGACTTGGTTAAATTTAAAATATTTTCCTGCACCAAAAAATATGTATTAGTGTCCTAATTCCCTAACAAAATAACTAAACTTGTTTATACCCTTTTCCACGGGAAGTGAGTATATAAAGTTTGATACAGGCGAAAATGCAACATAGAGAAATAATATGATCGAGACCGAACTCTGAGTCGAATGAGCCATGTCTGTTCGTCGTCCGTAGGTCACAAATTTTAATGCCCTAAATTTAAAGCTATAGAAAGCTGAAATTTTGTATGTAAGCTCTTTGTTGTCCAAGGTAATACAATAGTGTTAAAAGTTTCTAAATCCGCTGCAGACAAGCGCAAAATCGGTCTAAATGTGCAGCTATGTACCTCCAGGGCCTTCAAGGTACTGTAAGACGTCACTGAAATATAACATTTAGCATTTCCCAATTATTGCAAGACATAGAAAATAAAAACAAAAGTCGACAGACCATTCAAAGAATAATCATTTGAATTCAATTTATTCAATATTTTCGAAAAATTTTTACTCGATATATTATGGACATTTTTTTTACATAAAGTTTTGGGCCGCGCCCACATTTATAGAGGCAGACTTAAGGAAAAACCTAAAATTTTCCAAAAAATGAAAGAGATTTCAACTGCGTTTTAGCTTAACTTAGAAAAGAATAAGAAATAAGTTCTTCAGGATAACTAAGGAGGAATAAGAAATAAAATTTAGCACATGAGGTACACCTCATTTGTTTTGAATTCGTAAGTTCATTGTCATCCAAAACAATAGAACTATAAGAAGTTTCTAAATCCGCCTAAAGACACGCCCATAATCGGGCTAAATGTGCAATTAACTCCAGTGCTTTAAATAACTAAAAGACGCTGTGCAAAGCTTAAATTCAACATTCTGCATTCCTATAATGATAATAAGACAGAAAATATAAAAAATGTTGGCAGACCGCCCCTTGGGGGGCATGGTACAAGGTTTTCGGCCACGCCCATCTGTAGAGGTCAATTTCACAAAATTCTTGGATTGGAGCAAAAAATTACAGTTTGTTAAAAATTACAATATCCGCAAACTTGGATATTTCTATGCTTATTTTGATTTTCGATTAAAGGGGTTGGACATGTCACGCCCCTTTTTTAAAAAAATGTGAACAAAAACTTAAAAGGAAGGATTTTTTTCTATTTAAAATGATGCATAAATGGTAACGGGACGGGGATGGAAAACAAGAAAATATGATAAAAAAATACATAAATAGAGTGGCGCAACAGCTCGAGGTGAGCCAGGGCCAACTTCTCAACAACGTAAACTGTGAATGTTAATTTTTTCACATACAAGGGGACCTACAATTTTTTGCCGAATCCGAACGGCACTTTGAGAAGTTTTTCAAGACAAATGATACTCTCGGAGGGCTTGTCAGACCCTCGCGGAGGTGGGGACGGTGAAAAAGAACAAGTCTTTTTTTTTCAGGTGACGATGCAGGATTCGAACCCAGACCTCCGGCGTAGTAAGCACACACACTAACCACTACGCCACGGCACCCCACTACAAACAAGAAAATAAACGAATGGAAAGGAGAAAAGGAATGGAAAGGAGAATGGAAACCGCGGTCCGTTACAGACGGACCGAAGCTATTCTATACGCACTGTTGCACTTAATCACTGGTTTTTAGTATAATTATGTTCCAAATACTTGGTTCTACATTTTGTTTATGCAAAGTTTTCGAGTCGCGCCCACATTAAGGAGCAGAATTTAAGAAAAACTTCAAATAAAAAAAAAAAAACAAGTGAGTATGTGCAAGAGTTTGTCTGTCGCAAACTTCTATATACCCCGCTCTATATACCACGTAACACCAAATCTTTAAGTTTCTTGGCCCGAACCCATATTTTATTGGTATAGGCGACGCCCCCAAAAGTGGGCATGGGCTTAACATTAAAATCAATCAATTGTAATTCAGTTAGAATCATGAGAAAATACGGTAAAGTGAAAATTATTTCAGAAAATACAGCTTTTCCCTAAAAACTTTCCCTAAGAAATACAAATAGTAATATCTTTAGTATTTGTCATACAATTTTTTTTCTGGTCGTGGGCATGGTCGATATTGTAGGCGGTCCAATTTTTACCTTGTTAAAGGTTTTGGGCCAGTATTTTTCAGTACCAAAATTTGAGCTCCTGCACCATGTCTAACTTGACCAAAAGGCATTTTGAAAGGAAATGTGAAATAGAGGATATGTCACATTGAAGCCATTAGTGCGCGTGGCCGCAGATGGATTGAGCCAATTTTTATACCTTGTCTGTGCCACAGAAAAACCAAGACGCGTAGTTTCAGCTCTCTAGCTTGGGTTTGAAGACCTTAAACCTTCACACATACAGACGGACGGACGGACAGACGAACACAAATTATTGAATTTGAACCAAAAAATTACATTAAAGCCGCAAACTTAAATATTTATATGTTAGTCTTGAATTTTATTTGTAAGATTTGGACATGCCACGCCCCTTTAAGAAAATTAATTGAAAACCCTTAAAAAACAATAAAATACCCGATCCATGGAATATTAATTTTAATGTTTCATATTTTGTAACACAACAAAATAATCACCGTGCGCCCCTAAGATGTTTTGGAGATACGATCGAGACCGACAGGTGAATTGATTAAGCCATGTGCACGTCTGTCTGTATTCGCAAAAGTTTTAGGTCTTCAAAATCAAGCTTAGAGAACTTATTTTACATTTTATTTCAAGCGTTTATAAGGTATGCAATTGCATACAAAGCTTCCGAGAACTACCAACGACTGCAAGACTTAATAAGTTCGTGCATCTCTGTTGATTAAAGAACCAAAATACCTTTATATTGTCTTACGGTGGAGTCTCAATGGACGCATAATTTGAAAGTTTTTTAAAAAATTATTAAAGTTCTTGTAAAAGAAAAAAATTAAAAAAGGGGTTGAGCACAAAAAAATGAAAAACACAAAAATTATGAGTGTTCAAAAATACTCGGGGGTCCAAATTGATGTAGAGGAGGGCTAAAATTTGGTGTTACACGGTAAATAGGGTCGGGTAGCCCTAAATGCGTTACAGACCAACTTGCAAATATCCTCCATTCCGCACAGAATAGTTGCAAAAAGGTTGCCTATTTTTGGCACGTTTCGGTTGCTAATATTTGACATACATGGAATGAAGTGAGGCCAAACATTTTTATGTTTTTTTGTCAAGGATAATAAAGCAAAGCTTTCTATGCCTCCATGTTAATTTCTTAGTCTTAGAATTTCTAAGACATACTTCAACTGAGACCTTTACATACAGGTACTTAAACTTAAATCGAAACGAAAAAAATTCGAGCTCCTTTAATGCGCTGGATTTTCTTTTAAATAGTTGAACTTCTGGATGGAGGATCTTTCCTTATATCCGATGGTTTCTAACAAACCTATTACCTACTTAAATCAGCTCAGTTTCTTTTATGAGTGATTCTTATAGCCGTTTTGAACTTATTGTTCTCCTGATATCTGGAGTGGAACCGTTCTTAATCATATTTTAAAGTAAAAAAAAATCGAAATACACCAAAATTTATTAAAAAAGTATTGTTGTTTCACACTGTATAAACCTATAAAGGGAATACACGGTTTTATAGCCCCTGTCCACAGTTTTGTTCAATTCTTCTATCCGCCATCGGCTACAGTTTAAACTGCCATTGTGGATATTAATATGGCGTAAACCATGAAGTCATATTGCAGATCAGAGCAAAATTATATTTTTGCCATCTTATTCGCATATCCAGAAATCTCATACGCGTCTAGAGCGCAATTTCATTTTATACGAAATATCACCCAATTAAACTTCACACCTCATAAATACCCCCTTAATGGTTTTATTTTATTCCTATAGATAAAAAGTTAAGATGAAATAAAATACCCAGCCACACGCCTTCTGAACTGCCATCGCTGTCTCTGTTCTTCATGGCTATAATAAAGGGCACCTTCCCACAAAGGATTGCGATAAAAATTATGAAAATGACTCAATTTCGCTGAATTGATCTCGGCTCTGCAACACCGACACGGCCATCATCATCACCAATTGATTGCCTTAAATGTAAGGCTCTGACCAGATCAGACACAAAAAGTTTCTTAATCAACGCGCACATATCCCATCTATCTCCTAGTGGGGTACAGGAAAAAAAAATAAAAATGCAATAATAATAACTTTAGATGATAGTCAAGGGCACGCTTGTCCCTGTAATCAAATCCTCTTCGAAAGAGTGCGGCGGCATATCAAATTTATTCCGGTGTTCGCGTAAATTGAGGCAAGTATAGACTCCACTCAGGATCTAGGACAGGTTTTGTGAAAACATCCCAGCGGCAATACCTGTGCGCGCCTGGCTTATAAGTTGAGCACACACATTTAAATAAAAAGGCTACGGGAGCGGTGTGTGGCAAGCGAGGAATGCGCGCTTTACGTGTACAAATTATTTATCGCTCTTATCCATCCTTAATGGTGACCAATAAATCGCCTTAAGTAGATAAGGAGGATTCATTTGAGTCGTATGGCTCGCGCTCGCTGTTAGAGGTGGGACGCATGCGTCCAGGCATCAGGCGGACAACAAACGACATCCTCCTCCTTGTGACATTCTGCTTGGGTACTTGTCATCTTAATTAAGCCAACAACAGAAATTATAAGAGATCGCTGTAGCTAGTTCTAACTTATGACCAGGAACAGATTTGCTAATTGGGTGGAGAATTCATTTGCACCCTCCTCCATAGAGCATGGAAGGTGATACCTAATATACTCATTTGCTTCGAAAGGCTTGTTGAACTTTCGACGAACTTTTAATTCCAAGAAAAATTCTGTAATGCTCGTGTTTGGATTTTTTTTTTCGTACATGTTACAATGGAAACGTAAATCAAAAAATTGTGGTGTTATGTCAAACAATTCTGCTGACATTTATGCTGCTCCTTATGCTACCATCACCCTCTTAAAGCTTGTGTCAACAATCTTGATACTATTGATTTTCGTTACTATTGTCGAATCTCGCGAGTGGAATTGGAATGCTGTACTGTGTTCCGATGGCTTTTGTTCGATATCCCGCAGGTTTTGGGATTGCTGCTTGAGATTTATACTTTTTGCGCTCTCAAGCGAAAGCTCCCACCCGCACCCTTAAGTCAACAGCGACACGAACCACGTTTTTAGTGTTCTGTCATATTTGCCGAGTTTTGATTTGACTTGAGAGGTACATGATTGTTGGCGAGAGTTTCGTTTGATTGGAACAAATTGAATGGCAGTCATTGAGTCTATGGCGTTGTACAAGGTACCTGAACGTTAACTCGGAATCGAAATGGACATAGTTAGGGTGCGTTGGCTTTGACTGCAATGAGCTTGGTGTAGTTATGCTAAAGCTTTTTTCACAATTGTAAAAGAAGTAAGAGTTTGAACAATTTTTAAGAATGTTGCCACTTTTTTACAAATAAAATTGGTTCAAGTCGAGTTGAAGTGCAAGGCCAACTCAACTTGAAGTACATGATGAAACGTACAATGTTCGTTTTGAATTCGAACCACAACCATTTTAGCTCTGTCACGATACCCTGTTATGGGGACTAAAAGTTCACAAGCTTAGAGAATAATCAGAATCTTGAGGTTGTGCTTTATTATACATTTTTTTAACTACGTTGTGAGACCGTGATCTTTTGGTCCTTTTTGGTCCTTTTGGCCCGACAAATAATAACATTCAAGGTTTATTGTGGGACCAATTAAAATTGTTATCATTTTGGAATTTGACAATAAATTGCATTCTCAATTGCTTTTTTTTTTCATACCATTCATTGAATTAAACCTTATTTGAAAACAGAATGAGTTTATTTTCGTATCAGCGGTTCAACGAACGGCCTGCATAGCTATTACAGGTGCGCTCCGTACTACACCTACGGAAGCTCTGAACACTATGCTGAACCTAACACCGCTTGATCTACAGATAAAAAAAACTTGCTGGCAATAATGCGCTATGGCTCACTAACTTAAACTACTTCAAGAGCAGTAGCTACGGACACGGCTCGATTCTGTCGGAGCTACTGCCAGGCAATCCAACTTTTACGGATGAAATTCCCTCCCTTGTCGACTTTGACACACCGTATGATGTCATTTATCCAGTGAGGGAAGACTGGGAAAAGAATGCAATTGTCGGACCTAATGAAATTGCAATTTTCACAGACGGTTCGAAGACAGGGGAAGGAACAGGTTCTGGTATTTTCTCAAAAGACCCGGAACTAAATGTATCCTTAAACCAGTCAGAGGTTCTGGCTGTACTAAGGGCGGCCGAGCTTTTGCAGATGAGATCGATATCCGGCAGAGATATCGCCATTTACATCGATAGGCAGGCTACGCTCAAGGCAATGGAATCGTTCAACATCAAAACTGATCTAGTCAGGAGCTGTCGCACAATGCTTAAGGTATGTGCAGTCAGAAGCGGGTGAGACTGTGCTGGGTGTCAGGACACTGCGGTATAGAGGGTAACGCACAAGCTGATAAGCTTGCAAGGAAAGGAGGGCTCCTTGGAAATAGTGTGGTTTATAACATCAAACCACCCCCCTGCGTAGTCAGAGGAACTGTTGAGGAGAAAATTGTAATGACGGCCAACAAAAGGTGGTCTCGTCTGGCTGGACACAGGGTACCTAGGTCTCTCTGGCCACGACTAGACGAAAAAGGATCGAAGGCACTATTAAAACTGAGCAGGGACAAGCTTGGGACTTTAGTGGGAATTCTGTCAGGACGTTGTCTCCTGGGGAAACACGCAAGGAGGCTCAGGCTTTCTGACACAGATATTTGTCGATTCTGCAGTGATCTGCAGGTGGTTGAGGATATAGCACACATACTGTGCGAATGCGAGGCAAATTCGCGAGTGCGCAGAAAATATTTTGGAGAATACTTTACACACAAACTTTAAAGGCCTTCTTGGCTTTTACAGGGAAATTGGCTGTTTCACGGTGAATGTTTAGGTTGTTTTTGCCTTTTGAATGTTGTTTTAAACTGGTTCCCCATGGATCGCGATGGGCCCGTTTTGGTGCCTAGTATCTGTGTAATCCATGTTTTAACCTAACCTAACCTTACTTTCATATAGATCGTTTGTTGCTCTAAGAACTCACTTTTCTGTGCCGACATCGGACATGACATTTCTATTACTACTGTGAAATCTCTTAATAATGATCGATAATGATCGACCCGATTAGTGCCTCACGTGGAAGATGTTTTAGGAGTTTTGTCGGTGAAAACGGATTCAGAATAACACGGGCCCCCAATTGCGTGTACACTTACTTCAGACAAATAAGGGCATAAGTCAGCTACAAGCTATCCATAGAGCTGAACACCAACCCAATTCGTCCGACGGCCTGTACATATAAACTTCAAGAAGCAGAGCAGACTTAACCTTGCCAAAAGGCGAAGCATGAGCGACGACAGGAGGCCTTATTATGATTGCGAGGCAAATACCGGACAGGTTAGAGCTGCGGTATCACTTTTTTGCGCGGTCTTGCTATGCTGTGGTTTTACCATACTTTTGCTACCCTATCACTGAAAAAAGGATTGCTTAATAAATATTTTCCGTGAATACCAATGTGTGTGTGTTCCGTCTTTCCAAAAAATACTGATAAACGACACTTAATTTCTAAGACAATAAAATTGCTAAAAAATATATTTTAGCAATTTTTTTATGTTTTTCCCAAACAATATAAACGTTTCCATGGAAGAAGAGAATCGTTTTTTTTTTTATCTGAACGTAATAACCTTATTGATAACTATCTTTTTAAAAAAGCTTTGTTTTCTTCAGCTTAACCAAAAGTTGTAACTGCTAAACCAAAATCAACTGCAAGTGCTTATAAAAATAACTTATTTACTCAGCTCACTTGATTCCCCATTTCTTAACTCAGCGATAAACACTTTGTTGTTTGCGAGAAGTAAGATAAATATTTTGTAGGACATTTTGTCATGGTCATAGTTCTCACCGTGTGACTGTCTGTGAAGAGAGGCATAAATTTTTGACAAAGATTATCATTTTTGTCAAAAACACTTTATTCTCTCGAAATACGGTAAATGATAGCTCTAAACTCTTTCGTGCTTGAGCGCAATGCGGGAATTATTCCTCAACTTGGCTTCAAATTCAGAAACCACAATCATCTCATGATCATCTTCTCGTGTTATAAGAAGAAATGGAGTTTTATTGTGTCATGGGACATGACAATGTTTGATTAAAAATGGATTTTTTGTTTTTTTGAACAGGCAAATCAAAAATGTTAAGTTTTTTTATACCCGGCCCAGGGTATATTAACTTTGTAACGCAATGAAATAATCACCGTAGACCCCTAAGAACTTTTAGAGATATGAATTTGACCTACAGGAAAATCAATTAAGCCATGTCCGTCCGTATGTAAACAACTTTTAGGCCTTAAATTTTGAGGTGGAGAGCTGAAGTTCAAAAACCGGGTATGCTCCAATAAAAAGTTTTCACTTCTTTTTTCTCCAAAACCTTATAACGTCCCACCATTGAGAAGTTTCCAAATATGTAAGAACATAAATACTGATGAAAATTTGTAGACTTTTTGACGAATTTCTCAAAACTTTATAGTAAAAATTCGTCAAAAGTTTTCTGTGTCGTTTACAATCTTATTCGAAAATTACTGACTGGTGAAGTTAGATAATGCTTTGGAGATTATGTTTACCACAAGCACTAACGTGTTGCTAGCAATGGTCTTACGTTCATGCGAAACGCTGTCAATTTTTGTTGTTTGTCGTTTAAGCTTGTATTTGTGGTTTGTGCTTTTGCAAAACTAAGCCACTTCATTAAAGATACTTGGTATTACGGTCAAGTTTCCTGAATGTTTGAAAAGTTTTTTTCCCAATATTTTTGAGGTTTTCGAACCTCATCTCAGAATTTGCTAAATATTCAAAGTATGCTTGTTTTCCCGAAAACTCCAAATAATTCTTGACATGTGCGATTTCGACCGCTAATTTACAAGTTATTGCAAAAAGGTTTTTGGTGGATTTATAGACCAGTGATAGGAACTCAAATTATGATGTTTTGTAAAATGAACCAAATATTCTTAATTTGACGAAAACTGGGCCTTCTACACCCTCGGCCATGCCAACTTTTATATCATCAACTTTGATATCAAAATTCTGCCCCATCTACCCCACCGCGGGCGGGGCGCCCATGGAAATGGCCATATTTTGTGTTTAATGCTTTAATTCCTATAATGCCGATTTCAGCATCGACATTTGAGACTATTGTTTAATTTTATGGGTCTGTCTCAAGTTTTCTTGTTTAAAGGAACTTTTGACCCGTTGAAGGTAAAGAAGTTTTTAAAAATGGAAAAAGGACCTCTTGTGGTATCACTTCGTTGTACGTCCGTCCATCCGTCCAATCGCCTTATAACTTCTGAACGGTAAGTCGTAGAAGGACAAAATTTGGTGTGCGTATAAACTGCGGAAATAGTCAGAGAATCCAAAGAGGGCAATTTTTTAGGCACCGTTATTTGGTTAAATTACAGTTTGAAATTTCATGTGAAAATGGACTTAATGTTTTTCAGTGTTTTTTTTTTCAAGAAGTTTTGTAGGCAAGAACTAGAAAAGCGAAATTAAGGTTTAAAAAATACTAAGCTTTAATTAAAAAATAAAACTTTTCGAAAATACCAAAACGTTTTTGAGAAATCGTCAGTCGAAAATGCATGACGGTTTTCAAAGTGTTGGAGGCCATAACTTTTGAACGGCTTATTGCTTAAAATCAATATTAAACACACGTATAGAGCAACTCAAAGTTAACCAAGTGCTTAGTTCATATTTTTGAAAAACAGTTTGAGTACTGCAGTTTTGACGCCTTTTCGAAAAAAAAAATCGCAAAAATGAATGAAAAAACGTGTGCCACATGCTGTGGCTGAAGAATGTAATGTTTAATAGACAAGCGAACTGCATCAAAAACGTTTCAAAATTTCCGTTTTCCACCCTAAGTTCTTAATAAAAAACTCCATATTTTTACCGTTTTCTCAGAAATCCATGTCCACAGAATTTGAGAAAATTGGCAAATGCTAGAACAGGTGGTTGTAAAATTGATCAAAAAGTCTAACGGTAATTAAAAATAATCGAAATTGCTGTTTTATGGGTCTTAAAATATAAAAATCATAAAAAAGGCCAAGAAAGAGTATGTCCTTCCCTCTATTTTCATAACGGTAAAGCTTTTTGCCAGCCTTTTAACCCAATATAAGAACAGTAGACAGCACTATGAAACAAGTATATTACAGACTGTAAAATATATCTAGAAATAATTTTAAAACATAAATAGAATGCTACACAAACTGCGCGATATATGACCATAACCTTCAACAAAAGCCGACGGACCGCTCCGCGTATGTCTTCATACTTGACGGTCTTTTTGTCGTTGTGCCAACAATCTGTGCTGTAGCTCCCAGTCATCACAATTTTCCCAAACCGTCACAATAACATTTTGGCTTAAGCCGGAACATCCTTTCGCTTAAAAAAAAACTCCTCCTCTAAACCGAGCACCAACGAAGCCCAACAAAAACCCATTTCCAGCGTTGGCATAGATAACGACCATCATTTGTTCATTTCTCATCTGTAACCAAAACAATGCCCTTCTCACGCAAAAGTGCAACGAAACCGGCAAATAAATTTAAACTACAGCCAATAACTACTCAGCCACTTTTTAGTGGTCGGCTTGCCACAGCTGAATATGCGTCGTTTGTGGTCGAGCAAAACAGGAATTCATGTTTGAACAAAAGTTCAGATCTGTTGCAATTTCAACGAGTAGGTATTCTGCTTTTTTATGTTTTTTTTTTTGTGTCCGTGACTCCCTGAACAGGACAATTGGTCAGATAACAGGATCTTTTTTATGTGTCGAAATGAGTACCCAATGAGTTCAGCCTACTTTCCATCGAAGCGAAAATTGTTTTAAAATGTGTATCGTTTCGAAATTGCCCAAATAAATCATTAACCTGACCACAAAAGAGGATATTTGCACGCATTGCCTCAGTGTAAACACACGATGAATGGACCGCTTTCATCGACTTTGAGGAAACATGATTGTTATCCGAGTATCTCTCTGTCTAGAGCATTGCTTATTAATTTCTGCTTTGCATGAATCGATAAAAAGTGGAAAATCATCTCATCGCTGCCTAACGTCCTGCTCACACGCGATTTCAACTATAGCAGCCACAGCGTATCTTAATCTTGGAATAGCGGAAAAAACAATTTCAAAATACCTCTACAAAAATTTACTTACGAAAATTCGTAAGGCGTATAATACACGTTCGACTATGGGGCCTGATAATAAAACAAGTGAACCCAAAACCGTCTGGAGTTCAATTGTTCCACACACTTTGAAATCATTTCAGCGTTAATCCTTTGGAACGACTTTTCAAACAAGGCATTGACGGCAATGAAATTTAATGCCGCATCTCTATGAGCTTTTTTTTATTTACCCGTCCTGCTCATTCACTGATTGGAAGTATAGGATTATGTGGTATTAGAAATGTCTTAAGGACTTAATCACCGAAGAGGCAGACAAGTGCCTTCGGCAGGACTCAATCAGACAGAACTAATTAATTAGAGGGGATTATTGTTGTGGCTGGATTTTACGGGGTATGGGTGGAGAGTTGGCGAAATTTTTTTGCTGTTTCGCAAGCCCTGCGGATTTTGAAGTCTCATTCGACTTGTTTATTTGGCAAATATCGACGCGTATAGTCTATTGAAGCGAATGTGATTCGAACTCGATATGGTGATTTTAAGGCGATTTTGGAAACTTTTGGGTGTTGTGTTTTACGTGGAAAAAAAAATCATCTACTGGAGATCGATTTGGGAAGGGTGTGTTGTGATATATAACAGACAAATTGGATGCTCCTATTTACCCGTTGCCCCATAGGCAGAATTATTCTTACACGTATCCTTTGTGTTCACCAAGTTCCTAAGGTTTAATTCATGCTTCTATAGTAATTGTTGAGTTGATCGCTTGCGAAAGGCTCCTTTCGCATACCTACCAGCGTTCTATTTTTATAAAATCGACAGTTGAAATAAGCCCAAATAACATTAGGACTTATGGAAGCGACACACAACGACAGCTGTCGCTAACGAAAGGCCTCTTACAAGACTTAATGTGAAAACTGTTTCGTCGGTCGTGGAAGGCGAAGCTAAAAAAAAAACAGCTTATAAAGTCGCACCAACATTTATTTGATTTTTTTACTTCAACTTTTAACGGCTTTTCTTAGCTTGGCTGATTTTTTTTCCGACTCCGACTTATTTTCTAGCATACCTATATGCAAGGTGGTATGGAGTTGATATGGTAAATCCTTTAAGTTTCTCAGCTTCTCTGATTGACAACCAAACCTCTCGATTAGCTTTTTAAGCTCGAATCGCCTAGATACCTATAAGTTTTATCTTCTCTATCTTTATCGATATGCTAGATCTTAATGTATTGGGCATATCCGAAGAGTTTCTTTCCAAAAATTTCATATTCTTAAAAGATACTGCGCCAGTCCGCAGCGCAAGATCCGTAAAAAATAGTTTTCACAAAGAAATTTTGATGTAATAACGTGGCTGGCTCGAAGTCTAGGCCTTTACTCCATCGATAATTTTGAAAGACTCTTTAGAGTTAGGCTAACCTGCATGGGATACAATTTAACCTTAAGCTTTGGGCTTAAAGATGCTTGGTAGCGAACCAGCAACGCCATTTATATTTTTTCAATGCTTGCATTTGTACACATATCCCTGATATGTGGAAAGTTGCCAAGATTGTGCCAGTGTCCAAAAAAACGAAGCCTTCTTTACCTTCTGAGTTTAGAATTACCTTTCAGTATTTATTCTTTCCCTTGCAAGGTTTTTGAAAAGGTTGTCCATGCCCAAATCTTAGACTTTCTGAATGTCAATAACTCTCTTTAAAAATGAAAATCTGGTTTCCGGAACAAGCACAGCTGTGAATCTGTATAGTCATTAAATTTACCTCTGATATCCGCCATGCTCTTGACTTAGATAAGTTTTGCGGCATGGTCGCGTTGGACTTTTTAAAGGCCTTGATAGCATTGACAGTGCATTTTTCCCTCAAGAGAATTTTTAAATTTTCTAGCACCCCGCTCAAACTCTTGAGCAGTTATCTTCAGGATCAGGTGCAACGAGTCAGACCTGAACTTGGTATCTCCGGTCCCTCCGTTACAAACTCTGGAATACCGCAGGGGTCTATCCTTGGCCCTATTTTGTTCTCGCTATTCATACAACCTTCCTGATATCGTTCAGAACTATAAATAAAATAAAATAAATATAATGGCACAACAGCTCGAGGTGAGCCAGGGCCAACTTCTCAACAATGTATGCTGTGTGTGTTAATTTCTTCACATACAAGGGAATCTACAATTTTTCGAAGAATCCGAACGGCACTTTGAGAAGTTTTTCAAGACAAATGATACTCACGGAGGGCTTGTCAGACCCTCGCGGAGGTGGGGATCGTGAAAAAGAACGAGTCTTTTTTTTGCAGGTGACGATGTTAGGATTTGAACCCAGACATCCGGCGTAGTAAGGACACACACTGACCACTACGCCACGGAACCCCGCATTGCTCAGAATTGCTTCGTCTATATGTATGCTGACAATGCGATGTGCTGCTTTACATGTCTAAGGAAATCGGTCTTCAAAAAAAGGAGTATTCATCACAAAGTAAAGATGACAGTAAAGTATTTGGTAAGGATTAGTTGCCACAAACAACAAAAATTCTTGTGTTTCACCAATACTTATACATTTCATGCCCCAAAGAGAACGCATTTGACGCTCTTTGACTTTCTCTTTTCTCATTGGTCGGTAATACTTAAGCCCCAACCATAATAGACTTAAAGGGCGTTTCCACCGGACACTTAAAAATTAATCGCGTAATTAATCTCTTCCACACAGGAATTCTTAAATCAAACCGAACAGAATTCTACATAGTCTGTGTGTTTTCTGACAAAACGAAACAAGTACACCTTTTAGTGACAGCAGTGTATCATCATCTCAGCAGTGTTTCTTATGTGGGATGCCCAGAACGGCTGATGTTGCTGTTGATGTGAATGTTGTTGCTCCTGTCATAATCCTGTTAAATGCATAACCCACTGCAATATAGTTTTGGATGTTGATGATTATACTGCTGGTTGATGTTGATCAACCAGAGTATCTATCGAAGTTGGTACTATCGACTTTGTGGACCGAAATCCCAATAACATATTTGTTTTTCTATTTTTGGATTATTTCGTTTCGTAGATAAAAAAAAATCGGTGGCAATTAAAAATTTGTTCAATTATTTTTGAATCTGAGTTGCCTGAGGGATAAAAAATAATTCACGTTTACAAGGAGATGCGTAGATGACGTGTTGTCATTGATAAATATCAAAAACGAAAGCATACGTCAAGTTAATCACCCCCATTCTGGTGGAAACACTTTGGGACAAACTTTATTATGTGCGGTGGAAACACCCTATTAAGTTAGATAAACCTAATATCAAAAAAGATCGAAAATCCCACTAAAGTTCTGCCAAATGCTTACGGCGCCCATAGTAGACTTCAGCAAACGTTTCGGAAATCGGATGAAATTTGTGTGTATCTAACCAGCTAAAAAGTCAGCGAAATTTAGAAAACCTTTAAAAGCGGCATGTGTTCATAATCGAACTTACACATACTTTTCATCATTTTTAAAAGTGCAGATCCTGTATCCTGAAAACTTTTTTCTAACAGACAAATTTTGCGTTAATTTTTTTTTAATTATCATTATGCTTGTATTACATCCAAATTTTTTAATAAATATTTCAATTTTACTACAGGCCCGCATGTGCGCCATCACTGTTTCTTAAAGACAGTTAAATGTCATTTAACCTATGTTTCTTGTGACTATGTTTCTTAAACTACAATAAAATAATCTTGGCCCATTTTTTATTAAATTAAAATTAAAGCTGTAAGAAAATTGGACAAAATTATACAAGGTGTTTCCAAATTCGATGCAAATATTTTGACACAAGATTCTTGGGTATATTTGAAGAAAAAAATTGTTCTACAGTATGGGCCTATCTCAAATTTTGATACCACTTATTGGGAATTTAAGAAAACACCTACTTTGAGGTACCTTGACCCATACTAAAGAAAATATCTCTGCTAGTACTTACAACAGGTACTTCATTTAGGACTTAAATTTTAGAAGAAATAGTACTCCTACTCCTTTCAACTGCATTAAAATAAAATTGATGACTTTTTTAACTTTCGAGATATTTGCTTTTAAGTCGGATCCTTTTTCCCTGCCCATGACATTTTTTTGACTTTCAAGACACATTTCTGCGAAAAATGCGTAATAAACATATCGGTAATTTTTTTTTTAGTGCACCTAACAATACTTAATAAAAATTGCTTAGACAAGTTACCCGAAAAACTCACAGATTTTATGATACTTGGGAAATTCCATAGCAGGTAAAATTATGAAAAACTTGATTCATAGTGTTCAATTCCTATTATTCTGAATAAAAATGCTTGTGTTTGGTTTATGTTTTTTTTTATTTCATTAAGTTAACTTTACAATCAAATAAGGTGTTCAATGTGTCCTCCTCCATTTTGTATGCATGCTAGAGCCCGTTTTTGGATTGCGCTGTCAACGTTTATTGAGGATAACTCCTGCCTCACTTGTGACGAGGCTTGGAGAATGCGATCTTCTAAATCATTTAGAGTTGATATTTCTGTAGAATTAACAAGTTCTTTCATTCTCCCCCATACAAAAAAATCCATAATTGTAAGGTCTGGAGATCTTGCAGGCCAGTGAACTGGTCCATTTCTTCCTATCCAACGACCAGCGTACTTTTCATCCAGCCAATTCTTAACCTCGCGACCAAAGTGGGCTGGGGCTCCATCATGTTGAAAATATGACGAAGCTCGTTGAGTTACCGGAACATCCTCCAGTAGATCTGTTAAATCATTGCGCAAAAATTCCAGATAGTTTGCAGAATTCAGTGTGGGAGGCAGTTCGAAGGGACCGATTAAGTTGTTTCCAATAACACCTGCCCACAAATTGACGCTAACTCTGTATTGAAATGATGACTCTCTCCTTGTGTGTGGGTTTTCCGCACCCCATGTGTGTAGATTGTGAAAATTTGTAATCCCATCTCTAGTAAATTGAGATTCGTCCGTCCATAGGATTCTGCTTATAAAACCGTTGTCATCCAAGTTCCGCTCTAACAACCAGTTGCAAAACTCAAGTCTCGGCTCCAAATCACTCGGAAGCAGTTCCTGCACAGGTGTATGGTGGTATGGATACAAGTTTTCCGTATGCAGGAGACGAACAATTTTATGTGTTGAAACATTAAACCGCAAGGATAAGCGCCTGATGCTGATTGATGGATCATTTGCAACCGCTTCCAGTATTCTTTCATCAACTGCAATTCTTCCTGTTGAAGCTCCTGCGTTAGGTCGTCTTGTTGAAACAGATCCCGTTTCCCGAAGTCTTCGAAACGAATTTGTAAATACGCGGGGATTAGGTACTCTTCGGTTAGGATAAAGCTGATGGTATCTTTGTTGTGCTCTAATAGAACTTCCGTTGCACATCCCATAAACGTAGATAATATCGGCGTATTCTTCGTTTGTAAAAGATGCCATTTCAAGTATGGTTTCTTAACAACTGTTGTGTCACCTCGGCTTCAAAAATGACTTTGATGGATTTAATTTTGTTTTCTAACCTTTCATACAATTTACATTAGGTAAATTTTCCAACTAGGCGACCAACCTCAAACTTAATCCTTTTTGGGATTTAACAGAAAAATGATAGGGAAATTAGCTTTTTATCAGGTAGTCTAATAAAAATGCATGCTCTAAAGCCTATGTAAATTATTAATACATAGTCAAAAAATCGTTCTTGTTGTCAATCGCGGTTATAAAAGTAGGTAACAAATCATATTTCCACCTTATACCTGTCGCGGCTTCGTGAAAAGAGTTTTTCATAATTTTACCTGCTATGGAATTTCCCAAGTATCATAAAATCTGTGAGTTTTTCGGGTAACTTGTCTAAGCAATTTTTATTAAGTATTGTTAGGTGCACTAAAAAAAAAATTACCGATATGTTTATTACGCATTTTTCGCAGAAATGTGTCTTGAAAGTCAAAAAAATGTCATGGGCAGGGAAAAAGGATCCGACTTAAAAGCAAATATCTCGAAAGTTAAAAAAGTCATCAATTTTATTTTAATGCAGTTGAAAGGAGTACTATTTCTTCTAAAATTTAAGTCCTAAATGAAGTACCTGTTGTAAGTACTAGC
This sequence comes from Neoascia interrupta, assembly GCA_947623515.1. Taxonomy (NCBI): domain Eukaryota; kingdom Metazoa; phylum Arthropoda; class Insecta; order Diptera; family Syrphidae; genus Neoascia; species Neoascia interrupta. The sequence continues at coordinate 216,115,319 of OX392463.1, read as the reverse complement.
GGAGATATTTTCTTTAGTATGGGTCAAGGTACCTCAAAGTAGGTGTTTTCTTAAATTCCCAATAAGTGGCATCAAAATTTGAGATAGGCCCATACTGTAGAACATTTTTTTTCTTCAAATATACCCAAGAATCTTGTGTCAAAATATTTGCATCGAATTTGGAAACACCCTGTATAACAAAAATTTTGCAGTTATTAGCGTTCGCTATTTTTTTTTTTTTTTGTTATACAAACTACATACTTTCGCCGCGCCACTTTTGTAGACGTGGCATGAAAAAATATTTTGCATTGTAAATATTATACAAAAACAAAACATTTTTTATGGGTAAAGCATGATAGGGGAAAATGATATAAAAAATAAAAGTATAGGATTTGGAAGTAGAATAAGAATGGGGCTTACAGACAGAACGATTCTTTTTTAGTTTATACAATTCTGTATGGCTTTGTCAAAGGAGTCCCTTAATTCAAGAAATATTCTTTCTCATCAATACTGTATCAATTATAGTGTCTGGGTAGGTTCTCTTATAACCTCTCTGACTAGGACACGAAAACGATCGCTCAAGAAACTGAGATCTGATTGCGGGTATTACATTTCGACCTCAAGGATTAACTAGGGCCATTCCGGCTGCTCTTTAAAGTTTTGGAAAATAATTTTTTACAATAAATAATATTTTTCTTTTGACTGAAAATTTTAAACGAACTTGTAGAAAAAAATCGCCTGCGTGGCACAACAATTCATTGAAGTCCAGCCCGTCCCGCAGAGAAGTGCATGCTGCAAGTGCATGCATTACGCATCAATTGCCATTTCAAGCTGTATTTGTTGGAGCTACGTATACTCATTGCTCCGGTGGAGAATAGTTTTCATTTCGGCCCGTTGCACTCGTCCTCTCCAAGTAGAAAAGAAAACTCCATGGAATGTAAGGCGGTTACCCCTATCAAATATGCTAAAAAGAATGCTAGAGACCTCTGGCCATCGTTTGCTGAACAAGACAAATATTGCTGCGCAGCGCAACAGCAGTGTCATTCGTTAAAGGTTTATTATATTCCGTCCCGGTATGCTGTGCGCTGGCCCATGTGTCCATCCGCTTTGCACTTGAGAGACTTGAGAGTCAAGCTTGCCTTCGATAAGTGGCGGTTAGTGGTGGCGTGTAGTTTTGTAGTCATTATTCCCTTTCAATTGCAATAATTTGCTCAATGTCCAGTCCAGATTAAAGGTAAATCGATGCAAACGACGACAACAACGACAACGCGACGTCCGGTCGACGTGGTTGTCTCTGGGACACCGCAACCATCAGTGGGCTGTTCTGCGGTGCGGTTCGGGCAATCGACTCTTCTCCTCGCGAGAGTCGCGGTGAAATGAAATACGACGTGTTACTGTTGGTGGTCATATAGCCGTCCAATGTAGCCATGAACTCTGGCTGCCCGCGCACATCCAGCACTAGTGTCGCCAGGCGACTTTTGTTACCGATTCAATTGAACAAATAATCATTTAAGGATGTGTCAGGATGAGATGCCTTTGGAATGGCGCGCGCAAAGTGCATATTTAGGACAGTGCAGGGCAGATGTCAAAGGCATTTATTGTAAACTCATCAGAATGGGGATTAGGAATCCAAAGCATGATGATGTAAAGCCGATTTCGCTTTGTTGTGGCATTACGTAAATGAGTTCGATGGCGAGCCTAACGAGAACGATGACGGTAAGGATGAAATAAGTATGGACCTTGGTGCCAATGGGGCTCACTTGATTAACCATCTGTTTGGATGTGCTCATAATTGGTGTCGTACTTAGGCAAGGAATTAAGCGTAGAGTCAACACAAGTAACCTTAGTTGAAACTTATTTATTATGGGAGGTGCCAAGGTGTGGTTGGACTTAAAGAGGCTCACGAAGTCTGAGACTTTATAAGCTGTGATTTTGTCCGTCCAAGTTCCGAGTTGCTACAAAAAAAAAACTTTTTTGGAACTCTCAGCAGTACATACAGGAAGAATTTTTACAAGTGTTCACTTGTACTTGTAACTAAAGACTCAATAAAAGTTTAAACAGCAGCAAACAAAATGCTTTTCGTCTGCACATTACATAGGTACACTTTTCCTTGTAGCAATCAACACTAAGGCTGCACATTCCTTAACTTGCACCATCTTAATGGTTGTCACCTGGACAGACGTGTAGTCGAGTAATGAGTACCTCAGCAGCTTGGTACTCAATTTGTGCCTCTAGAAGCATAACATCTAAAAACTAAGTACATTGGTAATCTATCTTAACGGTTGATGCCATGTGTTCGCATTTTTGGTCTGGACTCCTTATGTCGTCTCCGATTTTACTTGGCTGTCTTCCACCGCAATAATATCTAAGCCTGTACAAGGCAATTGAAGTTACTCACTAAGCAACGCAATTAATATTCACTACCGATAGGTCAGCATAATCTACGTGCTGTGCTCCTGCACTGATCCGATGGCACAATTCAGACACCCAGGTGCTTCCGACATTCTCAGTGCTCAACGCCAGGGAGCATTTTCTTCGCAGAGGCGCTGGGTATTGATTGCCAGTACAGCGCGCGCTGGTGCCCCGATGCAATCTGTGTTGTATAGGTTCATTGAGGAAACGCGGTTTAATACCTTACACCTGTGAAACGGTGTGGACAATGTCGAAAACAACATCTCTTAGTGACCTATAATTAAAATGAAGTTTGAAGTACAAAAATTCTTGTTAAGGGATAAGTCGTATTATTTAGCGAGAGTCGTAGAGTGGCTGTGCTGTCTTTTTTGCCACTTTTGATAGGAAGCAGCCTTCAAGCTTTTTGTTCACATTTACCTTAGTCCTCGTGGATAATATGTTGTATACCATAGGTGCGCATTGCTTCCAAAGCTTATAATTTGCCAGCATTGAAAATTTATGTATATTTTTTTTAATTTCACCGAGGTCACAAGCTATAATACATTTTTTTAAGTAGTGAAATAGATATTCCGTAGGCATACAAAGTGCTACATATTTTCTGTCTGTATTTATTCCTCTCAACTTAAGATGTTCCAAATGGCCACAAATGTCCAAAAGAAATACGAGCCAAAAAATGCCCTCAATTCAAAGGTCCTCATTGTCCATCTTCACTCTTGACGAAGGACCATCAGTAATGATGATGATGGCCGTCTGTTGTATGACACCGACGACGACAACCAACACTACCCCAGCAACAGCATCAACAATGTCAACGTTGACGAGCAGGATGATGATGATGATGGTAGTTTATTGGCAGTCGTCGTACAAGAGGCTCCAATATGCTTTTTGTCACCTTGTCTTATGTCCAGAGCGCTTACTAAATTTCGTGCGACGTGACGCACATACGCGATTCACGATATGTCAACTTGTGATTTATTAACTCGAGAAACAATTTTCGGAAAGAGCTCTCCCCTATGTGGAAGCTTCTCATTTTCTCATTTTGGTGGCGCTTTTTTTGTTCGCGTTGCTGCGCGCCGTTCAAGGTGGAGATTAAGAATGCTCAAATTTATTAAATTCACCGCAAGAAATGCGAAAATCGTGTTTTATTGAATCGATCAAGAGGAATTCTTGAGCACTGAACTCTCGCGCGTCTTGCACCACACATCCTCTGTGTCATTTGGCTTGTTATTAAATATTAATTAGACAGCAGAAGGACATTTTTGGTGGTTAAATTTGTAACGATGTTCGGGACCGATAAGAACAATCCGGTCGGTCATTTGCAGTCATCCATCAGGGCATCAGTTGCAGGGGGTGGACGGTGAGATGTGTACCTGCTGAATTTTGGAGCGAATTCTTGAATCCGAGGAACGAGTAGATGGCATGGAATGGCATGTGAGGCAAAGGCAAACTAGCCAAGGGAATTTCATAAACGCGGTATTTTAATTAATTGAAAAACATTGGCGTCGCTTGCGCTGCTTGCTGCTACCGAGCGGTAACAGCCTGCTGTTCTGCTGCTGGTGTCAGTGGCGGTTCGATTTGATTTCGAAAAGTTTAAATATTCATGATTTTACGGATCTGAACATGGACAGGAAATGCTATGACCGCAGATTTTCGCTTTAATTTTTGATTGCAAAATGAATTTGATAACCTCCCAGGACTGACAGCATTTGTCGGGGGAATGGTCCCAAAATTATATACATATGTATGTGCATATGTAAGCGGTTGGGGTTTTTTGTCAGCCTGTTGCGACTGATTGCTCAATGTTACCTCTTGTCAGAAAGTGAGCCGACAATATTATTTCGCTTTTAGTATCGTGAGAATAATACATGATGTTTAAGCGAATGTTGTCCGGTCCAAAAGGTTTTGTATAAGGCCACCTATAAGTTTTAGAGGTTATAGGAATACCTAGCTTCGGGGAATGTAAGGTTCCATACAAGATTTTAGGCTAAAGCTTTTGTTCCAAATGACTTGCGAACTATTACTAAGAATAAGATCATTTAATACCCACTGTAGGTACAATTCGAATCGAGCGACAACATCAACAGTGCATTCACTCATCAAAAAAATGATTTTAAACTCTGCCAGGTTCATGGCTGTTAAATCTTGTGACGATTACCTCTGCTATTAAGCTACCAAAGTTATATGCAGAAGCCAAAACGCTGTATTATGGTCATATAGATCTTTGGGGTTATAGAATGCTTTAGTGCTGTAGCTTCTAAAGTTGAATTCCCATTTCTTTAGTGTCTTCCCAAGTTGCCTAGTCTAGTTGTAGACCTGGTATTTCGCCACTTATTATTTGCTGTTCCAACATATCACTATGCAGCAAGAAGATCTGTCAATGCTTTTCCCACCAGTCCAGTTAAAAACATCTTGGCCGAAGCTGGGCTTCCTACAATAGATAGCAGGAAAAACGCTGTTTTATTAAAGCTAATTCCCAAAATAACTTTTTCGGGAAATTCCGTGATCGACAAGGACATTATACAATCAAAAAATCACAAAACCAAAAAGAAAGTTCCTTCAGCTATCAGCACTACAATTAGATACAAGGCCATACAATTAGATATTTCAACTAGGCGCCCTTATACAGCTTCAAAATCCTTTCCTCCGTGGGCCATAAAACCGGGCTCAACAATAATGTCGCTTACACATTACAACAAATTTAATACTAGCAGCTCAACATACCGGACGTTATTCTCCAGCATTGCGTCTGACCTCAGATCGGACGGATGGAGTTTTCTATTCACTGACGGGTCAAAAACCTTTGCCCATACCTCTTTTGCCGTAGCACTGGAAACTGGTACCATTCTCCATCTTACAAGCTACAAAAGAAGCACTGAAACGACGGGGTAAATATGTTATCTGCAGCGACAGCAAATCCGTTCTCGAAGCTGTCAACAACCCTAACAACATGACAGAACTTGTGATGGACATCCGCAACCAACTTGTCAAGTCCCCAAATTAATTGAAACTTATGTGGATCCCTGGCCACACTGGTATACAAGGAAACGAGCACACCGATCACGCAAACCAATTCAACCTTATCCAGCCTAGTGCTCGGTTTTAACATATGCACTAGAGTTGATATTAGGAGAAAAATTCAAAAATGCATCCACTGCAATCAACTCTCTGATTGGATCTCGTATAAACCACCACTATACCCAAATCAACCCCAACAGATCACATCCACAATATCCAGTGAATGTTTCGAAGGCAAAATAACCAACTTCGTTCGGTTAAGACTTGGACACATTACTACAACGCACCAACATCTTCTTACATCAAACACACCACCCAGCTGCCGAACGTTAGACTGGATCTGCCTCACATCCTTGAAGACTGCATCGCCACTAAACCTGCCATCCTCAGAATATTCTAAAATAACAGTATCTACAATGCTCTCGTAACACAATGTCACTAATATTAATAAAATAAACCAATTTTTGTTAGCTACTAATATTAAAATATAGGTATTCCTACCATAGAGCTAATAGTCTCCGCAGCTAAGCTCTTTAATTCTTGTATTACCATGTAAATTAAATTACTTGATAAAAATAAATAAAAATAATGTTTGCTGTTCTTTCTGTCTGCTTAAGAAATTAGAAAGTTCAGGCTCGCTCAAAACGTAAATCACTATATGCCAATTAAGAAATGACTCTATAGTAATTTGTAAGTGACAAGAAAAAGCTGTCCAGATTTCCAGCCATTCTAGTAAAATCTAAGAATAAATAGTGAAACTAAGGTTAGGAAGCTGCTTACTACGCCAGAGGTCTGGGTTCGAATCCTACCATCGTCATCTGAAAAAAAAGACTTGTTCTTTTTCACGGTCCCCACCTCCGCGAGGGTTTGACAAGCCCTCCGAGAGTATCAGATGTCTTGAAAAACTTCTCAAAGAGCCGTTCGGATTCGGCAAAAAATTGTAGGTCCCCTTGTATGTGAAGAAATCAACACACCAGCATACATTGTTGAGAAGTTGGCCCTGGTTCACCTCGAGCTGTAGCGCCACTCTATTTATTTATTTTAAGGTTAGGAAGAGTCAGAGTAGGTTTGTTACTCTTGTGTTGTCACTTTGTCTCGAATCTTGAAGGTACTTGACCAGAGGGTTCATGGATAACTAGAAACACTCCTTAGAACACTTTTTTTTAAGCTTTTGCGTCATACCTCTGTCTTTGTCTTAATATTGATAGCTATTTGCATGATTACAGAAACTCACCCTAAAAAAGGGGTGTGGAACCAAACTTAAAGGTTACAATGACTATCATGCACATCATCCTTCGAAAAATTCGGAAGGAGGATCCTATCTTTACATCAAGAACTGCATAAAGCACTTTAAGAACACAGAAGTTGAGCTAGACTCTATGCAGATAACTTCAGTTTCTGTAAAATATGACTGCTTAGATAACAACATTGCATCTTGTTCTTTCCCGCCGGGATATAGACTGGTGGAAGACGATCTTGATCGTATGTGTTGCGTCATTGGGTGCAATTTAATCATGGGGGGCGTCTTTAACGCAAAGCATACTTCTTGGGGTCAAGATACGATTGTACAAGAGGTACATTACTGTACAAAAGCAGTATGAAACGTGGTGTGGAACTTTTCTCCACAGGAAAGCCAACGTATTGGCCAACCGACGGCCTGACCTTGCCGGCTTCTTCATCGCTAAAGGGTACCCCACCTTACGCGAATCGAAGAGTGTTATGATCTTTGCTCAGACCACTCAGGAGTAATCTTAAAGATGGGCGGTAGCCTAGCAATAATAAAAAGAGCCAACATAAAGACGAACTTGGACGTCTTCAGAAAAGACTGTAAAGAGGGTGTTGGCTTGAATGTGTCATTGAGAAATCCATTCGAATTAGAAGACGCAGTTGATAAATTCATTGAAGCGATTCAGAACGCTGCGTGGAACAACACTTCTTTCCAAAGGACAGAAGTAAGCTCTGACGCGCATGTACGTACGACATAATCCGCTCGAAATCGAAGAATTGATTCGTGAAAAGAGAAGAGCGCGGTAAAGATGGCAATGCACCGGGACACCCTCTGAGAAAACCGTCTTAAACAGCCTCTCAAACAAGCTTAAAGAAATGTTGCAAGATTATAAAAATCGTGAGACCACTGAATGCATTGAAACCTTGTCTGCGGATAGGAACTCGAACTACTCGCTGCGGAAAGCAGTTAAGTCCATCAAGAAACCTATAATCCACTCGGCCCCAATAAAGAAAGATAATGGCGAATGGGCAAAAGAAGCCAAAAAGAAAGCGGATTTGTTTGCGGAACACTTGGAAGAAACGTTCAAGCCGTTCGACGATCCACCGTTGGCTGACGTTTAAAACAACAACGCGGAACCTGATAGCTTCAGAATGAAATAAGTGTCATAAGCCGAACTTCGGCAAACTTAAAAATAATAAGGTTCCAGGATACGACCTGATCTGGCGATATCTTGAAAGAACTACCAAAAAAGTCACTAGTCAAGCTACTTTATATCACAAACGCTTCTTTTAGACTCTTATACGTTCCAAGACAATGGAAAGTTGCCGAATTCATTATGGTTCCAAAATCAGAGAAAGGTATCAAAATGACTAAAAATCCTATAGGCCCATATCGCTTTTGCAGATAATATCGAAGGTCTTTGAGAAACTTCTGCTGAAGCGATTACAACCAATAATTGCAGAAAGACGCTTGACCCCGGATCATCAATTCGGCTTTAAAACTAATCGTTCAACAATAGATCAGGTCTACAGAATAACGCATAAAATTGAAAAAGCATTAGAAGGGAAAAAGATATGTTCTAGTTCGACAAGAAAGGGCGCGAAGGCTTAAAGTATAAGCTACAGCAAATCTTGCTAGAAGCAGACTCTTTTGTGTTAGGTGTGCTACTGAATACTCGATTTTCAAACTAATTCGAGCTGGCGTACCACAGGAAGCGTCCTCGGTCCGACCCTGTTTCTGCTCTACACAAGAGACATACCTCTAGATGACGAGACAGTTATGGCCACATTTGCGGACGGACGGCAACAGGTGAATCAGTCGAGCCATCAACGAGAAGCCTCCAACGAGCTTTGGACAAAATTTGCGTCTGGGCAAAGACTTGGCGAATCGTTCTTAACGAGAACAAGTCAACCCATGTCAATTTTACGTACGGAAAGGTGAACAATTAACCTCTATTCATAAACTCTGTATAAATTCCCTATGCAAAAGAAACGAAATATCTAGGAATGACTCTAGACGCTAAACTTAGATGAAACCCACACGTTAAGAAAAAACGTGACGAGCTCGAAATAAGACTCAGAGAAATGTATTGGCTTATAGGAATAGGATTTTATAGGATTTTCCAAACTAACCATAAATAGCAAACTGCTCTTATGCAGGCAAGTGTTAAAGCTCTCTGGACATACAAATAACAACGTTGGGGTTTAACCAAGCCGAGCAACATGTCCATGTTGCAGACTTTCCAAAACAAAATTGTATATTAGGAATTATGATATTCACAGAGATTTAGGGATAGCTACTGTAAGCGAAGAAGTTACAAATTTTGCTCGAAAGCTAAGTGCTCGTCTTCATGTTCATTGCAACAATGAAATGATTCCCGCCCGTTTTTAGTTTAAGGGAAATTTATATGACAAAACTTTTAAGGAAATTTTTATTTTTATTCTTTTCTAGAAATTTTTATTTATTTTCTAATTTATATTTTTTCGCTTTCGATTTAAGGTCGACTTTAGTCGGTCCACCGGGATTGTACTATCAACCTTTCTCCTAGCGTGCAGCTTAGATTTGACAATAATTGTTTTAGATTTCAAATTGACAGAAATCCTAATACTTCTTTAAAGGCCCTAATATCGGACAGGAATTCAAGTATTGATAAGTCACTTTTTCTGGCTTTATGTAAAATGATGACACGAATGATTAACTATGTTTATTGACATACAAACGATTACTCTCTTTAAAGAAAGAAGTCACTTTTAAGGCCCTATATCATGCGCCTGTGTGAATGCCTATACCCAGCACGACTCAGCGCCGTGCGTCGATTCAATTTCATTTTTGACTCTCCACGATCCACCCATTTGGGAGCACACAAAACAAATACAACCACCTCTCCCGTAGTTCCATAAATTTTGGCGAACAATAAAATATGAGAAAAAAAGTATCCCGAAACAATAATATTGGAGATCATGCACAAAATTCCATCGATCTCGTGGTTCTTTTTTTGTTTCTTACCACCTTGTACTCTTGTAAAGAGTCTGTGCCTTCTTTGAGCCTGTGCCTCTTGTGGTTAACTTGATTGGGGATAGTTATCACCTATTGGAGCGTCCAACGAAACCGAAATGAAATCCAAAACGCTGACGATGAACAAGCCTCTCCTGTCCGACTGTGTGAATTGGCCATTAATCATGTCCCTTGCAGCGGTACCTTCAGAGCAAAAATTTAAGAAAAGAAAAAATTAACAAAAACTCCAGCAGGTCTGAATTACATTTTATCTTCCAGAGATCTTATCGAAACCAATTCATCAGAGCGGAAATTAATGAAAACTGCTCCGCCTATATAGGCTTGGAACACTGAACTTGGACACAATGGCCACAAGTTCCGATCGATTGTTTGCTGAGCAGAACAGAAGCCCACTATGGGTGTTTCGTGATCAGTTTTTAGATATTGAAAAACGCACTCAATTTTGATGGAAATATCTTTGACCGTTGGGATTTTTGGTTATTGGTTAACTGCATCTAAACCATGGTGGAACACAATGTAGTGCCTTATTTAAGGACGGAAAAACAGGAAGATCGCGGTGATCTAATGTGCAAATATTAAAGTAAGTTGCTTTCAAATATTGATTAGTTTAATTGAAAGAATCCAAATCTAAAGTGGGTAAACACAGCAGAATGAAATCTCTTTGGCATGCATGATCTTCATCAATTGCTCTATGCAAGCTGCCATGTGGGCTGAACATTATGTTATTCCAAGAAAAAATTTGTTAATCTCAACACAACGAGTAAAATCCGCTGAAGCGATAAATTTTGAGAAATTGACTTTTCCCTAGTTAGGGAGTAGGTTTTGCAAAAAATCGTGATTAATTCCGCCAGCAATACACCGCTGCCGCCAATATCGTCTTTTTGAGATCCTATACTCCTAGGTACAGTTCGGCTGAGTGAATATGCACGCCACTGCTGTGTTGCTATTAAAACATTGTGCAGAGAGGACTGTATGATAAAAAAAAAGAAAAAATAGGCAGCATCTAACTCTAGCAAGCTGCTTTTAGCAGTCTTCGACGAATAGCTTCCATTTTGCCGAGGGTTGAGCCAAAACTCCCTGTCTTTATTCTTTAGACCAAATTTCGATTGCAAGGAGTCTGACGTGAGTCCGAAAAAAGAAACCATATGACGCTACATTCAGGAGGCCCAGACATCCGGCAGCACACCACCTCGCCGGCTAGGCTGTGATTAGGAATCGGCATATTGCACGAAGTTTGTGTAACATCGCGTTCTATTTGCCACGGATTAATTTCTCATGTCATGATCTCTTTCGCGTTACGGGGAAAGGGGTAGGTGTACATACGTGCAGGAAACAAGCAAGGAAAAAATACGGTTCAGGTAGAGTGCAACGTTGCGCATCGAATTCGATCGTAGACGTCTTAATTCGCATTGGTATCCACTGAACCCACCAAAGTGTCCGATGTATCTAGTGCACAAAAGCAGGTAAGTACAGCTAAAAATAAAGATGTTCGTCTTATATTGACATGCTATTGCTTGGACTGTCGCCTTTCAAGCTGATATTCTGGACATTAGACAATTTTCTTTAAACACATATAGAAACCCTGTGCCAATATTCACTTCTCCCTTAGTTCATTAATTTTTTTACAGATTCCATGATGGCAAATGTTAAATTAAAATTTTGCACGTTCTACAAGTAAACGCTCATCAGCTCAATGTCAAACCTGAAACACCACGCACTACACTATTTCAAAACTTTTTCTTCTACAGTACAAGTATTCTTTGGAACTCACTTCCCAACATTATTTTTCCAAACACTTTCAAACTGCAATTATGTAAAAACTGGATTATGTAATTAATGTCTGCTAACATCTCGTAGATTCTGCTAAGAACCATGCTAACACCTCGCAGACTGGTTCAGTGGTACAGTTGGCTTTCCTGAAAGTACGTACCTAGTATTAAAAATAAACTAAAAATCGACTCCATAGTATTAGGGATCCGCCCTTAAATGGAAGAAGGACTTCTTATGGTATCACCCCGTTGTCCGCCCGTCTGTCAGCGCATGTAACTTCTGAACGGTGAGTCGTAGAAAGATTGAATTAAGTACATTTATAAAGTTGGTGAAATAAATAAGAACTCATGCAAGTGCAATTTCTTATATACACACAATTGCACATGTATTACAGTGGGAATTTCGATGGTAAAAAATTCAAAAACTGTTCTGGCACTTGTCTTAAAAAGTCTTACAGCCAGTGAGTCACAAACAAGAAAATTGAAACGTACACTACACAAATACTTAGTTTTTGGTAATTTTAAACTTTTGCAAAATATTGAAAAGTTTTTAAAAAGAAAAATAAGTAGCCGAAAGTGTTTAAGATCATAACTTTTTAACTACTTAATCAAAAAAGGCGATGTTGGGCAAACATGTAAAGCTACCGCAGCAAATTTTGCCTTATCCGTTTTAAAACTACGTTTTTGACGTGTTTTTATTTTATTGCAATTATTTTTCCAAATATTCTGGTATCTTAACGTTAGAACCGATTATAATGAAATTTAGTTTGTATATAAAACGTATGAAGGCTTTCTAAAATTTTTAAAATTTTTCAAAAATTACGTTTATAACTTATTTTTTCTGAAGCGGTTTAAAAAGGTAATTATGAAAGCCGCATTTAGTATTGAAATAAATGGCCATTGCTAGCGCAAAGTATATGAAAATTAAAAAAAAAATAACGGTAATTAAGAAAAGATTCTGAATAGTCATTTTATTGATTTTTAATAAAAATAGATTCAGAAGAAAGACTAAAAAACCACGCGCTCCCGTTCTCATTAACGGTAGTAAATATTATATCGTTTGGAAGAAAATCTCGGACATTAACAATTTCTTGGGGTTCAAAATAGAAATGTAGCGTGGCTGAAATATTTCACGGTTTTCTTAGATACGCGTAAAATCATTTAAGTTGATTTACTTAAATGATTGTGCTTAAAAAATGCCTGATATGCTTCCATCTTGTCAACTCAATTTTACATAAACCGCAAGGCAAAAAATGTAAAATTGTTGAAAAAAAACGCGTTTGTAGTTTTTTTTTCAGTTTTTGTACGTTTTTTTAACACACGAAATGTATTTGTCACCCTGCGTTTCAATAAAAATGTTTTTATCTTAAATTAAAATTCGGCTAAACTAAGGGTGATTAATTAATTAAAGACTTAAAATTAAAGACTTATAAATTAAAAAAAATTATAGCAGCATCATCCACCTTGACATTAATTTATTTGTCACCCTGCGTTTCAATAAAAATGTTTGTCGACAGAGTTTCGAAGAGAGAGAAATCGATCAAAGAAAACCGAAAAACTACAGCAGTATTATAATTTTTCATAAAATGCTTTCGTCATTGTCTTTCTTGTTTTTTTTTTTAAGTTTGCATTTGGTAGCTCGCAGTATTGGTAGTCGAGACAAAGCTCTATATACCCGACTCTGGTATACACCCTGTAACACACCAAATCCTAAAGTTTCTTGGCCAGAATTCACATACTATTTGTATGGGTGATAAAATAAAATCTATTGATTGCAATTTCGTTAGAATCATGAGAAAATACGATAAGCGAAATTTATTTCGTAAATTATCTCAGAAATAAACAGTTTTTTCCTAAAAACGCCCCTTAAAAGTGGGCGGAGCTCAAAACTTTGTGTGGGGCAAACTTAGCAAATAGTAATGTCTTTCATATTTGTCATAGAATTTTTTTTTCGATTTGGAGTAAACTTTCCGAGATATCGGGCGGTCCAATTTTTGCCTTGTTAAAGGTCTTGGGCCAATATTGCTCAGTACCAAAATTTAAGTTCCTATTGTCTAACTTGACCAAAAGGTATTTTGAAAGAAAATGTAAAATATAGAGATTGTCTCACATTGAAGCCAGTAGTGGGCGTAGCCGTTGACGAATTAAGCCAAATTTCACACATTGTCAGTGCAGCAGAAGGTCCAAGACGTGTACCAAGTTTCAGCTCTCTATCTTTATTTTGAAGACCTAAGACCTTGACACATACATGACGGACGGACATGGCTTAATCGATTCATCTGTTAGTTTTGATCATATCTCTAACAGGTCTTAAGGATCTACGATGATTATTTCACTGTGTTACAAACTATGCATTAAAATTAATAAACCCTCGGTCGGGTATAAAAAGTCGATGGAGGGCTCCGTGCATGACTTCATACTTGAGGGTCTTTTTTTAAATGGATGTGGTCACACAAAGAGGTCTGTAGTGGGCGTTTATTGACGAATTCCAAAAATTTTTATGCTTACTCTGGTACCAGCTACCAAGCTTAAAATTTAAAGCCTAAAATTTGTTTACGACGGACGGACATTGCTTAACAAATTTTCCGAAATTAGGAATTAACTACCCAGAATATAAAGACAAAATAGTTTATTGCTAGCGGAATGTAGAAATACCAAATAGAAAATATAACGGTATTCAAAAAATATTTTCAAATTAACCGTTTGACGGATTACAAATCCTGAACCGAGATCGAAACTTTGATATAAAAATCTAATATTGCAATATAAAATCGAAATATCAACCGAACCTATAAATGCTTGCTTAGTGTCAGATTTTGAGAAATCGATTTGATAATTCTATTTGGTATAGTAAAAATTATGCGGTTTCCCTTTCGGTGTATAAACTTGAATAAGCTTATGAAAGTAAGAAAGGTCAAATCAAAGTGCTATTCTGTCACCCGCATATAAGTTTTGATTCATTACTAAGTCTACTTTCACATTCAGATAATTTGAAAACATAGCTTTTGGTATATGATTTCATTATTTTATTTATTTTTTTAGAAAAATTTAGACTTTCTCCACTGTTTATCTCTACAATGCTAGGTACTAACTCACTACTTAATATTCTTTAAATCATGAAAATCTCCATAAAAAAAACTCGTAGCATGCTCTGTCACCTTCACCCAACATTCCGGCCATATTCAATTAGGCATGACGTTTCCGTCAATTAAGCGCACCTAACGACACATTATTTTCACGGCTTAGCGCATACAACTGTCTCGCCATTAGGCTAGCGCCCAGGACTTCCTCTACCGTCCACCGCGCAAGCCGCCCACACCAATTTGCAATCTGAAACGAAACACATTCCCCAGTCCATGGGAAGTTTAATTTAATTACCTCGCCGCACAGATAATATTTTATCCTTAATTACAAATCAGCTCCTCGCTATCTCTGTCCGGCAACTACTGATACAAAGGGCTCCAGCACGGTGTGCTGTCCACACCGTCCTCGTTGGTCAAGTTAAGATATCACCATGGCCAACTCACCTGGGCGTGAAATCACAGCCGAATCCGGACTGGAAGTTATTGCGCTCCTATGCAAATTTTTTCTCCTAATGGGATCTATGCGTTGGCGTGCTAATACGCATTTAGCGTGAGTTATCTTGGCCAATAATGGCTAATGGGACTAGCTACGCAGAGTGTTGGTGCCGAGTACCACGCCGGGATGACTGTGATTTACCGCCTCTTTGAAATGTTTTTGCACCCTCTGACAGAATTTTCGCTTTACCTCGTTTAAAACTGTCAATGGATAAAGGACTGCTCTAAGGATATGAGGTCACTACCATATCGGTGGTGGTTGTCACTGTCACATAAAACCAAAAATCAGGGAACATTTTACAACGTCCGAGGTACACCTTGCACTTGTAAACTTTTCGCCGAACTTCTCAAGTAACAAATTGAGTCGATTGCAAAACATTCGGAAACACGAAACCCGCGTGTAACTATACGTCTTGCTGATTGTTCTGTGTGCTTAAGCATTGCGATTCTCTCTCTACGGATTCACGTGATTTGTGATCGGCTGGGTTTGTTCTTGTCCCTGATTTACGAAATCGCAAAAATGACAAAAGTCACCGAAGTCACATACGGCAGCCGAAATAGCTGTTGTAGCGCTGCGAACTGCGATACCCTCGCGTCGCTGCCGAGGCTCTTGCTACATTTCCAAAAGGTATCAGACAGCCGAACTTTAAATGACCAAAAAAAGGTCGAAAGGAATTTCATTTTGGCGCTACGTGTGCAAGCATTACTTTTTGGGGGGCTCTTGGGATCGTCTCGCCCGGATACATCTCTTTCCCTTAACATGGCCTGGACGTGTGGAGTAGGAAAATGAAGTTTATTAGTGTCTTGGTCGGGTTGTTAACATTTCGCCTTGTAATCCGGGCTAAGACGCAAAAAAAGGCCGGCAATCTTCCACTGATTGGGGTTTGCATTTATTTGGTGGAATGGATGGTATCTGGCTGGTTTGCAGGCGCAATCTTAAGAATTTGGTTTGGTCGGATGATTTGAAAAAGTGCAAAATCTTCAGGTGGAAAAATTGTGGGGCGAACCAATTCGATCTGTACGGAAAATACAAAGATACAACGTTTTAGGTTTAATAGATGTCCTTTTATAGGTTTAATGATTCAAAATGACATTGGAGGAGATCTGAAATGTCGGAGCTTCTAAGTTCCTTAAGAAGTGAGCTACATACAGTTAAGGTAAACCTACAATACCTCGAAAGGTAATTGCTTTGCTCATAAATCGTGCCCCCACCTTTGGCAATCAGTCGCAACGTCATTTACCGCAAAATAAAATGCGCACGCTCGATATGATAGTATTAAGACACTTGTGTGATGCAGTAAGGCCCGCGCAGCGCGACGATCCTGTAAGCCTCTTCTAACTTTCTTCACCAGCGCGAGAATGGACGGTCTACAATAAATGTGTTATCTTCAAATTTTCAATTTTAATGGACTCGAAGGAGCATAATTTACACTCACCTTCACGTAACTACGGACGTGGTTGTAAGCCAGGACAAGAGCAAAAGAGACCCTCATTATATGGCCAAACGATTACTGCGCGTTATTGGTACCAAAGAAGGTGAGCTCTTTAGCAACAAAGTTGGAATCAGCTCCGAAATACGCATGGAGTGTGTGGGCACATTGGGGAATGCATCTCAATATTATCTTTGCAATTTTATTTCTTTGGTATGTTGCGTAGCATCCGCAAATTGGTTTATTTCCAGAGGAAGAGATGCCCGCAAATGCTGTGGATATCTGTGATTATAAATTCTGCCAGCACTGACAGAATGCATAATTATTTGGTCTTTGTTCTTTTTTTTAATGGTGCTTATGTTTAACCTGGACTATCACTTCTTCTATCTTAAGGGGTCACTGTTTTATTTTTTTTGTTTTTTACTGAAATACTTTTTAAATTTTAACAAAAATAAAAGTTCTGTGCCATAACTCGTTCAGAGGATTTATTTTTTTAGGCTGGGCTGAATTTCAAAGCCTTTCTTATAGTTATTTCCTTTTTAGGAGTTTTGTGGTCGAAAACTTTCGAAACTTTTCCTTTTTACTGATTGATTTTATTGATAGCAGTAAAAACTATAGAAATTTCGAAAGTTTTCGACCACCAAACGCCTGAAGAGGGAATAACTAGATGAGAGAATTGGAAAATCGGTCAAGCTTTAAATAATAGATCCTCTGAAAGAACTATGGCACAGAACTTTTACTTCAGTTAAAATTTAAAAAGGGTTTCAGTAAATAATACCTTAAAGAATATTAAAATCCGAGGAGATTATATGCATAGAGGATATTTTGAACCTTTTTTATTCCCATCTAAAGCCCTTTAAAGCATTTAGGAAAGTGCAACAGTACGTATGTAAAAACTTCATTCCGTCCGCTACGGATTGCAAAATACCCTACCCTACCTAAAAAGGAAACTGCCACGCCTCCAAAACGTGGGCGGGATATAAATATATAACAGTTGAATGCTTAAATGGACTAAAACTCCGAATTTTTCACTGAAAAATAGGAATTTTAAGTTGAAATCCCTTAAAAAGTGGGCGTGGTCAATGTTAAGGCCAAGCTTTTTCTGCTACCTCCAAGCCAAATTCAAGGCAATGTCACATACAAAAAAATAAAACGCTAGCGCCACTGCTACATAGCTGAAATTTGAAAAAGTATTTTTCTAAATTAGAGATGTTCCCCCATACAGGCCTGTAGTGGGCGTGTCTGTGGGCAAACTCAACTAATTTTCAAATATGATCTGGAAGATTTGAACTGTTAGCTTTCTCGCCAGCTTTCAGCTCTCTAGCTGAAAAATTTTAAGGCCTAACAGTTGTTAATATACGGACGTACGGACATCGCTTAATAGTTTCTCGTGTCGGTCCCATTCATATGTCAAAGAGGTCTTACTATACGTTACAAACTATATATCAAACTCAATATACCCTGGGTAGGTATAAAAACGTCCTTAAATGCTTTCTGAAAACTCTTCCGGATCATCAGATTTCTGCAAAGTCTTCTGGATTCGTCGTTAAGAGGCTCAATAAGCTTTTTTTCCGTTTTGATGTAATTGCTTTGCCCTTTACTTTGCCTTTCACGTAAAATACTTCAATTTCTGCTGTCATGCGTGAAATTCTTGTGAAATCAGAACTCGAACTGCTTTTTTTCTGTTCTTGCTGTACCTGTAGCTGAACATTGATCTCAAAAATTTCCCCAAAGTTGGCTAAATCTTTTTAAATATTTTTTGAGGCTAAATCAATAGCTGGGTAGGGGAAAGCGGGTCTAATAGACTCATAAAATTTATTTCTATTTTATTTTTTGACTATGACCAAATTCAAATGACAAAGTTTATTTTATTCAAATTATTACTAAAATTTATAAAAGAGGTCATTCGACTAGCAAAACTGCTGCTTTTTCTCTTTCTCAAAAGCAACTCTTGTAGGTTAATTAACCAAGTTGCCGGGATGAGTCGACTCACGCATGTGGACTCAAAGCCCGCACAACTTAATTCTTATAAAAATTTAAGCAATCTGGACTACATAATTTAAGATTGTTTATTTTCTTCAACAAAAAAGTGAAAAATCGCATATCCGACCAGTGAAACAGAATTTACTGGTACGAAAGGTCCTTTACCGGCCGATCCAAATTTCTTCATTTATTAATAGCCAACAATTTAAACCGATTCAGAGTTGCTTCGGACTTTAGTGAATAGTTTCAGAATAGTTTAATGGAAATCATTTTTAAAGGAATGCCTTTAAAGAAATGTAGCCAACTTATTTTTTTGAAAAAGAAGAGAGTCAACTCATCTTTTTTTTTAAATATAGAGTCAACTTACTCCAAAAGAAGTTATTCAATTCAACAAGCCCCGCCTGAGCATTTGACGATCTACAAGCTTTTTATCAAGGAAAAAAAAAAGAATATGAACTTAGTCCAACAAGCTCATTGTCTGATAAATTAGTAGAAAAAAATGAACCACAAACGCTAAGAATAAATAAAATAAGAAGAAAACAAAAAATTACTCATAATCTTAAAAAATCGAAATTATTTCTGCTAACACGTGCCCTTCAGATTATAGATTAAGGAAGGCTAAGCAGGTATCCATGTAGAATGTAAATGCAGGAATAAGACATGCATTTCAGGACACATTTAAAAAAAAAAAAAACAGACTTACTCACTTGTACCCAACTAGCCCCGCTTTCCCTTGCTTGATTCACATGTTTCCATTTCGTGGTCGACCTGTCGAAACAAATAATAAATCAAAAGCAGAAAAAAAGTTTCCTACTTGGCATTTATATGAGTATGACCTCCAGTCGGAGAAGACTTACTGGAAAAATCTCCACAACTTAACCAAAAATATTTTGTAGAAAAAGTCGAACGTCTTTAGAAGTAGGTACCTGTTGTTGAGGTTACCCTTCGAGTTCCAAGCGAGTACTATCGCACTTTGCACATTTGATCACATGTTTGTTGGAATGAAATTTGAAGTGCGTCGTTTTCCCCGTTGCACCATATCACCCGACTATGCCCCTATCCAACATTTCCTTTCAATCGATACAAACCAAGCAGGGCATATACTGCTCCATAAACCAGCATGCGTGAGTGGAAGAAAATCGATTGTCGATATCAATTCGATTTTAGAGTTTTACATTTTTCTCCACCACCGAATGGTTTCGTGTTGCTTGGCCAAATGACGAACTAAAGGGCACTATACTTCGTTTAATATTTTTCCAAAATGTAAACCGCTTCTCATATTTCTTTAACTCAAACACAGCGCACTGAGGGCATAGGCTGGGGCGACAGACACACACCAGTCGTAGACTATGATGGATAAGTCCATCTGAGCTCTGCAGCGAAAGGCCTGTTGGTCGTCCACCTTGCTCCACCCTGCTTTGCCTGCTGCCAGCCGCAACATTGCCATAAATCCTCAATCAATATCCACTTCTGCATTGGGAATTCCCATTTCGAATGCCGAATGGATTGTCATCGATCATAATGTCGTACGAATTGCTTTGGCAATTTGTTCAAAAACAAATGAAAAAAAAAAATCCTGCATTGGCTGTTCCATCAATTTTTTTCCTGCTAGTGTACGGCAACAAAACGAATGTCATATCCAGATTCTTGGAGGTATAATACATAGTTTTGCTCGACGTTATGGTAGAACGGTGATGGTGGTATAGTTGTGCAGCAAAAAGGATATTATCCTATTCGAATGCCATCAAGCTTTATGGCTCCATATGAACCTGAGAAATGTAATTTCGTTTGATTTACTGTAAGGGGTTAATAAGACTGGCTCACCCAGCAGCAGCGCCAGCAGCTGTAGTCTCCATCCTTGGGCCCGTTGTGGACCACTGGCTGTGAACCGTATAATGGACGAGATGAGCATGCGCGCTTTCTAGAATGCATCTGTGCTGTGCGCAATGCCCAATGAATAGTTTTCCATATTTAAAATACGCCAGTGATTAATTCAGCGAATAGAAAATCGCTCCCGTGGCCGTGGAGTCCGTGATACGTTTGTATAGCTGGCGATCGTATAGCTCACACAGCGGAAAGGGCAGCCTATGCATCATCATCCTCTATACGAAGGAATTCCTGAAAAATATTCGACTGATTTCTGGGTGCGCTCGCAATTACAAATCAACTTGCTGAGTGAAGACGGACTGATTCTCAGGAGACATATTCAAATTTTACGGCTGAATTATTCCAAGCAGTTTTTGACATTATGTTACTTATTGAATATGAAATCAGAGTAGACAATAGAAAAAGGAAATCATCTACATATTAGACGAAAACATCCTTGGATGTTATAAAAACGTCGATTTGTAAAAGATGGTTTAATAAAACAAAAGTTTTTATGCTTATATCTATTTCAAATCTTCAGACTTACTAGATCCATATCGGTAGCACGTACCAATGCGGAAACTTTCGAAAATTCAAATGGAAGGCAAGAGAGTAAGTGCAAAAGATTGTCTGTAACGAACTTCTAAATACCCTACCCTATTTCCCATCAAATCTGCCCTGAGACCCCTAAGACCTTTATTAGAGATATATATGGTCGAGACCGACAGGTTTATTTACGCAGTACTGTTCGTTCCTCCGTCCGTCAGTATGAAAGAAGGCTTAAATCTCAAAAACTGAGCTAAGGAGCTAAAACTTGAGCCGTGGCATGTTTCTTATGTTGCACAGACAAGTGTAAAAATTGGCTAAGTCCACTATTGGCTTGAATATAACACAACGTTTTACGCACAGTTGATTTCAATGCAGCCCTTCTGGGGTTGCTGGTCCCCGATTGGGCGCCTCCCCAGTTGGCGGATAGGGGAATGGTCACCAGATATGGTGGGTACCGGTATGGAAAATATCCGGGGCAGACCAAAACCAGCAACAAACGAAAAATCCAGAATCGTCTTTATCAAAATAAACGGCTTCCTGGTCGGTGTCTGTTACCCAGGTTAGGGTCGGCCGCATACGAAACACCTTTTTCTCTTCCAATATGCAAATCAAATGGACAACAGGTAGATACATGCCAGATTTTGTTATTAAAAATTCTGCCGGTCATACTATTGCTTTTCTCCGTAAAGGCATAACACTTGCAGGGGTGAGCTTTGGTATTTCTGTGCAGAGGTTTCATGTTTGGCTCATCAGCGTTTGTGTTGGATCGGGAACTACTTTCTTCTTCTTTCTTCTCTATCCCCAAATTATTTCCACTCGCGATGTGAGTTTTAAGGTTAGTCATATAACCGAGCACAAATTTATTATAAAAAAAAAGCTGAGTCGATTAAGTCATGTTCCTCCGTCCGTACCTATGTTATAAATTTTTAAGCCTTTAATTATGAGCTTGAGAGCTGAAATTTTGAACGTAAGCTCTTAGACACGAAAATTGATTTATATTCATATAAAGTTTTGTGAGGAGGCCGGCAATCTATAGAGGCCAGTTTTCCAGTGCGAGATCCTCCGAGTTTCCGAGTAAAACTGAGAATAGCCCCAGAAAACAATTTTCCAGTGCATATTTATACTGGATTAATCTCAGCTTAACTCGACACATTTGGTGAGTTAATCCCGGATAACAGTACTGTACTAATTCAAAAAAGCTTATACTGTTAACACATCCTGGTTAGCAGTATAAGCTTTTTTGAATGTTTTTTCTGTATGAAATGGCAGTAGCTTTGCGTCTTTCTGTAAAAAATTACATCTGAAAATGATTCGAACTTCTTTTCCTGTGTTCTTTACGTGAAGTGAGAGCTGAGACTTGAAGATTTGAAGACTTAACTCTAGATTCGGTTGGTTTAAGCTGGGCTTAGCTCAGCACTGAAAGACCGGTACTAAATGAAACTAGAAGGTTTGTGAAAGTCCTTTATAGGAACAGAACAACCAAACTTGCTTCGATTCTCAAACCTGATGGTACCTACAGTGAGAGCAAAGCGGAGGTCTTCAATCTTCTCCTAGACCTAGAAACTATTACTCCCTGGGAAGATCACCATATGTTCTTCAGTGATACTGGTAATGGTGTCTACAACAGAACCCGATCACAACTCGGCTAAACTAGTTTATTGCATGCATAAGTCGTGACTAACGTTGCGCTCTCAAATATACAATTTCATTCTTTGAGAGTTTAAAGTCACCTGGTCCTGGTACAGACAAATACTATACAAAGTCATGCTGAAACAAGGTTTAAGTGAATTTTTGTCCATTTGGAGACACTGGTTGAGCTACGCGTGCGCAAGGTTGCTCAGCGATCACATTCTCTTTCTGAGATGCAACACTCTTATGAGCGAGTAAAATTCGGCTAATTTTTGTTCAAAAGCATGGTTTGTAGGACTGAGCGTTCGCTTGACCAGAACGTGCTGGGGTTTTCGTTGAAATTGAGTACACTTTTGATAACAGACAACAAGTGTTCGTTAAATATGAATTCAATGGACTAAGGCAATGGTAATGCTCAGGATGCTGATAACCGAAGCAGATTGTGGCAAGTGCGCCATAACTAGATAAATAAATAGGAACTCTCCGCAAGGTAGCGTTCTGCCTCCTCTTTAATGGTGCAGGGCTATAAACTCTTTGCTATCGGCTCTCAACCTTCCCGGAACCTACAGTCAAGTTGACGGTGATGATACTGTCGTTATTTCTGTCAGCTCTAACCAAGGCACTGTCTGATCTCAGGCGAAGGCGATTGTTTATAGGCGCACTAGCAATAGGCTTTCAGTGAATCCTCTAGACATCCGGTTTGTTTTGGAAAAGGGTCCTCTGGATCTATACGGCGCGAGTAAGACCCCTCCTCTCATATGGCTCCTTTTTTTGGTGGAACAGGGTTTCAGGGAAAGGTGTTACTGCCCCTTTGACAAACGGCAAGGAACGGCTTGTCTTGGCTGCACAAGCGCTTTTCCAAGCACGCCGGGCTCCGCTCTGGATAATTTGATTAACCTGCCCCCATCACCATCAAGACCAAATAGTCAGTTGAAAAAACCACATGTTTGTCTATTCGCATCAGTTGTCCGTTTGTATGCCACCATATTTCACCGCTCACTTTGTACCACGGATCAATAACGAAAGCTCTTTATTATCCTAGGCAACTCAAGGATGTTAAAAATTTTAGAACACACCTATAGACATGCTTACAATGAGCCCTAATGTGAAACTACATCTGATTTTTTTAATCTAAAATATAACGTAAGAGGGTGAAAATTAAAGATTATTTCAAGGATGAGGATAAATTCAAAAATTGCTTTTACTTTCCATCAACACTTCGAAGAAAAAAAAGTAATTCGCAAGTCGGGGCAACAATAATTTTTTTTGAAACCCTCAGCTTTTCTTAGGCTTTCCTGATTTATTGCGTCCTTATCAGCATCCTTCAATTGTTGAGAATCCTCCCACCAACGCCGTGTCATTCCCATTAATTAAGTTTACAGCGAAATTTCCCGAAAAATAACAAAGGAACTCCGCATCTGCTCAGTGGTGGCTCTCAGCCTCTTTTGAATGAGCCCAAAAATGTCGAAGGTAACGCTGACATCGATTTGTCGAAAGCCTAATCCGCGCCTCCTCCGCCACCCGGCAAACTGTCGGCTCCAATCGAAATCGATGCAAATTAATTGATGAAAAACTCCGGCAAAGAAAATGTGAATTTTCTAGCAGGTATCTGGGTTCCGCGTCCGTCGTGATAAGGCTAGCATTGGCAAGATGCTGCGATAAATAAGCCCTGCGACCCGACTGGTCATAAATCTTTTCCTAAGCGACACTGTTTGTTCTTCTTGGAATTCGTGTGATGTTCGGGGCGTGCGGGATGAATGGATATTAATCACATTCCCATCGATTATTTACGTTCAACGAGCCACGAATCGGTGGCAATCGGGCACACCCATTGTCGTGATACCTTTTAAATTTCGGCCGCCTAAAAGAAACCCACAAGCGGCACTTTCACTTGGGCACATCACTTTACCAGGAAGTAGCCGCCGCCGTGTGGCTTAGAGGTCGCCTCACCTAAGACCCAAGCCCATCAGCTCTTCGACGGCATGATGGAAAATATGCAAAAAAAATGCCGCCTATCAATTCAATGAGAGACTCACTTAAAAGACTCATTAAAAGCTTCAATGTCCAGTGTTCTGGTGCGGTCGGACCACAAGGAAGAGACAATTTTTCGTCTCCTGTAGCACAACGCTACAGGTGATAAATTATTTTGCGCTTAAAGATGCTTCGCCTGCATCCGGGCGCGGAGTAGTCACAACAAATTCAATCAATTTTCTCATCATTAACTGTGAGGTGCTTGGCATCAGGAAGCCACTATGCAGCAACAGGTGGAGACAGTGACAGTAGTGGAGTCAACGTTATTGTCTCCCAATTGAATTTATTGTCACTGTGGTGTTCGTGGTTACGAGTACCTTTACTACACCCGTACCCGAACCGAAGCGATAGCTGTGATAGAAAGTCGTTTAGTCTTGTCTGCTAAGGAGTAGCTCCGGCGTTCGTCTGAAGATTTATTAAAACCAATAGATGGGGTATCTTAATTGATCTTCAACAAGATAGCCGATGATGTTTAATTAAAATGATGTCGTGATCTATTCTTTGCTCAGGTTGAGAGGCATTTTTGTGTCCTTAATAGAATGTAAATGCAACTTGTTTTGTAATGATTGTGTGCAACTTTTTCTCGTCCACAAGGAAAGAATAGAATTCAATAAGCTTGATGAAACAAGTGTTTTAAAAGATGTTTGAAGCTTAAAGCTTAAAGGTTACACAGATTCAGAACCAGTCCTGTTCTAGTATATCTATGCATGTGCTTATGTTTTTGTCATGATCTGCCAAGTGAGCTATGAGATCCTTATTGCAAGAGTTTTGGTTTTTCAATAGACTCCAGATTCAGTAGTTAGGTGTAATGTAACTGACTGCGCCTGGCGTTCTTTGGCTCCTCTTTATGACCTTCTAATGCTTCATCAGAATGTCGGGTTCTGAACTCGCCTATACCCCAAAGTATGTCTCTGATGGCTGGCCTTAGGTCAGCTTTCTGTAAGTACGGACTTGAAATTCTCGCATATGGCCCAAAACTGACATGTGAGACTGATGTGGTTAACTGATGTGTGAGTAACTGATGTGGTTGGCTGCGTTTTTATCGCTCAAGATAAAAGATCAGCTGTTTAGCATAAATCTTATCCAAGTCCAAGTTGGATGTCCAAGGTCTGCTGTGCCTTTAAAAGCCTCCAGTTATCTACATTGGTGTGTCCTTGCTCGTGTCCTATATCCAAGAAGCCTTCAAAGGAGGTGAGCATAGAACGTCCCACCAGGGAATGTTTCCTGTAGGCAGGCTGGATTGTGAACGCGGCTTCCAAACAGAAGCTTAAGTCAGAGTTATTGCATAGAACTTTTATCTGCAATTCAGGATGTCTGTTGCAGTTTCAGAAGCAACTAATGTCGTCCTTGACTCTGTCATCATCGTCGTCGATTTTAAGCTTGTAAAGGTGCTTCTTTATACGCCTCACTGCCATACCGTGTAAGTCCGTCCGCAGCAGCGTCTGTTTTTCTGGAACAAGGACCCGTTGGCCTTAACTTGCCAAAGGACTTGAAAAGAGCACCTTCAATGACATTTTCAAGATGTAATAGGTTACGCTTCGATTGGTTTATTCGAAATTCTGTATTTACGTTTACGTTTCTCTTCCTTCAAAACGCTTTTATTATCCTCTTGAATTTGTTCTTTTATTGAAATCTCAAAAAAAGTATCGAAAGTAGGGATCTGTTTTTCTTTGCAGCACAATTGCATACCTATACTACAAATTTCCTTTTGAAGAGTCGAGTCCTTTTGGAGTATCACTCAAATGATTCTAATTTAATTCAAAAAAAGCGAAAAAAAATCCCTCTGTGTCCTCATGACTCAATAACATTCAACGCACGAGTCCCTAAAAAGTAGGGCTTTTTGATGAAATTTCCTTTTCACTGTTGGACATTTTTCCTCGTCACCAAATAAATCTTGTTTTTCATAAATTCAAATATTTCCATAAATGTTTGACCCAAATTTAGTATCCACTCTTCACATGTCCCCAAACACAGTGGCTTTGGCAGTCATTCCAATGAAAGAGGACCATACACGAAGGTGTACCTATACTTGCTTCCATCTCATAATATTGAACGTTCCGCTTCAGAAATTGCTGTCCTATTACTGTCACCTAATAACAATGAAATCGATATAATCTGCATTTTTTCGTATCCTCTGTCGCTCTTGCTGGGAGCGCGATGAGTCTCCTCTTCGTACACCCTGGGTGCGAAATTTATAGCCATGGCTGTTGGCCCATGGCTGCTGCTGCTACTGTTGCTTCGGATGAACGGATATGGAGCCATTCTGGCTAAATGGTGAACGGATGAGTGAAACTGCCAGAAAGGGGGTCGCGGTAAGAAAGTATATCCCGCACATGATGGTGGGTTATCGTGGATAGAGAATCACTGCTCGCTAAGGTAAGCACTTTTTTCGTATATGTACAAACTTCTAGTGACACATTTCATAAGCGGGACGAAAGAAGCCATCTATCTTTCTGTGTTCCCTCAAACGAAGCAACACCTGGATTTAAGCAAAACTAGATCCAATAACAACCCCAAATCCGTTTAAGGTCTTACCTTAGATCCCTGCCTAGCTCTATGGGGATTAAGCAAACATACTCAAGCCCTTTTGTATTGCATCCATGCCACACTCCCTTTTGCTTAATCAGATCTAAACTTTGCACTTTGTATAGGAAGCAATTTAAGACTCTGTACGACTTCACACGTCGATGATTTTTTGGCCTCGTTCGTCGTCCTTTTTTGCCAGACCATCAGACGACGACGTCTCCTTTTGCATTTCCTCAAAATCTGATACCACGTGTAGGGTGTAGGTCTCTTTTTGTGGGCTTATCTATTGCCTATCTATGCCGGATGTGTGCATATATGAATTTCCAATTGAGATGCCTGTGCAGCTGGCTAGGTAAGCAGCCCGATGGCTTAGTTGATGCCTGACGATGATGGGTGGGTGGTGTGGCTGATGCCATACGTTCGGCTGGTATAACTGTTTTGATTTGATTCCTTTTGAGGACAATATAGTCGACTGATGGCACAGAAAATCAACTCAGATATTCGCAGATAGAGACTGAAGGTAACTCAAACGGTGTGTATAAAGCGATGCCTTACACAATACCCACCTTAAACTTCTTGGGCTGGATCTTTGGATTCGGTGAGTGCAATCAAAATAAATTGCATGGGAACTCCACTGTGAATTTGAGTCTTCGATATGATTGCAAGAGATGAGTGGTATTCTGATTGAAACTTCTGCAGCAATTTGGATGTGTGTACTTAACCTACTTTTTGCAAAAAAACACATTTCAGGAGAAGATTTGGCACGAGTTGATAGTATGTAGGTATTGCCTGCTTTTATTGGTGATGAAAAACTTTGGGAACAGACCTGGAGCCGTTGTTATTAGAGCTTACATTTTTTCGATGCTTTTTCAATGCTGAATACAAAAAGGTGTGGTTTTATGGGATCTTAGTCAAGCTTAAAATTCTCAAAAAAAAATTTATTTTGAGCCAGGGACACACGAGCGATACTTTGCCAAGCAAGAAGCCGCTAATCCCGAGACAGTCGCTCTTAGACAGCCGCCTTTCTGGGATCAGACGCTGATCAGTTTGCCGCACACAATGTGTCAGACGATAGATACTATGTACACCGCACACAAATAGAGTCCCATTGAAACAGAAAGAAAAGTTTAAGTATCTCGGGGTCTTTTTCACGAAATATCGAAGGAGTGATACTGACTGAGTCATCGTGTAGGATTGGCCAAGCTGGAGCAATAGTAAAGAAACTGCGCCAGCCGGTAATCAGGAAAGCTATAAGCTTGGAGTGAAAGCAAAGATCTTAGCTAGCTCTTAAGTCAGTGCTCGTTCCAACTCTCATCATGAAATTTGGGTAATGACCGAAAGAGTAAGATCGCGGGTACAAGCTGCCAAAATGAGATTTTTGAGGTGCGTTGCTGGTGTTACTCTTAGGGATAGAAAGGGATAAGGGATAGAAGAAACGTCAAGATTCTCAGGAATCTTAATGAAGCAGCTTAGTGCTTCAAGTGGAACGATCAATTCTTCGATGATCACGTTGTTCGGACACGTTGTTCGCATGCCCCCCGATAGACTACCTAGAAAGGTGCCTTCTGTCTAGGGAGGAACATCTCCTTCTTAGACGAAATGGGAGCGCGTCGCTCCCCTGGTAGGCCAAAAAACGGGTGGTGGGATGAGGTTAACAACATCTCCGAGACCAGTCTGGAAATCGCGCCTTTGTCTCTTGAGCTAATGGCGGAGTATTGGGAAGGATGGGAGGACCATTTAGCCGCCCTCTCTTCGCGACCCTTCTAAGGATAAGCGGTCGCCGAAAATGATGATGATGATGAAGTTTTCTTTTTTAACATATTTCCTCACGGTTCTAACGAAATAAGTTTAAAAGATTTTCGCCCATTTTTGGCCATAACAGATACAATAGACTTTCAATCGCCTAGTCAAAGGCCCCCTAAAAGTGGGAGGAGTTCAAAATTTTTGTATGGACCAGACTTAGAATATAGTAATATCTTTAATATCTGTTATATAATTTTTTTTTTCGATTTGGAACAGATCGATATTTTTATTTCGTAATAAAATTTACAATTGTTTGTTCCCACGAATTTTACAAGTCAGAGATTTAGTACTAATGTACTTTACTACTGAAAAAGCATTTTATTAAATATAAACAAGAAAACAAGGAGTTTTAAACTAGCTTTGAAGGAAGAACCGATTTTGAGTAATTTTTCCGAGATATCGGGTTTTTAAAGATCTAACATGCTAAAAGTGGGCACGGCCGATATTGTGGATGGTCCAATTTTCGCTTTCTAACAGGTTTTGGGCCATTATTGTTCTTTACCAAAATTTGAGTTTCAACGGCTTGTCTAACTTGACCAAAAGGCATTTTGAAAGAAAATTTGAAATAGAGGTTGTGTTACATTGAAGCCAGTGGTGCGCGTGGCCGTTGACTGATTTCACCAGTTTTCACACTTTGTCTGTACAAAATAAGAACCAAGATACACTTCAAGTTTGAGCGTCCTAGCTCAATTTTAAAGACCTACAAACTTCACACACACGGTCAGGCGGACAGATGACAGATAAACAGACGGGCAAACGGACGGAAATAGCTTGATCGACTCACCTGTCGGTCTCGATCATATCTTCAAAAGGTCTGAGGGGTCTATCGTGATTATTTCACTGTGCTACAA
Source organism: Neoascia interrupta (assembly GCA_947623515.1). Lineage (NCBI taxonomy): Eukaryota > Metazoa > Arthropoda > Insecta > Diptera > Syrphidae > Neoascia > Neoascia interrupta. The sequence goes on along the minus strand of OX392463.1, from coordinate 216,085,655 downwards.
ACTATGTATTAAAATTAATATACCCTGGGTCGGGTAAAAAAGCTTTAAGATTACATAGTTGTTACTTAAAAGAAAATGGAAATTCTAGTTGTAGTTTGGGAAGCACTCCTTGCATTTCCATGGAAAAAGCAAAGCTGTAGCACTGTATATTCTAAAGCTTTTGACAGGGAATTGCAGGTAATGACAAAACTCTCATAGAGTGGATAATAAACTTTCTTTTGAAACGTTCATTGCGTGTTGTACTAGACGGATTCAAATCTGATATTCATCATATTAATGCTGGTGTCCCTGAGTGATCAGTTTTATCTCCAGCACTTTTTTGATCTTTATAAACGTTGTTTTATCCAATTTGATGCTGTCATCAAGAAAAACACTCATTTGCTGATGACAGCAGGCTTAGCTCATCATACTCATTCCCAGAATGATTTCCAAGCGCCTTTGAATGTTCAAATGGCAAGGGTCCGTATGCGTATGCGTAGCTCCCTAAATTCCAACATAACCATCATATTTAAGTTGGACCTTTTTAACAGAGCGTAATTTAATGCATCTAAAACCCCGTGCTGCCTTCTATCATGCAAGCTAAACAGAAGACTTGAGCTTTTATCTATGAATGGAACTTACATCGCTGACTCCGAAAAGCTTTCTATTCTTGGTACAACCTGAATTGGAATGACCGCATATTTGATGTAGCAACGTATGCTGCGAAAGGGTTAGCATTGCTAAAGCTGTGTACATGGGATCTGGCCAGAATCTACAAAACGTTTATTCGTCCTAAACTTAAGTACAACTCTCATGTTTGGGCAGGTGCATCAAACGCATCGCTGCATTTAGCTGATAGGATCCAGAAACGAGCGATAAAACTCATAAGAGACCCTAATTTAGCAAAGTTACTTGACCCGTAAGAACATCGTCTCCTGTCTTTCTTTATTCTATCGCTTCTTCTACGGAGATTATTCTAATGAAATAGCTGGCTGCATACCTCTTAAGGAATTCAGGCGCAATACGCGTATAAGAGCGAATGCTCATGAATTCACCCTTGAGATTGGTTTTGTACGTACAGCATTATACTGTAATTCTCTTTTAAGCAAAACATCACGGATGTGAAACAGGCTTTCATCGCAGTTATTCGTCGTAATTGTAGTTCGCAACAGTTCAAAACCAAAGTGCACTAGTACCACCTTGCTCTCCCCTAATCCTTTTCACCCGCGTTGTGTTAATTCATTATAAGGGTTGTCCTAAACCCTAATGCTTGTTTTTGTAAAGGAGAAAGAATCTCTTACGATATTACCGATAGCTGCGACAAATTCTTTAAATTAGATAAGTATAATTTAAGAATAGAGGATTTCGTATTTTTTGACAAAAGTGTTTTCTGCGAACTTTATTCCGTTTACCGTGTTACATGTGTCCAAAGTTCAAAGACCCACAAATTCTCTGAAAATGTTTTCTCTGCAAAGAGGGATGAACTCCTAAAGTTATTCTCAATAGGTATTCATTCAGCAGCTCCTTCAATCGCCAGGTTGAAGTGGCTTCAACTGCTTTGCTGCAAAGGCGTCATCCATGCAGCAAAGTTGACTTACTTTATGAATTTAAATATACACACCTCAGTTAGTTCGTAAAAGCCCTTACCCGGTGGATTTCGTTGCATTAAATGCAGGTCTCTTTGCAGAAACTTTTCACACAAAAATCGCAGAAAAATAAATTTAAATGAAAAATCGCATAAATTTACTGACAATCACATTCTCAAAGTTTTTACTTCCTTCGAGCTTTTGAATGTGGCGCAATTTTATTTTCAAATTATGTAAACATTGAGGTAGCCCAATCCAGAAAAAAAAAATTATAGAAAAAAAGCAACAGCAGCGAGGAGAAATTTAGCCGGTAAGAGATCTGGAATTCAATTTCATAAAGAAGTGTGCATGACAGCACTGAAATGTCCAATATGAAAATTTCAGCATGAAATTGGAATTGCTAAACAGCATAGGGTTTGTCGCTCCGTCCAGTTATGGTTATCCTTGCACTCCGGGCTCCGGGGCTTACCTACACACCGAAGAAGGTCTGTGTTCAACTGGGAATATGCAACTTTTTACAAATTTAAGGTGTGGACCGTTGCAACACCATGATCTTCTACGCTATGTACCTAGCCATGTTGGAACATGGCGGTCGTAATGCGAATGCCAATCCTAATGAACAAGTCTCATCATTTGGTAATGCAAAAGATATAAAAAATTTATTATATGCCTCTTAGAGACCATCGATGCGTAGCGCCCCTTTATGCGGGGACCGTAATTCCAAGGCTTTCATATGAAAACAATTAAATTTTATGAACTATCTGTTGATGGTTTGTCGGCTTTTCTCAAGGCCGGCCGTCAGGTGGAGGGCTCAAATTTGCCAGTTAAAATGGTCAACGCTTGTTGCGGGAGAGCTAAAAGTTTTGGGATCTCTCAAAAAGGTAGACATTATGCACCCAGAGAGTAGAAGAGGTTTGCCACGGTCGTTGTGCGGTCTGTAAGTTAATGACTGCAAAAGTTTGGCATTGGCATGGATTTTTATTCTTATATAAAAATATATTTTATTATTTATATAAGTATGATAATTAAGTTTTGGGAACGTTTAATTTAATTTACTTTTATGAGTCGGTATATATGAAAACTATTTAAGTAATAAAATTGTTGCAAGTGTAAGCTATTATATCCTTCTATAATTAACTGTGAAACCGACATTCAGAAGCCTATAAAATGAAATGGTAGAATTCACCTATCTTATGTTGCATTACCTTCCCTAGGTTGTGACTGTTGAAATCTTGACACCCGATTTTTTAAGTCTGTTAAGAAAAACGGATCTCTACTGGTAAGGCTCTGTTGTGTGTCTATCCGCTCCTGTTGTAGATTTTGAACAGTATAAGAAAGATAAAATTTAGTATGCTTATGTGCTCATCATGCTTAGTCTATGATGATGACCTCAAGCAGTCAAGAAAAATGATGACTGCTTAAGGTCATAACTTTTTAACTTTGTAACTATAAAACCACTACAGTTTAGGTGAACACTAGAGTTAAATTTTGGTAAAAATTATAAAAAAAAAAAATTTGTCCCCCATGACTATCTCCAATAGAGGTTGAGTTGCACAAAAAAAACTCAACAAGAATAATTAGAAATTTTCGAGAAGACTGTAATAAATTTTAAATGATCGGACGTTGCCTTAAAGTTCTGTGCTCAGGGTCATAATAATCATTTTATTTTACAGATTCAATCACTTTAAAAACGAGTATGTAGGTCCAAGACGGTTTGGATGGGGCCTTCTGCGTGCAATACGCCCTTAAAGTATGCAAAATGTTACTTACATACTTTTAGCTTACGCTAATGAAGCTGAAAGAAAATACTGGTGTCGGTAGGACAAGGTAATCAACAGTAACGACCCGAAGAGATAATGAAGTCCCACTGAAAACAACCTTTGAAGAATGGCAAGACAGATGGAGCTCCCCCAATAAAGATGCTCATTGGTCATTAATATTTTAGAGCCTACTTTAACAGATTTTGGCATGAAGATAACCCTAACTATCCAACGTGCATAGGTATAGTTGAGTGAGAACGCAGAACACGTAATATTTCACCGTTCGCGATACCACGAAGAGCTTAATCAGCTAGCGAACAGTCTCGGTGAAGGCTTAACTCGAAAGAACATCGTTGTTATAAGAACATCGTCAGACATATGTTGAGCACGCAGGAAGCTTGGGAAGCAGTTCGTATAACAGTACCTATCATTATGAAAGAGCAACGACTACAGAAACGCGAACGAAATGCAGCGCAGGTGGCAGGCAATGTGAATGAGCCGAATATACAAGGCTGAAGATCAGCCGGGATATACCGCGAGGATCAGGGGTTGAAGGCGAGGTGGGTTTTAGTGTTTAGTGTGTGTAAATCTCACACTGTTGCTGAGCACGGGCTGAGTTTCGACTTTAAAGGATTCCCACCTCCCGCGGGAAAAAAACGGACCAACTGCGTTACAAACTTTTATTAATTATTATACATTCATCGAGCGGATCTGCTCTTAGGTATACTGTCATCACGACGTAGATTTGCAATTGGGTTTTTCGTTTTGTGCGATCTGAGTTTCGATGTATTTTCCCAAATCTTATCTCCTAAAGTCATTTCTGAGGATTTTATGTAATTCTTTCGACTCTTCTCTTAATATAATTTTATTTACTTCTTTAATTCTTTTAACTCTTCTTTACAAACTCTTTTCTTACCCGCAGATTGTCCAGGGTTTGAGAAGCACTTAGCGAAGCACGGCAGGCAGTGTGTAAAAGGTGTCGTGACCAAACCAATGTCGATACTTATGATATTCTCCGTGGAAGTAGAGGAACTGCGTGAGGTGGTGATTACAGCCCCTTGTGTCTTCGTCGTGTCCACTCAATAATAGCTTAGGATGAACTTATGTATCCACCTTCCATCTATTGAATCCCAGCAAGCTCACCATTGCTTGCCAACGCTTTGTAATTTTTTTTTTCTGAATGACGACAGATGGATGAGCGATCTTCCGAAGATACCAACGGCCCGTACCGTTGGCAAGCGATTTATATACCATTTCCTGACTAGTCAGTAGTTAAGTGCCTGTTTACTAAAGCCTTGCTCTCACAGACTTTTCTTTTGTATTAAAAAACTTTCATAGCTCCGGCCCAAACTGCGGTGATCGATATATGAAGGACTACTGACGTGACAACCTTAGCAAGGAGAAGTCTCCGGCTATATTTCGGTCCTCCTATATTTGGCATTAAACGCGAGGTGGCTGCGCTCATACGGTAAGCTTTTTTGCCAGCATGCTCCCGATATTCGCTAAATGTTGATGTTGACGTGACATTTTGTAAGGATGGTAGCTTCATTTGTAGCTGACTCTAGTTTTTTACTAGTATCAAAACGGCAAAGCTTAATCGACTCCATCGTACTTTTTTATGTTAATAGCCCAAATAGACCAAATACGCCTCCTGTGGTACCCCTACATTAATGTTGTGATGGTTGGTTTTGTACATAGTGTTACAGCTGCCTGTTGCCCAAATAGTCTTCTATAATATGCGGCAAAGATAATCTGATGCACCTATTCTGATGTCAAGTAATCGAGCTTTTTGGCCGATGAGCTAGATACCAAAATCCTGAAATTTACTTTTACGGGACGTCTTGTTAATTTTTTTTTTAGTTCCTCAAGAGAACGGTTGGCTGGATCTGTAAAAATTTTTCAACCTGATAAACTATATGACTGTGCACGTGGTCTCGGGTAAGGATTTCGATCAGGGCAGTAGAAGTTATGGTTGCACCTCTATGAGGGTCTGACTAGCCCTCCCAGAGTATCATTTGTCTTTGAAAGTGCTCTGATTGGTCAGGTGATGTTTCTTCTGTCAGTTAATTTTAGTCGATACAAGCTTCAAGTAAAGACTGTTGAAAATTGCAACCAAGTAGGTGCAGAAAAATTTATAAAAATGTGTGCCCTGACTTTTCTATGTTGCAGTATTATTGTGCATAACTCCAACCTTCGTCTGCATTGAAATTAAATGTTTGCATTAAAATGTCTGCATTAAAATTAAATGCAATTATGTTCTTGTATGAGCTTCAAACTAATCGAGAGGAGCATCCGTTTAAATTTGCACCCGTCACAACCATAGTGAATGCTAAAGGTGCCATAATGCAAGGGGCATTATGGCATCACATACAGGCTTACTACATACTTTTCGATGGGTGGGTATAAGGGCAACTCATTGCCGCTATGCTGTGAACTGCATGTCAATCACAAGCTATATACTCGAACTCGCCTGAAGTTGAAAGCGGCACCCGCCATGGTAAACAACTTCAAAGACAAAAGAGTAAGCTTGCCCCCTTGTCAAAATCTTTTATCTACGGTCTTTTGCTTTTCTCAACAAACTGCACCTGGCAAGTTGAACACACTTTCAGCTTTGGGCCATTTTCAGAAGCAAGCTCATTGACTCATTTGACCTACACCTATTCGCTGCTAAATGCCAAGTAGCGAACAATGCCAAAAGGATCCGCCCCCTGAATACGATTTTCAATACACTAATAGAAATTTAATTACTCCGTGGTATGCAGTACAGTGATTTGATGGTTCCACTTCCAGCTTCAAGGCTCACAACTTATATACCAATGCATAATGCTCCGAAGTGAGATTAATGCTTGGATAAACTACAAATTTCATCGATTGCCGGTAAACTATGTAGACAGTAATCCTTGTGCTGATTATGATTTATTGCTCTATCGGATAGGATCTGCCCCCGCAACCCTGGAGGATGCCTCGAAGACGGATAACAATGGAAAAAATGTCATCCCATCTGAGCAATCAAATTTATCAAGCTGTCAGAACAAGATTATCCAGGTAATAACTTACAATGAAAGTCATTAATCCAATTGTGAGTGCTGTCCACACACACAAACACACCGCCACATAGGCACAACCTAGATAAATTAATCATCGAAGATGAAAAGTAACAAGCCTCACTCCTGAAAAAGACCAATCGATAAGTAGATAACAAGGGCACTTTCCAACACTCTTCCGTAGTGATCCGTATCACTATAACGCCTTTGAGATGGCAGGCATATTGAACTGTTGTCGCGATGGAAAGGTTCTTTAGGACTTTGGTCGCGTACCCTGGCGCTATCCCATTTTACTTGGGTGGTCCCGAATCGAAAATAAAATATTTGATAGAGCAATCATCCAACAGTGTGTGGCTTTGTGTGTGTCTCTAAATCGATATGAAACAAATTTGGGTCTCCGTGGGTGGTCCGGTCCCGATATGATTATTGAGACGAAGCGGCGAGAAGGACTCTCGAAGTGAATTACAAGGGCGCGTCCACTCTGAAAAGTTTGAATTCGATTTTGCCCCGATTGTGCATTAGAGATGATAGGGTCATTTGAATGCGCCTGTCCAATGCTGTTAAGATGTCGTGTTGGGTATTATTGAGTGTTATCGGCGCGCGGTAAGAAAATTTACATTTTCATAGAAGCTCTTATCTTAAAGAGCAATGATACCAGGTTGTTTGAACGACTCAGAATGACCTTTTTCAAAAGAGAAAAATGTTAAAGGTGAAGGCAAGTGGTATGTATATAAGTATTGACCAGTATTGGGAGAGCTTGTTGAGATAGAATTCTGGATGCAATTTTAGCATCAACTCAACTTTGTATTAAACTTTTACACATATTTTTAGCTGTCCGTCCAAAAATGGAAAAAGGACCTCTTTTGGTATCGCTGTGTTGTCCGTCCGTCCAATCGCTTTATAACTTCTGAAAGGTAAGTCGTAGAAAGACAAAATTGGTGTACGTATAAACTGTGGAAATAGTCAGAGAATCTAAAGAGGGCAATTTTTTTTAAGCACAAATAACGGTACAGTTTGAAGTTTCATGTGAAAATGAACTTAATGCTTTTCAGTGTTTTTTTCAAGAAATTTAGTAGGCAATTACCAGAAAAACACAACTTAGATTGAAGAAATACTAAGCTTTAATTAAAAAATAAAACTTTTTGAAAATATCAAAAAAAAAATTTGAGAAATGAAGAGTCGGAAATGCATGACATTTTTCAAAGAGTTGGAGGCCATAACTTTTGAACGGCTTAACTTTTGAAGTGCTTAGGTCATATTTCCAAAAACAGTTTGAGTACTGCAGTTTTGACGAATTTTCGAAAAAAAATCGCAAAAATGCCTGAAAAAACGTGTGTGTCCCCTTTATCTCCGGTGCTGTTTGGTGGAATTCTATAAAATCACACATATCAGAAATAATTCAAAATTTAAAGAAAAATTATAGCGGATTTTGAAAAAAAATATGACGGGAACTGGAAAAAATTTCAAAATATTTGTTTTATGGATTTGAAATTTAAAAAATTATAAAAAAGGTCAAAAGAACGCATGCGTCCCCTTCTATCTCCCAAACGGTATAAAGTACAATTTTTAAATTAACACCGGGCATAGTCCATCTTCCTCAGTTTTATAAAAAACAAAAGCAAACTTCGAATATGCAAAAACTTCCAAGATTTAACTGAAAAACGTAAAAACATTTTCGAAAACTATTTTTGAAAGATTTCTAGTTCCTTAACGGTTATAACGACCTTGTTTAAATTTGGCTGAATTATGTAATGTTTAAAAGGCAAGCGAATTGCATCAAAAACGTTTCAAAATTGCCGTTTGCGACCCTTAGTTTTTAAGCCCTTTCAAACAAGCGAAATAATAAAGAGCATATTTTTACCGTCTAATACATATCCGCAGAATTTGAGAAAAGTGGCGAATTATAGCACAGGTGGTTGTAAAATTGATCAAAAAGTCTAACGGTTATTAAAAAGTCTAACGGTTATATTTAAAATAATCGAAATTGCTGTTTTATGGGTTTTAAATTATAAAAATCCTAAAAAAGGCCAAGAAAGCGTATGTCCTTTCCTTTTTGTCGTAAAGGTAAAGCTTTTTGCCATCCTTTTTTTAGAGTAACGAAACCCAATATAAAATCACCTAATATAAGAACAGTATAGACAGCACTACGAAAAAAGTATATTACTGGCTGTAAAATATATCCAGAGATAATATCTGGATCTTCTCCAAAGCCGGTGGAAAAATTGTGCACTAGACTCTTACATTAGGCTAGGTTGATGGATGCCCTTTTGACAATAGTCACGGCTTCACTTAGACCAGCAGTTGGGTCCATTGTGTCCATTGGGAACCTTCTTAATACCTGGAACGAAAACAGAAATAGACCGCTGTTAGAAGCTCAGAGTTCCGCCCTCTTGGACCCATCCGGATTTGTATACAAATCTTAGGAGGTCCTCTGGATCTACATTATTTAGATCTTAGAGCTCGTTGAAGAAGTAGCTGCCGAGGATACTAAGCCTGATGCTGTTTAGGGCTGGCCATTCGCAGAGCAGATGACGAACAGATTCAATTTCTTCAACGTCCCTGCAGCTTCTGCAGTAATCGTTATGCGGTATGCCTAGCCGCTCAGCGTGTAGACCCACAGCGCAGTGCCCCGTGAGGATTCCCGTGAGTACTCGGATGTTCCTGCGGGCTAGTCCGATCAAAAATAGTGATCTCTTTTTGTTTACCGCTGGCCATAGCTCCCTTGTGTGTCTCCACGTATCAAGTTCTGTCCAAAGTAGATTGGTTCTACTCAAGGATTCAGTTTCTAACCTACGTGCTATCGAACTCAGCGGGACTCTTATGGATTTGAGGGCTAGAAATGCATTCATTCCAGACCCAAATCTCGCAAGCTTGTCCGCTTCTTCGTTTCCCGATATATCGGTGTGACCTGGCACCCAACACACAGTTACAGTGTTGCCAAGTGATAACTCGTCCAGAATTTCCCTGCATAGTTTCACAGCCCTTGACTTTACCACGTCTGATTCCAAGGCTTTAATTGCCGCTTGGCTATCAGAGTATATGGTGATGGTCTTGTTTGCGGGGCCGTATTTCTTCAGCTCGGAGGCAGCTTCGATTATGGCTGCCAGCTCCGCCTGAAAAATGCTGCAGTCGTCATTGATTCGGAAAGATTTACCTAGACCCAAATCTCCACAGAAAATGCCCGCACCGGTTCCGACGTCCATCTTAGAGCCGTCGGTATATACGACGATCTCGTCGTCTCCTGTAATGGTCTTATCTTCCCATTCACCTCTTTCAGGTATTCTGGTAGCGAATCTCCTGTTGAAGGCGAATGTCATAGGTAGGTAATCTGTGACTGGGCTGTTTGTGGAGGCAGCCCACTGAGTTTCCACAGAGGCGTGTCCATAAGATCTTGAGGACCACAGTCCGGATTCCCTTAGGCGAACAGCTGTTTTAGCTGCCTTGCTGCTGCAGTATATGTCCAAGGGGGTGAGGTTGAGTAGTACCTCCAGTGCTGCGGTGGGTGTGGTCCTTAGGGACCCTGTTATACCCATGCAGGCTGCCCTTTGAACTTTGGTGAGGCTAGAGAGATGACACTTTTCTTCCGTAGCCTTCCACCATACAACTGCACCGTAAGTTAAGATGGGTCTTACAACCGCTATATACATCCAGTGTACCATGTTTGGTTGCAGTCCCCACATGCTTCCGAACGTTCTGCGGCAGGCGTATAGTGCCACGTATGCCCGCTTGACACGATCTTTTATATTATCCCTCCAGTTGAGTTTGGAGTCTAATATGATGTCCAGGTATCTTACCGATCTGGATAACGGTAACTCCACTCCCCCCATTCTCGGGTTGCTGAAGGATGGAACTGCCCTTTTCCTTGTAAACAACACAACTTCCGTCTTAGAGGGGTTAATTCCCTGTCCTCGACCCTCAACCCATTTTTCAACAATGCGAAGTGCGTAGCTGAGTCGGTCACTGAGGATTGGTGGGAGTTTGCCTGGGATCAGGATTGTTACATCGTCTGCGTATGCGCTCACAGTGAAGCCTTCCCTCTCCAGGGTTTTCAGCAATTCGTCCATTACCAGGGTCCATATAAGCGGAGACAGGACACCTCCCTGCGGTGTTCCTCTGCTGACGTTTCGTCTGCTGCATACTTCGCCTAGGTAGCAGTTTATCTTTCGTGTGCTTAACATGAGCCCGATCCAGTCGCATAGACTGCTATCTAGGTGGGCGTTTCTCAAGCTGCGCAATATCGCGTCTGCCTCAATGTTATTAAACGCCCCCTCTTTGTCTAGAAAGGCACCCAAAGTGTACTCCTTCTGTTCCAGGGATTTTTCTACTACTGTTACTACTCTATGTAGTGCAGTGTCAACCGATCTGCTTCTCATGTACGCATGCTGTGATTTTGATAAATAGTTATCACCAATCAGCTCTCTCACATACACGTCAATAAGCCGTTCCAACGTCTTGAGCATAAATGAGGACAGGCTTATGGGTCGATAGTCCTTAGACTCTTACATTAATACTGGTCTTGTGAGCTGCTTACACATCAAAGTCTTTGTTTTCTTCCTGAAGACCATTGTGCTCTCAGGTATTATCGATTTCTTTTGTCTGAAAGATTCGTTGAGGGGTTATCCGAGTTTTCCGGTACCTCTTCTCAAGGTGATGGTTTCGGGTAGCTTACTCATCCTTCCGTTCCGCCATGCGTCTGGGACAGGTTTTGTTTGTCCTAATAGCATAAAGTTGGCTGGTTTAAGTTGGGCAATCGATGTCCTCAAAATAAATCATACGTGCTCTTAAAATAATTCAGGGAGTCTTCGTTTCCCATTCAACCTCAGTTTTCTATTGGTTGCAAATATGCAAATAAAGGTTTCAATGCTTTTCATAGGACATGAATGCAATTCGGTCGGAAACTTCTCAAAATGTTTTGAAATAACCGATTAAACAATTTTTCGTGGTAGCGGTGGTCACTTTTAAGGCGTTGTACTCACACAGGAAGTGAACGGGAGCGGGGCGTTATTCTGTTTTCCAAAATTCTGTATTAACAAAATTCTGGAAATCTCTTAAAAATTCTGTATTGTCAATATTCTGTTTTCCAAAATTCTGTTTTTCTAAAATTCTGTTTTTCCAGCATTCTGTTTTCTAAAATTCTGTTTTTCCAAAATTCTGTTTCCCAAAATTCTGGAAATGCTACTTCTGTAAAAAAATTCTGTAAAACTGTATAATAACAAAAAATAAAAACAATAGAAAAAAGTTCGGTGTTTTCTTTTATTTTAACAATATTCAGTATAGTAAGTAAATAATACTGTAAATTGTGCAATCAAAAAACTTAAAAAAATTAACATAAAAGCAACTTCAACAGAAAAAAAAATTGGGACGGTTTTCCAGTGCAAAATAAAATTAAACAACTTCATTAGTACAAAATTAATTTCTTAGCTTTTCTTTTTAAATAAGCAGTATGACTCAAATCCAAGAGTTTGAGCTCATGTTCAAATTCATACCTATGCCAAGATCTAGTATGTATAATAATCTGTAAAAAATAATTGTTTTAATTTTTTTTACGCTGCCAAAATGATTTTTGGTGCTAATTTGCAGAATCGGATAATGTAAGAAAGTGTGCTCACTTTTAATTTATCAAATACTTCTAAATTAAATTCTGGAAGTGCAAAATTCTGTGCATAATTTACAGAATTTGATAATGTCAAAAAGTGCGCACTTTTTTACATTATCAAATTCTGTAAATTATGCACAGAATTTTGCACTTCCAGAATTTTACAAAACAGAATTTTGAAAAACCAGAATTTTAAAATCCAGAATTTTGGAAAAACAGAATTTTAAAAAACAGAATTTTAGAAAAACAGAATTTTAAGAAACAGAATTTTGAAATACAGAATTTCGCATACAGAATTTTGGTCCATTCAGAATTATGGCCCCAACCCGAAGTGAACTCTTTCTTAAGATTCTATAATCAAACGGAACTGTCGTACCTTGGATCTGGCGTTATTTTGAGATATTGAAAAATCAAGATATTTTGAACTTTCAAGCTGCTCAACCTGACCGCTCCAGACTGTTTGCCTCCTTCTGCAATTATTTAGAGCATCGGAAGAGTTAAACTACTTCGCCTGATATTGAGAAGATGATGGGCATACCATCCGGCTGATATGTAGTCTAAAAAGCGGTTAAAAATTTAAACGCTTAGAGTATGAATAACTATTTTGAGATGAACTTATGCTTTGATAAATTTTAAAATGAAGCAGTTAATTTTTGTCAACGCTTCATAAATTTAAACCTAATTAAATGTTGAAATATTAATAAAAAAGTCTTTGAAAGTATATTAACAGTCAAAAACACTGCATTCTTCACCAATAAGCATATGAAAGTCAGGCTATTTACAAATTCCCAAACGTAGCGCTTTCAACACACAGCAATTTCTGTTGACTTTCCAAATAAGCTGAAGCGGAAAATCTTCACAAGGTTAACGATTCTGAGGGCGCTCGCTCGTTACCTGGCTGTATTGTTTTTTCCGCTCCATGTTCCGTGGTCCGTGCTGGGGGGAAAATTCGAAACTACAAAAATATTCCAGACTGTTTACCCAGAACGAACATACAAGGCAAGGACCTCAAGAGGGTGGATGGTTGCAGTATAGTTGGAGTTCTCTAAACTTTTCCGTTTCACTGTGAATTATAGTTTTACACATTGGGTTCTGCTGTTGGCGGTCTAACCTCAGTCAGGGTGAGTGTCCGGGGCGGTAAACTACCACCAGCACACGCTTTAAATTGTTTGCGTTTTTTTCGTCCTTTTTACCTTTGATATTTATTGGGATTGCCTTTTTTGTGCTTTGCTTTAAATAATTGGCAAAAGGTGTTGAAAAGTTTTGCGACGAATATTTTATTAAAAAAAATCTATCCCATAGAGTAAGGAGAAAGTTTTTGCAGACTTGTGGTTGCAGCTGCAATTCAAAAGCTGTGCAACAGTCCTGTGATGTAACTATTTAATTTGGAAAAAATATCAACTTTGTAAGACTTTTTTTATGTAAATGGCAAATAATTTTGACAAAGCTTCTTCGTTGCGAGCATCATAAGCAAATCAAAGACTAAAATGTCGAAATACGACAGTTTGCAGCAGCGCAGCGCTTTAACGATTGGCTGGTCAAAATTTTATAAAAACATTAATGTTTAAATGCTTTCATCATAATCTTCCTCATTTCTTAGGTTGGCAGTCAGAAGCTCGTATTATTGGTAGCCACACTTGTGCGTTTAATATTGTTGGTTTGCTTTTATTTTGCTTTTCAAATACTTTGTTCTCTTATGGGAAACTGTAGGAAGAGTTGTCACTTAACTCAGCCGTCATTATAACATAAGGGCTCCTTTATGTTATGCTCGTCTGGCAGCGTTTAAAAAGATCGTAGGGCCAGCCATGATTATAATGTTTGCAGAATTTTGTAAATTGTTGCGATTTTTTTGCTTTCGATATTAAATTGATTTTTTTACTCAGGACAATAAACTCATGAAGGTTAGAAAATTGTTGAAATCAGTAAAAAAAATATTTATCAGCTCGTAGAATAATTCGTTTTAACGCAGTTTTCAATATATAAGTCAAATTTTCAAGGTTTTTTTAATATTCGCAATTTGCTATTACCTTTGTATAAAATTTCAAAAGATTTCAGAAAAAGATAAACGTTCTTTTGACCTCTATTAAATTTTTTTTAAATTTTTTATTAAATATTTTTAAATTTTAGATCCATAAAACAAATATTTTGAGCTTTTTCCAGTTCTTGTAAGACTTTTTTCCAACAGCAGAACCATCTGTGCTAGCGCTGGATGCTTAACTTAAATTCTATGGCCACCGGTTTTGGCGTAAACTGTAAAACAAGCACCTTTTTTAATTTCGTTTTTTAAAATCAAAAGGCTTCAAAAAACATAGGCTAGAAACGGCATTTTAAAATTTTTCTTAAAGCAGGTTCATTTATTTTTATACACTTTGTACATTAGCCAATTTGGAACAAGATTGCTTTTGCCGTTAAGATGCTAGAAGATTTAATTTTTTTTTTAAATCAGCTAAATCTTAGAGGGTTTTGAAACTTTAAAAGTCGCTATAACTTTTGACGAATTTTGATGCATGTGATTTTTTTCATATGATTTTTCTTAATAACACATGCATTTTTCATGCATTTATGGGTTTTTTTCGAAAATGCGTCTAAACGGCAGTAGGCACTATAATTTTTTCTGATGAATATTAATTAGGCACTTCGTTGACAATGAGTTGCTTTATACGTGTATTTAATATTGACTTTGTGCACTAAGCGGTTCAATAGTTATGGCCTCAAAATCTTTGAAAAACGTCATCCATTTTCAACTCAATTTTTCTCAAAAACCTCTTAATATTTTCAAAAAATTGGATTTTAAATTAAAGTGAATTCTACTATTTACTTGTGTTTTTCTGATTGAACAAATCGACTGAAAGTCTATTACTTGCAGTATTTTGCACCCAAGTTTTTGAAAGCAATTTTGCTAAGAGCTGGTTTATCAACTTTGCTTTTATGATTTGGTTATAGCAAATTCTAAGCAGTATGTTTCTTGATAAATGCCAGCGATTTAGGCATCGATGCTGGTTTTTTATTTCCACATCATCAAAGTATATTCCTAATTGCTCTTTCAAATCGATTTTCAGTAGTGAAATCTCGAGTGTGTTTAAAAATGCGCGTTCGATGGGTTGTCGAACACTGGTCATGGCTATAGAATGCTAAATGATTACGGCGTGATCTAGTCCAAACTAAGTAGGCTGATTGATCTTTATTACAAAATTTATAGTTCTCTCCTCTGTCAGCGTGTAACGGCAACGCACATTCAGCGAAAATAAAGGAAAATCGATGGTCAGTCTAGTTCAAGCTATACAAACTGCCTGCATGTTAAATAAGTTCCAATTAAGTGATTGTCGTTTAATAGTTTCCACTTTCATCAAAACGTGCTTTATTCAAAATTTGATTGTGTTTCGATACAAAATTTCCGAACAGTTTTAATTTGGTAATAAATGTGTAAGTTCCATGCCGTGTATATGTAGCTTTGTAGTGTGTCCGAACGATTCTCGTAAAACCATCGAAAATTCCTTTGTCTTGTTTACAACCAACTTTTCCAATAACTTACAATCGTGACAACCATAAACTATTGAATATTCATTCCACATGTCAGAATTTACATGTTTACCAGCAATAAATCAGGCAAAAATTATGACATCGGCGCTTTAAAGGGTTTCTTATAGCCTTACAGGTGTCGTTTTGTGTAGTCGGTGTCAAGGCTAATTGCGATGCATTGTCTTGGCCATAATTCTGCTAATCGCCAGTCCAGGGCTCTTGATGTCTAAAGACATTTCTCGCGAAATAAGCGAAGCCGCACTTGTCAAGTTGTCCATTTCCTACAGTCTCGTCAAACTTTGTGTTGACACTCTGACAGCTAAGCGTCAATTTAAAATAGACTCTGTCAAAGCGTATACAAGAGGTGACGTTTTCTCCTTGTCCATGCCTCCCTCGCCGACTACACAGAATTAGTATTCCAATCATTCGGCGGGAATCATGTGGGAATTAATGATTTCGGGGGCTCATCGCCGCCGTCGTCAACGTCGTCGATGCATCGGAATAACAGTTTGGTCACAAGGAGTGTGGAGGAATGTCTAATTTCTGAAAACTCGACACGAAACAGTGGACTGTGTTGATGGAGATTCAGCTGCGATATGAACCGAATCAATCCGTTCGGATCATATTTCGGTGCGCAGAGCGGACACTCATCATGTTGTCGCTGTCCGACTGAGACATCATTATTGTGCGAAGACTTTGACGACTTGTATCAAGACATATAATTTTTGGGACTGGGGCGAGTGAAGAAATTTGTTCGATAACAATCTCTAGGAGCAACTCTATATTCAGATTCAGGTTGTTTTTATGAAGCCATCACGAGTGGTTTTTATCAGTGACATGTGATATACATGTAAATTTTGATGCGTCTGAGGTAAGTGCTTTTGTGGGGTTATGGCTCTGGAGTGAGTAATGGGGTTGGGATTCCAAATAAATGGGATTCTAGGCTGGCGGTTGCCCTACGCATATTATATTTCGGAAAATGTAAATCAATACGAAGAGAGGGAGGCGATATGATTCCAGAAAACGGAAATGTAGGTGCAAATTATGGCCTCGCCATGTGGGGCTATCAGGAAACGATATATGACTGTAAATAACTGGAGTATCTATTGGGGATCTGGTTTTATCATGAAGTGAGTGATTTAAGAGGTTAACTTAGGTTTCAAAAGGTTCAGATAGGGTTGTATAAGAAACTGTTGAATGAAGAAGAGAAAATGTTGCCATAGTTCCGAATTTATGAAGAATCTACTATCCAAACTGGAAAACGAAGGGCAGTAGGTACAGGTTAATGCAATAAAACATATTTAAATATAATTTCTTTTATATGAAATGGTTTCTGGAATTGGTAAATCTTTATTGTTTCTTATAGTTTTGTAAAAAAAACTAGGATATAAAAAAGATCTTTTGGGCTTATGAAGTTTTGTGAAAAAATTGAATAAGATTTACATCTTGGACGTAAGAAATTAGTATCAAAAAAATGTTGATTTCTTCATCAACTAGAGGCTGATGTTAGGCAAGCACTAATGAGCGAATACGTTGTGGTAGGAAAATTTATGTTTCCTTGAGTCTAAATTATAATCGAAATATTTGCATAATTAAGAAAGTAGAATTACAATAAATAATATCGATAAGGCAGAACGATAGAACTTTCTAATGTTGTCATTTCTGTTTTAATCATATTAAAAAATACATTTATTGACTTATCCCGATTTGTCCCGATTAGAGAATTTTCCAAATGGAATAAATCTAGCAGTTCTAACATGTCTTCCGGTTTAAGCTCAAGTCAAACAGGCACGATCCATCATATGGGCTCCTAACCAGGGTTTAAGTTTCTGTGCTGGTTTGAACTGTTATAAAAGGTATCGTCTAGTAACGATTTTTGGCTATCTTCTTTTAGCCGAAAGAATAGGAAGAAGAATAGAAAAATAAGACTCGATTTACACTTTCCTTATCTTGCTTTCACTATGCAAATACCTGAAATATCGCTGAGGGTCGGCACCCAGCGCGCAAGGGAATATGAAAGAGATCTTAACAAAAGACCCACGATTTTGTTTTGATCAACTTATATTGTATCATTATGGTGATGCCAAGGCTTTGATTGCAGCTCAGCTGCCTACATATAAAATAAAATAATTTTTGAGCAATAGCTCGACGAAGTTGGTTGAAAGTCAGGCCGCAGCTTCTAAAACAGCTGCAAATTCAGTAAAAATAAGTGGGAAAGTGCATCTACGACGGATTACAAAATATCCGATCATAGCACAAAAAAACTGCAACGCCTCTAAAAAATGGGCGGGATATAAAAATATAACTGTTGAATGCTTTATGCTAGGTGGTTGCATACATTTCGGCCCAAAACTCCGCATTTTTAAAAAAATCAGTTTTTTTAACACCACGCCCACAAAAGTGGGCACAAACAATATAAACATTAAAGTTAGAAAATGCTCACATCTTCAGCTTTTGTCATATAATTTTTTGTCAAATTTTATATATATTTATTTAGAAACAGTCATTTTAGGCTAATATCCCTTAAAAAGTGGGCGTAGTGAAAAGGCTAAAATTTTTTGGCTGCTTCAAAAACAGTTACAAAGCAATGCTACGTTTTAAAAATGAATGCGCTAGCGCCATTGTTAGCTGAAATTCGGAACATAGCTAAAAAACATAGCTGAAATTTGGAAAAAGCATTTTTTTAAATTAGAGAAAGTCTCACATACATGCCTGTAGTGGGCGTGTCTCTGGTCGGATTCAGCTAATTTTCGAACTTGATCGGAAGAAGTCGATTTTCAGCCAACTCACCAAATTTCAGCTCTCTACCTTAACATTTAAGGCATAAAAGTTGCTTACACACGGATGGACGGACGGACGGACATGGCTTAGTCGATTCCTGTCGGTCCCATTCACACCTCTAAAAGCTCTTAGGGGTCAACGGTGATTATTTCACTGCATTAGAAACTATACGTAAAACTTAATATACCCTGGGTCGGGTATAAAAAAAAATTATCCCAATTCCGGCACTTCGAAAAACTATTTGGGGCCGATTCTGCTCTCGGAGGGTTTGTTCATGGATTCCTTGGTTTATCTAAAGAACAAGCGTCTTTCAAGTGAAAAGTTGGTCTTCAACCCTCAATTGTCGCACGGACATACGGCACCACCCAACTTACAATGAAGCTCATATAAGACTCTCCAAGAGCCTTATAAGGGATACTTAAAGCTCTTGGAATCGCAAGTTTGTAGAGTGTTTTTAGAGTCCTATGAGAGCTCTACGAGAGCGTTATAGGCCTACTTAGGAGCTTTTTGCATCGTATAAGCAAACGCCTACTCTAGTTACAAAATCTATTAAACTCGCACACTTTATCTCTTGTTGTAAGAGCTGTGTCTCATTGCTGCCTCAGCCAAAAAGACAGGAAGATAAGATAGTGCATAAACAATCTTCGGGTGTTTCCATAATAACTAAAAGACGAAAAGAGAAAAAGATAATTTAAAAAATTAACATCGATTTGTACAACGGCATTTTATGTCCCGGTGTGTTTATTTTTAACTTTTCAAACAGCTTTGCTGTATAATGGTGCACTAAAGCTTAGATTAGACTGCATACCATTTTGGCTTGACGTACCTAGGAAGCAAAATGGTGCAAGTATTTTTCTCCTTACGTCAAATATGCCAAAATGGCATGCAGTATAATCTAAGCTTAAGACTTGGTGTGGTTAAGAATGTATCAGGCATTTGGCTAAAAAAATAAAGCGCTTAAAAAATGATCGATAGACAAGGTCCAAAGAAACCCACACACTTAGACCTATGTAGGTCCATTGTGATAACACATTGATCCAGAGATCTTTCCTACTTACTTACTTACTTAAGGTGGCGCTACAGTGCGGGGTGGACCTGGGCCTCAGCCCAGGATCTTTCCTACTCGTAAAACCATTTTGAGCTTTGATGAAACGTAAGAGATGTTTTGGGTTGGTGGTACTTAGATCGCTAAGATCATTATAGAAGAAAGCTCCCAGGTGAAGATTTCGGCTTTTAGAGGGAGTGGGGAAGGTGGAGAGTGGTCTCTTCTTCCTCCTCATCCACGCAGCTCCTGCAGAATTTGTTGGAATAGACACTAAGCCTTGTTGCATGCCTACTTATCAGACAATGTCCTGTAATGACACCAATAATTGTGGCACTTATCTGCAATCTATTAAGAACGACCAAGGTTTTGGAGCGTTTAAGACATAGCTTTGGCCATATCTGTTTGGTCACTAGATAGGTGCTACCATCCGCGCATTTCACGTTTCTAGAGAAGGTTGGGCAGGACCTACTTATTGTCAGCTCCTAAAAATTTTTAAGGTGCAGGGAGTATATCGCCCTCCCAATGCTTTTTATAAGACAGATTCAGGTTGGGAAAACAGATTCGAAGTTTACCATGTCTGTAACGAATTTTGTGTTGTCAATGCCCCAAATGAAATGTCCAGCTGTTTAGAAGCACTTAGCGCTCTTAATGCTCAAACGAATGCATGTGAGATTGGCAAAAAATACGTCCGACTTATCTTTGATGCTCCAAAGCTGAGCTAGGGAAATCCGACCAAGGGTGTTGAGCTTCGCATTTGCAACTTGATACAATCTATAACAGGAACATTGCTTTCTTTTAGAAAATATTAAAAATTAATCGTTCCAAAATATTGACCAGTATAAAATATAAATATTATGTCCCTCTAAAATTCTTTTCACATTAGCTTTCCTTGATGTAAAAGTGCTCACTGCAACGACACGTTCCACAAGCACCTGCAAGTGCATACATCGCTCTAGAGGTATAATAAGAAGACAATCTGATTGGTACCGCGATTAGAGTAATGCTCCTTACCAAGCGCGTACGCAGCTTCCTATCTGCATATCAGTTCCATTAAACCAGTTCCCATCGCCCAATGGCGTATATATACTGCCGACACGTCCTTGTATCAAGTGGACAAGATCGATTCCCCCTGTAGCTCAGTCGTGGCAATAAATCGTCAAATAAAAACTCAAGAAGTCTCAAGTCGGTGGATTGAGCTGTCAGCGCGGACGTCTCGATCTACACATGTTAATCAAAGTAGCAAGCATTGCGAGGACAGTTACGTAAACAGCAATTTATTCAAGACGGGGAGAACTCCTTCGGCTTCTACTAGCTATATACTCTTGCAGAAAACCAGCACATCCTGCATGATATCCCGATTGATCTCTCTGATTTGCGTTCGTCGTTGTCGTGGTCGTCTGAGCTCGTTCATTTGTTTTGTCTGTCTGTCTGTCTGACTGTCTATGGTTGGTTTGCACGCTGCCAGATGGGCAAATGGAAGCACTTTGTAGGCCGTTTAATCTTCGCCTGATCGGGTCACAAGCTGCAACAGCGGCTAGCAGCTCCTAGGACAGCTTCTCGCCTTCGCAATGTGTGTTCTGCTGCATCGGTCTCTTGGGCCATGGCCATTGTCTAACACACATTGTCAATTCAATTCGTTCTCTATGCAAATTTTACTGCGCACTCACTCCACGATGTGCAGCAGCGCAACGAAGCTGTAAAGATTCCTATCGATTGCATTTAACTGTTAATGCCCGCACTTGTCCTTTGTTATCCAGCTATGGTGCGATAGAATCGTTTTCATTGTGGCCATGCATTCTGGCATTGACCACTACTGTGTGTGCTGTGTGACACTTTGCGTTACCTTGTTTCGGGGATTCTCCTGGCTGCAGGTCCCGCGCCCTCTTGGCCAATTTAAATAGCTACAAATGGTCTTGGGTGACTCGGAATAACTGCAAATGCGACAAGCATTGGCGGATGTGCACAAGGAAATTATTATTATGATTATTGGCTACCTACTGCTGTATAGAGTGTTGTGCTACCATGTGCTTCAATTATGGAATGCTATTGTGAGCTCCTAGTCCAACATGGGTGATCGGCCCACACAGCCGCCCCGGGAGTGAATGTATTAGTTTTTTTTTCTGGAATTTAAGGATCCGATATTTGTTTGGTGCGAACACCTGAGATTCCACCGTTACGCGAAGCTACACAGGGTTTCTCTTTGTGCTTACAAGAAAGGCGTGGACAACTTTTATCAGATTTTTTCGGGCTTTGTTGTCCTGCAGATGGTCTACAAATGGAAAGTAGGTTGACCAACCTGCTGGTCAAAAAGAGAGTGCAGCTTTTGACGGAAGTGATTATGCTTTCTTGCAGTTTTCGGTGCCTACCTCTCTATTCTTTTGTAACAATAAACGTACCTTAAATAGTTAACCAAGACCATTTTTAACACTTTCCAAAAAGTTCGTTGCAGTTGTTCAGCGCTTTTTTATACCCCATCCCATAGGACAGGAGCCATACTAAGTTTGTCACATAGTTTTGTAACACGGTTAAATAATAATGGTAGACCCCAAACAAAGACCTTAAGAGCATATATCAATACCGAATTCTAAATCGAATAAGCCATGTCCGTCCGTCCGTCCGTCTGTATGTCACATGTTTTTAGGCCTTAAATTTTGAGCTAGAATGCTGAAATTTCGTACGTAAGGTTCGTGTTATGCGAAGCAGTACAAGTGTAAAAAATTTTGAAATCCGCCCAAAGACACGCCCACAATCGGTCTAAATGTGCAACTACCTCCAGAGATTTCAAAACTGTTAGACGTTCTAAAAGTGTGAAATTTGACATTTAGCATCTGCTAATGAATTTAAGACACAAAAAAAGAAAAATTGAATTGGTAAACCTCCTCCAGTGGGCGTGGCATATGAAGGGTAAATTTTCAAATGCAGTTTACTCAATATTTTTACTCAAAACTGAAAAACTGTTGTCTAACATTTTATGTAGAAAACGCTTAGTTCTACATTATGTTCAGGCCGCTCAAAATCGAAGAATTGATTCGTGAAAAGAGAAGAGCGCGTAGAAGATGGCAAGGCACGAGGGCTCCCCCAGACAAAACCCTATTGAACCACCTCTCTAACAAACTGAAAGGAATGTTGCAAGATCTTAAAAATCGTGAGACCACTGAATACCTTGAAGGCTTGTCGGCGGATAGGAGCTCAAACTACTCGCTGTGGAAAGCAGTTAAGTCTATCAAGAAACCTATAATCCACTCGGCACCAATGAAAAAAGCTAACGGCGAATGGGCAAGAGAAGACAAAGAGAAAGCGAATTTGTTTGCTGAACATTTAGAAGAAACATTCAAGCCTTTCGACGGTCCGCCGTTGGCTGACGTTGTAAACAACAACGCGGAACCTGATAGCTTTAGAATGAAAAAAGTTTCGCTAATTGAACTCCGACAGACAATTAGCAAACTTAAAAATAACAAGGCCCCGGGTTACGACCTGATCACTGGCGAAATATTGAAAGAGCTACCAAAAAAGGCATTAGTCAAGCTACTTTATATGATAAACGCTTCTCTTAGACTTCTATACGTTCCAAGACAATGGAAAGTTGCTGAAGTCATTATGGTTCGAAAACCGGGGAAATGCGCAAATGATAAAAAATCTAATAGGTCCATATCGCTTCTGCCGATAATATCGAAATTATTCGAGAAACTTCTGCTGAAGCGATTACAACCAATAATTGCAGAAAGACGCTTGATCCCGGATCATCAATTCGGTTTCAGACCTAACCATTCCACAATAGATCAAGTCTACAGAATAACGCATGAAATTGAAAAAGCCTTAGAAGGGAAAAAAGTATGTTCAAGTGCTTTCCTCGACGTATCGCAAGCCTTCGACAAGGTATGGCACGAAGGCTTGAAATATAAGCTACGGCAAAACTTGCCGGAAGATATGTTTAAATATTGGAAAATTATCTTGAAAGCAGACTCTTTCGTGTTAGGTGTAGTAGTGAATACTCGAGTTTCAAGCAAATTCGGGCTGGCGTACCCCAGGGAAGCGTCCTCGGTCTGACCCTGTTCCTGCTCTATACAAGAGACATACCTCTAGATGACGAGACAGTCGTGGCCACGTTTGCGGACGATACGGCCATCCTGGCAACAGGTGAATCAGTCGAGTCATCAACGAGAAACCTCCAACGAGCATTGGACAGAATTTGTGTCTGGACGAAGACTTGGCGAATCGCTCTTAACGAGAACAAGTCTACGCATGTGAATTTCACTTACAGAAGGGTTAACAATTTGCCTCTGTTCATAAATTCTGCACAAATACCTTATGCAAATGAAGCGAAGTATCTAGGGATGACACTGGACGCTAAACTAAGGTGGAAACCGCACGTTAAGAAGAAGCGTGACGAGCTCGAGATTAGGCTCAGGGAAATGTATTGGCTTATTGGAAGATTTTCGAAACTAAGCACATATAACAAACTGCTCTTGTACAGGCAGGTGTTAAAGCCGTCCTGGACAAACGGTATACAACTTTGGGGTTGTACCAAGCCGAGCAACATGTCCATGTTGCAGACTTTCCAAAACAAGACACTAAGAGCAATTGTGATTGCTCCATGGTATATTAGGAATAGTGATATTCACAGAGATTTAGGAATAGCTACGGTGAGCGAAGAAGTAACAAATTTTGCTCGAAAGCTAAATGCTCGCCTTCATGTTCATTGCAACAATGAAATGATATGTACTCTCAACGAGACTCTTAACGATGTAAACAACGAGCGACGACTACAAAGAATAAGACCCTTCGATCTAGCGACGTAGGGTGAAGCCGCATGAATGAACGGCTTAGTAGGTGCATTCACTGGAAAGCAACCTATCCAATGCGATTAACACTATGGAAGCATAAACTGCTTGTTAAGTTAACTTAGTTGTAGTCAAGAAGTATTATGAGAGAGCGAAAATTTACTACTATGAAGTGCGTTCTGGCAGTTTCATAGTGTCTCTCATAAATGGGTGGTTTTTTAGCACGTGGAAATCGGGCATAACCAATATCGGCTACTTCGGTATTATATACCTGCTATAGTGGGCGTATTGGAATCTTTGAAAGATTTTGGAGTTTTAGCCTCCGTCCACCCTAGTATTCAAAAAAAAAAAAAAAAAAAAAAATGTTCAGGCCGCGCCCACATTTGGAGGCAAAATTAAAGAAAAACCTAAAATTTAAATAAAAGTAAAATTCTAAAAGGCATAGAATTTCGCCTTTCTTCGTAAGGCGTTCTCAGGGCCAGTTTTTCTGTGCGGAATCATCCAACTTTCCAAGTTTAACTGTGATTAACCCCATGAATTAATTTTTCAGTGAACTTAGATCTGGGGTTAATCTCGGCTTAACTCCTCAAATTCGGTGAGTTAATCTCAGATCAACTCTGGAGAACAGTATGAACATGTCGTTATGTGTTTTCTACGTGGAATGACATCTGAAATGTGAAAAATTACATCTGAGAATAACTCGAATTTCCTTTCCTGTGTTTTTCTATGTGAAGTGAGAACTTGGAGAGTCAACAATTTCAAGAGTCCAAGATTTTGACAACTTTGTTGTCTGCTCGCTGGGTTAACTCCAGATTCGTTTTGTTACGGGACTAACAGATCTTGGTTTTAGCTGGGCTTAACTTAGCACTAAAAAACTGGCCCTAAAAGGTGACGAATTTTGCCTTTTTTCGTAGTCTTAAGTAGTTAAGGATAATCGGACTGAAATCTTAAGGGGTTACTCGTTTAATCTCACCGTGTGTCGTCAGCCAGTATTTCTAAAACAAGTGTTAAAACAATTCTTAAAATAATATTTAGCTAATCATCAGGGACTCAGTATATAGGGAGTCACTTTTTGGCATGCTGTCGTGTCGAGGCTAAGAATCAAGATCAGCGAATTGATTTTTTTTATAATTCACTTGCGTTCATAGTTTATGGTGCCCTTAACTTGGGTTTATGGGTTATGGGTTTATACTGCGTTAACATAACGCGAGTAGAAAGGAACCAGGGGAGAGACGGGATAGGTACTCAAGCACTTTGGCTTTGAATGGTTGGGGACTATAATGGCGTGTAAAACCCCTTGTGCAAGCCTGTTCCACATACGTTTTTTTTGTGTTTGAGGATGAACGGAGGCTAAAACTCCAAAATATTTCAAAGATACCAATATGACGAGCAGGTCTATAATACCGAAGTAACTGACATTGGTCACTTTGGCCCGATTTTCACGTGCTACAAAATCACCCATTTATGAGAAACACTTTGACAACTGCCA
Source organism: Neoascia interrupta (assembly GCA_947623515.1). Classification (NCBI taxonomy): domain Eukaryota; kingdom Metazoa; phylum Arthropoda; class Insecta; order Diptera; family Syrphidae; genus Neoascia; species Neoascia interrupta. The sequence goes on along the minus strand of OX392463.1, from coordinate 216,060,075 downwards.
GAACGCACGTCATGGAAGTAGTAGTAAATTTTCGCTCTCTCATAATTCCGCTTGACTACAACTAAGTTAACTTAACAAGTAGTTTACGCTTCTGTAGTGTTCATCGCGTTGGGTAGGTTGCTACTCTTCCAATTTAATGCTCGTTTGTGGATCCTGTCAAGCAAATGCAAGCTGGTCTTTGATAAACCTACCCAGACATGCGGGTTATATCCCAGTTTTGGTCGTACATGCAATCTGTAAATGTTATTCAGATCAGATGATGTTCAGTATTCCTTGGATCATATAGGGAGTCACTTTTTGGCATGCTGTCGTGTCGAGGCTAAGAATCAAGACCAGCGAATTGATTTTTTTTATAATTCACTTGCGTTCATAGTTTATGGTGCCCTTAACTTGGGTTTATGGGTTATGGGTTTATACTGCGTTAACATAACGCGAGTAGAAAGGAACCAGGGGAGAGACGGGATAGGTACTCAAGCACTTTGGCTTTGAATGGTTGGGGACTATAATGGCGTGTAAAACCCCTTGTGCAAGCCTGTTCCACATACGTTTTTTTTGTGTTTGAGGATGAACGGAGGCTAAAACTCCAAAATATTTCAAAGATACCAATATGACGAGCAGGTCTATAATACCGAAGTAACTGACATTGGTCACTTTGGCCCGATTTTCACGTGCTACAAAATCACCCATTTATGAGAAACACTTTGACAACTGCCAGAACGCACGTCATGGAAGTAGTAGTAAATTTTCGCTCTCTCATAATTCCGCTTGACTACAACTAAGTTAACTTAACAAGTAGTTTACGCTTCTGTAGTGTTCATCGCGTTGGGTAGGTTGCTACTCTTCCAATTTAATGCTCGTTTGTGGATCCTGTCAAGCAAATGCAAGCTGGTCTTTGATAAACCTACCCAGACATGCGGGTTATATCCCAGTTTTGGTCGTACATGCAATCTGTAAATGTTATTCAGATCAGATGATGTTCAGTATTCCTTGGATCATTTAAAAAAACTTAAGCATCTTGCTGCGTTCTTGGCGAAGTCGAATACATGGTCATTCCAACGAAGGTTGACACTTAGGTTGGAAGGAAGGTTTGCACTAAGGATGCAAGTGCCATTCATGGAAAGAGTAGCTGAAGATTTCGAGTTCGCTTGAGGGACAGTATACAGGACTGTATTTTGGATGCACCAAATTTTACTCTGTTTACAACACCCCAGGCTGAGATGCTATTTAGGTCCGAATTTGATGAATTTGCCATAAGTAACGAAGAGCAAGGACGTCTTTGTGTAAACGAGTATGAAACAGCCATCAGTGAAAGAATGAATTGCATTAGAGGTGGACAAAAGATCGTTGATTGAAATCAAGAAAAAAGTTGAAAATAAAACTAAGCCTTGGGCCACGCCAGCTTTTATACGGTGACTAACAAATTTGAAGCCGTCCAGAACCTCTAAGATTGAACGGTTCAAAAGGAAATTTCTAATCTAATGACACGTTGATACCAAAACGAAACCCACGTATTTTCGACAAAAAAAGCCTAATGCTGGACTCTGTCGAATGCTTTTTATGTATCCATGCAAGGAGCGCTCCACTTTTCGGTGAGATAAGCCGAATTAAATCACCAGTGGATCTTTCGGTACGAAAGCCGTATTGATTATCATTAAGAAGATGCGCGTCACTCGAATATTTCTTTAGCTGACAGTTCATCAGCGTTTCCATGACCTTGAAAAGAATGGATGTAAATGCGGCCGGTAGTTGGTCGGAGAAGAAGAATCGCCTTTTTTCGTGACGGACAAACGTTGTTTTCCATCTGCTTGCAAAGAGACCAGAAGAGTAGGACAAATTGAAAAGCTAACGCAGTGGTTTTGCCAGCGTATGAGAACATCACTTCAAAACTATGGGGCGAGGGATATGCCATCTAGATTTGTGAGTGTTGAGATTTTTAAACCCCTAAACGTCCAGAAACTTTTGCTACCTTTGGGATATGCAAATTTAACACGACGGATACTTGTTTTGGTTTTCCTCAGTTGGATTGGCCTTATAAGACCGAAAACATACCTTGATTGCCTCTTTTGGTCAAATAATTTTTATCCTGTTAAAAATAAAATACTTCATACCAAGAAGAATTAAATCTGTGACCGCATATCGGCGGCGGTGGCGTCAACGTCACGAATAATGAAACAAAGTGACCAATTGTTGAGGCCGTTCCAGTTTGCCCTATCATATTGCCAAATTGTTCTTTTTGGGGCTGGATGGTTATGGGAGAAAACTGTGAACTGCTTTACACTTTTTTTACGTATGACAACTTCCTCCGGCACAGGAGTTTGAACTCTTTTGGGTTGTTTTAAAGAGTTATTTGACCCACCACCAAAATGTATATGCCTCCGTCTCCCTGCTGGAGATTGTCAGTTTAAGTCTGTTTAATTCATGGAAGACTTCTAGGCAGAGAGATATGAATCGGTAGTCCGATAAGCTAATAATTTCTAAGATGTTATTAGAATTTGTCGGAGAATTAAATAGAAAAAGTGAATATACCTTTTGGGTATGCTGCCTTCTGTAACTCTTTGCTTGGGCTCATTCCATAGAATATGGGTTAGGTGCGAGGTTGGGTGTATGCATTTCACACAAACTAAAACTACAAGTCCATTTTTTTTTCGTTTTCTATTTTTTCATTTTACTGCTAACGCATAAATTAAATAGCTTTCAATGTGCAACACATTTAGTGATGCGAATTGATTCAAAATTGCCCTGTAAAACAGAGGACTACGCTATTTTTATACATATGCGAGAAATGCAGCTTAAGATGCAGCTTCCCGTCGACTGCTATTTTTTTTTTTGCTTAGCTGGGAGACGTCTTCTTATCAGCAATTATTTGGTTACATAATGCACAAATGATTTTATGCGTTTTCTCTTCTCCGATACGCCAAATCGCCCGTGCCATGTTATTTGCGATAAATTAAAGCCGATCAATCTTCAAACTGACCCCGATCAATTTTTATGGGGATATATCTGCCCATTTTCCACTCAGATTGCACACCTGTGTCCGGTCAATAGGTACCTCCGAGGTTAAAGTCAACCGCATATGTCGGAAAACCACATGAATTCCGGTAGGTGATCTGCTAAAACAATCACTGATCGAAGCTTATAGCTTTCCAGATAGTCGAGATGATGAAAGAGCGGCATTTCACCGGATAGTAGCAGCACTTTTCCATTATGCCCTTTGCTGGATAATATGATGCATTGGGGTTCCCTTTTATATAGCCCGGGTCAGCAGCACCATCATCATCCAAATCATCATTATCATCTTCGTCGTTGTCTTCGTCCTCATCCATCGTCATAATCTGCAATGCATAATGCAATGTAAGTGGGAAACCAGACCAACATCGTGTTTCGTAAAGATTCACAGACACGGTCCGATGGAATCCGCTGATACCATGTCGATATGTAGGATACCAAACCTGGGAGGGAAGCAGGTTTAAATGTAGGAGGGAATGCCTGCGGTTGCATACGGGTGCAAACACTAGGAGTGTAGGAAATTCCTACATAATAATAATACACACATGTACGGTACTTCTTGGCTGCTCTCGCGGGAGGTGGCACATCCACAACAGTTGGTTGGCGAAGAATAATTCGGCTTCGGCTGAGTAGTTGGTGGTACAAGGTGGGTTCGTTTTAAATGGCTTCTGTTGCTGTTCCTAATGGCTTGCTCTGCGCCCTGGACACGTATTTTATATTATGATGATAATATTTCCTTGCCATATTATATCACATGGCTTTTATTGCTTTTCTTCTTTTTTGGTTATCGGTTACCTACTTGTTGGCGGATAGGTTTTTGGCTTTTGGGTTTTATTGCACCTGGAAGAAGTAGTTAAGTGCAAATGACGGAAAGGGATATTGAATGAGTTGTGGTACGTTCATAGATGCCATTAAATACGTAGAACCGCATAGGTATGTCCTAGAATTTTCTATAAGAAAAACCACATTGCTAAGCAGGTAAATTCATTCTACCTTCATCATAAATTTTAGCTGAAAGGAACTTTACCGTTAGTAATTTTTTGTTGTTTAATGTTGCGCCTTAAATTAACAAGAAAACTTTCCCACAGCCAGCTCCCAACAGTTTGGGTACTTATTTTATTCGTTTGGAAGAAACCAAAAGACAATAAAATAAATTTCTATATTGAATTTGATTTTTTTTAAGGAGGGAGGAGTAACTGCTTATTACGCTACAGTACTGCGATTGCATAACCTCTTGACTTTCATTGTTTTCGAAACTACAAATTATGCGACTGATAAGCCTGCAAAGAAGCTGTTGTTTTCTTAAATGTGACTGTTGCACAATCAGCCATAGACTATTGGTGCATATTGGTGGCAAAAAAGTCCCTGAAAAGTCATAGGAGCTACTATTTAACCTTTTTGTCAACTTAACTGTTAGGGAAGAAATCGCTCAAAAGTCCTTGTAACAGGTATAATTCCACCTCAGCGAATGCATTACCAATTTTCATTTCATACTTGTGGGCAACTGTTACATATTCATGAGTCACTCAAACAGCCGCTAGCAGTCGCTGTTTGAGTAACTCATGGTTTCGTCTGCATTTTCAAAAATCAAAAAACCCTTTTTCTGTATAAATTTTTACAACTTATATTTCTTTTATATTTTCAGTGCTTAAAACTTTTTCTTTGAAACTATAATGGAGGATCCTTACTATTTGCCGATGTCTGAAACATCGCAGCAATCTATCGATGATGATGGAGTCCAAGTTGTACAAGAAATATACAATAAACTAAATATGTACAAGTGGATACACCAAAGCATGGTGGACCCATCAAAATTATTATTTTTTTTTTTTTTTTTTTTTCCGTGGGTAGGTAAAAACCTTCATAGGCACTATGAGAATCGAACGCGCGTGCTCATAGTAGTGTGAGATTCTTACTCACTAAAAAACCTCCCAATCTTTTTAAGACTACGACTAAGTTTCCTTAACAAGTAGTTCATGCTTCTGTATAGTAATCGCGTTTGGCAGGCTACCTTCCAACGAAAGCACCTGCAATACCGTCATTATGTGCGGTTTCCTCTTACGACGCTAGATCCAACGGCCTTGTTCGTTGTAGTCGGCGTGCAAGATTTGTCTGATCCAGAGTTCGGATTATTTCGTGGTTGCAATGGCCAAGAAGGCGAGTGTGAAGTTTGCGAGCAAAGTTTCTTACTTCGTCGGTCACGGTTGCGATGCCTAGATCTCGATGTAAATCGCTATTTCTTATATACCATGGAGCATTTACGATTGCTCTTAGTGTCTTATTCTGAAAAGTTTCTAAAATAGATATGTTGCTTGGTTTGGTACAACCCCAAAGTTGTATACCGTACGTCCAAGATGGTTTTAGCACTTGCTTATACAATAGCAGTTTGTTATATACGCTTAGTTTCGAATAACGTCCGATAAGCCAATTCAGTTCTCGTAGCTTGATTTCAAGTTCATCGCGTTTCTTTTTAACGTGTGGCTTCCACTTAAGTTTTGCGTCTAGGGTCATGCCTAAATATTTCGCCTCGTTTGCGTACGGAATTTGTACCGAGTTTATAAATAGAGGTAAGTTGATTACCCTCTTGTAAGTAAAATTTACATGCGTTGATTTTGTCTCATTTAGGAGGATTCGCCAGGCCTTTGTCCATTCGCATATTTTATTCAAAGCGCGTTGGAGTTTTCCCGTTGATTGTTCGACTGTCTTATCCGTAGCGAGGATAGCCGTGTCGTCAGCGAACGTGGCTATAGTCGTTGTCTCTACTTGAGGTACATCTCTTGTAAAAAGTAAAAACAGTGTTGGACCGAGGACGCTACCTTGTGGAACGCCGGCTTGTATTTCTTTGAATTCTGAGTATTCGCTCCCGTATCTCACTCGAAATAGTCTGTTGTCAAGATAAGACTCTAAGAGTTCATACATTTTTTCCGGCAAAACTTTCCGTAGCTTATATTTTAGGCCTTCGTGCCAAACTTTATCAAAGGCTTGGGATACGTCAAGAAAAGCGGTAGAACATATCATTTTCGCTTCTAAGGCTTTCTCAATTTCATTAGTTATTCGATAGACCTGGTCAAGTGTTGAATGTTTGACCCTAAAGCCGAATTGGTGATCCGGAATCAATCGTCTTTCTTCAATTATTGGTTGCAGTCGTTTGAGCACAAGTTTCTCGAAGACTTTAGATATAATCGGCAGAAGCGAAATAGGTCTATATGATTTTTTGTCGTTCGGGCATTTCCCTGGTTTCGGAACCATTATTACCTCTGCGACTTTCCATTGCCGTGGAACGTATGAAATTCTCATTGATGCGTTTATGATGTAGAGAAGCTTGACTAACGCTCTTTTCGGTAGCTCCTTCAAAATTTCCCCAGTAATTAGGTCATAGCCTGGAGCTTTGTTATTCTTCAAATTTCGGATTGTTTGACGAAGTTCAGACAGCGTCACGGTTTTCATTCGATAATTGTCTAATTCCGCATTGCGATACAGATCGTCAACCAACGGCTCCCCGTCAAACGGTTTGAATGTTTCTTCTAGATGTTCTGCAAATACATCTGCTTTCTCTTTGTCGCCTTTTACCCATTCACCGTTATCTTTTCTTATTGGCGCCGAGTGTACTATGGGCTTTTTAATGGACTTCACGGCTTTCCAAAGTGAATGGTTTGACCCTCTATCGGCAGTCAAGTTTTCGAGGTAGTTGGTAGTCTCGCGACTTTTAAAATCTTGAAGTAAGTGCTTTAATTTGTTAGATAGCCCATTCAGAATGGTTTTATCAGGAGGAGCTCGAGACAAATGCCACCTCTTTCGAGCCTTTCTCTTTTCGCGTATGAGCTCTTCAATTTCGCGCGGGTAAATTGATCCGCTTTTCCTTACTCCAGTCTTCCGGAAAGAAGTATTGTTCCAAGCAGCGTCTTGGATAGTTCTAACGAGTTTATCGACTTCGTCTTCTATTTCTAAAGGGGTTGTAAGTGGTACATGTAGAGATACATTTTCTTTACAGTATTTTTTAAAGCCATCCCAGTCGGTGTTGTTATTCGTTAGCCTAGGCGCTCTCTCATTTTTTGCTAGACTTCCGCCGATTTTCAAAACGACTGCCGAGTGATCCGAACAGAGATCATAGCCTTCTTCTACATTTGTGAGGTGGCGGGGAACCCCTTTTGCGATAAAGAAGTCGACAAGGTCAGGTACTTTGTTTCTGTCGGTTGGCCAATACGTTGGCTTTCCCGTCGAAAGGAAAACCACGCCACGTTTCATGCTAGCTTTGAAGAGTACTCTACCTCTTGTTGAATTGCACCGTGATCCCCAAAAGGTGTTTTTCGCATTAAAGTCCCCGCCGATGATAAAATTCGACCCAAGTAAGTCAAAGAGGGGAGTAAGATCGTCGTCCGCTAGCCTATACTGTGGAGGAAAATAACTCGAGGCAATATTATAATCTAGGTGACCTATTTTTACCGATACTGAAGTTATTTGCATAGAGTCAAGCTCAATTTCTTCGTTTTTGTAATGCTTAATGCAGTCTTTGATGTAGAGAGAGGATCCGCCTCTCGAATTTTCTGATGGATGATGCGCGTGGTAGTCGATGTAATCAAAATTATATGGGCAGATTGCTTTGCCATCATCTGAGCCAACTTATGTAGGATGCAGTGATAGTTCTGGAACTCTGCCTGGAGAAACCCAAACACATCCTACTCCGGATTCGTCTAATATGTTTTACCCATATAATTTGATGGAAGAAGCTTCTCATTCGTCAGTGGATTATGCGCCCTCTACTAGGACACCTACGGAAACATCGCCATCCTGTCCCTTACAAAGAACTTTGAATTCATCAATGGAGTATGTCCTTAATCTGTCAAAAGACTTCAAATATTCATCACAATTGGGATCGGCAATTGATCGCTTCCCAACATCAGACAAAAGAACCTCTGTAGAGTCCTTAGGTCTACTTGAAACAGAAAAAGAGCCAGCCATTGATCCAAATGTTATTGTTATACCAGACGATGTCCCTACTATGCCTGTTGAAAGGACAGATTCAAGTTGCCTCAGTTGGAGTCAAAACGTTGCTTTTACGGAAATATGCAAACCAGGAAAAGGACAAGAATACATTGCGAAGATCAGAGCCTCGGTTGAAGGTAATTGGTCTGCTAGTGCTACTCCTAAAAGAAAACTGAAAGCCAAGACCAGGAAGCAATCACAAGACCTAGGTGAGAAGCCAAAAGCCAAAAAGAGAAGAAATCGGGACGAGCCTTCAAAAACTCCAAAACAGTTTCGTACCAGTGTCTACCCATTGCCTGTGCCTGCTACCAAGGATCACGTTTTTATTGGTCCACATGGAACATTTGTTCCCAAAAGCTTTTACGACACAATTTCATGGACGACTTGCAAGGAAAGTACAAGGCAATTAATGGAATTTATTTTTGACGATGGTAGTCTCGCTACTCATAGTTTAACAGGCAGTAAGCGTCTAGATGTGTGCATAGTGAAGGACGTCATAGCACATGTTGCTGAAAGATGCTTTGTTGCAGAAAGCTACGTTGAACTGACAATTTCCCAATTATGTGTAGACTCCGCCAGAGGTATATTAAGGAGTGAATTTTTTTATGTTTAGAATAATCGAGACTTACTTAACTATAAGTTCGTTATAGTACTAAGTTTTATGTAATAAAGTCAAAGTTTGTGTATAATATAAATGGAAGTTCTTTTTTCTTATCAAAATTTATAACTTTTCTGATTATAAAATCAGATCAAATTAATAAACTCGAACCTGGTTGAGGACCCGGGAGGAACTGAAGGGTTCTCAACCACATTTGAGATTATAAGAGCGAAACAATAAGCATATAAATGTCCGTAGTTTTTGCCGTCTGATCATTTCTTTGTCAAGATATACCAAGAGTCAAGTGGATTTTGGGCTGGCGGCATCATCGCTCATCAGTAGGTGCCAGCGGCTTTGGCGATGTCTATTTTGGAACCCCCAAAAAGTTGGCCGGCGGGCGATCTCATAACATCAATGCCGAAGGCATGGCACGGCAGCCCAAAGTTTGGACTCATTCACTTTACTGACTCTTCTTATGTTTTACAATCATAAACAGATGCCAAATTAGTCCAGTCAATAAAGCATCTGCGCGTTGCAACATAGATTTACCTTTTTTTATTAAAAAAATGTTTTCAGTACAGTTTGAAAACGCTTTGGATTCTTGTGGCGCAATTTACGCATCAAAGTTCTTTCGTCATGGATTGAACAGAGTAATAATAAACTAAGGTTACCAAAGTCTATGAGAGAAAGGTAGAGGAAGAAAGGTTTAAGGGGGAATTATAATTTTTGTCTGTATCATCAGCAGCGAAAATACTTTTACTTTACTTTTTTCTGAAATGTACTTGATTTTACACCTTTTGTAGTCTGGAGGCAAAATCTACCATTTTTTTTTTAAACTGCAACATGGAAAACTAAGAAAAGGTGTTGGTGGGCGGAGTTTGGGAACAACATTTTAGCTCTCTAGCTCAAAATTTAGGGCCTAAAAATTCGTGACGTAAGGAGGGCCATGACTTATTTGACTCAGAATTCGGTCTCGATCATATGCCCTGAAGGTCTTGGAAGTCCGTATCACATTATCCGTATCACATTTTCGCTTGTATCAAACATAAAATCCATACTTCATTCGTGTGGTAGAGGGTATAAAAACTTCTAGGTTCTATATGACGTCTGTTTTAATTTTGTTTCGGTTCTTCTATGTCTAGAAATGCACCAAAAGTATCTTCTTTATCAGTACAAATTTTTCAGTTACAGAAACTAGATTGGTTGATTTATCGTCTTGAACATTATTTTCCTCAGAGAGCCAGTGGGCTCTGTTAGCGAATCTGACGCGATCTTCCTCTGCAAGGACCTGGATATTGTCGCCTTAGATAAGAGTGTGCTCGATTTATTTTATTAATTCGCAGAAAATCTTCCACAAATTTTTCAAAGTTTATTATATCTCCTTTTTCGGGCTCTTTTCATAGGGCATTCCAATTATGGTTTCCTAACTTTGACAGTTGATAGCGTCCATATTGTTGAAGCTTGATCACTCATGTTGGTTTTCATGGATTGTGTATACTTTGCCAAATAGTAAAAGATGCGTTTTTTTGGCACTGTATGCGTCCAACGGAACTTACAACTGATCGAATTGTTTTATCAAAATAGGTGTGTTGTTCCGGCAACATTCCACATACCTTTTACATTTGACGGTCACCAGAATCCCTATAGTATATACTAGAGAGTCGACTATTCTCAGTATGGTGGATATATGTGTTTGTGCACTACGCTTCAGTAAACGATCGAGCAGCAGTTGTGCACAAGACCTGCCGAAAACATCTCCTCATCTCTAAGTAGAAAAACTTGAGCTTTCGCAGACCACAATTTTACGTGGTCAAGGCCAGAAGCTGAATATTGTAGACTAACGACCCGTGGTTCCAAGAGGTCGGCGTTACGTGACACACAGCGCACCTACACAACTAATCACGAGAGATTCGAGAGCTTTCTAACTGGAACAAAAAAATTTGATCAGGCGCACTTTTTGTTTTATTTAATTTTAAAGATAGAAAGCACAATGGAAGACGGTGTATGTCACCTATTCGATGGGCCTTACCATGTATTTCAACCTATCGTTAACCTCTTGTTTGGCGGCTAGATATCCTTCTAGTCCTTGCCATAATTCAGTTATATATAAACTCTGTAGTTCTTTCATGGACTTCCTCCGGTTTGCTATTCTACGATCTTCGAAACTTTTCTTACCTGAGTGTGTGTCTAAAAGAGTAGGTATGCGTAAGAAGTATAGTAAAGAGTGATAGAGAAACATATCCGTGACACCATACGCCGAAGTTTCTGACTTGAATACAAAACTTTTGTGAGACACGAAGTTAAATTTTTAGCACATTTCTTAATTAGCTGTTACATAGGCGAGAGCCTTTTTCTAGGGATAATCGAGAAAATTGGAGCATAGTTCCACCTCGCCCTCTAAGAGCAAATGCCTCGCCCTATCGATAAGTAAGCAAATAAAACCTATCTTCCATGCCCAGTCTAAAAGCAGGTCGCAGAAATTCTTTATACTAAACCAGCACTCCCGTCCCGCGAGTTAGAGTTATTCCTTCAATGCTTGAGGAGTTTACCCAATATAGCTTCATCTGAACCGAATAAAGCTTCAGTAAGAACCACCAATTTTTTATTTTATTAAATAGGTACTATAGGTCAAGTCGAAAAGTAAAGAATCCGCCCTGACATAAAAACAAAGTTTAGAACTGTTAATTCAAAACAATTGAATTTATTCTGTTCCCTCTCCCTGTATGAAAGTATTTCCGCTTGGGGTAAGGTCACCAGCAATAATCCTGTAACCACAAAAGTGCCTTCTCCGTATAGATATGGCCGTTCTCCAAGATAAAAATCTATCGATTACAACACCGATGCTTAGTCTCCCCAGGTGAACGGACTCATAACGAGTGTAACCCAAGACGAATGACAGACCTTTCCGAATATTCGCCATTTATCCTATCCTGGCATATAACCGGCAACCACAAGGCATTCCCCAACGGCGGCGCTGGTATTTCTATCCCCATCCTGGCCACACAAACCTTCGATCACAAGTAATTCGATGCAAAAATTAACAATTAAAAGCTGTAAATTGATATTTTGCCTTTTGTTGTGGCTGCAGTGCCTCTGGCATGGCTTGGTCATTGTAAACATTGGTATTTTCATTACACGGCTAAAAAGCGCCGCCGGCACGCCACCGTGCATTGCACCTTGTCCAAGCCCACCGGCATCAGTTGTCGATGGCACAACACGATGGGAATGGGAAGATGGTCTCAGCTCTCAAGCCTTAGCATGCCGCAGTACAGGAGAGCTGATTGCCGCTGAATGTTGCTGGCCCAATGACAAACGAACATAAAACACAGCATTTGATCCGCGCGGGGAGGAGTGGTGAGTCCTTGGGGCGCCCAATAGCTATCATCAACATTGTTGTCGTCGTATCTATTGGAATCGTCATATCAACGCTGATGTCGCTGATGCTATTTCGATAAACGAACAGATGCGCCTATTCGAATGGCAATTGACAAGGGACATGATTCGTACGCTTTGCTGGCGGCGGCGGTGGTGGCAGCGAAGACTTCTATACACGACATGGCTAAGATTATACGACCAGCATCGGCAACATTGAGATGCGGCCATTGATGACAATGACAAGGTACGACGAATAGACGGATTATCTTAAATTGCCGGATTAGATACTATAAAGCGACAATTTAATGTGACATGCCGAGTATGTACGTATGTTGTAGGCCGCACTCGCCGGCAAGATGACTACCCATTGTTGGTTCATGGCTTTGCCAGGTATTAGAGGCCATCAAATCATTTGGCAGGCGCGTTTGATGCCGGACCAACATACTTAGCGAAGGCAATGTCACGTGTTGACAAGGCCGCAAATTGTAGGACGACTTTAGATTGTTGATGGGATCCTTAAGGTGGCGCAAATGTTTGCATTGTTCCATTCCAAATGGGACATGATTGCTGGTGAGACACATTGTATGTGCTGGGATAATGTTTTGTGTGCAATTAAGGATTGGATATACGCTAGTTGCTTGGACTTCGAACATTTCAAATTCTGATGTTAAAACGTCGGTGAACCAAACAAAGTGAAAGCTGTCAGTAAAATTGGTTTTTCCGTCCAAAGTGAATTGGTTCCCATGAAATCCTAAATGGTTTTCAAAACAAGTTAGACTGACATGTACACAACTAGTTGCACAAGTGAAAGAAGTCACTACAAATCAATCAAAAAGCAAGTGCTGCAGGGGTTGCCCTTAAATCACGCAGATATCTTAGGCATGCAGATGCGTTTAAATGTGTCGCTGATCGATGGAGAGTCCTATAAAACATCGTTCCTTCCTTTAATCACCAGCCAGCTAGCTCTACGACTGCACCTAAGTCTTCCAGAATGCCACCCTAAAAACAAATTAATCAACATTTCAAATCAAGTTATTCGCTCGACGGGCACCAGGCATTCCGACGCACATCGCTTTCGCATTCAATTTTAACTGTGCACCGGCATGCAGGCATTCCCTCGTGCATCCTGGCTGATGGCATGGGTACAAGCGAAAAACTTCAATTTAATCAATAGGTAATTACATGCCAGCGATTAGGCTCGCTAAGCCACCAACAGTAGTAAATGAATGAGAAACATCGCGTCCAACAATTCCAATTGAACGATCAATTGCCACAATGATGAAGGAAGATGCACTGATGATGACCGAACGAGGATGCCCGAACGACTTAGACGATGCAAACGCGCGGTTATGCAACTTTATTCTAGTCATGTTGCACATCCTAAACCAGTCACGCACTCTTGCGGCTTTGCGAATGCTGTGCAGAGGTATGGAAGATCTTAATTCTGCTGCCATATATATTTCGTTGCGGTTCAATGGATTGTTAAGAGATTATCGTAACAAGCGGATTAGTGGTTATGGCGAAGATACGGGGTTTTGAAATGCTCGAATACCACTAAACTTTGGTTATGAGCTAGTTTTGGAATTACCGAGGTCGTTAAAACATAACCTTGTGAAAGTAAAGAATTGCATTAAGCTTTTATGATTTCACGACTGATAGTCATTAAGTCAGCTTTCTGAGTTCAGAAGGTTTTTGAGAGAAGTAATGATTTGAGCTTTGTTTCAGCCCTAGGATGGTCCGTTATTATCTTGCTGTCGGTGGATGACTGAATATGGTCCAAGATTTCAAAGTTGTTTGTGTACATTTTTCCGTCCTCCCTTTAGCGGTGACGACAATAAACTTCCACACGAGAAAACTGCTTGGCAAACTCTGAGGGCTCTAAAGTGTTTTAGATCAAAGTGCGATGGTTGGGTGGATGCCAAAATGCTTCTCCGCCTACTTTTGGCTGATTAAAGAGACTTCTGTGCTCTTTGCAAACTTTTTAAATTTACGCTACGAAAAGTGTCCTTTGACCTTGTAAAGCCTGCAAAATATTAAAAATTCTGATCGTGGAGGGGATTCCTGCAGAATTTTTTAATAAAAGCAGGCGACACGTCCTGAATATCCTATTTACGTGGTTAAAAGTGTGGAAAACAGCCAATTTATTCGCAGGAGGAGAGCTAATCTCTGTTAAAAAGCTGAATTAAAAGCTTACATTTCAAACAACGAATATGCGGCAACCCTACTGCGATGAGCTATCATTCATAATTTCTTTTTTAAACTGATCATTTTCGTGGCGCTTTATTTTTATTGAAGTAAAATGTTAATCTTAGCAGATAAATTTTCAGTTGCACAAAGTTCTTGCATGAATAACCTCAGAAAAAGTATTATTAATGTCAATAATGTTGATGGCAATGGTGTACCATCAAGCAGCGCATTGAGAATAACAATTTCTTTTAGAAGAATATCTTGTTCTCTTTTTTACTTATGTCCTTAAGAAATTAAAGCATTTTTGGCACACAACATGATAAAGATGACACGAAAATTGTTTGTTATGTTTCTCTCTCTTTCAAACAAGATTAGTTCTACACACTCCCATAAGAAGAACAGTTTGTCTTATTATGACACCGAATATCTCTTGCAAGAAGAGTTTATGACTTTTTATCAGAACAATCAACTCCCATAAGTGGGGCCATTTGACTACCGTAAGACTCTCTTTAGCGCTCTCGTAGTACTCTATGAGAGGCGAATTCCAAGAGGCAAGCTCTTGGAGAATACTCTCATAAGACTCTCGTAGAGTGTTATGGGAGGTAAAATGTTAATTGGGCAGTAACTTTTGTACGTATTCCTCTTCATCAAGTCCTCGCAAAGTTTTCAGTTTTCAGTTTTTCTGTCCGGCAAAATTTCGGTCAAAGAGGATTAATTTCGTTGGATAGTTTTTGTTACACGCTCTTGAGCAGATCTCAGATAAGGCTGATCTTTAGAGAATCAGTTTGGTAAAGTCTTTTATACGATTCTTCTGTGCATCTATCCCGAGAGTCTCGGGCGCGTTGTCAAATCAATTTCAATCAATGAAAATGTATTAGCTGGTTCACAATTCCAATTCACAATTAGGAATGTGACGTTTGTCTACTCGCTTGCACTTTTGACTGGAAACCGATTGTCCTTGGTTTTTTTTGACTGACATGACTTGTTAAGCTCTAATTTTACGTTTTTACCGGTGACTTAAGGTCGCGGCCAGCAGTAATTTAAATAAAATTTTGTTATAAATTTAAGCACTCCATTCCGCGCCAAACATTTTTCAGAGGAAGTTGACAGTGCTGCGCATGTTATTCAACTTCAGGACCGCTATCCCTCGTGCCATTGAAAAAACATTGTTTCTTAATGGATTTATCCTTATTGAACTGCAATGCATGAAACCTACACCACTGATTGAACTTTTGTATAAGGGTAAACATAAATATTCCTTTTTTGGAGTATTTACCCGATGCAAATGACTGTCATCGTAGCATGTTCCCTCTGGTCGTACACAGGACGCGCAGGAATATATTTCGCCAGCTAACTCATGTGCCACATCCTCTCCGGTTTGCTGAAACATCCAGCCAACTTTGCTTTGTGTACCCAAGGTGCAACAGCAAAGCAACATCAATGACGTGAAATATTTATGCTCACATCCACGTAGAAGCTGCTCCGAGGAAGCTATGTGGGAAAATATCGTCCGCGAGCAACAACTCATAGATCTGCAAAGCTACAACACCTTTTGCTACACTTCGACATCATCGTTTGTGCAAATGCCGAGCAAACGCGCAGCCGAACGCAGCCGATTTCGTGAGTGCATCTTATAATGCTATTAATTATTTGCATGTTGCATCTAATGTCACCTATTTGAGGAATGTTGCTCCGGTCGGACGCCGCAGGAATATTTTATTGGCCCCCAAAGAATGGCGAGTGTGGAATGAATATCATGACATTGCCTCATTCAGCGACGTGCGCACGAGAGAAGGAACAACGCCTGAGCGGTTGCACTTAGTCAAAGGAAGTGTTTGCCTGGGTGAAAATCCTTGCAGGTTGCCAGCACTATAAAGTTTATGTACAACTATGACCATGGCTAGAGGGGTGACTCGGATGTGCGCGACACAACTTGCTATATGTGTGCCCTTGCCAGCTTTGTTTGGAAGCTGACTGCTCCTTCTTCGGTGGGGCTGTTGCTGCGAGCTGCTCTCGTGTCGTGCGTGAATAACACACACCATTTTTCGCGTAGATTTATGGCGACGGTTTTATGTGAAATTGCAATAAAATTTGCATTATTACAGCGAATGTTGTGCACTTCAACAAGCCCTGCTGCTGGTGGCGGTGCGCGGTGGTCGAGGACGAAAAAATAGCCCATTTAGGGGGAGCATTCCAAGGAATCGCTGTCCACGAGTCCATTCCGCTTTGGCTAATGTATTTCGTGTCATCATGATCACTGTGTAGGTACCTGCAGCAATGTGCTGCTGAAAATTGAGATTTTCGAGAACGGTCCTTTTTTATCCAGCTATTCTTGGTCCTTAAGAATCGTATTTTACCAGCACCTAACCTCTTCTACAGATGTGCCAAAATCATTATCTGATCTCGTTTCCAAAGAAATAAATATCCAATCCAAAGGAATGGCGGGAGACCAATACCCAGCATTTTGGCCTTAAAGTTGAACTTGCTTTACTAAATTATTCTGTAAGGAGTAAGCTACTGGCTGCCAAGAAGAATTATGTGGCTCAGATAGGTCATGTGACGTTTGAGACAAATTTCCAACGGTTCGGTATCTAAAACTTGGCTGATTTGCATACAAGGCAAACTGTCTTTCCTGCCTTGGCGAAACATAATGAAACAATAGAATCCGTTTGGCTTTTGGTGTGTGAAACCTTTCGGCAAATGGTGGCAAGCAATTTGCATTTATCTGGATATTGAAATGCGATTAATGCGATCTCTTTAAGATTTACGAGCTACTGTGAGCACAATCTATTAGAAATAGGTATAAGTGTTTTTTTTTATGGAGCCACTTGTACATGTAGGAGAGAGTTTAAGAGAAAACTTTGACATTGTTTTAACTCGTGGACTTTAAAGTTTAATTATTTTAACTACATTCTTTTTTTATAAAAATATCAGTAACATTAGTTATATCTGATGTCTTATATAAAAATTTCAAGACGTATATCAGAGAGCAAACTACAAAAATATGCACCTAGTTAAACACGTTCCTATACGAGTACAGTATATTAACGGCTTTTTCACAGCCCTTGAGAGAGAAAATATAGGGACTATGAGGCGCGGAGTATCAATTACACTTATCAGCAGCCAGGAAGATTTCATTTAACAACCCCCTTGGGGCACTTTATTAGCTTAAAATACAGGCTTTACTTACATTAAATCTAAAATAATCTAAACGTGTAGTTATCTTAACATAGAATAATTGGAAAGTGGTAAGAGGATGGGCGACTGTAAAGGACGTTTTTGAAAGTTCGTTTTTTAGGAGATGCTCTTTATCCCCACCTGTTCCCACCACTTGTTTTTTGGCCTAAGAGGCGGGCGACGCGCTCGCATCTCGGCTAATATATGACCTGTCTAGGAAGTCTACCGGAAGTCTATTGCTCCAGCTTGGCCAATCCTACAGGATAACTCAGTATCACTCCTTCCATCTTTCGCGAAAAAGACACTTGAACTTCTCTACTACAGAGGCACGGTTGTGCCTCTGCCAGGCCGAAAGCCGCATTGCTCTTCCCGCAACAAAGGCTCGAATACAGCTCTGGAACGCGCTTCCAACACCTTCGTGAATACTTTTCCCTGAAGACTTGAGAGAGATATAGCCCTATAGTTAGAGCGATCTCTCGCAGCTCGGAAAAGTGCTCGCTCCATCTGCGTAAGACGTCACCAGACTTGACAAGCATATTCGAAGAAGGGACGAAGCGAAGTTTATGTACAAGAATTTAGAACGTATGGACTTAAAAATTCCCTAGACCAGAATCATCGCCAATATTATCAATGTGACGATGAAAGTTAGGTTCCCGGGGGCCTCGATCCCCATTCTGGGGTTGCTGGTCCCCAATTCAGATGGCGGATAGGGGAATGCTCACCAGATATGTTGAATACCGGTATGGAAAATATCCGGGTGGACCAAAACCGGCAACAGACGAAAAATCCAGAAGCGTCTGTCACAAAATAAGCGGCTTCATACTCGGCGTCTTTTACCCAGGTTAGGGCCGGCCGAATACAAAACACCTTTTTCTCTTCCGATATACAAATAGAATGGACAACAATTGGATGCATACCAGATGTTTGTATGAAATAATCTGCTGGTCGTACTATTGCTTTTTCCGTAAAGGCATAACACTTGCGGGGGTTAGCTTTGGTGTTTCTGTGCAGAGGTTTCATATTTGGCTCATCAGCGTTTGTTTTGGATATCTCCAAAGTCTTTCGGCTCGCGATGTGCTACGTATTTTAAGGTTAATCATAACCCCTTGATCACGAACATATTATAAAAAAAAATAAAAAAAAGATCAAGTAAATTCATCGAGAGAAAGTAGAGAGAAGGAAACAACGCAATTTTTTTATAGATTCTTGAGCGTGACTTGACATAGTGGTCTTTAATGTTGGCTTCAGCAAGGTGCTTGGTAAGCTTTTTTGTAGGAGGAATGAGTGGGTCTAAAAAACATGGGGTCGGAGTGACTGGAGTGTTGGAAGAGGTAGAAGTGGAGGTGTTTCGGGTTCAGAGTGTGAGAGTGTATGAAGTTTGGATAAAGAAGGTTTGGTGTAGGCATGGTATTGAATGTTGGTTTCTGAGATGAGGATTGGCAGACAGGCGAAAAGTCAAAGGATACTCCGTTAGAATTGGATTTAACGAAGGCAGAGGAGCTTTGGCATAATGTGGGCAAATTAGGACTACAAGACCAGCCCAGAGCCAGGGAGGGAGCTTCTAAATTCAGGATATCTACCTCACTCAAAATGCCATTTTTGGGCAAATGAGCATTAAATATAAAAATAAATCTTATTTTAAAAATTTAGTGAGTAAGGCATGCTGGCAAAAATTAATATTTATAGTCGGTTGGATCTCATATGAGCCCAAGACCTTAAAATTGTCGGTCCGAGGTTCTATACCATCTGCACCACAGCCATCTCGAGTGCTCAAAAAGCCTACTTGCTGATTCTGCATAAAAAGTGCACATAAAAAACGAACATAGTATTAAAATTGTTACAATGATATTGTAAACCTTTATGTACGGCGATCAATGTGTGTGTTTAAATGTATTTAAAGCATAATTGAAATAATTTTAATTCGTCTCTAAAGGAGAAACAGATTCCCTGGCAAATTGGAATTCAAATTCCTATTCATATCATGTCGTCGTTGTATCAGAGTCTCAGGCATTAACTATTCAGAGCATGGATGGCTTGTATCCTGCATACTTCATATTTCCTCGGAATAGTCGTCCACAAATATTGGTCTCTGGCAAACATTCTCCAAATACAAAATGTATGTTTCGCTTAACCTAATACAATTTCTATCTGAATTTTGTATATCTTTCACTTAATCAAGAACGATAGATGGAAGGACGCCAGGCCGTGAAACTACCGAGGACGTACAAACAATATCCACCTGACAAAATTCAATTTAAACCTATCAGGTAACTGCAATAATTCGCCCTCTCACCGCACTCACTTGATTCTACGGAAGGGGATAATTTAAGTGCTAAACACTTCGATGTATCGTTCTAAGGATACAGTGTAAACTGGGACCTTTTGCTGCTGTACAATTGAATTACTGTCGCTGCAGTCAAAATTCTCCCCCACAGTGATGGCCCAAGCAAAATCTGTAAATGGTACAAAGCAGCCAAACGAAGGAGGGATTACGTTGCACGATGGCGAAAAGCAATATCACAGGGACACCAGAAAAAAATATATACCAAAAGGATAATCCGATTTGAAGATTCTAGCTTTTGTATCGTTGCCCAGCGTAGAGATTCGCAGAGCATGTCCAGGCAAAGCAGTCTCGGCACTTGACTTCTATGTTGCTTTTTGGGTATGAGTTCGGCTGAGTCATCTTAATTGGTGCCAACTGGAGCATCCTGCATTATCTTTAGCCATGTTGGCCTTACCCTCGCCTTTCATAGCCGCCAACTTATCATCATCCCCCAAAGCGACCAAGAGTTAAACTATGATAAGGCACCAGCATAAGGAGGATACTTAGTATAAAATTTGTTTCTCAGTAATTGGGTCACAGCCAGATTAGGATTGGGTCCAGATTATTCGGTTTCAATGTGAGCTTCCAGGGCAGGCAATGTGTGCTAATGAAAGGATTTTGTCTACCCATTATGAGTTTTGCTCGTTGTGCGCTGCAGCTAATGGCTGCACAATGGGAATCCTCATGAAAGCATATCAGGACAATTTACGAAACACGGTCGAAGTAATAAAATTCGAAGATGTGTCACCAAGGTTCCCTCCCTTGGCCCGTGATGCGCTCATACCTCATCATGTAGACGATTTCATCGGGGTTTTTACGATGACATTTTACGGTTTAGTGTCGTCAGTTCCCAAAATCATGGACAAACGCTTCGCTTTGGATTTTAATCTCTGATGTCGTCGATGGTTTGACCCAATCAAAATGTTTGGGACGCCAGCGACAATAAATCTTTGGTGTGCAGTTTAATTGCGTCTTGAGTTTGGTTTGGTTTCCAGTTTTCGTTTTTATTGATTTGTTTTCCGTGAAAATGTGATGAAGATTCACGAGATTGGTTTTTGTGTGTACCCACACGTTGTTATGCCATAGTGTTGGTCTGGTTTGTTTTTTTACGTTTTTCACGGAAGAGTGAAAGGAGACAATAAAGGGTAAAATGCAGAGAAGTCGGGGAATCGATACATTTTTATACATACATACCTACAACCACAATACTTCATTGTTCCTTACCAAATCCTTTGTGTTTTCCATCCCAAGTACACTAGGTACCTACCTATTCAAATTCATTAATCCTTGTTAAGATTGTACGAATCTGTACCTGTTTCTGATCCTTTTTGTTTCAGGTACCCATCCTTCTCAAGTGTAAGCAGCCCTCGTTTTGAGGCGGACCAAGTTAATTACTCAATTTTCTATTATCTCTCATTTAGGCTGATTTCCGGAATGACACTTGGCATCATGGCAAGAAACCTGTGAAAAATCTTTTCATATAAATGGTGTAATAAAGATTGTAATTTATTTATTTGCCTTTAGGACTCTTCAGAGGGTGACCCTTTGCGTAGGAAAAACCTATGGCAAGAGGTAGAAACATTGAATGTGTGTGAGTTTGTTACGTGATAATGACTTTTCGATCAACTGAAGATCAGCTCGTTATCGAAGTACCTACCTAATGTAGGTGTTTGGATATGCTATACCTGGAAACTTATATGGGAAATCATTTTCACCATTGTAATAATAAATTTATTTATCAAGACTAGCCCTAAACCCAAATTTAGGGTTGATTTAGTTTACTACTTGCGGAAGAATTTAAGTGAATTGATGCTTTGATAGCAATACGCACCTACCTTAGCATTGTTCTTAACAAGTTATTCCTACATAGATGAAGAATATGGTTCAAAAATACTTAAAACATCTACACTCTTCCAATGCTACTTCTGGTGACTCTATACTCTGTTTGTGAAAAAAAAATTAGTTGGGATTTTCAAAACTGCTTTTTTCCCAATCCTGAATCGAATATATTGCGATGTTAATAAATAAATGTATAACCAAATAATATCTGAAATATATTTCTTGAAAAAATATATTGCGTCGAAAGAAGATGTTTGTGCTGTGAAGCGGCTTGGCGTTTTGACAGCCTATTTGCCATGCCAAGAAAGGGACGATAGCCTCTGTCAGATCAAATATTTTTGCGTTACTTAACCAAAAGCAGGGATGACTAACATCCGTCAGAAGTGTCGGGTAAATTTCTAAAAGCTGACAAATCTTGTAAAATCTGGTGTTGGAACAAGCAGTATGAGCAGTGCGAAATGACGCATGAGTGAATCAATCGATCAATCATTTCCGGTAACCGCTTATCTTTACAAGGGTCGCAAAAAGAGGGCAGCTAAATGGCCATCGTTCCCAATCCTCCTCCACCAACTGAAGAGACAAACCCACAGGCGCGATGCCCAGAAGGATCTCGGAGATGTTCTTAACCTGTTCCCACCACCTGTTTCTTAGCCAACCAGGGGAGGCGTAGCTCTAAAGGGTGGTAACCTAGGGCACCCTTTAGACCTGGGCTTGAGGGGTGTCAGCATTTGAGCGTTTGGTGGTCGAAATGTCCCACTCAGCGTTCGACCAGGTTCAACCCGGCGAAGTAACGAGCAGCCGGTTTGTTTTTCAGGATTGTACCTTAAATTGTGATTTTTTTGCCAAACAACGCTTAGGTCAAATCCGTGGATGTGAAGGGGTTGCCGACAGTAAGGTTGCGTCTAGAGCTAATATGCTGGCATTTAAGACATGAAAAACCACCACATCATATCCGTGTCTAGTGCTCAAGTCAGAGCTAACGGTGTATACGGATAACCTGTTGAGCCCTTATTGAGCCACTAGAACTTATAGTTAGGAACGGAACCGACTCTCGATAGCTGAAATGGCGACAGTTGTAGGTTCCGTTGTACTCAAGCTAAGATTAACAGTAGTCCTAATTGTTTCTCCAGGCCTGAAGCACCTTGGGTACGAGGGTAACGAGACATATCCTCTGCTTGTGACGCTTTCAACCACTTTCGTCCGCTATAGGCTAGGAAAAGCTCTTCGGTTGTTAGTTCATTCTCAAAATGGTCATCAGTTCCAATTTTAATGCGGGTTCAGGAAAATTGTGTACTCAGCTCATTGCCTCTACCTGTTCATCGATGTCCTTATCAATAGATTCCTGTTTCACATTTTCTTTCAAAATGCCTTTTGGTCAAGTTACGCAAGGCATAGGAACTCAAATAAATTTGGTACAGAGCATTGCTGGCCTAAAAACTGTAAGAAGACAAAAGCTGCAGGGCCCACACCCACAATATCGACTATGCCCACTTTTAACATGTTAAATCCTTACAAACCCGATTTCTCGGAAAGTTCACATCAAATCGAAAAAACATTCTATGACAAATATCAAAGATATAACTATTTGCTAAGTTTGCTCCATACAAAGATGGAAGCTCCGCCCATTTTTAGGGGGCGTTTTTATGGAAAAACGGTTTTTTACCGAAATAATTTTCGCTTTTAACACATCTTTTTATGATTATAACGAAATTGCAATTTATTGATTTTGATTTTTAGCCCAGGCCCACTTTTGGGGGCGTGGCCTATATGAATTCGGGCCAAAAACTTTAAGATTTGGTTTTACACGTTATATAGTGTCAGGTATAGCGAAGTTTTTCACAGATAAACTCTTGCACTTTTGCACTTGCAATACCCCATCCTAAAGGATAGGAGGTATATTAAGTTTGATTCATAGTTTGTAACATAGAGAAATAATCACCGTAGACCCCCAAGAGCACATGATCGAGACCGAATTGTAAGCCGAATGACAGATGTCCGTCCTTTCGTCCGTCGGTAGTTTTAAAGCCTTAGATTTTGAGCTAGGATTTTGAAATCTTATGTCTGGGCTTTCTAGGTCCGGAAGCACAGCAAGTGTAAGAAATTTCCAAATCCGCCTACTGACACGTTCACTTTACTTATTAGGAAGAAAAATCCAAACTGTCGTAGGACGCTGAAATTTGGTATTCTTGCAGTATTCTTGCTTGACATTGCCAAAAAATCGAAAAACGCCCCATGGGGGCGTGGTCGCATTTCATTTTCAGTTTAACAAATGATATTTATATGCAATGCGTTTGCTTGCAATCAGGAAAATTTTGCATTATAAGGTAACATATTTTTGTATAGTATCAACTTATTATTGGTTAAATATTCACCACGTCCACTTTTTGACATAAGAATGCACTTCAAACCACAGTCTTGGATAATATTTTTGAACAAAGGCTACAATGTTATGGAAAAGGGGTCGATGCCATGCCCCCTTTTTATAAAGGGAGATTTTCAACTAACAAATGCGATTCGGAGCTTGACAGGGGTCAATTGGGATCGGCAAACCGAAGATTCGCCTAAGCGGATTGTAACCCGCCCACTGGATTTTATTATTTTTGACCAGAGGGTTTCCAATTAACTTATGTAAAGTCGGTTGGGAAACTAAAGAAAAAATATGGAAATTTTTATCGAAAGGCAGATCTGGTTAGAGGTTCATGTAATTTTTCAACAGTTTAGAATTCCAAAAAATATTGAAAATATTTTCCTTTATATTAGTGAGGGAGGTAAAGGAATTTTCTAGTAATTTTTAAATTCTGTGAAAAATTTTGAAAGAATATTTGGAAATCATTGTTAGAGGTTAGTCTTAAAAGTTGAAATTAGAAAGAATGCCACAAATACTATCATGTTTTCGTAAAAAAAAACCTGGGATCCATTTGTATGTCATGTTTGTGCCATTTTTTCTTGTGATGTAAGCGAGGTTTAAAACGAGAATCGCCCATTGATGCCTGCGGCCATAGTGATAGTAATCCTTACACGTTAAATACCATTTTAAAGTCAAGGTACTTGGGGCGGCTAATTCCTGTCTTTGAGCCGTTATTTGGCATTGGTTGACGTCGCAACGTAAAAATGTGTTTTCGCCAAAGTATTTTTATCGGTGAATTTTTTTTCGTCTGCCACCAGACTAAGTTTTCGTAGGTGAGCTTTGGTGCAATTGCTTCTAAGCTTTCTTTAACAGATACTTTTAAAATATCATCAAAATTGCATCGGATGTGCAAATTAGTTTAAACTTATTTCCTTATTCACAAATTGGTACATAATAAGTGCGGAAATGTCACTACAGCTAGGTGTCATCCATGACACGTTCTACTTAACAAGTGACAGTACGAAACTGAAAACTTTAATCTAACGTCAAAAGTGTGAAACGAATTTACATATTCTGAATGAGCCAACATTGTGTCATCTAACGTAATCGTTCATGTGGCTGCATTTTATTATTAACCTATTGTTCTCTAGATATACGTTCTTGCCACTTTTGAATTATGTTCAAGTCGAAAAAAAAGAGTTAAAATATAAACCATGCAAAGGCAACCCACTTAGCTCATTCAGAACGTTGCAAATACGTGTGGAAAATGCAGTGCAAATTAACAGCACTAGCTATTTCGCCTGTCGGCTGGTGTACATTTTTGCATGTTTGTGGATTTTTTGCATCGGGTTTTCCTCCGTTTTTTTTTTTCTGTGGGGGAAAAGCTGTCAAAAAACACAAAGTTAAATAGATTCCTGTGGCTGCTGCCGGTTTTGAGACGCGAAAGAGAATTAAAATGTCACAAATTGTTGTGAGCCTCATAAATTGCATGCAAGATTCCAATGCAAGTCAATAGACGAAACATGTGTCTCAACACGGCCGCGCCGTAGCATTGGTTACGTTGCAGATTTTTAATGTGGCATGAACGTATGACAGTGGACCGTGGTCTGTACTGGCAATTAATTAGTGCATTAATAAATGGGTGTGCAATTTATGTACTTGCTCTAAGACAAAGGCATATTGAATGGACAGATATTAACAGGTGTGATAGGAGTAAAATAAGACATTGAAAAGTTAAAATATTCGAAGTACTCTCTAACGATTATAGATTTCAGCATTGCAAGTTTAGTATCTAGAGCTACTAAAGAGGTAATGGCGCCCTCGTGCTGCTCACAAACAAAAGAAACATACCGCAATTCTCTCTTCACCTCTCCGATAAAGCATGCTACTGGTTGATTCTTGACAGGAAACTAAGCTGGAAAGTCAACGTTGAAAAAAGCGAGTAAGGAAAGCCTCAACCGCATGCAATTTGTACTTGCAATCGCATTTTCGGGGAAAATTTGGGTCCTCCAAAATAATTTTTTGGATGTTCACAGCAATTGTTAGACCTATTCTGACGTATAGGTGTTTAGTTTGGTGGCAAGCCGCTGGAAAAAGCACAAACCTTCGCTACATGACAATAGTACAGAGAGCTGCATGTATTGGCACGACAACTGCAATGAGAACGACACCAACCTAAGGGCTGGAGGCAATTCTCAATATGCTACCCAGCGACCTCTATATATGCAAGAATCTTCTGCCAAAAGCTCCTTGAGGCTCAGTCAGTCAACGAATGGATCCCAAACTCATTTGATCATGCGCAGATTCTTCACAGCGTTATAGAAACCGACACCTTCTCCGATCTTACCCCCTATCTTGACTTCGAAATTCCTTTTAATTGCATGTTTCCTGGCAGGGATGAAGGGAATGGGGGAACCGCTCACAGCATATTCTAAGACTCTGCTGGGCCTTTTTTTAATTCACTTTCAGATCTGTGTTATAGAGCGCTAAGATCAAGCATTATCTACAAGCAGAGGTTTGCCAAGCAAAAATATGCTTACACAGGCTCATCAGATAGATAGATGCTGGTGTTAGAGGTTAGTAAAAAACACCGAAACACATGCAACAAAGCCGATGAGCTTGCACGACATGGATTAACATTAGAACCTCGACAAGCCTTCAATGGATCTAACCCCCACTCTGTGACCTAAGAAGGCGGGTGGAAAACAAGATCCGGATGAAAGCAAATACAAGATGGGCATCCTTGTCCACCTGTGAAATCTCAAGACAAATGTGGCCTAAACTACCGCGCTCATTAAGAGCAACAGGAAGACTCTGTCGTTACAAGTAGGTATACTTACCGGTCACAATCTTTTGAGACATCATGCTATGAAACTAACTTTCGACAATGACGACATCTGCAGAGGATGTGGCGATGTACGGATTGCTGCGAGGACACACCTCCCTTTCTGTGCCACTGTGAGGCTAAGTCAGTTGAGGTAAAGAACTTTAGGAATCTACTTCTTCCACGACATTTCAGAAATTTCAAACGCACCTCTAACGTGTCTTTCCATGTAAAATCAGGTAAGTAAAATCAACAAGGTGGTGTAAGAGGGAAGTGGAAGCATCCAAACAGCAAGGATTATCCCCCACTGGGTTTCACGATGGGTCACAATGGACCTAAGTGCGATGAGGCGCGGGTTATCTTGCTTTATCAACCCTACAACCTTACCTTTCCTAACCTAAATGTAACGGCGTTGCCAATATTATTTTTATCCCACCTGTTTATTTGAAAGACTCTATCGACTCCCAGTCGCTTTTTTTATCAAACTAACTTGTTTAAATTCAAATCATACTGTTTTTCAACTTTACTACTTAGAATTCAACACTTTATTTCAATACAATTACTTTTTACTCTATTACCGATTTTCACAAGTCCACGTTTAAAATATAACTGCCTCGTCCTGTCCGAGCCTGTTAGCCATGTATTTATACAAATTCACCATGTTCTCGACGGTTCGATGCTGGTAATTTTCCATTGGTACTTTTCCATTGAATTCCATGGAGGGGAAGTTGGGTATCGAATTTGAACTTCGGTCGGCAGTCTGCTATCACATGACTGGAATGACAGTTGGGTATGTTCGTTCAGTCAATCGAGCGGGTATGTTCGTAGAGTGAATCGATGGGTGCATTCAGCGACTCCTGCATGTTGTTTTATTTCTTTTCGCCACATAACAATACCAAGATTTCTAATTCCAGTGACCTCAACTTCTATTGCAAACCTGATTCGATCAGAAATTTAACCCACTCATGGGTAAATGCTTCCGAAGAGAACATTATTTCAAAGCGAAGTACCCGGTAAATTTGTATCCTTCTTCAAAATTATTAAACAAGCAAGCGGTACTTGAACTTCGTACCCATCAGTGTATATTCATTTTGGTATCACTGTAGACAAAATGCCTAGCAAATGCCTAACTGGCGTTACTATACCTTTTTCTTCTTGGTTTTTGTAAGCTCAATTAAGATCAAATTTAAAAATTCCTATTAACGGATTCCGGCAAAATATGAAAATGCTTAACTAAAATATATTACCAAACACACGATTTACTAGCACCTCTACGATTACCTGTCATTTCGTTAATACCCTGCAATAAACCCGTCGTTTGGCCTCATTCCTTTAGCGCAACAGATTGGTCTTCATCCCCTTTACGAAGCATAAAACTGTCGCCAGATTTTACCTGCTGCAGGGGTAAGTAATTAGTGAGCAATCAACGATTTCTTTTCCGCAGACCTATTTATTTTTCGTTATAAGAAGATGATATTGTACGCACTGAATTTCAGTACGCAGCAACTTGCTAAGAGTGGATCACCTCAAGAGTTTATTTTTTTTTTAAATACAAAAAATCTTAAAATGTGTTTTGATTTGCTGGAAAGCATGGATCAATTAATAAGAAAACGAGAAGTAGTGAAGAAATCAATAGCCCGAACGGCATTGTTTCTTAAAAGTAGTGACGGGATTCCAAAAGAACAATATGAAGTGCGGCTTGAATTATTGGAAAGTGCATTCAAAAAATTTCAGTATATCCAGGATCAAATCGATGAAATCGCCACCGATGTTGTTGAGGAAGAAAAACAGCGACAGGAGCAAGAGGACCTTTACTGCACCCTCAAAGGCCAAATTCTGCATAAGCAAAATATGGATGCAACAAGGGGCAACGTTGTACCAAAAGAAAGCTTGAATAAAACAAATGATGTAACCAAAATTATATCCAATCAAAAACAAGGTCAACATCAGAAGTCCATAACTAAGATTGCGAAACAACCTGCTCCACTGGCTAAGACTAAGAAAACTGCAAAAAAAAGTCAACTAGCTCTTCTGGAATCAGAAGTTATAGCTAAAATACCAAGATTTTCCGGAGACTATGTTAACTGGCTTGGATTTCAGGAGGTCTTCATACTAATGATCGACTCTAATTATTTTTTGACATCTACCCAAAAATTCCTTTACCTCAAGACAATGTTAGAAGGCAAAGCTTTTCTGACGATAAGACATTTTAAGGCTCCTCAATTCGAGGAAGCTTGGAGCGCTCTCAAGAACAAATACAACAATAAGAAAAAAATTATCAACTGTTGCTTAAAAGCAATTGTCAAAGCCACGAAATTAGGGGCCGAACCAACTTCTAATGACGTTCAGCAGCTATCGAGTATCTTGAAAATATGCCTTAAACAACTTAAGACTCTTGGCTTGCCTACGGAGGCATGGGATTGTTTGCTGATTTGGTTGTTCATCGATAAAATGGATTTGCAATCGAGACAGATTTGGAAGGTAATGACGGCGATGGAGGATACGCCATCTTTGGAAAGTTTTCTGAAGTTTCTCGATGAAAGGGAGGAGAAGATTTAAGATTTAAGATTTTTCAAACGTTTAAGAATTAAGTAAAAAATATTTTTTTTTTAATAAAATTTTATTTCGTTTCATTTATTTAAGATTATTTGTTTTCCAACGTCTTGCTTTGATGCGATTTGGATACCATCCGCGGTGTAGACATGGTCCTGAACCAACAATTTTCTCCAACGAACCTTATCCTTAAAGAGCTGCCTCTGCATACGAAGTTAGCTGCGGCCCTCTTTCAATTGTGCGCTTTACCTAGGTCCCAGACTTCCTCTACATTTTCCCGGACTTAGCATTGTCGTTAATCTTCCATCCCCCCCGTTTGATTGTTATTCTTCTTAATCACTGTACAGCTCGTTCCACAACATCCTTCTTCTTGCTCCCTAACT
The DNA here is from genome assembly GCA_947623515.1 of Neoascia interrupta. Classification (NCBI taxonomy): domain Eukaryota; kingdom Metazoa; phylum Arthropoda; class Insecta; order Diptera; family Syrphidae; genus Neoascia; species Neoascia interrupta. The sequence continues at coordinate 216,030,480 of OX392463.1, read as the reverse complement.
TCAGATAGCGCAACTTTCTGTTTGGACCTGGATTACAGCCAGGGTTCGGGTGAAAATTCTGCCGGGGTCAAAGCTGCTTTCAAAATTCTGAATTTTAAAATTCTGCTTTTCAATACTCTGTTTTACAAAATACTGGAAATGCAACTTTGAAAAAGCGACAAAGTGAAATACATACGGGGGCGTGCCGCTCGTTGCAGCCCCACTGCCTGATTTACCATTCCTGACCATTGATTTACCATTCCTCCCCACCAAAAAGTCAAAAGTTTGCCCTTCTGAACCAACAGGCTTCGACATCCCGGTCTGTTTTCAATTAGCGGTTTTCCGCTTTGCACGCAAAGTTATGGTTCAGGTCGCTTTCCACGCGCACCATCTGAGCCTATAATATTAGTGGTGCTCTACCAATGCTCTGTGTGGATTCGAAGATTTGCTAGGCCGGGGCGTTGGTGTCACCAGCTAGTAGGTGTCACAGTCATCAAAGTCGTTGTATAGTCTGACTCTTTTGGCTAGATCGGCAGTTTGATGTTATAATATTCTTTTCCAACCCCCGTTTATACAGGCGGGACCAAAAATCACCCGAACAATATTTTCCTCTCGAAGCAGCCTAAAGCGTTTTTATCCGCCCTCAACATGGTCCATGCTTCTGCACCGTAAAACAGGACTGGGATGATGAGTGTCTTAAAAACCGACATTTTGGTTGCTCGAAAGGGCTTTTGCTAGTTAATTGCCTTCTTGGCCCAAAGAAGCCGCGATCGGAGGAGTTAATCTTCGTTTGATTTCAACGTTTGTGTTCCTTTGTGAATTAATAGCAGAACGCAGGTATACACAAAGTCCCTAACTACTTCAAAGTTACAGCTGTCTATAGTGACGTTTTGCCCAAGACATTTTTGTCAAGTGTTTCTTCTTGACACTGTCTCTTCTTGCTTTGTTGTGTCCTCTTCGCTTGTCCTTTTTGCAGACGGGAGCGCAAATCGCACGCTGCATGTTATCGCAAAGCAGCTGAAAAGGTCGTATCCACCTTTGGCAAGGTTAATTGGTCTGCAAAATGAAGCAGGACTGAGATAAGAAGGTTCTGGAACGATCTTTGTTACACGACGCCTCTTCTGGGCCCAAAGAAGCAGCTTGTGCCAAGAGTTGTTCTTTCGATAATTCTAACATCTGTGTTTGACATCCAGTCTTCTCTAGATGACAGGGTTTCATACTTTTTTGACTTCTAAACCATTATTTGCAACTTCGTCCTCAACACTCACAAAATATTCGCTGACATCAGGCTGTGTTCTTCCTTTCATGTCAATATGATGGGGCCTACTAGGATGTTCTCTTTATGAGTTTAGTCCTTGAAGAGTTTTGTTCTTGTTTTGAATATCAATTGAATATTAATCCTGTTGCAGCGTATTAATATTTCCTCAGTTACGTCCTTTCGCTCATACTCTCTCCATATTCTTCTGATATTTTCATTTTCTGCCTGTAGAGTACAAGAGCAGTTCCGGTCTTTGCCTATCGTTTCCTGTGAAAAGGAAGCTCTTTATATTTCCTGTGATAAGGAAGCTTATAAATTAAGCTTTTTTTAATTATATCTATTCCTTTGAAACTTGTCCTCGCTGGAGTGGACTCTAATTTAAAACTATCCTCGGTCCGATCAGCCTTTATACCAAATAGTTTTAAAGCCCATAGAAGGAAAATAAACTTATTTCCCACCGAAACGCAGAGCTGATGGAAGATACCTCTTGAATCTCGATTGTCGCCACATCGAAGGCAATACCGACAAGGACGCATTCTGTGACTCCTAAATTATATACCGCTGCACAACGCACGCTTTGCGGATTTTGGTCTTAAGTTGAACGTTCGTGTCTGTCGCAGGATTTATTGTCATCGATGGTGGCTGCTGCCGCCTCTTACAGCCACCATCACTTCCTAACTCCATACAAGTAAGCCATGGCGTCAGCCATGCAAAATCTCTGTAAATGCATGTTGCGCTGATGGTAATGTTGCTGCTGCGAGAAATCCATTACACACCAAATAGATGCCTGCCTAAAGGGTCACACACTGCGAGAATATAAATTAGAAGTCGCTAAACGAACGTGAAGGGCGCGACCCGGTATGCAAAACTGTACCAGCACTCGCGGGACTCTCTTTATATGGGGATAGCATCCCAGCAGCAGGAGAAAAGAAATGCCAGCTGGGAAAGATGCGAGCATTCCATTTCGCAGCAAGGCGACAACGACGATAGACCATTCAACTGAGGCAGGATAACAGCGATGCCATTTATTATCCCGTGCGACTTGAAGTTTATTAGATGCGCATAAATTTCGCGCGCAAAATTCCACCACATTCGCTTTGAATTTAATTAAGCCTGATCTATGAATGGGTGTTAGAATGGACATGTTAAGTGGAAATCATGGGTGGAGTGGTCCGGCCAGGACACAAGTGGGCATACATCGCGCTGTGTGACATTTCTCACACGATAAATTATATCGCCATGGTCGAAGTAATGGAAATTTATGCGTGTTACTTGGCAACAATGGTGCCACAATGCATGTTTCTCTGGGAATGATGCGCCCAACTGGGAGGATGGACAGAGCTCTCGTATACGGATGATGATGAGCTACGGCTCGATGATGTAACGTCAGTTCCTCAGCAGAGATAGAGACGTCCATTCTTCTTCTATTTATTCAATAATTCAGCAGGTTTCGAGGTGCGTTCGCATGGTCCTTGACAATGGGTGGTATTCCCAGTTCAAGTGTTAACGTGTTACAATATAAGGTGACCAAGGGTCGACACAGTTCAATGGAGTGTGTCCAAGTTTAATGATCATTGATTTCCAGGTAAGAAGTAACTATCCGATGGTGATCACTCAGCCGACGCACGATAAATCAGAATTTCGGCCTATTGGGATTTGTATCAATCGAAGTGTCACAACATCATGCATGGGCGGTCGTGCTGCAAAGACAATAGCAGCCCGCGTGGTCGAGATGTCTATCGCTGGGGGGTCGATTGCCTCAGTGGGATGGTGCCACCAGAGCAATCCACTTATTGTACGCTTCGAATCTCATTGTTCAACTATTGAACTGATTTATGGTACATCGATCTTGAGGTTGTCATTTAAGATCGGTTTTTGATCGTTTTGGTCGTTATTCACAAATGCTTCTAGGAAAAAGGCTGACATCGTAGTTTATCAGATAAGGGGTGGCTCTACACGACTTCAGTGTCCCAGGAAACATAAGAAAGCTATTAATAGATTGAAGAGCGCAGTTTTCGTGGTAGGTATAGGAACCAAGAACTGGCTTATGGGCTTCGTTTGTTTTTTAATGTTGAGTTTAAGTCATGCGCGAGTCCACGTAGCATGCGCGAGCCGATAAAATACTCGACGAATAAAACGAAAATGATCGTAAAACAGTAGTAACGAAGTAGTGCAATGGTATGTTACTTTGATAAGTGATGGAGTGATCATCGGGAAAATCTGGGAATGCAATAAACCAATAAAAAGTCCAACTTTGGTAAATCAAGTATAAAATATGCAAAAATCTTGCGAAAATCTACATTTAAACCGAAAGCATCCCTATTTCCATGGCTTACCTTACTGAATCTCCGATAGTTCTGGGGCATCACCCATCGGGAATCACCCATCTCTGCTGCTTCACGCTCCAAAAACACTGATTGATTTTTTCGCGAATGGCAGTGGGGAACAGGAGTTCCCCACTGCCATTCGCGAACTCCTGAATATATGTCGATCAGGATTTCCCCAACAACCAGAAGGCAGACGTGGATTGTCAAAAGCACCTTAATACAGCAGTTCATCTGCTATTTTGGGGCACGAAGAACAGATGGCCTGTGTATTAACTGAATATCGACCGCTTCCAAGCTACGCTTACTTAAAAGAAATTGCAACCCTAGCCACCTGCCGGCGCACGATAGTTTAAACCCATTTAAATCATTACAGCTACCAAAGGACTTCCCAACGTACCGATAGCTTCACTGGAATGACACTGAAAATTCTTCACAGTCCATCCACCTAGACAGAGTTAATTAATTGAAGTCCATAAAAATTCAAGCAGGCTCCAAACATCCTCTCGGCCACACATCCTGCCGACCTGACCTCAAAGCAACACAAGCCGAAGATTAACGATGCACCATCTTTGCCAAAAAAATTGTCAGCAAATTCCTGTAGCCCATTCAAAGATTGGTCGCCAGAGCATACCACCAAATCGCTTCATATCTCCAACCTTCCCATAGGCGGCTGCTGGCAGACTAATCGGTTGAGCCGCTCCTGCAGTAATTATCTTGCACGCAGCAAGGTTCAAAGGTGGATATCACGATCGCACCGCATCACCACACTGGTCTTTGGCCAGCAATCAAACGATTTGGAGTTTCATTTTCGGTGGCACCGGAATCCGAGATATTTTTTGTGGAATTAACCCAACTAAGCGATTCCCCCGACTTAAGGACCTTCCTTGCGGGACTGGCAAAGCGCCACCAAAAATGACTTGATCAAGCCGAATTCGAATCCCATGCGAGCGCACGGCTATCGATTACATCGAACGTCCTCCTCTGCCGGCAGTTTATTTTGGCTGGGCATTCAATCGTCCAGCAATTATCCTCGTTCTCCAGTCACTGGGAGACGACGATCATTGTCGTGGAATTCAGTAGCAAGAGTTTCGTGAAAATTCTCTTCTTTGCTTGGGCACAGTTGGAATTCCTTACAGTTTTACGCGGAAGAAGTACGGAACGATTGAATTCCTCTCGAATGGGGCAGAGACCGCACCGATCGACAGCACTTTGCTGGAAGTCGACGGCAATTAAATACCTTTGGCCAGGCGGTCTGTCCTTAGATCTTTTTTTGGCAAACAAATTAAGCAGGATCACGCCTTTTCCATGTCGGCATTTCAAATATTTGCCAGGAAGTAAAGCTGTCGTCTTAGTCATGGATGATGAACAAGTGTCGCTCCATCATCAGCCAACTGTCGGGTTATGTAAATGGGTCCGTCAAGATAGCCGCGCTGAAAGCCATCGGGGATTTTCTAATCGAAAATAATCCTAAAAGAGCCTCTTCTTGGTGAGAAATGCAAATGAAGACGTAAACGCATCGTGTCATGCGCGTCGATTCACGGCTACTCGCGGGACGCAAATAAGATGATGCCTGATGGACTTGTCGGCAATTGACTTGCAGGTGGTCAGCTACGCCTTAAGCTGCTGACTTTTTTTTTCAAGAACTGGATTAGGCATAGGATAACACCTTGCCACCGCATGGTAATCTGTGGTTAGCCAAGGTGAATATGCTCAGAGAGATCAATGATCCCTTCAGTGCGGTGGCGATGCTTTCGGTTTAGTAATTAAAAAAATTGCTTTGCCCTGTTTAGAGCGGGGATCTGGGTTCCATTAAGTCACTGCGTCGACGTCGACGACGTCTCGTTTGATGGTCACTTTTCCACATTAAAATAATGATAGGGCAGCCGTAATAACTGTGAGTGGTGTGGTGGTAAAACGGATTGTAAAGTCGTCGTCATCTTCGTCGCCATCACTTAGTCACAGGTTGTTTTCTAAGGCAAGTTCTTGGCCCAGCGCAACTAAGTATAGCGTCTGCGTTAATTATGTAAAAAAAGCAACACTAAACCACTTGAACTAATTGCCGGAGTGTCAGGCGGAGGAAAACTGCTTTGACATCGCCCTTAGAGTGTAAACCGATTTTATTGCGACGGCAGAGTGTGATAATAATAAAGTTGTTGATTGAGGTTTATTTTCTGCACCTCTCGCAAAATGGTGGCTAAATTTGAGTAAGGAGATAATCAGACACTTTTTGCCTGATTTTGATGGATGGTCTTAAAAAAAAAGAATCTTATTTCTAAGGACAAGGAGGACTAAGGTGGACTAAGGAGCAAAGTTAGGAGAGGCTTTCAAATAATTATTTTTATTTCTATGCCGTGGGATAGGAAAAGCTTGATTAATAGCTCGTAGTATTGAAAAATAAGCAGACCGCAGTCCTCCAAGACATTAAGGATTCTGAAACTCAGGCTGTATTTGACTTTGTTTAACATGCTTTTAGCATTATGCACAATGTGATAGATGAATCACAGCAAAAGCGGTTATCAAAAATGCTGCAGTTAGCAGAGTTGGGCTTAACCCCACTTACGAGAGAGACCTGCCTGTGTAACATTTTTGGGTGGCGTGTAAAATAAGGCCTAGTGAAATGAGACCAAATTAGAAAAAATTTGGTCATGTTTCGCATTTTGTAAGTGAAATAAGACCATAACACGACATTTCGCTTTATTTCAATTTTTAATTTAGAAATAAGACCAATTTGGATTTTTTTCACTTTGGATTGTTTTTAATTTTGCATTATTTAAAATAATCATACGAAGTTTTCAATATGCACGAGGTATTCTTCAATTTTGTTCAATTTTTTTTTTTTATGATTTCCTTTAAATCATAAAAATAATTATAAATTCTTTAATTCACAATTTTTTTAAATTTGCGCATAAATATTATAAAAAAAGAAAAGAAAAATGTACGCTCATTAAAACGTTGTGGGTTTGTGCGTCAAAATATTTTTATTTTTTGACCTTTTAGTTTTAAAAAAAAAATAATAAACGAACTTATAAAAATAAATAAAAATCAAGAAAAAGTTTAAGCATTCAAACAATTTCTTTTTGCTGCTGGCTTTTATTTTTCCAACTATCAAAACTATAAAAGGAAAATTTAAATCATTCTCTAATAAAGATTTTAAGCCTTCAACCAGTTCCTTTTTTTATAGAAAAAATAATGGCAAATTCGTATAAAATAGGCCAGTCGAAATTTTCTGAAAAATTTTACGTTTTTCTCCAATTTTGCCTTTAAATGTAGGCGTGGCCTATAGTTTTGTAAGAAAAAATGTAGAACCAAATGTTTTATACATAATTTATTTCGAAATTTTTTTTCGCTTTTGAACAAAAATAATGAATAAAATGCATTTAAAAATTACTCTTTAAATCGATGCCACGCCCACTAGGGAAGGCAAAGTGATTTTCAGCGTCAAAACTTAAAATCTAAGGCCTTAAAACATGTGATATACAGACAGACGGGCGGACGGACGGACATGGCTTTTTCGATTCAGAATTCGATCTCGATCATATGCCCCTCAGGACTTGGGGGTCTACCATTATTATTTCACCGTGTTGCAAACTATGTGACAAACTAAATATACCTCCTATCCTATGGGAGGGGGTATAAGAGAAAATTGGCCAATTTATCATAATTAAATTGATTAATTGGCCAATTATTGGCCTACCATAAAATAGTTTGTATAAGGCCTTACAGAAAACCGCTTGACGCACTTACCGAAACTGTTAAAGCCTTGCAGGCTTGGATACAGTTTCCTGTTCGGCTTTATCGAAACTGTTGTTTGGGTAAAGTTCCTGTTAGGTCTTCTCAAGGCTATAATTTGCGTTACGGTTTCTTGTTGCAAGCTTTACCAAGGCTGCTTCTTGTATACAGTTTCCTTACAAGCTTGTATAAAGCTTTCTGTAAGGCTTTACCTAAACTTTTGCTTACATAAAATTCCTGCTTTGCCTATTCGAGGCTCTGACTTACAATAAGACTTTCTGTTGCAAGCTTTACCGAGGTTACTTACTTGTATAACGTTTCCTGTTAGGTTTTACCGAAACTGTTATACTTGTATAAGACCAAGGTACTTTTGTAAGCTTTAAAGGTACTTTTGCATGTTTAAGGTCGCATCTTGTAGGCTTATCATAGGTTATACTTGTAAACGGCTTCCTCTTGCAGGCTTTGAGGAAACTTTTACTTGTGTAAGTTTTCCTGTTGCAGGGTTTATAGAGGCTTGTATAAGGCTTCCTGTTGCAGGCTGTACAGAAGATATTACTTACATACATAATGCCTCCTGTTGTAGGCTTTATAGAGGCTATAAATAAATAAATAGAGTGGCGCAACAGCTCGAGGTGAACCAGGGCCAACTTCTCAACAATGTATGCTGTGTGTGTTAATTTCTTCACATACATGGGGACCTACAATTTTTTGCCGAATCCGAACGGCACTTTGAGAAGTTTTTCAAGACAAATGATACTCTCGGAGGGCTTGTCAGACCCTCGCGGAGGTGGGGACCGTGAAAAGAACTAGTCTTTTTTTTCAGGTGACGATGGCAGGATTCGAACCCAGGCCTCCGGCGTAGTAAGCACACACACTAACCACTGCGCCACGGCACCCCACCTTATATTATACGAGTAATAGCCTTTATAGAGGCTATTACTCGTATAATGCTCTCTGTTGTGTAATGCTCTCTGTATGCTCTCTGTGTTGTTACTTGTGTAAGGCTTCCTTCTGCAGGCCTTTTAGAGGCAATTGCTTCTATAAGGCTTCCTGTTGCAGGAGACTATAAATTGCATACTGAATACTGATTCGAGTACATTGAACTCTATAATAAAATCTTACTGCTCCTGGCGCATAATAACTCATTGAGTGAATCGCAGCTGTAATAAGGAAAAATCCGAACGAAAGACCTGGAAACCGAAGTTGGATTCATACTTCGTGATGCAATTAGGGTAGGCTCAAACCTCAAACTTAATGGGCAATATCTTAGCGTGTTTTTAACAGCACTTTTACAGAATTTACAACTCTTTTAACTTAGAAAATAAGAGTTAAAAATAACTCTTAATAATAACTCTAAAAATAAAATTTTTATAAGACTTGAGGTTAGGTTAGGTTAGGTTGGAAGGGTTGTTTGCATTTAGTGCAAGTTCACTCAGTGGCCAGATTGGCCCATTGTGATTACCATTGGGTAGACAAACATGGTTGGACATATGTCTTGCTAACTGATCCAGCCTGATCTTTTAATAAACCTTTTTAGGTCTAGTAGTGATATGCCTGATAGGTCGTCCAGGCTTTTAAGGAACGTGACTCCTAAAAATTTTAGTCCTAGTTCATGGAGAGCTGGACAATGGCAGAGACTTGAAGTAAGTTTAATACTATGTCTCCACCGGCACTTAAAAAGGATAAGCGGGAGACGCTAAAAAATAATTAGTCCCAAAGTGGTTCCACCGGAAAAATTTAGAATTAATTTGACACAAACAATCTGTTCTGTCATTTTAGTTCTCAAAAGAGAGTGGCAATGTCGTTTCTCAAGCGCAAGAAAAGGTTTTCGCTGCATCCGTCGTACAGGGACAGTTTTGGTTTTCGCTTTTGATTTTCAAACTGTTACAAAGGTGCAGAAAATAGGTTTGTGAATAGGGTGAATGGCATTTATGAGAGGTTTTATTTTTAATCGCTTGCCGTTATTTGTAGTGGACATAATAAAGATTTATATTAATCGCGAATTAGTACCCGGTGGAGACATGGTATAAAGGTATAAAGTAATGGCGTATTCTTTCGAACACCGGACTGCCACATCGAGCTGCCAAATAATAGGTACTCGGTGTTCGCGACAATTCCAGCGTGGTTTACACTCGGTTTCATTGTGTACAGAACGAAAAATTAAGTATGTTATTATCGATTTCATACAATTTTAGTCGCGTTGTAAAATATCACGAATGAAAATTGAGTTGAAACGTCACTTCACATACCCAATCAAAGCAACACCCAGCCTCCACCGTCAAATATGACGGTGGTGAAATTTTGAGTTTGCTGTCGACACCGAACTAATTCGGAGTGCAAAAGAACATTTACAAAAGCACGATTCCGTTCAGCAGTACGAGAAAAGAACAATTTTTTTCTGTATTCCACACCAGTTTCGCGATTCGGTGTTAAAAGGAATACGCCACAAGAAATTTACCCGTCACCATTCTCTGGACAAGATGTGCTCTTCGTTTTCATGGGTGTACAAAGTTTAAGCCATTGTAAACTTATAGGTTTTGTAAAGCTCCTAAAAGCACTGTTGTTGCGTAAAAGAATAAAATAGACCGTTCAAAAGCTGACAAAAGATTCTAAACCCTTTTTTTAATGTAAGACCTAAGTCAGTCTTTAGAACGACGTAAACAACATTTTGAAAATCAGAAAGCTTAGTGGGACTGAAACATTAACTCCTAATTCAAAGAACTCGAAAACTGCTTTTTAGACACAATCAATTTCGTGAAAACCTATTTATTTTATGAAAAATTATAGTTTTTTCGAAAACAAAACACCATAGTAATAAATCATTTTTAACCTTGTAGCTCGTGAGCGTCACATGTCTTTCTGGAATGTATTTAAATTCAAAGGCTTTAGGTATTAAGAACATACAATTTTGAAGAAAACAATTGTGTAATAAATTCTTCCCCAGGTCCCAAAAAAACATCAATCGTGGCTACCTACTCTAACCGTGTCCCATTAGACTTAGACCTAAACCCCACGTCAGAGGATAGGAGGTGGATCTCCGAAGCTACCACGCGAACCGAATAGATTCTCCAACGTAACCTACAAAATATTTTGGCTCACTAGCCCGGTAGATGCCTTTCACTTTTCCCCCATTTAGTTTCGCACCAGCGCTACCGAACCCAAAGCCAATATTCACGGTACCCGATAACTATGCGCGCGTACCAACGGCAACGACACCGACACGGCCGTCGCTTTCATTGGTGAGAAAGACTTCGCGATTTGTCGCTGCAGGCTGCAAAGGTAGCTCACAAAAGTCGTGCCTATTGATACACCTCCGCGACGGCATCGCAACAAATAATGTGTGCATCTGTGATGGATTTTCGCTGCTTCTCGTACACGGTGCAATCCCAGATCCTAATTTGCATGAAAATTGATTTAGTCGTGGGATTGTGCCATATCACTGGCTGTTACGACACCTGTTTCTTTTAATTGATGCAGCTAGTCGATCCTCTCGGAAGAGGACTGCCATGATGTAAATACAATTTTGTTACATTCTATGCAGCCTCGATATCCTTTACAATTTCATCATTGCCACCATGTGACAGTGAGTGGCGACAGTCCCCCTGGGAGTAGCTCCATCGAAATGTGCACCGTCAGCATCATGACTGTGTCTCAAGTGAAATCATCTGCGAACCTCCATCGCGCTGGAGGTGTAGAAAACCAGAGCGAAAAATCTGCCCTGACCATATAGCTGGGAGTTTCTCATTTCGTTGTGTACACTGGTCACGAAACATCGAGTCATTACAAGTCCTTCAAAATGGTATCGCATCCTCTCCCCATATATTGGGCCGCATATTCAATTTCGGCCCGGTTGTCAATGGCCTGTCGGGCAGTATGCATGGATGAGTCTCTCTATGCCGAGGCTCTTCAATGGAGAAAATTAAAATTCCAACCGACCATGGTAATTACAGTTTGTATGGAGTTCATATGAACTATGGCCAGTGTCCGTCCGCTGGTACATCCGACATCAGAGGTCAAATTTCACAGTTAACTGGAAGTCAATGGGGTTTTAATGTTCTCGGAAAAGGGATGTGTTTACTTAAGGGAATGATACATAGAGTGGCACTTGATTTCTAAAATAGGGTCTGCCTGTAATAGGAGAATATTATTCACTTTTAAAGAAGGTGAAAGAAGTCTTTAAGGTTTTAATTTTAAGCGCTACAGGTATGGGTGCTCGCGAGTTTTATTTTGTTTGGTAGTGGTGTCATCTTCAATGTAGATTGCGAGTATAAACGCCCCTTGTGCTGCCACCTAATAAAAGATTTATTTTACCTACCCCTTTTCTTTGATCTAGGTTTTAGGAGATGTTGTTATAGTCATTCCCTGTTAAATTGGGTTTCCCAGTTTTTTCGCAGTACAATCTACATATGACCTGACCAAATCTAAGAAATGTTCCATAGCTTCTTTTGTGTCTCCACAGTGTCTGCAGGTTTCAGTGCTGCTGTGGCCTAGTTGGAATGGGTGGCATTTACACGCTGTATATCCAGTGAGAGCTCCACATAGCAGTCTACGATAAGCTCTGTTGACTTCTATGGCTTCCTTGGCTCTGGTAACCACGAATGGAGCCAAATCTCTACCTTATACGCAAGCTTTTGCAGTTCACAGAGCGCTTACAGCCCTGTCATGCAGCTAACTAGTAAAGTTTGCGGCATGACAAGCCACTGAAGTTCTCCCTACGAAGATTCAAACCGGTTGAGGCTACACAAAAAAGAAGAACCTTAACAATGCCCATATTCTCTCCATATTTTATACGAAAAATTCAGGAAAATGTTAGTTTAAAGATATTTTGCAGTCAGCCTTTTAAGTAAGTTGGATGAAACTGAAACCTTGAAAATTCCACGAAAACTATCAAGGCAGCAGCGAAGTGCCAATTTAAACGCTCATGATCCTGAAAATTTTTATAGGACAGTTTTTATGATGTCCCATCTAGACAACGACGAGATGCGATTCGATGACCATAAGACCGTTCAATCAGTCTTACATATATTGATCCCGTCTAATTCCCGAATATACTTGGAAAAACAACAAAAAATCTAAAAAAGAACATTTTAAGAAGAAAATTTTATAAAATATTTTTGGACTGCGATACAATCGAGGACTAAGTTTCGACTGTGAAAGGCAAAATGTCTCGAACAACCAGAGGCGCAGTGTCAAAATAACGCCATAACAGCCTTAGAGGGCTGCAGGTAGTATGTGAGGCATTATATGGTCGGCCTGTGGCGTTGTGAGTCATCAGTTTGAAACCTTCGCCCACGAAACCAGGTTTGACATGCTACTTTAGCACCCCCTGAATATACATATTTCGGAAGTCGAGTGCCTAGGAGAGTCCCGGCACTCCAAATAAATGTTAGCCATGCCTGCGGCCATGGTCGATCCTTTGTTGTGTTTCATAATCAATTGCCACAAATCAAGCTTCATAAGTCTATAAAGATCTACATTGATTTTGCAATAAATGTGTGTCTAATTTAATGAAAACTTCAAATTTGCTCTTGGCTCACCTTTCTGTAAAACGTTTCTCGGCAAAATACATTAATCAACATAGCCACAATTATTGCACAACATCACAACTGTGACTTTTTTCCAGTCTAATCTTTTCCTTACACATTTTCAAAGATACTTCATACATGCGTGCTGTTAGGCAAATGAGGCTTTAGCTTTACAGTCATCCATGGATTATAATGGCTCAATAAGGACTTTAAGGTTAAATCACATTGAACATCTGTGTCCGCTTCGACCTGTACCTGGAAAAATAATATTTTAAAATTTATTGCAACTCGCCGAATGACTTGTAGTGTCGCCACAATTACGACTCTATTAAAATCCTGGCTGGTGGTTAACATGTACCCGCAATCTATTACTGTTGTTATTATTATCGCCGGGGGTATTCTGTAACAAAACATGAGAAGGGAATAGGCGTTAATCAGGTTTGTCGGTCTCCAGCCATGCAATCATTGTATACATTGCGGGCAAAATTTATTAAGGCACCCATAAAAAAATATGTAATTATGCCTCCGCAAACATGATTCATGCAACGCACACAATATCTGGACACTTTGGACTTTAACTGCCCCCAGGTTGCAATTTTGCATTTGTACATTTTTATTCGAACCGGAAATCGGATGGGTCCGAAAACCTAAAGAAACGTGAAAAAATCACAACCCAACCACGTAAATCAGCATCGTGGTTACACTTGGATTCCTCGAAGCTTCACTGAACACCCAGCCTGATCCTTCGAAGGGAAAACATCACTTCGAATTGGAAATGTAATTAAAAGTCATTCGTTCAGAGGTAATATTTTCCTTCAGATTAACTCGTAAACGAACAGAAAAAAATGTGACGTTCACCATCCGCCAATCCATCCATCAATCTATATTTACACTTCAGAGCACACCAGGAGGAAAGGTCCTTTCTCGTGTTGGATTTGTTGTTACACTGTTCGACATTAATTCTTAACAGCGATGCTGTCTCTCGCATAGCACTCGTGCCCTCGGAAGGAACACACAGCAAGTATCTATGACGTGTACTTAATAATTTAGAAGCACGTTTGATGTTATGTGTTTTGCTGGGATGGTGTTCATCGTCCTTGTAAATGGCAAAAGTCATTATTTCAGCCGGGCTTCCTGTATTTGGTTCTTCTAGGTGTGAAGCGAGGAAGTGTGTGCTTCTAAAATCGTTTTTCTGTTCCGTTGTCGTCTAATGGACTTTGCCAGAATGTCTACCTTTAAGTGTGGAGTTTATTTTTCAAACAGATGGTTTCAGGTACCTATTAAAGGACAAGTGGAGCATAAATAATCTTTTCAGTTAGGTACCTTCGGCTTTGATGTTGTGTGTAGTCTTGCTTGATGTTTAATGCTGAGATTTCTTCCTAAGCTCAGGTGTTTAAGGCCAGTAGTTGTGCTTAAGTGCTTTCGAATTTTATTGCATGCAATGCATGATAAAGTAGATTCTTGTAAGAATGTTGTACAACAGACTGCAATATAACGGCCTGAAGCTTTATGTACATGGGGCACTTATATAGACCTAGTTGCATGAAGAAAACTTGTGAATAAAAAAAGGTATGAGTTTTTCTTATTTTTCGAGGACACGGAATATATAGTTTCCTAAGATTTCACTTGTTCTCTTAAAGCGTCGACTCAAAATAAGAAAGCTGCATTTTGGTAGATTAAAAATTTCTTGGTAGTATTTTCAATATAAAATAATTTTGAATTTTCTTCTGTTCTTCTAAGGTTCAAAAACCAATCTTTAACGGGACATAAAATGCAAAACTAACAATGGAGAGTTTTGCATTTTATGTAAGTGTCACATGGAATGCGGAATTAAAATCGAGGAAAGCTGTGTAATGAAAGTTTTTAATTTTTAGAATGACTTTTGAACATTATAACTTTTTTTTTAATTTTCATTCAAAATCAAGTTTTAAGTAAAAAAAAATGCAATTGACACCAGATGTGTAGTTTGTAATGCAGTGAAATAATCACCGTAGACCCCAGAGACCTTTAAAAGATATGAATAGGACCGACAGGAGAATCGATTAGGCAATGTCCGTCCGTCCGTCCGTCTGTGTGAAGTTTTAAGGCCTTTAAAATTGAGCTAGAACGCTTAAACTAGGAGCGTTTTTTGGATCTTATTTTTTACAGACAAATGTGTAAAAATTGGTCAAATTCGGCAACGGCCACGCCCACTACTGGCTTCAATGTAAGGCAACCTCTATTTCAAATTCTCCTTCAAAATGTCTCCTGGTCACGTCAGACAAGGTGTAAGAACTCAAATAAGGCAAAAATGGCCCAAAACCTTTAAGAAGACAAAAACTGAACCGCCCACAATATCGACCATGCCCACTTTTAACATGTTAGATCCTTAAAAACCCGATTTTTCGGAAAGTTCACTCCAAATCGAAAACAAAATTCTATAACAAATATTATAGATATTGCTATTTCTTAAGTTTGTTCCATACAAAATTTTGTGCTCCGCCCATTTTTAGGGGACGTTATTACGAAAAAACTGTTTTTTTTTTCGAAATAATATTCGGTTTTAACGCATTTTGTCATGATTCTAACGAAACTACAATTAATTGATTTAAATTTTTAGCCCAGACCCACTTTTGGGGGCGTGGCTTATACAAATAATATATTAATACGGGACAAAAAAACTTAAAGATTTGGTGTTACACGGTATATAGGGTCGGGTAACTAAATAGAAGTTTGTCACAGAAAGACTTTGGACTTACTCGCTTGGTTAAAGCAGAATTATGAACCGTTCCCGATTGGGGTTGGGGTCAAAAATATTGCTTAAATCCAAATAAGTTTTCGAAATTTCTGCTACCCTGGTTCAGCTTTAAAATATTCTGCCGGTCAAAAATCTCTTTTGCAGAATTCAGAAAAAGCCACAGTGAAATTTTTATAGAGCCGGGCCGACACCTAAACTCCACCGCCTTATTCCTTTCCTTCAATTTAAGGAAGTGAAAAGTCTTGCTCTAATGCTTTCCGCTCGTGAAATGTCTGTCATTAAAACGGTAGCCAATCCCTTGTTCGCGAGTTCATTATAAAAAAAAAGAAGTGACGTTTTTGGGTTGGGGTCAAAATTCTTTTTGCTCTTCACTTTGCTGTTCGGAATCGGCATAAAATTTTTGGTCCCTTTCAGGTGTGTAAAAACAACTGCAACGTACACAGCATGCATGATTGCAAGAGAGATTGCAAGGCGATGACTCTTCTGAGCTGCAAGTGCCAATAATTAGTTTTTCAAGTTTTTCAAAAAATTTTTATAAAATCTTTTATAAAATACTAAATTTGATTTTCCAAATTCTGTTTAACATAATTCTGGAAATGCAATTCTTACCAAGCGACAGAGTAAAATATGTATGGGTTGACGTGCTGACTCTCTGTTTTATTCGAAACAGTTAAAAGTATGCCTAAAAAGCAGAATAAGCTTATTGCCCAAGTCAAAATTTGGAAAAGCGGATTTTTATGCTTAAAAAGTAGAATAAGCTTATTGCCCAAGTCAGATTTTTTAAAAGCGTTTTTTTTTGCCAAAGACTGAACTGTGAAAAGCAGATTTTTAAAAGAAAAAGTATGACTCGCCCCCGAAAATTCAGCTTTACAAAATTTTGTTTTTTGAAACTCTGTTTTACAAAATACTGGAGACGCCACTCTCACAAGGCTACACAGTAAAATACTTATGGAAGCCATTCCGTTAATACACCGCCCCACCCCCCGCCTGTTTTTTTATCTTTACTTTACTTCAATAACGTGAAAAGTTTGAGTGGGAGTCAACATTTTATTTTTGTAGAATTTTGCTCATCAAAATTCCGTTTTACAAAATTCTGTAAATGCAACTTTTATAAAGCGTGGCTGTTTGTATCTTTTTTTAAGTCCGCCCAAAGGCACGACCAAAATCGGTCTAAAAATGCAACTTCTTCCAGAGATTTCAAAACTGTAAGACGTTTTAAACGGCTGAAATTTGACATTTATCATCTCCTAATGAATGTCATGTCAATGTCAATGTAGGACACAAAAAAGAAGAATTTAATTGGTTAACCTCCTCCAGTGGACGTGGCATCTATTTTAAGGGTAAATTTTCAAATGCAGTTTACTCAATATTTTTGCTCGAAATTGAAAAAATATTGCTTTATATTTTATGTAGAAAACGCTTAGTTCTACAAGAATTTGGGCCAGGCCCACATTTAAAAGCAGAATTGAAGAAAAACCTGAAATTTTCCAGAAAAACGTAATTTCGACTGGCCTTGAGCCTAATTTAAGAAAGCATTAAACACAAAAAGTAGCAGGCTAGCTTAACGAGACTTCAGTCCAGGTTTCGGTCATATAAAATTTTTAGCCACGGTCCCTTTTAGGGGTCGATTTTTCAAAAATATAGAATTTGAACCCAAAATTGCATTTCCAAGTTACATTTAAGTGTAACTTGGAAATATCTGCGTTATAATCGATAGTTTGTAATTAGTTGTGGTTGGACCATGCCCCTTTTCAAAGTTTGCACATCTTTTAAAATGTCAAAAAATAACAATTAAATCAGCATTTTGCAATGTGGGATAGGATGGGGTATTCAACGGTCTGTTTTACGGACTATAACTTCTGCGTACATACTGTAGCACTTAGCCACTTACTCACTGTTTTCATGTAGCCTTGATGTCTATATTTATTAGTTTTTCCATACTTTTGGAGGCCGAGTTTTTCTTAAGTCTTAAGTCATTGAAGTGGGCTTTTAACTGTTATTTTAATTCGCGCTGACTGGTATTCCTTATATTAACTATGATAGAAATATCTCTCCTAACACTCATAAGCTGTGAGGGAACATCTTTCAAGTCTTCTAAAATGTGTGCATGTCGCAAATACGCTAGGTTTGGCCATACATTTAGGTTCTCCCAAGTCGCGTTGGATTTGAGGAGCGGCTTAATGTGTTTGTTAAAATGATTCCATAATCCGTGGGACTTGCCAAAGACTTTTGAACTAAAAGTAAAACTGCTGCGAAAAACATAAATATAAGTTAAAACTTTAGAACTTTTGTAAGAGATTTGCGATTTGGTGGAAGAGGAGAAACTTTTTTATTATAAACAAAAGTTAACACCTCCTGTACCTGTACAAAACGAAGCAACACAATATTTTCCTCGATCACGATTTGCTCCATTTATCCATATATGTAAGTTCATATAACTATCACCGAAAACGGTCCATAATCCTACGTGTTAACCTTAATACACTTTCAACTGGAATACGAAATCAGAATTCCATACTCACCTCACCATCAAGGTTCCTATCTTCGTGGCATCATCCGACAGTCGACACCCATCAGTCACCAACGTTGTGTGTGATTCAGGACTTATGGACAGCCGACGTATAGCGGCAAAAAAAAAGTAGATCCGCGATCATACATAATGTCACCATGACTTAAAGTGGAGCGACTTTAATCGCAACATATGCAAAATACTAAGCCAGTCCTCTCCATGTGACGTACTCCAGCAGAGTTCGCTAATGAAGTTATGAACTGACACGACTTCAAAATGCGGACGACGACGACAACGACGACGACGGTGCTGCAGAGGCCTTGCATTAAAATGCCTCCGATGGCGATAGGACGATAGGGGTTTTTGGCACGCCAGACAAGTTGTCGTGATCCGTGTGACATACTGTCATAGCGCGGCATGATTTCTTCGTTCTAGTGTCGTTATGCCGTGACATGATGAGTTATCTCCGGTGTGCATGCCTAATGAAGCATTGGACGCCTCCAGGATTGATATCTTTCCTTTTGTGGGGTGCACAAAAATTTTAGGAATTTTGAACGCAGCTTAGATTAGAGCGGCCGAGGATATATCGATGCTAATTGTTACGTATACACCCGCATTTTTACCTTCTTCTTCCTCCTCTTACACATTTGCTTATTATCGGGCAGCGCTATGTAACCCATGACCCCCAAAGAATTCCCAGTTCTCTTGGCCTTACCATAAACAACCCTGTCATTCACTGCATCGTGTATAACACTCCAAGCCATTATTGGCTACCAAATTTGGCCAAACTAATAACTTTGGTGCATACATCGCGTTCGCGGCAGCGCAGCTGCAGAAATAAAAAACTAAAACGGATACTCTGCACGGTCTCCTTAAACCTGGAGATCTTTGTGCTCTGCGGAGGGCCATTCCACAATGTAAACAAAAGCTACCACCATCAATGCCACCACCATCATCATCTGGTGCGCGTTGCTCCTTCGGCCTTATCTCGGACGTATGATCAAGAAGTTTGCCTTTGCGTTCCACTCCGCATCAGTATCCTTCACCTTGATAGGTCGAACCGAAGAGAAGACCAAACCAAAAGGAACAGCATTCGCAACCATAGCCTTAGAAATGCCCAAAAATGGTAATATACGGCTGGCGATTGTGATAAGGAATCAGCGGTGGTGAATAAATTCACATGATTCAGAGCGAGCGGCTTTCGCAAAAAGGATGCGAATCTGTGAATTTATGTTAGATAACCGTGCGCGGAGCTAAGTGATTCCGTGGAGATTCCTCTGTTCTTGCGAATGATGGCCTCATAAAGATCCCGCGCCACAGTGAGGACGCGGAAAAGATGAGGTTCGCTTGCGTCCTGAAATATGGTTCTGGAGAGATTTCGATAGCCAAAAACAAAAGTCATATTGGATGAGAGGCCTGTTGCAGAGGTGTGCGGATCGAATGGCGGCTGGTCGTCGTCCAGGAAGAGGAAGCACATTGAAGAATGTGAAGAAGGGCAAATGGGTCTCCATTTTGCCTCCATTTGTGGGCTGAGATAGGAACCTTTGCCGTCTAACTGTGTGTTTGGGACCAAATCTTAATGCGCATTACAAATCAACGCTTATCTCTTGAGATACGAAGGGGTCTTCGCAAGCTTCATCAGGAATCACTGTTTCGTGAAGATGGCTGATTGAAAGGATTCCATATTTATGGTTGTCAATTACAAGTGACGGACATGCTGAAGAATGCTGTGACGTTAGGTCACTTTTTCAAAGCCATAAAGTACCTCCCCTTAGGATTGGTTTCATTAGTTTTTGCAGGCTCGATTAATGCAGACAGTTGTTATTTGTGATAGATACATTAGGACTGTTTGCGCTCTGTCCGTACACAAAACTACTAAAACCTTAGAAAAATAGCGAAATTCTGTTCACATATCTTTTGTGCAGCTTTGGATAGGAAAAGGAGGAAAAATAAAAATTCGAAATATCCCCTCCCTACGAAATTTAGCCCTAAAAAATTTCATTTGGCAGAGCTATGAAAATTGTTATGACAGTATCTGACATTAAAGGTGTTAGCTATAGCGGCTAATAAGATTCACTTTTGAATTTTTTGTATACCAAAAACTGCCCACATTTTAAACGTCAAAGCTGGTTTTGATGGGCGATAAGTTTGATTCATAGTTTGAAACATAGAGAAAAAATCACCGTAGACCCCAAAGACCTTACGGGCATATGATCGAGACCGAATTGTAAGTCCGTCCGTCCGTCCGCTTGTCGGTAGTTTTTGGGTCTTAAATTTTTAGCTAGGAACTTGAAACTTGACATCTGTTCTTTCTAGGTCCCGAAGCAGTAAAAGTGTAAAAAATTTTGAAAACCGCCCACTGACACGCCTACTTTATTTAATATCATGAAAAATCAAAGTTGTCGTAGAAAGCTAAAATTTGGTATGCGATATCCTCGCTTAAGTGTATTGTGATTGGCATTTAAAACAAAAGCGAATACCGCCCCCTTGTAGGCGTGGTCACATTTAATATGCATTCTGATAAACAGTTTTAATTCGATATATTTGCTTTAAATACAAAAAACTTGCATTATAAAATGTTCAGACATGCGTAAGCTATCAACTCAAATTAATACGTTATTGCCACTCCCACCTTTGGGGGCGTTTTTAAGTAAAAAACAATGATTTATATTTTATATTTTTAATATATATATCTATTATAAATATATATAAATATATATATATGATATATATTTATATGATATATATATGATATAATTTATATGATATATAAATATATGATAAAAAAATTATGTTATTGAAAAGAAACTACGCTTTTCAAAATCAGACAAGATTCCCTCGATTTATCGCGATTTTAGTGAAAAAATCCTTACCATAAAGAAATCAAGAAATTTATAGGTTAGGATTCACTTTTAATGTATCTTTATCAGTCAGTCCTGTAGCTTTTTTTTCATTTCATAGCAACGCTTTTTTGTTTTTCATCCTATCGCTATTAGAATCCGAGATATTACGAAATTAGTGTTTCGAGGCTCCGAAAATTGGTGAAAAGCCACATTCGCCCGCTTTTCCCGAGCTGCACAGGATTTGTTTTAACGAATTTCTATCTTTTAGCACTCTACCATAACAATGCATGCTGTGTGTGTTGTATTTTTCACAGTCCTACTATTCTTCACATACATACGAGAACCTTCAATTTTTTTCCTAATCCGAACTAAGTTTTTCTAAACAAATGTTAGTCTCAGAGGAGTTGTCAAAACTTCGCAGACCGTGAAAAAGAATGAGTTTTTATTTCTAGCTGGGAGAGGAATGGAGAACCCTAGCGCGCACACTACTCACGCCACGGCACCTCAGTTTTATCACATAATCACTTAAGGTGGCCACAGTCCAGGCTGGCCTTGGGCTTTAGCCAACCAGCTCTGTCTCCAGTAAATCGTCATCAATTTTTCCCTCGAATTTGGCTGAGGTCCACTTCGACTTGAATTCGCCACCTGGGCCTTGGTGCTCCTCTACTGCATGCTGTCCCTGTGGGGTGCGATTCGAAGACTTTCCGGCCCGAGGCGTTGGTGTCCCTCCGCTCTAGCTCTAGATGACCCAGCCAACGTAGTCTTTTTACTTTGACTCTTCTGGCTATAGGGTGAAATATTATATCGTCAAATCCTGCTGGTTCAAGGATCTGAACAATTTTTTGCCCACATGATGTTTGTCGCTGTCATCTTCTGTTTCAGTTCATGTTCTTGCTGAATATTATTTGAAGAACCGAGTTTAACATCCCAGGATAAAGGGTTTCCACGAGAAGTTCCACCTTTTCATGAATCATCATACTTCAAGATTCATCACGGAGCTCTTATAAAAAAATTTGGATTCTGGTCGCTTCATCTGTTTTCACCATGGGCTTATATACAACATTTACTCTACTACCAATACTCCTTGATTAAGGAATTTAAGTCCAGCTTTGTCAGAGTTCCAGTCCAGCTCTAATTTTGACCCTGGCTTTTCATACCTTTGTTCTGTTTCCTTAATTCACTGTTCCAATAGGGTGGAGCCAGAGCTTAGGCTAACCTAAAACCTAGAAGAAAAAACCTAAAAGCTGGCTGGAAGTCCAGTCTTCAGACCAAGTTTGAAAATTAGCCAAATCCGCCCACAGACACGCCCACTACACAACTGTATGTACGTTAAAAATATTTTTTTCAAATTTTAGCTATGGCACAATGGTGTTAGCGCACTAATTTTTATCACGTAATATTGCCTTGTAATTATCTTTGAGGTTACAGAAAAATGTTGGCCTTTTCATTGACCACGCCCACTTTTTTTTAAGGGTGGCTGTTTTCCAATAAATATATGAAATTTGAGAAAAAATTGTATGCCAAAAGTTTAATATATTAACATTTTCTAACTTTTTTGTACATATAGTATAGGCCTCCGCCCACTTTTGTGGGCGTGGCGTTAAAAAAACTGATTTTTGAGTTAAAAGGGCTGAGTCTAAGGCCGAAATGCATTTGGCATAAGGCATTAAGCTGTAATATTTTTATTTCACGCCCACTTTTTGGAGGCGTGGCGGTTGCTTTTTTGGCAGGGGAGGGTATTTTGCAATCTGTCACAGACGAGGTGAAGTTTTTACATACACTGCAGTTGTACTTTCCCTATCGGCGTAAGACGAACAAAACATAAAATTCAATGTTTAATATATGTATACAAATTCAATATTAACCTGGTCTCTTCAGTTTTGGAGTTGGCTACAAAACTTTATTTCATAAACTTAGCTGGATACGAAATTTTATCTTACCACGACTTACCGTTCAGAAGAAAACGCTTCAATACCTACCACAAATTGTAATTTTTTTTAAATTTTCACATAGCCAAATGTTCCTGAAATATGCTTATTAAATTGATATGTAACACTTGACATCCGCATCATATACCTTCTTCTATATATTCTTCTATATATGTATATAAAAATTTTTATAAATGATATCGTTGATGCCTTGCCAAACGGAATCAGAATTGCAGGGCTGACTATCAAATGTCTTCTATATGCCGACGATTTGGTTCTCCTTGCTGAATCCTCTGAAAGCCTTCAACTTATGGTAAACAAATTAAATATATATTGCAAACGGTGGAACTTGTTGATCAATACATCAAAGTCGAAGGTTATGGTTTTTAGAACAGGAAGAGGCAGGTATTGCAGAAATGAGAGATGGTTTCTAAATGGAGAAAACATTGAAGTGGTTGAGGAATATAATTACCTGGGGATGTTGCTGACACCACAACTAAATAGAACCAAACATTTCCAAAATAAATTTAAGCGATCAATGTCAGCAATTAACTCAACATGGATCAGATTGTTCAGAAACAGAAACGTTGCACATAGCGTCAAATTTAAAGTTTTTGAAGCCGCCTTAAGATCAATCATGTCATATGGCTCGCAAGTATGGGGGTATCAAGAGCACGATGAGGTTGAGAAACTGCAACGTGTCTTTCTCAAAAAAACTTTCAGGCTACCAAATTCGACCCCCAATTACATGCTCCTCTTGGAAACGGGTCTTCCGCCTATATACTTATTCACTCTGAAAATGCACTTCGAGTACGTCATCAGAATACTCTCATACGGCGAAAATCGCCTTCCCAAACTGCTTGCCAGGCACAGTATAGAAAAAAATGTAAGCTGGTTTAAGAAATGGGAAGACATATTTACGTTAATTGGTTGCAAGATTCAAACTTTAGACTGGCGAATTGAGTTTCTAAGTGAAAGTCTGTCAACCGTTCTTAGATTGCTGGACGAGAAAATAAGATCAGACCTAATAGAGGAAGCTAGAGGCTCGTCACGTAGATCTATGTACCCGAAACTGGAACATAATCTGTGTGACCTGAACTATTTTTCTGATGGCCGGAGTTGGTATGAAATCTCGCAAATTTTTAGAATAAGGGGTGAGCTCCTTGAGCTGAACTATAGGCCATATTTAAGGGACCGAAATACTATATGCTCATTATGCAACATGCAAGAACAGGAAACCTCTTATCACTTCCTTTCTGTGTGTCCGATTCTACAGGAATTAAGATACGTGTACTTCCAAAAGACAAAATTAAGCGAAGAAGACTCTATAAATGTTTTAAATGGAAAAAATTGGAAGCTTCTTGCCAAATACTGCATTGAAGCTCAAAAATATAGAAAGGATTACATTGAATATTAGCGGATTATACCCAAAAAGCTTATAGCTACACTACGTTTTACCGAATAAAACTCCACATTTGTCGAAGCAAATAAATCTTTAATCATTGTAAGAATAATTAAAAATAATTGTCCTATTGTTAAAATGTTTTTTCTTTTTTTTTTTTTTTAACTACAATCTCTACTCACCAAAGTAAATTTCCATTGTATACTTTAAGTTTTGTAAACATTAAAATATCAATCACTATTGAATATATTATAATAAAAGAACATTAGAAAGTTGGCATCTGGCAGACGGTTATAAACCAAAACATTTAATTTATTAATATTTAAAATATGTATATTTGTATATTTGAACTAAATAAATTACTTACTTACTTACTTACTTACTTACTTATATAAAAATGACTTCAATATTTTGTCTGTTAGCGAATATTAGAAGGATAACCATCTGTAGATGGTTAAGAAAACGAAATCTGCCCAGAGCTATACCGCAAATACCCATCATTTTTGAGTTACGTTTTTTTCCACTGTACACTGTCCACTGGATTTTTTTTAAGTAAATGCTTTTTCAAGAAACAACATTTTCATCAAAAAAACCATGTTTTGAGTTGAGTGAAACATTTTAAATAATCAACTCAATTTTTGAATATTTCCACCTTCGAAAGGTTAAGTTCTGCAAGTATGATTGCCGTATTCGAGTCGGAGCATTAAAGACGCATTTTTTGAAAATTTAAGTAACCTAAAAATGATGATCATCGATGAGATTACAAAGCCAAAACAATGTGCATTATGACAAAGTGCTTGCGAGATGCACCAAAGGTGGATGACTGACGGCTATATGCAATATTTTGAGAGAGCAAGCAACATAAAAGAGTTTACCGAAGTATAAACCCAGCGAAGCGGGTGCATTTAAGCTATACTCACTAAAATGCTCATCTTCGAAAAAACCGACGGCCCGTACCGTATTTTCAGACAACCTCCTTTAGGACCAGCTTGAAATGGCAAATTCATGTTAACTTAAACATTTTCACTAGCAAAATATTTCATAATCCACCATTTGGTTTGAGACCAGTCCCATAAGATTCATGGTTTCCATCACTCATTTTATAACAGCTGTCTATGTCAAAGTGCACTCACTTTACCTTTCCAATGCCATTATAGGTCCACAATATACTGAGGAAAGTTCAGTAACCCAGCATGCAGCTATTCTGGCCGCGTCTCCAAATGCCCTTATCTAATGGAACTGTGTTCCCACCTGGTCTTGCCATACGATCCATTGAGAAAACCAACAACTGTTTTCCATTTGTTTGCTATCTATGCCAGGTTGGAAGAACTGTAGCACAAAACCCGACTAAAAAATGAATTATGTCGGTTATCTATGCGAAACCTCAAGTCGCTGGGTTTTTCCCCCTACAAGAGCCTATTGTGTGCACACCAACCACAGACTGCCTTGCAGTCGCTTCTGCTTTTGGTGCACCTCCTAAATATTTCGGCTTAGTTCAATCGCGATACTCCCTGGAATGCAGAGTGCAGCACCAAGCCGAGCCAGACCATCTGAGCATAAATGGATATTTATTCCGCGACGTTAGATATGCAATTGATATTAATCACGCGTGTAATGCTGTCCGCCGCGCGCCGTTGCTGCTGCCACTAACGATGCTGCTGGCGAAAAAGTTGTGAAAAGGCCAAAGTCAAGCAGCAGCGCACAATACAATAGTGCAGAGGAGCATAATCTCGGAAGGATTCAACCTCACTACCCCCACGACCCTGAGGTATACATTCACACCGTACCGCAGCAGCGCAACAGTGAAATAAATATATTTATGGACATCACGGATCCATTATTATTATTATTACCTCCTTGCCGAGTCCGATGACTATTCATCGTGTTGAACCAGGAACGGAACGGATGAATCGATTCGGTGCAGTGGATTGGTTATCGATTGTTTTCGTTTTTCGAGCCCGCAAGTGAAAAGTGTTTGGTGTCTCTAGGAACGTTTTCACCTTTGATTTTATATTTATTGGCCGGCTGGGCAGAGCCAGCAAGTTGATTGTGTGGTAGCCGTTTGCTAAGGACACGGACTATTGCAGAATCGTGAGGTTTTCCCTTTTGTTGCAAATGCAAGTGGCTTTAAATTGCCAACAATTGGAGTGGAACGAAAGCAACTGTCACCTGGCTATGATGTTTCTTATGAATTATGTGTTGTCATAGACTTAATGAAGCTCTAAGTCTCGGGCTGTTGGAGATCAATGTTGACAAAATGAATTTACTTTGGCCGCAGATCGGCCAATTTCTGGCAAAGCTATCAGCACTACTCACTTGTCCAAAAAAGACATGTATTATCCTTATCCTTCATTTTAATTGTTTAAAGCAAGCCACTTGGTTTGTTAACAGATGGCGCTTGTTAACTCTGGTTATTTTCGAACAGCAAAAAGGCAATAGCCGCATGCTAAATTAGTCACATCTTTTTATAAACCCTTTCCCTATAAATCACTTAAGCAACCAACCGTTTTCTGACTTCTGGTATCATAAATATTGGTTCTGAAGCAGCAGCTGACCATCAGCATATCTGTGCATTTCCATCTCCGCATACGATTGCCGTAGCCATGGGACAGAACCCCTCGATGGCTGTCGTACGTAAACTAAACAAAGAATTTCGAGTTCCAATTTGTGAAATAATAAATTCCGATTATTATTAAAAATGCAAAATAAAATGGAAAGGAAATTTATTTATGCAAATGGAATTTTATTAATTAGAAGTAGAATGCACAGAGAGATAAGGGATCTGTGTGTGTAGCTGCAAGCAAAGGACATCATTTTGTAAGGAAGAGAACCTAATTATGAATTTCGAAATTTAGCTTAACAAGAGTGAACGAATGAGTATTTTGTTTTGTTAAACGTGGATGTGTTGTGGCGCACCTACTTTTACCTAAGCTGCCCTTTTATCACATGTTATCATTAAAATATGTCAGCTGTGTATGCGACTACTTTTATTTATTTATTGACGATTCTTAAATTCTAAAAAGCTTGAACCAAGTAAGGGGCGATCAGTGTTGTATTTAAAGATTTACTATGCTTCGAAAATGCTTAGTAATCTAAATTAACTCTCTATTGCCCGTAGCGTGTTGATGTGAACATTCGGTATAAAAGGATCCATTGCCCAATCCTGCTTGTTTGGCATTCAGAGTGTTGTTAAGACGACCTTTCAAATGGTGCGGGATAATTAAATACACTATATTTAACCTCTGGCCGTGCGAAGTGCTGGGTTTCACACGGCCACCACAACGAAACCCCTGGTTTGACGATGAATGCCGGCAAGCACATGCAGCTAAACAGAAGGCATACAAAGCGGCGCTGCACAGGAGGACTAGAGCTGCTCGCGAGCTCTACGATCAGAGGAGGAGAGAGGAACACCGGCTTCTCCGAAGGAAAAAGAAAGAGCACGAGAAGCGCGCGGTTGAAGAGATAGAGAGATGTTACAACAGGAATGAGGTTAGAAAGTTTTACCAAAGGATCAAAAGGTCCAGCCAAAGGTATTAAGTTCGAACTGAAGCCTGTAAGGATCATCAAGGGAACATCGTTGTAGAATCGCAGTCGGTGCTGAGGATTTGGAAATACCACTTCTGCAGACTGTATAACGGCGAGAAGGACCAAATACCGCTGCCAGGCATAACGCATTATTCAACCCAGGCGAAGATGTTACCGACGAAGCATACGAACGATACCACCCACCCGACCTGGAGGAGGTGAAAGTAGCTGTGTCTAAGCTCAAGCGCAACAAAGCAGCCGGAGCAGACGGCCTAGCTGCCGAACTTTTTAAATCCGCTGGCGATGAGATGGTTAGGAGCATGGACCAGCTTATCTGCAAGATATGGTCGGAAGAAAGCATGTCCTACGAATGGAACCTCAGCATTGTTTGCTCGATCCTGAAGAAAGGAGACCCTCTGAGTTGTGCCAACTACAGAGGCATAAGTCTTCTTAACATCGCATACAAGATCTTTTCTGCTGTACTGTGTGAACGCCTGAAGCCGTTTGTCAACAATCTGATAGGCACATATCAGTGTGGCTTTAGGCCAGGAAAGTCCACCATCGATCAAATATGCACACTGCGGCAGATTTGGAGAAAACCCAGGGATTCCAAATCGACACACACCACCTCTTCATCGATTTCAAGGCCGCGTATGACAGCGTCCATAGAGATGAGCTATACAGCGCAATGTCTAGATTTGGCATCGCTGCCAAACTCTTCAGTCTGTGCAGGATGACGATGGAAAACTCACGCTGTTCTGTCAAGGTTGGCAAAGACCTCACCGACCCCCTTTGATGTCAAAAAAGGATTTAGACAAGGCGACGCGCTGTCATGCGACTTCTTTTACATCATACTTAAGAGAATTGTGCAGAACTCTCGCGCCAACACCAGAGGTACAATCTTTCAAAACTCCGTTCAACTACTCGCATACGCAGATGACATTGACATAATCGGTAGAACAAAGCGTGATGTCAGTGAAGCCTTCGTGAATAGTGGGACGGAAGCGGCGCATATGGGTTTAGCAGTCGATGATGGCAAAACCAAGTATATGCTGTCATCAAGAAAAGGGGACCTCAGCCCACTTCGCGTGCGAAACTGTAGACAGCTAGCTAGAGGCAGAGCTGGCTGGCGAAGCTTGTTGGCTGAGGCCCAGGTCCACCCCGGACTGTAGCGCCACCTTAAGTAAGTAAGTATATTTAACCTCAGTTTTTTTTTATATTAGTTTTCAATTTATCGTCCTTACCCATCTGACCATAAGCTGGAATGGTCAGGGCATGTCAAACGTGATGAAACTTATGCGCATCGACTTGTTGTCTCTTGCCTGTCACTGTCTTCAATGTTCTCTATGTTTTTTTTTTAAACAGTGCTCTATCGAAATAGGCAAATGAGTTTTGCCCCTTGAAATATTCAACCGCAATTCTCGCTAACGATCACACACCCTTGAGACTGCTTTCGGACACACAGTAAAGGCTAGGGACTGTTTCTTCAGGCGTACAACGTGAATTCCTGCCACAATTGGTCTTTTCTACTCTATAGAATCCTCAACTATTCAGAACAAGTGTGCATCGGTACCTCTCCTCTTTATTATTAGTGGACGTGTTACAATCTGCCTTGATGAATCGTTGGATACTCCATTTCAATTGGCGTTTGACAAGCTCCGCATCGCCAAATGTCAAAAATGCCTACCTACTTCAGTAAAAACTGGGCGTCGCATCGACCCTTTTACATACTCAATAACATTGTAGTTTTTGTTTAAATAACACGTTTTCCAGATGTGGTTTACATGTGCTTAGTGTGGTTTTATAGCAAAACGTAGATTTTTATTCAAGAAAGACCAAAAAGTGGGCGTGGTGTAAGTTTTTCCAATAAATTGGTAGAAACAAAAGTTTTCGAACAGATAATGCAAGATTTTCTTAATTAAGCAAACATTTGCATAAAAATACCGCTTATAACACTGCGAACGAAATGCAACCAAGCCCAAATTGGGGGCGTTTTTCATACCTTTTGAAATGCCAATCACGATACCCTTATGCAAGTACATTGCAAACCAAATTTAAGCGTCCCACTACAATTTGGAGCAGATGTGAATGATTTTTCATGTTAATAAGTAAAGTGGGCGTGTCAAAAGGCCGATTTCGAAAATGTTTCCACTTGTACTGCTGCGGGACCAAGAAAGGCCAGATATAAAGATTCTCAAGTTTATCAAGCTCAAAATTTAAGACCTTAAGGTCTTGGGTGTCTACGGTGATTATTTTTGTCTATGTTACAAACTAAGTATGAATCAAACTTAATGTTCCTTCTATGCTATAAAATGGTGTGTAAAAAATTGAAAAAAACTTGTGTCCGCTCCACCTTATCTCTGGAGCTGGACGAATAAGATGAAATAAATGACGCGGGTCAGATATTATCGAAAATTTTTACAAAAAGTATAGCGAAGACTATAGCCTTTTCATACTGGATCATAAACTAAATTTTTGCCTAAATTCGCATATAAATAATTATAAATTTCAGTTTTTGTAACACCCTGGTTTTTGGCACTTTTTGCTCAAAACCGCCTTGAACGTCGCGAGTATCACTGATGCCGCTGAGAATTAAAATTTAAAATTGCCAAGAATGTCACTTTTGCCTTGTAAGTGATTTATTGGTCCAAATGTCACCAATAAATCAGTTTTACGCGAATATCTTGCGATCTAATGTTCAGATGTCAGTAGAGGTCATTTTAAAAATTGTTCGTCGTAATTACACAACTTTTTTTTAAGGCCACGCCAACAAAAATGGGCAGAAACATAAAGTAGGTTTAATTAAAAAGCTAACCGAACGTATCTTTGATCATATTGGGTAGGTGCCCCTATGGCAAATCCATACAAAATAACATTTAATATCGAAAAGGAATCCTCAACCATTCCGTTCCTAAATCATCCTTAGGCCTAGGTAAGGTAGGCACACTACAAGAACAAACTCGGAACCCTATCCAACATATCGCTAAAAAAAAAAGCTGTTCGCCACAGAATTATCTTACCTTAAGGGCTGGTTGCTTCTGATCTTTTGAAAGAGGATCCTGGAAACTTAAAATTTTAACAAGTTCAGCACAAGTTTCAGCTCTCTCGCTTAATTTTGAAGACCTTAAACCTTCACATATACAGATGGACCGACATGGCTTAATCGATTCACATGTAGGTCTCGATCATATCTCTAAAAGGTCTTTAGGGTCTACGCTGATTATTTCACTGTGTTACAAACTATGCTTTAAAATTAATATACCCTCGGTCGGGCGTAAAAAAATATATTTGCTTAAAAACAAGTCTGCGATGGGTTCCGATTTTTATTCCTTTTATAGTTTTTATAAACGACACTCGACGTGCCGGTTACAGATATTTAAGATGCTTTGCTGGTGACTTACCTCTTTTTTAAGTAAAATTCCTTTTTACTTAAACTCCTCTTCCGTGTTACCTTTTTCCTTATTTCCAATAAAGAGCCATAACAGCTTTTTTTTAATTTTCTTAATATTTTTATTTGAAGATCATGATATTTTCATTTTAAACTTTTCTTTAAATTCTTATAATCTTTTTCTTTTCTAAAAACATTTTTGTTTATTAAATAGAATAAAATTTTATGATTTCCTTCCCCTTAAGCGGAGAGCATTGCAATTGGTAGTTTTTGTTTTATAACTATTAGGCTATCAGTAAAACTTATTTTATAATAATAATCTTTGGCATTTGTATAGAGAACTTATCTACTAAAGAGGAATGCAATTGTGTTCTGAGTTTAACAATGTATTTATATTGCTTAAATTCTTAAGCAATAATTTGTTTAATTATAAATAAAAATTTTAAAATTATTCGTCTTATAGAATATTTACAAAAAAATTTACATCAATATATTTTTCTTTTATTTTATTTACAAAAATAAATGCACTTTTGAAGGAAATTTAACACTTTAAAGCCAGGCTTTTGGGGATAATAATAATTGGTTTTTTTTTTAATGATGATATGAAAATTTTTCCGTTTGCTTAGGTGACAATTTTGTGTTTTTTTTTCAAATCTTACAATTACTGGATTTGAAGAAACTGGGTTCTCGAAGATACCTCAAAACAGCTAGTAACGAAATCCAAACCGATTTTGGGTCAAACAAGGAAACCATCATCTGCAGTCCGGGCAGAATGTTCATCCTGCTTCCATACAAAAGCCTCAATGGCCATTCTCATCGGACTGTAACTCATAATGTTGCTCTTCTTTTTTATGTGAAGTACGAAGTACAAGCCCGCAAACACCTTCTCGAATACCAACAACCACATCCCATAAGAACGGATCCCTATTTGGGTCAGTCAAACCGCAGTAACTTCCGGGGTGGAAAGGACCAGCCAAGTGCGAAAAGAGAATTAAATTTGAGACTTATCAGTCAGTGCGGGTTGCAGGGACGTGATGCTGATGACTTCATGTTGTTGCACAGCCCCGAGAGTGATATTCATGGCGAGGCAAGTCTAAAGTTTCAGCTGGGCACAACGAGGGTTGCAACGTTTGGCCAATTGCACGTATCCAGGGGAGCCAAACCGCTGCTGGTGTGGCGTTGCACGTGATGCTGTTGTGGCTGTTGCTGCTGCTCCTGATGTTGATGCTGATGATGATGGTGATGATGATAATGCTGTGCATGGGGATAATGATTATGATTATGGGGATTGTGCTGCTGTTGCTGGTACAGCTCGGACTCCTGGGGGGTTTGTGCCAGCGTTGCAGGGAGCTGTTGCTGCCCATGCAGTCCTCGAATACTATCGGCAGGATGTGCAGTGTATATATTGCTGCGCCGCAGATGGTTGTTGTTGTTTGGCCGTTTGTTTCTCGACCACCATTGAACATGTGTTTCTATAAAAATGTTGGGTTGGGTTTGGTATTTGTTACTATTATTGTGCGTTGTGGCTTTCAAGAGGAACATTCATGTTTTCCTCATTGAAGGTGGTGGTGGTGGTGGTGGTAGAGGTCGTGTGGTAATATGATTGGTAGTAGAAATACAAGTAGTAGTAGTAGCAGAGGTGATATTATGATTCGGATTATGATTATAGTAGATTGGGAGCCGATAAATTGATGGAAGTGGAGGATGTTGTTGGGGTTTCGTGCACTTACCGTTTCGATTGTTCGATGATTTTTTTCTGAAACGACAAGCACAAGGAAGGGAAAATTCTATTAGCCAACTGGGTCAAGTTTTATTAAAAAAAAAAATATCAATATAGAAACACATACATATAAGAGTACTTGTACAGAGACAGGGTAAAATGAGATCAAGAAGATAAACGTTTTTATATGTTTGCAAGCTGACCGCAATTGATTAAACACTTTTTATTGTGCAAATAGTATAGGTAGGTACCTTCAAGTATATTTTTATACTCCATCCCATAGGATAGGAGGTGTATGAAGTTTCATTCATAGTTTGTAACATAGAGAAATATGGGGGTCTACTACCTTAAAAGGGCATATGATCAAGACCGAATTGTAAGTCGGACATGATACATGTCCGCAAATTCGTATGTCCGTCTGTTTGTCGGTAGTTTTTTGGACTTACATTTTTGGACGGGATTTTGAATCTTCACCTCAGGACTTTCTAGGTCCTAAAGCAGTACAAGTGTTAATATTTCCAAAATCCGCCCATTAAAAATAAAAATTGTGGCAGAACACTGCCACAAACACAACAAAAATTGTCCCGCCCACTAGTTTTTTTTAAAAAGAAGCTTCAGAACATGCCAAAAGCATTTCTTTGTTTTCAAAATTTTAGTACGATTTGGCTTGATACTCAAGTTGATTGTGCTTTCGGAAAATTAAGCTTATTAGATCGAAATAATTCCGAAGTTATCAGCATTTTACTGGCACTTCAATACCAAAAAAGGTTAATTATTTCAGACAAACTAATATTTTTAATAAATATATTAAAAATATTTAATTTTTTTATTAAATATTTTTAATAAATAATTTTGTTTTTCAAACCGCTGAAAATGTTCAAATCTTATAGTTTTTTCGAAGGAGTGTAAATTGCCAATAATGAGATAGAAAAGGGGCACACGTTTTTCGGTTGTTTTCAGCATTTTTCAGTCTTAACCTTTAAATTCACTATTTAAACTAACTTTTGAAGCAAAAAGTGCATACGTCAACTTTGGCAACCAACTGACAGTTAAATCGAATTGCATTTGATCGGAAACATTATTTATAAGGACGGTTATTTTATCTGTTTGAATTTTAAGCTTACAGTATTATATTTTGGCGTTATAAGCGAGATTAAAGCTTATTTGAAGACGTGTACCAAATATGGTACTGTATGCATTTAAGGGTTAAAATCCATAAAACTCCTATAGAGAATCAATTCTTTTAACACCGTTATATTTTCTTCTGATCTATATATATTTCGCAATTGGCTAGATTTTGTTCCCAATCTTTATCTCTTTACGAAGAATTAAAAGATAACGGTAATAAAGGTGGGTTTTAGAGTTTGCTTTTTGAACCAATTCAGAAGAATTTAATTTCTGAAAAATCTTAAGAGTTTTATAATTTTTTTCACGTTTTATATTAAGTTTAAATTTCTTTATTTCTGAAAAGTTTTTCGATGTTTTCGAATGTATAAATTTTTCTTAAAAAATTTCACATGTTTAGAAAAAATTAAAAAAAGAAAACAAGTGGGAAAGTGCAACAGTGCGAATGTAAAAACGTCAGTCCGTCTGTGATGGATTGCAAAATACCCTACCCTACCATAACCGAATTCTGCCACGCCTCCAAAAGGTGGGCGGAATATAAAAATATAACAGTTGAATGCCTTATCCTATGTGGTTGCAAGCATTTCGGCATAAAACTTCGCCTTTTTAACTCAAAAAACCACTTTTCTTATGCCACGCCCACAACAGTGGGCGGACGCAGACGCATATACTATATATACAAAAAAATTAGTTAATTTTTAATCAAATTTCATACATGTTTATTTATTGAAAAACGATCATTTTAAGCTAAAATCCCTTAAAAAAGTGGGCGTGGCAAATGAAAAGGCCAAACTTTTTCTGTTACCTCAAAGACAACTACAAGGCAATGTTACATACCAAAAATTAGTGGTCTAGCACCGTGTGCATAGCCAAAATTTGAAAAAAAAGTATTTTTTAAAATTAGAGATGATCGCACATACAGGCCCGTAGTGAGCGTGGTCCGTGGGCAGATTCACCTATTTTCCAAACCTGATCTGAAGGACTGCTTTTCCAGACAACTTGCCAACTTTCAGTTCTACAGCTTAAAATTTAAGGTCCAAAAGTTGTTTACATACGGACGGACGGACGAACATGGCTTAAACGATTCTCCTGTCGGACCCACTCAATCTCTCAAAGTTCTTACGGGTCTACGGTGATTATTTTATTACGTTACAACCGTAACAAAACGTTTAAGAACAAAACGTGGTATAAAAAGTAACAAAAGATGTTTCAAAACATATTTTAATGCCATGTTTCCACTGGGCACTAATCTGCGTTCAAAATAAAACTTCTTATGGCCACAATTGCTTTGCACCCAAATTTGAGTTCCTACGCCTTGTCTAACTTGAACAAAAGGCATACCAGGTTTTAGCTCTCTAGCACGATTTGAAGACCTTAAACCTTCATACATTCAGACGAACGGTCGGAAATGGCTTAATCAATTCACCTGTCGGTCTCGTTCATATCTCTAAAAGGTCTTAGGGGTCTACGGTGATTATTTCAATGTGTTACAAGCTATGCATCAAAATTAATACACCCTGTGTCGGCTATAATAAGCAGGTTTACCCTAAGTTAGCCTTCGCTCAAGCTATAGTTTCCTTTATGTGTGAACCCGATAGGTTCAAAAACTTTGTTCAAAATTCAATATTTTCTATATGTAGGTAAATGCTTCAATATGCTCTTTTCTGGCTTCCCAAGATAGATAGCAAAAAATTTTTTGCTAGTTTACCATCGAAATTCAAAATATAATAAAACCGTTGTGCTTGAATAAAAAAATTGCCCTTGGAGCGTTCTTAAAATTTTTCCTGGATTCAATAGGTGAATTAGATAGGTTGATTAAATTTCTCATCTTTCTACGATTCACAGTTCGTAAATTACAACAAGAACGGACGGACAACGAAGCGATACCTTTTAGGTCCTTTTTCCATTTTTGGATGGATCGCTAAAAATTTGGGTACATAAAACTTATGCTTTATTTTAAGTTAATCAGTCACTACTCAACTTCCATAGTTTTGACTCCTTGACTCAAATTTCGTAGCTTGTAGATGCAGCTTAAACTTATGCCTCTTTAATATAGGTCTCTCATATCGGTCTAAGTTACTGTCAGTTAATAAGTAGGACACAGACATAATTCAAGCAATCAAAGTTCCAACTCACCTCTTGCATCTCACGACTGTGATCATTATTATTGCACCTAGAATTGCCGAAAGTATCGAAACGATGATGAGCGTAAGTGGCCACCCCAATTCGGATGCTTTTTCTGCAAATAAATCCGCACTAAAGATACCTGTTCCTGCTCAATCAGCCTCATGCCCATCTAACTCACCTATCGTTCCTTCAAAGATGAACGTGCTCTTGGTTGGCATTGCCCACGAGCACAAATCACACGTCGTCAGTCCATCGCTTAGTACGGGCTCATCCATTAGGAATGGCGGCCGCGGTGGTGGTGGCACAAACCGCCCGTTGAACAGGCCGTTTTCACTAGCGTCAAATGGCAGAGGTGAGTTGAAAAACTCGGCAGCATCTTCAAAGAACTCAAACGATCTCTCCTCGTAGTAAACAGCGTTTGAACTTGACGCCAGTAAATTGGCCACTCCGGGTGGACTAAAGGTGGCGGGCGGCGAATCAAAAGTTTCTGGCAGGAAATTCGATAAAATTGATCCGGCATCGGGGCCACCCTCTTTGCCACCTCCACCATCACTGCTGTTTGACAGAATATCTGTTCGGACACTTAGCGATGTCGTGTAGTTGGACGGACTTGCTAGTACAGTCACGAGAGATGGCATCTTTCATTAAAACTGTAAGTGGCTGTTGGTTAGGCTCTAAACGGTGTGATTAAGCCGATTTACGTTTTCATTTTGGATGATTGTTTTCTGAAAAGAGACAAAAAGTAGTTTTTTGAGAAAAAATTCAATTTCAATGCTGAAAGTATTTTAAACGTAGAGAACAAAAGCACCACAGGCGTTGCTGCGTGGTGTGGCACCCATTCAATGTCGTTACAACAATTTATTAGCTGCCTACTAGAGCCTGCCTACATAAAGGTCTATACGCACTGTTGACACTTGAGTCATGTGATTCATGATGGCAACACACCCATCAGCCATACGCGCGGGATGTAAGCCCGGCCTTATCTGAAATCTAGCGCAAGACTTTCAATCATTTATCGAGAGTGTCAGCTCTTTTATTGCTACTGTTACACCAAAAGTGGGCCTACGTACGACTTGCACTGCCTGTCATCTAAGTGTCAAAAAGTTATGTCACCATTTGACAGATAATTATGATTGGCATTAAACAAATTTCAAAGTAAAACGAATGTATCCAACCCACCGCACCCCAAAAACCGAGTGTTGTACGACTATATCAGAAATCCATCTAATCCGATTACAACGAGAACCCATTGTGGGTGCGTGGCCATAGGGAAAAGTTAATCACACATCACCAGACATCCAAGAAAAAATGGTGAAAAAAAAGTTTCAACAAAAGCAGATAAAAGCAACCCAACCAGCCAGCCAGCACAAAAAGGGGATGAATGTCGTCAGCTTTTCACATCGAAAATGTAAACATTGCCCAATGGATGTGTTTTTGACGTCAACTTGTAAGATGATATGACAAGCCAAACACCAGGCGAAATGAGAAGGAAACGCAATTCAAAGGAGAATGTGATCCATGTGGCCTTGTTCTCGGACAATGTAATAGAAATGCGAACACACACACATCGAAAAATTCCTGTGTTATGAGAAGGAGACTTTGATAATAAAAATATTATGAATTGAAGTTTTTCTTGTTGTTGTTGTTGAATTTTTTAAATCTGACAAGTTCGGATTAAATTCCCACAAGTCGTGACGTGACATCGATACGGGTCGCATGCGGAAGGACAATGAAATGTTTCTGCTACTAGCTAGGTTGGTACCTACCTACAATCAATTTAAATGTGAAGCTGCTGTGGGCGTAGCTATGTGCGGGTGAGAAATTAGATGTCCTTTTCAGTTAATAGATTATAATTTGCTGACAGGCAGAACATTTTTAGATTGGTCGTGTCAGTTTGCTAAACGGTTTCCAATTAGCCTCTTGATTTAGATCAAATTTTGGGGCTGATTTTAAATGTGTTTTAAATGATAAGCTTCATTTAATATAGAAAATGTTAGCAAAATTACGGTAAATACCTACACGGAATTCGGAATTTTTGAAAATATCACTGCAATTGCAGCTATGAAAAACATGATTAGGTACTATAATGTATGCACATACAAGTAGGTATATAAATACATATATAATATATGTCAACGCAACACGAGCTAAAAATGGAAACACCTTGAAATATTTTTAGAATTTTTATGAAAGTTGGGTGTTGAAGGAACCCAACTGTTGAATAGCCACAGAACAGACAGTTGTAACTAAGAGTTTATACAGGGATGCACATTAGACAGCGTCCAGTATGCTCCAGCAACTTACTGATTGGACCAACGTTTGAGCAAGAAGGGGCTATCTATGTAAAAGTAAGAATGCCAAAAATTGAGATTTCTTGCTTGTTCTCATTTTCGTTTTAGACGTGATTTCCTGTGGTGTATTTTCAGCCTGAAAAGAATGACTTGAATGTAAAAGCTAGTTTTTTTGTACCCTATATTTTAATGCATTGTTTGTAACCCAGTGAAATAATCACCGTAGATCCCTGCGACCTTTTAGAGATTTGAACGAGACCAACAGGTGAATTGATTAAGCCATGTCCGTTCGTATGTGTGAATTTTTTGTGTCTTTAAAAATTTAAAATTGAGCGAGAAAGCTGAAACTTGGAGTTTATTTTGGTTCTCGTTTGTTGCAGACAAAATATGAAAATAAGCCCACAGCCAAGGCTGAAATTGACTTCAATGTGAGACTAAGAATTCAGAAGTGTGCAGAATGGTCAGAAGACTTAAATTAGGCAAAAAATTGACCGCACATACCATCGACCATATGCTCACTTTTAACATGTTGGATCTCTAAAAACCTGATTTCTCGGAAAATGTATTCTAAACTAAAAAAAATTATATGACAAATATAAAAGATATTACCAATTGCTAAATTTGTAACATACAACGTTTTGAGCTTCACCCATTATTGTATTGTTTTTAGGAAATAACTGGGTTGTTTTAAGCAATAATCTTCGCTTTTAACGCATTATCTCATGAATCTAACGAGATCAAAATTAAATGATTTAATTTGTAGGCCAAACCCATGTTTGGGGGTGCGGCCAATACAAATAATTGACATGCAGCATATGAATTTAGGCCAAAGAACTTTTGAATTTGGGGTTACATGCTAACAGGGTCGGGTATTGAAAAGTTCGTTACAGACAAACTCCTGCACTAACTCATTTATTTTTGTATCGAGGGGTCGGTTCCGTCGAAATGCGTAGCACATCGCGAGCGTAACGCATTTGAAGAAGGCAAATACAGAAAATAAGAGGAGTTCTTTATCTTTTACGTACAGCATTATTCTTCTCACCACACACGGCGAAACGCAAGGTTTTGTTCGCGGCTGCATTCCACAGCACATTCTTAAAGCGTTACAAGGGGACTTACGTCCTTCATAAAATTATCTTATAACTAACAGAGCTTGTCATAGCTCTTAAGTTATGTTTAAGAATCGCCAAATCATGAGGTTGTTACTGCTCTTTAAATCGATTTGCATTCTAGTAAAACTGAGGTGTAGTCCAGTCAAACTAGACAAAAAAATAGCCTTCAATCGGAAAGAAATATTAAAGGAACTTTATGACGCACAAAATAAGTCGGGTGGGCTTAGAGCCCTCACCTGGTGGGCGTGTCATCGTTTCTTATAGAAATTTTTTAATTTTTTTTTTTTATTTTTTTGCTCAAAATACGAATAAATACTTCTAGTTTGTCAGAAAAACACGGATTTCGACTGCCCTTACGCCTAATTAAGGGAGGAAGAAAAAGAATTACATATATAACAATAGATAATGTACACAAAACTCTATTCTAGATTTGGATTCTATGGTTTTTCAAAATTATTGAATTTGGTCCAAAAAATTCCTTCCTTGCGCAATTTTTGTCTTGATTTTTAAGGGATTTAGGGGCTGGTGATGACGCATGCTTCTTTTATGAAATAAATTAAAAAATCCTAAAGGGAATAAATGAAAATACTTTTCAGATGGAAAACAAAAAGAAAACTCCTGCATCATCGTCTTGATTTTCAAGCTAAAGCCTCTTTTAAATGGAAATAAGTCAACGTTTTCGCCAAAAGCCCATTATCCGACCGATTTTCTTCTTATAAGGAAGAAAGAATCCTTTCGCAAAGTTTGATCGTTAGCTTTAGCTTTTCATACAAATTTGTTCTAAAGGCTTATATGTTATATGTTATACTTGAGTTATCACCTTTGAAGTCGAATTTTTTACTCTATAAGAGAGGTACAAAGCTGTCTTTTTGTATTCGAAGGTGGTGTTAGGTTAAGGCCTATTAAAGTACTGGTGTCCATTCATTTAATTTTGTCATAATGTGTTAACTGACTCTTGGAAAATCCTTTAACCTAGTCCTTTAACCTTGTTAGAAATTAATTAATTAATTCATTATTAGAAATTAATTAAAAAATATTCAATCATTCTAATGGCAAAGTCGGGCAACTAAGTC
This sequence comes from Neoascia interrupta, assembly GCA_947623515.1. NCBI lineage: Eukaryota > Metazoa > Arthropoda > Insecta > Diptera > Syrphidae > Neoascia > Neoascia interrupta. Next base: position 215,989,882 of record OX392463.1, on the reverse strand, counting down.
TAGCGATAATAGGCCACAGCGCCTTTAGTCTTCCGGTTAGTTTTGTTAATAGTTTGTAGCTAAGGGTGAACCGCAATAACTGGTTTATTCACTAAATTAATTAAATACACATTTATTGTTTAATGTATGAAGAGTTTTTTTGATTTGCGAAGCTCAGTCTATGGCAGCTATGAATGAGGTACCTACAGGGACCTACAACTGCTATTTTTGTATATTTAGGAAATGTTAAATTTATAACATTGAACAGGACAAAAATTGCAGCAATTTAAATTGTTATAAGATTTATGTACGAACAACGCTGATGGAAGGTAAACTACTCCATGACTCGAATTGTCCAGGCTCGTTCTTGACACTTATTAAAAAAGACCAATCACATTGACTTCAGTAGGCAACAATCATTTATTACAGCATCTGCTGACTCAACCTTTACAAAGTTTCCATACATACCTATTTCTTCATCCCTGTTCGACTAGAAATCGGATCGAGTTTATGTGTTCCATAGAAACCAGTAGCTGAAGAGTTCAAAATTTCGTCTAATTTCGCAAAAAGCTCAACAACTAACCATACCTTTAAAGGGCAGGAGGCTACGCTTGCTGTCTTAACACTTAATGAATTCCCCTCTCAGAAGCAATTCATCCGAAGGCGATATGATATTTTATTGAAACTAGCACGAATCTTAGCTTTGAAGATAAAAAATGTATTCAAATAAATACGATCGATTTTTCGCAGACAACCCTGCACTAAAAATAAATACATAGAGTGGCGCAACAGCTCGAGATGAACCAGGGCCAGCTTCTCAACAATGTATGCTGGTGTGTTAGTTTCTTTACATACAAGGGGACCTGCAATTTTTTGCCGAATCCGAACGGCACTTTGAGCAGTTTTTCAAGACAAGTAATACTCTCGAAAGGGCGTGTCAGACCCTCTCGGAGGTGGGGACCGTGAAAGGAACGAGTCTTTTTTTCAGTGACAATGGTAGGATTCGAACCCAGACCTCTGGCATAGTAAGCACACAAACTAACCGCTACGCCACGGCACCCTACACTCAAACTTAACTTAAAACAACCTCTTCGAGGCAACTTTAATTAAGACCCCTTTCAATTAGGCATTCAAGAACTTTTATGCAATCAAGAGCCCATAGGTGAAAAACATTCCTTCCTTAGTAGACATCAAGCGGAGCCAATTTGTTTGTCTGCTTTTTTCTAGGAAACTTCCCTAGAATGTGTGTCACACATTTCAACTTATTTATTAAAATTTCATAACTCATACTCAGCGGTGTGCTATCAACCGATCTGTTCCCAAGTTCATCCCAGTGCTGCACTTAATATTTCCATAAATATTCCATTGCAGTGTAGCGCGTTCATAATTATACCCGTCCAGACAGAACGTCAAAAGGAAATCTATCTGAAGCATTCCGCGCTCGTTTCCTTGAGCCGAGCAAATCAATTTCCTTCATTAAGTTTTTATTTATAACATCGCATATAAGGCATGGCTGTACCGTTTCACTAATTATGCTTTATTGCACCTGACTAACTAGCATCGTTCTGTTCATTAAAGTCAACAAAACATCGCACAGAACAAACGCTTTTGACAGGTAATAAAACCCCCACCCCGAGCTGAGCTAACGAATCCAAATTGCACTGCAGTGCATCCAGCTGCGAGACGATTGGTTTCCCATAGCCAGGCGGGCATCACCCATCCCAGTGGACTGGAAAATCTATTTTGTTTATGAAATTCCTGGACCTGATACAGGGTGTGTCTGTGTGTGTGTCTGTTTTTCTATGATTGACCACAGCAAGACTCACAAACCCGGCTGAAAGCTAAAAAAAAACACAGCATCTGAACCAAAAAACCCATAAAAACAGTTGTTCGGACGTCATTATGAGATGTTTCATGGTGCCAGATTAATAACCACACTCACAGAGGGGGGCAAATACCACCAAGTTTTTGTTTCCCTATCGTTGATATAAAGGGAATCCAACGGATGGAAAAAAAAAACATAAAAGAGCAACTTTTTCAATTCCAGTCGTACCTAGATACTGGTGCAATTGCGACAACGCAACCGATCGATAATCGCCATGACTTTGACAGATCATACATCACTTTTTTTTGTTTCTCTGTATCTTCTGCAACAAGCACTCCTTGTTTACTTGACAGCGGTAGCTGCTTCTGTGGCTGCGTTGTTGCACAAATTTGTATCAATTAAGCTATTAAGTGTTAGCAGCCGACTAGTCCCACTCGTTCTTATGTCCGCGTTGGGTTCAGCTGCTGTTTTATGATCACACGTTGTGACCGTACAAGGATGACACGAAACAAGATTTCTGTCACTGGATGCGTTCTGATTGGTGATTATTTTATATTCGAGTGTGTAGCTTGGCTTAACAGCACAACAATAATCACCGCTTATACGAAGATAAGGCAACTTTACCAGTAATTTGCGAGATCCAGTTGGTCTAGATTGAGTATTAAACATCAAGCTATTGTAAAGCAGTATCTTGAGGTTATATAAAACTCACCGAGAAATTTTGTCATAAACAAAACTGGTTTGAGTGACACGCATTTTTACCGGTCGCAGCTAATAATGAAACAATTAGCGTTCATTGTGAAGAAGGAAGGGGCAGTTTTTCAGTTAGTTGTAGAAACAAAATGAGCCTGGTTAATCCGGGTAGCAGTATTTCAGTACAGGATTAACCCCGTCAATAAAGTCATAGAGATCTTTCACTCTCGAAACCATACTGACTCTCTAAACAGTACTTTCTTACAAAACTAGAAAGTTCGTCTGTAACGAACTTCTAATTACCCGACCCTCTTTACCCGTTAACACCAAATATTAAAGTTTTTTGGCCTGATTCCGTATACTGTATGTCAATGATTTGTATTGGTCACGCCCAAATTTTTCCTTAAGTCATTTTTTTCCTAAATACGCCCCCTAAAAGTGAGCGGAGTTCAATGCTTTGTATATACGAAATAAACTTAGTAAACGGTAATATCTTTAATATTTGACAAACAATTTTGTTCGATTTAGAATTAATTTCCCGAGAATTCAGGTTTTTAAAAGATTTATCTATTTTAGTAACTTTCTAAACCAGATTAAAAGTTTCTTAAATATAGGATCTATTTTAGACACTTTTCAAAGTAAGACACTCAGAGCAATCGTTAATGCTCCATGGTACATTAGAAATAGCGATCTACATCGAGATCTTGGAATCGCAACCGTGATTATGACGAGGTAACAAACTTTGCTCACAAACTAAGTACTCGAACTTTGGATCAGACCAGTCTTACACGCCGACTACAACGAACGAGACCGTTGGATCTAGTGGCTTGAGACGAAACCGCACAAATTGACTAGGTGCTTTCGTTGAAAGGCAGCCTGCCACACACGATTACTGCAGAAGCTTAATGCCACCGGACCAACAACCGTTTTTTCGCGAAAACACGCAAAAACTTTTCCTGTTTTCGTATAACCTCGAGCTTTTGGTAGTTTTCGATGAGTGGTAAGATTTCATAAACAAACGAACCTTTTGACCCCTTCTGATTCAGAATCACCCATTCTGTTTTGACAGCTGAATCTTGCTGTCAAAAAAAGATTCAGTTCACATTTGTTTCTCTAGGACGGTAAAACGAAAAAAAAACGCTTTTCAATTTCTGTTAGTTTGTGGGTAAGTATTGTACACTAGTATTATACAAAGCCAAATAAAATGCCCTTTTTAAGAGAAAATAAAGGAAGCTGGGGAAAAAGAAAAAATGTGCGTATCCGCGCATGGAAAAGGCTCGGCTAAAGGCAGACTCGCCATTAATAGTCAAAATAGTTATTATTGTTTTCACACTAGTTTGAACACTCGTTTCATTGTAAATTATTGTTTTTAAACATTCGAGCTCCTTGTTTTTCTTTGTTTACGAAAGCCAGTTAACAATTTTGCGATTGGTGTCAAAGTGACTGAAATGTCAACCAAACCTTGGTCGTGTTCAGTGTGAATGAATCAATGAGTTTTCCTTAACTTTTTTCCCATCCGGTGTGAAAAGGCATTAAGCTATTTGTTAAGGAAACTTAGTCATAGTCTGACGGAAAAAGGAATGTTTTTTAGTGAGTAAGAATATCACACTAAGCACTCGCGGCTGGTCCTCGTAGTGCCTGTGAAAGTTTTTCCTCCCCACGGAAAAAAAAAGTTTTCGGATAAAGTGCGTGAGCTTAGAGCTAGAGTATAACTTTGCTACAAAGTCTGTTCTTAGGATAACGCTGGTCGGGGTTGAACTTTTTTTACGTTCTCAGGTATTGAGTGTATGACATCGTTGTTAGCATACATATGTATGTATAGTACACCAGCCTCTGGAATCCTGCACAATTTATAGACTCTTGAGGTAACCTGAGCTTATCATAATGTGCCATCCGCAAAATATTTCCACTTGACTCCGTCAAACTTCAATGGGAATCTCAAAATCTTTGAGGATAGGAAACCGTCGTTGAGTGTCGACGCGGGTACGAACTCACCATTACAAGAAGGCACACTCTACCATCAGTAACTATCAACCAACACTGCAACAACAAAGAAATTAAATAAATGTCTGCCATTTGAATACGTTTGGAATTGGAGATTGCTGTCGATTACAGGCGCGGAGTTGTACGGAACGAACGAAATTTATGCTGTTTAGCCATCTTCTCAGAGCCCCCCCCTCTTGTAAGGTTGCAGATTTTCTAATCACTCGGAGCGAAAATCGATACGACGGTTGGTAAGAGCGCGGCATCAAATTGAGGCGTATCCCAGGTATACATACACACACGATTTTATACCTTCGGGTGGTAAGATCCACAAAGATTCTCCTTCCAAAAGGGATTTCCTTCTACTGATTTGTTTTCCGGTGTATTGTGTCGACGAAACTTCCTCCTTTGCTTGCCCCACTTCCTCACCACAACACTACATTGTCGGCTTTGTCTCTTTTTAAGGAGTGCTCCTCTCCGGTGGAGAAGCTTCAATGCTCAACCATTGAACACAATCACGAATTACGATCTGGAAATTAATTTCTACGTATGCGAAATACGAGAAACAATCGGAGGTACATTCGAACAAACTCGTGCCATCATCATGGGTGCTGGCTGCACGGTGATGGGGCCAGGGCCAGGCGCCCAGGAAGCTCCCAAGAACGATAAGAAAATCGAATTTCCTCGCAATGGTGTTTTCTGCCGAAAATGTGTTTCCTCTCAGAGTAGATACTATGCGGGGACAACGGATGATTCAAGTTTCAAAACGGTAAGGGGCTGTACAATATTATAAGTTAGGCTATGGGAAACGAAAACCAATACCTACTTACGTTCGTTCCTTTGTTATTCATAACCGCAAAACCGGGAAGAAGAAGACCCGCCTGGAATCGGAAAAGCAACGTTTTCACAAGAAGAACAAACACCCAAATTGAAGTGCTCTAATGGTGTAGGTTGTGGGGGCAACCCCCTCATACACAAGGGTATCGATTTAATGATATTCGGGACGAATGTTGGTGTAGGCATACGCAAATTAATCGAAATGAATGGGAGGAAATGGGTAAATCTACTGAACCTATAGTAGTAAATTGTTTTAAGAAGATTTTCTCCAATTTGCACAGAGTTTACGGGGAGCTATTAGGGCATTGCATTCATTTAGAACTAATGGGGATGGTGGTGGATTTATGTATCTATGAGTTTGAAGATTTTAAAGTTTAATGGCATTCTTGGTGCAACCGGATGATTAGATTGGATCGAAAGGTTTTGAATATTGCTTGATGTATATTTATACTTCCGCACTTGTAATAAATTTGTACAGGAAATTTTACGCCTTCAGTTGATAAATAAAAATGAAATTTCAGACTTCATTTTAAAGAGGCCCATAAATTTGGACAGTAATTTATTCCAAGCTACTGAAGCTTTTCCAAATGTGGCTCGAAATGTTTAAAATAAGTTGCATTTTGACAGCAGGTGCGGGTACCATGAAAAAAATTGATTTTACCTCTCCTCTGATAATTAACTATCTACTCAAGTAGTTTTTTTAAGTGAGTGTAAAGATAAACATAGTTTTTTTTATAATTAGCTCGTGATCAAGGGGCTATGATTACCCTTAAAATTCGTAGCAGATAGAAGAGAAAATAAGTTATGTATTCAATACCAACACAAATGCTGATGAGCCAGTTAAGGAACATGGAAACCCTGCACAGGAACACCAAAACTTACCCCCGCAAGTGTTATGCCATTACGTAAAAAGCAATGATAAAACTAGCAGAGTACTCCATTGTTGTCCATTCTATTCGCATAAATGGAAGAGAAAAAGGTTTAGTATTCGGCCGACCCTAACCTTAATTACAGACGCCAAGCAGAGAGCCGCTCATTTTGGAACAGAAGCTCCTGGATTTTTGTTTGTTTGCTGGCTTTGTTCCGCGCCGGATATTTTCCATACCGGTATCAGTTGGGAAGCTCCCAATTATGAACCAGAAACCTCAGATGGGGTTTAGGAGGTAAAGTATCCAGTGAAAAAAGCGATAAGTACCTAATTAAGTGATAGCGTACCTACGTCCTTTTGGTCCTAAATTTCGAGACGGATAGTCTGAATGAAAAGTAAGAACAGCATGTCAGAAAATGGATTCACTAACGACTCACAGCCAACATTAACCTGTCTTATAAAAGATGTCAATTTGAGGCCGATAGTTGACTTGACGCTGAAATGTGATGGCAATATATCATTCATTTGTCAAAAATTTGAGAGTAATCCGATAGATCCACTTTCTGACAGTTTAGAGGTGGTTTGGCAAAATATGATCATTCCACTCATACGCACCAGTTAATTTATGGAACACGCTTTTTCGGAAACGTGTTCCTATGACACTTTGAGCCGTCAAGAACGGCTTGTATTGACAGCATAGGGGTCTCCTGGGCCTATAAGTAACCTTGACGAAAACAGGAAACAACTGGCCTTAAAGAAATCAATGATCGTCGCGCTCCTCAGCCCAAGCCCCGCAGTTGCCCCACAATCACTATATCTACTTTTTGCTATTGTCGCACTTATGGTAAATTTTTTTCCGTATGTGCGGTCCAGAACGGTATAGGTACTTACTGGGAAAAATGGCTTAAAACATTAAGATAGGAAACAATGCGAGATTCAAAACCATACTTCAGATATGTCTCCCGGGGCACTTCCCGGGTTGTCTCAGTTGTCTTCTAGGCACCTCTGCTCTGAGGAATATGGTGCCATCGTTTGAACACCACCATCATACTAACACCCATAATATAACCCCTGTTAAATTGCTCCCCAAAATAGCCCCATGCGACATAAGAATTATAACTGCCCTTATCGAGGAATTACATAAAATCTAAAAGTGTTGGCATTTTTTTATGAAGACAGTGAAATTCTACTTGAGACGCCGCGCCGGTATAGAGCTCGCAAATAAGTCAGGTGCCGATAATCTCTTCCTGGAAGAATAAGGATTATCTTTAAGAACGTCTGCACTTTTATTGATGCTTCTTGCTACACTTACCAAAATTTTATTTCGATTACTACACCTTATTGAGACTGCATGTCAAACCAAAAACATTTTCTGGAAAGGAAAGGCCAGCATTTTGTGGCCTCTATTCGAAAATTATGTTGGAAACAAGGATAAGAGCTAAAATTAACGCTTAGCTAAATCAATAAGTGCTGAATGATATACCCTAAATCTTACCCTTAATTCACAAATATGTATCCTCCTTATGCGACTTTATCCGCATCGTCTTAACTGGCCTCGTTTAGTTAGAGGGCTCATGTTTTGATAGAATTTGTCGGTACAACCTACACGCCCACAGAATAACCTGATGAAAAGTTTTTAGATCCATGTAAAGTTTAGTTCGTTTTCAATGACTCATAACTTGTGAATTATATCCTCAGGAAGGCTTAAGGTGCCTATGAAAAGCACGAGCCCCATATGACTAAGCATGATATTTTATTTTTCTGATTTTTTTTTTCAATTTTTTTACAGATGTTCAGGCATTGGAGCAGAGAGGAGCACGTCCTCCACATTCTAACCAAATGAACAGCTCACATAAAAATTGATCGCTTTCCAAGCAGGATGTTTCAGAAGCACCATAATAATTTCTAACAAGCAGCAATTATAAATTTCCATTTCAAAATTCAAATGGTTTTTTGTTCTGAAAAGATGTCACGTTCCGCATTTAATGTTTATTTCAAGGAAACCTTAATGTGAATCCTATAAACGCCACCACCGCACCCAACCTGTCACACACATTATGTACCTCCTACGAACAGGCACAATCTTAAGAAACGTATAGAAACGCTTAGATCATAATGTGTCAGGCTGTTGTAGATAGGCCATCATAAAAGAGCCACTCGTATTCACCGCCGCAATTACGGTGGTCACCGCCGAGGTAGTAGCACAGAAAGTAGCTTCTGTTAAGGTCGACATTTTTGCTAACATACGCAGACACACACATGTTACGAGGATACAGAGTATCTATGCAGTTGCCTCGCAGAATGGTACCAGCAAGTTGGTGCGGACACCTTTAAGCAAAACGTGATAAGAATAAATAAGCGACAAGCTTTCTAGACACGAAAAGTGGGTATGATCCATCCTAGGAACTATTGTCTTCCTGGTGGGCACACAAGTTGATTTCGTCTTTTTTTTTTTAATTTCATGGAGTGTAATGTGCATTCGGCGAATGTCAGTAATTGCTTTCCCTTCAGCGTAAATGACAGGAAATTTGTAAGGTACATCCAATCCGAAGGTGTAACTGACATTGCGCCATGTATGGCTGGGGCTACACAAGTCGCGTGGGAGGTCTAATGTGCGTGTGATGTGGCATCACCCGACTGACTCGATTTCAGTAAAAATTAAAGTTAACCTTTCCCCGCACACTTATTATGCATAAAAGTGTATAGACGTTGTAACCTCAACCGCACAATATTCTGGAAAATAATTTAATTAACTCACCGTGGATGGGCAGGATCCTCGCCATTCATCATATTCTGGTGGAAAACTACCAACTGGCTTTAGTCATCCATAAATTATTCACTGCGTATCCTATGCACGTATATACTTCACCGACAGACCTAGAATACGTGTAAAGGGGGTTCGCAGAGCGCCTCCACCCCCAAAGGTGTTCCAGTTCAGTGTTCTCGACTGTACACAACACAAAACATGTTTGGCGGCGGGCACCGCGCTGTTCAGCTTAAAACCCATTGAACGCGAAAAATTCAATTAGCCGGGTGGATTCCACTTCGCAGCATCTAACAGCTGGCATTTCATCCCAGGGAACTCGGAGAACCAGGTTGGTGGTTTGGATCTGTGTGTGCTTTGATAATAATTTCATTACGATATCTAGCGTCCTTATCGGTGGTAGTACGTCCAAGACCGGTCCATCAATTCAAACCGACTCGACCGTAGCTAGGTCCAAACTGGGAGCGATTCTGGACTCTGGGTGCAGCAATAAATAATTCTACGGGGGCTTGAGCCAGTAACTGGCTTTTATCATTTTGTTTGTGTGCTTGTTGTTCCCAACTAATAGCGCGCAATTAAATCACGTGGGCAATGGCTAATTTTGTGAATTAATTTCGTCCATGTCCTGCGAGTAGGCACCTAGTGTGCAATCTCATCGCCACGAGACATCATGTGGAGGAGAATGGAATGTGAGAGGTACGAGTATATCTATGCTATGGACGGTGCTACGGTGCTCTAATTTTATTCGAAATGGGTGTGCTTAGAGTACGGAATGGATGGACTTGTCGACTGCTACCTCCTTTGAGTATGTTGGGTTCATTTGGAAGGTAAACCTTATTGCAGAGAAATTTTGATTATAGCCTGGATCTTCCTGGTTTGGGGTATCTGGATGTCTTCAGTATCTTTCATTGCTTGTTGTTAGATTTGAATCATTTTTCTAAGGGTATGAAGATTGTTAGAAAGAAGTTTTATCAGGCTGGCATTAAGGCGAGGCTCTGATGTGAGCTGAGAGATTGTTAAGCCATCCTACCTTTACTAAATTCCTACCGATCGTATTGTAGTTGTTACACATTTGTCGTTTATATGGACTTCGGAATGAATTCGAAGATCAAGCGTTTGTTTTATCCATATCGTTTTGTATTAAGGCAAGACGCGGTGGCCTATAAAATCTTTGGTCGAATGCGTCTAACCATCGTGTATCTACGGCTTAGACGTGCATATCCCAATGTCATGGCTTTATCCTTACTAAATTCCCTAGAACTCATTTTATCTTAAATTTTGAATGCTGTGAATGGTATGAAGTCTGGATTTTCATGTCGAGAACCGCATACATGAAACATTTACTTAAAGCGCAGCTCTTATTCCCTTAAATAATTTTCTTTACAATCAGTGACAAAAATGTTCGCTTAGATTTGGATAGAGTTTTTTTTCTTTAATATTTAACGTCTTTGGTGTTCACTGTCAACTCTGAATTATTCGACTGTTCCATAATTTCCAGTTCCACAATTTTGCAAGAGGGTTTAGTTTAACAAAGAGTATGGTACACCGAGGAAGTTGTGGAAAACCCATGAAACGTTGGGTGGATAACGCATGAAAGCTTTTATTCTTCTCGAATTCTAAGCTTTTCTTTTTGTGAATCCGAACGGCACTTTGAAAAGTTTTTCAAGACAAATGATACGCTCAGATGGCTTGCCAGACCCTCGAGGAGGTGGGGACCGTGTGCCAACTACGCCACGGCACCCCAGATGTTGCACTTACTCACTGGACTCATTTTCGAACAGATCCTGAACTTTGTAAACGACCTCAGCTCTCAACGATCAACTCTCCATCGCTTTCTTCATTCTGCACACGCGACGACTAACGTTCGACACACAACAGGTCGAGTCTGCTGAGAATCCAACCATTATTTCAATGATGAAATGCCATTTTTGAAGGTTTTGAAGGATGCAAGACTTTGGTTAAAGGAGACGCGCTATGGGAATCTGCAAGGATAGAAATAAAGGCAAGGACAAAAAGGTCAGTGCCAAAAAGTGGCACGGATTACGTATAGACCAATGCTTAAATTGTTTGGTTTGTAATTTAGGGTTTATTTAAGGAGGATGGAGCATATGCTAATATATGATCTTGTTCAGGCCGAGTCAGGCTAAAGATCATTCAAATCTTTGAAGAAGTATTTGCTTAGATTTTTCTTGCTCAAGGCCGATAAAAAAAGGCTCTTGGGTTGGGTACCTAAGTACAAAGCAAAGGAACTCAAGGCAGAAATACCGAATAAGCCTAAGTAATATTAACGCGAACTTTGAACACACACACATACAGTGTATACCTTTAAAGCCCAGTGCAGGGCTGGTTTAAACCAGGGCATTTAATACCACCATTATTCGGTATCAAATGCCCTGGTTTCAAATGCCATCAGCAGTTTCTGTGTGCGTGGTTAACTCCATGGAAAGCCAGTGCCTAAACGTACCTAGTAACTCTTTTTTTAACCAGAAGGTTAAACAGGTCTCAAAATTTATGAAATTTTCAGTTACTTTCAACTCTCAACTTACGATTTTCGTTTGCTTGTATATATTTATTTATTCTTTATTAAGCCATTTTAGCTGTCTTGAATTAGACTTATCCTTTACTGTGTGTACACACTTGATGAACAACTCTCAACTTTCAATAATCTTTTTACTTTTGGGATAATTTAAGCATTTTGTGCGAAGCTTTCTTTTGAAATGTATTTCCATGACAAATAAATCAACTGAACTGATCGCCTTTTTAAAGTGTGCCCACTCATGCTTTTAAATACCTACCTTTTATTATAATCACTCAAATTTACATAACCTTTATTAAAAAAAGCTCACTGGGCTTTAAAAAAAAACCATAATGAATCCATAAATAACCCAGAAGCACTAAAGTGTATTAAATTTTCATAAATTCTTCTTCTCCTGCCATCTGCATTTGTCCACAGCTTCCTCGAGCTATGACCTTAAACTCAAACAATTTATAGTCTTCCTCAGCACAGAGAATGTTGTGTACTTGAACTTTTTCATCAAGCCCCTGGCATATTGCTCAATGGTCGATAAATATCGCAAATCAACAGAAGCCTATTTACTCCCACTTATTGTTCAAGCACAGATGATGCCAATTTCCTAGAACCACACCAGCAAGGACTCTGTGTTTAGTTACGCCCCACAGAGTGTGCAAAAGGGCGCACCCACACAAGGCAAAGAAGATTTCACTTCCTATATTTCTCATAAGCAGTCACCTAAACTTTCTTATCCTTACGACCGATTAAAACTTAAATACTTTTACCACCCACTGCCACCCTCGTAAAACTAAAGAAAACTTTCTTCTTGGTGTGTGAAGAGATGACAACAACGGCACCCCGGTAAAATCCCCAAATAATTTTCCACACCTCGCTGCCACCGCCCACAGCTCCGGGAGGCCAGGCTCGAAAAATAAAACCACAATCGCGTGGAATGAGGAATTGGAGAGATGAAGAAGAATGATTCCCGAAATGTGTCACCCTCTCAAAATCATAGCGAATGGGATCTTTTATTTTTATTTTTTTCTCTTAACTGCTTTTCCCAGTTTTCCTTCATGCTTGTATATATTTCGTTTACTTTATGTCCTCAAGTCTCATTGAGTTACGGAGTTGCGGGCTCCACGAGGAGGCCCAAACAAACTTTTGCAGTTCCATCCTTTGTGACTGACTTTTCCTTTCTCCAGGACGATATTCATCTTAAGTTATTTTCTCAAGGAGATATCAAGGGATCACGAGATTAGGTCGGAACAGTTTCGTCCTGCCAAAGTTATACTTGTCTTGGATATATCTCTTCAAATGGGAATAATTAAATGTTCTTTTCTATTATGGGAATTTTCGCAGGAAACTATATATACGTTTCTGTCCTTTTGTTTCGAAGGAGCCACGTTTTTTTTTCCTTATGCCACGAAATCCCAATAAAAAGTAAGAAGGTGTGAACCTATCAAGTATTAAACAATGAGCAAAAGACCATGCGGCATGGCACTCAGGGAAATAAGTCCGGTCCATAAGGCATTTGTAAAGTCTACTGTCAGTCGTCTGCGCGAGATCCTTCTACCGCCACCTGCGTTCTTGTTTCTCACACCTTGATTTCGCACTTATGATTCCAAAAGGACAGCTTCTGCAGTGGACCTTAGTCTAGAGTTTTAAAGGACGCGCAAAATGACGAAACTCTTTTGTCCTCAATTCAATGATACGACTGGATTCCCCAGCGGAGTTCGGGCCAGGGATTCAATAAGGCACGCATCCGTGTGTGTGTTGGTGCGAAATAATATCCTTGCATGGCGAACAGTCGGTAGGGTATTGAATTTCACGCTTTGCCACTTGGTCTGAATGGAATTTCACATTTGCGATTCCCCGGGGAACCTCGTCGAGCGCGTTAACACTCATATGGAAGGGCTTTTGTTTTCAAGCCATGTACGTGTGAGGTGTACCGGGGGACCACCCCTATTACTTAGGTACGTGAGATATGTGCTATTACTTAAGAATACAAGTATTTTGGGTATTTTTTTTCGGTTCGCTTGCGTATATTCTGTTGAATTTCAATGTGTTCTGGTGGAATTCCAATGTGTTTTGGCCAAGAATTTGTATTGTAACCTTAAAAGCATTTGAAAGGGTTCATGTAGACGGCGCGGAACTTGTGAGGGTTGTCTGTCCACATACCCCGATATATCACTGATTGCATCATTCAAATTTGGCGAAATGGAAATTTTATACCAATACTTATTCCAAACGGACGCGAAACATTTATTTATTAGTGTAAGCTTAAGGGTGCACCGAGGTGTCACAAAGCCAAAATTAAGAAATATGAGCGTAACATCATTGGAGTCCGGCGAAGAATCTTTCTTCTAAAAGTGTCAAGTTATCGAATTATTGTATTGTTCTCGTAGAACACTGTCAGTTCACTCACTAATAGTTTTCTCATGTCTAATTGAAACAAACGTCGAAGAAGGAGAGCCTTCTAAATTCAAACGAAAAGCCCCTTTTAATATTTTCAATGCTCACAACAGCTTTGTTTTGCCTGCTATGAAGTTTTAAATTATTTCAGGAAATCTTATACCGACGAAGCACAATTCCATTAAGTGTAACACACCTACATTGCGTATATTTACCACCCACGCACACCTCTTATATGTGTGCGTAAAACAGTAGGCTCACAGAGAGGATAATGGATTCTAATATCTTCCCTCACATTGCAAAAAAAAAGAACACAATGTGGAAGGACCTTTCGTTCGTATATAAGCTAAATCCCTTTGGTCTGTTGGGCTTGCCAACTGGAGCAGGCATAAGGAATGTCATCATGACAGCGTATAGGCAAAGAGGCAAAGTTTGTTGTACGTCTCAAGAGGCCACTTACCCGCCAGAGAACATTTCTAGGACTGTTGAGAGTCCTTTTCGACGCCATACCTCATTTGTTGCAGATTTTGTATTTCGTAAAAACAATTGACACGGTCATAAAGAAAACCAACAAAACACACATATACACCCATACATTTGGCTAGCTATGTGGTAAGGTAACAATCTTCCTGCGTGTTCTATCAAAATTCATTACACTATGGATGTAGCAGTCTTGAACCAACGCAATTTATTTGAAGTCATGTAATCCACTTTGTCTGGCAGAGATTGAAACGACTATAATGCTTGAGTTATTCAAGGAGTACCTGGAAAGTTAGCATCCTAAATTACAGGCTTCTGCTGGGAATGACTCCATGCAGGGAAAGGTGAAGGTTGTGTGTTTTTTAGGATGTAGGAACGCCTACAAGTGTGTCGTTACAAGTAACTTTTACGTATTTAACCATTTCGTCAGGGAAATTTAAAAGCTTTCTCATGCAGAGGATTATTTCTTTGTCAAGTATCAATTAGCCGTTACCTTTTCAAAGGCCTTGTTAGACGACTCTAATCTACAACTAAGCTTTAAAAAAATGGGGCCTTAACAACTTATTTGCCATCATTATTTTTTCTTTTTCGTTTGACAGAATTATTATTATTTTAAGCCTCTCCAAAAACTGCCTTAGAAATTGGGTATTACTCTTTGTGGCAACCAACATGCAGGCACGACATATTTGAGTTGGTTGGTAAAAATTGTAAAGCGTGCTGGCTAGATCATATAGTGAAGCAGAAATCTGTTATTCTGAAGGTCGCACGTTCGGTCTTTCCGGTCCCACATCAGGTGTCATCGTATCACACTTTTTTTATGCCGGTCCGAGGTTTAAATAATACTAATTTATAGTTTAAAACACAGTGAAATAATCATCGCATACGTAGGGTCCTATAGATCCCTAGGACCTTTTAGAGATATGATCGAGACCGCCGGGTAAATCGGAGGGTTCATCCATCCGTCCGTCCGTCCATCCGTCTGTATGTGTGAAGGTTTTAGGTCTTTAAAATCAAGCTAGAGAGCTGTAGCTTGATAAGTGGCTTGGTTCTTTTGTTGCACAGACAAAGTGTAAAAATTGACTAAATCCGTCTACAGCCACGCCCATTACTGGTTCTAATGTAAGATAACCTCTACTTCACATTATATACACAAGTTTATAACAGACGAACATATGCACTTACTCACTTGTTTTTATACTCTACCCAGGGTATATAAGGTTTGATATATAGTTCCCAAAGCAGTAAAATAATCGCCGTAGAACCCTAAGACGTTTTAGAGCTATGAATGGGACTGACGCACGCACGGGAGAATCGTTTAAGCTATGTCCGTCCGTCCGTCCATACGTATACAACTTTTAGGCCTTAAATTTTGAGCTAGAGAGCTAAAAGCTCATAAGTTGGCTGGAAATCTAGTCTTTCAGACCAAGTTTGAACATTAGCTAAATGCTCACAGACACGCTCACTGTACCCCTGTATGTGCGACCATCTCCAATTTAAAAAAAAAAAAACATTTTTTCAAATTTTAACTATGCCACAAAGTTGCTAGCGTACTCGATTTTGGTATGCAGAATAACTTTGTAATTTTCTTTCTGGTAGCATAAAAAATTTGCCCCTTTTATTGACCACGCCCGCGTTTTTAAGGGATTTTAGCTTAAATTGACTGTTTTTCAATAAATATATATGAAATTTGACTAAAAATTATACGACAGTTGTAGAAATTATAAAAGGTTTTCCAATTTTTTTGCATGTTATATCGTATATGCCTTCGCCCACTTTTGTGGGCGTGGCGTTAAAAAAAGTGATTTTGTTTTAGTTAATAAGGCGGAGTTTTAACCCGAAATATATGCAACCACAACCATCTAGTATAAAGCATTCAACAGTTGTATTTTTATATCTTTATATTCCGCCCACTTTTCGGAGGCGTGGCAGTTTCTTTTTTTGGTAGGGTAGGGTCACAGACGGACTGCAGTTTTTACATACGCCCTGTTGCACTTTCCCACTTGTTTTTCTTACTTTTATTCCGACGATGCTCTTCGAATTATGCTGTATCCCTTTTTTTTTTAAATCTTTTGTCTCTTATTTTAACTAGTTTTAAGTAGATATTAATGTGTTAATGAATGTTTAATTTTATGAAGTCCAATTATGTAATTTGGCTCTAAGTACTCTAAAAGACCAAATCTTATTGCAAAATCTCTTATTTAAGTAACCGTAAGCAAAGGGTGAGAATAGGTGATTTCTAAACTAGCTGCAGAATTGTTTTATTAAGAGTTCCCCAAGGAACTGTTTTGGGCCTAATTTTATTATTCTTATTAAATAAAACAAAAGCCACTACTTATTCTCAATTTTTGGTCAACACATAACTTCAATAATTGTTATTTTCTAGTATTGTAAAGGAGAATAGAGTATATGTACTTCAATATCATTTGTTATACTGAAAATGAAATGTGACCACGCCCACATGGGGCGCGTTTATCGATTTTTTCGAAATATCAATCTCAATTTGAGCGTCCTAGGACAATTTTAATTTTTCATGCTAATAAGTAAATTGGGCGTGTCAGTGGTCTGATTTAAAAAATGTTTAAATTCGTACTGCCTCGGGACCTTAAAAGCCCAGATATGGAGTTTCGAAATCCTAGCTCAAAATTTAAGGCTTTAAAGCTACCAACAGGCAGACGTACGGACGGACGGACAGATGAACGGACATGTCTCGTTCGAATTACGATTCGGTCTCGATCATATACCCTTAAGGTCTTGGGATTCTGCGGTGATGATTTCTCTATGAATCAAACTAACTATACCTCCTATAGTATGGGATGGGGTATAAAAAACAGAGGCTCTCAAGTTTGAAAATTTAAACAGTTTTCGGGCTGCTATTCAACTGATTTTTGCTTGCAAGTGTTAAATTTAGTTAATAAGATAGAAATTGATCAGAAGTTAGAGACACTTTCTGGCACTGCCATTTCAGTAAAGCAACTTGAATGATTTAAGCCGAATATTTCAGCCCCGCTATATTATTCTTTTGAGTCCCGAAGAACTGTCTATGTCTAAAAAAATTTCAAAACGGTAGATGCTACCATTAACAAGATAATATAGGCGGACACGCGTTTTATTTTAGCTTTTTGCTGCATTTTTAGGGTTTAAGATCCATAAAACGACTATTTTTATTGTTTTATTTCGTCGCAATACAAATACATTTCGTCGCAATACAAATACATTAAATTCCAATTAAATCATTCTTTTTATGTTCCGTACTGTTTAGGATTTCCTTCTGGCTCTCGAAATTTTACGCCTCCAACTTGAGCTCTTCAGACGCTATCCTCAAGAGAGCTCATTCAAGGCAGCTTTTCATTAGCTTACTAAGGCGTACCTTACGAAGAACAACGATATCCAAAATATAAGAGTATTGACCATTTCACATGCATTTTTAATCTCTTTCATTCACAATATGTCACCATCATCACCCACTTTTATGTGCATAATATTAGACAAATATTAAAAGTTGGTTAGAAAAAATTTTGGCAACTGCACGTATGCTCCAAACACATTTCATAGATAAAGATAAGGGTTTGCTTGAGGACGGATTAAACCTCATCAAAAAGAGTTCCGCCTTCTTTCGGTCGAAATGTTTAACCGTCTTACCAGTTCAACGCTCCTTTGACGCCATAAAAGAGTTGTAAGAGCCTTAACAACACCAGAGGCAGGACTTTCGCCAACACCATAAATATGCTCTTCTAAAATTCTGTTCAATATTTGTATATTGTACAGGATTCAATATATTGTACAGGATTGAAGGTGTAAGGCGTGATCTACATAGACATTTACAAGGAAAGCAGAGAGCTCTGCCGACTGCGCCATTTGACAATCTCCATTATTCTGACGTTCTCCATATTGCTTATAACTACACGTACACCTTGATCATTTTAAGACCGTTGAAAGCCTAGGAACTTAGACAGAACAAAATACTCTTGGTCATCCGACTGCGCCATTCCCGAGCTTTGGGCAGAAGAAGTTGCTGTGACTCTTGCGGCGAATATGATAAACCTAGTGCAAAACCAAGTAAGGCAAAGCCAACAGAAGTCTTGTGAAATTATTAGGCCTTATATAAATTATTAACAATATATTTATATTGTGTCACCCAAAGATCCAAAAACTTGAAGCGGGTACACCGAGAAGCTTACCAAAATTATTCAATTAGGTACATAAATAATTTTTCCAAAACTCATCAAAGAGATTACCCGGCAGAGGTAAAAATCGACCTATCGCCCTTCGCCTATTAATTTAAAAGTAAATTTTCCAAATTCGATTAAAACTTAATTATAAATCAATACTTCTCCAGGGGAAGAAATATACCTACTCTCCCAACTCAAATTGGCATCAGGGGGAAAAAGCTAGGAACTGGGAAAAATTCCATCTAATTAAAGCTAATTAATTCAAAAATCTCAAAAAGTATACAGCACTTTCCCAAAATGCTAATGAAATGCATGAAAAAAAAGTGTGCGCCCTTTTTTACACCATTAGCATCTCATGTACGCCCAAAAAAATCTAATCATTTGATTTCCTATATGAAAGAACAAAAACACAACCTCACAAGTAAAAGCCAATTTTTTCGAAAGTACCAACAACATCATCCTAAGGATGATTGATTGATTTTTCCTTTTTTGTGTTCTCTCCTCCAAGAAGTTTGTAACGATTTCCTTCTTTAATGCGATTTACTTTGTCTCATTTACTCTTGAGAGCCGAGGAATGTACCTATTCACGAAGCTACCTTATGTACCCGTTGTCAGGGTCTCCAAAGAATTGCGTTTTCTTCTTTGCTTTTGCGGGACTCAGGGATCGGGAGATTTGAATTTGAGCCAGTTTCGTGTGACTTTTTTTATGGGTCCAAAGTCTCCGGGGGCCCGGTATGATGAATGATGAAGGAAGCTTTGTTTTTTTTTCCTTCGCAAAGCTTCGATCGAATTTCATATCCTGGCTCATAATTTTTAATGGAACCTTGTGATGGCTGAACATTTTTTATAGCATTTTGGCCCACATTCAATACCAATAATATCCTTGAAAGGGAAAACAATTCACCCCTCCTGCGTTCATCATTTTACGACGTCTCCCGTGGGAGTTTTCTTGTTTCTTTGTATATACACAGAGAAAAAGGGATAAAACCCATTCATTCGTTCGCTTATCACCGATATCCTAGAAATAAAGTGGAAAGTGAAGATGTTGCTGACTCTTCCGAGAACCAAAAATTAAGTTGCCGACGCCGCCACACCGCCAGCATGCCATATAACCATGGTGTTGGCTGGGGTAGTGGTAAAAGGACATCGTAATTTTGGTTATCTAGTCGTGTACGATTTTATGAGACTCGCCTGCTGTGTCTGTATAGGATCAAGGTGCCACCTACCACCTACACCACTATGTGTGGGTGTATAATAATCGTAAATTTTGTATCCACTCCTTTGGTTAGTCCTTAGTCCTTCTGCCAGTCATCTCCACGTCTTATCTCTATTTTTCTATTTGATTTTTTTTTTTTGTCATTTCCTTCTTCTGTTGTCCTTTTGTCTTTGGATGCTGTGTTGGGTTGTGTTCTGTTTTTTATTACTATAATTCCGAAAATCCTTTCTGGGAAACAAACACACTGCTTACCGGACGGTTTTTTCCTGCGCTCCTTGTGTGATTATCAAATTGCTCACGAAAGGAAAACAAAATTAGATTGTTTTCCACTTGAATTGGTTGTTGTAAGGAAAGGCCTCGTGTCAGAGTAGGCGTACACGCTACAGGATCTCACAGTTGTTATCCCAGGATGAGATTTGTGTAAAGGGATTTTCGACAATGCGTGTGTGATTGATAGGGATTGGTAGCCGCACAAAAGACTTAAAGCTGTCGAACTGCTTAACGTGTATGCCCACATGGCAGCTAGTAATCTGTTATTTATCACCTCTCAGAACGGCTCCCAACGATTTTTCCTCCTAATTTCCCCCGTGACAAATTGCTTTTACTAAATTCCCGCCCGAAAATGTGGAAGTGGAGAAAAAAAAACAGGGAGATCAGATAAGTCAAAGAACAAAAAGCAATAAAAGTCTCACCAAATCTAATACAAGCAGAGAGCCTTAACTCTCATCTTTTGGGGGCAGGCTGCTGCCGCCAACGACACACTTCGTAAAAAAAAATAATTGTGCCACAGAGCCGCATGGATAGGTAGCGCGATGCTACCTGCTACTACATCTATACTATGTGTATGGCATGTTGTAACACACATACCTCAGCCTCGGTTGTCTAGGGCGTCTGCGACTTAATGACTTAATCAACACGCACTTAAGAGGGTTTTGGAATTTTTTGTTTTGTAAACGAAATTTTTCGACCGAGATGCTGCCGGTCAGGCCACGATGGTGGTGGGGCTTGCTGCATGTATAAATATATATGGACGATGACACGAAAAAGCTTTTATCTACGACTAATTAGCTCTCAACGAACAATGACTTAATCGGGGAGCTCATCTTCACCGAGTCTCTGTGTCCAGTTCGAGTCTGCCGGTGCGGTGTTCCCGTTTTTCTGTAGATCCTATACAAAAAGAAACATTTTCGGTTACGGATATGATCAATTTCGTGCAGTTAGAAGATTCAAATCGTGGGACGGGCTCAAGGTTCCTACTAAGTTAACGCTTGAGTCATTTTCTAATTGATGTAACGTGTCGCTGAAAGGCGTTGGGGCTAACTGTTGAGATTTCTGTTGGATTTCTTAGGCTTAGCGTCGACAGATCATTTTTTAATTTCGCCACTTTAATTGCGAGGCTTAGGTACAGAGAACGGTTCACAAGGCTTTTACGTATGTATAGGTAAACCAAATCTTTTAACTTCGTAGTACCAAAGAAAAGAAAACACCTCATAGGAATCAACCTGTTTGTGGTTTCCGTAAAGGTTATTGTGTGACATGTCACGGTTTGTGTTTGTGGCACACTTTAAGCAGCGCTTCAATTCGGTAATGGAATTTCGGAGAAAAACACTTTTCTGTCCTGTCAGTTCCAGAAAAATGACACCTGCTATTTACCTATGTTTTGAAATCTTTTTTATAGTATAGGTACCATCACCACATTCAGTGTCTTTATGTGAGGAGAGAGTAAATTTTTTTTTTTTTTGAAGCTTATTTGAGTTTTGACTCCAATGAAGTCCTGATATCTTTCAACTATATGTAAGAATCGTCCCACCGCTCCGCAGTAAAGCACTTGCGAACCGAAATTACTCCTGTTCATCTCATATATTTCAAGTCAATCAGAATCTCATTAATTATCCGTTCTCATTTGGATTTTGTTGAGAGGATGATAAAATTTATTTCTTGCATATTTCTTTGATAATAACAGTACACATGAGCTTATTTTTTAAAGTCCATATCCAGGATGTCCATAATTCTCACTTTGAAAACATATCGACATTGCTAGTCTCTCTAAACAGACTTGCTGATGCTAAATAAGCAAAGAATGAATGTGGCAGAATTCATAAAAAACGTACGTAATGAAATGTACGTAATTTTATGGCATTTCCTTCTGATGGCGTTTAGGAATATAACTTTTATGCCTTTTGGGGTGCCGTGGTGTAGTGGTTAGTGTGTGTGATTACTACGCCGGAGGTCTGGGTTCGAATCCTGCCATCGTCACCTGAAAAAAAAAGACTTGTTCTTTTTCACGGTCCCCACCTCCGCGAGGGTTTGACAAGCCCTCCGAGAGTATCGATTGTCTTGAAAAACTTCTCAAAGTGCCGTTCGGATTCGGCAAAAAATTGTAGGTCCCCTTGTATGTAAAGAAATTAACACACCAGCATACATTGTTGAGTAGTTGGCCCTGGTTCACCTCGAGCTGTTGCGCCACTCTATTTTTTTTCGCCTTTTAAAATAAAACATTAAAAAAATAAGGCAAAACATTTTACACATAAAACAAAACATGGTCGGGGTGAAAAAACAATTTAGCATTCGCAAAGCCTGATATCGACACTCAGGCATATTTATTGCTTAGATTCTTTACTAAAGTATCATGGAGGTCATTATATTCTACCAAAAAATGATACTTTGTCTTGCAAGAACTATCGTATCGATACATCTGCTAAATGTCGCAACTTGCATAGTATCAATGAAACTTAAAGTTCAACCCTCTAAAAGCGTTTTAAGATACAACTATTGGCACGCACAAGAGAACAACCATTTGTCAGACTTTTGCACTTAGAACACAAGTTAAAGCCACGTGTAACAGCATTAATATCAGGAATTTTATTCGTCAATTGCAGCATTCAGTATCCCGGCAAAGCACACAACTTATCGGAACTGTTCCGGACACTCATTTTATAGGAAGGTAGAACGTTTTCATGACCGTTCTTCAATCGTGTTCTGTAAAAGAAGTGTCCTCTAGAGTATTTACGAAGCCAGAAAAAAGTATTTTCAGCAGATCAACAACATCGCCTTTTGACAAATGTTTTCATGGTGGTTGTAATACATCAAAGTTGTCCCAAACTTGGGCAAAACAACTAAGGCGATCGAATTTGAACACAGATTATCGGTCAGCCGTAGCTAAATCGGTTAAAACAGTACCCGCGAAAGGTGAAGGTTACAGGATCATGCTCTGTCGGCGACTCGTAAACGGTTTTTTCGTTCAACTCCATTCTTCAAAAAGGAAATACTAATTGGAAAAAAGCGACCAAGGAAGAATTAAACCACAATCACAGCTGAGCAAGTTTGGACAGCGAAAATCTTGCATAAAACAAATGAGTAAGTGCAAGAGTTTGTCTGTGACAAACTTCTTTTTACCCGGCCCTATATACCGTATAACACAAAATCTGAAAGTTTTTTGGCATGAATTTATTGCAATTGTAATTTCGTTAGAATCATGAGGAAATCCGGTAAAGGCGAAAATTATTTCAGAAAAAAAAAACGTTTTTTTACTAAAAACGCCTCTTAAAAGTGGGCGGAGCTTAAAATTTTTAATAAAGCAAACACAGCAAATAGCAATATCTTTAATATTTGTCATATAATTTTTTTTTTCGATTTGGAGTAAACTTTTCGAGAAATCGGATTTTTAAAGATCTAACAAGTTGAAAGTGGGCATGGTGAATATTGTGGGCGGGACAGTTTTTGCCTTGGTAAAGGCCTTAAGTAAGGGCCAAAATTGAGCTCCTACGCCATGTCTAACTTGACCAAAAGGGATTTTGAATCAAATAGAGGTTATCTCACATTATACCCAGCAGTTGGCGTGGGCGTTGACGGATTAAGCCAATTTTTACATCTGTCTGTTTAATAAAAAAACCAAGCCGTATACCAAGTTTCAACTCTCTAGCCTGAGTTTGAAGACTTAAGACCTTCACACATACAGACGGATGGACGGGCATGGCTTAATCGATTCACCTGTCGGTTTCGACCATATTTTTAAGAGGTCTTAGGGGTCGACGATAATTATTTCACTGTGCTGCAAACTATTTATTAAAATTAATATACCCTCTTTAGGGTATTAATACCCAAAAATATTCCACCCGCAAGTGTCATGCCCTCACGTGAGAATGGATGGTATGAGCGGCGAGTATTCAATTACAGCCCGCCATGTATACATGTAGTGGAGAGGGGACCGAGAGGAATGAAAAGACGTATTTAAGCTATAAATTCATTTAATTATTATTAGTTAATAAGTTAAACAAATCTCAATAAAAAAGGTAATTGGTTGAAATTATATTTAATTTAGGTAAACTTGGCAAATTTTAATCTTAACGGGGTTCTTCACGTGACTTTACGGTTTGGGATATACTTTTCTAATACCTGTTAAACTAACGCAAGTTCTTATATAGTCACAATGCAAAAGTAAATAAGCTAACATAACTCAAGTGAGAGAATTACAGGTTACAAATAGTGTAAATGCTTCCATGTTTGGTATAACTTTAGGATGATTGTTGATTGTAGAATGTGATCATCCTACACTCGGCCATCCTTCTTGTCGGCTGTCCCAGACGAACAGTTGGTCTTCTCCCTCTCACAGTTCTGCTTGTATTTCTAGGATTCATCTTCAATATCTTCGCTGTCATATTCATCGCTTTCAAAGCTATCGCTGTCACTGTTGACCTCATCTCTCCAAGGTTTCATAAAGTCTGCTGACGACGACGTAGCATTAGGACCTTCATGCGCACCAACTTTCTTGACGTCGTAACGATCGTTTCTTTTTACTTTGACGATCTCGTATGGTCCCATAAATGACGGATACAGTTTGGTTCCAGGAGCAAATTGAGTTTTCTTGATTGCAACAAGATCGCCAAGACTGTATTTTATTGCTGGCTTCCGTTTTCGGTTGTAGGTTTTCCGGTTCTCTTCTTGCACCTTAGCTATCTGGTCCTTTGCTTGACTCCGCAATGCTTTTCGGTCATCTTCGAATTGGTTTATCAGTAGCTCCTCCATATTTTTAACTAGCTCGATGTTCTCCACATTCCTCATAGCTACGCCAAACATAAGCTCAAATGGAGTTCTATTAGTGCTTCTATTCACGGTCGAGTTAATGATTTTTTGAAGTTTCGTCGTATGCCTAAACCATTTATCAGGGGCATCTACTGATAATTTTGTCAGCATCTGGATAATGGTTTGGTTGAACCTTTCCGCTTGTCCATTACCGCGAGCAACTCCTGTTGTTACTTGTGAATGAATTATATTCCTTTCTTTGCAGTAATCCTTGAATGAATTTGAAGTAAACGCCGGTCCTTTGTCCGTAACAATTCGTGCTGGATCGCCAAACGTTTCACTTTGTATCAGCAGTTTCTTCAAAACCTCATCGGCACCAGTCGACTTAACAGGAAATATCCAGGTGAACTTAGAAAACGCGTCCACTACTACGAATAAGTGCTTATAACTCTTAGCAGTTGATTGAAGTGGCCCCATGTGATCCAAGTGATACGTATGCAGCGGCGTATCAAACTTCTCAATTGGGTTGAGCAAGCACTCTTGTTTTCCGCTTTTCTTCGATGCAAGGATACATGGTATACAATTAGATATAACTTCTTTGACTTTAGTTGACATCTTAGATATAAAAAAGTCTTTTCTTGCCAAAACCTCAACCTTTCTTGCGCTTATGTGACCCTGTTCATGGATATTGCGAAGAACTTCCCTCTGCAGCTTCCTAGGAACAACAAGCGAGTAGTCACCTTCAACGAACTTATACAGTATTCCGCTTCTCATTATAAAATCTTCATATTGACTTTGATGTTTAAGCATATTAGTCACCAGTTGACAAAACTCATCTGACTCTTGAGCTTTTTTTATGCGGTACAGCATACCATCTTCTATCCGTAAAACCGCAGGACATCGGCTTAAAGCATCCACATGCCTCATTGCGGTCCCAGCTCTATGTAAGACTTCACAATTAAAATCTTGCAAAAATAGTGCCCATCTGGCAACACGCGTACACAGTTCCCTTTTCCTCATAGTTGCTGTAAAAGCCTTGCAATCCGTATAAATTTTGAATTGTATTCCTACCAAATAAATCTTTAACTTTTTTAGACATTTTACAATAGCCAAAACTTCCAACTCATAGCTAGTCCAATTTGCCTCTGCTGGTTTTGACTTATAGCTGATATAAAATACAGGGTGGAACAAGTTGTCGTCGTGTCGTTGTAATAAAACTCCTCCGTATCCCATCATACTCGCATCAGTATGCAACTCTGTCTCTCGTTGTGGATTAAACAGCTTTAAAACTGGATCTTTGCATAAGGCATCCTTTAATAACTGGAAAGCAACGATTTGATCTGGCCCGAAAGCAAACGCTCTATCCTTCCGAAGTAAGTCCGACAATGGTTTCGCTATAGTCGCGTAGCCAGCAATGAAGCGCCTAAAAAATCCGGTTAGTCCTAGAAATGACTGTATTTTTTTCAACGTATCCGGCTGTGGAAACTTTTGCACAGCTTGAAGTTTCTCGTTCGATGGTCGTAGCTCTCCATTCTCAATAATATGACCCAAAAATTCTATGGATGGTGTAATAAACTTGCATTTCTTCCAGTTAATTATTAGTCCATTCTCAGCAGAAATCTCCAGCACAAGTCTTAACCTTTCGAGACACTCCTCAACATCCTTAGCTCGTATTACTAGGTCATCTATATAAATCTTAAGCCATCCAAGACGAAGTAATTTTTCGAAAACAGCATTCACGAATCTTTGAAACACGGACGGCGAATTACAAAGTCCAAAAGGAGCTTTTAAAAACTCAAAGTGTCCATCCGGTGTTACAAACGCAGTATATTTTTGGCTCTTCTTCTCAATCGTAACGTGGAAAAATCCGTTTTTAAAATCAAGCACAACAAAAACTACTCCTTCAACTAAATCTTCTAGGATTTCCTCAATCAAAGGCAGGGGGTATCGGTCTTTGATTATTTTGGCGTTTAACGCACGATAATCAACACATATTCTGTTGGTATCATCTTTTTTCTTAACCAGAACAATAGGGCTCGCGTAGTCTGAAGTACTGTGACATATTATTTTTTCCTCAAGCCAGTTTTGGATTTGATTCTTTACGTCCTCTCTTTCTCGTAGCGCTAGTCTTCTTGGCCTCTGGTACACTGGCGTCTCATCAGCTAACACAATCCTCATTTCTACCAATGATGTTTCTGGCTTCCTAGGCACATAGCTTCTAACCAACTCCATTACTTCATCACGAATACGGGGATCATAAATGTGTTCAAGGTTGGCTTCGATACTTCCCATTTCATTGCCCTGCATTAGCTCAACGACTTCAATCTTCGAAATGTCATTTTCCTTTAAGTCAACTTTAATGGGGTCTTTGCTCACGCTAATGATTCCATTACCAATAGTAACCGTAGCTTCGTTTAAAAAATTTTTGCCCAATATCATAACATCTGACACCAATTGTAGTGGAGAGGGGACCGAGAGGAATGAAAAGACGTATTTAAGCTATAAATTCATTTAATTATTATTAGTTAATAAGTTAAACAAATCTCAATAAAAAAGGTAATTGGTTGAAATTATATTTAATTTAGGTAAACTTGGCAAATTTTAATCTTAACGGGGTTCTTCACGTGACTTTACGGTTTGGGATATACTTTTCTAATACCTGTTAAACTAACGCAAGTTCTTATATAGTCACAATGCAAAAGTAAATAAGCTAACATAACTCAAGTGAGAGAATTACAGGTTACAAATAGTGTAAATGCTTCCATGTTTGGTATAACTTTAGGATGATTGTTGATTGTAGAATGTGATCATCCTACATACATGCTGCCATTTTTAGACCTTAACCCGTTGGATAGGAGGTATAATAAGTTTGTTACATAGTTTGTAACACGGTGAAATAATAATGGCATATGATCGAGACCGAATTCTGAATCGAATTAGCCATGTACGTCCGTCTGTCTGTGTGTCACACGTCTTTAGGTCGTGCGTTACATTTAAGCTAGAAAGCTGAAATGCGATCCATAAGTCTATTGTTATCCGAAGCAGTAAAAATGTTAAAAAATTTTAAATCCGCCCACAGACACGCAGTGTAATTTGGAACTACTTCCAAAGTTTTCAAACTGTAAGTCGTCTTAAAAGCCTGAAATTTCATATTTATTTTCTCATGTTTATTGCTACACATAATAAATAAAAATTAATCGATTCAAAATTTAATTTTTCAAATGCATTTTATTCAATATCTTTGTTGCAAATCGAAAAAATTTTGCATAATATTTTATGTAAAAAACAATTAGCTTTTTTTATACAAGACTTTGGGCCACGACTATATTTGCATCTACATTTCGAGGTAGAACTGAAGAATAATTTCAAATTTTCCAGGAGAACGTAATTTTGAATGGCCGTAAGCCTAATTTAAGAGAGAACAAAAAAAATACCAGGTAAGCTAAACGAGACATTGTAGATTTCGTACATTCCAAGTTTTTAGCCAAAAATATTGAGTAAAAATATTGAATTTAAACCAAAATATTGCATTTTTACATACATTTAAGCGTAACTTGGAAAAATCTATGTTAATATCGATAGTTTGTAATAGGTGGCGGATGGACCACGCCCCTTTTCGAAGTTTGCACTACTTTTAAAAATCAAAAAATAACAATAACATCAGCATTTTAGAGGATGAGGTATTTAACGGTGCGTTTTACGGAATCTAACTTCTGCTACACACATTAGCACTTCTTACCCACTAATTTTTTTTCTTCAGGAAGAGAGCAAGAAAAATGAAAGTATGGCTGATTATTTAATAAAGAGATAAGTAGATCCACTCAATTGCCTGGCTCTACATCAACCGACCCTAACCTCGATAGTCAAATCAATAAATAGAGTGGTGCAACAGCTCGTGGTGAACCAGGGCCAAATTCTCTTCTCTAACCTTCTTACCTCGATAGTAGCCACCAATAACTTATTCGCAGATATACTATCCTGGACATAGATCCAGAATAAGCTGATACCTACCATATCTGGTGAGCGTTACCCTGACCAGTATTCCTGGAAAAGTGCATAAATTGAGACTAGCAACCCCAGAAGATCGGCTTTTTGTAGCCGACTTGTTTAGAAAACTGCTAAATTCTACTACTGCGTATAAATAGATCCCCATATTGGCCCAAGAAAATGTTTAACCTTGTCTATTAGTCTCTGGGACTAATGACTTCTAAGGATATTCCGCTCCAGGGGGCAAATGGAAAATGACGGGGTCCGAGCTATCGGGCTATCGAGAGGCTCCAATCAGGGACTGAAAAAATTATCTGCTCAACCTGCGGTTGTTGGACGTTTCTCATCCCGCCTCCGTCGTATACTTGTTACTTCATTTATAGACCGATTCATCAAAGACCTCATTTTGATCATAGCCCAATTTTCATTACTAAAACACTCGATGGAAATCAGTGTGACGTGAATATTGAAATCTGGTCTTTTATACTGATCTTAGCCTTCTTGATACCAGAGTTCTTTTGCCATTGGTCTATAGTTGGACCAAATCTACAGGATAACTTAACATAACTTCCGATGGGAAGTTATTTCTGTTGGGCTTGTAATGATCGTTGATTAGAGATGCGAAAATGTTTCTTCTTCCAACATACTTACACTGAGGTTAACTTTTAAAGACCCCCTGAGGTTCTTGTAAGTTATTATGCATAATGCACTGAGTATGACAGTGAGTGTGGGAGGTATGGTAAAGGGACGAGATACAAGAGGTATATGGCGATGTCTTATGTCGATCCCGCATCAGATGGCCGCACATCTTCCAAATCTTCACTGAAGATCGAACCTGTGGCATCCTTTCTGAAGAAAATATAACAGCTTGTTCATACCTTTGACTTGGTTTAGAATATTTCAAAGCTATTGTAACCTTAACTACAAATATAATTGTTAAATTCCCTGAACCATCTTAAAATGTTCGAGTTCTGTTTATGTAAACGTGAAAGCAGTTAACATTGGCTAAAAAGTTCCTACCACAAAATCGACTTATAGGAAGCATTCTTTTGGCATAGTTAAATGGTAGATGGGCATCGAATCCATTTTATTTATTAATCTATACTTAGATAGGTAGATAGGTAGGTACATATTAGTATTTTCAAATTTCGTTATTAAGATATGTAGGTATAAACATATTTGCACGTTAATCTATGCTTTCAGAAGAATGTATAGCTACTACAAATAAGAAGGTAGATAGGCTATGCCTGTACGTACAGCAAAAAAATCTATTTTGAACTTGCATTATAGCCACAGGTATGCTTAAGAAAGATACATAAGTAAAATGCAATAAAGTGGACCTACCAACATAAAAAATGCTTAATTTATACATTTTATACACGTCAATCAGATTAGGCACATCAATTAAAGGTGCACAAGCACAAGAAATGGATGGTAGCCATCGATAAAAGTCTCAATTTTCATATTGTTTTGTTGGAAAACAAACACCTTTAGTGACGTTTTATTTTATTTTAAGATGATAGATGACTATCTAAGCGCTCAGTCTTTGAACTTGTAGCTGTGACAAAGGTCTGAACTTAAGAGAGATACCTGCACAATTATTTACAATTATTGTACCTTTTTAACTGAATCACAGTGAACCAATGGTCCACGCAAGATCAAACCCGAAGGAAAGCATTTCGACGGTAACCTTTATTACATTGACAATTCTCTGAACTTAATCTGTCGACTTTAAGTAAACCAGAATGATCCTCAGTTTTTACCCTATTTTCCTGCCCAATCTTGTCAAGGTACCTACGTAAGATCCTTGCAAATGTTGACAATTATTATCATCTAAGTTTTGTTTCGTCTTTCCGATACCGACAACCAAAGTTGCAAAAAATTATCAAAATAACAGAACATTATCTATTAAGCAGGGCGTATATTTTAAAAAGTACACATTCTAGTTTCTTCAATGAGACCTTTTTTGACACACCTAACCGATAGCTTAAAAAACACAACAAAAAAAGCACTTTAAAGTTAGATTTCTCATTAAAAGATCACACCCACCTTATTTTCCTTTCCAATTATGTCGGTATGTAGGGTTTTCTATTTTAAATCCAGGTGTTAATAATCCTCAATTTCCAAAAACAACAGAGAGCAACCTATATCGATCCCATTAGTATGTATGCACAAAAAATAAACAAAAACTCTGGAGCGCGCACCAATCACTTGGAAGAAAATAAACAAAACTCGAGGAAAATTCCAATTACATTCGTTTAGGAGCCGAAACAAAAAATCACGACACACTCCGCGACGCGCTATCACACCTCCGATTCGTTTCACAACGGAACTGGCTCTTTAGGAATTTTTAAAGATTTAATTTTGAAATTTTAATGCGCAACATTCTTTTTTAATTCAGGGAAAATGATTCACAGATTTTTTTCTTCAATTCGCACAAACTTAGGCGGTCAATGGGAATTTTTTCTTTTTCAAAATTTCATTAAATCGTATCCGTTTTCACAATGGAACTCCTTTTTTTGGGGTAAATTTTGTCTTGAAAGAGCTCCTACGCAAAACCGAATCAAACTGCGGTATGGTCCGTTAACACACAGAAATCGCCTCGTACAACTTGAACCGGTCTGAAACACTGAATCGCACTCAATGCCAAAGCCACTAAAAGAAGGCCTATGGTCTCTGGCTGGATGAATAGGTGGACCTGACGGTGACCATTACACTCCCAAAGTCGTTTACTCAATCGAATGGAAAGCTCGCCAGTTTGACGGAGAACCGAAATCGAAACGTGTCGTACGAGAAATGCCAAAGAGACTATTCCGAAAAAGTACCCAACCCAGGCATGCGTTCTAGATACTGATTCCCGAATGCCAGGAAGAGATGGGCCTGGTTTCCAGGGAAGTGCCCGAGCGGTGCTGCACAAGAGTGGACTCTTTGTGGTAGGAATGGTAGGAATATGAAACATTGGTAAGCACTCAAAGAGAGCATGGTATACCTGGACAAGCATAAACCTTTTCGGAAGAAGTTGGACGAAGCATTACTCGATGGGGAAGGAGACTTTGCGTGACGTAGGTACTGAGTTATGTGATGGTGTTTAGTTTTTGACTTCGGTTGAGGTTGAGACAAAAATTGAGTGCGCTCATACCTACCTGTGAGATGGATTTCCAAAAAAAAACTCCAAGCAGGTATTTTAGACAAAAAATATTTGAGCCTCTCTGAGAGCTCATCCGTTTCAGTCTAAGAAAGGTAACTCTTCCTCGTTTGACTTCCAGTTTTCCAATTGGGAGAACTTGAAACCACGAGTCTTTACACCTGTGTTGAGTGGGATACGTAAAGATACTCAAGAGTATAGTCTGACTATACACCGTGCAGGTAAAGATATTTCATTTTTTGTGTACCAATAAATGCTGACGCCGAGTTGAGATAAATGTAAGGGGCAATCAATTTAGGTAGGTACCTGCAATTCAGAAGAGAGTTACTTTAGTGGAGAAATATGATTATGGTCGATGCTGGTTAATTCATTAATTTTGATTGACTTTATCAATGGACCCTGATTGAGATTCCTAGACGCAAGAGGATTAGCTTTGTGTTTCTTTTCTTGCAGGGTCTGCGTTGTTCTAGTATGGTTCTTAAGGGTTTAATTAAATCAAAGTTTGGAAGATGCATTGAAACAATGAGGATGTAGGAGCGTGAAGCATTTATGTGAAGAGAATAATATGGCCTTTTCAAATCATATACCTCTTACTATTATCGTGCCTTATGGGAATTTTAAGTAGATAGGTACTTATTTATAGAACTTATGTCAGAATACCGGTAAGATCTCTTGATCTAACAAAAATCTATTGCTGCGATCCAATGTTAGCTAGCAGTCAGGCCCCAAACTTAAAAAGTAAGCTTTTATGATTATTTTTATTTAAATTTTTACCCTGCTCTACCCAGGGCGTATTAATTTTAGTGCATAACTTGCAGCGTAGGTAGTGCAATAGTGACCTTAGACCCCTAAGAACTTTGACACCGATATCGACAGGTAAATCGATTAAGCCCAGTCGATCTGTCCGTATGTGGGATGTTTGAAGGTTGTAAAAATTAAGCTAGGGCGCTAGAACTTGGAGCGAATCGATCGAACTCATCTGAACTTAGCTCAGATCGAAGCCACGCCCACAATTTCAAAATAAATTTAAGCAAAGTTTAACAAGTTTAATACACTGTTGGACTTACTCGCTGGTTATAATTATACCCGACCCGTATATGGATTTTAATGCATAGTTTGTAACACATTGAAATAATCACTGTAGACCACTAAGACCTTTTAGAGATACAATCGATAACGTCAGTTGAATTTATTAAACCATGTCCGTCTGTCCTTCTGTCCACCTCTCCACCTCTCCGTCTGTCCGTCTGTCCGTCTGTCCGCCTGTACGCCTGTCCGTCTGTCCGTCTGTCCGTCTGTCCGTCTGTCCGTCTGTCCGTCTGTCCGTCTGTCCGTCTGTCCGTCTGTCCGTCTGTCCGTCTGTCCGTCTGTCCGTCTGTCCGTCTGTCCGTCTGTCCGTCTGTCCGTCTGTCCGTCTGTCCGTCTGTCCGTCTGTCCGTCTGTCCGTCTGTCCGTCTGTCCGTCTGTCCGTCTGTCCGTCTGTCCGTCTGTCCGTCTGTCCGTCTGTCCGTCTGTCCGTCTGTCCGTCTGTCCGTCTGTCCGTCTGTCCGTCTGTCCGTCTGTCCGTCTGTCCGTCTGTCCGTCTGTCCGTCTGTCCGTCTGTCCGTCTGTCCGTCTGTCCGTCTGTCCGTCTGTCCGTCTGTCCGTCTGTCCGTCTGTCCGTCTGTCCGTCTGTCCGTCTGTCCGTCTGTCCGTCTGTCCGTCTGTCCGTCTGTCCGTCTGTCCGTCTGTCCGTCTGTCCGTCTGTCCGTCTGTCCGTCTGTCCGTCTGTCCGCCTGTCCGTCTGTCCGTCTGTCCGTCTGTCCGTCTGTCCGTCTGTCCGTCTGTCGGTCTGTCCGTCTGTCCGTCTGTCCGTCTGTCCGTCTGTCCGTCTGTCCGTCTGTCCGTCTGTCCGTCTGTCCGTCTGTCCGTCTGTCCGTCTGTCCGTCTGTCCGTCTGTCCGTCTGTCCGTCTGTCCGTCTGTCCGTCTGTCCGTCTGTCCGTCTGCCCGTCTGTCCGTCTGGCATGAGTCCGTATGTGTGAAGTTTATAGGTCTTTTGAATTGAGCTAGGACTTTTAAGCCTGGAGCTATCTTGGTTCCTATTTTGCTCAGACAAAGTGTGAAAATTGGTCAAGACCGCCAACGGCCACGCCCACTACTGGCTTCAATGTAAGATAACCTCTACTTCACACTATCTTTCAAAATGACTTTTGGTTAAGTTAGACAAGGGTAGAAACTCAATTTTCGGTACAGAGTACTGGCCTAAAACCTAGCCCAAAACCTTTAAGAAGGCAAAAACTGGTCCGCCCACAATATCGACCACGTCCACTTTTAACATGTTAGATTTTTTTGAAAACCCGATTTCTCGAAAAGTTCACTCCAAATTGAAGGAAAATGACATTGCAAATATTAAACAAATTATTATTTGCTCTGTTTTCCCACTTTTCCCACTTTAAGGAAGCGGTTTTAGGAAAAAACGGATTTTATCCGAAATAATTTTTGATTTTAACGAATTTCTCATGATTCTAGGGGAATTACAATTACTTGCTTTTAATTTTTAGCCCAAGCCCACTTTTGGGGGCGTGGCCTTTACAAATTATATATGAATTCGGGCCAAAAAAAAAATTAGATTTGGTGTTACAAGGTATATAGGGTCGGGTAAATAGAAGTTTGTCGCTCTTGCACTGACCACTTTTTAAATACATATTTTGACATTTTACTAAATATTAAAAACATAACATTTTATTTGACATAAATGCAACATATGTGTTCGTACTATTCCATATACATAAAATTTATTTTTATCTTAATTTATTCGCATTTCACACCAAAAACACAGATTAATTGAATAAATTAAGACCGCTCAAATGCAGACATCTTCAACGGAAACGTCTTTTGCAATCCTTATTTAATTTAACTTCTTACCATGGACCTAGTTGGAGTGTTTAGTCTTTTCATTAACAACCTTTTGATCTGGATCGAAGATTATAGATTAACTTTTTCTATTTTATTATAATTATAAAAGTAACACCTTCAGCTCTATAGGTGCCACCCAGCTTCTCTATGCTCCAGCCGTTAAATCGGAGATACTCTATCACCGCAATGAACTCAAAACTCTTTTCAATTTTAAATGCAAAACATCGGTTGCAACTTTTCGTTAGCCAAATTCACCTTCTGACCCTCAGACCATTTTCACAATAGAGATTCTTTATGGCTTCGCCTTATTCAAAAAGTCTCAATTATTTTGCAATTCTAAACGTATGACATATCACCTCTGGAGCGTCAGCAATAGCTACTCCAATCCGTAGCCAGCTCCACTGTATCTGTCTGCATTGGAGTAATCTCCATCAAAATAAGGTGACGATGGCTCTTCGATCCTTAGCCACGTTGCAGTGTTGTGAGAAGGCCCATGCAATCACCATAACGCAAGAGAATCAATTTATAGAGTGTCGCACCCATGTGGTAAAATGCCGGAACTCTGGTGCTGGGTATAGGCAAGGTACCATACCATATAGTGAAAACTCATCATCGTTCCATCATATTTCTTTCCTGACACTGACAAAAGGCGAGAATGCGATGAATGATTCTATGGAGGGCCTCTTCGTATACCCACCTCCTTAATGACATCTATTCGCAAGGGGCGAGTTCTCATAGGATCAAGAAGTTTGCTGAGTGATTTTCCTCGGAGATTGTTGGTAAATTTAATTTATATTGGACTAGTGTTGGCTGTTTGTGTGATACCTACGTGGGCAAGGATAAATTAAATTGGCTGGGTGCAATAAAACTGCAATTGAAAAGAAGCTGTGGGAGGTTTATCTGATTGAAAGGGTCTGACAAATGGAAGAAGTTTTTTTTTGCGCCTTTCATAGATAGATTGGCTTTCCCTTTGGTAAGTGCTCAAAGTGATGAGTGACTGTTCTTATATAGAGGCCAAATGGATTTTGATAAATATTTAAGGACGATAGGTGTAGAGGCAGCTATTTGACTGGCAATCGCACACGATGGTGCCCGAGAGTTGTGGTAAATATTCGTATAATTAAATATGGTCCGGCTGACACTGCGAGCGACCGAGATTTAGGTTAGTTCGTTGTCGAGGAAAGATAACCGAGTTTAAGGAAACCTTTACAGGTTACAGGTTGCAATAGGTTCACAGTCACTCAGAAAATAGAAAATAGAATTGATCCAAAACATAAGTCAATTACACTTTAACCATTTTCTAATAAAGGAAATTGTCGGCTTAATAGCCGTCATCCGCCAATTTAAAATATTATTTCATTAGCTTAGTGTTATTTTGGTAACCTTTAAAACTAGGAATAAATGTAAGTGTTAAGGACAAACTGTTGAAAGTAGAAAAGCAATCGCCTGTGTAGAATTAAACAACAATTCCTTCATTGCCGTCGTCTTATAATGTGACGAAAATTAAGCTAAAGCTTGATTGTGAATTCAGCTCAAGGCTCGCAAAGCCGGAGGAAGTTCATCTCCGAGTAACCTGCTTCAGCAAAGGTTGTGATGTTAGCAACGGGTGCATTGCAGAAAAGCTAAGTTATAGGTATATCACTAAAATTCTCCTAGGAAAGGCAGAGTTGTCGCTTGCGAGGATAATACCTGGCTGTCGGAGAAGTTTGAAATTTCAAATAGTTTAAAAAAGGCTGCACATGATTTCCGTAAATATTAAATTTCCATTGACTAAGCAGTCGATGGCTGGTTACCGTCTCATGAAATAAAATATCCTTATCATAAGAGCATCGTTGAGAGAGAGTGACAAACTTAGTTGGGTAAAAAAGTATAAAGCACAAAAAAAAAACAACACGTCTTTGTTGATTGGATTCCCACAAAATGGAATTCAACTTGATCTACATCAATCAGCAGCATTAAAGTCAGCATGCTGCTGACATTCTGCTGCAGTGTTCAATTCAGTGCACTTAACTGTTTTGATAGGTCCAACCACACCCGCATAAACACTAACCATTCTGTGTATCCCTTTAGATTTAGAATATACAAAAAAACACAGCTGAGTTGACAGGTTCATTCTGTGAAAGCCCTAGAGAGCGGCACACGGAGGCACAAAGAGCAAATCTTTCACAGTTCTACGTTTGAAACGAACTATTACAGCACTAAAGTGTCACGATTTAAAATTAAACTATTTTTTTAATGCTGGAAAATAGGCAAAATAATTCCAATACACAAACCAGGAAACCATCAAGACAAGCTGTTCAGCAGTAGCATGGTTCATTCATTCACCAGAAGCCTATGGAAAGTAACAGTTAAATTCTATCAATGGCAGGAAAAGTTGCAGATTTGAGTCCAAAATCCTATCGCCTCATGTTCTTTATTCTAAAAAGAATGGAAAAACTTTCTAAAACTCTTATTATACAAAACATGTGAAAAAGTTTAAGAAGTATGCTATTAATAAAGAATTGAATTCAAAAGTGTCACGAAGTTTTGCCGGGTACACACGTTCAGGACGTAAGAATTTTGCATACAGCCACTCGGTACTATCTGGCTACTAGTATTTGTTAAGAGGCCAGCTGCCTCTTTAAAAGTGTGAATACACATCTTTTTATAGGAACATACTTTACTTTCTAAAATCACACAACATTTCGCCAAAACATTTTGATAAACACCAACATAAAATTATTCTAAATTAACTTAAATTCTAAATTCACAATGGAGTAGGCCTTTCCTTGAATTTTGCATTAAATACGTATACAGAAAAGTTTTTTTCTCCCGTAGCACTCCAAGTACCTACCTATTACCTACAGTTGGGTTATTGAAAACAATCCAAAGTCAAACAACTTTGTGAAGCCAAAAACAAAAGAGCGAAAACTATTTTCTCAATGCCAACGTTGCTGTTGCTCTACCACAGAATCAGTCAAACTCGTAACCGTAGTTGGCAGTGATGCACCATTTGCCACGATTGCACCTTTGCATAGGACCCGGCTCCATCCGCGATTCGATGCGACTCCTCTGTGAACCTCGCGTAGCATGCACTTCACGCGGAGTGAGTTCTTT
Source organism: Neoascia interrupta (assembly GCA_947623515.1). Classification (NCBI taxonomy): domain Eukaryota; kingdom Metazoa; phylum Arthropoda; class Insecta; order Diptera; family Syrphidae; genus Neoascia; species Neoascia interrupta. Next base: position 215,951,998 of record OX392463.1, on the reverse strand, counting down.
CCTTTAACGACTTAATTTGCAAATTACACCTGAGAGCTAATTATAATTCGAGGAAAAAAGACGAAAAACTTCAAGCGAGGTGCAACAAAAACAAAAACACAACAACAACAAACAAAAATGTTCGTCCGTTCACCTCAGTTGAGGTGTAGAGCCATATCATGGCTCTTGATATGTTGTGGCTGTGCATAGAGCCATCATCAGGGCCATATGCAACTTAATTTAGTTTCAAAAAATAATAAAGTTTGAAAAGTCCCCCACTGTTTTTATGGTGTCGGTTACATCGCACGAAGTCGTGGTCATGAGCCTGTCATGGATATATACCGCACCGTCGCGTCGCCGCCGGTCGTAGCCACCGACCGGTACACACCGAACCAGATATTTTTGATGAGCTGCAACGGATATCTGAGAAGAATGTAATCTACACCTACTCCTTGCTGTCATTTGTCCATGAAATTACATCGGAGGTCCTTTGACCGAACTAACCATCTTAGTATCGAAATATTTCTACCTGCTTGCAGGCTGGTTCAACTTTGTGAATAAAATCGATCCGTACCTGTCCTGATGGGAACACGTTCCTTATGTACCTACCTACCTATACTTTGTCCTGACGTTGATATTTTAATTAAAACATTCTGCCACTTTTTTGTGGTACAACAACTGTGTCAGTGCCAGTAGCAGTGAGCTCTTGTGCTTGGCCTGTGCTGGGCTAGGCTTTAGGTGAGCTCAACTGAAGTTGAGAAGTACCGAATGGTCCATTGTTTGACACGAGTTGAAGTTTTGATGGCAACCGATGAAATGTAACCTGGGGTTTATTAATTCTTTTTTAACCAATTGGAAAGAGGCGAGGACTTAAAAAAATGCGAGCGTTATATGTTGAAGTGTGATGCTAAGGAACATCCATCGTTTCCAGAAAAATAGTGTTCTTTCTGGAATAAGAATCCCGGAATAAGAATTGCTTAATACTTAATACTTGAAAATTCACAATGAACATTCTAACCTATGCATGCAACCTCCTCCTGATGGATTTGGTAGGCAATGTTGGATTTGGGCGATATAGATTGCGGCGATATAACTCAAAGTGGGTCAAAAGTCCACAAGGACTTTATGATGAATTTTAATTTTACTGAGATCTGCAGATTTTGTGTTAAGACCACTGGAGTTCCAGAACCTCGGAGCCCAGCTAGAGGGGTAAGAAGTAACAGTAACCTAAGAAAAACGAAAGGGTTCCCCTTAGAATAAAGAATCATGTGAAAGAGAAAAATATTCGTCTTCTGCATGCCAACCGGCATAATACATACTTCCATTGCAGATTGAACCTCAGCGAGAGAAGTCCTATAGGTGGTGCCAAAAAATAGATGGTTTGTATTTTTTTTATTATACCCTTCCCAAGGCATTTTAAGTTTGATTTATAGTTTGTAACGCAGTTATAATCACGTAGACCCCTAAGACCTTTTAGAGATATGAATGGGACCGACAGGAGAATCGATTAAGCAATGTCCGTCCGTATAAACAACTTAAAGTTCTTAAATTTTAAGCTAGAGGGCTGAAAGTTGGTGAGTTGGCTGGAAATCCAGTCTTTCAGATCAAATTTGAAAATAAATTAATCAGCCCACAGACGCGCCCACTACAGGCCTGTATGTACGAGCATCTCTATGTTACTATGGTGCTAGCGCACTCATTTTTGCTATGTAACATTGCCTTGTAATTGTCTTTGAGGTAGCAGAAAAAGTTTGGCCTTTTCATTCACCACGCCCACTTCTTTAAGGGATTTTAGCTTAAAATGAAATGACTGTTTTTCAATAAATATATATGAAATTTGTATAAAACTTATATAACAAAAATTGTAGGTATTAGCATTTTCTAACTTTTTTGTATGTATAGTATATGCCTCCGCCCACTTTTGTGGGCGTGCCGTTAAAAAAAGTGATCTTTTGAGGCAGAATTCAACATAGTATTCAACAGTTATATTTTTATATCCCGCCCACTTTAGGGTATTTTGCGATCCGTGACAGACGGACTGAAGTTTTTGCATACGCGCTGTTGCACTTTTCGACTTGTATATCAATTTTAATGCGTAGTTTGTAACACAGTGAAATAATCATCGTAGACCCCCGAGACCTTTTAGAGATATGATCGAGACCCGACAGGTGAATCGATTTAGCCATGTCCATCCGTCCGTCTGTATATGTGAAGGGTTTAGGTCTACAAAATCAAACTAGAGCGCTAAAACTTGGAAAGCGGCTTGGTTCTTTTGTTGCACAGACAAATTATAAAAATTGGCTCAATCCGTGTACGGACACACCCTCTACTGGCATCAAAGTGAGATAACCTCTATTTCACATTTTCTTTCAAAATGCCTTTTGGTCAAGTTAGACATGCTGTAGGAACTCAAATTAAGGTATAGAACATTGATGGCCCAAAACCTTTTAGAAGACAAAAATTGGACCTCCCACAATATCGACCATGACCACCTTTAACATGTTAGATCTTTAAAAACCCGATTTCTCGGAAAGTTCACTCCAAATCGAAAAAAAAATCTAAGACAAATAGTAAAGATATTACTATTTGCTTCACTGAAAGTTTCGATCTCCGCCCACTTTTAGGGGCGTTGTTACGAAAAAAAAACTGTTTTTTTCTTAAATAATTTTCGCTTTCGCACTGTATTTTCTCATGATTCTAACGAATTTACAATTAATTGATTTTAGTTTTTAGACCATCCCCACTTTTGGGGGCGTGGCCCATACAAATAATATATGAATTCAGGCCAAAAAATTTTAAGATTTGCTGTAACACGGTATATAGGGTCGGGTATATCGAAGTTTGTCACAGACGAACTCTTGCACTTACTCACTTGTTTTGTCTTGCATTTGTGTTTTGTCTACAATTGTTTTATGTAAACTTGGTATAAATGGGAGTCTCCGTTGTTTGTAATTTTTTTTCATTGTGCTAAATTTCTTGCCGGGGCAAAAAGTAACATTTTGTTGGGGTAAGTTGTAACATAATGTTAAATAAAACCTACCCCGCTGATGAGCACCCTTCAGCTCACGAGCCCGATCTGCAAAAGTTCTTTGACACCTTCTCGATGTGCACCTGTTCTGAACCTGCAGCTCGTTTTCAGAATTCCTTTCCACTAGAAGGGGTTAGATCTTACCCAAAGGCCCAGCAAAGGAAATGAGTGAATTCGTGAAAATCCGCAAATTTGATAGGTACACCTGAGAAGCAGGCACTTCAAAAAGGCAAAACAACTAAAACCATGGCTTTATAGGGTGGTAGATGAAGACCTTACTAGAGGAAAGATAAACAGCAGGAGGCTAAACAGGTAAAGAAAATCTTTCACCGAGATCAAAGCTTTAAACTGTCGAGTGTATGGGATCCTGTGGTAAGCACATTAAAAAGAAATGATAAAAACAAAACACCAGCTGATACGGTAAGCTATGCTTGTATACAAACAAACTCAAGTCAGCATTAAGAACCAGCTATGCACCAACAACTAGTGTCATCCCAACTGCAATTACCAGCAACGCACCGGTACAACCTCCGCAAGAGAGCCCGTATGTAGACCAGTATGTACATACAGAACTAATCAAATCAGTTTGTCCGTGACCACGAAAGGTTCAACCCATTCAAAACGTCGGGTAATCAATCGTCCATAATTACCATCGCGGTAAGTTCCGAAAAGATCTTGTTATTATTAGGTAAAGAAAGGTTTAGCCTCTTGATCTGACGAGGAAGACGTATAGACGAAAATTATTTGTGCCACATTTGCTGTGAGCATATTGTCACAGACTGCCTATTTTTAACATGTAGCACTCGTGGAAAACGGGTTTAATCTATAGTATGCCAAAAGTATAAAATTTTATTAAAATTTAGGTATGCTTTAAATATTAATTATATGAAATGGGGATTTTTAATTCTTTATATTTTATTTTGCCAAACGAGTTGCAATTTTTTTCGTAATATTACAATATTACAATTACAATAAGAAATATGTGCCTAATTTCACTAAATTATAAGTTTTGTGTTTTTATTTCTTCCTTAAAACCTGTTGAAAATAAAACGTTATTTCATTTTATACTGCGAATTTAACATTTTTCAGAAAAAAATTGTAATTAATTTTTTTCCGTTTTAACAGGAATTTCAGAATTTTAAAGGACATCCAGTGTAAATCTCTAGAACATAAACTAATCCTTACAGCAAAAATTTGGCGGTATGAAATAAGTTCCCAGTAAAATAAAACCCCAAATTAACAATGAAGTAAAGGCCCAGAAGTGGGCCCCCCATACATATTTAAAACTTGCATATACGACGGGGTGCCGTGGCGTAGTGGTTAGTGTGTGTGCTTACTACGCCGGAGGTCTGGGTTCGAATCCTGCCATCGTCACCTGAAAAAAAGGACTTGTTCTTTTTCACGGCCCCCACCTCCGCGAGGGTCTGACAAGCCCTCCGAGAGTATCAATTGTCTTGAAAAACTTCTCAAAGTGCCGTTCGGATTCGGCAAAAAATTGTGGGTCCCCTTGTATGTAAAGAAATTAACACACCAGCATACATTGTTGAAAAGTTGGCCCTGGTTCACCTCGAGCTGTTGCGCCACTCTATTTATTTATTTTTTATATACGACGCCACCTTACATCTCTCCGAATTTGAAGAAAGGCCCGGTGGCTGGTCCTCCTTTCAGGGTGAACAGTACAATGAAGAGTTATTTTCATATGAGATGAGGAGACAACACAAATATGAAATAAGGCCCCAATTCAAAGTTGTTGTTGCATTTCGTGTTTCATTTTGGGGCTGCATTTATTTTTTTAGTTTGGGGCCTTATTTCATTGGGGCCTTATTTCCTAGAGCCAAAAATTTACCATGTTATAATTTGCATTGAATCCTTTATTGATTTTAAATTACGTATACTTTTCCTCTACAAAGGAGTAGAGGAATATGTAGTGGACCAGAGAGCAATATGTAGAGACCTGCAACATGCTCAAAACGTCAAAAATTTTGACTCATTGTTTGACGTTGCAAATTTTTCTAAAGTGACAAAAACTTAAATGAAGAACACATTGAATGAAATTCTTCAAATAAAATTCTTCTGGATCCTGCTTTGGTTTTGTTCGATATTGCGCATAAATCCGTTCCATTTATTTCTTCAAATTAGCTTTTGCCAGCAAATCGAGAGGACTGCATCTTCGTCATTGGCCATATTTTGGCCAATTCCATCCACACCACTGCACACGCAACAAAACAATAAAACTAATTAAATTATACGCTCAATAAAATAATAAGAACAAATTTTCAATTACACGCACGCACATGTGAACTTCATTATAAAGTGATTAGTTGCAGACAGTAGAGTCCAGCAATGTCTTAGGCCAAACTAATTGGTATGCTGATTGCGAACAATTCGCCTAGGTACTCCTAAATACATAATGGCGCACTCAGGACATCTCCGCTTGTGCTCATCCCGGCAGGCTGTGAAAATGATAAAGCTACCTTAAGACAAAATGGCCCCAAACACTTGTTTCGCCTTGCAATAAAAGTGCGCTTGTGAACTGGTTCTGCAAACGCATAAGCGCAGTTGTTTGTGCGATGCTCGTGTTTAATTAAAAACTCATTAGGGCCGTGTAGTGTCCAGGTAAAAATGGCACGCATTGTGATCGGGATGCAACTTGTATGTGTGCACAGGAGGCTGTTAAATGACTGCCGGCTTTTTTTACGAGCGTTGTTTTTAATGTACAAACTGGCTGTTCAGTAATTAGTGTTGGGTTTGCTTAACAAGGATCAATCACTGAATGTGTGGTGGAATGTTGATGGATTTCCATAGGGTTTATAGGAATTAGCACCTTGTCGCTGAGTACGGGGCTGCTATGATTGTCTATGCGAGGCTAGTAGTTATAATCAGAGGAATGTAATTGCTCGTGCTAAAGAAAAAGAAGTACTTTTCTGCTTGCAACGCAGATGCTTAAAGTTAATAAAAGATATGGTACTTAGCAGACCTTGATGCTCACCAAGCTGATGGGTGGAGTAGATATGGCCATGAACAGAATTGCAACTTTCAAACTTTTTTCTTTCGATTCTTACTTGTCAATTTCGTGACAAGTAAGAATCGATTCGCAGATTATTTCTTAACCTGCGAATCGATTATTTCTTAATCTGCGAATGGATTCTTAGAGTCGATTCGAGAAGAGTTCTGAAAACTTAACACTATCGCCAATCCTTTAAAAGCACATGATGAGAAAGGATATCATGCTAAATCACGGTTAAACCGGTAAAAAAAAGATTCGGAATTCTGAGATTTATCTCGAAAACTTCCAAAAACCTGCAAAATAGATTAAGTTTGTCACATCGTTTGTAAAACGGTGAAATAATATTGGTAAAACCCCAAGACTTTAGTGGCATATTATGATCGAGACCAATGAATGAATCGAGCAATGTCCATCCGTTCCGGCTCAAACAACGGTTTAATTACAGTTTCATAGGAAAATCGACTAAAGGTTTTTCAATATTTTTTTAAGCAGTTTTGCAGGCAAGAACTACATAAACTAAACTTGGCTAAATGCTGCATGTAAACGAAAAAAATCAATTTTTTTGAAAAAGTTGAAAGGGTTTGAGAAATGGACGACTTTTTTCAGAGTGTTTTAGGCCATAACTTTTGAGCCGCTTAGTGCACAAAGCCAATAGCGAACACACGTATAAAGCAACTCAAAGTGCTAATAAGTCATATTTTTCGAAAAAAGTTTAAATACTGCCGTTTTGTCGTGTTTTCGAAAAAAAATCTCAAAATGCATGAAAAAAAATGTGTGTGTCCCCCTTATCTCCGGTGTATATTGAGAAAATTCTAATTTTGAGCCGCTTAGTGCACAAAGCCAATAGCGAACACACGTATAAAGCAACTCAAAGTGCTAATAAGCCATATTTTTCGAAAAAAGTTTAAATACTGCCGTTTTGTCGTGTTTTCGAAAAAAAATCTCAAAATAAGAAAGAACTCACACGTATCAGAAATTGTCTAAAAAGTTTTAAAGGAAACTATTGCGAATTTTAAAATTTTAAAAACCTTCTAAGATTTAACTCAAAAATATATAAGTATTTTGCAAAATATATTTTTTTAAATAGTATCTTAGCCATAAAAGCAGTTCAGATTTCGTTAAAGATGCAAAATGGAAAAAGGAAAGCAAGATGCGTAAAAAATTTCTAATTTGTCGTTTCGAAACTTAATTTTTAGAAGCACATTTAAAATAAAAATAATCTACCTAAATAAAATAGGAGCTAGTTTTACCGTTTATATGTAAAAACCAGTTGTCTTGGAATTTGGGTGGTTGTGCAGGTGATTGTGCTATTGAAAACCAGTGAGTAAGTGACAGTGTGTACGCAGAAGTTACAGTCCCTAAAACGGACCGTTGAATACCCCATCCTATCCCACATTGTAAAATGCTGATGTGATTGTTATTTTTTTATATTTAATAAGTAGTGCAAACTTTTGAAAGGGGCGTGGTCCAACCCCTTCTTATTACAAGCCATCACTTATAACGTAGATATTTCCAAGTTACGGTTAAGTGTACGTAAGAGTGCAATTTTTTGGTTCAAATTCAATATTTTTGAAAAATAGACCCCTAAAAGGGGATGTGGCTAATAACTTTGTATAAACGAAATCTAGAACAAAATGGCGTTTATATAACTCGCTAAATTGTTTTTGATTCTTCCCTAAATTAGGCTTAAGGCCAGTCGAAATTACGTTTTCTGAAAATTTTTAGCTTTTTCTTCAATTCTGTTTCCAAATGTGGCTCAAAGTCTTGTATGAAAGAAACGTAGGAACATGTGTTTTCTACATAATATAGTTTGTAAATTTTTTTCGATTTGGAACAAAAATATTGAATATAATGCATTTGAAAAATTAACCTTTAAATCGATGCCACGCCCACTAGGGGAGGTGAAGCGATAACATTTTTATTTTGTATATCTAACAATAAACAGGAGATAATAAATACCAAATTTCAGGCTTTTAAGACGTCTCACAGCTTTGAAAGCGCTGGAGGTAGTTGCACAATTGCACCGATTGTGGGCGTGTCTGTAGGCGGAATCGGAGAATTTTCACACTTGTACTGCTTCGGATAACAATGAACCCATGTACCAAATTTTAGGTTCCTAGCTTAAGACTGAAGGCCTAAAAACGTGTGACATACAAACAGACGGACGGACGTACATTGCTCATTCGATTCAAAATTCGGTCTCGATCACATGCCCTTAAGGTCTTGGGGGTCTACCGGGGTGTACTATTATTATTTTACCGTGTTACAAACTATGTGACAAACTTAATATACCTCCTATCCTATGGGATGGGGTGTAAAAATCTAACAGGAACTCAAAAAAATCTCAAAATTGTTGCTTTATGGATTTGATATTCAAAAAATTTAAAATGGTCAAAAGAACGTATGTCTCGCCCCTTTTGTCCCAAACGATATAAAGTGTAGTTTTTTAATAAATATCGGGCATAGTCCATCGTCTTAAATTTGATACAAAACTCCGAACATTCCAAAACTTCGAAGATCTGCCACAAAAACGTAAAAACATTTTCGAAACCGAATCGATTTTTTCAATGATTTCCAGTCCCTTTAGGGTTATGACGATCTTGATAAAATTTGGCAGAAGTATGTTATGTTTAAAAGGCAATCTTAGCGCATTAAGAACGTTTCAAAATTGCCGTTTCCGACCACAAGTTTTAACGTCCAAAAGGCAAGCTAAGTGCATTAAGGACGTCTTAAAATTGCAGTTTCTAACGTCAAGTTCTTAATCCCTTAAACAAATGAAATAAAACACAGTATATTTTGCAGTTTTCTTAGAAATCCATGTCCGTAGCTTTGAAAATATGGCAAATGCTAGCGCTGGTGGTTAAAAAAATTTAAAAAAAAGTCTCACTGTAGTTGACGATAGAAAGTGTTATGCCTTGAGCAATGGCACACCCAGCACAGTTTTCAGAAACAACATGACCTTCATTTATATGTGAAGAGAAGAAAGTATTTATTATTTGATCAACCGGAGCCTTAAGCCTTCAGCCCATTGGATCCGTTGCGTTTATCACGTTGAAGTACACAACTCAAAAATGTTTATTAAACATACCTACTTCGTGTCACGGCTTGAGTACAATATTAGGAGGGTTAGCTATATTGTTACGGACTGGGGCCAAAGTTGGAAGTGGGCACTACAAATGTGCATCGTGCTTCTTAATCCTTAACCTTGCCACGGCTTAATTTCTCCATTAAAACAACCCCAAGCCATTATAATCACGATAGTTCTGTTAAGAAATGTCAGAATTCTTCCTCTTCCGTGTAGTTGTCGTGTCAACACTTTGCTTCTTTTAGACGCGGCATCATTTAACAAAGTTCGTTTTCTGTTTCCTGATCTACGTATGCCTATAAATTGCGACACCGCATTGGAGTTGTCGTCGAAGCTAAAAAAAAATTGAAAGTACCGCCGCAAATATGTATCTGAAAATTGCAATTATTTACAGCATTCATCCTGCCGTTTCCATTGCGGGCAAGAATGCATCCACCAGGCATAAAGGTATTGTATACAGCAACAACTTGGCAATCATCAAATACTGAAATAACAAGCAAAACACCAACCAAACAACCTTTGCCAGAGCGTGTGCATCCAAAGGTTCGATCTCTCTAGTAACACCAACGATAAAATGTATTTTTTTTTCGGTCCTTGGCCTGCATCACGTCGCCAGCTTCCTTCCAAAGTAATGATAAATGTACTGAATTACTATGATAAATGCAGTAAATTGCTGAAAGGTATAAATCAATAATAATATAATGTGAACGTGGTGCGAAAGGAGTAAGACATAGTGACTGTAGGCTTGTCGGCTTGTCAGTTGAATTACACTTTCGAACAAGAACAGTAGCAGCAGTCCAGGGCTTGAAGAGGCAAATAAAACGGTGTGAATGACTCGCGGATACCATTCGCAGCGATGAGCAAGATCGAGGATCTGGGCTGTGAAACGTCATTTGTTAGCCTAGCTGGGGCGCGCTCGCCTTTCGGTTGTAGGTGATGATTAGTTGCACTCTGTGACTATGTCGGTGCGGTTCTTGTAGCCGAGAGATTGATGTGACAATAAGATGGCAATTGAGTTCGATTTGCTAGCAGCTTGGTAACATTATAGATGACATATAGTAGGAGTCTCGCCGAAGAAGCGTGGTTATAAATTGCTTCTGTCAGGCGGAGTGGCTGCTTGGAAGCAGATAGGGTTTCCTATGGGAAGATATTCGCATGCAAATTTGAATTTCAAAGTAGAACGCTATCTGCCGGATACTCATCTTGACCTGTAGTGTAATGCACACCGGGATGATTCTGCTGCAGCCAATTGCACTCGGCACAAATTGCTTGGGAAGATTAGAACAATACCGCGGTGCTTTATTGTCGGGGTTATATCTTAACACCCAAGACATTCCTGGAGTCTGGCGTGCTGCATCTAACATGTGACAGGATAAGTAGTCGACCGTTCTAGACACGGAATGAATGCCTCGGCTAGGCGAGTAAATTAGTTCAGACCACACAAGCCATGCTAAGCTGTTCGGCTATGGCAAATATCTGTGGCCACGTTTTGGAACCAGACGCTATGCAGATAGCTGGCCTTAACTGGCCGCTGCACGATCGCATATCCTAACTGACTGACATCCATGACGTCCAGATACAAACGTTTTTGTGCTAGAAGACTCTTTAAACCAGCCCAATTCGAATCGCTATGCAGTTGCTTCATCGCCCCACTATACTATACAGCATAATGAAGTGCGGCGCGTGAGTGCTGTGCACAAGGAGGCGATATGAAAAGCGAGTGCACAGGCGCGTATGTGCTCCTTGGCGGAACCCTCATCGTCGTCATCGCATAAAGAATGGATTTTTATGTGTGCTGGCATACGAAACGCGTACCAGGGCGAGCAGTTTTTAAGAGTGTTCCCATGTTGCGATACGGTCTTATCAACTGGCCCAAGAAATGAATGTGGCCCACAGAGATTACCGCGAGCATCAAAAACCAAAAGTGCTTTAGGGGTTTTTTCGTGGCTCTTTTTTTTCTTTCGAGAAAGCATTCGCAGTTTGTTGTCGTATAAAAGAGTTACGATGACCTATTGAGGTCCTGGATTTTTACAAAAAAGGAGTTAAAGCCCGACAGGAGCATCTTGCGGAATCTGCATGAATTGTCCGCACACAATCGACTTCAAGATTTATACCAACGATTCGCTCAAATGTAATTGGCATTTCAAAAGAGAATATACATTAGCTTCAGTCAGTAACAGCCTACACACTCGTTCAATGGGACATTTTTCCACCATCTGCATTACACAAAACGACAGCTATCCGAAAGGATTCCGGTCCAATTAAGGCGACCAAGGTGAATAGATGCTTGCTTTACTAGACCAATCAACATGCATTGACAATTGCTACTTAAATTTATCGACTCTCGTTGTCGATTAGTGAGACAGGCAGATCCTTTTTATGATACTTGCGGTAGGGAGTGCGTTGGGGCAGGAGATCTGAAACTTTGAAGTGGCGGGACTTTGATATGTCCTAGAGACTAACAGTATAGAAGCATTTGATAGTTTGGAGAAACTTGACAGGCACAGACTTTAATGAAAAATTGGTTTATTCCGTGAAACAATAATTTTTTATAAGAAGTCAATACGTAGGTGTAAAATTGTAGGAGTTCCCTCGAGAGAGAGTTTAGACGAGACGATAAGGAACATTCATTCTGCATCAACTGTTTTCTCAGGTTTTTGGAAAATTGCCATTTAGTAGACTGGACGATCATTTCCTTTTCACACTCGAACTTTCCTAACAATCGACCAATACTGCTCCCCATTATCGCATTCTAAAAATGCTGGTGCTTAAGCCACTGGTAGATATTATTGATGTAAGCATATTTTGCCCAGAAAATGTATCCGTAAAACCTTAATGCTAGTTCCTGCTTCAAATACAACCTTAAGATTCATTAAATAATTGTTTACAACGTGCGTCGTCGCCTAATTTTTTCTTTTTGTGTTTTTTTCATCCATTTTTCTGTCATCAAATCTGCTTGATTTGGTAAGATATCTCCAAACCAAGAAATTTCGAGCTACTCTACTTTCAAAACGTTTTAAAACGTGATAAAGTGACAGTGATCAGTTTTAATGATTTTATTCTGACCAATTCCTCAGCTAAAGGCAAGCCTTGGAACTAGGCCGGGCCGGCATTCAAAAAAATTTTAGAACCCTAATGCGCGAAATATCTTACAAAATTATATGAAACGTATGAAGAACACTTTAAGGATACTACTGATGGCAGCGCTCCAAAATCCTTCATGGTTTTAATTTTCTTATATTTTGAATTTACAAAAAACTATCAACTAATTAAGTTCTCAATATCTCTAATTACAGCGCCTCACAAAACATTTCAATTATCCTGCACACAACGATAGAGTGCATTTGAGTGACTACCATATCATTAATCAGTATATAGTCGCCCGCGTCTTCACAAACCAAGCATGAACCATCAGATTCAGATAAGCCACGTTCGCTTATTTTTACTTCCGAAGCATTGTTCAGAAAAAGCCATGGATTTCCCTCATGCACTCGTATACTTTTCTCATTTAATTAGCACACTACTCTGTGCCTCCTCATGGGATTTGTGCCTTCCCTGATGGTTGAGAGTTGAATTAGCCAAAATTCAAGCAAAACAACCAAACATACCCATACCCGCCTCCGCAACACAGGAATATCAGAATGTTTAGTTCTGCACATTATTCTCGATTCATATATACATCTCGAGACGAAGAAGAAAACGAGATGCTTCATCATTTTCAGAGATAACCTAGAGACACCAAAGGTAAGTTTGCTTTCTTTCATTCCATATGGAAGATGGAAGCAAGGTAACAAGCACAAACCAAATAAATAAATAAGAAGGAGCCGAACGAGGACAATGCTTGGCATTCCATTGTTGTATCTCACATGGGCTTTGGTTGTAAATTTTCACTTCTTGATCTAACTTGGTTGATGTCATAAGAGGAGTCTGACGATGGATATTTGACAGCCTCCCATAATTTTTATAGTTCCTGACATTTAAGTATTTATTTTCAATTTTTTTGTTTAATTTTTTTGTTTAGTTTTAGTTTTAGTTTTAGTTTTAGTTTTAGTTTTAGTTTTAGTTTTAGTTTTAGTTTTAGTTTTAGTTTTAGTTTTAGTTTTAGTTTTAGTTTTAGTTTTAGTTTTGGTTTTAGTTTTAGTTTTAGTTTTAGTTTTAGTTTTAGTTTTAGTTTTAGTTTTAGTTTTAGTTTTAGTTTTAGTTTTAGTTTTAGTTTTAGTTTTAGTTTTAGTTTTAGTTTTAGTTTTAGTTTTAGTTTTAGTTTTAGTTTTAGTTTTAGTTTTAGTTTTAGTTTTAGTTTTAGTTTTAGTTTTAGTTTTAGTTTTAGTTTTAGTTTTAGTTTTAGTTTTAGTTTTAGTTTTAGTTTTAGTTTTAGTTTTAGTTTTAGTTTTAGTTTTAGTTTTAGTTTTAGTTTTAGTTTTAGTTTTAGTTTTAGTTTTAGTTTTAGTTTTAGTTTTAGTTTTAGTTTTAGTTTTAGTTTTAGTTTTAGTTTTAGTTTTAGTTTTAGTTTTAGTTTTAGTTTTAGTTTTAGTTTTAGTTTTAGTTTTAGTTTTAGTTTTAGTTTTAGTTTTAGTTTTAGTTTTAGTTTTAGTTTTAGTTTTAGTTTTAGTTTTAGTTTTAGTTTTAGTTTTAGTTTTAGTTTTAGTTTTAGTTTTAGTTTTAGTTTTAGTTTTAGTTTTAGTTTTAGTTTTAGTTTTAGTTTTAGTTTTAGTTTTAGTTTTAGTTTTAGTTTTAGTTTTAGTTTTAGTTTTAGTTTTAGTTTTAGTTTTAGTTTTAGTTTTAGTTTTAGTTTTAGTTTTAGTTTTAGTTTTAGTTTTAGTTTTAGTTTTAGTTTTAGTTTTAGTTTTAGTTTTAGTTTTAGTTTTAGTTTTAGTTTTAGTTTTAGTTTTAGTTTTAGTTTTAGTTTTAGTTTTAGTTTTAGTTTTAGTTTTAGTTTTAGTTTTAGTTTTAGTTTTAGTTTTAGTTTTAGTTTTAGTTTTAGTTTTAGTTTTAGTTTTAGTTTTAGTTTTAGTTTTAGTTTTAGTTTTAGTTTTAGTTTTAGTTTTAGTTTTAGTTTTAGTTTTAGTTTTAGTTTTAGTTTTAGTTTTAGTTTTAGTTTTAGTTTTAGTTTTAGTTTTAGTTTTAGTTTTAGTTTTAGTTTTAGTTTTAGTTTTAGTTTTAGTTTTAGTTTTAGTTTTAGTTTTAGTTTTAGTTTTAGTTTTAGTTTTAGTTTTAGTTTTAGTTTTAGTTTTAGTTTTAGTTTTAGTTTTAGTTTTAGTTTTAGTTTTAGTTTTAGTTTTAGTTTTAGTTTTAGTTTTAGTTTTAGTTTTAGTTTTAGTTTTAGTTTTAGTTTTAGTTTTAGTTTTAGTTTTAGTTTTAGTTTTAGTTTTAGTTTTAGTTTTAGTTTTAGTTTTAGTTTTAGTTTTAGTTTTAGTTTTAGTTTTAGTTTTAGTTTTAGTTTTAGTTTTAGTTTTAGTTTTAGTTTTAGTTTTAGTTTTAGTTTTAGTTTTAGTTTTAGTTTTAGTTTTAGTTTTAGTTTTAGTTTTAGTTTTAGTTTTAGTTTTAGTTTTAGTTTTAGTTTTAGTTTTAGTTTTAGTTTTAGTTTTAGTTTTAGTTTTAGTTTTAGTTTTAGTTTTAGTTTTAGTTTTAGTTTTAGTTTTAGTTTTAGTTTTAGTTTTAGTTTTAGTTTTAGTTTTAGTTTTAGTTTTAGTTTTAGTTTTAGTTTTAGTTTTAGTTTTAGTTTTAGTTTTAGTTTTAGTTTTAGTTTTAGTTTTAGTTTTAGTTTTAGTTTTAGTTTTAGTTTTAGTTTTAGTTTTAGTTTTAGTTTTAGTTTTAGTTTTAGTTTTAGTTTTAGTTTTAGTTTTAGTTTTAGTTTTAGTTTTAGTTTTAGTTTTAGTTTTAGTTTTAGTTTTAGTTTTAGTTTTAGTTTTAGTTTTAGTTTTAGTTTTAGTTTTAGTTTTAGTTTTAGTTTTAGTTTTAGTTTTAGTTTTAGTTTTAGTTTTAGTTTTAGTTTTAGTTTTAGTTTTAGTTTTAGTTTTAGTTTTAGTTTTAGTTTTAGTTTTAGTTTTAGTTTTAGTTTTAGTTTTAGTTTTAGTTTTAGTTTTAGTTTTAGTTTTAGTTTTAGTTTTAGTTTTAGTTTTAGTTTTAGTTTTAGTTTTAGTTTTAGTTTTAGTTTTAGTTTTAGTTTTAGTTTTAGTTTTAGTTTTAGTTTTAGTTTTAGTTTTAGTTTTAGTTTTAGTTTTAGTTTTAGTTTTAGTTTTAGTTTTAGTTTTAGTTTTAGTTTTAGTTTTAGTTTTAGTTTTAGTTTTAGTTTTAGTTTTAGTTTTAGTTTTAGTTTTAGTTTTAGTTTTAGTTTTAGTTTTAGTTTTAGTTTGCTTTAGGCATGCAGGTGCTATCAAGAAGGACCAACACTGAGTTTGCACACTCCTGCCCTGCCGCCAGCCGTAGCGATCCTTTATAAGAAGAGCTGGCACAAGATGAAGGAAAATAAATTTGTAAGTGAAAATCGCCTTGAGAAACCCGAGTTTTTATGGTAAATTGAAGCCTTTTAAGGGTAAGTCATTGAAGGTAAACACACGAATTTTCCCTTCATCCAGAGCTTCCCAAAATGGCGCTGTTAATTAGTGGACTTTTTGTTAAGAAAGCCCTTAGGGGTTGTCATGACTAAAAATATTTCTTGAAGAGGTAAATATAATTGTTCAATAACTAAAGGGGCTAACTAGTACAATTATCTTTCTAAGCGAAGAGCCAGTTGATTATATTATCAATCCTAGAATTGTGACTAGAAATGGAAAAGTAATTGGTCTGTAAGCTATCGTTCGGCCCAACGTTAAGTGGAATTTTCGAACAGACACATCGATCCCTGGTTTTTCACAATTTGTCGAGTTTTCCTGGGTGAAATTCCTAGTTTTCGGCTAGGCTGTATAGGTTTGCCTAAAATTGTCCATAGCACACAAAAATCGAATGTCCCTAATTTATTTTCTGTTCTAAATTTTAATTCTAAACCTAGCTCGTCTAGACCTAAATTAAGCTCGCCTATAACATGTATTTTCTCTTTTATACCATAACGCTGGCCTCCTCCCCCTAAAGCATAACACGAATCTTCGAGCGTTTGCAACAATTCATTTGTTTTTTCGCCTCATTCTACAAAATAAGCGAATGTTGATAAAGTCACGATTCCTTGGCGAATGAAAGCTGAGCCCAGTGATATCAAGAGAGACCACCGCGTGCCGACGACGCTACTGCCTGCAATTCTGTTCCGCTAAATGAAGATATCACCGAGAGCGGACGTCTAAAAAGTAAACAGCCTCACCGTCGACACTCGCCCGGCCAAGCGGGTACTTTATTTTCATCCTCCACATTCATATGGGCAGCAGTTTCTGCATCTGCATCTCACCTGAAAGAGGAGATTCATGCAACCGCAATGGCGCTGTTGCTCCCATGCCCGCGAAGACGCCCAGCAATTCTAGAAATTTAAGAAATGACAAACAACTGTCTTCGTTGTGGCACTACAGGTATTCGTACTCGTATCTCAACTGCACCATTCAGTCGATGATGTTTAGCCGGATAGTAGCCTAAATTAGTATGAAACGCTAGTCTATCGTCCTCGTCGGGAGGTTTTTGGGAATTAGAGAATCTCCGAATCGAGCTATCTCTGTAAAGACCTCCGCACCGAGATCGCGTATCCAGCTCGTCCTCGTCATCAACCGAACACACATTTCGCATTCCAAATATTCGTTTCGAGTTATGTAGTTTCGTTTTCCATCGTCGCAGTGTGTGTAGGCTGCGCCGAACACAGCCGAGGGGTGGGCAGACAGGTAGCTGAGCAGCCCCAACATAACATATCCCAGTAACTAATGCAATTTACGTTTGCATTCAATTAAAAGTGGAATTGTGGCCACGTCTCTAGGAACATGCAGATACAATAACCAGGGGTCTGGGTTTTCCTCTCGCTCTATCTGGGTCTCCTAGTATACACTTGATGACAGTTCAAGGAATCGACATGCTGCAGGGATTTGCCAGCTTTAGCTTCCTTCTTCCACCATTGGGGAGGCGGAAAGCCATGGTCATGAGACATAAGTCAAGTTAATTTATTGGTTCATTCCGCTGCCGGGGGAAAATGAAAATAAATTAGCATGTATGTCCCGGAGAGTACATCTGCATCGGAGAGAGGGCGGGGCGCGGTGGCGGGTCGGTGCTCATCGAATGCCTCGGATTACCTGCTGCAAAAAAAAACAACTGCATTAGGCAACGCGATAGAGTTGTGAAATCCGATCGATTGTTTCAGCTGGTAATTGATCAGATAATTTCGCCTGACTACAGCACTGATTGAAGAGGATTCTCGGTCCCTGCTGTGCAGAGTTTTCCCTGACACGAACGGACGAACGGACGGACGGAGTTTTCTTGATTCGATGACGGCAATTAAAATGGAAATGTGACTGAAAATGCACAACGGCTTAAAGCGGTTGTTCCGTGACAGGTGTTTGCTGGCGCTGTGACAACTTAGAATGGTAACTAGTAGCAACAAGAAGAAGTGGTAAGTTAAAGGTGATTAGTCGGCACTACAAGGCTTTGCTTGCAATGATGTTTTCAAACTATCTTTTAAAGCTATATGTTCAGAATTACAATTCTGGATGATTGCAGATCCGTAAAGAGTAAATTTTGTTTCTGGAAATTAAATTGGATAGTTTCGATGAGAGCAAATCTGCTCTGCAGCAGACTACAACATTAAGTATAGTTGCACTTTGTCTCTTTGTCTAGACCTAGAGGCTTGTCAGAACAAAAGTAATATGAAATCCTCTGACCTACTTTAAGTGGGAAGAGAATATTGAAACCTTTAAAAAAAAAACTTATCGGCCAACAAACAGCGCAAGCTAGAGGCACTTAAGGTGTCTAACAGCGGTTCTTTTATTTCATTTCAGGTGATAATAAAGTTTCCAAATGGACTACCGATACAGGCATCCATTTATCTAACCTAACCTAACCTTACCTTAACTGAAGCGGCTGGTCTTCACAATTCTTTCAAGTCTGATATCAAAGAAGTGACTACTTGACAATGCTTAAATCCTTGCCTAAATCCTGTTTGACATCAGAGGATTCAAAAATTTGGACCAGTTTTTCATGCCCAAAAATTGTAGCGTTTTGCAGGCATGTCAAAACTATAGATAAAGCTTCATCACGCGACTTTGAAATCGATAAAAATATAGGTGGTGGGAGTCGACTTGGAATTCTTGTTTTTTTTTTTTCAAAATATACCGCAGTGTAAATATTGGATGGATAGTGGATGTTCTTGGCCTACAAGAGCTACTCTGACATGAACCTATTGAGCTGTTTAATGTTAAGGTGTGAGACCAATGCCTCTTTAGTTGGCCAACTTAAGAGTGTCTCATTTCGTGAGGTTTGGGCAAATTCATCCTTTTCATTGTTTTTTTTTTTTCATAGGCCATATTTTTTCCGGTACCCTGATTTTTTCCTCCTTGCGTTCCTACTTAAAATCGTTAAGCTTTCTGAAAAACTTGTGAAACTGCACGGTAATGCAGAAAAGTTGGAGCATCTTAAAGAAGACTTCTCGAAAAATCCGTGAATTAAGGTAACGAACTGCTTGGCTTGTATACGGGATTTAAAATACCGCTGAGTCGTACTAAGTCAAAGCCTCAACTTCAAAGAGACATGCGACATTAAAGAGGCTAAACTTCGACCTAACACTATCTGGCCTATTTCGTCGCCAGACAAAAAATTTTACCTTGTCCAAATTTATAGTGCTCAACATAGCGGTCAGTACCTTTGATGAACTTGGAGCAATCAAAAGACATTTCTTTAGGCAAACTGTAAGGTTGCCGAGCTCTGGCACGGTATACAAAGGTATGGTGTTCATGCTGAGCCTTGTTTGCGGCATTTATAATTTAATCTCCATGCTTGAAAGCCTTTTCAGACAACTTTACTTAAGGATCTATCGAATTGCTAAAAAATTGTAGTTCCCCTCTATATGTGTAGGACTTGTAATAACGCACAGAGCATGCAAAGTTGTGAGAGGTCAGGCGAAGCGACGGCTCTTCTGAGTTGTTAGTCCTAATTATTAATTTATATGTTGAATAAGCAAAATTAAAAACAAGTGGGAAAGTGCAACAGTGCATATGTAAAAATATCAGGCCGTCTGATATAAAAATATAACTACTAGGTGGTTGCATACATTTCGGCCTAAAACTCCGCCTTTTTGAACTCAAAAAATCACTTATTTTAACGCCACGAAGGCATATACTATATATAAAAAAATTAGAAAATGCTATAATATCTACAACTTTTGTTAAAAAATTTTTAATCAAATTTCATGAATGTATATTTATTGAAAAACAGTATTTTTAAGCTAAATTCCCTAAGAAAAGTAGGCGTGGTCAATGAAAATGATGCTTCCTCAAAGACGATAACAAGGCAATGTTACATACAAAAAAAAAGTGCGCTAGCACCATTTTAACAGAGCTAAAATTTGGAATTTTTTTTTTAAATAAGAAATGGTCGCACATACAGGCCTGTAGTGGGCGTCTCTGTAAGCCGATTAAACTAATTTTCAAACCTGATATGAAAGACTAGACTTCCAATAAACTCACCAACTTTCAGTTCTCTAGCTTTAAATTTAAGGCCTAAAAGTCGTTTACATACGGACGGACGGATGGACATGGCTTAATTGATTCTCCGGTCGGTCCCAATCATATCTCTAAAAGGTCTTAGGGGTCTACGGTGTTAGTTTAGTATAGTTTCACTGCGTTACAAACTATAAAAATTTACAAACTTTACAAACTATTAAACTTAATATACCCTGGGTATAAAGAAGTCAGGCCGAACATCAGCTGGGCATATTCCTTCACGAAACTTCTGGTGTTGCCGTGACCCGATTGGGTGCCTTCCCATGTGCCGGATAGAGGTACACTCAATAGATATGCAGGGCGCATGTATAACCAATCAGCAAGTCCAACAAAGCTTATGTAATAGCTTCTGTTTGAGCGTAGCGGACCGCGGTATACCCTATTACTATTCTCTTTTCCATCCCTTTCCCGTTACCATTCATGAATGATTAAATAACGAAAAGCAAATTATTTTATTCCATATAAGGTTTTTTAAATTATTTTTTAATATTGACTTGGCATGTCCAACTTCTATAACTAAAAATCAATAAAAAATATCCAAGTTGGCTATAATGTAAATGTAATTTTTTTGGTTTAAATTCTATAATTTTGTAAGATCTGCCCCTTAATATGGGCGTGTCCTAAAACTTTGTATGATAAAAATCTAGAACAAAATCCGGTGTGTTTTATGCGCAAGATATTATTTCTTATTCTTTCCTAAGTTTTGCTAAAAATCGGTCGAAATCCATTTATATTTCTGGAAAATTGAATTTTTTTCTTTAATTCTACCCCTAAATGTGGGCGTGGCCCGGCTGTCATTTTGTATGAACAAAATTAAGAGCTTTCTACACAATCCTTTTTCGATTTGGAATAGAATTATTGAAGAAATTGCATTTGAATGACTCTATCGATGCCACGCCCACTAGGTTTTATTTTTATTTTTTATATCTTATGCCACGCCCGCTAGGCTTTATTTTTATTTTTTATGTCTTACAACTGGACCAAATTTTAAACAATGTATGCTGTGTGTGTTGGTTTCTTCACGTACAAGTACAACCTACAATTTTTTGCCGAATCCGAAAGGCACCCTGAGAAGTTTTTCAAGACAAATCCTTAATCGCGAGCTTATAATTATATAAAAAACGAACAAAGATTTAAATTTACATATTGTTTTGGTAGAATGCAACGGACAACTGCAATAGCAGGAATTCGCCATTTGAATTGAGTCCTTGGGAAGCACATAGTTTTGGAATTGCCCTTTAAGCAAAATGTCACATTCCGTTTATTAAAGTATCAGAGCTCATTTTTGCAACGCTTAAGACATGGCCCTAAATTATAAGCTAACTTAAAGCAAGGGTTTGCATAATAATGATGCGTCCTGTAAATACTGATCGTTTACCAGAGGCTTCACATGATTTATCGCACTCCTTGGCTATCCAACGAGCAGATTCATTGCTGCTTCGACACTTTAATTCTTCTGATATCAGCCTACATGGCATAGGCCCGGCAGCTATTTAAATAATTGCCCGCACTAACCACACACTCAATCCTGCTAGTTATTCAGAATCTGCATGTCCAATCAACTGCAGACTTTTTTCCTTTTTCTACGCAGTGGCATTCCTAATCATTTATTATTTTTGCCAAGTCGGACGACTGCGCAGATACTTTGGCGAATTCATCAGCATCATCGGTCATCTAAAGATATACGCAAGGAGTTGGCGTATTTGATGGCCAATGGTCGGTGAACGCGTGTGTGTGATGCATTCAAAGAAGTTAGCACCTGTCGCTGTGATTACTCATCACCAGAATTAATGTAACTGTTGCGTGCAGCAGGAAAATTAATAGAAATTCAAATATGCAGCCGAGAAGAGAAGCTCTTTCACGTCGAACGCTGATTGAGATAATAATCGGCCAAATAGCATTGGCTGAGCGAGGCGGAATCGATGGTAGGGAATCAGCTAAGTAATTGTTTGGCTAATTGGATGGTTTATTACCTGATCGAAGGGAAGCTCGATTTATCAGTGCAAAACCAGTGGTCTTGAATGTAATTCCTGAAGTTTTCCACCTCATTCGAGGGCGATCAACATGCTGTCCGATTTCAGGTGGTACGCCCATGTCAACTAGCCTTAATGTCAGAAAACAATTAATTTCCCGCCATACCCACCGAATGACAATAGTTAATCAAACTGACGTAACACCGACTCGGGTACTAGCCGCCCACCCCCACAAGATTTCGATTTCACTTCGGCCAAGACTTTCGCTGGAACATGCTGCCCGTCTAGGGCCTCCGCAGACCGTAACCGAGTGGTGTGCCTCGCATATTAAATCGCCTGACAATATTCCTAGTTTACCTGTTCAAGTGCACAGACCAGTGGCTGTCTCCATTTTAATGAGGGCCAGCCACATACAGTAATGTGGGAACAAAGCGCAGACCACATCCGCACTGACAGTGACAATGACAATTGCTCCTTAATTCGTGGAAGTGAAGTGCGGGCTCTTTGCAGAGACAGGCGTCTCTAGCGTGTCCTTTCCACTCCCTTGGGGAATATGTATACAAGAACAAAGTTATTAATGGAAAAATTAACGTAATAACCATTAGAGTCTCGCACATACGGGTGGGTGAATCATTCTTCCATCATTTGTCACAATCCTGGTGTCATGTCCATGATATAATCACCAAGGAATGATATTTACTTTGTGCTGCTCCTTGGCTCGACTCGAAGTCACCTGAACTCGTGATCTTTCACTCTCGGGCCAAAGGCATCGAATGGGATTTGATGCGGGAGGGTAAATTGGTTAATTAAGCATTGTGGCACAAGGTGTGAAGTTATGCAAGTCACTCCGGAGAATGCCATTGTGGAGGCGACCGTAGAGTTCCATTTGTTAAAGCCGGTGGACGGGAATTGAGTCACACAACTTGGTGGAACAAATTTTTGGTTTTGCATCATTGACCAGCTTGTATTGTTATAAACCCTGACAGATACTTGCACGAATGCCGAAATTTGAAGTTTTTTTTTTTACTTTATCCGCCCCGCCGAAGATAACAATCTCTTGATGAATGGGAGTCAAGAATCAACTTTATTGCGAAGGAATATTTCATTTTTGTATTTTCCTAACCAGAATGTTGTCGAGTCATAAATAATCTGCAGCTTGATCGGACAAGATGGAGTTACAATAACGAGAGAGGAATGGATAAAAAATATATAAATAAAACCTGCAAAAAGGGATATGGCAACAACAACCAGAGGAACTTGTATCTGCAAAATCTTCATCAGTCCAAGAGTGATGTAGATAGAAGTGATAAAACCGTTTAAAAGAGGTAAAACGTGATGGAGTATGTTTGCGGCATTGAAGGCGGGGATTGTGTTGCGTTAGTGGACGGACGTTTGGTGAATTGTTTGCTCTTCGGGAACTTGCGTAGTCGTCTGGTGCTGAATTTGAATTCCAAACAAGGTTTAAAAGCTTTCGAAATCCATATCTAATTTTTCTATTGCCTAGATTTTCCCCAGCTTTGATAACAGTTTGTAGTCCTACCCACAGTGTTCTTAAGTGGCTAAAAACTTGGCTAAAGGCTAAGGTAAAAAATTATATTCCTTCATAATGCAGAAAATTTACGAAAATTAACTAAGCAAAATTGAAGGGCGTCAAAAATTCTACGAAAAAGGAAGTTTTATGAGTTTTTTAAATCGAGGCATAAATTATTTAACCGATACATTATAAAAAAAGCCTACGAGGGCTGTTCCATAAGTCAGCTTTATCATATCAGCTTATTTACTTGAATGCTAGGGTGCTCGTTTTGCGTAAAGGGTTTGCTTCTTTCAATATCTTTGTTTTCTTTCGGCCACAGACAGACAAAATCAGATAAATTTGTCAAACATTTGTCTCTTTACGGTCTCAATCTTTATCGAAAGGTCTTAATGGTTGTTCAATATTTGGTATAAATTAGAAAAAAAAACAGATCCGTGCTTTGTTAAAACACTTATTTTCGCCAAAGAAAGACTGAAGAATATTGCAGACTGCAGAGGCTCTGCTCTCTCGCATGTTATGGCACACAACTGGTTCATTGCTGTAGTAAGAGCACAAAAGAACCAAAGATTCGAGAACAACTGAGTGACGTCACAAACAAGACATCGTCAACAAATTCCACGAAAGTGTGTTTGACGTCTTCGGACAAAAGTTCGTAAAAAATTTAAGATTACGGACAAAAGTTATACCGTTATTTGAAAATGGCATGAACATTTGAACATGAGAAAATTGTCGGTAAGATGGCTGCCGCGATTTTGATTGTGGACCAAAAACAGGTACATACAGGGTAGGGATGAACAATTTAAACCCCGACTTGAAGCTAGTTTTTAAGCGTCTTGAAGCGATTGGTGGATCCTGGATGGATTCTTACACAGGCAACAAACCTCCAAAACAGACTTGATAATTTCGAAAGCTGCAAAAAATATGGTAACGATTTTCTGAGACTCCAGCGACATCATTTTCTTTGACTATTTGGAAACACTATCTTTCTGCTTTGTGTAATATTTTAACTTTTAATACATTTTCGTTTTCAAAGCCAGGCCACGGGCTTAAACAGCAACAATTAACGTTGTTTCTTTGCGCTGAACATCGCGCGCCACATTGAGTTTTGACAAGAAACTTCTACTTATATGTCGGTAACCATCGACCACCAAGTGGAAAATTTGCGTCTGAGCAACTGCCTTCGCCCGCTCATGATAAGTTATGGCGGAGACAGCGACGAAGCGAAAATCTTGCCACGGACGGACGGACATGGCACATTCGACTTACAATTCGGTGTCGATCATATGCTCTTAAGGTATAGGGGGTCTACGGTGATTATTTCGCTGTGTTACAAACTATGAATCAAACTTAATATACCTCCTATCCTATGGGATGCGGTTTCAAAAATGATATTTTTCAAGGCCGGCAAATACTGTTTTTGCCCAGGGCGGCGAAATAGCTGCTCATCTTTATTAAGCAGTTTATTTATTTAATAAAATTATTTTTGGACCAGTCCCGCTATGTTCGAACTCTGATTCTATTCTCTTTAAAAGTATAAAACTCGAATGAGCCATTTCCGTCTCTCCGTCCGTATGTCTGTGTGTCATATGGTCTTAGGACTTAAATTTCTCTCTCTGGGCTCTTTCGGCTCTCTCTCATTCGAAGCAGTACAAGTGATAAAATTTTTCAAATTCGGGTACGAACACGCCCACAATAGGTGTTATTATTTAGGTGATAGAGGTGGCGAACGTTCTTTTGATCTTTTATAGAATTTTTTAAATTTAAACCCATAAAAGAGCTCTTTGCAATATTTTTTCAACACCCATTAAGCTTTTTTTCAATAGAATGACCACCGGGCGCTACCACTGACTGATTTTCATAAGTTCTGTTACAAGTGTAAAAAATTTTCAAGTCCGCCCACAGACACGCCCACAATCAGCCTGAATTTGCAACTATCTCCAGTGCTTTTAAACACTGTGAAAAACTGAAATTTATCTCCTAATGATTGTACGGCATAAAAAATAAAAATAAAGTTGGCACACCAGAGGCGCGGCATCTATTTAGACACCGATAGTCAAACACAATTTATTCAATATTTTCGTTCCAAATGTATACTAAGTTCTACTTTTTGTTTATACAAGGCCTGGGCTACGCCTACACTTAGAGGCAGATTTTAAGAAAAACCTCAAATTTATTATTAGAACACGGATTTCGACTGCCGCTAAACCTAATTTAGGTGAGTAAGTGCTACAGTGTGTACGCAGAAGTTACAGTCCGTAAAACGGACCGTTGAATACCCCATCCTATCCCACATTGTAAAATACTGCTGGCATAGTTATTTATTGACATTTTATAAGTAATGCAAACTTCGAAAAGGGCGTGGTCCGACCGCCCCTAATTACAAACTATTAATTATAAGATATTTCCACAGATTTTTCCAAGTTACACCTAATTGTACGTAAAACAACAATTTTTTGGTTCAAGTTCAATATTTTTGAAAAAACGACCCCTAAAAGGGGACGTGGCTAAAAACTTTACAAAAACGAAATCTGGACTGAAGTCTCGTTTACCTAACCTGCTACTTTTTTGTTTCATGCTTTCCTAAATTAGACTCAAGGCCGGTCGAAATTAAGTTTTTCTAGAAAATTTTAGGTTTTTCTTCAATTCTGCCTCCAAATGTGGGCGTGGCCCAAAGTCTTGTACGAACGAAATTTAAAACTAAGCGTTTTCTACATAAAATATTAAGCAAATTTTTTTCAATTTCGAGCAAGAATATTGAGTGAAGTACATTTGAAAATTTACCCTTAAAATAGATGCCACACCCACTGGAGAAGGTTTACCAAATAAATTTGTCTTTTTTGTATCTTACATTCATAAGGAGATGCCAAGTGTCAAATTTCAGCCTTTTAGAACGTCTTACAGTTTTGAATACTCTGGAGGTAGTTGCACATTTTGACCGATTGTGGGCGTGTCTTTGGGCGGATTTCAAAATTTTTCTTGTACTGCTTCGCATGACGTGGACTTTACGTACGAAGTTTCAGCACCCTAGCTCAAAATTTAAGGCCTAAAAACATGTGACATACAGACGGACGGACATGGCTCATTCGATTCGAAATTCGGTCTCGATCATATGTCCTTAAGGTCTTGGGGTCTACCATTATTATTTCACCCTGTTACAAACTATGTGACAAACTTAATATACCCCCTATCCTATGGGATGGGTTATAAAAAGAAATAAATTTTAGCCGTTGAGGTAGGTAGGTACATACTACATAAGACTCGATGCAAGGTTTTTTTGCATCATATTGTCCTCACCCGGAAAAAAAGACTCGTTCTTTTTCATAGTCCTCACCCTCGCAAGGCTCTGTCAAACCCTCCGAGAGTAACATTATTGTCTAGGAAAACTTCTCAAGGTGTTGTTCGGATTCGGCGAGAAATTGTAGATCCTTGTATGGGAAGAAATCAACACGCGAAGCATACATTGTTGAGAAGTTGGTCCTGGTTCACCTCTAGCTGTCGCGCAACGCTTTTTATTTATTTTTACTGCAGGCTACGCAAAATTTTCCAATTCACTTTACTAGAATAGGTGCAATAATTAACGCCGCGAAAAAAATAAACGTTTTCCGCACGTAACATGTACATATGCATGGTAAAGATTTAATTGTCTTGCTCATAATATCATATTGCGAGTCAAGCAATTTCCAGGCTAATGTTTAATAAAGGTTCAATATTAAGTCGAGACTGAAGCACATTTCGAGTAAGAAACTATCTAGCATAAATAGGCTGTCAATCGAGTATATAAAACAGATTTATAAAATATATATCAAACAAAAAGATAAAGATTGATAAAACAAATTTTAATACCAAACGAAGTTGGTCTCTTCTTGAATAATCTTCCCCCACCCGTGGTAAGTTCGTGATTCATCGTCGGTTGTAGAGCCTTGACTTAATAAATAGTTATCCCCTAACCAGAAAAAAGGTGGCTTTTGCGTCCGGATATAATATATCAAACATTGACGTCTTTCTATACTCATCCCGTCAGCATTTCTGACTGGATCTCATCAACTCGAGTAGACTAGCCCATTTTCAGTGACTTTTTAATTGCTGTGGCTTTATGCATTTAAACAAACTAAAAAGTTCCTTGTGTTATTGAGCTCGTACATTAAAATGCATTTTAAATTTCGGATTTTAAAAATCGGAAGATTTCCCCATTATTATTTTTTTTTAATTGACAACTCATTTCCCATCAACGATCTTTCATTGCGTCGTTACCTGATAAGCATATCCACGTCATTGTAAATCAAACAAACTTTGGCTCGGAAATGGAAATCGTTTTAGGTTTCACGAAGACGCCTGCACCCCATCAACTACAACTTCATATTTCTTCATATCCTTTTAAGCAGGCTCAGCCATTAGCCACCATCACTTTAGTCATTACTCCTGACACACATACTGGCAACCACACGCACACATCCCGAACCGGACGATTCAATTAATGAGCCACC
Organism: Neoascia interrupta; assembly: GCA_947623515.1. Lineage (NCBI taxonomy): Eukaryota > Metazoa > Arthropoda > Insecta > Diptera > Syrphidae > Neoascia > Neoascia interrupta. The sequence continues at coordinate 215,924,289 of OX392463.1, read as the reverse complement.
TTAACATCAGTGCGAGCCGCGCCGTGGGAAAATCGGATATCAATTACATGGGCTCTCCGCCTGCGAGCAAAGAATACGAGATGCATTTAATAAATCCCCTGTGCTATTATCCATTAATGATGTGAATTTTTAATTAGGCTACGATGAAGCGGGTATGGGCAGGTACCTTACTAAAAGTGCTCTTTCATTGCCTGCGCCCATACACCCGGTTGTCCTTCGCGGGCAACATAATTATATTAACACCCGAATAGGTATAAAATGCTATTCGCAGTGCTTCCGCGACCACACTAATTACAAGGCTTCTACCACTCACCTTGTCTCATGTGGCAGCACGTCGGCGGCGGCGGCCAGCTTTCGCGTCGTTGTTGTCGTCGTTGTAGTCGGCCAGGAGAAGAAGAAAAACTCCCAACGTCATGTAGGAATCGACAATAACTAATTTTTCCTTTCATAGACAAGTTTTTTTGCTCCACATTTCTCAGCAAATCCCACCACGCGCAGGGGAAGTGCGCAGCGCTGCTGGCCAACACGTCAAGGACCACATCAAAGGTAAATTAATAGAAGGAACAAAAAAGGCGAGGAATCGTTGTCGTGGCACGGTGGAGAGGTTCGCGGCCAAGCAAACTAGAAAAATTGCATTTTCCCGACGAATGCTTTTTGTCCTCCAGGCACTCGGTGCATGATGATGTACAGCACGGTGTGCTGTCATGTTGCTGGTGATCCCTCCTTCCTTAAGCATTTTCAATAATTAAGCAGCAGCTACAGAGTTACAACCCAGTCACAGGCAACGACGGAACAGGCCTGAAAGCTGGTGGCATGGTCGCCGCGTTGATACGCATACATCTAGCATTATAGGCCATCATCGATAGCTGATGGGAGTTTCTGTTGGAATGGATAGATGCGCTTACGCTGGTTGCTTTGCAGCGACTCCCTGGATTAGAAGTTGTGGTCGGTGAAGACCGATCGAATGAATGTATTTCGGTTCATTGAGTCAGGCAAAATTAAATTCCTCGGCAGGATCTGGTTCCGCACTTATGATGATGAGAGAAAAGGAGATGTCTGTGCTCGTGATTGGGTATAAGTATTCCTTTTACGCATGTGCAGCGCCGTTGGTATGTCGACCAACTTAGGCGGAAGGTTTAATTGGCCATGTGAGGGCAATCACCAACCAGAGTGGACAAACATGTAGAGAAACCATCATCATAGAGTCATTATGGAGGAGCTTACTTTGATCCTTACCACAACGCAGTATTCAAATTTCTTTTTGAAATCCTTGACTACAATCACCGCTGCTGCAGCTAGGGCAATGGACAAGCGTTGGTCGCCTCGTTTTGGATTCAATTAATGCGGCCATAAATAACACTAGAACCGGGACAATAAATATCTGTGCTCACCCTGTCTGCTATGGTCAGCCATCTGCGCACACACTGGCCTAGCGTACCCTGCAAGACATGCACATATGAAGAGAGATGGCGAGGCCATCCAGAGGGCAGTCTTAACCATCTCTGATGAGGTATTGCCACGAGAATGCATGTAAATTTTTGCGTTGATAAATCCTCTGTTGATATCACAATGGCTATCAGGAGTTTGGCGGATAAGTTAAAAGCAAAGCGATGGAAGATTATGAGCAGCAAAATGGTTTGGCTTGAAAAGGGGTGCATAAAAAAGAGACCATAGTTCATAGATGCGAGTCGATAGACTGTAGAAGAACTAGTTCGATACATTTCGCCGTCATAACTTTTATGCATAATATTATACACTGTATTAAGCCATTGTTCGATATTGATAAAGAAGCGTTGGTTTGTTTTCGCTAAGGGTTCCATGAAGGGTATGCTTGAATCACAGCCTTATATAGATCTCAAATAAATGACTAAAATCTGCAAGAGTCCCACAGGAAGCTGTACAGTTGCTCTTCCATGGACGAAAGCCGCATTGCCTACGTAATTAAACCTTGAGTACCATGACAGATACTCTCAAATTTGGTCTAATCAAATTAAAGGAAACTCAGGCCCCTCTGATATTTTATTCAATAGAGCGTGCTTAATTTCCAGCCAAAAATATCCTTGAGATCACAACTGGAAAAGCGCACATTTTAGCCATTATTCTTCGCCAAAGAGGCAAAGGAAAATTATGGAATTGATTCAAAAAATATGGGCATTCGCCACCGCTTCGGTCGTCGTCGTCGCCTTGTGGCTCTTTTGTATTCAATTTGGGAATGGGATTCGTGGCCGAGATTGTCATCGGCGATAACGCCGCCGCGTGTAGACCTACCGTACAACAGTGATACCTTCCCTATGCAGGGAGTATTGTGTAAAACATGCCTTTTAGCAAAGTGTTTTGGTGTTTGTTTTTTTTTATTAAGTCGCGCGCCTCTTTACTCCTTTCGGTACCTTTTTACTATACCACCGTGTTATGTTAACAATCGACATCGATCCACGAGCAAAATAACACAACACCAACAACGGCTCTCGGCCAACAACAACCGGGCAAAAAAGCCAACAAAGGACAATAGAATATCTTGGGTGTGATTTATTCGTCTACCTTTTTACGGTTGTTTAGTGTTGGGGCCCGTTTATATTCCCCAGATTCATTGCGGAGTGCGGATGCTCTCTGTCAGTGCAAGGAGGAATTATTGAGAACTCGTTAGGCATTTGATTTTGGTTTCGGTTTCAATTTCATATGAAATCTTCCGATTTCACAGGATATACGCCGAAGAAAAAATTGAATCTTTTGGTCTTTTATTTTTGAAAAAGGGTTTCGTTATCGCAACTGTCAATTGGATTGGTGAGGCACCTCCGAAGGTGTCACACAGAAACACCATTTTAATGTTGCGCTGTCTACTGTGCGGTTCAGATTCAGAGGAAACATAACTGGTGGCACTGTTGCACTCGGACGGAGAGTCACACAAGAAGAAGATCGTGATTTAGGCCAATATCTACTACTGATGGGCACGAAAGTGAAAGTCACTGGAGATTAATGTTCAATATGTCGGCGTGTGGAAGTTCAGTTTTTGACATTTTACAATTTATGAATGTGACAATATATCGCTGTGAGGCTGTAAATAACAAAATATTTTATAGTTATATAGATGTGCCTGCGTAGGTAAGAGTTGTGCATATTTTGTCATCTTCACAACAGTACTAGTCAGCAGACATTTTGTCATCTGCTGACTGGTACTGTTGTACGTACAAGTATGCCGAATCCACAACAATGAAAGGGTAAGCGTGGCTTCTAGGTCTTTTAATCTGACCTTAGTTACAAAATGTTTCTCACCGTATTTCTCATAATAACTGCATAAATTTTTCCTTCATTCCGGAACTGTCACCTTACAAAATAAAGACCGTAAAGTAGTATGAAGACATAAGCGGAGCAGTTCGTCGGCTTTTGCTGTAGGTGAGGCAAACCTTTATTGTGCATCATGTATAAAATTCCATTTGTTCTATAATTCTATTTCTGGGAATATTTGACATTCTATTGTATATTTTTTGCAGTCGAGTCTACTGTTCTTATATTAGGTGATTTTTTTAAATTTGTCACTAAAAAAAGGGTGGCATAAGACTTTTCCATTAATTTTTTTGCATTTTTTCTTAAACAAAAAATTGTTATATGCTTATTCTTTTTTTTTTAAGTCCTTGTGTAGGTTAACGTTTATGTGGTTGTGCCTGCGTCAAATTTAGTTGATTTTAAATAAATTTGTTTAAATACAAACTAGCAGCATCATTTTAGTCAGTCAACTACAGTGTTTTTTATCACATCTAGAAAACCATAAACTGTTTCAAAATTGCTTCAGTTTCTTAATTTAAAAAGATAGATTACGTTCGGTATTTATTTCAAATTATTGCCTCTTATCGTTTCGAAAATAGAGGGAAGGACATAAAATTTCTTGGCCTTTTTTACCATTTTTACGATCTATTAAGTTTTTTTTTTCAATTTTACAATCAGGTGTATTCCATTAACCACTTTTCTTAAATTTTACGGACATGTATATCTGAGAAAACGGTAAAACATGCTCTTTTCTATTTCGTTTGTTAAAATAAGTTTCGTTTGTTTATGGTTGGAAACAGCAATATTGAAACTTTTACAATGCAGTCAACTTGCGTTGTAAACGCTTCATATTTCAGCCAAATTTAAATTCAACCGTCGCTACCGTAACAGACTAGCAACCTTTAAAAAATCGTTTTCGAAAATATTTTTACGTTTTTGAGTCAAATCTTCAAAGTTTTTAAATATTCGAAATTTGATTTGGCTTTACGTGAAATCTCAAAAGATGGACAATGCCCGTTATTTATTTATTTCAAAGGTATACTTTATACCCTTTTTCCATGAATTTTCATAAATTTTTGCGATTATTTTTTCAAAATGCGTCAAACGGCAGTATTAAAACTGTTTCGGGAAAATTTTTTTTAGTTCCCTTCTACGTTTGTTTAATATTGTCTTTGTGCACTAAGCGGATTAAAAGTTATGGTTTCAAACACTTTGAAAAACGCCACCCATTTTCAACTCTTCAATTCTCAAATAATTTTCAACATTTAAAAAAAAAAAAATTTGATTAAAGCTTAGTATCTACTTAAGTTTCGCTTTTTTTGTTCTTGCCTTCTTAAAAAAAAACTATGAAAAACATTTAATCCATTTTCCCATGAAATTTCAAACCGTAATTAAACCGTTATTATTGCAAAAACCAAATTACCATGGTTGGATTCTCTGACTTTTTCCGCTGATTAAAAGTACACCAAATTTTGTCGTTCTGCGACTTCAGAAGTTATATCAAGATATTTTTTCCATTTTTGGACGGACCGCTAAAAAAACTCGTTCTTTTTCAATATCCGAAAAACCCTCCGAGAGTAACATTTGTCTTGAAAAGCTTCTCAAATTACCGTTCGGATTCAGCAAAAAATTATAGGTCCCCTTGTATGTGAAGAAATCAACTCACTTCCTAAATAATTGAGGTTTTTTTTCTGCTACACAGCAAAGCAAAGCTGAATCAGTCATTTTCAATCATGAAGAAAATCTTTGCCAACAATTTATTTTCGTCCCAAATGTAAAAAATTGTGCATCATCTTCCATTCCAACACCCGTCTGCAATAGAATTTAAACTTTCAGTTCCATATTCAGAACCAATTTCCTCGCAGCAGATTAACGCCCGTAACGCACTGAGAATGGGACAAATTTATTTTCGCACTCTTACAGTAAAGAAAGTAACTCTTAGGGATCTTAAATTCACAAGACCGCTGATCCAGATGGAATATCCCAAAATGGAGAAGAATTTCTTTAAGGCTGTTTAAACCATTGTGTAAGCTTTTTCTTCGGTCTAACTCCTCAGGTATCTTTTCGAGTGTATGCAAAACAGCATTTGCCTATAGCCCGACCCGTCCTAACTGGGTTAAAGGCTTAGGGCTGGGAATAAGATGGAAGTCTTGCTGTTTGGCAGGAAAAGGACACCAATAATAGGAAAGAACTAAGCTACCGGAATCATTTATAAACCTGGGCAGTAAGCGGGAAGTGGAGCGAGAATATAGAAAATCGTGTCAAGCGGGCATACCTGTCTCTATACGCCTAGTGAAGAAGGTTCGGCAGCACGCAGACTTAAACAATACATGGTACATTGAGTATTGTAAGACCCATCCTAACAAACGATGCGGTTGTATATTGGAAGACTGAAGGCTGCAAAAAGAAAGTGGAATCTCTATAGCCCGCACCAAAATCCAAAGGGCGGCCTGTATCGGAATAACAGGGTCTCGGAACAACAATTGGAGATGCTACTCAACCTCACAGCCTTGCATATATACTGCAGCTGCCCGGCTAAGAGGATCCAGACTGTGTTGATCTGTGGACTTTAAACCATAAACATATGCCCACCCCTGAAATTCGCTTTCATGGGAGAGAAAGACAGTCTCAAGAGATGACGGTGTCGCCGTCGGCTCTAAAATGTATGCCCACTAGACGCAGGCACCTTTTATGCCCTTTTTTATTTAGACTTTAAATATTAAACTTTATTCAGTATTATTTTTATACAATTGTTGATAAATAACGCAATTGCAACTCTAGAAGGGCCTTGAGTTGCATACAGAGACCTTATGACATTCGTGGTTTTTTATGTGTATATTTTGGTAGGTGTTCAGGATCCCAGTGGCGGCAAAAATGAGGGACCTAGGACGGCACTTTACCTTAATCCGCCTCTGCCTCAGTGTGAATAGAAAAGATATAAAAGCTCACTGTCCCTGCTAATAGGAACTAAAAATTAAATTAGAAATAATGTAAAATCCACCAAATAAAACTTTACATAGCCTTTGTCTAGTCTCTATCTTGACGCTGATCATCCCTTCTTATACAAATATTGTTCAAGTCAAATATTAAAATGTAATATTTACAATTCCAAGTGCGTGCCTTCAGTTTTAAAATTGAATTTCGAAAACTCCTCCAGCAACCAATTCCATAGCATCAAGAGCCCACCAGACAAGTATTTTGATGGCAATCTTAGAAAAGATTTGCATGTAAATCCGCCCTTAAAGTTGGAATACCATTTCCATGCAAACGCTCCAAAAGAAAAACAATCATGTTTGAGAATGCTCGCACAAGCTCAGGGAAAATAGTTCAGAAAAGCGAAAAAGAAATTGGCTTAGATCTGGAGAACGCTCAAGGCACTTAAGAAGCCAGCGAAGCTCCGTAAAAGAATCTAGCAAAATAGCTACATAAGAAAACATGCGCATAGGACTTAATCAAAACAACCACAGTTTACTCATACAATTCCTAATGAGAACTGCAAACCAAAAATTAGACCTTCCTGGGTGGCAAAGATTTGCAGATTCTGCAATAGGGGAGTGAATACTGATGTGATAGATCTGAAAATCAAACCCCACAAAGGGCAAAATACTAGATATCAGGGAGAGATAAACCTACCATACCCGCTTCTCAGTCTCAGGACTAGATTCCAACCCTCCAACCCTAACTCTAATCCTTGTATGGTATTGAAAATCGGCACACCATATGACAAGTCGCAAATGCCATATTAAAGCCCAAGTCAAATACTACTTAAAAAAGAAAAAAATATTTCTATCAAATATTCATCGATTTCGATGCAGTGTAAATCAGTCAATAAATAATCCTCTCCACTCACCCTATGAACCCTTAAACAATGAAACAGAAGCTCATTTGAAACCTCACAATTGTTAACTGATTTCACAACCGTATCGGATAAGCCGCAATAAATTCTTAAGTGTGTTAGAAAGGCCTCTCAATAAAAAGAGTTACAGGAACAAATTGAAAACTACGCCCGAGTCCGAGTGTAATGAGTTTAACAATAGTATTCAGAACAATCATAAAATATAATTTAAACACTCAATTAAGAGCATAAGACTGTTTGCGTGGCCGTTGTTTGCCCTTTTCAAATTAACGTCTTCTTACACCACCTTAAGACGAAAATCCCACAAAAGACTAATTCCTCTTGAGCGACCGAAACCGGTTGAAGCACATGAAATAGCAGCTAAGACCGTCAACACTGCGAGGACAAATAAAGACCTTCCTAATCCCTTGATGGGATCGCATCAGCAAGTGAATATCCTCTCATATTTCCAGCTAAACAAGATCACATAACACGCCAGGATCACAAACAATATTTTGGGTGCGACCATTTGCATTTGAATGGCTAACCACCTTGTTCGTCTTGAAAAGGAAGAGAGCTGACAACAAGAGAGCGTCCAACGAAGAGGAACAAAGCAGGTATATCAACATCATCATCAATGTCAGGGGCATCGTGAGCTACCTTACCATCAACATTATGCGCCCAGGTAAGGGTAAATAAAGGTGAGAGCGAACAATTTGGCTTATTGTTTACCTGAGTGGATTGGTTTCATATGTTTTCGGTGTTCCGCACTGAGCGGTGCTGGGCGTAGCCACTTTGGCACTGCATATTACAATGCAGGATCTCATTTCTAAAGTCCTGCTGCCTTCCATTGTTCCGTAATGGCACTTGGCTGGATTAGACAGGACACAATATTAGTACATTCCCATTGTTGATGTGAAAGCAATCACTGTCAGTGCGATATTGGCGGTAAATTGCAGGGCACCCTTGGCACCATGGACGAGAGCGCACTTGATGAGACGCTCATCATCATCCGCTCCACTCAAAACCATCATCACTCTTTCAAGTGAGAAACAGAAAAACTGTTGTTGCGTCGTGAAATATTAAGAATCACCCTCTTCCAAGGTAGATTGCTCAGCACGGGCATGTGGTTCCACCGCCTGTCCTCTGATGTGGATCCTGCTGTCGTCGCCGCCTTCAGAGGAAATTAACATTTCTCGGTCGTGTTTGCATTCATAATTCTTCCTTATACTTCGATGTATGTCTTCCCTTTACGGTAATAATGGGAACGTATAGAGTGTATTCCTGTTTTGGGATCGTCGTCGTTAAAAAGCAACACACAAAACTGAAAGGCCAACCAACAACCGAATATTAAAGCTGTATTTGGACTTTTGGGAAAGAATTGATTTATGGAAGTACAAAGGGAAATCTTAATCGTGCCGACTACAACCGTGCTGGTCTCTTGGAACTGTGCGTGACAATTCAGGTTTCAGGATGTTTTTCAGTATTTTTTTTTATTCTTGTTGCGTTTGAAGGTTTTAAGGAAATGTTAAAAAAATTAATGTCTTTATTAATAAAATTTCTGGGAACATTGTTTGACTGTCGCTTGGGGTAATGGGTCTTAGGTTCATATGAAACATGATGTTAGTGGAAATGTCCTTAAAATATTGGTGCTGTTCTTTGAGTGCAAATTGTGCAGGGATATTGAAGGCGTCATCTTAACACCTTGTTATTCTGAGGAAACTCCCTAGGAAAACGTAGGGCAGAAAGTATATAGATTCAACGGTGAAACCATCTTTAGTCTTCGAGGCCCTGATAAGTTAAATAAATTTATTGGTCCCGAAATTGAAAACGATTATTTCAAAGATAACTCAGGGTTTTTGAAGAAGAGTATCAAACAAGAAAGAAAAGTCATTAAGGGAATGAGTTTTGCTTTGCTGTGAATCTGGGCGTAACTAACAATTGTCTTCAGTTAGACTTGAACATGGTAAACGGCCTTATGCCCATTTCTTTGAAAAGGTCAATATGGTCCATTTGAAGCTCATAGTTATAAGAGATCGTCAGAGCGTCAGAGCGTCAGGTTTTGTGGACTAATTATTCTCGCGTCAAATTTTGTAGGTATTGGAAGCTCGTCCAAGCTTATCGAATTTAAACTGGGCATTCTTCTCGCTTTCACAGAGTTTGGTGAACTTACTCCGGCATTACTTCGTTTTTATATGTATTAATATATAACTTAAAGAGGAACTGAGCAAAGTTTGAGGTTACTCACTCATCGATGTCCTCAGCCAACAACACAGAAACACGCATTTCATCATCACCGCCTCATTGAAAAAAAACTCACAAATAAAGAAAGAAAAATTACAGGGCAAGTTGACTGCATCCCAATCTGCAATTCATAAGAGATTCCTTTAAAATCATTGAACTATGCAAAGTCTAGAATTCTCAATTTGTAACTGCTTGCCGGTCTCCCTGCATCGCAAGTGCTTACCTCTGAAGAGAATCTTTTTTGCGACTCATGTCACTGTCATCGTTTCACATTTTTATTCCCAAGTTCTTCTGCAGCTGGTACTCTCTGGCTCAGCTGTCACTCATAGCCGGGGAGCCTGGCGAAAATAAAACCAACATGAACCAGAGTATAATGCATCCATAATTTAGCATAAATTTATTTAGGCCCAAGAAGGAGAGTCCGTCCACTTTGGTGCAGTCATAGAGCACCCTTATAGCGAAGGATGCTTTCCATCCAGGCCTGGATTGTGAGTCTGGAATGTTTATATTTTGGTGATTAGTGTCTGGAAATGCAAAATTACCATCTTCGACCGAAATTGGCCATGTCTTCTACGGGGATACATGCAAATGATCTGATTGTTGAGCCTAACAGTAACAGTAGCCACAACTCGCTAAGACCCGTCTGGAGGTGATGATTTATTTGCTGCTGTCAAGCAAAAGCCAAGTATGCGGGCATGGTATGTGGCTTATAGCTGATTAACTGCACATGTGTACACAGTTTGCCTGATAGGACTGCTGTGCGTGCAGATATCAGGCTGCCAACTTAATGCAAACTCACGAGATCGAAACAAATGCTATAATGCAACGCCAAGCCCATGAAAGTCGCGCCATCATCAAAAGGTGGGAAAGAGATACGCTGCGCACCGGTGTCCTTCTGTTGGGTGGTGGCGGTAATTTGCACGACATGAAAGCATTACACGCTTTGCTCTTCCGAAGATCGTCAGACAGTTTAAGAAAAGCGGCTTTGTCGGCCTTTCAATATCAATAAGTCGACATGCAGATAATTTTCTGAGAGCGTGTCAAAATGTTTCTTCATTGCAATTAAAAATGTGCCATTGCTAATTGCCTTTAAGCACTTTGAGAAAACCGAAATCTGGCCCAACCATCACAAGAGAATTTTGAACTTTTCTTTTATATTAACAGCACCCGCAGTACAACGTTAAGGCATATTTACAGGTATAACTTACGACATTGTCTAAATACGGGACTATCGGTTAGGTCTACCCACCGCATATTAACGAGCGTCCATTACATTGACCCTCTCATTGAGACTTGTCGAGTGAACCAAGTGAACCATATCGGTTCTATCCGAGTACCAGTATGCATGTGGGCAATGGCCGCCGCGGTAACGACGAACAATAGGACACTTCCTTGATAATAAATAAACACATTATTCCCAATCTGGCCAGAGGTTCTACCCAGCTGCTGTCGCAAGGAACTGAATCTCTTGACTACGACACGAAAATTGTCAAGACGCATACACACAGCTAAGACTAGACAAAATTGTATCTTCCAGCAAGAATCTCTAATGGAGAATTCGCGCACCTACATGCCGCTGTGCAGTATGTTCTCATGTACCGGCGGTGGCGGCGACTTGTTTCGCGAATGGCAAAATATGGAAAATCTAAGATCGCAAACGCAGTATGCCCCCCAACGTAGCACATGTGTGCGTTGTGTCCCAATAACGCACCACGATGTCATAGCCAGCACTGATTATGGACCTAGGATAACGACTCGAACAACAGTACCTACTTTACCCAGGTTCTGCAGGCATCCGACCATAACCACCACCGAAACTGTTACCTTTGGCGAAAGCGAGATAGAAATCACCCGGGAAGACATTGTCCTACGCCGACAACATTTTTCCATGCAACCTTTATGGTTATAATAATAATATTTGTGAACATGTCCAGCATTCTCATTAATGCTGAGATTTCGGTTTGCGCATACAAAAAGACACTCGCGCTTAGGCAGCGAACACACACCGAACAGCGAAATGCAATCTATATGCAATTCTTGGGTGAACGCATATCGCGGGTCGCATGAAAGAATGTCGTCGTGGTTCTGTTGTTGTTTGTGCCATCGGCGACAACAACTGTGGTACAACGCGTGATGTTCCTCTTGCATCGAGCGCGCTGTGTTTGGTTGGTCGGCGACGCGAATACGAAATTATGTAGTTCAATAATAGAGTGCGTGTTTTGATCCTATGCCGTAGAAAAATGAAACGCATATAAGGCCTAGACTTGGTAAGGATTCACGGAATACAGTAGTGGAGCTGGTAAAATAACTGTATTTTAAAGCTATTGGCTTATTGTTTGTTCAAGGCTCAAACTGGAAAATTTTTTTTTGTCCAAGTTCGCACGTCAACTCTTTTGTTTTAAAAGTATTTACATTGCTTTTGTTGAAAGCTTTGTGCTGTCTTAGAACGAAAAGTCTTATTTAATTACCAATTGAACTAATACCTGTAAGAACTAGTTAGTACCGGCTGCGGTGATGACCATCAGTAAAGTTTGTGTTTTTAGCTTAATAATGTTAAAACCAATAAGTGATGGCAGTGAGTATTTGTAAGTTAAATGTAAAACTTAATTTCCAAATTTTTCAAATAAAAAAGGGAGGGAAAAAACCTCGTTTACTCACAAATCTGTACGTAATGTCATATTGAAAACAGCGTTTTCAGTCAGATTTCTGGGTTGAACTTTTTTTTCTATGTAAAAAATATAAGTTTTCTTAAAAGTAGGCGTGGTTTAGATGACATACAAAATTGTCTCCACAGATCTTTTTAAAAAAAATTTGCTTAACATTAATATTGAATTCAAGCCTAATTGAGAATATCGTAGTGCAACATTTATAAAAAGTGTTTATTTTGAGCTTTAGTTGTTAAAAAGTAGGTTTAAAGCTCATCACCATATTCATCATTTTCGAATGCCGCTTATCCTTTAAAAGGGTCGCGGAACGAGGGTAGCTTAATGGTCCTTCCATCTTTCTCGATCCTCCGCCACCAACTCAAGAGACTCTGGCGCAATCCCCAGGCGGGACTCAGAGAGGTTCTTTACCTGATCCCACCACTACGAATACTGACGTTTCTCACTCTGTCCCTTAGAGTAACACCAGCAGCGCACCTCAGGAATCTCATTTCGGCAGCTTGTAACCGCGATCTAATTCTTTCGGTCATTACCCAAGTTTCATGACCATAGATGAGGGTCGGAACGAACACTGAATTAAAAACTGAGATCTTTGCTTTCACTCCAAGCTCAGCTTTCCTGATGACCGGCCGGCGCAGTTCCTTTACTATTGCTCCAGCTTGGCCAATTCTACAGGACAACTCAGTATCACTCCTCCCATCTTTCGTGAAAAAGACCCCGAGATACTTAAACTTCTCCACCTGTTTTAATGGAACTTAAAGGTTTAAAGCTAATGGGGGTAAATAAAGATGCCAGTCTCATAAGCAAAGTGAGAGTGTACGTATGTCAATTTTAAAAAAATTTAAAACAGTGCTGCTTTCAAATCAAATATGTGACGTTCAATTCTTGGGATCAAAAACAGAATTAGTCTCAGATGGCCAGGTGGCTAAATGTGGCCTCGATCATATGCAGCTTGATCGTTGTCGAAGCTACAGTTTTGCATTGAATTCAGTTCAAAATATGGTGGATAGCATAATGACCAAGTTTTTAATTTCCCCTCTTGAATTGAGCATGCAAAATTGAATTGAGCCCACAAATTGATAAGTTATGGGCAAGATAATAAGCAGTCTTGCCTTGCCAGTTTCTGGGTCTACTGTGAAATCGGCTGACCTGTCAATGGTAAGCAATTCTCCGATTTGGAGAAATGGGACACCACAGTTGTAGAGAAGTCTGTAGCGCCTAGCAATGATGCTTCGGTAGGCCAGATTAATCTACATCCTTGAAAACAGCCTCTGGTAAAATTTAGGTTATTCAGAAGTTCTAGGATCTTGATGACCACATAAAAGCTGGACAGAGGGCAAGAGACTATGAGCCCTTCTACGCCCTCATTCAGGAGCTCTGGGATCTTGATGACTACACAGTAGCTGGACTGAGGGCAACAGCCCTTCTACGCAAAAATGCCAGGCAAACCCATCAGGGCCCTTATTCTTGCGAAGAAAAGCTTTAATATTTTTCTCGTTTGCAGTTTCAGCGATGCTGACTTTGTTTGCGTTAGCATAGAACGCGGGAACAAGAAACTCGACTGGATAGCATCAGCATGTATGCCATGTGATGCCATGTATGCCATGATGTGACAGGGCACAACGCAATCAGCCGGACTGAGAATGATAGACATCTTCTCGTGGAAGGCTGCAAGACAATGCGCACCATGCTGCCTGGGACATCAGCATCACAAATGATCTGCGGTTCATAGTCCCTTTTTGTTTATATAGCTACTAACTTCATTGTTAGCAAAAAATGATCAGATCCCACCTTCATCCCCAGAAATAGACAGGAAGTTTTTGATGTGACCATGGTCACGAATTCCTCTAACGTAACCCTCAACAACTGGATGGTATCCAAAAATGTGTCATATCCTTCGACCATCGCTTCATACAGTTCGGTGTTGACTTTAAATTTCCCAAAAAGTCCATCTTAAGATATCCCAGAAGAACTGACTGAGGCTCCCACAACATAAAGTTCAAAAGTCACCTTGAAAACCTTACTCCCGCTCAGCTGCAATCATCGTCGGAACTAGACCTGATGGTGGGTGGGGTCAAAAAGGCAATAAACCTAGCCTTCTACAAACCCTTCCTTATCAGAAGATACAAAACTGGAGACGTTCCCCCATGGCGAAAATTGGCAGGCTTCGAAGAGACAGCAGCAAACTCTGTTGTCAAGAAAATGCTCTAGGACCTTATCGATTGGGACCTTTACAAAAGCCAGTACCAGGAAATTTAAGAAACAGATAAGAAAATTTTCAACGTGCTTCCTGGCATCTTTTCTGTGAAAACATAGAGAAGACTAGTGATTCATCCCGGATCAGGAAGATTCTATACAAATTTGCAGTCCCTCCTAGCTACACTTTGGACCTTGTCATGGACACCCACTTTCCTGGCAGCAGAGCAAAGACAATGTACTGTCAAGATAATGTCCCTTCCCATTACTATTGTGATTCGTCTGAAATACGCTTATAACGGAGGCGGTTACCCTGCATGCCTGAGTATTCCCCCCTTCCCTGCAAGAGTTCACAACGAATTCGGTTACCCCTGCACTTTCCCATCCTTGAGTATAATTCTAACCAGAGAAGCAATGATACTTATACCGATATCGGGTAACCTTTGACTTTTGCCGTGTCTTCTCATATGGGAAACTCACTGACATCTCACTGCCTTATTGACAGGGGCGTACACTGAAAACGGTTACCCTCGACCTCAAGTTACTTACCAATCCATACCAACCCCTTCCCTCCCATCCTTAAGGCAATTACCTATATGAAGTCCAGCAATCACAAGACCCCTTTCTTCATGAAGTTTCTCACTGGTCCCCTCAACCTCGCTGAGAGTGCGTTCCATACCGAAACGGATGCCCCTAGCCTTCATTACCCTCTTTGTGTCCTCTTCGGGCACACCTGGTTGTGTTTCGGACCTTTACTGGTTACTTCAACCCTCCTCACCCAAAACGGGTAGTTATCGTACTCGGGCTGGTACCTCCGGTCTTACAAAGTGATTTTGGTTTTTGGTTTTTATACCCTACCCAGGGTATATTTAGTTTGTAGTGTTTTATTGTTTGTAACGCATTTAAATTATTACCGCAAACCCCTTAGACCTTTTAAAAATATGAATGGGACCGACACGAGGATCAAGTTGACCATGTCCGTCCGTCCGTATGTAAACATATTTTAGGCCTTAAGCTTTAAGCTAGAGAGCTTAATTTGGTGGGTTGGCTCGAAGTCCAGTGCTTCAGATCAAGCTTGAAAATTAGCTAAATCCGCCCACAGACACGCTCACTATACAGGCTTGTATGTATAGTGAGCGTGTCTGTGGTGTGTATGTACATTTGTCAGCGCGGCGTTAAAAGAAGTAATTTTTTGAGTTAAAAAGGCGGAGTTTTAGGCCGAAATGTATGCAAACCGCCTGGTATAAAGCATTCAACAGTTATATTTTCATATCCCGCCCACTTTTTGGAGGCGTTGCAGTTTTCGTTTTTGGTAGGGTAGGGTATTCGCAATTCAGATGGACTGAAGTTACATACGCACTGTTGCACTTTCCCACTTGTTAACAATCAGGCACTATAAAGTCGTTGTAAAACCTTGAGGAAGCTTGTTTTACATGCGCGTCATAAGTTACGCTTAAGTATAAACTATGGAGCATATCTCGTAGGTGCCCATCAAGGTTATCATGAAGAGAGGTTGCTTGGAAGTCTTTCCATCTTTCTCGATTACCCATGACCAACTAGAGCTCGTCAAAAGTGCTTGTAAGCTGGTTCCAGTCACCTCGTTTTCGTATTGCCTTGTTTAGGAAATTTGTCGGACGGCATTTGAGCTGAGTTTGAGAAGTTTTACTAGGAGAAGTACTCGTTTTACGTAGGCCTTTATTTTTTGTTAAAAGACTCCTGTGTCAATGGAACCTATTTATGTAAAGCGTGCAATGTTGATGAGCCTACTTCGCGCTCATTAAATTTAGTTTCCACATTATCAGCATCGCCCACAAATCTAACTAGTCTCTTTGGTACTTTGACATAAGATACCTATAAAGGATAAAGTTAGAATAGCTCACTAGACAGCTTACTTCTTTACCATCCTATAAATAATTTTGCACCATAAGAGCACCCTGCAATATCCACCCCATAAGTTATATAGGGTGGCTTAAAAGAGTAAGACTATTTCAAAAATAGGTTATTGAGTTGGTTTTGAACAACGCATTTATTTCGCTCACCACAAGCTGCATCACTCCACAAAATGTCTTTTCCAGAAGTACATAATTAGTCTTGTCCATTATGTACCCTTTACGTGTATTTGAACACAAGGAACATAAGTACAGGAAACAACTTTCTGTATCAGCTTAGTCTGTCGGTCCCATCAAATCCCGATACCTGACTGCCATCAAGCCCTAATGGAATCAAAAGTAAATTTGCTTGGCCTCTACTGTATCAAATCGTCGACCTAAGACCCTATCTATATCCAATCACAGCAAACATTTCATGTCCACATGCGTTACACCCGGCAACCTATGCTCACTGATTCATTTAAAAGTTTCTTTTATCCATTCAATTTAAAATCCATTGTTGTTATGCTCCTTGTAAGCGTTCATAGCGGCCGTAGTATTGTTTTGTTACTATGGATTGTTATTGTTCACAGCGTAGCCTTGCCTAGGTACACACGACTCAGTTGCTCTGTTGTAGTCATTTCATATTCCCAAGAAGATTGCTGAATTCTAAATATGTGCACTCACAAAACGATCCCACTGTTGCGCCATCGTTCCCTGATTCTAGCGCCTAGTTATCATATTCGTCCATGAACACAGAGTATTGGTTTCCCAACCGCACGCCGATATAGTTGGATGGCATCCAACCTCAAATTGGCCTAAGACAAAGATTATGCGTATAATGTTTGTACGCAGGATAACATGCCGTGCTTATTAGTGTGACGGGAAGCACCCTGGTTGCGCTTGCAAGGAAAATTTTTGTGCAGCTCATGTGTCCGTTCACCCAGCTCTTGGAAGTTTATCAAAACAAAAAATGTAAACATACTTGCTGTTCTTGCAACGGCCCATTTACTAGTGGCCTCTTGAGAGTCTCAAGTGACCCTCGAGAGTGAGTGTCCCATTGTCAATTGTGTGTTGTTTTTTTTTCTATACGTGTAAGTGTTTTCATATTCCCTGAGGGAAAACACAACAACTCACAATAGTCCAGGGCACGCAACCAATTTGACATTTTCAATTGCACAATGAAAGCGCAACTTACTGTTGAATGTGTAGCAAAAGGTCAATTTGCATTTTTGGTCAGCGCGCGGAAAATCCTTGGTTCACTCTAATACAAGTTGACGAAAAAAATTTCGCAGACAATATTATATAAAAGGCAACATGAGATAAAAAATTTAAGAAGGTGTAATGGAATTTTAAATGACTTCTGGGCACTTTGATCCACGTGCGCTGAGAGTTGGTTATTGTGTTCTGTTCGTTGGTTTGTACAAGTAGGAACATGGTATTCTTTGAGGACTTGCACACCTGCCATTTCAATGAGCCTTCGGCAGTTGGCTGTCTCATTTTGTGGAGTTGAATTGGTTCGCTAAATTTTTACGATTTTTGATGGTTTGACGGAATACCACAGGAAACATATGGCTAAAAATCATCCTGAAATGAAGGAATGCTAGCAGCTTGCACGTCATTCATCATCAATTGGAGGGCATCTGAGTGAAAACCGCAAAGGAGCTCACTGCGTTGCAGTGCAACAGCAGCACAATTAAAAATAATTCATTCAGAGCCAGCCATTATTATAATGTTTGTAGAATTGTAAACTGTTTTTATTTTTCACTTTTCGATATTAAATTTAATTTTTGAGTGGCTATGCCATAGTGGTCGCTCCCCAATATAAGCAACGATACGTCCGGTTAGGTTTTTAATTAAAAACAAGTGTGTAAAAGTGCAAGAGTTCGTCTGCTGCGACAAACTGTGTAACACCAAATCTTAAAGTTTTTTGGCCCGAGTGCATGTATTATTTGTAAAGGCTACGCCCCCAAAAGTAAGAATCAAAGGAAAAAAACAAAAATGATATTAAAAAAAGGAGTTTAAGTTAGGTAAAAATGATTTTGTTGACATAGAGATATAATGTATGTATATCTAGGTATGTTTCGGCTGTAAGAGTAGATTGAGGGAAAAAAGAAAAAAAAGAACAAACAAAAACTGAAAATAAATAAGTAGGTGAGTTAAAGAACACAAATGGTGTTAGAATATATATGGATACTTACATATACAAAGTTCCCGTCTTCACTATTTATACCTCACAACCTCCCAGGACCAACACTGCGTTTCAACTAAAAATTATTTCGCGTTTTATCCTGCTTGGCAAACAAACTTTTATTAATAAGGCATCACATTGATAACTAAGGCATCACATTAATATTACAGGAGAACCATTAAAAAAATGGTATGATCACATAATTTGTCACATTAAATAAATGGTACGGTCACATTAAATAAACGGCTGGATTGAATTAATGGTATGGTCACAGTAAATCAATGGAATGGTCACATTAAATCAATGGTAAATGGTCACATTAAGGTATTGGTATGGTCACCTTAAATCAATGGTATAGTCGCATTAAATCAATGGTAAATGGTCACATTAAATTAATATCTGATTGAATAAATAGTATCGTCCCACAAAAATAATGGTAGGCTCGCATTGTTGATTTTACGGATATTTGTTTAAATCTCATCATCACATTAAAACAATGATTTGACACATTCTCTAGGCGACACACAAATAAGTAAAAGTGCGCACTATTAAATCAATAACATGAATACCTTAGTTCATACCTTACCAATACTTCGTGTCCTATTATTAATGAAAAATCTCAGACTATCAATTCAATAATACAGTACCTTTGAATGTATAGGAGACATATTATTGATCTAATAGTTTTTGCAGTAAAATTAATAGTGCCTACAATTGATAAATAATAATAATGCAAATAATAATTGCAAATAATAAATAATAATAATCTTTTTATATTAATACTGCGGAAACTATTGATGTCAGCGTTAAACTATTGTATTAATAGGAAATACTATTCATAAATAAAATATTGAATTAATAGTCATCACATTGGCAGTTTAATGTGATGTTTTTTCCTGAGTGTAGCCCAAGTTACAGATAATCATTAGGCTTAAAGATAATTATTCACCCGGTCCTGACAGTCTACCGGCGATTGTTCTTTAAAAATGCATTAACGTTTTAGCACTTCAATCTAACAGCCTTATTTCGTCTGTCGATTACTTCAGCAATTTTCCATTTTTTATGGAAGGACTCTTATATTATCCCCACGCACAAAAAGAGTAACAAAACCGAGGTATGTAACTACAGGCCAATTGCTAAGCTATCGTTTACTCCCAAGCTTTTTGAAAGTATCGTGTATCAAGAAATACTTCCCAATTGCAAACCAATCAACACGGTTTCCTTAAAGGCAAATCCACAATTACCAATCTCACTGAATTCGTTTTAAGGGCCCTGTGCGCATTCCAAAATGGAAAGGAAGTTAACGCCATTGCCCCTGATTGCAGCAAGAGACTTCTGACAAACTAGCCTTCGCAATTATTATCCTGAAGCTTAAAATGCTCGGTTTCCGCTCTTTTTTCGTTAATTGGACAAAAAAATACTTAGAGGATCAACAGTACAGAGTGCTTTTAGATCTTCAGTTTCTGACCAAGGCAGTCACCTCGGCCGTATCATTTTCATACTTGCCATCAACGACATTAACACCATGTTAACCTGACTTCCTCCGACACTTCTGTCTTCGCAGATGATATGCGAATCTCAAAAATCATTTCTGCACCCTCTGATTTGCACGATTTGCAAAACGATCTAAATAAATTGGTAATTTGTTGTAAAAAAAAATAACTTTTTATACCCTAACGTCAGCAAATGCAGGGCAATAACCCACTTCCGTAGACGTACCCCCCAACTTATAACAACCTACCTCATTAATGATGAGCCTGTCCCAACAACAACCGAAATCCGTGATTTAGGTGTTTGAGTTTTTAAGTTTTTGACCTTAACTGCCCCAAATCATTTTTTAAAAAAAAATTTCTCCAAAATTCTATCCATTCTTAAATTCATCACCCTTTTCGGTCCAAGCTCTTACTTTTCCCCTCTTGTTTTAAATTAAATATAAGATTTTGTTCATTGTTTTAAGTTAACTTGTATTATGCTTAATAAAATTGCGCCTACTAAACTTAGACCGATTGTGGGCGTGTCTGTGAGCCGATTTGGAAAATTTTAACACAAGTCAAATCATGCGATGAAAGTTTAAGAACAAGCAATTTTGCACATTTGACAGAGAGCAAGGACATAACAACGGCAGTATACTTTTAAGATCTTTATTTTTGAAACGGAGTGGCAACAGGTAAACATTTTAAGTTTTGTTCTACCATTCTTACAATATATATGATTGAGTTTTCTAACATATACTCTTATAATTCTGATCTAGTCATTGCCATATTGAATATTCTGTATCTCATTCTTGTTGCCCATAAGCCATTTAGCCATTTAGCCTCTTACGAAAACAGATTTAATGGTTTTGCGTGCATATATAATAAAGTTTATTCTGAAAAATTATATTATTTGTCCTTAACAGCATGCTCAATGATTTCAACACAATTTATGTAAAATTTACAAACGGTTGGGGTCATAATTCTGAATAGAAAAAAATCTTAATGTAAAATTCTGTATTATAAAAATGTTTTTTTATTTTAATTTTGTTTTTTAAATTATGTTTTTTTTTTTCTCAAATTCTGGCATTGAAAAATTTTGTCGCACTTTTAGCAATGCTTGTTGAACTAAAAAAAACGTTTTTGTTCAAAGAATAGCGTCGCCATTCTCACAAGTCCTGCGAATGAACAATATTTTTCAAAGATTGATCGATTAAACGATTTGCCATCCAGTCGGTTAAACTAGCATTCGGGACTAGATACACCCTCCTGTTATAACATTCCGACGTTTACCCACCATTCCGATGGAAAATTCATGTAATAATAAAAAAAACTGATTTTTAAGGAGCCTTCCTTTCAAAAACGAAGGATAACTCTTGCCAATCGCTGTTTCTTTGGGCTAAGAAGGCAATTGAGTAGCAAAGCCCTCTATCGAGCTACTACAGTGTCCATGTATAAGACCCTCATCATCCCAGTCCTGCTTTACGGTGCAGAAGTATGGACCCTGTCAAAGGCGGATGAAAACACTTTAGGCTGCTTCGAGAGGAAAATTCTTCGGACGATATAAGGTCCCGTCTGTATAGACGGAGAGTGGAGGAGGAGATATAACATCGAACTGTACGGGCTGTACAGCGATACCGACCTAGCCAAAAGAGTCAAAACACAACGTCTACGATGGCTGGGTCATTTAGAGCGGATGCACACCAACGCCCCGGCCCGGAAAATCTTTGAATCCACACCGCAGGGACGGCGCGGTAGAGGAGCACCGAGACTCAGGTGGCGCACGCAAGTGGAAGGGGACCTCAGCCAACTTCGCGTGCGAAACTGGAGACGGCTAGCTCGAGACAGAGCTGGCTGGCGAAGCTTGTTGGCTGAGGCCCAGGTCCACCCCGGACTGTAGCGCCACCTTAAGTAAAAGGTCTTAGGGGTCTACGGTGATTATTTCACTGCGTTACAAACTATACATCAAACTTAATATACCCTGGGTCCGTTATAAAAAGCAACAAATCATGGAAAAAATGTTGTCGCCATTGTTATATCCGTTGCTGTAATGAACTCAGCCTGATTTGGAAAATTCACATATATAATTCAAATTTTCGGAAAAACAATAGCAATCTTTGGCTAACCACAGCCAAAGGCCTTCGTAGCTAGTGCGGTAGATTAAGTTTAAGTTAAAATTGTAATTTATTTACTGTTTTAATAAATAATAATAATAATAATTTGACTAACCAGCAAATTCTGAGATTCAACTCGAAAATTTCAAAAACATGAAAAACCGATTTGTCAAAATATTTCGGTAAGCCCTTGACAGTAATATTGATTGTTATGAAATGAAATGAAAGTGAAATTAAGTGAATTGTAAAATTTTAAACATTTTTCGACAATTCCGTTTCTTTCTTAAATTTTTCTGAAATCTTTTAAAAAGTACAAAACCCGATTTTTTCACCATTATAATGGTATTTTCACATTTTTAAATATACGTATCTTAAAAAGCTGCACTCAGCGTATAGACCATAAACAATGGCCAATAATAGCGCAGAGTCCCTTTTTGAGAATCAGCAAGAAATCTAGTGGTTCGAAAATAGATTCCAAATACATAGACGCTGTATGAATTTTTAACGTAAACAATTTAGCAGTATCTCTTTCTCAGTGGCGGGAATATGTGTTCTCGAAAAAAATCTCTAACTTTAACCATTTTCTAAGCCTTAAAGGAAAATCATATCGGGTCTGAAATATTAATCGGCCTACGTGATTCGCTCTCCACGACCCTTTTCTTAGGATAAGCGGTCAAGGGAAGTGATGATGATGGTAAGATATTCGCTTAAAACATTTAAGATGGTTATACTGAAATCGAGTTAATGAAAACTTGCGTTAGAATGACCACGTGGAACATGAACGCAGCGAAATTAAAAGTTGATGCAACAAATTTTTTACATCTTCTGATCTGGCTGTCATTTATAAATCGTGTATACGACCAAAACTCGAGTATAACTTTCATGTCTGCGCAGGAGCTCCTAAGACAAATTTACACCGACTCGATAGGATACAAAATAAAAGAGCATTAAAATTGACTCTAACATTACGAAGTCAATCGACTCCTTGCAACATCGTCGCAATGTCTACCGTCTTTCATTGTTGGTACTCCGGTAGTCAGCTGCATTTCACCCCTTAAAGAATTCAACTGCGATACCCGCGCAAGAAGGAATGCTCATCGGTACACCCTTGAGCCCAATTTCGAACGAACCGCATTGTATTGAAGCTGCTTCTTTTTAACCGAACAACACGGATGTGGAACAGGCTTCCGCAGAAAGTTATTCCTCATCACTACGGTCCCCAACAGTTGTTGGAAAACATGAACTGAGTACTGAAACTTAAAATTCGCATAAAATAGGATAATATAGTTTAAAAACTATAAAATTTGCCCGATATATAAGACTTTAAATCTGAATATCGCGCAAATAGTCAAAGATGGCCTTCTTTAGTTTTTACACTATCAATTGCAAAATTTTTAAGCATTTTTTGCGTACATCTTTATATTTTCTTAAAACATTGAAGAAATTAAACGAAACAATTTGTGCTATCGTGATAAGTTTGAAAAATGACAAATGACATGAAAGTCGAAAACAATCATTAAAATAAAAGAAAAACATAAACTCAAAAATATTCTAAACAAGATTTTATTCAAATTGAGCAATAATTGTTAAAAACTGCCGGACCTCTCCGTGTATGACTATGGCAACCCTTTATCGTATCGACTCTGCGACAACAGCTACGAATTAAGCACCCCTGAATTGAAAATACTTTCTTTACTTAGAATAAAGAGGCTTTCCCGCTTCCAACAAATTCTATAAATGGCTTCGAATATGCGTACCTTCCTCGAATTCGTTAGCGTCCTCGAATGTATTATAATAGAGAAGACCATGCTTTTCTGTCAACGAGGGGGGAAATTTTATACGTATTGCACAGCTAACTGATGACATGAAAGCTGGCGGCAAGTTCGACTTCGAACTTCTCGTACTCTTCACCGAGTATTTCTTTGTTTTTACCTAGTCAAGCGTGTGCTAAAGGCAATAAAGCATTTATGTTACGAAATTTTATGGATTTAAAAAAAAATTCTTACAAATGTATGAATGTATTGTCTCATGTGCTACCAACTCTTTGTAGTCCTGCCCATAAGATTCTTATTTATACCTTCTTCAACTTGAAGACATTTGACAAACTACCCTTTGACCTTATTTGAATGACAAATGGTAGGCAAACCAAAAACACACTTTTGTCGGGATCCGCTTAATTGATATTCGAGTATCACTAAATCGCTTCCAAAAGTCCGAACCTGGACTTTCACCACTTACCTACATGCATGCATTGCATTATTGAGCGACCGAAATGAGTTGACGAATCGATGTAATTAGCAAATTGATGACCGTCGATTGTCGAACAACTAAATAAATTTGAGTGAGAATGGATTTTTGAAGGAAATGGAAATACCAACAGGGCCATGAGAGCTTGTCTGACATTTAATGGACCAACTGCATAAGTATAATATGAGGACCATGCATGGCACTTGAGGAACAACATACGTAAAGGATCACCACAAAATGATGTTGATGATGACTAGGAATCATAGCCATGTCCATTCGATAGGGAGAAGAATCAAGCTGTGAATTTAAATCGTTTTTCGGGATTATCCACGTTTCCGGTGTCCGGTGAATGGAAAACTAGTCTGGTTGAGACTTATTTGCATTTGCTGTACAGGTAGGCGGCTTAGTCGCGAATGGATTGCCTTAATCTGAATAGACAGGAGAAAATTGGAAAATGTATCCTCCTTGGCTGATGTTGATCCCATATGCAGGTACTGTGATTAGTTATACCTGTATGCCAGACCATATGACACAAGATCAGTTCACGCAGCAAAACTAGTACCAGATTAGACTTTTAAGGCGAAAAATCTTACAACTCATAATCCTGGTAGGCGTTAGAGCTTCTTTCTTTTGCTTAAATTACAGACTCATGAGTTTGTTGTTGCGTTAAGCGAAATTTGTTTCGAAATGAACCAATTGCATGAACCTCCATCAGGCTGTCACAGTGGGGCCCATATATGCCTACGTTTGCTGAATATCCCTCCTTTTGAGTTAGAAGCAGCCGAAAGCAGTTTGTCCTGTGGTTCTAGGATGCAGCGCTCTTGGTATATTTCTCAAACTGGCTTATCCCATTAATCGATTGGAATATGAAATCGTTGTCGGACGACCACATAAGGATCATATAAATCCATCGAAATGGCTTTGCGATGCAATTATCTTGAACTCCAGGCTCCAGAATAAACCAATTGCGCTGGACCTGTATATTGAAAGCGGTAGGTGCGATTTAGTGCCTAGAACAGAAAATCGTTTAAGATGGTTTCCGCAGGAAACCCCTCCTGTCATAAATAACAATCATCACTGCGCTGCGATAAATGTAAAGCTGTGCGTCTATGCGTGCAGGTAATGCAAGGGATTGGGATATAAAGAAAATATGTAACCTAAAATAACTACCTACCCGTAACTTGCTTTTAGGGAAGACTTCTCCATTTTAGAAAATTAAAAGTTTAGCCGATCTATACAGCAAGAAAATACAGCCTCTGCGAATTTGAGATAGAATGAAGTATACCCAAAAAATTAGAGCATACCAGCTTCGTTTATTTCCGTCCCTCTTTGTTATGTTATCCGCAGACTCTTAGTCATATTGAGTTAATGTATTCAATTTGATCTAGGAGATAAAATGAATGATCATTACTATCGATCAGTCATTAATTATTTTAAGCCGATAAGTTATCCGTCTTCAAGGGTAGGTTCTACGATATCATTTTAATATAAGCACTGAAAACCAAGTGGAATTTTGTCAGTTCTTGGATGGAGGCTATTTGTGGCGAGTACAATTTACGTCCTACCTAGATACGAGAATTCCGTCCTGAGTACGAGGTCAAAATAATGCTCAGACACTTCAACGTTAAGAGTGATAAAGAGAGCATATATTGCGAAGCAGTCGAAAAACACAGCCTTCCTGAAAATTTACCCGCCAACCAAATCGATGAAGTATTGCGGGTGCTGATCGATGCGTAATTGAGATCGCCTTTAGACCAAATTTTACATTTATTTTCAATTGCCTTTTCATCGAGTTAGACAAGCATTGGACCTCAAATTTTGATGAAAACTAATAATGGCCTGAAGCCTCTAACTAAACTTCAAGAAACCTGATTTCTAGGAAAATTCATCCTATCATCATCATAATTTTCGATGACCCCTTATCCTTAGAAGGATCGCGGAATCTGTCTTTCAGGGGGCATGCGAATAACGTGTCCAAACCATCGAAGAATTGATCGTTCCACTCGGAGAAGTAGCTGCTCAACATTAAGATTACCAACAATACTGACGTTTCTCACTCTATCCCTAAGAGTAACACCAGCAACGCGCCTGAGAAATCTAATTTCGACAGCTTGTACCCGCAATTAATTTCTTTCGGTCATTGTCTAAATTTTATGACCATAGGTGAGGGTTCGTGACCATATATGGAGGACCGAACACTGAATTAAAAACTGGGATCGTTGTTGCACTACAAGCTCAGCTTTCCTGATGACCGGCCGGCGCAGTTCCTTTACTATTGCTCCAGCTTGCCAATTCTGCAGGACATTTCAGTACCACTCCTTCCATCTTTCGTGAAAAAGACCCCGAGATACTTAAACTTCCCTACCTGTTTCAATAAAACTCCATTTATGTGCAAATTAAACTGCACAGGAGTTCGGGAAACAACCATCACTTCAGATGGCTTATCCTGACGCCAGCCATTTCGAAAGAATCCTCAACAAGACTGCGGTTCACCATCCAGTCCATATATGCTATGAAAAGGAAAAGCGATAGAACACAGCCCTGGCGAAGTCCAACGCACACATCAAAAGGTTGGAATTTGGCGCCATTATCCGAACACAGCTTCTGTAGTTCTCATACAAAGACTGAATGGCTCTCAGTGCAAAGTCCTGCAAAACTCTCCAGAGTTTATCCAGAGGAACCCGGTCATAGACCTTTTCCAAGTCTAAGAAACACGCGTAGACCGGTTTGGCATAGTCCCATGCCTCCTTTAAAATAACCTTCGGAGTAAAAAGCTGGTCGAATGTGCCACTGCTAGGTCAAAACCCGCATTGCTCTTCCCGCAAGAAAGGCTCGATTATAGCTCTGGAAAGCGCTTCCAACACCTTCCCGAATTATTTTCCCGCGGAAGACTTAAGAAAAATATACCACTATAGTTAGAGCAATCTCTCTTTTCCCCTTTTTTGAAAATGGGTACTGTAACTCCTGCTTGCCAATCGCTAGGTGCTTCGAAAGCAATTCCGCTTTCCCAGGTCACTTTAATGACATGTGTTAGCCATTTAAGACCTTTTTCACGAATTGCCTTGAGCATTTCGGGCCGGATTTCATCAACTCCGGCAGACTTACCCACTTTAAGCGATTTAATTGCGGCAGTGACTTCATCTACTGCAGAAATATTCTGCGCCCTAATCTCGCCAGCAATAGGATAGCTATCTTCAGTGCCCGGATTGAGCAGCTCCGAAAAGTGCTCGCTCCATCTATGTAAGATGTCGTTCTTATTTGAAAGAAGTGTACCGTGTTTGGATTTAACTCCTTGAACGATATTCAACTTCCTTGCTCTGAGCCGGCGAATCGTGCTCCCATCTCTCGCCGAACTCTTTCATGCCTATTCCTTGGCTGTTCTGACCGCCATATTGGAAGTTAATCGCACCTCAGTGTACCGGGCTCGAGAAATAGAGTTCCTACATTGAATCCACACAATATAGGCTCTCTTCTTCCCCCTGATGGCTTCTTGAAGTCCAGGAGTCTTAAACCACGCAGTTCTTTTCTCACCACCAGCCGCCACACGAAGCCGCTCCACAAAAATTGTTTGAAGAGGCAATGACTGCCGATGAAAACAGCTGCCATTCTTCCTGTACATTTAAAAGGTCAGGTGGAATTTGTTCAAACTTCTCCGAAACGTTCCGAGCAAATCGCTCCCCGCAATCAGATTCAGCATCCTGTAACCTTTTCCACCGTATGCGGGTCACCCGTCTTGGATTTCGCCTAGGTGGCAAAGAAATACTGTCGCTAAAGCGCAAATTGCACCACACAAAACGCAAACATCACAAATCATTCTTTGAACACACGACGGTTCCACAAAGAAATCAATCAAAGCTCCCTGATTAAAACAGTCCCGCTATCAAGTGTAGTTGTGAATGCCTTTGTGTGGGAAAAGGGTGTTCAAGATGGACAAGCCATAAGCACAGCAAAAGTCCAACAAGTTCCCTCTGTTCCTGTTTTGATCCGGGTCACCGTGCCTCCCAATCACACTTCTCCAAGTACTGTCGTCCGTACCCACATGAGCATTAAAGTAACCCATCAGGAGGAAGAAGTCCATTTCTGTCACTCTATCCAGGGCAGCATCAACTTTGTTCAGGAAGGCCGGATACTCTGACTCTAGGTTGGGCGCTACACTTGCACTAAAGCCAGAGTCGATCGCTCAAGCTTAAGCCTTAAGATCAAAACCCTCCCTTCTAATGGAATAAACTCCAATACGTTCTCCGACAGCCGGGGGCTTGTGAGCATCCCCACACCTGCCTGTGCACTCATGTTATGTGGGACGCCAGACCAGAAAAGTCTCCACCCATCATCGAAGTCTTTGGTTCCGGAACCCTTCCTCTTAGTTGAGGAGATGCCAGTTGCATCGAGCTGATACTTTTTGGCCTCCTCAACCATTTCAAGTTCCTTCTTTGTTAGCGATGAGACCATCCATGTGCCAATTCATAGTTGGTGCCGTTGTCGATTTGTAGACTGACCATCTTAGCCCCCATTTTGGCTTAGTGCTGCCCCCCGTAATGGATATAGCGTCACCATTGCCGGGCTGCTCGTTACTTCTTCGGGTTGAACCAGGTCGGATGCCGAGCGGGACATTCCGACCACCAAGCGCTCGCATTCTGACACCCCTCAGGCCTAGGTCCAAAGGGTGGGTGCTCTGGGTTACCAAGATCAACACAATATCCGAGGCTTCTTCTTTCTTCTTATCGTGGTGGGTGGGATGGTCGCATTTTATACCTAGTTGCCAGGTTTTTATCCGGCCGATCCTAACATGGACATCAGACGGCGACCAAGAAGCCGCTCATCCCGAGACAGACGCTCTTGGAGTTTAACTGTTAAGAGTTTAGCCGCACCTCTTGGATCAGAAGCTGACCGGTTTTATTTTTAAAATTCGTTAAAAATCACAAACAAAGAAAAAAGTAAAAATAACAAACCATTTGCTGAATGCAGGAAGCATACAAAGCATTGAGCTCCGCCTACTTTAAGGGGGCGCTTTTAGGAAAAAAAGGTTTTTTTAAGCATTAATGTTCGTTTTTTACGCACTTTCTCATGATTCTAACAATATGAGGATAATTGATTTTAATTTTCAGCCCGCGCCCATATTTGGAGGCGTGCCCAATACAAATAATTGACATACAGCATATTGAATCAAGTAAAAAAAAAAATGTTAATACGGTTTAATAAAGGGTCGGGTAGTTAGAAGTTCGTTACAGGCGAACTCTTGCACTTACTTGTTCGATCATTCAAAATGCAGGCAGATAAACTTTAAAAAAAAAAAACAAAAAAGTCTCAAAAAGCCCTCCTCTTATAGTCAAAGCCTTAAGATACAAAAAATTTTAACTTGCATCTGGCGCAGCGTCCACTTGTCAATTTATATGCCTCTACGACCGACGTGATGTCAATGCGGTAGCAACTGTCGCAAGGTTGGTACGTTCCTTTTGGGTGCAGTCACAGCGAGTTGGTGTGACAATACCGACCCAGCATAGAGCAGTAGAAATGTGTATGTTCCTCGAATTCCAGTTAAGTGGTCAATCTTTCAAACATTGTCAGCTCACCGCAGCTGTTGGGTAACTCTTGTCTTAAGACTCCTTGTAGCGGTTGACGATATGTCCAATCTGTCTAAATCAGTAAAAGCAAAATTAAAAAAACAGAATTGCGGTGGCTTATGTACAAGAAGCTTGTCATTTTGATTCGACTCGGTGTTATGAAACGACAAGGAACAACCATCGGAAGAGAGGCCAGTAGAAATAAAATACCAGCCAAAGGCGTGAATTGGCAACCCAGTCGATTGAAGACAAAATTGGAGGATTGAAGCGTTTCGTTGCTTTTGCGCGGTTTTGGTTTACAGCGCAGTCAGTCGACCATGCGGATTTTTGCTATGATGTTTGATATCAAAGCAGTGGACAGAAATTGTAGTTTCCTTAAAACATAGCGAAGGGACATTACTGTGCTATTCCTGATTTTAAAAATACAACCAAGCAAATGAGTTCATTACAATTTTTACCAATAATTGTTCTCTGTTACAGAATATTTCAAACTCAAACGAATATTTCCCGACTTAATAACCTCACAGCTAATGAGAAAGTGGTAGATCACCGTGTAAGCGATACAAATTTCTCAAATCAATCTCTTGGATTATGAATAGCTCTAACTGCACAACAGTTAAGAACATCAAATTAGATAGTCTGAGACCAAGCGTTGCGGATCACTTTGATTTATAAGTGTTAACCTTGGAAGTCATTATGGATTCATAAATCGTCGGAAAGGTAAATAAAATTTCTTATGAGTCAAAGTCTTAAAACTGTTTAAGTCGTCTATTTGTCAAGTCATTTTATAAAATTCAACGGATTTAAGTAGAGAGTGATGCTTGGGAGATCTTTATTAATTGAATCGCATACATAATGGTTTTAGTTATTATTCTTTCGGACGGAATTCGTTGGAATGGAGAACAGTGACAGCGATTAATGATCGGTTTGGTACGGTTTGATTGTCGATTGTTTTGATTCACACAAAATCGTTGTTTCAAACTTATGCTGGAATCGCAATGTTGCGTTGCTGCGTGCGTACGTTAATGGCCTTTGCCATGCGTTGCCAAAACTTTACGATACTTTACGTCAAACTACGCATGCAGCAAGTTTGCAAAACGAAATGCCGCTTTGCGTTTTGCGGTAAGAAATTGTAAAGTATCACCTCAAACACATTCAATTTCTGTTGAAAGATATTTGCAAAAGAACGAGCAGAAAAGATGCTTTTTAAAAACGAACCAAGTTGCCCAGCAATGAAAATAAAATTATTTCTGTTTATTCCATCAGAAATATATCCAAGGTGGTGCACTCGTGTCATTGTGCATGCTTAAAACCAACAACTTGCGAGTTATCGCGACAAACTGAAATAATACCGAAAAATATCACATTCTCTACTCAAACCTCTCTACTCTACGCAAACCTGTTTTTTTTTATTCTGACAAGAAACAGAAACAACCCTTTTTCGTCCCCACGACCTACTGACGACAAGAGAACTATACTCCCTCACCACACAATGAATGAGCATGAAGTTGTTCAACGAAGGCAAAAGTAGAAAGTAGATCTACTTTTGCGTTGTAGATGCGTCTACGATATTTACGGTTAAACGTGGAGTGAAGTTTTAAAGTAACATTTCGTTTTGCCCCATATGCGCCCGTTGTTTCTACTCTGCTTGTCATCGAACGCACGCAGCAACGCAACATTGCGTTTTGAACCTTACACTTATGATTTTTTAGTTGATTCTGTGAGAAGGGTATTTTAAGTGGTTGGTTAAAATAAATTGTCCCCAAGACTAAGACTTTGAGGCAGGCTTGTCATAAAGTATTTTTTTTTCTCTCTTAATTCACAAAATATTGTTCTTTATATCTGAACTAGTACAGAAGCCTGTCGGAGGATAGGAACAACGCAGCACACATAAAAAAATAAAATGATTGCGCGAGCCGACCACTCTCGGGGTAAGCTACCTAGTCACATAATTTAGACCTGCAAATAGCGCGTTAAATACCTATGCACATAGCACTTTATTGAAGGGGAACTTTTTTTCTTTGAACATTTTACTTTTCACTTTTTACTTACTCCTTTTTACTTTTAACTCTTTTCTTTTACCTTTTAATTTTTATTTTTACCTTTTTACTTTAAACTTAAAATGATATGCTTCACCTTTATGAAAGAAGCTCCTTTATCGGTATTATAAAGAAGAAGACTATAAGTTTTTGGTACTACATACCAGGTTAGAAACTTAAATGAACCCAAAGAATTCTGGAGGAAAGAATTCTGGAGGAAAGAATTCTGGAAAAAGGGGAAGCATATAATTTTTCGGTACTACCAGGCCAAAAACTCCAATGAACCCAAGTAGTTCTGCTATGAGCCCAAAGAATTCTGGAGAAAGAGCGCAGGAGCTGGAAGGATCCTTTATAGAGGGGAAGCATATAATTCTTCGGTACTACTAGTTTACGAACACCAATGAACCCAAAAAAAAAAAACCAGTGGGAAAGTGCAACTGTGCGTATGCAAAGCTTCAGTCCGTCTGCGACGAATACATACGCAAAATACGCGACCCAACCAAAAAGAAACCTGCCACGCCTACAAAAAGTGGACGGGATGTAAAAATATAACTGTTGAATGCTTAACGCTAGTTGGTTGCATTCATTTTGGACTAAAACCCCGTAAATTTAACAAAGAAAATCACTTTTTTCTAGGCCGCGCCCACCAAAGTGGGGGAAGATATATAAGTGGGTGGAGATATATAAAGATGGGTCCGCCATCTAACTTTTTGTTTTCAACTAGTGCATATTTCGTGAATGGTAACACTTAGCTCATATCTGATTTGACAGATAATTAGTTTTATCCTTACGCTGAACGAATGTGGTTGTATATACACTTGAACAACGCTGGGAAATATGCGTTTTCGCTTCGCTAAGTGGGCCTGCGATCGACTTAGAGAAAATGCCGATTTTGCCAAAAAAATCATCTTTTCGTATGAAGCTCATTTTGATCTTGGCGGTTGTCTAAACAAGCATAATTGTCGCATTTGGGGCACAGAAAACCCGCACGCATACATTTAAAAGCCGCTACAGCCAAAACGAGTCACTGTTTGGTGCGGATTTTGGTA
The DNA here is from genome assembly GCA_947623515.1 of Neoascia interrupta. Classification (NCBI taxonomy): domain Eukaryota; kingdom Metazoa; phylum Arthropoda; class Insecta; order Diptera; family Syrphidae; genus Neoascia; species Neoascia interrupta. The sequence goes on along the minus strand of OX392463.1, from coordinate 215,891,549 downwards.
CCGAGGCATAACTGGGCCACTTTTCTTCGAAAATGAGCAAGGAGTAGCCGTTACAGTCAATGGCGATCGTTATCGGGCCATGTTGAACGAATTTTTGTTCACAAAAATTGAAGAGAAGGATATTGGCAACATTTGGTTTTAACAGGACGGCGCTACGTGCCACACAGCCGAAGCTAAACCCGATGTTGTGCGCCCCGTTTTTGAAGATCGCATTATCAGCCGCAGAGCTGTCGTTTGGCCACCTCGGAGCTGTGATTTGACACCGTTGGGCTATTATTTGTGGGGTGCCGTAAAAGATAAGTGTTAAGATAAGTGATAACGCCGACAAGCCAGAGACAACTGACGCTTTAAAGGACAACATTCGTGAAGCCATTGGTAAAATACAGCTGCACACAATAGATTATGTGCTTAGAAATTGGACCGATCGTGTAGCCTACTGCATAGCCAGTCGAGGCAGACATTTGAATAAAATTATTTTCCATTATTAACCGGAAGGATTGTACTTTCAAATAAAAAAAGAAATTTGAGAAAATATTATGTAGCTTTTTTTATAGCATTTTCAAAAAAAAAGTTATTTGGCAGCCCCACTATAATATACCCTTTTAACCCTTTTTTACCCGACCCAGGGTATATTAACTTTGCTGTATAGTTCCTAACGCAGTGAAATAATTACCGTAGACCCCTAAGACCTTATAGAGATATGAATGAGACCCGGCTGTCCGTATGTAAACAACAAGACCTGAAATTTTAAGCTAGAGAGCTGAAAATTTGTAATTGGACTGGAAGTCCATTGGACCAGATCAAAAAAAAAATGCATACATTTGGACTAAAATGACGGGGTTTTAGTCCAAAATGTATGCAACTACCTAGCGTTAACAGTTATATTTTTACATCCTGCCCACTTTTTGGAGGCGTGGTAGGTTTCTTTTTGGTAGGGTCGGGTATTTTGCAATCCGTCGCAGACGGACTGAAGCGCTGGCATACGCAATGTTGCACGTTTCCACTTGTTTCCGTTGAAAAACCCATTAATTACCGTGTTGAGTTTTTCTCTATCTGCCGCCAATTCGGGCCATCACATCGGGCTGAAGACTTCCATGATTTCTTTATATATATGAAAGTGAATAAACCTTAATTTAGGAATAACTTCCCCATAGAGAAGATATATTTTATCAGAATGTATATTTATGTGGTATGGCATAGTCTTTGTCTCTGGGAAGGACATGGTATGGCAAAGTGACCGATTTCGCTTTCGGCCCACTTAGAAATTTTCTTGAGATGAAAAAATGTAACTACTGCACCTATGCATTAATACCGTGATTATATGCGCGTTTCGTCTCTTGCTAGATCCAACGGTTTCGATTATCATGATCACTTTGCAACTCTCTTCTTCCAAACTTTCAAACAGCTTTAAAAAAAAATGAGAAAAAGTTTCGAGTGCCAAATCAAAATCAGTTTGCCGAGACTTTAATCTTTTGCGACGTTCAGATAAGCTTGAATTCAACATTACACGATCAACGCCTGGTGACATTACAGACTCGTGTAATGTAAAGGTACTATTTTCCAGTATTTTAAGAAAAGCTATTGTTGGCATTTGTCCTGAAATCCAGCCATATACAGAAAAAAGCATTAAACTACTTAAGAGACGCTTAACAAAAACTAAGCCAAAATTTATTCCTTGTAAAATTTTAATTAGCATCCTGGTTCATGTTGTGTAAACTGAGGAGGAGCATATAATGTGCAGAAGCGGTACCGTTTCAACTGCTTAAAAACATGTGCATTTACCTCAAAACCACTCTTTAAGCCTGATAAAATATTCACAACACACAATATAGTGTCCTTCTCATTAATATGCTGAAACGGAATCACACATGGACTTCCCTGGACGTTTTCTCCCACTTTCATATTTTCTCCCAATCAAGACAATTATTTCCTCTTCACACCAATATGCCGGCAGGGAGGAAGGAAAACAAAAATCCCCAAGTCACGCAGCGTTTCCGACCGAATAACCCAATCAATCGAACATAAATTGACTCCGACGACGACGACGACGCCGAACTTGCGAGAACTGTTCGCGTCCAAACTGCTCGATGAAAAGTGGGTTGGAGTGCATCATTAGCTGCGATATTCTTCACGGGCGATTAAGTCCCCCATCTCTACCTCGTCGCAATCATTGAATCACTTATAACAAAACGGATGTGTATTGTCCACATGATTAGTTGAGACCGAGGTGGGATAAATGTTGACGGGGGCATGGAAGCACTGGTGTTCCGAGAAACTGGAGTAACACACACCTACAACACAGTTGGCCGCAGGCAACGCGATTGTGCCTAGACGAGGCGATGGTGTCAAATCTTCGATGATCTCTTTTCTTGAGGCGCGCGGGTTAATTAACCCTGTGACCTTGTGTGGCATTCACCATGTGTACGAGTGTGGAATAGATATTGCAAGGAGTTTCTAGCTTCCGGCTACGTTGAAGTGGGCTTGATTTAAATTAGAATGGTGCTGCAGTAACGGAACAAACGAAGATTGTCAATCTTTTACAGATGACCTTTGGCCAGAAGCACCGAGCTTGTATAGATGTTCACACTAGAAAGGGGACACTTTCCCAAAGCTGACCTTTTATGGCATCATACCAGAAGGTTGTTGTGGAATGTCCAAAAGAAACAGTCAAGTGTTCACTGACCCCCAGCCGAAGCGCTCATCCATTACCGCACGTCTCCGCGATTAACGATCTTGATCGAAATCTCTGCACGACAGGTTGAGGTGTCCGTATGGATTCTGGCTCAGCCATCCAATTGATCGTGATTGCAGATGACATCGCGATCGGTTGTAACATTACAACTACAAGACTGTCATAGAGCTCCAGCTAACAACAAAACAACTCGAGGGGCAAGCGAACTTTTGTGCAAAATTTCGAAACCGTGTATCTATCACGGGCAAGTCAAACTAGTTGTGAAGGGATCTCACAGTCGGATCGCTATCTCCCGATATCGACAATGCAATTACATCAATTAATTAATATTGCTTGTAGAGCGGGGGGTCCATGGCTTGAGGTGAACCAGTACGCTGTAGCCGCGGGCGCAATATCGCTCCGCTGTAGGCTGAGAAAGCGTTTTAAGCCAAACACGCTGTCAGACATAAGATAAATTGTTGCTACGATTTTTTGTCACGTCACGACATACTACATGCGCCGCCGCCGATACGAGCCGCTCCGAAATGAAAACGAAAACGGATCTTCCGTGGGATAGTCGATCGCGGGCAGGGAACTTGCCGTGTGTATACAAGAATTCCGCACTCTGGGCTGGACGCCGCATCTTGCGTTTGGTCGCCTGATTGATTACCAGCGCTCGGTGGCACATAGAATATTTGCGCAGTGCCCAGTGCCCGGGCGGTGCGCCTGCGCACTGTAACGAGTTTCAATGTGGAACCGATTCAGTTCAGTCCCGCAGTTGAATTGGGTTGTTAAGCCTTGTGCTTGGGTCTTAATTTTTATTGCATAAGCGACGAGCCGCGCGCAAATGATTAATTAACGTTCACATGCCGCCACAAGGTGGTGTCCCATGATAGATCGTTTTCGGTCAGTCAAGAGTCCGGTGGATGAAAAATGAGTTTGGACAATCGACGTAAGCGTTTGGAAATAACGTATAATGGGGCTACTTACTGCAGGAGCGAGGCTTGTAAGTGCCTATTCTTGTGTTTAATATGAAATAATTGTTTCGATGGGGATATGGGATTGTGCCGAACGGATAGAGCTTATAAATAATTAATTGAAGCATTTTCGTGATGGACAGGGTCAAGAACTAGAAAGGTAGTTGTGGTTATTTTGAAAAGAAGATCGAATTGGAGCTCCTGCTTGGTATTCCATGCCGAAGATCAAGGCTGGGTCAGTGAACTACATACCTAGGTAAGGTATAAATAAAAAATAGTACGCAATGCGGGCACAATTTCCTACTATTTGGATTGGTCGCAGAATCAGCATAGAAAAAACTGGCAAAGAAGTATACGAAGAAACCGGCTGTTGTCCATAGTTTGATCCGGGGTTAACCCACAAAAATTGGAGAGTTAAACCAAGATTCGAAACCTGGATCGAAATCGGCTGAAAAATAATTTTTTGGATTCAATTTTAATTTAACTCCGAAATTTGGATGATTTTGCACCAAAAAAAAACTGGCCCTTAGTAGGGCCGAAAAAGTGCCTTTTGGCCTTTACAAATTTATCGTTCGACTAACAAATGAGTTTTTTAGGTCAGTTCTTTCTTACTTTTACAAAAGGATCTCGAGTTATCCCAGCAATTAACCCCTTCGCTGGGGTAAATCGACTCATAGCGTGTATGGGGCATGTGTAGTCAAGCCCTGTAACAATAAGGTCTTATTAAAACTTTAACAATCTGGGCTGAATAATTAAGGTTTGTTTCTTTTCTTTGACATAAAGGTCAGAAGTCGCAAAGGTCCTTTACTGGCTGATCCAAAGTATTCATTACTTTGCCTTTAACTAACAGATTCAGAGTTGGTTTGGACGTTTGTGCACAGTTTCTAAATAGTTCAGCACAAGGAGTACATTTTTTTAATTTTCTAGGTGGAGGGAAAGTTATCTTCTTCCTTTTTTCAAAGGAAAAGGTGATGCACGAAGCTGCGACAACTATACTGTTCTATCAAGATAATGTCCCACACAATGAAGATCGTCAAGCGGGTACTTAATAGGAGGACCAGTGTGTGTTTGTTGCGGGTAAATCAACCACTGATGCAATCCAAGGTATAAGGATCATAATGGAAAAACATTGTGATTCCCTTAAAGATCTGCATTGGTGGTGGTTCATTTTGAAAAAGCTTTCGATAGACTTTCACGAGATCTGATATGGTTGGCGCTAAGAAAACGAGGTGTTCCAGAAGCCTACGTGTGGATGATCATGGACATGTGTGATGGAGCAAAGACATGAGTAAGATGTCCTTCCGGAGTCACTTGAGTTCTCAATTAAACTCGTTGTTCACCAGGGAAGCATCCTAAGGCCTTTGTTTTTCATTGTTCACACCCAGGAACTTCAACTTTTCACACAACTTCCCAAGTGTGAAAAGTTGAAGTTCCTGGGATCTGTGATCAATCGAAAAGCGCAAGCTGTGATGACGACATCAAGTAACGAGAAAACTCCCCCATCTGTGGCAGGAATGGTCACGCATTTCATGTCATACTTTTGAAATAAACGCCAAGGAGACGACTTACCCCTGCACTTAACTAGCCTCGCTTACCCCCACACTAATTTAAAATCGTCTGATTTAGAATAGGGGGCTAGAATCGTCCCAGCGGGCTTATATTTTTCGACACCATAGGGTGCTTCCACCGGACATTAACCCGCGATTATGGCTCGCCGAAATCTCGAGATTTACCATACTGTCAGAGATTTGCATTTACTGTCTGTTGTGCATCACAAAATCAGCTTTGTTAGTTGCATTGTGTTAAGAGGTGCACAAAATTTGTTGAGTGTTGATGTAGATTTAGATTTGGTTGGACCTGTCAAAACAGCTAAATGCACAGAGCTAAACACACTGCAACAGAATGGTGGATGTAAATGCTGATTCTGCTCGCTTATATTAATCAAGTTGATCTACTCCTGTCGACTGTGTGGAATTGAATCTTACTTAAATATCTTATGTTTTGTTATATTCTCTATTCTTTGCGTTATTTCCTTGCGTATGATAAAACTTTTTACTATTTTTTATGCTGACAGAATATTCGAGTTGCCAGCGAGCCGAAAAAACGCCTGTTTATAAGAAGATGTGCAGCCGAGCTACAGACGAGGCATTGCCATTTTACACCACAGTTTGTCAATAAAAAATGTATAAAAAAAACTATACGTCACCCTAACCTTCTTTTTTTCCTGTGGAAACACTTTGGGATAAACTTTCTAATCGCCCTACGTTAATCTCTCTTTATGTGCTATGGAAACATATACTCTATGCTGTAGCAGTACTGATGGATAGAGCACTGGATGGTTTGATTCGATCACAATACTCGCTTATGGTTCCCTTCCTGACAGTTTCCGCACTTCAAACTTGGAACAAGCTAAAATTCAACATAATACCTCAGTGGTACGTGAGGTGAGGTAATCAGGTCTGCTTACATTGCTGCATAGTTACAATAGTTTTCAACAATGATTTTCCGCATAAGTAGTAAAGGTACCTATCAAAAGCAAATACTTTTTTCCATCCTTCAACTTGGCGGGACACATGCAACAACAACACATTCGAAAACGTTCCCAAATTAAGAGATTAACATGTGCATATAGCAGAAAATCAAAGACGTTTACACCGTGCGCTTGTTCCCATTCATCATTGTGTCAGTGGTAAATGCATGTCAAGAGTCCCGAACCCGTAGAGTTCAGTCTTTTAACAACGAGCAATTTTCGGCAACTTGTGCCCGTAAGGGCACAACAAAGTGATTTACCTGCAGAGAGGTGTACTCAAGGTTTACGCCACGCGTTGGTGTCAGTGGTTTTCACTCGTCCCTTGTTGGTCCACAGCATCGAGTCCGAGTGTATAGTCGCTGCGAGCAACTTATGACACGGGATGCTAGTGTGCATAGTAATTAAGTATTTCTTTCCCGCTGATCGACTGGTCGTGCCAGAGGATGGTGGTCACTCCCAGCCCCAACATCCATTGGGTCCCGCGCACATCTTGTTAGAAAGCTGCGAAAATTATTTGACAGCGGCACCACAACTGACAGCAGTGTAAGATTGCAGCAAATTGCGTGTTTGGTAGTTCAACGTGGGCTGAATGTTGATACAAGGTGTCCTGTCTGAGGACTCGCATCAGTCGTTTGTGTATACGGAATCCTCGGTGGGCCATCCAACGAATGACAGTGGACAGCTTACTGAGTGGAACTTTGCATACTTCTTGGAAACAATTTGCATGAATAATTTACTTTGCAACGATTAGTTGGGAAATTTGTCGAATGTAATCGACACGAATACTTGGTAAACAATATTGCATTTCTAGAGAATCATGATAATGGCATGCCAAAGTCACTATGTCAGGCAAGTGAGAAACAAATGCAGACTCCGAAACCAATACAAGTGCTGTCCATCATGGGCCTTCCATCATCCCATGTTTTATGGTCAAATATTTACACCGCGAACAAACCCACTTACTCTCGCGCTCAAAGCGGCCGACCGATTTCTTAGAAATGCCAACAACAGGATGCTGCACTTGACAAGGAAGACCTCTTCAAATTCCATGGTCGATAGAATGTAAATTGTCACTAATCTGTGAACGCGCGCTTCTAACATCACACAGAGCGACGCGCGATGCGACACAAGTATTTGAATTTGAAAAACGGTCTCTGTTGGACCGCTGAGCTGCAGTGCAGACCATCCGATGAGTAAATATTTATCCACCTCGCGGCGATTCTTATTTATTTCGCTTTGCGTCGACATCGTTTCTGGCCAAGAGGCAGTCTCTTGGAATACAGGCGAGGTCAGGCCTGACATAAAATACGAAATCCAGTAGCGCTGATGGTAATAAGCGGGTGTCTACGATCACAATAAATTCCACTGATCTATGCATCCAATCGCGGCTTGTGTTACAATTATATTCAATAACTATAGGCGGTGCTAATTGCAGCTCAGGCCCGCGCTATCTGGAAAAATCTACATTGGACCCTTTGAGTGGGATGCCAGCGCAAAATACAAGCATGGCTCTGCGATAAAGTAGAACATTTTATTACAATTTAATACACCATAATTGCTGGTTGCCCAATGCTCCCCAGAGATCGGCCTCTTCCCGGCTTGCTTATGAGGTACGCTACGCATGCGTGTGGGCACCGTCGGTATAGCATGATTTAGATAACGCTCGCCCGTTACCAACGAAATGCGAAAAAACAATCACAATACACCATAAAACGGAGCTGTAATAACAATAAAGTGGTAACAAGGAATATGGACTGCATTATCAACGGGGTATACTCATCTTTGGTCTGGTGGTGGATATAATAGGTTCCAAGTGTATTATGATGCGATTTTGGCGAGTAACACTTCGAAGTGCATTGTTGGCTGAAAGCAAAATGGGCCAATCGAGACAAAAGCGGCGATAATGAGTCAATTTCGTTAAGTAATTGGGTGAATTGAACGAGCAATGTTTTCTCATTCTCAGGCTTTAAAGAATTCTCATAAAATTTAATAAGTATGCAAGTTAATAATTCAATTCCCGATGTCATTATGTACCCAGTTCTTTTGTTAGCTTTTGGTCTTTGTAGAAGATATTTTTTTTTCTTATTTTGAGGCAAAAAATTTAACATTAAACAAGAAACTTTTGCGCTTCTAACCACGCTTTACCCACTAGTTCATTTACTAAATTTTACTCAAACGCAAACCACTTTAGTATTAAGCCAAGACATGTTCGAAAATTCGAAACGCCTGGTCGGCGTCTGTTGTCCGGGCTAGGATCGGCCGAATTTAAATCTGGCAGCCAGGTATAAAATGCAAGGGGTTAAATCACACTTCTTTCAAATGAGGGCGATTTCTTGCGCAGATGGACAGGGCACTTCTCGGAGCTTCTCAAACCTCAACAGGGCACTGAAGAAGGCATTCCCACTGACGAGATGAAGGCGGAGAACAGACCCAATGTAGATGAAGTCACTGAAGCGATCAAATCGCTAAAAGTTGGCAAGTCTGCTAGAGTTGATGATATCCGGGCAGAAATGCTCAAAGCAATGTGTGAAGAAGGTGTTGAATGGCTAAGACGTGTCATTAAGGTGGCTTGGGTTAGCGGGAAGGCACCTAGCGATTGGCAAACGGGAGTTATAGTGTCCATTTTCAAAAAAGGGAACAGGAGAGATTGCTCTATGATATTCAACTAAAGGGGCATATCTCTCTTAAGTCCCTCGGGAAAAGTATTCGCGAAGGTGTTGAAAACATTTTCCAGAGCCCTAATCGAACCATTGATACGAAAAGAACAGTGCGGCTTTCGGCCTGCCAGAGGCACAACCGACCAGCTTTTTATTCTGAAGGTTATTCTTGAGAAGGCCTGGGAATATCCCAAACCGGTCTATGCGTGTTTTGTAGATCTGGAAAAGGCGTATGACCAAGTCCATCGGAATACGCTGTGGAGAGTTTTGCAGGACTATGCGCTGAGTGGGCCTCTTCTGAGAGCCATCCAGTCTTTGTTAGGAAACTGCAGAAGCGTTTGTGTTACTCTAAGGGACAGTGTGAGAAACGTCAGTATTCGTAGGAATCTTAATGTTGAGCAGCTACTTCTCCGAGTGGGGCGATCGATTCTTCGATGGTTTGGACACGTTGTTCGCATGCCCCCTGACAGACTTCCTAGACAGGTCATGCTAGCCGAGATGCGAGCGCGTCGCCCCCCCTGGTAGGCCAAGAAACAGGTGGTGGGATCAGGTAAAGAACCTCTCTGAGTCCCGCCTGGGGATTGCGCCGGAGTCTCTTTAGTTGGTGGCGGAGGATCGAGAAAGATGGAAGGACCATTTAGCCACCCTCGCTCCGCGAACCTTTTAAGGGATAAGCGGCATTTCGAACATGATGATGATGATGACATATTGCACATTAGAGCGTACAATTAAGCTTTTATTGTATCAACCTTGAATCTATGTCTGTATGTACTTGACTTTTTTTAAAAACTATAAAACGAAGAATTTCAAATTATATTTCAAATGCCGATCTACTTTATTTTATTATTTAGTATGTGCCAACCATATGCGTTCAGCAAAACCATCAAATCTGTTGTTTATTATCCACGTAACAATTCCAAATCACCGCAACTACAATTTATCAAACTTTATTATCAAAATAAGCTAAGAAGAGCAGCCTCATTTTTATCGAAAAATTATTTTTGGCGATGAGGCATTTGTGGATGAATGGCTGGATTAACAACCGAAATTGTCGTACAAATAGCAAAACACCAAACCATACGAGGCTGTTATTGCATCCTCAAAATATTACCTCCCGGGGATGAGCCGAATAACTCACGTTGGCCATATTTGCCGAACTTACTACTAAGTTATCTCGCAATAAAGTTGACGTGAATTGGCCACCAAGATCGTGCAACACCCCTTAAAATTTTCCTGTTTCCTGAAGACGCAGGGCCATGCAAATGAAGCACAACTGACCGGTGTCCTTAAGCAAAGATCATGGTTCACATTCACCCGGATCTAGCGGAGGAGTCATTAAAACTTAACTCCTCGGATCGGTGCCATCGTAAAAAGTCGACCCAGATAATTTAACAACAGGCCTTAATTTTGTTAATACTTTTACACACAACCGTAGATTTATGTTTGACCGCTCATTGACAACTGACGTCTAGCTCTACCGTAAATTTATTAGCTCCAAACTGGTGTATCTATCGGGATTAGGTGGGCTTAGTAAGCAGCAATGTTGTTCTACCCGACAGAGGGTGAATTAAATTTAATGCATAGTTTGTAACACAGTGAATTAATCATCGTAGACCGCTAAGACCTATAAGAGATATGATCGAGACCGACAGGTGAATCGATTAAGCCATATCCGTCCGTCAGTCCGTCTGTATGTGTAAAGGTTTTAGGTCTTCAAACTTAAGCTAGAAAGCTAAAATTTGGTATGCGGCTTGGTTCTTTTGTTGCACAGACAAATTAAAAAGTAACAAGTAAAAATAAGGTTAATCCGACAATGGCCACGCCCACTACTAGCTTAAATGTGTGACAACCTCTATTTCACTTTTTCTTTCAAAATGCCGTTGGGTCAAGTTTGACATGGCGTAGGAGCTCAAATTGCGGTACTAAGCAATATTGGACATTATACAAGGCAAAAATTGGACCACCCACAATATCGACCATGCCCACTTTTAACATGTTAGATTTTAAAAAACCCGATTTCTCGGAAAGTTCACTCAAAATCGACAATAAATTATGTAGCAAATATTAAATATATTTCTACATATTTGCTAAAATTGCTCCATACAAAGTTTTGAGCTTCGTCCACTTTTAAGAGGCGTTTTTAGGAAAATACAGTTTTTTTTTCTGAAATAATTTTTGCTTTTACCGTATTTTCTCAAGGTTTAAACGAAATAACAAATAATTGATTGGAATTTTTACCCCATGCCCACTTTTGTGGGCGTGGCCAAAACACATAATATATGAATTGGGCCAAAAAACGTTCAGATTTGGAGTTACACGGCATTAAGGGTCGGGTACATAGAAGTTTGTCACAGACGAAACTCTTGGACTCATTCGCTTGTTTTTTTTTTAACGTGATTAAAAGTTATAGAAAAAAAAAGTTAAAAAAAAGTCTCCTTAATTGGAGTATAATTCCCACGTCTGGGCTGGTGCACCTACAACCTTTCATATTCTTGATAGGATACAAAAACGCGCATTTAAACTTATGGGCGACATAACCATAGTTAAGTCGTTTGCTGTCTCTCACTGTTTTATCGCTACTTTTATAAAGAGTGTTCCAGCGAAATAGCTAGGTGTATTCCACCGCTCAAAGAATTCAGCCGAAACACCCGCACAAGAACTAGCGCTCACCAGTTCACCCTGGAGCCTAGTTTTGGGCGTACCGCGTCCGTATTGGAATTCCTTTTTTAGCAGAACGACACGTATGTAGAACAGGCTCCCACATAATATTTTTCCTCCTCACTTTAGCCCTCAACAGTTTAAAAACAAAGTGCATCAGTACCTGTCCTCTATACCATCTGATCGTTTCCACTCGCGTTATGTTAACACATCATAAGGGTATCCAAACCCTTGAAACGGAGTAATTTATAAAAAAAAGAGTGCAACTTTAATATCCGCGTACTTGGCCATAGGTGCCTGACTGACAACCTTCCCTTAGCACAGCAACGATGTCCCGTGCTCCTTAAAAACGTTTTAGTACCAAGCTTACAAAAAAGAATATGAAGAGTGATTTAAGAACTTTTATGAAAAAAGTTAATAAATAAATTTTCCCTTTGCATAACACCTTTATATAAATAGTTTTTATTTAATTAAATTTCCATAAAAATAACCTTTATCATTGTGCTCAGAAATAAAACGATCCGACCAGCAAATAAAATCTAAAATTATTCCAAATTGTGCTGGTATCATTTATGACTAATTCAAAGGACGAAGTAATATAACTTTACTTAAAGAGCGCAGCCAGATCAATTAAGATCTGTTTTCGTTGGAAGACTAGAAAATAACCTGCTCAGACAGGTAGGCTACTTGAGGCAGTGTCAGTAATTTCAGGAATTTCCTAAAAGATGCGGTGTGTTGTAGAGGTAGTTACCTGCTTAATTTACACATGTGTAGGTATGTGTTTTTCGTGTCATAGGTTTCCAGGAGATTGTAAGTACACAAATGCTGCTCTCTTATTTACTGTGGGCTTATATAAACCTGCGTGAATGAAGCATACAGGCCGATACTAAGAACACAGCTTGTCGAAAGCCTTTTAAATTTTAATATACGTTTTGAATCAAATAAAGGGAACTTTATATTTCATCTTATCCTTTGATCTTCAAATTGAAATGGACAAGTCTAAGCAAAAAGTTGAAAGAATAAATAAAGTAATCGATTGCATCGAAAACATCCTCCGTGAAATGGCATTTTTCCATTTTCGGACGGACCGCTAAAAAAGATATTTTTGTCCCCAAAAACAGGGAAGCCTGAGAATTTTTCTTGATGGTTTGCCTCCTGAGGCCTGAAATGGTCGACAATTTTAGAACTTTTATGCATATGTTTATGCAGAGAGAACATGTAAAGCACCCAAGATGGAAGTGAGGCTGTGGTGCCTTATCAAAAATCTGACTGAAGCTATTACATACGCACTGTTGGACTTACTCACTGATTTTTTGTAGAAGGTGAGAAATAAGTCCTCCTTAGCGATCGTTAGTGCGGGGGACAGAATGGGTATAAGGTCCGTGGTCTAATCAGTGGAATATGATTTGGTGGCAAATCTCTCCGCTCTCTGAATTTGTTTAAACCTAATAAAACACATTTAAAACACCTTAAAATCCACCAAACGTTAGAACACCTCAATCCTTAATAATTTTACAAGGTTTAGAAATGGTGGTGAGCATGTCGAAATATTAAAGCACTAGAGTTTTCCCCGCAAAATGTATGCATACGGGAGAAGGTTATGGTAAAGCTGGCACAGTTTTTAGTTTATCTAGTAATCGGTTTTCCGTTAATTTTTACTCAATTTATTTCCTTGTTGATGGAAAATGATGAGAATGAAGACTTTGTTGATTTTTGAAGGTCGCTTTTTTACCTAGGCTTAGCAAAAGATGCATTCCATAAGGCGTTAATTTTCCAAAGGCACTCCTAAATTTTTCTATTTTTTGCTGGTTATTTGGCCTGCTGTTCTGCGCCCTCCAACAAGTTGGTTGGTCGTTTCGTATGTAAGATCCTTAAAAACTTTGAGAGTATGATTTTCGGCAGATGTAAGCAATGTTTTGAATGCATGATTTGATTGTCATTTAGCACAACCCAGCTTTCATCTAAAAAATTAATAACTGTATTTAGCTAATGCAGGAAAAGATGTATGGAACTTCTCACTTTAAGACCGCTTCCAAATGCCTATACTGTACGCATTAACTAACAGTTTTAACAATATAGTCGTAGTAGTCGGAAATAAAAAATATAAAACAAAATGATGTCATTTCCGCAACTAATTGCTTTGCGGTCACAGATTACCTCCAGTCTGGACTCTTTAATAGACCGATTCTATAAAGCTATAACGATCATATTGACGCATTAATTGGAAACCACCTTAAAAAACAGACTCTCAAACGCACACCCCAGCAATCGAGACGGTTAAATCCTAACCACACGCGGCCAATACAGGCATACATCCCCACAAAAATAGGAACAACAAGAGAGATAATGATAAAAATGGTATAGAAAAGTAAAATCGTGACCGAATCCAATTTCCTTTGACTACACAAGAGCTGGAGCGGAAGGTGCTTGTACTCCCGCATGCTTCGGGATGCCCTTAAGGGATCTCGTGTAATAGAGACATTAAAATTGCTCGCCTTGAATACGTGGTCAGCCGCAAGGGAGTGCTGCAGCTCATGGGATGTGATGGGAAAATTATTGATTCATCGTTTGGCATTTGACATGACTGCTTTCACTCTCGTTTGACAGCTAGAGCATGGCTCCATCTGCGGTGGTTTTGTTTGTGCAACATCATCGATGCTGGTCAAATTGATGTTGCTGGACCGATATGCTGGCAAGTAAAGGTTCCCTCAGATTGACTTAGCTGTTGGCAAGTTTCTTACTTTCGATGTTCTTGCAATTTAAAGTAGCGACGATCAAATTGGCTTATACGAAGGCTGAAAAAATAAATATGAACAAAACATGGACTTATTTTTTCGGTATGGTTTGAAGTGCGTCATAATGTATCATCATAATTTTCTTCCATTTAAATTTAAATTGATTGCAGAGCGAGACTTAAAATATTTCGTTAAATTATTATATTACAGCCAATATTGCTATCCTGAAAAAAAAACGTCATTCAGAAAATGGGACTCACGACTATTTCTTCCGTTATATTTCTTTTAAATGGGTATAGTATTTCGTATCCATAACCGTCTACCAGCCACCCAAGAATATACAAAGTATTCCAAGCCCTGTGAGTTTCTTTTATATCTCTAACATCCAGTCGCATTACGGTCAACGTCTATTAGGCAACGGTTTATACATAGAGAAAACTTCCTCAATGCTATCCATCATGCTAAACAATACTCCTGGCATTGCAAATCATATCAGATCATCGCAAAACCCGTACCTGACGAGTACATACTCGCATACTGGTCAGCCCTACCCACATATCGTCAAAGATTCTAAGGAGATGATCCTAGCTCTTTTGCTGAAGGTTTTTGTTTGTGCTCCACCTGCCTTGAAGAATTCCATCACACAAAACGAGCCAAATCGAAGTTTGTCCTCGGGCCTGTGCAACAAGGAGAAATTTTCCAACAACAACGGTCCACGGACAATTTGCGACAAAAAGCACGCATGCAAATCGGCATTTGCCGGGGCATTTTATGGCCGCCTCGGTTAATGGCCTGGCCAGGCATTCGCGAAGGAAATTCGTTCCGTTTTCCTTGGTGCGCGCTCACACAAAAGAGAAGGGTTTTAATGTTGCGTAAAATTTTAAGGAGTTGCCATGTAAAAGGTTAGAAGTTAACGTCTTTATTTAGCCAGCCGGCGTATGATGTGATGGAAGGTGGAATTTTAATGGGGCGTTTACTGGCGGAAGGCCTCATGTTAATCCGCCGGATATACCGGTATGGCATACGCCTATTGTAAGGAGAATTCACAGAGATGTTTACGATGCAGAGACTTGTGGTCTTTTTGGAGAATTTTGTAATTGGCAATTTTTTTTATGAAGGGATGTTGCTAAATGGGGGGTGATGGAAATTATTTTAATGGCATATTTTTTGCATAAAATTTTGTGCGTGGAGCCACAGACATGTGTTAAAGTTTGATTTATAAATAGCTACTAAGTGCAGGTGGAACACTAGGGCTACCGCTGTGTCGTAATAATATGGGTACCTAGATACTATCGATTTTGCTAAGAAAGACTCCTCATTGCAATATAAGCAAAATTTTCTCAGTTGAGATTGAAAAGATTGTCCAAAGAGTTAATTGAGTTTCGATGAGTTGGCGTTATATCGCTCGTTTCTCAATAATGTCGAAATTGTAGCATGTACATCCGCTTGTGACATCACAAAAAAATGCAGCATTTAGGTTGAATGTTTGTTGCAATGAACTTGCAATGAACTTGTAGGTAGTACCTACACTGCATGTTAATTCCCAAAATGCACATGTTTCTTTTCTAACGTGGCGCGCACATGGTAACTAGTAGCATGTACTGCAGCATAAATCTTGCGCACACTAGTACACTACATGTAAAACTGCGTGCATGTCCCATGCTCGAAAAAGTAAAAAAAAATGTATGTGCATGCGCTTTGCCAGTCGACTATATGTGTCTCGTTTTTCTAAGTAATAGTTGAGAGTTATAGATTTGATTTGAGTGGGAATTTCGTCTAGGTTTTCCAGCACAAGAATAGGATAGTTGAGTTAATTAGATAATAATAACAACAATGCAAATTGGAAGTGTAAACAAATTAGTTTTTCCTTCGCAATTAAGGTGCAGGCCTGCTAAATTTACACATAAAAAAGCATATAAACGCTGTCGAAACCAGAAGTCATTCACATTTTTTAACACCGCGATGTTAAAAAAATCGTGTTCCCATACGAAAAATATTGATAGTTTTTGTAGAAGTGCGAATATTTTTATCATTAAGGATTAAGACTACAAATTTATAATATCAAAACCCACAATTGAAATTTTTAAATTGTAATTTGGCTTTCCGCAGTAAATAAAGCAGCAGACGTCAAACTGTTCTTTCCTGTCATTTCAACCTAGGTAATAATATGTCAATAACATTTCAACTCAACCACGCGGATTAGTGTGATCGAATTTACTCGAGTCAACTAAACTCGATGCAAGTATATAGGTACATAAGGCTGAAGCTCGATTCAGCTCTGCACATAAACTTTGATCTTTGTAGACAGAAATCGCGTCATCAACATCAACATCAACTATTCTGCCCCGTGCTTTAATTGCGATCTGTCATCCTCTCATGCAAACCCATTCTACAGTAGAAATTCGTGCAAGCTCATGTATTTTGTATATGTTTTTCGATGCATATGGTCAACGATGTGTAGCATGTGTCCCAAATTATATAAGGTTGGCTAGTATAGTCTGCGATAAGGGTGAATACATGTAGTCGTAAGTTTTTGGGACACTGCATGTAACTGTCCCAAACATGGGTAGTACACTACATGTAAGTAATATGTGAGTCTTGTGACATATTTTGACGTCAGAATAACGTCAGAAGCGCATTTGCATGCTACAATTTACATGTAGTGTACTATACGGCCTTAAGTAACTCGTGGTTAACTACGTGTAAATTGTGGCATGACATTCTGTCGCACGATATTTTTTACTACAAAGTACAAAGTAAAAAGTAAAAAGTAAAAAGTAAAAAGTAAAAAGTAAAAAGTTAAAAGTAAAAAGTAAAGTAAAAAGTAAAAAGTAAAAAGTAAAAAGTAAAAAGTAAAAAGTAAAAAGTAAAAAGTAAAAAGTAAAAAGTAAAAAGTAAAAAGTAAAAAGTAAAAAGTAAAAAGTAAAAAGTAAAAAGTAAAAAGTAAAAAGTAAAAAGTAAAAAGTAAAAAGTAAAAAGTAAAAAGTAAAAAGTAAAAAGTAAAAAGTAAAAAGTAAAAAGTAAAAAGTAAAAAGTAAAAAGTAAAAAGTAAAAAGTAAAAAGTAAAAAGTAAAAAGTAAAAAGTAAAAAGTAAAAAGTAAAAAGTAAAAAGTAAAAAGTAAAAAGTAAAAAGTAAAAAGTAAAAAGTAAAAAGTAAAAAGTAAAAAGTAAAAAGTAAAAAGTAAAAAGTAAAAAGTAAAAAGTAAAAAGTAAAAAGTAAAAAGTAAAAAGTAAAAAGTAAAAAGTAAAAAGTAAAAAGTAAAAAGTAAAAAGTAAAAAGTAAAAAGTAAAAAGTAAAAAGTAAAAAGTAAAAAGTAAAAAGTAAAAAGTAAAAAGTAAAAAGTAAAAAGTAAAAAGTAAAAAGTAAAAAGTAAAAAGTAAAAAGTAAAAAGTAAAAAGTAAAAAGTAAAAAGTAAAAAGTAAAAAGTAAAAAGTAAAAAGTAAAAAGTAAAAAGTAAAAAGTAAAAAGTAAAAAGTAAAAAGTAAAAAGTAAAAAGTAAAAAGTAAAAAGTAAAAAGTAAAAAGTAAAAAGTAAAAAGTAAAAAGTAAAAAGTAAAAAGTAAAAAGTAAAAAGTAAAAAGTAAAAAGTAAAAAGTAAAAAGTAAAAAGTAAAAAGTAAAAAGTAAAAAGTAAAAAGTAAAAAGTAAAAAGTAAAAAGTAAAAAGTAAAAAGTAAAAAGTAAAAAGTAAAAAGTAAAAAGTAAAAAGTAAAAAGTAAAAAGTAAAAAGTAAAAAGTAAAAAGTAAAAAGTAAAAAGTAAAAAGTAAAAAGTAAAAAGTAAAAAGTAAAAAGTAAAAAGTAAAAAGTAAAAAGTAAAAAGTAAAAAGTAAAAAGTAAAAAGTAAAAAGTAAAAAGTAAAAAGTAAAAAGTAAAAAGTAAAAAGTAAATAGTAAATAGTAAAAAGTAAAAAGTAAAAAGTAAAAAGTAAAAAGTAAAAAGTAAAAAGTAAAAAGTAAAAAGTAAAAAGTAAAAAGTAAAAAGTAAAAAGTAAAAAGTAAAAAGTAAAAAGTAAAAAGTAAAAAGTAAAAAGTAAAAAGTAAAAAGTAAAAAGTAAAAAGTAAAAAGTAAAAAGTAAAAAGTAAAAAGTAAAAAGTAAAAAGTAAAAAGTAAAAAGTAAAAAGTAAAAAGTAAAAAGTAAAAAGTAAAAAGTAAAAAGTAAAAAGTAAAAAGTAAAAAGTAAAAAGTAAAAAGTAAAAAGTAAAAAGTAAAAAGTAAAAAGTAAAAAGTAAAAAGTAAAAAGTAAAAAGTAAAAAGTAAAAAGTAAAAAGTAAAAAGTAAAAAGTAAAAAGTAAAAAGTAAAAAGTAAAAAGTAAAAAGTAAAAAGTAAAAAGTAAAAAGTAAAAAGTAAAAAGTAAAAAGTAAAAAGTAAAAAGTAAAAAGTAAAAAGTAAAAAGTAAAAAGTAAAAAGTAAAAAGTAAAAAGTAAAAAGTAAAAAGTAAAAAGTAAAAAGTAAAAAGTAAAAAGTAAAAAGTAAAAAGTAAAAAGTAAAAAGTAAAAAGTAAAAAGTAAAAAGTAAAAAGTAAAAAGTAAAAAGTAAAAAGTAAAAAGTAAAAAGTAAAAAGTAAAAAGTAAAAAGTAAAAAGTAAAAAGTAAAAAGTAAAAAGTAAAAAGTAAAAAGTAAAAAGTAAAAAGTAAAAAGTAAAAAGTAAAAAGTAAAAAGTAAAAAGTAAAAAGTAAAAAGTAAAAAGTAAAAAGTAAAAAGTAAAAAGTAAAAAGTAAAAAGTAAAAAGTAAAAAGTAAAAAGTAAAAAGTAAAAAGTAAAAAGTAAAAAGTAAAAAGTAAAAAGTAAAAAGTAAAAAGTAAAAAGTAAAAAGTAAAAAGTAAAAAGTAAAAAGTAAAAAGTAAAAAGTAAAAAGTAAAAAGTAAAAAGTAAAAAGTAAAAAGTAAAAAGTAAAAAGTAAAAAGTAAAAAGTAAAAAGTAAAAAGTAAAAAGTAAAAAGTAAAAAGTAAAAAGTAAAAAGTAAAAAGTAAAAAGTAAAAAGTAAAAAGTAAAAAGTAAAAAGTAAAAAGTAAAAAGTAAAAAGTAAAAAGTAAAAAGCAAAAAGTAAAAAGTAAAAAGAAAAATATATAAACTTCCCAATAACTTACAATAAGTTAGTGCATAGATTGTAACAAGGTGAAATATGGTAGACCCTTAAGATCTTAGGGGCATATGATCAAGACCGAATTCTGAATCGAATAAGCCATGTCCGTCCGTGTGCCTGTATGTCACACGTTTTCCGGCCTTAAATTTTAAGCTAAATATTGAAATTCGGTGCATAAGTTTATTTTAATACGAAGCAGCTCAAAAGTCAAAAAATTTCAAATCCACCCACAAAATCGCCCACCATCGGTGCAATTGTGCAACTACCTCAAGAGCTTCTTAAGCTTTAAGACGTCTTAAAAGCCTGAAATTTAGTATTTATTATCTCCTTTTTATTGTAAAATACACAAAATAAAAATTTAATCGCTTCACCCTTAGTAGTGGGCGTGGCATTGATTTAAAGGGTTTTTCAAATGGATTTTATTCAATATTTTTGTTCCATATCGAAAAAATTTCCCTTAATAAATTATATAGAAAACACATAGTCCTACATTCTACTTATACAATATTTTGGGTCACGCCCACATTTGGAGGCAGAATTCAAGAAACACTTAAAATTTTCCACAAAAACGTAGCTTCGACTGGACTGGGCCTACTTTAGGAAAGTATAAAAGAGAATAGCAAGAAGGGTAAACGAGACATCAATTGTACAGATCTCGTTCCTACAAAGTTTTTAGCCACGCCCTATTTAGAGGTCAATATTTCGCAAATATTAAATTTGAATAAAAAAATTTCATTTTTAGGTACGTAAGCGTAACTTGGGAATATCTGTGTTTTAATTGATAGTTTGTAATTAGGGGCGGTTGGAGCACGCCCCTTTTCGAAGATTGCACTACTTTTAAAATGTCAAAAAATAACAATAGCACTAAGGAATTATGTTATTCGGTGTTATGGTCCATTAACTCTATTCAACGTTATATTGGACGCTTCAGCCTCGGCTTATACCTGACCTATAAATAATGAACAAAAATAATTTTTATATTTCTAGGCTCTATGCAGCCAACTATGTTTCATAAAATTCCTTAAAAACCTAAAAGTTCTGCACGCACTCGCAACTTAAACATTATTATGTCTACCCTTTATATGGGGAGTTAGAGGAAAGACCATATAAAGCTGAGTGTTCCCTACTTTGGGTTTTCAAAAACCCCAACAATGATCATAAAAGCAAATGTTTTTGTTTTATTCTCTTTCAAGAAGCTCACGCAGTAGCAACTTCTGCACACAGTCTCATCAAAAGCAATACGCCCAATGTCAATTTATGACAAACTTTTCTCAGCCCCTACTAGCTTAATAAACGGGAATTATTAACAATTTAATCTAAATTCCATGCTATATGCCACGCTTATAGACACTTTGTCTCAATTAGGAAATAAAATTTACTAATTTGCAACCGCAAGGCACATAACTCACCGAAGGCCATCCTCGTATTAATGGTCGCAGTAAAATCAGATTAAAACGGGCTGGGGATGATGTACGCGTTGCGTATACCTACTTTTCCTTTTTATATTGCAAACAAGATTCTCAAAGATACTTTCAGTCCTCCATTCAAAATGGCCAAAAGCACTTACAAGAGCGCGCGTCGCATTGTCGGTGACAATTTGTGTGTCCGCAAAATGTGGTTTTGGATTCACGTCTTCGTCGTCCATTGCATAGGAAGGTACATAGGTGTGTGTAGGTATCCGTATCCGTCCTATCCTATACACTAAACTTGGAAACAGGACGAGTTGGATTGGTTTACTTTTTGTTTAGGAGGCCCGCGCCGCCACGTAATAACAATAAAATAGATCGAATCCTTGATAGGGTCACAACACAGGGCTCCACCGCCGCCGCCGAACCGGCCGCACTATGGTTCACATCCATTTGTGCTTCAGTCCACTTTAGGTATTTCATCTGATGATGCTGCAGATAAACACACCAGATAACCACTGGGTGTCTAACACTGTGCCATGGGGTCTTTCTGTTCATCTGGCCCGGCTGCCAATGCTTCTCCTATTTGACCGACAAGCTATAAAAAAGTTTGATTCCATATAGAAAGAGACTGAGAGCGCGGGAGGACTAAAACATTTTTGGAGGCGCGGAGACCGACGCACGTCGCGTATATATTGGGGCCGACTGGCCTTTTGGAAGCATCTATTAATTGAAGCTAAGTGAAACAAAGACCAACAATTTCATTAGTTCTGTAGAAGGAAGGTTGACGGAGAAGAACAGGCGATACCAACTTTTGTTCCGACGAATGTGGGTGTTTATGGGGCGATAACAAAACTCGTTGTCGAGTGACGATAACGGCAAGGAGGGACACTGTTAAGAGCTTGAATGTCGACACAACTTAATTGTGTTCAATAAAAATTGGGTTATAAGAACAAGCGTGTTAGTTTTGGGCCCAAGTTGGGAAAAAATTCAGTCTTATCGGATACACCAAAAATGGGCAATATGTGTCACATTGTCCTATTCAATTAAGATTTCGGTTTTGTGATAGCTTTTTGGGCTTGAGCTTGATGCGTTATGTGACGATTGTTTGAAGTGAGATTCTTGGTATTAAGTAGGTACTTATATAGGGTGCAAGGAGTCCTTGGTTCAAGTCCTGACACCGAAAACCGAAGCTTTCCTAGTGTCTTAATTTGCAAGGAAAACTGTAAAACAGGGTTTTTCTGATAAAAAATTCTTAAATGGCTTGCGAAATGCTTAAGCGATTGTGAGCATAAGGCTTAAGAGAAAATGATGATAAACATAAAGTTGAACTGGATTCAACACCAATATGATTTTAATATGATTCAGCTTCACCGTGTTCATTGAATATGCTAGCCAGCCAGCAATAGTTATGCATGAAAATCTTTTTTATAGTTTAAATGCACACGCTTGTCCCGGCATAAAACTCCATTCATAGAAAGATTGGAAGATCAAACACCGTTATTCATAACTTCTTACGATTGGGTAAAAATAATGCAAAAATTGCTAACCATGCGCACAATAAAAAGCTTCCGGCATAACAAAGGCGCCTAATTTACCATGAAGCAGTCCGAAATAAACTGGTAGCTACTCAAATCAAGGCTAGACTTGACTTGCTCGTTACAAGCAGACGCGTTCAACAAATTTTGAAGGCCAATCAAACATTGTGTTCAAAAAAAGATCTAAGAAACCACCATTAAATGCAGCCCATAAGACAGCAAGACTGAATTTCGCTGAAAATCAAATAACCTGGACCGAAGAGTGAAAAACAGTTATTTTCTAGTGATAAGAAAAAGTTCAACTTAGATGGCCACGATGGATTCCAGCTTAATTGGCACGATAAACGCGTACCAGAAGAGGTCAGAATGAGCCGGAACTTTGGCGGAGGCAGTGTTATGGTGTGGGCAGCTTTTCGGCGAATGAATAGCCTTTGTGGCAGGCAGAATAACCTCCGAAAATTTACATTGAACTTTTGGAGGATATGATGGTCTAGAAAGCTGAACAGTTATGCCGAACAAACTTTATATTCCAGCAGGATAACGCCCCAATCCACGTTTCTCCAAAGATGATAAGATGGTTTCAACAGAAGCAAATCTCGATTCTCGATTGGCCGTCTTGAAGTCCCGATTTGAATTCAATCGAAAACATTTGGGGAATACTAGCAAGGTATGTCTATGCCAACGGGCACCAGTTTAATGTTGAAGAGCTACGGGAATCCATAACTCAACAGTGGTCTGCGATTATCACGGCGGAATTGCGAAATCTTGTAGACTCAATGCCGAGGCGAATGCTGGGCGTTGTAAGGGCACACGTAGGGTCTACAATATATTGGATTATTAGGATCTTTTAATGTAGTTGCTCGAGATAGTTTACTACTTAATTGCCTTCTAAGCCCAAAGAAACAGCGGATGGGAAGAGTTATCCTTGATTTCAGCGCTCGTGTCATTGTCTGCATTTATAGCGGAACCCAGGTAGACAAAGCCCCTAAGTAGTTAGCTTGTCAAAGTTGGAGTTGGTTGGAGACGTCGGAGTTGGGTGTCTTTTCTTGATGACAGCATATATACTTGGTTTTGGCGTCTTTGACTGCTAAAACGATATTCGCCGCGTTTACCCCAACACTCACGAAGGCTTCACTGACATCACGTTTTGTTCCTCCAATTTAGTCAATTTCGTCTGCGTATGAGAGTAGTTGAACGGACTTTTGAAAGATGTGCCTCTGGTGTTGGCGCGAAAGCTCTGCATAATTCGTAATTTCTGTTGTATAATAATCTCTCTTTCTCTTCAACCGCGCACTTCTCGTGCTTTTTCTTTTTCATTCGGAGAAGCCGGTGTTCCTTATTCCTTTCCTGCTCGTAGAGCTCGCGAGCAGCTCTAGTCCTTCTGTGTAGAGCCGCTTTGTATCCATTCAACTTAGCTGCATGTGCTTGCTGGCACCAGGCTTTAGCTGTGGTGCCGGTGTGAAACCCAGCACTTCAGAGGGGGCATCTCTGGTGGTATTTTTGCAATATTACCACTGGCTATCAATACTTGATGCTGGCTGTATAAGACTTCGTAGAAGGTTTTGGGAGACTGTTCGCGGAGGACCTGCCGATCTCTTGCGATTGTAGCTGGCCGACATCAAACTTCCTCAGTGTACATAATTGCATTTCTTGGCGTTTGTCGGGATATCCGCAGCTGTACTTTGGCTACAACAAGGTTGTGACCCGAGTCAATATTAGCCCCTCGAAAAGTTCGGACATGCACGATAATGGAAGAGTACCTTGCGTCGATCTCAATACGGTCAAACTGGTTGACGTTTAATTCATCGGGAGATCTCCATTTCCCTTTGATGCTAATGAGATGAGGAAACTATGTCCTTAGAAGAAGTGTTAAAAGTCATGCCAGTATAATACCAGAATTGGTACTTCTTTCAAACTACTTAGCATCAAGAGCTGTAGAGAGAGTTCAAAGATCTCCCAAAATAAGTGTAGACCCACGGACTTAGAAGATTATGAAAACGCAAAAACTGACAACAAGGTCAAACCATTCCGTTAAAATATAAGGAAACTTTTGTCAAGTCTTGTTGACTCGTTGAATAAAGAGGAAATAACGATGTCTACAGGCAATGAGAAAGGTATCTGATTAATATTGATGACTTTTTGCATCTAAGGTGAATAAATGAATAAATGAATATTTATTATATAATATTTAATAATATGAAGGCATGTATAATATGAAGGCAAATATGTACACAGGTACTCAAACCAATATATTTGAAAGATTTTTTTTTGTGTATAAAACTGCATGAAAATATGTTCTTACCTATCTATTACTAACTTCTCGCGACACAAAAGATACGATCCAATAAAATTTACTTCGACAGTACCTGATACCACCGATGACAATCCTCAAATTCAGCTCCTGAATTCCATTGTGCATGATATGGTATGGACTACAATGTTACGAGAAAGATTGATTATTTATTGGAGTGTATGTGTAGGCAGAGAGCCTTTATGCAAATGCTTCTATGAGCGAGGTAAAAAAAGCATGAAAAACATGTGATGCGCCATAATACTTGATATTGATGTATAGGGTATACCATATCACCCGCCCATGGTTTTTATAATCATTTTCTGTCGTAGGTTGTATTTTTTTTTTTTTAAGTTTTTTAGTTTTCAGTCATATCATTTTTACACCAATAAGTGTGTAAATATGATATGACTGTTTTAAGTTGTGAAAATATTCAAGAAACCAAAAAGATTTGCGATTAATTTAACCTACACACTTTACAATTTCAACTGCTTAAATTTTTTATTTTTATTTTTTTTTATATTCGTTTGAATTAATTTCACTATGACGTAACGTGCCAAAGGTCCTAAGGATTTATACGCAACACATAAAGTCTCTTAACACCCAACACACAGCCTGGTTATTGAAAGCGCATGATAAGCAGGGAGCACAAAGCAGCCTGGGCTTTCGCCTCGGGGTGGCGTTTACGAGCTCAGCCGTACGATTTCAGTGTTTTGTAACACAATGAAGCTCGGCTTCAAATTTTGTTCCATGGCTTACTTAGAGAATGTAATGACTGCACCAATAAAATTTCTCTCTTTCTCTCTCTCTCTTCATGGGCGCAATTTCATTGCAAAGCCGACTTTAACAGGTCGAAGCCGAAACAAAGGCTGCTTTGTGAACCCCGCATAAGTTTCAAGTATGTTCCATCAATGTACACTCAAAATGTTTTCAATATACATTATGTTGGAGCCAGGACTTTTTTTGGTAGATTTAAAAAGGCAAATAAGACATTAAATAATGTAATACATGTTTTCTTTTTATGCGCCAATTTTTCATGAAAAATAAACTCACATGTGTTTTAAAAAATATATTTATCTGGGTGTGTTAATTTGGTAATGAAGCCATTATTTTTACGTCATAAAGCGCACAATTTACAATGGCTTACCTCAAGCCAAACTCAGATAGAGACCTCAACGCACATAAACGTTTTGACGTAAAACTTGGTTCATTTTAAATATCGAAATAACAGGGCATCATCTCCCATAATATGAAGCACTTAATTCCAGGGATCAGCTACATAAATAATGACCCCCTGTCAGGGTGCAAAATTGAGATGTAGTCCAAGCCCTGTAATTGACTGCCGAAATCTCAAGAAGGCTTTAAGGTTCGTCTTCTTTTTTTGTGCTGGTTTTCTACTCGAATTTGCAAATTGGTTCAGAGAATCTCGATTAATTTGTGAGGAGTTGTTGCTTTTTTCGTGCAGTTGTTCTCGTTTTCAGACTGTTGCGAATGGGGATGCATTTAACCCAAGTTAAGAAGATTGATTTGAAGCTGCAGGATGATTAATTTTTTGGAGTGTTTAAAAAAATAAAGATAATATTTCTCAGATATGCCTCAAGGTCTTCTCTTGACAAATTCCAGATGTCCTACTTGTGGAACGAACTTTTACCTCGAATAAGTACTTTATTTCAACATTTCGTATTCCTCTGCTTCCGAAGCTCTTATGTCCTTAAATGTCGATATCTTGTTGAAATAGAAAACTTCCTTATCATCCCGGAACTCACTACCCCTCGAGCAGCATTTGTCTTGAATAGAGGAGAAAAAAACTCTCCGACGCAACTTCAAATACACTGGTTCCCTTTTGATATAGCCTTTTATACGAAGCCGTCATTTTATCAGAAGCGCCGACTGCTGCGTTTGGTGGACTTCTTTGTTGGACTCGTATTTCTGTCTCTCAGTTCAGCACACAATAAAATTGTGGAGTACCCTTGAACGAAAACCATCTGTTTAAAGCCAGTGCAAACTTTGCATCTCATCCCAGTCTGACAGAAGGTCCCCCGAGGGGGCGTTAAGCGTCTTTACAGCTCCTTTTCTTAAACAAACGTCTATATGCAGGCGCGCTTCACAGTAAAATGCAATTTATTCAAGGAAATGACAGGACTGCTGCAATTGTCAGTCGTCGGTTGGCTGTAAAGACAAAAGGAACCCAAAAGGCGACATCCCCCGCAGTGCGGCGTACGTATATTGAAAATTCCTGCTCAACCTTTTTATTAGGGGCAATTCCAAATTTATCGTTAATTAATTAAAGAGCTTAAATCTGCGTTCAATTAAAATACAAATGCAATGGCTTTTTCCTCGGTGGCAATGTGGAGTTTATGGCTATGCTGATGATCGGTCTCATTGATAAGATAGCAGCTCCAAAAGAATACCGAATCATCATCATCATCGTCATCGTGCGTCGTCGTGCGCGACGACGACGACGGCGACATCGTCATTGGCAATGGAATAATTTCTTTTGGGAACTTAACTTCAGTATGCACTTAAAAAAGTTCAATTGACGCGAGGTATTTTAGCCCAGCTCCACCCGCTGTGACAATAAACTTGGCAACGAATGTGCAACCAGGCATAAAGGGGAGCCTGTAAGGTGCACTTTGCTCGTAAAATGTTTGTGTAGAATGCGAATGCAAGAGATGTGAATCATAATATGCAGATTTTAAAGATACCTACTCGTTTAGCGAGTGATGGAGTTTCGATAAGGACATGAGAAATAGTTTTCTTACTTGTATGCTTGAGTGGTGTCTTATGTATTGCAGGTGCAGCGCTAAATCGGTATAAGTTAAGAGCAACGAATCACTGGCAAGGAAATGGATTTTTTTTTAAAGAAGCTAGCACTTTTATTCTAAGAGCTGATGACTTTTTTTTACTGATTTCAACAACTTTCTAACCTTCACAAATTTTTTGTCCTGAGTTAGAAGATCACAAAAATAACATTCACACCGACTTAAAGTTGCATAAAAAAGTAAGAAAGCTAACCATAAAAAATAATAAGAAAGCTAACCATAATAAGCTAGTCATAAAAAATAAAATCATATCGGTTCGAAAACATTTTACTCAGTATATTTTGTAGAAAACATCCGGTTCTACAGATTCTTTATATAAAGTTTTGGGCCATGTCCACATTTGGAGGCAGAATTTAAGTAAAACCTTAATTTTTTTTAATATGGTTTATTTTAAGCCTAATTTATAAAAGAATAAGAAATAGATTTTACCACACAAGTTAGACCAGATTTCATTCCTTCGAAGTTTTTACCCACGCCCACTTTTAGGGTCCGAGTTTACATAAAAAAAATTTTGGCAAAAAATGCATTTTTGCGTGCATTTGCAAGCCTAGCTTGAACAGAATAAGGCCCTTTAACTAAATAAAAACATCAGCATTCAAAATAAAAACATCGGCTTCAAATTTAATTCTATGTAAAATCGGCCTCTAAAAATGGGTGTGGCCCAAATTTTTGTATGAATGAATTGTAGAATGAAGTCTGGTCTAACTTGTATGGTAAAATTTATTTCTTCTTTTATAAATTAGGCTTAAAATAAACAATTTTCTAAAAAATTAAGATTTTCCTTAAATTCTGCCCCAAATGTGGGCATGGCCCAAACTTTTATATAAAGAATCTGTAGAGCCGGATGTTTTCCACATAATATATTAAGTAATATTTTTTCGATTTAGCACAAAAATACTGCATAAAATGCATTTAAATAATTATTCATTAAATCTTTGCCACGCCCACTATGAGAGGTCTACCGATATGATTTTATTTTTTATGACTTGGAATAGCTACGAAATGCTAAATACAAAATTTCAGCCTCGTATGACATCTAACTGTGGGTTAGCTTTCTTACTTTATTTGTGCAACTTTAAGTCCGTGCATCTTCCAGAGGCCCCCGGTACCAGCCAGAAAGCAGTAGCCTTAAGCTTAAATTCATTGAATTGTTAAAATGCTTCTCTTTAGAGCAGACTACTTTCACCAGGCTGCAAGGTGGTGCAAAAAATATATCTTTTAAGGCCTTGGTGCTAGTTAAACATATTTTAAAATGGGATTCGGGGCTTACCGCGTATATGGGACATAATGGTACTAGGGTGCATTGGGCAAAGCAGGACTGGGGCGCTTGATATTTCGAAGGCATTTAACAGAGTCTGGCACAAGGTACTCTTGTTGAAAATGCGCTTGGAATCGATGTGTCTTTCATTCATTCGATTAAGAATTTGCTTTTGAACTGTCTAATCCAAGTGGTTCTAAATGGAATCAAGTCTGATAGCCACATCATTCATTCTGCTGTACCCTAAGGCTCAGTTTTATGCCCAATGCTTTTCTTGATTTTCATCAAAGA
The DNA here is from genome assembly GCA_947623515.1 of Neoascia interrupta. Classification (NCBI taxonomy): domain Eukaryota; kingdom Metazoa; phylum Arthropoda; class Insecta; order Diptera; family Syrphidae; genus Neoascia; species Neoascia interrupta. The sequence goes on along the minus strand of OX392463.1, from coordinate 215,862,633 downwards.
TCTTTTGTCTGCCACCTTTTATCCAATTCTTCTTTCGCTGATGGCACTACCTTCAATTTTTATACCCTATCCCAGGATATATTAAGTTTGTTGTATAGTTTGTAACACAGCGAAATAATCACCGTAGACCCCCAGGACCTTTTAGAGATATGATCGAGTCGATAAAGCCATATCCGTCCGTCCGTCGTTCCTTCCGTCTGTCCATGTGTGTGAAATTTTCAGAATTGAGCTAGGATGGCTAAACTTGGAGTGTATCCTGGTTCTTTTTTTGTGCATACAAAGTGTGAAACTTGGCTAAATCCAAAAACAGCCACGCCCACTACTGGCTTCAATGTAAGACAACCCCTTTTTACATTTTATTTTAAAATGCCTTTTGGTCAAGTTTGACAAGGTGTGGGAACTCAAATTTTGGTACAGAGAAGGATAAATAAAATAAATAAATAGAGTGGCGCAACAGCTCGAGGTGAACCAGGGCCAACTTCTCAACAATGTATGCTGGTGTGTTAATTTCTTTTACATACAAAGGGACCTACAATTTTTTGCCAAGAACAAGGCTTTTTTTTCAGGTGACGATGGCAGGATTCGAACCCAGGCCTCTGGCGTAGTAAGCACACACACTAACCACTACGCCCCGGCACCCCACAGAGAAGGATACCAAAAACCAAATTTTGGTTACCTTTAAGAGGGCGAAACTTGGACCGCCCACAATATGGCACAACTTTGATTTTTCATGCTATTAAGTAAAGTGGGCGTGTCAGAGGGCGGATTTCGAAAATTTTTACACTTGTACTGCTTCGGGACTTACAAAGAACAGAAACAATGTTTCAAGTTCCTAGCTCAAAATTTTAGGCCTAAAAACCACCGACAGACGGACGGACGGACATGGATCATTCGACTTACAATTCGGTCTCGATCATATGCCCTTAAGGTCTTGGAGGTCTACGGTGGTTATTTCTTTATGTAACAAACCATGACTAACTTAATATACATCCTATCCTATGGGATGGGGAATAAAAAAAGACCGCCAAGTATGAAGACATACGCGGAGCGGTCCGTCGACTTATTTTGTAGGTTAAGCTAATATCTATTGCGCAGTTTGTGTAAAACTCTATTTGCTTATTATTATTTCTGGGAATATTTTGCATTCTGTTTCAAACATTCTGTATTGTCACTTAAAAAAAGGGTGACATAAAACTTTTTCTATATTTTTTTCTTAATTTTTTTCCTAGAAATAGAAAAGTTAACAAGAGCTCCCATAAAACTTTTGTAAACTCTTGTGCCTGCGTCAAATTTGGTTGATGTAAAATAAAATGGCCCAGAAGTTCCGATAGATATACATAGCTGCTAGCAGCATCATTTAAGTCAGTGAAATGAAGCGTTTTCAAGCACATCTAGAAAACCATTAACTATTTCAAAACTGCTTCAGTTTTAGCCAAGCAGTTCGTTATTTATTTAAAATTTTTGCCTCTTACCGACACCGTTTCGAAAATAGGGGGATGGTTTTTCGGCCTTTTTCACCATTTTCAAAATTTAAAATCCTTAAAACAGTAATTCAGATTTTTTTTTTCAATCACCGTTAGGTTTTTTTTTCAATTTTACAATCAGCTGCGTTCCATTGGAAATTTTTCTTAAATTCTGAGGACATGGATTTCTGAGAAAACAGTAAATTAAGTTGTTTTTAATTTCGTTTGTTTAAAAAGACACAAAAAACGACACAAACATCATTACTGTTAACAACCTAGCAACTTTTAAAAAATCGTTTTTGAAAATATTTTAACTTTTTTGAGTCATATCTTCAAAGTGTTTGAACATTCGAAGTTTGGTTTAGCTTAGCATGAAATCTCAGAAGATGGGCTATGAAAAAAAACGAGTGGGAAAGTGCAACAGTGCGTATGCAAAAGCTTCAGTCCATCTACGACGGATTGCAAAATATCCGACCATAACAAAAACAAACTGCCACGCCTCCAAAAAGTGGACGGGATATAAAAATATAGCTGTTGAATGCTTTATACCTTTTAGATGGTTGTATACATTTCGTCCTAAAACTCCGATTTTTTAACTCAAAAAATCACTTTATTTAACGCCACGCCCACAAAAGTGGTAGGAGGCCCACACAATATACACCTACATAAAAATTAGGAAATGCTAATTAGGCAACTTTTTTCATAAAATTTTTTGTCAAATTTCATATATATTAATTGAAAAACAGTCATTTTGAGCTAAAATCCCTTTAAAACTGGGCGTGGTCAATGAAAAGTCTAAATTTTTTTGGCTACTTCAAAGACAATTACAAGGCAATGTCACATACCAAAAATGAATGCGCTAGCGCCATTGTGCCATTGTTCTTACTTACTTACTTAAGGTGGCGCTACAGTCCGGGCTGGACCTGGGTCTCAGCCAACAAGCTTCGCCAGCCAGCTCTGTCTCTAGCTAGCCGTCTCCAGTTTTGCACGCGAAGTTGGCTGAGGTCCCCTTCCACTTGCGTGCGCCACTTGAGTCTCGGTGCTCCTCTACCGCGTCGTTCCTGCGGTGTGGCCATGCGATTGTGCCATTGTATCATAGCTAAAATTTGGAAAACGTATTTTTTTTAAACTAGAGATGGTCTTACATACAGGGGTGTAGTGGGCGTGTATGTGGGCTGATTCAGCTAAGGTCTTCCAGCCAACCGACAAATTTCAGCGCTCTACCTTAAAATTTAAGGCCTATAAGTTGTTTACATACGTACGGACGGACGGACATGGTTTAATCGATTCTCCAGTCGGTCCCATTCATATCTCTAAAATTTCTTTGGGGTGGGTCTACGGTGATTATTTCACTGCGTTACAAATTATACATCAAACTTATTATACCCTGGGTCTGGTATAAAAGAACACTAATAAACACAAAATATTTAATATTGAAAAGTGAAAAATTCATCGTCAGGAACTTTTATATTATAATGATGGTAGCATTAAGTGAAAACTCTTCCTACGGTTACATACAGGCGAAGTTATTTCAATGAATATTTTGAAAAAATGTTCGTTGATGGATTTTTTGTTAGCCGATTGTTTTAGTTAACCGGAGTTGACTCTTTACAATTTCTTGTCATAGATAATCTCAAGCCTCGACTGTCGATCGAGACAAGCTGCTAACTGCACAGAAACAGGAGATCAACGTTGGATGCCTTACCATTGCAAGAATATGTTAAAGTTATGAATATGAATCTGATAACTTTGTGTAAGGCCTCCTGTCACATCTTGCCTTTCGTGTTGGGTTACTATCGAAATCTTAAAGCTGACAACAGTGACTTATAACTAGATTGACGTTGAACTCCTTTCAAAGGACCAGGAACACTAAACTGTAAAAAAATGCATGAATGTGCCACCACACGAAAAGAACAATTTTCTTACACTACACCTGTGTTTCCACCACTTTTACCCCGACGTTACAATAATGTCATTGTTATAAGACAGAGAAACTTTAATATAACTTTTAAGGCTTTGGCGGTTGTTAGACATAATTTTAAAGGTTTTGGGATATACCGGAAGCCAAATTTGCCGCAACAAGAAGACTGCAATGAGTTGGACAAGAGAGCCTTTCTACCGTACGTGAAAGTTGTCACGGACAAAGTCGGTCAAATTCTAAAACGATACGGTGTGAAAAAGGTGATAAATTATCTACAATCACCCAAAGATCGCTTTCCTCTCCAAACTCCCGGTGTTTACGCAGTCCCTTGCAGCTGTGGGTCATCATACATTAAACAAACGCGACGAAGTATTTCGACCCGTTTAAAAGAACATATAAATGCTGTGAGCAATCAGCAGCGGGAAAAATCCGCTCTAGCCGAGCATGTCTTAGACCATCCCAACGAACACCATTGGATCAGATCTAAGGGCATTAGACCAGACTAAGATACTGGCTCGTGAGTCGCATTACATCCCACGGCTTGTTCGTGAAGCGATTTTCAAACAGTTTCAAATTGTCGCGAACATAGGATCCAATAATCGGCTCATCACCGTCGATTGCGAATTGGCTAGCCAGCCCCAGCGACACAGTGAGCACTGTTTGCTCTCAGCCACCTGACGCACAACAACGAGAGAACGAGACAGCACTACCGCCTACGCACCGCTACAACTTGCGTAGTGCTAATCGCCAAAAGCATTTTTAGGCAGTTTCCCGGTGACCACGCTTAATGTAACTTAAGCAAAACGTTCGGGGTGAGTGCGGTTTGCACTCATAATCTATTTTTAACGCGGTATATCCCAAAACCTTTAAGAGAAACTTTAAGTTCAAAGCTCAAAACGCCTTAAATATCTACCTACTAGAAAAAAAAGTCCAAATCTTATTTTAGATTTATATATCCGTAAACGAACCAATAATATCAATCAAACGGGACTCAGGCTTTCTCACGCATAGAGAAGCAAATATTGTATAGTTGAGGCTTCATGTTCAATTTGTATCCCTCTACGAATTTGCACATTTTGTGTTAGTTTGTAGTTTGTACACAAAATTTGTGATAATTGTATCAAATGTAACGAGCTCCTCCAATCGAATTAAATTGAATTGTTTGCCTAATGAGCCCGCCGCCGTCGGCTGGCGGCAAATGTTTGGCTCAGTCGTGCTCGCGCAAATATCCCATAATATATCCGAGCGAGGATATTTGTACTTTTGTGGCTTTTCATGGAATAAATTAAGTGGCCCGCATTACTTTGTATCGAAAAATCATTACGCCGGCTACGTACGGCATTTAATCACTGCGATACATTTTGCCCTCGCATACGCAAAACAGAGGACACCACAAAATGTTTTTTGGGGTGCGGAGTTTGTCTGTACACAATATTCACCTAACTACTATTGTTTACTTTTGGAATTTATTTTAGTTTATCGAAATTCTAGGACGAAATGATCCTTCCTTTCGCCGGAGGCGGATGAGAGGGCGGGTAAATATTTTCGAAAGCGAATTACGGTTTGATTTGTGGTCGGGATTATTTTTGGCCCCATGGAAATATTTAACAACGACTTTGCTATTGTTATCTTTGTTATTGTGTAGCTATAAACAGGCAAATAGAAGGATAAAAGGATTGGTTTTGTTTTTATAGCAAGGATTGTTAGGTATCTGTGTGCGGTGTCCATGAAAAGGCCATGAGAACTTTGTGTTAAGTAGTGGTATTTGCAATATAAGTTTGAAACTCAAAATGTGATGAATGGCCATGAGCTGCAGGGATATTATGAATAGAGATGGTATCATACAAGGGATTGGGGATATACTAGTGAGATAAATGATGAATTTGGATTCTACGGTATCAATTCTGACAATTAAACTGGAACCGAGAACACAATTGAAATTAGACTAAACCCAATTAGTAATTTATCTTTTATAATCTAAGAATCAGAACCTTTTATAAAAGCTGGAAAATAAACCTGGAAGATCTGATCAAGGAAAACGAAGATAAAAGTAAGATATGGGAAAACCTTAAAAAACTGAGGCATGTTAAAAAACCTCTTAGGGTACAAGGAGAGCCAAAAAAGTTTCCAAGGCAGTTCAACAATTCCCACTTCTCCTTCTATTTTATTTAATGCTGCAGTTTGGGGTAAAATAGGGCTGCAATTCATTTTCGTTTCCTGTTAGTTCCTTTAAACGTGCCTCCAGTTGAAAGCTACAAGCTGACCGAGGTTCGCGCTTATTTGTGGAATTTGCACAAGCCCAAGACAAACAGAATCATCTAGCCCGTAACAGAAAATGGTGTCTATGATGCTCTGTACATTCTCTCTATATGTCCTAGACTTATACGATCGTTTAGTTCATTCTTACATTACCATCTCCACATCGCGTCATCACAAATAGAGTCAAATATTTAACGAGGAACTTTTTCTTCGAAACGCCCAAAAATTTTCGCATCCAAATTGAATTTACCTTATTTTTCGGACCCTTGTTGTAGGATTTCTTTGACTAAGGTCTAATAAGGGTGATGTTGGAAATATAAATCTTACTGCTGAATCGCTGCTTACCCTAAGGAAAAACAACAGCATTATTATGCCATATGGGCTTGGTACAATGATGCTTAGGGAGTGATATTTAAAGACGAGTATAAGTAAGAAACGCTACAAAAGGAGCAAGCCTATATTGAGCGACAGGCGTATTTTTGCCACTCAATAAAAACTTGATCTCGACCAGACGTGCGTCCTGGCTTTTTAACAGCATCTCTTGTTTAAACCCAGCTACCGCGATACTGCAACTGGCATGAGTGATATTCTGACATGTATAATTGTTGGTTAATGAATAAACCTTCTCATATAGAAATGTCATGAAAAACATGGAAAACAACACACTTTGGCATGGTGATTGCATGGATGGTACTGAGTCCTTTTCAAGCAAACTTGAGACCAGAATGGGTACAAAAATAATTGCGACAAAGGCAAAATGAAACAATGTCCTGTTTATTATGGAACGCTTGGAAAGTAACGCCATGTGAATCGCCTTCATCGTTATCGGGCAAGCAATGGTGATGAACATTTTTGTTAGAGACCCAAAAAATATAGGAGGGGAACAATGTGATGTGACAACTAAAACGTGATTTTCGGGCGGATCTGTTTCCAGCTTGAATAGTTTCCTCTGCCTGATATGAAAATGCCACCTGAATACGGACTCTGAATGTACAGGCTTCCTTCTCGTGATAAGTCCTTTTTACTATCAGATTAGGCCTTAGTGTGTAAATTTTTCTAGAGTATCATCTCCTCAGTATCTATACTCGATCAAACTTTTCTCATGTTATTTTTTATCTGTGGAGTAATGGATGGTCTCTTGTCTCTTCTGTCCGTCTAGATTAGACTATAGGAAGGGGACAATGTGATGTGGCAACTTAAATGTGATTTTCTGAGAGGATGCAAAGTGTTCGAGTGGGCCGATCTCCGTCCAGCTTGAAGAGTTTTTTTCTGCGTTATATTGAAATGCCTCCTCAGTACGGAGTCTGAATGTTCAGACTTCCTTTTCGTGATAGGTATGGACTTTTTACCATCCGATTATGCCGGCGTGTGTAAATTTTTCTAGAGTATCACCCAAAACGCAGTATCCTCGAACCCTCGACCGTGCTGTTCTTATGCTCTTTTTTATCTTCGGAGTAACAGATTGCCTCTTGCCTCTTCTGTAAGCCTAGCTTACACTCGGCTCTTGTATCTTGATGCCGTGCTGCTACGTTTTGCTTTGCTGAATGCGCAAGCCTCAATTTTTTGTCGAGCCATGGGTTTCGCTCGACGAAACTGTTGGCTATTGGTAAACTCGAGTTGTCGCAGAGCTTGTAAAAGCAATATTTTGTGACGTCGTCTAGGGGCTGGGACGATCTAATGTGCCATAAAGAAATTACCCACAAGGGCTGAGTGTTATAAGCGGTTCACATTCCTTCGCCACAGAGAAACGCTCTCCCTATTCTTTTCAGGTACTTTAAACTGTTCATACCTACTACCTCTTTCTCTTCTCAGGAAAAGAATAGTTTCGGCAATTACCGTAAGGACCTATACAAAATTTTTAACAAAGGCCGGCGCATGTTTAGACCGTGCTGGGTGTGTTAGCGAGCCGACAATTCTACGTCGACTGTTAAAATACGATTCAGTCTTATGATAGCGACAGCTGGTTAAACCTGGCCTTACACGAGTGATGAAACAGACTCTTTTGTCGTTCGTGGAAGGGCACCCAAAAAAATTACTGACATATGGATGGACTCCATATGGATGTATACCTGATCCAGTTACCAAACGACCATAAGCTCTTAAGGTCTTTGGTTTCTATCGTTGTTGTTTCTCAGTGTTAAATTTTTTCTCTGTATCAAACTTAAAGCACTCCTTTGGAAAAAATTACAAAAGCGGTTTTATGCTCGGTCTACATCCTTTTTTAGCATACATCAGAGTTATCACTGCACTCAGAAGTTGAGCCTCTCAATCACGAACGCAAACAAGGTGAATAACGGTCTTATTTTCTATAACCCCCTTTAAGCCAGTTATTTTTTAAAACAATTCAGTGAGCAAACAAATAAGCATCCCATTACGCTGCTGGAGCGTTCCAGTAACCTTCCATGTACGTCTGTCCAATGGAAATCACTACCATTAAGACGTTACCTCTGATGGTTACCAGTGACAGCTAACATGAGCAAAATCGCAATGTAAATTTCACCACTCGCATCCGCCGGCCGGCCACGCCGATTGACAGATATGGAGAAGAAAGATCACGGATCGTCGTGTTGTTCGCCTTCTAATAGCAGTTCCGTGTGAAGTGATTTGCGCAAGCGATCGCGTGCTGCATCGCAAATGAATAAATCATTTGGCCGATCGATCGGCAACGAGTAGCGACTTAAAATGCGTTGGGAGCAAGTTTTTCCTTGTACGCTTTAGAAAGGCGCGAGTCGCAAGTCGAGGAATTCTACCCGATCTGCGATACTGGAGCATCGGATGAACTTTCTTTAGATTTCAGCGATCGCGAGAGATTGCGCAGACCGATCCCGCCGCACCTGCGCAAAACAGTGCGCGGCATGGACATGCCGATACTGTTTACCATGTCCTGCACGGCGCGTCATGACTTCCTGTACAAATTTGTGCTGGGCAAAAAAAAAGGAAAAACTTGGCTACCCACTATAACTACACTAGGCATCGGGCTTGTCACATTTTTTGTTCACGCTTGAATGTTCCCGAATTTGCTTGTTTTGTGGCTGGGAAAGTGCTGCTGCACGGGCATGTATGCAAATCCTCGTGAATTCCTCCGAAAAATGTACACCACTACGAAAAATGGTAATGAGTATAGTTAGTTTGGCTGGCGTATCAGCCAAGCACGCGTTTCCACGCGAGTAGGTGTACATTGTAGCAGGAACATCATCGGTTTTGCCACAAAATCTAAGCAAGGAGTGTGTGTGCCCGAAGTCTATCCTGACGCTGCGGTGGTACGTTTTTGTTGTATAATCTCTTGTGACATTTAGCATAGTCTCATGTTTACCTTCTTCTCCTGCAGCCGCCCGCCCCAAGCACTGCCAATGCGCGATGCAAGATAGCGATCGGTATCCTTTACGACTTCCGTGTTACCTTGAGGCCTGATGCAGTCGGTCGAGGTGTAATCGCTTTAGAGAGTCGCAGGCGAATCTTTTGGAAAGAAATAGCTGGTCTGTGTGGACACCCTAAACCCACCAGGCACACCACCACGAACAGCATTAGCTTTGTGTTCCGAAGTACAAATCAAAATCAGATAATCACAGATGCTGCAAATACTTTGATCACGTTTGCGATGCAATTAAGAGACAATTTTTGTTGTTTTCTATTCGCTCGTCGTTTCCTCGGAAACTTTTTGTTTCGTCCTTTCGTTGCGCGTTGCTTGGTATTCGTGTTTGTAAGTATTTATGGCTTTTCGGGAACATGCTGTGAAATCACCTTCGATTTGTCGGCACCCATTTGGGAATCATAAATGAGATTTCAGAGGATTTTTGAAATAACTTTCGTTAGCTTGTAGTGTTTAAAAAATCTTGGACGTTTGCGGAAGATTTTAATGAAGATGTATTGAGAAATTTTTCAAGTTCTTCACTGTATTGGGAATTGATCAAAGGCAAGAAAAATTTGCTTGGCAGCAAAATAGGCCTATTAAGACCAAAAACAAAAACGATAGTCCTTTGTTTACGCGTAAATCCATTTGGAATTTAGATTATCAAAAGCGAAAACCGATTTTATTCGATTATTTGGTTTACATCTAAAAAACTTGCACCGTAAACTGTTCAGGTCAAAATTTTGCCACGCCCGCTTTTGGGACGTTTTTGTATAAGCCAAATTTTTAATATTAAAATACAATCAACACGTGTATACCACTTCTGATCGAAAATAGGAGCAAATAAACGATGTTATTGAAAAGGGGTTGATGCCACGCCCCTTTTTTAAGGAAGCAGATTCTAAACTGACAAATTCTAAATACAATTAAAGTTAATAGAAAATTTTTAACTAACAACCAAAATTTATGATGCGATTTGGAGCCTTGGCAGTGGTCAATTGGGATGGAATATCCAACGATTCGCCTATGCGGATTGTAACCCTCCCACTAGTTTTTTTTTAAAGAATGGTTTTTTTTTCAAAGTAATTTCTTATTGAATGTGATTTGGGTAGTCATAAACGGCTCCTAGTTTTTATAGTCATATCGGCTCCTAGTTATTAAGTTTGATGTATAGTGTGTAACGATGTGACATAATCATCGTACACCCCTACGGCCTTTTAGAGATATGAATGCGGGACCGATAGGAGAATCGATTAAGCCATGTGCGTCCGTCCGTATATAAGCAACTTTTAGGCCTTTAATTTTAAGCTAGAGAGCTGAAAATTTGTGAGTAGACTGGAAACTATTAGACCAGATCAAGTTTTAAAATTAGTTGAATCCGCCCACAGAGACGCCCACTACAAGCCTGTAAGTGCGACTATCACCAATTTTTAAAAATACTTTTTTTAAAGTTTAGCTTTGTTAAAATGGTGCTAGCGCACTAATTTTTGGTATGTGATATCGCCTTGTATTTGTCTTTGAGGAAGCAGAAAAAGTTCAGAGTTTACATTGACCACGCTCACTTTTTTTTTCGCAAAATATATACGAAATCCGGCAAAAAATTACATAACAAAAGTTCTAGAAATTAGCATTTTCCAACTGTTTGTAAAATGTCTCCACCCACTTTTGTGGGCTTGGCTTAAAGGAATGTTTAGTTTTTTGGTTAAAAAGGCGGAGTTTTAGTCCGAAATGTATACAACCACCTAGCATGAAGTCTTCAACATTTATACTTTTACATCCCGCCCACTTTTGGGAGGCGGGATATAAAATATATATATACTATAATCCGTCGCAGACGGACTGAAGTTTTTGCATACGCACTTCTGCACTTTCCCTCTATTTTAGAGCGATGGAGCCAGTAGTTTACCACTTAACTCCAATTTCGACTTTGAGTTGTTGCCAAAAATTCATTATCGAAAAAGCTAATACAGTGGGCGTTCGCTTACTTGAACATACGATAACTTGAACAATCCAATAGCTTGAACCTGTACCATCTTTCCCATAAGTATTCCTTAGGTATTTTACTGTTGACCAAGTGGGTGCCCTCCATAATGTTTCAGCTGATTGACTTGTTTATTTTTCCTTACTCACCAAACTCACGCAAGGATGCTGCTTCTAGTGGCCAACTACCGCCAAGCAGAAAAATATTAAAGCCCCACCTAAGGTTGAAAGAATGTTTTGTCTCGTCACCACAGGTGCTCAGAGGTCCACTCCTACCATGGGGTTAGAAACCATCCTAAATCTAACGCCTATTGATCTATTCATTAAAAAAAGCTCTGCTAAAAGCACAATAAGACAAGGAATAGGCAATTGGAGTGCAAAATCCACAGGACACAATTCAATCATACACACACTGGGTTGCTGTGTAGGTACAACAGATCACATAACACCTCATCTCGGCTTCAATGAAGACTACGCCATTCACATTCCTAGCAGAGAGGAATGGAGGCTGTATAACGTTGTTATCCACCCCAAGATAGCTATCTACACAAATGGGTCTAAATCAAGTGACGGTACTGGAGCAGGTGTATGCTTTGAGAAACTCGGCATCTTAACAAGCAGAAGACAGTTGAACTCCTGCAGTATCTTCCAAGCCGAAATTTGAGCAATAGCCGCAGAAAAAGCAAGAGTATTGGAGCTATCACAAGAGGGTTTTTCCATATTTTACAGCCAAGCCGGGGTGCCGTGGCGTAGTGGTTAGTGTTCGTGAAAAATAAAATAAAAAAAAAACACAGACGGCCGAGCCGACCTTAGAAGAATCATATAAAATGCGTCTTGTGAGGTCAGTCTTCTTACTATTTATTCAAATGATTTTTTTCCGCCTCTTTTGCAAAAAAACTGAAGAACGAATTTATCTATAAATAGCCTAAAAATATCTAGAAGGCTTTCAACAACTCGTCTTCACTACTTTTTTCTTACCTAAAATCAAATGTTCATATCAATTGCAAGAGCATGAACCAAAGTGAAAAGTGAAAAGAAACTATCAGGTGCTTTGGACCAAGCTTTGATAAAAAATTGCAAGCATGCCTTTGCAAACGGTTTTACTATTTCTTATCATTTTCTTACGCAGCGAACAAGTTGTGGGAAGGGGGCCGAACTTACATGCCATCACCCTATATGAATGAGTTTTCTATTGTTTTGCAATAATTTTGCCTGTAGAGGTATATAATTCAACAAGTTGCAACATTTAAACTGTCAGAGAAAATTAATTATTCTACAAATTATTTTACAAGGCAAAAAAATGAAGTAAATCAAATCGGAATTACTTCATTTTCCTTCCAATTTCGATTACACGTTATGCCTACACGAGAGACCTTCAATTACGCAAATCTTTCGGCACCGAACGCAAACGTTTGAAATTTCCACAGATACCTACCTACCTACTTAGCTGTATACAATCCGGCCCTTATGGCACGCAATAAATCATAGCAATTAGGTACTTGGGTAATCCAACTTCAACCTTGACATTTCCACTCAACAAGCCACAAGTACGCCTGAAAATCTTCGCCACAATAAATATCCCACCTAACCATAATCACCGGATCCCCGAGGCGAATTGATACGCAAATTTCCGTCTTGATTTATGAGGCTCACGCTGATCACTACGGCTCGGCGGCGCGGGGTACTGATGCCGCCGCTCACACACCGTTTAGGATGCCATCTCAATATGTTGAAGACAAAAGATGCTGTTTCTTGCCAACACGCATTTGTCCACGAAGCACTCTACACGCAGTGATCATACCAATCAACTGATCTCCAAATTAAATTGTCAAATTGGAGGCGATTAAGCTCGAACGAAAACTCGATCGTTAAATATTTAAATGTGATCCCAAACTATCTAAAACCAAAAACTGTTTCGATTCCCCAATTAATATGTCAAATGATCTGGGCCTGTCGGAGCTGTCCAACTCCAACTTCCAGCATCCAGTGTACTAATAGATCGACTCAATTACACAGCGCTGGCCTGAATGAATATTATTCTCTTCTGGTTCCGCAAAGGAAATAAGACTGTGTGTTCCGAGAACAATGGCGACTTTGAAGTCTTGGATTTTCGATTGGTTTTTGTGGAATTTACGGGACACGAGAACATTGATTAATGCTCGATCGTTTGTTATCGTTGTGAAATTAATTGGCTCCCATATTGGATTTGTGGTGTTAATTCTTGACACGCAGCAGCTGCGTAGGTGTGCGTTATGTTGGTTTGCCGCGAACCCATCGTGGGAAGAGGCAAGAAAAATTTTATAATCATTGGAAGATGATAGTTTATGAGTGTATTGGAAGTGGAATTTTTAAAAAATTTTCAAGCTTTTAATAGTTGTCTTTAATTTTAAGCTAAGACAGTGCCAGGGTTCAAACGTTTAATCCCAATTTAGGATCGTCGCGTCGATGACTTGTAAATGATCGAAATATGTCTATCAAAAGCGAGTCATAATTTTCTGCTTTCAAAAATCAGCTTTATCAGGAAAAAATCCTGCCTTCAAGATTTTGCTTTCAAAATTCTACCTGTCACAATTACTTGCTTTTTAAGAAACTTTTTACTTTTTTGAAGTAAAAAAAAAATAGACAGGAGGAAAATATAGACTGCAGGGGGAGATTGGTGCAGGTGTCAGCAAGTCCTTCATACATATTTCTTTCACTGTGTCGTTTTTTAAAAATGCCATTTCCAGAATTTTGTAAAACAGAGTGTTATAAAGGCAGAAACGCTTTGCGTAAAGACTTACTGACTTGATTAAGCTTAGGAGGTTTTAACCATCTGGCTTACAATTAAGGGTCTTAAATGGAAAGTGGTGAAGCCTTGCAACATCAGTCTTAAAAAATCAGCAAACGAATTTAGTTGAGCAAAAAAACTGACACGAGAGAGCTCTCATGGCTCTATGTCCAGAATCATAAGATCAAGGAGTCAGGAGATAAAAAAAAAAACTGTTTGCGCATCTCTTTAGGTAACAAGTGAGCATGCCCGTTACCCACAGTATCACAGTCCAGCTGCCCTGAAATAATTCAACAAATCTGCCTGTTAAAACTATTCAAAGCCCGCAGTTAGATAGGTAGCCAACAACAGTAAAGTGCGGCTATAGAAAAACGACCACATCGAGGTAACGTTTCCTGAAACAATAAAACACCTTTATTGTGTTTATTGTTTGGTCCTTTGGCCAAAAGGAGAGAAGCCTCAGATCCGTAACAAACAAGGGAAATGTAAGGTACTGTGTTGCATTTAATTGAAGAAACTTTACACACTTCACTCCCACAGAGGCAGGATAAAAACAGCATTCCACGGCACTCCCATACCCAAACACCTTATGGCCCAAAACTAAAGCCATCGTTGGGTCTGTCTTTCAGACGAAGGGAGTTAATTGCCTTTTGCAGCGGGATGCATTTCGGTGTTGCTATAAAAGGGACAGACGTGAAGAAGTGGCCCGAGCTTTTCGCCGTTGTCATACCAATGCTCTAAGACTACCGGAAGTTCAATTGTACTTCCAGCTGTATAAAAGCGAATCGCCTAAAAAGCGAAGACGTACTCTGTATAGTACCTATACTGTACCTACACAGAAGGAGGATTAAAAATTTAGTCTTCAGACCGTTTTGCCTAGAGGAATTCATGGGAGAATTTTCGCGAATCAATGGAAACCACAGCCAATGCATCCTGACTGAGGAAAGACCTATCCAAAGCGCCAATACCGATGTTAATACCGACTCCAACCACTCAGAAAGACAGACGGCGATTGGACCACAACACACAAGAAAACGCTGGATGTGGCTGACGGAAACCCACTTCCCAGGTTGCGACACCTACGCAGATTACGATACAGTAACACAGGGCTCACGGAAGAGGATGGAGGAAGAAAAGATCAGGGCTATAGCCAATGTAAAAAGGCCTTCAAAGCACCCGGGACGAATAATACCTGACCCATAATGCTACAAAAAGCAGGGAAAACTATCATTTCATGGTTGAGTAATGTTCACAAGTCCTGCTTCAGGCTGTGCTATGTTTCTAGAGCTTTGAGATAGGTCTGAGTCATATTCATCCTCAAGGAAGGAAAGGCTAGTTACACTACTGCAAGTGACTCACATATGCTTGTCTTCATTCATCCTTAAGGCGATGGAGCGGCTTCTCGACTTGTATATGAGAGAGGTGATTGGCGATAACTATTTATCAAAATCACAGCATTCGTATATGAGAAGCAAATCGGTTGACGCTGTCCTGCAAAGCGTATTAGCAGTCGTAGAAAAATCCTTGGAACACAAGGAGTACACTTTGGGAGCGTTTTTATAGACATAATGGGGGCGTTTAATTACGTCGAGGCAGACGCGATACTGGGCAGCTTGAGAAATGCACACCTGGATAGCTGTCTGTGTGACTGTATTGGATAAATTGTTACTTAGGCGAACTATGCGCACCAGGCAGAACGTCAGCAAAGGCACACCCGCAAGAAGGTTTTCTATATCCGCTGGTAATAGGCAAATCTTTAAAGGCCTTGGAGTGGGCTTCATTGTGAGCGCATACGCTGACGATGTTGCAATCCTCCTGATCCCAGGCAAATTCCCATCAATCCTGAGCGATCGACTCAGCTACGCACTTCATATTCTTGGTAACTGGGTTGAAGGTCGAGGGTAATAGAGAAAATTGTGTCAAGCGGGATCAAGTGGGAATATAGGCCTGCTGCAGGACGTTTTGCAGCATGTGGGGTCTGCAACCAAATATTTTACAGAACATTTATATAGCGGATGGGTACAAAAATCCGGCACTCCCAGCTTTTAACAGCAGTTTATTTCTGTTTTCGTTACAGGTATTAAGAAGGTTCCCAAATGGACTATCGTCGTAAGGACATCCATTAACTTAACCTAACCTAGGACCGTTTCTGGGGAATCTCAATTAGGACGAACCCTGGCAAAAAAAATTCCCGTAATCAGGTTCACAGCGAAGCCATTGCCGTTTTGATAGAGTGTAAGCTTATCATCGCAGTACTATAGCAATAACCAAGTATCCCAGACAAAGGCAAAATATAGGCTTTGTAATCCACTGGACTTAAAGTATCGGACCGAACAACAGGACCATATAGAAGCGATACTTATAGGGCCTTCCATATAGAGCCTATCGGACCATAGAAGACATACTTATGATCCAGCTGGTATAATTTACAGTTTAAAACCCACGTCAGGTAGGTATATAACAATAACAAGACTACACAAATGATGTAAGCCCCATAGCACGTAAATGCGGCGAGTCTTGTGTTTTTTTTTTTGTCAGTAGCCGCTTACTTCGATTATCGCTCTCATAGTAGAGAAGAAAGAGCCGAAAAGGAGACAAGTGTCAATACATGGGATCAGTCCATCGAACCGAGAATCACTTATTCGTTGCGACGGAAGTTCAGAGCTCTGAATATCTTGCTCAAAAGCCTGTCCCATAAATCCCCAAATCACTATACCACGGCTTTTACTGCTCCAATATTTACGTTTTACCGAAACCGACAGAACATAGTATAGTTAGATTGGTCATAGACTTAGCATAGACTTTTCGGGAACCATCATGAGATTTTGAAACTAGACCGTTATGCTTCTGCTAGTCTTGATTCTTTAAGGACATTGAGGGCGTTTTTTAGGATCTTACTATTGTATCTATAGTAAAACACTGATAATTGTAGTCCATCACCCCTGCCTGATGGCTCATAACTGGTGTCGGAAGCCCACGGCAACTTGAATAGTACCATTAAGTCAGTTAACCTAAACCAGATGGTTTGTACGAAGCACGACATCATCAAGCACACCTTAAAAAAATATTAAATGTCATCCGAATGCCCACCCCGTCGGAGAACTCATTTCGGCCGTTAATAGACTGTCTGGGAAATTAATTTAGCTACTGGAAATTACTATATGACAACTATCAATCAAACACATCACTATCATTTTTCAACCAGTTTCTCCCTAGCCTTCTTCTTGCCCACAATGAACCCGGCTAAGGAGACACCTTCGGGGTATATTACATCAATTAGAACTGTCAACAGATGATTCCACACAACGACCTGAGACCAACAACTGTCCACATTCGTTGGAATAATAAATCATTTTGATTTAAAGCCATCAACAGAGTCGACTTTCCATTCCCCACGTATCTTTTGTGGGATTTTCCTCCAGCATTTCATTTATTTAATGTCACCGACCCACTCATGCATGCCGTGGTATGTGAAATCCCGCACCTCGTGAGCTAAGCCGCATGCAGGACTCAGAAGTATGCAGTTCTATGGACAAGTCAAAGCCAGCCATTGAGCAATAGCAATTGACTAAAATCCCATTTCGAACCAATTAAAAATAAATTAAAAGAGTTAAGTTGCATTCCTCTCCTACAAAGCGAGCTCACGTAGAAAACAGGATGCACTGTAGACACGCTGCACCGCTCTGCACTGCATAGATCGTTAATTATCTCCTCTGCAGCAGGAGCGTTGAGAGTAGTTCGCTGTGCAGGTGCTTGCCCGTGTAAACAGTTCGTTTTTCGATTTTAATTAGGAAAAGTGTATTTGTGCGCATAACACTGCCGGAGAGTTCCGTAAAAGGCGCCGGCCGGCAGCAACTCCGATAACTCACGATTTATAGAATTCCAAAGTTTCCAAACGATAGTCGCATGGATTTGGCAGAGAATTTTGGCATTAAATCGTCAGTGGAGGCGCTTCTCCCTTTTCATGTTGTCACAGGACACTCACAACCCTAGCTGCAGGAAGAAATTCCTAGAATTGCACTGTGAAACCATTTCCCATGTGTAATTGCTTACACTTGGGGGCCCATGTCGCAATTTAGCATGAAAAATCGCACGCAATATTCGTATTACGCTAGGGTTACCGCTGACGAAAAGGGGTAGATTTCCAGGAATTTACGTACTCAATGGCAATCGAATCCACTTTTCTATGGCGAGTCCTTTAGGGCTTCACACTTTGCCATTGCCACCGGCCTAATTGTATGCAATTTGTGGCGTGTCGTCCTTAGACCGAATGGGACTAGTGCAATCAGGAAAAAAAAGGGTTGCAAATGCAGTGCCTGGTAATGAGTGGGTGTACAAGAGCCAATCATATAATGAACAGCTCACTATTCAAAATAGCAAACAACCTCGTGCGTCCTGACTGGCACAAAGTATTGCAGGCAAAAGAAATCCCAACTAAAATCCTTTCATCACACGTCCTCCTGTGTCGTGCTCCCTTTTCGCTTGCAATCGCGTCATAATGATTTCACTTCATTCAGTTGGATGTTAAACAAAGTGCAGGAGACGGCAATAATCCTTTTTGCTTGAGTGTCGGGAAAAGAAGGAATTATTGAGAGAGCAGGAATCTGTCAGCCGTTAAAGTAGGTTATGTGCCAGCTAAAGGACTGCCTGTAATTAATTAACGCAGGAGAAGAAAGGAGTTTCGCAAACGGCACACGATGAAGACGGCGAGAAGGCGATGATGGCGCAAATGAAACCGATGCAACATTGTACCTAAGTGGTACTAATTGATTCATGTGTCTCTTAAGATGTCGACGGGATGGGGAAAAGAAGCCCGGCAACAGACTATCAGAAATACTTTATTATGAGGGTTCACTAAGAAGACTGTTAACGGGCACAAGTTACATATTTTATTCCTGTAGGTATAGGTACAAAAACTGTTCGCTAGAAATGTGAATTTGAAATCTTTGACAAAGGATAGGGCCAGAACTGATGAAATACTGACTAAGACTGACACTCTAATAGTCGCGCAGGTTACTTAGATAATTAAAGTAACTTGCACGACTTAACAAATTGAACTGGTGCCTACAACAGTTCGATATCAGCTAAGGCACTTCTAAGAAACGCACTCATGCTACTGCGTCGCAGGTTTTCTTACACAAACACGGCTTCTTTTTTCGCCAATTCGGAACGGTGGATTGATAAAATTCTCATCAAATAAGTTAGTAAGTGCAAGAGTTTGTCTGTGACAAATTCCTATATACCCGACCCTATATACCATGCAACACCAAAAAGTTTTTTCGCCCGAATTCATATATCTGTGGCAAAAAGTAATAACAACATAAGTCAATTTTTGCAATTTTTCAGGAGAGCGATTTGAATGTTTAGTTTGCGATTACAAATCAGGTACAAAAGTTATTAACGAAATTTAAACGCAAAAATGACTTGAATCACTGTAATACCATGTCTCCACTGATAATTAAAAGAAGATTAGCGGGAGACGATTAAAATAAATCCCAAAGTGGCTACATCGGACAAATATAAGATTAATTTGACACGAAAACTCTGTTTCTGTCATTTTGGCTCTCAAAAGAGAGTGGCGATGTCATTTCCAAAGAGTCGCAATAGAGTCACAATAGAAAAGGTACTTGCGACAAATTTTTCGTACAGGGACAGTATCAGTTTCCTTTTTTGATTCTCAGACTGCTACAAAGGTGCAGAAAAAAGGTTTGTGAATAGGGTGAATAGGATTTATGAGAGGATTTATTTTTAATCGCTTGCCGAGAGGATTTAAATTTGTATGGTAAATCGCGTGATTTGTAGAGAATTCAAAAAAGATTTATATTAATCGACGATTAGTGCTCGGTGGAGACATGGTATAAGATTTCTACCATGTCTCCACCGAGACATTTCATTTCATATTTTTATTAAAATAGAGTTACTTTTTTGTGTATTTATAGTAGATTTTGATTAAAATATGACTTATGTCTTTTTCCTTATTGGATTGCTTATCTTATTCTAGGTTAAGTCGAATTATGATTTTTTTCCTAATCCATTCATGAAAATATTTTTTGCTTAAGTAAAATTATGTTGTTTTTCCCAACGCAAATTACAATGGTACACCAACATAAATTGACTTATGTCCTTTTTCCAAAGCAATTTGTTGAAATCATTAAGAATAAAGTTTAATTGTAGAAGTTCGAAAAATAGTGTTCTTTCGATTTTCTGCTTCCTGCCATGTAATCAACCAATTTTTTTTATTGTTTTACTATATGCATTCACAGATATTTTATTATGTAAATTCACGGACAATACAAATTTGATTATAAAGATTTAATGGAAAATATGAAAAATAGATAAAAATTAATTAAGAAAAATATATAATTTTTAATCGATATCTCTATCGCTGTCACATACAAGGAATAAGGATGGGCGTTTTTGCAGTTAGTGATGGTATCAATTACCAAACCTCTAAAAAACTAGCGAGTAAGTGCTACAGCGTGTACGCAGAAGTTACAGTCCGTAAAACGGACCGTTGAATACCCCATCGTACATTGTAAAATGCTGATGGCATGGCTATTTTTTGACACTTTATAAGTAATGCAAACTTCGAAAAGGGGCGTTGTCCAACCGCCCCTAATTATAAACTATAAATTATAAGATATTTCTACAGATATTTCCAAGTTGCACTTAAATGTACGTAAAAATGCAATTTTTTGGTTCAAATTTAATATTTTTGAAAAATCGACCCCTAAAAGGAGGCGTGGCTAAAAACTTTATATGAACGAAATCTGGGCTGCAGTATTGTTTACCTAACTTGGTACTTTTTTTGTTTCATGCTTTCCTAAAGTAGGCTCAAGGCCAGTCGAAATTAAATTTTTCTGGAAAATTTTAGGTTTTTCTTCAATTCTGCCTCCAAATATGGGCGGGGCCCAAAGTCTTTTATAAACAAAATGTGGAACTAAGCGTTTTCTACATAAAATATTAGGCAAATTTTTTTCAATTTCGAGCAAAAATGTTGAGTAAACTACATTTGAAAATTTACCTTTAAAACAGATGCCACGCCCACTAGAGGAGGTTTACCAATTAAATTTGTCTTTTTCGTGTCTAACAGATGCTGAATGTGTCACTAAGAGATGCTGAATGTTAAATTTCAGCCTTTAAGAACGTCTTACAGTTTTGAAAACTCTGGAGGTAGTTGCACATTTAGAGAGATTGTGGGCGTGTCTTTGGGCGGATTTCGAAAATGTTTACACTTGCGTACTGCTTCGCATGACGTGGACCTTAAGTACGAACTTTCAGCACCCTAGCTCAAAATGTAAGGCCTAAAAACATGTGACATACAGACGGACGGACGGTCATGGCTCATTCGATTCAGAATTCGGTCTCGATCATATGCCCTTATGGTCTTAGGGGTCTACCATTATTATTTCACCGTGTTACAAGCTATGTGACAAACTTAATATACTTCCTATCCTATGGGATGGGGTATAAAAAGCGTAAAATTGCGGATCCACAAAGTCCAACAAAGAAAAGAGGATCTTGGTCGTTTTCTTGTGAAATAGAATAATTCTGTTCAATTATTTTAATGTCTTATTTGGTGATAGTATTCCTGACATATGTTTTATTAAATTTATTGTTTTTAATGGGTCATCCTCGTTAAGTTTTTGTAGATCAAGGAGCCGAATTCATATTTTTTATGTCTCAGCCTTCTTAACTTATGTCATGAATACTTCTCTCTAACCGTTTGCCACACGAATTTGTCATACAATCTTTGTCTGTGTGTTGTAAGACGTTCAAGTTTGACAATTGTTGCTATGCTATGCATTTTCATATATCAATTCATCTTGCAATAAAAATTGACTTCGTTTTGGTCTACTTAAACTACAACATAGATGATATCATCTGGGGTACTCAAGTCCCAGTTCTCATCTCCGTCACGTAAAAAAATAATACAGGAACCTGTTAAGGCTTCTCAAATTGGTTTCATGTTCTTCAACAATTAGCACGGCCACACCATATTTTGTGAGAAAATGATCTTCGCTAAATTGCAAAGGATGATCTTCGCTAAATTGCCTGCTTCAATCTTGTGCCAAGTACATTTTGCTCTCACACATTTTGTCCACTCTAATTATGCCAAAGAAGCAAAAGATCGCAGGAGTAGCTAGTCCACGGGGCGACTTTCTGTCATCCCAGAATGAGTCCAGTCATCTCTCTGCCTGCAATTTGTAACTACGCTAATTGAGTTTTTGCATTTCCTCTATCAATTGGGTGCAATGCAATAAAATTGCTGACAAACTGCGTGAACAGTACAATCATTCCCCATGTGACAATCGTCAGACTGGAACTAACTAGACAAGAGGCTCACATTGTCGCATGGTTCCCGATGTGTAAGGGACGCCCGAGTTGTCACTTCATTTTCGATGACATCTCGCTTCGACAGTCACACTGATGATGATGATGACATTTTCGCAGTCAACTGACCGTCAAAACCGCAGCCATTTCCATTAGCCAAGTTACAATTATTACACAATGGTTACCTACGCTGCGATTACGACGGACTTCGCGACGGACGGACTGGTGCCTGCAATTTATTTTTGCGTGGAAGAATTCAATTAACCCAGGAGCGGTTGTGCGACCAAAATCCCAACTGAAACAGAAGTTTCACTAGGTATACCTTACCTACACCACATTCGTGTCAGAACTTTTAGAATGGACATCTAATTGAAATGATTGAGCACCTGACCACACGGGATTGCATGTCTTGAATGGTATGACAATCTGGCTTTTTTTAAATGTGTTGTGCGGTGGGTTAATTTCAATAGTGCTTCTGGTTTGTTCACTTGTGATTCATGTAATTATCCCGAGGAAAGTTTTCTTCTGTTCATTCGTATGGAAAACGAACAAGAAACATGTTAATTGAGTCGAAAAATTAGTTGGAAAAAAGTACACTTCTGGAGTGGGATTAGTACCGTTTCGATATGTATATGGGCATCAATTCAAATTTCATCCTTCGTCAAAGATGGTAATTACTACAACTGTCTTCAACGCTCCACACGCCTCCTTTAAGTTCCTTCAATCAATCATCAATAGTCCTAATAAAGAAGTTGCAGAAAAAAGTTAGCTTGCTCCCAAAGTTAAGTCACCTTTCAACAGTCTGAAAGGGAAATCGGTAGTCGCTTTAGGCCGAACCACTTACCTGGTAGAAAACATAAAGTTGCACCTTAACAGAGTTTGCATGTCAGCAAAGCCTGTTTTCAATAGATTTTTTTTTTCTGGTCTGCCAAATTAACCACCCATTGACAGCTTCAATGGATAGGTGATTGTGCTCGGACTGAATCCAGCCTCTTTTGAGTTCATTTTTCCTGTCATGTTGTACTTTATAATGATTATCCTAACAAGGGGATAATGATTTAATTTTGTAACCCAACACTCAAACTAGCTGTGTTTGCAGTCATACTCGCGTTCCATGTGCGAAGGTAGACCGACATCTCAATTAGGCCAGGAATACGAGATCATAATTGACGCTAGGGCGCTGCCCTTCCCGTTGCGTTGTGTATATACTCCTCTAGGGAAGGAAGCTTCAGAAGAGATGCGGTATCATGAGGAGTCATGAATTATAGCTAATTTGCCGTGTACTCTTGCATTTTATAGTTCTGGCATGCAAATGTCGGCGCAAGGACGAAAGTAAAGGGTTATGGTGTTACGTAATAGGATAATTGCTAAAACGTTTTTCGTACCCAACTAAGCAGCTTCAAACGTCTCAGTCCAGTTTTCTAAGCTATGCGTGTCTGAGGAGCTTTTATTAAATCCCATTAAGCATTTTAATTCTCTTCAAAATAACAGCTGGCAAGCAAGTATAAAAATATAATAACCATTCCGACATCGATGATTAATATGGAATCAAAGTCGATTAAGACATTGGTTGTAATCATTAATCATGTGTTTGCTTAATAACCCATCACCAATCGATGACTGATGAGTTCGTTCGATGCTTTTTCAGTATATCAGCCAAAAGTATGAATCATTCGTACATTGGAAAGATCCTTTTGATCGTGGATTCCATATTCACACGCCTTTTCGGCACCAGTCGACTAAACACAATTAAGGCGAGGCTTTCAAAAAAACATGTTAGCATTGTCGAAAAGCTTCTCATAGTCAGATATATATGACATATCAATACTGTTCGGTCAATACTAAGGTTGCTAATACATACTGTTCGGTCTTGAGTAGGTTTAATTTCCTCAGGATGGTCGAAGCTAATTTTAGATTTCTTTACTTCGGTCCATAGGAAGATAACAAGGGTTACAGACATGTGTGAAGAGGATACAAGAGTTATGTTTCCCACCACGCTGAAGTGTGACCAGTCAAAGTCGCTGCACTTAGGCCAGAAGAGCATGCAAGGTGTTTTCCATTTACCTCCATTTAGGCAATCCGCTGGAGGAAAAGTTAACAGTTCTCAACGGACTTCAACTTTAATTTTATACCAGCAAAAAAAGGAAAATCTATGAGCGTTTATCTCAAAATGAGCGACTTTTTGGTCGGCATTTTTTGTTAGCATCAGGCTAAGGCCTGGTGAACATTAAGCACCCTTTTATACAAGACCCAGGTTATATTAATTTCAATCCATAGTTTTATTAACACAGTGAAATAATTAGTCCGTCTGTCCGTCTGTCTGTCTGTCTGTCCGTCTGTCCGTCTGTCCGTCTGTCCGTCTGTCCGTCTGTCCGTCTGTCCGTCTGTCCGTCTGTCCGTCTGTCCGTCTGTCCGTCTGTCCGTCTGTCCGTCTGTCCGTCTGTCCGTCTGTCCGTCTGTCCGTCTGTCCGTCTGTCCGTCTGTCCGTCTGTCCGTCTGTCCGTCTGTCCGTCTGTCCGTCTGTCCGTCTGTCCGTCTGTCCGTCTGTCCGTCTGTCCGTCTGTCCGTCTGTCCGTCTGTCCGCCTGTCCGTCTGTCTGTCTGTCTGTCTGTCCGTCTGTCCGTCTGTCCGTCTGTCCGTCTGTCCGTCTGTCCGTCTGTCCGTCTGTCCGTCTGTCCGTCTGTCCGTCTGTCCGTCTGTCCGTCTGTCCGTCTGTCCGTCTGTCCGTCTGTCCGTCTGTCCGTCTGTCCGTCTGTCCGTCTGTCCGTCTGTCCGTCTGTCCGTCTGTCCGTCTGTCCGTCTGTCCGTCTGTCCGTCTGTCCGTCTGTCCGTCTGTCCGTCTGTCCGTCTGTCCGTCTGTCCGTCTGTCCGTCTGTCCGTCTGTCCGTCTGTCCGTCTGTCCGTCTGTCCGTCTGTCCGTCTGTCCGTCTGTCCGTCTGTCCGTCTGTCCGTCTGTCCGTCTGTCCGTCTGTCCGTCTGTCCGTCTGTCCGTCTGTCCGTCTGTCCGTCTGTCCGTCTGTCCGTCTGTCCGTCTGTCCGTCTGTCCGTCTGTCCGTCTGTCCGTCTGTCCGTCTGTCCGTCTGTCCGTCTGTCCGTCTGTCCGTCTGTCCGTCTGTCCGTCTGTCCGTCTGTCCGTCTGTCCGTCTGTCCGTCTGTCCGTCTGTCCGTCTGTCCGTCTGTCCGTCTGTCCGTCTGTCCGTCTGTCCGTCTGTCCGTCTGTCCGTCTGTCCGTCTGTCCGTCTGTCCGTCTGTCCGTCTGTCCGTCTGTCCGTCTGTCCGTCTGTCCGTCTGTCCGTCTGTCCGTCTGTCCGTCTGTCCGTCTGTCCGTCTGTCCGTCTGTCCGTCTGTCCGTCTGTCCGTCTGTCCGTCTGTCCGTCTGTCCGTCTGTCCGTCTGTCCGTCTGTCCGTCTGTCCGTCTGTCCGTCTGTCCGTCTGTCCGTCTGTCCGTCTGTCCGTCTGTCCGTCTGTCCGTCTGTCCGTCTGTCCGTCTGTCCGTCTGTCCGTCTGTCCGTCTGTCCGTCTGTCCGTCTGTCCGTCTGTCCGTCTGTCCGTCTGTCCGTCTGTCCGTCTGTCCGTCTGTCCGTCTGTCCGTCTGTCCGTCTGTCCGTCTGTCCGTCTGTCCGTCTGTCCGTCTGTCCGTCTGTCCGTCTGTCCGTCTGTCCGTCTGTCCGTCTGTCCGTCTGTCCGTCTGTCCGTCTGTCCGTCTGTCCGTTTGCCCGTCTGTCCGTCTGTCCGTCTGTCCGTCTGTCCGTCTGTCCGTCTGTCCGTCTGTCCGTATGTGTGGAATTTTTAGGTCTTTTTAATTAAGCTAGAGAGCTTGATTAGGCTTGTTTCTTATTTTTTACAGACAAAGTGTGAAAATTGGTTAAATATGTTAACGGTCACGCCCACTACTCGCTTCAATGGAAGACAACCTCTGTTTCACTTTTTTTTTCAAAATGCCTTTTGGTCAAGCTAGGTAAAGTATAGGAACTCAAATTTTGGTACTAGCCTAAAACCTTTAAGAAGAAAAAATTGAATCGCCCACAATATCGACCATGCTCACTTTTAACATGTTAGATCTTTAAAAAGCCAATTTATCGGAAAGCTTACCCCAAATCGAAAAAAAATCTTGGACAAAAATATTTAAGACACCTACATGTATCAGTTTTTTTAAAATACTCTGTCACGGGTGATGCAAAACATACCCGTGACTATCGTTGAAAGAATCTCCATCGTATGCGTTGAATGGATCACATTCGTCAGTCGTATTTTGTAGGAATGTGATCTTTCTTAAGCACGTCATTCTCAAAAGCATTTTTTTAACCCTATGTTGCTTTAATCCATAATTTCCTTCATATCATTCTATGCGCAAGCTAAAAAAAAAACGAGAAAACAAATATTCTAACGAGACCCCATTGTTTCAGAAAATTACTCAACATTTTTTTTAAAGAAATTATGCAAACGTAGCACTTATTCAAAAAGTTTTTCAATTAACCCCAAAATATGTCTGCATAGGTTGGTATACCTAAATAACCTATAATACCATTCCTAGAGATACAATTATGGAAATCCACTTTTCCACTCTCGCGTTTTGTAAATTAATTCATCTCGTTTCATATCTTTTTATTCAAATTACAAAACGGGGGGAAAAAAATAAAGGAAAACCTATCAAACCGCGAAATCTTTGACAATTTAATAAGCACTCGGGGGAAATAAAGACATTTTCGTGTTACCGGTACCGCCCGCTGTAAAACATATTACACCTCATTAAAATGTTTTTCTTCACCCCACCCTGCGGGGAGGGTTCGGTTCGGAGCCAAACCGAACTGGAGCTGAGGTAACAAATGTTTGCGGTCTCGCGGTTCAGGAACAACGATTTACGACCATGTTGTGCGGAATGGAAATCACTCTGCCAGCACACACAGCGTCGAGATATCCTTAATTAGACTAATTAAACACCTAAAACATATTTCTTGTGACCTCTTTTGTGTGTGATACATGCGCGGGCTCCTGAGGTGTGTAGTCTTCCTCGGAGCGAGGGTATATGTCTTTTGGTGGTACAACTTAATCTGGTGCGTTGCGTATAGGTTCATGCGTGCCTGTTTGGGAAAATAACCCTCAGGATGTCGCGACGTCGAGGATTCGATAACAATGACATTGACCGAGTTGTGCAGGTGTGTTGGGAATGGATTACACGCATCGGAACAAAAGAGTTCCAGCTCTACGAAAGTTTCTTTACATTTTGTTCTATGCCGGCGGAAGCGCAACTAATAGGTGCATTTAGGCGGCTGAAGAAGTTATCAGTTTGATACGTGTTTGATTAATTAAAAATGCGACTGCTGAGGGAGCTGGTTAGGCCTAATGGGTTCGAGTATCGTGGCGATGTTATCTGTTCAATTTTTCATAAAGAGTCGGCTTTCCTTGGATCATTGCAAGGGCTGATGGAAGGAAACCCTTCGACTCGGTTTTACATTATGTAAATGCAACCGGGGACAAAAGTGAGTGCCTCATAATTTAACATGAACCTTATCGCTTTCCGGAATGTTGACTTTCCCGCCATATGTCCATTCCATTTACATTTACAAGTTAAAATTTGTGCAAAGTCCCAGTATCGTTTTATGACCACTTAACCATACGGCCATTGACTGGTTATTACCTTTTAAATCCTGGCGCCACTTAAGGGCCATCAAAAAGGCTTATCATCCACCATTCGCACTCGAGGACAGTGTGAGCTCAGCAGTCAATGTGTGACTTGTTGAAAGATACTTATTTAATCACTATCCATATCCAGCAGAAGGTTTACTATATCTACAAGTAGTTCTAACACTATTCAGGTGTAATCTCTTCTGCGACGTGATTTACGTTCAAATGATGTTGTGATGCCTTATGACACTGATTTACCTCTTAGGTCTTAGACAATCTTCTTATTCGATCAAGAGGGGGGCTAAGAAATGGAAAGAAAAACAAAAATGTCACTGCGAGATCCTGTCAATTGACTGTCGCTTGAGCTGACATGTAATTATTTTTCGCCTCCAAAGTAGAAGCAACAAGCTCACGTACCTTGTCACAGAGAATCGAATTAGCTTTGAAGTGCAGCAGTTGCCTAATCCGATTACAGTCTGCCACACCATACACACTACCCATAGCTCATTGCAGTGGCAATGAGATGTGTACAGTACACAGACAGCTTCACGACAGGAGCAAAAGCTTCTCTATGTGCGACAAAAAAACAAAGAGTAACGAGGGTGGATTCAGTTTCAAAATCATTTATGCGTTCACTCAACCTTGTCCTTGTTTTTTCCCAGCTGTGCTGAGACTGCAAGTTTGGAGTTCGAGTTCGAAAACCAGACGAGGCTTAAGGAATTTCAACCAAAATATTGTGATAGGTACACGTATTTCTAAATTGATGGGTGACACTTATTTGTGGTTAGATTTTATTTTGCTTAGGAAAGTTTGACACATTGAGGTAAAATAAAAATAATGTTTAAATACAGGAACGGTTATTTAGCATTTCATTGGAGCAGAAAAAGCAATAGAAGCATCAACATTAGGTGAGATTGACAGGGTGAACTAGACTTAACCAGGTTAGGTTTTCTAATGATGTTGACTAAACTGTGTAGATATTTCTATTTTATTCATGTGCAAATGTTTCAAATGAAAACGAGACTTGGGTCTAGAAAATATGTAACTTTTATGCAAAAATCTATATTTGTGGAGATATTGAAAAGTTATTAAAAATCGAAAAGCTAAAATAGATGACTTAATTCAGAGCCACTCGGTGCACAAAGTCAATATAAAACGCAAAGATAAGGCCACTCAAAATAAGCCAAGTCAATAAGTCGCATTTATCTGGAAAACTTTTGGTACTGCCGTTTTGACACTTTTTTTGGAAAAAAAAAACCCACCTTATCTCCGGTATTTTTTTTTTGGAATTCAAGAGTTCGTCTGTAGCGAACCTCTAAATACCCGGCCCTCTTTACCCTGTAAAACCAAATTTAAAAGTGTTGGTCTAAATTCTTATACTTTATGCCAATAATTTGTATTCGCCACGCCCAAAAAATGGTCGTAGGCTGAAAAATAGAATGAAATAATTCTTATTTCGTTAGAATCATGAGAAAAATCGTTAAAAGGGAAAATTAATGCTTAAAAACAGTTTTCTTTTTTCAAAAAACGCCCCCTTAAAAGTGGGTGGAGCTCAACGCTTTGTATCCAACAAACTTAGTAACTGGTAATATCTTTAATATTTGTTATGTTATTTTGAATGATTTTTCCTAGAAATCGATGGTGTGGGCGGTCCTTTTTTTACCAATTAAAGGCTTCGAACAACTATTGCTTTGCATCAAAATTTTAGGTCCTACGCCTTGTCTTGCTTGACCATAAGGCAATTTTAAATAAAATGTAAATTTGAGATTGACTGACATCCATGTCAATTGTGGGCGTGGCTGTGGCCGGATCGTGTTAATTTTCATACTTTGTGTGTAAAAAATAAAAACCAAAATACACTCGAAGTTTCAGAATCCTAGCTTCATTTTAAAACCTTAAAACTTCACACATAAGGACAGACGGACGGACAGGTCACTTGTCGGTCTCGATCACTTCTCTGAAAGGTCTTTTATACCCTCGGTCGGGTACAAAAACGAAGAAAAACAAGTGTAAGTGTAAGAGTTCGTTTTTAACAAATTTCTATATACCCGACTCTATATACTGTGTAACACTAAAGCTTAATGTCTTTTGGCCCGAATTCATATATTTTTTGTATGAGTTTTGCGGGACTACGGACTGAGTGGGCCTCTTCTGAGAGCCATTCAGCCTTTGTGTGGGAACTGCGTTCGGAGAAACGGCGTGAAATCCCATCCTTTTAATATGTGCGTTCGCCAGAGCATTGTTCTATCGCCTCTACTTTTAATAGCATATATGGACTGGATGATCAATCGCAGTCTTGGTGAGGGATCTTTCGAAATGGCTGGCGTCAGGATAAGCCATCTGCTTTTCGCAGATGATTAGGTTATCCTGGCATCGTCTGAGGAGGAACTTCAACGAGCACTGGATGGGCTTGCGGCCATATGTGGTGAAGCTGGGATGAAGGCAAACGTGAGCAAATCTAGAGTGATGCTTGTTTTCCCAACTCCTGTGCAGTGTACCCTGCACATAAATGGAGTCTCATTGAAACAGGTAGAGAATCTTAAGTATCTCGGGGTCTTTTTCACGAAAGATGGAAGAAGGGGTACTGAGTTATCCTGTAGGACTGGCCTAGCTAGAGCAATAGTAAAGAAACTGCGCCGGCCGGTCATCAGGAAACGTGAGCTTGGAGTGAAAGCAAAGATCTCAGTCATGAAGATCTATGGGTCATAAAATTTGTGTAAAGACCGAAAGAATTAGATCGCGGGAACAAGCTGCCAAAATGAGATTTCTCAGGTGCGTTGCTAGTGTTACTCTTGGGGATGGTATGAGAAACGTCAGTATTCGTGGGAATCTTGGTGTTGAGCAGCTGATGCTTCTCCGTGTGGAACGATCAAATCTTCGATGGTTTGGACACGTTGTTCGCATGCTCCCGACAGACTTCCTACACAGGTTGCGATCAGGAAGGACCATTAAGCCGCCCTCGCATCGAAAATTATGATGAAAGTTAAACTAAACACCAGTTTAAAAGTGACACATTACTGGAGCCTTATTTCATTTTGAGCATGGAGCATTAGTTGTTTAAGCCTACACTATTTTTAAAAGCTGTTTGAGCTAGAAGTCTTGTTGTTATAAGCTTAAACTTTTTTAACAATCGTCGTTGTTTAATCGTTGGTTCGGCCTATGGGATTGATCTGACCTCAGTCAGTCGCTGCTTATGCCAGTGAAACCAGTGTTCTTTTGCCTTCTGCTAGTATACATAAGATTAAGTTTTAGATTCTAGTGACTTCTTTTCAAAATTTTTGGGCGTCAAAAGTTCCTCAAGTGGGCTTAAAATCAATTGTAATTTAGGATTTAACCATTTTATTTGTTTACGTAGAGGTATGTGACAAAAACACTGGAAACGTGGCTTGCATCGATCGCAATCGGAATAATCAATTTGATTGCCGAGAATTTCGTCCCGTTAAGAGCTCACCAGTTACTTAATTACACATTGGAGCCTTCACATTTTAAGCTTTCTAATAAAAAGTTTACAATTTTAAACTGGAACGCGCTTTCATTGACAGCTGTCGAATTTATTCTTTTTCACTGTGCTTTGGCGTGTCCTTAAGCTAAGTAGGTACTTTGTAAATGAAACCATTTTTACTTTCTCACATCTTTTGACAGTAATCTAGTCTCTGTTTTCACGGTGGGTGCCTGACCCGTGGGTTACCTGACCTGGATGCCTGACCAAATTTTGAAACCCTTAAAACAAGTCCTTCCATTAAAACAAAAATATTTCAACATGCAGCCTACTCACCTCAATGAAGCATCGCCAATATTCAATGCATCCTTGCCATCATGCAAACTTTATTAAATATCTAAGTCCTTTCAGCATCAATTTGAAAATGTATTCAAAGTCAACACCTATCTTTCACTCCTCTATTTACATTCGCAAAAAAGGCCAACAAAATCAGCGTCTTGCACTTTGGTGATCTTCACGACCATGCGCGCTGCCAGATCCATAGCACAATCTGGGAACTTCACCTCCTAGGTCAACGGACATCACCATTCATTCCATCCGTGGTGCCACGGCGACACACCCATCTCTTCATGCACTATTAAACGAATGGTCTTCGTCTCGGCCTTACATTCCGTGGGTGTGGTGTGCGCTATTCGCGGCCTATTCTGCAGAAATCCAGCAACGAAAGTCCTCTCCTCTATCGAAAAATTCCACTGCAAATCGCCAAATAGCATGCAAGGCACAATTCAAATAACCATCCTTTCTATCCGTCTAAGGATATGACGTCCGATGCGGTCACCATCACCTTGTGCTAATTAACAACACAAATGTTGAATGTGCTGTTGTTGCACTCACTGAGTGGCCATGCAACAATGTGCCTACAATTTATTCGTCCGTTGTTTGCCAATCTCAATCAAACTGGTCAACGTTGGTAGTACAGGCTTTTAATTACCAAGGCTCTGGCGATCTCCGATCTCTCTCTCTCTCTCTTTCTTTCTCTAGCCAGATCCTCAGCAGACTCACTCCCGAATGACTTGTGCATGGCATTTCTATGATTTATGACGCGCTGATGCCTTCGCATGCCTACGAATGCCTTCGCAGTGTTGGATGAGAGGTGGTGTGTCCAGGCCAATGGGCAACTCTGTGTGCGCGATGAGCTACCGTGAACGCCGTTTTCGATAGTGGAAAGCATGTCGTATCTACCTACACTTGAGTGTTCAAGTGATCAACGACTACTGTGCGGATTCTGCCATATTTCTGCCAGCGAGATTGTAGCCAAGATGCAGTTAGCACCTGTCGCAGGGAGATTATTTATCATGGGTACAAGGAGGACATGGAATCGCAGAAAATAGTCATCTATTAGATTCGAGGGTATATAACGTTGATTGCCACCACAAACCAAGCATCTTCTACGAACGCTCATCTGTAGAGATAAAAGATTTTTTTACCGTCGGTGACTGGCGACATTAATTACGCAATGGTACCTGCAGCAGGGTTAGCTTCAAGGAAACTAGCTGCTCCATCACGCTATTAGATTTGATGAGGCGGTTTTCCCACAGAAATTTGTTTTTTTTTCATTGGCTAAGGATGAAGTCCTAATTAAGAAAATTAAAATTCATGAGTTCCCCGAGATTGGAATATAAAAAATTGTAAAGCTTACATTTTAACTAATTATACTGGTGGTACTGAGCTTATGTCTTGCCGCTCCAACCTGTCACTCAATTGCATTGTCATCCAAGCGAATATACTTTTGGTCCATTTCCATTGGTCCTGGATGTGTAAGTTCATTACAGCATCGTTACCTAACGACTCACGGAGAATATGTTTCTTGATGAGTTCGCTCATAAAATCTTACTACACCCTTGGGACCGGCTCACAACAGAGTTGCTTTAATGCTCCAGTTCGGCCAGTTAACACATCTGCCCCAAGAAAACGAACAACACCCTCGCAGGAAACAAAAAATCATAAATGCACCCTAAAAGAGAATCATAAAACGTCCTTAAGCTGGTCTCATAATCCCGATGGAAAGTCAACCCCCACCCACTCGCTTTTTAAAATATTCAAATACTTGTTTCTAGCGAAAGCGCCATATTGGGTCGATAAAAGACGCTGAAACTATATCTACGAACAAGTTCTCATTTTTTATTATCCTTTAATAATTTTTTGTTGGCCAACATAATTTATACGAGTCCTGTCTGTGGTAAAAGGCAGGCACAACTTTTGGCAGTTTTTATGGCATTCCTTGCCACAGCCAGCGTCTGTGCAAAAGTCCTCGAAACTTTACCCACGCGAATATAAAAGCAGGTGGGTGGCTAAGACGCAGAATAAAAGTTTTTGCAAGCTCGTTTAACGTGAAAGGCCAACTCTTACCAGACACATACAATTGTGACATTTAAGTTTCTGACAGATAACAGCGCGGGGAATTTCTCATTTCCCGTCCCTTCTCTGGGTATTCATTCACTTCTTAATGAAGTTATAAACAGTTGCAGGTAGGTATAAGGAAACGAGCCTGTTTAAATTATCCAAACTCTTGTTAGATCTCTTAATTAGAAGTATAGAACCGGAAGTCGGCTGCAACATGAGAAGGCGCCACACTCGTTGTCCATGGGAAAATAAATTTCGTTGCAATTGGTAGAGGGTTACCGAAACAAATTGTTTAACGTTTCTCAACAACACACCACACTCGAGACGGTTAAAGATACAAATCCATTACGCCTTGCAGCGAATGACATAACGCAATGTCCGTGTCCAACCCCGAACAACGCACGGGAAGAGCGTTCCACCTTTAAGCAGTATGCTGGCTCTATAATGCATTTTTAATTGAAGAGTTGGGCGCATGTACGTGTTGGATTTTGTGTACCAGGTCCTCTGTGGCGCGGATTCCAAATTCAACCGGGTGATTATACACACAAGCCCCGATGCATGAGGCAGGACACTCGCATTTGGTGTTGCTTAATCATCTCCAAGGTGGAAAATGAAAAATGAGAGGACAAATTGACACGAACTGAGAGATGCTTACTTGCAGTGGTGCCATCACTGAGTAATGGTCCCGAGTTAGGACAGGTGCCTGGGAAGACGTGGCTCCATCAATTTGCGCAGAGAGCCTCGGTTATGTGAAAAAAGAAGTGTTTAATTGCGTAAGCCTTCATGGTTTTGATGGAAATTTGCAATGTGAGATGTAATTACTGCTTCCTTTCACCATTTTTGTGCGCATCAGTGGCGATATAGAGTTACAGAAAGCTCTTAGATTTGAGAACCTAATTACTAAGCTTCAGCCTCCAACCCTAAATTTCACTTTACTTCATTTTAACTAAAGTCCGTACAGAACCCTGGGAGGCTTATGGAAATCAGATATTGTCTTTCTATGTCTTATAACGTTCAGAAGATACAACGGTAGTCGAAAGGCAAACAGACGGACTGACCACGTAGTAATAGCATAAGAATCCAATTTTTAGGACATACAGCTAAAAATGGCATGAAATGTCAGGAAAACGTGTCCCTCTATGTAATAATTTGAAAAAAAAACGGGCATAGCCCAACTTCTGAAATTTTGACGAAAAATTTTGCAGGTTTGATACAGTAAATAGTTTCTGAGATGAAAACTCGCTAGAAAACACATTAGTTGACGACTAGAAATGATGCTGCTAGTATAAATGCTTAAGTTGTGGCTCCTACGACACTTTCTTCACATCTACCAAGCACAAACCACATGAGCTCTAAGCCAACAAAAATAAGGTTTTAAAAAAATATATACCTACCTACCAAATATACTTAACAATTCTTGAAAATTAAAACATAAAAAAAATAGCGCAAATGTTATTTGCCACCCTGTATTTAGAAACAGTTCAAAATTTAAAAGCACCCAATATGGACCTGTAACTACGCAAAATTGTACAACAGAATTGTCGACTTTATAGCATTTTTTCAAACGCATTTCGATAACTGATTTTTCTCGCTTATATAATATTTATTCATACAATATTTGGAGCGAAATTTTAAGAAGATATATGCATAGGATCTGTGCATACGGGTTTGTATATGCTGCCAATGCAGTGCAGTAAAAAGAGGGAACATCGTTGACTATTTGATTTTCGGGTCTAACATTCTTAAAAATATTCTTTAAGAATGAAGAACCTTAAGGTAGGTACAATTGTTTTATTTTTTTGGAGGTCTTCTTTCCTTCTTTTAGGCGAATTTTATGTTAAGGGTGACAAATCGAAGCGCAGGGTGACAAATTATTTTTTTTTTTTTGCTAGAAAAACTGAAAAAAAATTTAAATGTTTTTTTTTTTGTTTTCAAATTTTTTACTGTTGGCTTGATGCTCAAGTTTTGAATGCTTGCGTAGAATTAAGCTTACAAGGTGAAAACTGTTGCAGTGGGAATGGGAATATATAAGCTACTCAGCTCCGATGTGAGTTGATACAATATTGTTTATTGAATAAAAAAACTAAATCTAGAGAAAAACTTAAAACATAAGACAATTGAACATTAAGCTTAATGATTAAAATACACACAGTATTTGTTACAAGGTAGTTTGAATAATTTACTTTAACACCCTTCCTCAAACGAATTGTACTCCAGCTTTTGTTCTGAACTTCTCAATTTTTTATGTACATAGTGGCTTGGTAAGCATATCAGCTATCATTTCTTCACTTGGACAGTAAGTGCACATTATGTGGTTTTGATCAACGTGGTCCTTGACGAAGTGAACTTTAGTGTCGATGTGCTTGGTCCTGTTGCTTAGTTTTTGATCTTTGATTAAACGTAGACAGCTCTGATTGTCCTCAAAGATTACTGTTGGTGAATTTTGTTGAATTCTCATATCTTTTAGCAGTTGACGAATCCATATAGCTTCTTTACATGCTTCAGATAATGCAATAAATTCGGCTTCTGTGGATGACAGGGAGACACAAGATTGCTTTTTACAACTCCAACATATCGTTCCACCGTTTATCTGAAAGATATAACCAGAATTAGATTTTCTATCTAGTCTATCTTCTGCCCAGTTTGCATCAGCGTAACCTATAAGCTTTTTGTCTTTTGATGATATATTATTTAATCTAAGATAAAAATTTGATGTGCCTTTTAAATACTTTAAAACACGTTAAATTTCGGTCAAATCTTCTTGGTTAGGACAGCTTACTTTTCTTGCCAAAATAGAAACGGAAGCAGCGATATCAGGTCTGGTATTTACACTCAAGTATAAGAGAGAATCTATTAACTTCTGGTAATTTGTGTTATTTAAAAGGTTTTCTGAGTGAGTTTTTCCGTATCCAGGGTCAAGGGGAAATTTTGACATCTTTGAATTTTCCAGACCGAATTCTTTTAATAAATTGTTGATGTAATGACTTTGCCGAATTATAAAATTTAGATCTTTGTCTTGAGAAACTTCAATTCCGAGATAACAATGGACTATTCCAAGATTGCTTACTTCAAACTTACTGTTAAGTAAACTTTCTACTTTATCAATTTCGATTTGATAAGAACTTGCCACTAAAATGTCATCGACGTAAATTAATACATAAGTTGTCCCTTCCTCGATCGAACATTTTACGTAGAGGCATGGTTCTGCTGTACTTTGTATAAAACCTCCATTTACGAAAACATTGTGAAGTGTTTTATTCCAAACATGGGCTGCCTGCCTTAATCCGTAAAGACTTTTTCTTTGTTTGCAAACAAAATTGGTATTCCCTTCCTCAAAACCAGGAGGTTGCTTCATATAAATGGTTTCATTTAAATCGGAATTCTGGAAAGCTGACTTAATATCCATGTGAACAACTTTCATACCTTTCGAACCGGCTATGGACAATAGCGTTCGTAGAGTGGTTTGTCTGACAACGGGAGCGAATACCTCGTCATAGTCTAATCCGTATTTTTGACTTAACCCTCTAGCAACTAAACGGGCTTTGTATTTTTGAATATTGTCTTTAACATCACGCTTTATATTGTTAGTCCACTTACAACTAACGATGTTGACACCTTCCACCTTCCATTGACAAGTTCCATTCTTTTTCAAAGCGTTAAATTCTTCTTGCATAGCAGTTGTCCACTCACTTCTCTGTTCGCATTTGATCGCCTCATTGTAAGACTTAGGTTCTAGCTTAAAAGAATCTGGTGTTAAAGCCTTAAAACCAAGTCGATCTGGGGGTCGGCCCTTAGTTGGCCTTTCTGACTTACGAACACCAGCTTCATTATCTCGATTGGGAATAGTTTCATGATCGTTCCCGGGGAGTGTCAAAATTTATGTTGTCATCTTCGTCTAAATCTAGACTATGGAACGAAGAATTGTCTTCTAAAACCAATTCTTGCTCATCTGTGTCAATGGCATTAATATCACGGTCATTCGAACATTTCTTACGCCGAAGAAGTTCCAAATGCACCTGAGAATCGGGATGAATCTCTGGCCCTTGCCCAATCTTGTTGGTCATTTCAGTTTGGTTGATAAATTTTACGTCTCTACTTAAAGTGATTTTCGTTGTTTCTTTGTCAACTAAACGATATCCCTTCGAATTTTCAACGTATCCGACAAAATTTAGAACTCTAGCTTTTGAATCTAACTTTCTACGGGTCTCTTTAGGAATCAAACAATAAGCTTTTGAACCAAAAATTTGTAAGTGAACTATGTTTGGTTTTGTACCCTCCCAAAGCTCAAAAGGAGTGGACGGGATAGAACTGGATACTAAACGATTTTGTAAGTAATTTGCCGTCATAAGTGCTTCTCCCCAAAATACGTTTGACAATTTCGCTTCAGCCAATAAGCAACGAGCCATTTCTACAAGGGATCTATTTTTTCTCTCCGCGACACCGTTTTGTTGAGGAGAATAGGGTACTGTATATTGGTGACGAATCCCTTTGTTCTCAAGATAGCGTTTGACATTGTTACAGATGTACTCACCGCCATTATCTGAACGAATAGTTGAGGGATATCTAGAGAACTTGTTCTTAATCATTTCGAGAAATATTTTGAGTCTATCAAAAACTTTGGATTTCTCATGAAGTAGATACACTACTGTGAAGCGGCTATAGTCATCTATGAAGGTAAGAAAATATCGTTTTCTACCTGGTGTAATGGTTCGCATGGGACCGCAAATGTCCGTGTGTATTAAATCTAACACACGCTGGGATTTTGCATTGAATACAAATCTCACAATTTTTTCTTACACCACAATCAGTAATATGAAAATCGCTTACCGTTTTTCTATGTTGCATCATCTTCACAGCGTCAATGTTGCGGTATCCAAAAATTTTGTGCCAATAGTGCTGACAGTTTCGTGACTTACAATCCACAGACAAAGCCTTTTCTTCCGAAGGTTGACGAAGTTGGAAAAGCCCACTGCATGAATCAGCAACTCCAATTTCCTTTCCGGTCGTGGTCTGGATGCTGCAACTTGAGTTGAAGAATAGTAATTTTAATCCCATCTTTAGCATTTTGGTGACCGACAGCAGATTTCCTTGGGAAGAAGGAATGAATAACACATCCTTCACGTCAACGATCACCTTTTCACCTTTACTATTAAGAAGAGTAATACGACAAAGCCCTTTGCCACTGGAAACAACAGGTTGACCATTTGCCACAGTCACTTTTTCACAAATGGACCTATCTATTGCGACTAAATCGGACTCACGTGCGCTTATCTGACAGGTGGCTCCGGAATCAACGAGCCAAATATTTTTTTCGTTAGACATTGAAAAGCAATAGTTACCGATTGGTTCTTCCTTGCTTTCTTTGACTTCTTTAGCTTGATTGTTTTGCCTTGACCTTTTCAGCTTCCAGCAGTCCTTCTTGAGATGTCCTCTTACTTTGCAATGATGGCAAAGCTTTTTGCTGCGTTCTTCTAATTGAATGGATGACTTCAACGCCGAATCATTTCCTGCAAATTGGTGCGATTGACGCTGGTACTCATCAATCAGGCTAGTTTCGACAACTTTAAGTGTCAATTCCTCAACTTTACGAGCTTCCAAAGCCGTCACGAAGGTGTCGAAAGAATGTGGAAGACTGCTAAGTAACATAGCTACGAGCCAACGCTCAGAAAAGTGCTCGCCTATAGCTTCCAATTTTTCGAATAACAGTTTCATTTCCATAATGTGCTCTGACACCTTAGAATCCATAGAAAATTTCATTCCACAGATCCTCCTCATAAGACATACGCTGCTTCCCAACGTATTCTTCTCATGATGAATCCGTAATGCTTCCCAAGATTCATATGCAGATTTGGATTTCTTGATCAGCATGAGTTGACTATCTTCCACGGACAATCCGATGATCACTGTCGCCTCATCATCAAGCTTTTTCCAAACAGCATCTGGTTCAGCCGGAGGTAGCTCAGAAACACATTTCCATGCGCCTTCTCTCTTCAATATCAGTTCAAGCTTATATTTCCATAAATGATAATTTTCTGCATTTAGCTTTAAAAATGACGTTTTCAGAAAATCCATTCTGCCTGGGCCCATAACCTGTTGCAGTGGGAATGGGAATATATAAGCTACTCAGCTCCGATGTGAGTTGATACAATATTTTTTATTGAATGAAAAAATTAAATCTAGAGAAAAACTTAAAACATAAACCATGAAAACAAAAGCTTAATGATTAAAATACACACAGTATTTGTTACTAGATAGTTTGAATAATTTACTTTAACAAAAACAACTCAGAAGTTATAGGCATTTTTTGGCAATACCATTTTAGTACCTTACCCATATTAACTTAAATGTTTTTCATGTTACGCGTACCTAAAAAACCGTGCAATATTTCATCCCCGCTATACTTTTTTTTCGAACCTCAAGAAATTGTCTGTCTGAGATTTTTTTTTGAAGCGCTATATATGACAATTACCAAGATAGTATTGGAGGACACGCGGTTTTTAGATTTTTTCCGCATTTTTTTATTTAAAATCTATAAAACGACTATTCCAAATCTTTTATTGAATACCGTTATATTTTTTTTATCCTCATGTATTTTGCTTAGGCAACGGCTGTTTTTATCAATTCTTTGAGCACAGGTGTTTTAGTTACCAGTTATAAATGCGGGTTTTTTAATTTGGTTTTTAAGCCGTTTCAGGAAATTTTAAGTTAGGAACGTCGCTGTTTGAAATATCTTAAAATTTTTAGTTATACGTTTTATATACGAACCAAATTTCATTATAATCGGTTCGATCGTTAAGACAGCAGAATATTTTGGAAAAATAATTTTTGAAATGTTTTTAAAGCTTTCGGGATAAATCTCAGAATCTGCCAATTATTAAAAAATTTCTTTAGTTTTCCCGAAAATAACAAATTTTTGATGATGTTTGTGATTTTTTTTCTAATGTGTGATTTTTTTTTGTAAATTGGAGACAAAATTATTTTACGATTTTTTTTCGAAAATCAAGTTTAGAAACCAGTTTAATTAGGAAAATGATTTACCTAACCAATATCAGCTTTTTTAATTTAGTAATTTAAAAGTTATGACCTTTAATACTTTGCAAACGGGCACATATTTTCCATTCCTTATTTCTAAAAAACTTTTCAATATTTCGCAAAAAATTCGCAATTATTATGAAAATTCTATACTTGTGTAGCGTACGTTGAAATTTCCTTTCTTCTGACTGCAAAACTTTTTAAAATAAGCGCCAAAACGCCTTTTCCCTTTTCTGCCATTAAAATTCAAACTGTTATTAAACCGTAATGTATGTACATAAAAAACTGCCTTTGTATGCGTTCTCTTTTTTTCGTGGATTTTTTAAGTGTACAAAATTTCTTCTTTCTACGACTCACCGTTCAGAAGTTACAGGTGCGGACGAACGGACGGAGAACGGAGTGTCACCAATAGAGGTCCTCTTTTCCATTTTTGGACGGACCGCTTAAAATAGTATTTCATACAAAATATATTATAGATATGAGATAAAACTTCAACAAAAGACGACGAATCCCTGCTTTAATGTCTTCATACAAAGATAGAGACTTATAGGGTGTGTCCACCGCACATAAAAAAGATATTAACGTAGGAAGATCAAAAGTAAAGCCCAAAGTGTTTCCACCGGAAACAAGAAAATGAACTTGATATACGCTTTCATTTTTCAAATTTGTCTATGACATTCTGTGGTGCAAATTGGCTATAACCGGTCGTAATCTCCTTGTCCACGTGAATCTTTTCGGCTTCCCTGCAAAAATAAAATGTCAGATTCAGAAAAATTTAAGTTTTTTTTTTAATTGCCACCAAATTTTTTATTCTACGAACGAACTAGCGCAAAAGAGAAAAGCAAAGTCTATAGTAGACCGACTTGAAGCATATCACTTTTTTTGACAGATCAAACAACATTAATATTCTTAACCATTCTGCGCATCCCTTAACACAAAACAAAAAAACGCAGTTGAGTTGATGATTGTCAAAAAAAGATTTATTTCGTCAGAAAATGAACAGAAACTGTAGATATCATGCCTGGAAGAGATTTTTTTTGTGATTTATTGTTAATCTCTTCGTGAAGGGATCAAAATTCATATCGTAAGACTTGCGCTGTAGGGGAATATAAGGAAGATTGGCTTAATCGCAGATTAGTGTCCGGTGGAAACACCCCATTAGAGACGTTTATATATATATTCGCTTTAAAGCATTTTCTTGTGATTCCAACGAAATTTGAATTACTTGATATTAATTTTCAGCCCACGCCTTCTTTGGGGGCGTGGCCAATACAAAAAATTGACATAGAGTAGATGGAATGAGGCCAAAAAACTTTTAAATTCGGTGTTAACGGATAAAGAGGGTCGGGTTTTAAGTAGCTCATTACACCGGAACGCTTTCACTTACTTGTTTTATTTAATATTTATTTAATATAGATAGAGTTTTATTTATATATTTTATTATGTAGTATTATTACATTATTAATAATTATTACATATTTAATATATGTTAAATAATATATTTATTATTTAATATTTTTTGTCTCCGCCTAGGACGAGCTTCTTTTCGCATTTTTATTTGAAAGAGTTTTCAATTTTTTTTTCTTAATAATGCCTATCCGTTGTTTACCTCTACTTTGATCAAATGAAACTTTTCGGTAAGTTTTCAACTTCCAGGTCCCAATAAAATTGCATAATCCAACGCTCCATGACATTCAAGTCCGATATGAATCGCCTTTCTAAAATTGTTGTGCAAATTTCGAAAATTTTACGCGATTCATACCGGGAAATGTTTCAAAAATCTCAAGAGACACATGCACATCGTTTTCCTTTATCGAG
This sequence comes from Neoascia interrupta, assembly GCA_947623515.1. Taxonomy (NCBI): domain Eukaryota; kingdom Metazoa; phylum Arthropoda; class Insecta; order Diptera; family Syrphidae; genus Neoascia; species Neoascia interrupta. Next base: position 215,820,243 of record OX392463.1, on the reverse strand, counting down.
GCTAAACAATCTTTGGCACCTCTTCGATTGGATAACTTTTCGCACGCACATTACTGATTTGCATAAACGTTATGCAAGTGGAATTCCAGCGCCATCGGATACATGGCATCGTTTAAGCGTTCGAAAATTCCGTGCTGCTTATGCAAATCATCTTGGGAACTTTTGTATATAGTTGGAGGAAGCCGACGTAATGGGTTTGTTTGTGTCCCTCAACTGCGAAAGGACACGTACGGGCTAAGGGGTGGACTGCTGAATGTAAAGGCTCCATCAGATTATCTCACACTGTCCCTTCAAAGTTTTGATGATAATATTTGGCTTTTGTCTGCAACTTCTCTAAGGTGGGTCAAACCGCTTCTCTACGAGGCAGCAGAATAAACTTTTTAATGGGCAACATGACTCTGGTGTAGAGTGGCAAAACTTTTCCGGGGAGAGGTGGTCGAAACGTGTTACAGGTCAAGTTGTGCAATAACACATTTATATTTATTTTCTATGACACGAGTTAAGTGGTTTAAAAGTAGTCCAAAAGCTTGTTAAAGTTGGTGTATGTAGCACGTGGCTCAGAAGAACAAATTATTTAGGTGATGATAAGGGTAAGGCGCCTATTATTGTTCCAGGGATGGTTTCACGCCTCGCTATATCTGTTTTTATTCTTCTTTTGATAGCAGGCAAATTGAAAACGACCGGCTACGTGTCCTTCTCAATGACAGCCAAAACCTTGGCCTTGAATAGCAGCTTCTCTTTTTGCCTCGCCGAATGATAGATTGTTTTTGAATAAGAACAGGAAACAATCGTTGAAAGATAGTTCTTCAATTTTTTTGAACTTGTTGGCACTTTTAAACAGTTATCCTCAGTATCCCCTTTCCCTATTGTTAGGTGACGCCATATCGTTCCATTAGTTTTTCCTCATTTCCTAACGAGGTTGAAAAATCTCACCGATCTAAGAAAAATGCCAAAGATCGTAGCTCCACGCCGAATACGCAACCATACCACGACATTGTCTAATGGTAGCTTCATTAGTCTTAAGTCAAAATTGACCCACCACCAAATGGTGAGAAGGCAGTTCACGCAGCCGTTTAAGTCTTAATTAAAATGAGTTATCTTGCCATCGACCACTTACCAGGGAGATTTATGGTTTTCCAAAGACACGATCGCGCGCATACTAAATGCGACCTGAAAGGTGAGAAGCAAGAATGTCAGACGGCCAAATCTCCCACCGGTTCAAGTCGAGTCCCAAACAACTTCATCACGTCGCGTCGTCGTTCGTCGGAGATTGTTTCGAATTATACGCGCAATTAAAAAGCCATAGATCCATCGCCATCTGTGATCAGTGATCGTGTAGCATTACCATGATGCATCCAAGTCGAAAGTAATTGCACTGCTCCACGGTAAGTTACCTGCAGGATGCCACCGCTAAACGTCCATCTGCCCGACATTTTAATAAAAGTCAAAGTGAATCCTCCTTGCGACAACGATGCAGCATCGACGACATAAAACGCATCCGCTCTTCAATTAAACTCACTTCGCATTGGGTCCATGTGATCTTGATATGCCCGAGCAGCAGCGTGACGTTTTGCTTGAATATAAGTCGGCTCTGATAAGAGTTGAGATGTGTCTGTCTGTCTGTCTACCGGTGTGTCGTCCGGTGACATTACAGCGAGGGCTGTTGCGCACCTTACATGTATATTATGTGGAATCGCATGGAACTCGCAAAACGGAAAAAACCAGTAATACCACAACAAGTACCTATACACCCAACTTTGTCGAAAAGGATGTTTGTTAAACCTTGCGTGAGTCTTTAGAGCCTTTTAAGACGCCGCGCGCCAGCCAGCCGACTGAGGGCCCTGCATGAAGGTCAACAACAAGTTCGATGGGAAGTCAAGTGCAGATAAAGGGTTTTGACTTGGCCGCTACAGATGCAGCTGCGGACGGAGCGCTGTAAACGTGGGTCCGGGCGCATTCCTCGTAGGAAACGTGAACGCATTCGAGCCAAATCAGCTTCAAGATTTTATCTATTCATGGTGACACGCATGCAGATTTCTCGCATTATCCAATTAAAGGGCAACCTTTCAGATGACCGGGGTAGAGTGTGCTCAATTAATTGGAAAAGTTCTCCGCACCGAGCCGATGGGAGTCGATCTTGGAAATTTCCTCAAATCTGCATTCATGCACCGAGGTAAAAACGAAAGTTTTCCTACCCACAGACGAAAGGGTAATTTATTATCCACGAGATAGTTTCACTGCGCCAGCAACTTTACCTAGTGAACCATCAACGGCATCGGGAATATGCGATCGTTGTGGGTCAGGATCCTTGGCGCGGGATCAGTGTATCAGTGCACGGCTGTTTGGCTGTTCGCCAACACCAATTTATGAAGATGACTTTCGTTTGATTGCCTCGGCAGCAGAGAATCTGTGTGCCTGGGCTTTTCCTCCGCGGCGTAGACCTGTTGTTGTGGGAGAATTATTTTCGCCAGCGACAGTTTTGGACAACGCGATGCAGCAAATTGTTTTTCTGCGCAACAAAATTGCATGACAATGCGGTCGCTTGGTGAAAGATAGTTGAGGTTTTGATGCCCAAATAAATAGACAATCGTGATCAATTTGATGTCGGACCATTGACGATGATGGCAAGGTTGCTCACGACCGCCAATAAAAGAATCAAGTGAAAAATTTCCCAAAAACTTGTCGCCGAAAGCTGATTCTATTAAAGAGCCTGTATCCGTTTTCCTTTGGATGGAAGGCTTCAGCGAGTAATTGTCGTGAGAAGTGAGTGATTGAGGATATGGTGGGCTGAAGTTCGGTCTTTTGTATGAAATATTGGGTTATGAGCATTTATTTAAATAGTTATCATCGCATTGGGGGGTTTTTAGTATAATTTGTTTGAATTCTATTAAAAGGAGGCTTGATTGTAGTGAAAACAATCAAATCGAACTCTATGTGGATGCATAACGTTGGATCTCAAAACAATGTGATCTTATCTGTATCACGTTTTTATATTTCAAACCATGAGACATAGCAAGGTTTTTTTTTACTTTATGGGGTATAATAGGCAAAAAATATAAATGGGTAAAATTTAGTATCCACAAGTGAGTAGGTAAGTGCACGAGTTCATCTGTAAGTAACTTTTAAATTCATTATACCATAGGTACCTATTTATCCTGTAACATAAAACTGAATATTTTTGTTACAGGATAAATAGGTAGGTACCTTTATAACCTTCAGAGGAAAAAGCTGGTCAGTCGTGCCTCTGTCAGGTCGAAAGCCGCACAGTTCTTTTTGTATCAATGGTTCGATTAGGGCTCTGGAAAACGTTTCCAACACCTTCGCGAATACTTTTCCCGGGGGACTTAAGAGAGATATGCCCCTTTAGTTGAATATCATAGAGCAATCTCTTCTGTTCCCTTTATTGAAAATGGACACTATAACTCGTGTTTGCCAATCGCTAGGTGCCTCACCGCTATCCCAAGCCACCGTAATGACACTTCTTAGCCATTCAACACCTTCTTCACACATTGCCTTGAGCACTTCTGCCCGGATATCATCAACTCTAGCAGACTTTCCAACTTTTAGCGATTTAATCGCTTCAGTGACTTCGTCTACATTGGGTCTATTCTCCGCTTTCATCTCGTCAGTGGTAATGCCTTCTTCAGTGCCCTGTTGACGTTTGAGCAGCTCCGAGAAGTGCCCTGTCCATCTGCGCAAGAAATCGCCCTCATTTGAAAGAAGTATACCGTCCTTGGATTTATCCCCTTAAACAATATTTAACTTCCTTCCTCTGAGCCGGCAAATAGTCTGCCAAAATGTCTTGTTTGCAGATCTGTAATCGTGCTCCAATCTCTGGCCGAGCTCTTTCTATGCCCGTTATTTGGCTGTTCTTACCGCCATATCAGAAGTTCTTCGCGCCTCAGTGTACCGGGCTCGAGAAATAGAGTTCCTAAATTGAATCCACACAAAGTAGGCTCTTTTCTTCTCATCAGAGAGCTTCTTGAACTCCAGGAGTCTTAAACCACGCCGTTCTTTTCTCATTACCAGCCGCCACACCAAGCCCTCTCTCGAGCAACTAAAGTGTCCATGTATAAGACCCTCATCATCCCAGTCCTGCTTTACGGTGCAGAAGCATGGACCCTGTCAAAGGCGGATGAAAACACTTTAGGCTGCTTCGAGAGGAAAATTCTTCGAATGATTTACGGTCCGAACGATTTACGGTCTGCATAGACGGAGAGTGGAGGAGGAGATATAACATCGAACTGTACGGGCTGTACAGCGATACCGACCTAGCCAAAAGAGTCAAAACACAACGTCTACGATGGCTGGGTCATCTAGAGCGGATGGACACCAACGCCCCGGCCCGGAAAATCTTCGAATCCACACCGCAGGGACGACGCCGTAGAGGAGCACCGAGACTCAGGTGGCGCACGCAAGTGGAAGGGGACCTCAGCCAACTTCGCGTGCGAAACTGGAGACGGCTAGCTAGAGACAGAGCTGGCTGGCGAAGCTTGTTGGCTGAGGCCCAGGTCCACCCCGGACTGTAGCGCCACCTTAAGTAAGTAAATAAGTAAGCCGCCACACCAAGCCGCTTCACTCCACAAAGATTCCTGCAGAGGCAATGACTGCCGATGAAAACAGCTGCTATTCTTCCTCTAAATTCAAAAGGTCAGTTGGAATTTGTTCAAACTTCTCCAAAACATGCTTTGCAAAGCTCTCTGTGAGGGCAGAGTCAGCATCCTGCAACCTTTCCCAGCGAATGCGGGTCACCAATTTTGGCTTTCGCTTGGGTGGAAAAGGAATACTGTCGCTGAAAACCAATTTAGCAGCACTTAGTGAAGATCAGTTGACAGCTCAGCTCCCCTGAAAACTCGAACATCACAAATCATTCCTTGAACACACGATGGTACAACAAATAAATCAATCATTGACCTCTGATTTAAACTGTATCATGTGTATTTGCGAACATCTTTGTGCGGGAAAAAGGTGTTCATCGTAGACAAACCATACGCACAACAAAAGTCCAAAAGCTTCCCTCCGTTTCTGTTTTGATCCGGATTAACGTGCCTCCCAATCACACTCCTCCAAGTACTGTTGTCCGTTCCCGCAAACGTTTGCAGTCATGTGAACTGGGACGCCAGACCAGAAGAGCTTCCACCCATCAGCAAAGCCTTTGGTTCCAAAACCCTGCCATTTCGTTGAGGAGATGCCAGTTGCATCGAGCTGATACTTTTTGGCCTCCTCAAACAGTTTAAGTTCCTTCCTTGTCAGCGACGAGACATTCCATGTGCCAATTTTGAGTTGATGCTGTTGTCGATTTGTAGAATTTCCACCTAAGCCCTAATTTTGACTTGGTGCTGTCCCCCTCCGCCCCGTAATAGATAGCGGCACCATTGACGGGCTGCTCGTAACTACTTCGGGCATTTTAGACCTAGCTTCCAGGCTAAAATTCGGCCGATCCTAACACGGACAACAGTCGCCGCCCAGGAAGCCGCTCATCTCGAGACAGATGCCACTAGATTTTCGTTATTTGAAGTTCAGCCGCCCCTATTGGATCAGACGCCGACCAATGAGCCGCATAATATGTATCAGACGCTGCTAAATTTTATTTAAACCTTCGGCTTCATCTTCCAGTTATAGCTTTACTTCCAAGGGTGGCCCCACCAGGAGTATTTACAGCATCACTTATAACATACTGAAGACTTCCTTCCAGTGAATTTTAGTCGGCTCTTACGACAGGCACACATTACCTCAAGGCTATTCTAAAAACCGCCCTTGCAGAATAGAACCCCAACTAGACCTCCTTTGATGTGCAGATCCTGATGCGACGACATTCTCGGTGTCAGCTGCTGTTTATAATTGCTGATAGCTTTGTCTGTCAGTTGATCTGTCAGTTGCCCTTAAATTTGTGGCAGCAACTGGTGTCTAAGACCCCGAATGATAGATACTACGCTCGTTGTTAGGCCTGCGTTAGTCTGGTGAACAAAGACCAACGAAGTCACTACGTTCAAAAAGCTACAGCGGATACAACATCCAGCTGGAATCTGAATAACAGGTTGTGTTCACTCCACCCACCCCGACTATGGCTGTTAATCTCACCTATTCAAGCACATATCCTAATTGATTGAAGCAAAACTGAGCATAGGTACACTATCAGTTCTATTCAATTCCTACAAGAGCGGGCCACTTAGCTTTGCTTAATGTCTTGGAATCTAGACACAGAATCCCAGCAGCTCTCAAGGCGCTTGACTAATATGTTATAAAATCGAAATTTGTACTAGAAACATTCATGACTATTCAGGAACTAGTTTAGAACAAATTAATTATTCCTGCATTCCAGCCCATAGTGGCTTTGACGGCAACGAATTAACAGACTCTCTATGAAGTCGTTGCAATTACACCAATCATAGGAGTCTGGCTTGATATAAAGGGTGATTTTTTAGCTGGTTTGGTTTTGGCAACACTGGTTTTGACAGCTGACGTGTGTTTAGTACCTTGTGTCACTGTCAAACAGTTTCAGTTTGGTTTGCAATTTAACCATGGATCGTCTTACAAATGAACAACGTTTGCAAATTATTGAATTTTACTATCAAAATTCGTGCTCAGCTCGAAATGTTCATCGCGCGCTGCTTCCATTTTATGGTCGGCATTCTCGACCTTCTGAGCAGTCTATTCGGAAGATTGTTTCGGGCCGGTCAATTGGCCGCCTAGATCGTGCGATTTGACACCATTAGATTATTTTTTGTGGGGGTACGTCAAGGCTAATGTCTATAGGGACAAGCCCGCTTCGATTGACGCACTGGAAGCCAACATCCATGCATTCATTCGTGAGATACCGGCCGATATGTGTGAAAGAGTATGCCAAAATTGGACTCAGCGGATGGGCTACCTGAGACGCAGCCGCGGTCAACATATGCATGAAATCATCTTTAAACATTAAATTGCAAGGTTCAAACTATCGATTCAAATAAATATTTCATTAATTTTTTCGAATTTTTTGTGTTTTTTTTTTTAAAAAAAGTTCTCAACCTCTTAAAAAATCACCCGTTACCTGGACCGCGTATTGCTCGAGAAAGTTCTTCCGCAGATTCTTCTCCCCGAGGCTTACAGCCCAGACCAGCTTTGACAGGACTAAATTGAAGATCCTCACAGACACTTTCTGAGGCCATTGCAAACTGAAGAAACATCACTTTCATTTTGGCCTCTCACCGGTCCCTACACACTTTGTCTTGAAAGTAATGAACCTTCATATAATCAGGGATTGACCTTCGTTTCTGCAAGAATATCCTCAGTGAAAAATAAAACTCAAAACCCAGCCGAAATCCCTCCCGAGAAGATCCTTGTCCCACTGACTGTCTCCGGATTGAAAATGAGACTCTATATGGCGGTTTGCGATTCCGCCTCTATTGGCGATTTTATTCTAAATTATAAAAAAAAATATAAGATAATATTAAAGTGAAGGCACAAAACTCACAGATAAATAGAGCATTACTTTATAAAAACACCAAAGGGAACATTTTTGCAAATACAAAAAAACGGACATCAATTTATCTTATCTTCAAAAGCAACGATGTACACTTCGGTGTATTATAACGTCATGTCAAACGGATTCACCGATAAATTTAAATATTTAAATAAAATAATCGATGCATTCCCAATGCTCAGTACTATCACTCATCACCCGTAAAAATTAATAAGGTAAACCATTAAATTCAACTGGTATCAAGTCGGAAAATGAAAAAGAAAATAAATGCAAATCCACTAAAATACCCTTAAAATAAGGCCAAAGCTGGCAACTATCTGATTTCAATAAAATTCACAGAGATTGTTTTTCTTTTCCCCTTTGTCGATTTTCCCCTCCCCAGTTATTGCTCCCATATTAATTACCGAATGCTGAATGCCTACAACATGTGTAGGGCACCCATCCGTGGGCACAAGACCTTCCTCCCGAGCTATGCACTTGGGAACGAAAATTAATCCGAATACCATGTTAAACGACACTTTAATGGCCACTTTATCTCAATTAATTCAAATTTGTGACCATAAAATATAATTCACCAAAGCCATCACATTAATGGCCACAATAAAAATGGGCCATTGGACAAGCAGAAGGTAAAACAACGTCGCGTACCGAGAGTAGCCCATACTGGTTGTGATGGTCCTGCTTCAGGTCCAGAAAGGAAGACGGTGGAATTTTTTCTAGAACATAAAAAAAGTACAAACCGAAGGGAAGGAAGATGTCGAGAAAGCACTGAATGCGACGCATGAAGAGACACACTCATTCGTCGGAATGGCCAAATGCACTTATCGCAGTTGACAGTTTGGTGCGATTAAAAAACGGAGCCTCCTCCCGCTGATCCCATCACACAGTCCACACCGCATGCAACGAGCACGGTCAGCAACCCCTTCCTTGCTCGTTGCCTTCGAATTCTCGCCTTGGATTCCCGCTGGTGATGAGTTCCATCACCACGGCAATACAATCAGTTGCAGCCGATACTGGAAATAATAAAGCTGATTGAGTCCGCTGATAGTCATGCAGATTGCTGGGCTCACGGATGGGGCAAATCTCATTTTGATTATGAAAATAAAATAAACGCCAACCTGGTATAGGATGGCACTGATCCGCACTGCGGGAGGTGCCTTACGAAGTTGATTTTCAGATTACCTTCCGTGCCTTATGGGAGGAGGATCTCAGAAATAAAGAGGGCCACCAAATTTGGTGCTGAGCAATATTTGCGTTTTATTGGTTCCCAACAATCGGTTAAGATTCTCGTAATTGCACGGTAATGAGGCTTGTGTGTAGGTGCAGTTTTATTGGAGCGATTTAATTTATTTAATTCAGGCATACTGCTGTGAAATTGTAAAATGACTGGCAGAGGAAATTGATTTTCGAAATTTATCCCAGCATTATTAATTTGGAAGGTGCCAAATCTTCGAAAACGCTTGAAAACCATATGAATGCGGAGGATCAGATTTTCCAGTAAGGAACGGAAAAAATGTTAAAATTCGCTGACGTAGACTACCTGCATGGGTTGGGGTCAAGATTCTGGCGGGATCAAATTTCTGCTTTTCAAAATTCTGTTTTAAAAAATTCTGGAAATGTAAAACGACGCAATGGAATATTTATGGGGGCGTGCCACCCCTGCAAACTATATCTTTTTTAGCGGTCAGTCCAAACATTGAAAAAGGACCTCTTATTGTATCACGTAGTTGTCCGTCCTTCCGTCCGTCTGCATCTGTAACTTCTGAGCCGTGAGTCGTAGAAATATTAAAATATTTACTACACTTATCAAGTCCATAAAAAAAATGAGAAGGCATACAAGGGAAAGTTTTTTAAACACTCATAACGGTGTAAACACAGTTTGAATTTTGATCGTAAGAAAGACAACACGTTTTTTGGCTATTATCTGCCTTCTATATGCTGAAATAAATATACAGCCAGAAAAAGAAAATTGAAACGTACACCAAAAAAATATTGAGTTTTCATAATTAAATCCTCAAATTTTCAAAAAATATTGAAGTTTTTAGGAAATAAGAAATTGAAAATATGTTAACGGGTCATAACTTTTTAACTAATTTACTCAAAAAGCTTATATTGGGCAAACATAAAAAGCAAGAGCAGGCTCAAGCAAAGGCTAAAGTCGAATTTTGGTTAAACAATTTTAAAACTGCAACTTTTGACGTATTTTCAAAAAAAAATTCTGTCTCCACCAATGGCTATAAGGGCAAAAGACTTATAGTTGTTGGGAAAACTATGTAAATTTTTGTACTTTTAGCAGATTTTGAGATTTAGATCGAAAACTATTAACCCAATTAAAAAAATATTTTTCATAATATTCTGGCATTTTAACGGTATTGATGACCATAATAAAGTTAAGTGTATGTAAAACATATATAAAGAAAATTATAAATTTTTAATATCTTTTAAAAATTACATTTCCTACTTGAAGTTTTCTAAAAAGGTTTAAAAATCCAATTAAAAACCCGCATTTATAACCGATAACTAAAAAAACCCATGAAAAAATAAAATAATAAAAATATAACGGTATTCAAAAATAGATTCTGAATAGGCGTTTTATCGATTTTAAATAAAAAAAAGCTAAAAAACCGCGTGTTTCCCTTCCACTATCTCGGTAACGAAAATATATACCTGTTTCGAAAAAAATATCAGACATAGACAATTATTTATTTTAGATTTGGGCAGGAAACTGCCATGCCTCCAAAAAGTGGGCGTATATTTACAAGAAAGTAAGAAAATGCTAATATCTACAACTTTTTTAATAAAATTTTTTGTCAAATTTTTATTGTTATTGACAAACAGTCATTTTATGTTTGAATCCCTTAAAATGTGGGCGTGGTCATTGTTAAGGCCAAACTTTTACAAAGCAGTGTCACTTATGAAAAATTAGGTTGCTAAAAATTAGAGGGTACCATACCAACGGTGGATTTGACGGTGTATGTATGAAGGTTTAAGGCCTTCAAAATCAAGCTAGAGAGCTGAAACTTGGTAAACGGCTTGATTCTTTTGTGTAAACACACAAAGTGTGAAAATTGGCTTGGTCCGTCAACTGCCACGCCCACTACTGGCTTCAATATATGACAAGCTCTATTTCACATTTTCTTTCCAAATGCCTTTTAGTCAAGTTAGACAAGGCACAGGAACTTAAATTTTGGTACTAAGCAATACTGGCCCAAGAACTTTAGCAAGGCAAAAATTAGACCGCCCACAATATCGACCATGTCCACTTTTAATATCTGACGAAATTACAATTAATTGATTTTAATTTTTATCCCATTCTCACTTTTGGGGGCGTGGCCTATACATGGACTCAAAATGAAGCCAAAAAGCTTTAAGATTTGGTGTTGGCATATAGGGTCGGGTATATAGAAGTTTGTCACAGACGAACTCTTGCACTTACTCACTTGTTTACCATATAAAATTGCTCAAAAAAGCAGAATAAGTAAGATTTCGAAAACAGAATTATGACCCTCTACCTGCCTACACTTCATCGAAATTATGCTTATTTCAGGGAATATGATTACATAAACAAAAATTGGGAGGGATTGAGCTTCAAAGAAGTTTCCTTAAAGCAATGGTGCAGTGGTGCAGTGGTTAGTGTGTAGAACCACTATGCACGAGGTCCCCGGTTCGAATCTCGACCGGGGCAATAAAAGCTTTTTCACCGTGTCCAAACTCCGCGAAGGCCTGATTAACCCTCCGAGAGTATCAATTGTTATAAGAGACCTCTGAATTCGCTGTTCGAAATCGGCAAAAGACTGTAGGTCCCTTTCATGTGTGTAAACACCTGTTAGGCGATATGGCTCTTCTGAGCTGCAAGTGCCAAATCGTTTTTTTAGTTCCTTAAAGCAATAAAAGGAAAACATTTCTTAAAATGGAAAGAAACAAATTAACTTAAAAGAAAAGGAATCATCTTCAAATCATGAAAGTGTTTTCTCAAATTTGAGAGGTAAGAAACTAAGTATAATCATATGGGATGGCGCGCACAACTCGAGGGGGGCTAGGTTCAGATTTACAACTATTCTAGGATAAGTTTTAAGCAACTTTTTTAAGTCTTCAAATCGTAATTTAGGTCATTTTAAAGTTTCGGTACACGAAAACACCTGAGTGAGAAACAGCTTTTCCTTGATATTTTTTGTAGAAAAAGCTTGAAAACCCCAAAAGAGGTGCATTGTGTTTCCAACATTTACCCACATTTTGGCTCGATGTTTAATTCATTTGGGGGTGCGTAGAATTTACTCAATAAAAATTATCCGACCTCCCACCGCTTAAAACAATAGAGAAGATATCGGATAGCCACAAGAAATGTTGCTCCCGCCTTAAAGCTGCTACACAAATACCAATATGCCTGTGCCAGGAAAATCAACAACCGACACTCTTCAGGACCACACAATGAGGAGTGAAAAATCATTAAGAAATAAAGTTTGCTGTGATCTGCTTCCATGACATGGGCTTTTGATATTTCTAGACGAAAACGCCCGGAGTGGATACAAACAACAGTAAATAGCTTCCTTGACTACAAAAACTCTAAATCACTAACGCAAAAGGCTGTTCCTAAGCGGCTTACTGCTCCCCCTATTATGGGTCCACCGTGGTAAATGAATTATTGGAAGCTCTGTGACGTCTTGTATGTCCAAGGACACGCATCAGGCGATATTGCGATTCCGAGGCAGATTCGGAAAAAATAATCTAGGAGCTCTTCCAGAGGGGAATAAACCTAGCTGCCGTGAAGTTAAGCTCAACGGATGGATTTCCAAAGAGAAGAAAACTAGACAACCTGGACCTTGCCTTCAACTACTCTTAGCGACAACCCGCAAAGACTCATTTGAGTGCCAGGACATAGTGGACATGAAAGTCATGAACTGCATGCCGGAACAGGGTCAGCAACAAACTTCGTTGCTTATCAGTACGTATGCCAAAAGGCTTAACAAAAATATGGCTATAGCAGAAGGCTACAGAAAAGCCAAAAGTCTTCCTGCCTAATGCCTCAAAAAAAAGCTGAACTTAAAAGAGGTCAGATAAATTAGCCCCGAGGTTCTATAACGGGTGGGAAGGCTCCAAGAAATAAAGCCGCAAGGAAAAATGGCCCAAAAAAAATAAAAACTTGCCCAATAAAAATGGGGCAATATTTTTTAATGCAAAATCGGCCCCAAAATGTTATGATAAAATTTTAAAGATTTGAAAAATTGCCCCATAAAATATGAAGAATTAACCCAAAATAATGCATGGCAAACAACACAGAAAAGATCATGAAATTGGGGCCTTTGTTCATCGTTTTGGGGCATGATTTCTTTTATTTGGGGCAATTTTTCATTGTTTTTTAAGGGAAGCATGCAACGCCTTATTTTCTAATCTGTCGCGACTCCTTTTAGCGATTATCTTAAGTTTGATTTAAACGGCGAGCTGATTGATGAGTTTTTTTTTCATTGAAACGCATAAAAATTTCCCGAAATTCGACTTCTTGCCATAAATGGGCCAAGGCTCCTTATACAGCATTCCACCTCCGCCGAACTCGTGCACAGATCATTAACCCTCTACATTGTTTGTGGCAGCGGGTAAATGTTTTTTTTTTGCTGGTTATCCCATCGAATCAACCGCTAATATGTACCTATACTTCCCTGTTTTGACACAATCTCTCTGGTCCATAAAAGTCAATTTGTTTCGGCTGGGGTGATGTACAATGCCGAGGAATCTTCACAGAAGAAAGAATCAGACAGGCTCTTGATTACAATGCCGTCTTCTTGGACACCGATCATTGACTATATTGGCCACATATAGTGGCTGCCAGCAGAGGCGCGAACAAAAAAAAAGTGGCTTAATCCAAAATGATGCCTTCAACTTGTTGCAATGGAAATTGCAAGCTTCAAGCACCGTTCCACGATGAAAACACTGCACAGAATATAGCAATTACCGAATTCCAAAAATGAAGAAACTTTTGCGCAAAATCTTTCGCCCAAGCCGAGCGTCCAAACCGATGATTTACCAGTAAATCATGAGCTCCTCGAGAGTTGTTTAATCGGAATTTCGATCCTCGCAGTCCATATGTGTGTTGCGTGCGTGTGTTTGTATGAGCGAGGCTGTTTCGCCTGTCGTATGGAATACCTAGCATTACCGGTCGGCGCAGCATCAATTTTCTTGTCAAGCCCGAGTAAGAATTTATCGCGGCACTCTTCCGCTTACGGAGGAGTCTTTGTTTCATGCTGTTCCCCGCCAATAGTTTGCCAAATAAACAGGTCCTTGCCACCTCCACCAGCAGCGCTTATCGAAGACACATCTTCTCGCCAATCGAACGTGACAAATTGAGTAATGAACAGCGTGGCTGTGAGTCAGTGCGCAATCTGCAGCGATGAGCTGCATCAAATGCTAATTCGTACCGAAATCATTAATAAATTGCGCAAGCGCGCCGATGATGGGGCGGCTAGACACTGAAACACAATAAGAAGCTGCTCAGCTGAGGGGAAATTAATTAAAAGATCATTTATTCGAAAATCGTAATTAATATTCTGGGCACACGAAGACGACGGCCAGCAGGACGACTATCCTATATGCGCCTATGCGATGCTGATGGGCGGGATTGCATGGCGGTGTGCTTAAACGTGTTTCAGGTGACCGCATGCAAATCTCAGCCCAAGACCTGTCCATAAGTGTATTCAGCTGCCTGGACTCGGATGAGAGATGGCCGTTGAAATTGTTTTTGAACGCTGAACAACCTCCCCTATGGGCTATGTCTGCTTCTGACGTTGCTGTTGCTGTTATGCCATGCCGATGCAATGTTTAGGTCGGTGGTACCAGAATATCCTGATCTAGGAGAGGAATCAATTTGTTTTACGCCAGAATGAATTGCAGCTGGGGCGGAGTGAGCTAGAATGTGGCGCAAGTAGCGAGAACAGGTAATTTACATCGATGGGGTCGCTTGATGAAATTGAGATTCTGCACAAATCTTGAGTATCAGTCGAGATGACACTTTGTCTTTCCAGTTTAATTGTAGCATTAAGTTGCGATGCAGTCATTTAGCATTTAATTAGAAAATTTTATGAGCTGGAAGAGGAAGCTCTGTGCAGCACAGCATGAAGGAGACTCAACATGACAAACGTATCCATACAATGTTGCGTGGATAAAGCTATTCACCTTGGAGCTGGAATAGTGTTGGTAGTTTTTATTTTAAAAGCAACATTAAAGTCAAAGTTGTTTGAATCAAGATCATGTCCTTATGCCTAGGTATAGAGCACGTGTAACAAATATTCTATGAGTGGTTTTAAACGGCGTAAGGAAATCTGTTATTAAGCTTTTAAAAATAACTTGCACGTCTTGGTTAATGATCTTATTTATTTTGATCTTATTTCCTAAGACTTTTGCTGCTATTTTGCTGCCTAAATGAACAATTTTTTATGGAATTTGGTGACGTTCCTAGCAGTCATATTTATTGAAGCTGCTGCTTTTGAATTTGCTTGGCTGTCGAAGGGGAGTAATTCATTACGTATGATCGAGAGTTCAATTAATCTCCAGAGAGGGGATATCAGCTCCACAAATTCGACCCACAATTATATTATTTCTGGGTGTCAACATTCAGTATGGATTGCTATCCATGATAGATTGAATGCCATATTTGGCGACGAAAACATCCTTTTTGGAAACTGTTTAGCCCTAATTTGAATGGAAAAATACAAACGATTTTTAAATGGCTCATTTCTTATGCACAAATTGTTTGAAATTATGTTCTACTATGGCGCAGCAGATTCCCGAACATCAATGGTAGGTTAGTGTAGGTTGGAAAGGGTTGTTTGCACTTTATTGCAATTTCACTCGGCCAGCCAAATTGGCCCATTGTGATTACCCTTGTAAGGTAGACAAACATTGTTGGACATATGTCTTGCTAACTGAACCTGCCTGATCTTTTAATAACTTTTTTTAGGTCTAGTAGTGATATCAAAGAACCTGACTCCTTAAAAGGTAAGTCATCGTTCTTGGAGAGCTGGGCAGTGGCAGAGAAAGTGTTCTATAGACTATATTTCTTCTTCATCCCTACAGCTTCTGCAGAAGTCGTTGGCAAAGATTCCCATTCGTGTAGCCATGACATCAATGGTGCAGTGTCCAGTGACTACACCAACGAGTGTTCTTATGAAATTTCTACTGAGAGATAGAAGGGTCGTTGTTCTTTTTAGGTCGAGTACTGGCCATAAGCAGTGAGTTATGATACAATCTTTAGACCGTGGAGCCTTATTTCCTTTAATGCAATGAGGCAGTCCTTGACACACTTAGGGCCGATTTCACAGTAGAAACTTAAGTGCAGGTTCTGACATTACACTCACTCACAATGAAATTCCGTTTTCACATTGACTTTTTTTCAATCACACACTTTAGTCACATACATACATTGGCGACTTAAGTTTTTCACAAAAAAACAATGCAAATTATTTTAATTTTGATGAAAAAGACATCAATGTAACAATAAGGAATGGAAAAAGCTTAAAACCAACACGATGTACTGAAATTTTTTATTGAATGAAAAATTACAAAACAAAATTGTTTTGACAGCATTTTCTAGGAGCTTACGGCTAATACGCAAAACCGCCAGCGGAATCGGAACGGAGACTGAGTATTGAAGCGTTCTCAACTTAAGTTTTACTTAAGTAAAACTTAAGTTGCCGCTGCGAAATCGGCCCTTAGAGTATACGAGGTTGGAGTCCAGGGCCTTAAGTGCTGCTTGGTTGATTTGCAGTGTTTCCGAGAAGACTCCTGAACCTGTTCCATGTTCTGTTTTCGAACCATCGGTATAGATAGCTATACCTTTGATGTCAACATTAGTCTCTACCCAGTCTTGCCTACTTGGTTAATGACTTTGAATCTTTTATCGAAGTCAAATTGAGGTTTCTTATAATCCGTTTACAGACCCATTTGATTTAAGATTTTAATTATGTTCAAGTGTCCTAGACATTGTGATTTCCAGAGGTTGTTCTCTCTTAGTCTGAGAGAGCTGCCTTTGCCGCCACATTTCTTGTGAAAAGCTCCAGAGGTTGGAGGTGCAGCATTGTTTCCAGATCTGCTTGAGGTGTGGATCTTAATGCGCCTGTGATACCTAAGCAAACTAATAACCTTCTTCAGATTATTGAGGTAAGATTTCGTTTTACACGCCTCCCACCATACCAATGATCCATAGGTAAGAATAGGTCTAACAACCGCTGTATAAATCCACTATGTAACATCAAGGATAACTCAAGCTGCTTAAGCAGTCAAAAAGAAAATCTCCTTCAAAACGCACAACACCAGAAGCAACTCATGTATGGCCTCACACTCCCAAACTGAAAGCATATTTACAAAATCATCTACAGCAGTGCCTCCTACTCGGTTATGCAACCCACTTAAGTGATTTCGTTTCTTTCCGGTTTACAAGAAAGAAACGTTTCTGTCCTTGGCGTTTAAGCATGAAACTTCTTCGAAATCAAATACCCTTTGAAGGTCGGCGCAATGTCTTGCAGCATAGAGCCATATGCCAAAAATGTCATTGCAGCTAAGGAAACATCATGAGCAGAGCACCCACTAAAATCCCAAAAAAAAAATGCTTCAACTAGGTCACACTCATAGTCAATGAGTGGGGAGCACCGCCGCCGTTGGTAGGGTTGGGCCATCAAGCCACGGATACACCATAACAAGCTCCGCGAGTCCCATAAATTTTTATCAATCGACGACCGGTAAGATTTTGAGCTACGATTAGGGGACTACCTTTGGACCTAGCTATGTTCACGCTCATTATGACGGCAGATCACAGCCGAAATTGACACACAAAACGTGATTTAACAATCGAGAAATATGTGACCTTTGGTGCGGAGCACAAAATCACAGTAAACGTTCCATCAGTGAGGTGGCAGGCGCAACCGAACACCCACTAGGGGGAAATCAATAATCCAACTGCTTCCAAGGGATTGGCAAAGACGATTGTCTCAGATTTGTGTGCAATGTTCAATTCAATTCAATTTACTGTATATACCCATAATTCCATTAGATACTTTACACAAAAGACAGCACAACGCGCAGAGGGAAGATTGGAAGATTGTGATAAAGTCCCAATCACTGTCAAGCGTTTCTGCCTCCTTCCGCCGGAGAGCATCGCAGCTTTAGCGTTTGTGTTGCGAAAATTCACTTTCGCATCGTTTCTTCCTTCCCCGCATCTATATGCGGGACTAAGGGAAATAGCGCCCCTTGAGGAGGCATAAAAGCCTGCCTCATTTGGCAAAATGATAAATTTCAAAATGGCTGAGTTTTATGAATTGATGAAGTCGTCGCTCCTCGCCATGGGTATCCTTCGTGCTTGCGTTGCGACAACGGAAGGAACTTGTAATTTTGAGAAATATCTCAGAAAGTTAATTTGATTTAAATGTCCTAGAATCGTTGTGAATTGCGCCCATAAATCCTTTGCCACAATGGACTGTATTGTTTCGCCTGAAATATTGTGCCAATTGTGAACTTTCATTTGGGTAATTTATTTTTGAGATTTGTTATTTCAGCTCTTAAATTGATGAAGTTCACGCGGCTTTGAAGCCTCTGGAATTGCAAGCGAGTTATTGGCCCGAATTCTTGGTATCCGTCCGATTGGATTAATTCGCATAATTAGAAATGAATTGGCATCGAGGTCCTTTGCGAAGCAGACTGGTGTGGTTAACCCAGTGCTCCATATATGTTCGATGCCTTGCCTGGCAGAGCAATATACAATAACCGCAGAATCTCCAGGGTATACATTTATTAATTCCGCATGAGCGGCTACCGCAGTCCTTTACGCTTGATAGCAGCAGAGAGTCGAATCACAGAACCAAACACAAAATGCTACAGCGAGAGATAAAGAATCTGACTTTTCAGCATAAGGTGATGGCGCGGGACACGGCACACAAATAGCCTTCGGCCAGATTTAGGACCAAAAGTCGTTCACAACCACAAGCCAACAAGGCAGCGGTGAAGGTATTAGGTTTCTAAAGTTATGAGAGGAACTGGAGAAGGTTATAGTAGGTGTATATTGGACTTCTTTTCAAATTTATATTTAAAAAAAAATTTTAGGTTACATTGGTTGATTCGGAGGGCGAAAAGAGCTGAGCAAGATCAATAACTAGTCAAATTAATGACAGCGAAAATTTTAAACTTCGAAAAATTTAAAGTTAAAGTACGTATATTCAAATGACAAATGTGTTATTAGTTTCTAGAAAAATTAATAGTAAATTCTATTCCTTATGTAAATCATCTACTAAGGTAAAGCTGACGCAAAACCAACACTTGGATTCAACAGATAGCAGTAATTGTGGTAGATATTCCCTATTGATTAATTATGGCATTCGAAAAACGTGATAACGTGACAAATATCTCCCAACATTTCAACTAAAATCTTCATACTCGAGAAGGAGGTAACAGACGAGATAAAGGTAGGTTTTTCAACTACTACGACATACGACAATTGTCAATCACAATGACAAGGTCACCGTTTTTACGCCATTTTTACCATTGTTAAAAAAATTGGGCCACTTGGAAGAGGCTCTTGTAAATATTTTTGAAAAAGTTCACATCAACTACTTCCAAAAGCAGTATTTTCTCTCTTTCTGCAGTGACATATAGATTTTTTCTTTGAAAATTCGGAACCTGCAATCCAGAAGAGTCTGAATAGAGCGGAAAAAGTAAGGCAGGATAGCTATCTTTTGGATGCCCAAAATATGACAAAGTATGATAGTATTCATAAAAAAGAATACCTTTCACCAGCGAAGAAAGCCGGCACAGAATCCTGTTATGAGACGCAAGCTCATATTGAACTTCTTTCTACTCACTGCTTGAATGAAGCAGTAAAGAGAAACTCATGATCCATGATCTAAGACTAGTAGAACTTTTTAACAGGACCTCACAATCGGATTTAAGTTATGGCTTGTGGAGCTACATATCACCTTTCATGGTAGAAAGGATTGGAATTTTTATGCCACAACACTTAACGTAAACAATATGTGGCTGTTATATACGAATGTTTTGCAGAATGGTAGTTTCCAAAGCTAGGGAACATTTCTGGACCTCTATCTTGGAGTTGCCAACAAGACAAAAAAAATTTTAAGGTTGCCAAATGCTTATTTCGCTTACAAAACATTGAATTTTCACCACAACTGCTCTCTAATTGATTTGAACGAACTTTAAACAGGACCTCATAATCGGATTTCAGTCATATAACTTTGAGTTAAGCTTATTTTCATTGTATATAGATAGGTACCTGATATTATATCTCCCTTATATAAGCAAAGTATAAATTTAGATTTGTTCACAAATCTTTAGAAAATTCAAGTTGACTGCGACAGCCTTGAATGGACCAAGATACAAGACAATGGTTGTACCTCGGTTCGAAGAGAGTTGTACTTTGGCCTATAGAGTTTTTTAATTGGAATCAAGTAATAGTCATAAAAAAATTAGCCAAAAACAACAAACATTTGTTAATGAAGAGAAACATTTGCAGTTTCTAAAGCCACCTTAAACTTAAATTTAAACAAAAACCAGTGGGTAAGTGCTACAGTGTGCACGCGGAAGTTGAATACCCCATCCTATCCCACCTTGTAAAATGCTGATGTTATTGTTATTTTTTGACACTTTATAAGAATTGCAACCTTTAAAAAGGGGCGTGGTCCTACCACCCCTAATAACAAACTATCAATATTAACAGATACTTTCAAGTTACGCTTAAATGTACGTTAAAATGCAATTTTTTTGGTTCAAATTTATTATATTTGAAAAATCGACCTCTAAAAAGGTCGTGGCTAAAAATTTTGTATAAACGACATCTGGAATAAAGTCTTGTTTATCTAACCTGCTAATTTTTTTTTTATTCTTTCCTTAAAGCCTAATTTAAGCCAGTCGAAATTACGTTTTTCTGAAAAATTTTAGGTTTTTCTTAAATTCTGCCTCCAAATATGGGCGTGGCCCAAAGTCTTGTGTAAACAAAATTCAGAACTGTGTGTTTTCTACATAATATATTAAGCAAATTTTTTTCGATTTGGAACAAAAATATTGAATAAAATGCATGTGTTAAATTAACCTTTAAATCGAAGTCACGCTCACTAGGGGAGGTAAAGCGATTAAATTTTTATTTTGCGTGTCTTAAAATAAGCAGGAGATAATAAATACCAAATTTAAATTTAAATTACCAAAAGTCTTTTAAGGCATCTTACAGCCTTAAAAGCTCTGGAGGTAGTTGCACAATCGATTGTGGGCGTGTCCGTAGGCGGATTTGAAATTTTTTTACACTTGTACTGCTTCGGATAACAATGAACCTACGTACCAAGTTTCAGTTTCCTAGCTTTAAACTTAAGGCCTCAAAACGTGTGACATGCAGGCAGACGGACGGACGGACATGGCTTATTCGATTCAGAATTCGGTCCCGATCATATGCCCTTAATGTCTTGGGGGTCTACGATTATTATTTCACCATGTTACAAACTTAATATAGCTTTTATCCTATGGGATGGGGTATAAAAACAGGCAACCAGCTGATATTGATAGTGATTCAAGTGAAGCTCAAGCCAAGCTGTCTAAGAAATTGTTATGATCACAGTTTACGCCGACATATTTCTGTCACATCACTTGTCACCAATCGCCTTAGCCGAATCCACCTCTGAGGCACTGATCCTGATTTCGTAAAATTCGCGGTCATGGTCGGTGTTTGAACATATAAACGCAGGGAACAGTCGCTAATGACTCCCCGCCTGTTATCGCCTATACGTTCTTATTGACTCCATATTAACTACCCTTAAAGTGTTAAAATTGTTAGAAATATGGTCAAGGACTACGTAAGTACAAGGAACCTTAGCTAACTTTCGAGACAAAATTCATCTGATTTTGTCCATGAATCTGTACGAAGCGTGCTTACACTTCGTCTTAAATCTTTGCCTTAAAAAAAATACTTTAATGTCTTGAGGGTCTATCGTGATTATGGGTCATATTAATAAAATGATTGAAGTGGAGTGGAGTGTAGTGTACTTCCTCAACTAGTGCTTAAAAGTGTCACTATCCCGATATCCGATGAAGTCAAATATTTTGAAGTAATCCTTGATAGAAAACTTCTATAATCCAAGCAATTTGAGTCCGAAACCGAAAAAGCATTGTCCACTTTCTGGCAGTTCAGAGGCACTTTTGGCAAGACATGGGGCTTATCGCCGAAAAGTGTCCTCTGGATCTGTACGGCTATGGTTAAACCACTCCGCTCATACGCATCGGTTGTTTTGTGGTTGTTTTGAGGTGGTTTTTGGTACCACACGCATTGGAATTTTGAAGAACTTGTGTGAGAATTGTCCTTCTACCCTTGTCTTATGAACATGCCCTCTGAAGGAATGACCCCAGAAATCCTTTTGCGACAAAACTACTAAGTCGACTTTCCTCAGGTAATGGAATGGCTTCGGCCAGACTCTGTTCCTGGGAGAGAATGCCATCGTATTTTCACGGATGGCTCAAATAAATCGGACAGGGGTCTGGTGCTGGAATCTTTGTGGAAAGCGAGAACATTATACCCCACTACCCCTTAAGTAAATACGCGTCTGTCTCCCAAGCGGAGATTTTCGCTATCCTAATGTCTATGCGCTGTATTGTGACTAACAGGTGGAGGGCAAGAAGCATATGCGTTTGCAGCCCTCTTACCTCGTCCAAGATAGTGCTCGAACTCATGCTTTCGTTGAGCTTAGTCGGAAGGCTAAATACAGTGAATCTTGTTTGGGTCCCAGGTCACACTGGTATCCAGGGAAATGAGGTCTCTGATGAGTTTTCCAAACTAGGCTATCTGTTGTCATGTATGTGCCATTGATACTTGGATTTCTCGTGAGCACAGGGCTCGTTGGCATGGCATGACTGCGATGGTTGCAGACAGGCTCAACGACTATGCCCGGACATCTGCGAGCGCGAGGTTAGTCAGCGTCTTTCCTTCCATCTCTCAGCGTGGCTTGAGCGAAACCACTACCTAATCTGCCTGTAGAGAGGACAACGATGCGGCGGAACACTTCCTCTGTAGTTGTCCTGCCTTTGCTCAGGTGACGGATCTTTGTGGCTGACGTGGGGAGTGCCCAACACCTAAGCACTTCATCAATGAAGCTCCTTCTCATCTTTCTTCGAAAGACGGGTAAACTAAATACATTAATGTAAGGTGTCTGCATATGGTAGTACAATGGACCAGTAATTGTATCTGAGCGCTCCATCGGATATTTGCAACCTCCAACAAAAACGTAAGAACGCAACGTAACGTAGTGTTCTGAGGGTGAGTGCGAGTAGAGTATGCGATGTTTCCGGAGTAGAGTGCGAAAATTCGTGTGAAATAATTTTTACATTTTTACAATTACAATTTTTACAATAATTTTCTCATGATTCTAACGAAATTACAATTAATTGATTTTAAATTTCAGCCCATGCTCACTTTTGGGGGCGTGGCCTTTACAAATAATACATGAATTCGGGCCAAAAAACTTTAAGATTTGGTGTTATACGGTATATAGGGTCGGATATATAGAAGTTTGTCACAGACGAACTTTTGCACTTATTAACTTGTTATATTTAATAAGTTAATTTATGTTTATTTTTTATGGGAAAGTGTCCCATTTTTGCAATTAAAAAATCATTAACATCTTGTAGGATAACGCCCAGTAGCAATTGTTTAAAATACAATTGACTAAATTTTCCAGGAAAAATGCACTGAC
Organism: Neoascia interrupta; assembly: GCA_947623515.1. Taxonomy (NCBI): domain Eukaryota; kingdom Metazoa; phylum Arthropoda; class Insecta; order Diptera; family Syrphidae; genus Neoascia; species Neoascia interrupta. Next base: position 215,797,056 of record OX392463.1, on the reverse strand, counting down.
TCAAAAAATGCATTGCTCATGGAACAAAACCCGAGTTCCCCCATTAAAACCTTCATCAAAGCTCGGTTTCCGGTTAAGTCCCTTAAGCACACATTTAATGCCCACGCGGAGAGAAGCGAAATTCAAACAATTAACACAAGCAGAACAGCGATCTATCCGCAATCAAGTCTCGTTACCAATCTGTGAAAGTCAAATCCCACTACTAGTCCAACTCAGACACGTAAAAGAAAAAACTTAAGACGAAACGACCTCATCTTAGATAGCCATGGCTTGGACTTTTATCGGTCTTAAAAGTGATTACATGGCACTGAGGTGGCGAGCATTCACATTTTTACCTTCAATTATATTCGAGTGGTGATTTGTGGGCGTCTACTAAACCTTTACAACCCCTAGAGGGCCTGCCCGATACAAGCCGAGTTCATTTGTACTGTACTGCCAAGACGCGCGGCTGGAAGCTAAGTCAGCATTTGCCCTTCCTTAAGCACCGCAGTCGTCAGTGGTATTTCAAATCATAACCGTGTGCAGTTGTAAATATTTGACGATATCGTTTCGCGCGAAGGAATATTACAGGCCCCGGAGGGCAATTAAAACCCGAAAATAAACCTCAGCCGATGGACAGCTTCCCATCAGAATTGGCACTGATGCTGTGGCACGGCGTGTTCATCATCATAATCTTGGTGTTACTGGACTGTGTGCTGCCACTGATGATGATGGACAAGCTGCCGTAATGAAACGTGTCTCTGATGTGCGTGGCTGTGAGGAACAACCCCTTTAGGGATATTCGTGCCAGAACACATTATTCGCAGTAACGCCTCGTTAATTTATGATCAGTTTGGCTGACCGGCTTTATGGGTACATTGGTACAACCGAACATGGCCATGACCATTTAAATTGGTCTAGGAATCAAGCGCGTAAATCGTTTTCGCACTTTGTGCGGTGGTTAGGTTCTTATTCAAACCATGGCAGGCCTTGGAGTGCCTTAACGTGGTCGAGGACACAAAAACGACTTGGAATGAACGGAATTTTACCGTCATTATTGCTGGCTGCATGCGACTATACCGGCGGCGGACATAGGTATAGGGTCGTCAAGAATTCCTGTTGAAATGGTGACACTAGACTGTGCGGGACGAGCAGCTCTTTTAATATTGTCAAGTCGATTCGGCAGCCACACCTGGATTGCCTCTGCACATTTAATTACCTTTTTGCGGCAAAGTTCCTAACACAACTTGAATGGACATTGTACACCAGTGGAATTCTTTTGGGCTTACAAATGCGATGGACACGAGATGTGTGCGCTGTTCCTAAGCCGATAAGCCGCATACGGCATACCTTTCTCCTACTGCCAAAGGATACCGAAATTAATCCATGTGCGCATTGACCAGAGTCGGATTAGGTGAAATTACTTCCTTGACGTAGTGCCTCGGATTCAATTAATATTTAACAAGTGCCTTGCGGTGGTGGTGGCCATTTGCACATAGCAAGCAACATGCGTTGAAATTGCCGGCGGCGGCGGCTCAGCGCGTCCCATTGGATGGCGGGATTAGGTCATGGCGTGTTGTGTTTGCAGTTGACCTCGTGATTGCTACTATAAAATTTATTGTGTACCCTCAATCCGGAAGTATCTTGCGGTTCTAAATGCGAAGCCAGGTACTCTCTGTGGATTGCCTTTGGCTGGTCCAAAGAGAATGCAGATGTAGTTGGTAATTTATCACGTGGATTAAGGAAAGAATTACCACCACAAGGTGCTCGGACTGCCCAGTGATGTGCAACTCTATACATATTGTTATATGACTTAGCGTATTAAGGTTGAGCTTAAATTTTAATTAAATGTCACATGAATTAAAACTTGTTGTAAATTATAAGTTTTGCATAATTCAAAGATTAAGAGATTTTTACAATAACTGACAGTGTATAAGTTTCATAGCCAAAGCTGACATTTAAATTCCAGCTATTAGGGAATGTTACCTACTTTTCATACTTTTGATTTTTTGGACGTTTTTCTATGCACCATTTGACCCGGCAAGACCGTGCGTAGTGGTATGGCGTTCTGAACTATGACAACCGATAAATCAAATTGGCAAGCCCCATATATATGACAATACATGTCATATTTAATGTATTCATGTGGTCCTTAAACGCTTTCCCTTAACGTACGGGCCAACCTACGGACAAAGATGTGGATTGTCCTTGACCGAACCTGCAATCTAAGTCCAAGCTCTGCTAGAAACTTCTAGAGTCACTTTCTCTAGGGTAGAAAAAGTTATAAATTTCACGTAATGCGCATTCAGTATTTACTTATATGGGAAGCTTATGGGAAGCTTATGTCCTGCTTCATACATGAACATGCAGCCTGTCTTGCAGAGTGTGTCGGAGCATAACTTTTAAATCACGCATGTCTCCCTTATCAATGGTAAAGTTAGATCAGGTAAGGTTGGTGTAGCATTCGGGCATAGTTTCCATGGCAACATCACCCTATAATTCATGGTACCACAATGGAACTTGCTGTTGTATCATGGACTTGATGGATCCTTTAAGAAAGGACCCTGTTCTGAGGAGCGCTTTGTAAGGAAATCCCATTTATCAGACCCAGATTTCCCATTTTTTTTAAGTTAGCTCGCGATCAAGGCAATGTGTAGTGTTGTAGCACATCGCGAGCGGAAAGAATTTGGGAAGAGAAGAGGAGATCTTGTTCTAACACAAACGCTGGTACATGGGGGAGCATGAAAATATGGAACAATATGGAACATGAAAACCCTAAGGCTTATTCCCATCTGTCTGCCACTTGAAGAGGCACTCAATTGGGGAACAGCAATAGTGGCAATATGAGGTGTGGAATATGTGGAATATGAAGGTATAGAGGCATAATTCATCCCTTTACGTTTCGCGATTTTGGTTTTGTGAGATCTCGGTTATAGGGAATCTCTGGTGACGTGAAATAACGCCGAACGAAATAAAGCCAAAAATGAAAAAGATGGCCTTAATTCGTTTTGAAAATGGAAATAACGCTTTATTTCGTTTTCCACTTAAACAGTTAAATATGTATGGGGGGGTGTGCCGCCCCCCTGCAACCCCCCTGCCTGTTTTTTTCTTTAACTGCCTTCACTTTTCGTTGTAAGGGCGTATATAAAAAATTTGGTTTTCTTTCTATTTTTCTTTTGGCTTTATTTCGCTTTGGCTTACGAAATAATACCAAATTGGCGTTACTTCGTTTTTGAAAACGAAATAAGACCAAATTTGAGATTTGGTGTTATTTCGTTTGGCGTTATTTCACGTCACCGGAATCCCTACGTCACGCGTTATTATGCTTCGAGCCTCGGCATCACGCTAAGAGACGATCGGTCGTCTAATTCTAGTAAAGAGCTGATTTCAGGCATTTGATGCCTACCTGACAGACCGAAAAGATTCGCAAATACGTGGTGGTAATCATGTTCTATAGGTACTGTTTATATCGCCCTTATTTTCACTTTAAAAACACTTGAATGAAAAGGAAGGTGGGAAAAGAGTATAAGATCTCGACTTTAACTTAGAAACGCCGACATTAACCCTATTATTGCCATCATTTGTTTTTAATCCATCGGGGAAGTGGATTTGCTTTCCAGAAAGATGTAGGAGAATGGATAACCTGGAATGTTTTATCAAATTTCTAGAGTAAGCGGATGGTTAAGTCTATGTTTCTTAGGAGAGATCCGCCTGGCTGTCTGCAGAATAGCAAAATATCCAATCTTGTTACCGGTCAACTCAAAGGTTAGCTTGATGTGAGCTTTCGTGGCTGACTGCAGCTGTTTGTCCTCGGTCAAGGACTATCCGCTGAAGACGTCAAAAGGTAGCTACCTAAGATAAAACAAACTGCCTGCAGCAATTTGTCCTCGGTCAAGGACTATCCGCTGAAGATGTCAAAAGGTAGGTACCTCAGATAAAAACAAAGTGTCTAGTTCTGCTTAGAAAGTAACACGTGTACCGCTTATAAACTGTTAAGATAACTGTATGAGATGAGCTGACGGACTGTATCTTTGACCCCGCTCGGTTAGCTATCACTCGCACGAAAAAAAATTTATCATTTCATTTTATCTTTCTTGTACGAAATTTGTTAAGCTATATTTTGGTCCATAAGTTTTTGTTGTTGGTAAATTTGCCATGCAATTCTTACGAAAAGCCGTCTTCAGTAACCTTAAGAGGTTGTTGAGAACGGCAATATCAAGCTTTGTTCGAAAAATCAGCTTTGCGAGACTTTTATAAAGGTTAAGTCTTCATTTTGTCTCATCAATGAACTAAAGGACGAAAACTTGTAAACATACAGGCGGACGGACGGAGCCCAATCCGTTCTTCTGTCAGAATTGATAGTAGGGTGTTCTAAACTATATCGAGGCTCGATATTTCACAGAGAGAGTGATGAAGAATTAATGAATAAAGATCCGCCACAGCCACGCCTCCGGGTCCATAGAAACCCACACACTTAGACCCATAAAAGTCCATTGCGATACCACGTGGATTTGGAAAATTAACTCGTTGAACCATTGGAAATTATGATTGAAGCGTGACAGTCGTGTTGTGTAGTGTAGTGTTTAGATCACTTAAGGGCCGGTTTTTCGGTACTGAGTCAGGCACAGCTTAAACTACGATCTGCTAATCTCGTAACAAAATGATTCTGGAGTTAACCCAGCGAGCAGTTTTTCAGTGCAGAGTTAACTCCGTAAACAAAGTTGTCAAAATCTTCGACTCTCGAAATTATTGCATCTCCCAAATCTCACAGAGAAGGTGGAAAGTTGTCTCTCCTTCCTCGTCATCCATGCAGCTCCTGCAAAAATCGTTAGAATAAACACAACGCATGTCTTTCACACAGTGTCCTCTGTAATGACACAGATTTTATCACTAATCCCTAATTGTGCGATCTATTTAAAGCGATCAAACTTAGAGCGTGTAAGATCATTGGCCAAATCGGTTGCGTCACTAAACAGGTAGGTACTATCACCTTCCCATCTGAGATTTGTTTTTTCTATATTGCATCCAGTTTTAGAATGAATTTGCATGAAATGTGTAAGGAGCCTTTTCGGACAAGATTGAGAGAGTAGTTCCAGGCCTGCCGAGTTTGTCAGCCTTGCAGTTACCTGGAGTATCGCTATGCCCTGGCACCTTGCAACGGCGAATGTTGAACTGCTCTGGGGTTAAAATAAAATAAATAAAATCGTGGTGAACCATCAGGGCCAACTTCTCAACAATGTATACTGTGTCTGTTGATTTCGTCACATACAAGGGTACCTAATCTACACTTTTTTACCGAATCCGAACGGCAATTTGAGAAGTTTTACAAGACAAATGTTACTCTCGGAGGGTTTGTCAGACCCTCGCGGAGGTGGCAACAGTGAAAAAGACGGATTCTCTTCTTTTCAGGTGACGATGGTAGGGGTCTAGGGTTACTTTAGAGTTTATAGAGACAAATTCCTGGCACTTGATGGCCGCCTGGCTGTCGGAAAAGATTCGTTTGTCTTTGGCGAATCTAAGCTATACTTAAGGTTTCCTTTATCGCCATAATTTTAGCTAGAAAAATACTAAATTAATAAGCAAGACGGAAAGAGTGGCTGATATGGTTGTCTGGAAGATATCAAACTGTTGAAGTATGTTGAGGTGTATGTTTCTAAGAAGGATTCTGAATTAGTTCAGAACAGCGCCGGAGTGGCCGCTTGCTATTGCTAAAAGGAGAGTAGCCGTGATTGCAGCTAAATTATTCGATGGGACAGGATGTCCAGTGCTGGTGTGGCAGTGGTGTGAAGTTCTCCGCTAATATATGAGCTGATCTGGCATAAGTTTACCGTAGGTCCAAGTGGAATGTATTGGATTTTTTTATTTTAATATATGGATTTGAGCGTCCTGATTCCGAATATGCTATTAAAACTGTATTGTGAGGTCTCTATTATTTTAGAAGTTATAAGCCAAAGAAGCTCAAAAAGAGTGCAACTTTAACATGGGCCATGGGCACCTACCAGACAACTGGCACCTACCCTAAGCGGAGCGACGAAGTCGCGTGAGCTGCTAAGCCCTGCGAAAAAGAGAGTTGAAATCCTTCAAACCCGCAAAGCGGGCCACCCAAACACTGTTGTATGCAAAAGCAAATTTATTTTACAGCGAATCTTGTCAGATTTCTATAGCATACTCTTAGGCAGAAATTAAAAGTATAGGATGAGGTACTTTGTATGGAAAAATTGAATCTTTGAATAGCTATAACTTTTAAATCATATGAGACCGACAATTTTTAACAACATATTCGTAATCAGGACGCTGAAATACATATATAAACATAAAAATAACAACTTAATTCCACTTGGACCTACGGTAAACTTGTTCCGCTGATCTTTTGACGTTGCTCAGCTTGTCACGATTTACAGCGTTATCCAAGGCAGTCCACCAAACAACCGATCCATACTTCAGTATCGGTCTTACGACCGAGATAAATAGCCAATGGATGATTCGGGGTTAAAGTCCCCGCTTGGTTCCAATGGTTTTTTTTTTGCAGGAAAAGGGAGCTTACGTAGCTCCGAACCTTTTTGCTGTATATTAGATTTCCAGGTAAGTTTTTTTTGCTAAAGGTGAGAGCCAGATAATTAGCTTCATTAGAGGAGATTAAGCTAGTACCCTTGATTGAGGGGAGTCGAAATGTGGAATTCTGTATTTCCTGGTGATAAGGATGAGATCAGTTTCGTTGGGGTTGACACCAAGACCACAACAGTCAGCCCATCTTGTAAGCTTGTTGTTATTTAGAGCATTTTGTAGCAGTTCGTTGAAGGTACATATTTAGATGCTTCCCCGAAACGGCAATCTGCATTTGCATAAGGAATTACTCTGCAGCCCTCCTCTTCCCGGATAAGCAGTGGTTCGTTCACCGCCAGGTTCCAAAGGAGTGGAGACAGGACTCCACGTTAAGCGGGGAGGGTAGAGAAGGCGGGGAGGCTTAAGAAATCATCACAATACCAAAAATTTTGCCGATAAATATATATCAACGAAACATTAACTATTACGAAAGGAACTTTTATCTCTTTTTAGGAAGTGCCCAGGCCTATATTTCGGTCATAGTGAGTCTTTCTGTAGAGGTAACTGTAACTGTTTTGATAACTTTTAACCCCCAATAAAATTTTAAGAGGCGCTCGGATCACTGGGGACTTTTGATATTTTGTCAAGAAAGACGTTAAAAAGCTTCGTGTATAAATTCAGCTTCCCGGGAATCATTCCGAACTTCGGCCTTTTATTTGTCTAATTTTCCTGGGCAGAGCTCCGAGGACTTCGACCTTTGACTAACTCTAGCTTATAGCCAAACTATTGGCGGCATTAAGCCAATAGAGGTAAACACCTAATTTGCTTAGTTTAGTGGACATGCAAGGTCTTGGTTACCAATTAGAGAAGCAGCCGTGGGCCTAGCTCAACACCTAACGCGATTAGAAAAAAAAAATGTGAGAACAACACTTTATTTGACCTTAACGCAATATGAGTAAGACTGGTTTGTGAGTCAAATAAGCCATGTCCGTTCATACGTATCTTTGTCAGACGAATTCCTGCCTTGTAGAATCAAGCTTTATATCCCAGCTTCCTGGGACCAGAAGCAGCACAACAAAAATCATTAAATAATTCGTATAATCACCCCGAAACACGCCCACTTTTCTTAGCAACGTAACAAATGAAAAATGTCATCCGACACTGAACTTTCCTGACTTTTATAAATCTGTGGTCACAAGGAAAAACCGCTAAAGTCTATTTTACTCATTTTTCAGGAGAGCAAATGTCTTTGTTGGGCGATTGGAACCTCCGGTTGAAACAAAAAGAGAAATATGGATATTTTTACTATTTCTTAGTTTAAAATTAATAAAACAAATAAAAATAGCTGAAAACGGTTTTATTGACGAAATTAATACTATAGTCCTTAGGGCCTTTTAGGTTTTTCATCATGAAAAATCTTATCTGCAGTTTCGCCGTTTTTCCATTTTAAAGAAATTTTCGTTCTGGTCTAAAGGCTATTTTAGCTGTTTTTTCCTTTTCTATTTGGTTAATTTATCCAGTTCTTATGTCGACTTTAGTTCTTATTCCTAAATAGAAAACTATTATTGCTCATTCTTCCTTTGAGAAAAACGACTGAGCTGAAATTTGGTCGTTAATCACTTTCAAAAAAAAGTGACAACACAAAAAAATTTAATACGGAAAACAGCTAAACTCAACTTTAGCTATTTTTCCTCGACAAAAAACTGATATAATTTTATAAAACTAGTTTTGAAAAACGACCAAAGTCAAGTTAGGTTTTTATTCCTTTTTGTAAACTAAAAAAAACAAATTATCTTAAGTCAACTTTAGATAATAAATTTTGTTTTTTCCTTTGTTTGGTTGTTTTTCCTTATTCTCAACTTAAAAAATGTGACTTTAGCTGTTATGTTTTTTCGAAATTGTGACCACATTTTTAAAGATAAAAAGTTGAAAAAGAAATTATAAAATAGATTTGGCTTATGCACCAAAATCTCAATTTCGTCTAAAGTCGACTTTAGCGGTTTTGGTTTGTAGGCACAGAATTGACCCTGAATTATGTTTGGCCATTTATAAAACATCCCAAAGTGGGAGTGGGCGTTTTATTTAAGTTGTATTGAAAAGAACATTTATACTTCTGTATTATATAGTAGAAGTATAGTAGAAGCTTGAAATCGAGAAAAGTTTTCAAAAACAGTTTTTCATATGAAAATAAAATGCTTAACGATGGCACGTACCTACCTACCTGTAGGCAAAGTTTGGATTTTGGTTAGATAAGTTCCTTAACCCAAACAGGTGTGCTTGAGTTAAGAAACTTGATAAAATTTAGTGTCCTGTTCTCGAACAGCCTAATAATGAATACCTACATCAAGCCTCATTACTAATTTTTTGTTTTTTTTTGAGTAAATATTATTTACTAATGCTTCAGCAAAAAGGCACTCGCTTAAGCACTACCCTTAAGCAAACTTTGAACTTTATCAATTAGGAATCAAATAAGAAATCTGAATCACACCTGTGTTATGTTATAAGGAAACTGTGTGAAGGTGGAAAGGGAACATGTTCGTTTTAAACTGTCTTGAAATATCTAAAAGGGTCCCTAAAATGAATATTTATAAAACAAGTTCGAACTCTGGACTTTCGAGAAAAGGTGTCATTAACCTAACTATTCATACTTGCATACTTGCATAGGCATACAGGTAGGTGTAGGTATGTATTTCTTTGTTTCATTTATGGGTATTTGCGTTCTTTTGGAAAAGTTTTAAAATTTCGTAGGTTAGGACTTCGGAATGTTGTTAGGCAGGTACCTAGGTACCTACCTAATTATATAGATAAATCGATCCCGAAAATTATTTAAATTTGCCGGCCCTACCTACATTTTTATTTGCATTTTCATCGTCGATTTTAGTCTTTTAAAAAGATTTGTATTTAGCTTTTTTTGTAAGTATATAATTGCTTCTAGGTAGGTCCTTTCTAGGTTTAGGTAATAACCTAGCTAATAACCTAACATTAATTAACACTCAAGAGACACAGTCACAATAAGAGTAACTTTATATTTCTTTAACTCTCTTTTAATAAAAAGAAACTCTTGAGTGTTTTCTTTGCTTTTAGGTACGTAATGGGAAGTGAAACAAAAGAAACGTCTTGAGCAGTTTGAACTCTTGCACAAACGCACGGTTTGAAATTGTTCGTTTCATAAATTTCAAACACACAGACCAGACCGACAGGCTTTCAAAACAAAAGGCAACGCCGCGCACAGTAATAATTCTATTTCTATCTAATAAGAACAAGAAAAACATAGCTGATCTGCACAGAGAGAGAGAGAGACCCTGGAAAATGCAGCTGGACAGAAACATACTGAAATCGAAACGACCACCGCCAGCCCCCCAATCGCAAACAACAAACGATGCATTTACTTAACCCATCCACAACCCAAAACATCCATGGGAGGAAGCGAGTCCGCATTTGAAAACAAGTTGAGGCAGTCAGTTTACGAAAGAAGCGCAAGAGAGACACAACATTCAATTCCAATGAGAAAATCACTCCAACTTCCAGTAAGGAAAACAAAATAAACAAACTGCTGCTGGTTGATTCCACGTACACCGCACTCCCCGACCCCTGTTTCTTATACATCTGTTTCTTGGAAGACTGGTGCTTTTCGCTGGCTGCACATCATCAAACCGGCATTCGGAGGGAAGAAGATAAATCCACACGCACTCAACACCATCACTCGAACCAGTTGGCTGACAAACGGCAAACTCACTCAACAAACAGCGCCATTGCGACTCAAATTCTGCGGGGGTCCACCATTGTCAACGTTTGCCGCGCGTTCGCCAAGGCACATCGCATTTTTCGTGGCTCCGCTTCTGGTTCAGTCGAAGTTGAGCGCTTTCTGTTGTTCGAACTGCAGTGTGGCGAACAAACTCGTCACAGAAACAAACGGTACTCTCTGTCAACGTTCGTTCTATCGGCAGCACACAGGGAAAAGCGTGCGTGTTTTTCCACAGAGCTGTCATCGTCGTAGTTTTCGCGTGAATTTGTACTCGTTCGCCGGTATTCCGTTGATGTGCTTGAACAAATTCTTCTCCGGTTTTAGAGTGATTTGGAAGATTTCAAAAATATATTTTCGAGTTCTTAGCAAAAATAACACCGTTATTAAGTGAAGTTTTAAAAAAATTGTTTTTGAAAAAGAAACACCGACATGATGCAAGTAACTCAGTGGTTCCGCGTTGGTTTAAGAAAATAAAACAGCAAAAATAAACTTAAAACTTGTGACCGTGTGTTTATTTATAACAGTTGTTCCGAAAATTGTGTCAATGGCGTGTTTAGAATTTGGCGGCAAACGCTAGTGATTAACGGTGAATTGCATTCATAACCAATAAGGATTACTTTCTAAAGGATTTTCTTTTATAATCTCAACCCTAAAGCGGATACACCCAAGCTATACGTTTATATCAGGTGAGTGCTGTACACATACCAACCCCCGTTCAGTCTACATCGCCGTCTAGACGTGGTTTTGTTCGGGGACCCTCATTTATTTAAACATCTCTGCTTGTCAACGGCCGTCCTACAATCTTCTTTGCATAATTACGATATACCTATCCCCTGGAAAAAAGCTTTCATTAATTTTTTTTTTGCGGGGAATTGCTAAAGAATATGCGGGCTGCCCTGTGTGTTGTTCGGTCTCCTGTTGCGACAAAATAATAACCAACGAGGTATTCAGATTTTGCATACGGTGAGCAGGAGCACCCCCTACATGCCGGAAGGGTGTTCTGGCACTACAGTTGCAATTAGAGGTCTACCACATGTTTATATCCCTTTACAATGCAATACTAAGGTGGCAGGGGGAACTGATTGCAAATACGCGCACGGATATTCCCAGAGGGAGTGATCCTGTAAGCTGTCTGCTTAACTGATTGCATGTGACATTGGAGGGGAAGGAAGTAGTAGGTATGTAGGTATGGTACAGTTTAAAATTAAAGGCGTCTGGTGTGCAGAGTTAGAAAAAAGTTATAGTCCAGACCAGATTCCCACATTCTCAGCGTAGATTGCGGCTTCGTGGGAGTTGACTTAGGCTCCAAATCGTGCAATAGTTACTACTTGAAAATATTTTCGTAGCCCAATTTCTTACCGAAGAGTCTCTAAGTGGCTGTAGGTTAAATTTACTTTTTCGCCCTAGGGAACCGGAATAAATTACAACTGCCTCGAAAGATTTAATGTAAGCCTGTTAGTATACCTGTGTAGGTACTTACCTGTTCTCGTTGGGGGAAGTTATACCTAGTTACGTCTTCATAATTAAAATTATAAGCTACACAAGAAGGTAAGCACCTACCTACTCGTCCTAACTTTTAAAGCCATTAGGACGAATAAAAACTAAAAAGTGCTGCTTTACTTAATTTGTGCGGGAAGAAAGTTCTTTTAAGTAATTTCAACGAACTCCACCCATTTTGCGTCAAATGAAAGTCACTGGGTATTATAGTTGTCAATAGTTTGATGTTTCGGAGAAAACTGTAAAGGTAGTTGCCTTCCAAGAAATCTTCTTAGATCCTTTGAATTTAGTTGCCATTCAACGTCTCAACCAACCGACTCCACAGCTTGCAGGACTAGTTATTATAGGTAGGTACCGTACTGACTACCTAACAACATACCTACCTACTGTGTTGATGTTGACTCCTTTTAGCTTACGAAATTAATCGAACTTAAAATGTTTTTTTAAGGACATTTTGCGAGAAATGAAAACACGTTTCCGCGAATTATATTTGTTTTAAAAAGATGTCTGTTCAAGCTTTTGAAAAGGTTGAAAAGGCGACAGGTTTTCTGTTATGTAATGGAAAAACTGTTCCACACATTTTAGAACAAAGAACTTTAGGAGGAAGTAGGTATATAAAATAGTATAAACAAGTTGTTTTGTTGAATAAGAAAAATGTTTGCTTTTGAACAGATCTAATTGGGAAATTCTTAAGCGGCATTCGCAAACAAGCTTTGGCTCCGACTTGGCCTGACGTTTGCGAGTTCAGCCATTGTCATACGATTTCAATGTTTTGTACCACAATGTAGCTCCGTTTCGACTTGAAAGCTATGATTGGATATCGTAAAAAAAAACGTAATGTTGCTTTAAGTGACTACAAAGCTAAGCTTGACTTGAAATGGTAGTAGGTAGTTACTGAAGATTTCGTCTGACAGCTTTACACCTGAAAAAAGAAAATCAAAATCTTTAATGTTGGTATGCGCATTAATGATAATTATTTTTAGTAGCGGTGTTTTTATATGAAACCAAAATAATTAAAAATTTTTTATAGTAAAAGCCGACGTATTATAACGGGGCGAAAACAAAGCCAAAGCATGTGCGTGAATTCAAGTTAAAGTGAATGTGGCTTTGCCGCGTGCATGCGTAGACGAAAAATTAAATGTTTTGGCGCGTTTGACGAGCTCATTCTCCGTCTATCGAATTTTACGAAACAAATCTTAGATCGATTTACCAACTAGAATTACAATCAATTTTGATTGCGGTCCTAACTGAATTTGGTATTGGTGCATTAGTTCACTTCTGAAGGAGACGTTCCTTTAAAATGTTACTAAAAATTAGCTGTTACCCACGACTTCGCCCGTATTGAATTTGAAAAAAAGCATAATTGTCGTGTTTCTGGGACTTTTTTCTTCATTTTAGATATTATTTGAATTAAAACAGACACTTTGGTTTTGTCGTAAGCGGAAAGTAGTATGAATTTTCAAAGACAATTGATGAAAAACATGGTAGGTATGATTTTATGAGAATTAACACCTTATTTTGACAACCCGCCACGTCGAGGTACACAACTGATAACTAAGCTCAATAGTTACACACTTTGGAAAGCGAAATGTGCGGGACGCTAGTTACTTCCCATAAGAATGTGTACTGAGATATCAATTGTATAATGCGGCGCAACGGATTTATTGGGCTGGAGGCTTTATTCGTACCAACAAGCAATTTACAACCTCGGAATTTAAAGTGGGAATCGAGAACAGAAATTAAAATTAAAAGATATACTCTTAACTAATACAAAGATAGAGCGGTGTAAAGATCATTTTCATATAATGTGAAAACAAAGTTTTCCATCGATTTTCTACCTTGGGCAACCCTTTGCAACCATTTCATTATTTTTAGAGTATTTAGAGCGAGAAACAACGATAATGACTGTGCGAAGCGATATATGACGTGTTATGGTAGTTACTTACGCCATTTCAAGAATTGAAATTAAAGTATGCAGAATAGACCCTTTACCACAGCTGTCAAAATCTGACGTCTTTCACATTTTTCGATCGCAAAATTCAATAGTTTCTGAAGAAGTGCGAACTATTAAACAACTACTATTTCTAGCATTAAGGCTGGGCAACTCTAGAACTTTCCCGTTCATCGAAACACAGGGTTGCATATTTTAAATATTTCGGTATGTGTAATGTTACGTAAATATTACGTGTTTTCGTTTCCCATATAAAAAGGCATTTTGCTTGGCATCCCGTACTAGAAAATACCAGAAGACGTCAAACTGTTAGAAGACGTTTGCAGTTGGCATTTGGCTTTTTTTTACAGGATTTTTTTTTTGTAAAGAAAAATAAATAAAGTTGAATCACAACCAGCGCCAATCTTCGCGCACACTGAGTTAAATAGTCGAGTAGGCTTAAAATGTTCAACTGACACATGAGTTGGTATACTATCACACACAACAACGCTTAGACCTGCTTCAAACAGACAGAAGCTGCTAAACACAACGCAACATCCGTTACCCACTGAACTCGAGTCGACTCAAACTCAGTTGAAGCTGGTTCCTACTCTGCATGGAAACGTGATATCTACTGGTGGGTATTTGCGCACGTTTATTTTGATATTCCAGTGAACGTCCAGTGACTCTTCTATGAAACACAAAACACTTTAAAACTAAGTTTTAGCTATTTATTTACTAAGTTTTGGCTATTTATTTTAAAATGTCTTAAGTTAGAGAAAACAGAAATCGCTTATGTCATAGGGGCTAATGTCTTTCTTAAGTTAGTGAATTTGTTTTTCTTGTATCAATAGTGTTTTCTGAGCCTATTCCGGACAAAGAAGAACACAAAAAACGTGGAATAGAGTTAAGTACTCTTACTATTTTTTCCGAAAGTTTGAAAGACATCATAATAAATTAAGTTGCAGATTGTAGGCTTTAATGTCCCGCATGAATGTGTGCAAAATAAAGAGACTAACTACGATAATAATTTTTTTAGATTTTGCCATTTTTCAACGAAAAGCAGATTTTTCCTTCTTTTGTCAAACAGAGCTACTCCAATTCTATTTATATGATGATGATTAGGGAAATTTATAAAAATAAAACTGCATTTGCTTGGGCTCTTTGCACCTAAGACTCTTTTCGGGACTGCTCTGAGCTCTAGTCGTTCCAGCATCAACCAAAATTGTAGTACGTCAGAGCCTAGCCCTCAAACGAGAGGCAATATTACTTTTGTAGATAAATTTGCTGCTCGCTTGCCTACTTCGGCGTAAAATACCGCTAAAATTTTTCATTCAAAGACTTTTTTGAAGAGTTTTTTTGTGTTGTGGTTAAACCAAATCCCGCCTTCTACAAAAGCGCAAAAATTGAAAAAGTCAAGACTTACATGTATAGTGTTTTGTAGAGCATTATTTTCGACTTTCTTTCTAGATTTATTTATTAAAACAAAGTATAAGTCTGGTTTTAAATCTTAACCCTTGTTAATCATCAATATGTTTCGCGCAACAGTAACTAGGTAATTGCTTCATCACGAACCGAACACCCCGGCAGACGCAATAAGATGGGGCGTTTTGCAATCTGCAACACAACTGCATTCCTAAAAATTAAGAAAAAAAAAAAAAATTATAAACCAACAAATTTAACATTTCCTATGGTTTTTGTATGTGTGTCTGTCTCTATCTTTTCACCATCAAAACTGCCTGTCTCCTTGGTTATCCTGCGTAGAATGTTTTCTGATGTCAGAACACCCAGAAATCAGCTTTAAAGAAATGACATTCGGGAGACATTAAACAACCCAATTATTATTTCCCTACCTTAAAACTATGGCTTGGTCGTTGGCTCTCTGCCTGCAACGTGTCGTTTCAGGGTTCAAGTGGTTGCTTCGGCTGGCTTGGCAGTAGCGCATTCTATCACTGCACTTTTCTAAGACCTTGTTGATGGTTTCGGTATTAGTCCACGGATTTGTATGGATGACTTTGGCCTTAAGTGCTTGAAACGCTTCCGGATTGTTGGCATAATATGAGTCCTTCACGGTTGCCCCCAAAAAAGTTCAAATGGATAAAATCCCATCTCCGAAACGGCAAATTGCCATTTGTTTGATCTATTTAAATGATCTTTTCCACAGACTTGCGTACAGCGGTGGCCCGGGGTTTCTACATTGCGCCACAATTTTTTTTTCAAATCATAATGCACTGTTTGAGTTAAGCGACTTATTTCGTTCCACGAAGGTATGATACTGGCTTTCTGTCAAGATTACTTGCCGGAAGCATCTGTGGTTCACTAGATAACCAACCCAGTGTACAGTGTGCTTTTTGTTCTTCACTCACGAGGACAACCACACCTTTTTGCCTAATCCATACTTCGGATTGTTGGTCTCAAAAGGTTTGTCAGACCTAAAAGCATGCTTTTTTTAGTCAACAGAGGTGTGAATTTAACCCAGACTGAATAAATCTTTTCATATAAAATATGTTTTTAGAGATTTATCTTTGAAAATCACTTTCCTCTTTCCAGAACTCATGAACCTCACGTGCTTCGTCCCTACATGTTTTCAAACTCATACAAACTTCTAACTATAATAGGAAAAAAATTGTGAAGCACTTTTAAACATCTGGATGTAGGTACTCCTGTCCCTTTTCCAAAAAGTCACAAAAAGGTAAATTATGTACAAAAATTTAAAGAGGGGACTAAGAAATAAACGTGCATCCCTAGTAACAACTTAAAGGAAAGCAAAATTCCCTAAGAATATATAATTACTTCCTTGAACAGTTCAAATAAAAAACTGATCACATCCTTCAATTCTAGCTGGTTCGCTTACTATTATCCCTAATGTTGACATTTAGGTACCTACACATCTAGAGTCGATAACAAGTTGTTCTACTTATTTTAAAAATTTCTATTTAAATAGCTGAGTTGTGATAAAAGCAATTTAAATATAGCTTGTGTAGGCAGGAATAGGTCATGTCGAATTCATTACCGAAAACCACGAATACTGAAAATTTTCAGGGCAAAAGCAACATGGTAGGGTGGGTGTAAAATTCTACGAAAAAGCCAAGTCAGGTCAAATTTACTTTAAAAGTTGTCTTATAAAAAATTTACAAAGTGAAGCAAATATTTTTTTCCTGGCAATCCATACCGTTGCGTAGAAGAGGACTTTCCAATGCAAGAAGTAAAATAAAAATAAAGGATAGTATACGGGGAAGTCAATTATTCTTTTGCAATATTTTCTCGATTGTCTACAAGGTACGCAGCTGTTTTTCGACCGAAAACCATTTGCCAGTGACATAAAAGAAATAACTTTAAGCAAATTCTTCGAACTTTAAAGAGCTCATTAAAGAGGGGAACAAACCTCGGCATCAAGACTGACAGTTATCTTGATTCGCAGGAGATCACTATTTCTGCGCAGTAAGCAGTATTTTTAGGACCGCATATCTCTAAAAAAGTAAATTGTTGAGTTAACAATGGAGTAGGTATATTATGGGCTAATGCAGAAAAATGCTTTCCACAGAGTCGGTAGCTTCTTTACTTGTTTTAAGGGTTGATCAGAATGCGTACCTGAAGGTATAGCTAAAGTTGAACACAAATTTCTTACTTCTTTTTTCACAAGAACGAAACATTTTATTTAACTTAACGCACGACGCGACGTTTTTTTTTTCAATTTCTTCTCTCAGGAAAGACGAGCCTATAACACTGAAACAGCATCCCGAGGTGTAAGAAAATATTTATTTATTTAATCTTTAAGTTTGCAGTTTACGTTGCAGGTAATATGTATTCAGGTAGTGAATTCCAAAGTGTGCTTGTTCTAAAGAAGAAAGAACTTTGTAAAGTACCGAAAATGTGTCTCAAAGAAGAGCACGTGTTTACCAACCTACCCAGGGCATTTTAAGTTTGATGTATAGTTTGTAACGCAGTGAAAGATTCGCCGTAGACCCCTAAGACCTTTTAGAGATATAAAGGGGACCGACAGGAGAATCGATTAAGCCATTTCCGTGCGTACCGTTCGTATGTTAACAACTTTTAGGCCTTAAATTTTAAGCAAGAGAGCTAAAAGTTGAGTGAGTAACCTGCGAAACTCCAGTCTTTCAGATCAATTTTGAAAATAAGTTAAATCTGTCCACAGACACGCCCACTACAGGCCTGTATCTCCGATCATCTCTAATTTTTAAAAATACTTTATTCAAGTTTTAGCTAAGTTTCATTGGTGCTGGCGTACTATTTTTGGTACGTGTTTTTCCCGGACACTACAGTCCTCAGTTGCTTAAAATTAAAGTGTTCCAGTACCTCTCCTGTCTCTTATCTGATCCCTTCCGCTCGCATTATGTAAACTCATTATAAGGGTAGTCGTAAACCCTTTCGCGGGAGCAAATAATAAAAAAAGCAAGTGAGTAAGTTCAGAGTTCGTTTGTGACAAAATTCTATATACCCTAAATATCCGATTCTATATACCCCTCAAAATTTTTTGTCCCGAATTCTTATATTTTTGTATAGCCCACGCCCCCAAAAGTGGCTAAAAGTTAAAATCAACTAATTGTAATTTCGTTAGAATCATGACAAAATTATTTCGGAAAAACACCGTTTTTCCTAAAAACGCCCCCTTAAAGTGGGCCGAACTTAAAGCTTTGTATGGAGCAAACTTAGCAAAAGAAGTATAATATCTACAATATTCGTCATATAATTTTTTTTTCTATTTGGTGTGAACTTTCCGAAAAATCGGGTTTCGAAATATCTAACATGTTAAAAGTGGGCATGGTCGATATTGTGCGCGATCCATTTTTTCCCCTCTTAGAGGTTTTGGGCCATTATTGCTCTATACCAAACTTTGAGTTCCTACGCTTTGTCTAACTTGACCAAAAGGCATTTTGAAAAAAAATTTGAAATGGAGGTTGTCGTACATTGAAGCCAGTATTGGGCGTGGCCGTTGACGGATTTAACCAATTTTCAATCTTTGTTTTTACAAAATAAGAACCAAGATACAATCCAAGTTTGAGCGTCCTAGCTCAATTCTAAAGACCTAAAAGCTTCACACATACGGACGGACGGATTATATCTCTAAAAGGTCTAAGGGGTCTACGGTGATATTTTCACTGTGTTACAAACTGCGCAAAAAAAGTGACATTGCCTTGTAATTGTCTTTGAAGTAGTAGAAAAGGTTTGGCCCTTAAATTGACTACGCCCACTTATTAGGGGATTTTAACTTGTAATGACTGTTTTTCAATAAATATATATGAAATTTGACAAAAAATAACAAGCCAACAGTTGTAGATATTAGCATTTTCTAACTTTTTACGTATGCCTCCGCCCACTTTTGTGGGCGTGGCTTTAAAATAAGTGATTTTTTTAGTTGAAATGGCGGAGTTTTTGTCCGAAACGCTGCAACCACCTGTCATAAAGCATTCAACTGTTATATTTTTATATCCCGCCCACTTTTTGGAGGTGTGGCTGTTTCCTTTTTACGTTAGGTAGGGTATTTTGAAATCCTTCGCAGACAGACTGAAGTTTAAACATACGCACTGCTTCACTTTCGTACTTGTTTTTCTAAAGTTTCTAGCAATAAAGAACTTTTTCAATTTTGTTAAGTATGTATAAAACGGAGACAAGACCAAAGGTAATTGTTTAAAAAATTTCAAAAATGTCGGGTTTCACCAAATTTTCTTAAAGGTAGATGATTCAATCCAAACGGCACTGTGTTCTTCGAGACAGATGTTACATTCTCGGAGGTTTTGTGAGACTCTCTAGCCTCAAGGAGGTGGGGGTCATGAAAAAGTAGGATTTTTTTTAAGATTGATCTTACCCCTTACACAAGTTCAATCGATTGACACATATTTTTGTTTTCTTGATTCGTTTCGGTAGCAACCGCACTTTCGAATATTTCTATGAGTTGCCTTACGCTCGAATAAAAAAATCGAAGTAATGTGTGTGACGCATTCAGAAAAACTTTACAAATGCATGCACGTGATTGACGTCAATCGATTGACCGTAAGTCTGATTGACCTTTTGCCATTTAATTATTTACCACGCTATGACGTGCTTATTTTTAAGCATGTTTTAGAAAAACGAAACAATCTCCAGTTGTTTTGGCGCAGCTACTTTATTGCTCCTCCGTTAAATTCAGCCCAATAAAGGGTGCCTCACTCCCTCCCTTACCGTTTGTCTTCGTTTGATTAAGATCCCGTACCTTGCGAGGCACCTGGCCACACAAATTATTGTTAAGCAATCATTAAATTTATGAAAACTCTAACCGATCGTATCGTTGCTTCCGGAAACGATCTTACAAGATTCAATAGAATGAGCCCAGATTCGGGCTCAATTCCCACTTCTGTAAACTGAAAAAATCTTTTTTTTTGTCTTTTCAATGCGGCACCTGCTTACTGTCCGACTAGAGCTGATTCTGCCTTGAATAGCTTTTCATGGTGCCATAGAGGCCCTATGCGCAAAAAGACGTTGAAAATTATTACAAAGCATGGACATAGCTTGAATCGTTATAAGAGATAACCCTGGCTCACATCGAACTGTTGTTGAAGGAGGATAAAATTCCCCTTTTCCAACCTTATAGCAATAACCTTTGCTAACTACTAATTGCAGTCGATAAAAATTCATAAACTGTTTTTGAAGCCCGGATGCTGAGACTTCACGAACAAGAAAATAGAACGTTTATAGGTAAGCAAATAAAATGTTCGTATTTAATTTTTCCCAATACATATGTGTTTTTTTATTAGCCACCTTTTCAATTGCAGCGTATAAAAAATCACGATTTAACTTTTTATAATTTTGAAGGCTTAAAAACGTTTTGAAATTTATTTTTCTTTACGCTTGAAGCTGCACAACGTCTGTTGCCATCTACCGTTTTGGAACGAAATTAAATAGGCGAGCAAGTAGCTATAACTCCTCAACTAACCTTCTCGTAGTAAAAAGATTTTATTGCCTAAGTTGATGCCTGAGAAATCAAATAGAAGCAGTAAACTTACTCTACACCATCTATAAAAAGGTAACAACGCAATAAACTAGAACGTGTGCAGTGAGAACAAGCATTTTGGTGCATTTTGCTCTCGTTTTATGTCCTGAACAGTGCACGTCATGAATTTTTTAACAAAAAACCGTAAAATTTTTTCGTACCTACCTAACCTAGGCTATAGCTTCACCTCTGTCAAAGAAATCCCATTGCCGCATCGATAAGGAGACTTACTACTCGACAACAAATCCGTTTCGTGTACCTACCCACTCAATGATTCAACACTCGATCACAACAACCCATCAAAGAAGTTGTTACATTTTTTGATTATCTAAGCTCGTTCGGCTCTGACAAGAATCGACTTTTAATTAGATTTCAAGAAATGTCAGTGCCAACACCCTCCTCCTGTGTTTACGAAAACAGCTTCTATCGGCCGTATGTGTCCACTTGGAGCTGTCGTCGGAATTGATTTGCATACGAAGCATTTTCGGTTGTAATTCAATCAGAATGAATTAATTCCGCACCCTGAAGGAGTCGTTTCGGTTCGCTACCCTTTGTGCGACGACGAACTCTTGGCCCAATCAAAGAACAAGACGAGGAGAAGAATGCTGACATCGTCCGTAAACAGTAAACAATCCGGAACTCTGCCTTTCAGAAGAAGATAATATGACGGCTGTCGTCAAGACTATGACAAGGCCGGATGCAAATGTAAACAAATCTCGAAATTTGCAAACAAACAGAATGGAAACGACATGACATCCAGAGAACTCTCTGGCCAACTGGTGCAGTATGGTTCAACGGATGCTGTTGTATACGTAACTCCGTTCCGGGAAGAGGATAAATCTTTCAGCAAAACTTTTTGGAACCATTGATGGGTGCCTCTGCTGAGGGCTCTTCTTCGTAACAGATTGTGACAAAAGTTTCCCAGAACCCAGCCTCGGCAATTTGTCAAAAAAAATACCTCAAAGCTTAGCTCATAAAAAAGCTGAGTTTATTAGCAAAAAAAAAACCTGGTCATTAACTTCCACAGCTACACGGGATGGTGACTTGTTCTAGCGCTTGTCAAACAAGTCTTCCTCACCGGGGAGTTTATCAATCATTTATCTTTGACTTAAGAGATATTTGATCTTCTCCATTCGCGCGCCCGCGCCGAGGCGAAGAAAAACAAAAGCCATTGGCATGCGACTATAAATAACAAAAAGATTTAAATTTTTTCTTGTTTTTTTAATGATTTGTTGCAAAAATTAATGCCTCTGGCGTGTCGTGTGATGTGGAGGTGGGACTTTGAAGATAAAGTTGTTAAACGCCGATGCGGCCTCTCAACTTTCCCAGGGACCTTTGGAAATTTCAAAAATTTCAATGACAGTTTTGGGCTTGATTATGATTCAAGGTGAAAACGCGTGAGAACTTTTCCACCAACTCTGTAACCATGTGCAGTTGACGACATGAACCCTCTCCAGGCATATCGTTCGAAAACGATGTCATTAGGAGGCACAAAACCAATTCAGGAAACAGGGCCGGAAATTAACATGTTTGCAGCGTTGAACAACAAGTTCGATAAATGAATCCGAAAAAATCGGAATTTCAAATTTATCTGCAGGCATAAATCAGGCAACGCAGCATCGTCGGGTTTTTGTGTTTCAATTTTAGGAGCCAGGTTGTTGTGTTGTACTCGTATACAGCAGGTATACGTGTGTTGTTGTTTTTGGGGGCTTTCAAATAAATTTCAAGGCGCTGACAGGCGCTTGTGTTAAGACCTAGCTTTTGTTTTGGCTGCCGCTTTTGGTGCGGTTCTGAAATGAAACCGCGAAGAGCCAACATTTAACCAAAAATAAAACTACAAGATGATGCATGGCTTAATTTGGGGATTGTGTTGGGGGTTTAAGTAATCTTTTTTCTGTGTTTCGCAAACCGCTAATTAAGTTCTTATTTTTTCGGAATTTCTGGCAGTTGACAACCGTTATTTTTCGCGGCAGAGAAAAACAGAACAAGGGGAACAAATTTATACGACTTTGAAGCTATTGTTAAGGTATTGATTGCTTTATTTGTGAACAAGGTGGGTGTTTATGACTGGTTCGTAAATAATTCTTGGAAAAATTGTGCCAATTTTGATCTAAAGTGATAAGAAACATTTAAGATCCAATTGACTGTCATTGTGTTCAATACGCGGGTAAAAAAAGGCTTAGCTCGGGACATTTCCTTTAAATTTTCCTAGATCTGAAAAGGTTTAAGTCATCATCATCACTTTCTTCAAATCCTTCCCGATAAACTGCCACCAACTCGAGATATTCAGGCGCTATCCCCAGGCAAAGTACTGATCTTTCCACTTGGAGAAGTAGCTACTCAAAATTAATATTATCAAACCGGGTAAAACCAGCTATACGTACCTATAAAAAACCCCATTTCAGCAGCTTATCCCCGCAATATAATTCCTTCGCTCATTACCCAAATTTTAAAACCATAGCTGAGGGGTGGAGCGATCTCTGAATCATAAACCGAAATATTTGCTTTCACTCCAAGCTCTGATTTCCTTATGACCGGCAGGCGCAGTTCCTTTTGCTATTTGCTACAGGATAACTCAGTATCAGTCCTAGCGTGAATGTCAGCCTTTAGAAAATTGTGTTCATCATTCGGGATGCCACTGCGGTTCACCGACAACCGGTGGCATCCCGATCCCAACTCCCGCGAGTGCTCATGGCGATGCGGGACGCCAGACCTGAAGAACTTCCGCTCATCAGCCAATAATCTGGTCTTGATCTAGAATCACTTTAGTTAAGAAGATGGCAGTTGCATCGAGCTGATTCCTTTTAGATTCCTCAACCAGACCAAGTCTAGAGGTATTCCTTTTAGATTCCTCAACCCGACCAAGTCTAGGGGTAGCGTTCCATATGCCTATTTATAGTTGATGCCGTTGTCGATTTCCAGAATTTCCACCTTAGTCCTTATTTTGAGAAAGCGCTGCCGCTTAAGCTAACCACTGTCGGGCTGCTCGTAACTTCTTTAGGTTAACCCCGGTAAGATGTTGAGCGGGACATTCCGACCACCAAGCATTCGCAGGCCGACACCCCTTAGGCCTAACTCCCCAAGGTGCACTGGATTACCAGAATAGGCATTCTGGCGTCCGAGGCTGCTTCTTCTTTCTCTTTATAATGAGAATGTTGCATTTTATACCTAGTTGCGAGACTTATATGCGGATGCGGCCGATCCTCGATCGATCGAACAAAATACGCCGGCCTAGAAGCCGCTTATCTGGAGACCCGCCTGGATATATCTCCCTTTGAATTTCAGCGGCCTTCTGGAATCAAACGTTACCCAGTAAGCCGCGCATTATGTATCAGACACTATTGGGTTTTGTTAAATGGGGCTTTTTTAATTGACTTCATTTTTCAGTTATAACATTACTGCAAATGGTTGCCCCACCCATACACTCCTAACAGCATGGCATACAACGTGATGAAGACAACTTGAGTTGATTTTTGTCGGGTCTTACCTCTTAAGAACGACAGGTTTTACAATATGTCTCCACCGGACAATAGTCCGCTTTTAACCTAATGGCGTATTGTCTTCAACACCGAACTGTCACACCGAGCTGTCAAATAATACTCGGTATTCGCTACAATTCCAACGTGGTGTACCACAATTCCAGCTCGTTTTCATTGTGTACAGAGCGCCTAATACTGCACCGGTGCAGTCATCACGTTAAGTGTCAAATTGCTTCGACTTCATTTTTTTTACTTTTTTTCATTTCGTAGCGTGATTTTGTCGGCGTCGGTTCTTTGTACCTTTTATTTAAATTGAATTTTGATAGCTTTGAGTTTGAGATATTAAGTTATTTTTTATCGATTTCATGGAATTACAGTCGCGTTGTACAAAATCACGAATGCAAATTGAGGCGAAACGTCACTTCACATGCACAATAAAAGTTACACTCAGCCTCCACAGCCAAATCCGACGCGAGGGTGGCGAAATTTTCAAAAATTCGGAGTTCAAAAGAACATTTACATGAACACTTTGTAAATGTTCGTTTGAAATTTTACAATTTTTTTCTGAATTCCACACCAGTTTCACGATTCGGTGTTAAAAAGAGTAGGTACGCCACAAGCGCTTAACAAATCTACCTTAAAACCTCGAGATTAAAATTTCTCCTTTAATCTCGGCAAGCGATTGAAAATAGTTCCCCTCACAAATCGAATCCACCCTTTTCACACTTTATGCCACTTTTTACCCTATTCACACACCTTTTTAACAGATTGATACAAGAAAAAGAAACCAAAACTGTGCACACTAGACAGATCTGTCGCAAATACGTTTTCTTTTGAGATTTTTACAACGTAATCATAAATTGTAATCTCACTTCGACCTGGGAAATGTCATCGAGACTCTCTTTTGACCACCAAAATTACAAAAAAGAGGGCTCATGTAAAATTAATCCTATATGTGCCCAGTGGAAACAATTCTGGATTTACTTTACATCATCTCTCTAATTGCAGTTTTATGGTCGGTGGAGACATGGTATTAGTCAGTTATTCTTAAAATAGTTTAAAGATGTCGCCATTGTGTAACCTCAAACCGCAATTTCCTGGTATGCTGTGTGCGTTGCGGGTTTTTTTTTCACACATGAAAGGGACCTACAATTTTTCGCCGATGCCGAACGGCGATTTGAGAAGTCTCACATGGCAAATGATACTCTCGGAGGGTTAGTCAGACCCTCACTGGGTGAGACACCGTAAAAAATTGTATTGCCCCGGTCGGTAATTGAACCCAGTACCTGATGCACAGTGGTCCTACAGACTAACCACCCACTAGGCTATAACAGCTAGGGCGCATAAAAGGCTGGCATAATTATTGCTAGGGTTTGAATGACGCTAGTACCCACCTCTCCGGGTAGCGAAGTATTGCTAGGCACATGGCACTAGGGAGCAGAGGAAGTTCACACTTTCAATAAGACTTATTACTCCACTCCAGAAAAGGCTTCAACAAGAGTGATAGAAGGCACCGCGATAATAGCCACCCTATACGGCTTACCACTATGGGAGCTTTTCATTCTTTTTTTTTCTTTTTAGTTTGTTAAAAAATGTTTATCTAAAACGATTCACTCAAAACGTGATCCTTATAGAATAAAAGAAACAAAAATTTGAACTCGAGCACCTTTTTTGTCCACATTCCTTAGCCTGCTCGTTGACCGAATATATAGGTCCTCCTGGAGGATAACAGCCATTGTGCTCCTACTGACCTTGAACGTTCTGGTATCGACGCGAATAACTTTCTCTTAATAAAAACATCACTCATGAGCCGATAATTGCATACCATTCAGCCACATACCACATACGAGCTGGCTCAGAGCCCCTTTGTTCTCTGACGGAGCTGGCCAGCAAAAAATAAGGTTTCGTTAATTATCACGAAATCGCAACATGAAGTAGTACATCAGCTAAACACAGCATCACCTGTCTCATAGTCGCTGCTGGCTGCCCGCCACCATCTCTGCCATACTCTGGCATTCTCCGGTGTAGCCTCGGCCGACAAGGTGGTCCTGTGGCACCGCGTCCGCATGAGAAACTTATTTCTGCATCTCAGACACCGGAGTGCGGCTGGAGGGGTCTCACAAGTCACAACAGCCAAGTTAATGCACTAGTGTCTGCCCCCGCTTGTCTACGTACTGCCACCATTGCCCGCAATGATGAACAGCGACGCTGAGGACGGTTTCACTGTTGTTTCATCGTCATCGTTGTCAACTGTTGTTTTGATTATTTATGAAAATTAAAAAAGAAAAGATGCAGGCCCAAACAGAAACAGAAACGCTACCATCGCTGCATGCAGCTCGTTTGTCTCCTTTGCATTTGATCTGCGCCAGAGTCAAGGGAAAAAGGGAAATTGTGATGAAGAATCTGATTCCATAAGCGGCGTAGCCCGGTCGGTATTTAGTCTTACGTATAGACGTGATCACTTAGTCGAACCGTACGGCGACCGACCGCATGCAGTGCATTCAAGTATGCACGACCACAGTATCTCATGCAGCAGAAGTAGGTACTCTGGCTGCATCACCATCTCGTCGTCTTCGAGTCGTCAACACTGCATCAGCTACCATAATTCTGCGATGGATTCTTCTTGTTGTGCCGATGCCAAAAACAACCCTGTATTGGCAACCAGACTTGAGGGGATATACACGGCAGCAGTTTTATTAATGAGCGAATAATAATTAATTAATTAAAAGCCACATCCATAAAGATAACTTAAGTACGCGATTCAACTGTCGAATAATAATAATAATCATAATAATGAGGCTGCGTTCGACGCTGTTGCTTCGTTATGCAGCGCAATACTCGCGAAGGGGCTATGGTTCGCTTAATTTGCGCCAAGTCAAAGGATCCATCAGGAGTTTATTTGATTTTTATGCATTTCAATTAATGACGTTCGTCGATTTGTCGTCTTGTATAGGTATACTTTTGTGTTTAGCCTCTTCTCGGTTTCCACAAAGAAAAAAAAAAAAAAAAACAACAGAGACCGTAGTCGTCATGACATTTACGACAAGTCGATGATTTCTGGCGGTTCCACTTTGTGATGTCCTTAATTTATTTCTCACATCAGAGAAGCGGCTAATTGAAGAGGCTGAATTGGTCCCGTCCCATCTAGTTTTTTTTTTATTGTCTACGGTTATAGGATTGTGGTTTCGCAAATCACTCAATCACTTTTCCAGACACGAAAGGGCTTTGCTTTTCTATTATGCTACAGTTGACTTTAAAGCTCCCACAACAGCAATTGAAATGGAAACCTCCTTAAGTGATCAAGTCGGAAGCCCCTGTTCGAAATTTTTTAAATAATTCCTCAAAATATGGTGTTTGAGAAATTCGAATGTAAAAATTCTCCTCGATGTTCCTTCCTTGAATTACTTGTAAGAAACTTGATAAAGAGAGTAAAACTCAAACAATGGTTTGTTTTGAAATTTTGTTTTTGACTTAGACAGAAAATTTGTGTTGGGGTCAAAAACTCGCCGTGCGTCGTTAACATTCTTTTTACAAAATTCGACTTTGCCAAATCGACACGATATGGACCTTCCTGTTTCCTTTTTCCCGTTTACTTTACTTAAAAAAAGTCAAAAGTTTGTTAAAAAAAGCAGAATGAGCAGAATTTTATTGCTTATGTCAGAATTTTGAAAGCAGAATTTTATTTTGGAAAAAAATCGCAAGTTTGTCATCATCAATTTTATGCGAGATTGATGCAACTCTGACTGAAGATTAAAAACATTTTTCATCCGGTTCAGCCGGTATTGACTATAAAGTGTAAATTATGGCAACGTCAAGATAATTTTCGATTAACGTAATTTGAAAAAAGACTCAACCGCACATCTCGCAAGTCGACTGCTTACACGATTGACACTTTGTTTTGCCAATCAGTTTGACCATTGACCATTTACTGTTTACTGTGCAATCGGGTCGTCAATTGGCCGATGAGTTCAAAAAAGGTTCGTTTTTACGATTTATACTTTTACGTACCTACACACTTGGTTTACAAAAATCTTGGACAATCTGGGTGTGAAGAAAATTGGCGAAGATTCGTGTAAGGAAATTGTGCCTTTACACGATTGATGTCGATCGATCATCGAAAAGCGTAAATACTCACGTTTACCGTCAATCATGATGTCCAAGCATTACCTACCAAAATTTGACCTGAATTCTTGCAAAGACCTTAAAGCATGAAGACATAGGAGGAGCGGTCCCTCGGCTTTTGTTGGAGGCTTTGCTCATCTCAATTATGTAGTCTTAAGAGTCGTTACTATAACTATCTCTTAAATTGTTGTAAATTTTTTTCTTAAAAAAAAAACACTGTTTTAAGTTTATTGTTTGTTTTTTTTTTCAATGCTTATGTGTTTGCTTAACGTTCATGTGGTGTGCCCAGAATTTACGATACATTTGCAAGCAACATCTCGGAAAACATTTACTATTTAAAAAACGCTTTTAAATAGTTTTCTTTTTTTTTAATTTCAAAATATTGGATATGCTCGTCATTTATTTAAATTTTTTACCTATTCGCGTTTCGGAGATAAAGAGAAGGACATACGTTTTCTTGGCCTTTTTTAAAATTGTTGAAATTTCAAATGCATAAAACAGGAATTTTTCTCAGTGTAACAACCACCTGCGCATTGGCTACTTATCTTAGATTTGCGGACTAAGATATCTGAGATAACGGTAAAACATGCTGTTTTTGATTTCGCTTGTTTAAATGCTTAAAAAATTTAGGTTGAAAACGTAAATTTTGAACGTTTTTAATACAAATAACTTGCTTTGTAAACGTTACATACTTTAACAAAACTTAAACAAGATTGTCATCACCGTTAGGATACCAGAAGCTTTTTAAAAATCGTTTCCGAAAATAATTTTACGCTTTAAATAAAATCTTCAAGGTTCTTGAATTTACTTTTGCCTCCTGGGGTAGATTCTGCGAACGAATGTTTGGAAGCAATGCCGACCAGGTGTGTTAAGCCAGACTACGTTGGATTCACTTCTAGATAGGTTTCTAGCTTCGACTGTCAAAGTAGATCATCGAGGGATCACGAGGGACCATAAGGAAGCGAGAGGACTCCTCCTTAAAGTTGGCGCGGAGTTCTCAGCATCATCGCCGCGGATTGGGCTTATTCTTCCATTGGGCATTGACACTATCCATCTGCCTATGATTGTGGATAGTTTCGTGTTTTTGACAGCCCTGTTGGTTGACTCAAGACATAAATTGTTGAAAGCTCCTTCGATTCCAAGCATAGTCACTAGTCAGATTTCCTTGCGATTGATGGAGTATTCAATATTGGTAACTAAGTCCTTGAGTGCTGACTCAGTATATTTACTAGGTTGGTAGTTTGGCAGGCATGCTGAGACTTGCTTAGCGGAGACATCTTCAGTGCTGTGTTCCGTATGTTTCAGTTTAGAAAGGACGTAAATAGGTTGTGAATTTAAAATAAAAAATTGAAAACTTGTAAAACTCAAGTTTGACTTGAAGCATTTTATTCAATTAAATTTAAAGTTTTTCTTCAATGCTGCCTTCAACTGTGGGCGTGGCTCAAAATTTTGTAAACAAGAATGCAGAAATAAGTGTTTTCTATATAATAATTTTAGAAAAAACTTTTCGATTTGGAAAAAGATATTGAATAAAATGCATCTAAAAATTACCCTTTAAATCAATGCCACGCCCACTAGGGAAGCGATTAATTTTTTTCTTTTATATCTTTCAATCACCAACAGATGTTTATTGTCAAATTTCATCTACTTACAAAGTCTTACAGTTTTGAAAGCACTTTAGGTAGTTGCACGTTTACACCTATTGTGGGCGTGTTTGTGGACGGATTTGAAAATATTTAACACTTTTTCTCTTTCGCATGCCAATGAGCTTGAGTACATTTTTGGCTTTTCAAATTTCGTTTTGCTAGGTTAACTTAAGGCCTAAAAATATGTGACATACAGACGGACTGACGGACATGGCAAATATGTAGAACAAAAAACATCTGGAAAGACAGCATCTCGAGAAAATGTCATACCTACACTTAAAATGCAGAAAAACCAAAAAGGGTCTTTTTGATTATGTGGAAAAAAGCTTTGTTTTTCTTACAGTGACTTATGGTCCTTTAATCACCCTGCTTGAATTCAAGGTTTTTTGGTATGTGCGAGTTGGGATAACTATATCAAACCATTTCAAAGCCAAATTTCCTTATTTTAAGATTCTCGAAAAAATTCCGTTTTTTAGATTTTCGAGATTATTGAAATAGATCCACCTGATTTCGCATATACTGTCGTTCCAGCAAACAGATTAATTTCCCAACAGTTTGAGGCTGAAGAAGCCCGGAGACTACGAAAATTAAAAAAAAAAAAAAAAAATGGTCAGCAATGCAAAACGAAAATTGTGAACCGTTTCATGAAAATGTCAAAATATTTATGTAAATGCCCAAGTTGCATGTTAAACATGCTTAGGGTCTGCCTGTCGCCACGTGAGTTTTAGTTACATAATATAACATCTGAAAGCATCACGTCTAACTAAAAAAGTTGCACTCAGATGATTACTTTTGATAGCCTAAAGGTCTCCTGGCAGCACGCCACATTTTGCCATTTAGCACTCGTGAAAGTAACTACTTGAGCTTGCCTAGACCAGTTGAAGTTACATTCATTTCAAATGCAAATAAGCAAAGGTAACTACAAGTCTTTTTTTTAAATGCAAAGGAGGTTGATCGTCTTGACTGTCATGCAGCCATGTGCAAAAGTGAGACGCGAAGGTAATTAGCATTAGCAAGCTAACCATATGATGCAGCGTAAAAGTCATAAACTTCTCTGCAATGAAAGCGTTGAATCTCCATACAACTTGAACTTGACACCCAACGTGCGACGTTGGGTGCAACTAGGAACAAAAAATAAAATTTAAGTTAATCCTTTCCTGGCTAAACGATCTCAATCAGATTCACGTGGCTAGCAAGCCAATCCACACACTGCGATATGAATGTCACTTATCAGAATGTGCCATGTTACTTGTCGTCAGGTAGTGACACAAAAGCTGTTCCATCTACTTATGCCATTAATATCCGCAATTCATCTTGCTCTTGTCCACGAGAATGACCACGAGTTTTGTTCTGGCTTTTCGATGCTCCTCTTTGTTTTTTTTTTGCCGGCCCCAGCCCGCAAACATGTATTCTGTCAGTTTTTGCCTGGCGGAGCATTTGCGTTGGAATCTCGCGCGTTCCAACAAGGATTATCTCCGCTTCCTCATCACTCTATCTGGGGTGATAGAGTGATAGCTGTTGAAGCTACTGCCGGTATGATTTAATGGCCACAAAGCCACTACAAACTACCAACAGGATGATGTTGGATGGTTTCCAATTGCTGTACGGGACTCGGTGCGGCACGGCCGGCAGACGGCGATGATAATGAGAATCAGTTCGATTCCTTGGGAATGCCGTAGTCGACCACCGTCGGCCGACAACCTGCACCGTTTGTTGCTCCAAGAAAAACAGCCCCAAGAACACGAGCTGGATGAAAAACTAGAACAGAAATCAAAAGCCATGTTTCTACATGCTGCTTGGCCGGTCGGTCGTTTGGTCGGTGTTTTTGCTGCTCGCCTTGAGTGGTTGTGTGTGAGTCTCTCCTGGACGGGTATTCCTTTGCACCGGGCAGCATAAGAGTTGACTGATACCATAGAAAGAAAATCTAGTATTGCTGTTGTCTTTGCGATTCTTTGTAGCATTTTTTTATTTATTATTTTCTTGCCTTCCCTTCCTCCGGCTAGGTCCTCTAATGTTTTGCATTCTTCCAAGTGAAAAACCTACAGTTTATCAAAGTACCCTTGGTATACAAGGTAAAAGCTATATCCCCGCTGTATCTGTGTGTATATCTTGATGAGGCAAATACGTTTTTGCGAGGCAAAGCATAGTGCAAGCGAGAGATTCATTTATGTCAATTGATTCGTAAGGAACTACAGACAGACAAAGGCCAGGCATCTCCATAGGAGAGAGGGTTCCAGCAGCACAGGTGCACATTGAAAATTAATGCTTACACTGAAGCGGAGCCATCAGCTATAGATGAATAAAATCCGTTCAAAGAAAAAACTACGGAAAAGCGGGACGAAAGCAATAGTAGGTACCTGAAGAGAAATATTGTTGTTATCATTATTTACAGACATCAGCAGCATCCAGATTCCAGAGTGATGACTGTGAAGAAGTAGAAGTTGCCTCCAGTTACAGTTTTTGTTTGAATTATGCTCCTGTTTTTATTTCTAGTCCTTAAAGGGAAAGCAAAACGCCATTATTTTAAAGATAACTGTCTTTTGTGTTACGATAAAATATCAGAATCGGTGTGTGTGCTGAACGGGAAACTGTATCGATTGACGTTGCCATCATATCTATTTGACATATGAAACTTAAGGACGGAAGTTCGTAGTTGAACACTTTTGTTCGGAAATGAACAAAATGTTTCAACGAATCAGTTCTTATATTAAACTTAGTGTTTGGTAACCTGATGACTTGTGTAAATTTATGTAAAAATTTTTACTTAAATTTACCATTAGACTTTTTTCAATTTTACAATCACCTGCGTTAGTATTAACCGCTTTTCTTAAATTTTGCGGGCAAGAATTTATCAGAAAACGGTAAATATGCTGTTTTTTTATCTCGTTTGCTTAAATGGACTTAAAAACGAAAATGGCAATTTTAAAATGTTTCTAATGAAGAAAGCTTGCCCTTAAAACGTTAGATACTTCAGCTAAATTTAATCAAAATAATCTTAATTGTTAAGGGACAAGAAATCTTTAAAAAATCGTTTTCGAAAATGATTTATGTTTTTTTTTAATATTCGCAGTTTGTTACACCTTTGTATAAAATTTCAGAAGGTAGACTATGACCGTTATTTATTTCAACATTATATTTTATACCATTAGGGTGTAAGAGGGGGGGACATATGTCCTTTTGACCTATTTTATCATTTTTTAAATTTCAAATCCACAAAAAAAACTATTTAGAATTTTTTTTAGGTCCCGTTAGACATTTTTTCCAATAGCACAACAACCTGTGCTATCATTGGATGTTTTTCTTAAATGCCATGGCCAAACAAACTCCTCTTTTATTTCATTCTTTAAATAGGCTTTGAAAAACTTAGGTTCGAAACAGCACTTTAAAATTTCTTTAACGCATTCATAGCTTGTAACATAGAGAAATAATCACGGTAGACCCCCAAGACCTTAAGGTACTCTCATAGCCGGCGAACCTGCAACCAGCGAAATAGGGCGCTTGAAAGGGCATTGCTCTCTAAAGAATTGCTTTAAACTGATATTTTTCAAATAGAAAACTAACAAAAATCCAGAATTCTATAATTTGACAACTTCAAATCCATCATTTTTAAAAGCTTTGTGATATTTAAAATTCGCTTAGTAATTCACACAAGTCGCTACGAATCCGTTTTAAAATTAGCGAGCTGCGAATTTCTTGACAGAAGTTGTGTAAATTTATTAACCTCTCTGAAGTTGGCAGGATAATTTTAACGTAAATAATTTGCCCTAAATTATCCGTGAAATTACAAAATTTCCGGCGACATTTTTTTAAAAATTGTCCTCATAACTGTTTTTTTCACGTGAAGTTAGCAGCGCCAAAGTCATATCTCGTAAACCAAAGCGCGTAGAGACTTCAAATAAGCTTATAATATCCGTAGACGATCCACCTAAAAAAATAATTTGGCATGAAATTAAAAAAAAAAAAAAAAACTTTTTCACTGAATATATCACTTCACTTGAAGTTAGCAGTTACGTGGATAATTTTGAAAAACATGTCGCGGAAATTTTTTTGATTTTACGGATAATTTACGCCAAATTATCCACTTATGAAACAACGATAAGTTAAAATGGTCCTGCCAACTTCAGAGAGGTAATTTATTATGCTGTTGTGTCAATTGAAGATTATTTAATCCTTAAAAGATTTCTTATTTAATCCTTAAAAGATTTCTGTGCTGCGATTTTCATTTTGAAAAAGTATTTTGGATTTGTTCGCCAGTTCGCTGGTCGCAAGTAGCAAGCCGGATGTGAAAGTACGTTAAAAGCATAGGATCGAGACCGAATTGTGAGACGAATAAGCAATGTCCGTCCGTCCGTGTGTCGGTAGTTTTTAAGCTTTAGATTTTGAGCTAGGAACTTGAAACTTGATATCTTTTGTTTTTAGGTCCCGAGGCAGTACAAGTGCAAAATTTTTTGAAAGCCGCCCATTGACATGCCCACTTTACTTATTAACATTAAAAATCAAATTTGTCGTAAGAAATTTAGCTGAAATTTGGCATGCGATATACTGGCTTAAGTGTATTCTGATTGGCGTTTCAAAAAAAGCAAAAACCCCCGCATGTAGGCGGGGTCATATTTTATTTATGGTTACGGTTTTATTCGATATCTTTGCTTTAAATCCAAAAAACTTGGACTTAGAAATGTTCATATGTTATGTGCGTATGCTATCAACTGAAATGACAAAAAAAAAGTTTGCCACGCCCACTTTTGGGGGCGTTTTTAAATATGACCAACACGCGTATTCCACATCTGATATCAACAAAAAAAACAATGTTATTTAGTTATGAAAAGGGGTTGATCCCACTCCCTCCTTTTAGGAAGGAGATTCTTAACTCATAAATTCTTACATAAATTAAAGTTAATGGAAGCAAAAATTTAGCAAGCAAGATTTGACAGTGGTTAATTGGGATGGGGTATCCAACGATTCCCCTAAGCGGATTGTAACCTTCCCACTGGTTTTAAGTTAAATCTCAGAAGGTTTTGAAACTTTAAATTTCGCTATAATTTTCCTAAAAATTTTGGACAATATATGATACGTGTGATTTTTAAACCCCATCTCATAGGATAGGAGGTATATTAAGTTTGTCACAAAGTTTGTAACACGGTGAAATAATAATGAAAGACCTCCAAGGCCTTACGGGCATACGATCGAGACCGAATTCTTAACCGAATAAGCCATGTCCGTCCGTTCGTCTGTATGTCACATGTTTTTAGGTCTTAAGTTTTGAGCTGTGGTGCTGAATTTTGGTACGTAAGGTTCACGTCATGCGAAACAGTACAAAGACACGCCCACAGTCGGTCTAAACTACCTCCAGAGCTTTGAAAACTGTAAGACGTTCTAAAAGGCTAAAATTTGACATTAAGCATCTCCTATAGTATGACACAAAAAAGAAAAATTTTATTGGTAAACCTCCTCCTACATTTGGAGGCAGAATTGAAGAAAATCTTAAAGTTTTTCAGAAAAACGTAATTTTAAAGCATGAAACAAAAATATTGGCAGGTAAGGTTAACGAGATTCCAGCTTTCGTTTATACAAAGTTTTTAGCCACGCCACCTTTTAGAAGTCGATTTTTCAAAAATATTAAATTTGAACACAAAAAAAAAATGCATCTACGAACACATGTACATTAAGCGTAGCTTGGAAATATCTGTTAATCTGTTAACGTTGACAGTTTGTAATAAGGGGCGGTTGGACCACTCCTTTCCCCGAAGTTTGCACTACTTATAAATTTCCAAAAAATAACAATAACATCAGTATTTTACAATGCGGGATAGGATGGGGTATTCAACGGTCCGTTTGACGGACTGTAACTTCTGCGTGTAAAATGTTGCACTTATTCACTGGTGTTCATATAACTTCTTTTCGTAACTCCGGAAATAAGGGGACACACACACGTTTTTTCATGCATTTTTGCGTTTTTTTTTTTTTCGAAGTTATGTCGAAACGGCAATATTAACACGTATACATACGTGTATTGTATTCAAAAGTTATTTAATTAATTTGGATTAAGTTAATTCAAAAGTTATAGCCTCAAACACTTTGAAAAACGTCATACATTTTCAACTTTTCATGTCTCAAAATCCAAAATTTGATTTTTTCGTTGAAGCTCAGTATTTACTTAAGTTTTGTTTTTCTGGTTCTTGCCTGCTTAATTTGTTAAAAAAAAAGTATTGAAAAATATTTAATCCACTTTCGGCCTTTCACCGGACGGCACGTTCAGACTTAGTCTAGAGATCGATTAGTCCTCTCTATACATTATTAGAGATGTTCCTTCGATTATTCCTTCGGCAAACCTCGTCGATACCCCTCCAGAGAAGATCCTTGTCTTCCTGACTACCTGCGGAGTGAAAAGATGACTCAAGGATGACTCATCTCGGAAGGCAGACGAGGTCCCTTTTTGAAACGCTCTTTTTTAAAGCCTTAGCAAAGGTTCTCCCGACTAACAATCTAATTGAATGTAATCTTATGTCAGTTATTGAAATTGGTCTTAACGCGATTGAAAAAAAAGGAATGCTTCCTTGGTTTTTCTCAAAATAATTAGTAATAAATTTAATAAGGTTTTTTGTCTGAACCGACATCAATCGAAACACTTAAACTTTACTATACTATACTTGCTACTTTTACGACACTTGGAAATATGT
This sequence comes from Neoascia interrupta, assembly GCA_947623515.1. Taxonomy (NCBI): domain Eukaryota; kingdom Metazoa; phylum Arthropoda; class Insecta; order Diptera; family Syrphidae; genus Neoascia; species Neoascia interrupta. The sequence continues at coordinate 215,760,450 of OX392463.1, read as the reverse complement.
ATTTCAACTTTTCAATAAAAGAAGTTTCGTTACCGTTTAAATTTACCGGGTCCCTAACCCCACCAATATCTTGACCCAGCTGAAATTGTATCCTCCACCTAATGCATTTTTCGCACGCATTTTTCAAAATCTATGCCGTGTCATATTCACCGAACTCCACACCACATCGAATCACCTTTAGCAACTTGACACTTGTATTGCAGGGAACGCACGCAACGCACATTCGATTGCAAATTCCAATTCAACTGCAATGGAATGGATTTTGATTGCGCCCGTGCTGAAACCCGATCGGAGACAAATTCAAAAAAAGAAGGCCAACATAATGTTCATTTAACCGTATAATGATTTTATTGGCCATGGAGTGCAGCGGAAATCGGGAAATTGCTGGCCTATGCAGGGCGAGTAACCGCAGCTAAACGCGCACAACGCACAATAACCTCCTTTCTTGGCCTAACCTCAAATGGCTAAGCAAACACAAATTGAAGAAAAGAAAAACACAACACAGAAATGGAAAACGCAAACATATAGAAATCTGCATAGGCAGGGATCTTTAATTACAGTTACAATGAACTTTACGATTTCCCATTAGTGGGCAATTTGAATCGGACGTTTTTCCAGTGTTCGACGATGCATTGCTGAGGCTGCGGTTTCACTCAACAGAAACACCATCGAAGCGTTCAAAGATGCATCGAGAGCGCGTTCAGCGCTCAATCGAATCCCGATCGCATTGGAATTGTTTCGCATTGCAATCCTGACCTAGACCCGCACAGCGGTTGCTCTATGTCACACGATAGACAGCTATGCCCACACTGCGGTCATGGGTGGAGTACTCGCAGATACTCATAATTAAATTCCAGCCATTGAATGTGCGGTGGTAACACGAGGCCGGAGGTACACTTTGCCTGCGGATCGGGTGTCGTCCTGTTCGAGCTCTATGTTGGCGGTCGTTCGGCTAGCGAGGTGAATGTCAGTAGCAATCCGAGGTAATGTGATGCTCTGCCCCAACTGAATTACATAATGTCGAGGGGGGTAATTGCTGGATGCCAGGTGTCTTCTCTGTTTGGAGGCCGCCTCTTTCGCAGCGACATGTCCAGTTGTTTTGCTGTCCGACTCGCAAGACATGTACACCGTTTTGTTTTTGTCAAATTGCGTTTCATTTAATTGGAAACTTTGACATTTGCACACTGGATACCACTTTGCTGCTGCTGACTGTCACCACTCAATTGGAATTGGCTCGACGCGCCGTATAAGGTTATGATTTCATTCCGTCGATGTACATAGACTGTTTAAAAATTTCCATTCCACCTATATCGCCTATGTTCCTGGGGTTCCATTAATTTATCCCAACGGAATAGCAGCAATAGCGACCCGAGTGGTCTTCCCAAAAGAACATGCTCCCATTTATGAAGGAATGCTGGCTGGATCGAGTTGAAGCTCTTGTGGAATAGTTTAAATTTGATTGGCCACCAAATTTGGAGCGACTTTAGTCTTTGTGTGTGGCTGCAAGCTAGAGGTCGCGGGATGTCGCAGTTGTCGTCGTCTTCAAGTCTACTTATGGACCTGTGCTGATTGGTTTAGTGTCCACTCTCTGGGATGGCGAAGATGGCCATCTGCTATTGATAACATGACGGCACTGGCAAGGGAAATGTTGTGCGACAACATTGTTTACAATTGACAATGGACAGTGACGTGTGTACTTGACGACAGTCGTCTGTCACGATGGGAATTTCTATGCAGAATTCGATCTGGCAAGGTGTGGTGTCGAATGGAAATTGCTGGCAGGGCAGTAATCATAGTAACACATCAAGGCGTCGTTTTTTGGAAGGCAATGTGTCAGGCCTAAACGAGAATATTTTGTCTCGAATAGTTCGTTGCTGTTTTTGGTAAAACAGGGTCGGCTTTAAAGGGTATATTTATGGCAGACACCTTGGTGGAATAATTTTGGACTTAAAACCTGTTTTAAAATATTTAAAGCACTCAATCACTTCGTTATTTTTTAGGATACACAACTGCGTATCCCTTTTAGTTAAACCTCCATATAGAATTCACTTACGACTTGATAGGTTAAGTTCAAGTTTTCCCAATGCACTTATAGCACTCTAAAGTGTCTTGACAAAAACTTTTGAATAATTCAGACTAATGACCAATTTTTTGAGCTCTTGTAAAAGATACCATAAAAGTGCTAGAGCACATGTCGGTAGGTGAACTCGCTAAAATGAGCTCAGGTAGAACAATCTTCAAATTGGAAAAAGTCTCTTGTCCAACAAATTTTAAAGATCCATAAATTTTGCGACAAAAAAAAGAATAACAATTTAGCATTATTTTTAAGTTTTTTTTTTCAAACGTCACCGACAAAAGTCATGAACCATAAGATCATAAGGTCTTGAGCCCCAGATATTTGACCAGTGGGTTTCGCGATAAATTATATTGGCCATTGATTGCTCATCAGAGGGTGAGCCAATATTATTCCACCCAGACAGATTTTTCGACAAACGTCGACGATAAACTTATAACTTTTGCTGTAAAAACACAGCGCGAATTATAAGTGTACCAAACACGGATGTTCAATTCGAACATATTAATCCGCGAATGGATTTTTATGCTGTGACCAGCAGTTATTGAAAAAATGTATTTGCAGCAGCTATTTCTCAGGAAAAAGTCATGAACAAATACTTAGCCTTCCATAAACCAGGGATGGCGAACCTTTAAAGAGCCTAAATACACGGTTTGTAGTGCCTTTGGGCTGCCAACATGCAGTCTTGATGTTTTCTCATATGGTGTTTCCATCGCACATAAAACAGAGAACAACGTACAAAGAAACAAAGTGAATGCCAAAGTGTTTCTACCGGAAAAGAGGAGATTAACTTTAGTTAAAAGGAGACATGCTGATGTGGTGTAAAATGGCAATGTCTAGTCGTCACGACCTCTGCGCATCTTCCGTGAAAAATGTTAATGTGATTTGGGTGCGCAAAGTCGATAGTTGAACAACTTGATCAACATCAACCAGCAGTATCAACATTAACACCCATCATTCTGTTGCAGTGTGCACTCAGTGTACTTAACTTTTTTGACAGGTCCAATCACATCCACATTCACAGAAAAGTCAACTGTTCTACACATCCCTTGACACAACACAGCTGTTTTGATGACACCCAGATATGTCAAACCGAACGAAAAATCGTGTTGAATTTTTTTGCTTTCTCAAAAATTTCTTTCGTAAAAAAGACGTAATGGCTGATGATAGATGCAACGTTGTGTTAGCTCCTATTGAATTTAGTGTGTTTACGCAGTTTTGTGACATAGCCTTTAAGAAGTCATGCGTGGAAGAAATTTATAACGCGATTAATTTATAATCTCTTCGTGAAGAAATTTAAATTCGTATCTCGTGAATTAGAGGGGATTCAGCGAAAATTTGTCTTAATCGCGGATTAGTGTCCGGTGGGAACAGTTTACTATCTCGACGAAGACAGTTTATGCTGCCACTCAAAGGTGCAATAGAGTTTCTTAGTTCTCAGCACGTCATCTTGCTGAAAATATTTTGTCGCGTATGGTTTCGCTAATGGTTTGTTTTATAAGGCTTGAAGCGGTATTAATCGGAATTTTTTTGTTCGAGCATTCATTTTCAAATATTTTTTTCATTTGAAATTTTTCTTTTTGAAATTATGGCTTTCCATATATCTTGCTACACCTACACACGTTTAGAGTCCGTATACTAAAAGAAGGACCTGAGACTAGCTATGTGATCGCGAAATTCGCATGCTTTTGGTCATTTGGTAATAGAACTTTAACGAGATTGCTCCGAGGTTGGCAAGGTCAACGATCGGTTTATTTTTGTCCTCTATTGGGGAGATAAAGGGGGAACGGTTTGAAAGATATGTTAGCCTCTCCACTGAACGTATTGTGAGCCCCTTTTCTCAAAAAATCATCAAGTCACTACGTCTGATTGTGAAGTCTTGGCAGACTTCGAAACAGCGCCAGTTTCATCTCAACAGTGTCATCTCAGCCGCACGTTAAGTCAAGAGACTTTTAATGTAAGGACTTCCAATCCATGCGATTATTGAGAAAATTTCAACTTTTTGATTTAAGAGTTGATTTCTAACCACGTCTTTAAATCATAGTTTTTATCCGTTTTTTTTTTTTGGGAAAACTTTCCGAAGTGTTGAAAATAATGAAAAGCAGAAAGTTTTTGGCTTGCTCTACACCGATTTTTGTGTCAAGTTTTTTTTTTCGTTTAGTCAACGTGGCAAAATTTCTGCTATATTTTGCTGCTTTTCCCCTTCGGAGGGGTAGGAATAATAATGAAACCCGCTAAAAACCCCGTCTATGATTTATGTTGGCAATTTCCTTAGCAATTGTAAAGTGCCTTTTCTTTCAGTGCATTCTCCCAAACAGATGCGTAATATCAGATTCGGAGAATCTGAATTCATTGGATTCAAGACTCACGGATACGTTCACCGAATCGTACTTACCAGTCAATAAGCCCTCATGCGTTTCCGTGCAGACCTAATCTGGACTTGTGCCAAAGCTTGTGCATTACAGATTTTCCTGTTTTTCCATGTCTCAGGCAATTTCGATTAGAAATTTTCTCTAATCCAACATTGATACATATCAGCAGCTCATTTGAGTAATAGGCTGTGAAAGTGCCTAGCTAAGCCTGATTAATTTATTAAGTATTCCATTTGGCTACGTACACATCGCAATGACTCTATCCGACTAATTGAATTCCGCAATTGCACCAAAACAAGTTAGTAGCTTCTGTTCGGAGTCAAAGAGCTTGTTCGGCAAGACTGCTTTGGATATTTATCAAACGGAAAGTGACAATTAACCCGCGTGTGCATAGTGCAGACACTCAGGTGTGACACTCGCGACGGCCTTTGTGTTGGCCTTTTCTCCAAATAAGGTTCGTCTTTTCACGTGGTACTTTAATTTATCGCATTTGCATTCCTAATTTATTGTCTCGTGTCAAATGGCTGTTCATTTGGCAACTGCAAGTGGTAACCACACGTAAATTGGCATTTCTACTCGTCGCGTTGCTAGTTTGCACTTTGAAATTTTCCCCAAGTAGCGGAGATACTACAGAGAGATACAAAAACCTATCTCTAAGCTCAATTGGAGCTTGATTTTTATCGGTTCACCTTTTGCGGATTAAAGTCGGTCGACGACCAGAAACGCTAACCCAGCTACGCCTGGGAACTGTTCCGATCTCTCAACATGGAGCTGGAGAATTTGTTCGAAAATTATTTCTTACCGAAATCGGTCATAAATCTTTGTTTCGCATGTGCATGCAAGTGGGGCTGTTTTAAATGGTCACAGCAGCAACGGTGAGATCAACACCATGCAGGGTATTATTACGTATTTTGACGCCGCCCGACAGCCCCAACACAGCCAAGATAGACACATTTAGGGCGCCCCTTGCACAAGAAGGTAAAAACATTTTCCACGTTCGCACAAAAAAAAAACCAAGAAAACTGCTTTGGAGTAAATACCTGAATTATAGCAAATTAAAGCGGAAAATAGTGGTAAGCTTGTATATTTAGCAAAAGCATGAGATTGCTTGGTTGTAGATGGAGCTAGAGATGTATGGATAAGATACAGAGACTGGCGGAGCTGGTCTCTGCAGATGTTGAAGCCAAGGGAGTGCGCACAAATTTTGTGTGGAAAAGTGCTTCCGCTGATTGTTTGTAAATATGAATGGTCCTGTTTTTTTTTAAGGTTTTTTATGGGCTTTAGTCGAATTTAATGGGAAATCTACGACGCATTTTTTTAAAGGTTTACGTAAGCGTTGTGACATTATTATATTTATTGAACTTAAGTTTAGTGTAATTCCAATATTTTTCTTTAGTTTTTCACTAATATTTTTCAAGACTCATCACAGGGGGAACCTTAATTATTTTAAAAGCTACGGATTGTTCACTTGCAATGGTTTGGAAGCATAATAAATTAATACGGTTCGTTTAAATGGGATTTCGGATATAAATAGGTACAGCAACTTTGCATTTTTATCCTTATTTGAGAGGGAGAATTGTTAAGCTGAAACCAGTGAATATATTTGCATACGATCAAATTTGCTAATTTTAAAATGTTCCACCATTGGCTGCGTGCTATATGTCTGCGGTATCAGATAGATTAATAGGCTACTCGATTTTTCGTCGGGTATTTAAAAAATTGATGTACACTTTATAATTTTAAACATGAATGTTCTTAAAAATCGAAAAACTAAACAAATGATTAAGTGCATTCTAGGTACCTAATACATGTACATGTCTCCACCGAATTCAAATCCACGAATAAAATTTCCAAATTATCTCCTACCAATTTCGAGATTTACCAATTTAAATCCTCTTGTCAAGTAATCAAATAGAAATCTCATGATAAATCTAGTTCATCCGTCTTTTATGCCATTTTAAGCCTTTTTGCACACCTTTATAACAGTTTCCAGTATAACAAAGGAAATTTAAACTGCCCACATATGCCAGATCTGTCACTACTATATTTTGGGATTTATACAACGCGCTTTTTATGACAAAATGACACCAAAAGAGTGTTTGTGTCAAAATAGTCTTATAGATGCCCGGTGGAGACACATCGGTTGAATTCGATTAATGTATGATAACTATTTGGCTTATAATATTGTGATAACTATGATAATTATTATTTGCTTCGCCCCGAAAAATGGGCGTGGTATGAAAAAACCTTAAATTCTTATTTCGCTAAAATAAGGAGGAAATGAACGTGGATGCTGCTCAGTACTTTGTATATAAAACAGACTTAGTAAATGACATTAACTTGTTTAATATTTTTCCTCTTTTTTTGGCGGTCCGTCCAAAAATGGAAAATGGGCCTCTAATGGTATCCTACTACGTTGTCCGTCCATTCGTGTGTCCGTCCAATAGTGTTGTAACTAATGAACAGTATGATATGAATGACTTACCTGATACAAGAAAGACAAAAATTAGTGTGTCTTTAAATTGCGGAAATCGTCAGAGAACGCATATTAGGTAAGTTTTTTTATGCACACATAACGGTTAAATTTCAGTTTAAACATGAAAATGGGTTTAATGAATTTCAGTACCTACCTGTTCTTTTGCAGGCAAAAACGAAGCTAAGGTCTATTAAAGACTGAACTTTAACGGAAAATTTAGTTTTTGCACAAACTTGGTACACCTTGTACCATGATGATGGCATTGCAAAAGTCTTTAATTCCCTTACCATTTTGTCAACTCGGTTGCTTGGACCGTTCTTTTCAAAAACATGTTTCAGTCCTCGTTATCACTTCCATCTTTAGCGCTCAATACTTAGGTACTCAAAATTTTTAAAGCTGAACTGAACACCGCATTTGAGAAGTTTTTCTTCAATGACTCAACCGCAAGTACCTTGCAGACGTGGTGTCTAAATGTCGAAACCTATCGAAATGCCCGAAATGCTTTGGTTTCCATAGCCACGAAAAATACCTTCTTCCACTTAACGGTTTGGACAACGTATACGAGCCAAAAACAATAGGCCAACTTTCATGTCTGGGCAGGTGCAGGGTACAAAAGTGAGCGTAAAAATTCATGGTTGACTGAAGTATACAAAGCCTTTCAACTCAATTAGAATCTCAAAAAAAAATCTTTCAAATCCTGCTATTCAGAATTCTAGTAATGTTTTAAAAACACGTATCACATGCATGTTGACAATGTAGTAAAATACATTGACATCTAGTATGTCAATAGTAAAATATGTACAGGGAACGTAACGTCCTTCACATTCACTTTATTTTGTTTAAAAAAAATTAAAGTGAGAAGTTAGCTTGAAAGTTAAGCTGAATTCAGATGTCGAATTTAGAAAAGCATAATTTTTTAGCAGAAAAGCAGAATTTCAAGCCACTTTCCTCACCAATTCACCCTTATGTGGAATCCCGATTATGTTATTGCAATTCGGCCAATAAGCTGCCTTTAACATACTGAAGAGCTCCTGCGCTCCATGAAAACTCTAAAAACGGCATCGTCCAAAAAATTTTGTCAGTGTATCTACTCACAGTACCCACTGTTTCTGGTTTTACATATCTTTTTAAGGACAATTAATCTAACAAAAATCTCTTGAGTCACACATACACTTTCACCGCGCGACACCCATATACGGCCGCCCAATCAAGGCTCACTAACGAAGGACGCACGATTAATTGCAAATTGACAAGCTGCCACTCGCAGTGGCATTCACTGGGAATTTGTCCACCGTGCGTCAGCCGATTACCGACACATAAATGTTTGGATAAGTTTCTTGTTAACGCGATCGTTTACATGGACGCCGAGTTTATCTCGCACAAATATGGCGGGCCTCTGCGACTGAGCCAAGGAAATCGAATTTGATCTCAGCAGGCCCGAATTGAACGATGAATCAGTCGGCAAATAAAATCAGTCATGTGCCGCATCAGGAGGACCGCAAACCGGACTGCGAACCGCCGCAATTATGATTGTATCTCAAGATAAGCACTCGTAATGGATAGCGAACACACAGACAGCATCGGAGCGGTGCGGTGTACCTGTCTAATGAAATTCATTTTGCAGAATTTTAATTCCACAATAACTTGGTTTTATGTCCTCGATAGTGATCTTAACAGCTTCCAAGGATTCTGTGCGATGCGGTTGGCTTCAGGTGGGCGCAAGCAATCAGATGGATGATGGGTTGGTCTTTCGAAAAATTTACTTTCTGCTAAAGCTCCGCATCAAAGCAAGTATGTGTATCCCACGTAAGTCGAAAGAGGTTACTCGACCACTTGACATAAAATCTAGTGAAATGACAAGTCGCGCGCCGAGAGAGAGAGTGTCCAAGTGTCAAATCCAAGTGTTGTTCACAGTCCAAAATGTGTTGTTGTGTCTGCTGAAGTGTCCGACTCATGTTTTCTACACCTGACGCGCGCACAATCATAGAAATTGGATCATTTGCTTTGGAGTTTATTAGGAGAAAGGCCGGGCGTACACCGTAAAAGCTGACCTGACCTTCCAAGCCCACGAAAAGGCAATAAATTCTACTGGATTAGAAAAACAAAAAGAGCCACAAAGCTGTCGATTAAAATTCAAAACAACAGCCGAAGCAGGCCGTTTGTAGTGTGCTCAACGGCATGATGCGTTTTCCAACAGCCAGAGCGGACAGTGGAGCTCGGACATAGCACGATGCGTTTCGGGAAAACTTCAACTAACACACAGCTGTGTCTTATCTTCACGCGAGTAATTTAATTAGATGAGTTTATTAATTACAGGTTGCGAATGATGCCAGGAATTTCTATGGAAGCTATGCGCCTGCCTGGCTCCAGCTTGGTCTATCCAAAGCGCACATCCAGCTGCGCACTGCACATTACATATTCCGCACAAGTTCAGAGGCATTCGATGTGTACCCTGACTTTGGCATCATCGAACAAATTTATTATGACTGCATTACATTATCAATAAAACTGTTTTGACCACCCACGGTGTGATGTGTGGGGCTGCAGCGCTGCAGCAGCACTCCATAATTGGGGAGTTCTGTAAGCGGAAATCGAAATGGTTTACAATAGGGCATCGCCATTTAAGACTGGCAAGTGGCCTTAAATTACGAAGGCAAATAGTAGGTACGTGTCCTGTTTAAATAGCTCTTTTTAAGTGCTTTCAATATACGATTTGCTTTACAACTTTGGGTAGGTATTTGTTGCATTAACCAACTGAAGCGGATTCGAGAATAGTTAAGTTTAATTACACAAGACTGAATGACACGACACGACATAAGGTGTTAAATTGGTCGACATAAATTCTGTAGATCGTCTTTGCAATAGCTTTTCAGTGCTGGACGCGGAGTCCAAAATTCTTGGAGAGCGACAACCACAAACAGTGTCTGTTGTCCATTGTATAAGAACTTTGACACAACTTAGGTAGGTATAGGTACCCTACAACAGTTTTGTGGTCCCTAGTGGAAACACCAGGAACGCACAAAAAACATGACTCTTGTACAAATGTTCCTGGTCATTAGAAAAAACGTTAATCTTCAAACTAATCAGCTAGAAGCATTTCCTTAACCAACTAGATGAGAATAGTTTTAGTCCGTCTAAACTTTCGCCATTCAATTGCCTCCAGGAAGTTGTTCATAAATAGTCCTTAAAAGACGTAATGCGCATAGCACGACAAAAATAAACAAGCGTCGCAGCTCTGACAACATCAAACAGCATTCCTTGCCTCTAGGTGAAGGTACCTGGGCCCAATGACAATACTTTCACATACTATGGTGCCTTTAAAGCTGTATACGGTATACCCAACCCATACATTAGAGGCATACGCATTTTATCCCCTTTTGTGTCCAACCAATGCAGGATTTCAATCTGAACGCAACAAATGGGCTTATCGCAAAGTCGCATCTACGTGTAATGTGTGTATCCCCGGCAAGTATCCCTTTGTAGGAATCTCAGCTTCCGCTTAACATACAGTCCGAACACAGCCCACATCCAGGGAAACAATTAAATGACCGCAAGCGAGGGAGAAGACAGTGTGCTTCGGCGAGAACCTTTCTTCCTTGAGGTGCCGTAAGAAATTGATGGACATTAAGATACGACTTGTAGGAACGCTTGGACAAAGCAGAAATTTATCCAGCTTATAGCATAGGAAAACGCGGCAGTATAAACACTACTTATGGTGTCCTTAGATGTCGGATTGTTAAATAGCAAATTACAAATTAAATCAAATTCAGAGATGCGCACTTAATTTAAACCCGGAATTGTGTTTTTTCGAAAATACCCCGGGGCTTTACAATCGAATGAAAAATAAGTATAGAAAAAATCAAGCTGAATGCAAATTTATAAGACCAGAACCATAAAAGACGATATCAGATGTCTAGAGAACTTTATAGCTTTGTTAGAATCCGGAAGAATACTGACCTGAAATCGTAAAAAGAGTGCAAAGACATTATTTCAATTAAGAACAGTTCTTCGTTTCTTAATGAGCACTTATGACAAGTAGCAAATGTACTTTCTTTTACAAAAACATTTGCAAGTGCACTACCTCGCTAATTAGCAAAATAAAATAAATAACTTTACTAATATTAAAGTTAACTGACAATCGTTAAAAATAAAGTACAAAATTGGACAATCACTTTAGTCGTCTGACAACACTTTCTCTGTTACCGCCCGGCACTCGCCTCGTACAGGAAATCCATACTAGGCTCCTACTCCTACGACTGCCTAAGCGATCTTAGTGAAACACCGGTCAGAAAGCTACTAAAACTCATTGAAAAGACTGGCTGGCTGTCTGGTCAACCTACTCCCTTGGTCATATACTCACGTGGCGGCACAATGGGCCTACTTTTTGGCCTAAGTCCATTTAATAAGCCACTATTCTACCTACCTTTGTCGTTTGACGGTGATTTGGTTAGTTTTGAGTTTTTTACATTGTTTTTTTTTTTATTGAATTTTTACAAACGTTTTTTAACTTTCTAGTAATTATATTCCTCTAGCAATTCTGGACTGCAATTTAATGACATTTAGCTACTTTTTCTCAATTATCCTTCACAATTAGGTCCAGTTTTTAAGTGCTGAGTTAAGCCCAGATTAAACCAAGATCTGCTTATCCCGAAACAAAATGAATCTAGAGTTAACCCATCGAACAGTTTTTCAGTGCAGAGTTAGAGTCTCCCCCAACTCTCGAATTTATTGGCCCTCCCAGCTCTCACCTCACATAGAAAAACACAGGAGAAGAAGTTCGAGTCATTTTCAGATGTCACTTTTCACAGAAACACGCAAATCTATTGACATTTTGCATAGAAAAAACATTCAGTTGAGCCGAGATTAACACACCAAATTTGGCGAGTAAACTCGAGATGAATCCCGGATCAAAATTCACTGAAAAATTAATTTCTAGGGTTAATCTCAGCTTAACTCAGAAACTCGGATGATCTCGCACTGAAAAACTGGCCCTTGTATGTCAACTACATCCGTTTCCGAAAACCGAACTTGTCGAAGTACAGTTTTCTTTACTTTTTCTGGTCGCACGGTCTTGGACATGACCTTCACTTCTGTCATGTTTGACAGGAGTTTTAACTCTCGTAAGGCTTTATATAACTCAATAAAAAATGTCCGATAAGAAGTTTCTAACGCGGTTGAACTCTGAAGCATCGCCTCCACAACGGGCTCTTTCCGACTAGGATTGTCTTAAGGTCTTTCGTGGTACTCCTTGAAAAAGCTTCTCCAAAGGAAATCAATTGCATCAGGGCAAAATTTTCCGATCAAATTATGCTGTTTGCAAATAGTCCAGTCAAATCCTTTCTGGGAGTGCCTAATTCGGGAAACAATACAGAATACAGAAACCAAAAAACGATTCTAAGATATGAATTTATAGGTAATTTAGTCTTCTTTGTTTTGCAAATCTGTTTTTTTTTTTTAATAGTTATGTACTTAAGTTACTTAAGTACACTCGGACAGTTCTCGTTTGGTGTCAAATTTTGTTCACCACAGGGCGGTGGAAAAGGTGCCATATTGTCGCCTATCAAAGTTTAAGACGTTTCAATAAATTGGTTGACGCCGTAAGAAAAAGATTTTGAAGGTTTTATAAAGCTTGAGTAAAACTAGGTTAAGTCATGATGAGTATAAGATGCAACTTATGCCAATTTCACAATCGGCGCGTCAGCGCCAAACTAGTCATCTACCCTCAACGGGGGACTGGAAAAAAGTTTGTTTTGACTGCAACATATTTGCAAAATTCATGTATATCCTTCAAAAGCATGTATACCTTTCAGCCCTAAAAAACCGTCTTATTACCAGCAAATGTCAAGATAATCTTCGACTGCGGGTTTTAAAATTCGAAGTACCTAGTTGATAACGCTGCCATTATGAGTGAATCACCCCTACATTGTCCTTAATTGCAATTCACGGGCCAACTCGCACGAGACTTTCGCTTGTCCTCTCGCATCCATTGTGAAACAAGTATGACTTACAGAATGTTTCCAAGCTCAGTTTTTTTAATAAATTCGAAAAATAATGTCGGGCCTCTCAACCGACAAGCAAAACTTATAGAATAGCTGCTGGGGTTACCTGGCCTTCCATCTTACCTGTTGACGGTGACTGTCCTGTCGCTTGTTGAAATAGACCCTAACACTACAAAACATATTCGCGGAATATTAGAACATATAAGTTTATTTAACTTTTAAAAAAAAATCCAATTGAAGAATTTAAAAAAAAAAATTCTGATAGTGAATCCCCTGGGTTAATGTCAAAAATCAGCTTGGGGCAAAATTCTTTTGACAAAATTCTGGAAATGCAACTTTTACAAAGCGACACAGTAAAGTATATATCTGGAATGGGGTGCCGCAACACTCTGCCTGTTTCCTTTTTTGTCATTGCGTTTCTTCAAAAACATCATAAGTATGGACTTTTAACGACTTTTCTGCACTTTTTATCTGCACACTATATGTCTCCGCCTATTTTTGTGGGCGTGGCTTAAACCAAAGTGTATTTTTAAATCAAAAAGCAGGGTTTTCGGTCCAAAATTGATGTGACAGCATTGCATAAAGCATCTAAAGGTATAATACTTTTTACCCAGCCCACTTTTTCGAGGCGTGGCAATTTTATTTTTTAGGCAGGGTATGATGCTTTAAAAAAGTGGAAAGTTTGCTTTTTAAGAATTAACAATTTTTTTTTTTGCTTTAGAAATGAATAAATAAATAGAGTGGCCTAACAGCTCGAGGTTAACCAGGGCCAACTTCTCAACAATGTATGCTGTGTGCGTTGATTTCTTCACATACAGGGGGACCTACAGTTTTTTGCCGAATACGAACGGTATTTTGAGAAGTTTTTCCAGTCAAATGATACTTTCGGGGGGCTTGTCAGACCCTCGCGGAGGTGCGGACCGTAAAAAAGAACGAGTCTTTTTTTGACGACGGTAGGATTCAAACCAAGACCTCCGGCGTAGTAAGCACACTAACCACTACGCCACGGCGCCGACGTTTATTTTTGCTTTAGTGAGAACTTTTTAACCAGAATTATGACCTGCTCCCAATTGCAAAGAATTCTTGTCCAATAAAAATAAGGATTTTGAATATTTTAGTACTCGTACTAGTTGTTTCTAGGTGGAAATGAAGCTGATGAATGAGTGCTTCTTTTGCATACCTTGTAGATTGCGCAGAACAAGCATCATTCGTTCTACTTTGTGATCTCACGCTGTGATTTTATATGTACGAGAATCGAGATGTTACTCGTTTTTTACGTTTACATTTAGTGAAAATTTTCCAATTTGTATTTTCGCTGCTGTCTATGCTGTGTAATCACACGTAAATCCATTGAAATTGCGAACATCGGGATAAATTGTCAGAAATTTAAAGCTTTTCACATCAAACGTCAATAAGGCAAATTTTGAAATCGATACAAGCAAGTTTTGTGTAGGATATCAAGGATTTTTGTTTAGGTTTCTATTTGATAGATTTATCACCCCTCCCGTTGAAGTGTATCATTTTTGACCATTCTGGCGCATATGTCAAGCTGAATTTGGCCTTGGTCCGTGCTATGTTGAGCTTCAACACAAAATAATTAACTTGTCAGATTTTTGCCGACTTTGATAAAATATTTTCATAAATTTAACAGTTTATCCCACCTTGTCTCCAGAGATAACGTAATGAAATACGAGTACATTAAACGCTAACAAGCTGTGCCTTGGCCGTTGATTATAAACCCAGCGGGCTTGAAATTCCTACAAGGGAAAATACGTTTTTTATTCGACTTCTCTATCAACCAAAGTGCGGTGTATACATACCAACACTAACTGCTGACGCCGAATAAAATTGGTCTTGCTAAAAGGCAAATTAATTAGCTGCCTTTAACGTTTTAAGGCCAAAAATCAAATTCAACCATTTTATTGTTTCAGCACAATACCTTAATCGTGTTAACCCAAGAACAGCAGACCCAGCCTGATGTCTATGCATTTTTTTAGTTCTTAGTGCGGACACAAGCAATATAAAAAGATACATTCCTTTTTTTTTTAATTCCCTGCTCTACTTTGGTTATGACCAAGTGCCCACCTCGTCTTCGCCATTTCTTATAAAATAATAAGGTACAAAACGCCAGATTTACGACTACATGAGTTCGGCACAGCAAGCCTCTTTGGGGTATACACGTTCTCATGCTGGAAAAGGTGCTTCGAGGGGGAAGGAAAACTTGGCTCCTGCTAATTAGAGTGTTAAAGTTTCGGACCTAATTAAAGTAGGTTCGACTGAACACACACAAGTGGGCGGCTGCCGAATCGACCTCTTGTAAGGTGGAGGTTCTCTCGTTCCACAAAACGCAGGAGTGTAATGGCTTAACAACTACCGTAATTGCAGGTAAAAGTCATTAGGACTACAGCAATTTGTTGATTCGACGTCTTTGAGAGGTCTCCTCAATTAATTAGATGGACGTGTCGAAACTTATGTGAGTTCGATCAATCGAAGTCAGAGCAATTTGAATAAAGCCCGCCACACATTTTTCCCGGCTCCAGCCAATAAATTCAGCCACTTATATCGGTCCTCGGCGACGAGCCCTTCTTATCGCTGGAAATTTGCCTAAAAATGCGTTTGCCTTCCAGAAATCAATTAGCATCCAACGGCGGCACCGCAGTTCCACGGAAATTAATTCATAGCCGCATAATGAACGCGAGACACATGTCCAACCATGCAGCCGAAGATTAACATGCAAATGACCTTTAGATCGAAGCTGATTCCGATGATTTAGTGACACCACATCTCGGGATTCTATGGTAATTTGGTTTCTTAATTAAAAATTTCCTCCATTCTGGTTAATTCGTTGCGGCCGGCGGCAGAGCCAGCACACCTGACCGTGTGCACTCTCCCATCAGGGCATCTGAAACACCTGATCGGACTGAGATGCCACTCTTCCGCGTCCGATGAGTAATTGCCAGCTAGGGTCCAAGTTCATTCGAGGAATTAATCATATTTCGCGCAGATGGCATTTGAACGCGCCCAGGACACCAGTGCAGCCGGCCATCTGTGTCGGATTGCAGCGAGCCTAATCTTTTTATCGTCATCGGGTCTTATTTATGACGCCTTGTGCTCGTGTAATGGTGATCTGTGATTACGAAATTCACTAACGTCTTCCTGGCCACACACGGCTCAGGTTTTCATGTGGTGCGCAAAACCCCAAGACTGTCGGAATTTAGCCGCCGCCGCCGAACACGGGAATCTTTGTCAGCGTTTTGTTGCTACCTGTGTGCGCGATAATGACTTCATTCTGGAAATTTATTTCGCTGTTCCCATTCATAAGGCTTGAGTGTCACCTAATCGGATTAAAATTTATTATGCACAGTCTTGCGTAAGCTTTTAGATATCACCGCGCTGTCTGACAATAGGCATGACAGAGGCGGTCATCGATTTTTTATTGTCTGAGGACACGACCACGCATGTGGTACGCGGAAGGTGTGTGCAAGTGTGTTCTTTGAAAATCTCTGTTTTATCAAGACGTTTTATTGGCGGATTAGCGAACGTGTTGAGCAGCCCAGCTTTTGTGATTCCGATCGTAGAAGGTGTTAATGAGTCGCGCGGTTAGATCGTTTGAGGGGCGAAAATTACTGCAACGACTTAATTAGCAGCTCAGCGCTAATTGTCGACGAAGGTGGCATATAAATTGTTGAGTAAATTGAAATGGATTTTATTGGGCTGCCTGCAAATGGGAAATTATCGACTTTTGTTAGGACACATCCTTATGTGTAAGGAGGTCGGGAGTAAGGGCTGGCTTATGGCATTCTTCCGAAGGTGAACGTGACATTAAAAAGATTTGTAAATGTCATACAAGTGTGGGTGTATCGTGTCCAAATGGGGACGGTACAGAGAAGATGACGAATGTCTGAAATACCTTCATTCCGGTTTTAGTTGCCGGCGCTACGTGCCGCACACCTGATGCAAAAATTCAAATCTCGCGACATGAACCGGCCACTATACTAATTTTTGTTGTGGGCTTCTTTGAGTCAGAAACATTGCTCCAATACAGCTCCTCTGCGTCACTCAAAAAAAATCTGTCAATCCTAGGACAAATCGAGGTTCGTTGCCTAGCTTCTGTGTTTCTTATCGAAAAACCTGCTGACGAACGTCATTTTTTAATGAGCTCACACTTAGGCTTTATTTTTGCATATTCTCCGCAGTGATCATTGCGAGAACCTTTCTTCATTTGCAACGCAGTCCTCGGCGACTGCAGCTCCATCCTAATGAAGAGCACTAATGAAAACGTGTAATGAAGATAAGCTCGACCCTTAACAGACTGGATCTTCGGCATATTTTTCGCCCCGTCTGAGACCTAATTGCGTGTTTTGCCATTAATTGAATGCTCATCAAAAGCCAGACACTATTTACAAGCCAACATCATTCGTCAAAATGAGTTCACATATGAACAGAGAAGGGCCGCCCCCAGCAGCACGGCGGACCACTATTTCCGCGATGTAAACGCGACTAATGGACATTCCGCGCAGTTAATTTAGTCCCATAATTGCATGCACGCTCCCGAAAGAAGCAGCCCTCCACGCAACACACTCCGTGTGGCATAAGTCAAGTGCGGATTCCGTTTGCGACACATGCACGAGGGCTCCCTGCGCGGCTCTACGCATTAAAACAAAAGAGATTTGCGAGGGTCAGTTGCCCTAAGTTAGTCTAGTCCCTAGTTTTTTGCTGGCCGTGTGTACAGTTGCACGCAATGCAATATAGCAACACTGTGAATAATTTAATTGTTTGCTGTCACAGCATTCCTTTTCTTTTTGCCGATCATAGCATGCGCAAGAAGGACTCCCCAGTGCAGCGTGAATTCCCACAGAACACACGACAAGAGGAGCTTATTAAGCCGGACCACTTCCTGGTGTGTTTACTCATCACAGCGAAACACTACACCGCGGGAGGTGCCCCAAAATTATTTCCACTTGTCACGAGGCAATTTCCCAAATGCTGTGAGCTCGAAAAGACCAATCTCCCCTCATCGTGCCGTCTGAATGGAGGAACCTCCATTTGACTAGAGAGAAATTGGTGGCACTTTGACTTTGACATTCGAAAATTGCACAAATCACACAACTCAAACCCGACGGGTTTGATCGGTGCTTGATGCGCGTATCCTTACAGCGAGTATATCTAAAATTAATACTCATGTTGTTTATTCCAAATATGGCTGCAACATTTGTGTGGCTGAGTAATTTATCTCAAAGTTAGAGCCCCCTCCAACCGCAAAAGGAAAACATTGTACATATAGCAACCTGCCTGACACTCGGGCAGGATATTCGTAGCATGTATTCGCCTTGCTTCGCTGTCGGAATGTTGACACGAATACTGACGCTTAGAGCAGCAGGGAAAACTCATTTGCCATTGATTGCCGCAGCCAAATATGTTAAAGGAAATGAGACCTATCAGCCATTAGGGATTGTAATTTATTTAAACTTGATTTTGACTAATGTACTTTGAACCGCTAAACGCTGGGTAACAGAGGCGCCCTCAGAGCCTTCTCGTGTTGTTTTTGGCGGAAAATTAATTAGCTTGTCTGTGTCGTGTTTGGTTAGTTGTCGCGAATCGATTTCGAATCGCTTTATTTAGTCAGCTTTGTGGAAGAGGATTTGGCATTTCAGAATAGACTAGTTAATGAGGAGCATGATAGAGGAAGAACCATAGGAAAAGCATACCCAAGAAATTTAGGTATTGGTTTACACTGATTGAAATAATGTTTTCCATTTACCGAGTAAACGGTACCTACAGCTTAAAAATTTGAAATCCAGCTTTTGAATTCAACTTATTTTTGTACCCCATCCCAGGAGGTATATTAAGTTTGATTTATAGTTTGTAACATAGAGAAATAATCACCGTAGACCTACAAGACCTTAAGGGCATATGATCGAAAATTGTTAGTCGAATGAGCTATGTCCGTCCGTCCGTCCGTGTGTCGGTAGTTTTTAGGCCTTAGGTTTTGAGCTAGGAACTTGTCTAGGAACTTATCTATTCTTTCTAGGTCCCGAAGTAGTTCAAGTGTAAACATTTTTGAAATCCGCCCACCGACACGCCCGCTTTACTTAGTAGCATGAAAAATCAAAGTTGTCGTAGGAAGCTGAAACTTGGTATGCGTTATCCTTGCTTAAGTGTATTGTGATTGGCATTTCAAAAAAGGTAAAACCGCCCCCATGTAGGTCATATTTAATTTGCATTCTAATAAACGGTTTTCAACGGAATCCAAAAAACTTGCACTATTTTCATTAACAGTGTTCTAGAATTGGGATTTTCCAATTCCATTGAACACAGAATGGTTCTCAGAAAACGCACTTGCAAGCGCTTTTGAATTGTTTGTGTTTGTAATGCAGGTGGTTTGACCATTGCAAAATGCGTGGACAAACGCATTCCTTTTCTTTAGCGCTTTGCATATATTACACAAAGGTTTACTATTTTTGTGTAAGCAGCAAAGTTTCAAGTCCCAAATTGATTTTTGTACTTAAATATATCAGTCTTAATACAAAAGTTAAGTCGTTTAACTTCGAGGTGAATTCAGGGATCGTGGTATCGTTCCTAAAATGCGATGGGCGAGTTTGGTTTTTGAGCTACACAGTGTTATCTTAGGTACTGCAGAGTTAGCGCTATCAAATACTGTTCCCTCAAAATTTTTTATCAGACTATCGATTTGATCAGTTGAAACTACACTTTCCAGGTTGGTATTTTTGTTTCTTAGTGGTCGGAACTCAAGTCGTTAAACGTTGAAGTGTTAGATAAAAAAAATTAACTGAATTCTACGCAAGCATAAAATATTTAAGTAGAGAAGCCAAAATAAATTTAGTTCCGTGTTCCAAGCCGTAATTTAATTTCTGTTTGGCGATACGAGGAAACAAATTGGTCCTTTAGAACTTTTTTAAGCTTTGCTTTCTCAAAAACGCCGCTGCCGCAGCCGCAGCCGATATGATCACATGTGTAATTCTCCTAGTGATGAGATCTTTTATCCCTTGCAGGGTTAAGAGTATCAAACCTCACTAGTAAACCGGAATAGGTTCAAACAAGCCAGAAATCCGTCGTGTGAAATTTTTGTACCACCAAAAGTTGAGGCAGAAAATACAACATTGTCCCAAAGGTATACTAAAAATTTTTGGTCTTTCGTCAAAAATGTATAAAAATTGTGCCTCATCCTCCATCCCGACAGTCATCTGCAATGCGGCATTCCCGGCTGTCAGTTCTCTAGACAAGGCCAGTCTCCTCGTTGCACATTTTGCTGTCGGCTCCATGCTACCAGATTGCGTAAAGTTTGTAATTATAAAACATGTTTCATGTTTGTTATTTTTTTTTGTTTATTCGTTAATTTATGTTCTTTCCCCTGATTAAAAAATGGTTTTTAGAGATGAGTCCGTTGTAACTACAACTTTTTCCGTTTTCTGTCAGCTTGAAAGGCTCTTTTGCCATCTTTTTTCTGTATGATCTAATACCTATTCTGTGATCCATTTGCTGTCTTTTGCGTCGCTGATAGAGTCTATTGAGCGACTTTTCTGACCCTTTCTTCTATAATGGTGATCAGATCATTTGAGAAAGAATTCGGCACAAAACCACAAAAAATGGATATTTTGGCGACTCAAAAGTTTTAAGATTGCAACTTATTCGGAATAGTGGGGTCCATTTTTCTTGTGCTGCAGCCATCTAAGGGTACGGGTCCTTAAAATAAAGACTTGATTTAAATCAGTTAAAGGGATGAAATTTTTTAAAAATTTACGTTTGGAACCTTGAACAATTTATTGCTATAGAACATTAACGCTGAACTCTGCTAACAGCAATTGTTATAAGGGAATAAGAAGACCCACTGACCCGGTAAAAAAAAACTCACTAATTACCTTATAATGACTAAATAATCAAGAAATTGGTCCACGCAAATTGAAACTACGGAAATCGCATGATCGCATTAGCAACTCGAAAAATAAATAGAGCTTACACCTAGCGAAAGATGGCAGCCTTAAAATACCTTATGTTCCGGAGGTTCACTATTGTTTTTTATTGCAGAAGGTAAAAGTCATGCTAATATTAAGTCTTGCGAATCACTCGTTTCTTATGGCGTATTCTTTGGAATACCGAACTGCCACACCGAGCTGGCAAATAATACTCGGTGTTCGCGACAATTTCAGCGTGTACACTAGGTTTCATTGTGTACAGAACACAATGAAACCATTTTGATTACTTTTTTTCATTTCGTAGCGTGATTTTGCTGCCGTCGGTTTTTTGAACTTTTTATTTAAAATTAATTTTGATAGCTTTGAGTTTGAGATGTTTAGTTGTTTCTTTTCGATTTCATACAATTTCAGTCGCGTTGTAAAAAATCATGAATGAAAATTAAGTCGAAAGGTCACTTCACATTAACAATCAAAGCTACAACCAGCCTAGGGAAATTTCGAGTTCGGTGTCGACATCAAACTAACTCGAACGCCCCGCCCAGATTCCTACAAAAATCTATCTCTGAAAAACTGTGTAGAACTGCGCAGTTCTCACCCTCAGCCGCCACGTCAAGCCGCTTCTCTCCACAAACATTTTGTGCGGAGGCAAAAAAACTGTCGTGCTTCTTGTAAGTTGGAATCATAAAACTGTACAGAACTACTTCGCTGTATATAAAACTGTTTTTAAAATCTCGCTTTTTCTTCCCCAGCTTTTCACGGTCCAGCTTTCAATAATCGGGCTTCTATAATCTATCCCGCCTTTGCAAACAAAAGCTGTCCAAAAGTTGAATATGTACGGCGTGTAAACTTCACCAAGGCTGATTCTTATACCCCATCCCATAGGATAGGATGTACATTAAGTTTGATTCATAGTTTTTAACATAGAGAAATAACCACCGTAGATCCCCAAGGGCGGGCATATGACCGAGACCGAGTTATTAGTCGAATCAGCCATGTCCGTCCGTACGTCTGTCGGTGGTTCTTAGGCCTTAAATTTTGAGCTATGGAACTTGAAACTTGTTATCTGTTCTTTCTAGCTCTCGAAGCAGAGCAAGTGTAAAATTTTTTGAAATCCACCCACTGACACGCCCACTTTACTTACGGCATGAAAAATCAAAGTTGTCGTACGAAGCTGAAATATGGTATGCGCTATCCTCGCTTAAGTGTATTATGATTGGCATTTCAAAAAAAGCGAAAACCGCGGGGGTCCATTGTAACTCGCCCGTTTTTTTGCTCTTTCAGTTCTGTTAAGTGCTATGCATAAACTACACACTAACATTAAAATTACTGTCTCTTAGGCAGTTTTTCACACAATATCCATGTAATTGAGTAATTGAATAAAGTTCTTAAAAGGTGAAAGGTGTTTGTAAATTTGTAAATTATTGTAATTTTCACCTTTCAATCATTAAATAGGGGCCGCTATAACAACGATACGTTCGGTTAGCTTTCTAATTATAAAGCTTTTGAATCATTTGGCTCATATGCGCAGTTAAAACGCTGAATAGTAAATATATGCATTAAATGTGATTCGTAGAACGTTATATGGGTGTTTTTTTTTTCAAATAGAAAATATAAACGTTGATATTTTTTTTAATATATGCCGGGAGATAAGATATCTCATCTTAATTATGGGAGATAAAATCCATTTTTAAATTAGTCATAGCTAATCAATCATAAAAAAATGTTTTGATTTAAGAAAGAAGTGACACTAAAAAATAATTGTAATTGTAATTGTTGTTAAGATGTTTTTGACCAGTTTGCAAGGGACGCAAAATAATTTTCATTTAAAAGCGAATGTGAATCAAATATATTTTATGGACATTGGAAATATGGAAAAACCAGAAATTATGAATCAAATATGATTCAATTGGCAGTGTAGTTGTTGAAATAAAATAAAAAACGCTGCTCAGAAACCCGTTCAGACGGAATTTATGATAGATCGAGATTTTTAAAAGCCATATTATAAGAAATTGGGACTAAGAAGATGTTGTGTTTAAACTTTTTTGGGATTTCAAAACCAGTTTGCTAGATAATAAAATCAAAATTAAGCAAAACTGGTGTAGTATAGAGAAAGACCCGCTTTTTTTTGTTCTCGTGGATACCCCGTAGGAACGGAATCGTGCGTTTATTTCAACATATAACGGATTATATAAAATGGATTTTGGATGGATTTTGGATCATATAAAATGGATTTTGGATGCGAACATTTTGTATTTTTGTATGTAACAGTATGAAAAAAGTTTTAGAAAGCTACATTTATTGGGTCACTCTATGTAGAATGTTATTTCTTCTATTTTTTTATTTTCCAATGTTAAATAGAATTTTGGCTGACAATGCCATATAGATCGTTACACAATATGAGCAACGATACGCTCGGTTAGCTTTAGAAAAAAAAACTTTATATTTTCTTGTCATGAAAGTTGATAAGATTAAAAATCGAACGTAAAGTCCGTTTATGTTGAACTGTACCGCTTTTTTATATGTCACATTAGCACTGCTGCTTATTTTAAAATCTTTCTATTAACATTCTAAATCAGACACGGTAGAGTTCAGTCATTAACTCTACCGTGGTCTATAAACATTTGATTGGCATCATCTACCATTTCCATGTTTGAACAACAGTATAAATTTTTTATAACCATACAATAAATTTCAAATAAAAGCATCTTGTTTTAACACTCGATAGATTGGCTATTTAATGCCTCACATTTCAAACCGTGTTTGTGTTTTTTTTTGCATAAAGTTAAAAAAGGGGAACAAGTACTATAAATCTTCTCTGACACAGAAGTAAAGGGTGGGTTGAGTTTTTATGTCGGCTCTTGAGAGCTTAATAATTATTACGAATTCCTGCCAAAAACCACTTAATCAGCCATCATTAATTCTCATATAGAAATTGCTACCGACTATTTAAAAGAAAAATTAAACGCGACGGATATACGAATTCAGCGAAGAAAAAAAAAACACAATGTCGCTCTAATTTATGAACAGGCCCACAAATAAAACCGAAACTAATGAGCCACTCTGAAATGGTTAAAATGTCTTTTGTGAATGCGCTCCTCTTAACCCTATGCTAATTAAATCGCAGAAATTTGTTAATTTCTTATTTTTTTTCTTTTTTTTTTTGAAACACTGAAACTGAAATACATTTTATTCGAGTGGCCATAATCGCTGGATGTAAATATTTATTAATGGATTAGCATGCATAAACGTGAGGTGAATAGAGAGGTTTCACGTAAAAATTTCATCGGAAGATGGGGTCTTTGAAGTTTGAATGACTTTTAGGTGGCGTCGTAAATTTTCATTTCGTTTGCATGGGCATGCGTCATAAAAAATTGTTTTAAGCGCTTTTTTTTCTGCGTCTGGCTTGGACGTGAAAAGAGCAAATGGTTGTGGTGTGTATGAATTTAAAATAGCTACTCTTGGGAGCAGGCAATCAAAATCTATCCAATTTCAAAGAATCTTATCTTAAATGGTGGTTGTCGTTATGTAGAACATAACTTGAGCCAACGAAACATTTTTATGAGGAGAAATGGAAATGCAGATTCGCGAGTAATAGACTATTTAGCTGGGCTGAGAGAAAATTTATAAGATAACCGAGAAAAAGTGGTTCACAGGAAGGCCTTAAAAGATTGATTGAAATATTTAAATATTTCAATCAAAAAAGGAACATTTAAAGGCAAGTCTTTCAAGACCTTTTGTTCGTCAAGACCTTTTTTGTTCTAAATGATGAATAAATTTCACGTTCAGTTTACTTAAAAAAAGGGTTTCTGAAAAAGTGCTGCCGATTACCTACAAAATCTTTTAAAAAAATGTACTTAAAGGTAGAATAGGTACCTAGATATTTAAATTTTCTTGGTAGGTACGTATTGATATCTTCGTCGATATTTTCAGGACATATGGACTCAATTCAGTATAAGATAATTATCTAAATGTATACTTATCTTTGGTTGTATACATTTGTTTACAAGCTAAAAACAAGTGCGAAACTCAGATGCATCTCCCCATGGTAGTAGGTTTAAGTCTACAAAAGACTACAGAGACTGAGATGGTTAGAACGGGCTTTTTGCAAATAGGACGTCTGGTGAAATGGCTATTGCTATTGGACGGCTGGTATAGCCAGGTTCGTCTAGGATACCAGCCAAGGTTACCTTAACGCACCGCCAACCGTCCGTAACTACAGCCAAGTTGCCAAATGGCCACCTGGCCGTAGGTGAAATCCAGAAAAAATCCAAGTAGGATGGACTTGAAGTAGTTGCAGACGAAACGCCGAAAGTAGTCCTGTATTTGGCGGGTGTGCAGACCTTTATTTTGCTTACCTACTTCACCTATCGTCTGGTACCTTTTAAACCCACTTAGCGTCCGTGACCGCTTTGTTTTCTGTTCAAAGTCGACCGAAAAACATTCGTTCTTACGTGTGGTAAATATTTTTTACCAAAAAGCATATTCGTCGTCAGCAGGAAGAGAAAACTTTTCTTATTAGAAGAAAGTTTGAACAGTTCAGTTCCGTATTTTCTGAATGAAGTTATTCTTAAAAACTTTCGTTTTCAAGATATTTGGTCCCTTTCGGTGGATTTGAAACGACGAACTTTTCAGCGTCGCTGGGCTTAAGCGATTTTTAATATCTTAAATCCAGTGCACAGAGCATAGCTTCAGAATCTCTAAATTGAACCCGGCTCAAGTCAAAAACGGCGCGGCGGTCCGACATTTCACACTGCATGTGTTGGCCACATTCCTTAATTGTGGTTCAAAATCGTAAGACACAAGTAACAGAAAAGTCTATCCTGCAAACAGTCCAACGGCTTAATAAGAAAACGTTAAACACAAGCCAATAAAAATTGTAAGTCTGCAAGTGAAGGACGACCTCAATGAGGAGAAAAAAAACTTTTTTTTATAGAAAGGATAAAGAGCCTCAATTTAAAAACTTAAATTCATTGTAATTTGGGAAGGTAAAGTGCGTGCGCCATCTTTTATGTCGTCATAAAAATATTGAAGTGAAATATTTCACTTCAGTTAATCAACTGACTCATGGGGACATTTTTCTAAAACGTCAGTTCAGCAGAATCAAACGAAATTAATCTCCTCCATAGTCTTGCGGTTTGTGAACTCCATCCTGCATGTACCCAAAAATTTGGGCCAACAAGCGCCGTCCGATAAAACTTTTCATCTTTACGTGTCGAATTTCGTAGGCAGTGCGAGATCGTGGATATGAAGCCGTGGGAGAGAGTGTTTCTGAGAGCCTATATGTGTCCCTTCTGAAAATCTTCTCACACTTTTTACGTCACTTGAGGTAGGTACAGATAAACAGTCGCTCGACTGGTTTATACTGATCGTAGTTTTTAGAAGAAAAACTACAGTTTTTTCTGAAGAAGAATTCTATAGAATGCTCAAGACTTTCGTTGTCCTCTATAGCCCACCGTATCTTCAGCAATACCCTACGAATCTCAGACCTTTTATTACCTATCACCCAAATTATTCGAACTGTCATCTTTTCTTTTATCCTCCAAACTCAACTTTGTTTACCACCATTCGCTGTAGCTTCTTTGATATTTTTCCAAATGAGCCAAAGTTCTTCCCAGGATAATTCCTATCACACCTGCTAAAAAAGACATGCACATGGTTAGTAAACTTTTTAAAACCTTCTAAACCGCGCAGAAGCTAATCAAATAATTATAAAGTCCAATTCTTTATACCCGCCCCAGGGTATATTAATTTTAATGCATAGTTTGTAACACAGTGAAATAATAAGACCTTTTAGAGATATGACCGAGGCCGACAGTTTTTAAGGTTTCAAAATCAAGCTACAGAGCTGAATCTTTAGGCGCGACTTGATTCTTATGTTGCATGGTGTTTAAATTGGTTAAATACCCACTTTTAAGGGCGTGGCCTATACACATATTTTACTTCCAATTTAGACCAAAAAACTTCAAGACTTTCTTTGGCGTTGTTCGGTTAATAAAGCCGGGTATTTAAAAGGTCGTTACAGACGAGCTATTGCACTTACTCACTGGTTTTTATATGCCTAAAAATCTGTTGAGTACACCATGAGCTCCAACTGGATGCTCTTAAAGTCACCCTTGACTGAACTCATGAGTAATGGCCATAGTCACAACTCTAGGCATATTTTGTTGTTCATAGTCCTAAAATTCTTG
Source organism: Neoascia interrupta (assembly GCA_947623515.1). Classification (NCBI taxonomy): domain Eukaryota; kingdom Metazoa; phylum Arthropoda; class Insecta; order Diptera; family Syrphidae; genus Neoascia; species Neoascia interrupta. The sequence goes on along the minus strand of OX392463.1, from coordinate 215,733,407 downwards.
CCTAAGCAGAGAGGTTATTTCGGTTGGCTTTTCCTTTGCAGATACAATCCTCAGCATCCTAAAAAAAAATCACAAGATCTGAGACCAAATTCAGGCTTTACAAAACATTCCCAAATTTATGTCGTTTCGCTGGTACTTTTGGGACTGTGGATAATTTTTTTTTTGTGAGACAGAGTGTAACCGTAGGGCGAACTAAACTTTGATAGACAAACTAATGTCTTTTCTAATTAGTTTTCTCCTAGCCTGCATCATTTGGTTAAGACCAAATTAAGACTTGTCCTGCCTTATGATTCACCCAAAAAAAAAAACAAAGAAAGCTTAATTAATTTCCAAGTTCGTCCTCGGCTTTTATGACTCGGTCCTTTCATAATCCCGAAGCATGTGCATTTTATGTCTTACAGTTCTCTAATTTTGTTTTATTACTATTCCCCCGCAGCCTACACACTGACGGCCCCGGCGCGTAGTGACCCATTTGCGTTTCTTAATTAAAATAACCTTCCGTACTACATTTTGCACTAAATCTTAAAATAAACCGTCCACTCTTCTTTCTTTCCAGACACTTGTCCCTTCATCAATTAAGATGTCAATGGATGGTCATCCTATGATATTGCGGCTACTAAAATTCCCACAAAGCTCCGGAGCACATCCTTTTCGCAGCTCAATTATGCCGTAAATCCCACAGTAGCAGATGTTTGGGAAGAAAGAAAAATCCAAGAAAATAAGATGAGCAATTACCCAAGTAACATTACACTATCTAATCCCTGGATTGGTGCTCGTCGTCGGTCATAAAAGCATCCTTGCAAATACACATACACGTCAGCCGTGCACATAATTAAAATACCGTGTGCGCCGTTAACCGTAATTCACGTGACATATCTAATAACCCACAAATGCATTAAATTGTGAATTTTACGTTGATTGAAATTCCGTGTCTATCGCGTGTGTGCGTAGCGTATCCCGGCGTGAGTGAGTCCTTTTTCGTGTGCGTTTTTGCTGTTAATAATAAATAAATATAAATAATATTCTTATTAGAAGAAGTTCGTTTTAGTAAGCCATACTTCTTCCATTGAACTAAGTGCCTATACAGGAAATTCAAGAAAATTCAGTGTTATTGTGCCGTGAGTGAATATTTTTTCCAGTTTTTTAAAAGGAGGTTCCAAAAAAGGATAACACGAGGATGTGGCTGATTATAGAATAGAACCGGGAGACACAAGAAAGTATGTAGACTCTTTGCGAGATGCTAAATCATCTTATTTGGGTTCTATAAAAATTATGTTCAAATGTATTGCCGGAGGAGTGCTTTCATATATAACTCTTTAAAGGCTCATCAAAGGAAGGCAACTTTTTATTCTTATTTAAACTCCTTTCAAGCTTTTTGCGAAAGGAGCAACAGAAACAGCAGGTCCCTAAATAACTCTGCAATTTAGTATGTACTATGAAAAGTAGCATAATTTTCCTTAAACTGGTAACCAATATTTGCTGATGTGAACACCATTGCTGGACTTGCTTACAGCGTTTTTTATTTAAAGTTAAAGTTGAAATTATAAATTAGTTTACTTGGTTGGTGTTCGCACAATTCTGGTGCGCTTTGTGCTTTCCTGTGCTTTGATTTCAGAGTATTTTTAACCTCGAAATTCGGCGGCGTAAACCAGACAGACGTAAAACCATGAAATTGATTGGCTCGTTAAAGGGTTCTGTAAGGTTCAATCGAGCTTTAAGCTGTACAAATAGAAAGAACTGACAGTGTAACCATGTGGCTATGTGATTTATTCGAACCAATGCAGTGTGGTTTAACCTCTTGATTGAACCCGCGCAACTAAATAGCAACTAAGAGATAAGTCTAAAAAAAATTTCTTCTACTTCTAGCATTGAGTACCTACCAATAAAAAAACGTCTAAGCGCAAATTGAAAGGATGCTTTCTACTTGCCCATAAGCGGAAAAAACACTTAGCAAAAGTGGTGTCAATTCACTATCTGACAAATATGAGACGAGTTGCCTTCCAGTGAAATAAAAAAAAAAACATGCACGGATTTTTTTTCAAAATATATTCACAGTTAAACAAGTTCTGTACGAGCCCGAAGTAGAACCTTTTTCGCAAACTAGGTTCTATAAGGGTCTGGACAGAGGTCTTGTAAAGTTAACCGTGACGATAGCCCGAGTGGAAAAATCACATAATGACCGCAGTTTCTTTTAGTAAGGATATGTCAGTAAAAGCCCAAATTCGGTTATCAACAATAAGTCAACAACACGTAGTCAAGCTTCTATGGGTGATCCTTTCGGAGTCACCACAATCCCTTACCTTAGAAAAGATTAGGTCAAGGAGATTCACAATTCTTGCTTAGGATGACGCCTTTGATACAGAAGTCCTAAAAGGTTATCTTATGGTATCAGCCCCGGCAAGGTTGGTTAGAAAAAGGGACCTGCTCGCATACACCGAAAGCGGATCTAGTATTTTTATACCCGACCCAGGGTATATTAATTTAAATGTATAGGTTGTAACACAGTGAACTAGTCATCGTAGGCCCTTAAGACCTTTTAGAGATATGATCGAGACCGACAGGTGAATCGATTAACCCATGTCCGTCCGTCTATCTGTATGTGTGGAGGTTTTAGGTCTTCAAAATCAAGCTAGAGAGCTGAAAGTTTGTACGCGGATTGGTTCTTCTATTGCACAGACAAAGTGTTAAAATTGGCTAAATTCGCCAACGGCCACGCCCACTACTGGTTGTAATGTGAGAAAACCTCCATTTTCGATTTTCTTTCAAAATGCCTTTTGGTTAAATTAGACAAGGTGCGGGAACTTGGAAATTATCTCAAAAACTTTAACAAGGCAAAAATTGGTCCGCCCACAATATCGACCATGCCCACTTTTAACATGTTAGATCTTTAAAAACCCGATTTCTTGGAAAGTTCACTCCAAATCGAAAAAAAACTTGTATGAAAAATATTAAAGATATTACCTAATCTTTGCTAAGTTTGTTACAAACAAAGTTTTGAGCTCCGCCCACTTTAAGGGGGCGTTTTTAGGATAAAAACTGTTTTTTCCGCAATAATTTTCGCTTTGAACGCATTTTTTTATGATTCTCACGAATTTACAATTAAGTGATTTTAATTTTTAGCCCACGCCCGAATTCGGGGGCGTGGTAAATACAAATATTAAATGAATTTGGGTCAAAAAGCTTTAACATTGGATATCACACGGTATTAAGGGTCGGGTACATAGTAGTTTGTTAAAGACGAACTCTTGCACTTATCACTACACTTGTTTTTTACTGAATGAGAAAGATTTTCTCATATCGCCTATAAATGGGGAAGTCTTCCTTTTCGTTCCCATGCGAACACATACAAACGTATTATGTTTAGGGAGAAGGTGATACACTGTGTAGCGCTGTATGTACAGAGTGAATGTGTAGGAACTGGATTGGTTTGAGTCTTGCCGCAATCTTTAAATAGTACCAGTCTGCCGCAAGACAACTGTGGAACCTGTTGTGGGCGCAGTTATACCCTGGATAGTGTCGAGGATAGTCACCTGATGTAACCGAGCCTCATTCAATTATTAAAGAGTCTTTCAACGAGTGGTACTTTTAGAAATTTAAGGCGTCGAGAAAATTGGATATATAAAAGCTTTGTTTAGTTTTAATTCTAAAGTATAAGCCAGGTTTTTACCATGCTGACTATTTGTCAGTGGCTGCTCAAACACTTTGGTTTCCGCCGTTGCAATATAAAATAAGCAACCTCAACCTCAAAGCACGAACAGCTGGGAGATCGATACCCAAACGTTTTTCCACAGTCGACTAGAAAAAAAATAAAGCAACGCCATCCCTCTTAGAAAACACGGATATAAGCATGATTTGGACGCTCCTAGGGACGAATTACCCCAACCAAGACAAGTAGGAAAGTATAGGGCAATAATGTAACCTGAATTAGTAGGTACATTTTGCCTAATCTTAAGGAAAGTCAATGGATAACACAATTTCCATCAAACGGATGCCTCAATTCAAAGCACACTTAACTACCAAAAATATTGACCCACATTTGCATAGGTAGGCCAGTAATTTGCATGAATATTCATGTAGCCATTTCATTTGTATGAAAACAGTTTAACTATCTTATGGCACATCAGGCAGGCATTTTGGAAACGTTTGGCTCCGACTTTCCAAACTCACCCAGAGGGAGCTCAATTTAGATAAAAAGAAAATAATTCGGAATTTGGTTATTTAATCAATTTGCATTTTCCGTTTAAACAAAGAAGATCATGAACTCGAAAGAAAATCGAATTTCCATAAAATTTCATTTCGACTTTGATGTGCCACAGATATGGATGGGAACAAAAAAAAGAGAAAAAAAAAAACAGAACAAAAGACCAAAGTCCCAGAGAACGTATAGGTAGGATAGGAACGTATACAACCTTTATTTCCTGACATAGATAACAATTTGTGAGTGTGACTTTAAAGGACAATCAAACCATACAAAACTATGGCTATGTGCATTTAAAAGGCTTCATCTGCCCTCTTTGCCGTGAACAATTGGCAAAGGTTTGCTGCTTTGCCGGGGCTTTTTCCTAAGCTACTGGGAAATATTTAGAAACGAGCGGGATACACAAGCAATAGAACACAGCATCCTATCCTCTGTGGCATTAAAATTCCATTGGGAAAATTTATCGCTCCGCATGGCATCGTATATTGTTTCCTCTCTTTTTTTGTATAGGTTTTCCGGTTATTCCCTCCGATAGTTATGATGTGGTTTCGCTTTTTTGTCTTTAGATAATTTAGCAGATAATTCAATACATTTTTTATGATCCTTTTTTAAACTTCATGGATTGAGCAAAGGAAATATTAAAGCAGAAATGAATAATGGGTTGTTCTATGGAAATATTTCAAGTTATCATCGAATAGTTTCATGTGAGTGCATCGATACATGTAACGCTCGAGTGGTCAATTGGCAGAGGTAAAATTAGAATATTTAGCAGAGCTCCCAAGCTATGCTGGCAGCCGGACGAGTTGTTGTTTTTATATGGGAACAAAGAAATTACTGAAGATTTTATGAAAGACAACAATAGTTTCTTATGGACCAGAAGGTATCATAAGAACACTTAATTGTCGTTTCAATGGCTGTGAAAACATATGGTTACGTCGTGGTAGGTACTCCTCTCTCCTTAGACAGGCGGTTCATCGATCGAACGTGTTGCAAAAACGGGCGTTCAAAAGGTCTTCACAAAGCTCTGTATTTTCAGGAAGATTGTTCACAAGCTCTGGCTAAATGTCATAGTGTACTGCCCGTTTCATGCTTTGGTTTGTCATATAACTCCTTTTCCCTTACACTAACTGTTCTTTTGGCTTGACACTGGTTTCCTGCAAGCGTTGTAGATCTTGCCACTGGAAGCTTTTTGTAAGTCTTCTGAAAGCTACTTGGGTGCTGAAACTCCTTTCTTTTCAAGTATGAACAGTTTTGAATTATTGAGTATCAGTTCTGTTCCGCTTTCTTATCGTTTTGAAAATAGCGTCTACGGTGATTATTTCACTGCGTAACAAACTAGACGTCGTCTTGCTCCCTCTCGCACGGTGGTACCAACTTATTTCCATCATTTGGCGTTGCAGCTTGTAGGGTTTGCTAACAAAGGTGCATATCTAATTTTTTCTGAAAATACCACGAAAAGGAAATGAGTTGAAAATTAAAGAGTATGGAAAATTTAAGAATAAAGAATTCAAGAATAAACAAAAGAATTCGAGGTTTTATGTAGGACTGTTATAGCATTGTTTTAGCACCCAAGGTGCCCTGCATTACCCTTAAAAAATGTTGGGTTCATCGTACGACTGTCTACCTCATGTGGAACTCTTATAAGGTTTTGTGTGCCTTAAGTCAAACATGGCCCAATTTATTTAGGGCTACCATCACTCGCTTTTCTTATAAACTTTATAGACTATATTGAGGTCGTCATTTGGCGGATACCATGCTGTACTGCTATGAGAGAAAGAAAGCGCGACATAAACCTTGTAGACAAAAAAATGTGACAAAGCTAATTTGACTAACCACATAAAAAAAAATAGTAAACAAAGAAAAATCATCTTATCCTAAATTTTGACAAAGGGAGAAATCAGGGTATTCTAGCCCGAAAATTAGTGCTAGCTGAAATTCATATCATTCTGTTACGGGAAATGTTTGAATATTATGGTTTTTTACGATTCTTCTTCTTTTTTTAATTTCAATTAATTTTTCTCTTATTTTGCAACATTTGGCAACCCTCAAATGGTACATTAGAATGAAAAGTTGTATACCTCGAATGTATCAAACCCGTGGTTTTATAAAAAAAGGTGCTATAAAGGTATATAGACCCTGCGGTATTGCACCCAGCTCTTTAACTTTTACAGCCTTATAACAGTGCTGGGAACGTTCATAGCACCAACTTTGAGAAACTATTGGCTTTTAGTTTCATATATAATAACAGCGCTGTAAATGTTTCTATGACCACTTTTATAAGTAAATAAGTTGCACAACAATGGGACGATAACGAAACCTTACAAAACCATTAGTCCTACCAAAGAACATTTGATTGTCTGGTACGTCAAATTTTCATAAATCAATGCTCATGGTTCCAGAGGGTGGTACGTGCGTTGCACCTTTAGAGGGAAGGTATATTGGCCGGAAAATGCCAGGTTTTTGGCAAGGTGCTATGTGTCTTTCCCAGACTTTTCAGAAAATTTTTCTTTGTTTACCAGCCAAGTCAAGTATAGTGGCCAGTTTTGTCCACTAAGACAAAAAGAAATATTCACAGAGCTTGGCAAAACCTTAAGAATTTGAAATTACTAACTGCCGTTGAAACGAACGACCCTAAAAGCCTAGAGAGAAAAAACTAGTCCTAATCTTTGCTTTTAATAACCATGTAACACAAAAAGGCTTCGAAAGTTATTGTCCCAACAATCAGGCCTAAATAAATCTAAACTGTCATCGAAACGATTCACTTTTCAGTGTTAAACACTCTCACCTCGAATAACTTCATAAGGGGTTCTTTCCTTTTAGGACTTGGTTAATCGAAGAAGATACAGGGTAGATAGATCAATAAGGATTCACCAAGGAATAGTCGATCCTCTTCTTTGTAGTGATCTGAGCTCGTTGGCGTCGTAATGCAGGGCTCAGTGTGTTGGAATACTGATTTCGATATCCTGGGTTCAAATCCTGAACAGGTAGCAAAAGTTTTTCTCGGTCACACCACCACGACGGGCTAAAAATCGTGCCCAGAGTATTATTTGTAATGATAGACCTCTCTATTAGTCTTTCAGAATTGGCAAAATAACATTTTTGTGTTTAAGAATCATACTAAAAAGGTGCTTTTTTTTAACAAGCGATAAGTAAGGAGCCTGTGTCAGCATACTCCTAATTAAAACGCCTCTGCACTTGTTGAATCATATAAAAAGACATGTCGTTCCGTAAAAGAAACTCTTAAGGCAATATTTATCTTCAATAAACATGAATTCCTTTCAAGTCTTTATCTTGCAATTTGTGGGCAACCCAATTATTTATGACAGCTTTTAGCCACCACAGCCTCAGTTTACCACATAACCTATATTCTCAAGTGTTTGATAAGTATGCGAAAATTATCCACTCGAGGGTGCGTTCAACTCCTTAGCTTAACAGTTGTAAATAGAAAACCACAAGCAGCCTTCGAAAACTCGCTTAAAATTCATAACACAAGACGAAAATTTTCCCCAAAAACGTGTTTCTTTATATTTCCTTGCTTATCACAGCAGTAAGTAGCACTAATGAGGATAAAATAAATAAACGAAAGTATAATCCACCTCAAAGTACCTACCACGAGCCTAGCAGCTGGAAACTAGAGGCACAGAGGAGACTTGGGCGCCGCAAAACGAGAAATTCCCATTTCACAGATGGATAACTTTTCATCTATAAGAAAGTTATATGTACGGAAAATTCCTTGCAGCTCCATTCTGCGGTTTATCTGATATTTTGTAATTTTTTTTTGTCGCTTGTTTCGCTTATTTTTATCATTTTTTCACTCTTCCATTCAAATTCTCGTTCCTTACCTCATTTCCTCATTTAGTGAGTGTTCAGCGGAAAATAAACCCAAAGCGCCCGGCTAAAGACAACTAAATAATGGCCAAAGTAAATTGAGTTCTTAAGTTGAGAATTTGCATTACAATTTTTTTGCGCTCTTTGTTGATGTTTTTCATCTTTTGCTGCAGCACTTTTAAGTAATGGAATGGAAGCAGCAACCTGAGTGTCTGTTTGTACCGAGCTTTAATGAAATTTTCCCTTTTTATGCTGGCTTCTTGGAATGCAAGTTTTTCCTGTCCTTATGCAGAAGTCGTTGTCATTCTACTCTCGAAGTGACTTGAAGTTGACAATACTTTTGGCATGTGGCTTTAATCCATTTTCAAGTCCTTTTAGCATACCTTCGCGTTATGACAGACTTTAGTCGGCAATAAGCGATTGTTATCGGCGCGGTTTATTAACCCTTAACCGCGGAACGTGCTGCATTTTGGAAAGTCATTGTCAATGCTCACCGGATTAAGTGGATGCTGATGGCTTCGGGAAATAAAATATGCGAGTTTAATTAATGGTGTGCGAAGCATTTGAGCTTAATCTTATGAGGACATTCTCAATGGAGGTGGTGAAAGTTATTGTGTCAATTTGTTAATTAATGATTGCAGGCAAAGTGGACGTTGTTGCATACTTAAACCTAATTACTGATAAACTTAAAGAGGCCACTAAGGCAACTACACGTGCGCGTCGCGCATACGAATGAAAGACATAAAAATATGGAGGTTCATGACGATTCCTGCTTGTAGAATTTTCTTTATGTTTTGTACAGTAGACTACTTGCACAAACAGTAGATAAATAAACAATTAGTAACCAGGGCCAAGCTTCAGAAGCTTGAATGAAGGGCCTAGCTTCAGAATTTGAATTACTCATGCAGTGCATTTTAAATCTGGTCGGGCGTATATTTAGCCTTCGAATTCCTTAGGTATACCATATGATACGCGGACTTCTTAGTGAAAAGCTCTACTTAAAGGACAGCTCATACCTAACCTGAGTCCTAAGGATTATAATTAAAGAACAATACTGAAGTCATACGCGAACGGGTACTGGAAAGAAGCTTTTTAGACTGAACTGGACTTCGAAGTTGTTCACTAACAGTTTATGACCTTATGAGAACTCCAATTTATAAAAGGTATTCCATGTATGGTGGTGCGTTCCATTTCATATCGATCCAGGCACCACATCTTGAAAATATTGAGACTATAACTGCGTTCGACTGGCTACTTACTACACCCGAAAGCTTCAAAATTTTACACTGTGACACACAGCTGCACACAGCAGTACTACAGTGACGTTACTATACTGTTCAACATAAATTGTCAGTACAGCGCTTATAGGGAAGGAATTAATTTTACGCTGAAGCTGGTACATTCTATCAGTACGTAGTGAATCAGAGAAAGAATAAAAAAACTCGAAAACTGATATAAAATAAAAACCCACAGAGAAATTTTGCATAGAAACTGATTATGTTTTTGCTCTTGAAATCAAGCCCCAGATGCAAATAATGGAGGACCTTGCATCAAAAAGAGGACAAGTTCAAACTTTACTTTTCATAAAAAAAATTATATTTTTACATAATTTTATTTAAGTTTTAAGGTTAAAAAATCAGGTTTCTAATTTTTGCGATTTTTAAAATTTTAGATCTGCCACCTGGACTTGCCCCCCTGTTGCTTTAAATTTCTCAATTGCGCAAAAAGAGGGCAACAAGAATAATAAACAGTTTTCAGAAAGCCATTCCTTAGAATTTGTCAGTGTTTTTTGTCGAAAAGCTTAAAGAATTTGTGCGTTTTAAGCTTTTGTTCGAAAATTAATGGGTGATGTTTTCATTTGTTGATTACGTGTTCAGTTTCTGACAAATTGTGAGCCAAATGTGTGAGCTGACAAAAGCATGATGTTATTTCTCCATGCAAGAACTCAATCTTAACCATATAAGAGCTTCATATAAGAGGTGAAGTTTTTGCGGTGTCATTAGCCAAGACTGAGAGGAAAGCGTACTTTTTTCCCAGTATTGACAATTTAAGTTGAACGGGGTAAAACTATACGATTTTTTTCGGATCATCTCATCAATGACTGATAGTGTACAAAAGAGTAAAAGCGAAGTAAATATTGGGAAGCCTTTTATCTTTTCATCTTGGTCTGACATAGGGTCAGAGCCCTTTAAGTGAGACTTCGGCTTTGATCAAGCTGTTACATGACCTGCAAGGTGACCCAATTTGAATCCAGGTCTAATTTGACACCTTTATTATTTCCGCCTCTTAATTAGTACTTTTTCTCGTCATTGCAGCGACTTAGGTAAGAATTCAAGTAAGGCCAGGTAAAGCAGCTAAATTTTGTTTAAGAAGATGACAAAACGATGCCAACGAATTTGCATCAGCGAACTTTTTCTGTATTTTCTTAAAAGTTTGCAAAACTTGTCGAGCAAGAAGAGCTTTTCGCTGGTGCCCGAGGTGGTTTAGGCTAAATGTGACACAGCCACCAAGGCACCAAACCAACAGACTTCGACGATTCATAGAGATTCTAGATTCATAGAGAATCTAGGCAAGCGAATACCGATTCATTGACCGGAAATTCGACGAAGCAAATACAAGACCAGCCAGAATAACTTTGCAGACGATTTGGAAGTAGTCGGTCCAGTGCTACCTTTGATAAGTTCAGCAATGAAAGTAGCTGCGAAAAAAAAATTAAGTTGTAGTTTTAAATGCATCGTTAACATCAAGAAACGAGGCTTGTTAACCACTTTTCACCATGAGCCAGAATTCATCACTTTATCGGGTAAAAACTAACGGTTTACCCGATAAAGTGATGAATTCATAGTCATATCAAAGCCTACAATTCTTCCAAAGCTAGATAACTTTCCGACGATCACTGATCATCAGCAATGATCACTTCACTCATCGTGAAATTATTACTCTCGGTTTGTAACGGGGACTGGAAAGGATAAGGACATAAGATTCAGACCCCAGTTAAGACATACGTACGCCCTGTAGGTGTAAACCAGAGGAGGTGTACAGCATTTCGTGCATTTCCTTAGAACGTTCAAGGAAATAAATTCTTAAGTTTTTTCGTAGGCTTTTTGCGACAAAATTCCTCAAGTTTATAAAGTAAAGGTTGCAGGATCATGAGCCTTAAATCGTTTTTTCTTGTGACATTTCGTTCGCTTGTATTTCAAATCAACTCTTCGACGGAATCATTATTCGCACACACACACTAGAAGCCTTTAAATTCCTGTAAAGTTCCGCGGAGTATGTTTAAGGGGTTTTAAAAAAATTCTACAGAATAGTCAAGAAGGCATGACAGTATATAATATGCAGTTAAAAACGCCTGCCCAAAATTTTCAGCCTAAAAATCTCCCGACACCCGGATGGACAATAAGTTAGCTAGGTACTTAACTATGTTTTGAAAGGTCAAATCATTTGTCCTTCAAAGGCTGGGATTTCGCAAGATAATATGTTCCAAACTTAACATGGTCCATGAATTGGATTTGTTGCGCCTTAGAAATATATAAATGAATGTACCTCAACACGGCCCTATGATCAAATATGGTACATTTTTCCTGTGGGTCATTTCATTCGGCTCTCAAGTTTTTTTTTTTGTTAATAAACCAGGAATCAATCTAATAAGATCAGTCCTAAAATTCAAACATATTGTCGTAAGACACCCTGTCATTGGTCACGTATAACCCATTTTTTTTTTTCTGTGCTAACGCCGTGTAATCGGCTATAAATGTTCTTCAAATCACTGACATTCATTCAGAGCTTATTATACGCACTGACAAGTCTTTGATGATTAATCCGTCAATGAACTCGTTATAATGACATTTATATATCGTTCAATGACAACGATACGCTGTCGTTGCTTTTATATTATATAAAATCTCGTGGCGTTCAATGCAATGACAACTTTTTGTGCTTGTCATAATTCTAGTAATAAATTCTGTAGATTGGCTAGGTTGACAAAAAATTTAAAAATAGAGTTCTTGCCAGTTTATACTTAACGCTCTTGAACCTGGACCACTAATGTGATCAACCTCGGCATAGGCACAATAAAACCTGTCGATTTGTAAAAATGCGTCACAAATTCTATATGATCACCTCAGTTTACCTTCAAAGGCACAAAATTTGCAAAACAATTTGAAAACATGCCACCTTGCCCATTTCGTTCGCTATAAACTCGATATCGAACACCGCCAACGCAACGCAAATTAGTGACACTTTACTGCGAGTCAGTGTGTAAATCATTGCACGCTGTGCCAGCACACCGTTTCTGCTTTGATAACAAATTCTGCAAAACGTCCCAATTACATATCATCAAATCGAATTGACGCAATTAAATCGTACAACAAATTGAGGTCCTGTAAAAATGAAATAACCACTTTATACGCGTTGTTCGCTTACGAGGCTCTTATGGCAGAAATCGATTTGCATCGCATAGTGCCGCCCGCTGGGCTGAGTTCCTCAATTCGATTCGACGACCCGCTGCGATGTAAAAATACCCGCTCTGCTGCCGGATGCCTCGTGTGTCCCTTGCATAGGTACGCATTTCCAGTTCGAGACGCTCATCAGGACATTCATCTCTGGGCATTTTAATTAAATTTAATAAACGGTTTCCTCGCAAGTGTGGAGCTCGCAACAAATGCTAGAAAAGCTCAGAAAAACCAACCCAGTTCCCATGTGCGGCCACCCAGACCGATAAGAATTGAGAAACTTGTCGAACCCTTTCGGTGGCACATATATCCGTATTCGTCGCCCAATCGACAATCGACGCGTATCTATTCAATTAGCACTTTTTTAATGGTTTCCCCTTCACTTTCTCAATTCCGAGGCCGGGATAATGTGACCGATTGTCATCAGCCACCACCATCGATTGGATCACACAGCGATGAGCTGCGCCGCATAAAGTTTAAGTTTCAATTAAGATTTAAGAAGGTTGCTTAACGCGCCTTATTTCAAATCGACTCGAGCAACCCAAAAAAAAACGAATGCGTTTTTGTCTTTTTACGACCTCGGCCGTTGCATCAGTCCGGCTTTAAGCTTTAGCCACGTTTGAAATGGTCGCATTAATAGCCAACGATCATGATACTGAACTTGGAATCTTTTATGGGGTACCTATTTTTTTACGGACCCTCGTAAAAGGAGAAATTCCATTCGGAGCAAGATATAATGTGGTGCACGAAGCATCCCATCTTCCCATCAGCCGACTTCGATTACAACTCCTATAAAAGTTTATGGGTGTGTGTGCCTCCTTGTTGTCTGTGCTGCCAAGGGATAGACGGATACCTATGTGCGGGTCGGAGGAGAAATAAAATGCATAATCAGGCTCTCAGCTTAATTTGATGAAATTACTGCCGCCCAAAAGACTGGCGCTTCAATGGGTATTCCATGTCCAGTGGTAAAACGAACTCGAACCGTATAATGATGGGCTTATTAAATGATCGCCGATTGCAGAGTCCATGCTGTAATTTTTTTTTATTTCCTTAAGCAAGACCTATTTAATTAAAGTGCCTAGAACATACGTGTATGGATAATGTTAAGCTTTTTTTTTTGTTTGGAATATTCTTGTTCGGCACAAACCTTTGACTAAATTGTTGGAGGAAACGAAAGTGCATAGCTTGTCTCATTATGCCCTAACCTCATTTTTTAACATAGCTTGCTTATTATAACACATTTCCGTTAGTCTCACAAGCCCATAATGTGAATTACGAGTGCGTGCAGAATGGAAAAACGTAAGCTAAAACGCTTTTGTTTGAATAATTCTTGGATAAAAGATTCTTTTGCATGTGGAACAGTTCTTTGTTATCGCCAGCTTTTGTATAATGCGGTGTGACATAGCTTTTAAGCAAACGGCGACGCCAGAATGATGTTCTTTAATTATGCAATTAAGAACCAATTTATGGTCCAATTTGTGAACCAATTATTGGTTCAAGTCTTGAAGTAAAACTTGTAAGCTCTAAAACAAGTGCAGCACATGAATCCGGCAGGGTCATTTGAAGAAAAACGTTTTAGAAACTAAAATAACAATAGGACGCCTATCTGGCAGTCAAGAAATCTATAACCAAGTTAGCTTCCGCAAAGCTTTGGTCCACCAAGGATTTTGGATAACTGGATGGTGGATTTTTTTGCATGCTCTGTTGTGCTTGAAACTATGATGAACCTTTTCAGGCACTGCTGACATTGGGCCCTTCTATACGTTTCGATCATTTTTGAAAAAGTAAAGACGGCTTCTGTCAGTTTAGACCTGACTTAACCTACTTTCAACTAAAGTCTGCATATCGTTCAACTAACCAAACGAAGGTTAAGAAGTTGAACCGTTTCTAAAGCTTCACCTGCTTTTTACACTTTCTGCACTTATGCACTTATTTACTGAATCCCTAAAAAGAATGGGCAAAAACATTGGATTCAAAGAGGAAACTAGGAATAAAGCCCAACACTCTAGTGGTGGGTCTTTAGGAGGACAGGAGATGAAAAAAAGCGATCTTTTTCTTTACCACCTTGACTGTTATCTTAAACCATTGCAAAGCAAGTGCAAGAACTTAGCAAGACTGCTTAGAAGAAGTTTACCTTAATTTTAACGGCCCGATGCAATAATAGAAAATGATGGCACCATCAGACGTTGGGTGTGATAAACGACTGTAATTGATTTCGGGTTGAACGGAAGCGAAACAACCGAAGAATGGAAAAACAGGCACACGAAATTGATAACTTTATTTGTGAAAGTTGAGGTGTGTCTGCATGTTTCAGTGTGGCTATAGTTTGAGAATTTTCTGAAACCTGAAAAACGATATAATATATCCCGTTAGATTGGCATAGAAGGCCCGATAATAAAAAATAAATAACAAATAATGAATTATAAATTAGGTATAAATAATAATAATAAATATGTAATAAATAATCAATATTTAAATAACTAATATCTAATAACAAATTATATAAATAAATAAAAAACAATTGAAAACAAATAATTGATAACTAAATAATAAATAACAGGTTCTAAATAATGAATAAAATATATTAAATAATAAATACTCTTATATCACTCCCACACAAAAGAAGGGTAGTGAGATATTTTCAAATACAATCAATTTATCTCAAAGTCCTTGTGTGCACTAGAAGATGAAGAGATAGATGATGCCATTGCCACCGATTCCGAAAGGCCTTTGACAAACTCTCGAACTAAGTTTTAGTTTTTAAACTTAAAATGCTCGGCTTCCTCCCTTGTTTTGTCAAATAAATCAAATCATGCTTGGTGGATCGACAGAGTCCTTTTCAGAACTTCGGTTTCAGACTCAATTAATGCAACTACTGGGGTACCACAACTTTTGAACCTGGGCGGCAATAAATGCCAGGCAATTACTTACTCTCGCAAACGTTCCGTTCGAGCCTAAAGCACTAACTTTATGCCGACAACTTTTGAAATTCATCAATGAGTTGTTTGTTATAGCGAGCTCAACTTTCTTAGCTATGTCAGCAACATTATAAGCCACGCTTATTCCGCACTAACTAATTTGTGAAGCGATGTTCCAAGAAATTCCCGGGCCCCTGGTTACAAAAGCCCTTTACACGACTTACGTTACTGCTCTCCTCGAATAAGCCAGTCAGGTTTATTCTCACTACCAACAAATTCACATACGGAAAATCCAATGAAGATTCGCTTCGCTCTGCGTGGCCTTGCCAACCTATGAATATCAAAAACTCTTAATTTCCCTAAGTTCAAAACTCCCTTTTTTTCTTCGCTTTGAAGTTACCATGCAATAAACTAATAAAGTGCCCCTGAGGAGGCGTCAAAATCAAGAGTCTCTTTTACAGCAATTTTTCCAACAGGAGTCTCCTTTGGTCTCCTTGATCTTCGAGGCAGAGAGTTCTTCTAAAATGTTTTTTGTCTTCAAATTGGTCACCAATATGGCTCCTTTGTTCATGGCTCAGTTTTCAACAATGGTTTCAACCATTGTCGATGCACCTCGCTTTTAAATTCTTGAAGCTATGCAGTTTCTAGTCCTTCCATACGAAGGGTTAACCAACAGCTAGTGCGGAAGTTTTTATAAAGCTTCAAATTAAGAAATTTATTAATAAATGAAATTTGGTCTTCGGCATTTATGAACCGAATACAAAATCCTTCATGTGTGACCACTGCAGCTTTTTCCCAAGCAACAATTAAGAGCGTTTTTAAGGAAAAAGTAAGCCATGAAGCACCATCCTTTTGAATCGCCGTTCCTTCAACTTTAAAAAAAAATTGTTTCAGATCAAAGCGAATTCCTCTTAATGTTGGCTTTAAACTTACAAGCCCCTGTAGATAACATTGAGAAATAGATTATTCCTCTTTCTGTCCGGTTGGATCCGGTTTGACTATAAAAAACACTCCGACAGCCTGACTCCTTAATCAAACGTTGAATAAGGTAGGTTTTAGGTGTATATAATATTTACTTCAATACCACCTTCATCAAACAATATTAACATTTTTTGACCTTTCTTCCTCGGTCTCAATTCGCAATAAATTCTTACACACGAAAACTCAATTAAGATCTTAAATGGTGCAGAAAGGTAGAAAATTAAGACCGACTACCGACACAGTCAAGGGATTCACAAGGAACTGTAGCCACGGTCGCAGGTAGGAGTCTGCCACTATTTGTTTCGACCAAGAAAAAAACCATCGTTCCACGCCATTAAATCGGTTTCCAAGAAACCAAATAAATTAACAATCTCGTAGGTAGCCAATAATCGCTTTTATTTATTGATCAAATTTTTTAGACTTTCAAATTAGTCAGCTTTCGGTGATGTCTCTATTGAAACGGCGACCGGAGATTGAAAATACAAGTTTTTGTTGGCAGAAAGAAAAAACTCGGAAAAAAAAAGTCAACGGATAGCTTCCATTCCACCCTTAAATATTGGCAACTAATCCCCGCCGCCACTTTGCAATTAATCCCTGTTAATTCCTTTCGCTTCGTACTTCACAGAATAAAGAGTGCTGACACCTCGTGAAATCAGCAAATGCGATTCGATTTCATTGTGTCCGTCCAGCTTGCGTGAGCTAGACAGGCCAGAAGGACCCGAAAATGTTTCGCAACTTAAGCCATTTGAATATTCAAACGAAATCATTTCGTCGGCTGTGGTACTGAAATCGAGCAGGAGCTGCTGCCAATCGAATGCAAATGACAGGGTAATTTGATCCCTCGATCCTTGCAGTGTGCACAGACCGTGCGGTGGCATTGGCATCGTTGTCGTCGTCTGCGTCATCGGCTTCTGCCGATACCAACTGTGGTCTCCAAACCACGCAATTCAAACGAAGTCTAGATATTGTCGTTTGTCGTCATCTCGTTTGCGGAGCTTGTTTTTGAAACCAGCAACAAGAGTGGCCAAAAAAAAGGAATTGTATCTTAAGGCCTGTCGATGAAAATGTTTATATATGGCTTCGCGGTGTCACCCCGTCAGGGTGCAATGAAGTGCATCGCATAAAGCGACAGTAGTGGGGTGTTATAGTGGTTAAAAGATTAATTACTACCAACTTTCACTGTACACACTACCAGGGCTTGCCTCCGCGCCTTCATATTAATAAATATGACCGAGACCGATGGCATTCAGAAAGGTCTGTCTTTCGTAGTAAATGGTTTGACGAAGGGGTTAATTTCCACGACAAACAGGGTTTTCCGCTCTGAGTTTTATGTAAAAATTTGAATGTCCCCTTGTGACTTTATGTGTGACTAATTGAAAGCTCAATCGAAGTTCAATTCACGAGTCTGCCAGTTACTATTTCTTTGAAAGAACAAAAACATTCGGAATCGAGGTATTCGATGAAGTTCACACTTCGGTGCAACTATACGATGTGGTGAATGGAGGTGTCAATTACCATTGCCATTCTTGCTTCAATCAGTCTGCGGTTCCAAACGGAAAAGGGCTAAGCAATGTATGTGTAAATGTGGTGTTGGTTCACACATCGTCGCCCAAAATGCCAAACAAAAAGAGTCAACAGAGGGTTTTGCCTATGCTTACACAATGTCAGCAAAGGAATTAATTCCCTTCGGGGCTACGATATCTTGACAGCCTACTGGAGTGGCATGTGTGCAACTGAGATTTTAGATGGGAAATTTACTGGATTATTGGTATTAGATTTGAACGTCTTGGTATGACGTGATTAGTTGACACTTGCAAAACTGACTGGTTCTTGAAGGATTAGGCGACATACACAGATAAACCTTGTGGCATAGTCGACAGGATTGCATATAAGATGGAAAACTTGGTAGAATATTTGTAATAATTAGAGACAAACTCCAAATGGAGTTTTGATGGGGGTGTCGTGGTAAGTGTGTTTATAAACCTATTTGTAAAGCTGAGGTAGCCCGCGAGGAACTGAAAACTCCTGAATATTGTAAAAAAAGTCAAGATAATAGTGTTGGACTAAGAACAGAACCTTATGGGATACCATAGCATTTGACGCAAGAGACAAATTTTCAACACTTTGGCATGGTTTGTTGTAAATAACAAACACTTTTAATTAAAAATCCAACTGAGCGTATCGTTGCTTTTATGGAAAAGCCATGCAAAACTCTGTTGAGTCTTAAAAATGAATAAATAACCTTTAATATTTGGTTGGTTCATAGTTTCGCCCATCAGAATTGCTAATTTAACCTCGATAACCGAGGCCGACAAGGAGCATTTTTTCAGCTATTCGACAGACGTTCCTGAATTATTCTTTTTGTTGCTGGTGTTGGTCCTTCACGAATAATTTTCTTGGCGGTACCTGTACCATATCTGGTACCTACCCACCTTTTCGTCACCTGATGGAGAGACGCCGAATCAGGCAACGGCAACTCTATCAGAAAGGGATTATAATAAGTAGTGAAAAAGGGGTCTGATGTAGTAGAAATCCGTTTTGACCTGAAATAAGTTGTCTTAATTTGTGACACTGTCCTGAACATAAGACAGTGTCACAAATTTATGAAGAAGCAAGGAGTTTTACCAGTCGCCTAATTTCTTCGACGTTCTTGGACCACCGTTTCCATCAATTTACACCTCCTGCGGATTTTGAGAAAGGCTTTTAAGCCTTTGGCAGGTCACTTATTCCATACTTTTGCCGAAGGCTTAAGTATGTAGAATTAGGAAAACTTTCGTACGTCGTCTAGAGTGATGTAATTACAGCCCTCGAACGGGTTTCCAACATATAAGCGCAGATCTTTTTAGGTCTTTAGATCTTTTTGGACTCGAGAGAATATTTTCCATAGTTTCGAATTAAGCGTAGTTTCCTATAATAGTTGTCTGCCATATTTGCAAATATTTAACAGTTGCTTCGCCAAGAGGGACCGGCCCATTTCAATGATCATTTATCATTGGTATTTCCGGTCAGACTTCGCGAGTTCTCTTCCATTGTTGCGGGCAGGGTTGAGTCTTAGGCCGACTTGGTGGCAGTATAAAGGACGGCGGCACGTTCCGATAGGCTCGGCTAACTCATCGGCAGGAAAGGGGAATTTCGCCCTTAAAACTACACCACGCACTTAACAAACTAAAGATCCTGCCTTTCTAACCTAACGGAAGAGAGAAAAAGAACCTTAACCCTAACGAGGATCTTAAAGAAAGGGGAAAGAGCGAAAGAGGAGGAAAAGAAAGAGACGTGCAGTCTTCAAGCTAGTCCAAATTCGCAGCTGGTACTTGGATACTACCCTTATGATGAAATCACCCGATCCACCAAACACCACATTTCGAGTCTCTGATGCTCAATATCACGTCTGGCTGAGGCTTCACGGTTGATCCCGACAGGGGTAGAGTTTCAGAGACCAATCTCACGCCTCACGAAAGGTTTGTTTAAAACCTTATTTTCTGGACAGCAGTGAGAGGGAACCCCTACGCTCTACCTCCTTCTGTTCTTCCTCAAGTCTTCCACCTACCCCACAAAAGAACAAGTCGGAACCTTATTCCTTGGACTGTTTAGATCATAGACTATGAAAAATAGAAGAAATGATAGAAATCAGAAAGAGAAAAGAAGTAAAAAAGAAAAGAATAAAAGATGGAGCCATTATTTGTCCAAGGTGACGACCTGTAATATAAAAATCTTCCCTTTGAAGATGCAATCAGCTCCTACCCGGGTAGTTCGGGACATAACCCATTGCGTCATTGTTTTAAACTTCAAATGTTAAACCCCCCATAGTGACTGATTTTCTTTCCGATGCACTCATTATTAGTAACTAATTTCGTACTCTATTTTCTTTCCGCTACACCAAGCCGCTTCACTCTACAAACATTTTCTGTAAAATCAATTATTTTTTTGCATTAGATGAAATATTTTGAATTTATTTGAACCTTGTTAAAATGTGTTAAGTAAAGCGTTGAAATGAAATAAGAAACCTCCAACCTTTTCCATCACATCCAGGTCATAAACCTTGGTTTGCTTGGCGGTCTCAAATAGCTATTAAATGTGATCGTCTACCAGCACCGTTCCGCTTAATATAAAAGCATCTCATAGGTTAGGTTTGGTTAGGTTGGGTGGCTGCCACCGCTAGGCAGGGGCACACTTAGACCAAAGGAGGTCCATTGTGATACCACTTGTAGGACCGGAGTTACCAGCCCGAGGACCTAAATAACAACTACCCGTTTGGGTGGGAGGGGTTTTAGGCAACCAGTGACAGTCCGCTCAATATAGAAGCATCTCATAGGTTAGGTTTGGTTAGGTTGGGTGGCTGCCACCGCTAGGCAGGGGCACACTTAGACCAAAGGAGGTCCATTGTGATACCACTTGTAGGACCGGAGTTACCAGCCCGAGGACCTAAATAACAACTACCCGTTTGGGTGGGAGGGGTTTTAGGCAACCAGTGACAGTCCGCTCAATACAGAAGCATCTCATAGGTTAATAGGCAACCAGTGACGGCTGCTCTACTTTCCCAAATGTTTTTTGGGGAAAGTATTTATTCACAATAGACAAAGGTTCGGGCGAAAAAAGCAAAATTTTGTTTTGAGACGGGTTAGCGAGCCTTTCGATTACATTGCCTAATGTTATGAAGCTAAGGCCACTTACAGTCATGAAAAACTTCTTCAAAAGAGCGCATACTTCATGTGGTGGTAACTTTTTTTTGAAACGAAGTCTATCATTTGAACTTAAATATGAGACATATTTTACTCATCCCCCACCAAGCGTTATCGCATCGCCAATCCTCATGGTTTTTTTTTAAGCCTTAACCTGGCCTTGAAATAATCTGGATCTTCACGTACCAGAGACTCTAGGAAGAACGGAACAGGACTTTTTTTTATTAAACCCTCAACTTATTTCTACTCAATTAATTTAAAAGTCATTAAGTGAGTAGCTTATCGTTTATTCCATTGGTGATGACCATGTTATGTAATCGACACAAAAAGAAATTTTTACCGAAGAAAATTACAAGAAGCCAATGGTCAAGTAATTGAAGATTGCTTTTATATAGCAACAAATTTTCAGGTCTCTTTATGTTGTCACTCTGCCAACGCATCGAAATTTTTCGATGACCGTCTAATCATAACTTTTCGCTTGACCTCAAATCATGCTTTTAAAGCCTATGTGCCAGTTAAGGCTCTAAGAAATGGACAGAACGCAGATAACTAGATGAAACTTAGAAAAGCAAGCGAGTGAGAAGTCCAGAGGAAAAATTGGTATGACATCACTTCTTTTGTTCTGACAGTCAATGTCAGCAATGTTACAGTGCTCATAGAAAAATATCTGTCTTTCACAAACACAGTGAAGTTTTTGCTTCCTCTTCAAATCCAATTCGATGACCATTTGTCGGACAATGGCCCTTCTGAGCGGATACAGCTCGATACTAATTTAAACATCAGATCGCAGGCGATAAACCCCAGCAACTAACTGTCAAATCCAACTATGCACTTCGTCACTTAAGATGTGCCAACTTTCATCTGACTTGAAGAGCAGCCTGCAGAACTTTCCTTACACTCGATGACAGCTGTTAAATTAGCCGATAAGAATTGTCAAAACCAATTGCAAAAAATTACCCACAGAGTTGGGAAAACATTCAACCAAACAAGGCAAAAAAACCGACAACGTCAACAGGAAGGTCATTACAGAATTGCAACATGAGGTGGAACACAGGTAAATACAAAAAGGGTTCGTGCTGTTTGCTAATGTGCTGTGCTAAGCACGTTGATTGACATTTGACGACTTTTGATGGGCACGATATGTTATGCATGTCAGCTGAAACATCATCCTGACTGACTTGAGTTTGAGTTTTGTTTATTTTTCTGCATTTTTTTTGCAGGCGAACTGTGCGTTTCCTTCTCAGTTTTTGAACTTGTATTTATGCTTTGCTAAAAATACACGCAAAAACCGATGAGTCTCCAAGAGTGGAACACAGCCCCGACCCGGCGCATAATGCATTCACACAAGTCGGCGTGTGTTAAAAATAGTTGTGCGAGTCGCAACGTTGCGTGAAGTACAATTTAATTAGCAGCAAAAGATATGAAGATTGACATATTAACAAGGGAGGATTATGGCGCAGTCACTGCTGCTGGGAAATGTGTTTAATTGTGTTTTTTTTTTTCTAGCTCGTAACGTCAGCATCAACGTGACTTGTAATCATTGACATAAACATTCACGCAAAGTGCAGTTCAGCAACCCTTTGAAGGAAAAGGGATTCTTTCTTAAATCTTTTCGGTAAATTTTATTCCCTTACATGGCGCGGGAGCGTCCTCGCAAGGAAGGTGACATCTTTAGATGGGATTATGAATATTCAAACCACACCGCGCATGTAATTTCACTAATCCGTTCGTTGCCATATGGATTTCGCTAGACACAAGCCTGTAAAAGTTAAGTCGCCATTAACACCCACCTTGGATGTAACCATGCATCCTTTATCCCTGGCGCTCATGCATGAGAGTCTTGCTTGCCATATACCTGCACTCGAGTGTAAAGTAATTTTATGAACGTGTTAGAATAGACTATCATTTAAGAATGAATAAGTGAGAGAGAGAGAGAATAAAAAAGGATGTGTTAGCACATGTGTCAGAATGAATGCAGTTACAAGTTACAACATCCCGACGCGATAAGAATGTAGTAATTCCCTGCAAACATATTCACAGGACTCGTAATTATAGGGGATGTGCCAAAAGGGGCTTCGTATGCACTCTTGACGCTAAGAGCCGACGGGATTTAATTTACTTCCTTTTACCCCCGCGCACCTACACAGAAATTTATATGTGTGCCAAAGAGAGAAGGGCTAAATGAAATTTGCTTTATGTATATTTTTTCAAGCGGAATCGGATATGAAAGTAGACGGGCTTTTGTGAACGCCTAGCAGCGTGTTTCAACTTTGTCCTTAGACGAAGTTAAGCATCCTTAAGACTTTCATGGGGCAACATTTTTTTTTTCTTTCTATGTGTATAGGGTGTTTGTTTCTCTAAAGAAGAAAACACTCTCGCGTTAGTTGAGAAAAGTTTTTTGGCAAAAGCGTAGCTTTGGCAAAGAAACCACGGTTCTGCGCTCTCTTTCAATTAAGGTTAAGTTTTGGAAAACTGTTTTGAGTTACAGAGGTGGGTCCTTTCAAATTGGGGAACAGTTCTGTGGCATACTTACGCAAAGGAGTTTAATTCCTACCCTTGGAGGTTTAAAGTGCAGTTTGTCGGTGCAAATAAAATTTGGCGAAGGCAGAACTTTTATTTGAGTCTTATGGAGTATGTTTTGCTTTGAGCTTTGGTTCTGCTTACGCAAAGTCCAAAAAGGATCCTTTGTGAAATCGCTGTGTAAAACCCGGTGACGTATATATAATGAAAGTTTTTGCAGCGTTAACACAAGACAAGTAAACTAGTTTCTGTGTGATCTTATTCCGGCTGGGTATATTTTGAGCCAAAAATATTAAAATAATTAAATAATCTATAAATGAACTTAAGCGAAAGGAAAGCTTTTTACTTTGCTAAATGAAAACTTAGCCTTTCTAGTTTGTGTTTTGTTCGGATGAGATCAAATGAAATTTCGACCTATTTGAACCCAACGCAACGTTCAAAAAACCCTCAGATGCTTCCACAAATAAAATGGGGCCAATCAAGGAATATGTTTCCCTGGGACCTCCTCTTAGGGCCAGTTTTTCAGTGCAAGATCATCCGAATTTCTGAGATTTACTCCAGAAATGAGTTTTCCAGTCAATTTAGATACGCGTTAATCAAGGGGCTACCCGCCAAAGTTGATGAGTTAATCCAGGGATAAAACTCTGGTGCACATTATAAATTTCTTTGAATATTTGTAATTAATAATTTCTGTGCGAATTGGTCTTGCGTGTTTCTAGAATTGCGGGAACAACTGAAACTGCTTTTCCTGTGTTTTTCTACGAAGTGAAAATTAGGAGAAGCATTAATTTCGAGAGCCGAAGATTTTGACAACTTTACTGATGAAGTTAACTCTAAACTAAAAAACTGCTCGCTGATTCGTTTTGTTTAGGGATTAATAGATATTTACGGTCAGCAGACGTTTGAGCCATGCTTTTGATTGCGACTTCCCTGTAGTCATCTAAAAGGTCGGGCGAATTTTCTAAAATCCCACTGGTAAAATCACTTTGAGATCATATGGATTCGCAGAGGAAAAAGGTTTTCCTTTTTTCCCCTTTCATTTATGGAACAAGGTATCCAAATTTAAATCTGTCATAACTTATTTTTGCTTTGAGTTTCCAAAAAAAATTATGCCTACAAATCCTTGGAGTATCCCTCCCATTTGGTCATTAACGAACCTTTTATGCCCCATCTGCCATGTGTATACAAAATCCCTGGCAAAGCCAATTGAATCGACAACTTGTCGGCAGTCAGCACAACATGAGCCAAAAGTCGTTCCACTTTTCTGCATCAGAGCCTTCATTCACGATGCGTTTAATATGATTTGATGTCTTCATTACGAGCCAACATATCTGAGAGTTTCATTCATTATTTGTGCGGCTTTCTTCCCGTCTGAAAAGGCGAGTTAATTTTGCGCATCTCTTCGACTCTAATGAGTTGCAACCTTAATTATATATTTACATCTATAATTATAGCAGTGAGACTACGTATTGGAAGGAAGTGATCCCAATTGAAAGTATGGACGACCTGAATTGAGAATAAACAGTTCAGTAAGTGCATCGCACATAATCATTAACAATGGGGTCGTTCTCTTTAGCATCGCTTTGGTATTCCTTACAAGGACTTGCCTTCTTTTAGGAACACACATACTTTGATACTAGATACCTGTAACAAATAAGGAAGGTTTAAGGTGAAGAAATGCCTATCTTGACCAAGACCTGGTATATATTCAAATGCACTAACACGCGGCTACGGTGCGCACACTGGCCTTTAATCCGGGGGACGAACCCATTCTTATAGATCTCGTGATACAAATGATCTGTTTTGTGGTGTGCCTCAAGTGCGGATGCGCCATAGATGGACAATGGGTGAGTGCAGTTGTTGTCCTCAATTGTTTTTTAGATGTGGTTCTATGAGAATAGTAGAACATGGTTTTCGAATTCCTTTGTTACGGTGAATATTCTGATTTTGGTTTTCCAAATAAGGAAACCATTTCCGTTCTTGCATAGCCAACCGGGGTCAGTGCTCAATAAAGAGTTGGATTGCACAGTAGGATTGTAAGTTGAAGAAAATTCTAAGGACGAGACGAACTAAAAAATATATTTCTTTCATAATAAAGGAAGCTCTTTCTTTTCTTTTTTATCATTTTTTGCTGTTAGTCAGAGCGACAGCCGCAAGGTTAGCTACCACCTCATTTGGCTCATTGGATATATTTGCATTTTCTGATAGTTTAATGATGGAACATTGACAATACAAAAGGGCGGACAAATTGGTCCATTTGGCTAGAAAATGGCCACTTCCGGTTCTGCTTTTTCATGAATATTTATACCATTAAGGCAGTGGATAATTAAGTAGTTAATGATTTACGGGGTTAATGATTTAAGGAAGTAAGCTCAAGTCTTTTGAGGCGATATCAAAATAGTTGGTCGGACAAGAAAAGATATGGGCCCCATGGCTTGTCCAACTATCTTGAAAAGCGGTGTACATTTCGGACTACAACTCCGACTTTTTAACTAAAAAATCACTTTTTTTACAGTCACGACCTTTGTGGTTAGGAGGAATATGCTATACATATGTACAAAAACAGTTAGAAAATGCTAATATCTACACCTTTTGTAATGTAATTCTTTGTCGAAGTTCATCTTTATTTTTGAAAACCAGTCATTTTAGGTTATAATCTCTTAAAAAGTGGGCGTAGTCAATGTAAAGGTAAAACTTTTTGTGCTATCTCAAAGACAACACCAAGGCATTGTCACCAAAAATTAGTGCTCTTCCGCCATTGCAACATAGCTTCTTCTTCTTTTTCATTTGGGCGCGCGGTTATGATCTGAAGTGATGGATCACTACCCTCCCACTCGACTGCTTTCCTAATGGTCCGCTTGTGGGGTACGCCGATTTGTCCTCAGAATATACTGGCAGGCCACCGATTTTAGATCTCCCCGTCACTGAGGCCAAATATATGCTTTTGTCTTTGCATTGGTGTGATCCATGAATGTTTGGGCCTTCTTCTCCTTCGCCATTGCGCTGGAATGTTGATTGACATTGCCTTTTTAATGGGTAGGATCTCTCCTTCGAGCGTGGCAATACCAACGATACCGGTCGTGCTCCATTTTTTCTGGAGATAAGTTCCTTTACATGGAGGCTTCTTCGGACCTTCGTACTTTTTATTCTATCTCGCTTTGTTACTCCTGCTGTCATGCGAAGCATCTTCATCTTAGCTCCCGTTAATTTGCTCTCATATTTCTTATACGCTGTCCAACATTGTGAACCATATGTAAGCGCCGGACGCGCAACTGCGGTGTAGAGCTTCCCTTTCATCTTAGGGGTCGTTTTTCGGTCACAAAAGATGGCGGAGTTTTCTCGCCACTTCATCCTCCCCACGCTTACGCGGTGATTGATGTCGTCATCATAGTTTGCTTTGCTATTGTGATCAAAGATCCCAGGTACTTAAACTTTTCACACTTGGGAAGCAAATTCCAATTAATTTAATGTCAGGCATTGGCTCGGGTGGGTCAGATAATGGAAAGCACAGGTACTCTGTCGTCTTTTGGCTAATACGAAATCCATTCGCCTCTAAAACATCCACCCATCTATCATCACCCATCTGTCTCGCTGCTGAGATGTATGATCTTCACTTATGATGGCCCCACCGTCAGCGAAGAATATCTAATTCAATTTCGGGTCCGTCAGTTTTTCTTCAAGCAAATAATCAAGGGCGCTTCCCTGGTGTGCACCGACTTTAATTGGGAACTCATCAGTGGCTCCGGAAGGACATCTTACTCTTGTCTATGCTCCATCATACATTTCCATGACCATCCGCACGTAGGCTTCTGGAACTTCTTGTTTTCTTGCCACCCATATCAGATCTCGTAGTAGTCTATCGAAAGCTTTTTTCGAAATCAACCAGCACCATTTGCTGATCTTTAAGGGCACCCCGATGTTTTTAAATTATGATCCTAATGCATTGGATTGCATCAGTAGTTGATTTGCCCGCGAAAAACCCACACTGGTCCTCAGATAGACTTATTATTTTCCGTAGTCGATAATCTCGATAATCTTCATTGTGACAGACATCAGCTTGATAGAATCGTCACAGCTTCTTGAATCACCTTTTCCTTTAAAGAAAGGTAGGAGATAACTTTCCCTCCACAGATTAGGCATTGAATCCCCTCTTATTAGGTTGGAGATGAAGGTCGTGAGCCATCTGGATCCGCTGTCTCCTATTTTTTTTCAGAACTCTGAGGGCATCTGTTCTGGCCCAACCACTTTTCGCTTTTTGGAGTACTTAACCGCCTTTTCAACCTTGTCGACTGTGATGTGTAGCACTTCTTCCCGGTGAGGAGTAGTTTCTTCTGGAAAGTGTTGCCTGGGAAACTGTTCATTCGAAATTCCGCCACCTGTGAAGAATTTTGACATCATCCACAAGAAGCTATCCCTCAGCATTGTTGATAAACTTTGGTGAACGAATTTCCTGGTGGGCGTTTCTCGTCCTCTGAGCGGCAATTTTGGAGATTTTAACCCCTCTATTCAAGGTGCTTTTTCGAAGATCCTGTGTGACCTTATATGTATTAGCAGTGGAAGAAGAAACTTCCTCCAATTCCTGATACTGGCTCTCCATTCGCTTCGCTTGAACCTGTGTGCATTTCTTCTTAGCAAGACTCTTGAGGTGTCTATATTCCAATTCCAGGCGAAGCAATTCATCTCTGTTGTTCGAGGAGCACTTCTTCCATGTCTTGAATGCTGCTTTTTTTCACTGATCAGTTTCAGTGCTAGTTTCACCTCATCTGACCGCCACCATATTTCATTGACCTGTTTGCAGTGGCATTTTGAAGTCCCTAGGAGTAATTTGGCCTTCTCTATGCACGTCCACTTTACATGTTCGTTTTCGTCAATGATCTTACAGAGGCAGTTTTGCATCGCGTTTAAAAATGCTTCGCCTTTTTCCTTATCCAAAATGTACCAGTTGATTCTCCCAGATACCTTTGCTTGCTTAATTTTCTTTATTGACGGTTCCATAAAAGGGACGGCCAGCAGCAGTCGGTGTTGTGTTGTAATCGCCTGACCTAAAATCTTTGAAAACAGTGAAGCAAATGATAGTCAATCTGGGTCTCATTGCCACCGCTGCTGTAAGTGATCAGGTGCCTGCTTTCCTTGAAGAACATGGTATTAAGCACGATAAGACCGTATGACTTGCAAACGTTTAGGATATCTTCACCAGAAGAGTTCCTAGTGCCATACCTCAGTCCACCATGGCAGTCTTCATAGTCCTCGTTAGATTTCCCGACATGTCCGTTCAAGTCTCCGCTTACAAACAAAAGCTCTTCCTTTGGGATCGCCTTAATGAGATTTTAAAAATCTATCAAGAATGCATCTTTTTCCCTGTGCTCACACCCAATTTGGGGAGCATATGCACTAAAGATGTTCCACACCTCACCTTGCATCACCACCTTGAGAGACATCAATCGGTCAGTTGGCTTTAAAATATTCAAGATGCCATCAAGTAGCTCTTCCGCAAGCCGATTCCGTTCCTAGCTTGTTCAGCTCAGTAGTAGTTAGTATATCTTTTAAGCTTTTGTCTGTACATCCAAGAAACGATCCCGATTTCCGGTGCTCCGCCACTTCGTCTCTTGGACACACAAGATGTCCACTCGCTAACCATCATCTCTTCAAGTTCGTAGCTACGACCAGTCATGCTTCCAGCATTCCAACTCCGACCCTGAGCTTGCGGTTGGGCAGTTGCATTTTTTTGCTATCCTCAGGAAATGGACTAGCTCTGACCTGAGGATTACTACTCGTCACAGGATCACTGGCATGTAAGCCATAAGCAGTGCTTGGCGGGGTAGTTCCATTCATAGAGTACCTTTCCATAATGCTCTTGTCTAAATGACTTGTTTTGTTCAACACGTGCATAGTCCTTATTGTTGTTTGAACGTCCTTTTCCGACATCGGTGGTTCCCCAGTCATGTCAACCCACGGATAATGCACACTTGTGGGAAAGTTTAAGATGCTGAATGTTGCACTCGGCTCAATTCGGCTGTAAAAAACTGGACGTCTAGTGAAATTAGGCCGGTAAGTTGTTTGCAGAAGCCAACGAGCTCTGCATAGTCTCGCTTACATCGATAAGATTAACATCGAAGCCCTGGGAGGTTCTAAGAAACATAAAATGCCAATCAACTCAAATCGGTCTCAAGGGCCCAGTGGGTAACCATGGTTTGAAGAACCTTAGTACCCAACCCAAAAAGTTCTGTCAGCAGCCATAAACTATCCATCAAGCTCACAGACATGATACCCCCTTTTGCGAAAAAGTGTTGTTTTAATCGGTATTCCTAGGCAAGATTATTGAAATCGAAGAGGTTGATTTCTTTTACCCACAGACACAAAGCATCTTCAGAGGTCAATAACTGGCTCTTTTTGGGGCAGTTTTAAGTGAAGGGGCGTAGATAACGTTCACTGTATAATGAAATGACCCTCAGCACATTTGATAAGCAAACCAAAAACGGGTTCATGAAGTAACACCAAATATGACAGACGCACTTTCAAATACCTACCAACAATGGAAGTTAGTAGGGCCTCCAACGTTTCGTCACTTTCCAATTTTTTGGCAATCCTGGACAGGCCCTCACATGCCACTTCAAATATCATTAAAAAACAACTTAAAGGTCTTGAAGGTTGGCCGAACCTAGCTAGACTCATTGGTGCATAGCTTTAAGCAATAAAGTCCGAATTCAAATTTCTCCTGCAAAGTTATTTATCCGTATGAGTGTACAAACAAAGTTGCTTAACAGCTTTAAAGATTAAACGACAATTCTTCTAGCCATTTCTCTCAACTCAACACCATCTAGGTTCGTCGCATCTCTTATTATAACGGACTGCTACATAAAATTTCATGCATGGTTGAGCAATATCGAAAGCATTAAAACAACAGCATCAACACACACACACACACACACACACTGCAGCATACATTGCAATTCCTGTCAAATGTCTGGAGCTAAATTTCCTCTAGATATTTCTCAAATAAAGCTTTTTCACACACAAACCCACAATGATATTCCGCACCAACTGCTGCACTTGTTATCAATTAGAATAGCTCTTAAAAGGGATTACGAGTATATCCTGTCATTCATATCCTGTCATTCATCATCCTGTAAGTGGTTTTCTGGTAGAGTTATTAAAAGTGATCGTGCCTTTGAACGTCTCAAGGCTTGGAAGTTTTTGGTCCGATTAATAGGCATTCTACGTTAGGTATGTAGAACAAATTAACGGCGTACACTGCAAGCCTTTATTGTACTGGGGTCGCCTTATAGCTAGAATTTTTAACACGCCTATCTATAACCCTTAATGATTTATGACATACCGACACTTTGACACTTGTTCTAAAAAGACTTCTCACTTCTAGGCAAATTTTTTCCCAGGCAAAGTTCTTAAGAGTTAAACTATTGACTTATACTGCCAATAACAACGATAGATAAAGGGCTCAACTTGTAGCGGTCTGTCCAAATATGTAAAAAAAGACCTCATGTACCGTAGTATCACTTCATAGTCCGTCCGTTCGTCCCTCCGCAAATGTAACTTTTGGACGGTGAGTCGTTCAAAAGATGGAATTTGGTGAGCTTTTAAACTGTGGAAATTAAAAATACCCACATAACTGTTTACAGCCTGAAATTTCTATGAAAATGGTGGAACAGTTGTTGGTACATATTTCCAAACTCTTTGCAAACGAGAACTCCAAAAAAAAAAACTTTGGTCAAGTGAATGTTGAGTTTTTGTAGAAAACTTTTTTTTTTCTTAAATAATGAATAGTTTTTCAGAAATGATGGGTTGAAAAATTGTGTCGTTTATTAAGTTGTTCTAGGCCATAACTTTTGAACCACTTGCTTCAAGAAGCTGATATTGAACACACTTATAAAGCAAGTAAAGTTGTCTAAGCAGAAAAGAGTTCTGATACTGATTTTTTTAACGCATATTCGAAAAATATCGCAAAAATGCATGGAAAAAGATGTGTGGGGCACACATGTTTTTTTCTGCTATTTATGTCTCATGTTTTATGGTGCCCCTAATTTCTGGTTCTATTTGGACAAATCATTTGGAAAAACATCACAAGTATCAGATCTTGTCCTAAATTTTAAGGAAAGTTCTAGCGATTTCATAAGATCGAAAAACTTCTGCAGTTTGAATCGAAATCATAGAAAGCATTTTCGGTTACGACGGTCTTGTTTAAAATTGTGTAAGTATACAGCGTTCATAAAGTAATTTAAAATTTAAAAAATTTCAAAATCATCGTTTCCAAGTTCAGGTTTTCGAAGCTTTTCTAAAACACCTAGCTAAAAAGGTGCACCTTTTACCGTTTTTTTAAAATGACCCGTACCTAGAGCAGGTGCTTAAGAGTATTTAAAAAACTAAATAGTCGTTTTAAAGATTCGAAACTAAAAAAAAAATATGAAAATTGTAAAAAAAAACGTGTGGCCTCGCCCTCTCTATCTCCCAAACGGTAGCAAATATAATTTTAATTAAAAAATTGAGCACATTCCGTCTTCTGAAATTCGAAGAAAAACTTAAGCAAAGTTTTAAATTCAAAAAACTTACACCATTTGTGGGAAAACGTAAAAGAAAACAAGTGGGAAAGTGCAACAGTGCGTATGCAAAAACTTCAGTCCATCTGCAACGTATTGAAAGATACCCGACCATACCAAAAAGAAAACTGCACGCCTCCAAAAAGTGGGCGGGATATCAAAATATAACTGATGAATGCTTAATACTAGGTGGTTGCATACATTTCGGCCTAAAACTTCGCCTTTTTAACTGAAAAAATAACTTTTTAACGCCACGCCCACAAAAGTGGGCGGAGGCACATACTACATGTACATAAAAGTTAGAAAATGCTAAAATCTACAACTTTTGTCATAGAAATTTTACTCAAATTTCATATATATTTATTGAAAAACAGTCATTTAAAGCTAACAACCTAGTTTAAAATTATTTTAATTATAAACCGTTTACAATTCAAGATACCTGCGTTCAGAATTTCAAAAAAGCTCGAAAAAATGAGCCTAATCAATCTTTAATTTGAAAAAAAAACCTAAGCAAAGCTTAGATATTCAAAATGTTCCACTGTTTGACTCGAAAACGTAAAAAAATTAAAACATTATTATATAATAACATTTACAGATTATAATAGCATTTTAGGGTTAATGACCAAGTCTAAAATTATTTTTAATGTAAGGTGTTAAAAGTCAAGATACCTATTAAAAATTTTAGAAAAAGGCTTAATGTATTTGAACAAAAAAAAATGAAAAGTCGTTCAAAATTCAATAGTTTTGTGAATTCGACCCGTTAAAGGAGGCGTGACTTAAAATTTTGCAAAAATGAAATCTATAGCGGAGTCTCATTTGCCTAAAATGCTTATTTTTATTTCTTATTCTTTCAGTCTAAATCAAACAAGGCTAAATGCGTTTCAAAAATGTGTTTTTACGGAAAATGCAAGGTATTTTTGAATTAAAAAGCTAACCGAACGTATCGTTTCTTATATTGGAGAGCGGCCCCTATGGCAAAGCCATACCAAATTAAATTTACAATTCTACAAGCATTATAATAATGGCTGGTCCTATGATCATTTCAAACTCTGAATAGAGAGAAATGGATCAAAGACCGAAAAACTGCAGCAGTATTATAATTTTTCATAAACTGCTTTCGTCATTGTCTTCCTTGTTTCTTAAGTTTGCAGTTGTTAGCTCGCAGAATTGGTAGCCACACTTGTGTTTTTTGATACTTTTTGTTGCTTTTATTTGCTTTTCAAATACTTTTTCTCTTATGGGAAACCGTAGTTGTCACTTAATGTCAGCATCATAAAGGTACCTGACGATGTTCGCCTGGCAGCGATTGAAATAATCATAGGACTAGCCATTATTATAATGTTTGTAGAATTGTAAATTGTTGTAATTTTTCACTTTTCAGTGTATTTTTTTCGTGGCTTAAAACAGCTGATTTTGTAGTTAAAAAGATTGGGTTTTAGTACAAAATGTCTGCAATCACCTATCCCCCCCCCCCCCCACCCCCCCATTTTCTGCAGGCGTGGAAGTTTCTTTTTTAGGTAGGGTAAGGTACTTTTTAACTCTTCGCAGACGGATTGATATTTTTACTAACTCATTGCTGCTTTTATCCGCTTTTTTTGCTTTAAATTCCTCTAACAAGATCGCTAGTGTAGACCATTTACTCATTCACGCTTTATGGATTTAACCGATAGTTCGACAGACCTGAGTCTTGTGAAACTTTAGACCCGGTAACTGCATTTGAAAATTCAAAATCTCTGTTGTGAAATCGGGTATCGATTATTTTTATTATATTTAAATGTCGATATTTTTTGGCATCGAAATCAACTTTTATTTGTGACTTCTTATATGAAGAACTTGTTGAATTATATAAAACTACCTACTGTTTAAGTTTTAAGGCTTTCGCGGTTGTTAATTGACATGACAAGAAACTTTTCGGATTAACCGCGTTAATATATATTTTAATGAGTACAATACTAGACTCACTCTGCTCGCAGTTTCCCGGTGACCACGCTCAATGCAGCGAAACGTTCGGGGTGAGTCTAGTATTCTACTCATTAAAATATATATTAACGCGGTTAATCCGAAAAGTTTCTTGTCATACCTACTGTTTGCTGGAGCCTGGAAGTCAGGTACCTTTTCACTAAACAGACCTTTTGGGTGGATAGTTAGGAAAACGATTAAACAACCCATCGTTCTTTTTATAACCCACCCGGGGTATATATATTATAATGCATAGTTTGTAACACAGTGAAATAATCACCGTTGACCCCTAAGACCTTTTAGAGATATGATCGAGACCGACAGGTCAATCGATTAAGCTATGTCCGTCCGTCCGTCTGTTCGTGTGTGTGAAGTTTTTAGGTCATTAAAATTGAGCTAGGACGCTCAAACTTGTGTAAAAATTGGTTAAATCCGCCAACGGCCACGCCCACTACTGGCTTCAGTTTAAGACAACCTCTATTGAGAATTTTCTTTCAAAATGCCTTTGGTCAAGCTAGGCAAGGTGTAGGAACTCAAATTTTGGTATAGAGCAATAATGGCCCAAAACCTCTAAGAAGACCAAAATTGTAAAACAGTATCGACCATGCTTACTTTTAACTTGTTAGAACTTTAAAAACCCGATTTCTCGAAAAGTTCACTCCAAATCGAAAAAAAATTATATGACAAATTATATGACAAAATACAATTAATTGATTTTAATTTTAGCCCAGACCCGTTTTTTGGGGCGTGGCCTATAGAAATAATATACGAATTCAGGACAAAAAATTTTAAAATTTGGTGTTACACGGTATATAGGGTCGGGTATATAGAAGCTTGTCACAGACGAACTTTTGCACTTACTCACTTGTTAAGTTTTCACTTAGTTGAAATTGCTTATTGCTAATAACTTTTTTTTTTAATTCATAAGCTTTTCCTGCCATTATAATTGTCGTCTCTTATATCCAGGAAAAGCCCTAAAAAGCTATCATTACAGATCTTGCGATTAGACTGACCAATTAACCAAGTACTCAAGTAAAGTTCTCCCCGTTTTATGCACAGCATGAAAATGTAAACTGCAAACTTCGACAAAGCCTTAAACTCGTTTGTGTCATCAATAAAAACTTCTCATCGTCGTCAAGCCATGAACTTTTGAAGTACATTTAAAAACTGCCACACAATTTGCATCTCTTAAAGCAGTCAATGTCCTTTTGACGTTCCTTTTAGGCAAAAACACAGAAATTTGAACTCTCTCCACGAGGAATTAAATCCTCCTTTGTGAATGTATAAAACTCTCTCTGAATCCATTCAACTCGGCTGCATTTTGCATTTCCCGCTGGTTGTGTTTTATTTTTCTATTATTTTTATTTTTTTTTTTGCACAATTATTTGAGTCTCGGTGAAAAACAAAAAAGTAGCCTACTCACAACATTATCCTTAGCATGTCGTTGGCAGGACTTGTCCTGCTGTAACCATGTTAGCTGCGCCATCGTCTGAAGCGTGAAAAATGAAAACTTCAAAAAAAAGAAGAAACGAAAATTCTGGAAAAATAATAAAGTAAAAATTATGGTGCGGGTAAAGAGTTGAGAAGCCTACAGGATAGACCCAGCCAAGGATAAAGTCATATGCAGCCAGTGCAACACACAAAAGATGTGTATACTTGCAACCAAAGGGGCGGTGTAACAAAATAGGATGTGAAAGGATAATTGTTGTATGTTTGTAGACGTTTCATTTTTTTCAAACCTGCAAGGGCATTAATCCTGTTTAGTCGGGGTTTTCCTTTTATAAACCCAGCTGCTTGTAACCGAGACAAAGAAGCGACAGGTCTCTTCCGAGTGAATGATGGTAATCTCGTCCAAAAAATGTGTAGATACTTCAAATTGAGTTCAATGCCTCCTGATGTTATTGTCTTAAAATATTTCTCCCCCTTCTGTTGTTCAGATTAATCAATAGGTTGATGTCCTGACTCTTTTTCGCAGAAACAAACAATTGGCGGTCTATAAGCTAACTGACTTAATTTTGGCTAGAGCCCCATTACCAGCATCTACTCACCTCGATGACTTCCATATTTGAAGCACTTACCAGAGCCGCACCTTGAAGTAGTCCATTGAAATCCGGTTAAGAGTGTACATTATTCATAGCTTCCCTTTGTGAGGCCTTCTCCAACACCTATTCTTTAATTGAAGTATTTTCCACAAAGAAGTTGTGTATCTTATGGATTTTTTTGCCACTTGTTTCATTATTCATTCACAGCCGCAGAAATAAAGTTAATCAAACCGCACGACGGCCAGTCTATTATTTTATTGTCGAAAAAAAAGAGAAACCATTCAAAGGTGTCAAAATTTTTTCACCTTCCGTCGGCAATGTTGTTTTGCCCAATCATTCATTTTTGAAAATTACCAAACACGCGGCTTAAATAGAAAAAGAAACATTTTTTTAAGAGAGTCTTTGCTTTTATTTGTTTATTTAATAATTTTTTTTTTTCTGTTTCAGGAGGTAAAAAATGCCGACGGAACAGTACGAGTCCAAGTATCGACTGTATGCTTCATCAAAGTGATTTTGTGTGTCTTTGAGTCGTAAGTAGAACAATGTACGCAACGTACTTGAAATATTTTCTTGTTGGTGGCGACTTAATCGGTGAAAGGATTTGACAGATTTGGGATACTGTTTTACTACCGCGCCTGACCGATCGAACAGCCGGCAATTGATAGTTTGCTGACATTTTTCAATTGCCAGTTGATCGATTTGTTTATAACTTTATTGTGGCAGCAGCGGTCACTTTGCTCTTGGGTTGCTGGTCGACTGCAAAACGCCAGAGGGTGTTTATAATTGATTGCGAAAATGTTGACCCGGTTTGATAAATCACGCCAGCGGCGCGCGGCGGTGAGTGATTAAGAACTCACTTATGCTGGCATTAATTATTTTGTTATATCAGTTAATCGTTATTGAGCACGAACGCTGTGCGTTTGTCAAAAGAGAAACCAAAGGTTTTTATGTTTTGTAACCGACTATAAATGGTACGTAAGCATATTTTAGTTTAAAAAGATATTTTTTGTTAAATGATAGTGACTGAATTATCTTCGAAACTGAGCAAAAGCTAGATGAACTAACGTTTTTTTTAAGTTCTTGAGTAGAAATGTAGTAGAGATATGTATTGCCACTCCCACAACAATAAAAGTGAGCTGATCGTAATTCTTCTTTCAAAAATCTTCAAAGCGAGATTTTGCTTCAGGCAAAAAAATCTGCTTTTCAGATTTCTGCTCTTCCAAATACCAACGGTTCTTAAGCCGTTCTGCCTTTCACTTGTTTTTTTTTTTATAAAAAAGAAAATTTTAAGGTGAAAGAAGGAAAAACAGCAAGTGAGAAAGTGCAACTGTGAGTATACAAAGGCTTCAGTCCGCATGCGACAGATTACTAAAATACTCTACCCTTCCTAATAAAGGCAGGTGAGTACGTCTGAAACAATTTTTTAAATACCCGACCCGCCTATGCATCAATTCTCCTCTCAGAGGACGACGACATGCTACAACACTTTATCTGTAGTTCTCCAGCATAAGCTAGTTCTCCACCACTGAAGCTCCTGCCCATCTTTTATCCCAAGACGGGCAAAGGCAAACTACGTACATTAATTAGTCTAAGGTGTCTCCATGGTAGAATCATGGACCTGGATGTGTCTGAGTGTGTCATTCGTCGGATAGTAGCAGCTTCCGATGAATGGACAAAAAAAGACGTTTGGTCCTTCGAGCCGGATAAACCAGCATATAAAGGTGTTTATATGCACCGACTTGTATTTTCCTTAAATTCTTGCTTCTTTTGCAGAAACCTTTGAATTCATAAAGTCTCAAAATGTTAGATCCACTTTCTTAATTTCGCCATTTGCATAACTTTTTGTATCTCTGTGGAAGTTCTTAAATCTTAATATACTGCCCATCAATTCAAATTGCTCTTCCTTGCGTCAGGTGGCGGAAGCTTTAGGGCTGACATGGTGAGCGCTAAACATCTTAGCTCCTTCTCAGCTGTTTCGCATCGAAATTTTTTTCGTCAACGTGAAGTCTAATAATAAATCGACATAAAATACCACAAAGCGTCCACCTTATATATGGGCTTAAGTTTTATCATCCCGAATGGCTATGTAGTCAACATATTGACGGTGATTCATCAGTCTATTTGCCCATGCCAGCAAACTTCTCACCAAACTTAAGACTTTTAAAACTTATTACTTCCTCGAGTCATGCTAAACAATGGCTTTTCCTCAGACTTATAGTAAGACGGGGGCACTTAAAAAACCTGCAAATACCTCCACGCACCTTTATTGCCTGTCCAATTGACAAGACAAAAACTCTTTGTGTTGATCGAACGCGCAAAACCACTCTCGACCATAAAACAAATCAAAATGAAACAACATTTTCATTAGCACCACACCATTCTGCAGATGACTCGCTGGTCAAGTCTCACTCGAACTCGAATGATAAATGCAAACAATGATTCACGAAACACGCGTAAATATTATTGACCGCGAACTGAGCGCACTACAAAAACCATCATCATCAATCACATCCACCATCGCTACCAGCAACATTCCATCCTATGTAGCTCCTAGTTTTTTCCCCGACGCACGTCGCACAGGACAAGCCTCCTTTTCAAATATTTTCTTTTACGTCTGTGATCCCAGAGGTTTGTTATTAATTTCATTTCTTCTTCTGTGACTCTCCGAACTCGTCCTGGTCTTAATTCGTTTTGTCCACTTGGCCATCATCGCATATCCTCGTTGCCATGGGAAGAATCCTTTTCAGACCAAAAAGAAACGTATTCGACGATTGGAAATATTTGATATTCCAATTATGTTTATGGCACCATAAAGCAAGCGAAAAATATTTCAATGCAATTATCAGGGTTGCCGCAGCGCAATGCGTTTAAGCCGGGCCGTAGGGTGTTTATGTGGCTCTTAATTCACTGGTGGACGCTTTTTATGCTGGTGGAGGAGAAATCGTGAAAAGACGCCTCAGAGCCAATAATAGTTTTTGAATGTTTTCTTAGTATATTCGCACCACTAGCGCCCGGGGTTATGGGTAAACGTTCCCACCTTCCAGTTCTGTTTTGACCGGAATGTGTTCGCTATTTGTGTCTGCAGTCAAATTCAATTTCCACACGCAGATCTCATCGAGTATATAGGTGAATTTTTAACACTTGAGTTTCGATTTTTAACATACACCCCATTCAATTGTAGAGGGTATAGACCTTAGTCAAAGCTGGTTAATTAATTGGGAGGGCAAAGACCGTTTCATTGTGTTCTCGTTTTGCAGTTAAAACAAATTGATTCTTCACATACAACGAAGCGATAAGTGTGTACGCTACGGAACGGATATTACCTTATACCTTCAACTTTACGTTGGGTCAAACGAGAGTCACGTTCTTCAATTTCCGCAAATGCTGGCATAAAAAGTTCCTTACGACCAACTAAGTACGGCAAATGGGGATCATTTCAACCATCATCGGCAGGTGAAATGGCAGTTTAATAGCATTTTATAGAAGGATTTTGAGTTTATCCTGAAATTTAATTTTTGAATTGGATTAAGGTCAGTAAACAATAAAGTGCGATCGTATCGACGAACTTTCTTTTGTAATGAAAGTTTTTTTTGCGCCTGTTGTAATATTTAAAGATAGACTATTTGAACATTATGGTCCGAGCTCCCATATGACTTACGTCACAGGAAATACGTCACAGAACACATAATTTAAAATAGGTGGAAAATCTAGCAAAATATAAGAAACGAAATGAAAATGGCAGCCAAATTAATTTTTGTGCATTTGTATTTTTTATGCATATTTGTAAACACTAAATAAAGTTCCATTGGTCACTTTTCTTTAAATCTGCGGACATGTATATCTGAGAAAACTGTAAAATATATAGTTTTCCATTTCGTTTGCTTAAATAGGCATGAAAACTTGAGGTTAGAAACGGACATGTTAAAACTTTCTAAATGCCTTGTAAAAGCTTAATCCTTCATCCAAATTTAAATAAGATCATCATAACCATTAACAGACTAGACTAACCTTGGAAAAATCGTTTTCGAAAACATTTTTACGATTTTGAGTCAAATCTTCAAAGTTTTTGAATATTCGTAGTTTGCTTTAGCTTAACATGAAATCTTAGAAGATGGACTATGCCCGTTTTTTATACCAGACCGAGGGTATATTAATTTTAATGCATAGCTTGTAACACAGTGAAATAATGACCGTAGACCCCTAAGACCTTTTAGAGATATGATCGAGACCGACAAATAAGTCGATTAAGCCATCTCCGTCCGTCCGTCTGTTCGTATGTATGCAGTTTTGAGGTCTATAGAATTGAGCTAGGAAGCTGAAACTTGCAGCGTTGCTTGGTTCTCATTTTGTACAGACAAGGTATGAAAATTGAGAAGATCCGCCCACAGCCACGCCCACAATTGGCTTTAATGTCAGACAACCTCAAATTTACATTTTATATCAAAATGCCTTTTTGTCAAGATAGACAAAACATATGAACTCAGATTTTGGTGGAGAGCAATATCGACCAGAAGCCTTAAATTAGACAAAAATTGGACTCTATTGACCTTGCCCACTTTAAGGGGGCGTTTTTGGGATAAAACTGCTTTTTTAAGTATAAATATTCGCTTTTAACGAATTTTCTCGTGATTCCAACTAGGAAATTAAAGTTAATTGATTTTAATTTTCAGCCTACGCCCTGTTTAAGGGGCGTGGCCAATACAAAAAATTGACATTCAGTATATGAAACAGACCAAAAAGTTTTAAACTTGGTGTTAATGGCAAAAGAGGGTCGGGTATTTAGAAGTTCCTTACAGACGAACTCTTGCACTTACTTACTTGTTATTTCAAAATTATACTTTATGCCATTTAGGAGCTAGAGAGGGAGATATACCTTGTTTTGACCTTTTTTATATATTTTTAAATTTCAAATCCATAAAGTAACTATTTTTTTCAGGTCTCGTTAGACTTTTTTCCAATAGCGCAACTACCTGCGCTAACATTGGATGCTTTTTTTTTAAATTCTTTGGCCAACTGTAAAACAAGCTCCTTTTTTACTTCGTTTTTTAAATAGGCTTTGAAAATCTAAGGTTAAAATCGGTAATTTAAAAATTTTCTAACGTAGCTTGTTTTTCTTTTGTATGCTTTGTACTTGAATTGAATCTGAAGAAAATCACTTTTACCGGTAAGATAATAGAAGATTTTAAAAATAGTTTTTTTAATTGGTTTTTTCATTTTTGAGTTAAATCTCAGAAGTTTTTGAAACTCTAAGGGCCGGTTTCACAGTCGAAACTTAAGTATCGATTCTGACACGTCACTCACTCAGGATGAAATTCCGTTTTCATCATAAGCACATCAGTGTAACAAAAATGAATGGGGAAAGGGAAAAACCAACACGATGCACTGAAAATATTTATTGAATGTTTCAAAAATTACAAAACAAAACTGTTTTGACAGCATTCTTTAGGAGCTTACGGCTAATATGCAAAACCGCCAGCGGAATCGGAACGGAGGCTTAGTATTAAAGCGTTCCTAACTTAAGGATTACTTAGGTTTCCACTGTGAAATCGGCCCTAAAGTTCGCTATAAGTTTCCTTAAAATTTTGTAAAATTTCTGATACGTGTGATTTTTTTAAGATAATTTCCAAACAAGACCGGAGATAAGGGTGGAGGACACGTTTTTTCGTGAATTTTTGCGATTTTGATCGAAAATGCGTAAAAACGGCAGTATTAAAACTTTTTCTGAAAGATATGACTT
This sequence comes from Neoascia interrupta, assembly GCA_947623515.1. Taxonomy (NCBI): domain Eukaryota; kingdom Metazoa; phylum Arthropoda; class Insecta; order Diptera; family Syrphidae; genus Neoascia; species Neoascia interrupta. Next base: position 215,691,539 of record OX392463.1, on the reverse strand, counting down.
AATCATTTGTTTTATTATGTGTTGCTTTATACGTGTGTTCAATATTATCTTTCTGCACTTATCAGACTTATCAGACCCTCGCGGAGGTGGAGACCGTGAAAAAGAACGAGTCTTTTTTTTTTCAGGTGACGATGGTAGGATTCGAATTCAGACCTCCGGCGTAGTAAGCAAACACACTAACCACGCCACAGCACCCCGCCACGGATCACCAAGTACCAAAACCTTTTTTATAGAAAATCTCGAAATATACAGGAAGTTTTGAGGTTTTTTTAGTGGGATACATGGGGACTTTTGACATCATTTTTCTCTGGGTGTCTTTCAGCTCTGTGCCAAAATTCGCTTCTATATGCAAATTTCGTCCAGAAATATGTTTTTTAGACTGGTTATATTAAGACTTAGGTGCAAGTAACGACCGGTCAGCGTTCTACCAACCCACTTGAAAACAAACCTATCGTAAGTTTTAAATAAATATTATTATTATTAATATTATTATTATAAAACTTTAGGTTATTATTATAAAACTTTCGGGATCGGGAGCAAACTTTAGCGTTTTAACGAAGAGTCTTTATTCTCGCTGGGGTAGTACCGTCGCTCCTTTTCCATCTTATTCCCTTCATTTCTTTTTTAATTTACTTACGCTCTTTAAGGATACAATCCCTTGAACGTCAACAAATTATAAAAAAAAATTCTTATAACCTAATAGCTGCTAAGACACGCTTACAGGTTTTTAGTCAAAAACCGTTGTTTACGCGTCGAAAAAGTGTAGGCTAGGCTCTATAGCTACTGCTCGAGGTGCGAAATGAAACTACGCACGTTTAAATACAAAAATCAGAGTTACAATCGTGTCAAATCTGAACTTCGAGCCTTATAAAGCTGTCTACCGAGTTCATCTCTTGTTATAACGAAAAAATATTAAACGTGTTAAAATATGTACTTTTAAGAGGCACCACTTAATTTCATTTCGAACACATTCCACATGAATATGTATCCACTTTGGAATTCCAAAAACCGCTCTTGTTCCCAATTGAAACACCAGATCAGCCAGAGTAGACCCCCCAACAGATGGCCGTTTCCTAAAGACTTGTTCTCCTTAGCGCAACGCATCACTCAACATATTAATTCGTTTCCAATGAATTTTTCAAAATCATCATCGAGAATTGTTTAAGAAAAAAAAAAAAATCTAAAGTGTCATCCAGAGCACTCATTACGATGATGGACTCACTCGGCAGCAGCACCACTGGAGGCAGTAACTCTCACATTGATGAGATAAAACTCTTTCTTTTGCTTTTCATCCACGCCTCAAGAGCACACGTTAACGTGCCTCCTCTGTGCGGGCTTCAAAAGCGTCAGCACTTCAAAATTTCGAAATTGTAGCATTTTGGGTGGTCGCGACGCGGTGTGTATCATGTCGACCTACTGCTTGTCATATGCGGTGCGTGCACTTGTTTTGTTTCACCCGAAAAGAAACGATAATGACACAATGGCGGGATTCGGATTGCGCACTTCAATCAGTTGCGCTTCGGAGTGCATTATGGAGTGCGTGAGATGCGCAGGCGCAGCAGGTAGGTTAGAGCCGACAAACTGGGTCTTCGCTAAATACGTAGGTACTCGACTATAGCCCCGGCCGCCATCAATCAAGTCTGAAGTGTGCCTAATGGTCGCAGGCACGCAGTAGAAAATTCAAATTGAGCGCTTTCAAGCTTCTGATGGTTTTCTGTATTTTTTTTGGCTTTCTGGTCCAGTCATCTCGCTTGTTAACGTGTTGGAGGAACACATTACGCGGTCTGACATGTGGGCTGTGCGGTTCTTCGGTTGCCTAGCGTGTCTGCCTAAATTAATTGGTATTAGCGAATGATCGTTGTAATTAGGTTTGTCGTAGGCGTAGTGACGGCTGTTGATTGAGTGCCATTAGATTTTGGAAACTTGTAATTGAATGACAGACTGGAAATTTATGGGTATACGAGAATTGGACAGGTTTTATTTTCGATTTCAATATGCCACGCGCAACTTTAAATTGTTTTGCCAATTGTAAACTTAAATTAAATCAATTGATGTTTGAAAATAACAAAAGGTAAAAATCTTCAAAAAAAATAATGAATAATAATTATGAACGTCGGCTTGTTGATTGTATGGTACTTCCTTATTGTGAAGTTAACAAGGCCTGTTTCAAGCCTGGTGATGTACCTGTGAACTCATCAGTGAGTGCTCGCACAGCTCATACAGCTTTTGAGAAAACAAAGTAGCTCACCCGCAAAAACCATCAATGTGCTCCTTAAGTTTTAACCTTACCCTAAGCTCTTTTAAGGTGCTAGTTGAGTTACAAAGGTCTGCATGTCTTTTTTGTCCCCTTTGTGCGCCGACTACATAGACCAGTGTTAGCAGCTCTTAACAAGGGGTGAGTTCTAGAGAGGAGTATAATATAAAGTATATGACACTCTTCGTAGATTTTAGTACCACATATTCAGTACCATGCAACTTCCAAAATTTTGTCTGTTACGCACCCAAGTTGATTAAGTGGTTTGAAGGAAATTCTCACGACAAAGGCGTTAAGGGTGTCACCCGTTTCACGATGAACCGTTTCACGCTCTTTCCCCTGAACCGTAAACCGAATCGTTTTTACTGCTGAAACTCGCTGAACTATGATTGATTATAAGGTTTGCTATGTTATCTTTTTCCGAAATTCTCAGGATCATTCCCAGCGACCTTAGTTCAGCCTTCCCAGATCTAAGACTATTATAAGAGGTCAACTTTAAGAGGATTTTGTATTTGTTTACAGTTGAGTCTTATGTTTTGAACTTAACCCTACGATGATTTAAGAGATCCTTTAATTCAGGTTCCTTAATCTCATCTGTTGCGCACCCGAGTGGGTTGGGGTCATCCGCGCCTCTGAAGTCAATGAAGATTGCTGTTCCACAATTAAGGCTTTACCGTTTGAAGCTTATGTTTAAATTGCTGCACACATAAACTTTCCATCTTAGCCCAATTCATAATTCACCAGCTGAAAACTTCTGAACAGCTTGTGACGTACGTTGTTATCCCTTCTTTCCGTAAGCTAAGCATTTCAAACGCGCACCGAACGTTTTAGGATTATATTTTCTTAAAAAGTTCCAAGAAAGAGGATATTCTTTCGAACCTGATTGGTGCAGTCCTGTTCTGACTCGCCTATTTACGGTAAAATTAAGGACAAAGCAATTCACGTTAAACATTTTTGAACTATCTTCCATTTGACCTTCTTTCCCGCTAAACATAGCTTTGGTAAAGTCGGCAAGCACAAACTCCACACGGTTCATACGCACGATCGTGGCTGACCAGGAACAGACATTATTAGACCACTCCGGTCCGATTCCCAAGCACCTCCAAAAACCTTTAAAAATGAACTTATATTACCACACTATGTATTTACTTGCAATAACACGCTAATAAAAGGTCCGTGTTGGAATAAAACTGTGCCGCTGGTGTAACTTATGAGGTAAACTATTTTTTTTTTACCATCACTTTTATTGGGAGTAGAGCCTTTAGGCACCAAAGACATCGATTCAATCGACTTTTCCCTTAACATTGTCTTTGGTATTTTTTTCAATTATGCTAATGAAAGAAAAGCTTGACATAACTGCGCCTCTGGTGTTGGCTTATGAATAATGTGCATTTTTTCGCATTGGAAGATCGATGCGAGGAGAATCGCGCTCTTTTTTTAAAGAATAACACCTTAAGAGGTTACTTAATTCAAACCAAAACCAAAGTCAAGGCCGGAATTATGTCTCGGTAATACATATTGCCAAACCTTTCCTGGTCTCCTAACCAAGAGGCAGGAAATTGAGCCTTCTGTAAAAAATATGCCATGTTACCACTCAAGCAATGAATACATTTGTTGAAACAGTTGCATACGACTATGTGTTACCCTTCAACATTTTTATTACGCTACGGTCACAATTATTGATCTAACCTGAAGAAAATAATAACCGTCACCAGCCACCTGGAGCCACAAACAGTGCCCACAAAAGTGTTTGCTCAGCTCAATAGCTCCCGTCAATCTAATTTAAATTACGAATTTGCAAAACAACTTAATTAGTTGACATTAAAAGCCACTTGTTTGACAGGGCAATTTGAACGCTTGCACCAATGTTGTTTTTCAACGCCCCATACATGTCTTTTATGAGAACCGAGCGCGTAGGCCGGGCTCAACTTAATCAAAATGGACGATTACCGATTCCCTCTCCCACCTGATTGGATTATAACTCAATTTAATTTGCAACTTTAGGCTGGCGATTGTAATTCGCTCGTTGGAGCTGCATCCATCAATCAGGCGAAAGTCGCATAAATTGAGTTGGAAACTCTCTCTCGCAATATCTCCCTCCGCCAGGACGTTTACCCCCTACAACAGTTATCGAGAAATCTATCAACTGTCCTCCAGGTAATTGTCAAAAGACCAAGAAGGATGTTTTAGGAGACGAAGCGTTTCATAAATCTCATTCACGGAAATGGACGATTGTGGCGGATTTTGTTGTTCACTTCCCGAGAAAGGCAAAAGGAACGCTTGCGTCGCGTCGTCGGTCGCTCGGTCGTCGAGAAATTGCGCGAATGGTATTGAACTTTGGAAACCTAGGGACTATGATTTAGTATGCATGCATGTTTGACATGAGAACGTAGGCACAGGAACACACACGTACTGTGTTGATGGTGAGGACGACGCACCAGCCCCAATCGATGCTGATGCTGCATCGTCACCATCATCGTCATCATCGTCGCCATCATCAGCAGCCTCGTCGACGGCGTCGTGGTCTCGTCCCTCGCCGTTGGTGTGGAGACCTATTACAAGACATTTAGTTGAGGTAATTTCGCTTTATCTCTGTCAATCGGGCAACCAGGTGGATGGAAGACTGGCTTTTCCCCGTTGCACTGGTTGGGATGGATTTTTTTCCAGCTCGCAGAAGGCACACTGCCGCCAAACAAGCATTCAATGATTTACAGATCAATTTCTGTTGTTTATGTGACAGTCGGGTCATGATAATCGCGCTCCTTTCGCACAAATCCATAGGTACCTACATACCTTCGCTGATGCGGAATCTCATTGGAGTTCGTAGGGCTCCTTTGTGGTGGGGTCGGACGCTGCGCTGGCACAAATATGCAAACGCGCGATGAGTATGCATGAATGAATGGGGAATTCGTTGCGGTCTATTTCGCGGTCGACATCCAAGCGGTGAAAGATAGATATCTCCATTGGCGCAAATACACACTCGGAACCACTACTCATCTCGGGACTGAGTCTGGGTTGGATCTTGGATCCTTTCTTTGTTATTTACTGGCTGTTTCTTGAATATGGTGATTTATTTAGTTGATGTGCCGCAGACACACATATTTGTACACTTGACGCCGCCTTTGAATTGCTATGCAAGAATTTTTGCTTTGTCATGGGCTTAAACGGTTTTTTAATAAGGAGTACCCTTATTCAAAATGGCGCTTAGCCTATAAAGCAAAAGTAATCGTTTTCCGGCTTTTGTACAAACTATCGTCGTTTTGTCATAAGTATAGACCCTATATCTACAGTACCCTAAACGATGGCTTTTTGGAAATTCGTTGGATTTTTGAAAATTAATTGTCTGAAATTTGAAAAAATCAAAGTCGGGGTAATTTGTTGTATTATTCAAATGCGTTATTGTTTCTACTCTATGCTCTTAAGTACCCTCGGCGCAAAATCTATGAGATATGTTTTCTTAAGACGGGTACCTATGTAAAATCCTTAAACCGTCTAAAAAATTCCGCCAATTGCCAAACACGATCAAATCACCCTCTTTTTCTTTCGTAAAATGTGTAAAAGGCACATTTCAGCCGGCCAAAACGAAAAAGGAGACCTAATTCTCCTTTGCACAGAATAAGAAATGCTGACAAAAAAAAACTTTAGTTAGGAATGCTTGATGTCACCCAAAAACGCAAGGTTACAAGAGGTATGACTCAGGTACGTATTATACCCTACCCAGGGTGTATTTAGTTCGATGCATAGTTTGTTACGCTGTGAAATAATCACCGTAGACCCGTAAGACCTTTTAGAGATATGAATGGTACCGACAGGAGAATAACGGAACGTTATATATATAATAACTATAAACGGAACTGAAAGGATGTGCAGTGAAACTAACCTACAGACTATAAAACAAGTTTTTGTTTGCAGCTGGTTGCTTGCCAGAATATTCGAAAATGTTTGCTAGAAGCAAAAATGGTTTTTATACCTCTCGAATATCTCCACCAAAACACCAAAGTGCCTGTAGCGATCAATTAAAGTTGAACAAGTTCGATAAAAATCAACTTAGTAGACTAGTTTCTTTATATACCCGACCCAGGGTACCTATATTAATTCTAATGCATAGTTTCTAACACAGTGAAATAATCATCGCAGACCCCTAAGACCTTTTAGAAATGTGATCGAGACCGACCGGTGAATCGATTAAGCCATGTCCCTTCGTCCATCTCTGTGTGTGAAGGTTTTAGGTCTTCAAAATCAAGCTTGAGAGCTGAAACCTTGTACACGGCTTGGTTCGTCTGTTGCACAAAGTTAGAAAATTGGCTTAATCCGTCAACGGCCACGCCCACTACACTTCACTTTCGATGTGAAACAACCTCTATTTCACATTTTCTTGCAAAATGCTTTTGGGTCGTATTATACAAGGCGTAGGAACTCAAATTTTGGTACTGAGCAATTTTGGTCCAAGACCTTTCACAAGACAAAAATTAGACGTCCACATGGACCACGCCCACTTTTAACATACCAGATCCTTAAAAACCCGATTTCTCGGAAAGTTTTCTCCAAATCTAAAAAATAACTTAATGAAAAATATTTAAGATTCCTTTATTTGCTAATTTTGCTCCACACAAAGTTTTGAGCTCCGCCTACTTTTAAGGGGCGTTTTTAGGAATAAACGGTTTTCTTTTTCTGAAATAATTTTGGCTTTTATTTTTCTCATGATTCTAACGAAATCGCTATTATTTGATTTTAATTTTTGGCCCATGCCCACTTTTGGGGGCGTGGCCTATACAAATAATATATGAACTCGGGCCAAGAAAGTTTAAGATTTTGTGCTACACGGTATATACGGTCGGGTATACAGGGTGTTTCCAAATTCGATGCAAATATTTTGACACAAGATTCTTGGGTATATTTGAAGAAAAAAATTGTTCTACAGTATGGGCCTATCTCAAATTTTGATACCACTTATTGGGAATTTAAGAAAACACTTACTTTGAGGTACCTTGACCCATACTAACACAAATATCTCCGCTAACACTTACAACAGGTACTTCATTTAGGACTTCAGTTTTAGAAGAAATAGCACTCCTTTTAACTGCATTAAAATAAAATTGATGACTTTTTTAACTTTCGAGATATTTGCTTTTAAGTCGGATCCTTTTTCCCTGCCCATGACATTTTTTTGACTTTCAAGACACATTTCTGCGAAAAATGCGTAATAAACATATCAGTAATTTTTTTTTCTAGTGCACCTAACAATACTTAATAAAAATTGCTAAGTCAAGTTACCCGAAAAACCCACAGATTTTATGATACTTGGGAAATTCCATAGCAGGTAAAATTATGAAAAACTCGATTCATAGTGTTCAATTCCTATTAGTCTGAATAAAAATGCTTGTGTTTGGTTTATGTTTTTTTTTTATTTCATTAAGTTAACTTTACAATCAAATAAGGTGTTCAAAGTGTCCTCCTCCATTTTGTATGCATGCTAGAGCCCGTTTTTGGATTGCGCTGTCAACGTTTATTGAGGATAACTCCTGCCTCACTTGTGACGAGGCTTGGAGAATTCGATCTTCTAAATCATTTAGAGTTGATATTTCTGTAGAATAAACAAGTTCTTTCATTCTCCCCCATACAAAAAAATCCATAATTTTAAGGTCTGGAGATCTTGCAGGCCAGTGAACTGGTCCATTTCTTCCTATCCAACGACCAGCGTACTTTTCATCCAGCCAATTCTTAACCTCGCGACCAAAGTGGGCTGCGGCTCCATCCTGTTGAAAAAATGACGAAGCTCGTTGAGTTACCGGAACATCCTCCAGTAGATCTGTTAAATCATTGCGCAAAAATTCCAGATAGTTTGCAGAATTCAGTGTGGGGCAGTTTGAAGGGACCGATTAAGTTGTTTCCAATAACACCTGCCCACAAATTGACGCTAAATCTGTCTTGAAATGATGACTCTCTCCTTGTGTGTGGGTTTTCCGCAGCCCATGTGTGTAGATTGTGAAAATTTGTAATCCCATCTCTAGTAAATTGAGATTCGTCCGTCCACAGGATTCTGCTTATAAAACCGTTGTCATCCAAGTTCCGCTCTAACAACCAATTGCAAAACTCAAGTCTCGGCTCCAAATCACTCGGAAGCAGTTCCTGCACAGGTGTATGGTGGTATGGATACAAGTTTTCCGTATGCAGGAGACGAACAATTTTATGTGTTGAAACATTAAATCGCAAGGATAAACGCCTGATACTGATTGATGGATCATTTGAAACCGCTTCCAGTATTCTTTCATCAACTGCAATTCTTCCTGTTGAAGCTCCTGCGTTAGGTCGTCTTGTTGAAACAGATCCCGTTTCCCGAAGTTCTCGAAACGAATTTGTAAATACGGGGATTAGGTACTCTTCGGTTAGGATAAAGCTGATGGTATCTTTGTTGTGCTCTAATAGAACTTCCGTTGCACATCCCATAAACGTAGATAATATCGGCGTATTCTTCGTTTGTAAAAGATGCCATTTCAAGTAGGGTTTCTTAACAACTGTTGTGTCACCTCGGCTTCAAAAATGAATTTGATGGATTAAATTTTGTTTTCTAACCTTTTATACAATTTACATTAGGTAAATTTTCCAACTAGGCGACCAACCTCAAACTTAGTCCTTTTTGAATTTTAACAGAAAAATGATAGGGAAATTACCTTTTTATCAGGTAGTCTAATAAAAATGCATGCTCTAAAACCTACGCAAATTATTAATACATAGTCAAAAAATCGTTCTTGTTGTCAATTTTGGTTAAAAAAGTAGGTAACAAATCATATTTCCACCTTATACCTGTCGCGGCTTCGTGAAAAGAGTTTTTCATAATTTTACCTGCTATGGAATTTCCCAAGTATCATAAAATCTGTGGGTTTTTCGGGTAACTTGTCTTAGCAATTTTTGTTAAGTATTGTTAGGTGCACTAGAAAAAAAAATTACCGATATGTTTATTACGCATTTTTCGCAGAAATGTGTCTTGAAAGTCAAAAAAATGTCATGGGCAGGGAAAAAGGATCCGACTTAACAGCAAATATCTCGAAAGTTAAAAAAGTCATTAATTTTATTTTAATGCAGTTAAAAGGAGTACTATTTCTTCTAAAATTTAAGTCCTAAATGAAGTACCTGTTGTAAGTGTTAGCGGAGATATTTGTGTTAGTATGGGTCAAGGTACCTCAAAGTCGGTGTTTTCTTAAATTCCCAATAAGTGGTATCAAAATTTGAGATAGGCCCATACTGTAGAACAATTTTTTTCTTCAAATATACCCAAGAATCTTGTGTCAAAATATTTGCATCGAATTTGGAAACACCCTGTATAGAAGTTTGTCACAGCCGAACTCTTGCACTGACTCACGTATTTATAATCATTTCGCTGTTGTGCCATCAAACAACAATTTTATGTTTGGGTGAACATAGCAAAGCGTTTCTTGGAAATAATAATTTAAAATGTGAAATGTCGGGCTGACCGACATTTCACACTGCATAGGTTGGCCACGTTTCTTATTTGTGGTTCAAAGTGTTAAGGCACAAGTAACAGAGAAAGTCTATTGCCTACAGTTAAACGGCTTAGAAAAAATATATGTAAGTAAAAACTATACAAGCAAACAAAAATCGTAAGATTAAAGCAAAACAAAAGCTTAACGGAGATATTCTAAGGGTATAATATGTAAGGTATATAATATATATATTTAGGTAATATATATATATAGTATATAATATATATATTTAGGTAAATATTTTTTTTTAACTTTCATAAAAATTACATTTTTCAGTGTAGCCAGAAGAGTCAGAGCACAACAACTGCGGTGGTTGGCTCATCTAGATCCAGTGCAAATAAACGTCAATTATCGGGGCCGGAAAATGTTTTGAATTGAATCCCCGCGGAGGGATGGCCGACGCAATAGAGGAATATCGAGATCGAGACTCGTGTGGTGGCGCGTACAAGTGATAGAGGACCTCAATAAATTTAATGTGCAGACCTGTCGGGCGATCCTTCTTTGTTAAGACCAAGTTTCACTACGGACTGTAGCGCCACCTAAACACTTTAACAACGAATTTTATAAGCTTATAACAAATGTCCGGAGAACAAAGATAGAAATTTTTTTTCCTGAGAACTCGTCTTTTGCATAAATCCTAAGCAGGCAAGAAGCTCCAATCTCAGTTCCGCTTTTTCCGAGTTAAAAATTTAATCAAAATCCTGATAGGTACATACCTACCAAACCTGTTTGTGTTCCACCTTTTTGCAAGTCAATTGAGATCAGAAATCGATGTGACTTTTATTACGGTTCTAATTTCGATACCCACGAGCACGACCAAATACAATTATCCAACTAAAAGTTTTTGACTTATGCCCTTGTCCTGTGATTCTAATTTTTTAAATATTGACTTACGATTTGCTTTTATGTCGTCAAATAACTTTTTGGCGTGGTTATAAGCCAAAAAGTTCGTCTCACAAACACAAAATCCCTTCCAGAGAAGTTGTCTTACAGATTTAATAACACGCTTGTTAGTTCCTCATGTCTCTGGTGTATGTACACGTACCTAAAGGTACTGTATTTCATCCACACAGTGCCTAACCCAAATAAAATCACTGCTCGGCTGCAGCAACTTCCTGTGTTTGCTCCACTCTCGAGAGCAATCGAACTGGCAATTGAAGAAGTCCCAAGGTGAGACCAGAAAGTGGTTGCACAACATCGCCACTTGGCTGCGTTTATAAAACAAAAGACTCATCGATTTGTAAGGTCTTCTTCTCCGCCGCGTCGACCATTATAATGGGATGCATCCTTCTTGACGCAGGCACTCTTTTGCTTGCATGGCCAAACTAGTTGGGAAGACGTCTTCAATTGCTCGGTGTGTTGCCGCGTCGTCGGTGCCGAGACACACACGCTTTGGCTAAAGCCAGTCAAAACGACGAAGAAAACCCAACGACTGACTTTAATCACTTTGAATTGTGCAACACACAGGCTCGACATCAAAGGATTTTCCCTTCGAGTAGAAGAAGGGCTCCACACTGTAAGTAAGTACTCGAGGAGTTCGTGAGCCCAAATCGCTGGCGACTACTACCTAGGTATACCATGGGACAAAAACCAACGAAAGACACCGCCATCGCAGCCACCAATTCGCGCACAACTACAACACCAAACCGAGCGAAAGACAAACAAAAGGATGCGTTGCAGCTGATGCCAAATGCCACTACCAGATGATGCAACCTCTGGAAGGGGCCATCAGCCACATCCCCATTGTTATTATTGTTTTGTATTCGCCTTAGCCCGGCATTCATCTTCTCTGGGGAGCTAAATGGTTTCAAAAAGACGCACACTTGTACCCCGTGTTTGACTTGGCAGACAAACCAAGCACAAAAAAACCTCGCCAGTTTGCTCCAACGCAAAATTGCAGCACACACAGATGCTGATGCATTTGCATTTAGATGGAGGAGACAGTACCACCAGCAATCAGCTATGTGGCTTCTGCCCACCCTTGCCACCATGAGAGTGCTCCTTGTGTGTTTTAAAACTTTTTGTCTCGTTTTGGACCTTTTCCAACTGTGTTTTCGTTTTTCTGTTCGAAACATGTTTAACATTTGTTTGTCTGTTTTTCTTGTCTTGCTGATGCTTAATTTCCCGCACATGGGGAATGGCAGATCGCGGAACAGGTTGGGAATACTACGAAGGATATTGTGTGAGTTTGATTAAAGCGCCAGGACCCAGGATATATCCAACCTTAACCTCAAATTATTCCCAATCGCTGTACACGAATAGGCATAAAACAAAAATCATTAACTCTAGCCTGGAGGGCACAATTTGTTCCGACTCCCATCTTCTGATCCTGGCCAAATAAGTGGATCTCCCTACTCAACACCTTTCGATTATGGGCAATTTAAAAAAAAAACATCGTTCGTGTGAAATTAATCGTTTCACATAATTTTTCTAAGAGAACGACATTTCGGGAACCTCCTTGGTAAGTTCCTCCGCAAGAAGGGCAGAGGTCCAACAAAAAATTGAAAAGGAGGCGAAAAACAAAGACAAGCAGCAATTAATTTACAATCGAACGACTGGACACGCATGTGTTGAAAGAAGTCCCATGAGGAGTGCAATTTTTTTAAATTTTTATTGCTGCCTTCAAGTCGAAGGATGAAATGGTTCGTGATTCAGTCAATTTCGAAAATGATCAGACTAGGTAATACTCTATTCGAGAGAATGGTCATACAAATGCAAATTTACTACTGGGTATGTCACTGAACTGCGCGGGCCTCTTGGCGAAAGGAATGCACTTCCCAGAAATTCGAGGTGAGTGTATAGACTAATCAGAGTGCAGGTCATAAATATGTGTTAGGCATCATGTGTCTTGGGGAAATAGTTACTAGGAATCAGAGTTAATGGATGAATCGTAAAGTCTTCGATGGGATTGGAGGCACAGCATTAGGTGACTAATCTACATGCAGCAGGTGCTGCAATGGTTATGTGAAATTGCACAGAACGCGTATATTTACGAGTGTATAAAAGGTTCAAATTGAGGCTAGTAATTTTTATTGCTGCTTGTTTCTTAGCTTCAACAAAAAGGTTAGACAAAGTCAATCATAAAATCTAAACTCCCAAGCACACTCAGAATGGTTTCCCGGCTTCTTGGACGCTTAAAATGCTGACTGGTGAACTTTTTTAGCTCATATAAAACAGCCTGAAAGTCAACACCGACTGGGATTCCTGACGATGCCTCGAATATGAATAGCATTATATATTGAACACTTGAATGCTAAGCTGAAAAGGGTCGCTTTGGAAAAATGCGTTTTAATCCACAACTTTTAAATGTTTAAGATTTTCCTATACTTTCTTTCGAAGTAAACAAAAAAAAAACACAATTTGAAGTAGTCTTAGGACCGACTTGAGACCATGCACTCCTAGAAAAGAAGTTCTCTTTCATCTCCGTAATTATATCAGAGCTTCCTCTGGTTTGACTCATCAACATTCATGGTGTTTCGTTGGCCATGTCGAAGTTCTGTGCAACTTTGTCCCTCTTCCTTTCAGCCCTGGAAGGAAACTGCGTGGAAGCTTTTCTTGAAGTTTAATCTCGATGTGGTGTAGTCAGTTGGGGGACAAAGCCATTTGGTAGTGAGTCTATGATGTTGCTGTGACGTATGGTCTTGCAGTTTAACACCCAGATTCCCTGAGTCTAGCTGCACTTCATAGTGCGATATCTTTTTTGTTGATCGAGAAGCAAAAGATGCAGGAGCACAGTAAAGGCGTCCATTGGGGCAGACCTTAGTGCATCCGTGGTGCCTATATGCTGGCAGTTCTTTGCAGACTTGTGAGTTCGAGAGGTTATAGCTGATCCAAGTGAGAATCGGACGCACTGCACAGTTACGCACATTCATTCGCTACATACTTCCTTCTGGGGTTGTTAGTCTCCAATTGGGCGCCTCCCCAGGTGGCGGATAGGGGAATGCTCACCAGATATAGTGGGTACCGGTATTGAAAATATACGGGTGGACCAAAACCAGCAAAAAAACGAAAAATCCTGAAGCATCTGTCTCAAAATGAGCGGAATCCTGGTCGACGTCTGCTACCCAGGTCAGGGTCGACCGAATACAAAACACCTTTTTCTCTTCCAATATGCAAATACAATTAACAACAATAAGATGCATGCCAGATGTTTTTATGAAACATTCTGCTGGTTATACTATTGCTTTTCTCCGTAAAGGCATAACACTTACGGGGGAAAGCTTTGGTGTTTCTGTGCAGAGGTTCCATGTTTTCTTTCTTCTTCTTTCTTTGCTATCCCCAAATTCTTTCCGCTCGCGATGTGCTACGCATTTTAAGGGTAGTCTTAACCCCTTGATCACGCACGAGCATATTATAAAAAAAAAATACTTCAATGTTCGCTATATACTTTATTTCAAGTTAATTTTGGGATCGAGCATGATACCCAGATACTAAACGCTGGAGGATAGTGTGAGATAGTGTGAGAGTTTCACCATTAAGACGAGGAGGGGTAAAATCGGGTACTTTGGTTTAAATAGTGAACATCATGAGCTCATTTTTGCTCGGGTTAACGCCTATGTCACATCTTGCAGCCCAGGCTCGTCCATTACTTCACTGATTACAGAAAGAAATTTCCCTGAGACTAGTATCGCAACAGCATCCGCATACGCGGCAACCTTGACCCCTTCCCTGTCAAATTTAACCTGAGATTTGGTTATAACCATAATAGGAAAATGTCGCCACCCTCTGACGTTCCTCTAGGAGTAAATTTGGTTGAGTGACCCCTGTCTAGTGGTACCTGTATAATGCTTGTTCCGAGCATAGAGGCTATTCATTACTTAATAGATTCCTCAGTACCCAGTAGAGATTTAAGAATAGCACCAGTATGAACGTTGTTTAAAGCTTCCTTAGTGTCTAGACAAGAGCCTAAAGTGTATTTTTTGTAGTGCATGGACCTGTCAATTGTCGGCACAAGAGTAGAGCACGTTTAAGACATCTTCGAAGGATCGACACCAGCCTAGGTATTATTAAGTCTTTCGTCCTTTGCATCATTGCAGACAGTATTCCGTCGGGGTCTGGCGAACAGTGAGAACAGTTAATAGCCCAGAAAATCTTTTCCTCGGAAATTGTTGAAAAAATGTCCTTTTGTGGTGCAGGTTGTACTAGCCGAGACCTCTCAAGGCTCCGTACTAATATCACTGCAACTGGGGAGATTTAGAATACTACATTTCACGATCCGAAATGTAGTTGTGGATCGTCTGAGACTGAAATTTGTCGTTTCGGTTGCCTTTACTGCGTTCGAATCGCCAATGAACTAGAAGAGCAGGATTATCCCTGCTACTGACGATGACTAGGCCCAAAACTTACTTCGATTTTTATTTCAGGTCTCACAAAGGAAATCCCTCAGATTTCGGTCACGTAAAACTGTTTCTGCTATCAAAGTGAGATAACCACTCCGCGATTAACTTGCTGGGTAAATATAGCCCACTCATTAATTTGCCTCCGTTCAATCCAATCTCACCTTTCCATGTGACAGCTTTCCCCTTAATCACGTCGCCATTAACAAAGTCCAATTCAAATTAACGTCGATAAATTCATTTCCCTAAAAGCGTCATCGTGCGGCCTTAAATTACTTTCCCAACTCATTGGCTAACAACACTTCAACGAAGGCATCTCTTTAATCAAGCTAAAGCGGACCGATTCCATCATAAATATCCGAAAAACTACCTCTGCCGACCTTCCAAAAAGTGGCACCATTAACCCCAATACGTTTCCCCAGTGCGCGCACAGTTCTTTCCATTCACTCGTCACACACTATGAGTGCTCTACTGCTCCAAAAATAACAACAACTCCGGGTGCACTTCAGTTCGATTAACATTTGAACTAATATGTATCTGCTGCCAGTTCCGAGAAGCCCATGCAAGAACTCTCCGACAAATGACATCTCGGGCGGCAAGAGGAGAACACAAATTCGTATATGGCTGTCGACCAAATCAAATCCATTTGGCTGGGACGACAGACAAGTTCTTAACCCGTTTATTCCAGCCCAAAGGTAGGAGTAAACTAACGAAGTTCTATTATCTTAAGTGCACTTTTCGAGTGGATTGCCGCTGTTGCTCTTCCGCTGCAGTGTTGATCTACACTCCTCTTTCGGTGATTGTACAAAATTCGTTGGCCCGTCTGTTGAGGTGCCTGCCTCCTGCCAGATTTTCGGTTTCCAAATTTCTCTAAATATATTTCCGAGAAAGCTTAATTCAAATGTAAACACTGGTGAGAGAGGCAGTCCACCTCTGCACCCTCCACAAGACCTCCAGGCTTTGGATGCAATGATTCGGTTCGAATTATGCACAGGGAAGTGAAAACTTTTTCGAAACTCCAAAAACAACTGAAAACCGTTGATA
Source organism: Neoascia interrupta (assembly GCA_947623515.1). Taxonomy (NCBI): domain Eukaryota; kingdom Metazoa; phylum Arthropoda; class Insecta; order Diptera; family Syrphidae; genus Neoascia; species Neoascia interrupta. The sequence continues at coordinate 215,675,403 of OX392463.1, read as the reverse complement.
GTGCCAGGATGAGAGAAAAAACTCTGAAGGATAATTAATGATTTTCAATTGAAGTTCACGTCGACACAGGAGGAGCACCAAGTGGGCGAGGAGAAGCGGCTGCTTTCGCACAGAGGTCGGAAGTTTTAATTTGCAACATCACCGCCATGCCATTTGCTTGCGAATCCGACAGCAGAAACAGCAGCGTTTCATCGACGTTGTTCAGTTTTCGAAAAAAAAAAAACGGAAAAAATAATTCAGAATGGTTTTCCGGAACTTTTATGCTAAGGATCATTGAGGGAGTGTGTTCCTACTTGGTTGCCTGCCAACTTTGGTAAGTTTTGAATGGAAAGTTAATTGTGGCAGGGGAAGGGGGTTAGAGAGAGCGAGTGAGGCAGGCACACAGCTCTCTGTATTGTTGATGTAAAAACTTTACGAATCGAGTGTAAACGGGAAGTTTTCATTGTTTTCCGAGTTGATTAAGTGCTTCATTTGCAACTGTGATTGGAGGGGAAGTAGGTAACTTGTGTGAATGCAAATTGAATTTTCGAAACGTCTGTAGTCGATTTCAGTAAAATCGAATTATAATACGCTGAGCATAATTTTAATGAAGTAGGATGGAGATTGGGGTATTTTTCTTTGGAAACTTGCTCAGTTTTGGAAACTATCCAAGGAATACGGAGGAACTATTGCAAACTGGAAATTGATTTATGTCTTATTTAGACACGCATTCGCAAGTAGATACCATCTTCCTTATTGAATTAAGTCGAAGAAGTCAACAAAACTTTGCCAAATCATTGAATTGATAGCTTTGATCAAAAGAGCGTTAAACAGAGTTTAAGCAAGTTAAGCGTTAAGCAAGTTTAACTTGCGTGCAATTGTGAGTTATACGTTACTTTGGCTCTTGACGTCCTTTAATACAACTTTAGCCAATTACCAGTGCTCGTTTTGTATGCTGATTTGGCGTATTCGACAAGGGTGCTTACGACTGTATGCCGCTTTTATTTTTCCAGCCCAACACTGGCAACGAAAATGTACTTTTATGAAGCTTTCGATAAGAAACCGAATTTTTAACTTCATTAAAGCAAATTGTCAATTTTTTGGTCTGAATTTATAAACTTTATGTCAATTATTGGTATTGGCCACGCCCCAAAAAAGGACGTAAGCTGAAAAATAGAATGAAAGAATTTTAATTTCGTTAGATTTATGAGAAAATTCGTTAAAAGCTATAATTAATGCGAACAGCAGTTTTTTTTTCGAAAAACGTCCCCTAAAAGTGGGCGGAACTTAATGCTTTGAATGTAACAAACTTAGTAAATGGCAACATCTAAAATAAGTTGTAGTTAAAGTTGTAGAATTTTTTTTCGATAATAAAAGTCGTGTTGAATGTGGACATGGTCAACAGTGTGAGCGGTCCAATTTTTGTCTTTTTTTAAGGCTTCTTACCACTAATTGCTCCGCACCAATTCGGGTTCCTACGCCTACTCTAACATGACCAAAAAGCATTTTAAAACAAAATGTAAATTGGAGGTTGTCTGTCATCCAAGTCAATTGTGGGTGTGGCTGTGGGCGGATCAAACTTTGTCTGTACAAAATAAAAAACCAAGCTACAGTCCATGCTTCAACATTTAAGCTCAATTCCAAAGACCTAAAATCTTTACACATACGGACAGAGGGACGGACGGACGTACGGACATGGCTTAATCAATTCACCTGTCGGTCTCGATCATATCTCTTAAAGGTCTTACGGGTCTACGGTGTTTATTTTACTGTGTCACAAACTACGCATTTAAATTAATATATCCCGGGTCGGGTATAAAAAATATGTTTTCAGGGCGCTAACAAAACGTAGACCCGTAGAGTTTCGAGTTGAGGTTAGGTTGATGACGCCCTTTTGACAACTCTTCCTACGGTTTCCCATGGGAGAACATGTATTTGTTAAGCAAATAAAATCAACAAATAGTATCAAAACACACAAGTGTGGCCACTGCGAGCTACGCCTAATGTTGTTTAGGGCTAGACATCGTGGTCCTTATCGTGGTCCTCCCTTTGAACCTTGGTGAGGTTAGAAAGATTACACTTTCTTTCTGTAGCCTTCCACCATACAGACGCTCCGTAAGTTAGGATGGGTCTTAGAACCGCAGTGTACCATGATTGTTTGCAGTCCCTACATGTTATACTACGTTTGCCCGCTTTACACGATTTTCTACCTATATTATCCCTTCGGCTGAACTTAGAGTCCAATATTGACGCCCAGGCATTCTTCGTGTCCTAAAGGGTGAAATTGCTTTTTTTGGTAAGACTTCCGTCTTAGAGGATTTATTTGCAGTCCCCGACGCTCAACCAGTTAAAAGCCTTGGGTTATAACCCTGATATTTTCTTCCTCCACCCTTCTCCGAAAGCCCTTTATTACTGTATCGTCATCGCCGTGGTTTTCGGTGCGTTTTTTGTTGCTTGGGTTTCCGTCAGCACATCCAGCGTTTCCTTGTTTGTTGTTGTCCAATCGCCATCTGTCTTCCTGATTGAAGGCATCGATATTGGCGTTTGGGGTAGGACTTCCCTCAGTCGGGACTCTACGGCTGTGGTTTCGATTGACTCGCTGAAATTCTTCCATGAATTCCTCTTGGTGAATCTGATCTTCTTTTACAGAATTCTTACTCTCGCCTTTTAGGTCGTCCATTCGATGAGCCCTTCTTTTGCAGATTCCATCTAGATTTTGAGCTCTTGATGACCTCCGCGATCTTGGAGCTCCACCAGGAGGGTGGGGGGTTCTTTCCTCCTGTTCTGCTTTTTGGGCAGGATTTTTCGAAAGAGCTAGAGCACCCCGCTAATGTATTCGACTGTATCGGCGTTCTCATATTCGGTAGTCATTTGAACTGCACCCAGTTAGCTCTTTTAGGGTTATTGAAAACTTTCCTAGCCTGAGAGCCTGCCTGTATCTCAAAGAGTACCCAGCGCCAGCAGTGATCTGAGAGCGATGCCTGCTTAGATACTTTCCAATTCGTTATTTGAACAGAGCTGTTTTAAATCACTGAATTGATGAAGCTGGGATCATTTCCCCTGTTCCTGGAAGGTTGGAGCTAAGAACAAAACCAAATAAAACCTCGCTGGCTTGCTGTACTGGCCCTCTCGGCTCATACTTGCTCTGTTGGGACTCCCCAAGGTGGAAGCGTCCTCAAAACATCGTGTTCTCTTCTCTGCCATTTAGCATTGCCCTAACCGGCTGGAGCCCAGTCTGTCACTAGGTTCTTAGCGAACTAAAAGAAATAATTTCGGTTTCCGGTTTTTCCTTGCTGGACAGAACCTACCTACCGCTAAAACGGCTTAACTAATCTCACCACCAAATAACGATGAGTCAATGTTTCTTCTTTACGACACGGCGCTACCCTAGCTTAAATGTGTTATATCGAGCGTTAACTACGTGATCAACATGTTGCAAAAACCTCTCAATATTTTCTTTCTATGATAGCTTTTTACTGGTCAATGTGTTGTCCGACCTTTCGTTGACCGATCATTATCAGTAATCTTGAAATCGCTCGTTAACGCGATGGTGTAGAAGCTAAACTATATCTTTCCTTTTTATATTCCTGAGAATGAACCTCTTAGCAGTGACCTCAACCTCATCGTTCATCACCTTATTACGCCGATTTATTTGACGCCTCTCGATATTTTTGGTAGAATCTTGAAGGTGCTCGTGAACGGGATGACGTAGAAGCTAAACTATATCTTTCCTTTTTGTATTCCTGAGAATGAACCTCTTTGCAGTGACATCAACCTCATCGTTAATCACCATATTGCTCCGACCACCCGCAAAGTTTGATTGAAAATTTAGGGTGCGGTAAGTTTTTTTTCGGACTGCTAAGCTTTCCTTATATCGTTTTTCCAATCGAAATGAAAATATCAGGGAAACTTGTCCTCCGGATCACTCTCAAATTGGTCAACTTATCAAAGTAAAAAGCCGGCAGTCAAGTTGAAAGTAAGAGTTGAATCAAAATATTTCCTTAGCTCCAGTTTATTTGCTCGCTTGGAAACATCGATGTTAAGTCGGCTAAATAAGCCAGCAGCCAAGTGAAAGCTCTTGTTTTGTTGCATGTCTCTATAATGCCGCCTAAGAGAATACGGAACGACCATTTATTTAGCAAAAATGCTAACGTTCCTGTAACACGAAGTAGCCCCAAGAATCGAAATTTTTCAAAGAACAACACCGACTTGATGCTGCCTGCTGAAACACAGGTAATAAGGACTGTTACCAGTATCCAGAGCATCAATGTGTCCACTTTACCTAGACGAATACCAAAAAGATAAAAAAAAACTGCCGGGTCGCTCGCTAGTAACTAGAAAGAAAAATTACTCAATCCAAGAGCCGCATCTTCATTCATGGCATTGGCGGCGCGGCGGCGGCACCCCAAGAGCGGAAACGTGATCCCAGACGGACATTGTATCAGACTAAAATATCTGGTTTCTATAGAGATAGATACCCACGAGACGAGTATACACACTTTTCTGTTTGTACAATAAATTTCGCGTTGCTTTTGGCCAAAAAAAGACGATTCGAAGAATCTCTTGAATTTGCCTGAAATTACCAAGAAACGGGAATCGGATGGGTAGAAATAATCCAAACCTTATCGAGGGGTGCTCGAGGTGTGCCATGCATTGCACAGTGCACATCTCTAGGCGATTGCTGCACTCGATGTTTGGAGCACTGGTTTCTGTGTTAAAAGTCGTGGCAACTGATCTATTACCTCCATCACAAATATATACATATGGGTGTGTGTGTGTGCGACATGAAAATCGTGGCTATTGGAAAATTGTACTGCAATGTGAAATAAAATTGGTAATTTGCTGTGTCATGGTAAGACTGCTATTTGTACGAATCTTGGTAATACAACCGGCGTTTTCTGCATTGCGAAGGAGGCGGAATTCGTTACGGTCACAGGTAGGTCTACGTAATTGCTGGCAATGTTTTCCTTACCTGGTTTTTCACCGTCTTTTTTCGTCGCCGTTTTCCCTCGCGAATAGGCCAGACATTCAGACAATCACATTCGGACATGCCAACGTGCACAGACTGCCAGACTCGGACAGACAGAAGAGTCAATAGCGCTGCACACAAGATGGATTGATAAAATTACACAGGAACTTGTTGCGCCTCGCTGTACAGGCGCTGGCTGTGATGGCTCAGGTGAAGTGTGATTATGCAATAGAGCGCCTCCAACCTCTGAGCAGCGGGCGCAGTTTCGGGTGATTATTGCTTTTCACTTTTCCCAAATGGCCAGCGCTATAAGAAATAAAACTTAAGTAGATGATTGTTGAGTGTAACGAGTGTTGGTTTGGAGATTTAGTGGGTTTTGCTAGGTGGAGGGATTCTCCTTGGGTGACCGTGTGTCGAAACTTATGCAAAGTAGGTAAACAGGGTTTTTGAATATTGTTTGTTTGAAGATGGTGCTTGTGGTGTCTTCAGTCTTTCGAGAAATAAAAAAAACTCCTAGCACAGTGGAGACTACTTTTTGAACATTCAAGGCTTGTAAGTGTTTTTCTTTCTTTCGAGTTGCGTGTCTTTTTTGTCTATGACTATAACATGGCACACATCAAGAGCCTTTAAAGACTTCGGAGTTTTCTAGGTAGTAGATGTAGCGTGTAGGCTTGAATGAAGATTTCTACCCACAGAATGAATAACTTAAGACCGAGCAAAAATAAACTTAGTAAATTCTTAATATATTAAGTTTTTCGGAGAGGATACAGGCACAAGACGCCAATCACCATGAGATTGATCTTGTATCTAGTTGATTCCATTCTTTGAAAGGAGAGGCAGTCTGCAAGAGTCGCCTGCTTCTATTTTTCAACACTTTTATTATGTATTCAGAATTGGCTTCAAAAATCTGAATCAATCTGAATAAGTGCTCGAAGAAGCACCTTTGTAATGATACAAACCTTTCGAAGATTGAACAACAGAAAACCTGGACACCATAGTACCTAAATGTATTCATAGTAGCATTAAAAACGCAGTGTTTTGACCTTAAATCAATTTCTAGGTTCGCAAAAATAATTATAGAGCTTAATGTGGCGTTCTAGGTTCGCAAACAAGGGCTAGCTTAGTCTCATTTCTTTTTTGCTCAGCATGCTTAAAAAAGTTGAGGTTATAGTGCAGTCACTTAAAATAAGATCAGAAAACTTTGAGACTTTTTACACTCATTTGTAATCAAAATACAATAATAAATGAATAAAAATCAACTTTTTTTTAGTTGGAAACATGTTTTTTTTTGCAAAATTTTGGCAAAATTCCTGCACCAAAGTTCTTCGGCTCGTGGATAGAAGAGACTACTATTTAACTGAGAGTAAAGAAATCTACCCAAAAAAGAAGCGGGAAGAAAGTTTTATAGGCAAATTATCCCTTTTGCCTGTATAATCAATCCACAGCAAAAGTGCGTTGGCTTTATTGATGTTGTAAATGTACTTGAGTGTGCAGCTCTTGTAGTCTGGAAACAAAATCCACACTTTTTTAAGACTGCAACATCAGGAACTAAGAAAAGTTGTTTACAGACCTGATAAGCATAGTTACTGCTTCAAAAAAAATTGTCTTTTTTCGTTAAATGGCGTTAGATCTATTATCTTTTCAAGAAATCTACCCAGTTTTCTTTCTGAAAAAAATTTAAATTTTTGTAAAAGTCTGAATTGAAACCCTGATTTGAAAAAACTTATTGCATTTTATAAAGTCTTTCTGTAAATATTAATGCTTAAGCCCCATCCAAAGACTTTGAGTATCATCAATAATAAATGTCTTAAGAATTACAATCAATAAAAATTCGGAGTTTCAAAAACACAAGAAGCAGAACCAGTTGGTAGATTTTTTGTTGCAAACATATTTTTCCTGCAAAAATTACAGCCAAAAATTGTTCATCAAAAACAATACATATATGCCTGCATATTTTTTGTGGGATTTAATAAAAAATGTGTTGTTATCAATAAAGCGTACACTAAGCCTAATAAATTTTTTGCTGTCCTTTTTTTCGTCCTTTTGTCGTCAAATACACGAAAAGCAGAAACATTTTTTGTTAGATTTTGCGGTTTTCGTTACCGTCGCATGAGCTCATTTTTGGGTTTGCCCTTTTCAAAGTCTAACTTGACTTGACTATTATGACTACTATGTGTGATCAAAACACCAAGACATTTTAATTTATGCACAATTTCAATGGGCGCATTATGAAAAGACCAATGTTGTTCGGGGGACGCGTTCTCCTCCGGCGTGACTAAAAAAATCTTCACTTTAGCTTTTCTTTCATTGACGTGAAAGCCGCACTTTATGCAAAAATAATTTTTTTTTCTTTAGTTCCAGCTGCAAGGTGGAAAGATTGTCAGACAGTAACACAAGGTCGTCAGCTCAGAGCAGAACTCTTACTAAAATATCGGCAAAAAGTAAAAAAAAAAATCATCTTAGAAGAACCTCATAAACATCGTCAATAAACAGAGCAAAAAGAATGGGACTGAGAATGCGACCGTTTCGAACACCACCCATCGTTGCCAACAAGTCTGAGAAATCTAACCCATCCCATGCTAAGGCACTGGATGGTGCGAGAAAGTTGGCTACAACTATGAAGAGCTATTGCCTGACTCTCACAACCATACATGTGGCGTAGGGAGCTCATGGACATAGAGGGGACCTACACAAAGGTGGTTCCTTTTTTCCCGTTTCGGATGGCTAATTCAGAAGCTTCTTGTGACAAACGCAGGCGCCTATGGTGCAGTGGTTAATATTTCAAGCTACTGTGAACTTGGAACGTGAGTTGAATGCTACCAAAACAATGAAAATTTTTCACCGGCAAACCTACACAAGGGTCGGAAAAACCCTCCCTCACTTTAAGTTTTCATCCAACCATCGTCACCTACAAAAACAAAAAACTCATTCTTTTTCACGGTCGACACCTCCGCGAGGGTCTGACAAGCCCTCCGAGAAAATCAGTTGTCTTGAAAAACTTCTCAAAGTGCCGTTCGGATTCTGCAGAAAATTTGTAGGTCCCCTTGTATGTTAAGAAATAAACACACGCAGCGAGCATTATTGAGAAGTTGGTCCTGGTTTACCTTGAGCTCTATTTATTTATTTTTTAAGTTTTGGTACCTTCCTAACTTTTTTTTTTGAAAATAGGTAATTTTTTTTTTCCTAAATACTTTCAAAGTTTTAATACATTTTATTAGGATCAATTAACTTGGATTTTTGCAAGCGTATCTCGAAGCCCATTTATTGTTTCAAACCGACTATGATTTTTCTGTAAATTTTATAACATGGGCTAAGTTCAAATCACAATTCTATATCACCGTTAATTTGCAGTTAGAATTACTCTTAATTTTTCACCACTGAATACTTGATGCAAACTAAACCACTGTTTATTATTGCTTCCGATGTTTACAATTCAAGGAATTACTGTCATTCATTTCGATGGGCGAGTTCAAGATTGGAACACAATGCGTCTAAAATTCGCCACATCACATTGTGCCCCTCTTAGTTTGTTCCCTCTTCATCTGTAGTATAAAAGCTTAAGATACTCTTCGTTTTTGGAAAACGACATCTTTAATGCGCGTTACTATTAAGTTGAAGATTACCAGTAGAACCAGATCTCCTTCCTGAATTTCGGGGCTATTGCTCTCGTAATCGTCTTTACATTTAGGCTTTTAATGGCGAATCAGAATCTTTACTCACTGAGTGTTTCTGGAGTGTACCCAGTCGTACTTCGAATCGCTTTCCGGTTGGCCATGAGAAACGAAGTAATTCGCCGATTAATCCCGAAAGATGTACCTTTGTAGTCGTATTAAAATTTTAACTTGTTTGTCGCATTTGTGTCAATGAAGTCTCCCCGGCTGAATCAAGTCTCATTAGCTTCCATAGGACCTTCCATGCTCTTTTAGCTTCCATAGGACCTCTATGGAATTTCAGGGCTGTTGCTAGGGACCTTAATGTTGCAAAGGACATCTATGGGAGCCACAAACGCAGGCAATTGTTACTCCCTGCAAAGGTGCTAATAAGACTCGATTGTTTTTGTTATCGCTGTCTTAATTCTCGACGGAGACATTAGTCGCACGTCTAGGGAAACTATTTCTTTTGAAATGAAATAAATTGTAATAATTTCTCATGGTCTAACTAACGTTTGTGGCATCATTTGACGGCATATTTACGACTATAATAAATTGAACTTGAGAGATTTGTTACTGTAGCTGATCGCACGCGATAGAATTTCGTCGCCACGGCAGACGGCACCTCGCCCAACAGGTGCTGCAGTACTCCGAACACGATTTACGACCGAAAGGGCACTTGTGACCTTCATTCCATGCGGTATTTAATATTTATGATACAAATCAGGTAAATAATTAAACTTGAATTGATAAATATATTGTCCAGGTATTTCGTATGATGTTGCCTGTAAGTGGAGAACGAACCCTGCCCTCCAGTGGACGTCTTTACTTTTGTCGACAACAAGTCTGTCGTGAATAACGAAATTTTCTTGTCTTATTATGCAAGAAGGCTGAAAAAAAAATTACTTTAATAACGAACATAAAAATAAAATTTTAAAACAAATATCCTTAAGCGCCGTGTTGAAGCGCACAGTCTTATGTTATGACCATCGATATTGTCAGCACCAAAGGCAATGTCTTTGCGCTTATAAAAAGGCGGACTTATGCGACCGACCCACTTGACTTGATGGAGGCCGGCCTTATATCAATTTTAATTAAATTTGCATGTAAATATGAAATTTATTCGCGTCTCAGATGGCTCTGTGATATACTAATTTGATTTAGCCGATACTCGCGTACTTAATAAAGGCGGTGCAAGTCAAAAGTTTTTTTTTGCAGGAAGTGGATGCAGTGCCAGACTGCTTGTGTCTGAGAAGAGGTGTCTGAGTTTTTTCATTATAGGCAAGAATCGGAAATAAGAGCCGCGGGAAAATTCCATCAAGGTGATGTTTATTTAATTTTTCAACCGCCACAAGCGTATAAAAGAGTTCATTGAGTATAGAACATACCTAGGGAGGATTTTGCCTAGGATCAGCTATAAAAGATTTTTGTCCACGCTTTGGGCTCATTGCTTTTTCGTCGCGGGGAAAATGTCTTAGTCTTTTTTAACTTGCTTCATCCTCAACCCGGTTTCTGGATACCAACCTGGAACCCGATCAGCCTCACGCGTTGTTAATGCTGGGCCCTTTATAGGGCGATTCAAGAATAAAAAACGAAAACTATGACAACGCTGGGAGGTCCAAGATTTTTTTAGAATTTCATCGCGGTATAACTAATAGTTATATAATTTTTTTATTCAACGCTAAGGTTAATCCTTGTTAATAGTGATAAATTTAATTTTAATGTGACGTGCTTTTTTACGCTTTGTCAATATCTTAAATCTTTCCCAAAATCTAGATCCTCAGTTTGTCAAAATATTAAAAAGCTTAGCATTAATGGCCCCATAAACTCAACAACAAAACGAGTCTCATTTTCTCCCTGATTTAATGGAGCACTGCCTTTAAAAAAAAAACCCAAATGTCATTCGAGTTAAGTTTTAAAATAATCTTTTTCGCTTACAAAATCAGCCACAGATGCATGCTCAAGTATAAAAAGACGAACAACGATGAAAACTTTGATTATAATCATCAGCATCGCATCAGCATCGCAATCGCAACCCCAATCGCATAAAAATCCATATCAAAGAAACATCAGCGAAACAGATGTTGTGCTCCTCGTAAACTCAATCGCGATACATTTCCTCTCGTTTATTTAATATCAATGTGCTCGTTCTGCGGTAGCTAAATACAGAAATAAACTCATAGCTCGTCGAGCATTATGCAGCGCATCCAAGGGAAATTCACAAATTTCATTCATTAATTGAATTGGCCGCAATAATTCATTAAAATTCAACACAAATGTTCGCAGTGGTTTCTGGTGTTCCTGATGATGATGGTAATCATCCCGTAAAAAAGGGATTATCAGCGCGGGTAATTGTCAATGAAAATGCCGGCGAAAAAAAAAATTAAACCAAAACCTTACTAAAAAAAATTTAAATATTTCCGCAAACGGAAATCGCATGTGGCGCCCAACGAATGTTGACAGAATTTAAATTACTGCTAATGAATGAATGAAAGGGTTGCAATGAAATTCCTTAAATTTATTTCGTTGAAAGAAAAAAAAAACGAGGCGGTGCTAATGAAGACCAATGAAATTCATGTGCAAACAGAGGGTTAGCCGCGTTGAACCGAGAAATTTTATTGAAATCCACAAGAAAAAGCGGAATAAGCTCTTAAGAAGTACCAAACCAACATCAACCGTTGAGTAATCTTAATGTGCATTAATGGGGTTTTATTGACAAAAGTAATTATGAATAATAAGTGGAATCATTGGATATTTACAAAATGTAGACAACTAATCAACAAAATATAGATGCGGGACAGTTAAGTGATGTCATCAACATTCAACACAAAGAACAAAGAAAGGATTGTCTGCGAGTGACTTGTTAACTTTACTCTTTTACAACGGAATGATTTTGACTTAAGATGTGAATCGTGACACGGATGTATGATTGATTGAGCCAACAATTCAAGACTGATTTTAAGAAGTCGACTAAAGAATCTTCTAAGTACAACATATCACCCATTAACATTTGGGTGATATGTTGTAGTTAGAAGATACTATACCAGAAGGCAGCAGGTAGTTTCCTTTCACTAACAGGCTTTCTAAGAGTAAAGCCTCTCAAACATCACTGTGCACTGAAAAATGAAATCGGTATACCTTGGTGGAATGCAGAAACTGCAGCGTATATACACGAAGTGACTAGGAAGCTCCTGAATCGGTCCTTGAAAACCAATTTAGTAGATAACTTGAAATCTACAACGATCGAAACAAAAGAATTTTAAGAGACTATTCGCAAGTCCAAAAAGTACTCAAATAAAACCAGATGGGAAAGTGCGAAAGTGCGTATGTAAAAACTTCAGTCCGTCTGCGACGGATGCAAAATACCCTACCCTACCTAAAAAGAAAACTGCCACGCCTCCAAAAAGTGGGCGGGTTATAAAAATATAACTGTTAATTGCTTTGTGCTAACTGGTTGCATACATTTCGGACTAAAAATCCGCCTTTTTACCTAAAAAAATCATTTTTTAAAGCCACGCCCATAAAAAAACGGGGAGGCATATACTACAAAAAATTTATAAAAAAATATAATCTACAACTTTTGTAATGTAATTTTTTGTGAAATTTCATAGATATTTCTTGAAAAACAGCCATTATGATCATTGTTGTATTTGGTCTCCGAATTGCGTATGACAAGTAGATTAATGACGACCATTTTAAGTTAAAATTCCTTAAAAAGGTGGGCGTGGTCAATTTTAGGGCCAACATTTTTCTGTTGCCTCAAATACAATTACAACGCAATGTCGCTTACCAAAAACTTGTGCGCTAGCACCATTGTTACAAAGGTAAAACTAGAAAAAAGTATTTTTAAAAATTAGAGATGGTCGCACATACAGTCCTGTAGTGGGCGTGTCGGTAGGCGGATTCATCTAATTCTTAAACTTCATCTAAAGGACTGGACTTTCATCTTACTCACCGGCTTTCAGCTCTCTAACTTAAAATTTAAGGCCTAAAAGTTATTTATTTCACTGCGTTACAGACTATACATTAAACTTAACCATAAAAATAGTGTGAGGAGGTCGAATCTCTAATTGAAACTAATAAATTTGTTAAAGTCCTTCGCAGGTCAAGCGAAGTTCCTTCCTTATCTAGACGAAGGCGGAGACCTTCAGTCTTCGCCTCGAGTCTCACTTCTCTGGAAATCCACCACGTATTTTTTAGTGGTACTCACATAAGTGGCCAATCTAGAACCAATGAACACCGCGCGACTTGTGTATTGCAAATAGCTCATGCTTAAAACAATTTTCACTGCTAACCCTGCCTTATATACCTACCTTTGGCGTATGGTTAAAGTCGTGTCCATGCCAAAGCCTTCTAAGTCTGCCTTTTATCTTGAATCTTTCAGATCCCTAAGGCTGTCTTCCTTCCTGCTGGAAAAGCTTGGAAAAACTGGTTGAGCTGCAGGTGCTCAAGGTTGCTCTTGGATCGCTTTCTCTCAAAATCGCAAAATCGTTTGAAACTGCGTCCAAAAGCCTTGTTGGTAAGAGCGGAAAGAGTACGAGCTGGGCGTTTTCGTGTTTGATAACGCAACCTTTGATAGCATATTCAGCTTACCCAGACAACACTCTTCTATCCTCGTTTAGCCTTTCTGCAACCAACGCACAAGCCTACGCGGATGATGTTGCCGGTGCAAAAATATAGGCTGTCCCTCTCATGCGCAGAGAATCCTAGACTTGATCGTTGATTGGTGCACTTGCAAAAAAATGAAAATGAAAAAGGTCACTTGTCTCACTCAACTCGGTCTTAAAAGTGTCACATTTCCAAAATCCGAAGTCAAATATCTGGGAATGATTCTTGATAAACTTCTTTGGTACCAACTATGTTGAATCTGAAATCGAATAGAGGACACTCTCCACTCTATACGGGCGTTTTTGCCAAGTCATGGGGCTTATCGAAAGGCTTAATACTGTAAATCTTCTTTGGGTTCCGGACGTCACACTTTAATATAACATAAAACATTGGTTTAAACAAGTTCCACCTTCTTTTCCTGAAAGTTGGACACGTTGCTCACACGTCCTTCTCCAGACTTCCAAGACAGGTCATGTTAAGTAAAAGACTGGCGAACCCCCTTGGTAGGCCTCATTAGACAGATATCTTATTCATACTTCAAGGACAAGACCATTTATGAGAATTGATAACGTTTAAGTGAGAGGCTGCTTGAACTTAAGCCATCTGGTGCCATAGGAGAATAAATACTTTTAGAGAAGAAATATTCAAGATATGTAAGATTTGAAAACATCGGAACAAAAAAAGTTCTACCAGAAGTTGTAAGTTTCCGAGTCCTTATATGGAAGCTAATAGTAAAAAGATCGCACTACTTGATATTGTAAAGTTTCCAAAAAAGGCTTCAAGCCTAAGTTTATGGTGTACGTTAAAATTGTGAGCTTGCAAAACATTTCCGATAAATTCATGTTGGCTCAAAGTTGTGGTTGGTTCAAAATGTTTTCTTAAAAGTTAAAATTCTGCCATTCAAATTCTGGAAATGTCAGTTTTCCAAAGCGACACAGTGGGAAGGAACGCCTCTGCACCCCCGCATTTTCTTTACGTTTACATTACTTGAAAAAAGCTAAAAAGCAAAATTTCATTGCTAAGTCAGAATTTTTAAAGCAACATTTTTGACGCGCTAACAGTTCTAAAAGTTATCGTTGGGTGAAAATTCTTTTTAAAAATTTCTGTTTTGAAATTTTGGAAATGTCACTTTTACAAAGTGACATAGGAAAACATGTGGGGGAGGAGGCGTGCCGCACCACACTGCCCCTGCAACTCTGATCCCTATTTTGTTTTTTACTTTAACTGCTTTTAAAAAGCAGAACAAGCTGAATTTTATTGCCTTAGTCAGAATTTTTAAACCAGAAATATTTTTGACCAGATTTTTAATAGCGGAATTATGAACCGCCTCCCTTTATGCCTATCGGCTGTACTTAACCATATCATAGAAGCAAGACACATTCCACTTATTTGATTTGTTGGATACCCCATGCTTGTGATCCCTCTGATGTTTCAAACCGCGTTATAAATATTTAATGTCCTACGGATCTAGGCGGATGGATAGAGGAAAAAATCTCATTCGACACGGAAATCGATCTCGATTATATGCCCTAAGGATAATTTCGAGCAGGACCACGTAGGTATAAAACTTGCACATCAGATATCTAAGTTTTTTCCGTCTTATCCATTGCACTCTCCATCACACTGTTTTCTCTGATTGTATCATTATCCAAGGCTATACAAATACATTTTTATATGAAGTGTTTGTGCTGTTATTTCTTGTCTTCCATCTATTCTTAGCCCTAATTAACAAAACTGTTGGCTTAAGCTAAGTAATCTCTGCTATATTATTTAATAAGTTCTCGAATTTCATTTGAATCTACAGTTCAATTGCTTCATGAAGAACTTCGATTCCACTCCCTGTTCATACTAACGCTTTTCCTGCCATATTTTATAACGCTCCTTAAATTTAACGACTATTTATCTTCATTTCAAGAAATTAAAACGATTCCAATAAAATTTTAATAAGCTCGATAACGGCAATCGCAAACTACCAATGCCAAATGCTCACAATCTTGTATAATTAATCAATAGTCATTCGCATAAATAAAAGCGGTCCAATACCCGCACCCAGTGGCATACCGCATTCACAATCATAAATCTAATTAAATACGTGAAATTCTCCAAGTGAACCCAGAGTGTCATTCGCATTTCGGTCAATAATAATTCTCAGCACAAGTGTACAAAGCCCAAATCCATAGAGTAGA
This sequence comes from Neoascia interrupta, assembly GCA_947623515.1. Taxonomy (NCBI): domain Eukaryota; kingdom Metazoa; phylum Arthropoda; class Insecta; order Diptera; family Syrphidae; genus Neoascia; species Neoascia interrupta. Next base: position 215,660,011 of record OX392463.1, on the reverse strand, counting down.
AGCTCTTGTAGCCTCATGCTTTAATGGTGAATTATTTTATTTCCCTGCGGGTCTCTCTCTCTGTCTGTTTGCGAACTTGAAAGTGCACCGCTTTTTTGCAGTCGCGTTCGCCATTTACTTGCAGACTTCATCAAGTGGTCATAAATATAAAGTCCAGCGCACACGGCCGGCAGCTGTACAAATATATATGTGCTCGCGGACACTATTCCCCAATGGACCCGTGGTGGTGGAGCCGCGCCGCGCGCCGCCATGGAGGCTCTCCATCTCCGCATATACTCACTTCACTGCATGATCGACTCAATCACACGAGTGATAAATTGCAATTGCTTCCAAAAATTGTGTCCCAACTTACGATGCGTTCACTAATTAATTAAAATGCATTTATTTGAAAAATTCATACACATTGTGGCAAGTGGCGGCCGGAACGTGACTCTTTTTTATACCCCAACTCTATATCGGCTCGCGAATAGACTGTCCGTAGTTCGTCGAGTAACGCATGCGTGGAAAAAAACAAGAAATTCCTGTGCATTAATGCGGTGATTTCGGGTTTATTGGACGGGTTCCTCGATGGCATGTGAAGGAATTTCTTCATATGGCTCCTTGTGGTGTGCAAGCCTCGAAAGACTCGCATTATGATGGAGATGGAAGCAGAAGGAACTGCGGTACATATTTAAGTTTATATGATCGGTTTATGATATAAGATAGCAGCAGTGAACAGCAGTAGGTGAGGTAATTAGAGAGGAGATACATTAAAGGATCTGCAGTGGATCGTTCACGTTGAATTTTATTCACTTCCAATTTGTTTCCCTCGTGAGTGAAGCTGTAGAGTTTTGTTATTGCTTTCAGCCACTTTGCTGTACAAAAAACATATAGCTTTTTGTTTGAATGTTGATAGCTTCCGTGTTGAAACTTTCGCAAAAAACTGCCCATAATTTTATCAGACCGTCGTCCTTTCTAGTCAATGCTCACCTCGTTTGCTTGACCGACAAAAAACTAAAAGGGATTTTTTTTTTTCAAAATACGTAGATCTAAAAATTTGTTATTCGGGTTGGGGTCCGAATTCTTTTTACAAAATTATGCTTAGGTTTTGTGAAAAAGCTTTTTTTTAATAAATGTAGGATGGTAGGGGCTGGTTCCTCTCATGCATATCCTCTGCATAGGCTCACTATGCGATTTGGGGAGAGAGTTTGAGTAAATATAAATATTTCCGAGCCAAATATTCTTATTTTAAGAATGTCTTAAACTTTTATTCTAGATATTTTTGGGAGCGGGTCTTCTTTTCAAAATTCTGGTAGTCTAGGGCCTTTGTCCCGTTGACATAACTTTTTGCGGTTAGGCGCCGCATTGCAAACAGCCAAAAAAAAAATTTGAAAATCTAGCTGGCGCTTGCAAATCATTACAGCCATGGTATGACTTTTCACAATCATACATACCCTGTGCAGGAACACCTAAAGCTCATTATACAAATGATGGAACCAAAAATTGTTTGCCAATCTTCTTAAATAGTCTCTCGTGACAAAGCGTACTCTCGGGTTCGTTAGACCCTCGTGACGCTGAGGCCGTGGAAAAGCTTGCATTCCCCCGATCGGGATTCAAACCCATAATTTCGTGCAGAGTAGTCCGACGCACTAATAACTTAACCACGGCATTTACATAAAACAGCAACACGTATGGAATAAAATTGACCCTTTTTCAATCCAGTCAAGGATTCTGAGTGGGCGTAACACTCGATGGTAGAGGGCACGACGATCTCTTGTGCATTACCTGGTTGTCATTTTAATTTCACCGTGTGGTGTGAGGACCTTTGATGCTAGCCGTATACCACGATCCTTTTACTCTTGCGCAATTATTTGAGGATGATTTGGCATTGACCACACTTATTTCCAGAAGAAATTTCGATAAACCAACGAAAATTCCTGAAGTTGTATTGGAGAAATCCACATTACCAGGCCCTTTCGTATTCCAGACAGTCATAGAAACATTATTTTTTACGAGAGGGATAAGGCGTCGATGCACAAAACACAATGAAACATAAAACTGACCCGTAGCAGGCAATTAACTTGCCAAAAAATCAACAAATATTTGCTAGAAGCAGAAAAATGTTTTTCTTGCTTCTCCCGAAAACAAATGTGGATGTTATTTAAAAATTAAGTGTTTTGGAAAACAAATTATAGCTTTGTGAAGTTATTGTTTTCAAGTAAGCACGTCGGTGTTTGTAAGCAGCAATGTTTCGGTGGAGAAAGTATGGTGCTTATTGGAAAGAATGCAAGCGCTAATGAGATCAATTTTCGGTAAGTTAGTTCTATATTTTTTTTTTAACATTTACACAAAACATATTTTGAAAATAAAACGTTTTCATATAAGCTAATTCGTCCTTTCTAGTCACTTACTGATACTTTAGTACTCCTTAGCAGTGTTTGTGTGCGATCATGGAGTGTGTTTTTGATGTATTGTGTAGCGATATTGAATAAAACACTGCAATGCTCAAGAGTTTAAGATCAACTGAAGTGAACTACGCGGGATCAGCACGCAGGCACTCGGCGCTAGCAATTGTCAAAATGCCAATGAGTGCATTCCGTATTGACTTAGATCAAAACATAATGTGGTCTAAACTCCAGTTGTTTGATCAGTGTGTTTCGCTCAAAATAGTCTTGGCTTCTGATACTGGAGGAAATTTAGATTAAAACAAAACTTTTAAGCAAAAAAGCAGAAAAAAAATTGAAATTGAAAAAAACATTTTTATTAATATTTATTTTTTTTTTTCAAATATTTTTTGGTAGAGACATTATTCAAGTATTTGTGCAAAAACACACGACAAATATTTCGTAAACAGTCTTTATTTTTAAGTGTTTAGCTGGCTTTCCCTAAAATATCTAAGAAGCCGTGCTTTATAGCAATGAAGTGTTCACTTAATTTAAAGCAAATGATTTTATAGTTTAGTTCTAAAAAACGTCTTCTTTTTTCTTAACAACAAAGAACAAACTCCATTACAGGCTTTATGCCTATCGGCTTAGAATATAAGCCTTGCTCGAATATATATCTCGCCTGATCGAAGTCAATTGGGTCCATGCGTTTTATAAAAGTTTTGTCGCCTTGTCTTAAGCCCCAAATGTGTGATTACGTCTCATTTGCCTAGTTTAGTTGATTTCACTAATCCACTGATTTCACAAAGCACTATTGGGGCATCAAACCTTTCAAAAAGGGTGTATCGGTACTAAAAATAAAAAAGAATGTTCGAAACACAAATAAAAACATAATTAATATCGAAACAAGTTTCTTCCATTCCCTCTCGAAGCTGAGCGACTTCCTCAATATATAACAAGCTTAACATTCCTTAACCCAACCGTAAAATCTACAAAACCCAGATAGTAAATAAATCGAGCAACACTACCTGAATAGAAATGAAAAGATTATTATTATGGCCCATAAGACAAAAGAAACGAGAAACGTGTGTAGGTGACAAATTAATAGATACAAGTATCTGTCTGGGATAGGTCAATATTTTCTCAGAGGCTTTCACCTACACGAAAATATTATTGGTGGTTGTCTCTTGTCTATAATGGGGAGTACATAAATTTGCATCAGAATGCAGCCTTAATGCGCAGCTAATTCTGTTGTCCACCGAAATCGGTAATCAGTGTTTTACACGATGGTTTTGCGCCTGAAATATAGGGGGAGCACAGCACGCCCACCCTAAAATCATATTTCAACTGGCGCTGAAAGCGGACTATTCCGTGAATTATGATAATTCAATTTCGAATCCGCTTAATTATTGCGACTTTTATTGTGTCATAACTCAAGACGAAAGATGTGACGGAGAATATATTTAAGTGGGTGGCTGATAGGTTGTATTACAAGGCAGACAATCACGCGTATTGATATTTGTTCGAAATGGGAAACTGCTAATTTTGTTGTGTTGTGTTATGCACGAACAAACAAAAAGACACCATCGATTAATTTAATGTCACATCTTTGGGTATTGATAAATTGATTAAGTTATTAATGCATATGCCGCGACTGCTTAGGAAATTGCGTCAGTGGAGGTTATGTTTGCCGTAAGAAATACTCACGGCCCTTCCCAGACACCTTAGATACAAAATCACGTCGCCAAATTTTGCTTTCATAGACTTTTTAGTAAATTTTATTTAATATTCTTGCACAACTATGATCGTTAAATACATTTTCATGTAATTTTATTACTCGTCAATAGATAAAAATAAGAATAATTCTTGCAAAGTTATTGAACGTTCTCGAAGGTTTTTGTTCTTCCAAAATGTCCTCATACCTGATACGATCAGTAAGTTCCATCTCCGTTTGAACGAACTGGTCTAATTCGGGAATTTGGTGTGACAATATTTATGTGGATAATCTCTGTGAGAAATGGGGTTGAATGATCCAAATAATCATTATACCAATATGCTGAAAACAACGGTATAAGATCAATAAAATTGCAGACGGTAGAGGCTAAAATTAACCTCATCAAGAGGTTTAAGAGGAGTACCACAATGTCTACAATGGCCTGTTCACTATTTTTTCTCAAAACATTTGACTTTCACTTCACAGAAAATGCAGGCTTAATGTAATGCCACTTAAGGCTATGCTGTCAACAAGCCAGGAGTAACCAAACCTCAAAATGACCAGCCCCTAATTGAGGTACAACGAACAGTTCACCTTCTTATACACTTGTCCATCTAAAAAGTTTTAGCCGCAACAGCTTGAAATGAGCCTCGACCTAGCTTCTCACAGCCATTGGTGCCCATTAGTAAGCTTGGCTTAGTGAAATGGAAGTGAAATCGAGGTAGGGTTATAGAAGAAGTGTCTCCAACTGCCAGGCTGCCAAATGGCATAGATTCGAGGACCCTCAGCGCTACTCGTTTGAGAATGGATCGTCGACTTCAAAGGTCGTGGCGTTCGGGTAAATTAGTGCAGACAAATTTTTCAACCATCATGTTTGGAAACCTAAGATCACTAAAGATTGAAAGAGTCAGTACCACGTAGACCTGAGTCAAGCCTTGCTTATGTTACAAAATGAGAATAATGTACACATTGTTCGATAGAGCACTTTATGTGATTCCTTTTCTTGGCTTTTTGTCAGTTTAGGTAAGTGGTTGGTGAGTAGCTGTCGTTTTATATAACAATGTGCCGTAGAAAACGTCTTAGCACGATATGTTTCTTTTAATCGAGATAATTCGAGATCAGTCGTATTTTTGTGAGGGTAATATGGCTGGGGTACTATTTTACGCTCTACGTAGCTTTGCGTGAGTTTAACGGAGGTTCATTCCTTATTTATTGGGCCCCAAGACTACTTCGAGAGGAAAATCCTTAGGGTGGTTCTTGGTCCAAGTTAGAATACAAAATTAATTCCCCGACCCGCAAATTCTTCCACAGGAATTCGCAGGAAAGAGATTCCTGTGGGCTGAAGAAGAGACAGGAACCCATTGGAAATAATAGAAGAGCACCACGACTCAAGTGGCGCACTCAAGTGGAAGTGGCCCTCAGCCCACTTAGCTTGCAAAACTGCAGACAGTTAGCTAGAGGAGCTGACAGACAACACCCACTGAAACAAGGCATAAAAACTATTTGTGCTCTGAAAAGTAATTACAAGGATTTTGGTGCGGTTGTGTTTTTTATTCGGCAGTGGTGGAAGTGATGTGAAGAAAAGCATTGTTCGGAAACAGGATGATCGGAGGGCAGCAATGTTACGAGAAAAATGAATGATTATCATGAATGATCATGACGTATGTAGTGCCTGCAAACCGTTGCAACATAGTAACATAGAGAAATAATCACCGTAGAACCCCAAAACCTTAAGGGCATATGATCGATACCGAATTGCCATGTCCGTCCGTCCGCCTGTCGGTAGTTTTCAGGCCTTGAATTTTGAGGTAGAAACTTGAAACTTAATATCTGTTCTTTCTATGTCCCGAAGCAGTACGAGTGTAAAAACTTTTTAAATCCGCCCACTGAGACGCCCACTTTACCTAATAGCACTAAAAATCAAAGCTGAAGCCACGCCCTATTTTTAAGGAAGAAGATTCTTAACTGACAAATTCTAAATACAAATGAAGTTAATAGAAATGAAATTTTAACAACCAAGATTTATGACGCAATTCGGAGCTTGACAGTAGTCAATTGGGAAGGGGGATCCAACGATTCGCCTAAGCGGATTGTTACCCTCCCACTAGTTTTGTCCTTAATCGGAATTCCTGTTCTTTCTAATATTTAGCTCGGGATCAGAGAATTGGAGGGTAGAAAACATAGAAGAGAAAAGTAATTTTCGGTTCAAAACAAACGTTGAAGCGCCAGTATGGGAACATGAAAACTCTGCACAGAAACACCAAAGCTTTTCCCCGCAAGTGTTATGCCTTTGCGGAGAATAGCAAAAAACATCTGGCATGCCGCATGCGCATGCATCTAATTGTTATTAATTCTATTTGCATATTGGAAGAGAAAGAGTTGTTCAATACTCGGCCGACCCTAACCTTAATAACCCACGCCGACTAGGAAGCCGCTCATTTTGAGACAGATGCTCCTGGATATTTTCCATATCGGTACCCATCATTTCTGTTGAGCATTCCCGCCACCTGGGGAGGCGCTCAGTTGGGGAACAACAACCCCAGTAGCACTAATTTCTGAACAACAAAATATTCAACTTCAGCCATGAAAAAGCTTTGCCCACAAGCTGAAATTGACGAATTTACCCGTACTCTGTCATATGTTTACAAATGTGAGTAAATTCGCACAATTAATCAGCTCCATGCGATTCCGTTTTGGCTATTTACCATCAGCTGATTGCGTAATGTGAATTTTTGTTGCATCTTCTCGCACGTATTCAGCGGCACGGAAATTTAAAGCTTTGAAGGCTTTATAAAAGCTTTGAAGACTTTGCAAAAGCTTGGAAGGCTTAAAAAAAACGTAAACAATTGGTTGTTGGAGGGCAAGAAGGGCGTTATTTATATAGTTGTCTAGTTATTCAGTAATTATGCCCACAACGTTTCGCCATTTTACTCCTCATGACTGTAGATTTACGCACCTGGCTCAACTTTATTTCTGACGATACGGATTGTTATTCGTTGACAACTTGAGCTAAGGATAAATCCTCTTTTAGGTAACCTAGTTTTTTTCACTGTGGCAGATGCGGTATCGGGTTCTGCCGGGCTATTGAGATCGGAGCAGACTGAATAAACTTCTTAGCTACGAGAAGTAGGGTCGAACTACACAAGCTTTTAGGTATACAGTAAGTGCTGCCACGAATCCTTTCGAATTCGTAGTTTTGAAACAGAACTGCTTGACTGTGAATTTCAGAGCCACGGCAATGTTTTTTGTGATAGGATCCTCTACGCTTGCCTTTTTGACAGTTCCGGTTTGCCAACATTTCACACTCAGTATATATTATTCCGCTTTTTAGGCTACCGAGCTCAAGTTTATGTTTGCACTTCTTAGCTCTGGTGCATCATAGATCCATCTGCATAGATTCTACCTTGGAGTTGAATATGAGTAGCAAGTATTTGAAGCTTTTTGCAAAAAATGAATAAAGTTTCGCTGCACACAAAACCAATCGGAAAATTTAATATTTATTTCCAATTCGGAATTGAAAACCAATAACACCAGATTTTTTTGGAGGCTTTCAAGCCAAAAACCTTTTATACTCATTTCTATGAGCCTCCATCTCTTCTAGAATGAATTCCCTCCCACACCTCAAATCAAGTCTCTGATGTGCGTTTCCTTCTGTCTTCCCATGCTCATGGCCGATTGCCTTCAAAGGCCACAAGATCACACAATTCGATATTAATTTCGTTTTTACTTTTCTATACAGAAATCGAAGAAATCGATACAAGAATTTGATCACGAATCGAAATCACCAGGCGCATCTATCTCGCGGATTCACTTTCGTGATCTCGTGGCATTTATTGGTTTTCGTTTCAATTCGCTGGTTGACAGGGAAAGGGGCACAAGGCGCATTTAGAAATTATTCCCGGCAGAGCGCATCGTTTGGACAACGAAAAAATGTCTCCCTCCTGCGGATGGAAATCGAAAGTCGTGTCCTCTACACGCCGAACAACATTCACAATCACTCGGGGGCAGAGAACTATCTTGCGAGCGTGCACGGCGAAAAGGACCACTTTACCACCCAAGCGTGATTGCGGAGTTGTCGTTTTTTTTCTCGTTGTTACCATGGGGCTTGTGGAAGTCTCCTGTGTTTTGTCCGAAATTAAAGATGAGCGAATAAAGAAATAAAAATTCAGTGAAGATCTTAAGGACAAGATTATGGCACCTACCGCAAACTGGGGTTCAAGTTGGAGGTTAACCCACGATGACGCCGTAATAGCTCTATTATCTCGAGGGCTTTGTGTGGTGTATTAGTTGTGTTTTTGGTTGTTGCTTGGCGCTAGTTTGGTACACAGGTGCATTGGTATGAATAGCCAGCGAGGAGATTCCTACCTGGAGATAACAGGTGGGCTTTTCAAAGGAGCTCATTTCATTTCAGCATAAAGGAAAGAAGGATGTTTGGTGGTTTGCAAAAATGTTTAAAGTTTCTGTAAGGGACTTGAATAGCGGACATAAAATTTGCGTTTTACAAAATTCAAAGTAGGTATAGAAAATTAAATTGTATCCTTTTTTTCTTTCCAGATTGCAGCCGCTGACTGACTTGCTGCACCTTCATTACTCCCGTTGTAGTCACTGGCAACATCGAAACCATCAACGTATCACGCAATGTTCGCCCGACAGTCCGGCTTGGACAGATTCTCAGGTGCCACCACAACAGTGCGTCCAGTCTTCCCCAATAGCCGGCTAGCGTCATTAACCCACTCATCAGTATCATCGTCGGCAGACAGCAATCGCGGCGACGACGGCGGTGGCAGAGGCTTCAATGGCTACGCAGCATCAGGATCACCGGCTTTCAGCAGTCCCGGCTCATCGCCGATATCACCCGATGCGGCCACAATCGAAGACATCACCTCCGATAGCAGTAGTAGTTCAATTAGTAATTTCTTCCCGGACGACGAGGACTGGTGGTCGAACGCCATCGAGGAGGATACCTTCGATTCACCGCTGGCCTTCGACGCGAGCGAAAATGGCCTATGGAACGGCAGATTCGTACCGCCGCCTCCACGACCGCCATTCTTGGACGAGAGTGTCTCGGCCGATGGTCTTACCACCTGTGATTTATGCACGTGGGCATGGCAGAGGAATGCCTACTCAGGAGATGGTTCGTTGGGTGAGTACATTCTATGGATTAAAAACCTATTTGTCACGCATCCTTACCGGGGCATATGGCTCGGGGTCTTGCCAGTTGCGCAAGCAGTTTTTAATTGCCAACGATTTTTCCAAACAAATTAAGCGTCTGCCCACTTTATGGCTGTGTACCCGCGAGGGCACTCCGCGAATAATTTATCGAATCGATATTAGATGTCGATTCATCATCCCACTCTGGGGAGCTCTGGTAAATAAATTTATTCGGAAAAAGATCATCGTCGTGTGGTCATAGGGAAGAGCGAGAAGGAACCGGGAATGACTTTTGGGTAAACGCCCCCACTATAGATGCCCAAAGAGTGTAAACACATCGCGTGGTGAATGCTCCAACTTCTGTCGCGACTCTAGAGTTTTCTGCTTGAATCACAGCAGATGCTATACGACGGTTTTTCGAAGGAGGTGCACGTGTTTCTATAATTAAAATTTAATCGAAAGTGTAAATTTGAAGGGATAGCGATCGTGTGGTTGCGGTTAAGGCTCACGGCGATCATCGTCATCGTGATGCTGAAATCAACAAATGAGGAAATTTGTTTTGCGAGCCAATTGGGTGCAGCGCTGGTTTTCAAATTTGGTCTTCCCGGTCATTCGTGAAATTCGGGATGGTTCACAGAGTTAAAGTATCAAACAAGAAGATTTATTTAAAGTAAGAGTCCGTAAGATAAAATTTATTATGAGTTTCAAAAGTTTTATTTAAAATGTTACCCAAATATTTATTTTTGTAGCAGCTCTACTGGACTATTAATTTATAAAATACCGACCAGATGGAGATAGATCTAAAAGGTAGGCTTTTCTTTTTCCAAACAAGGATTACTAATGAATTCACCTTACAGCCTTACCTTGTGCATTCAGAACTCTGTTTGAAAAAAATTGTGAAAAGTCTCCACTAGCGCCGCAATAACAGCTCCGAACCCATAAGTAATTACGACTAGAACACAATTTTTGTGGTGAATAAAAGTTTAAAAAATTCACAATTGTAAAGCCCCCGCTCTAATGCTTAACCCCTTTTGCTGGTGAGTGACTCATCCTATGCGCGTAAGGATCACATCACAAATTTTTTCATGTACACGGGGCTTCTGACGCTTCGCAAAAATATCGCTTTTGTGTATCGTTGAATGTCAAAAATATTTAAAACCACACGACACCTGATTGCTGCATTTATGTTAACAGTGCAGCACTAGTGAGCGAATGATAGAAACCGCGAGTGTTGCATTCAAGAAAGGTAAAAACTGTATGTACACGCGGTTCACGTAGCGTAACCCGATTGCAGCGATCAGGATCGAAATAAAGAAGAGACAAAAGAGCATATCAGGTTTGTTGCAGTTATGTGTGGGTTAATGCTTCCCCGTACTTGACGACCTAATTGTTGCATGTGCGTGCGACATTATTGAATTAGGATAACATAACTGATGTGATTGCATGTTAAATGTTGGGTGCAGGCACAGTGTTTGTATTTCTTTGAATGCATAAAACATGTGTCACACACGCGTAAGAATTAACCCCCAAAAAGTTCATGTTTCTACACAGTCTACTTGCAGATTTTTCGCATAAAGTTTGCTGATCCCGCATTCGCGAAGGGGAAAAACTGCTTGTATGTACATTCATACGTTGCTAACTCGATTGCAACGATCAGATCTAAAACCAGAAGACAGAAAAAGATGTATGTCAGCGCGGCAAATATGGCTCACCGTTACATTTTCGCAATAAAAACGCGCAGCAAGCTAATAGTCGCACTTTTTTAAACCCAAGAAATGCGATTCTTGTAAATTTTTGTTTACTTTTAAAAAATTATGAAGTGCTTTCTTATAAAACTTACCTACTTACGGTTCTATGGTTGGTTATATTTGCCGCACTTCTTATGTATATTTGATGAGTGACAGTTCTTTGCATGGCTTTTGTGCAAAGCATTTGGTATAGTTTGTGATCTTAAGCCTGTAGCACATGACATGTTCGACATGTACAGCCGCTTCTGATGTAAAGCAATACTACCGCACAATCATTGCATGCGAATTCTGTGATGTTCGAACATACAAAATAAATATTTTGCGTAGAAAAGGCACTATATTCCCCCGCAAACGTAGTGGTTACACGGATCTAGTTTGCTGCTATACAGTCTCCATCATAGCAGTCCGGAAGTCAAAAAAGACAAGAGCTGTGTGAACATTCACAAGTAGACACACTCCTGCAAACTGAACTGCAATGATCAAAGCCAGCAGATAGAAATAGACGCATTAAGTGAATACGCACTAGAACTCTCTTCTATCCTTAGTACAAAGGTACTGCTTAAATTTTGTGAGAAATTTAATGGTCAAATACTACATGACCATTACGTCTCATCCTATGATCACTCCCCAACTAACATTTAAGCTCTTATAAGACTCTTCAAGAGCCTTTTAAAAGTATTTTTCAAGAGCAGAGTCTTATAAGGTTCTTATGAGAGCCTAATAAGTGTTAAATGGCCTATTTATAGGAGCTATTTAAAATAATATTAAATTCTGACAAGCAAACCATAACGCCTGTTGTAAGAGCTGTATTTCATTGCAACCTCAGCCAAAAAGAGAGGAAGCATTTTTTCATAAGAACATCTAGACGAAAAGGGAACAAGATAAAAAAAAGAAAACCGATTTGTACGATGGCATTTTATATCCTGTTATGCCATCACTACATTCCTAACTTTTCGGACAGGGTTTTCCTGCATTATCGAGCACTAAAACTTGGTGCAGCTAAAAATTAATCCTTAGAAAAATACGCTTCTGAAAAAATAAAGGGCCTTAAAATATTAAAAGACGACTTACTTTTATAAACTCTTGCTTGTCGTAGCAGGGTTGCCTTTTTTTTTCTTTATATGTTCTTTTTTATGATATCATTTGACTTAAAGATAACTTAGCTCTTTTGCTGTGCCAGTTCTGTTAGATGATAGTAATTTGGTAACCTTTAAGGGAGGAAAAAGTCAGACTTTTTTGCAGACAAAGGTCGAAGAAATGAAGCTGTCTTATAAGACTATAAAGATTTTGTTATCAGTGTAAATGTCTCTTAACCAGATTTGCACTCTTATTACAAGATTTAGACTCCAATAAGAGTTCTTTTATAAGAGTGCAACTCTTGCAAAGTAAGTCTTGTAAAAAGAGTCAATATAAACACGTGTTTGAGAGCTAGGCTCTATAAGAGTGTCATTTCTTACAGAGGAAAGCTACAATATCACTTTTGGATCTTTTAGCAAGGTTCTAAGAGTATTAAGAGTGTTATAAGTCTTTTAAGAGCTATTTTGACGTTTTTAGAGTATAACTGTCAAGATTATATTAGTTGGGCTTGTAATAATTAAATCTACAGACTGACATGCCCGCAAGAATTTTCGACTGAAGTCATTTATCGAAATATTGCCCGATTTAGCAAACCCAATACATTTGAAATTATCTGCGAAGGAATAATTGCATGCGAAATACATGCGGTTCGGCGGTGGAGATTTGAATGCTTCATTTTTGTGGAGCTCACCACCAAAATTTAGTGTGTTTTACCAACTCAAATGCAAGCCCCGTTAAACATGATTAGTAAAAATGGCAAATCTTCGCATGCGACTTAGGTACCGCATAGATAGCTCATGTGCTTATGCGACTGTCTTTAACATGTGTAGTTTACCGCATGCAGTGCGCACGTAGACCTATTTACCTATATAAAGAGGCGAACATTTATCAATGGAGCAATGATTTGTGTCCTGACTAAGTCTGTGAACGCCCAAGTAGGTTATATTTCAGTTTTAAAAGGCTTTCCTGTTTTATCCTAGTTTTTTCTTTTTATTATTAAGTGGGTATGACCCCATGACTGCGGCGTCGGTCGAAGCGCTTTGACACTAATTGCCTTGCATCTTGGCACATGATTTCTTTGATGCTCTCCAACACATGTCTGCCTAATTTTTCTTAGTGAACTCACAATAAATCTCCCATGGTGCCATCACACACACCATACCTTTCACCTTAATTAACTTGACCCACATACCTGAGCGAGGTAAAATCAAACAACCATATCTGCATGCCGATGTTTGATTCTAAATGTCGCCGTCATTAGCATTCTGGCAACCGACTTTCAGGTACCTATACCTAAATATGATTCCAAAGAACTGTTTGAAGTTAAAAAGTTTTTTTCTCCACAAATTACCAAATGCCGCCGCCAAAGGAACACCAAACTCCACCACCAAGCATCAACGCGACGCGATGACGATGCGACGCGACACGGAAGTGATTTTCTTCACACCTCCAAATTACAGAACGCTCCTCGCATGTGCAGCAGTCGCCTGTATCGGTGCGCGCACACACAATGTGTAAACAAAAGATTAAAAACCCTAGGTACATAAACATTCATCTTGCACCACACTCAACTCATATAGCCCATAGTCATCGATGATGAAACGTAATCTTTTGCTGTGCAAAGACTGCGTCAGATCAGACCACCAACGTTGCTGCTCGGGGATGCTGTTTGCTTTCTTCCCCATGATAGCCACGTCGATTCTAAACAATGCACATTATTCTGCGGAGTCTTCAGGACGGCCGGGACATGGTACAACGCTTTTCGATTGCGCACACCCACATGATGAGGTCGGATGGCAGTTGCCATCATCCAATCTGACGGATGGACAAATAATAACAAAAATCAGCCCCCTAATCGGGTTCCGAATCCGAAAGGCTCTCGATTGGCCATGCCGCGCCGCCGCACCGCTCCATCGCGGTTTTGTGGAGCAGAATGTGTCTTCAATAAATTCATTAGCTGCTTCCATTGAGATTGGTGGCTGGTTGATGGGGTTTGGTGCCATCGCATCGCCCCATACTCCATTCAATTGGGGTTTTCTTGAGAAATAAAACCGAAATGCCATCCGCGAGATGAAAGGATTGGAAATCTATGCTGCCAGATCAAACGATTTTGCCGATTTGTGTTTTCCCTCACTTTATTGCAGGAAAAAACAAAGGCAAAGAAGTTGAGAAAAAAAGAAAACTGATCCTTCTTGGATTTTATTCATGACATTTACCACCACCACACTCCATCTCCATCCGATCTCGCGTGTCTCGTGTTCACCAAGTCTGGGAGCGTGAGCTATGCTCTGCTTTAACAAGATGTGTCGGCCCCAGTGCCAAATGATTCTTCACAGATGTACTTACGTTTGCACCATGTACAGTACATACCAACTCACATCGTTGTGACCAACTGTGACTGACTCTAGACGGAGTGAAGATGAGTGACGCTGGTATGCTAGATCGGCGCTCGCCTCATTAAGAATGAAATTAAAAATTTCAATCCACGCTAACGCTGGAGTTGGATTTCTCGGGCCAGGTGCCAAGTCGTCGGGAGCGTCTAACGTCTAGGAGTGTAGGATGCGTGGTTGTACTAAGGAATTTCATACTTCAGGTTGTTAATTAGGTCTGACGCGGTCCTGGCCCGACTGTATGGTGATGGAGATGATGTGGCAGCTGGTCAGTGGGTGCAAAACACTTTCGCATCACGTGTTGCTTGTCATTTGGATTTTGTGTTGTAAATACAAAGAAGTTACGCTATAGTCTCGTGTATAACACAGGATAATAAAGATAATAATGTCCTAGGATGTAATGATGATTTTTTCGACATATTGCCGATTAGTAAAGAAAGACTATGCTTGTCGCATAAGCATTCCATGCCTGACTTTCTGCCATGACCTCAAATTACATGTTAACAACTCTACCATCCATTATCCTACTACCAAGGATAAGTATTTCATATATAATCTACAATCTTAGAGGTTTATTATCCCTTATATGTTCCTATAGATAATAGCTTTCAAGCATCTAAGAATAGAAGAAAGAGGAACTGACTTGCTATGGTTAAACCATAAGCTGCTTTAGAAAACAATTACAGTGTAATAGACCTGGTGATATTTGTGTTTGTAATAATGTTTTTATTTTATTTATTTTCCCCGTTCCCCTTTTCGCCATGTACCAAAATTGGGTACCTTGGGAGACGCCCAAGGACTAGCAACCCCAAAGAGGGTTAGTGTGTAAAGACACTGTGCATGAGATGAGGTCCTGGGTTCAAGTCTTGAGCGGGGCAAGTTTTGGACTGTCCCGACTCTGAGGGGGTCTGCCAACGCCAAACCATCCGAGAGTATAAATTTTCATGATTTCTCTCAACTCACCTTACAAAATCGGCAAAAAAAAAATTTTAGGTCCCTTTCGGCTGGAGTAAAGAGGAAAACAATTGCTTAACTTTTCTTTCTCAAACCAAACTAAGATATATTCTCGGTTTGCAAGTTTTGCAACATGTAAAAGCATTCGAAACATTAGGACCTATTATTTCAATTATAGGTCTTATGCAGTACTCACAAGATTGAAAGCAATCAGTAAAGGTAGGTAATAACGATGTCTAAGCATAAAGAGGACTCTTCTGAAACAGATACCAGTTTTAATATTTGTCTAGTACTCGCCAAAAAGTTCTATAAGGGTATTTTTTAAGTCTATAGCTGTGGTTTCACTCGTGCGTCGGATCCACAGAGAAGACTATAACTCTATGTTTGCGGGGTCTTTGTACACCAGTTTTCTTCTTTTCAGTACGCTTTATTGTTTTACTAATAACCTCACTACTAACTTAGTAACTATTTTAACTTATTCTTTAGAACTATAGTGGATTGGGTATCCAGAAAGAAAAATAGACTCGGTCAAACGACCAGAAAGGATAACTCTGTTCCAAGAACCAGGAATAGACTCGACACGGATGGCAAAAAAGGTAAATAGACTCGGTCACCAGACGTCAAGAAAGGAGTACTCGGTTCGACGAACCAGAAATGAACTCGGCTCAATGCACTCGGTCACACAACCCAACCACAAAGCTGTACTCGGTTCAAAAGACCAGCAATGGACTCGGAACGCATGCCAGAAAATATCACTGCACCCGATTCGAAAACCAGAAAAGATCTAGGCACGGATGCAGTCAAATATCGATAGACTCGATTCGAAAACCAGAAAGGTGGACCAGAAAATACCTCGACACGGATGCCAGAAAATATCAATGGACTCGATTCGAAAAGCAGAAAAAGACTCGGCACAGTCCCAGAAAATCTACCCGTTTTACTCTATAGTCTCTCCTTCAAAGTAACACAAAAGCCTCAACCATTAAAGCCAACCATTAAATCCTTAAACTACTACCTAAGATGAACCAAAATACATCGAAAATCCCACTCTGCCAAACGCTTACGGTGCCCATAATAGACTTGAGTAAACGATTTGGAAATCGTATGAAATTTGTGTGCATCAAGCCAGCTGTCAAATTTCCGCTTCGAACCTCTCAATTGAGTGGGACTAACTTTAGAGAGGAAAAGTAACCAAGACCTAAAGCGGCAACACCAAAGCAGCCTGGGCTTGGCCGCGGCCTGACGTTTACAAGTTAAGCCAGTTTCCTAACACAATGAAGTTTGGTTATAAAATTTTGTTTGCAAACAGAAAGTTTGCGTAAAAAGAAAACGTAATACATACTTCGTAATGAGGCTCCGCAGCCCAGCCCGAGTTCAGATGTGCTGAACTTTGGCTTCCTGTGAAACAAATGAGGGTTGATTTCAATCGCACACACGAAGTCAATCAGTCTACCTTGGTCGCTATTTCTATAGTGTGTTGGTCGTGCACGGATATGACGCAGGATATCTGTGCTAGTCTACGTATTTGTATTATTATTATTTATTTGCTGGAGTTGTATTGTATGGTAGTTGCAGAAGTTGTGTTCGGATAATTGTCGTCAAATTCCAACCTTTTCATGTGTGCGTTGGACTTCGCCAGGGCTGTGTTATATCGCCTCTCCTTTTCACAGCATACATATATTGACTGAATGGTGAACCGCATTCCGTCTTGGTGAGGAAGCTTTCTTATTGACTGGCGTCAGGATAAGATATCCGGTTTTTGCAGATGATTTAGTTATCCTGGCATCGTCAGAGGAGGAACTTCAGCGAGCACTGTATGGGTTTGCGGACATATATGGTGAACCTGGGATGAAGGTAATCGTGAGCAAATCCGAAGTGATGGTTGTTCCCCGAACTCCTGTGCAGTGTACCCTGCACATTAATCGAGTCACATTGAAAAAGGTAGAGAAGTTTAAGTATCTCGTCTCGGGGTCTTTTTAACGAAAGATGGAAGGAGTGATACTGAGTTATCCTGTAGGATTGGCAATCGTAAAGGAACTGCACCAGCCGGTCACGGTAGGGTCATGAAATTTGGGTGATGACCGAAAGAATTAGATCGCGGGTACAACCTGCCGAAATGAGATTTCTGAGGTGCGTTGCTGGTGTTACTCTTAGGGATAGAGTGAGAAACATCAGTATTCGAAGGAATCTTGGTGTTGAGCAGCTGCTTCTGCGAGTGGAACGAACAATTCTTCGATGGTTTAGACACGTTGCTCGCATGCCCCCCGACAGACTTCCTAGACAGGTTATGTTAGCCAAGATGCAAGCGGGTCGCCCTCGCTTCGTCACGTAAAATGATGATGATGATGAATGTTCCACATAATTATGTACACAGCATTAGCTACCAGGGCTTTCGGCTGTGTGTGTGTGTACTTTTTTATTTATTGTGGCATACTTAGAGCGTAGTGATTGCACTAATAAATATTCTCTCTGCATGAGCGCAATGTTATTGCAAAGCCGGGTCAAAGCCCCCGTATCGTAACGAGGCGAAGCCGAAGCCTATTATGGTCGTGGCATGAGCAAAAGGCTATTATGGTCGTGGCATGCGACTTGCATGTAATGGAATATTTATAAAAGCTGACTTAAGCTCACCCAAGTCTGTTATTGTTAGGCCTTCAATGCTGGAACTGGATTAAAGCTGTAATCCTCGGGTCGGTCTAGTGAATCTTCTTTCGCGCTGCTAAGATTAGCGAGGGTAACTGACAGCAACACTTTTAGGCTATTATACGCTGCTACAAATAAAGAATTCAAGAACTTGTGCCTAAAGAAAAATTAGCGTTTGATCAAGCAAATATTAAATTCTGAATAGAACAAGGTCATCGGCTGAGTTCTGGTATGTTGTTAAAGTCATTAGAGTAAAAGAAAATAGAATAGCACCTGGCCTGGAAACGCAAGCGCTAAAAGACCACTTTGAAACTCTTCTCATTGCACAACGTACATCTTAAGCCTTCCAGTATGCAGCTCCATGGATAGAAGATGACGGTTAATATGCCTCGATTACAGAAACGAAAGGAAACAAAAAAACAAAAAAAAACAAAGCCCCAGGAAGGGACCGTATTCCCTTTTGAATACTAAAAGAACTGCATACCGGATTGACACTTGCGCAGGACCTCAACAGAATTTTCCAAATGTCAGCGGTCCCAGACTGTTCCATAATGCAATAATTTTCCTCTACATAAGAAAGGCGACCTGAACAATCTTTCAAACTACAGAGGCATTTCATTTTTGAACACGTCCGCCAAGTTATTCGCAGCGGTGCGAATCACTTTCAACGATTCTCGAATTGGGTAGAAGACAAGAAAGTTCTCCTAGAATTTCAGGCTGGTGGACGATATTTTCTCCTTGATAAACATCACTGAAACTTAAAAGAGGAATCGAAAGAAACTTTATGCTCTATTTGTAGACTTAAGCGCGGCATTCGACTCCGTTCCTAGAGACTGCTAAGGGCTATCACTTCGCAATAGTTCTTGTGAAACCCAATTTCATAGAGATATTGAGACTCGCGGTTTGAACAGAAATACGAACAACCAGTGAATAGTATAAAACTACTATAGCAATTCGAACAAAAACGAGAGTTCACTTTCGAACGAGGTTTAGAAAAAAAAACATTTTTTTGTTGGCCTGAGCTCCGTTTCAAAATAATTTCGACGAATTTTTCTTAAACCTTAATTTTTCTTAAGCCTTAAGACACTAGTACACGACATAATTAGATAAGTTGTTGCATATTCGTGCGTCTCTAAAGTCACAGTAAAAGCCGCATAAATTTCTCAAATGCAGTTTGAAAACAAACTATTTTTGGTTGCATGCAAAAAATATTTTAAGCCCATGATTTCATCAGCCAATCATGCAGCCAATCATGCAGCCAATCATGCAGCTTACTCAAAAGTCTCATGTTTGCATGCGGTTAAAATGTATGGACAACACTGTATAACGTCGGCAGTAGGTCGGCATGTAAGAAACTCAATGTCGTTTAATATGAGGTTTTTTATTTGACGCCTTTGGACCAAATAGCTATGAACTGTTAGAAAAAAAGATAGTTTTAGAAGTTTAGTTAGAAGTTTCTAATTCAAGGCAACAACCATATTATCCTCGTGAAATTGATCTACATCGAGGTTCTTTGCGATTCTTGGATTACATTTCTGATTATGCGAGTGTTACCTCGACCAAACTCTTATTTCCAACACCCAACTGCCATAGCTAAGGTGTACGTTTCCAAACGACTTCCTGTTGTTTGCGCACACCCTTCTTCCAATAGGCAGTCATCGACCTCAGCCACTCACAGGACCCTGCCCTGTCATAACCAATTCCAATTCCGAAGCATCTGCAATAGCATGCAATTCAACTCACATACATAATCCCACCCGCTGTGCTGCCAGACACACAATAAAAATCCTCGATTCAAGCCAAAATTGCCTTTTAAACGGTCATTCTGTGGCGAGTTGCTAGGTTGTTCGTTTCTAGATCCTAATGACCGGCGGCGGCGGGAAGCCCTATTGCTTACAATCGGCGAAAAAGTGGCAAAAAAACTCCCAACCATTAATTTCCTGTAGCGGGAATTCAAATGTTATTGCCCGGTATATGCACTTACGTGTACCATACCGCACACAATTCAAAACAAATTTTCGTTTCGATAATTGGCAATGGCAGCGCGACCATCATGAGCGGAGCATGAGTGGCGGGCGGTATAGTGGCGCTTTAGATTCGCTGCCGATCACGATGCTCTGATATGATTACACTTTGTGGCGGCGCGGCCTTAATGTCTTAATTTCAACTGGCTAAAAAAAAATAAACAAAAATTGGAATGCAAAACGACAAAAAAAGGAAAAAAGGAGCAAATTGCTCTTTTGCTGAGGCGATTTTTTTGTATATGTATTTATTTCCTGTGAAGCCTGCGGCAGCTTTTCGCCGAAACATGCATACGTATGTATATACTGCGGCGTTTCAGGGAGAGAAACGTTTAATTTAAACGCAATTAGCTTGTGTGTGTCAATTAATCACGAGGTCGCGAGCAACAACAATTGCACTGACAAAACGGTGATATGATACCGGTTGGCGGTCTGACTGATGTGGCATCAGGTAGAAGTAAACCGCGAAGCCGCATTAACAATTGAGTCCTTCTTCTCGCGCTGGCTGGCCCAGTTGTTGGTAAAGGTGTATGCAGATGTCAGTGACTCGGACGCACTCAATCGAAACTCAAAACTCATTCTCGTCAATGACTGCTGCTGGGGTTCTGTCATTCGGCAGATTCTCCGTCAACTTTGACGGGCATCAGGGGTCCTTGCCGCAAAGATGACGATAATGGTGATGCCCATGATTATTGAGTCTTGTGCAGTGAGCACCTCTTTTGTTCTCGTTTTCTTTTTTCGTTAAATTGGTATAAATTACCCTTTTTCCACCTGCACTGCTGCTCCGCGTGTCAGCGGCGGGGAGTAATTTCGTTGGCGGGTAATGTGTCGAGAATGTTGGTCGATTAGGTTGTTCGCTTTGTCTGACGTCCTCATTTGAAAGGTGCTCATTAGATTCAGGGAGTTTAATGAGGATTTTTCGCGCTCTGGTCGACGTTAACTCACTATCCTTGCACGCATGCATCCACTTAGGCTGCTTGTTATGAGTTATTGGCTTAAGGATCGTGGAAAAAAGCAGTTTCTATAAATCGATGTTCAATTAGGCAACAAAGTGTTCTAAAAGCCGTCGGAAATTCGCGAACATACGCTGGAATGTTTTAATCAAAGTATAGTACCGAGGGTTCAAAGCTTTTTAATGCATCTTGCAGACATCTTTAAGGTCAAAGATTTTAAACCTGCCTTAGGTTTTGTTGAAATTTTTAAGTGTTCAATGAAAACAGCGACACCTCAAACTTCATACAAATTATCCCTTTTCTAACTAACAGCGAAAGATGCTCCTTCAAGTGGATATCCGGCCTATATTTAGCTATACTCATCGCGACCAACATCGCCAAACACCTGTATATGGGGTGCCTAATTAAATGCTTCTTCCGACCTCGAAGCCGCGTGTCTTTTGTAGGTATATATACGCGAGAAGTCAACTAATGCTAAACGTTACCAACGCTGCCTGATTTCTGTGAACACGGTCCTGCTTTATTTGCCCGCTAAAAGCTCGGGACCCTTGCCTTGAATGTTTTTAGCTAGTATTCGTAAAATGTAGGTAGAACTTGTGTGATTAAACAAAAAAGCGGACGTATTGGTCGTGGCTATAGTCCTGGGTCCTGCCCTGGCACACAAAAGGCTTCCACACGGTTTTTGTTCTCGGTAAAAGATGTCGAGAACCCTTCCTCACAAAAACAAAAGAAATATTTAATAAAGTTGTCTTGCTTAGTAAGGTTCGAAACCAAATTGTCTTTGCTTAGCTAACCATGTTATCAATTCCACGATGATTGATTGCTGTAAAAACCCTTAAGCTCTGACAGAACATGACACAACCATCAAGCAATCGATTATCACAATAGCACGTAGGCGTCGCTGTAACCGCCCTCAACTGCTGGATTGCAAAGCGAAAGCCCACCATAACCAGGAACTCTAGCTAAAGAATGCTCTGCACACAGACAGTAATTGCTGTCCATAAATCAGGATCATAATCGAATTTAATCTGTCGCTGTCACCATGTTTTAAAATCCATAACACATCCACCTCCAGCAGCCGCAGCAAACACACCAGCGGGCCACTCAACTTATCAAAGTCAAAGGCTCTCGAAAAGTTTCAATCTCCCACTGACACTGACCTATCATCGCTGCAGCACAGCATCAGACCAAGAGCTCACCGCGCAGCAGTAAGTCGGACCAACTACCACCTTACAAGCAGCCAACAACCAATCGAACATCTTTTGGCGATCATCGCTGCACCGAGCAATCAATCATCATCATCATCCCAGATCTTGAGTCGCACAACATCGATTACTCCACTTGCTGATAGCTGGGCCATTTGTCTTTGGCCGCGTCGTCTGTCCGATTCCAGGTTTCCATATAGCCCACAGACTCTCTGTCGTTGGCATTTCTGCCAGAATAAGCCGGCTTGAGCCACGTCGAAGGTAGGTACATGCTGTGTGCACCTATGCCCATCCGTGCCCATACAGGAATGATGCTCCAGACAATTATCCGTCTGGGGTTGCGGATTCAAACCGAATGCATGTGCCTGCCCTCGTCGTTGCGCTTCGCCCGGATGGCAAACAAAAAGAATTTATTGCACATAATGGTCCAATAAATAATACCGAGTGTGTCTAGGAGAGTTGCCATTAAAACAATGAGAAGTGTGCAAGCATACACAGGACCGAACACAGAGCGCTCTCCTTCTCGTCCTCCCGCCTTATTTGCGGCGAGTTGCACGATTCCCAGTGATGCTGCTGCTGCTCCTGCATGATAGCAATGGATTTCCCTTTTACACCTTCACTTGGCATTTGGAAAATTTGTGGGAGCTCCACGCTGCTGTTGGCCGCTTTGCGTCTGCTTCCCAGCAAGTGTGCCTGACAGCGCGGTGTCAGATGTGTGGTTTTACGATGATTACAAAAAAAAGTTGTAAAACAAGAATATAAAAAACAACCAAACGGAAATCTAGTTTGATATTAGTTTTTGCCCTGCCTTAAAAAAAAATTGATTTAGAGAGACAATTATGAGCGGCGCGGTGGAGGTGGTGGAAGCTGTGGTTCTTTATGCATCATATGCGGTTGCCTTGAGGTTTTGAAGTTTTTTTTTCCTCTTCGTTCCTCTTTTCAAATGGTATTCCGAAGGCATCTCCTTTTCCTTATCTATACCTTCCATCGAAAAAGAATCTCAGCGAGAAGAAAGAGGAATTTTAGTGGCACACTTGAAGCTTTGAATAGACGACAGTTTATTCAAGCGTTTGCTCTTATAGAAGACATAACTCTTAATTGGTATTGAACAGGGCTTGTTGCTAGGTTTAGACGAGAAAGTTTGGTTACGCAATGGGTTTTGCATGAAAACTTTATATAGGTTAGTTGCATGACCCAAATTTTACAAAATGAATTGATTTAAGTTTGCATTGTTCCTTCTAGTTACTGTCTGCCTTTCAGTTTCACGACCAATTCATGAAAGTCGTTCAAACCTAACTTGAGGACTTCACAAACCTATTGTGGTTAATTCTGAAAAGAGTTTAAAGGACAATGCTTAAAAATACGCTTAAGGTTTCGAAGCAGCGGAACACATCTTCGTAACTTTCAACTTATAGCTAAAATCGCCTTTTTGTGTCGTAGCCATATTGGTCTTATGTAACGCGTATTCAATTACAACCAAAGAATTTTACTAAATTTTCAGGAATAAAATTTGTAAACATTTGTAAAGAACCAGATTTTATGTCACAACCCTTTATACCACATTAAAATGGCCAAGCCTATTATAACCTAACCAAGTAGCACAAAAGATCTTGTTATAGCCATCGTTACGTTTACAGCACAACATCATAAAACCTTAGGTGCTTGAAGTTGATTTTACAAAACCCCTATAAGGAAGATTTGACACCTTATAGAACAAGGTGTCTTGAAATATAAAATATAACTTAATTTAAAGAATCCCTGGTTTATGTTGGGCCTACATAGCACCATCGTAACACTTAAAGTGTTCTGCGTTACCTTTTAGAAACTTTGGGTTCTGTGAAGCACTATTTAGCTTCGTGTAGAACTACTATTATAAGGTTTTGTTTTTTCTGTCAAACATTGCGCCAATTTATTTAGGGTTACCGTCACTATCTTTTCTTTTATGCTATACGTTGGTTTCTGTTTCCTATATTAGGTGGCTTGATTATTTGTAATTATTGACACGGCAGACGTTAATTGAAATGTATTTTTTACAGGATTTTTTATTCTTATCCATGGCTGCAGTTTATACCTTAAGAGTTTTAAACTCCATGGAGGACACCTATTAAACTTCTGCCTAAAAAGTGGGCATGTCAATGAGCTGATAAAATACTTGAACTGCTTGACCCAGAATTATTTGACCAGCTAGAACATAAAAAAATAGAAAGTGAAAAATTACAACAATTTACAATTATTCTGCAAGCATTATAATATGGCTGGCCCCAATATAAGCGACGATACGCTCAGTTAGCTTTTTAATTAATTTTCATAGAAAAAATAGCAAAAAAAAACATGAATATTCTCTAGAAATCAAATTTTTGTGTATTATATATTTTTCCAGTCTAAAAATTACAGAAAAACATCAATTTCTGTCAACTACATTGTTTTCGATTGTATTACATCTGGCAACCCCCAAGTGCTATATAAGAGTGCAAAGTAGTACTTCGAATGGGTCAAACCTATAGTGTTAGAAAATGGGTGCTAGAAAGGTCTACAGAACTCGCGCTATAGAACCTAACCCCTCAGCACTTATAACCTTGTAACTTCAGCGCTAGGAATGTTTATAGCACCACGTTTACGGAACCTTTGGTGCTAGCACTTTTATTTATATAATTATAGTGCTGTATACTTTTCTGTGACCATTTTTATAAGTAAATAATCTGCGCACCAATGGCACGATAACGAAAACTTGCAAAGCTAATAGTGCTACTGAAGAGAGCATTTTGAGTTTCTTATAAGTCCAATATTCAAAAACGAGTGCTTATGGTTCTTATTCAGAGTATGCTACTTGGGTACCTACATATCATTAAAAATTTCAACTCAGAGTCAGGAAAACAGTTTTTTACGCATAATTTAAGTCAAAAAGTGTTAGTGTTGAAAAATGCCCATTTTAGGGGTACTTTTCACCCCCTAATTTAAAGCGAATGCTGAAATTTTTATAAAATATTACTTAGTATGTATTCATATTAAAGTAAGTCTATATTTTTTTATATCAATTATCACTCAAAGCGCGAATATAGGTAGCAAAAAAAAAAAAACATTTTAGGGTAATTTTTGAATTATTTTATGTGGAAGCCCGAATTTCTTAAGATGAAAACCCCAAAATCGTGATCAGTGACCACAAAAAACCTATAGTAGAGCAAAGCTGGTGGTGGCCGGAGGGTAAACAACCTAAGCTGCAAATTAACTGTTTTAAAAAGAAGCGATTAAAATACGGCTGGAAACACAAATTGCACCGATGGTCCAGTGAGTCTATTTTCGTGCCCAAACATGCGCAATGTATTCCAGCCTAGGACAATTAGGTGTTTTAAATCAAAGATCGCTCTAAGAGAAAAGCTGAATATTTGCCACACCTTTTTATAAAATCCAGGCAATATAGCAGCATTCTTTTCTAAGTCAAATAACATTATTAAGGCATGACTTCGAATTAAGTCCTGGATCAGGGAAAACTAATCTTCATTTACTGTGAGTGAGCAAATCCCTTTCCAATTTTACCCTATGATCGCTCCTCGAATGATATCGTTGTGCGTAGGTACCTGAAGATAGATCATGAGGTGATCAAGAATCTTTTCTTTTTGACAGCTAAATGGTCACAGATTTGTCTGACACCACGATATCAGTGATCCCCAGTCATGCGAACCCGTCGCCTGGATTCGAACCCAGTCTAAAAATGTTTGCGTCTCCAATTTCTTATAATGGTCTTCTCAATCCATTGTAATTCCATAGAGTTCGGATCGAAATTCTGCCAGGGTAAAAATTCTATTTTCAAAATGCCGCTCTCATAATTCTGCTCTTTAAAATTCCGGTTTACAAAATTCTGGAAGAGCAACTTTGACAAAGCGACACAGCTTTGAAATATGTATGGGGACGGGGAGCGTGCCACCCACTGCAACCCTCTGCATGCTTTTTTTGTACTTTCCTTACTTTTAAAAATCTTACTTTTCTAAAATTCAATATTATTGAATATTATTGATTAGGTCCGAATTTTGAAAGAGCAGAATTTTTTTCGAAAAAGCTGAATTTTGAAAAGCTGAATTTTGGAACAGAATTATGGCCCGCTCCCAATTCCCTACACAAAAAAAATGCGCTCGGTGCTACAAATTTCCCCTGCGTTATATTAGTGCTCATACAAATCCAGAAATCAGGATAGTGCGATTTTCGTTACTGATTGCTAGACGAGGTGCATTAAGTGCTCAAAATCTAGCGTTCACTGCTGGAAAAATTACACCCACCCAAATATATTACGAGGACATCGCAAACGGCTTTGCCAAAAACGGGTATTTTTCTAGCACGACAAATTTCGAAATAAAAAAAAAACAAAAAAAAAGATACATTACACCCTCCCACATATATTACGAGGACATCGCAAACGGCATCGCCAGAAACGGATATTTTTCTAGCAGGCCAAATCTCGAAAATAAAAATACAAAAAAAGCATACATTCTCGCCCTGCCCGGACTCAGTCTTGAAACCGATGGTTCGAAAGTCGACTGGCAACTTCACTAGGCTATATCACTATGAGTTTGACGGTGGCAAAAGTGAAAATTAAAGTTAAAATACATAAACAAAAATTTAAAACTTTATTTATTGGGCACATTCAACTTAGCATTTTGCTCTGTTGAATAAAAACGATGAATGAAATCCTGGTATTGAACCTGCATTCTGGCCCATCATGATAGGCGGTGATCACACCCACTGTAGGCAATCGCGTGGTATAGGTATAGAAGATGAATGAGCGCAAACATTGCAAACCTTTATAATTAACTTGGCAAAATATATACTTAGCATTCAGCCATATGTTCTCTACTCTCTAAACTGTGTAAATCTAGCACCCCACCTGGGTTTCATAACACACAAGCCAAAAATAATCTGCTATTTATTTTGTACAGATTAAGTAGTAAAACTCAAAGCAATGGTGCAAAAAATGTAGCAACGAAAGAAAAATATTTATCACGCAACTCTGTACTTATTTTTGGAAACATCAATTGAAAAATTAGAATTTTTATGGCTGTCAGTGCTGGAAACCAAGCACCTTAACATTTGCAATAAGGCAAATTTTTTTGTGTGTAATATAATGTAAGTATCTATGAGTTCATCTCGAGCTGTTGCGCCTGTCCTATATATTCTTACAAATTGCTACTTTGCCTACAACGTACGATAAAAACCTCATCTAGCATGGAACCTTTCTGTAGTTCGAACGATTAGCGGCGGACGCCGAATTTTTACAAGTATCGGAAAAATAATGTCCCACAAACAACAGACCTTGCGGGCTTTATTTCGTACCCTAAATTTGTCAAATGTATGTGAAGAATGCAACACACACGACATACATTGTTGAGCAGTTGGCCCTGGTTCACCTCGAGTGTGTATGTCGAAATTTCGTGTGTGTGTGAGTGTCGAAATTTTGACAAATATGTGTCTAATATTAGTCCTTCAGTGTAACATGTGGCATGATATCAATCAGTATAGGGTGTAGCTCGTGAGTTCCGTTAGTGTAGAAAATAAGAGGTTTCATTGGAAACTTTATTTGATGTTTCTTTGTCGGATCTGTCAAATGTCTTAATACAGCGGTTGTCAAACGAAAACTTTGCCTGTATGATGGGTCAACGAAAATGTAATGGAAGCTTTCCATTGAAGCCAGAAGAGAAATTTAAATTGCCCTGAAGTGCAAAGCGTATCCTCTAACATAGTACGATTAAATTTGATTTCATTGGGTGCGTTATAGCATGAGAGATGGTTCAACTCGCTTATCGACTTAGCCATCTCAAATACAAACACACCAAGCCTTGCCGCATATCCTGGCACATCTTGCGCAGATATTATTATACAACAGCGACGGTGACGCCCCTGTGCTCGTATTTATCTACTTGTTGATTCGAATTATCCACACCTGAGCTCGTTATGCCCTCCAATCATTTTCGACGACGCTGCATACTCATTACAGTAGTTCCAGTTTCTGGCATCAAATTAACTCTAACGCACATAAGACACCAACCCCATCCATCTCGCAGGACGTGCCTAGAACTGGCAGAATCTAACATGTGATTACCTCTTGCAATCGAGTCCACAAACGTTCATTCGTTCCAAGTGATTAATGGGGCCACAGAAACAGCTACGGTTCATGCGAATGCATCCAATTTACGTATCGAATGATGTGTTATTAATATTTCTGCAAAGATATCATGTTCCCGGCCGATTGGTGGGGTGTAGCACCCATTCTAACTGGACCGCAGCTTCTCGCACTCTCTCTCGCAGGCATTAGGCGCACACAACATGGGGGCCTACATACATATCAGAAATAATAATCACCTGTGTCGGTGGTGCAAATTGAGATGTGAGAGTTTGCACACCATATCGCCGCGCTGAATTTTGTGGTGTGGATAAGTGAGATTTTCCGCTTAAAGGTGGAATTATCTGGGAAAGTCGTAAATTTCCCCCCTCAATTGGTTCTAGCGAATTCGGCGGTGGAGGCGATGGAATCCAGTTGGTGGCGCAAACATAGGTGTGGAAACGTAAATATTTACTCCAAATCGGGTTCCATGTGTGCGACTACTCAATCAGCTATCTCTTGAAGAAGTTATATGAGTCCCATATAGATACTTGTCACACGGTCGAATACGTGCGTATCCCTTCATTTTCTTATCACCAAGCGGTAGAAGGTAGGGCGGCAAAGCAAAGGTGCCTCTCTCAATTTCAGATATACCTTCCGGACCCGCAGGCACCACATCAGGTATAGAGCTCACCGGGCACAACAGAGTCAATCAAATTTATTTACCCAAAGAGTGTTTGGGAATCCAGTCCGATAACTAAAGTCACTTCTGATTAGAAACGAGAAGAGCAGCAATAAAACCCGAATGACAAATAACCCTTGGGATCGGGTTGATTTCTATATTTGTTGACTTTTTGGGTGTGTAGCGTCCAGTTCGATTGTGATATTACTTTTTTGAGGGCCACTTTGTTTCAATCGATTGATAAGAGGACTTTTGATGGCATAATGTATCGAGTTGGTCATTTTAGTATTTTAAAACAGGTTGTCCGCTAAGAGGGGAAACTTTTTTGGCTTTTACCTATGAACAAAAATAAATAAAAGTCTTTATACTCACATGGACGAAATTTTCTATATTAAATTCGAAACAGGATTCCTCTTCGAATGACAGTTTAAACAGTTTGAATGTTTGGTTTTACACTGCGTTTTGTAAGTGCGATTTTATTAACTGATCTTCAGTGGACCTGGTTTTCCATGTTTTTTTTATTTTTACGATCAGTTAAAATCAAGTGATGTCTCTCATTCTCTTTAACAATATCAACCGACTTTTTCCAACTGTCAAAGTAAACCCATAATCTTCTTTTGAACATATCCATTTAAAGCAATCTCAATGACATGTTGTGTCTCTGCTTGTCTTCTTTCAAACGTAGTGACGCATCACCAACTAATGCACGCCTCCGCGTCGCGATCCTTGTGCATACTTAATGAGCTTCATTTGCTCGCAATAAAACGTTTTTCGGTACCAATAACAAGGTAACAACATGCTTTTTGCATTAAGGTCACAAGCCCGCAAATTAAATTCCAATTCCAATAAAACGTCGTAAACGGCCAGTGCCCACAATAAAGTCAATAATAAACAAAATCCCAATCGATACAGAACGAAGATGATAATCACTCTGCCGCGATATAAACGGACGACGCGAAGCAGGAAGTTTCAACTCGTCGGACTCCCAGGCGGACATTTTTATTAGCCACCCGTCTATCGTTACGATCCAAGAACCAATTAAAGGATTGTGCGAATACTTCACTGCGTACCGTATGCCAATTAAAAAACATAAAACTCTTTATGTTCAACAGTGCTGTTGCAGTTGATCTCCGGGCCTTTTCGTCATAAAAAAAAACGTTCCACTCCGAAGAAACCTCCGCTGAAGAATGTCCCCAAGGCACACATTTATCTGCCCTCTGGCCTGGCTTCTTTTGGAGGTCACAACGACCGTCGTCGTCGTTGCTACTACTTTTCGATAGTAATTGGTTTCGTATGCTGCGCGATTGCGTATCCCTCTTTTCGCCATTCGAATCCGGTTAGCAGTGCGACTTGACCCCATGCTGGCTCCGCAATGACACATTGAAATATGTCCTCTGCTTCCATGTGACAAAGAGACATTCTTTTGCGAAATCTTACGCGATAATCAAAAATAAAGGAGAGCCGAGAGAAATGAAATCGAAAAAAAGACATACGAAAAACTTTTTATCGAAAAAAGGAAATTTTTGAAAAATTAAGTGTTGCACTGCGACGACACGGACAGCCGTGCAACCTTACGTTGAAGTCACCAAGAAATGGCCGAATAATTTGCCAAAATTGGCTGGAACCGATTTCCAGGTAAAAGGCTGTAAATTTGCCAGCACCAACCCAGAGGGGACCCCCTAGGGAGATTGCACATTTTTGGGTGAAACACCACCAAACCAATAGTGCTGCTCGGGGTCGATTTATTTGAAGTTTTTTATTTTTATTTATTTCGTTTCTTTAAATGTGACTGTGTTACCCGTCGACGGCGACAGATTGGTGTGATCTGTGAGGTGAAAGAGGTGAGTTGGCTGACTTTTTACGAAATCGGTAAATCGGTGTGAGACTTGTAGGTACACCTAGTTGCAAAATGGATAAAGAAGTTCAACTGGGCTCAGGTGACAAAGAGGTTGGCCTACAATTTTGACATACTTTTAGTATTTTACGAAATGTAGATACATTTTTGTGTTCAATAGGTTGGCGTCACTTGTATTTTTCCCATACCATTTTTTCCTAGTAAGGCATTCAGTATGGTTTAAGTAAACGTGGGACTCTGCAATGAAAACGGATAGTTGGCACATAGGGCCATTCTGAGGCAACTTGATTACTCATGCAGGGACTAGGACTGCATTCAGAAAAACCCCAATGGTTTATAAGAGCACATCTTTAGAGCACAATCTTTAAAAGAGGTAAAGGCGCATGAAAGAAATGGATATTTGCGAGCGATGAAATTTTTTATAAGTTTTTCAGCGAACTCAATTTTCTATTTAGAATATTTTAAGTACGAGCGCTCTTAATTTGGAAAGAAGAAAGCGTATTTATCACAGCGGCAGGATACGGTCCAGCTAATTTCACATACTTATGGCCTACTCCTTTAAAACATTAAGCTATTGGTAACCCGCTTTTTTCCCTCCAACTTTTTATGCCTTTAATCCGAAAGCGGAGTTTTGTCACTAATTTTTGTTCGTTAGTATTTTAACTTTTCTCTACGGCTAAAATTTATTGCATATGTTATCAAGTATACTAAAAATTTTAAGGCCCCTCCAATCGTAAAAGGGAGGCCTGGTGCGGCCTAAAACATAGTGTTCTTACAAGTATGAAAGCCCCAGGACGGTTGAAAGCAGGCTGTAGGCTGTACCTACTTTGTTCTCTCTTCATACTTTATATACTTATACACTTACCATACCTAATAAACTTAATACCCTCATGGTGGAAGCCTTCAACTTTTTGCCTACTCCAAACGGCAAATTGATAAGTGAGCAAATTGCAAGGTTCAAGGAATACAATGTATGCTCCATACGCTGACAGTTCATAATTGGTGCGGTTTTTTACCACTTAGATGGAAACACAAAGCTTTTTTTCAAGTTATTATTTTATTCTTCTCTATTCCTTAACTCGCACGCGAAGTTGACTGAGGTTCCCTTCCACTTGCGTGCGCCACCTGAGTCACGGTGCTCCTTTACTGCACCGTCCCTGCGGGGTGGATTCGAAGGTTTTCCTGGCCGGGACGTTGCGTTGGTGTCCATCCGCTCTGGATGACCCAGCCATCGTAGACGTTGGGTTTTTTTACTCTTCTAGCTAGGTCGGTATCGCTGTACAGCCCGTACAATTCGATGTTATATCCCCTGCTGTATCGTAAACCTGTAAATCGTCCGAACAATTTTTCTCTCGAAAAAGCCTAAAGTGTTTTCATCCGACTTTGACAGGGTCCATGCTTCTGCACCGTAAGGTAGGACTGGGATGATGGGGGTCTTATACATGAACACTTTGTTTGCTCGAGAGAGGGCTTTGCTCCTCAATTGCCCTCTTAGATTGAGTTTCCAAAGAAACAGAGATTGGCAAAAGTTATCCTTCGTTTGATTTCAGCGCTGGTGTCATTGTCTGAATTGATAGAGGAACCCAGGTGGACAAAGTCCCTAACTACCTCAAAGTTATAACTGTCGATGGTGATGTTTTGTCCAAAACGTCGGTGTTGTGTGTCTTTTCTTGATGACACCATATGGTTTTGCCGCGTCTGTCCCAATACTCACGAAGGCTTCACTGACATCACCCTTTGTTCTTCCGATTATGCCAACGTCGTCTGCGTAAGCGAGTAGTTAAACGGACTTTTGAAAGATTGTTCCTCTGGTGTTGGCGCGGGAGTTCTGCACAATTCTCTCAAGTATGATGTTAAAGAAGTCGCATGACAGCGTGTCGCCTTGTCTAAGTCCCTTTTTGACATCCAAGGGGTCGAAGAGGTCTTTTCCGACCTGGACGGAACAGCGGGAATTTTCCATCGTCATCCTGCACAGACTGACGAGCTATGCAGGGATGCCAAAACTAGACATTGCGCTATATAGATGCTGTCATACGCAGCCTTAAAATCGATGAAAACGTGGTGTGTATCGATTCGAAATTCATGGGTTTTCTCCAAGATCTGCCGCAGTGTGAATATTTGATCGATGGTGGACTTTCCTGGCCTAAAGCCACACTGATATGTGTCTATCAGATTGTTGACAAACGGCATCAGGCGTTTACACAGTACAGCAGAAAAGATCTTGTATGCGATGTTAAGAAGACTGATGCCCCTGTAGTCGGCACAACTCAGAGGGTCTCCTTTCTACAGAATCGGGCAAACAATGTTAAGGTTCCATTCGTCGGGTATGCTTTCTTCCGACCATATCTTGCAGATGAGCTGGTGCATGCTCCTAACCAGCTCATCGCCAGCGGATTTAAAAAGTTCGGCAGCTAGGCCGTCTGCTTTGTTGCACTTGAGCTTAGACACAGCTACTTTCACCTCCTCCAGGTCAGCGGGCGGTATCGTTCGTATGCTTCGTCGGTAACGTCTTGGCCCGGGTTGAATGGTTTGTTCTGCCTGACAGCGGTATTTGGTTCGTCTTCGCCGTTATACAGTCTGTAGAAGTAGTCTTTCCAAATCCTCAGTTTGTTAAGGCTTAAAATGTGTGAGTAGATTTTGAAATGCCATTTCCATACATTTCTTTTTAAATACTTGTACCTACTTACGCAACTTTTCTTACTCCCGTTGGTTTAAGTTATTCAAGATCAACAACTTAAATCAAGTTTAGTGATGTGCAAACCGAAAACTTTAAAAAAGTTAAGTATTTTTAAGTCCCACCCAACTTTAGAAGCTGCTTGTGAAAAAATATTCTTTTGAAGAGTCTTCAAAGTATGACAAATAACACAGTCCTTCGATGGCGATTCGTCCCGTTTAAGTCTGTAAAGCCGATTAATTGAACATATACAAACAAATTTGCCCTTCAAGTTAAGCACATAACAAAAGCTTTACGCCAAACGAATAATGTCGATTGAAACATCGAGGTAACTTATTTGCATTAAATCTGACACCCAGTAAAGAATAAAAATTTCTTTCCTGACAACTTTATGACTCAATAGTCCACCCAGGGTCCACGGTTCAGGTATATTCATTCGAAGCGAAATAATCTTCCATTTAATTGTCTCGTATAATATTTCGACAAATAAGCGTCCAATTAATTATATGACACGCCGAGGAGTTATTGTATGCCCAGTGCAGCCGGCTGAAAAACAAAAGTATCACGAAACCACAATCAACAGGATGACAGTGAGAAACGCCAATCTGCAGCCACAAACAAAAAAATACAAAAACAAAAAATAAACGACACGAATAATTCGAAATTATTAAATTTTGAAAAAATGGGGCTTAATATTTAAGACCCATAATCACCAGGTTGTAATCTGACACCTTTGCGCGCCGGTGCTGATGCCTTCTGTCTCTGTCCAGAAAAAAATTCGATGAAATAATTCCTGGCGGGATTTCCTCGCCAGGTATCATCATAAATTTTGAAAACCTTTTTTTTTGTACATCCAACACTCTTTTATTTGAATGCACATTCTGTGTTTGTGTTTCCACGGAAATTATGAGAGATTATTAAAAAAGACTTGAATCCCGATTGAAACAGGCAACATAGCAGCCGGTGGTGGAGCAGCAGGAGCAGCAACAACAGCACAAGAGGCCAACACGCCGCCCGGCCGTGCGTCGAAAAATTATTGTAAATTGCGAATTTCTCCCCATTTTGGCATTCGTAAGGAATGCGCCTTCTTCACATCTCTACACTTTTGGCGATAAATAAATCAGGGGAACTGAGCGAGTGTGTGTATTTGGCTGTAGGTGATATCCAGTGCCAGAACTCATCATCAAGGAGCAGCAGAAGGGGCCAACATGGACCCTGTGGCGTTAGCTAATAAATTCCCGAGAACCGAGAAGTGTTTCTCATATTTGAATGTATGTTCATATCGGATGGACAGTTTTAATGCGTTGTTTTCGAGCCTTATTCGATTCGTAAGTGGGTCAAGAGATTGGACAGGAGCAGCGTGTGGAAAGGATTACCAATTGAAATGTTGATTGGATAAATTTATGGGAAAATTTAATTGCCCCAGAGAAGGTGTAAGGTCGAGAAAAAGTAATCAGTTCCGCAGTGATTTAAAGCTGTTTCAATATTGTTTTAAGGTGTAAACAGGGCTTTCGGGGTGTGTGTGTGTTAACCTAAATAAAAGTTTCTGGGTGTCGTTGACAATTCTTATGAAACCTATAAATTACTTACTTTTTAGGCACTTTTGAAATTGCTAAATTTGTATCTGGGTAGGTGCATCCTTATTTGAACCTTATTTAAAAAGTCTAAACCAGATCGTTTAGACTTTCAGATAACGCAAACATTGAAGGAGTTTGCCGCTTTGACTTAGTCGCCTACTTTAAAGAATCTTACCGTTAGAATGGTACCGACGACGATTTAAATACATATTTTATCAACATTTTGCAAGAAATTTTTGGTGGAGGTGAAAAATCTTATGATTTTTGAGGCCATGACGGGGAAATAAGTTTTTATACTCTCGTGAACAATTTTTGACTGATTTTGTATTGATGACTTTAAATCTTCTGTTAGCCCATCAGTTTCTACATTCCAAATCGTGTACTTTCCAGGGCGTATATCGGTGAAAAACAATTTTTTATTCCTCAAACGCCGGAAGTGTGCTAAGCAAGTTGTGTTGGATCGTATTAATAAAAGAAGTGAAGACCATTGGGCTCAGGTCTTAAGTGAAGTGTACCTGCACTTAACTAAAAAAAAAATAATATTTAGAAAAATTTATTTCACTTCTCTCGACTCTATATTCTGTGACATTTAAGTGAACTCGGAAATTTTATTTTTGATAAATAAAAATGGAGTGAAGAATCAAAAACATGAGGCAGCTATGAACATGAAGCGTCATCTATACCACCATTTACGATCTTTAACTACTCGATAGTTTAACATATAAACTTCAACTTTACTTAAACAATTCACTGATTCTAGTATACATATACTCCTACTTATGAGCATCTGTTATCTATCAAAACTTCAGAGGAAAACCCCTTTCTCTTTCGTAGCTACTTCTTCAGTGATCGTATGCGTTCTTTTCGACGGTTTGGTCTGTTCCCTTCTGCAGTTTCCTTTGATGCTTTTTCTATATTCCTGTCGAGGGTCGCCATTCGCATTACCAGGCTGTTGGATGTTACAGATTCTGCCGTCCTGACTTTTTCGAGGTTCTCGTCGAGCTCCTCATCGAATGCTATACAACGCTTCTTTCCATCTGTCAGAGTTTGGCCAAGACCTCTTTCGAGATTGTATGCACTGCCTCTGTCGTTGACAGTTATAGCTAAAGATATTAATGCGAATTGGTGCCGAGGCTGTCCTTGCCACCCAATCGGCATACTGTCCGTTCGAGTGCATACTCAAAAAATGTGGATTGGTTGCGCCTTGCTGAAGCTCCAGCAGAGTTTCCAGACCCTGTCCGACTTAACTCCGTGAATAGTCTCGCACCATTTAATTTTTCCGCTTAGGTCGGCGTGGTGGTTATTGAGGCCAGTTGCCAGTGAGAATGTATTGAATAATCGTTTTATCAGCTAGATTGATTCTCAGTTCCACGAACCAGAATTTGTCTCAGTTGTCAGAAAACTAAATGGACTCGTTCACACAACCCGAAAGGTGGACTCGGTTTGAAAACCGGAAAAGGAATCGGAACGAATGCCAGAAAATTAATGGACTCAGTCCGAACACAAGAAAAATACTTGGCACCAGTGTTTCCACTAAAAAAAGTGATTCCTGTCAAATTTACTGCACACTGCTTGCTCAACGCTAAGGGAAATGCCTATTCTCTATGCCTTCTGTTGGGAAGCTGTACCCGCCGAGTATGGACAGGGACACGCTTCGACTTAGTATATTGACTGCAATAGAACAGATTTTAAAACCATGGACCTATAAGTAATTGACGCATGTCTTAACATTATCAACCAACTTTTCCATTTATCTAATGATAGGAGCTCACGGTCAAGAGCTTATGGCTACCCTTAAAATGCGAAGAACATCACGATCGTAAATAATTTGAGGATAGAAGAGATAAAAAACAAACAGAATTCTCGCTCCAACACACACTCTGATCAGCTAGTATGGAATATCAAAATACTGTATACAGAAACACCTAACCCCCGCAAGTGTTATGCCTTTACAGAGGATTCAAAAACAATTATAGCATTATGGCATTCATGCATTAGACACTTCTAGAAAAAAAAAGCTAAATTTCGCTTAGGGGGCATAACAGCTTTAATGCTTAACTTTTTACTTGAATGTGTACCTAACACAACCTGACAACGTAAACCACTTTCGCCTGCACTTGAAGGTTTATGGGAAAATTCCTATATTCTTCGTGAGTAGCTATGGGGTAGGAAGCTGTATGTCCGCCGAGTTTAAACACGCTTCGATTATAGGGCCTGTAATAGAACACTGTTCAAAACCATGGAGCTATCTGATTGACGGAATACCCATTTTTAGGGTGAGCTCTTGCCAAATACTATATATGAAGCTTGAAAATAGATTCGCCAAATTTGAATCCGTTTCATTCTGGGGTCGCTGGTCCCCGATTGGGCGCCTCCCAAGGTGGCGGATAGGGAAATGCTCACCTAGTATGGTGGGTACCGGTATGACAAATATCCGGGAAATTTGGAAATTTCCGTTTTTGGCAAAATTTAGGAGCCAACAACAAACCACTCGCCGAAGCAGTGCTCCTATAGTCGAAATCCGTCACACCCCAACCATACTCACCAACAAGAAGTCTGAATTGGCCGACTTTTCCCCATAAGTCTTCAAAGGATAAATACCATTGTACAGAACCCAGCCCCACGTCGTCCCAGCATAAAGCCCACAATTACGCAATAAATTACAGCACCTCCCAATAAACTGTCTGTGATTTTATTTCGATTCTCCGCATCCGCGCTGCAGCCGACACACTGCATGTGTAGGTGCGTCTAGCTTTCGTATAATGGTCTATCAAAAGTATGATTCCGCCGTAACAGTGCCTTATGAAGTGGCCAACCATCTGACCCATACTCTGTCTAGAGGTAATTTTCGGCCTTATGTACTGGCTTTATGAGTCAATGGTGTGACGTTGTTAACATGTCGTTGCTTGGGTCTGCTATTCGCTCATAAATTTGTCGGTCAAATCAAAATTTTATGTTTTACGATGATCAGGGACCGCCTGCCGGCAAGTGTGTGCCTCAAGTATTTTGCATATGAATGGACGTCGCAAGCACATGGCTACAAGTATTTATATTGTTGTTGTCGAGGGTATGCTTGACGCAGTTTCCCGTGGTGTGCCTTACCGGTCGCCCACGATGGCTTCAAGTCACAAATATTCCACATGAATATGCATGAAATGCATATAATAGTGCCACCCTGTGGTCAGCCTTAGCTTGTTGCTATCAAAGAAAAAACACTTTCGCATTCACATGTCAAAAACATAAATATGTTCTTTTTTTACAAAACCAGCGTCATTAGCCAGCAACACCTGAGCATTTCGGCAAAAACAGCCTTAAAGCGCTCCCAATCGCTACCATGTCATGTTACACATTTAGGTCGCCTTCAATTGATATCCAGTTCGACTGTAGCAATTGCGAATGCCCAGAAGGCTGCTCCGAAACTAGCTTCTTAATCTTGCAAGATCACCACAGAAGCTAGGCACACTAAGCTTTGAGCCAGGCTTTAAGTCATTTCCATGCTCATTGGAGCAATAAATCTAAGATCACCCCTTGGGCAAACTAGATATCACTGCTGCTGCCATAAACTGTAAATGATATATTTAATTAGAGCCATTTATTCACAGCTCCGTGACGCAAAACATACAGCAAAATAGATTACTCCCAGCCTGTCGGTGACAGTGACAGCCCCGTCAAGACCAGTCTTAGGCTGGAGAGACACTTATTTTGCCGCTTGGAGACAAAATGCCATCCGCTGCTGGTGAAATTACTTAATATACTTGAAAGAATCGTAATTGTTGTACACGAACCGAGTGCTTTTGACACACCTCTTAATCTAAGACATGCTGTACGATCAATGGCGGCATAAGAGAGGTAAAATAAAAGTCCCTCTCAGACATGGGCGTTATGGCTGTGTTCACAAGTTTTGCATACATAATGAATGCAGAATTGACACTATCCGCTGTGTCGCTAGATAACCTTTTGGAAATATCGAATGTCGTCAACCTCCGACTAAATTGACGGGTGAAATCGATAATGATGGGATTTATACTCTTTAAAATGCGATTATAGTAGTTTATAGAGTGGTTTAAGTTTTTAAACTTTATATTGGCGGCAAGTTGTGGCTGGTCTTTTGATTTTAGAAAGTACTTCAGCATGATGATTAGGGAACGTTTATCCAATTTACTTTACCAAAAATGCGGATAAGCTGTGTTTTGTTAACAGGGTTGGTCATGGACTAGCGAAACTTTTCCTTTCATGGGAAGGCTCTTATATGCTGAGTGTCGTTTGCGCTAAAATTTCCGAACCTCTGAGCCATGGTGTCTGCTCTGGACTTTTTAAAGAAAGTTCATACATATTTTCAAAACTCTTCTTAATTTACTTTATTTGGCGCTATCCGTCTTCAGTTTTGCTAAGGTGACTTGGCCTCTTCGTGCTTTATCCTTCTGAGAAGCCAATTTACCCTTCTCTTTCTCTGCTCGCAGAGTCCGCGAGCAGCTGTAGACTTTCTGTGTTTCCAGTTTAGCTGGATGTGCTTGTCGGCATTCATCGTTAAACCAGGAGTTTCACTCTGGTGACCGTTTGAAAGCCAGCAAACATCTCTGATGCTGGGCGCATAGGACTTCGTTCTTGCGTTTTTAACCTTCCGACGTCAAACTTTCTCATGGTGTTTTTATACCCCACTTTATAGGATGAGGATGAGGGTATATTAAGATTACTTCCATCAGATGAATGTGTAAGCTTACGCTCAGATCACTTACCGTCAGATTAATGCCTTGCCGATTTCCACGATTGGAAAGTGGCTAGAAAACTTGGTAAAACACCAAGTGTAAAGACTATTTTCAGTCATTTTCCAGTCGTGGAAATCGGCAAGGTTTGCATCTGACGAATGGAGACGCCAAGTTAACTTTTCGGTTTGAATACATTTAAATGCCTGAATTGAATATATAGAAATGCGGCTAAATCGAAAGTGCGGCTAAAAAAATCTGCATTTGCGGCACAAAAACAAAAAAAAAAACTATTGGTTTTCTACAAGAAGTTCCCCAGTCATATCCAACCCTGGAAATCAGCAAGACGAATCCATGAGGTGACACATGAAGGAGACACAACGTTAAAAGCACCTTTTTTGGCGTTTTTTGCTTTTCTATCAATTTTACTATCAATGTTGTGCAACGTTGTGAACTGTATGTGTAGCCCTGTGATATTTAATTTGCGGTTGATCCAGAAGTAACAAATTTTGATTTGACCCGGAACTAACTTTGCACTTAAAAACTGTCTCTTAGTGGAATATAAGAAGTGCGAAGCGTTTTTGACTTCAATGTTAAAAGAGAATTTCGCAAAGATGAGCTGACTAAAGAGACTATTTGACTTTAAGCCGTTTATCATTTTAACTAGGTTTTATCATCCTTCATAATTCACGATTAACATAAAAAGTGTGTTCCCGTATCTGTCCTAAACTACACAAAACGCCCCAAAGCTACGAAAAATAGCCAAATCCTGTTCCCGTACACGGTTTTTGTGTAGCTTTGGACAGAAGAGAGAGCAAAAATGAGAGTATGAAATTTCCCCTCCCTACGTAATTTAGCCCAAGAAATTTCTTTGGCCGGAATTATGAAAAGTGTCATAGCGGCGGCAATTGAGTTGGACAACAACAAATGACACTTAGGTGGACACTTAGGTGTTAGCTATAGTGACTCGTGAAATTTCTATTTTGAACAACTTTTGCTGTTTCTATAATTTAAGTCCTTTTTATGTGAAGTTTCGAATATTAAAGAATGATCTTATCAACTTTAAACATAAAAAACCTAAATTCAGTGAATATTATGCTGCAGACAATCCTACAAATATTTCAAGTACCTTGTGCATATTTTATCAATTGCTATAACTTTTCCTTAACAATGGCTTTGACGTTTGCAATGTGGGCAGTTTT
Organism: Neoascia interrupta; assembly: GCA_947623515.1. Lineage (NCBI taxonomy): Eukaryota > Metazoa > Arthropoda > Insecta > Diptera > Syrphidae > Neoascia > Neoascia interrupta. Next base: position 215,619,011 of record OX392463.1, on the reverse strand, counting down.
TGGTGCACAAAGCGTTCCCTTATATCTGGCCAGTTTTTCCGCTCACTGAAAGATTTTTACCCCCACTCCTTCCAAAAAAGAAATCTGAGCAAAATGGTACAGAAAGTAAGGGAACACACCTAATGTATCTTCAACTCTTTTCCCTTAAATCGGGAGTTTTACCATAGAAATTTAAACCCTCTCCGCAAGCTATAAAGAAAAAAATTCTCTCATAATTCACAGTTTTTACACACTTCCTTATGTTACTTTTATTCCTATTCACACAACTTTTTACAGTCTGAGTCACACACCTTACCAGTCTCAGTTTACAAGGAAAACTGAAACTGTCCACGTAACATTTGTCACAAATACAATTTCTGCTGGGATTCTTTTAACTAAATTTAATTCTTGCTCATGGGAAATGTCATCGCCAATCTTTTGAGATTAATCCTATGTTTGTCCGGTGGAGGCGCGTGGGATTAATTTTGAATCGTCTCCCGCTAATCGCCGTTTTATGGCCGGATGATGACGTAGATTAACTAAGCCCTAAGCTTATCTCAAAATAACAGAAATATAGAGAAAAATAAAACGACACAAAGAAGAAGAACTCTTTACCGAGGATGAAGTGTGCAACAGCTTCTATAGTGTCTCAAAGCTGCCACTCACCAATTAAATTCTGCCTGACTCACCGAATAAGTAAACTGTATGATACCTCGTAATATTTATTCAAAATAATGGCTGTTTCACATAAAGAGGTATTGAAAAAAAAATTGAGCGAGAGAGCGAGCGAGGGTCTCGGGCGAGCTGTCAAATGAATTTCAATCAATGGTAGTGTATGGTGTAATGTATCACAATACCGGCGTGATCGCTGTCTCGTTCGCCGGGCTTTTCGGAAAATTGAAAAACTGTCGCGAAATTGACGATTATTCTGTCAATCGGTGTCGTGAGTTATGACAAGCTGTTGAAAAGACATTTTTTTTCTCGAAGCTTATACTTGTTGTAAAATTCAAACTATTTCTGTGCAATAAAGTCGACGAATTTTAGAAATATTTATGTTATGTTTTGTCACTGTGCATTCAAAACAGTCGTCGCGGTTTCTCGCTCTCATTGTGTATTAACAAACAAACGACTTCTCTGGTCTCGTGTTGTCGCTGCCGCTCTGGTTTGGCGCTCTCGCGCTGAATGTGAAACGGCCATAAGATATTAAAAAGATTTCACGGATGGTGGCGTACTAAATTAGCACCAGTCAAAACTTATTTAATAACCGTCATAGCTTTTCGTTGCCCTTTAATTGCTGTTGTTCCGTCAAATACATATCTGAAATAGTGACAAGGAAATTCGGAAAAGTAGAACAAAGAAAAGTTCAAACCAAAAATGTGCCCCAAATATGTAAAATCACAAAACAGTCTCACCTTATCGCAAACACCTACTTAATGACTTCAAGTTAAACAATTTACCGACAACTGGATTACAGAACCATAAGAATAATTTTATACCATGTAAATTGTGAACCACAGGTAAAAACGGTTTAATTTTTAAGAGAAATATCATTCAATTTAATTTGTTTAAAAATACATTACGCTTCGCACACTAAATTATCTACGAAATTTATTGCGGGTACCTACCCATACCTGGTTCCATTGTATTTTTATGCAAATCCAGTGGGAATTCATATTTTCCTTTTATGGAAGAGTTGTGTTCTATTAATTCTATGATTTTGTTCCTTACACTTCCCAGCAATAATTTGCATAATTTTAACTCTGTTCGCACACGAAACAAACAAGCCCCAAACAAGAGTGTGGATTCGAAGAACTCCCAAATCTCAGTCAGAGGCTTTGTGTTCGGGGCGATGATGCCTTGATTAGACCATTTAGAAGCACATTAAAATTTCGTTCAAATATTTTATTCGAAAACCGCTCCGAAACGAGGTGCGAATAATAAGGAAAGTTTTATTCAAATTAAATTGTTATTTATTGAATGACACATTCGAGATGAACTTGATGAGTTGTGATAATGATCTTTACACAAAAAAAATCGTTATTCGATATTGAAATAAATTTTCCGCCTAATTGGTGCGGCAATTAAGTTTCCATAAGTTTCTTAATTTATATCTTAATCTTTTTTGTGTAAATATTTTTTTGTCTTGTGTTTGGTTTAAAAAAAAAAAACGTACATACGATGATTTAGTCGTTAACCTATTTATTTTTTAAAGGCGTTCTAAACGTCGCACTCCCGACCAAATACAGTGCCACCTGCTGATATTCTTTCAAATTCCATGAAAATCCATAAAAATCTTTTTTATACCATCCGAAAAGATCTTTTTGACTTTGTTCCGCTTTGTCCAATCTCAAACAGTCCTTGAAGACTTTACTGGCCATGATGCACAACAAAGGATCCAAAACAATGTTCGAATACTGAATCGTACTTTGATTAGCGAAGGTTTATGGGGGCCTAGTCATAACCGAAAAAAAGCGAGATGCACCCCCAACAATTGAGTGACTAATTAAGATTTTATGCGGCGATAAAAAAAAATTCTTTGACAAAAGACACAATTCATCGTCTTCGTGACGGAAAGAGGTGAGATTATTCGTTGGCTGTGAACACGAAAAGGTTCATTTGATGTCGTTGTCATGGGTGGCTTGAAGAACTCTATTCGAATATGGTTTTTATAGGGGTTTCTATAAAGTTTCATCACAATTAATTATGATTTCCTCCTGCTGTGAGTGTGCACTTTTTCATGGGCCTTTGTCGTAACTCATGCAGAATCAATAAATTTTGCGTTAAAGCGACCATCATTAAGGCGAGTCGTAAAGTTCTCTGTGGACCTATTTTCGGAATGAGATGGGGGTCCAATTTTCGAATAAACATTTATATGATGGGCAATAAAAATTGGTGCTATAAAATGGACACGATCCACGTTTTGTTATACTAAAGAACCATTCCAAAGACTCCTTAGAAGTGTGAGAGTCGAAATAAGATTGTTGGCTTTGGAAGAGGTCCCAAGCCAATTAAGTTTGTGGTTGAACGGTAAAAATATTTTGATGATGTTGGGTCTACTTCAACTTATTTTAGGAAGTAACTTCAGTACTCAAGAGGAAACCTCTTTTTACTCTTCTTGATCCTTATTGCTGGAAATAGACGATAAGGAGTAACACGAGACGAGTGACCAAGGACCATATTGTGCCCTATTAAATTACTAACGTAAGAAGAGTTATCTGCATTGAAAAGAAACAATTCCAGACCACATTTTAGAAGAGTTCTTTTCTTACCCTCGTGCAAATAGATTACTTTAAAAACCACCCACATTCACAGGATCTTTTAAAAGTCTCTATCACCGACTGTCAAACAGGGAAGATTTCATTTCATGAAAATACAGAACGGATGTGAAATATTGAACAACCGCAAATTCATAGTAACTAATCGTTTTTCTTTAAGTAACTACTGAATAAATACGTGCCTATTCTCTCTTTTTTCTTAAACTGTATACATTTCTCTTTTTTCCGTATACAATTTATTACAAGAAACCTTTAAAATTCAGGGAATATATCCAGGCTATACTTAATTGTCAACAAAAAATAAGCAGTGTTTTGTGGCTGCCATTTAGAAGGGTTGGATTGAAAAATGTTTGACCTCTGCAATTAAGTTTGTATATACAACACATATAATTATTGCCACTAAAAGTCAAAACAGAGGCAAAGTTTTGAAACAACTCTTTTTGACCTTCGATTCTACCCCAGCTTTAAAATTTATCTGAACTCAAAATAAATAAGATAGATTTATATTTTTTCGCTAAAGAAAACTGCTTACAAAAGCTGCCACACTTATATCTTTCTACTGAATAATTTTTATTTATATTAGTTTACAGGAAAATTATCATAAATATTTAAGTTAAGTTCGCAAATGCGAAAAAAAACATTATTTAGAAAAAAAAGAACTTAATTATTTTTACCTCTACATTTATATATATATATTTATATATTACAAGCATTTACAAATAAAACAAATGAATAAATAAATCATAAAATCAACCAAAAATTAATCAAGTGGCAAAGTGCAACAGTGCGTATGTAAAAACTTCAGTCCGTCTGTGACGAATTGTAAAATACCCTACCCTACCAAAAAAGGAAACTGCCACGCCTCCAAAAAGTGGGCGGGATATAAAAATATAACTGTTGAATGCTTTACACAAGATGGTTGCATACATTTCGGCCTAAAACTCAGCCTTTTTAACTAAAAAAAATCACTTTAACGCCAAGCCCACGAATGTGGGCGAAGGTATATACAACATATACAAAAAAGTTAGAAAATGCTAATATCTACAATATCTACTTTTGTCATATAATTTTTAGTCAAATTTCATATATATTTATTGAAAAACAGTCATTTTGAGCTGAAATCCCTTAAAAAAGTGGGCGTGGTCAATAAAAAGGCCTAACTTTTTCTGCTACCTGAAAGACAATTGCAAGGCAAAGTTACATACCAAAAATGAGTGCGCTAGCACCATAGTTACATAGCTAAAATTTGGAAAAAGTTTTTTTTATACCCTATCCTATAGGATAGGAGGTATATTAAGTTTGTCACATAGTTTATAAAACGGTGAAATAATAATGGTAGACCCCCAAGACCTTAAGGGCATATGATCGAGACCGAATTCTGAATCGAATGAGCCATGTGTGTCCGTCCGTCCGTCTGTATGTCACATGTTTTTAGGCCTTAAATTTTGAGCTAGGGTGCTGAAACTTCGTACGTAAGGTTCACGTCATGCGAAGCAGTACAAGTGTAAAAATTTCCGCCCAAGAAATGTAATGTAAGAAATCCGCCCAAAGACACGCCCACAATCGGTCTAAATGTGCAACTACCTCCAGAGTTTTCAAAACTGTAAGACGTTTCAAAAGGTTGAAATTTTACATTCAGCATCTCCTAATGAATGTAAGACACAAAAAAGACAAATTTAATTGGTAAACCTCCTCTAGTTGGCGTGGCATCTATTTAAGGGTAACATCTGCATAAATTTGCTTAATATTTTATGTAGAAAACGCTTAGTTTCGCATTTTGTGTACACAAGACTTTGGACCACGCCCACATTTAGAGGCAGAATTGAAGAAAAACCTAAAATTTTCCAGAAAAACTTAATTTCGACTGGCCTTGAGCCTAATTCAGGAAAGCATCAAACGGTAGGTTTACCTAACCTACATTAAAAAAGTAGTAGGTTAGGTAAACGAGACTTTAGTCCAGATTTTGTTTATATAAAGTTTTTAGCCATGCCCCCTTTTAGGGGTCGATTTTTCAAAAATATCGAATTTGAACCAAAAAATTGCATTTTTACGTATATTTAAGTGTAACTTGGAAATATCTGTAGAAATATCTTATAATATGAATAGTTTGTAATTAGGGCCGGTTGGACCACGCCCCTTTTCGAAGTTTGCATTACTTACAAAATGTCAAAAAATAACTATGCCATCAGCATTTTACAATGTGGTATAGGATGGGCTATTCAACGGTCCGTTTTACGGACTTTAACTTCTGCGTACACACTGTAGCACTTACTCACACGTTTGAAATTAGAGATGGTCGCTCATACAGGCCTGTAGTGGGCGTGTCTGTGGGCGGATTCAGCTCGAATTTCAGCTCTCTAGCTAAAATTTAAGGCCTTAAAATTGTTTACATACGGAGGGACGGACGGACATGGCGTAATCGATTCTCCTATTGGTCCCATTCATATCTCTAAAAGATCTCAGGGCTCTACGGTGATTATTTGACTGCAATACAAACTATACAACAAGCTTAATATACCCTGGGTAGGGTATAAAAAACAGAGTGGCGCAACAGCTCGAGGTGATCCAGGGCCAACTTCTCAACAATGTATGGTGTGTGCGTTGAATTTGCCGAGAAGTTTTTTAAGACAAAAATGTTACTCTCGGAGGGCTTGTCTGACCCTCGCTGAGGTGGGGATCGTGAAAAAGAACGATTTTTTTTTCAGCTCACGGCGCGCGGTAGGATAGTAAATAAATCATTATTTAATAAACAAATAAACAATTAATACTTAAATATATAATAAATAACTAAATAAATCGATAAATAAATGCCTTAATAAAAAGTTAAGAAATAATTTAATTAATGTTAAATATAATTGAAGAAGAAATAAATTAACAGAAATAATAAAGCTCACATCACAACTGAACAATTGACTAATTGGTTTAAAAAATTAAAAAAATTCTCTTAGCTTCGAAATTCGTTCGGAAACCAACTCAAAAATTAGCCTGCAAATTTGTATCAACTGTAGAAAAGTGGCGAGGAAAGTTAAGCATCAGTTTAAGGGTCTGATTTGAATATTTTGTAGTTTTTTCCCTTGGATTTTTGTATGCCCAAACTTGGTAGCAATAAAATAAAATAGCCTGAAAAATTACTTTGTATTTTATTATTTTATTCTCACAGCTTAGTTGCGATTCCCTTTTTATGGGAGGCTAAAGCGTTTATGTGACAAAATGCATTTTAAGTTTTGTTTAAGTGAAATGTTCGTTCAAAGTCAGCCGCCCATCAATATGAATGCCGAAATACTTGACGCCATCGGACCAGTTTGTAGTAGAACCGTTCCCTTTTCTAGTGAAAAAGATGTCCTGCGTTTTACTTGTTTTATTACTACTTTCATTTTTCACTTGACAAAGTACTTGAAAATCTTCTCGACGGCATGTTTTAAATTAGTCTCAACTGAGAGACCGATTTCATGGGACGGAAAAATACCGGTGTCATCCGCAAACTTTGCATCTTCGGACTCATTTAGTTTTGGAAAACCTGACGTACATAGCAAGTACAGTAATGGCCCAAGCACTGAACCCTAAGGTTCACCACAACAAATATTTTTTAATATAGAACCACTGTGTAAACGTAAACTGAAAAACGTCTTTTTGACAAGAAGCCAAGTAGAATTTTAACTAAAAATGGGGAAAACCCGAAAACCGATATCTTATGTATCAGGGCGTGGTGCCAGGCAAAGCAAAGAGAACGCCTTTTCTATATCCAGGAGCACCAAAGCAGTCGACGTTTGCCTTGCGCCATTCTTCTTTTGACATGGCAAAAAACGGTTTGATGTGCCGAACTATGATGTTGTCTAAAGCCAATTTTTTCTTTAGACAGCAGGTTATTTCTTCGATAACAGAGTTTAGCTTTAATTTTTTTTTCGTCTTTTAGAATATTTGGGTCAACAGCGTCCTAACCATACAACATTGTTTTAAAAACTTTTCCCATTTTCAAATCGTGCGAAAAGAATTGACAATTTTCACTTATGAGTTTCTCCATAATTTCCACATGATTTTTACTTAGATTGAAATCTTTTTTTACACAATAATCGGTGATGTTCAAGGCTGTAAGCATATTGTGACCATAATGACTTGTTTTGTGCAATAATTTTACCGGGTGGTATATTTGTTTTGATTCATCCATATCACTATAGGGATGGGTGACACTGCAATTGAAAGTTTGTACTGGAGCCTGACTTTTCAACAAACATTTTAGTGTTTCCAATCTTAGATTTTTTAACGAGGGACGATATATTGCCCGATATTGCGACGATATATAAGGCGATATATAAGGCGATCTTGCGCGTCTAGAAATGTTCAAAAATTTTGCTGTTCCGGTCAGAGATAAATGTAAGATGTGTGCAATCGAAAGCTCACACAGCGAATCTCTGAACTCAGAAAGTTGATTGGATTGAAAACGAAACTCAATTTGTTAACTTACCTTGAGTGTAGCTAAACACCTGACGTAGACCCAATTACAATTTAATTTATATGTGCGATGGATTTATAAATTGTAAACAAAGAATGAATTGCGCTTTCCTTCAAAACAACTGTTTCCCGTCAGACCCATAAGCATTATGCGTTGTACCTATAAGATATTTAATTGGTCAATCAAGTGGTAATTTGAACCAATTAAAAGTCCTTTAACCAAAAGTCCTAACCCCAAATGCTCAACCGGGGTAATTTATAAAAAGAAATTGAAAAAATATATTCAGTCTCAAAAGAATTTTCGCAGATTTAGTTACTCTAAACTCCCCAAGAATGTGGAAAAACAGATTTACTCATACAAGCACAAAGTCCAAGGTAGACATCACAGAAGCTGCTGCATACTTGTGGGTAACTTGGAAGTATATTGGACTGCATGGACCCTCTACATGGTCCTACAATCTTTATGGATTGGTCCTTAACTTGGTAGGCGGTATAGTCACGCCAGTTTCGCTCTTCGTAAATGCGTTTGTCCTAACCGACCTAGCACTCATTTTCAATAGTCTACAAATCAGCATAACACTTTGCGTATCTACTGTTAAAATGTCGTTGATTTATGCGAAATTATCGAGCTTGTTGCAAGCCAGAGAGTATCTTAAGACTCTTGATGTTAGAGCCAATCGAAGTGAAGAGGAAGTCAAATATTTGCATAACATTGTCAGGCAATGCCGCTGGGTTTCGCCCTTAATCTCGTTGTGTTATGGTACTTCGTTGTCTGCGTCCGCCATATCAGGACTCGTACGAGGTAGACTCGTCTATGAAGGATACTTTCCGTTTGACTGGAGCTCCTCAACTGGATACTATTTGCTAGCGTTTGGGTTTCAATTCGCCACCACTATATTCCAAATAATACAGAACACAGCAAATGATGCCTACCCCTTGATACACCTAAACACTCTTAGGGGTCACATTCACGCTCTCGGGATGCGTGTCAAAAGTATTGGGAAGAATCCCAGCACGACTTCTGATGAAAACTACGTTGAGCTTACGGCCTGCATAGAGGATCACAAAACAATAATTAGGTTTGTTGCAGCAAAAACTTTTTTTAAGCTTTACTTTTCGAAATTGCCTATAAAAATTTTTCAGATTGTTTGAATCTATAAGACCAGTGATCAGCCAAACGATCCTTGTTCAATTGCTGATAACAGCAATTGTGTTGTGCATATCGACCGTTTACTTTCTGATTTTCAACCATGAACTGGCCCAGACAATCAGTGGTTTGTTTTACATCACGACCATATTAAGTGAGATATTGCCCGTATGCTGGTTCGGAAATGTTCTGGTTGAGGAAACCGACAGTCTTACTACGGCAATCTATAGTTGCAATTGGATGGATCAAACGGTCGGCTTCCGGAAGTGTCTATTTATATTTATGGAACGTTCCAAGTTGACAAATGTGATTCTGGCGGGAGGAATAGCGCCGATTACCTTGCGAACTTTCATAGACGTAAGTTATCGAAATATACATGGGACGTGGGACTTTCTGCTAAGTATTTTTCGTTCTCCTTAGATCATACGATTTTCGATATCGATGTTCACAGTTCTCAGTCAACTAAAGTAAAAAAATTGTTTAAGTTTATGTCAACTTAAAAACAATTGGTGTGTCAGTAGATGGTTGCTGATAAGTTGTCTTTCATAATAAATACAGAAGACTTGGGTTGACAAAAAAGCATATTTTTTTGATTTTTCATTGAAGGTGAAAATTAATAAAGATTTATTGATGCAAATCTGATCTGAAGCCACTTATTTCACTTCATGTCATGTAATAGATTAAAGTCCACTCAGCTTGCAAGTGGTTTGGTTTGATCGTCCATTGTGTGAAGCTGAAGAAGTAAGCAGCCCATTGTTTTGTGTGACACAGATGTCAAGTGCATCTTTGTCAATTTTGTAGTCATGCGGTCGTTTATAAATTTTTTTTGTGCTATTCAATCCTGGTACGAAAACGGGTGATCAGCAAAAGTTAAAATTCGTTAAAGTCAAACTAAACGAAGATAATTGCTCGATATTTTTAATAAAAATTGGGCATGGTCAAAACATAACCACCTTAAACGATATTGTTCAAAACCAGCAAAGGACCTCAATTCGGGCCCAAATCATCAATTGGGCCACATGTTGTCTGGGTATTTTTTTTAGAATTGAGGGAAATGGCACGCCACAAAATTTGATCCGTAAAAAAATTTGAGGATCTTATTGTTACGGTTAAAGTTGTTAAAAAATTAAGGCTTTCATCGAAGTTGATATTGATCCAATTCTTCTTCAAAAAGTAATCTTCGAGACTCGAAAAGTCATGTCGTTGATCGCGCCGTATTTCCACTGCAAAAATAATAATTAATCCTACTCGACAACAGTCGGTAAAGACGGACAATCAGGAAGACACCAAAAGAACCCAATCCGAAATTGGGTTCATTGCTGTTTAATTCAATGGAAACTTCCAATTATAAGTTGGCTCCCCGGTCGGAGTAAAGTAGTATTGGATGTTATACAAAAATCTTTTGTTAATAAACAATTAAAGCGAGAAGTTACGACGACTGTTTTGACTACAAAGTGATAAAACCCTGAATAAGTATTTGTAAAATTTTTCGACTTTATGGTTTATTCTTTTCGAGAAGTCCGGCGTGCGATACAGTATGGTATTGTGAACCCTATACATTGCTATTGACTGAAATGCAGTTGACGACTCGCGCGAGACTCTCGCCTGCCCTCTCGCTCTTCTTGTGAAACAGCCATCACTCCCGTTCAACGGGTTTTGCTTTTGACTACCATTAGTGAGTTAACATCAGATCAGATCGGTGAAGAGAGGCGTTTACACTGTTGCACTTTAGTTTTGGACAGTTGAAAGCGGCTTGGCAGAACAGAAGGGGGCATGCCATATAGACTATTAGTATATCCTTAGTATGTTGAGATTGTAATGGACTCCTGTTACGCTTGTACAAAATGAGCTGCAAGCAGATTAACCTGGACGAAGGAGCTCAAGCAGATTAGCCTTAACGAAGGAGCTCACAGCTCCTAAGTATGTTGAGATTGTAAGGGACTGCTGTTACGCTTGTACAAAATGAGCTGCAAGCAGATTAGCCTGGACGAAGGAGCTCACAGCTCTGAAGTTATTGTAATCCAGAATCGGGACGGAAGATGTGGCACAAATTTAAAATTTTTTTGACAAATCACCAAACATTTTCACTACTTTTGGTACACTGAAGTGTTGCTTGTTCGAATTTCTGGTCAAAAAAATCTATCCATTTTTTTCTGGCTCTATCAACTTAATAGAGTATGTTTTTTGCACTTGGTGGAATGGGAAAATGACGAAGGTGCAAATAACAATACAACAATGTGTATTCCTGGCTCGTTTAAGCTGTTTCCGCTTTTCAATGCGTGGTGTGCGAGACTCTGCTTCTTCAATTGTTGACTAAAGTATAGTGACGCGTACTTGTTCTTGGAACATTTCCTTGAAAAGATAAAATACTGTTGGGCCGGAATATCTCTAAAAGGATTAAAGAACGGCGGCTAGTTAATGTTTGTAACAGCCTAGCGAAATGCATGGGAGTGAAAACGCAATATTCAAAATGGTGAATAAATACTCCGAATGCAGAATCTGTCCGCCGCTACTAGGAACATAAATATCACAGTCTATTGCACCCTTTAAACTATTTCCGAAGACTCTTTAAAGGAGGCAATAGACTGTGATATTTCTGTCCTCAGTAAAGTTTTTTAATTTAATTTTCGTGCTAATTTTCATGCTTATTAATTGCTGTGGCGTCAATTATTCACAACAGAAATTAGACCAATATTAAAATGTCAATATCAAAATTTAAAATTTGAACTAATAAACAACACCCCAAGGAAATATTTTTTATAAAATCAATGCCTGATTTAAAATATCAATTAAGTAACAACATGCAATCAACAATAGAGGTGATTGGAGGTTTAAATAATTAATGCCAAGTTTTGATATATTCTGCCCCACAGCGCGCCGTTTTGAATAAGGAACTGTTGGCTTTCGTTTCTTCCAGAAGTTTGTATAGTACAACTAGCTGTGATCTATTCCTTTAAGTTCTATATGGAGACTATGCCTCAGGCATTGCATTATTTCCGCTTTAAATCGATTGGTGCCTAGCGACGTTTTACAGATTAGGCATATTTTTGACGCGTGCCATGCATGGTCCTTCGTATTTGTTTTCGAACACCCTTAAATGAGACCTACTATTGCCCTCCTACGTAATTACAATTAAATATAAGGGTGCGGTACCTACATGAATGTACACAAATAAACAGTGCTTTTTCCCCCTAATAACTGTTTACAATCAGCCTCCTATGTTTAACGTAAATAATATTTAATTGATGTCCAACTAATTAATATCAATTAAAAAAAGTCCTGGCCTTTAATTACTCTATCAGCACGAGCTTAAATAAAGAAATTGACTAGGATATGGTCAGTCTAGAAAGCGCTTTCATCAAATAAGTAACTCTGAGCAAAGCGAGTATTTCAGCACTTGGGACTCACTAAGAATGACAAGCGGATTTACACTTAGAAGCACCGAATCCCTGGTGGACACCACCGACGCTGTTGGTCATCTATGGGCATCATGGTACCTTATCGGCCTGCATGGACCCTCGACATGGATTTACATTCTTTATGGATTGTTGCTGAACTTTGTCGGTGGTATAATCGCACCATTTTCGCTCTTCTTCAATGCTTTCGTCCTAGACGATATAGGCCTTATTTTCAATAGCCTTCAAATCAGCATAACACTTTGTGTTTCGACTGTGAAAATGACGCTGATCTTTTTTAAGCTTTCGAGCTTGGAGAAAGCCAGGGACTTACTCAAGGATCTCGATGTGAGAGCCAATCGAAGTAAAGAGGAAATCAAATATTTACTCACCATTATAAGACAGTGCCGCTTGGCGTCGCCTCTTATTTCGAGCTGCTATAGCACTTCGTTGTTTGCGTACGCCATATCCGGTCTTGTAAGAGGAAGGCTCGTCTATGAAGGATGGTTTCCGTTTGACTGGAGCAACTCAAGCGGATATTATTTGTTCGCGTTTGTATTTCAGTTTCTTACGACTATATTTTCAATATTGCAGAATGTCGCAAATGACGCCTATCCGCTGATCCACATAAACATTGTGAGGGGTCACATTCACGCTCTGGGCATGCGTGTCGCAAGAATCGGAAATAATCCCACCATGACCGCTCAACAAAACTATATGGAGCTTAAGGCCTGCATCGAGGATCACAAAATAATAATTCGGTTGGTGCGGACTTAGAAGTTATTCAAATCAACTTAACCAAACCCCATTTTGTTCCAGCTTGTTTAAAATCATAAGCCCCGTCGTTAGCCTTACGATCCTTGTTCAGTTGCTCATAACAGCCATAGTGCTGTGCATGACAACCGTTTACTTCCTGATTTTCAATCACGAACTAGCTCAGACCATCAGTGGTATGGTTTACATAACGACCATACTAAGTGAGATATTGCCCGTATGCTGGTTTGGAAATATTCTGGTTGCGGAAACAGACAGTCTTACTACTGCCATTTATAGTTGCAACTGGATGGATCAATCCCTCCGCTTCCGAAAGTGCCTCTTTATATTCATGGAACGTTCAAAATTGACAAATGTTATTCTGGCGGGGGGAATTGCCCCAATTACGTTGCAGACTTTCATTGATGTAAGTAGATAGATATTTATGGCGTGATGATTTGAAAACGCTTCACTTTCTTTTTAGATTATTCGGTTTTCTATATCAATGTTTACGGTTCTCAGTCAACTTACGTAAAAACTGTAACGTCAGGTGCGTTGCAGTCAAATTCAACATTTAGTACTTGCTTAGTTCGGGACTTAAACAACGCCAAAATTAAATATACATACATTTTTGGCAAAAAAGGACCAAAGAATGTGCATAAAATAAAATTATTGCTTAAATGTATTATATATTATAGGCATGCTCATATTAAAGTTGCATTTAATTAATTTGTGCCTTGGCATAATAGGCCCCAAGATTGACAAAGGTGAAAAAACGAACCGTGTAAAAGTACACATTTTAAAAGGCTATTTATGTACAAAGTCGCTATTGGAACATAGTTATCATGATGCTTTAAAAGCAGCATGAAACGAGGGTTCTAAATCTATCTAAAATGTTGAAATGTAGTTGAAGGTTTGCTTTCCAAAATTTCGCTTTCAATCTCAAGACTCAGGAGACGCGATGAACACACATTAATATAAAAATTTAATAACGCAAGTCAAAGGCCAAACACAAAAAAGGTTTTTGGGCCACTTAAGATTGAAATATAAAGCATACTATTTACATTACATTCGATAGGGTCGAGATATAGTGAAGCCAGTCTTGCTTTATGGCGCCGAGTGCTGGATGATAGCAGAAAGAAAAATTACACTAAGGAAAATGCTATGGGAAATTATATCATGTGTGGAGGTTTAATGAAGGATAGAAGATACAGTCGCGCCTATTATGCCTGACTGTTTCAAGATGTTAAGAAAATCCAAAATACGAAGTCTAGATTGATTCGGTCCCATCGTACCCTCAGAGGATTTTCGAATCCACAGCCACAGACTTGAGGCGATCAGGAAGACGGAACCACTATTTTCAGGACCAAGCCATTGCGGAAGCCACAACTTGAAGCAACGTGCCCAGGATCGCAGAGTAAGTCTACTATGAAACGGGCACGACCCGATAAATAAGTAAGTGACATTGGTTGGTTGAGGAGCACCAAGACCGCAGGCGGCGCACGTGAAAGAGGACCTCATTCGAATTTGCGTGCAATACTACAGTTAACAATAGAAACGAAGCTAGCTTGGAAAGCTTATTGGATGGGGCTAGGTCCAGTCCGGACTGTAACGCCACTCAAATTGAGTAAGTAAGAATTGTTGCTTACTATCAACTAACGAAGGCGCTCAACTAACAGAAGAGATCATAAACGCCTTCAGTAAGAAGGATATTGCAATCTGCGCCTTTTTGGATATTGAGCGTGCTTTTGATAATACTGGATTTGAAGCGATATAAAATGCTTTGATCCGCAGTGACATTGACCAAGGTACCATAAACTCGATCAAAGCTATGCTCGAAAGTCGGAAAATCACTTCAACATCAGGACTGACTTCAGTATAGGTTTCAGCCGTAAGACGCTGTCCTCAGGGAGGCAACCCCTCCTGTGGTCTCTATATGGTTATTGACGACCTGCTTCATTACTTAAGTAACTTAGGCCTGAAGATAATTGGTTACCCCGATGACCTAGTCATCATCATTAGGGGTGAAGCGTCAAACGAAAGTAACCTCCTGTACCTATGCAAAGTGCCCTTGGGACAGTCTTAGACTAGTGTCTAGACAAAACCTCTCAATAAACCCAAGTAAAGCTATCATAGTTTCTTTTACTAAAAAAGAATTATCAACCTAGGTTTAATTTCAATCAACGACAAAACCGTTGAGTACTCCAATGAAGTCTAGTATCTGGAAGTTATTTTAGACAAAGGACTCACCTGGAAATCACACCTCAACAGCAAAATCACTAAAGCACCCAACGCCTTATGAGCTTGCCTAAGTGTGTATGACAACACATGAGGATTCTCTCCAAAGATTGCCCATTGGATTTACACTATGATGGTCAGGCCCATCATAACATATATACTTCTATTGTATGGTTGACTGAGACCACCCAACAGCCCGCCATTCTAAAACTCAAGAAGATATAGCGTCTGGTGTACCTAGGTATATTGGGACCTATGTGTTGACAACTATACCTAAATTAAAGAGTTGATTCTAGTGATCTCATAGACCTGCTTTTACCTTTCTCTCAACTCCCACAACTTGAAAAGCACTGCATGGTCACAGACCGAATACAAAAAAGTGTTTTCTTCAACACAAGGTTCACCACGAAACCTAGAAAAGCATGGGTAAGCTATACCTAAAAGGCTAATACCAAAAAGGCTATACCTTTGGCTAAACAGCCAAAGCGGCCTTAAGTGGTGTACGGATGGTTTTAAAATAGGGTGGAGAGTGGGAGTTGGCCTATACGGGCCGAAGCTGAAAACCAAAATTGCGATGAGAAAAAGTCCTAGTGTGTTTTAGGCAGAACTCCACGCCTTTCAAGACTTTTCCAACCTCATCTACATCTGTGGTATCAAAGGTGAAAACATTCTTATATACACGAACAGTCAATGATGTGTGAGCTACACATCATTGACTCAAAATCAGTTATGCCCTGCTTCAAAACCCTACAGAAGCCTTGTTAAAGGAAGAAAAACAAGCTGTGGTGGGTTTCCTGGTCACAAAGGCATTAATGGTAATGAGAAAGCCGACCGACTAGCTAGAAAGGCTCAAAAACCCATTTCATGGGACCTGGACCTTTCTGTCCCAACCCCAGATCTAGATCCGCGATAAACGAAGTTATAAAAAAAAACTGGGAGCACACCAGATGAGATACCCCAGGCCTAGGACAGGCCAAACGTGCCATACAGCCCTTCACCCCGAAATGCCAAAAGTTGCCTCAACCTAAAAAGTCATGATTAGGATTTCATGTAGGATTCCTTACAGGGAACCACAGGCTAAGATATCAAATCTTTACAATCAAAAGAGTCGACTCTCCAGAATGCCGACTTTGTTTAAAAGAAAAAGAAATCCTATGTGAACGGAACGTCCAGCACTAAATCGTATTCATTTAGGGCTGGACTTACCGTCTAATGCTACGGAACTTATTCTTCAGAGAACAATTGTGTACGGAAGACATAAAGATTTCCTTTGCTAGCAGCACCAGCTTTGCTAGCAGCGCCAGCTTTACCTACTTCGGACGGAAGGTGGATAACCTCCTAGCCTAACTATCCTGACGTTCACGGGGCGCGGTGCGGTAATTCACAAAAGGGCAGTCAGAATTCAAAACAAAAAGGTTGGTTCAACGTGCGCAATCTGGCTCTTGCTAGTGCCGGACATTTCCAGAGGTAATGTGGAGCGTTTCCTTCTGATTTTTTTCCCCGCATATGAGTCAGGAGGTTGTGTGGGATAATCGATTTGTCAATGCACTGATTATAGGCGGGCGTGACTGGCAATATTCGGCAGAGTTCAGCTTAGTCTGTCTATTTTTCGTCGTAGGTCAGCCACGTGTTCTTTGATGCAGATCAGTAGGTTTTGGCACACCTAATAGGATACAAACCCTTGCCTGGAGATTTGATCTACTTTCGCGTTTCTGTTAAAATCACTGTGACCTACTTAAGCCCAGATCAGTATGGTCCTAAACTTCCTCATAATCCGACAAGCCAACTTAGGACCTCCAGTTTTGATGATAATAATCGGTTTTTCGTGCCCAAAATAGCTGAAAGCCCCTCAAAACGCTAGCAATTCCACCAGCGGACATTGGGATAATTCGGTCAGCTCTAGACAGCTCATAGCTCCGCCGCGATCCATGTCGAGATTCTTCGCATTCTTCGCTATATTAAATCTTTTTCCCCGAAAATTTGCGAGGAAATTTTTATTGAAATTCAGTTTTGAAATCCAGTTTGGGCGTAGTGCAATCAGTTAGAGGAAACGTGACCAGGTCGGTCGCTTGATGATGATTCCAGGATGTGGCTGAGGTCATAGAGTCTTGGTGTCCAGCAACCAGATTCTTTAAGTATGATTCCGAAGCATAGCAATTATTTTTGTGTGTAGGTAAAGTTTCAGATAACGCAGAGGTTTAGTTAGGGCATCAGTTGGTGCTACGCACGATAGAGAACACAATGGCTATTCTGGAAGCTTGTTTCATAAAATTGTAGAAGTTACGCAATGCGGGCCGCGAAGCACATGATCCGTTGGTGCGTGTTTGATGACCTAACATGCTTATCGGCCTTACAACCGCCCTTATCCAGGCTCCAATTTGAAAAGTTTAATTTCGAGTTAAGCTTTGGGTCAAGTATATGATAAAAGAGTTATTCGTATACTATTGAAATGACAAACGGGATATCAGGTCAGATTTGCTCGGGCTAATATCGCAACCCAACTTACAACTCCGATGAACAGGACTCTGGAGCATCACTTCAAAAAGAAAAATTTTCCTGACAAGTATCACCGCACGTCATCCACATACCCTATGTAACTTGAAGCCGCAGTAAAAATGACATGACTCCGCCTTATGAGATTTATGGTACGTGAATTTGGCACTGTTTCTTTGTGTTGGGAGGATTCATTAACAGTGATGAATCCCTCTAAGGTCTATATGAAATAGAAGTAAAAGGATTTGTCGATTGCACTATCTGAGGACGAGGAGGGACGTACCCATCGATCTCCGATTTAAGAAATGCCAATAACGTTTTCTTTCATTTCATGTAATGCAATAATTTCTACACTTATATTCATTATTAAGATTAATTAAAGTTATACCTTACCATTTATAACAGTTTATATAACCCCTATTAGCCTTTCGTAATTATCCTTTTACATTAAGTCATTCGCCTGTTATGGCATTTCTGAAACATGAAAATCTCATTTTGTTGTTATTCCCGATTGTGCATTGTGCAATAAGACAGCTTAACAAAACTAAAAAGAATCATCGCAGCAATTGCAGACGTAAACTTTATTTTATTACCACCAGTCATGCCACATCACGCCGTGCACAGTCAATTGCAGTCACTGCATACAACATAATTTACCCGCCCCTAAAGCCCAAGCCCCTGTAATAAAGCTATCCTTTTTATAAGAACATGGTGCGCGGCAAATTAATTGTTGCAACCGCAATTCACACATGTATCCCATATTTCTAACTCATCCTTTATTAACATATTATTCTTTTCCTCTTTTCAGATCCCTCCGGCGAATTGGGATGGGCGTTTACTTTAATCATAGTTTCAATCATATCAGCCTTCATAGGTGCTATAGTAATGGTCGTAGTCCTTAGATGTAGAAGGTAAGTACATATACAAAAGACTTGCCACGCTGAAGTATAGTAGTAATGTCTTGATTATGCATGTAAGGGTCTTCACTTCCAATTAAAAATGATGAGCATTATCATTGATTGCTGAGGAGAGTAGAGTCCTGCACAGGTCTGTGTATCTAAGCCAGAATTTTCCTTGTGAGAGCAACAAACCGTGAAGTTGGTTCAAACGCGGAAGCAATTCGTGGTGCTATTCGTTTGCCTTACTGCATCCATCATTGCAGCTTCTTTATTGCTTTATATATCGACAAGGCTCTTTATTAAAAAGGCTAGCGATGAGTTGTGGCAAATGCAATGAACTAATTAGAGGGATCCATTCGCCATGAGAGGCATCTATCGATTTTATTATTTCGCAACTAGCTTTATTGCCTCAATGCTTGTTTTCTCCCGTTTAAGGCTTAAAGCAATAAGGAAAGGCATTTCGACCAGTGGAGCAAGCCATCAAAAAGCCATGTTGTTGCCTTCTGATTGATTAATTCTACAACAAAATTTATTCCAAAAACAGTTCCAAGGCTTGTTGGTCTTGGTCGATTGATGTGCGGGTATATGTTTGAAGTCTTGAGCATGCTTAATGTCGTCTATACTCCATTTATTGCCAAAGCGGATGTTTGCGTTTGTTTAAAATAAATATTTAATTGGAAACTAATAGGCTCATTATATCACTCGATTATGCCAATTAAATTTTTTCGGGCCGAAATTTTTTTTAGCACACCTTCGTCCTGCTGTTTATTGATCCATTAATTTGCATCCAAGTCCCTGGTTATGTCAATTTGACCAATCCAAATAGAGGAAGCCAATTTGCAGTATAAAAAAAGCTTTCACGAATAAATTATGATTGTATTTTAATGCAAATGAAAAATGTAGGAAAAAATAGGTTAAGTATCCTGGTGTGCATACAAAAACTGTGTCGGTTAAATTATCCTGGGTAATACTGTACGCTAGTATGCACCATTGAACGGGTTGTTTATTTTGTATGTGGGCACAATTTTACAAGTAGAGCACTATGAAAGCGGGCTTTAAAACATTTTTGTTAAAACAGTGGCTTTTATTCAAATTAAGCCTTAAATTAATTGAGTTTTGTTAGCTTTTGGCCAGCGGATTTATCCACGAAAAGTTTATGGTAAAGGTTGCAGCGTTTAAATAAAATTTAAAGATCTGTAACATGTTAAATAATAATTTGTATCGGGAAAGCGTCGAGCTAGTTGGCGAGGCTAACCATACCATATTGACGTTATTGCCATCTCCCAACTGCAATTGCGATGTTATGGAACCAAGAACCCGTCTTGAGGTACTTTGAGCTCACAAATGCTTTCTTGAAGATTAAGCTTAATATTCGACTTCAACGCTGCCAATCATGATATAACTTCGAAACTGTAAGACTTATTTTAAGACAAAATTTGGTTTTCTCAAACTGCGGGAATAGTCAGAGAATCCAAAACAGGGCAATTTTTCCTGAGAACAAGGAATCGTTTAATTACAGTGTAAAATTGTATGGAAAAAAGATGGATAAAATATTTTCAATACTTTTTTTCAGAAGTTTAGTAGACAAGAACTACGAAAACGAAGTTTGGGTTTGGTATGTACTGAAATTAAGCCCAAAAAAAACGATGATATAACGACCCTGCTAAAATACTACATATTAGGAAATAGTAATATCTTTAATATTTGTCATGTAATTTTTTTTCGATTTGGAGTGAATTTTCTGAGAAATCGGGTTTTTAAGGTCAAGGTTTCGGTAGTTTTTTGTTAAAAGGTGTATATAGCTTTGCACCAAAATTTGAGTTCCTACGCCTTTTCTAACTTGACCAAAAGGCACTTTGAAAGAAAATATAGAAAATATATAAATAGAGGTTGTCTCACATTGAAACTAGTGGTGGGAGAACAACAGAAGATCCAAGCCGTGTACCAAGTATCAGCTCTCTAGCTTGATTTTGAATACCTAAAACCTTCACACATACAGACGGACGAACGGATATGGCTTGATCAATTCACCTGTCGGCCTCGATCAAATCTCTATGTCCTTAAAAATGGGCGTGCCCAAATGCTTTGTATGAACGAAATCTGGAAAAGTGTCCATGCAGTATGCCTTATATGAGCTAAATTTTATTTCTTATTCTTCCCTAAGTAAGACGCAGTCGAAATCTGTGTTTTCTGGCAAATCGTAGGTTTTTCTTTAATTCTGCCTCTAAATGTGGGCGTGACCCAAATTTTTTTAGGAACCAAATGTAGAACCAAGAATTTTCCATATAATATATTAAGTAAACATTTTTCGATTTGGATCACAAAAAAAACATTGAATAAATTGCATATGAAAGATTACTTTTTCAATCGATGTCCCGCCCACAAGGGGTGGTCTTCTGACTTTATTTTATTTTTCATGACTCATAATCATTGAGAGATGCTAAATGTTAAACTTCAGGTTATCACGACATCTTACAGTTTTGGTAGCACTGGAGGTGTTTGCACATTTAAACCGATTGTGGGCGTGTCTGTGGGCGGACTTGGAAATTTTTAACACTTGTATTGCTTCGGATGACAGAGCTTACGCACAAAATTTCAGCTTTCTCAGATCAAAATTTAAGGCCTAAAACGGACGAACGGACATCTCTTATTCGACGTAGAATTCGGTCTTGATCATATGCCCTTAAGGTCTTGCGGGGTCTAAGCACCAAGTTGATAATTGATGGTTTGTAATTAGGGACGGTTGGACCACGCCCCTTTTAAAAGTTTGCACTTCTTATAAAACGTCAAAAAACAACAATAACATCAGCATTTTACAATGTGGGATAGGATGGGGTATTCGACGGTCCGTTTTACGAACTTAAACTTCTGCGTACACACTGTAGTACTTACTCACTGGTTGCTTTATCGATTTTGAACCACTTTTTACTATCGATTTCCCCCTATTACGGGCTGCTACCGCTACGGTTACCCCTACTTTTCCTACTCCCCCGCGGGTTTATTCTGACTTGAGTCGTCTGAAGTATGGGCTTACACCAAAGACGTTTACCCTGCTTCAGCTTTTTTCCTAAGAATTGTCCCCCGGCAGGGGTTCATACCGAAATCGGGTACGCCTACTAGACTCTCCCATCATTGAGGCTAATTCTTACTTGAGGAGCAATAGGCATGGACTTATATAAGCTATTATTTTACTTCAATATTTTATAAAAACAAATAAATTTTTATTTTGGGAGCGAACTCCTTTATTCGAAGTCAAGATTACAACTGTCGTACTTAAGTCTAGCTAGAAATAATTACACCTATTAGGAACTGACCTATCAAGGTCAATTCCTACACCTATTGTTCTACAACTTAGATGTGACGGAATGCGGCATCGGCATCTCCCCTGCAGGTGGATGGTGTCGGGTATTCCCGTTTGCTGGGAAACTGTTGTCGTAGGTGTAAGAATCTGTCTGCTTCTGCCGGCCACGAGCCTGGTGCACGATGTTGGATCTTGCTGTGTTAACTTATACACTTGTACTGAAATCGGTTGACCTTGTCTCCTCATACAGAATTTATTTTTTACTTTACTATACTACTGACCTCCAACTACCGTATTGGCGAGGGTACACACCTCGAACGCAAGCTAAAAATTTTAAACAAATAAATAAAGGCTCGAGGTGAACGAAGACCAACTTCTTAACAATGTTGCTGTGTGTGTTAATTTCTTCACATACAAGGGGACCTACAATTTTTCGCCAAGTCCGAACGGCACTTTGACAAGTTTTTCAAGACAAATGATACTCTCGGAGGGCTTGTCAGGCCCTCGCGGAGGTTCCCCACCGGTGAAAAAGAACGAGTATTTTTTTTGAGGTGACGATGGGAGGATTCGAACCCAGACCTCCGGCGTAGTAAGCACATACACTAACCACTACGCCACGGTACGCCACGGCACCCCACCGAACTCAAGTTCTTCTCTCCAATTCATACCAACCCCTCCCCTCCCATCCTCAAGGTCAATTCCTAGCTGGAGTCCAATAGTCACGAGACCCTTTTCTTCAGAAAAATTTCTCACTGAATCCCTCAAACCTGCCGAAAATGGTTCATACCGAACTGGTTACCCCCAGCCTACTTTATACTCTTTCGGGTAGAAGTCCTTCCGGGAAAAGGCTTACCCCGTTACTGCTTGCCTCGACCTTTCTAATCAAAAATGGGTAGTTATCATTTAGGACCTCGGGCTCCACAAGTGGTATCACAATGGACCTTCCTTGGTCTAGAATGTTTCCCTGCCTAGCGAGGTCAACCCCCTGACCTAATACCACTTTCGATGCTTGCATTTTAAGATCCAAAAGTAACTGTTACAAAGAATAAGTTTTCCATTACTAGTTGTCCAGTACTTCTCTGAACTGTTCCAGTGTATTTAATACAAAAGGAAGGAGGAACTTTAAGTATATTCTAATGAAGGTTGCTGTCAGTGCTTCCGCTGGAGTGTCAGTTTGCTTCCATTAAGGTTGTTTCGTTGGTTGTTTAGTTGCGTTATTTAGTGTCTCTTGAATATAATTTTTTAAAGTTTTGTTTCACGTATTTTATTATGTATTACCCTTTAGAAAGTGTGTAAGATGCACCTACCCAGAATAAGAATAAAATTCGAGTTTTGTACCACGATTTATTTATTTTTAACATAAAAATTTTTATTAAAAGAAAAAGTTTGTTCACACTTTGAAGTAGGCATCTTTGTTAGTCGAGAAAGAAATGGTTAGGCCGAATGTAAGTCAAATCTGTTTTAGTTCATGTTCTCTTATGGGAGACCGTAGAATGAATTGTCACTCAATGTCAGCATCATTATAATATAAAGGTTTCTGACGATGTTCGCCTGGCAGCGTTTGAAATGATCATAGCTATTATTATAATTTTGTAGAATTGTAAATTGATGTATAATCTTTCACTTTTCAATATTAAATTTAATTTTGTATGGCTTTGCCATAGGGGTCGCTCCCCAATATAAGCAACGATACGTTCGGTTAGCTTTTTATTTAAATCTGTTTTTAGTTGCACACTTCCAAATAAACGTAAGTTAAAAGTGCCAATCGAGGCTTCGGGTCTAACTTCTTACCGAGTTAGGGTTTCAACGATTTGCCGGGAATCAAAACGATATCTTCTGCTTTTGTTCTATCAATCTAGCTAGAGCAATGATAAAAAGGACTGACGAGGCCGTGTTGTGATTTATTGTACCCTTTAAAGGAAGTACTTGTAATCTTGATTTATTCCTTCCCTAGTTTCTATGCTAAAGACAACCTTAATTAAGTCATTTGCAAATCTACCAACAAAGAGGTGATTTATGCGTGTAACTTTAGGCTGTCATTAATTCACTACACTTTGTATTAAAACCTCAAATCTTTGACATTAATATGCAATAGAATATTCATAATGTTTCCATAATAAGGCATTAAAAAATATGACGCTATCTGCAAATAAATCTAAGCATTTTTCAAAAAAAAACATGTTTAACGCCCAGCAATAAAGGCGAATGCCCACGAAACACAAAACGATTTATCTCGGCAACCGATCGGAATTTTAAATACCAAACCCCAGAAGAAAAGAATCATAATAGCGTGTAGTTATGAAAGGAAAAAAAATTGTTTAATAATCATACAAGCGAAAATATTTAATAACAATTCAGCGGATTCAATCAAAATGCCATTCATGATGGGGATGTGATATCAATCTCTTTTTTTTTGTGCGCACAAACACAACACTTTATCCAACACTAATCACAGTATACGTGCCTGGAAATTAAGTCTTCAAGCCTAGTACCCTAGTTAATTAGGCACAGCAGATATTAAGCTTTTTTCTAGCGCGCTAACAGAGGAAAAAGTAGCCGCTTTACGCGGCAAAAACTCGTTAACATAAATTTCAATAAATCGATCTCGATATCTTGTGATCTGCTGACGGTTTTTGCTTTCATCCGCGGCTTTGAACAATTGGTCTTGCGCGTGGAATTTAGCGTCGGTAAAGTTCCCAGTAGTCCAGAGGTTGGTCAAAATGATAAAGATCATCGGAACATCATCGCACGAAGGCAACCAACTCTGGATGAAGCTAGAGCACGCATGTGTGGATCGGTTACTGTTGGCGAATCTAGGCTAAAGATAGCATCTAAAGTGGTCATAAAGTTGCAGTTATTGGGAGGAAAAAACTTATGTGTGAGAGCTGAAAACTAAATGGATCAGTGTTTGTTTTAGGCTTGGAATTTATGACATGGAAGTGGCTGACACTCCACTTTCCATATACCATGAGTATAGGTTTACTTTACCGTCTACAAGTCGCATAGGGGTCAAGAGCTCTTAACTCTTTTTTTTTCCCAGAATCTCATTGCACGATTTGAACTCTAAACCTTGTTTTGCCATAACTGCCATCGATGACAGAAATTTCGCAACCCCAATAATAGACACATCATACGAGAAGGTAAGTGTGCCTCCCCCTATCACCCATGCTTACAGCACGCTATCGATCATTTTAACATCTGCAACAAGGCCTCAGAAATCTCCACGATTGTATATTTAACAAGCGATGGAGTGGGATCACAAAGCGTGTCAAAAGTGTGGGTTGATCTGCATACTCCAGGTCTGCGCGTTCCCCACATGTGACACCTCGTCGCGAGTGCGCAGTAAATTAAGTCCAAAATTACCATGTTGTCGTCGTCATCGATAGCTTGCAAACCAGCCAGAAATTAGCGAACGCGCCACATTGGCATGTGAGTTATTGAATGTGTGCGCTCGATTAGTGCGATTAGGTGGCTTATAATACACTTCCAGCTCTCAGGCCTTAAGCGCCTTTCGAGCTGCAATTATGCCTTTCCTGTCGCGCATTGGTTGTCACACTCTTTTGGAGGTGTTTTGTAAAAAAAAATAACACTGGAAAAAAATCCAATGCAGATACCTGCATTTTCGCAATAAACTGGCGACTATAGGTACACAGGAGAATGCTAATGATATGCCACGAAAATGTTGTAATGGATAATGGCTCATTGTTGAAAGATTGTCTGTGTTGTGTTATGCTATCACCCCCTTCTGGATGCTCCTCCTCCTCCCAGGAAAGTGCAAATTAAGCCACCATTGTGCCAGTAGAGTGTTGTTCTGGAAAAGAATTATGTTTACTTGCGATAGTTTATTGCGTAAAGAAATGACGACGTTGATGGGATTTTAATTCCGTGTGCATAGAGTTACAGGCGGTGTCAGGAAAATAAAAGGGACATAAATCACTTGTTGTACAGGATGTTTCACTTAGCATTAAACATTATGTGGAGCAGGATACGTCAACACGGCTACTTTGTCAAGTGGAAAAAGATATTGCATGGGCGCTTCAGACCTGAACGTTGTGGCTTATGTGGCCTATGAGGTACAGTACGGAATGAACATTGTCATGCAACGCACGTATGTTTTTGTTTCAAGGTTGTCTCTCTATTCCATAGAATGACAATTTCAACACCATAAAGGTGTCACAAGGCTAGAGTACATCAATAAGTGATTAAACTCGCCGGCCGTGAACATTCAGTCCTTTTATTAACGTGTCGTGCTTCAAAATTTGCCAAGAAGCTGTCGTACGTTTAAAGTGAAGTCCTCTATGCCAATAAGCCTGATTTTGATAGTCAGAAAAAGTTATCCTTTCACATAAATTCACTGTTATCCATGGCTGATTTGTGCAGTCGGTTTTCTCTCTCTAAAAATATCTACCATTGTGGCATGACTCTAGAAAGGAATTAACCAAATAGACTTGCCCACACCAGAGGCAGAATTTTTTATAAATTGCATTAGTTTTTCTCTTCGGAAAATACGGTGACACACTATTCGCAGTGGTATATAGATTTTAAGTTAAGAGTGAAAGAGATCGATGCCAGAAGTTATCAACAAAAAGATCCACTTCGCACTCATCCTAAGTACCTATGTCAAAAGCTTATACGCCACATTACAAATCCTTAGACTTAGAGGTTAAATGTATCTTATGTTTTTGATCAAATACGCGAATGATATGAAAGAAAACTCTCTTGTTACGGTGATCTAATAGCAGCTGATCGTGTCTTCTCACTAAAAGCAAGATTGGTGCTTTTAGTGAGAAGACACAAAAGCAAATACCATTTGACAGTGCTGGTGGCTGTATGTTACATCTTCAATAACATCATAAATACGTCCAGAAGTGAAGTTCTAAACGTTTACATAAGGATGGTACGTATATCAACCCTGCGTATATTGGCGGATAGGGGAACGTATATAAGCTTAAATATAGGACAATATGTTACCAAGTTGGTAAGGCTTTAACAAAGCTACATGAGAGCACAATAGTTCCCCAGAGCGCCATCCTTGGCTCTTGACATTTAATTTTTTTTTCGGTTATATTTTCATTAAGCTCGAGATCCAAAAATCATAACAGGGTATCTGAGGGGTATTTGCAAACTACTGAGAAAAACATCTTCACGACCTTGGCCTCTCTCGTCTATTATTCGGTCCTCTTTCAACTTAGGAAGAATATTCTCGGTAAAAAAATTCTATCTTCGCCAAACCTTTTTTTTTTTAATTCTTCTCTTAGGAAAGGCGAACCTATAGCACTAAACCAGTGCCCCGAGATATGAGGAGATATTTTATACTTTATTTTTTTTTTTTAGTTTGTAGTTTATATGTGCTAGGAAATATGTATGTAGGGAGAGAATTCCAAAGAGTGCTTGTTCTATAGAAGAAAGAATTTTGAAACAGAGTAGTGCGAGTGTTTACTATTTAAAACCTAGTCAAGATACTTCCAGCCAAAAGCATTGGTCTTCCTGAGAGCACAGTGTTAGGAGGGCCAGGAAGGCTCTCCCGATTTATTACCTCACTAGGTACGAAAGACATTCAAATTTTGTTTGGTGTGCGCGAATAGCGTTTGGCGGTTGACTGACGACGCCGCGCCGTCCGAAGCTGAGCAAAGCCCAGCTCTATGAAATTTGTGGACCACATCGAAATCGAAGAGATACTCAGTGCCCTTAGTCTTAGAATCAGATGCACATTACCGACGGCCAACGTTGGGCCCAAACCCACAACCCTGAGATAAAGAGTCTTATGCGCTCGAACTAAAATTGCCCGAGCATGAGGTTATTGAAAGGTCTTGTTAGGATAGATAATGCTTAGTTAGCATGGTTTTGATACCTACACTGTGATTGTACGTTCAGCGGCATGAATGCAGCTTAAAGTAATAGAATAAAGCTAGCTAAATTAGAGTAAGAAACTTTTCAAAATCGAGCTTGTCCTCGTTATTTACTGCTCTGAAAAAAATGGATCACCAGTATACTTGCTCACACTAACCACTACGCTGGGGTGCCGTGGCGTAGTGGTTAGTGTGTGTGCTTACTACGCCGGAGGTCTGGGTTCGAATCCTGCCATTGTCACCTGAAAAAAAAGACTTGTTCTTTTTCACGGTCCCCACCTCCGCGAGGGTTTGACAAGCCCTCCGAGAGTATCAATTGTCTTGAAAAACTTGTCAAAGTGCCGTTCGGATTCGGTAAAAAATTGTAGGTCCCCTTGTATGTGAAGAAATCAACACACACAGCATACATTGTTGAGAAGTTGGCCCTGGTTCACCTCGAGCTGTTGCGCCACTCTATTGTATACTTGCTAGGAAATATGCATGTTTACATAACATATCAGCTCTTTTCCCCTAAACAATCTTTACTGCAAAAAACAAATATTTGAGAAGACAATAATATTTTTAAAAATGTTTACAGCAACAAGTCGTTCTCCCCTTTGCCAAACAAAGTAAATGTTCCCATGGAAAGAAAAAATTTATTTTTCAAAAATAGCTTTTTTCAAGCACTTGAATTGTTTCCAACAAATGCATTCTGTTTGAACCCAAATATAAAAATGCGAACACCTAAATGTTTGCAAACAACAAAGGAAATATCTTTGGACTCAAACAATTCATTCTTTTGCGTTCAAATCTGACCCATAAACGAACGCGATAAACACTTTGGTGTTTGAAAGATATGAGAGAAACAGTTTACTTATTTAAAGCAAGTTATTTGCTACTTTTTACAAGTAATCGCCTCCAAACACTTTATTGTTTGTGACAATTTTTTTTTAGTTTATTAGCAATTTTTTCCTTAACATTCTTTTTTATTCCAATATTTTAATAATTAGCCACAGAAGAAAGGTCTGAGTAAAGTAAAGCGTGAAAGAAAAAGTTTTGAGCAAGAGATATTGGGTAGGTTAAGCTGCGAACACTTACTCTGTGCGTTGAACCAGATTGTTTTACCACAAGCTTCCTGACAGTTTTGATCTTCAGATAAGTCGCCCCGTGGGCTTGCCTGTATCCATACACGCTCCAGAATAAGCAAAATTGAAAGATTTACTTTAAGGTGGTCATGAGTCCCTACATGCAGAGTGGTATAGCGTATAGAGCTTTTCTATTTCAATAATTTGTGTCTATTTAAAGCCTGAGTGCTGCAGTACCTCGTTCTATCTTATTCGTTAAGTATCCTTATTACGATGTTTTTAATAGGCGGATGCGAAAATAACTAAAATTTATAAGATAATATCTTTTTATTAAGACTCTTTGAATCCTATTTTTTTTTTAAGCGAAAGTCTTAAAGGTCCTTTATTAATTTCAGTAAAATCAAAATCGGCTGATCAAGATAAGTGAACTCGGAATATATAACCTACTTTGAAGGGATCTTTAAACAGTTTTACTAGTTTCGCGAAAGGTTGCTAAAAAGCCAATGTACTGAGTCTACTGCCCTTTTATCTGAGAAATACATACACGTCTTTAAGTGCCTACCGTATGAGACCAGATAGCACATGTAAATAAATCCGCGCGTGCTGCAATAAACATTTTGTTAATTTGCTTTTTAAGTACAAACTGGCGAACTGGCTACCTCAAATAAATCTTTAAACAAAAGAGTAATGCCAAGATAAAAATATAATTAAGATTGAAGATACATGTAAAGTACGAAAAACGCAAATACTTAAAATTGTTAATACCTCCTTAGCCCCATAAACCATGACATCACTTACATAACAGCAAACCAAACATTGTTAATCGTGACATTATCGTGACCCTACCACAAACTCCAACACAAGATTAATAAATCTCATGACTTTATAAAAAATTAATAAAAAATGAAAAGTTCATTCATTCGTGCAATTAGGGGCAATCGATTAGTCAATGTTCAAGCAGCAAAACTTTAACTCATCCGTCCGCAAAAAAAGGGGAAATTCCTTTTATCTGTCCGATCCGGGAGACGAACGACGATCATTTTGGCGTTGCGGTTACCAAACCAAAGTTGCATTAGGCCTAAATGATTAACCTGTCTCAATTAGAGTCGGTCCTTGCCGCACACAAAAGAATTACCATCTCGATGTTCAAGCATTAATTTTGCATTTACATCCACTTTGCATGCTGTGTTGCTGCCCAAAAAGGTGATCAATTTTAATTGAGATACTTAACGGTTGCGCTCATAAAAGCATCATCGGAATATGCCCAAAGTTGTCTCCCTTTTTTGTCCCTCATTTTGACAAGTGAAGACTTAAGAAGCATAAATGATCAAGAGATGTATAAAGCCTTTATCAATTTTTCATTTAAAGACATTTAATTTAATTCCTCATCTTTGACTTTCTCTTTTCAGAATAAAGTCGGCGAATGGCAATGGTAAGTTGGAAGTAATCTTGAAGGGTATTATAAGATTGTTGTTGCATTAAGGTTTATACTTGGGAATGACATGCACAAGCTCCTTGCACATTGAAACAAGCATACTAAGTAGCATGTTGCTATGATGTTGCAGTTTTTATCGTTTGAGTATTTTCGTCCTTCTCTATTAATAATTCGGCACTTTACTTCATTAAGTCTTTGAACATGTTAAATGGCTAGGAACAGTAGATACTCAATTGCGACGTACATTTTTTTTTCCGAATTCGAAGCGCCACGACAAGAACAACGACGGGCCGACCGTCCTCTCCTGACGACGCACGGTATGCTCCTGCTTCAAGTTTGCGTGAAATTACCTTATGAAACTAATTTCACACCCAATGCTAGCGGGTGGAGGTCGATCTCCATTTATCTCAAAACAACGCGCAACACTCCTTAACCTACAAAAGACGTAAGCATGGAGTCTTCCTCGTGTGCCAGCAGCTTTGCAAAAAAAAAAAAAGGAAAAACATTTTCAAGTCATAATTTAGTGAAAGTAGCTGTTGCAGCCAAAAGACACGATGCCGACTACACTCACTCCCTCCTCCCACACCAGCGCTTACCATGTGTGATCTTGCTTCACGTGAAGCCGTAGTGTTCACACATCTCGATACGAAGGAATATAAATTTCGTCCGCGACGGCAACGACGAGGTATCCACAACGACTTGGATGTTCCGTCGAACAATTTAATTAAATGGTCCATGGAATCGAGACTATTTGCGGAACAAGTACATGGTCGATGTGGTTTCTGGAACCGTATGTTTGAGCAAGTTAAAAACAAAGGCAAAGACTTCGAAGAAAGACGAAGGAAGGCACTCATGGGATTACTTTATCCTCGAGGCACTCGGCGGGAAGTACATTCATATGAACGCTGAGTATACTAAAAATGTTCAAAAGATGTTTGCCAAAACAGTTTACGACACTTTTATGAAGCGCTTTCTTTTTGTTCTGTTCTAATTCCGCGGACAGGGAACATTGTTCCCATATCATAACTTCTTGGACAAGTCGCTCTTATTCCTTGCTTCATGCTCAACCAGTTTTATTTCGCGGCATAGAGCTAGGGGTGAGTCCTCCTTAGATCTCACTTTTAATTAAAAGCGGTAGAATATCGTAAAACTTTAACAATATCGGGCAATAGAGCTGTTTTACCAAAACATTTAAACTTCACTTGTCCCTTTTATGAAATACGTTCTTGAAATATGACAGTTTCGAGTCTTTTTGTCTTCACGACTTAAGCAAAAAATCGAGAAGCCCTAATAGGGAAGCAGACTTGCAATAAGTTAGGAAGGCTTCAAGAACCGGCTAAAAGAAAGCTTGCCGTAAAAAAATTATTGAATATCGGAAAACTTCGAAAACAATTATAATAGTCTCAGCGTTTTAAGTGGTAATCAGGTTCAAAATCTGAAACTTGAAGTACTCGGTCTTATTAGAAATAGTTTTTTATACGCAAACTTGCACTATCCCAAAACCTATTTTGTACCTAGCCCATGCATACTCTTAAGAATAATCCTCTAGAAACGTCAAAATAGCTCTCATAAGACTCTTATGACGCTCGTGATACTCTCAAAGCACAAGCTCTTGTAAAAGGGTCTACTAATGATCTTGTAGCACTTTTCAAGGAGTATTACTCTTATAGCGCCTAATTCTTATAACAAGAGTATATTTAAACTCTTAACACTTAAACTCTGCAAGAGTAGTAGTTTTATAAAAGTTAATTAGTCTTATCATTATTTTTGAGCCCTTTATTTTTTTAGAAGCAAAATGCTTTTTGTTATATTTGTTATATTTTTAACCGGCTCTAAGTTTTAGTCTTTTTTTAAAACCTGTTTGAAAAGAAAGTAATTGTGATGCCCATAACGCGATATAAAAATAATCGTGCAAACAGATTTTCATTGTTTTAAAAGTGTCTTGTTCACTTTTCATCTTAATGTTCTTATGAAAATATACGAAAAATATTTTTCGCGGCATTATACTTTCCTGTCTTTTTGGCAGAGGTAACAAAGAGATCTCAGGTCTTACAAAAAGAGTTATGATTTGCTAAACAGAGTTTATTAGCTCTGACAACCATAGTAGACGATTGCTAAGAAGACTTAACTAGCTCCTATAAGAAGCCATTTAACGCTTTAAGACTCTCGTATAGCTTTACTCTTGGACATAACTTTTATAAGGCTCTTGCAGAGTCTTAAAAGGGCAAAGAATGAAGTTGGCCCTAAGCCTGGGCTAAGGAGGGTCAGCAGCAGGCTCCCTACACAGTAAATTAGGCAAAACACAGTTTTTCACGTAATCGAGATTTTCACGTTCTTTCCATATTTTTTCTGTTTTTTTTTCAGATTTTCGTTTCGTAATTTTCGTCCTTTAAGTCTTTTGTTTAATTGACACTTTTTTTCTAGAGTTTTTTTTTTTCTTCAACTGCCTCGATAAAATTACATTCAGGTTAAACACTAAAGTGACTGTGTCATTGGCACCTGGGCGCAACCCTGATATGAGTCCTTAGTGGGTTCGACTTGAAGACTATGCGGGCAGCCAAGAGCCTCGATCTCTGAAGAGGCATCCCATTGATACTAACTTGAACTTTTCCCGCGGTAGTTATCGAATGTATTTATATATGTATTGTAATAAACTTGGGATCAAAATGGAATGTGGTTTTGAAAAAAGGCTTGTTTGCTCGTCCCGCTTTCTTCTCAAAAAAAAAGGTCTCGTAGATCTTCTAAACCTATATCTCAGATCGACGTCAACAATTCCTTAACCTTATGGTCATGTTTTTAAGGGCGACCTTCTTTCAGTCGCAGCATCCAGGTGTATTCATTCATTAGTAAAAAAGGTGGAATTATAGTAAAAATTTCTCTTAATTGGCATTTTCGTAGCGTCATAGTTCGAATCTACCCACACTTCGCTATAACAGGAAGTCGATGAGGATACTTTTAATTACTGACTTAGAAAGAAGCAAGAAAAAGATAAAATCAAGAGTTCGTTGATCAGTCGCATTTGTAAGTGATCTCGTTATATGCAGTATTCCATATCGTGAAAATTGGATGACCAATGTGGTAAAGTTTACGGTCCCACCTAAGCGAGGGTCTGACAAACCCTTCGAGAGTATAATTTGTCATGAAAGACCGCTCAACTCGCCGTTCGGAATCGGTGTAAGAAACTGTACGTTCCCTCCATGTGTGTAAGAACACCTTAAAACGCATACAGCATGCTTGGATATGAGAGGTCTCTGAGCTTTTCTGCGCTGCAATTGCAAGCAAGTCTTTTCTTATCTCATATGTATTTGCAAAATTGTGAAATGGTTCGGTTGATTTCCAACTCAGGTTAAGTCTTACAACAAAAGCCGGTCTTAGGTTTCAACATGGTACCTAGATGGCACATGGCTTCACGGTTGTAGAAAAAGAAGTCTACGAATCTTTTGTAATGCAATGAATCCTTTTGGTAATGCAAAAGGATCAATATAGAATTTTTTTTAACCCAATTTGTGTATTATTAAATTATGGCTACACAAGCCATATTGTGGAAGACGAGTTCCATGAATTTTTTGGTTTATTAATAGAGACAATTATTATTCGCCGACTTTAATGCAAGACGTTCCTCACAAGGACGTTTTCCATCTACAGCTTGGAAAATGTCTTTTTTGAATTGTTGCAACAGAAAATCCACATTGTATTTTCGAAAAGGTGACTAAGTTTTAAACAAGCATTATACAATAGTCCCACTCAATAACAGTGTGTCACTTGACAGCAACTGTGGCTCAAATGTCATTTTTATCTTGTTCGAATTTCAAAACTCAACCACCACCAGGCTATTTTCCTCTCTTAGAAAAGAGAAACTTAAGTATACCGACCTTCTGCAAGTATCAATTCAAACTGGACAGCAATGTCCATATCAATAAACATGTCGCATATTCCCCTGATTATCTTGTTCCTCTTAAGTAGCAACAAGAAACGTTTCATTAACGTAACAACATTTTCTAATTAAACGGCAGAAAACCTCTGACACTATGTGTAAAACACACCAGTATCTCATTCTGATTTTCTGAGTGAACAAATCACACATAAGTGTTTCACTAAAAACCAAGGATTTAACAGTCGATTCGTACTTCGCAGTATGGTAAGTGTTTAATCTGTGGCAATAACACCACCGTTAATTCATATGGATAAAATCTTATCCACACTTTCGGCCTGGCTTATGCCTGTCTCACACAACTGCGCTATCGGCTTTCATGTCGTGTATACGGGTATGTCTTGGCCTGCGCAGAAAATGTATCAACAGCTGCCACTTTAATCTGGAAAACAACATTAGAAGTGTGTGCATATGCCCGCAGCCAGCTTTACACGCTTTGCCTTCATTACGCCATTAAAGCAAATGCACCGCATTAAGGTATCTCAGGTAAATGTACAAAAAAGTACCTTCCCACCATAAGCCAACAAAAAAGTCGAAAGGCTTATCATGTTTTTGACACATTGCTACGAATTGGCCATTTTCAATGATCGTAAATTTTCCTAACTTACATTATCCAAGTTTTCGGTGGACACTTGAAGTTGAAACCGATGTAAAGCTGATGGCGCAGGTCTCTGAGGTTTTCCCAATATGGAATGACGTTTAAACTTTTTTGCCCAAAGAAACCATATGAAGTGGCACATATTAGATTGGGGCCTTTTTAAGCCGATAATTGTCCGGTTCGTTAGGACGTGGATTGGTTGTGTGAATTTTGGAGCAAGGACTACTTTTTCACGTATCATGTTAAAGAGACACACTTGCTGCAACGTTGGGGCTACACATTGTCTGGAAAGGTCACTTTAACTTGCTGTAATTAAATAGCTTTCATTGGATAGCCCGGTGCTCCAGGAAGCACTGTCTCTACTTCGTCGATACATCAAGACACATTCCAATGAGCACGTGATAGAAAGTTAACAACAACGTCGGGTGGACTTGGGAAAAAGTCCCCAAAGCAAGAAGTTCAAAAAACGTTTCAGTTACGACATTTCCTCGATACCCTGCGTGTTTCCGTGATGTCGTCAAGCCAATGCAATGTACGCCGGCGGAACGCAACTGAAACCACACACTGCATCATTATAACCAATTGGCCATTGCGCGCGCGCATGTCGATCCGACGACGGATGAACTATTATCGCCCTCTTGAATGACCATTGAACCATCAGTGAGCAGGATAGATGCAGCTTTTAATGCTTAATTGCGAGGCCCCAACGCCAGGCCATTGAACACGCTTTTGTGTAAATTGGAATTTTCGTTTCGTGTTCGCACCGGGGACACTCTCCACACTCCATCCCCATCAGGAACACCTCGTCCTCGTCGGAAAAACGAAAAACTTTCGACCACGAACTTTCGATAGTGGGCTGAGAAGAGGTTCGTTTTTTGTTGGCCATGTCGTCGATTTGTTGCGACTTGAGTAGGTAAAGTAAGTAGCTGTATCCGATGTTGCTGGCCGGAGTTGTCGCCGTGGTGGTGTTCCTTGTTCACATGAGGAATGTGGGACCGAGTACAATCACAGTCCCAAGACAAACATGACTAATAGGATTAGTATAGGCAAGAATACCATATTCCTTCGACATTGTCGATTGTTTTGTGACCTTTGGTGAAGCGCTAACTGCCACAGCAGTAGTTTGGCTCATTCGTCTCTGTCGACGAAGCGACGGTGCGCGGTGTCAATGGCTTCCGTGATGGCTGTGCATAGATTCTCATGTGAACTCACGCCGCCGTGACAGACGCAAACACTATACCAATTAGAGCAAAGCTCCGGCCGGGGATGATGTGATGACTAAAGCGCGCGCCTAATTAACGAGGCTCTAGTGGCAATACTATAGCTTCTTATGCCGTCCAGGAGTGTCGTTGTTCGCTGCAATTAGTGGATGAGTGTCGAGTGTGGGCGTCAACCAGATTCACGCATGCACGACTTTGCCATATGGTAATTTGTCCCGCTGCAAATAGCGAACCATTCAGCTCTATAGGGATTATCCATCAATTAGTCTCGGCCAGCAATCTTCTTTGCATAAATCAAATTGGGGACAAATTAAAATGTCGGAGGAGGATGGCTAAACCCGGATACCAGGAAAAGTCAGTGATTAGGTGAAATTCTCTAAGCAGATGCACGAAATCCATGGAACGACAACGACATCAGCTTCAGCGACGACCGACGACGGGCTTTCTGATGCATTGTTTTTGTTGCTCCTTTCATCCGTGAACATGAGCACGCCATGTGTTTGGGAGATTCATGTATTCACCTCCTCCGAGCGTGGTCCACACGATTAAGTTGCAGTGTAGGAGGATTTGTTGGATGGCTTCTGCATTAGCTCTCAAGGGGATTTCAGGTGCGCACAAATGAGATGATTTCTAATTGCTGGCCTACAAAGCTGTAAGGCAATCTTCCTAAGCTCGTACAATGAGGTAACGCGGAGAGTAGGACAAGCGCAGAGACTATATATACACGACTAAGCCAAGAAGAATGCTCACCTTACCATATTAGTTTTCAGATCAATGCTCCAAGACCTCTGGGTGGCTTTGTGTTCTACTTGGGACGTTCGTTATAGCTTCGTTACCGATTGTCCTGATTCTTGAGTTGAGATTAGGTTCAAGTTAAATTGCACCAAGGCAGCCAAGGCGCAATGGTAATAGAATCACCACCAATCGAGAACATAACGAAGAAGAAGTGTATATGTTGGCAAAGAGTGTATAGAAATGTTACGTTTGGCTTGATTGAGTACATTGCTGATGAGACTATTGGGAATTCAATTTCAGAGGATGTTTTTGTGCGAGGAAATAACATCGAATCTTTGTTTTCGTTTTTTTAGTTCGAATTTCAAAAGTGTAATGTTAAGAGCCTTTCAATCTGATGGCAATTTTAAAATCTGAACAATTCCAATTGTATTTCTACCCGAGGTTAGGCGTAATGGATTTTGTGTTGCTAGCTAAAGTGTGCATTGCCAATAGACTTTACGCTAGATATTTACCCACCACATTAGAATTCATCTAGCTTCGGGATTATGCAATACACAGACCTTGTTAAGTGCATCTACTCTAAAACACTGCGGTGAAGAAGAATTCGAATTATGGAAAGGGACAGTA
This sequence comes from Neoascia interrupta, assembly GCA_947623515.1. Classification (NCBI taxonomy): domain Eukaryota; kingdom Metazoa; phylum Arthropoda; class Insecta; order Diptera; family Syrphidae; genus Neoascia; species Neoascia interrupta. The sequence continues at coordinate 215,581,623 of OX392463.1, read as the reverse complement.
AGAAAGGCACAGCCTCTATATGTGCCACATAAGTGTCACCACAGGTCAGCCTATTGCAAAACCAAGTGGAATTTCGAGTTAGGCCACTTTTATTCTATGGGTGCGAAGTGTCAAAAACCAGCAGGACTTCGGTTTGCATTCCAGCACGCTTGAAGGCGTCCTGCGAAATAAAATATAGAGCTTATTACATAAACCATTCAAAGATGTGCAATATCCTGCCAATATCAGTTTTTCCTATATGTAATAGTCCACACTACCTGCCAAGTCCCCCAATAATCCTTCGTTGACGAGTGTATTTAAAATCCAGAAAAAAGTTGCATTGGTTTCAGAAGTATAATGTCGCCAGCATACTCAAAGAAGTGGAGATCCAATTGGGCTGGAATGGGTAACAATTGGGTAAAAATTTCTTTTCGAACTGAAAAATCTTTATAAAACCGAGAGAAGAAGGCCTTTTCAAAATATCTGTTGACTCAGTTCTAGTAGCTGACACTAAAGTATATAATGTAAGCATGTGAAAAGACCCCCCTTTAATTAAGACCTTTTTCGTTGCAGCCCTGGGAAGGGTAAACTTTGAGAAGGAAGCAAAAAAGCAAGCTTTTATAGAAGTTTCGATGAAAGAAGAGAGTTGTCTGCACCAAACAAAATATTAAAAAAAACTCGGGAACCAGCTTTAAAACCATGGCTAATCGTTGCCGCCTGAAATTGTATTAGTGCGAGTTTAGGTTAAGTTATGTTAGTTAGCTGCTCACTTAGACAGTTGGGTCCATTGTATCCATTTGGGAACCTTCTTGACACCTGAAAAGAAAACAGAAATAAAGCGCTGTTATAGAAGCTCAGAGTGCCACCCTCTTGGACCCATCCGGATTTGTATACAAATCTTACTTAGATCTGCGGGCTCGTTGAAAAAGTATCTGTCGAGGGTATTGCCTGATGCTGTATATGGCTGGGCATTCGCATAGCTGGTGACGAACCCGCTCAGCGTGTAGACCTACGGCGCAGTGCCCCGTGAGGATTCCTGTGAGCATTTGGATATCCCTGCGGGCTAATCCGACCATAAATAGTGATCTCTTTTTTTAACCGCTGGCCATAACTCCCTTGTGTGTCTGCACGTTTCAACTTCTGTCCAACGTCAAGGACTCAATTTCTATCCTGCGTGCTATCGAACTCGACGGAATTCTTATTGATTTAAGGGCTAGAGATCCATTAATTTCTGACCCAGATCTCGCAAGCTTGTCCGCTTCTTCGTTTTTCGCGATATCGGTATAACCTGGCACCCAACACTGCAGTAACGGTCATAACTCGTCCAGAATTTCTCTGCATAATTTCACAGCCCTTGACTTCACTTTATCTGATTCCATGGCTATAATTGCCGCTTGGCTATCAGAGTACATAGTGATGGGTTTGTTTACGGGCCTGTGTTTCTTCAGCTCAGTGGCAGCTTGGATAATGGTTGCCAGCTCCGCCTGAAAAATACTGCAGTCGTGACTGATCCGGAAAGATTTGCTTAGCCCCAGAGCTTCACAGAAGATGCATGCGCGCCCCGGCTCAGACGCCCATCTCAGAACCGTCAGTATAGGTATACGGCAATCTCGAGTTTAAAGACACCTTAAGTACCCAGCCCAAAATATCAGTTTTAACCCCTTTTTTGATAAAGCTTTTAAGCTAATCTTTAAAATATTGATAAAGCCTTCTGCATAACAGCTCTTGACACCGCTATTGCCCACTTTTTTCTGTAACTTCAAAAACTCATTTCAGATTCTTAAAAACGTTTTGATAACTATTAGCTGGTAGACCTAATTTAGCTGTAGTTTGGAATCTGCAAGAAGCAAGTACAGGGCATTACGAATGGGTGCTCAAAAGCTTGTGGTGCTGTGACCTAGTTGAAAGATGTTGTATTTTTTGCTGTTTAGCCAGTAAAATTTTGAGGTCTTGTATCCTAGTATTTTTTATGGATCATGTAAACTATTTCGCAGGCTATTCGACGTCTGTGTAGAGGTGGTGAAGGTATAGCCATTTATATGATGGTAAACATTCGCCCTAATATAATTATAACGTCAAGTGGGAAAGAAGTCCCTATAAAGAAAGTTGTGCTCCTCATTTGGCTTTTGTGTCATCCTTTTCGCTACCCTTCTTTGACAATTTTAACAATTTTGTTTGGGGACCGTAGCATTTATTTATTTTGGAAACATTTTCAGACAGTCTTGAGTCTGTAGCTTAAGCCTCTCTGTGATTTTAGCTCTGCCGAATCTGACAATTTTCATTATGTTGAGATTTCTGTAATTAAATTTTACCCTGTAATTCTGTAATTTAAATTTAAAATTGCGGATTCTTTTAAAAGGGCGCGTTAGCCCTACTACACTTACCGCTATTCTACTGCTACTGTGGATTGTTAGCCCACCATTCTCTTTACAGGATTATAATTTTGGAATTTTTTTTTAAACTTCAAAATTCTCGAGGCCAGTCAGAGGCGAGTCAGATCTCTGATCAGATCTTCTTCGGTAAATTTAGATTTCATTTAAGCTCTCCTCTTAATAGCGTTGATGGCTTAGGAGCCTCGTTGCTGCAGATTTGTGTAAAGCTGCGGAAGATTTACTTAGACTCCGATGCTGATCATTTCAGTGGTTCTCCCTCTCATCAATCCTATGGAAACACTTGACTTTGTATTTTGTTGAGTTTGTCTATAAAGTCCCACTTTTTCCACGAAAGGAGGGAATTAACATACAAAAATTATTGATCCGATAATATGAGTACCGATTTACAGGATCGTTTAGGAAGAACGAGCAGTCTTAGGAACTACAATGCAGCTTCTTTGAATCAATTCAACTATCTTACTCCCCGAAACTTAAGCCCATCTTTGATTTCAATAGGAGTCACCTAAATTTTCAGGGTTTGAAGCTTATTCAATGTTTTTCTATAGGAGTCACCTAAATTTTCAGGGTTTGAAGCTTATTCAATATTTTTCTAGTAAAACTGTAACCTGGATCTAAGAAGAAGACATTTCTGTTAGTCTGTACAACAGCAAATAGGATCCTGATCGGAGTTAGACTGAAGACTAGCTTGTCTTCGAAGCTTGGCAAAGATTTAGTTATAAAATAAGATCAAAACCCGTTAAACACGTCTTTTTCTTAAAGACCGCAAATGGGCTGCTCGGAAACGGGTGTAGTTAAGTATCAACATTTGATTAAATGGAAAAATGTAAGTACTTTTCTTAAATTAATCTTAAAAAAGATTTCTTTTTGGAAGTGGAAAAGTTCCTAAGCTATCCTTAAGATGTCCCGACACCTCAAAGGCATATATAGTGAAGCATACATGAATTTCCCTCTTATCTTTAGTGTAACAAATATCCTTATTCAAACCCCAATGATCCCCGATATAACAACATAAATTATAAACTAATAACAAGCGATTAAACAAATTAATATTCATTCGCCACAAAAGACCTTTCACGTTACTCGCATACCGCGATGGTCTTTAGTCCTTAAAAAAAGGCAGAAACAAAAAATTAATTATATTAAAACTGACACAATCAGCAGCATAATCGGCGTCTAATGAATGTTCCACTTAAAAACTCAGGGCACAGCCATGAAGCAAAACCGAGGACGGCTTTTCACAGATAAACGTGTTCGTCTAGGAGGCAACTGCAGCTCACCCAGGCAGCCAATTCAAATTTGCACTGCTGGTCCGTGCAGAAACCTATTAACGTTGTGTGGTGCCTGCATGTTGTGCGCTGGCGCAAACACACTCGGCTTAGTGGCCAAAAGGTCGTTCCAATTTCACACGAACAAGTATTTGCAATCCCAGCAAGTTGGATATTCGCCTTTCAACCGGCTGGCTGCTGCTGTGTTGCTTCTGACAGCAAAACTTTGCTATTAGTTTACGTGATAAGAGAATATTGATAAGGTACATAGAGCTTGCAGCTACTACCATGTCGTGACATAAGTGCCTACTGCCTGTCAGATATAGGAGCAGGAAATATGTTCTCGTCTGGTGTTTTCTTACATGATCCCATAGGCTGGTCAATACGAACATATCACACATTCGAGGCAGACACTTTCGTGCAAGGATTAGTCATATTTATTTTACGGACATTTTATGGCTGCTCCAGTTGTAGCCGCTTTATGTTGACAACTTTGTTTTATGACGGACACCGACCTATTTGTCGCGGTCTGATGATGGAGCAATAAACCCGCCAGCCCCTGCGCTATTGTTTTGCTTTACTCTGGCATTTGCATAGGAAATTTATAGCCACTTTGGTGGTCTATTATTCATTCCATTCAAAAGATACTTGGCATTGTCATACAAGAGTGGTTATTCCAAGTCATATGGAGTAGGGTGAAAGGTGCTACAGAAAATAGTGAAACGGTGGAATGCCCCCACCGCCGGGAGAACATTCAAATTGAGTCGTGAAAAATCTGCAGACACATGAATTTTGGTTTTGAAATTCGAGCTCCCCCAAGGGTGAAGGAAGCGAATATGTGTCAAAGCACGGATTTAATTCACTTTTGGCAGACTGTGGGTTTTATTTTTAGTGGACTCGTGTAGGAAGCCAATCAGCCCATTTTTACCTTTTCTTTCTTTGCCTGCCATATAATCTTATCTTCTGTACCGATAGATTTCATCACGCTCCCGTTCCTTATGACACATGGTTACAAATATTTCTTTCCATTCCAGGAGGTCGCCCCCTACCTTGGTGGTGTCGAAACAGCCGCGCCGGCACCAATGGCCGCTCTTCGATGTCGGCCAAGCACCCAGCAGACAGTATACGGAGGCCCACGAGTAACTCCGGTGTCTGGACATGGCTAAGTAACCGAAGATCATCGGCTGGTCCCGATCAAATCGGGCCACCGTCCTCGTCACCGGCAGAGAACCATTACACCCACATGGACGACGCATACAGCCCGGTAGGCGTGGGAGAAGCTCTCTACGCAGAGTTGGATCGGGAATCTGTGCGATCAGCAAACCCATCGTATCAGAACACCGCTTACAGTCAGTGCGGTGAGGTAAGTCTCTCAGATCAATCGCCTTAAAACTTAACTAAAAATAAACTTCCTCCTAGAAGTACAACTTCCAAGCGCACGACCAGGACATTCCAATGGTTGTGTCATCAGCACCAAGCAGTGCCTACTACTCGGACCTTTCGGTGACAGCGATGCCCGGCGGCAACGATCGTGCCTACGAAGTGGTTGGACTCACCGTCATGTCTCAACCGCTGCCCAATTGGGATGCTGCGGGCGACTCCAGTGGGGGAAGCAGTGGTGGACTAACGTCTGCGCGACGTATACCCCGCCTAGCGGCCATCAACGAAAGTACGACCACAGTGCCCTCGGATTATGTTTAAAATCGTTTTTTAATTTTTTTTTTTGGCGCAATCCTTGTCGCGCTACTCCTGCCACACACCCTCCTTATTATTTTAAGCTATTTTGTACAATTTCCTTGTAAAAAACTTATACATACAAGCGAGCTTAAGAAATATTTGTTTTACGAAACAAACTTATTTCATAATACAAACATAAATATTTATGTAAGTTTAAAATAGGATTAGAAATAAATCTTATTACGTATAATAAACGATAAAATCGTTGGTGATATTTAAATAAATTATGATAAACAATAATAACTTTATTATCGATTCTGTACTGAAGTAAGATAAACGAATTAATTTAAAACAAAACTTTAAGAGCTTCTTTTAAAAAGAAACAGCGAATCATAATAAGAAAATTATAAAGAAAATTAATGTTTAAGATAAAGTAATTTTCTTTTTATATATATACACTCACACCCACATGTGAAATAAATTATATATATATGTATACAACAAGAAAATATTTCTAATAATTATTTAAAAAAAAAATTATATTTACAAGAGTAAAATGCGGTAAAACATTATTTTCCATAAAAATACACGAATTTTGAATGGCAAATAAAAGCAATCGAAATAAATTTAATTTATTTATGAGATAAAAAAAATAGTTTTGTATACGCGATTCTGTTTAGTTTTGATAATTGTGATTTTGTTTTTTTTTTTTATAATTGTATTTTTGTTTTTGTAAATTGCGTTTAAATGAATTTTCTGCTGAACAATATTTTTTAAAAATGTTGCCGCATACAGAATCGTTCCCAAATACATGCGCATTTATATCCCTTTGTTTTTTTTTTTAGCTATGCTTAACATCGTGTATATAGAATGACATAAATAAAGATGAAAAAATCGATTAAAAATTATACTGAAGTTATTGGTTTTTCTTTATGATTTTGACTGATGCTGCAAAATCCTCCGGAAACACGTGAAGACTGGTTCGAGACCGATCATGATCGTATATTTACAGCCCATAAAGTTGTATCAAACTTTCCAGCTCGCCTGAATTGTTGAGGTCTGGACAAAGTGGTCCTGTTTTTAGGCCCCTACAGAAACTGTGTGCGACTAAATGGTGCTAGATTTCATCCTTTAACTGTTCGCGTTCGTATTCCCCAAGATAAGCGTATAAAAATGTAGTTCCATTGGAACAAGTTGAGAGTTCCAATATCTCCAGCACCTTCTCTCGAATGACTAAAAGGTTACACTGAGTTACCAAAAGAGCTATAAACTTAGGACTTGTTACCCGCCAATAGTTTCATTTGGTCTTTTAAATAGGAAAAACTTAGGTTAGAAACGGCAATCAACAATTTTTGACGCAGCTTGCGTTTTTTGTACCCTTTGTACTCGGACCAAATTTGATCAAGATCCCATTAACTATAAAATGCTTTGATGTTCTTAAGTTAAGTCTCGGAAAGTTTTGAAACTTGAAAATTAGCTATAATTTATCTTAAAATGTTGGATTTTTGGCCCAACCACTAAAAACAGAAAAAGAGGGTTGGACTGTGGACTGTCAAATTAAAGGGAGATTAAGCCCGGATCGAAATTGACTGAAAAACTCATTGCTGGGGCAATCTCAGTTAAACTCCGAAACTATTATGATCTCTCATTGAAAAACTGACTTTTAGAGTATCTACTCTTTGAAGAACCATACTTGTATCGTTTTGACAAATTGTGCGCATGTGCCGCGAAACTACTGTGGGTAGTTTGAGTGGGTGACTGGACCCGTCTGTAGATTTAAATTGATGACGGGTGTTCGGGAGAGATCTAAGATCCACTTAACCGCCCTGTCCCAATTTTATGCCACTCATGAATGAACCGAAAAGACCTTAATGAGATTAACAGTTAAAACCGAATGTTGTCTCGAATAACCTATGTGCGTCGTACGTATCGTTTTTTAGTCTTAAATTTTAAGCAACTGTCATCAAACTTCATAATACGTCATTTTAAGATTCAAAATTGTACAAATTCGTACACTGACACGCCCACTTTGCTGAATAGAGTGTAATTTCAAATGGTAGGAGGCTGAAATTTTAAACTCAATGCACAGTCCGAAACATTTCAATTTTCCAGTCCCAATACAATAAACAGGGCTTAGATGAGTCGTTTTTTACTAGTACTCCCTTAGCGCATTGGTCAAGGATTGGTATTGTTTGCTAAAGCAGTATCAGTATTTTATATCATTTATTAATGTAGAATTGGAGGAAAAAACCCTCCCTATGTACAGCCTGGTGACTTATAGCGGTCCGTCCAAAAATGGATAAAGGACCTCTTATGGTATAACACCGTTGTCCGTCCGTCCGCACCTGTAAATCATGAAGGGTAAGTTGTAGAAGGCTGAAATTAAGTACACTTTTAAAGTACGTGAAAAACTTGTGGACACATACAAGCACAATTTTTTATATACACACATAACGGTTTAATTACAGTTTGAATTTTTATGGCAAAAAAGGCAATAAGTGGTTCGCTCAATGAAACTTGAGCGAAACGTTCGGGATAAGTACGTAAAAGCTCATTTTAATTAATACGCGGTAATATCCGAAAAACATTTAAAATGTATGAAAAGAATCCTAAAATGTTTAACATCTTTCATAATAAAAAGGAAGGTTGAAAAACAACATCAGCCGAATGGCCACCACTAGCACGCATTAAATTTTTTCCAGAACAAAATCGCAAAGTTGCTGCCCTATATCCTCGATAGCCTCAAGTATTTTATCTTTAAGAGGGGACCACAAAGCAACCTCAGGCTTCGGCGTCGCCCCGTTACGATACGTGGGCTTTGAACCGGCTTTGCAATGACATTTCGCTCATGGAGAGAGAGCTTTTATTGTGCAGTCACTACGTTCTCCAAGCATGCCACGATAAATAAAAAATACGCACACACAGCCGAAAGCCCTGGTAGGTAGTGCTGTGTACATAATTATGTGGAACATTCATGTCCAACTAATAAATAAATAATACGCAATTTGGCCCAAAATGTAGACACACTCAGATGATCTGCATCATATGACCAACACACAAAGGCAGACTGATTGACTTTGTGTTTGCGATCGAAGTCAACCCCCATTTGCTTCACACTAATCAAAAGTTCAGCTCATCTGAACTCGTGCTGGGCTTTTGAGCCTTATTACGTAGCATTACGTTTTCTCTTTGCAAACATCATTTTGAAGCTGAGCTTCATTGGGTTAGGAAACACTGAATTCGTATGGCTGAACTTGTAAACGTCAAGCCGAGGCCAAGCCCTTTGTAGTTCCCGCATTAAGGTCTTGAATCGACGTTGGGTTGTTGGCGTAGACCTTATCTTTTACGTGGCCCAGATCTCGGTGTCCAATTTTGATCACCTCTTCGAGAGATAACATGGTCCGGAAACTTTTCCCGCAAAGGATCAATGGTTTCCTTGCTTGTACGGCACGTAGCGCCGTCTTGTTGAAAGTAATCGGTAACTGTTGATCCAACCTCATTTTCGAAAAAGTAAGGTCCAATGACCCCGCCGGACCATAAACCGCACCAAACAGTCATGCGTTGAGGATGAGAGGCTTCTTATCAATAACTCTACAATTTCAACAATAATTTAACCAATTTCTTTATTGCGGTCCGACAAGGTGCTTCACGACGCCTAAAAAATATTTTAGTTTTGCGAACTGTGACTGCAAGATTTTCACCATTTTGGTAGTGAATTTGAATAATTTCAATGCGTTGTTGAAGCGTTTATCGTTCCATTTTTTGTGATGGCGTAGTTTCTACTTGTCGAATGTATAAGAATAAAAGCTTCAAAAGTGACAGCTACCGAAACAGCGGGCCATTGACAATAACACCTCTCATTGGAAAACTTTTTATGTGCCGTTTCAAAATATTATACCAGTACCTAACTTTGTTAACAAATGTCGGCGGATGGGTAAATTCCTCAATTTCAGTTTGCAGGCAAAGCTTTTAACGGGTGATTTTTTAAGAGGTTGAGAACTTTTTTTTAAAAAAAAAACACAAAAAATTCGAAAAAATTAATGAAATATTTATTTAAATCGATAGTTTGAACCTTGCAATTTAATGTTTAAAGATAATTTCATGCAAATGTTAACCGCGGCTGCGTCTCAGGTAACCCATCCGCTGAGTCCAATTTTGGCATACTCTTTCACACATATCGGCCGGTATCTCACGAATGAATGCATGGATGTTGGCTTCCAGGGCGTCAATCGAAGCGGGCTTGTCCCTATAGACAATATTTTCTTCACTACGCACAGTACGTAAACGTGTTGGTGGTTTAATGTCCAACAAAGTAAATTTGGTGAGAAATTTGGTCACAATCTTCCGAATAGACTGCTCAGAAGGTCGAGAATGCCGACCATAAAATGGAAGCAGCGCGCGATGAACATTTCGAACCGAGCACGAATTTTGATAGTAAAATTCAATAATTTGCAAGCGTTGTTCATTTGTAAGGCGATCCATGGTTAAATTGCAAACCAAACTGAAGCTGTTTGACAGTGACACAAGGTACTAAACACACGTCAGCTGTCAAAACCAGTGTTGCCAAAACCAAACCAGGTAAAAAATCACCCTTTACATGTCCAAAGTTGAATATCTAGTTATTCAGTAATTTATGGTAATATGACCATAGGGCTTTTTTAGTGAGATTCTCAACTTCACTTTCTAGATCCTTTGGAGAGTCGGCTGATGACACCATGTGAACCGGCTGATGACACCATGTGAACATCCATTGCTCTTTGCCAAAAAATAAAAACCGTCCCAAGACGAACTTTGTCAGCCCCAAACTCATGGGGAGCAGGCTTCAATTCTAGTCCATTTTGTAAAAACACATTTCTTATTGGTTGGTATATATTTTTCTCTTTTAAAATAACTTATTTACAATTAAATAAAGATAAATTAACAAACAAAAGTAAATAATTCAACGTTTCATTATTCCAACACATTATTTAAACCTTAATACAAAACAAAAGTGTTTCTTTATTGTTTGACTTTCGATTGAATAAATAAATGTTAACTTGGCATTTGCCTCAAATAAGAAAGAGCATTCGGTTGTGGCAAATTACAAAAAAAAAAATCAGACCGGCAAGGAAACGCAATAAAATTGAAATAAAAGAAATGCGTAGGCTCCAGGCGGTTTTTAATTTCATAATTTAATTATTATCATTATCGTTTAATTGTTTAATATTTTTTGTTAGTAGTTTTTTTCTAACTGTTATGTTGTTTTTAATTACTTAAACAAACTTCATTTTGTATGTTTTTCGAATGCGCGCAAAGGCGAACTGAATATAATATAACAAAATTTAAGACGGACAAAAAGAAAAATAAAGAGAGACGGACCTCGATTCCATTTGCTTCATAGGGAAGCTTTATTTGTTCAGGGAAAAATGAAAAAAAAAAAAATGTTAGTAATAACTTTAACAGTCTCATTATTTAAGCTAAGAGTTTTTTTCAATTTAATTATATTTAACGACAAACTCAGCTTCAATCGCTCGCGCTCGCTCTTAGTCAAAGGGAGCGTTTAGTAACTAATGCCCTAAGTTGCGTGGTGCGTTTTGTGTATTTTTTGTGATGATGGTTGTTGTTGCATGCATGCGTGGTGTTTGTGTAGCCGTACTTTGCAGATGATTACGTCCAACAATGTGATGAGTTAATACAAAGTTTCGTCGCACTACTGTTGGCAGCAGCCGCCGTAAACGGCACTATTCATCCATCGTTTTTTTGGCGCTTATTTCATCTGACGAGGCTGTTGTTGGGGTCGGCGATACGCCGCCCTTGGGTGACAAGTCTAGGTATATTTTGAGAGCACGTTCTCTACGCGGTGAATACAGCGTAGTGGAGGCACATCCGAGGTGATCAAGCCTGGTTTTCTCCTTCAAATTGAGCTCACGTCGCTCCTCCATTGTCAGTTCTTTCGGTTGATCTCTGCTATCTCTGAAAGTTGGACAGGAATTAACTTCAAAGTGTCCACAAAACAAAGCGTAACTTACTTGTAAAACACAACATTTCCGTTTAGTGTCGTCGAGAGTGGAAACTTTTCCATAGTGGCTGGATTCGTAAACCAATTCATTGACGTGTTGATGTTGAGCAGGGAGATGTTTGTACATGGAAAGGCACTGCTTATCTATAAGGAAATATTTTTTATTATCCTCTTTTAAAGTAATTTTTCTTCTTACTTTGCTGTACGCAATGCTGTCCTCTGGAATATCCGATATAGAGGACAGCATCTGCCTTATCTCGCTGTTCTCTGTTGACAGAAAAAGTATTTAGTTTGCATATTGTTTTTATTTTTTTTTTTTCAATAAATACTCACTTTCTAGGGTGATCTCCTGGAATTTATCCAGTTCCAAGGTATCAGGATGCCACCGCCTCACAAATATTGTTAAATTGTCATCACTTGTTTGTGTAGAAGCTCCATCTTCACACTCTTGGATTAATAACTACGCAGAAAGAAAGAATGTTTAACCTTCTTACCAAAACAAACAGGCTTACCTCAGAAGACACCACGACACGCGAATCGCTGTTTAAGTGGTGATCGTCGTTCAGAATATGGACGGGATTTCCACCTTTGATCCACAATCGGCAGTTTTCCATGCATAGAGTCTTATACTTTGTGTCGATGCGATGTAACTGTTCAATAAGTTGTTTCTTCGCTTCTGGCACTGGCAATCCTCGCTTGTATATCCACTCACACACACGGGGCAACTTCCCCGAATTGTTATCCAACTCGCTGAGCTTCATGAAATAGACCTTCGCCTTGCTTTCGTCGCTTTGCAGAATCTTTCCCAGTTCGACAAGCAGCATTTCTCCCTCGGTCAAGAAGAGCAGAGAGTGTGAATAGGAATCCGATGTGTCGTACTTCCGCGTTACTTTGAAGTAGTTCCCGGGGACTCGTATCATACCCTCTAGGTGTCTCTTCAACTGCGACATTTTCATTGTAGAGTCCACAATGATCTTGTACAAGACTGGCGGCTTGCGATTGCAATCGTCATCATCGGCTTGGTTTCCATTTAAGGCAGCTGCGGCAGAAGGAGGCGGTTCTGCGTCAATTTTCGTCGCGAAGAAGTACAAGCTCTGATTATAGCTTTCTTCGGTCGTGAGCCGAGAGCCATCAAACAAGTTAAGTTTGTGAAGCGTTTCTTGCGACTCGGACCCATCGGGACTGGACATCGCTGGCGAATGACTCGTGCTGGACATTCCTGTGTTGGTGTCCACTAATGTGCGATCACCATCGCTAAGGCTGCTGTCTTCGCTGTTACTCTCCGTTGTGATCGGTGGCAGGGGTGACTCTCTTCGGTGATACTCCGACGAGGCATCCCCATTCATAATGACGGCATCCACGACATCGGCACCATTTGCACCTGACAGCGATGTCTCATAGGGCGGGATACCCATTATCTCCAAACTGTCAGGATCTGTGTTGGGCACCGTAACAAAAAAGTACGTCAGGCTTCTGAATACCCTCTTAACTGTGTTCTTGAAGTTATCCTCTGCTTCAGGTGAAGCATTAGGATCTGTTGTCACAAACGCCTTGTAACCTGGCAGTATGGCTAAGAGCACTTCACTCTGCTTTAGCCCAAGTCGGGTGGCAATTGCTTTCTTTACAACATCGCCATGCTCAGCGGTAGCTGAATAGACTAAACGTGGTCCGTCTACCTCCATTGTTTCCAAGTTCACTGTGTACGTTTGCAAAGTGACACCGCCCGGTTCATAGTCCTCAAACTCCTCGTCCTCGCCCCGGCACTCCAGTAGAAAGTCGGACGTAGGACATGAAGCTATGTCTTGGTCCTTTCCGAAACTGCGTACGATTTCATCGTCATAGGCCACCAGCCTACACCGAGAAATCGGAGCGAACTCCTCCACCATTAACATTTGATACGCCGACTCGAGAACGAATTTCAAGTCTAGGCATCGTGACACATAAACGCGGGAAACTTTTAACTTCTTCAGCTTTGGATTGTAGAAGTAGACGCGAGGCTTCACGACACCTTCCACAGCTGTATCAGAGCGGCGAGTGCGACGCGGCTCCTCTTCAGAGTTGAGCTTTGGCAACATGGCGTTAATGTATTCGGGAAATTCCTCGGTTTTTGTGTATCGTTCGTTGCGCTTTGGATCAATCTGCCGATACATAAGCATGTAAGCGTTCGTACTCGAACTGTAGACACTCGAGTAGTAGGCTTTTGTTGTGCTGCCGCCAAAGGATTTCTGGATGTCCTCTTGGGTGATCTAAGAAAGTAGATTTTTGGTCAGATCTACATTTGGTTCTTAAGTGTGTTTTTAATTTTGAGGATTTGTTAATAAGGGTCTTAAATACAATCAAGTTCTATTATAATGTTTATTGTCAATGCATGTATGCGATGAATAGAATATGTACTATCGAAAAGCGTCATTGCATTGAAGAAGTCACTTCGGTGGGTAATGCGCCAGGTTGTTGGCATTTTTAGGACAAAGTTCCCTAACAATTGCATCATCTCGCATTTCTGTCATCGCATTTACGTTATGCGATGGCCGTTTAAATTGGAATAACAGTGACACAGCAACAGATTAACGACACAGCAACAGATTTTTTACCTGGCTTGCAAGTGGTTCTACAGGGTCACGATATTGCGATATTAAATATGGCGACCAATACCTAGTGTATGCCGCGTTATCGAACGTGAATGTTCATAAATACATTGAGCCATTTAGAGGTTATCGTCAAGTCTTGGGAGGATTGACAAAACTTATAAGCACATAAGTACATGTGATTGTTTTGGTGCTTTAAGCTCCCGAAATGGGAGTTGGACTTTGGTGCACCTTTGACAGCATTGACTATTTAGCATACGTGAGGCAAAAACGAAAGCAGCGGACGTGGTTGCAATTTGAGAGTTCTTAGCCGAAGTTGGGCACATTCTGGGTCTGACTGATACGCAAGGCTTAATATTCTTGGATTTTGTTTGTCTACAACCCTGCGCGCTGGAAGATTCTCTACTTCTAGAATAGTTCATTGTAAAGAAAATCCTTTCCGCTCATTGACGGAGAAAGAAATTACGGAATAAAAAATGCATGTGATATGCAGTGGTAGAGAAGTCAAGATTCGTTTAACCAGCCCGTCAGTCCAAGGACAATAAAATCTTTGACCGCCGGCTTTGTCTATTCGTAGACACCCATTACCGACAATATACCCAAGGTATTTGATCTCGTTATAGCAGAACTTGCTCTTTTCGACGTTTATCCTAAAAGCCGCTTCTCTAAGACACTGTGCCACTTCTTCCAGGATCTAGAAGAGCTGCCTCAATCGAGCCCAACTGATATGACGGGCGCCTAGTGACTGTGAAGGCTGTGTATTGACCCTTGACCTTCTCTCCAATGATACATTTGCAGAATTTTAAAAATGTTATATGTCTCCAACAGTCTATAATTTCGTTCCACTAGCTTTGAATTCCCAAAAATAAAAAAAAACTTACGGGTGTCACAGTCTGGTCGTTAAAGCAGAACCATTCGCCATTCTCAAACTCCTTGATGTAAGCGTAGTAATGACCACCAGATGCACTGCCCGAATGGATCATAATGGCAAACAGCTCGTATGAATATGGTCCATTGTCGACCTTCGACGCCGATGACATGGAGGCAGTTGTTCGGTTATCAGTACTCGTGCTCATATCAATACCCTCATCGTCCTCCTGCATATCATTTTCATGCTGACTAGAACTAGCTGTTGTGGCAATCCCACTGCAATTATCCTCTTCCATCGCTGACCCACTGTCTGTGGTACTACAATCGTCAATGTTAGCTCCCGCTGTGGTAGCAAACCCATTCATATGGACGTGTTGGTAATTGCCGAATGTCTGAGCATCCGTCGCATTGATGAACGTGTTCAAATTGAGCGTTTGGGGGAAGGTGACCCTGGAGAAAACAATAGGTTATTTTTTAACCATAAAGACAGATAAGGAACACTCACTTATCATTCAGTTTGATGCGGTGCATTGTTTGGTAATCAAAGTCAAAACGCTTTAGATGCAGCGTCAGAATGTAGGGGAAGTTGCTGAACTTGAGACCCTTGTGAGCGTCGCACTTCTTGTCACACTTCTCACAGAAATATTGATTATTCCCATTGAGTGTCTCTGGCTGAACAAAAGCTCGCAAGGCTTCTTCGATGCTACCATAGGCAACTGTACTGCCAAACGGTCGTACGGGTAGGGGGATATCAAGGAAAGTGTCAGCACGTGTCTTCTCCGTGTTGCATTCCAAGCACTTAACGTAATCAATCATCTTTCCCTCGTAGAGGTTGCTGATCAAATTCGCTTGTTTGGTGTTCTTGAATTTGTGTTCCAGTGCGTCGAACATCACTCGACACAGTTCCTGGATGTCATGCTGTTGCCAGGCTTCTGTGGAGTCCCAACCAAAGCTACGCGTTAGATCTGTTGTCTCTACTGCCGCTTTCTTTGAGGTCTAGGAAAGAAGAAATAATTAAGTACCGAAATTGGTGATGGAAAAACCTACCTGTAGGTTGAGGAACAGTTTTTGTAGCTGGTAAGGAATACTCTTCGCTTCGTTGTCGTTGTCGAACTCCCAGCGGTAGAGGGCATTCCGAAACTCCGGCGTCATAAATAACGCCTGCAGCAGACTGTTCAAATAGCAGGTCATGGCTTGGTTGACCAGACCCACATACCCAGCGCCTGAGGACGTTGGCTGGCGCGGAAGATATCTTAGCTTGTTGTAAAGATCTAAAGATCTGTCGGACAAGGCTGATTCGTAGCATTCCTCAGTCATTGGACCGATTGCAGGTGGATCGCTCGGACTGGGGACGCGAGGAAGCATCATCGATGTGCTGTTCAGAGGATCTGGCTCTGTTGGACTGGCGGACGCACCCAATGCCAAGTCATCGTCCGACAATACATCTGGTGTCATTGGACTTAAATTCAGCGAATCGGCCGTCATGGCAATGTCCAATGAGTATTTGCGTTGTGGCGGTGGTGGCTGTTGCTGCTGCTGTTGTTGTTGCTGCACTGGACCGAGTGAAATTTCGAAGCGTTTCTTGGAGCTCTTCTCCCACTCACCCTGTGGCAGAAGTATGAGAAAGTTCTTAGCTAGCGGGACGTAGCCTGGAATTTCGTCGAGTCTTTTCGACTTGACGTCATTCAGATATATCTGCATTTAAGGGAGATTTAATGATTTACCAACGCAGCAATGACAAATGAACAAGTTCTTACCATATCATCGTTCTCACTCACGGGCTGGAGTATCAGGTCATAGGACTTGTACTGAAATTGTGTTGAAACGTCGCGAAAAACCTTCTCAACTGTGTACTCCGGATGAACCACTATATTGATTTTCTTCTGCTGAGAACAGGGTGTTTTATCGTAAACAGCAAACTGTGTATAATGGTCTAGGGTCTGAAACATATCTGCAATTTTAAATTCATACGTTCGTGTTTATAAATTTGTTGGTTAATCCAGAGATGAAGAAAGTTATTTAAGAGTTTTGTAAGAATGATAAGGAGTAAGAGTGTTACACACTGTCTTTATAGAAATTGTGTCTAATGGGGAAAAGGAGTTTTGTATAAAAGCAAGGCGAATGAAAGGATAAAGGATAGCAGCGCCTGAATCGGCTTCTTTTCCATGTTCAGCACTGTAACACTATGGTGCTCTCAAAAATAAGGTGATAGAACGACATTATTTAATTAAATTTTTTGAATAATTCGTGTGACCATGAATATTAAATCGCTCTTCGAGAGCATTTAAAAGCGAATTTTTTAGGATACGTAACAAGCTCAAGATAGGCTACCCCTTTCCCCTCTGCTCATAAAAGTCAGATCGATTGAGAAAAACTTTCGAACCGTACGAGGCTGAGAAGACACCTAGTTTCGCAACACACTCTGTAAAAACCCATAACAAAGTTCAATTTACCCAACAAATACCTCCAAATACCCAACAAATAGCACCTAACAGGTAATGTACATAAAATTTTGGCATACAAAGTTGAACATTCAAAAACTGCAGACACTGTAAACCTCAGGCAAATTCGCATCTTAAGAAATATTGTTGGCGGTTTTTAAGTCTCGCAATATGAGCAAATTATTTCTTTCCGAAGTTTTCAGTTCAATCAAGCGCACAAAAGATGTAATTCTTTTAAAACTGTACATAATGTAACAACAACGAAATCACACAAGTTTTCTACAACCTAGGTTACACACTTATTTGTCAAAGTTCCAGCTCGGGTTAAACTCCATTTTTGGGCCAAATAAAATTGCCCAAAATGTTCCGTATATAAACCGAAAACTCATCCGCCAAACACGAATGCGTTCATATGGATTAGTCAGCTTTCTTACATTCGACTGACACCGGGATACACGATGGCGAGCCAATTACTAATATAACCCACAAAATGTGTTTATGAGTTCTGCACTCGTCTTTATTAATATCTTTGAAATATTCACGAGAAAAAAGAAATAAAAACAAAATCTTTGGACGTCAGCCAGACATTTGGGGAATGTATAAAGCAAATACATAAACATCCATACGTTGGAAAACGAAAAACCAAAGTTTCCTGTTATGGCCGTTTTCGTTTTTTTTTTTCATTTGATTTATTTTGCTACAAATGTATGGGTAATCCTGGAGGGGAAGGTCTATTTTGGGTGGAATAACTATTTGACAAGGAAGTTCGTTGTGGCACTAAATGCAGTGACTTAAGTAGGTGAACACAGGATTGTTAAAAAGATGATGGACGCACGAACTGGAACATCTCATCACGCATTAAATAATAATTAAGACGCAGACGCGGTCTGTTCATTAATATCGGCGTAATAATGAATATTGCTTTTGTGAACTTCATACGAGACGGAAGAAGAAAGAAAATAAAAAGAAAAATATTTTAAATAACATTTACGGCTTTAAAGTGGATTTTCTGTGCGCAAATACTGTCACACAGCATCTTGACTATGCTTGACTAAAAGAATGTCTGGGCACCATGCGCTACTAATTGCAGTGCGCCAAATGAATTATGGAGGATATGGTGACACGATCAAGTAGGAGGGAAGTATGACTGTTTTCTTTTATACACCCACACGGGGGCCGAAAAATAACTCGAGAAGAAATCTAGAGGAAATAGACTGTCAAGAAGAAATGACCTGGAAAATTGGTTTCATTCAAGAACATTGGATGTTCGAATTAGTTCGGTTCACACTAACAAAGGCACTAATATGCTATTCACTAATACTGAGTTTTTGGCAAAAAGTTTACACACTTTTTTATTATCGTATTGCCATTCACACATCTGAACGGGAACTAGTATTTGTTGTACCCTATCAAGGGTATATTAAGTTTCTATATTCTCTATATTCAATATTCTCTATGTAACATTTGCGCATTTAATAGGGTATATAGGTACACTTAGGTCTACATTTTTTTAAGATTAAGTTTTGGGCCAAGCCCAGATTTGAAAGCAGATGTTACGAAAAATCTCAAATTTGCCACCAACACATAAATTTTCGACTTCCCTGAGCCTTAATAAGGAATCAATAGAAAAATAAAGTAGCACAAAAGGTATCAGATTCTATTCGTTCATACAAAGTTTTTGGCCACGACTATTTCTATGGGTCGATTTTACCAAATTGTCGCATTTAAACCAAAAACTTAAATTTTGTTTACATTTAAGCTGAAAACTTTAATATCTCCGAGTTAATATTGATTCTTAGTAAAAGGGGCTGGTCATCCCACGCCCTTTTTATAAAATAAATTTAAAAAAAACCTTATAAGCAATAAAGCTTTTTTTTTTATTAATTAATGATTCATGAACGGCCACGAGAAAGGGTATGGAATAAAAAAGATAATAGGAGTGAAGAGGAGAGTAGGAATATAACTCGAGATCGAATGGACCGAAGCTATTAGATACATACCTACGCATTGTGGCACTAACTTACACGTTGCATATTTATTTTGTATTTTGAATGATTACAAATTAAAAATGAAAAAAAAATACTGTTCTTCACAGTCACTTGCAAGAAAATAACATTTTAGAAATGGGTTCGTTAATTTTAAGTATTCACTGTTGTTATCAATTTTATTTTAGAACAAATGTTCATCGACTTTTTTTACAAATCCCGCAAGTTTTATGACTGTATTAAAGGTTTACTTTAATGGCCTTTTATAATAATTCCATTTTACTAATCTGACTTCAGCCAATTTTTCCGAAACGCCCTGTGCACCAACTTTCCTGAAATTCGCATAGGGTGTTTCGGAATAATAAATAATTTCCACGGCAATAAAAATATTTATTAAATTTTTTCCAGCCCTGGAAATTTCTATTTACGCAGAGAAAAATATTGCAACAATATCTTTATGCGTTCAAAAGTTATTATTTTTGCAAGACAAAAGTAATTTGGGACCACTGTTCGTCGCGAGGTCTTTTAATTTTGAAAACATCAGAAGTACATTTCTTTCTGAGAATTCGTTGTTTGACTTGACCTGAAAAGAGGTGATAAAATTGAAAGAGTCTTTCTTTCGGTCTTACAAGGCGAAACCCTCCATAGTTAGTCGAAATAAGTTCAAGTAAGCCAGAAACGATTGCAATGCTCATATCCGTTGTGTGAAGTTTTTGTATGACCAAAAGTTGAGGCAGAAAATTCTACATTGTCCCAAAGGTTGTCAAAAATGTAAAAAAAATTGTGCCTCATCATCCGTCCCAACACTCGTCTGCAATGGCATTTCAGCTTTCACTGGCGTAGACAAAGCCAATCTGCTCGCAGCGCATTTTGCTGCCAGCTCCACACTATGGAGCTGGTCCGGATGGAATATTGAAATATTGAAATCCGCTGGTCCAGATGGAATATCCCCTATTTTTCTGAAGAGGTGTTCTTCCACGCTGGCAAAACCATTGTGTAAGCTTTTTCATCGGTCCTACTCCTCAGGCCTCTTTCCGAATAGATTTTACCCCTTCTGATTCGGCTATTTTATATAAAGCATACATTCGTCCTAAGCTGGAATAAAACTCCCATGTCTGGGCAGGTGTCCCAAAAACTGTACTTCACCTGTTGGACAGGATACAAAAACGGGCGTTAAAACTTGTTAGCGACAGAATCACAGAAAAGTCTATTGACTCACTTGAACACCGACGAAATGTCTCCTGCCTGTCATCGTTTTATCGCTTTTTCCACGAACAGTGTTCCAGCGAAATAGCCAATTGCATTCCTCCCTTCAAAATATTCAAGTATAATACTCTTCAAAGATCGAATGCGCATCAGTTTACCCCCGAGCCCACTTTCGGACGCACAGTGAAGTTCAGAGGTTCTTTCATAAGCCGTACAACACGAATGTGGAATGTCCTACCATAATCAAGTCTTTCCTATTCATTACAATTTACAACTTTTCAAAACAAGAGTGCACCGGTACATCTCCCCTTTTCCTCTTCTTCTATTCCTATCCGCTCGTGAGATGTCTAACATTAAAAGGGTAGCCTATTCCCTTATTCACGAGTGAATTGAACAAAAAAAAAATTAGGCTTAAGGCTAGTTGAAATTACGCTTTTCTATAAAATTGGAGGTTTTTTCTTCAATTCTGCCACAAAATGTGGCCCAGACTTGTATTAATGAAGAGCTGAACGTTTTCTACATAATATATTAGGCAACATTTTTTCGATTTGGAACAAAAATATTGAATAAAATGCATTTGAAAATTAACCCTTAAAATAGATGCCACGCTCGCTAGAGGAGGTCAATCGATTTAATTTTTCTTTTTTATGTCTTACAATCACTATAGGAGATGACAAAAGTCAAATTTTAGCCCTAACGTCTTAAAGTTTTGGGAGCACTGGATGTAGTTACACTTATAAATCCATTGTGGGCGTGTCTGCTTCGGTCGACAAGGAGCCCCTGCACAAAATTTCAGAAAAAACATAAATGACGGACATGGCTTATTCGATGTTACAGACAGTGTTACAAACTATGTGACAAACTTAATATACCTCCTATCCTATTGGATGGGGCATAAAAACATGTTACATACAGACAGACGGGCCAACGTGGCTCATTCGACTCGAAATTCGGTCATCGAGATCAAGATAATTTGTCCTTGGTCTTGGATCTTGGACCTGCGGTTTTTTCCAATTCAAACGTATTTCAATGTTTGCGTGTCGTCATTTGCTTGGAGAGAGGAAGCGTGCACGCGTTTTGTCTATATAGACTATAGTCGCATGTGTTAAATACCAAGATTGCAAAATTTTATGTTCCTTCTGCAACAGATTTCAATGTATGAGCGTAGTCATTGTTAGCGCTTAAAATGCTAGTATGTAGGGAAATGCGGGCTCTTTTGCATTAAAAGATCGCTACTTCTTAATTTCTTCAGCGATAATAAAATAAAGGATACCTGACCGGCTAATTTGTTTATAGGAACCAAAAAAAAGTGGGTTCTTATAGTTTGAGCGCAAGGGACTCCGAAAGGTCCGGTGTTGCCTAGACCATAAAAAAAACAGCATTATAGAGACACCGAATCAAATAAGCTATTTCCGTCTATCTGTGATATAGGACCAGTTTTAGGCATTCTTTTGGCCAGTTAAAGTAACCCTTATCGAGATACATCCATAAGAAAAATTGCTTCCAGAGACAATTAACTCGATTGGTACAAGATCACTTTGTTGCTTGTACCGTGTTCGCTCACGCTTTAATATATTAAACTCACAGAGTTCTATTCTTCTGTGTTAAGTATAATTATTATGATTTATTTAATTTAACCTTTAGTATGTAGGTAAGTATAGCATATGCTTACAATACTATAAAAAAATACTCCAACTGATCAATGAGAACTTAGAAAATGGCTTACACCAATTGGCAAATACCCAACATAGATCCATGATGGGTTCAGTAAGAGAATACGATAAAAATTTAAAAATACTCCAGGGCCTATATCTTACTATGCACGTTGAATGAGCAATGCACGTGTTTCTAAAGTTAATTCAAAATGCAATTTTCTTCTTAACCAGACCATAATGCATTTGGCCTAAATTAATTTTCAGTTTTTTTTTCTTAAGGTACGTTCGTGCTTCTTGTTGTTATTTAAAACAACAAACACCGCACAAACTGCTATGAATCGCAACGTGTGGGCACTGAAAGAAAAAAACACTTTTACTGCCGGAAAATCTTGAACAAGACATCGCCTTAGACCGTCCATAAGCATTATATTATGAACTCTTTTATAACATAGTCAAGGCCGATAGATTGCTGTGCTTATCTGTTCTTCCTTCGTTATTGGAATCAGTCCAATGACAAACGATGCAATGATGGATGCAATACGCCTCTATTGTTCCCCCACACCCACATCACTCTGATGAGTATCCTTTCCAGTGGCATTGTAAATTTACAAACAATGCCAAAGGGCAGCTGGATAAACGATAAACGATTCTGATGCTAACGATAAGCGGAAGAGATGCTATTTTCGTATACAACAACAGCAAAATGAAGTATTGTGTTCGTGCCATAATCATACATAACATTTTGAAAAGTTCCGAGTGGAAGGAATAAAAATAAAATGTTGTTTACGAAAAATTAAGGAAAAATATTAAATCAACATGAGTGTGCGTTCAAATTTAAATTTGCATCATCAATGAGGATATTGGATTGTGATTTCTGATTTAACAAGCACGGCAGGTATACTTGAAACGTACCAAGGAATTCAACGCTTTTTATGGTCAATCGTCATTCACGGTCTGAAATTTTCGGGTAATGGGTCCATATTTTCGAAGTGAGATTTTCGTAAAGTATGTATTACAATAAATAGCACTCAAGATAGAAGTGAATTAACACTCATGAAACAGTTGTTTTAGCACCGTTTCTCGACTCAAACCCCCAAAGTCGCATACGCAGTTTTAAGACGACAAAATTGGACAGAAATGACTAGAAACTTCCTTCAGTAATAAAATGGGTTAATCGTAAAATACAGAATTTTTTTGCTGACTAAGAAACACAAGATGCAAACCAACAGTTTATGTGTTCAATATTTTTGCAGAATTACACGTTTTTTTGAAAACAATAACAAAACTGCTGGAGAAAAATAAAAAAAACTTGATTCAAAACACGTGTTTTATGCTAAAGAAAAAATATTTATTGTATGGATATGGACAGATATGTGGTTAAACAGTTGCAGACTTTTTGTTAACCGAAAAATACAATAATTCATTCAGCCTACACAAAAATAAAATGATTTATGCCTGCGTTTGTGAAGCGATTAATGTGTGCGTTGAAAAATTTACAATAATAAATTGACTTTCAAACATGTTAAGATATAAGAAAAAATTCTGAATGGAAAAGCGTTTAGTATTTATGATACATATAAAAGAGTTGAAATACTTTCGATTTCAGTTCAAATAGAAAAAGCTGTACCGCAAGAAAAATGTGTCTTTTTAGCCGAATTGGTACCTAAATCGGCTTCCTAAAACGGGAAGCCAAAGCCTTTTTGTTCTTTCAGCAATTTAACCACTCACGTAACTTATAAAACAGTCTTCTGTTAAACTTATTCATAATCTGCGTGATTGATAAAATTAACTACAATTTTTGGGAAGAAACTGAAAATAAAGTGGTTCCGCTTCCGCCTGGAATAAAGTCTGCGATTTTTTTAACGAAGCCAAACCCCGTTTCTTTGCAGGAAAGTCATAAAGCATATTTGTACATCTTTCACAATTAACGCAAGCAATAACCTAACGAATAATAAACATTTATCAAATGAATGACTGGAACGGGTTTTTCGAACATTGCTGTGTACCCCTAAACAGATTTCTCAAATCCTTATTAAGATTTTCAGGAAAAATATTATGTACATACATTATTTATTTATTTATTTAAAGCAAAATAATTTACAAAAAACTGAATTTATAAATTATTTAAAGTTAAGACATTAGGGCGACAAAGGCCATATGACATCGTCGATTAGCTTCCAAAAGGGAAGTCACAAAAGTTTTTTTTTTCGAAAGAAAAATAAACGAAGTGAAAAAAAAGAAAAGTATATAAATCTAATATCTTGTAAATAAACAAATGTGTATAGAAAAAAATAAATTAAAATTTTAAGTGTTAAATTTCTTTAAATTTATTGTGGAGGGATGTTACTATTTTTAAAGTAATAATAGTTTGAGGGTTTCCAGGGTTCATCAGTTTTAAGAGCTGTTCGGGAATGCTGACAGGCCCTTCTTCGATTTGTTTTGAGCTAGGACACTCAACCATCATATGCCAAACAGTAAGCGCAGTTCCACAATTAAGTTCCACAATTAAGTTCCACATACATTATATATTTCTAATTAAGACACCATGTTTCTTATTTTTTGAGTCAATTGAAGTGGTTGGACCTCCGATAATGAAGCCACCATTCTTAGTGCCAGTAAAGTTGCTTACACTACTACGTTAACATAGTAGGCGCCTGTGTCTCTAGGATTTTTAAAGTTACATTTGCATTACATATATTTGAGAACGACAAGAGACTTTATTGGGCCATGTCCGTTAACAGCTCTAACAGGGCCAACCATAATAGCCTTAAGTTGGATTAATTCAATGCCAAAATACATCGTAAATCCCGCTTAAATTTCGCCAGTTGATAGCGATGGCCATAATATTATAATGAGACTTAAAAAATTCGATTCGGAAATCGTTTGTCAAATCTCACCAGCTGTCAAATTTCCGCGTCGGACCTCTTACTTGATTGGGTTGGGATTGGGAATAGCTTAAGATAGCAAAAATCTAACATAATCGAGCGAATGTCTGTTATGGGCGTGGCAAACGAACTTTGTGTAATGGAACATTATTAAAAGCCGACTGAAGCTCATCTACATAAGTCTTTTATCGTTAGGCCTCAAGGGTTTTTATTGGTTGGGTTTGAATTGGGTAGTTGGCTTAAAAGTAAATATAAGTTAAAAAAATTAGAAAATTATTTGAGCCTGCCCAACCTGAACCCTGTGTTCGACCACCTCTATTAAAAAAAAACATTTAGATGTTCTGCGTTGTTATAATTATATAAACGAGTACATATATGAGTGGCATCTTCTCATATAAAAAATTAATTGCTGTGCGTTAAGCTCGCCAAGGCTCGATAATGGCAGCACCAGGTAATTTGGATAATCCTTATTTTGTTTTGTCCGAACTGAGTTAGGGGAGAGAAATAAATTGGAAAGAATCCAAAAAAAAAAACACAGAAAATCAAAAAAAAACTGAATTTGCGTGTTGAATGGGTGTTTATATTCGAATTAGTAAAGGGTGATTTTTTAGCTGGTTTGGTTTTGGCAACACTGGTTTTGACAGCTGACGTGTGTCTAGTACCTTGTGTCACTGTCAAACAGCTTCAGTTTGGTTTGCAATTTAACCATGGATCGTCTTACAAATGAACAGCGCTTGCAAATTATTGAATTTTACTATCAAAATTCGTGCTCGGTTCGAAATGTTCATCGCGCGCTGCTTCCATTTTATGGTCGGCATTCTCGACCTTCTGAGCAGTCTATTCGGAAGATTGTGACCAAATTTCGCACCAAATTTACTTTTTTGGACATTAAACCACCAACACGTTTACGTAATGTGCGTAGTGAAGAAAATATTGCGGCCGTATCAGCTAGTGTGACAGAAGACCGCGAAATGTCGATTCGGCGCCGTTCCCCGCAGTTAGGCCTTTGTTACAGCACTACGTGGAAAATTTTGCGGAAGGATTTGGGCGTAAAGCCTTTTAAGATACAGCTGGTGCAAGAACTAAAGCCAGCCGACCTACCACAATGCCGAAGACGGTGCCACATGCTACACAGCACGCGAAACAATGGCGCAATTGCGAGGCGAGTTTGGTGAACAGTTAATTTCACGTTTCGGGCCGGTCAATTGGCCGCCTAGATCGTGCGATTTGACACCATTAGATTATTTTTTGTGGGGGTATGTCAAGGCTAATGTCTATAGGGACAAGCCCGCTTCGATTGACGCACTGGAAGCCAACATCCATGCATTCATTCGTGAGATACCGGCCGATATGTGTGAAAGAGTATGCCAAAATTGGACTCAGCGGATGGGCTACCTGAGACGCAGCCGCGGTCAACATTTGCATGAAATTATCTTTAAACATTAAATTGCAAGGTTCAAACTATCGATTCAAATAAATATTTCATTAATTTTTTCGAATTTTTTGTGTTTTTTTTTTTTAAAAGTTCTCAACCTCTTCAAAAATCACCCGTTATTACTTTTAGTTGAATACGATACATATAACACTTTTTAGTATCAAATCAAAGTCGTAACAGCTTGACATAAACCGGTGCAAACCTCTCAAAACTAAATCATGTATGCTGCACAAACTTTTTCGGGATTCAACAAATGTGAAATGCTCAAATCTAAAATAGCGAAAAATCAAAATTTCAAAGGTCAATAATCCCAGAAATGCGTGTTTATACCTATAAGAATTCAAGACATCGGTACTTTAACATAAAGGATTGTAATCAACGCCAAGCGATGGGGATGCCTATCCATATTTCACTTTTAAGATAATGTAATTATGTATTCAGAAACTTTTACTTTTAACCCAACCCATAATTTCCATCAAATTAACAAATTAGGGCGGCCGAAATTCGCCGGGCCAGCTAGTGTAGTATAAATGCAGTTTAGAGTAGAACCTAAAAAATGATTTGAGCTACATTTCGCTTTCTTTTTTTTTTAATTTGATTGAAGCTTAAAAAAAGCCACGTGCTAAAAAACCACTTCATAAATGGGTGGTTATTTAGCACGTGGCAATCGGGCATAACCAATATCGGCTACTTCGGTATTATATACCTGCTTTAGTGGGCATATTGGTATCTTTGAAGCCTCCGTCCACCCTAGTATTAAAAAAAAATCCCTTTCATTTTTCTCAACATTTTCTGATATATAGGTACTATCAATAGAAAAATGTGCGATATTGAGCAAGACATCTTTACTTTTAATGCTAGCAAAACACCATATTCTGTCTTTTCAAGGAAAAATTCATCTGCTGTACCATCCCTTAATATAAAAAACAAAATCATTTATGCAAAGATAATATCCACCTTCTTGGAGTCAATGTTAACTTTAATATAACTTGGCACCAAAACTTATATCTAATATTGCTAAATCTGCTTCGTCAAAATTAAGCTATTTGTTTAAAGCAAAACGATTCTTTTCTCCTCCTCAGTTACTTCTACTTTAAAAAGCTCAAATAAGACCAGCATTGGAATACTGCTCTCATATTTGGACCTCTGCTCCTAAGCATTCCCTTCGCCTTCTTGATTCAATTTAAAAAAAGAGCCATTCGTGTAATTCGTGTAATTCGTGTGACAACAAATCTTCAATCACTGTCTCACCGAAGACGTGTTGCTGATTTATGTCTTTATTATAAATATTATAATGGCAAATACTCTGAAGAATCAAGTTACTTTTTTCCTGAAAATTCTTCTTTTGTTCACTTATAAACTGCAAACTTTTAAAAATAAAGTAAATAAGTATCTCCTTACATCTCGTGCCAAAGTTGCAAAGAAAGTGGCAATGCAAAGCCTACTTCCGTGCAAATAACCCGTCGACCACGATTTCTGTACGTACTGAAATCTCTGGCACTCCATTTAATAAAGGTACCGTCGAAGATTCGGTTATGTTTATAATAACCCTAAAATAAAACAAAAATCCCCTGTGCATATCATTACACACGAACGTAAGTCGTAAGATACCGAAGTTTTCAAAATAATTTCGAAAAGAAGCTATTCTGTTGCAGTGCTACTGGATCTTTTAAATGCTTAAACGCTTCAAAGAGGGCTTTACTTTGGCAGGCATTAAACTGCGACTTTCAAATCTAAAGTAGTTGAAGGCCTTATATACATTGCCGTGCAGAGTAGGCTTGAGGCTTTATGACACGTATTTTAAACATAGTTCTTTGCAGTCAGACATCGACAGTTTCACCATCTGGTGTGATAAAAATGGACTCACACTTAACCCAAATAAGTGTCAGGTAATGACGTTCTCAAAAAAACGTACGCCGACGGAGTTCTCATATACAATAAACAACCACATCCTTGGTCGTGTCTTTCGATTACGTGATCTTGGTGTTTTCTTTAGCTCCGATCTTACTTTTTCCGAACACATTAATAAGTCTAACTGTATGCTGGGGTTTATTAAAAGATGGGCTAAGGAATTTTATAATCCTTATGCAGCTCTTTCGCTGTACAATAGTTTCGTTAGGCCACACCTCGAATATGCTTCACAGGTTTGGACACCACCCCAAATTTGTTATGCTGGCAGGATTGAGGCTATTCAGAGGAGATTTATCCGCTTTGCTCTAAAAGGCCTTCCTTGGGAAGATCCATTTCACCTTCCACCTTATTCCCAGAGGCTAAAATTACTAAATCTGCAGAGCCTGTCTCAAAGACGTGTTAACACCGATCTCGTTTTTATTCAGCAAATATTGTAAGGTCACATTGACGCACCTGACCTCTTGTCCTCTTTCAAATTTAAATTTCGTGGTGGCTCTTATAACCTACGTAATATCAATCTGTTAAACGTTCTGAATCATAGATCGAATTACGGCATGCATGAGCCTATTACACGCATGAGTACCCTGTACAATTTATATAGTAGTGTTCTAGATTTCAATATTGACAAAGCGACACTGAAAAAGCTGCTTAAGCAATTGTAATTTTCTTTCTTTGTAATTGTTGTGTATGTGTTAAGTGATCGTTACATTAACCACACCTGCACTAGTTGATGAGCCTGTGTAAGCAATATTTTGCTTGGCAATTTTCTGCTTGTAGTTGCTGCTTGCTTTAAGCACCCTACATCACAGATCTGATAGTGCACAAAAAAAAAACTATATTTTCCTGTATATATTCTTAATTAGACCCATCTTCATGACTACCATTTGATGGACTGTTCCCATCAAACAGTCCATTTGAATAGTTAAAAAAAAAGCCTTCCAATATTTTAGAAGGTTCAAAGGGCATCTTTATTAAATTGTGAAAATTAAAAGCCTCGCGGTAAGTCCGTTTAGAATAATAAATTTACGAGCTATATGCATTGTGTTTTATTTAGGATTTTCAAGGCTTCCTAACAGAAATATTTATAAAATCTAAAAAACCAATCGACACTCACAGCTCAGAAGAGCCATCGCCTGACCTCACAACACAACCATGCAAACTGTGTGCATTTTAGGTGTTTTTACAAACATGAAGGGGACCTACGATTGCAAACTGCGAACTGAGAGGTCTCTCATGACAAATGATACTCTCGGAGGGCTTGTCAGACCCTCGCGGAGGTGGGACCGTGAAAAACTTTTATTGCTCCGGCCAAACTCACACCAACAGCAGTTGGCCCATTCTTTAGACTCACTCAGAAGCTTTCACATTACACGGTTTTTAAGTGCATATTATTTAATACGTTTTGCGTCTCCCGGTCTTTTGCCAACTTTTTTGAAACCAGTGAGTGTTAAGCGGCCCTTAGTCTCCAGCAAACCGTAATGCAGTTGTATCACAAAAGGCCTTCTTTTGCTCTAAATGGTTTGCAGCTAGCGGTGACAGCTATTAAGCCTAGCTTTACGCAATAAAACCGGGAATAAAACGGGATAAAAAGACGTCAGATTGCAAGGCCAGGTCAGACGGGCAAAAAACAGTATGTACCTACTTTGTTTAAAACTTACAACGGCGAAGTCGGCGTAGAATCGACCCTTGAATATTAACCGAGCACAGCAGCTTGCCGTACGAAAAAAAAAAAAACTATTCTCTACTAAACTGCATTTTTGGCTGCAGCAAAAATGATGTTGAGCTCTTTCGAGCATGACGATAAAGTAGCCATTTAGGATTTCGAGCACTCTCAACAAGCTGCAAAATTTTTTGCACGTCCACCCTATGAACGCCACATAGTTTTTTAATTTGTCGTCGAATCTAGCACAAATTTGCCGTATGCCAATACAACGCGTGTATACGACACTTCTTGGATTTTATTGTGTAACGTGTTATATCGATACAGAGAAGAGGACGCATTTCAAACTCAAAAAGAAAATTATACACATAACTAGGCCATCTCGAACCGCACGGGGGTGCTACAAAAAGAATAATTAAAGACAACTGTGACAACTTTGAACTTTGTCAATACAAACGGGGGGAAGAAAAAAAAATCCTTGGTAAAGACGTGAATTAGTAGACGACCACGCCGCCAGAGACATAGACTTCCCTACATATTTGCTATACTTTGGAGGTATTTTTAGATACCGTTTTCAAATAGTTTGCACATTGTGAAACACACGTTGAATAGAATAGCAGAGCACACAAAATTTCTTATATACACATTCTAAAAATATCGGCGCGCACTCACTTTCTGCTCCTTGCTGGCTGGCTCTCCTTCCCTATTATCTCCTATGATCAATGTCGATGAAAATTTTGGATTTAGAAAAAAAAAAATTACACTTTCACACCCGAGATGATGTAGAACGTGCTATAAAATTCACTTTTCCTTTTATGGTACTACAGACCAGAAAACAATAATCCTCACTTCACTCTAATCACAGGCACTGCAGAAGGATCTCAATCGGATCGATGTGAACATTCTTTTCAAATTTGTTGCAAGTAAATTGTTGCACATATTTTGAGAGAAAAAATTGAAAAAAAAGTGGAAAATGTATTCGGTCAATGCGGCAACGACGTCGGCTCTACTAGTGCGCGGCGGCGTAATCGATTCGCTGGTATCGCATCGCAAACTGACGGCACTGGTGCTGTGAAAAAGCTCTCAACGTCTTTCAGCCAAATCTTTCGGAAAAGTTAGATATTTTCGGACGCTTGGACTTGGACAGAAGGCGACAATTTCTGCGCGCCCGATCGAAGAGAGTGTCAGAAACACCGAAACGACGGGCTGATGCTAGGTGCTTGGTGCGGGCCAGCGCGGACTGGAAAAGAGCTTTACCCCGCACTTGTTATGCACTTAAAATAGGAAGATGAATAAGAACATTCCATCTTGTTCCAGATACACATGATGCATCCGACACGCAGCTTCTCTGCTGATCCCACTTGTGTGCCATCAAGAAGGGGTGGGAGAGATTTTGATTGCTTTTAGAAGATCTTTCCTATTTTGGGATTCCTCAGAGAAGACTTATGACCTCTGATTGTGAGGCCGCATCTCCTCAGTAGAACCTTTGAACCACACATGGCTACGATAGAGCTGGTAAATTGAGAACAGAGCGGATATTCTTTTCGGCAGGTGAGTAAGTTTGGCATCTTTATTTTAAGAAAACCGATTCCGCATTCTGTGAGAGAGCTGACGGCGGAAGCCGCACATGCTAGGATGACAAACAAACATTTAATTGTTCGTGTACCGGTTAAATGTTTTATTTTTTTTTTGTCTTAGGACATGATGTCGATTAAGCAAATTATGAAATCTTAGAAACTTGTCGCAAGTAGAATGACAAGGAAAACACTTTTAAGTGGGAGGGTGTGACGCCTGTCTGATGGGTAATTGTAACACTCGTTGGCATTTCGTTCAGATTGAAAATAAATATTTGCCATTTGTCACTTGTGAATGAGTGTTCTTTATTTTATTATACGAAGTGAATGCAATTTGCAATAGGAAATGTATACCCATAAGTCAATTTGGCATTTGGCTTCAATTTTGGTCTACATTTATTTTCATTTGGCTCAATATTTATTTTGAGAAATATTTCCATTCATGAAATTTGTTTTTAAGTTTCTTGAAATGGAGGTTAAGAAAGATCCAAGACAAATTTGATTTTACAGATTAAGAGAAGTTCTCTGCCTCTTAAAGCTAAGAAGGCTGCTTTCTATGTGAAAGGGTACACAGGTGATATTTAGGTACTAATCATATTCTGCCAAACTTAGATAGTTCCAAAACTTATAAATAGTTTTTATGATACTTACTAAGAAAAATATGAACGTTTACGGGCCATTTGGGGCTTGAAAATGCAGAACTACTATCCAGAACAGACACAGCGGCAATTTTTTGCCACTTATACTCTTATAATGAGTGAAAAAGGTCAACGATGGGTCAACACTCACGAAAGCGATTTGCTTTAAAGGGGGCCTTTAAAGGAGTGTAACTGCTTAGTGATTTACTATCCGTAACTGGAACATCGAATCTCAAAAGCGGTTAGACTTTGGGGCGTCACAACGTAAGACATTTCTACATTGTTCTATATCTTCTCAAGTTAGTTAAGCATTTTTGGGGACTCGAAAGAGTGATCAGTATGCATACCTGAAGCTGTAGATGAGACTTGCAGCGTAGTGTGCCACTTTTACCGATCAGAGTTTGCTGAGTACAAGTTTTCCATGTTTGTTAACAGGTTTTCATTTAACTTGTCAGTTTTGCAAGAAAATCAATAGACCGACTACGTAAACAAATGTTACGTCTTTTTAGAGCTGGGATTTTGCTCGCCGGATCCAGGATCATTGCGAAAGAAGACTATAACTTTTCTATCAAAGCCTTAATAAATAAATAAATAGAGTGGCGCAACAGCTCGATGTGAACCAGGGCCAAATTCTCAACAATGTATGCTGTGTGTGTTGATTTCTTCATATACAAGGGGACCTACAATTTTTTGCCGAATCCGAACGGCAGTTTGAGAAGTTTTTCAAGACAATTGATACTCTCGGAGGGCTTGTCAAACCCTCGCGGAGTTGGGGACCGTGAAAAAGAACAAATCTTTTTTTTTTTCAGGTGACAATGGCAGGTTTCGAACCCAGACCTCCGGCGTAGTAAGCACACACACTAACCACTACGCCACGGCACCCCAATCAAAGCCTTAATACCAGTGGTTTATTATGGAATGCTTTATTATTTAACTACTTAAGGTGGCGCTACAGTCTGGGGTGGAGCTGGGCCTCAACCAACAAGCTTCGCCAGCCAGCTCCCTGCTAATTATCGTTTGTGTTTTTATAAGCGCGCGTGGATGTCTGCAACATACGTGGGTTGCGGAAGAATTTTTTTTGCAGTGTATGTCCACGCTGCAACATTCAAACCATCCGTATTGGCATTAACTGAAACACAGGTAGGTGACAATCCAGATGATCGCGATCGTTCAGATCTTAATTTGGATCTGCCTGGATATAGGATAGTGGCTCTGTTTCGTTTGCACCGCGGTCTAGCTGTTTATGTGCGTGACGATGTTGCCTACTCTGTTCCACAGAATATTTACGATAGTTCTGACCCAGAATTTAATTTTAAGTGGATTAAGTTTACCATCCATAGGCATGTAGTGCATTACTGCTTCTTATAGTCAAGGCAGTGAGACATCATGCAATAAGTTTGATGAGCTGTCAGACTCAATCTCCAGAATTGTTTCGCGCAATCCTTCTTCCGAAATCGCAATAGCTGGCGATTTTAACATCCACAATTCTCAGTGGCTTCGGTACTCTGGGCCATCAACACCCGAAGGCAGGTATATGGAGATTTTTGCTGCAGCTAACAATTAGTCACAGCTCGTAAACGAGCCTTTTTTTAAACGAGCCAGGAACGACTGTAATGCTCTCATTACAAAAATTGAGGCAAAAAATCCTTCAATGTCCTAAAGGAAGCAAAAGTTTTTGGTCTTTTGTCAAAAATATAAAGAACTGTGCCTCATCTTCCATACTAACGCTTGTTTCTAATAGTAAGACAGCAGTCAGATCAGAAAAAGCTAATCTGTTTGCAGCCCACTTTGCTGCCAGCTCAACACTACCTGACTCTTCCTTGTCTCCTCCTGTACTTGAGCGCGTTGAACACTCTATGGGACAAATCCTCTTCCGCACTCGTACAGTGGCAGGAGTCCTTCGAAATCTTAACATACACAAAGCCGCAGGTCCAGATGGCGTACCCGCCATAGTTTTGAAGATGTGTTCTGCTACGCTGGCTAAACCACTACGTAAACTTTTTTACTTTATCCTACTCTTCTGGTTACTTTCCGACCATCTGGAAAACAGCATTTATCCACTTCTAACTACCGCCCGATTGCACTTACATCCTTGCTTTCTAAGGTCATGGAAACAATGATCAACCGCCAACTTATGAAATATCTGGAGTCACGTAAGCTACTAAATGACCGACAATATGGCTTTCGTAGCAAAAGATCCACGGGAGATCTGATGGCTTATTTCTCCGAAAAGTGGAATCGCTCCTTGGATCTTTTAGGTGGAAGCAAAGTCATTGCTCTAGATATTCCCAAGGCGTTTGATAGAGTTTGGCATCCAGCCCTTCTATCTAAACTAGGAGCATTCGGGATTGATGATACGCTTATTGAATGGATTAGAAGTTATCTTTCGAAGCGGTCAATCCGTGTAGTTTTGGATGGTTTCAAATCCAATGTCCACCATATAAATGCTGGTGTTCCCCCGGGGATCCGTTTTATTTCCAACACATTTTCTGATCTTTATTAACGATTTGTCTGCCACTTCTAATACGATCCACTCATATGCTGACGACAGTACTCTAAGTTTCCCATACTCATTCCCAAGTAAACATCCGTCCCCAGCGGATGTTGAAACGGGAAGGTTAGGCATGTTGAACTCTCTTAATTCCGACTTAAACACTATTTTAAGATGGGGCTCCTCCAACAGAGTGGAATTTAATGCATCGAAAACCCAATGCTGTTTACTGTCATCTAAGCTAAATCGAAACTTTCAGCCGCTTACCATGAATGGCATTTGCATTGCAGAAACTGATAAGCTCTTAATTCTTGGTATGTGTGTCAATCACAACTTACGTTGGAATGTCCACATATTTGAAGTAGCCAAGAATGCTTCGAAATGCCTAGGTTTCTTAAAGCGTTGAAAGAAATATTTTTCACCATTGGATTTGGCAAACATCTACAAAGCGTATATACGCCCTTGGAATACAACTCCCATGTATGGGCTGGTGCACCAAAGACAACTTTGCACCTACTGGATAGGATTCAGAAGCGTGCGATAAAACTGATAAGGGACCCCATCATAGCAAAATCGCTCGATTCACCGCCGCAACGTCGCGTCGCCTGCCTCGCAATGTTTTATCGTTTCTTCTACAAAGATTGCTCAAGTGAAATAGCCAGCTTCATTCCACTTCTCAAACAGTTTAACCGTTGTACTCGCACAAGAACAAGTGCTCACGAGTTCACCCTTGAGCTTAACTTCGGACGTACAGCTCTATACTGGAATTCTTTCTTAAACAGAACGTCACGAATGTGGAACCAGCTTCCACGTGTGGTTTTTCCTCGTACCTACGGTCCTCAGCAGTTCAAAACCAAAGTGCACCAGTATCTCTCCTCTGATCCTTTCCACTCGCGTTATGCAAACTCAATATAAGGGTAGTCATAATCCCCTGAACAAGAGTGAATTATAAAAAAAAGCCAGCTATATCACTAGCTGTCCGTCTCCAGTTTTGCACGCGAAGTTGGCTGAGGTCCCCTTCCACTTGAGTGCGCCTCCTGAGTCTCGGTGTTCCTCTACTGCGCCGTACCTGCGGGTTGGATTCGAAGATTTTCCGGGCCGGGGCGTTGGTGTCCATTTACTCTAGACGTTGTGTTTTGACTCTTCTGGCTAGGTCGGTGTCGCTGTACAGCCCGTACAGTTTGATGTTATAACTACTCCTCCACTCTCCGTTTATGCAGACAGGACCGTATATCGCCCGAGAATTTTCGTCTGACTAAACTGTTTTCATCCACCTTTGACAGTAAATCCGCCCGAATCCGAGGCTTGTTGCTGCTTCGCAACTGGTGTTTCTTTACATGGCCGGGAAGTCATCCCGACGGCAGGATCCCCAACCTGGAGGACCAGATCCTTTGTTAAGCTTCAATGACGGAGAGCCGGATAGCCCGTTCCTTATATGCCTGAGCTCTGAATACCTCGTAGTAGCCCATATAAGGTGCGCACTAAGTAGTTCGGCCTAACTGGAACTGTAGACGCCAACTTTGATTCCATTTGGGGAATTTTACGCTGCCGTCCAGATGCAAGGAGAAGAGCCTTAGTGGAAACACTCCTCCCCCTCTCTCGTCTGCTACCCGCAACAACCTTTCAAAGGGTTTGGAACCCAATCTCTAGTTGAGGTACTGGGCACCCGGTGTTCACCACGGGAATGTGAGAGTAGGAGTTGATAGACAGAGGTTGGTTTACGAAACCTGTGGATGCTTGTATCCTCTTGAGTGCACATGTCTATCCTTTTACCACTTAGGAATGCTTTAATACTGGTTCTTAAAACTGTTCTTAACAATTTCTAGATAATATTGAATTACGGAGTACAAAAGGTATAAGCGTGATGACTACAAAAATTGCCTCGATCGCTTGCAATAAGGACTCTATATTGCGGCAGGAAAAGTGATTAACGAATTTCTCCGTCTGGTGACTAGGAAAGTTCTCAGTCTTTTGCAACCAGGAAAGATCTTTATCTTGTCACAGGAAAAGTGAACAAAGATCTTATTCCAAGGACTAGAAGATATGTCTCGGTCTTTGGAAACGGGAAAGACGTCTAACTTGCGACAGGAACAGTGATCCCAATCAAAGATCTTAATTTGACGACTGGAATAGTCGGCTCGGTCTTTGGCAACCAAAGAATGTCTCCATCTGGCGAATAGAAAGTTCACTCGGCCTTTTGCAACATTTTCCATATTTCCTCCTCTAACGATATCTCTCCTCTGGGTAACGTGCGGGTAAAAAACGCTGGAAGAAGAGCCCAGGTTTTAATGCTGTCCATCTTCATTCGAAACGCTTTTCGTCTGAAGATTTCTGGGAGGGTCCTGATCAGAGCATCGAATGTTCAAATGTTAGTTCTTTTATTCTTTCTACAAGTCGATGACGTTGCCATTGAATTTGGAGTCAAATCGCAGTCGCTCTTTCAATCTTCGCCCTTTGTTCGTGTGGCTGGGTTGGTTCTTGTAGAATTAGTTTCAACCTAATGGAGGAATAAGATTATCTATTATTGGTTTTCCTAAACTCTTGCTCGGCGACACAAGCATACAGCTCTGTTCGAACTTGATCCATTGATAAATTTTCCCTTCCAAGAATTGGCAAAGCTCCTTTCTAAATTCGCAAATATTTTCGACAGTATTAAGTACTCTAACCGACCCCTGTGCTCTATCCTTTAACAGCGTGATCAGCTCTCTCTGGTTTAATAGAATCTCTGCTTTTTATGATTTTGATTTAAGCAATAAAATTCAATTTATTCTGTTTTTTCCAGCAAACTTTTGACTTTTTTTTAACTGTGCCGTTTTGTAAAGGCTGCATTTCCAGAATTTTGTAAAAAGGATTTTGACCCCGGCAAATTTTTTCCTGTTAAGACCTGGATTAAACCGCCAAATGTGGACAGAGGTTTGAAATAAGAGCAAGTGTTCTTCTTTGAAGTTCTATTTCATGCTTTTAGTTCAAAAATGTCAGCCAAGAACTGTTTGCATCAGCTGTTCGCTCTTATGAAAATACGTGTATTCAGTTTTTATTCAGTTACAACTTCGGTTTCAGCTACGCATTCTGATCAGGCCTAAAAGCCCGCGATAAATGACGACAAATAACCACCACCAACTCAAGCGGCACAGGTGCGATCCCCAGCCGGGTCTCGAGGATGTTCTTTACCTGATCCCGCCACTTGGTTTTTGGTCTACCAGGGGGCGATGCGCTCTCCTCTCGGCTAATTGTTGTTTATTTATATGAAGTGGACTGCGACTTTATAAAACAAAAATTTCCAAATGCCTACATCTTAACCAACCTATTCCGTCAAAAACTCAGACCAAAATCCCCAGTCTAGACTTTCTCTTGTACAGCAAAACACCAATCAAAACATGGGTCAGACTTAATGACTAATAAGATTTCAGACCTCAAGTTCATGGAGCAAGTAGCCGCGAACTAAGCTTCTGTCTGCAGACATTTGAAGGCTCGTTTCCCAGGGTCAACGGCGATAACTCTGCCGGCAGGGGTCGAGTTATTTAAAAAAAAAAACACACACACACTTTAACTGCACCGATTTTTCTTCTAACTTGGACTTTGTCCAGGGGGATCGTTGCTGCGCGAGGTACATACCTAGAAGCATAAACTAAAAAGAGCTGATAACACGGGTTGTTTACAAGTCGACGTTGTTATTGAGGATCATGACTCAGTTCGAACTAAGATTACTCAGTAATCACATAAATTTGGTCAACTGCAAAGTTCCCTAAAACAATTTCAATAAAATTTTTAAAGAGGCGACTATGGCGCAGAGCTCATCTACTTTGGTGCAATCATATCGATGTCACGTCCACGCAAGCTGCAACAAATCAGGGGCACAAGCAACAAAAGCCTTCAAAACACTGCAGATATGATGTGGGTGGGACAGTCTAGCCTAGGAGGAACCACCTAGTGGGGACGACCCACAAAAGAATCAGAACGCCAGTGTGCTGCGACACTTTAACATAATTTTATGGCACGACACCAAACCGGCTATTCTTCCCCATCAAAAAG
Organism: Neoascia interrupta; assembly: GCA_947623515.1. Taxonomy (NCBI): domain Eukaryota; kingdom Metazoa; phylum Arthropoda; class Insecta; order Diptera; family Syrphidae; genus Neoascia; species Neoascia interrupta. The sequence goes on along the minus strand of OX392463.1, from coordinate 215,542,943 downwards.
GGTTTTTTACATTTTTATTAGACTCAGCATGAAAATAATCGATGTCAAGTAGTTAATTTTCGGGTTAACTGCTGCGTGTGGAGTTAGATTGCGAAAGCGTTTTCGAGTTACTTACCCACCGAGTCAGCCATAGCAAAAGGAGCAATTCAAGAAGTCCTAGTTGAATTCATGAAAGGATCAGTCCACCGAGAAATTGTTCCAAATTGGAGTTTTTAGGGGGATTTTATTTATGAGCCGTGAGCCCACACACACAAGAGAGAAAAACAAATTTACACGGCAAGTTTGACGCGAAATCACTTGCTTTTTTCTGTGCACGCGGAACTTGGATTCAATTGGTCACGTTCCAGCTAAATTGAAGCCGATTTTCTTATATGAATTCACACAATTTTTGGAAACTTTTCACACAACACACATCGGTTCCAGTTTTTCCGCCATAATGAAAAATAAAATCACCATCGTCTGTGGTCAAGTGCGGCGAAAAATCAAAATTCTACAACGTAGAAATGTCAAACAGTGTTCGTAGATGTGGTGTTTTGTTTTAATTGAGTCCACTTTCGGAATGGAACGAAAGATCTAGCGACTAGAACAAAGATGGCGCTGCGTAATCGTGCACGGTAGTTTGTGTTTCATAAAAAAAACATTATTATAAGATCTTGTACGAACATCATCCATCATGGATCAAACAATAGACCTTTTACCACGGCTGTCAAAATCTGACGTCTTACACATTTTTCGACTGCGGGATGCCAAGCAAATCGCGTTTTTATATGAAAAAATTCAATAGTTTCTGTAGAAGTGCGAATTATTAATAAACTACTAATTCAATCGAATGCTCGATGAAATGAGCGTAATTATGACAAGGCGCAAGATAGAGGATTTGAAGAGTTATTGTGACTCCTGCATAATAGACTTGGATAAAACTCTATTTTGATTCCAACAGAGTTTACAAGGAGACAACAAACAAAAACTAGCATTGTTTTTTTAATTTTTTGGTCCAAGGATGTGATTAGTAACTACTCGGCCATGCGTTGGTTTGTCTAATGTCCACCCGTTTGCCCCAATTTTATTCTTTAACCCTTAAATCTCCTACTAAAAACTAACTTAAATTAATTGGTTTTACTATAAAGGCACCACGGTACCATTCAAAGCAAAAGCATGGCACTGTAGTTGACGTTCTGTCATTAGTAGTTCTTAAGTGCACGCGAAATGCAGTCGTGACTATGCTTAACTTCAATAACACTGTCGTAGGACCTACCAAATGTAGGCATCCTTGATATAAATAAACCTAAAACGATGCCGATTGCGAATTAAAATACATTGGCTATATTTTCTGACAGTTTGTTAACTGATTATTGCGTTATTACATATAACTGATTATTGAAAGTATATGTTAGTGCAAAAAAAAACTGCAACTTTTCCGAAGGACTCATTTTGGAGGGTCATAATTGCGTAGTAGAACTGTCATACATGTATTATAAAATCTTTGATTAATACCATGTTCTCATCGGACACAATGACAGAAACAAAGAGTTCGTGTCAAATAAATCCTATATTTTTCCGGTGGACCCACTTTCGTATTTATTTTTAATCGTCTTCCGCTAATCCTCTTTTAATTGACAATGGAGACAAAGTTTAGCATAGATGTAATCTATGAGCGTAATAACATATCTCTACCGGTCACTAATCTGCGATTTATATCAGTCTTCATTAAATCCTCTAGAAATCACGCAATATACCATACAAATTTAAGTCCTATCGGCAAACGATTAAAAATAAATCCTCTCATAAATCGCATTTACCCTTTTCACAAACCTATTTTTAAACACCTTTGTAACAGTTTGAGAATCAAAAAAGGAAACTGAAACTGTCCCTGTACGACAATTCTGTCACAAATACGTTTTCTATTGAAGTTTTTACATCGGAAATATTTTTTCGCTTCAAGGAAATGACAGCGGCACTCTCTTTTGAGAGTCAAAATGGCAAAAAAAGAAAGCCCCTGTCAAACTAATCCTATATTTGGCCGGTGGAGCCACTTTGGGATTTATTTTAAATCGTCTTCTGTTAATCCCCTTTTACAGCCGGCGGAGACATAGTATAAACGTAGCTATATTTTATCAATTTCTACTTATTTTTTTAAATAGTTGCTTAATTTTTATAAAAAAAAAAACAAACAAAAAAACTCTTACTCTGCGCCTACACAGTCAATGGCCAAGGCAATCGAAATGGACATGGCAATCGCCATGAAAAAATAGGTGGCAATTAGATTTTCAATCATTTTCAATGTGGGCATTTCATTGCAAAAGTTTTGAAATTTCATAGTGTCTATATTGTTTCCGGTTTAAAATTAATATTTTTATTTGTATAGAAGGCGTTGGAGACGAAAAAAATTTACTTGAGGTCTAAATGTCATTTTAAATCTCATTGCCGCGTAGATTTATGGCAATGATTGCTCTTTAAATGGAAATCAGACATTGATGGCCATTTGTAAATCAATATTTCAAAGCTTATTTCCAAAGCGTCTACACTAGCAGTGAAATAGTCAATGGAAATATTTCTATCAATAAATTGCTTTTTCCATTGCAAGTGGAGTCATAGGTTATTTTTCTTAGAATAATGAAAAAAAAAACACAAAAAAGGAATAAATGTTATTTTTTTACCACCCCTGTATCCAGAAAAAAGCAAAAATGCCATCGAAAATGAATAAAAGAATCCGTGTGAATCATAGATAATGAATAGGAAAGGCAGGATAACTCCGAATCTTTATTTTTAATAATCGGAATGGCACAAATAAAGAAGCAAAAAAGACCAATATAAATATTCTTCAAATAGTTTCATACGACAGCAACACTTCTATTTGTCAATCGTGAGAATAATCTTTACATTCGACCTCTTCACAAGGTACAAAAAAAATACTCGCCAAATATTCCAGCATAAATAAAAAAAGCACGAAAATAGTTTAGCCGAAATATTCCGATGAAAGAATAAATCCCACAAATCTCAGGACATAAGATTATGCCTAAGAGTCTTTGGTTTCGAAGCTAGCACAAATTGTTGGGTAAACAAACCGGCTTTTTTGACAGTTGCATCCCATGACGTCAAATTTACAATTAGGTCTATCGAACAAATGTCTAACTTATAACAAACGCGTCTCTTTATCTTAATACTCTTTTATCTATGAATATATTCGCCTAGCGTTTTCCGAATATTACGAGCATTCGGAATGAATAGTCTATGCTAAAGGAAACCAAACAAATCCTAAACCTTTATTAAAAATCTGTGAGTCGTTGAAATTCCATGATAGTCAAATAACAAAACATCACAAAACGAAATCGTCATGCACTGAATGCAGCCTACACTCATACGGAATTCCGCCTGGAATTCAACGAAGCGCATGTCAGCTGTTTGTGCGTGACATTCGACGTTCGTTCAGTGGAAGTTACCGGAATGATCTAGAAATAAATGGGGTTTATAAATACAAGTGGCGAGGTCGCGACGTAAGCCATTAAAAACAGAACGGTGCGAATTGAAACATTAACTTTTAAAGTGTTGAAAGAATTTTAATTTCAATCATTTTTCTGCTACGAAAAGTTTGAATAGTGGATTGTAATTGACCTAATTAAAGTGTTATCAAGTTGAAAAACTAGTGGAAATCAAAAAAATTGTATATACAAAGCGCAAACAAAAAACATCAATCTCATCGCAGCAGTCGAAGTGAAAATCTATTTTTGGAATACATTTCCTGAAAACATCTGTCGCAGAGTTATAAAAACAAACAAAAAGGTAAATATTAAGTGGAAAATTTTCAAGTAAAACGCAGCATTTCCGCTGCAGACTCTTGAATTATCGATGAAATCATTTTCCCCTTGAGTGGCTGTCATCAGTGCAAGAGACGGGTGGAGTGCAGCCACCCATAAAGTGCCACCAGTGCGAGAGGGAAAGATGACGTTCTAGAAATTTCGCATGCAAAATAGAAAAATCGTCATCAGAACAGCATTCTGAATTTTTTCTTTCTTTTTCGATTTTCTTCCAGAAATGGGAAAGGACTTTTACAAAATTCTTGGCATCTCGAAGGGTGCGTCGGACGACGAGATCAAGAAAGCCTACAGGAAGCTGGCACTGAAATTCCACCCCGACAAGAACAAGTCGCCGCAAGCTGAAGAGCGTTTCAAGGAGATTGCCGAGGCGTACGAGGTTTTGTCGGACAAGAAGAAACGCGACATCTATGACAACTCTGGCGAGGAGGGCCTGAAGGGCGGCATTCCTGGCAATGGAGGCGAATACTTCCACGGAGATCCACGAGCCACATTTGCCCAGTTCTTCGGTTCGTCGGATCCATTTGGAATCTTCTTTGGATCAGACCCGCAACGGATTTTCGAGTCGCAGACAATGTTTATGGGCGGAGAGGACGACATGTACCAACAGATGGGCTTCGGAGGCAACGGTGGCGCGTTCCGCTCGCAGTCGTTCAACGCGGCGCCGAACAGAAAACGCCAGATGCAAGACCCGCCCATCGAGCACGACCTGTACGTCTCATTGGAGGAAGTAGACCGAGGCTGCGTCAAGAAAATGAAAATCTCCCGCATGTCCATGGCCACCGGCATGCCAAAGAAGGAGGAGAAGGTGCTGAACATTTCGGTGAAACCGGGCTGGAAGGCTGGCACAAAGATAACATTCCAGAAGGAAGGCGACCAGGCTCCAGGCAAGATTCCCGCCGACATAGTCTTTATCATTCGGGACAAGCCACACAGCCAGTTCAAACGCGAAGGCAGCGACCTGAAGTACGCCGCGAAAATCAGCCTAAAGCAGGCGTTGTGCGGGACAACAGTGCACGTACCGACCTTGTCCGGCGAGAAAATTACCCTCAACACAACCGGGGAGATCATCAAGCCAAACACGGTGAAGCGCATCAACGGAAAAGGCCTTCCCTTCCCCAAGGAGCCCTCACGACGAGGAGACCTGCTCGTGGCGTTCGACATCAAGTTCCCCGACACGTTGATGAGTGGCACCAAGGACCTACTGTCGGAGATACTGCCCAACTAGGGCGGAACACGTCCGCAATCAGTTTCAGTTAAGTTTAAGAACGTATTGAGATAAAGTGCTTCTGGAAAGTCGACTGAACCGGCGGCAAGCGTCGAACCCCAGTTGGAACAATACACATCTGCTGACGGTTAAACTTAGTGTTAAGATTATAAGGTCGCCCCCTTATCACAGCAGCGCTCTGAAGCTGGACCTCTGCCCAGCGGAGGTCGTGTAGATTTAAACTTTAAAACAAATTCCATGTTTTGCTAAATTTCTAATCTAATCCAGATGATTGGGACGAAATTTCGTTAAGCACTGAACCGAAAGACAAGTGGAGAAAGCGATGCTGATGTGGCGACTTGCATGAAGAGATGTACGTTTTAGTACGCGCCTATATGTATTTATATAATCGGTTATATCCTTAGTTTAAGATTTAGTTAATTGATAAAACTGTAAAAACAAAAATATGTAAAAAAAATAAACAAATAAGTTTTGGTTAAGAAAACATTTAAATTTTGCGTTTTTCCTTGACGTTGTGGATCTGCTGGGCGTTTTAGATTTTCTTGGTTGAGTACGGGAAGTTGTTCCGTCCGAGGACGGGGACGAGCTTGTGAAGATTTTGTATAACTGAGGAACTTGGAGAACCATTCTGCTCAACCTTTGGAGAATGGTGACTTTTCTGGCCATTTTAGACTTTTTTTTGTGTACGTAGAAGTTACTTGGGTTGAATACCCTATCCTTGTCCCACATTTTAAAATGCTTTTGACATTTTATGAGTAGAACAAACTTTGAAAAGGGGCGTGGTCCAACCGCCCCTCACTACAAACTATCAATATTAACATATACTTCCATGTTAGGCTTAAGTGTCCGTAAAAATGCATTACAGTAGACGCTCGATATACTTACTTAAGGTGGCGCTACAGTCCGGGACGGACCTGGGCCTCAGCCAACAAGCTTCGCCTGCCAGCTCTGTCTCTAGCTAGCCGTCTCCAGTTTCGCACGCGAAGTTGGTTGAGGCCCCCTTCCACTTGCGTGCGCCACCTGAGTCTCGGTGCTCCTCTACCGCGCCGTCCCTGCGGTGTGGATTCGGGGTGTTGGTGTCCATCCGCTCTAGATGACCCAGCCATCGTAGACGCTGTGTTTTGACTCTTTTGGCTAGGTCGGTATCGCTGTACAGCCCGTACATCTCCTCCTCCACTCTCCGTCCGAATCGTCCGAAGAATTTTCCTCTCGAAGCAGCCTAAAGTGTTTTCATCCGCCTTTGACAGGGTCCATGCTTCTGCACCGTAAAGCAGGACTGGGATAATAGGTTCTTATACATGGACACTTTAGTTGCTCGAGAGAGGGCTTTGCTACTCAATTGCCTCCTTAGCCCAAAGAAACAGCGATTGGCAAGAGTTATCCTTCGTTTGATATCACCGCTGGTGTCATTGTCTGAATTGATAGCGGAACCCAGGTAGACAAAGTCCCTAACTACCTCAAAATTATAGCTGTCGATGGCGATGTTTTGTCCAAGACGTCGGTGTTGGGTGTCTTTTCTTGATGACAGCATATACTTGGTTAGACGCTCGATATAGTGGAGTAATTAAAACCAGGTACGTTCACTTTTTCGAGATTGTTCACTATTTCGAGAGAGATGCTTAAACGGTTTTCCAAAGTTGACTTTTATTAAAACTGCATATTTTTGAGCCAGTAAGATGCACAGAGCACAGGCTTTTCTTCAAGTTATGGTGGATCTGGCTACTCTGTAGGTACTGTTTCGCCAAAGATGCCACACCCACTGGTGGAGGTTTACCAATTAAATTTTTCTTTATGCTGTCTTACATTCATTAAGAGAAGCTACGTGTCAAATTTTAGCCTTTTAAGACGTCGTACAGTTTTGATAGATCAGGAGGTAGTTGCACATTTAGGCGTATTGTGGGCGTGTCTTTGGGAAGATTTCAAAAATTTTTACACTTGTACTACTTCACATGACGTGGAGCTTACGTACGAAATTTCAGCACCGTAGCTCAAAATTTAAGGCCTAAAAAATGTGACATACAGACGGAGGGACTGACGGACGGACGGACATTGCTTATTCGTTTCGGAATTCGGGTCTTGGGGGCTTACCATTATTATGTCACCGTGTTACAAGCTATGTGACAAACTTAATATACCTCCTATCCTGTGGGATGGGGTATAAAAATATTAAAAAGCAATGGTAACACTGACACTTTCAAGATATACTCTTCTTTTATTTTTCTTTTAAATAAAGCTGTTTTAGGGCGGTATTCACGAAGCAATCTTAAACTGTGAGCTTCGTAAGTCTATGGACCAATAGTTTTTAGAGTCAGTTTATGAGCGCTCAAAAGACTTACGAGTAGTCATACCCACTCACTATTAAGTTGTGAGCGGTATTATGTTCGAAAATTCGTAATCAACTGTGACTTGTGATACAAACATTTCAATCAAGCTTTCATTAAGTTTTACTTCACGACTCTAGGAAACAAAGAGTTTTTATATAAAAAGCCTGAAAATTTATTCGTGTACTATTTTTTGGTTTATTTTATTTATTTAGCGTTTTGTCTTTTCCAAAAAGGTAGGTTAATATTTGGTGCCTGCGGACGATCGACTGTTAAATGAAGAACGTTGTTGGTGTTCCTCTTTTTTTTTGTTACCCTTCAACCTTGTTCATACTTCATACGCTTTATTGTCTTCATATCGTGCCCGATTTCAAGACCTCGTGTCCATTCAAATGAGCAAAATTATTGAGCGCCATTTTGAGTTTAACTCTGATCTGTAGGCATAATGATAATCGAAATGATAAGCAGTCTGAAAAATAACAGATTTAGTCAAACGTCATCTTGTCTTACAGCAATATTTGTAGGGCAAACCTTATACATAGGCGTTCCACGAAGATGTTACTTATTCCCTTTGTAAATAAATTAAGACAACGAAAACAGTCCAAAATAGTCTGTTTACATTTTTTTAAACATTTTAACAACAAACAAGTTCGAAAAAGGTTTCGAAAACTCCTTTTTCGCATGTTCGTATTTATCATAGACAGCAACCTATTAGAGTTTGGTGAATACAGAGCAAAAATTTACAAATAAGAGCTACTTAAACTCAAACTTGATTTAAGATTGCTTCGTGAATACCGTCCTTAGTGTACAGTTTTTAAAATATTAATTTTTAAACTCAAAATTTGAAAAAAAAAAAATTTCGAAGTAAATTTTTTCTAATTTTTATGTTATTACCGGCAATTTTTTTTTCCAAAATTCAATGCTCTTATAAAAAAGTTATTAAAAACATAAAACCACATGCTCATACGTCTTTTACTTTTTGAGAAAAAAAAATGAGGGCAACAAAAACCTTTTTTTAGTTTTGTGGCTGCCCTTGCAGCAAAATTAATCTTTTAGGGATAAACCATTATTTTATTATTTTCATATTTTTATTAGGAGTCTTTTAAGCATTCAACAATGACAAAATACTTATTTGACAATCCTATTTCACAATTTTTGATTTATAACACAAGCAAGTCGACCTGTAAATTTTGTTTTATTAGGGCTGCCGCTGGCGCTGCTCGCCAGCCGGGCATTACGTAACCCTTCATCTACCTGTTAAAGGCAGAATAATAAAACCGCAATTTTCGTTATTGATAAACAAAATATGTTCAACCCAAAATCAAATAAATTGCAACAAAGAAATGAAGGAAGAAAACAAAAACTGAATTGACGATTGGAAAAGTTAGAATGCGATACCTATACCTGGTGGTCAAATTTAAAATATGCGAAGCTGCCTATATAGCTGTCAACACAGATCTCGAATTTGACAGGTTGACCTGCCTTCGATGAACGAATTCGCGTTTTTTCGTGTGAGATATTAACCTGATTTGTCAATAAAATAGTTTGTCCTTTCACAAAAAGTAAATAAGAAGGAAAATATCGATCCTAAACAAATCCTAAACAGATCCTAGACAAGTGGGATGGCAACAACAGCCCGCCATTGACGTGTATGTTTCGAAATTGACCACCAGGGGTAAGCCTTCAATCGTCAATAGGTAGCTAGGAAAAAAATCATATTGAAAGCAATACAAATTAGGAAACACAATTTTAGATTTTAAAGTGTTTTCTCTTCTATTATTTTATCTATAACATAAATAAAAAATAAATAATATTTCAAATCATATATTTAATTGGAAGCAGCGAATTTTCTATATGACACCCATTTTGTAGAAGGCAAAGCTTATTATCTCCTTTTAAGAGCTGCACATAAATTTATGCTTGACAAATTTTCTTGTAATTTTACTCCAGCGGCTTCTATCCTTTCTTTTAGTTGTTCCAGTGATTTTATTTCCACTTCGTAGACGTAATTTTTCATGAATCTCCATGCATAAAAGCCTATAGAGGAGTAAAATCTGGTGATCTAGGTGGCCATTCAGTGGGGCTCTTCTTGCGATCCAACGGTCACAAAAATTTTGATCAAGCCCTTTTCTTACAGCCAAACTGTTGTGTGCTGGAGCTCCATCTTGCTGGTAGATTGAATTATTTTCTATGGCCAAGGGAACGTTGTCAAGCAAATCCGGCGAAAAGTCTCGTAGGAACTGAGATAAGATGCTCTATTTATAGCGGAGGTCAAAAACCGGGGTCCGATAACGGTTTGTCCAACAATACCAAGCCAAACATTACAGCTAAAGCGGTATTGAGAATTATTTTGTTTATTTTTTGGTGTGGATTTACTCCATCTCTGATAAAGATGGAGCTTCATCCGTCCAGAATATCCTTGTAAAAAAGTTTCGTTCAGTTTCATCTCTACGCAATAATGAACGACAAAATTCAGCTCTTAATGGCTTGTCGTCTGATGTAAGCTCTTGAACTGTAGCAGCTCAAGAGCTGATAACCATAGTAGCTATCCTCCTTGTACTTAGAGAGGGATATTCTAATTTGGATTGGAATAAATCCAAAATTAGTTCCTCTGAGGTCGATGATCCAGGATCAAAGGATCTTTCTCTTTTTCGATGCTGTAGTACTCCGTGTTCTCGAAGACGTGGGTGAATACGTCTAACATCGTGTGAATCGTGTAACACGATTGGGACATCCTTCGGCGTAAAATCTTTGGGCTTCACGAGCTCGACTATCAGCTAAACCCTAGCAGTAGTGCGTGTCCGTTAATTCTTCTCGGGAGTAGTTTGCCATCGCGATGTGTTGACTTATTTGCAATCAAATTATGAAATGATTACTTACCTTAAATTGCATGCCTTTTATGGGGCAGCATGCGCCCCATACATATTCCAATTTTGATACGTAACATTTAGCCTTATGACTTTTGTCAATTGGGCTTATATCACCTTACAAAAGTGTCACAAAACCACAAAAAAATTGCCAAATGATAAAATTTGGTCTTATGTCACTTTCACCAAGTGACTTAAGCCCAAATTTCGAGATTTGGTCTAATGTCGCTTGGTCTTATGCCACGGCACCAAAACAATAGTAACAGGTGGATTTTCATGTGCTATAAATCAAAAAGGGGAAAAGAGAATTAGTTAAGTATTTCGTCACCTTATTGCTTAAAAGATTCCAAATAGCAGTAATAAAATAATAAAATAAAAGATAATCCTTAAAGGATTAATTCTGTTGCAAGGGGTCACGCAACTAAGAAAATCCTTTTAAAAAAAGCTGTTGCCTGTTTTCTGTTTTTTAACACAACCCAGGGTATATTAAGTTTGTTGTATGGTTTGTAATGCAGTGAAATAATCACCCCTAGTAGACCCCTAAAACCTTTTATACAGATATGAATGGGACCGACCAGAGAATGGATTAAGCCATGTCCGTCCGTCCGTCCATCCGTCATTGTGGTATTCCGAGGTAAGTAGGTATACTCCCTTACTGTCTCAATTAACTCACTATCAAGAAGAAACCATTTTCCGAAGGGTATCGGTTTTGTTTGGCGATTGCGTTTGATTATAATTTTTGATTTTTGCAGGTTAACTTTCCTGCATAAAATTCCATATAACACAGTATTATTGCAACTTGTTAATCATAAGCTGTAAGCTTTGGGGGGACTCAGCTATTATCACGAGATCGTCTGCATAAAAACCATACAGACAGAGTATGGAAATTGGCTAAGATCCGATTACAGCCACGCCCACAATTGACCTGAGTGATAACCTTAAATTCACATTTCATTTAAAGAGGCTTTTTGACTTTATTAACCAACACACAGGCACAATTGCGTCTAATTTTTTCACGCGGGATGAAGCTTTGAAGTAACATTTCGTTTTGCCCCATATTTGCCCGTTGTTTCTACTCTTCTTGCTTTTTATCGAACGCACGCAGCGCAGTATTGCGATTTGGACTTTACACTTTTTGACAATCTCGTAGCAGTTTTGCTACGATACGACCGTAATGTGGAGACCTGCCTGAGTAGATTAAGAATTCCTGTTTTTTGTTTGCAAGACCTGTCGCAGTTTGAATATTTGATCGATTGCAGACTTTTGCCTTCAGCCCAATGAATCCGTCGTGTTCGTCACGTCGAAGTACACAACTGACAACTCAGTGAAAAACACACGTTCTTATGGGTAGCGACGTACGTCACGTACTTCCTCTATGGGCCGCATCCCATAAGATCGTGTGCATTTAACTTAGTTATCAGTTGTGTACTTCAACGTGACGGGTGCAACGGATTCATTGGGTTGCAGGCTTTTTCTTGTCAAAAGCCACACTCATATGGTAGTTGATCGAGCAGTTAACAAAAACATGGCTTTAAACGTGCACTCACTAAAGTAAAAAATATCTTTCACGCGATGTTAAGGAGCCTCTGTAGGTAGTTTGCGCAGTTCAGAGGTTCTCCTTCCTTGAGAATCTGGCAAACAGTGCTGAGATTTCATTCATTGGGCATGCTCCGACTTTGATCTGGGGTCAGTGCCCACCGGCAGCTTTTAGCTCTTAAGCTTTGACACAGCTATTTTCACTTCATCTCAGGTTAGGTGGGCTGTATCGTTCGTTATTCTTCGTCAGTATTTTCATCGCCCAGGATAAAAGGTGCATTCTGCCTGAAATAAAGTCTGCTGAAATTGTTTTTTCACACCTTGGATTTGGGTCTAACTTTATACCCTTTGCAGGTCCTTTCAACCTTTGCAGATCTTCAACTAGTGTAGAGTAACACACTTCTCGTGCTCTCTCCTCAGTATTTTCTTAGACGAATGTTACTAGAACGAAAGGGGCACATCTTTTTGAAGTATCCCCCACCTCCGATACAACTCCCACTTCGCGTGGTGAGGGAATAACGTCTTCTTCATAAACACAATCCCGTAATTGTTCATGAGTTTTAATTCCCCACAAAAAAGTGTTGCTCAAAACAATTTCCATGGAAATTTCGGTTTTAGCCAATATGAATGTGTATCTGCCGTCGAATCTGCCATAGCAACTAAGACCCTGAAAGTTAAACGGTGCACTCGCCCGTGTTAAGACCAGCTATATACTTTTGCGACGGTGTTGTACACAAAGTTTAATGAGTTCACCACATTCAAACAGCTGGAATTGGTCCAACGTTAAGCTAGGTTGTGTGGGGTGGGAAGGTGTTAAAGCTTTCATTCTAGGTGTTAAAGCTCCTTTTCACACAGTCTGATGGAAGCAAGTGACTGAACGTTCACCGACTGTTCCACACTAGTGACATGACTGCTTTCTTATCAAGTATGTCAAGGTTAACTAAAGTTTAATAGCCTTTGGATGACATATGACTGAAGTCTGGCTTCTATAAAAACTTATCTATTATCAACCCTCCAGGGGAAGACCGGAAGAAACAAACCAAGTCCTACCCGGCTGACGGTTCGTAGATGGGAACCGGATCTGGACCTCGAATTAACAAGGAATCGATTCGAGTGAATTACCTAACCTACTAACCCAGCCTTGGCAACAAGAACTCTTTCTTTTTCCAGGTCTAGAGGTCTTTGTCATCAAGAACTGTACTAGAAAAATAATATTCTCTGTTCGATCGATTGTAAAAAGCCAAACCATCGAATCGAACCTAATCAATGATACATGTGTCATAATCCAGATTACCTGAACCAAACGGAAGCATTTCCTTCCCTCAGTTCTCCCTTAGGAAAAAAAGTAACCTGAGAGTCCTAAAAACAAACTTCAGCGGCCATTGCCCTTTGAAAAGAACTTCTTCACTGCATTGGTCTCTCATTGGACCCGAACACGCAGACTTTGAGAGCGAGAATTCTCTCTCCATCCATATACAAATAAAATATGTCCGGCCATCCTTCGTCTCAGGAATAACATTATTTGTCAAGGAATTTATGTCTTCATCAAACCTGAACAAGTTTCTTCCAGAAAAGATAACCGGTTCTTGCCTGCTTATGAGCTGCTCTAGGATGTCGTCAGGTCAGAGAAGGCATATTAGGCTCCTTTTAACGATGCTTCAGTGCCAAAAAATCGATCTAAGTTTTAATCTGAATCCTTACACCAAATTTAAAAAAGGTAGAGGGGATAGCTCGTACTTACCCCCGAACCGCATCGCATGTACCTACTTTCACTACATTTGAACCTGCCAATTTCGTGCTTACATTGTCCATCCCAAAAAGTCCAGCTAAAAAATAAAATCATATAATATTTCCCCATTAAAATAAAACCAACAATCATTCAGTCTATTTGTCTATTTCTTTTATTTTATAATTTCTTTTGCTTTTTTGACAATAAAAAATATTTCAATAAAATTTATCATAAAATATTTTCAAAGGAATTGTTTTCAATAAATTAATCAAAAACAATATTTAAAAAGTGCTCAAATTTTAATTTTCTTCAACATTTTGACTTGTGTTTATTTTATTTGAATATACTTCAAAGTTAAATGCGTTACATAAATTATAAATAATTTTTTTTGTAACAAACTGCAAAATGAAAAGGAAATAAATTTTATTTTTATAACGTCAACAGATTCTCTAAATTGCATTTGGTTGCGTGTGGTTTTCTTTTATATCATTTTTAAAATTTTCTTTGAATATTTTTTTGTTTTTGTTTTTGTTTTTTTTTTACAATTAACATTTAACATCGTAATTAATTTCTTTTTATCGTTTTACCATTCAGATGGATTCATATATTTTGTTTGTTTTGTTTTCATTATTTTGGCTAAAATCGCTGTTTATTGATTTAAATACAAAATAAGAAACGGAAAAACTTAAGAATCGAATAGTAAAACAGTTGACTAAAAATTAAATGTATGTAAATAAATTAATATACTTGTAAATATATAATTTATTAATAATTATAAAAATTCTCTTAAAGTGTAATAATTCATTCTTAAAGTTACGTGTTTTCTTTTTGTTTCATTTCATTAATTAATTTACTTATTTATTTTATTAAGGTTTTTTTTATATTTTTTTATTTTTAATAATAAATAACACTTTTTTTTATTAAATTTAATTAACTTGTATTTTTTTAACTTGTTTGTTACAAAAGAAACGTTTCTCTTTTGCTTCACTTTATTAGGGTTTTGGTTTTTCATTATTATTCAATTTTTCTATATAATTTATTCAAAAAGTTTTTTTTTTATATTTAATTCGTGTGAATTTTCTTTTTGTTTTGCGTGTTTGAGTGTTTGGTGTGTGAGTTATTTGAAATTATCTTATGTTTTGTAAATAATTTGTTTTATTTTTTTTATTTATTAAATATTGATCAATTGTTATAATAATTGTTCTAAAATTTCTCCTAGCGCAGTACAATTTATTCATATTTTTTGTGTTGACCTGTTGTTATTATTTGAATTATAATTTCAGTAGTAATAAGTTTTATTAAGATGTGGAATGGATGTTTTCTAAGAATTTCAAAAAAAATAAATGATAAAAACAAAAGTGTGGCAATTAATTAAGGGCGCAAATGAAAGCGGCAGTTGAGTCAGGTTAAAAAAAAAAAACAATTATAAGGTAAAAAGAAGAAAAGAAATGAGAGTATCAGGCACACCCTGTCATGTCCTAAGGCAATTTCTTATTATATTATAGGGTGGCAAGTATTTCTTCTAATTTAAAAACATTGCAATTTTTTGGCGAAAAAATACAAACATTTTAAAATCCTTTGACTTTATTTATAATCAAAAATTAAAGGAAAAAAAAAACTTTTAAGGTATACAAAAATTAAAGAAGCAAAACTGACCCAACAAGAACATTTACTTAAGCCTTGACTGCCTAGTCGACATATTAAAAGCCAACACAATTATATAATTCAACTATTGAATATAATTTGTTGTTGTTGTTAATTCTAGTTTTTGTTGTTGCTCTGTTTGTTTTTGGTTTTCTAGAGAAACGTTTAATTGTGATAAAATTAAAAATTACTATTTGCTTTGTTTTTGTTTCTTAAAAAATACAATGATTACTCTGTTTTACATTAGTTCCATTTTAATATAAATTTCATTTACGTTTATTTTTAAAAATGAATTAATTCATTTAATATCATCATCAAGAAATGTTTCTTTCTACTTTCGGAGAAACAATTAATTTATGTAATCCAGTTTGTTGTTTTTTTTTGCGAATATGATAATTTCTTATATATTTCTTTTCGATTTTATAAATATATATAGAGAAGGGTTTTTGTTTTTTTTTTTCTAAATTTCTTTTTTAAATTAGTTTTTCGAGTCATCTTTGCGTGATGTTGGCTGAGCATCGCCTAAACTAATCATGTCTCGTGGTTTCCACACCGGGGACCCTACAATTAAACAAAAAAACAGGTAAAACATATAACACAAATGTATATTCTCCTTTTGGCCAAATTTCTTTTTTTTTTTAAATATGACAAAGGAAAATTAAAAAAAGAATAAATGACAAAATTAAGAAAAAATATTCTATAAAGCATTCGCTAAAGAAAAATAGTTTTTTTTATTTCTATAAATTTTGTTATGATTTTTTTCTTGGTTAAAATGTTGACATCGCTTGTGTTTTTTTTATGATTAAATGCACTTTCATTGAAGTAAGATGATTAAGAGATTTTGAAAAAAATTATGCCAACATTTTCCATATGCCAATAAGAAATTATGAAAATTAATTAAATTCTGTGCCTAAATTGAGGATTTTTTGTTTTTAATTTGAAAAATGCATAATTTGTAAAATTGTTTCTAAGGTTTAAGGGTTAAAAACATGAGTTTGAGACAGAAATGAATTTGTTAGCATAAAATTATTTGTCTTACTGGAATAAAAAAAAATGGGATAGGGTGTGTTAACCATAAGACATATCAACCGATAGTGCATAGCGGCCCAGATATCTATAATTTGTTTTTTGTAAAACTATTTTTATTTTTAAAATACGTGCACGGATATATATATATGTTCTTTTTTCGTGCAATATTATAACTAATGCAAACAAAAATATATATATATCGATTTATATATATTTCTTTATATATAAAACTACAATCTATCAACCAAAGAAAAAGAATCATAGTTTTAAGTGCGGGTCACACTATGCACTTTGTTGTTGTTTGTTTGGTAATAAATCTTTTACTCAAGCGATGCCAAGCATTTTTGATACATACTTGCTAAAGATAAATATTATTTAAATGTAAAAACAAAAGCATTAATATAAATAATATGTAAATTTAAAATATATTTATTTATTTTTATATGCTTATGTATATTATACGTTAAATTAAATATCACAAAAATTGTATATAATACATTTTATACACTATTATGTATTTAACAATAAATTATGTTTTAAAATCTAATATTATTTAAAAACTCATTTTATACATAAATATCTAACAATGATTGCTTTTTTATGTTCATGGAATTTATTTTAAGGAACTATTATAAACATGTCGTATGTTGTTAGTGATAATTCTTATTATATTTAAGGAATTAAATAAGAACACATTTTCGGGGGAAGAATTCATTGTTTAAATGATCCATAACAAAACTTATAAATCATTTATGTCTTTCTTTAATATTTTGTTTATGGTAATTTGATTTTAATAATACCTTTTATGTTAATTTGAACACAATACTTCGTCGCTTTATCACACATTTTAATTAAATAGGAAAAATGTTTACATGTATATAAAGTGGTTAATAATAAAATTTATGCAATTTTTGTGCTAAGAATAAAATAAAGACTGGGTTTATTGACAAAATGCAATATGTGCAAAAGGTAGCAATAACAAACTTCAAACTTTAACTTTTAGATCTGCTCTTTGACAGAAGTTAATTTTAAAGAGCTTAGCGCTGTCACCTGAGATCTGAATGATCTGACAGATTCTAAATTAAGAGTGTGCTACCCGACACATCTGGTCTGGACATATTCACTGCCAGGAGTTGGCATTTAGAAAGTACCGGGATCGGTTAGGATCGAAATTCTTCTGGTCACGTTTTTAATCGAGTTGATGTGTTCATAACCCCTCAGATAGCGTCACTGCTAGATTGATGCAGTAAGTTTTTAAGAGGATTAAAGCTCAGAGTAGACCGATTGGGAATTAAGTAGTATAAGAAGGAGCTGTTCCCGAACTACATAGACTCCGTGGATTGTTAGTTCTTAGGTGTATCTTGATTACTAAATAAGTCACGAACACGCCGGTTTTAGGATATGTTTATATACTTCGGCTTAATGACACTCTCAAGGAAATATTTATAAAGATAAGTATAAGCAATGAAGACTTTTATTGAAAAAACTCTTTAAGATTTCAACAATTAGAAAAAAGTAACATATTGCATTTTTAAACAATATTTTTTGAGATCTTTATACAATAAATATAAAAACTGATTTATTATTTATTAATTATTTTTAAATAAATTTACGACTTAAATAAAAATTTACCGATACATAATTTAATATTTGAAGAATTTTAAGGATCCTTCTTAACTACTACTTACCTTGCTTCTGTTTTTTTGATCATAGTTGATTTTTTTCCGTTAAAAAAACACGATGAAGAACAGTCGAAATACGATGTCATGGATAAACATAATTTGAAGGGCATGAGTTTTTGGAAATTTAAAAATACATTTTGAAAAGATTTCATTTATTTAGGTTGAAGAATTTTTTCTTTTCTATTTATTATTTTGTAAGTTTTTAAAACCTACTCAAAGCTGCTGAAAATGTTTTTTTTTTTTATTTTCTGATGCTGAATTTATTTTTTGTTATTAATTATTATTTATTAAACTTCTTTGGGATACACACAATTATATTGCGTGTGTTTTTTTGATTTATAATTGATTTAATTTTTGATTTCGTTTACGTAATTTTGATTTTACTGCTATGAAGCCCATCTAACTATGGTGAGAGGATGAATAACTTGTTTTTATTGGTTACATATATACCTGTATTATATAAGTTAATGTCGTAAGGTTAAGCTTATAGCTAGATAGCTATTGTTTTAGTTTTGATTTATGTTTTTAATTCTATTCGTGATTTTGTGACTATTTTTGATAATATTGTTTATGTTGTTTAAAAGGTACATTTAACGAGTTTTTTTTTTATTATTTATCGATTTAATTTGTTTTAAGTGTGGTGCAGATAATTATTTAGGGTTTTTTTTTAAACTATTTTTTAAGTAGGTAAGGGTTGGGATTCTGGATATACATTTATGATAGATGCGAACAGCTTAATTTGTAATAATTTTCTTACATTTTTAAATGTTTTGTGATGAACTTAGATCTTTAACTAATAATATTATGTAATGAAATGAAATTTATTAAATTTAACTATAAACTGAGTAATTTTACTGGAAATGAGTTCAAATAGGATGTCTGCAAGGTTGACACATCTATCACTTGAATACTTGAACATTTAGGGGACTCATATCAAAAAGCTGTGCTATGCTTCTAAGAAAAATTTTTAAGTTTGGTTGTGTTTCCTACTTAGTCTGTCATTTTAGGATATAACAAAGAGGGACGAGCCACATTTTTTTGGGTCTGTTGAATCGCTTAGATGCTCTGCCGTCTGGACAAGTCCTCTTCTTTTTTTAAACTTCAGTTCATTTCGACTTTTACGATTCTTTCAATTGTCATAACAGTAGAGGAAAACAGAAAAATAAATTCAAAATGTCCTTCATTGGTTATTTCGGACTTTAACCATTTTCCTAATCCTAATTAAGCCATTCTTGGGCCTAAGGAATGGTGAATAAGGCATAGAGGAAAGGTAAAAAAATCATTTATGACTTTAGTTATGCCCTCTACAATCCGAAGGAAAACCAGTGTTTTTGGGAAATCGCGACAAATATAAATACAAAACCCGAGTTTTCCCATAGGTTTTTTTCCTGTTTGTATAGACTCTGGTTTCTGTTTAAAACCACGCCTTGAAACTTTTTAACCAAATTTTAAAAGAAGCTCACTTTGGCCTCTACCTTAAAACGCAAATATCGGTGAAACCGAATGACAGATCTGAAATCTGCCTTCAATTTTAAAAGTCAGCATACCATTTTTAACATAATCCTTTCAATTATGGATTTAAAAAAAAAAACTTCTTAAAGTAAACATGGGCCTTGACATGGCAATTGATGAACTATTGACAAAAAAAAAAATAGTTGGCGATCAGCAAGTGTCTGAGTTATCTCTTTGCCTAAAACTCAGTTTACGGCTCAGTGAGAACACCATATTAAGTTTGTTGTAAAAAATACTTTCTTGGAAGGATAAAGCCATGATTCAGTACACTTAGGCTGCCAGCAAACATGCGGAGTTAACTCTCAAAACAATACATGAAGCTTGAGAGGTTTTTTTTTATAATTAGCTTGCGATCAAGAACTTATGGCTACCCTTAAGATGCGTAGCACATCGCGAGCAGAAAGAATTTAAGGAAAGACAAGATAGAAGAGAAAAGTAATTCTCGGTCCAACAAGCAAACGCTGATGAGCCAGTACGGAACATGAAAACTTTGCACAGAAACACCAAACCTTACTCCCGCAAGTGTTATGCCTTTATGGAGAAAAGCAATGATATAGCTAGCAGAGTAGGAAGTTTTACTTCCAGAATTTGTTTTCATGAGTATTTGAAGCTCACAGGAACCTGGTCTTCTGGTTAACTAACCAATAAACTAGACACAGGACAAAGGAAACTGAAAGGTTGGTCAAAAGTAATGTTTTAAAAATTAGTTGTAAAAACTAGGTTTTTACCTTAGGTTCCATGACTGAAGTCACACTCTAAATATTTGTTGTAAACTGTGATAATACTCGAAATTTGGTAGCTTCTGTAGATGATTGAGAGATCAAGAATCTACTTCGTAAGTTCTGTTTCGTTTGCCAACTCTTTGAACGTTTGGCTAAGGCCCAGGGCAAACGGATATTTAATTTCGGTATATCAGGTAGAGTGCAGTAATAATTTACTTAAATTAGTCCAAACCGATTTAATTTTGTTTCTTTTGATTCAGTTTAGCCTCTACCTTTTCTATTACTTTATTTGAAATCTTAAGAATCTTAATAATTTATTTAAAAAAGTTTCAAAACACATAAAAATATGTACTAGATTGTAGCTTTTATTGCAATCGTAGCAGTTTATACATAGGAAGTCTGTTTTCGAGTTCCGTTTACTCCGTTTGGTGGGTGAGAAATTTACTTGGCAAAAGTTTACTAGGTCCAGTCAAATGTAGCTGATATTTTAATATTGAACATTGAACAACAATTATCCAGGTTAGTTATAAGGCTGGCAAAATAACTCATAGTGGTGTATGACTTTTCAAAACGGTAAACATAGAAGAAAGAAGAAAGAAGTAAAAGAGCTTTACTTTTGAATGAACAAATTGCTATATTTCTTGCAGTCCTTAGTCGTGCTCTGACTCTAAAATAAAAATCTGGATTGAGTAAAGGTCAGTAAATTAAATTTTTCAAATTGAGCAAAAGTTTTCTCTGTCCTTTTTTACTATGAAGAATTGGGAGGTCGGATCACTAAATGTGTGCTATGATGCGATGCTTATTGAACAACTGCAGGTTTTTAAACAGCTTCTACTACTTAAAAGAGTCAGGATGCCGGGGATATTAGGTGCTTATGGAGTGAATGCTAACACTTAACAAAAAAAAAGTTGATGAAATTTCTAGTACAATATCCAGTTCTAGTACCTAACTAGCACAAATTAATTTGATAGATTGTTTACTGTCAAAAATACTGAAAACATAACGAAATATTATATGTGCTATTTTCTGTTCTAACAAATGTTTTTTACTGAGTTTTGTTCTACTACATTACTTTGGGGATCTACTTATACTAAACTTCTATTCGGATAACCACAATTTCAGCAGCATATTAGGAATTATTTATTAGCAATAAGATATTAAGTGAAGCATTATACTTATCCGGTACATATACATATTTGTTTGATTTAAATACGAGTTTTGATTAACGTTTTATTTAATAAGTGCATCCTTTTATACTCCCTATTTCACTAACTATGGATTTGTCTGCTTTAGTTATTTTTTTAAACTTCTTCAATTTTTATTTTAATAGGTTTTATTTATCAAGTTCATATTTAGTTGTTTTATTTGATAAGTTTATTTATTTTGTGTTCGATTTATAATTTTCACGGTTTTATCTTATTTTCAGTACTATCTATGATTCATCTACTTGTTTGTCTTTGTTTTAAGAGTTGTTTTTCGTGTGATAGTGTCTCGTTTGTCGGGCCTAGTTTTTTACTATACTTGTTTAGTTAACTTAATTTATTTATAGTTATAGTTTAGCTTGCCATTTGTTTGATCTACTACGGTTCGTGTGCTTTTGTTTTTTTTTGTATCGTTTAATTTGTATAAGTGTATTTTTTTTTATATTCGTAATATTTCTAGGTTCGTAAGGCCGTTTCATTTGTATCGCATTTTCATCCCCGTTGAAGTTTATATGTATATAATCTCTTCGCGTCTCATTCTATGTAAAACACACTTTCTCTTACTAATTCTTTGTATGTTGTGTAGTTAATCAATCCCATTAATATTTTCCTTTTATTTGAGTTCCTTAAAAGTCCTTTTTATTTTGTTAATCAAAATTTTGGATTTTAATGGTGTTATTATTTTATAAACACGAAATTCCTGATTGTAGATTTTCTTTCTATATTCTTAATCTTAGGATACAATGTTGAGTGAATGCTACTGTATAATTATTTATTTACATAAAATAAATGTTAAACATTCATAAAAACTCAGTGCAATGCAATTAAATTGTTTGCATTTTATTTTTTAATTTGGTTCCTAAATTTACCTACATCCTATTTCGATATATATAATAAGATTTGTAATGTTACGTATTTATTTTATTATTTACAGTATAACTTTTGCTTGTATTAGTTATTTTTTAAAAGGCTAACTAATAGTGGATTGTTATAATAACTGATTTAAAAAAATTAAGAAAATTGAAATATTAGAAGAAGTTTCGTTTGAGCAGAAAATAAACAGATGCGAAAAATGAAATATAAGTGGCTATTCGAGTAGACATCATCCCCTAGTTTTAAGTTCTAACAGAGGCACTGTCAGAAGTCAGATATAGTATCGGGGACTGTTGGATTTCAAACTAAGCTTATTTCCTACGAAACCAGTTGCTCTTCTAATAGGTTAAATCAGCAAGTGAAATCCAAGTCAGATTACTTTTAAAACCAAGTATCTTCACAATCGCAATCACAATTTTTGTGGGCTGAAGTCGAGATTTTGTCGCCTCGTGTGATGTGTCTTACTTGGGATACTAATCTTCCTCGTGATGACAACTGATTGAAGGTTTTTCAAGCAGAAGTGTGACCATATCTTTATTTAGGGGGTTTTTTATTGACTCGAAAAACCACTTTGAAAGTATATAAAATATAATTAAGAATATTTTAATTAAATAAAAACTAATTGTAGTTTCATAAAAATGTTAACAGTATTATGTACCTCTGAACATTATTGTTTTGTTTTTTTTTTTTCTTCTTAAAATCCCTGTTTTATTTGCAATTAGCTTATACAACAATTATATTAAAATCTGTATTTTTCTTTATTTTTTTGTTATATGGATGGAAATATGTTTGGAGATCGGAGATAGTTTCGAGTTGTCTATTGGTTTTTCTTGTTGTAAGTTTACTTGTAAGCTTAAAGTTCCAATTGAGTTTTTGTTCTGAATACGTTTGATATTAGAGAAACCTGCATTCAGTTGCTTGTGTGTAAGTTTGGAAAATTATAATATATCCTGTTTGATAGTAAAAACCTATATTCTATCGTTCGTGGAACGCCTTCGATAAAGTCTGAAGAGTATACGCGTATTCGGCTCTATAGTTAAATATTACAATATTATCTACAATATAAATCTATCTACAGTTGTATCTCACTCACGGTTTACTTTAATCGAATCCTTGCTGTAAGTCTAAACATGAATTTCGTAATAGTCGTGACAGTCAACACAACCTCCAGCGTCGGCGTTGTGTGCCTCATGTTCGAAACTTCCACCTGATGAGCTCGACATGCCGCGTGGCATCTTCTTCCGCGTACGACTTTGTCGCACGCGGGCTTTATGCTAGGAGGGTTTCTTTTGATACATACAGTCGACGCAAGTTGGGTGCTCTAGTGCTCGGCTTATGGCTTCGCTTGGGTGCATTTGCGGAGGAAGCATGCCATAATGATCGTGTTGAGACGAGGAGGATGATGGCTCATAGATGCCCACATCGCCCATGGCATAGCGGGCGAAGGCGTTCTCAGCCGACTGCGAACGAACGGGACCGGAAGTATTTATGGTGTAGATCCTTTCGGGTGAGATTCCGTAGCGGTAGGAATTACTTGTGCTGCTCTCGCGAGATGTCGATCGCTCGAGGGACTTGCTGAGGCGTTTGTTAGCGGTTGAGCTAGGTCCACTGTCTCGTCGTATGCTCGACGCAGTTACATAGTGATCGCTACATGTCTGATTGTCGTAGATGGGGTAGTAGTGATAGTAGGGTTCCTGGGCTCTTTGCGCCGTTTCATAGCTGCCATGGGCGCTCATGCTTCTCTTGCGACTACTACGCTCAGGTGATCGTGAGTCAAAGCTTCCGCGTGGGCTTTTGAGTACACCTCTGGGTATGTCGAGGTTTGGCTCCGAGCAGCGACTGTCGAAGCTGCTTCTGGGCGAATGCCTATGACAACTACTGCGATCTGGGGACAAGTGCTCGATGCTACTTCGAGGGGACAGGTGCGGAGACAGAGATTCCACACTGCAATTTTGCGAAGGAGCTAGCTTTTTCAAGCAACTTCTGTCAGGCGACTTTGCTTTGCAAGGTGATGACGAGGAAGGTTTTAAAATACCCCCACCATTGCAAGGACTCGCTGACCTCTTCAGTATACCCCCACCTTCAGAACTTCTGCGCGGACTTGGTGTTCTGCGTCCGACAGAAAGCCTATCCTGAGAACTGTCACGACTAAGACTGACACTCAACCGCTTGCTACCCTGATCACTGATACTCTGGCGCGGTGATTTAACCTTAACTATGCGAACGGGACTACTACCCTGTGACTTGGAACGATCCGGAGATATATAGATACTTTGGCGAGGTGACTTAGTCCCTTTGCTTGGCTTACTACCGCTGCTACCTGTGCTACTACTACTACCTGAACTCTTCGACTTCGATTTAAAGACCTTGTCGACCTTCTTATCGATCACAATAATATTTGCCATGTCTTCTGAGTCGTCTTCAGCCTCGGACTTTTCCGAGGCAGTTGCCGTTCCCGCACCGCTGTCACTTTCACGATCGTTTCGCGGCGGCGGAGCTATCTCCGCAACAACGATAGTCGTGTTCTCAACCACGGTCTGCGGTTCAGGCGAAAGACTCGAATCGGGTCCTTGTTGCTGCTGATGCACCTGCTCGGTCTGAGACTCTAAGGTCTTCTCCTTCAAATTCGCCATGTACGTGGCAATGTCGCAGGTGTCAGTCAGATTTTCATGCTCTAGATCGCTCAAATGTTTATCCATGAATCGCATGTTCGACTGTTCGTCCTCCTGTTGCTTTTGCTTGGGCGTCGACTTGGCCATTTCATTGGAGAAAATTTCGATAACTTGGATGTCTTGGTTGGGCGACTGTTTGGGGTATCGTCGGGTACTATAGCTAGAGCTTGTGCTTGTACTTAAACTACTTGTCGCTGTTGGAGCGACCACCTCACTTGTGGGTGATGAACGTTCACTTATGCTTTGAGTCTTACCTAGATCTTTCATCAGGACTGGCTGATAGCTGGATGGGGGATGGGATGATTGTATCAATCGCGCTTGACTACCAGTGCTTCCGACCGATAGGGTTGATGTTGTGCTGTGATATTTAGTTCAAAGGGGAAGTCATAAATTAGCATCTAGCTTTCACAAGCATCGGTGAAAGTGGATAGAGGAGAACATACCTTAGAGTAAGATGGTTAGGTGTACGACCCAGTGTTGCTTTGGGTTTTATTGTGCCCTGTTGGGAGTCCTCTTCGCCTTCGGATTTGGTACCGGGATCCATACCAGGATCGCCCTGCATTTGTTGCTGGTGATGTGGAGGCTTTGGTGGTGGATCTATAAATGGAATATTTCGTGAATGTGACGAGGGGATGCATAATAGGGCGTCATATTCACATTTGAGTAACGTACCAGCAGCATCACCAACAGTCTTACTACGACTTCTGAAACCGGTTGGATGCAATTGCTGCTGCTGTTGCTGCATGGGAACATCATCGGCCTCCTGGCTACCCGATAGATTATCATAATCAATATTGCCCGCCGAATGACGTTGTGCACCCGATTTTTTCTTGGGCTTGCCAAGAGTTTGAGATCCTTGAATGATTGTTATCTAAAAGAAAGACGTTTTTTTTTGAAATCTTCAAACTAGGGATTCTTTTAAGTTAGAGGTGCTTACCTGCTGTTTAGGCCTCTCCAAAGTCTGTGAACTTCCCGAACCGCCTTGCGATGATATGCCGGATACAGAGCTAGCACTTCCTCCGAAACCCTTCATCGGAATTGACATGTTGCGAACGCTTTCGCGTATTATCTGCCTGATAGTCTTCAGGAACGCGTTACGGAAATCTGCAGTGCTATTCGAAAGCACGTACACCTTTTCCGAGCGACGTTGCAATTGTGAGCGTAAGTGTATCAATTCCCATAAAAAGTGCGAGTCCATATCCTTCGCCGAAGAGGCACGGACCTGCACCTCCGTAACTGGTATGAGAACCTGATAGCGAATGATTTCGACTTCGTTGGGAGCGTTTTTATTAGAAACACCCTAAACAAGAGGACAAATATCAGGTCAGGGTTTCAAAAAATGTCCGCTCTCAGCGACTTACCATTAGTTTTTTCTTTTGTCGCAAACGCTCTTTGCAAAGGAACACAACCGCTGATTTAAATACAAAGCACATGGCATGTAGTTCAAGGCCTTTCTTGATTTTACCCAAGAAATCCGAAATGTTGAGCCATTCTACACCGCCGTAGTACAAAAGGTCACCTAGAAGGAGCACACGTAAGGAATGCTCCAGTTAGAAGTTGGTTATTTGTCAACTTACCTGGACTAAGATCTATTGGCTGCTTACATGACTTTTGATGCTGTCGAAAGAGATGATCGAATATAGCACCATATTCTTCGTGGATTCGTTGCATTTCGTTAATATGTTCGGCAACCTTTTCCATGCCTTTGAGGGCCTCTGTTATAAGATAAGATGAGCAAGCATAAGTCTCTATAAAGAAGTAAGCATAAACGAAGCAGATACATACCCACTAAGTGGAGGTGCTCGTCGGCACGCGAATCGGTCAAGTTTCTCAATTGTTGCAAAAGCAAGGGATACTTCAGTATACGTTGAATCGGTTTGATAAGATATGACTCGAGGGTGCTGCTGTGTTGTTGCTTAGGATTTCTTGCTGCTAGGAATTCCTGTAGAGCGTGATTGCCTTCATCTGCAATAGAATTTAAATAGGTGGTGGTGAATTAAAAGAGCATCTTAAAAGCGCAGCACTAGTTGAACACTGCTTAAGTTTTAAAAAATAGGTAGCATTGTTGTGTCGTTCAAACCCCGTACAATTATTCGTGACTATACTCTTGATGAGTTTTCGTGTATCTAGAAATCTCAGCCTGATTTTGCCAATCGAAAGAGTCAATTTACTTAGCCATCATGTTCCCCCTGAGACATAATCTCAAAGCCGAGAAGCTTTCCAACATAAGAAATCCCCAGTAACAAAATATCAAAAGAAAAAATCTCCAGGGCTTAAACGTTTTATTCAAAATCCATATGTTTAGATGCAGGCTGCTGCTCCCTTCAAATCCACTGCTTGGAAGTACTTTGGGATAAGGTGTAAACTTGGTTGCGCGCAAAGTTTGTAGGACAAAGTATTTTGGTGGGCGCACCTTGATTTGTGTGTCGGACTACTGAACAAGAAGTTTACTTCGCATTCGAATTGCGACCGGGCAATATCCGCGAGGTTATGGCAACCCTACAAGAATATCATTTGCCATGAGAAACCTCTCATGGCGTGGATAAAATCCACGCATGTAGGTCAAATCACATGCGTGTTAAAACACCTGTAACGCACACAGCATGCATAGTTGCTGAAATTATGATTTGGCTTTTCGTGTTTTTGACGAAAATAAAACGAAAACTTGGTAATTGCTTTAAAGTCCGCAGCAAAAATACGTCTGCAGCAAATTATCGAGCTTAGTGTAAGCTCAATTAATACCAACGATCTTTTTATAAAATCCACCAAAAGTATTTACGGCCATATATGTTTATACCCCATCCCATAGGATAGGAGGTATATTAAATTTGATTCATATTTTGTAACATAGAGAAATAATCACCGTAGATTCCAAGACCTTAAGGGCACACGTCGGTAGTTTTTAAAGCTTACATTTTGAGCTAGGAACTTGAACCTACTTCTTCTTGGTCCCGAAGCAGTACACGTATAAACATTTTTCAAATTCGTCTACGCCCACTTTAGGCTACCGTGGCGTAGTGGCTAGTGTGTGTGCTACTACGCCGGAGGTCTGGGTTCGAACTATCGTCACCTGAAAAAAAGACTCGTTCTTTTTCACGGTCCCCACCTCCGCGAGGGTCTGACAAGCCCTCCGAGAGTATCATTTGTCTTAAAAAACTTCTCAAAATGACGTTCGGGTTCGGCAAAAAATTGTAGGTTCCTTGAATGTGAAGAAATCAACACACGCAGCATACATTGTTGAGAAGTTGGCCCTTATTCACAACCAGCTGTTGCGCCACTCTATTTATTTATTTTCTACGCCCACTTTATTTATAGCAGCATGGAAAATCAAAGTTGCCGTAAGAAGCTGAAATTTGGTATGGTCCACGTATTATGGAACACGCCCTCATGTGCGCGTTTTCATAAGTAATTTCCATTCTAATAAGCGATTTTTATACCCGACCCAGGCTTTATTAATTTTAATGCATAGTTTTTAAAACAGTAAAATAGTCACCGTAGACACCTAAGATCTTTTAGATGTATGATCGAGACTGACAAGTGAATCGATTAAGCCATGTCCGTCCGTCCGATTGTCTGTCTGTCTGTATGTGTCAAGTTTTTAGGTCTTTAAAATTGAGCTTAGATGCTCAAACTTGGAGTGAATCTTGGTTCTTATTTTTTACAGACAAAGTGTGAAAATTGGTTAAGTCCGCCAACGGGCGGGCACCCACTCCTGGCTTCAATTTAATACAACCTCTATTTCACATTTTCTTTCAAAATGCCATTTGGTATAGAGCAAAACTGGCCTAAAGCCTTGAAAAGGGCAAAAACTGGACCGCCACATTATCGACCATGACCACTTTTAACATGTTAACATCTTAACCCAATTTCTAAGGAAAATTCACTCCAAATCGAAAAAAAATTATGTGACAATATTAAAGATATTACTATTTGCTTTGTTCGCTTTATGCAAAATTTTGAGCTCTGCCCACTTTAAAAAAGCGTTTTAAAGAAAAAGCAGTTATTCTCCAAAATAATTTTCTTTTTTTAACGCATTTTCTCATGATTTTATCGAAACAACAATTAATTATTTTTAATTTTTAGCCCATGACCAAAAAATTCTTCCTTTTTGTTTCCCAAATGAGGAGTTCATTTATACCCGGTTTCACAGTTAAAGTTGAAACTCCGTTTGACGATACAGAAACTTTAAACTGACGTTCAAAGCAAAAAGGTGTTTTTCAGTGCTAGTGTAAACCTAGACGAGGGTTTATACGACAGTTTAACTCGAATGCTCGCCGTTGTTGGTTTAAACTTCCGTTTGACGTTTAAACCAACGTTGAAAGCAGGTATGAAGTTTGAACGCAAGTTCATTCTATTTCAATGAATGAAGGAACTGAGAGGAAATAACGCAATATATGTAAGAACGGAAATGAATCTGCTGGTAAAATGAACAACAGGACAGAGTTGTAGTTGCTCAATTCTGTGGTGAATGTGTTTGCACCAATTCACTTCACAGCATACAGCCAATCAATGATTGCTCATTAAGTCCTCTGGAATGGAAGGCTATTGCGAGATAACCCGAAAATGAAAATTGGCCAAACACAAAATTGACCCTGATCCATAACAGCGAAATTTTGAATACTGAAACATATCAGCCGTCTAAATCCTTTATCAATAGTGATCCGCTGCGGCGTTGACTAAGCTTCTTCAATTTCACTGTGAGGAAGAAGCTGAACGAAGCGAGAGACATCATAGCATTTTTGGAAATTCTAAAAACCCTCGATTTTGCTGGAGCCTCACTGTCAAGCCTCAGTTTAATAATTCATAGAGCTGCATTAGTTGCTTAATTATGAAATTGCCATGTTTTCATTCTTAGTATTTTCCTTTCATGAAACTTACTGCACAGAAGTCAAATTCCATGCCCCAAAAAAATTCAATTGGAATTCATGTCTCTTGTCAACGAATGCACATCAAGTTACTCTGAAAAGGATAAATCGCGTCAGGACAAATTAATTTATCTAATAATAAGTCACTCAGGCATTCAGGAGCCTCTCTAATTAACAGCCTCTCAGGTTTCATTCATGTAAGAGAAAGAAATGCTTCTCATTATCACTCGGAATGCGATTAAAACCTTTCAACCTATTCGTTGACTAATAGAATGTTGACTATAATTAAATGATGAATCCTTAGCCTGCCTACGATGAACCCGTATATGTTCTAAATTCAATGACATCGAATCGTACCAAAGTCCTTTAATCAAGTTCATATCACAGAGAATCAAACTGAAGCTGCAGCAAAATGCACAACTCTGGCTCTTTATTCCCAGGATATCCAAAGGCTATAAAACTAAAGAATCCTCAAACCAGAGCGTGATGGAGAGAGTAGGATAAAAGAATCCTCGGCTTACATATAAAGCATAAAAAAAACAACTTTCTCGAAATGAGAAAAAATTAATTACTCTAACAAGTGCTCTTAACTACCTAAGGTATAGCTGGTGCTTCCGGCAATTCCTGCCACGATATCCTCGCCTCCTGTGCTGCTGCCCACTTTCGCGATGAATATGAATAATTTCTCTATCCACTCTTCTTGAAATGAAAACAAGAAAGCATGGAGGAGCTCCTTGTGTGCCCTTCTCTATTGAGAGCACTCTCATGAATCAGAAAACCAACTGAGGGAATGAATAATTTTTACTAAGCCCATTAGACATAATTTTAATTCTATGTAAATCGCTTTTTTTCGTCCTGTTGAGCTGGGAACCATCACATTGCCATAATACACACATGTTATATTGTTGGCTATATGTGCAATTGCGAGCCTGGCCCGGACATGTTGCAATTAAAAGAATTGTTTTTTTTTTTTGCAGGTATAAAAATAAAGTGCTGTATCTTAACTAAAAGGACCGCACGTGTGTAAGTCTTCGAGGTTTGAAGACTTCAAATCTGGAACACGAACAAATGTAAGTGCGTTACTCGTAATGCCTAGAATCGCTTTAAAAAGATCCATTAATAGTGAGTCTTTGGATGGGTGTCAAGACTTCTTTTTGTTGACTGGTATCTTGCGTAAGATAACGTTATTAGATCCAGACAGTGCAAAAAAATCTCTCTATGGACTGGAATGCGAAAGTAAGTAAATAAGTTAAGACAAATTCGAACTCAAAGGAGCTCGAAAAAGTTCGTTAGTTTGTTTTCTAAGGATTGAAGCCAATACAAGTCCCTGTGTAGGACACTGTATGCACTATTTTTTATATTTTTCGCCGCACCGCACTTTTGTATCTAAAAAGGAAATGTAAAAAAGTGGTTCTTAATTTTGGCAGAAGGTTGCAGCTCCCGAATTAAAAAAGGATTTTAAAAAGGATTTTATTGCTCAATACCGCTCTGCTAAACGTAACTTTTACACATGTTTCTATAAAGTCTGTTATGGCTAATGCAGCTACAGAAGTCGTTTTGGCGTGCGTAGCTTAGATTTTGACCCGGTGTTTATCGCAGCGGCGGGAGTCGTATTTGGCGCAGTCGAAATTTTAATCGCATTTGGGAGAAGGGATGCTTGGAAATTTAAATTAAGGTCTCATTAAAGGCAAGAGTAAAACGGGCTCCCACGTGCTAAAGGGTTACTGTGACCCAAGTGTTATCAAAGCTGAAGAAATCGAATTTGGAGCAGTCGAGAATTTAACTTAAATTGGCTGAAAGGAAGTTTCGAAATTGACATCCCAGTCTTAATAGACAGAAGAATAACTTTGACCCGTTAGCTTATGGCATCGCAAGAAGTCGAATTTGGAACTGGAAATAACCGTCTTTCCCAACCTCCAACTTACTTACTTACTTACTTAAGGTGGCGCTACAGTCCGGGATGGACCTGGGCCTCAGCCAACAAGCTTCGTAAGCCAGCTCTGTCTCTAGCTAGCCGTTTCCAGTTTCGCACGCGAAGTTGGTTGAGGCCCCCTTCCACTTGCGTGCGCCACCTGAGTCTCGGTGCTCCTCTACCGCGCCGTCCCTGCGGTGTGGATTCGAAGATTTTCCGAACCGGGGCGTTGGTGTCCATCCGCTCTAGATGACCCAGCCATCGTAGACGCTGTGTTTTGACTCTTTTGGCTAGGTCGGTATCGCTGTACAGCCCGTACAGTTCGATGTTATATCTCCTCCTCCACTCTCCGTCTATGCAGACGGGACCGTAAATCGTCCGAAGAATTATCCTCTCGAAGCAGCCTAAAGTGTTTTCATCCGCCTTTGACAGGGTCCATGCTTCTGCACCGGAAAGCAGGACTGGGATAATGAGGTTCTTACACATGGACACTTGAGTTGCTCGAGAGAGGGCTTTGCTACTCAATTGCCTTCTTAGCCCAAAGAAACAGCGATTGGCAAGAGTTATCCTTCGTTTGATTTCAGCGCTGGTGTCCCTACACCTCCAACTATTGTCCTTAAACTATGAGGACGAGGAGTGAAAGGTTATGAGAGTGGAATACCGCATCCCGTTTATGTCATAACCTAGATTCATCGATTTGGAGGACATCGAGATGAGGTCTTTTTTCCACCTACGCCATAGCACCTTGAGCTTAAGAATTCATTGCCTTTTTCAAACCTCTTGAAGAAGGTATTCATGTGCATTTACAACAAAATTATCGAGTTGAAATAATTAAATTAATTACTTCTCTTTTTCTTAAATTTATGTTAAAATTATTTTTAAACATATTTATTAATACATCAGGTATTTAAAATCCCCCACATCAGAGTACACACAATAAAGCATCTGCTCACTCTCCATAATAGCTTTTGCTTCGTCTAATCAATCAAGGATATAGGTACAAACACATTTTCATTTTGCATTAAAGTATTTTAGCAAATTCTCCGCCTCTCTGACAGACGTCATCTGTTCAGTGCACGTGATGCAAATCGATTGGCAACGGACGCAAAAACAAATGTCCTTGATCACGAGGAATTTCTAATAAGGATACGATGCTGATGATGATTACGACGAGAACTGTGATTACAAGATGGCTGTGACTTCAACAGTTTTCAATTAAATTAATTGCTCGCTTCTACCTGACTAATGCAGAAATCATCGTCAGCGTCACAAGGACAAAGCTGCATCATGCATGAGCGGATGTATATTTTAGAGTTGTTGTGAAACCCTATAATAGTTAGAGACAGACTCACATGTAACGCCAGAGCGAGCACCGAAAATAATTTAAAATAAATTGAATCCCTTTTTCGAAAAACATTGAAAAACTGTTTTGTGCTTGTGCATGTTTGACAATAAAGATTTATATGTTCCGTCCTTACATTATTCTGCTTTTCGAAGCGGCGGAAGTAGACAACTTCATGGGAAAATAAGAAATAAACAGACAGGACAATGTGACACAGAGGGAAAAGTGATTTGGAAAACTTGTACAAAAAAGAATTTCCCATTCCGCCCGTTCGAAATTGGAAAAACCCTGTAAATTAAGTTATCCTTCTTGCATTGGGAGCACGAATGTGCGGGAGTAAGCAGAGTACGTTGCATTCGTCTTGGAAATTAAATCGAATCTTTCGCTTGGGATTTGTCGTCCTTGTGTTATATTTTTTATTTGCTCCTCCTTTGACTGCATACTTGTTGTTTTCTTTCGTTGTGTATAAGGATAAACTACTGAGTATTTATACACTCTATGTACGAGTATAGTTGTTTTGTCTCTATACAGAGTGATGCCAGTGTTTTCCGCCTCTTTGGATATGTGCACCCAGACAGACCGAGATACTTTTAATAGGATTTCGATTTCTTTCTTTTTTGCTTTTACATTTTATACAAGAACAAAAAAAAACTCGTATACTTACTTGGATGTAAAACTTTTTGAGCCTTGCTGTGACTGGCACAAAACGATGAATATAACTTGAAGTGATTAACATAGTACAGGAAAGCTGAACCGATTGAAAACAGGACATTCTGCAAAGAGGAAAAAAAAGTAAACAATTTTCAAAGAAAGATTTAATTTAGGTTTTTTTTTGTTGTTGTATGGTTTTAAGTGTGAGTTATATAAATTCCTTTCAAGGAAATTAAAGGTCCTTTTATATAGTTTTGTGTTTGTGCTTTGTCCAACTCGAAGCTTGGGAATTCAATCGAACTGCAAGTTCAATTTAGTAATGAAAGTTGAATGGAAAGTATTTTTATTTGGAGAAGAAGTTTTCCGAGTATGCTTTAGGCCAGAATTGAAAGAGTTATGACTTTATTTTAAATAATGTTTTCCTGAATACAAGAGTTTCCTCTTTCTAAATTATGCAGCTTCAACAAAAGTTTTGTGACGATTATAACCTTACAAGAAAACATCGCTAGAAGAGCTCAGAAACAATATCGACTGCGGGATTTCCAATGCTGTGGCTGTGTAAGAAGGAGGAAAGAGGGGTAAAAAATGGCAAGAATCGATCGCAGAAAAGTGGTCGCAGTTGTCACAAACCCGAGGTCGAGTTCCGTCCATTATTTTGACAAAACTCCACTTATTGTTAACAACACCAAAAATTAATTCAAGCCTATACACATCTGAAGAGTGTTAAAGCTTTATGTTTTCCAACCAGTGGAATCACAATCATCACTCGCAATAGCAGATGATGAAAGCTTCCAGTGTCTAAACCCGTGACTTTTAAGGGGTCGGTAGACTTTCAAATACACAAATAAGTGTAGCATTCCAATCAGGCTGATGTTGGTGAAATGTTGCATTTCCAAAGACGCGTTAAGCGTCAACCTGAGGATCATACTGAGCTTCGCATTGAAAAAACTCCAGACAGATTTGTAGTGGAAAAGAATGGGGGTATCTAAGTGGTGACCATCATTGTATGTCAGAGGTTAGTCTCATAAACTAAGAAGAGCTTTTATTTGTATCATGCTCAAAGCACCAAACAGCATTAAGTCGACCACTTGAAGGACTGTAAAAGTCAAATTTCGGGTCCAGAGTACTTTTTACTGCTCACATTACTCAGATTCCGACAAATCTTTAATTTTAAAGAATTTTATACGACGATCATGCATATAACTACTTGTTAGTTGTAGTTCCCGTAAGTATTGATGTAATCCATTACAATCTATTACCTTGAAAAATATATATATATATATAATATATATAATAGATATTGGCACATACATGGAAATTACTTCTTGTGACGTAGCCCGATTCGAATCTGAATGCTAAGAGCAACCAAAACCATGCTCACGATCTTTATGAAGAATTTGTTACTCATACGGGTTGCTACGCTATGGCGCGAAGAGGATGCTCTGCTTTCCTTGAATTTATTTGAAAGTCCTTTGTTTTGAAACCCATCTTTTCCCCCCGATTGCGGAATTGCAATCATCTCCCTGTTATTACTCTTAAAATTGGAAATATTTTATGACGCTTGTTTCGTCCTTTCGTGACCAAATCCAATAACCATGTTTTAGCCAGGCAGCGTACAGAACCCTTCTATAGTTTGCTGTGTAGCCAGAGCTTCACAGCCTAACCTCATGCATTCTCCTATTGTTTGTGCACTTTTATTGCACCCAGGGTGCTAAAGTGGTTGTAAATTTCCGATTACACAGGAAACAGAGGTTAGTCTCATAAACTAAGAAGAGCTTTTATTTGTATCATGCTCAAAGCACCAAACAGCATTAAGTCGACCACTTGAAGGACTGTAAAAGTCAAATTTCGGGTCCAGAGTACTTTTTACTGCTCACATTACTCAGATTCCGACAAATCTTTAAATTTAAAGAATTTTATACGACGATCATGCATATAACTACTTGTTAGTTGTAGTTCCCGTAAGTATTGATGTAATCCATTACAATCTATTACCTTGAAAAATATATAACACAGTATTGATTAAAAGATATCCCTTCTGCAGAGGGTTAGAAATGTCAACAGAAGAAGAGTTCAGAGTAGTATTAAGGGTTGGGTTAAGTACAAGGGCATAGCTAGGGCTTAATTTAAAGTAGGGCATCGGTGATATTAGGTGAGGCGGGAGTAAATTTTACTTATTCAGAAGGGGTAATTGAAAAATGCACAGATTTTTATGTGGAGATTTATACTTAAGATGCCAATAGCTTTTCAAAGGTACTAAAAATGTACAAAGGAAGTCCAAAACTCCTTCTGATGCACGTTAGCCAATTTTTTTTTAAAGATTTTTCTGTTTGAATAGCACCAAAAGACAAAATAATGAAGTGAACTTTTTTTAAGCCCTGTTTTATACTGCTGAAAGAGTTAAAAATGCTGAAAAAAAAATTTTATTTTAGCCCTGCGTTATGTAGTTAGCTATGCAAAAAAAATGAAAAATGATTTTGGGAATTGGTTGAGTTTTTTTGACTCTTCTTGCTATATTAGTGCGAAAGTATTACTCATATCCAAGGCTGGTATGGCTTTCGACACACCCGTATAGTTTAGTTTCACACCTAGATACCTAGAT
Source organism: Neoascia interrupta (assembly GCA_947623515.1). Lineage (NCBI taxonomy): Eukaryota > Metazoa > Arthropoda > Insecta > Diptera > Syrphidae > Neoascia > Neoascia interrupta. Next base: position 215,506,742 of record OX392463.1, on the reverse strand, counting down.
GCTATAAGCCAAGGATTGAGCTTATAGACCAGATATGACTGTAGGGTATCAACTTCTTCCTTAGATCACTCAATAAGAGAACCAATTACAAGAACCTTATTATTTTTTCCTGGCTTCCTATAGAAGAAGCTACACTCTTATACAACACCTAAGTTCGAAAGCTTATAAATATTTTTAATTTATGATCAACAAATACTTAAAGGCAGACTCATCTATACTAAGCTGGGGTTTTACCTCATTAAAAATCCGTACAGGTACCTAAATCCTTGATGAAGACTTGTGTAGATGATATATAAAAGCTTGCAAAGTGAGCAAGTATCCTTGAACTAAACCCGTCGATGACTGAACTAGGACTGTTTACACAAATGCTTAAAATTTTATTTACAGCTCCACTTTTAATTCGAGGATCCTTAAGAACAGCTTTCAGCTTCCTCAGATATCTACGCCTTATTCTCAATAAGAAATTCTGTTGCAATGTAGTTGAAAGGTTTCGGTTGATCTGTACCTATTTAGTGATCTACAGCCTTGGATTGTGCAGTGGTATAACAGACCAGTAAGTGAGCCCAGAAGTTTATTTATAAAAGCTTCAATCCGCCTGCCATTGGTAATCTCAGAACGTTCTGAGGAATCTGAGTCTGAGCTTTATTTCTCTGTTTTCTTTTCTAGCAGGTGGTATTTTAAGCCCCCAATTACTATTAGGATTGAGCTTATAGACCAAATATGACTGTGGGGTCTTAAACTATGTACTTCTTTAGATCACTCAATACATTTGAATTTTCAGATCGAGCTGAGCTGCATTCAACATACATTTTCAGGTAACCTCCAGTTTCGTAATCCAAGTTGGTGGAGGTCCTGCTCCATTTGTGTGCTCTAACCAAAGCGAGGTCTTAGTCTGAGGCTAATGTGGTATTTTTTGGGGGGAATCTGTTTTCGGTGGTGTGAAACGCTCTAGAATATCCCAGCCATTTGTCCATTACAGAGCAAGTATTTAAAAAAAAAACTAACAGCGTCGAAACACACAAAGGAAAAAAAAATGGTATTCCGGGAACGTCCACTGACTTTTGCAGATATTGGCACATACATGCAAATTACTTCTTGTGACATAGCCCGATTCGAATCTGAATGCTAAGAGCAACCAAAACCATTCTCACGATCTTTATGAAGAATTTGTTACTCATACGGGTTGCTACGCTATGGCGCGAAGAGGATGCTCTGCTTTCCTTGAATTTATTTGAAAGTCCTTTGTTTTGAAACCCATCTTTTCCCCCCGATTGCGGAATTGCAATCAACTCCCTGTTATTACTCCTAAAATTGGAAATATTTTATGACGCTTGTTTCGTCCTTTCGTGACCAAATCCAATAACCATGTTTTAGCCAGGCAGCGTACAGAACCCTTCTATAGTTTGCTGTGTAGCCAGAGCTTCACAGCCTAACCTCATGCATTCTCCTATTGTTTGTGCACTTTTATTGCACCCAGGGTGCTAAAGTGGTTGTAAATTTCCGATTACACAGGAAACAAACTTGTGATATAATAAATTCTCATTTCGTACATATTGCTGGGAAAGCTTCAAAGGACCAGATTTATAATAACAAGAATTGTGAAAATGAAAAACAAAAAAAATGTAGTAATAATAATTTTTCTCCCATTGTGCTTGTCGTTGTTAACTTACCCGGAACTGGCTAGGATGTTCGAATTTATGAAAGTCGGGCTCCAGCTCTAATGCTTCCTCAAGATTTTGTAAAAACTGCCGCTGAAAGGCAACAATTTCATGAATATTGCCGAACAAAGCATTGATTTCCGCATTGGAGAGGAACGTTTCGCGCTTCATTGGTTCCAGATAGTGCTCCAGGAGACTGTTGAGATGCTGTGCAAAAAAAAGAACAAAAAATGTGAATTAGTATCCTGTAATCTATGAAATACTGAGGGAAAGAAAATTTAATCGTGGTTTTTTTTTTGGTTGTCTGTGCTATAAGGGATGGTTATCTGCTTAATGTGGTCTGTTTGAAGGAAGGATTATAAATAGTTGCCGCGAAAAGGGATTAGCTTGTGGGAAGGAAAAATGTTCCCTTCGTTTCACGACACACACCCTGATGTCTTTGTTGTATTAAGTCTCAGTCTGGCTTTTAGACAGAGCTGTTTTTAGCAGCATTGAAAAAAGATTTTAACAATTCCACAATTTTAAGATTATCCGATATAAATTTTAAGGTTAATTAGAGGTTTTTGCTAGATAATCACTACTATAAAAAAAAAACTCAAAAGATCGACCTGCGGCGAATGTGTTTTATGAAATTTTAATCTCTGCTAAATTGCTTTTAAAAAAACAAAATGAAACAATCCAAAATTAGGGGAAGTCCCCTCTGAGAAAAATGTATTCCCAAATTAATTGTGCACCCTTAGCGCCAGTGTGCAGCTTGTGGTTTTTTCGCTTCTTCGACGTGCTCGGTGTAATTAATTTTAAGACGATTATCCTTTCTTTTTGTTTGTCGGCGGAAGATAAAGTTTTGCATTATACGCTTACCACCTGAACGGTGAAATGCAAAACGTATTTTCTCGCCTCTGTCTCCGCGTTGCGTCATCACGACACGAAGAATTTAATGAGGGGATTTCAAAAATCCGATTTTAGTCTTAGAACAAGACGAAAGCATTTCGTCTTCATCCTGGCCATAAGGATGGTGCTTCATGCTTCGGTTTTCCTTGATGGAATGTTTCGAAAATTTGTTACTCGAACAGTGGAACAGATTCCTCAAATATTTGAAATTACTTAAGGGAAAAGTTTTAACTTTTTAAAGAGTTTTATGATGATAGCCCAATTAAGATGCACAAGTATAAGAAACAAAAAACCCAACAACAACAAGAAGGCACAAACAAAAAAAGTTGAAAAACAAGTTCAGGGGATTGGAGTTTTGCACATTTTAATTAACTTGAAGTCGTTATAGTTTCCTATTTTGAAATTCAGTGCTTTGCAGTCTCCCGTGAATTTAGTTTGTTTTGAGTCGTTGGTAATTATTTTTGGGTTTTAGGTTACGATCTTAATGCGCATTAGCTGGCAGGATATCATTACAAATCGTCATTGTGCTTAGGGGTTGGGTGGGTGCTGCCTGAACAGTTTACCGGAAAAAAAGTGCGATTAAAATGCTCTTTAAGACGTAACATTTTTCCAACACATCCATATTTTTCGGCTCAGTATCAAATCGTCCAAAACTGAAAGATGTCAAAAACTAATTTTGGTCGATTTGACATTAAAATTTTTTGGTTCTTTTGACATTTTGTAAAATCACCCAAAAACGTGTCTTTGCAAGGGGCAGCTATATTCAAATAGTGAGGTATGTATGTTGGTGTGCCATGGTGTGCTTTTTCTTTAAGCTTCCCTTATTTTTCACTTAATTTTAAATCTATGATCCACAAAAAACTCTATTCAGCATAAATTATTATAATGAATCAGCGCGAATTTTTCCACTAGTAGCAGAATCATACTGTATCATAATTTAAGCACCTTGGGGAAAAGCCTATCTCAGGTCTAGCCTAATTGTATACACGAAATATGGGCCTGAGATGTTGTACTATGTCTACACCGGCCATAAAACTGCGATAACCGGGACACGATGGAAAATTAATCTTCAAGTATGTCTCCACCGGACAAACAAAGCACAGATTTGACACGAGCATATTAATTTGACGATTTTCTGTTTTTTTTTGGCTGTCAAAATAGACGATGACATTTCCCAGGAGCGAAAAAACAACCGTGAAATCCCAATGGAAAACGTATCTGTGATAGTTCCGTACCTAATATGTGTTGACAGCTTCAGTTTCCTTTTTCGAGACTCAAACTGTTGTAAGGGTGCGCGAAAAGTGTTAAAAGTGGCATTAGAGAGGTTTCGTGCAAAAGGCGAATGAAATTTATGACGAGATTTATATTTAATTTTTTTGTCAAGAGCGTTTTTCATTTTGTGTGGTCAATCTCGAGATTTATAGGAGATAAGTCTAAGATTTTTGTCAATCGCGGACTTGAGCCCAGTGCAGATATAGTATTAGATACCTTCGAGTACGTTGGAGAGTAAAACTGTCTTGTTCTTCTCACCAGAACTAACAGCAAAAATGTATTGACAACACCAAAAGCAGGCAGGGTGTCATGTGCCGAAAATCCTGGTTTTAATTCCGGTGGACGGAAGATTTCCTAAGAAGTTTTCGTTTGAATCACCCATAGTAAACAGAGGATCTATGTTTAAATAGAAGTTTCAGTATGTAGCTCGAGCTATTATTCAAGAGTATTACCACCTGCTGGGTGGAGAAGCAGCACCTTAAATGTACGCAATAGGAGAGCAGGAAACATTGGTTTAGTAACAATTCTCACGTCAGTATAATCAATGGTAGGGACAATCAAACTTTGCAATTGATTGACACCTCCCTACCGTGGGATATTTTTTGTGCTATTCAAACTGCCTACAAACATACAGGTGCTATTACTCGAGGTAAGCCATGTCACATGTCATATGCGTACACTACCAACTGTGCCACGGGCGGTTTTAAAACGGTCCCGGATAGCCGATCCGATACGTCAATGCGTACATTCGTATCGAACTTAAGTCCAACAGAACTTGGTAACGGGCAATAGCATATTGCAAGGAGTCTTCAATTTGAGCCAAGTTTTAATTCTCCCTAATTGCATGAAGGATATTATTTGATCTTACAAAACCCATCCGTATAGTTTTTTTAAGATCAGTTTAAGGTAAAGTCGAGTAGTATGGCACACTTAGAATTTGCTTTCCAAGCATATGTGGAGATACACAACGCATACAACGTTCGGAGTTTAAAGGACCATTTCCAGGTATTCCTGAGTAAAGTTTGGTTTGCCACAAAAAGAAAAGAACAAGTGAGTAAGTGCAAGATTCGTATGGGACAAACTTCTATATACCAGACCCTATACACCATGTAACACCAAATCTGAAAGTTTCCTGGCCCGAATTCATGTTTAGAGTGAACTTTCCGAGAAATCCGGAAAATAAATAGAAAATATTGATTAAGGGCTTTTTAAATTATGTGCTTCGCAGCAGCAACCACACCCACCGAAGGTCTTTTTTTGAAATTATCTTGACCTCGGATGGCCTACTTTCGATTATGCTATGTATTGAAATTGCATCTCCTGAGACAGTTTTTAAATTTCACCCTAGGGTGTAGGTACCATATCACCCTCCATTGGGTGTGATGAGGTTTTTTGAAATAAGTACATATCAAGTTTATACTTAAACTCTTTTAAACACTATCAATTGTTTGGTATTTAGAAAAGGCAGTTATTTTGTTGTTTTTGCAATTCAATCGCTGGATTCTTATAAGCCTCGCACATACAAGATTACGCCTGTAGGGAATGGCTTTTTAAAGAACTTCTAGGCTATTCAGTGCGTAAGACGCTCGAGAACAAATTGATTTTCGAACATTGGGACAAGCAATGCAATGGGAGAAATTACAGAAGTTTATTTCTCAGAGATAGAACTTCTACGTTTGTTCTAGCAAGTCCAGTGGCGACTTGCTTCCTCGCCTTTTACTTACACTAAAAAAAAGAAAAACTTTTTTTGAGTGTAAGTAAAGTGTTAGTTAAGTGACGGATCTATTATGTTAAGTGACACAAATGATATTGTCGTCTCTTCCATACTAAAATAGACATCACAGAGCTCGGGCCTTAAGTTGTCATGAACAACATCATAGGTAAAAAGGATTGAAATATGAAATATGCGTTTTATCCAAAGAATCCTTTTACCTTTGAAAGTCAATTTTATGCACAGTATTTATACAAATGTGTTCAAAGGTGATTTGTTTTTGACGTCAAGCCACAGATCGTTTTGCGTTTGCAAAGCTTTTGTCTGCTTTGAAAGGACCACCAGCCTTTGCACCAGCGCTGCAAATACTTTTAAAAACACGAACAAACCGTCTTACGACCTTCATTTTAACTAACACCATAGGAGTGGTGTGCAGCATAATTACATTACAAAAATTAGTGACGCCTTAGCTCGAAAGCCAAGCGAATCCCATTAACATACAAAAATAGATTTTCAAAGTGTCTCAAGCCAAGGAAACGAGCCCGCATCCGAACTGAAAATAAAACTCTTAAACATTCGCTCAAACACAGCCCACAACTATGTGGGTGGCAATACAAGAGTACACAGACACTTAAATGTAAAACTTAACTATAGGGTGAACAAAATAAAGAAGAAACATTCGCCTCACTCACTTAAGTTGACATTGCATTTATGTAAAATGTCAACATCAAGTACACTTTTACACGAAGCCTTTACACACACATACTGTGCAGATCCTTATGCCAGGTATAAGTGAATACGCCTCCCGTATTCTCTATTTCACCTCAAGAGTGTTGACAGATGAGGAACAACTAAGAGGTTCGCCTCTACTCCGAAAATAAATAAAATTATATGACTTTTGTACACTTGTAATAAGCTCCTAGCAAGGATATTTTTAGGTAGCACAGCAAAAAAAAAAAAAAACGTGGCGCACACGTTTAAGTTTAAGAACAACTCACCTTGACATAAGTGCGTTCAGTGTCAACCAGCTCCAGAATGGCTTTTCGTAACTTCTCGGCATCAGTCAACTGTCGTGATGGCGTCAGCATTGCATTCGAAACCGATGATGTAACCGAGCCGGTCGGACTAGATTTCCGTGTTTCCTGTGGGGACCTACAGAAGCCAGTCACCTAGTAGTGTGGAGGATAAAATAAAAAAATTTGCATGTGTATTGTGCTCGTGCACTTATGGGACTATATGTACACTAAAAGCCATTAACTTAAGTATTCACACATGGCGCACATGCACTCGTACATGTGGCGGTGTGGTTGGATCTTTTACCTGTTCGGCTGTTTTGAGAAGATTCTCAATTTCAAAGCTACTGGTCCTCGAAGTTTGTTTTGTGCCTGGAATAGCCGTCACTTGTGGTTCCAACGACGACGGTGCTGGTGAGCTTTCCGCATCGGGTGAGTACAAATCCTTGCCGCCTGTACCGTCTGTTTTGTGGCCGAATAGAAAGTGGGATGGGGGAAAAAAAAGTTGCGAAAAGAAAGTAACGATTAAAATAATGTGGGTACCAAAGGCGTGTGCAATGTAGGTTGCCGCTCAGAGCTTAGTGGTTGATTTATTGGAATGAAGGAGGTAGTGTGCGGTTGGCAGTTTAAATTATGCTTCCACCTTTTTGCATGGGTTGGTATTTCTCACTTAGCATTCCCGAGTATTCGTGGCCCTTGGTGCTTTGTGGCACACTCCATTGTCTAGGAAGATGTTAAGTGATAGATGACGGAGTCCTAGGCAGCCATTTGTCTACACTAGTACACCGCGTCTCTATTGGGAGAGCTACTTTTCAGTTCACTACAAGAAATATGCATTGTTTCGGTCCACTTAAGCCAGGCGACGTTGAATGCATTTTAAGGTGCATAGTATAGCTCCACCTTGGCTGGCACTTTCCCACCGAAAGTGGATTCGTATACATAAGTTTAGCAGAAAAAAAAACTTAAGTGCACTACAGCGTAATTAGTGTAGTTATATGTAGAAATGCTCGGTCCTGCTGCTAAACAGGACTGATGATGGCCGACATAAAGGATTGCATTATGTTGCAGCAAGTGAACACCAACACAGATGGATGTTGGATTTGAAATGAAGTTACGCGGATGAATGGCCGAATATAATAGTTTTGTGACAGGAAAAGAAATGATGATTGCATTCAGATTAGCAGGTGAAGGTGACTCTTATTCATAAGCCAATGGCCGGGGTATGGTGTAGATTTGCTCATTGACATTATACAAGGTTGATCGCATGTAAAACGCTATAGTTGAGTTGGCTCTTAGGAGAAGATGTTGTGCAACCTTTGAAGAGGTGTTTAAGACCTTAAGTATAAGCAATTAGAGCTTTTGTTGGCTGTTCAAAAATGTAAAAGCTCTAAATTTTTTTACTTTTTCTAAAAGTGAGGAAGATGAAAGGCACATTCATGAAGCCAGTAGTGACTTCAAGATTTTTTCATTCTCAGTTGCAATTTTTTTTTCTCTGAGTGACATAACTTTATTAATGAAATGAAGCAAGGCTCTGCAAACCTTATTTATTACTTATTTAAAATCCGAGTGTTCCTTCCTTACCTCATGCGAAAAGGCTCTATTACTATATCAAGATAAGACTCCAACAGTTCATACATTTTTACTGGCAAAGCTTATATTCCAGGCCTTCGGGCCATACTTTGTCAAAGCCTTGGGTTAAGTCAAGAACAGCCGCAACATATCGTTTTCTCTTCTAAGGCTTTCTGAATAACATAAGTTTTCTGATAGACCTGGCCAATTGTGAGTGTTTGACCCTTAAGCCGAATTGGTGATCCGGAATCTATCGTCTTTCTTCAATTATTGGTTGCAGTCGTTATAGCACAAGTTTCTCGAAAACCTTCTATATTATGGGCAAAAGCAAAATAGGTCTGTAAGATTTTTTCATGGCGGTACCGGTTTCGGAATCATTATTACTTCTGCGACTTTTCATTGCCTTGGAACGTATAAAATTTTCATTGGCTGAACATTGGCGTTCTCAGGCTTTTATAACGCTTTCTTTAGAAAAACATTTAAAATTTTCGCAGTTATTGAGTGGCCTGGCATTTTCCTAAAGCTTTACTAACGCTTTCTTAAGTAGAAGCTTTACCAAAGAAAGCGAAAGTAGACCCTTTACTAGTATTTCCGAGAAGGCATGAAATTTGGAGGAAGTTACACCTGAAATTTTCAACTGGTTCCCCAGGGACCGCGATGGGCCCACTTTGGTGCCTAGTGTCTGTGTGCTCCTTTTCACCACACCCCTGTTTAACGTAACCCAGTCTACACCTGAAATGTAGGCACTTTTTTTCTTCATTCATTCAAGTCACATTAAAAAACAGAGTGGCGCAACAGCTCGAGGTGAACCAGGGCCAACTTCTCAACAATGTATGCTGTGTGTGTTAATTTCTTCACATACAAAGGGATCTACATTTTTTTGCCAAGCCCGAACGGCAACTTTGAGAAGTTTTTCAAGGCAAATCATACTCTCGGAGAACTTTTCAGACCCTCGCGGAGGTGGGGACCGCGAAAAAGAACGAGTTTTTTTGTTTTTTTTTTCGGGTGACGGTATTAGGCCGTCACATTAACTTCTTGAAATAAATGACAGTGTATTTCTGCTCTTATAACAATAAATTCTGAGTCAAGAAATAACACCTTAAAGCTCGAGCTGAGTCAGTCAGGACGGTTGTTGTATTCTTCACATAAATATAAACGAACCACACATTTTTTTCTAGTCGAAATTGCATTTTAAAATTCCACTTGGAATAGATTTTAATCTAATGGAAATTTTTAACCGCAGAAAGGAATCAAGCTTATTGTAATTTCCAGTAAGCACAAACTCTTACACTATCAATAAGACTTGACAACCAGCTGTATGCCAGTCCACTTAGAGTTCATATAAGCTCTATCATACTATTTAAATATAAAAGCCCTGTGGCGTCTTCAAACATGTCTTCAACTTTAAGCCAACAAACTAAAGGTGAGTTTAACAATCCTAAAATGCCAATTAAATAAATTGCCCAATTAATACACCACTTGCACACGTAAATAGTGCAAAACTATTTCGTCCTAGTCATTAAGCGCTCAAGATTGAAATTTGTATTTCTCACTTTATGCTCCTGTTCCTCCTCACATAATTACCCTAAACACTGCCCTATAGATCTCTGCCAACATCACATACAACTACGTTTACATTATTTCAAGTGGGCCTCATTAACTTTTAGCATAAAAAACTACTTCCTAATACGGCAACATTACACGTGATTACACACATATTAGCCTAGTCGTTCCGGACAACACCGCTTATGCACTCTAGGCACAGCTTGTTACCTCTCTCTGATAGGCATACTAAACTATTTGCACTTCTAATCGTGCAAAATTTTGAAGGACCATCATTCTTTGCATTGGTACAACGCGCACCACCCCATTTCGAAACCGAAATTGCTTTCTGCATTTATGTGTGTTTTGGTGGCAATTAAATAATACTTACTCCATCCTGGTGCAGGAACAATTAGACCAGAAATCATTTCCTCGCTCATTACCGGCGGATCCGATGGTGGTGGTGGGCAAACCAATGAATCAATCATGTCATCGGTCACCCGCATTATTCCAACTAGATCTGGTGGTTCTGTTCGGGATGACCTGTTTGAAGAGGAAGAAAGTAGTAGATTAATGGTTTAATTATTTTAAGAGTTCGAGCACAAGAGTCATTTCATGGAGCTTTTGGCACATTGTTCATTGGTTTTAGGTACATATATGAAACTACGACGTCTACCTAGCAGGTGCTATTAAGTGAATTAAGAAGAACGCTTTAAAATTGTCCTTTGAAATCATAGATTTTTAGGGAGAGCATCTAGTCCGCTTTGAACTCTGATGTTTGATACAACGTTTATTCATGAGAAAGTGAACGCAAGGGAGTTCCCAAAAGCATTTGTTTCCACAGTAAAGGTTAGTCGTAAGTGCTCGAACGGATATTCTATTCTGCTGAACAACATTATGATTCCTACGAATACTGACGTTTTTCACTCTTTCCCTAAGAGTAACACCAGCAACGCACCTCAGAAATCTTATTTCAGCAGCTTGAACCCGCGATCTAATTCTTTCGGTCATTACCCAAAGCTCCAAGCTTATCCTTAATGATGGTTAGCCGGCACAGTTCCTTTACTATTGCTGCAGCTGGGCCAATCCTACAGGATTACTCAGTATCACTCCTCCCATATTTCGTCAAAAAGTCCCCGAGGTACTTAAACTTCTCTACTTCTTTAAATGGGACTTCAATTATGTTCGTAGTACACTGCACAGGAGTTTGGGAAGCAACCATCACTTCCGACTTTCTCACGCTTACCTTCATCCCAGCATCACAACATACGGCGGCAAACCCATCCAGTGCCACGCATGCACTGGCTTGGCATATTCCCAGGCCTTCTCAAGAATAACCTGAAGAATAAAAAGCTGGTCGGTTATGCCTCTGCATAACACCTTCGGGAATACTTTTCCCGGAGCAATCTCTTCTGTCCCCCTCTTTAAAAGTGGGCACTACCTATAACTCCTGTTTGCCAACCGCTAGGTACTTTCCCGCTATCCCAGACCATCTTAATGACACGTGTTAGCCATTTAACACCCTCTACACCCATTGCCTTGGGCATTTCTGGCTGGGATTCATTAACTCCAGCAGATTCGCAAACTTTTAACTTCATTTACTTTAGGACTATTCTCCATCCTTATCTCGCTAGCAGTGGGATTGCCATCTCTGGTGCCCTCCTGAGCGTTTAAAAACTCCGAAAAGTCCTCCATTCATCTGCGTAGGACACCGTTCTCATATGAAAAGAAAAGAACCGTCCTTGGATTTAACCCCTTGCACGATATTTAACTTCCTTTATCTAAGACGGTAAATAATCTGTTTGCAGATCTGTTCTCATGGTCCAACCTCTCGGCAAACTTTTTCTATGCCTGTTATCCTTGATGGTTCTCACTGCCTGAGTGGAAGTTCTTCGCGCCTCATTGTGTCAGGCTCGAGAAGTTGAGTTCCTACATCGATTCCACACAATATAAGCTCTCCTCTCTGATGGCTTCTTGAACTTCAGGTGTTTTAAACCATGCAGATCTTTTCTCACCACCAGCCGCCACACCAAGCCGCTTCATTCCACAAACACTGCAGAGGCAGTTGCCGTTTGCCCTCTTCAGTTAAGAGGTCAGTTGGAATTTGCTCAAACGTCTCCCAAACGTGTCATGCAAATCGTTCTCTGTAGTCGGAGTCAGATTTTAGCTTTTCAAACCATTTTCAAGGTTTCTAATTTTAAGTTCAAATGTATAACGTACTTATACATTTGAACTAGTACGATCTTTTTTTAAAGAAGGTAACTACTTCAGGCCTCCTGGGCGTGAAACTGCTAATGCCATAAGCCAGACTTTTTAAACGTAGTAAAACGCCAGTCATAGACTCTCACAGGTAAATTCGAGATGAAATTAAGTTTTTTGGAGCTACCAAATATTGTTTCGAGCCTCTTAAGCACGAATAGGAAAACAGCAAAAGTTTTAAGCAAATAAAAATGCTCACAAGTCGTGCCCATAGAGCTTCAGTTGATCTAGACACAATGGCTGACGGGCTTTCTGAAACTTTGCCAAAAGGTTGGAAAAGAAGTCAAAAAGTAAAATAGGAATTATACACCAGAAAAGGCTTGGCTAAATTTGACAATGTGTATAGTGGCTCGTCACTCGCCAGAATCCTGCATGTAGGCTCCGGTGAGACTGTAACAGGCCATTTATATGCTCTGGTCAGTAAATGAGTTCCTGGGGAGAAAAATTGGAAAGCAAAAAATTGCGACCTCTTAAAAACGAGTCTAAATTGTGCCTTCCCTGATGACATCCTACAGCCTTCTATTCACATCTGAAGCAAGTTGTTAGCCAAGTATCTCCATTGGAAGGAGGAAATTCGGCTTACTTTCCCGATAAAAAATTTCTTTGCCAAGGATCTTTTTCCTGGGATGAAGAAGGGTCGGACATTCCATTAGTATATGTGAAGAGATAATTCATCACTCTCCAGACACTGTCTGCATGTAGGGACCTGTAGGGACCGGTGAAACTATGAGAGGCTATTACGTTAGCTTTGTTAGGTTAATAAGTGTAAGACTTCTGGGGCTCAAATTTGATTTCGCTTTTTTTTGAGCAGGTTTGTCCAGGTAAAGTTTGTTTTAATTCGTGTTTGGGAAACCAGTTTTATTTTTTGAAACAAATTACTTCAGCCTCAGAAATGGATAAGTTTTCGCCAAGGCTGGCGTAATTGCTTGAGTATATTTTTCATAAATTCAAGATCAGGTCTTATTTTCTCTCTCTCTGTTATACCAAACGAGGACAAGCCGTGATGGATCTTGTTTGCTGGTTCTGGTTCCAGCAAATCTTCCAGCATATCTTAGGTGGCCTGCATGCACTCTCTTTTTGCTCAGCAGAGGGGTGCACTTTGACCTTGTTAGTTGCCTTACCAAATATATACTATAGAATTTTACGTCTGGACGTAATGGCAAGCCTTTTATCGCCGTAGTGACTTCGATGCTTTTTGACAATCACAGTTAGAACCCGTTCATTATGTACCCGTTCATTAGGTGCTAGAACGGGCACCTTATGAACGGGTACATAATGTTGTTGCGAAAATGAGCCCCTTCCGTTTATGAAAGAGTGCCGTTTTTTCGCACTTTTTCATATTTCTTATATTCAAAAATTTTGGAATTTTCAAATTCCAGTGTTCCCTCCAAGATATCTGGATAAATTTTTTTGAAAAGAAAAAATAACGCAAAGCTATCGGGATTTTCTGTAATTTTTTTCAGTTTTTTGGCTGATTTCTTTTGGTGTAATTTCAGGTCACCGATGTCATTAAGTCGAAAAAGGTCGACCTAAGCACAACAAATATAAATAAAATAGCTGGGCCGTCCACTGGGGGAAAGATCCTACGGGGAAAGATGCTAAGCTAAAAATTTTAACACTCAAGGTAGACCTAAAAAAAAAATTTATTCCTGTACTTAAATGTCGATTCTTTCTCCATTGGTTAAAAAATTGTTGGATCTTCCTTTTCCTGGTGTTATGTGTTCCCGTTGAACGAGGCTGCCAATGTAACTCAAACTCCTTTTGGTAGAAAATTCAACTACACAACTACACAACTAATTAATATCAAAGTAAGATTCATTGTAAATGTAAACTAGAGAGTCACAGTTCCCGGCGCTCTTCAGTGACAGTTCCCGGCGCAAAGCAGTTTTTAAATCTTCGAGCAGCAACCTGTTACATCGTACACGTTGGTCCAGTTAATCAACGAAGTCAGTTTCAATACATTTGCGCCCAGGAAAAATCGAGTTTCAATTAAATTCTCTTCAAAACAGACAGACGAAGATCCCTTGGCGTTCGCATATATGATGAGGACGACCCAATAACATATTTCCAACGTTCCATCGAAACAATGTAAAAAAAACCAGCTTTTCAAAAGTAACAATTTTTAATGAAATCCTCTTCGTAATTCAAAACCAAACGAAATTGAATAAAAACTGGCCAACAACTCTGGAGGGTCTGAGTGTACAGCGCAGTGTATGTCCTCGGAACGAAAAGGCACTTATAGCCTACAAGCGAGAGATGCACAGTATGTATGCAAAAACATATACCAAAAAGGACATGACCGCATCATAGAAATTCCTCTCCTCATGGTGCCAGGAGCAGGAACAGCGGCCATGACATAACACGCATATAAGCTCCAACCACAGCTGCTGCTGTTGCTGCACTATGCTACGCCGCGCGCCGTACCGTATACGGAATAAGCCATTGATTTTTGATTTGTCCAGTGATATGTCCTTTGGGCCACTGATGGTGATGTTGCCCGGGTGAAGATGATGATGGTGCTCGTTCTTGTGGAGCATCCTTTGCCAGTGTAAACATTTTCTCTCGCTCTGGTCGATGTCCGTTGGGCATATCCGAAGGATATAGGTATCTACATGCAGCATATGCGTTACTTTTGGGATGAGGTTGTGATATCCTCTTGTATCGATAAAATCCTTTGATATACTCGTGTACACTCTTGTGTGTTGCTCTCAGGGTATATCTGACATAAGTGTATGGCAAGCTAGATTCGGCTTTTAATCAAATTCTCTTGCTGTGTGTGTGTGTATGGAGTAGGATACATTTGCCTGCACGTATGGTTCCTGAAGAGTTTGTCAATTCAATATTTCCCACCTTTCGGGGCGCGCAGTTGTGGGACGGGAACTTGTCGCCGCAGGAGACAATTGAACACAGAACGAATGAGCTGTAGGTGCGCTGCGCGCTGTGGGGATGAGACGAGGTGCGTTAAAATAACCTTTTCGGAAGGATGTGCGAGATGAAGGAAATGTGTTTTTTTGCACAGCGACTCGTGTTGGGATCGAATAACCAAATTTGTAAATTTGCGACAGCAATTTTTGGGTCCTTAAAGTAAAATAGCTCCTGGCTTGATGACGCAACAATTGCACGTGATGGGTTAATTAAATTGTCGAGCTATATTGCAATTTGCGCGTCGGTAATGAAGCGCGGAAATGGATGTGTTAACGGAACGAGCGACGGGCGAAAAAAAGAACTGGATTGGCTTCGCAATTGATAGAAGTGACTGATGTTGACGGATGTAAAGATTTTTATTGACGGCTCTCACACACATTTAAGGCCAAGCTTTTAGCATGGAACTTTCGTTCCATTTGAAAAGGAAACCAATGAGAATAGCACTTTGCACAACACTTATCCAGTTTCTTGAAGAAGCTTACACCCTTACCTCCTACAAACAAAAAACTATTATTGTCACATTCATTTCACTTAATCCTGGTGGTGGTTTATTTGCCCACCAGCACATTTCAAGATCCATTACCCCATTAAGCATCAAAGTATTGGTTAGCAATCATCCACTACATCATTCACAGCTCACCCTTAAGCAGGAGTTAGACCGCAATAGCCGTTCCGAGATTTATTAACCAAACAATGGGATCAGCTATTAACAACAATTTGCAGTACGAAATTGGTTGCTCGTTTATTTTTATATTAATAGGTCCTTGCAAACTATTTGATGTACTCCTGGGGTATGGAATTTGTGTTAATATCTCAGTACCAGGGGGCAGGCCATTATCGCAACCACTAAACAACGTCATCACCCGCTTCCACTCCATAAAGCATTACATGGGGGGGAGAATAAAAAAAAAAAATTGTGGACAGGGACGTGTCGCCTTTTTATTTCACCCTGTTTATACCCTATTTCTCCTCCAAGGATATAATATAAATTTTCATTTCAAAGGAGCAAGCCATGCGAGAGCCGACACAAACGAATACCATGCGCCTCCGTATAAGCTTTGTCGTGAATTGAGGCGTCAACAAGAAATGTGGCACTTTACTGTTCGACATAATTACCCTGGAAGCACCTATACGTATATATGTATTGCAGGACTAAAGCATATGAAAACGGGGGCGGAAAGTGTTGGTGTTCCATGCGCCTGAACGTAGTTGTAGCAGGTCCCCTTCGTAATGTTAATCACTGATAATCTTTGTCCCTAGGATACTTTAATTCGATATAGGAGTATGTATGTACGTGTGCTACGTGGAGAAAAGAAATTGTGTTTTTTTTTTTTTCTCAAGGATAATCCCAAAGGGCGGTGTGTTACTGACGTAGATTCAAGCTCGGGCTCATAAGTCTGGGGTTATGTGCTATGTGTCACATTTCGTGTGTCTTATGTTGAAGATTGAAGATGATCTCGGGCTAATTGAGGGTGATAGAGATTGTAATTATTGCAAGGGAGGATGTGAACGTTAGTCTTTTGCAAAGCACAAAGGAATTAATCAAATTTCGCTCCATTGAACTGAGTGCACCAAGGCTATCGTAATAAATTGATGGCCAAGTGTTGATTAATGGTTTAAAGATCTACAAGGTGAATGGTTTTTGCACTAACTATAGTGTTCCGTACGGCTAAGGCAATATCAGAGGCTAGAACAGGAATGTTGTGGAAACCTCACCCTGAACTGGACACTGAACAAGCCCCATCGTCATTAGACTACGGCACACGTGGAGAGTAAGTGAAGACACATAATATCGACACTGGACTACGATGAACATTTGTAACTTAATAATTCCCTACCAATTTAAAAGATTTGTATCAAGACGTGGTTAGAATGTCATGTTTTTTGCCTTGAGAAAGGAAGTACTAGTCAAAAATTGAATCCGTGCGTTGCCGGTCTAAAACCGGCATGGTATTACTTCAGCAAATTTTTCTTCAAAATCCAATGTCTGCACTCATCACAGATGCGACCAAATATTAATTGCGGATGTGACTGCAGATGCAGGCAAGCAGGTGTTGGTTCTAAAAAACCACCTCTGAACCATTCCTGAAGCAACGCTCCCAGCACCAGACCCCCGTTTGGCCTATTCTCTTGCGTTTCCTTGTACAAAGTCTTATCAATGGTTTTATTGCCTGGAGATAGGTTTTTTTTTTTGCAATAGACGTCTTCAGTAGGTATATCAATTAAACAGGTGTAGAAGGATATTTCTCACGTAAGTTCTTCAAAATTCTAATGCGCGTGGTACAAAAACTCTCCTTGGGCCAGAGATGGTTGTCAGCGTACACCCCATGCTAAGTCAAAGGAAGTTCATCAGATCCTCTAAAGCAGAGCCCGGCCACCGTACCTTGTGCAGCAAATGGCAAGCCTC
This sequence comes from Neoascia interrupta, assembly GCA_947623515.1. Taxonomy (NCBI): domain Eukaryota; kingdom Metazoa; phylum Arthropoda; class Insecta; order Diptera; family Syrphidae; genus Neoascia; species Neoascia interrupta. The sequence continues at coordinate 215,489,495 of OX392463.1, read as the reverse complement.
TCTTTAGAGCTTACCAAATACGTATAAGGAGGGTGGTCTTACCATATACAGATGACCGTCTTTAGAAATAACCTCCATACCCGGAGCGGCTCTACACAAAAGAAAGTAGACCGTACATTTTCAGTTTTGGATTAGGCATTCTTGATTCAAGGATCAAGGATTATTCCCGAACGTTTTACTTCATCGGAACGGCATATTGACAGGTTTAAGGATGGGGTAGCTTAGACCAGTGACCTTCCTCCCTCTGGTTTTTTTATAATTCTCCTGCGTTAAAGGGGTTATGGCTACCCTTATGCTGAGTTAACATAACGCGAATGGAAAGAATCAGAGGAGAAAGAGGAGAGGAACTGATGCACTTTGGTTTTGAACTGTTGAGGAATGTAGTGACGGGGAAAAACCTCCTGTGGAAGTCTGTTCCACATACGTGTTGTTCGGCTAAAGAAAGAACTCCAATACAATGCGGTTCGCCCGTATGGTGGAGTGCAGCTGGCTATTTCGCTGGAACACTCTTTATGGAAAAATCGGTAGAACAATGAAAGAATTGCAAGGAGTCGATTAATTTTGCAATTTTTGGGTCACCTATCAATTTCAATGCTCTTTTTTGTATCCTATCGAGTACGTGTAAATTTGTCTTAGGAGCTCCTGCTCAGGCATGAGAGCTATACTCCAGTTTTGGTCGTATAAACGATCTATAAATGACAGTCAGATCAAAAGGTGTAAAGTAATTCTTGCATCGACTTAGGAATCCTAAGCATTTCGCTGCGTTCTTGGCGACGTCGAATATGTGGTCATTCCAACGTAAGTTGTCATTAGCACATATACCGAGGATGAAAAGCTTTTCGATTTCAGTGATGCAAGTACCGTTCATGGATAACGGCTGAAGATTTCAGTTCAGCTTGGATGACAGTATACAGTATTGTGTTTTGGAGTATTAAATTCCACTCTGTTTAAGAGCCCCCATGTTGATATGCTGTTGAGGTCGGAATTTTATGAGTTCAACAAACTTAACCGTTCCCTTTCAATTTCCGAAGGACTGGGGCGTTTGTCAGGAAACGAATATGAGAAACTAAGATTACTGTCATCAGCAAACGAATGGATTGGATTAGATATGGCAGACAAGAGTTCATTTAAAAAGATCAAAAAGAGTGTTGGAGATAAAACTGAGCCCTGGGGAACTGAGCCCTGGGAAATGATGAGCATCAGACTTAAAACCGTCCAAAACGACTTGGATTGATCGGTTCGAAATAAAATTTCTAATCCAATGAATAAAAGACACATCGATTCCAAACGCATGCATTTTCGACAAGAGAGCCTGATGCCCAGACTCTGTCAAATGCTTTAGAAATATCGAGCGCAACAACTTTACTTTCACCATGAAGGTGCAAGGAGCGGTTCTACTTTTCGGTGAGATAAGCCATCAGATCACCAGTGGACCTTTTGCCACGAAAGCCGTATTGACGGTCATTGAGAAGCCTCCGAGATTCTAGATATTTCATAAGCTGACTATTCATCAGCGTTTCCATGACCTTAGAAAGACTGGATGTTAGTGCAATTGGTCGGTTACTGGTCGGAGAAGTTTAATTGTCTTTTTCTGGGGCTGGCTAAACAAATGTAGTTTTCCAACTCCTCGGAAAGAGACCAGAAGAGTAGAACAGATAGAAAAGCCTACGAAGTGGTTTTGCCAGCGTGGAAGAACACCTCCTCAGAACAATGGGGGAAATACCATCTGGACCAGCGGATTTGTGTATTTTGAGATTTTTCAGGACACCTGCTACTGAACGAGTGCGAAAATGAATTTGTCCCATAGAATGTTCTACGCTCTCAAGTACAGGTGGAAACATGGCACAAACAGGGAGCGAGGAGCAGGCAGCAAAAAGAGCTGCAAGTAGATTGGCCTTGTCTAAGGAGCTGACAGCTGGGACGTCATTTAAAACGAGTGTCGGGATGGAGGATGAGGAACAATTCTTAATATTTTTAACGAATGACCAGAAACTTTTTCTACCTTTGGGACACTCTAGTGAGGAGAACAGCCGTAGTTTTAATAAACCGTGTAAGTTTATGAGATGAAGATTTATATTTATGTCTCAGAACAGAAATACCCTGAGTTTGGACGACGAACGGCGACATCAACCATGTATTACGACGAACGTAGATTAATCCTGCTTAACTTCCCGACTTTTATAATTTATTGTCCTACTTAGTGTAACTTTTTATTTAATTTGTGTTTCATGTGTTTTATATAAACTACTAACACAATTTGTATGTGATGAGCCTGTGTAAGCATATTTTTGTTCCGCCAACCTATGCTTGCAGATATTGCTTGCTTTAAGCGCTCTACAACACAGATCTGATTGTGCCCCTCTGTTTCACATTTACTTTACTTGAATAAAGTTAAAAGTTTTCTTACAAAACAGGATAAGAGAAATGTTATTTGTTTATAGTCAAAATTTTGAAAAAGCAGAATTTTGGAAAGCTGAATTATGAAACCAGAATTTTGAGTCTGGTTTCAAAAGCTCCCCAATAAAGGGGGTCCGAAAACATCACCCTACGGGCAGCCCCTATTCACTCCCAGCTATGACGCGCTTCCCACAAACAGAGTCGGTTTTCCTGTACATGAGCTTTGCTTTAGGCATCACAACTAGTGCTTCGTCTATACGGTGTTGTCTTGTTGAGTTGCACAAGGTAGCGCTATTTGAAAAACTCTCAATATTGAGCGTCCCTCAATAATTAGTTATTTTTCGTTTTATTTTTACATGATAACTTTTTGATTTGCATACGATTTCCATTTGTTTAGCCGCTGTTGCGCTCTCTAAGTAAGGCGTAACAAATGCGTTACGAAAACAAGCAACTTGCTCAAACAAATTTTTTTTCATTTGTGTTGCGTAGCTTTAGGGGCATTTGTGTGTGCGCTATACTTCTTTGATCTTCGGCCTGCCTACATTTTCGGGCAATTTCTGAGGTTAGTGCAAAATGAGGCTCGATAATATAGTACAACGTACAATTTATGGGTAGTACAAAACTACTATTGTAGTAAAAGCGCCAGCACTGCTTGTGGGACTGATCTTTAAACTATGTTATACCTACTGAGACTATACCAGTTTTTGGTATGAAGAAGACTTTAACCATACGCAAAGGAGAGGATATGTAAGCCCAGCTTGGAGTAAATATTTTTTTTAGCGTGTGCATTAGCTGACGTAAGCCTTGACTCAGGTTTAACTACGCAAGTTCCATCTGAGCAAAAGATATAAGTTACCAGTTTGGCCACGTGGTGCTTGGTGGTTCTAGAGTGGTCATCGTTTTCGGTACCTACCCCTGAAGACCCCGTTGTTTTTTACCCGATTTCCCCGGAAGTCCATCTCTAGAAGCAGACTGAAAGCCTTAGCACGACTTTGAGCATTACGATTTGGTAATAGCCTAAAGATTGTAGGTACTGTTTGCAATGCAAAATGATTTTGAGGCTTTTATGAACGTGATCTTTGGTCAAAAATAATAAGACCTTTCTACTCTTTAGTGTGTTTCTGTAGAGCTTCACGCAAAACAGATGGTTTTAACAAAAAAACGTAAAAAAAATTATTTTCCTCGTACCTTACCTTTGATAGTCCTACGTTCTGTCAGAATATTTCTAAGTGATTCTTCGTCGTAGGTGCTTATGTATAGAATCTTTTATTTGCTACGACTTTATTGAATACAATAGAAAAAACCGTTTTGAGGATAAAATGCTTTGAAATTGAGTCAAAGGCACCTGTGAGGACTGTTGCTCTACAATGTCTGCGATTATATGGGTACCTACAGCAATTTTTGGATGTCTTTTAGAACACGAAAAAATTCTGGCTTAAACGCTGCCCATTTATTTTTTGACTTACTCACCGGAAAATGCATCCATATGCATTGGGGCTTCCCATACCCTTAGTGATCTACTTTGCTCTATTTTTTATTCTTCCAAATAACAAAGACCGAACAATGCGACAAGGACATGAATAACTTGAATGCTTTTGAGCGTGAATGCGCACTTACCTCATCATCATGCACAGTGACTGTTCCTCCTGGAGCACGCTCTCGAGATACATCATATCCAGGTCGGATACAATTGCTCCATTGATAACAATTATTTCGTCCCCCTTGATGATACCTTAAAAGAAAGGAGAAGAAAGAAACATTTTAGAGACATCCACCATAGACATGTGTTGGGTTGAATGTAATACACAACAATGGGGATACAGGATACGAACAGAAGAGATACCGAGTTTCATCTTGTGTGTGGATGTACAAGGATGGAAGAAAAACAACCCTGTGCTGCTCACACAGATCAATGATTAGATGTGTCACTGCAAGTGGTCAAACGAAAGGAGCTGCAATCTGAAAAAGCACGGCAGCCATAACCACCTCAAGGAGCTCGGGGAACATGATACGGCCACAGAGGATGACGCAAAAGGGATTTCATACAGCAACGACAATGATGTGGACTGGTGCACCGGCTCTATCCAATTGTTATACCTTTAGAATACATCCTTCGCCTGACAGCACACGAGTGACAAAATAATAGATAACCCTTAGCCTGTCGAGAGATATTGTTTGAGATCCCCTCGCAAGTTGTTTTCTAGAGTGTGTCCTTTATTCATAATTCCTTGGAGAATAAAGCGAGTGTTATGTGAAGGCTATGCGCCTTCGTACGCGAACGAAGGATATTGATGTCGGTGAGCACGTCTAAAGTGCTAGATGCTCTAATGCGCTTAAAGTGCAATTGATAAGGCTTACAAGCGAGCGACCAGAGGCACAAGGTGAGCAAAATCCTTTAAAACGGAGCTCTACGCAAATTGCATGCTCCTTTTCCCATTGTGTCCGTGTGTACGCAAGTATATGGCCTTTTTGCAAGGAGTTGCTTCTATTCAAAATCAGGCTCTTACGTAAGATCTCCACCGAAAAGGCGAAGGAAATTGCAAAAAATACAGGTTAACAGTTTTTTTTTTTCGTTTTGCAACTCTATTTTGTGTGTCTTCTACAGGGCGACCTTTCTATCTGCTCCTTGGTGAAGGGTTACTTACTCACTCTTCAGGTTGCATGCAAATGTCAACTTAAGTTTGTTCTTTCGTCCTCTTCAGAGAAGCTCTGCTTGGCTCTGGCGGATGCATGTATACTCGTATACGAGCTGCGTGAATATCCTTGGGTATAAGGAAAATGCAAATTGTTCTTCAACTTCCCAGGAAATGGATGATGGATGGGAAGCGCTCACACATAGCACCGGCATGTTCGTATATTGTACGTTCGCAAAAAGAGAGAATCACTTGGTGTTCTCTTGAGATGTTTGCACATCGCGTAAGACAAAAGTACACAAGTCTCTTGGATGGCATCAGGATATTCATGGATTCGCCAGAGGAGCAGCCGGCAACGGCGACGCTGGCGCTGGGTATGGATGGCAAGAACAAATGTTTCGCAGCAGTTAAGGCAAAAAAAAACTGAAAGAAAATCCTTATTTAGTTTGGTGTTATGATAATGACAGGTAACTCCTGAAGGGAGATCTTTGCATGTGTCAACACAAAAGTGTGGCAGAGTGCGGGTGATTCTGAGGGAAAAGGCATTTCTTGTTGAAGATGTGGTTACTCTGATGTTTTTGTTAGTCTAAGTAGAGATATTTTCATAAGCACAGGAGTGGGTGCGTGTGGGTGTGGATATCTTATAATAGCTTGGTAAGCATTGGATGTTGCTTGAGTATGAAGTGGCGTTCACAAAACGTTTCCTTACGGATCAGTATGAGGTTTTGTGGTAATCTTTTTAAACTTGGAGACCGTTTTTTCAAGCGCTTAGACACCATTTAGTAGTTTAATCAAATCACATTGATGTGTCCATACAGGAAAGATGACAACTTTCCCTTAATTCATGGAAGGATGCTGCTGTCTTCTGTAGGACTCAAGCAAATTACTTATCTAATATACTTTCTCAAGGCGTAGCTGCTAGTTTGCGCTTCGTTTAAGAATATGACGCTATGCTCTAGTTCTAGCTCAGTAACCACTCCCGACATGTAAAGTACTTCTTTGATACTAGCTAGTAAAAATAGGACAAGAAAATTGTTCTATCTTAGATTTCGTATTTGACAGGAGAGACCAAAGAAAACCTAGGAGCAGGCTACTGAAAAGAGCCCTTAGTGTTACTAGTGAGTTGAGTAAATCAACGTTTACTACTGAGTCGCTCAGCTGAGCAATTCTACCAAAAACTTTGTGTCAGTACCGTTAGTGTTGTGTTGCACATTTGGCTGGCAACTACAAATTTTCGCTGATTCCGAACGGCAAATTGAGAGATCTCAAATATCAAACTCACGCGTAGCTGGAACTATAAAACGATTTTTGTTTTCTCCGGTTGGGATTCAAACCCGAAACCTCGTGTAAACCAGTCCAACTCACTGACATTTGCACAACGACGCCAACTGGACTGATCCCAAACGAAAACCTCATCTCGCTGGATAGATAACATACTTTGAAACTATGATAAAACGTAGCTGCACACGTTCACAATATGTGACACATTGCATAAATGGGTCATTTCAAGCTCATCAGTATTCAGAATGCACTAGTAGATGCTATCCTGAAGACCTCAGACTTGCTTCGGACTCCTAATCTTGTAATTTAGTGCTAATTTCAATACATTTATGATAATTAATATACATTTTTCATTGAGATATCCATACGATGAATATAAGAATAACCAAAAGGGTTAAGCGGGGACCACAAAGTAGCCTCAGGCTTCGGCTTCGCCCCGTTACGATATGTGGGCTTTAAACCTGCTTTGCAATGACATTTCGCTCATGGAGAGAGAGCTTTTATTATGCAGTCACAACGTTTTCCAAGCATGCCACGATAAATTAAAAAATACGCACACTCAGACAAAAGCCCTGGTAGTTAGTGCTGTGTACGTACATAATTATGTGGAACATTCATGTCCAACGCAATACGCAATTTAGCCCAAAATGAAGACACACTCAGATATTCTGCGTCATATCCGTGCATGACCAACACACTTATACAAAACCAAAGGCAGACTGATTGACTTCGTGTGTGCGATCGAAATCAATCACCATTTGCTTCACACAAAGCAAAAGTTCAACACATCTGAACCCTGCTGGGTTTCTGAGCCTCACTACGTAGAATTACGTTTTCTCTTTGCGCACTCTTTCTCTTTGCAAACAACATTTTGAAGCCGAGTTTCATTGTGTTAGGAAACACTGAAATCGTATGGCTGAACTTGTAAACGTCAAGCCGAGGCCAAGCCCAGGCTGCTTTGTGGTTCTCGCTTTAAGAAATTGAAGCAAGCTCTCCAAATAGAAAAGTAGGAACGTTCGACAGACATGCCACTTGATTCACCATTTAAGTAGTAATATTTCTACTTCGTCTGCGAGAATTTGCAGCCCAATTTTTTATCTTTAACGTTGTCCAGTTTTCTGAGAAGACAGGACACAGGACAGTTTTGAATCTGAAGGCGAAAAAGAGTGAGACTTTCTCGCGACTGATTAGGGAATATCGAAATCGAAACCGCTAACCAGCTGAATGTGTGACACACGGGTTACGGGAATTAATTTTCTTAGAAAGAAAGAAGTAAGATCGATTTTGTTATTTTTTAAGTGTCTGCATGGCAGAACAATCGACGCCAAAAACTTAAAACCAAAAATTGAAGAAACTCATAATTTAGACCTTTCACAGAGAACCTATAAACCAATTGTGCGCTTAACTCTTCCCTCCACCTGAAAATTGCTGACATGGCTTAGTACAAGAGTTTCCATATTTATTTTAATTTTACACTGTAAAAAAACTCTGCGATTTCAATTGCATACCCTCGTTGGGCGCCACTTTTTACTCCAGCGCCTAAGATGTTTAAATCTAAAAACTTTATTCATTTGTAAGAGTCTCCATTAAAAAACGGTGCCCTTCTTGGGGGGTAAGATTTGTTGTCTTTGCATTTCCTGATACCTCGTGAAATTTTAATAGTCCTATCAGCTTTCAAGTATTTCCATAACAGTTCCGAAGCCCTAACCTTTACAAGTTCTTGCGTAAAAGGACATGATTTACATACTTCGAAATAACAACTTATAGTGAATGCATCAGGTCCTGCTGAGTTCTCAGTATAATGAGGCAAGAAAGACAATATTGTGATACCCTTGATGCTCCGCCTTCCGTGAAATGTTGACCGCTCTGTCACCCAGCGCTTATTATGTGCATACTTAGACAACTGCGAAAGCAGCATTTTATACATTCATCTGCATAATTTACCCACAGCCAAAGTGCAACAAACTAAACTATCCTTCATCGTGACGCAATCTCCGATACAAAATGCAAAAACCCTATGAAGCCATCACAGCCAAGACGACCGACGACGAGGTGAACTTTTCTAATTACGCTGTCGTTTCTTGCGCAAGGACTCTCCCAGCACGCAAGGAAATTATAAATTTTCATTACTCATTTTTGCTGCTGCAGTGCACAACAGCCAGGATGTGACTTATATACTATCGGGATGCGCGCATTTTGTCCATTTCTCAGTGTAATCATAATATTTTCCAATTACCTCACACAAGCAGTTCAGCTTCTATATAATATTTATATTCCCCCAAGGAGCTCGAGACCACCTCTTGTACTACCATCTTAGGAAAGTGAGTCGCCTGCTTGCATTAATTCCCGTTGACTACTATATTTAATTGGATTTCCAGGACATTCGACTTTAATTTGTTGGTTTTTTTTCGGGAGTACCCTCAAAGAGGATTTAATTATGTGCGCTAGATACAAGTGGTGTAGATCTAGAGAGAGAGAGAGAGAGAGGGAGCTATGCCAGCATTATACGTCAACGGTATCACTATAGAGTCCTTGGACTTTTATGAGATTATCATCCTGGTTGTCAGGTAAAACCACGCGACACGATGTTGACCCTATATAATGTTTTCTACCCAGTTAGCGGACTGTAAACTAATTGCATTAAATTTCAGATTCAATGAACGGCCGTTACGCGAGGCCCTGAGGCTAGATGGAGCGCAAAAATAATCTGATTTTCGCCGTGTATGACATTTTGCACAGGGTGGCAGTTTTTCCGATTTTTAAATTGCCAGTTGTGGAATCAAATTAGTATTGATTGTCGCGATGGACATCCTGAAATAAGCTGAGTGGTTAAGAGCGTTAATTAATTTTTTTTTGCTTTAAATTTTGAGCTTTTTTTTGTGATGAGCCTAACAGTAGGAAGATTTTTTTTTGTAATCATTTAGTTACGTTAAATGAAGATTGCATAATATTTTTCAATGTTTGACGTACGACCGAGAGAACTGATTTCATAACGATGCTGAATTTGTACTCAATTTTAGTCCCATGCATTTACATGCCTGCACATAAAGTATGCCTTTAATAAAATCTAGTACTGAAATAAAAATTTATAAAACTGTTGATACTGTTGGTTTGCTTTCATTTGCTTTATTTTTTTTTAATACTTGTTCTTTTTTGGGAAGCCGTAGGATGGGTTGCCACGTAATTACAGCATCATTTTAATATAATGCCGCCTGATGGTGTTCGCCTGGCAGAATTTGAATTGTTCATAGTTCCCTTTTAGAATTGTAGTAATTTTTCACTTTTCAATATTAAATATAATCTTGTAAAGCTTTGCCATTGGGGCTGCCCTCCAATATAAGCAATGATACGTTCGGTAAGATTTTTTATAAACTGTTAAAATTTGAATCTAGTAATGAAATAGTTTTTTTTTACAAATAGGAGTTTTGTGCCCTTTTATTCAAACATCATTGTACAGAAAATCGGCTGCGCCATGCACTCTAATCTTGGTAATGTTTCACTGCTTTACTTTGACAGCGCCTTAAGTCAGAATTCAAATTGTGCAGAAAAGTGATTAAACTTTTTTTTTAATTGATTAAACAAAAATATGAATTTCTATTTATAGTTTTTCAAAAATTAGTTTTAAAAAAGTTCCTTTAACAACAGGTTTGCTCGCGAATCAATGATTTTAGGTTTTCCCTCTGTTTAACTGACGTTTTCGGACTTTCAGTATTGTTTCGCTTAATTTTTTCAATATTTTTAGGGAAATTTTAAGAAGGCTTAAAATGACTACTAATTTGAGGTGAATTAGAATTTCTGTCCTAGTTTTTTTTTTTTGAAATGCATTTAAAGCAATTTTTTGACCTTTCATCACCATCATCATCATCATTTTCTAAAAGCCGCTTATCCTTTAAAAGAGTCGCGAAGCGAGGGTGACTAAATGGTTTTTCCATCGTTCTTGATCACCAACTGAAGAGACTCAGGTGCAATTATCATCAGGAGGTTCTTTACCTCATCCTAACACCTGTTTCTTGGCCTACCAGTGGAGCTACGAGCTCTCATTTTGGCTAGTATGCCCTATCTAGGAAGTCTGTCGGGGGGCATACGAACAACGTGTCCAAACCATTGAAGAATTAATCGTTTCCCTCGGAGAAGTAGCTACTCAACATTAAGATTCCCACGAATACTGACGTTTCTCACGCTATCTCTAAGAGTAACACCAGAAACGCACCTCAGGAATCTCATTTCGGTTCTCATTTAGTTCTTTCAGTTGTTACCCAAATTTCAGGGTTGAACGAAAACTGAATATAAAAATGAGATCTTTGCTTTCACTCCAAACTCAGCTTTCCTGATGATTGGCCGGCGCAGTTTCTTTACTATTGCTCCAGCCTGGTCAATTCTAAAGGACAATTCAGGGAACACATATTAATGTTAATGCATAGTTTGTAACACAGTGAAATAATCACCGCAGACCCCTAAGACCGTTTAGAGATCTGATCGAGGCTGACAGGTGACTTGATTCGGCTATGTCCGTTCGTCCGTCCGTCTGTATAGGTGAAGGTTTTAGGTCTTCCAAATAAAGCTAGAGAGCTGAAACTTGAAGCACGGCTGGGTTCTTATAACCGCTGACGGCCGCGCCCACTATTGGCTTCAATGTGAGACAACCTCTAATTTATATTTTATTTCAAAAGATCCTTTAACCAACTTAAACTATAGATAGATAGATAGATAGATAGATATATTTTTATTTTATTTCAGTACAATATCTTATTAAACTAGAAAACAATTTACAATTCATTAAAATTAGAAATTAAAGTACGGAAATTTACTTGACATTCTATATTTTTATATTAATAAATAAGAAAATAGTGTTGAATGTCTACTGAGCATTTTAAAACAATACAGTATAAATATGGGTGGGGTGACCCTTAAAAGCAAAATAAAAACAATGCATACCTTTATTACATACTTGCGGTTTCAAAAAAAAATACATTAAATTAACATTTGAAGTTGAAAGAAAATCTTATCGAAAGACCTAATACTTGAGAGAAAATCAAGCGAAAAAACTAAATTTTGAAGTCACACAAGATACTCGGAAAGAAGTTGTTCAATGGCAGCAAAGTTAAAACCAAGAAGCCACTTTTTTACAAGATTAAGAAATTTAACAGTTAGAGAAGCCGATCTTTACGATACTGGAAGTTTGTTAAATAGCCGAATCGAGGAAATACTATAAAAATTACGATACGCTGTGGTGCGGAAAAAAGGAACATTAGCTGAGTATGAAAAGTTGCCACGTAAATTATAATTAGAAATAATTCTAAAATTGCGATTACCAGACTTCATAAAGAAAGTTTTTAATACCTTAAAACAATACAAATGACGGACAGGAAGAATTTTCAAGTTATAGAACAAAGGGTAAGAAGGATGTCTACTTTGTTTGCGGAGTAATCTACGCACCATACTTTTCTGTAGAACCAAGAGTGGCTGAATTTTGTTCATATACGCGCCTCCCCAGCAAGTGATCCCATATTGTAATTTTGATTGAAATATGCCATAGTAAATGGTTTTTAACAAATTGGCTGAACATATATTACTTAGATAGTAAAAATGTCTAATGGTGAAACGGAAATACCTCCTCAAGGAATCTATATGATAAGCGAAGCTTAATCTTGAATCTAAAGTAAGTCCTAAATATTTAAACTCTATCACAGATTCAATCAAAAAACATTTGTCACTACAATTAATGTTACAATTAAATGTAGAAGTGGATAATTCTTGCGAAGAGTTGCAACAAGCAAGTTTCAGCCTTTGGCACTCTGGTGCATGGAAGTAGACATTCACATCGGGAGCAGGAATAGGCGACAAATTAAAAAACATTATCTTTGTTTTGGAACTCATAACCAGGTTATGTTTAGAGAACCAAATTCTCAGCAGACTTAGGTCCCAATTAATGTCCGAGATGAGATCAAGGCGACTGTCTGAACCATAACAAAAGCCTACATCATCTGCAAAGGCAGTTGGAACACCTTTGAAATCCAGTTTAAACAGAGAGTTTATGTAAATAAGAAACAAAATTGGACCTAAGACGGAACCTTGGGGCACCCCTAAGTTGAAAAACAAAAGATTGCTTCTTATATTTCCGATCTTTACTTTTTGGCATCTATTTTTTAGGTACGATCTAAGCCAGTCCAACATAAAGCCACGAATGCCTGCCTTTTCAATTTTGTTAAGAAGGATATGGTGATCAACCATATCAAAGGCTTTAGTAATATCTATGAATCTATGAATACTAGGCATATGAGAACTCAAATTTTGGTGCATAGAAATCGCGGCTAAAAGTCTTAAATAGGGCAAAAATTGAGCCGCCCATACTCTCGACCAAGCCCACTTTTGCTGTCATATATCTTTCAGAACTTGATTTTTCTGAAAATTCACTCTAAATCGAAAAAATATTACATGACAAACATTAAAGACATTGGTATCCTCTAAGCTTGTTCCATACAAAGTTTTGAGCTCCGCCCAGTTTAAAGGAGCTTTTGAGAACAAAACCTAGAGTATAGAAGTTCATCACAGACGAAGAGTGGCAGAAGCAGTTACGCAAATGTTTTATTCAGATTTTAAATTCATGAAATTCAAATTCTGAAATAACGCCGTCATAATAGTGAATCGCAAGTACACTGCGTTAGTTATTTTTAATTTTCTTAAGATAACGCTAAAAAAGGGTTTCCAACTTTGCATCTATTTTAGAAAAAAAATTAAAGTTAGAAACAGCATTTTTCAGAAATTTTAGATGTCTCTAATACACGTCTTATACTTAAACTTAATTCCATTACAATTGGTATTTTTGACGTTGAGATACCAGAATATTTTGAAAAATACTTTTTGAAATTTTTGAGCTATCAGCGATAATAGGGGGAAAACATTGTTTTTGCTACTTTTTCTAAAATACGCCTTCAGCCGCGTCGTCACAAGGAACAGAAACAGAATTTCATACATTAGCAACGCAAAAAGCGTTCCGCGAATTTAGGTTTCAGTTGCTAATGTATGGGATTCTGTTTCTGTTCCTGTTCCTGTTTTACGTTGCTTGTGGCAACGCGGCTTAAGCCGTAGTTTTTGAAATTGTTTGTTCAACATTCTACTTTGGTTTGGTTTTCGCTTGAGTTAGGTGTTTGTTAAGTTGTTTATAGGTACGGGATCCCAATATCGGTTCATAGTGGTTTCAAGAGCTGTGATCTAAAGCACGTTGTCAACGGGCACATATTTTTCATTTCATACATCTCTCAGACTTTTTAGTATTTTTTAAAATTAAACATGGGTCATATAAATAGTCCCCAAAAAAACTTTCACAAAACTCAAATGACAATAGGGATTGCAATTAATAAAATCTCCTCCTCTGTTTTTAAGAGTTGACTGTCCTACTCCAATTTTTGCGTAGCGTTCTCAGTTGCTAGTCTTGCATTTTGACTGCTTCTCCGAACACATTATTTCTTAAAACAGGATAAGTCAAATACGAAGTTTTCAACGATTTCTAAAATTGAATACCTTTCTTTTTCCCGATAAGATAGATACTATCGCTCTGAAATTTCTAAGATATTTTGTTTACGTCAAAAGTTAACTTAAATCGAATCACTTATTCTGCATCGTGAGCCGTTTAAATCCCATTGGTGCTGGTGCGTCTGGAAACAAAATATCTCTCTCTCAAAGGATGTACTCTTACATTCCACAAGAGTGAACCCAACAGAGAAGCACAAAAATGCGACATTAAACGGAAACTGAGCTGTATTAAATTGCAGCACAATTTAATGTTATTTTTTTTTCTGTAATATAAATTCATTTCATTCCATCAAAAGGATACAAAACAGCCATCGTATAGTAATGGCTATAAATGCATACGACACATGTGTACCATAACAGGATACATCTACCAACCAGACATTGAATATAAGGCGTACAAACATATTAAAGAACTATCTGCTCCCCATTTTACTTACCATTGTGCATTGCGACGCTTTTATCCTCAACACGACTCACATAGCAGCATAGCTCGTCCTGACGTTCAGCGTTTTCGATGAGTTCAGCCTCCACCGAGAAGCCCCACATCTGTTCGAGAGTTGTCCGCTGCAGTTCGACTTGATAAAGGATCTTCATGCAGACTTCAACGAATTCATGATTATGCAACTGCAATGGTAAACAAAGTGTTGAAACTGGAGTTAGTCAATAAGTTTAAGGATATCTTTTTTGCAAGGATTTTTTGTTTTATTTTTAAATTGTTTCCGCTTTGTATAAACATGTATATGAAACGCATGACTGTGTGGTGTGTATATAAAAAATGTTGTGATAAAAAGTTTTGCCTTGAGGGGAAAAGTTTGTAGAGTATTTTTTTTATTTTGAATACTTTTTGTTTGCATTATTTCAGTTTAAGTTGCAAATTGTACTTTATTTTATTGAGATGTTTACTCATGTTTTTTTCAGTCCCTAACTCGCTGACTTAGGATCTGTCTTGAATGGGGAGAAAGACTTTTTGTTTATGTAGAATAGCAAGTGAAGTTGGAAGTTTTTTTATAAGTAGAGTTTGTACTTGTGTGATACATAAAGGCAGACGTGTTTCAGTCGGGCGAGTGGGTTCCGTCGATTGAAATAAAGTTTAGCTAAGGATAATGGCAAATGTTTAAATATTTGCATTGAATTGTTTTTAATCCGAAAAACAAATGTGGAGTTTTTTCTTGATACATCGCTTAGGGGTGACTTATAGCTCTAATCCGCAGAAGGTAGTACAAATGGAATGACGTTCATCGTTTATGGATTCTGCAAGGATTTACTATTTGACTGAGTATGAGTTACGAGTTACAAGAAAACAGTATAGGTCATAAAGTATAACAAGTATAAGAAAGTAAAAACGAATATTTAACGCTCCTTTTAAGGAAAACAAAAAAATCTAGTTTTTATTACAAGTCTTAAAAGTTATTGCCCAATGTAATTGATTCCTTACTTCTACAACAACTTGTAATAGGAATGTTTTTCTCCAATACTTTATTGTTAATACTTTGTTAAACATGGCGAGACTAAAAACCTTACTAAACTTTATTGCTAATACTTTTCTTTATCTTCCCATCAAACGTATTAAAAAACACGACACCAAAAATGTTAAACTCGTTAAATTTAAAAGCAAACACCTCTTAAGTGTAACATGTGTGTCAGAGGCCAAAAAATCATACCTACTCATCACTTAAGCTCATACCAATGTAGATAAGAACATTTTTAATGTCCTGATTCTAACGAGCAATGCGTTCACGAAAACCAACATTACAATAAGAGAGTTCCATTAAAATTGTGTACATTCCATGTGTAATAAATCAAAAAGTTATATAATTTTTTTATGTTCATATTTTTTTGGTGTCTGTAATAAAATTTTATTATGTAGGTTTTATCGAGTGTAAAATGGGCGATTTGAGAGCCACAATCATACCCAATCAATAAAACACTTGACATAATTAGGTTTTTTGGGTCCCAAAACAACTTAAAATTTTTCTATAACCTTTCAGATCCCCTTATCAAAAAGAATGCAAAAGAAAGCTATTTGATTTTCAGTAGGAAGAAATTAAAAAAAGGGCGAACAAAACAAAGGCGATTCCACTTTGATTGAATCGAATTTCAAATTAATCTTCAACTCGACAACGACGAAAGTGAAACTTGAAAGCGCAGATCAATTCGGAACTATTTTTGTAATCAAATGAGAGGACGAAAGTGCAGCTGGCTCAAAAGGAATTTCTGTAAACGAATAGAATTAAGTTTATCGATAAAAAGTATATGCCAGGACATTCGTCTCAACCATATACTGAAATGTACTTCTTACTATATTGAAGAGGTGACTAGGGCTTTAAATGTCAAATCCCTTTCTTATGCCTGGCGTATAAAATTTAAATGCGAGTCCGTATCCCTGTAAGCTAAATTGTTTTCCATTATTGTGGCGTTTTTCTATTTAGCTTTGTCAAAATGTCAGCTACTCAAAAAAGTGACACAAAAATGTTCTGGGTCCTGTTTTGTTGTACAATACTCTGACTGAGATGTGCATTTTTGTCTTTAACTGACAAGCGGAAGTAAGGAAAAGCAAAATGAAGTTGCAATTCCGAAAGTAAGGAAGTATGGTTTAATATCAAAGCGTGGAAAAGGTCATAGTTGTCAGGGAACTTCGTTGACTTCATTTGACTTAAAGGTTGAAATATTTGTGAATGGGTTTAATAGAATATATTTTGCGTTTGAACAGGAAAAAATTCTTCTATTCTTCCTTGGCAACCTTTGACATTTGGTGTCGTACCGTATTACTTACAATAATAATATTCAATGGTGTAGGTACTTAATAATTGACCTTTGGAAGCTCAAAATCTGCGATTCCCCGCAACGTTTACAATAAATTTGAAAAGTTGACTTTGTTTACATATCGGTGGCTTCTTTCAGTAGAAAATTTTGTGTATAGGTGGCTACAGGGTGTCCGATGGGTCGAACTGCTTCAGCTCTCCATACTCCACATAGGACACTAAGGACACCCGGAAACATAAGAATGTAGACCCTCGAAACAAAACTAAGTATTACCTAGAATAAATCATTAATTTTTTTTTTGGAAAAAACAATATTTTCAGTTCATACCAATCAAAAACTGGGCGTGGCCATTGCTAGGGCAACATTATTTTATATCGACTTAAAGGAAATTACAAAATGGATTCGCATACCAAAAATGAATGCACTGGTGTGATAGTAAAACTACTCAAATGTCATTTTAGTATATAAAAAATAGAGGTGTTTATAAATAAAAGCTTGTAAATAGTAGGCGTGTCTGCAGGCGGAATAAGCTAATTTCCAAACTCGATCTTTTAAAATAGATTCTAAATGCGATTGCCGAATTTCGGGTATACGACCTGCAGATTATTTACTTAAGGATTGACGGACGAAAGGACATTACCTGGGTAGGGTATAAGAACAACGTTATCCTATTCTGGTTTCCTGGCCATGTTTGAAAAGTTGAGATACAATAACAATCTACTTTATCTCTGGCAGGAAGAGGACTGTCAAAGGTCTTGAACCGTTCTGATGCGAAATATTGGATCGCATCCTGCAAAATAGATTCAAGATACCTAATAGAAAAGGAAAAGAAAGAAAGAACAAGGGTCGAGACACAAGCATAGAAAATTATCTCAATACACAAGCTTAGAAAATAGTCTGAACTGGGCACTGTAAACTTACGGAACTTCTGAAGAAACTGGGCATGAGGAAAGATTTCCTCAACTGCTGCGACCAAAGATTTTGGAACAGTTACTGAAATCCGTTTAGGTGCCTACTACCTATTTTGGTGTAGTTTATAGTGACATCATCACTATGAAGTCAAGCCTCATCTTTAGATTCTTCAAAGAAAGTATATAAGAAAAATAGCTCTTTGACTAATTTGTTCTTGCACAGTGAAGCAACCCTTGGGCATACAGCTCTGAGTGTCCCCACAGTCATTGATGGGGAACCTTTGAGATCGTGCAGCTTTTTAAGGTGATAGCTGGGGTTCAATTTATCAAAAGTTGGCAGTGCCACATACCTCAAATAATACACATATAATTTATTCTCATATGGTGCCTAATAACAATGGATTTCATTACTTATAACCTTTAGAAAATGGTCACCTTTCAAATTAACCAAATCAAAGTTTATGCCAAGGGATCAGCATGTAAAGGCTGCCCAGAACTAATTAACACTTTTTGACAAATTCCAAAGCCTTTTCTTGAATACTGCGACATGTCCCACATCAATCTCAAAAGAGAAATATTGGTCGCCTGTAATTATGCGATAGTAAGTGTTGGACTGTCCAAATATATATTTACATAAAGACGTTTTTTAATGTCGGAGGTTGCTACTATCCGATGGAGCACTCACAATTATCTACTGGTATGCTACTAACATGCGGACACATTACGTTTTTCTTTGGCTTACTTTGGCCTTTTAAAACGTTTTATTGAATTTGTTTAATGCAATCCATAATAAAGTATTTGTACTATTTATATATTTTTATTTTAAGAAATTATTCACACCAGTTCCAATATACTATCTACCTGAATTCTCCTTGCCATTTGAATAGGTATCTTAAATCACACAGTTAACCTTCTTGAACTTCATCAATTTTGCACTATCTCTCAGCAAGAAGGACTCCCAACTTTTTTGCAGAAATAAAACATTAATAACCAAAGCCCGTAGGCGCAACATTATACATCCCCTCGTTGTGTTTAGGAACACCTCGAAGTACTAATTGCGCAGAGCCTATCCATTTATAATTGAAAAGCCTTCAAGTGTGCAATGGAGCACGGTAAAGTTTCATAATGAAACTGAATGAACAAATTAATTTCTCCTCCTCGACAAGATCCTAACTTCCTCAGTTAAGACACCCCAAAAACGGTCTGTTAACATTATCTGCTCTCCGAAGTAGCAAAAAAAATATCTTCACATTTGAAAAGTTTTCCTTCCAGCAGAAAACTTTAGCAGTAGTCGGCTTAAATTTCCCAGCCGCCCACAAAAACTTTAGAAAATTAAAATTGTTCACCGACTCAGACTTGTACTGCACTCAGCAAGGACTCTTCTTGTATATTTCCGCAATATGGTGTTAAAATACATGTTCTACGGCGCTATAAAACACTTTCCAAAAAAAGCCTCGAACCGCATCAAGTAAGTGGAAAAGGGGATCCGAAAATTATGGCATGCCTAGCTTTCATCCACCTTACGTCGCAGGATTTTTTCGAGGTTAAACTTGCGGCCAAGTTGAAAAAAAAGTTTCCCATTTTGCAAATGATAGTCACACCGTGATCTAAAAAAGAAAAATCGCTGAAGGAAATCTCTTTCCACTTCAGCCCCTCTGGGGGGTGGTGGTATGCAACAAAAACAACAACAAAACCCAACAGCAACAGTCATTGGGGAATCCAAAATGAGTGTGATGCATCACTGTGAATTGGAGCGTGAGCCTCATGAACGTCGCACTAGCGGAAGACTTTCATCACACACTAAAAAGTAAAAACACTTGCCCTGATGATGAGGGCTTTTAAAGTGACCAAAAATGGAAAGCTAGAATCCAAGGCAACAACAACATCGCAACGGAAACTGAGAGCACAAGTCCTTTACAGCTTGTGCATTATTTTTATGATCTCTCTTGGCATATCGCTGTCTGTTTCTCAACCCATTTCGAAGGATGTAAAATAGCAATGTAATTTCGAGATTGAAAGCACAGACACGTAGGTAAAGAGGGCACGAGGGGCCACGAAAAAAGGACTCGTGGTTTCAATAAATGATTCCCTAGTGCCTGTGCTCGAATTCTGCGGTCTACATAAACACTAGATGAAAAGAGTGAAGAGAAAATAAACTACCATCAGGCTTGCTAGTATTCATTTCCATTAATTCTGTGATGGTGTGTTTATTGAAACTCGTATGTATCGATATGAATTGCTGGTAAATTTGAAAGGATTTTTTTTTATCGAAGTTTTTCTATTCAGCAAAGTCATGCGTGTTAAACTCAGCTCTCTAATGAGTTTCGAATGTTGTGAATCAAAAGCATTCTGAAATAAAATTGATATTCATATTGACTTTATTTTTGAACCAATGAAACGAAAAACGGTGTAGGTATACAACGATTTGAATTCGAAGTGATTGCGTACTTTAATATTGATTTCATGCGTTCAAGCACTGGACTGCTTATTTTTTTTAACGTTGACGGTAGACCAGGGCTCTGCAGAAGAGTGTTTGATTTAAATTTTCAACCTGAAGTATTATTAAAAAACAACAAGTAATTAAGTGCAAGAGTTCGTCTGTAACGAACTTCTAAATACCCGACCCTTTTTCCCCATTAACACCAAATTTAAAATTTTTTGGTCTGTTTCATATACTGAATGTGAATTATTTGTGTTGGCCATGCCCCTAAATAAGGGCGTAGGCTGAAAATTTAAATGAACTAGCTCTAATTTCGTTGGAAACACGAGAAAATGGGTTAAAAGCGAATATTTATGCTTAAAAAAAACATTTTTTTTTTCAAACGCCCCCTAAAAGTGGGCGGAGCTCAATGCTTTGTATGCAACAAACTTAGCAAATGGTAATATCTTTAATATTTGTCATATAATTTTTTTTTTAATTTAAAATGAATTTCTCGAGAAATCAGGTTTTCAAAGATTTCAGATGTTAAAAGTGGACATGGTCAATGGAGTAGGCGGTCCAATTTTAGCCTTATTAAAGGCTTCTGGTTGATATTGCTCTCCACCAAAATTTGAGTTCATATGTTTTGTCTATCTTGACCAAAAGGTGTTTTGAAATTAAATGTAAATTTGAGGTTGTCTGACATTCACGCCAATTGTGGGCGTGGCTGTAAGCGGATTTTCTCAATTTTCATACTTTGTCTGTACAAAATAAGAACCAAGCAACGCTGCAAATTTCGGCTTCCTAGCTTAATTTTAAAGACCTCAAAACTGCATACATACGGACAGACGGACATGGCTTAATCGACTTACCTGTCGGTCTCGATCATATCTCTAAAAGGTCTTAGGGGTCTACGGTGATTATTTCACTGTGTTACAAACTATGCATTAAAATTAATATACCCTCGGTCGGGTATGAACATGCTCCTGAGGACTTTCAAGTATCCTACATGCGGTTTTCATTCGTATGAAAGTCCAAAACTTAACCTCCCTTCTAGGTCTTGACATAAAAACAGCCACGCATTTACAACATTGCTAAGCTTTGCTAAACAAAAACCCATCCTTTCAACCTGTTTAAACTGAAGAAACTGGATTTCGAAAACGTTTCAAGTTTATGAGAAATGTTTTAAAATATTACCCTTTCGAAACTTGTTGGTCAAAGTTATGGTTCGGTTCTGGTTGGATAGGTTCTGGTAGATTTGTGTACCTTCTTTTTTTTCAACATTACTGCCAGGAAAAGACTTTTCCAACTCGTTGGTTTTGAAAGTGAGGAATGCAGCAAAGTTAACATTTGAAGACTAAAATTTTTGGTGGTGTGTCTACAACCTGCGCCCCAAATAGAAAAAACACTTGCCGTAGAGTTGACTATGGAGAATATACGAGGTAATACAAACGCACAATGGTCCCACACGACTTTGCCCAAAGCTCGTTCAATGAGAATGTAGAAGAGCAGTCCCAACTTCTTTGTCTTAAAAAAACAAAAAAAAATTCTCAAAACAACTAAATATAAAAACGTTATACCTCGCCCATAGCCAACATAGACAAGATAATCTAGGACTAAAAAAGACACCAAAAAATAGTTAACCTTTTTAATACTAAACAGGCCCATAGCTCAAAAATTTACATGACCTAAATGACTGCTCCTAAGATGGGGATAAAAAAGAACACAAATGACCTCCCAACATTTGTTTTAACTAATTCTATGTACTCTCCACAGGGCATCCTTTGACCTATTAAAATCTCCACAAAAAATTGCCCAACGACGACGATTACAAAAAAAACTTCATTACACATTCTATACTCCTCAAGGATGCGCAACGAAAGCGAAATTTACGCTTGATAGATAAGAAATAGTTTCCATGGAATTTGCATGTCAACCTAATGAATTAGCCTAGGATAAAAGGATAAGAAAGCAAAATGTCCTTGTGCTCTGTGTGTTGCTTTTTATTTGCTCCCTTTGTTTCACGTGAAATTGAGTTTTCACTTAAGCACAGCAGCATGGTGGGTAATACTACTTGCTTACTTTCGTCCTTCCTTACTACTTTTTACTTTGGGATTTGGGAAACTCTCAAGTGGACGACAATGACGTTGTGCCCCCCGAAACAATTCGCAAAACTATCTTTCCCATGTGAAAACTTTAGGTTAAGTGTGTTGGTTTGCTGTTTTAATTAAATTCTTCTTAATTGAAATGAGGAGAATGACATGCAATTAATTACGTGCAGCAGTTTGAGTGAGGATTGTCAACCAAAATGTCCTTTGACTGAATGAATGTGTGTATTGTGTTGAAAGACTATTTTTGTGTTCTGAGTTGCGGTAGCTAAAAGCAAGGAGCAATCAAATTTTAGTTCAAGTTAGCTGCACTCAAAGTGAGGTTCTTTTCATGTGGGTTTATCGCACAAGTTGGGATACAATGTGGAATAGCAGAAAAGTGGAGGGGAAATTCAAGCGATTGCTGTGCAGGTTTATGAGGAAAAAGATGATATTATATTTGCTGTCGCATCGTTTCCGAACTATGGCAGTAGATTACGCGCAGGGGTAACGTTGTGTGATGCTAATTTCGTTGATGTAATTTATGCCCCACAGACGGGCAACAATTATTTTTGAGCATATCACACCACTTTCTGAAATGCTATCAATTTACAAGTCCTCCAATGGTACAAGTCGCCGATGCTACTTTATGCGTAACCAAAAGGAAAGGGCATTATGGTAACTCTTGTCTTTTTCTCCAATTTTTTCAACCCTTAAAATCTAAAAGTTCCTTTTTTGCGAAGTGTTGTTCTTAGACCACTGAATTTGGTAATGCCACACAAAAGACGATCATCTTCCATCGTAAAGATTGAAAAAAAAAACTCACTCACACTTAAAGCAGTCATCCCACCATTCACTTAGCCTTTGCTCAAATTAAAAGCCGCTGTGGCACGTAAGTTTTTTTTTTTTTTTGTGGAAGGATGAAAAGAAGATATAATGAAACGATTAGACTTGTAATATGAAGCAACTTGTAATATGAATTTGAAGTCCTACGATTTATTAGCATAAGGATCGAGGGTTTCGACAGAGTTCGTCCAAGTATGCTGTCAGCCTGACATCTTCCAGACGACGCGACGCCTTGATTTCATCCTTAACACTTTTTTTAATCCGTACGTAATGCAGAGTTCGTTTGGTTTCTTTTATTGTTGAGAGTTCTAGGTATTCACTCTTATAAAAAAATAGTGGAAGGGTTGCAATCCGATCGCTTAGGAGAGTCGTTGGATACCCCACCCCATTGACCATCCTGGTCGTTAAATTTCAGTTTCTCTTAACTTTAATTGTATTTAGAATTTGTCAGTTAAGAATCTTCTTCCTCAAAAAACGGGCGTGGTATACACGTGTCAATCAACACATTTTCATATTGAACATTTTGTTTAGAATTTAAAACGCCCCGAAAAATATATAAAAAAAATATCAGTTGATAGTCTGCACATATATCTGAACATTTTATAGTGCAAGTTTTTTGTATTTAAAGCAAATATATATGTAAAATTGAAACCGTTTACTAGATGGCAAATTAAATCTGACCGCGCCCACATGGGGGCGGTTTTTGCTTATGCACCTAAGCGACGATAGCGCATTACAAATTTCAGCTTCCTACAACAACTTTGATATTTCATGCCAATAAGTAAAGTGGGCGTGTCAGTAGGCGGATTTCAAAAATTTTTACGCTTGTACTGCTTCGAGACCTAAAAAGGACAGATAGCAAGTTTCAACTTCCAATCTCAAAATTCAAGGCATAAAAACTACCGACAGACAGGCGGACAAATGGACGGACGGACATGGCTCATTCGGTTTACAATTCGGTCTCGATCATATGCCCTTGAGGTCTTGGTTAAGGTCTTGTTACAAACTATGAATCAAACTTAATATACCTCCTATCCTATGGGATGGGGCATAAAAATAAGATAAACAAGGTTAAGTGCGTGTTTACATTTCACATTTCAGAAATCTCATGCCTTTAGTAAGTCAGCCTTAGTCCGCTAAGTTGGCATTAAGACTTCGCCTTTATAAGTGCATCATGTTTTCCTTACAAGCTGTTTCATATTTAAATTAAAAGAATTTTCCTCAAATTTTTGTGAGACTTTTTAATTTTTTTATTAGGGAAAATTTCCTAACTAATTTTCTGAATCCTACTGCGCCATATTATCATATCTTGAAGTCTTTAACAATACAACCTTATTTTGCAGGTTGTATTGTTTTTCACAATATGGGTCATAAAGACTGAGTTTTTGATTTGCTCCAGAGAGTTTATTAAATTTTGTTTAAACTTTTTCAGACTGCGCCATGTTTCCTATTCTAATTGCTTTTGCTCATATGCTTAATTGCAACTTTATTTTCAAAAGCAATTTTCCAAGTTAACCTCATTTGAGTCAAATTAGCTGTTTATTTTATAAAACGTTGATTTAGACCGAGCTATTTTTAGACTGCGCCGTTTTTCTTATTTTAATTATTTTAAACATAGGTATAATGTAATATTACTATATTTTCAAAAATTATTATTCAAGTTTATCTTATTTGGCTCATTTTGCAAAGTGCTGATTTAGATTTCGCGATGCGCAAAAATTTTGTGTTTAATTTATATTTTGTTATCAATTGTTTAAGGGAAAGTTTAAACAACAGGTTTTCCCTTTAATTTTGCGTTTGTTTCGAGATCTGTTTTCAAAATTTCGAAACCCAGATGGCAACCAAGCTTGTTGAAATGGGAAATCTTTTAAGCGTTTACTTCAAACCGGGATTCTGAAAGGGGTCCAACTTGATTTCTAGAAAACCCAAATCTAGAAAACAAAAATCAAAATAAAAGTCAAAAAACTTTGCCAAAAGGGGTCTTCCTCAATATCTACAAAACTAAAAAAATCTCGAATAACTCTTAATGCTGATTACGCTAAAAAGCTCTGTTTAGCTTATAGTTAAAAATATGTATGGGTCACCTGCGATCCCCTGCTTGGGATAGGATTTGGCGTAGGTGCAAGTTTGGGTATATAAAACTTTATCTAAGTCAAATTTACTAATTTTAAGAATCTCGAAAGAATTATGTGCTCTTTATTTTATTCAAGACTTTTTCTTTCGAGATTTTTATGTTTCTGGGTTCCATTCGAGATTTTTGAATGATTAATTCTGATTGATTTTATCCATTCTCTATTTTTTTCATTTTAGCAAGCGAGGTGTTTTTAAGGCGAACTGAACTTTTAAGGAGTTAGAGTTGGAGGCTAATAGGCTTTAAAAAAACGGACAAAAACACCATAATGTTGCGATAGGTACCTACCTGAAAAACTTACGTGCATAAAAAAGAGAAAATATTGGAAAGCATTGTGGAGCCTCAATTTTAATTGAGGCTCCACAATGAGATCATTCGCTCTCTTATATAACTTCTAAATGTGAACTAATTTCACATACCCTATTCGAAATGGTTTCTAAAGAGTTGAGCTAAGAATGAAAATACTTAACTGCAAACTGAGTTACCTATGATTTCCAAAGAATTCGTTTTGAAAATTCTACAACCGTTCTCGAATTCTATCAAAGCCAAAGCCCTACCAACAAAAAGGATATTTCAAAAATTTTCATTCCAAAACACAGCATTTGTCCTTCGATAACATCTCTCATTTATTTCTTTCCGCTGGCTTTTTTTTTTTCTAGCAAAAGCTTTAATGAACAAAAAATGACGCCTGTTGAAGGATTATTCAAAAATACATAAATATCCCTTCACTGTGTTACAATAAAAAAAAACAATGACACGTGTAGATTTGAAATGCAGAACATTTTTCACATGATAGTCATCAAAGTCCTGACACAAATCCCTACATCATCTACCATCCACAAGTATCCTACATATAGAGTATAGAATACTTCCATGGGTGGTTGATGATTGGAGAGTTGAAATTACTCCAGCATAGCTTTCGAGAGAGGATTGTTCCACATTGAAGGACATTCAGTTGCTTTGTGGGGATTTTATTCTTTTATCCCATGCTTGTTGTTGTATTTCTGTATAATATTGCCGAACAGGGACCCTTTGTCGATTTTTCGATTGAGGTGAAAAAAAAGAGAATAAACAAAGGAACTTTCAACCCAGCTGGCAATCTTACGGTAGGGTACAATATGTATCGTACAATGAAAGGGGAAAGGTTCACAAATCCAGAAACCCAAAAACGTGTTTTTTTTCTCAATTATCCTGCCGAGAAATACATACATTATAGGCATGGCCGGACTTGCTACAGGTCCCAGCCGGATGATGAAAAAGATGAGTTCTCCGAAAGGCAGAACAAAAGTTTAATTTAATTTCACAGTGAGTTCATGTGAAAACGAACGAAACAAGGAGAAACACCCTTCTGCTCCACCTGCCGTCTGGCGGTGTTCTTCTCTCAAAGGACTTTGGCATTTGACAGATATTTCAGGATTCTATGGTTACATTAAGTAGTTTAAGACTTTCCGGAGATATTAATTGGAATTTTATTGCTTAGTCCTTCATAATGACCAGGGAGGCGAATAAGAACGACAATTATTTGTAAGTTCTACAGGGAGTTTTTTTTTATCCTCGTAGACATTTTGTGTCTTTGGCAAAATAGATTGATACACAGAATTGAAGGAGGAACTTTCGCAACTTCGAGTGTATATTATAAAGATTGTTCAGTGTCTTTCAATAATCAATTTCGTTTCGCTTGCATGACAAGGACGAATACTAATTGATTGCGAGAGTAATGCCATCAGAGTTTATTACAATGAATCGAATGAAATTTATAAAGTTTTCCCAGAGTTTCATGCGAAGTTATCGTTGTCCTTGAGAGGGATAACTTTCAAACTGTTGCTATCGAAATTGTTGAATGCTGCTGTAATTACGCCCATGTTTATGAAAGCGAGTTAAGGAGATTTTGTGGATGTGAGTGCTTAATTACTTTCGAGCACTAATATGTGACTAATGAGTTAGCGCGAACATTATTTATTTAAGATTCTGGAACGAGACATAAATTGGGTAAAAGTATGGCTCTTGAAAGTTCTGAGCTCAACTCTAATCATTGGTCTTGGGCCATAATTTGACAAAACTTTCAAGAATGTTAAGGTACCATAAAATATTGCATATATGAAAGGCTGAGAACCGAACTTATTTTTCTTAAGACTATAAGTGAACGCCTTGTTGTGATCTGCATCACAGGCACTTTCCAACACATTAGCAATATATGTGCACTGCATGGCACATGTCCCTATGCTCTAACTGTACAGGATATTTTACCTACCGGTTAAAGCCTATGGCTTGTGGCGCTTGTCTAAAGTAATTTGACTGCAAGTTGTATTCGGACACTTTCATGCTTAGATCAGGTTCGCAATAATCTTTGGCGTATTCCTTGTAAGGCACCTGATCAGGCATGCTTAGATCAGGTTCCTATTGCGCACCTGATCTAAGCATGAAAGTGTCCGAATACAACTTGCAGTCAAAAATAAATTTTACAGCATCGCGTAATATTTTTGAAGGTCGAATTGGTTTTCAAGGCTTATCTAAAAGGCAACTGGTGCTGTCCAGACGGTCCAACCGTAAACCCAATAGACTAGAGCTTAGCAAGTCAAGTCACACTTCAATCATCTTGAATGGAAACACTTTTCAAGGACCAAACGTCAGATGACTAATGATAATCTCGGAAGGTTTTCCGGATCTTCGAAGTGGAGGTAACTCGCAAATCATGAAAAAGTAAGCAAAGAACTAAATAATCGAATGAAGAATAGGAAGTTCTTTAAAGCGGCTAGGCAAGTGGCTAATGGCTTTGGAACCGGAACCGGGCCCCGTCTTTTAAATATAACGAAAAAATACCTAGCTGCTGAAGCACAGGGGATGGCTGAAGTTTTTTAGCACCATTTCCAGCAGCTGCTTTATGGTCAGTAACTTACTGAGGTTCAAAGTGTAAACAAAATGAAAGAAACAGGGAACACTGTTCAAAAACAGTATTAAAGAATTTAGATTAAGGGGTAAGTTTGGGAAGAAAAAACGGAACATCTGGTGATGACTCGACAATCAGCTCTATATTCGAGGCAAACCCTATCCACGGATTTTCGATTCTATTAAACGCACTGTGTGTGCAACTTAAACAGTCCTGCGACACACATATCAGAACGTACCAGTGCGAATCCTGGTCCAGCAAATTGACCATAGATCAGGTCTTCACCCAAATAAAAATCCTAGAAAAGTCCGAAGAATTTCACAATCTTTTTATCAATTTTACAGCCGGATATTATTGGCTTTCATTGTGAGGAGCTCTTAACGATGTTAACAACGAGCGACGACTACAAAGAACAAGACCCTTCGATCTAGCGACGTAGGGTGAAGCCGCATGAATGAACGGCTTAGTAGGTGCATTCACTGGAAAGCAACCTATCCAATGCGATCAACACTATGGAAGCGTAAACTACTTGTTAAGTTAACTTAGTTGTAGTCAAGAAGTATTATGAGAGAGCGAAAATTTACTACTATGAAGTGCGTTCTGGCAGTTTCATAGTGTCTCTCATAAATGGGTGGTTTTTTAGCACGTGGAAATCGGGCATAACCAATATCGGCTACTTCGGTATTATGTACCTGCTATAGTGGGCGTATTGGTATCTTTGAAAGATTTTGGAGTTTTAGTCTCCGTCCATCCTAGTATTCAAAAAAAAAAAAAAAAAAATTGTGAGGAGCTCTAAGTCAATATGGCCGAAGAACCTGGCAAACTGAACTCCACCTTGTAAAATTAGAAAATACCATATTCAACACGTGGCGTAGTGGTTAGTGTGTGTCCTTGCTACCCAGAGGTCTGGGTTCGAATCCTACCGCCATCACCTGCAAAAAGACTCGTTCTTTTTCACGGTCCCACCTCCGCGAGGGTCTGACAAGCCCTTTGAGAGTATCATTTGTCTTGAAAAACTTCTCAAAATGCCGTTCGGCAAAAAATTGTAGGTCTCCTTGTATGTGAAGAAATCAACACACACAGCAAACATTGATGAGAAGTTGGCCCTGGTTCACCTCGAGCTGTGGCGCCACTCTATTTTTTATATATTATTCCTTCAACCACAGTTTGGGAACAGCACCTTAGAACTATTCTAAACTTGCACTGCAGCCGATATGTAGATGTAGTTATAAAAGCCAAACCACAACGACTACATTGGCATGGTGACTTCGAGTGGGTGGACAATAATGCTCGATCGATAAGAAATGCAAGCCTCCAGTTCTGAGACGACCTAAAGGACCAAGCCTCTCGTTTTGAGTACCAAACCATCACGGATTCCAGGGTCTGGATAACTGAAAGCAACAGGGTGTTCGAAGTCGAAGAAGACGAAATGCTGCTGTGAACCTGACTTGAACACTCCACGGATCGGAAGCCCGACAAATAACAACTAATGCCGCCTCATCCGGTGCAAAAAAAGAATAAAAACTGAAATGTGTGAGTTTTAAAAAATATTATTTGGCCCTATTATTTAGACTCTGTTTGTCTTCGGAGATGTTCGGTTTTATTTTTTACTTTAATTATGAAAGTTGGTATGGTATGGAAGATTTTATTGGTTTAAGGATCTTCTCGTTAAAGACAGATTTCCTAGGATTCAAGTTTTTTTTTAATGCTTTTGCATTTAAATCTCACCAAACATTTTGATTTAATGGTTCAACGAAAAAAGTTTAAAAAAATTTGGGTCTCTTAAGATTTTTCTTCAGTTCAGTCACAAAGGACATTTTCTGAAACAACAAGTTGACTGAAACGACAAGTTCTCTCAACAAATTGACTTAAGATCCTGTCAGAAATAATATCATCGACCCAACACCTTTAATTTTAGCTACAAACATTTCTTATTAAAGTCTCTTCATAAGTGTGATCTTTCTGTAACTTTTGTCTTTTGTGAAAATAATCTTCAGATTTTCATCTTGATATAAGACATTCCCGGCTCCCGCTTTGCCTTTTCATTTGCCGCGGTAATATTTTCCTTCAGCCTATAATCTCCTTGAGCTCCCTAAGCTCACCAATTTGAATAATCCCCTCGTGCCGGTTATCTACAAATAATCCAACTACAACCCCTTAGCGACACGATTGCCAACTTGGCTTTAAAAAGGAAACGTATTTGACGTATCACCCTTTCGATATAAATCCCCCAGCCGATCATCTAAGCGCGCGCGCCCACATTTCACGCCGAGGGGCTTAATGTCCCTTAATAACGAAACCATCTACCACCAGCCCTTATGCAAACAATTATATCGCCATCATTTATATGGAATAAGCCATTAACCTTCCCCTTGGGCCATGTCGACGACGGTGTCAAATTCATTGCTCTCCAGACAGATTATCCTGCGAAGGAAAAAAAGTATGCTCACTTACATATTTATAGCCGGAGGTGGATGCGGCAGCTCGTAAGCGAAACTTTCCGCGAGCAGGGTAAACACAAGGACGAAGTCCTTCAAATATATGATCAGATCAGTAAGTAACTGCTCACGACAATGCATAATAATGGGAGCCTTATCTGATTTATCACTGTCGAGTGTGGCAAAGATTGGAATTTATTAGATGGCCCACATAAAAACGGTTTCGAAAAGGATCGCCCTTGTTTTCGCATGACTGAAAAGGCAACGCTATCCTACCTGCAAACATCATAAAATCAAAAACACAAAACACCCAACATAACTTTTTCAATAAACATCCGGCAGTGTGTGACATATGTATTCCGCAGCATGGAATACATCGCCCCAAGAAAACACAAATACCCGTCGCCGTCGCCGCGCCACTTCGAAGGACTCCTTTCAATTTTGTGCGAAAGATTGTTGTTTTGCGCCTCCGTACCGTGCGCCTTGTTGTTTTGGCTTCGGGTGGGTGAAATGAATTCGTAAGCAAGCAATAAGAGTGCGCATATAAAACAGGAGCACTCAACAGACGAAAGCCCGGACCCGGATATGAAAGCAAACGACAGGGCATGTCGATGTATTACATAGTCACATAATCAATGCACGCGATTGGCTGAACAAAGCGGAACAACATACAAAACGCTGTTGGGAAAAAGTAAGAAAAATGGAAAACGAACCGAAAAAGGATCATAAACTGGAAACAAGTGGCAAGAAACCGTGAATAGTACAGAAATTTATTGCGAACGATTACCTCGGTGGGAGTAGCTCTAGCGGAAGCTGAGTCCTACAGGAAGACGAGTAAACTACACGGAACACGAACGCTTGAGGTCTGTGTTTTGTGTTTGTGTGTGGGGGTGCACGGGCACAAGGAATTGCGGTGTCATGGAAAGCAATTGCAATAGCAAAGCAATCTCGTGCAATAGTACAAAAGGATCGAGATTGAGAATCAGTGCGGCCAGTAACGCGACGACGATGTCGAAACAGCCCGGATACCGTGCGCGGGTTGGCAGTTTTCAGTCCATTGATGATGTTTTTGTTTGCTCTCATATCATGAAAGGAATAAACTGAAACTGCTATGGCAACGAGCGTTGCATTCAGGATAAATCGATGTAATCTACGAGATGGAAGACTATAGCAGTCTTTGAGAAAACGAATCCGACATAATTGCTCTTTAAGTGCCGGCAAGACACCTCCAGAGCATAGCCAAGGTGTGTGGCAGTTAGTGGGTAGAAAAAACCAACACCCTGGGATTTGAAAATGAATTAAGGAGAAGGCATGTCATGTCAGCGAGGAGGGAGGAAATCCTTGTAGGTACTTTCAGCAGCGACGTAATGCATTTTCGCAATCACTTTTCGGAGTGGTTTACTGTAGAACACGTAGGGATTTCTCGCTAAGATGGATGGCATTTGCTATAGTTAGAACTAACTATGTCGAGGTGAGGGCATGCACTAAAGGAAAATGATGGTCACTGTTATAGCTTTGTCTACCACTGGCAAAACAATGGGTCACTATGCCCATTAAGGACTCTATTCATTAAAGCTACGTTTTCTTGACTTTATTGCACTAAAAGAAATTAAAAATCCAATTCAAATGTGTATCTTAACGGACATTCGTCTAGCATTCATGATCCTTAGTCAAAATAGTCGGTGTATAAGGCCCCTAAAGAAAAACACTAAGATTAAATGAGAAACCTCCCTTAATTGCTACAGGAACATAAAAAAGCAAAAACATTTTTTTCTCAGAACGAGGCTATTGTTGTTTTTTTCGTAGGTTTTAATCTTGATGCTTTCGAGAATTGCACTTATTTTTGGATAAAGGTGCGCGTGAAGTGTAAAAATGTGAATTCAGGTGTGAACTTCAGGTCATGGAAAAGGTCAAGAAAAAGGCATTTGCTTCTACATTGCACCTTTCAAGTGAATTCCATTCAGTTTTATGAAGAATGTTTAGCAGGGATTAGATTCTTCTTAAGCAAGAATGTGAGAAAAACATAAGACCTTTTGAGCAATCGTAATAAAACGAGGAGTAACGGATGCATAGAAACACTATGAAGAAATTTTAAAAAGTACCAGTTTTTTTTTTTTTGGCAACGATGTCAAAAAAATAATTTATTTTTAGTCATAGGTGCGTAAACTTACATGAAAAACATGAAGCATACAAAACATAAGACTTTTGCTAGATCTGTGCTAGTCCAGAGTTATATCCGTCCTGCAAAATTCTTCTAGTAAATTTATGAAGATTCAAAGTATTCGAATCGAAGGACTTTGTTTTTAGAACCGAAACCCATAATAAATCTTTGGTTTTGACTTCAGACGTCACGTACCATTTTCGTGTCCTTTCAGGACTTGTATTTTTTTTATAACGAACGACGATTTTTGCTGTGGCATGGGCAACTGGATAGATTTAACTAACCTCATTATGCTACAAAGAGATTCCAACAAGCTGGTGCACTGCCTTACTGCTCAATTGTCTCGCTTGAACCAATTGTGTGTAACTCACGACACCAGAGGCACAGTTTAAACTTCACAGTTCTGACTTCGACTAATATCGATATCAAAAAAGACACAAAGAGTCAACTGACTAAAGCACTTCAAAAAAATTTGTAATTTTGAGGATGTGTACCACGCCGGCTGCATCGGTACCGCTATATTCTCTGGTAACGACATGTTGAAATAACGAGAAGATAACCTCTGTTTGTTTTTTTTTTAGGATCATAAATTAATTATAAATTGTAAGGTATAGCACAACCATATAAAATTAAAATAAACAGAAGACGCGACCGGCTACACAAAACATCCCTCAATGACATACACCCTCAGGATAATAAGACTCAGGATAGAAGATGAGAGCTTACCCTATAAGAAGAAGTACCTCTCATCAAAAGATCCTGAAGGTTGTTCTACGCTACGAACAACTTTACAAAGTCCTGTAGAGGAACTTTTTCTCGAACGAACCGCATCGTATAGGTTTCCTTCCATCCCTTTAGCGAAAATTCTCTGCAACAATTCAAGAACACTAAAATTTCTACTTAAATTGTCTGGAAAAATAATGTTGGAGCTCGGTTTTGCGAAAAAGTTTCGCGTTTTTATAGAAACAGAGGATTGGAAATTGCCTTCATGTAAAAAGGGCGTCCAAATTGAATGGGATTAAGAAAAATGTTTATGTTTCTCTTGTTTAGCGCATGAAGTATGAATAAAAATTATCTAGTAATATTTTGAATTTTCTTAAAAATTTACAATTAACAACGGCTGACCGGATTGCTATATAATTTTCGTATAATTACTTCTTTACTATACATGGAAACAAAACAGTTTTCCTGACGTAAAATACAGCCTCAGTTAAGCAATATGCTGATATCTGAGAAGGGTTGACTCAATTTAAAATTAAAAGACCCCTTAATAGTTTTACTCCTACGTCCTCAAACTAAGATACCCTTTTTCATCGATGATGAAGCAAACGAAAATCATAGCTTGAGCAAAACAACTGATCAAGTTTCACTATTCACGTCATTCACTTTGATGGATTCATGTTTCAGAATTCATATCGTCTTTCACTCACTTAACGTTAAATAACAGCACGAAAGACTGCCATGATACGTATAAACTTTTTAAAGCAATTCATCCCTTTTTCACACCATAAAACGCTTACAATTTTAGAGCCCAAACAACTTTTCCTAAAATATCCTAGAACGTGCAGAACGTGCCACTTGCGTCACAACCAGTTGATAAAATATTTCGTTACATTGATGAATCATAAATACCGTATGTTTCTAACACACACTTACGTAGTATACTTCCGCAAAGACCAACCCGACAATACGACATTGAAGGCAAAATTGGTTTTTTTATGAAAACAGAAAACATCCTTTTTTCCTGCCCTCTTCCTGTTGTATATTATTAAAAATTTTCTTCGCATCATCTACTTCTATCCCGGTTACGCCACTTTGCATGAGCAGGACCCACTTTGAGCTTCGCAAATACCTCTTGGAATTTCTCAACTATTTGTCAGTTGATAAACTAAACTTGCAATAAAGTTGAAACAATGGAATGCATACCTACACATACACGTGCTTAGGTGAAAGTAAGTCAGGAAGGGATCATTTGCAAAAGAACCAGAGTGATACAATATTAGTTTTCGAAAAAATTAAAGTTCGTTCGTCCGGGTATGTCAACATTGGAAATATGGCGCTTGTTCCTTTCAAATAAGTCTGCAATACATATTCGAACGGGAGTGATGAGCTTTTCCTTTTAGATTTTTATTTCCGATATTTTTTTTGTGAAGCTAAACAGGAAAATTAGTGTTTTGAATAGCTGCAACTAATTGGCAAATGAAAAAACTGAAAACTTTTTTTCGTTGCATACAGGGCGTATACGTAACATTTTTTCAATATAATTTCTCAATACAGTATCGTGCGCAAAAAGTGTACCAATCTAAGCTTTATTTTTACATTTATTCGGGGCTAATGACTTCCTTTAAAATAAGTTCACTTAATGCGAGCGGAAATGATCAGAATAGATAATGTTTTTCCACAGAAACAATCAAGCTGTTCAAATCCCTGATGTATATATGTCTGGTCAGTTTTCATTATGTGATTCTAAAACTGGAAACGCCATACAGAACGGTTAGCTCGAAATTGTAGGGAAACCCAATTAGTTGCCTAAAATCGATTGTAGTTTTCACTTGCGGCCACTGAAAAGTCGCTTTAACAAACGAAGAAAGACAGAAGGCGAAACTCTTGGCCCAAATTTTCATTGCAGTACTAAGCCTAGGTTAAACCAAAGTTTGCTGAGAGTGGGGTAAAATTATTATGGGCCTACTCCTAAATTAACTTATTACAAACTCCGTCAGTCATTTGCAAACTTGATTTTTTTAAATTCTTGCTTTTTTATAATAAAAAGGGAAGAAGCCACAATGTTCTGCAGAGTTATTCCGCGAATTTACTGAGCTCAACCAAGATTAACCCAAGATGAAGACCTCATTACTATCGCTTGCGGAAATTTAACTCTGTTTCGATTGTCAACTAATTGAAATCGTCACCTCTTGAATTCATCGACTCTAGAAACTGTTATTTCTCATAGAAAAATAGGTAAGGAGTCAATGATAGTTCTTTAGAGTTCTTCCGAGACCTTACTCCACAAATTTGCTGAGCTTTACAAAGTCCTGACAAATTTGCTGACAATAAAATTTGTAGTTAAAATTTAGTTAAGCTCACATTGATTTAGAAAGTTCACCACCCTTGGCATTTGATTTAAATATCGTTGGGGTTATACGCGATCTTAGGCGTCTTAGAGTCTGGGCGTCTAAGTTTACTGTTGCTCAGTAAAAATACAATAAAAATACAGACTTAAGTAATTATTTGAAAATCTTATGAGATTTCACTGTGAACGTCTCGAGTATCACATTGCCTTGAAAATTTAAAATCAAATTTGAAAATTATGTCACTTTTTCTTCAACTTTGGATGTTAATATTTCCGAAACCGATTGTCAGATCTAAAATACGTTTAAACTTTTGAGGTCAGCGTACAATTCTTGGTAGATTCCCTTCTTTCACGGATTTTTTGACGCACATTTAAAAATAAATATGGGCTTATATATGACAATGCGTGAACTAATGACAAGCAAAAACATAACTCTAAACCAGTGTTTTTCAAACTTTTTGAGAACGTGACCCCCTTAAACATAAAAAAAAATGTTGGCGACCCCCAAACTAAAGCAAAACTTTAAGACAATTAACAAGAAACACTTTAAAAATATATATTTTTATAAGAACACTTTTTGAATCACGCCCCCAAAAGAAGGCGATAACATAAAGTATGTTTTCGAAGATTGATTGGTTGCTTAAAATCATACACGTGGATTTCGAAGAAAAAAATTAAAATTCAGCTTATCACAACGATGACAGCTGACTGTCAGAAGAAAAGGTATTAATATTGTGGGAAGTTTTTAAAAGGTTGAGTTCTAAAAGCTGAAGAAGCCATTTCCTGACCATTCTTTGCTTTTATTTATTTATTTTTTTGCATTATATTTTATTATTTTGCACTGATCTTTTGGAAATTTTAATAAGAAGCTCCAAGTTAAGGAAGAAAACTGTGTAACAGGTAAGAAGAAAAGTCATGTTTACCCTTAAATTTTCGTTTCTGGTCAGAGTTTTCGAATAAATTTAGTCAGGTGAATCATTGCCACTAAGTTTTTACATTCTTTGCGCCAAGAAACAGTAGTAAGTAATTTTCTAGAAGTAGATACTGAAGCTGCAAATGGACATAAACGGGTACAAAGTTCTTTTTTGAAATTCTTTGTCAGACCAACTGGTCTATCGACCTTCGCCCATCAATAAAGAGACGAAGATTAAGATGCTGACAACATGATGATATAGAAACCTCGGCAAACGAT
This sequence comes from Neoascia interrupta, assembly GCA_947623515.1. Taxonomy (NCBI): domain Eukaryota; kingdom Metazoa; phylum Arthropoda; class Insecta; order Diptera; family Syrphidae; genus Neoascia; species Neoascia interrupta. The sequence goes on along the minus strand of OX392463.1, from coordinate 215,452,746 downwards.
CTATAATTTTGGGGAGAAAAGGAAAATATTTGAGGTTTTGTGAACCCTAGGTTTTGTGGACCCTAAAAAAAAATGAATACAAAAACTAAGAAGAGAAATAATTTCAACAAGGAAGTGGTAATTATTAACATTTCAAAGGTACAACGATGATTTTACAATATTTTATTGACCACAGTCTCCTCACTGAAAACATGTGTTTTTGTTGAATTATTTTTCCAGTTTAGGACAGACAAATTTTGTTTTTTGCCTTAACCTGGCTTGAGATCACGACCCCTCTAGTAATGCTTGGCGACCCCCAGGGGGTCGCGACCCACAGATTGAAAAACACTGCTCCAAACCAACACAAGTTAACGAAAGCATTACGAAACCCAGCATAAGGCTATTATGGTCGTGGCATACGAATCGCGTGTAATGGGACATTTCGGAAAGCCGACTTAAGCCCATCAAAGTCTATTATGGTTGGGCCTTAAGCGAGACCTGAAATTCAGTGTTTAATTCACAAAAGGAAAGCTCCTATTTTTACAGACAAGGAAGAATTTGCACACGAAACCTGTCCAGTGCGCAAAGAAATGGTAAGTAGTGTAAAAGAGGCTACTGCGCTTCTACTGCCCTCCCTTCTACTACGCCCAAGTCTAATGAGAACAAAAGATCAGTCTACATACATTAAATCGTCACCGAACGGCCAAAACTTCGTATCAAATTGCAAGGGTTTCTTCAGGAGACTAAAAACTGCTTAATCCTTAACCATTTGATGCCTTGTAAATCTGATACGAATTTTTTGTTACTGCTTGTCACGGTTTTGGTTTCATTTTTATTTAATGCAGAATAAAACCCTCATATGTATAGGAAATTTAATCAAAACTGCCAAAAATTTTGCCTTATCTAGCATTTTGACTATTTTTTTAAGGCTTAGACTGTTCGGCTACGAAATAAGGCAAGAACACAAGCAGAATTCCACCATTTGTCTGGAAAAAATTTGAAAAAAACTCAAATCTCTTAATAAAAAGTTGAAAACAGAGAAAACGTACTTTAGTCAGCGCCATTTTGCAGGATAGAACTTTCTAGACACGGGCGGCGCTTATGGTCACCATACCTGTTGAATATCATGGGTTTAACTTATGCTCAAGCGCTGAATGGTTTTCTTGCGACATGGGAATCGCTTTTCTGGATTCTGCTGTTTCCTCATTTACAGTAAAAGTAGGTATAGGGAGGGCAGGCAATGACATCATTGTGACTGCCCCAAAGTGTAAACTCTGCTAAACTAATCGTTTGGAGCTTTTTGAGGCAGCTTTTGCTTGCAGGTTTGGTTCTGAGTTTAGAGACGGGACTATTTTGGATAAAAACCTCATCGCAGTAAACCTCCAACATTTTTTTGGATAATCTATCAATAGATTATTCCCAAAAATCCTTCTCTTAGGGCCCACAACTTTCAAGTTCTATAACACATCCAGGATAACGCTTGTTGTCTGCTTGATCATTGGGAAACTGGGGATATTTGCTGAAGCAGGCGTGAGCTCGAAATATTGGTCTCGACGGAAAAGACCCGATTGTGTGTTACCATAAGCAGGGCCAAAAACCATCTTGATTAATGTGGTAGTTCTCTGATCGTGAGTATCAACATGACTTTTACCGAGGTCGTAAAGTCTAGGTAGGACTTCCGTCCCTATGCAAATATTGCTAAAAGAGAATGTATCATCATCAATGTACCAAATCAACGACCGGCGCTGATGGAAGGCTGTTACCGCTTTTCTAAGTAGCATTTATCAAGGAGTACCTCTCCTTTCTCAAGAAGCCATCGTTATGTAAAAAACGATTGAGTGCTTCTTACGATAAGCAGGAAAGACCTAAGACGTGTTCCATTGCGTCGATATTTTTTTAGGCAGATAAGATGAAAAAGTTTTCTAGGCAAGATATGTTTCCTGTCTCTATACTATAATGCATATGGAAAATAAAAAGTCTGTTTTATTGCAACGGAAAAATTTCTCTGTGACTCTCGGACCGCTACTCTACCAAAAATACTTGTTGAGCTCGCAGAGCATATAAATTTATTGGACTTAATCGTGTGTTGCCTTATCAGCAAGTCGTAGCCAGTTCTGCATATCTTCTTTTTGATTATCTTTTCGAAATATTTAATGTGTTAATGGTTGATTTACAAATTTTTGGCTTACTAGGGCTTAAATGAAGATAAATGAGGTGAGGACAATCGCCCCTAATGGTATATATTTATATGAGGTAAAAAAACACCCTACATCGCCTGCCAAATATTCATCTCCAAGTTGCATTCAAAGCAAGCTTAGGTCTATAAAATACAGAATACAAAGATTGTTGATGATTTTCTTATTTGACAATCAACCCTTTAAATGTTATTAAGTCAAATTAATATAAGAAGCTAAGGTTGTTGAAAAGGGACCAAAAATCAGGCCACATATCCACCCTAACATTTGATTGATGGTTTGTGATCAAAAGCGAAGGTTACGTGGCGAAAGGAGCTTCTTTCTTTTTTATGGACTGTCGTCTTTGGCCCATTTGCTGGTGAAAAGTAAAAGATATTCCCGAATTTCTTCTTTGTTTTCGGTCAGCCCTCCCTAGTTGACGTTGCGCATTCGAACATTGTTAACGTTAGCCTCCACCTATGCAATAAAACTGAGCTGTAACTACATCGCCCTCTGTTCTCTTGTCTTTCCCAATTCGATTTGACAACAAGCGTTAATGCCTCTATATGGTCCTTGTCACTGCCTTATATGTCTCTCTAACGGTCCTGGTCGTTTTATATGCTTAATCTTTAAATTCTAAGACAAAAACTCTCTAGTTCATTCTGCATCTGCATAACATAGAAAACTTTATTCCACGCGGAGGATATATGACATCGTTTTAAGTCCTTAAAGAGTACTTCAATCCGCTCTTAAACATCACTTCTTCTTACAGGACAAATGATACACTTTATTGCAAACTCTCTACAGTGAATGTATCTTCAAATTTCCCTCCCCAAGAAACTGCATCACGTCATTTTAACCACCAAAGTGCCTCAAAGGCAATTTATCTACCCATCCCCAGTGACAGCAACATCCGCTGTCATTACCGCAAATCGTGTAACCCAAATGTCAACCTTAAATCATTTTAGGATTAACCGCAGTAGGAATTTTCCCTTAACCACCGCCCACCACCACCACCATCATTGCTCAACACGCACATGCACCCTCCCGCACACATTCTCGATCGTCTGTCGCTGTAATCTAAGATAAAGCTCCTTACCGCAACAATCGGAAATTACCTGATGCAAATGACAGTCTGCTTAATGGCTTTAGACATTGGATGCGCACAGCGCTATGCAAAGAATCTGCAAACTATTGTCTTCCTAGAATCACTGAAATTTAATAAAATTTTTAATTAAATTACAGCAACCCCACGCCCCCACGGAGTGTGGAACGAGCCCGGCAGCAAATCAAAAACTTTTCTTGAAACACGAACTTTGTCTTATTGTTCTGCATTAGCTGCTGCCACTGCTGGGGAGAGTTCACCAGAGGACTAATAATGCAATTGCCTCCAACGCCTCGTCTACCCCTTTTTCCAGCGCTTTGCAAACAATTCACTAAAGATTTAGCTGGTTTCGAGAGTACGATAAATGGTCGGTACCAGGGCTTGGGCACCCGCCTCTGGGTGATTTTCCGGTATCCGAACACGGATACGGGATGGGGAAGGTAGCATAAACGTGCAGAATTCATACGAATCACCCGACCGAGATAAAGGCGGTGAGGAAAAAAAAAACTGTCGACACGGCTCCCACCGGACGACTTAATTTACCCTCATAAAACACACACATCCGGGGAATTATTAACTTCTTCACGTATACATGCCCACTCATCCACACACGCTCACGCCGACGCACACGTCGACACGGCCAGCACAACCATAAAACCCCAAAAGTTTACCTTTCGTCCTTCCGGAGAGCTTGATTGCACAATAGTGGCGCGATGGTTGCTACTCGAACTTATGCGACCAAGGATATTGTTTTATCTATCTATTTATGGTCCGCACTTCTGACACCAATGTACATAGCGTCATCATCTACTCTTCACCCTCAAACCCAAACTGCAACAATTGTATGACTGTGTACTTACATAATGTTCTATCAAATCATTACGATGTGGCACAAAATAATTGTGGTCCTCCATGTCACGTCGCTTTTTCACTCGTACGAAATGCTCCATCGGATTGAGATTCCGGCGAGCACATGCACTGGCTAGGAATTCTTCCACGGACATAGCCTCACGTAGATAAACTGTCGAGTAAGCATTGTCGGGCATTGCTACTTTAAAGGTTTTCTCTGGTTCGTCACGTGAATTCATCTGCAAAGAGAAGAAATACGACAAAAAGGATATAGAAATACGTTATTGAAAATTGGATTTTGTGGGTGGAAAATAAAAAATGAAATCCTTTGAAGTGAGCAAAGTGGTGGTAGTATTGGTTAGACTCTAGATTGGCATTATCAATGGGATGTTAGAGCTTTCCGCGTATTCATTCCTGTCAATGGTGAATGGGGAAAAAATGTCCTCGCGGCGAAAATCTCTAAAGGATTAGTACAGTAATTTCTCGGAAGTAATACTGATATTTCTTTTTGCCAGACATCTATGCCGAACAGTGTCCTGGAGCAAAGAAGTAATAATGCAAATTGATGATTATAGACTGTTAAAGACAAATGATGACCACATTGGTAGGTTTTGCGGCGTCTGTTGTCGCGTTTTTGTTGGAAAATTAATCTGATTTGCTTCTAGGGAGTCCATTAATAAACTCGTTTCGAAAGGGAGAATTTTTTCGATAATTCATGGAGGTGGATTAAAGGGACAGTAGCGAGTAAGGGATTTGCGCATTGGATTTATTTACATTTTATAGAACAAATCTAAGATGGCTGCTCTCATAAAAAAATTATTAAAAAGAAGAAGATATTTCTTTGCCGTATTTTCTCAATATTAATAATACGAATTAAAAACAGTAATCATCTTAAAAACCACAAGACTTTCGACAAAAACACGAAGAAGATGCAAGTCGATTCGTTGCTCAAAAAGTTGTCATAAATCTTGTCCACAGCAATCAAGTATCTAAGGATTTCCTAATCTAGCGCCTACTACCTCAAGATGCGAAAATTCAAGGTTTGTCAGGTAAAGCTGTCATTTGCATTCAGAAAGCAGGTCATAATTCTGCTCTCAAAATTCTGATTTCAAAATTCTACCTTTAAAAATTCTGATTTTTCGAAAAAAATTCTATTTTCCCAAATTCTGATTTTTCAAAATTCTGACTCAAGCAATCAAATTCAGCTCATTCTGCTGAACTGACTTCAAGCAACCTTTTGATTTTTTTGAAGTTAAACAAAGGTCAAAAAAAGACTATCAAGTATGAAGGCATACGCGGAGCGATCCGTCGGTTTTTGTTGTAGGTTAAGCTTTACTTTAATGCGTAGTTTGTGTAAAATTCTATTTGCTTATAAAAATTATTTCTGAATATATTTTACATTGTGTTGTATAGTTTTTTCGTAGTGCAGAAAAAACAGTAGCCTTTTTTTAATATTAGGCGATTTCTTAGTTTCGACACCCTAAAAATTGGGTGGCGAAAAACTTTTTACTAAATTTTTTTAATAATTAAAAAAAAAAAACTGTTTTTAACTAAAAAGCTAACCAAACGTATCGTTGCTTATATTGGGGAGCGGTTCCTATGGCAAAGCCATACAAAATTAAATTTAATATTGAAAAGTGAAAAACAAGAGCTGTCACTCTTGTTGTAATTTTTCACTTTTCAAAATAAACTTTTTTTTCAAAGCTCTTGTATTGGCTAACGTTCATGTGGTTGTACTTGCATCAAATTTGGCTGATGTAGAATAAATGGCCTAGAAGTTACGATATTTATAGCATCATTTTAGTCGGTCAACCAAAGTGGTTTTAAGTACGTCTAGGACACCATTCACTATTTCAAAGTTTTTTTTTTTTTTTAATTTCAAAAGATGGACTACGTCCGTTGTATATTTAAAATTTTTACCTCTTACCGGTTCGAAAATAGAGGGGAGGGTATAAATATTCTCTTGACCTTTTTTACCATTTTTAAAATTGAAAATCCATAAAACTGCAAATTTGTTTTTTTTTCTCAATTACCATTAGGCTTTGGTTTTTCAATTTTACAACCAGCTGTGCTTTTTTTAAATCTGCGGTCATGGACTTGTAAGAAAACGGTAAAATATGTTGTCTTTTTTGCTTATTTTAAAAAGTTTAAGAACTTGAGGTCGGAAGCGGCAATTTTGAAACACTTTTAGTGCAGTTAGCTTGCGTTGTAATCGTTACATACTTCAGTCAAATTTAAATTAGGTCGTCATAACTGTTGACGGACTAGAAATTTTAAAATCGTTTTCCAAAACGTTTTTGAGTCAAATCTTCGAAGTTTCGGAATACTCGAAGTACGGTAAAGTTTTTAAAAAAAGTGTAGAAGATGGACTATGCCCATTATTTTTGTTTAAAGTTATACTTTTTTACCGTTATAGAAGATAGAGCGGGATACATAACTTCCTTTGACCTTTTTTTATAATTTTTTAAATTTCAAATCCTAGCGTTGGTTCTTTTTTTTTAATTCCATGGCCAGCGATATTTGCGTAAACGAAAATTCAAAAATTTTAAAAATATGACTTAAACGCTTTATTTACTTTGAGTTATATGTGTGTTCAAGCGGTTCAAAAGTTATGGCTACTAAACTAATTTGTTCTTGCCTGCTTAACTTCTTAAAAAAAATATTGAAAATCCATTTTCTCATGAAGCTTCAAACTCTAATTAAACCGTTATTTGTGCTTAGAAAAAATTGCCCTCTTTTCGTCCTCTGACTAATTCCGCAGTTTAAAAGTTTGCCAAATTAAGTCTCTCTTCGACTTACCGTTCAGAAGTTATAACGCGATTGGAGAGACGGACGGACGAGCGGACAAGTGAGAGGTCCTTTTTCCCTGCTGGGAAGGACCGCTAAAAATAAATATAATTATTATTTCAAAAGCTTCATTACTTTCAACGAAAAGGCAACCAAGCTGCACGTCAATTCATTGATCGTTGTCAGCAATCTTGTGTACTCCTTTGGGTGGTAGACATTATGGTGGTTCCATGAAATTTGGTTCCACGAATAAAAACTTAAAACTAGGTGTTGGATCACTCTTAGGTGTACTAAATGCAAAGATCTGAGAAAGCTTTCACATCAATCCATAAACAGATAAGTGGAGCTCAATCGTTTGTAGTTGGCTTATTTGGAAGATTTGTTTGTGTCTGGATCACGAAAAGCAAAGAAATTGAAACCTTTTATCTATTTAGAGAAAAAAAAATTGAAAAAATGTAGGTTCCTTAGTTAAACGTTAACAACTATGGACTTGCCTCAATCTATGTGAATTGCGAAAAGCATAAAAATTAAACGAATAGAAACATTAAAACAAATTTTCTGTTTCGCAATCCAGTTACAACACTTGCAAAAGCGACATGAGTTTTCATGTGCGTGATAATTTGCTCCTGGAAATACCTATACTAAAAGCAAAAAGTAATCAAATAATACGTTTTCTGTAAGCAGGATGTTATTCCCATTTTCAATTATAATGTTAACTGACGTGAAGTTCCTGAATATTTAGTTCGAATTCACTGCAATAAATACCAACTAAAATGTTCTGCAAAAATTAAAGCCAAATCATGCAACAATGTTATGCAACTTTAATGATTCCCGGACGCTGGCTATAAAAAAATATGCGCTCCATCAATTATTTATGGTCAACTGGCCCGACTGACCGCTGTGTGTGCAAAATTTAAGTCGTGTTCCAGAATTAGCATAAAAATGCAATTATTTACCACACAATTGAATTTAAAAACTAATTTAATTAAATGGCAAATTAATTGCAGCTTCAGTTGTTGTTTGTAAGTGGCATATATTTAGAAGTCAATACAATATATAGGGAGGATGAGGATCCTTAATAATAAAAAATATTTAATTTCAATCAGTTATTTGCACGCTCTGGCCTGCTTCCGAACAAGGTACACCTGGTCAAGTTGCTGCCAATGAGTTCCAATATTTGCGGAATGCAACTGAAACTGATTCATGCGCCTATATACCAATGCCTAACCCACACTCGATTGTATACTTGAGCAAGCGAATATATCCTGTTCACCAGCATAGATTTTATGGACCATTTATAATCTCAAAACATTTGCTTTTATCAAAACGAAATTAATATGCAGAGTGGTAGCCTTTGCTAATGAATCAATTGAATTCTGTCTTTCCTGGATTGCAGATGCACTTGAACATCCTGTGCATATAAACTAACACGATATCCTGGGAACTGCACCAAACTTGCAAGACTGGACCATATTTTATATGTTTAGGATAATAATGATACTGCGAGAGTAGTTCAAAAAGAAGTTCAACCCCACCGAATTGGGCTTTTTAATAAGGTTAGCGAATCATGGTCTCCAGTATTCGCAGCCGTAACGCATTTACAATTCAAACAATACGGATTAACTTAAAAAATATACGATTGCGTTTGGTTTTATTTAGTAATTAGTTCTTTTCCCTTCAAATACTTTTAACAGATAATTCCGACGCAAATATTTCATATTTCCCCAACCCTTGGTTCGGCACAAAAATGTTAAACATTTCAATCCAATACGGATGAGCTAAAAGTATAAAAAAAATTTTCGCGAAATTTTCTGGCTCCACCTAACCGAAAATATCCACAAAATTTCCAGATTACAATGAAGTTTCCGCATCAAATATTCCTCCAATAAGGTTCTCTGGAAATTCAGCGTTGCGTAAATGCTGCAGAAATAAACTCTCAAATAAAATTTTTATCAAATGCCATTCTTAACGGTCGGAAGCCGATTCAAATAAAAAACGCACAGATACTTAATTTTGTGCTCTACCCGGCAAAAGCCAATAGAACGTGACTATAGGTATTTATTGAAAACTACAATTATTATTGCAACCAAATTGAAAGGATTTAAATTTTTCAATCTATGGCCAGAGCCACTCTGCGGTAAGGTACACCACCTATCTATATGCACTTTAGCTTTATCCCTTGCTGGATAAAATTAATGACGCAGGGAATTTTGATGGCAACTAAGGCAGGTGAACAGCAATTTTTAGAAGCATAATGGAAATTGGAAAATCTATGCGGAATTGCAATGCAATCACAAAAGGGTGTGTCTATCCGGTCAGGTCATTAAAGCGAAAAGTAATGAAGAGCTTCAATAAAACATATCGGCTAGAGGTATGCTGAACAAATTGGCTTTGGGATCTGTTCATATGTAATTATGATGACTTTAATTTATTATTTAAGTTGTAAATGGACTAAAGCCATAAATAATATTTTTTTTTTAATTATTAAATGAAGTAGTTAATAATAAATGTATAACAATGGAGGAGGAAATTCATAGTTATACTCTTTAAAATAACAACGAACAAATTTATTAATGGCATAAGCTTGGGTACTGTAAAAAATTAGGCTCTTGCATTTTGCATTAAAACTTAAGGCTATTTATTTGTTATATAATAATGTCGGCCTCTTATGCGGGCAGCTACGGGCGAGATTATCGCTGCAGCGCCCCCCGAAACGAAAAGATAGCGCTTGTCGTAAAAGGCGACTTAGGGGTCTAGGCCGCTGTAAAACCTTAGTGAAGCCTAGCGACTTATTCAGCATTTTAAACTTTCCCACAAGTGTACACTATGTAAGTCCGTGGGTTGACATGACTGGGGGACCATCGATTTCGGAAAAAGACGTTCAAATAACAATAAGGACCATACACGTGTCCAACAAAACAAGTCGTTTAGATAAGAGTGTTATGGAAAGGTCTACTCTACGAATGGAACTACCCCACCAGGCACTGCTTACGGCTTACATAGTAGTGATCCTGGGACAAGGAGTAATACTCGGGTCAGACCTAGTCGCTTTCCAGGGGATAGCAAAATAATGCAACTGCATAAGCGCAGACTCAGGGTAGCGAGTTGGAACTTTGGAAGCGTGACTGTTTGTAGCTACGAACTCGAAGAGATGATGGTAAGAAGGCGAGTGGACACCTTATGTGTCCAAGAGACGAAATGGCCGAACACCGGAAAATCGGGCTCGTTTCTTGGATGTAAAGACAAAAGCTTACAAGATGTATTACTGCGGAAATGAACAGGGTAAGAACGGAATTCGGTATCATCCTTGCGGCAGGGCTACTTGATGGCGTCTTGAATATTTCTAAGCCAAGTGACCGACTGATGTCTCTCAAGCAAGTGATGCAAGGTGAGGTGTGGAACATCGTTCGTGCACATGCTCTCCAAGCTGGGTGTAAGCAGAGGGAAAAAGATGCATTCTGGATAGATTTTCATAATCTTATCAAAGCGATTCCAAAGGACGACATGTCGGCAAATCTAACGAGGACACCGAAAACTGCCATGGCGGACTGGGGTATGGCACTAGGAATTTTTCTGCTTAATACATCTGCAGGCACCTGATCACTTACAGAAGCGGTGGGAATGAGACCCAGATTGACTATCATTTGGTTCACATTTCCCATTAAACTGCGGATCAAAGATTTTAAAGTGATTTTAGGTGAGGCAATCACAACACAATACAGCTTGCTGCTGACCATCATATTTATGTAACCGTCAAAAAAGAAAATTAAGCAAGCAAAGGTATCTGGGAGAGTTAACTGGTACAATTTGGATAAGGAAAAAGGCGAAGCATTTTTGAGCACACAGCACATGATGTGCGGGACGACCTACTGTTATCTGAATGTTGATAGAGAAGGCCAAATCACTCCCAGGAACTTCAAAAGGGCACTGCAAACAGGTCAAAGAAACATGGTGGTGTTCACCTCAGATGAGGTAAAACTAGTGATCAGTGAAAAAAGAGCGACATTCAAGGCATGGAAGAAGTGCTCCTCGAACAACAGAGATGAAATCCTTCGGCTGGAATTGGAATATAGACACCTCAAGAACCTTGCTAAGAAGAAGTGCGCCCAGGTTCAAGAAAAGAGAATGGAGGGCCTGAATCAGAAATTGGAGGAAGTTTCTTTTTCCACGGCTAATACACATCAGTTCACAGAGGATTTTCAAAAAACGCACCTTGAATAAAGGGGCTTAAATCTTCAAAATTGCCGCTCAGAGGAGGAGAAACGCCCAGGAGATTCGTCCGCCAAAGTTCATCGACAATGCTCTAGGACAGCTTCTTGTGGGTGAATGCAAAATTCTTCACAGGTGGCGGAATTTCGAATGAACAGTTTCCCAGGCAACACTTTCCAGAAGAAACTACTCCTAACCGGGAAGAAGTACCACACATCACAGTCGACGAGGCTGAAAAGGCGGTTAAGTACTCCAAAAAGCGAAAAGTGGTTGGGCCAGAACAGATGCCCTCAGAGTTCTGGAGAAAAATAGGAGACAGCGGGACCAGATGGCTCACGACCTTCATCTCCAACCTAATAAGAGGGGATTCAATGCCTAAACTGTGGACGGAAAGTTATCTCCTACCTTTGTTTAAAGGAAAAGGTGATTCAAGAATCTGTGACATTTCTATCAAGCTGATGTCTCTCACAATGAAGATTATCGAGCGGGTAATAGATAGTCGACTATGGAAAATAATAAGTCTATCTGAGGACCAGTGTGGATTTGTCACGGGTATATCAACCACTGATGCAATCCAAAGTGTAAGGATCATAATAAAAAAATTATCATGGTTGATCATGGACATGTATGATGGAGAAAAGACAAGAGTAAGATGTTCTTCCGGAGTAACTGATGAGTTCTAAATTGAAGTCGGTGTACACAAGGGAGGCGTCCTAAGACTTTTGCTTTTCATTATAGTCCTTGATTTTCTGCTTGAAGGGAAACTGACGGACCTGAAAGTACATCAGTTATTCTTCGCTGACGATGGGGCCATTATAAGTGAAGATCACACCTGCAGCGAGCACTTGATATATCGGTGGATGTTTTAGAGGAGAATGGGTTTCGTATTAGCCAAAAGATGACAGAGTACCTGTACTGCCCATTCTCTGACCCACCCAAACCATTCCAGACATTAAGTGGAATGGAAATGTTAAAAGTGAGAAAAGTTTAAGTACCTGGGATATATGAGTAAAGGGTAAAGTTTTTGCAGCAATTCCGGCGATATTAAGTTGATACCTAAAGTATAGGAGAGCCCCACCTAATGAAATTTCCAAACACAACCTATATTGCTGCGGCGCACTGGGGAGCTTTTCTACATTTTATATCTAGTGCACTGGAGTTTATCAAATTAGTAAAAAAAATTCCAGTTTAGCCCAACAGCTTTGATGCCGTAATAATAATAATGCCGTCACACACCTGGCGTGTTTAATTTGCTGAGCGATTCATAGATCTGCTTTCAAGATTCTGCTTTTTAATAATTCTAAGCAATAATATTTTGCTTATTCTGGGGTGGAATCGGCTATGGTGATCTTTGATTTTCACATTTTGTGACAGTCAATGTGATCAAACAAAATAATGCGTGTGCGTAAGGTGATCACAAAAATATTGTTCCGAATCGTTGCTTTATTTAGGCTTGTGATGTAAGAACACTGACTTTTATTCGTGCATGCAGAAAGTCAGCCTAGGAATAGGCAAAAACACTTACTTACTAGAAAGTTTGAAAACTGGTGACCAGATGATTTTGACGGTGATTGATCGGGGGCTGTCACAAGAAAATTGTGATGATTACAATTTACGCAGACGAATTTTTGTGATTTTTGACATCATTTATCATAGATCACCTAAGCCGATTCCACTTCGGCTTTTTTAAACAAACTCTTGACATTTTTAAAGTAAAGCAAAGGTAAAACAACTGGAAAAGTGCAACAGTGCGTACGCACATACTTCAGTCCTTCTCCGACAAAATCAAAGAATCAAAGAATAACATTTCACGAAGTTTTGTTTTATTACAGACCTAACCGTAAAAGAGTTAAGAGAGTTTAAGTCAGCTTAATAAATTTCCATTACGCGCAAAATGTATAAAAATAAATAAATAAATAGAGTGGCGCAACAGCTCGAGGTGAACCAGGGCCAACTTCTCAACAATGTATGCTGGTGTGTTAATTTCTTTACATACAAGGGGACCTACAATTTTTTGCCGAATCCGAACGGCACATTGAGAAGTTTTTCAAGACAATTAATACTCTTGGAGGGCTTGTCAAACCCTCGCGGAGGTGGGGACCGTGAAAAGAACAAGTCTTTTTTTTCAGGTGACGATGGCAGGATTCGAACCCAGACCTCCGGCGTAGTAAGCACACACACTAACCACTACGCCACGGCACCCCACAAAAAATGTATAGCATGACTAAAATAGAACTTTTCTCGATTTCGTTAAAGCTTTCGGTAACTTTCGTGGGCTTAATTTCGCCCCAATCAAATGAGAGGTCCGACAAGATTTGACAGCTCGTTTCAGAGGTCCAATTGCTACACTTAAGTTCATCATGAGCAGAACTTGAGGGGAAGTTTCGTTGCATTCTGACTTACGTTAATCCCTATCACCGAATATCTGGCGTTTTACATCTAATAAAGCAAAATAAGTTCAAGTTGTCCCGAGTTAAATCAACGGTTAACATAGTATTAGCTGCGACCAAACTTGCCAAATTCAAGCCGAAGCAGTCGATGACTGCTGGATGAATAAGAGAAATAATTTCTGGGGTTAACGTGAGTTTAACTTCAAAGATGCTCTCGAGTTTATTTTTCAGGGTTGCGTTTGTATTTGAATTTATTTCATTTTTGAATGAATAGGTAGGCCCGAAAAAAATACGAATTTGAAAGTCTGAATACCGAGAAGTGCCTTTCAAAAAGCAGTAAATCGTCGAGCTGGTGTACAGTATAATAGTGCAGAGACTCAAAAAACAGGAAAAATACTGCTTTTGCAGCAAAACGGCAGCACTGATCCTGAGTATGTGAAAAATGGTAAATTGTCATACAATGGAAAATTGCATTTTTGGCGGCTTGTTTTTGTTTTTGCCGTTGCCAAGGCAAAGCGTGAAATATTTTTCACATAATTCACAATTTGGTTGCCGGAAAATCTGCGTTTAAAAAATTTTCAATACCCAGAAAAACAAAGGCTACGAATAGCTATGGAATTTTTAAGCCGTACTAGTTTTATTAAATTTTAAAGCCGAGCAAAATTCTTTAGTTTTACCTATGTTTACTCACATAGGTTAAGTAAGGTAAGTGGCTGGCTGTTATGAGAAAGCCGAAGAACTGATTGAACAATTTTGAACTAGTCACGAGTCAGTCGTGCTTAAAATGGTAAGATCGTTTTTGAAAGAAAGCTTTAGGGTGAAGATTAAATATTTGACAGATAGCGAAAACCCCCAACCTGGAGGGGGGGGGGGGGGGGTTATGCTGCTCCCCTGCAATTTCACTGTTTGACTTTTTTTGCATTCCCTTATGTTTCATTTTTACATTTTGGGCAATTTTTCATAATGCAAAAAATGAAAATCTACCCAAAAGCGAATGAAAAATTTGCTTATATGCTTCTATGAAACATTTTTTCGTCGCTGTAAGCAAAAAGTTAACTTTCAACACCCGAGTTGGTTGAATGCTTTTGAATCATGATGCGATGGGACATCCTGGAGGCCTTAAATGTGATCCTGCAAAAGCCAGTTGATGTGCCAATAAGGAAAAATACGGTTTTTCATCAAACTTATGAAAGAGTCAAATTTGATGCAATAAACTGACATGCTATTTCAATTTTTGTTGCCTTGCAAAATGGCGATTTCTTATACCAGTCCATTAAAAACACAAGCATATAAAAGGCCGCGTCGAAAAAATAAGCAAATTCAAGTTGGTGGATGTACCTCACTGACACCTTTTTAAAATATTTCCCTGCACAAAATAAACAATTTTAAAGTCCTTTGTGCTAAATCACTCTGAGAGGCACCAACTGCATTCAATCATTACGCTTACACTCGGATAGGGACATTAAAACCTCATTATCGCGTATTTTAAATTTATTAAAAAAATGTTTTTACAGCTCGCAAGATTTTTTTGTTTACTGTACAGCTATTCTGAAAAAAGGGTGGTCCCCGCGATTACAGCAAAGGATAACAATTGCGCTAGGATAAGCGGAGCTAGCGCATGAAACTATGTGTGGTGGTGGTTAACGTATCTTTAATAGAGTTAAAGTACTTTACCTAAATTAAGTACCAGCAATAAATATTGTGTTTCTGTTTTTATTTCTTCATCACAAAACAAATTAAAAGTTTTCCAATTTTTGTTTGCGAATTGTTTTCTCAAGTCATGAGCTCAAAAAAGGATACGTGCTTATATTTCTGGAATTTTCATACACTGCGCCAGGCCTTTATGTAAGACATACTTCAACTGTAGTCAACTATGCTCTTTGCAGTATAGAAGCAATTTAATCCCATGTAATTAAAGTGGACATTATACAACTGGCCTTCAGCCTAGTAAGAAGGATGTGCCGAACGAGATATTTAGTTCGTGGAAAGTCTTCTAGTAGCTCTAATTCAATTAGTCATTCCGACAGCAATATTCAACATTCACATACTAATCAGTGTTAAACCGTTCAGTACAATGAATTCATTAATCACCGGTAGATGTGTCTACTCAGTAAGCACACACACGCGCGGTTTCCGTCCATTGCTGGACCCTTTCGATCTACCTGAAGCACAGTCTAGATTGTATACACTCACGTTTGACACATCAAATCCAAGAGAGACGAGGTGTATAAACGAACTAGGACCGATAATAATTAACTAAAGTCTGTTAATTAATTTCCAATGTCCGTCGAGCAAGAAGTTGAGATGGAATTCAAATAAAGGATTCAGGCGGAGGACTATTTGCTTGGTTGCTTGCTGACTGTGTTATTGGTGACTTCATTAATTATTGGACAGTCAATTTAGACGAACGTGACTGAATTATGGAATATTTCGAGTTAAACGCAAGAAACTAATAATGGCTTTGAATAAGAGAGTTTGCCAATTAAGTGGGTTGGGCTCTAAGCAGCTTTTGACTCATTGAATATGGCTTTATGCCGGGACCAAATTGGATTTTTTCAATTGTTTTTCTTGTTTATGTTTCTAATCATACGCACAAAAATATGGAGAAATAAGGTTTACTTTTTTCAAATTCAAGATTATTTTCGAATCCACCGCATAAAAATTCTTGGCTTTGACGAAACCAATGTATTGGTCTTTTTTATTTTTTAATATTAAATTTTGGAAGAAAAATGTCTTTTAGAAAATTCCAAATATTTTAGAAAATTGTTCCTATACCACTGTTACCCATTTTATCTTTATACGAAAAACAAACAGTGAGTAAGTGCTGCAGTGTATGCGTAAATGACGTCCTATTTGACATTGAAAATTGCTGATGATATTGTTATTTTTTCGAAAGTTCGTGGGTAGCATAAACGTTAAGAAAATTTACGAATTTTGTCTCATGAAATAGGGAACAAAAAAAGTTATTTTTTTTTTTAAAGGGGTACGGACCCTTGCATAATATTGATATTTGAGTGGATGATAAATCCTTGTTAAGCCTAAATACACACTAAAATTTAACTTTTTGGTTCAAATTCAATAATTTCGTAAAACCTACCCCCAAAAATAGGCGTGGTCAAAAACTTACTGCAAACGAAATCGAGAATTCGGCCAAATTTACCTCATGTGGTCACCTGAAGCTATCCAGCAAGTATCTGACCTTCATGCGGGAACACCCCGGACCACCTCCGATAACATACGATGGCGGCTGGCATCAACGCCATGTTTAGCTCATCGCTTGCGAGGACAAAAGATCTTGCGACCTATACTAGTTTAGGGAAAATTGGCCTGGGGCAAAACTGGAGGTTGTAACTGAAGGACATCCTCTAGGTTCTTCTGAGCGAAGACGAACTTCTGGGTTCGTTTTCGAAATCGAAGGACCTCAACAACACTGTGGTGTATGTTTCCCTGCCTTACCGTGGCAATAATGCTGCAGTTAGTTATGATTCTGATTAACCTCCAGCACTCCAAGAAAGCCTCGGCCTCACTTCTTATTCGTCTGCGTCAAGATCGAGAAGATAATTGTCTTGATGCCTATCTTTCACACGACACTATCTTCCTCTTCCCCCCTCATACTTCCAAGAGGTAAGAGGAAACCGCATTAATGGTCCTCATAACTGGGCCTACTCATAAATGAGTGCAGAAAACTCTTCAACAGAGCCAAGGCCGCATGCTCTAGATATAGATTAGGATGTAAGATTACGAAATAAATTAGGACGCAATATAAAACATCCCTAAAATCCTACAAAAAAGGCTGAGGAAAGCCAAACGGCTATCAGGGCGACTTCTGTAGCCAAATAAAAGAAAGCTTCGAAGCGTCAAGGTAACATTTCTCAAGCAATCCAACGATGTCTAGCTGCCTTAGAAATCTGATAGCCCCTGTACTTCCTCTAGTGAAGGATCGCTGAATCTGATACTGGACACCCACTTTCCGAGTAGCCCCGAAGTTATTAATAGTGTAAACCTCAACAGGTTAGTGAGACATAACCAATAAATTCGTTCTGATTTCTTTCACTTAACAGCTTCAAAACTTTCAAGTCGGCATTATATCTGCCGAGCTACAAAAGACATCAGATATTATCCTCCCTGCACTGGAGGTAGTTCTGAAAAGCTGCGCAGAGCTGGTCCATATTCCGCTGTCTGGAAAGAGGTGAAAGTGATTTTTATATATCCAAAGCCAGCAAATATTCCCACGCTACTCCGAAAGATCTGAGACTCATCAGTCTTTCGTCGATTTTTCCTAAAAAATCTAGAAATAATGATCGACATCCATCTTTGTTCTAGCATTGACAAGAGGCTGCTGTTCACAGCTCAGCACGTATACTGCAAGGGCAGATTTTTGGGAACAGCTTTACATACGCTAGTACAATCCATTTCGTATTCCCTTGACCCCAAGGAGTACATAATGGTTACTTTTAATCGCCTTAATAATGTCATTACATCTGCGATCTTGGCTGCACTGTCGGTTTTGAACGTTGATGGTTCACTTAGTGGGTTAACTAACCAACTTTTAACGAGTAGGATAATAATCTCAAAGCTAGGTGTGACCACTGCCAGAAGATCTATCAGTAGAGGATCTATCTATCTTCTATCTATCTTCTAACTATCTTCTTTTGAACCTAGCAGTGAACGAACGGCTGGTTGTCCTGTAAGGAGAGGGCTGCAGAGAAAGCGCTAATGCGGATGACATGCCATTGCCACATTGCCGTTTAGCGGAAGCACCTAAAAACCTTAAAAAAAACGCCTACAAAATGCTCTAAACAAGTTGACAGCTGTGGTCTAGGCGTCGACCCCCACAAAACTGATCTCGTCCTCTTCACCAGGAAATAAAAAATCCCACATATCGACCTCCCTCAATCAAGGGCACCAGCTTTATCTTCTCTGATGAAGCTAAATATCTGGGTCTCATTTTAGACAGAAAACTTAGCTGGAGATCCAAGGTTTCGGAAAACTACAGTAGCATTCTTTTCCCGCAAAAAATCCATTTGCAATGAGTGAAGACTTCAACCCAAAATCACCCACTGGCTATATGCCTCGGTCGTTAGATCGATACTGACGTATGGAACCATTGTCTGGTGGACCGCCTTGGATAAATCGGTAAATCGTGACAAGCTGAGCAAAAAAGATCCAAAGATCAGTCTGTTTATATATTAGCGGAGCACTCCGCACAACTGCCTCAGCAGCACTGGACATCCTGTTCCCCTCTCAGCGAACCGATAGCGAGAAAGCACACTCTGCTATTCTAAATGCATTCATGTTCCCTTTTAGGAACATAGACTTCACACCTCAGCTACAGTTTGACAAGAATTTCCAGACAACCATCCCCCCTAGCCCCTCTTGGGATGATGGTGCTCTTTTGAAATATAAATCGACCCACTTCTACACCGATGGATCAAAGACAAATGATGGGGTAGGTGGATAATCTTAGTCTCTATTTTTGACTTCTGGATCATTGTAGTGTTTTTCAAGCTGAAATTATGACGACAAAGGAAGTATTGTCCTGGCTTAAGAACAAGATAATATTTTCCAAGATACACGAATCTTTTCTGACAGTCAGACGGCCATCAAATGCCTAGAATCAGTCACTATAAATTCTGAAGTAACTCTAGACTGCCGATCATCTCTGAAGGAGATGTTAGATCTTTAAATGCTCCAAAAGATTGATTGCTCTCAACAGATTGCACAAGAGTGCTACAATCGTTGTCATTACAGGACACTATCTGATATGTGGGCATGTAACAAGGATTGGTGTCTATTACAACGACTTCTGCAGGAGCTGCATGGATAAGGAGGAAGATAAGACCGCTCTCTCTCTTAGAACCGAAATTTTCACCTGGGAATTTTTTTCTATAAAGATCTAAGCGATCTGAACACTACTGGCTCAAAACATCCCTCACACTTCATCAATAACTCGAAATGGTACAACGAGTAGAAGGTATTTTTAGATCGACGTGGTATCACAATGGACCTTAAAGGTCTAAATGTGTTGGTTTCTTTGGACCTGACTACCACTTCGACCTAACCTAACTTAGCTTATTTGCTATATCCAACCGTGTCCTAAAATTGGCTTTGGAGCAGTTCAAATCCAAAATTTTTGTGTTAATTTAAGTTTTTTTTCCAATTCAGCGTGTATGAAAACATTTTAAATACAAAATGTAGAACTATGTTGTTTCCAAAGAGGGATCATGGCGTTATATCGAACGACAAAAATCGCGAAAATGTTTTCTAAATCTCGAATGGTAAAAAATATCGAATAAACAAAAACCTCGAAACACGAAATCTCGAAAAAATGTCGGTTCTAGATTTTTTGTTTGAGATATCGTTTTTCGAGATTTTTGTTTTCGAGATTTTTGCTTTCGAGATTATGGTTTTCGAGATACCGTGGTACACCCTTCGAAACAATGTATTGTGTGATTTTTTTCAGTTTGGAATAAAAATATTGAATAAAATTAGTTCTCTTACGACACGCCTGACGATTTTGAAAGCACTGGAGGTGGTGGCACATTTAGACCGATTGTGGCTTCGTTCGTTTGTAATATGAAGCCAGCCAGTCTTTCTGGAAAAAGAAAAAAAATCACTAATACTTCAAACTAAGTTTTCGTTGCGACGCACGCTTCTTCGGGGAAAAATATTAGGCACACGCCACACTAACCTGACCTTTATTCAACAATGAGGTCCATTATTGCGGCTTTAGTAATTATTTTCCATTTCAATTCAGCTTTTGACATTAGACGATGTGAATGCCACTGAAAATCTATACAAATTCACCCAAAACGAATCCTTTTTCGGCATCCATCTGAAATTCGTTTTCAAAACGTTTGTGCCTTAAGCCCGCCGAAAAAAAATCTACCACAAGATTAAAAAGTTTTTTTTTTTTTTGCTGCTATCTCCGATTTACTTCTCAATAAAGTATTTAAATTGGATATACCTTTGAGCATACAAACCTGTATACAGCCAACTAGGAAAAAAAGACTAATTCAGTAAATACCAGAAGGAACCCTAAGCCGAATTTTATTTTCATTTCACTCCTGGGGCGGCAGTATCTAATTTTATCTCATGAAAGAACTTAATTTCAAACAAATTTTTGGAAGAAGGTGAACTGATAACCTTCCATTTTAAATAAACCCCCCCCCAGCCCAGTGCTCCCCTTGCGTCTGCCATTAATAATAAGGTTCGAAATCAAATTCCAACCTTTTCATCGTCTAGCAAAGCGCTATACACGAAGCGGCTACAAGGACGGACGAAGGCGAAAAACACACAAGCGCGCACCGAGTCAGGGAGAGCGAGAGAGAGAGGAAAAAACATGTTCCCCGATTTAAAACCAATTTACGTAACACAAAAGATATCCTTTATTGCCGGTAGGCACATTGAACACAACAATTCGTATTTCGTATCCTTGCTGCAGGGGACAAAAATAGAAATTCATTCCATATACACAAAGGAACCCATCCATTCACCCCCATCGGCAAGCGCCCTCTTTACACCTTGACGAGGAACCTCATGGCATTCCAATGCCTCTTAAGGTGTAGGGGTTTGGTGGGCAAGCAGAAGGAGCAGGGGGAAACCCCTTGGAATTCTCCCTAATAAGCAACATTTTATATTATCCCTCCGACGTTTTATCTTCTGTTGGCATGTTTTTGTGTCTAAACACCGATCCCTACCTCCACCATTGATTGCTGTTCCGTCGCAAAACTTATTCCCCCTGATAGTGAAATTATCCTTTTCCCGGCCAGTGAACACACAAATGTCCTAGCGGTTAACATTCCCACAGGTTTTTATGTTTTATTTATACCCTCGCTCGTCCTTGTACACAAAGAATTAGATTAGAACAAAACAGAGGCAAAAAAAAAAAATTACCCAACAGGACGACGAAACTCTGGAGTGATATTCCTTTTCACCTCAACGAATAGGCCATGCAATAAATCTGTGTTTTCAAAAGCGAAATCTGTTCCCGAAAAAGGAAGAAAGAACCAACAACCAAAGGACTCGCCTACTTCTCCGCAGCTCCAACTCCGAATACGCAACAGTTAACAAGCTACTATTGTCTCTGTATTCGTGTATAGACTCGTGTAATTCATGTCTCCCTGCTCGCATTGTGAAATTCATATCCTTGTTTTCCTGTTTGCTTGTTTTTCTTATCCTTGTTTTGTGTCAAATTATACCCTTTGTCGCATAAGGTAATTTGCTGTATTGTTTTGCGTGCTATCCGAGTGTCAGGCTCTGCCAATGTAGCAAGACTGTCGGTTGTGCAGACGTATTTGTACTTTCACAGCCCTCTTTTGCGCTAACAGCGCGCACTACACTACACAATACACCATAATGTGAAGGGCAACGCATTGGCTGGCAAAGTGGATTATTCTTGGAGGATTGATTGAGCTGAGGTTTCTGCAATCATTCGGATGGATTGGAAGGATTTTTCATGGTCATTTGTTTGAGTTAGCAGCTCTGCGGGCTGGAAATGGTTGAAGGCGGATTATTTATTTGACTCCTTGGATGCCCATTATGATGCTTGTATGAGTATCTGAAAATAAGTAGACTGTTTTGGTTTTTCCCTCCAACTGAGCAGGGTCCTTGAGCGAGTAACACTATGCAATCGAATCGAAGCGTTAGTTAATCACCTCGGCCAGTGCAGACCTACAGGATAACGCTCCCAATAGTCGCAACCAATAAATTTCCAAATTAATTTACTGTTTTACTAACCAAACACTACTAGGAACAATATAGCATCAGAGTCCTTGTAATGTATGTACCTCAATGCCTGGCAATAAATCTCAACACAAGTTAATATGCGTGTGTATTAGAGGTATACACACACCATGTCGGCTATTAGGGATAATTCGACGGATTTGATTCCATAACTTATATTATTATGTATATGACCACAACGAAAAAGGTCCTTAGAACGGGTATAGGGGTTACGCCAACCTTGGGTAAATGTTTCGTGAATATTGATGTAATCTTTTTTTGTGTCCTTGCGATTAGGAATTCATGGCGTAGAGTCCAAAAAGCACGTTTATGGCCGAAAAACAACTCAAATAGGTCATGTGTGTAATGTGTGCTTAGTTTATGAGTCAGCAGATGGTCAGGAATGTTGACCAGTTATTTACGTAATTGGTCGAAAGGATTTCGGGCCGAAACCAAATATGGGATTAGTGCAAAATATTGTGTTAGTCATTTATTTGCACAAATCTGTAGTATTTGGAAGGGCAGCGTTAATCAGATAATACACTTGATTTGCAACTCAATCGTTATAAAGCTGAGGCTTCCAACTGTTAAGGCTGTTGGTAAAAAGAAGCGGAACGTTTTATATTAATTTTCTGTCTATTGTGCAACTTCCAACAAATTCAGAGTGCACTGAAGCCACTTCACAATCACCCTTCAGACTTTCGGTTTTGTTAGAAAAACGATTAAGTATAGACTGGTTTGTCCTGAAATATAACCGTTTGTAACTTGGCTATGCCCCACGTAAAATTGAAGCCAACACCGTATTAACAGCCCAACACGCCTTCGCAAAAGGCAAAACCGTTGAAAGAGCTTTGCATGGTATGATTAAAAAATCCCTTTTACTTCAAAGGATTTGCCTTTCTCGTTTAGCATTGAAGGCGTCTGTCTTCAATAACCTTGATTCCTGGTCGAGCCAACGAAATTTTGAGAGTCCTTGCATTGATTAAGCACTTAATAATCTTAGTAATACAGTTTTCAATAAGTGACAGCGGCTAAAAGAAAGTAGACTGCTTTCAGCCTTCTGAAAGAGAGATATTACAACTTACTTAACATTACAGAGAGATAACAACTTACCACTTAGTCAACGATAAACATGTTGCCTATAAGGGCTCGATTTGATAAGTTTAGAATACATAAGATTACAAAAGGAGAAGTCTGCCTTGCACTACTGTATTCTCTTTAAAAGGAGCATTTTGCTTATAACAGAAATGTTCTCTGGACTGATTTCGGCTAAATGTTACAATTGCATTTCTAAGAAACAGGTAATACGAGAGAGAATTGTTTGGAGCAGATTTTGTCCGGATAATTTAAGCCAGACTTCGTTGGATTCAATCTTAGTCAAATTCCCAGCATAGATGTGTATTCGTGGTCCGGCTTTAGCTAGTGAGCCTTCCACTTCATTGCCCTCAAGGCGGCTACGGGCTTGCACCTAGTAATGAATGATTACGTTATAATGTTTCCAGAACAAACTTTAAACGCATGATTCAGGAGTAAAGCATCTCAAGACATTATAAGGTTTGTAAGGTTTGCACTTGTGGGGGTGCCGTGGCGTAGTGGTTAGTGTGTGTGCCTACTACGCCGGAGGTCTGGGTTCGAATCCTGCCATCGTCACCTCAAAAAAAAAGACTTGTTCTTTTCACGGTCCCCACCTCCGCGAGGGTTTGACAAGCCCTCCGAGAGTATTAATTGTCTTGAAAAAACTTCTCAAAGTGCCGTTCGGATTCGGCAAAAAATTGTAGGTCCCCTTGTATGTAAAGAAATTAACACACCAGCATACATTGTTGAGAAGTTGGCCCTGGTTCACCTCGAGCTGTTGCGCCACTCTATAAAATGGTTATGCCAAGTACTTAAGCCTTAAAAAATAGACTCAAAAGAACGAGGGTCAAAAAATCTCGTGGTTCTGGTTACCAAGACCAACTTGCCAAGCATGTGTATACTGTAAGCATTATATTCTAACAAAGGGATCTTCAGGTAAGATTTAAACCCTCGCTTCCCGTGTTCACACTGATCAATACGCCATGACACTCAAATTCGGAAAATAAAAATTCTTATTTACGCTGAGTGAATAGCCCGTTCGGCATTTACCATTAGAATTAATTTCGATCTTATTAATTGTTGTTGGTTGTGAAAACATAATACTTCTAAGAATGTCAACCATGCGTTGAAGTACAACCTTGGGTTGACTTCCCATAAATCTTCATAATAAATCAAACACGCACACTGTGTGGTGGCAAAAAAATATGGGTGGCATAGATTATCGAGGAGAAAGCAGACACAAGGTTCACATACTTCTTTGCCTACTCGCGAAATTTATAAGCAAATACAGGATACTCTTTTATGTCAAACACGCCTGAATAACCTGGGCTTGTAGCCTTTTATACCCTACCCAGGGTATATTAAGTTTGATGTATAGTCTGGTAACGTAGTGAAGTAATCACCGTAGACCTTTAGGACCTTTTAGAGATATAAATGCGACCGACAGGAGAACCGATTTAGCCATGTCCGTCCGTCCGTATGTAATCAAATTTCAGGCCTTAAATTTTCAACTACAGCTGGAAGTCAGTCATTCAGATTAAGTTTGAAAATTAGTTGAATCCGCTTGCAGACAGTTTTTAAGGGATTTTAATTTAAAATGACTATTTTTTCAAAAAATATATAAAATTCGACAAAAAATTACTTGACAAAAGTTGTAGATATTAGCATTAGTTACTTTTTTGTATATATAATATATGCCTCCGCTCACTTTTGTGGGCTTGGCGTTAAAAAAAGTTGATTTTTCGAGTTAAAAAGGCGGAGTTTTAGGCCGAAATGTATGCAACCACCCAGCGTTAAGCATTCAACAGTTATATTTTTACATTCCGCCCACATTTTGGAGGCGTAGAAGTTTCTTTGCTGGGTAGGGTAGGGTATTTTGCAATCCGTTACAGACGGACTGAAGCTTTTACATACGTACTGGTGCATTTTTCCAACAATTTTCAAATCTTCATTATCTTCAGCACTCAGATTGTCCCTGAAGGTTGTATTCCATCTATTAACGAGCTTGAACTTCAATAAAACGTGCTAAGCGATTTGGAGAGTCGACTTATTTTATAATTATGAGGTCAAATCTTCTCATGTGGCTTAGCCTAAAAGATTATTACTGTAATGCCTTCATGAAAGGCGTTTCTCAGCATTCGAAGTCTAGTTTGTCTGATTTTTCCTTCTGTCAATATCTACATGTGCACTTACAGGCAGCAATCTCTTAAAACAATACGCTTCTTCTTCTTCTACTTTTTATTCAGACGCGAGCTTATAACGTTATTTGAGGAATTGGTCCACTTGTGGGGTACGGTGACTAGAATTCAGAATACATAGGCAGCCCACACGGTTTCAGATAATTTCATCACTCAGTTGAGTCAAATTAAATGCTGTTTTCGTTGTATTTGTGTAATCCATGAATGCTTAGGTCTTCCTCTCCTTTGGAATGTTGATTGACATTGCCTTTTTTGACAGGGTTCATAGGATGTCTCCTTTGAACATGGCAATACAACTGCGAGGTACGAATCTTACCGATACGATCTTAAAACAATACGCTATGCAATTAAGTCTCAAGAATGATTTTATCACATTTTCTTAAAACAATACGTTATTCAATAATTGCAACGAGATTTGAAGAGTGTGTGGAAATAGCAAATGATAAGATAATAAGGCTCTTTTTTCTATACCGCTGTTTTGGCTTTACTCAATTCAGGAAAGAACTGGAGATATTTACTTATTTCAGGTCAAAACATAACACTTTAATGCATAGTAACGTGGATTTTTGAGAATAGCTTACTAGCTTTTATGGACTGTTTCTTTACCTCTCGTCCTGAGACTTATTCAGTTGACATAATTAAGCCTTCCGGCTTGCTGGGATATATTAAGTATATAGCCTTTTTCGTATAGGAAAGTTTGAGTTCCGAAAAGAGGTGTACTTTCCTGGACCGCTTGCCGGACAGCTTAAAAAGACTTAAACAACCTTTTGAAAAACTTAAATTTGAATGGGTGACTATTTATGCTCACTTTATGCCCACTGTCACTGAAGCAATTTATCATGCTTTAGTAGGATAGGATAGCAAGGATACTAATTAGTTGAACAAGACGAGTTTAAAAGTTCTAACGTTGCGTTGATTGGTTAAGTGTCCTAGTCTGGCTCCACCTAAGTAATCATATCGAACTTATTAACATTGGCTTGCGCAACACAAAAAAACGGGTATTTTACGAGTCCAACAAGTCAAAATACAGAGGAAGTCACCCTATTCCAGCAAAGGTATTTTTGAAGGAGCAATAAATCAAAATATCACAACGGAAATATGAGCCAAGCCAGAAAAATGAACGCCTCGAGGCATTGTGATTTATTTTTAATACATCCTGTGCAAAGAAGTAAAATTGCAGGATGATATAATGCTGATATATAACCTGGTAGCTTGGTCGAGAGCCCTTTTAGGTAGAACCAAACAATTTCCCGACTCACTCATTCGACCGGAACATTTTAAAAATTCACACACACACAGACCCTTATTTGCCGTCAAACGCAGTGAAACAATTTTATTCATTGAAACATAAAATATTGAATTGATACGCAGAGAGAGCGAAATGAATTAAACACACAGAAAGCTATAAAGGTAGCAAACTAACAGTGCTGGGTTGAGGCGATATAAAAGGATAACAAATATTGCAAATCGTGCAAATAATATTCACTTGGGCATGAAGGACAAAACGAATTGCTGAATTGCCTGAAACTATGTAAACAATTTCTATTCAATTTAAGTCAGATGAAAATGCAGATTTGTTTTATTTTTGTAGCTCGAACCGCAAAAGTTTGCTGGATGCGCAGGACCTTTTTAAAACACAACTAGACCGGAAGTGAAGGCCGCCGGGAACACTAAACAATTGGCCAGAGTTCAACTTGGCTTACAGCACAATGGATAATGAAATTGAATTGTATTCTAAATAAGAGCCAACTGAATTTAATTGTAATGAACTTAACTAAGTTGTTGAGTGCTTTTGTAATCTGAAAATATTTTTTTTATTTAACTGCTTATGGAAGCGGTAATTTAAAATCCTTTGTGCAGGCGCAGGTACCTTTCAACCACAGTAAAGCTTTAATAATAAAATTAATCTCAAAAATGCACAATTTTCATGTCAGGTTGCCAACGAACCAGATTGTAAAATGAGATTTTACCGATAAGAAAATCCACTCGATAAATCCTTGTGATTTATGTCATTAAAAGATACTCAATGCGATGACCACCAATCCATTATAGCAATTGACCTACAACTTAATGCTTTTCACCTGCCATCGTCCATGTAAATAATTTCAGCGCATCCTGTCCTCGCGTGAAATGCATTTCCATTCATTTTCGCCAAAACATTGGATACCGAAAATTAACTGCTATGGCGCTCTCAACAATCGCCAGAGCAAGGATAATGTCAAAAGTCTGATCACACCGTGCAAAAAACCCCGCCAGAGTCCGATTGTTGTCCAGCGCATATCCTGCGAGTTCGTGCAGACCAAAACGATGGAAAGGCAAACTCATTCCATGCAAACACAATGTTTGCTCTGTTGCAGCAAAGAGCACTTTCATTATGCAGCAACACGATCACGGTTTGTATCATTTAATCGGTAATATTATCTTAATTCCCTACAAAACACACACACACACACACGCTGTGTCAAAAGGAATTACGTTAAACGACAGAATAAAAAAAAATGTATAACGAGTAGGTAGCCGAAACATAATAGAGAGTAATCCTGTCAATGCTCATGGTAAACCGTAGCACATATGCTTGAAAATGAAAATGCAGACACTCTTGGTGAAAAATCCTTTCCACTTCAGCCAGAGTGTGTTTGCGGATAAAGTCCATTGTTGAACATTTTGTTATCAGGATATGAGTCAAAAGGCTATGAGCGAGCAGAAATAAAAATAAAAAAATAAACAAATGCCATGAGTGTCTGTATATGTATATCGTTAATGCTTGTACTTAATATTGGCAGGACATGCAAAATGAAATTACATTCTCAGAACAAACGATCGAAACAAACGCATTAAGTGAGAGCGAAACATTAAACGAACCGGAATCAAATGTTCTGAAATACAAACGAAACAATGGGCGGGACAATGTAATGCGGCTAAGGATATTAGAATCGCTAAATTAAAATGATGATTAGGAGGAAAAAAGGTTATCAACACAAAGGGTTATTATTTCAGTCCCAATATTCTCATTAGGAGTCAGAGTTATTCTTTAATTAGAAATGGGCATTCACTGGAATAAAATTTTCTGCATTGGTCGAATTGATAGTTGCGCTGGGGGAAGCTGTTACTGTAGAATTACTTGTTACCAGATTGCGAAAATAAAACAATCTTTATTTTTTATATTGTGAAGAACCAATAGTTGCATTTCGGCGCAGTCGGTTGGTGAATCTCAATTAGATTGGGGGAGAAGGACTGGTTTCTAGTTATTTTCCCTAAACTGAATGTGAATAAGAAATTTATTGCAACATAACAACTATTGCTCAACTATTGCTCAACAGTGAAAAATTTTGAAGGAAGAATTATTTTAAAAGCCTCTTAAAATTGTATGCAACAAATTTTTAAATTAACTCAAAAAAATCACGAATAGCTTTATAAAAATAACATTGTAAAGCTAAAGAGGTAATAATCATAATCTTATATTATTTATTCGAGGAAATGCTATATCAGGTGCTCCTTATATTAATGGGACAAGTCAATTTCCAAATCCTCTCATCACTGAGGCAAAATAAATGGATGCTTAGGCCTTCTTCTCTTTCACGATTACGCTGGAATGTTGATTTACATTTCCTTTTTGACAAGTTTCGTTGGAGAGACCTTTGGAGAGACATTTGAACAGTGCAATACCAACCAGAAGTATATACAGCCCTAGATATGTGCAAACGAATTTGCGGGAAAAAATGGGGTCCTCTCCTAGTATAACAAACTAGCTTTACACACCTTTGGTAAGAACCATACTCACGTATGGATGCTGCGTCTGGTGGCCAGCTATAAGCAAACAGAAAAATCGCGAAGCCTTAGCTAAGGTTCAAAAAATGGCTTGTCTCGTCACCATAGGTGGTCTGAGATCCATTCCTACCATGGGGTTAGAAAAAAAACCTAAACCTAACGCTTATAGATCTTTGCATTAATGAAAGCGCTGCAGAAGGCTCAAAAAGACTTCAAAGGACATGCAATTGGAGTACAACATCATTTCTATAGCAGAGAAGACTGGAGGCTGCATAACGTTGTAATTCACTCCAAGATAGCAATCTACACAGATGGCTCTTAATTAAAAGAGGGCACTGCAGCAGGTGTATGCTCTGAGAAACTCGGTATTCTAACAAGCAGAAGATTGCTTTGATCCTGCAGTATCCTCCAAGCCGAGATTCTAGCAATACTTATAGCCCCCGGAAAGCCTAAAGTATTGGAACTATCACAGGGGGATATTTCAAAAAGAAAGAATTTGCTACAGCCATTAAGGCATGGCAAAAACAACAGTAAAATCTCGTGTAGAAGGACCCTGTCGCTCAGAACTAAGCAGACAAAATAATGTCCGCATTGTTTGGATACCAAGCCATAGTGAAAAGGCTAATAATGAAAAGGCTAGAAAAACATGGGTCACATCTACGTATCACTACAGTGGACAAAACGGCTCATCCTTCGCTCTCTTTCGAGGCAGGCAAAATGTCAACAACTATTCAAAATACAACACAAACAAGGTGGGAAAATCTGCAAAGTTGGGGCAATATAAAGGCGTTGTGGCCATAGACATCACATATTTACTCACTTACTTATGTAAAGTGGCGCTTTAGTCTCTGTGGATGGACCTGGGCCTCAGCCGACAAGCTTCGCCAGCCAGCTCTGTCTCTAGCTAGCCGTCTCCAGTTTCGCAAGCGAAGTTGGCTGAGATCAACTTCCAATTGCATGCGCCACATGAGTCTCAGTGCTCCTCTACTGCCGCTCCCCAGCGGGGTGGATTCGAAGATTTTCCGGGCCGTGGCGTTGGTGTCCATTCGCGCTAGATGACCCAGCCATCGTAGACGTTGTGTTTTGACTCTTCCGGCTAGGTCGGTGTCGCTGTATAGCCCGAACAGTTTGATATTATATCTCCTCCTCCACTCTCCGTCTATGCAGACGGGAATCTTCCTCTCAAGCAGCCTAAAGTGTTTTCATCCGCCTTTGACAGGGTCCATGCTTTTGCACCGTAAGGACTCGGATAAGTCTTATACATAGACATTTTGGTTGCTCGAAAGAGGGCTTTGCTATTCAATTGCCTTCCTAGCCCAAAGAAACAGCAACTGCCAAGAATTATCCTTCGTTTAGCATAGATACTTCAACTAACTATCATATTTGTACTAATATTTCTATCCCTTACAAGTTGACCCCATAAGGTAACGCAAAGGGCTCTCTTCGGCCTATGCGAGCTGGTCCTAACCTAAAGTTCTTTGAGAATTTTTCGTTTTACATAACCATTTCGAACTGATTAGCTATTTTTTTTTAGGATCAAACTCAAAGAAAGTAACAAGATTAAACAAAAGACTTTTTAGATAAGGCTATAAAATGGAATTGCGTATTTTCCCAACTTTTAGTCAAGGCATTAGAATTAGACACAAATATTTTGATTTAAAAAAAAGTTATTAACTGTGGTTAAATGTTTTTTTTTTTGTTAATAGTAGGGTTGAAAAATTTTTCAAAGGGAAAATATTAAAATAAATATAACGCCAATAACATCATCTAAATAAATTCAACCATTTCCTGGTAACCTACTTCAAAATGAAATGAATTCACCAGTATTTCAACATCACCAGAATAATAATGAAAAAACCTCCAACATGTGTGGTCACTCCTAACAAGTTTGTGGTCATCATTCTGTATATGAAATTTACCATTTTATTGTGGAATGTCAGAAGGGTTGTTAGATGCTTCACAAACAGTTAAAGAGGTTTTTCATTGTAAAATGGACTTGTTTTTGTCATGGGAAAGTGGAATTTAACTGATTATATATAAAAAAAAAGAGTGATATATTTTTTTCAAAAGGACTTTTAAGGAGCATAAATTGTTGGAACTAAACTCAACAGATTTATTGGACATAGATAAACTAATATAGCTTAACAAGATCTCGAGCTGTCTGCACTCGAGGTCGATCATAGCATCAATATGAATCTGGATGTCCACACCTGCTCTGATGTGAGATTGAAAAATCCTTTCAAAAGTTTAAGTAAACAGAAACAGGAAAACGGGAAAGAAAGTTTAAAAGGTTGCGTGGAAAGTCTTACCGGTTTTCTCCAGGATCTTTGAATGCAAAAAACTTATATAAAAAACTTATACAACTAAAATCTTACAAAGTAGTATAGGGTGCACTTGCACATTTTTTTCTCTTTCGAACAGAGGACTTGTTAGCTTGAATTGAACGTCCCACCGTACTTTTGTTGAGTTACAAAATGTCCCTGACACTATAAACTGGAAATGACTTTCATTGCAGAATAATCAGGTCTCTTTGCGGTGTTATCAGGCATCAAAAAGGTTTGTGCCTATGAATAGTCGCGTGGTTAGTGTGAAGGTAAACTAGGACTACTGTGTACGAGGTCTCGTGTTTGAATCTTGACCGAGCCATAAAAGTTTTTTCGGTCCCACCTCCGCGAGGGTCTGACATACCCTCCGCTAGTCTCGTATTAGTCATGAGAGACTTCCTGATCCCCGTTCAGAAAAGTCAAAAAATTCTAGGTCTCTCCATTCAGGTGTACGAAAAACTTATACTTACACAGCATGGTTGTGAGATGTCAGGCGAGAGGTTTTTTGACCTGTGAGTGCCAGTAAGTTTTTTAGAGCTTGAAAGCTACCTTACTGATCAAAGTTTGTCCGTTTCCATCTAGCTTATTGCCGTATAATTAGAAATAATTGGATTGGATTGAATTTTCCTTTACCTACGCGGCTTTTTTATAGCACAATAATCATAAAAATTTCCCAACGTCGTCCAACTGAAATGCCTTTAAACTCTTAAGAGATTGAAGTTAACGAAGTCGGAACAAAGGGAAATTCAAGTCATACCGACTGCGCCATATTATATATAATTCATTTGATTATATTGTTACCATAATTTTCCCCCACTTTTCTGCTAAAAACTTGTTTAAATTTTAAGTATTGAACTTACCTGCATTGATCTCCTGCTTGATCCACTATTCGATCTGGATAGTAAGGGTGGTCGCCGCTTAGTAGCACCACGTCCGGCCAACAAATTATTCAGCAGCGACGGTGATCGGGCACAAATGAACGCATGGAACGAGGAAACCGTAAATACACCCAACTTGTTTAAAGTGTTCTTCGTGGGGCGCGACACATGTGTCAGAAGGGACTGCAATTAAACAAAACAGACACAAAAAAGAAACGAACTGTTTGTTAATAAAAAATTCACATAACAACAATACAAACAAACAAAAAATAAAAATAAAAGAGAGCACTTTTCCATCATCTTCATTAAATTGCTTATATGTCCTGCCATCTATCTCATCAGGTGGCCTGCGCCAGCAATGGACGTAAACGCTTCCTCGTGTACAAAAGGAATAACTCATCATGAGCCAACACAAAGCATACATATGCAGCAAAGAAGCAAAAAAAGTTATTCTCTATAAAATGAGTAATTTATTTTTTTCCTTCTGCTCCGTTGGTCCTTGAAAGGCACTTATGTAGATTGTGTGGTACAGTGAGTACACACGGTGGTTGGTTAAATGCCTGGCTGGGCTATCCTCCTTCGACGGTGCGTTGCTAAGGTGCTCCTTTGCGGCCGAAGGGAGCAATTGAAAAATTACGTTTCTCTGCTTTATAGTTGTGGCTTTGATTGAGCTGACGACTCTCCTCACTTATCCGCCTGGGGTAAGAATTAGGTGTATAAAGCAGAAAGCTTTAATCAAAAGGGCTATGGGTAAACCTGTCACATCCTTAGGCTTGTCAATAGAAGCGTCCCAGGCTCGTGTGACGGTATGGGTTTAGTAATCACAACCTGCTTAGAGACCATCACCTTAAGCCTCATAGCTGAAAAGGAGCATCCGCATCGCATAATGGGATTTAAATTACACTGTCTTACTTTCGTGCTAAAAGGACAACCTTCGTCACGCTAATGGCTCGTAATACGTATTCATTTCATCGTGGCAATATATTATTTACGATTTATGGCCACCAGGATTTCGGTACTCGCACAAAGAAGCTTTTTCCGGGTTTAAGATGGAGGTTTGTATGCGTATTATTTGACTATCTGTTGCACAAAGGACTAAATTTAATTGAAGCAGATTCCCAGATATACTGACCCGTATGCGGACTAAAGTTACGTGAAAACTTTCCAGTGGGGACAATGCTAAAAATGTATTTTTTCTTCTGGAGTTTATTCAAACTTTGTTCGATTGTATCTTAGATTGCTCCTGGTATCGTAACAAGTAGAGTAAGTCAGAGCTTCTGAAACTGGAGACGGCTAGCTAGAGGCAGAGCTGGCTGGCCAAGCTTGTTGGCTGAGGCTCAGGTCCACCCCGGACTGTCTCGCCACCTTAAGTAAGTAAGTAAGTAAGCCAGGGCTTCTTCTTC
This sequence comes from Neoascia interrupta, assembly GCA_947623515.1. Lineage (NCBI taxonomy): Eukaryota > Metazoa > Arthropoda > Insecta > Diptera > Syrphidae > Neoascia > Neoascia interrupta. Next base: position 215,418,884 of record OX392463.1, on the reverse strand, counting down.
AGCCTTTAATATTTATGATAAATGGGTTATGATGACGTTCAAAATGCCTAGGCGTATGACAATTGTGACCAACGGGTTCTCTTCAGGAGAGCTTCTTAAGTGAGATACTAGTCCAACTACGGGCTAGCAAAGAATTGCTCTTCAGGGCGATGATTTTCATCTGGACGCGCAATTCTTCATCGGAATTAAGTTTTCCACTATTGTTAAATTAAGTTCTACTTCTTTATTTCTGTCCTCTTGGCCAAGCACAGTTAAGTGTTCTAGGCCCTATAGTTGGAAGTCGGTTATCCGATCCTTTGACCAGAAGCGGGGGTATTTTGTAAGTTAGTCTGAAGTCCATAAGAATCCTTAAGTATGGGACAGGAATATAGTTGATTTCGCTCACCACTTCATAACGATCTTAGAATTATTTTTTTTCCCCCAGAAGCCTACAGATAATACAGCAGAGATATACAGCAATGGCGCCCAACGCAGACAAAATCGGATGATATACAAGAAAAGTAGAAAGTGCGTATGAAGTACTTGCACCCGACGCAAAAACGCAGTTGAGCTAGGCGGGAAAATAAAGAAATAAAAAAATTTGAACATCAACGCTTTTCCCCTCAAGTGTAAAGCGTTTACGAGGGAAAACAATTACACAACTTTTAGAGTCAGAATTTTCTCGGCTATTTCCTTATTGAGTTGATAGGAAGAAGACGGAGGTACGTGCTACATTTTTATACTCTATTTAATAGGATTGGAGGTATATCAAGTTTTGTAACACAGTTTGTAGGATCGTGAAATAACAATAAATAGTAGACCCCAAAGACCTTAAGGGCATACGATCGAGACCGAATTCTGAATAGAATTAGACATGCCCGTCCGTGCGTTCGTCTGCCTGTGTGTCAGGCCTTAAGTCTTAGCTGAAATCTGGTGCATAGGCTCATTGTTATCCCAAACAGTACAAGTGTTAAAGTTTTTGGAATCCGCCCACAGACACGCCCACAATCGGTGTAAATGTGCAATTTCTAGAGCTTTCAGAACTGTTAGTCATCTTAAAATTCTGAAATTCAAAATTACTTGTTTTCTGGTGATCCAAGGGTATACAAAATTAAAATAAAATCGCTTGACCTCTCCTAGTGGGCGTGGCATAAATTTAAAGGGTACATTTTCAAATGCTTATATTCAATATTTTTTCTGCAAATGTAAAATTTTGTACTTAATGTATTATGTAAAAAATACTTCATTCTACATTTTGTTTATAAAAGAATTTGGGCCATTTGAAGGCAGAATCGATGAAGAACCTTGGATTTTCCACTAATACGCAATTTTGACAGGCCTTAAGCCTAATTCATGAAAGAATAAGAAATAATGTCTGTGGGCAGAGCTAAAAAATTTTAACAGCTGTATTGCTTCAGATGTCAAAGAGTCTTCGCACAAAATTGCAAATCTCTAGCAAAAAATTAAGCTAGATAGCAGAACCTCTGTACCAACTGCAGAGGTATCTTAACATCGCATATAAGCAACTTCTCTGATGTACTGTGTGAACGCCTAAAGCCGTTTGTCCGCAATCTGAAAGGTACACATCAGTGTGGCTTTAGCACAGAAAAGTCCACCATCGATCAAATATTCACACTGCGGCAGATCTTGAAAAAAAAACCATAAGTTCCAAATCGATACGCGCCACCTTTTCATCGATTTAGTTATATGGCATCCCTGCCAAAGTCGTGAGTCTATGCAGGATGACGATGGAAAACTCACTTAGTTCCATCAAGTTCGGTGAAGACCTCACCCCTTTGACGAAAGAAAGAAAAGATTTAGACAAGGTGATGCGTTGTCATATGACAACATCATACTTGAGAGAATTGTTCAAAACTCCCGCGCCAACACCAGAGGCACAATCTTTCTAAAGTCCGTTCCGCTACTCGCATACCTACGCAGACGACTTTGACTTAATAGGAAGAACGAAGCGTGATGTCAGTGAAACCTTCGTGAGTATTGCGACGTAAGCAGCGAATAATGATTAAGCAGTCAACGAAAGCAAAATCAAGTATACTATACCGTCATCAAGAAGAGACGAAGTAAGATTTTCTACAAAGTAAGACAGTGACACCAGCGCTGAAATCAAACGAAGGAACCCCTTTGCAATCACTGCTATTTTGGGCTAAGAAGGCAATTGAGTAGCAAGGCCTAGCCATGCAGAAACTAAATTGTTCATAAGACCGTCATCATCCTAGTCCTGCTTTACGGCCCAGAAGCAAGAACCCTGTCAAATGCAGATGAAAAAACTTTACGTTGCTTCAAGAGGAAAATTCTTCGAACCATTTATGTTCCCGTCTGCATAGACGGAAACTGGAGGAAAAGATGTAACATCGAACTGTACGGGCTGCATAGCAACATCGACCTAGCCAGAAGAGTCTAAATACAAGGGCTACGACGGCTAAGTCATTTAGAGCGGATGGACACCAACTTGAATGATCTTGGCTTGAAAAATCTTCGAATCCACCCCGCAGGGATGGCGCAGTAGAGGTGCACCGAGACCCAGGTAGCCTCAGCCAACTTCGCGTGCGAAACTGGAGACGGCTCGCTGTAGACAAAACTGGCTGGCGAAGCTTGTTGGCCTGGGCCTCAGGTCCACTTCGGATTGTTGCGCTAACTTAAGTTAGTAAGTCCATGCGGTTGTGGCGGCATTTCTTTTAAATTATTTTAAATCCTTTTTTGTACAACTATTTGATTGAAATCAAGAACAAACGCCCACTTTTGGAGGCTTGGTTGTGACAAAAAGTACTTGTCACTATGCCAACCAAGTACATACAAATATAAATCATTTCCTGTGAACTATTAAAACAGAAAAGAGAGTTTTATAGAAATTTTTCTACTGAAATTGTCAATGTTGTTTAATGTTGTTTAAGCCGAATGATTTTTAGCTTAAGTTAGTTCCCGTAAACAAGAAAATTAAACTCTAGGGCCGAAAGAACTACTCTAAAGTTTTTAGATTTTGAAACCTCGTTGGCTATCCACATCCTAAGCTCATCAAGCGTTTTTTAGGACTTAAAAAATTTTTTTTAGAACTGAAAAAATTGTTCTTTCATTTCATTAAAGGAGTGCTCCTCTTTATTTTTTTGCTGTTTGGTTTGAAAAATATAAAAAAATCTACTTACTTTTGGATTAGGCAGTTCGCCACTTTGTAGCGATGCCATGTAGCAACGCAATCGGAATTGTTCGCAATGCAGGCGTTCTAGATTCTCCTCCCACTGCAGGATTTGTGATTGAATCTGGTGACAAGTTTCCTGATCTGTAACAACACTTTGCTGCAATTCGGCCATATGCTTGAGTTTATGATCCTGTAAGGAGAAAACACATACATGTAAATAAAAATTGTTTAAAGTTTATTATTATTGTTGTTGATCATATCTTTCACCTACTAGAGCAACAATGGGTGACACACTTAAGTCCCGTGCAACATAAAAATACCTACGCCGAGATAGAAAAACTGGAATGCTTCAGAATTTATTATCCTTACAAAACTTACCTACACACATTACCCCAGCCATGTATATATGTACAACTTATATAATGTAGGTACGGAGAATGGGCGAACTAAAAACTATACTTTTTGCTCTTTACACTTTTGTTATTTCAAGCTACGCTGGGTTATTGTTTCACACCCTCACACATGAGGGTGTTTTGCAAATTACAAATGAGGGTATACGGCCGGTATGTGTAAAGTATGTGGGTGCGGCTGTGTGCAGCCCACATTCGTGCAGCTTTAATGCATTTGGCTAAGGCTCGTGCCAAACCAAATGTAAAATGTATATCATCTTTGGTGAATTTATCCTTTTTTTGTGCCCCTACCGTGAAGCAAAATATCCTCAGCAAGCGGCGCGGCGGTTCACACGTAATGGTACCTTGGGTTAAAACCCTCAATTTCTGTGTTAACTAGTGTGTGGAAAATACTGTGTTCCACTGTTTGTGCGCATCTGCGTTCTGTAATTGTTAGCATGTGAAATAGTTTGTGGCAGCTAGAGCAAAAGGAAAAAAAAAACTGCCAGGAAAAATGAGCAATGAGCACATAGGTACACTTATTTGCATGCGAGCCCATGTGGATGTAGGTGATAGCTCAAGTGCTTAATGAGGGAAATACTTTTGAAATCAGAATTTTACCTTTTTCGATTTTTTTTTTTTTTTTTGTAAAATTATCCTGCTTTGAGCAGGGTTTTCGTAGTGAGAAGCCCTCTTTTTTTTGTGCTTTGATGACATTTTTCTTGCATTTTTTTTTACCCCACTTGTAAGTAGGTTTGCTGTTGGGGTGTGTCCAACAGTGAAGCGAGTGTGTTGAAATTTTTTTCAGCACTTGACAGAGCCAAGTGTTTTGTATTAAAAAGGAAAAAAAATGAAAGAAATATATATGGGTGAGTGACTTCAAGCTTGTTCTAAATATAATACTGTTCAAGTGTAGTTCTCAGTTTATTCAGTTCTTTTGCGAACATGAAAGCCAAGTCAAGCAGGTGCACGTTTGATAGACTTATTCTGAGATTCCAGTCCACAATGGTATGTTGTGCCTCCTTCATAAAGCACTTAAGGTTATTTTCCACACAGAAGTCGTCTTTTGCACTATACTTTGCTACTCGGGCCACTTATGCCAAGCATTTCAAGTATTGGGGGAGAGAAATAAAAAAATTGGACTTCAAGACTCAAAAATTAAGTCTGGTGATGGACAATCTCATAACAGCTTTAAAACTTTTTTTAATTCAAAACAATAACGTTTCTGAATTTCATCATAAAAATTCTTGCGATGCTTTATTAGTTCTGAAGAATAAAGGAACGCCCCAATTTTTAGGCCAGTTTTTTTTTTAAGATAATAAATTTTTTATATGCAAGGAAAGATATTAGACAGTTAACTTTTTTCGAATATTTCAAAACCTTACAAAACCCTAATCCTTAAAATTAGATTAAGGCAGTATCGACACGACTATTTCAGAAAAAAAAAAACAATTTTTAACAATCTGTCCTTATTAAAAACAGAACAGGATCCTAGTTCGGTGAAAAGCTAGTGGCCTTTTGGGAACCATGAGCTAACTCGGGAAATTGTCTTTTTCTTACCAAAAAAGAGGATCTGTTAGCCGTGGCTATGCTATGACCTGAAATTTCTTATGTCCTTACCGCTTATTGTGTGGTAGTGATGATTTCATACGATCCCTACTCTATTTCAGAGCCCTTTTATGAGAAAATACGAAAGAATTAGAAGTCTTTTAAATTTCAAAAAGAACTCAACTTCACTGCGGCTCTAAAATGGTGCAAAATAGAAAAATATCGGAGATTCCTAAACAAACAACAACGATCGAGTGTTCGCATAAGAATTTGGGAGCATACAAAATTATAGAAGAGGTACGGGAACCCCTGTATTGCACAAAAAGCTGTTTGAATTTTGTGCTGGAAATGGATCACGCATGTACCTTCGGCTCCCAAAAAAAAAGTGGTGGATTGAATCAGTAAAACTACTGTGCTTATGGTTATGGTTTTAAACATATCCTTGGTTTAATATATCCTTGTGGATAATGAATCGTTGAAAAGATCATCATTCTTTTGTTTGCCTCCTGTCCATTAAGACGGTCACGAAGAGAAGGTGCAAGAGTGAACCTTTCATCCTCCTAATCGGCGATTCGCAAACGGGTTCAAATAGAGTCTTTTGAATTTACCTCGCCACCTCATTTTAGGCCTTCTTGTTAGCCCGGGCAGGTGTCTGTCGGAAGGTACGCGAACAATATGTTAAATCTATCCATTGTTCCACAATTTTAACATGACGCCCACTTTTTGAAAGCGTGGCAGTGTTTTGCAATCCGTCGAAAACGGACTAAAGATTTTACATACGCACTGTTGCACTTTCCCACTTATCAACACTATTTTTAGGAGCTATAGCAGCAATATCCCTCGGGTATCTTATCTTAGCAGCTTTTTCTTATTAAATCCATGGTATGGGTCTAATGTTTCAGTAATGGTTGGAACAGAAGCTCAATTCGAAATCTGACGTCTACTAAATTACAGCTTTTTTTAAGACTGGTTGTTCTTTAAACATGTTCTTCTAACACAGCTTTAACCTAAGTTCCAGGGCCTTTGCCGCCCTGCCCTGTACGCCCTGTACGTTAGAGGAGACAAAGAAGATAAGTTGTGCAGGTTTGGTGTTAAATCTAGGAGATTACAGGAAGTATGCAGCAAGAAAAAGAGACAAGCAAATAACATTTTCGTCCGCAGTTTGATGGAGTTGTGGAATGCTTACGTTACGTTTTAGTTGGTGGTTGCTACTATCCAATGGACCACTTAAAAACAAGTACTGGTCCATTGTTCTACCATACCAGACACCTTACATTAATATATTTAGTTTACCCGTCTTTCGAAGAAAGATGAGAAGGAGCTTCAGTGATGAAGAGCTTAGTTGTTCGGCGCTCACCACGTCAGCCCCAAAGATCCGCCAATTGATGCGAGCAAAGGCAGGACAACTACAGAGGAAGTGTTCCGCTGTATCGTCGTCCTCTCCCTAGGCAGGACAGGTAGTGGTTTCGCTCAAGCCTAACACATTCAAGTGTCTAGCTAAAGCTTGATGGCCGGTAAGGACGCCTACATGAAGTCTGGAATCGATTCTCCTGAGATATAGAAGAAAAGACGCTGACCCCTCGCAGATGTCCGGGCGTAGTCTTTTAGTCTGTTTGCACCCACCGCAGTCACGTCTCAATGGTAGACGTGACAACTGCGGGTCCTGAAAAAACTTCTTCTGTGCCTACTTTGGCAAGCTCATCAGAGATCTCATTTTCCTGAATACCCAGTGTGACCTGGGACGTAAACAAGATTCACTGCATCTAGCCTCCCGACTAAGTTCAATGAATGCTTGAGTTCGAGCACTAGGTAAGAGGACGCGGTAAGAGGGCTGAGAAAAGCATTTGGAGCGGCTTGGTTGTCACTGCAAACGCATATGCTTCTTAGGATAGCGAAAATCTCCGCTTGAAAGACAGATGCATATTTGCCTAAGGGGTAGTGGAGTCTAATGTTAGTGGAGTCTTTGCCGTTTTCGACAAAGACTCCAGCACCAGACCTCAATCCGATGACAATTTTACTATTGATTTCCTACAGATTTCCCATTGTGGGATGCTTATCAATAAGATTGTTGATGTCGATGAAATACAGATTAAGTACGTCGTATTGCGATTAGAAGCAGGTACACTGCAAACCTTATTATCCGCTTCGACGACACCGGAAATATCATGATTTGGGCTATTATCGACTCCAAGTCATCCATAAGCTGTTTCAAATCTTACAGCAACTCCGCTTGGGGTAAAAACCAAATTGTGCTTGCCTTCTGGTCATTATAAGATAAGCATGGTTAAAGAATCCGACGAGATACTCATAAAAGACCCAGAAGTTCCTTTTAAAGAACAAGAATATTTCCACCTACCTGCAGTCGGGGAAATCAATTGAGCTCCTTAAAGTTGGGAGTATATAGTTTTACTGGATAGAAAACTCTACAGATTAGGCAACCAAACTATAGGAAACGTACAGCTACAGCCGTTTTCTAAAAATTTCAGAATATGCCTTAGTCTAAAGAGGCATGACATCCATTTAAAGATATATAAACTCTATAAATGTAAAGAGCGAACCACAGCTTTGTCTTTAAGAAGATAAAATTTCTAGGTACATTTTATGCTAGCCTGGAAGCAATGATGCTATTTCCCAAAGTATAAAACATATGAGTAATAAATTATGTAAGAATTTTTTTGGCAATTTGAGTTTTTTCAGTTTTGGGCGATTTGTGTGTCGGCACATTGACACTGAGCCATTTTCTTATTATGACCGAAAGTGAGCAAAGCGATCTGTATTTAAACCAGTTTTCCAATTCGACCAAATGTTGAAGGTCAATCTCCAAGAACGACAGGAATGCACTGCTGATTATGGCCTCCACATTACAAAGCATGTTTCTTTTTACATTTCTAAAGTGTTGCATTAACACGAACCAGAATCTCCAAACATTTTTTGTGAATAAAACGACTCCTTGATTTTTTGAAAACCTTCTATCATTCCTCTCGTTACGGAAAACGATTGCCAAGGTCTAGGACTTCTTTTCCTGGAAAGCACTTAGGGAGACGATTTTTTAACTGATTTTTTTGAAAATGCTCTCAGGTCCTATATTTTTTTAGTGCTCAACCCCTAAAGTCTCTCTCTCTAGGCAAGAAAAGTTCCAATGTCAATTAGTCCAAGGTTTTGGTACTTTTCCTGAAGCAGCAGGGCTGACATTTTCACCTACCACTCTTGTATCCTACTGGCATTTGCTTTTGTTGCGTAGTTTTTTTCTGATGTATCGACCATAAAATTTCATAGGAAAATGTTGTATCCTTTCGCGCATTAAAACGAAAATCCTACTCTTTAAGCACAGAGAATTAATTTTAGTTTCCTTGCTTGTGTATGCTAGGAACTTCACAGCGCTAAGCGAACCATAGTCCAAATTATTTAGAAAGCATAATTACGTATTTTCAACCAAGGGACCAACTCCTCAAAGTGCTCGCATCAGTATGGCTCTAGTGGCGGCACTCAAGTAGTTTTATGTTGTACGTGAGCATTTACACACCCCTAACGATTACACATTAATTTTTATGTAAACTACTGCAAAGCCTTAGCATACACATGTAAAACGCAAACAACCATTCCGCACATATTGCGTTCGTGAACTGCAATTTAATTATAATTCACCATTAATCCGCGAAGCTGTTCAATTTACGGTCCGAATAAGTAAATATTTGTCAAAAGTAAATTTACTCCTTTCACAACCCCAGGGAATACAAATGGCCTCATTTCGAAAACTGTATCATGGCGCGCCCGGCCACAGGAGCCTATCGCAAAATCCATATGCCAGCCGGAGCGGACGCCTTTCTCCCGAGACAGACTATCCCGTGCTCCTTGTATCCGTAAAGCGGGCATCCTCGCCATTTATTCAGCACTACGTGCCCGGTAGGTTAAGTTTTAATAACCCCAAGGAATTTGCTAAGCAGAACACGTTGGGTGGCATAGAGAGAAGGCAACAAGGTTGGGAAACGCCCCCACCCCGCTCAGACTAAGATGATGTACAACTGCAGCATCGCAATTAGATGCTGAATCACTTGATTCGCGAAAGGAATAGGGTGGCACAGTCGAATCGACAATGGACCAAAAAGGTGAGCCACAGTTGTGTGCGGGAGCAAGTTTACACAGTTGCCAGCAAAGCCAATATTAAGTATAAATACTAGAAAATTCAGATGCAGGACCTCGGGGTATTTCTTCCTCGTTCTAAGGAAATTATGTGGTGCCGCAGTAGGGATGCCTGAAATTGTTCTAAAAATGCAAATAGGGTTTGCATAAATGCATAAAACGGCTGTAAAACGGCTTGCCTTCAAAAGGACCTTTGTGAACTCTGTCGACCGACAAAGGCTTCGTTGTCGGCGGCGCGGCCGGTGGCGGGGTTAAATTGGTACAGGGCAAGTGAGAGAATTATGTTGTACAAACTGAAGTTCAATTGAGACAAATTACAGTGCTTTGGGCGATGCGGTGAATAGAGTTCTAAACTTGGCAAAACTGTATGAGGAGAGATGAAGAAGTTCACCTTTGGTTGTGAAAAGACTTTGATTTAAAGAGGTGAAGAAGGCTAAGCTGGCATTTTGTGTTGAAAAATTCTTAGTAATTGACATTTTGGTTTCAAAGTTAAGAGGTTGCACCATATGCGGGAAGTAAAATCTCTTTGTCAAGGTGAAAGAAATATGAGGAGTGTCTTATTAGGATCTTCAGGTAATGGTCCTTTTCATGGAAGACGTTTGTGTTTTTTGAGACAAGCTCTTTAAAAAAACGATTTTGTCACGCGGCATATTTCAGCAGATCGTTTCTTCAACATACAATATTTTGAAGCGAAAAAGGTGTTTGTATAAGCAGGATTAAAAGGATCGATAACGTTGGATCCTTTCAATATCAAATATTCTCTTAAATGATGTCCCGGTTCCCAAACTTTTACATGTAACGTCACTGCTTAGAAAGGGCACTAACTAAAGATTTCCTTAGTCTAATCCAGAAGTTCCTTAGCTGCATTCTGCTTCGCACAATATTTTAGGGAATCAGCTGAAACATAGGTTCAAGTCTGCTGTAAGAGATGCGTTAAAAGCGCCTGTTAGGCTGACAGCTTCTGATTTGCTCTAAAATAATATCGTTCATGATCAAAGTGCTCAATAAAAAAGGATGTGTTTGAAGACTGTTGCAAGGGCCACTGAAGGATGACCTTTGCAATCGGTCCACGAAACTTTGTGTATGATCGGAAGAAAGGGTCCGAAACGCTCACAGATGTACAAGAGTTGGTAGAATCCTGGAAGATCTGCCAAAAATTGAGCATTAGGACCTTTTCAGCGGCTTACATTGCACTTGAAAAGTTTAGCTATTTTTCGAATGCAACTAGGTAACAGCGGCGGGTTTGCAGGAGGCAGCAAAGCTGCTAACATCTTCAAAGAAAACAACCTCCTAGACCTATTCCTAGTTCGCAATTGGCTTTGAGAAAAGAAGTATATTAAAGCAATGATAAGCAAGCGACATTGTGTCGATATTGACTTTTCTCTATTTGTGTCAGCAATAAGTCTTAACGCCCGTTCTTAAATCCAAATCAGGGGGTCAGCGCTGTTTTTGCTGCATCTGCCCAAACATGGCCGATGTACTTTAGCCGGGGGCGAATGTTTTGCCACATATAAAGTAGCAAGATCAGATGGGGTCAGAAATTTCTTGCACCCTTGCACCTTTTAAGCAGACTTTGACAGTTCACGGCATTCAATTGCCATTCATAGATAATGCTGTGTGGCGTGGTCTCGCTCCAACTTCAGGAAACAGTTTTGAGTTTTGGAAGCATTTTACTCAGCTCTGTTCAGAGGTCCTTATGAAAGGACCATCTGGAACATTGAAAGATATATAGAGGCAGAAAAAGCAACACTATCTCATATGGATGGACTGGAAATGTGCTGTTTTCGTCAACTCGGAAAGAGACCTGAGAAATGGGTTAGGCAGAAAAGCTTACTCGTTAGCTCATACGACACCCATTTAGGAAAAAAGATTGCGGAAAGCCAAAGCTGATTTTGGAATGTCCTTTTTGAATTTATACGAGTGCGAAAATAAATTTGTTGCATTGAGCATTCTCCCACTCAAGTACTGGCGGGGATATTGCGCTGTTTCTAAGGGTGGACGTGCCATAAAATGCGCTGCGAGGAGCTCAAAATTGTAAACGGAACTGACCGTTGGAATGTCATTACAGAACCAGGGAACGGATGAAGGATGAGGCACAACTTTCCACACTTTTGACAAAACACCCAAAGATCTTACCACTTGTTGGCAATGTAAGGCTTTTTGCCTCAACTTGTGGCCTTACATAAACTTCAAACAATGAATGTGATGATTTGAAATCGTTTCTGGGTTATGTGAAGTGGGGTTGGTGTTGTAAGACCAAGAACAAGACGGCTTAATATTAAGTTCTCTTTCACCTTGATACTCTTATCCTTGTTTTAGGGATCGCACGCCTAGGTGGATGATGTTGTTCCTCATACCATCGGCGGCCGATATAAAGCTCTGTTGTTGAGTAGGCAAAGTAACCGTGAAAACTTCTGGAAAATAGTTTTAATGTCCTTCATCATGTCGTCAGAAGTCAGGTCCATTGGCAGTTATTCTTTTAAAAATACCAAATTTTAAGGAATTTAAAGCTTCACCAGAAAATTGAAATTTCTCGTTCTTAATGTAAAAGCAACTCAACCGACTTTATTCACTTTCAATTAAAACGTAAAAGGGATGGAGAATTTAAACCGGCAAACCATCTAACTAAACCGGGCCGATGAAGCGTTCTATGAACTTAACGGATGGATGTATGACAAGGAGTTAAAGCCTTATTAGCTGGAAAATATATAACAAACATTTTCCATAAACCTTCTGGATCCAGTGACATCAAGTCTCAAATAGACGTCAAAAGGCTGGCAAATAATATTTTTCTTTAATTAAAATCCTCAGACTCCTCCACCATCAGATGCACTCCAAGCAAGCCTTTTAGGACCGCTCTTCCTGTGATGGGTGAATGGCATAAACAATAACGCAGCAAAATTACGTCTCTTTTTTTTTAGCTAGTTTCTACTATAAGCAAGAAAACTGAAAGGCAGAAACTATGACTCGCTCCGGAAGCAAGGCAAGTCGCTCTTCGTTGATCGTTTCACAAAAATTAATTACCATTCCCCCTGACAGTGATGTGATGGCCGGAACGATGAAAAATCCTATACATCCCCTCCTTGGTGACATGTTCATCGTGAGGCACAGCGATTGGGGAGGGTGGCACATAATGCTGCACCATTAAAAGGAAATAACAAGAAGAAAGATTGAGAATGTAAAAATATCACAAAGAAATGCTTTGCTCTCCGGCTTTGAGAAAGGAGCGATAACACTGCGGCAGGATGTGGTGGTTGTGATGCGAGACACACAGTTCATTGCCATCGAGAATGGATTTTTAAACTCCATTTAATGGCGGGTCACAGACTTTACGAGGAAGCAGCTTAATTATAAGTCGTTTTGTGGGCTTAGTATTGTCTATTACTGGGATACACAATGGGCCACTCGGTGAGCCCGCCTTTTGACGTCGTTAACAGTAGTTCATGGAGGATAAAGCCTCCTAATTGTACACGGAGACTGGAGTCCTTTTCCTGGAAGCGAGGTTAAATGAAACTTGCACTCTGACCTATATTCCTTGCACCTTTCCTATGAAGCGCAAAACAAAGGACACTCTTTATAAGGGTGGCCGCACAGTTTTTATTCTGCATTGAAAATGCAGCAAAAATCATCCTGGAGACGGGAGTGAGAGTGTGATGTGGAGAGCACCAAGGATCCATTTCAAGCGTTGAATTGAATTTCGCAAACTTGCCTCGTATATCTATTGTTGCCACCGAAGCGTAATGGGATCCGTCCGGCATGTGTCACCGCACGCACAAAGAACCCTGCCGAACGGACTGTTGCCGATTGCAGATGACCAAGAGTGACAAGAGTATGCGGAGGACGAAATGTTTTTTCAAAACTCCAACTGTGAATAAAGCTGCACTGCCGTCAGTGTCCTTTTGGAGATATCTCATGGCTTCCGGCTTATTTTTTATTCATTTCCTTGCGGACGCCCGTCGTTCTTTAGTTTCTGCTTTAATTTTAAAAGTTTACCATTTGTGACGACCATTATCAGTGGGATCTACTGCAAACGTGGGTGCCGCCAGGACAAAGGGTTGAATGATAAACTCATATCCATCCCGGTATATGCTCACTAATTTTGTAGAGAACGCCGTTTGGTCGGTGTCCCACGAACTCGTTGAAAGGGAATCAACAGACAGTGGAACTGGTGTGTTCAAAGGGATAAATCCAAATTAATGTGAACCGTCGACGAGCTTGCCTCCTGTTGTAGGAAGATGTCATTTTATCATTTTTGTTTTTTCTAGACAAATTACAGCTGCTTACATCGGCGACATTTGTTGGCAAAAAAGTGAACAAAAGAAACGAGCAGTTGGGGGGTTTGCTAGGGCGCCGGTATAAGGAAGGGTTCTTTTTTTTTTCTGTGTGTGGATGTGGGGTCCCGGTATGTGTGTGCGCACCACTAAGCCATAATGACAGTTTGATTGACTGTTATTGAAGAACAGATAAATATAATGAAACTGATACCGGAATTTGGGGTTCGTGAAGTTATTTAAGCAAATGGGGGAAGCAGCGAGGAGTATAAAAGTTTACCCAAGGCCAATAGTATTTTGCTTTGCCACTTGGAGTTTAGTTGTAAGGAGGTCAGGATTGATGGGCTTCGATTATATGTAAGGGCGCATGGAAAAGGAAATTAATTGGAATCGAGTGGGTATTCTCAACAAATGACCAAACACGTATTCATTGGAAAAAGAAGCTTTCACGTTGAAGAAACGTTTCTATAGGGACCATAAAAATGAGCTTTCCAAAGAAGCCTTCGTCCTTTGCTTTGATATTTATGTGTCATTCTATCTAGGACCTACAATAGGTTTCAAAAAATGCTCTTTATGAAATGCTTTTTATGCTCTATATGATCGCGACTAAGTGCAAGGTCAGCAGCTGCAAGGTACAACGTTAAAATCTAAAGCAAACTCATTCTAGAAGTCTTCTGTGACTCCTTTTTATAAAAAAATTAAGAAAAGGAAAAGAAAAGACTAGGAACTTGTTGAAATAGTTCGAACTAAGAGAACGGAAATCTAAAATTTATACAAAGGCGATTCGTACTGACAAAAAAGCTACGAATTTTCGCATAAGATTTTGTAATTGGAGGTAGAATGAGGCAAGATGACGATCTGCATTAAGGCGCTCATAGCCCCGTCCAAAGGAGAAAGATGATCATAATACCAAGGCTTAGTTTAACGGGCTCTTGGACAAAAGGTATATGAGTAGTTTTGTATCTTTGACGACATCAAAGTCATCTAGGGCAATCAAGCTTGGAAGAGAAAGGTGGAATTAGAGCTAGCTGCGGTCGGGATATCGGCTAAGTATATAAGTGAAAGTATCCTCGGCACTACCGAAAATTAACAACTTGGTTAGAAAATGTTTTTCCGGACAAAACAGGAAGCACACAAAGTGTACCTGCAAAGAGCGATCGCTAGTCCAAAAAAACAGAACTAGAAACGGGAATACGGGCTTACCAAGAGAGGAATTGCTTTATCCAAAAAAGAAAGTGTGACAGAACAAGAATTGAATTGAATGTAGACTAGAACGCGAGTATAATCCCCACTTGTACTGCGACCTAAAAGATCTATTGTACCCCTTTTCTTTCATCTAGGTTTTTAGGACTTTCTTCCCAAACTTCACAGAGCAAAAAGGGCACGCGGTTGAAGAGAGAGAGATGTTATAACAGGAACGGTGCAAGTAAGTTTTACAGGCTAAAAAAACCTATTAAGGGTACAAAGTTTGAGCTGAAGCGCGAACAAGGTAGTACTGAAAAAGAATCACAGTCGAAGCTAAGGTAAACCATTTTTACTGACTTTGTAACAGTGCCGACGAGCAGTGACCGAATTCCGCTGTCAGACAGAGTTAACCATTCCGCCTTTTATCCAGATTGAAGAATGTGTGTCTAAGTTAAATTGAAATAAAGCTGTAGGACTTGACGGGCAGCGTAACTTCCAAACTTTTAATAGAAACTGGTGATAGTTTCGACAAAAGCATTTTTGCCCAATCATCAAGAAAGAAGATAAGCCCTCTTAACAGAGCTTACCTACTTCAAAAACAAGATTACTTCTGCTGCGGTGTGCCATTTGTTAACAATCGGATAAATCCATGTAAGTCTGGTAAGTCTGGGCTTAGGCCAGGAAAGTCGGCTTTGTATGAATTCAGGCAACAATACCGGTACTGAGCTCAAGCAAAGTATATTTGTTGCCGCTGCCTCTGAATACTGATTGCCATATCTCTCCATCGAGTTACTCGAAAGTCCATTTATGGACCAACATGTACTTTGTCAAAGGTGGATAAGGATCCTTAAAGTTGGTCCCGTCTGTGCAAATGTGCAGAGTAGCAAGATGCTAGTTTAAGACATATAAAATGCTTGTAAGGCTTTTTGAAAATATTTAAAGAAACTATGAAGGTAGTCTCCACCCCATTTGGTGTTTCGCAAACATATAGAGTACAGGAGAATGGTATACACTGAACTTTACGGTCTGTACCACGACAGCGATGTTATTAGAAGAGTATTGATTTATCTAGACAGATGGATACTAATGCCCGACCCAGAAAAACTTTGAGAAAACCCCCAAGGGTGCAATAGAAAAAGAGTGGACAATATATAGAAAGAAGTTGAAGCAAGCTTAGACACGGAGCTGGCTTCCATAGCTTTTTGATTGAGACCCACTTCTACCCGAACGGTAGAACCTTTCAGTTAGTTAGGAAGAGGAAAAGGGTATTGTAATTCCTCAAGATATAATGGAGATTGTAAGTCCATAACTAGGAAAGTCATGTTGCCACCTATACTTGCTTAAGACCAGTCATGTTTGTCTGGTACTGAAAAAAGTACTGAAGAACATGCTTAAACATTTTAATTTAAATGAATTGTTTAAATAAGGAACTAAATAGTTAATTATTTATCCTTTATTTAGACTTTTCATTGATCCCGTAATTTTTATTAATTTCAGCACTCTCTCTTCAAACAAAAGAAAAATAATAAAAAATTTCAGCCCAACCCAACTTGGCATAATCATTAAGCCAATCAAATTTGTAAGGTTCACTCGTAAAATCAAGACAATGTGCCAATGAATTAAGCATCCTTGTTCGCTCATAACAAATGCCAAGAAGCTGTTGCCATTTTTAGCAGCCCGGCCGAAACTCACGCCCACCACACCGCATAACTAGCACTTTGTCTGCCTTAGTTTTTATCTGTGTAAACATAGCTTTTAATTAAAATTAATTGCAACGCGACTTTTATCTTGTGGCACGATAGCTAACCACATTACAATCCTTGTCCTCGTTCCTTCCAAATAAATACAAACGCAGACTACGAAAATACTTGCAACTATACAGCAACAACCACAACAACAACGACGATGGTACGAAAGCATTAAAATTCAAATGAAAACTGAATTTTAACTGCACTACGCTGGGAGAGCATTACATGTACATATATAAATACGCCAGGACACACTTCTCCGAAAAAAAGAATGAAAATAAACCAAGGACAACGATAAAATGTCGACGCGGATGGGATGTCAAGCAGCAGAGCCACTACAAGAAGAAGCAAAAGCAGAAGCAGCAACCGCCACTTAAAATGCGTGTACAATTGTCCTTTTTAATATCCTTGAATATTTTATGCAATCCACGGCCAGCGGCGGAGATGAGCTCCAGCTCCTTCCTTCCTCTATCCCTTTCAGTAGCTTTTTCGTTTTTCGTAGCTTCAGTCATTTTTCTTAAAAAAAAAATATGAAAAAAATAAGCGAAAAACTTTTGGGTACAAGTTTGCCTTTGTATTTGTTCAACTCGTCCTCGCGTGCCTTTGTTGGGTAATATTATTTATGTCCTTTCTCTCTGGTGCGAAAAATGCTTTCGGTAGAAGTTTTCTACGTTTTTCCTTTTTTTCCTGATGGGGAATAACATTTTGGATTAATTAGGTGGGACAGCTAGGACCCGCCGGGCACAAGTCGATTGTTGTTGTGCAATTAAGGAGACATCGTCCGAAATAAAAGCTAATTAGTGAAAAGGACGAGAATCATAACTTTGAGTGGATTTTAAATTGATTGTTTCAAATTTAAAACTTGTGCTCGTGATGCTACAAAAATAGCAAGACAAATCGGATCATGGCCAAGATGACATCTGCTTCAACGACACCATTACTTTTGACCATCAGGAACCCCCCGAGGATTGTGTTCCTAACGAGAAAGGCCATGAGAATCCAATATGAATATATGACGATGGAGTGAGAATCTCTGCTTTCGGTCAAACGTTGCAAGTGGGTGCTGGGCCGGATGTCCGGGTTTTTATCCTCTTTTCCGAAATCAATTGTCGACGGGGACTCTCTTCTTCTGGTCCATATGGTGTCGTATGTGCTTTCACACACATCCTTCACGTGCTGTTTCCATTTACCTTCTACGATTTTTTTCCCTCGGAGATGAAAGGGTTAAGGACTAAAATCATCTTAAATCGGGATTGTATTTGCAGATGTTTATTTTACAAAAGAGTTTCATATAAAAGTTGAGAGATGATTTCTCTGGCAGCCTTCTTACGGATGACAGTCGACTTTTTGATTTGTTTGTTCCTGGCAAAATACACTTTTTTTCTCCCACCATTATAGAGCATTACTATAAACGAAACAAAGTTATTTTGTGGAAGGAATAGCAACATCTTCCTGAAGCTTTCTTTTTTGCTTCCTTTCAATCATTCATTTCGTCCTTTTTTTGTACTCTTGGCCAACTTGTTAGCAGAAAGCCAACAATCTTTCCTCTGAAATGCATTTCCAGTTGCTTTCTTTTTTGTTCAGCCTTAATTACTTCCTTTTGAAGAAAAATGAAGACACAAACTGTTGCTGCGTTGCGCCAGTATGGTGGCATTCCTTCTTGTGAATTTGTGTGTTTCTTTTTTTCACGAGGATTCGTTCCCGCAGAGGTATTAAAGTAATTGTCTTGCCGTTAGACTGCGATGGTTTCGAACGATGAGGTGGATGATCTGCTTTTTTTGTCGCCATATCCTTTTACAATCCTACTTCAAACAAAGTAACTGTCGTAGAAAGAAGGGAATTAAAAGCCAGAAAAAAAGTTTCTTCTTCTGGATGATTGTTTTTGTTTTTTTATTCATAATTTTATCAGAGATAAGTTAGGCAGGGAACAGAAAGGAAATAAAAATGGGGATAATAATAATTGAAGCCAATTTCTCGTAATGACACTTGGATATGGGAAAAATTCGGGAAAATTCCAGTGAAGCTATCACATACATTTACCGGTCACTCCCAAAATGCAAAAAGGACCTCGTAGAATTACGTCGTTGGACGTTCGTCCGTCCGTCCGCACCTAACTTTTGAACCGTGAGTCGTAGAAAGGTGAAAATTAGTACACTTATAAAGTCCATGAAAAAAATGAGAGCGCACTTTTTTTTATACACATATAATAGTTTAACTGTGGGGTGCCGTGGCAAAGTGGTTAGTGTGTGTGCTAACTACGCCGGAGATCTGGGTTCGAATCCCGCCATCGTCACCTGAAAAAAAAGACTTGTTCTTTTTCACGGTCCTCACCTCCGGGAGGGTCTGACAAGCCCTCCGAGAGTATCATTTGTCTTGAAAAACTTCTCAAAGTGCCGTTCGGATTTGGCAAAATATTTTAGGTCCCCTTGTATGTAAAGAAATTAACACACCAGCATACATTGTTGAGAAGTTGGCCCTGGTTCACCTCGAGCTGTTGCGCCACTCTACTTTTCTTTTTTAATAGTTTAACTATAGTTTGAATTTTGGTGGTAGAAAGATATTGTTTTGGCTCTTATCTCGAATGGTTTTGAAAAAAAATTAAAACATACACTACCAAAAATATTTGTTTTTTTTTTTATAACAAGTTCAAATTTTAAGAGAATATTGAAAAGTTTTTGAGAAATTAGGAATTGAAAATGTGTGCCTTAACTTATAACTTTTAAATTACTTTTTTAAAAGCTGATATTGGGCAAAAATATAATTTCAAAATCGCAGCTTAAGCTAAGGATAAAAAAGATTTTGGTTAAACTTTTAAGAACTGCGGTGTTGAAGTGTTTTCGTAACTAAATAGCAAAAAAAAAAAAATTTTCCCTCCACTATCTTCGATGCTATATGGCCAAACGATTTGAAAAAATTTAGACAAATTAAAAAAATTTATGCGATTTTCGGAAATAATATAGAAGTTTTTCAATATTTAGCTGATTCTGAGAAAAGCTCAATATCTTTAAAAACATTTTGAAAATTATCTTCCAAAATATTCTGGTATCTTAACGATTATTACCAAATTATAATGAAATTTGGTCTGTAAATAAAACGTATAAAGGTAATTCTACAATTTTCAAGATACCCTTTGAGAGTAACATGAGAGTTGAACTCACAGAACAAGAATCAAATATGCTCTCATAATGGGAGCTTACGTCTTTTTTACTCTGGTAGCCTTTTACCCTTCTTATAAGAGTACTATGAGAGTAAAATTCAATTTAATCAAAAAAAATTATGTTCTAAGAGTATTCAAGAGTCTAACGAGAGTCTTATAAGAGATTTTTCTAGATTTGTAGAGCACATCTCTCGAGAGTATGTTTGTTGGGTGCCCTTATGCAGCTCAGTATTTCGCAAGATTCCAGGACACCCAAAGTTTGACCTTGAAGCGAACCTTACATGCATAATAGCTGATGTGACCCTGCGTCTTTTACCCCGTGATCTTAATCCCATCATGAATCAGCTCCCTTCAATCCCTCCGACCGGACGCATTCGACTGGCTAAATTAAGTGCGCTGCACACATTTTTGACGCTTGCGACATTTTAACATTTCTCAGCCATTTTTCAGCGGATTTGACTGTTGTAAGCACCAGATATGTATCTGCAAGAGCTCGTATACAACTTGTATATAGCTGTGCGGGTCTTTACCATTCCTTTGAAAAGTGCCACATTTTGTGTCAAAATCGACACCCATCCCAACCGAACTGTTTTCTGAAATTTAAATCTAAGCTTAGCCCTTAATTTTGCAGTTTTTTTTTTAAATCTTTTTGTCTGGTTGCTTTCTTAAGATCACCTAGCCATGCTCCTCGACCTAGCCATGCTCCCTTATATCGTATTTCAACTCAAAAAATCTTGAATTGTTTTTGAGTCCGGTAAAAAAAAATTAATCAACTTCATTTCGGCTACATAAAAAAGGACTCAGCTGCAATTTACAACCTTTGAACAATTAAACTTTCACTTTGAAAAACTTTAAACTAAATGCAGTCGTCTGAAGGACTACATGGGTTGACGCCCCTTTAATATTGTAATGACATCAAATTCAGTTTATCACCGTAGTATACTACACTTATCACTAAAAGGACTCCCGAAAGTCTGAATAGCGCAATGCGAGCCTTCTCTTGCTCTTGAATTAAAAAAAATATTAAAAGTTATGAACCAAAAAATGGTTTACAAAAAAGTTTTCGAATCCCGTTGCAATTTTGTCGTCACAAAACCTTTCAAACAACACCTCAGACTTGCGTTCAACAGCAAGCTGTTGAGAACAAAGGAACCACTTTGCAGCATAAAATATTAAAAAAGAAAACTTTAATTTGTTTCCCACAAACACCAATCTAAGGCAACACAATACATGTTTCCGTTTTAAGTAGAAGACAATTTGTTCTGACAGATCGTCCCCAAGCACACACATATACGTGCAAGAAAACAAAGATATACCTACTTCCCTGTAGTCCTCTCAACAGGAAACCGGAAATTAAACCAATCCTGCCTTGTTTGATATTAAATTTATTCTGCTTGTACGTTATTGCATTATAACGCCCCTTCCCCCCCTGCCCTATTTACCAAAAAAAGGCATCATCCTCAACGTGTGTCCACAAAATTTCCTTAGAATACCCAGCATATGGTATCATTGTCCTTCACGAAGGAGTAGTATACGTTTCTTTTTTGTTGCTGCCCGATTGTTTTCCTTTAAAACTAAACCCCAGCCGGATTCACACAGCGCCACCAGGAGGACGTGTGATATCGTTATCCTTGCACAAGCACATACTACACAACACACTCATCTCGTATGCGGTATGCCACAGGATACATGCTAAGGACAAATTAAATTTGTAACACTTTATTATCGTTTTCATAGCGGTAAACGGACAAGCCATATCCCCAGACCCAGATCTTTGGAAAGCTTTCCCACTCCACGGCCAAAGCATAAGTGTATGCGGAAGGAAGTCTCTCCAGCACAAAAAGTGAAAAGGAAGGATACGTGATTGGATCATAAGTTAATTGGGTAATTTTCGGGTGGTGTTGGTGGTGATGGAAATGGTGTTAATTTTCCTTCAACTCCATCTCTCGCTCTCTGCAGAGCTGCTTAAGTTTCCGGTGGGACCAAGTGTTGAATATAGTGATATTCGAGAAGTAGTTTTCATGTTGGGTAACCATGTTCTCCGGATGGTAATTAAATTCTGCTTCACATTGTAATCATGCCAAAAGGGGATTACGTCGAACGATACACGAAGTCTTATGCAAATTTTATGTTAGTCACCACTCAGATAAAAATAATCCGTGTTGCAGTTGGCATGACATTCAACCCCCCTTGGCATAAATTTGTTCTTTTCCAGATGTTGCCTGCCGCCTAAGTGTTGCCTTACTTGCTCACTACCAAACACACACAAGCCCACTCTCACTATCACCCCACCATAATATCATTCTTAAAGGATGCTTTAAATTTTCCTTTAATGGTCTGACAGTTTATCTGACTCTTGTTCCCTGCGTGTATCTTTCTATTTCGGGCAAATTGAATTTTAGTCCTTGTGGTGGCACTGGGAACAGATTTGCCAAATGATAGATGCTGCCTCCAGGCATTGGATGTCATTGTCCCTTTAAATGGAAAGCTCCATTCGAACTGTAACCCGAGTAAAAAATATCCCATTTGCTGGACTCTGCCAACAAAAAAAAAAATCTATCCTGTGTGCTGATTTCGATATTGACGCATCCTGCCTGGGGAGAACACATCAAATGTACGCCTTAAGGTAAAGCGTCATGTGTGTAGGTGATTTGGACACAGAACTTTAGAAAAAAAAAATGGTTGGTCCCCTTTCAACGTGTAAGTCCCAAATTTGTCACCCCTGCTCAGATTCTATTCAAACCACATACGAGTGTGTTGGAAAAATGAGGCTAAATGGAACACATGTCAGGCGAAAGAATGTTAATTAGGTTTTCTTTCTAATCTCCGTTATACCGCAACTGTGTGCGCTGTGAATTTTAATTAAAAAAAAAATGAAATTGCTGAAAAAACCTGGTTAAACGTCAAAAGCGAAAGACGCTGATGAATGAATGGAGACCTAGAAACCGGAAAAAAAGTCTTCTTTGAAAGATGCTTGAACCTTTCACGTTGCCATAGTAGAAGAACCGAGGAAAACCCATAGGTATATGTAGTTTTTGGCATCTAATTTTAATTAAAATATTTAATTATAGCATCCAGTGAGAAAACTTCTTTTTGCAGGTAAACAACTTCTAAAAAGATGAATCTTATATCTTAGAGACGAAAAGCCATACGAGGAATATTATTTTTAGGGTTGATAAAGTATTCGGAGGATCAGGAAACCAGATGTGGAAACAGGTAACCGACTTCTTGTGGTTTCCTGCAAAAAAATTCTTTTCAAATTCAGGTCTTTGTAAACCATTCTAATTAATTTTCTACTTTTGTATCGAAACTAAAAAAAAGTGGTTCTTAAACAAACAATTCGTCTGGACAAATGCTTTCGAT
This sequence comes from Neoascia interrupta, assembly GCA_947623515.1. NCBI lineage: Eukaryota > Metazoa > Arthropoda > Insecta > Diptera > Syrphidae > Neoascia > Neoascia interrupta. Next base: position 215,395,950 of record OX392463.1, on the reverse strand, counting down.
AGTCTATAGAAAAGTAATACTTTAATATTCGGTTTTTTAACTCAAGACTCATTCCGATAGAGGGTGACTTCGGTTTTGACGGCTATTGTAACCTTAAAAGATCTTAAATGTGGAGGGTTAGGTAGAGTTTCCAGATTAAGGTCATCTATTTTCTTTGGAGGTTAAAGATGAAGTGTAAACCCTAAACTAATGTTTAACATTTATTATTTACATCAACGGTGCGTGTTGTCACTGTATGACTGTTGAGTCAGAAGTATTGAATTTTTAAAAAAATAATTTTTAAGAGTCAAGTGTTGACCTTTGTCATTGAATTGAAAGTCCAAAAAAAAAAAATTAGGACTGAGCTTTTCAGACGTGTTTCCGTCGCTATGGCGCAGAACTAGAAGACATGAAAGTAAGTTTTTGTAATAAAAAGTAGGCGGGTAATGTGGACCCCTATATTTAATTTTTTTTAAGGAAGAAAGAGAGTAAGAAAATGGTTTTTGTTACTTTAAGTTTATTCTCTTAATGTCCGGACGCCCATATCACTGGGAAATACTTCACAGAACACCTATTCTTAAATAGGTGGAGAAGGTAGCAAAACACGTGAAAAAAAAAAACAAGGAGGGCAGGCAAATTAACTTTTGTGTGAATGGATTTTTTACGCATTTTTGAAAACTTCGAAAAAAGACCGTCAAGTATGAAGACCTACGAGGAGCGGTCCGTCGGCTTTTGTTGTAGGTGAGGCTTACCTTTCTTGTATCCTTTTTTGTAGTGGAGTCTAATGTTTTTATATTGGGTGATTAGTCTTGTCACTTAGAAAGGATAGCATTTAACTTTTCCCTAAATTTTTTTTATATTTTTTTCTTGAAAATGAACATTTAAGATTATTGTTTTTTCTAAGCTTTTGTGTTTGTTAACGTGTCTGTGTTGAATTTGGTTGATGTAAATAAGTTACGATATATACACATACTTGCTAACAGCATCTTTTTAGTCAGTCAACTAAAGTGCTTTCAAGCTCATCTAAAAAACCATAAAATATTTTCTGATTCAATTTTTTTTAATTTTAAAAGATGGACTACGTTCGGTATTTATTTCAAATTTTCGCCTCTTGCCGTTTCGAAAATAGAGTGAAGGATATATTTTTTTGGCCTTTTTTACCATTTTTAAAATTTTAAATTCAGAAAACAGCAACTTAGATTTTTTATACCCGACCCAGGGTATATTGAGTTTGATTTATAGTTTGTAACGCAGTGAAATAATCACCGTAGAACCCTAAGACCTTTTAGAGATATGAATGGGACCGACAGGAGAATCGATTAAGCCATGTCCGTCCGTCCGTAAGACAGGAGGACGGACATGGCTTACCCACTGCTGCAGTTTCCCACTTGTTTTTTTTTTTCAATTTTACAACCTGTTGCAATCCATTTGCCACTTCTCTTAAATTCTGCGGCCATTTATATCTGAAAAAACGGTAAAATATTTTGTATTCTATTTCGTATTTGTTTAAATCGGTTAAAAGCTTGAGCTTGAAAACGGCAATTTTGAGGCTGTTTAAATGCAGTGAGCTTGCGTTGTAAATCCTGCATTCTTCGTTTAATAGCGTTTAAAAAAAAATCGGGTTCGAAAATCTTTTTACGTTTTTGAGTCAAATCTTCGAGATCTTTGAATATTCGAAGTTTGCTTTAGTTTTTCATAATAATTTTTCTCAGAAGATGGACTATGCCCGTTTTTATTTCAAAGTCATACTTTATACCGTTTAGGAGATAGAGGGGGAGACATACCTTCTTTTGACTTTTTTTTATGATTTTTAAATATTTAAATCCATTTAACAACTGCTTCGAAATTTTTTCAGTTCCCGTTAGACTTTTTTCCAAAAAAGCGCAACTACCTGCATTGTCTTTTTTGGTCTATGCCCGTTATTTATTTCAAAGTCATACTTTATACCGTTTAGGGGATAGAAGGGGGACTTTTGACTTTTTTTTTTATTATTTTCAAATACTTAAATTCACTAAACAACTGCTTTGATATTTTTTCAGTTCTCGTTAGACTTTTTTCTAAAAGCGCATCTACCTCTATGGATGTCTTTTCATATTCTATGGCCACCGGTTTTTGAGTAATCTGTAACTATAAAACAAGTTTTTTTTTATTTCGTTTTCGAAATAGGCTTCCAAATACTAAGGTTAAAAATGGCAATTTCAAAAGCGGAAGCCAGAGCCTCTTGTCGAAAGAAAATGTGGACTGTAGTCTGATGAGCTGTTTGAGGTCTTAAAGGAAATTATTCTCTTTTCTGATGTTAAACAATTTGTCAGATTAAATTGGTTCCAGTCCTCTCTCTCCGAAAATGTTATATGTGTGTGGCCTGTCAAATTCGAGCAAAGATGGAAACTTATTCGTTAGAATCGGCAGGGGCGGATTAAGGTAAAGTGCACATTTTTCCGACCTCCGGGGAACATATGCATACCAAAAAATACACCTAAAAAACGTGGCTAAAATTTTGTGGGAGGACCCATTAATTAATTTTATGATTTTCTAAGGGGTCACGTCCAATGGGGCGCGCATTTTGGTTTTATTTTTTGTTTTTCGATGTAATATTTTTGGCTTTGACATAGTTTTAACTTTTCCCGACTATTTTCCAACAATTTTTCTGGCGACTATAATTTCACCCTTATGAATAAAGGAAGCCTGTCAGTGGGCGAGTTTCCAAAACTTTACGCTTGTACTACTTCGGGACCTCAAAAATCCAGACAGTCTGAAACTATATATCAGACTGTCTACCTCGCAACTTAAGGCCTTTCAAAAAATGAGGCACAAAAACAGGCGGACGGACGGATATGGCTTTTAGACTCGCAATTCCGTCTCGATAATGTATATATACGGTCTTGGGGCTCTGCCATAAACGCTATAGTCTTAAAGACCCTTTATCGGACTCATTAGATGGTCAAAAAAAAACTCCTGTCTTACATGACATATGCCCAAGACCGAAAAGAAAACTTTTGTCTATTCGATAATCCAGAAAAATCAAAAGGTTTTCCAGGAAATAAAAAAAATATTGAAAATGTTTGCCGTTTACAATGTAAAATTGTATTTTTATATGTAAAAATTTAGCTATTGATTATTTTGCTTTTAATCTGTATTTTCAATTTGCCGCCCCCCAAAATATGCCGCTCTGGGCCCAGGCCCAACTGGACCCTAGGCCCAATATGTCCCTGAGAATCGGATCGCTTACAAGTAGCTCAAATTAAGCTATTGCTTTTGCACTGACCCAAATCCAGCAATCTTAGGTGCAGGAAGGCTAAGCAAACCACAGTACGGATTGGTTATCCTTGGACCAACGCAAATTTTTTGAAAACGTTTTCTTTTTGATTGTTTTTCACCATAACAGTATGATTATTGGATTCGGATTTTATCATGATCAAATAAAAAATTTAAGGGCTATACATTGCACCATACAAATATATCCATGACAAACAGTGAACTCAAAAAATTTTTACAATTGGACCAACAAATCGCTCATATTACAAAGCAATTTAAAGTTGAGAAACTGTTTGAACGCCCTGCGTTCATTCCTCAATAAAATTTTTATTTTGCTTTTTCAACAAATATTGCTTGTCCCATCGCTAAAATATTGTTAAGCTATTCCATTCCTAATAGGATTAGCCGAGATTGGTTTTATTATCTTCCAAGGGAAACCATAGAATTATTTATGTTGCTTTTTTCGCCCCAATTCAATTGTTGGTTTACAACACCAAATTCATTTTAATCATTTCAAGTGACGGCTTCGCTATAAAAATAAAACTTTCTCTCTCATTTATTATGGCTTTTCAGAAACTATATAACTTTTGCTAAAAAGGACCCCAGCCAAATGACCGATTTGTTTGCGTCTATAAAATATCAACCATAAAACTGTCACTTAGAAGGCATTATATTGACGGGAAGCAATGGTTGTAATACACAAAAGACGCGCGCTTATCGCAGGAGAACATACGACGAAAGCGTAAGGACACGCAGTACATATCGTAAAGTGCTTATAAGTTGGTTTTGTTGTAAACTTCACATGACGTGTTTGTTTATGAAAAGGAGTATAGAAAAATTATTTCGGATACAAAGCACTAACGCAAAAAAAAAACAATAAATTAGAAATTATTGCTTTTCGTACAAGGCGCGTATTTAAGGTTTATGGACTCAGAAGTTACACTTTTTTCACGACCTTCGCCATTATCGTGATCTATAAAGGAACTGCATAAAAACAATGAAATGCGAGTAAAACTTGATCGAATAGAAATGCTAAGAGAGAAGGAGTCAATGCAGAATTTTACCCAATTTTTTATTAGTATGAAAAAAAACGCCCAAATTTTTTTCTTTATTCTTATTATTCTTTTTCCTATTCTTATTCTTATTCTTCTTATTTTTGTTTTTTATTCTTTAAATAAATAAAATAATTTTAGGTATTATTTTCGCAATCTTAGTAAGACTCTAGCACAAGCGAGAAGACCTTATCTGGTGGATTTTTTTTTACACATCAAGGCTGTATCCACCATAAAACTGCAATTAGCGGGAGACGATTAAAAATAAATCCTCGAGTGTTTCCACTGGACAAAATGAAGACTAACACGCGCACTCATTGCTGTCATTTTGGCACTAAACGACGACGACATTTCACAGGAGCGAAAAAGTTTTCGTTTCAAAAATTCCTATAAAAAACAAATTTGTGACCGATCTGCCATACGCCAACCAGTTAAATTTCCTTTTTCGAGTCTCAAAGTGTTATAAAGGTGTGCGGAAAGGGTTAATGTGGCATAAAAAGCTTCTTCAAATGGTGAATGAGTTTTATGAGAGAATTTAATTTTTATTACTTACGGAGAGGATATAAATTTTGCGTTGAAAATCTTATGATTTTAAAATTAGTTGAGGAATTATGTTAATCTTTCTTAGCTAAGCAAGGCAGCGCTATAGAGACCTGTAGTCGAAGATCTTGGAGCTTATACTTTTGAAACTCCTTTGTCTTAAAAAACCATTATATGCAAATTCGTGGTTTGATTGACTGGGATAAAGTTAGTTTTATTAGTTATCCACTTTTTTACAGGCATTAAAGGGCCACTGCATTTCTTTCATATTTTATCGTTCCATTTTTTGTAGAATGAAGATATTTGTCCGTATAATGGAGGCCAAAAAACAAAATGAGCCCTGTATTCTTGTTCCTCAACAAGGAATAAAAAGAGCAGACTTGGTGGCTCTTACAAAAAAAAGCAATTTTTTTTTTGCTTGGTAGCTTTTTTCTGGATTTGGTAGTTTTTCCTTCCTAACGAAATTAGCATGGTCACAAAGCATTTATAGAAGTAAAGACTGGGAACACTGTTAAACAGCTAAGCACATACTAACAGCTTAGGAAAACTAAATGATACCTTAAACGCCTTGACGGGTTCTTAATTTTCCTTCAATACGCACTGTGCAAACTTGTGCATAAAGGAGTATGAAAGACTGAAAGTCTCATATTTCTTGATTGGCAACTACACGCTAATATCAAATTAGTTGCTTTCGGATTGCAGTAAGTTCAATGTACCGGCACCAAGAATAAAAAAGCCATTTATTGAGTGAATTCAGAAGATATTAGATATTAGACTGATGCGGGAAAGTCACCAAGCCCACTGAAACATCGATGCCAAGTCTTTAACTTGAAAACTTCAAAAGTCGTATAAGTTTTTCCACAAACATCCTCTGAAATGATCCACCTATGAAAACAAATGCTCATCAGCTCACCTCGGAGTTTAACTGGAATTGTTAGTATTATTTTAGTTTTTTTCGCACATTGCAAGGATTTCATCGGCGATTGTTTTTCCAAATCATTGTAGTTCTCCATCTGTTCAAAGCTATGACGCATCAATATCTATCTGGTTTGAACTTTCTCACACATTTAAGTTGGTCATTCGTATCGTATTCGTTAAATGGATTTTTTTTCTTATTTCATCTAGCCCTCCTAAAATGTTAAAATACATTTCCGAGAAGTACAAAGTAAATCACTTGAACTTCGGTAAAAAGTATACCTTCTTAAGTATATGTGTAGAATACAAAAAGGACAATGGAAACTGGACAACAAAAAATAACCAATAACTTTTAACAAGGGGATTCATGCATTTTCCACGTATATCCTTTCAAATTGGAAAGAATATAACATCAGACATACATCCACCCAGAAACAAAAATGTGAAGAAAGGACTAAAAACATAAAATCCTCAAGTGGATACAACATACCTATACTGTAGATGGAAACCCTTTGAAAATTTATTTTTAATACTTATTCAAGTGAGTTCATTCGAATTCTTTGTACAAACATCCAAGAGTCCTTTTATCCAAAATAGGATCTACATGATGCGCATGTATGTGTATGCACCGTACACAAAAAAGCTCAACTTTGGTTCGTAGAAATAATTACGCATACGCCACAGTGATCATGGGGGCTCAAATTAAAAATTATTATGTACGTTATGTTGCGCACCCATTTAATGCTAGTCTCTCGCAAAACAAGATACGTCGAGTGTATTATACGGACTTACCGATTCTATGGCTTTTTCCAAGCGAAAGATTTCCTCTTGTAGTAGATGCAGTGTACCAGTTTTACCTCGATGTCGAGCGAATGCTGCAGCACAGGCACTGTGAATGCTATTTACCCAGTTTTCCAATTCAACCTAAATGACGAAAAGAAAATGGAATTGTTAATAGATTTTTTTTTATTAAATATGTATCTAGGATGAGTAGAAGTTGTGTATGCGAATCAGACTGCGAATAGAATGATGAGAGAAATCATGGCATATTTAGATAACGAGATTTTTGTTATTTTCGTTATAAGAACGGCTTTCGAATGTTTATAAGGCCTCAATATTTGACCACAATAATAAGGAGAAATTTCTGAAAAATATACAGGAAACGCATGTTTGCGATGTTTGCTCCTATGATTTTTGCAGCCGATATTCATATTGAACCAAAATCATTCGAACTAAAATAAAATAAAAAAATAAAAATATATCTATCTACTATCTATAAAAATACAATTGCGCCAAATGATTTAAGTTTAAAAAAAAAATATGTAAAATGCTTTGATAATTTTAATTCATTTTTAACATAATATAAATCGTTTAGCCAATAAAAGTAAACGACAAATTTAGCTTTTTGGCAACTATAACAAAAATTTACTCAGTTCTTTCAGATTTTAATATTTCATCTTTGCCAACACCCAGCTTCGGTCTCAAATGACGTCCAAGATAAAAAATTATCATTCAACGACATCAAAGCAGATCTCCCAGACAAACCCAGGAAAAAATATAGGTCTGGTTCAAAAATAAGCTTAGGACAATCAATTTTTTATACATTTGGAGTTAAAGCACCAGATAAGGAGGATTGAGGCACACGGACGGCCGCATCTGAGGCGGTATTCAACGCCCCGCAGGCTGTTGCAACTCAAAAGGTAAACGTAGTAAGATCAATACAAGTAACTCGTAAGGGTGAACTTTTTCATACGGGAACAGCTTTTTCGGTGCACAAAAACAACACAATTTCAAAACACAGGAAATTAAAAAGCTGGCTTTGGTTAAATGATGGCCTAAGTTTTCGGCGAGCAAGACGAAGGAACACCCCCAAGTTTAAGGACATAAATAAGGCTGTAAGGGGCAAAATTGAAAATCAATCGCCTCTATTACAATCTTTTACATGAGGAAAACGGACTTTGGTTTTCTTCTCTTAGCAGAGCACAGATACTAGAAGCACTTTAAATCCTTTATCGAAACCGACGCAAGGTATGCAAAAACACGATTCAAAAGCTTAAGGGTCAAGGATCATGCGTTATAGCCAGACACATAGGAGTAAAAAGACCGCTCCAAACATTGTTTTGGCGAGTAATGAAACCCTTTCTATGCTGCTTTACTACACTTACAAAGATGGCAGGACTGTACTAAGAGTTTTAACATGCTTTTCTTAAGCTACACAGGCTACGCCATCAAGCAAAGGAAACGGGCCGTTCTTCAGAGTCTCACTAATGGAAGAAAGAGATACATAAACTATTTGGCATAGAAATGTATTTCAAAAGGCGATGTCGAAGAAGCTATTATAAGCTTATAGGCTATAAATTTGGCCTTCATCGTCGGTTTATTGGCCTATTTTCTATAAAAAAAGTCACAAAGATCTTAAGAGGCCCGTCCGTCATTCTCAGTTTATTGCCGCTAACTCGAGCATTTTAGGTGTGATCCTCAGACTCGTCCAGGCATGATTTTGAACTTAATCTAAAAAGTCATGATCCGTTCAGGTATTTTGTCTGACGGCATATAATGATTGTTCTACTCAGTGGAGTTGTTGATCCCAGACATTATCGTTGTTTATAATTATCTCTATACAAATGACATCACTCATACACCTCAGAGTTGTTATTGCAGAAACTTTTACACTTACTCTAATTCTTCTGGTAATTATTTTAATTTTTTGCTATACATGAGAGTTGGAACAGTGGTTGAATCAAAGCTTGGATTAAAGTGGAGCTAAGATTACAATCCGAGATTAGCTTTCCTTATGACTAGCCTAGTTATTTAATCATTGGAGCAATAATGGAGCTTCATAAGAAAAAAGGTCCCATGTTCTTTCAATGGAAAGTGTAATGTTCCAGGAGCACTGTAAAGGATTTCGCGAAACAACTACCATTTCATATTTGCTTACTTTCAGAAATTAAGTAAGCTTTAATTATAAAACCCGAGAAAATGACAGCCGGCCACCGGTTTCGACCCACCTTTCATATAACTCTAAATGAGTGTTTTCCACATTCACATTTGAAGGCATAGGGTCAAGGAAAAGAAATAAAAAAACGTTACGCTCCACTCTGCATCGCTCAGACAACACAGAATTTTTTTGCTTCAAAGACTCAAAAGTTTGACTGCAAACAAAAATTGTGCATGTATATTGGCGCAGTCAACTGTAGTCGAGTGTGTTAAGTGAAAAGAGAAACAAATTGTGGAGTCTTAAAAGTATAAATCAAATAAGACAGAATACAGTCTGGTTTGGTCAATTGGTTGCAAGAAAAGTTTATTGAAAATGAATACCCCTTAAAATTTTCGAAAAACTGACCATTATTCGGAGGGTTTTCCGAAGATTTCAGCTTTTTTTAACACAATATTCTGCGGCCGATATGGAAAAGAAAATTAATTTTTTCATGCGTGAATTTTTTGTCAGAAAGTTTGAACAATCTTTACGCAATTTTAGCACAATATCTTGTATGGCGCAGTCGGTTTTGAGACTCGTATATAATAATACAGAGCAATTGGGTATTGCTAGTGCCTCAAGTTATAAAGCACAGCCTACATCAGTGAAGTCATAAACCATTAAATAAATTTTTTTCTAAGAGAAAAGCGATTTGGCGCAGCCTGAAAAGCAAATCTGTTTTGCCAACAGAGAAACTGGTAAAATCCCTAAAATTTAAGCAAATTTTTGGTGCTGCCATTAAAGACCTTGCTTGCAAAATCTTTGTCCTCTGACAATCAAAATCTGACACCATACAAAGGTCATGCATTGAATACAATCGAAACCATTTATGTAATTAAAAATCACTTGGGCAGATCTCGTCTATTTTATTAGTTTTCGTCTGTTATTGTCCTTTGTTCACATTTCAATTTCGAAACAATAAAATGGAAAGAAAACCCCAACGAAACTCCTCCCAACAAAATTGCATTTAATCAAATTTCAAATCTCATCTGAACATTCAAACTGTGTTGGTAAATGAAAGGGCTTCGCCATTTGTATGGCTACACACATGACCCAGAATACTCCTTTGAAATTTCGCTGCACACAATAAAGTTCATTGCTCAAGGGTTTCAAGGGCTTCCTCTGCATCTTCTCCCCAAACAACATATATACCTTTGCACGTAGTCAAACAGTTGGGAGCCAGGAAAACGCAGACAAAAAGTGTAGATATTTTCAGGACTTTTTGCGCTCCGGACCATAAGACAATGCGGTGTGCATCTAGTCACAATTTATTATTTATATTCCCCACCATTATGCTTTCTGACTGAAGGCGCTAACTTGTGTACCAACACATCTGCTGACGCTCTCGTATGCAATGAATTGGCGCCACTGAAAGGACATTAAGTCCTTGAAGGCAACGTGTGGAGATACGGATTCTACACCAAAAAAAAAACCCTGCCCTGAGAACAAGATATCCTTGATTTTGTGCCGATTTTCTTCACATACAGATACGTTCTGATGTACGTGTGTAAAGCATAAATAACAAACGCGGTCATCTTCGCTTCAGGGGACCAAACAATCTTTTGTGCGCCCAGGACCCAAGCCAAAGATTCCACCCATCGAGTTAGGAAAGCTCTTCCTTCGGTTTGTTGGAGGATGGAGGAATAAAAAACAATTAAATAACCGCAGGGTGTGTTCTAGTTTTACTTGCCAATGAGTTGTTTTTTTTTTTTTTTGCCTTTTCGTCCTTTTGGAAAAACCTACATTTGAATGGTTATACCTTGCTGCGTGTGTGTGAGCGGGTAGCTATGTCTGCGGTTCGGTATAAGGGAGAAAAGCATCAGCATCCTATATATGCGGTAACGACTTCTGAACGCCACAGGAAAGAAGTGAAAAAGGACAAGCCACTGCTTGTGCCTTGCGTGTGCATGCATTTGCAAAAACGTTCAAGGACTCCAAAGTGTGTTTTTTTGCTGTTCTCTAATCTATGTGGAATGCGTAACCCTGACTTATATACATGTATGTACCTAGGAGCCTGGTGCGAATGGCATTTGGTGGCCAATGACGACTGGAGCTGTATTCAGTTTCTAAGAAAGTTTTTTCCCGCCGCGCCCGGGGGGCCGCATTGTCAACCGTTCGAGGACAAAACATTCAAGACGCATTTCGCTTTGCTTTTTGCGACAAACGAATCAAAGCAGATTTTTGGTGGAATTTCGAGCCTGCGACGAAGGACGTAAAGCGCTTTGCAAATAGAACTAAGCTAGTAAAGTGCAAGTGGCATAAGAAAATGTCAAAGGAACACTTGAGCACAGAATGAGAAAGAGCCCTAATGTAGTAACTTTCTGATACTGGAGTTCTACGATCTGTAGAAAAATATATTTGGCGGCAACTAGTTGATTGTTTAGTAGCTTCAGAGTTGAAGTAGTGAAGGCTTTTTGTTTGAAATACCCTTATAGGGCCAGGATTTAAAAGTATCAATCAGAGTTTTGTTAACACATTTTTTTAACATTTAATGGAATACTTTTTTTCTAGAATCAGGCGCAGCCGGGATCTATGTAGAATAAAGAGAATCAATGACCCAAAAACTAAAAGCAAAAACGAATTTAAAACATTTTCTGTCGGCGAATGAAACCAGCCGTGCAAATTTAAATCGGTGTTAAATTAAGGTCGGCAAACTCGTGAAGGAGTATAAAGACTTTTAGGCAATTTGTATGTGGCGCAGTATGATTTTGCGATGTTTTTACTAGAAAGTCAGGCTAAAGTATTCTTTTTTTAGAATTTGGCTCTCAGTGTACCAAAGTACTTTAGCTAGAGTCTGGGAAAGTTTGCTCTTTACTCTAGCTACATTTAAAGACAAGCGCGGCTTCAAAACTCAACATTGTACAAATCTACATCGAAGTGGCTGCATACCATTAACTGTCTTAACCTATGCCGTGGGTTTAATTTCAAATAAAAATGTCCGTCAAGTATGAAGTCATACACGCAGCGGTCCGTCGAATTTTTTTGAAGGATAAGCGTAGAATTATTGCTTAATTTCGTTCATATTTCAGGCGTGCGTTTCCGTTTTAGTCCCGATATAATTTCCATTTCAAGAGTGCACAAAAATGAAACCAAATGTTCTTTCTCTGATCCCTAAAATTCATGGATATGCAATGAAAAAAAGTGAAAAAAAAAAATCGCTACTGCTTTGAAATCCTCAAGAAAAAGCGACAGCTATGGTGCAGTCTATACTGAACTTGAATCTGATTGAAAAAAGAAAATCTGAAATACTAATTTAAAACATTGTTAAAAAAAAACGAAATATAAACGGGAAAATTTTGCGCAGTCTGAATCGTTTAAAGCTTTTCTAAATAGAACAATAAGAACGATTAAATGGAAGCCAAAAATATTTGGCGCAGTCTGATCCGATCAAAACTTTAGCGATGTTTGGAACAAATATTTTAAAAAAGAACAAAGAGTTGAAATATAGCACACGAATCACAATATTTATTGAACTTAGAAAAAACTTTATTCTGGCGCAGTATAATTTTTTTATCCAGGGTATATAAAGGTTATACCTTGTAGCGCAGTGAAATAATCACCGTAAATCCCTAAAACCTTTTAGAATTTAGAGGTATGAAAGAGACCGACAGGAGTATCGATAAACTCATGCCCGTCCGTCCGTATGTAAAAAAACTTTAAGGCCTTAGATTTTAAGCTAGCAGTCCTACTTCAGACTTAGTTTGAAAATTAGTTGAATCCGCACACAAATACTTCTCTAATTTAATACGGCAAAATTGCAAAAGTTTGAGAAATGAAAAAAATTTTCATTATGAAAAATTACCCCAATTTTAAAAATGAAAAATGGCCCAAAAAATGATAGGCCCAATTTTCATTGGGAACAAATTTCATGAATTTCATGAAGTAAATTTGGCGCAGTCTTATTTCATAGAAAAATCAGCTTTATATATTTTCAATTTTTTCCTGATTTTTCGAATCTGAGGAAGCCGCTTAGCATGCATAACTTCGATTTGATTGAAATTCAAGCGTTGTGAGTATTTCTTGAATTTGAATGAGCTTTGAATGAAACCATGTAGGCAGGCACCAGATCCATGCAATTTAATAAGTTTGACTCTTCACGTTCCAAAAATGGTTATTTGCCAAATCGCTAAACTGAAAAAGAAACTACACACAGCGAATATAAATGCTCTGACTTTTACGCATGGTATTCTGCTAAACCTAGTTCTATGGTGTGGGGGAAAATGCTCCAAACATAGGCGCTCCGCATAAGAACAATCAGGATGATAATCTCGAAAAGTTCTCAAGCCAAAAGCAAAGTCAAACAATTGTTTTTCTCTACAATAGTACCCCAACAGGACACATGCGACAATGTAGTTTTTCTCCTTATGTCAAAAGAAAGTAACACAGCGGTTTATAAATAAGCGAGCTTGCAGAATATTAAAAACACCTTTTCGTGTCCTGAGTAGATAATCCTTTGGCTCTTGAAATCTAAATCTGTTTTACATTCAATTTTTGTTTGTGGGAAAAAAATGTGGAGCCTACCCGCACGAGACGATGGGCACGAGGAGGCACCCAACAAAAACACACAAAACAACACAAAAGCTATTCCAAAGGACATTAACCGATACGGTTGCACACGAGGCAAAGAGCATGTTGTTGTGTGTTGTGCTTTTGTTTTATTTCCCGGAAATATTTTTTGTTTATCCCTTAGCCCATTTGCCATGGTGGGCTGTTTTGGGGGCGTGATGTGTGTGGTGAATCGTGTGTTGGTGTTTGAGTGTGTCAACTTACCTGACACGGTGCCTGGAATAAGTAAGCATCCCCGAATGCTGTACTCAAGCAGAATATGTAATCACGTTTCGGGTGCTCTGGTATGGGCTGCATAATCGCTCCGTCGACGATAATTAAATGCTTTGGTGCCGCCTCTACGGAACGTCCTTCGCGTGAATCGCACGGATAGAAGAGCAATGTTGTTCCCTTCAAGCACACCCAGTATCCTTTCCAACCGCGCTTGCGGGCCAATTCGATTTGGTGTTTTTTGCGTAGCAGCCATTTCTTCACCGATAGGAATCTGTTGAGTAAAAAGAAAAACAAACAAAATACATAACACCCACATGTAAGTAGTTAAGATACGCGACTAAGATATCAAGGATTTGGTGGGTGGATAGTGAGGAGGCGACATCGACGATTATAATCTGCTTAGAGGGCGCATACATTTCGGAGGAGGATGTGTATGTTTTTCTTTTTTTTTTTATAAATCTGGAAGAAGATTAAATAAGAATTTCATATGCATTTCAATTTTTCGAGTCAGGGATGTCGTAGATTTGAGAAAAGTCGAGTCAGCAGGCGACCAATTTTAGATTGGTAAATTTGTGTAACATTTGGGGATGGAGCGCGTTAGAGTTTTGGTGGGTTAAGTCAGTTGAAGTTTTACTCAAAAAGTTCTTTTGAGCTCATAATGGAACTCGATTTTGTACTCCATTAGTTTATGAAGCGTACCAGATAAATTTTTGGAATGTATACATGTCCAATAAAAGACGTTTCTTGATAGGATATCATGAAGGTCATAGGAAATATTCAACTTTCAGCATATTTTATGTGGATACATAATTACTTGACTCTTTTATTGTAATACTCGATTCATTTTATCTTTTCTCAAGGGAGTGTCAATAAAATACCAAAATGATGACAATCACTTGCGATGACGTCTATCCTCCAAATGAATGCTGTGAAACTTTTTATTTCGACAAGGACACTCAGCCATCGTATGCTATTATAGCGAAGCTTGTGTGCTTCTGAAATTAAATCCATGACAATCCTCGTTCAGTGCGAGACCATAAATACACTTCACATATTTATTTGAAGTTGAATCCTCCTGTTTCATTATATTTTCTTTTTTTGCGCTCATATAATAAAGGCAACTATTCTCTTGAATCGTTTCTCGAGAGTGTGTATTGTATTTGATTCTTGATTCCTAGGACGGAATGAAATGAAAATCCATTATCACCCAAGTACGCAGAGAAACACGCATCCAATCAAACTTTAGTTGATTCTGATTTAAGATTGGAATCGTGGATAAGGGATGTTGTAAGTGTCTGACGCGTGTGAATGTGTCTTCGATTTATCAGGAGAGGGAGAGGGGAAAACTTTTGTGCGTTCGTCCTTCTGTTTCACTTAAGTTTGCTTGAAACTTTTTTTCTTCTTATTGAATTGTTAGCAAAATGGGAATAAGTTGACACGGATCCGTGTTTTTTTTTTTTAAGGTGGGAGGAGTCACTAGGCATTTTATATAGGACTTACCCGGCCTTACGTACAGCTCCGGTGCAATTAAATGAAGATGCAGCTGTTCCAGTTGCTTTTGCTTTATATGGTGACGCCATGACACTTTCGCCATCATCTTCGTCAGATACGGCCGTGGTTAAGCTCATTCGGTCATCATCGGATATCTGGAAAACAAAATGCAAACAAAATAAAATAAATAAATACATTGCATAATTTAATTAAACAAAACAATTCCAAATTGATATATTTAGGCAATAAAAGTGATTCATTTTTATTTCACTCATTTAATAAACCCTCCGAGTGGTGTAGAGTGAGTGGTATAATTCAGTGCGTATCCTGACGCAATAAACCCCGTCGAAGTGATCTATGCATTCATAAAAAATTTAGGTGCACAGGATACCTACTATTAACAAGAGAGGTGGTGATATTTTTATGTGCATATTTAGATACCTTTTAAAACCTTTTCGAGGACTCACTGAATAAAAAAAAAACGAACGAACGAACGAGTCCAAATACTTTTTATGGACTGTACTGATTTTATTTTACGACCATACCTTTCGAGTGATTTGGGCGGCGGAAAGTGTATGAAAATATTTATGTATGAGAAGCGTATTCATGAAGTGCGTGTGGGAGAGATAAATTCACATTCATTCTCAGGAGACTGACATTGATGTGGGCTTTCATGCCAATTTCATGACCTTTTCTTTATTGTTAAAGCTGCATGCTGTTTAATTTCAGCATTAAATAGTGAGAGTGACATATAAAATATGGTTTTCTAAAGCACATGGGCTTTAAGTGCATTGTTGACAATAAATTGATTCCTTACGGTAAGGACTAAGGATTATATTTTTTGTAGTAATAGTTATGGGGTAATTTCTCTTTATTATAACCAGTGACACAAGAACAAAGCAGTCAAGCCATTTTTTAGCATACGCGTACAGCGTGTGATTGTATTATTCCTTCTAGACTGGCAATCATGCAACCTACACGAGTGTGTCATTCAGCTTAAATAGCCTTAATTAAAAGTCATGTAATCCACCTACATAAAGCCATTGTAATATTATTGTGGGAAAACAATTTAAAAGGACCAATTAGGGTCGCAGTTGACAGCAAGTGGAAAAATTCAAAAACAACGCCTATAGTATCCCCTACGGTTCCATTCGTGGTCCTATTCCTTTTAAATTAATGTCTTCCTGGATCTGGGTGCGTAGTTTCACAGCTTGATGGGAATCTTACTCGAGAACACGTTTAAGTATTTGGAGGTCAAATGTTTTGATAGACAATTCCAGAACGAAGGAAGTTAAATATTATTCAAGGGGTTCCACCCAACTGGAGTATTCTTCATTAAATTTAAAGTTGGAGTTTTAGAATTGTTCCGCTGATTCTAAAACTTCAGAGCTTCATCTTACTTCCAATATGTTGGAGTTTCAGCAGCCCCCTACGGTCGTTACTTAAAGAACTGGCTAGATGAAAAATACGGTCATCAATGGATATGAAGAAATGGACCAGTTTATTGGCCTGCAAGATCTCTAGGTCGTTTCTGTACCTAATGGATATCTTTCCATGCGGAAAAATACGAAATTGGAGATGCCCTTACTGTAAAATCGTTTTTTCTCAAAACATTACCATAAGTCATGCCCTAAGATATTATGCGCGAATAAAAGCACACTCTGTATAAGCCGTTCGGAAACGATGAAACGATGCGTAACGCGGGGATAATAGTTAAAGGAAGGATTACATTTCATAATAGAAACCACCTTCCTCTTCGATTGACATTGATGGATGAAGGCGCTTGCTATGAGTTTACGTTGTCGGCTTGTAAATTCCGAGCATTATAATGCCCGTTACCATAGTGCCCAATTGGTTCCTTCAAGAAAACCGAAGTGTGCTCATGTTTTCCAGCCTCCAGTATTCCGAAAAAGTGGGGTGCCGTGGCGTAGTGGTTAGTGTGTGTGCTTACTACGCCGGAGGTCTGGGTTCGAATCCTGCCATCGTCACCTGAAAAAAAAGACTTGTTCTTTTTCACGGTCCCCACCTCCGCGAGGGTTTGACAAGCCCTCCGAGAGTATTAATTGTCTTGAAAAACTTCTCAAAGTGTCGTTCGGATTCGGCAAAAAATTGTAGGTCCCCTTGTATGTAAAGAAATCAACACACCAGCATACATTACTGGGAAGTTGGCCCTGGTTCACCTCGAGCTGTTGCGCCACTCTATTTATTTTTTAGTATTCCGAAAAATGCTTCTTGCACCTGTCCGACGCTTTCTTGCTGGACTAGTCTAGACTTAGTCATCAGTCTCCGTTCTGGTATTTTGGTTTCCACCCTGATACCGCATCTCCCAGTGGCCCTGGTTACCAAGCGGCAGAATGTTGTTTTTGTGATCTTCTCACTCAGGACAAACGATTCGTTAAGGCTAGAAAGCCATTGAAACGGGTTAAAACAAGTGAGTAAGGGCAAGAGTTCGCCTGTAACAAACTTCTATATACCCGACCCTACATACCGTGTAAAACCAAATCTTAATTTTTTTTGTCCCGAATTCATATATTATTTGTATAGGCCACGCCCCAAAAGTGGGTCTGGGCTAAAAATAAATATCAATTAATTGTAATTTCCTTAGAAACATGACAAAATGCGTTGAAACCGAAAATAAATGCAGAAAAACAGGTTTTTCCTAAACGCACCCCTTAAAAGTGGGCGGAGCTCAAAACTTTGTACAAAGCAAACCTAGCAAATAGTAATATCTTGAATATTTGTTATATTATTTTTTTTTAATTTGGAGTAAACTTTCTAAGAAATCGGGTTTTTAAAGATCTAACATGGTGAAAGTGTAATTTTTGCCAATTTTTGCTCTCTTGAGATTTTGGGCCATTATTGCTTGATACGAAAATTTGAGTTCCTACGCCTTGTCTAACTTGACAAAAAGGCATTTTGAAAGAAAATTTGAAATAGAGGTTGTTTTACATTGAAGCCAGTAGTGGGCGTGCCCGTCCGCGGATTTAACTAATTTTCACACTTTGTCTGTACAAAATAAGAACCAAGATATACATCAAGTTTGAGCGTCCCAGTTCAATCTTAAAGAACTAAAAACTTCACACATACGGACAGACGGACGGACGGACATGGCTTAATCGACTCACCTATCGGTCTCGATCAGGTCTCTAAGGTCGATCTCTAAAAAGTTGTAGGGGTCTACGGTGATTATTTCAATGTGTTACAAACTATGCATTAAAATTAATACACCCTCAGTCGGGTATAAAAATGTTCATCAGCTCTTAGACTTTAAGTTTGCTCCATACAAAGTTTTGAGCTCCGACCACTTCTAAGGGGCGTTTTAAAGAGAAAATGTTTTTTTTTCTGGAATAATTTTCGGTTTTACCGTATTTTCTGATGATTATAGCGAAATTACAATTAATTGGTTTTAATTTTCAGCCCATGCCCACTTTTGGGGGCATGGCTTTTACAAATGAATTCGGACCATGAAACTTTAAGATTTGGTGTTACACCGTATATATGGTCGGGCATATAGAAGTTTGTCACAGGCCAACTCTTGCACTTGTTAGAGAGATCTTGCACTTGTTAAATTAGGTTTTTATTTCATTGGGCTAACTTATAGCTAATATTGAAGTTTTAAATCCTTCTGAGATTTAACTCGAAAACATTAAAGCATTTTAAAAAATAGTTTTTTAAAATCTTCTAGCATCTTAATGGTATTAGCGATCTTCTTCACCATTTGGTTCAAGGGCAAAGCGTACAAAAATTGAGCAAACTGCGTTTAAATTGCTGTTTCCAACCTAAGGTTTTCTAAGCCTATTTAAAAAGCACAGTAACATAAAAAGCCTATTTTACGGTTTACAAAATAATCGGTGCCCATAGAATTTAAGAAAAAAACAGCCAATGCTAACTGGCCATAGTGGGTGTGCTATTGAAAAAAGGCCTGACGGCAACTGGAACAAAAATTCAAAATAGTTGTTTTACAAATTTGAAATTTAAAAAATGCTAAAAAAAGCCAGAAGAACGTATGCCCCTGCCCCCTTCCTCTATATCGCAAACAGTATAGTGTACAATTTTGAAATAAATAACAGCCCAAACCTATCTTCTGAAGTTTAATACAAAACTATAGCAAACTTTGAATACTCAAAAACTTTTAAGATCTGACTCAAAAACCTAAAAACATTTTCGGAAACGATTTTTTAAAAGTTTTTATTATCTTAACGGCTATGACAATGCTGTTTAAAATTGGTTAAAGTATGAAGCGTTTACAAGGCAAGCCAACTCCATTAAAAACGTTTCAAAATTGCCGTTTCCAACCCAAATGTTTTAAGCACATTTCAACAAAAGGAATAAGAAACACAATGTCTTACCGCTTTATCAGAAATTCAGGTTCGCAGAATTTGAGAAAAGTAGCCAACGCGTGCGCAGATTGTTGTTATATTGGAAAAAGTCTAACGAAAAAAAAATTTTCGAAATCGCTGTTTTAAGGATTCAAAATTTTGAAATGGTAAGGCCAAGAAAACGTTTTTGTCCCCCTGTATCTCCAAAATGAACATACATAGGCAAAAAATTGACATAAATAACGGAAGAAGTCCATCATTTAAGATTCAAAAGAAAAGCTTTATCAGTTTTGAAATAGTAAATAGTTTCCAAGATGTGCTTGAAAGCACTATAGTTGACTGATTAAAATTATGCAACATAAAAAAATTTGACGCAAGTACTACCATACAAACTCTAAACTAACACATAAATCTAAAAAAAAAAACAATAAACTTATAACATTTTTTTAAGGAAATAAATAAATAAAAATTTAATGAGAGGGATTTTGCCTCTTTTTTTTAGAGTAAAGAAACTTAAAAATCACCCAATTTAAGAACTGTGAAGATTTCAAACAACGACAAAAATATTCAATAGAATGTGAAATGTATCAGGAATAAATTCTTATAAATTCTTACACAAAAGAGAAAAATAAAGATGAGCTTCACCATCAACAAAAGCCGACGGACATCTCTGTGTATGTAATGTATTGGAATAATGCCGCATATATACTTCTATAATAAAAAACTTCAGCTCACTCACAATGCCTATAAGGTGTTTTCGTTTCGCCTCTATTTCCCATTAGGTATACCTACATGGAATAACCCATCCTTTGTCAATCAATCGCCACCCAATTTCAACACTCATCCTTTGCGAAAAAAAAACTTTTTGTATGGACTCCAAACTAGGTGCTTGATATAGGTTTTTTCCTCGTGATTTGAAGTGATGGGACCGAACCCGTTTCGAACTCCATTTAAAGTGCTTGTCAAAAAAAATTTAAATATCAGCACATCAAACTACGAGAACTGCATCTGACAGCTACCCTTTTTTAAAATCCCTTTCGTAATTGGTTTAAAAGTTTTATATTATTGACATTCCCAACTATAGTTGATACACTTGTATACCTATATGCAATCACCCACAAGGATACCATATAGAAAACTTATACCATATCGGCGTCAACTGATTTTGACAACTTTTCTCGTTTTTCAAAGACATTGAGTACAGAACTTGTACTCGTTCTTCCACTACCCTCTGTATTAGTGTCACATATCGTCAGAATAATGATTTTGAAAATCGAAAACTTTACTCAACGACTGCCAGCGTCTTTTGACTTTTTAGCGACTTGGTGGCTTTCAATGTAATCAGAGAAACAGGAAACACGCTTCCACGA
Source organism: Neoascia interrupta (assembly GCA_947623515.1). Lineage (NCBI taxonomy): Eukaryota > Metazoa > Arthropoda > Insecta > Diptera > Syrphidae > Neoascia > Neoascia interrupta. Next base: position 215,375,273 of record OX392463.1, on the reverse strand, counting down.
TTCAAATGTGCGAAATAAGGATAACGAAAAAAAAAACAAACAAGGAGACAAGAAAAATCACCAACGACGACAAGTGAACTCAAAGTAAATAAAAAGAAAATCGCGTGCAAAAATCGTTAAAAGTTAAATTGTCACTTCTAGGAGTGAAGCTTCGCAAATTGCGGCAAAAAGGATTTCTGAAAGGAATCGGCGGAAAAAAAGGATAATAATACACCATTCACATTACATAACATTTTATGATTTCTTTTCTCTTCTGTTTCCTGCGATTTTTTTTTTATGTTTTTATGGAGTTGGCATAATTTTTCGCCGTTGGCAGCAGACAGACACCTCCGCTTTCATCCTTTTTTTGTGTGTGTGTGTGTTGAAAGTTTGCTTTTTTCGCATTTTGGCTTGTTGACGTTTCAAGGATCTTTACGCGTTTAATTTTTTTCCTCTGCTATTCGCTTCGCTTCAATTTATTTTTTCACAAAAAAAAGACGGAGAACTTTCCATTTTTTTTACAATATGAATAATTGTACATCCTTGGAGCCAGAAACAGACCGTGAGATGGAGAGGATTTTTTTTTTTTTTGAATAGAGGAAGTGTCATGTTTGATTTTTATGGTAATTTTTTGAAATTCCCTTTGTAGGTGCGGACTTAAAATTATTGATGCATTCGCTTGTTTGGTAATCTAGTAGTTGGTATTTAAAACCAGTCAGTTGAAAAAATGAGCACATAACCGACAGAACTAAAAAACTCTGAGAAATATGAGAGGGAAAAATGGGAAATAAACCAAAAAAAAAGGATCTGCATATTAATTTATTCTGACCTTCACTTTGTGTAATTGAAAGCAGGAAAAATAAAGAAAAAGGAATCACTCCATCTCCGCAGGCTTTATAATTAACTAAAAGTTTTTCACTCGATTTTTCTTCCTTTCTTTATTATATTTATCGCGTTAATAAAAAAAAATTATAGAAAATAAGACTTTTTTTTTGTAAATCTTTTGAGTTAGATCTTTTCCCGGCTTCTGAGACATGGATATCTCTCTGACTGCGAGTGTCCCTATCCGATTTTTTTCAGACTCTCGTTTTCGGGATTTAATTGGATTCGTTAATTGGACACGTATACATTATTTTGTGAGTGTGAGATGAAGGCACGTCCTGACAATGCCTCGGGTAAGAATACTTCTTTCTATGAGTACCTTCGTATGGCATGGATTAAATTGTCCTTCTGGGGGAAGATAAAATTCGTTTGTCTCCAATATATTAAGTAAAGTTGGCAGTGGAAGGCTCACAGGACTCGAATATTTGAATTTAGCATAGAAAGACTGGCAGCACACGCATGACAGAAAGATTTATTTATTTTTGATTACATCTTGGTCTTTCGAAGGCTTACGTTCTTCTAAGTAAAGAAGTTATGAGGAAGATATAAAGAGTAACAGAGTTGAATGAATTGAACGAGTTTGGCACCTGGGACACTTTACTTGGTGGGTAGCTTAGCTTTGTAAATGAGTAAGTTGGGCGCCGTAGGTCAGTGGCTAGTGTGTTGCACTACTGTTAGGTATACGATTACAAGGTTCCTGGTTTGAGTCCCGAATAAGGTTATAAATATTTTTTCATGGTCCCAATTCCGCGGGAATCTAAAAACTTCTCCGAGAGTACCATTTGACACGAGACGTTCGGAATCCACAATCGACGTTCAGAATCCGCAAAGAATGTTGGATCGATCAAAGAACACCGGTAACAATCACGCCATTCCTCCTACAACCATGGAGGCCAGGCAGAGGTTCTTCTGACCTGAATGCGTCTGTTACTTGTTTTGCATTCCTTGTTGAACAAAGGAGAGCCTCTGGTTGTCAGATGACGCATTAGAGTTTTTTCGATTCGGGGTGAAAATGGATCTTGGGGCTTACGGTCTTAAAACTTGAGGTTCTTCTGAGCTGAATGCATTTTGCATTCCTTGTTGAACAAAGGAGATCCTCTGGTTGTCGCATGGATGACGCATTAGAGTTTTTTCGATTCGGGGTGAAAATGGATCTTGGGGCTTATGGTCTAAAAACTTGAGGTTGAATCATCGAATGGGTATGGGTAGGCAAGTGGCTTTCAGGTGCACTAAGGCTAAAGAAGGTGCATTTTATGTACTGCCACGTGGGTACTGTCATGACAGCCAGCCAGACTTGTCAGTGAATTTTTAAGTGCCTTTTTGACCGGTATGTCCCACTGAGGTCACGTAAAAGTAGAAGCCTTATGAACTTCCTGGACGAAGTGAGTGCGGGGCAGCTACAGAGGAGGTGCTGTACACTTTCCCTGTCTAGGCAGATTCTACAGAAGTCGTTTGAGAATACCTAGTCTTTTTGCGTGAAGACCTAATAAGCAGTGTCCGGTAATAATTCTCACTGCAATGCTTATTTTGTATCTCTTTAAGGAGATCAAGCTGTCGATCTTTTTGGATCGAGATGGAGCCAGGTTTTCAGTAATGTCTCTATGGCTTGACACCCAGCACAGGCGGATGTAAAACTGTTCGGATTTATGTCAAGAGAGGTGCACCGAATAAAGAGTCAGGCTATGTGATCTTTTTGAATGAAGTTTCTCCAATTCTGTATATAGTGGCAAACATGGACTTCTTTTGGCTCCAGGTCACTTGAATACTCATAAGGATACGCAAAATAAGTGTGGTGGGAAGGAACGACGACTCAGATCAAAACAGAATGGAGCAAACCTTTAGCGCTCATGGCTTGTGCATTCTGAAAATCATTCTTCCCACACAAAAATATTCACTATCACACGTCGTACTGCTGCAGTTTAAATCAAATACCAAGAGACTATTTGTGGATAGCGGGGTTTGAGAGGAAGTTATAAGAGTACTGAGAACTGATCACGACTTGAAGCGTTGTGCAGTTTACTTTTCATCCAACAGTAATCCCTTGCCACCCAGGATAAAGCCAACAAAGATCGAAAGATGCTGACGCTGATGACAGACAAAGATTCGCGCACGGTCCAGAAAAGTTAAAAAAAAAAATACTTATTTGTAATAAAATGAAATCATGCCATTCATCGTCAGTCGTTGCCTTCCCAAAAGATGTTTGTGGGTTGAAGCGGCTTGGAAGCCACCAGTGAGAAAAAGAGACCTGAATAGTGTGGCTTCAATGTGAGGATTAACTTCTCGAATCTGGTAGGCTGAAGTAAGAAGATTTTCAAAAACTGAATATAATTAAATATAATAATACAATTTGGAAAAGCCATGGCAAAACTATGAAGGACGGTACACTTATGAGCTGTAAAATACGAGAGAGGCCTGAGGCGTATGATTAGGATCGAGAGATAGGTTCAAAGTGGGTGAATTTTATGTGGCGATTTGCAAGCCAGGCAAAAAACTGTGCAGATTTAGGCCTGGTCGAAGCGTTACTGGCCAGCTTTTCACTTTCAAGGCAAAAAATTGCCTTGGATTGAAACTACGTGATAATAATTTTTGAAAATAATTTTGTATTATGGTTAAAACTTCTTCTTTCCCACACGAAGATTTCATGTGGTCGAGGCAAGATTTACCTTGAAATATGTCTAAGAGAGAATCGCATGGGTTGTGGATCAGGTTAATGAGAGTCTGGAAATAGTCGCAGAAATTATCAGTCGAAGACCTAAGAAGACGGCGATAAAACGCAGTTAATAAAGAGGTTAAGAACAAAGACCTGATGACCTAGGTTTGAACTTTTGCCTTGTTTGGGTTATCCCCTTGCATGTTATACCTGCCATGGAATTCTTGTAATCAAATCTAAATAAAATGTGCGCAACCGCTCTAATTTATATGCTGTTAGGATTTATCATGCAAAACAGTTTTGTTTTTGATTTTCTATATTTCGCGCACATAAGCTCGAGCACAGCCCCGAATAAGCCCCTATTCATAGTCATAGCCCAATAATTGGCAATAAATGTTTATGCGTCAGGGCGCAGAAAATTGCGAAATAAATTTTTCCTGTTCACCTCCTCTGTTGATCGAGGACGACGACACGACGATGGCCATCAACAAATTTGGTTGCACGCTGCAAAATGTATTCAGCATTAATTTTGTATAAAGCAAACAATCCGCTGTAAATCCCAGCCGAGAGACAAAAGTCGCGGTGGTATTCATCCTTTGGGCCTTCGCCTCAGTCCCACTATATGTCGTAGGTATAACCCCGCGCCAAAAACCAGAAAACCTCACTTGCCCCAAATGCATTAAAAAGCGTCAACGAATCGGCCATAGGCCATGCCGAAGAGACATCACATGTCCGCTGTCAACTACCGCACCAAAATGAGATTCCATATTTCCCCCCCCCCCCCCCAACCTCGTCCGTGGATGTTTGACAACACAACCACACTTAGCGAGAGTGGTCGGCAGCGGGAATACTGCTGGATATGGACATATCCTAGCATCAGATATCATTGTGCCAGAATGACCAGAGCGACACCCCAGCTCAGTTAGAGGCGCACAATGCTAAGCCCTAATAAATGCACAACTGCCAACTAACTTTGCATTTCTCATTACTGTGATGACGGTGGCATAGTGGGGTTGACCTTATTTTCTGCAATGCCACCCCCTTTGCCCCTCATTTGCTAAATGAATTTTGCGAAATTTCCATTTTGTGTCCTCGCGGGGTCAGATTGGTGGCGCGCACATCAGCAATGCTTAATGCCCCTGGAACCCCGCAAAGCGACCAGCGCACGAGTCCTTGATGACGTCCGATGTTGTGATAGTCGCACACATACTCGCAGTAGGTACGAGCGCTTGATGTACACTCCATGACAAGGACGACGACAACTACAACGACAATGGCTTCCTACACACTCCGTGAAATGTTGGAACGAAAATTTAGTTAACGAGGATTTTATTGGAGTATTAAAATTTTATTTAGCTGTCACCAGTGGTGGTGGTGGTGATGCCTGGGTCCTAGTGGTGCTCGTAATGGACGGGTCGGAGGTTTCTCTCATGAACTCCTGCAATGTAAGAAGATGGTCCACTGCAGATGTTGGCGTGCATAAATTTTCAATCTGCCACGAGTGTATCCTGTGTGCCTGTGTGTGTGTTTTATGAGGAGGAAAAAAAAACCTCCTGACCCTGTTTATCCACAACATTGCATATTTATGCTTATCCCTGTGTAAGCATTGGTAATTAATGTTTAATCTGCAATTGCTTAGGAGCTTAGTGTATTTTGTTTTGATCCTTTTGGGTTCGAACGACTGAGGTGGGCAGGGATGAGAATGGGATCAAAGGATTGAGCATATAAGTTGAAGTAAAATTGAGTGTGTGCTAGGTATTCAATACTTCAATGGACTCGTAAGACTATAATTGGACTTGGACAGCACGTTTGCCGCACTAGGATGCTTAGGCAGGTAATCCGACAAAGGTTGTTGTTACCCGGGAGACGTATTCAAGGGTTTCGCATTGAGGCAGAATACTTTCATTATGTTTGCTTAAAGGTATTGGATTTCGATGAATTTTGGGAAAGGAAATATTATATGGGAAAACAGACCAACCTTGCGGACCAATTGGTATTGTTTGTTCTTGCTTGAAATGTTGACGAATTTGATGGAATATTGGGAGGTTGATAATTTGTCCAACTCTAACTTTATAAAGAATCAACCGACTCCTTTTTCTGTTGAATTGATGAATGCAGCTATAGCGAAGAAAGCTCGCAGCTCCCTTATGTCGAACATAATTTCTTCAAGCAACAAAAGCTTATGTCCCCCAGGTGCTTATATCCTTGAAAATTATGTTCAAAAACCATAGAAAACAAGTAGGAGGCCTTCTGCAGGCCTTCAGCGACCGATGCAAAATACCCTACCCTACCAAAAAAGAAACTTCCACGCCTCCAAAATTTTGGCGGGATATAAAAATATAACTGTTGAATGCTTTATTCTAGGTTGTTGCTTACATTTCTGCATAAATCTCTGCCTTTTTAACCCAAAAAAATTACTTTTTTTACGCCATGCCCACAAAAGTGGGCGAAGGCAAATACTTATACAAAAAAGTTAGAAAATGATAATATAACTTTTGTCATATAAGTTTTAGTCAAATTTCATAAATATTTATTGAAATACAGTAATTTCAAGCTGAAGTCCCTTAAAAAAGTGGGCGTGGTCAACAAAAAGGCCAAACTTTTTCTGCCACAATTATAAGGCAATATTACCTTACCAAAAATGCAATATTTGGTATTACTATACCAAAAATGAGTGCGCTAGCGCCACCATTTGTTATAGGTGGTAGACACGCCCACTATAGGCCCGCACATACAGGCTTGTAGTGGGCGTGTCTGTAGACAGATTCAGCTAATTTTTAAACTTGATCTGTGGGACTGGACTTCCAGCCAACTTACCTTTCAGCTCTCTATCTTCAAATTAAAGACATAAAAGATGTGACGGAATGTTAGTCACACCCCTGCGGTGATAAGTTACTTACTTTTATTCGTTTTTGTTGGAGTTTGCTATTATCCGATGGAGCACTCAGACACAAATACTGGCCCATTGTTAGTACAATGGTAGTCATGCAGACACCTTACATTAATGTAGTTAGCTTATCCGTCTTTCGAAGAAAGATGAGAAGGAGTGATGAAGAGCTTAGGTGTTCGAAACTCACCACGTTAGCCCCAAAGATCCGCCACCTGAAGCGAGGAAAGGCAGGACAACTAGAGAGGAAGTGTTCCCCTATATCGTTGTCCTCTCCACAGGCAGGACAGGTAGTGGTTTCGCTCAAGCCTAACACATATAAGTGTCTAGCAAAGACTTGGTGACCGGTAAGGACACCTACAAGAAGTCTGCAATCGATTCTCCTGAGATTTAGAAGGAAAGACGCTAACCCCTCGCAGATTTCCGGGCGTAGTCGTTTATTCGGTCTGCACCCATCGCAGTCACGCCACCAAGCCTTGTGCTCACAAGGAACCCAAGTATCAATCGCAGACATGACAACAGACACAGGCAGGCCCAAAGCAAGTTCGGGTCCTGAAAAAATTCTTCTGAGCCTAGTTTTGCAAGCTTATTAGAGATCTTATTTACCTGAATACCAGTGTGACCTGGGATCCAAACAAGTTTCACTGCATTTAGCCTTCCGACTAAGTTCAACGAATGCTTGAGTTCGAGCACTATCTTGGACGAGGTAAAAGGGTTGAGCAAAGCATTTAGAGCGGCTTGGCTATCACTGCAAACGCATATGTTTCTCGTCCTCCTGTTAGTCACAATATAGCACATAGGCATTAAGATAGCGAAAATCTTCGCTTGGAAGACAGACGCATATTACCTAAGAGGTAGTGGAGTCTTATGTTCTGGCTTTCTACAAAGACTCCAGCACCAGACCCCTGTCCGGTTTTGGAGCCATATGTGAAAATACGATGGCATTCTTTACCTGGCTCAGAGTCTGGATGAAGCGATTCCATTACCTGAGGAAAGTTGACTTAGTAGTTTTGACTCAAAAGCATTGCGTCAGAAGGCGTGTCCATAAGACAGGGGTCGAAGGATAATTCTCGCAGTTACTTGTCTGGGGTCGACTTGGGCCTCTGCTAGCAAACTTCACCAGCCAGTTATCTCAACTAACCGTCTCTGGTTTTGCGCGCGAAGTTGGCTGAGGTCCTTTTCCACTTGCGTGCACCACCTAAAGCTCGGTGCTCTTTGAAGACTTTCCGGGCCGGGGCGTTGGCGTCCATCCGCTCTAGGTAACCCAACCATCGCAGTTGGTGTATTTTGGCTTGTCTGACTAGGTCGATGTCAATGTACATCCCGCGCAGTTCCATCCCAAGCAACACAAATGGCTCTTAATGATGTCTTCAAGAACACTTTTTCAAATGCAAACAAAATCTTGATAATATCTAAAAGAGCCTTTTAAGACTTAAAAAGGCCCAAAGGGGAGGAGCTTATTGTATGGGAGCAAAAGTTCTTTAAGATTAATATTGCGAACATTATTAAGAGGTCATTAAGAGACGCTGTCCAGCTTGTGTCATCGCGTTGCGTTCTTTCTCTTTCACGCAATAACAAATTTAACAAACATAAATGAAATGGAAAATGTGTTTGAGTATTTCCAAAATACTCAAACACATTTATCCGATTCCGCGCAATATGTAAAAATAATGTTATGATTTTGTATTTCCCTAAACTAATATTGATGGGCAAGATAAGATTTATCTGGAAAGATTATATTTTGCCCCGTTAAAAATCACGCCCCTTAGAAAAGTCGCACTGCAACATTTTTCGAAAAATAAAATTCCACCTTTTCCATATGATACCGTATGTACACAAATGCCATTTTCGATGTCGTTCTCATTCAATATGGCTAATCAAATCCAGTCAGTGTTTACATCTTTAAAATGTATAAACTTACTCTGCGATAAGTGATACATACAGATCGAAGACATAAACCATATATGCTGAAGTTAGCATGGATCTAAACTACAAATTAGATGTATTTAAAATATCTTAATAAAGTCAAATAGAAGATATCGAGAGTTCTTTTCATCTGCCGTCTTAAAGACATCTTTGGCTGCCATTTTCAGATGTCACCTCCTTATTCGCTCTTCAGAAAATAGTTTTGAATACCTTTTGTAGTTCTTTTTTTAGGAATAGAAAATAATGTATATTAAAAGACTTCATTTAGATGAAAATAAGTACAGTGGTATTACCAACCGTGAAATAAGACTCCACTAAGAGTTCAAATTGATTTGGCAGATATCTTTAAGAGTTTATGTGTTGCTTGCCAGTCTATGCAGACTGGATCATAGATCGTTCGGAGAATTTTACGACATCCGTGTGTCCGTAGATTTAGGCCTTAAATTTTGAGCTAGGAACTTGAAACTTAATATCTGTTCTTTCTAGGTCCCGAAGCAGTACAAGTGTAAACATTTTTGAAATCCGCCCACCGGCACGCCCACTTTACGTATTACCATGAAAAATCAAAGTTGTCGTAGAAAGCTAAGTGTATTGTGATTGGCCTTACTAATTCTAATAGCAATTAAAGTTGAAAAAAACCGCAGTTTAACAACCAAGATTTATGACGCAATTTGGAGCTTAATAGTGGTCAATTGGGATGGGGTATCCAACGATTCGCGCTAGCGGATTGTAACCACTAGTTGTACACAACTTGTTGTTGCACACATTTTTTCAACTTATTTGTTGTACAAATATTGAATTTAAAATATCCTGCACACGAATTGGAACCAGCTTAAAGCGCTGTAAAGCTACAAAATTAGGCGCAAAATCCGTAAAGCGCCCATGGGAGCCATCATAAGAAACATTTTCGACAACTTTAAGAAATCTCAAGTCCTTTATCCACTCTGCGCCAAATAAACCTTTAGCTGGCAATTATTAGAAGGATAACACACAGCCAACCGTCAAAATATCCGCTTTTATATATTTTTATTGTTATTACGGCGGCGTTGTTATAAACTTGAATCGTTCATAACCCCAAAGGATAGCAACGGACGCGCAAGGAGATGGCTCCATAATTGGTGTACGCATTTCATTTTCATTTTTTTTGTAAAATAGTTTTCCGGCTTCTTTGTGGAAAATAAATTCAAAACCCTTAAGTATGAGTAGCATTTAGGTGGGGGGAAACAGATAAAAAAGGATTTTCTAAAGATGACTCCCGAAGGGGGCCAAGCTATCCTATGCTGAATGGGTCCTGTCCCTTGCCCTGCTGTGTGTCGGATCAAAGACAGTTTGTGTGACAACAAGCACACCACAACGCATAAATTCCGCCCTCTCCATGGCACTGAGCTGAGCTGTTGTAGTGGTGGTGGGCAGAGCATAAACTGAATTACTATTACACAGCATTTATTTTTTTGTGCTCCACAAATCCTCTTGTAAAAGGACATTTGCGAGGGCTACCCTGGCTGGGGTTAATCTCACATTTTATCGAAAAATTAGGATTTTCTCTGCTTACACAGGGTTGGGGTTGATAAAGTTACCCCGGTGACGACCCCTTATCAAAGGCAACCGCACAGCAGCTAGCCTGGGAATAATCAATTATGATGTTCCCCACTTGTATAGTTTGTCAGTCAGGAGCAGCGATCACTAGGGGGGGAAAGAGTCCAAAAAAACCTATCACCTCTACGCCGCACCGAAAGAGTGGTGAAACTCTTTCAAATTTAAAAATATACAGAAAATTGGAACTTTCACAAAGCGAATCCTGTGGAAAGGAGAAAATAATTTCCAACGTTTATTCATTGCTTCTGCAGGGGTTACACAGTAGTTTGGAATTCCGTGGAACGGAAGGTGCATCCGTCACACCTACCGTTGTTTGAACAAAAAAAAAGGACGAAATAAAAAGCATTGCTTTGCTCGCCCTATTCAGCAATCCGAATGAAATTGGGTCAGACGGAAGTCGACGCCAATCAGTGTAAGTGCTTTGTGCACACTTCCTTCTTTGCCCTAACTGACTTCTCTCTGGGAGCGCTCTCTAGCTGTGGGGTTCTAACACAAGGGGATGGACGGGGAATATTTTGCCACTCACGTCTGTCTCCTTTTCTTCGGAATGATGATGTAGCAGAGGGCACACCAAACGAGTGGATAGCTAAAGATATACAAGTTTGGGTGTTTAAAGCTAGGTTAACAGCTATTTATTTATATACAGACAAGGGCGGTAGAAGGAGAGATACTTTTTGTATAGGTATGTCTGTATTGTATTGCTTGCGGAAAAGCATTTTCGTGTTTCTCGGCAAAGCACCGAAAACGAATCCTCTTGAGTTCACTTTTCAAGTGAAACTATTTCGCCAATAGTGCCCTGGATTGCAACCACCAATAAGTGGTGTGTCCTTTTGGAGATCCTACTAAAGCAGTGAAAATAAATACACGAGTGTGTATTCCAGTACAATGGTAAGGGATTGCGAACATAATTTAAACTGCCATTTGTAAGGACCATTGGATGCTCTTTGACGTTCTCAAGAAATGAGGGCAACGGATGTAGGTATTTTGCACACCTATTTCTTAGGCTACCAGGTTGTAATAGTTTTCTTTGCCCTCCGAAGTTAAAAAAGGCGAGAGAAGCTTCTGCGTTTAGGGTGCGTTTAAAATTGTAAGTTCACCCACATAAAAGTTTGTTAAAATTAAGTTAAGAAACAGAAATCTGTTACTCGACCCTGTTTATCCCGCTTATGTATACACATATTTGGAATGAGAGGAAGTCCTCTGGGCGTCTTTGGTTTTTTTCAGGTGGTTCATCAAGTTGAGTAGGAATTTTAGCTGAAATAATAGAAGGAGCAAGCAAAGCTTGACTTTGGGCTATTTAACCAAATTAATGACCATGTTTGGGCAAGTGCACAAAGAATACTGTTTGTATTAATGAAATCAACAAAGTCTCGTCTCAAGCAGACCAATCAAGAAGGATATTCAATGTCATCAGGCTACATTGCTCTTGTGGTGTTAGTCTTGTTGTTAAAGAAAATCCCTTTTCTTTAACACCACGCCCATAAAAGTAGGTGGGGCACATGCTACATATACACGAAAGTTACAAAAGTTAGAAAATTCTAATATCTATAAATTTTGTCACATAATTTTTAGACAAATTTCATAAATATTTATTGAAAAACAGTCATTTTAAGCTAAAATCCCTTAAAATAGTAGGCGTGGCCAATGAAAAGGCTAACATTTTCTTGCCACTTCAAAGACAATTACAAGGCAATGTTACATACCAAAAATGAGTGCGCTAGCACCATTCTAAAACAGTTAAAATTTAGAAAAAGTATTTTTTTTTAAATTAGAGATGGTCGCACATACAGGCCTGTAGTGGGCTAATTTTCAAACTTTATCTGGTCCAATGGATTTCCAGCCAACCCACAAATTTCAGCTCTCTATCTTAAAATTTAAGGCCTAAAAGTTGTGTACATACGGATGGACGGACGGACGGACGAACAGTCGGACACGGCTTAATTGATTCTCCTGTCGGTCCCATTCATATCTCTGAAAGGTGTTAGGCGGCGATTATTTCACTGCGTTACAAACTATACATCAAACTTAATATACCCTGGGTCCAACAATTAAAAGAAGGCACATACCTGCGAACTTCTTGGCTAAAAACACTACACCAGTTGCGGGGGGAGAATTTCTGTTATGGAAAAAAAATTAAAATTTTCAACATTTCCGGCAAAAAGCTTTTCTGAAAGAAGGACACGATTTGCTGCACAGGATCCACACGCTTTTTATAAATGGTCTTGTAGAATTCCGTCGAATTAAACTGTGGGATCATAGCTAGAATTATCCTTATTAAAATTTCGGCAACCAACAACAAGGCCATTCTTCTTCTTTAAGGGCTCCCAATCCATGGAGGATTTCTACTCTCTGGTTTACAGTTGCCTTCCATGCTTAGCGATGCTGTGCACGCTGCTTCCAATTGTACAGAAGAGGTTCGGTCTTCCTGGTCGTCTCAACCTGGGAGCTTGGATTCGAAGACTGGAACCTTGTTGTCCATCCGCTCTATGTGATCAAGCCGCAGTGTAGTCTCCGTCTCTTGGCTTTTTGAGCTACATCCATATTTAGGTACAGCATATAGAGCTCGCGGTTACATCTTCTCCTCCATTCGCACTTCTCGTACACGGGACCCTAAATTCGGCTTAGAATTTTAAGAGACCAGGTATGATTTCTTTTTTTTTGTTGGATGCGCCACATGGAGGTGGTAATCTTCATAGTTACCGGTATTCGCAAGGCCGAAGCAATCGATGCCAGATGCCAGGACGCGCCTACGTACTAATCCACCCCTGCACTTTTCAACCACTTCCCCGCGGTACTGCCGTTAAGTATTACTTCGCGGGGCTGGTTAGCATTTTGCTTCCTGTTTCTGCTCGCCTTATTTTCTCTCTATTCTTTTCAGCTCGATTTGTACCGTTGCCACAAATCAAGTTATTGCTCTCGAGCCTTCGTCTGAGGTAGGTCAGAATTTCTTCTACAATGCATAAGGTTTTGAGAGGTTAGTTCTCCATTCTGCAAAGCGAGCGCAATGGAATATCGCGTGCGCCCTGTCCTCCACCTGATTAGGACATTCCGGACAAAAAGGGGAGCTTTCGTGTCCGAAATCGTGAGGATATTTTCGGTAGTCACCATGGCCGGATAGGAACTGCGTAAGGTGATAGTTACAGTCCCCATGCTTTCGTTGTGGCCAAGGAGCGATTCTCGGTTTGAGTTTAAATATCCATCTGCCTTTCGTTGTGTTGGTCCACCGAGTTTGCAACATAGCTAGTGACGATGCCCTTTCTTCCGTTTTAATGTGTATGTGTATGGTTGCGTCGCTTAAATTGCGCGCTCTCCTGTTCTATATCCTGAGCATTTCATCGGCGAGGATGTCGATAGGAATTATTCCGGCTATAACGAAGGCGGCCTCATCAGTAATGGTTCGGAAGCCGCTGACTGTTCGTAACGCGTCAAGTCTATACGTTGCCGATAACCTCCTTTTCGTTTCTTTCGTCCGTAGTGCTTTCGCTTCGACTGGGGCGGCGTATAGCAGGACCAAAGTAATAAGTCTCGATATATAGCACTCCTCGCTATATAGCACTCGGAGGCACAAGTGTAGAACGGCTTAAAATGTTTACGCTGTTCGTTTGATAGTATACCTCGATAGTTCTTGCAAGGCATATGATCGCCTTTCTTGAGGATGGGGCATATGAAACTGCTTGAACAGTCATTGAGAGTGCTTTCTGCTACCCACACCTGTTTAATGATTTAGTACATGCACCTCACCAAGACATCACCTACGTATTTGAAGAGCTGTTCTTAAGCCATTTTATGGCTAAGCTAAATTCTTCAATACCAGGTGGTGGGTCTTTTCTCTTCGTCAACTGGGCTTTCCTTCGCTTCTGGTACAGTTTCTTTTTTCCTCTACTCCCTCTAAATCGTGCCCATTAAACAGCTACTGGAAATGCTATTTAGCTTAAACTATTTAGCTTAAACTAATCGCTGTGTTTCAGTGAGTTGGTTTCCTTCTCTACTTCGGGCTTGCGTCTTTCCTTCTACTTCGTGCTTGCGTCTTTCCTTCTACTTTGTGCTTGCGTCCCGTTTCTAAGGCCACCAACCAGTTGCTTTGCTGTTTTACAGAATTTTCTGATCTTGTTTTGAGCGCTAGAGTCTTCGATCTACTTGAGTTGGGAGATTGTGTAGGCCATCTTCTTTCTGCCCAGTAACTTCGTCGTTGGAAAGTCGAGCTCTGAGATACGACACTAAAATGGTCAGAGTCTAAGTTTGCCGCCTGAAAGTGTGCACGCCTGAAAGTGTGATCCTAGATGTGTGCCTTGCGTGGATGTGCACATGGTCTATTTGGTTAAGACTATCGGGTTGCCTTGTGGATCTTGAGCCTTGGAAGGCTAGTGCTGCTTATAACAGTGTAACGAGCTGCTGCAAAATTAGAAGCGCAAAACTCGGTAGCGTGGAGGCTATGCTTAATAATTTCATCGCCGAATATGTTCTTCTTTACGACCGTTGCATTAAAGTCCCCGAGCACGACTTTGACATCGATTTCCGGACAGGCTCCGTAGGCTCTATCTAGGAGGTAAAAAAGATCCTCCTTCTCAGGGTCTTCACCATTTTCGGCAGGGGGTGTGCACATATTGGCTGATGTTTAGGAAATTGGCTTGTAGTCGATCACAGCGAGGCAATCACTAACCGGCTGTAATCCGCAACCTAGCATGTGCAGTCTTTAATGACAGGTGTAGTAACTGTCCTTTCCTTTCATCATATCTGATCCTATCCATCGCATCTTCTAGATTGCAGTCATTTCCGCTTTATACGGCAGGCGATCCGACTTAAGCTTTCGAGTGTACCTAGCGTGTGCAGTGTTTCTAAGTTCCAGTTGCAAACGTTCAAATCATGATCCTGCAACTTTGTGGGTCTTCCTGTTGGTTAAGTTTCATTATTCTCAATATAATCCGAGTCTGCTTGTTCCCCTCTCATATGTGCAAGAATTTAAGTGGAACAACTATACGAAAAATTTTGATTATATCGAAGGGTTGATTTAGTTCATTTAGACAGGGTGGTATATGGTGTAAGTTACCACTCAGCTTAGTTCTTACCTGGCCAGATCTCTACTGATCTAGTGGGGACATGAAAGCTTAAATTTTTTAAGTCAAGCAAGGACGTCGCATGCTATCTTAACCTTACGTACCTTAAAGCTTTTTTGAAAGGATATTCTTTTCTCAAACTTAAACAGATGTGGAAATCGAGCTAAAAATGCAAGAAGAAATATAGGATAGCTGTCCACGAAGAAATAAAAAGCGAAGCGTAAGAGTTAAGCCAACTTATCCCTTCGAGGGTTGCTGGTCTCCAATTGGGCGCCTCCCCAGGTAGCGGATAGGGGAATACTCACCAGATATGGTGGGTACCGGTATGGAAAATATCCGGGGCGTACCAAAATCAGCAACAAATAAAAAATCCAGGAGGGTCTGTCTCAAAATGAGCGGCTTTCTGGCCGGCGTCTATTATCCAGGTTAGGGTCGGGCCTCTTTCTCTTCCAGTATGCAAATAAATTGGCAAAAAAATTAGATGCATGCCAGATGTTTTTAAGAAATACTCTGCTAGTTAATCATTGCTTTTCTCCGTTTACTTGCGGGGGTAAACTTTGGTGTTTCTGTGCAGAGCTTTCATGTTCCGCACTATGGCTCATCAGCATTTGCGTGCTGGATGCAGAATTACTTTCCTCTACTATCTTTCTATCTTTTCCCCGCTCGCGATGTGCAACGCATCTTATATAACACCTTGATCGCGAGTCAATTAATAAAAAAAATCTTATGCCTTACCAAGCTGAGAGTGGTTGTAAGTCCTGGCATTAAATGCCTCGACCGACCATGTAGCTGGCATGGGCTTGTATGCAGAACGGGCTACTAAAATTGATAAAATTAAATACCAATTCCATATTGCGCATAAAAAAAGGGTCCAGACCCCACGAAATATTTAGGAGATGAGAGTTTTCAACAGGGACTAAGTAGCTACAATATTTGTGTTTCAAGCACTCAAATACACTCATAAGAATTCAACTCTTCAAAATTCTGGTTTTGAGTTTTACTACCATAGAGTAAAGCCAGAACTAAAAATTACGACTTCAAACTTCCATTTAGTTGCATTTCGAAAAAAATTTCCCAGCCCTCTCATATTAAACAAGAGGCATTGCTCTCCAACTGGCACTCTTATTTTGTATACGCGAATTCAGTAGTAGAACGTACTAGAATCCCTCTTGGCTCAGAATTTTTATACATTTTTTTCCTCTATATTTTCAGTTCAACACCCTATGGGAGTAATATTGTTATTGTGTCCTTCGCTTTGAGTAGTAGCGCGCCTAGTTGATCCTCGATTATTATCTCTTTTTATCTCGTCTATATTATATTGTGTTTACTTTCTATTTTTGGCATTCGTTTCTGTGGAAAATTGTAATAATTTGTGTCAACAGCATGGAAAATTGACAAACACTCTCCCCTATATCAGTGTGTGCGCGCTATACCATACACTCAAGGACTCAAATACAAATTATTGCTGAATCATGAGGACAAACAGACAGACATAGGCATACAATTCAACAGAGCTTATTGTCAGCATTCGCTCCTACGCTCTTGTCGTCCTGTCAAACCAAACAGAAATCACAGTCGCCCCAAACACTGGGTGTTCTGTTACAATTGCAGTCATGATGATGACGATGATGATGATGATGGCGACAATAACAAGGACGACTGTGGCGAAACAACCATATTAAACATTCAAATTTTCATCTATACAAGATAATAGACATCCCAAACCACCCACACATACACACTAATAAAACAAATATCCTTTGTTTAGCGATTATATAGTTGAAATAATAATTTACGGGATATTCTTAGATTAACCGAAAAGGAAATCATTCAACTGTTTCCAAACAAAACGTTTACCGAACGGCCTTGCTTGCTACCATACCAAATTTGTTTTTAGGGAAGAATCCTTACATCTCTGTCGAGATATCCTTAAATCGAATATTTCCTGTAAATTTGCCACATTTAAATACAAAATAACACGAAGCGATAAGATGATTTTTAATTGCTTTCCGCATTGAAATGATGAGTGCTGCTGGTAGGCGGTTTGAGGGGGCACAACGGAGATAGATCCCTATGATTATTAGTATTGAAGTGCCCTTCGAGGATACTCTGACAGAGCTCGTGTGCCCTCATCAGCTTCATCTTCATTATCGTTCTCATCATCCATCCACTCAGTGGAATATTCAAAAATGTTCCATTTGTGCGAGGGGTGACAATAAATTTAATAGGAATCCTTAAGTAGGATATGCCGCCCGCATTCCTGTCTCATGTAATTGAGTCTCTCTCATCGCCATCATGTTAGGAAGGTTGAGAAGGGAGGAAAATTGTATTCCCGTCTCGTTTTCGCTCTGCTTATGACACGGAATTTATTAGGTTTATATTTTAAGGGGAAGAGTAAATTAATCAATCAATTGTACTTTCGGGATGTCTTCTTCCTTCCTGCAGTGCGACTCAGTGTTTTATTTTATTTTATTTTTTTGCCGCCGAATTAATGGATGGCTGTGTTGGTAAATTAATTTAATCCAATTAGTAATTTAAAATTTTCACTTTCAACAGGCAAAAGTCGACTGGATAGGCGCTGACGCCATCAGGAAGAATGATTAATTTATTTAAGCCATCAAGTTTTCATCCCTCTTTTTGCACCTGTTCTTTTTTTGTGGTTGCCGGAAATGATAGTACGAGAAAAATTTGTTCGGTCGATGAAGTTGGCTTTGGCTGTCAGGAAAGCGTCAGAGTAATTTGTCAAAACTTGAAGGAGCCTTTAAGTAAAGGCCAGTCTGAAATCCATACCAGGCAGAAATCACAATGAAATTCAAGAAAATTAAAAACAGTGACGAGTATTTGATTTAATTTTTTTTTTTATGTCAGCGAGACAAAATTGGGTATCTGTTAGCTTTACCATATGAAGTTTGACACCTAAAAAACTTTTTTTTTATACCCTCGCAAACAAAAATCGAAACTTTGAGCTTTGGCCCTTGGTTTCTGAAGCGATGCAAAAATACTTAAAACATGAGATCAGGATAGCATCGAGCTCTACCGACTGCGCCATTTCACATTCTTTTAGTCAGAGTTTTTCCATGTATGCAATTAAATGAATAAATTAACTTCATAAAAATTAATAATTAAAACATGTTGTCAGATAAGAAGAAAGCTCAGCCGACTGCGCCAATTGACATTCTTCATTAACAATTGCTAATCATGGCAATTTGTTCATATTTAGACTGTTGAAACTCACTTCAAGACAGTAGGAAAAACTAAATTTTACCAGTACCTTTTTGCATGGCAGGATCTGCCAATGTCCGAGACGGCCAATTAATATGGGGATCAGCGTTATTTAAATGTGTTGGGAAAGGGGTGGGTTTTCAAAGTTATCCCAACTTAAGTTAGGATAACTTTGAAAATGACAAGACAACATTTTTTCAACAGACAGTGCTGTAAAAATTGAATCATTTTTTAATGCTCATTGAATCAAGGTGGATTTTTTTAACTCAACTAAGAAAAACTAAATAAGCGTTCAGTAAGACGTCCATTTTCAATCAAAGTTTTAAAGTCGAACGAATGAAGTCTTTTTGACTGTTGTGCATTCAATCCATTGAAGTCATTTTAAATCAGTGAATGAATTCAATTTGTCGAACTCATTTAAAATTTCGAACGTTTTTGAAGTCCTTGAGGTAATTAGGGTCGGTGAATGCATTCAATTTTTGTTGGGCAAGAAAGTCTTGGACATCAATTGAAGCCTTTGAAGCAATTTAGGTCAATCAATAAATTCAATATTTGGAGTCAAGATTTCATCAATTAAACTTCAAAAATTTGATTGCTGAAAATGATTGGTTTAATCATGCGACTCCAAGCTGAATACTGATTTATTTTTCTAAGGTGAAGTAAGTTAATTCAAAGAATTTATATTCAGAAAGACGTGGGGTGCCGTGGCGTAGTGGTTAGTGTGTGTGCTTACTACGCCGGAGGCCTGGGTTCGAATCCTGCCATTGTCACCTGAAAAAAAAACTTGTTCTTTTTCACGGTCCCCACCTCCGCGAGGGTTTGACAAGCCCTCCGCGAGTATCAATTGTCTTGAAAAACTTCTCAAGCTGCCGTTCGGATTCGGCAAAAAATTGTAGGTCCCTTTGTATGTAAAAGAAATCAACACACCAGCATACATTGTTGAGAAGTTGGCCCTGGTTCACCTCGAGCTGTTGCGCCACTCTATTTATTTCTTTATTTTTTATATTAAGAAAATATTGCATTCTTTTACAGCTCTACCAGCAGTACAAGTTTTAGAAAGTGGAGCATCGCGACTTTTGTAAATGTGAGTGAAATTTTGAAAAATACTACCGTGTACGAAAAAGTTTTACCGACTGCGCCATCTTTTTCTTGAAATGAATACTTAACTTCAAGCTTTAAAACTCGCGGTAAAAGAAGTTAGCAGTCCTAGAGGATTTTTAAGAAATTTTGCCAAAATCAAATTAAGAGAAAGAGCTTTTGTCAAAAAACTTATTCGGTGTACTTTTAAAGTTGAAGATTTGACTAAATCCTCGAAAGATTGGGGAGAAGCCACATAACTGAGCTTACTTTTCGCATTAGCAGAACTTTGTATTGGAAATATTTTTATTTTTTGTGTCCACATTAAGACGTTTACTAAGTAGTCTGAAGTCTTTAAAAAAAGACCCGCAAAGCCAGCTTATATTGTTAAATCACTGTCTTCATTTTAAAAATGAAAAGTTCAAACACACTCAACCGCTTTGGGTAAACAACAAAAATCTAATTTTGGACCAAAAGATTTTCTTCGTTCCGGAGAGCCCTCAATGACATAAATTAGTATCCTTAATAGCCAAGTATTGCTTGTGTACAAAAAAAAAAAAAAAAATTGTGCAAGAAAAAGATCGTCTGTCACAGCCCATAACGCGGCTAAACGTTCGTGCTTTGTCAAAATGATTAAAAATTATTCTAGCTTTCATCATCATCTCAAGAGGCGTTCCTCGAGGATTTTTTTTTTCTCGCAGAAGAAAAAATAATCAATTATTACCCCTTAGTCGTCTTGCTGGAAAATTAAACCACTTCACCCACTAATAAAAAGTAGAATATTGCTGCAGTACGAAGAGCAGCCAACGCCCAAGCCTGTGTCCTCCTCGTGTTAGCTTCTAGGAGTAAGTTTCTTCCATTTTTTTAAAATGAAAAATAAAAAAAAATAATAATAAATACTTCCAACATGCGATGCAAAATCTGAGTCAAGGATACAAATTTACATCAATTCAAAAAGGAGGCAACGTTCGCCTTATGCTCGTCCTCTCGCAGCACAGACGACAGTGCCGTTCCGCACTCTATCTACGCATCTACATAGGAATTTACCACGCCTCAAAGTACTCAAAGTTTACATACAGTTTTATGTGTTGGTATTGATTTAAGTTTTTTTCTTCGTTTCTCAGTTACTGGCTTTGCACACGAAGTGCCGAGAATTCAGTGATTTACAAGGATACGTCTTCGTTTAATATGTATAATGTAGCCACCCTGGGTCGGGCACCAGCCACCCCGCTGTGGCCATGAATACGATTAAGTAATCCATCTCAGCTGAACTGTAACACTTTACAAGCATTCACGAAGACGACAAAGAAAAATACACTTAACATATTTCCATGACGTCCTTTTTAAGGAAAATATTTACAGCTTACACATATGTCCGCCCGACCGACCGACCGACCGACCTAGCAACCGACCTCACCTTGACTCAGAGAAGCAGTGCAATGAATATTGGAATTGAAAGGCAGTACACCTTACCTCAGTGGTTGGCGGTTTCCTAGGTACAGCCACATGTAGTCTTACTCGGGGCGGTGTGGTGGTGCAAGCGTATGTGTAGTGTGTCAACTGTCTGTGGAGTATCCGTTCTAATGAAAACATCATTTTCTTTTCATACATAAACCACAGAAATGCAATCCTCCTCTGTGGCACATGTCCTCTCTTCGTCCTGTCAAATTGAATTTATTCTTCTTTGCTCATGAAAGTGCACATACCACACGCCCCATGGGTGTAATGTGTATTGTGCACCTGCCACACTCCAACAATTGCAGGTAGCTAAGTGCCCAGGTATGGGTGCACCGATAACGTACGTGTGGAAATGCAGATGCCTTACAGTTCTGTTGTAAAACGAGATAAGCTCTAATGTCAAATGTTGAGCACATACCGTTATTCTAATCATGACATATGATGTGTTATCGTATTCGTCGCACATATTATGTGATCCTAGCATATCCTGGGAGGGTGGGCTTTGCAGTGTGTCTGGCATTGCTTTGCGCGACGACCCATTTAACAAATGCTTAAAGATCAAAGACTGTCTGTAAAGGATTGGCCCAGCTCCCAGAGAGGAATAAAATTTGAATTTTATGACTTGAGGAGCAGAGGAGATGTTTTATTGGGGCTTTATCGAAGCCGAAATGGAAAACGTGCACTTTGAGCTGAATTGTGCAGTGCAATTCATTTTAGTTGTGTAGTAAGGTTTTTTATTTATTTTTTCTCATTTTTGTAGGTGAATGCTTGAAAGGATTATGAATTTTGTGCATCCTTGCAAGATATGCGTTTGCATTTTAAGCCAAGTCGTAGAGGGCAAATGTGATACGTGCAGTCGTTTTATTTTATTTTTATGGTTGGGGTTAAGTCCTTTTTTAGTTCTTGCCATATTTAGATGTTTTTTTTTGTCAAAGGGGATTGGACTATGGATAAGAGGTAAAAGTTAAAGACCTGTGTGTTGGGGCGCTTCTCTAAGAAGCCTTCGACATCGACAGACAGAAATTAAATTTCTGTGGGCATCTTTCCACAGAAACTTAATTTTCTTGAATAAACTCAAAAGACGGCTTGTCGAAATATGACACAGGAATAGGAGGACAATAAGTTTTTACAAAACCATAGTAAAACGTCACAAGCTTTTTGTGAACATAATGTGCTGGAGGAGGTCGAGGGTTTGAACTCTGCCTGAGAGATCTCTTTTTTTCTCGATGTAGAGCAACTTTAGTGTTACACTTGTGAAGGGATGTTTCAAAGCGTAGGAACTATCTTCTTAGATAAGATTTGTAAATCGGTATGTAAATATTGAAAAACTTTGACTTCACTTTTTACAGATTTTCAATTAATTTCAATATCTTTTTAGAAGTGTTTAAAAATCGTCCACTGATATCATGTTATGACTCAGAGTTGATGAGACTTAAAAGTCGCTTCAAAGATACTCGTATGTATTAAGACTTAATATGACTCTAAAGTACATATTAACGTACTTCCGGAAAATTGAGAAAAGAAAGGAATTATGAGGAATTTTTATACTATTTAGTTAGGTACCGACTACGCCAGTTTACCCATGGTTATTAGACTACAAAAAGGTCAGAAAAATGTCTACAATGCAGAGGTTTTCTTTTCAATTCCTTAAAAAAAGAGTGATTAGAATAAACGAGCAAGAGCCATGAGTCTACGAATAAAGGATCTCCACAGAAAATTTTTTATATGAAAGGTACAATGCGCGCACTACAGTCAGCACTAACTGCAATTTTGTGTTTGGTTATGAAAAGCCTAGACGAATAGAGGAAAGTAGGTGAACATATTTTAGAGCATTGATTTCAAATACTAAAATCAAAGGTCATGAAGCGCTTGTTCCGCAAATAAAGCTCGTCAGGCCGCAGGTACTCATATAGTTAAACTGTCGAAAGTCATACAAGAAAAAACATTCACAAGAAAGGAGTAAAAAAAAAACAAATTGAAACTGGAGCCTGTTACAGATATTCCGGACATTCCAGATAAAGTCAAAAAGTAAGGACGTGGTATGCCAAAGCCTACTGCAAGAGCCACCGAGCTGCCTAATCTTTCAAAAAATCAAAGATCATGACGCTCCTCAATTCATGCAGGATTCCTAGGTAGCAGGTTGTAACTTAAGCAGGTTATAGGAAGACCGGAAATCGCACTGATCAAGGATTGGCCGTAACCAACTTCAAAGAAAACATTTTCAACGGAAAATGATAACCTGTGCAAAGCTTCTTGTATGTAATGCTAAGCCTACGACAAACCATGGAAAAAAGGTCTCCTGTACAAAAAACATAAGATCAAGCCCTGCATATTAAAAAAGCAAATTAATGTATAGATGAAATTGAGAGATGTCTGCTAGCTATTTAACGACAACCACAGAGGGACAAAAAAAAAACAGCATCAGCCTTCCCCAAAAGTCAGTGTTGATCCCTAAATTAATGTGTAAACTACGCCGCTGATATGGCGCTTACATTCCAGCACATGACTCCTTTGAAAAGCTGGATTACACTTACACTTTCTAGCCAAAAACTTACACTTACACACAAGCCAGCGCAGCAAATATGGAGCTCCCATATCACAGAGAGGCCAACAAAAATACCGAGTGCTGCCCTAATAAAGCTTCTTACAAAATGGGCTGCGTCCGCAAACTACATATGCACCTCCAGTACCAGTTAAGCATCCTATCTCTGCAATACTCGAAATGAAAAAGCGTCCGGAATATTGCGAAGAATTAACGAAAACATAACTGGCTTTGCTTCACTCCTACTGACCAACACAAAAGACTGCGCCGTTTACTATGGTAATAAATAAATGTATGTTGTCCTGAATGAAATTTGTGGAAGAATTGACTTCTATTGACCCCAACACTACCGACTGCGCCATTAACAAAGTTAAGAAATGATAATAAATGGAAGGATTTAGTGGATGGATTAGCGGAACCTTAATCTGCATATAACAAAAACACTCAATGAATGAAAATAAAGAAAAGAGACAAGGTGAAATACCTTGGCATACTGCTTTATGTATCTTTAGGCCCAGTAAAGCATCCTGTTTCGGCAATATTTTTAGTTAAAAAGACCTTTGGAATAAAATGACGATGATGGCAACATTATTCGCTTTGCTTGTGATCTGCTTGCAAACGCTACCGACTGCGCCATTTTCTAAGACAATAAATGACGTATGTATTCCTGGTCGAAATAAGTGTATGTATTTGCAGTCTTAATTTAAATTGGTGGAAGGATTTGCATCTATCAAAAAAACTACCGACTGCGCCATTTACTAAGATAACAAATAACGTACATATTTAGTCCTGGAATTAGATTTAGGATTAACGAAATCCAAATCATAAATTGGAGTAATAAATCTACTCAATTAATTGATGGCAAACTTTTCAACCTTGTATGCTGTGTGTGTTGCATTCTTTATATGCAAGGTATTCAGCATACGGCCTGAAAATATAAACCAAATGGTAGAGAAAAGAGCACAAGATACCTCTAAACTCCAATCATGGAGACAAGAAGAGGAAGCCAAAACAAACACACACTGACCGCAGAGTAGTTTAACCCATTTCATAGGGTTTCTTCCGTTGAAATGTGGTTGCCCAACCAACTTAGATTGGATCACTGGTGGTTTGTTCAAGTGCTGACTTAGCTCGGAGTCTAAAACATTTTTTAATTTATTGCTTTTTGTTATCTCTGATTCTGAGAACTTATTTGAACCAGCCTTTGTTCGGTTTTTTTTTTTTTTTAATTTACATGAATTTGAAATAATAAATCCAGTTAACGCATCGCTTTTGCAAACTTCTTTACAGAGCTTAAATTTTAATCTTAATTTTCGACTCACCCAGGCTGCGCCAATTGTTTAATATGTGTTTTCCGCTTGTCACGATACCCGAGCGCCTTGCCCAGGAACGAACTTCCTCATCCACTATTTCCTTTTTTCTATTTTCAAGAGCAAAGTAACTATCCCCCCGATTCTTTCATAAATCTTGGCACATTGTTCAGTGGGGAAAAAATAAACAATTCAAGCTTCATCGCCTCTCTTGCTATTGGCCAACACAATTCATCCTGGGCCCTATACATTGCCTGGCGCTTGCATCTATAGCTCCAACTCGTCCTTGGTTAGAATTGTGTACATTTCTCATCGGGCTAAATATGTACCTACTTGCTGCAAAACTATTTATCTTTTGCAGCGGACTACGACGAGGACGACGACGGTAACATCCTCGGGCTACGTCAGCAGCAGAAACTATACAAAAAAGGAGACCTAGAAAAAAAATGCCATTTTCCAATTTCCCTTAATAATGCTTTTTCATTGGGAGTCCTTGCTCTGTGGACGCCTTTCCCGCACTCTATCTGCTTCAAAAGTTTTATTCAATAAATTTCCCTCCCAGTGGAAATGCAAACAGAACCATAATTCTTTGCCGTAGCGTATATCTACGAAATGTGCCGAGAGAGTTGCATGCCAAAGTACACAGGACGGGCCTTACGAAAATGCATAAAGGGTGTATACGGACATGGCTTCCTGCTTTGCGATCAAATCGATTGCTATCGGAAGGCCGAAACCGAACGATTTGTGGAATACTTTAAAGGCTCGTATAGAGGCGATTGCTCGTAGGCTCCTGTCCATCCTTTTTGGTCAAGCGTTGCCCAGAATGACCCGTTTTGACTAAATTTATGAATTGACCTTTGCCACGGGATTTTTTTTTCGGTCAAACTCTATCGCCCTGTATGCGTTTTCAGGGTTTATTGCTTAAAAAAATGGAGCTAATGATATTCAAAATTTATACAACTGCCAAAATTATGAAAACAGACTCATTCGCACAAAATAAGCAAAATTACAAGGATACTCCTTAATTATCATAATCAAAAAGTTTGCTACCCCGCGTTGTTGTTTAGTCTCACAGCGAGAAAGTTAACCGCACCAACCGGAAGTGAAAACATCCCGACCGCCTGTCCCTTAATTAAGGCAGACCGTGAAAAGTCCTGGTGGCGCAATTTTCGGGTAAAAGAAAAAATATATTCATTCGCTGCGAGAATATTTAATTGAAAAATTGATTTTTCGCCAAATTTTCAAGAGTTTGAATTGTACCACCAGCAGCACCATTTACACGTACGTAGGTTACTACCCTGCACCTTTACGCGCGAACATTACTCCTTGTAAAATTGAATTAAGTTCGTTCGTGTTTTTTTTTTTTTGTAATATTTGTCGAAAGGTGCTGGCAGGAAACATCATAGAGGAACCTTTCGAAAGCCCGGCACTTTGCCCCTGGATGGGTCCCGAAAATATTCGCGTATACGGAACGCAATTAAAGTCAATTTTCGATGTAATCAAAAAGGATAACGAAGACAAAACAAAAAAAGTTTTTCGTGTATAATATTTCATGCGAACAATTGCGTGAATATTACTTTCGCGTACCTACTCAGCTTGATTTTTCTTTTTTTGTGTATAATATTTTTTTTTTGGGGTTCTTATGGGATTCTATCGAGGGTAACACGCGCGCATTGATGATGAAAGACTTGTGATAAAAGAGGGGATCTTGCAGTTTTTTGGTCGTTTTCGAGGAGGAACAAATTTTTCGTTGCTTTCGGATTCGTTAATTGCTTTTTGCAAGAACTTGGGGTTTTATTGTTTAAAATGAAGAGCCAAAGAGCGCATAATTGAAGAACTTTTATTTGGCAGTAAATTACGTTAATGGATTCTCTTGTCGATAAATAAGGGTGGCGCGGCAACGCAGTGGGACGGAGATAAAGCCAGAAATTATGTTCGTATCGGTGTTTGGGGAATTATGGTGGTGCTTAAAAGGATTTCAGGAGTCGTGAAGAGCAAAATATTTCGAGCCAAATGTCTGTGTCCGGGCATCGAGTGCAAGTTATTGAAGGTGGACCTTTAACAGCTCTGAGGCTGAAGCTAGGTTAAGTCTGGAAATAAGTTCCTGATGTCAGATTATAGAATGGAAGTTTGCAACTGACTCAGAAACTAATATTTTTAATATAAATAGACCTTGTTGGCATTAGCAATAAAACCAGAGCCATGTGTTACTTATTAAATAAGACTGCTAGTGTAACGCTGAGAAGGAAAGACTGAGTCAGCCTGGTCTGTGGGCTAGTGACGTCTTAAAATTGAAAGGTAATTGAACGAAAGTTGTGGTTTACCTAAAAAAAATAAATTTTTAAAAACCAATATCCAGTGAGCTAGTCGAAAATCTTTTTGTTTGCCAAATTATTTAAGAAATGAGGCACTTCAAATTACAATACGATCTTTAAAAACTCCTTTAAAAAAACACAAGCAATTAGCCTGAGGTCAAAAATAAAATGTAACATTTGTATTAAAATTTCTGGGCAATAATTGTCTTTTTTCCATACACTGACAGTCAGTCCCTTGATGATGCCCCAATAAGGTGAAACGCGTCAACAAAGTTTAAAATAAATTATAATAACTGTGGAACAAAAACAAGTGTTTTTTCTTTTAAAAATGCCATCATTTACTGACTTTAAATTACCTTAATGAATTTTTGTCTGCCACCTTATACTCGAAATACTTATTTTGTTCCAAACCATATTTAAATGGCAAGGATGCATATGAAAGAATTTAAACGCAATACGCGTACAAGACGATTGCTCATGACTTAATTCTTAAGCGCAGAAATGCAGATGTCAAGTGGACTTCTTCTGTTGAAGGTTTATACACGACCCCAGGGTATATTAATTTTAGTGCATAGTTTTTAACACAGTGAAACCCATAACCGCATGGGGTCTACGACGTTTTAGAAATATGATCTAGATAGACAGGTTAATTGATTAGGCCATGTCCGTCCGTTCGTGCGTCTGTCCGTCTGTATGTTTGTAAGTTTAAGGTCTTCAAAAACAAGCTAGAGAGCTGAAACTTGGTTCACCGCTTGGCTATTCTGTTACACACATAATGTGTGAAAATTAACTTAGTCCGCCAATGGCCACGCCTACTACTAGCTTCAATGTGGGACAACCTCTATTTCACATTTTCTTTCAAAATGCCTCTTGGTCAAGCTAGACATGGCGTAGGATTTCAAATTTTGGTAAAGAGCATTATTGGCAAGAAGACTTTATAAAGGCACAAATAAGACCGCCTACATCATTGAACCATGCCCACTTTTAACATGTTTAATCTTTAAAAACCCGATTTCTTGGAAAGTTCACTTCAAATTAAAAAAAAAAAATTATGCGAAATATTAGGAATATTATTATTTTGTAAATTTGCCCACTACAAAGTTTTGAGCTCCGCCCACTTTTTAGGGGCGTTTTTAGGAAAAAACAAGTTTATTTCCAAAATAATTTTTAGTTTTAACGCAATTTGTAGTGGTTCTTAAGAAAATACAATTAATTGATTTTAAGTTTTAGCCCAAACCCTTTGGGGGCTTGGCCTATACAAAAAAAACTGAATTCGGGACAAAAAATTTTAAGGTTTGGTGTTAAGCGGGGTAGGGTCGGGTACGGGTATATAGAAAATTGTCGCAGACAAACTCTTGCACTTACTCACTTGCTTATTTTGTTTTTCAAATAGGCTTCGAAAAAATTAGGTTTGAAATGGCATCAAAAATTGGAAAAAAAATTGGAAATGGAATCTCAACAAAAATTGTTTTTGAAAATCCTTTTTTCCTTTTGAATTAAATCTCAAAAGTTTTTGAAACCTATAAATTCACTTTAATTTTTCTTAAAATCTGGAATATTTTGTGATACGTGTGATTCTTTTTATGTGATTTTTCCAAAGAACACCCTAGATAAGCGGGGAGGGATGCACAAATTTTTGCTATTTTTGTCGAAAATCCCTTAAAAACGGCAGAGGTAAAACCTTTTCAGAAAAATGTGACCCAAGCACTTGGTTGAGTTTGAGTTGCTTAGTATGTTTGTTTAATATCGGCTGATTGCAGTAAGCAGTTCAAAAGTTATGGCCTCAAACACTTTAAAAAACGTCGTCCATTTTCGGCTCTTTATTTCTCAAAAAGTTATTAAAAAATATTTTCGAAAAGTTAGATTTATTCACAACCCTTATTTGTGCTTAAAAAAATGCCTTCATTGGCATTGTTCTCTTGCTTTTTACGCAATTTAAGAGTTTACCAAATTGTGTATTTTTACAACCTACCGTTCAAAAGATACAACACGAGTGGCTGAAAGGACTGACGGATAAATTATTGATACCATAAGAGGTCCTTTTTCCATTTTTGGACCGACCGCTGAAAATGCTAGGTACTTATTGTGAGCTTTGCGAATTTTACTATTCCTTGCACAAAAAAAACCTTTTTCTGTGACGGCAAATCTTCTGCCAAAACATATTATTTGCAGATTTGTAAACGTGCTTTTTCAGAGCACTATGTACCTGACAGTCTGAAAGTTATTCTCACTTCTGTATAACCAAGCAAATTAACTGCTGCATAAAGCCCAAAAACAGCTTTCGCCTGACTTCTCACAACAATGCAAACTGTGTGCGTTATAGAGCTGTTCTTACACACATGGAGAGGACCTACAATTTTTTGGCCTTGACGCAAACGATGCTCTCAAACCCTTGTCAAACCCTCGCGGAGGTGCTATTTCGTGTGGAAGAAAGGGGCTTATGAGAGATAAAGTGAAAAGAGAATAAAAATCCAACTACCTATATATCCAACCATTCGCATCCACGCGAGCATTTGAGTCGTTGCATATACGTCTGCCATACTAAACGCAGCATCCTTTTTGATCATAAAAGCCCGATATTCTGAGTCCGGATTCAATGCTTGTTCGGAAGGTCTTTTGAACTTTAGCTTTAAGATAAAACACCTTTTACCCATTTTTCAAAATATGACATCGAGAACTTTGATACTTCGTTCGACCCAATCATGCCTTGGCAAATCCTTTTGAATCTTATCGCCCAAACGAATAACATATCTATAACGCCCCCATGCAACATACACATACTTAATGGCAATTTATTTTCGAAACATTAAACTGACTTATATTAACCTAACCACACACCGACACCGCATAGCAACAACCCTACAAGCATAACCTAGAGAACAGCTTAGCAAGCTATTCCTTCAAACTGTATATGATTCGAAAAAGAAATAAATCAGCGTAATTACCAAGATACGCTGCTGACGCAAAATGATTGAAAATCAAGAAAACCATAATCCTGTAGGCAATTTGTAAATGGGTTGGCATAATTCAGAGACCCCTCTCACTTCACTATGACAACCCTGGGATGAATCTGCTGCTTTTTCTCTGTTTACGAAATATTTAATGGGTATACCTCGTTTCGGCTGATTCACTGTTTATTATCCGCCCACCATCCCCCCCAAAAGTAATTGCAATGAGAGTTAAAAATAAAAAAAATTAAGCAAATTGAAATAAACTTTACGTATTATACCTGCCCTTTTCCCAGAAGGTACTGCTAATCCTAACCCTTCTTGTCTGCTCTTCTTACTCAATCATTTATTCAAAGTCAAGTCATTCACCCTCGAGGAGTAAAGGATGAGAACTTGAATTTTAATGTAATTAGGTGGATACCAGTTTACACAGTCGAATGGCCTTTCTTTCTCGAAATACGTATCCCAAGGAAACTGCGTATAATTGCTACAAGGATCCCCTTCTCCTCCTCTAGGCTGTTCCTAAACACATGACAATTTTGAAATAAAATCCAATTTTAACTGCCAACAAAAATCGAATAAAGAAAACGAATTTCTGTTGGCAAACATCGGGTATTTGCCAAAGCCAAAGCCGACAAAAGTCGACATCCGTAAAAAGTCGAGGTCAGCGACCTGAAAACGCTCGACCGCCGCGCTGATCCGGAGCAAAGTAATGTTCCCCGAACAAAAAGGAAAAGGACACGAAAAGAGAAATCCACCAGCCAGCCTACCTATACTATGGCACACTAAAATTTTAAGCCAGAGACAAACACTCGCCAGCGCGCGAGGCAAAAAGAAGCGTGCACTATACCAGGAAGTAGGACAAACAGGACGAAAGTGAGCAGAATCTGTTTCGGGTCCATTAAGTCTAAATATCGGCTCCACGCAAACCTCATAAAAATTTATGATCACTCAATTTAAAAAGGAATTCTGGCATTTTCCATTGTATACGACAACCGAGTTGGTGTGTGTGCACAGGGGATAAGGCACTGTGGGCCGGATCAACTCGCCTCTACTGTAATAGCTCTCAAGCGTGATAGCTTAGAATCCACACACCGTGTAGTCTATAGATGTAACGTACATTCTATATATGGGCACAGTTTGTTCAAAGTATTATAAATTAATTTAATGTCGAGGGAAATAAATTTTATCGAGAGCTTTCCAGATATGGATGTCATCATTGTAAGGGGAGACGTTTCGGGTTTTTATTTTTATTTTTAAGTTGCCCCCTTGCCGATCCAATGGTCATAAGGGGGCTGCATGTGTGTGTGAGTGTGTTGCGTTTAGCGTCTGACTAAGAGGCTTTGCCGGGTGAGTGATTGAAAATAATTCCTTGGCGGAGTGCGGTGGAGGGTGGCGGTCCAAATAGGACACACATGTTGGGATTTGTACACATAATGTATTACTCAAGGACGGTTTATTTATCCCTAAAAAATGAGGTTACAAGAGCACGCGGAGAGAGAAGCAAATTATTTGTGCGTGTTTTGTAAAGGTACAGGGATTAACCTAAACTTACTAGGAACTGATTCTCCCTATTATCCCGAGGCAAGTGGTTTAAAAAAAAGTTATAGAATTTTTGTTAAAAGGTAGCCAGGTGATTTGATTAAGCTCTAAAAAAGGTCCTTATTCCCCAATTTACAAAAGTCACCTCGGGTGAAGAAGAAAAACTTTATTCTTGATCCTAATATACAAATCCAACACATGATGGTGTTGCAAAGAGCTCTTTTAATTGAGATCAAAATAGATGCAAAATAGCTTACTTTTAAGTTGGGTCGACATGAGGTCTTTGTGTTCTTAGGTACTAACTTTTTTCACCTTTTTTACCCCATCCTAGTAGGATAGGAGGTATATTAAGTTTGATTCATAGTTTGTAAGATAGAGAAATAATTACCGTAGACCCTCAAGACCCTAAGGGCATTATGATCGAGACCGAATTCGAATGAGCCAAGTCCGTCCGTCCGTTAGTCCGTCTGTCTGTCGGTAGTTTTTAGGCCTTACATTTTGAGCTAGCAAGCTGAAACTTGATATCTGTCCTTTCTAGGTCCCGAAGCAGTACAAGTGTAAAATTTTTTTAAATCCGCCCACTGAAACGCCCACTTTACTTATTAGTATGAAAAATCAAAGTTGTGGTTAATTTAAAAAAAAAAACCAAAAACCACGACAATGTGGGCGTGGTCATATTAAGTTTGCATTTTAATAAACGGTTTTTATTCGATATATTTTCTTTAAATCCAAGAAACTTGCACTATTAAATGTTCAGATATGTGTGTAAGCTATCAACTGAAAAGAATAAATTTTTGCCACGCCCACTTTTGGCAGCGTTTTTTAGTGTAAACCAAATTTGGACCATGAAAATGCAACCAACCCGTGTGTTGTAACAAAAACGATGTTATTGAAAAGGGGTTGATACCACGCCCCTTTTTAGGGAAGGATTCTTAACTGACAACTTCTAAATACAACTAAAGTTAAAAGAAACTGAAATTTAGCAACCATGATTTATGACGCAATTTGGAGCTCGACAGTAGTCAATTGGAATGGGGTATCCAACGATTCGCCTAAACGGAGTGTTACCCTCCCACTAGTTTCATTGGCCTTTATTAGCTGTGGGCACTTTTTTGTGCTTGAGTTAATGTTGAAAAATACTGAGAAGAACGGCTGCCATCCAAATGATGCTTTTAAGGTTAATTAAAATGAAGACGGCCTGCCAAATTTAAAAATTGAAGAGAAGCGGCTGATTAATCGCAGATTCAAACCTTCACCCATGAACATCTTCTTGAATGTTTTGTAGAATTATCTTACTGCCATTCTTGGCCATTTTTGGACGGAGCGCTACAAATGAAAAATTTGGTTGAAAAGTGAATCGGCTTGGTGTTGCAGAGCTGTTGGGTAAAACATAAATAAGTCACTAAAAATGTCCTTGATCATTAAATTCGATTAGTTTCTCGAATTGAGTTAACCTAAACTAAACAATATTCAAATAAAGAGTTTGAGACGCCAAAAATCAGTTTCGGAAACATTTCAGAGCGTCTTACATTCCTGCAAAGGAGTTGTTTTTCTTATACTAAGAACTCTCGAGGAATAAGCTTACATAATGACAAAAAGGTTGAATAATGATTTGTTTGTTTTAAAATTAAATGTACATTTTGGGCAGATAGAGAAAAAGCTTGAAGTGGCTGTCGGATGTTAGAAAGCCGACACACTTTGACCTATAAGAAACATTTCGATCCTGACAGAGGGATATTTTCCGAACAATTTCTTTGTCATGCTCATACCCAGTAAAACAGATACCCCGGCAATATTCCTTGCAAACGCCCCAGTCCTTCGGACGTCGAAAGGGAACGGTTAAGTATGTTGAACTCATTGAATTCCGACTTAAACAGCATCAACATGGGGGCTTTTAAATAGAGTGGAATTTAACGCATCCAAAACGCAATGCTGTTTACTGTCATCCGAACTGAATAGAAATCTTCAGCAGTTATCCATGAACGGCACTTGCACCACTGAAACCGGAAAGCTTTCGATCCTCGGATGTGTGTTAATGACAACTTACGTTGGAATGACCACATATTCGACGTCGCCAAGAACGCAGTGAAATGCTTAAGATTCCTTAGTCGATGCAAGAAATTTTTTACACCTTCTGATCTAGCTGTCATCTATAAATCGTTCATACAACCAAAACTGGTATAACTCTCATGTCTGGGCAGGAGCTACTAAGACAAATTTACACCTACTCGATCGGATACAAAAAAGAGCATTGAAATTGATAGGAGACTCAAACATTGCGAAGTCAATCGACTCCTTGCAACATCGTCGCAATGTCTCTTGTCTTTCATTGTTTTATCGTTTCTTCCATAAAGAGTGCTCCAGTGAAATAGCCAGTTGCATTCCACCCCTTAAAGAATTCAACTGCAACGCTCGCGCCAGAAGGACTGCTCATCAATACACCCTTGAGCCCAATTTCGGACGAACCGCGTTGTATTGGAGTTCTTTTTTTAGCCGAACAACACGGATGTGGAACAGGCTTCCGAAGGAGGTTTTTCCTTGTCACTACAGTCCACAACAGTTCAAAACAAAAGTGCATCAGTTCCTCTCTTCTTTTTCCTCTGATCCTTTCCATTCGCGTTATGTTAACTCAGTATAAGGGTAGCCATAACCCCTTGAACGCGGATAATTATAAAAAAAAACCGGCGTACAGACTGCCGTAGGAGAGTGAATGCATATTTGCAATGGTAAAGGGCAAGTAAAGATTATTAAATATAGTCTCGGAAAGCAGAAAGGCAGCCCGCGTGAGTAACTTTTTGCTTTGCCGTCTAGACGTTTTCATTTAGAAACCCCGGGCCTTTCTCTGTCATACAAATATTTCCAAAATAGTCAAGGATTAGATTAATGATTGCAGATTATTTTAATCTACATCCGCTATTCAAACCTTCTAAGATCAGCCACACACTGCCCTTTATAAAATTTTCCTTTCACAAGCCTTTGTAAAGCTTACACACACAATAAGTCAAAAATCTTGCATCTGTGGTAAAACTTCATTTGCATAGCTCAAAAAAGGTATAGAAAATAATTATAGCACCCTATTTTCCATTACAAAAACGATTTGTAGCACTAACCTACAAACTTCCTCTCTATATTTGCTTTTTGACATCCCTGTATAGGTATACCCAGAGCTACAGAAATGTTTACCTGACGGTCTATTAAGTGAAATGACATCAGCTAGCTCTATATTTCCTTGCCCTGGCTCCTCGTCATCAATCAATCGATTTACTATTTATTTTTTCAAGTCCTTTCGCCTCGTCCCTATATTATTATAGTCCTTTCCGATATTTCAACATGGACGATGGGACCCATCATCCATACGTTTCCTTTCGCTTCGGCGGCGCGGCCGGTGATGTTCATCGTCGATGTCGTCCTGTGTAAATTGATTCCAATAACTTAAGGGATGGCATAGAAACTTTACTGATTGGTGCAGCACTCAATCTGTGTGCGCCAGACTATATTGCTAAACAACTCCCCCACATCCATTCGAACGGAAATGATAGTTCAATGGAAAATATTACTCCATATTGACAATGACCAGTGACAACAAACAGCAGGGAGAGGAGTCGCGGCAGAAAAAAAAAATTATAGTTATAGGAAAATGACAGAAAAAGGAAAAGGAAAACGAGGAAGCAGGTTGTCAGGAGGATGTTGACTATATTAGCAGTGGTGCCACACTTCTACATTCTAGCATCCTAGCATCCGATGTTTTTCCCGACTAAAGTTGGATCTTTATGCGAGCTGTTAGGAATTTGTTGGAATTTTTTTTGATTTTTGCCTTTTTTGTATTTTATTTACGTAAACATCTCGGTTTCTTATTTAGAGAGCTCAGCGCAGCGAATAAATATCCTTTACGTGGGGTTTAGTCGTTCGAGTCTGTCGGTCTTTCTGTATTGACAGATGAATGGAGAATTAGAGCATTTCTGAAACGCGAAGGAACGTGGCTCACAAGATACCGAAGGGATGCTTTAAAAAAAAGTTTGGAGAGTTAGCAAATTCAAAACAAAATTTCGCGCTGCATATGGCCTTGCACACAAGAATTTTTTGCCCGACTGAATTGCATACGTATCTCGAGTATCGTGTCATTAGACATAGAGGAGATATCGAAATAAGCTGAACACTCTGCTTTGAGTTAAGCCTTGAAAATTGATCCACGAAACGTTGAATGACATGAAAACTTCATCTAGTGCCAGGTTCTGTTGTTTTGATTCATGTAAAATTATAAAAATGGGACGAAACTCCTTTTTTGTTAAAACATCAAACGAGCATTAAACTGTGCATAACATCGCTAAGATGCAAGTGAAATTTTGAAACACACAGCGAGAAAAGGGTTTTATGTAAAAACTTTTCACCATGAGATTTGGAATTAAGATCCAATAAACCTTCCTATACATCAATGCTAAGCAGCGACTACAACAATAGTCTACGAAAAATAAGTTGTTCTCGAACAGGGATCCATCAACAAAAGGTTGCCTCTATATTTCGCAGCAATGGCACATCATCAAACCGAAAACCATGAGTGGCTTGCTCCCAACAGGTTGTCCCGCATCCTATAAAAGAGAAATTTGACAGCTACCCTTTACACGAACCACTTTCAATTCTTCTATAACACCATTTTACCAGTTTGAGAAACTGAAACTGTCCACGTATGTTGACAACGGATGTTTACAACGGAAATTTTTTTTCGCTCCTGGAAAATCACATCGCCTGACATTTCTGATGAGAGCCAAAATGACTGAGAAAGAGTGCTCATGTCAAAAATATTCTATATTTGTCTAGTGGAACCACTTTGGGATTTATTAATAATCGTCTCCCGCAAATCCCCGTATGATTGCCGGAGGAAACAACTCCTCAACATAGAGCAGCTGCTCTGCTAGCAAATACAGCCACGTCGACGACTTGCAGCTTATGACTTCATAACATTTTTTTTTTACACACTTTTAAAGCCTTTGTGGTTTTGCTAAAATTTACTTACCTAACGATAGCTTTAACAAATTCCCATTACTTAATTTATAATTTCTTTGCCCTTGCTCAAGTTCTGGCAAGACATAAGACACATGAATGAGAATTGACATTCTTGAAAGTGACTGTTAGCACCAAATACCTAGACTTCCTCAAGTTTAGTTCGCGCTGTAAAATCCTTTACTATGCGTAGTAACATCAAAGTTTAAAGGATATTCGTGTCGTACAACTTTTCTCGATGATTTATTTATTTTTGGTAAGAACTGGAAAACATTATCGTAGCCGAGCAACAAAGTAGCAGGCCTCCCCCTCCACCAAAGCATCACAGGTCTTATAACTTTAAATCTATGTGTGGTGGTTGCAAGGACAAACTTTTGTATATGTGATGCATTTCGTTACTATTTTTTAATTTCAATACATCACGTCCTGCGATACCAACACTTGCGAGAACTATTGCAGTTTAGCCCATCTGCGCCACTCGACAATTTTGCTGCTTTAAAGCCCTTTCCATCATTGCAAGCCACACATTCCTTGGCAGTTTATCTGGCAGCTGGCATATAAAAAGCTGCCAGCAACAAAAAACACTCTTCCATCAATTTCTCACAAAGGAATTCAATAGAAACTTTTCCATGAAAAGTTGTTAAAAAGGACGGAAAAAAAAACGTCGAGTTGATGGCGTACTAACTGGAACTAATAAATTCGCTGCTATTTTTCAACATGCCACCAAGTTTGCCGAGCGGCTGAGAGGAATGTGTGGAATTCCTAAAAGCTGTCATCGACTCACATGAAACACATGCCACCAATTTGGTCAAGGAAACCAACAAAAAATCCGTTTTAATTTTTTTTTTTTCGAAACTTACATAAACTTTTTTTTGTGTTCCCATCGACAATGTGTTGAGAAACTAGTTTCATTGTCACGTCTGACTGATGGGCAGGAAGCCAAATCTTGCCCAAACTTCAAGCGGAATCTGGTTCGAAAGTTTTCAAGAACCATACGAACATTATCACCGCACTGACTGTTCCCGCCCGACACTTTCTCAACGAAAGGGGTTGCTAGAAATTCTTTTACAATTTGCCACCAAATGAAGAAAAAAAGAGTTCCCACACCCATTAATTCCGTTTGGCGACGATGATGAGCGCAGGGCCATCAGGCAAAAGGACATTCAACCAAATGGGAAGTTCGCCTGTTTGTTTGTGTAGCTTGGATTCGGTGGCCATTACTGGTCCCAGACTAGAAGCAATTTTCCCATGGGACAGTGCGATAAAAGTGAAATTAGAATTCCGGTATAGGGTTGTTGGAAACAGACACAGTTGGACTACCGAACAACAAGTGAAACTAAATATGACTCGTTAAGTCACACATGGGGGATAACGAGGTTTTTTTGTTCCCTTTTTTTGTGTTTTCGCTTAACAAAGGACGAAATAAAAACAAAATCGCTAACTGATTCCCTGGCTGGGAATCCGTGAAAGATTTTAAATTGAAAACAAAAAAAAAAAACGGAGAAAGAATTGCAAACGAGAAAAACGAACTTGGCAGAGATGGAGTTTTCCAATTATGCGCCTTTTATGGTCAGGGCTTCTGCGTGTGAATATGTATGGAATCCCATGAAGCTTGGAGCTCAATGCGGTGACTTTGTAATTTTTTTTTCCGCTCAGTCTGGGCGATAATACATATATATAAACCCACCTAAACTATGAACGTATGTGGATTATTTTATTTTCAAATTTAAAGGACGTGTATGTGGTGGCACTGAATTCATTTTAATATGGAAGAATTTCAAACGCCAGGCTGGAAAGGGCTTGGCAACGTTTCGAAAACTAGAAAAAAGGAGTGACGATGGATCAGTGACTTATTATAAAGTGCTTTTATTTCACCGTTTTGAAGGCTGCGTACTGAATTTTTTTATCCTATGTGGCGTTGGTAAATATACCTTTTTACCCTTACTTCATGCACGGTGAAATTATACTGGTAGACCCCTGAAACCTTCAATAGACATGGCCCAAACAGGCGTGTGAATTTAATAAACTAAGTCTGTCTGCCTGTGCAAAGTCGCTAAGAAATTCATTGCATTAAATAATTCTTGATCTTTTAGACACTTGACAATTGTTCAAATCCGCTGATAAGCATATCAACAATCTGCGTGAACAAAGACTCTTTTCCCAAGTTGCACAAGGTGTGGTCAACTTGAGAATTCAACCAATTTTACAGAAACTTGTTTTGCTCCCGAGCAATGTGACTCACTTGGGTAAAAACTGATCGTTCAAAGATTTTTTACCACACAGCATTTTTTCGAAAATGCGTTCGTTATTTGCGTCCTTGCTTCTTAATAGTGCGCAGTCAATCGCTCGCGACATAGCCCCAATTTTATGCCCGACCGAGGGTATATTAATTTTAATACATAGTTTGTAACGCAGTGAAATAATCACCGTTCACCCTTAAGACCTTTAAGAGATATAATCGAGACCGACAGGTGAATCGATTAAGCCTTGTCCGTCCGTCCATCCGTATGTCTGAAGGTTTTAGGTCTTCAAAACCAAGCTAGAGAGCTGAAACCTGATACACGGCTTATATCTGCTGCTGCACAGAAAAAGTGAAAGAATTGGCTCAATCCGTTAACTGCCACGCCCACTACAGGCTTCAGTGTGAGACAACCTCTATTTCACGTTTTCTTTCAAAATGCTTTTTGCTCAAGTTAGACAAGTCTAGGAACTTTAATTTTGGTACTGAGCAATATTGGCCTATGGCTTTTAAAAGGGCAGAAATTGGACCGCCTACAATATCGACCATGCCCACTTTTAACATGTTAGATCTTTAAAAACCCGATTTCTGGGTAAATTCACTCCAAATCGAAAAAATATTTTATGACAAATACTAAAGATATTACTATTTTCTAAGTTTGCTCCATACAAAGTTTTGAGCTCCGCCCAACTTTAAGGGGCGGTTTTAGAAAAAAAAAATTGTTTTTTTCTGAAATAATTTTTGTTTTTCCTGTATTTTCTCATGATTCTAACGAAATTACAATTAATTGATTTTAATTTTGAGCCCATGCCCACTTTTGGGGGCATGGGCTTAAAATTGAATGAATACAGGCCAAGAAACTTTAAGATTTGGTGTTCAACAGTATATAGGGTCGAATAGAAGTTAGTCACAGACGAACTCTTGCACTTACTCACTTGTTTTATACCTAAATTAAGGGTGGTAAAATTATTTCTTTTTGAGTTAATAACATGTGTCTCTTTCTGCCGTTTAGTATCAGCATCTTCATCGATTTTTTGACCTCTCTGATATTAAACTAAAAGACGATAAACAGAAAAACAACAGTAAGTGCTACAGTGTGTACGCAGAAGTTAAAGTCCGTAAAACGGGCCGTTGAATACCGCCCGTATTCCTATCCTACATTGTAAAATGCTGATGGCATTGTTATTTTTTGAGATTTCATAAGTAGTGCGAAATTCGATAAAGGGCGTGGTTCAACCGCCCTTAATTACGAACTATCAATTATAGCGCAGATGTTTCCAAGTTACGCTTAAATGTACGTAAATATGCAATTTTTGGTTCAGATTCAATATTTTTGAAAAATCGACCCCTTAAAAGGGGCGTGGCTTAAAACTGTGTAAGAACGAAATCTGGAATTAGGTCTCGTTTATCTAACCTGCTATTCTTTTTATTATCTTTTCCTAAATTAGGCTTAAGGGCAGTCGAAATTGCGTTTTTGTGGAAAATTTTAGGTTTTTCTTCAATTCTGCCTCCAAATGTAGGCGTTACCTAAAGTTTTGCATGAACAAAATGTAGAACTATGTGTTTCCTTCATAATAAATTCAGAAAAAATTTTCTATTTAGAAGAAAAATATTCAGTAAAATGCATTTGAAAACTTAACCTTTGAATTGATGCCGCGCCCACAAGGGGAGGTAAAGCGATTGAATTTTTATTTTGTGTATATTAAAATTTAAATAAATGAATATTTAATTTTAGGCTTTTAAGGCGTCTTACTGCCTTAAAAGCTCTGGAGGTAGCTGCAGAATTGCGCCGATTGTGGGCGGATTTGAAAATTTTTTACACTTGTACTGCATCGGATAACAATGAACCTATGTACCAAATTTCAGCTTCCTAGCTTAAAATAGAAGGCCTAAAAATGTTTGACATAAAGACAGACGGACGGACGGACGTGGTTTATTCGATATAGAATTTGGTCTCGATCATTATGCCCTTAAGGTCTTGGGGGTCTTCCATTATGATTTCACCGTGTTACAAAATATGTGACAAACTTAATATACCTCCTATCCTATGCGATGGGGTATAAAAACGCCCACTTTTAGGGGCGCGGTTGAATAAGAATCTAATTTTTGACATTAAAATGCACTAAACATGCAAACCACATCTTAGGATAATATCTGAACAAATGCTACAATGTTATGGAAAAGCGGTCGATGCCAAGCCCCTTTTTAAAAAGGTATCAAAAAAGGATCAAGTGGGATGGAGTATCCAACGATTTGCCTAAGTGGATTCTAACCCGCCCAGTAGTTTATATTATCTTAGAGGGCGGTACCAAATTTCAACCTATGCACATTGACCACGCTCCTTAATTGTGGGGTACAGTGTGTATGTATCTTAATAGAATAATATATTGCCTTTTTCCAAAAATAAGATTGTTCTCATCAGAACAAAGGTGGTTTTGTCAATTTCAAATTTCAGTTCTAAAAATCAGTTCTAACACTGCTCTAACACTTTGTGTTTTGAAATACCTTCTTGTTTTTGCAACAACAAAGCTTTAATTCAAAGTTAACAATTCGTACGGGGGTGGACTTGCACCACTATTCAACTCTCCCGTCAGAGAGTGGCTCAAGTCTCCCGTTCACACTTTTCAGCACAAAACAACCAAAGACTTTTTTGTTGTTAATGCAACCAGCATTTTAGACTGGAATTTATAAAATAGAATATTGAATGAAGAAAATAAACCTATAAACGTTTCCTTTTATCGTGCGCAGCAAACGTTATCAGAATTTTTTTTTGTTTACTTTTGTGCCACGAACATACTTTTCTTTGTCCTGCTCCAAACTTATCTGTCGATTTCCAATTTATTTTGCTCCCAAAGAAGGGGTGTTTGTGCTAATAGGTTGCCCTTACACTCGCAGGATTTGTGCAAAAAATGAAAATATAACGAGTCATTCAAGTCTCCCATATGTTCAAGTGCCCCGCTTTTCCCCTACATTTAAAAGGCACGAAATTTGAGCCTGTTTCGAGCCCGAAATTCGACCGAGAGATGATTGCGTAGTGAAATCGCAGTCAATGCATGGTTAATGATTAATAAAACCATTTCTGGAGTATAACGTCGGCGTAAGCGAACTGAAGATATTAACGCCCATGCGCCTTATTGACCTAGAACAAATGAACGAAGCTGTGTCAAGTCTATATTTTGATACCCTCTGGAATTGAGACGGAATCGGAGCTTATGGGTTTAACTTTACCAACTCTGCCATCAAGAAGAAACACCTAACGAACTGATGTCTTCCACAAAATATCAGGTAGTAAGGGATTTTGTCCTAAGATCCTTTGTATACTGAGATCAATGGAAGAAAAATCGCTCCTAGTGTGCATTTGTGCAACTGTCATCCCATTTCGCCTTTATCGTCTTAGAGGATGCTGTGCTACCAATGGCGGTCCCCGGGTATTATTGACTTCTCACACTAGTAATTTTAGTCCTTAGCATTGAGTCTTAGCAAAACTTGACAAACAAGTTTTAAAATTTTTATTTTAACGAAGTTCATAAAGTTTTATCGAAAAAGCTACTTGTCTACAGTCTTCTTCTTATCTTATAAAATTATGAAATTTTCCGCAGCAGAAAAGTCGCGAAACGTCAAAAAAGTTTTCTCAACGCATTGAAACGCAATTTCCAAATAAGCTGGAGCAAGTCGAACGCTGATCGATTTCATTTATACACTTTTATAGATTCTGAAAATTCCACCTCTCTGATTATTATTATTGTGTGCCAGCTCATTTATAAGGGGTGCTGGCTGGCTTTGCTTCAGGAGCCATGCATCCCATTGTTAGCAGGGAAAGGAGGCAGGTAAACCTTTGCCCTGGTCCCACCCCTATGGTCTTCATTAAATTTATATGCAAATCATTTAGGATACTCTTCGGAAAGCTTGGTTCAAAAAATAGAAAGGAACACCAATTTTTCAGCATTCATCGTTACTCGCTTTATGAATAACCAAAGAGGGAGAGAGAAAAAAAAGGAATTTTAGGGAATGCGGAAAAAATAAAAACCGATTCAAGGACTTATCTGCTTTGTGCCGTTTCATTCTCTTCCCATTTTTGATGAAGCAATCGGCGAAGTGACTGGTAATCGGATAAAGTGTCCAACCCAATAGTCAATTTCATTAATGAAAATTGCCTTGAGGTTGACTGTTTCTCTTTTTTGCGCCCGTCCGCCCCATCTTGTGGTTATCCGACTCACTGTCAGCACCTTATCTGCCACACTGTGATTAGATGGATGTCTTTCGGAAGCGCTTTCCACTTGAAAACCGCTCGCCATTCAAAGGCGGAAATTATGAAGCTAAATTAATCCCGAAAATTCAGTTTTCTGTTACTGAAATTAGAAAATCATTTGCACGCTTGAGTCGGCTGTGCAAACAAAAAACCACCGAAATATCAATTTGCCTGTTGGCCGAAAGGATATTTCGGTTGGTATTATTTGTGGGGGGGCTTTAAGAGTTGGCCTGCATCCGTGCATATTGAATCGGGCGGGTATTAGTTTATTACGCAGTGACTTTGTGGTGAGTGTTGGCCTCGCGGGAAATGGAAGTGGTGCGGGACCGCAGAAAATCGTTTCGTTATGTGCTGTCTTTTGAGGTCGCTGCGAAAACAGCATCGCCATCAGCAGCAGGGTTGATGATGAGTTATTAGTGTTTGCTGCTTTGCAAATTTTCAACCAGCATCATTTGTAGCTAAGTGTAGGTAATGTGAGTTGTGTGTGGTGAATGGAGAGGATTTTCCTATGTGGGAAGTTAACTTACAGTTTGAAGTAAAACCCTAAATTGCACCGTAGTGGACGTATACCATTTTGGAGAATTATTGCTATACTTCTGGAACCAGACCCGAACTAAGATGAATTGGTGTAAGCAAACGGGTTCTGGAAGTGATTACATTATGTGAGGGCCTCTGGCAAAATTATGGCGATAGTGCGATTCTGAGTCTAGCACAAATGAACATAAATCACGCTAAACGCCTCTGAGTTTCTGATTTTAGTTTCTGAAAGCATGCTGCAGAAGTGATTTCCGTAGCACAAAAAATTGTGCCACCAACTTTTTTAAAAGCTATTAAAATAAGAAAAAAAAAAAATGCTCCACCCTGTATGATAACAACTCTGCACGTAATTTGTGCTCAGATTCGTAGGAATCTTAGCCTTACTATCAGGAATTCCTGCACTCACCTCTGAATTTCATTTACATGAATAAGACAATAATTTTTTGCAGTATTCATCTTAGCTTACCTGAAAAGAAAAAATACAAAAAATAGTTTTAACTTAAAATTATGAATTTTATTTGTAAAAATTTAAAAATTTTCAAATGCTGTTTTTGCGTGGTTTATTTTTATATCAAACATTTATTTTTTTATTTTTTCGTAATAAAGATAGTTTTGCTTCTACATAGAGCTTAAAGAAATCCTTTCGTATAATTCAGACGCTTTTAATGTTACGCTGTTAAGACTTAATGAGCCTACACCGGTAGTAATCCTCTTTTGAAATATCTGTGCACATCACAAGAAAAGTATAAGACCTATGAAAATAAGCCCAACGAAAAATTGCCCTAAACTTAAGAAACTAAAGGAAAACCGCCCCAAA
This sequence comes from Neoascia interrupta, assembly GCA_947623515.1. Classification (NCBI taxonomy): domain Eukaryota; kingdom Metazoa; phylum Arthropoda; class Insecta; order Diptera; family Syrphidae; genus Neoascia; species Neoascia interrupta. The sequence goes on along the minus strand of OX392463.1, from coordinate 215,331,045 downwards.
TTTTTTCAATTTAAAATTGAAAAAAATATTCCCAATTTCTTTGAGATCTGTCCCAAAAATAGGCAAAATGAGAAAAAAAAAATCAGAATGGCCTCAAAACTTTGCAAGGACAACAACAGAAAACAGTTCGTTGATATGTGATTGGGGAACTTTTTTCATTCCTAGATTGATTTAAGGCCGTTTTTCCAATCATTCTGTATAGCTACCTCAGTTTACTTTGTCCCTTTTTTTTCTACCCAAATCCTATAAAAATAGTTCTGCTTCTTGTTTTGCCAAGGAATCTACAGCCTCCTTTTCCTCGATTCTGACATGGCTAGTTTGTATAAGCAATCCCTTGTAAACATGGCAATTTCTGTATTTTGTTGGGATGTATTTAACACATCCGCCAACAGCGCGTATTTCTGCCTGAAAGATGCTGGTACTCGACAATGAATACGGGGTATTGTAAAGCAAAAGCCAGCAGTAGCAACGGACCAAGACTAACCTGTAACTGCTCGCTCGTTCTCGATCAGTACAAGGTCCCTGAAGCGTATTGGGTCGGCCGCTTACGCTTCGCAGCGAATCTTGCGTTTTGATAACGCTGACTCTGCTCAATGCTTTTTAGCTCCTCACCTCATCGACGTTTCATCTCACCCGCTTCTACCAGTCCCCTTTGTTCTAGTTCTAGCAACGATTTGTCCCCTAGGATGGTCCTCGGCGTATAGGCGAACAAGAGATCGTGAGGACTCGTCTTTGTTGAACATATTCAGCTGGTATTTAGTCCCCACTGAATTGTTCGCATCAGGCTTGCCCAGTCCCCTCATTTCTCGCAAGTATGCATGCACTTCAATGACAGTATGGTTTTATTGCAAGGCTCAACCTGACCAAGGCTCAACGGACATGCTCTTGGCGTCCGCACAGCGGCTTGTATATGTAAGAATCTAAGACGCCATTCCCTTACAGAACTCCTCGAACATCCTCGACGTGAATGCAGTGCCTCGGTCGGTGATGAGCCTTCTTGTCGAACCAAAGTAGCCGGCCACCTCACTTAAAACGCCCAGAACGGCTCGAAGAATTGTGTACTTGGTGAAGTTGTCCACCAGGACAAGCACGTACCTTGTTCCGACTTTGCCCTTCGTAAACGGAACCAGGTGATCGAGATTGACCGTATCGAAGGGCAGGGGAGCGCGTTCTATGCAATGCAGTTCCCCCTTAGGTTTTCCGGCCCTCGTTTTTGCGTAAGTGCAATCTATGCAAGATTTAATGTAGCTCCTAGTGAAGCCTCTCATCTTCGGGAACCAGAATGTCCTTTTAAGCCTTTCCAACGTCTTCTCTTCGGCGTGATGCCCATCGTCATCGTTTAAGCTCTTAAGGATTCTCCACCTTATTGCTTTAGGGACCACTTATCTTGCTATCGTGTTATCACGCCCCTTAAACGCTGATACTGCCACTGCATCGTATCCACCCAGTCTTCATCAGTTATCCAGACATTTAGTATCAGCGTAGATGCTACCTCCAGCTGTTGTTCGTCTTCCACTGGTTTCCGACTTAAGGCATCAGGCTGCTGTTTTCCCTATCTGGTGAACAGTCTCGCTGTCAAACTCTTGCAGCTTCGGCCACCATCGACCAACTCCCGGGATCAGCTTTGATCTATTGCTGGTAGACTATAAAAGACAGCTGCTATAATGAGGTTTCCATACTGGGCGGCCTCGCTGAACGACCAAATAGAAGCTGATCAATCATTTGAGTAGACGGAACGACAGGAAGGTTCGTTTCAGCGGCTAAAGGATGCACTTGTCAATCCACCTGTGCTAGTTCTCTTCGACATCAGTTGTGCGCATGAGGTGCATACTGATGCGTCATCGTCTGGGTTGGCAGAAATTCTCCTGCAGCATGGGAAGGAAGACAAAGCCTTGGGATCACAAAGCCTTGGTCTGTGACAAAACCTTGGCCTGTGACCTTCTATGGCCGGAAACTTTCTTCGGATGAGAAGAAATACCACTCTTACGAACTCGAATTTTTGGCAATCGTAGAGCTTAAATCGTTTCAGGGTATACTTGCTGGGCAGACAATTCAAGGTTGTCACGGACTGTGAGGCCATAGTCGGTACCTGCAATAAATCAAACGCGTATCTCCCCACAGTCTTCGATGCAAGTCTCTTTATATGCTTTAGTCGGCCTGACAGTATGTTGTAATTTTTTGACCCATCTGCATATCATTTTCTGGTTTAACCATCTGCACATCATCTTCTGGCAATTGCTCAGTCCGCGTGTTTCGGATTCATTGCTCATTAACTCTTTCGATATAAATTGCCGAACTTCCAACCATTTCTCTCTCCAAGTTCCGGCTTAGGCCATGGTGGGAATGTGCTAGCTACAGTTGCATTTTTATTGGATAAAAAGATGTCCCACCTCCAGCAGCACCGGTTATGCAGGGTTTTCCCAGTCTTTGCACTTCGTTGAGTATTTCACTCGGTGCAATCAGACGTGCTCATTTTGCCCAATGTTAGTGGGGTGATAGTGTGGACACTCTCTTTTTTCTTCACAACGATGTTTTTGTCTCTACTGAAGGAGTGCTCAGTAATTCCTTCTGATTTGAGCTCACCTTCAATGGAACATTTTGGATGAGTTGCCTCGGTAGATCTGTCTCAAAAAAATTTATGGCGTCGCATATATTGCATCTTTTTCGCCATTTGCACCGTTCTCCGTTGAACTTGATCGTTGTAGTTACTATTTGGCCACAAGATATGAATATTTCGGGTGGACCTAAAAACAAATGGTTCCAGCTTTGTTGGTGCTGTATTCATATGACAACAAAAATTATTTTTTTAAACTTGCTTAAACTGTTTGCCAAAATATATTACCAAAACAGCCAACACATACCTATTTTTGGAGGTAACTTTACTACCCATATCCCAGATCCTACTCACCTCTATTGCGTAGGTAGATTCTATGGGCATGTTATGCTCTATTAAGGATCACTGATCTTACTTTTTATGAATTTAAAAATTTTGAGTAAATTAAATAATAAATTTGCAGGATTTTCGTTACGCGTCTGATTCTGTTACGCTGTGAGAAATGACTAAGCTGAAAGTTTCTTCTCCATGGTGGAGCTATTATACTAGAGCACTTTTTTCCAAACTTTAATTACAATTTTTTCTAACTGCCGTTGGATAATGTGGACTTCTCTTGTTTTAAGGAATACTTATGTGACCATGACCCAAATTCTGTTAAAACAAAACATATCTAATGTATTCCTTTGTAAAATCGCCTCAAAACCAGTGGCCTGGCAATCAAAATAATTGTAATAAAAAGTTCTCCTAAGTTTTTTAACTCACAAAAATCCTAATTAACTCACACCTCCTAAGGAAAGCCACAACTCCAAGCTTAAAATTCCAACACATTGAACAACGATGCTACCAGACCAGAACAAAGAATTTCTCTAGTCTTTCCTCAAGGGTATAATTACCACAAATGGTGTATACAAGAGATATTAATTTTTATTACGTACATACCTGCAGGGTGGACTGGCTTCTGCCACTTCTGCCGCATCACCACGCCACCCCTTGGCAAAGTTATATTTTCTTCCGATCCCAGATCCTTAAACGGGTTATTTGTTTAGGATTTTACAAGTGATGTACAAACACAACTCGAAACCCACACGCGTGTATGTTATTCCCAGAGAAAAACAAAAAAGAAAACTTTTTTAAATCCTTTCTTAGAGGTTTTTTAATATTTTCCTTTGGAAATATCCTTGTGGAGTTGGTTTTTTGGCAATTTCTATAAGCCGCCAGTGCTTTGCTGGTTTGTTAATTAAAAAGGAAGCATTTCAACAAACATGACAACGATTGGACTGTTAAGGTCTCGTTTTGGTACTTTTTTTCTATACAACTATACACACGTATAAACACGAGTGTTGAGGTTGCGAGGATAAGGCTTACGCCCCTTAACCTCACCTCTAGTCATTGAGCTATAATTAGGCAGACATCCCATGAAATATTCATTTCGATATAAAGTGTATCTAATTTTTTCATGCCTCCCTAATCTTGCTTTTAGCTCTGTTTGTATTGACTCTGTTTGTTTTGCCAACTTTCGGGTTGTCTCAGGGACATTCTGGCATTCCGGGTGATTGCCTTACGTTCGTCTCCCCTGCATGTGATGATGATGTGACGTGTGTCAGTCGCTTTGGTGAGGCAACTCGGAGGGAGGTTTGAATTAATTCTCATTATCATGATCAACGAAGAAGGTTGGTGGTCTCTGGATTTGGCTTTATGGCTCAATTAAAATTTATGTCATCGCATCGGTTTCTGTTTTTCGGTGCGGCTAGGACAGCCTGGATGAAATTCTACTCCAGCAGTGAGGCAATGATTTTCAATTCCATCCTTGGGGCAAAGGACACTGTCCAATTTCGAAATTGAGATTTCTAGTCTAGCGGCAATAAAATTGTAAATTATCCAATTTCCTGTTTTAATTTTTTTTTTGCTTTTTTCTGGATGAAATTATGCGTTGTGGGAAGATGATTCGAAAAAAAAATTTGGATTTCATATTGATGTCAACGTTATTTCAGGATAGATTTTCTCAGAAAAACTTCTGAAAACTCTGATTAAAGCTCAGGAAAGCATATTTGATAAAAAATCGAATGTTAATTTTCAAACGTCTTACGCCACAAATATCCCTTTCAGTCTTTCACTTATGACCTTTATAATAATTTACATGCGCTAGCACCATTGGAACATAGCTAAAACTTGAAAAAAGTATTTTGAAAAATTAGAGATGGTCGCACATACAGGCCTGTAGTGGACGGATTCAGCTAATTTTCAAACCTGATCTGATGGACCGTACTTTCAGCGAACTTTTATCTCTCTTGCTTAAATTTTAAGGCATAAAAGTTATTTACATATGGACGGACGGACGTGCGGAAACGGCTTAACCGAATCTTTTGTCGGTCCCATTCATATCTCTTAGGGCCAATTTTTTAGTGTGAGATCATTAGAGTTTCCGAGTTAAACTGAGATTAATCCCAGAAATGAGTTTTTCAGTAAATATAGATCCAGAGTTAATCTCGCCCTGATAATTTGGTGAGGTAATCCCGGATAAACTCTGGGAAACAGTATGAACTATTGTTGTGAAAAATTACATCTGAGAACAACTCGAACTTCTTTTCCCGTGCATTTCTATGTGAATTGAGAGTTGGGAGTTAATAACTTCAAAAGTCGAAGATTTTGACAAATTTGCTGACGGAATTAACTCTTCACTGAAAAACTGCTCGCTGGGTTAACTCCAGATTATCTTTGTTACAGGATAAACAGATCTTGGTTTAAACTGAGCTTAACCAAGTACTGAAAAACCGGGTCTAAAAGATCTTAGGGGTCTACGGCGATTATTTCACAAACCAAATTTACCTGGGTAGGGTATAAAAATGAGGTAGATTTAACTACAGTGTCAAATCTTTCTACGATTTTCTATAAAAAAGCTGATAATAAAACAATTGTTTTCTCTAACCAAAGCTTGAAATGTGTTTGCAACACCAAGGACCTTTAGAATTTTTCAAATAAATGATAGAAACTGGTAAGTAAATCAACAAGTCCAAGAATTGAACTGAAATTTATTGTCGGATCTTGACTTTTAAACTAAAGAGTTGGAATTCCAGCGTTTAGACACCACAAAATCGACCGTTTTGAACTAAAATTTCAGATTTTTTAAGTTTTTAAGTTTCTTTTGTCAGGGTATATTAATTTTAATGCAAAGTTTGTAATATAGTGATCAAACCTTTGACTTTTTTTTAATTATTCTTACGTATCTTTACAAGAAATATTTTACTCAAAAAAATAAGTATTTTCTCTAAAAATTGATTTTGCAAACATGTAGTTCGTTTTTCCAAAGTAGGGTAGAGTTGAAACTTAGGTCGAAGCTTTATTCTTATATCGCACAGACAAGCTGTAAAAATTTGTTAAGTCCCCTGACGGCTACGCCCACTATTGGCTTGATTGTAAGACAACTTCTAATTCACAATTTATTCCGAAAGGCCTTTTGACCAAGTTAAGCCAAACACAAGACATCAAATATCGGTCTGTAGAAATTGAGGCTAAAACCTTAAGCACGTCCGAAATTATACCACCCACAACATCGACGATGCCCATTTTTACCGCTTTATATCTTTCAAACTCACTGGCATTGCACTCCATGGAGTAGTAGCAGTGAGAGAAAAATCCTTGGAACACAAGGAGTACACTATGGGTGCCTTTCTAGACATGGAGGAGCGTTTAATATCATTGACGCAGACGCGATACTGCGCGACTGGATAGGGCTAAGCACACGAAGAATAAACAGTTACTTGCGAAATATGCACCAGACGGAACGTCAGCAGATGAACACCGCAAGCAGGTATCCTATCTCCGCTCATATGGACCATGGCAATGGATGAATTGCCAAAAACCCTGGAGAGGGAGGGCTTCATTGTGTGCGCATACACAGACGATGGGGCTATCCTGATCGCAGGTAAATTCCCATCAATCCTCAGCCACGCACTCCGTACGTATTGTTGGAAGCTGGGTAGAGGGAAGAGAACTGGGAATAAATCCTTCTAACACAAAAGTCTTCTTATTTACCAAGAATCAGGGGAATGGAGTTACCGATATCCAAATCGGTCAGATACCTGGGCGTCATATTGGACTCTAAACTCAGCTAGAGGGATAATATACATTATACGCCTGCCGCAGAACGTTCGGTAGCATGGGGACTGCAACCAAACAAGGTATACTGGATGTAAATAGCGGTGGTAAGACCCATCCTAACCTACGGTGCAGTGATATGGTAGAAGGCTATAGAAAGAAAGTGTCACCTCTCTCGCCTCACCGAGGGTCCCTAAGGACCACACCCACCGAAGCACTGGAGGTACTTCTCAACCTTGCCCCCTTGGACATTCAATGCAGCAGCAAGTTAGCTTAAACAGGTGTTTCGCTAAGGGTATCCGGAGTGTGGTCCTCAAGATCTTATTGACACGCCTCTGTGAGAACTCAATGGGTTGCCTCTATAGATACCTCAGTCACGGATTACGACATTCACATATAACAGGAAATTCGCTACTAGAATACCTGAAAAATGTGAATGGGAAGAAAAGAATATCACAGGAGATGACGAGATCGCCGTATATACTAAAGGTTCTAAGATGGACGTCGGAACTGGCGCAGGCAGTTTCTGTGAAGCTCTGGGACTAAGCAAATCCTTCCAAATCAATGACCACTGCAGTGTTTTTCAGACGGAGCTGTCAGCCATAAACCAAGCAGCCACTGAGCTAAAAAAAAAACACAGCCCCGTAAACAAGACCATCATCGCATAATACTCTGACAGACAAGCGGCAATTAAAGCCATAGAATCAGATAGGCTATGAAGCTATGTAGGGAAATTTTTGGACGAGTAACTCTGTATTTGGTGCCAGGTCACACCGATATCCTGGGAAACAAAGAAGGACAAGCTTGCGAGATATGGGTCAGGGATGAATGCAGCCCTCAAATCTATAAGAATTCCGCTGAGTTCGATAGCACGCAGGATAGAAATTGAATCCTTGAGTAGAACTAACCTAAGTTGGAAGCTTCATACGTGCAGACACACAAGGGAGCTATGGCCAGTGGTAAACAAAAAGAGATCACTATTTATGATCGGATTTGCCCAAAGGGATAGCCGGTCTGCGAATGCCCAGCCCTTAAAAGCATCAGGCGTAGTACTCTGGGCAGTTACTTCTTCACGAGCTCGAAGATCTCAATAATGTTGATCTAAAGAACCTCCTTAAATTTGTAAACAAATCCGGATGGATGCAAGAGGGCGGCACTCTGAGCTTCTAACAGCGGGTTATTTCTGTTTTCGTTTCAGTGTTAAGAAGGTTCCTGAATGGACCCAATGGACCCAGCTGCTGGTCTCAGTGAGCCGCGACTATTTTCACAAGGGCTTCCATCAACCTAACCCAATCTATATCTTAAAAAAAAAAAAATTGTTTATTACATTAAAAGCTAAATTCCGCTTTTAATACATTGACTTACTATTTTAACGAAATAAGATTAAGAGTTTGCATCTTACTCCATGCCCGCTTTTATGGCGTGCCCACAAAATAAATTTTCTTATAATGGACGAATTCAGACCAAAAATTTTAAATTAAGATTTGGTGTTACTGGGTTAATAGGGTAGGGTTTATTTACGACGTAGGGTACGACGAAATTTAGCGCTTTATCACTTGTCAAGCCTAAGATACCTACAGGTTACAACTTTGTGTCTGTTCAGTATGTGGTCTTGGTATCACAAAATATGATGCTCCTCATTTTCTTGCTAGCTGGACCCTTATAATTTTTAACCTTATACCGGTAGTATTATGGCGCCTAGCTCTCTAGCCCCATGCTACTGTTATAGTACCCACTAAAACTTAAACTTACTGTGAGTCGGTCAAGAACTTTAGTGCGGTATGACCTTCAAAAACTTAGCTTGGTCAATTTTGTACCACTTCTTACGCGAATATAAATGTCACATGAAATCATGTCACATTATCTGATGCCATATCAGGAGTCTCAAAAAATATTGGCCACTGAATTTTATTTTTGTTTTTGCATAAAATCATTCTTTTCATTCTTATCAAGCGCCTTATTAATAAGTAAAAGGCATGTGTCTCCGGCATATTTCTATTCCATAAAGGGCGGTCTATAAATCAATTTTGTTTTTATCTCACCAATTCCTTGATTAAAACTGTTCACATTCTTCAAGTCTATAAAAACTCGAGTATAACTCATAAGTATAAAAACTGATGTTTCTGCAAGAGGCACCGTTTCCCCAAAGGATATTATACCTTCCCGTACGTTCTAGGGAATTGTGGCAGGAAAAAAAAACCTTCAGTTTAGCTATTATTTTCGCATTATGGCGGCTTTGTAGGGGACTTTATCGCATTTCATCATTTTCTCGTCCTTTTTCTGTTTCCTTTTCCGCATGTGATGTGTCGCCTAGTGTAAAAACTAAAAAGGAATCCACCCAGACAGACCCCTAATGCCATAAGACAAATGATAAACTTTACGATCCACAACAAAGAAATTGAGACGACTGGAGAGGAGATTTATGGAAATTTAATGAAACCGCGCGTTGCCTTCATCTCTCAAGAAAGCATCACCCCACCCAGCAGGCACGGCAATTCCTATACATTCTATTGAAATTTTCGGCTTGGCTGAGTGGGGTTTTTTCCTTCAGCTCCTGTTTTTCGCACGGAGGTGCGATTCCTCTTCATCATGTATTGGTGTGTGCTTATATAGTTTTATATTAATGAACTCCTGCAGTAGCATTAGCAGCAGCACCCAGCGACTGCGGATGACTACCTCTGGGTTTTCATTGTTTGCGATGATAAAAACAAGACAAAAATACGGCTACCGACAAAGGAAGATGCTTAACAACTTGGAATGTCATTAGGTGACTCAATGGTCTAAAGATATTGTGAAAACAATATGACACACGACCAACAAGACGAATTGAGTTCTTAAACTGTCGTCGGCAAGGAGAAAAGTTCCTTTTTTTGTTCTTGGTCTGCCATTCTTATGGCTTTCCACCTCGACGTCTTCTTTTGAAAAGCAAACGAAAAGAAAAAACTTAGATCCTAAGCGGAGTTTAATGGAGCGGAGTTAATTTAACAAGATTTACGATGAACGAAGGCAGATGAAGGACACACCTCACCATCGCCACATCCCTCACTGGTTCAGGCTCGTCCATTTGTTGGTAAAGTTGAAAGTTGTTGTGAGTGGGTGTGTGTGTCCGTGTTTTGTATGATGGAGTCATCTCCATCTTATGATGGCGTGTGAAGTGATGCAGTAGAATGACAAAATAATTTTCAGCGAATTTCTCTTATTTTATTTTTGTTTTTGAAACTTTTTTTTCAAAAATTAAACTTCAAACGATTTTCTGGCAATTTTCATTCTACTTCAAAGTGTCTATAGTGTGCGTCGAATAAGTTGAGCGGAGCACACAAACAAGCACGGGAACTTCTACCACGTGTATCGAGGGGAGTGTTTGAGTGTCCTCTTATATAATTATTTTGAGCTATGGGAGTGGTGGTTTTCGATTGATGTTAAGTTTGTTCTAACTTCTCACTTATTTTTGGGATTGAAGCCATAAAAGCCTTTCCCACTCCTGTATCGATCCTTAGAAAGTCACAACTGGTAAGATGGTCACAAAATGAGATTATTAAATGGGCTATTCTTTATAATTTCCCCAAGTCCTTGACCAACTTAGGGTTCGAATCGATTCCTATTCAGAAATCCCTTGAAAAAAAAAAAAACAACACACAAAATACACTTTTCCAACGAAGTAGAAAAATCCAACATTTCTCTGCCCTTCACAAACTCACTTCGCTGTCAATCAGCTTTCATTTAAATTTTGTATAACCCTTGAATCAATCAAGGCAAAGCGAGATGATTTTTTTTTTCTGCTGGCTTGAAAGAAAGGTTCCCATAGTCGAACATAAAGGGCACAAGCGCACACAACCAGCAAATAAAACTCCGATTCCATTGAGCCAAAAAGTAATTTGCGGTGAGGCACCCCGACTCTTCATGCAAACCACCATCGATTCATCCTTCAAAATCACACTGCTCCTGCTGCTCCTTGAACTCGAAAAGCGGAAAACTGTTTTGCATTACTTCTCCCAGTTCCAGCAAATATTTTGTTCATTCCCACAAACTTAATTGTTCTAAAAATGTATTTCACCCGACCACGAGTTTTCATAAAATATCTGAAAGACACAAATACATAAATACACTCGTTGTGTGTGTGTGTATTCGTGTTTCTGTACATTTCGTACTTAATTTGGGAAATTTCCGAATATTGTTTACACGACAGTCAAAGCAAATATTTTATCGAATTGTAGGTAAATGTGAAATTGCAGGAAAGAAATAAAAAGAAAACCACTCTGGCGGGTGGCGGGCTAATTCTGTGATAATATACACAAACACCATGCAACAGCCAGGTATACACATACATAGATAAAAGGAAATTGAAATATACAACGAAGCTCGTAAGAAAAGGAATCCAAACGGGAATAATTTAATAAATTATTCGCCAATTTCACAGACGTATGACGATACCGATGATTACCATGATGATGATGTGGCAGTGGCAACATATCGGGTGGATAGACCCTGGCCCCAAATACCCTCTACATGGTTGGGGGTGTTCAATTTGTTGTACCACAATATGATTAAGAATAAATTCTGGCGACATATGCAAGGAGCTGGAGAGAGGATAAAGGTGCCTCCAATCGGTAGAAAGGGTGAAGAAAATTGGATTTGCTACAGGTCCTTGAAGGCGTATTGCTTTCTAGACTCAAAAATAGAAACAAAATAGGCATTCCCTATTCTTCATTGTGTTTGCAATAAATTATTAATTCTTGACGGGGCAAGAGGAAGCATTTCCTCTTGAGACACTTTTTTGTTGATAAATGTTGTGGAGCAAAAAAGCCATTTAGCACGAAACTCCTGGAACAAATAGTCGCTGTATTTCAGTGTCGATAACTGCCCGTAACTAACTGGACTGATGGATCGAACATAAAAAAACTGACCATGGATCAAAGAGCTAAAACTGCGTGGTAAGAAAATGGAGTTCAACTTCATACCATTCCCTGCAAAGAAGGAATAATAGGCAGCATAATGTAAAAGGGGAGAAAGTGAAGATGTGATTTACAGGTCTGGAGCAAGAATAAAAGACTTTAACTCTAATTTCGTTAGGATGATAGGGAAAAGCATAAAAAGCGGAAATTATACCTGAAAGAGTTTTCTTTTCTTTCTGAAAATGCTGATGTCTTTATCATTTAACGCATCATTTTTATTCTTTTAGAAAGAATGTTCAGAGAAATCAGGTACTAAAAATCGAAAATGGGAAAATTTGACCTGGCCAAATATGGACGGTGTGGGGTTCCAATTTCCGTCCAGTAAAAAGTTTCTGCCCACACTTACTATACACTAAAATTGGAGTTACAATTTTGTCAAGAGGTCTTTTAAAAACGATTGTAAAATGGAGTATGTCTTACGGTAGTAATAATTGTTTGAGCTCCCTAGCTCAATTTTAAGCCCTTAATTTACATGACTGCTTCTTGACTGGTGTTTCTTTACGTGGCCGGGAAGTCACCCCGACGGCACGACCCCCAACCTGGAGGACCAGATCCTTTGCTTAGCTCTAAGGACGGAGAGCCGGATAGCCCGATCCTTATAGGCCTGAGCTCCGAATACGTCGTAGTAGCCCATATAAGGTGTTCACTAAGTAGTTCGGCCTGACTGGAACTATGGACGCCACCGTTGATTCCATCTGGGGAATTCCTCCGCTGCCGTCCGGATGCAAGGAGAAGTGCCTTAGTGGGAACACTCGTGAGTATTGGGACGGAAGCGGCGAATATGGGTTTAGCAGTCAATGAGGGCAAAACCAATTATATGCTGTCATCAAGAAAAGACACCCAACACCGACGTCTTGGACAAAACATCACCATCGACAGCTATAACTTTAAGGTAGTTAGGGGCTTTATCTACCTGGGTTCCGCTATCAATTAAGACAATGACACCAGCGCTGAAATCAAACGAAGGATAACTCTTGCCAATCGCTGTTTCTTTGGGCTAAGAAGGCAATTGAGTAGCAAAGCCCTCTCTCGAGCAACTAAAGTGTCCATGTATAAGACCCTCATCATCCCAGTCTTGCTTTACGGTGCAGAAGCATGGACCCTGTCAAAGGCGGATGAAAACACTTTAGGCTGCTTCGAAAAGAAAATTCTTCGGACAATTTACGGTCCCGTCTGCATAGACGAAGAGTGGAGGAGGAGATATAACATCGAACTGTACGGGCTGTACAACGATACCGACCTAGCCAAAAGAGTCAAAACACAACGTCTACGATGGCTGGGTCATCTAGAGCGGATGGACACCAACGCCCCGGCCCGGAAAATCTTCGAATCCACACCGCAGGGACGACGCGGTAGAGGAGCACCGAGACTCAGGTGGCGCACGCAAGTGGAAGGGGACCTCAGCCAACTTCGCGTGCGAAACTGGAGACGGCTAGCTAGAGACAGAGCTGGTTGGCGAAGCTTGTTGGCTGAGGCCCAGGTCCACCCCGGACTGTAGCGCCACCTTAAGTAAGTAATTAAGTAATTTACATGACTTTTAAAATTCATTCATCAGTTTTTCGATCATATCTCTTGGTTCTGCTACAAACTTAAATTGATGTAGGTACCTATCCTTGATACGGTACAAAAAAGCACCTTTGTTTGAACATAAAATTACTACAAACTTTACATAATATAAAATCACCTTCTGTTCTTCGAACAATAACTGCAGGCAGACCCTGACCTTATTAAGTGCCATTCAATTTGCCCAACCACAACACTGGTCTGACGTGCAAAATACATAACAAACGTTTAAGCCTCACAAATCTTCTCAAGATAAATCTGCCCAAACGTTCCATGTTTACAATGCATAAACATGCAATTAGATAAACCCCCAATATCCAGTGACAGAAAAACAATAATCCAAAACCACAAATCAAAAGCATATAAACAAACGGACGTTATGACAAGCCAAAGGACAAAAGGAAATAATTGAAGGAGAACAAACATTTTGCTACCAAATTAAGATGCTTTCACTGATTACGTCAGTTCAACAAATTAATCCCACTTGAATGTATATATGTATACCGTAAACTCTATATATTTATTTTTTTGGCAAACTCACCCACACTCTTAGTGAAACAGCTAAGGCAAAGCAACCAACCCAAACACATAATCCCTCAAATTGAGTCGCACAAAAGCGTGTATTTTTATTATTATTATTATTTCCAAGGACTAATCCGATTCCCGGCGGCAGTCACACACAAAACACAGCGCCTCCATACAACAACAACAAAAAAGTGAAAAGACATTGTCAAATTATCGAGAAACCACCATCGTCAAGTGCTCACAGACTGTGAACAAGTCGACAGCTGCAAAGCAATAGAATCAATAAAAAAAAAAACTTTTCGCCTATCACATCGGTTTAAAAGTCACAATTTAAGGAATCAAGGCCTTCGAATCCTATGATCACCATTGGTGGGATACGTGTCGAAAATTCAAGGATTTTTTGTACCGTATAAGAAACATGCATCCGAGAATATATGCGATGACAAAATAAAACATAATATCCTAAGACAAAGTATAAAGGAGCGAACGTGAAATAGTACTTATTTCTCACCTTTTTATTCATTCAATTTTTATTGCGAGGACATACGCGGAGCGGTCCGTCGGCTTTTGTTGAAGGTTATGGTCATCTATATTGCGCAGTTTGTGTTACATTCTATTTATTTGTTAAAATTATTTCTGGACATATTTTACAGTCTGTAATATACTTTTTTCATAGTGCTGTCTACTGTTCTTATATTGGGTGATTTTATATTGTTGGTTTCGTTACTCTAAAAAAAGGCTGGCAAAAAGCTTTACCGTTACGAAAATAGAGGGAAGGACATATTGATTTTTATAATTTAAGACCCATAAAACAGCAATTTCGATTATTTTTAATTACCGTTAGACTTTCTGCTTCGAAGTTTTTGAATATTCGAAGTCTGCTATAGTTTTGTATAAAATTTAAGAAGATAGACTATGCCCGGTGTTAATTTAAAAATTATATTTTATACCGTTTGGGGGATAGAGGGAGATACATGCGTTATTTTGACTTTTTTTTTAATTTTTTAAATATTTTGAAGTTTTTTCCAGTTCCCGTTAGACCTTTTTCCAATAGCAAAACCACCAGCACTAGCCTTGGAAGTTTTTTTTTAGTTCTATGGCCACTGGTTTATGCGTAAACGGTAAAATAAGCTCCTTTTTTATTTTGTTCTTTAAATAGGCTTCTTAAAACTTAGGTTAAAAACGGCAATTTAAAAAACTTTAAAGCAGCCTTCCTTCTTTTTGTAAGCTTTGTACTTTAACCCAACCTGAAAAAGATCGCTTTTACCGTTAAGCTACTAGAAGACTTTAAAAAATTGTTTTCGAAAATGCTTTTATGTTTTTGACTTAAATCTCAGAAGATTTTGAAATTTCAAAATCCACTATAATTTTCCTTAGAATTTTGAATTATTTCTGTTACGTGTGATTTTTTTCATAGAATTCCACCAAACAGCACCGGAGATAAAGGGACACACACCCACACGTTTTTTTATGCATTTTTGCGATTATGCAAAGTCAAGTTTGAGTACTGCAGTCAAAACTGCAGTACTCAAACTGTTTTTGAAAAATTAGACCTAAGCACTTGGTTAACTTTGAGTTGCTTTATACGTGTGTTCAATATTGATTTTAAGCAATAAGCCATTCAAAAGTTATGGCCTTCAACACTTTGAAAAACGTCATGCATTTTCGACTCTTCATTTCTCAAAAACTCTTTGATATTTTCGAAAAGTTTTATTTTTTAATTAAAGCTTAGTATTTCTTAAACCTAAGTTTCGTTTTTCTAGTTCTTGCCTTCTAAAGTTTTTGAAAAAACACTGAAAATCTTTAAGTCCATTTTCACATGAAATTTCAAACTGTAATTAAACCAAATAACGGTGCCGAAAAAAATGCCCCCTTCGGATTCTCTGACTATTTCCGCAGTTTATACGCACAGCAAATTTTGTCTTTCTACGACTTACCGTTCGGAAGTTATAAAGCAATTAGACAGACGGACGGACGGACAACGTAGTGATACCATAAGAGGTACTTTTTCCATTTTTGGACGGACCGCTAAAAATAAACATTTTGTTAAGGAATGACTTGCAAAAGTCAACTGAGTTTTTTTGAGACTATGTAGCCGTTATATAAAATTGTTCAGTTTCTGTAATCTGTTTTTAAGCAGAGATTTTGGAGTCTCTCGGCATCAAGTGCCTATTTTTGTGAGTTTCAAAAGTTGTCAACCCCTTTAGTCTTTCGCGTTGTATGATATCAGGGACTTCAAGTCTCCTTCTGAAAATAATAAAACTTAAAAAAAAACTCACCTTTCTCAAAAATCGTTCGTTGCACTCCTTGGCGGTGCCGCGCCAGTGTCTGTGCCGGTAACGGGAGTTCCCCAACTTCAGTGTTCCCCGTAACTGTGCCGCTTCCGATACGACCCGCCGTATTGTCTGATATCTTAACCGATTACAGCGATGAATCGGTTTCATAAGCATCTGCGCCCCATGTTCAGGCTCAGACTCGGCCCCGGACCGCACATGGTCGTCCTCGTCGTCCACCCACGAGCTAAGAACACCCTCGACAAAATTATACAACATCTGAATATTGGATTGCATCGGAGCCGAACCGGACGGAGTATCGGCGGAGGGTGGCTTTATGAGTTTCCGATTCTGGCACACCTCCCGCAAAAGGTTCTCACCGAAATGCACAGTCTTATGACGACGCCGCCGCGAGTTCAACGATGCAGCCGACGCCGACTTCATCAGCTTAGCACCATGATGGTGGCCAGCACCAGTTGCCGACCCGTTGTGACCGTTGCCGCCACTGCCGCTGTGGGAGCCATTCTGTTTCTTCGTTTTGCTCGTGGTTCGTGGTAGCGAGGCACGTGAGTCGCCGCGAGACAGCGTGTTCGGTTGCGAGTTGGAGCGGTACGGATGGTGTATGGTGGCTACGGTTGTGGTTATGGTCGCATCATGCGAAGGATGGCGCAGCCGATGGAAGTCCGCAGCAGATCGTGGCAGTGAGTTGCATTTGGCGGCGTTGATGCACTTTTGATTTTGACACACCCGTTGCGGCCGACACTCGCGGCAGGTGCTGGGGCAAACTGGCGGCTGCTGCCGGACAGCATAGCATTCGTTGTAGCAGCAATTCGGGTCTGTGCAGATGGGCAACAGCGGGCAGGAGGGATCTGTACAATGTGGCGACGGACTTCGAGGAGCCCGCTCGGCCGAGGAGGACTTTCGCTTGGCAGTGGCTCCAGTACTGCGCGAGCCTATCATGTCGGACACGGTGGCGGAACGTTGTGTTTGGTGGCGTCGCGATCGTTCGCGCTTTGCTTCGCGCTCCTTGGGCGGTGGAGGTGGTGGTGGCTGTTGTGGAAGCGGCAGTGGCTCCTTTGATGGTGGCGGTTTTGGCTGATCCTTCGGCACATACTGGTAGCGCTCTTTGTGGGGTTTCGCATAGAGTCGCTCAATGTTTGGTGCCACAACTTCACTCGCAGAGTGTCGCAGCTTGCGCTCTCGAGAACGATCAGTATGTTTTGGTGGTGACGGCTTGCGTTCTGGCTGCGGCTTACCTATCGACTGTAGTTTGTGCAGAGGGTAAGGTGCCCAGTCGGCGGCAGAAATAATTTCGTCTTCGATTTCGCGGTCTGAGTGACCTAACGAGTGACGCTTTTTCGGTGCCGACGATGTATCCTCGTGCGAGTGACTGCGTGGTGCCTCACCACCACTGCCGTTGCGTCGGTGATGGCGTACTTTGGGAACAGCGCCCGTCTCTTCTTTTGACTTCGATGTCTGCAGCTTCGTCAGCCACTCGACGATGTCGCTTTTCAGCAGCGAAAACTCCCCAGGGCCGGAGTGCTGCCGCTGAAGGGGTTTCTTGAGCAACTCCGTCAGTTCCTCCTTCAGAGACTTGGCATACGCTGTGGCACTTAATGGCTTCGGGTCAGATACCTGCCGCTCGACCATGCTTCGCTTGCGTGGCAAGTGCTCCAACAGCCACTCGGGCACTTCGTCTTTCATCACAGTTGTAGTTAGTTCGCTCGGACCGGACGAGGTCCGCGTCGGCGGCTGCTGGCGATCCAACCACTCGATGGTCTCCTCCCGTACCGGTCCGCTTTCTGCCGATCGTGCCGAATGCCTCTGTTGGGCTTTGCGATCGAACCACTCGGACTCGTGGGGTACCACTGCCGAGTTCTTGCGCGAGTGGCCTGTCTCATCTTCGGCGCTCTTTTGACGGCGCGGTGGCAGTTGTGGTGGAGGCGATTTCTCTTCGATATGCTTATGATGAGGCACTGGCGGAGGCGGCAATGGCTGTTGCTGCTGCAATGGCGGGGGGTGCGCGTGGGTATGGTGAACATGAGGATGGGCGTGCAAGTGCGGCAGGCGCATCGAACCTTTCCGTTTAATGCACTTCTGCTCTATGGTATCCTCGTCGCGAGCTCTCACCCTCCGCGTTATCTCAAAAATGTCCCCATTGATCTGGTGGTAGAATTTTTCGACTTCCACACCTCGATCGAACTCCTGTTTGGCGTGGCTCACTGTCCGCACCAGTGGTTGCTTCGGCTTGCCGGCTGCGTCGTCCTTCTCATCATCTCCATCGTCAGAGTCACCCTTTGCAGCAGCCAGAGCACTAATGGGCTTTGCAACAGCAGTGGTGGTGGTGGCATCTGCGGGCTGATGCTGCAATAATCGATCCAGGGAGCCATGGTGGGTCTTTATCGTTGGTCCCAGTGGCCCCTCGCCTAGCGACTGCAATCGACACTGGGCATTGCATATGCAAACTCCACGCTGTTTGCTTCCAAAACGAAACAAGCTGCTCGCAAGTCCACTCACTCCTCCACCACCCGTGCCGCCACCGGCGCTGCCACCACCCCCACCCCCGGCTACATCCCTTCCCGAGGCCGTTGTTGCCGATGTCAGATAGTTCCTCCCCTGAGAGACTGGCGTTATATCGACTATCACGCAACAGCAATGCAACGAGAAGGTCTTCTTGTCACCGCCGCCACTAACTGAGTTATTGTTTTCACTACTGCCTTCACTGCTCTTTTGTGAGGCGGCCAGAATGAGCTACCGCCAATCTCTGCCGTCGATTTGCGTAAACTCCTTTCCCTAAGGAGTTCCACTTGTGTTGCGAATTTATCTTCAGCTATCCCCGACGCAGGAGGCAATATCCCCGCACACATTCCACGATTATTTTCATTGAGCTTATTTTTCAATTTATCACAATTAATAATAATTTTTTCTTTAATTTATTCTAACTGACTATAAGTTTGTTTTAAATTTTAATTTAAGACTAAGAAGTAGAAGAGCCGATTTCAATTCGATGTAGACGAAAGGATATGCAGCTTCTAGCGACTAAATTTACGTTTTGTTAACCTAAACTGTGTTTCATCTGAATTTTCCATCTCGCTGAATGGAGAAAATATTTTTTCATTTAAAATTTTAACTCAAAATAAATTTTAACTATATTTAACACATAAGTTTTGTTATTATTATATATTTTTTTTAATTATTTACAATCAAATCACAAGTGCTCAATTTTTATTTATACGAACGAAAACTGTTTTCGCTATTTACAACTTATTTAATATAGTTAGAATTATATTTACACGGCGATTAGCTATTTAATTGTTTTATTTAAAATTTTACTATTTTTTTTAACAATTAAGGATAAAGCTTTGGAATTTTTTTCGCGTTTCACATAGAAATAATATTGAATCGAGTATTAATTCGCAACGCAACAGAAAACAGGTAACAGGACTCCACACTCCACTTGACGTCGTCGTAATCGTCCTTTTTATTCGTTCGCTCTCACTGTGTCGAAGGATTATTTTCCAATATACACGTGCCAATATTATTTTTGCTCAACATTCTGCCATATTCGCCTTTTCTCCTATTGCATAGGTAAACAAAAAGAGAAACAAAAAATGAAATCTCCTCATATATGTTTATGTTTTGTATCCTTAGTGTGTCGGGTGCTCTGGGTGGTCTCTTGAAGAATGGAGCATGGGTGGTGGGCCAGATTTTTTTTTTGTTATTGTAGTATATGCCTGCTTGAGTTGTATGTATAACTGAGTAAGGATGTTGATTTAAGTGCGCTTTTAACACATATTTATTCTTTTTTTTTTGTTAAGTGAAGCTGCTGCTGCTGACTGGTGGTGGCTGAGAGTGTAAAGGATTTTTCAACTTGTTTTGCCTTTGTGTACGCACACACACATTTTTCAGAACACAAAAACACCACGAGAAACGTAACGCAAAACACAGCGCACAATAAATTTTAAGGCAAGGAAGAAAGGAAAAACTATGCAATAAAATTTCCTCCTGGAAAACAAACTTTGATGGAATATATCCTTTACTGCATTTATCTGGTGCACAGAGAGCGTTCAATAAGACGCACACAATCGAGCGGAGGATGTAACGTCAACGGAAACACGACGCAGCACCCGGACTAGAGAGAAAACACCGATGAATATAATAACAACGTTTGCGGGCGGACGACGTCACAGTATACGGCGGTGAAGGACATTCGGAACAAATAAAAGAACAAAAAAAAAATGAAAACACATAAAACAAGGACGAAACCAAATCAACAATTTTTCTTCTCTTTTCGTTCGGACTCACACACACTTTGCGACATTAACGAAAAACGAAACAGAATGACAGAAATGTGATAAATCTGTATCCTGCTAAAACTGAATCAATTCGATTTAACCAAAAGGATAAACTAATGAGAACAGGATAATAACTCTACAAAAGTGTGTTGTGCTGTTTTTAATATAAATTTTCTTTATTTTTATGTGTGTGGCGCGTTTCACGGGATTATTTTTACTGACGCACACAACACCCGACGACGTTCTCGCTATGACTGAGGCACTCTGGCAACGTTATCCTTAAAATCCTCCATTTTGAGAGAGGTACTTGTTTTTCGTTCGTTCAAAGCTTAGGGTACCTATAGTCAACTATCATCAGAGTAGAGCAGAAATAGGATCCCACCCATATCGGATGTGTATAACAGTTTAGGGAGTCTATTCTAGGACACTCTTGAGATGCTCGTAGAGCAGTGAGAGTGAGAAAGCAAGCGATTTTTTTTTACATAATTGCAGCTTTCCGATATCTACCTTGCCGACATTACATGCGCAGTGCATTTCACTTACATAAGTTCGGAAATGTTTCAGTGAAAGCTTTCCAAAGGATGACTCTGACATATGTTTGGAATGGAAAAATGGGCAAACTTTGGCCATTTGGCTTTTATTGTATGGCAGAATGGCGAAAAACGAAAGTGAATTCCTGAGCTTAGTTCGAAAGCAGGGGAAATGTGGGACTTTCGCTCTTTTATTGCATAAATGCAGAGGGCCATCATTTGCGTGTTATGTGTATCGACGTCGCTCTTGTGGTGGAAGGAAAATATGACAGAGCTTTGGAGTGGAGTTGGCCAAGGCAAACATAAAAATTGTTGGCCTATTGCGCAGTAATAGAAGTGGGTTTTTTTGTGATGGATTTTCACCATAGAGTAACAATAATAAGAATTGCTCTTCGAAATAGGGCCAAGAATGATCAGTTGGACCTTTGTGGTTTCACATTTAGGTCGATATGCCAACGTGCTGTGGATGCTGATTTTTGGAATTTATTATTCGGGATTCGGAAACAATTCTGGTTTGTTTTAAAGGCGAAAATAAGGGAGACAAGCAGGAGATTGGCGAATTGAATCCGTTTGTTAAATGAACGAGAGCAGATTGATGAAAATATCTGATGACACATGGTTTTAAGAGTTCAAAATCATTTCATAGCTAGAATTTCTGCAATGTTGCATGAGTGAAATCTCGAGTTAATGCAGGACATGAGTTGGCCATGAGAATTTCACAAACAAATTTAAAAAACTTTGCCAGGTTCGTTCAAAGCTTGGGGTACCTAGTTATTATTTGGAGACGGTGTAAGTTTTCACCTTAAAGCACCTTAAACTATGTTTTTAAAATATTGGAAGTTTCAAAGTGCGTTGAACACTTTGAAGTTGGATGAAAGGTTAATAATTTGGTTTTCAAAAACCGAGGCCAGATCAAGTTAGAGCCAGCTTAGCCTCATTGCTTTTTATCATAGCATGATCATAGCATGATCATGCTATCACTCATAGCATGATAAAAAGCAATCCCTGCTAAAGTTGAGATTATGAGTATGCACAACTCAGATATTTGAACTGCCGAACTATATCAATTGGTTCACTACCAAGGCGCCAGGGATTCTTTGCGAAGCCTTTTTCTTAGACGCTTATCAAAAATCATGATCTCAACAATCAGGGCCAAAGCGTCAACATAAAGAAGAAGCCTGATGAAAATTCTAGCAAACGTGATTTCTCCTGGCAGCATCTTGTAAATATCGCCACAAGAGGATGAAAACCAGGCGCTGTTTTAAACTAAACAGACAAGTTGGAATCGCCTCACAAACTTCAACTGCGGAATTTGGAGTAAAACTGCAGAAACTTTCTGGATATTCCAAGCAAGGCTATAGATTACAATAACGGCGTTTCATTAGCAGTATCGAAGGCAGCCTTGAAGTCAACAATGCATGCATAAAATTTGCTTATTACTATCGACACATTTTTTAGCGATATTGAGTTGCTAAAATTGAAAATCCATTCCGGAAACTGGCTGTAATATACTTAGACGGTTCCTCGTTTCTACCCAGTTCAAAAACACCCAGTTTCTCTATAATTTTCAGGTCGACTGGAATCTCTTTAACAATGGCACAAATAAGGGCTTCATTGAAGCTCACAGGCACACAGACATTGTTAAAAAAATTGTTTAAGAAGTTGAGAATATAAGGCTTGAGATTTTCGTTGGGGTTTTTGAAAAAATCAACAGGGATATCTTCTTCGATACCTGGAGCCTTGCCATTTCACATTTGTTGGAACAAAGTTAGAGCTAGAGTAGAAGACTCCAATTCTATAAGCGAGATCCAGTTCTGAAATTAATCTAATTAGCCAAAAAATTACCGAAAGACGGACAGACATATGGAAGAACACGGATCCTTCGAGTAACAATTTGGTCATGAACATATGCCCTTAAGGTTCTGTTGGTTACGTTGATTATTTCTCTATGTTACAAACTGCGAATTGAGCATTGCTTTAATCAAATTCCGTCAAGTACGAAGGCATATGCGCAGTGGTCCGTCGGCTTTTGTTGAAAGACTATATTGCGCAGTTTGTGTGGTATTGTTCAGTAAATTAAAGTGTTTTCAAGCACATCTAGTAGACCGTATACTATTTCAAAACTTCTAAAGTTTTTTTTGTTATTTCAACAAATTTACTTACTTATTTCAAATTTTCGCTTGTTACCGTTAAAAATTATTCTTTAAACCGTTTGGGAGAAAGAGAGGGGAAAAAAGGCGTTCTTTTGAACTTTTTAATAACTTTTTAAAATTTAAATCCATAAAACTATTACTTTGACTTAGTTTTCAGTTTCCGTTAGACTTTTTTCTAATACCACAACCTAGGTGGACAAGGTGGTTGGCAATTTAAATCGTTAGTAGCAAAAACCATCGTTAGTGGTTAAATCGACAGTACTAAGACTTTTTCTGGAAAATTTGACTCATAGGGTGTTTCCACCAGACACTAATCTGCGATTAAGGCAAATCATCCTTGAATCACCTCTTAATCACGAGATTTACCATACAAATATTAATCTCTTCCCGACGAGAAAAAATTATTGGCGTAATTAATCTCTTCCAGGCAAGAAATCTTAATTCAAACCGAACAGAATGTTACGTGTTCTGTGCGTTTTATGACGAAACGAAGCAATCAGACCTTTTATTGACAGCTGGGTACCATCAACTCAGCAGTGCTTGTTGATGGCTGTTTTTTAAAAAAAGTTTAATGTAATCGTGTTTGCACACTAATGACGACGTTGATTAGGTTGGTCTACTATCAACTTTGTGAATCGAAATCCCAATCTGCAGATCTGACGAAAAACAAAATGTCAAATCTGTTGATTTGAAGTCTTGCTTTTCAATTTTTGGGTTATTTCGTTGCGTTGATTAAAAAAAATCGGTGGCAGTTAAAAATTGATTTATCTATTTTTATATTTATTATCTACATGTGAGTTGTCCGAGATAAAAAAAAGCATGTTTACAACGTGATGCGCAGATGACGCGCGCAATGACATCTCATTGAGAAATGTCAAAACTGAAAGCATAAGTCAAGCTTATCTACTCTTTTCCGTTGGAAACACTTTGAGATAAACTTTTAATCTTACAACGTTAAACTCTGTATGATAGGCGATGGAAACACACTATTAAGCACTTGGTAAACTTTGAGTTTATTTATTTTCGAATAAGTTGTTTTCTTAATCTTGCTAAGCTTTTCCTAAAAGGATTGAAAAACATTTAGTTAATTTTTTCATGAAAATTAAAACTGTTAATTAAGCATTACTTGTGCTTTCCCTCTTTGGTATCTGACTAGCTAGGAAGCACACCGTTTTGTTTTTCTACGACTTACCGTTCAGAAGTTATTAAGCAATTGGACGGACAGACGGAAGAACGAACGAACCAAAAACGTAGCCAAACCATAAGAGGACCTTTTGAAATTTTTGGACGGACCACTTAAAACGCTAAGAAAGTTTTTAACGTTATTGACCAGTGTCCAAGTAGAACAGACATTTTACACATAGACACTTCTTGAAAGAATGTATTATTTTTCGTGTCCACTATTGTGTTTTACTGTTATTCAAGATAATGAGATTCAGCTGCGAGCATTCAGAAAATTTAATTTGGCAGTCCTGGATAAACGACTTATGTATGTCAGAAATATTTTCAGTTCAGTCTAGTGTCATAATTAAGGAGTTCTTCTCCAATCGGTAGGCCTTAATAAATCAACAACGTCGAAACATCAAAATGCATTACTCCGATAGGTCAGAAGCTGTCCCTCTTTCAAAAAAGCATCATGCTCGGTTTTTTAGCCCAGTGAGATTTTTCAATCCCGGCGACTTTTTTTTCAAACTTACAATTTCGTTGTCTTTATATGACAGCAGATACACTGAACCATTCATGTAAGAGGCATTCTTTTAAAATCCATTTGATAGAATAATTTAATCAGACTTATGCTAAAAAAAGGAAAAAGGTGTTGAAGTTAATTTATTCGAAAATCAATGTTGCTCGTTTTGATTTGAATAGTTACTCTGGCGTATGAGTAATATTTTTTCATTGTGAAACTAACAAGCTATTTGGTGGACTTTTAAAGAGTTTTTCAATTTCAGCTCGAGATAAGAAATGGTTAAAAATTTAAAGTTTTCGGGAGTTTTGCTTCGAATTTCATTGTTAATAATGAAATTCGAAATATAAAATTGTGAAAATTTAACCAAAAAATCTTAGCCAATGTCTAATATTCTCATTGGATGACCGGATATACACCAATATCTAGAAGACTGAAATCTAGTTAGCAAAAATCTGGATAAAGTCCAGAAGAACACACAGCATTTTTTCAAGATTCTCTTAATAAGTAAATTTTAGTTAAAAGTAAAAAGTTTTATATACCTGAAATCGTATGCTATGAAGTGTGCTCAACAAAAGGGGTTGCTGGGGAGTTGCAGATTTTGTCCCGATTGATTTATTTTTTATTCGAGATTTTTGAAACCTATTTTCGAGATCTGCATTCTAGATTTTTGCAGTTGTAGCAAACAGAGGTACCTGTAAGAACTCTTACTTCTAGAATCCCTGCATAGCCCTACGAAACAAAGTACTAAAGTTAAAAATTATTACCATTTTTATAATTTTTAATGCTCTTTCTTTTATTCAGGGGTTTTTGTAGGTATACTTAATATCGGAGTCCAAATAAAACTGGAAAACTGATAGGGATGGCTCTTTTTAAACTATTCTTGAATATAATGCTCCAAAAATGTGTTTCTATTTAATTGTCATTCAACATGAGTTTTGTTGTACCAGGAGCTGGTGAGAGGATTTTTAGTTCCTGGAACAGAGTGATTGTCGCTCACTCACTGAAGCCTTCCTACAGTTTAGTTCGAATTCTATTTTAGTTATCCTCCAAGCAAAGTTTATCGAATTTCGTTCATCTTCAATTATGTAAACATTTTGAAAACTTTTCATCGGATTCCCCTGGCAACTATGGATTAATACGTTCAGTATTTTAGAGCACAAACTATCACTTGCATCGCTCTCCATGTCGGGAGGACCAAACTGCACAAATTGTCGAAAACATGCACAAAAAAATGATTCTAAAAAAATTGAACCCCCAAAATGCTTTTCGATGTCGAAGGGATAACCCAATTACAAACTTTTTTGATTCAATATGCGGGATACTGTAAGTACTTGCACAAGGTTGTGCATATCTTTACGGTATAGGTGGGTGATGTCGTGTGTGTGTATGGGTTGTGAGCGCCCTATAGGAATGTTAGAAATTTTTGTTGACTATTGGCGTAATAGGAAGTGGAATCATCCTGTTGGCGGATTTTTTTTTTGCACTTTTTTAAACATAATTCTTTTTTGAGATCGGTGAAGGTCGTCAAATATGTACGAGATATTGGAATTTATAATGTTAACTGAGTGAAGGCCTGGAGATGTTTTGAATACATTTTTCGTTTTTTTTTCTTTTTATTGTTGACCCGAATGTCATATTATATTGCGGTGGTTGGGGAGAGATTTCATTTTAATTTTGCGATATAATTTATTTACCATTCCATTGGAAATTAAAATTCTGTTTGTTGGATGGGAAGCAATTTTTTGTTCCGGTTGATTTAATTGCGTTTTGATATGAATAAAATGTTGCCAAAGTATGGAGGATGGCTTTTTAATTACAATTGCCAGAAAATGAAAAAATAACACATATGTACCAAATCGAAGGATCAATTGTGTTGGAGATTTTTATTTGTTTGGTTTCTGTAATCGCTTTAATGTGGTTCGTTTTGGTTCTTTAACGGTAATAGGAGAGTGAAAACTGTTTCATGTGTTTTGTCGAGTTAAATATTTGTAAAGCATTTGAAGTGTTTTAATATTTGCGCTTTATTTTAGTTAAACCTGAGTTTTTCAAAAAACAATATTTGGATTAAAATCCTGTTAATAGCAATGAACTTTATTCCTGCCAAAGATTGGGTTAGAATATTTTAGATTTGCCTCATTTTAATTTAGAATTTGGCCCAGAAGCTTTGACTCTTAAGCTGAAAACTCGAATGAAGAAGCTTTCTTTAGTCAGAGTCTAAAAAATGTCTAACGGCAATTGACAAAAAACTCCAAATAGTTGTTTTAAGTATTCGAAAGTGCAAAAGTGCGTATGTAAAAGCTTTATACAAAACTATAGCAAACTTTGAATAGGTATTCAAAAGCTTCAATATTTGACTCATAAACGTAAAAGCATTTTCGAAGACGATTTTTCAAAATTTTATTGTATCTTAACCGCTGCAACGATCTCCTATAAATTAAATTAAGGTATGAAGTGCTTACAAGCATTATGCTACATTAAAAGTGATTTGAAATTGCGGTTTCAAACCAATTATTTTTTTAAGTCCATTTAAGCAAACGAAATAAAGACAACATGTCTTTCCCATTTTCTCACAAATCTATGTTCGCAGGATTTAAGAAAAATAGCCAAAACTATCGCTTAGGGTAGTAGCTAGAAAAGTGGCTTTTTACATGCACTTAGGCCAAAAAGTAGGCCCATTGTACCGCCACGTGGGTATATTACCAAGGGAGTAGGTTGGCGTGAATTCTATGACAGCCAGCCACTCTTTTCGATGAATTTTTGTAGCTTTTAGACTGGTGTTTTACTAAGGTCGCTTAAGTAGTCGTAGAAGTAGGAAAAAACTATCGCTTATTATATTGAACAAAATCCAAGGGCTTTTGAAAAAATAAATCAACATTGCTTTTTTATGGATTTAAAATTTCAAAAATGGTAAGAAAGGTCAAGAAAAGGTATGCTCTTCCCTCTATGCTCTTCCCTTGTTTGTCCGAAACTGACTATCTTTTGAATTAAAAAAAAAGCAGTTTTGAAATACAATGGTTTTCCGGGATGTGCTTGAAAACACTTTGGTCGACAGGCTTGAATGATGGTGCTAGCAAATATATCGTAACTTCTGGGCCACTCATTTGCAACCAACCAAATTTGACGCAAGCCCAACCACATGAATGTTAGACAAACACATAAAGCTTAAAAAAAATAGTCTAACACCAATTTTTTTAACAAAAAAATAAAGAAACAAATTGCAGAAAAGGTTTTTATTCACCCTTTTTTCAGGAGTTACGAATCTTAAAAATCACCCAATGTCAGAAAAGTTGGCCGCAAACCACTACAAAAGTATACAAAAGAATGGAATATCCAAAAATAATTTCAATAAATTAATAGAATTAATGAAATAGAATACAATGAATTGTCTATTATAGATTTGCATGTTGTAGGTTTATGTGCATTATTTATGCAGAGAGAACAGGTAGGCAAAACGACTCAAGGCAGTTAACAGTGCACTGGATTAAGTAGGCAAATTTGAGCAGGGATGGGTTCTATTGGGCCTGTCGTGGTTTTGTCTCCCCAAATTTTGCTTAAGCCTGGCAGAACACAGCTTTTAAGAGCTCAAACAAAAGAATCACTGTGTCCTCAGCTTACTGGTCTCCAGTTGGTGTAGAGCTATGCTGACGTTTTTTGGATTGGGAATCGATATTTTTTCATCGATTAAAGGTTGAGGGATGCCCCTGTGACAGTAGCCACGCCTCACTGACACCAGCAATTGGTTGCATTGTGTCCCTTTGAGAACCTTCTAAGTACCTAAAATGAAACCAAATGAAACCACTGTTGAAAGCTCAAGATGCCGCTCACTTAGGATCCATTCGGACTTAAATACAAAGCTTAGAAGGTGCTCCAAATCATCACCTTATATAGGGTCATATAGATAAAGAAGCTACAGCAAATATTGCCTTGAAATTCTTGTTATGATCGGATAACAAATGTATTGCTATGATTTACTACTAAAAATTTGAACCATATAAATTCAACAATGAAAACAGTAACGCCACAATGCAACAAGTACATATATATGAGAAAAAATGTAAATGAGGTTCAGATAAGAATACAAACATTAAGCCGATACCCTAAAAAGCTAGTTTCTGGTCCTAGTATTAATTTTATAATTTACTTTCGCTTTCCAAAAATAAAATAAAATAATAATAATAATAATAATAAGAATGGTAAAAAAATAAATTCCGTTTAAATTTCTTACATTAGAAAAGAGTTGTATTTAAACAAATTAAATATTAATGTTGGAATATTCTACTCTTATTGAGTCCTCAGACTAATCGTAAAGTATTTAAAAAGATCGTACAAAAAATGATAAGTGGAGTTGAAATGTTAGCGGACAAAAGTGTCGAAAGAAAAAAACGTGTGTGGCTCACCGGCAGGGTACGATCCTGCAACCCTTACTTGTCGCGAGTAATGCTCTACCATTTGAGCTACAGTGAACACGTTTGATTCCTTGTCAAAATCCGACCACCTCACTAGTTTTTGCCTTTTCGTATGCTATATTCATTGCTATTCTTTGTAGCTGATTAGGAATGACGCATAGAAGACTTGTTTTAGTGAATTTCGCGTATTGCTGCTTGACTACGTGTAACCACGTGATCATTTGAATGTAATTACATGTGGTTGGTTTATGTGCGTTATCTATGCAGAGAGATCATGTATACTATTTGGACACCCGAGATGGAAGTTGGTGGTGGTGCAGATGGCAGCACAATCATCAATCATATGATTGATGATTGGTTCGACCTGGATTCGAACCCAACACCTCCCAATTGTCGGTCATAGGTGCTACCATCTGCACCACCGCCCACTTCCATCTCGGGTGTCCAAATAGCCTTCATGATCTCTCTGCATAGATAATGCACATAAACCAACAACATGTAAAAAATGATAAGATCAATACAAATGCTTAAAAGGTTATGTTTGGATGTGTTCAGGGTAATTTTTGATGCGGGCGGATGAAACAAAACTAAAATAAAAATTGCTTGATTTTTCTAGAAGGCTCGTAGAATTATAAGAACAAGAATTTCTAGTTCTAATTATAAAATTATCATATTGCCACTAATGACATTATCATAAAAGTAAAGAAGTAAATAAATATAATACGGAATTATATTCAATATTATATAAGTAGTTTTATTGAAGAACGATTTATGATTTTTGAAATTTTAAATGCTGCAAAGCAAAATATAATTTTATACTTAATTACCGATACTTATTTGTCCTAAGAGCAAATTTCAGACAGTATGGCTTTTATCATTATCTTGAAAAAAAAGATAAAAACTTTAAGAGAATGGCCATCTGCAAATAAAATCCAAAATGATTGCCCCTTCATGAATGTTTGAAATACGTCATAACTGCTCTATATTTTCAGCTACGCCAGAATAAAAGTCATCTCACCATTTTCATTGAACGAAAAGCTTTCATTGAGTTTCAATGGCGGGAATGACGTCGGCAATGGTGGTGAAACAAATATCGCACATGCCCGTTAAATATTAAATTATATAAAAAGGAGAGAAATCACAAGAAGATAGTGTTGTAAACTATACGCGTTTTTTCTTTCTAGGCTAGGTTAGTTAAGGTTGTTAACTTTAATAACTCATATTACCTTCTAACAACGAAATTTATGAAATAAATGTTTCAGAATGTATGAACGCTGCAGGTGCATTTTATACGTAACAGCAAGAAGGATACAATGATGTTTACATGTAGGGAACTGAAAAACTTTGCTGGAAACTTTTAGAGGGAGTGTTCCGTTTATCGTTTGAATTAATGCTGTTAATAGGAAGTAAAACTTTAAATTGCTTGCAGTTTCTGAACATGCGTGTATGTGTTAGTTGTTTTGTGAAATTGGTTTTAAAATATGTTGCAGTGTTTCAATTTCTTTGCACAGATCTAATTTTCTTTTGGACATGATAGATAACATTGATTGTTATCGAAAATTGTAAAATTTAATACAATGAAAAAAAAAATCTTAAAAGGAAATCATCATTAATTTTTCGTACCTACGCTAAATGTCTTAGAATAAATCTTGTGTCAATATTTTATTAAATCTAAATAAATCTTGTAAAAAATAAATAAATAGAGTGGCGCAACAGCTCGAGGTTAACCAGGGCCAACTTCTCAACAATGTATGCAGTGTGTGTTAATTTCTTCACATACAAGAGGACCTACAATTTTTTGCCGAATCCGAACGGCACTTTGAGAAATTTTTCAAGACAAATGATACTCTCGGAGGGCTTGTCAGATCCTCGCGGAGGTGGGGACCGTGAAAAAGAACTATTCTTTTTTTTTAGGTGACGGTGGCAGGATTCGAACCCAGGCCTCCGGCGTATTAAGCACACACACTAACCACGGCACCCCCCGTGGCAAACTCAAATAAATCTTGAGTTTTGAATAATTTGCTTAGCTTTTTACAGGCTATAAGGCTCGACTGAGTGCAAGTTATTATTTATTCAAATAAACAGATGAGTTTTTTATGCCCTGAATTATAATGATAAGGTTATTATAAAAGAAGTTTATATTTTATTAATAGTTTAGTATTATTTTTTATTAGTAGCAATTTATTAGTAGCAATTAAATACTTGACTGGAAGACATTTTTTACACCCCATCCCATGGGATAGGAAGAATATTAGGTTTGTCACATAATTTGTAACACGGTTAAATAATAACAGAAGACCTTGAAGCCAACCGAGGCCGAATTATGAATCGAATAAGTCATGTCCATCAGTCACATGTTTTTAGACTAAAAAATATGGAGCTCATTTCGTATATAAGCTCCATGTTATTCGAAGCAGTACAAGTGTTTAAATTTTATAAATCCGACCACAGACACGCCCACAATCGATCTTAACGTGCAACAACCTCCAGAGCTTTCAAAACTGTAAGACGTCCTTAAAGTTGAAATTTTACGATGCACCTCTTAGTGATTGTTGGACATGAAAAAGAAAAATTAAATTGATAATCCTTGGGTGTCAATCAGGTGAAAATTAAGGGTCAATTTTCAAATGCATTTTTCTTCATTATTTGAGTTTCAAATTGAAAAAAATTAATTAAGTGCATTAAGTAAAAAGCACTTGGGAAACACACGCCCACATTTGGAGACCAAATTGAAGAAAAACCTTGAATTTTCCAGAAAAATGTAATTTTTACTGGCTTTAAGCCCAATTTAGGCTTAAGGCCAGTCAAAACAAATTACTTAAATTTAGAACTTAAACAAAAAGTTGCATTTTTGTGAACATTTCATAGTAATTTGTAATAGAGGTTTTTGAACCACGCCCCTTTTCAAATTTTGCAGCAACCGCAAATCGTCTAAAAATAACTATAGAAGCAGTAATTTAGAATGTGGGACATGATGGTGTATTCAATGCTCGGTTTAACAGATTGTAACTTCTGCGTACCCCTCACTCACTTACTCACTCGTTTTTAAATGTGTTAGACATATTGCCTTTCACCTAAAGAGTGATTCATTGAGTGATTCATTTGTCAAAGCGTGTTTTTGAAAGATACTACGTACAATTCCTTATTGTGCTATGTTTTTCTTGTTCAGTATAGTATGGCAAATCATAGTTAAAAAAACATCCCTAAATTATTTAGCTTTGATTATGATATGAAGGGTTTTTTGACTTATGTTTTTCGTGCTCACTGAGCAAAGTAACTTTATACAGACTCGATCCTTGTTGTATTAACTATCCAGACATAACAATCAAGACTCAGTTTACATTATTGGACGACAGGTCGACCAAGAAGACCACATCTAGTCCGCAGTTAGCAGAATATTACGAATGCTGCCGAGAACGTGAATAAAGATCAGCAGCATTTGATGGACAAACTAAGAAAATTTGACACATGGATCTTGCTTAGGGACCTGACCTACAAGGCTAATTCTGTTCGAAAATTGAAGCAGCTTTGAATTTAAGCTTTCATTACGGTCAATGGTGTTAAAAGGCTCGGCACGGTCTTTTGCACCGTATTTTGGTTCCATTTATAGCTTAGTGTACGAAACAATATTTTGTGAATTATGTAACTTAACTAAGAACAACACAAGGACGTTAAAAATGATGTTTCGAAGGAGTTTATAATTAAACTCTCTTTGCAATTTTTTGGAAAGAAAAGATTAAGAAGAGGCATCGCCTTACTTCTCGCAACCATGCAGCCATATTGTATGGGCTGCAGGTCTTTAACACAAATAAAATTGATCTACATTTTACGAAACAGTTTCTTATGAAAAACCACACTCTCGCGGGGCTTGTCAGAGCGTCGTGAAGTTTGGATCTCGAAAAAGGCGTGTACTTTCAAGGTCAGGAATCAAACCCAAGACCTCATGCATAGGAGTCCGACACGCTTACCAAACACGCTTATTAAACATGATGATCATGATAGAACCTTAGTTAGTAGTTCCTTATTTTTATTAGTGAAATTTTGTTTACTTACTCAGAATATAATTTTTTCATTCCGAGAGGAAGTAGCAGGTGCGCCACAATTTATGTCGGTATGTAGCATCCTTTTGACCGGTTATTTGAAAAGCAAAGTGTTCGCCAGCAAAGGCACAGACGGTCATAAGAGCTCAAGGCGAACTTTGGATTTTGTAAAAACGACGGAGTGGTGAAAAAGAATGCATACTCTACGTTTGATTAGAATTAAGGGTCAGGATTTCAACTAAATTGCAGGTACGCAATTTGGAAAACAATCTATTATTTCTAGGAAGTATTTATTTTCTTACTTTGCCACACTTACCTTACAAATTTTACAGCGTCGTTTTCTTAAAAGTGTCATTACCATAATTTTTTAAATCAATTTTTTTTTTTTAAATGATAAATAATTTTTACACAAACAAGGGTTGCAACATCAAACCACCCCTCTGCGTAGTAAGAGGCACTATTGAAGAGATAAGTAAAATGACAGCTAACTAAAGCTGGTCTAATCTGTCTAGACATAATGTATCTAAGGCTCTCTGGCGACGTTTTAGCAGAAAAGGATCGAAGGGACTATTAAAAATGAGCAGGGACAAGCTTAGGAATTTAGTGGAAGTTCTGGCAGGACACTGCGGAAACACGCAAAGAGGCCTAGGCTTTCTGACACGGATATTTGTCGCTTCTAAAGTGATTTGCAGGCGGTTGCGGATATAACACACATACTGTGTGAATGCGAGGCAATTTCGCGAATGCGTAGGAAATGTTGAGGGCAAAATTTTTTTTTTCTTGTGAAAGAATACGGCACAAACTTTTAAGACTTTTTTGGCTATTGCAGGGAAATTGGCCTCTACACCAGGATTGGTTGGGTTGTTTTGCCTTTTGAATGCTTAGTTCAACTTAATCCCAAGGTATCGCGATGGGCCCGTTTTGGTGCCTAGTGTGGCCTTTTTTACCACACCCTTGATTAACCTAACCTAACCCAACCTTCCCCAACCAAAATAATGTGTTGTAAGCCATGATATCACAATCGACCGGTCATTTATCGACAGAAATTTCATGTGAAACTTTGGCCTGCCTAAACAGGTTTAAAATCAAAACACTATTTGCATGCTAATTGTGACAAAACCAAGTCCGCAAATCTATTCCAGTCAAAGGTGGAGGAGACTCCAAAGGCAGTCCTGGAGTATTGCAGCACTAGTCACAATAGTGTTACAATGGCTCCTACCAAAACTTTCTTTCACTTGTTGCGTAAAAGAAAATATTCCACGCAAGTGTCACTAAGGTTCAAATATTCAAATATCACATAAATACGTAGGGACTTTTAAAGGTCTGAAAACCATCCATGGGTTTTAAAATAAGGTAAAAAGCTCAGCACATGGTTTTCGGAAACCAGCGCGCTTGTTATTTCCACCCTTCGACCTCGATTCAAATTGAATCGATCCGGCACCAAGTGAAACTCTGCTACTTCACGTAACCGCATTAAAAAAAATCACCTTGAGATACATCCTTTAACATTCCTGTTGTGAGAAAAATTCTGCAAAATAGTTCGAGGCAGAGTAAAAAAACAACTCCAAAACCGCATAACACTTCAAACAACAATCCATCCATCGTCCTTTCTTACCGAAGCGCAGTCGTTCGAAAAATTTCACCCGCAAAATTGATTTGTTATCCTGGCTGTCTTTACTATTTTGTATCGCCCACTAGCCCGAACGAGAACGACCACCCCTCCATATCACCGATTTTCATAACATTCCGCAAAACTGTTCAATACATTTCTGCTCCAGTTATGCCCAAGAAGGATGTCGATGAAGCAACAAAATTTTGGTTGACTGGTTTGGCTTCACCGCCTGACTGACAGATGAGTGACGGAAACAATCCATCGAACCGAGAACACACACAAAAAAAATTATTGTGTTTTTCCTCGAAAAGGGTGCGGCAGTGTCAGTCACTTACTACATAACAACTACTCAATCATTACTCTTGTCCGTGTGATTATAATTAGTGAGAGCTTAGATCCCAAAAAGGATATAAATACGTGTGTTTCCCTTTTCGATGTTGCTTCTCTCTTTAATTAAAAATTGAAACAGGAAAAAAAATCCTTCGATTCTCTGTACAGCGATTGACCTTGAGGGTGGGTGTGCCCTGTGCCCGCCACCACCCACACACAACCGCAAGCAATAGGGGCACAAAAAAGTTATATAATCAATCAAAACGTTAATGCCATATTGCGGAGCGAAGTAGTCCTTGTGCGAACAGTTGGAGCGGGCATCTGTGTTTTCTTAGGCCGTGCGCGGTGTTGCTGTTAGCAGAACAAGGATCGTTCTCCATTGCCGAGTGGTCTCTTCAAAGTTCCAGTTCAATTTTCGTTCGCAGTGTGTTTGAGCAACAAATTGGGGCCAAAGCAAATGTTTGTGATGTGCCCTGACCGTCATAACAATAACCAACAATAGACGTGTTTATGACCAGATAGCCTTATGAATAAAGAGCGGCCCTACTTATAGTTTCGTTTCTCGCCTGCCCCAAGGATAATCACTTTTACTCCCGAGCAAAATCCATTTCAATATTTCAACATGTCTTGCTGAGCAATTCTATTTGAATTGAAGGCGAAGCATGTCGTGATGTTGACTATGACGTCAGCATGGGAGACTCGCAGAGAAAAGCTTCAATTGTTCGCCAATTATTTGGCATACATAATACACAAGTATCTGCCTCTCTCTACGATAGGGGCTTGGATGACTGCCGGAAGCCGTATCCTTTTCTGCATGCAAAGTACGAGTATCTGCACGCAATGCATATATGCATTTGACGTTTGCAAAAAAAGAAAATAGAACTCAACGAGGAGCGGAAGTCAGGATATTCAACGTTGTGCCATCAATGCAGAGAAAGCTCCAGTCTATTGTCTTTGTCTAGATGTGTGTTTGTGTGTGAATCGAATTACACCACCCATCCAACACACCTAGATTTCGAATTAATTTTTTTCTTTTCTAACAGTCAAAGGTAGATACGAGATGACATATAACAAGGATAACGACAACAACTTTACTACATAGATGTTGTATAGTACAAAATGATAGAGCATTCGGCTCAATTTATTTTAAGCTTTTTTGCTGCCTCCTTGTAGGTCAAAGCTTTGGGGTTTCGTTTTTTCTCTGCCTTTGATTTCTACATTGGGGTGTTGGTGAGTGTGGTGCATATTCTTTGTTTTTTGCAGAGCGTTCCCGTCGATTCCCCAGTGATGTCAATATTAATTAAAAGGATGTTTATTGGATTACGACGGGTGTCTTTGGTGCATTGCATACAGGCACAGAGTTTGCATTTAATGAAAATTTCTTAATTAAATCCGTAACAGAGACAACACATCGAGGCTGCGAGGACAACGACAATTAAGTTAAGGGTGTATTCCTTGGCGAGAGTGATGCTGTATTGAGTCAGGTCTCTGTATAACTGCTGGGTGGGTTGCTAAGAAACGTGCGAAATTGATGCTGCGAAAAAGCTGGCCGAAAACTGTTATACGTAGGGGCAATTTCGCGTGGCTTGTGAAGCCCAACGCCGAAAGTAGTACAAATACACACACACACCACAACTAGTGAATAGTGGAAGTGGTGATTTTTAATGCCCGGGAGATTAGAGCGCGAAAAGGAGAAATAGTTGTAGGGTGGTTTCTCTTAGGGAATATGTACCTACGTTAATGATCAGGACGCTCTTTCGGAATATTTATGCGAAACTTTTCCTTTATCAATGACGGATGCTTGTAAGTCGCCTTCTATACAGTCTAAGAAATCCAAATAGAAGACTTGTGTTTTGATAACATTATTAGAGCGAACATGTAAAGCTTTTGGAATTAATTAAGGCTTCCTTGTATGTTTACTTTACGTTGGGATAAAAGCAGAGATTGCATTAATCGTAATGCAGAATGTTATCCACGTCATTGGGAAAGTTAAATGGATTAAACTCGATCTTCAAGGAGCAATTTTGATGAGCCAGTTAACCTTTCGTTCTTATTTGCCTCGTTTGTAAGTTATTCTTCTTTGCACTTCAAAACTTAACAGGAGGCCGTGGGTTCAGACCACAGGCTTTTGTTTTCTAATACATTATCGATATAAGAAGGTTTCTTTGCACAATGCGTCATCTTCTGTCACCTATGACTGCGAAACACTTGGACATCAAACAATCTTACACATGGCTTTTGGAGTCGTCAAAAACATAACGGTTTTGTAAAGAAAAATGCAGACTGCAAGCAGGACTATGGGTGTCTTTGTTGAGTGGTTGGTGTGTGTGTTTACTAGAGACGTCCTTCTCCCACTCCCTACTGGTTCTTTTCATGCCCTCGAACCCACAAGGGGCTGACAAATACCCCGTGAGTTAAATGCTTCTTAAAATTGAATTTGGCGTCATCAAAAAATATTGTGGTTGGAGAAGCTGGTTTTGGCTCACCTCGGGTCTTTTTTTCGCCTTTATTGGGAATGAGAAACAAGGTCCTATAGCTTAACTAGCATAACTCCTTATAATGGAGGGTTAAGAAGATGCGTTGTACTTACCATCTGCGACAGCGCTATTTCGACATTGAGCAGCAAAGAACGCGGATTTTTCTTATGTAAGAAAGGCGGGACCCTAAATCTATGAGAGGATCAATACTGGCAGGCCCCGCCTTGGCTTATCTTATTCTTATTGCATTTTACTCTTATTATTCTTATTACACTCTTACAATAAATTGTCATTTGATAGATACACAAAATATTTTTTCCAAAAAATTACATTTACTACAACTGAATAACATCAAATATTTTTTATGCCCTTAATTTTTTTCAGAAGAAAAATGCTTAATTTAGATATATATTGATTTATTTTTTACCGCACCCTTTTTTTGTGCATCATAATGTAAGAAAGCCTTTTTGAAAAGTCGAAGTGACGCCATAATAAGAAATAAAACATCGTACAAATCAATTTTCATTTCTTTAAAGTATTTTGTTCTCTTTTCATCTCCATGTTCTTATTATTAAAATATATATGTTAAATATCCCAACTAACATTTTCTCTCTTATAACACTCTACGAGAGTCTTATGAGAGTATTCTCCAAGAGCTTGCCTCTTGCAATTTGTCTCTCATAGAGTACTACGAGAGCGCTTAAGAGAGTCTTACGGGAGTTAAATGGCCCCACTTATGGGAGTTATCAGATATAAAGAAAAAAGAGAACAATATATACTTCTAAAAGAAAGTGTTATTTTCAATGCACTGTTTGATGGTACACCATTGTCATCAACATTGTTGACTTTAACAATATTTTTTCTGAGGTTATATGTGCAAGAACTTTGTGCAACCGAAAATTTATCTGCTGAAGTTAACATTTTACTTCGATAAAAACAAAGCGCCATGAAGACAATCAGTTAAAAAAAAAAACTATAAATGATAGCTCATCGCTCAACACCATTACCGCGTGCACATGAATGAAGGAATATAAAGATTACAGCATACGCATGTTATGACACTTGCTCGCTAAAGTAAATGTTAATTTGACGTCATTGGAGTTGACTGTGAGTTTGTTTGCGTGTAGAAAATTTCAGTCAATCCCTGCTGGCTAAATAGACCATGAATATGTTTTCGATGACGATTTGTGCTGCAGAGATACCTTCACTTTTTTCTCCATAAAGAAATGCAATAATTAAAAAACTACTGTCACCGCAAGCACACTACGTACTGGCAAAATTACTTTTGACGGATAGGTATTTTTATCAGCCATCCGGTCTCAAAACAAGAGTGTTAGGCTGAAAAGAGTATTTTTATGAGTACTTCGATACTTTGACTCTCATAAGGATGCTCCTTATAATACTTTTACTCTTTGAGAGTAAAACGAGAGTTGAACTCACATAACAAGAGCCAAATATTTATTTAACGCTTAAAAGACTCTTGTAAGGTTCTCATACCACTCTACAAGGGTGAAAATCTAAGAGCTTTACTCTTTGACATAACTGTTTTAAGGCTCTTGTAGAGTATTTTTCGAGTTAAAATGTTGGCTGAGTCCTCCTTAATTACTATGATCGCCTTGAAACGCCCTTGATTTAAGAAACGAGGACCTCTTAGCTCGTATAAGTTAATACAGTTATTTATTTTTGCAAGCCTTAATAATGAAAATAAATTTGATGGCGCATAGAAAACTTCTTTTTCAATCAACTTTTGTTTGGACACGCATGCAAGTACATAAATTTTCGTCGATTCTCTATTGGGATTCAAAGGTTCAGCACCAGGAAACCCACGTTCAGTTTTGCGCGCAGTTTTGAGCGGGAGAATGCTATTAGTGTCATGTCGAGAACGAGATCATTCATGCTGAGGTTGAAAGGGGAAAACTGCGCGCTTTTGTGAGGGTGATATGGCTGGGTTACCATTGCACGCTCTACGTGGTTTTAAGTGGCTACACATAGTTAACTCGCACATCGAAGGTTAAAAAAAGTAAAGCCTTAAAGCTGCTTTGTTTTGGTAGGTGGAGCTGGAAATAGAAACTCGAAAGGAAACATAAGCAAAAAGCCTTTTTAAGCAAAAGGTAATACTATATTTCCATCGGCAATAGTACGAGGATTAGCGGGAGCCAATTAATAATAAATCTCAAAGTGGATTTATTATTAGTCGGCTCGAAACTTTAATTTTTAGTGATTAAGAATCTCACACTATTATAAGCACGCGCGGCCGCTCCTCGTAGTGCCTATGAAGCTTTTTCCTATCCACGGCAAAAAAAAAATAAATTTGACATGAGTACTTTTTTTCTGTCATTATGGCTCTCAAAAAAAATGCGATGCCAATTTTCAGTTTCCGTTAGTCTGAGAGATCTGTTATACAAAGACAGTTTCGGCGTCCTTTTTCGAATCCCAAACTGTTAAAAAGTTTCGAAAAGCGTTGAAAGTGGTTCGTGAAAAGGGTGAATGACATTTATGAAGGGATTTATTTTTAATCGCTTGCCGAGAGGATTTAAATTTGAATTGTTAATCGCGTCATTTGTAGAGGATTTAATAATAATTTTTACTAATCGCGGATTAGTGCCCGGTGGAAACATGGTATAATCCATCATCATCATGGTTTCTTTTTTAATTAAATCTTTTTTTAATTACTAAATCCAACACGGTGTCCCTTTCTACCTTAGTGCATAATTTAAATTTAAATAAAAAAGGTTTTGTTTTCGTTTTTTTTAAAAATGTTTTAGTTTTGGTGCATATCCCCCAACTTTTTCGTACAAGGTCAGGTCCAGAAAACGTTTTTCAAACTAGTGCTATCTTCTTCGGGTCCCCTTTCATTTGCTTTTATAATTTGCTTAAAAAACACATGAAAACGTCAAATGAACTTAACATACCTTCTTTAGGGTTATAAAAAGTCAATTTTTGTTCTCGATCCTCTCACTATCTCAAAATAGTACATCGCTCGTTGTAGCTGCTGACGACGACGATTTCACCAACAATGCGCTTTTAAATGCCGCTTTTATCTCAACTCATGCACCCGCTCAGCAAAACAAGGCTTACCTCAGCTCTTACTGAACCTATATGCTTGCCCTTATACCCTTCATTAAATAAGTAAGAAGCATTTAATTTGAAAAAGGACGAAAAAAGAAGAGCACAAGAAAAAAAATTTCAATTGAAATAGAAACAAAACCTCTTTTTATTTGGCCTTTTTGCGCAAGAATCCATGTGACCTAACAAATATAAACGCCATTCTTTAACCCAAGGACACGCCAGGTTTTCTGTTATTTTTTTTTTGTGCTGCTTTTTTGTCTGTATTTTCTCCTGGGCCAACCTCCTCGAAACAATCAGTATGATGGAACCTTTGGAACAGATGCAAAACTGCATTTGATGGGTTGCTACAATGTGTAACCATGGTGGTGTCGATGGTGGTGGAAGCACCGTGCTCCTGCCGGCAGTGTGGTGATGGTGGTTTCTCGGTTTGGCAACCAACCCAAGCAGATAAG
Source organism: Neoascia interrupta (assembly GCA_947623515.1). Classification (NCBI taxonomy): domain Eukaryota; kingdom Metazoa; phylum Arthropoda; class Insecta; order Diptera; family Syrphidae; genus Neoascia; species Neoascia interrupta. Next base: position 215,290,032 of record OX392463.1, on the reverse strand, counting down.
TGTACCTATACGGTAAGGTAGGAGATACGGTAACAATTCTTTCCTGGATTTGCCGCACCGCAACCACCTTCCCGCCGAGGTGCATTGCAAGGCGACGGACGACGTCATCCTGTGCAGCCTAATTGCTCATTGCATTCATTGGTGCATGTAAGCGCACATGACACATATATTCATATTCCGAAAACGTATTAGACACACAGAGCAATGGCGGCACATGGAAAAAGTAAAATCGGAACAATATATGTATACCACACTCGTACGATGGTGCATACTAAATTGGAACGATATGTAAGGAACAAGCAAACCTTCTTCTATTGTGTCAAGAAGAGATCCTTGCTTGTGCTTCTTCTTTTTTTTCGACAACTGTGTGAATTCCTCTTATCCTAACGCCCGCTTGCAGAATACTATTTCACTCTTCGACATGTCATGTTTACTTTTTTCTAAGCCAGAAGATTTAACCATGATTCACATCTGATATTCCGGACTGCAAGTCTTTCTTAACGCGGTAGGACGTAGGAGCAAAAAAAGACACGCAAATTTACACATGCAAATGCTAAAGGCGAAGGGAGAATATATTTTTTTTGTGTTAGCAACTGAATCCTCCTGTACAATGAGAATGAGTTAACTTTGAACACAATGTCTGGAAGCTTAGCATTGTGATTTGCAATTTCTTCCCTTACACACTGTGTGCAGCTCTGTTGGCTTCCTGTGGGATGTCTTATTTGGAAAAGTATTTTACACCAGCGACGACAGAAGTGCCATGTTGAGGTTTTAAGGAAACGAGGTCGAGAATGTCGATTTTTGGTGGAGGGGAAGGTGGCGCTGGAAAAATTCTTCAAGAAACCGTAATGGGTTAGTGGGGTGACTGTTCGTTTTTTCCAGGATGCTATGTGCACTTTAAGGAAAGAAACGGGTCATATTTTTCGAAATTTTTAAAATAAATCTTTATGAGCGCATTTCTTTTAAGCTGAAATGCCCTTCCCTTCTTATTACAGCATGCGAAGACGCCATAAGCTTTTTACTAAATAAATTTAAAGAATAACCTGATGACTTTCACTAGCTTAAACTTTCTTGTTACTTAAAGCTTATATTAGTGCTGTGTTAATTATATTTAGCAAAAACATTAAAGAATCTGCACTTCTAGCGGCAAGGCTTTGAGGATGACCTGTGATACTAAAGGTTACTTATGTTATGAGCCTGAAAGAAGTGTCCTGATGCTTCAAACATTACCTGCAAAACCATATATAAATAAAAATATTAACCCGAAGTTCACAAATCATCTTTTGGTATAGTGACAGCACAAAGAGCCTGGTCACAAAGGGTGACTAAATCAAGGCTTTAAATTGGAATCAACCAAGCATAATTGCTAAGACACATCTCATATGAAATTGTTTTTTTCTTATATAGCAATAAGTGTTTTTTCGTAAGCTAAAACTACTGAGGCAAAATATTACTTAAGTCAAGAATACAAAAATTAAATAAAGGAAAAGGTTAGAGGTTAAAAAATAAGAGATAAAATGGGATGTTATACGGGGCATTTTATTATTACGGTTTTCTATAGTTTTCCCGAAAATTTCGAATAATTTTTTATGTGGGATTTTTTTCAAATACTTAAAGGATCTAAGGTAGTGGCGGGGACAACATTTCTTTTCCGATTTTTTTCGTTTTTTTTTTCGAAAATACGTCAAAATAGGAGTTTTGAGACTGTAAAACCAATATTTGATTTTAGCCTTCGTTTCAGCTTGCGATTTGTATTAAACACAGCTTGTTTATTAAAATTATTAAATTCATTGATGTTAAACAGACAGTCTTCTTTTCTCCTTAATCCGAAGTCTGCTGTCCTTATATTGGGCGAATTTCAAGTTCGGTTACTCTTAATTGCAAAAAAAAACAAGGTGGCAAAAAACGTTTGGTCATTTGAGATTTTTTTCGAAAATACATTAATTTTCCATAAAGATTTTATTTAAGCTTAAGTTGCTTTATCCTTGTGAACAAGGCCGATTTGGTAAATAAAGTGGCTTACAAGTTATGGACTCAAAGACTCTAAAAAAGGGGATTCATTTTCAACGCTTGGCTTGTTCCCCAAACAAATATAAAACACTTACAAAAATAAGTTTAAAAAAAGTTGAACATCCAAAATCAAGTCCAACATCTAATAAGCCAAAGTTGCATTTTCGAAGCTGTTCTTGTCTGCAAAGCCTCCTTCTGGAGCTATTGATCCCCAGTTGGGTGCCCTCTCAGGTGGCGGATCAAATACTAAGCGAGCTGAAACCAAATAAACTTCTAATAAACTCCCATCGTTTTTGCCCATAAAGGCATAACACCTGCGGGAGGAGGCTTTGCCGGCAGTGTCACAATAGGTATACCTTCTTTCATTTGTCCACCTTTTGCCTTTTTTTCGCTCGCGATAAAACTTCGCATTTTAAGGGTATTTCATCGCTCCTTGATTGAGAGTTTATTGCAAAAAAAGCAGGTAAGTGGATTGTTTTATTGCTACGCAGACTTATGATATAAACTCAAAATTTTAAAAGGACAGATAAAGCTGGTGGTAATATCGAAACCAGATACCAACTGGTTTGTGACACTATAGGCTTGCATACAAATTTATGTTAAGCCTTAACGCCTTCGATCTTCTGCCAAAAAAAAAAAAAAAAAAAACAGAAAAATCCTTGAAGTCTCCGCAATTAATTTGTCGATTCCGATAATTTTCTCAAATTTTTTTTTAAATTTTTCGACTGAGCTATTATCAAGTATAACACCTCGACATATAAAGATATCTTTTGCGCGGTGAATGTCAAAATAATTTTTGCTTTATACGAAACAAGAATGACTCCAAGACGTTTTCGAGCCAAAAAACTCTATGCGAATCCTTAAATTTGTAGCTTGCCTCCTACCCAACCTCAAAATAAACTTATCCCAGAGCCCTGCTTAGCCGGTCTATGAAATGTGGCCTTTTAGTGCGTTAGGGGCTATCAACGATTTAGATTTTCAACAATTCTTGACCAACAGTCGAAGTAACTTGATACGAAAAGAAAGAGGCATCACAGGTCAGAGAAAGTTCAATAGTCCGTTAAGTCGGAGTGTAGTTACTTACTTTAACCCACACTCTGGTTAAAGTAAGTAACTACACTTATGGCCTTAGTCAGTGGCTACGTACACCCATCTGTTATGAACAGAATTAAGCAGGCCTTAAATTGAAAATGTGGGTGCCGTGTTGCAGCGGTAAGTGTATAGTGCCAGGGTTACTGTGCACGAGGTCCCAGGTTTAAATTCTGGCAAGGCCAATAAACGCTTTCCACGGTCCTCACCGCCGCGATGGTCTGACAAACCCTCTGAGAGTATCATTTGAGAGACCTGAAAGTCGTGAGACCTGGCAGCTGTGCCGATCGAAATCGGTAAAAAGTTATAGGTCCCTTCCATGTGTTTAAAATCAATTTAAACACACATTGGGAGAAGTTTGGAGTGCTCAAAGTGCCCAAAGTTATAAAAAAAGGTGAGTGGCGATCACTCGCTACTACGACCACTCGTCGATTTCGACAGCAGCTGTACAACATCTGGCGTTGTAAGGACTATTTGGCTGAAATTCTTGAACTGAACCAATTTCTATGGTTCCTTAAACTCTCATAAAAAATAGACGAAAGTAACACAATGAAGAAAGGTGCCGATTTAACTGTATCTATTTCTATTCTCATCAAATTACTATCGTTTAAAAAAAATGGATTAGGGATCATAAAACAATAATAAGTCCTTAGTCCTACTATAATTCAATTTGTTTTCTATCTCTCTTTCCTTAACTACAGGTAAACTTGAAAGAAGCCACTTCAGGGATTGATAGGTGTCCTTCTACACATTGTCCAATGCCCTGAAGTCATCCCATTTTCAATTTCGTCGCACTTAAGTGATATTATATTTAAAGAATCCCTCTTCGAATTAGGTGCTGCCAGACTTGCAATTTGAAATTTTTAAATTTGATTCCTCGTCTAGACTGCAGTAATGCCATCCACGCCAGTGCTCGAACGAAGAGTAATTTCGCTGTCGAATTCAATTTTCTCAAGAATATTTCATGCGATAAACTTGAATAAATGTGTCTGCTGATCATACCAAGGCAACACCTCGCGTAGCAGGCGAAAGAGCACCATAGCACCCCACCAGGCCACCATTCCAAGGAAATCCATTTCAATGAATCAATAAGGCGAGAAGCTTTTTCCCGATGTCAATGTCAGTCAGACGAGTGTGAAACAGGAGCATACCGTCAAAGCCATCCGCCAGTGAGCCAGTCATGCACTCCCTCATGCATTCCACTCAATTATCTGCCAACAAAAATATGGGTAAGCTGCTACCCAAACTCCAAGACAAGGTTCTTTTTGTTACCCTATTTGTGACCCTTAACCGTAAGATCCTTGAAGGATACAATCCTCTCATAAACTTAAAACACACATGAATGCGAAAGAAACTACACACAAGCGTACAGAGTAGTGGCAGTGCATTAGAGGGATAGTTCTTTCTCCGGAGGAGCATGTGGAGCCATGTTTTGGAGCTGGATTTATTGCAAAGGAGGAGCACACATGCCGACACTACCATTGTATGGAATATAGAATGGGGGAGTCGGAAAGTGTACCTACTTTGTACGCTTTTCTTACGGTTAATAGTTGTCAGAATGTAAAGATGATGTAATGACATTGTTTTTCCCATCGGATCCCCCCCTCCAAGTGAGATGGTTTTTGCTTGTTTTACGTAATTCTGCTTGTTTTTTTTTCGCTGGCATCCTATCGTGTGCTCTGGGATAGTGGTGTGTGAGGATATTCGTGGTACGCATCGGGGTTGTGGCAAAATAATGCACAAGGGCTTTTGCCAGAGGATTTTGAAGTTTTGTGAGTATGTGACGGATTGAGTCCTTGAAGGAGAAGGGCTTCCACTTCCATTCATTCAACGAGAAAATTCCAAATAAATGAGCAGCAGCAAACTGTGGCATTGATTTGTGAGGGATTTTACACAACCAACCAACGTACATACGAGTGTTTTGTCGGTTGCATGTGAGTGTGATAAATTGCGGTGCATGTATACAAGTGCATTTAATCATTTTTTGTGTGTGTGTGTTTTTTTCTTAAAATGTCAAGGAGCTGACATGACTGGAATAGATTTTATCTGTCCTATTAAAACCCAGAAAGAAGATGAAAAAACGAAAAAACCATTCGGTTGGTTGTTAAAATGCAATCCGCTTTGGGATGGTTGCGCTAAATTACTAAGACATGCATTTCCATTTTTATTGAACTCACAGCTCTATAGAGAACTTCTCTCTCAATAAGTTCCTTTTATGGTCACTTAAGGACGTATTGTCCGAATCCACTACTATCTGCTTAAAAGCATATTAAATGTTGGCAGTTAAACATCAAACTGTGTTGTGAGTTGTATGGGGCACCATTTAAAAAACGAGCACTTATTTCGGTGCTTTAAGATTGTATTGTTTATTGCTTCTTAAGGAAGGACGTAAAAACTGATCTTTCTGGTCATAAACGTCTTTGGTGAAGGATAAACTTATCTGGTTCTCAACAAAACTATAAGCATGCAATACTTACCCCAAAATTGAATTAGAAAGATCGGTTTAAATTGCTTACCTGAAAAGGAATAAAAGAATGTTTCGATATTATCAATTAGCTGGAAAAAGTTTTTAATTCAAAATATAAATGAGAGTTTTCAAATGAGGGTTTGAACAGATGCATCTTTAAAAAAGAGCCCTTAATCTTTCGCCTTTCTAAGGAAACAATTTAAGTGCTGTCAAGAATTAATATTTTTTTATCTGGATGGGCCAATTTGGTCCTCAAAGGTCAAAGCCAAAAACAATGAGTTACACTTATGTCATTGTATAGTGGTATTTTTGTGAACTATAGTAGTTTATATGGCGGCTTACTTTGAAGAGCTGTGTGAAAAAAGTTCCTATTCATTGAAAAGTGTTGGGCTTGAGACAACGGTTTTTAACAAGTATCTTGTCAACGTCAACTTTCACAGAAAAACTTTCAGCGACCAAATCATAGCTCTAAGAATTTAGTACCAATAATATTAAACAACTCTTTTTTCGTTACAGTAGCCATTTTTGAAATATTTAAGTTTGAAAGTTGTATTATTGAAATTTTTTATTTCGCATTCAGTGATGTTGAATTAATAACATTATTGAAGTCCCGAGCGACACGGCAACGCCGCGACGTTTCGAATATTTCCAAAATGGTTACTCTCAAGAAAAAAAACTATTTAGCCTAGAATTTTTTCTGTGAAAATTCCGTTACTGATGCTAACGAAAAATGGTAACAAAAACAACTAGGTTTTGAGCGAAAAACTTTTCCCATACATCGACTTGGGGAATATGCCGCTATAGGAACTATTGCTGTTTACAAAAGTACCAATCCAATGCCTCCAATGACATATGGCTCTATTAATAGTTCCAGCACCAGCTTCTATAAATTTTTGGCCAACCTTTTTTTTGGGTTTTTAGCTAATGTGTCATTTAGCATAATTTTTGGTGGCAGCGAAATAAATCCCTACTTCTTTTTATACCCGACCCAGGGTATATTAAGTTTGATGTATAGTTTAAGTAACGCAGTGAAATAACCACCGTAGACCCCTAAGACTTTTAAGAGCTATGAATAAGACCGACAGGAGAATCGATTAAGTCACGTCCGTCCATCTGTCCGTATGTAAACAACTTTTAGGCCTTAAATTTTAATGTAGAGAGCTGAAATTTGGTGGGTTGGCTGGAAGTCCAGTCCTTCAGATCAAATTTGAAAATTAACTGAATCCGCCCATAGACACACCCACTACAGGCCTGTATGTGCGACCGTCTCTGATTTAAAAAAATACTTTTTCCAAATTTTAGCTATGTTAAAATGGCGCTAGCGCATTCATTTTTGGTATGTGACATTGCCTTGTTATTGTCTTTGAAGTAGCCAAAAATTTTTATCCTTTTCATTGACCACGCCCACTTTTTATGGGATTTTAGCTTAAAATGTTGGAGTAAGTTGGGGGCAAGTAAATAGGGAGTAAGTTGGGCGTAGCGTTAAAAAAAGTGATTTTAATTAAAAAGGCGGAGTTTTAGGCCGAAATGTATGCAACTACCTAGTATAAGGCATTCAACAATTATATTTTTATATCTCGCCCACTTTTTGTAGGCGTGGCAGTTTTTTTTTTTGGTATGGTCGGGTATTTTGCAATCCGTCGTAGATGGACTGAAGCTTTTGCACACGCACTGTTGCACTTTCCCACTTGTTTATAAACATTTTTGTAATCTTAATTAGCGCCCCATCCAAAAATGGAAAAATGACCTCTTATGGTATGGCTCCGTTGTCCGTATGTCCGCACCTCGAGCTTTTAAGTGGTAACTCGAAGAAAGATAAAATTTGGTACACTTTTCCGTGAATGAAATGAGAACGCATAAAAGAACGCAATTTTTATATTTTTTTTTTCTAATGTCTTCTCTCAGGAAAGGCGAACCTAAAACATTGAAAAAGTACCCCGAGATGTAAGGAGATACTTATTTACTTTATTTTTAAAAGTTTGCAGTTTATAAGTGTTAGGAAATATGTAATCAGGAGGTGAATTCTAAAGTGTACCTTCTTTTTCTATAAAAGAAAGACAGTGTAGTGCGAGTTGTTTCAAGGTAAACATGGAACTGATGCTGAGCGCTAAATAAAGGTTTAATGACAGTTTGAATATTGATGGTGAAAAAGACAAAAAGTGTTTTGGCCCTATCTTAAACAGTTTTTGGCCCTATCTTAAACAGAAAATTGAAACATACCCTAAAAATATTATGAATTTTTACAATCAAATCAAAAATTTGCAAAATATTGAAAAAATTTTAAGAAATAAGGAATGGAAATAGATACCCATTTTCAACGTCATAACTTAACATAAGCAGCCAATTATCTGCACCGGTGTTTTCAAAGTATGCCATGATTTGTCTCTGCTACGACTTCAACGTCGATAAAACAAGCAAATCACATTCTTATCGCGATTTTAAAGGCATTGATTTTGCTGCCCTAGAAAGAATTATTCACGCTATCAACTGGGACAGAGTTTACTCCTTGGAACGTGTTGACCAGCAAATAGAATTCCTTCAAACCAATATTTATCAGTTGTTTGATTCGTTTGTTCCGATTACAACATGTCGGAATGAGTCGTTATCTTGTCCTTGGTTTACGGTCGAAATTAATTTAATTCTAGAAAGGCGTGATATTGCATTCAAAAGATGAAAGAGGTTCAAACTGCCGAGCCTATACCTGAATTCAAGTCCCTGCGAAGCTCTGTCAAGGCCAGGCAAAGAGCTGCTTAAACAACTTTCTATGCAAATAAATTGAATGCTAGCTTAGGTCCAAAAAAGCTTTGGAACAACCTTAAGGGTATGGGAGTTGGTAAAGTACCCACAGTGACTTGTGCTGAAGGATGTGATGTCTTAAACTCCAAATTTTTATCACTTCCCGCAACCAGCAGCTGCCCGCAAAACCGTAGAACCGTGATTGAACTTGGTGCTCCCACTCATGGCAGCGAAAATTACTTTGAATTTGGCCGAGTCGACCAAACAGAGGTTGTTGAAGCGATATTACCCATGAGATCGAAAGCAACTGGGTTGGATGAAATACACCCATCTTTTGTGCTTCTGATTTTACCCATAATATTGCCATTTCTGACTCTTATTTTTAATAGTATTCACATGACCAGTTGTTTTCCTACTATATGGAAGCGAGCTATAAGGTTATTACAGTCATCCCTAAAGCAAATACTGGATTTGAGAAATATATAAACATGGATATTTATATGGTAGTGATGATATTTTGTTAAAGGGGCTGATATATCCAAGCTAGGCTTGCAAATGCACGCAAAAATGCAATTTTTGATGCAAATCAAATTTTATGTAAAATCGACCCTTACAAATGGTCGTGGACAAAAGCTTTGTATGAACGAAATGTAGATTGGGGCTTGCTTCAACTTATGTGGTAAATTTAATTTCTTATCCTTTTCTAAAAAATGCCTATATTAATAATTTTTAAAAAAATTAAGATTTTCTCTAAATTCTGCCTCCAAATGTGGGCATGGCCTAAAACCTTGTAGAGGCAACTGTAGAACTCAGTTTTTTATACATAATATATTAAGTAAACTTTTTTCGATTTTGACCAAAAATATTGAATAAAATGCATTTGAACAATTATTTTTTAAATCTATGCCACGCCCACTACGAGAGGTCTAATATGAGATGCTATGAGATGCTTAATACGAAATATCAGCTTCGTATGACATGTTTCTGTGGGTTAACTTTCTTACTTTAGTGTGCAACTTTAGGTCGTTGCATCTCCCAGAGGCCCCGGGTACCAGGCGGCGGAATGTGATTTTTGTGATCTTTTCACTCAGGAGAACAAATTTATAAAGGTAAGAAAGTTGTTGAAATCAGTAAAAAGATGTTCATCAGCTCTCCGACTAATAAGTTTGCTTAAAAAGATTGAGTGTGCAAGTTTGAGAAAAATAAATCACTTGTTTGAGTCTCTAAGGATATGCATTATGAGTAGTTTTTTAATGGCTGAAATCAACTGTTTTTCTTGTACCGATATGAAAAGATACGCGTCCAAGTATTACTCTGTTTCTTTTCCTACATTTTTTCCCCCCATTGGTTCATTAATGGCAACAGTTTTAGTTGCACACGCCACCTGCACACAATAGCATTTTGATTGAACCCATTTGTGTAACCATATAAAAGTTAATACAACTCAATTAGCATTAATTAGCTCGCTCATGCAAGACAGAAGGGTTTCGTTTCGATGCTTTCTCGTTCGCATTCCGTCTAGACACTCTTCCCGCAGCTTCATCGCGAGCAATTTCAAATAAAATACCATCTGCTGGAACATTACTTCCATGATAATCTAATGAGGCTCATCGTGCTCACACATGTTTATTTCTTCATCAATCGTGAGAACTTTTCGCAGTACAAATGTTAAGCGGAGCATATCAATGTAACTTTATCACGTCCTTACAGCGAGGGAAAGGACTTTTTTTTTGTTCTTGCATTAGAATTGCCTTTCTTCTTTTATGACTTTCTTATTGCAGCCAGTTAAGCCACCCAACCTCTTGAAATCTCTAATATTTGTTTGCCCGCACAAGAGGGGTCCTTAGAAGTGCAATAACTCTTGTCAAGAGAGCGAGATGTTCTACATTACTTTGGCCGAAAAATATTCCCCAAGTTATTCGAGAAGTTTCGAAAATAAAAACAAAATACACCGCAACTTTATCTGCACTGTAAAACGGATGTCTCTCTCCCATCCGGTTGTTGGTCTCATATAATTGTTTAGGATGTTGCCAAACACCCAAAGTATTCTCCATCGCCTTGGAGTAGTGGAACTTGTACCAAGAGCCGTGTCGTTTGTTGGCCTGAAGATAACAATAAAACGCCACTAAATGGACCTCAACTTTCTCCATCAAAATTTGTCTGGAAAACTGCCGAAAAAAAAACCGAATTCATACAGAGTGAAACTCGAGAACTTTTAGAACGAAAGTAACCTCTTGGCCTCTTTACTTTGGATTGTTTTGCTGTGTTTGTTTTTTGGCACTCCTTGCAATTTGCGCTACAAGGATGGACGCAGCCCAGGCGCAGAGTGAGCGTTGACATGTTTGCTTTTATGTGATAAAAGCCGAAAGCCAACACAAGACAATGGGAAGCGTAAACACGAATTATGCCAAAGTTAACCTACCCAGTTGAACTAAGGGCACATTCGAAGAGAGATTTGTTCTTGGTGTTGTGTAAATTAGTTTTGCCAGAGAATAAGCCTTTTGTGTCGTCGTGAATGCCCCTAAATTCACTGCAATTGCTTTGTGTAAGTTTTGCCATTATTCACCGAGACTATGACAAATCCAATCGACCTACCTAGGTGAATGTGTATTCTGCCAGGGGGCAGAAAGTTTTACTCAACTTTCAATGGCAATTCGACTTGAGCTTGAACATCCTTTTTGACAACAAAACACACAAAGATTAAAGACGAAGGAATGAATTATGGTTTCAATGTCGAAACCCGTAGCAAACCTCAAATTGCAAGACCCCCTCCTTGTCAATGCATATCTCCTTCACAATTATTTACAAATTTTTCCTTGATCCTTCATTGAAGTAAACTCTTTTGCCTCCTTTATTCATCGAACAATAAAATCAAACAGGAGCGACGTGTTCTTTGAAATGACAATTCCTTCCGCATGCGACGACGACGTGTCTTTCTTCCAACGACGACGCCAGGAACTGTTCCGTGATTTGTAACCCATTGCATAGATGTCAAGGACTAAAACTTAAATATCAATCATGCCGTGAATTCAAAAGAAGAAGCAAGAGAAACGCTCCGGCAGCGCTGCTTGTGCTGCTGGGCTGACATGCAATTTGTCGAATTATGTCGAAGAAAAAGGATTGTGTGCTGCAAACAGATATACAACTCAATTAAGTATTGAATGGCATTGAGATGTATTTCACCAGGCTTAATTCATCTATTTTTTTGCTCAATTAGGGTCCGCGCACATAATACCGTCGTCCCATGGTGTAGTTGTCGCAGCATTAAGAAAAGTCAATACGATCCTCTGTGGAGGGACAGAAAAAAAAAAACTAATAAGAAAAGGCGTCCTAATGGGGGTTATAAAAAGGGTTGACACTTTTACCCATTGTTAGTCTATCTTTGTCCTGCACACACTGGGCTGTGCAACTTTTCATCTTAATCAAGCCTAGGCAAGCCTGGAAGGCCCATTACTTTTTATTTACCTCAATTTTCTATTTTTATGTGCCTGTGGTAGCCTCTAAAGGGCCTTTGCTGGGGCTACCTGAGGAAGGCGAAAGAATGAGTTACTACTCCACTTTGGCTGGGATATGGAAGTGTTTCATCCAGTTTTTCTGTGTGTCGTCCTGGATCCTAGCTTACACGCTTTTGATTACTTTTATTTTTTTGTAACTGCGGCGAAGAAAGGTGACGAAGTAGGTTGACGAAGGGGCATACACATTTGTCAACTTCTGTTTTTCTTCTTTCCTTTTTTTGGGGGACACACGACGTACGTGTTTGGCGAACAGATAGATGTGTGCGAGATAATTCTCCGTGCCAATGGGACTTTGATGCATGTGAATATAATGTTGTGGGACAAACGATACCACGGGTGAAGGTGAGGCGGGCGCAGGAAATGACGACAATTTATCGAATTCCCGCTGGAGAGAAATGATTAAGTTACGTGACGAAGGAGTGTTAAATTTATTTGAACAGGATGTGGGGTTTAATTTAAGAAAAAGTGGAGGGTTGGGTAACGCAAGAGAAAGGAATGCTCTTTGACTTTGGCTCACTGGGCTAAGGATGTCTTGATGACACTTTTTTTTCTGTTCCATTACCAATGGGACTTCATAGGCAATGCCAATTTTTAGAAGCGAATGGGAAGTGAAATGCCATATACCTATGCCATCTGTGTCGAGTAGAAAAATAAGGGCTTGAAAAGTTCACCATGATCTAAGACGACTGTAAAGCCCATTTACTCTTACAGGCAACTGAAAAAGGCGAGAAGAAATGGTTTCCCTTAAAAAAAAACCATTCTAGGTGACGCAAAGCTGAATAAAGAAGTAGTTTGTCCTTAGGCAGCACATTGGAAGAGGTGCAAAAGTGATAAAAGAACAATTTATCTGATTAGGACGTCTGTTGGTGAAGTGCCAAGCTAATCGGCTTTTATGTTATTGTTAAATTTTTTAGATTATAATTAATTTTGCATGAAAATAAGACTCAGAATGAAGCCCTAAATACATGGGCTTTTCAGTGAAGATTTCAAAAATGACATCTATGTCAGGGCGCGGAAAACATTAGCTATAAGACCTTATATTGGAGACCTTCCTTAAAAATTAGTTTTAGCTTCCAAACTTCGTGTACTAACTGCGCAAGCTTGAGCTTCCATTCTTCGTAAAGTCACAGAGTTTCATGTGACGTAGGATAAGGTTTTACTAAAAATTTTCTTAGTACTCTGCAACAAAACATGTGGGCGTGGCAATATATATAGCTGATTGTTTTCAACATATATTGAGTAAATTTTTCTCGACTTAGAACAAAACCAGTTAGTAAGTGCAATAGTGTGTACGCAGAAGTTACAGTCCGTAAACGGACAGTTGAATGAATAACTCATCTATCCCATATCGTAAAATACTGACATAATTCTTGTTTTTTGATATAATATAAGTAGTGCAATTTTCAAATAGGGGCGTGGTCCAACCGCCTCTTATAACAAACTATCAATATTAACGTAAACATTTCCGATATTAACGTAAAAATACAATTTTTTGGTTCAAATTCAACTCAAAAACTTTGTGTGAATGAAGTCTGAACTGAAATGACGTTTACCTTTCCTGCTAATTTTTTTGTTTTATTCTTTTCTAAATTAGGCCTAAGGCAAGTGGAAATTACGTTTTTCTAGATAATTTTAATTTTATTTTTTATATTAAATTCTGCCTCCAAATGTAAACATGGCCCAAAGTTTCGTATGAACAAAATGAAAAACTAATTATTCTATACATAAAATATTCCCTAAAGTTTTTTTTCAATTTGGAGCCAAAAAAATAAATAAAATTCATTTTACATATAAATTAGATGCCACGCCCATTGGAAGAGGTTTGCCAATGAAATTTTTCTTTTTTGTGTCTAACATTCAATAGGTGGGGTGCCGTGGCGTAGTGGTTAGTGTGTGTGCTTACTACGCCGGAGGTCTGGGTTCGAATTCTGCCATGGTCACCTAAAAAAAACTTGTTCTTTTTCACGGCCCCCACCTCCGCGAGGTTCTGACAAGCCCTCCGAGAGTATCAATTGAAAAGCTTCTCAAAGTGCCGTTCGGATTCGGCAAAAAATTGTAGGTCCCCTTGTATGCAAAGAAATTAACACACCAGCATACATTGTTGAGAAGTGGGCCCTGGTTCACCTGTTGCGCCACTCTATTTATTTATTTTTTAACATTCAATAGGAGATGGTATGTCAAATTTGAGCCTGACGTCTTGCAGTTCTGAAAACTCTGGAGGTAGTTGTGCACTTAAACCTATTATGGGCGTGTCTGTGCTCTCGGATTTAAAAACTTTTTACACTTGTACTGCTTCGCATGACGCGGAGCTAAGGTACGAAATTTCAGCTAACCAGCTCAAAATTTACAGTCTTACATTTCTGAAAACTCTGGAGGTAGTTGCACAATTAGACCTATTATGGGCGTGTCTGTGCTTTCGGATTTCAAAACTTTTTACACTTGTACTGCTTCGCATGACGTGGAGATAAGGTACGAAATTTCAGCTAACTAGCTCAAAATTTAAGGCCTAAGAACATGTGACATACAGACGGACGGGCAGACTGACGGACGGACAGACATGGCTTATTCGATTCCGAATTCGGTCTCTATCATATGCCCTTGGTCTTGGGGGTCAAACTTGTGACAAACTTAATATACCTCCTATCCTATGGGATGGGCTATAAACATATTGCATAAAATGCTTTTAAAAAACTACGATCTAAAACGATGCCACGCCTCCTAGGGGTTTTTCCAATTTTAGTTTACTTTTATAAGTCTAGAAAATTATAATTACGAAATTCAGCTTCGTTCTACGTCTTTTCGGTTTGAAAACACCAGAGGCAGTTGCGCATTTAGACCGATTTTAGGCGTTTCTTTGGTAAGATCTGAAAAATTTTAACACTTGTATTTGCTTTTTGTTATAATAAGCTCGCAAACGGACTATGACGAAGCTTATAATGCTTGACACATTAAAATGCTTGGCGAAAATTGGAGGATCGAGGAGAGAAGGAGTCCTCGATCCAGTACGAACTGATGAGACAGAATGGAACTTTATAATCCTGCACAAAAAAACCAAAGCTCACCCCCGCAAGTGTTATGCTTTGCGGTGTCAGAAAAGCATAATGATATAACCAGAAGATTGTGTTCAATAAAAACATCGGGGTTATATTTAATTATTTTCCATTTTATTTGCATTTCGGAAGAGAAAAGGGTTTTTCGGTCGACCCAAGCTTAGAACGCCGAGAAGGCGTCACTAAATTTGAGACCAGCGCTATTGGATTTTTCGTTTGTTCCTGGTTTTGGAAGTTTTAAAGCTGAGTGAAGAATAGCAAATTGGGAAACTATTGAAGAGGGAATTTATGAAATTTGACAAGCATTAATTTTCTATCCCATAACTGGCGTAGAGCTTTAATTCTTATTTTTATCCAATAGCTTCAGCGACAAAGTAACCGCAGACTTTCTGACAGCAGACGATTATTAACACAATAGTTTTGTATTGCAAGAGTTTTCCTTCTTTTTAAATTGACAACAAACTATCCAGTACCTCCGATGGTATCACAAACTATCCTTAAAGTAGGTTGTCTTTTACGTTGCTGGTCTATTATGTTTTGTCGTTAATCTTAGTGTCAGCAGTGGCTGCTTCCCATCGTCATTAAAAGTTGCATATAGGTCATGCCATTTAAAAAAGATTACATAAAACACAAATGAGTCAATACCGCCCTATTTCCTTAAATTGCTAAGCTCTTTGAATATTCTTATTATTATGAATATTCATTCTTAAATAAAAATAATTTCTTCAATGACAAACAATTTGGGTTTCAACGGAGGCATCCAGTGAAGATTCAATTTTAAAGGTATGTACTGAATTGTGTGAGGGTCTTAACAATAGCCTTTGACATGGTCAACCACAGCATCTTATTACATAAAATTTATAAATCTGGGTATAGAGGTTCAATATATGAATGGTTAAGGTATTTCAAAAATGATTTTTCTAACTAAAAACATCTCCGAGACCCGTCTGGGGATAGCGCCTGTGTCTCTTGAGTTGATGGCGGAGGATCGGGAACGATGGAAAAACCACTTAGCCTTAGAAAGCGATAAATTGATTAATTTATTCTATTTTTTTAATAAAAAAAGACCCGTATAATAATTATAAATATGTTTTGCAATAAAATTATTATTGCAAAATATAAAGTCGCAAACAAAGACAACAACATTTTACATACAAATTTAGCAATAATTATACGCAATGCGTTTGAAAAAACCGACGCCGACGCACCGCTCCGTGTCTGACTTCATGCTTGTCGGCCGCTCGCGATAGGTTTTGCCTGCCTATAAAATGCATAGCACATCGCGAGCGAGAGAAATTTAAGGATAGAAGGTGAAAAAGAGGAAAGGAGGACTCGACCCAGCACAAATACATGTTTTATTTATGCATAAACGGATAACTGCATTGCCAATCGTAGTTTCTTGAACACAGGAAGGGGCTGAATAAGGCTTCGACTCTTTGTTGCCGATCAGCCTTAAAATATACAGAAAATTATTCTGTTTTCCCAAAAAAGCAAAAAACTTATCACTTCAAACCTTGCCTTACCTTAAAATTTAGCTTAAGTTCTAACACGCTTATGTTCTTACAAACCCTAAATGACAGATGAATCCTCCTAAGTAAAGCTAGTGATTGTCAGGTCCTTAGCTGTATCCCAATTTAATTTAATCTCCCGCCTAGCGTTACCAAAATTTGAGTACTAAATTCAGTTAAATAGTTTTAGAGCAAACATAAATAAAACCCTCCGTGTTCCAAACTCAAGGAGCAAACGTTAACAAAACACCTAAAGTTGGATGAAATACACAAAAATCGCGGCTTCGTGGAAGAGGGACCTCGACAGGATACAAACTCATTTTGCATATGTCACGCGTTTTATTTTAACCAAAATTTGCCAGCACAATTAGTACACAATCCTTATCTGCGACACAGAACCCAATCAACTATCCGCAGGATGCTTTTGTTTGGCGGAAAACTCCTAATTATTCAAACTACATATTTGAATAGGCACCTCTATACAGGTACACGCACACACACGTGCCTTGAAAACTTTACCCAGGTAGGTACAATGCTCCGTCAATCATGATTTCTGAATTTAAATATGGAATAGTGAATGAACTTTAATCAACCACGACTCTGTCTGTGTGCAGCGGCGGCGGTGGAGACACATTTCACACTTTCACCTTCACATGATTGGACACCCAGGTGGCGCAGATAAATGTGGTAGGTTGGGTGATCCGCAGGTTTTCATGGAAGATATTTGCACATCATTACTTACATCGTTATCGTTAGATTGTGTCGTTCGCAAAAATATCCTTTAAATCCTTTTTATTGGGTGTGTGCAGGTTTTGCTCGGTCTAGTAGCTGATGCGACGGTGGTGGTACACGCTCTATCCTACCTAGTTGTATGTTAATTACGATAAGTACTCGACATGGGTTGCTCGTGTTTGCTTAGTGCGAATTTGGGTTTATTGACGCCATCATCTTTAACGAGACAGAACAGAATCTTTGGGACACGGAGGAACCTGTTTTTCCACGAACAGAAAACTTAATTATTTAGAGAAGAAGAATTGTCAAAGGATAGTTTACAGGACTCCCCGCATGGCCGATTGTGACCCAATTTATTATTGACTATTGAAAAAACTTCTGGTGACACTTTGCTGCAGCTAAACGAAAACTTTTGAAAAGTGAAAATCATTTAAGTAATTCCCCTAAATTGCAGTTCGAAACTTTAACGTTGCTTAGCTAGTATAGTCGTAAGTTTTCTTCTACTGACAATAACCCAAATTATTCAATTTGCGACTAGGACTTTATTTTTGAATGCCGGGCAAGGATCATCTTTGTCGATTTTGCAAATGTTTTCAACGAACTCAACTGCATTGGCATGTCTTACCCAATGACACTTTGATTTTGAAACTTTAACACGTGAAACGTTCGACGACGAATTGCGGGATCAAATCGACTTTACGTTTGGCAAGTGCGAGTTTCAATCAACTTTTCTTTTGTTTTATGCCGGCTGCATAATTCCGAGTTAGAAGTTGAAAAGTAGTTCTCCCACAATGGTGATCGCATACTGCAATACTGAGCTCAAATATCAATTTCAATTACAAATCATTTACAAGCATTTGTTTGCTTAAATGCTTAATAATTGGCAGTAAATTCGTGAAGAAAAATTACCGTTTCGCCACGTGTATTAAAAAAACTATTTATGAGATCTTATCATAGTTATTCATGTTAATTTTTTATTTTAACTAATCACAATTTCAATATACTGAAACCATTGAGTATTTAAGTATTTTAAGGCAAAAGTCTATGAGCATTAACTTTCATTTAAAAGGTTCCACGGTCTGATCCTACGAATAAAGAAAATGGTTCTCTTAGCGACAGTTTAAAGAAAGTTAAAGAACACAAAGTCTTTTTACTCTTTAGTACAGCCACCTTACTGGGTTAAAGTACTACATTGGATGCTCTTAACTTAAAATTAGAACTAGAAAATTCTTATATCGATGTCCATTAAGAGACTTAGTATCCACTCGGTCAAGAAACTTTTGATCAAATCTTCTTACTACCATCTACGACCATGTTTTGCATTGCTTAAGAGAACAGCAGTAAACATTAAAAATGAGCATAGCCAAAGAGAACTGTCGCATTATAGCGAACTCTAGTTTTGCGTTAAGTAATCCGGTATCCAGTTTAAACGAATCAAAATTCTGTCACTTTACGTTTTTAATGTGCGTTTATTTAAATTTTCCGGACTTTTCGAAAAGCTTGATGGCTGCGTTGTACCAACATTCTCAAACGTCAAAATCACTCACTTATACGTCATTCAGATTTTCCCAGCTTTTCGTGTATTCCCCAAAAACTGTATAGCCACGTTGTATCAACATTTCCAAACGTCAAGGTTTTGTGCATCGACATTCATTTTTCGGTACAGTCCCGAGCAACCTATGTTATATTAACTTTTTTTAACTTTCGCTGAAAGGGGACTAAAAGGGGACACTACTGTATTATAATTTTATTTTCGAACCTACTTCAAAGCAAACAGGAGGACAACTAGTTTTAGGCGCTCCGTCGGCTTTTCTTGAAGGCTTTGCGTACAATTTTTATTCAATTTGTACAACTTTAGGGCTCCTTACAACTTTCTGTGGTTGTGCCTGCGTGTTTGTTTTCACTGATAGTTTACTTTCATGGCACATTTCAAAACGCATCTCGATAGCTCAATTGAAGGCTTTATTATTTAATATTTAGATCAGTACCTGCATAAGATTTTTTTAAGTTATCGTAGTGTACAAAATAAAATGTCCCATATTAGACTATTTGCCCTATTTTCAGATTTAAAAAAATTGAAATAAATTTTTGGTTAATTTTAATTTTCTCCTTTTATGTTTTATGCGTATTACTTTGGGTATTCATAACTTTGGGTGACCTAAACCTTTTTCTTGATTTCTTAAAAATTAAACAAAACTGCCAAACCACAAGCGAACTATTAGGAATGCAGTAGAGTGGGAGGGTTATGATCCATCACTTCAGATCATAAACCCGCGCCTAAATAAAAAAGGCGCCCCTTTTTTTTCTTAAAATTTAAACATATTTTTATACCCGACCCAGGGTATATTAAGTTTGATGTATAATTTGTAACGCAGTGAAATAATTACCGTAGACCACTAAGACCTTTTAGAGATATGAATGGGACCGACAGGAGAGTCGATTAAGCCATGTCCGTCCGTCCGTATGTAAACAACTTTAAGGCCTTAAATTTTAAGGTACAGAGCTGAAATTTTGTGGGTTGGCTGGAAGTCTATTGGATTATAGTAAGTTTGAAACTAAGCTGAATCCGCCCACAGACACGCCCACTACAGGCCCGTATGTGCGACCATCTCTAATTTTTAAAAATACTTTTTCTAAATTTTAGCTATGTTAGAATAGTGCTAGCGCATTCATTTTTGGTATGTAACATTGCCTTGTAATTGTCTTTGAAGTGGCCAAAAAATGTAAGTCTTTTCATTGACCACGCCCACTTTTTTAAGGGATTTTAGTTTAAAATGACTGTTTTTCAATAAATATGTATGAAATTTGACTAAAAATTATATGACAAAAGTTGTAGATATTAGCATTTTCTAACTTTTTATACCCCATCCCATGGGAAAGGAGGTATATTAAGTTTGATTCATAGTTTTTAACGTAGAGAAATAATCACCATAGACCCCCAAGATCTTAAGGGCACAATGATCGAGACCGAATTGTAAGTCAAATGAGCCGTGTCCGTCCGTCCGTCTGTCGGTAGTTTTTAGGCCTTAAATTTTGAGCTAGGAACTTGAAACTTAATATCTGTTCTTTTTAGGTCCCAAAGCAGCACCAGTGTAAAAGTTTTTGAAATCCGCCAACTGACCCGCCCACTTTACTTAAGCATGAAAAATCAAAGCTGTCGCAGGAAGCTGAAATTGGGTATGCGATATTCTCGCTTAAGTGTATTGTGATTGGCCTTTACAGCCTCCTTGTGGGCGTGGTCTAATAAGCGGGTTTTATTTGATATATTTGCTTTAAATCCAAAAAACTTGCACCATGAAGAGTTCAGATATGTGTGTAAGCTATCAACTCAAGTGAATAAATTTTCGCCACGCCCACTTTTGGGGGCATTTTTAAGTATAAACCAAATTTGTAACATGAAAATGCAATCAACACGAGTATACCACTTTTGATAAAAAATATAAACAAAAATACGACGTTATTGAGAAGAGTGGATACCACGCGCCTTTCTTAGGGGGAAGATTCTTAACTGAGAAATCCTAAATACAATTGAAGAAACGAAACTGAAATTTAACAGCCAAGATTTATGACACACTTCGGAGCTTGGCAGTGGTCAATTGGGAAGGGGTTCCCAACGTAGGCGGATTGCAACCCTCCCACTAGTTTTATATGTATCTCCGTCTCCGCCAACTTTTGTGGGCGTGGTTTTAAAAAAACTGATTTTTTTAGTTCAAATGACAGGGTTTTGGTCCAAAATGTATGCAACCACCTAGCGTAAGGTTTTCGATACTTTTATTTTAACATCCCGCCCACCTTTAGGAGGCGTGGCAGTTTTCTCTTTGGTAGGGTCGGGTTTTTGGCATACGCACTGTTGCACTTTCAACTTGTTTTACTTTGAGTTTAGAAGTTAAGTTTTTTTTACGGAATAAAAGGTACATTGCGTTAGAGGGGGGCACAAGTTTGTTGCAAAAAAAAAGTATTTCCAACAAAATAAACAGCCTATGATATAAAAAAAGTTATTTTGAAATACTTTCGATTTCATATTTGTTTACACTTATTGAAATCACATTTATGGGCATTTCTTGTAAGCAATCATTGCTTGCACAATTCATAGTCTATTGACTTTGAGAAGGACTTTGAATGTCTGAGGGGACATGCTTTGGTATCGACTTGACAATCCTATACCATTGCGAATTCTTTCATAAGCTCTTGAAGTTCACTTGCTGTTGGCAATTTCAATGTCATCATGTCACTCACTTGAGAAGCATCCTTTTCCATTTGATGTTCCATGTCAATATCATATTGTTATTGTTCGAGAAATACAATACGTATACTTTTTCTTCACATTCCACGTATGTCGAATAGAAGACTTTCTGAGAACCACTCGATCAATGAAGGAACACGAACAGAGAATATGTTATGAGAGAAAAAACATCACATTCCAAAAAGGGATACACTGAATAAATTTTTTATGTTACAAACATTTGCACAGTGTTCAAGCTCGTATAGTCACACGTCTATCGGAATGTGTCGGGCGAGAAAAGGGTAACTTCTATGCAAAAATACGTTCCCTATTATTATTCACATAGAATCGATATACATTGCTGCTACTTTTGCCCATGTGCCAGAAGCGACGCCCACGGAACGCATAGCGCCCTCTACCACGGCGCTATAGAAAGGTGAAAAATTTAAAATTCTGATTTTCACTTAGCCCGCCGAGCTGCACGCACCCCTTTTATATTGAAAAATTCAGAGCGGAGCCCCAACTCTAGGAGCTTCTAGCTAGGCGAAGAAAAATAATCGAAAAAGGATTATGGATTACATTTATTCAAAAAATTGAAATGTTGAGGTGAACGTTTTCTGGCTTGTGAATTGCTTTCTCGGGGATGAGATTGTGTTACACGCGTCCCGAAAGCCACATTATTTGTGTGTAAGTAGGCACACCGTCGATGTCTTTCGGCGCAGGGCAGGTGTGTATGGACGGGAAAGGATATCTTATTGCTGACATGTTGTGTTATTATACAAAACATTCGACAGGAATGTGTGTTAGCGAGCAGATAGCTATAGCTATACAAGAAGGATTAAGCTTAAATTATAATCGACTAAGGGGGACACGGAGGAGGTGGAAGGTCGTCAGGCTTATGTAAGCGCTTGTACTTTAGGGGGAAGGGATATAATGCTTGACGGTTGAGTGTTAAGGGCGTGAGCCGGAAATTATGCGATTCATTTGAATTAAACGCTTTACACATGATTATCTATGTTAATTGCATAGTGGGAGGTGGTTATTTGGCAAATTGGCGGAAAATTCTTCACCAAAACCATTTAAGCTTAAAGGAGCTGGAGTCTGATGGAGTAAGGCGACACAAATATCCTTTAACCCAATATCATATTCACTTATAATTTGTCAGGTAAACATCTTTCGCTGTTTCAGGTGAACTCCACCTATCAGTTCTAAGAAAATTATAACCCTAAGAAATGATTAATGGTTCTTCTCATGTTTCTGGTATGCTACTAAAAGCTTTAATCCTTTTCTCGCACCAAAGTCATGACAGACCATAACATGTTGAAGACATCACTCAAAACACCTTAAGTATAATGTCTTATCAGGTTTCAAAATAAATGGAACAATGAGATCGAGTTCGCAAAGGATAGCAGACATAAAGTGAGCATATGCCAAAATTATGCCACTGATGAGTGACATTTTGAAAGGGTTCACCTTCAAATGACTAAGCCTTTGCATTTGTCAATTGTGGCACAAGGGATTGGTCGAACGAATTCTGTTTCACCAATGCGTATGAAATACATGGAATTGGGAAATATGACCATTGGCAATCAAAGCGGATGGAATAGCAAGTTTCTCGGGTTCTTATAAAGTGCCTTTTAATTAAGAACAATTGTGTGAAACAATTTTTAAAGTAGAACAATTTTATGCGTGAAGATAAAAGGAAGATGAACCTTTCTTTAAAATAAAACATATTGTTTTCAAGCATTCCAGTTAAATAAGGGGTTGACATTGGTAACACTCTTTCGTATCCTTCCTGATACGCGTGCTAACAGTGTTTTTGGAAAAGTGAGAAGAGCTCGACAAATACCAGCTTTTTAAAAGGATATTATGCCCGAAGAGGAATGTTTTTGAAGGGGACGACTATCAAACATAAACACCTTTTTTTATTCCAATGTGGGGTACCGCGGCGTAGTGGTTAGTGTGCCGGAGGTCTGAGTTCGAACCCTACCATCGTCACCTAAAAAAAAAGACTCGTTTTTTTCACGGTCTCCACCTTTGCGAGTGTCTGACGAGCTCTCCGAGAGTGTCATTTGTCTTGATAGTAACATGAAATTTTGTGGGCGCCGTGGATCAGTCGTAAGTTTGTCGGACTATGGCGTTCGAAGTCTCAGGTTCGAGCTCCGACCGGAGCAACAAAAAATGTTTTTTCTTAGTCCCACCTCCGCGAGGGTCTGACTATCGATCATGCATCATGAGAGACCGCTCAGTTCGCCGTAAGGAAACAGCAAAAAATGAGGGTTCCTTCTGTCGGCTGCTGCTGCTAATAAGTATTTTTAATCCCGTTCCCAGGATATATTAAGTTTTTTTTTGTTTAGTTTGTACATATCGCAGTGAAATTATCACCGAAGACCCTTAAGACCTTTTAGAATCGATAAATCCATGTTCGTCCGTCCGTCCTTATGTAAACAACTTTTAGACCTTAAGTTTGAATCTAAAGAGTTGAAAGCTTGTGAGTTGGCTGGAAGTCCAGTCTTTCAGATCAAGTTTGAAAATTAGATGAATCCGCCCACAGACTATTTTTTAAAAACATTTTTTTTTCAAACTTTAGCTCTGTTACAATGGTGCTAGCACTCTTATTTTTGGCATATAACATAAGCTTGTAATTGTCTTTGAGACAGTAGAAAAAGTTTGGCCTTTTCATTGACCACGCCCCCTTTTTTAATGGATTTAAGCTTAAAATGACTGTTCTTAAATAAATCATCATGAAATTTGACTAAAAATTCCAAGACAAAAGTTGTAGATATTAGCCCTTTCTAAATCTTTTTTGTATAAAGTATATGCTTCCATCCACTTTTGTGGGCGTGGCGTTAAATACGTAATTTTTTGAGTTAAAAAGGCGAAGTTTTATGCCGAAATGTATGCAACCACCTAGTCTTAAGCATTCAGCAGTTATATTTTTATATTCTGCCCACTTTTTGGAGGCGTGGCAGTTTCCCTTTTGGTAGTGTAGGATATTTCGCAATTCTTCACAGATGGACTAAAGTTTTTAAATACGCACTGTTGCACTTTCCTAGTTGTTTTTATTGAATTTTAAAATTATTTTTTACTATTTTAATTTTTTAGTATAAATAAGGAATTGTTATATTATCCTTTATTAAGCCAACAGAAAGGTTGAAGTGCACCTATGGCCAAAACTTTTTCATAAAAAAAAACATCAGAAACACAAACCTGTGTATCAATACATCCCACACTCTCCTACTAACTCCATGACGAATCTTAATTGTGCGGAGCAACCATTTGATGATACGATGTACGGAACGTAGCATCGCAATCAAATAAACTATTAACGCACACAGCTCAAATTAAATACATGTCTGCCTCATTGTAAATCACTTCTTGAACTTCACATAAAATTGCTTAATGCCACTCAGGGGATCACCGAGACACACATCCGGCAGCTGATTATATATTTAAAGCCCTGCCATTCCGAGTGTTCTATTTTTGTTTTGTTGCTCTCTGCACTTGAAATTGATCAAATTTGTAATTTCATCACGTACACTTACAATGGTTGGAATATACGTTATATATATTTTTTTTCTATATCCTATTCGAATCGTCTGATGGGGCATGATGCCGCTTAGTCCTTGTTTACAAAAACGAATGGCGTATATGTGTGGTGTGTTGTGCTAGTGAGGGTGGCTAATTTGAATTGAAGCGCAAATGGCATAACCAGCTTGTATCAGAAACAAATCAAATCGAATTCATTGCAGCGCTCTTGGAATATCAAAATAAATAAGCAAATATTTGTTATCCTTGAGCCAGACTGCGACAAACAGCAGCATTATCAGTAGTTGCATCACACAACACAAACAAGCGCACAGTTGAAATGTTCTGCGCAAACACAAACACCAAAGCAATGGTGCTGTTGTACACGGAAAATGCATTTCGGACAAGGGTGGCAAAACACATAAATTCAACACGCTTCATCTAGGACTTAAGTGTGGCAAGAACGAACCAACAAGCCAAAGCTGCTGCCCGCCGACACCACCCCCTTTTGTTGTGCCGAAAACTTTGCGATTGGATGCGAATTTGGGATCGGATCAGCTGCTATTGGATTATAGGCGTATGTAGCTGTGAAGGACGTTGGTCGAAAACGAAGGGATGCTTTATGATGCATTAGCGAGTAAAAGCATACACATTAAGGAGCTTAAGGCAATTTGAGGCACTGTAAATAAGCGTCCTGTTGATTGCGGCTAGAAAACTACCACATATGAAGTAACACAACATTGCAGGAGAAAGGTAAACAAACTCACACCGAGTTTAACTTATTCCTGGTTGGTTGGGGCGGCGTCCCTGGAAATGGACAAACGTTTTTCGAACTGCAGTGCAGTGGTTTGCCAGAAAATGCAATCGAAAGTAACAGCTGCGACCAGTTGTGTGCAGTAGAACAATCATTTTTAGGGTGCGCAAAGAATGCTGTTAAGGACCAAAAGGAAAGTGTTTTGCTAAAAAAAAGACTTTTTAAACAGTGCTAAATGTAGGATTGTTTTTTTTTTCAAACAAAAGTGATGCAAAAGTGAACCAGTACTGTTGCAACTTCGTAATTTAATCCGCTCTTTTATCATACTTACTCCTGCGACCCACCATCACTCGAAAGACAATTGCAAACCTAACCTTGATAATATTTTAAAATATTTCACATAATAGGTTCTAAAAAAAAAGCTTGCCATCAGAGAAAGCAAATTTTGTAAGCATTTTTTTATGAACCCTTAAAAAAATGTACACAACAGAAGGATATCACATTCAGCTAAGCGAGGACCCAAGTTTGAACACAAAATATGCAAGTGATGGGACTCATCTCAATAACAGGACAAAATATTTCCATTATCATTATTGTTATTACTCTACAGTTTCTCTGGCCTGGATTTGTGCACTCAAACTGAACGCTATAGGGACAACGAAATAGAACAGAAGGACGACACAAAGTAATAAAACAACAATAACAACGACAGGCTACGAAAAATAACAAAAGAAAATAAAAAGCTAAGACTTTACTTTAAAATTCAAATTAATGAAAGTGTCAAGTGCACACACTTTTAAAAATTCTCTTCTTGTCAACCAAAAAGTATAGTGTTCCTTGAGCAACCCTAAGAGGTGTAGTAGGTATCTATACACGGCAACAGCAACAAGAGTAGGTAACCCTGAAAACGGCTCTATTTGCATTTCTTTCTTCTTCATAAGGAATATGACAATTATAAAATTTCCCGAGAAAATTTATCCAATGCTTTGTGTAAACGGACACGACAACTGCCAGTGAATACAACAGCGCGAAGGAGGCGCTGAATAATTTTTTATGACATAATTTCAAAAACACAAAAGAAGGGAAGGAAGAAAATTTCGGAAATTTCTTCTTCAATGAATTAAGTGTGGTCGGTGTACTTTTTTTTTTAATTTTTATGAAATTAAAATTTTGTGAAGAGGACTTAAAAAAGAGTTAAGAACGGATTTGATGGACTTCAAAGTTTGTATTTGTCCTTGAACATCAGGACAGATTTTACGCAAAGTTTAATTTCAAACGGATTATCTGACTCAAGTTGTAATGCAAGAACCTAGATTAGAAATAGATAAGAAATGAATAGGTACAAAAATAGAATAGGTACATAAATGTCTTATTGCTTGACGTAGAACGGCTCTTGTGCTCTTAACCTGATTAACAGAAAGGACAACCAAGATCAGGGAAGAGAAAGTGAACATAAGGCACCGAAAATTCGGCAAAATTTCCGGCAGGTACCATAAATTTAACGGCGGCAAAAGCAGAACTTCGATCATTTTTAAAGAGAGATTGTGAACTATTTTACAAGATCAAAGGTCTAACGTCGGTCGTTAAAATTTTTTTTGTGAAAAAAGTTTTGCAAAAAAACATACTTACAACCTTAGAGCATTGTCATTCTGGGTATATTCTCTTAAAGACAATATAGGAGCCTTATAGAAGGTCACTTTCGCTGTATTTCTCTGAAGCCAATCAGAGCCTTCTTATCTCGAAATTCTGTTCGCTTTTGGGTCATAGTCACTTTAAATATGGCCCAAGTAATGCAAAAGAAACTGTAAATTTTATAATGTTTATGAAAATTAAAGAATTAAGCTACGTTAACGCAATGATTTCACAGAAAAATAATGACCGTAGACCCCAATACCTTAAGCTGTGAGTCCAATGAACCTTGTCCATCAGTCCGTCCGTGTGAGGACGGACACACTTTATACTCTTGTATTTTTTTTGTTAGGGTTGCCTCGAGCCACTAACCTTTTCGCAAGACATGGGGCCTGTCTCTGAAAAGTGCCCTTTGGAGCTCTACGGCCACGGCTTCTTCATATGCATAGGTGTACTCTGAAGACAAAAAGCGGTGGCTTTTGGTACCACGCTTATTGGAATGTCAAGGAGCTTGTACGAGAGAACTATTATTCAATCCCTGCCTTATGGACATGCCCTCTGAGACCATGACACCAGCACCCTTTTTGCGACAAAACTACCAAGTCAACTTTCCTCAGGCAATGGAATGGTTTCGGCCAAACTTTCAGCCAGGAACAGGGTGCCATCGTTTTTTCACAGATGGCTCCAAAACTGGTCAGGGGTTTGGTGTTAAAGTCTTTGTGGAAAGCGAAAACATTAGAATCCACAGTGTAATCCAAAATCCTTAGGTAAATACGCGGCTGACTTCCAAGCGGAGATTTTCGCTGTCGTAATAGCTATACGCTCTATATTGTGTCTGTTTATGCGTAAAGTAGCTCACACTGTTTCCTTATAATAAAACTTATTTAATTGATTTTTCGTTATGAAACGCGTACAATAATAATGTGTTTACTCTACGACCACCTCCAATCGAGCGCTCTCACAACTCACGTTCGACCGTCTCGATTTATCCTCGCTCGTTGACACACGCTGTCAGTAAGATCAGTCAACAAACTACAGGGCCGTACTGGGTAAGCGAGCATTGGGCGCGTTCCAACAGGTCCACCCTGGGCATGTTGGAGTAGGGCGCGTTAACAGTGTCTAACAGGTGGATGGCAAGAAATATGCATTTGGAGTGACTGAGTGATGGAGAATCGCTCAGCTCCCCTGGCACTCAAGCATTCGTTGAACTTAGTCGGAAGGCTAAATACCGTGAATCCTGTTTGGGAAGCAAGGCACATATGGTATCCAGAGAAATGAGATCTCTGGTGAGCTTGCTCAGAAGAAATTTTCTCAGGACCCGAACCCGTGCTAAGTCTGCCTATGTGTCGCCACGTCTGACATTGCTACTTGGGTTTCTCGTGAGCACAGGGCTCGTTGGCGTGAGTGGGATGGGTGCAGACAGACCAAACGACTACGCCTGAATATCAGCCAAGTGTCGGCGTCTTGCATTCAATCTCTCAGGAGAATCGACTGCTGATGCGCTCTTACGAGCCACTAAGCTTAACCATATTAATAAATTCCAATCAATTATTTCTATTCCAATTCAATTTGTAAAATAAATAGTGGATTATCAGGTATTGCACGAAGTCTAAAAAACCTTTCTGTCAGTCTGTCTATCCTTACGGATGCAAATTCGACATTCACTTGGTAGTGTAGACACGTCTTGGGAAATGGTGCCATGGTAAGTTAAGAATTATTTTTAATGTCTTACTTTGTAATACATGTAGTTTTTGAATATAAGTTGCTGCACATTTTCCCATACTGGACATTCATACACCAAAATAGCTTGAAATATAACTTTGTAAATAAAAATATTAATTTCCGTGCTAAGCGTAGACTTTCTGTCAATAAAAGTATAAAGCATACAAGTGGCAATGTCAATTTTGTGTTTTATTCTTGAAATGAGTTCGCCAAACGTTAACTTTTTGTCAAGAAAAACTCTAAGATATTTTAAGCTATTTTTCCAGATTACCCTTACTCCATTTATGTTGAGTTGTCTAGCAGGAAGGTAACAAGCATTGCTTTTTCGTGAAAAAAACAGCTTGTATCTTTTCTGCACTTTAACTTTCCATGTATTGTAATAGCTGGACAGTATATTCACGACAATTTGTAGATTTGTTTCAATATTAAAACCAAACTCATGCGAAGTGATTATAACCGTATCATCAGCAAAAAGTACTGATTCACATAAGGGTAAATGGAGAAAATCTGACATATTATGTATACTATAAAGAATAGGACCGAGAACAGAACCTTGTGGTACAAGTAAACTGATATTTTCCAACTCGGACGAAATACCATTTACGGAGACTTCAAAACTTCTCATCAAGAAACAAAAAATAATTTTTGCTAAATTTATTTACCCAGAGCACCACACAGTGTTAAAAGCCTCTTCGACGTCTAAAAACAACAGACCCGAGGATTTTCCAAGAGTACGATTTCTTTTAATGTATTGAGAGATCCCTAAAACTTGATGTGAGGTACTATGGTATTTTCTAAACCCAAACTGTTCATTAGGAAAATCCTGTTTCTCTTCAACAAGATCAAAAATTTTTGTTTTTAAAACATTTTCTTATATTTTACTTATCCTTTTCAAAAGACTTATGGGCATGTAACTCCTTACACTTGTTAATGGTTTGTTATGTTTAGGGATGCGGATAACTTTTGCAAGCTTCCACGCATCAAAAAAAAATACTGAAATGATTCACAATTAATGATTCACTCGATTTAAATTTCTCAGTCTTTGGAAATAATAAGTTAGTTACTTATAGCAGTAACTTGAATATAAATAAATAGAGTGGCGCAACAGCTCGAAGTGAACCAGGGCCAACTTCTCAACAGTGTATGCTGGTGTGTTAATATCTTTGCATACAAAGAGACCTACAATTTTTTGCCGAATCCGAACGGCACTTTGAGAAGTTTTTCAAGACAAATGATACTCTCGGAGGGCTTGTCGACCCTCGCGGAGGTGGGGACCGTGAAAAAGAACAAGTCTTTTTTTTTTCAGGTGACGATGGCAGGATTCGAACCCAGGCCTCTGGCGTAGTAAGCACACGCACTAACCACTACGCCGCAGCACCCCACAAGTAACTTGACCAGTAACTTGACCATTGCATATAAACTTTTTATACAGCCAATTCATAAAGCTTCTTTTGAATTGCTGTTTTAGCACACGAAAATAAATTACTCAGAAAATAACTTTAAAAATGCTTCAAGGACATTATTTATTTCCAAAAGCCTGGCGAAAAACAGGGAAAAAACGAATTCCAAAGCATCGAATGCAAAACCAAAATGAAGCACTGTCATGACTTCTCCAGGGGCATGTTAGTGGTGAGAGAACTATGCGGTTTGCCACAAATCACCGTGGCGTGGAAATTTGTGGCAGCGCAGCGGCAGGTAGATGTCAACCATCCCCGTCAAAAGTAACGAATTTTTAGTGGTTTTGCAAACCCAGAGACTTAAACCGCAAAATAACTTTCATGTTTGAATTTTATCTTAATTGCGATGTCTCGAGAACAATACAAGAATTCTGTGTCAAATTCGTTTTTGTAAGATTGTTATCATAGGCCTTCCTACACATCAAAACTGGCCTGTCAAGTGCTTATTCTAAAAATATTTCTTACCCAAAACCATCGACTTCATCTTTCATTGAAAAAGCTTACCTGAAATGAGAAAGAAACAAGAAAACATCTGTCATTACAATGGAAATAATCTTCTTCAAATGTTGTTAGCAAATTTAGCACTTAATCCCATTAACTTCGTGGGCGTTGCAGTAACACAACCATCAGAATCCCCAACCTGACCTCACCCCACCCACATTCAAATACCATCGCCCTTTTATTCATCAGTAAATCTCTGAAGCCTGGCAGGTTGTTCATTTGACATAAAACATGAACTGTCATCATCATCACCACTCTCAATCGCTAATCATCAATTAACACACGAGCGCTGTCATAATTAGCAATCTAATAAATAAGTGCTTCAAATTTATTTCCCACGTGTGGGTGGGCGTGTCACCCAGTACACGAGAGTTTTTCGCCCTAGAATACCCATCGAGCGAGAGTGTGTGTACGTCCTTCAGAAAAATAATTGGAAAATTTATTTTATCCCCCGAGGGATTGTGAAGCGGGGGGGTTGTTATGTGAATGCCGCCACGCTGCTCTGGGTGCTGCCCAAATCCTACTCTCACTCTGTCATAAATTCCACATAATTATGCGAATATGTCATTCCCATCAAGTGCTGGTTGGTTGGTCGCATCGCACTTAATGGAGCATCAACTATCATCAACATCATCAGCAGCAGAACACAGAGAGCCTGCTGAGGGTTTTCCGCACATAAAAAGTGAAACAACATCCCTTGGCGTCCACTGCCGCGCGCCGTCGCCGCCTTCGCCACCGTCAACGACAGGATTTAATGATGTCAACTTTGAATTTTTGATGAACAACTTCAGAGGGAAACTTGTTACATACAGAGCCACATGTATTCTCGTCTTACAATGCTTTCGGGGTGTTCCGCCCAGCCCCACCACCATTGACGGGAGCCGAAAAAAGGATGAATAACAAGTCGGCGACGACGGCAGACGTCTGGTGCGAGTCCTGCTCATTGCAAGCGGCGCTTATATGCGGAGCAATGTTCAGGCGTGTAAATGAAATTGTCCTCGTGAAATCACAATAACACTTATCAAGGGATGACAATCAGGACAACGATTCCTTTTATGGCAGCTACATTTCGCTAAGAGGGGAACTTTCCGCCAACTGGCTAACCAGCGGTATTTGCCTCGCCCGCCTCCCTCCAAACTTGCTTCGACGAAGAGAGATCATTGAACGGATAGCTCGAGGAGGGATAAAAAGCAGCAAAAAACGGCAACTTCGTGCGGCATCCATGGTGCAAAGGACTTTTATTCTTCCGTTCCTTTTTTTCGTGTGCTCTTTCTTGTGGGTGCCACGAGTACATTTATTTTGAAGCGGTCAATAGCCTTGAATAGTAAGCAGAGGGCCATCATACCACAGAATAGATGTCTGGCCTTGAATTAGGGTAATTCCTAATAGAAGCACAATTTCGACAGCAAAACATCCTTTGTATGGTGATTGGGGTGAAAATATGCTGCATATCTACCTATGGATACACTCTCCGTATAAAGGGCATACGATTATCTTGGAAAATTCCTAATTTGAAGGTAAGGTTTAATGAACCTGAAAATGAACAAGGATTTGATGGGCGCTCCTCTTGCAAATGATATACAATTTAATTTGAAAACAAGGTACTAAAGTAAAGTGAAGTGAATTATATACAGGCATGGGTTGGGTGGTAAAGCATAGTTCTTGTAGTATTACAGGTCAGCTGATAGTGCTTCGTGAATATTCGAATAAGAGCAGGGTGGGTAGGGCAAAAATCCCTACACGTTGTTGAAGTAAAATATAGCATTTTTGTCGGATGGATTTTTTAATTCAGTTAACAATATTAATTTAGGAGGATTTAGGATTAACATCTTCCTATACGTGCAGCTAACATTCGTTAAGCTCAGCAAAGTACCTCCTAATCCTACATTCTTTAGATTTCAAAAGAGAGCTTATTATACCGTTGTTGTTATTTAGTTTGACAAGTTTAATTTTTAGATATTTTCTTTTGATTTCCATTCGGTTCGCTGTGAATTGAACTAACTGCAAGATCAAATAAATTGCGGGTGTAGTCTCCACCCCAATTGGTGTTTCACAACAGGCGTGACAGTTTTATCATCAGTTGGGCGTCTGTCACGCCCTGCCCAAAACACAAACTTCGCTTGATTTAAACGCATGACTTAAAGAAAAGTCATTCAAAGACTCGTTAAGCTATACGCTTCACATTTAATTTTTGCTGACTTTTCTTTAAGTCATGCCTTGAAATCAAGTGAAGTTTGTGTTCTGGGCAGGGCGTGACTATTGTAACTATTCAAATATACCCCACAAGCATTTGACATGTTAAATTAGCAATTTGCTAGTTTACTTGTAAAATGTTTTAAAATTTTGGAAATTAACTGCAAGATCTGTTATTTTTTCCAAATGTGCGAATATAGAAATTTCGAAATTATATTGGAAAGCAATTATATTTTTCTTTTTGAAAAAGATGCATCGATTATCTTTTTTAATATTTTAACTCATTTTGGAGGAGCACCGAGACTCAGGTAGCGCACACAAGTGGAAGGCCTACTTCACGTCCGCAGCTTAGATAAGATTAGGTTGTTAGTCAGGAGAGCCTTCCTGGAGATCTGTAACTGCAATCTCTAAAAACGGAGCCTAGTGTGGCTTCTCTAGCAACATTCGCTAGGTTTGCCGAAGGAATAATTTCTCCGCCGATGACATTCTTCCTTAGACGCCAAAGGGCCATCCGTGGTTGGTTAGGTGCAGATTGGACTCATCGCACCCTATATAAAGTCTGTATGTCCGGTGAAAGGCCGATATGATGGAAACATTTCTTCAGTTTGCAAAGGCCGCTGAAATTCCAGTGAGGATTTAAAAATCAGCCCCGTCCAAGTTAGTGGCAAAAATCTCTTCAAGTGTTTCTGGTTCTTGTTTGGGAGCCTTCACAGTAGGGCGCTCTCATCGCTTGTATTATGGGTACCGATGGAAAGACAAAACCAGCAACAGAAACGGCAATCGAGAAATGTCTGTTTTCAAAATGAGCTGCTTCCTGAATGGCGTCTGTCAAGTTTAGGATCAGCCGACAAATATAAACCTGACAGAACGTTATAAAAGGCAGCTTTAATGTTTTTTCTCTTTCTCCTCTCTCAACAATGAAATGAACCAGGTTGAATTGAAATCTGTACTGGCTGTAACTGAATAGCGCTGGTATTCAGTTACCCCTCAAAGGCATAATAATTGCCTTTATATTACTTACTTACTTACTTAAGGTGGCGCTACAGTCCGGGGTGGACCTGGGCCTCGGCCAACAAGCTTCGCACGCTCTGTCTCTAGCTAGCCGTTACCTTCTTAGCCCAAGGAAACAGCGATTGGCAAGACTTATCCTTCATTTGATTTCAGCGCTGGTGTTATTGTCTGAATTTATAGCG
Source organism: Neoascia interrupta (assembly GCA_947623515.1). Taxonomy (NCBI): domain Eukaryota; kingdom Metazoa; phylum Arthropoda; class Insecta; order Diptera; family Syrphidae; genus Neoascia; species Neoascia interrupta. The sequence goes on along the minus strand of OX392463.1, from coordinate 215,255,726 downwards.
GAACACAGGTAGACAAAGTCCCTAACTATACCTCAAAGTTTGATGTTTTGTCCAAGACGTCTGTGTTAGGTGTCATTTCTTGATGGCAGCATATACTTGGTTTTGCCCTCGTTGACTGCTAAGCCCGTATACGCCGCTTCCGTCCCAATACTCACGAAGGCTTCACTGACATCAAGCTTTGTTCTTCCGAATATGTTAATGTTGTCTGCGTATGCGAGTAGTTAAACGGACTTTTGGAAAATTGTACCTCTGGCGCGCGAGCTCTGCACAATTCTCTCAAGTGTGATGTTAAAAAAGTCGCATGACAGCGCGTCGCCTTGTCTAAATCCTTTTTTGACATCAAAGGGGTCGGTGAGGTCTTTGCCGACCTCGACAGAACAACGTGAATTTTCCATCGTCATCCTGCACGATTGCCTTCATATAACCCTTGGGAATTCCCTCCGTCCGTATATCCGTCCTTTGCAGATGGACCGAAGCTGTAATGCTTCATCAGCTACGCTTACAAAATTCAGAGGACGCGATGTATTTATTAAAATGAGTTGAGCTGAGAAAATAGAAAATCCAGAAGCAAAGGACCTACAATAATGTACAGAATAACCTTTACGCAATACAACCGTTAGACCGGAAAACGGTAAGTAAGAGAAACAGATGCAAACTCACCCTAACCAAACTAACTTACCAAGCCAACTTGACCAAAAGAAATAGGCATTCGATTAGCTGATGACTTGACAACAAATTTCCTAAAGAATGTTCTAGAAGCAATACCAATATTCACCAATAAATTTAACTCTAACGCATTCTGTTGAGAGTTGCAGACATACAGGTAGCACTAAGATGTACCTAAAGAGGGTGTATGAAAAGTATAGACCTAAATGATGAGGTTATATAACATGAAAAGTTGAAAATTGCAAAGTAGGGACATAATTTTACTATAGTGATTTGGAAAAGTAAAAAACTATAAATTATGAATTCTGGGAGTTATAGTAGAGGTAAAACTTTCGGTTGCGGCTTGTATCAAATATTCATATTTGATAGTGAAGTATTAAGCTCACTGGTGTTGACGCACAAGCTCGTTTAATACCTACTAAAATTGTGCTCGACACTTTTATTGGAAAAGCTAACTTTTATGTCTTAGCTGAAGCAAAAACCTTGCAAAAAAGGATGATTCGTGGTTTTTTTTACGTTGGTTGAAAAGCTGTTTTTCTATTTCCCATAATAAAGCTTACAATTTTCCTTAGTGCCTCCAAAAGCACAGAGCTTAGAGCCCACAGTTCATTTTCAAGAAAATCAACGAACGAGGTATCGTTAGCTTTTCATTTAGCTCACAGATGAGTCATGCTTTTAAGGATGCGCTGCGCACCCGAAACTTAAAAGCTACATTAGCAATATTATCATAAAGAGAAACATTCGAGAAAATTCGCAAAATATTCATCTTTTCTGCGAGCTCAAAACAATAGAGTAAAAAATAAATTAAAGCTCAAAAAATGTGCTATAAATTTTGTGACATTACCAGAAAAGAATTTTCTTACAACCTGAACTTAATTTATGTGTAACAAAAGCTTTGGTTTGGATCCATGGAGGTGGAATATACCTACAGTCTGGAATGGAGCTTACACTCCAAAGTTCATTTTTTCCGCTTCTCTACTTCTTTTTTACAATCAGCTTAATGGGCCTCGTAAAATAACATTTTAAGAAATTTTCTTCATTTAAGGTACATTTTCAACTATCCTCATAACACAATAATGTTTTTCAAATCAACAAGGAAGCTAGAAAATTTTGTCAGCATTTGTTATGATATTTGAGTAGGTGCTCCAAGGGCACAAAAGAAGTTTTAAAGTCGAGATACCGTACTTCGCTATAGGTTAGTCAGGGGGCGGTCTTAAAGCCTAAGCTTATATAAAACATAGAGTAAAGAACTTAGGGTAATAATAGGTTTCTTTTAAAATATATTTTTTTTTTGGATTGCGAGCACAATGTTATCGAACCTAAGGACCGAAGACTAATAAGACTTTAACATAGACTCTGCAAAAATATCTACGAAACGGGACTGGTAATTTGTAGTTTGTAGGGGAAAATTCAAAAATTTTGCTTTTATTTAACCCTCAAAATTTGTGTAGTTTCACCCATACTGAAAAACTAAAAAAAAATACTGCCGTTTTAACAAGTCAAGCACACAAACACAAAGCTTTAACTTCATAAATAAACAGTAGCTCGAAGCTTGTGGACACTATCTAACTAGGAACCATATTGCTTGAACTATAAGGCAGGTCCATGAGGGACAAAAAAAATATGAGAGGGATAAAATACTGCGGGTATAGCTTTATTATAGCCAAGGTCTTTCCAGCAGCAGGGTACGAGCGCAGTTTGTAGGTGGGAGTGGAAAGCACTGGTTGGCAGGTTAGATCCCCATTTTCCACCAGAGTTACAGATAAATTATGATATATGCGCTCTTCCCTCAATGGACATCAGAGGTATTATGCCGGCGCCGCCGGTGAACCATGCAAGGAGAGTACTCCGCACTCCGGGGTCTTCTACTGGGTTCAATGCTTTTACGAAAAAAAAAAGATAACGACCAGATTTGTGTTTATTAATGCACCGACGCAGTGTCCATGAAAGTCAAACAAAAAAGATTGCAATACCAGAAAATTGCAAATATTGCGTTATTGTTGAATATTAAATATGGTTTGCTCAATTTTATTATTTCTTTTTTGGAAAGGAACCTGGGAATTGGGATGGTTTATAGTTTGGCCAGAATTATGGAGTAGGTACACATTTTGGAATAATAGAAATAAAGAAAACATTCTGCGAAAAAGATTTTTTTTTAGTTGAAGATTTTTAAAGGTAAATATTGTGATTCATTTAAAAAATATTTATTGCTTAAAAAAGTGGGAATAAAAATTAAATGTTTTTGTTATTGGAAAGAACTAAGGAAGAATAATGAAGAAGTTAATTCAGAAGCCTCAACTGGAGTGTTGTAGTGATTTCGATTAGAAGCATAATTAAATGTGTGTAGATATATGTTGTTTACTGAGGCTATAGCTACAGTCAATTGCTCTTGTAAAAAGTAGAGAATGTACTGAAAACAACTGATCGCCGCCATTTAACTTTACACTAACAGAACTGTGTTGTAGAGCTCTTAAAGTTTTTTGGCTCGAATTCGTATATAATTTGTATAGGCCACGCCCCCAAAAGTGCGCCGGGGCCTTTTAATTAAGTGTAATTTCGTTAAAATCATGACAAAATGCATTAAAACCGAAAATTATTTCGGAAAAAACCATTTCTTCCCAAAAAAACGCCCCCTAAAAGGGGGCAGAGCTCAAAACTCTGTATGAGCCAAACTTAGCTATTACTATTTATATCTTTAATATTTGTCATATATTTTTTTTTCGATTTGGAGTGAACTTTCCGAGAAAACAGGTTTTTAAGGATCTAACATGTTGAAAGTGGGCATGATCGATAATGTCGGCGGCGGTCCTATTTTTGCCTTCTTAGAGGTTTTGGGCCATTATTGCTTGATACGAAAATTTGAGTTCCTACGCCTTGTCTAAATTGACCAAAAGGCATTTTGAAAGAAAATTTAAAATAGCGGTTGTCTGACATTGAAGCCAGTTGTGGGTGTGGCCGTTGGCGAATTAAACCAATTTTCACACCTTGCCTGTAGAAAATAAGAACCAAGATACGCTCCAAGTTTGAGCATCCTAACTCAATTTTGAAGACCTAAAAACTTCACACATACGAACAGACGGACGGACGGACGGACATAGCTTAATCGATTCACCTATCAGCCTCAATCTAAAGGATCTGTATCTCTAAGGGCTGGATTTTAAGTGCGAGATCATCCGAGTTTCAGAGTTAAACTAGAATAAGCCCAGAAATGAGATTTTCAGTGAACTTGTATCTGGGGTTAATCTCGGCTTAACTCGCCAAGTTTGGTGAGTTAATCTGGGATCAACTCTGGAGAACAGTATAAACTTCTTTGAATGTTTTTTCTCTGTGGAATGACAGTTGATTTGCGTGTTTCTGTGAAAAATTACATCTGAAAATAAGTCGAACTTATTTTCTGTGTTTTTCTATGTGAAGTGAGAGTTGGGTGAGGCAATAAAAAAGTTTAGGTGTAGCGGAAAGTTTAGCAATCGGTCTATAATTGAAACTTTACACTTGTCACCCATTTTCATATATATTTTGTGGGGTGAAGCGGCCTTGTGCAGTGATTGGTGGTAAGGAGAGTTAAAAAAAATCCCATAGTTCAAGGAACCTTAAAAACAGAAGAAGAAAGCAGGTATCTACAACCTTGGGACTCAAATGGGATGGCATATTTCAAATAATTCGGTATATGAACCCTTAAGCGGACAACTTGCATAACTATTGGTTAAAATTAATATTTTGGCTGCCGATTTGAGCCAGTAGAAGAGAGAAAGTTTATTGTCATCCAAGCGGTACCAAAAAGGCCGTGTTTCAAAAAACGATAAAATTTTTTGCATATAAAAGTCGTTATTTTAAAGCCTCCTGGCAAAAGAACCTCGAGGAAACTTGAGCTCGACCGGTTTAGTTCGTATTGCTATAATTAAAGGAGAGATCCTATGCACACTGCCAAAAAGCCAATGACAATCAACAAAACAATACAATCGAGACAGACAGGAAGGCCTAAACGTTCATAGCTTGCATGGGCTCAGTGATCTAAAATCGGGTGTACTGTCGGGACACCCTGAGGTCCAATCAGTGTACCCCTTAAGCGGACCATTAGAAATGCAGCAAGAGTGGGAGGGTTATGATCCTTTAACTCAACCATTACTTCTTGCCTGAATAAAAAGAAGAAGAGGTCGTTAAATATTCCAATGCCACCGGCCTGTCATGTGCGATGATCCCACCATTTCAGGCGCCCAACAGTCTCACAGAAGGTGAAGTCTAAAAGTTAATTGCATAGCTTGAAGTTGGCAGGTCTGGTGGATGTGATAAAAACCCCCTAAAAATGCTCAAGGATGAAGATGAAGTTAATGTGGGGTCATCCACGTTTCTTTTTGGGATGCGAAAGAAATTTGACCATAGAGCTGCCCTTACTGTTATGCCGTCTTGTTGGTATGGAGGAAACAGTGCACCAGTTGTTTGTAGAATCTGATGCACTGTTTTGTTGAATCGGTAACTCTAACGACAACGTCCCTTGTGAAGAACTCTGAATTACTGGAATCCTACTGGAACCATTTAGTTGTTATGCAAAAATGACAAAAGCTGTATGCGAATCAAGTGTCGAATAGTCTTGTTTCAGGGATTAAATTTCGACCATATATTTGAATTATGACAATGGACGTGATATGCAGCCCAATTGTGTTAAGGATTATAGCACAAATCGGATGACATGATATAAAAAAAATATTTTTTGATAATGATGATGCAGTTAACTTTTTTGAGTCCTACCTCCAAAAAAATTTTCAAGATGCGCTCTTAAGACATAAGCTGATCTCATACTTGAAATCCAATTTGAAAAATACTCGCACAGAAATATATTTCGTAAGGTGGCTTTTGCTTTTTATTTATTGTTAGGTACCTATTTTACCCTCATCATTCCAGTCTTGCTCTATGGTGCAGGCATGGACCCTTTCAAAGGCGGATGAAAACGCTTTAGGTCCCGTCTGAATAAACGGAGTCACGTCATTTATGGTGCCATTTGCATAAACGGAGAGTGGAAGAGGATATATAACATCGCATTGTAAGGACTGTACTGCAACAACGACCCGGTTAGAAGAGTCAAAATACAACGACTGCGATGGGTGGGTCGACTAGCGGATGGACACCACCAACCAGACCAGGAAAATCTTCAAATCCGCACTGCAGTGGCAGCGCAGTAAAGGATCATAGAGACTCAGGACGCACGCAAGTCGAAGCGGACCTCAGCCAACTTCGAGTGCAAAACTGGAGACGGCTTGCTAGTAGAGCTGGCTGGTATGTTGGATTAAGGGAGTGCCCGCTAACGAAAGCTGCAAAAATCCTTTTTTTTAAGCGAAATTTTTTGTTCCTCTCATGTGTTTGCTAGCCTTTAACAGATTTCCTGGAGAATAATTTTATAATGGAGTAGAAATTCAATCAACATTTTATAAAATTAATGTTTCAGCTCTCTTATTCTCTGATTCTGAACTGAGTCTGGTTCGATTTAGGGTACCTAGGTATATAAACTTGACTTTTTAAGTTTGTGTAACTGAGTATATGTATTTCCTTAAGCTTTTCTTTTGGCTAAGTTTTGTTAAATAATCAACACAACAACTCGACTGCAAACTTCAAATCTCTTTTTTTGCCCTTTGCTAAGAAAAAAGCGCAAATCAAGTCACTAATTAACCAGAAAAACTAAAACTCATGTACCCTTGCCAACATATCGCACACTCGTCCTTACACACTTACACGTTGTTGTAGCATGTGATAAATTTACATTGCAAGGAAAAAAAAGAACCCAACAAAAAGGAAACTACTGCGCTTAGCGTGACTCGAGGACAGGACATGCAGAAAAAAAAAACAAATCTGTTGTGCCTTGCCTAGCCTAACCCAGCCCAGAGCGCGGTTGTATATAGTGGGTAAGTTTTTCTCAAAAAAATGACATTTAAAGAGGACTCTCTGCTGGTTGCTCTACATGCAAACAAAACACACCATCCAACACACAAGTTAAGCTATTTCATGTATGGAATAAGTTTACTTTAGCACGTAATGGAAATCCTGAGATAAGAGGATAATAATTCAAAACTCAAAAAAGGAACTTAGAACAACACTGAAGGACACACTCCGTGTATGTTGCGGGTGGTTTGTGTGTTGCGTGTGACGCTGTGAAACGGAGTAATGAGAAGGCGTAGCCAGGAGTCGTGATAACGCTTTGATATCCAAATGAACAAGGTGCGTTCAATTATGGATTTGTATCGTGCTCGAGCAAAGTAAATTGCATTAGTTGACATGGACATGAAGAGCGATAAGTTATGGTTGTGGGTTGTGATTTATGGAAAAGCGAAGGGGCGCTGGGTTTCCTCAGAATGTGAATTGTTTTCGAAGGAAGGTGTGACTAAAAGTTGTGCACAACTTTTATCTCTTACTTTTGGTGCTAATGAGAAAATCCTTGAGGAAATAAGAGTTAGTTGAATGGGTTCAAAACCCCTAACTGATTTGCTAATGACCTGGCAAAAGTGTAAATTTTTGTATCCAGTTTGTACGAGATCGGGACTGTTATTTAAAAAAAAATGATGTACGCTTAGAAGGTGCCAGCTCTCATGAAATAAATCTTATAACAAAATATTTGACTGATAACGGAAATAAAAAAAAGGAATTTTGTGGAGTTTGTTTAGTTTTGGCCAGCTAAAGCTCGGCATGTTACAAGGACATTTATTTTTATACCCGACCGAGGGTATATTAATTTTAATGCAAAGTTTGTAAATTAGTATCTTGTTGTCAACATACAGTTAAATAATCACCGTAGACCCCTAAGACCTTTTGGAGGTATGATCAAGACTGACAGGTTAGTCGATTAAGCCATGTCCGTCCGTCTGTCCGTATGTATGCAGTTTTGAGGTCTTTAAAATTGAGCTAGGAAACTGAATCTTGCAGCGTTACTTGGTTCTTACTTTGTACAGACAAAGTATGAAAATTGAGAAGATCCACCCACAGCCACGCCCACATTTGGCTTGAATGTCAGACAACCTCAAATTTACATTTTATTTCAAAATGCCTTTTGGTCAAGATAGACAAAACATATGAACTCAAATTTTGGTGGAGAGCAATATCGACCAGAAGCCTTTAATTAGATAAAAATTGGACCGCCCACTCTATTGACCATGCCCACTTTTAACATCTGAAATCTTTGAAAACCTGATTTCTCGGGAAATTTATTCTAAATTGAAAAAAAAAAATTATATGACAAAAATTAAAGATATTATCATTTGCTAAGTTTGCTGCATACAAAGTATTGAGCTTCGCCCACTTTTAGGGGGCGTTTTTGGAAAAAAACTGCTTTTTTAAGAATTAATATTCGCTTTTAACGCATTTTCTCGTGATTCCAACGAAATTAGAGTTAACTGATTTTAATTTTTAGCCTACGCCTTTTTTAAGGGGCGTGGCCAATACAAATAATTGACATTCAGTATATGAAACAGACCAAAAAATTTTAAATTTGGTGTTAATGTGTAAAGAGGGTCGGGTATTTAGAAGTTCGTTACAGACGAACTCTTGCACTTACTTACTTGTTTTTTTTTTTAATTTTGAAAACTATGACATCAATGAAGAAAAAAATCAGTGAAATCTATTTTATGTTGCTAGTAGGCTATTTGGACACCCGAGATGGGAATGGGCTGTGGTGCAGATGGTAGCACCTATGACCGCCGATTGGAAGGTCCTGGGTTCGAATCCAGGTCCAACCAACCATCTTTTTATTTTTAATTTTTTGCCAACATGTCTTGTTAAGTAAATTTGAACAATTATGATGACAACTAAGCCGTACAAGCCCCTCTATTCTAACGTTTAGTCGTAGAGTGGCGTTGAAATGTTAGCGGATGGATATATCGAAAGAAAAAACCGTGTGCGGTTCACCGCCAGGGTGCGATCCTGCAACTTTTACTTGCCGCGAGTAATGCTCTACCGTTGAGCTACAGTGAACACGATTGATTCTTTGTCCAGATACGACCACCTCACAAGTTAGTATGCTATATTACAAGCCTTACGTATGCTTTATTCGTTGCTATTCTTTGTAGCTGATCTGATTAGGAATGGCGCATGGAAGACTTTCATGTGAATTTCGAGCATTGCTGCTTGAGTACGTGTAACCACGTGATCATTTTTAATGTACTTACCTTACGTGTAACACCAAATTTTAAAGTTTCTTGGCCCAAATTCATATCATATTTTTTGTATAGGCATGGCCCAAAAGAAAAGGTTAAGTTCTTGGGCCAATATTGCTCAGTACCAAAAATGACGTCCCTACGCCTTGTCTAACTTGACCAAAAGTCATTTTTAAAGAAAATGTGAAATAGAGGTTGTCTCACATTGAAGCCAGTAGTGGGCGTGGCCGTTGATGGATTAAGCCAATTTTCGCCCCTTGTCTATGCAACAGAAGATCAAAGCTGTGTACCAAGTTTCAGCTCTCTAGCTTGATTTTGGAGACCTAAAATCTTCACACATACAGACGGACGGACGGACATGGCTTAATCGATTCACCTGTCGGTCTCGAACATATCTATAAAAGGTCTTAAGGGTCTATGATGATTCACTGTATTCTAAACTATGTATTAAAATTAATATACCCTCGGTCGGATATGAAAAACCGGAATAAGCAGCATTTTATTACTTAAGTCAAAATTATGTTATGAAGAATTTTTAAGGCAGATTTTTTTTTGGAAAAGCAGAATTTTGAAAACAAAACATTTTTTGAAATTGCAAAAAGCTTCGATGAAGCTTCCTTACAAAATTCAAACATAAGCATATTGTTGTAAGCAATATAGCTGGCCGGGTAACTTGTATTTGAAATCTTCCATAAGGCCTGTACTGCATATTTCAACTGGACAAAGTATAATTGAGTCCGACAATTTGTCCGAAACATAGTTTGAATGAGCACGATCAAATATCTACTGGGTAGTTGCATAGTTGAAATTTGATATTTAGTAGGGCAGAGTTGAATTAGTTGGACTTTTTATCCTAATGTATCGCGATAAGTTATGGGCAAAATTAGTGCAAAAACCGTTTAACTTTAACATGCCCCTACTACTTGACCTGAGGCGCATGCCAGACAACTAGCACCTTTCCTCATTTTAAAGTCATAGTAACTTAAAAATGATATCCATTTTTTTTGGAAAACACTTTTTCTGTAAAAAAATGTATTTATTCTTCAAATAAGGAGAAAGAAAATGTTGATGATGGCCATAGTCGCAACAAAAGACCACAGCCTTAGAGCCAATTAGCTTAATAACATTAGATTCTTAGGTCGATGTGTTACCTCTTTATGGACGCCCAGCCGATAAATCATAGTAAATAATAATATCTGGCAATAACCAGTGGTGGCTATAAACCTAACCTCGTCCTTTCAATTTATTTTAACTGAGAAAAACAATCATATACTCTTCTTTGCGACAATTTTTTGCGAAACAAAACTTGCGCCACCTCTATAAACATTATCTGCCAGCATGTAAACTCCTCACGACCAGGAAAGTTTTTTTATGATAAACGGCTCGGTTATGGCTCTGAAATCTACCAACGAATAAACTTTTTAACCCCTAGATGGGGTAGGTTTTCACCCACTTGGCCATAAATATGATTTATCCTCAAAACAGAAAAAGAAAAAAATAAATGCAAACTTGTTGAACTAGAAGCGAATTTATAAAAAATAAGCTAATGGGATACGCCAGCACATGACCGTGTAGCTATACCCAGTTCTATTACCTATAGATGTGCCAAGCCAAGACTCTATGTTTCAATTGAAAAAAGAAAAAAAAAAACGAGATAACTAGGTTATGTACATTTTATGAAAACACGAATAGAAGACACAAATCGTCATGGAAAAAAAGGAACGACACATAATGTAGCACAAAGCCACTGGCATAGACGTCCTCGAAAGCATAAGGGTTACGGGTACCCGTACATGTGCAGTTGCGTTGCATATACACGAAGGCTGCTCTGCCAGTGGCACTGTTGCAATGACGAGTAAGAGGAAAATCGGATGAGTAAGCAAATTGCTGTATGTGTGCTAAAGTTGTTGTTTTGTTAATTGCTCGAGAATTGTCTCTATCCCTCAGAAGCAATCTAGCTAGAGAGCGAAGGATTAGAGCTTTGTGGAATCACTATCCTCCACACATCTGGGTATCTGGATTTACGTAGCTATACGTATTGGGATTTTCAATATAAAAGAGATTACACTGCAGTGAGACTCTTTGGTGTGTGCCGAGGACGCAGGCATATTATGTCCTAATGCAGTTCTAATTGGGTGATTTACGGGTAAGACTAAACGGGAGCAAAGAGTTTTTGGAAAAGGTGCATTTTGCTTGAATGACATATTTTACTGGAATCCCAGTTGGTTGGGGTGTGATTGTTGGCTGCAGATAAGTTAAATGGAATTTGATAAAACAAATGACATTAATCACATCTGAATAGAGCCAAAACAAACAAAACTGTAGTGAAGAGTCAACGGGTACATCAGATTAGAGCCAATAAAGTCAAACTAGTTTGTGTCATGAAAGTGTCGTTGGGATACACCCAAATTACCTACGTGCACATCGTCGTAGAATGCCAGTGGGGTTGGTAAGCAGATTATGCTATCCACTATTTTGCAAATGAAACTAAACCACAGGGGTTATAGGAGTAAATCATGTAAGCTGTTCTAGGAGCAACAGGAGGCTTTGTAGAAAGCTGTTGCAACAAAGGCGGTAGGTGTTTGACCTTAAATTAAGGGGTAACTTAGGAAGAAACATCCAATTGAAAGAGTATAACTGGCAACAGGAGACCGGTTTTTACTTTGAAAGCCTTGTTTAGCTCCCTTAGATTGTCAGTGCCAGCGGCGCATTAGGAGTTTTTTTTTTATCAAGGGGATAACAATCATAAGGAGGGTAGTTATTTCTCCTCTTGTGTGGAGAGCTGTGAATTTATGAAGCCAGTCTGGCAAAGCCTGGAAATTTGTGCTACCTTAGACGGATTTATACAGATATTGTAAGAATATTACTTGAAGATCAGTTGTGGGGGCAAAAGGAACGAGTCAGGCCACCAGGAAGAAGATTTTGAACAAGACTTAACCACTTTTCTGTCACTGTATAACAGGGGCAACAAGAACTTTATTGGCAATTGAAGCCATCTATCTGCATTTAGAACTAAATTATTTGCATATTAAAGGATATGACATGTGCATTAAGTTGAAGCAAATCTATGTATGTGTCTGGTCTTTCCTATGGATGATATAATAAAAATAGTTAAAATACAACTGCCAAAATGATAAACAACAAAATTTTTAACCAATGCTCAAATGAACGAGACAGACAAAGAAAATTCTAGAGAAACACAACTTTAAAAGACTCGAATCGGGTATCACTACGAGATAAAAAAGCCTAAGTATGCCAATATACGTCTCCACTATCATGTAACCTTCATAATTTTATATCAAATTTGCGAAGAATGTCTCTTTCTTATTACTTAATCGGTGATCATTCCAATCGGGAAAACCTATTTTCCACACCATAGAATTTTCATACAATATAACGTCTTCAATCGGGACACCTCTTAATGGGGACACTCAATTTAACTTTTCTAGAACCGCCAGAATTGGGCCAAACCTCTTAATTGGGAGACTTTACTAAAAAAAGACAGCAATTATGACTTCTCTAATCGGGAAAATTGGCGTTTAAATCGGGACACTAGACTGGAAAAGAAAAATATTTGTACAGGGACAGTTAAATTGCATCTCATTCTAAAATTCTAAGGCGGTCAATTTTGAATAACAGCAAAAAGCCATTTTGTTTTCAGTGCAAAGCCCTCATTGCTACCGCAAAGTCGCAGTTGCTTTTATATGGATACGAATGCAATATGTCAAATCGTTTTATTTTTGAACATGTAAGCCAAATATTTTGGGTGCCAAAAGTGTCAATGTATTCAAAATTCATTTTAAGGCTTATCGCACTCATGACAATTTTAGTCACGCAACAGTTTGATTGCCTTTCTTTGCCTTTGGGAATGCGCGCACACCGCGTGACCGGCCGGCACGAAACAAGTTTGGGGCGACTTTCAAATCTGTGTTTTGTCACAGATTTTTTAGTTGCTCGTTATCAGAAGTTACTTATTATAGCGCAGTCTCTATGTTTGAGCACCGACGTGAAACTCTTTAAAATTTCTAAGAACCATAAGTTTGAGAGCCAAAGGGTAAAATATTTAATCTTCATTTGCGAGCAAGTACATTGAGAGCACAAGAACTGTTTTCCATGTGAGCGCTGCTCACGTGGATCGTGAGTAAACTATTGATGCTTCGTAAAATTGGTAGTATACAGACCTATCCTAAAAGTAAGATATTGGTGAGGTGAAGTTGTCTTTTATTTTGTGTGTATAATATTGTGTTGCCTTATTGAACTTTTTCGTATGCGTAAACGTTTTAGAATACAGCTTTGTACAGGCCTTTATACAGGTTTACAGTTCGGCAATTAGCTTTATAGTCTTTTCAGGGTGAGTTTACAATATAAAGAAGCCGATTTAAAAGACAATCTGGAAAAATTTTCGTTGTGCGAGGAACAAAAAAAAAGTCTGAAGACTCTCGCTAAAGAGTTCGGTATCACCAAAAGTTCGAAGCAACAGATCGAAGCAAGACCTGAAGCAGCAGTTTGAACAATATGGAATTTTAGAAAGCGTTTGAAATTGTCTGATCCAAAATCTAACTTGTATTGCCTTGTTTTCGAATGGTTTTCCTTAGCCTGCATCAAAAACGTGATCATAACAGGTTTTATATTACTGGGTATGGCTTTTAATTTCGAAAACTCTTAAAACTGTGGATGAATCCCAAGTATCCCACGGTTGGCTGGATAAAATATTGCCTTCCATATTCTAAGCGGAGAAGATGTGTGTTCGCTTCGTATAAATTATCTATTGAGAAAAATTCGGGGAGGGTATAATACCCCAGACAATATCTACATACTAGACGAAACAAGAATAAACGAAGGTCAACTCTTGATGCCAATCTCTGTTTCCTCGGAACTCTTGCGTTGCGTTTCTTCCTAAGAACGCAATTAGGTAGCAAAGCCATCTTTCAAGCAACTACGGTATCCATTTATTAGACTTTCATTACCCCGGTCTTGCTTTACGGTACAGAAGCATGGACCCTGTCAAAGGTGGATAAAAACGCTTTAGGTTGTTTCATGAGGAAAGTCCTTCGGTAAGATTTTTGGTCCCTTCTGCATAGACGGAGAGTGGAGGAGTAGATATTAGATATAACACCGAATTGTACGGGCTCTGCACCGACACCGAACTGCCCAGAAGAGTAAGAATGCAACGACTGCGATGCACTTAAAGTGGATGAACACCAACACCGCAGCCGCTGTGCAGTAGAGGAGCACCGAGACTCGAGTGGCGCTTGCAAGTGGAAGGATACCTAAGCCAACTGTGCGTGCAAAACAAGAAATGACTATCTAGAAACCGAGCTGGCTGGTGAAGCTTGTTGATGGAGGCCCAGGTTAGTAAGTAAAAAAGACAAACCACGGCTATTTTTCAGAGCAATGACTTCGAAGCCACAGGTGCTTAAGAATGAAAAGGCATAGACTAAAAACTTTCCAACGAAAAGATTACGGTAAGAGCTGCTCTATGCAGCTCTTCTGGAAAAAAGGTACAGCTTTCTGCCATTGGGAAAGCAGAATAGCCCCGTGCCTATAAGAACATAAATGTGGAGAAAACCCTTGAAATAACTTGGCGCTATAACTACAAGACTTAGATGACTTCTCGTTTATTTAATGAGTGGATCCAGGAATTTGATAAGAGCTTAGAAAGGTAAAAGAAGCAGGTTATTACTCTGTTTTTTTGAACAATGCACCCTGTCATGCGTAGAAATCTGGATGTTTTTTTGCGGAACATAGAACTGAAGTTTTTAAAATTCCACTTTCAGCTTCAGCCTTTATACCTCGGCATTATTAAGAACTTGAAGGTCAGTCCCCGAAAATTTTCAATAGAACAGCTTCCTTGTGTTATTGACGAAGCTCAAAACTTCACATAATATTGCTGCAAAAATTACGGTGCTTAAATTCGGTGAATACAAGCATCAATTTATATAAAAAAAAGTTGGAATTTTGGGAGAGTTGGAAGGCGACAACTTGTGGACGATGGATAATGACAATTCTAGAGGAGTATCGTGGTGGGGTGCCGTGGCGTAGAGGTCAGTGTGTGTGGTTATTACGTGACCTGGGAGGTCTGGCTTCAAATTCTACCGTCGTCACCTAAAAAATACTCTTTTTAAAAGAATTTAAAATTTAAAAAAATACTCTTTTATGTAACCTTCATAATTTTATATCAAATTTGCGAAGAATGTCTCTTTCTTATTACTTAAAGTAAAACCTCCTAAAAGGGACAACCGGTAATCGGGGATCATTCCAATCGGGACAACCTGTTTTTCACACCATAGAATTTTCATACAATATAACGTCTTCAATCGGGCCACCTCTTAATGGGGACACTCAATTTCACTTTTCTAGAAACTCCAGAATTGGGCCAAACCTCTTAACTGGGAGACTTTACTAAAAAAAAGACAGCAATTATGACTTCTCCAATCGGGACAATTGAAGTTGAAACCGGGACACTAGACTGGAAACGAAAAATATTTTTACAGGGACAGTTAAAATATTCTGTCCCTTCTTCTGTCTCTTTCTCTTTCCGTGAGGCTCTGACAAAATTTTCGAGAGAAACATTTTTTGTAATACCGTTGCTAAGTCCGGAGATCCAGATTTCTGCTTATATACTGCATATATACTTGCTTTGTTAATGACATGTTATGAACTTTTTAATAAATACCCGAAAATGTTCAGGTTCGAAATGGAAGTTCGTTAAGATTACGGTTGTTTCCTTAAAACCCTTTCGATTTACAGATAACAAATGTTTGCGGTAGTAAATATTTAAAAGCAGTTTAAAATAATATCCACAAGAAAGCCAAGCTAAAAATAGTCTTATATTCTTAAACAAAATTTAAGGACAACCCGCTAGTTTTGTTTTTATTTTGTAAAAATACGAAATTACAAAAAGGAGTAATGAACGACCAAAAGTCATACTGTACACGAACATGGGTTTCTATACGGCATGCATTACAGACAGAATCGAGAACAACTGGATCGGGAAAAACGAACGTGTCAAACGAAACTTCCCTGCGAGTTCAGCACAGCACAACCGGCGAAAAGAAAAACATAAAAAAAAATATTAAATTGAAAGGATATTTTCATTCCTGGCCTGTATTTCACGAAGCTTAGGTAGGCTTGTGTTATTTCAGTATATTTCTACTTGTTAGTTGCATTTCGAAATGAAGAAGGAATGAAATAAAGTAGGAAAATAAACACCAGAAATCCAGGAATACCTCCAAGCTACTGCCATTGTTGGCTGAAGAGTGAAGTTGTATGGAGCTGATGTAACAGGACGAACCGAAAATAGCAGTGGCTCAGCACTACACTCGTGTATATACGTAATCCGACATATTGTATTTTTTTTTAACATAACCCATCATAACAGACGAACACAAAAGAGGCTCAAAGAGGGAAAGAGAGAGACAAAGAGAGAGCGAACAAGATGGAAAAATCCAACTTTTTCCGTTGTTGTGGAATGTAGTGTTTTCCTTTATTCATTTTGTTGTAGTTTGTTTTTAGAATATCCTTAAAGCTTACAAAAAACTTGTTCGTATAACAAAAAAAAAAGGGTTGTTAGGTAATGGGACAGATTGTATACATACAATAATAGAGTGGACATTATAGGGTCCTTTGGATTTTATTAGAAAGCCCAACAAGGAACGCAAGTGGGAGAGAGCCTCAGAGTGAAAGCTGCGAACACATAACTACACATTATTATCGCCGGGCGTCGTTGCATGTAAAATGTGGCTGTTATCACCAAAGTAATTATGCATTGCAGCGCTACTGGGCCTGTGAGGATTTGACTTCACTACTTCCCACCTGGTCCTTGCACAGAACTCCCACATCCACGTTGGCTGTATATGTGTGGCAATTTGTTTTCCTCTCAACTGACTTCGTCGCTTTCTAAATAATACAGACTATGAGGGGAATAGCAACAACTGACTTTTTTAGCCCATTTCCATGGCAGAACAAGAAGGAAAAAGTTTAATAATCAGGATAATCCTTTGGGCATAGTGCATGTGTCACGTTATTTATTATTAATTTTCATCCTTTCTGTGGGGTTGTTGTTGTTTCTTCGTCCGTGTTTTGCTACAGTTTTATCTGTTTTATATTTGACGAACTGCTATTCATTTGAGCTGGTGAAATCTGGTGAATTTTTTTGTGTTATGACAGGTCCACGTAGAAAAACCGAGTGTCATTAAACTTGAGCTAGAAATCATACATAATTACAATTTTAACAAAGTTAAAAACAAAAGTCGGGAATTTTTTTGTTGCATTTCTAATGCAATTTTCCTAAGGAACCTAATCCTATTTTCTCTAAGGAACGTAGCTATGCCCCAAAAAGTGAGTGGTCTGATAAGACCGGTAGAAAAAGTCTCCTAAAAACAAGGATTAAGGTAGATTATAGCAGTCTTGCTTACTAGTCTGGTCAAATGGAAGGTCGAAGTTATAGACAGGATGTTGGAACTCTTTGAGACAAGATTTTTCAGAAATCTGTAAACTGGAATATTTTCTGTAGGGCTACGAAAATGTATTTGTGCCATAAGGCCTTGCGCGTGCTCATGTAGGTACAGACAGATACTGGCAGAAGTAGGCCTTGCAGAGCTTGTAGAAAAGTGAGTTGCAAGCTGCTTAGCTGCAACCGAGCTAATTTTAAATAGATAATTTGTGGCAGTTTTAACGCTTTTCGAATACTTCTGAATTTTTTATTTTAATTTTTAATCGTGTTAGCTTTTTACAATTTGCCTCATAGCACTGGATTTGTGGTTCTTAAAATATTTTGACCAGGTATTGAAAAAATACGTCGAGTACTGAATCACCAAGTCGTTTTTTAGGTGAAAATTTATAATATATCAGGCATATTTTGTGTACGAATAAAATTAAGAAAACTTTCGATTGGAAAAAGATTTTGTTATACGATTTTCCTCGTCGAATTGCAAGTATTGTGCAAGTCGGGACAGAAAATTATGAAGTTCAAGCGCACGCTCCGACTAAGCCAATGCGGACATTTCCGAGAGATTTGTTAGGAAAGATTGGATGGACACTTCGAAAAAGCAGACTTTTCTCCTTAGGCACAGGAATATAAATACCCGTTAATCAGAAAAACCAAATAAAAATCGTTTCGGCAAGAAATTTTCCTAATTCTTCTAATACTTTGGACGAAATACATGCCTCAAGTTGAAGGAAAAATCTAGCCACGAGATGATTATTCTTGCAAAACGAGCTCCTATGTCTTTGGAGAATTATTGTAAAAAATTTTACCGATCCTTAAACAAAATGTTCGAGTAGTTACAAACCAGGTAATTTTTCTTTGACAAGGTCACACAAACGCTTACAAAATTTGCCACACAAAGGGAAAAGCTTATTTTCTTCCTTGAAATTTAAACTTGTCACGAAGAGCTGTTTCTGTCAGTCACTTGCTCATACGATTTGGAGGTAAAAGATCTTACTGAAGTCAGACAGCGTACCTGGCATCGTAAGACGTTAGACCACTTGAAGAAAAGAAGGCTTGCTGATACCTAACGTCAACTATATCTGAAAATACAAACACGTGTCGAAAACTCAGCCGAATAAGTCGGTAGTCTAAAGTTCTTGTAAAAGAATAATATCTGTAGGGCCAGATATTTTGAATAGCAATTGAATATTTCAGCTCTTTGGTTCTGCTGCACTGGTCCCATTAAAATCAGTCAACCGAAAACTATTTTTATCACTTGAGCAAGACCTTGTCATTAATGCTTCATAAAACTTATATAACTTCGCCTGCGTTCTCGTGTTGTGGTCACATTAGTCCGTCAGTTTGGCGATTATGATTGAGCCATTTTTCTCAACAAGCGGAAATAAGGAAATAGCTTTTCTTGCCAAGCAGTCATGGTTTCAGTGAAATTACAACTCGTTCAATGAATTCCAAAAAAAAGTTCTTTCAACGCCTTTTGGCATAAACAAAGCACTTCCGGCAATATATTCTAACTTATCTGGAAAATCAAAGACAAGGCCTTTTTGGCTTTCAAAAAGTATCAAAGTGAATTTATTCACACGCCTCCTACACGTGAAGGACAGCCAAAAAGAAAAAATTGCAATTACGAAAGCCTGCGACCTAAACTTGATTTTTCTTTCGATTATGTCAGCATAGAAGCAAACAAAATCCTTTCAATAAGGCCAAAGAAATCGATTGCTGCGAAAGAATAGGGCAGAAAAAAATTAATTAAACGAACAACACAAACAACACGGAGTAAGAACCCTTCCACAAGGCAACACCATAACGACGATGACGAAGATACTTAGCGTAAAATAATACTCATACAAGTTATCGCTTTTGGACGAGGGCCAATCAAAGAATATCCATTTCCGCACACCCAGTAAAACGAGCCCAAGTTGGTGTGGTTTCCCGCACCACCCAGTAACGAGCTGCCTTCTCAAATAGCTGCCCCTTAATGAGTCGAGATGGTAGACACAGCTGGTATGGTAAACACGATTTGGGTGATGGTCGCACCAGCAAACACCGACATAAATTCACAAAGCATATTTACTCAAAGGATCTATAAATACCCGCCGTGTCATATCAAACACCACGTCACTGGGCAGGAGGGATGGCCCCTAGGTGGGTGTAGAACTTTGCCGCCGCGGCAGGCAATTAACTAATTCCCTTCGATTGACCTCAGTGCGAAAACCTTGGTTGTACGATCCTGTTATCGCATAATTTTGATCAAATTCCACCACGCTACTAAGAATGTTTGTCTGGCTATTAGTAGATTTTAAGCGAACTCTGCATTTTGCAAAGGACACTAAGAATAAATTGCAACGCCATCCTTTCCATCCTCATCATAATATCCTTCGTTCTGGGTATCCTCAGTCTGCTGGCTCGCGCCTTCGTTAGATAAAAACTAAAAGTATGCTCATTAAATTGAGAATCTTTCTTCCACTTGAGAAAATTGAATATTTCGTCTTTTGAAAATATAATTTCGCCGACTATAAGGAAATGGCATGTGACGCGAGAGGGGCGAACAGGAACTAAAGGATTTGTCCGAGAAAAGCTGTTAAGTTTGGGTAAGATGGCGTCGTTGCTCTTCATTTAAATCGAAGCTATGCCGGTTGGAATTATTTTTAATTCTGTTGGCGAAGCACCTCATGCGAAAGAGGCGCAGCATGGGGAAGAAGAGAAATTTTCTTAGGATTCTTTTTTCTTTACTCAGTGTTTGAAGACAATCCTTTCGGAGGTTGTTCATGTTAGAATGTGATAAATAATGACCAAGGAAATTAGAAACAAAGTGTACTTAATGCGAAAATAATCCACTTTTATCGTTTTAACAAATGAGCAGTTATCAATCACCCTTAATGGCGCGCTGTTCGAGAAGAGTGGGAGGAAAAGGATACAAAGGGTGGCAAGGAAAAGTATTTGGAAATTCGAAATTCAAAAAGGGTTTAAGAAGTTTTAATTTATTCCTTATACTTTAAAGAGTATTGAATTGATACAGATTGGTAGGTTACCCTACGATTGGAAGTGGAATATGTATATTAGAAAAATTTTTAAAAATTTATTATGTTAAAATGGCAGATGGCCCATGAAATTCGGTTTGATTTCACAAAATCTAGAGTTTATTAAATGCAGACAACTCGTAAGCAGATTCAGCTTAAAGGTCGACTGGGCAAGCGGAGCTCATCTATTACTCAATAACACTATTTTTCTAAAAAAAAAAATAGACTTCTCTTTATACCCGACCCAGGGTTTATTAATTTTATTGCATAGTTTGTAACACAGAGAAAGAGTCGCCGTAGACTCCTAACACCTTAATGATCGATACCGACAGGTGAATCGATTAAGCCTTGTCCGTCCGTCCGTTCGTCTGCATGTGTGAAGGTTTTTGGTCCTCAGAAACAAGCTAGAGAGTTGAAAATTGATGCACTGGTTGGTTTTTCTGTAGCACAGACAAAGTGTGAAAATTGGCTCAATCCGTCAACGACTTTGCCCACTACTGGCTTCAATGTGAGACAATCTCTATTTCACATTTTCTTTCAAAATGCTTTTTTGGTCAAGTTAAACAAGGCGTAGGAAGTCAAATTTTGGTTCTAAGCAATACTGGCACAAGACCTTTGACAGGGAAAAAATTGGACCGCCCACAATAGCGACCCACTTTTAACAAGTTAAAACTTTAAAAACCCGATTTCTCGGACAGTTCAAAAAAAAGTTTATGTCAAAAATTAAAGGCATTGCTGATTACTAAGTTTGTTACATACAAACTTTGAGCTCCACCCACTTTTCAGGGGCGTTTTTTAGGAAATTTTTTTTTCTTCTGATTTAATTTTAGCTTTTAATGTATTTTCTGATAATAAATAAATAGAGTGGCGCAACAGCTCGAGGTGAACCAGGGCCAACTTCTCAACCATGTATGCTGGTGTGTTAATTTCTTTTACATACAAAGGGACCTACAATTTTTTGCCGAATCCGAACGGCACTTTGAGAAGTTTTATGTCGCTCCTTACTAAACGGCGGATTTGGTTGGAAGATACTTACATGCTATCTAAAAGAAGCAATTGCTTTTCGTAATTTGTATCAGTCTCCGTGAGCTAAATCAGCAAAACAAAATCAGATCTATCTACGAAGAAATCCCTTCTGTTCCGTTTTAAGCTAAACCAAAAGCCCATAAGTATAGATGACAAAGAAGTCACAATCTTTTCTTTTGTATTACAAATTAAATTAATAAAAAAAAAAAAAAAAAAAAAAAAAAAAAAAACCTAATATAAGCACTAATTATGAATTAACTTTCTCGGTCCTATCATTCAACGGCAGACGGCTCTAAGCCATGTTGTATACTACTTTTTGTAAACTTCTTTTTGTAAAACTTATCGAAATGAAAATAAAAAGTTTTTTTTGAATTTTTTTTTTTGAGAAGTTTTTCAAGACAAATGATACTCTCGGAGGGCTTGTCAGACCCTCGCGGAGGTGGGGACCGTGAAAAAGAACAAGTCTTTTTTTTCAGGTGACGATAGCAGGATTCGAACCCAGGCCTCCGGCGTACTAAGCACACACACTAACCACTACGCCACGGCACCCCAATGTATTTTCTGATGCTTCCCACGAAATAACAATTAATTGATTTTAGTTTTTAACCCATGCCCACCTTTGGGGGCGTGGCCTTTACAAATAATATATGAAGTCGGGCAAAAAAACTTTAAGATTTGGTGATACATGGTATATAGGGTCGGGTATATAGAAGTTTGTCTAGACGAACTCTTGTACTTACTCACTTGTTTTCTATTCAAAAAGCTGTTTCAGGGTGTGTGTGTACCTTCTTATAGTATTGTACGCTTGTAGACTTAAGACATTATTTGACTCAATAATTCATAATCCATTTTTTTTTAAGGATGGAGTTTCAAGCACAAGTTTTGAAAGCCTACTTATTAAATAAACGTTTATGATATCCCGTCATCTGTCAAAAAAAGCAAAACAAAAGATTCAGCCATATGGTACGCCGTAAAAAAGTAACAAAAACCACTAAGTACTTAAGTTTAAGTGCCACCATAAAAGCAACAAAAACGACTAGAACTTAGGTGATCATTTGTTGACCATTTGTTGACCATTAGTCCACTTTGGTCAAGGCCTTTTTGGAAAAACGTGCACTTACAGTTTTGGTGTATGATTGGAGTACCATTCCAATATTCAACTTATTCTAACATTTAATGATCCCGGCAAATGCTGAGATTAGTATTACCTCATCCTCAAATATTTCGGGAATTTCATTAATAACATTTTTACAGAATCGCTTTGGGTGCAGGTTATGTATCTATTGGATTGAGCAAATATTTCAAAGTTAATAGGGGCTATATAAGGTGTACCCCAAACAGTTACATGGTTCATAGTAGTTAGTCGGGTTTGGTCTAATGCTGCGTAAGCCTCGGAGTTTTACTTACATCACCACTCTTTAATTCAGTACTTTCCTATCAATGCTAATATCGTTGATCAAATAATTCTTTAAGAGGCAAGGAGTATAATGTTTCCAAGCGTCTGGCAATTTTTCAGTGCTAAGAACTTATTTAAAGTCTGTTTCTAAAGTTTACGTTAAACATTGCAATTTATTTCTGAATAACCCCCAAAACTAAAAACCATAAGGCTATTTTAACAAATTCAAATGCCTATGTTGATGAAATAAGTCGTAAGAGGGATTTAGTCGCAGCAAGTTCTTAAAAAAATATTGATTAGTTGGCCTTTAAACTCCTTTGTTTGCCAGACTTACGTGAATAACTGTCCAAAGAATACTCAATTCATTTAATTTTTAAGAAAATAAAAGGAGTATCGACAGATACAACAGCTCATCCTTGAGGGCTTTTTATTACAATTGCTTACAATACCGCAATATAAAGAAGCGTAATTGGTACAAAGAAAAGCATGAATGGGGATCATCCCGTTTACTTGAACGACAAAAATCTAGAATGAACAAAATTGGAAAATTAATTTCGAAAATCCCAAACGTAAAAACTGTCGAATGGGTGCAAACTTTCAAAGATAAAAAACGAAGTTTCGAATGAAATCTAGAACACCATTTTTAAAATTAATAAATTTGAATATTTACTAAAACTAACAGTGATTTCCACTGCAAAGAAGGCGCAAGTTGATGAAGCTGCCAAATAGGGCATGACATTGTTCAAACAACGTGCATTAGAAAAACTTTTCTTCAACACAGTCTAGGAGGTTCCAGACACAGTATTAAAGAAGTAATTCCATACTTTTACTTAACAGGTAAGATCTAGATCCCTTAACATATTCTTAAATATGGTCACATAGTTAGTTGAAGAACCAAAACGAAACCACATTGCTACTTGGTTTCTTTTTTCTTGAATCACTTTTACTTGACGGGATTGATCATGTTAAGTGATGTGTAAAATGAAATTCTCTATCAAACGAGTCGACTTTTTTAAGTACCTGAGTATAACATTAGACAGCAAATTTAGCTAGAAGTATCACAAAAGTAATCTGTCACAAGATCTTAATTTCGTTTTAAGGCAGCTGTATTAATTCATAATATTCTGCAGTCAGCTTATCTTAAAATTTGTTTAAAACGGTATATTTAAATCAAAACTGCAATACGGTTTGACTTGTTGGGGTGGTACGCACTCACATGGGGATCTCAAAATAGAGTAGAGTTTAATGCTTCTAAATCTCAATGCTGTCTGCTGTTATTGAAGCAAAGCCAAAACACCCAGCCATTGTTCATCGACGAAACCGAAACGCTTTCCATTCTCAAAATGTGTGTCAATAACAACCTTAGTTGGAATGACCACATGTTCGACGTCGCCAAGAACGCTGCGAAATGCCTGGGTTTTCTTAAAAGATGCAAGAAATATTTCACCCCCTTCTGATTTGGCTATTTTATATAAGGCCTTTATCCGCCCTAAAATGGAATAAAACTCCCATGTCTGGGCTGGTGCTCCTGAAACAACACTACACTGCTCGATAGGATCCAGAAACGCGCGATAAAACTCACAGGTGACAGAAATATTGCAAAGTCTATCGACTCACTGGAACATCGACGCAATGTCTCTTGCTTGTCACTGTTTTACCGTTTTTTTTTTACAAACAGTGTTCCAACGAAATAGCCATTTGCATTCCACCCCTCAAATGATTCAACCGTAATACTCGCCAACGATAGAATGCTCATCAGTTCACCCTTGAGCCGACTTTCGGGCGTACTGTCAAGTTTCGAGGTTCTTTCATAAGCCGTACAACGCGAATGTGGAATGTCCTACCACGACAACTCTTTCCTACGCAATACAACCCACAACTGTTCAAAACAAGAGTGCACCGGTACCTCTCATCCCTTTCCCCTTCTTCTTACTCTTTCCGCTCGTGAGATGCTAAACATTAAAAGGGTAGCCAATCCTTTGTTCGCGAGTACATTATATAAAAAAAAAAGTTTTTCTATCAGTCGGTCTTGTAGCTCTTTTCATTCTATAGCAGCCCCTTTTCGTTTTTTTTATCCTGGCGCTATTTGAACCCGAGATATTGAGAAAAAAGTGTTCGTGGCTCCGGAAAATTGACCGCTTTTCTCGGGCAGCACAGGATTTTCTAGCGAATTTTATTTTTTTAGCAAAGCAAAAAACGAGTTTTTTTTCAGGTGACGATGGTAGGACTTTTATAAGTGGAGGGATTTATAATGATGCGGACATAAAGTGACAACTCTTCCTATGGTTTCCCATAAGAGAAAAGTAGGCAATTTGAGCTTCTTTAGTATTCTCCTTCTTCTCACTGATTGGAAAAATACTTCGACTTCTGTTTGAAAGAGAGAGAAATGGACCAAAGACCGAAACACTGCAGCATTATTATAATTTTTCATAAAATACTTTCGTCCTTGTCTTCCTTGTTTCTTAAGTTTAAAGCTGGTAGTTCCCAGTATTGGTAGCTACACTTATGGGGTTTTGGCAAAAAGGCCACACCCCAATGAAAGCAACGATACGTTCGGTTAGCTTTTTAATTAATGGAAGCATTTTAACTTTTATAAAGTTCTAAAGACATTTTTTGAAAATTGAGGGTAATCGGCTTCAATATTGTATGTTGCACTTAACTAACGATCTCTAAACCGGAATTTAGTCATTGTGCCTCTTGCTCAGGAATCTCATTTTTCGCTCTTCTGTAAGGTAGAGTAAGCTGAGGACGATGACCCGCTTACTCCACCTTTTGATCTAAGATGCGAAGAGCAAAAACCAATTTTCTTGAAAAGCGTTAAGCGCTTTCTTTTTTTATATTCACTTATTTTGGGTAATCTAATGTAAGCTCTAAGAATTTCATGAAATAAAGTTGTATGAAATTAATGAAAATTAAATTGTCTCTACGATTTCTCAAAAGAGAGTAAAGTAGGTGAAGGTAGCAGGATAATTACCTGAACCGAACAATAATTGTGAGCCAAAAACAATTCCGTTCAATATTTCGATAGCTAATATGTACTTCTTTATTGTCATCATAGTTGTCAAAATTTCCTTAACAAGATGGCAAATAAATAAAAAACATAATTGGTTTAATCTAGTATTGAACCCGGGATCTTCCAATTGTCAGTCCTGGTATTTTAACTGCGCTCTTCGATCAACATAACTGGCTTATAGTAGGTCATCAAAATGTATTTAAGATATAACAACGAAGCTCTAGACGAGGCACTTTGGCTTTCGGTACAACTAGGGTTCGATTCTTCTTTCACAATAATAGAGTATGTAAAATTTGATAAAAGAATCAATAAAAATGGCAAGGAAAATATATTTCTTGATTGGTTAAGGGTGTGCACATATTATTTCATAAACTCAACTTTTTAAAGTTTCACCTAAAAATTCTCAGCCAAAATCTCTCAGTACTGTGCATGCAGTTGGAAATAAGTAAAAATACTGTCCTTCCATCCAGCGATAATAAAGCCTAGGCACTAGAAGAAGATAAAAATATTTAAGCATATGAAAACGCAGGGCAAATCAATGCCGGCCAGTAGACCGAAGAAAACGTGTAACCTGCAAGGTCATCAACGAAAGTCAGTTGTAACCTAAGATTTGAAATATACTGGACACACCTAGAAGCAAAGAAGAAATCTACCCACCTTGCAATAATGACCGATTGGAAAGAAGCCTTAATAGAAGGGAAGCTTATTGCATTTGCTTTGAAGAAAAGTGGCATATGGAAATTCCGACAAAGCACCCTGGCGATGGTGTTTTCAATTTAAAAGTGGAAAAAACTTTGCTGTATCATTTCTTGAAAATTAGTTTAAGCTTATTTTAATAAATTCTTACATCCGTCAATAGAAGATAAGGTAAACCTTGAACCTTAAAAACACAGTGAACTAATTCTAGCCAACAAGAGTATAGGAAGTTCGTTTTGAAGCGTTTTTCCTGCCCAGAGAAAATACATACAAATGAATCAGTTTTGATGCTCAGTAATCTGAAAGGCTTTAGATTCATTTAATAAATGTTCATTTGATAAATGTCAAGCACTGATACCAAACGCGTTAAATGCATGTTCTCTTCTGTTCCGGGAACTGGTATACTGAGTTCACTATATCGCAAACACTTCGCCACATAGCTGACAGCACCTCTTTTTGGAAAAGTATGCATTAAAATTGGCTTAAATAATTCTTTAAATGAAAACATAAAGTCCTGGATGTCAAGACCTTGCGTTTTCAATAAAAGAAGGATATTTTTTATGGAGATATTTCAATCCTTTAACACTAGTTAAACCCACGCAAACCTAAGCCTACAAGTGTGTGTAAAATTCATTTTTTTTTACATTTCTCTACTCCCTTAGAAGACAGTGTTGTAGTTGTAGCAAGCCATAAAAATTAGGGATAAACAAGCATTAGGCTCACGTTGATTTATGAACTAACTGTTAGTTGGACAATAAAATCCTGGAGTGTTAAGGACACGCACTCTTAAATATTCAATTAAGACACACGACATAAATTGATATTTATACAATTCAGCTGAGTCCTAAATTTTCTCCCAAAACATCCTCCACCGACTGTAACTCACCTCCATTTCAAAATGGTTGACAATTAAAAAAAT
Source organism: Neoascia interrupta (assembly GCA_947623515.1). Classification (NCBI taxonomy): domain Eukaryota; kingdom Metazoa; phylum Arthropoda; class Insecta; order Diptera; family Syrphidae; genus Neoascia; species Neoascia interrupta. The sequence continues at coordinate 215,228,406 of OX392463.1, read as the reverse complement.
TTGATAAATTTTAAATACCGCACTCAACCGGAGGAAACGCTCGCCTTATTAAATATTAACCGCTCGGTGGGCATTCAAATATTTGCGAGAAAGGCAGTAAACTAAAATTTAGGTTACAATAAAAATCAACATTTGATATCCTTTCGCCATTAAAACGGCCCAAAATTGGGACAGAAATAAACCCTCATAAATTGCGACCGACAAGGGACCCCATGGCGTATACGTAACATTTTTTTTAACAACTGAAACCGAGGAAGAAAAAAGCGAACCAACAAAACCCGAAATTATACCATCAGACATTGACAACGCCTGATTTCAATTTATTACCTGTAATAATGACCTCTCATAAAAGGATAATATCACGAAACGACTTTTATATCAACACAAAGTGTTGGCGGGACGATGCACGACGCTAGGAGTGGTTCATGAATATCCGTTTTCAAAAATAAACGCGGCAAATTGATTTTATTTTTTTCCTACATGACCTTCAGGCGAGAAAAATCACCATTAAGGATTAAACAAAAGGAGAAAAAAAAACACTCATGCTAAGTACCAACCTAATCAAATGCTTATCCATACATGTATATCATCTCATACTGAAGTGATGTATATCCTTTATCCAGGGGTAAAAAAAAAGTTATTTAGATGCCAGTGAGATAAAGGCAAACAGCCTATATGAATTACAAAGGACAATCAATTTGCGAATCCATTAGGGTCTTTGTATCGACGTATTACTACTCAATTACATAAGTGCACTGCCGGCTAGGAAACACCACACACACGCACTCACACGAAACGATCGGTAACCACGACAGTCACGACGATACACACGACAATCAACTCAGATGTGAAAGGACCCACCGCACATCTTTTGTTGTTGAATTTTTCTCTTTTATATTTTCGTAAATCCTTTCTGAAAAGTTTACCGCCGCTGCATTTACTTATCCTGCGGTTTTCTTTTAATGAATTCAGTGAAACAGAACTTGCACGTATATACACACACGTTGTGCACTGCTCACTGTGCCTATCGTATATCCTTTTTCACTCTTCACGCGCGCAATTTCTATTTTCTTTTTTATTTTTGTATTATTTGGTTGTCGCTCTCGCTTCTTTATTTGTCGTGTGGTGTTTCTGTGTTTATTCGCTTCGCACTTTCTTAAAGCTCACAGGATATTTTGTTACATATACAACGCTGATGTAGCTGCTGGCGATGACGAAAATTACTGTGTTGATGGTCTAACTAGGGAGTGGATGGAGAGATGCTGATGACGGTGAACTTTGTTGTTTCCTCTCGCGTGTGAAGTATCCTTTTTTCCTGCGAATTTCACTCTAACACACATTTAGCACGGGCGGACTTACAGTGCGGATCACTTTGAATAAATTAAAGCACGGGTTTGAAGGACTCAAAACTTAATTGGATTTCGGTTATGGATTTTTGCATTTGCACGAAATGCATTGAATTCTATTTTAAGGACACACACTGCTGATTTAATTCACTTTCAAACATTTATAGCTGGTATACTTTTCCCAAGGAAAGAATTTCTTTTTGGTCCTGGAGGCGGATAGGGGAGCTTTTTTGGGATGTTTTGCTATTGCCAGCCCAGAATGGACCACTTGTTCAAGTCATCAACTCTTGGACGTGGGTGCTTAATAGCTCGGTTATCCTTGAAGCCCTGAAATATTTAGCAAGCCAAAGAACTCGCCCGTTAAATTGAAGACCGCTACAAAAATGCCATTCACAATGAGAACGTTTTCAAATAATAGACTGGAATCAGATAGTTTTATTTTTTTCCTTACAGGCGATTCACCTCGCTCCACACAAAACAAAAGGATATAGAATGAAGAATGAGAGGAGAGGAGTTCCAACAACACACAACTGGGAAGCTTTGGAGTTTCCCAACCGAATGAGCATCGCGATGCATGTGTCAGAGCCAGCCAACTGTGCGAGAGCTTTGCCTTCCATGTTTTCGCAGCACATCTCTCCGCAGAGAGCGCGAGAGCTAGAGAACGATGGCTGTTTGGAAAATTCCACATGCTTGAGCATTCCTCGCACAAAATCACTGCTTTCTGGTGGAAGGGGTGTTGTTCTTCACAGAAGCAAACTTTTGCTTAAAGCAGTTTTTTCCGAATACTATAATCTCGAAATTGGGTTGAAAAAAGTGGATCTCTATTGCTGGGAGTTCCAGCAGCAGATAAGCGCTCATGCGCTGGAATTTCTTTTAAATTTTTCTCCGAGTGTATGTCAGTGTAACACTGGAAAAATCCACCCCATTCTCGATGAAGGGGTTTTCTTTCAGTTGTTGTCTTCGCAAGGGTAGAGTTGCCTTTGTATTGAAATAGTTTCGTTCGAATAATAAAGGTGTGGAGACTTTCAAACTCGAGAGCTAAACATGGGCCGGGAAGTAGTGCATGGATCCAGATAACTGGATCAGGTTACCATTTGGAATGCAACAGAAATATATGTGCTCTTTGATTTGATGAGTACAGCAAAAAAGGACTTCCTTCTCAGATGACAACTTCTGGACCGTTTGATTCATTTAGCTTTTCAATTTTCGACAACAACACAGTTTGAGTATCGCAAGAGTTCATTGGACTTGACGGAATAGTGATATGAGCTTTTGCCAAAGCAAGTTGCAAGGATATGGCAATTGTTGGAGATGCATTCCGAGAGTATTATTTCATTGTCATCATTTTATAGTCGCATTAAATAAAAATAATTGTTTAAGTTTTGTTCCCGTCTTAGATTTAGGGGGGATCTTTATCGATTATAAAAAGATTATTTTGGCAAGGACCCCATAAAAATAGGTACATGACTCAGCTTTTTCTATGAATGCCAATAGGAGTTTGTTATCGAAATAAATGTTGATAGGTGCTGACGCTTACATAATAATTTGTGACTGAAATCTGACAACGGACGAAAAAAAATTGTCTGCACGTGATTCTAAGAACATGTTACATCGATGGAATCTAATGAAATAGGGATAAGGCTTTTCGCACCTGAGGCAACAAGTGACCACATAATATAATAGATGAGGTTCGCTTTTGAGAAATGAGTTTGCTTCAAATTTGGTCGATGTAAAATAAGAGGCCCAGAACTTAATAAGTCAACTAATGTGTTTTTCAAAGCGCATCTATGAAACCACTTACTATTTCAAAAGTGCTATACGTTTTTTCTTTTTAGTTTTTAAATATGGACTACGTCCGTTATTTTTTCTCGAATTTTCACCTATTACCTACCCTTTCGAAAATACAGGGAAGAACATACGTTTTGTGGACCTTTTCTACGATTCTTAAAAACTAAACTAGTCCTTAAGGGCTTGAAAACTGAATTTTTAGTCAAATGTGCCATGTCACATCCGTCCATCCGTCTGCTGGTAGTTTTTAGGCCCTAAGTTTTGAGCTTAAAACTTAAAACTTAATATCTGTTCTTCCTAGGTCCCGAAGCAGTACAAGTGTAAAAATTTCTGAAAATCCGCCCACTGACTGGTGCGCTGTACTTCTTCTTCTTTCCTTTAGGCCCCAGGTTATGACTTGAAATGATGTATCATAACCCTCCCACTCTACTGCATTCCTAATGGTCCTCTTGTGAGTTACGCCGATTTGACCCCATAATATACCGGCAGGCCATCCGGTTTTGGATCTTTCGTCATTGAGGCCAAATAAATGCTGTTGTCGTCGCATTTGTGTGATCCTTGAATGCTTAGGCCTTTTTCTCTCTCGCAATAACGCCGGAATTTCGATTGACATTGCCTCCTTTGATATTGGTAATACTAACTGAGCCGTGCTCCATTTTCCTGAAGATAGGTTTTTTTTAAATGGAGGCTTTCTTGGATCATCGTACTTCTTCATCGTATACTTCTTCTTCAGAATCTTTAGCTGAGGTTCCGTTAATTTTCTCTCATATTTCTTATACGCTGTCCAACATTGTGAACCATTGTGTAAGCGCCGGTCACACAACTGCGGTGTAGAGCCTTTCTATCAGCTTAGAGGGCAATTTTCGGTCACAGAAGATGGTGGAGTTCCCTCAACACTTCAGCCAACCTACGCTTACGCGATGACTGATGTCGTCATGATGACTGATGTCGTCATGATGACTGATGTCGTCATGATGACTGATGTCGTCATAATGTCTGATGTCGTCATGATGACTGATGTCGTCATGATGACTGATGTCGTCATTTGCTAGGATTTTGATCATAGATCCCAGAACTTTTCACACTCGGGAAGCACATTTAAATTCAATTTAATGTCTATAATTGGCTCGGACGTGTCAAACAATGGGCAGCACAGGTACTCTGTTTTCTTTTGGCTAAAAAGATACCCATTCCCCTCCAAAACATCCACCCATATGGAAGCACTTTGTATATATCAAGTGCTCGCTACAGGGATCGATGATCTCACTTACGACGGCCTCATCGTCAGCGAAAAATAACTGATGTACTTTCGGGTTAATCAGTTTTGCTTCAAGCAGACAATCAAGAACTACAATGAAAAGCAAATGACTTAGGGCGCTTCCCGGGTGTACTCCCAATTTAATTGAGAACTCGTCAGTGACTCCGGAAGGACATCTTACTCTTATCTTTGCTCCATCCTACAAAATACCGTGATCGTCCGCACATAGGCGTCTGGAAATCCTCGTTTTCTTAGAGCCACTTATGTCAGATCTCGTGGTGGTTTATTGTGTTTGGCGTGTCAAAAAAAGCGAAAAAATCTCCCAAGTGGGCGTGGTCATATTTTAATTACATTTTTATAAAAGCAGGCTAGTGTTATTCAATATATTTTAAGCTTTAAATCCAAAAAACTTGCACTATACATATCTAAGTATACTATCAACTTAAATGAATAAATTTTTGCCACGCCCACTTTTAGGGGCGTTTCTAAGCATTAACCAAGTTTTTTATATAAAAATGCAATAAACACGTGTTTATCATCTGATAAAAAAACTGGACAAAACATACGATGAATAGGTTGATGCCACGCCCCTTCTTAAAGAAGGAAATTTTCAACTGATGAATCCTAAATACAATTAACGTTACAAGAAACTAACATATAAAAAACAAGATTTATGACGCAATTCGAAGCTTGACAGTGGTGAAATGAAATGGGGTAGCCAACGATTCACCCAAGCGGATTGTAACCCGCCCACTAGTTTTTATTTAAAACACTTATTTAGTGAAAGTATATTTGAACGATAATTTCAGAATTTCTATTTTATTTTATTATTTTTTTTGATACGATATCGCGCTTCTTAGTATCAAATCGGAAGCGAATCAGTTCGACATGAGCAAAAACCAACTTTTCGTTGCCATGCATGCTGTGTGTCTTGGTGCGTTTTGTATTCTGCACATACTTTTTTGGAATTCCTTGAAAACGGTATTTTAAGAAGAGGGATCCCGAGACACTCACAGCAGGATAATATGTATATTTATTTGGAATCATAATTTGAAAGTCACAACGAGTCCCAAAATAAGACCCCAAATTTTTTGAGAACCAAAAAATGTAAGAACCGGAAAACCAAAAATAGCGAAGATTAAAAATCTACAATCCCGAAAATAAGATATCATGAAATCGGCAAAAGCCAAACGAAGTTCGCCAGGCCAGATGTTTGATAAAACAAAATTAAAAGCAATTAAGTATAAGTGCAATAATTCGTCTGCAAAGACTTTCTAGATACCCTACCTTATTTACATTTTAACACGAAATACATTGTGGCCCTGCCTCCAAAAATAGTTGTTGACTAAGAATAAAATCTAAAGAGGAAACAACAGTCTTTTTCGAAAAAAATGAACGGAGCTAAAAACTTTGTAATTTAAAGGATGCCAATATCGGTAATATAAGTAATATAGTTTTTTCCGTTTTAGAACGAATTTTCAGAAATATTAGAAATATAAAAGTGGCCTGTTTGCCTTGTCTAACTTGGCCAAAGGTCCTTTTAAAGAAAAATCAATTTGAGGTTGCCTTTGACGGAATTAAAATTTGTCTGTGCAACATTTAAGACCAAACTGGTGTGCCAAGCTTAAGCTCTCTATCTCAAGTTTCAAGAGTTGACAACTTCACATTTACTGACGATGAGTGGACATGGCGTAATCAATTCACGTAATGTCGGATAAACGACAGCAGTTTTTTACTGAAGCTGGATCTCTGTGCATCTTTTTATGGCCCTACAACAAAGCCTTTTTCTTCTTTACCGAAATGTTTCCCCGTTTTTCGAGTTCCGTTTTGCAGCGTACGGTGTCTTTACATCGGTGCAATTAAATAAAAAGTCATTCGTCGTAGCCCACGCTGGCAAATAAGTTAAACACATGAAGAGACTTAGCTCATAAAACTAATGAGCCCTTAGGGCAAGAAATATAAAAATATAAGTTCCGATAAAATACCTATCTCTGCGAGAGTATTCTCCAGAGATTCCACGAATAGTAACCAGCAATGATATCCCCTGAGACACACTATAGGTACTGGGGCTGGGATTTAAGTGCGGTTGGCCCCACAAAGTTCGTAGCCCAGAAAATTAAAACCATCCCCAAATTTCAAATTCAAATTGGCAATTATGAATTTTTTATCGATGCCCAAATCAAATTTGCGCTTTCACCCTATCCTTCATTCAAAAAAATGAACTTTTACGAGCAAATTTCATAAATACTCCACAGTCTGTAATTTTGTTAAGGGTGGTTTTCCCAGTCAATCTCCTTCTTGTTGAAGAAGTCAAGAGAAGAAAAAATAATCGTTTTAGTTACCCACGAAACCGCATCAATAAAGTTTCATTTTATTAACGTCCCACCGACCACATATTTCAACCACACTCCTCAAAACCGACCGCACCTGCACTCAATCGCTTCAAAATCATTTAAAATTCCGTAAGCAAAAGACGAGGAGTGCCCCGTCCATGTCCGAAATCTGGCATACCCCAAATGAAAGCGTCCTGCCTCGTCGTATATCTCATCTTGAGCACATGACATAGTGTGGCTGTGGCCCGTACAACAATAATACGTTCAGGCGGAACCCAACTCAGAGAAATAATGTCGTAGTCCTTCGTTTTTGGGGTAGGGCAGGCAGGACCCGCGTTCCACCATTCCCATGGTTCGCTTAAGTAAAAGAACCAGTGCACAGCTCGACAGCAGGGATGAAGAGCGCATCAAATATCCATTGCTTTTACAATTTTTACTCCATCGTCGGACTAACTTACATATACATACGTCTCCCTTCTAAGGGGGTGTGTGTGTTGTATGTGGTTGCTGACCTACTTGCATGCACAGCCTGGTTATTAATACTGTGTCGTGGTGGCGGATAAAATGAATAGAACGAGAGCATTCCCTGGGATCGTTTGATTACCCCACTTACGACTGGCATCCACCACGACTATACCACCCCATCCTGATGGTTGGGATTGGGACAGTACGGGCACTCATTTCGATTCGGGTTGTTTGAGTAAGAAGATACGTAAGCAGATGTGTAACGTCCACCTTTACTCTGAATCCGCAAACAAAAAAAAAACTATAAATAAAATATAAGGCACTCATGAATTCATCAAAAGTAGATGACCTCATTTCCTGCTCAGGGGCATTGAAGCCACCGGGCGCAGACATCCAGGACTCTAAACAATTGTTTAAAAATAATAGTCCTTCGTTATGGCGTAGCACACCCTACACACTGTTGTCATTAATAATGATGTCAAAATTAAATTCTTTTTTCATTTTTTTTTTATCTATTGAATCCCAAATTAATTCCAAATAATGAAAACGGGATGCAATACCGACAAACTCGTGGTAGTGCGAGCATGGAAGGAAAGCTTTCTCCTTCCAGATGTGGTGGAAAACCAAAAGCTTCTAATTGTGGTACAATGCTCTCTGTTGGGTGCGATAGAGAGGATATGGTGTCACTTCCAATTTGGAAGACACTAAAGCAAATATATTATTATAAGGACAATAGATGGGACACCAAACGCGCTCACGCAGCCACCCTCGGTTTCGCCCAACACCTGAACACAATGGCTTCATGAATGCATCTGATATTAAATACAGGTCGAGGTCGTTCATTTGCTTTTATGCTCAACTGGACGAAAGTGATTTCGGTATAAACATTTTAAGGGAGTTGCTGGCTTTGAGATATGGTCAGATGGATAGTTTCATAAACGAGGGATTTCAAGTGAATTCCCTTATCGCCTGCAGCAAGTGATACATCTCAAATTGAATGAGGGCCAGAGCAAAAGGGGGTATTTTTAGAGTTTTCCGACTTCAATAGTTTGGTTTGTCAAAATAAGGGATGTATATATCTGTACATGCTTTTAGGGTAGCTACACAAGAAAATGCATCAAATGGAACAATACAATATGGAGCCAGGCGTGGCTCTAGTGGAAGAGAGTAATTTATTTATTGAGGCTTTTAACGCAGAATGATTTTTCAAATTCAACGTACATTTTAGTTTGGACGTGGTTAAGAAAGATAGTGTTAGAGGATAATTTTAAGATCCTTAGAGAACTGGCTTTTTGGAAACTATAAGCTTTAAATAAATTATTCTTCTACAAAATTCTGGAGAGTGGGTAGCTTCCATAGGGAAAAATTCTATACACAATCCGGTTAGAAGGTTTTTAATGTAGTCGGTTTTTAACAGTCCCGATATCGGCCTTATTTAATTCCTTACACATAACTAAACCCTTGCTATTATTATCAGCTTATGAAGTTCTTTTAATTGGAAAAACCCGTCAAGCATGAAGACATACGCGGAGCAGTCCGTCGACTTTTTATACCCGACCGAGGGTATATTAATTTTAATGCATAGTTTGTTACACAGTGAAATATTCACCGTAGACCCCCAAGACCTTTTAGAGATATGATCGAGACCGACAGGTGAGTCGATTAAGCCATGTCCGTCCGTGTGCAGTTTTGAAGTCTTTAAAGTTGAGCTAGGAAGCTGTAACTTGCAGCGTTCTTTGGATCTCATTTTGTACAGACAAAGTATGAAAATTGAGAAGATCCGCCCACAGCCATGCCCACAATTGACTTGAATGTCAGACGACATCAAATTTACATATTATTTCAAAATGCCTTTTGGTCAAGATAGACAAAACTTATGAACTCAAATTTTTTTGGAGAGTTATATCGCCTATTTGCCTTTAAGTAGACAAAAATTGGACCGCCCACCCTATCGACCATGCCCACTTTTAACATCTTAAATCTCTGAAAACCTGATTTCGAGCGAAATTCATTCTAAGTCGGAAAAAAATTCTATGACAAATATAAAAGATATTACCATTTGCTAAGCTCATTGCATACAAATTATTGAGCTCCGCCCACTTTCAGGAGACGTTTTTGGAAACAAACTGTTTTTTAAGTAGGTATTAATACTCGCTTTTAACGCATTTTCTCATGATTCAAACGAAATTAGAGTTAATTGATTTTTACGCCCTTTTGGGGGGCGTGGCCAATACAAATAATTGACATTCAGTATAAGAAACAGACCAAACAAATTGTAAATTTGGTGTTAACGGGTAAAAAGGGGCGGGTATTTAGAAGTTCATTACAGACGAACTCTTACACTTACACACTTGTTTTAAGGTTAAGCTAATCTTTATTGCGCAGTTTGGGTAAAATTGTATTTGCTTATTACAATTTCTGGATAAATTTTACATTCTGTTGTATACTTTTTCGTATTTCTGGATATAATTTACATTCTGCTGTTTACTTTTTTCGTAGTGTAGTCTATTGTTCTTATAGTGGGTGACTTTTTAGGTGACGACGTAAAACTTTAGATTTAATTTTTTTTATATTTTTTTCTAAAAAAAACTATCACAGCTAAGCTTATTGTTATAATTAAGCCCTATTCCTCAGGAATGGAGTATATAAAGTTTGATACAGAGCAAAATGTAACGATAGACCCCGAAGCGCCATGTGCTCTCGTCCGTCTGTCCGTCCGTATGTCACCAATTTTTGGGCCTCAAATTTTGAGCTAGAATTTCTGTACGTAGGCTCTCTGTCACCCTAAGCAATACAAGTGTTTAGATTTTGAAAATCTGCCCACAGACGCCCATAATAGGTCTAACCTACCTCCAGTGCATTCAAAACTGAAAGACGTCGTGAAAAGCTGAAATTTGACGTTCAAGACACGTTATAAGACATAAAAAGTAAAAACGAAACCGGCAGACCGCCCCTAGTGGGTGTGGCATCGATTTAAAGAACAAAAATTCCAAAGACATTTTATACAATATTTTTGTCCAAATCGAAAAATTTTTACTTAGTATTATATTGTGTAGAAAATACTTGGTTCCACATTTGGTTCATATAAAGTTTTTAGCCACGCCCAGATTTATAGGCAGAATTAAAAAAAAACCTATAATTTTCCAGGATTATGGATTTCGACAGCTTTTTAGCTTTACTAAGGAAATAATAAGAAATAAAATTTAGCACATAAAGTACACCGGACACTTTCGAAGATTTCTTTCACACAATGTTTTCGACCACGCCCATCTTTAGAGATCAATTTCACAAAAAATTGAATTTTTGCGTACATTTTAGCCTCAAACTTAGATATTTCTATGCTAATATTGATTTTGGTTTAAAGCACTTCGACTTGCCACGGCCCTTTTCAAAAATAAATTAAACAAAAACTTATAAAATAAATTAATTAAAAATTTTTAATTCATGCATCATGTTAAATAGATAAAAAATTAACATTTTTTATCTATTCAAAATGATGCATGAATGGCACGGGACGGGGATGGAAAACGAGAAAATATACGAATGGAAAGGTGATAGAAATGGAGAGGACAGTAGGAATAGGAATACGGTTTACCGCGGTCCGATACAAACGGGGATGGAAAATGTAGGAAACTTGGCCTTTTTTACAATTTTTAAAATTCAAATTCACCTCATAGCTCATAGACTAGAAATCTTTTAAATATCACTTTCAAAAATATTTTTAGGTTTTTGCGTAAACGGTAAGACAAGAATAGAGTGGCGCAACAGCTCGAGGTGAACCAGGGCCGACTTCTCAACAATGTATGCTGGTGTGTTGATTTCTTTTACATACAAAGGGACCTACAATTTTTTGCCGAATCCGAACGACAGCTTGAGAAGTTTTTGAAGACAATGGATACTCTCGGAGGGCTTGTCAAACCCTCGCGGAGGTGGGGACCGTGAAAAAGAACAAGTCTTTTTTTTTTCAGGTGACAATGGCAGGATTCGAACCCAGGCCTACGGCGTAGTAAGCACACACACTAACCACTACGCCACGGCACCCCACGGTAAGACAAGCCCCATTTTTATTTTCGTTTTTCAAACAGGCTTAAAAAATTTTAGGTTAGAAATGGCAGTTAAAAAAAATTTTCGGCGCAGTTTGCTTAATTTTTATACGCTTTTACTCTAACGAAATCTGAAAAGGATTGCTGTTACAGCTAAGATATAAGAAGATTTAAAAAAAATTGCTTTTGAAATACTTTTATGTTTTTAAGTTAAATACAAGAAGATTTTGAAACTTCAAAATTTGCTTCATTTTACCTTAAAATTATGGATCATTTCTGATACGTGCTGATACGTGTGGTTTTTTCGATATGATTTGTCAAAACAAGACCGGAGAGAAGGGAACTCACGATTTTTTTAATTGCGTTAAAACTGTATTTAAATACTTTTCTAAAAAACTTGAGCACTTTGATTTATTTTAAGTCTTTTTTAACCGTTTATACGGTGCGTCAAATCCTAGCATTTTGACGTGTGCGTTAGACTTCGCCAGGGCTATGTTCTATTGCTTCTTCTTTTCATAGCATAATTATATGGTGAGCCGTAGTCTTGGTGAGAAATCTTTCGAAAGGGCTGGTGTCAGGACAAGCCATCTCCTTTATGCAAATAATTTAGCTGTCCTGGCATCGTCCAAGGCGGAACTTCAGCAAACACTGGATGGGTTTGCGGCCATATGTGGCCAAGCTGGGATAAACGTGAGCAAATCTGTTATGAAGTTATGGTTGTTTCCCAAGCTTCTGTGTAGTGTAACCTGCACATTAATGGAGTCCCATTGAAACAGGTAGAGAAGTTTAAGTGTCTCAGGGTCTTTTTCACAAGAGATGGAAGAATTGATTCTGAGTTATCCTGTAGGATTGGCCAAGCTCGAGCAATAGTAAAGGAACTGCGCCAGCCGGTCATCAGGAAGGCTGAGCTTGGAGTGAAAGCAAAGATCTCAGTTTTTAATTCAGTGGTCGTTCCAACCCTCTTCTATGGTCATGAAAATGGGTAATGACTGTAAAAATTAGACTGCGGGTACAAGCTGCCGAAATAAGACTTGAGGTGTGTATATAATATCCCTACTCTTAGGGATAGAGTGAGAAACGTCAGTATTCCGTGGGAATCTTAATGTAGAGCAGTTACTTCTCCGAGTGTAGCGATCAATTCTTCGATGGTTTGGAATCATTGTTCGCGCTCCCGAGTGCGTCGCCCACCTGGTAGACCAAGAGACAGGTGGTGGAATCAGGTGAAAAATAGCTCCAAGACCCGTCTGGGGTTCGCGCCTGTGTCTCTTGCTTTGGTAGCGGAAGATCGGAAACGATGGATGGACCATTTAACAGCCCTCGCTCCGCGACCCTTCTAAGAATAAGCGGTCACCGAAAATGATGATGATGACGACTATACGGTGTGTTCAATGTTGGCTTTTTGCACCAAGCAGTTCAAAAGTTATGGCCTCAAACACTTTGAAAATCTACTCTCAACTCTTCATTAATTAATAACTTTTTAATATTTTGAAAAATTTGATTTTTTCATTAAAGTTCAGAGCCTACTAAACTTAATTTTCGCTTTTCTTGTTCTTACCTGCTTACCTTCTTTAAAAAGTATTAAAAAACATTTAACCTATTTTCCCATGAAACTTTAAACTGTAATAAAATCGTTATTTGTGCTTAAAAAAAATGCCCACGTTGGATACTTTGAGTATTTGCGTATAAAGGCACGGCAAATTTAGCTTTTCTACGATGCAATTATAACGAAATTGAACGGACGGACGGAAAACGTAGCGATACCACTAGAGTTTCCTTTTACATTTTTGGACGGACCGTTCTTGACAACGCATAGGAACTCAAATTTTGGTGCGGAGAAATTTGGAAAAAAAAAATGTTTAAATCAAAAATTGGACGCCCACACCATCGTCCATGCCCACTTTTAACATAGATCTTTAATAACCCGATTTCTCAGGAAACGCACTCCATCGAAAAGAAAATGTTATGGCAAATGTTAAAGATCTTACTACTTGCTGAGTTTGTTTTATACAAAGTTTTGTGTTCCGCCTACTCTGAGAGGGCGTTTTTAGGAAAAAATTGTTTTTTTCTTCAGAATTTTTTTTTTGCTTTTAACGTTTATCTAATAATCTTAAAGAAAGAAACATAAATTGGTTTTAATTTGCAGCCCACGCCCATTTTTGGGGGCTTCACGTAATCTAAGACGAGCATCAACGAAAATATGTCGTGTAATCCTGCCGACATTTAGGCATTTAACAAGAAATAAATCCTTAATACGAAAACTTTTTAAGCGCTTCGCTCTTACAATCTTAGATAACTTATCCCATTTTTTTTTGTTTAGAATTCATTCTAAAAAAGTCTTATAGAAAAATACCATCGTCTTAAAACATAAGTTAATATGTATATCGTTATTGATAACTTAAATTCTACCACATACCTCAGAAGATGTTAAGTAGCACAGCCTGGAGTCGGTGCTATCAATCGAAGCCTGTTGAACAATACCGTAGCGTGATTCACGATCACTCAAATAGTCAGAGCGTAGGCTATCTTGGCGAATAAATTCAGCCCTGTAATATAAAAATAAAATAAATTTGTCACTTAGAAATTGCGCTAAATTTTTTGAATTTAAAATATAGACCTTTGCTCTAAGGAATCAGCACGTGCACTCTTGTAGCCTGAATCATTCAAACTGCTATCCTGACGCAGTGACGGCAGAGAATCCCACGGTGAGCGCTTGTGACCGGTTCCAGTTGATTGTGCCGGCATCAAACCCTGACCAGATCCAGAGCCCATTGTGGAACTTCCCGAACGCCAGCCATCAGAATGACGAAACCATTGAGCGCGAGCCGATTCCCCAATGCAAGAGGCGCAACGGGAATTCGAAAAACTTTGCGCACAAAAATTGTTTTTTTTTATTTTGTTATAAACAATTCATTTAAATCTAAAACTACAAAAAACTTTAAATTTTGTAAAGCTCACCTAGAGTTGTGATCACTCAAGTAGCCACGATCGCGTTCACGTTCCCTTTCACGTTCTCTGATCAGCTCGTTGCGATCGCTGTAGTACCCATCACGTTCACGATCACGATCCTTTTCACGAGTTGAAAGTGGTCGATGTGGGGGTAATGGCAATGTGGATGACTTGGCACTGGCTACTGACCCTTAATGAAAGCGGAAGAGAATTTCAAACACACTTAAAGTTGAGCTTGCATAAATATTTTTTTTGTAAAAAACTCTGTATTTAAAATGCCAATATTATAGCAATGCAAAATGCAAATGCATATCAATTTGATTAAATAAGAAATTTAGATAAATAACAAAATAAAGATTAACCAGATTAATTTGTCAAACTTGCAGGACTAATGATCGAAATAATTTTGAGTTTAGTTTTTATGTATGAAAAGCAATCTACTTACGACGTCTCAATGGGTATGGGCTACGTTGGGTTGATCCTGGTAAACTCTCAGCAAATTCTAATGTTATTTTTGCGATTGTATGATTGGATTTTTTGTTTTATTGTTTTATAATTGTTCAAGCAGAGTTTAGGTATTATGTGCAAGAAAATACATGTATTAGTTGATTAATGAAATAGCAAAACTATGAATTTAAGGTTAACAAATTTCTACAATAAAAGAAATAAGAAATAGGACAAGGGGTGTTAAATAGGTTTTAGGAGAAGTAATTGTTTTCAAAATAAGGATGCATTCCCGATTAAGCACTTTATATACAAGGAGAATTATGGTGCCTTAGAAAAAAATTTATTGGGAACGTAAATTCGTAACCCACCTACTCAGGCTATAATTGAGCATTTTTATAGCCGGTCTTAACAAAACAAACTCTTTTGTGGCTACATGTAAATGCTAGGAAGTTTCATTAACCTACAAATATAATATGGACGTCTACAGACCGAAATGAAATATTTTCAAACTTATAGGGTGTTTCCACAGTACATAATACGATGAAAAATCAATAGTTTATCCCAAAGTGTTTCCACCGAAATAGAGGACATTAACTTGACGTATGCTTACTCGTTTCTCACATTTCTCAATGACATTACGTCATCTGCGCATCTCCTTTTAAACGTGAACTTTCTTATCTGTCGGGCAACTCAGATTCAGAAATAATTAAATTAATTTTTAATTGCCAGCGCTTTTTTCGCGATTTTCGTCACTTAATCTACGCAACGAAATAACTCAAAAAAAGAAAATCAAAACGTCAGATCAATAGATTTTAAGGTTTTGTTTTTTGTGACACCTGTTGTAAATTACGCGATTAATTTTTAATCTCGTCGTGAAGTCATTAATATTCGTATGGTAAATCACGTGATTTAGAGGGGATTTAAGGATGATATGCCTTAATCGCGGATTAGTGTCCGGTGGAAATACCCTTTCAAACTGCAAGAGAAAGCTTAACTGCTATTGTTATACCCTACCCAGGGTATATTAATTTTAATGGATAGTTTACAACACACTGAAATAATCAACGTTGACATGATTATGCACGTTTTTTACACATGCACGTTTTTTTAATTTCATCAGCATCCATTTATTAAAAAAAAAAACAATTTTTTTTACCAATTTCGACCAATATGAGCCACAGCTTTGCGCGCTTTAAAATAATAAATTATTTTTTTTAATATCTCACACCCAGCTTCTTTGATTCCATCCCAAGTAACACACCGTTACGTTGACAGTACCACATAATATAACCTTAGGTTCTTGAAGTAGGTTTTAAACGAGTAATGGAGCCCCTTACAAATCCTCTATGAGAGCGATTTGACCCTTTATAGAACTTAATTTTGGGGACAAAAACAGTTCTACTTGAAACTTTTATAGAACTTATTTGACAACCAATACATTTTTATTTAAAATAATGAGTATAAAACGCATTTATATATATAGAGTGGCGCAACAGCTCGAGGTGAACCAGGGCCAACTTCTCAACAATGTATGCTGGTGTGTTAATTTCTTTACATACAAGGGGACCTACAATTTTTTGCCGATTCCGAACGGCACTTTGAGAAGTTTTTCAAGACAAATGATACTCTCGGAGCGCTTTTCAGACTCTCGCGGAGGTGGGGACCGTGAAAAAGAACAAGTTTTTTTTTTTCAGGTGACGATGGCAGGATTTGAACCCAGACCTCCGGCGTAGTAAGCACACACACTAACCACTACGCCACGGCACCCCACAAAACGCATTTAATCAACAGAAAACAAGGTGCGCATTAAATTTCTTCGAATGATTTATTAAAATAGGTCTAAAATATACAATCCGAGAGTATTAATTGTCTTGAAAAACTTCTCAATGTGCCGTTCGGATTCGGCAAAAAATTGTAGGTCCCCTTGTATGTAAAGAAATTAACACACCAGCATACATTGTTGAGAAGTTGGCCCTGGTTCACCTCGAGCTGTTGCGCCACTCTATTTATTTATTTTTTATTTAAAATATACAATGCGCTTCTTGAAATAATAAATATAACATTAAATAAAGAATGCTAGGTTTTATGTAAAGCACCATTATAGCACTTGCAGTGTTTTGCGTTACCTTTTAGAAACTTTGAGCTCTATGTAGCACGGCTTAGCTTCATGTCGAACTATTATAAGATTTTGTGTTTGTCGTCAAACATGGCGCTTATTCATTTAGGGTTACCATCACTCTCTTTTCTTTTATGCTACAAGTTGGTTTCTGTTCCCTAATATAGGTTGTTTAGCTATTTGTAATTATTGGCACGGCAGTCGTTAATTGAAAAGTGTTTTTTTACTGGATGTTTTATTTTTATCCATACAGTATACCTTGAAACCCCGATGAGGACTCCTTTTAAGTCAGCATGTCAGTGAGTGGACAAAATCCTTGAACTGCTGGACCAAGAAAGCCCAAATATAGCTTATTTGACCGACTAGACAATAGAAAAAATAGCAAAAGAGGATTCTCTAGAATTCTCTAGAAATGAAATTTTTGCGTGATAACAAATTTAAAGGAGAAAAATGCATATCATTCTGTTAAGAATGTAAAGTTCTTATATAAATTTTTTGCTTAAAATATTCTCACAATAATTTCTGTCAATTACATTGGTTTCTTCTGTATGACATCTGGTATACCCCAAGTGCTAAGAGTGCAAAGTAGTACTTCGGATGTGTCAAACCGTGTAGTGTTATAAAATAGGTGCTGAAAACGTCTATAGAACCTGTGCTATAAAACCTAAGTCCTCAATACTTATAGACCTATAACTTCAGTGCTGGGAACGTTTATAGTACCACGTTTACGAAACTAATGGTACTAGCACTTTTAGTTTTTAATTATGGTTCTGTAAGCGTATCTATAACTATTTTTATATGTAAATAAACTGAGCATCAATGGAACAATTAAGGAACATTTCAAAACCATAAGTGCTACTGAAGAGCATTTTGAGTGTGTTATAAGTCCAATATACAAAAACTATAAGCATTGATTTATAGTTCCACAGTGTGCTACTTTGCATTTCATAACCTCCCGCCTTATTGAAAAAGGAAAGCCAACACTTTGGGTCAAATGCGGTCAGTTCTAACTCCTAAGGAAATCTCTAAGCAAACAAAAGATAAGTTCGGTTCAGAAAGGATTGGATTTTATTCACTCGAATGACCAAAGATGAGACCTAAATGTAGAGACAAAGTCAAGTTTTTCTAAATGACACAAAATAATTATTGAAATATCACTTTCCGTGCCAGGTAGTTAGAACTCGAAGTATAGTTTAAATGAGGAAAAGATATCTCTTTGTCGATAATTAAAGCTGGTTGACACGAAAATGTAGTCTAAGCTACGTTGACCATAGCCGAACTTAGCGCACAGCTCAATAATTGCAACATAATAAGCCCTCTTCTCCTCTTCAGCTTGCTGAGATTTTGACTGCTTGTGGGTCATTGAAATTCGAATTTATGGCAACGAATTCAGTCGCAGCTGTGTTTAATAAGGAATCGGCCTTTCCTATTTTGGTTCTTATCTGAAATTCGAGGAATTTAAAGATATTGCCAGTTCAAATTTCTAGAAAATCTGAAACTTTGACCGAAAATCAAAATAGTTTCGGGACAGGACAGGTTTTCTCACAATAGAGTTTCAGAAAACATTGGAAATTTTCATAAAAATTAAAGGCTCAACTGTCAGCATTATTCTAACACTCAACTCAAGAAAATTTCAAACATTATAAATCTAAGGCACCACAAAAGAATCAACACTTAACTTTGTACGAAAAAAAAGCAAGGCAGACGACATAAATCGTAAGAGGCTAGTTTAAACTACAATATCTTGTCTTTTTCAATACTTAGTGTTTGCTCACCCAAATTTTCCATGCTCTGTGACAACAAAGCCTCAAATGTGTGCAAGCTATACGACTCGGCGTCCATGCCCTTAGCCAAGGTGTTCCGCAAATGCATTTCGTATTCCAGCAATAGCCTTGATGTTGGACTACCCGGTGTAGGTGTGACATTTGGCTGACTCGGGTGATGATGAGGGTGGCCGCGGTTGCTGCCGCCACCACTTCTTTGCCCATACGACTGGTCTTGATCAGAGTTCCCATTGCTGGAGCTGGGCGTAGTGGCATAACACTGATTATCAAACATTACGTTGTCCGAGGGTGGTGAGCCCTCCAAACACCCACGTTCACGTTCCAATTCCAAGTACAGATTCCTCTGTGGATAGCCACTTCGTCCGATCTCGTGAGATGATCTGGAAAAACAAAAAAATATTTTCATAACAAAACGCACAATGGACAAACAACGAACACCCACCTGGATCCGGAGAAGCGTGATGCCTGACTAGACGGTCTCCCCATTGTATTATTGTTGTTCATCATGTGATGCATTCCATGCTGGTGCATAGCATGTTGTGGGCCCAAGGTATTCGCTATGTTCGCTGCGTTGTAGTAGTTGTAGCGGCGACGTCCCATCTCTGGAGAAGTGACCGGACTTTCAGTGCTGGGCATGGGCTTCAACATGCGTTTCAATGTGCTCGTATCGGTTGCCATGTTCATGTCTTCGGTGCTCTTTGTCTTACGCCTGGTGTTGTTGTTAATTATGTTGTGGTGCATGTCGTGCGATTCGCGTGTCTGCATTGGTAGAGGCAGAACAGAGTAAAATTAAGTTAACAAAAAGGGCTTAATTCGTGAAAAGTGTTTGGTGACCAAGAGGTCGCAAGACTATAGCGGGACATACAACTCAAAAGCAAATAATCCGTCGGCGATTAAATCCGAAATCGATTTTTTCCCTCCTTGCTGTATAAATTGACTAAACTCAGCAGTTAGGAACTGTTTACCAGGCTTAATAAGAACACAAACAGGGGTTGACATTTTTGGGGTGAATTTGCTTTTGTTCTTGTGTTTCTTGTATTACTGCTGCCTGATGCGTGGCTGCTTTGACATAGCCAGTGGTTAGGCCTGTATGTTTCGACTTTTAGTTGTCCTCATGAAGGTGCTATAATCACTTCTACCATTTCCCTTAGAAATGTCACTGCATGTGATTGCGGCTAAGTGTCCTGGCCTCACAGTAAAGCAAAGGCAAAAGGAAAAACAATGACTCGGAATGTAACACCAATGCGTTTAGGAAATGTTTACGTTAGAAAAAGACTTGGTTCGCTAAACTCCTGCTGAATATGATCATATTTGGTAAACACAACTTCTTAGAGAAGTTTGTATTAACCGTTCCGTTTTTAATATGGAACGGTTAACACGAACTTCTGTCGATTATTACCGACTTCAAACAAAACCGACAAGCTTCTAAGATTTTTAGGTCCAGTTTCTGACTGGACTGGAGTTATTTTTTGTAATTCCAGAAGATGGACTGCCCGATATTTATTTCAAAATTACACTTGATGTTGTTTGGAATATAGAGGCGGAGTCGTGCGTTCTTAACCTTAATTATAATTTTTTAAATTTCAAAACCATAAAACGACTCTTTCGAATTTTTCGTAGTTCCCGTTAGACTTTTTCCAATAGCACAATAATCTGCACTAGCATCGGATGTTTTTCTTAAATTCTATAGCCACCGTCTATTTTTAAGTTTTTTAAACGCAGCATGCTTACCAGAAACAAGAAGCTTATAAAATATTGTTTTCAAAAATACTTTTATGTTTTTGAGTTAAATCTCAGAAGTTTTTGAAACTCTAAGATTCGTTATAGTTTTCCTTAAAATTTTAGGATTATTTCTGACACGTTTGATTTTTTTCATTATGATTTCTCGATATAGCATCGAAGATACGCGGGGTCCGCGTAAACGTGTGTCCCCGTTTTTCATGCATTTAAGCGATGTTTTTTAAAAGAAAATGCGTCAAAAGAGCAGTACTAAAAAATTTTCGGAAAAGTATTTCTTAGGCCCTTGGTTGGTCTATACGTGTGTTCAATATTGACTTCGTGGACTGAGTGGTTAAAAAGTTATGGTCACAAAGACTTTGAAAAACGTCATCCATTTTCAACTCTTCATTTCTCAAAAACTTTTTTTTCTATAAAGGTTCAGTATTTACAAGACCTAAATTTCGATTTTCTAGTTCTTACCTTCAAAACTTCTGAAGAAAAGTATTGAGAATCTTAAATCTATTTTCCATTATACTTCAATCTGATATTAAACCGTTATTTGTGCTTGAAAAAATTTTTTCATTTTACGACTTACCGTTCAGAATTCACAACGCGATTGGAAAAAAAAAATACGTTTGCTTTCAAATCATCAGATTGAAAAACCTGGTTGTGTTATTGACAATTGCAGATGTCAATGTGAAGAACTTTTTTTAATTATTTATCACATTAAAAATGGCAATTGGCAATATAAAAACTGTTAATATAGCCCTGATCTCATCATGACTGGGCATTGAGCTCATCATGACTGGGCATGATTTCATTTACTCTAGGTTCGTAACAGTGCTCGCAGCGGGCGTTATTGTAAACAAAGTTTTTACAATACGAGAAAAATACCTCAATGTGCTTTTGCTTGACATTTGTAGTTTTAATTCGTTTTCAGTAACTAGTTCGGCTCAGAGAATGCAAAAGAATTTTGAAGTTGAATCCGCGGCGGTTGCCGATGTGAAAATCGGAATATTCAACCGAATACTTTAGCTAATAGTTTGACAACCGCGTTAATTCTATTGATGAATTAGCGGTTTTCAATTGAAAATGGATGAAAATGAATAAACCTCTCATCATTATTTGCCCGATCCTCAAGAAATGAGAACCTCTGAATTGCCCCAACTACAGAGGAGTAAGTCTCCTATATATATCACATAGGACCGTTTTTCAACAATCTGATAGTCAATATCAGTGAGGCCTTAGGCCATGCGACTTCTTTAACCTGAGAGAATTGTGCAGAACTCCCGCTCCAACACCAGAGGCACAATCTTTCAAAAGTCTGTAAAATAACTTACCAACGCAGACGATATTGACATAATTAAAAGAACGAAGCGCGATGTCAGTGAAGCCTTAGTGAGTATTTGGACGGAAGTGAGGAATAAAAATTAAGGAGTAAACGAGGGCAAAACCAAGTTTATGCTGTCATTAAGAACTCCTTATTAAGGGCTCCTCACTTCGGTGAAGTGACGGGGCTTAACGAACCCGCGGACACTAGTTAATCCGAGGAGCGTCTATCCACATTGGGATTGTCGGTGGGCGTCCTAATGGATTTCAGTTCCACTTCTTTTATGCAGTTCAAATGAGGCCGTTTATGTGGCTCCAGGCCGCGGCTTTCAATCAGATAGTGGCCTTCGGGTTGCGACTGGAGGCTATATTCTGGTACCAAGGGAGGCAGACTGCCCGTGAGCCAGGTCGATTATTGATTTGTCAACGGCCTGGCTTATTTCTGCCTAAAAGGTACAGCCTAGTGAGAGAACATTTATACTTACTAGATGAGCTGGTCTAGTAGTCCTGCCTTCGGGCTCCTGGGCTTCTAGATTAGAAGAGGTGTTGGGTGGATCTTACTCTAGCAAGGAAGAATCTAACGCTTTAACGTGACTTCATTTTGCGCTGGGTGATTTCTTGTGCTGGATAGCACAAAGATTGATTAGGCGGGTAAACGCTTGTCTTAACCATCCGGTGGAATTTCCCACCGTGAGATTAAACTACCAGTGCTCACGTAAAGCATTTTAATTTTTTTCTGTCATCAAGAAGAGACACACAACACCGAAGTCTTGCATAGAACAGCACTATAAATATTAGACAGCTATAACTTTGGGGTATTTAATAAAGAATATAGACAAATTCAGACAAAGTCCCTAACTTTGTCTATATTTGTTCAGCTATAAATTATGGCAACTACACCAGCGCTGAGGTCAAACTAAGGGTATCTCTTGTTAATCGCTGTTTTTTCGGACTAAGAAGTCGATCGATAACAAAACCTCTTTCGAGAAAGTTAAGTATACATTTGAAAGACCCTGATCATCCCAGTCTTGCTTTACGATGATGGACCCTGTTAAAGGCGGATGAAAATGCTTTAGGTTTTTTCAGGAGGTTAATCCTACAAGTGATTTTTGATTTCATCTGCATAGACGGAGAGTTCAGGAGGACATATAACACCGAATTGAACGGGCTCTAACCTGGCCATAAGGGAACAACGACAACGATGACTGGGTCACCTAGAGGGGATATAGACACCAACGTCCCGGTCCGGAAAATTATCGAATCTACACCACAGAGTAACACCGAGATTCAGGTGGTGCACGCTAGTGCAATAGGACCTCAGCCATCTTCGCGGAGATGGCTACCTAGGATCAGAGCTGGCTGGTAAAGCTTGTTAGTTGAACCACAGGTCCACCCCGGACTGTAGCGCCACCTAAAGAATGTAAATAAGTATTATTGTAATTACATGTTCATAATGACTATAGTAGATTGAAGACTGACAACTGAGGTCTGAAAAAAAAACGCACAGTCTAAGTCACACTCAGTATGCGCGTCATTGTGATAACCCAAGGCATTTACAAAAGTAACCAGAATCGTCTCTTATCGTCATTGCAACACGCATTGTCATAATAGAGATAATTTTACGCACGCATTAATAGATGATAGCGGTACTTTTGGATAGAACAAATTTTTTGATTTATGCATGGATAAATTTTAGGTTTATAAATTCCTTTTGGATCTTCAATTAAGAAATCTAATTGATACCAAAATGTACAAAAGCAACACGGACTTAGACTAAATGAGAAGATAAATTTTCTCTCCTCTTAAGAAAATTTCACAGAATTGAGGACCTATTCTCTTTGGAACGAAATTTTCTTACCATTTCATCGTTGTAGTCCTTGTTGCGTGTACCAGTGCCAGTTGACTTTGTCGACGACATTGTGTTCTGCTGCAAAGTGCCGCCGGCCTGGGTGCCTTCTGATTTACAAGTCTCCATATCTCCTCGTTGGCCACCGACCATATTGTCGTCCTGACCAATCTGTGATCCAACATGATTCTGTGTGCTCGTATCTACTCCCATTCCCCCAGAGTTGTTGACCCCACCTACCATATTCGCATTGCCCGAACAAGTTTGTCCACTGGTCATGGTGTTTGTTTCTTGTGACTTTGTCTGACGTGAAAGTGTATCACCTGTGGGAAGGAAAATTATGAATTTACCACACTTAGCCACTGCACAAACCCAAAGGCTGCAAAAGCTCTCCCATCTCGTGCAACTTCTTACCTTGTCCTGATTGCATTGACTGTGTTCCAGTTGCAACATTGTCGTATAACGATGTGCTGGATGTTGCATTAGCGACTTTTTGCTGTTGCCCTTCTGTATCGGTTGCACGTGAAGCTGTGCGTGGTAGAGTTGATGAACCTTATAAAAAAATACAATTTATTGAATGTCCTACTAGAACAGACACTGTGTTCAAACACTATACCTCGATATCTCGGATCCTGTGCACGCAAACGTGCATACTGCTCGGCGGTCATGCATGTGCACTGTGGCTCGCGTACCCTTGATGGACTAGCCGGGGTACTTAGTGGCTTTCGCTTCGCCTTTACCTTGCTCTTGCCGGGTGGATCCAATTTCAGCGAATAGCTCGATGAGGCCTTTCGTGAAAATTTGAAAGAAGGCGACTGTAAAACGTCGCACTATGTTAGGTTAGTCGGTTGGGAATCACAAGGTTCTGTTTGTGCGGCTTTTGGTAATAATTTTTATTGAATCTTTTTTTCTTTCTTGCTTTTTAGTTGATTTTTTTTTAATAACAAATTCAGAGAGAGAAACATTTTGCATGTAAAGTGTTGAATTTTTGCTAGAGAAAAACGACACACACATACTTATAGACATTTAAACGAAAGAAAAATAAACAAATTGTGTTGGTTTTTTTTGTTATTGAAAGTTATCTTGTGTCGTTTGTAATCGACTAAGAGATTTTGTTATTTTTGAAAAGCTTTACATCCACATAGAATAAATAAGGTCCAAAGAAACCAATTTTCAATGGAAACGAAAAATTAAAAACCTATTTAGAACCACTTGTGGGGGGTTGGGGTTACAAGGAGTCACAAAGGGAGGTAGGGGTTGAAATAGTACAGTATTAATGAGCCCGATTTCAGACGTGGATGTAGGCCATTCACTTCCCATGTACCACCATCAAGTTGGCGCTTGGGACTTTCGGAATAACGGAAAATTACGAAAACTACGAAGACTGCTCGACACAAACTGTTACCAGGAATATAAGATTAAGCCAAAGCCAAGCGCTGATCAGGCCAAGTCCTGGTTTCAACAATACAAAACTCCTCTTTACTTGTACTAACCTTTGAAGCACTTTGAGTTTTTTATTTAAATTTCAGGAAATCTCCTCGAAACTCAAAACTATTCGTTTTAAAATCGTGTAGCTTCTATGAGGCAAAAAAAAGTATGGGAAAAAGAATGGAGCCCTGAGGTTCACAGTGGACAAAAGACTAGGGGCTCTACAAATGTTGTGTAGTCTTGAAGTCTTTAAGAAAGCATTATTGCAATATAGATAGAACTAGGACCATTAGGCCGGCTTTACATATTTCGAAGCGATTCCAGAGATTGCCTTTTTCTAATAAATAGTTTCACGATATTATTGACCGATTTTAGTTACTTGGTAGAGTTTGGTGGCGCAAAATCTTAGCTCCAGCCAAAGTCCTGATTGTGGGCGCTGCCAAAATTTTTCACATTAAAATTAATAGCTTCTGCATGCTTCCTAAGCAATTTCTTAAACAGCTTGTTAAGGTAATGCCAAGCAAGGAATATGTTATAGTTTTTAAGCAGCTTATCCGACTTTGCGTCTACAAGCTCTTATAATTCATTTTTTCTTATGGCTTACAGCCACGTGACGGAAATCAGGCTCGTATTTTTATTAAAAATTATTTAAGAAATTCTTTAATCTATTTCTTTTATGTTAGAAGCAGTACACATAAAGATTTTCGAATAAGATGTGAGTTTTTACAATTATGATGATAAATTTTATTGATTTGATTAAAAAAACTCGGTAATGGATACGTTGACATACTCTTAATGACATATTGTTATTTGGTATTGAAAACCCAATACCCAGTTATAAGGAAACAATGAAAAATATGCTTGTGAAGACACCTATAGATACTCTTAGACGAAGGTTTATTGATAGAAGTAAAAAAGAATGAAATCGATAAAAAAGGAACACTTAAGATGTGTTAAAAGTGGTTGAAACAAAACCCAATTGGTAAAAAAGAGGAATTTAAATTGATACACACTTAGAGTTCTAAAGAAAGAAAAATATGGGTGAAGGTTAGTGAAGGTGGTGGCTTTGGATTTTATGTGTCTTCCTTCATGCAAAACAATAAGATCTGTGGTTGAATCTTTGAATGAACTTATATGAGTAGATATACAAGTGAGAAAAAAAACATTACACGGATATTGCTAATTCTTTGAAGGAAATACCTTAAAGTTCTTTTTCCAACGGAAAATCTAGATCCCAAAGTATACATAAAAGAAATGAGTATTTTTTTCTTTTCTTGCGATATAAAACAAAGAGTTTAAGTTGAGTTTAATTTAAATCGTTTATTGAAATAAAACAAGTTTGCCTCGACATAAATAGAAAAGGACTAAATATTTGTGTAAAAAAAAGAGATTGGTACGTATGTATTACAAAAAAAAAATAAAGTTTGTGTTTTTTTTTAATACTCTATAACAAGTGTTGCTAGTTTTACAGACTCGAAGATTTGGTAAGAATTGATTTCATTGTTCAGGTAAGGATGGCCCAAAAAAGAAATGTTCCTACACTTTTATAGGAATTGGTAAAATCGAGCATAAGGCTACTCCCGTGCAATGGGAGGAAAAATAATGTAAGCCAGCATGTTTATTTGACTGTCATTTAAATAAACACCCTGTATTATTCTAACTTACCAAAGTCCATAATGTTTCATTGAAGTTCCTTATAGAAATCTGTGAACTTATTGTCCTAGACGGGCTAGGTCATAAGGTTTTTTATAACCTCTAATCGCTCATTGATCAAGAACTCAACAGGGGTGGAATCCTCTAAATCTAAAGTGATGGATGGCGGTCATTATCAAAATTGGCCATCACACAATTCTTGCTCTCTGTAAAATGTAAGGTTTCGCCAACAAAATTTGAAACTTGGCAGCACTTACATTTTCTTCTGTCAGTTGATTTCATTTCAATACAGTTCTTCCCAAATAACCTTAATTTACTTTTAAGTTTTACTTATAAGTAAAAAATAATACCCTTAAGGAACTCCTATAGAACGGATACCTAAATACGCTTAAAAAAAAACTTCTACAGAACGTTTTAAACACGCTTACCAGATGGACTGACAGCTGTGGACTGGGTGTCAACCTCCACAAAACTGAACTTGTCCTCTTCACCAGGAAATACAAAATCCCTCACATCGACCCTCCCTCAATCAAGGACACTAGCTTAAATTTCTCCGAAGAAGCTAAATATCTGGGTCTCATCCTCAATAGAAAGTTCAGCTGGAAATCTAATATAAAGGAACTGGTCTGGAAAGCTACGATAGCGCTCTTTTCCTGCAAAAAAAGCCATCGGCAACAAGTGGGGACTTGAACATCGAAGCACCCACTGGGTGTTCAACTCGGTTATCAGACCGATACTGATGTATGGAACGGCTGTCTGGTGGACCGCTCTGAATAAAGCGGTAAACCGCGACAAGCTAAGCAAGGTCCTAAGGTCAGCCTGCTTATATATAAGCGGACCGCTTCGCACCACTGCTTCAGCAGCATAAGATACCTTGTTCCATCTAATTCCCCTTGATATTTTCAGCAGACGAACAGCTGCTATCCCGACTACTCGCCTCAAAGCAACCTCTGAGTGGACCTATAATGAGATAGGTCACTCCTAGAAACATAAACTTCACTACACCCCTGTTACAATTTGACAACAACTTCCATACAACTATCCCCCAAGGTCTTCTTGATATGACTGTGTGCCTCTGGAATGCGAATCGATTCACTTCTCCACGGATGGATCAAAAACAAATGATGGAGTAGGTGGGGGTGTATTATCAGAAAAACTAAATCTTAGTCAATTTTTCCGTCTTCCGGATCATTGTAGTGTTTTCCAAGCTAAAATCATGGCGATTAGGGAAGCCTTGTCCTGGCTTAAGAATAACGTTATATCCGCCAAGGATATACGTATTTTTTCTGACAGCCAGGCGGCCATCAAGTGCCTGGGAAACTATAAAGTAGCCTTAGACTGACGTTCGTCTCTAAAGGAAATGTCAGAGCAATTAAGCATTCTCCTGTGCTGGGTGCCAGGGCATAGTGAGACCGAGGCTGACGAACTCGCCAAACTTGGAACTACCCAACGAGTAGGCATCTTTTCCCAGATCCACGTGGTATCACAATAGACCTACATAGGTCTAACTGAGTTGGGTTCCTCGAACTCGACAGCCACTTCAACCTAACATAACCTAACCTTTACTTATAAGTTATTATTTTTTTGCTTAAATTACTTTAATTCATTAATTTAAGATTTCAAGCATATAAACACCAAATCAAAAGGATGACAGAATCATGGCAACCCATGATTGATGATGGATTCATTTTCGCGAGTTGGAAAACCACTTTAAAACAAAATTGGAACATTTTTGCAGGCTGTTAAGTTAATATGGTCCTCCAAAAAAATCAATCCAAGAATAGGAAATAAATACTTTTAATACTGCGAGAGGCAGTCATAAAACTTTGGAGTTATCCACCAACTT
Source organism: Neoascia interrupta (assembly GCA_947623515.1). Taxonomy (NCBI): domain Eukaryota; kingdom Metazoa; phylum Arthropoda; class Insecta; order Diptera; family Syrphidae; genus Neoascia; species Neoascia interrupta. The sequence continues at coordinate 215,200,059 of OX392463.1, read as the reverse complement.
TTTTATGGGTTTTTGAACCGAAAAACATATCACATGTCACATAACAAATACCTGTGGTACACCACAAGAAGACCACAATAAGAAAACCACAAGAAGAAGCCAAAAAAGTCGACTAGCTTTAATTGGTATCACAAAATGGTAATGATCACTGCGATCATCACCTTACGGGATCCCGAAATGAAAAATGTGATGATCAAGTAGCAGTTTTCACCATCAGGATTCCACCCCAGATCTCTCTTGGAGGTGTTTTGCTGAAAGTTTTCACACTGCCTCTGTGATAGTAAATGTGCTATGTCCATAAATGCATAGCTGAATCGCTGTTTTGAGAAGGAAGTAACGCAATTCCGGCTAACAATGCATCGGAACTGGTAGCACCCATGAATTTGATAAAGTTTCACTAGATACCGGAGCCATGGGACATAATTTGGTTTGGTTTGGCCATTGTTAGGTTGTCAGTGTAAGTTCTGTGAGTTCTCTGGTATGCAGGCTGCGATTCTTAGCTCATTGGAAGCGTGGATCCTTTGACTCTTCAGACCTCACTAGCAAAACCATGCCAGTCTTATCTTTATCCGCCGCAGATTTTATGGCGCGCGAGAATCTTTTTCTTTACCCGCCCTACCATTTGATTGTCGGCCACGTCACCACAATCCCTTATTTCGCCATCTCCTACTTCCTATCTTTCTATGGCTTAGAAGATATGCCTGGTATAGGAAGACTTGCTGCTTCCTTGAACGATTTCTGCAGAAATTGCAAAAAGGATGAGGAGGTAATCATGCTTCATCTTCTTCTTTCCATGCATTACTACTACATGCTATTTCGCAATATGTGTCCTGGCAGTGTTCATAGAGTCTCTCGTAACAGGGTGGTTTTTTAGCATGTGTTTAAACCAATATCGACTGCTTCGGTATTTTATACCTCCTATAGTGGTGCATATTGGTATCTTTTGAAGATTTAGATTTTCAGCCTCCGTCCACCCTTGTTTAAAACAAAAACTCATCTACCTTGAAAAGCAAAACTCTAGGTCAATACTTCCTCGAAAATCTTAACGATCCAGCCGGACTTTAAGAATATATTAATTCTAACCTCCGGGTCAAATTTATTAAACGCATAAAAGTCGACCCACACACTCCATGTCTTAATGCTCTTGAGAACTCAATTGCAGGGCACCTACAACAACCGCCAAATCTTTTATCATCTATCCCACCCCAAGGCGTTACCTTACAGGACAGGTATAGTTAGGGCTCAAACCGAATGCAGGACTGCTCCCTGCTCTTTGAAATGGGTTCATACACCACCGAGGAAAATTCGCACCTGAATCGCTTGACGTCCGTGCCTACACCAAAGCCGGCTAGAGAGAGTACTTCTCACTGAACGCAACATAATTTTGTCGGCGGAGGCTCATGGATCCTGTCAAAGATGGATGACAACGCTTTAGGTTGTTTCGCGAGAAAAATCCTTCGGGTGATTTTTTGGTCCCGTCTGCAGAGTGGAGGGGGAGATATAACACCAAGTTGTAGGGGTTTTACAGCGACCCCGACCTAGTCATAAAGAGTACAAATGCAACGACTGCGATGGCTAGGTCACTAGAGCGGATGGACGCCAACGCCCCGGCCCGGAAAATCTTCGAATCCACACAGCAGGGGCGGCGCAGTAGAAGAGACCCGGGTGGCGCACGCAGGTTTAAGGGGACCTCAGTCAACTTCGCGTCCAATAATGAAGTTTGCTGGAGACGATTACAGCAAAACAGCGCTGTCTGGCGATCCTTAATTGTTGAGGCCCAGGTACACCTTACACTGTAGCGCCACCTAAAGTACATACATAAAATTCTGATTCATAAGAACCACAACTCTCTCACTCTTAATGTAAATTCTTACGGGTTCTTGAAGGCACGGCTAGCATAGATATCCCAACAAATTAGGGTGTAATAATGTAGGTGTTGTGGTATCACCTTCTATGGTCTTACGGAATCCTTGCTGAGTGGAGACAGCCACCAAACCTAAACTAACCATTTCCTCAATATATACAACAACCTGTTTTTAATTGACCTCATTAAACAAACGTCTAGAGGTTCCTTGCGACAAATTTAAGCATTAAGCGCTTAGCAAACCAGTCCTTGTTTTTCAATCAAGCTTGCATTCTGCCACCCATAGATAAATCGGATAAGGAATCAGCAATGACTGTTAGAAACTGTTGATTTTACCCCGAAAACAGGGCTAAATCGGCTAAGATGATCAAACAAAATAAGGCGCCTGCGTAACGTGATCACCGAACTATTATTCCGAATTGTTGCTTTATTTAGGCTTGTGACGACAAAATTCTTCACAGGTGGCGGCAGTATTGTGAGGAACTTTTCAACGAACAGTATACCAGGCACCACTTTCCAGAAGAGACTACTCCTAACTGAAAAGAAGTACCAGACATCACAGTCGACGAGGTTGGGAAGGCGGTTAAGAACTCAGAGTTCTGGATCGAGCTGGATATTGATCGCATGAATTTTCATTCATTTCCTTCCCTGCTCTACTTGGACTTCCACAAGATTTTATACAGTGTTAACCGGGAGCATTCAGCGCAACGGGAGCGATGATTCGAAAAAGCTGTCCTCAAGGTTAGACAATATAAAAGAAGTGGATGGAATGGATTAAAGTGGTGAGTTATCGGTTATATTTGGGCTCCAAGCCGATGTCAGACAAGCAGGCATTAATTCGCGTACACTTATCCTCCCACCCAGTAACAAGGATAACAAGGTTGAGTTGGAAATATTTTAGCACCTTTTCAAAAGTTTGCCTTCTCTTGACGTACAAAATTTTTCAATTAAAAAAAAAAACGTTCCTCCTAATATACTGACTCTCCCCTTTGCGATGTATTTACCCTTTTATTTGTTTATCTCACTAATTGATTGCAATATTTACATTTAACAAAACTAATAAACGGTCGATGAAATTCTGACTTCTCGACTCAATAAAACAAATAACATGACCCAATAAAGCAAACACAAATCTTCTATAGCCCCCAATTAAATCAAAACTAAAAATAAAATAAAAATTGATAAATTGAAAAAAAAAAAAAAAAAACATGTGTGTGTTTGTTTTTAGTTGTCTGTCAGTTGAATGAACTATGACGATTCGAATGGATGTGTGCGCAGTGATCATATGGAAGATGTTCTTTCTCGAATTTTAATGATTTTGCTTTTTTTTTCATTTGACTTCATTTTTAATTGAATGTATAATTTTTTTTTGTGCACTGAACCTTGCTGTCGGAGTTTAATAAGAGCATAATAGCTGCTCTCATAGATCCGAATAGTATACTTACACAACACTCCCGGAATTGCTTTGCATCAATGGGCGATGTGAAATTCAAGCCCCAAGTGTCATTTGTCATGGGGTCCTTCCAGTAGACGAAGCATTCAGATGCTTGCCCAATTCGAGTACCTATTGGATAGAGCATGACCATGAGTATAAGTTTTATTGAACAGAGGGATGAAATAAATGAAATTTTTGTTGGCTATCGCACAAATACACTCACCTGGTTGGACAAGTCGTACGTCAAGGATTTTATCAACCTGACTGTTGTAGGCTGTTATGTGAAATACGCATTCAGGTGAATCTTGTATGCAGGTAATGTTGACAGGAACCAAATCTTCGGATACTTGTTGCCATTTTACGGTACCAGCACCGCTTGAAGATACATGGAACACCTCAGCCCACAACCTGAACGAACTTATGCGTGTTACCAAAATGTACCAAATGATTTGTTTGGTTTGTAAGAATTTGAAAAACCGCGAGACGATTTTAATTAATTTTGTGCAAAGGTGTTTTGTAAATGCCATTGAAAAGAGTATTGTTTGTCGCGAAGAGTTGATTGTAGTAGTAGTGGTGAGGGTAGTGATAAAAAAGAAGAAATATTTTTTTTTATTTCCAGATTGTATAAATTATTTTTATAATTTTAATATTTTCTGAATATTGAGAAAATACTTAAATTTTTTTTATAGTTTTAGAAAGTGCCAATTGGAAAATAAAATAACTAAACAGAAACAACATGCGTGGTTGGTGTTTGTCTTTTTTTTACCAGTGGATTTACAAAACATGCTCGGATGCATTTTCTTTTGTTAATAAATAGTACATCAAGTTTGAGACAACTATATACACAAAACCAATTGTTTAAAGTAACTTTTATAGTTCACACTTTTGGGTGGTTTTTGTTCGCCACACATAAGGCAAAACTCTTAAATATAAGCTTTTACACTATAAAAGCCTTAAACAAAAAGTTGCCAAAACACTCGTATTTTTATTTTAACATCAATATCCTGCCAAAATAAATAGTTTATGTTGAGTCTTTTATCACCTCAGGAGATGGCCGTCCCGCCGACGCGAAGTCTGCCATGGAGAGTCCTCGTATCGGTATGCTTTGCGCATAAGCGGCGCACAGGAACAGCTCAGTTTATTACCCATGGCGCAACTAGCACAACCAGCCTGACCTCCTGTAAACGAAAACAAAAAAATATTTATAGAAATAATATTCGAGGGTATTTTGTTGTAATCATAGCGCAGTGAAATAATCACCGTAGATCCCTCTAGACCTTTAAGAGATATGATATGACCAACAAGAGAATCGATTAAGCCATGTCCGTCCGTCTGTATGTAAACAACTTTAAGGCCTTAAATTTTAAGCTATAAAGCTGAAAGTATATGAGTGGGTTGGAAGTCCAGTACTTCGGATCAAGTTCGAAAATTAGTCGAAACCGCCTGCAGGCACGCGCACTACAGGCCTGTTTGTGCGTCTATTTCTAATTTAAAAAATACTTTTTTCAAATTTTAGCTATGTTACTAAAGTGCTAGCCTTGTTATTGTCTTTGAGGTAACAGAAAAAGTTTGGCTTTTCAATGGTGGTCAGCCAGCTTAATATAACTGTTTTTCAATAAATATATGAAATTTGACTAAAAACAAGTTTGAAAGTGCAACAGTGCGTATTTAAAACCTTCAGTCCATCTGCGACGGATTGCAAAATACCCTACCCTACCAAAAAAGAAAAATGCCCCGCCTCAAAAAGTGGGCGGGATATAAAAATATAGCTGTTGAATGCTGCATGCTTTAGGTGGTTGCATACAGTTACGGCATCCACATATGCCGTACCAAAACGCCCACACAGTGTCCTAAACGGATACTTCGGCAAGCCTTAACTGAAGCCAAGATACAGCATAGCATATTGACAATCGCCACGGATTGCTTAGTAAGCAAATGATAATTTGGATCAAATTGCAAGCCATTCCAAATTCATCATCACACTCTATAAAAGTCCAGGGAGACTCTTAATTCAATTCAGTGCTGGTTAGGTTTCCAACGAACTACGAATAGGTTATTATTAAAGATCCAACTTCTCCCCACCAGAGGTAAGGGGTTGGATTATAATAAACGTAATGAATAATCTTTTATTTTCTAAAGGGCCCAGTCGTCGGAGCCCAACAATCATTATTTTTTTATTAATAAAATTCGCGAGAATCTAATTATACATTTCGCGAAAAATCTTTTTTTAAGCCACGCCCACAAAAGTGGGCGGGGTCATATGCTGTATATACAAAAAAACTTATAAAATCCTAATGCTAGAACCCATCGTGATTGCGAAACTTCCAAATGTTGTGATCTTGGGTGTCGAACGAGTCTTTTGAGCCCGAACGAGAATCGTCCGGAAAATTTGATCGGGACAGAAGAATTTCTCCAATCAAGGTACGGTAGGTTCGTACTCGATTTCGTACATTAGAAGGAAGAGAGATTTAGACGATGTTCAATAAGAGTGGCTTCGTAATTTAGTTGGGGAAGTTTTTCGGGAAATTTCTGAGGGCATATGTTGTACCGTTTCCATGGATTAGGGCGTCTTCTCAACAAATTAAGCAGCGATATTACCCCGTGTTGCCTGCAATTCAACAAAACATAGCCCTTTCTAACAAGAAGAGAATATCTCTTCTGGTGTAATAGAAAAGCCAAACAGTTTTACGGTTTTTGGGCTTCCCCAATTATGATGATTAAGAAGAAATATGGTTCATATAGGTTTTGCGTATGGAAATTGAATTAAGTTACAGTCCAGGAAATACACGGCTTTTTAATCGGGGACTGCTTTGATTCAAGCGCATGGTATTTGGGCTGCATAATGTTGGTGCGTCTTGGTAAATGGTTATAAAAACTGGAGGCTAACTTAGAACCGTTTTTCTTCGTATTCCTCGATGTCATCATCATTGCCACTGAATGAAGTGCTATAGCGAAGTGCTATACGAAGAGGGTAAAAATTTTATCGAGTTGATCGTTTGATAGCAGCGACAGGAATGCGAATGATTCAATGAAGGAGAAGGAAGTTTTAGAGCAGCCGCAAGACCACTTAACATATCGACAAGGTTCGATTTATAGTTGTAAAGTATAATGACTCACTTATTCGGCTATGCAACCTCTTGGTCTACTTCTTACAGTCGAGGTCTTTTCACATTTAGCTTTGATCAAACCAAAGCTTTTGCACACTTATGGTATCTTAAGAATTAATCTGACGAAAACTGACCCCATACGTCTGATTTTTCCTCTTAAATGAAACACATTTCATCCTTTCTGCCCGCTCAATTTCTTGGACTCTACTGCAGCTACCTATAGAAAATTGACACTTTGTTTACGCCTGCTTATGTTGCGTTTGATTTGTGGGGCTTCTTTATTTAGAAGTCCTTAGTAGAGTCCTTCGGAGTGTGCAATATTTTTTTTAGCAAAGCTGCTTGCTTCTCTGCCTCTCAGTTTTGACTTTCTGCAATCCACTTGCTACCGGTAGGACCCTGTATACCCTGTTGACTTTGAGGACTGCCATAGGGCGGCATCGTTTCCGAGCTAAGCTACTGTCCGATCGGTTTCTAAGTGATCACTTCCACTGACTCGGACTTATAAAAAAAATAAAAAATAAACGTAAGTTCACTGCGCTTGGCTTTTAAGGCTTCCTGATAGCACTGCTTTCTCGTCTAAATTTCACAATTTCAGGGTAATAAAATTGAAGGACGCCTACTAGAAATGGAAAGGAACTAACTTTAGGTGCAATCTGCAGTTGCAGTATCAACAAGGTCATTTGTAGTTCCGCTTAGAGAAGATGGAGACAATTTCGCATTTATCCAGAGAGCGAGTATTTAAGTATCATCGTAGCGTTTTTAAGAGAGCGAGTATTTAAGTATTATCATAGCGTTTAGGTAGGCAACGTGCAAAGAGTGACTTGGTAACCCCAAAAAACATCTTCCAGGGCAACTGATATACGTAGGGAAAAAAAACTAAGATGTTTTTCAATTTAGGTTTGTTTTAAGGCTTCCCTAAATGCAAACTTATACCAGTTCTAAACCTATTTACTCTATATCCAGGCTATCACTACGTTATGACACACATGACACACATACAAGCAACCTTGTTTACATACCTGAGGCACCCCGGTGTCACCACATTCCGCTCACGTCTGCTTGCGAGAGCGCTTGTCCTCGGTTTAGAGACTGCGACCGCTGATTATGTCGATGTCCGTGATATCTGCTTCCTCTCTGCAAATACAAAAACAAAATCAAACGTTACCCAAATGTATGTAAATGAAATCAATTAAAAGCAGTTTGCATTCGAGACGATATGGATTAAAAGTGCCAACGGGGAGTGCCATTGGCGCATCATCCTTGCACACCAAAAATTGAGCATTCAAAGGATCTAGCTGCGGAGTGCAACTGAATCTTCTATTTTACACTCATGCCCATCGGTGGCATAATCACATCATCGCATGAACGTTAGCAAACTATGTAAATAATCTCCCCATCCTTGAGTGTAAGCCAATTAAGAGTGCCCTACTCGAGGTTCACTCCTCGCCTCCATAAATATAAACCTGTGCTGCAACTAAAACTCAGAGCTGCCATTATACTCAACGATACTGAAGTCACATGCACAAGGATGTGCGACTTGAAAATGTCGCCGATATTTACACATCCCTTTTTGTTGTGCATCCTTAACCCTCTCCTACGCGCATCGCATACATATACAAGAATTGAAAGGAACTTTAGAGGACAACCAACCAAGCACTTGCAAATCGCTACGATTTGCTGCCACTGCTTGTGCCATTAACCACCGCCGCCATCGTTGTTGTCGTCGTCGTCGCCGCGCCATGATGCCTTAAGACTGTCAACACAGAAGCCGAGCGAGCAGCTAGTCACCGAACACACCTGACTTTTGGTTGATATTCGACTTAGAGAGCCTACCTAACCGGGTGTGCATGTTGTGTAGTTTGTGTTTGTTCTGAGGAGTGTAATAATTATAATTCCTTGACACAGGATGCGGTATCCAACAGCGTCTTCAAGAAAAAGCAAAAAATCTTTCAAGTTGGATCCGTTTTGGGAGCTGGGGCCAGGAAAAAAAATTCCAAACAAAGGAATTCACGTGGGCTCAAGAGGAGTTCAGCATGCTGGAGTATGGATAGATAGGAAAGGGTTACTGATGTTTGTCGGAGGGTCTAGAGGCGGTGATAATTGCAACGGTGACTTTCTTCCTTTCTGCTATTCACTCATTCAACCTCGTCATCATCGTCTGACATCCCGACAATCCATTACACATATACGGCAAAACACATACACCAACAGCATACAACATGGCCGAAGCGGAGGTGGTATGGAGAGACAGGACTCTGTACACATCCACTTAGGCAAATTAAAGGATATAATGAGCTCAGAACATTGTGCATCCCTTCAATGTCAATGGAGGCTGGCAGGCTGGCAGGCAGGCTCTTCTAAAATGGGGAGTTTTTGCGTGCCGTTGTTCCACAGAGAACTGAAGCCCTTGTCGAGGGTGTACATGTATAAACCATTCTCGGCACATCACATTATCGTCATGAACATCAACATCGTCGTCATCTTGAACGTTCGGTGTGTGTCCCTTGAATGAATTGAAATCGGAATGATGTGATGTTGGGTATACTCTCCTCTACGCAGCGGCAGCATAGGTACATATAGAGATGTTCTTCCAACTCCTGCAACATAAATTCACGTTTATACGACTCGCACATTCCCCCTGGTGAAATACTTTAAATGCCAATTTATTGCGTTGCTTTTCAGCGCAATCTACTTTAGCCTCACCCTTTCGCTCTGAGTGGATTGAAGGTTGAAGCTGACTGTCAGCTTAACAGAGCTATTCCCGTCCGATTTTGATAGGCATTCAGTTTAAGCTTGTAATATCACTCATGTTAAGAGAAGAACTCCATTCATTTAATTTGATTTAAGTACAGATGCATGTTGGCATATACTTAGGGCTATTGATGAAACTTGCTTCGAAAACTAGGCCACTCTTTACCTTGGCCTAGCTTATGGTTATTACCTCAAACTGCGAATGAACCTTTTGTACGGGTTTAGCAGAGGGCGTTTTAAAAGCCCTTTTTCCATGCAAACTTATAACCAACTTCATTTAAGGGTAAATATTCTTAAAACCTACACAGTTTTTTTATTTTAAATATTTAAAAACTGACTGGATAACTTCTTGCATCAGACAGCACATTTTCAGATTTAGAATATTGAACAGAAATAAACAACTGCAGCCACATTTACAAAAATTGTTGTTAGCTTTCACGAAGGCAAATATTTTTAGTTGTGATAGTGGATAAGTACAGTAATTGATCCTACACATTAATGCAAGTTCCTCATAAAATTGAGTTGATCTTATCGCCATTAATCTAAGAGACAGGGGCAAAAAAGTTAGGTAATTTATTTAAGAAAATTTTTAAGGTTTTTTAGGACCAAAATTATCCAAGCAATGCGTGAATTACATTCCGAAACCATCAGCAAGGTTTTGGAAAATTGGAGTGACGATATCTGTTACAGCGATGCCAGCCTAGACAGCCACTTGATTGATACGACGAAAGAAAATTGTAGTTTTCTCTTCTTTTTCATATTCACTCTCAAATGAACGTTGTCTTTTCTGTTCATCTGATTAGACGCTTGTTTAATTGCATTAGTTTATTGCATAAGAGCTTGTAAGATTATTACATAAAATTTGAAAAAAGTAGTGACATCAGCTTGTTTTTTTATTTGGCAATTACAAAATTTGTAGAAAAGTCTTTATTATTAAACAAAAAAAAATCCAAAATAGACGTTTACTTAGAAAAAGAGTTTTCAAAGCGCGAAATTGACCGTAAAATTAGCCGAAGTAAGATTGTTGCTCGAAACTATTTAAAAAGGAAAAGTAATTCTAATGGGTCTTACTATCGGAGAGGATCAGTAACAGCCGTTACGAATTCAGAGATTAGCATCCAATTCTGCTCTTTCGACATCCAAAATAGGGGCTTAAGCAGGTGTAAATACCAGTTTGAGTACAGTTTGCCGCGTAATTTTGAAAGCTCCATTTAAAACTAAAATAACTTAAGAAAAAGCCACCACTCAACTCAACGCGAAAGCAACAGCGATTGCATTTTGCAAAAATTTTATCAGACCTGGAATGTGTAGGCGGTAAGTGTTGGCTGTTTCACAACAAGAGCAAGAGAGCGAGAGAGAGTCTCGGGCGAGTTGTCAACTTAATTCCAGTCAATGGCATGGTATGGGGTGGTTCACAATACCGGCGTTATCACTGTATTGCACGCCGGACACTTTTCGAAAAATTTAAAAACCCTCACCGAGGTCAACGACTATACTGACATTTGTTGTTACGAAGTGTGAGACAGAGTTAAATAGACTTTTTTTCGAAGCAAATAATTACTTTAGAGAGTAAACCACAGATATGTGTGTTCAGTTTGGCACTTTGCGGTCAAAACGGTCGTCGTGGTTTTTCTCTTTCATTGTGCATAATCAAACGATTTTTCTTCGCGTTGACACAGCCACTCTGGTTTGATGGCGTCGGCCTGCTGTGAAACAGCCATGTTTCGAGTGACTGGCGAAGGGGTGTTCGTTCCGATGAAAAGAAATTCAATTTGGATGGGCCGGATGGGTACAACTTCTAGTTTCACTATCTTTAAAGAGAGGAATGCTTTTGAGCCACCATCATGATAGACAAGGAAGAGCTATAGTACGGGGAGCCTTCGTTTCCATTTTATTGGAACAGAAAACTGACATTGAGACAGAAAACTCTTACAAGATTTTATTGCAATCTGCATTTCCTGAAATCAGCAAGCTTTCGGTCATCTCCAGTGGATATTCCAGCGCCCAACCAGCGAGTAAGTGCAACAGTGCGCATGTAATAGCTTCGGTCCGTCTGTTACGGACCGCGGTATAAACAATTCCTATTCTCCTTTCCATTCCTATTCTCCTTTCCATTCCTTTTCTCCTTTCCGTTCGATTATTTTCTTGTTTTCCACCTCTGTCCCGTTACCATTTGGATCATTTTAAATAGAAAAAAAAAAATGATTCTTTATAAGTTTTTGTTTACTTTTTTTAAAAAAAGCGGCGTGGCATGTCCAACCCTTTAACTGAAAATCAATATTAGCATAGAAATATCAAAGTTTGCGGCTAAAATGTACGCAAAACTGTAATTTTTTGGTCCAAATTCAATAATTTTGTGAAATCGACCTCTAAACATGGGCATGGCAAAAAACTTTGTAGGAACGAAATCTAGTTAGAACCCGGTGAACCTAAAGTGCTTAATTTTATTTCTAATTCTTACCTAAGTTGGGCTAAAAAGGAGTCCAAATAAATGTTTTTCTGGAAAATTTGAGGTTTTTGTTAAATTTTGCCTCCGAATGTGGGCGTGGCCCAAAACTTTGTATAAAAGAAATTAAACAAATAGTCTTTTCTACATAACATATTTAGCAAACATTTTTCGATTTGGAACAAAAATATTGAATAAATTGCATTTAAATAATATCTCTTTAATTTGATGCCACGCCCACTAGGGGCGGTCTGCCGACTTTATTTTTAATTTTTAATTCTCACAATCGTTAGGATATGCTAAATGTATAATTTCAGCTTTTCACGACGTCTTACAGTTTTGAAAGCACAGGAGGTTGTTGCACATTTAGACCGATTGTGGGCGTGTCTGCGGTCGGATTTAAAAAATTTTAGCACTTGTTTTGCTTCGGATGACAGAGAGCTTACGTACAAAATTTCAGCTTCCTAGCTCAAAATTTAAGGCCTAATAATTGGTGACATACGGACGGACATGGCTCATTCGGCCCAGAATTCGGTCTCGATCATATGCCCTTAAGGTCTTGGGGGTTATCGTTATTATTTCTCTATGTTACATTTTCGCCTGTATCAAACTTAATATGCTCCATTCCTGTGGAATAGGGTATAAACATCTAATTATTACCATGGCCACCATATTCTCCGGATTTCAATACAAAGTCTTTGGGGCTGGCTCACACGCAAGGTTTATGAAAAAGCGCGGCAGTTCACAAATAACGGAGATCTTATTGCTGCAATTAAAGCTGGCCGAACCGAGATCTCACTGTATTATTTAAAACCTTTGTATGAATCTCCCCAAACAAAGAACTTTCGATGTAAATTTACTAAAACTTTGTAAGCATTTAAAAATTTAATAAAAAAATCAACAACAAAAATAAAAGTATTTTAAAACTTGGTTTTCTTATATTTTTAAGGGTGCGTCTTATCAGATGAACTAGAAAATAGTCTTAGTTTAGTCTGGTTTATTATATTTCAAAATGTCGGCAGGCTTGCCCTTTTTTAAAATAGTTTGTGGGTATGAATTAATCAGAACTCACTGCATTTGCTTTTGGCTTCAATTTTTTCTGGTTAATATTTTAATTTTTGGAAAAGCTTTGATTTCATTTTCACTTTGGTGCGTCTAACGTGATGAACAGCACTGTATTTCAGAAATCTAATAGCGGAAGGTGGCGTTATTGAATAGTCTGTCTATTTGTTGGTTGTTTTCAAGCCTTTAGGTTTGAGCTTGGAACTTAAAGACGATATTTGTACTTTCTAGTCCCCGACCGAACCAGTACAAGCGTAACATATTTGAAATGCACCCACTGACACGTCCACTTTACTTATTAGCATGACAAATCAAAGTTATCATAGAGCGCTAAAATGTTTATTTAGACAATAAAATTCAGCTTATTTTCTGCTTTAAGCTAACTTTTGACTTCTCAACTAAAGTAAAGGTAAAAATGGAAAGAGGCAGGGGGATGCCCCATACATAATTTAACTTTGTCGCATTGTCTACGTTGAATTTCCAGAATTTTGTAAAGCCAGAATTTTTCAAAACTAATTCTGTAAAAAGAATTTCGACCCCGCCAGAATTTGGACCTCTACCCTATATTGTTATCAATAGATCCCATAGTATGGTTATAAATCTTTCACTCTAGAAATTTAGTTCTCCCAATAATTTCATTCAAGCCATTGGAACACACGTGTGCGGAACATCGAGACACCAGAGGTATACCAAACAAGATTCTATCATAACAAATTTTGGGATGAATAAAAAAAACCCTAATAGTGTTCCACTGTCAATACCCGTAACCAGAAACGTCTAACACTATGACACCATAATAAACCTAAACAATTTTTGATCGATTGCTTAACTGTTTTGCTTCTCTGACCCCCTTATTCCTAGTTCTCGTAAACTCATTTGAAATTATATCGTTGGACACCATAAAGTCTCAACATTGCACATTTGAACCGAATCTATGTCAGACACATGTATCTTAGACGAAACGAGTATTATATTATAACATATACGACCGCACGTTGTGTATGCTACGCTATACGCCCACTACAAAGCTTGCGAAAACTTTTAATGAGGACGAAAATTGTGTTGCGAACATACACATATACTATAACGAGGAAGGGGCATCAGAGTGTATCCAGATAGGTGCGGTGATGAACGAAAGGAATGGCAAAAGTAGCAAATTGTAGATTTGAATGGGGTCTGCCGCTATAGGATATAGTATATGAGATGCTAGAGAGCTAGCTCTAGATATGGTGTATAGGTATAGGTACAGATGGCATGGTGCGGTAGTGATGATGGAGGAATCATCATTATGTGCTTACGTAAACAAAATCCTCTAAATAATTATTCATTTATGCATCCGCAGGACAACACACAATGATTTATACATTGTAATGAGAAGCACGCACTCATTCTCACATAAAGAAAACTGGTGCTCCGAGGAGCTTTATGGGGAGCGGCAAGAGCAAAATTACTATATACACACAGCTATAGAGGGGCTAACATACCTAGCTTTACGGTAGGATATCTGATTAAGAATACATAGTTATTGGTATTGTAAATTAACTTACATTAATTCTTAAATGAAGGATGTTGTATAGAAGATCGAGAGTTAAATTTGAGTAAGCACAGAATGAGGAATGGGGACACGTGGGAATAAGTAGGATCAAACAGCATATTATATTCTCTTAATGGCAAAAAAAGAAATTCAGACGAGCTTTACATTAGATATTCTTTATCAAGTACCTACATCATATTATGCTAAGGCAAATTTAAATGCTAGAAAGTTCGGACGCAGTTCAAGGTTGTACTTTCGACTTTCGATTCTTAATCGAATTTTTTTGATTTACTATAATTGTTTTAAAGATTTTCGGGGAACAGCAATAAGTTGCATTGTACTTATTTGCACCAAATTTTTTGAGTTATCGTTAAACTTATATAAAATATCGACTTTGACCGCGGACAAAGATAAATAATTAATAGTACAATATGCAAGACATAAGTATTGCTTGTACTCATTTGTGTGGTGTTATATTGGTAAAAAAAGAGAACACAGCGAACGGTGCTCTGTAAACACTGAGGAGCATTTGTATACCTCAGTGCATTGCAGAGCCCGCTGTTCTGAATTGAGAGAGATCCTACGAACCTTTTCAAAAAACCAAGGCAAGCAACATTCCATACGCAGTCGCGAAAGAGAGGAAGAAAGGATGACGAAAGGACCTTCATGGATCGCACCAATGCAACGAAAAAGGCATTTAATTGGACTCAATGATAAAGTCATTCAGAACTAGGAGACCTGTCATCATATTTTGCGGTTCAATTGCCGTACGACACAAGCGGACCATTAGGAATGGAGAAGGAGTATGGGAGGGTTATGATCCTTTTATGTAGATCCCTCATAGCCTCGTGCCTAAATAAAAAAAAGAATAAGCCGGGCTTGATGTAATGCATGAACAAAAAAATTAACAGTCAAATCGATTTTTCGGTCCTGAAAAAATACAGAAGTTTTTCACCTCGAAAATTCTAAAAAAAAGATTCTTAAAAATATACGACATTTTTTATTTTTCGGCGTCCTTGATGATTATGGAGAAGAATGAACCCTTGAGGAGTTCTTGGGCAGCGTGTTTAAAAATGTGCCTGTTCCGCGTTTTTTCTTAAACAATGTGGTGGTTGGGGGAACGTCTGTAGGGAATTTAGGGAAAGGACAGCAGCATGATTAAAGGAAAGTGGGTATCATTAAGAAATCACCAGGCCAACAAATAACTCACGATTGTTTGCTTAAAAAAGGATTTTTAACAAAATTAAATAAGAAACCATACCGTTGAGCCAGAGCTCAAGAACCTAAGGCCTGTGCCTAGCCTAAGGTAAAGGAAAGATTCTCAGCTATTTATTATGCAGAACGACAATCGTAAGTAGAAAAACTTTAGAACGGTAATGGATCTCGTGGAATATGCGTACAAGTCTGCTCAAATGGATAGGTAGACAAAAACTTCACATAAAACCCAAAGGAATAGAGCTGACTCCTTTTACTAAATTACATGTAAATTAATTAGCCATACAAGCCATAGGTAAGGTTAATTTAGAGTGGCATTCACGCCCAAAGGAGCCGACACACCTAGACCCTTGTGATACCACGTGGATATATAAATCCCTCCTATTTGTTAAACCATTTTGAGCTATGGATGAAGCGTGAGAGCTGTTTTGGATCGGTAGTGTTTAGATCGCTAAAATCATCATAAAAGAAGGCTGCCAGGTGAAGATTTCGGTTCTCAGAGAGAAGCATGTAAAGAGAAGGTGGAGAGTAGTCTCTTTTATCTTCTCAACTATGCACCTCCTGCAGAAGTCGTTGGAATAGACACCAAGCCTTATTGCGTGCCTACCTATCAGACAGTGTCCTTTAATGACACCGATTGCAGAACACTCATGTGCAATCTTTTAAGAGCTATCAAGCTTTTGGACCGTTTAAGATCTAGCTTTGGCCATTATCTGTTTCGTCACTACACAGTTGGTACCACCCGTCCATCCGAGATTTGTTCTTTCCATTGCATTCAGCTAACGCAAGAGATTGCATGTGGAAATTGAAATGCCTAAGTAATCTTTTTCAGGCTAGATTGAAAGAGTAGTATCAAGCTTTGCGAGCTCGTCAGCCTTGCAGTTACCCGTAATGTCGCCATGCCCAGAAATGTTGAACTGCTCCTATAACTCCTTAAGAGATGATCGGCAGGCTTGGGATACTTTAGAGTTTATAGAGACTGATTCCAGACTCTTGACGTCCGCCTGACTGTCAGAAAAGATCGTATATCCTTGGAAGATATAACGTAATTCTTGAATCAGGACAAGAATTCATGGAAATTTAACATGTATGGTTTTTTATATGAGAAGAAAAGTTTTTGGCTTTTTCTTTACATCGGCAGACTTATTAATATTTTCACCAGGAATTGCTATATACCTAGTCTCGTTTAAGTGTCGCTATGTAGATGATTTCCACTTTTCCTGTGTCACCTTACCTTAGACTAATGATCATTCTGTTGTATGAAATTCTGAATTGCTATACACGACTAGCAGTAGTGTAATAATCCAGCATATTTATTATCTGTTCAAAGAATCTCTGGAAAAAATGTTTAGCAATGTTTTTATAAAACTTTTTCCCGTCTTTCGCAATCCCGTCGATTTGAATTCCTACAACAATCTAACCATGTTCTAACCTTAACACAGATAGCCACAAACTTTGTCACATCATTGCAAAAGAAAAACAG
This sequence comes from Neoascia interrupta, assembly GCA_947623515.1. Lineage (NCBI taxonomy): Eukaryota > Metazoa > Arthropoda > Insecta > Diptera > Syrphidae > Neoascia > Neoascia interrupta. The sequence goes on along the minus strand of OX392463.1, from coordinate 215,183,162 downwards.
ACTGAAAATTTACAAATTATGTCACAGACCCTAGATCCTTATTCAATTATTCCTACTATTTTCATACCGGAAATACCAACCTTAGGGATAAAACTTATTTCCAATCATCCAAGTTCCAAATCTCCCCTTTCAAATGTAATTTTCAAGTTTTCGTTCCCTTGACGCAAAACAGTTTACACCCCAAGTGTATATAATCGATTTTTGTCTCAGGCTCTGGTCCATACCCCTCAGCCCTCACCAAACCAACGCCATCAGCAGTTCCAGCTTTTTGAAATTACTCAACATCGTTACACAGTCTTGCACGTCATGAGTAGAAAAAGAAAAAATAAATATTCAACCGCAAGAGTGTATCTGGGCATTATGGGAACACTAAGAAGGCACAAAAAAAAACCTATTAAAGTATTGAGAAGGTTCCTCTATTAGAGGAATCCACGTCGCACGTCTCTATACGAAAATATCGATCAGACACGAGTCCTTTGTCCCCCCCTTATCATTTTTCACATTCAAAATTGAATGGAATAGAGATGCTTTGGCTGAACAAATTTACAGTCACAACTCGGTGGTCGCTTTATGGACATTGTACCTAATAATTACTGAGAAATAAAAGAACTGTCCCAGAATTTCTAATGGACCTTAATAGATGGATTTCACGGGTCGTCCTCGCAGAGCCCAGTGACCCAACACTAAATAAATTAATTTTTCATTGTTCTACGCAATTGATATTTACCTAGAACCGCATTCCATCCGTTCCCAGTGCGCAATATGTCCTGCTCTACTGCGGGCGCTTCTTATTCCCTTTTCTTTCGTTTTTTTTTTTTTTTTTTGAAAGCCCAATTTGCTGTGTGTAAATTGTTAATTTAAATACCATTTACCAATTTCACCCTTGTCTACCTCGACAAAAAAGGAGCGAAACACACCAATTGATAGTAATTAAACTTTCTGCTTTCAACACCACCAATAGAGGGGACACCCACATAAGGGACACCAACAACAACAACACAACAATAAAAGAAAAAGAAAATAGAAGAATCCTGTCCGACGAACTCTTTCCTCATCTATCTGGCCAGGCCATAGCTCTTGTTCGTCCTTAAGGTTAATTAAATTTTCTACTTGAAGGCATAAAAGTCATTAAAGAGGATCTCTCTTCAAAGCACAAAATGAAGGGGAAAGGATAAAGACAAAGAAGAGAAAAAAAAACTAGATAGAATAGCGGGAAAATAAGAAATTCCATTAGACCACAACACACCAGTAGCTTTGAATACGTGTACCTTCAAACATCATCAGCATTATCGTCGCCACTACCGCTATTGCATTTACTAGCACCAGTGCATCCTTTTTTGCGACAAAAGTCAATAGCTATTGCTAACGAGTAGTTGCCTAAGAATGATTGAATTACATCCTATGGCCTGGTAAGGGTGTAATAGGTCGTAGGCTATGGCACACGTATATAGAACTTGGTGACTTTTTTTTTTCTTCCTTGTGCGGTGTTGTGGTGTTAGTTTTATGCTTAGATCAGATTGTCAATTATACTGTATTGGCGAGATAAGATATATTTTCGTATCGATATTTCAATTCAAAGTGCTTTGTCTTAGAAATTGGAATTTACTTGCACAAATGCTTAAAGTTAAAGGGTGGATTCTACGAAAGAAAATTAATATTATGAAAAAATAAATATTATGTATCCATGTTAAAGTATTGCCCTTTTTTCTATTAAATTTGATAACAATTTGATAACAAATTTGATAATTTGTCCTATCGATTGGTACAAAACGCTGTAGATTGACAATCTTTTTGAAAAAGATGATTCCCCAAGACCTGGAAGGTTCTGTATAGTCGGAAATAGGGGGCCGGCCAAATACTGGCTCTCGCAATCAACGACAAATCTTATGAAACTATTCGGGCTTAGAATTGCAGTCTGAGTTATCGCTTCAGCAAGGTGTCGGTCAGAGGTCATAGTAGACGGGTGGGCCAATGACCACCTAGAATTTAACCTCCCAGGTGGCCGAGTCTGCAACTGAGCAGATATAGGTACACGGAAGTTCAGAACACTGGCCCCTACTGCTGGACCGACAGTTCAGAGCGCGGACGAGTATATGCCAGACCATGATCGAGCTAGACCTCAACCTGGTCCGGCAAGAAGAAACGTTATCAGTGGATGGGGCACAGGCACCAAGCGAGCACTAGCTCTATTGCCCCTACCAATCAAATCAGCATTGCCCTGCTGAACATACATACATCATGCTGTTGCGGGCTCGGTTGCGAAAGAGAGGATGTTCACTAACCGAAACCTGGGCCTAGTGCTTATTCAGGAGCCATAGATCATGAAAGGGACTAGTGTGCAATGCTGCGGACACAAGAGCGTGCAACTCAAGATCATGCATGCTAATAGACAAGAATTCGCTTCATTAGACGTTGTGCCAATACAAGTGAGCAAGGACATGTAGGGAGCTCACCGCATCATGATCCTGGCTTCCTCGTATTGTCCTGTTGATAACCGGGCACCGCCCCTACCCAACTGCAGGCTTTAGTGAGCATTGTAACAAGCTCATTTTGCCACTGCATATCAGGTGTGACGCAAATGTGTACGTCGGGGGGAGCACGGACACCAATAATGGAGGTAAGTGCTTCCTAAGAATTCATAGCTCTTCCCTTGACATTATTATGTATAGGAAATGTGCCCAATTTTATGACTAGTGCAAGGCAAGAGGGTCTTGACCTCACGCTCGGTAGTTCGAGCATAAGTAGGTTAATAAGAAATTGGAAAACATCAAATGAACCGTCGCTTTCGTATTGTAGAATAATTTTATTCGATCAAGGTAGCACAGGTCTCATAGGAAACCTTGTAAGAAATCCAATAATGAAGGATTTGGAAGGTTTCGAGGAGAAACTGGAAAGCAATCTGGAGAAAATTGACGTAAGATAAGCTCCATCTCACTTTGTTAGTTAAGAAAACGCAGTATTATGCATTTGATAGTAGCTGTGCCCCAAGCACGAATAGGAGAGGCAAAAAAAGCCAGTGTGGAGTAATAACTTGTCAAAACTGAGATCTAAGGAAAGCTAAAAGAAATAGCTTCGGAAAATTCTGTGAGACAATAACTAGCACTTCCATGTGCAGCTGCTCTACACAGGGTCTTGCGAAAGCGGGTGGATTGCCTGCGTCTCTAAAGAATGCAGATGGAAGCTACACCAAAACTTGGGAATTTCCCCGGAAGCTCTCCCAAGACTTATGACTGAAGCAGGACCAACACATCGAAACCTCTGGGAAGGAACATTGGCAGATGGCGAAAGCCATTTGGAGGCCGATTAAAATAGGCAATACGTTCCTTACAACCTTTCAAGTCAAGAGTTGTAGACAGCATTTCACCAGCCGCATTACAAAACGAGCCAGAAATGCTTCTTCCACGCTTGGAAAGAATATCAAAAAGTAGTTGTGCCCTGGGATACATACCGAACGTCCGAACCAAGTGGGCAAGTGTTGTATTTATTCCAAAGGTGGGCAAACAAGACCCATGAGCTTAACATCCTTTCTTCTATAAACAATGGAAAAGGCTAGGCAACTTCCCTCTTAACCACCGCAAGCATGCGTACATAGCGGGCAGATCTACCGAGACCGCTGATATAGAATCAACTGACGGAAATTATCCAAACTGCTCTTGAAACCAAAGAGACATTTATTCTGTGCCTTCCTAGATATCGAAGGGGCATTTGACAGCACGTCACACAAAGCAATCAGGTGAGCTCTAGATAGGAAGCGAGTAAACAAAAAAGTTTCCAGATGGCTGCATGAGCTGCTGAGCACGAGATTAGTGGAAACGCACACATCGCAGGAAATTATCCATGTCAGCACTATGAGAGTGCTCATTCAAAGAGCATTTAAGACAATCCAAGAATGGTGCAATACAGCTGGGCTCAATCTAAACCCGGCTAAGACAACCATAGTACCATTCACAAGGAAAAAAATATACAAATGAAAACTACAAGACTATCAGGCACGACACTGATACAGATTAAAGAGGTTAAGTATTTAAGGTAAACCCTAGACAGTCAAATCATCTGGGAAGCACACACAGAAGAGATCTCCAGAAAGGCTACTCGTGCTCTTACGAAATGCAGAGCCTTGCGGGTAAGTTTTGGGGATGTATCCCCTCATAAAATCGATGTACATAGCCATAGTGAGACCAAGGATGACTTACGGAGCAGTAGCATAGGCGAAATGGGCACATAAAGCGGCATCTTCCAAGGGGAAATATAACGCTATAGACAAATGTGTTCAATTTAGTCCAGACAGATATTATAGGAACTGCGACAGAGCCATAATGTCAGACAGCCAGGCAGTTTTTAAGGCGCTAAATTCCAAACTTGTATGGGACTGTCTACACAAGCTCACAGGATCTGAGCTAGAGCAATAAAGTGACCCTCTATTGGGGACCTAGCCTTTTTGGAATAGAAAGGAATGAAATTGTTAGAATGAAATTGCCTTGTTTTGCAGGCAACGGACTCCTTGGCAAAACAAGGAGCAGCAGAATCCCTCCTGAACCCGTTTCTGCGGAAAAGGGCAACACTAGGGGGTACACTTAGGGAAGCATTCAGGAAATAGAAAAGGTAAACCGAGCTTAAATGTGGGAAAGCCTTCAAGGGGGGCTGACGGGGCATTGTAAGCTCAGCGAATACTAAAGGAAAAAAGGTGTAACGGAGGAACCCTTCTGTAGATTTTGCGATGAGGCCAGTGAAATTTCCGGAACACATTCTGCAATCCTGTGGGGCTCTAAGCCACAAAAGGATAAAATGCCCATGGCCAAATACCTGAAACCAGACAGGGAGATACCCACTTTGGATCAACTTTTTGTTCTCAGATTCCTACGCGCAACTGGACTAGAGAAGGTGAGGATGGATTCTCTCAGCCAAGGGCAAACATGACCAGATACCCTCGACATAATTTAGTTATATAAATCATGGTGCAAGGGGAGTTCACTCGAGGGAGTAAACCTCTCCAAGGGTTAGAAGGGGCACAATAGACCAATAGGTCGCAGTACAAAACCCAACTAAATAATAATAATAATAATAATAACAATAATAATAATAATAAGAAGAAGAAGATGCCGGAGCATTTCAACTTTAAACATTTACCTATGTTAATTGTCATTGTAAAGTGATATTTTACAAGCCACAAGGTTGAAAAACTCGCCAAACTCTCTCAAACTTGCCTTAAAAAGACTCCATTGGCATACGATAAGCAGAAGTTTGTTTACTCATGATAAAAGCCACTTGCGGCTCAGAAGAGTCACAGCTTGACCTTTGATACATTCTGTTCACATTACAAATATTTTTACCTAGAGTGTGCCAACAACATTTTCTGTTTCCAAACGCCGAACTGTTGGTTTTTGAGACCCTCGCGATGGTGGGACCGTGAAAGAACTTTTATTGTCCTGGTCGGTATTCGAGCTCAGGACATTGTGCACAGTATCGCGACAAACTTACCTCGGATGGAAACCACCCGGGGACTATATACCAGACCTATAACCCTGCTTTAAACTTATGAGCTATAAACTTATCCTGGCCTGGTCTTGCAGCCAGATTTTTAGTTTTACTAAATAGCAGTAAAATTACAGCCAGATTTTTAAATATTAAGGTTCGACTCGAGGCTAATCGAACAAACCTTAAACCCAAAGCCTCTAAGACAAGAATCTTGTGAAGTTAACAGGCGAAAACCTAAAGCCTATTCTTCCCAACTTCATGGCATTGAATTACAATTTAAAGATACATAATTGGGGAGAATGTTAGATACATAATTGGGGAGACTGCTTGGACAGGAAAGTATTTAAAAAGTGTCCCAACTCCATTTGGGTATCGAATGCGACTTATGGATTGCTGTGGTGTATATTACACAAGGACGCAAAATTTTCGAAGCTGGCGGCGCCTGCCTTGTGACTTATTTAACAGAATGTGGGGCGAGTTTTATAAAGCAAAGTCGGCTAGAAACTTCACAATCATTAATGATGCGAACAAACCTCCCTCATGATAGAAGAAACATTGCCCCAGATGAGTTTCCAGATAACCTAAGACTCATTTCTTGAGTAATAGAAAAATTACTGAATATTGAGTTATACCTATTGAGAAAACTTAGCAACACCCACATTGTGTTGAAAGCTTTTTTACCCGATCCGATCGGGGGTTTTTCAATTTTAATGCATAGTTTGTAACACAGTGAAATAATCACCGTAGACCCTAAAGACCTTTTAGAGATCTGATCGAGACCGACATGTGAATCGATTAAGCCATGTCCGTCCGTCCGTCCGCATGTGTGAAGGTTTTAGGTCTTCAAAGTCAAGCTGGAAAGGTGAAACTTGCTACACGGCTTGGTTCTATTGTTGCACAGACAAATCGTGAAAATTGGTTTAATCCGTCAACGGCCACGTTCACTACTGGCTTTAATGTGAGACAACCTCTATTTCACTTTTTTTTCGAAATGCTTTGTGGTCAATTTAGACAAGGCACAGGAACTTAAATTTTGGTACCCAGCAATGTTGGCCTAAGACCTTTGCTCACTTTTACAATGCAAGATCTTTAAAAAACCGATTTCTCGGAGAGTTGGCTGCAAAGCGAAAAAAAATTTTATGACAAATATTGAAGATATTACTATTTTCTAAGTTTGCTCCTTACAAAGTTTTGAGATCCGCCCACTTTTAAGGGGCGGTTTTAGGAAAAAAAATGTTTTTTCTGAAATAATTTTCGCTTTTACCGTATTTTCTCATGATTCTAACGAAATTACAATTAATTGATTTTCATTTTAAGCCCATGCCCCACTTTTGGCGGCGTGGTCTATACAAATAACAAACGAATTCGAGCCAAGAAACTTTAAGATTTGGTGTTACATGGTATATAGGGTCGGGTATATAGAAGTTTGTCACAGACAAACTCTTGCACTTACTCACTTGTTTCAGTTTATTTTCCTAAAAACATAATCCTCATACACTAAATCTTTGACGCTATTTCCATACCTTATGTATCAAACTATCAACACAGACAGCCTTATACGTGCAAGGTTTCGCCTCCAATAAATGCAACAGCTCGGTACTCTTTTCGTCGTCCAACAATCCCAAAGGAATTATTATAGTTGCAATATGCACAATGCTTGTGTATAGCACAGGACTCCTCGAAAAGTCAACGCCTTTTCTTTTTCAATTCCCATAACCCATTTCCTGCTCTACTTCTACATTTTCTTTTCTTTTTTCTCCACCCCGCAACAATTCAGAAAAATGAAAAGTGGGAAAAGCACAAACGAATTTCAAGGATGCATAAATAATGTGTACTCTCCCTCTCGGTGATATGACTCTCGAATGACTTCTCGATGCTTCCTCCAAAAACAAAGTGCGAGCGAGCATGCTAGAGACCCAGCTCGGTTAAAAGTGAATCTTAGTATCGGTGCATATACGACGGCACTTTTGAATGCTCTCCTCAGGACTCAGCAAAAACACGCGATATCCTTGCCTTGTGTGCACTGCATTTGCAAAAGGAACTCTAATAAATATTTAACCATTATTATCGTGTATCGGAAGGTGAGCTGGAGCTATGTGGGATACATAGTCTGTCAGATTGCCTGCAATGATGCAGGATGCTTCTTCGTGTCGAACAGAGTTATGAAAATGAATAATTTCCACACTAATGGAGTGAAAACGTGTCATGTTCATTATGATTATGCGAATGCAGGCCACCAAACAGCATACCACCTTTGGAAGAGGTGTGTTGGCGTTCGATGTACATATATGCTTTTCCATGTTTCCTGGTCCTTTTGTTCTTCATCAGCAGCCGAAGCAAAGTGAGTTCTCATTAAATTGCGGCGTCGCTTTGGATCACTGTGTCAGGAATCAGGATGGGCCTATGTAAGCCTAGCAAATGGTGGCCCTTGTAGCAGGGAGTTCAAATTTCCCGACTGTGGTGAGGCTCATTTAATCTGCAATTTACATGCATCGCCTTTGGCCTCGTAATCAGGCTGCTACAGAGCAAGCAGAAGTTGTCAACTAAAATTCGGTTAAGAACGAAACAGCATGAACAGGCAATATTTTCTGTGGGAATGTGCTTAAATTTGCAAAGATATGGATGTAGTTGAAAAGTCCGAAACAAGAAGGCTACATTGGCTCGGTCACATCGAACGGATGGACAATAACCATCCAAGAATCCAAGCCCCTAGGCTTGAGACGCCCAGAAAACCCAACCTCCGTTTTGAGGACTAATGCATTGGGGACACCAGAGCAAAAGCCCTCAGGGGTCGGAAGCTCTGTAAGTGCTTAAATTTATGACTTCCCAAAACGACTATGAAAAAAAAAGATTTAGTCACTAGTTTCTACTATCGTGGACCAATTAAAAGAATAACGTTGTAAAAAGGTGCTGCAGAGAGACAATCCTGCATTAAAAAAGTTGCATGTTTAGTTTACAAAAGGACTACATTTTTTTGTTAACCACTGAAGAATTATTCTAGCTTTGTAGATTCTATATCTTTAGATAGATCTATATATCTCTATATCAGGCGGGGGAAAAAATCACTCGCGTACTACAAGCGTACTACTCACTTACTCCCAGCGTACTGCAGTATCGTTATCATGTAACATGCGGACCTTTAAATGGGTATATCGTGCTGGTTTCATTTTGGTTAGAAATGGCACATCTTACAAAATTGCAATGGCACTAGGTATTCGTAATTGGACTTAAATAATTGTCATTAAAGCGATTTCTATCTAACCGCCTAGAGCTGTTTTACAGAAAAGACATATTTTGTTTCAGAAATTCCAATAAATGCACTGAAATACTGACATTTACCGGGGTTTCCAAAAAGACAATAAAACAAGTAAAATGTAGCCAGAAATTCAAAGACCTGCAAAGTACTAGTACAAATATTTGATTAAAATAAATCTTACTACCTACTTCTTGTTCACTAGCTCACGCCCAATGCTTACGTCTTCTTGGATCTCACGTTTTTTGGTTTTTTCTTTTTTTAAATTTTCTTCACCTACACTGAAGAATCTCACACGAAGAATAGGTACTTGGGAGAAAAAAAAAGTTACAAATATTTTCAAACAAACCAAAACACAAACTTCTTTCCGCTTATCACCAAGATCGGAATGATGTACATAGCACCCACGCGTGAATCATTGCACCTGAGGTGAACCTCTAAAGTATCTGTAATGCCACGACGATGACAACTACACAAACTAAACACCATGTCACTTTCACCCGCCCCCGAAGACCGAATTCATTGAACGGAAATCCATCTACAATGCGAGAAGGTGTCATCTATAGTGGTTTTGACATTTCGAAATGATCAGATCACCTCCTACGTCATGCAACCCCGATAAGATGACATGCACCACACTGTACAAATGTTGTCTTACTTTAAACGCGAAGCTTGAAGTTGCTCACAAAATACTCGAGAACAAGTCGAATCGGTTAACCAATAGACCGGATTTCAAAATCATCGATCACCATGTGTATTCCGCATGCATGAATGGCGGAAGTCGCTTGGATCTTATGGTTTGTATACAAAAAGGCGAATAAACACAGCACGCGACCAAGACGCCGTATTTTTATGCTTTTTGGCAAGCGCATTCGCCGACACTATTTTTAACCGGCCGAGACGGACTAGGAGACCACTGACAGCGATCACCTTTGGACAGACACTGATCGCAGAAACGAAAACAATGGGGGCCTATGTTGCTGCACCGATTATGCTCTAGGTGTGCGATCAACCGCCCACTGGGACAACTTCGACGATGATAGAGGTGATGACGAAGAAGACATTTCATGCGCTCCACAATTGAAGCAGCACGTGGCTTGGCTACTGTGGGTTCTTGTCATCAATTTGCCTCGAAAGGCAGAGGAACACTTGAAAGAGAAAACGTATGGCAAAGGGGGTGCATGAGTCCGCTGATAGTTGAGACAAAAATAAATCTGTTAGCAGACACATACTATGTACGCGTGGCTTCGCATGAAAATCTCACTCAAGCCATTGGGGTGATTAGTCCGCGCATAGTATCCCGCGGATGAGGGATTTTTGAATTTATTTTTGGAATCTAAGTAGTTGCCCACTTTCTAATTAAGATAAATCAATTAGTGTTGAAGTATGTAATGTGTATTTCCGAATCGCTTTACGAATTTTTTTTTAATGGCATTTGGCGCAAATAAAATTGGGAGTACTTCAACCATCTAAGTTGGATTTTCAAAGTTAGAGATATACAATTAAAAAGTGAGTTAAAGGCGGTGGCACTTTTTTTTCATGAAATAAAGTTCGAGCTATATGTAAAATGTACCCAGTTTAATTGTAGGGGAATTCACCTATGAACCATTGGTTTTCGGGCTCCTACACACCGATAAAAGGGTGGTTATGAAGATTTTTGCGCAAATACACTCTCGGGGAAACAATACTATTGGCAAAACATTAACAAAAAGAACGCGTTCAAAGCTTATCTTACTACTCAACTTTGCGTCGATTAATGAATCTGAATTTATGCATACATACATATATTGTGAGTCGCTGAATGCGAAATAAACGATTTACTAAACGAACACACCTAACTGCCATCTGACAGTCAGCTGACAGCAAACTGACATTCGAATTTCGGTATCGAATCGCCCTCTAATGGAAAAGTACCAGTGAAAAAAATACCAATATAAAATTAGTGCTAGATTAAGTAAAAAGTGCTAGAAGCTGCTGAATTTGTATAAATACATGGCTGACAGGCTCGTTGAATTTAGTGTTATTTGAATTGAAATCAGTTTTGTTTGATAAATAAAGTGTTTCATTGTGTAATTATAAACGTGAGTTTTATTCGACGAACCCCAGATAGAATTGAAGCTTCGGAGTTTTTCGAAATCGAATTATGTTATTTAACTTAGCTACCACGCTCTCTTTAATTTGCATTATACTCCTGCAGATTTACAAGTCCGAAGCAATCTTGAAATCATTTTAGGTTCAAGAACTAAAACTTTGAACAGATATAACAGAACTACCTCTCTTGCAAAAGCAATAAATCAAAACCAACGGCATAGACACAAAGTTTTTTCTTTGACACCTCTAAAATATATTTTTGTTCAGGGTGCACTTCTCCCCATAAGAGCTATCACAAAGTTCCTGTCACTTGATCTAAGAGCATCAGGTCAAACCTTGAGCAACCACTCTAACTTAACCTTTTCCCTCTATATTCGGGAACATGCTTTCCCTATCAATACACCTACATCCCATCATTGATGGAAACCTGCCATCAAAGGATGAACTACAACCAGTCAATCTACTCATTGCTATTTTCGTCCCTCCTTGGCCAAACTCTTCAACGAATTCTTTGCGTACTTTTACCATTCTATTCGAAAAAGGAAGAATTTGTATAGAGGATAAGATAGAACTTTCACTCCTACACTCCTGCCTTACATTCTAATTTATTGGGAAAGTTAATTTTTTATAAGATCACGTCCCTACTAGTGATTCAAGTTTTTCAAGCACAAAAGTGAAGAGACAGGAACTACACGAAGAAAGTTGACTCTGTCTAAGTGAGCCTTTCTCAATGCCAATAAAATTTGTGTGACGCTGCTGTTGTTGCTGGCGCGCTGATGTTTGTTGTGGTCGGAGGACATAGGAGCGACCAATTATCACCCAAAAATTGTCTTGTGTATTTTATTACGGGTGTGTATATGGGGCCACACTAGGATAATATACACACAAATGTATTTATGCAGATGCGTGTATGTATAAAACATTTATGTGTCCCAAGTGATAACTATGCTTTACTTGCAAGTCTATCCTTTTAGCCAACGATATGGGGGGTCCATGACGACGTGACACTTTCATTAAATTAAATAATAAATTGTTTATTATAACACAGCAAAATAGAGTAGGAGTTGGTTTGTTTTGCAAAATCATTTGGGTGCCCGTGACGTTGTGTGGGGATATTATGGAAGAAGGATGATACACGATAATGTCCTTTGAAGGGATAAGAAGAATGATTGTTTTGGGTTACCTTTAGCTAACTGTGCACCTAAATAATTATGTCCATAGCAGGCAGGTTTGTCCATATATACGACCCGCGTAGTGGATTTAACTTCAACAGGGTTGATTGATCCACATGTTTTAATGTGCTAAAGAAATAAGAGCTTAAAATCGGTGCCATAAGCTGGTATTTGAAAAACTTAGCTGATGAAACATTTATAGTTCGATAAAACAAATGAATTTTCGTTTAGTCTTTGGTTCGAAGTGGAGTGAGCCAGTATACATATCGAAAATTCTATATTCAGGGCGCGAGCTACATTGGTTGAATATTTATTAGGAAATTAATAATGACGCCATTGACTAATAAAATCAGGTGTACGGCAGTTTTGAATGGAGTACAAAACACTGTTTCAACACTAACGCTTGTGCCACAAGGCGATCTTGTGAAGATTATAATTAGCTTTAAACAAGAAAAAGTGCATCAATTGCATATTTGAGGCTATTTGCATATAACTTTCATACTTTCCCTTTAGGCTACCCTTTAGATATTTCCCCCAATCAAAGGCTACAGGGTGAATGCCGTACAAGTGCTGCCCAACGCTATCAACTCTGCTGCGCAATTCGAATTGTCGGTATAACTGGGTCGAGGCTCGTGGACTGGAAAAGGGTCGTGGGCACATCCACGAAAGAAGTCTTGTTGTTTACTAGGACAAGGCCAATTTTAACCTTCAGGACGCCAAGAATAAATTGTCCTACCCACATACACATCAGTTAGATATCTAAGTCTTATGTTTGACTTAGGCTAATAACTCAACTAGAGGCTAATAGAGAAAACCGTTTCAAGCGAAAGTCCAAACCAAAAGGGCGGCGTACATGGGAATAAAAGGATCTCTAAGGAACACACCATCCGCAATACGGGAGCCAAACTTACTTACTTACCTACTTAAGGTGGCGCTACAGTCCGGGGTGGACCTGGGCCTCAGCCAACAAGCTTCGCCAGCCAGCTCTGTCTCTAGCTAGCCGTCTCCAGTTTCGCACGCGAAGTTGGCTGAGGTCCCCTTCCACTTGCGTGCGCCACCTGAGTCTCGGTGCTCCTCTACCGCGTCGTCCCTGCGGTGTGGATTCGAAGATTTTCCGGGCCGGGGCGTTGTTGTCCATCCGCTCTAGATGACCCAGCCATCGTAGACGTTGTGTTTTGACTCTTTTGGCTAGGTCGGTATCGCTGTACAGCCCGTACAGTTCGATGTTATATCTCTTCCTCCACTCTCCGTCTATGCAGACGGGACCGTAAATCGTCCGAAGAATTTTCCTCTCGAAGCAGCCTAAAGTGTTTTCATCCGCCTTTTTTCGATCCATGCTTCTGCACCGTAAAGCAGGACTGGGATGACGAGGGTCTTATACATGGACACTTTATTTGCTCGAGAGAGGGCTTTGCTACTCAATTGCCTTCTTAGCCCAAAGAAACAGCGATTGGCAAGAGTTATCCTTTGTTTGATTTCAGCGCTGGTGTCATTGTCTGAATTGATAGCGGAACCCAGGTAGACAAAGTCCCTAACTACCTCAAAGTTATAGCTGTCGATGGTGATGTTTTGTCCAAGACGTCGGTGTTGGGTGTCTTTTCTTGATGACAGCATATACTTGGTTTTGCCCTCATTGACTGCTAAACCCATATTCGCCGCTTCCGTCCCAATACTCACGAAGGCTTCACTGACATCACGCTTTGTTCTACCGATTATGTCAATGTCGTCTGCGTATGCAAGTAGTTGAACGGACTTCTGAAAGATTGTACCTCTGGTGTTGGCGCGAGAGTTCTGCACAATTCTCTCATGTATGATGTTAAAGAAGTCGCATGACAGCGCATCGCCTTGTCTAAATCCTTTTTTGTCATCAAAGGGGTCGGTGAGGTCTTTGCCGACCTTGACGGAACAGCGTGAGTTTTCCATCGTCATCCTGCACAGACTGACGAGTTTGGCAGGGATGCCAAAACTAGACATTGCGCTATATAGCTCGTCTCTATAGATGCTGTCATACGCGGCCTTGAAATCGATGAAGAGGTGGTGTGTATCGATTTGGAATTCCTGGGTTTTCTCCAAGATGTGCCGCAGTGTGAATATTTGCCTACCTTATAATACATTTCTTAATTTAAGTCCTAAAATTAATAATAAATTATCTAAAAGGAGCTCGCAAGTGTCAATTGGTGGTATAAAAAATCAGCGGATTCAGTGTAGTGACTAAATCAAATCCTACTCAGGTTACTTAAGTCAGAACAGAAAACCTACTAATAGTTTAGGGAACATACTACAGCAAATCTTTCCATCTCGCATCTGAGTTCTACCTTAAGAGCCTTAGTGGTATAATTATTCTCAGACTTTGTTCAGTTCCTTACCAGACTCAGTTGTCCGATCTCAATTATCCTGAGAAGTAATAAAAAAAATGTTCACATTTTAATTACAACCAAAACGAGCCATAATTCCTGGCAACAAATTAATATCCTTAAAATGGAGCAAATCTCATTGCAAAACAAATTTCCGCAACTTCTCAGTCAAATGACCGCAATTTCAGTCGCAAGGAGGAATGAGCACCTCCACATCACTTGGCCTACATCCATAGAGTCGAAACCTTAAACTTGGAACTGGACTTTTACAAAGAGATGATCATAGGTTGACTTTATAACTGTTTGCTGAATTATAAATGTCCTCTGCTTCCCGGATGGATGGCAAAGCGCAAAATTTTCTCTTTTTTGCTTAAAGTTTTTATCTGGTAGGTATGTACCTAGGTATGGCTTTTGGTGTAGAGTACATTCAGCCATATACTCCACCCCTTTGCTGATTTTGTGTGCTCTATCGTAACGAATTATTAATGGCATGTTTTCATTATCCATAATGCACAAGATATCTTGCTGAAATGGTTGGCCCGCATACACGTATTCACATGGAACATCGTCATCGCTGAAGCACATCCACTGGTTCGGCTCTAAGCCAGAGATCGGGACGGTAGTACCTAGTTTTTGCATTCACTACCCCATAGATTCAATGAAAAAATGTACTGCAAGGACCAACACGGAGAGCATGAGTGAAAATCGCTGTGAAATGGATCGTGTCACACCAGGTTAGTGCAGTTAAGGTCGAACCTTGAAAGCTTTTCATCGACTCACACAGGATGTTGGTCGGCAAGCAATCAACGTCCTGCCTTTCTACACTGTTGTTTATTTCTTTTTTACTCGTTATCCTTTGTCCTATTTATTTTTTGTGTGTAGAAACCTCGATTTACTTTTCTACTACGTGAAATGTGATGTTCGAATTTATTTTGAAAGTTTTTTTTTTTTGCTGCTGTCGTCCTTCCAATTCTGGATGATGTTGCCGTGTAATTGTGTCGTCGCAGAAACTCCCTTTCTTGTCGTTGTCACCACACACCAACGTAGCACGAGCAAGTGTGAGTACATAAAATATTAACTACTAATGGGGTTAACTGATGTTATAGGAATTTTCTGCAACAATCTCCCGTGAGAAAAGCAAGGTTTTCCCTTTTCTTCGGGCACACTCTTTAAATTGCTTAATGGTGGACGGAAGTGGCTGTTAAAAGGAGAATTTGGATGTTTTGCATGTGGGTATACATCTGGTGTTTTTATGTGTTTGTGTGTGAATAGAAAAGGTACGCGCTGACGGTTAAATTTTAAATTAGGTTAATGAGAGAAATTTTATTCATGGTTTGATTGGTCTTTTTTTGTTCTCGGCGCTGCTGTGCTGAGCTCGGTGGGTTCATGAATTTCGTTTTCCTTCGGAAGGAAATATTAGCTGCAATTAGACTAAAGCTAGTGAAAGGCATTTCCATTATGCAATTCCATTAATTACTTTTTTAAGGTTAAATTCAGTGGGCACTTAATACATTTAATAAAGGTACGCATACAATTTGAATGAAAAGAAGTCCGCTTTCTGTTCAGTACGGTTGGAAGTGGGTGTGAAGTTAAATAAATTGACGTGCCAAGGTTGAACCACAGACTTTTTGCACGCGAAATCAATCAAACTCATATTTTTGATTAGTTAGAATGCCATAAGCGTCTAGTTTTGCTCTAACAATGTGCAGGCACTTGAAAGGAGACAGCAAATGAGATTTAACTTCTTCATGGCTTAGGCTCGTCTCAAGAGTTAAAACCAGTTAAAAGTTGATTCCATATTCATGGTGTTTAATTGGTGATTCAGGTAGATACTTGTCACCGATATAATCAATGCGGCAACTCTTGGGCCTACGTGCTGTGCCGCGACTCCGGCTCCAGTCGCGTTTTTAAATGAGCATTGCGGCGTTTACAATCACTCTTTTCAATCGGATTTATGTTTTGTGTAAAATGACCTATACAGAACTGAGGTAGGAAATCACCATTCTTTCCTAGCTCACCCGTTGGCAACGCGAGCCTGTTTTGCGACGGCTTCTGATTCATTTTATGTCACCAATCTAGTGCTGCATAAGTTAAGATAGACCTTTGCTACCGCTCTGTAGAGCAATAGGAACATTTTGGCGCTTAAGATACATGATACATGTTTGCGATGAGGTGATGCATGGTCAACAGGAAAGAACTAGCTTTGCAAATGGCTTTTATGAGGTGAAAATTCCAGGTTAGTTTTCCATCTAGAGCCCTAGATATTTAACCTTCTAAGAAAATTATATTTTTTCACCGAAAGCTTGTTAAATACCAATAATACCACCGTAAGCATTAGAAATCCCATTGAAAGTCAATCGCCATTTTTGCAGGCTCAGTGTGACACGTAATGAAAATGCGAAGGCATATACTATACAATGTAGCTACATAGTATATGTTCATGCAAAAAAGTTAGAAAATGCTAATTTCTACAACTGAAAATTAGTGCACTAGCACCATTTTTACATAGCTAAAATTTGAAAAAAGTACTTTTTTAAATTAGAGGCGGTCGCACATACAAGCCTGTAGTGGGCGTGTCTGTGGGCGGATTGAACTAATATTCAGACTTTTTTTGAAGGACTGGACTTTAGCTTCAAATTCAGAGCATATAAATTGTTTACATACGGACGCACGGATGCACGGACGGACGGACATGGCTTAATCGATTCTTCTGTCGGTTTCATTCATATCTCTACAAGGTCTTAGGGGTCTACGGTAAATATTTCACTGCGTTACAAGCTATCCTTTATAATTGATATACCCTGAATAGGGTATAGAAAGTCCTGTCTCAGTAAGAAGATTCCAAGGAAATGCAACGATTTCAAGGCTCATCAGTGCGGTATGCACGAGCCTAAGCACATGTTTCGTAACATTTTATTTCTTAAAATCTTGCCATTCTAAAGCTATCAAGCTTGGCATTGTTATTTGTAACGTCGGCCAACGGCGGGCCTTCTTTCAAGAGTCCTGCAAACAAATCTACTTTCTCATAGTTTTCTTCTGCCCATTGGCCGTTATCCTACTTTACTGGTGCGGAGTGCATTTTAGGTTTCTTGATGGACTTAACTGCTTTCCACAGCGAGTACCTAGTTCAAGTTCCTATCCGCCGACAAGCCTTCAAGGTATTTAGTGGTCTAACGATTTTTATAATCTTGCAGCATGTCTTTCGGCTTGCTAGGGAGGTTGTTCAAGAGGGTTTTGTTCGGCGGTGCCCACGTGCATTTTCATCTTCTACGCGCTCTTCTCTTTTCACGAATCAATTCTTCTAATTTGAGCGGATATGTTGTGCGTTCATGCCCGTCAGTGCTTACACCTGTCTTTTGCAAAGAAGTGTTGTTTCACGCAGTGTTCTGAATTGCTTCAATGAATTTGTCAACTGCGTCTTCTAATTCGAATGGAGTTCTCCATGACACATTCAAGACAACACCCTCCTTACCGTCCTTTTTGAAGGCGTCCCAGTTCGTCTTTTTTTGGCTAATTTAGGAGCTGTTTCTATTTTTGCTAGGCTTCTGCCCATCTTCAAGATTACTCCTGAGTGGTCTGAGCAAAGATCATACCACTCTCTACAGGTATTTGGGTACTCTTTAGCGTTGAAGAAGTCGATAAGGTCAGGCTTCTTATTCCTGTCGTTGGCCAATATATTGGCTTTCTCGTGGAGAAAAAGCACACGGTTAATACTGTTTTTGTACAGTAATCTACCTCTTGTTGAATTGCATCTTGAATCCCAAGAAGTATGTTTGCGTTAAAGTCGTCCCAGGAATCAATTTCAAACCAATCAATATCGTTATATAGCAGTCTATATCCCGGGGGGGGGGGGGGGAAATAATAAGATGCAATGTTGTAATCTAAACATTCTATTTGAACAGAAACTGAGCTTGTCTGCATAGAGTCTAGCTTAACTTCTCCGTTCTTGAAGTGTTTATTGCAGTTTTTGATGTTGAGGGGGCTTCCTCCTCTCAAATTTTCCAAAGGGTGATGTCATTGTAAGCTTTTATTTGCTGTCCGAACTTCTAGTTCGTCTATTTTATTCAGCAGGGCATTCGATGTTAATATTTTACATAACTATTTTATATTCATGTTTTCTTGTAAGTTTTTCGAGGTTTGAACTCGAGCCTGCTCAGTTTGTCAAATATTAAGTTGTTAATTTTAGTCTGATCCTCAAATTTTTCCAAGATTAGAGTGAGGATCTAAGGCTTCCGCCATACACTGAGCGGCAAAGCGCCTGAGCAGTTGAGCAGCGTTTTTCCAATACAAATGACACTTGCCGCGTTGCCGCTTTGCCGATCAGTGGGTGGCTTCAACCATACCACTTTATATGATCTAATTTCGCCGTTCTGCCGCTTTACCGCTTGCCACTCAGTGCGTGGCCATGCCTTGAGACACCGCATCTGTTGTGGGCGATCTTGCCCTGTTTTCGTCTGACGCAACCTGTGCGTACGATTTCGGCACCGCTTACACTAAGGTATAAGTCTATTGCCCATACGCAAGGGTTCTATTTTAACCCTGACGTTAAGTAACATTTGAATTTTATAAATTTCATTCATGATCTTAGTTTTGTCAAAGGAAATCATTAAAATTGGAAGGACGCGCGTCTGATCACATTGTCTCTTTCTTCCTCCGGGCTTTGCTTTTCCTTTAAATGATATTAACGGCTTCAATAAAATTAAGGCCTTTAGCTTTTGCGTCCCCTACGGCGTCTTCTTTCATTCATGAGGGGTGAAGCCCCCTAGTAATGACCCGAAGCGGTTTTTCATACTTATTTTGGTAAGTATACCACTCGATACTCCCTGAACTTAGCTTGAGAGACAGCTCACGATATAAATCGGCGTCGTCTTCATTTACTTTCCACACGTTATTGCGGTGCCAAGTAGGATTATTATATTTTGGGTCCCCCGTGCTGGCAAGAAAGTTGCGCGACTTCTCGTAGTCTGCTATTCCGATTGTGTTAATTGCGGGCGAAGCGCGAATTTTCAATTGAGGTACCTTGTCTGATACAGAGGGCTTATCTTCTTCTTGTGATTTAGCCTTGTTTGGTACAGAGGGCTTATCTTCTTTATGTGTGACTTCTGGAGACGAATTCACCTTCCGCTTCTGGCTTTTTTTTAAGCCTTTTCTTTAAAGCTAAATCGGTATCACGTACAAGTTCTTTCTCGTCCATAAAGTATTGCTGGTGGATTCAGTGTTACATATACTCTTCCGTTACCTGAATGTCTTTCGTTACATGATAAAGGATTTTTAATGTCCTCGTTTCGTTTTCGCAGAGGGTCAACTTCCATTTTGAGTTCGGGGAAGAATCGTTCCACTTCAGTAAGTTTAGCTCGAAGTTCATTATTCTCCCTTCCTAAGATCTTAATTTTCGCTAAGTTCTGGTTAACCGGGGGACGGCTTTTCCCGGACATGTTCGATCTGAGTGGTGGTGATCGATTTAGTTTTGTCCTTTTCTCAAAAGGATCGATAAGAGCCTGCTTTTGAAAAGAGTGGAGAGTAGAGAGTGGATTTATATATTTTGTTGTGTCCATTGCCATTTTTTATCCCAACTTAGCGTTTTTATGAGAAATAGGTAATTCACTTCTATTTCCATTTTTAAATACAGCCGCCCCTTTGGAGACAGACGTCGACCAGTGAGCCGCACAATATGTGACAGACGCTTCTGGATTTTTATTGAACCTTAAGATTCATCTATAAATTTAAACTTGGCTGTCAAATGAAACAGCATCGACAGCATCCATTGCAATTTTAAAGACTACTTCTTCAAGCGGACTTAAGTCGGCTCTTACGAAAGGCACACCAGGCTTTTCTAATCCCGACCTTGCAGGGGGGAATTAAAGGTCATACATAAAAATAATTTTATGTAAAACCAAACTTCTTCTATTGTTTTGATAGTTGAATTCATTACGTTCAAGTCTTCCAGCTGCACGGGAGTCTGAGACTATTTCATAAAACTTGCTCTGGGTAGAAAATCCTTCAATCTTTTTTTTGTTTTTTCATTTGATAATTCTATATTTTAGTGTTTTAGTAAAAAAAAATAGTGCTGAATGTCACAAATCCAAGTAATTCCAACACTTGTTACAAGTTTGGGTAGGGTGACCCTTCCAAACCAAGAAAATGCAATTTTATAATTTAGTTGATTACATTGTAGCAGTCCCAAAGGGGGATATATTAATATAATTAAACTCAAAAGTCATACTTGGCAGAATTTATATAAAATATTCAAAAGGTTAATTTTACATTTATTGCAGTCGAAAGGATAGATTAAAATGGCCTAAGGAACGGCATAAAGAAATTACAAATTTGCTGGCCCTTCTCCGGGCATGGCCGGAAGAAAGGCCGTCAGCCAGATTAAAGTTCAAAATAATCCGTTTTTGCAAAAACGAATTTTATGAATTAATAAATCAAAATCTAATCTCTCGAAAAAATCTCTACATTTCCGTGATTTCGCTTCCCGGGATTTTCAGTTCCTTCTCTTTTGAGGGAAAGGATCTGTTTAAATACTACTTTAAGACTTAATACGGCTGCAGACAGTGGAATAAGCTGTTACCATCGGTTGACAAAGCGGTTCAACATCGGTTGAACAAAATCTCGATAGCCCAAAAACTCGAAATTGTTCGCATAATTTATTCTATGCAGACATTTTTTTTTACATAAATGTTACACGGTTATACATAAAATACCCAATTTTCAATGATCCGGATTTTAGGTTTTCGGGATTCTGCCTCCAACCTGTTGCCAAGAAAATATCAAAGAAATCGGGTTTGAGTGAAGACAAGTATCTATGTACAAGTGCTCCATGTTTTCGTTAGGTTTTTATCATGCCTGTAAGCTGGCGAAACTAAATCGAATTACCTAAAACCGTCCTCAAACGTAACCCTGGGACGCAAACTTTGTCTCAAACTTTTATAACTTTGTCTAGTTTATCATCAGTTTTTTTTATTATATTTGTAGAAATATCCACCTACTTTTCAGCTGGACATAAATAAAATGACAAATATTAATAAGGCGGGAAAAAACACGTTTACTTCATTGAAGGTTTTAAGGATTTAGAAATTTTTTAACGCAAGCTGCTAAATTTTACAATTTCGACGTGTTGTAGGTCCATTTCGAGTTATTTGTTCATCCAACAGGAATCGCATTCTGACATCTCTATTCGTCGACAAGACTCTTTTCTGTTAAAAACCTAACGACAAATATGCCGGCTTAGACTGTGGCTTTAAAAGTTTTGGCACAAACGAACTTGTCGATAACCCTCTTCCCCAGTTTAAGAAAATAAAAAAAGGTACATTCTAAATCCGAGAGCATTTAAATTTTTAAGGACAAAGGGAGTTTAGCTTGGAGAGAAATACGTCACGTCTCCCCATTTTACGGCAGTTTACAGCAGACTCTAAATAATTTGAAGCTAATTTTAAAATTTGTTAAGCCACGTTTATTAAGCCGATTCGGTATTGGTAAGTCTAAAACCCCACAACAAAGTGAACGCAGTATTACACGTCAGCATCAACAATATTTTCTTTAAATAAATTGTATTTTAATCATTTTTGAAAATACTACGCACCTCAACATGTCCCCATCCGTCTACGTTCATTTTAGCCGCAGCCTCTACACTTTCCTTGGCTCCCATCTTGGTTATAAGTCCTTTTTAATTTTTTAACGATATGTTCCGAAAATGCAAATTCTTTTTTCAGTTATGATCTCGAAGATAAATTTCTTATTAATCTGTTTTATTAAAAACTGTTTTTGCAACGGTCTTGTTCCGTTTTTAATACGCGCACAGTATTCACAAAAAACAGTCGGCAACCAAATGTCCTTATCGTATTTTTGTCGACACTACGATTATTTCTCAATTTTTGTTTACCCCGTAAAGTTTACTTAATTGCTGCGAAAAACTTCATCCTTTAAGAAGTATGTTAAATACTATAAACGACTAATAACTCAAGCTCGCCATTAAAGTCGTAAAAGGACACGTCAAAAATTTTTTCTCCCCACCTATTTTGTTTGGTAAATTGCTGATTTATTTTGAATTTTATCGGGCGACACTCATTTGTTGTGGATCATTTTCCAATGAGAGACTCACAGCTTCAGCTTTTGGCTCGACTGGCAAGTTTCGTTAAGTTTTTACTCTCCTCCGCACAGCTGCCTGGAAGTGCGATGATGTCCTTTTTGAATAGCAACTTTTTTGTCCTCCGCCTTCAACCCAAACTTCCCTTTTGATGATGCTGCTGCTACACAGCCTCCTATACTGTGGCTATGCGTCAAACACACCCACTTAAATTTTCGAAATTGATTTAGAAATGAAAATGGCAAATGTACTCGTGTATCCCTTTGCTTGCTGGGTTTTGTAATTGGTTTGCTGTTGATAAACTAGTTAAAACCAACACTATTAGAGTCCCTTTTCGGCAAATATTTATGCAAATATCGACTTTCTAAGGACTCACAATCTGAATTGCAACTTTTATTCTATATGTACACACGAACACAGGCAGACACACACGGGGCCGAAGAAATATTGTCAACACCCGAAATTTCACAAGGTTTCGATACTTTTCTTTGGTTTTCGTAACACCCCTATTCCACACTGAGAATGTGATATTGGATGTGGTCTGATTTCTAAAGGACCTGAAGTCTATACACCACCATTGTTGAGTTATCCTTTAATCGGTTTAATCCTCTTTAATGGAAAAACTGCGTTTTTTGCAAGATATTCCTTGAGATAAATTATAGCACACTCAGGACACCGAGAAGAAGTAAAGTCCTGCTGACGACGATGACGATGATGGTGGTGATGTGTACGGATCGATACACCGACGACGAAAGTAGTAGAGAGTGTAGACGGACTATTCGTTCGCGTATAGCAGATGAATTGATGCTGCTGCTGGTGGTAGTGGTGGTGCGCGATGCTACTCTTGTCCCAGAGTCCTGCTACTGCCTGATGTTGTTGACGATTTCATACACTGACGATGTTTTGTTTGTGTCCTGTTTCGCTCTCTTTGAATTCGGCTTCGGCTTGTTTGCGAAGTGGTTAGACTTTGTTGATGATGGAGCAGTGGCGGTGGTACTTTCGGGCGGCGGAATGTTGTGGGAGGAGGACGTGATACATGTGAAAAATTCTCTTATTAAGTCAGTTTCTCTTGGCTATGTTCATTTGGCACACAACGAACATGAAAATGTAAACAACATGAGAGTTTGAGGGTGGAATAGCAGCACACAGCTAGTAGCTGCTTGCAGATGAACTCAACGATTCGTTTTAAATCTGGAAAATCCTTAACGAAATTCGACAGGATAAAAAAAAATCTCAATCACTAGGACTTGAGAATTTCTGTTTTTTTTTTTGTTCCTTGCAAAAATGTCCTTTTTCACACTTAATTGATGTAGCCTCCACCACACCTAGTTTTTCACAAAACACTTTTCAGCCACAAATCGCAGTTTAGAGTGTAGAATGTCAAACCTTGAAGAGTCCTCAAATCCTTTTCGTACCTTATCCTCTTTCAGACGAGAAATACAGCAGCATCCCACTTGAGTGAAATTTTCGAAGCAAATAAAATGGTAAATTCGGGGGGGATAATGCAACTATTTTGGGAAATACTTTATTGGGGAGTTTTTCAAAACGTTTAAGACTTGTTTTTTAAGATATAGGAATTTGTGTATAATATTAAATTTTGTTTCTAAAAAGCTACGACCACACAACCGACTACGATGAAATTCGTGAAATTTTTGCGTGTAGCGATACCTTGGTAGGAAAAAGCCACCCTCTTGAGGAACACCCATGCGCTGGAAGGAGCACCATCTCCGTGAACGGCGGCGAGAGGATGAACCTTTCATCTTACGGCGAGTCGTGAGTTTGACATCCTTTAGGCACGGCGCGCGGAAAAAATGGAATGATGTGCCCCACTGTGCTATTGAACATGTGTGTGGATGCGAGTGTGCGTAACGGTGTGACTTTTAAGTTTACTATAAATATTTTATGGTTCGTTAAGTTGTGTGTGAGGTTTTTTTTCGGGAAGATTTACTCTCTCTCAGTCGATACCATTGGAATGGACCTAATTTTGGATGGCACAGAAGATGGGTGGAGGTGTTGGTTGCATTGATGTGGAACGGAATGATAATGATGATGATGTCCTCCTGGTCTTTTATATGCCGTTGGAATTTGTTTACATTTTGCTTAAAGAGGAACAACAGAACACGAATCAACAAATCAAATTTTATGCACACAAGTTTGATAGTTTTTTTTTTGTTTGTGGTAAAGCCTTTTCGAAGGGAAACATGAATTGTGTTTGATTTTGGGCTGTTTAGCTAGGGGTTCATATCCTTAATATAGGAAGGTACATATTTGCTTCGCTCTAGGGAAAAGAATAAAGGGGTTTGGGAGGGCAAATACAACTGATAAGGAGTTACGTGGAATACGTTTTTTTTTTTTTTTCAAATTATATAGGTACGTTAAGGTCTTTTAAAGATAAGTTGTGTAATGTAAAGTATGTTTAGGAATGCAACTTATATACCTCTGTCCAATAACTGACAAGTCGTTCCTGTCGGTTCTTATTTGAGGCATTAGCAAGACCTAGGATTTTTAAGAATTTGTTGGAAAAGATTTCTTGACAGGAGAAAAGAAGCTGTAGCTGAAGTAACGTCTACATACTTGAACTGTTTACCCGTTTTAATCAGGCATAAGTAGGTATATCTGCAAAGAATTTCGCATTTCAATACCTACGCTAATACCTTGTACGGATATCACTAAATAGGTATAATAGCCCCCTTACGACTGAGGGCTACAGGGTGGTACAAAATCAAAACACATAACCAAAGAGACTTCTGAGAATGTTGTCAAAATCATCGCTCGTCGATTTCGTCGTATCTGCATTATATTTGTTTATTTGTTTATATGTTAACTTAATATTTTTTATATTTGTTTTTATCTACGTACGAGCGTCTGACTTCGCTGCAACGGCGAACTCCTTGTCGTTTAATAAGTCAAAAAAGCAAAACTTTGTGTTCGACTATGTTTAACGAACTCGCTTTTATCGAACAACACATAAAAGTTTTAACTTAGTCCTTCGAGCCGCATCAGCAATTCAAGCGATCGGGATAAGGAAATATTTTCATCAGTGATACATTGCTAAGCATCTCAACTCATAGTAGCTCGATGCTTTACAAGATTTAGTTCATTCTAAATAATAACAGGGTAACATACTCTTCATACTCTCCAGCTTGCTAGAAACCCTTATTAATTGAAAACGGTGCCAAAATCAAAACCATTCATTTGTAAGTAGGGCTCTCGTTAGTATATTGTGCATGGGCATGTTACAACCTTGGTAATTTAAACAAATAAAAATTAAATATTGCGATCAGGTAATTCCTGTAAAAAGCTTTTGCGCCCCTTTTATTCAGTCAAGTGAAACCTTAAACCTGTCAAACCAAACTTTATTGCTGAAAGGCTGTATTCTGCCTTAAAAACTTAATTTTTGAGCTGCCATGAACAACTTTTAGCACAAACAAATGGAAAACTTTTTCCTTAGACAAATTTCAAAAAGTCAAGTCTCATAATATTCCTATTTTTATACTTTGTCTCCACCAGGCATAAAAACGCAATTAATATAAATCCTCAACTAATCTCCTTAAATCTCAAGATTTACCATACAAAATTAAGTCCTCTGGGTATGCGATTAAAGATAAATCCCCTCATACATCCTATTTACCCTATTCACGAACCATTTTTTATTTTGCATGCACCTTTATCACAGTGTGAGAATCAGGGAAAGAAACTGACTCTGTCCCTGTATGACAGATGATCTGTCGCAAAACCGTTTTTTATAGAGCTTTTAACAGTTTGACGTCTACTGTTATTTCGAGTGTGGGATGCCAAACAAAGTTCCTTTTTATATGGAAAACGAACAAACATTTCAATCAAACGTATAAATAACTATTTGGTAATTGTAATAGTACGTTTACATTGCGCCTAATTTCAGCATTTAAGCTAAATTCAACATTTCACCCTAAATATGCAGCGTTTTGCCATATACCTATTTTCCAAGATTTCTAAAAATGTTGTTATGTTGAATTTCTTTTAAATGCTGAATTTCGCCTGGGTACTTAGAAGTTTCTCGAATTGAACAAACCTCTCAACCGCCGATTCTCTTATTTTTAAAGGGAAGGGCAGTTGACAGAAAAAACGTTTGTTATTTGACTTAGATCGATAAATGTGCTCTGGGACGTATTTTCAAACAAAAAGTAAGCAAGTAATAACTCCATTTTTTGCTGTATGGCGCACTTGATATTTCAGATTCCGACCCCGACAGTCATCTGAAACTCCAGTATAAACAGCAAAATTGGATTTCGAATCTTTTTCACTAAATTTCGAATCAATGGTGTAAATAACCCTGTGTTTCCATGAATGAAAAAGTTATAGACTTGACCAGCCTTCCTAGGTTATGCAAAAATTTTAAATTATGAAACACGGAAAGGATTAAAAAAGTTTTGTTTGTGTTGTAGAAACAGTGCATTCAAGGAGATCACATCTTCTTTTTCCGATACCTTCCACTGACTTTATTAAAATAATTTTTCGGTCAATTTAAAGAACGGAATAAAGCACAATAGCTTCTTTCCCTTTCGGCACACTCCTAAGGTTGAGTAGTTTATAAATTAATCTCATCTACAGAAACTAATGAATTTCTTCATATAAAAACGCGATTTGCTTGGCATCCCGCGGTCGAAAAATGTGACAGACGTCAGATTTTGAGAGTCATGGTAAAAGGTCTACTGTTTTTTTTTACAACGGAAATCTTATTTCGCTCAAGGGAAGTGTCATCGCCACTCTCTTCTAAGAACCAAAATTACAAGAAAAGAGTGCTCGCGTTAAATTAGGTTTAGGTGTCAAACATAGGTTTCTATGTTTGTCACTTGAAACCACCTTGAGACAAATTCTTAGTCCTCTCCCGCTAATCGCAGTTTTATGGCCTGTGGACATTTATTAAAGGAAAAAATCAAAATCTCGACTTACAGATTAAAGATACCGATTTGTGAATGATTTTTTGAAATTATAAAATAGGTTCCTGCTTTATTTAAAAAAAAAGATCCAAATTAGTGGAGAGTTCATTGTTTGAATTACTAAGTTTGTAATTGGTTACTTTTTAGTTTTGAAAAATCAGAAGATCAGAAGTGTCAGAAAAGTATGAGTTTTATATAGCGCTAGACAGGCGAGAGGCTATTCTAGAACTAGCCAAAAACACTGCAATCATCCTTCACTAAATTCCAGCCTACAGTGGCTTTAAAAGCAACGAATCAGCAGAAAACACAAAACGAGCGGCTTCCTGGTTGGCGTCTGTTACCCAGGTTAGAGTCGGCCGAATACAAAACACCTTTTTCTCTTCCAATATGCAAATAGAATGGAGAACAATTAGATACATGCCAGATGTTCTTATGAAATATTCTCCTGGTTATACTATTGCTTTTCTCCGTAAAGGCATTACACTTGCGGGGGTAAGCTTTGGTGTTTCATGTTTGGCTCATCAGCGTTTGTGTTGGATCGAGAATTACTTCCTTCTATCTTTTCCATCCTAAAATTCTTTCCGCTCGCGATGTGCTATGCATTTTAAGGGTAATCATATCCCCTTGAACCATATTATAAAAAAAAACGAATCAGCTGACTAGCTAGTAAAGTGAGGGCAACTACGCCGCTCATAGGGCGTGAACTGTTCTATGGAGTCATCAAAAGACTTTTCAAGAACTTTACTAAAAACCTAGCCAGAAGTCAATGCAACCAAGTCTGGTTTAACGCACTTGATTCTCCCCCAGTGTAATACAAAATACCCTGACCAACCTAACATCCGCCTAAATTTTAAGAACACTCACTGGAATTTTTAGCTGTCCTTGTAAGGCGAAGAAATATCTTCATTCCATCGGCCTTTCACCGGACGCAACTTGTAGACTTTGTTTAGAGAGCGAAGAGTCCTCTTAACACATAATCATGGATTGCCTGGCCCTTAGGGCTCTTGCGTCTGACGAAGAATATCTTCGGCAAAGAAATTATTCAAGTATATCCGTCTATAACAAGTATTTCATTTAATTTTTTTTAAATGAAAAACGTTTTCAGTTTAGCGCGCATAACTCGAGAGGTGAGCTGCCACAGTAACTATTAATTGTATTGAAGTACTCCCCACATCTAACTAGGTTGTGTTAGTGTGCCGCGTCAAGACTAAAAAGATGCTGCTCTAATGAAAACCAAAAGACCAAAAACCTTACACCTAAAATATCCTTGATGATATTTAAAATGTTAAATGCTGTATTCTAAGGAGTCATCCGTGACATTACAGATGACTTAAGATAAAGAACTTAATAAGTAACAGCTAGTAAAATACTATGGGTATGTTTGTACGTTATATATAGCCTTCATTTTGGGGTGGGGTGGGCTCGTCTAGTCGTCTGCTAGTGCACAATCTGCAAAAACGTGTGATAACTTATAAGTATGAACGTCAGCACTTTGTAGCAAATGCTACAGTATAGATGAACTCAATAGATGCCAAGGAACGACATACATACATTACCTATTGACTCCTTGACAGGCACAAAATGATCAGTCCCGACAGACGCGGGTCAAATCCTGAATCTTTTGCTCCTGGGTTATTAAAAATTTAGAGCCTCAAATATTGTAGGGCCAGAATCAGGTGCTTTTTGCCTATGCGACAAAAACTTTACACATTCTGATCCGGCTGTCATTTATAAATCGTACGATCAAAACTGGAGTATAACTCTCATGTCTGGGCAAGTGCTCCTAAGACAAATTTACCCCTACTCGATAGGATACAACAAAAAGCATTAAAACTGATAGCTGACCCAAACATTGCGAAATTTTGTTGTTTAATCGCTTTTCCATGAAAAGTGCTCCAGTGAAATAGGCAGCTGCATTTCACGCCTTAAAGAATTCAACTGCAATACCCACGCAAGAAGAAATGCTCGTCAGTATACCCTTGAGCTCAATTTCGGATGAGCCGCATTGTATTGAAATTGGAGTGCTTTTTTTTAGCCAAACAACAGGGATGTGGAACAGGCTACCACTGGAAGTTTTTCCTCGTCAGTTCTCAACAGTTCAAAGCCAAAGTGCATCAGTTCTTCTCCTCTGATCCTTTCTATTTCAGGGACAAAGAGGAGATCCGTTCCCATTCCAGTAGACAACTGTGAAACTCCAAATGTCATTATAAATCATGGTCGTAAAATATATATTTATATCAACTTAGATCCCACTTATTATTATTATTAGTATTTATCGGTTGAAAGTCTCGTTCAATAAAAAAAGAGGCGTGGCATCATCTCCTTTTCGATATTGTATTTTTTGTTCAAATTTTTCATTAGATTATGTTTACATGATAAATTTTTATATAAAACATTTGGTTTTTACTTTAACACGCCCCCAAAAAGTGGGCGTGGTGATTTTTTCCCCATTTGAGCTGATAGTATACGTATATATATAAACATTTTATAATGCAAGTTCAGTTATCAGTTACGCTGATCAGTTACTTTCTTGATTTCAAGCAAAACTATTGATAATTGCCGCTAAGAAGACTGTAAATGAAATCGGACCACGCCCACATGGAACCGTTTTTCGCGTTTTTAAATCCCGATCACAATACATTTAAGCTAGTATACAGCACACAAAATTTCAGCATCGTACGACATTTTTCATGCTAATAAGTAAAGTAGGCGTTTTAGTGGGCGAATTTCAAAAATGTTTACACTTGTACTGTTTCGGGACCCAGATGATGAGACTTCAACATATACAAAGTAAAAGTTCCTTAAGTTCCTGGCTCAAAATGTAAGGTCTAAAAACTACTGACAGACGGATGGACGGATAGGGCTCTTTGGACTTATAATGCGGTCTCGATCATATGCCCTTAAGGTCTTAGGTGATTATTTCTTTATTTTGCAAACTATGAATCAAACTTAATATACCTCTTATACGTTTTACCCTATGGGGTGGGGTATAAAAAATACCAGGCTCTTCAAAAATGAACTGCAGATATAAATTGCATGGAAGAGAGCACAGCTCTTTTTTTTCTTCAGTATTTCTTTGGCAAAAAGGGGAACCCGTGCTTTATAAAAACACGGAAGTCCTTATTTTAGACCCATTGATAATACATTGATACATTGGGATGGATTCATGGTTCTTAATATAGAAAAATAGTCCCGGTAGCCCCCAAGACTTTAAGGACATAAGTATAATCGAGACAGAACTGTATAAGTCAAATGGGCTGAACAGGGGCTTTCCCTAGCACGGTGGCCTCTACTCTAGAAGCTCTAATGATTGCTAAACACTTGAATGTGTTAGGCTTGGGCAAACCGACCACCTGCCTAATGCGGAGGGCACGACGATACAGCGGACCACTTCCTCTGTAGTTGTCTTTGCTCCCATCAGGTGGCGGATCTTTGGGGCTGTCGTGTTGAGTGCTGAAGGTTCAGTGATGAAGAGTACCTAAGCTCTTCATCACTGAAGCTCCTTCTGAAATTAAATACATTAATATAATGTGTCTGCATGGAAGTAAGTCTAACGGGCCCTGTTGACCCTTTAGGCTTCATCACCTAAGCTCTTGTCTGCTCCCATTATATAGAATAATCATTCTCCTAAGCAGTCCTTATAACATCTTCTTTAAGGTATTGTGTGAATGCCCTAAAGCATTTTCCAATAACCTCATAGAATCTATCAGTTACGCTTGAGACCGGGAAAGTCCCTTTTTTATACCCAACCCAGGGTTAGGTATATTAATTTGGCGTAGTTTGTAAAACAGTGAAATAATCACTGTAGACCCGTAAGACCTTTTAGAGATATGATCGAGAACGACAGGTGAATTGATTAATCCATGGCCGTCCGTCTGTCGTCTGTACATATGCCAAGTTTTTAGGTCCCTAAATTTGAGCTAGAAAACTGAAACTTGGAGCGTAGGTTGGCTCTTACTTTGTACAGACAAAGTATGAAAATTGAAAATATCTGTCTTTAAAATTGAAAATATCAGACCTCAAATTTATATTTTATTTCAAACGCCTTTTGGTCAAGTTAGACAAGGCGTACGAACTCAAATTATGGTATAGAGCATTAAAGGTCAGAAACCTTAAACACATTTTTACCTCGTTTTAGATCTTAACTTCTCGGAAAATTCATTCTCAGTAAAAAAAATAAATATGACAAATATTAAAGATATTACCATTTGCTAAGTTTGCTATATACAAATCATTGTGTTCCGCCCAATTTTAGGGGGCGTTTTTAGGCCTAAGTTTCATTTTACACAAAGGGAATTTGGACAACTCAAATGGACTGCGTCGAAAATAGCTAAAGAAATGGTAATGCAGCACAGAAGGAGCCGTTGACCTTGCAGAATTGACCCTACTTATAAAATATGAATGGCCTGGCCAATAAAGGTACGAATGAGGTTGTGAGTGTGTTTAATTTATATTTGGTTTCATCGAGCCTTTGTACAAAAATGTCTTACGCTAGGTACTTTAGAACATTATTGTAGAAAAAGGGGGTTCAAACATTGAAGACTAGTCTTCGGCTGAAGCTAAAAGACTGCTTAATTATAACAGAGTGCAAAAATGCTCAATTATGAGTTGCAAGCTTTTTTAATATTACAAATGCAATCAAACAGTAAGCAAAGAATGAAGCTAAATGACCATTAATATCTGCATACCTTAATAAAAATTATTAAATTATTACCTTAAAAAATAAAGCTTGATAAACTCAGTCAACACCGCCCCAAATCTCACACAAAACGAAGAGGTATAAAGGTAAAACCGAAAGTTTATTAATTCAATCTGCAATCAACCCATCTTCAACAAATAACTTAAGTTGATCAATTTATATTTATTATTTAATCTACAGAAAATGAGAATCCTTCTAGTTCCATTAAAATTAATTCATTGACACTAGAGCAAATTTTCTATTATTTGCACTTAGTCTGCATATCGTCGAAGCTAATTCCTCCTGACGTCGGCATTCACGTCACATTACGAGCCAGACGCATTTCACAATAAGAACGTCTCTCTTGGTCCTCCCCTCCGACACCGTTCAGGATGGTCAACCTTACCTAGTACAGGCCCTGCAAAACTTTGCCACGACTACGACAACTACAATCAATGCAATTACGTCAACACACGTTACACACGCAACTGGAAGGACATAGTATGTGTGTGCAACTTTTGAACTTTTACTAAGCCAACTACCAACGCCCAAAAAAGAAACGAAACTCTCTTCCAAATTGTCGTGCAATGCACCCCCCCAAAGTGTTTCGGGTGTATCGGTACGGTATCAGTGCCTATTGCTCAGAGTCCTGAAAACAAACACACATTCTTTTTCAGAGCAACCATAGGTAGTGACAGGATCCAATTGCCATGGAACCACATGCGGCAAGTTGGAGTTCTTCCAGCATCTGCTGTACCTACCAAACGAAATCTGGATGATGGAGGCGCCAATTTTAGCGCCTTCCCGCTGCAGCTGCAGCAAATTTATGGTCCCAGTAGACAAGCATTATACACATACACATAAATACACAAGGGCGATGCTGCTGCTCTATATCCAGAATCCAGCCAGCATCAAGGAATGTTGTTCATTCCATGTGACGCAAAAGCTTGTGGCAGGCAACCATGCAAAGCTTTTTGTTATCTCTTTTTTCCCTGAATGTATTTTTGGGTTACAGAGAGGGTGTGGTTATGTTCACATTTGCATGACACACTTTCGACTTTCATTCACCCGGCGGCGGCCGGTGTCCTTATACATATCTCTTCCATGTGCTTGCTACACATCCATAGAGAGCTTATATTCCGCGTGACAGTGTGTGTTACAGACGTCACTGGTGAAATATAACCGGCTTTTGGTAATGAGCTTTTGAGTAATAATAATATTGTGGGAAGCTCATTTTCGTAGCTAAGACACAAACCAAATGGTGTGGTGAAATATGGAGCTTGTAAAGCTTTAAAATTTGACACAAAAATAGGGTAAGTCAGTGTTGTGTTGACATTGCACATGAAGTTTTTTTTATTTTTTTTTTAGTTCGAGCTAAAGGACTTCATTCGGGGCAATTTAACTAAAATATATATTGATTTTTGGACATTTTAAGACATTAGATTCAACAATGGGGTGCCGTGGTATAGTGGTTAGTGTGTGTGCTTACTACGCCGGAGGCCTGGGTTCGAATCCTGCCATCGTCACCTGAAAAAAAAAGACTTGTTCTTTTTCACGGCCCCCACCTCCGCGAGGGTCTGACAAGCCCTCCGAGAGTATCACTTGTCTTGAAAAACTTCTCAAAGTGCCGTTCGGATTCGGCAAAAAATTGTAGGTCCCTTTGTATGTAAAAGAAATTAACACACCAGCATACATTGTTGAGAAGTTGGCCCTGGTTCACCTCGAGCTGTTGCGCCACTCTATTTATTTATTTATAGATTCAACAATAAGTTTATTGCTTAGTTTAGACTGTTTAAGCTTCAATTTAAGTAATTTGCTTGTAATAAGCTAAAAAAGAGCCCCTTTAGGGGCATCAAATAAAACTGGTCAAAGAAATAAGCTGAGCATTATTAAAAAATGTAGTCTATTTGTTTGTAGCCGAGGCTCAAAGCGAACACTTACGAAGTCGGTATCGAAAGAATGCCCACTTGAGTTTATAACATAAGTGAAACATTTTCAAAGTCAGAGGTGCGTTTCAAAAAATTGGACTTGAACTTGGCAATTTTGAAATTACACTCCTAAAAGGGTACGCTTTCTCGCAGATCGCGACTTCAGTTGCAAACATTGGCATAATAGGGAAAAACGATGCAGAGCTTTTCTTCATAATAAGATCGGAACCTGTAGAGGGCTGGAATACTCTACTACAATGAGGAACTTCATTGTAAACAAAAAAAAATTTTGCCATCGAGCCGAGCCTTGCATGGAAAGAATCCATCGACAAGCCGAACGCCGGGAATTTCTAACGACAGTGGGATTCCCTCCATGTACAAGATTGCATTCGGCAAATAAAATGGGAAATCCCTATTTTCTAATGGGAAAATAGAGGGGCTCTAAGTGAAATGCATGCTGGAGTATACGGGCAAATAATGGGGAATATTTCGACCCTATCTTCTTCTTTTTCTTTTAGGCGCGAGGCTGTGATCTGAAGTGATGGATCATAAACCTCCCACTCTACTGCATTCCTACTGGTCCGCTTGTAGGGAACGCCGATATATTTCGGAATATTTCAACTGGATAGGTGCAAGAAGTTGAAAAGTAAGTAAGTAAGTAAGGTGCAAGAAAGCACTATGACGAGAGCTGGTGCTAGAACTGCACCACAAGCGCAGCAGTTCTCCATTCAAAGAAGCGAGTTCTCCATTCGAAAGGTTTGCTGTTGACATTGCCGGTTCGGTCCGGGAAACTT
Source organism: Neoascia interrupta (assembly GCA_947623515.1). Classification (NCBI taxonomy): domain Eukaryota; kingdom Metazoa; phylum Arthropoda; class Insecta; order Diptera; family Syrphidae; genus Neoascia; species Neoascia interrupta. The sequence goes on along the minus strand of OX392463.1, from coordinate 215,148,409 downwards.
AAAACATTGTCGTAACATCCTTCTTGCCATGGCGTGCATGGCGTTCGGCATTTCAAACAAACCAAGAAGCAAAAGCTTTTTTCACAGTGCCGTTCGGACTCGGCAAAAAACTGGAAGTCCCCTTGTATCATTGTTGAAGATCAACATCAACATTGTTTAACATCAACACACACAGCGTGCAACTCGAGCAGTTGCGCCACTCTATTTTTATACCCTTAGTTATTTTTTTGAGTTAAAAACGCTGATTTTTAGGAAATGGATGCAACTACATAGTTTAAACCATACAACAGTTACATTTTTATATCCCGCCCACTCTTTGGAGGCGGAAAATCTTTTCGAAGTCTTAAGGCCCAACCATAATAGCCATTAGCAAGCATAGGCTTATGTTTTCGGAAACATTCCACACAACCATAATTACTCATGCGCACATAGACCAAACACACGGAGTCAAATGCATTGCGTGCTCATATAGAACACCTTTTTCCAGTCTTTGAAAACATTTAAATTATTGACAGAGTCTAATAGGGTGTTTCCACCGCACATAGTACAGAGATTAACGTGGGAAGATTAAAAGAACCACATCCCAAAGTGTTTCCACCGGAATAGAGGAGATTAACTTGACATAAGCTTTCGTTTTGACATTTCTCCATGACACCACATCATCTGCGCCTCTTTAAGTAAACGGGATTTTTTTGACACACGGGCAACTCAGATTCGGAAATAATTAAATTTAATTTTAATTTCTACCGATCTTTTGATCTACGCATCGAAATAACTCAAAAATAGAAAAAAAAAACTTCAAATCAACAATTTTCACCGTTTGTTTTTCGTAGACCAACTTAATCAACACCAACCAGCACTATCAAAATTAACATTCATCAATATTTTGCAGCGTGCACACATTATTGCATTTAACTTTTTTGACAGGATCAACCACATCCATATCAACAGCAGCATCAGCCGTTTTGCGCATCCCTTTACACCACACAAGAAACACTGCGGATTTGATGATAACCAGCTTAAAAGGTATGTTTGCTTTGTTTTGTCAGGAAACGCACAGAACACGTAGAGTTCTGTTCGGTTTGATATAAGAATTCTTGCGTGAAAGAGAATAAATACGCGATTAGTTTTTAATCTCGTCGTGAAGAGATTAATATTCGTATGGTAAATCTCGTGATTTAAGGATTATTTGTCCTTCTATTCTTGCACTTACTCACTTGTTATTATATTAAACAAGTGAGTAAGTGCAAGAATTCGTCTATAACGAACTTCTAAATACCCGACTCTAAAGTACCGCGTAACATCGAATCTAAAAATTTCTTGGCCCGAATTCATGTACTATTTGTATTGGCCACGCCCCCAAATATGGGCCCACTCTAATCATAAATTCTCGCAACCCTGGATCTTGAAAAAAAAAACATAACACTAGCTACCTAGCCTTATCCTGAAATAAATGGAAGGTATAGATCGTAAGCTCTTCTTTTATTAAAGACATTTTCCAAAGCGAAAGCTGTACCCATTAATGTTGAAACGAAATCGCAAAATTAAGGTAGGCATATCATGCGAGAAAAAGTATTTTCAAAGGAACCCATTCATCAATGTTCCTACTTGTATTTTCATAAAGATAGCACGAATCTTTAATTAAACTTTTTCGTTCACCCAGAAAGCTCTTCGCATTCTTCGCTTTAACGGTTGAGTGCTCCATCAAATTGTTTTCCCCCTATCGCTAATTAAATCAATTTAAAAACAACATTTACGAGAAAAAAACAAACAAACTTCCGTCGGATCCATCGAATATCCTTGCGGATTCACCATCCGCCTCGCATGTATTTATGTGTGTCACGAACCAACACTGCGCTCTGCGGTTGGCACTTCATTAAAGTCACTTTCATCATTCTCTCTCAAGACCTAACAGAATGTCCTCATCACCCGAATCCCCAGTGACTGGCGTTAGTCGCCGTCAGTGTGTAGTTCGGTGTTGTGATTGATTAAGGAAATCAGATTACACCGGACCACAGGCCCGAATGTGTTTAGTGCCCTGGCCAACGGCAGAGCCTAGGTAGCCGAAGAGCGCCGCACATTCGGGTCGGATGTGTTGATGAATTTGGGCAATTATCGTGATTTGTGCACAATCACCAAATGTCTGGGGTTAATTTTCAATAAAGCTGTACCCAGACGCCCATTACCTGGATTCCTATATAAATCCTTTAAACTGGAACGAGAAATTCCCTAAAGTAAGTTCTCCTGGCAGACACTTTATACCTATGTCGGCTAATTTTCCTACTCTCGGAAACCAATTATAATGCAAATTTGTTTTCGTTTTCTGTGGTCTTTTCATGGAATTTTTAGGGCTGCCCAACCTCTGTTCCAGTACTTTGCCTTTGTCGTGTGCTTACGTTGATAAGTCCTTCGGTAAAATTAGAATTTTGAAAGTGACACCGCCATAGACACACAACGACAACCGGGGGAGAAAATTTTAAATTTAAATTTAAAATTTGAAGATCCTTGTCTGTGGTTGTAGTAACAAGAAGGAAAAAATTTCCACTTCGGCCGATAAGCTCATTACCCTTTTTGCTCCCTTCCTCGGACGGATGCTCTTCATCCACTGCAACGTGTCCTTCTGTCTGCATAAAACTGCAAATTTTATGCATTTCTACACGTTTTTTGTCTGCTCTTCTTGTCGGAAAATGTGTTCATCCTTCTCCTAACTTACATTTCCGTTTCCTGGCGACATGTGTATGTGTGTGGTATAAAAGAGTGCAAGCTCGTTTGCCTGTAGCATAATCAAATTTTTATACCAATACATAAATTTTAAGAAGATAACGGAAAAAAAGGAGAATACATAATTTATTTTATTGCAGCAAATTGTTTGAAGGAGACGTTGAGCCCCGGATTTCATGTGTTCGTTTCGTTGTGTATAACAAAGCGAAGACAAAGTAAAGGAGGACCCTGGTGATAGGACGAAATTAAATATTGATAGCTCAATCAAAGTGGAATAATTCCATACACACAGGCGACACGCACACACATACACGCCCATTCCAATTGACAGACATTCTGTCACGGTGAGTCCCTTTATGTTGTTTAACTTGGTTCTATTATGATAGGCTTACCAAGTTTGTGGTTTCCGCCTTTTTTGGTATCCTTAGGTGATTGGTTGACCATTGACTGTTGATGGAATTATTTAGAAAAGAAATTGGATGTAAAATCCTTTTGGATTGGATTTTTTGGATACTTCGCGAACAAAAAGGTTATTTTGAAGCTTGGGCAATCTGGTACCTTCTTAAATGTTAGTGAGAGGAATACAAAGGTAATAGCCTTAACATTAAACAAATTAAGGCAGCATTTGTTGCTTTGTCAAAACCTATTCAAAATTGAACGCGTTTAATCTCCTATTAGGTTAAACTTGGCAACAGAACGTTATAGGCTAATGCAGCTGCCAGTTTTGGAGTCAAATAACTTTAACCCAATGAGCTTTTCGGGCATTTTGATGCGGGATTATTCTCAGCTTAACAAGCCAAATCCTTCTTGGTTATGTTGTAGCGAAATAAACTCTGGAGAACAGTACCAATTTCTCTTTTTGCTTCTGTTCCCTTTAGCTAGAAGTTTCTTTTTATACCCCATCCCATAGGATAGGAGGTATATTAAGTTTGTCACATAGTTTGTAACACGGTGAAATAATAATGGTAGACCCCCAAGACCTTAAGGGCATATGATCGAGACCGCATTCTGAATCGAATGAGCCATGTCCGTCCGTCCGTCTGTATGTCACATGTTTTTAGGCCTTAAATTTTGAGCTAGGGTGCTGAAACTTTGTACGTCAGGTGCACGTCATGCGAAGCAGTACAAGTGTAAAAATTTTTGAAATCCGCCCAAAGACACGCCCACAATCGGTCTAAATATGCAACTACCTCCAGATTTTTCAAAACTGTAAGACGTTCTAAAAGGCTGAAATTTGACATTTAGCATCTCTTAGTGAATTTAAGGCACAAAAAAGACAAATTTAATTGGTAAACCTCCTCTAGTGGGCGTGGCATCTATTTTAAGGGTAAATTTTCAAATGCAGTTTACTCAGTATTTTTGCTCGAAATTGAAAAAAAATTGCTTAATATTTTATGTAGAAAACGCTTAGTTCCACATTTTGTTTATACAAGACTTTGGGCCCCGCCCACATTTGGAGGCAGAATTGAAGAAAAACCTAAAATTTTGCAGAAAAACTTAATTTCGACTGCTCTTGAGCTTAAATTAGGAAAGCATGAAACAAAAAAAGTAGCAGGTTAGGTAAACAATATTTTCGTCCAGATTTCGTTCATATAAAGTTTTTAGCCACGCCCCCTTTTAGGGATCGATTTTTTCAAAAATATTGAATTTAAACCAAAAAATTGCTTTTTTACTATACGTAAGGTGTAACTTGGAAATATCTGTGGAAATATCTTTAATTAATAGTTTGTAATTAGGAGCGATTGGACCACGCCCCTTTTCGAAGTTTGCATTACTTATAAAATGTCAAAAAATAACTATGCCATCAGCATTTTACAATGTGGGATAGGATGGGGTATTCAACGGTCCGTTTTACGGACTGTAACTTCTGCGTACACACTGAAGCACTTACTCACTGGTTTAACTTTGAATCTTAAAAAATCTGTAAAAAAATCATGGCTGTGACGGTGAGCAGAGTCTGGGGGAACAGGAACTTCAGAGCGTGTTTTATCTTTAAGAAGTGGTAGTTTTCAATATTGTCAGAGTGAATAAGTTCGTGACTCGAAAAATTCCATACATTTTTTGATGGCGTTGCCCTGCACTAATAAAAAATGCTCCGAGATTGACACGTCTCGTTTTAACTCGGCTTTCCATCCAGAAGGTGCTCAAGCTAGCAGAAGTAACTTTTTTTGAGCCAACTGGACTTTCTTTAAGCATTCAAAAAAAGACCCAAAACCCCTTAATTAAAATAAACCCTATTATCGCTCCCACAATGAAATCAAGAGACGTAAACTGTCAAAAGGGGCAGGTTTCACAAATTATTTCCGTTCTTTTTCTGAGCACCACGTCATTGGTATTTAGCTTGAACTGGAAAAAAAGTTTTTGACTCTCCCAATAAAAATACTTATTGCTCGAGTCTCAAGTGTCAATCCAGAGATTGAAATTAGGAAAAATAACAAATACAAAGAAAAAGTTCACGACCGATTGGATTGGATTGCAATAATTTTTTTTTAGTTTTTCAATAGCCTATTCATGACTATTCACCAAATCCGTGTAAATTAAAATATTTTTTAAATCTGTTGCAATTTTTGCAGGCAACCCCTGGTGGAGAATAGAGAAATTGTATGTGGAGACCGGCAACAAGGTGAGTTTTAAAAAAAAAAAAAAAAAAAATTCAAGTATATCATCTGGCATTGAATAATTTGTCAACTGGGTGAAATAAAACAAACAAAAACTGACTAATATATTTAAGGCGGAGAACACATGTGTTTTAAGTACTTGACAAACAGTCGAAATTTGTTTTGACGTTGTTGCAGAGGTCTAAACATTATTCTTTTTGGTGGTGTAACACCAAGAATCGAATTTTGACATTATAATAAATAATTTTCATTTTGGCAGCCTAATTCAACTTAGACTGAATTCATATTCATCCTTTATGCGGAATTCATTTACATAGTGTACGAATGTATTTTATGACATTTTTTGCTCCCCAAATAGGATGCACTACAAAAGGGTGAATTGTGATTTATTCGCAGGATATCCGCATTGAGTGCAAAGGATAGCATTAACCCAAATTTCTCCAAGTCTAATCTACCAATCATTGACCTAAAAACTTCCTCATATAAGCTTTCGGATGTTAGATGCTCAACGACACAATTACAACTACCAGGCAGCTATGCTAATTTCTAATGTTGGCAAAGGATATTCGCAACCAAAGGTTTCTTCATGTCTGAAAACATGATACTGACACGGTTTAAACACATATAATTGGAGCTGTTTGCTCAACTAAATGCAGTTGAAAGATCGCACAACCACACATTTGGGGTTGCATCCTACCACCTACCACTGGCACCGTTATCAGGAGTAATATTCCCCACCACATGATGACCTCATTGCTGGCTGACTATAACGATATGAGGATAATGTCCGATTTTTCCACTCGAAATGCTCTTGTTTGGCAAAATAAAAAAAACAGGACGGCGATGGACATTGAACTGCAAGTCTACAACTGGGTCAGTGGACACCACACGAGTGCGTTTTATTACCAGATATCAAAATAGTGAATTTATTGCGAGTGGAATCAGCTTTTAATTTACCGAGCTTAATTAAAACAACAAGCATTTAACGGTTTTTAGCGGCTGTTTCGCAGAAAGATGGAAACATTTTGCATTTTGCACTATGGTCAGATGTGAATGTATGTGGAGTGGTGCCAGAGAAGCCACGCCATCCACCGAGGATGTATGAAGGTAAACCAAGCAATGCAACAAAATTACAATATGATTTTGTTCATCACATTTAAAAAAATTAAATTCGATGTTGCTCGCTTCCATTCATGGTTCCAAGAAATAGCAACACTATTCTGAGAGGATAAGATTAATCGGTTTAAAGAGAGCTATTTTTGGTTTGTCCCGAATTTTATAATAATATATTTTTTTTTTTTAAATTTAATATTTTTATTTGTTTTTTCCTGGTTTTTTATTTTGAATTATTTTCAACCACCAAATTACTTGTTCAAAACATATAACTTTTCTGGGAGGTTTTTAAAAAACCTTCAAAAATTCCTTCATAATTTCTTTGAAACTTTACCATTTATAAAATGTCGTATACTCAGGTCAACTTTGGCGAACATTGTGGACTTTTTTGAACATTTTTTCTGTATGAAATGGCAGTGGCTTTGCGCCTGTCTATGGAAAGTGACATCAGAAAATGACTCGAACTTATTTTTCTTTATTTTTCTATGTGAGTGAGAGCTGGGAGAGTTAATAATTATCTCGAGAATCGAAGATTTTGACAACTTTACTAACGGAGATAGTTCTGCAATCTGCACTAAAACACTGTCCGCTGTGTTAGCTCTAAATTCGTTTGCTGTCGGGATTAACAGATCTGGGTTAAAGCTGGGCTCAACTCAGCACTGAAAAACTGGCCCTAAGAGGCTTCAGTGCCAGAGAGTAATCCGTGACTTTTTCGAGATGAGCTAGGTGAGTTGGCAAAGTTTTTATTCTTAGTCATAACCTTGTTACCCCGCATTAAAGCACGATATTTTGACTGAAACCCCAATATTGAATTTGGCAACGTTTCGAGTAGCTGTGTATACTTTTTTCCTGCAAAAAGTAATTCAGGCCAATGCGATACATGAAAAAATGATATAGTGGAGGTCGCTTAATAGACTGTTTCCGCCGGACATAAGACAGAGATTAACGTGGGAAGATTAAAAGTTAATTCCTAAGTATTTCCACTGGATACGAGGAGGACGTGTGCTTGCATTTTGACATATTTCTATGCCATCCTGCGGCGTGAGACATGCCAATGTCTGGTCGTCACGTCATCCGTGCATCTTTTTGAAAACGAGAGTTTTCTTTTGCTCCCGGCCAACTCAGATTTAAAAATAATTAAACAACTCGAAATAAGACAAACAAAATGTCAAATATGTTGATGTGATTTTGGTTTACAAGTGGTTTACCAGTAGTACCAATATTAACATCTATCATTTTGTTACATGGCACTCCTCAGTGCGTTTAACCAATGTGACAGATCCAACCACATCCACATTAACAGCAACATAAGCCATTCTGCGCATCCCTTTACACCACACAAGAAAAGTTAGCTTCGTTTGTATCATAAATTACTGAATAACTAGGTATTCAACTTGCGTCCCTCTTAAGCCGCGTTGTCACAAGCAACGTAAAACAGGAACAGAAACAGAATCCCAAACATTAGCAACTGAAACCTAAATTCGCTGAATGCTTTTTGCGTTGCTAATGTATGAAATTCTGTTTCTGTTCCTGTTCCTTGTGACACCGCGGCTTTACCCTCCAACACCCATTTGTTTATGTTTTTTATAAGGCCTTTAAAGCTTTTATAAAGCTTTAAATTTCCGTGTCGGTGAATACGTGTACGCGATCAGCTGATGTAAAAGCTCCAAAATGGAATTGCATGGATATGACGAATTCATGAATTTACTCACATTCGTAAATAAATGACGGTGGATGGGCAAATTCATCAATTTCAGCTTCTGGGCAAAGCTTTGCATGTCCGAAGTTGAATATCTAGTTAATCAGTAATTTATGGTTTATATGCAAAAATTGAGGGTTAGAGTTAAGCTGAGTTGGAATTGCGACCTATGTTCTTCAGCACATGACGAAAAAAACATAAACGAAAAATTGAAACTGAAGCAATTTAGTTCCTTTTTTTCATATTGAAGCTGCAACTGTGTCAAATCAACACGAAAAAGCATACAAACACTAAAGAAATGGCAAATTATGCATATTAAAAGCAAAATGCTCTTGTTGTAATTTCAACCTGGGTATATCAGCAATGGAGTCAACTCGACTCAACTCTAGCTCGGTCCGCGTTCATATGAGGTAGAACCTGGCTTGAAGCTGGCTTGAACTCTGCATACAAACGAAGCTACTGCTGAGTATGATGATACCCAGTTGTCAATAAAAAGTGTGCTTATTTTATTTCATCAGAAAACGCACATAACACGTAGAATTATGTTCGGTTTGAATCGACAATTCTTGCGTGGAAAGATTAATTACGCGATTCATTTTTAATGTGTTCGTGAAGAGATTATTATTCATATGTTAGTCTCGGCGATTAGAGGGGATCTAAGCAAGATTTGCCTTAATTGCAGATTATTTTCCGGTAGAAACACCCTGTAAGGTGGTTTACCATCAAAAGATGATGGGCTGGTTTCAGTAAACCAATACAATTTCACGTGTAAATTGCGATGTAGAAAAAACTAACAAAATTTTGTCTTTTGAAGACTTAATCACCGTATTAACTAGGTATTACAAGTTTTTGGGCCAATCCTGCCATTTGAATACATAAATGTTAAAAACTTTTACTTTAAGTTCTCCAAATTGAGTTTTCCGCAGGTTTTAGTCCGTTCGTTCAAAATTTCGAATTTTTATTCTACTACTAATTCAAAAATAATATACATATAAATATAAACTATAGAACTGTCAATTTATAAAGAACGCATAGGATTTTAATTCATTGCAAGCGCACACATCTGCTGACACTACATTACCGACATCATAATAAGTGCTGTGTGTATCCATTTATTGAGCACATTCAGCACACAAAAAGGTCGTCGATCGTCGTTGAAGTTTGACATTTAAACTTTGTTTTGAAAAGAAATTTTGTGAATTGTGTTGCGAACTAAACAAAGTCTATAAAATAATGCCAGAATATGATATTTTGTCGTTTGAAAACTGTGCTGGATCAGATTTTAGAGGTTTGTGCAAACATCTTGTACCCCATTTGGTTATTACTCTGTAAAATTCCTTTAGAATTGCTGCTCAAGCGTGCCAAAGACGCCTTCGCCAACGGCGACAAACAGAGTTCCGTATTTTATCAAATAAAATCCCTCTGCACAGGATTTGACTCCTACTACAGCACTCCAAGTAAGTCAACGCAATTCCTCGGCAGTTTATTGTTAAAGAATTCCACTTGCAGGAGAAGAAATCGCCATAGAGGCAACAACGTTCACCAAAGAAGAGAAACTTCGCATTAATAAGTAAACTCTTTCAAGCCCCGCAATGTTTTCCCAACAGTAAGAGTAACTGTGTTCTTTCAGGAACCCACTACTTAAGTATGCCATGGAGTATTTGAAAGGAAGAAGAGAAAAACAACAGGCGCCACCAGAGAATCCTGTTCTAGACAACATTAAAAACACCTCTGATGGGATGAAAAGGGTTCACGAGATCTGTTTGTCGATGCCCCAAGGTGAGTTGGTGAACATGTAGTAGTTTGCTCCTACTTTTCAACCACCACCCCCCAGAATGGACTGTGATACAAATGTGTAAGGAACAGTGTGAAAACACAACATACTCAACATTCCGAGAGGTCTTTGCAACAGATGCGGCGATCTATCTATCGATTCTGAAGCACCCACGGAGTTTGGAATACCCAGATGTAATTTGCCTTCGTCTGAAAGCCGAGAATCAAGGTAAGAAAAGCCAAAATAATGACTTTTGTCTGATGTCATGCGTTGTCATTCCTGCAGCGCTTTTGTTTGAGAAATTTTCGGTTCTGACGAGATTGTTCTCGGAGTACGCGGCGTATTCTCCTGAAGACAAGGACCTAGCGAGTTACTGGGCTGGCATGGCCATACTAGAAAGCCGAGTTGCTGATGCGATAGCTGAGCTTAAGAAATTCATGGGTCCGTGGGTGAGTCTCTTGTGCGGAAACGTCAAGCCGAAATACATAGATCGCCAGCGATCTGCGTTCAAAGCCGTCGATTTGTTCTGTAATGCCAACGGGTAAGTGAGTTTTCCATCACTTTCTTGCTACCTACACGAATTCATTTTAGTATTGGAAATCAGCAACGGGTTCTCCTTAGCCTTCTGGCTCAACAGCGTCATCTGCTCACAGACGAGCTCATTCAACAAGCGAGTATAGTTTTGTCCAGTCAAGACCCAGAAGACGAAGAGGTCATAGATAACACAACTGTCCAGCTGATATATGATTTTCTTACACAATTCCCGCCAGAAGCAGAGATCGCATTTGGTCCATGCATAATGATTCTTGACGAGGTAGCCTCCGAGATAGGTGTGTCACATTTCTTTAATTTTTCTTTGATTTCCAGCGCATCGATCATTTTTACTGGGAAGTACTCAATCCATGGCAGGAGCTTTGTCGCATGAGCTCATTTAACATTCTTGTTCGACTGTATGAGCGCTATAAATCCCAAATGAAGAATGGGTATCTAATGGTTGAGGCGGAGAAGGGGCGATGTGTGGTCGATCCAGGTTTAGTTCAATTTGGTCATTTGAGTTTGCAACCTAATTGGACGAGGGTTTTTTCGCTTTCAGATTGCAATCTGCAGAACACACAGGAGCGGATGAAAAGTTTCTTCAATTACTGGCTGCCCCATTGGAAAGCCAAGTACCAAGTAGTGCCAACGTTAGACGAGTTTATAGAAATATTCAATGAAGCTGATTGTTACGTGTAAGTAGAATGTCTGATGAGAAGAAAAATGTTCTTTATAAAGAGCGCTACGGTTCTCTGGTGAAGTGCGGAGTTTCTCTGTAACCAGAGAAGTTGATAAAGATTGACCTTTTTTTTAGAAGCAGTATGTCGTAATATTGAATATCAGATTTATGTTTTAAATAACTTGTCGAGCCGCGTAAGCTGCCTTCAAATTTTTGGTGGCAAAATCATCAACTATAAACTATTAGTGTGTGCCCCTTTTATGCGGGAAGTCTGGGTTTAAATCCTATCTCTGCCACCTGCAAAGACAGACTCGTACCTTTTCACGGTTCCACCTTCGCGAGGGTCTGAGAAATTCTCCGAGATCAACATTTGTCTTGAAAAACTTCTCAAAGTGCCGTTCGTATTCGCAAAAACTTGTAGGTGCCCTTAAATGTGCAGAATCAACATGCACAGCATACATGGTTGAGAAGTTGGCCCTGGTTGACCTCCAGCCGTTGCGCCACTCTATTTATTGCGACCGTGCACTTAGTCTTCAATTAGTTGCCTCCTTAATCCAAACGAGAAATCGGCATGAGATATAATCATCACATAATTTTCCGTGCCACTTAAAAGGGTCGCAGAGAGAAGATGCTTACATGGATAGCCTTTTTCTCAAGCATATGTCATCAACTCCAGCTCGTCAGGCGCGGTTCTCAGACGAATCAAATAGTTTATGGATTTGATGAAACCTTCTCAATTTTGGTCAATGAATTCTTATAAACTCGAACCGTCTATAACTTTTGTGACGGCGCATGGGAACAACTCGCCCAAGCCATCGAATTCTCCTTGGAGAAGTCATTGCACGAAAACTAGTTTTTAACCCTTTTCTTTCGAGGGGTAATTAGAAAACTAAAATCTTCGAATCTAGAATTTAATTTTCCTGGGTGATCGGCCAGCACAATTCTTTTGCTCCAAAGTGGCCAAACTTACAGGATTACTCAGGGGTAGAATCAGCTGAGATGATCTAGGAGTGCTGCATTACCATGACAAGTGTTTAGATGAACTTGCAGCTCGATAGTTTTCAAGAAATAATTTAAAATAACAATTTAAATCTCCAGGTTATTGCGTATTGCGCCATTTGACGCAACAGTGCGCACAAGCTAGAATCGCAATGCTGCGTTGCTGCGTGCGTACGTTAATGTGCGTTACCAAAACTTTATGATACTTTACGTCAAAGTACGCACGTAGTAAATTTGCAAAACGAGATGCTGCTTTGCGTGAAAACAAAAATTATATCGAAAAACATTACATTCTCTCTACTCAAACCTCTCTACTCTACGCAAACCTGTTTATATTCTGACTTTAATCAGAAACAACCCTTTTTTGTCCCCACCACCTACTGACGACAGGAGAACTATACTCACTCACAACACAATGAATGAGCATGAGATAGTTCGACGCACGCAAAAGTAGAAATCAGATCTATTTTTGCGTTGTAGATGCGTCTACGATATTTACGGTCAAACGCGTAGTGAAGTTTTAAAGTAAGATTCCGTCTTGCCCCATATGCGCCCGTTGTTTCTATTGCTTGTTGTCGAACACATGCAGCAACGCAACATTGCGATTTGGACTTTATTTTACTGTTATGCATTTGGTGAAACAAAGACAACAACCCAGCGCCCTGTATGCGGTGAGAGCATTGTGGTGCTGCACTGAAAGTGCCACGAAAATTCTGTCTAAGCTGAAAATTCAGTGCAGGTTTTGCAGTTTTTGAGCAGCTTTGCGCTTGCAGTGCGAGCCCAAACAGGTGCCAAAAACAAAGTTCCAAAACCGCCCAAAATGCTTCTGGATGCTTAACTTTTGTGTTACAGAAGAGTTAAAATGCGAAACAAGGAAGCGATTGTACGCAAAAAACGGTTGAATATTATTCAATGCCAAATGTTAAGAAAATTTAAAGTAATTGATTGGGTCGTGGAAAGAGCAGGAGGGGGGCCGACTAGGTTATCCTAGGCCCGTAATTTCATAGGGGTTTAATTTCTTTTAAGGGCAACACTAATTACTATGAAAACTTTCAAAAAAGATTAAAACATTGTCCCCACCCCGGCCCTAAAACTACGATTAACGGAAGTAAATAAAAATAAATAAATAGAGTGGCGCAACAGCTCGATGTGAACCAGGGCCAACTTCTCAACAATGTATGCTGTGTGTGTTGATTTCTTCACATACAAGGGGACCTACAATTTTTTGCCGAATCCGAACGGCAGTTTGAGAAGTTTTTCAAGACAATTGATACTCTCGGAGGGCTTGTCAAACCCTCGCGGAGGTGGGGACCGTGAAAAAGAACAAGTGTTTTTTTTCAGGTGACAATGGCAGGATTCGAATCCAGACCTCCGGCGTAGTAAGCACACACACTAACCACTACGCCACGGCACCCCACATTAGCGGAAGACGAGATTAAAAATAAATCCTGAAGTGTTTCCGCCGGACAAACAAAAGACTTATGACATTTCTCAGGAGCAAGGCATTAATTTCGTTGCAAAAAAACACTTAGAAAACGAACCAAACGCTTGCGGTTCCCTTAGTACACTTCAGTAAACGAATCAAAAACCTCATGAGATTTTGTGTTGAAACTGTCGAAATTCCGTGTCAAACTTCTTACAAGCCCTCCCCTAAATAAGTAAGAAAGTCAGAGCGAGTATTTAATTTCAGAATTATTGGCCTTTTCAGAATCAAAATCAGAAGCACACAATTATACATGTGTCAATGTCAAGTTAGATAAATGTCATTTGTCCCCTGTAGAATAGCTTTTGCTTCACAAATACAACGCTAGACAAACTTCAAAATCAAGAAAAACTTGTTTGGCTGTTCGGAGAGAAGTCCCAATCCGGGAGAAGAACGCCCTGATCCGGAATCGCCAACCGAAAAGGCCATATGAATTCATTCCTAGATGTGACTTTAAATCGAGTCCATAGAGTTTTTCGCGTAACTATCTCGCTCGCATCTCTCGTTCTAATCTTTGGTGAAATTTGTTCACTTGGTATGAAAACAATGAAATGGTTGCAGAGGGAAGGCCTGTGAGCGAACGAGATAAAGAAGTTTGTTTTCATACCAATTGACGAAAAGTGACATTTTGGCGAAAAGCTCCATTGATGATTGGATAAGTCGCGCTACCTGGTGGTCAAATGTGGAATATGTAAAGGCCTATAGCTGTCAACACAGATCTCGAAGTTCACAAGTTGACCTGCCTTCGATGAAAGAATTCGCGTTTTTCGGTATGGATCAAAGATTTTGTCCTTTCACAAAAAGCAAATTAGAACGAAATTATCGTTCCTAAACAAATCATTTTTGTACTCGTTTGACAAATGGGATCACAACAACACCCAGCCGTTGACGTGTATAGGTCTTCACATATTCCAAAATAAGCCTTCAATCGTCAATTGTGGCCTTTTTGGTTGACAATCCGGAAGAACGGCTGGCTTTATCCTAGACTCTAACCGAACAGCTTAACACGTCGAACGTTTAACACGTTTAACTGCCCCTGTTTTCGAGAAGCAAAATCTATTTTCCAAGGCAAACATTGCCTTTATTTAACTTAACGCTTGTCATAATCAAAATAATTAAACAATGGTTATTTTTTCTATAATTTGGAAGGGGCTCTTCAAGCCCCCAAAGCCCCCGCTGCGTTCGTCCCTGATCTCGGACCCTTTGATCCAGCTTATCCTAATAGCTATGTTGGGTTGTATCTGGTTAATGTGGCAGCTTTGTCATGACTTGTAAAACTCCTCTGGTAATCGATCTTAAAGAAAACCCCCCGTTTTCTGCCAAATTACTCAAACTTGGATTTATTGCTGCATGAATCTTTGTCAAAGTCTTCTTCTGTCCTGTTTTTATGCTTTTTGGTCCATTCTAAACTTTTAAGCTTATCTAAAAAAAAATCCTAGTACGGATGTAATCCAGGCTGTAGACTTATATAGACTTGACATTCTGCCCCCCCACGCCTCAGACTAAACTTTAAACGCTACCCTGGTTCATTGCTGTCTACAAAATTTTTTCGGATAGCAAGAAAAGACAACAGTTTAAAGAAACTGTGAGGTCGTTTCCATTAAAACCCCGGTTTCAAAGCCGTGTTGGTTTCATTTTAAGAGTTTTTTTTTTTTTAGATTTCAAATTTGAAGTTCTTCAACTGAATTCATAAATCTTCATGAGCCGCATTTTACCTACTCATAGAAATCATTCCTCATTCCGCTCACACTGTCAACCTTGTCGAGAAATGGTTAATCTAATGAATTAGCTGAATGAGATAAACATTTTACACAAAACTTTCATTTTGAGTGTTGAGCAACAACACTCGCACACCGCAACATTCATTAAGCTAATTTGGAAACACCACTCAAAGCGTATAGCGTACGTGACATACGAGCGAAACAAATAGGGGTCGACCATAAACTGATTGGCGGATAACACCATCCTCTGTAGCAGGCTCTAAGTACATTTTCAATAATAACAGGCATTGTGTTCCCAAATGCTGGTGGAAGGGCTTTGTTGCCCCAAAATTAGTCGTGTGTGGGTGTGTAAAACATTTTCGTACCTCAGCCCAGGGTTTTTGTGTTTAACAGTGTTTAACCGAATGATGATGCTTGCAGTACAGTTGGAATGGAAAAAAAGTGTATTAAGTTCTCTGTAAAAACCAACTGATTTTAACCGCCAGTGGTATGCTACCATCTAATAGTTATATCTTTCCACGAAAATGCTTTACCGACTGGGGTTTAAAGTGTGCATATATATTCTTTGTTCAATTCGTGTATTTCATGTTAAGCTCCTAAAGTTTAAGTACTAAAACAAGATTCTAAGCTATACTACATAATACAGTCTAATTGGTCCCTACGAGCTATAATCTTCTTATAAGGAACAAAAGTATTTTACTAATGGTTTATTTTACTAGCTAGTTTGCAGAGTTGCAAATTTTTCTAATTTTTCACCTTCCAATATTAAAGTAGCCAAATATAAAGTAGCCAATATAAGCAACGATACGTTCGGTTAGCTCTGTTATAAATCATCTATTTTAATTCGGTCTTTCACATTTGTGATCGTCCGCTACCAGCTTTATTTTTTCGGATGGGGTAGATTCACTCAAAAAATATACTTTTTCCCGAACACGCCCTAAATAAAAATGTCTTTCCTTGCAGTTACTGTGGTCACGGCTCGGGCCTGCAATACATTAACTGCCGCAAACTTAGCAAATTCCAGCTAAATTGCGTTGTCTTCCTTTTTGGATGTGACTCTGTCCGCTTAAGATCACAAGGATTGCATAGTGAAATGATTGGATCTCATCTGTATTATCATGCTGCCTTATGGTAACCCCTTAGAAATGTTATTTTTGTCACTTTCATGTCTTACAAATAATTTCAGTCCAGCTGTTGTCGGCACGCTGCAATTAGGTTTTGACTTTCAAGTGGACAAAATCGCCTCCAATCTCCTCAGTCAATGGATCCCAACGAAAAACCCAGACATTATACACTGGCACCACATAGATAAGCCCAGCTGGAAGAAGGGGAACATAAAACGTAAGTTCCGTGTAAATTCTTATAAACACTGTTTTTATATAGAAGACAAAATCTAGCTATCGATACGAAGAGCTTGAAGACTTTAAAAGAACTCTATGAAGGAAGCCTTGCAAAGGCTGTCAGCAACATTCATCAGCAATCTGACCAGAAACTTTACAACACAGTTGGCTTTGTGTACCGGGGACTACCAACATGGAACACTAACAATTTGTATTTAAGTTGAGCGAAAATGGTAGAAAAATGTAATGAATTTTGCATCATTTTTCGTAATCACACTTCGGGCTAGTATTTATTTATTATTATTTTGTTTTAAATCTTAAATAATTACATTATATTGAATTTATTAAAAAAAAATAAACCATCAAGAATATTTATAATTTACGTAAGATTTGAAAATTCGAGTGACTATTGCAACCTGGCTGAAACTACTTGGAAAGGAAGAAACGAACTGAATCAAAAGATGTTAAAACCGGGGGTGTCCATGTGTCCATTCACGAAAGACTGGGTGTGTCCATGTGTCCATTAACGAATTAACGAGCACATAGTGTACTCTACTCGGCATCAATAAGTATCGTGCGCTAAAAGGGATCAAATAGAAAATGGAACTATGATCATTTTCGAAACTACCAGATATTCATTGTCAGAGTCAGAGATACCTTAATAATGTACATTTAGCGACAACTCTTGCCAAAGTTTCCCATAAGAGAAAGGCAACAGGATTAAACCAGCCAAATGTGGCTACCAATAATTCGAGCTGCCGACTGTAAATTTAAGAAACAAGGAATATTATGTCGAGTAATAGTAGTAACCACTGGGGAACGTAGGGTGCCGTGGCGTAGTGGTTAGTGTGTGTGCTTAGAATGCTCGGAAGGCGCTGCATACTGTCAATGCATTGCGTCTGTAGAACGCCTCTGTTTTTTGACTTCGTCTTCATTCATATTTGGAAGCCATAGAGCATCGCAACTCTTGCCAAAAGTAGTCTCTTCTGCTGCTTAGGTCCTCCTATGTTCGGCATGATCCTTGCCAGGGCGGCTGTTGCTGCCGTCTTCTCCGCTACATGTGGCAGATGTTGCTTACAGGTTAACCTCGCATCTATTTTGACACCGAGGCAATTCAGCTCTGCTTTGGAAACTATAACATGGTCGCCCATGGTCACTCTTATCGTTTCCATTACTCGTTTGCTGCTGGTAGGAACCACGTCCGTCTTTTCCTCTGCTCGCCGTAGACCCATGCTTACTAAAGTCATTAAAATCATGTTCTAGCATGATCGCTATGCCGTCAGCGAAGCCAATTATTTTCGAGTCTGACCTGGGTCACTGATCAGACTATAAAGAGATAGCCAACTCGGCACAGAAATTCTCATTTTGTTTTTCTCATTTCTCATTCTCATTTTATCGAGAGTTTGAGCACACCTGTGACGTTATATTGCCTCATCCCTTCGTCGGTCTCGTACTCGTTCGTAGTACAGACTTCTGTTTCTAAAGTAGTCCGTCATAATATTCCGGCACTCTCTTGGCGGTAAGTGCTCGCAGAATTTTGCTCCAGTTTGTCGTGTTCAAAGTGTTCCTTAGACCCAGCGCACTGCTTACTCCCACCTTTCCATCGTCATTGTCTTCCGGGGTGCTTGGCGTATTTGTTAGGGTGTTTCCACCGGACACTAAGCCGCGATTAAGACAAATCATCTCTAAAACGCCTCTAAATCACGAGATTTACCCTATGAATATTAATCTCTTCACCAAAAGATTAAAAATTAATCCCGTAATTAATCTCTTCCACGCAAGAATTCTTAAATCAAACCTTATCTAATTCTACGCGTTCTGTACGTTTTCTGACGAAACAAAATAAACACACCTTTTCTTGACAGCTCGGTATCATCAACCCAGCATGTTTCTTGTGTGGTGTGAACAACGAATAAAGAGACAAGGAAGTGGTGTTTTGGAAGAAAAGTGAAGCATCTGTTTAAGTTGTGTGAGTGGCGACTTTGTGCTCCACCAGGCATGTAATGAGAGACAGCCCGAGGTTCATACGTTTCTGGGAGCTGGCTCTACTTTTGATTAACATTCCTGAGCTAAAGTAACATTAGTAACCCGACTCAGCGGACTAATGTAAAAAAAATGCTTCACTCACGCACTATATATGTGAAAAAGAGCTATTCCTTGTCTCTTTATTCAATGGATGCAAAGGAATGCGCAGAACGGCTGATGTTGCTGTTGATGTGGATGTGGTTGTTTCTGTCAAAAAAGTTAAATGCAAAAGGGTGTCACACTGCAAAATAATGATGGATGCTAATGTTGATGCTGCTGGTTAATGCTGATTACGTTGGTCTTCTATCAATTTTGTGGACCGAAATCCTAGCAATATATTTGACGTTCTGTTTTTCTATTTTCGGGTTATTTCGCTTCGTAGATTAAACAACTCGGGGGAAAATCAAAATTAATTCAATTATTTTTGAAAAAAAATTCACATTTACAGATGCGCTGATAACGCGTTGTCATTGAGAAATGTCAAAAATTAAAGCAAACGTCAAGTTAATCTTCTCTATTCCAGTGGAACCACTTTGGGATTAACTTTTAATCTTCCTACGTTAATCACTATAATATGTGCGGTGGAAAAACCCTAAGTGTTTCAGTTAACTACGCGGGAAGTCTGGGTTCGAATTCTACCGCTGGCACCGAAAAAGAAAGATTCGTTCTTTTTCACCGTTCCCACCTCCGCGAGGGTCTGACAAACCTCCGAGAGTAATGTTTGTCTCGAAAAATTTCTGAAAGTGCCATTTGCATTTAGCACAAAATTATAGGTCTACTTGTATGTGAAGAATACAACACACTCAACGTGAGTAGCTGAGCAGTTGGCCCTGGTTCCTCGACCTGTTGCGCATCCCTATTTATTTTATTAATGGTTTATGCAAATGGAACGGTAAACACCAAACCTTAAAAAACCTTTTTTTCAGTCGAATTTTCTTCTTTAAACTTTTGACAGTTTTTCGTAGAAATGAGACCCCTTAAAAACTTGAAGTTTTCCATGACCCTGGACATTAACACACGACCTCCTGTTTAGTAACATAGCACACTAATATTCATTAAATGCGTGGAACACAGATACGCTAAACGAACACATACATATAAATTCCATGATAATTTTACGTCACTGCCAGTGCCAAGGGTTTCACTCCATATCGTTATAAAACGGCTATGAGCTGAAAGGACTTCAAAAAGTGTCATGAATTCAAAAATTTCCAGTTGATGTATGAGACAGAGAAAAGATTAATTTTGCCAACGAGTCTGTTTCTGTAGCTGTACTCAAACATCAAGTTCCATAGAACAAGTAGACCAAAACTCAGTTAAATCTTCAAAGCAACCATACACACGCCCGTTAGTTTGATTTAAACAAGACCTATTTGCAACGAGTCGAATAACGAAAGGATTGCTTTGCTACGCCCACCCTTTTTCCAACAATGCGTGTTATTTGTGCTGAAATTCCATCCAGTAAAACGAAAGAATTCAGCGAAATAAACTTTTGTTTACCCACACACACAGATACACGCGTGCTGCTCGCCCGCCGCCGCCGCTGCCAAACCGAAAATTGCTTTCCCTCTCATAAAACTACTCAAAATAATAAAACAAATGAAATCCCTTTTCGACAGGATTTAGGAATGCCAGGGCCAACAGCCCAGGAAAATTCTCGCTCTCTCACACAACACAGACAGCATCGTTAAAAATAATCGGAAGTGTATGCAAACAAAGTGAAATTTTGCGAAATTTCTATTCTTTTCGGCCCGCCGACGACGACACGGCCGTTCAAGGAGAGGGGGCGCATTTTCCGCAAGGACCATAGCAGCACTGTAGCTGGAAGAACAGCGCTCTATTTTCGCTTTCAGTGTATTATCGCCAGATTCTATTATTCGAAGACTCGACCCGGGTTTTCTTTTAATTTATATGCCCCAGCTATAATTCTATTTTTATTATTCTAGATTATGTAAGGGAAATCCTTTGAATATTATCAAAAGGATATTTTTTTCAAATGTGTTGTGTAGTACCTACCTACTCCCATAAATAGGATCCACCATTAGTTTATCGTCGCTCCCTAGAGTAAATCCCTCCCGCTTTAAGTATAATTAATTACGTAATCTTAAAACAAGCCCTCTGTACAGCATTCACTTTTCACTCGCTTCCATATAAAATTCGCATTATCCTGCGAAGGGTTTATTACAGGTCACGTATAAACAAGTGGGAAAAAAAATTTATTTCAAAGCCAACAAAATGCACACGCCCATAAATTACATGTTCTAGGAGTTTTATTTTCGGGCCGCGCACGGGTTGACTTTTGAATGTACACAGGATGCTTAACACTGGAATCCTTGTTTTTTGTTTAGCTGGTTATCGCATGTGTATCATGTGTGCTTGCATATGACAGCGAATGACAGCAATTAGTTTGCGGAAAACAAAGGATAATAAAACACATATAAAAACTATTTAAATGCGACACCAAAATTCCTTGCTTGCTGGAATGCACATTGTTTTTAAAAAAATATTTCCCCCCAAAAAAGGGCAAAGGATATTGAAATTTCAGAGGTTTTTCAACAAACCGCCGGATAAAGGCTTCTTGCAAAGAAAGGAGAACAGTTTTATGCAAACAGCTTTCGCCTTTAATACATGTGTCATAAATTTATGCTCCGAATCCAATTTACTTTTTGAATAACTTAGAGAGGAAGGCAATGGGTAAAGAAGTTATATTTTGTACATATCTGGATATTTTCGAAGAGTCCTTGCAGATGCTACAGTCCATTGCTACCTCCAAGAAAATTAGCTTGCACAACAAACCAATTAGCTATATTTTCCCAAGTATAAACAGGTACAGCAGAAGCATCATTATCATTCCCCGGCCTATTTAATCATGACCCTGTTTGAGCTCCAATATCCTCCAGAGATCCATCTTCATCTATAGATCTATATCGCAGAGTTATTTATTCCAATTTAGTTCGTGTGTGCATAAATTGTGTAATAAAGTAAATTAGAGCAAACCATAATATAATATGTAGACACAACGTGAATAAGGTAGGTACCTACCTATAAACGTAGCCATTGTTTGCAGTACAGGCACCTCCATACAGCAAAAGGATATGTGTTGTGCCTCTATGCAAAAGGATGATTACCTAACCGAATAATGGTTGGATAATCTGCAAAATGCTTTTGAAGGTATTTGCTCGTTACACACTCAATTAGGGGAAATGTACTGGGAGGTGGTGGGAAACTCTTTATACTTTGTACGTTTTTGATTTTGTATAGGAATTAAGTATGCCAACAGTATAAGGCACACAAACCGACTTGTTTTTCGTACACTTGAGAGGACTGGTGCGAATTTAGATCACAAATTAATTTCGTTGGCTATAGAGCTAGTGTTTCTGGAGAGGATCTTTGCAAGGACTATGGTTTCCGAAATTTAATGGAAACATTTTTTCAATATGCTTGGTTAAATTTCCCTTTCAAAATTCAGTTTAGATTTTTAACTGTCTTACGTGTAAGGGGCTTAGATTAAAGAAGAGTTATGTAAATTCTTTTAATGTTGCAGCTTGTGGCTTAACCTCTGGGTAGGTAGGTAGAGGTGGCGGCTCAAGAATAAACCCAAGTAGCACTTGACGTGTCTTTTTGATACTAAGACGTGGAACCTGATTTGTGATGGTTGTTGAGATTGTTATGAGGTCGGTGCCTATATCCAACCAGTGGAGTTGGGAAACTGGATAAACGCTTGTATACCTTTACTCGAAATATCACTAAAGTCAACCAGAAAAGGTTGGTTCAGTGCACGCAGTCTGGCTTTTGCTGGTGCCGAAAATTTGCAGAGGAAGTGTGAGAGAGTTTCTTTCTCCTTCACATTTCAATGAGATGGCAATAATGTTTTGTTTGTGCGTTGTGTCACCCTGAAGTTGCATGTAGGCCTCTCGGATAGCAATAATACCTCTTCCATTCAGCCCTGGAAGAAAACCCTGCGTGGAAGAGCTTAGACCTTAGTGCACACGTGTTGCCAAACCTGGCTGTGTTTTGCAGTCTTTTGAGTTTCGTGAGGTTGTAACTTTAACTCAACGCAGGCCACCATACAAGTGATCCATAGATAAGAATTGGACGCACTACAGCTCCGTACATCAATAAGGTCATCTTTGGTTGACGTCCCCTCTTCTTTCCAAAGGTTTTGCTACAGGCGTAGAAGGCGGCACATGGGTTTCTTAAAGATAACTACCGCTGGAGGATAGCGTGAGAGGTTGGTCATTAAAACGGGGGAGGGCAAAATCGGGTAGGTACTTTGGTTTTGGTAGTCCTTCGAACAAAATTAGTTCAGTTTTGCTCGGTATAACGCCGAGGCCACCAGCTTGCAGCCCAATTGCTTAACTTGTCTAGAGCAGCGTCCATTATTTTACTAATTACTGAAGAAAACTTCCGTAAGACTAGTATCACCGCATTATTTGTATGCGGGACAACCTTGAGAACGGGTTCCCTGTCAAGTTTAACCAGAATTTTCATAACCATTAGGCATTGTAGGGGAGAGATGACACAACACTGTGTCGTTCTTCTATGGGCAAATTTGGTTGAGTGACTCTTATTGTTGTCTGGGCACTTCTTGTTCCGAACAAAGAAGCTATCCATTGCCTAGATTCCTCATTACCCAACATGGCTTGATCAGAGACTTAAGAATAGGATCAATACGAAAGTTCCTGAGAAAGAAGGCTAAGGTGAATTCTTTGTAGTGTATGGACTTGTCAATTGTCCGCACCACCTCCCTGCCCTTAAGGCATGTTGTCATTTAGATAGCGCTGATTCTTTTAGAAAACTTCGCATGTGGATTTCTTGGACACATTGTAGGGTTTAAGAACAAAGGAGGTTAGACTTATCGGCCCAGAGTCCTTTGCACATTCGTGACCGCGTTTGCCTACCTTTGGTATAAACACCACTCTAGCGCGTGGTCCAAGATTGGGGCACGTGGTTAAGTATTAAACAGCTTACTCAGAAAGATTGACAAGAGCCAAAATATTGCTAAGCCTTGTGTCCTTTGTAGCAAAACAGGCAGTATTCCTTCAGAGTCATAGACTTAAACGGTGAGAAGCCGTGAATAATCCAGGAAATCTTTTTCTCGGACATTATTGAAAAAATATTGTTATGTGGTGCAGGTTGTACTTGGCGAGACCCCACAGGCTCCGTACTAGTATCTAACTGTAACCGAGAGAGTGTGTGTTTAATAGGAGTTCCAGGGTCTCCGCTGACAATTCTATCCGCCCTTCTTAGAGAGGAAGGGTCAGAGTGTTCCTTGGACATAATCATGCTAAGCCTAGCGGAGTCCCTTAGGGTTTCTATTGTATGGCAGTAATCCATCCAAGCCTCCTTTTGGGATTTCTTTATTGCTTTCTTATATAGACTTAGACCGTCCGTATAAGGGTGCCAGAAGTTGTTTTTATGACAGATATAAAAATTATAAAGATTTAAAATCGCTCTGGTCATCTTCCTGAGATTGAATAGATCTTTGTCCCTCCATGGGGGGAGTGTTTTTATACCTGTCCGTCCGTCTGTATGTGTAAAGGTTTTAGGTCTTCAAAACTTAAGCTTGGTGCACGGCTTCGTTCTGTTGCACAGACAATGTGTGAAAAGAGTTTTCAAAATGCATTTTGGTTAAGTTAGACAAGGCGTAAGAAGTAAAATTTTGGTACAGAGTAATATTGGTAAGAAGCTTGTATTACGCAAACATTGGACCGCCCACACCATTGACTATGCCTGGTTCAATTTTGATGTGCTAGATTTGTAAAAACCTGATTTCTCCGAAAATTTACTCCAAAAGAAGAAGAAACAAGTGAGAAAGTGCAACAGTGCGTATGCAAAAGTTTCAGTTCATCTACGTCGGATTGCAAAATACCCGTACATACAAAAAAAAAAAAAAAAAATGCCACGCCTCCAAAAAGTGGGCGGGATATAAAAATATAACTGTTGAATGCTTTGTACTAGGTAAAAAATCACTTTTCTTGACGCCACGCCCACAAAAGTTGACGCCACGTCCACAAAAGGGCGGAGGCACATACTACATATACATGAAAGTTAGAAAATGCTAATATCTACAACTTTTGTCATATAATTTTTAGTCAAATTTCATATACATATATTTATTGAAAAACAGGCATTTTAAGCTTAAATCCCTTAAAAAGTGGGCGTGGTCAACGAAAACGCCAAACTTTTTTGGCTAATTCAAAGACAATCGCAAGGCATACCACAAATGACATTTGGAAGTATTTTTTGTAATTAGAGATGGGCGCACATACAGGGTTGTAGTGGGCGTGTCTGTGGGCGGATTCAGCTAATTTTGTCAATTCAGCGGATTCGGGCTAAAACACTTTAAATTTGGTGTTACACAGAAGATAGGGTCGGGTATAAAGAAGTTCGTTACAGACGAACTCTTGCATTTACTCACTTGTTTTTGCTGCGTTTAACTGCGGGCATGAGACGCAGCCGTGCGCGGAAAGACAGAGGCTGGGGTCGGGCCTAACCTCTTATCGTCGTTTATGGGCGTTGATGTCGAATCAATCTTTGCCGCCTAGTTCTAGTCTTTGTCTCCATCCTCACAGAACCGTCTGTATTTTTTCCAAAGATGTTTTGAGGAAAGCGGAATTCTGCTGGCATCTTATCTAAGAGCGCTTGTTAAATTGACTTCAGGTATTTCTGCATTGAAAAATTACTTTCTAGTTAGAATAGTACTCATGGCCGAATTACAAATTCAGCGCGAGAGCGTTTTGCAGGGTTAAACCTTGCTCCGCTAAGGGTAGCTGCCAGTTGTTTGTCAAACGCCTGCGGCCATTTACAGGTATGTTAAAGTTGCAATCTTTTTGAACTTTTTTTCTCTATAACTTCTAAACTAATCGAGACCGACAATTTTTAATAGCATATTCGGGTTCTGGACACCCAAATCCATATATAAGAATAAGAAACCGACAAATTCCACTTGGGCCTACAGTAAACTTATGCCGATTTTAGGTTTTTTATAGTCATTTTGTCTTAGGCGATTTGACACTGAGCCGAATGATGGCTTGCAGGTCTCACCACTTAGCAGAAGGCAAAAAATGGGATTTCTCTCTTTATCTGCCTCATTTCAAAGGCGAATCAAACTTCTATAAGTCACGCGTTAATTCGCAGTTTACCCCTGCAAGGTCGGGGTTAGAATAGCCTTGAGGTAAGGTATGCCTGTCGTAAGAGCCGACTAAAATCCACCGGAAGAAATATTCTTTAATGTTTTAACGGATGCTGTCGATGCTGCTCCATTTGGGGCAACTTTTGGCAGTAAGGTTTTAACTTATAGATGAATCTGAAGGTTAAATTAAAATCCAGAAGCGTCTGTCACACATTGTGCGGCTCACTGGTCGGCGTCTGTCTCCAAAGGGGCGGCTGTATTTAAAAATGAAAATAGAAGTGACTTACCTATTTCTCATAAAAACGACAAGTTAAAAAAAAAATGGCAATGAACAAAACGAAAGATTTGATTACCCCAGGTGGCAGCCCAGCTATGCTGGAAAATCCACCCTCTTCGGAGGCAGGCTCTA
Source organism: Neoascia interrupta (assembly GCA_947623515.1). Lineage (NCBI taxonomy): Eukaryota > Metazoa > Arthropoda > Insecta > Diptera > Syrphidae > Neoascia > Neoascia interrupta. The sequence continues at coordinate 215,122,159 of OX392463.1, read as the reverse complement.
CGGATTCTGGGGAGAGCCTTTTATTGCTTATAAATCCTTTTGAGAAAAGGACAAAACTAAATCGATCACCACCACCTAGATCGAACATATCCGGAAAAAGCAGTCCACCGGTAAACCAGGACTCTGTGAAAATTAAGAGCTTAGAAAAGGAGAATAATGAACTCCGAGCTAAGCTTATTGAAATGGAGCGACTCTTCCAAGATCTAAAAATGGAAGTTGACTCTCTGCGAAAAGAAAACGAGGATATTAAAAATACTCGTTTAACGAAAGACTGTGAGGTAACGAAAGAGTGTGTAACACCGAACCGACCAGCAGTCGAATACTTCACGGACGAGGACGAACTTGCACTTGAGACCGATTCAGTCTTAAGGAAAAGGTCTAGCAAGAAGCGAAAGGCGAATTCCTCTCCTGAAGTAATACAAAAAGAAGATAAGCCCTCTGGCTCAAACAAGGCTAATCCAGAAGCGAAAATTCGTCCACCTCCCGCAATAAACATCGTCGGGATAGCAGACTTTGGGTTATTGCGCAACCTTCTTGCAAACACGGTGAGAACAGAAAACTATAAGCTTACCTCGCACCGAAATAACGTGTGGAAAGTAAATGTTGACAACGCCGATTCCTATCGCGCACTGTCTCTTAGACTGAATGCAGAAAGAATCGAGTGGTATACTTATCAAAATAAGTACGAGAAACCACTGCGAGTCTTTGTAAGGGGGCTCCACCCATCATGCACAAAAGAAGACGTTGTAAAAGACGTAAAAAATAAAGGTCTTAAAATTATTGATGCCGTCAATATCATTAAAAAGGAAAAGCAACGCACGGAAGGAGAAAGAGACACTGTGATCAGACGCGGCCTTCCAATTTTTATGCTCTCCTTTGAAAGAACTGAGAGCATAAACGATATTTATAAAATAAAAATGATACTTAACATCAGGGTTAAAATCGAACCCATGCGAAAGGGCAATAGACTGATACCACAGTGTAAGCGATGCCAAGAATTCAGGCACACAAGTGCCTACTGCCAAAAAGAACCACGTTGCGTGAAATGTGCCGGAAAACACCTGTCAACAGAGTGCAAAGTTGACATAAAGGCTCCAGCAGTTTGCGCCAATTGCCACGGAAACCACCCCGCGAACTATCGAGGATGCGAAGTAGCCATAGAGCTGCAAAAGGGACGAGAACCTCTTAAGGAAAATACTAGAGGTCAGAATCAAAGCCTAGGACGCCCAAAACCTGCTGAAACTCCTAAGCCAAAGACTCCAAAGACGCCAAAGCCGATCAAAAGTGGAAGATTGGCAAAGGAGGCGTCGACAAAAGGCGTAAAAGCTCCACAAAAGAGCGGCGCCAGTTCAAGTGCAGCGGAGAAACCACCACTGGTCGCACCGAAATCATACGCACAGGTTGCGGCAAACGAAAGCAAGGCAAGATCGCCCACAACAGATGCAGTGTCTCAGATCCTCGCTGTAATCTTGGAGAAACTTGAGGATCAGACTAAAATCAACAAAGTTATATTTGACAAACTGAGCAAGCTCGAGTTTAAGCCTCGAAAAAATTACAAGAGAACATGAATATGAAACAGTTATTTAAAATACTAACATGGAATGCAAACGGCCTTATGAATAAAATAGACGAACTAGAAGTATTTCTACGGAAAAACAATATTGATATTTGCATGATTACGGAAACTCACCTTAAAAACGGGTCTACACCCAAACTTAAAGGTTACAATGACTATCACGCACATCACCCTTCGCAAAATTCGAGAGGAGGATCCTCCCTCTACATTAAGAACTGCATAAAGCACTTCAAGAACACAGAAGTTGAGCTAGACTCTATGCAGATCAGTTCAGTTTCTGTAAAAATTGACTGCTTAGATTATAACATTGCATCTTGTTATTTCCCGCCAGGATATAGACTGGTGGAAGACGATCTTGATCGTATGTATGACTTCATTGGGTCCAATTTTATCATTGGGGGTGACTTTAACGCGAAGCATACTTTTTGGGGCTCACGATGCAATTCAACAAGAGGCAGATTACTGTACAAAAATAGTATGAAGCGTGGGGTGGACTTTTTCTCCACGGGTAAGCCAACATATTGGCCAACCGATAGGAATAAAAAGCCTGACCTTGTCGATTTTTTCATCGCTAAAGGGTACCCCAAATACCTTACGCGAATTGAAGAGTGTTATGATCTTTGCTCAGACCACTCAGGAGTTATCTTGAAGATGGGTGGAAGACTGGCGAAAATAGAAAGAGCTCCTAGATTAGCTAGCAAAAACATGAACTGGGACGCTTTCAGAAAGGACTGTAAGGAGGGTGTTGGCTTGAATGTGCCATTGAAAACTCCTTTCGAGTTAGAAACCGCAGTTGACAAATTCATTGAAGCAATTCAGAGCGCTGCTTGGAACAACAATTCGTCCCAAAAGAACGCAGTTAGCACCGACGGGCATGTACGTAAAACATATCCGCTCGAAATCGAAGAATTGATTCGTGAAAAGAGAAGAGCGCGTAGGAGATGGCAAGGCACGAGGGCCCCCCCAGACAAAACCCTATTGAACCACCTCTCTAACAAACTGAAAGGAATGTTGCTAGATCTTAAAAATCGTGAGACCACTGAATACCTTGAAGGCTTGTCGGCGGATAGGACCTCAAACTACTCGCTGTGGAAAGCAGTTAAGTATATCAAGAAACCTATAATCCACTCGGCACCAATAAAAAAAGCTAACGGCGAATGGGCAAGAGAAGACAAAGAGAAAGCGAATTTGTTTGCTGAACATTTAGAAGAAACATTCAAGCCTTTCGACGGTCCGCCGTTGGCTGACGTTCTAAACAACAACGGGGAACCTGGTAGCTTTAGAATGAAAAAAGTTTCGTTAGTTGAACTCCGACAGACAATTAGCAAACTTAAAAATAATAAGGCCCCGGGTTACGACCTGATCACTGGCGAAATATTAAAAGAGCTACCAAAAAAGGCATTAGTCAAGCTACTTTATATGATAAACGCTTCTCTTAGACTTCTATACGTTCCAAGACAATGGAAAGTTGCTGAAGTCATTATGGTTCCTAAACCGGGGAAATGCGCAAATGATAAAAAATCTTATAGGCCCATATCGCTTCTGCCGATAATATCGAAAGTATTTGAGAAACTTCTGCTGAAGCGATTACAACCAATAATTGCAGAAAGACGCTTGATCCCGGATCATCAATTCGGTTTCAGACCTAACCATTCCACAATAGATCAAGTCTACAGAATAACGAATGAAATTGAAAAAGCCTTAGAAGGGAAAAAAATATGTTCAAGTGCTTTCCTCGACGTATCGCAAGCCTTCGACAAGGTATGGCACGAGGGCTTGAAATATAAGCTACGGCAAAATTTGCCGGAAGACATGTTTAAAATATTGGAAAATTATCTTGAAAGCAGACTCTTTCGTGTTAGGTGTAGTAGTGAATACTCGAGTTTCAAGCAAATTCGGGCTGGCGTACCCCAGGGAAGCGTCCTCGGTCCGACCCTGTTCCTGCTCTACACAAGAGACATACCTCTAGATGACGAGACAGTCGTGGCCACGTTTGCGGACGATACGGCCATCCTGGCAACAGGTGAATCAGTCGAGTCATCAACGAGAAACCTCCAACGAGCATTGGACAGAATTTGTGTCTGGACGAAGACTTGGCGAATCGCTCTTAACGAGAACAAGTCTACGCATGTGAATTTCACTTACAGAAGGGTTAACAATTTGCCTCTGTTCATAAATTCTGTACAAATACCTTATGCAAATGAAGCGAAGTATCTAGGGATGACACTGGACGCTAAACTAAGGTGGAAACCACACGTAAAGAAGAAGCGTGACGAGCTCGAGATTAGGCTCAGGGAAATGTATTGGCTTATCGGAAGATTTTCGAAATTAAGCACATATAACAAACTGCTCTTGTACAGGCAGGTGTTAAAGCCGTCCTGGACATACGGTATACAACTTTGGGGTTGTACCAAGCCGAGCAACATGTCCATGTTGCAGACTTTCCAAAACAAAACACTAAGAGCAATTGTGAATGCTCCATGGTATATTAGGAATAGCGATATTCACAGAGATTTAGGAATAGCTACCGTGGGCGAAGAAGTAACAAACTTCGCTCGAAAGCTTAATGCTCGCCTTCATGTTCATTGCAACAATGAAATGATCCGTACTCTAAACGAGACTCTTAACGATGTTAACAACGAGCGACGACTACAAAGAACAAGACCCTTCGATCTAGCTCACGACGTAGGGTGAAGCCGCATTAATGAACGGCTTAGTAGGTGCATTCACTGGAAAGCAACCTATCCAATGCGATCAACACTATGGAAGCGTAAACTACTTGTTAAGTTAACTTAGTTGTAGTCAAGAAGTATTATGAGAGAGCGAAAATTTACTACTATGAAGTGCGTTCTGGCAGTTTCATAGTGTCTCTCATAAATGGGTGGTTTTTTAGCACGTGGAAATCGGGCATAACCAATATCGGCTACTTCGGTATTATGTACCTGCTATAGTGGGCGTATTGGTATCTTTGAAAGATTTTGGAGTTTTAGTCTCCGTCCATCCTAGTATTCAAAAAAAAAAAAAAAAAAAAAAAAAAAAAATTCGCAGTTTATAGATGATGAAAAGTCAAAAAAAAATATTTTTCATTAAGTTGGAGAATTCATAACATTTACAATCTTCTAAGAGACCAAAATGTTGAGTAAAAATATTCCTCACGAGAGAATTTGAAATTGGTTTTTTCTTACGTATTCGGACAACGTTGTAAAAGGTGGCGATAATGTCTTTCAATATTTGCACGATTCACGCAGTTAAGATTTGGCAGCACTCTACCCAGGCAAAAAAAAGTGCAAATCACTTTTTGATGGTTTGCCAAATCGAAAAGTAGACCAGATACTGGAGTAAGTAATTTACGTCATCGCATTACCTTTGGATAAATCAAACAGAATCAGTCAAGCAAAGTCGTATCTGTGCAGTAAGCAGAGTGCAGGAATGCAGTAAACATAATCGATTGGCACTCAATTCCTAAGGATACCATTCAGTGTCGTTGCGAATATTTATTTTTTAACTTTCAAGTGAGGTTCATTTTCTGATTTTTTAGAAGAGACGGACTAAATTCTGCTGAAATCGTAAATATTGCGACAACAGATGGTATATGACTCTGAAGTCTGAACCTAATGGAGCCAAACGTAATTCTTCCTGCCGTCCTCATTCCGAATGCATGGCTAACGACTACAGGAAATTGAGGACAATTTCCATTTAATGAATTCCTTCCACAATTTCAATAATCGCATTCAAACGAAGGATATTGAGTAAAAGTTCATTTCCGTAGATGTAAATTGTGAAATTCCAACAACACAATTTGCCATCATCATCAACTGTTGGCTTCAATTTAATATTAACATGACACAGGACAATCTGCTAAAATATCGCATGCTGAAAGCACAAACCCTTTATCCATCGACTGACTTCATAAACTAATTTAGGGCAGATTAAAGAACCCAAAAATCAGTTAAACGCCACTCAAACTTCCATTTGTGTTGCTTGGTTTTTTTTTTTTTATTTTTGCTGGTATTTCGAGCCAAACGTGCATCCTTGATGAGTGACGTGGAGCACGATTCGCTCCACACTTTGGGGGCTGATGATTTAAGCAATTTTTCCGCTCTTAGCCCACCCACTTAGGCGCGTTTATCTGCATATCGCTATTCCATCCGATAATCGTTAATAAATAACCAGGTTGATGTATCAACTGCGGAGTAGGAAGGAAGGATGTGCCAATCCTTGATGAATTACTCTGTATAGTGGAAGGCAGTCAACTTTGTGGAGGGGCTGGTGGGTGAGCTTTGTGGCTGTGAACAGAAACAAAATCCACTTTTATTGCCTCGACAGTATGGTTGGATCAATGAATAAGTCACAAGGGCCATAGGCTGGGGAGTCGATTTATTGATATTGATATGTGTTGGTGCTTGATGCGGGTGTTTGATGGGTGCTGAGGAGTCGAGTCATAGCATCAACAAGTTGTTGTCACAACAGAGAATTGGATAATTTGGCATTGTCGAGTTCTAACGAAAGCTGAGGGAATTCTTAATTGTTTTCGAAGTAAAAAGGGAACAAGGACCGTTAAGGGTATATTGTAAGAGGGATGATAGTATAGATGGGAGCTATTGACTTTGAGGTGTTGAGGATGCCTGTCAAAGTTTTACCATAAATCAGTTAGATGAAGTCATAAAATGGAAGCAATCAGAGGTTGTCAAGTGACTTAACGACGAGTATGATTTAAGAACAATTTTCTGAGGAAGCTTAAGCAATTTATCTTAAACGAGAGGGGAGTTTAATTCTGGTAAATTTATATTTTAGCCTTTTTTCTTATTAAATGCATATAGAAAGACTGACCAATGTTCGTTTATTTTCTATAGGTAAGCGATAATATTGTGAACAAAATTAGCCACGTTGCCTTTGAAGTCAATTGTTTTCAACAGCCTCGTCAAATGTCAGCCACAAGCACATTTTTTTAGTTCAAGTAGTATTCAAAGTCCTTTGGCTCTTGGATTAGCTAAAGTATGGTTGACTAAGATATGGCAGGCCACTAAACCAAATCATAAAGACATACTCACAACCAAACTTATGAACTGTCTTTATTTGACAGGTCACAAATTTTCATTTATTTTTTGGTTCGAGTATAACTAGGAGTGAATAAGAGAGAGATCGATTCATTCCGACTTCAGATGTCTGAGAACACTAAAATTTAGAAATATAAAAGCTTCGAAAATGCCGACACTTACCTTTCAAGCGCGGAATAAAGAATGGTGATGGCCAAACTAAAGCTCTAATTGATCCCTCAATAATTTCTCCAACCATAGAAAATTCGTAAATACCTGCTGAATTTTACTCTGAAAATGTACAAAGCCGAACTATTAGAGTTTGCTGACGATAGACAAACAACAATAAAAGATTCCTTTCTGGCCAATAAACCTGCCACGGAACAATCTAAATCGAATGCCCTTGGCACAGATCAGAACGTAGGCAAATGCAGGCACTTGCAAAGATTATTGTGCCTCTGGTGTTAGCTTATAAGCTTTGCGCAACAATTTAAAATCATAGAATTTTTTTTATTAATATATAAAATCAGGGACAATTTTCCCTTTCCTAATACCTGTACAAGTTAAAGTTTTGATTGCTGTTCCACATAAATTGACAAGTTTTGCGTAGTTACTTAGAGACTCGGCATCCTTCTGAACCTTTTGAATAGCTCAGCTTCATAAAAGTTGTCAGTATGCTCCAAAAATATATTTAAAAATTCTTTTCAAGTCATATAAAGTTTTAAATATGACGTTTCGAAGCGGCAAGATCATTGTCAGAAAGCGTTTTGACATTCCCATTTTTTCGATTGCACAAAAAAGTTCCTGGATTTCAAGGACTGCACTTGTCTCAACTGAATATTCATTAAATTAAACGGTCGATCATGTACTCCAGTCAATTCACCCCTAAATCCTCATGAATCAAAATCATTTCACACTGTCCTTATGGCTGCTTCCTCTCTCGCATGTATAAGTGCAAACAAGAATTCATTAAACATTCCAGCCACTTGTCATCCATAAATGCGATGAACTACTTTTCATTAACCATCAGTGCGCGCTGCTTGCTTTTCCATCTCAAAGTGTCACGCGACATTAAACACTTTTGATTGCTCTTGCACCATCTGAATAAGCCTGTTAATGATGGAAATGATGAAGGACCTTCATCATTTATAATGTATACAATCTCTCTTATGCTCAAGTGCAGAACAAAAAAAAAAAAAAAAACTATTCGCAAGTGTCATTTTCACAAGAATTTATCCTGCCAACTTGGTCCCATAATGTGCCACTTTGACTTTCTGTGTTCCAGATTTATTCAATCAGGGCCAGCAAAGTCTCGTGAAAACTTTCCTAAGTAACACTCGAATGAATGTTTGCAAAGTCGCAAACTTTTCCCCCCAACACACACACAATGTGCAATGATGTCTTTGGGTATAGAGCAATGTGGAGGATACGCGCAAATAAATTCCATTAGAACGATAAGGACATGCAACTAACGCGAATGGCTTTTCGTACTAGTTTTTCGACATTTTTTCCAAATCACCGAAGAAGTTTGCATTCATCGTCATGATCGCAAGTTTTTGTTTGCCGTCATGGCCTTAAACTCAAGTTCGTCAACGACTGAGTTTTTGTGTGCCTTACTTTAATGTGATGTCATTGGAACTATTTTAATTAATTTTGAACATAACAGCAATTTGTGCAAACAAAACACACGAAAAAAAGGAGGTTAACAACGGCTAAATTACAACCAAGTGGTGAGGTATTATCCTTATTCGATTTCACTCATTTTGAAATGTGAATAACACTAAAAAGTACAATTAAGCGGTGATTGGCGGTACATTTTAATTGATTTTTCCCTTTCAGGAAATGCATGCTCAACCATGCGGTTACAATGCATTAAGCTCGTATCTCCAGCTATTCGTCCACACAGCCTGTGCTATGCTTCCTTTCACTAATCTCTTTCCGTCATTCATTATCCATAAGCTCAGTTGAATTCAATCGAATTTGGGTGCAGTTTTTCAGTTGTATTTGCACCTATACATTTGTATGTATTGGAGGTCCACAGCTAACAGAGGGACAAGTAACTAAAAAGCTTGAGCAAAAATTTTAAGGTATGAAGCGCAAAGATTTTTTTTTACCTGACCCAGGATATATTAATTTTAATTCATAATTTGCAACACAGTGTATTAATCACCGTAGACCACTAAGACCTTTTAGAGATATGATCGAGACCGACAGGTGAATTGGCTAAACCATGTTTGTCCGTCAGTCCCTATGAAGGTCTTAGGTCCCTAAAATTGAGCTAGAAAGATGAAACTTGGAGTGTAGCTTGGTCCTGAAAATGATAAGATCCGCCCACAGCCACGCCCACAATTGACTTGAATGTTAGACAACCTCAAGTTTTGGTTCAGAGCAATAGTGGCCAAAAGGTTTTAATAACTCAAAAAATGGACTGCCTTCACTATCGACCATGCCCACTTTGAACTGTTTTTTTTTTCTTATAAAATAAGCTCGCGATCAAAGGGGTCCTCACAATGCGTAGCACATTGCGAGCAGGAAGAATTAGAGGATAGAAGCGAAAGTAGAGAAAAGCAGTTCTTTATCTAAAAACACTGCCGATGAGCCAGTACGAAGAAGAAAACCCTGCACAGAACCAAAGCTTGCACCCGCAAGTGTTATGCCCTTACAAAGAAAGAAATTTTATAACCTCTAGAGTATTCAATAAAAATATCTGGCACTCATCAAACGGTCTTCCCTTCTATTCGCTTTAAAATGGACCCGGAATAAGACGACCAGGGAGCCGCTCATTTAAGATAAACGCTCCTGTATTTTTCGCCACTTTCTGGTGTTGATCTGGCCTGTTTTTTCCATACCGGTACCCACCCTGCGGTCGATTGCAAAAATAGTGAACTATCTGAGGATCAGTGCAGGTAAGTCAACCACAAAAGCAATGCATAAGAATCTTAATGCTAAAACATCTTGAACCATGTGCTCAAGAGGTCACACCGTTCTTAAGCTCTTTTAAAGAGAAAGGAAGAAAACAAAATTACCTTTCAGAGTCGCTGTAGTTTCCAGTTCCCAATTCTGCCAAGTCTAACAACTAAACGCAAATTGTAAATGAGCTCACGCATTTTTTTCTTTTTTTTTTAATGACTTCTTTCTTCTGTGGGGTGCCGTGGCGTAGTTGTTAGTGTGTGTGCCTTCTACGCCGGAGGTCTGGGTTCGAATCCTGCCATCGTCACCTGAAAAAGAAGACTTGTTCTTTTTCACGGTCCCCACCTCCGCGAGGGTTTGACAAGCCCTCCGAAAGTATTAATTGTCTTGAAAAACTTCTCAAAGTGCCGTTCGGATTCGGCAAAAAATTGTAGGTCCCCTTGTATGTAAAGTAATCAACACACCAGCATACATTGTTGAGAAGTTGGCCCTGGTTCACCTCGAGCTGTTGCGCCACTCTATTTATTTATTTTTTAAATTTTTAGTACACGAATTTCTTCTAAGATCATGTTTTTGAACGTCAGATCGGTTAGTTAATTGTGAACGAAATACTTAAAAAATTTGAACTTAACCAAATCAAAACGGTTTAAGAATTTTTCTTTTTAAGGTCATTCTCCCATGGGTTTTAGTCTAAAAGTAATGACAATCGACCCACTGTAGCCGCAATCATATAATGACGATATATGAAAACTTTATTCATATCAAAATCGATTAAAATCGGACGTTGCCAAGTGCTCTGGATATGAATGGAATACTCGTGTGTACAATGCATTACTCTTCCATATAGCAGGATACTGAAAGGAATCTGGGTGAAAAGGAACAGAGTAGCAATAATACTTCTAAAGAATCCTTGAAATCTGAATCGAATCTTTTTTTTTTCTTCTGCTTGACTCCTGTATGATACTCGATATCTTCGCATATGCCCCTTATCTGGGTCTCATCCCCAGAAAATACAAAAAAAAAAAAGAAAAAATTCTTTCAAATCTATCGATTTCATAGACACAAGAAATAACTTACCTCAAAGTTGATTGCATAACATCGGCACCTTTTTAATTTACAAATTATCCCGACTTGAGACCTTTCACTTTGTGAAACGATATAATTTTATAAGAGAATCCTTTTCGTATAATGAGTTCTTGTCCTGTAAAAGGTTATCGAAGCTAATTATGCGAGTTAATAAGGGTGTAGTCCTGGCGATGATACTAAAAGAAGATCGAAAAACCCCTCTGACCTTGTGTGGCTTGCAAGATAATCGATACTATGATGCTTTTTACACGAATGTCCTTTTTTTGTTGTTCAGAGTGATAGAGGACAGGAGGCAGTTTGAAAGGGATATCATCATTCAGTCAACGCAGTTTATTTTTAGAAGGGATGACCTCCAGCAGAGGAGAATCCATTTGTGAAGCACAAACAAAAGGAGAGAAAAGCTGAAATCAAGTCGAGCTAATCCTAAGCTGTTTGGTTGGAAAATTAATTTCAAATCAAGTTAATTACTGTTTATGCGATTACAAGGATATTCTTTGTTTTATTAGGTCCTTTTTTTAAATTTTGATACAATCTACAGGGAATTTTTACGCAGCTCGATTTAAAAAATATCTTTTATCGAGAACCCTCTTTCAATGTGTCTATTAAGGAATGAGTTCTCGAACGGATTTAAGAGAGGCCAACTATTTCGATAAGATAAAGCAATTTTTGTTTGACGTTTCATTTCACAATTGGATTAGGATGACACAAACTGATGGGGAAGACAGAAAATCGAATAGAGAGGCATTCATTTAAATCAATGATATGGAAGACGAGTAGGATTAGAGACAAGATGAGAAGCTTTCCTTAAAAGGGTTTGTGCTTGGCTGGGATAACATAACTCAATTGTTTGCATTTATAGGAATTTTTCAGGACTCCCTAACAAGAGTCAAACAAGTATAGGTTTATTGAATCAGGCCAATCATTGAGTACAAAAAAAAAACATGTACCTAGTCGTTTTATTTCAAAGGAAAAAGTACCAACTTCGGAGTATTATATAATAAGACTTACAATTTAGGTAATAATAGGTCCTTAATGCTCATAATGGGGATGATTTCTGCCAATTAAAGAGTTTTTTCTCCATATCGTTTACTATGGTTAAACCATAATTATTTCCTTGAACTATTTTTAAGCAGTTTTAGCACCGAATTCCGCCTAATCAATTTGAGTTTGCCCGACGCACGAACATTCAACAACCCTTGAAAGTTGACTCGTGTGCCCCTTAATAAATTGTGTTGCGAATTTTCGCTACCTGCAAATTCGAGTACGTTTTGTAAACTTTATAATTGGGAACCCCAGCAGTTTGCACCGGGCCAAACTTTATGCGAAATTGTAAAATATGCTGAAGGACTTGCTGACAGAAACGGTTGTATGTGAATGAAAAAGTTTGAAATGTGGGTACCTAACCTACACCTATAGGTAAGATGTACCTACATTTTTTACATGTTTCTAACTTCGTAGAGTTTGTTTTTTAGTTGATTATTTTTAGTTTCGCGAATTATTAGCTGTTAATTTAATTGACTATTAAATGCATTCATTAAAAATCTATTATTTTTTCCACTTTGGAAAACTGTTTGACAAAATCAAGCTTTTCAATATGTTTGGAAAATCTTATAGTCAAAGAGCCAAGAGCATATTTTGGGAGTGGTAATATAACCAAAAAATTTGCATGTCATTGGAAAGGTGACTCCATTGTAATAGCCTCCTAACTCAGCCTTCTACAAGTTCGAAAGAGCAAATCGAAGAAAGCATCTCGAAAGTAATCCACGTTTCGGCATGTGCTGCAATAAGAACTTTCTCACCTTCCTACCAAAAAATAATTGACAAAGAATGTAGTAAGCTCCGGAAACTCTCTTTTAAGTTCCTTAAAGTTTTTAGGAACTTAAAAAACTCAAAAGCATGTATCTCCGTGCCAACAAGGCGTACAAAAAATAATGGTCTGATAAAAGAACGTCCTATCTAAAAGGTCTTGCCTTTCAACTGCAACAAAGCAAACACTCTAAAGTTTTCTGGCACTATACCGTGAACTGGCAGGGAGGATGGCAAGGTGGTTCTAATGCTGCCCTGAAACTCTTGCAAAACATAATAAAACTGCACTGTCGACCGAGGAGAGTCATAAGACTTTCAGCTATGCTCTCCATGGCTCTCTCCAAATTTCCGAACTGGACGCTCCAATCTCGCACTTTGAATTGGAGATAGCCTGCGGCAAATGAAAAATGAAAATCTCCAGGTATCGACGGCATCCCTGTTGAGGTTTTCAAATCTACAACGAGAATCTCAATTCTTTTATTCCCAGCTTTCTTAACATTTTATTTAACAATGCCAGTTTGACTGCGAGCTTTAACAAAGCCCTAATCTATGCAATTTAAAAAAAAAGGATATGCAAGTCGGCCTGAAAATTATAGAGGAATTTCTATCCTAAATTCCCTAAGAAAATTATTTGCTGCAATTATTTATAAAAGATTGTCCAACTGGGAAGAAACGAGACACCGACTAAGTATGTTTCAGGCTAGCTTTCCTTCTGGATTCTCTACCATGTTGCAAAAAAATTTGTCGATAACAATAAGAAACTTTACGCTTGCTTGGCCGACTTCAAGGCTGCCTTTGATACTGCAAACAGACAGGCGTTGCTGTATAAACTAGCCTCGCTTGGAATATCCAGAAAGTTTCTGCTGCTGTACTCTAAATTTCGTGTGGATTCAGTCACAGCTGTGGCGGACGGTTCTTATCGGTTCCAACTTATCTGATTGGTTCGAAACTTCATCAGGCGTCCTTCAAGGCTGCGTTCTGAGATTGCTGGAATTCTCATTAAGGTTTCTCTTTATGCTGATGATTTTGCCTTGATTGCTGCCAACCCTTTCACACTCTAACTTCAAATTAGCAAGCTTAAAGCCTGTTGAGGACCTTCATACCAACGTCCAGAAGAACAAGATCATGATTTCTGAGAAGCGTCTAAGAAGAAGACTTCCGGGGAGACATTCAGGAGTTTAAATATCTTGAAGTTGTGGCTTTCCCATAACCTTAACTTTAGCAGGCATGCTAAGGTAAAAAGAAGCAAGGCTAAGTTGGCTCTAACCTGAATCTGGCCTCGTTTCTTTGCCACCCAACATATCGGCCTTTCACCCAAATTCAAAGTGTTCAACGCTTCTTGCGTGTGCTACGGAATTCAAGCCTTTGAAGTTTCTATCTATACTTCTTCAAACGAATTTTTAGGTTGCCGAACTCGACACCGACGTAGAATCTGGTTTGCCCCCTTTTTACCAATTCGAAAGCTCACCCAGACTATTTAACAAAACCTCATGAAAAGAAGTTAGAACAGTCTCCACAAATCAATATTGACAAGGCTCTTGCGCACTAACGCCTTTCCTTACAGGAACTGGAACCAGCTAGCCTTGTTCTGCTATTTTGATCTTACTAAGAGCAAAGTTGGCGAGTGGCTCAGATTTGGGGACTTATTTCGAGAATAGATTTTTTTTGACGAGCCCTTAGCTAGAGCATAAGCTGAGATTTATGCGGTGAAGAGAGCTGCACAGACATCTCAATCTTTGGATCTTCCAGCAACGGAAATCACCACATATGTTGACAGTCAAGCAGCAATTAAAGCCCTGGACTCCAACCTCGTCTACTCCAAGTGTATCAAGGACTGTCTTATATTATTTAAGGAAATAAGCCTTCACACAGTTCCACTCTGATGGGTTCCTGGGCACGTTGGCGTAGCCGGAAATGAAATGGGGGACGATTTGGACATAACCATGGCTGAATGACGGGTATATCTCCCTTTGAACACAGCCAAAAGGCTTATAGATCAATGCACGGTCAAACTAACCGGTGAACGTTGGCAACAGCCTAAGGATTGTATCATAACTAACTGTTTATCGCCAGTGCTCGACTTAAAACGAACAACGAACCTTCTATCTCTCATTAGAAACTTTATAAGAACACCCGCTGGTGTAGTCACAGGACACTGCACCATTGGTATCATGGCTACACGAATTGGAATCTTTGCGAACGACTTTTGCAGAAGCTGCAGGGATGAAGAAGAAATAGGGTCTAAAGAACACTTTCTCTGCCACTGTTCAGCTCTCCAAGAAAGACGACTTACCTTTTTAGGGGTCAGGTTATTTGATAGCCTGGACGATCTGGCAGGAATATCACTACTAGACCTAAAAAGATTTATTTAAAGATCAGGCTGGTTCACATAGTAAGACATATGTCCGACCATGTTTGTCTACCCTACAAGGGTAATCACAATGGGCCAATCTGGCCACCGAGTGAACTTGCACGAAAAGAAACAATCCTTCTAACCTAACATAGCTAGAGCATCATTGTCAGCGTCAACGAGTCTTTGCAGGAGCCTCAACCACTAGTTACCCTCTTCGGAGTCCTTCTTCAGTATGACTTACTCCCCTGAAGCTATAAGCACCATCCTTAGAGCTAAAGTCGAAATTTTTAATCTAAATTTCATTCTTCATAGAGCCGATCTTAAGGAAAACTGTAATCTATGCAACAGAAGGGAGTCTGAAAATATTTACCATTTTATTGCCGTTTTTTGGGAGAAATAAGACGCTTTCATTTTTCGGAGAGCTTCCTTTCGCTTGATAGCCTTTTAGAAAAATGGAATGGCCGCCGAGGATGGCTTGGTCTCTATGAATTCTGTCAGTCTGTTAACTTTCCCTGACTAGGAAGTTGAAAAATTCTAGTCTAGCATTTATAACACTAAATGCAAACTGGTATCGACTTGGCTTGTAATTATAAAATGACTAGCAGCACTTTACATGAGGACTACACTATACCTAGACTGATGTTTTAATGATCAATAAAAACATCAACCTGTAAGACTGGTGTAAGAAAAACAAAAACTCGCTAAAATTATTAAAATCATCATTTGACAGTTATAAAATATTATATAGGGGATAATATAAAATCACATCTTGTTTCACGAAAAGACTGCCAACAAATAGTCAGTAACCCAAATACCGGCTCTCAAGATGACCAACCTCAAGATGAAAACCGCAAGCACTGAAATTTTCTCATTTCAAAAATAAAATTAAAATCAAGTTGCCTAAAGAAATACTAATACCCCATTCCGCTCCACTTCCTATGGTCTCTTACAACACACCCTGCACCAAGCTCGAAACCGAAAAAAATAAATCGAATGTCTTTCCCCAAAAAAGGACACCAAAAATACGATCAAAAGGCTACGAACGAGTAGTACGTATATTAAATTATTTTGTCCTTTCCTTATTTCGTTGGAATCTAATAAAATTTTCAAAAATAGACGAAAAACGGGGAAAAAAATTAACAAGTACAAATGCACTTACCGATTTTTAATGATGTTCCTATGCTCGTTGGAAATTACAACAAATTGAATTTCAAATCCTGACGTCTGTCAATGTGTGTATGTGTGCTGTGTGTGTCTCCTTAGCAGTAGGGCATCAATGTTAAGTGCATACGGGTTTCGATTTGCAATTCTATTTCCTTCCACAAGGATGTTGCGAACACTCGATTCGCGCTGTATTCACTGCGCGAAGGATATGAACTTGTATGCGGAATTTTGTTTCTCCTCCACTGCCCCCTCTAGGTTTTTGCTTACTTGCTGTGTACAGCTTTTATTATTACAAGATTCGCTGTGTTGTTTTCGATTTTTGCACCACCACTTCATTTTTGTTTTTCCTCATTTTGCATTTATCCTTGGGCATTGCGAGGAAATAATAATACTTGACACAATTTATGAAAATCTTTAAAGTTATACAAATTGTTGGCAACCTTAAAACACAGAAAATGGATAACACTTTAAGGAACTCGTGTAACATGGTCTTAAGAGGATGAAATAATATTCAAATGAAAAAAAAGAAAATAATAACTCAAAACTCTTGCCAAACATTTTATGTAAAACATTTCAAATACTTTTCGAGGACTTTCTTGCGAAACGGAAGGATAAATCCCCACCCACTTAAGGATCTGTTTTGCAGGAGAGAGGTAATTTCATTAATATAAAAGGCCCGCACCTAACCAAACCAAACCACTGATAGCGCGTATAATCGTTTTGTGGTTTTGTTTTGACAGTCCACAAGAAAACCAAAAGAGAAAGGAACCGCACAAAACCAAGGATGAGGCGAAAAATTATTAATTGAAATATCCTCAGCATTTTGCATGCGACTTTTAAATGATACTATAGAATACTCAGGATGAAATACATGTGCACACATAAATAAAGTTTATGGCCGAAAGGTTTGCCTCCTTCGAATATATGTTGATATGCCAATAGTACTTAAGTTGGTCGTTAATCATCTTCTATGTTCGGGGTGTGGTCGGGCGGTTGTGTTATTGGATATGTCCTCATTCTAAAGGAGGATTATTTCGTTTGGCAAATGTACGCAGGGACATTCTGTATTTGCGTCTATTTACGAACGAACGGGAAGATGAAGACGTAGACGACAGGAATGAGCTTTTGCCTGATATGTCATCTCTTGACAGTGCGGGATGGAGGTGATTTTGCAGAGTTTCAAGATTCCATTTCGAAATGATGTCAAGCCATGTGGAAAAATTCTGTTATCAACTCTTTTGCTGATGTGTGAGTCGTGAGGGGTTGTTCTTCGGGTAAAATTGTTTAGGGTTGGCTAATCAGATGGAAAGTATGGTCATATCACTTAAAATCCGTTCTAGAAAATTGTGTCTCTCCAGATCGAATTTGAATGGGTGCGATAGATGGAATATCTGAGATGAAATCTTAGTGACACAATCTCAGTAAGATATGGATGTCTTGAAGGATTTCTTATTCAATTTGTGGCAGGGGATTAATTTTATTATAGATGGCACAAAAGTAATACAGTTGACTCTCGATATAGTGAATCTCGCTATAGTGAACTATGCAGTATAGTGAACACCCAACATTTTATACAGACTACTCTAAAGAGTGAACAATAACAGTCTCGAAATAGTGAACACCCTATTTTTCGCAAAAAAAAAAAAAAAAAACGGTAATATCGCAGCTGCAAATTTTCTTCGGTAAAGGGTCTGCCAACTACCTTTTGCCGTTTTATTTGCGTTGCATCTGTGTTGCCGCGTCTGCTCATTTGAGTTTGGATTTTGTTGTGAATAGTTGTGTTCAATCTTCAATATGTTTTTAAAATGTCTCACAAGCATTTAACGTTACTAGAAAACACTGATGTAAGTACGTTAATTAATTCAATTTGTTCCAACAAGACTTTGGGCCACGCCCACATTTGGAGGCAGAATTGAGGAAGAACGTTCAATTTTCCAGACAAAACGTAATTTTGACTGGCCTTTAGCTTAATTTATTAAAGCATGAAACAAAAAATTTTACAGATTCCCAAATTTTGTTCATACAAAGTTCTTAGCCACGTCCCCTTTTAAATTCCAAAATATTGCATTTGAACCAAAAAAAGGCATTTTTAAGTAAATTTAAGCGTAACTTGGAAATATCTGGGTTAATATTGATAGTTTGGACCACGCCCTTTTTTGTAGTTTGCACTACTTATATAAGGTCTAAAAATAACAATTACATCAGCATTTTTCAATGTGGGATAGGATAGGGTATTCAACGGTCCGTCTTACGGAC
This sequence comes from Neoascia interrupta, assembly GCA_947623515.1. Lineage (NCBI taxonomy): Eukaryota > Metazoa > Arthropoda > Insecta > Diptera > Syrphidae > Neoascia > Neoascia interrupta. The sequence continues at coordinate 215,103,972 of OX392463.1, read as the reverse complement.
TGTGATTTCTGCGTACACACTGTTTCACTTACTCACGTGTTAAATAAAGGTTATAAATACAGGTTTTTAAATTTTCTTTTCAAACCGTATCAGAAAATTTTAAGTTGGAAACGCCTATTTTGAAAGATGTTAAAAATTTTAAAATTCTCTTCATACGTTTTATATATACAAACCATATTTCATTATAAGATACCAGACTATGTTGAAAAATAATTTTTGAAATGTTTTTGAAGCTTTAAGGCTGATACGCCATCCACATTGAATCATAAACTGCGTTTTGGGCAAAGGGTTTGCACAAAACCGTTTAGCCGTTGCTAAAAAAAATTGAGTTGAACAAAATATCTTTAACGTTTTTTTTTTTTTTGGAAATGAATACGTAAAAATCGCAGTTGTTTAACCCAATTTTGATTTGAGCCTTTGCTCAAGCGGTTGCTATATAAGTTCGCAAAATATCTGCTTTTTCAATGAAGTGATTAAAAAGGTATGGCCTTAAACAAGATGCAAACGGGCACATATTTTCCATTTCTTATTCCTTAATCATTTTTCAAAAATTCAATTTTTGCTTAGGTTACGTTTCTTTCTGGCTGTAAAACTTTTTAAGATAAGTGCCATTACACTTTCTGCCACTTTTTACCATGAAAATTCAAACTGTAGTTAAGCCGTTTTGTGTGTATATAAAAATTGCAATTGTATGCGTTTTTATTTTTTTTACAAATTTTATAAGTTTACTAAATTTCATATTTCTACTTCTCACCGTTCAGAAGTAACAGGTGCGGACGGACAAACGGACAACGAAGTGATACCATAAGAGGTCCTTTTTCCATTTTTGGACGGTGACCGCTAAAAAGTGTTCAAGATAGAACTTGAACAAACTAAAAAACTAATGCAAGCATTAGTCAACCCATCTGTCGCTTTCAACTATGAACTTGAAAGTTCACTAAGGGTTTTGATCTTCAGTAAAGTAAATTCGAGTAAATTTACCAGATACAAAAGGATAGGTCATGGAATATGCCGCAAAAAGGAATAAAAGTACTTTACTCACTCCTCTGAAGATTAAATTTCATTTTCAAAGGGATTAAAAAGCTTTGTGGCAATCGACAATATCTAAAAATCTAAGAACAAAGTTTCCGTACACAATCATTCCTCTTACAAAAATATTTAAACCTTAATCAAATTAGGTCAACACATTTGCGCCTCCTTGCACAGAAACAAACCGTGAACTCATTGTCGTCCTAGGTCAAGGAAACTCCCCATCAAGCTGCTGCGTCTCATATTTCTCACCAGCCAGCGCCATATCACCTGTTTGAGTTTCTACAAAAAAGTAGGTATAGCTGCAACAAAAAACAAAATCCCGCCAAGGCTGTCTCATGCATATCCCCGCGCGCTATACGTAAGCTAGTTAAATTTGCATGTGATAATCACCGACTACTTAAGTAGGTTATCCCCTAAAGCGTTCAAAAGCACTGAACTGGCTTACGAAAAAAAAAGCAGGAACTCTTCAATGTCCTGTGCTATAGTATTTGCTTTGGCTCCGCTGTTATTCAACCCATAAGTGTTTAGTCAAGGTAGACCTGTTCGGTGCTACTATCCACCTGCCCACTTGCACCCCCTTCGTCGTCCGCCCGCCGGCCGCCACCATGGTAAAATGCTTTATTTGTGAATATCTGATGCTGTACATATTTAATGAGAAAGATTACCTACAGCCCTGCTTGGCGCACTATGTCTGAGGTCAAGCTTTGTTCCTGGTTTCTGTTGTTATTGTTGGGTTTGTTCTCCCCGTATCCAACGGATGAAACAATGCTTTCCTCGTTTGTTGGTGGATCGTGGAGGTGGACGGCCACGGGACTGCTGCCTTCGCAAAAGAACAATGGCAGCAACAATGGCTGAGACAGGGGGTTGACAGATGGATGGTTGTTGGTGGTGGTGGTTTGCTCTTCGCAAGGACATACGACAGCTAAAAGGAATAGCATTTTTCAATTATAGTATATGTGTGTGATTTAGATGCTTTTTTCCTCTCTCCGTTGTATGCTGCGCATCAACATATGCAACATGTCCAAGGGGGCAGTAGGGTGGCTACATTGACAGGGCCATAACGACAACGTCGGAAGCAAAAGACAAACGAAATGTTGTCTTTGGATTTTGCGGATTGAAACAATAGATGTCATCCGCAGTGGCTGCTTACATATCTGTTTTTTTTTTTTCATTCTACAGATAAGGGATTGTAATTATAATAAAGGTAGGATTGTTGACATATCCATGGGATACGCCCCTATAACAAGGACATTAGGGTGAAGGAAAGGAACTTGACTTATGAAAGAATTTACATTACAAATGCAATTTGTTTTGGATCTCTTTTGGCTTATCAAGATGAAGAGCTTTTTAAGTCCGTTGTATTCGAACTCATTCAAAATTTGTTGGTGTTTTAGAGTTTGCATATTAAATGCTATTGTGTAAATCAAACGAAGTAGAAAATGGAGAATATGGTAAATAACACTGTGTGCTTGCTTCTAATAATTTCATATTCATGAGGAAGTTTCTGGGTGTATGAAAGAATTAATTAATCAATTAGATTCCAAGTCCGGAAATATGTACAAGCCCTTCTGAGCTGGCTCTTTAGCATTAATTCTCCTGGTTGGAATATAACTTCCATGTCTGGGCAGGGGACCCAAAAACTACACTGCTGCTACTGGACAGAATTCAAAAGCGGGCATTTAAACATATAGGTGACAGAAATAAAGAAAAGTCCATTGACTCACTACAACACCGACGCAATATTGCCTGTCTCCTTGCCTGTCCTTTTATCGCTTTTTCTGCGAACAGTGTTTCAGGGATTATTTATTCGTAATACTGGCTAAAGACCGAATGCTTATAAGTTCACTCTTGAGCTCCCGTTCGGACGTACAGTAAAGTTTAGCGACACTTTCTTAAGCCGTACAAAACGAGTGTATGTCTTTCCTTCTCAACACACAACACACCCTCCATCTATTCGAAATAAGAGTGCACCGTTACATTTTCTCATTTCCCTTAAAATACCAACCAAATACCGTCATTGCATTGACAGAAAGTGTGAATGTTTTGTTTACATCATTGAATGAATGCATTGTCGTGGTTCTACATTCTAGTTCAAACAATAAGAAGTGAACTTACTTTCGCAGTTCTTGTCACACACATTTAATGCTCGCAATGACATAGTAATCACCCTGTCAATGCATTTGTCACTTTAATCAAACTTTTGTGGCACAACTTTTATAATCAATGTAAATTTTCAATCAATGTGAGAAGACGGGTGCCTTGATTCAAATGGTATAATAGTCTAAAAGTGTTAAGCACGCGTAAAGAAAGGAAGGGACTATGCCAATAGATTCGTCTTCGTCCATTCTCAAGACGATGGGCGAATTATAGAAATTTTCTTTTTCAGAAAAGTAATTGACTGTATTATTGAAACCTTATCACCCGTATATGAAGGAGTTGAAGGCAGGCGTTGATTGTCATTGCATTCTTTCATCAGGGCATAGTTACCAGTGGAAGATGCAATGTGCGGTCAGCACTGATCCTTCACTTCGCGAATTAGCTTTGCATTGCTCGTATTTGTATTTTGTGTATTGCTACTTTGATCTTTAATGATGGGGACAGTTTTCGTATTGATTTTTACAACATCCGTGGTCGGCGAAAGAATTTTTTCGCAGTGTATATGCAAGTAAATACATTTAAGCCGGCTATATCGACTCTAACCTAAAACAGGTAGGTGAGAACCCAAAGGTTCGAGATCGCGCTGACCTTGGTCTGAATTGGACTGGGTTGAAGCCTTTAATCCGTTTGCATCACGGTCTTGCGGTACATGTGCGCGATGATGTAGCGTCCAATATTCCACAATATCCCAGCAATAAATACGATCCGGAATTTAGTTTCAAGAGGATCAAAATTACTGTACGTAAGAAAATGAAAATGTAATGAAAATTATATAGAAGCTCAAACTTAGGCAGCGAGTCACCCTGCAATAAGTTTGATGAGCTACCTGATTCCATCACCAGAATTATGTCCTACCATCCCAAAACCAAAGTCGTCTAACGATTTTAACATCCACATAACTGACAGTGATTTCGACATTCTAGGCCCTCTACCCAGGAAGGCAGGTATGTACGTCGAGATTTTGACTGAGTTTAACATTTTGATCCAGCTGGTTAACGCGCGTTCCTGATTATATTGCCAGTCATTGCGCCAACACTCTGGATTTGTTCCTCACTTTCCATCAAGAAGTTAGGCTCGTCGGACCACTTGGCCATATCGGCTTGCATCCCATACACTCAAAACATATTAAAAGATCCTGCTCAAAAAAAAAAAAAAAGTTTGGCAGTAAGAGCAAGCTCATTGGAACGGTCTTAAGAATTTGTTTAAGTCACTTTGCTTCTTGGATAGTAATGCAAACGCCGCTGCCACTATTATGGTCAACTAATTCTTTATGGAATAAAACTTTTATTCCGGACAGGAAAAAAAAATCAGCTGCAAGGAGGCTATTCAGTTTAAGGAAGTGAGTTTTGAGGCATAGGTCAACCCGACTGCGGATAATGGAAATAAGTTTAAACGAGTTAGAAATGACTGCAATGCTTTGATATGTTAGCATTTGAGCAGAAATCGAGGCGAAAAATAATTCGGTGTCCTAAGGTAGCAGAAATTTTAGCTTCTTTGTCAAAAACATAAAATATTCCGCCTCAAATTCCATCCCAACACTAGTTAACAACGACACTCCAATTGTCCGTTCCATTGGCAAAGCCAACCTGCTTGCAGCCCTCTTCGCTGCCAATTCTACGCTTCCTGAATGTGACATGTCACCTGAACTCGATCGTGCGCGTGCAACACTCAATGGGACTAATACACATTCGCGGAACGGAATTGTAATTGCACTCCAAGGCATTTGATAGAGTTTGGCATCAGGCGCTTCTTCAAAACTCAGTGCATATGGAATCGATTCTCCTCATCGGAGGTCATCAAGATATGGAGGTCTTTTCTCCTCATCACAGTCCCTAACAATTCACAATCAAAGTGCACCAGCTCCTCTTCTCTCTCTACTTTTATCTTATCCACTCGCGCTTTGTTAACTCATCATTATGGTAGCCATACACCCTCGAGCGGGAGTAAATTAAAAAAAATGAAATTTAGATCCATTAACAGGGCACTGCAATAATGTTGTACGTGCAATGATCGTCAAAACAAAAGGATTACCTCCTATCCATAAAAGTACCTAAGCTTAACAACACCGGCAGTCAGTCTATGCGCCTTGATTGGGCTCATATGCCAGACACACGAAGGATCAAAGTTACTTAGGGGGAGTATGCCCTAGACTTATAGTTATCTTAATACCAGGAAAATCTCCCTAAGTTCAGGGATTGACTCGGCTCGATGTACATTTTTCGTGGGTCAAAGTTTTAGTATACGCTGTTTGATCGTGACCTTTCAGAGGTCGGCCTTCCGATTGTGTAGGGCAATCACATAGAACCTTTACATTCATAAAAACTGTTTCGCATGGGCTGCCCGTAGGAGAATCAGCAAATTTGAGGGTTATGCCATGAGTCGCCGCAAGTTCAAGGCATTCCTTAAAAGGTGAAAGTGCGTAGGTCATCACCCTCTTTTGGAGGTTGACGACGGGCCTGCACAATGCCCTTAAAATAATGTCCGCATTAGGATTGAGGTTCCTTGGGTATACTTGAGGGAGTACCGACTCAACATGAATAGCTTAATGAAAGAAGTTTAAAAAATAAGCCGTGTACCATTTCAATATCTTCAAACTGCTCGAATCCAAAAACCTGGATGTCATAGCAGAGGTGTTAACGGTAGCACCTTACACCCTGAATTTTAAAGAGAAATCCAAAAAGCTATTGCAGAAGAACTCAATCCATAAAATATTAACCGCAGTCGAACTTCGACGTTGTGTGAGATAAGAAACCCGAGGTGCTTAAACTTTTTCACAACTTCGATAGGAATAATCCCCAATGACTATTTTTTGCGTATATGTTCCTTAGACAACAGCGATTCTTAAAGGCCAGTGTTTTCGATTTAGAGACATTGATCTCAAGTTCCCACAAGTCACGAAAACGGTTAAGCTTATTGGTCTGCAGCTGTAGTGAAATTGGATTGTCAGCTAACAAAATAAGATCGTCAATGAAGAGAAGGACTTTCCTTTCCAGACGCCATCAATAAGAAGAGCGAAAATTATAGGGCTGAGATAACAACCTTGTTGGACTCCTGTTAAAGTTCTAAAAAAGTCAGACATGCGATCGCCATTCCACTCAGCTGCATATGTAATTTTAACAAGAAGACAGAGGCTAAGCGTCGAGAGTTTGTATAGCAATAAGCTTCGGTTGATGGAATCAAACCTTTCTATCAGTGAGGCGTATATCTAATATTTCTCCATTTTTGACGAACCTTGGCACCTAAATAAGCGAGATTTGTTCCTATAGCAGTTAAATCTCTATAAGCTTAAACATCTATCAAAGATTTTTAATTTTGTGCATTTGTAAATTTTTCGAATTTGTATTTTGTTCTTAGTTCTCTATAAAGTCTCTCCCTTGAGTCGCAATCATAACGATATTATCTCTTCCAATCACTACTTTCTTCAGTCCACCAATGTAAAAGCTGTAGCCCCCCGCTCCTCGAATACAGCCATTCGTCCTTGGTATGAACATTTAACCGAAATAAAAATAAAACAAACTTTCAAATCTCCGCTCGAATGTAATCTCGGCAAAATTGATGGATTTGGGCACTGGGTAGAGGTATAATCGTAATTTATTGTCAGACGTTATGAGATTTTTCGGAAAATATAAAAATTTTCCACCTCATTAAATTTCATTTCCTTAGACGTTCAAGATTAGAGAGCAACACAATACATCACGAAAGGAGAGCAGGATAATGGGTGAATTAAACGCCTTCCGCCGGATATTGACGTCTATAGAACGCTTTTAACTTTTCCAATTAAAAGGTTTAACGCTTTATCCATTAATCCAATCAGTTTCTCCAAGGCGCTCATTGTCCTTTGCGTATAGGTTTCAGCGAACTTAATAAATTTTTCCATTCCTTTCTGGTTGCTATTTTTAAAAATGCATTAATAATGCTGCCTGTATAGATAAAAAATTGCAATTCTTTGTGTTAATTTTTAAAATTTTTACGAAAGAGTGCGAAAACTCGCCGTCGAAAAATGTAATAAATTACACAAGGAATAAAATGAATGAAATAACCTTGTTCACTTTACCGCGCGGAATTCAATTATCATTGCTCTATTTCCCTATTCGTATTCGTTTTCGTTTTTCCTACCACGGCACCTTTAAGCACCGGAGGGAGATGGAAAACATTTAAATAGCCACAACTCGAAAAGGCGTATAATTATTATAAAATTACTCCCACCAGTAATGTAATGTTACAATTCCCCAAGGATAAGTCGTCGCTAGCGTTGCAAAAGTGGCCGCAGGATAAGATGAAAGCTATGAAGTGTATTTTGCCCGCTAAGCTGTTTTCTTTAAAGTCTGTTCACCTCATCTGCTCAGCAAAAACAGAGCAACAATAGCAAAAATAAAATCCTGGCACTTCACTGTAAGCCCCACGCTATACCGCCCGTCGAGCCTCTGGTAAAGTAAGACATATTCGGTTGCTTTGTGTGTGAAAAATCCTAGAGAGCTGGCACAATACCTCATATCGCACAGTACACACACCAAAGCGCGCGTCGTGTGTACCTTTGATCCTTTATGGGCGAGAGGCAGCCTCCCCGAACAGAGTGTATCGCCAGAGGGCTGCCAGGTACTCGTTAAATACAGTGTACTTGTCGTCTCAAAGGTAAGCGAACATTTCAGTGGATAGATGTGTTGTAGATGTTGCAAACTCCTAGCAGAAGTAGAAGAGTATATGTCCTTGATGGAGGAGAATGCTCAGTGAGAATGGCATACTTATATGAATATGCGTCTCTACACAAAAGGATATTTTGAATTTCGGGCTAAACTCCTTTTTTGCTTTGGGTAGCGTTGAGTGCCTCGCTTTTAAAGCATGCGGTGTCGGTTGTGCTAGTGTGGGTGTGGAAATTTTGACATGATTGCGAACAGGGGACTATGGTGAACAACAACAACAACCGCTTTGGGAAATAAAAAGAAATATGTATGCGAACGGGCATTCTCATATTTTTGAAAGTTGCTCTAATCAGGAATTCCACGAGACAACACACTTTTCATTGGGGGATTTGCCTTGCTTCGGCTCTAGTATTATAGGTGGTGGCTTTTGTGGACTGACTCTGGACTCCAAGGGATTCATTACTATGGCCAGGCGGCAAATGGTAAGGGAGCAATTTCGGTGGTTGTTTATGTTATCAGCAGGCCTGCTTGTGCTTCGAAATTAATTTTAAAATGACCCTGTTCTGCCTTAAGTACAGTATGATTATTTTTCAAGCGATTTTCCGTCTAGATTAGGAAGAATGTGGGAAGTTTGTGTTGGTGTTGTTCGTTGAAAACTTTGTTTCGGCACATCTAACGACGTGTTTTTGAATGAAATGCAAATTTAATGAAAACGTCAAAAAACGTCACCTTTTTGCTTGCTTTGTGGGTATACCACAAAGACATACCTAAGGCGCGAGCAAGTCAATGTAGGCGATTTAATAGAATTAATGTTGACATAACATTTGACATCTCCTTTCTGTATCCTAGCTGGCGTGTTCTCTTCTCCTTTTATAATTCCTTAACTTAATTTTTTGAAATTATTGGCAAAAGGCGAGGTTTTTTATGAGTTTATATCTTTCTCCATACTCTTTACAACATATCATTTGTTCGAATGATATGCGGTTTTTGTTGATAAATAAGTATAGTAATTATTAATAATAATAATAGAGTTGCGTAACAGCTCAAGTGAACCTGGGCCAACTTCACAACCATGTGTGCTTGGTATATTGATTCTTCACATACAAGAGAGCCTACAATTTTTCGCAGAATTCGAATGGCAGTTTGAGAAGTTTTTCAAGACAAATGTTACTCTCGGAGGGCTTGTCAGACCTTCAAGTGGTTGGGGATCGTGAAAAAGAACAAGTCTTTTTTTATGTGACAGAGGTAAAATTTGAGCCCAGACAACGAGCGTAGTAAGTACACATACTGATCCTGCTTATAGTAAAATGACAAGTGGATATACTGCGTCAAAATTAGTTACGGGACTACTTTATAAATTCGTGATTCAGTTTAATGCTACTGTTCAAGACCGTAGGCCCATAAATGAACATAAGAAAACTATTTTCCTGCAATTTGCCACTTTTGACGTAGAATCAGCTATGCAATTGCCAAATATGTAAGCTCGTTTCTGACAGTCAAGACTATACTCAGCCGGTAAGGGCATTTCAGCATGAACATGAACCCTCTTAAAAAGGATCATTACAAAAATATTATGGATGCCTTACAATGGATGACGTCAAGTGCATAAAACTGCAATTCGAAAATGGAAGACGTCATGTGTGGCCCACAAAGCTTCTTTATAAGCTTTTTGGTAGGGTCTTTGAAAAGACTGTTGAATATTAGGCGGTCCGTCCAAAATAGAAAAAGGGCTTGAGTAAATAATGAGTTTAATTAAATATATGCTTTTTGAAAATTTTGAAAGTTTTCGAAAAATAGCAAACTGAAAATAAATATATGCGTGAACCAGGCCAACATGTTAATCACTTTACATACAAGCCCAATATTTGGCACATGGAGAAAGCCACTAGCAGCCAAACAATATATTGTATGAATTTTTTTCTAAAAGTGCTCAAAAACAGCAATTTTGGCGGTTTTTTTTTCTTAAATAATCACAAAAACGCATGCATAAATCTATGTCCGGGGTGACCTTTATTTATGTAGATAAATGATTTAAAAAAAGAAACACACGTATAAGAAATTATCTCAAAATTTAACGATTGATTAAGTGGAATGTAAGGATTCAAAAAATTTTAAATTTGGTTCAAAAACTCCCGAAAGTTTTTAAAAAATTATTTTTTAATTCTTAAACGGGTTGGGGTCGTAATAATGTATGGTCAAAATTTTGTTTTCAAAATACAGTAATTCAAAATTGTATAAATACAAAATTCTTTATTAAGAAAACTCTGTATAACACGTTTCTGTATGATCAGTATTCTGTAAAATTCCTTATTTAAAAAATGGTTTTAATAATGTTAAAAAAATACTTTTTTTTTAAATATAGAATTTTTATCGAGAAAGACACAATTTGATATTTTATAGAACCAATCAAAATATTATTTTTTATATGTCTTGGTTGGGAGGAACCGGGCCCAAGCTTAATGGCGTTTAAGTGAAAGCACAGGTGGGTTCAAAATTAAGATAGGAAACAATATACTTAATGAAAAGAGAAAATCTGTTCTTAATATGTGTGGCTTAAAAGTTGTGGTCTTTAACACTTTGAAAAACGTTATTTATTTTCAATTCTACATTTCTCAAAAACAAGTCTTTTTGACTTGTATTCATACATTGTTCATACAAGTCTATTATTTTTATAAAAGCTCCCAACCACGATCCTGAACGAAGAACCAAATCCTTAAATCTTCTCGTTAGAGCCTTGAGAACAGGTGTAAGCTTGGGCTAAAAAAAAACTGTTTTTAGCGGTCCGCGGAAAAAAAGACCTCTTATGGTTTCACATCGTTGTCCGTCCTTTCGTCCGCCCCTATAAATCTTGAACGGTAAATCGTGGGAAGATTAAATTTGGTACACTAATAAAGTCTGTGAAAAAAGTGAGATCGCATACGAGAGCATTTTTTTTATACACGCATAACGGTTAAACAAGAGCTGGAATTTTTATGGTAAAAACCACAAAAAGAGTTTTGGTTTCTATGTAGAAAATTTTATAGTCAGAAATAAAAAAATATAAACACACACTGAACAAATACTAAATTTTCATAATAAAAAGTTGTTATTGAAAATTGAGCTAACGATTGTGAGGTAGAACATTACTCGCCACAGGTAACGGGTGCAGTATCATACCCTGCCGCTGAATCACACACGATTTTTTTCTTCGAACAAGCGTCAGAGTAGAGGGAGGCTGTTCGGCTCGTGTCAATCATAATTCCTATAATTTAGTAAACAAGACATGTTATAAAAAAACCAGTGAGTAAGTGCTACAGGTGTGTACGTAAAACGGACCGTTGAATACCCCATCCTATCCCACATTGTAAAATGCTGATGTTATTGTTATTTTCTGACATTTTATAAGTAGTGCAAACTTCGAAAAGGGGCGTGGTTCAACCACCCCTAATTACAAACTATCAATTATAACACAGATATTTCCAACGCTTACGCTTAAATGTACGTAAAAATGCAATTTTTTGCTTCAAATTTAATATTTTTAAAAAATTCACCTATAAAAGGGGGCGTGGCTAAAAACTTAATATGAACGAAATCTGGACTGAAGTCCCGTTTAGCTAACCTGCTACTTTTTTGGTCCATGCTTTCCTAAATTAGGCTCAAGGCCAGTCGAAATAACGTTGTTGTGGAAATTACGTTGTTTAATATGAACGAAATCTGGACTGAAGTCTTGTTTAGCTAACCTGCTACTTTTTTGGTTCATGCTTTCCTAAATTAGGCTCAAGGCCAGTCGAAATTACGTTGTTGTGGAAAATTTTGGTTTTCTCTTCAATTCTTCCTCCAAATGTGGGCGTTCCCCAAAGTCTTGTATAAACAAAATGTAGAACTAAGCGTTTTCTTAGGAATAATATTAAGCAGCATTTTTTCACTGTTGATCAAAAATACTGAGTAAACTACGCATTTGAAAGCTTACCCGTAAAATAGATGCCGCGCACACTGGAGGAGGCTTACCAATTTCTTTTTTCTTTTTTGTGTCTTACATTTGTTAGGAAATGCTAAATGCAAAATTTCAGCCTTTTAGAACGTCTTACAGTTTTGAAAGCTCTGGAGGTAGTTGCACATTAAGACCGATTGTGGGCGTGTCTGTGGGTGGATTTGAAAAAATTTAAAACTTGTACTACTTCGGATGACATGGATTTCATGCGCAAAATTTCATATCTCTGGGTCAAAATTTAAGCCCTAAAAACATATGACACACAGACAGACGAACGGACGGACGGACATGGCTTATTCGATTCAGAATTCGGTCTCGATCATATGCCCTAAAGGTCTTGGAGGTCTATCATAATTATTTCACCGTGTTACAAACTATGTGACAAACTTAACATACCTCCTATTCTATGGGATGGAGTATAAAAATAGTTGCTTGGATCCAGATTTTGGACCCCAGGACCTACCGTTTGTCAGTCATGGGTCACCACCATCTGCACCACAGCGCCATTTCCATCTTAAGTCCTTAAACAGCCTACATATTCTCTCTGCACAAATAATGCACATCTAAACTTTTCAACGCTGGGGTCTCTACCAAAATCATTGCTACTGTCAGAGCTCTTTGCGCAAGGGATGTCTTAGCTGTTTGGGATGGGTAATATTTTTCCGAAGAACTTAGCTCTTCAACGGGAGTTAAAGAAGGATGTCGGTTAGGCACCTTTTAATTCAACCTTTTCATTGACGGGGTGTTCATTGCTGGGGAAACTATTTCTTTTATGTTTTTTGTACGCTGATGGCTCCGTTTTGCTAGCAGTCTCGTAAACAACTTCAGGACATGATATTTGAAAGATATTGCGATACATGGAACTTGTTATTTAACCTTATAACAAATCAAAAATATCATGATCTTTAGAAAATAACTCAGGCGATATGCAAGTTATGAGAAATGGAAGCTACAGGGGCAGTATATATAAGTCGTTAAAGAATTTAGGCATCTCGGAGTAATAATTTCAAGCAATCTGTGTATAAAAAAATACGTCGCTTAAAGACTTCGGGAAGACAAGGCCAAGGCGGTTATGTGTATCTTGAAAAAAAAAACTTTTTCAAGCATTTTCAGAATCTATAACGCCCTGCGCAGAGCAAGTTTGGAACTACAGGGAATTGTAGGATGTTGAAAAATCGCTTCGCTTCTTTTAAAAAGGGTGTCAAAGGTTTCTAGGCACAATTTCGAAACACAAAAATTTGAATTCTTGTGCCTTGTTTAGTTTGGTCTTCAACTTTCCTTTTGAAATAAAATGTGAATTGGAGGCTGCGGCTCCGGGCGAATCGTGGCATTTTTCATACTTTGTACCAAATTACCAATCTTTGCTCAGCTCTTCAGGTCTATAGCTCAACTCTTACGACCCTTAACATCACTCACACGTTAAGAAATTATTCTTTAAATATATTTCTTCCTTGTGACCCTTTCTCTATTTGCAAAGAAAAGAACAAAAGTAGTGCGTATTTTTGGCCAAAAATAAAGAATTTTCTAAACATTTTTATGTCAAAGAAAATCTAAGTACTTCTGTGAACTGTCTATGGCAAAGATAAGCACGAAAAGTCAACAAAATTCCCTGGGTAATCCCTATAAGCATCCCATTTGATAATGTTTGGCTGAAGGCTTAACAAGCTCACTCATTTAACGCAGAGAAGAGATTAATGTGTGATGACTACGTTAATTATCTTTCCAAGCACACAAATGAGCTTCATGGGCATAATAAAGTCTCACAGGGATATTTGAAACTGAACACTGTGGCGTATGTGGAATATTTTTTTTGGAACGAACTTACAAAAAATTTCGCACAAAATCCGTGACACATTTTTTTTTATAAATAATTACACGTAGACAAAGTATGGCAGACTGTAGTATTCTTAAAAGTCCTGGTGTCCCTTTTAAGTCGAGAAAAGGCAAGACCCTCGCACGTAATTCAATATTGTCGTAGTAGCAGTACAAAACGCCCCGCATGTCCTTGCTGGCATTAAAGAAAAACCCTCATTAATTACCCTGAGAAAAAACCCAACCAATATTCCTTAGGGTTTAAACGTTTCGGCTATCAAACTGGATATGTGGATCGTTGAAAAATAAGACCAACCCAAATGCAGACATTTACACATACGCACGAACTCAGATAAATTGAATTATCCTTGAAAAAGTCGCGAGCACATGAAACATATTGTAAGCCTGGCAAGTTAAGATCTAAGCAGCCTAAAGAAATTATTCCCAGATATCCTTTGGTTTTGTTGAATTTTCTCTGGTTTTGTTTTTCTTATGGCAACAGTCATTAGATTTTTTTTAATTATCCTTTCAACGATATTTTTATGTCCTTTTTTCCAATATTGAACGCCACTTCCAGTCCAATTGAAAAACAATATAAACTCAGTACTCTCCTTGCACATAAACTCGGAAGCAAATTATCGTAAAAGCAAACAATGAAAAACAAAATGAAAAAAAAACCTTATTCCGCATTGAAGGAAACAAGGAGGTGGTCCATGCTTAAAGGTACTGAAAGAACGTATCCAAACAACAGCGAATGCTTAAGTATGCTGATAGTACGCCACACAGTCTGGATGAGGATGACGATGCTACCACCCTACCCACAGAAGGTGCACTAAAGTTACTTTTTTTTAATACGAACGAGCGTTTGTATGTACGTCATATATCCTTGCTCGCAGGATTACGTAACGCGTTACACGGAGCAAACACTCGTACATTTGTCACATCCGAAACTGCCGTTTGGCATATAATTTAAGTCCTCGGTTTTACTTTTTTTCGCACTTTTTTTGTGTTAACACGCCAAAGAATCAGGTTTTACAGCATGTGTAGACCGTTATCCTTGTCAGATTAATTTGAATCGCGTTCCGGACGTAAGATGATACTTTCATTCGACGTGGAATGTAGACGTCAAAATACGCAAAATATATTTTTAAACATGTATGGAAAAGGTAGAAAAAAAACCAAGTGTTTACCGTTTAGTATTTTAAATGTCCTTGAACTTAATTTCAATGGCTCCACGTTACTGCAGTGGTTATGCAGTTTTGAATTACCACGAAATTTTCTGCCGCACTTTTTCGTTTATTTTAATGCTCACAATGCAAATTGACGAATACAGTAAATGTAACGCGCACAAAATGAGTCCGTTTCCTGTTCGATTACCGCATCCTTTTTTGCATCAAAAAAGGTAGTTATCTTTTAAAATTTCCAATATAACACACAGAACGGCACCATTTGACACCAGCACGCGATCTGAGAAGCTAAATACTCATTACGAGTCCTTCTGGTGCTGCCGCTGTGTAACTTTTGCAGGATAACAACAATCATCTAGGGATGTTCTGAGCCTCATTGCTGTTGTTGTTGTCCTTGTGAGTTTTTCGCAAATAGTTGTCTGAGTTTGTTCTTATCAATTGAGCTCGTATTGGTGCGGTGTATAACAGTTCGGGTGGTAAGCTTTCCAATGTTTATGCGAAGGTGCGCACACTCGAGGCATGGGCGGATTTGTAGGGTAAATGTCACTGCACTCAACTAAGACCTACCTTACAGTAGAAAAAGGCGAGAAGGCTCAAAGGAGTTCCTCAATGGTTATGTTAGATGTGAGTGTGTTTAATGAGTCTTAATATGATGACTAATGAGCTCATGTACAATTTTTATGTTATCTCTCGTTTCTGAATGTCCTGTTTTGAAAAAATTTCTAAATCTTTCTACAAACTCAAAGACATGGCATAGACTAACTGCTTGACAAATTTTGTTTTCCTATGACCCTTTAAATCTCCAGAAAGCATAGCTTCACTCAGCTCTATCCCCTTAAAAGCTTAACTGTCTGAGAAGAAAAGCTGCACTCACTCGAATGTCCGCCAAAAAGGAAATTTTCGTTCGAGAAGTAATCCTAGTTGGAATACAATCTTACAATGTGTAGCACAAAATGTGGAGTTCTGCTCCAGCAAGGACATCCTGCAGAGCCGAATATAGGCATGTCGTTCTTCGAATACATGAAGAAAAGGACATGCACAAGAGTGTCAGACATATAGGACTGCAGCTCAGCTGGAATCTAGCAGCTTCTACTCAGTGTGTACCTAAGTCAGTCATATATGCGTGTGCGATGAGTTGTGAAGGATAAAGGGTGCGGTTGATTAGTGTGAACGCAATCACATGGTATCCAATCCACTACTCTTCCGTTGGCCTAATCCCGCACTTTGTGTGCGCTCCTTTTCGATGAACAAACTTTGGTGAGTTTTCTTTTCGTTTAGCGTTGGGGTTGTTATTGCTGGCTTTTGCTCGCCTTTTTTGTTCGGTTATTTAAGGGTGCGGCTGGCCCGAATTGACTGAGAAACTGGCACAGAAGCACAGTTTTTCTCGTCGTTTTTACCTACATCTTTTTTTAACACCAGCAAAAGGACAAAAGTTGAGGAACATAGCAGCAGTATAGTGGATGCTTAGCACAATGGCCGGGATGCTGTGGGTTATTCTACATTCAACCCTAACCCAGTGATGGGCATAAGTATATGTGTGAGTACGGGGATGATGTCGCGCTGCCCTTTGTCGCTCTAATTTTTGGACACTGGCCAACGAGTGGGTTTTTTTTCCGAGTAGCGAACACATATTACAGTTTTGCGTGTTGTGTGTTTTTAGTAAGTTGTCCTTTCAATACAAAGGGTTCCCCAAAATAAAGTATTGGAAATGCTAGGACAGAGCTTGTATGGCATCATATTGCGTTTCTGTTTCCAATTTCAGTTAGGGGCTATTATTCGTTGGCCTATGCTGGCTTAATTAAAGGGACACAGGACAGTTCGTACAGGACGATTCTCGTACTCAGAGAAGGAGGTCAACATTATAGTTATTGAGTTCAATGGTTCTCAACTTAGCTTATAGGAGTGTTCTCGTCGTGAAATGTGTTTACTTATTTACTGTATTGGGATGTCAATTTTGTACTTTTTAAAGATATTCTCCTCGAGAAAATGTTCTGCTGCTTAACTCCACTGATAGTGTTTTGTGCATTTTGGGTAAAAAAAACCCAAGATTTTTTTTTTTAATTGTAGACACTTTGTTTCCTAATAATTCAAGTTTAAAGAATCAAGTTTTTGTACATAGACACTTGAAAAAATAATCACTGCCCCTAACAAAACGAACGGCAAGTATGGAGATATACACGGAGCAGTCTGTCGGCTTTTGTTTTGAACAAGTTGCACAAGGCATAGATTTGGTGTAGAGTAATAATGGCCTTAAGCCTTAAACTAGAAAGAAACTGGACCCACACCATCCACCATTCCCCGTTTTAACATGTCAGATTTTTAAAATCATGATTTCTCGGAAAATTCATTCGAAAATAAAAAAAAATTAAATAAATATTTAAAATTTACGATTTTCTAGGTTTGCTACATACAGAACATTGAGCTCCGCCAACTTAGAAAAAAAATTTTAAGAAAAGTTTTTTGGAAAAATTAAAAAAAAATGATTTTCAAGTTTTTTAAAATTTTTTTTACAAATTTTGTACTTTAAATTTACTATAATCGGGATAACTGTTATATACCAATTTTTTTGATTAATCGTTTTTGGAATGTTTTTGAAGTATTCGAGCAGTATCTCAGAATCAGCTGATTATTTCTACAGGTCTCCCGAAAATGTTTGATTTTTTCAGTTATTTGCCCTTATAGTTTGCCCTTTCGTTTTTTTCAGGAGACCTGAGTTGTCAACTGATCACCACTTAGTGCTGTGTAAATTGTTTTTCAGTGACAGTATTCCTTTGCCACCCAGGCGAAAAGAAAAGTCACCAAGACTGGTGACCCGCATACGGTGGGAAAGGTTGCAGGATGCTGTCTCTGATTTCAGGGAGCGTTTTGCACAGCATGTTTCGGAGAAGTTTGAACAAATTCCAACTGCCCTTTGAATGTAGAGGAGGAATGGCAGCTTTTTTTTATCGGCAGTCATTGCCTCTGCAGGAAATGTTTGTGGAGTGAAGCGGCTTGAGGTAGCGGCTGGTGGTGAGAAAAGAACTGCTTGATTTAAAAAGCCTGGAGTTCAAGAAGCCATCAGAGAGAAGAAGAGAGCCTACATTGCGTGGACCCAATGTAGAAACTCAACTTCTCGAGCCCGGTACAATGAGGCGCGAAGGACTTCCAATCTGGCAGTCAGAACAGCGAAGTTCGGCGAGAAGTTGGAGCACGATACAGATCTACAAACAAGATATTTTGGCAGACCATTCGCCGGCTCAGAGGAAGGAAGTTAAATATCATTCAAGGGGTTAAATCCAAGGACGGCACACTTATTTCAAATGAGAGCGATGTCCCACAGTAGACGAAGTCACTGAAGCGATTAAATCGCTAAAAGTTGGCAAGTCTGCTGGAGTTGATGAAATCCGGCCAGAAATGCTCAAATGGCTGTTAAATGGCTAACACGTGCCATTAAGGTGGCCTGGGATAGCGGGAAGGCACCTAGCGATTGGCAAACGGGATCGTTTGCCAATCTGCGCCAACTATAGGGGCATATCTCTCTTGAGTCTTCCGGGAAAAGTATTCGCGAAGGTGTTGGAAACGCGTTCCGGAGCTGTAATTGAGCCTTTGCTACGGGAAGAACAGTGCGGTTTTCGGCCTGGCAGAGGCACAAGCGACCAGCTTTTTACTCTGAAGGTTATTCTTGAGAAGGCCTGGGAATATGCCAAACCGGTCTATGCGGGTTTTGTAGATCTGGAAAAGGCGTATGACCGAGTCCCTCGGGATACACTGTGGAGAGTTTTGCAGGACTATGCGCTGAGTGGGCCTCTTCTGAGAGCCATCCAGTCTTTGTATAGAAACTGCAGAAGCTGTGTACGGATAAACGGCGTCAAATCCCGTCCTTTTGATATGCGCGTTAGACTTCGCCAGGGCTGTGTTCTGTCGCCGCTCCTTTTCATAGCATATATGGACTGGATGGTGAAGCGCAGTCTTGGCGAGCAATGTTTCGAATTGGCTGGCATTAGGATGACCCATCTGCTTTTCGCAGATGATTTGGCCATCCTTGCATCATCCAAAGAGGAACTTCAACGAGCACGGGATAGGTTTGCAGCTGTCTGTGGTGATGCTGGAATGAAAGTAAACGTGAGCAAATCGGACGTGATGGTTGTTTCCCGAACTCCTGTGCAGTGTAAAACACAGCACTGGATACAGAATAGGACAACTTTTTTTACGACTTTTTTTTCGCAAAGTAGGTCACAACCTGTCTACGAAAATTCGACAACCGCTTTTCAAGTTTGATAATTCATCGTGAAGAACTCTTCTTGGCAGAATTCAAGATCCGCGAAAAACAAATCAAACTGTGCCGTGCTACTTATTAGACTGCCATGTTACTTGCAGCGTTCTGAACTCTTCCAGTCATTAAAGGAGTGATGCGTGGTTATATAATGTGTCTTTAAAATTTTTTCGTCCATTGTCACCTATTCACCTCATCTACATCCTGCTTGTTTCATACAAATCCAACATGAGTTATATCACTCATAAAGAACAAATCGTCAACTAAAAGGGTGGTTGGATGTGAAACGCATTGTTCCATAATCCCACCCGACTGCTCTTTTTACGGACAACATTCCGGTCCACGAAATTTTTTTCAGCTCCAAAAAGTATACCCATACATTCACTACATTATTCCCCTGTTTCTAGCCAAAGATAAAAGCGAATGTGTGAATGCCATTATGTTGGCTTAGGTTTGTATGCGGTTCCATACATATCTCGTTAATCATATAAAATGTAGACATTCGGATGAACGCTCCTTTTCCAGCAAAGTCAATACGGAACGATGCTGCCTTTGTATGCCGCAGCGATGTACCCCAGTGGTGCTCCTGCGAGAATCCATCATCATACATAACAGGGACTTTCCTGCAATGCATATGAGCCACACATATGAATATAGGACATGCGGTTTGAGGACATGCTGAAAAAGAGTTGTTTGAACAATCACTTGGCGAAAAGGAACATAAATTACTATCATCCTCTTGTTGTATATGGGAATGCAGGAGCTGAGGAAATTGCTCATTTAATCTAATTTCCCTTTATTCCCACTCACTATGGTAACGTCTTTTACAACGGAAACGGTGTGATTACGAAGTCGACTGACTGCAATAGGATAGCTCTGCCGCAGTCGGATGCTGTCGTAGCTTTTGGTAAAGAAAAGCAATTAAAAATTTTTAAATTACTTTCAAAATACTTCATGCATCATCGTCTTTCTGCTGCTCGCCGACCTGCATCTGTAGAAAGATGCAAAAGGACCTTTCTTATTGTTAAATGTCGTACTGAACCGTTGTCGCATCTTTAAAGGAATAAAAGTTAGCCATAGAAGTGAGTAGGATAATTACAAATATTTTTGCAGTTTCTTTATTCAGCACAGTTCAGCACAGTTTTTCCTGACTAATGCAGTGTTGGCTTTGCTTTTTTTTTCATATTAGGACCAGTGACAGCGCTGCATATGAATGTCCTGCACATTCCTACTTACATTTAAAATACAAGTTATGTGGTATGAGCTCGCACCCTCGACCCCTATTTGTGGTTTCGCACAGACTTCATTTCCGAAAAGAAAATTATAATGCAAATAGCTGACAGGAGCAGCACACCGAACACATTGACAGCAAACATTTACCATCTAAAGCCCCAGTGAGGATGATGTTAAATGCCATTCGAGCTCAGAGGGTGTGGTAGTTTTCTTTTTCGGTCGTTCTGGTGGTCTTTTTTGCTTGATTTCTGCTCGTCCTTTCAATTTCGTCTTCACACTTGAATCTGTATCCTTCGTGCTGAAGTTGAAACGAGAAACATTTTACCCGCATAAATGGGTTTTTACCTTGCGTTGAGCTTTTTTGAATAACTAGACAAAATTGGTGGGTGCAAAAAAAGGAAGGTTCGACGTGAGTAGAGAGATAGAATCCGATTTAATATCCCCAATTGAAAAGCATATTGAATAAGCCAGGTGGAAAAAAAAATTTGGAATCAAATCAGCAATTTTTCAAGGTATGGTTTGGGTAAAAGTTTTGATTCTTCTCGTATGAACATGCAGATACCGGTACCCCCAGATTGTAACTACGGCAATTAATAAAGGTATTCCACATTTACCCCGGTGCCAAAACCCTTTATTGATTTACACTTTCTCTAACCTTCTGTAGAAGTTTATTTTACTAAGCTCGATTTAAAGCCTCGATTTAAAGCCTTTAAAGCCGCGAACTCTAAATGTGCTGTCGACATAGTTCAAAAAGCCAAATCAAGAAGACTATATTGGCTCGGTCACATCAAGCGGATGAGTAACAACGCTCAAGTAAAGAGGGTATTCGAATCCAAGCCCCAAGGCGATACGACCATTAAGACTGATCCTCCGTTTTAAGAACCAAGTCATCGCGAATGCCAGAGCATGGTCGGGACGATTGGGAGCAGCGTACCCAGAATCGCAGAGGATGGAACGCTTTGCTTTTGTCAACCAGGTTGAGACCCTCCATGGGTCTGGAGTCCCATAATTAAGTAAAATAAAGAAACTAAATAGAGTGGTGCAACAGCTCGAGGTAAACCAGAGCCAACTACTCAACAATTTTTTGCCGAACCTGACCGGCACTTTTGAGAAGTTTTTCCAGAAAAAAACTATACTCTCGGAGGGTTTGTCATTGTCAGACCCTCGCGGAGATGGGGATCGTGAAAAAGAAAAGTTTGTTTTTTTTTTGTGACGATCGACGGATTTTAACCCAGACCGGTACCGTAATATAAGACCAAGCGGCATACGACCAAATCTCGAAATTTGGCTTTAAGTTACTTTACGAAAGGTAACATAAGAGCAATTTAGCATTGTGTAAGTTTTGCAAGGCGAAATAAGCCCAATTTGGCTTTAAGTCACGTTGGACTTGGAGACCAACTAACCAAAGTGTTGGCCTTGTGACCCTTTGGTTAGTTGGGCATTATGTCGCTTTACGAAGTGTCATAATACCAAATGATGAAATATGGTCCTTTGACACTTTCACAAAGTGACTAAGCCAAATTTGGAGATTTGGTCTTATGTCACGGCACCCCCAGACCTCCCGCGTAATATGAACACACTCTGACCGTAACGCACCCCATCCTTTTAGTAAGTAAGTAGTAAATTTTCGGAAACCGTGGTAGTCAAAAGAGTATTCTTCGAGGCACACACATAACGAGTGCAGGTTAATCTCTTAATTTAAAGCCTCCGGTCGGCTGCTAGCTACGGAGGGCACCGACTATCAATTCCGGATTAGTGCTGATCCTTATAATCTGGGGAGGAATTCAAATGAATTAAGCTGGTTGTGTTGTGAGGTGCTAGAAGAGGTAGCTAGTGTTAGCCATTATCTATCCTATCCTAGGCTCAGCAGAAATATAAGCCTAAAATCTTAGACTAAGGCAAGGTCGAACTAAAAATAAGTATAAAGTGCATTTCTTCACCTACTTCAGATGTCGTGGAATTAGTGAAGGAAGTTAAGATGTTTCAGCCATAAGAAGTCAGGGACTCGAAGTTGTGCAGCTTTTACAACAAGCTTAGCCAACCAGCTCTGCTTCTAGCTAGCCGTCTCCAGTTTTCACATTAACTTGGCTGAGCTCGGGGGGTGCCGTGGCGTAGTGGTTAGTGTGTGTGCTTACTACGCCGGAGGTCTGGGTTCGAATCCTGCCATCGTCACCTGAAAAAAAAGACTTGTGCTTTTTCACGGCCCCCACCTCCGCGAAGGTCTGACAAGCCCTCCGAGAGTATCATTTGTCTTGAAAAACTTCTCAACGTGCCGTTCAGACTCGGAAAAAAATTGTATGTCCCCTTGTATGTAAAGAAATTAACACACCGGCATACATTGTTGAGAAGTTGGCCCTGGTTCACCTCGAGCTGTTGCGCCACTCTATTTATTTTTTTTATTTTTTTGGCTGAGCTCGCGTTTCATTTGCGCGTGGCACAAAGCCTGTTCAGCAGGTCGATTAGTTAGAGACTTACTTGAAAAGTGTATTGAAGGCAGGGGAAACCGCTTCCGTGTGAACGACTATACCACCTGAATAATGGGAGCCAATGGGAAACTTTCCTCCTAATTGAGATCCACCGTCGTCAGCGACTTTATACAGGATTCAAGACTTGACGGGTGATCCAGTGTCTGCTTTTGACCGATACTTCCTTCTTCAAAAAGACCTGCGCACTGGCGGCACTTCGGACACCCAAGTCAGCTGTTGTAAAAGCTTTCGAATATATGAGATCCACTTGGACAGACTAGCATATTTTGGTATTTGTGGTGTAACTGGACTTTTGGACCGACGCGCTCCGCTTGAGATCGAAAGTGCTTGTGATCAGCTTTGTCAGTGTGTTGATCCTGTAGAGCGGACAATACCTCGGGTTGGTTTAACTGAAGTACACGTCCTATATTTATATGAGATTCCTGGCTGCTTTGTTTCAATCTAATTTCTATTGATTCGATCGAATTTCAGCGACGCAACTTCTCTCTCTTGCAAGTGCTGTAAGTGTATAATTGTTCGTCATAATAAGTTGCAGATGTCTTGGATTTTTGTTTAGCCGGGCGCTTTATTTTAAAAAGGGTTCTCTACTTATATAATATTTCCAAGTTGGCATTTTGTACCGTACCAAGAAGATTTTCCGACTCTGTGAAAGAAACCAACAGATCAAACGTGGTTTGGGGAAATCCCTTCCTCTGCTTGAAGAACAGTTAATCTACCCTTAAACCTCCTCTCCTCAAAGTGCGAAAATATGCATTAAGCAGCGTGCTGTATAAAAGATAAAATCTGGTCTGCTACATCTAAATTGTGAGTGTGGAATTTTGGGCAAAGCGGCTTAATGATTACAGAGTCAGGATGACTGATGGGCACGAGGGCCTTAATTTTAGTCCCGACCACTCCTGTTAAAGTTTTTCAAACCAAAAAGCTGGGATGAAGTTGGTCTTTCAGAGAGCTATCCCATTCAGGTGATGTCACCAAAATACAAAAAAAGCTAAAGAAAATAAATTTTGAATCAAAAAAATAGTCTTTCCAAAGCAACCGACCGCTAATGGCCGAAACGTCAGAATAAAAAAACATAAAAAGTCACAAAGCCATGAATCCAACGGCGCATGCGGTTCTATTTTGGACTGTTAATTCTGTAAAACTAGCGTCTGCTGGTCCGTTACTTCTGGCATCTGACATACATGACAGCGCCAATTTAAGCTTTGAGTATGTATAGTTTGTATAGTTTTTAGTATGTATAGCTTTGAGTATGTATAGTTTGTAACACAGTGAAAAAGACTAAGACTTTTTAGAGATATTTTCGAGACCAACAGGTGAGTTGATTTAGCCATCTCCGTCCGTCCGCACGTCTGTCTGTCCCTATGTGTGAAGGTTTTAGGCCTCTAAAAGTGAGCTAAAAAACCGAAACTTGAAGTGTAGCTTATTCCTTATTTTGTACAGATAAAGTATGAACATTTATAAGATCCGCCCACAGCCACGCCCACAATTGACTTGGATGTCAGACAACCTCCAATTCACATTTGTTTTCAAAATGCCTTTTGATCAGGCTAAAAAAGGTATACGAGCTTAAATTTTAGTGCAGAGCAATAGTGGACGAAGGCCACAAAAATCTGACCACCGACACTATCGACCATGTCCACTTTTAGCATGTTAGATATTTAAAAACCTCATTTCTCGGATAATTCATTTTAAATCAATAAAAAATTATATGGCAAATTTAAAAGTTATTACCGTTTGCTAAGTTTGTTACACACAAAGCATTGAGTTCCGCCCACTTTTAGGGGGCGTTTTTAGAAAAAAAAATGATATTTTAAGCATTGATATTCGTTTTTAACACATTTTCTAATGTTTCTAACGAAACTAGAATTTATTGATTTTAATTTTCAGGCCTCGCTCATTTTTGGAGGCTTGGCCAACACATGAACGCATGAATCGAGCCAAAAAACTTTTAAATTTGGTAATACAGGGTATAGAGCGGCGGGTTTTTAGATGTTCGCTACAGACGAACTCTTGCACTTCCTTACTTGTTTCTATTGCATATAGTTAAAGCATGATGTAGAAATTAATATACCTGGGGAGTTTTTTTCAGGCTAGATCGAGAGCGTTAGTTTTATGTTTGGCGAGTTCGTCAGCCTTGCAGTTTCCAGGAATGTCGCGACGCAATTTATCTTCGAAATTAAAAACATATTTTTCGGGGAGTTTTGAGAATTACAACAACTCTTTTATTGTATTTTTTGTCGGAGTCCAAGGATTGCCCCGCTGGAAAAAATCCTGCGGGCGCCTATTTCTGGCACCCAGCATAGGTAAATGTTGAACTGCTCCGACATCTCCCTTATAGAATCTGCTTCCAGGCACTTGATGGCCGCCTAATGGCTGTCAAAAAAGATTCGTATTTCTTTTTTTGATATAACGTTAATCCTAAGCTAGGACAAGACTTTTTTTGTCGACATAATTTCAGTGGTGTTTCAGTGTTTTCGAAAACATTAAGATTTATTTCGCTCTTATTGCCATACACTTCAAATCACAGAATCACCATAATATGCTTTCGATGCAAATGTCTAACGTCCACCACTGAAAATATAGATCTGCATGAACGAAATGGCTTCCTGCATGATTGCAAATAGAGTCCGCTGTTGGAATTGTATTTCAATTTGAATACAAACACATCAATAATCTCTTTACTCTTCAAAGGAAAACACTAATTCAAATCCCTATGCAGATGTGCGATTCAAATATCTCGTAAAACAGGCGTTTGTTCACCTTCCTCTCAAATATTTATGGTCACGTGCAACATAAGCAAATCGTAAAGCTTTTATAGAAAATTTCTTTTAATATTTACGCTTTCCAGGACCGTAAATAGCTTTATTTGAACAACGATAAAAACTCTGGAAAAATCGACAAATCAGTTTAAAATCTTGAAGATTTTAAAACTCCGAAGTTGCTAGTTTTCTTTTATAGCGAAAACTTCCCCAAGCATTGTGCAGATCTTCAACAAAACTTCCGATTGGCGCCATTATACACTCAAAAGTCAAAAGTGCAAATACAGCAACAAAAAAATCCTTAAATCCAGAATCATTCCGTAGACTAACCTCATTTTTAACCATCAATTCTAGAGATTTATCTGTTTCAAGAAAAAAAAAGATGCAATACTAAAAACTACGATTTCAACGAATTTACCACGTCTGGCCCAGACATATCTATCCACAAGCAGAGAGAAAGATATTGCATTTCCCAGAGTCGTATACAACTTAAAAATTGCATTCGGCACTCATTGAAATTCATTGCATGTTGTTACCTAGTTTTCAATTCGACCTCAAACACAAAAAGAAAAATTTAAACAGCAGCCAAAACGCTCTCGGATTAGATACCAGTACATTGAGCATCCTGTGTGCATTTTGTGCACAAAGCACACGGACCCATATAACCATGTGGCCGAAACGAAAGAGAACAAATCAAAGTTGGTCCTTTCAATTGAGTCCTGAGTTGTGAACAAGAGAACGGAAATATTGAGTTATTCGCTGTGGTTTTCGGTGGTTATATCTGCTCTGGATAGAGGACTGCATTAATTTTTTTTTTGTCCTTTTTTGATTGTGTGGAGAAGTGGAGTTTTAAACAGGTTGGCTTGTATTGAAAATGTGGACATGGTGGTTGAGTCTGGAAGAGAGAAATTTCGGGTGTCCTTGTTAAATTGATGCATTTTTTTATATCCATGGTACACTGCGGAACTTAAGCTGGTTGCGAACGTGCAAAATTGAATTTATTTACTCAATAAAGAACTTTGGAGGCATGTTTATATATCATGCCCTTATTCTGTGCAGGTGTTCAAAATATATCTCCCCCCCTGAGTGTAAGGTCTATATTATGCTGTGAGGAAAGGAGACTGCCGGGTTGACTCTTTGTATCTCGGTTATTTTCGATCGAGGCTAAATTGTGAATCGAATGAGCCATGTCCAGTGATCTGTCTGCCTGTATAAGAGATGCTGAAGTAAACAAACTTTAGATAATCAGCGCCAAGACCTTCAGTCTCTTATTGGATACAGGTCAATTAATAATATTTCTATAAGTGATATATTATTAGCTAAAGTGTTTCACTTTTATTGGTTTTGCACTTACAAAGCATCTTAACGTGGGTATGTTAATCTTTATATCCTTAACTAGTCAAAAGCACAACCTCTTTTAAACCACTACACATAAAGTAACTTACTTCCAACAAAACTCATTTAACAAAACAAAATACTCGTATCAAACAGAGAAAGTACTTCGTATTATTATCACAGCCACTCGAGACGCACCCCTTCTTCTGTAGAACATATATTACTCGCTCGCAATCTGTTCTTTTGGTACAGTTTGAAGGAACTAAGTCTCCTAGTGATGTCCTTGTAGAATTCCACATTGACCCTTATAACAGATTTCTCTATACACACACACGAGCTACTTTATTTGCACTAACTTGTCCGAAGTTATACCCGTCGTTCTGTCTGTTCTCTGACGAGTGCAAGAGGCATCCTTTTCCTTTATTTGGCTTACGAAACTTTTATTAAATTAAAGTTCTGATTCCCTCTTACAAGAATTTACGAGTGATGTAAGGGTTTTCAAATCCTCACATAAAACAATACTCTTACTTGAAGACGATGTATAAAGTTACAATGACCCCAGTCACAGTATACGTGGAGAGTCCTTAAAAAAATAAAAAATAAAATAAAGGAAAACTCACCAACTTGTGCCTTTATTTTTACAAGTTTTTCATTAGGCTTGCTGTCCAAAAGGAACAAGAATCCTTGTGGGGGAATATTTGAGAAAAATACCCAAGAACAAACGGTTGAACAAGGTTCTTGTCATCCTTTGTGGCCACAATGTTGTTCTTTTACTTTGATGACTTTCACTTTTGGCTCTCACAAGGTAAGTGTCCTTATTTATTAAAGCGCGATAGGCCGAAGAAAATCCAACACAGTTTTGTCGTTTCTTCGACTACGTTTGTTTGAAAAGACATTTAAAGTCACTTATAATTCTGTCTTTAAACGAATGGTGTTATACCCGATCACAAATTCATGTACATATGCTGCATTATTCTGTACTAAAATTTCGCCATCTTCTGACACTCACGCCCACCACAAGGTGATATGTATGACACACAAGACACTACATGTGCAAAAAAAAAGATGACAACAAAACTCAGTCTTGCAGAAACATGAACCCATCACATATTTGTATGCAAACGGGTATGTCCTTACGCAGAGTCGTCCTCATTCAGCATGCAAATGTATTCACAAAACTAGTGTCAAAGTACAACAACCCATAAAAAACGAAACAAATCTGAATAAAATCAAAATCTCACACTTGGCAGCCAACCAACGAAAAAGGATATTTTACCATCCAGTCGGAATGTTCCAGTTAAACGATTTACAACTAAAGGACATATATTACATTTCAGTTTCAAGAATTTCCAGCATTCACCCCCGCCCTAACTATTTTCAATGTTCCTCATGCAGGAGCTATAAAATGGAAATATTCAACAAATCCAAAGGATGAAGAAGATGCTCTTCCTGCTTTGTAGGAAGAAGAGAATTTTGTTTTCTCAACTTTTTCCTTGAACTTCGTATACTCGAGCATGTGTGTGGTCCCGTTTTCTTGTGCTTCGCCCTGTATATCCGCAATTTTCTTGAACCTTTGAGGGCAGGCAAATTAAGATCGGCCTTAGTGGCAACAGTAAGGATGTGCACAAGAAAGTCTTCCTTATGCATAAACACACATACATAAAAGTTGATGTAATTTGGGTTACACTCTTATTTGCTTTTTTCTTTCGTTTGGTGGTATACCTACAAACGCATTCGGCATGGATGGAGTTCTAGGACAAAGTTACGTTACCACATCGTTTGTAAGGCTTTGGCAGATCCGTTTTCTTTGCTTTGTTCAACGCGATGATGTGTTGAATGCACGGGCCAGGCGGTGTGATTAATCAAGGGTTATTCGTGTTCTTCAGATAGATTCAATAAGGTAGCTACTGTAACAGCCATTTTCAGGTCGCCTCTTTCGTCATCAATATCAAATCCGTACAAACGTAAAACTTTTCTGGATGAAAGTGCAAATGCAAAGGGAAGTTTTTTGTTCACCTACAGCCAGGCTATTATAGTTATACCAAGAAAAGCAAGAACAATGAGGAGCAAGACACAGTGCCATAACTTTTTGCAACCATCAACCAGTGTAGTTTCAGCAAAGTAAATGAGTTTCTGGGAATCAGGGACTATTATTAATTTTTCGGAGCAAGCTGTCAGATTTTGTTGTTCGAATGGCAAACAGCAACACATAGAGATGATACCGAAAAGATAGACACAAAATTTCAGCTCAAAACGAGGGCAAAGTGAAACAATAGTCATACAAATTGTTCAACTCATGAACAAACTTAATTTCCAGCTAGGAAGCCGACAAAGTTGCACTTGGAAAGTATGAACTATGTGCAGGGAATTGATGGGTGGTTGTTGGGTGAGGGTGTTGAAGTTAATTTAGATATGGTCTTACAAGGAAGTTTCCATTTTAACTTGAAACTGCCTGTAGAGAGAAGACTTATACTAAAATGTAAGTGTTGTCAATTACTGCATTTAATAAATGACTCTTCCTGAATGGCATGAGTAATGCTTACTCTGATTTGGTACTACATAGAACGTAAATGATTTAATAGAATTTATAGGGCAAGAGGCAATTAGAAACTGTCAAAAAGAAGTTCGCAAAATGTAGGTCCTGAATGACAAGACTTCGGACTTTGATTTAAGATTTTCTCGTAATAACATTTAGGCTTTTTCGATCCTTCTTTAGCTATAAGTCAACTTAGTTCGAATTTTTACTCTTATAACTTCCTTTATTCTCCTTCCTTAAATTCCATCCATTTCGCAAGGTTTCCTTCGCATTTTTGTTAAGCAAACAATCCAGTTTTAAGGGTAGAAGGCAGTTAGAGACTTTTTTAAAACACTCTTTTTTTATAATTCCAGCGTTCAAGGGGTTATGGCTACCCCTTGAGTTAACCTAACGCGAATGGAAAGGATCAGAGGAAAAAGAAGAGAGGAACTGATGCACTTTGGTTTTGAACTGTTGTGGACTATAGTGACGAGGAAAAACCTCCTACGGATGCCTGTTCCACATCCGTGTTGTTCGGCTAAAAAGAGACTTCAATACAACGCGGTTCGTCCGAAATTGGGCTCAAGGGTGTACTGATGAGCATTCCTTCTTGCGCAAGTATTGCAGTTGAATACTTTTAGGGGTGGAATGCAACTGGCTATTTCACTGGAGCACTCTTTATGGAAAACACGATAAGACAAGAGACATTGCGACGATGTTGCAAGAAGTCTATTGACTTCGCAATATTTAAGTCACATATCAATTTCTATGCTCTTTTTTGTATCCTATCGAGTAGGTGTAAATTGTCTTAGGAGCTCCTGCCCAGAATTGAGAGTTATACTCCAGTTTTGGTGGTATGAACGATTTATAGATGACAACCAGATCATAAGGTATAAAGCATTATTATTTATATCGGCTTAAACCCCCTCTGGTCGAGAGAATATCAGAAGTTGCTCTTTATTCTTTGTTGTACCACCTTCTTCTCCTTTCTCTTTTTGCACCGTACTCTTTATTCGCTGCAACTGTCTTATCCTGCAGCGTTACTCCAAATGAATTCATCCGCGTTTTCATCCTTAAAATCATAAACATTTTCAGGACTCTTGGTGTCACTATATTTATCGATGAATCAGCTTTTAAACGCGCGTCCTTGAGTGGTAAACACTAAAGGAAAATTCTCCCACTGAAGCTCTTTGTTGAGTGTTGAGCTCTGATTTTAGCCATAAACTGAATATGATCAGAGTTGAATTTCAGTATCAGAAGAATAATCTAGATTCCAGTCGTGTGACTTATGTAATATGTTTATGAACTCATGATCTATAAAGTTAAATGGTGTAAAGCTGAGCTTAGGCGACGTATACTGAGAACAAAAGCAGAACTTATTGGAATTTAGTTCCGCCGTTGGAAAAAGACTTGACCTGCGTTAGACCCAAACGTAAGATACATATAAGCCTAATCCTATCTTATGTAGGATAAAATGACCATACCAAAAGGAGGTTCAGTGAGCTCTTTGCCAAATCATGAGGGTCCTTGCTTTGTTGGTCTCATTAGTCATTAGATAATGTTGTTCTTTGTGGTTTACACAACCTACTGCTTGCGCCCGCATCTCAATACTTATGCGCTTTTTCCAAGAACACTAGGTCCTTTCCAATCGAGCCTTTGATGAACTCCTAAAAGTGCCAAGATTGCTGAAAGGCGATTAAATGATGAGGTTTTGATGACATCCGCATTGCGATATCCCGGTCAATCAACCATAATTCAGATTTACCATTTTGAGGTCGACGCAAGATAATCTTTATCCAGTATCCGAACCTTTCAAATGGCCTACGTTGACTCTGTTCACTTTCTCTACATCGTTTTAGCCAATGTACAGCTGAAGCGAGGGAGTCTGACATCTGAAGTCTACATAAATCTCTAAAAAACCTACAAAATTCCATGCAGTCCTGTTGAAAGCCA
Organism: Neoascia interrupta; assembly: GCA_947623515.1. Lineage (NCBI taxonomy): Eukaryota > Metazoa > Arthropoda > Insecta > Diptera > Syrphidae > Neoascia > Neoascia interrupta. The sequence goes on along the minus strand of OX392463.1, from coordinate 215,072,641 downwards.
GGAGCAGTATTGTTTAGACTCCATCCGTGTTGCCGCCTCTGAAACCCAGTTTTACCACAACGAAACCCATGGTTTGACGATGCAAGCCGGAGAGCACATGAAGGTAAACAGGAAACATAAAAAGCAGCTCTGCTCGGAAGGACAATGGCGAGCTCTATGAGCTCTTTGAGCTTATCCGAAGGAAAAAGAGAGAGTATGAGAAGCACGCGGTGGAAGAGATAGTGAGACGCTACAAGAAGAATAAGGTTCGAAAGGTTATAAGGGGTTTAAAGCTCGAACTGAAGTCTAAATGAACTATCAGGGGAACATCGTTGTGGAAACACGTCGGTGCTGAGGAGTTGGAAAAATTATTTCTACAGACTGTGTGACGGCGGCATGAAGGTAAACAGGAAACATAAAAAGCGGCTCTGCTCTGAGGGACTACTGCTGCTAGCGAGCTCTATGAGAGAAAGACGGAGTGAGCACGCGGTCGAAGAGAAAGTTAGATGCTAAAACAAGGATATCGAAAGGGTATAAGGGGTAAAAAGTTCTCAGAATGGTACCCCACTTTCAGGTGTATAAAACTCGAACTGAAGTCTAAGGAGGTGGTGTGGAGTGACGGCGAACATGAACCAAATCGATCTGTCAAAAGAAGAAAACACCGACAAAGAATGATACGGCTCATCCTGGACCTGCAGTGAAATGAAAGTACCTGTGTCTAAGCTTAAAGGCAACAAAGCAGCCAGAGCCTACGGACAGATGCCGTACTTTTCAAATCCTCTTCCGATGATCCGCTTAGGAGCATGCAACACCTCATCTGCTGGATATGATCCCAGGATAGATTGGAATCTCAGCATTGTTTTTCCATTTATGAAATTGAGTCTATAGAATAGATACGCGGCCTTGAAATCCATGAAAACGGATATTGGGTATCGATTTAGAATTTTTTTCCCCCAAAGACCTGCCACGTGAATATTTCATCGGCGGCAAACTTACATGAAGATTACACCGAATAGGCATTATAATAGAAAATAGATCCTGATAATAGATCAGATTGTTTAAAAACGGCTTTATGCGTCCACTAGAGGTAGAGCGCAATTTGTTTTAGCATTCCTGCCGGACTCGTCAGAAACATGTTAGAAACAAAATGAAGATGGAAGACAGATTTTTGTGCATTTGTATTTTTAAAGCATTTTTGAAAAGACAAAACTAAGACCAACTCCGTCAAATTTTCAATATTGAAAGCAAATTGTACCAAGTTTTCAAAAATATTTATTGCCTTAAAAATTTGATTAAATTACCGGACAGAGCACCTTTCTAATGGCAATCTGTCAAAACTGGTCTGCCATAAGAAATCGTTATTTACTTTAATAAACTTCGCTTTAAAGGTACAACTTGCAGAAAACAATGAAAAAACTTAACAGTTGGCCACCTAAAACATCTTTTTTTTTCTATTTTGTGACCACTTATTTTTTTTAATCTTCAAATTATCCTTGTCGGCGACCGCGACAAAACATCTTCCTTTAGTCAGAGTAGATACCGACATCTTTTCCATCTTTTAGAATGGTGTGTCTTTAAATTTTGCACTGTATTTTATATGGCAATGGCAGATCTCCTTTTAATGTATGTGTTAACATAGCAGCAATTAATTGCTATGCAAAGCGAATAATTCCATAACTCGACTTTTTGTATCTGCATAAATGATCTACATAAATGATCCTCTGATTGTTTCTTTGGTAGAGCTCAGCTCAGAACAATTATTGTCCTTAAATACATTTTTATTTTTTTACTACCAGTCGCATATCCAAACTGGCTCATTAAATAGAAAAATAGAAAATAGAAATATTGAATAAGCAATTCCCAAATTGTGAAGCTTTTCTAGATAAGTCAGAAACTCAAACGACTTTTTTCTCGGAAGCTTTTCTAGATAAGATATAGAAACTCGAATGATTTTTTTTAGCCTCTACAAATCAATTAACAAACCACAAACTCCTCTTTCTTTGTACGTATGAAATTTGTTGCTTTAATTTAAATGACTCTATATGCATATACAAAAAATATAGTTTACAATCAAAATGTGTGTACAAAAAATGAATATTAAATATTATATATTAAATTGCATTGCTTTTTTTTATGAAAAAATAAAGATTCGCATGCATTTCTCCCTCCTGCTTAGCCTTAATCTATTAAAATAAAATTTTAATATTAAAATAGATATATAGAAATTTCTCTCTAATTTTCTTAAATTAATTAATTTAGTTTTCAACTAAAGTAAAATCCTTGGTTTATAAAGCGATGACTCTTATATAATTGCTTGGTAAAATAAAAAATTATTTGTGTAAACTTCACCAAGGATTTCCGAGCGTTACTGTATTATTTCCACTACTATTAGGTTGTTCCTTCCGAATCCTCTTCGCCCATTTGACTGCTTTCGGTTGTTGTCTAGAAAAGAAAACAAATTTTTGTTATATTTGTATGAACCATAATAATAGCGAATTTTCTCACCTTCTTATTGGGACAGTCGGCGAATAAGTGGTCTTCGCTTTTACACAAATGGCATCGCTTCGGTTGTGGTCCCAGCTGGCATTTCGATGCTATGTGATTCGCGAATTCGCCGCAATTGTAACAACGAACTCGGCGATATCGCTTCTTTGGTCTGGGACGAAAAGTACTTCCACTGCAATCGGTTCCTTCTCGTCCTGAGACTCGTGTCGCCTCTAGACCACGTTCGGTTAGTTGGCACTCGAACTCCACGTCTTCCTGCTCTCCTAGTGATCGAAAACCGGTCATCTGGATGACACTCTATAAAGAAATAAGGAGAAACAATTATCGTTTCACTATCTATTTTGTGTGAATCCTTTCATGCGGCGCCTACCTGATGTACAAACACTTCCTGTCCGCCGTCGTTGGGCGTAATGAAACCCCATCCTTTTGCCACATTGAACCATTTGCATTTGCCGTAGCGCACTCCTTGGGTTTCCGATATGCTGATATCTGTTATGAAAAAGAATAATTACTATACATACACATGCATGCGGTATTCGTCCTGGGAATGTACAAAGCAAGAAGAAAAACGTATCCTAGCACCCTTCAACTTGCTTTTAATAAGAAGAGTGGTAGAAGAAACTAGAGGGATGTAAACCGAAAGACAGAGGTAAAGAAAAGGGATCATTCTCATTCCATTCAACTGTGTCAGCGGTGTCAGGACCTGGGACCTATGACCTGTGAAAATTGAAAAACCATTAAGAAAAAGGTAAAACCTGATCGTTGTCATTGTCAAAAAGTATGAGTTCCTTTGCTGCATTTGTTTGAAATCAAATTTGATGAATATACTTGAACTGATCTGGCTACTTAGTGTTTGCATAATAAATTGGATTGTAGTTTTCAGATTATTCTTTAAATATTTAAGGCAAAAGGGTTGCTCCTCGAGGATATTGACTCTCATATTCAATGTTGCGCTCTTAATGTTGTTTTTATGAAAGGAGTGAAAACCTATAACTGGATGCTTGCAATGGGACAATAAAAAAATTTAATTTTGGGCTTGCCCTAATTATACAGGAGAGTATTGAATGAGATAAATGTTAGCTTAGTCTAATTGCTGTTTCGCTTGAGAGAAATATACTCTAATCATAAAAATGAGCGTCTCTGGGTCTGGGTCGTCTCTCAAAATTCGTAAATACTAGAATTTTTGAGGATCCAATACGACCCAGAAATGAATTATAGACACATTTTAAGCTATTAATGTGAACAACATTTTCAATACAAGACTAAGAGGCCGTTCCTTTGAGAGAAGCAAAGAAATTTAATAATATTTGTTTAAATTGAGCTTAGTAAAAGTGCACTACAAAACTGGTTACTTGGAAGAGAGGGAATGTTGCGTCTTCTTCATAATAGTGTTTAACCCTCAATTTACTAGGTGAGTCCCAGGGATTCACCCAGCTTTTTCCTTTGCATGCAGATCTTGCATTTCTGCACAGTCCTGTCTAACCTCAATAGTACTAGGACCTTCATGCAGTGTGGTAAAACACACGATATTTGTTGGTCAAGCTTTTAAACTAAGTAGAAAGGTGACTTTTAGAGAACCAGTGAGTCCAGGTGTGTAGTTATGTTACTTTTTTTTACAAAGGACCTGCCCAAAGGGGGTATACTGCAATGATCCTCATACAGGATCAACGGGATTTTATTGACCCTAAATTCTTCATCAACCAATGATTCTGATATGTAATCAGTCATATCAATCCTGCAAAAACAATTCTTATATGAAAATTAAAAAAACTAAAAACGCCACGTTTGCAACAATAAAAAGAGGATTAAAATTGCTTCTCTTTGCTGCATTTTCAAAAAGGCACTTTGCATGGGATTTTAAAAGAGAACTATGTAAGAAAAGGAACGGAGTTATATAAACAAGGATGCCTTTTAGTACCTTGTTTATAACGGGTGATTTTTTAAGAGGTTGAGAACTTTTTAAAAAAAAAACACAAAAAATTCGAAAAGATTAATGAAATATTTATTTGAATCGATAGTTTGATCCTTGCAATTTAATGTTTAAAGATAATTTCATGCAAATGTTGACCGCGGCTGCGTCTCAGGTAGCCCATCCGCTGAGTCCAATTTTGGAATACTCTTTCACACATATCGGCCGGTATCTCACGAATGAATGCATGGATGTTGGCTTCCAATCGACATTTCGCGGTCTTCTGTCACACTAGCTGATACGGCCGCAATATTTTCTTCACTACGCACAGTACGTAAACGTGTTGGTGGTTTAATGTCCAACAAAGTAAATTTGGTGCGAAATTTGGTCACAATCTTCCGAATAGACTGCTCAGAAGGTCGAGAATGCCGACCATAAAATGGAAGCAGCGCGCGATGAACATTTCGAACCGAGCACGAATTTTGATAGTAAAATTCAATAATTTGCAAGCGTTGTTCATTTGTCAGACGATCCATGGTTAAATTGCAAACCAAACTGAAGCTGTTTGACAGTGACACAAGGTACTAAACACACGTCAGCTGTCAAAACCAGTGTTGCCAAAACCAAACCAGCTAAAAAATCACCCTTTATAACTCCTTAACTTAACCAACTTTTTTGTTTTATATGGTGACATGTTCTTTTTGTCACTTTTCCGAATAAGCCTTCATTTACTCCTTCTGGAAAAACTAACCTTTAATTTTTTTTTAATTTTTTTATCCGTTTTTTGTTAAAGGTTAGAAATTGTGATTTTAAAAAAAAAACAAATTTAGAGTTTAAAAGTTCCTCTTATTTGTTCCTCTAATAAAGCTAAATTTTTATGCAACAAGTTTTCACTAAGTGAGTCCCAGGGACTCACCTAGTTAATTGTGCGACTTTTTTGCACCTAGTGAATTAAGGGTTAAAAATAATATGTTTGTGGGGTGAAGCTGCCGTGTGTGGCGGCTGTTGCTAATACATTTTTTTAAAACTTTTTTTAGAACTAGATGTTTTTTTAGAACTACATGTTTTTTTAAAACACTCTCCACTTGCAGCTTTCGAAGAAATAAACAAATAAGAGGAGCTACAAAGCGCTCACATTTTTTTCGATAATTTTTGCAAGCCTAAAACTTAACTCTAAACTTATTATCCTAAAATTACGAAGTGGGTATAATAAAAACGTGAAGAAATAATAATTGTTTTGTTAAGTATTTCATTAGGTATGTTTTATGATATACCCAATAATATATATTTTTTCATAAATAATTTTATTTTTCGAATTCAAAATTACTTAAACTCATGACGTAAAATATTGACAGACATCAGGTAGTTCTATGATTCTAGCCATTCAGTTTATCTTCTTATTTATTAATTCGTTTTTGGAAGAGATATTTTTCACAGAATCTTATCCATGATCTTATTAGACGAAACTTAGTGTACCTCTCTACCCTTTAAATTTGCTTTCTTATAGCCCACCAGAAATCGCATTTGCTTTTTTTATTTTGCTATAAAAACCCAGCGTTCACAGTGAAATAGATTAAAAGTCTTATTTCTATTTATTCCCCCATCCCGCCTTGCATGTTTTCTGCTCAAACAAAGGCAACCCTATACCTTTTTCTTGTCAAAAATATGTAGAACTATGTAACATTACAAAGGTGATCTGGTCACATAAGTTACCATAATCCAAGCACAACCGGATTTTTCTTAAAAACGGAACTTTTTTTTAGGATTCTTGGGCATGATTTTCTTTTGTCAGTAACAACTCAAGTGTAATGTTACAACTACGCATTACAAGGACAGCGTCATTGACCATCAAGGAAGATTGGTCACATCCTTTTAGTCCTTACATTTTCCCACTGATCACAAATGAAGCACTTAATTCATTTAGTGTTTAAAAATAGATTGGCTTGCAGCAATGTTGAGGAACCCCAATTAACTATTCAACAAATTCTGGGAAAGAAGTTTTCCCGATTCTTCTATTCAGTTGTCGTCATACGTCCAACTTGGTGTAGCGAAACACATGTTAAGCAGTTCCTTTCGCTCTTCGAATTCCCCTTTTTATGCAGACTATCTCTGTTTGGCTGTTATACACGACATCCGAAATATTTTTATGAATGGCAATCGGAATTTACAATGATTTGTAGGAGTAGTAGTTTACACCGAATCTACGTCAAACATACACAAGACCCAACAAAACATCTTATCTATGCTTGTGTTGTTCTTGTCGTATATACTCTGTACAAACATTATACTACCCTTTAGCGTATCGTTGTCCGGGTTCTTTGTGCTGTTGTTGGTGGTGTACTCATCTTTGGGGTCTATCCTTTCGTTGCGGGAATTCTAAAGATATCTTTGATATTTGACAACTACCGTTATCGCTGAGAATTCGTTTTCTGTCGTTTTTATCTAATTTTTTTCTTCCAACTTTTGTGATTTCCACAAAAAAGTTGAATGACTGTGCGTGAGAGAATTTAGTGCTTTATTTATTTATATGCATTTATTTCGATGTCTTGAAGTGATTTAAATTGGAGGTGTTAAGTGAAAGGTTTCGTTCCATTAATTAACAGTTTTTCTTCTTCGACTTCGGCGCATCCATATGGGCCATTTCTGAATGAAATCTATGCAGTCCATTAATGCACCTGGCACATCCCAAGTCAAAAACAAAAATTAACATTAGTTCGAGACTATTCTGATAAAACGCCACGTGAGCGAAAATTAAGCCATTGATTATTTATTTACACCTCAAACCATCATCTAATTATTCCAACGAGAGGCAGACTACAATGCATTGAAAGCTATAAAACCTGGTGTGGTCTCTATTTTTGCTTAGTTAGCAATGCACTATTAAGCTTAGAATGGATTATTAAGCTCCTATTGGAAACTGGTCTCCCGCACCTATATTTTTATTCACTCTAAGAATGCACTTCGAATGCATCGTCAAAGTACTTTCTTATGACGGTTATCGCCTCCCAAAAATACTTGCGAAACATAGCATAGCAAAAAGAAATCAGCTGGTTTAAGGAATGGGATGATATATTTCTGTTATGTGGATGCGCACTGTAGATTTCCAAGTTATGAAAGATGAATCGCTTGGGAAAAGTTTATTCAGATATTAATAGAAGAAAGAAGGTCAGACCTAACAGAGCAAGCTAAGGGTTCCTCTCGCAGATACTTACATCCAAAACCGGAGTACAATCTGGGTGGTCTAAAATATTTCACAGATAAACTAAGCTTTTATGAGATCTCACAAATTTTCCGTTTTAAGAGAGAGCTTCTGGATCTTCATTATAATTATAAGCCATATTCTAGTGACCAGATTTCCTTCTCCTCATTATGTTACATGCGAGAACAAGAAACATCGTATCACTTTCCATCTTTATGTCCAATTTTTAAAGAAATAAGATTTGTATACTTCCAAAAGCGAACACTGAGCAAGGCAGATTCTGTTAGTTTTTTAATTGGAAGGAATTGAAAACTTCTCGCCAATATTGCATTGAAGCTCAGAACTATAGGAAAGATTTCATTTAATTTTAACATCATTTTTCCAAGGATAAATCAATAGAGTCGAAAAACTTATCAAAAACTAAATTTTTACTTAAAGTTTTAATTTAATTTTTATTTATTTCAACTGAGGTTTTGTTATCATAAATATTACTATCAAAGTTATACAAAAAAAAGAAATACAAAGGAGTTGGCATCTGGCACACGGTTTCAAACCAAGTCCAAATTTAATTTATTTTGCTTAAAATCTTATAAAAAGTATAGAAACTTAAAAATAAATCAATCACTACCTAACTAACATTATTAAGCTAAGAAACTTTAAATCACTGACCTTGTCGATCTCTTTGTGACAAAAAGGGTCAACTTAATATCTAAGGCAAGTAAGAATGACCTGATGTCTGCTTCGATCACTCACCCGCCTTATTTTTTGTTGAAAGTCTCCGGAGCAACGAACTCAGCAACTCAGATCATCTTAGAAAGCACTAATAAATCCAGTATGATAAATTTGGAATTCGTTTGAACGTATCGGAGACCTAAGTCTTTCCCTCTCCTCTTTTTAAGGTCACCCAGGGGCATAGATGTGGATGGACATGATTTAGATTTTATTATGCATTTCTAAGAAATAGGAAAAAAACATGTCAAGGTCCAATCGTATTCTTAGGTGCTACCATCTTCACCACCGCCCACTTCCATCTCGGGTGTCCAAATAGCCTACATGATCTCTCTGCATAGATAATGCACATAAACCAACAACATGTAATTACATTCAAATGATCACGTGGTTACACGTAGTCAAGCAGCAATGCGCGAAATTCACTAACACAAGTCTTCTATGCGTCATTCCTAATCAGCTACAAAGAATACGAAAAGGCAAAAACTAGTGAGGTGGTCGGATTTGGACAAGGAATCAAACGTGTTCACTGTAGCTCAAATGGTAGAGCATTACTCGCGACAAGTAATGGTTGCAGTATCGTACCCTGCCGGTGAGCCACACACGTTTTTTTCTTTCGACACTTCCGTCCGCTAACATTTCAACTCCACTCTACGAGTAAATGGAAGTTGTTTAACATTTAAGTCTATTGTGGGCGTGGCTGTGGGCCGATGTTCTTAATTTTCATACTTTGTACAAAGTTAGACTCAAGCAAGACTGCAAGTTTCAGTTTCCTAGCTGAATTTTAAAGACCTCAAAATTGCATATATATGGACAGACGGACAGACGAACGGACGGACGGACATGGCAATTCAGGTCGGTCTCGATCATTATCCCTAAAAGGTCTTAGGGGTCTACAATTATCATGTGTTACAAACTATGCATTCAAATAAAATATACCCTGAGGGTACAAAAAATGAAAAACTCGTCGTGAGGCATGTCAGGGTATATTAAGTTCGATGCATAGCTTGTAACGCAGTGAAATAATCACCGTAGACCCCTTAGACCTTTTAGGGATATGAATGGCACCGACAGGAGAATGGATTAAGCCATGTCCGTCCATCCGTCCGTCTGTCCGTATGTAAACAATTTTTAGGCCTTACGTTTTAAGGTAGAAAGCTGAAATTTGGTGGGTTGGCTGGAAGTCCATTGGACCAGATCGAGTTTGAAAATTAGTTGAATCCGCCCACAGACACGCCCACTACAACCCTGTATGTGCAACCATCCCTAATTTAAAAAAAATCCAAATTTTAGCTATATTAAAATGGTGCTAGCGCATTCAGTTTTGGTATGGCAATGTATGCAGTCACCTATTATAGAACATTCAACAGTTATATTTTTATATCCCGCCCACTTTTTGGAGGCGTGGCAGTTTTTTTTTGGTATGGTCGGGTATTTTGCAATCCGTCGTAGATGGACTGAAGCTTTTGCATACGCACTGTTGCACTTTCCCCTTTTTTTTTTTAACTCCACAAGACTGTCTCGACACTGCCCACGTGGCAGTGTATTCAAGCACGTTATCTTGCAAAAATTAACACTTTAACCTGAGTTTTTCATTTTTTTTTTTTTTGTAAGAGATTCAATAACTTTTCAATAAGTCAACAACTTTTTGTATGACTACTCATCGTAGTCCTTTCTCAGGTTATCAAACAGAAAACTACCTTTGTTGTCTCAAAACAATCGCTATAGTAGTCTGCTAAGCCGCTTTTTCCACCTCGATTTTCTCCCTTAGTTTCTCCCCTGTTAGCATCCAGACTTGGACCATATCGGCGAACCCGAGTCTGATTATGCAGTTACGATTCGGTTGCAAATTATTTCATTGAAATTGTCCTCTGCTACCTCGAAGAAATCTTTACAACACCCGAGTCGTCGCTGTTTGTCGAACGGCACGGGCGCGGCCTTAACTCCAAAATGAGAACGCGCTCTTGTGATACCCCTAATCGAATGCAAGAAGCCTAGAAAAGGACTTGGGTGTTTTATGACAAGAGTACAGTAGCGCCCGTGAGCACATTTTAATAAGGTTAAAGAACATCTAAAAATTAAAGACCATAAGCCAGTAACAAAAATTGCGAATTCCCTTCAAAAATTTGTTGACGCTATTTTATGGAAGAGCCTTTACTTAAAATAACTAGAAAGCTTGGCATTTGTCCACAAGTGAAATGACAAAAAAAGCCCTCTTTTTAAGTCTGATTTTTGGTTCTAAGCTACTGAAGCTGACACGGGGCAATGCTTAAGTTCATAACTTTCGTGTTCACAGTACTTAATTTACTAGGACAGTGAAGTAGAAATTCTAGGGGCAAAAAGACTCAGTGAAAGCTAATGATTCTGCTTTAAGCAGACTTAAAAACCGTTTAAACGATGTACTTTTTTAGTAGCTATACCTTTGTAATGTAGATTTTTTTTATGTATTTTTGAACGAGGATTAGTAATATGTAGTTTTAAATGGTTCTTATTGTAGTCTCTACCCTGGGTGTTTGACTGACATTACAGATAGATGTTCAGGGGCCTCTATCATGACTTGCTTCAACTCAATACTTCGCTTCATTTTCCAATCAAGATTTATTAAGATTGGAAGGAAATAATAAAGACCCTTTAACGAGTCTTCGGTTAAAGACAACACATTGAAAATTTAAAAAGAATCCAAATACGGTAAAAACCCGTGACTCGGTATATGGTATTTAGTTTCAAAAATTAATATTAATAAGACCATCAAGCAAATTGCTAGTTAATAGCCCAACATAAAAATTTAAGTGGGGTTATTTCCAGTTTTAAATAGTACTAATTGTCTCTGACCCAGGTATTTCACTGACATGATTTTTGCTTCACTTCCAATCGCGATTTATTAAAAATTCGAATGATATGAAATGAAATTTCAATATTTGGCTTTCTATAACAATTTTCTTGTTGCTCTTACAAAAATAAATTTTTGAAACTAAATAATATGTACTTATTATAAATTATAATCATTGTGAAATATTTATTTAATCTACTTATTTCCACAAAATTGGTATGTAGGAAAAATGTCGCCATTTTATTACACAAATAGACACCTAACTCACTTTCCATTGAGGGTGGTTTTCGCCCCACACCCTTTGTTTATTTACTTTGAAACGAGGGTGAGCAATCCCTTCAAAATATCCAATAAAAAAGTAAACTAAGAGCAAAGAATCCGATTGGTTCCCAAACATTTGGCACTTAAAAACGTAACAATTCTTTAAATTACCAGTTGACATTACAACTCTGCATACCTTTTCGATTGGTATCCTTAAACAAGGCATTAATTTCATCTAAATCTTCGCGATAGCTTCTGTCCCGTTGTTGTGATCCTCCAGGTACTTGCTTATCACCTGTATTACTAGAACTAGGTGATGACATATTTAACAACTTTACTTATAACTTTTTCCAATGTCTTCGTTATCCTTTGTGACACTCTTTAAAACATTATTGTCAACAACACATTGTTCCTTTTGTGTGTCCTTCTTCTATTTTCTTTTCACCAAATCAACACTGTTTCACTTTCAACCGACTACGTTGGATCTTTGTGAAAAACGCACTTTGTCTAGTTATTGAACACAAGAAAAAATGTCCTTTTATCATTAATACGCGTCACAAATGCTGCTCACGTACTGTACTGTATTGGAACACCGAAACACACACACTGTTCATCGCTGGCACGGATCAATGCCTGGGAACCCATCCCAAAATACGCATACCTTACGCACTATGCCTCTTGTTATGATGGTTTTTCGGATGTGAAAACGATTGAGTTTTTGAAGAGACACACACTAAGGCGATGGAAAGGTCCTAGTCCTAGTCCTCTAGCAGCACACTACGAACGGGTATACGCATGAGTCTCGTTCTCAGCACTCATACAAGCGCTTTGCCTGTGATCGCTCTCGATTCGTTTTCATTATTTTCTAGTATTTTTCTAGGTATGTTGCATAGATAATAACAAGGACAGTGGAAAGAAAGAGAAACGAAGAAAACAAAACAAACTTCGGCTGACTCTTTTCCCCGCTTATACAGCCCAACGATGATGGTGTTGTGGAAAGAAAGATTGGTTTCTTGTTTTGGGTTTTTTCTTCGTCTCCTTCGTTCTATCCCTTATCTTATGAACCCTTTCTTCAGTTTGGTGGCTTCTATTCTGTTATTTTCTTCTAATGCGTGACACATAAAGTGGGACTTCCATGACCCGAATAACGAAGAGCCATATTACCAGACGAAAGCGAAGAAAATGCGTAGCGGATTTGAAAAAATTCTTGAGGAATGTTGTTCTGGATCTGGACGCCTCTCTAAACTCTTGTGGGTCTTTTGAACTATTGATGTTTGCAGCAGGTTTTCTTTCACTGTGTTTGTGTCTTGTTTTTGGGAATTCTTCAGTTGACAAGTTTTTTCTATTTTCTTGGGGCAAGTGCAGCCTGGAGAGAGTAACATTTTTGTTTTCATTTTACTTTCGCTGGTGTTTGGAATTTCCTTGGAAAATGAGCCAACGAAGGGTGGGTGCCATTGACGGGACCGTTTTTATTGGTTTCGGTTGTTTTGGTTTTTCATTTTACTCTCGTGGGAAAATGCATTTTGTCTTTGGTTCATAACAATAACATTTTGCTCTATGCATTGTTAGATTATGGAAATTTAGATAAGGAGAAGATTATCAGTTATTTGAATTTGTTCTTAAAATCTAAGACAGCAGTCGAATTTCTTATATACAAGCCTTAACTCAACACAAAAAACGTACCTACGTTAGGATTAGTTTGGCTCTTAGTACATTGTTCTTACCAGAGGCCTTCTACGAGCGACACCAGCTATCGTCATCTGTGGATTCAGGTATATATTAGCCCTTCGGTTCTGTGGGGCCCGGGCCCAGAGCAGAAAATTTTGGGGGGGTGGCAAAATAAAAAGTTCATAGAATTATACCTATGCATAGTAAAGGCCAAACATTTTTAATATCTTTTTAGTTCCTAGAACACCTTTTGATTTTTCTGAATTACCGAATGCACGAAAGTTGTTGCACGAACTTGGGCATGCCCGCCAAGGTCAAATGAAAAATTAAGTTTAGCCGAACTCCTGGAAAACATAAACTCATTTATAACCTTGAAGTAAAGCAATATGTATATGGTTGACCATGCCGAAAGCCTTCAAAAAATCCAAGAGGCATATGATTTTCCACTCATTTCTGTTGGGGCACATCTCATGCCTCACATCGAAATCAACCTTAGTTTGTTTTAAATGTATAAGACGCACGGATCATTTTGTGCTCAATTGTTACAATTTCCTTTCATTTCCTTTCATTTTGACTAATAACTATAAAAAGAGGCGGCTCACTCTGAGCTCCTCTCTTCCTTGTAGAACACGCCTTTACTTCAGCCTTAAATTTAAATCAATTTTTGTAAGTGGTGTTAAGTTTGGATTAGGTAGAAGGAAGTCTTTCCTATATGCCTACCGTTTGTATATAAATTCCTGGTAAGATTCTATTCACTGAGAGCATCCATAATTGGTGATCCCGAAACTGTCCACGCACGGCCGAATGACAGAAAATAAATCCGAACCCAGCAATGACAACCAACGACAAGCAACGCCAAACTCGCATTAAGTGAGCCAGGCAAGTACGATTACTCAGGTTGCACTACAAATGTTTTCCCAGATCGAGGCACAATTCCAGTCAGCCAAAACAACCAGAGACACTGCTAAGTTCAACGCAATCATCGGCGCGATCGAATCCCAAGTGCTCACGCAAGTGCCAGATGCTGTATTAAATCCACCCAGCGAAAACAAGTTAAGAAAACTTGAAGACGACGATAATCGAAGACTTTGAAGACTCGGAACAACGAAAAATAAAAAAACTTCTCTCCGAAGTAGATATTGCCGCTAAGAGACCATCGCAGCTTTTTAACGAACTCAAGGAGCTTGGAGGTAGTCAAATCACCAATGAATTTCTAAAATCGTTGTGGCTTCAACACTTACCCCTTCAAGCGTGGGCCATTCTGCAAGCATCTAAGGAAGAGTTGTGGAATCAAGACGCTGGAAGAAAAGGTGAAGGTAATTATGGAAATTCAAAAACCCCTCGTGACTAAGGAACTTAAAAGGTTTTTGGCGATGATTAACTTTTACCGAGCTTTTATACCACACGCAGTCAACAACCAAATGATTCTGCAGGATCGTATAAACGGCAAAATAAGAAACGACAGGATCATTATAGATGCACCTATGTCTCTGTTTACCGACGCATCAGACGTAGCTAAAGGCGCTGCTTTGCATTGAATTGTCAAAGGAGAACTAAAACAACCTCTGGGATTCTTCTCGAGGAAGCTAGCGCTCATATAGTGTTTACGACCGTGAACGGTTGGCGATATACGAGGGAATTAACTATACTTAAGACACCTGCTGAAGGGGAGAACTTTTACTATATATGGACTGACCATAAGCCACTTCCGTTCGCGTTCGGGAAAACATCGGAAAAAGCATCACCTAAACGACTCTGGCAGCTTGATTTCATATCACAGTTCAGCACGGAATTGAGGCACATCGACGGCAACAGAAATACGGTAGCTGATACATTATCCAGAATTGCCAATTATCAACCATCGCTGAAGAGCAATCGAGGGATGCAGCCTTCACAGAGCTTTTAAGAGAAGGTAAATATGATTCAACATCACTAATAGACAAACCCTTTGTCATTGCAGAGAGTAAAAAGCCACTCTACTGCGACGAAAATTCCACCAGAACTCGACCGATAGTACTAGAAAAACTTAGAGGCTTTATCATGCAGCAACTACTTGGTTTGCCCCATCCAGGGACAAGCACAACTTTAAAACTAATCCAGGAACGTTACGTCTGGCCAGGAAACACGTAGCCGCGGCAGTCGAGACTTGCCAAAAAAGGTAAAATTCAGCGACACAACAAAGCTAAATACGGATCTTATGTGTAACCGGAAGCGCGCTTTGACCACATTAACATAGACTTGGTGAGACTTCTGCCCACATACAATAGAAATCACTACGTTTTAACGTGTCGACCGCTTTTCAAGGTGGACCGAGGAATTTCCTATAGCTGATATAACTGCAGAAATCGCAGCGAAACCCCTAGTTTCCGGTTGGTTATGTCGATACGGCGTATTCCTCTACGTGTCACAACGGATCTCGAGCGGATCTGTTGAAAGCAACATTATTAAGCATTATCTTTGAATAAAACATCTGAAGTCCCTTGTCGAATGGGATGATTGAGAGATCATCCGAGCGCCAAAAACATCTATTCGGTGCTACGAACGTGTGACTGGTGCAGCGTGTTGCCTACTTTATTGTTGGGACTACATTCGGCTTTCAGTGATGATCTTAAGGTAACTCCTGCGGAGCTGGTGTTTGGAACGACGCTTCGTTTGCCAGGTGATTTTTTCAGTAGTCAACAAAGAAGCAAAGAACAGACTGAGTTTGAATCCAACCATCCCCCGCTTCTTATCCTGATAAAACCAAGGCTTTTGTACAACCCAGCTTGCAGACTGCTACTCACACCTTCATCCGAAATGACGCCGTGCTTACGCCTCTACACGCTACAGCCATACGAAGGTCAATACGAAATCCTTGGAAGAAGGGGAAAGTACTTCAAACTTCGGATGAAGAATCGAACAGTAAATATTTCTATTGATCGACTTAAAACAGCTTTTGTTCCGACTTAAAACAGCTTTTGTTTGAACGAACAAACCACACATCATCCCACTAGTACAACGATATTTCTGAAAATGGTTCGAGTTCATCTACGCAGACGTTTACAACCAGGTCTGGAAGAAAGGTTCCACTACGGAACCCAGTTTTGGAGGGAAGTAGTGTGGCGGCATTATCATGCTTCACATCGAAATCAACCTTAAAGTTTGTTTTAAATGTTCAAGACTCAATGCTCATGTTCAATCGTTACAATTTCCTTTCATTTCTCTTCTGCTTATCTTGACTAGTTACTTTAAACAGAAGCGCCTCAATCTGAGGTCGCTCTCTTCCTTGTAAAACACGCCTCTACTTCAGCCTTAAATTTGAATCAATTTTTGTAAGTAGTGTTAAGTTTGGATTTTAATAAATTTGGATTGTTATTATGTAGCCAGAAGGAAGTCTTTCCTATATTTCAACCGTTCGTATATAAATTCCTGGGAAGATTCTATTCACTGAGAGCATCCAAACTGTCTAGGGCAGTTCGAATTTGCTCTGCAATAAAAAAAAAACAGCCAAAAAACAGATTTGCAGCTTCACTTTGAACGAAAACCCGACTGTTTACAATTTAGCAAACAGTTTTTGTAACCTTCGACCTTAAGTAGTATCCTTCGACAAAAAGAGTAAAATCGCAATCGGTCTGCAGTCGTTAAGTGTGCAAGGTTTTTTTTTAGGAACCGACAGAATCTTTGCCTTTTCCCAAGAACTGGGAACGTTGGATATTGTTACAAAAGCGCTAAAGATGTGGATGATAAGAGGAAGTATGTACGGTAGGATAAGCCTGATGAATTTTGGGTGTCCAGACCTGTTGCATTGGACTTTGTGTCTAACACCGCCCGCACGATATCTTCTTTGCTCACTCTTTTAAATTCAAAAGCGCCGCTTACCTCAGCTGTTGCTGTTTCGGGTGGTGTATTTGCTTGCAACGAACCCGATACTGACGTTACATATGGCACTTCCGGGGCTAGCGAAAACTGCGTATACCTGAGGTCAACATCGTCAGCAGTAACCTTTTTTTGTCTACCAATGACAAATGGCTGACCCACGTTCTCTCACAATTTAGCCCTTGGGAGCGAAGTATCGACGTTTGCTTCGTAAAACTTTAGCAAACTTTGGCAAATTTAATCTTAATGACAGAAATACTATGTGTATGTATGGTTTTCAGCTTTTGAACCTTGACAAGTTTCCATCTGATTTCGTCAGTAAACCAAGGTTTAGAGGCATACCTGGATGTTTTGGTCTTCAGTTGTACTGGTACGTGTCGATCAAATAAAGTTTTTATTTTCTCTTGGAGGAAATTCGCACCTTATCGTTTACCCGAGGAAAGTAATAATGTGCCAGTCAGTACTTTCAGTTAGTTTTGGACCAGAGCTAGTATGTCCCTAAAGTCCCGGTATTGAAAGCTACAAGGGCCAAGTTCAAATCGAATGTCAAGAGCAAGAAATAAAAGGTCGTGCTTAGAGAACACGGGAGCTGAAAGCTGACTATAAAACTGTGCTTTTGAAAGGTAATTTAGAACAAAAAGATCTAAGAGAGTATATGAATCGTCAGAAAAGTGGGTTGGTAATGAGGTATAAATCGGGAACAAGTGAAGAGCATTAAGGTCGCTGAGAAAATTACTTGATTCACCTGCATTCAAGTAATTAGTAGATTGCAGTTTAAGTCTACAAAGCAAGCATTAAGCGCTCATCAGTTCCATGTTCACCTCGAAACATTAACTGCAAACTTTTAGAAATAAAGTAAATAAATATTTCCTCACACCTCCGGGCACTGGTTCAGTGATACATAAGGTTCGCCTTTCCTGAGAAAGGAATTTAAACAAAACAAAAAGGTTCCCAGTTAGGAACTATATCTATAGGCAGGGGTATATCTTTCTTAAGTGTTCGAGGTTCTTCGAAGACTTCTGTAAGCGAGGATTTGTTGCGGGAAGAGCAATGCGGCTTTCGGCTTGGTAGAGGCACAACCGAACAGCTTATTACTCTGAAGGTTACTCTTGAGAAGGCCTGGGAATATGCCAAACTGGTCTACACGTGTTTTTTAGGGAAAAGGCCTATGACTGGGTACCTCAGGATAAACTCTGGAGAGTTTTGCAGGACTATGCACTGAGTGGGCACTTGCATGGCCCACAAAAGACCCCGAAAGATGAAAGGATTGATACTGAGTTATCCTGTAGGATTGGTCAAGCTGAAGAAAACTGAGCTTGGAGTGAAAGCAAAGATCTCAGGTTTAAATCAGTGTTGGTTGCAACCCTCATCTATGGTCATGAGATTTGGTTAATGACCGAAAGAATTAGTTCGCAAGCTGCCTGGTACAAGCTGCCGAAATGATATTTCTGAGGTGCATTGCTGAGCTGGTGTTCTAGAGGTGCTGGTGGTGGTGCTGGTGTGATAGAGTGCGAAACGTCAGTATTCGTAGGAATCTTGGTGTTGAGCAGCTGCTTCTCCGAGTGGAACTATCAATTCTTCGATGATTTGGGCACGTTGTTCGCATGCCCCCCGACAGACTTCCTAGACAGGTTATGTTAGCCGACATGCGAGCGCTTCGCCCGCCTGGTAGGCTAAGAAACATGTGCTGGGATCAGGTAAAGAATATCTCCGAGACCCGTCTGGGGATTGTGCCTGTGTCTCTTGAGTTGGTGGCGGAGGATCGGGAACGATGGAAGGACTATTTAGTCGCCCTCGCTCCTCGACTCTTCTAAGGATAAGCCGTCACCGAAAATGATGACCAGTTAGGCATCTAGATACACCATAAGCTTAATAAAGTACCAAAAACTTTTTTCTGTTTCCAGATTGTATTGGTACAAAATAAAAATATACAAGAAGAAACATATCGTAAAGTCCAGAGACCTACAGTCATATAAAAGCGTATAACGGCTGCACATAAACTGGGATGGTAGAAGTAATTTATAGGCCCTCCATGGGTAACAATAGAAAGTATTTGTAGACATTTTAAGGACCCTTTAACAGACTGCAAAGTGAATATCAGTTTAACAGCGATGTTACCTACTTTAAGAATAGACCTTTTTTGAACAGCGCTATTCATGAAATAAGTAGCAAGACTCTGCATGATTCCAGCTGTTCATTTTCGCTCTCCAAAAAAAGAAAATCAAACTTAGTAGGAACCTAACACTTAAAAAAAAAACTTTGTGTTATGCAAAACCTTTCCTACAGTTTTAAGCCATTAAGCTTCTTATTGCGGATTGCGGTTCTCAAAACATGTGATTAGTTATCCTTGTCTAAATCTTCAATTCTTTCCGAAAAAGGGTACGTGTTTTATTACCCTTGACTTAACTTCTTCTTCAGTATCCATATAACTTTTCATGTCAAGTTCAACTAGCTACAATAAAAAATTAAACATCCTTGCGAAAAATTGTAAAAATTAACTTAAGAAAACCAAAATTCTGCTGGTATTATTTTTTTTCTTATAATGCGCACGTTTGCAGACTTTCCAAAACAAGACACTAAGAGCAATTGTGAATGCTCCATGGTATATTAGGAATAGCGATATTCACAGAGGTGGTCAAAGGATAGACATGTGCACTCAAGAGGATACAAGCATCCACAGGTTTTCTAAACCCACCTCTGTCTATCAACTCCTACTCTCACCTCCCCGTGGTGAACACCGGGTGCCTAGTACCTCAACTGGAGATTGGGTTCCAACCCCTTTGGACGGTTGTTGGGGGTAGCAGACGAGAGAGGGGGGGAGGAGTGTTCCCACTAAGGCACTTCTCCTTGCATCCGGACGGCAGCGGAGGAATTCCCCAGATGGAATCAACGGTGGCGTCCATAGTTCCAGTCAGGCCGAACTACTTAGTGAACACCTTATATGGGCTACTACGACGTATTCGGAGCTCAGGCCTATAAGGAGCGGGCTATCCGGCTCTCCGTCCTTAGAGCTAAGCAAAGGATCTGGTCCTCCAGGTTGGGGGTCGTGCCGTCGGGGTGACTTCCCGGCCACGTAAAGAAACACCAGTCACGAAGCGGAAACAAGCCTCGGATTCGGACGGATTTACTGTTGACGACCAATGCAAACGAGAAAAGGACAACGAGCTCCGGATCTGCACGTGGAATGTTAGGTCCCTTAACAGACCACGTACAGCCGAGCAACTAGCGGAGGCCCTTAACGACTGCAAGGCAGACATTACTGCCATCCAAGAAATGCGGAGGGAAGGATGAAAAACTGCGACATCTACTACGGCGACTGCTATCGGCATCAAAGACAGCGCCTATTTGGATGTGGTTTCGTTGTTGAAGGCAGACTTAGGCAAAAAGTCTTGAGCTTCAACCCTGTAAGCGAGCGCCTCGCGACGATCCGCATCAAGGCTAAATTCGCCAACATTAGCCTGATATGCGCACATGCCCCCACAGAGGAGAAAGATGACGAGACCAAAGATATGTTCTACGAGCTCCTGGACAAAACTTATGAGCAGTGCCCTAGCTACGACATTAAAATTGTCCTAGGCGATTTTAATGCCAAGCTAGGAAGGGAGGGCATCTTTGGTCGTACTGTCGGAAAGTATAGCCTGCACGACACGACCTCCGATAACGGATTCAGGCTGATCGACTTTGCTGCGGGGCGACACGTTGTGGTAGCTAGTACACAGTTCCCGCATCTCAATATCCACAAAGGGACATGGAGATCTCCCGATCAATCAACCGTCAACCAGACTGACCATATTGCGATCGACGCAAGGCACTCCTCCAGTATCATGGATGTCCGAACTTTCCGAGGGGCCAACATTGACTCGGATCACTACCTTGTTGTAGCCAAGGTACGGCTGCGGATATCCCGACCAGCGCCAAGTAATGGAAATACTGTGAGGAAGTTTGACGTCGGCCGACTACAATCGCAAGAGATCGCCAGGTCCTTCTCCAACCGAGTCTCTCAAAACCTTCTACGAAGTCCTATGCAACCAGCATCAAGTATTGATAGCCAGTGGCAACATTGCCAAAATGCCATCAGAGACGCCGCCTCTGAAGTGCTGGGTTTCACACGGCGACCACAACGAAACCCCTGGTTTGACGATGAATGCCGGCAAGCACATGCAGCTAAACAGGAAGCATATAAAGCGGCGCTGCACAGAAGGACTAGAGCTGCTCGCGAGCTCTACGAGCAGAGGAGGAGAGAGGAGCACCGGCTTCTCCGAAGGAAAAAGAGAGAGCACGAGAAGCGCGCGGTTGAAGAGATAGAGAGATGTTACAACAGGAATGAGGTTAGAAAGTTTTACCAAAGGATCAAAAGGTCCTGCCAAGGGTATAAACTTCGAACTGAAGCCTGTAAGGACCATCAAGGGAACATCGTTGTAGAATCGCAGTCGGTGCTGAGGATTTGGAAAGACCACTTCTGCAGACTGTATAACGGCGAGGAAGAACCAAATACCGCTGTCAGGCAGAACGAACCATTCAACCCGGGCGAAGACGTTACCGACGAAGCATACGAACGATACCGCCCACCCGACCTGGAGGAGGTGAAAGTAGCTGTGTCTAAGCTCAAGTGCAACAAAGCAGCCGGAGCAGACGGCCTAGCTGCCGAACTTTTTAAATCCGCTGGCGATGAGCTGGTTAGGAGCATGCACCAGCTCATCTGCAAGATATGGTCGGAAGAAAGCATGCCCGATGAATGGAACCTCAGCATTGTTTGCCCGATCCTGAAGAAAGGAGACCCTCTGAGTTGTGCCAACTACAGAGGCATAAGTCTTCTTAACATCGCATACAAGATCTTTTCTGCTGTACTGTGTGAACGCCTGAAGCCGTTTGTCAACAATCTGATAGGCACATATCAGTGTGGCTTTAGGCCAGGAAAGTCCACCATCGATCAAATATTCACACTGCGGCAGATCTTGGAGAAAACCCAGGAATTCCAAATCGATACACACCACCTCTTCATCGATTTCAAGGCCGCGTATGACAGCATCTATAGAGACGAGCTATATAGCGCAATGTCTAGTTTTGGCATCCCTGCCAAACTCGTCAGTCTGTGCAGGATGACGATGGAAAACTCACGCTGTTCCGTCAAGGTCGGCAAAGACCTCACCGACCCCTTTGATGTCAAAAAAGGATTTAGACAAGGCGACGCGCTGTCATGCGACTTCTTTAACATCATACTTGAGAGAATTGTGCAGAACTCTCGCGCCAACACCAGAGGTACAATCTTTCAAAAGTCCGTTCAACTACTTGCATACGCAGACGACATTGACATAATCGGTAGAACAAAGCGTGATGTCAGTGAAGCCTTCGTGAGTATTGGGACGGAAGCGGCGAATATGGGTTTAGCAGTCAATGAGGGCAAAACCAAGTTTATGCTGTCATCAAGAAAAGACACCCAACACCGACGTCTTGGACAAAACATCACCATCGACAGCTATAACTTTGAGGTAGTTAGGGACTTTGTCTACCTTGGTTCCGCTATCAATTCAGACAATGACACCAGCGCTGAAATCAAACGAAGGATAACTCTTGCCAATCGCTGTTTCTTTGGGCTAAGAAGGCAATTGAGTAGCAAAGCCCTCTCTCGAGCAACTAAAGTGTCCATGTATAAGACCCTCATCATCCCAGTCCTGCTTTACGGTGCAGAAGCATGGACTCTGTCAAAGGCGGATGAAAACACTTTAGGCTGCTTCGAGAGGAAAATTCTTCGGACGATTTACGGTCCCGTCTGCATAGACGGAGAGTGGAGGAGGAGATATAACATCGAACTGTACGGGCTGTACAGCGATACCGACCTAGCCAAAAGAGTCAAAAAACAACGTCTACGATGGCTGGGTCATTTAGAGCGGATGGACACCAACGCCCCGGCCCGGAAAATCTTCGAATCCACACCGCAGGGACGACGCGGTAGAGGAGCACCGAGACTCAGGTGGCGCACGCAAGTGGAAGGGGACCTCAGCCAACTTCGCGTGCGAAACTGGAGACGGCTAGCTAGAGACAGAGCTGGCTGGCGAAGCTTGTTGGCCGAGGCCCAGGTCCACCCCGGACTGTAGCGCCACCTTAAGTAAGTAAGTAAGTAAGATATTCACAGAGATTTAGGAATAGCTACCGTGGGCGAAGAAGTAACAAACTTCGCTCGAAAGCTAAATGCTCGCCTTCATGTTCATTACAGCAATGAAATGATCCGTACTCTAAACGAGACTCTTAACGATGTTAACAACGAGCGACGACTACAAAGAACAAGACCCTTCGATCTAGCGACGTAGGGTGAAGCCGCATGAATGAACGGCTTAGTAGGTGCATTCACTGGAAAGCAACCTATCCAATGCGATTAACACTATGGAAGCGTAAACTATTTGTTAAGTTAACTTAGTTGTAGTCTAGAAGTATTATGAGAGAGCGAAAATTTACTACTATGAAGTGCGTTCTGGCAGTTTCATAGTGTCTCTCATAAATGGGTGGTTTCTTAGCACGTGGAAATCGGGCATAACCAATATCGGCTACTTCGGTATTATGTACCTGCTATAGAGGGCGTATTGGTATCTTTGAAAGATTTTGGAGTTTTAGCCTCCGTCCATCCTAGTATTCAAAAAAAAAAAATAATGCGCACGTGCCATCTTCCAATTCCAATCTTGTAAACACTGCCAACTCTACCTCTAAGTACGTATTTGTCCAGATCCTTTTTTTGCTAAGAAAATATTTCAATCCAAAGGATCACAAAGGTCATCTTGTGTTTGGTGAATGTGTACGTTCTGATAAACAATTTTACAATGGGCACTTCCCTTTCGATTTCTATCGAAAATGTTGCGAAAGCCGGAAGTTGTGTGCGTAATCATAGGGAGCCATAATAATTGCATCGGGATAGTTTGCTTTTAAACACTGTACAGTGTACACATGAATAATAAATAATAATTGTCGGTGGATGAAAATAATCCTCGAAAAAAGTACACAAAACTGTGAGGGAGCTCGTCCCATGGTACTATTTTTTTTTAATGCCTCGCATGTGCTGTCCAGCTGCGATGACCTATGTCGAGATACATGGAAACTCAGTCGCACTTTTTTATCCATTGGTGCATTGCATAGATTTTAAGTTGAAGCCTTATTAGCACTCGAGGGGGCAGTTGTTGTACCCTAATGCAACTGTGAGATAATCCTCTGGCATCGTAAAAAAAAAACTGCGATAATAGCGCAACAAAGAGGCTGCAAAATTTGCATTTGCCCCTAATTGCAACTGTCAAACAATCGACGATTATTGTCCGATATCGGACATTTGATTGACATCTCTTTTATTTGGAACAAATCAAGTGGCAATGCATACGGCAATGTGAAGAGTACAGTGAAGAGTACACAGATAGTGGTCATTGTGATTGACATCAACTCAGGAATAGAAAATTCATTATGTATGGCCATGTCCTTAGGTCTTAGGTGCCAAATATACGAAAAGAGGATGGCCAAAACGCCATGAGATATATCCTACATAACAACGGGCTAATAATATATGGTAGGAACCCATGTCCTTAAAAATAAAACTGTGTTTTGGATTTTACCGTCATTTAAGTCTGTGCGCAAAAGTCCTCCATAATTCGTAATTATTGCTTTACGGTCAGAGTATTGAACTTACTGCATTTTTATAAAAATTATAAGCAATAAGGGGACTCCTGTTCAAAGTTGATGCTTGAGGAATTTAATCATCCTCGAAATTGCATCAAGTACAAGGCTAAGGGCAAAAGAAATAAAAAGGGACTGAGTCCAGAGTGTGGTACCTTCAGATCACATCTACATTGTTTGCAAATTAGGGAGCTTGTACCCGTCCGTAATTAATGAATTTTTTTTTGTGGAGATGTTTGTGTGAATCCAAACATTGCGATTAGTTTTTGGTCACCTCAATGGCCTTGGAACAGAAAAATTTCCAAAAGCCGTATCTTTCAATTTGTAAAGAAATGAGCTGTTGTACCCAAAGCGAATGTTGTACCCACACTTATGAAGTATTGAACTTCATAAGTGTGCTGGTAAAAATTTTACAACCAGTAAGGAAATTGCATGGCCTATAGATTCTGTTCTCTTGCTAAAAGAGTGCACGAATATTTAATCTTCCATAAAATTGTATTTATTTTTTTTTTCATTGAAATGCCTGTTCAGGCAGACGGCAGGTTTTTGCCATGCGATTATTCTTGTAAAATAGTGTTTTACTTGCATTTAAAAGAACTAATCGAAATATATTTTTAGTTTTTTTTTGTCATTCATCTTTTCAGATGACATAGACAGTAAGTAAAACTTCTAGTGTCCTACGCTTGTACGAAACATTAATATAATTATGCAGGAAGACAAAATGTAGCTAAAAAATATAAGTTTTGCAAGGGATGGGTATTAATCTCGGATCAAACTCTGGAGGACAGTTCGAACTTCTTTGCCTGATTTTTCCATGACTGTCGCTTAGAGCCTTTATGTTAAAAATAGCACTTGAGCGGAATTTAGAGAACGACTCGAACTCCTTTATCTGTTTTTTCTATGTAAAGATTCAGCTGGGAGGGCCCACAATTACGAGAGTTGAAGATATCGATAGTAATTTTACTCACAGAGTAATTTAACAGCTCGCTGGCGTTTACTCCATATCACTTTCGTGGCTGTTCAAACAATCGCCAAATTCAAAATGCCCTTAACCATCAAATAAAAGCCCCCCAAAAATTAATTTCAGTCTTTTCTAATTTTCCTCTTCCAGGCTATTCCAGGCTTTTTCAGATTATTAAAAATGAAACATTGCCTATTTTCTTTTCATTTAGGCGCAGTTTTTATCTGAGTTGAAGGATCATAACCCTCCCATGCGCATTCCTAATGATCTGCTTGTGGGGTACGCCGATAAGACCTCAGGATATGCAGGCAGGCCAACCGGTTTTGAATCACTTCATGGGAAATTTTTGGGCACAGAAAATGGCGGAGTTTTCTCGTCACTCCATCCATACGTGTCCTTGACGTTCTATTGACGTCGTAATCACAGTTTTTTTTACTTTTTATCATAAATCCCAGGTTCCCATTCAATTAATTGTCTGGAAGTTGCTCGGGTGGATCAGAGAGTGGCAGTACAGGTACATTGTCTTCTTTTACGACAGCCATTCCACCCCAAATCATCCTCCCATCTATATATCACGTGATCGTTGCAAGGATGTATGATCTTCAATTAGAATGGCCCCATTTTCAGCGTAGAATGCCCCATTTTCAGATGCACTTTGGGGTCCGCCTTTTAAAAGCAAAGGACTTAGGTCCACTACCCTGGTGTACACCGACTTTAATTGAGAATTCTTTAGTGAACCGGGAAGGGCAAAAGGGGAAAATTGCCAAAGCTGCAGCAACCAGGAAGATCCATACCAAGTCGTTTCGCGAGTCGACGATGTCGTCTTTCGAATCCAACGAGGAACAAGAGTAAAGATGATCGCCTACATCGATACCACGGAAGCAATGATGATGCGCTTGTTTCGGATCCAGAAGACTAAGAGAGGGACAATGTGATGTGGCGACAAGACGCGAAAAGACATGCCATGAATCCAGCCATCAATTCATTTTACGAACACATCCGCTCCATTTTTGACCAAATTCCAAATACCAAATTCCATTCACTCTATTCACTAAACAAGCCCCCTTGTGGACATACCATACTGTTCGGACATAAGTTCCATATGGATTATGCTGTGGGATATTAGGTATTTATGGGGGAATACTTTTTTTTGGCTCTTTTTGCCTCCTCGGGGTTCTGACTGCAGTGTCATAACCCCAAGTAGGCTTTCTCGACTAACATAGTTGGGTCAACGCTGCACATCCACTCGATTCACCCCGCTTGGCTTTTTTTTTACCTTACTTTTTGGGCAATCTTTAATTTAATTTTAGGTCTTTTTGCATAATTATCTGGGGTACTTTCATAATGCAGTTTTGCCCAAAAATATTGGCTCATTAGGCTTTTCTTTATCTTTTGGGATTAACAAATCTGGGTTTAACTCGACCTTAACCCTGCACTGAACAACTGGCCCTTACAAGATCAAAGCAACACCCAGTACCCGATGTGGATATTTTTTAGCATTCGATGAAAGAACGAATTCGGTGCCGAAAAGAAATTTATTTATGGATCTATCCGACTTCAGTTTCGCAGTTCAGTGCGGTAAAGTGAACATGGCATTAGAGCTTAAAATTTTTAAAGGTTTTTGCTGATCTGCTGAGATGAAAACGTTTTTAATCATTTACCCTGAGCTTTATATATTGAATTTGATAGTTTTAATCTATAGCTCGAAGTAGTATAGGTTTATTCGCACATTGAGGACGCAGAAGGTCACGAGAGATTGTGCATATTTTGCTTAAATTACTTTTTACAGGAGCTAATGCAGTAGCAGCCACCTAGAGAACTTATAAAGCCGTATGCATTGACTTTCGTATGATGCCAACGAGCCTTGGTTAGAGAACAATTTAATTTTAGATATTCTTTCTACGAATAAACAATCCGTCGAATAAGTGACTATTTTCAATAACATTTTATGTATTACAATTTTCGGTGATCTACCTCTTGAGGCAACGAGACAACGTCACAACAACCTCGAGCTGGATCCACGCATAGGTAGTGCCAAAAAAGAATCTACCGACCTTAGTCTACCAGCAATAAATTGCCAAGAGAATCGTTACATCGCGACGCATAGGTTGTCCCCTATGACACTTTGCGGATTCCACCTATCATGAAAGCCAACAAAAAGTGTTGGTAGGTACAGTGTTTTAGTTTAATTGCTTCAAAACGGTTCTTTTGCGGCTTTTAACTGAGGGCTTGAATGTTGACAACTCTATTTAAAATTTTAAAGAAGGTTGTGTACTTGGATAACTTAGGTATGGAACAACTGTTATCTTATAGGTAGGTACATACATAGGTACATATTTACCTAAAATGACGTTTAGTTGCCCATTAGAATGAGAACCAATGAAAACAAGAGACTGTCGGCACCCTTATTATGTTTAATTTGTAAAACACCAAATTCATGGTTGCTCAAGTCATTTGATTGGCTGACATATTATATCCATCCCACATAAAAAAAACGCATAAAAACTTCCCTAAAAAATCGTCGTAAAAAACACGACCCTTCATCAATATTCCAATGCAGTGGACTTATCGACGAGTCACAAAAATGTATATTCCATTCGAACACAAAAGAGCGATGCCTGCCCGACCCCTGCGTGAAGCAACCCTCAAACGCACCCTATGCCTACATTTTTGCAATAACCACACCACACACAGTTGTTCGCCTTATTCATCTCGTTTCTATTTAGCACAGGCCAAACAAAATTCTCAAATTTCAATCCATAAAAGGGAAAGTTTTATAGAAAAAAATATGCATTCTCACTAACCTATATTATGTACCTACCTACCTACCCTCCGGTTCTATTATGCTGATGCACCATGCACGAGGGTGCATTTGTGATGCGTGAAAGTGAAAACTAAATCAACCCCCCGATTCGTGCCAACGAATCTTTTACGGAAAGATGATTGATTGAATACAGTGTGGGTAAGGTCAATTATTGACCAGAAGGTTGCAAAAGAAGTAGAATATTTTGATAATAGAAAATCTTCAAAAATGGTAAACCAAAAATGTTTGTTTTCCAAGTTCCAAAATATCACCAACAAACTTAGTGTAAGATATGGGCAAAAATGCGCGTGGGCCATGAAGATGTTTCACAACATCACATTAAAGGTTTTCTCTTGATTTTCCATTCCTCCACCATTTCTCTTGATTTTGATCCTTTCAAAAATTGTTTTTCTGCCAAGCACGAAAGTTCTGCTGTGCTATGACCCAACTTTTTATTTCTTTGCAAATTTAAAAAAATCATGCTTTCAAGTTTCAATGCTTGAGTTGAACAGTAAATCTCACAAGAAGATTATGAGTTTGTTGTCTGTCGAAATTCGTGTTCAGCTGCCATTCATGAATAATTAAAAAAATGTGTGCTCTTTGAAATATTTTCAAAAGTTGTGTAAAAATGACCATACATAAACAAGTTTAGCTTAATTACACGCAAAAATATACTTTTTTGTCTGTACAAAAAATATACTTTATATCTCCTGTACCAATTTAATAGATTTGTAAAAGTCGACTCCTAAAAATAGGCGTTAAAAGCTGTACGTGATCAAAATATGATCAAAAATGGAATCTGGTTTTCCGTATACAGGGTCTCCCACGAAACTCAACGTCAAGCGGATACCGGTTCATATAAGAGGTTTTACCCGTACCGGGAAAAATAATAGAAAAAATCTATCTCGATTGTTAAGTAATATGAAATAGGAATTTATATTTAAAAAAATAATGAAACTAAGCCGGTATCCCTTGGACGTTTAGTTCTGGGACACCCTGTATGCTTAATTTAATGTCAATTTTTCCTAAATAAGATTTAAAACCAGTCAAAATCCGCGTTTTTCTGTAAAATTCAAGGTTTTCTTTAATTGCCTCCAAGGTTTTATTGCCTCTAAAAGTGGGCGTGGACCTACCGGATGGGGATCCTGTAGTTATTAACATAATTAAGAATTAGATGTTTTCTAGATGATATATTTTGTAAATTTTTTAGAGGCCTTAAAATTGGTTACATATGGACGGACGGACATCGACATGGCTCATCGGTTTTGGTCTCGAGACCCATTTATGGTTTTAGTACATGTTCCTAGACGCACGGCTTTTGCGGCGAAAAAAATTACAGTATTGCTCTTTTTCGCTCATTTTCGCTAAGATAAACAATCTGTGACACAAACCAATCCGATTTCGCTTAAGTAGCGCTATCTGTGCTGCCAAAAGTATAGCTCCTATAGTTGTGTTTACAGCTATTTTTGCTATAATTTTTTCTATTTCTTTTTTCGGTTGTTGTTCAAGCTAGATTTCATGTTCAAATTGGAGTTGGACGTCCGTTAAAAGTAAAACCAAAACTATCAATTAATTACTGTTATTTGTGTGAATTGCATAGAGTCGAACTTTCAGAAATAATGGGAGTCTCCTGCTCCATAAAATAGACCCTGCGTTCAGATTTCTGTTAAGTTTGAGTGAGGGTGATTCAAACTTGCTCATCAGGTGGCTACGATCTGGATGGTTGTTGGAGAAAAAAATGTTTACAATTGTTTCGTCTTTCAGCCGCCACTTGGCTAAAAAAAATAGGACCGTGAAGCATGCGGTCTGTCAGCTTTTTTTGAATGTCAAGCCTACCTTTGTGGGGCGCCGACGTGGCGTAGTTGTTTGTGTGTGTGCTAACTACGCTGGAGGTCTGGGTTCGAATCCTGCCATCGTCGCCTGAAAAAAAAGACTTGTTCTTCCACCGAGAGTATCATTTTCGCCAGACTACATTTCTGAGAAGTAAGTAAGCATTTGGTACAGTTAAAGGAAAAGAAATGATCAAAAATTGATGGTGCCATGAAATGAAACCCGTTAGCACAAACTAGCTATCGTGGTATGGAAGATAAGATACACTAGAACCCGAAAGGAATGACAGAAATTTAGTTAAAAACTATTATAATGACACCCTTGTCAGAATTGGGATATAATCTAGATTGGGTAGTGATTTATTTGTTTAATTAACTTGCTTACCTCGAATAAAATAATGAAACTGACACTGAGACGATTGACCCCCGGTGGAATTTGACCCTTATGATCCTGGATCCCTTTATAACTGCTAAGTTCATCAAAGTGCTTAATGAATAATGCAGTTGAAAGCAGCTAAACAGGCTTTAGACATACTTGCTCAAATTGAACGTCCTCGTATGAGTCATTTTACTGTCCATTTTGTTAGGATGTCTTCGGTTGTTTTTTATATTTGTCAGAGGGCACGCGGATAAATTTCGCATATGTCCAAAAACATACAATTTTGCATTTGGATGCTTTTTCCATCCATTTATGAGCTGGAAAGAGCAATGACGACAAGAAAAAAATATTAAACACGATATGATTCTGTAAGAGTAATAAATTATTTATTTATTTTTTCATCAATGAATATTACTTTTTTTATAATAAATGCGAAATTAACAGATTTTGTCCATCGCTTTATTACTGTTCATGTGTGGATGCATTTCAGTTTCAAATTGCGTTGTGGTCAATTTTTCAGTTGCTATAAAATGTACGAAATACACTAAGATATACCTATACAACATACATTATTTACGCATTTAGCTCTTCAAGTTTCTTTTGTTCAAGAGAATAAATAAAGTAATATAAAAAATAAATTACATATATAATTAATACTTTATTATATATATTCATTTTTTAATTTATCACTGTTTAAGGTAAGAAAGTCGGATGAAAAATTAAAGAAAAAAAAAACGTACAGAAAACGTAATGTTTTAACGTTAAATGTAACAAAATTGCACCGTTAATTTCAGAATAATTAAATATTTGTTTTTTTATTATTCATATTAATATATAATATCTTAAAGTTAAAAAGTTTGATTTTTAGTACAGGTAATTAAATTCATTTTGTTTTATTTAAAATTTATTTTCTCCTTTCACGCAGTACAATTAGAAATAATCTTAATTTTACTTAAATTCACTCACTTCTAATGTGTATTAGGTTTCTGGTTTTGTTGCGAGAAGTATTTCAAATCTTCTCGTACTGTTTCGATAACTTACAATCTAAAAAGCAGTCATTTATTTCTCCTTAATAGTATTAGTTTTTCTTTTCTTTAATTTACATGTGTGAATATGAATAATGATTATAATCTTTTATTTAGGATAGGTAAACATTTTTATTATTGTTACAATATAATTTTATTTTATTGGAATATTTGGAAAAACGTCTATTTGGAATAGGGTTTATGGATGTAAAGAAAAATGTGTGGTAAGTACATACAATAATTATAAAAATAAATCATTTTTAAGGATTGTAAAGGGAGAGCCTAAATGAGGTAAAGAGCAAACGAAATAAAACGGATCAGTTTGCTTGCAACCTTAAATACTGCTAGCCGGTCAGTGTCAAAAATATTGATGTAGTTTTTTAATAATAGACTTCAAATCTTAAACTGAATATTTCTTTTTTAGGATTGTGATTTGAAGCAAAGACTTTTTTTTATCTTTTTGGGTGTTTTATGCACTCTTAAAAAAAATTAACTCTAAAAATTTCTTTTTATATTACCAAATGACGAAAAATAAAGTATGGAAGAAGATATATGTAAAAGACTTTTAAGATACTCTGTAAGGTAATTCTTTCAGATTTTAATTTTTTGTTTATTTCTTGAGATGAATACAACGATGTGTGTAGACGATTGTTTGTTTTACAGTCGCTAAAAAGCTCAAATGAAAAAAAGATCTCTGATTGTTACACTTTCAGCAATATCGATATCAGGCGATGGGTAATTGTGCGGATGTCAGTTGACGAAGATTACAAAACCTAGAGTTTCAAGCATTTTTTCTGCTGATTCGGGAGCAGTACTCTTAGAAGTCCCAATGTTGAGTATGGAAGTGTAAAAACGTCTAATGATGCTTTTATAAAAATAAGACAATATTTTTAGATCTGGAAAGGGTTTCACAATTCTTCGGGTTTTGATAGACCACTATGTTTTATATAACCGTTACCGCTTTAGAGAAGAAAGTCATATAAAGCTCCAAATAAAGAGTGATCCAACATCAGTGGACATTTTGAACTTAGTTGAGCTTGATCTCGGTTTATTAAAAAAAATACACCGTTTTTTTTCTAGTTTTTTTTTTTAGTTAGTACACAAGTTTGTTATTTATGAAATAGTTTATCAGCCAAACTGCCATCGAACATTAAGATGTCGAAATTAGATGCCAATGCTGAATTCATATTCTCCGATTTTTACCAAAACTCGCAAAAAACCAGCTGTTTTTCAATTATGCCTCTTAAAATTTTTTCAAAAAATGCCTTTGTGTCATGTCAAATATTTTGTATATTTCAACACTTTTGCACGTTCTACAAGTCATCAACAAACGCTCATCAGTTCCATGCCAACCTTAAAATACGACGCACTACGCAATTCAAAACTCTTTTTTCTCTTTCTACATAACAAAACAAGTATTCTTTGGAACACACTTCCCAACAACATTTTCCAAAAAATTTTAAACTCCAGTTATGTACTTAAGTTCACCTTTCCTGAGAGTAGTACATAGTAGAAAAAACAAAATTGTCATATATTATATTTTTCTTTTATCGTAAAAGTGGGCATGGTCGATGTTGTTTTTCGTCGTATTAACATTTCAACCCAAAACTTCTATGTGACAAAACTAAGTTCCTACGCCTTGTTGGTCAAAGCGTCTTTTAAATTAAAATGTTAATTTGAGGTTTTCCCACATTAAATTCAATTTTCGGCGTGGCCAAAGATGGTTCCTATCTTTTTTCATGTTTTGTCTACAAAAAAAATGTTGGCCAATCTACACTACAAGTTTCAGCTCTCTAGAAAAAATTTCAGGACTTAAAAATGCACATGTTCTGCCAGACGTACGGACAGAGTAGAGTAATCAATTCACCTGTCGGTATCGGTAATACAGCTCTTTAAGGAGCTGGTTTCTAGTGAAGAGCTTAGCCCAACTTAAGCCAGTTCCGATCTGTTAATTACGGAACAAAACGAATCTGGCATGAATCCAGCGAGCTGTTTTTCAGTTCAGAGCCAATTCCGTCAATAAAATTTGCGAAATTTACTACACTTGAAATTATTGACTCTCCCAATTGTCACAGAAAACAATTGGCTCAGAAGTTCGAGTTTTACTCAAGTGTTATTTTTCAGAGAAACACGCAAAGAAACTGCCATTTCACATAGAAACAAGTGAGTAAGTACAAGAGTTCGTCTGTGACAAACTTCTATATACCCGACCCTATATACCATGTAACACCAAATCTTAAATTTTTTTGTCCCGAATTAATATATAATTTGTATAGGCCACGCCCCCAAAAGTGGGTCTGGGCTAAAAATTAAAACCAAATAATTGTTATTTCGTTAGATTCATCCCAAAATGCGTTTAAACCGAAAT
Organism: Neoascia interrupta; assembly: GCA_947623515.1. Taxonomy (NCBI): domain Eukaryota; kingdom Metazoa; phylum Arthropoda; class Insecta; order Diptera; family Syrphidae; genus Neoascia; species Neoascia interrupta. The sequence goes on along the minus strand of OX392463.1, from coordinate 215,038,691 downwards.
TTATATCGGAAAAAACAGTTTTTTTTCCCTAAAAACGCCCCAAAAAGTGGGTGGAGCTCAAAAATTTGTATGGAACAAACTTTGCAAATGGTAGTATCTTTAATATTTGTCTTAAAAATTTAAGTTCCTATGACTTTTGAAAGATTTGAAAGAGATTTTGAAAGAAAATGTGAAATAGAGGTTGTCTCACATTGAAGCGATTAGTCGGCGTGGCCGTTAACGGATTAAGCCAAATTTCACACTTTGTCTGTGTAGCAGAAGATCCAAGCCGTGTACCAAGTTTCAGCTCTCTAGCTTGATTTCCGACTTGAAGACCTAAAACCTTCACACATACAGACGGACGGACGGACAGGACATGGCTAAATCGATTCACCTGCCGGTCTCGATCATATCTCTAAAAGGTCGTAAGGGTCTACTGCGATTATTTCACTGTGTTACAAACTATGCATTAAAATTAATATACCCTCTGTCGGGTATAAAAAAGCAAAGAAGTTGTGACTGTTCTCCAGAGCATGATCCTGAATTAACCCACCAAGTTTTCTGTTTAAAACCGTGATTAACCCCAGATCGATATTGACTGAAAAACTCATTTATGGGGTTAATCTTAGTTTAACTCCGAAACACGAATGATTTCGCAAAAACTGCCCTTAGGGTCAATATTTTACTATGTCACACACTATGCATTAAAATAACAATACCCTGCGTAGGGCATGAAAACACGTTGTTGTATCGTGTGTCGCTACGTTTTTACTTATTTGAAAATATCAGCTGCCAAATTCTTCTTTTGCTTTAGTGTTGCCTAAAATTTGCAGTGCACATAACGGGTAATTAAAAACTTATTTTGATTGTGGGATACCCTTTGTGTAGTTGGGTGTATACTTTCGTGGGAGTAATATCTAATATTGCATACGTTTATGGTACCGGAACTTAAGGGCTTTGCTGAAAGTATCAATTTCTTTGATGGTAAATTTTAGAAATCACTAAGCTGTAAGAAATATAGTCTTATTACACAAATAAGGGTACACGGGATACACACAGGGACAACTGGGATTAATTAAAAAAGTTGCACGGCAAACAGTCTAAAAATAATTTATTTTCCAACAAGAAAAAGAAAACAATTTTGATTGGTCACGCGATTTGGTCTTAGCTAAAATGTTCAAGCAAACCCAAGGCCTCATGGAAAACGGTAGTGCTATTTCGGCAAAGCCGTTCTTGTTGTGGATTTGTGGAAGGCCTCTACGAGCTATGAAGTCATACAGTTTTTACTGCTAATCCTTTTTGTGGTAAATTAAAAATAAAGTTTAGAAGTAAAATTACGCATAAGCAATAATCTTGCTTAGAAATACACAAAATTGTTTAAAAAATTGTTTTTCCAGTTTGATTGATCAATCACATTATCAGTATTGACCAGTGCATTGGTCAATCACATTACACTGACGCAAGGGTACTGCATGCCAAACTTTACGTGGGCGACTTGTACTGTTTTGGGACTAAAAAAGCTCAGATATGAGGTTTCGAGTTCCTAGCTCAAAATTTAAGGCCTAAAAACTACCGACAGACAGACGGACAGAGGGACCTAAAAACGATTCGTATAATTAGAAAGTATCAATGCGGATGATAAAAAGTATTAAAACTTTTAGATCCTCAGGAACACACCGGAAGTGCAACTGCTTCAATCCGACCAACGTTACGGGGATCCCAATGTTAGAATCTCCTCCATCTAAGCCATGTCAAAACCACATCCTTATCCAACAAAAACACTCGCAAGTTACGGCTTGACCTGGAATTCCTTTTTAATATCGAGGATAATACCAATAACTTTACTTTAACTAATTACAATAACTTTACTCCTTAGGAAAATTTCGCAGGAGAAATTTATTCAAGAAGCGAATTTTTTTTTCGCACAAACATGCAACATGATGTTTTTTCACCCTTAAATACTTTATCCCAGGTAAGATTGGTCTTGACCATTAAAATTTTAAAATTAATTTACAAGACATGAAATGTACCAAGCAGTGGCGTGCGCTGGATTTTTTTAAGGGGGGCTCAGCATTCATTTTGATTAACCGTTTTTTTTATTTCGGCTGCAGATCTTTCTATTAGTTTAAGTATGTCTCATATAGAACAAACACCCTTTTGACATATTTCCTAACACATAAAAACTCCAAACTTTTAAAAATAAAGTAAATTACATTATTTTTAATATGTAATGTAATATTATATCTCCTCACACCTCGTGGCACTCTATTTCAGTGTTATAGGTTCGAATTTCCTGAGAGAAGAATTAAAAAAGTTGGTGCCTTAAATTTTTTTCCAGTCATGGATGACTATGATGACATACGGAATCATGAAAATCGACCAGTCATGTAGTTCATTTAACGAATGTAGGCACTAGGTAACCTCAGCTTTCCTGAATCCTTCCTTTTTATTTTCAGTAAAAATGAGGTTTGTGTTCCGTTGCACTTTTCATACCCGAGGGTATATAAAGTTTGATGTTTAGTTTGTAACCCAATAAAGCAATCACCGTTGACTTTTATGACCTTTATAAGGGACGATTGAGACCGACGACCGACAGAAGAAACGCTGAAGCCGTGTCTGTTCGTCAATATATAAACAATTTTTATGCCTTAAATTTTAAACCAGAGAGCTGGAATTCCAGTCTCTTGGACCAGCTTTGAAAATTTGTCGAATCCCCCAACTACAGGCTTGTATGTGAGACGATCTCTAAATTAAAAAAAAAACGTTATTACGACTTTTGCTCTGTTACAATATGAGGCTAGTACGCTGAATTACGGAAGGTAGCATTGCTTTATAATTGTCGTCAAGGCAACATAAAAAGTTTGACCCAAGCGTTGACCACGCCTACTTTTAAGGGAGTAACAACTTAAAATGATAGTTTTTCAATAATTATTTATGAAATTTGACAAAAAAATACATCACAAATGTTGTAGATTAAGTAATTTTATCTTTTTTGTAAAGTATATAATATTTCAACCCATTTTTGTAGGCGTGGCTTTGCAAACCCAATACAACAGATTTATTAGTTAAAAAGGCGTGGTCCAAAATGTAAGCAACCAATTAGCAAAAGGCATTCAAAAGTTATAATTTAACATCGCACCCACTTTCTGGAGGCGTGGCAGCTCCTTGTTTTAGGCAGGATAGTATTTTGATATTCATGGCATGATTAATCTTCGACTTTATTTCAATGAAGTGGCTTTATTTGACCAGTGTAATTCAAATTTTAGCTTCTTATCATGCTGGAAGTTTTGCAAAAATGCATTATTTATGGCTCATCAAAACATATCTTCAACAAAGATTGGCATCTGTGGCATGCTGAACGTTTTGATGTCAGTATGTTGTTGTTGTAAGTGGGGCAGCAAGCAAAATGATCTCAAATCATCAGAAAATAGAAACTAAAGCTTTTAACATGCAAATTAAAAAAAACTAGTAAAAAAAAATAAAACGATGGCAAATCAATTAAATAGAATTTTTATTTTCATCTTCATTTCCTTCATTTTTTTTGTAAAGTTTTTTTCGTTTTTTTTTTTCAACTTAATAAACAAAATTTTACTAAACTTAAGAAATAATTTTTGTGGGCCATCTAAAAAAAATACCTAATTGTAAACTAAAGATAAAAAAATAAATATACAAAATGAAATTAATCTGCAATAAAAACTTTTGAATTGGTTTTGTTACACTCACATATACATACATATGTTTAATGATATTGCATATATTTGTTATTTTTTTTTTCTAAATATTTGTTTTTTGTTTTTATATAAATATTGATAATTATGTATGTACGTAACTAATCAGCCTCATAAATAAGCTTAAAATGTAATTATTGTTAATTTTTATTCTTTAATTTTTTTTTTTAATTTGAATTTTTCAGAATAAGTTTTTTTTGTGTAAAAAAATAAAATTTCCCATTTTTCTTTCATGATTTTTCTTTATAGTAGTTTTATTTATTTATTTGTTTAGTTAATTTAAGTTTTTACATGATTTTCTCCTTTTTCTGTTTTTATGTACAAAAAGTTTATTATTTTTGAACGTAAAATGACTTTTAATTTATCGAATACAAACGAGTTTATCGGTGGGACGAATTTTTTTCTTCAAATCAGTAAAACGTTAGACAAATAAATAAAAATATAATCAATTGGTTTAGTTCGATCCACAACCGACTTTTTGACATTTTAAAATTGAATTTTTTTTTAACAAAAAGCTGTAAGAAATCAATGGAGATAAAATTGTTTTTAAATTTAATAAATGATTGTGATATAGTATCTGTTTGTTTTTTGTTATGTTATTTGTTTTTGTATATTAATAGTAATGGTCGTTTAAGGGTTCCTTATTTTAAAAAAATTACAATAATAAAATTCTTATTTTACATTCTATTTATTTTTCTCAAGACTTATGCTAAGATTTTTGTTTAAATGTAGAAAAATTGTTTATTACCTGCTTTATTTGGCCACTGTACGTTAACAATAAATTTTGTTTTACATAGTTGTGTTGTTCTAGAAATGATTTGGTTTTTTTTTGGGTATTGAATATTTTGAAAATTGTGGATATTGATGCGTCAATTCACATGCAAGATTATGATATTGTTTTTGTTTCTTTTGTTTTTTGAAAAATACTATAAGGGCTCGCTGTTGCTTTTGTAGAGTTATTACGAATGCGGATAAATTTAATGTTTACTAATACATTGTACAAATAGAAACAGGTCAAAAGCACCGATCTTCAGCTAAGTTTTTTTTATTTTGTTTTTTTTTTATACTAGATATAAGCTTAATATAATTATAATTTTTATATACAATGCAATATAATTGTTTAGTAATAAATATAGTTTTAGAGATATCATTTAATAGGAATTTTACAAGTCAATATAAATTCTTTTTTTTTATAAATTTGGATTGAAATTGGAAAAAGATTGTAAGAAAAACAAAATATTTACAAGGGGATGGTAGGTTTTTTAAGAAAATATGTTTGAATTTGTCAACAAATGAGAACAAAATAAGGCAACTTTTTTCGTCTTAACAATTATATAATGGGACTTTATTTTAAGGTACATTTTGCTAAAATGTTGATAGAGATAGTAATACTTTTTTATGTGTATTTTACCAAGTGAACACAAATTTTGAGAACAGAGACACCAATGACATTCAATAGACTTGTTTGTTTTTGTTTAGTAACACATTATGGTTGCCAATTTGAGATCGAGAATTTTGATATTATAAGAACAAGGAATATAATGCATTTTGCTTTTTGTGCTAAACTTTCACTCAATTAATCTCAATGAAAAAACTCAACTCAGTTTTCATCATACGCTACGCATATCAATCTATAAATGTGTATGTGTGTGTTGGTTTTATAAATCTACGATCTAGTATGTACAACTTAGAGTCTACTTAGCTTAGAGGATAATTTTACTTTAATTTAACTCAAGCCTGGTTCACAATCACTGTTTAGAAACATTTTAAATGCTGCGCAACATTATGTGCTCACGCTTACGTACACTCAATGATCATCGGTTGGCTGGACTCGATAACTGTGGGTCGCGATTCCTGGGATTGTGAGTGCTGGTGCTGATGAGGATGTGAATGCGGGTGCGGATGTGGATGGTTCGTCACCACATACTGGTCACTGGAATTTGTTGTGGTGGTTGTTTGTACGACGTGTGGCATGACGCTTGGACCCTTTTGCATGGATGCCTTGATGGCGGCTTGGTGCTGCTGTTGCTGCTGATGCTGCAGTTGTTGCTGTTGCTGCTGGTGGTGTAGGTGCAAATGATGCTGATGGTGTGGGTGTGGATGCGCGTGCTGTTGCAACTGTGCGGTTGTCGCTAGCAGCATAGTTGCGGGCGGAAGAGTTAGCTGGGTCGAGGGCTGTTGGTGAGCATTGGGGGTTGTGATCATCACAACTTGCTGCTGTTGCTGGCCGTTGAGGTGTTGCGGAGCATGATGCTGGGAATGTTGTTGATGATGGGAGTTGTGCTGTTGCTGTTGTGTCTGTGGATTCGGCGAGGCCGAGATTTGGTGATGCATCTGGTGGTGGTTGCTGGATGGTGATTGCGTGTGGATTGTGATCAGTCGTGGCGGTGAATGATGCCCGATGTGCCGGAGATGGGGGTGAGTATGAGCATGAATTTGCTGCTGAAGTTCGTATGCTTCACGCGAATCTGGCTCCGGGTGATCTTTGTCGCTTGGTCCTAAAGAAAAAAAAAAGTTTGAGATAGTTGAAATAATAGTATTCGCGGATATTCTTAAAGTTTTTAAAAACGTGAGTAACGAAATCCTGAAAAAGTGTCCATTCGCGGAAGAAAAATTGATGGCTTAAGCTTATTCTCTGCGACATTACCCTAAGAGGTTGCCTTTTTTTTTAAGAAAAAATTCAAGACGAAAGAATCTACCAAATAGTTCGTGACAAAAATATCTGCAGGTATGAACATTTGCTTTAAGTTCTAGTTAAACTCTAGCCCAGACAATAAGCTTTCTACCGGCTTTGACCTCAATACAAGCTTCGTTATTTCTCGATAGCTTTTTGTCAGTCTTTCAAAAATACATTAGAGTAAAACTTTAGAATTTAATCGACCTTGGTTCAATTTCAAAATCCATTCGGTGCAGAAAAACTGCCTTTTACCGAATTCTTCTAGGCTCCCTTGTATTAATTCACCCTAAACGCATACATAACTTAAGCAAAAACTTAAGGATATTTCTAAAATTATGAGAATTTATCTAAATTTTATTCATTCTTTATGATACAAGATTCCTATAGTATAAAAATCAGTTAGCTAGGATAAAATTAGCCCCTTGTCTCTAAACCCGCCTGCTCTAACTGCTATTAGCCTTTTAAAATTTTTTAAAATAGTTTTGAAAATTGCATCCTTACCTAAACACTCTGAGGTAGCCGCGGCCGCCATAGCTAGCTCCTCCTCCAGGTTATTCGGCTTGCAACTGGTCGTCTTCCAGTGTGTTCGCAGGCCCGACGCACTTATGTACTTTTTGTCGCATCCCTGGCACACGTACGGTCTGTCGTTCGTATGCAGTCGCTTGTGTAGCTTCAAATGGACAAACTGTGTGAACTTCTGCGGACACAAATCACAGGCGTACGGCTTCTGTCCGCTGTGCAGCCTCAAGTGAGTCTTTAAGTTCGATGTGGACGAAAAGCGTTTCTTGCAGATGTCACATTGATGCGGCTTCTCGCCGGTGTGTACCAAGTGGTGCTTCTGTAGGTGTGCCAGCTGGGTAAAGGACTTTGTGCAGACGTTGCACTTGAAGGGTCGCTCACCCGAATGCGTTCGCAGGTGTACCTTCAAGTTGGACAGTTGTCCGAATGTCTTGCAGCAAACATTGCACTCGTAGTGCATTTTGCCGTCTTTCTTCTTCAGCGGATATGGCAGAGAGCGATAGCCTCGTGATCCAAGGGAATTCGGACTCAGTGGACTGCCACTGCGAGGGCATGAATTTCCATCAGGACTGAGGCTACTCGGTGGCGATATACGGAGCGGCGACAGTCTTTGTAGTGGTGCAAGTGGTTGCATCAGGGGATGGTTGAGCATCTGTGTGCTGTTTTGTAAAAGATGGAGATTTGGTGTCGAGCCTCCGTTCGAGTTCCGGTCGAAGGGGCTGTTGCTGTGCGGCGGCGAGTACGTCGATGTTGGCGCGTGTGATATAACATTGGTGCCGTTGGTCGAGTAGGCCGAGTACGAGCTATATGGTGGTGATTGATGGCCCTCCTGGAACGTTTGCGTCGTGGAATACACGATATTCTGCGGCTGTGGGCTGTCGCTCTTGAGCATGCTGCGTGACATGACCACGTCTTGGTCGTGCATATGCTGCGGTGGTATGGCCAGGTTTGAGCTGGAGTCTGGGCTGACGGCATTGCCATAGCGCTGCGACTTTTTGTACGAGTACGCCATTTCAGTCGGTGATGTGGGTGGTGGTGTTGCATTTGGCTGGCGACGTAGCGACTGATCAATACTGCTACTTGTCGCGGTCCGGTTGCCTGTTAGTATGTTCTCAAGTATACTCGAGCTAGGTGGGCTGAATCGCATGTACACTTGCGGTGGTGGCGATGAAGTCTCGGCTTCGTAGTATGGTTTGTTTAGAGGAACAATTGTGTGCGGCTCTTGGCTGCCCTCAAGTACGATCACAGTACTGGTGGCTGTCGATGTTGTTGTCGTCACCCTTTTGACGAGCTCTTCATCCATTGGTGCGGTCGTCAGAGTGGTGAGAACCATCTCTTCATCGGCTGAAGTTGTGGTCACACCAGTGGCAGCGCCATCCTTGTCGATTTCAGTCTTAATGCATTTGTTATTTTTGAACTCATACTTGAGGGGCAACTTCACCTTGAACTTGCGGTACTCGTTCTTATCACAATCGTTGAGTTTTTGTGTGATTACAGTCTCTTTGGGTTCGATGGCTTTCTTCGAGCAGTCCAACACGTAGTTGTGCTCACTCTCCTCGCTGTCGCTTGAATCCTCGGGCGGCGTCAGACCGTCCTCATGATATTCATTGCTGTGGTAGCCCTCGTCTGATCGTACCGATCGTACCGAACCATCGTTGGGGGTCAGTTGGTGTTCGTATTGGGCGTCCCCTTTGTGCGAGATCGGCGAGTGGGCCTCTTTGTCCTTTCCACTGCCGCAGTCGCTCACTGAGGGCGAACGATCACGCACAATCACCTGGATGCGGTTCTGATCAGGCTCGGGTTTTAAATGCAAGACGCTTTGATGGCTGTTTGTGTGGTTCGTGAGGCGGAGATGTGGTTGCTGCTGTTGCTGTTGTTGTTGCAAATGCTGCTGATGATGGTGCTGCTGTGGGTGAGGGTGATGCGCGCTCGTCGCTGTTGACGTGATCGGTGGTGACGGACTGGGCGTCAAGGAATTCCTTCGAGGTGGAATGTGCAAACCCATGACATAGGTAATGTGGTTGTATGCCACTTCGGGTGGAATTTCTGGTGCTTGCATGCAGGCGTAGTTTTTCTTAATCGCTGATGTCGACTCATCGGTGTCCTCCTCTTTGCCCTGACATATGCTATAGGTGGTTCGTTCTGGATCAACGTCGTAGCCCAGCCGTTTAGCAAAATCCTTGCAATACCACACCATGAGCTCCTCGTTGGGCAAAATATCGCGGATGGTATAGAAATAAATGTTGTCCTGGTGCTGGCACGCCACTAAATTCATGACCGAGAGGCTATATGCAGACGCAACGTATCGCATCCAGTTTGACTGCGATCGATCTGAACCGTCTAAGTAGTAGAAATCATCGTCCTTGAAGATCTGTGGAGGGTAATTGTGGAATTTAACAAATGGGTGGGGTTTTTTCACTTGGGCTAGCAAAGCGAAGGGCTATCTAGTTTCTGTTTTTGAATGGGTAGCAAAGAAAAATAGAAATACCTTGATGTTTCCATAGGTAACATGACACTGTCCCTGCACCTTGAGTATTTACATGAAAATGAAAGACATCGGATGCGGTTTGGTTAGATTTTTTTTTGAAAAAAGCACAATTCACCAATTTTTTTTATTTATTTTTGTTATTAGAAGGATAATAGGAAAGTTGCATTAAACCAGCAGAGTGTTTTGATTACTTATGGGAAAAAGGATGTGCATTGACTTACCCGCCAAAAGTATCTTGCGGCATTCTTATCGTTGGGATAGTTTGGAGTTGGAACGCCATCGAATGGCCCGAACCTTGTGCCACGCGGTATAACACCGGTGCTCCATACTCCTTCAGTCTGTTTTTTCGAAAGAGGACAAATGTTAAAGGGTTTCCTTCGATAACTTTTCAATATCCAAAGCTTACCTTGACATTTGGCGTGGATAAAACCATCGATGGCTTCAATGTTAAACTCCTTGGCAGAGTCTTATCCGCTCTATTTGGTAAGCCCCGCTCACATTGCACATCGGGTACAATGTAAACAGCTAAACGCTCAAAGTCCTCCTCTTTCATGCGTGTCACATCGTAGTCCTGTGAGCCATCTGGTGACGGACTTCGGTTGTTGCTGGGCGGGCAGATTGTTGTAGTTGTTTGTAATTGCGCTGTGGTGTCCATTGTGTTGCGTATTACGATTTAATTTATTGTATCTGTATTGCTTTGGGGTTATATTCCTTTCATCTAATTTCTTAGCAGACACTGGTCGGATTGTGGTATAAGAGCATTAATATGAGTCCTATTTCTGCCGTCCTACGCTGCAGGACTACAATTATTTTGCAAGATTTTCTGAAAGTAAAAAGGTATCTGTTGAAATTTCTTAGCCAAACACGGTTCGATGGAGGTTATGCAATGAGTATAACTAAAAAGCACTACGCAAGTTCGGCGTTAAAAGTCAAAGGCGAAGGTAAAATCACGAGAAAAAAATACTTAATACAAAATTTCACCCTCCATTTTGTGTAGGTATGTGTTTGCTTATCTTATTTGCAAAATTTACCGCACTGTTGACACACATAATTGCATTAAACCAAGGCTGCACCGCCATGTCTTTGTAGGCAATGCTCGGATGAGAATTCACTTTTACTTTAGACTATTAATACATCATTGTAAAACAAGGTGTATTAGTTGAATCGCCACCCTACTCACTCTCCTTACAAAGACCGAACCTAAGCTGTGCTGCACTTGACACACGCACACGAAAGCGCCTCAAGGGGTTGAGGTATTTTAAACGTTTTTATTCTAAAACACTAGAATAGATATGGAAATTAATCTGCGTTTTATTTGACTGTCGTATAGAAAAGTTAAAATAGATACACGACACAAAAAAAAAATTCTTAAAATTTCCAGTTCTGGATAGAGACCCTCTTTGTAGTGGTTGCAGTGAGAGTGTATGCATTTCAATGGCGTCGTGTAGTTCAAGACTACAACTGCGAACGACGTCGACTCGGTCAGACGCCCTCAATGGAGGTCTCGTTCATGGGTTCCATTTCAATTCTATAAGCTAAAGTCCCCCGCCGCATACATACACTGTCTTCGGCGCGCGCTCGAAAAAAAAAGTTCTAGCCGCTTCCTGGCTTCAAACGTCCGGCATATTTTGTGTATTGCCGGAAAAAATTGTTTTAAAAAATTTTCCCACAAAAACTCAAATTTTTTCCAAAAGGGGTTTTAGTACATTTTTACCTTAAACTTGACTGCTATTCTCATCTTTTTCCCAGGGATTTTCAGGGCATAACTTTTTTTGAGTGGGAGAAAGGTTACACATACGCCTCCGTTTTCACTTTTATAAAAATTTTCGCACTTTGTTTTTCTACACTTTATCAAAAAATAATTGTTCCTCCAGAGAAAGAAATTTTAATAATTTTTATTTTCTGTATTTAGTCCTTCATCCAACTAATTTAACGCGCTCTAGCACTCAACCACCCTTACTGATGCATTCTGAGATGCAGCACTGTGTGATCGGTGGCACAGAGTTTTCCAACTTTGTACCGCCCCAGCGTTAGCTCATATCATTTTCAGAGAGAGCAAAGAAATATTCTCGTCGAAAAAGTAGAATAGTACACGGAGGAAAAAAACAAAACTTCCCAATACTGACATCGAATTTCCACTACTGACCCATATATACGACGCCGCAATGAGAGCACTGTGCGATGGAGGAAGAGCAGTAGAAAATCGAAAACAGTTTCAAACATTGCATGCAATTCTCCAACACATGCTCAGATTTCATAAAATTCATTTTCACTTGCAATTGCATTGGAGCTTTTGGGCTTGCAAACAAAAGTAGACGAAAAAAACAACTCAACATCCACCCCTATACGCAGGCGGATGTTATAGGGAAAAGCTCTCCAGGCGCACTCACAAACACCGGCACACAATGTGCAGAGTGCTTTGTATTTTGCAGTCAATAGACAATTGTAAAAATATTGTGCAAGGTAACACACACGGAAGACTCCTTGGAGCTTTACCCATTTTTTTTTGGTTTTGATATTTTGCAAACCGCTTCCCTTGCACTGTTCATTAGACCACGGGGGGTGGTAGTGGTGTGATGTATGTGTACTTCACGTATGTACATGGGTAGTGTTCACATTTAAAATTGAAATCGAAATTTTTTCCACTTTCACCCCCATTTGACTGTTGTCGTTGCGGGTATGTTTTCTTACGGCTGCATGCAGCTCTCGGTGTGTGAGTTCTATTTTTGTCCATTCGTGAGTTTAGACTAGACAAATGGGGTGTGTATTTAGCTAAAAAGGGGGTGCAATGATTTTCTTCTTTAACCTTAAAATCAATTTCTAATGACGGCGTCGGGATCGGTAGCTTCCGTATCTGTGCAGTGGACATGTGGCTGGCACTTTCTTCAAATATCAAAGGTGCTTGAATAGATGGTGTTTGGTCTGGCCTTGGGGTGTACATTGCTAAACTATGCAAGTCCAAGGTGATGGGTTACATGAGGGCTTAAAGAAAAGGGAAACAAACGGTAAATTACCATTTGTTGTAAGACACGAAGATTAGGTGGAATATTTGGGGGGTTGCAAAGGTTGAAAGTCTTAAGTAATTGGGGAAACACGTGGGATCGATTGGTTCATTCGAGGACTGGAGATGGCACGTGTCGTTTCACTACTATGACTTGGAGCTATAACTTCTCTTCTAAAATGCTTAGAAGGAGAAAAATCCACATGGTGTGCCACAAGATTCGGCTTTTGGTCCCTTGCTATTAAGAGGATTAAAAGAGACGATTTATTCAAAAACGAAGCTTTTGCTGCTCTTTCTTAAACGGTTTTTAAACAGGTGGAAATATGTCTTAGCAAAATGACATTTTGCTACGCTTTTCAATGTATAGAAGGCCAACGTTTTTGACGGCAAACTAAATGTGCGAGCACAAGTGTATACGGTTTAAGGTAGGAGCTGACACAGACCCCGAGCCGTTAACATGAGTTCTGAAAAACACTTTATTTAAATGGTTCCTAAAAACTCCCAAGAAAAACCAGGGTTCTTAAACAAATAAAATAGTTAACAATCAAATCTTTATGCACCGGAGATTTTTCCACTTTAAACAAATTAACAGGGGCCAAAATGCTCAATTATTTTCTTTATTATTTTTTCATATCTATTAAATGTACTAATTTTTTTTTCATATTTCCGATGCATAAAGGAATACCGACTGCGCCAATAAAATTATATAATGAGAAACCATTTCGTTCTATCTGCAATATTTCTATTCTACTTCTATTTTATCTGCAAGTAATTATAAAGAAACTTCCATCCCCTTAGAGATTCTCTCTTATTTTTTGCGAAAAAAAAAATACATTTCTCGATAAGGCTTGAGAACGCAAGCTCAGACCCTATTTAACAGCTGAGCCGCTACAGACTCAAAGTGTTGCCTTTGAAATGACCCCAATTGGCCTATTCAATTCACAAAATCACTGAATCAGGACGAAATTAGAGAAGAAAATCCTCTGTATTGTGCATGGTTAAACAGCGGCTTTGCATGTTTCAATAATTTTTCAAAATTATCCTTGCACTAGATCTTATGTGTTTCTGTACGCACTTACACACTACCGATGCGAAAATATTTTCCAACGTTCAAAATAATTTTTTATTCACTTTTTTTGCCGAGCTAAATTTCCTTTTTCCGTTAAAAAAAAACAACAGTGAAATTTAGAATCCGACTCCCGATTACATTCTAGTACGCTATACACATCTGACACCACTCTTACTTAGTGGACTATAGTTTGGTTCGTGGTCTGCATTCTGCCCCCATTTGCTGTCGGTGCAGCAGCTCACTCAAATTATAGAAATTTATTTTATTTATGAATGTGTGCAGCAAATAGTAGGAAGTGTATATAGTGAATCTTCAAGGATATTTCACTTTGAAATTATCAGCAACATGTTGTTAGGGGGAGAAAAAAATCGGTTTTTTTTTTATCAGAAATGCAACAGGGAAATAAAAATGACTGATTTCACAACCCTATGGGTGGGGTTGTGTATTGGCATTACGTAAGGGGCTGATCGTTTGTTGATGTTTATACACAAATTGCTATTATTCTATTCTTATCTAGATGTATACGTTCTTTATAGTGTGTGCTCGAGTGAATCTCTATGTTCAGTGAAAATGTCTAGGAAATGTGCATAGCCCCAAGCGCTGGCCGTTCTGATGAGCTGAACGTATTGCACGCATCACATGTCGGTTGTGTATGAGGAAGAGAACTAACTTATCGCTGAAATGGGGTGGTAGGTAGCTAGCTTATGTGGCAACAGATATAGCGTAGTTGATGATGTTTAATTAAATGCAAAATTGTGCACTTGGACTTGGCACGCATTCTATTTTGTTGCTAATTTTAGATTTACACAATTTTTGTGTTGATTGTATTTATGGATTTTTTTGCATTTGTGAAACGTATTTAAATGTCTTCCTGAATGGTGAGAGAGAGTTTTCGTTAAATAATTTGAATCGTATTCAAGGTTGGTCTATTATTAACTTATGTTGAGATAGTACAATGTAAATTTTGCCAAACTAAGCATACATCGAATCTACGGTGTTTAGCTAGCGATGCTTGTGAAATCAGTCATATGACTAGACTTTTTACCAATCAAATAAACAAAATGTTTTCATAAACGGTTATACTAGCAAAACTTAGACACGTGAAAGAGCTTTTCACTACAGCAATTCACAACAGATCGATTCCCTCCGACCGCAGTAAAACACAAGCCTTGCCTTAAAAAAGTAAAAAACTTCAGTTTTTATGTTTCTACTGCAATACAAATTTTCGCAAAGATTTTTTTTTTCGAAAGATTATTTCGAGTTTTTAACTGCGCTAATGTTGTCGACTGCGCCATACATATGTGATACCTGATACCAAAGTGTAACGAAAAATGTAACGCAATTCTTAATGTTAAGTTATATTCCCAAGACAAGAATGCAAAGGAGAATAGGAATCGAAAGGAGAATAGAAATAGCAATAGGGTATACCGCGGTCTGTTACAGACGAACTGAAGCTAGAACAAACGCACTGTTGCACTTAATCACTGCTTTTACATTAAATTTTTTCGATTCTCTCTTCGATTCTTCGGTTTTGTGACTTCTTCAAAATCTGATTATGTTGACTCTTCTTATATGAGATATTCTTATCAGATCATTTAAGTCAATCAGTTCCAACACGTTAAAGATCCTATTTAGTATTACTCGTCATCATTACTTACAATAGAAAAAAACATTTTGCACTACAAACTGAGCCTTGCCGACAGCACCAATATATCTATCGAATCAATATTAAAAAACGTATTCGTTCCTACATATAGTTCTAGATTCGAGCGGCAAGATCAATGAGCCCTTTTCTTCACTATTGAGTCTTGATGCCATTGATCATAATATTAAGGTATTTTTCAGGATTGATTATGATTATTGAATTTTCTATATGTTTTCTATACCCCTTCAAGTTCTGAAAAAATGCATTCATAAACGGGAGTTTATTCATAGTTCACTTTTAAGAAATAAGAGGAAATTGACAACAATACAGACTTGTTTTGTGGATGCGTTTTTTAACCCAAATATAAAAGATTTTTCTAAAGTTGTTATAATGTTTATTTTATGGCACAATCTCTTTCAGTTTTCAAACATGCTTAAGGTTAAGAACGGCAGGAGATTTTTCTCTTATCAAAAAGGGAAGATTATTTGAAATTTGCAAACTCAGTTGACAGAGTCGTGAATTTTAAAAGTTTGCTCAAAGAGTTTCCTTATGCATCGCGAAATGTTATTATTTTCAGTTCTCAATAGGCCACTGCAAATAATATAACAGCAAACGAAAATAAGCTTCAATGTCAAGTCTATAGTCGCAAACCAGGAACTATTCAATAAATTACCCTTAAAAAAATTATTGCATGCAATCTCTTCTCTCTTTTGTACGCATGCAACATCAAGTCTATCAAATGCCCAAGTATACGGAACAAATATTGCTCACAATAATAACATCATCTTGACCCTGAATCATTAGATATTGCGCTAAACGCAATTGCTGCACACTTGCACAATCATTTTGCACACTCATATAAACGTCAAATTGCTCCCCGACGAGCGTAAGTGAAAATAGTTCTTGATTAAATATTTACACTACTGTTGGTGAAGAAATCTAATATACGATTAATTTTTATTTTTTTCATTGTTTACGCTTGACATACAGCCAAACCGATAAAACAACTTTAGTAACTGATAAGGGGTTGTAGAATGTTTCGCATGCCTGGGGTTGGAAAAAGCGTATAGAATTTCTGAAAATCAGAACTTTACTTTTTGCTCTGTGGCAACAACTGTTTTGGCTGGTTCGTTGGGGCAAAGCTTCGCCCCGCTGATAAGCGAATGGCGATGCGACCTTGCTTTGATAATGATTTTAATGGGAAGACCCGAAGGCGAGTAGTAGAAAATAAATTGGACCTTCAAGTTACGATCTTCTGCTGAATAGGGAAATGCAATTCCACTTCCCTATTGCTGCAGTTTTGCCAACGTCGTCACTGCGGGCTCAGTCTGCTGCCATTGAGAACGCAATTCTGTTTTGTAACCGTAATCGAGTAAAAAATTAATAAAGCAAACGTCAAACGATTGCGGCCTTGAACTGATAAATGTAAGTTCAGACGGGCCTGATGAATAAGTTTCTCGTTTTTGCCTTGATTTGTGCATCGATAGAATAAGTTAGGGAAATTCTGGTTCAGACAATATTTTCTCCGTTTTGCCAATAATTGCAATATTTTGTCTGTTTGAGAATGAAAGAAGCATGGAAGCTAAGATGTTCTTTTTAGGCATTACATATAAGGATAATGTAAGAATTGGTCTTATAAGAGGACTTTGCTTCGGAAAAAGCTTGTAGGTTATTATTTCTGCTCATTGTAGTTGTGATATAAATTTTCACTTCTCAAGAGAAACAACGTCTCCTTTCACAGCTTCCCGTTAACACTAGAACGTATCAGACCAGACTTCTAAAAAAATATCCGGATTGTAAGATATTCTACTTATAAAATAGGAATAGGAAATTCTGTGTTCATAGGCCACAGTAAAATAAGTGACCCACAATTTTGGTCACTTGCCAAAAGGAGTGACCATTTGCACATGTTATTACCAGAAAATTGTCCCTATCTAAACTTCGTAAAAATTTAAGCTTAAATAAGGCATTAAGACCGATAATAATACAGGCAGTCAGCATAGATTCAACCTTAAGTCGGTAAGCATACATACGTAAGCAATACATAAACACGTATGTCCGTCCCTGTGTGTATGTGTGAAGATTTTTGGTCTTAGAGCGTGGTCTTTAGGTATTAGAGCTTTGGTCTTTAGGTAGAGAGCTGAAACTTGGCACGCGGCTTGGTTCTGCTGTTGCACTGACATGGTGTAAAAATTGGCTCCATCAACGGCCACCTCCACTGGGTTCAATGTGAGATAACCTCTATTTAAAATTTTCTTTCAAAATGCCTTTTGGTCAAGTTAGACATGGCGTAGGAACGCAAAATTTTTTGTACTGAGCAGTATTTGCCCAGGACCTTTAACAATGCAAAAATTGAACCATGCCCCCTTTTAGCATGTTAGATCCTTAAAAACCCGATTCCTCGGTAAGCTTACTCCAAATGGAAAAAAAGTTATATGAAAAATATTAAATATATTACTATTTGCAAAGTTTGCTCAAGGAAAGTTTTAAAGTTTTCCGCCCACTTATTAGGGGCGTTTCCAGAAAAAAAAATTCGAAAAAATTCAGAAAAAAAAATAATATTCGCTTTTACCATATTTTCTCATGATTCTAACGAAATTACAATTAATTGACTTTAATTTTTAGGGGGGCAAATAATTTATGAATTCGGACCAAAAAACTTGAAGATTTAGTGTTACACAGACGAACTCTTGTTTGAAACTATGGAACTCGTGTTGGAACGAATAATGTATTTTCGACTAAACTATTCAGTCAAATAACCTATTATTAAGTCCTTAAAAGCTATTAACATAGTTCGGAGGAACGATTCTCCGCAATCTTTTATATACCGTATTCCATAGGAATGGAGAATATTAAGTATGATACAGGCGGGATATATAATAACGAAGACCTTTAGGGCATATGATCGAGACCGAATTCTGGGTTGAACGAGTCATGTCCCACCTTCCGTCCGTCCGTCCGTCCGTCTGTATGTCACAAAATTTTAGGCCTTAAATATTGAGCTAGAAAGCATAAATTAAATACGTAGGCTCTCTATCATCCGAAGTAATACAAGTGGTAAAATTTTTCGAATCCGCCCACAGGCACGCCCAAGAGTAAACCTTCAAATGCAATTTATTCAATATTTTTGTTCCAAATGGCAAAATTTTTACTTAATATATTATGTAGAAAATACTTTTTTTCTATATGTGGTTTATACAAAGTTTTGGGCCACGCCCACATTTAGAGACAGAATTCAAGAAAATTCTATGAATTTCCAGGAAAACATGGATTTCGAATGCTTTTTAGCTTTACTAAGGAAAGAGTATGAAAGAAAATTCGGCTCATACAGCATACCGGACATTTTGATATATTTCGGTCATACAAAGTTTTTGGCCACGCCCATCTTTAGAGGTCAATTTCACAAAATTATTGAATTTGAACAAAAAATTACAATTTTTTATATTTATAATATATAAATTTATATTTTCTATGCTAATATTGATTTTGTCTAAGGAGGTTGGACATGCCACGCCCCTTTAAGAAAAAGTTAAACAAAAACTTATAAGGAATACATTTTTTTCAATTTAAAATGATGCATGTTTGGTAACGGGACGGGGATGGAAAACAAGAAAATATACGAATGGAAGGGAAATAGGAATGGAAAGGAGAATAGAAATGGAAGGGAGAATAAGAATAGGGTATACCTAACGCGGTATACCTATGCCTTTAGGGTATACCTAGGGCATACCTAGTATCTTAGGGTATACCTATACCTTTTAAATAGTTATATAATAATGTAAATTTTGTATATAGTTATAACGGCATTGTATTTCGATTTAAACGACATCTCATGGTCTTGTAGCCCTGATGTCTTAAATGTAGGTAGCTTATAAATTTACTTTGTAAACTATTCTTAATAAATAAATAAATAAATAAATAAATAAATGTTTACCCAGCAGCAAACATTCAAAACAATCACAACATCGCTAACTATAGTACCAGTATAGTACCTAATCTACAGACTTTGTTTTAAGTTTTTTGTGATATATATTTTCCACAAACGAATCAACAGTGACTTTATTTAGGGAAACACTTCAATTTTAAAGTAAATATTAATTTTATTTGTTCAACTTTATTTCCCTAATAAGGATAATTCTGTCACAAAGTTTTAGAAATTGCGATAATTACCAGCCTAATTGAAAAAAAAATATCCTGGAGATTTTAGGAAAAATAAAAAACATTTCTCATGAATGCTACCCCTTTGGTAAATTTATTATTTAGATTGTGATCCTGTTTAGTATTGATTCTTTCAAAGAGAGATTCAAAATAAGGATATGAAAATTCACTGTTTTCATTTTCAACGCATCTAAGAGAAAGCAATTAATTGAATTACAATAATTGGCATAAACACAGTCATTAATTTTCTATTTATAAAAAGTCTTACAGCTTTCAATTTAACGCAAAACAAGTTCATTTTATTTGGCGCTCTTTGTGCATCCTAGAAAAATTATTTTAGTATAAAAAAAAATACACACAAATATTACGGAATTTTTAAACATAATTGCAAGCTTTTAAGTAAAAATTGTACTAAAATTCCCACTGAAAACGCTTCCCAAATGGATGAATAATTTTCGTTGGAGGTTGTCTAATGTCTACGTCCAATTGTATGCAACCCTCACAAGTTGCAAAAAATGGGAGGAAAAAAAAGTAGTAAATAGAAAAAAAAGATGATAACGACCAGTCAAGGCCAATTCACTCACCCGTTGATATTCACCCCCCATCTTCCCCAACACACACATAAACACTCTTTAGTATGTACAGTCTTAGCAGTAGGTACTGCATCAGATAAAACTTTTCTCCTGCAAGTATATGCAGTTTGGTGAGCTTTATTTTAGTTTGGATATAATATTTGTACGGCTAGTAATCCAAGGGAAGGGAGGTATGAAAACGAAACACCCACATTCAGCGAGAAACTATCACCCTTGGGGCATGAGGCGCAAACACTATAATACTCTGCACATGCACTTTAAAGTACTGAAAAGCTCTGACACGCGTGCAAAAAGACTTGCTTAAAAAGTAATGCAAAACTTGCATTTTTGCTGGGAAGTCTAGGTATGGTGAGGGTTGCTTAGAATTTCGATCACTTAATTTTTGAACGCAATATGTGGGGGCATGTGACGCATAATTTATTAGATTTTACGAGTAGGCAGAGACACAGCAGCGAGATGCGTCAATGCAATTAAAAAAATTATTATTGGAAATGCTTTTTTAAATACAAAAACTCGACGGCACATCTGTTTCTAGTTATAAGTTACAGTTTAAATCAAGAAAATTGTCGTTTCCTTGAAATCTTAAAATCTTGACTAGTCTAGACTAGTTTAATTGTTGAAGTTATGGCTTGCTGGGATGTTACACTTTTTAAAACCTCAGGTTATAAATAAATAGAGTGGCGCAACAGCTCGAGGTGAACCAGGACCAACTTCTCAACAATGTATGCTGGTGTGTTAATTTCTTTACATACAAGCTTCTTTACAAACCTCAGGTTACTGATGTGAAATAAACGAAATTCAATCTCCGGAAAATCTATTCGACTCCAACATTCTTCCTGGCCAAGGAAGCACAGACCCCAAACCTTTTCCAGGACTTACTGACGGAAGTATGGGGTCTGTGCTTCCTTGGCCCGGAAGAATGTTCGAGCCAAACAGATTTTTCGGAGATTGGAAAAAGTATGCCAGGACTTACAGCTGGAAGTATCAAGAATGGGGTCTGTGCTTCCTTGGGAGGAAGAATTTTCGAGTCAAACAAATTTTCCGGAATGAAACAAATGAATCTCGTTAATTTTGCAAAAGAAGCAAATGAGAATACACTAATAAAAGGTATGTAATAATAAAAGGTATGTTGGGTCCTACAGTCGTACGAAAATTAATTGGTCGAAATACTATTACTATTATTTTTTTATACCTCAGGGTTTTTTGGGAAGAAAACCATAATGCCCTGTTGCACGTCTCCATCAATTTTGGTGTCATGTTAAACACAGTTGAATAGAGTCATGTTTCTTCATAAAAACAATGTTTTGTGGCATGTTAGTTTTTTTCCAGCTTAACACTACAACCATTTCTTAAATTGAAGGAATCAGTGCCTTTTATAAGGGATCATTTGATTTGCAGTAATTATCTCCTCTGACGTGATGACACTTATAGAAATCTGAGATCACATGGTCATCGCTTAGAGCCTTAAAACTTGAGCGAAATTCATGACTAATCAAAGAAAATTTGCATAAACCTGCCATCAATCATTATCGAAGCGAAACCGACTATAAAATTTCATTTCATTATTATTGTTCTCGTAGTTTTGCTATTTTGTTATTGTTTCTGTGTTGCCTAGTAAAATTAAAAACGGCAGTAAAAATATCGCTTTCGCTTTATACAGCTGGAATATTTTTCAGTGGCGACCTTGAGGCTATTTCCTCACCCCATCTTCGCTGCCTTAGTGTTATCCAAAGCCCCCCAGAGGAAAGGGGTGTCATGAAAGTTGCACACGACGTGGAAAAAGTAGAAAAAAAACTTAACATGTATTAAAATCGAAACCACCGGTCAGCGGTAAGGGTGGGATGTAACAACTCGTGCATCATGGAAGCGAGCAAAAAGTTTCATATAACACAATGCACGAGACAGATGCTTAATTTGCATCGGCATATGGAAGCTCATAGATGGGGATGTGGAATGGGGGTAGTGGGTTGTTACATGGCTGCCTAACAATAGAAAATAACGTGACAATTGAAATATGATCAAACGAAATATAGACACATCCACATGCTTCTATCTCGCATCATAAATTATTATTATTATTTCTATTAATCGACGTTCTTGTAGCCTCAGAGCGTGGGCTTAAACTAATGTTTTCTGATAATCATTTCTACCCACCCCCGCAGCTGTGTATGTATATGTGAGTGCACAAACTGCATACTGTGAGGGGATGGAGACATACACGGTCGAGTGGGTTCCGTTGCACTTTAACCTTGAATATGGAGGCGCATGTCTAAGAGCAAAAATGTAGCAGGTGCCAGTGTATGCGTTTAAGGTTGCAGAGAGCCGAATTGTATTCGTGTGCGGAAGTTTCCCTTTTGGAATGGGCGAAGGTGAGGGTTGCAAATTCTACAATTGAAAAAAAAAATTTTTGAAGGAGAAAAGGAAAAAGCTCTGTAGTTGTGTGTGTGTCTACCACCTCATCCACTTAGTGCGGTTGCATTGTTTTAGAAAAGTACGGGAACGGGGCGGTGAGAATTTTCTCTTTCTGCGGCGCACTAATGCGCTTTCATCATTACTTTCGCTTGTGATGGCTGAAACATCAAGGCAAGTGGACGCAAAGACAAAGTATTCTTAGAATAGGGGATGTGCTCAGAGCAGCAGCATGGGGTTATTTGGGGTCAGTCGCAATGAACTGGGCGAGAAAGGGTTTTGATATTCTATTCAGGGATATTGGCTTAAAGCTTTTTCAAATTCTAAAGTTTCTACGTTATTCTAAAAATATACAATATTGTAAAAAAGGTACATTTTGTGCTTTTCCTCCACTTTCTTGTTTTTAAAAAAATTATCTTGGGCTAGAGCACCGCGTCAACAACATTTACTCCCGTTGCAAGTAGACCACTTACGGGCGCTGCAACATTTAATTGTATCTTCAAATTAGTAAAAAATTTCTTTCTAGGACTCCTATGAAACCAAAAAGTTTTATGAAAAATTGAAAAAAAGAAAAATTAAAATATTAACAGATCTATGCAATGAATAACCCCATTATTTCGACAAGGCATCATAAGTTTTTACCGAGTAAAAAATAGGTTTTTTTAATGGCTAATTGACTTTGACTGATAGCCTCTCGTTAGATAAGTTTTCGAATTGAACAACTTGTAGGAAAACCCTAAACTAATCAAAATGATTATTAAAACAACGTTAATGTAAACAAAACAAGCCGACTACGTGATAGGGAATAAATTACATTTTAGCACTTAGGTTGCTTGAGGACAGGCATTCACGAACTTGTATAGTGAAAGTCATTTCACTTTATTTAAGTTTTACTTTTCAAATATTATTATCAGACACTTAAGTGTTTTTCGTTTGCTAAGGGTTATCTGGCCTTAAAAAAAAAACACTGCTGATAATTTTGCATTTCTAGGAAATGCACTTTTCAAGGCCAATAACTTATCAGTTAGTTTTTTTTTGTAGTACAGAAAAGCTTTTTTATATTTCAATGTACGGAAGAATGTAAGCTTTCTGTTTTGGAAAACAGTATTTAGTGTGTTTTGTATTTTTTTGGGAAAGCTTGTATGTTAAGTATATTGAGAGTGCAGTCAATTAAAAAGCTTTGCCTTCTACACATACGGATAGATTGTGATATGAAAATATAGATGGGTTCATTGCGCTATGATTTTAAATAATTTAATTTTTTTTGTTTTTAACTTCTTCATTTAAGTGTTAATGATTGCAATACCTTCGTTTTTTCCAGGAGTCATTTGGACAAAAATATTGTGTATGTGTCGGCAATTATTGCACTCATTTTTAAATTGGTTGGGTTCTTCTTTAATCCTATTTTATGTGTTTTATAAAAGGAATACTTAGTTAGGCAATTTTTGCTTCAGAAATCGTTTTTATGCCTTGAGTAGAAAACGCCGTCAACCCTCCTAATTGCTCTAGGTTCAACAATTTTCAAGCAAGCACCATATTGATTTTTTTTTCGTTTTCCTCCCCATTAGTTTTTACAAATTTGATATTTTTTATGTTGAAATCTATAATCAAAAATCGTGAGCACTTCCAGAGAAAATTGAGATTCTATGTTTCAAAAGCTATTTTACGATTTAGCCATCCGTAAATTTGGACGAAATTTTTGATATCAAGAAAATTTTGACATCGAGATCCTGCTTGATACTAGAGTTTTGTTTTTTCTGTGAATCTTTCTCCTAAAATATTTTTAAAATGCCGAGCATTAATCTGAGGGTAAGAATTCTTGAACCAAAGAATTCAAGCCAAAATAAAATTTAATTTTAAGCTCTTATCTTTTAAAACGTGGAGAATTCCGAAAACCAAAATCCCGAAAATCCAGCAATTTTCAGTTTTTGAAAATCTAAATCCAATTTCACGTTATTTTCAGGAGGGCCCGCCAAAAAATTTGTTTTAAAAACCATTTAAAAAGGTGAATGATGTTTTCTTTCTGGGTGAAAAATAAAATACAAACGATTCGGCACACAATATTGTCAGAAAAGTCCAAAACCCAGATGATTTAACCTGACTAAGGCATCTAAGTACCTACTAGGCAAGCCAATCTGTACATTTAAGCTCAAGACCTAAGCAATTAATATGAAGTTTGTCCCTATTTGTACTTTTTTGAAGGTAATAAATTCTGTACACGCCTTTAAATAAAATTTTTAAAAGTATCAGTATTGAGACCAGGACAACGTTATGATTGCATCTTTAAATAGGATTGCTGCAATGGGCTGATCAATTTGTTTTGATGCCTTATACAAAAAAGAATCTAACATTATTCACCGAACACTTAATTGGCTTTTAACATCATCCGCAGGGGTATGTTATCTTAATATTGGCTTTAAATTATTTACAAATAAAGTTAATATGAAAAATATAACAATTTGGCAAATTACATTTTGTTCTTTTTGCACACATGGAAATAATAAAAAACTATTTCCTTACATTTGGATTTTTTAGAGCTGGTTTTAAATTAATTTTGTTATCATAGAAAAATCAAGAAAAAACAGAAAAATAAATAAAGAAAAATTACTAAATAAATTAATGAACGACACCATTGTTTTTAAAAAGTATTCCCTGAGGATGATCGAAACGTTGTGTGAACAAAAACGTTTTTCTCCTTACGCTTAAAAAAATGTATGGAAGCTTTAATTGGCAAAGTCTGCAGCTTAAATTTGAGCCCAACATTCTACTCACACTTTCCCAGCTCACAGAATTTAAAAGCCATTTTGATTATGAATTATTAAGCTATTTTTGGTCTGGGATTGGAACTAGGATTGATTAGTTTTTTCGACACCTAGACATTTTCATACCGAATCTAAAATTGTTTTAAAATAAGATCTGGAGTGTAAATATATCTTAAGATCGTCTTTGTTTAATACCCTTACTACTGCTTCTGAGTGCAACGAGCTTGCTTCTTACTTATAGGAGAAACGACTTATGCACCTACTTTAAAAACGATCAAAATAAATGAGCTCCCGTATCCTTATGCAGAGGACTTATTAGCTAAACCTTCGTGAAAACTGTAAAAACCTTGTGTTTCATCTTGTTGAGCAAATGAATACCCCATAAAGTAAAGGTGAAGTAACAAACCAAACCCTACTCACCATCGTGCAATAAAACAGTCAACACCACAACCCCCCACGAATCCTTAACACTTTGATTCATTCATGCAATCACCAATTCATTCATTTTAACTTTGCTGCAAAAAAAAAAAAAATACCTACGCCCGTTTATGCAATCACAAATTAATTGCAAAGCATAAATCACAGAAGCGCTGCCAACAGCGCGTCGCGTCTACCCAAACCCCTCGAAGCTAGACACAATGGCAAACATTTTGGGGTAGGCCATGATATGGTGAAGTTATTGGCCTAAAGAAGCAACAACAAGCGATGGCTACGACTACTACTACGATGACGACAGCGGCGGCGGCGGCGGTGGCGACGATAGCAGAGCCTCGTTCACCGGCCATTGAACTCTTGGGTCGGCTCGATAACTAACTGACTGGCTGACTGATTGTCTGGCACTCACACTAGCTCATAGCCCAAAAGGTCCTCAATATAGTCTGCCAGTAAAACTCCTATCATTCTTCCTCTGGTGGCGAATCTGTATGTGGTGGTTCGTTCGTACAATGTCCCTGCTACAGCTGAGTTTTGTTGGTGCTGTGCCTACTTCCCCGATGCTACGCCTCAGACAGGGCTTGCCAGGAGCACGAATGCGAAACGTCGTCGGTCGGTCGTAGCCTCTATCGTCGCGGGTCGTTCACAGAAGGGCAAAGCCCTCTTGCAGAACAAGAGAAATTTCACTTTTCATTTTTTGTACGTTCACCAGTGCCCCCACAATGAATCCTTACACAGAATATCCATTCCCCCCGGCTCGATGCTGCAAGTGTGTCTGTGTCTGGTGTGCAAAACATAGGGTGGTTTGCTGATGGTAGTGGTGCCTCTTCGGAGCCGAGGTTAACGAACTCTGCACCCAACAAGGATGTGTACACAAATTGAACGATGGGCGAGCGCACGCATGATAATTCTAGAATTTTACTTTTAAACTATTTTTTATGCTGCAAAAACACCAACCATATTTGTTTCCCTTTTCGGTAAAAACACTGCTTAGGACGTGGTTCGAGTTCACTTTAAACGCGATTTGAAAAAACTCACACTAGCGAAAATATTGCGAAAGTACGAGAGATATTTGTTCACTAGTTTTTTTCTTAACAACTTCATATTTTATGAGTTTAAAAATAATTGCATTAAGTCTAACGGTTAAAAGTTGGTTTTCAGTCTTTTCGTTCTCAAGTACACAGAGTGATGTAAAAAAAAATAATAAATAATTTTTATTTAAAATTTAGAAACTACAGCAAAATAGGAAGCACAGTCGACGCCATGACCTGCCTTACACGATACCATCCCGGGATAGGACTAAAACCTATAAAACAGCAGACAAGGACAGGGCACAAGGAATTGCGCTGGTTATGCTGGTGCTGTTACTGCACATCGCAGCTAGAGCATAGGGTACACACAGTTCATATCGCAGTGGTGTTGGTACGGCAACAACGACGTCAAAATGCACATACAGCTAGCCTAGAGCTTTTCGAATTTTGTGTGTCTGCAAGGATTTTTCTGGGGTTTTTTGTTGTTGGGATGATATGTTTTGCACTTCGAGTCCTTGTACTACGTACAGAGAATCCGTAAACTACTCTCTTATGTAGTGGATTCCGCATACGTCGTCGCTGGTGTGTCTACAGTGACGACGACGAGGTCAACAACCGGATAGGAAAGAATTAAAGCAACAATAACGTGAGTAAGAACAAAAAAAAAATTACAATCGAAAGCGCCATCGCAAATTTGTTCCTTTTTTGCAACGCACACAGATGCATACGTTATGTTGGCATTGTTGTTGCATGCGGGAAGAATGTAATTTTTATGCTGCCCATACAGGAGGGCGTCACGCTGGGTAGCTCTGCAAGACTGCCTCTCGCCCAGCTTGACAATGAATCGATGTATGAGTTCCTCCATAGCGTAGTGTGGGCAAGGACGATGCTGGTAGGGTTATTTTTTTGTCATACACTTGTGCAATTTTTAATACTTCATCCCTTATACAATCGCCATGACCACAGACAAGAGAAAACGAAATGTGCAAAAGTTCTTAAGCCCAATATCGCTTCTTCGTCATACCCGGGGTAAACTGAGAGAACAGGGTGCAACTAAACCCAACCACCACCGGTTGTGGTAAAAGATTTTGTTTTTATGCTCGACAAGAGAGAGAGAGAGCGCGCGAAGGATGTGATGTGGTCATGGTATCTGTGCACGTAAATCATTGTAATTGCAGAGACAGGGAGGCATATCGCAGCCGAGCTTTCGCATATCACAGCGTACAACTTGTTGGTGGGAAAGCGAACGAACGTCCTTGGGTGTGAATGACCCTACGGCTGATGGCAGTGCGATGGTTCGTTATGCTTGTGTGCACCGGGCTACGTATAGGTGCTGACTTGTGTTTAGGGGTACGTTGCACTTTTGCGATTTGGTACCTAGACGGAGGAAAGGAAGGGCTTTTCTATAATCATCATTGCGGGGGCATAGGACGTTTTGTTTGCTCATTCTGGGAGGGTGGCAGGTTACTTTTTTGCAAGACATTTACTCTCGCTTGCGCCGGCGAAGGCGACGGCAGTCAGTATTGATTTTTATGCGATTCGGTGTTGAAAAGGATTAATTAATTTGAGGAGGTATATTTAGTCTCTCTGGGGGACTTTTCTTATTTGGAGAAAAGAAATCACTTGTCTGACTGTTTCTTAAGGTGTGTACGGTGCAGACGGGAAGATGGAAGAAAAACAATAAAGGCTGGTGTTAAATCTGTGGAAAAAAAGTTTTGAATAGAGTACGTGACTGTGATTCATGTTGGCTTCAAAGATGGCAGCTTATACCTATTCGTTTAGAGATTTACAGAAAGCTGCTGATTTGATTTGTTTGTTAAGAACTCAGGATTTATAAGCATCTTTGTTATCCAGGAAATCTAGCTGAATGGGTTTTGAATGTTGACTACTTTAGTTTTATATTTGGGAAAGGAAAGGAAGCGGATGTCGGTCGATGTTATACTGGGTAGCAGAGCACGAGCATGAACAGCAGTGCATTTTAAACAAACGCTCCTTATTTACTGATCCCGAATAGAACCTTTCGAGGTGACCAAATTCTATCCACCTTCTGGGGAGGTATTTTAATAAATACCAGATAAATACCAACCCCAGATGGAAACAAAACCATTTTTTGCAAGATTTAAAATTTGCAGATTTAGAAATTTAACTCTCAAGTATGTACCAAAAATCAGACGAGTAGTCGGTTTGTACAAAAACACTATCTTAAACGTTGATAAACAGTTTGGGAACATTTTCAGATGCAAAGCAATGAACCTGCTCTGCTTTTAATAGTTAAATCCAACTAAAATCAACACGTTTTCTACTTCAAAGGCAGAACAACAAAATAAGGCTAGAAAAGTTAGGGTTAGTGCTACGAAAGAAGGCAAATAGGCATATAGGACTTCTCTTCCAACAACAGCCTTATTTTCTTACCTTTGGATAACAACATTTTGATTAACTTGTTGGGCCCTATAGATCACTTGGACTGCATGTTGTATACTCACATTTTTCTTCCTTAATAATGGGTGATTGTAAGATCTAAACTTATCTCCTGTTTAAGTTCAACATAAGGCAAGCAAAAAACACTTAAGCGCTTAGCTGTAAAGTCCTTGACAATCAAACTATGTGGATTTTGGCGTTAAAGCACAGTTGGTGTTTTTTATTTTCACCCGACGGCAGAGTAAGTAAGTCTTGCTATCTTTCTTGTTTTCTACCTTAAAGACAAATATTTGATTAAATTCCGTCCTATATATTTCAGCTACTAAAAATATTATTTTAACGAGGCTGAGATATGTAGACTATTGGCAAAAGAATTTAAACCTACTTAAAAACATGTCAGGTGGAAAAGCTTTTCATTCAGTAACCACAAGCCAGCGTAACAAAAAATTGTCATGACGATTTATTTAGGTACTCTGCCTACCACTAGTACCATCCACTACCTATGTTTAAAAGGACCTTAAAGAAAAGTTACGCAGTTATGGAGTTGTGCAAACAGTAGCGATTTTTCGGATTTTTCAATAATTTTCTTACAAATCACCATAGAAAAGTGCTGCTGCTTTTTCAAAGTTGCTAACAGCCTAGCAAGATTCGTGCAGACCCCACGGGCTGAAATTCTTTTAATGAAGAATATAACCCACCGAAGTAGGCTGAAGGTCTGCAATAGTCATAGTTCCAGATTATTTAAAAAAAGGCGATAATAAGAGAACCATTTTTTGCCAGAAATAGTCGAAGGAGTTGCATATATAATTTACTGTGTCATTTTCTAAACGAAACAGCAGATTTTTGAGAGCACAGCGAAATCACCTTTTACGTAAAAAGAATTTTGTCGTTTTCGGAATTTCGACCACAACATGAGTCACTAAATCCCAACCAACTCGGGTCAAAAATCCACAGAAGTTAAGTGTGGACTTTCGGCCCATCGGAGTGGGTTATAAGTCCACAAACTAAATTTGGTTTTTCATTATTTTTAGAACTTAGCTCAAACTTAAACCTTCATACCTTTTTTTTTCTATCCAGTTTTCCAGAGTCTTTGGCTTGTGTATTACTCAAACAGGACCATGAACACTCCCAGTTACAATGCATCGATAATTACAATAGGTCACACCCTGGTAAATGTCTTAAAATCCGATTTGAAAAAACAAACAATCATCTCAGTTTCTTGCAACTGCATAAATGCAGGAAAACGTTCCAAATCCGTATACGTTGTCCAGTCACCTTTCGGACTGTAACAATAAGCGCAATTCGTCACGTACGACGACGACTAATGTCTTATCCGTTAGGCTGTTAAGAAGAATGTATCCACCTTATTTGCCTGCGAATACGATAGCAGCATTAAACATGCAAACCACGAAGTTAACACATTTTCAGACCTTAACTGCATTCCGTTTTGAGTTCATATGAAAATCAAACGAAATGCACACGAAATTTCTTTTAGTGTAAGCTTTCGTCAAAAAAAAAGCTCCGTGCAGAGCCAACTTGCAACATTGTGTTTAACCTATCCGCTGAAAGTCAGTGGCCAAAGGTAGAGTCACTCATGCATCTCGACAACCAGCTCTGGGAACCCTGACATTCGAACTAGATTGTGTGCGGAAGTGTACTTATTGTTTTGACGATTGGTGTCGCGTCACGGTGTTCAGTGTCGCGATTACGTTTTGTTTCTTTCGATGGCGGGGCGGCCCCCATTGTTGTATGTCGCGTTGCATTCGACACTTGTTGTGTGAACAATGGACATGTGTGTGGGTACACGAGCGCCGCTTGAGTAGGTCGGTCGTTCAACTCTTTCGCTGCAGTCACTCTCTTCAGCGCACAAGGACTTGCGATGTAAAAGAGCTTTTTGCCGTTCTTTCCACGACACGATCTTGAAATTAACATTCCACTTGCATAGTATTGCGTTCGTTGTCAATTTTTTATGGCTGCATTTTTACAGTTATACATGAGCACAGCGAAAAACAACAAAAACAACTATTCGCTGAGGGTTTACCTGCCACTACACAAACAAATAACCGAAGAATATATGAACAGGCAACGTTATGCAAATAAATTTATTACACGCATGTTCGAATGCAGGTTCCTTAGTTTTTTTTATTTTTTGCCTCGTTCCCTGAATGCGAATCAAGTGCACAAAGAGAAAGAAAAAATAATAAGGACACCGCATCGACGATGACACAATAGTGGTGTGGTCGTCCGCAGTTGTGCGCGATGCTGTTGTATTTCGTGGGGATAACAGAAAAAGTAAAAAAAAGAAAAAAGGACATGCCGAGGAACCTACCAAGGGTTATTTGAGTTCACTGTCAATAATGCCGTGAGAATTATCCTGTGAATGGTATTTCGATTGAAATCAGATTACCTATGCATCATTCTAACGGAATTTGATTAATCAATATTTCATTAGATCTCGAAGTAATGCAGAGTATCTTCTGTTAAAATGGGATCCAGCTTTGTACAGAGGTTTGTACTAAGAGGCGGAATAGTAGAAAACAAGCACGCCGTAAGCAATTTCAAGACAAGTCACACAAAATGCACGACAGTAATTTTAATATCGGCAAGAGCTTGGGGATTGCATTCTTCCTGTGCCTACACGAATTTAATGAAGTTGAGTTCGATAAAGAAAAATCTTTGCCTCTGAGATTTTCTATCAACTTGACGGGCTTTCAGCATGTTAATTCAAAACTCAAATTAAGACCTCTTTTAAACTAGAGCGTCAGGGACCTCGTTTTCAGGAAAATTAATGTTGCATTTTATACCAAGATAAAATTCATCGTTATAATTGGACTTATAAATTATTTTTCATTAAGAGCTTCCTATATTTAAATATAAATAGAAGAAACTGTGACTGAGATACTGAAGGTATTTTTCATTTATTTGGAAGAGAACTCAATGGCATTACATGTGGGATATAACATAGTTGAAATGTCTACCGCGACTCTTGCACCCATGATTAACATTTAACCTAATAAATCTGGTACAACTTAAGTCCATTAGACGATACCCAAACACGACACAATTCAGCCAATATTACCTTGCTGTTGATTGTGATGTCCTGGTTAATAAGTTTAATAAGTTTAAGATTAATTTAAGGTGCCAAAGGGGCTCTACTTTGGGCTCTTATAGAACTTATTTGTCTGTCAATAGATTTTTAAAAGTATCTGTACGTAATCACACTTTCATGGTGTTCACCTTTTACTTTCATGGTGTAGTTTTGTTTTTACTTGGATAACCATTCTTATTTTGTTCTTTTTTAGTGTCAATGCTTTTGAAATAAATAACTTCGACCATGTTGACTAAGTTATGTTATGTTCTTGATGAATTTGCTAAGCATAAAACAAGGCGCGCTTTTGATTTCTTCAAATGGTTTATAAAAACAGGATGAAAAGTTACTATGTGCTTCTTGAAATATGAAATGTGACATAAGATGAAGAACGCAATGTTTTATGAAGAGCGCACATAACACCATTATAACACTTGAGGTGTTCTGCGTTACTTTTTTGAAACTTTGTGTTGTTTGTAAGACTGTATGGCTTCATGAAAAACTTTTATAAAGTTTGGCCTTTTTCTGTCAAACATGGCGCTTATTTATTCAGGGTTAACATCACTCACTTTTCTTATATGCTTGAAATATATATATATATATATAATATTGAAATATTGTATCAACAATTTTAGGCATTGACATTCTCTTCTATTGTGTGACATCTGGCAGCCCCCACGTGCTGTGTCAGAGTACAAAGTAGTACTAGGTTCCAAAAACGTCTATAGAACCTACGCTATTGAATCTAAGCCTTCAGCCACTATGGTCTTATAACTGCCTTATAACAGTGCTAGGAACATTTGTAGCACCACGTTTACGAAACTTATGGTGCCAGTTTTAGTTTTATAATTATAGTGCTGTAAACATTTCATTGGCCAATTTTATAAGTCAATAAGCTGCGCACCAGTCGAACGATAAGGAAACCTTGCAAAACCGTTAGTGCTACTGAAGAGCATTTGGAGTGTCTTATAAGTCCAATATTTGAAAATCAATGCTTAGAGTGATTCCAGAGGATGGTACTTGGGATATTTTGGTTCTCTACTTGATTCAGTTGCTATATGCTGTGAACGCCTAAAAATGATTTGCTATTTACCTACCAGTTTGGCCACTTTGCGCCGAGTTCTGGCACAAGCAAACGAGTTAAAAAAGTCAACTGGTCCCAATTTCATTGCGTTTGAGGCTTTACACGACAACATTCATTATCCGGGGCTGCGCAAGACGGTGGCTGAATTTGGAACCCTAGGACCGACTACTAATTATTTTTATCAAAACCAGTAATGTCTAAACTCCTCATAAAGAAGTTCAAAGCTGAACACGTAACAGACTAATCTTACCGGACCTAGAGCTGAGTGTGGGGCAGAAAGCATGAAAGCAGAGCCTGAGTTGGGACATCTTGAAATTTTGCTATAGGTATGCGGGGTAGGCGATTGGGTAAGAAACCCATGGCGTAACCCATGCTTTCGTGTTACACCAGTGTCAACACAATGCACATTAAATGGCTTTGTCATGGCAGAAAGTTTTAATGCAGAAAACTTCGTTAAATTAAATTATATCATATACAAAGTTGAAAAGACCTTGACATAACGCTGATTGAATCAGACTCAGATTCTGAATGGTAGGCTTCAGCCTAAGTGCCTATTGCTCACCATATTCAAAGAAGAGTGAATCGTGCTGATCATATGGATTTGCCTTTAGTTCAATTGACGAATTTTAAAATTACATTCAAATTTATCTAAATATGGAAACGCAAAATCTGTTAAAAAAAAAAAAAAAACTATAAACTTGTTGACAGTGGAATGGCAGTTTTTGCGAAATTGTTTACTTAACATCAGGTTTAAAAAAAAATTGCTGTAACACGTCTCACAGGAGTGCTATATCACTTTCTCTCGTCGTGATATAGCAGAAAAAAAATCCCACATATATAACCAGATTATAAGATGATCTTAAGCGAAATAAAAACAACAACAACGCTATAAATAACACGTCCTCTCATCCAGTAGAATAAAAACCTTAAATAACCAATCCATCAATTTCATCACCACTATGGCTGCTCCAACCAGCAGTTACCACCGAATTAATAAACACACTCGACGATGAGTTCATTGCTACAGTTCAAGGTTAAGAAGCAATTGAAGAGCTCGCAAAATAAAGGGTAAAAGAAGACGATGATGGTACCTGTTGTGCATACACATATACACACAAACACGGTCACCACTCCCTTCATTAGTGGCCACCATTTTTCGGATAAAAGAGGTCACCGAACTGTTGCGTCCACTAAGAAGGTAACCAAAAATTAATTGTCCATGTTCAGGGTTAAGGGCAAATGAAGAAATTAAAAAACATGTCCACTCTTCTTGGTAGATAGCTCTATGACAGATGAGCTGCAGATTGGTGTAGATTCTTTATTCGTCATGAGTGTGAGACATAAATCCCTTTCGATGATAAAACTGGATCGGGAGGTGGCGCAAAAGTGGAAGTCAGCCCGAAACGAGAACCAGAAAACAAGAGTGAAACAGACAGTTTATAATCCACAAGACAAAACATAGGGCGAGAACAATCAAACGCGCGCGCGCGCACATTCTACAGTTGAACGCCCTTTTCACGGCAAGTGATTCCTTCTTGTATACAACCATGCTTTTGCTTGTTCTTATTCAGAGAGCAAGAGCCTTTTTAGAACTGGTTTCCCTTCATTCCAACTACGCGCTTCACAAGCCAGCCTCATCTCTCTAACAGCCATCAAAGTGCTGCTGCTTGGCTAACTGCTGCTGTTTTGTCTTAAGCCTCTGAGCCCGGCTTTGGAGATGGCTTCTTCTTTGCGGCGACGACGAGCGACGCGCAGATTGGTTGCGAGGAAATTCAAACGAAAATGAAACCATTTCACAGGAAAGGCCAATGCACTTTGAGGGCATGCGGTAGGAAGATGGGAAGGGCCGTGCATACCCTGTGCCCACAGGATTGCTGTTCGTCGAGAGTAAAGAGACGTTCATTGAACCAGGCGTCCGGCGTTTGCGTCTGTGTGTGCGCGTGTTTGGATTTTCTAGTCCAGCAACCTCTTTAAGTGGTCAATGAATTCTTCCTTACCATCCTTGAAAGAGGAACACAAACACACACACGAAAGCACTTGAATGAAGAAGAGTGCAAGTGAATTCAATACACATGTGCAACAGGCTGACAATTATGATCACTTCTTTCTGGAGGGGTTCTTCCCTTTCTAATGCCCCCAGTTCTGCCATCTCTATATGGAACTGGTATAGTTTTAATTTGTTTGCCATCCTCCAAGAGGCAAATGACCATAGACAAATTGTGGACACAAAACGAAGAAGAGGCGCTTTTTTTTTGTGGCGCAAAAAAGAATGAAAAGGCCAACAGCTCCATGCCGGAGCAAATTAAAGAATAGAAGCCAATGATGATGGCAATGAAACCCACTCGTCGTTTGGTAAAGTTCTTTGGTGTTTGTCTTCGGATACATTGACCTTTGCGAAGACACAACGAGAGCGGCAAGGGCAGTGAACAGCAGGCGACTGTGATAGAACAACACGATTGTGGTGATTATGATGATGTTGATGTCTTACAAAATGTGCTATTTAGCCGCATATACTTGTACACTTTTAGCTGGATGAAGTGACGATCTAGAGGATGGTATACCTATTTCAGGAGGAGATTTTTTCTGATTCGCACGATTCTCTTGACCGAAGCGTGTTGCGCGGTGTTAGTGTTTGGCAGTTAGCACGCGAATAAGGGTATATGAGATAATTTTCATTTTCATTTCAAGGTGTTTTCTGATCGGGGAATAGAAGCAGCAACATCGAAGCAGTTGAATGTGCTGCTTTTATAGATACGTCTAATAGACGTTTATTGCCATCAAAGTGATGGTCAACAACCTCGAGCTGGCTCATGGCGTGGTCTGCGTTTCCTCCCTGGGGAGGTGTGAATTAATAGTTGGGAATTTTATTTACGGCAATGGCTGCTGTATAAGTTTTTCGGTTTTCAATAGTGCGCAGTATCTGGTATATGCGTTGTAGGTTTATTTGTGACTTTGATTTTTGTGCGGTATAATATAAGAGGGATATGAAAAGTCATATTTTATAAAATCACATGCAGGAGACATGTTGCCTAATATTTGAGTGGCTTTGTAAAGCCATGCTGGATATAATATGTACTTCTTCTTACGAAAAAAAACTTAAAAGTTGTGTTTTCTACAGTGTTTCTTAATAGAAGGTTTTTGGTCATCTTGGGAAGACTTGCGTTGAATTTGTGTATATTTATAGAGAGCTCTTCATCGACAGTCTTCATTGGATCACAAATCTGCCGAAGAAAATCAGACAGCAGAACAGCAAAACGACTGAAAAAATTTAAGAAGTTCGCTTGTCAACTCTTTTGTTTATATCGCAACTTTTTTGTTTGTTGGCTGTGAGTACTTTTTAGTTGATAGTTAGAAATTTGATTGAATTTGAATATTAAATTGAAGTCCTGTTCAATACTGTCATTATTTTTTGTCGAGTTTCCTTAAAAGGAATAAAAAAAAAGGAAACCGAAAAAGGTATAAAATTCTAGCCGATAAAATTGCTAGAAGCGCTTGATAAACAGAACTTGCAATGCGAAAAGGATGAAACGAAAAATTAAGATACATGCGAAGAAGGTGCACATGGTTTTTGTTATCTATTCAGTACTTGAAGCTACTGTACTGATCGATAGTTGTTACTGGCATATTAAAACGCGAGGAAGTTTCGAAAAATGCCCATCATTGAGTTTTATTGTGGGAATTTATGTTTTTCAATAATAAGTCAAAGTCAGAAGCCCACGTAATATGTTTGCTAAATAGTTACGGAAGCATCGTGGCTATTATGGTTCATTCTATGAATTTCCTTTTATTCGTTGACAAGTATTTTTATGGCTTTCTTATGTATGATCTTTATTACCGCATCTTTAAATTTGGCGAATTGTTAACTTAAATGCAATCATAAAAATATTATTGGAATGCATTCGAGATAAGCAGATATGTATGCGTTACTGTCCTCCCCAGAAGTGTGCTTACTAAACGGGATGTTTCTCAAAATTGTGAATCTGTCATCTGAGAGAAGACTCGTTCTCTTTTACGCTCCCCACCTCAATCAGGATATGACAAATCCTTCAAGAGCAAACTTTGTTCCGAAATCTTTTCAAAGCTCCTTTCAAAAAATTGTAAGTCTGCTGGTATGTGAACAATACAGCACACACATCTTACATGGTTCGTGAAGTTGACCCTGGTAGCCTCGATCTGTTGTGTCTTTTTGTGCAGAGTACGAAGTGCATACGATCTTCATGACTGCGTTACTTCCGGCTGTGGTCTCTACTGACGAAGATTATTTGCAGTGATTAAAATATGTTGGTGACATCTTTTGAGAATAAAGGACGCCTTTTAGCTCAAAAAAACTAGCTAGAGATCAAGTTGAAAGTTAAAGGGCCATGAAAAAAACCAGCGGTAAGAACATGCATTTATAGATGCGTTCAAGTTAATATTAAATGCACCTATTAGGTACATTTGGTACATGAGAAAGTGGATGAACTAGCGGGAAAAGGCTCAGAATCCTAATGTTTTCCTAATTTAATTTTCCTAATTCACAGAATTCCTATTGTTTTTTGATTAAAGGGGTTAAGTTAATGAGAAGCTTTGTGCTTAAATCCAGTGAGCTATTGTTGTCTTTATGTGGGTTGAAGAGTTTTGACAAAAGTTGGGTAAATTCCACTAGAAGAGTTATATCACACCGACAGAATTTTGGAACAGAATTGGGAAAATTAGGAGCACTAAAAGTCTCATTTAGGTGTTTTGAAAAAGTTTTCTGTAATGCTTAGAAGTACTCGAATACTAAAAAGTTTTCAAACGTAATACTTTAACCTTATCTTAAAGTATAAGGTTGGTTTGGTTTTAAGCC
The DNA here is from genome assembly GCA_947623515.1 of Neoascia interrupta. NCBI lineage: Eukaryota > Metazoa > Arthropoda > Insecta > Diptera > Syrphidae > Neoascia > Neoascia interrupta. Next base: position 215,000,782 of record OX392463.1, on the reverse strand, counting down.
AAACTTGCATTCAGTGTTGGTAATAACTATGGCTTAGACGTGGGTCACTTAAAGACGTTGTATTCATTCCCTAAATAAAAAAAAATAAAGCTTAGCTTGTAAAGATTTGATTCCAGGTGTGTGTCTTTAGGGTGAGCTCTCAAAGTAAACAAAATACCTTGTCCGTGCCATTTATTGTAGTGTTCAACATCAACTGTCAACTAAAAGTTTCTTAAAAATTTCCTAATCCAACCAGGGATATGATCTAAAACTAACTGACAACATTGACAATACATAATAAGTTCGAGTTGTACAGGTTTTTAAGGCTAGATAATGAATTGATTAGAAAGGATTCTGCAATAAGTTTTTGAACCATCGAGAAGGTGTTCACCTAAACAGATCAGATTTCTTATAACAAGATGTCTGTTATAACAAGATTTCTTGTAACAGATGTCTTATAATGATTAAGGAGCCAGCTAACCACCCATTTGTGGGACAACATTATTGATATTTTTGAATATTTGATGAACAACAAATATCCTTGCATCCGCAATTTTTATGCAAGATGAAGGGTCTCAACTACGTAAAAGCTTGAAGCCATAATTATACACGGTTTTTTATCTTTTTTTTATCGGACCACTGAATAGTTTCTAAGAAACCCGAGCCAATATGAAAATATTGATCGTAGATTAATCTATCGTTTCTAATCCTTTAAAGCAAAAAAGTCTGAGGGTGGTGTCATAATAAAAACCACTCTGAACCAAAAAAAATGCTATTAACTTTTTAATTACTTTTCAGCTATAGAATTGACAAAACCAGAAATTTATGACAGCCACCTACCCAATCAAGGACAAACAGACTCCTTACCCTCGTGATGGCACTAAAGAGCGATCAGACTGGCCGTTCAAATTTAGATATTATCCCCAGATCAGTATTTCCTCCTTTTTTGTCTTTCATTAATTTAAAAGCCCAAACTTACGTAATTGCAGCAATTATGACAATTATACTTAAAAAAAAAAAAAAAAATTAATGATGAACGGCAACAATAGCATCGCACAAAAAAAATTACACAGAATATAAAAAAACAGATAATAATTATCCCATTACGTAAGGTGCTGGTGCGATTGGCGATGGTGGTGGTGTCGGCGTTGTCGACAGTCCAAACAGCCTTGATAAGCAATTCTCACGTCGTTCGTTACTCAAATCTGTCTCTCTATTAAAAAAAAGGAAGTTTCGGAGAATATCGCGCTTAAATCACCTCGTAATAATAAATATTCTTCAAACAAAAAACTAACTAAAGTCACAGTACAACGCCTGAGCAGGTTCTAATGTTTATTAGATGTCAGGCTGAAATAAATAATATAATTTAGGCTACCGCAGTGTCAATGACATCCAAATTAACGAATTGAAACTGAAATTGAAATTAACCCGATTGGATTTCGAGGTAAACAAAAACTTATTTGCAATCTCCCCTACTTTGTACAGATATAAAAAACAAACTTTGCGATTATATTCAGCCTTGATATTGAAATTGAATTGCGAATATTTCAACTGGCACCCCAGCCAGCAGATGGGATGACGAACAACAGCAAAAGAGGCAGAGAGCGAGCGAAAAAAACACACTGAGTCAGGCGCTAGAGAGAAGTCAACAAAAGTCAAAGTCAAGGACTTTTGCTAAAAGCTTTCAACACAAGTGGATATTAAAAAAATGTTTACTTATTGGTTAGGGTGGTTTGTTTGTATTGTTAAACCTCAAATGCATCGTGTTTCCCCATCTAGTGTGGGCCCTGGTTTGCACGATCTGGGTGCTTTTGCAATAATGAGGCTGTATACTGCGCACTGAGTGTTACATAACTGAAAGGGGGTGGTGGGCAGTTCATTTAAATGCATTTTCAGCTCTATGTGATATAAGGAAATTCTATCTCACTCCTGGCTGTCAGGTGTTTACGTTCGGCTTGAGCGCGATCGCAGCGGTGAACAAAAACTGTGAATATCTAATGAGCACTTGGCAAAACTGACACCCAGCAGTGGTGGATGGAATAGGAGAAAAGATGAGTAATTTGCCTGCTGTTTGTTCTAAGCTACATTGATGGCCTCCATAGAGCGCTAATTGCGATAATTTGAAAACCCCTCTGTAGAGTAGTTTTGTTTTTAATTTTATTCGTCATATTCATCATGGAGCTCTAAAATATTAAGTGCTTGACGCGACTCTGTGTGAAGTACTTCGACCAAGTTCGTACATCAACTCTTTTGTTTTGTTTTTTTAACATTTCAAATGATTGAAACTTACCATAGGCAGACATTTTCATAGGTTTTCGATCTTATTGTAATCCCTTTTCTGCTAATCCAGTCATGGTGCAGTGTGTTTTGGTATGTTAATCCTTTTCTGGTAGTCCGTGGTAATTAATGAAGTCTCCTACTTGCTCACCTTCATTTCCTTTTACACTTTGTTATCACTTAAACAATATATTCTAATTCATATTCCTTTTTGGTCTCACTTTAAAAATTCACACTATTTTGTTCACTGGGGTAGAATTCAGCAGGCACACTGTAGGGTGGTGGTGGGATGGTATTCCTCTTTTCAAGAAACTTAATCCAAAAAAAAGATAATCCTTAAACAGAGCTTAAACCGTAAAACTAGTCTTTTGCAGTCTTAAATTGTATTCTTATTTTTTCCCGCGATTGATTATAAGATCTTCATCCGAGAACGCTTCGCAAATGATTTTTTTTTGTTAATATTCCATTGGGTATGTCATAAGAAGCGAAAATGGTTAGAATTTTTATTCCGTCTATGTCGTGTTGTTGCTTACGGAAAACTGAATCACGGATGATTCTCAATTCCCAGTCCAGACTCGTCGCTATCGAGCGTATCATCAGTGAGCAGAAGAGCCAAAAGAATACCTTCTGTATGCGTGCGTGTTAACACGCACACTACGACAAGTGGTAGATAGAACCAGACATAAGAGATCGATTTGTTCCAACGCCACACATCTTTCCAGAAGAGAAATACAGGTGAGTCGCACAAATACCATCGAACGCAAAGGTTCTTATTCTAATGGATGACGGAAGCGAAAATGAAAGAGAACACCTACCTGTCCAATGGTGATTATTATACCTGTTGAATGGAGAAGAGAGTTCGCCGATTCTCTTGTAACTGGCTTCTTGAAACAAAGAATTAATGTAACCTTTTATCTTTTTGGTGTCATTTCGCTAAATAGTTATTATATTGCGAACAAGAACTCTTTTCTGTGGTAGCAAAAAGAGACTCGGTGGCAGAGAGAATTAACGGTACTTTTGCAAAGTCTCTCTACACATTTGTGAAAATTTTCAAAGTGATTCTCATAAAATATGAAAATTTGTTCACCGAGTGCTGAATGCAGTATTCCTTGGCCACCGTGTCTTCTTCATTTCTACAACTGTTAAAGAACACCATCATTTCGAAAAGAGAAATATATATACAATATTATTCGGAGGGTCAATGACATCTAGAACAGTGTCGGTTGGGCAAAGAGTTTCGGTTGGATTTTCATTGCGCGCTCACAACTCAATGGGTTGGGTTCAATGGCTTCTTGGTTAGTTCTTGTATCTGCTTTTCCGAAAAGAATAATATTTTGGATGTTTTTCAGTTTGTTGACTCTGTGCTTTCAGTTGTTTGATGGACTATAGAGGAGGAAATAATGAGCATCAGAACAAGAAATTTGAAATAGATGTGAAAGAATAAAAGTTACTAAGCCTTGGAAAAAAGAAGATGAAAGCAATTTATTACGGCGCGCTTAGTGATTTCAATGGGAATTTATTAAATTAATTGTTAGATGTGTTCGGTTGTTGCACTTGGTAAAAGAGTGTACATGTATGGTATTGTTGTCGAGAACATGCAAAATAAATGCTTTTCGTTTTTAATTTTTCGAGGAAATATTTTGACCTGCATGGATTCATGAACTCCTATTTATATTACTAAAAGTTGTCCAGGAATTTATACTTATCATTTTACTTAAGTGTTATAAACTGAATCAGAAAAAGGATTCTTCGTATGGCACTTAAAAATTTAGTAAAAATTGAAAGAGCAATAGCTGAGCTCAGATCCTAGCATAGCTTTAATAAACAAAATCATCTCGAATCGTTGTATGTTTTGCGTTTCTAATAATTTCTAAATTTCGATTAAAACGTTAGTTCGATCATCATTCCTGGTTTTTCTATTTTGCCTTATACTAAGACTCCCATCTCACTACAATTAATTACTTATTTATATTAAGAACATATATATCACTGGTCTTTATTATATTGGTTGTCTCCCAAGCATTTAATATAATTTTTGATTTTCTTTAGCACTGTCGATTAATCTACAAAGAAGATCCTCCGTTACACCAAGCTTCCTTAAGGGTTCCCTGGGCTTATAATAATCTCGTTAGAAATTTTATCAGAATACGTAGGTTTTTTTTTACTGAGTCCTAGTTTCTAAGTCCTAATTCCCTGGTAGCTTCTAAGCTTGGTTCTTGCGCCCATGTTCTACCATTTCTTAAAACATTCCTTAAGGGTGCGTTGCCCTATTTCTTAGCAAGGCTCAAGTTATGCGAATGAAAGTAGATTCATAAAGTGGTTCGTTTTGTAAAAAGATTGATTATGAAGTTCTTCAAAGGAGGAGATGTTTGTTTAATCCTGCAGCAAGCGTATACTTGTTTTGCCTACTCCGAACCACAGGAGGGTTTCTTTTCAACACTCAATTTCAGGAGGGAACCCTGAAAAGGGGGGTTTCTTTTAAACACTCAATTTCAAAACTATTACGGAGAAATATATTTTGTATTACAGTTTTTACTAATATTTTTTTTTTCTTTTTTTAATAATCTTCTTCCTCATATTTAAATGCGGTGCTATGATCTGAATTGAGGGACATCAGCCCTATATATATTCTAATTCTATAGAACCTCAATTATGCTTCAGCGTCATCGAAAATTTGGACCATCGGATGGAGGTGTGCCGCCGAGGTCGTGGCAGCTATTTGGCCGATATTTTGTTCCATAGATAATTGAACCATACCAATATTATCATAATACATAAAAAGAAATGACAACAATTTCCTAAATAATTTGTGTTTTATTCAAAATCAACATCGGCCCTTAAAATTTAACCAAGCTTTATAAAGCATTCAACAGTTATATTTTTATAAAAGTTTTTAAAAATTTCCTTTTTTGGTAGGGTAGGGTGTTTTGCAATCTGTCACAGACGGATTGAAGACTTTACATACGGACTGTTGCACTTTACCACTTGTTTTTTAAACTAAATACCTAGATTCTTGTCAACTTAATACTTAGGAGAATTTTTGGAGAACTTTTAGCAGTAAGAGAAAAGCAGATATTTACGATTATGAATTGTATGGTATCAAGCAGTAGAGTGCCTTGTTTAACGCAGAAGAGAATTAGTTCAAGAATTAATTAAATTCGTTCAGCTTACAAGATTTTATAATTTCAATAAAATAATTTAACAATGCACAGAAGCGTGAACGTTTCCTTTATTTTGTAATTATTTGCATATGCGGGAAGGAGAACCTATCCGACGACTCTTTTATTTATTTCTGACATTGAAGCCACTTCTACGTCACTTTTTTCATTACTTTTAGCAAAAGAACCTAAGAATATTAACCACAATATCTCGTGAAGACCTGAGCAAATAAAAATTCCGCTAATTTCTCCAGCGCAACCAAACACTCTCATTCTCACTACAAGGAGCATAGCCCCAAGGGATATTCCTAAAACTCCATTCTGTTGCTGCTGACAGTAAGTGTCAGTTTTACTATCAACCGCCCGCCACCGTTTAGCAACGATTTTCATTTCTTTCACAGTGCGTATACCTTCCTCCACTTCAAACTCTTTGCAGAGCTGTCAGTCAAACTGCCATTTACGTCAATCGTTCGAAAGTTATTTTGCCTAGCTCGCGCGATTTGGCCATTCAACTCACCTATATTGTGAATGACCGCCATTGGGACGTCACATCCGTGCGGCTTCCGCCTCGGCCGACACCGGAATGTCGTTAATTGGAAATAAGAAAACCACCGCGGCTGTCGGTCACATTTGTTTAACTATGACGCTTAGCTCTTAATCTAGGGAATCGAGCTGCCACTGTGACTGGTGGCCGCTGGCCTAAAGACTGCTCGGACTGTGTTCTGTTGGCGCGCATAGTCATAACTGGAAAACCATACGATTTCATTCATAAGCGAATGTGCATTGTAAAGTGCGTGGCGCATATTAACGAAGCCAATTGCACATATTCCCTTAAGGCCTAGAACGTCCATCAACGACTTCATTTACGTGACATGCGATGAGGTATTGCCTCGGCTAGACATGCATAAATTAAGTTTACCGTTGACAAAATAGAAGCCAGATCACAAATCAAAGTAAACAAGCACTTACAACCGCTTCTTTCTATGATTCGATTCATGGCTAGTAAAGTGCGGTTAATAGATAAAAGCGTTCTAGGCCGTTTGTGAATCGCCTCTGGGTCTCATCATCAACCCATTTTATGGTTTGTCGAGAAATTAACAGGTCACGATGTGTGTAGAAAACGATCGGCTTCTTGTTTGTGGATTCCTCTTGGATGTTCCCGAGCTGAAAATTCGAAATTAATTTGTTTTCTTGGGTTTTATGGGTGGACTGTATGGCCGAGAGCGGTTGCACGTGTCGCGGAGGCGGGGTTTAAGTAGTAGCAAAGCGGTTTTGTCGGTTGGGTTTTTTTTCGTTAAGTTGGTGTGCTTACTTTAATTTAATGCTATCGCATAAAACATTTAGTGGGACCACCACCAACGCATATGAATAGATACTCAAAACTTTTCTTTTTGAATAGTTTTTCTTTGCAATAACAGCAAAATGATTAAAACTGATTTTTACTTAAAAAAACATTTTTTAGTTAGGAACAAAATAAATTATAAAAAAAAAACACAACAAGTGCGGGTGTGATTGAAATTCAGCAATTTTTATACTCTTTGCAGCAGCAGTACCTAGTCACAACCAAAGGTTCAGCTATCTAGCCCAATTTCAAGGGTTTCAAAAACTGCACCTAAACAGACGGGCGTACGGACATGGCCGCAATAAATCTCTAAAAAATTTAAAAGCACTATTTAAAAAACTGTATGAAATTGAGCACTGGATTTATGTTTAACCTCCCATTCGGACAAATACACCGTTGACGTCTTATCTTTTCTAGGCTCGTCAGACCATTGTGTTACCAACCTCCTAAAATGACTAAGATGACTGTTTGGCGGTACGAGGAAGTGAATTGGGACGGCCTTGACAAGTTAAGTTTTAACTGCCATTCTGCTTTATCGACAACAATATAAACCGCTTCGCTTGCCGATATGATCACCAATGTTATTCTCCTAGGAATGAGATCTTTTATACCTTGCCGGGTTAAGAGTATCAACCCGAAGGAGAATTCGTGGGTTGACTGTAAAGAGGTGATAAATTTGAAGGAATCTTACTTGCGGTAGCGCTGGGACAAGCCCTCTTCGGTAAACCGGAATTAGTTCCAAGAAACCAGAAATGACTGCGATGCCCATATATACGCCCTGTGATTTTTGTACGACCAAAAGTTGAGGCAAACGAAGCATAACTCTTGTCAATCGTCCTGCTTTACGGTGTAGAAGCATGGAGCCTGTCAATAGCGGATGAAAACACTTGATGCTGCTTCAAGCGGAAAATTCTCCGGAAAATTTACGGCCCCATCTACAGCTGGAGGAGGAGACATAACATCGACCTGTACGGGCTTCACAGCGACACCGACCTAACCAGAAGCGTCAAAACACAACGTCTACGATGGCTGGATCCCGGAAAATCTTCGGATCCACCCTGCAGGGACGTGGCGCAGTAGAGGAGTACCGAAACTTAGGTGGCGCACGCCAACTTCGCTTGCGAATCAACTTCGCTTGGAACGGCTAGCTTGAGACAGAGCTGGCTGAAGCCCTGATCCACCCCGGACTTTAGCGCTACCTTAAGGAAGGAAGGAAAAGTTGAAGCAGAAAATACTTCATTGGCAAAGATAGTGAATACTTTTGGTCTTTCGTCAAAAATTGTGCCTCATCCTCCATCCCTACACTCGTCTGCCATGAAATTGCAGCAGTCAGCTCCCTAGACAAAGCCAATCTCCTAGCAGAGTATTTTGCTGCCAGCTCCACACCACCAGATCGCATATCGTCTCCGCCTGTACTTAAGCGCGTAGAATGCACTGTGGGACAGTAAAAAAAGTAAGCTCTTAAGGATCTCAACATTGACAAATCCGCTGGGCGATATGGAATATCCCCGAGAGGTTCTGAAGAGGTGTTCAGAAGGGGTGTTCTTCCACGCAGGCAAAATCATTGTGTAAACTTTTTCATGGGTCCTACTCTTCAGGTCTTTTCCCGTGTAGATGGGAAACAGTGTTTGTCCAGCTCGACCCTTAAAAAGGCGGTTCTTTTTCTGCGACTAGCTATCTTTTAATTGTACTTCCCTTCTTTCTAAGGTCATGGAAATGTTGTTTAATTTCCAGCTTATGAAATATCTCCAATCACGAAAACTCCTTAATGACCGGCAATATGGTTTTCGTTGCAATAGGTGCACTGGTGATCTGTTGGCTATCAGGCTAACCGGAAAGTGGAACCATTCCTTGCATCTTCTTGGTGAAAGCAAGATTGTTGCGCTTGACATTTTAAAAGTATTTGATAGAGTTTGGCACCAAGCTCGCTCTTGTCGAAAATACATGCATTTGGAATCGACGAATCTCTTATTCAATTGATGAGTAATTACCTTTAAAACCGTTCAATTAAAGTTGTTTGCGATGGCTTCAAGTCCGCTGCTCACAGAAAAAATACTGGGGTTCCCCAGGGCTCTCTTTTGTCCCCGACTCTCTTCCCGGTTTTCACAAACATTCTTTTTGTCTGCTATTACTACTCCAATTCACCCCTTTGCCGTTGGCTATATCACCTCAGTTTTTCATATTCGTTCTCAATTCCTCGCCCCTGCTCTTGGGGCGTTGAACTGGAATGTCAGCGTATGTCAAACTCATTAACGGCCAACCTCCACAGCATTGCAGCATGGGGATCTCTAAACAAATAGATGCTTAATGTTTAATGCTTCTAAAACTCAATGCTGTCTTCTGTCAGTGAAGCAAAACCGTAACACCCAGCCGTTATCCATGGATGGTACTTGCGTCGATGAAACGGAAAAACATTCCATCCTTGTTATGTATGTCACGTGTCAATGGAAGCTTAAGCTGGAATGACTACATATCTGAGACTACCAAGAACGCTGCGAAATGCCTAGGTTTCCTCAGGGTGAAAGAAATATTTTCAACCTTTTTATCTGGCTATTTTATTTAAGGTCCTAAGCTGGAATATTACTCCCGTGTCTGGGCAGGTGCCCCAAAAACTACACTGCACCTGCTGGATAGAATTCAAAAGCGGGCGTTAAAACTAATTGGTGACAGTAATATTGCGAAGTCAATTGACTCACTTGAAGACCCACGAAAGGTGTCTTGCCTGTTATCGTTATATAGCTTTTTCTACAAGTAGTTTTCCAGGGAATTAGCCAATTGCATTCCGCCCCTCAAGATTAACAACCGTAATACTCGTCAAAGATCGAACTCGTATCAGTTAATCCTCGACTCGAGTCCTCTTTCGGACGTACTGTGAAGTTCAGAGGTTCTTTTATAAGCCGTACAACTCGAATATTGAATGTCCTAACCGCGATTAGTCTTTCCTACCTATAACAATATGCAGCTGTTCAGAACAAGAGTGCACCGATACCTCTCCTCCTTTCCTTTTTATACCCCATCCCATAGGATAGGAGATTGATTCATAGTTTGTAACATAGAGAAATAATCACCGTAGACCCCCAAGACCTTAAAGGCATATGATCGAGACCGAATTGCAAGTCGAATGAGCCATGTCCGTCCCTCCGTCTGTCGTAGTTTTTAGGCCTTAAATTTTGAGCTAGGATTTTGAGACTTGATATCTGTTTTGCTTAGGTCCCGAAGCAGTACAAGTGTAAAGTTTTTTGAAATCCGCCCACTGACACGCCCACTTTATTTAATAGCGTGAAAATCAAAGTTGTCGTAGGAAGCTAAAATTTGGCATGCAGTATCCTCGCTTAAGTGTATTGTGATTGGCATTAAACAAAAAAAGGCGAAAACCGCCCCCTTGTAGGCGTGGTCATATTTAATATGCATTCTAATAAACGGCTCTTATTTGATATATTTGCTTTAAATCCAAAAAACTTTCACTATGTTCAGATATGTGCGTAAGCTATCAACTCAAATTAATTAATTTTTTCCGCGCCCACTTTTGGGGGCGTTTTTAAGTAAAAAATCAAATTTTTTATATAAAACTGTGATCAACACACTGCATCTGATAAAAAATATGATAAAAAAAATTATGTTATTGAGAAGGGGTTTTGGGGCGTGGCCCTTTTTTAAGAAAAAAGATTCTTAACTGACAAATTCTTAACACAATTATAGTTAATAGAAACTGATATTTAACAACCAAGATTTTTGACGCATTTTGGAGCTTGACAGTGGTCAATTGGGATGGTGTATCCAACGATTCGCCTTGGCGGATTGTAACCCTCCCACTAGTTTTTCTAATCCTTTCTGTTCATGAGAGATGCAACATTTAAAGGGTAGCCTAATCCCTTGTTCGCGAGTGTATTATAAGAATAAATAAAAAATTTAGAATTGCTTATCTCTCTCTGTTTGTCTAAGTCTTCTGCGTATCTGCAGTATTTTCTGCAAGTCTTCTGCACAAGTGTTGTGTCTAAATATTTAATTTTGACCAATGAAATCCTTTACTTAGTGCCAGTGACTTATCTGCCAGATAAACAAAGCGATTTTTGTACCCTTCTTTTAGAAAAATTTATATTGCTGCTCATGCCTTTTAGAATAAGCAAATCCTTTTATGATACGAACATTACATCTTTTTTAACAAAGGCATAAAAATGATAGCATCCGTCATTAGATAAAAGGAATGATTCGTAGGTACTAGTAGGTATACCTATTGGGTTAGGAGTCGATGTGTTGAGCTATACAAAACACAGCGATCATAACCAATAGTGAATATATCATGACATCAATACGCCCTTTTGATCGCACATCTGCATAAGCTGGAAGTACCTTTTTTCGATAAAAACTAAGTCACGTACAAATGTGCGAAATCTTTTCAGAGACACCTACACCAAAATGTAACTAGCACAGGTTATTAAAAGTCACCCGTTGATGCAGTTCACAATATCGTAAAAACAAATTTTTCTCTACTAAGCCTTGCTTGCGGTTCTAAAATCAATCAAAATTAATACCCCAGTGGGGTGGAATTATGGCATCTAAATAAAGGTTCAAAATTCCGCTTTGAAATATGCCTCCACCATCTAGCTAGTTCTATGATCGAATTTCGCAGTAAGATATAGACAAAAAAAAGTCTCCACAAATCGATTCAAGACTTTTCTCCTCCTCCACTGCTTTGCAGATACTTTTTTCATCCATGTATTCCACACTACTGTGGGCATGCGGAAGACCTAAACAAACCACTGTCTCACAGATAATTCCAGAAGAAGAAAAAATTCATGTTGAGTAGCAATCGCAGCGAGCTGCCGGCTGACTGGCAGCCAAGCAAACAAGACAGCCAGCTAACGAACGAGCCATCCAACCGAAAGGTTATTCGCGGATATTGAACTAGTTACCTAGTGCCGGCGGAGAGTGTAATAACCACACAGTCGAAGTCAAAGTCGCTGCCAGTGCTGAAGAGACCAATAACAACGGAAAAAGAAAAAAAAAACGTTGATTCCCCAAGACACATATCAACACAAACCAAGAAAATCACAACAGATACACGTAAGCTGGCCTGAAGCAGAGAGCATTGGCTGTGATATCTTTTTTATACCCAGGCCCACAAGCCGAGTCGCAATTTTCTTCTTTTCGATTGAAGAAAAAATCAATTTTCCCTTGTATCGGGAAAATTCGTTGCGATCAACCACTTGGGGGTAGGAAATGACTATGATTACGTGTTTCAATGGTGAATGCCATCATCACGGCATGCAACTTCGATCTTCGAAATTTTTAGGTCGACTACGTCAGGCAGAAAAATAATTCTTTCAGACAAAATTTTATTTTATTTTCAACTCTCTAAATTTTTCCCGAAGACATACCTTCCTAATGCCACAAAAAAAATATTAAGCTGAGCTCAAAGTATCGCATTCCTGGCACAACGACTGGTGCAGAATTTCAATTAGAACGATTGTGTGAGGTGGGTTGTGTGCTATTTTTTTTTGCCTCTGCACAAAGAGCACTTAAAAGTCCGATCGGAGAGGTTGAGTTAAGAAAAAAGTTCTTTGGACTACGCTATTCCAGTCTATTGTTGACCCTTATCTCAAATTGCTAACTCGGCAACAGTCTTTATTTGCAAATAATCCGTTTGTCTTGGAATGCACTCATCTCAGCAGGAAGAATTGAAAATATATGCGCAACATTTTGCCCCTATTGTGGGCTTAGCATCGAGTAAGAAGTCAAAAATTTAACTTAAACATTTTATATACATTTTGTTTTTACAAGGTTTTTGGTCACACTCACATTTGGCGGTGAAATAAAACGAAAAACTAAAGCTTTCCCGAAAATAACTCATTTTAACCCAAAGCCCAGTTTGACTTTATCACTAGTTTAACCAGGCTCAGGTCTAGATTTTGTCCAAAAAAGGTTTTTGGCCACGCCTATAATTTAGGGGTGGTTTTAAATTTTACTTACATTTTCTGTCTTTCATTGCATATTTTCAGAAGCAACTCGACAACTCAATTATTTCGCTTAACTTTTTCAATATTTGGAGCGCAATTTTAACAAGACATAAGCATACCAGTTTTTTAAAATACTGTATAAGTTGCATATTTAAAATTTTTAAAACTATTTTTTGATTAATTTTATGTGAATTTCAATATTCGAAACTAATTTGTTTTTTTTAAATACAGGGCGACAAATAACTTCTCTTTAATCTTTTATTTGTAAAAAAGAGCTTAAAAAATGGCAAATACGTTTTTGTATAGTAAACCAACTAAAATGGCTTAAGCGTATTTAAAAAAAAACATTGGTAATCAATCAGACCCGCTATAATTTTCTTATAAAGCTTAGAAATTTTTCTATGTCGGAGACTTTTTTGAAGTGATACATATTACCGTAACTGAGATAGAGGGAGGGGCACTCGTTTTTTTCTTGGCTGTTTCTGCAATTTTTAGACTTACAGTCCATAAAATGTCTCTTTAGAATCTTATTTCTAACACCGTTATCAATTCCTCTGATCTTTGTTAGTAATTTTCTTAATAATATTCGTTATAAATGCGGATTTTTGAATTTTCCTTTGAAACTATTTTAGGAAAAATTATTTGAGGAGCGGCTTTTCTGAAAATCCTTCACATGTTTTAAAATTAATCCAATGTAGCTTAATGACAATTTGTATAAAGGTTGACACCAGTATATTTTGAAAGATTCTTGAAGCTTTCTATTAATTTCTGTTTTTGATAGTTTTCAAAATTTCAAATAATTCTTGATATGTGCGATGTTTCTTCAAATTGTTTGGCCTGTATCCTAGATAGTGGTGACGACAATTTTTTTCGATTTTTTTTTTTGTGTTTTGTCGAAAATACTTTTAAACAGGAGTTCTAGAACTGTTTAACTAAAATTTAATTTAAGCCATCGCTTGGGCTATCGATCGTTCTATGTGTGTGTCTAAAATTGGTTTTTTGAATAAAGAGCTTCAAAAGAAATGACCTTGAATACGTTGCATACGGAAAGATATCTTCCATTTCTCAGTTGAAAGTTTTCAATATTGTGTTAAGATTTCATTTTACTATGAAAACTCAATATTGGTTTTGTGAATGTTTGATTTTTCTTCTTTGAAAAACACTGTTTGTCTTTTTAGTAATATTAATAATAATTAATAATTTCACACTGTAATTAAACCGATATATGCGGGAAAAAAAACAAGTGGGAAAGTGCAACAGTGCGTACGGAAACACTTTAGTCCGTCTGCGACGGATTGCAAAATACCTTATTTTACCTTAAATGGAAACTTTCACGCCTTCAAAAAGTGGGCGGGGTGCAAAAATATAACTGTAGAATGCTTAGTACTAGGTGGTTGCATATATTTTGGTATAGCTAAAACCCCGCTTTTTAAAACAATCGTTTTCTTAAAGCCACGCCCAAAAAAGTGGGCGGAGGCCTTAACTTTATATACAAAAAAGTTAGAAAATGCTAATATCTAAAAGTTGTGCCTAGATATAAGCATCTAAAACTTTAAGATATAAGCATTTTTGAAAACGAAATATTGCCAAATTGGCTTTATTTCGTTTTTCGAAATAAAAAAAACCCGAACTCAAAATTCGGTTTTATTTATTTCGTGTGGCGTTATTTCACGTCACCCTTGAAAAAAAAACCCCAACAAAACTATGCAAAAAAAAACCTAAAGTTTTTTTTTTTATAATTCACTCGCGAATTAAGGGATTGGCTACCCTTTTAATGTTGTTTCACATCCCACGAGCGGAAAGGATTAGAAGAAGAATGAAAGAATGAGAGGTACCGGTGCACTCTTGTTTTAAACAGCTGCAGATTGAATTGTGTAGGAAAGACTGATCGTGAGAGGACATTCCACATTCGCGTTGTACGGCTTAGGAAAGAACCTCTAAACTTAACTGTGCGTCCGAAAGTGGGCTCAAGGGTAAACTGATGTGCATTCGATCTATTGCGAGTATTACGGTTGAACGGGGTGGAATGCAATTGGCTATTTCGATGGAACATTGTTTGTAGAAAAAGCGATAGAACAGTGATAGGCAAGAGACATTGCGTCGATGTTCCAATGAGTCAATTGACTTCGCAATATTTCTGTCTCCAATGAGTTTTATCGCGCGTTTTTGTATTCTGTCTAGCAAGTGCAATGCTGTCTTTGGAGCACCAGCCCAGACATGGGAATTGTATTCCAACTTAGGGCAAATATATGCCTTATATAAAATAGCCAAATCACAGGGAGTGAAATATTTCTTGCATCTTTTAAGGAAACCTAGGCATTTTGCAGCGTTCTTGGCGACCTCGAATATGTGGTCATTCCAACTAAGGTTGTTATTGACACACATACCGAGAATGGAAAGCGTTTCGGTTTCATTGATGCAAGTGCCATTCATGGATAATGGCTGGGTGTTTCGGTTTTGCTTCAATGACAGAAGACAGCATTGAGTTTTAAAAAAAACCTAAAGTTAAATGCCAAAGCAAAAAAAAAAAGTTAAGGAATGTAAGAAAAACCCCCAAGTAGGGTCGTTGTCCATAAACTTTGTGTTCGAACCGTGAAAGATTAATGGGAGGTAGGCATACATAATACCCCTGCAAGCCCTGTGCCGGACTTTTTCTTAACCTTCCCTTATGTTTCATTTTAGACGTTTTGGGCGATGTTTCCTTGTGAGAAACCGTTCATTAACGGACTGTTACTTTTGCAAACACGCAGTAGCACTTACTCACTGGATTTTACTGAAGATGAGACAAGATCTGTCGCGTCGTCCCGCCTCAAATCCTCTTCTACCCGAGCCTTTGAACGCAACGGTACTCTACTTTCCTAGCCTGGTCGTAATTCTATAGTCAAACAAATTAGTTGTGTGGTAGTGATTTCCTTAGCCCTCTGGTTATTGTTGCAGAAAGAGTCAATGTACAGGTCTGGGCAGACTCTACCTCTAAGGTAGCAGATCGAAAATGTATTTGGTCATTAAGTGAGTAAGAAATTTTGACGTAGCAAAAGAATGGAGCGATATGGCGTGTGAAGCTGTTATGTCGCTTTAACTGTCCAATAAAATTTTTGCACAAATCGAGTCAGTAATAGACTCCTTGTAGGCTGCTTTACCTTAAAAACAGAAGTTTTAATATTTCAAATCTATTCTTTCTATATCCTGACCGTTTCACATATTGCAAAACTTATGGGCTCTTAAGCTAGACTATTGAGTTTGTTTCTTGTGAGTCCATTCGTCCTGAAGCTTTTGATTTGCGGAACGCCTATATTGATTTTCCCATTTGATAGAGAAAAATTGGAGTCACTGGGTGTATATACACAAAAGTGTATGTTCTTCATGTTCTAAAAAACTGCAGTGGCCATTCTGCAAAAATTGTCTTTTATAAAATTTTGCGTAGTCACAAATTAAAATGGGGCTTAATTTGAGACAATTATTAGGATTATGCACCATTTCTTGGCGTTTTAATTTTGTTTTTGCGTTTTAAATTTGGGCCTATATAGTGGGTAGAGAAAATTAGGCTGAAAATGAAGGAACACTTAAGGCTAGAAATGCATTTCAAAATATACGATTTTCATAAATATCTCGAAGAAAAAGGCTCTTACATAAATTAAAATATTTATTAAAATTTTTTTTGAAACTTAGCTCAATTTTTTTAGAGCTTGATATTTTCCTTCAAAAAAAAAAGACTTTTTGAATTTATTTTCAAAACCTGAGAGAGAGGAAAAAATCTTTTTTTTTCATACCAACTTTTTTTTATTTTAAAATTGTTTTTTAACCCCTCAGAAGGGGCTGCATAGCGAAATTCTGAGGCTTGTTCATTTTATAATAAACGATATTATCCGCCGCCTTAGTGGAATATACATAGGTATATCAAATTTAACTGCAAAATATTACAAAACACCTTTAAATCCCTTTATTTATTTTGTTAAACCAACAATAGCCAATCGAATTCTTTGAAATTGGGCCAACACATAAAGGTCACCGGAAAAAGTCAACGAACTGCCCAAAGTTCATCGCGCTCATGCAAATCTAAAATTCCGAAGACTTAACGACCTTTCCATTTACATAATAAACATAACATTCACCGGAAACCGTCGTAAGTATTTCCATCTTTTGATCAGACCCGCATCAGCGCATTAAACCTACGTTTGGAGCACAAACGAAAGACCTCCAACAGGTGACGAACTTGACTACTGAGCCTTATCCGCAGGTTTACGTTCTTTGGGCATTTTGCAATCCCAATTTGTTATGGCATTGTAGATGGGCTTATCTTACAGATTATAACGGTCGAATTGATGAATAAAAAACCGCCATCTAAGTCTTTCGTCTGCACTCAGTTCTAGAGCGGATCAATGAACTCGGCTCGCACAGTGCCACTCTATCCGTTGGATAAACTGCTTTTAATTTCTCGATCGTATTAGTTGGATCGATTCATTTCTCTTGTAAGCACTGCTTTTGATCGAGGAATGGAGCCAGTAGAAGTGAAGATGATGATGATGATGATGGCCGAGCAACATACACAACACTCATTAGGTGACGAAGAAAAACACGTCAACTTGACGAAGGTGAAATTTATTAACAATTTTTGCTTTACTTAGGAACTTTTTCTCTTTCTATTTCGTCTAGTACTTCTCGTTTTTCTATTACTGTTGCTTGTTCTTCTGCTGCTGTTTTTCTGCTATGTCTTTCTCTTCTCCATTGGTTGGAATCGAAATGGTTTCTTCGTCTTCTTGGTAGCTCCGTGTTTCTGGGTTTGCTCGCTCTTAGCCACTTCTTGGCCGTCGTCGTCATCGTCTTTGAAGCCAACTATGGCTGGTCTTACTCTATGTTGGTGTTGGCTTGATATTCGACTCCAAAATTAGGTTAGGAGCGTTGAACTCTGATACAAACGGGTAAGCGGCAATGTGTGGTAAGAACAAGAATAGAAAAGCAATTAGAACTTTTGTGCTATGTTTAGTCACAGTGTCAGTGAGGGTTGTAATCACTTTCAACTGGTCGACATTCAAATAGTTTCAAAAATCCTAAGAGAGTAGAAGTGACAAGTAATTATTAGTGGTCACAGAATATCCCTTCAACTTTGCCTGCATATATTCCTTCGGGAAATGGAAATAAAATGATTTACATCCGATTTCACTTGAAACGATCGATCGGTCATCGGCTTAGCACACATTCCCATGACTGGATTACCTCTTTAGCAATCTCTTTGCAAATTGCCAAGTGCTCTTGCGATAAAACCCATGCTCTCACTTATACCAACACTATTCAACAGGTTGCGGAAATGCTGGTATTGGTGTTGTAACACTCACACAACTACATTCGGTGGTGTAATCAAATATAAACAACACACCGCATATTCTCTTCCGGCATTCATCTTGGTAGGCATTTATCATCAATGGGTCTGGCAATAAGCGACGATGCGATACAGATGAGCCGCAGAGGTAGATACCTGAGCTGCACTTATGGACTTGAAGTGCAGCACATTGCAGTGACTCTGGCAAAGAACTTGAAACAATGGTGGACTTGATGCCCCCGGTAGTCGTGCAGCGATGCTGAACCATTTGATTGTCGGAGCTAGTGGGGGCTTTTATTGTAAATGCGCGGAGCAGTAGGCAGGCAATTTGCTTGAATAGATTGCAAGATAATTGCTTAAAGATGTTTGGTTTGTTTCGAATTTTTAGAGCTTTTGCAAAGGGGTTTTCATATTCAAGCCATATTATTTTCCTTAAAATATTTTGACTACGTTTTTAGGTAATTATTTGTGTATCGGAAACAAAGGGCCTTAGAAGCAATAGGTCGTAGGTTCTATTTCTGTCCTTGTCATCTTAGCCCAACTCTGGATACACTCATAAAAAAATATTGGAAATTTTTATATTTATGAACAAAATTTCCAATATGACGTAAAATTTTCAATTGCATCGAATACGTTTACAAATCAAATAGTCAATATCACAACTGTCCGATTGTCAATTTTTCAATATGACAACAAGGGTTCGTCATAATGAAAACCAAATTTTTAAGTCGTGAGCAGAATAATTGCAATTGAAGAACGTAATTATAGCAAATATTTACAATCGTAATAGTCAATGCGACTACTATAGGTTCGTCAAGTTAAATATCTCGATTGTTAATGTGAAAAATCGCATAAATAAAGGAAGGAATCGAATGTAAAAACAAAGCAATTATTAGTTCATCTGTCGTTAACCTCCTAGAACTTTTTAGTTTCATCCAGCCCTCATCTGGACACAACACCAAGAAGTAGAGTATTGTTCTGCGATATTACTTAAATAGAGGTTGGAAAATGTTTGTTATTATTCCAGACCGCCTAGTAAAACCAGTTATATGTTTGGCATCATTCCTTGATTGTTTTTGTTCACGTTAACGTCTAAGCTCTTATTCCCCTTATTCTAAATACTCACAAAAGCTTCACCTACATCACGCAGTCATATTACGATCATGGGGCATTTGACGTTAAATTGCACCATCGGTTGAGCCCTTTATACTTGGGCTGAGGAAAGACCTGGGGATACCCTCGTATCAAAAAAAAATTAAGGTCAGAATTTTCAGAAAATCCAAAAAGAGGAGTTTTGCCAAATGTCTGAACAATCTATTAATCTGAGCATTATTAGTCAGACAAATGGTGGCCCTTGCAAAGGAAGAGGGGCTTGACATGGCTCTACCTGTCAGAGGGGTCTTACGTTTTATGCTTTAACTCAGAGGGGCTTTACGTATTTTGCTTTGTAAAATCGATATTTAAAGATCATTGTAAAGCAGAATTTTATATAAGAGAATTTAATAAAAATTTAAAAAAAAAATAATAAAAAAGGATTTATTTCTTATAAAGTCTTTTGAATTATTGTATAAAGGAGCGTTGCTAAAAACTTTGTATAATCAAAGCCTATAATGTAGTCTGCTTTATTTTATGTGCAAAATTTTATTTTTTACACTCTCCAAACTTAGGCTTAAGCGCAGTCGATATCCATGTTCTTCGGGAAAATTGGAGTTTTTACTTAAATTCTGCCTCCAGATTCGAGCGTGGCCATGAACCTTGAATAAACCAAAAATATATGTATTAAGTTTTTTCTACATAATAAATTTACTAAATTTTATCGATTTGGAACAAAGTAATTTGAAAATTCGTTATGACTCGTTCCGTTATTTTATATATCTCTTTTTGTAAGCAATACACCTGACATATTTTATAAATTTTTGGGGACTTATTTCGTTTCTAAAAAAAAATAAAGTAATGAGGGGCTAGAAATTTTTTTTATCTTCGATTTGGGAAGTAATGTCAAACAGTTTAGGTATCTTTGTTCTTGATAGCCTGGGCAAGGCAAAAAGCAGCCAGAAGACTTAAAAGGTTTTAAGCCATTCTGCTGAAAAATTAAACTTTGAAAGGTGAAAAGTTACAACAATTTACAATTCTACAAACATTAAAATAATGGCTAGTTCTATGGACATTTCAAACGCTGCCAGGCGAACATCTTTAGGAACTTTTATTATATAAAAGTTGAGTCCCACTCGAGTACTAGAGTAATTATTTTATGCTTACATTACGTTAAAACTCTGCCTACGGTTTCCAGTAACCGAAAAACAAATGAAAGCAAACTAACTGTATCAAAACACACAAGTGTGCCCTTGTTAGCCCAGCGCACTAACGACTGCAAACTTAAGAAACAAGGATTATTAAATTATTTATACTAATCGATTTCCAGGCCTAATCAAGGTCCTCTACCATTTGCGTGCGCCACCTTCGTCTCGGTGATCATCCACTGCGCCCTCCCTGTGCGGTGTGGATTCGAAGATTTTCCGGACCGGGGCGTTGGTGTCCATCCGCTCTAGATGACCCATCGTAGCTGTTGTATTTTGACTCTTCTCAATGTCGCTATACCGCCCATACATCGATGGTATATCTTCTTCAGACTCTGAGTCTATATAGACGGGATCATCCATCGCCCGAAAAATTTTTCTCTCAAATTTTTCTCTCCGCTGGTGTCATTGTCTGAATTGATAGCAGAATCGAGGTAGACAAAGTCCCTAACTGCCCCAAAGTTATAGCTATCTATGGTGATGTTCTGTCCAAGACGTCGGTGTTGGGCGGCTCTCCATGATGACAGCACATATTTGGTTTTGTCCTCATTGACTGCTAAACCCATATTCAGCACTTCCGTCGCAATACCCACGAAGGCTTTACTAGCGTCACGCTTTGCGTTCTTCTAATAATGTCAATGTCGTCTGTGTATGCGAGTTATTGAACTAGCTTTTGAAAGATTGTGCCTCTGGTGTTGGTGCTGGAGTTCTGCACAATTCTCTCAAGCATGATGTTGAGGAAGTCACATGAGAGCTCGTCGCATTGTCTAAACTCTTTTGTGACATCAAAGTGGTCGGTAAGGTCTGTACCGACCTTGACGGAACAGTATGAACACGGGAAGAGCATCGTCATCCTGCTCTGTGCAGGATGACCTCTGTCCCTGCAAAACTGACAAGTTTAGTAGGGCTGCCAAAATTTGCGCTATAAAGCTCGTCCCGAATTGTATATTATTGTGAAAAGTTGACCTTTCTATATTGAATTTAGTTGTGTATGGCTACGCCATATTAGCTGCTTCCCAACATAAGGGACGATATGTTTAAGACACGTTTTTTAAGTCTACTGCACACAGTGTTCTAAGCTAATGAGACTAAAAGACACGTTCTTTTATCGGTGAGTGTGCGACTGACCCTTATGATCAGATAAAGGGACACAAGAATCCCATTGACCCACTTTTCATTCTGAGGTTCTTATGTCAAACTTTGCGTTGGAAAGTACACTCAGCTCGGAGATTTTTAAGGTACCATAAGGATCCGGATAAGGCATTACTTGAAGACCAACCTGCGTGTTAAAATTACGTGTTAGTTTTACTCAAAAAAACTTTTTATTGATTTCTGAGGTACAACTTTAACTTGGCCTTGAAGTGGCCTATAAACAGTGTAGTGTTGAGAAAATCAGTTCATTTTTTGAAAAAGTCCACTAAGGACTGGAAAATTTTTCAAGGGGCTTACTGTAGATCGAAGGCTCACTGCTGCATACGTATCTTGACTTATTGTTAAGAGTGGACAAAATTCTATTTAATATCGAAAATCTACAACTAAATACCATAATCTAAAAACTTTAATTTTAGTGGAAATATAATAATTTTTGGTTACAAAGGACCAAAATTTATATTTATTGTGAAATTTAAATAGCTATCTTAAAATAGTAATGTCTTGAGCTTTTTGAAAAATTTTGTTTGTTTGAAACTTTGACTGTGGACTGGTTTTTGCCGGGTATGCCTATAGGTATACCTACTCCTTATTTGGTTTTCTGAAACCAACAGACTGCTGAATGGAATCGTTCAGAGATTCGATCCTTGGTGCGGTTTTTTGTTTTGGTGCGGCTTGGTACAGGTTTTCTGGCGAAGTGCCTGTACAATAAAGTATTATAATTTTAACATCAGAACTATAAATTAAGCTTACCAGATAGAATATATAATCGCATGACGTGAAATATATGCGACGGCCCCTCACTACAGTTTTGTTCGAATTAATTCGTGCTTCCTCTAAGCCTTCACGGAGACTAGGGTTTTGGGTAGCTATTTGCTCCTTCCGAACAGCTTCTGTCGATTAAACAATGTGAAAAGATCTGTTTTAAATATCTCAAGAAAAGCAGTTATTATAAATTTTTCATATATTGGGCCCTCCTGATGAGTAATGCTAAGAAGAACCTGAACAAATAAAAGAAACGATGTTAGTCAGTCTGTCAAATACAAAAGAGCACGTTCCAAATTAATAATTCAATCAATCTTGGTTACACGGTTGTGTAAACACCTGGAACAACATAATCTGTTTAAAAAACCATCAAACTGCAATTACACAAATTGACAAGCCTATTGCAACTGCTTTTTTTCATCATACCGGAATCCCAAGAGATGAATAATTAAAAAAAAAAAACCTTTTTGGACAACCCATTGAAAGTGACATCTGGTCAAATTTCATCTTTTACAGAATCTCACCCACAACAGATCAATTTTTCGAAAAGAAAACAAACCCTGCAAAACAATCTTTAAAGCGAACCAAATGAAAACATCATTTATCTTACTTAATGCTAAGGCTAACGCATCCTTGCGAATTTGTTCCTATATAGGTACACAATACGAAGATTTCTCTTTTTTGCAAAACGCACTTTTCACTTCTGCGAAACTGTTCAACAGACACGCACGACAAACTCATGATGAATGATCCTAAAAAGAAAATGTGTAATGATAAAAAAAAACAACCACAAAAACAGGTAGGTACCTTTATAGCCAACTCGAGAAAGGACGAAAGTCAAGGACTTTTGCGGATTTGCCTTTTTTTGTTTTTGTCACATTTTGAATGTTGTTTGAAAATTTTACCGTTCATTTGTCAAAATTTTATGATTTACAGTGACTTCGGAGGAAAATATAAAACACCATTGTCTGTAGGTACAGTTTCATAATTAGGGATAACGGAAGGACAGGCGTTCTCTAAAGGGGATCGCTTTCTATTTTTTTACGCAACAGATCTGCGCGTTTAGTTTTATTTTTTATGAGTTATTTATGTATCCTTTAAAAGAAAGAAACACATCTTTGCCATCTCCACATGGCAAACTAACGGCATTGCATAACACAACATTTGCAACAATGCTGACCCATATCCTTGAGCGCAGCATCTGCATTGTGTAACTTCATCTGAAAATAATTATCCTTTCCGCGGCTGTATTTTGCACCCAATCTTATAATTTGATCATATGATAGTCGTATTCAAGGATCAAATGACGGACGGATAATGAGCAGAGTAAGAATGGAAAGGAAAGGAGAAACGAACAAGGAGATTCTTCTCGCGGATCTCCCTCGGGGGATAATCAAAAGGTGTGTGCAGCGTATACGTATCCTATATCAGAGATCGAGATCTAATGATTGCAGTGCATTAAGGAGTCGCGATGAAAAGGTATAACTGTTTCGTTCGCGATGATGATGCTGGGCGTGATATTTGTTAGCAACAAAAAATATTATATCCGTGCTACACACATTTGATGCGTTTTTCACCAATTGTCAGGTGTGTAGAGCTCGGCAGATTGCTCGCGGGGGTGTCTTGATTAGTTTATTAGACATTGCGGCACTTTACTGTTAGTGGCATGCATGGCGAATATGCGGGAATCTTGAGTTTTTTCTTGACAGTGTTGCATTTTTAAAAAGAACAATCGGTATTTCTTTGTCGAAACGATGTGATTTCCTGTTAACGGGAATATATCTATCACCTAAACGCGCTGCCGAGTGTAAGGCGGACAAACGGATATACATAAAAATGTGCCTTTGAAATAGCAAAGCAGTTATTTTTGAAATGAACTTTTGAAACATAGAGAAATGTTTCCAGGGGAGGTTGAAGGCCAACAGTGTGTTGTGCAAGGATACTTCGATCTGTTATTTTCTAGTTGTTATGAGTAACGACTTAGTCTAATGCTCTAGGTGTCAGCAGGAAGTGAAAGAAGTCGTTAAATGCTAAAAAAGTCTGCTCATGCCGATGCCGGATCTAAGAGTTACATAAGATTATAGACATATCTCTTGCGAGTGGTCGGAGTGTCCCGTTCGGCATCCTACTGGCTTCAACACGAAAAAGTTGCGAGCAGCCTGGGCAATGGTGATGCTGTCCATTACGGGGGCTGAGGGGTTCAACCTCATTTATGAGGCTTATTCAAAATAGAGACTTAGGTGGTCATCCTAGAAATTGACAACGCACCAACTTACAATTGGCACATGGAACGCCTCATCGCTAAAGGAGAAGGAACTTTAACTGGTTGAGAAGCCTAAAAAGTATGAGTTCGATGCTACTGGCATCTCCTCAAGTACTAAGTGGAAAGGTTCCGGAACCAGAGACTTCGCTGGTGGGTGTAAGGATACTCACAGGCCCCCGGCTGTCGGTATACATATTTGAGTTTATTCCGTTGGGAGGGAGGGTTTTGATATTAAACCTTAAGCTTGAGGGATCGACATTGCCTCTAGTGCAGGTGTATGCACATAAACAAGAGTCAGAGTTTGCGGCTTTCTTAAACGAAGTTGATGCTTCCCTGGATAGAGTGGCAGAAATTGACTTCTTTCTCTTTATGGGGTAACTTAAGACCATGTGGGTACGGACGACAGTTCTTGCAGAAGTGTGATTGCTAGGCACGGCGACCCGGATCAAAACAGGAACGGAGGGCTTGGACTTTTGGTGTGCTTATGGCTTGCCCATCATGAACACCTTTTTCCCACACAAAAACATTCACAGATACACTTGGTACCTTTGATTGATTTATTTGTGGCAATATGGTTCAAAGAAAATTTGTGATGTTTGAGTTTTCAGGCGAGCTGAGCTGTCAACTGATCACCACTTAGTGCTGCGTAAATTGTTTTTCAGTGACAGTATTCCTTTTGCCACCCCAGACGAAAGCCAAGACTGGTGGTGAACCGCATACGGTGGAAAAGGCTACAGGATGCTGAATTTGATTACATAGAATCTAAATCTAAAGAACAGAATCATCGGCATACATTGCCTCTGCAAGAAATGTTTGTGGAGTGAAGCGGCTTGGTTTGGTTGCAGGGGGTGAGAAAAGAGCTCTGTGGCTTAAGACTCCTGGAGTTCAAGATGCCTTCAGAGAGAAGAAGAGAGCCCATATTGTGTGGAATCAATGTTGGAACTCTATTTCTCGAGCCCGGTACATTGAGGCACAAAGAATTTCCAATATGGTGGTCTGAAAAGCCAAGACATAGGCTTGGAAAAAGCTCAGCAAGAGGTTAGAAAACTTTTACAGATCTACAAACAAAACGTTTTGGCAGACTGTTCTCCGTCTCATTTTTTAAAAAAAAGGGGAGAAGAGAGATTGCTCTAACTATAAGGGTATATCACGCTTAAGTCTTCCGGGGGAAAAATATTCGCTAAGGTTTCGGAAGCGCGTTCTAGAGCTGTTATCGAGCCTTCGGCCTGGCAGAGGCACAAGCGAACTTTTTTACTATGGAGGTTATTCTTGAGAAGACCACCCATCAGCCTTTTGATGTGTGCGTTGAACTTTGCCAGGGCTGTATTGTATCACCACTCTTTTTCATAGCATATATGGACATGGACTGGATGGTGAAGCGCAGTCTTGGTGAGGAATCTTTCGAAATGGTTGGCGTCAAATATGTTTGGTTGTCCTGGCATCGTCCTGGGAGTCAGTGAGCACTGGATGGGTGTGCGGACAACTGCGGCGAGGCTGCGATAAAGGTTAACGTGAGCAAATTCGAAATGATACCGATTATACCCTGCACATAAGCGGAGTCCATTGAAACATGTAGAGAAGCTTAAGAAGCTTAGAAAGATGGAAGGAGTGATACTGAGTTATCCTTTACGATTGGCCAAACTATAGCAATAGTAAAAAACTGCGCCGGCCGGTCATCAGGAATGCTAAGAGTGAAAGCAATGATCTCCGTTTTTAATTCATTGTTCGTTCCAACCCTCAACTGTGGTCCTGAAAATTTGGGTAGTGACCAAATAAATTAGACCGCAGGTGCAAGCCGCCGATATGAGATTCTTGAGGTGCTTTGCTAGTGTTGTTATTAGGGTTAGAGTGCGAAACGTCAGTAATTGTAGCAATCTTAATTTTGAGCAGCTATTTCAATAATTGGATGGTTTGGACACGTTGTTCACATGCCTCCGACAGACTTCCTGATTAGGTCATGTTAGCCAAAAAGTTTGATTTGCACTTAAGGAAGCGATCAGTTAACTGAATCACATGCATTCTGGGTTTTCAAATTCAAAGATTTTCGGGCTAGCGCTTTTACACCACCCTAAAGAACTTGGATGATGATAGTCTTATAAACGGGCACTCCAGTTGCTCGTTGGTGAGCTGTGATACCTGATTTCTTACCTGGAAGATGGAGTGATTGACGAGATTTTTTCTTCGTTTGATCCCGGTGTCATAGTCCTTGGTACACAGAGTTCCTGATTCATAACGAAAAAAAAAAATAAAACTTAAATAAATAAATAATTTTTTTTATTTTGTTAATTTTGTTTATTAATTATAAATAATTTTGTTTATAATTAAATAAATAAATAATAAGCAAATTTATCACGACATAAATCTATCTATCTATTTAATCAAAACATTATTAGCTTATAACTCAGAGAAATCGGAGATTGATGATGTCCCCAAAGTGGTAAGAGTGAATAAGTGATCTGTAAAAATTCCTATTTCTCTTCTGACAATTTTTAACGTACCTACCGCGTTTTATTGCAGCTCTCTATGAGAATTAAGGATCCCATAGCTTCGATTTCTTTCTTTCCTATTCCTTCCATATGGCTAAGTATTGACAACTGTTCTCTTTAAGAAAAAATCTTTTACTTTTACCTCAATTTCAGTTTTTATTACTTAATTTCTACCAATTATACGACACCGCCTACAAAACTATCCCAAGGGTGAGCACAGCAGAGCATCATTCAAAAAAGAAGAAAAAAAAAACATAACAACTTTTTAAGCAGAGAGTTTCCTGTTGCCGCTACCCTTTCACACCATTGCATGATCCTTTTAACTGTACCCCCATATGCCATCACCATCAGTAACCCGAAATTCCCATCCTCGTTCCACTGTAATCCTTTTCCCAGACTCTGCTTACGCCTATTCCCGTTCTGTATAAATATGCACACGAACGTGTGATAGCCAAACAAGGAAGTGATCAATACGAAGGAAACAAATAGATAAACATTAGAGAAAAGGATAAAAACTCCTTTCACCTGACTTCCATACCTGCTGCGCGATACCTGCGTGAACTTATACTTGAATAACATGCTGCGGGATCTAATAATATGATGAACATCAATCAGACAACGATCAGACGAGATGAGGGAGGACGAATATTTTGGAACAGTAAATTGAATTTTTTTCTCATGCCTTGAATCCTTTTTATTTCCACAGAAAGGGTTCCATATGCTGTAAGACATGTTGTGTAATTTGAATTTTGATAAATGCCCTTTGTGCGTATAGCGACACATAGAAAAGGAAGCGAAAAGGACGATCTAACGGTTATGAGACAGATTTTCATAATTACTTTATTTCATTCATGGATTACGTCTTACGTCTTACAGAATGCGTGGCGATGAAGTACTTTTGATTACGATCACAGATGGTGAGTGCGTAGGGAAATGTCTGATTTATAGAAGAAAGGTGTAACATGTGAGCGGATATAGAAAGAAAGGATTTTAACGGGATATAAACCTTGGAGAATGCATCCTATTAACGGGAATCAAACTTATGACAGAAGGCTTTCTGAATACGGTTTTGAATATCCTGAAATTTGTTGGGAAAGCAGATGGCTATGAAAACAACAGAACCTCTAGTGAAGCGAGCTAAAATTTAGGTATGAAACGTTGTGTAATAATGACTGACTGATGCGTGCAGATACGACAAGTTGGCGCCATCTACGGTGATAAGAGGATCAAATTTATGGTAATGTGTGTGGTCCACATTAGGGTGCTATAAATTCCATCTTCCCTTTCATCCAAAAATACACAAAAGTATTTTCATTTCGAGCCCAAAATCTTATTCAAATTATATTTTTGATCAAGCCTGACTGGCGCCTTTCTAAAAAAAAAAACATTTTGACTCACTGCCTTTATGCTGACGAAGTCCGATGCCAAAAATAACAGCCCAAGTTGTATCATCCCAACGCAGGTCCATCCCCCAAAAACGCAATAGGTCGATCACCTCGAAAAGTGTGAAACAATACACTTTCGGTTTCCCACCTTCGTACATACGTACGTACCTACCAACTTCCTCCATTATAAATGAGCCGCGCGTCATTGCTGCGTCCGATCAATCCGATCCGCCTTCAAATCTGTGCCCCAGCCAAACCGATGACAATAAAACTGATCATTCACCGTATTCGTTGGATGCATCTCGGTTCAAGAAACCCAAAACTGGGTTCCCACTACACACTCGACCAACATCACCTGTGAGCTCGTCGTTGGTGCCGCACCGTCATTACTGACCAGCGCGCCGGAAAGCGGCCATCGACCGAAAAGTTGACTGACCCTCTCCGCTGTAGAGACAACAAAATTAAAAGTGGTCACTCGCCAGCGAAATTGTATAACTGTTAAACGGCTTTTTCGGGAGTCCCAAAATATCTGTGCTCCTCTTTTGGATCATGAGGAGACCGAAATAACTTTCCAAAGAGACACGGCCGAGACCTGCCACCCCCCGAGCCAAAAGAGAGTGTGAAATTTCGGCTTGTTTTCGGCAATCGTCTTGGATTGAAAAACCGAAAGAGAACGTGTAAAAAAGATTTTGATTTTAACTTTGATTCTCTTTTACGGGCATCTGGCAAGTGTGAGCGAGTTTTGAAAAGCCAAACCCGCCGAGTGACGTAACATGACGTAGACATTGGAATCTGCTCTCAGTGCCGGAATAGTGTCTCAAAGCTTCGTCATTGACTTAATGTGTTTTTTTGGGTCTAGTGAAATCCATTCCGTTCGGAGGTCTTTGAACTTGTTCGGTAGAACGAGCCGCTCTAGTGTTGGTCTCGTAACAGTTGTTGGACTTTTGCTCGACTTCGTCTTCGAAAAGTTCAACCCGAACAGATGAGCCGGGGTCAATGAATCTCTGCGGCAGCGGTACTTTTGAGCTTCGCTTCAACACAAAGGCGCATACACAGCAAGTTGCGTGCGCATGTAATTAGCGCATAATTTGTTCAACTTGTGTGTTGAGTCTTTTTTCCGTTGGCTATGTGGCTTGCGGTGGGAATGGATTTTAGAGGGCCAAATGTCGTTTCGGGCAGAGCGAGTATACAATGCAGCCTTAATGGGTATTATCCAAGTAATAATACCGAAGACAAATGGTTAAGTTGAAGGAAAGTTATGCAATGATTTTCGGATTAGTGTGTTGCACATGCGCAATGGTAATGATAATGACTTTGAACTCTGATCTAAGTGTGTTGAACTCCGGGTGAGAAGAGTTTTTGAGGGAGAACTATGTTCACGTTTGGGATAAGTTTGGGATTTTCCCATCATGCAGTTCGAACTTGTTGCTTTTGTACGACAGAGCCAGGGGCTAGATTTGAACCCAGACCTCCTGCATAGTAAGCTCCACGGCACTTCTTCCTATGCTTAGCTCAAACATAAAGGCTGTAGGTACCTACCTATATGAGCGAGCCAATAAAGCCTAATATGTGTGGACTATCTAATTTTTGGTAGGTCGTTACGGACTAGAATGTAAGGCTGACCAACTCGCGTGACTTGAAACTACTCTCTCAAATTTGCCTGATTAAAGGCTCCCTAGACATTCCTATGACCTTAGGGATCTTAGCACAATTAACCCAAAACGTCTCTTACGCTTTACTAATAGCTCAAATGGTTCAACGAGAAGTCAATATTTCCGGACCCTAACCTACCAATAGGGTAGGTAGAAGGCAATATTTACCTAAACTACCGCTTAGAACACAACGTTCGCGTTACAATTTAAGCATACAGAGTTACACAACTACAAAGTTCTCTTCCGACGACGTCTTTCACAGCCTCCTTGATTGTGGTAGCAACCAAGGAGGCTCTGTCGGGATCAGAATCTAGCCGTGTCGAGATCAGAATATCCATCTAATTGTTGGTGGGAGCCTCAACGCTAAAGTTGGAAGTGACAACGTGGATCTCAAATATAGAAGGCATCATATTTAGCACAAAATCTTCCCCACAATCATTTACTTAGACCATAGTCTTAGACCATCCCAACGAACACCATTGGATCAGATTTGACCAGGCTAAGATACTGGCTCGGGAGTCGCATTACATCCCACGGCTTGTTCGTGAAGCGATTGAGATAAAACGCCACAAAAATTTCAATCGCGACGACAGTTTCAAATTGTCGCGAGCATGGGATCCAATAATCGGCTCATCACCGTCGATTGCGAATTGGCTAACCAGCCCCAGCGACACAGTGAGCACTGTTTGCTCTCAGCCACCTGATGCACAACAACGAGAGAACGAGACAGCATTACCGCCTACGCACCGCTACAACTTGCGTAGTGCTAGTCGCGACAAGCATTTTTAGGCAGTTTCCCGGTGACCACGCTTAATGTAACTTAAGCGAAACGTTCGGGGTGAGTACGGTTTGCACTCATACTTTATTTTAACGCGGTACATCCCAAAACCTTTAAAATTATGTCTAAAAACCGCCAAAGCCTTAAAAGTTATATCCTTAGGGCCAGAACTTGGAATGTATGAGTATACTTGATTTTCTTTCAACTTAAGCGGTGGCTGAATTGCATTCTGACTTAATGACTTTTTTAAGTCATTACTTCACGACTTCAGAAGCCATAAATTATCGACGCCGATATCAGAATGACGCTATCAATTCACCGCAGTGCCACTAAATTGTGTCACAATTGTAACGGTACCTCCTTTCGACGCCTTTCTCTTTTCCATGTAAATCCCGTCGGTCGACACGACACCTCTGCTGCAACTTTATTGCCGAATTACAACACACAGTGTCAACGAACCTTCCACCAAAAAAAAAAACGTTAAAAAACCATAATAATGCTGGCTTATGGTGTGAGATAATTATTCCCTCAGAAAGCAAAATTTGTTTCTGTTGTGCTCGTCGGTTATGCAGATCTCATTAGAGGTTGATGACTTAGTGGGGCTCCAGCTCCAACCATTTGCGTGCCACCGAATGTGTTTGGTTAAGAACCAACGAAGATCTCTTGTTGCTTTTCTGGTCGGAAAAGCTCGGAAAAAGAAAACAAGAGAATGCAAGCATACGACCATAACCCCAGTCGAGGTTATTGACTCAAACGTGAAAGAGAACGTTCTTGGATGAACAGTTTGATATATGTATGGAGCCGCCTCGATGCTCCGAACAGGTCTGGAAAGCCTGGATAATGATAGCCACCGAAATAAGCTTCGTTTCTGCCTAATTTGAAAGTATAACAAATTGACGCATAAAATGCGTTATCATCCCACGGAGTATTCTATCAAATCCACGATCAGTATCGATTTCAGTTAGCCTGACCAATAAAGCTTTAACTGTTGCCTCGACGGACTGGACAGCGCTGTGCTGTGCATTCCGATGTGGCGCGTGGAAAAGCCTCAGCAATAAAATTGAAAAGTCGACGGGAAAATCAGGCCGATGGCCGCTTACGAACGTTAACAATGCAGCAACGTTTGATCGCTTGACTCTTTTATTTCCCCGTTTATGCTTGACATTCTGTATTGGCTCTTCTTCACCTTTCTATTTTATTCCTGTTTGATTTGCTGTTACATAGATGCGATTGATCGCGTGTCGACGAAGCAGCATCTAAACAAACTCTGGTGTCAATTTGAGAAAAAAAGTTCATCGAACTAACAATGCTACAATGGTGCGAATACAGAGATGAGCGGAATGTTGACAATGAAACAGATCAAACGGGGTTGATCGCGATCAACTGTGAGTGATCGGTAGTTGAATTGTCACGCTTGGGAGTGCATTAAATTGTTTGCTCTGAGATTATCAATCGCATGATTTAAATTGTGTTTGTGGCAGTAACGGAGGTGGTTTTAGGCTTAAGGGTTGGTAAAAGGTCAATTCGATTACTTACGCAGCTAACAAAATCTATACTGGATCTTGCTAGGATAGTTATTTTGATTTCATTGTCAAGCTTGAAAGATATTTTTAAGATTTCAGGACTCACGAACCTTATCAGCCAGTTTTTGAAAAATTATCCCCTTGATGAAAAGGTTTGATCTTTTTGGTTTATTTAAGGGAGTAGAACACCTACTGCTAAAAGAGATATCACATTACTGAATTAGAAAACTATTATCAGAAAATATTCTGAATCAGAACTTATTACTTGCAGTCTGCCACTAGACAAGAACAGGGATTCTTCCCGCGCAATCTATTGTCTTTTGAAACACGTGACTTTGTTAAGTTCTTAGAATGACCTCTTTTGATTTTTACTGACGAAGAATTCCTGTAGCGAATCTTATAAAAATATTGAACTTTAAAAATATAAAACTCTAAAAATAAATATAAACATATAAAAATATATAAATTTCAATAAATATAACAACATAAAAATATAAAAATTAACGGAAATCTTGTATACTTAATAAAATTAACTAATGACGTATTCTTTTGAACACCGAACTGCTACACCGAGCTGTCAAAAAAACTAGGTACTTACGTCAATTCCAGCGTGGTGTACACTCGGATTGATTGTGTACAGAACGGCGAATACTGCAACAGCGCAATCATCAAGTGTCAAACTGTTTTGACTTCATTTTGTTTACTTTTTTTTATTTCGCAGAGTGATTTTTGTGTTTTAAACTTTTTACTTAAAATTAATTTTGATAGCTTTGAGTTCGACATTTGGTTGGGTATTTTTGATCGATTTCATACGATTTCGGTCGTGTTGTAAAAAATCACGAATGAAATTTGAGTCAAAACGTCACTTCACATACACAATCAAGGCTACACCCAGCCTCCACCCAGGCTGGTAAAATTTCGAGTTCGGTGTGGTAACCGAACTGATTCGGAGCTCAAAAGAACATTAACATGAGCATGATTCCGTTCAGCTGTACGTGAAAAGAACAATTTTTTCTGTGTTCCACACCAGTTTCACGATTCGGTGTTGAAAAGAATACGCCATAATAAAGTACTTCGCAGTTGGCGATCCTGCTCTGCAGCATCTACAAAAGGTCTACACTTTATCTTATAACTGAAGATCTTTGTTTACAATTTATCACAAATCAGGAAACATTGGTAGGCCTATGTTATTCGATGATATTTTTCCTTAACGAAACATTGCAACAAAAATATTTTCTTAGCCCACCGCCGCAGTAAAAACAAAAAGAAACACTTGACCGTTTGCATTATAGAAATGGAACTTTTTGAAAGACAAATCCTGTGTGAGTTCTTCTTTGCAAGTCCACAGTCAAGAGTTACTTACTTTCTTCATGAACAAAGCCTTAAATAACAGTAGTCCATCGAGATCCTATATCCTTGCACCTGAATCGCACTTAAACTCCTTATTCCTGAAAACAAAAACAAACATACTCCTCGACAAAATATTGTGAAAGACGAAACAAAAGGTAAGAATCTCAACCAACTACCTTATCAACCTCTCACGTTCTATGAATATTTTGAGGAAATAAAAACAATAACAAATTCCCTGGAATTGAAGGATAGGGAAATTTTGAATCCTTTATCCTGTCCACATGCAAATTGGTTTTGTTTGCCTTTGTGTTCTTGACAAGGACAGTAATAAAATTTTAATTTTTGCTACTCTTCGTCGGTCGTCTTAACCCTTTCCAGGATGGCTACCTGTGCTGTAGCGGGTCATCATAATTGCAAGCCTTTCTCGATTACCGTGTTCTAAAGGTATGGGAGGTAGGAACTCATAAAAACTCTTTCGCTTATGTTACCATTGCTACTTAATTTTATGGCCAGTCATAAAACTGCGACGACTGATGCGTAGAGCGACATATTTTGTGTGCGCTGGAGGAAAGTGTTCCAATTTTGGTCAACATCTTGAAAGGAATATTTACTTTTGAACACAAAAGAATGTTATAGTTTCTATTGGGTATCTTCAATCTACCTGAATAAGAGGAAAATTATGACATGATCTTTGCGATAGTGTAAATGTTTTTGAGCCGTAAGGAAGTCCAATGAGATGTTTGCTCAAAAATAATTTTTTCAGTGCAATAATTTGGTTTTCGAACCCCACTCACATTTAGAAAGTATTGAAAGATATTATGTACATAGATGCAAATTCTACTTCCGCACAACTTTACCATACCAAAAAAGGCTATACCTACTCTTGAAAGAAGAAACAAATCTATACAGCAGTAATAAATTATAAATTTTACAATGCCCTATGCAATGCAATATGAAAGTGAATGTATTGCCGCAATAAACTTTCTAGTAACCGTTGTTCCTGGAATTTTTGTCACAATATAGGAAATTTAACCCTTTCTTGTTTTAAAGATTTTCGTTTTTCCAACAAATGGATTTTGTAATTTTTCAATACTTAAAACAAAAAGCATAAGATACTGTTAACTGTTATAGCACTAGACACGCATCCAAATGTGGTACCAGTGAGTAAGTGTTATCAATATCAATGGGCCGTAAAACGGACCCCATCCTATCCCACATTGTAAATGCTAATGTTATTGTTATTATTTGACATTTCGTAAGTAGTGCAAACTCCGAAAAGAGGTGTGGTCCAGCCGCCCCTTATTACAATCTATCAATATTAAAACTATCAATGTCATCGCTTTAAGGTACGTAAAATGCAATTTTTTGGTATTCAATATTTTTGAAAAATCGACCCTAAAACGGGGGTTGGCTATAAACTTTGTATGAATTTTGGAATGAGGCCTTGATGGTCTTACCTTTTAATTTTTTATTATATTCTTTTTTAAATTAGGCTTAAGGCCAGTCAAATTTTGACGTTTTTCTGGAAAATTTTAGGTTTTTCTTCAATTCTGCCTCCAAATATAAGCAGTGCCCAAAGTCTTGTATGAACAAAGTGTAGCACTAAGTGTTTTCTACATTTTTTCGATTTCAAACACAAATATTGACTAAAATGCATTTGAAAAATTACCCTTTAAGTCGATACCAAGCCCACTAAGTAAAGCGATTAATTTTTCATTTGGTGTGACTTACAATAAGGCATCTTAGCTAGTTAGCTTACTTACAATAAGGCATTAGCTAGTAAGCTATGTACCTACTTAACATAACAGGATCAAATCATAATTAGAATAACCATTGGGAACGGATGCAGCCGCCCCTAGATCGTGATGTCTTACACCAAATCTAACGTGCAGTTCGTCAGAAAATTATGCTTGCCTACAATACCTTTCCATAAGCAAATAATGCAGTTTAACTTTTCGACCGACCTAGACTGTAGCTGTGAAGCTCCGTCTTAGCATGAGATCATAGTGAATTTCGTTATTACCTTCTGGCAATTATAATGGCATAGTGGTGCATTTGAGTGATCATTTGTGGGCATTTGAGTGAACAAAATATCTGGTCTTTTAGTCTAAAAATTTTATATAACTGACAACACGAACTGTCTTGGATGGTTTGAGCTGAAGTCATGCCAAACATCTCTTCCGCCAAACGTAAAATTGATGGCTGTTTCACATAAAGAATGAGAGCAGCGAGCAAGGGTCTCGGGCGAGCTTTAAAATGAATTTCCAATCAATGGCAATGTATGGGGTGGTTCACAATACCGGCGTGATAGCTGTCTCGCTCGCCGGGCTTTTCGAAAAATTGAAAAACCATCGCCAAGGTTGGCGATTATTCTGTCAAACGATGTTGTGAGCTATGACATGCAGTTGAATAAAATTTTTTTTCTCGAAGTAGCTTCAAGAAAACTCACTTGTTGTGAAATATAAACTATTTATTTATTTTTTCATTTTTGCTTAAATAAATTAAATTTTTTTTATTAATTTTAACACTTGGGAAGCACCTTTCCATTCAATTTCTGGAAAGAATAAGAAATATAATTAGCTCGTAAGGTTAACAAGACTTAATTCGAGATTTCGTTCTTACAAAGTTTTTAGCCACGCCCCTTTTAAGTGGTCGAATTTACAAACATTTAGAAATCGAAAAAGATTGTATTTTTGTGTGCATTTAAGCGTTACTTGAAGATATCTATTCTAATATTGATTGTTTGTGATAGGGGTGGTTGGACCATGCCCCTCTTAGAGTTTGCGGTAACCACAAATTGTCAAAAAATAACAATTATACCCCTAATTTACAATGTGGGATAGGATGGGGTATTCAACGGTCCGTTTAACGGACTGTTACTTCTGCGTACACACTGTAGCAAATACTTCAGGTTTCGAATGCTGTTAGACTTTTTTCCAATTCAACCTGCGATAGCAATAACAGTTTTTATTAAAATCTATGGGCACTGGTTATAAGGTAATCGGTAAAACTATGAAGCTCATGTTCTTACTTCGTTTTTTAAATAAGCTTAAAAAAACTTAGGTTGGAAACGACAAGTTTAAACAATTTTATCGCAACTACCCTTTTTTACGCTTTGTACTTTAACTAAATCTGAATCAGATCGCTCTTATATTTAAGAAACTAGAAGATTTTGAGAGATTCATAAATATATTTTTTCAGATAATGTCAATAAATGCGGGTTATTACGCTTTAAAAAACCTTTTTTGAAAAATTTAAGTAAAAAAAGTGAATTTTGAAAATTCTCAAAATTTGTTGAAATCTCTTCCCACGTTTTACACGCAAACCAAATTTTCTTACAAACAGAATAACCGTTAAATATGTACCATAATATTTAAAAAAAAAAAATGTTTGAGACTATTTTGTGGTTTTCATCTGAATCACAAAATCTGTGGATTATTCAAAGTTTGCTTGTGGCTTTTCTTCCCTTGTAGTGTGGGCACAGATTTTTTACTTCCTATCAGTTATAAACGAGGGTTTTTAAATTTGCTTTTTGAACCGTTTCAGAAAATTTTAAGTTAGAAACGTAATTGTTAAAAGATCTTAAAAATTATAGAAATGCCTTCGTGCGTTTTATATACAAACCAAATTTCATTACTATCGTTTCTACTGGCCGTTAAGATACCAGAATATTTAGAAAATTAATCTTTGAAATGTTTTTGACGTTTTCGGGCTAAATCACAAAATCTGCTAAGTATTCGAAAATTTCTATAGTTTGCTTTACGTCGAAAATATTCGTGCGGACTTTTTTCGGAAATAAGTCAAAATTGCAGTTTTATAACTGTTTAGTGCAAATTGGATTTTAATTTTATGTTTTGTATTTTTTTTTTGCTTTACATGTTCGCCCAATAGCGTTTTTTTTTTTTTAATAAAGCGATTATGAAGTTATGAACTCAAGCAGTTTGCAAAAAATTTTCAATATTTTGTAAAAATTCGATTTTATTATGAAAATTCGAAATTCTTTTTGTGTAGATCTTAATTTTCTTCTTTCTTGCTGCAAGGCTTTTCAATATAAGTCCCAAGGCAATTTCTGTGAATTAAACTATCAAAACAAAAACGGTAAATAAATATTTATATGCATAAAAAATGTCTCTGACATGCGTTTTCATTGCTTTTACGGAATTTGAAATGTACCAAATTGTGTACTTCTACCACTCACCGTTCAAAAGTTACAGGTGCTGATGGACGGACGGATGCGTTACAAATCGATACCATAAGAGGTATTTTTTCCATTTTTAATGGACAACTAAACTAAGAAAACGACTTTTTTCGT
Organism: Neoascia interrupta; assembly: GCA_947623515.1. Classification (NCBI taxonomy): domain Eukaryota; kingdom Metazoa; phylum Arthropoda; class Insecta; order Diptera; family Syrphidae; genus Neoascia; species Neoascia interrupta. The sequence continues at coordinate 214,962,792 of OX392463.1, read as the reverse complement.
CACGAAACTTGGAAGAGCGCCAGACTTTAAAAGTAATCACAGTATCAAACAGAATATACCGATGCCAATTTGAATAGCATCAAAAGTGTGATCTTCACCCTAAGGCAGCTGTCGACATGAGTCATTCACATCACAATTACCTTTGCGTAGCTTTGACTTTCAATGAAAAACACGCCTAAATGGCTTGATGCACTCAAACTTTATAATTTACATACCGAGCTCGAGAGGTTTTTGGCTAAATTTTCGGTATTTTTATACCCGACCGAGGGAATATTAATTTCAATGCATAATTTGTAACACAGTAAAATAATAATCACCGTAGACCCCTAAGACCTTTTAGAGATATGATCGAGACCGACAGGTAAGTCGATTAAGCCATGTCCGTCCGTCCGTCCGTCCGTTTGTCCGTCTGTCCGTATGTATGAAGTTTTGAGGCCTTTAAAATTAAGCTTGGTAACTAAAACTTGCAGCGTTGATTTGTTCTCATTTTGTACAGACAAAGTATGAAAATTGAGATGATCCGCTTACAGCCACGCCCACAATCGGCTTGAATGTCAGACAACTTCAAATTTACATTTTATTTCAAAATGCCTTTTGGTCAAGATAGACAAAAAATATTAACTCAAATTTTGGTGGAGAGCAATATCAACCAGAAGCCTTAAATTAGACAAAAATTGGGGCGCCCACTCTTTTGACCATGCCCACTTTTAATATCTGAAATCTTTGAAAACCTGATTTCTCGGGATATTTATTTTAAATCGAAAAAAAATTATATGACAAATATTAAAAATATTACCATCTACTAGGTTTGTTGCATACAAAGCATTGAGCTCCGCCCACTTTTAGGGGGCGTTTTTAGGATAAAACTGTTTTTTTAGGTATTAATATTCGCTTTTAACGCATTTTCTCGCGAAATAAGAGTTAATTGATTTTAATTTTTAGCCTACGCCCTTTTTTAGGGGCGTGGCTAATACAAATAATTGACATTCAGTACATGAAACAGATAAATTTGGTGTTAATGGGTAAAGAGGGTCGGGTATTTAGGAGTTCGTTACAGACAAACTCTTGCATTTACTTACTTGTTAATTTTTTGACATAAACTTTGTCGCATTGTAAGAGATCTTTCTTTATAACCAACCAACTTTCGTGACCTGAAAAAGAGCAATAAATTTGCGAAAAAGTCGATTCGGTTACATATCCACACACCACCCAAAGCAAGCAGTTGCGATCAGAGATCATGATCTCCAACACCATTTCGACTCAACCGTATTACGATTGCATTTTCTGCCTTATGGCCAATAAACTGAGTGAACTTTGGGTCATGTTCTGACTGCCCGCAGTTGTTCTTTGTCCCGCATTTAAAAGCCTACAAATCTTGCAGCAAACTAAAAGTCACATAACCTAAGCCCGAATCGTTGGTAGAATATAAATCTTAACCACGACAGATCGATCGTGGTGGCAGAGCGCGAATGAAACAAACCACACCGCAGTGGTGGCGGCGGGTGCAACACTATAACAGAAAGCCCCAACGGAACTGGCCAAGAAGAGGAAGGTACAGGCAGAGGTGCTCCCCGCTCGCGGGTACGTGTGTGTTTATGTGTGGGGAGCCATCACAGATTGAAAGAAGGTTCTGAACGTGTATAGCGGTAAACTTGCGGTACTTTTCGTTTTCATTGCAGCTCAAGAACTTTTAGCCTAGATTCCCTGCGAGGGTTCGATGAACCATCTTGGTCTTTCCTTCTCCTCGTATTCTTCATATAATCAGTGTCGCTATAGTCGATGGTTTTTCGAACTGGTTAGTGTTTCTGGTTCTCGACTTGTTGGCCTGTAGAACTGTCTTTCAGTTCATTTTTTTTTCGAATTAGATATGTACCTACGTTATGTTCTTTGTGGGATTGGATAGCCTGCAAAATAAAAAATACCATTACCACCCACACAATATGCTCGCGCGCCCACTGGACTCTGCATTTCCTTGGCAATAATTGACTTCCGTGTGGGTGGCGGCATAAAGTTGGTATCCCTTTTTTCCATATACTTCCTGGCAGTTTTTCTGCCTGGAGGAAAATCAGTCTCGCTAGGCTGGCTGGGAGTTGTGCAGATTATTACATGTTTACAGGGACTTTGTCTACCATCCACTCACTGTGTCCCTGCCCGCATGTGCGTCTGTCTGGAGTCGCGCAATCGAAATTGAAAAGGGAGTTTTCCGCCCATTTATTTGCCCCATCATCCATAATGCTCTTTCGCTGCGTGTTCGGTCGATGAACTCGGAACCGAGTTTTATCGACTTTGTGGCTTGAACTTGAATTTTTTTCCCTCTCCCTTGCTTCTGCTAGAATTTAGCTTTTGTGTCGATAAAATCCAGCTTTTATGTGTTTGTTGCTGCCTTTTTTCGTGTTTATTTCTTCTCACATGTTAATTGTGTTCTTCGTTCGTTCTTTTTTTCGCGAAGAGAGATAATTTGGTGAAAGTTTTCTTCTACTGAAAAAAAGAGTTCTTTCGGAGGTGTTTTCCTGTTCTGGATTTCAACTTGCGACTAAGTTGGGTTTTTTGAGTGCTTTGACCTTTTTATAAGGTTCTTGTGCAAGAACAGGTATTCAAAGAAGGGCCATCGGTAGCAGCGCATGTAAACATGCACACGACGGAAATTTGGGGGAATTTTCTGGAAGAAAACAAGTTCTAGAGGTTAAATTAAAGAAAAGATGTAGAACTATGCTGGCTGTAGGAAGAGCAGGCATTCAACTTGCAATAACGTCTTAATCATAATTTAAATAACAATTAAGTATACTTTATCATACATATTAAATATATAAATATATATTATTATTGGTCACTAGGTCCTACTTCGCGTTTCGATCTACAAGCCACAGTATACAGCGGCCAAAATAACCCATGGCATAAATCGGTTTAATTTATCCTAACGTATTCGCCAAAATCATGGAAAATTCAACATCCGGACGCGCCACCCTGAGAATCCGTGGCGGATATTTGAAAGATGTTATATATCTCATACTCATACATATTAAAGGCTATAATGGCATCGATAGCCTTTAAAAACTAATAAAAAATGTCGAACACACACTTGGCTTTATTCTATTTCAAAGACAGAAAGCGCAGAAAGGGCATATGGTCGAGACCGAATTCTGAATCGAATTAGCCATCTCCGTCCGCAAGTCCATCCGTCTGTCTATGTCACGTTCTTAAGCCTTATTTTTCAAGCTAGAAAACTAAAATTTATGGCATAGGCTCTTTATTATCCGAAGCAGTACAAGTTTGAAAATTTTTGAAAACTGCCCACAGTCGATGTAAATTTGCAACTACCACCAGAGTCTTTAAAACTGTAGGACGCCTTAAAAGGCTGATATTGAACATTTTATATATCCTAATGATGCTTATAGGTCTAGAAAAGTAAAATAAAATCGCTTAACCTCCCCTAGTGGGCGTGGCACCGATTTAAAGGGCAAATTATCAAATGCGTTTTATTCAATTTTTGAAAAAGTTAAAAAAGTTTGCCTTATGTAGAAAACACTATACATACATTTTGTTTCTAGAAGATTTTGGGCCACGCCAACATTTGGACGCTAAATTGATAAAAAACCTTGAATTTTGCATAAGAACGCAATTTTGACAGGCCTCAAGCCTAATTTATAAAACAATAAAAAATAATTATAAATATTTTAGGTGAACGAGACTCCGCTCTAGATTTCGTTCTCAGAAACTTATACGCCACGCCTCCTTTAACTGATCAAATTCATGAAACTATTGAATTTCAACAGAAAAAATTTCATTTTTGCTTACATTTAAGCGAAACTTGGAGACATCTATGCTTATATTTATAGATTAATATTAGGGCAGTTGGATCACGCCCCTTTCCAAAGTTTGCAATAACAACAAGTTGTCCAAAAAAAACAACAATAATGGCAGTAATTTACAATGGGGGATTGGTTTCACTTTCACCGACCCAGAGTATATTAATTTTAATGCATATTTTGTAACACGATTAAGCCTTGTCCACCAGTCCGTTCGTCTGTCCGTCCGTCTGTATGTTTGAAGGTTTTAGGTCTCCAAAATCAGGGTAGAAAGCTGAAACGTGGTACACGGCTTGGTTCTTCTGTTGCACAGACAGAGAGTAAAAATTGGCTAAATTCACCAACGGCCACGCCCACTACTGGCCTTAATGTGAGACAACCTCTACTTCACATTTTCTCCCAAAATGCTTTTTGGTCAATTTAGACATGGCGTAGGACATCAAATTTTGGTACTGAGCAAAATTGACCCGAAACCTTTAACAAGGCGAAAATTGGACCACCCACAATATCCACCATGCCCACAAATATTGAAGATATTATTCCTTGCTAAGCTTCTTACTGTTCGGCGTTGAACGGGTTCCTTTATCTTCGTATGTGTTTCTCGAAATTAAGTGGACTGTAATTTAGCTGTAAAGTTTCCGTATTACAATAAAACGACCGGTTCAATTTGTGACAAGGCAAGAAGTGAATCTTTTATTTTCTTTAGTTACATGTAAAATTAGCCTTCAAACTTGTAAGGTTACAACTGTCAAAGATGTAACTTGTGGGGGCGTTGTTGCACGGGCGATGTTACACAGGTGCATCTTCATGGGCGTGTTCGTAAATGCAACCAGTGTTGCGATGATGACGCAACAGTTACATACAAAGTTTTGAGCTCCGCCTTCTTTAAGAGGGCATATTTAGGAAAAAACTGTTTTTTTCCGCAATAATTTTCGCTTTTAACGCATTTTTTCATGATTCTCACGAAATTGCAATTAATTGATTTTAGTTTTTAGCTCGCGCCCATATTTGGGGGTGTGGCCAATACAAGTAATATAAGAATTCGGCTCGATTTGCTGGGCCAAATTTGGTGTTACACAGTATTTAGGGTCGGGTACATAGAAGTTTGTTACAGACGATCTCTTGCACTTACTCACTTGTGTTTGTTAAAAAAAACCTGAAAAAAGGCAATCGGGATTTTGGTTTTAAAAATTTTAACATATTTTTGCTATAGTAGAATTAAGCTGATAAGTTGGAAACAATTCAAAAGTTATAGGCATTTTTTTGCACCACCATTTAAGTAAATCAACCTAAGAGTATTTCGAAAACCGTGCAATATTTCAGCCCTTCTTTTTTTTCGAACCTCTAAAAATCTCCTATGTCTATTTTTTTTTCGAACGCATATAATTGCCGTTACCGAGATGTTGGGGGGGATAAGCGGCTTATAAGCATTCTTGCTGCATTTTTTTGATTTAAGATCCAGAAAACGACTACAGATAATTTTTGTAGTCGTTTTCTGGATCTTAAATCTCATGTACTTTGTTATTCTCATGTACTTTGCGCTAGCAACGGCTATTTTTCCTCAATACTCTGGGCACAGGATTTTTAGTTATTGGTTATAAATGCGGCTTTTTTAATTTGCTTTTCAACCGTTTTTAGAAAAATGTTAAGTTTTCAACGTCATTTTCGAATTCAAGTCTCAGAATCTGCTTAATATTGAAAAATTTAAATAGTTTTCCCGAAAGCTAAAATAATCTCTGCTGTGTGTTATTTTTTTTAATTTCATTTGGCCTTATAGCATCGGAAATAGTGGTGGGTACAATATTTTTAATACTATTTTTTTTTTAAATACGTCAAAACCCCAGTTTTTAAACGGTTAAACCAAAACTTGATTTAAATATTTGCTAAAATTTCCGGTTGTTGTATATGTTTGCCCAACACCGGCTTTTTAAATGAACTAATAAAAAAGTTATGACCTTAATCAAGTTGCAAGCGGGTACATATTTGCCATGCCTTTCTCAGAAACTTTTAAAATATTTTGCAAACATTTTATATTATTATGAAAACTTAATACTTGTTAAGTGTACGTTTTAATTTTCTTGTTCCAGGCTGTTAAATCTTTTTGGATAAGCGCCAAAACACTTTTTGACATCAAAATTGAAACTGTAGTTGTGTATAAAAAAAATTGCCCTTGTATGCGTTCTGCAGAATGAGATGCGTCGAGAGTCCATCGTCGAGTCCATGCGATCTGCACAGACTTAATTTATGTACTTAATTTCGTGTTTCAACGACTTACCTTACAGAAAATACAGGTGCGGACGAACAGACGGACGAACAACGCAGTGATACTATTTATAAGAGGTCCTTTTACCATTTTTAGACAGACCGCTAAAAAGTTAAGCTGGGCTTGGTCTTCTAGACTTTAGATTTTTTAAGACTCAAGCTATGAATGTCACAAACTTCATTTAAGTTTGATGCCTTGAGACAGCTGACATCTACGCCGATGATGCACAGTGACAAGTTTTTTGTTGCCCTTCCCAATGGAACAAGCAAAAGAAATCTTATTTAATCAATTACCTATGACAACTTATAGGCCAGTATTTTGGATCAAGTTATTAAACGAAAATTTTACAATATAAGTTGTACGCATAAGTTGTTAGATATTAAATGCTTTGCTGAAGTTTATTACTCCAAAATTTATATAGAGCAAGAACCATGCAAAGTTTGAACAGAATGCGGCAATAAGAAACTTAACTGCCCGTCTGAAAACCAGGGATTTAGTTTATTACTCAATGCCAAGTATTTAATGTTTCTGTTTTGTTCTGAAAGAATATATAGTTCAAGCAGTAAAACCTAAATGGAACATGTTTCATCTAACTACTTTTCTACAGGCTTGATGATTGCATGTGTGCTATGAGAAAATGACAATAAAATCGTATCCAACACACCTCGTAAACTTTGATTTTTAAATAAGTGACGCGCTGTTGCATATTGCACGCACAAAAACTTCAGTTTAACCCCGATATCAATGACTCAATGGATTCCCCGAATTGAAATTTGTCAGAAATGGCTGCCGAATTGAATGCATACTAAACCAGAAACCAAACAAAAGTTGGCTGTTCTGACCTATTTCTTCAACTAACCAGCTACCACCATCATCAACACCGTCATCGTCATTTCATTAATTAGTATTCCATTCGGCTACAACGTCGACAATGAGTTCTTCTGTGTGTTACAATGGCGGGCGGGCGGTCAGTGTTTGTTCGGTGTGTGCGCCACCTCGTTGCTCTTCCAGCTGATTTAACTCTTTTTTTCGTGGCAAGTTCAGTGAACTCCAACATCATCTGAAGATTTTGAACCAATTTCTGGAGAGACAGTGAAAGAAAAACATAAAAATATCAATTCCATTAAAGAGACTCGATGGAAGTGGAAAAAAGTGATCATCATTGGAGGCTGACATCTTAAAACTGGATGTTCTTTTCTTGCGCATCAACGATTTAAAAAATGTTTTCCGATTCTTCATTTCTGTTTTCACAAGTAAATCGAGTAATGAACTCTCATCCGAAATGGTTGTTGCGTCTAGCGAGAGTAATTTTATTCTTGGAGTCGGTCTTTCTCCGCCAAGCCGAGATCATGGAAGGTGAACGGCCTCGAATTAAAGACTTAAATACGACACAGGGAGTTATGTAAAGAAAGTTCGAAATGGAGAAGACATTAAACCTATAAGGCACACAATGCCCGAGAATATGACAATTGAAGATCGATAATTGTTGATTTTTCAATTTAACATCAAATGCTTTGAGATGAAATAATGAAGAACTACGATACGGTGGACATATTTCATTTACAAATTGGCTTTCAGTAATCATCATATATTGACATTTTTGACACCTACCTTTTCCACATAAGTTAGATGAGCTGTCCACAAAAAAGTTCCTGCCAATTTAAATTAATCATTGAGCGTTCAGTTTTTAATTTATTTCACTTTCTGATTGTTTTCTTTTCGAATGGGCGCCTTCGACGCGAATAATGAGTCATTGTAGACTGATGGTTTTGCCCCCACGATTGAGAAAGCACAAGTAAAAACCTGCATTGGTGGCTTAATTACCAGGAATAATGGAATTGAAAAGTAAAAATGCTTTTCGAACTTTAACAGTTCTTTTCGATAGAACTTATTATCTGAATAAATGACTCATCTGGGCATAATAAAATTTTTAGGGTGTTCTACCTATGCTTAAATGCGAAGATCTAACTATGCTTACGTCACCATTCGATGGAATCCTAATGTAGCAGCTACTTCTCCGAGTGGAAAGATGAATTGTTGGATCGAGTGATTGATGTTGGATTGTTGGATCGCACCTGTGTTTCTTAACTTGGTAGCCAAAGATCGGATCAGATGAGCTAGACAGATGGCAAATCATCCAACCAAATTGACTGTATGGAGTCAAAGTTTCAAAGCACCTAACTCCTCTTTTAACTACTGCATAGAAGTGCTCTCTGCAAGATGCACCTTACCAGGTCACATCCAATTACCTGTGCTTCATCTATCGTCTGAGCATCTCTGCCGGAATTTCATCAACTTCAGCAGACTTGACAACTTAAGCGATTTAAATGCCAGTGGCGCAGTCGGTAGTGTAAGTTTAAAGGCAGGTAAAAAATTTATAAACTACTTCAATTTTTTTTTTATAATTCACCCGCGTTCAAGGGGTATGGCTACCCTTATACTGAGTTAACATAACGCAAATAGAAAGGATCAGAGGAAAAAGAAGAGAGGAACTGATGTACTTTGGTTTTGAACTGTTGTGGACTGTAGTGACGAGGAAGAATGCCTGTTCCACATCCGTGTTGTTCGGTTGAAAAAGAACTGCAGTACAACGCAATTTGTACGAAATTGGACTCAAGGTTGTACTGATGAGCATTCCTTCTTACTGATGAGCATTAAATTCCACTCTGTTTAAGAGCCCTCATGTTGATATGCTGTTTAAGTCGGAATTTGATGAGTTCAACATATTTAATCGTTCCCTTTCAATGTCCGAAGGACTGGGGCGTTTGCAAGGAAACGAATATGAGAAACTAAGATTACTGTCATCAACAAAAGAATGAATTGGATTAGATGTGGCAGATAAGAGATCATTTATAAAGATCAAAAAGAGTGTTGGAGATAAGACTGAGCTCTGGGGAAAACCAGCATTAATATGATGAATATCAGACTTGATACCGTCCAAAACCACTTGGATTGATCGGTTCAAAAGGAAATTTCTAATCCAATGAATAAAAGACACATCGATTCCAAATGCACGCGTTTTCGACAAAAGAGCCTGGTTCCAGACTCTGTCAAATCTTTAGAAATGTCGAGCGCAACAACCTTGCTTTCACCATGAAGGTGCAAGGAGCGGTTCTACTTTTCGGTGAGATAAGCCATCAGATCACCAGCGGACCTTCTGCCACGAAAGCCGTATTGCGGTAATTGAGAATTCAATGTTTCTACCTCTAAAAATATTCAAGTTTATTAATGTTTGTTTGCTGGAATAACAACCTAAGCTACCATTAGGCAGCTTGTTTATTTTCAGCAATTTTCAAGAAAAAATGTTTTCATTTTCCATGGTCGAAAATTCAACTATCGTGGTTGTCATTTCCTCATTCCATTACAAATCTTACATACAGTCGAAGCTCTTGGTCCGTTCCTCTCAACCAAGTTTTGCACCTATTTCAACCGCCCCAGTCCAACTCATGCTACAAACACCTCATTTCAACAGCAAAGAGCGAATAGCAAGGTAAACTTTCCACTTTTCGCCACCAACCACCTCATCGCACACAGTCGCAGAGCTTTTGGTAAGCGAACTCATAAAACATGTTTGCCTGGTCGTGCGCAGCCGATACAGCCGTGACTTTTGCGCTTGCGTTTTGAGCTCGGTCATTGGCCCACATTCAGGCCGAGTTTCGTAATAGAAAACGCAACAGTACAACGATCTCAACCTCAATGGAGGTTAACTAGAAGCTACACATCGGCTTCGTCGCCGATGTTGTCGTTGTCTTGGCCCGTCATCATTGTATGGTCGTGTCGGCTGTTTTGGTCTTTTCATCGAAGTGGTTGCGATCGTCGCTGATCGCAGTCGATCTTTTGCGGTGGCGATCGTGGCCTTTGTTGCTTCGCGCTTATTGTGTGTGGGTTGGGTAGGGTTTCCAAGACCCCATGTTCTTAAAAGAATAACTCCAGAATAATCGACAAAAAATTAATAACTCTTTTTTTCGCTCTTTTATTATTATTATTCGTACGAAAGACAGTCACAGACTCTTGTAAACCACAGAAGAAAATCGAAAAGCAACTGCAAAAAAATGCATTGGAAAGCGGAACAAGTTGTGCACTGCGATGCATTTCTTTATCAATTTCTTAGAATTTTCTGGATGTGTGCATGTAAGAATGGGTGTGTTGATGCGCCAGCTGAAGAAAACCTGCGCTTCGATGGAACGGGTGGGCAATGGGGGAGGAGAAAGAAAATTGCAACTTCTGCGTAAAAGAAAATTAAATTTTCCACTTGACGTTGAACTCAATTCGTTTCTTCTGCTTTACACCTAGCGCCCGAGAATGTCGGAGATTGGTTTGAAGGAGTATAATACGCGGTGTGGTGGAACTGTGGTAGTCCCACTTTTTTACATGTGCAGTCGCGGTATTGGTGCTTCTTTAAGTTTTCTTTGCATTTGCCAGACGCTTTGTTACAAAGTATCTTAAAAGAACTGAAATCTTGATTAAGATGGTTATTTGTGAGCTGGTATTCATACAAATTCTGCAGACAAAGTGAGCAAGCAATCTGAGGCTGAGTGTAGCAAGACATGTTTTTTTTTTATTTAAATAAATTGATGCAGAGGGATGCAAGTTAGGAAATAAATTAGGCTTAACGATCAAATCATAGCAGCATATGAACACAGAACTAATAACCCGACGACACACTAAACCTTAGGCAAGGCCACAGCGGAACCTTAATAGTAAGAGCCTGCCTAAGTCCCATTATGGTAAGACTCATGCTGTCAACAGTAGTTCACTTATTCTCAAATTATGCAGGTTGTAATTTTACCTGTCGCATTAAAAATCAATTTTTTAAAAACAGGCTTGGAGATCATGCCCACTATAGGCTTTTACTTACGAAGACATTAATTCTTGTTAAATGCATATTGTTATGACAAACTGATTTTTAGTCGCACCATTTGGTAATTGTCTTTAAAGCGGTAGAAAAAAAAATTGCCTTGGCTCGACCATGCCCACTTTTTTTCATAATATGTATAAGAAGCTTAATCCTGCCATAGTCACCTGAAAAAAAGACTTGTTCTTTTTCACGGTCCCCATCTCCGCGAGGGTTTGACAAGCCCTCCGAGAGTATCATTTGCCTTGAAAACTTCTCAAAGTGCCGTTCGGATTCGGCGAAAAATTGTGATCCCCTTGTATGTAAAGAAATTAACAGACCAGCATACATTGTTGAAAAGTTGGCCCTGGTTCACCTCGAGCTGTTGCGTCACTCTATAAGAAGCTTAAATCATTTTATTTAACAAATTTTCAATGATTAAGCGTTTTTTTCAATACTGTGTTGGAGGCGTGGCTTTGAGAAAAGTGATTTGTTAAGCTACCAGATAGCAATTTTAACCCACCTACTTTTTAGATAGGTGGATATATCATTTTTGTACCCCATTCCATAGGATAGGCGGTATTTAGTTTCATAGTTTTTCACATAGATAAATAATCACCGCAGACCCCCAAGACCTTGAAGGCATATGATCGAGAACGATTTGTTAGTCGAATGAGACATGTCCGTCCGTCTGTATGGCTGGCGGTAGTTTATGGGCACTAAGTTTTGAAACTATTATCTAAGATTTTTAGGTCTCGAAGCGGTACAAGTTTAAAAAATTTTAAAATCTGCTCACTGACACTTCCCCTACTTTTAACAATGAAAAATTTAATTGTCGTGGGGAAGAAAAGGTCTAGGAGTGGCATACTTACCAAAATAAGTACTGACGAAAGGCCGCTGTGAGTCATCATAAGGGGGCTTCACCCTTCCTGCACAAAAGAAGACGTTGTAAAAGACGTAGAAGTAAAAGGCCTTTTTATCATAAAAAAGGAAAAGCAACGCACGGAAGGAGAATGAGACACTGTGATCAGATCAGACGCGGACTTCCACTTTATGCTTTCCTTTGAAATAATTGAGAAAATAAACGATATTTAAAAAATCAAAATGACACTTAACATCAGGGTTGAAATCAAACCTTTTTGTAAGGGCATAATAGACTGATACCGCAGTCTAGGCGTGGCCAAGAAATAGGGCACACAAGTGCCTACTGCCAAAAAATACCAAGTTGCTTGAAATATAACCGGTAAACACCTCTCATTAGAGTGTAAGGTTCTTGTGCAGGTCCCAGCGGTTTGAGTCCATTGTAACAGAAACCACCCAGAAAACTATAGTGGAGGTGAAGTAACCATAGACCTGCAAAAGGGACAAGAACCTCCTCAGAAAAATATTTGACAAAATTCTTTAAAACCGAAAATTATTTAGGAAAAATGTTGTTTTTTTTTTTACTAAAAACGCCTCCTAAAAGTGGGCGGAGCTTAAAACTTTTTATGGAATAGGAAATACTAAAATCTACAATATTTGTGATAATTTATTTTCGATTTGGACTGAACTTTCCGAGAAATCGGGTTTTCAAAGATCTTACATGTAAAAAGTGGGCATGGTCGATATTGTGGGCTGTCCAATTTTTGACTTGTTAAAGGTCTTGGGCCAATATTGTTCATTACCAAAATTTGAGCTCCTACGCCATGTCTGACTTGACCAAAAGACATTTTAAAAGATAATGTGAAATAGAGGTTATCTCACATTGAAGCCAATAGTGGGCGTGGCCGCTGACAGATTGAGCCAATTTTTACACTTTTGCTGTGCAACAAAAGAACCAAGAAAGAACCGCGTGCCAAGTTTCAGCTCGCTTAATCTTGAAGACCTAAAAACTTCACACACACAGACGGACGGACGGACGGACATGGCTTTTTTTTTTTTTTTTTTTTTTATAATGCACTCGCGAATATAAGGGATTGGATACCCTTTTTAATGTTACACATCTCACGAGCGGAAAGGATTAGAAGAAGAGGAAAAGGAGGAGAGGTACCGATGCACTCTTGTTTTGAACAGTTGCAAGTTGTATTGCGCAGGAAAGATTGACCGTGGGAGAACATTCCACATTCGCGTTGTACGGCTTATGAAAGAACCTCTAAACTTTACTGTGCGTCCGAAGGTGGGCTCGAGGGTAAACTGATGTGCATTCGATCTTTGGCGAGTATTACGGTGGAACGTCTTTAGGGGCGGAATGCAATTGGCTATTTCGATGGAACATTGTTTGTGAAAAAAGCGATAAAACAGTGAAAGACAAGATACATTACGTCGATGTTCTAATGAGTCAAAAGACTTCGCAATGTTTTTGTCTCCAACAAGTTTTAATGCGCGTTTTTGTATCCTATCTAGCAAGAGCAGTGCTGTTTTTGGAGCACCAGCCCAGACATGGGAATTATATTCCAACTTGGGGCGAATATATGCCTTATATAAAATAGCCAAATCAGAGGGGGTGAAATACTTCTTGCATCTTTTAAGGAAGCCTAGGCATTTCGCAGCGTTCTTGGCGACGTCGAATATGTGGTCATTCCAACTAAGGTTGTTATTGACACACATACCGAGAATGGAAAGCGTTTCGGTTTCGTCGATGCAAGTGCCATTCATGGACAATGGCTGGGTGTTTCGGTTTTGCTTCAATGACAGAAGACAGCATTGAGTTTTAGAAGCATTAAACTCTACTCTATTTTGAGATCCCCATGATACAATGCTGTTAAGGTCAGAGTTTAATGAGTTTGACATACGCTGCCGTTCCAATTCAACGTCCGAAGAGCAGGGGCGCGGAACCGAGAACGAATATGAGAAACTGAGGTTACTGTCATCAGCAAAGGAGTGGATTGGATTAGTTGTAGCAGACAGGAGATCATTAATGAAAATGAGAAAGAGTGTCGGAGACAAAACAGAGCCCTGGGGAACCCCAGCGATAATTTTATGAACTGCGGACTTGAAGCCATCCAAAACAACTTGAATTGAACGGTTCGAAAGGTAATTACTAATCCACTGAATAAGAGATTCGTCGATTCCAAATGCACGCATTTTCGACAAGAGAGCTTGGTGCCAAACTCTGTCAAATGCTTTTGAAATATCAAGCGCAACAATCTTGCTTTCACCTAGAAGATGCAAGGAATGATTCCACTTTTCAGTGAGATATGCCATCAAATCACCAGTGGACCGTTTGCTACGAAAACCGTATTGCCGGTCATTAAGAAGTTTTCGTGTTTCAAGATATTTCATAAGCTGATAATTAATCAGCGTTTCCATGACCTTAGAAAGAAGGGAGGTAAGTGCAATTGGACGATAGCTAGAGGGAGAAGAAGAATCGCCTTTTTTAGGGACGGGCTGGACACTGGCTACTCGGAAAGAGACCTGAGGAGTAGGACCGATGAAAAAGCTTACACAATGGTTTTGCCAGCGCGGAAGAACACCTCTTCAGAACAATGGGGGATATTCCATCTGGACCAGCGGATTTGTGAATGTTTAGATCTCGAAGTACTCTTTTGACTGCACGAGCGCGAAAGTGAATTTGTCCCATGGTATATTCGACGCGCTCAGTGTAGGCGGGGACATTGCAGAATCAGGGAGCATGGAGCTAGCAGCGAAATGCGCTGCAAGTAGATTCGCTTTGTCTAGAGAGGTGACAGCTGGAATGTCATTGTAAACGAGTGTTGGGATGGAAGATGAGGCACAGTTTTTGACATTCTTTTGACTAAAAGCGATCTCTACGTTTGGAAAAATGGTTTGCCTGTAAAATTTTAACAGAAAAATTAGGACTTTTTTTCCGTACTTTTAATTTGCCTCCCCCTAGGGCTAGTCCCTGGTCTTAAGGGCTCACGATGATTATTTCACTGTATTACAAACTATGCATTAAAATTGATATACTTTCGATCGGGTATAAAAATTGATTCATATGTAATTAATTTAAGGAAGCTGCTCATAAAGACCCTTTAAAATCCCTTTAAAATTTAGGGAATACAGCTCTGTAATCACCTTTTAGTCACTTAAACACACACACAGACGCGACAAGTGCGCGCACCTTTTTGGCATTTTTAGGAATTCAAATCCTTAAAACGACTTAGTGAAGTTCTGCTTTGAATGCCGTTGTAATTTCTTGTGTCTTGCATGTGATTTGTTCTATAATTACAATGGATATTTTATAGTAATACTAAGTGCACAGAATTTCAAGATAACGGTAAAAATACATGTCTTCAACTTGGTTTTTAAACTGTTGCAGAAAAAGTTCAGTTTTTTTTTTTTTTTTGTTTTTTAAGGTGGCGCTACAGTCCGGGGTGGACCTGGGCCTCAGCCAACAAGCTTCGCCAGCCAGCTCTGTCTCTAGCTAGCCGTCTCCAGTTTCGCATGCGAAGTTGGCTGAGGTCCCCTTCCACTTGCGTCACCTGGGTCTCGGTGCTCCTCTACCGCGTCGTCCCTGCGGTGTGGATTCGAAGATTTTCCGGGCCGGGGCGTTTGTGTCCATCCGCTCTAGATGACCCAGCCATCGTAGACGTTGTGTTTTGACTCTTTTGGCTAGGTCGGTATCGCTGTACAGCCCGTACAGTTCGATGTTATATCTCCTCCTCCACTCTCCGTCTATGCAGACGGGACCGTAAATCGTCCGAAGAATTCTCCTCTCGAAGCAGCCTAAAGTGTTTTCATCCGCTTTTGACGTTTGCATTGGTCGTCAACAGTAAATCCGTCCGAATCCGAGGCTTGTTTCCGCTTCGTGACTGGTGTTTCTTTACGTGGCCGGGAAGTCACCCCGACGGCACGACCCCAAACGTGGAGGACCAGATCCTTTGCTGTTGGAATACTTATGTACACCTTTCATTTATATTTTCCACAATTGACACAATTTTTATTTCCAGAATTTGACCATGATTCCTGGAACCGTTAAGATTAATATGTAAGTTTTTTGAAGTTTTCAATCCAAGTTCGCTGCAATTTTCAGAAAAGTTTGAATTTTTTTTGATTTTAGATTGTCTTATTCAATTCATTTGGCATTCTCTAATTTTTTTTATGAATTCTTACTATTTCAACAAAATTTTACTTTAGATTGCTTAGCTTCATATGGCTACAAAGTGGTTGCAAAGTTATGGCCTCAAACGCTTCGCCAACAGCCACATATTTATTTTCCATTCTTAATTTCTATGAGAATCTTGACCTATTTCGATGTTTAACGAAGTAAAAAACGTTTTCGGACCTTGGCCAATTCGGTTTTTTGAACAATCCACCACAGTTCCTCACCATGTTTGTCTAAGTTTTTATTTAGATGTTAATTACAATGGTTAACAAATTTAAAGTATTTCTTGAACTTCGAAATAAATTGTTACGTTGAAGATTAGTCGAAGGGGGCTTTGATTTTTTTCCTTTAG
Source organism: Neoascia interrupta (assembly GCA_947623515.1). Lineage (NCBI taxonomy): Eukaryota > Metazoa > Arthropoda > Insecta > Diptera > Syrphidae > Neoascia > Neoascia interrupta. Next base: position 214,946,493 of record OX392463.1, on the reverse strand, counting down.
TATGTCTACTCATTTCGAGAAGCTTACCCGAGTAACACTGAAGCGCTTGTTATTGCCACGGTTACGTTTACCGCACCACATAATAAAACCTTAGGTTCTTGAAGTAGGTTCTATACAAGTAAGGAGGCCCCTTACAAAGTCTCTATAAGGTCAAATTGGCACTTTATAGAACTTTATTTTGGGTGCAAAAAGGGTTCTATTTCAAACTCTTATAGAACTTTTTTGACAGTCAATACAAATACTGTCAAAAAAGGTACCTTTCGATTGATGTGGGCCCTTACTCTGATTTCTTTTTTAAATATCGAAGACCATGCAACAATATTCACCCCCATCATCAAACGCGAGAATCATTCATTCCTTTAGCGGCATAAGTATGTGCATATTTATTTATTTACTAAAAGTATAAGACTATAAACATTAAACAACAATCCAAGTCATTGTCAATTTCATTTTCAAAAGCTGTAACGTCACAACACTTGCTATACGTTTGCGAATGCCACCAGCACAATACCCACCACAGACAGCGAGCGTTCCCCCAGCGACACATTTAACTTGAACTTACCCCAAATGCATTCACAGGCAGTCGCATCAAGATCAAGTTTCTCCCCCTAGTTAGAAAGCTTTTTTTCGAAATTCCCTCCCAAGTGCTGAGGAAATCATTGCATTAGCGCCTCACCAACATTGCACATACAATCAACCCCCGTGCTGTAAAGCTCTATCGAAATTGTAGTGCAAAGCTTTCAATTCCTCCCACCACAACGATGCAATGAAAAACTAGAGCGCAACTGCATAATTTCCGTGGCTGCACACAGCGAAACAAATTGACGTTGTCGCCGTCCGTCGGCCAAAGTCAGGGGCCAAAGTCAAGGCGTGCGGCAGTCGGCACTAACGATATCTGTAAGCGAAAAGCGACGAATGATCATGCAATAGGCAACGACACAAAGACCTTCACACACATAGCCACAGTGGATGCGGTTTTGTTTCCTGGTTTCCACAAGTAGTTGTAAAAGAGAAGAGCGAATCAGCTTAGTGGCGCAGCAACACATTCAAATTTAGATGCATTTTTTCTCTTACCAAATGTTTGCGTACATTTATTCGTTCATAGTGAAGAACTTAATTTAAGAGAAAAATTAAGAGCAAGTGTGGAAAATGTGCCGAGGTCAATGGACTTCTTAAGTGGTTTTCGTCTTCCGCAAATTTTTCTACTGCTTGCATGTGTTTGTGTTAAGCATAAGGTATTTGACACACATGCAACTCTCTCTTTTGAGGTGAAGCACTATGAGCATTGAGCGCTGCAAATCATGATACGTATAAAGCGTACAATGAAGATTGGGATAGCGAACTCGTTTACATGTCTGAGTGCTTGTGGCGTTGTAAGGTAAACTAATGCTCTATGTTTTGCATTTGGAATGGATTATGAAACTCATGGTGGAGGTGAAAAAGAGGTATTTTGCATAAATTTTGGGTAGGTTTGATGTCATACAGGTAATGTAAGCAATTCGTTTTTCTTTAACGAGTTGTATATATGAACGAAGGACTTGTTTGTGTCTGCCAATCTGTAAGATTACACTTATATTGACCTTTTGATTAAATGAGTGAAATCTGGTTTTGGGTGGCCCTTAGCCTTTGTCCACCTAAAGGTTTTAATAAGATACACTTTTTTAAATTCATTTTTCTCAATGAAAATGCGAGTTTATGAGGCACTAATATTTGCACTTGCTTTTTTTACGAAAAACGCACAAGACCCAATTACACATTATTCGTACCTTAGACAAATATAGCCTGCCAATCGTCTTCCTAAGATCCAAGCCTGGTAGGATCATTCATGATCATCAAACAGTTGTTATACAAGAAACCTTTGCGCATATAAATGGACCTGCGCATGGTTTTGCTGATTATATGTCACCTTAATGTTTGAAGGCTTCCTTGAGTTCTAAGGAAGAGAGATTTAGATGTGGACTTGAAGGAGTATTGAATAGAAAGTTCCAAACTTGATAACATTGACAAAAAAGAAAAAAATCTATGTGGAAACCAAAGTCTTTAAGTTAAATTTAATAATCTTAAGAAATTTCTTTCAGAAATTTTTGTCTTTATAACCAATTTTCGGGATCTTGTTTTTTTTTTATTTATTTTTCACTCAGGCACACGGGATGATTCCTTCCGTTTTATTGTTCATTTGTTGCTTTAATTCTTGAATTTTATTGAATTTTTAGAGACCCAGCAAGTATTAATCTCCTCCAGAATCAATCGAGAATCGCCGTAATTGCTTACTGTTTTAACGTCGCTAAATGGCCACAACTTATAAGGCAACTAATCTTTAAAAACTTTAGATACTTATAAAAAAGCTCTGACTTGCTTGCCTTTATGCCTTTCTTTAAATCTTCTACGGAAACATGAAATTAGGCCCCAATGAAAAATGAACCCTTAATGAAAATTAAAAATTGCCCCAAAAATGTACCTGAACGGCAAAAACAAGGAAAAATTGTCTAATTGGATTTTTCATTTTCAAAATTAAAATCAAACAGTGTTTCGGTGATTCTTAGCAAAAAGACTCCGGACGTCTCTACGACTCATTAAAATGGAAAAAATTTAATTTATTATATTATGGAGAAAGCACTTAGTTCTACATTCTGTTCATACAAGACTTTGGAAGACGCCCACATACGGGGGCAAAATTGAAGAAAAACCTAAAATTGTACAAAAAATCATGATTTCGACTGGCCTTAAGCCTAATTTAGGAAAGAATTAAGGTAAGATTAGACTGTATGCCAAGTGGTCTTTTAAAATATGTAAATTTTTATTTGGAGGGATTATTTCATGGGGAGTTATTTCCCGGAGCTAGAGTTGAACACTCAGCGCTTTGAGGTATTTTTATAAGGAGTGACTTCATATCGGGTGATAGATGACTGAATCCTTAGGTCATACTCGGCTCGATAATTGGTCGAAAACTCTTCCGAAGCTGGCTTACATCATGTCTGATCTTTCTTTCTTTTTCTTTTTTTGGACTATAATCTGCGGGACTCTACGTTGATTACAGAGTGTTCCATTTATAAACCTATTCTATGCTGGAAATCTATTGGGAATCTTGTTTTGATGATGTTTGGAAGACATCATCGATTCGTGTCGACATCCCGAAAATTTCTACAAATGTCATCCAATTCGGATGATACTGGGCTTGTTAAGGTGAATCTTTACTCTCACCGGTTTTTTGTTGCCAAGTCAATACTGCAGCAGCCAATCTTATTTAAGCCACTTATTTACCGAGTATTTCATCGCTCTAAGAGGAAACGATTCTCTAAATCCTTTTCCACGCTCTCCCAAGCGAGAGTAAACATTTTCTTTTTAGGTTATGTGCAGCTAATTTGAGAGATTCGGTTTCCTTGACTGTAGTTTAGGCTTTCTATACAACGACCAGTGATGGGTCTTAAGGAATGACAATAAAATTTAGGCCATCTATATGGAAAAAGTCACTAGGCTCAAGTTTACGAGTTTGGGCACAAAACTAATAACGATAAATTAAACGTACTCTCTCTCAAGCCTAAAGCATAGCATAGCTCTTCCGGCATGCCATTCGTCACCAATTTGCTAGTCCGTTTTCCTGTGAGTGACCCGAGGCTTTTTATGTTAATTGTTTTCATTATCACCGCAAAATTATTTCGTTTTGATACAGCTATTCCTGCACTTGAGTGGGTGCCTTGGTTAGTGTGTAGGACTTAACTGTGCACGAGGTCATATCCTGACCGCGGAAATAAAAGTATTTCATGGTCTCACCTCAGCGAAGGTCTGGCAAATCTTCCAAGAGTATAATTTGTTATGGGAGACATCTCAATTCACCGTTCGGAATGTAGGTGCAAAAAATGTAGGTCCCCTCCATGTGTGTAAGAACACCTGAAACAGTATGCATAGTTGGGAGAGGTCAGGCGAGGGCTCTTCTGAGCTGTGAGTGCCAATTAGTTTTTATTTCCGCATAAAAATCAATTTTAGATTCCACGATCTCCCTTCGTATAATGCTCCATTTATGGCTGGGCGGTCATGTTTTACGACCTTTCCAGTAACTCAAACTATGCAATTTCAAATGAGCGTTGGCACCTTCATTTCATCCTTTCATCGTATTAAAAAAAACTCTTTCACCCACCGCCACAGAAGGAAAGAGGGTAAGAGCAGAAGATGATTGGCTGCTCAGTTTCAATTTCCCGGAAAAGCACAGCTAGAACACATCTCAATAACACCGAGAACCCTGGGGACCTCATGACTATCATGTTCATCGAAAAACCTGGAGCACACAGTCAGCTCTGTAATAAGCAATGACGGCACATACTCTCTATCGCCAATTACTAACTGTTTCTCAGACTTCACCTACATTATTTTCTATCGCACAAAGAACAGTTATGCCGCAAACTTTACGATACACTATACCAAGCGCCAATGGTGAGGTTTCGAATGCAGTTAGAATCGCTTGGAAAACCTCAGCAATACCCTCTCCATTCGTGGGTCTTTTGCGCTCCGTCCAAAGCTCCTTTGCCCATCTATTTCATATCAAAGACACTTTACGGTACCCTGGGCACATACTGCACAAAACCCCCGTTGCAGTGTGTGTGTGTGCACTAAAGACAGATCGCCTTTCTTTTTCGCTTTTCCAGGAAAAAATAGCGCACAATACTCCTCGTGCATAACAAGAACTGTTCAACGGGTTTTCCATCGAAATCGGCCCCTACCCCAGCCGCCCCTGTCACTGTCGCCGTCTGTTTTTCCCTGTGTGAAAGCACGAAGAAATTCTTTCTCCCATCATCGTCAGCAATGATCGTCTTGTAAAATACGACAAAGAAATGCAAAAAGTCCAAAGCCACGGCAAAGAAGTTGCGAATGTAAGTTACTCGCGGTCATTGGCTCTATACCAGCGTTTGTGCGATGAGTAAAACTGCTCCAACCAACACCGACTGGGAGTGCACTGCGCTGCAAGCGCAGCAACATCAGATGCATTTTCTAAGGTGATCCGAGGCCATTGGTCTGATTTTACAAGAATCTTCACTGTGGTTGTGCTTCTTCATCTGGTAGGCACAGTAAGAAGCCGTAGCTGGTTGTTCACTCTCTTAACTCTCTTGCGATCGATCACTTTTGCAAACAGTAAAAATCGCAATCCAATGTGTACAAATATTGATGTTGATTTGTTTTCAGTTGTTTGTTGAGTGAAAAACTTTTAATGCAAAAAAAAAAAAAACGGTTTTCCTTTGGGGAACCTTGGGGGATTCCAAATCCTATCCCCAATCATAAGAGAGGAAATACATACGGTTTTAAACCAATGCGGGTATGTACCTCCCTGTTTTATAAAATTTTGGCAATTAGTCATTTTTCTGCGAATTTTTAAGCTTTTGGAATATTTTTCTCAATCGAACCTTCCTTATGCTAAGTCGAAGTCGATTACACCTGTTTCGAATCTGTCAGAATTAGTCATGGCGCCCAGAATTGTCAAAACCAATTGCCGATATTTTAAATGACAAGTAAACCATTTGCATGAGTGTATTCAATACGAGTTCTTTGTTTAATGAAAATATTATACAGAAAAAAAAATTATACAAATCAAACGAATGACATCTACAAAGAAGACAACAAGTTCGATTGTACGAGCGAGCTCTCTCGCTCACATTGAGTGCGCGCGCGCGCCGTTCACTCGGTCGTTGAAGTTCATTGGCACACTTCTTTGAATGTTATGTTATGCGGCGAATGTCTTCCTGGTCTCAGCCAGTTCGTTTGCTTCTGGCTTGATGAGGTTTTTTTTCGCTTTTTCGCTTTTTTTCTTGCAACTTCGTTTGGTGCATTCGATTACTGCCTGCCCAGACCTAACATCAACATCAATACTTGTTTTTATACAAAGTAGCTGTGGGTCTGCACTGCACCGAAGCTCGGTGAGCAGAACATCATTATGCACGCGACTATGACTTGGCTATAAACATGAACTTGAGTTGCATACTTAACGTTTAAGCGTAGAGCGATTTAAAAGAACCTCAATTGAAGTCTTTCTCGCTACTCGGATTGGGGAAAGACTAGGAACAATATTCAAAGTCATTATATAGGACGACCGTATACTTCTTTTGTTTGAGTTAATAATCTATAAAATAAAATTAAATTTTTTTTGGATTATTTGCATTTGTGCCTCATTCGGGTAGGGGTAAGAATTTACCTGAGGTAGGGCATGCCTATCGTTAGAGACGACTAAAATACACCCTCCGTATGCCGAGCGCGTGCAAACCATGCAGTGAACAAAACGAACGAAAGTAATACCCCAGGTGGTAATCCAGTTTCTAAGCTAAATGCTATGAAGCAGAAAACAACGAACTCCGCAATAAGCCGAAATAATTCGAAGTATCCACCATGAGCTCAAAAATTAAGTAGATTCGGAACAAAAAGAAAGCGAGGCTCTAAGGAACCCCCATGATGCTACAACCGCGAGGACACGACGAAAAGTCAAAAGCGAATACGTGACGGACGAAGAAGAGCTTGCATGCGAAACTAATCAGGTCATTAGGAAAAGAACTACCAATAAGCGAAAAAAAACTTCGTGTAAGATGAAACACCAACCGACCAAAAAGCGACACCGAAAATTTAAGAAAAAATCGCCGACTGCCCGCAATAAATGTCGTTGGAATTACGGATTACGGAAAGCTGCGTAAGCCTGATATCTTAAAAAATATTTTGGAGAAGACGCATAAGTCAAAGTTGATGGCTCAGATGCCTATCGCGCGTTTTCGCAAAAATTAAATACCGATAAAGTGCAATGGTATCTATGCTTACGAAAACAGATTCGACACCCAACGTGCACGAAGGAAGAGGTTGTGGAAGATGTTCTAGCCCAAGGCTTTAAAATTCTTGATACCATGTACATACTCAAGAAAGAACCAGTGTGTAAGTGCTACAGTGTGTACGCAGAAGTTACACTCCGTAAAACGGACCGTTGAAAACCCCAGCCTATCCCACGTTGTAAAATGCTGATGTTATTGTTATTTTTTGACATTTTATAAGAAGTGCAAATTCGTGGCCCGACCACCCCTAATTACAAACTATCAATTAAAACACAGATTACGTTTAAATCTCCAAGTTACGCTTAAATCTACGTAAAAATGCTATTTCTTGGTTCAAATTTAATATTAATTGGCGACCACTAAAAGGGGGCGTGCGTAAAAACTTTGTATGAACGCAATCTGGAATCAAGTCTTGTTTATTTAACCTGCTAATTTTTATTCTTTCCTAAATTAGGCTGCAGGCCAGTCGAAATTACGTTTTTCTGTAAAATTTTAGGTTTTTTTCGATTTTGCCCTCAAATGTCGGCGGGGCCTAACGTCTTGTATAAACAAAGTATAGAACTAAGTGTTATTATTATTATAATTTATAGCAAAATTTTTTCGATTGGGAACAAAAACATTGAAAAAATGCATTGGAAAAGTTACTCTTCAAATCGATGCCACGCCCACTAGAGAAGTAAAGCGGTTAAATTCTTATTTGCTGTTTCTTACAATAAATAGGAGATCAGCTATAAATACCAAATTCCAGGCTTTTTAGACGTCTTACAGCTTTGAAAGCTCTGGAGGTAGTTGCACAATTACATCGCTTGTGGGCGGATTTAAAAAAATTTTACATTTGTACTGCTTCGGATAGCATGAAATTTTAGCTGCCTAGCTTAAAATTTAAGGCCTAAAAACGTGTGGCATACAGACAGACGGATAGACGGATGGACGGACATGGCTTATTCGATTCAGAATTTGGTCTCAATCATATGCCCGTAAGGTCTTGGGGATCTAAGACTATTATTTTACCGTGTTACAAACTATGTGATAAACTTAATATACCTCCTATCCTATATGATCTGGGGTATAACGTAACAACGTGCATACGGAAGGAAAAAAAAGATTTCGTCGTCAAGTGCGGTTTTTTTATTTGTATTCTGAAGTTTAATGGGATTAAGAACGTAAACGAAGTTTAAAAAATCAAAACACTCCAAAATATCAGGGTTAAAATCGAGCCCAAGCGAAAAGGCAATAGACGCGTCACTCAATGTAAGCAATGTCAAGGCTACGATCATACTCAAGCGTATTGCCAAAAACGACCGCGAAGTGTCAAATGCGCTATTGAACCTCTTTCGAAAGATTGCAATGTAAGCAATCAGGCCCCTGCTTAAATAAAAGTCACCCAGCGAGCTACCGAGGTTGCGAAATCGCAATAGAGCTTCAAAAACGTAAGAAAACAGTTAAGAATCGTATTGAAGGTATTAAACAACTCCAAAACGTTCTAAAGTAGACAAGCCGAAAACTCAAAATCGGTCAGAAGTGTACAAGATTGACAAGGGAAAACATGCAAATTCCGCAAGCAAACGTCGCCGGCCGGTACAAGTGCAAGGGGAAGATCATCACTCATCGGCCCAAAATCGTACGCTGAAGTCGCGTCACGAAAAAGCAAAGCAGAACCTGCCACAGCGGGTTTGGTGCCTTAAATATCAGTTATGATATTGGAAAAGCTTGTGCAACATAAATAAGACTAAATCTAGTTATATTTGACAAACTAAGCGAGCTAGAGCTTAAGCCTCGCAAAACGAATAACAAATCACGATCTTAAAGCTCATTAACTTACCTGCATGGAATGCAAACGTTCTTTTAAACAAGATCGCCGATCTAGCAGTATACGGAAGAAAAATATTGACAAATGCCTGATTTCGAAGACCCAAAATTAAAGGTTACATAGAGACTATCACGCGCATCATCTATCAGGAATTTCGAGAGGCGTAACATCTCTCTACATCAAAGAAAGCATTTAGCATTACAGAAATAAAGAAATAGAACTTGACTCTATGCAAAAAACTTCAGTCTCGCTAAAATTAAGCCACCTAGATTATAACATCGCCTCGAGTTATTTTCCCCCACAGCTAAGGCTAGCAGACGACGATCCTCCTTACTCCCTTCTTTAACTTATTTATCCTTTTGAATTCAAACCATTGTATAATTTAAACTTAGCGCCTAGTTTATACCAGTCGCCATATTTTTGTAATTGTTAATTCGCCGCACTATTTGAACTTTTAAAAATTAAACGTTAACTCCCTCAATTGCGGCTCTCAAAAAATGTATAAAAAGCAGCTTAAGAATAAAGCTTTTCGAAGTCATTGTAAGAACCCTAAGGGAAAATTATCGTTTTTCATTTATCGCTCGTTTCGTCAAATCGTATCTTACATATTGCTCGTTTCGCCAAGTTAGCCGGTGGAATCCATAGTAACCTTGTTTCGTTGTAGCTAATTTAGCAAGCTTAAAATCGGCAAACTCCATCAGCCAGGATCCCATTTATAAAGTCTCGTTTGATAAAAGATCCCAAGGCTGACTTTGAACGTCAACTTGAAGGTTATAGTCTACAAGAACTTCAGTCTTTAACCTTCAAATTAGATTTGTGGTTGCCAACAAACTCGGATGTGACAAGGGGAAGGCAATAAAATCTGAAATATTTAAAGAAGACTTGGCTGTCAATTGTCACATCTATTGTCCCATCGAGGTGGTTGACAACCGCAAATAGCACTTTAATATTAAGCTAACATACAGGTCGGCTGAAACTACTTTGAGCAAATAATAAGATGTAAGGCTGAAACAAAAAAATGTTTAAAGCTCAATTTTTCCAAAAAATTTTCTAAACTTTAGGGCGCATACGCGACCGGAAGATATGACCCGATTTTGAAAATTTCTTGATATCCTTCTTAGTCTTTTCTATTCGCAACTTTTCCGCGGCATTACGATTTGATAATAGAAAAAAGTTGAGTTTCGACCCACTCGTAGCTGCAAAAGTCAATTCAATATTTTTCTAATAATGTTTCCAAATTCAGAATTTTTTTGGTAAATTGGAATAAATATTAAATATTAATTCGAATCGTTAGGCCTCATTCTTAAGAACGGTATTAAAATAGCGGAAGAATGAATGTATCGGCTGCTGCATTCTACAAAAAATATATCAATCGGAAATAAGAGGGCAATAATTTCGCAGTCCACCAAGCACATTTTGTCACGTAAGTTTCTGAAATGTTTTTTCCTCTCCCGCTATCCCGTTGGACTTAAATTTCATTTAAGACGCTGTCAAAACTCGAACTCGCACATTGTATAATGATCATTCGTATAAAAATTATTCCTGAATGTAGTGTAGGCATTCATATGGGCGGGCAGCTTGGATTATGCAGTCACAGAGGAAACTCCTCCAGGGGATTGATGCACAACAATCCACAACAACATAACCTTCTGCACACATGCATAAAAATGTGCAATAATAGAAAAATAAAAGCTTGCCGACACCTCTTTAATCATTCACCGTCAGCCAGTTTGAATGCAATGTCTATCAGGCATTCTAATAGATACATTTATGCAGGATGGTAACTTTCACAATCTTTCTAACTGTATTCAAGAAGAAGGAGGCGAAAAGAACATTCAAAGAAGCATTCCCACTCTGGTAACAGTGCATGCTAGTTGTTTTATTGCAATAGCGGCACTGATTTTTTTTTTTGCCCCTTGAATGTGTCATTTGCTATGACATCGAATGAGACATTGACATTTGACGTTTGCATTGACGTTTAAATCGACGTTATGCGTAAAAAGGAATATCGCGATTGAACATGACGTGTAGGTAGGCATTTCTTGATCTTGGGTGATTTAAATGGATTTGTCGGTGGGATGTAGTTTGCCAACCAAACAGGGAGGAACTGACAATTGGGTTATGTCAGAGAGCTACAAATGGCTCGTTTATGCAACGGAGCAAAAAATTGATTTCATAAGCATCCCTACTTATTTAATAGACGAATTGAATAAAGCATTTAAGAAACAACGATAACTTCTAAATTTTGGCCGAAATATTGCGCGAGGAATATGCAGCAAGTCAAAGTTAGCTGTCCACCAGCAGCATGTAAGCATAATAAATATTCCTTCGATTTAACAAAGATATTTTGAGACCTAAACACTGACATTGTACATGTCAGGAAATTAAGCTCGACACAGGTTTTTGAAGCTCCCAAATACTTAATTTGTTCGGGCTTTTATTAAAGAAAATAGTTCGATGCTTCTGTCCATCATATCTTAAAATTCAACTTGGACAGAGAAAGACCTCGTCTCAGGTAGCAACCTCAAATTGAGAGTGACATTAACTAGATTGTAGTGTTCAACTGAGGACTGAAAGCTAGAGACTGTGTCAGGTTGGAAACAAATATTAGTGTCAATCATTCTTAGATATCAAGCTGTTAGGCTTGGAAGTTTTCTGTTGTTGCCCAGATTTTTTATCTTCGACAGCAAACTATTCGTTCGTCAATGTGAATCTTAACTGCACAAATGATAAATCTTGGGTTCACTTAAAGGATACCAAACACTTAAATCGTACAACCACGTTTAACCAATGTCATGCGTGAGTCATACTGTCACTCGTCCTTTAAGTGAGTCCATCTGGCGCACTCTGTGCACAAGCCCAAAACATTGTCCAGTCAAGAGTGTTAATTGATGATTCATTGTGCAAAAAGTGAGAATATGATTTCGAAAATGACTGTTCCAGATATCAGTTCTCTTTCGATAGCTCGCACTCACTCTCTGCGACCAAGTTAGCTCACATCACACACCTGAGTATGGTAGCAGCTATTGCGAACGACTTTCCCCAACATCAATTCGTGTACCAATTTTCCAGTGAAACATCGAAAGCGAAATGTGCCGTGTACATCGGCACTCATCTGAACCTCTTCATTAATCCATCACAGCAATAGCATCGCCTGTCAAAGACTCTGCCTCCCACACGGCTTGCGCCCTCCCCCCCACACTACAAGGTGTGTCACTTTTGTCAAATTTTACTAGCCGAGTAATACAAATCCATTATCCCGGCATCAGGCATTGTTCCTTTGGACCAGCTTTACGACAGCGACAGCATAGGGCTTTGACAGCCAATCGCGCTGACCATCTTGTCAAGCAAAACGCTTTATTGTGTCGCGGGACCACTTTGGGGCTAATAACTCTCGGTTCGGTGGAATCCATAATCCCGTCGCGCTACCTGTTGTCAGCCGCAGCTACAGCGAGCGGCTAGCGAGATGACTCTGAGATTCGGAAAGAAAAGTGTGATCTCAATTTCTATCGCGATGGATCCACTTTTTTCAGCTGAAAAGCCATACACACATGAAGCTCGGTCGTCGTTGGTACACCTTTATTTTTTTTCGCGCAAAGAGCAATTAATTTCTCCTTTTGCTGTAGGTCGGCGTTAGATGGAGGATGACGATGACGAGCCGGTGTTTGAGAAGGCGGAAGACAGCAGTGCAATGGCCATTCATGCTTCATGCCATCGATCGAGAGTGAGACTCGCGTACGTCGCTTTTGGGCACGGTTGGCGGATTACGCTAGGAGGAAAAGTACAAGTTGCTTATGACTGGGCGTCGGTCGTCAGGTGAAGCTTTGTATACGGGTATACTATGCCTCTGGGTGCGTGCTTCTGGTGCGTTGGTGCAGGTTGGGTTTTTGATTTTTATTTCGCTTTCTGCCTTCCGCGGCTAACTTCTTTGCTTGCCTTGCGGTCATTGTTCCCGATTTCGACAAATTGATCGATGAATATGAGAGTAATCGATGTTAATTGTTCGTATGGCTGGTGACTTGCCTTAAGCTGATAGTTGCTTGACGGAGAAAAAGTGTAATGATTGATATTTTTCCCGGGCGCGGATTCGACTTCTTAGACTTACAGGTTGAAATGGAGTCGATTTTGCATTTTTTTAACAGCATGTACCTCTCTTACTTCAATATGCAAGCTTATTGAGAAGAAAATGAATCTTCTATACAATATTAATATGAATTGCCAAATAGCTGAATTTTCTTGATTAGAATATTTATTGGAGATCGCTCTTTTAGTCAGCTCGATCTTTGAAGAAAAGATGTGGATTAGAGGCCGCAATATTTGCGCAAGGGTTAATTATTGTTATAGCCTAGACATACTATTCAAATTCGATCACAAGACGTTCGAGGATAATCCACTTTTACTCTTTAATGCTATCTTCCTACACAATGAAATGATTACTGATGGTAATCAGTAGTAAGTATGGTAGGAAACACTATTAAACATGTACTTTTCAATTTTGTTTATTTTAATGAGTTTAAAAGCTCAGTTGGTATTGCCATACACAACGGCAGACTGTCAAAAAGGCAGTGTCACTCAACATTCCAGCAACATCGCGAAAGAAAGGAAGGCCTGTGCACTTTCCGGGATAACACAAATGCAACGACAACAGCATGTCGTTGAATTCGTGTGATCCCGGTGACGAAGAGATCCAATCAGCGTACTCCACAAGCAGATCATAACTTCGCGCCTAAAAGAAAAAGATGAAGAAAAACTTGAGGTGGCAACGGCAATTTGGAAAATTTTTGAATACAGTTACCTTGCGTTGATCCAAATTCAAATAAAATTGTCATCACCGTTAACGGACTAGCAGCCTTTTAAAAATCTTTTTCGAAAATGTTTTTAAGTTTTTGTGTCAAATATTCTAAGTTTTCATCTAAGTTTTGCATCAATTCTCAAAAGAAGGACTATGCCGCCGTTATTTACTTCACTGTTTAATTTTATACCGTTTAGGAGAGGTGCATAAATTATAATCTTGAAATAAATAACGGTAGTTATTGACATTGAACTTTTTCAGTTCCCGTTAGGCTTTTTTCCAATACCGCAATTAGCTGCGCTAGCGCTGGATGTTTTTTTGTAAAATTCTGTGTCCACCGGTTTTTGTTGTAAAGGGTAAAAAACGATTTTGTCCTTCGTTTTTTTTTTTTTTTAAATAGGCCTCGGAAAATTTAGGTTAGAAACGGCAATTAAAAATTTTTTAGCGCAGCTTACTTTCTTTTTGTACTTTTTATTATTCTTTCACTAAATCTGAACCAAATTTACGCTTAAGATAATTAACGTTAAGATTATTAAAGATTTTAAATTAATGGCACAAATAATGGCTTACAGTTTGAGTTGCATGGAAAAATGGATCAAATGTTTTCAATACTTTTTTTAAGACTTTTGTCAGGCAAGAGCAAAAGAAGCAAAACTTAAGTTGATTATATACTAAGCTTTAATCAAAAAAATTAATTTTTTTGAAAATATTGAAAAGTTTTTGAAATGGATGACGTTTTTCAAAGTGTTCGAGACCATAACTCTTAAACCCCTAAGTGCACAAGGCCAATATTGAACACAGGTATATAGCAACTTTAAGTTAACGAAGTGCTTAAGTCATATTTTTCAGAAAAAGTTTTAATACTACCGTTTTAACGCATTTTCGAAAAAAAAATCAAAAAATTCATAAAAAAACGATGTGCGTGAACACCCTCTTATCTCCGGTGTTTTTTTAGGAAATCATACGAATCTAAATTTTAAGAAAAATTATAGCGAATTTAAAAGTTTCAAAACCTACTGAGATTTAACTCAAAAACAGAAAAGCGTTTTCAAAAACAATTTTTTTAAATCTTTTAGTACCTTAACGGTAAAAGCGATCATGCTCAAATTTGATTAAAGTCCAAGTCGTACAAAGAGAAATCAATGTGCGCTGAAAAAATTTTGAAATTGTTGTTTCTAACTTAACTTTTTTGAAGCCTATTTAAAAAATGAAATAAAAAAGGAGCTTGTTCTACTGTAGCCACAGAATTTAAAAAAACAACCAATACTACCGCAATCACAAAAACGTAAACCCATTTTCGAACCCGATTTTTCAAAAGTTAATAATCCCTTAACGGTTATGACGATCTTGTTTAAACTTGGCTGCAGTATGTAACGTTTACATGCGCATTACGCAAGCTTACTGCGTTGAAAGTGTTTCAAAATGACTGTTTCCAGCCTCAAGTTTTTAAACACAATAAAATAAACAAAATAGAAAACAGCATGTTTTATACCGTTTTCTCAGAAATCCATATTTGCAGAATTTGAGAAAAGTGACAAATGGAACGCAACTGGTTGTAAAATTGAAAAAAAAGTACCATATTGGTAATTGTTGATGTCTTATGGATTTTCAATTTTAAAAATCGTAAATAGTAAAATGGCCAAGTGCATGTCCTTCATTCTATTTTCGAAACGGTAAGAGGTAAAAATTTTTAATAAAAAACGGACATAGTCCATCTTTTAAAATAAAAAACCAGTGAGTAAGTGCTACCGGTATTACAATTTACAATATTAAAACATATATGTCCAAGTCACGCTTAAATGTACGTAAGAATGCATATTTTTGGTTAAAATTGAATATTTTTTTAATAATCTACCTCTAAAAGGGGGCGTGGCTAAAAACTTTGTGTGAACGAAATGTGGAATAAAATCTCGTTTATCCGTTGCTAATTTTTCTTTCTTATTCTTTCCTAAAATAGGCTTAGGGCAGTCGAAATAACATTTTTCTTGACAATTTTAGGGTTTTCCTCAAACTCAACTCCTGGTTTTCCTTATACAGTTTTGACCAAGCTTATTTCTATAACTTAGTTTTCAATCTGTTAAAATTGAAACTAAAAAAAAAAAACAATTTTTCGTACTCTTAAGCATTACTGGGATATCTATGTTTATGCATATTGTAATAATTTGTAATAAGGGAAGGTCATATAGTCATACCACAACTCTAAGAAACCTTACAAGAAACGGCTTCAGTAATTATTCCCATTGTTTGCAGTTTACAATGTAGGATCGGACTGAGTTTTGAATTTGACATTTTTTTACTTTGTTAAAAGCTATCAGGCATTTCATATTTATTCAGTGGGAAACGAGAAGCCTAAGACATCTATGATAAAGATGATTCTGCCCACAAGTGTCCTATCGATCTTAGCACAGGCAACCACAAGATCATAGATAAACGGCGAAAAAAGAAAGGCACCCAAGAAGCAGATCTACGATTCTTAGGCCAGCGCCAAACAAAAGAATGGAGTGCAAAAGGCGAATGAACTCTGTAGCCTCCACCAAACCAGCACCATGATCACCTACCTTCCTCCGCTCTCACGTCGATCTCGATGATGAAAGTTATGCAACGGTGAACGGCAACCAATTGCACAGACACACACACGCACACAATCGCAAAGCTGATCTCAGCCCATCTTTGGAACAGTTTGCCAAGACAAAGCTTTCATGTGCAGTTTTCGCTGCATTTTCTGCACAACATTGCCACAGCTAACGGGTAAATGAGGAAATGGAAAACCTAAACACTGTTTACTGTACATTCACCCACTTTTGAAGCCAAGATTATTGGCTTCTCTGGTTTGCCCGCCGACATCCAGCTCAGCCGATGAATATACACGATGAAGACGACGACGACCGGACCAATACGTAAGAAAGTCGTCTCGCATTGCATGCCAGAGTTCTCTCTTTAGAACAAGACTCCTTGTCTAACCACCACCCCCTCCCACTGGGAGAATCTGTTGCTGATTGCGGTGGGATTTTCTTTTTAGTTGGATTTTTCACCTGGAAAAACAGTTAGATGCACGAATCTGCAACACTGCCGAATGGGGGGAAAATGTGCGATAACGGTACATAATGTGTCATGTTCTTAAAGCGGTGAAAGAGGTTGGAAGGAGCTGCCAGATACACATGCACACTAGAACTTTGTTCGGCGAAGGAGTCCCGTGGCCGTGGGTGTTTGTGGCTGCGGTGTTGAGTAATTTATAGGCTCACACCGCGCGCGCATGCGCAAGGCTTGGGATTGCAATTTGTTTACCACATCAGTGTGTTGGCCTTTTTTGAAGGCGTACAGGCGTACCATGGCATCCGAGCTCCAAATGTGGGTAATATTTGCCATTTGTGATGGATAAGCGCCTTCGTGGTGTACAAAATGATAAATTCGAATCTTCTGAGTGAATGTTGCACGTTTCGCGAGAGCACAGTGTACACTTTTCATTCCGGGTGCGATGCACTCGAAGTAGGTCAACAGGTGAACAAATGATAGTTATCGAGAAGATGCGCACAGATCATGAAGAAACAGTATACGAGACTCTGCAGTGACTCAGGATTCAAATGGAGGAACAGATGCGTCGAGATTTTAACCTATGAGTTTAAAGACTTGTTTCAAAATAAAAAATAAATATGGCCAGGACTTTCCTCTCCCTTAACTACTTCCTGTCAGTGTTTTTGCTATATTGAGGTTGGAGGTTGTGGTAGTAGTTGTATCAGTAAGTAACCTTACACTCATAACATTGCAAAACGGAAAATCTGAAAGACAAAAAGAAAAATTATTACCATTATATCTCTTTAGATTTTGATAAAACCAAGGCGCTGTGGCTTAGGTATGGCTTAGCTTAGATATGAGGGCAGTATTTTGAATGGAATTTTTAGACCTTCTGGTTCCGGCCCAAGTGGTTAATCCCTTATTAACCACTTGGTCCACCACGTCAACAATTGTGGTATCCGCAAAGTTTAAGTGCTTTAAAGTGGTGCCTTAAGACAGCGCACAGAACGACAAGTGAAGGCGATAAAGCTATATAAATAAGGTAAAGATTCAATAGTATCAACTCAAAATATTTGGGATATTTCCCTGATGTGGACCGTGGACTTTCCTGATATAGTAGATCCTTACGGTATAGGATCTCTCGAATTGGCAAAGTCCGCGTTGTCGGAGAGAGAGTTAAATGCAATGCAAGCAACTAAATGACGAATTATTTTTTTTCGTCACGGTTGAGTTCTAGATCCTTAAGCTTAGAATTCGACGAGAAGTTGAAGCACGAATACAGAGCAGAATTAGTTGGTAAAGTTTGTTGGCAGGTTTGAGCTGATTTTCTCGCACTTAAACGGAAGAATCATACACGAACTTAAATATCTTTTAGTTAGTAAAATTTAAGATCGATTTATTTTTCCTTGTGCGAATACAGCAAATAGTTTTCGAAGTTAGGTAAAGTACTCAATATCAGTAAGTTGAAAAAACGAGAAGCACTGGATCCTAAAAGTATTGAAAAACAAGAGCCCAGAAACCCTGTTCTGTTTTATGAAATTCGAAATAAAGAAACAGCACAAGACAAAAGGTCCTGTTCAAGAAGGTTGCAAAAAAAATGATAAATTAAAAATTTCTGGGCCCAGGTTCTCAAAGCTTTTTCTAGTGTGTAGCAATAAAAAGTTAAATATTTTTGAAGAGAGGATAATAGAACCAAGCTTTACTCTGTTTACATGGAAACACTCGTTTATTCCTTCAAAGTACTTGTTTACACCCCAAAAGCATAATATACGTCTTGATATTTCTTTTTATAAACACCCTACCAGCCCCGCCCCCTCCCACCAATCCTAGCATTTTTTTTTTTTTTTTTTTGATAATCCAATGTGCTGCCTCTGACCTGCATCCATAATTGCCAAAAAGCCACAAGCCCATCGACTGCCTCTCAATAAAAATGTTAATAAAAGTCGAAGATCATGAACCTCGTCATGGCTACCCATCGCGGCCGTCTCTGCCATCATCATCCATCAACCTTACCATCATGAGGTTTGCTCGTCATCAACATCATCATCGTGCCAAAGTTGAACGAACCTCTTTTATGTCATCGTCATCGCGCAATGATTATGTTCATGTCAATTGTGTTGTGTGTGCGTCGACTTGGAACTTTCGAATGCCGAAATTGTGTCCCGGTGTTAGTGCCGATGGCCCTCCGCAGCAGTCCACTATACAAAAGACCAGTGTCCGGTGGTAACAATGAATATTTTTCGGTGATATAACATATTAAGCAAGAGAGCGTTTACCTTTTGGCCCGATAATAAAAAGCAGATCGAAGAGAATTCGTCCCTCAGTTGTTGTGCGTTTCTCTTAGCCACATCTAACACACACAATGACGGCGGTAAATTTTGGGAATATTTTAAATTTTTGGCAGTTTTTTTTTTCGGGGGACCAATTCTCTTATTGCGCTCTTAGCGATAACGATAGGCGGAAAGTGAAACGCTCTCCGGATGCTCGAAGGAGAATTGAATAGTTTTTGAAAGTCAATCACCTCTTGGCTCTGATTTTTTTTTTGGTGATCGTTGTTAAGGCCAACATTCGGAGGGTTTCATTTTCCATCCGTGGCGGGCTTGTGAGCAGCCTCTCTGCTCTTGCAGCCTTGAGAATCGGTTACACAGATACATAATTCAAAGCCTAACACTGGGTCAATGATCGGGAGAGGTGTTTGCACCTTCTTTTTCGGCTTTGTGTTTAGTTTTTATAGTTTGGTATACTATGGCTGTCATTTTTACGAGTTGACACATCACTGTGAAAAACTGTCATGTGTATCGAAATGGAGTGAAAAGGGGCCAAAAGTGGTGATGTGTGAGATTAATGCGCTACGAGGGATCTTTCAGTCGGAACGTAATCGACTAAAGATGTTAAATGGAGATAGACCAATTAAGTGGCTGATTGGATTGGGTTGTTATGCCTGATTTGATTGAATAACAATTTCCCTGTAGGTAAAAACTAACACCTTTTTGGGCTATTTTTTAACTATGTCTGTTTGGAAGAGGACACAAAGTTACATTTCATCAGCACTGATTGAGATAATTTCAAGGGATTGAAATAACGAACTTTATCTAAAACAGTGATATGGCCATATGTGCGCCAGCTTAAATATTAGTTAAGAATAATACAAAACTAAGTTGCTATTAACCATTTGTGCTAGATATCTATGTACCCGACCCTATATACCGTGTAACACCAAACCTTAACATTTTTTGTCCCAAATTCATATATTATTTCTATAGGTCACGCCCACAAAAGTGAGCCTGGGCTAAAAATTAAAATCAATAATTGCAATTTCGTTAGAATCATGAATCATGAAACCATGAATGAAAATGCTTTAATACCGAAAATTAATTCGGAAAAATACCGTTTTTTTGCTAAAAACGCCCCCTAAAAGTGGGCGGAGCTTAAAACTTTGTATTGAGCAGACTTAGCAAATACTTATATCTACAATATTTGTCATAACTTTTTTTTTCTATTCGGAGTGAACATTTCGAGGGTTCGGGTTCGAAATGAACATTTCGATACAATCGGGTTTTTAAAGATCTAACAAGTTAAAAGTGGTTTTGGGCCATTTTTGCTCAATCACAAAATTTGAGTGGCTGTGCTTTGTCTAGCTTGACCAAAAGGCATTTTGAGGGAAATTTGAAATGGAGGTTGTCTTACGTTGAAGACAGTAGTGGGCGTGGCCGTTGACGGATTTAAAAAATTTTTGCACTTTGTCTGTACAAAATAATAACGCAGATACCCCGAAGTTTGAGCATCCTAGCTCAACTTTAAAGACCTAACACACGGGCAGACGAACAGACGGACAAACGGACAGAAGGACAGACGATCAGACGGACAGACGGACAGACGATCGGTCGGACGTATGGACATAGCTTAATCGATTCACCTGTCGGTCTCGATCATATCTCTAAAAGGTCTTAGGGGTCTACGGCGATTATTTCACTGTGTAACAACCTTTGATTTAAAATTAGTATACCCTGGGTCGGATATAACAAGCCCATGCATGAGGTTATTTAAAAAAACTCAGCCTTAATAAAAACAAGTAAGTAAGTGCAAGAGTTCGTCTGTAACGAACATTTAAATACCCGACCCTCTTTACTTATTGCCACCAAATTTAAAATTTTTTGGTCTGTTTCATATACTGCAAGTCAATTGTTTGTGTTGGCCACGCCCCTAAAAAAGGGCGTAGGCTAAAAATTCAAATCAATTTACTCTAATTTCGTTGGAATCACGAGAAAATGCGTTAAAAGCGACTATATATGCTTTAAAAAACAGTTTTTTTCCCAAAAAAGCCCCCTAAAAGTGGGCGGAGCTCAATGCTTTGTATGCAACAAACTTAGCAAATGGCAATATCTTTAATATTTGTCATATAATTTTTTTTTCAATTTAGAATGAATTTCCCGAGAAATCAGGTTTTCAAAGATTTCAGATGTTAAAAGAGGGGCATGGTCAATAGAGTGGGCGGTCCAATTTTTGCCTAATTAAAGGCTTCTGGTCGATATTGCCCTCCACCAAAATTTGAGTTCATATGTTTTGTCTATCTTGACCAAAAGGCATTTTGAAATAAAATCTAAATTTGAGGTTGTCTGACATTCACGCCAATTGTGGGCGTGGCTGTAAACGGATCTTCTCAATTTCCATACTTTGTCTGCACAAAATGAGAATCAAGCAACGCTGCAAGTTTCAGCTTCCTAGCTCAATTTAAAAGACCTCAAAACTGCATACATACGGACAGGCTGACAGACGGACGGACGGACATGGCTTTATCGACTTAAATGTCAGCCTCGATCATATCTCTAAAAGGCTTTAGGAGTCTACGGTGATTATTTCACTGTGTTACAAACTATGCATTAAAATTAATATTCCCTCGGTCGGGTATAAAAAAAGAAATCGAACTTGCGGTTTTATAGATTTAAAATTTGCAAATTGATAAAAAAGGCCTTTAATCTCCCAAAATCTCCTCCAAATATGCAATAAAAAGGGGGCATAGTCCATCCATTGAAATTAGAAAAAACAAGTGGGAAGGTCACAATCCGCTTTGACCAATCGTTGGCTTCCCCATCCCAACTGACCACCGTCAATCTTCGAATTGCGTCATAAATCTTGGTTGTTAAATTTAAGTTTTTATTAATTTCCATTTGGAATTTAGTTTGGAATTTGGAATTTATCAGTTAAGAGTCTCCTTCCTTAAAAAAAAGGGAGTGGCATCAACCCCTTTTCAATAACATCGTTTTATTTTTGTTCATAGTTTTATATTTTTCATATTTTCATATTTTTTATATTAAAAATTTGGGTTATACTCAAAAACGCCCCCTAAATTGAGCGTGGCAAACATTAATTCATTTGAAATGATAGCATACGCACATTGTTTGAACATATTATTTAGAGGTTTTTTGGATTAACAAAAAAAACTATATCGAATAAAAACCGTTTATTAGAATGCAAAGGAACAAGTTTACCGTAGGTCCAAGTGGAACTGTCGAATTGTGAAATTTACTATGAAATTGTCGGTCTCATTTAGTTCATAAATCATAACCATTCAAAGTTTCAATTTTTCCATACAAAGAACCTCATCTAAGACTTTTAATTTCTGCCTATAAGTATGCTATAGAAATCTGACAAGGCTCGCTGTTAAATAAATTTGCTTTTGGAGACAACAGTGTTTGGGTGGCCCGCTTCGCGTGTTTAAAGGAGTTCAACTCCCTTTTTCGCAGGGTTTAGCCGCTCACGCGACTTCGTCGCTCCGCTAAGGGTAGGTGCCAGTTGTCTGGCAGGCGCCTGTGGCCATTTACGGGTATGTTAAAGTTTCACTCCTTTTGAACTTCTTTGGCTTATAACTTCTTAACATATCGAGACCGACAATTTTTAATAGCATATTCGGAATCAGGACACCCAAACCCCTATATTAAGATAAAAATATCCAATACATTCCACTTGGACCTACGGTAAACTTATACCAAGATGCCACGCTCATAGGAAAATATACATATATATATATATATATATATATATAATAAAAAAATATATAAGAAAATATATATATATATATATAAATCTACTGAGGAAAATATTAAATTCATTCATGTTTAAATCAAACTCGAATCCACCCGTTTTGGCTTCGATTGAGTTCTTGTTTAATTTTAATCGAAACCTGTTAAATCATCGTTGACTTGATTTAAACTTGATTCTGTTTAAATTTACTTCATTTTGTGTTTGACTTATTTATTTGTGTTTGTTTCACTTAAACCTTTTCAATTTTGTTTCAAATAGAACTATGATCATTTTTTTCAAATATTTTCGTGTTTAACCCAAAAACGTTTCTGTTCGAAATAAATGAATGTATCGGGCAAATTTCTGAAAAAGATACATACTTAGATTTTCCAACCATATTTATTTCCTTTTATTCAAAACTCATTCTAAACTAGTAATTTTTTATTCAATCGCTTATTACACACTCACTTTTCCATAAAATTATATCACTTGAAATTTTTAGGAAGACATTTTTCACAAGACTTTCCTTTTTTTTTTCTTTTTTTTTCCGTGGGTAGGTAAAAACCTTCATAGGCACTATGAGAATCGAACACGCGTGCTCATAGTAGTGTGAGATTCTTACTCACTAAAAAACCTCCCAATCTTTGTAAGACTACGACTAAGTTTCCTTAACAAGTAGTTCAAGCTTCTGTATAGTAATCGCGTTTGGCAGGCTACCTTCCAACGAAAGCACCTGCAATACCGTCATTATGTGCGGTTTCCTCTTACGACGCTAGATCCAACGGTCTTGTTCGTTGTAGTCGGCGTGCAAGATTTGTCTGATCCAGAGTTCGGATTATTTCGTGGTTGCAATGGCCGTGAAGGCGAGTGTGAAGTTTGCGAGCAAAGTTTCTTACTTCGTCGGTCACGGTTGCGATGCCTAGATCTCGATGTAAATCGCTATTTCTTATATACCATGGAGCATTTACGATTGCTCTTAGTGTCTTATTCTGAAAAGTTTCTAAAATAGATATGTTGCTTGGTTTGGTACAACCCCAAAGTTGTATACCGTACGTCCAAGATGGTTTTAGCACTTGCTTATACAATAGCAGTTTGTTATATACGCTTAGTTTCGAATAACGTCCGATAAGCCAATTCAGTTCTCGTAGCTTGATTTCAAGTTCATCGCGTTTCTTTTTAACGTGTGGCTTCCACTTAAGTTTTGCGTCTAGGGTCATGCCTAAATATTTCGCCTCGTTTGCGTACGGAATTTGTACCGAGCTTATAAAAAGAGGTAAGTTGATTACCCTCTTGTAAGTAAAATTTACATGCATTGATTTTGTCTCATTTAGGAGGATTCGCCAGGCCTTTGTCCATTCGCATATTTTATCCAAAGCGCGTTGGAATTTTCCCGTTGATAGTTCGACTGTCTTATCCGTAGCGAGGATAGCCGTGTCGTCAGCGAACGTGGCTACAGTCGTTGTCTCTACTTGAGGCACATCTCTTGTAAAAAGTAAAAGCAGTGTTGGACCGAGGACGCTACCTTGTGGAACGCCGGCTTGTATTTCTTTGAATTCTGAGTATTCGCTCCCGTATCTCACTCGAAATAGTCTGTTGTCAAGATAAGACTCTAAGAGTTCATACATTTTTTACATACAAGACTTTCTGCTATTGAGGACTTCACGATTGTTTGTAAAAAGCCAGCTGGGCCATCCATAAAACGAAACCAATGATATTGAACTAGAAATAACACAAAAAACATTAGACATATTGGTCGATTTCTCTATAAATGTAGATGCATATTAGTAAAAATACATACCTTTTATTTCTTCTAAATAAGAGCTTTCCCTGAACACAACAAAACCGCAACAGCTTGACTAAAAAATCTATTTTCAATAAATTTTAGCAAGCAAACAAGACCATTTCGCTTAACAGATTTACTTAGAATAACTTTTTCAAAGATGACGCGACAATGACGCCAACACAACACAAGAAATTCACAGTTACACATTTTTGTACTTAACTTCGTTACGGTTTGATTTAAATCGATTTAAGTTTAAATGTAACTTTTGTGTTTAATTTCATTCTTTTGTAAATATT
The DNA here is from genome assembly GCA_947623515.1 of Neoascia interrupta. NCBI lineage: Eukaryota > Metazoa > Arthropoda > Insecta > Diptera > Syrphidae > Neoascia > Neoascia interrupta. Next base: position 214,921,982 of record OX392463.1, on the reverse strand, counting down.
TTAAATTTGTTCAAATTTAAGACAAACATGTTCGTATTAACTTCAGTTTTATTTAAATTTGTCCAGTTTTGAACTTATTTCGATTGTGTTAATTTCAAATCGATTCGAGTTTGAGCATAATATTTTCTGTTAGATGCCATTCTTTTAATCAAGCCAAACATGAATGATTTTGATTTATACATGATTCCCTTTAAGTCACAGTTTTTAAGAGTTTAAATAGATTTCAATTTGCATTGAACCAAGATCTATTTGTTCTTTTTGAACATGTAGCCAAATATGTTTCTTTTTGAATAACTCTTAGTTGAGATTTCTCAGTGTATTATTTTTAGTGTTAACCAATAGGAAATGCAAATGATTTTATGTTACAAAGTCATATTTTTGCCTATATAATTATACTAATTTACTATTTAGAATCTTGTATTTCATCTTTTCAAGAATTTTCAAGATGTCATTTTTATATCAACAAAATAGTAACGAAACTTTGCAACGTAACAAAGTAACGAAATTTTGCTACGCAGTTTCCAATCGGTTTGAATTTCATGCGGAGCGTGTGCTAAACTATCACAAGTCACATCGTTAACTATAAAAAGTGACACCTACCAACTCTCACAGAGCAATCAAAAGAAAGTCAATGAACGTCCGAAGAATTCAAGGTTTAAGTCGCAAGTCAACAAAAGTCGAAAAACAGAATGCCCATATAGCTAGTAGTTATGCGAATATTTTTCACTTTTTTTGGCCAGTTGCGTAGTTTCTATAGTTAGCTTTATAAGCTCCTCTATAAAGAAACAGAAAACACAAGAAAACATTGACTTATAAATTACATCATCACGCGCCATGCTGCCATAACTAGTCATAAACACCAGAATCTCCCCCGAAAAAAAGTAAAACAACAACGAATTTCAATAATCGAAATATTTTAATAAAAGTGAAAGATATCAGCAAAACCATTAGGCCTTACCCCCTTCGAACTACCTTGAACTATTCCTCTCGTCCTGGTGGCTAATGAAGAAGTCTGAAGAAGCCGCTGGACTTCTTGGGATCCCATGTGACGTCCTCCCAGCGCTGCCGAGATGGCTTTTAACACTTTTGCCTCTTTTTGGAGGGCTAATTGCTACGTGCGCTGCTGGTCATCGCCCCTTTTCAATGCCAAACTTTTTTATTCAACTTTTTTTTTTTCATTTTATTCGCTTGTAGCCCGGTGGTAATGAAGCGTGTAAATACGCTCGTCTTTGGCTGTCAATTTGTGTTTTGGTGGTGCTCCCGAGTAGAGGCGGCATTTTGGCCATTGCCCCTATTTCAACTGATATGATTGTATTAGCATAATGGAAATTGAGTTTTATGTGTGAGCACGGCCACGCTTTAGCTTCGGCCGAAAGCCGTGGTGAGAATGGTCATGTTTTCGCGATGAGAGTGAATTTGAATTTTGCGCCAAAGTTTATTATGTTTCGGAACAGGTCAATGGCCAGCATGTTTGATGGATGATATGTGAAAAGGTTAAACAATTAGGGGAACCATTGTTGGCCAATTAATGGCCTAATTTGAATAAAACATTTTGTTTTTTAATTGGATTTTTTTCGAAGGATATAAAGAGCCTATCTTAAGAAGCTGGTGCAAATAAAAAATCAACAAGTTTTTTTTTTAAAAGATTCGCTTTTGTTTTTCTAGAGTTCTTCGCATTATAAAACTGAAAGTTAACAGGCATGAATACACGGTACGGTCCGTCGACAAATGCAGAACGAGAAATTTTGACCGGAACAAAGGATTTTTTTGATTCCTGTTATTTTTTGTATCTATCACATTCCATCAAAACGACGTTTGAAGTATTGCTGGACAGTAAAAGATAAGTCTAATAAAGATAAGTCAAGAAAGTTAAATGGCTTTATAAAGTATAAAGTATAAAGTACACATCATGAGTGAATTTTTTCCAGTTCTGAAAGTGACTGTGAAAAAAGCGCTTAGATTGCTCCGCTTTGGACCCAAACCGATATCCCCCGCCTGGATGCATGCTGCCGTTAAAGGAAATCATACATTATAAGGATGCAACTTCGATCAGATACTTTCATTTTCGAAATTCCAAAAATCTGTAGCGTGGATTAGGGCATTTGAGTTGGTTGTTCCAAATTATAATATTGGACTTATGTCTCTCAGCCTCAACACACAAACTGTCTAATATGAATGGTGGACACGCCCTTTGCAGTCTGCAATCACCATCCTTGACTTGTTTTAGCTACACTTTTTATAATGCATATGTCCAGGACTTGAATTAAGGACTTCAGCTGATAAGAATTAGAAGACAGCAACTATTAATTATAGCACTCTGAGGTGATGGCGAAAAGCAGACAGGTGGCTTGGACACGGTTCAATTAAGTTTGGATTTTTGAATTGTGAGCATTGAATGCGAAAGTAGAAGTGGTTAAATTAAATCAAAGTGTTAATGAGTAACAATTCAAATTATAGCTAAGTTCTTTAAACTTAAGGAAGCTTAAAAAAAGTTTTTTGCTGAATGTTTAAAAAAGTGAAATTGGGTCAAATGCTCTCTAAACAAAGAGCCCCACCCCTGGCTCTTGGTCGGAATTAGAGATATTGGATGTCTCCACCGGGCACTAATCCGCGATTTATATAAATCTTAATTGAAACCCCATCAAATCACGCGATTTACTTTGCAAATTTAAATCTTCTCAGCAAGTCACTAAAAATAAATCTGCTCATAAGTCTAATTCAACCTTTTCAACCACTTTTATTCGTTTTCAAACAGTTTTATAGCAGTTGGGGACTTGCAAAATGCAACTGAACTGTCCTACTATGAAAGATTTGTCAAAAATAAGATTTCTATTGGGATTTTTACAACTAGAAAAATTCCTTTTACCCTTCTGGTCACTCTCTTTGGAGAATCAACATGATAGAAAAAGCGTGCTCATGTCAAATTAATTTTATTCGAAATGGCCACGTTGGAATTTATTTTTTAACGTCTCTTGTCCCACCAATGCTCGTTTTATTGCCATTGGAGACATAGTATTAGACGTGATCCATTCTCAAAGACTTTCAAGATTTGATTCCTTTCTTGATTGGCAAGACTGGGCAACATATCGTCGTGGAAGACCTCTCGGAACCGTATTTTATAGCAAAATTGAGGTTTTCCGTTTTTCTAAGTTGTTGGACTCTAAATTATTGTTCTAAATTTGTTGGACTTTAGGCATACGTTTATCATATGTCAGAGTTGAATTTAGTTTTTTTTTTTTTTAATGTGAGTTCCGTGATTTCAAATATGTTAGCTATAATTATTGTCGGTCTCATTTAGTCAAAAAGTTGTATACATAGCTATTAAAAATGTACACTAAAGTGCCTGATTTACATTTAAATATTTCGCCTATGAATGCGCAATAGAAATTTTACTTACTTTTACTGTAAAAAACAATACTTTTGGGTGCTACAGTGTTTAAGGATACGATGAGATATTGAAAAGTCCTTTAACTGGATATCATCGAGGTTTTTCTAGCATTCTCCATTTTTATTTTAACGCGAGATGAAGTACCGTGACGACATTCGTGTTTGTTTTATTCCTTGGTAGATGTCCCCAGAGGGCGGCAAAACTGTGGGGTCCCAGGCGGCACTTTATCTTAGTCCGCCCCTGGCTACTGTGTTTGGTTTGAAAGTTTTAGCAAGTTTTAGGCGCTCAGGCGCTAAGCTTCTATTATAAGACTAGGTGCTAGTTGATTGATAAATCGGGGCTCCTGACCCATGGGGTCTCTGGCTAGTTAACAGTGGCCTTTCAGCCTCTGCTATGGCTTGGTCTTCCAGGCTGTTTCCAACCGTGCAGCTTGGATTCCTTTGACTCACTTACTATTCGCTGGGGTGTTTTTAGCCCTATGTTTAGCTAGACCGAGCGAAACCCAAAGACTAGTTCAGGATTTTTCACGTTTGTCTAAATCTTGGTGCAGCCCATAGAGTTCGCGTTTGCATCTGTTGCACCGTTCACTCTCATACACAACCCGTGAATTCTCTATTGAATTTTTCTCTCGAAAAAGCCGAAAATAATTTCTTCTTATTTGTTTACTGCAACAATAACAGTTTTTTAGAGCTTAAACATTGTCAAACCCGTTTTCATTGCCAAACCCTAGATAGCTTGTCGAAATAAACCTCTTAACCATATCAAAGTTGCTGCTACCATAACTGACGTTGTGTCAGACTGATGTTTGTTTGTTTTTGAAAAGATCTTCGTAGTCTTGTCCTCCTTTCTATCAAGACCAATTCACTTCGTCTGTTCTTCAATCGATGCAAAGGCCTCTTTTACGGTACTCTTTCACAGCCCACTTCAACCGGGCGATGAAGCCGACGTCGTTTGTGTACCCTAGTATTTACAGGGATCTCCTGAAAATACTGTCTTTCGTCTGGGCTAGATTGAAAAATGCACATGACCATGCATGCTCTGTCAAAATCCGATGCTTAGATCAGTTCCGACAAGCTGTTCCCAAACCGCAAGTTGTTGCATTTTCTTATTTTCACGGCGCGGCGGATAATTCTAATGTTTCTTGAGTTTTGCTAGGGTTTTAAAGGGGATCGTGGGTCGCCAAGTGGACCAAGCGGATCTGAGATGAAAAGATAGTGCACCTCGACTTGACAAAATTTCAATGATGAGTCATGACTAAGGACGTTCAAACAGTAGGTTTGATAGGATCATACTCGTATATGCGACATTAAGCAGGAATAAGCTTCGATAATTCATGCAAAAACATGTGGATCCGATCCGAAACATGTGGATCCGATTATCCGATTATATGCGGGCATATGCTCTCTGTCACCCACATTTGGTTTGTGATTTGGTGCATGCTTCCCACCGAAACATCATCACAGTTTTTAAGAAATTTAAAAACAACATAATAAAGACGGTTGGAAAATATTGGGTGGACGCCGAAGGTCGAAGAGACGATCTAGTTTTCCCGGTTTGGTTTTCCTTCTAAAGGTAGGCAGCAAAAGTTGTTTACGATACGCAGCGATCATTTACGATATTATGCACACCCTAAGCCTAAGGGTATGCAAGCATCTGCATTCATGAAAGTGATGTGTATTGGGTGCTGTATAAGATAAAGTGAACGGAAACGGATTCAGCATTTTTTGTAAGAGACATGTTCGAACATTATTTAAATTTTCCGTTTGCAGCAGATGTAAGACGAAATGAATATTCAATGAAGTTCAGTGCATGCCTTTTTTTAACTCTTTTTGGTTTCATAGGCGGGCCGATACTACGTTAATTTTATAAAAAAAACAAACATTAATTGAATTTATTGTCGTGTTTCGGTGGTATTACTTTTTGAGTTATTGCGAGAAATTGCCACTTTAAAATAAGACTTATGGCGAATTTTATAAAAAAATATTTTTAACTTTAACAAGGTCTTTCGGGTCTTTAAGAATCGTTTTGTACATTGAAATTGGTGCATAAGAGCCTAGACCAGAACCAATTTTTAGAGTGTTTATTTAGAACACAATTTTTACTTAATTTTCTCTAATAAGATATTTATCCACCATGTAAAGTTTATAAAAAAATAGTTTCTTTTTCAGTTATGCTTGGTTTTCAGGAAAATGATTCCCAAGTAAAGAGCAGTAGTTTTGTTTGATCGGCTTAAGATCGGTATGAAGCATCTCAATTGATACTTTAACTTTCGGGTGTTTTTTTGAGACACTCACGGAGTTGAGAACGTGTCGGGGTTCTTTCACTTTCATTCTTTCTAATTCCTTTCAGTTCTTTAGACACTGTGCGATACACAGTGCGACACACGGTATGTGCGATAAACCATTTTCCCGAATTCCCTTGTGCAACTTGTGTTGCAAAATTTTAGCCTGTAGCAAAATTTAGCCACTCGCCCTACGAAAAAATTACTTAATAAAATAAAATATTTATTTATCTACACCCCTTAAGACTCTGTTATATTTAAGTTAAAGGCTGGTAATTTTTTACGGAAAAGTCTTTTTAACAAGACTTTTTTATATCGCTTAAGTGCTCTCATATATTCCGTTTGTTTGGACCCTCTGTTTATAAGGAGTTTTGCTTTCATTTGAATGGCAAGACCACACAAAGTTCTGTTCCTGTAAAGCTTAAGTCTTTAAAAATCGTCTTTAAGTTTAAGGATGCATTTCCAGTTAGTGTTAGACTATTTTTGTAATGATAGTAATTTAACTAAGAAAAAAAATATTTATATGCAACATAAACAATTGAATCATATTTTTATTATAATTGAAAAATACAAATATTTCTCCAATAGGTACACATAAGTATTATGAAATTTTAATCATTTTTAATACTAATTTTTAATGGAAAACTAATAACTACCATACACAGATCTTACTCTCGTCCTTCATTCACAACCACATACATTCTACATGCAACTTAACTAGGAAAATTTAGTCAAGAGATCCTAATAATTTGTTTTACTCTAATTTAACGATAACAACTATTTTTTTTAGCTTAACGTCTCTTAAATGTACGATGTCTTTGGTAGAACTCCTCCATTGCTCTGTACTCGGGTTCATACACATCGGGAATCTCTCGACCCAACGACTCAACGAAAATCATCTGCACCGAACTGCTGCCTCGGAGTTCTTCTTCGTATTCCCTCAACTGCTGGAAGAATCCACTGTTTGGTCGGATCTGTGGTCGGATCGCCTTTACGTGGAAAAATGCTTCACGCAACGTCATGCCTCTATGTTTCATAAGGTACGCCAAGCACAGTGTTGCCGAGCGACTCACGCCAGCCACACAGTGTACTAAAGACTTGCCGCCCAACTGATGGACTTCCTCAATCATGTCAGCAACTTCGTCGAAATGACATCGTAGATCAACGTCGGGCTTATCGAAGGCATTTACACGAAGGTACAGGGGCTTGGAATCGGATAGAGGTGTATCAGGAAGTTCAGGCGCCACATTGATGATAAATTTGACTTCGAGTTTGTCGAGAATGTGTGGCATTGCCACACCAGCTCCGCACAGGTAAAGTGTTGGTAACAGTTCCGAGATGCCAGGAAATGGTGTCTTCTGGATTTGTCTGGAAAAAATTAAAAAAGGGAAAATAATGTTAATAAATCACCGACAAATGACTTTAAATTCGTATAAAAAAAGTTACAAACAAATCGTTGGCTAATCGCTTCTGAAAAACAGCCTTAACGCCACATAATCAATCATCGGGCTCCCCCACAAGATATCGCATCGCTAACCAGACTAGAAAAGATTCATCAAAGAAAATTGTCCCATACTTTAGAGAGAAATTTATCTCTATACATGTGGCTGACATTCTTTCAGACGCTATCATCAACAAAAGCATAATTTTTCCGAATGACTCCTTTTAAAAGGTGCCAAGATTTTGCTTTTTAAGAATCTTTGTTCAAGCAATAAAATGCATTTTTCTATTCATAGCTTCAATGCCGTTGAGGTGCTTTTGTCTTCTCTAGCCAAGCTAATAACAAACAAATAAAAAAATAAAAAATATTATCTTCTATCACTTGGCTAAACAATAAATTATAACATCGCTTTCGAACTTAGCGAAAACACACATAATTTTGAAAAGTTGAACTCTTTGCGACGTTCAATGTCATTGCTCATGAGTTTCGGTGAGATTCACGGTTCGCAGCAGAAGGGAAAAGCTGCTCTTTGTTGCCGCCAGTATAAACAAAAGTTCTTATATACCTACATGCGACTAAAAATATAAAAATACTATTTTTAACAATGGAATCTCATCAGCAACAAAAAGAACTCGTAAAATTAGCGGCTAAAATAATGACCACACAAAATACGCCACCGTTTTGGTTATGGACTCAGGTTCGGAATCAGAGGTGATGTTATTATACATAGATACGTCAACACTCCTACGTGCCGAGTTAATTTTACAAATTCTGTTTTTAAGACCGAAAAAAATCGTTGATGAAAAACAGAGATTTTATTTATTTTTTTTTTTTTGATGACGTCACTAGTTTCTGGCAACCTAATCGTGAAACCATTCATGGAGTTTTGTTTACAATTGAGCGGTTGTATGGGGGTTTGTATATTTTATTGTTGTTTGGTTGCGAAATATGATTTTATTAAAAATGTGTTCTACATGGAATAGTTTTAAAAATTGAACAAGTGAGATATTGCAAGACTTCGTCTGTAACGAACATCTATATACCCGACCCTATTTACTGTGTAACAACCAGATATCAGAGTTGTTTTGCCTTGAATTCATTAGCTGTATGTCAATTATTTGTGTTGACCGCGCCCAAAAAATGGGCGTGGACTGAAAATTATAATCAATTAATTGTAATTTCGTTAGAACTATAAGAAAATGCTTTGAGAGCGAAAATTGTTTCTCAAAAAAAAAAAAAAATTCTTAAAAACGCCCACTAAAGGTGGGCGGAGCATTATGCTTTTCATGTAATAGTAAATAGTAAAGTGTTTCAGCAAATAGTAAAATGTTGTATCTTTAATATTTGCCATAAAATATTTTCGATTTTCTTGATTTAGAATGAATTTTCCGATATATCAAGTTGTTTAAGGATGGATCTAACACGTTAAAAGTGCAGGCATGGTCGAAGCTGTTGGCGGTCCAATTTTTGTCTCATCAAACGTTTTTGGCCACTCTTGCACTGTGTTCGATTTTGAAGTGTTTCGCGTTCGATGTGCTGGACTCAAAACACACATTAATAACGTTTCCGCAGGATTCGCTTTACTTGGTTAGCAAGCCATCTTTCCGCATAAAGTTTCGTCTCAGAAGTTATCTTGGGGAATTTCGGAAAGGCTGCAATTCCCTAATCGTGTTAAGAAGTCTTTTAGACGTTTTATAGTGCTTCCTTTTGAAACACATTATTTTTCTGTTGGTCTTATAAGAGTCACAACTCTCATTTGCCTACAGCGAAGATGAAGAATCTAGTGATTGTTACACTATAGTAAATGCCAATTCCGGATCGATTTGTGACATCCGCAGCTATTGAACTTTTTAACGGAAGTTCTTTAGAAGATAAATCCTCTGTATTTGCTGGGGCTTATAAAAACATATGTGGGGTGCCATGGCGTTGTGGCTAGTGTGTGCGCTTACTACGCCGCAGTTCTGGGTTTGAATCCTACCATCGTCACCAGTCCCAACCTCCGCGAGGGTCTAATAAAAAGTAACATTTGTCTTGAAAAACTTCTCAAAGTGCCGTTTTGATTCGGCGAAAAATATGAGAAGTTGGCCCCTGTTCTCCCCGAGGTGTTGCGTCAGTTCATCCATCGGTCGGAAGGTGTTACTCTCAGATATGTTACTGATATCTAGGCGTCTCAATTAGTGAAAGGATAAGCTTTTTACACCACCTGGATAAGGTAAAGGAGAAACTTATTAGTTCGTTCTGACTGGGGCATGAGTAGACGCGCTATACGCATAGTCTACAATGGTCTTTTCGTGGCATGTGCATCGTATGCTGCCCCTGTTTGGGCAGATATACTTAATATCGATAGGGGTAGGCCAAAAAGTTTTCTCCACGCAGCGTGTCATGTTGCTTGGCTGCTTGCCGGTCTGTCACACTGTGTCTACGGATGCTTTGCAAGTGTTGCTAAGGGTCCTCCGCTTGACTTGGAGGTAAGGCATCGGTCGTAGCTCTGCCTTCAAGTTGGGAAGAGTTATTCCTCTTTCATCATCAGACCTAGTAAGTAGTGAAACAGTTATGGGCATGAGTAGGAGTGATTGGCAGGCTGTATTGTTCGATACTGTTCCTTGGGATTGGCAGAGTAGGTGGGATGATAGCTAGTCAGGTAGAGTTACCTTTAACTTTCTTCCCAATGTTGTAGGTGCAATTAAACGTATTGAGTATGATTTTTCACGTAACATGGGATTCTTTTTAACTGGGCATGGTTCTTTAAATGCATTTTTGCATAAGAGGGCCCTGCCTGGTACGGAGGAATGCTCATATGGAGCAGTAAGGGAGGACTGGCTGCACGTCCTGTGTTCTTGTCCGCTTTACGCTTATATGAGGGATCTCCCTTCTATGGGTGTGAGGTGGTTGGCGACACATGGGATGTCAGTTCACTAATGATTTTTAGGGATAGTCTAGTTTGCCTCCGCAGTTTTTCTAAAGAGGTATTTCGTAGGAGAAGAATAGTGCATGATTGGTTATTTGTAGGTAGTCTGTTAGAAGGTTTCTACTTTTCAGAAGCAATCCTAATGGAATTGCAGCTCCTCCTCTTTTCTGCAATTCTAGGTTAGGGTCAGGCGGGTGGTTGCCAGGCCACAGACATTTAAGGCAGTCCATCTAAAAGTGACCTTCATGGCTGCCAGGCTCCACCGGAAGCTATATATTGGTACCATGGTCGATTTATGCGGATGCTTCGTCTCCAGTTGGCCTAGATCTTTCTGTCTAAAAGAGGTAGGCCTCCTAGTAGGAGCATCATGGTGGCTGTGGGTGCCCAAAGTCGCGGGAACGTTTGCTGGTTAAGAAGTCCTGCCTTCGGACTCCGGGCGTCTAGATCAGAAGAGGTGTTGATAGGCCTCACTCTAGCAAGGAGGAAGCTCATGCCTTAAACGTGACTTCATAATGCACTGGGTGATCTCTTGTGCTGGATAGTAGAAGAAAGATCCCGGGGCTGGTAAGCGCTTCTCTTTACCATCACTTCGTGGAATAGCCCACCGTGAGATTAAGCCTAAGAGGTGCTCACGCTAAGCGTTTTCATTTCTTTCTGTTGCGCCATTGTATTTCTGTTAATTTTAAACACATATGCGGTGCTATCTACAAGCCTCTTCTATTCAAGGAGCAATAGGCATTGCGTTGGTACTTTGGATTAGTATTGAAGTACCCTTAGTTATGTTGAAGACATATTATCCGAGGCTTAAGGCGAGAAAAGGGCAAGAGACATTGAACTCACCATAATCAACTGCCTAACCGACAGTTACTGAAGCAAACTGACATCTGAAAAATTCTTCTTCGAACCTGCACAACCCCACATATGGATGTTCAGGATAGATTCCCAAAAATACTTTAGGAAGTTGAGTGGCTCTTAGTGTCATTGTTGACCTCAAGACTTCGATATGCGTACACTGATAGCAAATTCTACAAGCATAAAGGAGTTGGACTGCGATAAATTAAATCGAAATTTGGATGTCGAAAGAAAACATCGTTTTCTTACTCAATAATTTTATAGATTCCAAGGTCTATCAACAAAACTTTCTGAAATGTAGTTTAGTCTTTACCGACCTACTTACTATTTTTCTAAAATAATTTTATGAATTATTAATGAGCTAAATTTTATGTTTAATTAAGAAGCCAATTGAGTCTTTTCATTTTGTTTTGGCTTATATGTTTTCGATTTTCACTTAATTTTGGCATAATTGCATATTTATTAGAAGATTAAATCATCCGATGTGTTAAAAGAATATTTAATGTCTCCTTTAAAGCTAACAGCTCATGGCATATAGAAAATACCCAGAGAAATAATTCTACAACAAATAAATCCTTCATTCACAAGTAGTTTCCCCATTCCCGCAAAATGAGTCCACCATATCAATCGAGCTAGAACCTGAAAAATATTTTTCAAAATTGTTCACGCTGTAAAATATTTGTTTCGTATATTGTATCCACACCTCTTAAAACTGATAATATTTTTTTTTTCATGCGAAAATAATTTTCATCGCGAAATAAATTTTCACGACTTTTTCGTAAATTTGGTCAGCCACCCAACCACCACTCATAATGGAAATTGAAATACAGGAAAAATTAAATTCCATGGCAGCGTTCCAAGTTAATCATCACTTTCGCTAGACCGAACATAATTTCTCATTGCATATAGAGTACAGAAATACTATAAAATATTCATCGGATGTCTTGTAATAGCGGTAAAGATCTAATAAAGTTGATTTTATAAAAACATTTTAAATTTATTTAATCTCATCACTTTTGAGAATATAAACAAAAATAGTTTGTTTTTAATATAAATTTTAGCGGAGTGTAATCTGTGATTGCTTGTTAGAATGCGATGAACGAATGATGAGTTTTCATAAGCAGACTTATGTCGTGCAAACGTGCAAAAACGTGACTAATAATTTCGTTAAATAAATAGTTTTTAAAAAGCTTTTTAAAGACACAACGATGATTTAAGAATATTGATCAATATTAATTGATCCTTTTTCGTAAATTTTAGTTGTTTGATGTAATTCGCTCACTAATTTCAGCTGCTGATGCTTGGCAGTGATGGTATCAAGATTGTTTTTGAATTTGGTGGGGAAGATAACTTTATTCTATGTTTTTTTATATGTTATTGTATAACTACTTTTCACCTTGGTCGGTTGACGTCCGTCCGGCTTGATACCATAATCAAAAACTAAAAAATCGAAGCTTTTTACTTTTATCACTATCACCACCACTGCAACCTCCCAACAAGAATTGGCAATACGCGAAGAAATAAATTTTCTTAAAACAACTTTTCCGGGCTAGGCTTAAGTATAACGCGCTTAACAGCTTAATAACTCAAGTCGACTCAAATACTTGAATGGAATCCAACTTTCGTAGACTCTACAATAGAGCTTAAACATACTTCTAAATCAGCTCAAAAAACTGTTTCGTCAAACTTCGAAGGAAAAACAAGTCTCAATAGGCTAATGGCATCTTTTCAAGCTGAATCGAAAGCTGTGCACATTTCCAAACCTTAATATACTGACGGCCTTGGTCTAAGAAACGATTAGTCCTTACATAGTGACTTTAAGCCCTAATTATTACAATGCGACAATTTATTCCACTTAACTACAAATCCATTGCTTCATTTTTTTAAATTTGTCACCAAATTGCGTCTCTTTTTTCCGAATCGTGCTCATTTCTAGCAACAGCCATTCCTTGATCCAAATGTTTACCTCTGAATATTTCAGATGCCTTTGCCATTGACCTTACATTCCAACAAAAAAAAATATTTACATTGAGTTGGGAATTTATTTAAATTGTACACATTATAAGGCATTGACCAATCATCACCCCCACAAAAATGTCCGCTCTTGCCAGTGAAATATTCCAAAAATTCTCCAATCAAAATAAAAGACTTTTTTTTCGAAATGTCAAAATGCAATTCAAACCCACATCGCCCAGGGGAAAAACAAACTTCAACTGTCTGATTTAATGTTAAGTCCAAGGACTACAAAAAATGTCTAAAAATCACACACACCTCCCAAGAGTGATGATGACAATGAAATTTTGACATTTTGATTGATTAGCTAAGTGTGTGCTCTTAAAACATCTCTCAGCACTTAGTCGTGGTTCAACACTACACCTTCGACGAGGTCATATGCTGAAGTAGTTTTTTCAACATCTGTTTTGAGGCGCACATCCTGGTCTGCCTGGCGTCCGAGACAACAAAGCTAATTAAAATAAAACAAAATTTATTTATTTCTCTGCCGTGTCCTTGGGGAGAAGACAATTTTCTTTATTTTCCTACAAATTGTGTACCAAAAATAGAGGAAATAAAATTTCTTGAAAACATTACCTGAATTCTGGTATTTTCATCACTCGACAGCTTATGAGGCATGGCCGAGGAATTCTGTTTTGTGGTAAACTTTTTGCGAATGAATTTTATTCAAAACAATTAAGAAAATATAAATAAATGCAGATTTAAAAAAAAAATTGGCAAGGAATTCGCACTGCAAAATGTTTGCTGAAATCCAATTCCAATGCTTCTTACCTACTGCGCACAACATCAAAGTCTATTAGATATCCTCTCTGATTTTTTAGAATACAAAATATTTGGAATATCACTGTGCTTGTTCATTCGATGGGTGAACAGTGTTTTTGAGCGTAAAATCTGATTTAGTGGGGCTATTAAGAGTTTAATAGAGAATTTGTTTTATGGACTCTGCTTATGCTGAGTGATACTTAGACACATAAATAAGAGAAAACATATACAGTAGCTTTGATAATGGGTTTCTCTCGGTTGAATTCGGCGACCACAAGGAATTTGGAATTTTATAAAAGCCAACAGACTGTCACTATGAATTATAACAAAGGATGATTTTTTTTATTTGTGCTGAGCTTAAATTTGTAGATCAAAATTCTTTTAAACTTGATCAACAGAAATTTAAATTGTCGTCTCTTCATTTCTTTATTATTTTAAAGGTTAAACCCTTCCTTTTTCCTTTTTTGCCTCGTAGTCTAAAATGTGAATGAATTTTCTAAAACATCATCTTAGAAGTTCTAGTAATATGGCATAAAGAAATAAGCCCGCTTTTAATTCGAGTTTGAGCGCTTTCGTCCGTCAAATATGAAAAGACATCCTTTCGGAAAGTGCTGAAAGGCAAAGCATTTAGTTTTAGCAAAACCCAAGACGACAATATAAATTAAAAAAAAAAAAACGTTTGCCCAAGATCATTACAAACATAGAAATGCATTCTCTTCTCAAACTTTTTTTAAACCAAGTATGCGAACATCGTAACTTTGGCCAAAAAGCTAGAGCCTACAGTTTTAAGTCCAAGTAGCAGAAGGATTTGATAAAAAATCCTTCTACAACTTAACCACGGTTACCTTTACAACACCGCTTCATGAAACCTTAGCTTCTAGGAGTTGGTTTTATACAAGTAGCCATTACTTAACGACGCCCTTATAAGCCCGAGTTTGCACTTAATTTTGGGTGCGAAAAGGGTTCTCAATCGAGCACCTATAAATTTTATTGAATGTCAATAAAATTTTTATAAGAAATCTGTAGGCACACACAGTGCCTAGCTTTTTGTACCCAAATACAAAAACCCTATAGAAATTTTGGGTTCTATGTAAAACTGTCGAGCTTTATGTAGAACTATTATAAGGTCTCGCACTTTTCAGTCAAACGTGGCATTAACTTATTTAGGGCTACTACTCTCTCTTCTTATAAGCTACGTTGGTTTCTGTTCCCCTAGTAGGTGGCTTGACTGCTCTATTTGCAATTACTGGCACGTCAGGCTTTAAATGAAATGTATTTTTGTACCCTACTTGGGGTATATTAAGCTTGTTGTATAGTCTGTAACGCAGTGAAATAATCACCGTAGAACCCTAAGACCTTTTAGAAATATGGATGGGATCGACTTGACAATCGATTAAGCCATGTCCGTCCGTCCATCCGTATGTAAACAACTTTTAGGCCTAAAATTTTAAGCTAGATAGCTGAAAGTTAATGAGTTGGCTGGAAGACCAGCCCTTCAGAACAAGTTTGAAAATTGGCTTAATCCGCCCACAGACACACCTGCTGCAGGCCTGTATGTGCGACCAAAAAAATATTTTTCCAAATTTTAGCTATGTATAGCGCTAGCGCATTCATTTTTCGTATGTAATAAAGCGTTGTAATTGTCTTTGAGGCAGCTAAAAAAGTTTGGCCTTTTCATTGACCACGCCCACTTTTTTAAGGGATTTTAGCTTCAAATTGCTGTTTTTTCATAAATATATATGAAATTTGACACAAAACTGTAGATGAAAAAAGGTGTAGAGATAAGCATTTTCTAACTTTTTTATATAAAGAATATACGGATATATTCTTATCCATATATATTATATGGATAAGAATATATCCGCCCACTTTTGTAGGCGTGGCGTTAAAAAAGTGATCATCTAAGTTTAAAAGGTGGAGTTTTAGGCCGAAATGTATGCAATATAAAGCATTAAATAGTTTTATTTTTATATCCCCCCACTTTTTGGAGGCATGGCAGTTCCTTTTACGTTACTTTTCTTGAAATTTTTTCACAAATATTTCAATTTTGTACCTTATTTAGTATTATGTGCCAATTTTTTTTTTTTTTTTTTTTTTTTTTTTTTTTTTTTTTTTTTCCGTGGGTAGGAAAAACCTTCATAGGCACTACGAGGACCGGCCGCGCGTGCTCATAGTAGTGTGAGATTCTTACTCACTAAAAAACCTCCCATTTTCCGTCAGACTACGACTAAGTTTCCTTAACAAGTAGTTCAAGCTTCTGTAATAATCGCGTGTGGCAGGCTGCCTTCCAACGAAGGCACCTACAATACCGTCAATTTATGCGGTTTCATCTTATGCTGCTAGATCTAACGGTCTCATTCGTTGTAGTCGGCGCGTAAGATTTGTCTGATCCAAAGTTCGGATAATTTCATTGTTGCAGTGTCCGCGAAGACGAGTACTAAGTTTGCGAGCAAAGTTTGTTACCTCGTCAGACACGGTTGCGATTCCTAGATCTCGGTGTAGATCGCTATTTCTTATATACCATGGAGCATTGACGATTGCTCTGAGTGTCTTATTTTGAAAAGTTTCTAATATAGATATATTGCTTGGTTTAGTACAACCCCAGAGTTGTATACCGTACGTCCAAGATGGTTTTAGCACTTGCTTATACAAAAGCAGTTTGTTATATATGCTTAGTTTCGAAAATCTTCCGATAAGCCAATTCATTTCTCTTAACTTGATTTCGAGCTCGTCGCGTTTCTTTTTAACGTGCGGCTTCCATTTTAGTTTTGCGTCTAGAGTCATTCCTAGATATTTCGCTTCATTTGAGTACGGGATTTGTACCGAGTTAATGAATAAAGGTTTGTTGTTTATCTTTTTATAAGTAAAGTTAACATGCGTTGACTTAGTCTCGTTAAGGACGACTCGCCAGCTTTTCGTCCAGTCGCATATTTTGTCTAAAGCGCGCTGGAGTTTCCCTGTTGATAATTCAATTGTCTTATCAATAGCGAGAATAGCAGTGTCGTCTGCGAACGTAGCTAAAATTGTTCCCTCATCGTGGGGTATGTCTCTTGTATAGAGCAAAAATAATATTGGGCCGAGAACGCTTCCTTGCGGGACACCGGCATTTATCTCTTTGAATTCCGAGTACTCATTTTCGTACCTTACGCGAAAGATTCTGTCTTTAAGGTAAGACTCTAAGATTCTATAGAGCTTTTCTGGTAAGCAAAGCCTTAATTTGTACTTCAGGCCTTCGTGCCATACCTTGTCGAAGGCTTGCGATACGTCGAGAAAAGCGCTAGTACATATCTTTTTCGCTTCCAGGGCTTTTTCGATTTCGTTTGTTATACGATAGACCTGGTCGATTGTTGAATGTTTTTTTCTAAATCCGAATTGGTGATCCGGAATCAATCGTCTTTCTTCAATGATTGGTTGCAACCTTTTAAGCAACAGTTTCTCGAACACCTTAGCTATTATCGGCAGTAGCGAAATAGGTCTGTATGACTTTTTGTCGTTCGGGCATTTTCCTGGTTTCGGAACCATTATGACCTCGGCCACTTTCCATTGCCTTGGAACGTATAAAACTCTCATGGAAGCGTTAATGATATAGAGTAGCTTGACCAAAGCTTTTTTCGGTAGCTCCTTTAGAATTTCGCTAGTAATTAAGTCGTAGCCAGGGGCTTTCTTGTTTTCCAGATTATTTATCGTTTGACGAAGTTCAGTCAATGACACGGTTTTTATTCTATAATTATCTTGTACCGCATAAGGATTGAGCTCCTCGACCAACGGTTCCCCGTCAAACGGTTTGAACGTTTCTTCTAGGTAATCTGCAAATAAATCCGCTTTTTCTTTGTCTTCTCTTGCCCATTCGCCGTTGGCTTTTCTTAATGGCGCAGAATGTGCTATAGGCTTCTTAACGGACTTGACTGCTTTCCAAAGAGAGTAGTTCGAACCTTTATCGGCAGTCAAACTTTCGAGGTAAGCAGTAGTCTCACGACTTTTAAAATCTTGAAGTTCGTGCTTCAGTTTGTTAGAAAGGTGGTTCAAGATTGTCTTATCCGGGGGTGCTCGCGAACGTTGCCATCTCTTGCGCGCTCTCCTCTTTTCGCATATTAGCTCTTCTATTTCTCGCGGATATATTGTTCCGCTGTTCGATAATTCGGACCTCCGAAAAGAAGTGTTATTCCACGCAGCGCTCTGAATAACTCTCACGAGTTTGTCTAATTCGTCTTCTATTTCAAGTGGCGTTTTGAGCGGTACATTTAAAGCTATGTTTTCTTTGCAGTATTTTCTAAAGCCGTCCCAGTCGGTGTTGTTGTTAGTTAATCTAGGCGCTCTTTTCTTTTTCGCTAGGCTTCCGCCGATTTTCAAAAGAACTGCCGAGTGATCTGAACAGAGATCAAAGCGTTCTTCTACGTTCGTAAGGTAACCAGGTACCCCCTTAACGATAAAGAAGTCGACGAGATCAGGTATTTTATTTCTGTCGGTTGGCCAATATGTTGGCTTTCCCGTCGATAAGAAGATCACGCCGCGTTTTGTACTTGCTTTAAAGAGGGCTCTGCCTCTTGTTGAATTGCACCGTGAGCCCCAAAAAGTATTTTTCGCGTTAAAGTCCCCGCCGATGATAAAGTTTGACCCAAGTGAATCAAAGAGCAGAGCAAGATCTTCATCTGCCAGCCGATACTGCGGAGGAAAATAGCTCGTCGCGATGTTGTAATTTATTTGACTTAATTTTACTGAGACTGAGGTTATTTGCATAGAGTCAATTTCTATTTCTTCGTTTTTGGAGTGCTTTATGCAGTCTTTAATGTAGAGAGAGGATCCACCTCTCGAATTTTCTGAAGGATGATGTGCGTGATAGTCAATGTAACCTTTTATTTTGCGTGCTGAACCCTTTTTAAAGTGGGTTTCCGAAATTAGGCATATGTCTACATTATTCTTCCGTAGGAATACTTCTAGTTCGTCAATTTTTTGCAAAAGGCCGTTTGCATTCCATGTAATTATTTTGATTGACTTTCCCATATTCATGATTTTTTATTAAATGTTTTTCGAGGTTTAAACTCGAGCTCGCTCAATTTGTTGAATATTACTTGATTAAGTTTCGCCTGTTGTTCAAACTTTTCTAAAATCATGCCTAGAATTTGAGAGACCGAATCTGATGCGGCCGATTGTGGCTTACTTTCACGTGACGCGACTTGAGCGTACGATCTTGGACCAACAAGTGTGGGTTCTCCCTTTTGACTCCGGTGGGAACTAGGACCAGCGACGTTTTCTTGTGCGTTTTGAATTTTGCCTTTAATCAAACCCTTATCCCTTGTCGACTTAGGGGTTTTTGGCTTATCTACTTTAGGAGGTTTTAGGCTTGGGCCCTTGTTTTCAGTATTTTTCTTCGGAGCTTCATGTCGTTTTTGCAACTCAATGGCAATTTCGCAACCTCGGTAGCTCGCTGGGTGACTTCCCCTGCAATTGGCACAAACCGCGGGAGCCTGACTGCTGACATTGCAATCCGTCGAGAGATGTTCGCCGGCGCATTTTACGCATCGCGGCTTTTTCTGGCAGTACGCTTGCGTATGTCGGAAACCCTGGCATCGCTTACATTGGGGAACTAGCCTGTTGCCCTTCCGCTTGGGCTCGATTTTTACCTTGATGTTAAGGATTGATTTAATTTTGTAGATTTCGTTAATATTTTCAGTTCTATCAAAAGAAAGCATAAAAATTTGCAGGCCGCGTCGGACAACAGCGGAATCTTTGCCTTCGTCCGTACGTTGCTTCTCTTTCTTTATTATGTTCACGGCGTCAAGAATTTTAAAGCCTTGGGCTTGAACGTCTTGTATTATTTCGTCCTTGGTACAGGATGGGTGTAGTCCCCTCGCTATAACCCGCAACGGCTTTTCGAGGTGATTTTCATAAGTAAACCATTGGATTTTCTCTAAATTTAACTTTTGTGACAGTGACCGATAGGCATCAGAGTCATCGACGTTAACTTTCCATACGTTGTTTCGAAGTGATGTTAAGTTATATTTCGTCCCAAGCGTATTTTTAAGGATGTTTCGCAACTTTCCGTAGTCCGCGATCCCAACGACATTTATTGCAGGTGGTCGGCGGTTTTTTTCTTGGGGTATTCCTGTCGCTTTGTTTGATACGACTGGTGTTTCTTCTTTTTGCTGCACGGTTTCTACTTCGGGTGAAGAACCGACCTTTCGTTTCTTGGTAAGCCTTTTCCTAAAGACCGGATTCGTTTCGCGTGCAAGTTCTTCCTCGTCCGTCTGGTATTCACATTGACGTTTCGGCGTTTCCTCGCATACTATAGTACCACGGGGGTTCCTTAAGGCTTCATTTTCTTTACGTAAGGAATCTACTTCGCTTTTAAGCTCATGGTAGAGACGTTCCATTTCATTAAGCTTAGCACGGAGTTCGTTGTTTTCCGCTTCAAAGCATTTAATTTTCGCTGAGTCCTGATTAACCGGCGGACTTCCTTTCCCGGAGACCTTCGATCCAGCTGGTGGAGATCGAGGCACCCTTGATTTTTTCAAAAAGGGATTTATAAGCAATAAATGGCTCTCCCCAGAATCCGTAGAGCCTACCTCCGAAGAGGGTGGATTTGCCAGTGAAACTGGATTGCCACCTGGGGTAATAAAATCTTTTGTTTTGTCCATTGCATAGTTTGTATGCGCTACGCGCTCGGCATACGGAGGGTGGATTTTAGTCGCCTCTTACGACAGGCATGCCTTACCTCGGGTATATTCTAACCCCTACCCGAAGGGGGTGCCAATTGCCAATTGACAACCCCCAAGTGCTAAGTAGTACTTCGGATGTGTCCAACCTATAGTGTTATAGAGGTGCTATAAAGGTGCTATAAAGGTGCTATAAAGGTCTATGGAACCAACGCTATAGCACCTGATTTTTCACCACACATCGGACTACAACAGCAGCGTTGAAACGTTTATAGCACCGAGTTAAAAAAAACTCATGAAGCGATGTTGTAACGGCTCCTAGGACCGCTTGTAAAAGAAAATAAGCTGCGCAAAATAGGGACGATAACGATCGATTACAAAACCATTAGTATTACCAAAGAGCATTTTAAGTGTCTTATAACTCAAATATTCAAAAACCAATGCTTAAGGTTTAAGAGTGCGCTACTTGGAAGCAAATCTGATCATCATATCACTCTCGGTATATGTGAGCTCTAGCGTGCGTGAGGCTTTCTTTTAATTGATTTGAATCAGATAAAATGCGTAGATGAAATTTAGTTTTAATAAACAAAAATCATAGGAACTATGCTTAAGTTATTTCATTGTCGTAGTGGGTTTATTGTTTTATGGAAACGTATCCACCCCCAACCAACAGATACGCTTCCACTCCCTCTCTTTTTCGAGCATTTAAATAATTATGTAAATGAAATATAATTTTGAATAAAAATTTAAACTTTCAACTCTTTCACGACCTTTAAAATATGCGTAACCAGTATATTATTTCCTTGTCTTCGATTTGGTATTGGAACAAGAGTAGGTACATCCTTAGGCCTAACTGCTTGCTTAGGATGAGCTTTGGTCCTTTTTGCAAACGAGTTCTTAAGCGAAAAGCTTAATTAAGAAGAGGTTACAAGGTAACGTTTTCTCAAATTGATCCTTTGAATTGTTTATGTCCTTTTAACTTAAAATCTTCATTTATTTTCAAATTTAAAGTCGCAAGGCTTTCCTAAAATATTTTTGGCCTAACCACAATAATTGCCGTTTACGAAAAACAAAAGATTAATCTGGTTTACCAGTATCAACACTAAGAACAAATTAATATTTATCAAGGCTTTAGGCAATCCTCGTTTGAACTTTGAAGGATAATTATTTGTGCAAAATAAAGTGATGCCTTTTTCCGAGGAGTGCAATCTTTATCTGGGCTTAGTTTTTTAAGATTTCCTCAAGTCAGAAGAGTCGCAATAGTATTTGAGTTTTGTAAACATAACCTTGGAGAAATATTTTTATTTATCTTTAAATAGACTCACTATTTCCACCTCAAACGAAAGATGTGTGACTAATGAGCATTACGTTTTTAAATAACGTTTTTAAATAACAAAAAAGTGTTTACAACTTTTGTTTTTGAAAAATGAAAAACCACTGTAAACAAACCGGAATTCATTCATAAATCTTATGTCTTTTTTTTATCAAAAAAACATCTCACTGAATAGAAAGAGGGAAGTATTTTTAGCACACTCACCTTTTCAAAACTTAAAGAAAGCAAAATGGACAAACAACAGCTATGAGGCAAAAAATGTTAAAAAAACAAAATTTTTAGATCATCAAAATAATGTTATACCGCATGACTTTGACGTATCACAATTTGCAAATGCTTTCCTTTCGATTCTCATCAAATGTGTTGGCCTGAACGAGCCCATTTCATTCAGCAACCGAAAATAGTGAGCGGGAACAAATAATAATTTTTTTTTATAGAAAAGAAAAACGAGTTTGTTGTGTCGCTAGGCTTTTAGATAAATTTTTATGGCAAGGCTGTTTTTTTTGGCAAGGCAAATATTTAGGTCTTCACAGCGATAGCATCTCTATCTGATGTGTCTGAAGCGTGTTTATTTAATGGATTCTTTTAAATGCACACTATTTTTTAGTATTATTTGTTGTCAATGATAATAAAAAATTCACGCGAGATTCCGAGGAATTCAAACTACGCGAGCAGCTGGCTCTGTTGCAGATGTCTACAGATTCAATTGGGGTGAGTCAAGCAATTGGGATCTACAAAAATAAAATAAAAGTTGGATTCCTTAAATTTTTTTTTATTCGATTTTGATTGAACAATATTGGCTGCATCCTCTCACTTTCAATGTGAATGATGTGATGCGGTGCACGTTTCGGAATGTGAGTGGTATTTTTAAGATGTTTTCAGGGGGCGCCACTGCTTCTTGATATGCTTTTGACACATTTGATACACATTTGTGCGGCTAATATTGGCAAACTCTTGGGGTTAAACACATTGAAATGTAAGCCTATTGGTCGATTACAAGGCTTGGCTCATGTGTTATAAGTGAAGCCATATAACTTGCGGTTATGGTGCCAAGTTTCCAGTACGCTACATATACCATAACGTAAGTCATCATAAAACTTTTCATTTATTTTTTACTATTAAATAACCCCAAAGGTGATTAGAATTAAATTAGTCAATTAATTGTGATTAAGTGATGCCATACCAGCCAGAATATGTACACAAGTGTACCATGTACCGCGTTAGCGACTTTCTTACGTGATGTGTACCCATAACACCATTAAAATCTCAAAGTTCAAAGCAAATAACTTGACTGAAAATTAATTTAAAAAATGTGTACATTTCTTCTTATTGTTTACCATGCAACAATAACACGGTGACAATATACTGACGTAAGGAATGACCTTGGTTAACCTATTGCGAGTTGAAACCAAACATTCGTGGGTGATGGCAGTTAAATCGATTCAACCATAACGAATGTTATTCATTCATTTCTGGCAAAGTAATGACCAAGTAAGGGGCCTTCCGCGACATTGTTAAGTGAATGGGAGTTTCCTTTCGTTTTGATTAAGGATATGGCGGGAGGAAAACAGCTTTCACATTACTTATTGTGCTGCGCAAAAATTTGACAGTTCAAGGTCTTAATCGTCTTTTTGGAGCAAAGTTGTAAAAAATAAAAAATAAACAGCTTATTTGCGAAAGAGTATTGAGGAACCTGTTGTGAGGAAACATTTTATTATATTCATGCGGACATACCTAGTTAAAATGAAATATATCCGAAATGCACAAGAGGAGGTTTAGTTATGTCCGCAAGCCAAAACCATTTTTATCTGTCCAGTGGTCTGCAACCACTGGACCAACCAAATAATACGGCAGGCTCAAATTTTAAACCCATCTTTTAACTCTAAGTTGGTATCACACAAGCAATATACAGCGTTGCGAGTACCTGTACCTGATGATACCAAAATATAATATGGTCCAAATGAATGGAAAGTGATAATGGTTAAGAGTTAAAATGTCCTTAGTTCTAACAATAAATTTGCATGGAACAGAGAGGCTGTGGCAGAAAATGTAAAGTGGCACAGCTTTTACTAATTCTTTTGTGGAAGCAAAATTTTTTCAAACATTGCGGTAACTGTTAAGGACTGGTAAGGACAATATTAAATTTTTTAAATTTTCCAAAATAAATAAGATGGAAAAACACTGAACTTTCTAGTGAATTTGCGCCGAAAGAGTAGTAACTCCTCCGCCCTTAAAAAAAGACTTCAATTCAATTTTTACATCATTTGAATAATTTATATCATTTTTCGTCAGTGGCTTCGCTATCCATCACCCTTTTTTCTTGACACTCAAGGGAGCTTAAAAAAAGTAGGAGCTGCTTTTAACTCCTAACTGCTTACTTGGATGGATGCTTTAAAAGAATTTATTCTCATGAGTCTAGGAATTCTAGAGCTTAAATTGATACACAAGTAAGTTCTAAGTTGTTCTGAATCTATTGGTTGCGGATAAACTAAGCAAAGACGAGTATCCCTATTCACAACAAAATGTTACTCTCTAAATTTTTCTTTAAAAAATGCTAAAAAAAAAACATTCATAATTACCTTTTATTGCAATCCTTTTGATCAACTTCATGAGAGCTTAATATGTCTTGTATGTCCGTCGATAGTCCCTTCTCCACGCCATCTCCCAAGGAGATCTCTTCCGACAGATTACCTCCAACTAACACTTTCATCTTTTAGAAAATTGTGCTTAATTTTTGTCAAACTAAAGTTCCTTTTTTTGTTAATTTTAGACCAGATGAAAAAATAAATGGAAATTCTTTAAATTCCAATCTGAATACTAATTCACCACCAGACGAGTCTCACAGATAAAATATTTTGTGTGTGTGTGTGTTTTTTTTTTTGTCTATTTTTCCGATTTCAAAAAAGAATGTTTCTGTATTGTACCGGACAGGAATATTGTTTCGACTTTTCACTTTAGCGTCCACCTATCGACTGAGACAAGAGGCCAACGTAGTCTGGCTGTAGCGTACTCGCTACCACTCGATTTTATTGCTTAGCGCCAAGAGCACACCGATGAAAAGAAAAAAAGTATCTCACAGTGCAGCATAAGGAATGAGTGTACCTACATCGTATCCACACTGCTTTGAGTTAAAATAATGCGAAAAATATTTTTCTGTGTTTTGGAAAAACACCGGCATTTGGGGGGTGGCGGTGCAACATGAATCAGAAGAATGTCGAGTATTTGTTTAAGGGTTGATGGGCGGTAAATGTGCTTCGCTTCTGTGTTGGCGTTGGATGTGAGTGAAGTTTTGGGGACACTTTATGGAATGTGAATATTGCAATCGGGTGAAAACTGTGAACTGCAGGTGGGAATAGCAGAAATTGCATATCTAATTTTAAATTTACGGGTGGTGTATAAAATTATTTATATTTTTTCGCTCATAAAAATGTCAATAATCTGATTTTGAAGTATCTAGAAAGTAGGTTAACTAAATATTATACGGGTAAAAAAAATGTTGTATGATTCTTATACCTAAAAGGCTGATTAATACAATCAATTTAATTTCCCCAAGTGATTAACGATTGACTAAGGCCTTGGCCCAGCCCCGCTTACGGAAATCATTTTGCACCCAATGGTTGAAAAAATAGGGTTTCACTTTAATATGTTTGAAGAAATTAATGTTACGTATACGCCACAGTGTATTTGAAGGAACAAGTTTACCAAACGAAAAAGTAAAACTATTTTTTCCCAACTCTTTCCGTTTGAGGAAATTGGGAATGGGAACATCACATTCAGCGGTATTTTTTTTCTAATAAGTTTTTTAATAAGTTTTTTTTGTAATAACAAGTGGTTGCGACTACCCTTAAAATGCGTAGCACATCGCGAGCGGAAAGATTTGCGGGATAGAAAAGATAGAAAAAGAAAGTAATTCTCGATCCAACACAAACGCTGGTGAGCCAAGCATGAAACCTCTACACAGAAACACCAAAGCTTACCCCTGCAAGTGTTATGCATTAACAGAGAAAAGCAAAATTAGATATAACCAGCAGAATATTTTATAAAAACATCTGGCATGCATCTAATTGTTGTCCATTCTATTTGCATATTGGAAGAGAAAAAGGTGTATTTTATTCGGCCGACTCTTACCTGGGTAACAGACGCCGACCAGGGAGCCGCTCATTTTGAGACAGACGCTTCTGGAGTTTTAATTTGTTGCTGGTTTTGATCCGTCCCGGATATTTTTCATACCGGTGCCCGCCATATCTGATTGAGCATGTCCCCATCCGCCACCTGGGTAGGCGCCTAAATGGGGACCACCAACCCCATGAAGGGAAGGGCTTAGGTTTGTCGCCTGAAAACGACGAAAAGTTGAGAGTTTTTGAATATTTATTATTTGGAGTAGGCTTAGACGTTGTTAATATTAATTATTTGGCGGCTGGTTTTTAACGTTGTCGCTTTTAGATTTTTGACTTTTCTGTTTTTATTTTTACTTAATTTGCACAGGCATGAACGCAAATTAATTTGTGTCATCCTGAAACAGCCGAGGAACTAGCTCAGCCCATATGCCCTTAAGAACTCTATAACTATTGAGAAAAATGAGCTTAAATTGTCTTTATAATCTATTGTTAAATTTTAGAACATATTTCATAAATTCTATGAACGGCAAAAAGTGGGAATAATTTTGATACTAACGCGAGAAAATTATGGCCAAAGAAGTCTTTGAGTGACGGTTAGCAAAATGTGCGTTGCTTCGAAATGTCTAGGAGGGTTCTGTCTTGGTTACAGATTACATTAAATATTCTAAACTTACGAAACCGATGTAAAACGCATACAAACCTATAATGAGGGTGAAATGGTAGCCTAGCCCATATTACCCTCACCGAAATGCGCCGGTATCCTCATTCTCGATTTAACCTATCGAATTTGTTTGTAGTTGCCATGCAAGCATGCAAGTCACAGGTTGTCTATCGTTAATTTATATATGGCCTTCCAAGAGCTTCCCGAAAAAGCACAACAAAACTATGGTTAAAAGTTTTTTTTTTAATTATTTTTGTAACAAAAACTTTTTGCTCATGTTAAATCCCAAGCGATAACCGACGGGAATATTTCAGTGCGAGAAGTTTAAAGTGCGCTTTTTCTCCTGCTGCGCCACATTACCCGATCTTACACCGGCATAGGGTAGTTTCGTATTTCGAGAGAAATATTTATAAATGTCTGATACTAGTCGTGGTTCTTTGCATGTGCTACACCCATATCAAAGCCTTTAAATGCCGCTTGTGTCTTTTTTTTCACAGCAGTTGCAATACACGAACTCTTCTGTGAAAGTTTGAATCGAGGTGGAAATTCTTTTGATTTAAGTCCTCTATGTCTTGAAGTCTTTAAGTTTCAAAGCCTTTAAGTCTTTTCCGCTTAAGCCTCAGGACTCGTTTTGGGGAGCTTCTATGTGTTTATTGGATTGCGGTGCCTTTCCGGCATGCTTATGCGCCCTGAAGGAGATCCGGGAAAGTAAGATTTTTATAGAGCAAACGCTGTTTTTTAAGACATGACCATAAGACATCAAGACAAGGTATATTCCTGCCTGCATATCTCAGAAACACAAGAAGCAAACATTTGCACAGCACTTTACTGCTATGCAGATGCGCGCAGACATTGAGCAACACCTTTCAAAAAAACAAATCATGTAAGTAAAAATCACGGGATTTTACTAGTTTTCAGGTCCTAATATGACTCGCACTTACATAAGAAAATGTCTGCCTTCATACACCGTAGATGACGTGATCATATCTGGTTTTTGATGCTTAAAATTTGACCTTAAGGGCAACCCATTATGAGGCGTGTGGTGTACCAGTGGCATATTATATATAATAGAATAAAAAGCCGTAAAATCTTTTTAGGAAAAATTGGCCGAGGCCGTGGTGATGCAGTGTTATTTGAACCTGAAAAATAAATCGTTAGATGCCTGTTAAAGCGTTCTACGAGTGGTTATACCCTACGACAAGGAAAAGTTACGCGATTTGGTAACCCAACATTTTGTTGATAGAAACTTCAAAACTCAATTCAATAACTCTAGGGAAATCTGGTATCGTAACTTTATGGAAAGACATGCCACACTATCCCTTAAAAACCAGAGATTTTACAAAAATGCAGATAGGATGTGAGAAAGCCAGAAATCATACGCGAATTTTATTAAAAACCAGACAAAGCTACGAAGGAAAGCGGTCTCGACGAAAAAATGTTTAACGCTGACGAAAGCGGATTTTGTAGTGACCCAAGTAAACTATAAGGGCTATAGGGAAAAAGTAGTCTCGCTGAGAGGGCTAACTGCTGGGTCTGGGTGCGAATCGATGACAGTTTTGGCATGCGTTTCGATGGACAAGCAGTAAAGCACACCCAGGTATGGAGCTTCAAAGAATAGCTAAATGGAAGAACCACAGTTCTACCATATTGGTTCATGAGCACATTCTTGCCTCATATTGAATATTTGAGAGGAAAAGAATATCCTTCCTGGTCAGTCTGTTTTTTTGTTGTATGATGATCACTCTAGCCGCATAAGTGTCCGAATAGTCGAAAGTGTTAAAAAAACCAGACTCAATTTGCTTCGATTTCCTAGCCACTTAACGAATAAACGTCAGCTGTTAGATAAATCGTTTTCGGCCCTGTTAAGAAGGGAAAAAAATACATGTTAGACATGGAAAAGACATGATAGGCAAGAGAAGTGCGCTGGTTCCGAAAATTATTATTGCTCGCTTTTTACCCGACAGTAAGGTTTCCAGTCAATGCAGGCAGATTTTCTGAAGCCGATTTTAACCAAAACCTTCGAAATCGAGTGGTTAAACAAGCGAAACTCAAGGCTTTTTAAGTTTTTATCACTAATAATAATTCTATGTAGCTGCAATGGCATCACAGATCCTCGTTAAAGCACCATTTGGGCAACAGACAACTGCTTTGACTCCAATACATCGCACTATCATGAAAGAAGTTATTCGCCATCCTCATGTGCTGGATCACCAGCGTCCATTGATGCCAAATACCCCAACCTTTACAAACAAAATAATTGACCTTTATATAATAAACGGGGCAATTCAAACAAAGACAGACTGTTCAACTGAATGTCAATGTTGCTGCCCTTATTTAAAGTAGCCTACTAAAAGTCTCTTATACTCTATTTTTGAAAATTGTCTGAGTCACTTTATCGCACCTCGTTTGAACACTTGGTATATGTCTTTGTTGCCTTTTCTTGGCAGCCATGTCAAAGCAATAGTATCCACAAACTTCAGCTATCTATGGTTCGTTAAATTTAAATATAAACCAAACCACCTGTGAATAACCTTATTTTTAGTGTTTTCTTAAATGCGTCTTTCTTATTTTTCACTCTGCAACAACGCACTTAAGTTTCACTGCCAAAAATAAAAATCGTTTAAGCCAAACTATTTGTGGAACATTTCCTTTCTATTATCACACATCTTGTATTGTTTGCTTTTATTTTTATCGTCGAAGGACACTGCACCAATTGAAACTCGCCAATCAATCGATGATTATCTCAACTGTATAACGATGCTTGCCAAATGACATAATATCCAAGCATGAAACTAATTTACAGACACAAAAAGCCGGCGACTTGAATATTTATCTTTTCAAATCGAAATTAACGATGCGAGTCCAAAATGTCATGTAAGGTGTTTTGTATAATCTATGATCGCTGTTTGTTTTGACAGATCGTGGTAGGAGATCGTCGAACTTGGAAACGGAATGAAAGTAATCAAAATATTTGTCACATGTTATTTTGAAGAGGATACAAAGTAGACAGACATATACATTCCAAAAGAAAATTATAGTATACACAGCGACTCATAATTGAGAACTAGGCTATTCGTTGTTTAAAAAACTTTCCATTGCTTGTTTTTTGTGCAAACTTAGTTTTTCTGTAATACGATGATCAGTGTCTGAAACACACCTCAAAAGATGTATTTTTCAGTAAAACTATTGGCAGGCGACACATATTTTATTCTATGGCTTCGTTTGTGTTTTTGTGAAATGGGTCAATTCAGTGTCGAGATCGGAATGCGTAGAAGAATTCGCTGAGGCGACAAATTTAGATCGAACCGGTGTGCGAAGATTCTTGGCGCTGTTTATTTTTAGGCCTTAATGAGAAGTGAGTATCCAGCATAGTGATTGTAGGGGTATTGGAACCATTTTTGGAGGGGGAATTTCCTTGTAAAAGATTTTTTTTGCGATGCATAATCAAGTTTGGGGTTTACTAACTTTTCTACTTTATTTTTTTTGCAAATTCAGAACTTGGAAAATAAATATTTTTGGCGTCTCGGGTGATTTATCCTTTCAAGGAAAAGGTGATGTTACACTTCTGATGTTTACCCTCACCCCACATAAATTATTAACGAAAAACAAAATTCTTTGATAAGAAATTTATTTTTTCAACAACCATTTTTTTTATTGCATTAATTGGCTAAGCGGATTTTAATTGTTTCACCATAAAAGAAATACAGAAATCGTTTGGCTTTATTTTTCAGTTTTTATTCTCTTTTTTTTTGCAATGAAGAAGATATCTTTTTTCGATTGAAAAAACACCCACGCAAAAAGCACACAACCAATATCTTAACAGATGAAAATGTTTACCTTGCGAGAAAAATGAGATATCATGCAAAGCGAACTGTTCTGTTTCTCAACACTGCTAAGTAATATTGTTCTTAATTGAACAATTATTTTAAAAATAGTACAAAAACACGTGGGTGCTGAGTATAAAGCAAAAATTCGCAAACACTCTTAAGAGGATTTGATTCGAATGGAATTTGAAGAATTTTGAACGGGTTTCTTGAGGGTGAGGTGAGTTTATGTTAACAAAAGTGTAATAAAGTATCGGGAAGTGAATGCGTAGAATGTTTATTTACAAGAAATCGTGTGGGATTTACAAGAAGCTAATTAAAAATGCTTTATATTCCCTCAGTTGAAATATATGTGTCCAGGTGTTTCAGTTAGAGAGTTATGTAGTGAATCGGAAAGCCCTACGGCACTTTTCTGCGTATAGAAAAGTAACCACCTGACAAGTTACCAAATCTTACTTAAGAATTTGAAATCCAGTAACACTCCACGGCTAATTGTCTCTTCATTGAATGCCTGTAAATTCGATATTCGCTTGGCATAGTAAATTCTTTATTCGCGTCTTTTTGACGTGAATTTCGCTTCTACTGCTAATGGGCCAGATTAAAATAAATAAGGAAATTTACAAATTTTCTATTTTCAGACTTTTTCACAAAGCCATGCTTTAAAGAATTTCTTAAGTTTGAAAATCATTTTAACAGCACCTAATTTCGAAAGTTCTTGAAAAAAATTCGAAAAATATTGAAAGGCGTAAAGCACTGAAACACCAAGTGTTCAAAACATCAAAAGTTGTCCTTTACGGCAGGTACTTTGGGATTTCACTTCGGAAAAACTCTAACCAAGCTGAATCAGACATCAAAATGAGGTGTGAAAAGTCCCCGCATGTCTGTCGTCCTCATAACTTTTGGTAACAAAAAATTGCCTGTTTGCGGCTTTCGTTGATTATCTTCTTCTCGGTCTTTTTAAGGTGGCGCTACAGTCTGGGGTGGACCTGGGCCTCAGCCAACAAGCTTCGCCAGCCAGCTTTGTCTCTAGCTAGCCGTATCCAGTTTCGCACGCGAAGTTGGCTGAGGTCCCCTTCCATTTGCGTGCGCCACCTGAGTCTCGGTGCTACTCTACCGCGCCGTCCCTGCGGTGTGGATTCAAAGATTTTCCGGGCCGAGGCGTTGGTGTCCATCCGCTCTAGATGACCCAGCCATCGTAGACGTTGTGTTTTGACTCTTTTGGCTAGGTCGGTATCGCTGTACAGCCCGTACTGTTCGATGTTTCTTCTCGGTCTTATGGGGTTATTAAGTATTTGTAAGAAAGAAAGAACAAAAAAATTTAAGAAAGAAATGTAGGAGATGCTGTATTGATAATCCGAATAGTTTTAACGTAATCTGGCCTAGAAATTTCTATGGCAGATTAAAAACTACGCTACAATGTAACATTTAAGGCATTATTTTCGGATAACCGCGTTCCATTCTGAATTCATCCCGGGCCTGAACGTTTCGCTTAGAATAACATCGAGCGTGGTCACCGGAAAACTCCCAGTAATTAACCATGCAAGGTCGGATTTTAGAAAAGCCTTGAGAAAAGGTATGCCTGTCGTAAGAGCCGACTAAAATCCCCTAAAAGGAAGTCTTTAGCATGTTATAAAGTGATGCTGTTAGGAGTATATACTCCGGGTAGGGCCACCCCTGACAGTTAAATTATAGCTGAAAGATGAGCCCGAAGATTGAAATGAAATCCAGCAGCGTCTGGCACATATTGTGCGGCAAGTTGGTCGGCGTCTGTTGTCCGGGTTAGGATCGGCCGTTAAACCTGGCAGCTAGGTATAAAATGCGCTCCCCTTCCCCCAACCATTAAAAAATCGTACATAAAAAATCCTGATAATTCAGGCGCGAGGGGTGTCAGCATCCGAGCGCTTGGTGGTCGGAAGTTCCCGCTCGGCATCCGATCGGGTGTAACCCCAAGAAGTTACGAGCAGCCCATTAATGGTGCCGCCATACATTACGGGGGTCGGAGTGGGACAGCGCCAAGTCAAAATGAGGGCTTGGGTGGATATTCTACAAATCGGCAACGGCATCAACTCAAAGTTGGCACATGGAATGTCTCGTCGAACTGGTTGAGGAATCCAAAAAGTATCAGCTCAATGCAGCTGGCGTCTCCTCAACTTAGTGGAAGGGTTCTGAAAACAAAGACTTCGCTGATGGGTGGAAGCTCTTCTGGTCTGGTGTCCCAGATCACATGACTGCACAAGCCGGGTGTGGGGATACTCACAAGCCCCGGTTGTCAGAAAATGTATTCGATGTCATTTCGTTGGGGGAAGGGTTCTCATCTTAAAGCTTAAGCTTGAGCGATCGACTCTGGCTCTAGTTCAGGTTTATGTCTCCAAATCTAAATTCAGAGTAAGAGCCCTTTTTGAACGAACTTTATGCTGCCCTAGATAGAGTGGCAGATATGGACTTCTTTCTCTTGATGGGTGACTTCAAATCTCGAGACCGGTACACCGAAGAACTTCTAATATGGCGGTCAGAACAGCCAAAGAGCAGGCATGGAAAAAGTTGGGCGAGAGGTTGAAGCAAACAAACATTTTGGCAGACTATTCGCCGGCTCAGAGAAAGGAAGTTGAATATCGTTCAAGGGGTTAACACCAAAGATGGTACACTTCTTTCAAATAAGAACGACGTCATACGCAGAAGGAGCGAGCACTTTTCGGAGCTGCTCAATCCGGGCACTGAAGAAGCTATTATATTGCTGGCGAGATTAGGGCACAGATGAAGTCACTGCTGCGATTAAATCGCTTAAAGTGGGTAAGTCTGCTGATGGAGTTGATGAAATCCGGCCAGAAATGTTCAAGGCAATGGGTGAAGAAGGTTTAGAATGCCTGATACGTGTTAGCCATTAAGGTGGCCTGGGAAAGCGGGAAAGCATCTAGCGATTGGCGAACAGGAGTTATAGTGCCTATTTTCAAAAAGGGGGACAAGAGATATTGCTCTAACTATAGGGGTGTATTTCACTTAAGTCTTCCGGGAAAAGAATTCGCAAAGGTGTTGGAAGCGCGTTCTAGAGCTGTATTCGAGTCTTTGTTGCCGGAAGAGCAATGCAGCTTTCGGCCTGGCAGAGGCACTACCGACCAGCTGTTTACTCTGAAAATTATTCTTGAGAAGACCTGAATATGCCAAACCAGTCCACGTGTGTTTTTTAGATTTGGAAAAGGCCTATGACCGGGTTCCTCGGAATAAACTCCGGAAGGTTTTGCAGCACTTTGCACTGAGTGGGCCTCTTCAAAGAGCCATTCAGTCTATAGGAACTGTGTTCTATCGCCTCTCCTTTTCATAGCATATATCGACTGGATGTCGAACCACAGTCGTGGTGAGGAACCTTTCGAAATCGCTGGTGTCAGCATAAGCCATCAGCTTTTCTCAGATGATTTAGCTATCCTGGCATCGTCCGAGGAGGAACTTCAGCAAGCGCTGGATGGGTTTCCTGTCATATGTGGTGAAGCTGGGATGAAGGTTAACGAGAGCAAATTCGAATTGATGGTTGTTTATCTTAAATGGAGTTCCAATGAAACAGGTGGAGAAGTTTAAGTATCTCGGGGGCTTTTTACTGAGTTATCCTGTAGGATTGGCCAAGCTGGAGCGATAGATAGTAAAAGAACTCCACCGACCGGTCATCAGAAAAGCTGAGCTTGGACTGAAAGCAAAGATTTCAGTTTTTGATTCAGTTTCAAGCTTTCCTAAATTAGGCTTAAGTCCAGTGGAAATTACGGTTTGCTAGAAAGTTTTAGGTTTCTCTTCAATTCTGCCTTCAAATGTGGGCGTGAACAAGTCTTGTGTGAACAAAATGTAGAACTAAGCGTTTCCTACAAAAAATACCAAGCAAATTTTTTTTCAATTTGCAGCGAAAATATTGGGTAAACTGTATTTGGAAATTGGAGGAGGTTTACCAATTAAGTTTTTTTTGTGTATTATATTCATTAGGAGATGCTAAATGTCAAATTTCAGCCATTTAGAACGCCTTACAGTTTAAAAAGCTCTGAAGGTAGTTGAACTTTTCGACCGATTGTGGGTGTGTCTTTGAGCACATTTCAAAAATTTTTTACGCTTGTACAGCTTCGCATGATGTGGACCTCACGTAGGAAATTTCAGCACCGAAGCTGAAAATTTTAGGCCTAAAACACGTGACATACAGACGTCTGGACATGGCTTCTTCGATTCAGAGTTCCAGTTCCAGTCTCGATCATATGCCTTTAAGGTCTTGGAGATCTAACAATATTATTTCACCGTGTGACAAACTATGTGACAAACTCAATATACCTCCTATCCTTTGGGATGGGGTATAAAAATGATGATGAGTATTATATGTATATATATTTTTTGTTGTATTATGGCTCACTAAAAAATCGAATATTATTGAAAAAATTTAATTTAACTTGCACATAGAAAAACGATTTTTTTTTTTAATTATTTCTTGATTTCGTGTTTCACAAACAGTTTATTAAGGCCACCCTTACCGCAATTACGCTGCAATCATGTTAGAAGTCTTAACGCTATAAGTTCTCGTGTAAATACTTGACCAACTTCGGAGACTTGGCCTCAAAATTAAGCAGATTGCTGACCCAATTTCTCAGCATGTTTAGCTTCTGTTGCTGTTTTCCTTTCGAAAAAGACTAAAACACAAAAACAATCCAAATATAACCCCCTGTTTGCTTAGATCTTTAATGTGTTGTGTGTGTTGCATAAAACGAACATAGACCATGCACTAATTGAAGATTTAACAAGAATATAATTGTGAATGGCAGCAGCGCTCGGCTCCAGGAGAAATGAGATTCGGCGCCATCATGTGCTGCACTGGAAATAGCTCTCAACGCAGTTACGGAACGATTTTATGGTGCACAGTATGCATTGAGGCTGAAAACGCATCATACTTCTAAGCGGTATAATGCTTATGTTTACAAATCTGGAATTGATTATTATTTGCGAGTGTTGTAAACAGATTTTAAGTGTTTCCATCGGAAATATTAGTGATGCTGAGAACACTTTTAAAAAGTTATAATTAAAAGGAAATAAAAAAGTAGAAAAAACCTCTGCAATGTTTTGAAAAATGTTCAAACGTTTCCTTTACTACAATTGAAACTTTAGAAGATCCCCAGCCGACAACCATCAAATAAGATGTGTTTGAAAATCCTGGCAGAAAACACAAAACATGCACTCTATGCCGCCAATGCTTACAATGTAAATAAATTGTGTACTCACGTCATTACTTTAATGATCTCTCGACGGATTCGCCTCAATTAATTTAAATTAACGTCATGGGCAGTTTAAAGCCGAAAGAAATATTGTTCGACACAGTCTGCCATGCATTGTTCTTATTCTCAACCTGTGGCAGAAGTATACTGATTTTTCGGTCGGAGTCCTACTTTATTTATTTTCGACGGTTGAATTTCGTCATAAAAGTGTTGCCGTAAAGGCTCAGATTTGGACACAATCCGGTGGCGAAAGTCTTTCAACCTGTTCTTAATCGAGTGCAGCGAGATAAAAGTTGAACGCGTATCCTGCCCCTTTATCCGTTTTCAGGACAAGGGCGTTTTATGCAAGAAAGCCTAAGACTACGTTTTACATATAATCTAAAGAGTACCTCTCTTACTTTGTCTTGGGCATCACATTCGAAGAAGAAATATCGCTATTGAAGCCACAGCAGATCTAGCTCAAAAGAAGTTGGAAGGAATGGGTCATTATTAAGAACAGGGTTGTTGTTTATAGGAGTATTTTACTTAGGTCCGCGACGAAGTGAAGGACTTCGAGATCGAGACTATTATCTTTACGACGGAAGAGTTTTATCAAACGCTTCATAGCTTCATAGTCTGTTTAGTTCACAATGCCATCATTATCGTGCCAATGTGTGGCTCTTCTAACTAACTAGATTTTGGTTGGACCACCTCACTATGTAGCTAAGATTCTTTGCTTTGCTTTTAATTTATTGCACAGCCCTTTGTCAAATCCATAACAAATTTGATAAATGTCTGCATGTTTGCTTTGGAAAGCCCCCCAATAATTCCTCTTCACATGGCGCCTCTCGGCAATGTGTCACATGCACGGCCAGCAGCAATATGCCCCAGACAACAATCTATAAAACGCCGGAAAGAAGGCGAATTCCAAAGTCTAGCAACAACATCACTGACACACTCGTTATTAATTTCATCGCGTGAAATTAATCAGAAAGTGCATTAGAGCATCGCTATACAGAATTCCCGCATCATCAGGCGTGTGTGGAATGCACTTCTGAACCGATACGCCGAGGTACCTGCTTCTCTATTTCGGGATGCACATGTGCCGCAGCATTCATTTTATCCGCACTCGGTGTGTCTTCTCTGCGACGTACGAAACTGCCTCCGACACGCCGCCGCTACTGATATGAATGGCAGAGCATGCCACCCCTGTCCACAATTGATGTTCACACAGCCCCTCGCTGGTGTAATGAGTTTTATTGGCCCATAAATTTTGGACGGCTTCCTCGCTATAACAAATTGCATCAACTGAATCAAGTGCGTATCTTTTGGGCTAGCACTATAGACGGTGAGGGTATTCGTGATTCGTATGTTTTGTGGGCGATAGTTTTGCGTACAAAAACGGTGTATGAGGTATGACCCTACCTCTCGTCAAGATGTGCGTGCATCAAGGAGCTTCTTGGTTTGAAGGAAAGCGGTGCAACTTTTTGGCGCGTTGCCCGATATAAAAAAAATCGAGATTAATTGCAAATTTTTTGAATTCCTCCGTGCAAGTTGGGCCTAGCTATATTATAGGTGGGGATGGGGGTGTGGATAACGCACTTTGTCGCTTGTGGTAGGTGTATGCATGGCTTTGTCGAAAATAGACAAATTTTCGAGAACAACGTAGCGAATTAGTCAAATATTCCTACGGTACGCGAGGTACATGCGAGTTAAAGAATGTTTTAAAATTTAAATTTTTTTTTGTGTGTTACCTGACATAGAAATTCCGAGCGGATTACGAAATCTTTTGGTGATACATGCTCTATAAACGGATGGATATTAGGGAATATTGCACAAGACTTTATTAGATTCGATTAAACAATCGAATTTCCTGCATTTACAAGGTTCTGGTTCTCAGGACCAGATGGGAATCAGGCCCTGTATGGGAATCTTCAACCTAATGCCCCTTAATAGCGGTCCGTCCAAAAATGGAAAAAGGACCTCTTATGGTATCGCTACGTTAGCGATCCGTCCGTCCGTCCGTCCAATCGCTTTATAACTTCTGAACGGTAAGTCGTAGAAAGACAAAATTTGGTGTGCGTATAAACTGCGGAAATGGTCAGAGAATCCAAAGAGGGAAATTTTTTTTAAGCACAAATAACGGTTTAATTACAGTTTGAAATTTCATGTGAAAATGGACTTAATGGACTTTTTTATAGCTTTTTTTTTCAAGAAGTTAAGTAGGCAAGAACTAGAAAAACAAATCTAAGGTTTAAGAAATACTAAGTTTTAATTAAAAAATAAAACTTTTCGAAAATATCAAAAAGTTTTTGAGAAATGAAGAGTCGAAAATGCATGACGTTTTTTAAAATGTTGGAGGCCATAACTTTTGAACTGCTTATCGCTGAAATCAATATTGAACACACGTATAAAGCATCTCAAAGTTAACCAAGTGCTTAGGTCATATTTTTCAAAAACAGTAACAAACTCGTTACTGCAGTTTTGACGCATTTTCGAAAAAAAATTCGCAAAAATGCATGAAAAAACGTGTGTCTCCCCCCCTTGTCTCCGGTTGTGTTTGGTGGAACTCTATGAAAAAATCACACGTATCAGAAATAATTCAAAATTTTAAGGAAAATTATAGCGGATTTTGAAATTTTAAAATCTTCTGAGATTTAACTGAAAAACATAAAAGCATTTTCAAAAACCATTTTTTTAAAGTCTTCTATTAGCTTAACGGTATAAGCGATCTTTTTCAGATTCGATTAAAGTAAAAAGCTTAAAAAAAGAAGAAAGGCTGCGTTAGACTTTTTTTAAATTGCCGTTTTTAACCTAAGTTTTTAGAAGCCTATTTAAAAGGGCCTAAAAGAAAAGGTCAAAAGCACGCAAGTCTCCCCCTCTATCTTCAAAACGGTATAAAGTATAATTTTTAAATTAACACCGGGCATAGTCCATCTTCTTAAATTTTATACAAAACTATAGCAGACTTCGAATATTCAAAAACTTCGAAGATTTAACTGAAAAACGTGAAAACATTTTCGAAAACTTTTTTTAAAGATTTCTAGTTCCTTTCCTTATGACCACTTTGTTTAAATTTGGCTGAAGTATGTAATGTTTAAAAGGCAAGCGAACTGCATCGAAAACGTTTCAAAATTGCCGTTTTCGTCCCTAAGTTTTTAAGCCCATTTAAACAAGCAAAATAAAAAAGAGCATATTTTTACCGTTTTCTCAGAAATCCATGTCCACAGAATTTGAGAAAAGTGACAAATGCTAGCATAGGTAGTTGCAAAATTGATCAAAAAGTCTAACGGCAATTAAAAACAATCGAGATTGCTGTTTTATGTGTTTTAAATTATAAAAATCCTTAAAAAGGCCAAGAAAGAGTATGTGCTTCCCTCTATTTTCGAAACGGTAAAGCTTTTTGTCAGCCTGTCTTAAGAGTAATGAAACCCAATATAAAATCACCCAATATAAGATCAGTAGAAAACAGTACAGAACCCAACAGGAACACTACGAAAAAAGTATATTACAGACTATCAAATATATCCAGAAATAATTTTAATAAATAAATAGAATATTACACAAATTGCGCAATATAGATGACTATAACCTTAAAAAAAAAAGACGACGGACCGCTCCGCGTATGTCTTCATACTTGACGATCTTTTTTTATATAAGAATATTGTAAGGCGTTATCCTTTCTCCAGTGTTCAAAACCAAAGTACAGCTGTTGTGTTAACTGATTTTTAAAATTAAGTCATTAGCCTTAAAAAGGTATTATTGTCAACTAAAAATAAACCAGGAAGCTCAAAAACTTCACCCAGAGTAAAAATCCACCAAGAACGTCTACGCACTCATGCATGCACTGCGACAGTCCAATCACGTCCTTGCGGAAACTAAACTACGCCATTGAATATACCGCCATAAACACTAATCCTCTGGAAAGCTTAAGCAGGAGGAAAAAGATCTGAGTCATCTGGCTTCATATTGAAAGAGCAGGCGCTTTCAACAGATCGCAGAAAAAACCAAAACCCACTTTGGTTTTGTGTTTCTACTTCAGTCACAGAGAGGCTAAAAAAAAACTACGAGCGCTGCTTGATAGTTCTTA
Organism: Neoascia interrupta; assembly: GCA_947623515.1. Lineage (NCBI taxonomy): Eukaryota > Metazoa > Arthropoda > Insecta > Diptera > Syrphidae > Neoascia > Neoascia interrupta. The sequence goes on along the minus strand of OX392463.1, from coordinate 214,882,448 downwards.
TCTAAGTCAGAATTTCGCAAATGGGTTGTATATTCAATTGCAGAATTAAGGGGTCTTATGTTAGGTTAGGTTGGGTGGCTGTCCCCACTTGGCAGGAATACACTTATATCAAAAAAGGTCCATTGTGATAACACTTGTAGGACCGGAGTTACCAGCCCGAGGAACTACCCGATTAGGTGGGAGAGGTCTAGGCAACCAGTGACGGTATAAACCTGCACCGAAGGTCACCAATTAAAGGGTTTTGGTTTGGCTAAAAAATTGCCGCACAAGAAAGACTGAGCCCCAAACCGAACACCACTTTGATTCTTATATCTGTCACCCTAAGACCAAATGGATAGATGTTTTTTGACACAATTAGTAAAGACAAAAATTTAAGCACCTACGCCTTGTTAAACTTGACCAAAAGATATTTTAAAATAAAATGTGAATTAGAGGTTGTTTTACATTCAAGCCAATAGTGGGCGTGGCTGTCTGTGTATTTGACCAATTTTAAAATTTTGTTTGTACAACATTTCAACCAAGCCGTTCTTCAACTTTCAGCTCTCTAGTGTAAATTTTAAGACCTCCCTCATATATACGGACATACGGACGGACGGCTTAATCAATTCTCGTTCTGGATCATATCTCAGGTCTAGGGGTTTGCGGTCATTATTTCAGTATTTTACATATTGAATATTCAATAAAATTAATATACATACTCTGAGTAGGGTATAAAAAAAGACCGTCAAGTATGAAGACATACGCGGAGCGGTCCGTCGGACTTTTTTGAAGGATAAGCTCATCTGTATTGGGAAGTTGTGAAAAACTTAATTTGTTTCTTAAAGTAATTTCTGGATATATTTGACTCTCTTTTGTCTACTTTTTTCGTAGGGCTGTACTCTGTTCTTATATTGGGCAATGCTTTGGTTTCGTTACGTTTTCATACATGTTCATTCGTTAAGTTTGCATACTGCGTCAAAACGGCAGTCTAAAAAGTATTATTTAAACACATGGTTTTTTTGAGTTGCCTTATACGTGTGTTTAATATTGGCTTTGTGCGCTTAGCGGTTCAAAAGTTATGGCCATTAACAGTTTGGAAAACGTCATTTTCAACTCTTAATATCTCAAAAAATTTTCAATGTTTTCAAAAAAATGTTATTTTTTTATTTAAGTTCAGTGGGTTAGGTTAAGGGGGTCCATTGTGATACCACTTATAGGTCCGGAGTTACCAGCCTGGGCCTTAATGATGACTACTCGTTTGGGTGGGTACTATAGAGTTTCCATGTGGGGGAGGGTTGTGTGATCACAGTTAGGCGTTTAGCCAGTTTGAACCGGAGATAAAGTTCATTAGCTTCTTTAAACCGAGTCGCGCTAGATCATTTAGATCATCAAAGAAGTATTTACCAAAAGTTTTCCTCCTCAATGTCGATAGGGCGGGACAGTTGCACAGAAGATAAACCATGGTCTCTTCTTCTACCTCATCCCTGCAACTTCTGCAGAAATCGTTGAAAGGAGCACCAAGTCTTCTGGCATGTCGCCCTACCAGACAGTGGCCTGTGAGGGCCACAATTATTATTCTAAGATTCGTCCTATCGAAGGAAATGAGTCTCTTTGTTTTCCTATGATCGAGCTGATGTTATTCCACCTATTGTTTGCCATTGTGATGGCGTCGATGTCCAGGTGAAATTTTATTGAGTTTATGGGTGCTGCCAGTTCCGTTGTATGAATCGGATTAGCATTAGCCCCTACTTTAGCTAGTTCGTCGGCTCTGCAGTTGCCTGGAATATCCCTTTGGCCTGGAACCCAGCACAGGGATACGTCGCACCTGACAGCAATCTCTTTTAGATATTCGCGGCATTGCTTTACCAACTTGGATCGTATCGTTGGCGATTCCAAGGCTTTTATTGCAGCTTGGCTGCTATATAGAAAACAATAGCGCTGCAGTCTATTGATTGAGTTAATTGAAAACCAGGCCACGGCTTCAGGAACAGCTGTAATTTTTGCTGTCAGGTGCGGTGATCTGGCAGGCTAAGTTCAGTATCAAACCTAAGTTTGGTTTTTCTTCTTCTTTTCTCCTAAACTCCTTGAAAAGGAGTATTGATAATCCTTTTATCCTTTTATGCATGAAAATTCAAACTGTAACTTAACTGTTATTTGTGCTTAAAAGAACGAGGGCATCGTTAGGTTCTCTGACTATTTGCGCAGCTGGAAAGCACACCAAATTTTGTCCTTCTATGACTTACCGTTCAGAAGTTATAACGCGATTGGATGGACGGGCAACGTATCTATAAAGAGTCCTTTTTCCATTTATGGACCGACCGCTAAAAACGAGTACAGAAAAAAAGAACTCGAATTGCCGAGAAAAACTTGAACCAAAAACTTCTGGCTAAAAAATAAGATATTTCCTTGTTTTTCTCTCGTATGCTAGTCGACCTAGAAAATGATAGGAGTTCCACCCTTAGGCGCCTGTGTAAAATTGTAAAAACACCCCATGTAATTGCCTCGAAAACCACTTTTTTAAAGAAAAAACTTTTAGATTCCTTAATGCTACTCTTTGACATCAACAGCCACGCTTGCTTTCCCCTGTTCATGTTGTTCCTTAGCTACTTTTTCAGTGGCCAGTTGCTCTGGTGTCTTGGCCCAGTCTTGAAGCTCACCTGATGCGAAGAACCAGTAAAATATGCAGCCGAATAGATAGAAAGAAGCCGATATAAAGAACACGTTTCGCCATTCGTCAACAGTCTGAAAATAAAACGTACCTATAACAAAAAAAGACTCTTAATTTAAGTTGGTCTCCGGTACCTGATGCTGAACAAGGTATCCATTGACAATCGGGCTGGCAATACCAGGAATCGTGGCGAACATGTTGCAAATTCCAAATATAACGCTGGCATGTTGGGGAGCGATGTCCAGGTGGTTAACGCTGAAATGAAGGAATAATAAGTGAAGCTTAGGGATATTTTGATGATACAACTTACGCGAAACCACACCAAGCAAATGCTCCAAAGCCCACAGCTATGGTGATGTACAAAACACTGAATCTGGGATCAGGCAGATATGCAGTGCACACCATGAAAATAGTTTGCGCTACAAACGCACCGCAGTTGAAATATCTCCTAACTTGTGTCGTTGTCAGATATCCCTTGACTTGAGACCAATCAGCAAGATATCCTGCGACTCCAAGCGTCAGCCCCATAACCAGATATGGCACGGCCGAAAAGAAACCAGTTTTGTCCAGATTGTAGTCAAGCGTGTCTGTTGGACAACAAATGTTCTAACATCGTATTGTCTCTTTTTAAAAGGCTTTTTGTATTTACCTCTTAGAAATTGTGGCAATTGTGTCAATAGTGTGTAGAAACCCCAGTTCTCAGCGAAATTACTGACGATTATCGCATGTACAGCCGTCGAGGTCCAAATAGCCTTCCAGGGATGTGACACGTGAGTACGACCGACCGTCCCCAGTTTCTTTTCGATAAAATATGTTTCTTCGGGCGAGCAGTAGGGGTCTTTTTCGGGACCTTCTCGAACAACAATCACCCAAGTGGCATACCAAATACATCCGATGGTCCCAAATATATAGAAAACACTCTCCCAGCCCAGATGTTCAGCGAATATTCCAGAAAGTGTCATTGATGTCACTGTTCCAGCGTAGGCTCCAGCAAACGCTGTCGAAGCCATTCGAGATCGCTCCAAAGGTGGCGCCCAACGTGCCCACACTGCATGGATGCAGGGAAATGTCACACCCTATAAGCAAGCTTGACAAGTTTCTTGTGATAAAAGACCTTCAAATCCCAAACTCACCTCAAATACACCTTCGACAATACGCAATGTCATAAAAGTCGCAATTCCATGCTTAGCTGCTAAAGGTGTCAGCAGTGTAAGAAATGCTGTAGTTCCAATACCGATTCCATATACCTATAGAAAGTAACGATTAAGTTCGTCTACTTTAAAAGCAGTCCTTTTCATTTTACTATACTTACGAGATTCCCACCAAACCTTGATCCAAGGTATCCGCCCAAAATTTGCGTTGTTATATAGCCGTAGAAGAAGGAACTTAATATAAGACCTTTTTCTTGCGACGTCCATGGAAAGTCCTGCTCATAATAAACCGTACCGTTGTCGGACATCATAGTCCGGTTTTGAGTCATAGCCACAATAGCAACACTTAGGTTGACACGCAAAGCATAGACATTGAAAAAGCCGAAAAATGCCAGCATAACAACGATGTAACGACGTTTTCTCCAGAATCGCCATGTCAGGGGCTCGTCCTCAACTATTTCTTCGCTGTTAAAGGGAATAAGAGGTAATTGTCAAAATAAGATATAAAACTGGATCGCTGCTGATCCAAATTATATTTTTTAGCCGCTAGGCCTGACTCTAGTTGGCTTATCTTTTCAGTTTTGAGATCAAAATTAGGTGGAGCTTGAAGTGAAATTAGTTGTACCAAAAATGCTATTTTTCCCTTGGTCCCTAATGTGAGATGAGTCGCGTATTCAGACTCATGAAATTATCCTATAGTAGAAATAGTTAAATAATATAAATAATAAATAAATAGAGTGGCGCAACAGCTCAAGGTGAACCAGGGCCAAGTTCTCAACAATGTATGCTGGTGTGTTAATTTCTTTACATACAAGGGGACCTACAATTTTTTGCCGAATCCGGACGGCACTTTGAGAAGTTTTTCAAGACAATTAATACTCTCGGAGTACTTGTCAAACCCTCGCGGAGGTGGGGCCGTGAAAAGAACAAGTCCTTTTTTTTCAGGTGACGATGGCAGGATTCGAACCCAGACCTCCGGCGTAGTAAGCACAGACACTAACCACTACGCCACGGCACCCCACGGAAATAGGTAAATATTCGCCTGAAATATCAGCGAAATGCGGTGGCAATGTCAAACTTTTCAAGACCACTTTCTAAAAGTAGAGCGATTGAAAATATAAATTGATCCCAAAAGAAGTCCAACTGTGCCCCAGCTTTAAGCAATATTTTCTTTGTGGTATGGTATACCCTTAGAGTCGTTGCTAAGAGTTTTTAAAATAAGTAATCCTACTTACGTGTCAACATTTTTTGTGTGAGTTTGTAGTCCGGTTTGCTTCTCATTATCACCGTCAGCCATTCTGAATTATTCGACTTATATTAAAATCGATATCAATGGATTTATAAATTCGCTTTTCCAGTCATGCCCTTCAAATTTTGAGGTCACTTTTACTTTATCCTCAATACACAGGGAAAAGTTACCTAATACTTAATTATTACGCAATGCACGACCGTGTTTAACTTTTTTTTTGAGAAAGAAAACTGAACCTAGTTCTAACGCTGCCAATTTACTTGTGATAAAAAAATTCGAACAATTTTGTCAAGTCCGTTTCAACCTTGCCTTGAATTTCGGCTCTGGCGTCTGGCGCGCGTTTTGTTTACTGTCATTATTTTTCTATTTCAAACAAATCGTGGTATACGGAAAGTGCTAATATAATTATCCGAATAAATAAAATTCGCACATATCTTAACTGGATGGATTCACTACGGTCGTACTTTGTTGACAAGTTAACATTTTTAGTATCTAACCTATAATATAGAACGTCCGTTTAGCTAAATATAGATGAACATTAAGAACGTAATCTTGCCAAATGTGGCCCTGTTTCCAAACCCTTCAGCAATCCGCTTTAAACTCTTGTAATCGGATGTTTTAAGGGTAAAATTTAATGTTATAACATAAACTTATTTCTCTCTATTGTTGCTTAAACCTCTAATTTGTTGAATATCAACTCTAAATGTTTGAAAGTTTGAAGCCAGAACAATAAATTTACATATCTGTAAGAAAGTAATGGCACATTTAGTTAGAACTGTATTTTTTTAAATTAAAAAAATATCATATTTTTCTTTTACTTTAAAACAAATAATAATTTTCTTAGCTCTTATTACTTATTATTTACGAACTACCATCCAACAGAAAAATTTAAAATTAAAGAATTCGGATCAGCATTTTTTAACATATTTTGAAATAGCCAAGAAAGAAGTTTATCTGAGATATAAGAAACATATACATTTTTTTTAGCTTTCATGGAAGGTATAAAGCTTGGTTATAGCTTGAACCCTTGAAAAGAATACAAAGAAAATAAAGAAATGCAACAACGTATTATTATTTAATTAATTTTTACATAAAGTGTCCATTTGAATGGCTTCGTATGTCAACATTATGTCTTCGTAGCTAATAGTAATGTAACGACAAAGTTTTTTTTTTCGTTTACCGTTTACCGTTTTTTTGAAGTGCAAATATTTCAAAAGTTTTTTTTTATGTATTCCTTGTAATTAATTATTATTTTTTTTTTTTTTAATTTTAGGGGTTTTTTAAGTGATTTTGCCTTAAGTTTTTTAAATTATTGTATTGTTATAATTTTTTTTTTGCAGATGCAGAATTCCAAATAATTTTTAAAAGATTTTGTGCACCGATGACACAAAATTCGACAATTTTAGCATCACTTTGTACTATAATGGCCATTATGGGCTTGTAAGAGATAAGTCGAATCCTGAGGAAGAAAGATTGAAAGGGCCTCATAGAACTTTTGGTGTCAATGTTAGGCGGGGCAATATTTAGAAACACAGAAAAGACCCCATTTTTTGCCCGATAATTTAGCAACGAAGCCTATTTATACTTCCTGGAAAACAATTTGCTTGGAAATATGGATAAGATGTCCCTCTGGCAGAGCCGCAAGGCATGATATTCCAACAAGACGGCTGTGCTGCTCATTATAGAAGATCAGTATGCGAGTTTTTGGATATAGCACTACCAAATCAGTCGATTGGAAGAGGAAGGCCCATTGCTTGGCCAGAAATATGCCCAAGGAACATCTCCAATAAAACCAATGGGAGTGCATTGCGTCGCAGAATGCGGGCATGTAATAAATATCGGGGCTCATAAATTTTGAAAGATTTATAAAAATAAAGTGTTTCAATAAAAGAATTCTCTCAGAAGAGGGACAGCAGATTTAAAAATGCACTTAGTTCTCAAAACGTTGCGTTGTTGATGCGATTTAAAAATAGGATATCGCACTGTTTAGTCATAGCTTTTCTTTCCAATTGTTTAAAATTAAACTAAGTTTTATATCCCAAATGATAGCCTTAAAGACGTTGATGTTTGAACGTCCAGTTTGAGCACTCCAAATCGCAGAAATATAGCTGGACTATAGGAATAAGCTCAGTCTAAGTAAAATTGCGGCACTTAGGCTACAACATCACGTCGAGCGATTTTCCTCCGCAGTATTTGCTGGCAAATGATGATCTAACTTAAAAAAAAAGTTAGATCGTCGCGAAAAATACAACTGGGAAGAGTTGTTTTGAAAGGAAGAACGAAACGTGGTGTGGTTGTCTTATCGACAGGAAAGCTAATATATTGGCCAACCGACGAATTGGCCAAACGAATAAAACACCTGACCTCGTCAAGCTACTCTATATCATTAACGCCTCCACAAGAATTTAATTGCTTCGGCCGCTTCCAACGGAATGGAAAGTGGCCAATTTCATAACGGTCCCGATCGCTACTGCCGATAATGTCTAATTGAGAAAGTGCTGCTAGGGAGATATAAGATTCCAGATCACCAATTCGGGTTGAGTTAAAAGTATTCAACAGTCGACCAGATCTATCAAAAAACAAAGGAATTGAACAAGGAAGCCAAACAGAATTGTGCTAGCGCTTTTCTGGACGTATCGCAAACCTTCGATGCAGATGACATTGAAATTAAAGCTCAGAAAAATTCTATGAAATATTAAAGTCTTACATTGAAGACAAATCTTTCGTGTAAGGTACGAAATTGAGTACTCGGAAATCAAAAAATTAAATGCCGGTATCCCGCGAGGAAGCGTCCTGGGACCAATCTTATTTTTTCTTTACACAAGACCCATACCCCACGAAGAGGAAACAATTTAAGCTACGTTCGATGACATCAAGGCTATTGTCGCCATTAATACGATAGTTGAGTCATCATGACCATCAGCATTTTGAGTGACAGCTTATCCTTAAAAGGCCCGCGGTGCGAGGGCGGCTAAATGGTCCTTCCATCGTTCCCGATCCTCCGGCACCAACTCAAGAGACACAGGCACCTTCCCCAGATGGGTCTCGGAGATGTTCTTTACCTGATACCACCACCTGTTTCTTCGCCTACCAGGCGGGCGACGTGCTCGCTACTCGGCTAACATAACCTGTCTAGGAAGTCTGTCGGGCGAAAAGTAGCTTTTCCGCTCGGAGAAGTAGCTGCTCGACATTAAGATTCCCACGAATACTGATGTTTCTCACTCTATCCCTAAGAGTAACACCAGCAAAACACCTCAGAAATCTCATTTCGGCAGCTTGTACCCACAAGTCATCAACGGGAAAAAGTTCAACGCGCCTTAAACCAAATATGCGAATGGACAAAGAGCTGGTGACGCATGTAAATTTCACGTATAAAAAAGATAAACAACAAACCTCTATGCATTAAAATCTAGATCAACAGAATCGGATCAGCATAATTTATCCGACCCAGAGTATTTTAGTTTTAATGCATAGCTTGTAACACAGTCAAATAAATACCGTACCCCCTTAGGCCTTTTAGAGATATGATCGAGACCGACAGGTGAATTGATTAAGCCAAGACCTTGTATTTGTGGCAGTCTTAAGTCTCCAGAATCAAGCTAGAGAGGTGAAACTTAGTGCACGGCTTGGTTCTTCTGTTGCACAGACAAAATCTGAAAATTGGTTAAATCCGCCAACGATCACGCCCACTACTGGCTTCAATGGGAGACTACCTCTATTTCACATTTTCTTTCAAAATGTCAATTGTCAAGATAGACAAGGCGTAGAAAATCAAGTTTTGGTGCAGAACTAGACTGGCAACCATTGACCATGCCCATTTTTAATATGTTATTGGGCATGGTAATATGAAAAAAAAAATTATGACAAATATTAAAGATATTACTATCTGCTTAGTTTGTTTCATACAAAGTTTTGAGCTCCGCCCACTTCTAGGGGGCGTTTCTAGGAAAAGACTTTTTTTCAACAATAATTTTAGCCTTAAACGCTTTTTCTAACACCTGTAAGGAAATAACAATTCATTGATTTAAATTTTCAGCCTACGCCCATTTTCGGAGGCGTGGCCAGTACAAATACTTGACGTACAGCATATGATTTCGGGACAAACAACTTTCAGATTTGGTGTTACACGGTAAATAGGGTCGGGTGAATTGAAGTTCGTTACAGACGAAATCTTGCACTCACTGACTTATTTTTACATATTTTTAAATGGCCAAAAACCTGATTTTTCTGAAAAACCATTAAATTAATTTCAAATAAATAAGTTTTAAGAGAAAACGCTACAAAATAATATCTTTTTCTCACCTATGATGACCTTTAACGGGAATACGACCAATTACAAGTCGCCTTGTATGCCTGCATCTACACGCGACGGGGTCTGTGAGAGAGAGAACTTGACGGCTTGAAACTCTGCTTTGCGTTCATTCTACACAGAATTCACAGCCAGTGGAGTTTGAAGCCAGTATAGTTCGAAAGCAATAAAAATTTTGTTAAACTCCTTTTAGGTTGTTAAATCGAACTACTTCGTGAGCATCATTATGGAGGGAGTGATCGAAAAAGGAAGTGGAGGACATAAACAAGTTCCAGCTTCCAATTATAGTCAAGAAATTATAAATTAGCTTAAAAAAAAGGCTCAAGAACAGCAGGGCTTTTTAAATACGGATAATATGTGCAAGCAGCAAATCATTAACGAAGTTTTTGGACAATGTTGTCAGAGTGGTTTAGTTTAGTAGTTTTTTCTGTTTTACTTGTTATTTATTCAATTTATTGATGTTATTTTAATGTAGCCGTCCCCGATCCATAAACATGGACAAAACGGTGGAACATAATTCAAAATGTTTTTTAATTCAATTTCCACAAAAATATTGACCTAGAACCCACAACATCAACTTTACGAGATCAACTTTAAAAGAGGTCACCACTATCTGGGTGGGTGCTCGATGTGGACGGACCATTATATTCGAGAAAGGAAATTCTATGGCTCGCGAAGCTGCAAGTTCTATTTTATGACACTAAGCAGAGAAGGGGAATATTATGCTCGGCTCTTTCGAGAAAAAAATTCTACGGTGAAGTTAAGGTCCTCGAGAAGGGTAAATGGACAACCGCAAATTCTATGCACTTTAACAAGATCTGGACGTAGTTCATAAGGCAAACCCCGAATATTTTCTTCACATTAAGTGGCTGAACAACGACGCTCCAGTCAAGAGGAGAGGAATTCACGGTACCTACTAACTTGAAACCATTGCATTACCTTTATAAGTTTTTAGTACCTAAAGAAAAATATGTCGGCACAATATTCAATTAAAATTGTATCTCAACCAGAACAATATTTATTAATCATCCTACATTTATTGCACATTTACTGCATTTATATCACAATCAGCACGAGACTTATCGAGAGTCTTGTTTACATTTTACCACCTCCATTAAATCCCAAGGCGTACGAAATGTGTGCCGAATTTTGCCGAAAATTCGTATAAACTCGTTTTAAAATCCTTGTTGGCTAGGTATTATTTTCTTGAATAATAAGAAGGTAAATAGAACGTTTCCTTGATATCCTAGCATCAACTTGAATGGAACCAACTTACACCTTGGAGCAATGGGACCTTTGGTAATTTTTCATAAGGTGCTCTCAAATTCGTCTTGTTGTTGGCTGGTATTTTTTTGCTCCGACACAAGAGACGTTCTCGTAGTTGTGTCAACTAAGTCATCGACAGAAACAAGCAAGGATCTTTCGATTTCGACGATTTTTTCTGAATGAAAGTTTGCTCTTAACTAGACCAAGTCAACGCATCTTAATTTTACGTGCAATAATTTGAACAATAGATACACATTTTTTCATACGCTCGGTACAATTGACATTGAAAAATTCAAAATTAATGCTAAGTAGTCTAAGCAAGGATCATGACAATTATAATGGCCCGACATAATGATAATCGAAACAAATTTTCAAATAACACAGTTCTTTATTTTATTATTTTCAAAGCAAGTTTCTTATACAGACAATTTTCCCTAAAAACGGTAAAATAAAATTTCAAAACTTTTTTGTTGAATTATTTCATAGAAATAAAACAAACATTCCACACTAATATAAATTTTAAATGCTATTGTGACATATTTTTGTAATTTGTAATTCTTTTTACATTTTTATTGGATTTTTATAGTAGCTGATTATTTAAGCGGTTTGAGCCAAACAAGTTACATACTACCAAAAACTTATTTCTAAGGTTATTCGTATTACTCTTTCTGAAAACGACTAAAAATATACAAATTTCATTACAACTAAACAAAAAAAATCAAAAGTAGAGGAAAAGTTCATTAAAAGCTTTTAAGCAAAAAAAAATAAAACGTGTTGGACATATTTTTTGAGTCCATATGAAAGCCTGACCAAGCTCGTAATAAAAAGCTAAGTAGAAGGACTTTCGAGAAGAAAGAAAGACAAGCGCAGCTTTGTGTTGAATAAGCTGTGAAGTTTAAAAACTTTGGGTGAAAGGAACGATACAAGATCACAAACATAAACAATTTCAAACTATCTCTATTTATCTACAGGACTAAACTAAGGCAAGGTGACCAAATCAACTTAAACAATTTCTAGTGTAGAATACTACTCGCTCATTTCCACAGCATCGTTCGCATAACCCTTCACTGGTTTTGCATCTTTGAGCTCCTCCCTGGCCGCTGCTTCAGCCGCGAGCTGTTCTGGTGTCTTTGCCCAATCTTGTAGCTCACCCGATGCATAGAACCAGTAGATGACGCAGCCAACGAGGTAGACTGAAGCTGAGATGAAGAAGACAGTGCGCCATTCGTCGGTAGTTTGATTCTGAACGATGTATCCTGTGAGAAGTGGACTGACGATGCCGGGAATTGTGGCAAGTGTATTGCCAATACCCATCAAGACACTGGCGTGTTGAGGAGCGATATCCAAGTGGTTTACCCTGCAGGAAGAATATGATGTAAAGTAGAGGTCTTACGAGTGTTAAAAGTTTAAAGTTTTTTCTCCACGAACGACAAAACTGTCTGGTGTAGCATGCCAGCTCGACGGCTGACAGAGCAGTACCACCGCTAGTAGAGAACAACCAAAAGAAAACTTACGCAAATCCAGACCAAGCAAAGGCACCCAGTCCGACAGCTATTGTGATGTAGACAACACTCCATGTTGGATCCGGCAAGTAAGCTGTCAACATCATAAACACAGTTTGGGCTAAGAAAGCGCCACAGTTGAAGTACCTTCGCACTTGAGTTGTTGTTAAGTATCCCTTGATCTGCACCCAATCAGCGAGGTATCCCGAAACTCCAAGTAATATGCCCATTGTTAGATATGGCACCGCTGACAGGAATCCAGTCTTATCTAAGTTGAAGTTCAGTGTATCTGTTTGAGAGAAAACATAAAGTTGTAAGCTCTTATCAGACAAGCTCCTTAAAACCATACCTCTAAGGAAAGTAGGCAACTGAGTAAGCAGGGTATAGAAGCCCCAGTTCTCTGAGAAATGCGAGGCTATAATGGCGTACACGCAGGCCGAAGTGAAAATCGCCTTCCAGGGATGTTTGACATGAACACGTCCAACCGTGCCAAGTGTCTTTTGAATGTACTCAGTTTCGTCCTGTGAGCAATATTTATCTTTCTCTGGTCCCTCCTTGACAATGATCAGCCAAAAGATAAACCAAATGCATCCAATTGTTCCAAAGATGTAAAAGACACTCTCCCACCCGTACTTCACGGCGAATATGCCAGATAAAGGCATGGAGGTGACTGTGCCAGCGTAGTTTCCAGCAAAGGCTATCGATGCCATTCGAGAGCGCTCCATTGGCGGAGACCAACGCGACCAAACCGCATGGATGCAGGGGAATGTTACGCCCTTAGTTGGAGGAAAGAATATTTTATTGAAGTTTTGGAGTAGACAAGCTCATTTCAGAGGCTAGGCAAAAATTTGATATTGACACCTCAAAGTTAAAAACCGGGTTTGTCAATATAATTTTTTAATTGAACATTAAACATACCTCAAAGACACCTTCGATGATGCGCACTGCCAGCAGCATTCCCAAGCTATGCTTTGCCGCCAGTGGTGTCAGGATCGTCAAAATTGCTGTGGCACCAATGCCAATTCCGAATACCTAGTCAATTACCAACCATTAGAATCATACTCTTAGAAGTTTTCTTTTTTTTGTGAAATCCTTACAATATTGCCTCCAATCCTTCCAGCGATGTATCCTCCCAGCAATTGTGTGGTAATGTAGCCGTAGAAGAAGGAACTCAAGATCAAACCCCTTTGCTTGGAGGTCCATGGGAAATCCTGCTCATAATAAATCGATCCATTCTCAGCGACCATTGTGCGATTTTCTGTCATCGCCACAATGGCAACACTCAAGTTGACACGCAGCGCATAGACATTGAAGAAGCCAAAGAACGCCATCAACACGACGATGTAACGACGTTTCTTCCAAAATCTCCATGTTAGGGGTTCTGCTTCGACCACTTCGCCTCTGTGAAGTAATTATGCAATCAAGAAAAAAATCAAAATCAAAAAAAAATTATAGAAATCGATTGAAAAGTGAGAGTTGTCGTATACAATATTAGAATTGCATCAAGGTCTAGCTTGTAAGATACTCTCACTTTTGTTAGAGATCAATGTGCTGTGCCGACTAGCCAGGGGGTAGAAAAACGTGTTGAACCGCTGCTTGTTCTGCTGCATGAAGGTGTCGTAAGAATGAGAAATGGTTGCACTAGGAATTTCCTGTATATCGAGCTACAATTATTGTGATGGAAAAATCGACTGCAGGTTGTCAGACTTTGTGGGAGTGGAAACAGAATCAGGTTATGAAATCGTTAGGTATTCGATCGGGTGTATGCAAAGCCATGGAGGAAAAGGCTTGCCGTCGCGAAACTTGTTGGCTTGTCTTAAATGTGGTATGGCAAAGGTAAATGGATAACCATGCCGCGGACTGGTTTCGTGTGGTGGGCGACTAATCGACTTCAGCGATGTGAACATTGTTTGTGCATGAATCAATTAAGGGAGTGATTTTTATTGTACATTTTGGTAATAAAAAGAGAGACTACAATTTAACTAAGTATGTACTATTAAAAAAAACGAATCGAATGTTTTTTCTTTACTCTATTCTAAAATGACGACATTAAGATTGTCCTAGGCCATTTTAATGCCAAGCTTGGAAGGGAGGGCCCCATTTGTCATACAGTAGGAAAGCACAGCCTACACGACACAACCTCCGATAACGGATTCAGCCTAATCAACTTTGCTGCTGGGCGACACTTTGTGGTATAGCTAGTACACAGTTTCTGCATCTCAATATCCACAAAGGGACATGGAGATCTCCCGATCAATCAACCTTCAAGCAGATTGACCACATTGCGCTTGACGCAAGGTACTCTTCCATCATGGATGTCCGAATTTTCCAAGGGGCCAACATTGACTCCAAACACTACCTTGATGCAGCCAGTACAGCTACGTATATCCCGACCAAAGCCAAGAAATGGAAATACTGTGAGGAAGCTTGACGTCGGCCGGCTGCAATCACAAAAGATTGCGAGGTCCTTCTCCAACTGAGTCTCGCAAAACTTTCTACGAACACATACGCAGCCCAATATCAAGTATTGATAACCACAAGCCACATTGCCATATTGCCACAATGCCATCAGAGATGCTGCCTCTGAAGTGCTAGATTTCACACGACCACCCCAACGAAACCTCTGGTTTGACGATGAGTGCCGGCAGGGACATGTAGCTAAACAGGAAGCCTATAAAGCGGCTCCTGAACAGAAGGACTAGAGCTGCTTGCGTGCTCTATGAGCAGAGAGAAGAGAAGACCACCGGCTTTATAGAAGAATAAAGAGGGAGCATGAGAAACGCGCGGTTGAAGAGGTAGAGAGATGTTACAAAAGGAATGATTTTCGTAATTCGTAAGTTTCAAGGATTAAAAGGTTCGAACCAAATCCTGTAAGATGCTCGTGCTGAGGATTTGGAAAAACCATTTTTACAGACTGTATAACGGCTTTGCTGTCATTTTTTTTAAAGCCGCTGACTCATTTGCAAGATATGGTCGGAGGAAAGCATGATGAAGAAACCTCAGTATTGTTTGCCCGATCCGCAAGAAAGGAGACCCTCTTAACTGTGCCAACTAAAGATAGGCATCAGTCTTCTTAACATCGCATACAAAATCTTTTCTGCTGTACTGTGTGAACGCTTGAAGCCATTTATCAACAACCTGAAGGTGTGGCTTTAGGCCAGGAAAGTCCAACATCAAATATTTACTTAGAGAGAAAACCCTTGGAGAAAACCCAGTCTTAGAGAAAACCCAGAAATTCCAAATCGATACCCACCACCTTCGATCGATTTCAAGGCCGCATATGACAGCATCTATAGAGACAGGCTATATAGCGCAGTGTCCAGTTTCGGCATCGCTGCCCAATACGCCAGTCTGTGCTCGCGCTGTTCCGTTAAGTTCGGTTAAAGCCTCACCGACCCTTTTTATGTCAAAAAAGGCTTTAGACAGGGGGACGTCCTGTGACTTCTCATCATTATGCAGAACTCTCCCGCGCCAACACCAGAGGCACAATCTTTCAAAATTCCGTTCAACGCCGGACTTTTGAAAGACGATATCGACCAACGACAAACATTAATTTGAGGTAGTTAGGAAATTTGTCTACCTGGGCTTCGCTATAAACTCAGACACTGGCACCAGCGCTGAAATCAAACAAAGGATAAACTTTAACTCTAGTAAATCGCTGTTTTTTTGGGCTAAGAAAGCAATTGAGTATCAAAGCCCTATCTCGAGCAACTAAAGTACATTTATAAGACCCTCATCATCCCAGTCCTGCTTTTCAGTGCAGAAGCATGGACCACCTCAAAGGCCGATGAAAACACTTTGAGTTGCTTCGAGAGGAAAGTTCTTCGGACGATTTAAAATCCAGTATGCACAGATAGGGAAGATATAACATCAAACTTTACGGACTGTACAGCGACGGGGACCGAGCCAGAAGAGTCAAAATACAAAGGCTACGATGGCTGGGTCATCTAGACGGGATGGACACCAACAAAAATCCAAAAAAATCTTCGTATCCCACCCCGAAAGGATGGCACAGTAGAGGAACACCGAGACTCAGGTGGCGCGCGCCAAACGGGAGACGGCTAGCTGGAGACAGAATTGGCTGGCGGAAGTTCTTGGCTGAGGCCCAGGTCCACCCTGGACTGTAGCGCCACCTTAAGTAAGTACGTAAGATAAGAGCAACAGCTCGAGGTGTATCAGGCCAACTTTTTATCCATGCATGCTGTTGGTGGTGCTAGAATCCGAATGACACTTTGTTGAACGGCGATCTTTAAAATAAACAAATAAATAACTTTTGGAGGTTTTGTTGGACCCATAAAAAGAACAAGTCTTTTCTTAAGATGACAGAGGTAGGGTTTGAACCTTCGCGTAGCAAGCACACATATTATCCGCTTCACTACGGCACCCCACACTACACGTTTGTTCAGAAAATATTTAATGTAGGTATAAGCTTAGCATACTTGGTATTATAACTTCAGTCACTTTAGTGGGCGAGGATCTGAAATGTATGCAATGGAATTACATCAAGACGGAGTGTGTAAAAGTCGCACCACATCTTATCCCGCTCACGTTTTAGAAGCTCAAACAGAGTAGGGTATTTTGCAATCCGTCACAGACAGACTGCATTTTTTATACACGGACTGTTGCACCTTCGAACATATTTTAGTAAGCTTATTTGTACCAAAGCATGAACACTTACACCATGTCATTTAGAATAAACAATTAAAAGGTCTCAGCAAAACTGCTTAATTCAGAAAAAAATGATAAAATTATTATCTTTTGGATTCATAAAAAAAAACGGTAGTAAAACAGGATAAAGCGATTTAATTTTAATTTCATTTAAAATTTTAAATTCTAGTGGAACTATACCTACTTCTATCTCAATTTTAAACTTTAAATATTTGAGCTCCAAGCAACATATTTCAAGCCAGCTTTTGAAGGTAAAAATATGCATTCGAGTTCTTAAATGCGTCAAAAAATCATTTAATACTTACGGATTGAGTTTGGCTTCCAGTTGCAATCCATTTTGTTTTTCATTATCGTAGTCAGTCATCTTAGAATATTATGTAGGCTTTAAACTTATTTTTAATGTAAAAATATATCACGAAATTTGTCTACGCCAACATTTCCTAAAAATAAATTAAGGTTAAAAAACATTATTAAAAGATTACAACATTAAAAAAAAGATTAAGGTTAAAAATGAATAAAACAATGTGAATAATTTATTTAGAAAAAATAATAAAATATACTAAAATAAAATCTAAGTTTTCACCTTTAGAAGAAGTGTGTCTGTCCTTAGGCTTCCAACTGACAAACTAAACCTTACTCTATCACTTTCAGTTCAATAATGCTTGGAGTTTCGATCATTCAATAGCATGGTGCTACCCAACCTTGAAAACATTTTTCTGAATATCTCAGGTTTTTTTAATATTGTCATTATACTCTTCTAATTAAAGAGTATCGGCGCTCATTTCTTTTAGTGTTAATATAATTAAATTATTTTAATAAAAAAATCGCACATTTATTAACTGGATATGGTTGCTTTTTTGTATCACGCTGACAACTAAAAAATAAATGACGTTATACAATCCTAAAAATATAACATACTAAATCGTACGATTTTCTAATAATAGATTTTAGGGGTTTTGAATAGGTTTTAAAGGAGTTAGTATTTTAATATTTTAATAAACTGAAAATACTTGAATATTTTACATATTTATAATCTTTAAGTATTTCAAATTTAAGAAGTTTTGTAGCTTCGAAGGTCTTAAAATGTGCCCTTGAAAACACTCAACATACTACAGTACAATATCCCATGACCATTTCCTTCTTCACTTATGTAAAAGTTGGTGGTCAAGAGGCTATGACTACCCTTTAAAGCGGTGCCGAAAAGAACTAGGGTAGAATAAGTGTTGCTGACCCCACACACACAATCTTAAGCCTGTATATAAACCCCGAGAGAAACACCGAAGCTTATGTCCCTGCTAGTTTTATGGCTTTACCAAGAAAAGCAACTAAAAATAAAAATTATATTTTTAAACATTTCAACACTATAGATTACTGAAGACAAAAAAAAACACAAAGATCACGAAAAAGCATCAGGACAAAACTTCTTAAATTTTTTACTTTAATAATAAATAAAATGTGCTGACCGCTTGTTGGGAGACTTGTTCCTCATTTTTTTTTTTTTTTTTCTCAAAAGCGTCAACACACAATGTTGTTTTCGCATAAGAAGACCCATGTCGCGCGGACCATATCACACAAGAAAACGCACACTACTTTCGCAAGCCAGCTTTCCATAGTCTGCACCGACACCCACGAGGAAAACGGCATAGTAGCACAGGGGTTTCGGAAAAGGATGGCGAAAAAAATTATCAGGGCTATAACCGATAGAAAAAGGAGGGCCTGGTCGATCAACTCCTTCGCTTCCCGCAAAACACTTGGGACGGATAATGTTCGACTATAAACGCTCAAAAAAGAAGGGGGGAATCATTTTGTATTTGAAAAATATTTACATGTCCTAGTTAAGGATGTGCTATATTCCTAGATCTCGGAAAAAAGTCCGAGTTATATTCGTCCGCAAACAGAGAAGATTAGCCACTCATTAACTAAAGTACTATAAGAATGTCATGCTCAAGACGATGGAGTAGCTTATCGATGTGTATTTTGATGGCACATGGGCCATGCCTATCAAAGTCATATCATGCAACTATGAGAAGCAGATCTGTTAACACTGCACAGCATAGTGTATGGTGTAACCTAACCTTACCTAACCTAACCCAAGAAGCATTTGATGCTTTTCGTCATAAAGGCAGCGTTTAATGACATCGATGTAGTCTTGCGCAGCTTGAAAGATGCCCTGTCAGAATATAAGTATCTGATTTATCCTGTGCAAGCAAAAGATCAATAGTTAACTAGGTGAAACTTTCACCAGAAGAAAAGCAGAATATGAACACCCACAAGAAAGGATAATGAAATTATATGAAAAAAGGGGTTCTATAAACATTCATTCTTTTATTCAAAATCAGGCGAATTCCCATCAGCCCTCAGCGATTGGTTTAGCCACTCACTTCGTAATCGTTTTAACTGAGCCGAGCGTTTAGGAATTATGCACCTAATATTTCATTAAAAAAAAGCAGCTCGAGGTGAACCAGGGCCAATTTCTCAACAATGTATGCTGTGTGTGTTATAATTTCTTCACATACAAGGGGACCTACAATTTTTTACAGAATCCGAATGGCACTTTTGAGAAGTTTTTCAAGACAAGTGATACTCTTGGAGGGCTTGTCAGAATCTCGTGGAGGTGGCGACCGTGAAAAAGAGAGAGTCTTCTTTTTTTAGGTGACGATCGTAGGATTCGAACCCAGACCTCTGGCGCAGTAAGCACACACACTCACCACTACGCCACGGCACCCCACTAGTATTTAATTGTTTACCAGAAAAAGGCAATGCAATAGTGAGGAGGAAGAATGGGGAACATTGAGCTACCGATGAACAAACAGATACCTGGGGTTATATTGGTCTGTAAACTTTACTGGGCTAGAATGTAAAAGATCATTTCAAGCGGGCATATGCTTGACACGATTTTCTGTCCAGACCTTAGCCACGCTTCTGTTAAAACTACCTCGTGACTTTTAGAACAATATTCGATACAAGAATAACAAAAAGATGTGAACGGGATAAAAAGACAGTCACAGGAGATGACGGGATCGCATTGGATCAGGCGAAGCTCTGGGGTTAAAAATATTTTCTGGAACAACGACAATTGCGGAGTTTTACAGGCGGAGCTAGTGGTCTAGCTCTCTCATATGTGGTGAGGTAAAATGCGGTGAAACTATATGCAAGAAAATTCTAGACATATCACTTGGCCATACAGTAACTGTTGGGTTCCAGGTCACGCCAATATTCCGCAAATAGGAGAAGCAGACATAATTGCAAGACATAAGTAAGAAATGAGTATATCTCAAAAATACCGCTGAGGTCCATAGCATAAAAATTGAGTCCTTGAATAGAACAAGAACTTATGCGGAGATTTACAGGAGAGCAATGGCCGGGCGGCGGTAAGAAAAAAGAGATCACTGTTGGGTGAATGGCATGACCAGCTTTTACCAGCATTACACGAAGTACCCTCGACAATTATTTCTTTGATAAACCGGAAGTCGATTGTCGATTTTAAGGACCTTTTAAGATTTGTATATAAATTCGGATGGTTTCAACAGAGCGGCATGTAGTTTAAGTTTCTAAAGCGGTTTCTTTTTGTTTCGTTTTAGACAAAGAGGGTTCACAAATGAATTCAACGGCCCAAAAATGGCCCAACTGCTGGAGTAAAGTGAGTAAGTGAGCCATGCCGACTGGCACAGGAGCATCCATTAACCCTACCTAACCTTACCTCATCCAAATTAGGCGTGAAACAAAACAGTACATTTAATTTGATCAACAGCTGTTCACCCAATTTTAGGTTAAGCTTATAAGAGTATCGTAGTTGATGTATCGCATTATTAACTTAGCAAAAAAGCACACGCCAAACGGAACTAAATTATATAAAGTTTATTAGCGTTCTTTTAAACATTCGATATAATTAATATCATTTGATCAATTTGATTAAAAAATGGTTAGATCTGTGATTCGGCAAATATCGATTTGAATGTTCGAATATTTTCATATGTCAATGCCACACAAATGTTCACGATTAATAAATGTAGAAATCGATTTAAAATAATTAAAAAAAGCTCGCCATTTGTAGAATCAAAAGAAATATTCGCCCCAAGTGTTTGTTTATGTTTTGAATTAAAAAAAATGTAGATAAGATTTGTACAAATAAAAATAAATACCTCCACTATTTGCATGTTTATTGATGGCCAATAAAATTAAAAAAGTTCATTTTTAGTATAGCTTTCAGCAATAAAAAAAAAGCTAAACTACCTTTAATCTCATGGTTAGAGAACAATTTAGATAACAGCTTAACAACCCTACAAAGTGACGATAACGTACTTCAAACTCGCCCTCAGTTTGACATACTGCGATGTTTGACGAAAAAATTACCCAAATAATACGCACACGACTAATCGAGCCTCACATGCGTATTTGTTCACTGATTTAACCTTTCCCCCAGTTTTAATCTCAAGCAGGTATTCCTTGATAGTAAAATTGTCTCAATTATGATGTTTATCAGTCATCAGCAAAACGTGCCCACCTCCGAGGCTTTGCGATCCAGCTGACTACCTACTCTGCAGTAGATAGTATTGGATAATGACATGCGTCAATAAAGATAATCAAAACGTTTACACTTGTCACTGACAAGCGTGCAAAGATCCAACAACTTTAAGGATTCAAGTTCGCGGCTTCAAGTTAAATTTATTTAACTCTGCTGTTCCGTGTGAATCATGTCTTTTGTAAAGGCCCATTGCAATCAAAATATTGAATTAAATAATTATAGTACTTATTTATAATAGTAAAAAAAATCGTGTGCGTAATGGTTTATTCAACCGACATTGACGCCGATTTGCATGTGCAAACCAATTTGTATTTTCCATTTGATTATAGGGTCTGTCAATTGTTGATTAAACCTTTTATTACAGGGAGCACGGAATCGTTGCTTTATTTGCTTGTTGACATCGAATCATTGTTGACGTACATACACATGGGAGGATGTTAAAGTTATCAGCAGTGCAAATAAATTCTAATTCAAAATTCGTATCGTAACACATTGGAAGCTATTGACAGATACAATCGTTGGTTATCTAGATTACCTGGATTTCATTCGATATGAAATGCAATTCCAAAATTACTGCGTTTCGTGGTGTGTAAAGAAAACCTTATAGTGGTGTTGAAATGCTGTTATATCTATCGGCAAGTCTCTCTAGTAAAAAAAGTACATTATTTTGACTGGTATATAGAACTTTCGGACTATTTGGAAAATCTCCTAAATAAGGTCAAGTTAAAAAAATTATTGACAAAAATAGCTCAAGATCGTTGTTGGAATAATTCCAATACGAGTAATTCAGAAAATGTTTGCTTCATCTCATATGTCAAAAACAATGTCTCCAAAATATTTGAACATAAGAAATCAATTAAACAAGGTATATTTACCAAAGCTATATAAGCACATTCCCTTAACTTCACAGGCTGCATGTCTATCCTTGTATCCTCTACTTCCTATTAAAATAGGAAGAAAGCAAAAAATGGCTTGTACCCTTCTGAGGACCGTTTATGAATTTTCGAATTTTCGATCGAACAGATCGATGAAAAACCATGATGAAGACCACCTATCACCTGACAGCTTAGGAAACACGAAAAGAGATAGGTATAGCGCTCAAGTTGTCTTTCTCCATAGCTTAAAACTTCAGTTCACCTCGGTTTTGCTTCTTTTTTTTTTGCAGTAATGTAGCTCTCCCACTACAAATTACCATACCTACGAAATACCTGTTTAATACACCACATTGTTAAAATTTGCTTAGGTTATTATTATAATTTTAGAATCACAATCGAAGATAAAACAACGAACATTTTTGCTTTCTGAACGAGTTTTTAAACTATTTTAAAACACATGTTTGATGATTTATCTTAACTTTACAAGGCTGGAATATCTTGTTTTTATTCGATACCCAGGTCTTAGTCAAAAACAGGTTCATCTCGAACTCATAACTGCGCCGGTACGAGGAGTTTACTACAAACTTACACTAAAAGAGAAGAAGTTATCCGGAGTGTATGTCTTTAATTAACATCATAAATTGGCCACGAAATTAAAAGCAATAACTTGGATATTAAAAGTCTGTGATTAGCCTTAGGATCCCTCTAAAATGTCTTCCTAATTTGCAATTAAAAATTTAAAATTGCAACTCTTACTTTCAGTCATAATATGGAACGAATTGTCTAAATAAGGTTCACACGTTTCATTTTGGGTGCTTGACCGAACAAACTGAAAAGTTTCAAACTTTTAAGGTATTTTTCTAATGCCGGCAGCACCAACTAAAACGGATTACAGACTTTTCCCAGATTAAATTTTTTTTTTTACTACCGAATTATTTCAAGTGTCGTTTATGGGAATTTTAACGACATTTTGCACAATTGCGGAAACACAAATATATATGAAAACAATTTGGAATGTATTGTTATTGAGATAACAATTTCTTACCACCCTATGTGTACATTATAACTTTTTTTTTTGTTTACATAACGTGCTAATGAAACTAAAATCGAAAGGTATTCATACGGCAAAATTAGAATGACGTTAGAAAGACCGCTAGGAACAAATATTTGGAAAAACCCTAATGCTAATTTCGAATAAATAATTTAGCAAATATTTGACATTCTGTTTGATCTGATATTTTATCAGTTGAGTTCAATTAAAGGCTCAATGCGGTATTTTAGCACACGCAAAAGAGTGTGACCATTGATTAAGAAACAACATAAGAATAAGGTAAGCCTTACTAACTTTTTTCAAATTCATTATCAACCAGGCAGACGGCAAAGTCGTGCTCCGTGGTTCGTGGCTTTGTTAAGATGGAAAACATTATGAGGCATGATGGATAAACCTACATACCTGCCTACTTACTTCTAGCTCTAATGCTACTACTACTACTACTACTGAGTCTGGTTCTACTACTAACAACTACTATAACTACGACAACTCGTAAGGGTGTGCCTGAGTAAGGTATTCATAGGGTCTATTTTTCAGGTCACTTTTCGTTTAATTTTGTTTTTCATTCGTTTCATAAAAAAAAACAGTTATAAATTAATTGTTTGTTTTTCAAATCTGTGTGTTGGTTAACGTTCATGTGGATAAGCTTGCGTCAATTTTTATTGATGTAAAATAAGTGGTCTAGAAGTTATAGATACCTACCTACTTACTTCTAGCTCTAATGCTACTACTACTACTACTACTACTACTACTACTACTACTACTACTACTACTTCTTCTACTACTAGTGCTACTACTGAGTCTGGTTCTACTACTTACATCTACTATTACTACGACAACTCGTAAGGGTGTGCCTGAGTAAGGGATTCATAGGGTTTATTTTTCAGGTCACTTTTCGTTTAATTTTGTTTTTCATTCGTTTCACAAAAAAAAACAGTTATAAATTAATTTTTATTTTTTTTTCGAATCTGTGTGTTGGTTAACGTTCATGTGGATAAGCTTGCGACACATGGATTTCTCATAAAACGGCAAAACAGGCTGGGTCTAATTTCGTTTGTTTAAATGAGCCTAAAAAGCTTGAGGTTGGAAACGGCAATTTTTAAAACTTTTTTAATGCAATTAGCTTGCCTTGTAAACGTTATAACATCATACAAATGAAATCAAGACCGTCATCTCATAATCGCTAAAAGACTAGAAACCTTTAAAAAATTATTTTCGAACATGTTTTTACGTTCTTCGAAATTTTTGAATAATCGCAGTTTGCTATAGACTTGTATAAAATTTCAAAAGATGGACTTTGCCCGTTACTTATTTCAACATTTTACTTTATACCATTTGGGAGATAGAAGGGAAATCATACGTTCTTTTACGTATAAAACAACCTTTTTTTTTACTTCCCGTCTAACTTTCTTATTTCTAGCAGTAATCACCTGTGCTAGGATTGGATGTTTTTCATGAATTCCACTGCCATCGGTTTTTTAAACGGTAAAACAAGCTTCTTCTTTTTTTTGGGTTTTTAAAAAGGTTTCAAAGAACTTAGGTTAATTGGTTCCCTTTTGTATGTTTAATACACAAACCAGACCTGAATTCACGCGATTTTTCATAAATTTTCGAATTTTCATGACGGTTTTTTTCAAAACAGGAGTATTTAAACTTTGTCCGAAAAATATGACTCCAACACTTCGTTCATTTTTTCGACTGTTTTATACGTGTCTTCAATAGTGGCTTCGTGCACTAAGTGGCTCAAAAGTTATGGCTTCAAAGTGTTCACTTTGAAGTGTTTAATAATATTATGTCTCCACTGGCAATAAAAAGAGGACGATTTAAAATAAATCCCAAAGTGGCTCCACCGGTCAAGTATAAGAATAGTTTGACGCGAACTCTCTTTTTCTGCCATTTTGGGATGTCATTTTCTAGGAGCGAAAAAAAAATAGAAAACGTATTTGTGACAAAATTGCCGTACAGGGACAGTTTCAGTTTCCTATTTTGATTCTCAAACTGTAACGAAGGTGCACAAAATAGGTTTGTGAATAGGGTGAATGGGATTTATGAGAGGATTTATTTTTAATAGTTTGCGGAGAGGATTTAAGTTTGTATGGTAAATCGCGTGATTTGTAGAGGATTTAATGAAGATTTATATTAATCGCGGTTTAGTACTCGGTAGAGATATGGTATAAGTTTATAAGTTCTTTATTCTTTCTATAATTTTGAATTCCATTTTTAGTGCTACGTATCAAAGTGAGTGTATTTTGGTCCGTTCGAAAACACAGAAAAATAGTTTTTAGTCTTTTATTTTTATTTTTGGTTTCTTAAAACTTTTTTCAGTTTTGTCTAGAATAAATTTAATTATTTTTTTCAAGCTTATATTTTAGTTAAGTCTACTAGGCTTTTGTATAAGTATATGCTTTTATTTTTACTAAATTTTTTTCACTTTTTAGTTTTGGAAACTAATTTTTACTCTTCATTCAAAAAGTTTGCTGTTTTAGGCTTAATTTTTATGCTCAAATGTTCAAACGCAAAGGAAGATTTTTTCTATGCTTTATTTAAGGCGATAAAACAGACTTGAAATAAAAATTAATAAAAAAAAATCATGATATAAGAAAATAATACTGACATTCGGGCCAGGGTACAACACCTTCCGCTGCGACCGACGACACGTTTCAAGTAATGATCATTGGTAACAATGAGCATGAGTATAAGAATTTTCTATCTATTCTATCTTTTTCAATATGCCAATTCTTTCAATATGCCAATGATTGAGGCATTTTCATTGTAACTGTGTAGTAAATTAATACTTTTCAGTTTAGAGCCAGAGTCATGAATGTATGCATTCTCGTTTTTCTGGCTCAGCTTGATGAGACTGAAATTTACATTTATGCAATTGACATCATAAAATTTAGTCGTTTTCCTCTAAGCAAGCTATTTGAGGTTTTTGTGGAAGATAGAACGAAATTGATAAATTTTCACATTCATACTTCTGGCATACGTGGGACGATATTTAGTTACAAATATGACGAATGCGCGACAAAAACGTGCAAGGCACGAGGCATTACAAATACGCGCTATAAGTAAAAACTACGGCAGCGGGGGAAAATGTACAGAACCATTAAAAATGAATAGATGACATTGCTGCATACAACGAGAACAGCCTTTGCAATCTTCTATCTCCAGGATGTCATAAATTTGGAGGATCTTGTAAGAGAACCAAAAAACAGGCTGCAGATCTCAGAAAAGGCACCCAGCCTCTTCGAAATTGTGAGATTGATATTGTCAACAAGTTGCAGAGTCTCCCGAATATTATTTAAGGTAGAATTAATGTCCATTGGATAATATAGACGCCAACGACATGTGCGGCACTACGTGCCACATGATGTGTGCAAAATTCACTCAGAGGTGAAGTGAACTGGCCACCAAGATCATAGGCGCCTGACTCCGCTAGACTTTTTCTGGCTTAGGGTCCTTTGAAGTCGCATTTCTTTTCGATTAAGTCACCAAAACAGTGATACCCAAAGGGAACATAATCCATGCGTTAAATTCAGCCTTTTTATGGAAAATTCAACATTTCGAACTTTTTCGATGCAGTCCATCATCGACCAAATATCTACACTACGGCAGATCCTGGAGAGACCCCAGAGGAATTCCAAAGTATAACCAACACTTTTTCGTCAGTTTCATAGCCGTTACGTCTCATCTACAGAGGCGAAAATCGGGGTGTATAGCATAATGTCTAGTGAACCTTACAGCGACACCGACCTATACAGCGAATGGACACCAACGTCGCTGAATCCAACCCGCAGGGATAGCGCTATAAAGGAGCACGGAAAGTCAGTAGGTGGCACACGCAATCTGAAGGGGACCTCAACCAAGTTTGAAAAACTGGATACGGCGAGAAACACAGCTTACTGGCGAAGCTTTTTGGCTGAGGACCAGGTCAACTCCGGCCAGTAGCGCCATTTGAAGTAAGGTAATAGCGTTGTATTTATGGGCATGTACAAACTGGCTGCTTTCTTTCGGGGATTACAAGCTCCAAGATGGAGATTCATTGATTTATGGGCAATAGCTACGAAAGACAACAAATATTTTCATTTCATAGCCTGTCATCTAAGCGGCTATCGTAAAATACCAAAGACATCAATTTGACTGTGTCTTGACCAACACGATATAAAAACTTTTTGAATACATTTTGCAATTTTTAGCTCCTATGCAAGAAAGTTTTTGCCTTGAACGTGATTTTTTTACATATTGGTTATGAAGAGAAAGCTCCGAAAATAATGTTCAAAAATCACGCGCGTATCCCATTATTCATATCTTATTTTGCGTGTTTGCTTTTTGATGTATTTCATTTACACAATAAGAACAGTTGAACCTCTGTAAACAGTGTTTTTCGCTCAAAGGAACCGCAACCACGTTTGTTCCAAATTCCTAGAAATAATTAAGTATACCTTCAAGGTCGTCACTTCTACAATTCAATTGTTTTGCACATTATTTGTCAAAGTGACAGCTGTGTCTAATATGTCTTTCGTGAATGCGCATTTTTGAAGATTTGAAATTAGATTCCTTAATGAAGATCACCTCCAAACGAGTTACGCTTACCCTTCTTCCAAAAAGTTTTGATGAATGTTTATTAAAAAAGTGTGGATGGGTTCCCCTTTATTTAACAGAGAAATTAGATGTTTCTAAATTAGTCAGTTAGCGCCTCTAGCAACGCGAATATTATTAAGTTCAACACACAATTTTGACACTTGCTTTGCGTTGAAGAGTGTTTTGAAAACAACACCATTAATCATT
This sequence comes from Neoascia interrupta, assembly GCA_947623515.1. Lineage (NCBI taxonomy): Eukaryota > Metazoa > Arthropoda > Insecta > Diptera > Syrphidae > Neoascia > Neoascia interrupta. The sequence goes on along the minus strand of OX392463.1, from coordinate 214,854,417 downwards.
CTAATTATTTAAATTAGCCAAAAATAATCAAACACAAAAAAGACCTAAATAAAAACAAGTAATCAAACCTTTTTTGTGCGACAAGATCTCGACCAAAACCTGATTCGGAGTTCAACAAAGCTTCACTTGGGTTGGCTCACTGCTTTGCTGGCAAAGTTTGTATTCAAATTAATTCTTTGACGCAAATTGATGGTTTTATTCCAACCAGGGAGTGAGTTGAAATTAAAACCCACCTTAACACGGCCGTAAGCTAGGTCGGCTTTGACAAGTTCGAACTACACTTTCACTATCTGCACAAGTCACAAGTGCCTCCACTCAACGTTTGCGAATATTATTCACTGAGACTTTCCCGATTCCCGAAGCGACTGTGCACCGCGCTTATCAAACCTCAACTGAGCTCAGGTGGAACTGCAGTGCGGATCAATGTTATTCCAAACGTTGGTCGGGGGGCCTATACGAGCTACGACGATTAAGTCAAGCACAACACACAGGTTGGGGGAGCGTATCCAAACACCAGGTTTAAGCAGCGAGAGTGGCAAACACACTAGTGGCTCGTATCTTTGGATAAGGCACAATAAGCCTCAATGGGAACCAAGTCAGTGCCATTACCAATGCGAAATCTGCTACAAACAAGAGTTTTTGCTTTCTTAACTCGTTTAGATTGACATTTTATTGGGGCGGCGATAAAGCAATTAAGCGAGATTGTACAGTCCGGACTCACGATGGTGGTTGTGAGCAAGATTTGCTTTTTATTGGTCGAGAAAAAACGACACAATAGTGCGCAAACGGTTACCGTTGAGGAAGTCTGGTCAAGGTTTCCAAGTTGATTTTAAACCCTTGAGGGTATTTTCTGCGAAATGTTCGATCCTAATCAGAATAGCTTATCGCCGATGCCGGGTTTTCTACACTACCGTGACGTAAATAAGTGTATGCTGGCTAAAATAGTCCTGAAATCAAATCAAGATTATGTTTTATTTTACACATAAGATTAACAGAACGCAAGACCAGAGCATTTGAATTGGGTTAATTTATTGATTTTTAGACGTGTTTACTTATGAAGCTGAACAAATATGTGTAGATCAGCTCTGCTTCCCTGTGAAGAATAAAATGTTTGGAACGAGAATTTTCTTTCTCCAAACTAAGGTGACCTAAAATTTGATCTATTGGCACGTTGGAAAACTAAGTTGAACCACCGTTTACAAGGACAAAGCCAGAGTTGACTCACATCGAAAAGAGGAATACCTGCCTGAGCTTGCAACTTCATTAGCATGACCAATAACAAAGCACATGTGGGGTTGTTAGAAGCATAACCGGCAGTGTGAAGAAACTTGACATTTGAGGATATTGATCTTAATAAATTTTTTGACATATCTGCAGACAGTCCACAGTCCAGTTTGTTCATGGCTAGAATAAATATCAACTGACCCGGTACCTTTATAAATTCTGGAAGTAGAATTGATAGGATCAGACAAAGAACATCAGACAAAAGGAAAAACCACGAGGTCAATCCTCATTTCACAATTCGATGCAAGATTCTGACGACGGCTTTTTTTTCAACCATAATTACCTCGCTATCAAGGGGTTATGTCTACCCTTAAAGAAGCACATTACGGGCAGTAATAATTTAAAGAAAGATCAAAATTGGGATAGATCTCGACGCAACACAAACGCTGATGGGTCTGAGCGGTTTACGGGGCTGTGTTTCTGCATTTTTGGTGCCAGCTCCGCCTGAAAAATACTGCAGTCGCCATTGATACGGAAAGATTTACTTAGTCCCAGAGCTTGACAGAAGATGCCTGCGCCGATTCCGAAGTCCGTCTTAAATCTGTCTGTATAGACGCCCATCTTGTCATCTATTGCAAAAGTCTTTTCTTCCCATGTTTCCAATTTCTTACCTGTTGAAAGCGATCGGTATCTATAGAGGCACCCCATTGAGTTTTCACAGAGGCAACCGATTGAGGAACACCAGCCCGGACTATCTTAGGCGGACAGCTGCTTTAGCTGCCCCGCTGCTGCAGTATATGTGGCCAAGAGTGTGAGGTTGACTAGTACTTCCAGTGCCAAGGTGGGTGTAGCCCTTTGGGACCCTGTTATTCCCATGCAGGCTGCCCTTTGAACCTTGGTGAGGTAAGGGATGTGACACTTTCTTTCTGTAGCCTTCCATTATACAACTGCGCCATAAGTTAGGATGGGTCTTAAGACCGCTATATATATCCAGTGAACCACGTTTGGTTTAGTCCTCACATGGTTTAGTCCCTCCAGCTGAGCTTGGAGTCCAATATGATGCTCTGCCCAGGTATCTGACACCATTCCCTCCATTCTTTGTGTGCTTAAGGGTGGAATTGCCCTTTTCTGATAAATAACAAGACTTCCATCTTAGAAGGATTTATTCCCAGTCCTGGAACCTCAACCGAGTTACCAACAATACGAAGTGCGTAGCTAAGTCGATCGCTGAGGATCGATGGAAATTTACCTTGGAACAGGATTGCCACATCATCTGCTAAGGCGCTTACAATGAAGCCTCTCTTCTACGGGGCTTTTAATAATTCATCCGCATTGCCAGGATCCATCTGAGCGGATATAAGACACCTCTTTGCGGTGTGTTCCTCTGCTGACGTTCCGTCTGGTTCATACTTCGGCTATAACTGTTTATCTTTCGTGCTCTTAGCATGAGCCCAATCCAGTCACATAGACTGTTATCTATGAGGCTAGGATTTTCTCAAGCAGCTCAGTATCGCGTCAGCTTCAATGTTATTGATCGTCCCCTCTAAGTCTAAAAACGCACCCAAAGTGTACCTATAGTCCTTGTTTTCCAAGGATTTTCCTACCACTGCTACTACGCTTTGTAGTGCTAGTGTCAACCGATCTGCTTTTCATGTGTGCGCAACACATGTTATGATTTTGATAAATAGTTATCGCTAATCACCTCTCACATACACGTCGATAAGCCGCTCTATCGCGTTGAGCATGAATGTAGACAGGCTTATGATTCTATAATCCCTTGCAGCAGAAGGCTAGGCAGTAGGTTCATTGCCTAGCCTTGGGGACGAATATCACTCGGACTTCTCTCCAAGCTCTGGGAACATAGCAAAGCCTTTAGCAGGACTTGTAAACATTGCTCAACCATGCAATCATAGTTTCCCCTGGTTTTCGGAGCATCATTGGTGGATCATTGGTGGAGCATCATTATCCGTCCCTGTGCTTTGACAGGATCGAAGGAGCTTGTCGCCTAGATTAATCCTTTTTACATCGGTTGGAGCTGATCTTTTCTTCCTTCATCCTCCTCCGAGAGCCCTGTATTACTGTATCGAAATCTCCATGAATATCGGCGCAACCTGGGATGTGGGTTTCTGGAGCACATCCAGCGTTTCTTTGTGTATTGTGGTCCAGCCGCCATCTGTCTTCCTGAGTGAAGACATCGGTATTGGCGCTTTGGATTGGACTTTCCTCAGTTGGGAAGCTTCGGCTGTGATTTCGATTGTTTCGCAGAAATTCATCCATGAATTCCTCTCGGCGAATCTGGTCTCCTTTTTCAGAGTTCTTAGGTCGAGTCTCCATAGGTCAGCCTCATGACTTACTGATTTCTACGATTGGAAGATTACTTGAAAATGACTTAAAATAGTCAATTGATGTCTCCACTAGATGTTTTCCGCAGTCACTTTCCAACATTGGAAATCAGCCAGACATATCCATGACTAAAGCAGACACTATGTTACGTTCTCCTTATAGGTCATCCATTCGATAAGCCCCTCTTTTGCAAGGTTCCATCTAGATCTTGAGCTATCTTGATGAGCTCCGTGATTAAAGCGATGCCTGATAGCGATGCCTGCTTAGATACTCTCCAGTTTTTTACCTGTACAGAGCTGTTTTGAGACACGAAAGTTACATCAAAAGCTTCCTTTCTATTCGCTGTTTTGAAGGTGGGATCATTTTCCCACCTTTAGAAGGTTGGAGCTAAGGACAAAGAGAAACAAAACCTTGCCTCTAGCATTGATATCTAAGTTACCCCAGATAATATGATGGACAGCTTAAGACTGAGTTCTTCTTACCTTGCTCTGTCACTGTAACTAGTGCCCTCGTAGATTTCGGGGGGACCAAGGTACCATCGTCATATAGCATATAGGCCGATGTTGCCGTACAGTTCTCGTCCGTCCCTCTAACCTCTGCCACCATTAGGTCATCTTTATTTGTGATGTAGTATAAGGTAAACATAAAAACGATTTAAGCCCTAATCCTAAGACCGTATTCTTTTTATCGATCCAGGGTTCCTGGGTTCCTGGATTAGACTTGGACTCTGACAGCAAAACCGCACTCCCCACCCTCACATTACATTATCGCTCATCCTCTACAGGTCTCAAAGGCGAGTAATGAAACTTTCTACAATCAAAGGCTTATCTTTCACCCAGATCGAACGAGAGCTTAGCCGTTCACCCTTAAATCCCTTTGGACATACTTTTCTTTCTTACCCATCTTGGAACTTCTTGTTTCTTTATCAAGACATAAATCATTATGTCTGCTAGTCCTCTTAAGTTAAGGTCCACTGAAAGAAATTTATCGTTGATGCAAGGACGAATTCTGCATAACTCTCAAACCGCTGCCTTCAGGTATGAGTTTGGCTGCTGTGGCTATAATGAGCCAAATAACTATATTTCATTTTTTTCTTATCACCAAACACAACTTTGCAATAAAATACCACACATGATCCCTTATGGCGGTCATAAAGATAAAAACTAAAAGATTTTAATGGAATGCTTGTGTTTTATTACTGTTTTCAGAAGCAATCATTTCGAAAGCCTTCAAATAGCCACGTGCCGTTTTCTATTTTCGAAATTGTCAACTTTTTTTTAGCATTGCGAAAGATGTCTTTAAAACCAAAAAATCCGCCTACTCCACCTGCAGAAGATGGGGTGGTTAACACGCCAAGGAGGAAGAAAAAGAAGCTCTCGAAAGCTGAAAGAAAACGTTTAAGGCAATTGGCCGCTATCGAATTAAAGCAAAGATTAATGAGGGTAAAATGTCTAACTGACGTCACAGTATGTATCCTTAAACTAGATTTTTTGCAGGAGCAACTTTTGCGTGAACTCACGCTGACCAAAAAGTCTGTGAAGCGTGGGAAACCCATATGGCTGCAGGTATGCGGGGAGGTAAAAATCAAAGAGTTACGCGAAGAAATTGAAAACTGGGGAGTAAAGGTTGAGCGTTTGCTTGAGAAGAAAGACGAAAAAATCGAATTACTTGTGCGTACGATTGGGGAGACACAGGAGCTACATGAAAGAAATTTTACCCAACACCTGGACCAACTGGATTACCTGTCTAGTATGAACGTAGAAAGACGGGGCAAATGGGATGAGCGAAATTTTATTTATCTTTCTAGAATGCCATGAAACCCTTTGCGAAACAGCGGCGGCTCTTTATGACATGCTGGCCTCTGAGATGATTGTAGACTTTCAGAACGAACTCAGAGCCATGGAAAGTGTTCAGGATCGCGTGAAGCTCAATGTCGAAAACATCCTGCATGCAACGAATATTGTATCTAAGGATCGCTTAACAAGGAACTACGAACGCTACATGGTGGGAAAGTTCGACGTGGTCAGCTCCGAGGTCGAGAAAAGATACGCTCTGCGTGATGGGACAGTCCATAAAATGAAAAACCTCCGAGATCAGCTACTCCTTTGGATGAAGAATCTACAAGGAGATTTGGTTGATGTTCGTAAGACCGAAAAATTTCTGAATTTCATGCAAAGACAAAGGAACTATGTAAAAGAATCGAACAAACTCAATGAAGTTGAACAGTTTAGTCGAAAGACTATCATGGAGTCACAGCAAGAGCTTCTGGACATTGAATCGGACTCGAATAGGAAACTTTACGGGCTTAAATTAGAGCAGGCGTATTTTATGGGAGTCAGATCGATCATCAAGAACTCCATTGAACGGGACAAAAAGGCGACACATGAAAAGTTGCTGGGTGTTGCTAGCGAGAGCCATCGTGTTATAAATGTGAGTATAAATAGCATCTTCTGCAGGCTGTTTTCTAATCTTTTCTCATAAGATATTAAAGGAAATCGTAAAGCATGGTGAGCATCTGCTCAACCTGACTGTTTGCTGCAGAAAGTCCACAACTGAAAAGGAGAAAGTTCTGCCGTTGGTTGATGAGGCTCTTGCTTTGGATTCTGACAGTGATTTCATGTTCAAAATGAAAATCGATATGGTTAAGCTGCTGGACGTTTCCGAAGAGGTGTGTTCTTACTCACTCACTAATTCAAATACGCACATACCTGGGAACCATTCTATAAATAATAGGCTTGACAAAGTAGATGTTTATTACCTTTGACATAATCAACCGAACTGTTTCCTTCAAGCTTAGCCTATCAAGTGTATCATAAAGCCACTTTGTCTCGCCTTATGACGCTCTTTGCTTAGTGCTTCTCGACCCAGCGCTCATTTTCAGCCCACCTGAAAAAATTAAGAAACATCGACCCATTAATTTAAAAATGTCTCTTGTTAAGCATGCTAAGCAAGGAGCTCCACGTTAGGCGCCATGATTGTTCTACATTTCCCATGGTTGGTCATATTTATATGAGAGAAAATAGGGAAATCTAGAGTCTTTTGGTTGAACTTTCAACATCTGAATCTTTACCTGCTTGTTCCATGTATCAAGGCTTATAAACTTCTCGCTTACGTCTCATGTACCACACTCTAAATCCTTAAGTATTTGATTTTGAACATTGGATATTCATTGTATTTCATGGTCCCGTTTTGTGCGCGTATCATTCACCTAAAAAAGTTGCCCATAAAAGTCAAAGAAGCGTTTATAACACAAAAATTATTATATACAATTAAAATACTATAAACGTTCCTGTTTGCACTTGTAACTGTTGAAGATTTAGGTGCTATACCGCAGATTCTTTTGATCTTTGAAGCGCCCATTTTTTTTTAACATGATTAAGTTTGCGCAACCAAAGTACTTTTGAGCATTCTTAATCCTCTTTAATTAAGGCCTAACCATATAAGGCGTAAGTGGGACTAAGCTTATTTAAAAATGCAGCGAAAATCCTACTCAATTTCTGCCAAACACATGTCATGCATGTAAATCGTTTAAATTTCTTTCTTTCTCATCAGTTGTCAAATTTCCATGTCGATCCACGCACTTTAGCCCACAAAAGCTAACGAAAGCCTAACGAAACCCAGAAAAATGCTACTATTGTCATGCAATTTGTTTTTATGAAAGCTGACTTAAGCTAGTTTATGTTATGAATAGCAGGCTTAACAGTTTAAATGCTTGCGGTTAAAGTTGCATAATAATTTAACTAGTGCAAGATGATTTTCATATCGTACTGAATGGTTTTATGTAAATAGGGCTCTTACAACCGAGTCCTCTTACAAAATGATTATGAAAACAGCCCTTAGCTTAATTCTCTGTCAAACAACTTTCAGGAACTCTGTGACCAAATGGGCCTGCTAAAGCACTTCTGGCGACGCTGCTCAAATGTTAGGCTCCACAATATCCTTTTGACTGAAGAGAAGCGCAAGCTTAACGAAGAAAACGAAAAATACCGCAACATTATCAGGTCAATGAAGAAATCCGATGACGTAACATATATTTTGGAAGCCATGGACGTTAAATCACTTCCAACTGCACAACAATCAGCTGAAACCAAACCGTAATCACTTTTCTTTTATTTTTATTGTGGATCGTAATTCAATATATCGAATGAAACAATCTTGTAAAAAGCTACGTCCCAATTTTCTTTGACAGCGCGACTGTAGTCTCTGAAAAATCGCATGTAAATTTCAGCAAAGACTATCCGATGAGGTACTTGCCAAACTCGCGGGTCGATGTTCATGTTTTGGTCAATTTTCCTTAGGGTCTGGTGGATAATCTGACTTTCCGCTGGGTCAGGGAAGTCTCTGGTGTTGCGCATGCCCACAAAAACCATGTCAATCAGGCAGTTTTTTCGCCCTGGAAAATGAAGTTTGGTAGATACGTAAGTCTTGTTGGAGTGAGGGCTTTTTAATTTGTAGCTCTTATCTTACCTCCCCGTTTAAGAAGAGATACCTTCATCGGAACAGCTCGAAGTAGATCTTCGGGGCGGAAACGAATCATTTTTAGCCGTTCATCGTTCTTAGAGAGTATCATGTCACGTGTGATTTGTCTAAAGGCAACAGGCGTAGTAAAGTGTCCAATTCTATTGCCATCTTGGTTTCGAATGCTTTCAGTGACGACAACAGCTGACTGGAAGAAGAAAGAGAAACAAATTGTTATAAGCTTTTATTATGTTTCATGGAGAGGCTCGAAGTAACTAAATATGTGAAAAATGCCAGCGTAAATCTTTATCTACATCAAAACACAATGGGCAAAAATGTATGCGTTTGGTCCAAAGTTTCACGAGGAACGAGACCTAGCTGTGACTTTTTACTGACATTGTTTTTTTCTTTGCTGGAATAGTATATATATTTGATAACCTTTTCACCCACATACGTCTCGCTGGTGGTGAAAATGTCCATTGTCCTTTTTCAAAACCATTTTAACCCTAATAGCAGTTTTTGGCAGTTATGAATTAAATTCAAACTTAAATAAATTTTAAAATAAAATCTTTGGAAGTCTATTGCATACAACTGGGCTGTAATATCTGTTATACATATTTATTTTTTGTTATACGTATTTGAAAGTTTTAGCTAGACTAACAACCAACCTCTCAAAAAGCTTTAATTGTGATTTGAAAGCTTGTGACTAGCATTTCATTCCACAACTCTGCATGTGTTATGCATTTCTACGCACGGTAGAAAAAAATATGTGTGTCGTTACCAAGGTCCAACCAGGGCTAGAGCACCTTAGATCGGGACCCAAATCGGGCTGTGGCCTTAAAAAAAATTGGGCAGCAAAAAACTACCCAAAATGAGGAGAGTATTTTCTGTAAATATGCATTTTACGTCTTAGAAGACGGAGTTGGACGTCGGAGTCGGTGTTTGGTACAAAATACGTTCTGTTTCCGCAACACTGTTATTATTTATTTCTGGTTGCTTGAGTCTTTTGCTCTTGTGCACAAGTTAATTTTGATGGCCCTTAAAGGAGGCCTAGAGCTTTTACAGCGGATGAGCTCTAGAAGTTAGCTCTTATAAGCTTCCTTTAATTGTTTGAAGAATAATTGGGGAATCAATCCAGTTTTAGTAATAATTTAAAGCTTAAAATTGGATAAATAGTCGTAAATAATCATTTATTCAATAATTATTATGGTGTTTTGGAGATGCGTTTGAAAATATGCCATATGAAAGTCGGGAATCGCCAGTTAAAGAAAAGAAAACAAGATAGATTATGAGAAAATAAAGTGAAAAATAGAGCTTAGAAGAAATAGATAAATAATAAATAATTTCAATACCTAAAAAACCAAATGAGTAAGTGTAAGAAATCGTCTGTGACAAACTTCTATATACCCGACCCTATATACCGTGAAACACCAAATCCTAATTTTTTTGTCCCGAGTTCGTATATTATTTGTATAGGCCACGCCCCCAAAAGCGGGTCTGGGCTAAAAATTAAAATCAATTAATTGTAATTTCGTTAGAATCATGACAAAATGCGCTGAACCCGAAAATTATTGCAAAAAAAAAACGTTTTTTCCTAAACACGCCCCTTAAAAGTAGGCGGAGCTCTAAACTTTGTATGAAGCAAATCTAGCAAATCTTGAAAATTTTATTATATATTTTTTTTTTGTTTGGAGTAAACTTTCCGAGAAATCGGGTTTTTAAAGATCTAACATAGTAAAAGTGGGCATGGTCGATATTTTGGGCGGTCCAATTTTTGCCCTCTTAGAGGTTTTGGGCCATTATTGCTCCATACCAAAATTTGAGCTCCTTCGCCCTGTCTAACTTGACCACAAGGCATTTTGAAAGAAAATTTAAAATAGAGGTTGTCTTACATTGAAGCCAGTAGTGGGCGTGGCCGTCGGCGGATTTAACTAATTTTTACACTTTGTCTGTACAAAATAAGAACCAAGATATGCTCCAAGTTTTAGCGTCCTCAAGCTCAATTTTAAGGACCTAAAAACTTCACACATACGGACAGACGGACAGACGGACAGACGGACAGACGGACAGACGGACAGACGGACAGACGGACAGACGGACAGACGGACAGACGGACAGACGGACAGACGGACAGACGGACAGACGGACAGACGGACAGACGGACAGACGGACAGACGGACAGACGGACAGACGGACAGACGGACAGACGGACAGGCGGACAGACGGACAGACGGACAGACGGACAGACGGACAGACGGACAGACGGACAGACGGACAGACGGACAGACGGACAGACGGACAGACGGACAGACGGACAGACGGACAGACGGACAGACGGACAGACGGACAGACGGACAGACGGACAGACGGACAGACGGACAGACGGACAGACGGACAGACGGACAGACGGACAGACGGACAGACGGACAGACGGACAGACGGACAGACGGACACACGGACACACGGACAGACGGACAGACGGACAGATGGACAAACGGATGGACAGGCGGACGGGCATGTCTTTATCGACTCACCTGTCGGTCCCGATCAAATCTCTTAAAGGTCTTGGGGGTCTACGGTGATTATTTCACTGTGTTTCAAACTATGAATTAAAATTATTACACCCTCGGTCGGGTATAAAAATGGAAAAAAGAATGTTTAAAAGAAAATTGGCCTGTAAAAAGGAAGCAGTGGTAAAAATATTATTTTTTCAAGCCTGATACAAGGTTTCAACATACATCGTGGTGTGAAAACACAGCTTTAAAACTAATAAAATACTTTTCTCAAAGCAATGCATATTAAAGTGGTAATAGAGACATGTAGATCCTTAAAAAAAAAAACTTGGGGCCGGTTTACAATCCGCTTACGCGAATCATTGGACACCCATCCTACTTGACATCTGTCAAGCTCCGAATCGTATTTATCAGCTGAAAATATCGTAACAAAGAGCCATCGACCAGTTTTCAATAACATTGTAGTCTTTGCTCAAATATATTATCCAAAACTGTGGTTTGTGTGTGTTAGCTGCATTTTTATGTCAAAAATTAGGTTTTTATTCAACAACGCCCCCAAAAGCGGGCGAAGCGAAGATTTTTCCAATAAGTTTATAGTTTACAGAAAAATGTAACCTAAACATATAATGCAAGATTTTGTTGATAGCACTATCAGACAATGAAATGTGACCACGCCCAAATGGAGGGCGTTTTTCGATTTATTTTTTGTAATGTCAATCTCAATACAACTAAGCAGGAATAGGTTAGGTTAGGTAAGGTTAGGTTGGGTGGCTGTCCCCGCTGGGCAGAGACACACTTAGACCAAAGGATATCCATTGTGATACCACTTGAAGGATTGGAGTTACCAGCCCGGGACCTAAACGATGACTACCCGTTTGGGTGGGACGGGTCTAGGCAACCGTTGACGGTATAAACCTACCAAAGTTTGTTTGGTTGAGACATACCCGAGGGTAATGATGGCTGGGGGTAACCGTTTCGGTATGAACCTTTGTCAGCAGAGTTGACGGGGGCCAGTGAGAGACTCTCCTGATGAAAGGGTGGTCTCGTAACTGTTGCGACTCCAGATGGGAATTTGCCTTGTTGATACGTTCCTATAGGAGAGAGAGCCCGGCAGGGCAACCGATTTCGGTATAAGTCCGAACTTGTTGCTTCTCTGCTAAGAATTATCCTCGGGGATGGGAAGGTGCAGGGGTAACCGATTCGGTGTGAACTTTTGCAGGGGGGAATTCGCAGGCAAGAAGCTGATGTAGGGTAACCGTCTTCGGTGTAAACCCGTACTACAGGCAACTCGCGTTAGAATTGGGGGAAGGTAGGAGTAACCGAAGCAGTGTAAACCCCTACCAGTGAGAATTATGTGATCGTGAGGGTAACCGAAGCGGTATAAGCCCACACCAATCCAGCCCTGGGAAGAACACTGGGAAATGGTGGGGAGGGAAGAGACGAGGAAAATGGCAATTAGCAGTACTACTAACTGTAGGAGTACAACTAATTACGTCCCGTATGATGTTAAGACAAATAGGGTATCTTTCCCTTCCTTGCGTCGAGTTTAACTAGATTTAGATCTTTGCTTTACTATTGCCCCTAAGTGAGAGTTAGCCTAAAGGATTGGAAAGTTCGGGTGGAGTAACCGATTTCGGTAAAGACCTTCGCCGGAGGATGATTCCTCGTTCAGACGCTGGAGTAGGGTAACCGTTTCGGTGTAAACCCATACCTCAGGTGACTCAAGTCAGAATTTACCTTGGGGGGGGGGGGGGAGGAGTGGTAGAGGTAACCGAAGTGGTAAGAACCCGAACCGGGGAATGGGAGGTAGGGGTAACCGAATCGGTATGAGCCCCTTACCAGGCCGGTCCTGTTGGGAAAACCTTGGGGAGGTGTGGGGGGGTATATTTGGCATTCCACTGTAGGAACTCCTTCGCCCACATAGAGTTTTCACGTGGAGGAGGGATGGTTTGTGTGATCACAGTCAGGTGTTTAGCGAGTTTGACCTGGAGATAAAGTTCATTAGCCTCATTAAATCGAGTCGCGCTAGATCAATTAGATCATCAAAGAACTATTTACCTAAAGTTTTCCTTCCCAATGTCCATAGGGCGGGGCAGTTGCACAGAAGATGAACCATAGTCTCTTCTTCTTCCTCATCCCTGCAACTTCTGCAGAAGTCGTTGAAGGGATCACCAAGTCTTCTGGCGTGTCGTCCTACTAGACAGTGCCCTGTGACGGCCCCAATTATCTTTCTAAGATTCGTCCTATTGAAGGAGATGAGTCTCTTTGTTTTCCTATCCAGCACTGGCCAGATTTGCTTAGAAGAGAGGCATGTGCTGATGATATTCCATCTCTTGTTTGCCATTGTGATGGCTTCGATGTCCAGGTGAAACCTTATCGAGTTTATGGGTGCTGCTGGCTCCGTTGCATGAATCGGAACGGAACACGCATTAGCACCTACTTTAGCTAGTTCGTCGGTTTTGCAGTTGCCAGGAATGCTTTATACGAAAGCTTTGCTTTATACGGATTAAAACTTTAAAAACTTTAAAAAACACATCTTTAAAAACACATCATCCATTTTTAACTTAATTTTTTCATTAAAGTTTCCTGCAAAACTTTGCAAAATTAGTAAAATCCATTTTCCCATGAAACTTCAAGCTGTAATTAAACCTTTATGCTGGGCTGATGGACGGGACGGACCGCTTACAAACGTTTTGAAATGCGTACTTATAACAATTTTAATCATAACAATTATGCCAATAGCAATTATGGATTATAAAAAGTATTTCATTTCACATAGTGATGGTGGGTGATGCTTACTTATTCTGGTGACTTTTGGCCAAGTCAACCAATACTAACTCCAGAGCTGGTAGCTTAAAAATTCATCAGAAACTATAAGCTTTAAGCAATGAGACTTAGGTGCATCCAATAATAAGGTGTACCTACCCAAAAATTACCCAGACTTAATACAGCAGAGCAATAGTGACGAACTGCAGTGTTACCGGAATATCAATATCGATCAAGCTTCAATACATTGAACACGTTTTTTGTGATGTCCCCTTACATACTTTATTCCCTGACAACAAATCCTCTTTTTGAAAGAAAAGATGAAAGCCTCATGAGTTTTCGTCGTCTAAAACCTAATTTTTATGTAAACGCGCTCTGATAACAAATGGTAATAATGAAGAGCAATGGAAGTAAACGGGGCTTGACTAAAGGCTGGGAAACACAAAACGCCCGTCCTATTTGAAAAGTCGATGCATTTTTCCTTCCTGGTTGAGGTGCTAAAACCTTTTTTTTTACAAGACTTTACAACATACCTGTTTCGTTCCTCGTATGAATTCATCTTCTTCAAATCCTTCGTCCCAAAATAATCGCAGTTTAAAAAATTGCAGCTTTGTGGCAATATACAAAAACGGGTTATACATGTAGACTAACTTTGGCAGAGTCTTGGGATTCAAATAATTGTTCTTTCGATGAAAGGAACAATGCCTGGTTTTCAATTTGGTCAAGGACCTCCTGTGCCATGATTTCGAAATAAAACTAAAATTTTGTAACATTTTTTGAATTAATTTTTTGTTTGTTTTACAGTCACATGTCAAAGAAATGAAAAGTGATAACGCCTTGAACAAAAAAAAAAACTCTCAGGTAATAAAACGTGTAGGAGGTCTATTCCTGCAGCCTCCCATTTCTATTCTATTCCTTCTATTCCGGCAAGTCAAACATTGAGCCCACAGTCGCAAGGACCATCCGCAAGGCGTTCGCAACAGAGCTTCCTTTTGCTTGCTCGAGTCAACGCTTTTGTTGTCTTGGTATTTTTTTTTTTTTTTTTTCAAACTCAACGGGGAGGTATAACATCCATTCGTAGGTAGTGGCGGCAACAACACAGACCCTTGATTATTCCACCAAATTAAAGAACCTATCCTTGTAGTGGTTCGAGGATTCCGCACCATCATCATCGGTCCTGATAGTCGCGCTTGAATGAATGTGCGCAACAAGACTCCAGCATCGGTGCGTCGTGGTGGGAAGAAGCAGCTCAGTTGAACACGAAATCTGACTTCCCTTGGGATATGTCCATTTAAATAAAATTCGCCGGAGTGCGATGGTCCATGGTTTCGGATGTCCCGTCTTTCGTGCTACGATGCGGCGGCATATAGGATGCTCGGGTGTGCTATGTCCAACGGCGTTTCGGTTCACTCTCACGTATTCGGATCACATCGAACTTATTGGTAGAATTCCTCGTTGGATCCTGCTGAAACAGCGATGAAGGAATTTCTGCGCATCGATGTCTGTCTGCGACTGTTAATGCATCGATGGATTTTTGTCGTGGTTCTGGGTGATGTTTTTTCCTTGCATATCGTGTTCTCTTCCAGATCGTTGGTAAAGGAATCTTTTTTATGTTTACCTCGCGCACCGCAAGGTTTCTAGGTTTCTATTTTTGTAACCCTCTATAGGGCTCTAAGAATAGCTTGCAATTTGACATGGTAAAAAATAGCTCATGTGTGTGGTCCTGCATACAAGCTCGGCTCGTTTTTGTCATGCAAATCTAGAATAAAAGGAGCTCACTTAGCATTCGCAAGGTGTTATTCGGCTTTTGGCGTTGAGATCTTTTATCTTCCAGCTAAGGTGATCATCAACCGATGTATGCCCAGTTCTAAGTTTAGGATCATTTTTTATTACATACTTTATGTGCCACATGAGGGGACGTGATCTGGGGCACACATTTCAACAAGGTGCATTCGAGTTTGATCGAAATGCATGGTCTTGGGTGTACTCTATACTGTGGGGTGCTGCAAACGTCTGTGATGATTTGTGGCTGATCATTCTTAGGAGGATGACATTATAAGACTGAAAGGAACACTGATGGCCGTAAAATGATCGCTGCCCGCTTGAGATGTTAAGTAGTGAATTAGTTTTAATTTGTTTGCTTGTTTTACGATGCAATAAGAATTCTAATGACGCCTTTTAATGTATTCCATTTCATTTGGCATCTTGGGCGATGATTTGATGGGCTATAATTGGAGAAATAGCTGTCAAATTCACGTGACGTGGGGTACGAAATGGGGTGGGTACCTAGTAAAGGATACAGAGAAGTTTGTTAAGAAACTGGGATAAGGTGTGGGATGGTGGTATATAGTTTACTTCAAGATCTGACAAATGGTATACAGCTTTAAAAGCTGAGCTCTACTTAGAATCTCATTTCTATACTCTTTTCATTATATACAGTGAGAACAGGGTCTGCTTCTCACTCTGGCTTTAATTTCTTACATAAATTTGTCTCTATTTAAAGTTCTTTTAGGGTTGCCACAGTGTTCAATTTAACCCGCCACAAATCATTGTTAGATTTTGAGTTTTACAACTTTAAGTTTAGATCTGGAGATGTAGAAAAAAGTTTGCAATCGTTTTTTTCTCAAAGTGACCGATCATGGCACATATGAAGCGGTAGTGATTGCTCATATGCAGTCATATAGGTGTTATTCCACTTTATGTGGTAGGTAAATAGTAGTTCTACTTTTTCTACTCTGTGTTTACCTCAGAAGTGGCAACTCAGCGCTTAAGTCGTAGTTCAATCGGCTGCTTTCAAGTTGAGTGTATATTTTTACTGGACTACATTCTAAATTCTAGTCCAATCAAGAGCCAAGAGTCCGGATTTCTTAGGTCCCGCCTACCTAAGGGCAATTTTTTGTCTCAACAAAGTTAAAAATTTCGCATTTCCAACGAAAAGACTGAAAGTCAAATGGGGCAATAAGTTTCATTGCTACGGAATCCACTTTCGACTGACCGATTTGTGGTTTTTGCCCGACATTAGACCAGTGAACAATGGGCTTGTTGCTATCCATATTCATTTAGAATAAACTGTTCAAAAGAAAGTTTCTAATTTAATGGCTTAAAGACTTATCAATATATCAAATACCTTTCCATTAGAGGGCTTGAGCCTGGATTCTGGAAATTTGTTTTTGAAGAAGCATAGAAGCCTTACTTTAAACTTTAAAGCATAGCGCCAGTAGTGAGTCTTACTTATAAAGCCTCTGCCAATTCAAGGGATGATCGGAGGAACTACCACTTGTCTATGCTCAAAAATCAGACTTCAATCTCGTCAAAGAAGAATATTATATTGACGAGACAAGAATAAAACAAGTGGGAAAGTGCGTATGTAAAAACTGCAGTCCGTCTGTGACGGATTGCAAAATACCATACCCTATCGAAAAATGAATCCTCCACGCCTCCAAAATGTGGGCGGGATATGAAAATATAACTCTAGAATGCTTTATACTAGGTGGTTGCGTACATTTCGGCCTGAAACTACGCCTTTTTAACTTAAAAAAAATCACGTTTTTTAGCGCCACGCCCACAAAAATCAGTGGAGGCACATGCAATATTAAATGAAAGTTAGAAAATGCTAATATCTACAACTTTTGTCATATAATTTTTTGTCAAATGAATGTGCTTGCACTATTTTAACATAGCTAAAATTTGGAAAAAGTATTTTTTTAAATTAGGTATGGTCGCACATACAGGCCTGTAGTGGGCGTGTCTATGGGCGGCTTCAGCTAATTCTCAAATTTGATCTACATGACTGGACTTCTAGCCAACCCACCAAATTTCAGCTGTCTAGCTTAAAATTTAAAGCTTAAAAGTTGTTTACATACAGGCGGACGAACGGACATTGCTTAATCGATTCTCCTGTCGGTCCTATTCATATTACTAAAAGGTTTTAGGGGTCTACGGTGATTATTTCACTGCGTTACAAAGTACACAACAAACTTAATATACCCTGGGTAGAGCTTATAATAACAATATCCAAGGGATTGACTATGAAAATTATTCTACCTCAAATTTACTTTCGGCCCAAACAATTATTCCTCCTTTTTAATACAATTCAAAAATATTCATGTCCTTATTCTTCAAACTAAGAGGCTGAAAAACTTTGAGAAAAGAGTTAGGAGACACAATCAAGTACGGTCCCATACAATATTTGAAATTGAACTAATTTTGTGTTTAAAAAAAACTACCTAAGATCCGCAATTTACATCAATAAATAAGACCTCGTCACTTAAATCAGAATAATGTTAGTCTGGCATCTTTTTCTGATGGGGGTCACCGTCTGTATGAGTTCAGTAAAGACCGTAGGTTCAATACTTAGCGTGTACAGGTAAAAAGGTAGGCATAGGAACCCCTGTAATTTTTAAAGTTAAAAATAGACCAATTAAAGCATTTAGGCAATTTTTTTTTAGAGTTGCTGTCTGAAGCTACAAATCACCACTTTAATAGCTAAAATCAGTTGCTATTATCATACCTTATTCAACAAAGAGTTCATCTTTTTAATTATGTTATTCAATAAGGAATGTCATTAAAGTCATCTCAAACCCGAATACGATCTCTTCTCAGCTCATACCCCTCTTTATTTTTTGCTCAAAAATTTCAGCCTCTGTTGCGAAAACAGTAACTTCCGCATCCAACCAAGATTCATCCAGAGACAAGTCCCCTTGGAGGGGAATTCCTTTTCCTATTACAGCAATTCTGTGCAGCACAGAGAACGAGAGGGAGAGAGAGTATCTCTCCAGAACTTATAGATACGTGCCGCTTCCACTGAATCTTCCAATAAAGGATGGAAATTCCAGTGCCGCGCTTGCAGACATCAACTTACCACCAAAAAGAAGTACAAGCATTCAGAATATCAGAAATAAAAACGTTTTTTGTGTATTGGTACACGAGTCCCCCGGACCATAACGAAAAGGTCAAAGCAGAAGACGAAGTCCAGCAAAGAATAAAGACAACGAGCAGAAAAAAGCACTCAAATCCCGATTTAAAGTCTCTGATATATTGGCCAAAGTGGCTGTTGAATGTGGCGGGAGACACATGCACATGATTTTGCAGATCCAACCGCTGCTCGTCCAAGAACAGAAGTTGCTCGTTTGGGTTTAATAGAACGGTCTTTGGCTTGAATGAGACTTTGGCCAGGAAGGTGTATGGAAAGGAAAGTGAGGGAACCGGATAAAAATGCAGATCGACGGCGGCGGCGGCGCGGTACCATTAGTCTAAGAACAAGTTTTGGCGCGGATCAAGTTCTCCGCAACTCGAGGCACACAAGTCAAAGTGGTTTTGGGACAACAAACTCGCGGGATCATGTGCCAGTGGACAGTAGATGGATACATTGTCTCTATAGAACGGGGAAGAAATCTGCAGGAGCACAACCGGACGGAACGCGTTGTGCACGATTGTTCCTGAATTCTGGAGTCAGTCGATTTGGCGTGTTACATAAACGCCACGAGATCCCGAAAATATGTAGAGGTATACAAGAGTAAGGAAGAACTGGGAAAAACTGGTTACGCGGTCTGGTCAGGCAGGATTTAGCAGTGACCATAGGTACTTGTCTGGGAAGAGATTAATGTGCGAAAAATTATTGAAAATCAGCGCCGCAGCAGGAATCGTAAATGGGTTTGGTCTTTGTGAGACTATTTTTTTTGTTACGAGTATTCCTGATGGAATTTTTTCACATGGAGCTATTTTTGTACTATCTACAGGCCTGAAAAAACAAGCCTTTGATACAATCTCAAGAAAACCAGTGACAAGGATAAAATCGTTAATGCAAGTCCAGAATAGCTGTTATAGATAATCCCAAAAGTTCTTATCAATGTTGTTATAATATAGACCGAGGGCGACAGCACATTTCGGGAATGGGAATGAAAAAAGTCATTCGTTAGAAAAGTTTACCTAAAGCGATGTCAAATTGCAAAGTCTGGCCGCTTTTTCCTCCAGCCGTCGCAAGTAGTGTTTACTTAGAATGGTACATTTGTTATCTAGGGTGTGACCACTTCAAACTAGACTCAAAATAAACTCTCGAAACAACCTTATGCCTTTTTTCTGGCTTTTACTGAGTCCACGCTTCTGCACTGTAAAACAGAAGTGAAATGTTGAAGGTCTCAAAATTGGACCCTTTATTGCTCGAGAAAGGGTTTTGCTGCTCAATTGCCTTCTTAGCCCATAGCTGTCTTTGGTGATGTTTTCTGCAAGATATCGGTGATGGGCGTCTCTCTACGCAATATATCACCACATTTGTCGTCAAACATCGATACCGCGTTATTCAAAAAAATAACATACTTTTTGCGGTTCGATTTTTATAGCCAACACAAAGCGTTTGACGAAAAATATTTTTAATGGAAACACCGGGTTCCAGCCTGGGATAGTTGGAAAGTACACTCCTGTTTTTCATGGATGACATTGAAAAGCAAATTTGTGGCCAGTCAGATTTGTCATTTCAATTCCATTCGCAAGGTTGTAATTGGGGAAAAAGAAAGGAAAAGATCTCTGCCATTAAGAAGTAGAAAATGACGAGGAAAATGAGGGAGGAAAGGGCTGAGGCGAATGACGCAGTCAAAGTGTGGTGGGGAAAGGGCGTATTGTCTCGCACATGCCGCACCACCTAGGAATGAAAGACTGGACAAGATTTTAAACGTTTGAGCTAAAAGTCCTTCCAAAATGTTGGACGTTTAGCTCAAAATGCTAACGTTTGTGTTACTGAATCGTATGACTAAGAGTTAAGCGTACGAAAAAAGTTCAGCTTTTTAGCTCAAAATGTTAGGCTAGGCCTCTAAATTGATGAAATATGGACGGATGGAAGGACATGGTTATTCGACTAAGAACTCGAATGTTTTGAGGATAGATGAGATAAAAGATAAAAATAATTCTCCATCCAACACGCAAACGCTGAAGAGCCAGTACTGAACATGAAAACTCTGCACAGAAACACCAAAGCTTACCGCCGCAAGTGTTATGCCTTTAATATAACTAGCAGAGTATTTCAAAAATGCATCTGGCATGCATCTCATTGTTGTCCATTCTATTTGCGTATTGGATGAGAAAAAAGTGTTATATATTCGGCCAACCCTAACCTGGGGTTAAGGTGATCTATGATAAGTGATGTCACAAATCACATAAATTCTTCTGCGTAAACTGTGATCATCACAATTTTCTTGTGACAGCTCCCGATCAACCACCGTCAAAATCAGCCGGTCACCAGTTTTCAAACTTTCTGGAAAGGTGATGTTTTTGCCCACCCATAGGCTGACTTTCTGAATGTACGAATAAAAATCAGTATTCTTACATCACAAGCCTAAATAAAGCAACGATTCGGAACAATATTTTTGTGATCACCTTACGTACATATACGGATTATTTGGTTTGATCACATTGACTGTCATAAAATGTGAAAATCACAGATCACCATAGCCGACGAATCACCATTTAGAGACAAATGCTCCTGGATTTTTCGTTTGTTGCTGGTTTTGTTCCACCCCGGATATTTTCCACACTGGTACTCACCATATCTGATGAGTTTTCCCCTATCCGCCACCTGGGAAGGCGCTCCATTGGGGAACAGCAACCCCCGAAGAACATTATCAACAATTTTTGATTATGAATAAAAAATATTTAAAGAAATATTATTTAGTGAATATCCACTGAAGAACGTCACTGACAAGACTGCTCAGCGAAACACCCGACCACTCAACTGAGGTTAGACCAATTTTGATCTCTTTGTTGCCAAATTTGCAAGAAATTTGCGATTGTTTTTGCCAACATAATTTTTTAAAATCCGTGACCGGAGAGACTTTAGGTTCATTCGATGAAACTAGCCCCAGTGCGCCCTGAAAACGTACTCGCACTTTTCAGATCAACTGATTGTCACAAAATCAGTGAAACCCTGAAATGTGCACTGTTTATCGAACGCAAAAGTGCTAGGCGGATTCTGTCATTCGCGAAACCAACTGAGTTTCCATTTGATATATCCAACATGGAAATTTTTTCCATTTTAAAAAAGCACCTATAAAATTACAGAATTGTGAAGAAAATCAAAATAATAGCTAAAAGAAACTTGTATTTACTTTCGGCGAAATTGTGTAATTCCACTAGACAGCTCACAAACAACCGAAACGTCAAATTTTCAAAGCACTGAACTTTCTGCCCCGACAAATTTCTCGGGGCACTTTAGTGCTGCAATAGTGGTTCACTAACGCGAACTTGGTTGTTGTCTTAGCTTCAACGAATGAAGAACTGGAAAAACAGTTCTGCAAACTCACTAGGGCTTTCATCGAATGAACCTTTTGAGTTCAATTTTAAACATATTTGAGTTATTTTTTGACTGCTGCTGAAAAAATGCTGACTCACTATTGTGACATTTTGACACAATAAGATCGCTAGATTTACATACACACTTGCCACCACACTTGTCTTTGCTTTCAAATGCTTTCAAATGTCAGAAGGCTTTCAAATGCAGTAGTATAACCACATATGCAAAAATTATTACAGCTGTATGGTAAAATTTTGGTAAAATACTTATGACATGATAGTTACTTTTTGACCCCACTGTTTTCCCCAACACTGAACGGCTGCAATCTGCAGTCTCTCCAACACTCAAAACCACTTCCAACAGTTCACCCAATTTCTTCAGCACTGCACACACACACGCGTGCCATTATTCCACTTCTGCACAACAATTCCAATCAGCTGCTCCACTGCAAGACCGGCTAAAATTCGCACCACCACCACAACCTTCCAATGAGCGCTGTGCAGCAATGTTATTTACACTCCAAACCACCCCCGCAACCGCTAGCACGACCATATTGTGCAGTCGCAATGCAGAGCTGCATTCGGCATACTCAAACACATTCAGTCTGCTGTGCTGGCGCTCTTCCACACCATCACACGCCATTCCATGAATGAATGGAATTGTCGACTTGTCGTGTCGGTGGAGTGCTGCTGTGCCATTACTCCAGTCACTCTCACAGTCCAATTGGAAATGTTCAGTTTACTTTTGTCTGTCGAACCGTGGAGTAGTGCCGCGTCGTGAATGGTTGGATTGCTTCCCAGCTGGTCTAATTTTTTACCTCTCCTCTACATGTGTGTGCTCTGTTTTGATTGAGAAAAATCCCTTGCAGTGTTCCGTGTTTGTACAAGGGTTGACACTTTACTACCAAAAGTAGAATCGCCCCAAACCATCGCACCGTCGTCCACCTGGCTCAATTATTTCGGGGATGACGACGTGATTTTTCATTAGTTCTGCCCAAAATAGAAAAAGTTCATCTCACAGATGTTCCTCCCATGTGTGCAATAGATGAGAAAAATTGAAAAGTGAAACCCATTAAAGGTTTAGTGAGTTGGTGTCACCTGGAAATATTTTTAGTGCCACCGAGAGAAGAAAATCTCTTCTTTTGAATTTTATTTCATTTTTAGTGGGAAACGGAAAAGTGGTAAAAGTTCCCACCAACTAAACTTGTGCTCGTCTTCGTATAAGCAAAAGATATTCATTTTGCTTTAAGTTTGTTGCAAACACTTGCGGAATTTATGTCAACCTGTATTCTTTACTGCACTCAACCGGACGGACTTGTGAATTGATAGTAAGTTTATTTTTATTTTCTTCAGAACTAGTTTCTATAAATTTGTTTTTCTGAGTTATAAATAAATAGGGGGAAAAAAATTGGATAACTTGTTCGGGTGCAATCAGAAAATTACACTGTCATTGAGCAGAGACACGCTGGTGATCGAAAACACACGGTGAAGCTACAAATAGCCTTTTTGTTATGGATCTAGTCAATGCTGACATTTTACGCCGGGAAACTATGATAGAAATATGATTTTTTAAAGTAGGATGAGTATAAAAAAAATATCTTTCGACTTTCATGTAATTTTCATGCAATAGTGATTATCACTTGTCGCTTTTAAGACGACGAAAGGGAGGAAATTAGGATTTTTAGGTCACAAAATAATAACTCCATTTTCTGAAGTCCCATAACGTGACATTATTGCCAAAGAGGGTTTTTAAAGGCTGGGTTTCTTTGATACTGTATCCAGACTCTCAATCAGACAACTTAGCTCCTTATTACTACTTTGGATACAAGCTCAAATACAACAGTCAAGGGTCACAGGCACAGAGGATATATCTCGGATTTAGCATCGCTCCCTTATCGCCTGTAATATTAAATAAAATAAGGCTAAGGATCATGTCGTGGCTGATTGAAAAACATCTTCGATCATTGGTCTAAAAAACAGTCCCTTAAAAAAAACCATTAATTCTAAACTCTGTATGTAACTTGTTTCTCTCATTGTGGGAAGGCAAACAAGGCTCTTAGAATAAAAGTAAGCTAAAGCAACTTAAAAAGCCAGCATTGAAGCAAAGACTTCCACAACAACGGCGACGCTACGGAGGGTAATATGGTATACTTTTACGACTTTATAAAGAACTTATTTTGGTTTGACTGACCGCCTGGTCTAGCAAATTCGTGAATCTTACAAACGTTATAAACCCCTTTCACATTTAGGAGAATTCATAAGGAAGGAGAGAAAACCGTACTACTAGATTGTATCTGGCAAACAAGAATTATTTCCGTGTCTTAGCTTACAGGTTAATTGTGAGTTCATAGCTAGCAAGATGGTCTTGTTTTGTATTCGAATTGAAAGGTATTGAGCATCAACCCCCAGTTTTCGGACAATTGTGTTACATTTATCAACATTTCTTCAAATTTAACTAGAGTTAAAGACTCTGCCCTGAAACAGGAGTCATACAGTGCGGGTAAGCCAACTGGTATGGCTTAATCAATTTTTTTAAGATCTTCAATCGGTAATTTGCGTCTTTTTAACAAAGGTCCCCCTCTAGGTTTGTTAGTCCCAGAAGCGTCTGTCTCAAAATGAGCGGCTTCCTGGTCGCTCGCTTTTTCTTTTCCAATGTGCAAATAGAATGCACAGCAATTAGATGCATGGCAGATGTTTTAAAGAAAAATATTGCTGATCGTAATATTTCTTTTCTCCGTAAAGGCATAACACCTGCGGCAGTAAGCTTTGGGGTTTCTGTGCAGAGGTTTCATATTTGGCTCATCAGCGTTTGTGTTGGATCGACTATTACTTTCTTCTTCTATATTTTTTATTCCCAGATTCTATTCGCTCGCGATGTGCTACGCATTTTAAGGGTCGTCATAACCCCTTGATCACGAGCATATTATAAAAAATAGGAAATTTCGTAATGCCACTCAAGTTGTAAAAAAGTTATAAAATTAAGGGAGGCAGGTATTCGGTTTCCGGAAAAACATTTAAGTTTTTACTTTTGCAGCCCTAACATTATAGGGCTGCAAAAGATTTTGGTCTTATGTCAAAAATAGAAAAATTAAAAGTGTGCCTATTTTTCCATCACAGCCCAATAGGTACTAATTTGCAACGAAATTCCAGTTACAAGCTAAGAAGACAAAGCAAACCTGCACTTTGCTGCTAGCCTCACACTTCCTCTACGTCTCCATCTGTAATCCTGCGCAAAAAACAATCTATGGGACCAATCAACTTTCATAATCGTTTAGTTACAAGGATCCTTAAAAGTTGCAATGTTCATTAATCCGTCGGTGTAGATGGCATACCACCTTAAGAGTTTGGCTGTCTAAGTAATACCGCTGCCAACTTTTTCATTTTGTCAAACTGTTCTTATACCTTCCCGATAACATTGCAATTTGCAACTTGGGTTTAGCCCGTCCGAAAAAAGTTGATTCCTGTTCTCCATCCAGCATTTGACCGATTGCATTGATTCATCCTTTCCAAGGTCATGAAAACTTTATGGGCTACTGCGGTGGTGACCTTACGGCCACCGAAAAAAAAGCGCAGTGAATATTTTTAGAGCATTCGACAGAGTTTCGCAACTTTCATCAAAAATGGGTGCATTCGTAGTTGATAATTCTCTCATATGAAGGACTAGGATATTTCTTACGAACCACCAACTCCTAAATAAATCTATTATTTAGTAGTTGGTGCGCCTCAGGGCTCGAAGGTCGCTTAAGTGTCGTTTAAAGTCGTTGCCAGCATCATACGGACAGCAGCATTATGAAGCTTGACTGTTGTGATCGTGGTGATTTCTTTTGTCACTTTCAAAGACTGCTCTTAAAGCAACAAGCTAGTCCGAAAGAACATTTGATTGGAAAGTTGCTCGACTATTAGTCTACATTAAACTGATTTTGTGACATGTGCTCAAGCTTGACCATGCAAGGCGATGTTTGACTCGTTGTCACTTCATCACTCAGTCTTAGTGCTGAGATACCGCATCACCACGAAGATTTCAGCGTTTGGCGCCTAATCAGATACAGCACCAACGTCGCTGTAAAAGTTGTCTTCGTCCTTAGAAGAGGCTTACGTGCCCAGTTGTTGTCATAAATCCTATCACCGTCTGGCTCACAGGATATCTGCATTGCATACCGCTGCTATCAATAGCAGGCTCATCCTCGTACTACTGCTACGTACTCTCATGTTTTTTTTCTTTCGTTTTTTTTCCTTACTGCCATCGTATTGGAGTTGAATTCTTTGAGGGGTGGAATGCAGCTGGCTATTTCACTGGAGCATTTTATGGGAAAAGCGAAAAAACAACGAAAGGCATGACACATTGCGACGGTGTTCCAAGGAATCAATCAAGCTCACAGTGTTTGGGTCGCCTATAAGTTTTAATGCTCGTTTTTGGGTCCTGTCAAGCAAATACAAGGTGGTCTGTGGTGCACCTGCCCAGACATGGGTTGTTTATACGCTTTGTAAATGTTAGCTAGATCAGATGGTGTAAAGTATTTCTTTCTGGTGAAGGGTCATAAGTCCATGAGCCAAAAGTCCATATTGGACTTGTGACCCACTTGGGTGGGTTATAGATCAGTATACAATTGTGAACTTATAACACACCTTTGTGGGACAAAGGTCCACAAGATCTTTGGTCATAAGTCCACAATTTTTTAAAGGAAATGGGCCATAAGTCCAGAATAATTTTTGAAGGAAACTTAATATTTTTGCAGCAAAGCAAAGGTAAAAAAAGAAACAGGCAGGGGGGTTGCAAACATAATTTAATGTGTTGTAAGGTAGAGTGAGTAATAATACCACAATCGGCGGGTGAGTAGCCCACAGACATTTTTTGTAGACCTTTGTCCCCCTTGAGTGGGTGAAAAGTCCATAAACTAATTGTGAACTTATAACCCACCCAAGTGGGTCACAAGTCCATTGTGGACTTTTGGCGCATGGAGTTAGATACGACCCTGCGTCTTTCTTTCCATAGTTTTAAAAAACCTAAGCGCTTCGTGGCGTTCTTCGCGTCGTCGAATACATGGTCATTCCAACGAAGCACACACATACCGAGCATGGAGAGCTTTCCATGTGGTTCCGAAGTAGAAATAGACAATGCTTAACGTTTGGGATAAATTCTGGCTCTCATCTTACCGCCTTACTAAGCTCAGTACCATAAAGTTGATTCCATATCGCACAAATTCATGAGGAACTCAACCCCTAGAGTAGCCATTCTTCATTCTTTATTCGAGGCAAGGTGTTGTTTTCCACGACTTTGATTTTTTTTTCTCAAAGTGATAGGGTTCTTTGTTCCGCGCACTACCCTTTATTTTGAAAGGAGTTCGCAATGTTTACTATACCGACCCTTCAACCAACCTATTTAGTCGATTATGGTAGACAACGGATATTTCAAATCGGGACTTAGAAATATATCAAGCCTTTCCCAATTTTTTTTTTTTAATTTATTGGTGTATCCGTATAATTAGCGTACTTTTCTGAGATTCCTTTGAATGTGGGTACTTTCGACATCGCATTTAAGAAGCCCACAAAAAAAAGGTAATAGGTTGAAGATTCTTGGAGCACTGTTTTTAGGTAGGCATTAGCTACTAGTCTTTTCAAATTGTTTAGCTTAGAACTGTATAGCCTTACTGAAAATACCAGAGCACAAAATAATACTTTTCTCCGAAATTATATTGTGATTAATACAAAAAAAATATTTGTTATTGAGCCAAAGTGGCAACCCTCGTTTTTTCATTGAGAAATCATGAATTTTACGATGCAAATATGACAAGGTTAAGGATCGTTATATAATATAGGGGCCTAGGTTTGAGTAAATGTCCAAGGTTGCCTTTACATGCAGCTCTTCTATGAGTTTATTTAATAATCAGTGCTGCCAGCTCATTATTTTTGACTTTTTTAAAAACATTTTTACAATTGTGTACCTATGGATTGCATATTTTTTCTCACTTTTACGGACGAACTTAAATCATTCTTAGAACCAATAACCTAAAGTCAGATAAATAAATACCTATAGCTCATACAGCACCCTATAGTAAACTGAAAGATGAAAAAGCATCTAAACAAGTCGAAGATAAAATAAAAATTAAACTGGTTGCTTATTATTTGTTTGTTTTTATTGTCGACGTTGTGTGTGCTCCCTGCAGCAACAGCAGCAGCAAGAAGCTCACCTGTACGAAAAGAAAACTCACCGGCACACCGGAATACAGCACACGCGTGCACATACGCAATCATCTACACATCATCCACCGACCGACACGACGACGGACCAATATAGGCAGGCAAGGTATATTCAAAGCCTTTGGGGGGAATATAAGCCTTTTTTGTTGTTGCAAAATAAGAATTAAGTAAAAAGAAAGAAGACGGTGCCTTTTTTGTTGTTCTCGCTCGTCGACAAAACCTGAAATACGAGTGTGCTGCTGTTGCACATCTCCTCTCTCTCGAGGCTCATCGCTTACCGCATCTTGATGGAACTTTTTATTTTTACCCGAATCCGAAGACCTAAACCAGAGCCAGCTTAAGCTTCTGCTGTAAAGAACGCACTTTGCAAACAGAAAGCAACGTGATCGTCATCATTACAACCGAAAGCATGATCGGCGACAACGTAAACATTGCCTAGATAGATTTTCATTTGTTTTGTTTGGATGCATCTACCTATACGTGTACTCGAGTACACAAACAGACCTTGTCATCTGACGTGAGCATGGAAACTGGGTAAGTGTTACACACAAAAACCCTAGACCACCACGAATGATAGACTGGCTGACAGATAAATAGATAGATGAGAAGAGGAAAATTGGAAAAGATCTGATCATGATCTGATCACCGTTGATCGGAAGTCGATAGGCCCATGGATGCATCGATAGATCAGTCTACACACAGGGACGTCAATAAAATGACGACGATGACAGACTGATGGTGATTGGATGCAGTCAAAGTACCTAATACTAAATATGATGGGAATAGCATAATTTAATGTGCGAGTGCGTGCGCGATCCGAGCTAAGCTGGGCCACTTCAATGCAATATGTAACGACTTCAGGATAAATTGATTGGATAGAGAACCTCGACGATGATGTTGTGGCGACGCACGAGGGCCAGCGCGGCATTATAACTTGAGATGATGGATTTATTTGCATGTTGTGAGTGATTCATTAGGAGGAGACGGAAGTACTTACCTAGTTTCTGGGTTAGATTCTAGGTCGTCGATGTAAGTAGCTCGACGAGATGGGTTGAGTGGAAAAAATTGAAGGGAAATGAGGAAAAAATATGACCAATTGACGGAAGATGCCGTTTCTTAACATAATTAGAATATAATAGGGCACGAATTACGTGTGGACGCTGAGAGATGAACGATGTGTAGTGTTGGTGGTCGGTGATTAGCTGGTGGGAGATACTAACTGCGAAAAAAGCTACGCCATCTGTAAGTGAAGTAAAAACTGAGACAGTAATGTCTTTTTACGAGGATATCTCGCAGCGTATACACGATTTTACTAAATGTGTCTATAGTTACATATTTCGCACATATTCATTTCTTTGCAGTCAAAACTTGCTAAATACAAAGGTTTTTTTGGTAAACCAATCAATTTTATTGTTCGTTTTTATGAGCAGCAGAGGAAAAATGCATACAAAGAAACCCCACGTTAGGCGCCAATTCATGAAATGTTTTTTTATCTGTCAAAATATATGACAGTTCTAAATATACTCAATGCAGAAATTGATAATTACTGATTGGCCTTAACTTGCGGACGTAAGTGAAACTAAACAAGTGAATAAGTTGCAAGAGATCGTCTGCAATGGGCTTCTATATACCCGACCCTTGTCTAACTTGACCAAAAGTTAAATAGACGCTGTCTAATATTGAAACCAGTAGTAGGCGTGGCCGTTTGTGGATTTAACAAAGCCGTGCACCTAAAACCTTCACACATACAGACGGACGGACGGAAATGGCTAACTCAATTCACCTGTTGGTCTCGATCATATCTCTAAACGATCATAGGAGTCTACGGTGATTATTTCACTGTTTCAAACTATATCGGATATAAAAAGTGATATTTTGTAAATGTATATTTTTTCACTTATGTAGACTTGATTAGATCAAATCTACAGCCTACCTACTAGAGCCTATCTACGTTCTTTCCAACACTTGCTGAATAATTATACTGAAATAAAAATAAGTATGAGAAGTAAAAAAAAACATTTAAAGATATTCCGTGTTGGGCGCCAGTTAGTAAAAATGCTGTTTATAAAAAAACCGAAGGTGTTTTAATTTTTTGCTAATGAGAAACGAGCCAAAATTAAAAATACGGCTTAGGAAAAAGTCTTTGGATTTAGAAAGGACGGGTGTTCTGAAAATCGCTCTTCGTGAAAATACTACTATAGAGTAGTAATAGGGAACGATATTGTAAGAAAATAATTTATGTGCTTAAGTGACTTTTATTTATATTTCTTTTATTATCCAGAAAATTAAAACCTAATCTCACTATGAGCTAATATCTAACTTTCCGAAGAAATTTTCTTTTTACAATTTATAGAGCCGCAAATATGTAAGGGCAGTTTGTTGTGAACAGAGGCAACAAACTAGCCTTATAGATGCAAATTTTCGATAATGCTCTCTCCTAGCTCTAAGAACCATTGCAGCGTTACTAGTTCTCTGAGAGTAGAAAAATTTTAATACTTTTTAAATATAAGGATAACGAAGTGGCAGGATTTTTTTATTCTGAAATATTGGGAGGGGCCGAATAGTTTCAATAACTTTCTTTTGTGCAGTAATTAAATGTTTTAAGTTGCTATATGCGCTGCCCCTAATTAAAACGTGCAGAAAATAGAAGCTAATAGTTAGCATGCTGCCTGACGGAAGCCTTCGGAGGTGGTAACGTTTAGCTATATACAGCTTCCAGCACAACTTGGCGTCTAAAGTCACGCCTGGATATTAAAAAACAGACACTGACTCAACTTCCAAGCACTTTATGCGCCACAGGTTCACGTGTTAGAAATCTGATGAGGGTAGGTGAAGCCATTGATGTAATAAGGGCTTGAGAGTGAAAAAACATAAGTTTTGGCATGTTGATTAAAACCATTTTATGAAAACTAAACCAGGTTATCAATAGCAACAAGTCTGTATTAATTTCCAATTTTAGACATTCAATGGAATATGATGGATACGATAACCCTAGGATATCAGCAAAGGCGATCGTTGATCCATTAAAATCTAAATGAAAAAGTGGGAAAGTGTAACAGTGCGTACGTAAAAACTTCAGTCCGTCTGCAACAGATTGCAAAACACCCTACCCTACCAAAAAAGGAAACTGCCACGCCTCCAGAAGTGGGCGGGATATAAAAATATAACTGTTCAATGCTTTATGCTAGGTGGTTGCATACATAACGTACTAAAACTACGCTTTTTTTACTAAAAAAATCACTTGTTTTAAAGCCACACCCACAAAAGTGGGCGTGGGAATATAAACTGTATTTACAAAAAACTTTTGTCATAGGTATATTTCATTGTCAAATTTCATACATATTTATTGAATAACAGTCTTCTTAAGTTAAAATCCCTTAAAAAGTGGGCCGGGTCAATGAAAAGGCCAACCTTTTTTGACTACCTCAAAGACAGTTACAAGGCAATGTCACATACCAAAAATTAGTACGCTTTCACCATTGTAGCACAGCTTATATTTGAAAGGAATAATTTTAGGAGATAATTTTAAGAGATGGTCGCACATACAGGCCTGTAGTGGGCGTTTCTGTGGGCGAATTCAACTTATTTTCAAACTTGATCTAAGATACTGGACTTCCCAGCTCACTCAACAACTTTCTCTATTTAAAATTTAAGGCCTCAAAGTTGTTTACATACGGACGGACTGATGGACGGAAGGACATGGCTTAATCGATTCTCCTGTTCTAAAATTCTATTCTCTAAAAGACCTAAGGGGTCTACGGTAACTATTTCACTGCGTTACAAACTACACATTGAACTAAGCATACGCTGGGTATGCTTTGAGTTTATATTGAGTTTATATGGATTATAAATAACAGAGGGTGTGCCGTGGCGTAGTGGTTAGTGTGTGTGCTTACTACGCCGGAGGTCTGGGTTCGAATCCTGCCATCGTCACCTGAAAAAAAAGACTTCTTCTTTTTCACGGTCCCCACCTCCGCGAGGGTTTGACAAGCCCCCCGAGAGTGTTAATTGTCTTGAAAAACTTCTCAAAGTGCCGTTCGGATTCGGCAAAAAATTGTAGGTTCCCTTGTATGTAAAGAAATTAACACACCAGCATACATTGTTGAGAAGTTGGCCCTGGTTCACCTCGAGCTGTTGCGCCACTCTATTAATTTATTTATTTTTTATAAATAACAGAGGGCCAAGAATCGAACCCTGGGGCACACTACTTTCCTATGCGAACATATTGCACTCTGTTCATATAAGATAGCAGATAAGTCAACTTAAAAAACTTTCTCTGAAGCCAAGTCTGTATAGATTCTTTAACAAGGTTTTGTGAGAGACTAGATCAGAGGCTTTTGTTAAGTCACGAAAGAGGGCAGCTGTCTTTTTACTTTCATCTGAACCCTCGTGAATTTTAGCTAAAAAGTAGATCCAAGCATCTGCAGTGGATTTGCCTTTAGTCAGTCTTATTCTGCTTCATTAAGAAGCTCATCATCATCATTTTCGAATGCCGCTTATCCTTTAAAAGGGTCGCGGAGCGAGGGTGGCTAAATGGTCCTTCCATCTTTCTCGATCCTCCGCCACCAACTCAAGAGACTCCGGCGCAATCCCCAGGCGGGACTCAGAGAGGTTCTTTACCTGATCCCACCACCTGTTTCTTGGCCTACCAGGGGGGCGACGCGCTCGCATCTCGGCTAGCATGACCTGTCTAGGAAATCTGTCAGGGGGCATGCGAACAACGTGTCCAAACCATCGAAGAATCGATCGCTCCACTCGGAGAAGTAGCTGCTCAATTAAGATTCCTACGAATACTGACGTTCTCACTCTGTCCCTTAGAGTAACACCAGCAACGCACCTCAGGAATCTCATTTCGGCAGCTTGTACCCGCGATCTAATTCTTTCGGTCATTACCTAAATTTCAAAGAAGCTGGTCTGAAGGTCCCGCTCGGCATCCGACCGGGTTTAACCCGAAGAAGTTACGAGCAGCCCGTCAGTGGTGCCGCTATCCATTACGGGGGGTGGGGGGGACAGCGCCAAGTCAAAATGAGTGCTTAGGTGGAAAATCTACAAATCGACAACGGCACCAAGAAGCTCAAACTTTTCTAGAAAATTTAGCATTCGCCGTGTAACAAGTTGTTCGAAGATTTAAAAAAACAAAGGAGCAGGGATCACCATTTTTAAATATGGGGATTTAGACCGAGGTTTTCAAACAATTGGGAAAAATTCCATTTTGAAATCTTTTATCGATAAGGAATTTGAGTCGAGCGCTTATGTGAGTGATAAATAGTACGCTACTAATGCCATCCATATACCACTCAAGTGTTTCCTGGTTTAGGTTAGAGACAACATTCGTAACTTCACCTTCCGAAACTAAACTGAAGAAAAGGAATGAGGAATTGAAGCTATCTTGTAAAATTATGTCTGGATTATCATCTGAATCCAGACTTGCCTTATTGTTTTTTATTGCATGTTTTACCCAAGATTCCGTTTACCCAATCCCATTGCATTGGATTACAGCAGATTTCAGAAAATTTTTGTAGATAAAATTCTATCTTCTTACTTTCAACTGGTTCAGGTAACTCTTTTCTTAAACTCTGGCACCTAGTCTATGAAAGAAATAAATTTTTTCTTGAACTTCTTGCAAATAGAATGAGTTATCCAATTCATAATTTCTGTGTTTTGATTTACTTTTAAAATAGTTTCATATTTGCTTTCTTCAATTTTAGATTGAAGTAGTGACATTCCGTAGTGACATTCTGTTCCTGCTGTTCCGTATTTATTCGCAATTGGTCTGCAGATAAAATGCCCTGCGAAAATAACCCCCGTTGCAGAATGATCTATTATGTTCAAATCTAGTACATAAGCAACAATATCAGATACAAATCTTGATCTAAAAAATATGTGGTCAATACACGTTCTGTTGTTTTCGGTCCCCCTGGTTGTTTTATTTATCAGCGATTCAAAACCCAGCAAAGAGTTGATAAGAACGTAGCCATCACTTTGGCTGATCCAGAATATCAATAAGCATATCTCCAATTCTGCAGTCATTTTAATTGTTTACCCATCACAGAAGCTGTTCGAATTCTTTTACAAATTTATTTTCAGCAACCACCTGTAGCCGATAAACTTTTACAAAGTCTAAAAAAATATTTCCTAGTTGAACTTTTAAAATTATATACATTCAGCACTTTCGGGATCAGGTTAAGAAAATTCAACAATTTCAAAACTTTCGCTAACAAAACAGCTAACCCACTTGTTGCGTGTTTTTTTACAATGGGTTATGAAATAAAAAGTTATTTATGAAACAAAAGTTATGAAATAAAAATAAAAAAATAAAAAAAAATTAAAATAAAATTTCATAAATTATTCTCTTCACGGTCAAAAATCTGAGACAAGCAGGAAAAACTATTTTGCAAGTGTGAACGCAAAGAATCAAAGTTTGACGTCATAATTGTAATATTTTTATGAAAAACGTAAAAATCGGTTGGTACTGAGCAAAAAAAAAAAACAGTTCCAAATAAATTATTAGATTTAAACATTATAAGTTGAAAAAAGGAAATATGTTTTTACGTAATAATATTATCTTAATCACAAACGACTAAGATCTGCAGCATATTTTATATATTTGATGTACCTACCAGTTGCACGCCGCATCATTACTTATCCTTTTTGTGTTCTTGCTGAAATAATGTCCGAAAATCTTGTCTTAAAAAAAATAGAATCTTATATCAAAGCAGCAAGCAGAAGGAGTTCCATAGGGTTCTTTTTTGTAACCAATTCATTGTGAAATTTGAAACTACTGAAGCATTAAGTATTGCGGACTCTTCTGTTGCTATTTTATGTATCAAATTGTGAAGCTTTTGATGACTTTATGGCCGTTATCGTCTTCGAGCATTCACTTACGGCTGGACATACATAATTCTAATTTAAGTTTAAATTCCTCCTGGTTCGTATACAGAGCTTAGGAAAATGTTTGCGTCTTTTAGAAAGTCTTAATCAAATTAAGAGTTTGAAATATAACAGTTTAAGCACCTGAGTTTTCTAAACCCTCACAAGATAAAAAAAAAAAACGCCGGCCACGACTGCTTTAGCCTCCCATCAAATAGGTGCTTCGATTGAGCTGTGCTTTTTAAATTCACTCTGCAGTTAACTTCAGCGTATGGCAATTATAAACATTAAATATTGTGTTTTACTAATGCAAACTCATATGAACATGAACACAACTGGCCACTGTCATGCGATATACTCGCACAGTGTGCGTCAAGAAATCAATGGAAACTTCATTCCAATTAAGGAAAGCAGGCCACCCTATACACCTTTTTATTCTCATCTTGATTATGAAAGCACAGATCATGTTGCCTTTTCTATGTGCTCCAGTTGCAACCCCGTCTCCGTAGAGGCTAAGGTATAAAACTTAACGAACCATAAACCCTAAGTGGCATGACATCAAAGCCAGTGCTTCGTGCTCATTAGGCATCACTACTAAATGCATACACTTAGCTTTAAGTAACTTAAACTTGTGCTATTTTTATAGAATGGGTTGGCTGTTTTGCCTCCATTTCCCCTCATCCTCACATTATTCTAATTCTTCTTGGAGTTTATTGACTTTTCTGTTATAGGGTCTCGCTAGAACCCTATTTCACTGGAGCGCACTCCACTGCAGAAAGACTCTAGCTATACCTCAAAGAGCTGGCGATATGATCTAATTTCACTATGATTAATTTTCGGACTGAGTTTGGGTATGCGCATCAGGTTGAATAGCCGCGGGAAACGTCGAAAGTGAAACCGACTCTAGTTAAGCCTATTTCATAAGAGGAAGCTGAGCCTCTGTTTTTAGAAAACTCCAATCAATTTTATTTTAAACGCCTAATTTATGGATCTTTTGGCATAACTTTACACAACTCGACTCGCAGTGGGCTTTTAAGTGTTTTCTTGATTGCTCCTCGAGGGGCCTGTCTGATGCCAACAATTATTAAAACATTATTGTAGTATCTCTGACATTTGCATGAATCATAATCCAGCACGGCCATTCATTACATTGGCACTGTGCTGCTGGGTGGACTCAGGAATTGGCTAGAAGTCCAATTTTAGTGATAGGATCAACCAAAGCTTCTGTTTGCAATCCTGGACGATTCGATTTAGAAGCGACACATCGAATGTTGGCTGGCGCCAGCAAGGAGCAAGTGCATCCGACCTCGGCAAGTATTTAGGCATTCGTTGCAAGACACTTTGTGTCAACTTAATAGAGTCATGGTCATTATTTTGGATAATTTTTTTTGGTTATGGTTTCAGAGGTTGGAACTGAGGTTAATGCCTGCCATGGCATGGTCGTCGCAAATGACGACGTGCATGGTTGCAAATGCTGGTCCTACGCCCAAGAGCTACGTATAGTCTACATAATTCGCGCGAAAAGAACGAGTAGCTCGTTTCGTGTATATGCTACGATGCATAAAGCAAATGAGGGCCAATAGCTGAACCTCTGACAAGCAGACAGAGGAAAAAAAGTCATATAATTAGGCTTAAAAAATTACAAGTAATTGTGTAACGGGCACATTTGTTATAGCAAACTTCATCAGGAGTCTTGAGAAAGAGCTTCGCGAACTGAAGTGGATAGTGAATTTACGTTGCGTGAAATGAAGTCACCTTTTAACTACTATACAGAGGCTACCTGATGTAATCAGTGTGGGTTTTTTACGTCTCGAATGAGTGTGCAAAAAACATGTTCGATTTCGAAGTAATAAAACTGCGGTTTGTGGATTAACTTTAAGTGACTGACTAAAAAAGTAATTGACATGTCACTTTTTAGATTGCATTTAGCTTGCGAAAGGTTTTCAGCATTAGGCGTAAGTAATTCTGGGTTTAGCTTGGTAGATTGCCAATCTTGATCGGATCATAATATTACAAATCTGGATTTTCTTCTAATCCAGATGTTAATCGCGAATTAAATAGCCAAGCATTGTATGAATTTTTTATTGAACCTTTATACCAAATCTTATGTCAATTTTTACATTAAAGGTGCCACTAAATTTTTTGACAACTCCAAATTGCGCGGCGGCGCGCGCTTGCTAAAATCTAAAAATAATTTTTTTGTTATGTGGTTTTCGTTTGGGCTTGGGAAAAATTAAAACCAAATTTAATTTTTTTGCGGTTGAATCAAACAAAATAATAGATCGAGATTTTGTGTGATAGTATAGGTGGGAATAGATGAGACCAACCAGGTGGTAACCAACCAATAGGTGGTAACCAACCACTGATCGATGCATTCTGTGTTGAACAAATGCATATAAGGCAGTGGACGAACTTCGTTATCACTTTTAAACAAGGACAAGAAAATAGCACACTTTTCGGTATCCTCATCGGGCTTGCTTGCTCGACGAACATGCTTATACTTATGTAGCAGGGTGTTCGATCAATGATCTCCAATTATGCACCGCGATTGGGTCACAACGTTGGTTCAAAAACAAAAATCTCGAACTGATATCGTCGATGGTTCTTAGGCTTGCCAAAGGCTCTCTCAAGCCGATCGGTTACAAATGCGTTTTTTTATTGCACTTGATTGATTACTTTGACAAGAACAGCACCCTTAAACCAGCTTTCCTGCAAGCGAGCACATTCAAGAGCCACGGATGCACACTGGTGAACAGCCTTTCCTGTGCTCAAAATGTAGAAAAGTACTTAACGATTTGCGAAACCTACAAGCTACGACAACAAGAGCTCCGACACACAGACATATGACTCCTACATTGCCCTGTGTGCCCAAGTAAGTTCACGCATGCAAGAGAGGGTCCTAAATGAACACTCATCAGCAAGAAAAAATTACAGGCCTCCGCCTCATAATGCAAGTCATATTTTCACCTACCGATAGAAAAAACTTATGGGTACGTACCACAAAAAAGCCAGAACATGGGTTTCTGGACTTATTTCTTTTCTTCCTCCACAATTTTGTTTTTGTTTGAAGTGGCGAGAAGTTGAAAACTGTTCAATCAGCTTATTTGCAGTGTCTTTATTGACGCGAAAATTGCGACGAAACTGAAAACAAAAGTAATTAGTTATTGTTAGAAATTGGACATTTGAAAACTTGATTTATTTACTTCTTCCTGACTATATTTGTGCACCACGTTCCCCACAAAATTCGAAACTCTTTGCTTCTTCTCCCTTTTAAAAATAATTTCATGCAAAGTTGAAGGTTCTTCTCCTCCTGAAGATATAACGAATTCGCTTTCAGAGGATGTCGACGAAAATAACGAATATGATGAGGATGACTCCAACATTTCCAAAGCAGCGATGTCCATGGTCTTTTTTTTACAGCTTTTGCACTAGAATAAAACTCAAATGATTATAAAATAAAACAAAACTCCTCTGAAAGAAACAAACTACAATTCCAATTTAAAACAAAAGTAAACAAACGAACTGTCAACCCGTGTGTTGGTATTGGTAGATCTGAAAATAAATCTTGCTAAAAATTGAGATTTTATTCTTCGATTTCAGATTCGAGAAATGTCATTTTTCCCCTCAATTTCCCCTCAAATTTGCCACCAAAGAAACGTTTTCAAATTTAAATCTGTCAGTTTTGACATACCCATACCCATTTCAAATTTTTTTTGACTCCAAACGAAACGCACATTATTGAAAGCTTTAAGCTGAATTTTATGGCCTTTTGGTGATCCCGAAATCCATTCGGCCGTTCTTATCCCGGATTAGTGCTTAGCATCCGAACAGCCAAACACGTTCTTCTTAATTTTAAAGTTTATCTGGAGGATTATTTGTGAAGCAAAAGCTTTTTTACCATGGACAGACATTTATCCAACTTCAGACATACGTTTTACGATTGTGTGCGTGCTTCTGGTCTTAATTCTGTATTCTCGGCCAGAACAAATTTTCTTTTGTTTTTAGAAGAAGAACTGTCAAACAAGTGCTTGAAAACAGTAAACAGTTTCAGAAATGTCCAGAATCCTCCAAGACGCTTTCGGACAACTAACCGAAATGACCATCAGGTTTTTTTCGATACCGCAATCACTTAAACCGATTTCAATGTCGAGTATCGATCGCGATCCTGATACTTTTCACTCAGAATGGGAACACGTACCTTTTTTGTAATACATACTTAAGCCGCTTTGTCACAAGCAACGTAAAAAAGGAACGGAAACACAATCTCATACATTAGCAACTGAAACCTAAATTCGCTGAATGGTTTTTGCGTTGCTAATGTATGAAATTCTGTTTCTGTTCCTCGTGATAAGCGGCTTTAACTCGCTAGTTTTGGTGACTTAAGATTTTCACAAGAAGTAATGAAAAAATAAATAATTAGTCAAATAAACTCACTTTTATTTGAATAATTAAACACTAAATAAAACAGTGACGCTGAGGGCCTGAGGGCATTCGTTTATCTGTGCGTGCCAACAGGTTTAGCTGCCAGCAACCTAAAAAACGTTTCCACTGCACATAAAACATAGGTAGAATCCCAAAGTTATTCCACCGGAAAAAAGACTAGATTAGCATGAGGTATGTATACGACGATATCTCGAAAACCATGATCTTGAAAGCGAAAATCTCGAAAACAATATTCTCGAAAAGAAAAATCTGGAATATCGACCGCAAATCTCGAACAAAAATGTCGACGCAAAAAATTTTAAATATACCCATTTTTTTTAAAATGCTGAAAATTCCGTTGGAGCTTCAAACACTGTCTCAAACGTTACATACAACAACAAATATCTCGAAAACATTTTTTTTAAATCTTGAATGCAAAAATCTCGAATAAACAAAAATCTCGAAAGACCATATCTCGAAATAGTCTCGAATGCAAAAATTTTTTTTTAGATTTTTTTAAAGTAAAGTTACACCCAAAGGGTGGTAAAAAAAATAGGCCGGGGGGTTTTTGGGGTATACAATACATATTTCACTGTTTGGTCATAAGGCTTATGACATGGACAAGCTCTTGTTTACAAAAGAATTTTATTGTACGATTATAGACAATTTAATTCACTACCACCAAAAATGTTTTCCAGATTCCAAAATATTTAAATTTTGTTATAAATTTTCAATGAACATTTGGAACATCATTTTGTTGCAGTGTGCACAGCTCGCTGCATTTAAAAACTTTGACAGGTCCAACCACTTCAACTTAAATATCAGACAATCTGTGCATCCCTTTACACAAAAAAAAAACAGAGTTGGTTGATAATATCTAGCCAGAAAACACAAAACATCAAATTATGCCACTTGGAGAAAAAATAGGTACATTTAGCACGCACGTCGTCATCAAAAAGAGATTCATGGTTTACAATTGGCCAGCCATGATACACTAGCGGACTTTTCTACACGCAAACAAACTGACAGTTACCTCCGATGACGTCAAATGGCACAACACGTGCGTCGTGCGTTATTATCTTTATACTTTTTCATTCATAATACCCGCAGTGTTACCACTTTGCTGCAATTGCAGTAGATTACCAGTTGCAGTAGTAAAGTGACAGAAATGAATCTACTGTCAACAAGAAAATGTACTGCCAAAATTGGTCAATCTCGTTGAATGGAGTCAATTTAAGAGATTGGACAACAGTAATAATGTGCTAGTTCATAAAAAATTACAACACTTTTTGGAGAGGACATACGCTTCGCTCACTTCGCCATAGAAAAAATTGTGCACCTGTTTCTTATTTTGTTTTAAAACAAATCTACTGAGATTTTCCAATATAGGTACTGCATATTTTTTGTGAATTTACTGAATTTTTACGAATGGCATGGCAACACTGATACCCAGCTGTCAATAAAAGATTTCTTTGATTATTTTTGTCAGAACACGAAAAGAACAAGTAGAATTCTGTACTGTTCGATTTAAGAATTGGTAAATCGCATGGTAGATGTCGATATTTAGGGGGAACTCAAACAAGATTTGTCTTAGTCGCGGATTAGTGGTCGGTAGAAACACCTAATAACAGTAGGTACACATGAAGACGATAAGCTGACAATTAACTCTAAAAAAAAATTGGTGTAAATGTTTCCAAATTCAAAAATATTTTGATACTACTTTCAATGAGCTTGCGGTGAATTTGGAAAAATGTTTGCGTAATTGGAACAGAGTCTGGGCTTTGAAGTGAACTAAACTTTCGTTTCACCTTAGCTGACTCTGTAAAATCGGTCCTTAATACACTAAAAAGTAGCATTTTCTTGAAGCTGTAATGAAAGAAAACGTAGGTTAGTATTAGTATTGAAGATTTCTTAAACCTCCTTAGCAAACTGGTTAAAAAAAAATAAATAGAGTGGCGCAACATCTCGAGGTGAACCAGGGCCAACTTCTCAACAATGTATGCTGGTGTGTTAATTTCTTTACATACAAGGGGACCTACAATTTTTTGCCGAATCCAAACGGCACTTTGAGAAGTTTTTCAAGACAAGTGATACTCTCGGAGGGCTTGTCAGATCCTCGCGGGTGGGGACCGTGGTGGTGGGGACCGTGAAAAAGAACAATTTTTTTTTTCAGGTGACGATGGCAGGATTCGAACCCAGACCTCCGGCGTAGCAAGCACACACTCTCACCACTACGCCACGGCACCCCACCAAGTTTCTATTTAAAAAAATACATTTTGTAAAACCTGATTTCAATAGCAAAAAGTTTGGTCATCTGTAGTCCTTCTGGGATAGCTATCTGCCTCTTGGTTGCCTCCTTAAGTAAGAAATGGAGAATCGTTAACCTCATATAAAGTAGAAAAACACTGTTTTGGCTGCAAACTATGCCTTCATGAGTTCCTGGTCCTAAATCATTTGGCACACACAAATGATTTAACGTAAAAATCGGTCATAACATCGATCGTTACTCTCTCTTTAGAATTAATTCAATTAAACCTTAGCCAGTTAGAAAGTGGGAGTTCAGTCTAGAAAGTCAAGGTCCAGTTTCCCTTCTGGGGTTGCTGACCCCCAAACAAACGCCTCCCCAGGTGACGGATAGGGGAATGCCCACCTATGGTATGGTTATTATCCTTATATGCTGGTCATATAATTGATTTTCGCCGTAAAGGCATAACACTTGCGGGTGTAAGCTTTAAGATTTCTGTGCAGGGGTTTTACCTATATGTTCGTTATTGGCTCATCAGGTTCTGTGTTTTTTCGAGAACTTTTTTTCTCCCATATCCTCTAATTCTTTGTGTTAGCTACACATTTTAAAAGTAGGCCTCTTTGGTGGCTAAGCCCGCTTATCACGTCCAAGATAATTCTCGAACTCAAACTTACGCTGAACTAAGTGGGAGAAGAGCTTGTTTGTGAATCTTGTTTGGATCCCATGTCACACTGGTATCCAAAGAACTTAGATCACTGATGAGCTTGCCAGACAAGGCTCGAAAGACATCTAAGACTAAGAATACGAACACTTTCCTTAAAGTTAAATGGAAAGATCGTGGAAATGTATATGTGTTCTACGTTCTTACCTGAAGTTTGTTCTTTTGCAAAATAACGAGGAGCCTATGAAAGTTCCGAAATGGAAAGCTATGAAGTTGATAATGACTAAAAAATAAGGTTTTCATTTGTAGGTACTTAATACCAGCGATAGATAATCTACAACAGGATCATGCCCTTTCGCTTAAAATATTTCAAAAAATTGCGGCTCAAAGCTCGAAGAGGATTCCCTTTTAAGTGTTTAATATTTAGCTGTCATGTGTAAACAGCCCTTTAAACTAAGTATAAGCTGAGAAAATTTTAAAATAAAAGCATTTCGACGACAATCATGCATTACGTGATTGTAGCCCTGTATGACCCAATCCCCAGTATACAGATTCACTTTTTGCCTGTGACTATCACTTAAATTAATTTACTGACAATAAAGACCCGGAAAAGAGTCCACACTTTAAAATGCCAACCCATTTAATTAATTTAAAAAAGTATGTTGCATCAATTTCCCTGTCATGACAAAACATGACTGCCTTTTGTATCCTAATTCACTTACAGTCCGATATGTAAATTTTCTAGCAAAAATTACGAAAACGTCAGCCATCTCACAGACTTTGTATATGAGATACACGAACGTGTGTGTCCGTGCTATATAGGTATGTTTGAACAAGCACTTTTTCGAATTTCCAACACGATTAAATTAGGCCACACTAAATTGCTGGCATTCTCATCAACATGCATAAAGACTGGCTGACAAAGCCCCGATACATATACGACAACGTCAATTCAGCACATAGTCAGACGAAACAGGAAGCTCCGGAATTTATCACTCTTAATTGCATCGGCAGAATGGCAAAACATCAGGTGGAGCAAGGAATTCACTCAGTCAACTCAATGTGGTACGGATTTGAATTAAGACATTTTATCGTGGCCCCCTTTGGGTGAAGGAAAGACGACAGGAAAAAGTAGTTCAATGAAATGCATCTCCATCGCCAGTGGAGAAACGAACCAATTTTCCTTTCAAACGCATACGAATACGGTGCGGGTTGTGTGTACACGTTGCCGGCGGAAAGCGTTGACTGTCGTGCGTGCAGCGTGTTACAAGAATCAAGTTCACTCATGGGTGAGACGGTGTCGAGGACATGTGAAAGTTAAGTGAAAACGGGGGTGGATTTGGGGCGGTGAACTTCCACCCCATTCTAGACGGATAATAAGATGATGACTGTGCTGTCGGCTGTTTCGCCGGTTGATGATTCTATTTAGAACGATGACGAAGCAAAGGTGGTTCTTCCACAAGGGATGCGGCAGAGTAAGTGAAATTAAAATCAGGTCTTGCCTTAGTCAAAGAAATTCTCTTTCATGTTTGATGTCGTTGGTGGTCGTGGTCGACGGAACTTTGTTTGTCCAGGACTTTTCGGAAAAGTTCACAAAATTTGTTTGAAGAGGACAAGGACTTGTGGGCGTTGTTTACCTTGGAGTATTTAGATTCATATCCGAGCTGCAACGAGGGCGAGTAAGTCATATTTAAATAAAGGATCTAAGAAGGGAAATTACTTTTGGTTTCAGATTGCAGTTTTTCCTATACGTCGAAGTAGAAACAACATGGCTTTTGCCGTGTTGTTTTTTGCACTTTTTCCCGCTGTATGTCAGACAGTAAATCAATTCATATATGACAGAATGACCCATATAAAGTCACACTCGTACATTAAAAGTGATAGATACAATCAAGCTTGTACCAAGCGCGTTGGCTGGTTTTTCTCATTATTGTTAAGTCCCTTCCTGCTTCAAGTCTTTTGCTAAATTACACTTGAAAAAATAAGATAAAAAAAGAATCTTAGCCCAGACACACACGCACTCAACTCACTCTCATACAGATAAAAATCTTTCTTTTTTCCGCAATTCAAGTCGAAGTGCAAAACTTTTGGCAAAGAATGCACTCATTGTTGGCGGGTTGCACAACCCGGACAACATGCGAATAATGAACAAGTGTGGAGATGGATTTTTTCTGCACATTAACATGTATATAGTTGCCCACAAGTTGAGGAAGAAGCTGCGCGGCGTTGATTTAGTGCTGTTGCGGCAAACTTCACAGTTGATGTTAACAAATTACTTTGCGTCGTCGGTCGTGGGTAATTCTTGTGCAAGTCTTGTGATAACCTAGTTTTTGAGATACTGCCTTAAACGCATTCCCCATACAAATAAGTTAAAATTATTTTGAAACAAGTTATGACGGAGAAAGCTGATTATGAATAAT
Source organism: Neoascia interrupta (assembly GCA_947623515.1). NCBI lineage: Eukaryota > Metazoa > Arthropoda > Insecta > Diptera > Syrphidae > Neoascia > Neoascia interrupta. The sequence goes on along the minus strand of OX392463.1, from coordinate 214,810,017 downwards.
TTTTACTGATGAGTTTAACATGGGAATTATCATCAATGCGGGAAGGATTATGTTGTTTGTCATCTCGTGACATATTTTGGCAAATCGTATGGCTGTTCAGCTAAGGGGGATATAATTTGCGCATCATAGTCTGATGGGCTACTTTGATATGCTTTCCGTGTTTCTTCAGATAGCAGCTAAGCTAAGGAGAAAAATCCACATTAGACTCACCTAACATGAGATTCTGCGAGTCGTTATTGTGTAAGAATTTTTGTAAGGGTCCGTTAACCTAAGTTTGGGAAAGAAATAAGACATCTATTATACCCAGAAAGACAGTGTTACGTACCACACAGCATATGCATTAATAGATTCCAGAAATCAGGCAGTTAGTTGATTTCAAATTTTATTTTATCTAAAGCAAAGGATGAAGTTAATTCCGATACAGTCTTACAAAAAATGGCAGCGCTGAATTCTACTTTCTGTTGATAAAATAGTTTTACACGAACTTCAAATAATTTTATGTTTTCAGACTTCCTCAATTCTTTTTTTTTAAGAAGCTTTTAGATTTTCACGATCACGCCTTCACGACAACGATATATTTTAATATCGATACCTTCCCGGAGGAATGTAAAAAACTAAAGTTTTTAAAAATTTACACGAAGCGAAAAGAATTATTTTGTCGAAATTGTAAATTTATAAATTTTAAAATTTACACATAAATTTTGTTCAATGAGAACTAAAGCAGATTTCAAAGTAAAGAGCGAAAAAACAGTTTACATTGCTTTCAAAGCTGCTAAGCCATTGTGAAACATAAGAACCCCCAGAGAAATAACAAAAACCCTCAACAGAACAACAATGACTTTTCCCGCAAGTGTTATGCCCTGGGATTGCATGTTAAACATTTGCGGTAATCTATAGCCTGCAAAGGCAAAATATGGTAATCCAATTCGGCATTTTTAAGTGAATAAGTTGTGATTTTAAAACGTTTTACGTAAACGTAACGCAAAGAAATTCAGTAAGCTTCTTTCATGTCTTATAAATCAGCTAGTTTTTATTTTTATTTTATTTTATTAGCAAATGTACAAAAAGAAATTATTTTCGTCGTCCGAAATTTAGCCGAAGGAGACAAGTACGCGAAGCAAATCAGAGCATGGGTGCGACTCTGGGATGAACCTTATTATGTGACTTGCCTAAGTCCAGTTTGGCCGTCTCTTGTATATTGGCCTAATTGGACTTAAGGGTTAGTCTAAGTCATATCAATTCATATGGATCCTGGGCTTCATATGTGCCACTGGGCTAACTTTAGTATTACCGTTACGCTTGAGAATTACAGATGTGACTGGTGGTTTTTCACAAGAAGATCCTTTAACTAGAGGGAAGGTGGATCATTCTCAAGTATCATAAAGTCACCTCTAAACGTAACGTAGTGGGAAACGTTTTGTTGTAGAGCAAATAGGAAAGTATTCAAAGGCAAAATTAAATTTTGTCAAAAAATCCCTTTAAAGAGTCTGCGAGAGTTAAGATATCAGGTTCAGAGCTGATAATTTTGTTACTGACAAAAGCGCCTTTGTCTTCAACAGAACAATCTTACCTTTGAAAAAGTGCCAACATAACAGTGTTATACCAAAAATAATATATAAAAATATTGTTCTTTGGAAAACCAAACTGTTTTTGTTACTTATTTCATTGTTTTGATAGTTGAATTCGTATATTATAGTTGTTTGCTTAGATCACTAAAAGAACTTTATAGTTTGTGAAATGGTCGTTGTTTTTTTTAAATGCGGAGAAAAGAAGGAACTTTTGTTCCATTTTTTTCCCGACGTTGTGTCGATTATTTTTCGACTTCCTCAGGGGTGTTGTTTACTAGGTAATTATACTAAAATGACAGTTTTGAGTATTTTCTAATATTTTTGCAAGTTTTTCACTTACTTTTGAATTTTTGATAATTTAGTTCTGTTGAAAATAGTTGACGTCGCAGCAATAAATAAACATAAATTTTAAATTAAAAAGTGCAGTACCGAATAAGCTAACGTGAAAAATAAATTAAGAAAAAATAAATTATAAAACATTACTGCGAACAGAAATATCACAGTCTATTGCACACCTTAAACTATTTCCTAAGACTGTAACTTGTATTTGTATTATCTCTGTCCTTTTTTGTGTTCATCGTTCTATGTGGTTTTTTCTGTATACGTAGGCTCTCCTGTGTATAGCTGAATTAATAAACAACACACCTGAAGAAGTCGACAAATAATCGATAAAACGTCGGGAAAAAAATTAATAAAAGTTCTTTCTTTTTTTCGCATTTAAAAAAACAACGACCTGAAAGCCCATTTCAAGCACTATTCGTATATGATTAACTCTCCCGAAGAGTGTGTTCAAGTCTCCCAGCAGCACGCGAGACTTATTTCATAAAAAATCTTATTTCACAAAACTTGCTCTGGGTAGAAAACCTTTCAATTATTTTTATTTATGAAAAGTCAATACAAAACAACATGAATGTAGCTCTATAACGATGCACATAGCATGTAGGTGAGACTAACAGAAAAGATTTTATCCACGATTAAACAAAAATTAGCTCAAGTCTCCCGCTTTCCCCAGATGCACAGTCAAAAGTAGCAAAATTTGTTAAAGATGGACAGTGGAATTTCCAAAAAGTATCCTTGTCTTAGATGAAAATTTAACCTTATTAGCTTAATGTTAATCCACAAGATCTCTGAAAGGTATGACGTCAGATAAACAAAAGTACCTACTGCCAAACAAGGCTTCCTTTTGTAAGGAGGAACTTTTAATATCCAATCCATACCATAGCAATGCCACTTGAAATATCGACAGTTATCCAAGTATGTAGGGGCAGATATGTCACATATGTCACAAGCTTGTGACATATCCGCAGATATGTCACAAGCTTGTGAGTCAAAACTTCGTATCTGACCCGAACTTTTTTACTTGTTTTACTGTCCTTATCCAGTTTAAATCCGGATTTATAAAATAAACTTAAAAACTGTTTTAATGATCATAGTTTCATCCATTATTACAATGTTTACAAAATTGTAAATTGTTGTTATTTTTTTATTTTTCAATATTCAATATAAATATAAATTTGTAAAGACATCGTAGGCTGGTCCCCAAGCAACGATACGTCCGGTTAGCTTTTTAGTTGATGAATAGAGAGATTAGTCCCCGAACAAAATTTCAACTGAGAGCCGAATTCTTTGCAAGTGCTGTTATTTCGGATAAGTCACCAATATTTTTCTTGTTAAAGAATAATATTAGCAGTGGGTTTTAGAGTTTCAAACTTCTACAGTTTTATAATTTCTGTAATTTTTACGAAAAAAACCACAACAATTTTCTGACGCTAAAAGACGTAAAACTAAGATTTATTGTGGTTGCATATCAATTATTAACTTTTTTTTTAATTCTCAAATAAATGTTCCCTTCATGAAGTTAATCGAGTAATAAATCTCTTCCACGCATGAAATCTAAAATCAAACCGAAACCTACAGAATTCTTTGTGTTCCTTTCGTTCTCTATCGAAACAAATAAAAAAAACTTTTAATTGACAGATTGGTATCATGTCCCTCCAAACATGCAGTTTTAAAATTAAAACAAATGAAGCCAGTACATAATGTCAATTCAGTGTCAGATTTTAAGTGTCAATTTTGAGTTAATCGCTTCAAGTAAATATTGAGTTCCTAGATTGAAACTAGGAACTTGAGAAAAAAGAAGTGTTCCTAGATTACAAAATTGTCAACTCCGTTTTTGGTGTCCATTTGGTCTCAAAACTCTGAATCCATTTGACACCATTTTTCGGTTGGTTTCATTAATTGACTCAATTCTGACACTGTTTTTATATTATGCCCAGGGTATATTAAATTTGTCGTATAGTTTGTAAAGCAGTCAAATGATCATCTTAGACCCCTAAGACCATTTAGAGATATGAATGGGTCCGACAGGAGAATCGATTAAGCCATTTCCGTCCGTTCGTAGGTAAAGAACTTTTAGGCTTTAAATTCTAAGCTAGAGAGCTGAAAGTTGGTGGGGGCTGGAAGTCCAGTCCTTCAGTCAAGTTTGAAAATTAGCTGAATTAGCAGACACGCCCACTACAGGCCACCATCTCTTATTACAAAAAATCCTTTTCTCGAATTTTAGCTATGTCACAATAATGATGCTAACGCACTCATTTTTGGCATGTTACATTTCCTTGTAATTGTCTTTGAGGTAGCAGAAAAAGTTTGGCCTTTTCATTGACCACGCCCACTTTTTTAAGGGCTTTTAGCTTAAAATGACTGTTTTTCAATAAATATATATAAAATTTGACTAAAAATTATACGACAAAAGTTGTAGATATTTGCCTTTTCTAACCTTTTTGTAAAAATACAATATAAATATAAAAATGTATGCAACCTGTATGCAATCCCGCCCACTTTTTGGAGGCGTAGCAGTTTTTTTTTTTGGTATTTTGCAATCCGTCACAGGCGGACTGAAGTTTTAACATACTCACTGTTGCACTTTCCCACCTGTTTCGTGTAGGTTTGGTTTTGAAATTTTAGCTCTGTTTTGATTTGTTTTGTTAAATCCTCGCTTTGATGCTTTTTGGTAGGCTATTCTCAAATTTGCAAGCACCACTGCACATATAAAACATTCTCGATTCTGTGGTGCATTCGTAAAATACTCCACTTTATTTCAAATCGCAAGAGCCACAGAACTCAAACAAACACTTAATTAAACTCTAGCAGACTAGAGTTAGGAACAAGTCAAATCGGTTTCAGATAAATGTACTCGGAACTTTATCTTAAGAGAGGAGGTGTCTAGATACACGATGAGTATTCCTGGTTGCGTATGTGTGTGGGCATGTTGAACGTGATAAAAAAAATGCCAGTTTGTGGGGAGAGTTATTCGAGTTAGAAACAGGTCAAAAAGGGTTTTAAAAAAATTGACTCGGAAATTTGCCAAGAGAGCTATGTATAAACTGATTTGTTGTGTTGCGTAAGGGAATGCGCAGAATGGTTGAATTTGCTGTTGATGTTGATGTGATTGGACCTGTCAAAAAAGATAAATGAACGGAGATGTGCAGAATAGTGGAAGTAAATGTTGATACTGCTGGTTGATGTTGTTGGTCCACTACCGACTTTGTCGACTGAACTCACATCAGCATGTTTAACGTTTTGTTCGTCTATTTTTTTTTTTTTTGGGTTATTTCGTGTAAACAAAAATTTAGCGACAATAATTATAAATAAGTTTAATTATTTCTGAATCTGATAAATTATTATCCAAGTTGCACGGGGCAAAAAAAAAGCTCACGTTTGCAATGTGGTTTAGATCTGGCGACCATATTTTGCCATTTTACAAAACAGGATGTCATTAAAAAACGCAAAAAAATTAAATCATACGCCGAGTTCTCCTTCTCCTTTTTCTAAATTTTGAACTTCCTACGTTAATATTATGTTTTATATGCTATGGAAACACCCTTTTATAGATGTGTGATTATTGCGTAAAATTCATAATCTTGGCTTTAGACAACAGCTTCAGTCGAGAAAAGTTAGTGTATGGTCCAGTGACACAAGCGACTCGCGGTTGAGCAATTTCCATCTTTTCATTAAACTAAATCCTGGTTTCGCAATGTGGAGACACTTGACGGTCCTTTGGTAGCTTCTAGAACATGAATTAAGCCAGTGCTTTCCGCTCTGTGCAAGTTCTTTCATTGTTCAGGAGTGGATCAATATTCTACTTTTTAGTATAGGAACATTAGTGGGGAAAGTATCATTATTTTATCTACCTTTTCGGGTATTATTTTAAAATTATCTAAAAAAAATATATACAACAAAAGCATTCTCGAATGATGACTTGAAAAAAAAAAGCTTCTGTCCCTAGGCGAGCCTTTCCTCAATTTATTTTTGCGTCACTCAGCATTTATTGACAAGTTAAATACAGAACTGGCAGTGACTAATGTTATTTTCAAACTCATTTGGCATGTCTTGCGTTAAAATTGATTTTCGCTAAAACCTATATCATTAAGAGTAGATAATGATGTTTGGTTTTCGGCTTTTTCAACATTATAATTACATTGTGTACTTGAAGTTCACGGTCAAATTTCTGTCTAAGCTATTGAACAAGTGGGTAAAAACAAGCGCACGAAAATTGATTTAGCAAACTCTTCGCCTTAAGTGACTTAATGCTAAACTTACAAAACGAAGATAAACAGCAAAATGCCTTTTGAAGGTGAGCAGTGTCTTCAAAAATCTGTTGTCAAATCACGGAAACCGCAAGGTAAAAAACTACGAATTTGTTTTGTCGGTGTTTTGGTTAATTACTTTGAATTGCGCGCTTAAGTCGGTGAGCTCTCGACTAATTTTTTCAAATTACGCGATTGACGTCAGTGGAGTGAGTCAGAATGTGTCAATATGAAGGTTTTCGACACCCGTACTAACATGCTAATGAGGTTGACCTCTCAAAGCGCACGGACGGATACAAAAAAAAAAATTCTAAGTCTCACAAATTTGAGACTTTAAAATCCTTGCCCGATATTCGTTTGAAATACAAAAACCTGACTTTATGGCCATGTTTATCATAAATTGCTCCTAAGATCATAAATTAAGTTAAAGCCCAATTTAAATGCAATTTCGACGAAAGTGTTCCCATTAACTTCGCGTCAACTTTCGTCACACCAAAAGCTTTTCATTAACTGAATTTCATCGGTGGATAAAAAGAAATTGGCAGCAAATTTGCAAGAGCCAAACTCGGTTAACCACTTTAATCGCCATCACTAAACTGCTGTAGCCAATTGGTCAATTTATTTAAAGCGAATTTAAGCGGCAATTATCAGAACCATCGCATGGTTTATTTACGGGATTGGGCTTACATAAGCTTACTGGTGCGGTTAAGCTGCTACACAGATTCCGTGTCACCTGTCTGCGCAAAAGTTGCATAATAATTTTTTGTTTTTTAATAAAAACAGATAAGTAGGTGTACCTTACAATGCAGTGGTGTAAGTAATTACTATCTTAAATTTTTTATAGCATTTTAATTTATTTTTACTCATTTTTCTTTGCACTTTCTGTTCGTTTTATACTGCAGACAGACACCTCTTCTCGTTCGCTTCTTTTTTTTCTGTCATATGAAAACACACTCGAATAACAAACAAGGTAGTAAATCTTCGGTAATTGTGTTAAGTATCTGGACGGAGCACATACCTTCCTATGTGGCGTATACCTGTCGAGTGTGAATTGCAACTGTTGTGACACTAGGTGGTGGTGAAAAATTCTTACAAAAGGAACACAATAAACTGAAAACCAGGCCAAAATTTGCACAGATTGCAATTTTCAGTAGGTTTTCTCCTCACACCGACATTCTTTCCTTTCGACTTGTTCCGTCGATTTTCAAAAATACCAATCTTTACACTGGCAGAGCGCTAAGTCGAGGCGGTTTTAATTAGCCCCGCACAATCATCATCAGTCTGTGAGCCTAGCCAATTTATTAAATTTATTACAGTCATGTTTTCTTATTTTACACAAACACACTTGACATTATAAAGTAAAAGTCTTATAGCCGCGAGTAAAAGTTGCAAAGAAATTACAATTGTTGCAAAGTATATCACTATATGGGCAGTCTTCCTTTTCACATAGCGATACAAAACTTATAGATACGAAGCAAAAAAATTAACGGAAGCAAACATAAACTTTCTGTCGGAGGGGACAATAATTCATGGGAACCTGCGAAGAAGACTCAATGGTTAATCTGTTAGTTTTTTTTTTCATATTTTTCGCGATGTGAAAAATCTAGTTTTACGAACATTAAATGAGGGAAATTTTTACAATTCCATTAAATATAATATACAATGGTTTAATTAGATCCATATTTTTCTTTGTTGGGTTTTAGGCTCGAAATTAAGCGCCTAGTGAAGAAAATGACTGGGCTTTCATATAACTTAGTTACTGGTCATATTTCTTGTTAACTTTTTATCTTGTTGTGATAAAAGACATGTTTCCTGTTATCAAAACAATCAATTGATAAAAGAGAAACAGGTCTTAAACAAGGGAAGTAGATGACAATTAACTGTTAGTGTGGCTGACATCTTTTTGCCATAAAATTTTGTTGACTTTTTGAGAAAACAACTTAGTAGGTCATACAAGCGATGTTTTACAAGCCAATATTTATCAATTAATAACTGATTTCGTTTTTATTGATTTTGGTCTATCATAAGGTAAAAAACAATGTATGGAAGCAATATATCAACCCATATCTACCTACATTGTTTTGAGTCTAGGTAGGTTCAAGTCTATTGTTTTGACACTAGAGTTGAAAATTAAACTTAATTATGTTATAAATTTATGCCTATTGAAACAAAAAGGGTTGTTTGCATTAGTGCCACTCGGTGGCCAGATTGGCCCATTATGATTACTCTTGTAAGGTAGACAAACATGGTTGGACATATTTTTTTCTAACTGAATCAGCCTGATCTTTTAATAAATCTTTTTAGGTCTAGTAGTGATATTCCTGCCAGATCGTCCAGGCTATCAAAGAACCTGACTCCTATAAAAATTAGTCTCTGTTCTTGGAGAGCTGGACAGTGGCAAAGAAAGTGTTCTATAGACTCTATTTCTTCTTAATCCCCACAGCTTCTGCAAAAGTCGTTCGCAAAGATTCCAATTCATGTAGCCATGACACCAATGGTGCAGTGTCCCGTGAGACTACACCAACGAGTGTTCTTATGAAATTTCTACTGAGAGTTAGAAGGGTCGTTGTTCTTTTTAGGTCGAGTACTGGCCATAAGCAGTGAGTTATGAAACAATCTTTAGACAGTTGCTAACGTTCACCCGCTAGTTTGATCATGTATTAATCTATAAAACTTTTGGCTGTGTTGAAAGGGAGATTAACCCGTCGGTCAGCCATAGTTATGTCCATATAAGAACCTTTACTGGCCAGTTCGTTCGCCATTTCATTTCCGGCCACGCCAACGTGCCCCAAGAACCCAGCAGAGTAGAATTGTATGGAGGCTAATTTCCTTTAATACATACAAGGGGACCTACAATTTTTTGCCGAATCCGAACGGCACTTTGAGAAGTTTTTCAAGACAATTAATACTCTCGGAGGGCTTGTCAAACCCTCGCGGAGGTGGGGACCGTGAAAAAGAACAAGTCTTTTATTTTTTTAGGTGACGATGGCAGGATGTAAAGAAATTGTATGTAAAGAAATCAACACACCATCATACATTGTTGAGAAGTTGGCCCTGGTTCACCTCGAGCTGTTGCGCCACTCTATTTATTTTTTTTTTTATTTATAATTTCCTTTAATGCCATGAGGCAGTCCTTGACACACTTAGAGCATATGAGGTTGGAGTCCAGGTCCTTAAGTGCTGCTTGACTATCAAAACATATGGTGATTTCCGTTGCTGGAAGATCCATGGTTGGCTGCCTTTGTAGTCAGCGTTGAGAATTGTTTTGTTTCCAAAACGTTTCTCATATACCTTGACAACTTTGGCGTGCTTTTTGATAAGGTGCATATCGCTATCCGTCAGCGTAGCTGGATCTCTTTCCCTTATTCTTGCCAAGAATTTGCCAGAGCTCTTATAGCCTGATCTAGCTTTTTGCCCGGCTGTTTTCTTTTTGGACTTAGGGACCAGCGTGTCCTCCAGAAGTCTTTCCTTTGTCTTGGATTCTATTGTCGAGACGTTACTGGACCGTGAGGAAATGGCTTTCGAAAGGGGACTCTCCGACTGAGCGGTGACTTCTGTCGCTTCGCTGGTTGCGCTTTGTCTAGTAGGCTTTTTCTCGTCTGTTCTATCATCAGGTAGCTCTCTGCTTTCTAACCCCTAACTATCAGTGTGATCTTCCATGAGGGTCTTCCAGAATCCGTGATCCTGCCGCTTCCGAAGAAACGCGTGAATTTGCACTAGTGTGCGTTCCACCTAGAGTTATGTTACCATCTTGTTGTCCTTCCATGTTGGTCTTGGGCTTTCGCATTAGTTACTTCTGCTACGTTTTAGGATGCATTTCCCGGCTGCTACCGCGCGGAGGTATAACTAACACTTGAGAGTGGCCAAATGAGAATCGCCATACCCAGAAGGTTTTCAGCTCCTCCGACCACTCCCCAGCACCCTTTCGTTGTATTGGGAGTATTGGGCGTAGCCCAAAGTCTTGTATGAACGGAATGTGGAACTATGTACTTTCTACATAATAAACCAGTGAGTAAGTGCTGCAGTGTGTAGGCAGAAGTTAGAGTCGGTAAAACGGACCGTTGAATACCCCATCCTATCCCACATTGTAAAATGCTGATGGCAAAGTTATTTTTTGACATTTTATAAGCAAACTTCGAAAAGGGGCGTGGTTCACCCGCCCCTAATTACAAACTATTAATTATAAAATACTTCCACAGATATTTCCAAGTTACACTTAAATGTTCGTAAAAATTTTTGGTTCAAATTCAATATTTTTGAAAAATCGACCCCTAAAAGGGGGCGTGGCCTAAAGCTTTATACGAACGAAATCTGGACTGAGGTTTCGTTTACCTAACCTGTTACTTTTTTGTTTCATGCTTTCCAAAATTAGGCTCAAGGCCAGTCGAAATTAAGTTTTTCTGGAAAATTTTAGGTTTTTCTTTAATTCTGCCTCCAAATGTGGGCGTGGCCCAAAGCCTTGCATTAACAAAATGTGGAACTAAACGTTTTCTACATTAAATATTAAGTACATTTTTTTCAATTTTGAGCAAAAATATTGAGTAAACTGCATCTGAAAATTTACCCCTAAAATAGATGCCACGCCCACTAGAGGAGGTTTACCTAAGGTTTACTAAGTTTGTCTTTTTTGTGTCTTACATTCATTAGGAGATGCTAAATGTTAAATCTCAGCCCTTTAGAACGTCTCATAGTTTTGATAACTCTGGAGGTAGTTGCACATTTAGACCGATTGTGGGCGTGTCTTTTGGCGGATTTTAAAAATTTTTACACTTGTACTGCTTCGCATAACGTGGACCTTACATACGAAGTTGTAGCACCCTAGCTCAAAATTTAAGGCCTAAAAACATGTGAAATGCAGACGGACGGACATGGCTCATTCGATTCAGAATTCGGTTTCGATCATATGCCCTTAAGGTCTTGGGGGTCTACCATTATTATTTCACCGTGTTACAAACTATGTGACAAACTTAATATACCTCCTATCCTATGGGATGGGGTATAAAAACGACGGATGACCGAAGCAACGTTGTGGTAGTTCCCGTAGACTTAAGTTATGCTCTCCGACCCTCTGGAACATTGAAAATACCGTTCTTGCTTTCCTGAGGTGGCCGAGGTGATAGGGTCTGAAAATTGGGGTCAACTTTTGGCCTTGATAAGTCTAGCATTAAAGATGTTAAGTGATTATTTCTTTGATGGCCAATAAGGTCACGAAGATCATTCCCGACCTTTCTTGGGAGTAGACTACAGAAAGTCAGTATCACCCCTCCGCAGACCAAAATGAGTTGCAATAGCCTTAAGCCCAATGTGTCCGTTGCGTCCGTCACATCAAAGTTCGCAACTAATAACTTGTGAAATATACACTTTGGGAAATATTCGAAACCTTTCTTCGAAGTGAGCGTCATTGCAGCCAAAACAGTGCATTTTTGAAGCCGAGGCATACACAGAGAGTGACAGTTTGGTGCTGATTGTGGAGTGGTGGGATTATTGGACAATCTTTATTTGAAAAGGAGATTGAAAACAACGTTTCGATCAACAATGAACATGTTAACCAACTGTTATAAAATTTGGATGGGAATTGATTGAAGGCATTGATTTTGGCTTGATTCATAGTTTGTAAGTAACAAAGAGCAATAATCTCCTTAGACCCCTAACAATAGGGGCATATAATCGAGACTGAATGAGCCATGCTCTTCCAACTTGAAACTTCGAAATCCGCCCACTGACTCGCCCATTTTACTTACAAGCAAAGATAGCCTTTTATTTGTTACAAAAGCTTCAAAGGCCACACCCACAATATTTATTGACTCATAAGATGGATGTTGTGTTAAAACGGGAGCGGGTCATAGTTCTGCTCAGAAAATTCAGCTTCTTCTAAAAAAAAAAAATTCCTTTAAAAAATTCTGCATTCCAAAGTTCTGGCTTAGGTAATTAAATTCTGCTTATTCTGCTTTTCTGGGCAAACTGTTCACTTTTTGGAAGTAAAACAAAGATAAAAAAGATGAAAAGTGCGTATGTAAATACTTCAGTCCGCCTGCGACGAGATTGCAGTTTCCTACCCTACCAAAAAAGGAAACTGCCATGCCTCCAAAAAGTGGGCGGGATATAAAAATATAACTGTTAAATGCTTTATGCAAGGTGTTTGCATACATTTCGGACTAAAACTCTGCCTTTTTAACTAAATTTTTTAAAGCCACGCCGACAAAAGTGAGCGGAGGCATATACTGTTTATACAAAAAAAGTTAGAAAAAGCTCTACAACTTTTGTAATGGAATTTTTTAGTCAAATTTTATATATATTTTATTGAAAAACAATCATTTTAAGTTAAGATCCCTTAAAAATTAGAGGTAGCCAATGTAAAGGCCAAACCTTTTCTGCAACCTTAAAGAAAATTATAATGTAATATCACCATAGAATTCATAAAACAATATTTTTAAAAATTAGAGATGCTTACAAGTACAGGCATGTAATGGGCGTGTCTGTGGGCGGATGCAGCTAATTTGCATACTTGATCTGAAGGACTAGAATTCCAGCCAAATCACAAACTTTCAGCTCTCTAGCTTCAAATTTAAGGAAGGACAGTTGGACGGTGGGACATGGCTTAATCGATTCTCGATTCTTACGATTCGATTCTGTCGGTCCCATTCATATCTCTAAAAGGTCTAAGGGGTCTACGGTGATTAATTAACTTGCGTTACAAGCTTTACATCAAACATAATATACCCTGGGTAGGGTATTCAAAATCCACTTACATTGTCTTGGCACCTTCAGCGCAAATTGGAAATTAACATGTGATAGCTCAAAATATAAAGTCTAAGAAATGCAACAGACTGACCGTTCAGCTCGCGAGTCACCAATCGGCCTTAAATATAATGCTTTTAAGGTCTTGATGATCTAATGTTACTATATCGTCTAATTGCAAATTATGTAAGAAATTCCTCCTTTGGAATAGAATTACTCCTTAATGCTAATTGCTTAAATATATCAAAGTTTATTGTGCCTTAAGACTGTCTTATTTACAACAATTCAATTTTCAACGGACTTGAACAACCACCCATTGCCTTAAGTTTTGACCCGGTCGAATACTGTTTTTTTTTTTTTCAATTTAAAATACTCGTAAGCCGAAGCTTCAAAATAAACCAGTCAACACACATCAGTGTTGTATTATAAGAATCCACTGACCTTTGTAAAGAAAACATAACTTTGGCTCTTGCTCAAGTTAGGATTTAATCCCAATTCCGTAATTGGAAAATCAATACTTTACATCCGACTTAAATAGTTGAGGCACCTTTTGGGGTTTTTCTCAAATCTTGAGTTGCATGCAACTCGACACTTAAGCGGATATTAGGTACACACATACTCTTGAAGTTTACTTTGGTCGATGTAAGAAACTCTCGTCTTACAAAGTGTGGCTACCTCATTTAAATACTCTTGGGAATAGCCATTGCAAAAGGCTCATGCAGCAATGCCTTTCCCTATGATGTGCAATAAATTTTAAACTTTTTGTTACAACAAGTGGATGCATGGCAAACATAAAACCTCGTGGGCCACCTTAAAGACTACACGTAGGTAAACCTTAGTCAAACGGTTTCTGATGACCGTTTCATTAGGCAGCATTAAGGAAGCAAATAAATGCAGCAGCTCTTAAGAAGTCAGGCACTTAAGATGATCGCACTTACGGTTGCTTATTGCATCAGCGTGGCCCTAATACCTACGTAAGTGTCTGAGATGGACACTGGTTTTCCCCGGGACCAATATTTGCGGCACACCGTTAGAACGGCAGCATGTTCCCACAGAACGACGACGGCAACAAAAACTAATATAAAATATCTTTGGCACACCTGTGTTGACACTTTTTGCAAATAGACTGCAACAAATAAGCCGTCTTTTATTATACAATCCATTGTCTGTCCTGGACCAGTCTAACCCAATGTTTATTTAAGCCATGCGGGGTGAATAGTTAAGCTAATCTCCGCAGGTGAAATCCACTGCACTTACTTTTGATTAAAACATTTTTAACTTATCTAATCTGAAAATGGAAAAAAATTGTGTATTAAATTGGGTCGTAATTTGCAGGTTATACGGGGAGGGCTAGTCTGGCCATTTGCAATTATGTGAAACATATTATTAGCCTCGGGAAACTGTAATTGGTAAATTTATTATTTGTTTTGGCTCTTTGGAGCGCGCAATAACAATCTGATTATGGATCGATCAGTCCGCCAGAGTGGATGGGCTGTGTTGGGTAATTGTATGAAAACCTATTGAAAACGAGGTGATGGTTAATAAGTGTTGCTATTGGTTACCTCTTAAGGGCCGGGCAACTTAAACGAAATCAGGTGAATGGAAGGTAATTGAGAAAGATTATAATGTAGTGTCGTAAAATATTTTAATAAATTTTTCAAGTTTCAAAAAATACCAGATGGATTAAGAAATCGGAAAAGAGACATGTGAATGGTCGGCGAGAGACAGATCCGCTTCTTAAGTGCTACTCTTAAGCTCTTTCGACACTATAGATGCATTGGCGTAGCAAGTAGTTAGAGTCTATACTATGTGTGGGGACGCAATTACAACTTAAACCTTTCTCTATCGCAATTGAAGATAAAATTTTTAGCTAAAGTTTGAGCCACAAAGTGGCGACAAGTAACTCGGAGACCTTGGGAATTGTTAGAGTCAAGTAGGTTCCAATAACTTTACATATTTTCGAACTAAAACTTTTTTTAACATATTGTGCAAAGTTCCAGGTTGGTATAAGTGATCGGGTTTAAAAAAGCCTTTTTTGACAGACTTTAAGATTCTAAATTCATACTGTTGGATGAGGCGATTGGTTGATCCATACAGCTTCCTCAATTAAATCTTTACCTGATTGGCGCTTAAAATACTGTCGTGGATAAAATGGGAGCTCATCAGAGCATTGTCATAAGTCAGACGTCGATCCCTTCGCTTCAATTCTCATACAGAACGAAGTGGAATCAACTACGTTTCGAAGTTAAACCAAGTGCGTTTCAACGTTGAATCAACGTTGATGCAACTTTAAATTATCAATAAAAATGCTTCAATGTAAAATTAACTATGTTCAACGTTGAATCTAACACGTCGAAACAACTTCGAAATGTACGAACGTTGTTGCTTTAACGTTAAAATAAGCGTGATCACCTTTGAAACTAGTAAGACTTTGTTCGCAACCATGAAGCATAGTAAAATCCACTACGTTTCGGAGTAAAATCAACAGTGATCTAGCTAAGTTTTTTCAACGTTAAATCAACGTTTATGTAGTAAATTTTACGTTGCGTTTTTTCCCTCAGTGTACAGCTAAGAGCGGATACAATGCATTTTTTATAGTTCTTACATCATAAAATATATCCTTTATTCCATCATGGGGACAGCAGTTGCATTTGTAAGGTTGGAGACTGCAGCATAGACTTCACGAACTAGCTTGGTAAGACCCCTATAGTTAAACTTGTAAGGGTCCCAGGTCATACCGCCAGCTTGAGAAGATAAGATTGCTAGGGAAGGTTCAGAAGAAGTTTGCTCAAGATCTGTAACTCGCGTTAGGTCTGCCGGCATCTAAGTCATGTCTTGGCTTTCTTATTATAATTATTAAAACTTCTGTGGCGTGACTGCGATGCAAACAGACAAAACACCTGCACTTGGGACAAAAAGTTCATGACTTTCGCTCTGTAATAAACTTCATCAGACTGATCGAAGATATTCTTCGTTCTAACAAGCTTTGCTGGAAACCCTAGGGTGAGCTAAAACACCCCGAGTTCTGTTAGGAAAAAGTATGAGGAGACAAAGGGGCACTTCCTTAAATAATAATTTTTTTATCGAATGTCAGTTTGCGTGGCATCTGTAAGCAATAACTCATCATCATTTTCGGTGACCGCTTACCCTAAGAAGAGTGGCGGAGCGAGGGCAGTTTAATGGTCCTTCCATCATCCCGATTCTTCGCCACTAACTCAAGAGACACAGGCGGATCCCTAGACGGGTCTCAAAGATGTTCTTTACCTGATCCCACCACCTGTTTCTTAGCCTACCAGGCGGGCGACGCTCTCGTATCTCGGTTAACGTAACCTTTCTAGGAAGTCTGTGGGGGGCATGCGAACAACGTGTCCAAACCATCGAAGAATTGATCGTTTCACTCGGAGAAGTAGCTGCTCAACATTCAGATTCCTACGAATACTGACGTTTCTTACTTTATCCCTTAGAGTTACACCTGCTACGCACCTCAGAAATCTCGTTTCGTCAGCTCGTAACCGCGATCTAATTCTTTCGGTCATTACCCACCCAAATTTCATAACCATAGATGAGGGTTGGAACGAACACTGAATTAAACAGTGATAACTACAGGCTCAGTTCACTTGTTGGTAATTTTTTCTGCGAAACATGCTGTGTGTCATGCTACGCCGTTTTATCCAATTAAAGCTAAAAGGAATAAGGTATCATTGAGTCATGATGTAAACTCCACCGTGTCGTTTTGTAACGTTGCAACAAGAGAATACTCACACAAAGATTAAATAACATGGCGGGGCAACATTTTGCTGACCCTATTTCTAATTTATTTTTAAACACTGGAACGCCATATGAGGGGCTTACATGCCTTAGGTGGTATAGCTTGAAGTAAACTAAGGCCTCTACCAACAAACCTCTCCATCTCCATTCTGGTCTATCTGAAAAGCGACCTTCAAATTTGTGTGGAAGACTTCTGCAGACCCCTTTACACTTGCTTTACCTATACCTGAGAACAGCTTTTTTTTTTACTCTGGCGTCCCACCAGGTTGGACCCACAGATTTTCCAGGCCGGAGCAATTGTGTGTATCCGTTATAGATAACCCAGCCGCTGCAGTTTTTGGATTTAAACTATTCTTGCTTATTCGTCCACAAATGCACAGGTAACCAAAAATAATTAGAACTTTCCTCTCCAAGCAGCATCCGCAGAGTTACCTGGTCCATCTTCCCAGGTCAAGTTTGCATCGTTGAGTATAACACTGGTATAGTGAGGGGCTTCTGACGATAGATACTTATGTTGCTAAAGAGAGGCTTTGCTATTCCTCTTACCTTCTTAGGCCTAATAAGCAGCTTTTATCTGGCATTATTCTTCGCTTGATCCTAACACTGCACTGGCATGTTGTTGTTTATTTTATAGGGGGGCCCATGGCAAACAAAGCCCCAATTTATCTTAAGGTTGCAGGTCTATGGCGATGTTTTGTCCAAGGCATGTCGATGTCGGTTGTCTATCCCCGATGGCGGCCTTGCCCTCATTTGGTTGTTGAGATCATATTCACAAACATTCATATACGTTTTCAACCTCTTCTACGTACTCTTTAAAAGGAGCCCATTCTGCAAAACTAAACCAGAGAATTTTTAGAGTGTTGAGTTTTTCGATACTTTGACTCTCATTATGATTCTTCAATAATTTTACTCGTTGAGAGCAACAT
Organism: Neoascia interrupta; assembly: GCA_947623515.1. Classification (NCBI taxonomy): domain Eukaryota; kingdom Metazoa; phylum Arthropoda; class Insecta; order Diptera; family Syrphidae; genus Neoascia; species Neoascia interrupta. The sequence goes on along the minus strand of OX392463.1, from coordinate 214,792,431 downwards.
GAGAGTTGAGCTCACATCCCAAGAATCAAATATGCTCTCATAATGGGAGGTTACGTCTTTTTTACTCTAAAAGCCTTTAACCCTTCTAATGGGAGTACTATGAGAGTAAAATTCAATTTGATAAAAAAAAATTATATTCTCAGAGTAGTCAAGAGTCTTACGCGAGTCTTATAAGAGATTTTTCTAGATTTGTAGAGCACATCTCTCGAGAATATATCTGTTGATCCCTTGACAAAGTCTAACTTCAGGCTCGATGAGACCCGAAGAACTCCACTTCCAACCCGTTGCAAATGGTAGACATTTTGGGAAGCTTTTTTAAAAGCACTTCAGCCCAGATGAATTAAGCTAGATCTTATCAGTTGGTAAAACATTCAGACTTCATTCCTGCTGTCAAGCGTGCTTCTCGCAATCCCTCACTTTTGTCATAAGAAGAAAGAATTCCAATCCCTGATCTGACTAAATTTTCGGTAAGCCATATTCGCCACTATTTAAAAGCAAAGCGCATCACTATCTCCTTTCCTTTTCTTTTTATTCATTAAACTGGCTTCGTACTGACTTAATAATCCTGCCAAATAATTGCTAATAAAATAGTTTAAGCAATTTCCAGAAACTTCCAGGCACATGTCAAACGTAAGCTAAAGTACCCATTTTACACCACAAGGGATTGCATATTGTATGCTTTTCGCTAATTTGAAAAGCGATCCACCGACTCTTTTGGCTTCAAAAAATTTCCATATCTAAACGAATTATTGCAATGATGTTACAATTTCACAAACTTGCACTGGCTTCCAATTGACGCCACAGAATCGACCGAGAAACAACTTTATTGCAAAGAGTGTGATGTGAGTAGGACAGAAGCATCATGCATGCAATCAGCAGCAGCTCATGTGTGTTTCATGAAACTCGATCTAGTGTCAAACAACTAAGTATGAAGCTACCGCAAGTTTCTCACCAAAAGAACGCCTCATTCCGTCAAGTCGAGGAACTGATCCATGAAAGCGAACCCTCAGTCGCTGCTGGGGCGATAGACCTGTAACCCAAAACACCTGCGCAACATACACTGTACACAAACAGCATATCAGTATTCCAGCGGAAAGGCCCTACACACCTTATGAACTTGCCCGGCATGTGCATGGTGTGAACGTCCGCGTGATTGAGCAGCCCCCTACCATTAAGGTGTTACACCCGCGGTTGGATGTAGCGTTAATTTATGAATGATTGGCGCGAAATTAAGTGCCGGTGTATCTCAGCGGCGACTGGAGGAGCTGTCACAATATATCTCCATAGGTTCCCTATCATTAGTTGCTACTGTTGGAGGAACTGAGTAGGTGCTTGGCAAGAAAAATGCGCAAACGATATGACACTCGGACTAATTGGAGCGCATCGGGTATACGGACAGTGTGGGTATACCCAACGACTCGCTACTTTTCCCAGTCAGCACAAACTTACCAGCATAGTCCGCATAGTCCTCGGATGCTTGAGGTGTTGAAATTTTTGGACCCCAAAACACAATCTCGGCGCTGGTAGTTTATGGCATGTGCGGCCTACACCGTATTTTACTCTGATGGCGATGTGGAATTTCGTTGTTTTTCTAGACTAATGGGCCCCGGCTATTGGTTTATGCAAATTGGTGCCCAATTGGGTCTCTCCACTTTGCACAACAATTGCAACTCAAGTGCTGGAATTCAAGTGGTTGGCCTGATACAAGATATCCGCACATGCCCCATGGAGTGTGTAGGATGGAACAGGTTCTCTTTGCGAAATTCCTCCAGCTCGCATGGTGGGTTTCAGGGCGACAAATGGTGGTGGTCTTATCTTTGAAGGCCTGCAAGTACCTATGCTGCGGCAGAAAATATTAGAGCGAGGAGAAGCAAAACCGATTGCGAAAGATTTGTGGAGTTTCGTAAGAACTATTCTATTGCAGCTGGGCAATGAACTGGAATATTCCGTGTTGGTGTTAAGTGCTGGAATGTATGCCTTGGCATAAATCTAAAAAGATAAAATTTGTGCAAAAGTGGAGCAAAATTATGAGCCAGGTGTTAAGAATTAATCTTTTTCAAACACAAAACTAGTCAATGGTCTCACTGCGGGTCAAGCTGTGTACACCCGGATGCTATATGCCTAAAGCGAAGCTGTCCCCATTCACATAACGTCAGAGATCCTCCATCATATGGTGCAGTGCAACCCATATATCGACCCCCTTAAGGACAACTCACATCAATTCAGTTGTCTCTATTTAACTATAACGGGGAAGACATTCTGACGCATCCATCGATCAACGATCGCAGCGTTTTCACTACTGTCTCTGTGCGCCAACAGCCCATTTGACGTAACCCAAGCTTTTCTGCACATAAAAACTTATCTCGCAACAAAGCCATTAACCATTGATGGTTCTCTATGCACCATCTCATCTTCTATCTGCTGCAGCCTCTTTGTGGTATTGGCGCAGTTGTGGTCCGACTTTTGCTTCATCCAGGAACCACACCACACCGCAGACTCTTTGGGCTCACGTTGCAGACGTTTGTTGGTGACATTTCTTTTCCGCTTTCTCCCGAATCGAATATGCGTGCACTGAATACACCCTTCCCTGACGTGTACCCACTTCACATAAAGTTTATTCTTCTATTTGCGAAAGATATGACGCATTTCCTGGATTTTACATCGAGTGTGACGAAGACGTAGACTTGCAGCACTTACTATAGCCAAGGCTTTTCCTTTCGATGCAGTCGTTGCTCAAGTCAGTCAAAGTGGAAAAGTGTAGGCTTTCGTATTGGCACGCAATTTGTCCGTTAGGTGCCGAGTGTCACTTGGCTGGCTCTATAAGAACCTGATCGCCAAACCCCTGCGCAAACAGGGTGATCATAACTTTTAATTACCTCGTCGCATGAACACTCTAGACGGCTCTTGACTGTACCGAGGTGTACACAGGTGGCTGCACTACATAAATTGAGTGGCTATGTAGGTGTTGCGATATAACTTGGGGGACTGTGGCAACTCAGTGTCACTGACATGGTTCGAATTTCCGATCATGATGTACTGATCAAGGGAGGCTGGAATTCGATACAGCAAGACCGACGCTGCATAATCCCTTGGCCAGATTTGCGACGAAGAAAAAAATATTCACATGAGAAGTTGCATAGTTTGCTGCGTATGTTTACATTTTTTACATAATATTTAGTAAGCGTGAGAGACACGCTATTTCTTTAAAATTAAGGAGTCAATGGAACGTAGACTTTTTCATTGAATCACAGCGGATTTACTGGCTAGTGAATTTGTAAAAAGCTGCTTTGTTGTTGTTGATGCACCTGGTCGCAATGCACATTTATGTTTTTTAGTAATATGCAAATTTGTTTGCCTTAATCGTCCTTAAGAAAATCAATTAGGTACTTAGTCGGATGTAAACATGCATACTCGGAATTGAAGGGACATGCAACCGCTGATCCCTTTTGAATAAACCAGGACCCGCTAAAAAGTTTAGTTATGATGACCATAATTTTAAAAAAGAAATAAGGTGTGTTTGGTTTTAAGATGCTAAATGACTCATGACCCCCAGGAGATGGAGTGGTCCGCTTCACATTCGTGGTATGCTTTAAAAGAAATTTATTTAACAGATTGTAGTTCGCCTAAAGTGGCCTATACACTTGTGTCGCAGGACCCTTATGTTCGGCAATGTGTATGCACAGATTCCAAAGTGTCAGCTTAATCAAACTATATATTGCGACTTTTAGTGTCGGTGTCACGAAATGGATACTGTCTCTGGCTGTGTTTTTTCGAACACCTGCATAGAAAACAAAAGTATGCCTGTCTTAAGTAAATTGAAATAAGAAGAACCTCGGCCCTAAAATACCTAACAGAAAGGAGAAGTAAAAAAAAAAACCTTTACCATTAGGGAATAACCAAGGATATGAGGCCATACAATAAGTGACGAACGATAAGAAGCTAATAAACATAAAAAAGAATCAATTGCTATTCATGGTGCAATTGATTCCTGCAAAACACCAGAGCCACCAGTAAGTATTACTTAGGTACTTACTTCGCCTAGCTTAACTTTATCAGTAAAGAGCTTCAGACGTATGATCGTCAGAATACACTGAAGTTTTTTCCTCACCCTCAGTATCGCCACTGTATAATGGTTTCCCAAAGAACTCGAATGTGCCAGAATGTTCTAGAACAAAATGGACTGAACACCCTTCTTGCGGCCGTTGATTCGAGCAAATGCCAACTCTCTCGGAGATGTCGCTAGGAGTTTGCTCGTAATGATTTGAATTTTGAATACTTGCTCTCTTAGGGGAAACCGTAGGGAGAGTTGTCTTTTAATTATAGGTAAGCATCATTATACGATACTCAAAAGAGCTCGAAGATGTTCACCTGGCGTCGTTCGAAATAATCATATTTTCAGCAATTATAAATAATGTTTGTTGAAATTTAAATTGTTGTAATTTTCGTTTAAAATTTTAATTAGTACAGCTCCTGAATATAAGCAAAGAAACGCTTGGTTAGCTTTTTAATTAAGAGCATTATGTAATCTAAAATCGACAGAGACAGACAACCCATAAATTGCGAAAACATGCCAGTCTTTAAAGACAAGGCCCACAGAATATCGCACGAAATCTAAAAAGTCCCATGAATGACGAAACATATGTCCGAGTTGTCCTTTCATTTATCTTTAGCAAATCTTCAACCGAGTATGGAACGAGTCATTAAGCGTAGGTTACGACAAGCCTTGCCGTTAAGGATTTCTAGGACATTGAAATATATTTAAAAAAAAATCCTGTTTCTGTTTGAATTCAAGGAAATTCGTACTTTTGTGCCACAGGGAGGCATCATTAACCTGACTTTTTTATACCCTACCCAGGGTATATTAAGTTTGTTTAGTTTGTAATGCAGTGAAATAATCACCGTAGAACCCTAAGACCTTTTAGAGACATGTATGGGACCGACAGGAAAACGTCCGTCCCTCCGTCTGTCCGTATGTAAACAATTTTAAGGCCTTACGTTTTAGGCTAGAGAGCTAAAAGTTAGTGAGTTGCCTGGAAAAACAGTCTTTCAGATAAGGTTTAAAACTTAGCTGAATCCGCCCACAGACACGCCCGCTACAGGCTTGCATGTGCGACCATCTTTAATTTTAAAAAACTTACTTTTTTCAAATTCGAGCCATGTTACAATGGGGCTAGTGCACTAATTTTTGGCATTTAACATGGCCTTGTAATTGGCCTTGTATGAAATTTGACTAAAAATTATACGACAAAAGCTGTAGACATTATCATTTTCTAGCTTTTTTGTTTAAATAATAATATTCCTCCGCCCACTTTTGTGGGCGTGACGTTGAAAAAGCTGAGAAAAAAACCTGCAATTAATTCTCTTAAATGACAATTCAATATTAGGTTCGGTTGTAGATTGATCTTACAATTGGCAGCACTTTTTTTTTCTCACTTTAAATTCAATAATCTCAGGCGGCACAGCTCTTCTTCACTTCATACAGTCATCCATAGTGTATCTGCGTACTTTCACTTTTTGCTTGCAATATAAATAAGGACCTTGTCTGTTTGGGGCAATCGTTTATTGTTTAAAGTGAAAGACTTCCAATGAAACAGCTTAGATTAGCACTTGCACTTGACAAGTTACAACAAACTAACCCATCGTCCATTAAAGACCATTTTATTACTTCTCCGCGTAAAGATTGAGAAGCAATGATACTACTCGTAGCATACATACCTCGTTACGTATTCAAATGCTTTAAAGGATTTATTGACTGAGACCAAATGATTGTCAGAGAGCTAAAGAGGGTTCATCTATTTCTCACTTTTTGTTGCATTTAACTTGCACTTGAAATGTTTTGCTATAAAAAAACTTTTTAGCTGTGAAAAACTGAAACTTTAAAAAGATTCGATTTTCGTTTGGTTTGGGATTTTTAAATTCCTTAAAAAGTTCCGGAAGCCAATTGGTTAAAGAACTGATTGAAGCAGCTGTCTTCATTTCCTCTTAATTCTTTTTAAAGACACTGCAACCCGCGCCACCTTATACTATTAGGAAATCTTTCCACCTAACCTTTAATCCCCGATAGAATGACAGAAGCAACTTGGGCGCGTTCCATTCAACCTCAACTGAACGTGTGGGTGCAATCTTTTTTTTGCATTTATCGCGCGCCGGCGTTCAACCAACCCATAGTTAAAGTTTAATTCCCACCTTTGTTTCCTTTTGATTGCACACGTTGACAATTAAGCCGTCAGAAGTTCTGTCACATTTTTACAAACAATTTAACTCTTAAGGATTGGAGGACAACAAATGAACATGTAACGAATCGAACGCCTCCTCATTGTTGTTGGCAGTTAACCGATAATTAGGGTTATTGGATTAAGCGGCTCATGTGTTTGTTTAAATTCCAACCACCTCCATTATGGCTGCGGATGTCAATGGAAAAGCGATTTACAAGCAAAGTTTAAACAAAAGTAACAAATTGGCGATTTACATATGTGTGTGACGGGCTAAAGTTTTACGCTTACATGACTACATGCAAGCTTTCTGTCGGATAACACGTGTGGGCTGAATGCAGTATAACCCAGTGCATGTCAGGTTAATAGAGGTATGTTAACACTGGTTGACAGATAGCGCCAGCTGACTCAAGTCATTTACCCTCTGCATTTGTCGAAACGGGTTCATTGGTCACGCACGTTTCTACTGCGCCACCTATATGGGTCAGTTTAAATCAAAGTCGTGTAGGTTTGGAGCACTATGGTTCTATGAGGCCCCTTAACAATCTGTGTGACTAAAATTTTCATGCCAAGTAGATCCAATACATCTATCGATAATGCCATTAGGCTAAAAAAAATTCATCTATTGCAAGGCCTGGTACGCATAGAAGGTAAATTGTGTCCTTATCATGCAGCTTCTGTAAATTCAATCATTCGCGAGTCAAGTGGTATAGTGATGACACTTCACAGGACCAAAATGCAGCTTGTGCAATAATAAAATATTTTAAAGGTCTTCAAATTCCTGTCTGACACAAACTGTGCAACCCGTTAACCCTACTGACGGAAGAGCCCGTGCAGCGATAGGTAAGACACTGCTTTAGTCCCACTCCTCTTCAGCAAATAGATCTCTTCGTCCGTATTGACTAAGGCTCAAATCACATTATTAGAAATGTGGCTATGGTGGGCTTAGCCATGACTTTTAGGTTTAAAACACTCCCCCAAGTGTACGGAAGTTGGTTGATTTGGCTGGAGAATTTATAACAATCCTGTTGAAAAAAGACCAAGCAAATTTTTTACAATCCACATGTCGAAAAACGAAATTGATTGATCAAGCGATTAAATCGTAGGTACCAGTGTTCGTTGCTAAGTCGTCGTACGTCAGTTCCGTAAGTGGATAGCCTACTTCCACTTAGCCCCTTCCCGTCCATAAGCGGAATTGAGGATCATTTTAAATGTTAAGTAAAAAGGGAGAGTCACAAGTCGTTAATTTAGATCTTCTCCTCGCATAACGCATGGACTTCTCTTCTTTTTTTTTAGGCCTAATACTTTGGGAAAAGGGTCACTGAAGTTCAATTTACTTCCTTCCTTCTCAAAACACCTCAAGAAGTTGTGTTGAGTCAAAATACTGATTTAATTTGTCGTTTTTAGTGATATTCGCTTAGTCCCTTCGATTTAGGTCAATACAAAAACATTTGTGTTGTTGTTTATTTAAGACACCGATTCATCGGGTGTTATTAAGGCATTTCTTTTGATGAGACTTGTATGAACTTATCCTCTGGACTTTCTTACCATAAAAACTGAAGAGCTGCATATGCTTTGGTTTTTCTCTGGGTTCCGAGTGACAGAATCGTGTTGTAGATCTGTTTCGGATGGCGGGTAAGATTGTAAGACTGGTAAGGCTCACCGCTTCAATGAAGACTGAGCACCACCTTGATTGACGCAACGCTTGCTGCAAACACAAAACTCCGATCGACCATGCTTTCCAAAATTTTGCTCGCAAGCTTACTTCGCAGTAAAAAGGTCCTCTTTCAAAACCCCACGTTGGGCACCAACATAACGAGTCGAGTCAAGTCTTGAACACAGTTAAGTTCTGAAAGGTATTTAATCTTGAATTATACTGAATTTAATCTTGAATTCTAATTTTTGTATTGACAGAGCGTTTGCACCCCACGTTGGTCACACTTTTACGTTTTATTCATGAAAATTGTGCCAACTTTGCATCTCATTTTGGTTGTTGTGCCTTTAATATATTCAGGCTCAAGTTGGATAACACCACTATGAATCAAACCATCATAACTTTAGTTTTTTAAGACTACATCCATGGGCTTAAATTTGAAATTTCTGGACTAGGAATCTGGCTCGAATCCCACGTTAGACACCAGTATTCCGAGACAACTTATGAAAATTTTTCCAGCTTCGTCCCGTCAGATATTCTTTATTCGTTTTCGTTCAGTTTTTTTAATTTGTAAGCTCAAGCCCCACGTTGGGCACCAATATCATAAGTCAGGTTTTGCTAATGTTTTCATTATGTCCTGTTTGTTTATTTTTATTGTACTTATTGTTGAAATAAACTTCATCTATGACCTCGACCATCTAAGTTTTTGCTTGATGATTTGATTGGAACTCCACGTTGGACGCCATTATACAGAGTGCAGTCACAAAAATTTTGCCAATTGTGCGCGGTAGGTCTTACTTGAGGGTTTTAGAGTGCACCGTTTACATTGTACTTTTTATGGCGAAAATTAATGGTTAAAGACCCACATTGGTCTTAGACCTATGACTGATTCAAGCCATATTACAATTCAAGCCATAAAAAGTTTGCCAATCATTGTTTCGTATGTGGGGTCTATTGAGTTCCATCACCTTCAGTTTTTTTTTTTAACTGGTTCGAGCCCCACGTTGGACACCCTTTCCACGAGTTTACTGCAACAAACTCACCTGGAAACGCGCTAACGTTCCGTTCTGCTAATTTCGTACAGAGATTTATATGTGGTTTCTTTTGACATGTAATAGATATTGCGTGAAAGGATAACAATGGGCTTTTTCTTAGGTCCGTCTTTTGAAATATAAACAAATCTTTTCGCAATAATAAGACCAGGTATGCATTTTACTACTTTCTCTTTCTTGGCATGCATACACAGAGATTTTCAGCCGGTAAAAAATGCTTTGCTTATTTAATTTATAAGTTAAATGTTTCTTCAAAAATTTTCATGCGCTTAGTTAAAATAGAAACTCCGACCTTTTTAGGAAATTCGAGCTCATGAGTTTATGGGCAAACCTTATAAAAACCTTCTCGCAGTCGTAATTTTAACAAGCACAGAACATTCGAAAAGGCTATTACAAAAGTAGGTACTGTAAATAACGTAAGAAATGTCAATCAAAAACCAGTGTGAATGAAACAACGCGCTCAGATTGTCACATTTAACTGAATTTAATGTTGAGGTGTCAACTAAGAATGTTGGCGCCGTGATTCACTGCTTGTGTAATGTGCGGTCTGTCAAAATTTTAGCCCGATTATATGTTGAAAATAAGGACGAGGCTTTAATTCCAAATTAATTTATTTTGGCCAGTTCGTTACCCTGCAAAATTTTTAGTCCTAAACTACTATTTATCTAAGCCGATTCTTTGACCTTTCGGAGGGCTGAAAAAAAATTTATCAGTTCTCTAGAAAGGGAATGTACTCCATGGTCATCACAAAAATCAACCCCCTCTCGAAAACGTCTCAATAAAACATTCTTTTTTATTTTTCCTTTTAGATCCATACCGTGGAGCATATACAACAAAAGGTAAGTCCTCCTGCCCCATTAAGCCTTTGTTATGTTGTTAACAATCAACATGTGTGTGCGGCGTGCGCAAGTACATCGTCCTATCTTTGTCACCATCTTCAGTTAGTGCGTGCTCTCAACGCCTCTTAACTCAAGTGCGCGATGCCGTACAACAACAGATATCAAAGCCCCACTTCAAAGCATAAATCAGTTTGTCATCGCTGCTTGTCCCTGCAGGAATAAACATTTTTATTCTTTGTCCTTGCCTCCTACTGCAATTGACACATAAATGTCACCAGTGTACGGCAATAAACTGAGGTGACACTTTTGTACAATAAAACCGCCCATAAAGCAGAGATCGGAATTCTGGCCGCGGTTTGGGGGACTTCAATAACGTTGCTGCAAAGAAAATTCCTTTTGCATCCAAATCCGTAAGGGGTTGGTTTATTTTTACTCATTTTATGCGGTTATAATACGACAACGGACTGCACAGAAGCAGGAATTCTTTTTGCATAAGGCAATAGCACCCACAATGCACAATGCGTCAAAACGAGAATTACTTCTTGTGGTCGATTAAGTGACGCGAGCGTTGATCTCATAAAAATTCCACAAATTCCCTTCAAAACCGCTGACTCAGCATGCACAGCGAGTCGGACAAAAGGCCAAAATCTAATTGGTTTTCACAAATTTCCAGAAAAACGAAACTCAATTAAAAAAGATACAAAAATATCTCTAATTAGCCTAGCTGGGTGGCTATAACAAAAAAAATTTGGATCAACAATATTTAGTTCAACTCGGATGGGCGGCTATGTTGACGGGAGGTGGCCGGCAATTTCACACTCCGCAGGTTGATGTAACGCTCTGCTATGAGCCGGGGTTAATTTGTTGCGGTAGGCTGTCTAGGGTCTGCTTGCAGGTCGGTTACATAAAATTTTAGTCGTGAGGAGAAATCTCTTGTGGAGGGACAAGACCTTTTATTTTCTGTTTTGATTATGTTGTGATGATCTGGTTAGCGTAAAATTAACGGTATTATTAAAGTGCTACTGGACATGAAAATCCAATGTTGCTTTTATTGGCCTTAAGTAGGGCTAGAAAGACAAATATACTAGCTAAGCTGTTAATAGTGGAGGGGAAATAGAATATCCACTGTAACTTGATGTAGAATTTAATTTGTTATCGTAGTATCAGGACTTATAGTTTCTTAACCCAAAAACTGATCTCTAAAAGTTAATTATAGAAAAGGCCAAGGAGAAGAAAACTCAACCCTTTGACTATGGCATTGGACCTTGTAACTCGCATGGACAGTTGGTTATGATTCAAGTCTTAACTTATCACTATAGAAGATTCACCACGATTCCAGAAAAGAACTCTAGAAAAACGGATCATTTGGGCAAGTATTTTTTTAATTTAGTTCAAGCGGAGGCTTAGAATGTTCTCAAAAATCTCAGAAGTTGCTCAATCTCAATAAAGGAAAGTTCCAATTTCGTGGTGTTACACTTCTCAGCAATCGTCTAGTATAAAGTTCAAAATAAACATAACTTTTAATGTAATTATTATGTAGCTCGAAGTCACACAGGAGCTTGATTTTGTAGCTCATTTAATTGGCCCCATATAAGACCCCATTATGCCGGCTAACAAACAAGTAAAAATTGGTCAGACTAACATTTATCGAACCGGTGTTAGAGGTATAATTTTACTCCATAAGTAGTGCTCCTTACTAATTAAAACCGCTTTGGAAGTTTAAGCCAACTAATCGTCCATGTGGGCCTTAATGGTCTCCTTCAAAGCAGCAGACCGCATTTTTATCTCCCGCAGACATACAATCCAAAAACTCATGTTCAAAGTCCCCAGAGGGAGACCCCAATATGACAGACTTGCGCTGAATATTTTCCGAAAATGTTTCTTAAAACTACACAACCTTACTTACCGTCACCGATCCTTTTACAATGTAACAACAAAAGGAAATTGAAAGTTATTTCATCTCCTCTAGCTAGCAGTGTGCAGTTGTCTATTTTTTGCACTTAATTAGAAATCACAATTCGTTTTCGATTGCAGGGAATTATACATTTTTACTCGTTCGAATTAATTAAGTTGGAGTTTCATTTATTTCTCTTGCTATTATGATTTGTACAGATAAAACACACGATGAGTTGAAAATGTTGCAAGGAATTGTCATGCGATCCAAGACAACTGCTAGACTAATAGGCGACAAACGGTGCGGATGGTTGCCTTGTTTCCTATAATTTTTTTTCCCCAGTCTCTGATAAATGCATACCGGTCGACCGGCTTCTGTTCGTGTCCAGTTCCATGGCAAACTCCTCTTATCGATATTGAAAGGAAGCTGAGGTGGAAAAAAAAATCTCGGGACTGCAATCAGGTGAAATGATTTATTAATGAATTCGATTGAAAGTTGTTTGTCGATTGTGGTCAGTGTCGTTGGGGTTTCATTGAAAAGTACAAATATTATGAGAAGCCAGATTGAAAAGGGGGCATCTGGGGGACTTTGCTGGCAAATAAATTGAGTATAGGTGATTACAGGAGGGAATAACCAATCAGACAAGAACATAAGTACTGATATTTCAGTGTCTTTAAATATTTGCTTTTTACTGGTTGAATGCTAAAAACCTTATTCCACTTCACGCTGAATCAAAAACTGAGTTTTGGGCAAAAAGTTTTCGAAAACTCATTTAGCCTTTCACACTTCCTTAATGCCGACTAAAATTCGTTTTCGTTTTTAATGTATTTATCAGTTGTCAAATTTTAGCCCATATTTCCCATAAAGCCCATAAAGATCCATAAAATATGGGAGCATACCAAGAATTTTACACTGACCACAAAACAACAAGCTGATTTCAGGCAGGACTTTCCGAGATATTAACATCCAAAGTTGGGACAAAAGTGAAATTATCGCGTTTTCAGCGTTTGGAATAAACGATACCTACTTAATTATTTTTTTTTACTTTTTCTTAACTGTTTAGGCGACTCTTATTTAAAAATACTGGAGACATTAGTATTCTGTTTTTTCCTAATCAGCTACTAAGAATAAGCAGTGAAATGAGCAAAAGTACCTAAGGTGAAAACTAGTGAGGTGGCCGAATTTGAACAAAGAATAAATCGCGTTTATTCCCTGCCGGTGATCCACACACAATTTTTGTACCTCAAGAGATTATGATCGAGACGCATAGAATTAGCTATGTCCATCGGACCGTCTGTTAGTAGTTTTTATGCCTTGCATTTTGAGCCAGGAACCTGAAACTTGATATATGTAGTTTCTAGGTTTCTCAGCAGTACAAGTGTACACTTTTTTGTAATCCGCACACTGACACGCCTACTTTTATTACTAACATGAAAAATGGAAATTGTTGTAGGGTGCTGAAATTTGGTGTACTGTATCACTACTTATTATACACTATCAGATCCGTGTTGTAGAGCGCTTAGATGAAGCATTATCTACAAGCAGAGGTTTGGCAAGCAAAAATATGCCTACACAGGCTCATAACATAGTGCTGGTGTTAGAGGTTAGAAAAAAACGCCGAAACACATGCAACAGAAATTAAATAAAAAGTTACACTAAGCAGAGCGAAAAATAATGATAAAAGAATGAGAGACATGATCACTAAGAGAAGAGTACATCAGAAAAAAAAAGTTGAGTAGAGGCTATAAAGCACAAAGCAACTCGGCTAATATAAACAATGCGGAGTAAACATGCAACATGCAAAAAACAAATGACTAACAAATTAGTCTAATCAGCTTTTTTAATTTAGCTTCAATATTTAAATCAAGTAAATTACTATTAGAGTTATACAGAGACCGCAAACGGGTTATCGGCTCATGCATGCCATGTTGGTTCTATGACTGCGAACATTCAGAAGAGGTCGCGGAATTTCAAATCAAATAAAGAGAGAATGTCAGGAGCATCTATGAGACCGAGAAGTAATTGTTGAATAAAGATAAGATCATTATTGGATCGTCTCTGGGAAAGACTTTGCAGGTTCAGTAGCTTAAGTCGCTGAAGGAGGAAGGATTATCGGATCTTCCCAGGGGAAACCTCTAAGAGCAAAGCGGATGAATCTTCGCTGAATTGCTTCAATCCTATTTACATGAAAAGTATGAGAAGGAGTCCATATTTGCGAGGCATATTCAAGATATGGACGAACGAAGCTGTTATAGAGTGAGAGAGTTATATACGGATCAATTCTTTGGACCACCTTTTGACAAAACCTAACATGCAGTTTGCTTTATTAACGATGTAGTTAATATGCTCGGAAAAATTTAGGTCGAAACTTAACAAAACTCCGAGATCTTTGATTCGAAAAACACGACTGTGGTTATGTATTGAATAAGAGAAAACTGAAGGTTTCCGTTTTTTAGAAAATGTCATAGTTGGGCATTTGTCAGGATTAAGCATGAGCCCGTTCCTAGCACACCATGTACTGAACCTATCGATATCTGCCTGTAAAAGCAAGATTTAATAGTTTTAGATATTTTCATGTAATCGGCATAAGCGAGAATATCACTGTGGATGATACTAGTGGAAACGTCATTAATTGCAAGTATAAAAAGAAGTGGACCAAAATGGCCGAAAATTTATTTGAAAGTAGGCCTCTAAAATTGAGTTGGTAAGTTCAAGAATGGAGGTAGGATGAAATCCAGGAAATAAAATTAGATGGAAAGCCAAGCGATACCAGTTTAAATATAATAATTTCATGAGAAATCTGATCCAACGCCTTCGAGAAGTCAGTATAAACGCAGGCTACCTCAAAGCCACGTTCTAAAGCGTTGGTACATTTTCTTGGAAAAGACAAAAGATTCGTGACAGTGGACCTGTTTTTCACGAAACCATGTTGTTCCTTACAAATGACATTGCGACAGAAAAACAAAATCACATACAACTTGTTCAAAAAGTTAAGGTATAGCGGAAAGTTTAGCAATCGGTCTATAATTCGAAACGTTACACTTGTCACCTTTTTTAAAAATGAGGGTGATAAAGGAGAGCTTCCAAACCAGCCGGAAAACACAGCGGAAGCAAGCGAAAGTTTAAATAAGTGTTGAAGAGGAAGAGCAAGGGTTTCCTTACACTTTTTGAGCATTATGGGAGGAATTCCGTCGGGACGCCCCGTGATGTCAGGCCCCTTTTTTATTGAAAGAGTCTTTTAACTGATAAATTTAAGTTCCTTAACGCAATTTACAACTTGTGAGGCGTAGCCAATGATTCGCCTAAGCGGCGGATTGTAACCCGTCCACTAGATTCTTTCGACATTTTATCCGGATGTATTTCAACTCCAATCCAAATTGAATAAAGCCTGGGTAGGGTACATAGGCGCCTGCAAGAAGATGAGGCCTTGTTGCCAAAACCGAGATTTTTTCTAAGTTAAAAGAATTTAATCTAGAATCCACTTTCCTTCTTTTGAAAAGGGGTTGATGCCACGCCCCTTTTTTAATGAAGGAGATTCTTAACTGATAGATTCTTAATGCAATTAAGGTTTATAGAAAATAAAATTTAACAAACAAGATTTCAGACGCAATTCGGAGCTAGACAGTGGTCAATTGGGAAAGGGGATCCCACGATTCGCCTGAGTGTGATGTAACCCTCACACAAGTTTTTCTTTCGACTTACAATTTAAAATTATCTACCCCACGCCACTGGTAGTCAATATAAACGAATTGATTTTCTGTGAATTTTCTGTGAATTTTCAAGAGCGCATTTTTTCGGCAAAGGAGTTTATCCACCACCAAGGTAGGTTTGGGAGACGGGTGGAAGATACCCCATGGAAAAAGTCATTTTACCTTAAGACTCTTTCCATATGGCTTTATCTAATGACCAGGCATGTTCTATATCAATAACCACTGACAATTTATAATGTCAATGATAGCATGCAGACTTAAATTACAGCTTGTGAGCTCTTAACTGAACGTATCGTTAATGTTTGTTTGGTACTTTTAACTGTATCCAGATGTTTCATCATGCCTTGAATCATATCTTTACTTTTGTTGCAGTTCAAGCGCCTAATGAATGTATTCTTTCTTCCTTCTTTTTACATCTCGAGGCGAAGTTGGGCTTCAATCTCTATGAGCCTCCAGCTTGCCTAGTCCCTCTGCCACAAGCTGGTTTGTGTGCAGAAGATTTCCCTCAAGATTGCTTTGTTGTCCCACTGGATTAGATTGAAGTACCCAGCGTACTGAAGCAGCGGCCGAAAGTTAAGTTTATAAGTTGAGACAAGAATAAAGATGTATCTTACACGTCGTAAGCTAAACAATCAATAAAAAGAACTTTGCTGATCTTTGCTGCTGATCTACTGATGCTCAATCAAATTTAAATGGCTCGCTAAAGCGATCTATTTGATTGTTTCTAAAAGGTTTCAGATGCTGTCAATGTTGTCTGTCAAAAACAGCCAATGACTGGATTTAAAGTCGTTGATCATTTTGACAGATAGCAAGTCCAAACTTCAGAAGTGGAGATACGGTTATTTACCAAAAACTGCTGGCAGTGCAATTCGTGTCGAAAACTGACCGTCTGTAAAAGTGCTTTTTGATTCGGTTTGAGTAGAAGAAATCTTGCCTCCAAGGTCATTTGGCGTATATTAGAAGAAAAGTAAAGGGTGATTTTTTAGCTGGTTTGGTTTTGGCAACACTGGTTTTGACAGCTGACGTGTGCTAAGTACCTTGTGTCACTGTCAAACAGCTTCAGTTTGGTTTGCAATTTAACCATGGATCGTCTAACAAATGAACAACGCTTGCAAATTATTGAATTTTACTATCAAAATTCGTGCTCGGTTCGAAATGTTCATCGCGCGCTGCTTCTTTATGGTCAATGCAAGTGCGAGGCGAGTTTGGTAAACAGTTAATTTCACGTTTCGGGCCGGTCAATTGGCCACCTAGATCGTGCGATTTGACACCATTAGATTATTTCTTGTGGGGGTATGTCAAGTCTCATGTCTATAGGGACAAGCCCGCTTCGATTGACGCACTGGAAGCCAACATCCATGCATTCATTCGTGAGATACCGGCCGATATGTGTGAAAGAGTTTGCCAAAATTGGACTCAGCGGATGGGCTACCTGAGACGCAGCCGCGGTCAACATTTGCATGAAATTATCTTTAAACATTTAATTGCAAGGTTCAAACTATCGATTCAAATAAATATTTCATTATTTTTTTCGAATTTTTTGTGTTTTTTTTTTTAAAAAAGTTCTCAACCTCTTAAAAAATCACCCGTTAGTAGTAGTAAAGCGTATATCAAAAACTTGACGAATAATTATGATCACGACTTTTTATTGCGGACAATTATTCTTACAAAAGTCAGCAACAGAAGTTGGGGTGATTACATAAACTAAATTCTATTCGAGTCATAATTGTCATCTACCAAGCTTTATCAACGAATGAAATTCTACAGTGATATCGCAAAAATTATGTGTTTTATTCAGTGACAACTCCAACACCAGCTGTTGGCTCTCACTTAAAATGTTTGATTTGTTTGATCAATTTCAAAGTTGAGGGTCCTTCTTCTTATATCATCGAACTATCTTCATTTTTAAGTACTATAAGAAACTCATGTGGAAAAAGGAAATGCCCTGTTGGCCATGCCCCCTTTTATTTTTTTACATCAGGCAACGTTGAACACAATTAAGGCTTGTAACTTTTTCTCTCTTTGACAAAATACATTCTGATTACTGTCTGAGGGCATCTTAAATTTGTAAATGTTTTACTTCTAAAAGAAAGGTGTTATTTTCTATTCCAATACTTTTGTTTACCCAGAAGTATTATGAAGGTAAACATAAATCCATTGTCGAATCCGATTATCTAGTGCCCTTATTTCATTTTTATACTTTATCACTGGTACAGCGATCAATTCGTGCTCAAAAGTGGTACGCCACCGTGCCGCCTGAACGGCTATGACTTACTGCACTACATGATAAGTACCCAATAATGCTTTATGAGGAACAAATATTTATGATGCATTGCCTCACACCAACCACAGAGGAGTCATCGGCGGGCTATAAAAAGCTTATAAGTCTACGTCTATGGCTGCTAAGCCGATTGCATCCTATCGCAAGTACCTCACTTCAGATTGAAGCCGCGTAAACGAAAACAACTTACGAAATCTGTGTGTAGGTACCTACGCCTGCTTACCCCCGGTTTCGTCACGACTCATCTTATTAACACCGCACATGTGTGAAGGAAAAATAAAATTAATTTATTTGTTAAATTTTTGATTCAATTTAATTAATCATCGTGCACCAAGAACCTTTGTTGGCTGACGACGACTGATGACGACGGTCTGGGGCTTCTCTCATTACGGGTGCAATGAACTTAGCTTGTTGTCAGCAGACAATCGGCATAAGAATAAATTATTCGCACGCGATGTCGGTTTCGGTCTCCAAACTCAAATGATTTTCTTGGTTTTCCTTTGATTTCGCCACACCGATCAATATCTCCCTTGAAGTGCTTCCAATGTGCCTTCTTAGTCGGCAAACACAACACTCACAGCTCAGAAGAGCCCCAAAGTTCCATTGTGTCTGGTGGCGGTGTGGCGTCGCCGGCAGCACCTTCAAAGCAGTACGAACTCGAGTGACACTTATTACCTAGACCCATAATATTACCAGGGGATTTCGCTTGCTTCGTTCCTTCTTCGGTCTAATTCAAGGTGAGGTCTGGAAACGATGTCAACGATTCCAAACTGGGGTGTCAACTAAACATAGCACCGACCCCAGAGCCATGCAAACAAGTATATTTTCTCTGTGCGGCCACTTGGCTAGAAATTATGTCCACGAGATAACGATCCATGACAGAGCGGCTTCCGTTTAAGACCTCTGAGATGGCTCCCATTTCCGCGCAGCAATTATGAGCCATTCCGCGCCGGAATGGAAAGAAGGGAAAACCCAATGGCCGAGGTGGTCCATCCGTCAAAATATCACTTTTGGTCCGGCATCGGGGTCTGTCTTGTGTTGGGCGGGCGGCGCGGCGGCGTGCGATGAATCGTTATGCGGGCATTGTTATTGTTATTGATTGGAGGCAGCGTCCCAGAGCGTTGAGAGAAAGCTTTAATTGGGTTTTTGTTTTAAATATATGGAGTTGCTTCATCTCGCACGCCTGGCGTATGGCGTTTTGCATGTACAAGTAATGGGGCGAGTCTCGTCAAACGCCCAAGAGGTTGGAAGTCATAACGCAAATAAATCATAGGTGGCCCAAATCAAACGTCTTTGCATATTTTTTTGCCAATTTCGGTTTAGAAATGTTTAATAGTTCGCCCACGTTGCGCCTAAAATAATAACTCACTTTCGGTGATTTGAATATTTTTCCCTGGGAACCTTCGAAAATTGGCAAAAGTATCTGACGGCAGTGAAAGTGAGAGAAATCAATACACGAGTATTAGGGATGAGTTGATGCAAATTGTTTTTTTAATAAGTTACGTGTAGGTTTTAAGAGAAACCTTTTGTGTAAGGCTTATGATATGAAATATTTTCCAAAGTCATATTGGAACCTACGATAACCACACTCATTGGAATCCATTCCGTTAAAGTAATGAAATGAGCATTTAGACAAGCTGTAAAGCTGGGATTTGAATAAAGCTTATCGTTTAAGCAAACTTTTCTGTCAATACGCCTATTCTATCCAATACGCCTAAAATTCTATTTTTCTATTTGACAACAAATTGTAATCCTTCAGAAATCATAAAAATGTCAATGCCTTCAAAGGATAATTAAGACAACACTGACAACTTTATTTAATGTGAACCCAACCACAGATTGTAGCTATGCGTTGTCGTCCTTGTACAGTCACCGATTTAGGGGGTAAAGTTGGACAGTTGCCCAGAGCGGCTAAAATGAGAGCCGGCAAAATTGCTTCAAAAAATTAAATTTAATTTGTTTTTAGATTTAATTTTAGACATAATTTTTTTCTTTACAACAAGCCTCCAGAAGTTTTGGTTACAAAGAAATCATTCCTATCAATTGTAACTTTTCTTTTGAACCTTGAAAGATGGACTTTTCCCGTTATTTATGTCAATTTGTTACCTATATTAGCTTTGGAGATAGAAGGGGACAGAAACGTTTTCTTGGCCCTTTTTAAAATTTTCAAATTCATAAAATAGCGATTTGAGCGTACTATAACTCTTTTGGAAAAAATATGACTTAGGCACTTGGTTAACTTTGAGTTAGTTAGTTATTTTAAGTTTATTATTTTCATTTAAAACTTAAGATTATTATAACGTTCAAGCTTTAGTTAAAATAAGGCGGAAAATAATAGTAATCAATCCGTAACTTACAGTTAGTGTGGAAAGAAACCAAATTAATTACAATATAAAGATACAATAATTGATGTGGGGGAGCATCGATTAATTGAAATTCAAAATTTAAGGAATTTATCTAACAATATAAACAAAATAAAATAAAAAATTCATTTAAAATAATTGCAAATATAAATTCATTGGTTTATAAATTTAATCATTAGAAGCTAACACCAAAAATACAGGAATGACTTGTGCTCTTGTTTAAGGTAGCAGATTATCCAAGTAATGATTCAAGGAAGTCATAGTTGCTTTATATGCGTATTCAATATTGGCTTTATGCACTGAGCGGTTCAAAAGTTATGGCCTCAAACACTTTGAAAAACGTCATCTATTTGCAACTCTTCATCTCTCAAAAAATGGTTATTCCCGAAATTTATAAGCACACTAAATTTCGTCTAACTACGGCTTACCGTTAAGAAGTTAAAAAGCGATTGGACGGACGGACGGAAAACGTAGCGATACCATAAGCGGACCTTTTTCCGTTTTTTGACGAACCGCCAAAAAGGGTAAAATTAGGCTTTAAGAGCGGCAGATATAGAGGTGGATAAAAGAGGCAGATATAGAAAGGTAGGAAGCCTGCTCTCTAGTGGCAATCTAAGTCCTTGAAATTGTCTTCTTAACCAAAGAGCGAAAAAATTTCAATAACCTTAAAAAAAAAAGTTTGAGTAATCTCCCTATAATTTTCGGAACCATCACTCCAAGTGGAAAATTTTGAACTCTGAACTCTGACCTCACCAAACCTTAGATGAAAAATACAGTAATGCCGTTACGAACACTCAGCAAAATTCTCACAACCTGGAGAAATGATAAAATCGAGGGTTCAAGCCACCGGAGAGTGGAAGCATTTTATAAAGAAACGCATATTAAGGCGTTCAAGCTGTTGTGCGTTGTGCGAGAGAGCAAATGATGTCTAGTTTTCAAAAAAGTTGTCTGCCTTAAATTTTTTCAGTTAATGGTAAATGGCAGACATTTACTGTCATTACCTAAGAGTTTTGATAGATAGACTAGACAGAACACCTTCTGTCTTAAAAGAAGTTTATCATCACCATCGAAAAACTGCAATTTGCTTTCTAGCTTTTTGAAAAAATTAAAAAGCGAAATTTATCAGTCTTCACTTTGAAGGAAGAACTAGCGGAGAACGCTTAAAAAAATTACCAACCGCAAGCAACCAAAAAACACTCTTTTGTTCTTCTTATATCCTACCGATCTGGGAATATAAAATTTATGCAACCAAAGTTTTATTTTTGACTCTAGGCTTAGTTAAAAACCGACACGATTGCATTTTTCACTTTTCAAATTATCCTTAGTCCAAGATCCAGACAAAACGCATTTTTTCCATCCATTTTTGGATATTTTTTTCTCCTCCATCTTTTGTGGTTGGTTTGGTTTTGCAGACCACCTTTTTCATGGCTTTTTTACATAAAGAGCAAAAAATCGAGCGAGGGTCTAGGGAGAGCTGTCAAATAAATTTCAATTAACGGCAATGTATGGTGTGTTATACAATGCAGGCGTCACAAACCATCTTCTGTTGAAAAAACAACAAAAAAAATTACCAATGATCGCTGTCTCGCTCGCCGGGTTTTTCGAAAAATTGAAAAACCCTCGCCGAGGTTGACGATTATTCTGTCAATCGGTATTGTGAGTTATGACACGCTGTTGAGTAGACCTTTTTTTTGAAGCTTGTACTTGTTGTGAAATATAAACTATTTATGTGCAATATAGTTTATATTTATTGCACATAATTTTAGAAATTGCAACAAATTTGAGAAATATGTTATGTTTTGTCACTCTGCAGTCAAAACAGTCGTCGCGGTTTCTCGCTCTCAATGTGTATTAACAAATGATTTCTCTGGTCCCGTGTTGTCGCTGCCGCTCTGGTTTGACGCTCTCGTGCTGAATGTGAAACGGCCATCAATGTATTATCTAATTTTGTTTGAAATAGACTTAAAAAAAGTCTGTTGCTCTTACTGTTCTTTCAATCCCTACTGCTTCATAAAAAACTTTCTGCTCAATAAAAAGTTGGTGACAAATAAATAAAATAGATAAATAATATAAAAGTAAGAATTAGGTGATCAATTTTATACAGAGAATAAACAGGACATCGATAGCTAAATTGGTTAAAGCAGTACACTCGCTTAGGTGATGCTAGCAGGATTGTACCCTGCCGGTAAACCGAACTTCCTTCTGATATTTTAGATCGCGTAGAACAAACACAAGATAACAAAATGGTACGCGCAGACGTGGAAGTGATTGAAATGTGAATTCTGGCTTTTTTTCAAAAAATAAGTTCCGGCGGGAAAATGTTAGGAAAAAATGGCTGACTTTTGTATGGAACCTTTTCTGGTGTTTTTCCCAAGAAAAAAAAACATTTGGGTATAATTTCCACGAGACAAATTGCGTTATGTTAAAGAGCAGCATTATGGTATGGATGGATGTCAGCACAGCATTAAATGGATGATCACAAACACGTATCAAAGCCCTGTAGTTTATTTGTAAAGATAATGACACAAAGACAGCCTTTAAGCATTTTTTCTTTCTGTCTATAATCACTTTCGCCGTCTTTCCTTCTCATTCGAAGTATTACGAAATAGACAAACGATTACATGTGCATCCGCAAAGTCCACCAAACAAACGCTTAAAATTGTTAAGTGTGCCACGCCATGTTAACATTTAGCCGGCGACTAATACCATAATCCCTTTGAGATAAAAGCGCGCCAGATTCATGCGGAACGAAATTCATTCAAATCCGTTAATCAAATGCACTTAAGAAGATTTAAATTCTCCCCTGGATAATCTTCAAAATGCTCCCAAACGCTTCAATTATATTCCACTTAACGGACAGCTAATGATCTCGTATATCGTAACCCAATTCAATGTTAATCTACTCGTAAAATTTTGAGTTTTTAACAAAAGCCTCCGAAATTCTTTACAATTAGACAAGAATAAAAAAAAAAAACTAATCGGAATCACAAATATAATAAATTATTAAGTTACCATGCATCAGAGGAGACCTCGTAAATTCTACTTAAGCTCAAGATTCTTTATCTACACGGCTTTTATCTATGCGGCCCACTCAAAAAGCGGAAGCGTACTTAAGGCAAATCAATTGGCTTATAAGTGCGATGGAATTAGCGTTCAAGTGTTAATAAGATGAATGGATTCTTTCGAAGGGTGAAGGTGTTACAAAACCGCATCGGAAATAGTGATACAAGAAGAGTTTTTGAGAAAAATGCTATAAGCGTCATGAAGTTTGGAAAACACTCTTGTTACAATAAAGCTTTTTCTTGCGGGTATAATCAAAAGTCCAAGACATTCAGGAATTCATTCCTTTTACCTTACAATTTTGTGGCATCTTACACGTTCAAATGCTCAGTCAAAAGAACTGACAGGGGCTCAACATAAGGTAAAGCATTCTCAATGTTTGACTCCACTTCTGGCAGTCATTGGTCGTTCGTTGTAACTGTTGAATTAAACTGTTGATTTTAGATTCTGTTGTGGCCTTGCTTCCAGATTTTAATATTAGCAACGCTGGAAACCGACGGGATTACCAAAAAGCTCGCTTTTTACATATAAGGTTGACAACTTATAAGAAGTGCCCATTGCAAAAAAAAAAAAGTTGGTCATCATTTCCTTTCTCCTAACGACTTACTGCTTGACCGCTTTATTCCAAAATCGGTTTGATTCTAAAATCGATTGTGACAAACTTCCGCAGTATTTTCTCTCATACACCAAAGAACGCCAACGTTTTGCTTCTCGTAGGCACATGCTATTGCCAAATTGTGAATCGCCATCGCAGAGGCAAATGAGAAACTAGGCCAACTGCAAGTTCCCCTATTCCGACAATGAAGTCACATTCTAAGATTCCAAACGAAGCCCGTACTTCATGGGCGTCCAGTGATCGGTCGCCGACCTTCACACACACTGACTTCTTGCAATGGTGTAACCATAGCAAAGTACACTCTCTCATTCCGCCAGCCATACCAAGAGGAGTGCGGCTTGCAATCCACTTTTCATTTGCATCATTGCGTGAGTTGCAACATAATAAATCTCGTACAGTACACATACGCTTGGATGGGTGCATGCTGCATGCCCATTCCGCCGTAATCCAATCGGAAAAGGTATACACAACATCGGATTACATGTGAGGACTCTAGGGGGGCCTTCATCCTTTATCCTCTGTAACTTGTTTGTGTATCTTGCAAAAATCAGGCTTTCGTTACTTCTCCTTAACTTTTCTAGGAGCAGCAGCGTTTGCTACCTTTTTTTTGGTCAAGTGATTTGCCAACTTTTATGCAAATTAAGTGCACACAACTCGGGGGTTGTAGCTTCCTTCCGCATCGTCCCATATTGCGCCAGTGTTTGCCTTTGTTTCAGTCTAACTGGTAACTGCAACCTACTTTAGATGCATACCTTTTTTGTGGCCCGTCTTGGCACACAGGTGGAAGGGTGCCTGTGGTCTTATTTCGCGGGAATTTCTCGCTTGGTTAGGTTCCTTTTTTCTTACAGCCGCCCGGGCGGCGGCGGCCTTTTCCTGGTCGCTATCTGATTGAGGAACATTTCATGGAATTTAGGTTAATTGAAGTCATCCATCGATCGGCGTCACGGATTATTACGGCTATTATGCCGCAAGTCTTGTTTCATAATTTCCAGGATGTGTGTCGTTTTTACTTCCCGAAAATCCACACATACCCGGACGACTGACCTGATTGCGCGGCATTGGCAGGTCTTCGCACACGGTCCAATTGGGTCATGTTTGGAAAGTCTTGCCTTACTTAATTGGTTGGACATTCAGTCGGCTCTAGGCACGGTTGAGGACAAACTTTTGGTGTAACATGATACATCGCCCCAAGTGGTACATGCAAATGCAGTGGCTAACGACATTTACGGCAGTCGTGCCACCCTGTCAATATCAACCGCTGAGCTGTAGCAAGGTTTGCTCCATTGACAATTCTTCATGGGACAATGACATTTGGCATCACGATTTACTGCGCTGCACCGAGTGGTGTGCCTCAGCCTGGGAGTTTCCCATGGAGAAGCCTCCAACAAAAGACCCAACTCCGCACTCCACTCATAAATATTTCTACTTGGAGATTTTCCAGCGATTATCCCAGAGTTCACAATTCACATGTAATTAGACACAGGCACCTACATTCGATTTCGAAAGCCATTCCGACTGTCGCGCCGTCCGTCGGTCGGTCTCCCTGCAACAAGAAGACACAACAAAAGCCGTGAAAGCCTTGAGGCTCTGCGGATTTCCAAATAAATCTTAGCGGGTGCGTGTCTGTCAACAATAAATTGTTGAATCTCCCACTGAAAGGTAAACATTGCGATTGGGAAACGCGCCATCTAAGAGCAGGTGAACGAACCATCGAACGACAGGATCGGTGTAAATCACCAACTAACACCACGGGTCATGCGCGGTGACACTCCCAGAATCTATCTCAAGGGAATCAGCAGTTCCCAGCTTGTTGTTTATGTGACTTAAGTGTCAAATGACCCAGAAACAACAAAACATTGGTTGTTCTGCTTATTGGTGTCACCCTTAGAGCACAAGCGACAACCGACATAAATCGCTTGACATTCGGCCTTCTTGCCACGGCGGTGCATCGTTCTGTGGTTCCTAGCCGCCACATCCGGAGTGTGCCCGAAAGAAGGGCTGGAGGTGGGAAATTAATTGGGCTACATCGTCACACTATCGGCCGGTCGGTCGTGGGCGGAGAGGGCGACAGGGCTTGTAGGAAATGCGTGCTAACCAGCAGGTTCTATTTTCGGTGCAGCTGCGTCTGGATTTTTTTTTCGCCGCGTCTTAATTTATCGGCGACATGGTGGCAAAGATTTGTAAATCGGTTGAACGATGATTTATTCGATTCCGAAAGAAAAGCGGATCTTCACGGGAGCAGCGGAACGGATTCTATTAAGTGCGAGTGAGTAGCTGGGCCATTAGGTAATTTCCCAGATATAATGTACTGATGCATCCGCAGGGTTCTGGCTTTGAAGTGGTTGATTTGGATGGCGGGAGGAAATTGTGACATCTCATAGTTGGGGGGGGATTAAAAAAAGACATCTATTCCGCGGAACGTTTAAAGAGTGCTGCATGGTTATGGCGGTTTTTTCTAATTAATGGCGAATTGGTTTGTTTTGAAAAAGGTCCATTATGACTAATAGGATACAAGGTGGAATGTTTCGCCATCCAATGAAGGATGGCCGCGAGTATTTCGACATTTTTCTGTGGTTTCTGTGGTGTTCTAGAATTTTCGGGTTGTATTCTGTTTTGTTCAAGTTGTGTTGCACAATTTGTTTTGAAGAATTTTAATCTATGGCGGATTGTATACGATGTTTGCTAAACAAATTCCTTTGATTGCGTGGAATGGAATAAAATCATATTTTTTATGACGGGGGTGTGGTTTGGGGGCATTTTTCTGAAATGAATTTCATTTTGATCGGTTTCTCATTTGAGGTGGACATAGCTTTCCCTGCAAACTCAGGGCGGACAGCAATTTACGACTGTTGTGCAAATGAGTTATTTTGTTTAGACAGTGGGATTAACTGTGTTGCTGATACACTAGAATGTGAGGAAATTGTTTTTAAAGAATTCGGGTTCTATTTTCACGCGTAGTAATTTATTTGACGTTTTAACTTGTCTGTTTATACGTTTTGGGGCTTAAAGATGACATTTTTATTGGAGCAAAACAATATATATTTTTTCAGGTTAATACGAAAACTATTAAAAGGAATTTTTTTCAAAAATCGGTGCGTGGTTCAGGTTGGGGTTGGTGAGAAGAGTTTGAAAATGCGTTTGAAAAATAAGCGCTGCACCATCTCAAACTTCTTACATCCGAAAACCTTGTCATCATAGCACAGGCAGGTGTGTGTGGTGGTCTTCTCTTAAACACCCTGAATTTTGGGATAAGAATAGGCTCTCCACCATATAACCCGTGCTTCCATTGCTGCGTCTTTCTATAATTTTGATTAAGAGACATTGGTTAAAGGTCCTACAATTTACACCAATTGCTTTACTCAAGAACGATAAAAATATCGGTTAGAAAGACGAGATCGTCGGCAAAAAAAGGACTTTTAATTGCAAGTCGTGACACCTTACTCCTTGCCTGCCTTCCAGACGTTGTCAATAAACACTACGTAAGAGCATTGGGCCGAGATCACAAAAAAAATTAAAAAAGGAACCTTTTATAAATTCCTAGGAACTTAAAATGCAAGCCAATCATTGAAAATTTGTAAAACAAAAAGCGTCTGTTAATAAATCCGAACGCGTCTCTATATAATATCGCACGATTTCTTTTTTTTTTAACTGCTAAAACCACAGAGAATCGAGCCTCAGTAGCTTTCAAGAAGGCCCGGGATTTTCGTTCTTATAAACTGCACAGATCGGACTTAAGGAAAAACGTAGAGACACTTTCTTTTTTTTAACTTGGTAAGAAGGACGACAAGCTCATTTATTGAGGCGGGCGTTGAAAAGTGATCAGCAGGCCGCTTCATTTCAAGACTTTGTGAGAGATTCAGGTCGAAGAAGTGACTGCTTGTGATGCAAAGGCGCAGATTCCGACAGCCGAAGCAGATTTTTGTGTATCGCTCCTTAGCCGCCTTATACTTTTATCAACAATACTTCGGCGAGTCTTTGTACGAAGTTCAGCTCTATTCGTTTCGAGTAAAATGGCTTTTCCTTTGCACAAACTTTGGACTACTCTTGTTTTGCTAGAATATAAATTCAAATGCAAAAAAAGCTTCTTACCTTTTTTAGAAAATGCAACAACAAAGTAAAAGATCGGTCGAGTATTTGCTGACAATCGTAATCGAATCAGTCAGGCCTACCACGCAGGTATTTCAAGTAGAATAACTCTTAGCAGAGCGCCTTACTATAGCTTCAGCCTTTAGTAGAACATCAGCTACTTGCTTGTGTATCCAAAGTTTCTTATGACTGGTCAATGATTAGATTAAAGGTGACAGTCTACTTTTACGTCAACCTGAATGGCCAGTCTTTCCCACGTCATTTTTTGCACAACGAAGCAAACAACAGATGGCAGGATAAGACAGTTTTTATGGAATTTTTGGCGGCCAAAATTAGAGCACGTAGGTATCTATTGTATGCTTTAATTTTTCATCTTTGATGGCATCTCTGCCGCTTTTTTTTAACCACGGAATTCATTTTTACTTTCAGCCTCTACACTAGGCCGCTTCACTTCACGAAAAGAGTCTACACAAGCGATTACTGCCGTTGAACAAACCTGCAGTTTTTCCTCCTCGTCGCTTTTTAGAGACGCTTATAGTAGAACCCCAGACCTTAAGTTCTTGAACCACTACTCTGCTAAGTTGAGAAGGCGCCATTATCTTGAAACGCTTGAGTGAGACACATTTTCAAGCATAAAGATTTCTACTCTTTCCCTTTCGCTTCTATTTCTGCTAAATGAAGTATTCCATCTTTCAAAGGCCCAGCTCAAAGCGTTCTAAATCGGATGTTTTTTCTATCATTCTTGGGAGATTCATTTCAAATCAGGCTGTAATGCCATAGCCCAATGAATTCGTAACATCCGTCACCGTGAAGTACACAATTAATAAGTCAGCGAAATAGCTACGTTCTTAGGAAGCGGCGTACATTATGCACTTCTTCTACGGCCGCTCCCATAAAAGCGTGCGTTCCATAAGAGCACAACTCCCATAAGAACACAACTGACAATTCAGTCCAGCTGACATTGGACTGAGTTGTCAGTTGTGTACTTTCACGTGATGGCCCCAAGGGATTCATTGGGCTTTAGGGTGAAGCCTTACATTTCTCTAATATGTACTTACCTGAAGACAGAAGTTATGTAAATAGGAATCTGTTCATTTTAAGACTGAAGCATTTCAATTTGTTTGCTGGTTACCGAATAGGTAAAGTTTCGCGGAAATAAATTTTATGCTCTAACGTTCCGACAATCAAAAAGAGCTGGCACGGCGAAGAGCTGTCAGTGAAAATAGCACCTCACATTTGATGAAAATGACAATATAATTTGAGGAATCAAATTATAGTCATAGGTTAGATTAGGTTGATGGATGCCCTATGACTCACGGCTCACTTAGACCAGCAGTTGGGTCCATTGTGTCAATTTGGGGAACCTTTTTAACACCTGGAATGAAAACAGAAATAAACCGCTGCGCTGTTAGAAGCTCAGAGTGCCGCCCTCTTGGACCCATCCGGATTTTTAGCAAATCTTCGAAGGCCCTTTAGATCTACATTATTTAGATCTTCGAGCTCGTTGAAGAAGTAACTGCCGAGGGTACTACGCATTACATTCGCAAAACAGATGGTGAACAGATTCAATTTCTTTAACGTCCCTGCAGCTTCTGCAGTCGTCGTTATGCGGTATGCCTAGCCGCTCAGCGTGTAAACCCTCAGCGCAGTGCCCCGTGAGGATCCCGTGAGTACTCGGATATCCCTGCGGGCTAATCCCATCATAAGTAGTGATCTCTATTTATTTACCGCTCGCCATAGCTCCCTTGTGTGTATCAAGTTCTGTCCAATAGGTTAGTTCTACTCAAGGATTCAGTTTATATCCTGCGTGCTATCGATCTCAGCGGAATTCCTATCTCGCAAGTTTGTCCGCTTCTTCGTTTCCCGGGATATCGGTATGACCTGGAACCTAACATAGAGTTACAGTGTTTCCAAGTGATAACTCTTCCAGAATTTCCCTTCACAGTTTCACAGCCCTTGACTTCACTACATCTGATTCCATGGCTTTAATTGCCGCTTGGCTGTCAGAGTATATGGTGATGGTCTGTTTACGGTCCTATGTTTCTTCAGCTCAGTGGCATCTTGGATTCGGATCGAAAAGACTTTCTTAGTCCCAGAGCTTCACAGAAGATGCCGGCGCCGGTTTCAATGTCCATCTTGGAGCCGCCAGTATATACGGCGATGTCGTCATCTCCTGTGATGGTCTTTTCTTCCATTCACATCTTTCGGGTAATCTGGTAGTGAATCTCCTGTTGAAAGCGAATGTCGTATGAGGGTAATCCGTGACTGGCGTATCTATGGTGGCAGCACATTGAGTTTCCACAGAGGCGTGTCCATAGGATCTTGAGAACCACAGCCCGGATTCGCTTAGGTTAACCGCGTTTTTAGCTGCCTTGCTGCTGCAGTATACATATGTCCAATGGTATGAGATTGAGTAGTACCTCCAGTGCTACGGTGGATGTGGTCCTTAGGGCTGTACCCATGCAGGCTGCCCTTTGAACTTTGGTGAGGTCAGAGAGATGACACTTACTTTCTGTAGCCTAGGGTCTTACAACCGCTATACACATCCAGTGTACCAGGTTTGGCTGCAGTCCTCCCCATGCTTCCGAACGTTCTGCGGCAGGCGTATAATGCCACGTATGCCCGCTTGGCATGGTCTGAGTTTGGAGCCTAATATGACGCCCAGGTATATTATCGATTTAGATATCGGTAACTCCATTCCCCCCATTCTTGGTGTGCTGAAGGGTAAAAAAAATTATTGTCATAGTCCTTCTCAATTCAAGGACGAATAAATTGTAACCTCGGACAGTTGAAAAAGTTAAACTGAAAAAACACATTCTGCAGCAAAGGAGAACTTTGTATGAAGTGTGCTAGCGGCACATTAAACAAATTCAGCGCACCTAATACCTACTACAGACTTTCTTAATGTGACTGAGTCCGCTTCTTGGTGAGCATTACGTGCGAATGTTCGCACCTGATTATATAATCAACTAAATATAATTAACCCTAAGACATCTCATAGATTTTCTACCTTCGACGCATGTTAATTTTAATCTGTATCAAATATCTCTGATCCATTATCAAAACTAATAAGAATGACAGCTAACTTATCTTAAAAATATTCAGTCTCCACACCAGTTGCCTATCATGGGACAACGGTGCATACCTAAAGCATATCAAAGCCTTGTGAAATCTTCCATAACTATTAATCCCTTAATTTCCTTCCTCATGTCATTAAGATTTATGAGCCATTAACCGTCAAAAACAATCTGCTGTCATCAGCTCTTGATGTCTTACAATCTGAAGAAACAATAAGATTTCGTCAATTTCGTACAACCAAAAACCATGTTACGTTTTCGCATCAAACTCTTTCATGGCAGGTGGAGCATCACAGCCGTGCATCACCAAAAAAAAAAGCAGCAGAAGCATCATCGCACAGCAAAGCACCTTAAGAGTCTTCGGAATAAGGAAAGCGAAAGTCCATATATTATCGTGGAAAATACTCTTAGTTTTTTTTATTGTTTCTAAGTTTTTTCTTTCCATTTAGTTTATGACTTTAAGCTGCATTACGGGAATTTAAATCACATTTGATGAAGGTCTCATCTTAAATCTTATCATGGCACCTTCCAGGCCGACCTCATCGTCGCTTTAAACGAAAGGGAGAGTTTCGACGAGATCCAATGGTTTATGATGAGTGATGCGAGATGCGAGATGCGGCCAGATGCGTGACTTATTATGCGAATTCCACAAAATCTGCTCGAACCGAAGAATTTCATTGATTTCCCGCACCACTCAAGACCTTTAATTACATCACGTTCTGTGTGCGGACATTGATTTAAGAAACAACGAAACTTTCTCCTTCCAAGTCGAAGTGCATCAGCGAGGAATTTGTACAATCACTCATGTGGTCTTCCTTCGTGTGTATTTTAATCATTGTGGCGATTAATTTAAGACCACCAGATACGCAAGAAGGATCTTCGTTCTGAGCCCAATGTCGTGGCTTGATTTTGCATAAGGTCGACTGATGAGGCCAAAATTACTGGGGCCTCCTTGCGCGAGCTACCAAATTACCCACCCGAAAGACCGAGTCAATGAGTCTCGGGGCCACAATGGATCTTCAGGAGAAAAATGTGAGAAATTTGCACGGGATTGGTGGGTAATTCAGGTAAAGTGCTTTCACTTGTCAGTAGGACTTGCAGCGGCTTCTTTGAGGGGATATTCAAAAAGAAGAAGACTCACTCGAGCTTGGCAATTATGCGCACTCGCAGTCGACCTGTGATTAAAAAATTCCTTTTTGCGGGCCCTATACACTGCGGGGGGAGCTTGCATTACATCCATTGCCTATCCAGGTAGCATTCCCGCCATGAAAGCCAATTAATTATGTTAATTCACTGCTTGATCACAAAACACTGACACGAATCAAAAACCCCATCCAGCATGAACACAAAGCCAGGGGCAGTTTCGTCCCAGTTGATGATATCATTTCCTGGTTAACATGGCATAGACGCCACCGCCGCCTAATTGCACCAAGTACTCGTACACAGCATCGTCAAAGTAATTAATTTCCCAACCATTCTCATCGGGAGGTGACAGATTTGTACTGCAATCGAAATCGATGCTAATCGAAAAGCTGGTGCAGTGATGAATTTTTCAGCACCCTCTGCCCATTTCAATTATGCAATTATTTGATTGCACCTCGTGTGTATTCGATTTGCATTCTGATTGCATTTGGTGCTCGGCGACGGTGCCTACATGACTATGGGAGCGATGACGCGGAGGGCGAACGACGACGACGACGACGCGTGCGTTCAATGCGCACTTCGAGTGAAGTGCACGTGCAGAGAATTTACATGATTTCTACCGAAGAAGATGTAAATTTTATTCTTGCACCTTGTCTTTTTGTTTAGGTTGCAGTCAACACTCAACAGGTGTACCTGAGTGAGTACCTCTACCCACAATTTCTCATACTCTGGGTCCGTGCTGCTTCCCATTATGCCCTGTATGGCAAGGCCGGAAGGAAGACCACAGAAAACCACTACCAATATTCGTTAAGACTATTGATCACAACACAACCAGCTACAAAAGAGCATATTAGCCCAAAAGGAACCATAAGCAATTTAATTTGATTGCAATTTGCCAAGCTCTCTGGGACTGTCATTCGAAATGCATGCGGTGTGCCTTAGATACGAACATAAAGTATCGGTGAAGTGGAAGTGCAACAACATAAGCCAAAGCAGATTGTGGTTGTTTTGTCGTCGTACTGACACAGTTCTGGTACTGTTCCTATCGTAGGCCCTATTTGCTGTATAACAGTGACGCATTCATTAAATACCCGCATAGATGTGGGCTCTTTTGGTAGGTTCCTGGCTTATCAAAGTAGTTTAACGATTCTCAATTAAAATTAACCTTTATTTGAAAAACAAAAATACATACAACCAAAACATGTTCGCGTCAAACGTAATCTTTGTTTGGGTGCGCAAATTGGGTAATTAACGAATATGGGACGCATTGCAGTTTTAGCCATAATTACGCCATAAACACAGAGAAAAATTTAAAACTTTGTTTTGTTGCCGCTTGAAATCTCTGAAATGAGGTCTTACGTTGGCAAGACTATAGAGAATTATTTCCGGGCGGAGTTTTATGAAAAATTTATTTTTATTATAAATAAAACGGGCCCAGAATTTGGCCATAAAAGTTAGAAAAAAATTGTTCGCTAAAGTGAAATTAGCTCTGTGACTTATGCTTACCTTTACAGAGACAAGATAATAGGGTACTCTAGCTGCTTTGCAGTTTAAAAAAAAGAATTATAGACTTTCGGGTTGAATAGTGAGATTTCTGAATGTGACCGGGATCACTGAAATTACGCAAAAAAAGCCAACAGATTTGATTTTTAGCGGTCCGTCCAAAAATGGAAAAAGGACCTCTAACGGTATCTCTACGTTGTCGGTCAGTCCGTCCAATCGTGTTATAACTTCTGAACGGTAAGTCGAAGGAAGACAAAATTTGGTGTACTTTTAAACAGCGGAAATAGTCAGATAATCCAACGAGTGCAATTTTTTTAAGCATTAATAACGGTTAAATTACAATTTGAAATTTCATGGGAAAATAGATTAGATGTTTATACCTGACCCAGGGTATATTAGGTTTGATGTTTAGTTTTTAACGCAGTGAAATAATCACCGTAGACCCCTAAGAAGAAGGACAGGAGAATCGATTTAGGCATGTCCGTCCGGCCATCCGTATGTAAACAACTTTTAGGCCTTAAATTTTAAGGTAGAGAGCTGAAATTTGGTGGGTTGGCTGGAAGTCTAGTGCTTCAGATAAGGTTTGGAAATTAGCTGAATCCACTACAGGCCTGTATGTGCGACCATCTCTAATTTAAAAAAATACTTTTTTCAAATTTTATCTATGTTACAATGGTGCTAGCGCACTCATTTTTGGTATGTAACATTTTCTTGTAATTGTCTTTGAGGTGGCAAAAAAATTAGGCCTTCTCATCGACCATGCCCACTTTTTTAAGGGATTTTAGCTTAAAATTACCGTTTTTTAATAATTATATATGAAATTTGGCTAAAATTTTTTTTACAAAAGTCGTAGATAGAAGCATTTTTTAACTTTTTTGTATATGTAGCATAAAAATCCGCCCACACTTGTGGGCGTGGCGTTAAAAAAAGTAATTTTTTTAGTTAAAAAGGCGGATTTTTAGGCCGAACTGTGTGCAACCACCTAGTATAAAGCATTCAACAGTTTTTTTTAAATCCCGCCCACTTTTTGGAGGCGTGGCAGTTGCCTTTTTTGGTAGGGTAGGGTATTTTGCAATCAGCCACAGACAACCTGAAAATTTTACATACGCACTCCTGAACTTTCCTACTTGTTTAAACTTTTATCTCTCATTTAAACTAATTAAAAAAACCTTATAACGATTTTTGAAGAAAAAAATTATAAAAATTAATCTAAGGAAAAGTTTTTTATCAATGATTTAAAAAAAAAAATGAGTGAGAAAGTGCAAGAGTTCGTCTGTGACAAACTTCTATATACCTGACCCTATATACCGTGTAAAACCAAATCTTAACATTTTTTGTCGCGAATTAATTTATAATTTGTATAGACCACGCCCCCAAAAGTGGGTCTGGGCTAAAAATTCAAATCAATTAATTGTTATTTCATTAGATTCATCCCAAAATGCGTTAAAACCGAAAATTGTATCGGAAAAAAGAGTTTTTTTTTTCTAAAGACGCCCTTTAAAAGTGGGCGGAGCTCAAAACTTTGTATGGACCAAACTTTGCAAATATTAATATCTTTAATATTTGTCATAGAATTTTGGTTTCGATTTGGAGTCAACCGAGAAATCGGGTTTTTAAAGATCTAACATGTTAAAAGTGGGCATGGTCGATATTGTGAGCGGTCTAATTTTTGCCTTGTTAAAGGTCTTCGGCCGATATTGCTCAGTACCCAAATTTTAGCTCTAACGCCATGTCTAACTTGGCCAAAAGGTATTTTGAAAGAAAATGTGAAATAGAGGTTATCTCACATTGGTGCCAGTAGTGGGCGTGGCCGTAAACGGCTTGAGCCAATTTTTCCAATTTGTCTGTGCAACGAAGCAGCCGCGTACCAAGTTCAAGCTCTTTAGCTTGATTTTGAAGACCTAAAACCTTCCCACTTACAGACGGACGGACGGACGGACATGGCTTAATCGATTCACCTAGTCGGTCTCGATCATATCTCTAAAAGGTCTTAGGGGACTACAATGATTATTTCACTGTGTTACAAACTATGCATTAAAATTAATAAACCCTCGGTCGGGTGTAAAAACAAGGCGCCGTAGTGCAATGGTTATTGTGTATAGGACCACTGTTCAAGAGAACCCGGGTTTGAATCTCGACGGGGGCAGCAAAAGTTGAACCCTACATGAGTATCATTTATCATGAGAGACCTCACAATTTGACGTTCGGCAAGAAATTTTAGGGCCCTTTCATGTGTGTAGAAACACGTGGAGGTAACGCACACACCACGCATGATTGTAAGACAGGTCATGGCTCTTCTGAGCTGCAAATGTCACTTAATCCAGAGTTAAACAATAGACCGATTGTTCACATGCTCACAACAAGAAAAATGTAATGACACTCCACAGTGCAATGGTGAGTGCCTTTAGTAAAGAAAAGATCAAGATCACCAGGACAATGAAAACCACTTTCAAAGCGAGTGGGAAAGTTGAACCTTAAACTTCTTTAGACCTCTTTGTACAAGAGAGCAGAGCTCCTTAGTTAACCAAAACTGAAAACAGGAATTGTAGTACACAAGCTGACGAAACATATGACGCGGATGACCTTGGAAGTATGCGACGGCCTGCAAGGATGGTGTCTATTGCCATGAGCTTATGGCGTATTCTTTTCAACACTGAATCGTGAAACTGGTGTGGAATACAAAAAAAAAAATTTCCTTTCTCGTACACCTAAACGGTACACCTAAACTCCTAATTAGTTCGGTGTCGACACCGAACTCGAAATTTCGCCACCCCGGTGAAGGCTGGGTGTAGCTTTGATTTTGTATGTGAAGAGACGTTTTAACTCAATTTTCATTCGTGAGTTTTTACAAAGCGACTGAAATTGTGTGAAATCGATAAAAACTTAAGAAATATTCCATATTTAAGCAAAATAACGCTATGAAATGAAAAAAAAGTAAACAAAATGAAGTCAAAGCAATTTGACACTTCACAGTCATCACCTGCACCGATGCAGTATTTGTCGTTAAACATGAAATTGAGTGTACACCACGCTGGAATTGTCGCGAACACCGAGTATTATTTGGCAGCTTTGTGTGGCATTTCAGTGTTAAGAATAATACGCCATAAATGAAGCCTTGTTGAATTAAAAACTTGGGTTTTTCTTTTTGGGTTTCTATTTTTGTTCGATATGGAGAACATTTTACTCAAAAACTTTAGAACGATTACTTTCTATTGGACCACGACATTTTTGGGCCAAATAATTGCATGAATGAAGCGGACAATTCCAAAACTTTTTTTTATATCTGGTTTTAATCAATCGGAAAAGATTTATACCAAAAAACTTTGTTATTTTAATTCGTCACCAAAAATTTATCCCAAGGGTTGTCTATTGTATTGACTACGCGTATACAAATGGCCAGAAGCTTGACGGAAATAGTTTTATTTTTATGATTTTTGTCCAGCATCTTGAAAGCACCAACATAAAATTTATAGAGGCATCATTTCAGATAGATACTACCCAGGGAATATTATAATCTTGCTATGCTATAACATTAAAGTTATCTCTTAAAGCAGTTTTGTGAGTCCCTGTAGGGATTTGTGTGGCAGCGCATTTCATTTTAAAACTTCTCCGTGTTGCCTATTTGGCAACCCTCCAAATCAATAACTGTAACACCATGCACCATCGTTTCCGTATATTGAAACTGGAACTTAATTTAACTTTTCATAATCTCAAATTGAATTTCGGTCTAGAATCAGTTACTGCAATTTTGGTGGAAACTTTTGTGCATTTTCCACTCGTTGCCAGGGGGTAATAAAATAAATTCCAGTATAATGCATTTAGGGTTCTTACATTGCTGAACGAATTTTGTTCGATAGGCTTTCGGTAGTTCAGTACACACATTAAATTTAAGTCGTTCAATAATGAACCAGTTGGCAGTTGGTTCAGATAAGCCTGTCAATTTCAATCATGCATTGTCACAAGGACGTCAAGAGAAAATTTATATGTTAGCCGGTTGTAAAATCTAAACGCTTCAAAATTTGATAATTTTGTCTTTTTCAAGATTTGCATTCGAGATTTACGGAACTGATTTTCAGGATTTAGCCCACTCTTAATTTAATCCGTTCCAGCAAACGGGCTGATGACTGCTCGAAGTGCAGGAAATTTCGTCCAGAACGGAGTTCTAATATTATTATAACAGCTGAACAATAAGGAGACGTTGTTAAGGCTTAAGTATAGGCACCTGATGTGGGGGGGGGGAAGACGGGGCAATCGCCCCCTGGCTCAGAACGATTCATCATCAAACACTAAACATATTGTTTTTACAAGGAAGTTTAACATATACCACTGTTTAATTGATTTTTTTTTTATCTAAGTCCATGTCTCGCCCACCTGTAAAAAATGAAAAAATTCTGCGGGCGCCTATGGACGCGAGTCCTTGTTGCAGGACGATTTGTCAAAAAAATACTGAAAGAAAATAACATGACACCATGAGGCCAATAACGCATGATCTGTCGAAAACACTTCTTAAAGAAATTACGTATAAATGAATCATCAGACGTAGACAATTTACTGCATCCAAGCATGAGTTTAAAGGAGAGAAGAGTCAAAGCAACAAATTTTAGAGGTAGGTACCTATACTGGATGGCCTTTGTTCCACTTCGAGTTTCTTTAATGCAATTTCAAGGTTCGACCTTTAGGGCAAATTCAATTAAAGCTGGTGAAACCTTGCATCAGCTTCTTTCGATGAAAGCCTTATCACAGCTTTCCCTTGTTTCATCTCTTCGAGTGCTTCCACCTTCTGTGCCACCAGAATACAAATGGAAATTGCATTCGAACTCGTCAGTGCCAGATGCCAGTGTCATTAAATCAAATCCTAATCAAGGTCACTTTCCATTACACTTTTTAAGATTCACTTTAAGTTCCGATTTCGCTCTAATTCACTTTTTATGGCTGGCACCGCCTATCTTGGCATCACACCCAACCCATACGCAATATACCAATCCTAGGCGAGTGCGTTCTTAATCGATTTCTAGTTAAAAGATACTCATCATTGGGTTCGTAAATCAAAAACCTGTTCGTACACCTCCAGTCAGCTTCTCGAAATAATCGCATCTAATGATTCTATAATTTCATTTGCGTGCGTAACCACTTCGCATCAAACGCCTATCGAGAATGATATCGTTCTGTGGGCCAAAGAAATTAAATCCCCCTCCCGTGGAGCGATCCCTCTCTGTGGATGCAACGATCTTCATGAGAGATGTCAGAGCTCGACGACGCACTGCGCGGCGCTTATGGTATAGGTTCGGTTCGTAACGCATCGGCAGTGAAACAAAATGTGTCTTAGTAACCCAGATCCAAGCGCCGCCGCCGTCGCTGCATGCACGTGGAGCTATTATCTTCTCGTAGATACTTGAAGATCTGTTTTTCAATCTCCCACGAGATGATACAATTAAAATTGAGTTTTACTTTCTACTTCAATCGCACGAAGTGTGCAGAACCCCCCGCCAGAATAAACAGAGCCGCCCCGGCCTGTTAAGGAAGTCAATCACTTACTTACGTGTCGAGTATTTGATTAGGGACCGTTCGCTTTCATTCAGCGATGCAACCGCGAAAACAATCTTCACTGTGGTTTCATCGTTTCGTCATGAAATAAATCCGCAAGAACAATGAACACAAAAAAGATACAAAGCAATAGAAAACAGAAGAAAAATCACTTCAACTGTAGCGTGATGTGCTAAAGAGTCGAGCGGGCCGGCTATTAATGAAATCGTAAACAGCTAGAAAAACGAAGAAAATAAACGGTTTCTGCGGTTATTTCTGATGTTATGGTACTACGAGAAGAGGCCCAAAGAGGCGCACAGAAGAAGTCTTTTGTTGAAAGATACTCGCAAAGTGTTCCAGACCGATGGAGTCTTAGCCGAAGTCTTTAGATGCTAATTTTCATTCACTGCGATGCCGTGCGATCTCGATGCTGTGAATGAAGCAGAGTTATGGCATATTTCCGGTAGTGTTGAAAGTATATGTAGTGATAGTGACATAATTATTATTGTGCCTCTCCAGCGACGTGCAGTATGGAAGTGCTAATGGGAGAGGCCACTTATGGAGGATCACAGATGAAAGGTGACATCTTTGGACCACACCAGTTGTTGTGTGTTACCGATGTTTTTTGGGCAATTCTCTGGGTAACAATGTCAAGTCGTTAAAAGTGAGACAGTTTGGTAGCAGACAAGACAGTGATAGTGTTACATGATAATCTTCTTGGGAAAAGTTTCATGGAAAAGCAGTAGAAGAAGAGTATATGTAGCTTCTGGAAAGTAAAATTTGAATACGTCGTCTTTACTTATAAATTTACTTATAAATCTTGGGATTCACATATTTAATTTTAAACATTTTCTCAATAATTACCCACTTATTGCAAAGGATTAAAAAAGAATGCTCGGCGGGGGACCAGGCATTTGAAAAGCTTACTGATGGCCATTTAATGCGTCTGATGATCCAGTCTTAAACAGATCATATTCAATCATCAACTGTCACCAAGTACTCAATGTCAAACGTATCGGAAGACCAGTTTGACATACGAGTTTTGATGGCCTACACCATTGTTTATAATGGCCGAAAGCGTAATTTTACAGAGAGAAACATAGAGTCTTTATAGCTCTAGTTGCATGGCTCTTGAAAATACCTTACTTATACCCTTATTGTCGTCTGATAATGAAATCGACTTTAGTTTTTAAAAATTAGAAAAATCCTTAAAGTCAAAAGCCGAGCCCGGAAATCATATCTGTCGAAACGCCTCCACAAATACAGGCTTTTTTTAACCCTACCGATACGATTCGCAAGTGATCACAACGGTCGGTGCCGTGCAATAACGCCGGATTCCTTAATTCGGCCTGTTTCACATCAAGAGCGAGAGAGCGAGCGAGAGTCTCGGGCGATCTGTCAAATGAACATCAATCAATGGCAATGTATGGGGTGGTTCACAATGCCGGCGTTATCGCTAGGTCGCACGCCGACCTTGCGGAGAAATTTAAAAATCCTTGCCGAGGTCGATGTTTATTCTATCACTGTGTGAACTATGACACGCTGTTAAATAGACGTTTATTATTTTCTCGAAGCTTATACTTGTTTTAAAATGTAAACTATTCATGTGCAATAAAGTTAACAAATTTTAGAGATATTTAATGTTTTGTCACTCTGCAGTCAAAACAATCGTCGCGGTTTCCGCGTTTTCTTTTATTGTGTAGTAACAAACGTTGTCTTTAGTCTCGCGTTATCGCTGCTTACATTTCCTCCTTTACACGTAAATTTGCTTATGAAATTTATTATCACTCAAAAGTGAAGGAGACAATAATAAGAACAAGTGGGAAAGTGCAACAGTGGGTATGCAAAAGCTTCAAACCATCTACGACGGATTGCAAAATACCCGACCACGCCAAAAAGAAAACTACCACGCCTCCAAAAAGTGGGCGGGATATAAAAATTTAACTGTTGAATGCTTTATACTAGGTGGTTGCATACATTTCGGACTAAAACTCCGCCTAAAAAAATCACTTTTTTTAACCCCATAAAAGTGGGCGGAGGCACATACAATATATACAAAAAAGTTAGAAAATGCTAATATCTACAGCTTCTGTCGTATAATTTTTTGTCAAATTTCATATATATTTATTGAAAAACAGTCATTTTAAGCTAAAATGCCTTAAAAAGTTGGCGTGGTCAATGAAAAAGCTACCTTAAAGATAATTATAAGGCAATGTTACGCACCAAAAATGAATGCGCTAGCGCCATTGGAACATAGCCAAAAATTGCAAAATGTATTTTTTTAAATTAGAGATGGTCGCACATACAGGTCTGTAGTGGGCGTGTCTGTGGGCGGATTCAGCTTATTTTCAAACTTGATCTGAAGGACTGGACTTTCAACCAACCCAAAAAATTTCAGCTCTCTGCCTTAAATTTTAAGGCCTAAAAGTTGTTTACATACGGACGGACGGACATGGCTTAATCGATTCTCCTGTCGGTCCCATTCATATCTCTAAAAGGTCTTAGGGGTCTAGGTATAAAAAAAAAGGGTCGGGTATAAAAAACCTCTCAGAAATAATTAAACTTTTGCCAAAAAGCTTAAAAGCTCATTACGTACAACTGTTTTACTGAATACAATATCTTAGGCTTAGTCTTTGATGTACAAACTATATTGAAAACAGACCTTCTAAACAACAGCTTTTAAAACAGCTTCTTTGGAAAAGTTTTCTTTACTTGAAATCCTTCTATCATTAAGAAATTTACGAAAAAATAAACGTTTAACGCAGTAGAAATCCAGTTAAACCCCGCAAGGTCAAAAAGCTCTTTATTTAATTTGAGGAAAAAAATTAAATGTTAAGCTCTGCTAAGCAACATTTTCTATGAAACCATTTCCTAACCATTTCCTTAAAACTTCTAAAAGCCCAGGTATTAATGGGCTCACAACATTTGCTTAAAATTAAAAAAAAACTAAAACATTAAGCTAGGCAATCAAAGGGTCTCCTAAGGAAAGCTATTGCCAGCTACTTATAAAGAACAGG
Organism: Neoascia interrupta; assembly: GCA_947623515.1. Taxonomy (NCBI): domain Eukaryota; kingdom Metazoa; phylum Arthropoda; class Insecta; order Diptera; family Syrphidae; genus Neoascia; species Neoascia interrupta. Next base: position 214,750,401 of record OX392463.1, on the reverse strand, counting down.
TTTAAAACAAGAACCCCAAAGAACTTTCGATTTGAAAAAGCATAACATAATAGTTTTGGGAAGTGATAGTACATTTTTTTAATCACCTTTTTATAAAGCTCCAAAAGGACAATTAACAAAAGCTCTGCGTTTTTATTAAAAGCTCTAAGAACTCATAAACTCATGGGGAAAATACCACGTCAAAATTTGGTAGTGTAATTTTGTATGAAAACTCAACGAGCATATAAAAACTTCAAAGAAGCTGCATCTTTTCTGCCAAAAGGGTGATTTTTTTAAAATAATGAAAGAGCAAATCTGCTCTTGTGTTTTAGCTAGACTGTTCCAGATCTTCCTGGGAAACAGCTATAATCAGCTATTTGGTCAAAATAAAATCAAGTCTTTTATGTTTATTTTTTCATCAAGAATAATAATCAGTGCCAAAATAATAGCTAAAATATTGGTCAGAATTAATTCAAAAGATGCCTCACTGCGCCTTTCATGAAAATTTTCTTTTGGTTGCATATTTACCTAAATTACTTCTAATTTACTTCGTGACTAAATGGTAACTTATTGCCTCCAAGTCCGTATTTTTCCAAGGGTCGGTATTGCCTCTGGGTCACGTAAAATACGTTGAACTTTTCCAACAAAGATTTAAGCCAAGATTAAATTTTACATAAAAAAATGTTTTTGGATGGTTTTTACCTTAGCACTTTCCTCTACAGAGCAAAAAATATGCGAAAAATCTCCAAAATTGCTTCTAACAAATCTATTTGCGGTTGAAACTTCAGCGGACTGGACTGTTGTGTGTCGAACGTTGGAATCGTGAAGAAAGCGATGCAGAGTTCATCTGTTGTTGGGATTGCTGGCTCCCATTGTAATGGCTAATACATAGCGGTACAAACTATAGCGCTCCTATGTTTACCCTGGTCCCGAACGGCAGCCTCTCGGCGAACCAACAGCTGGCTGATTTTTTTTTTCTGGTTGTAGGCCGTATCCTTTCGTTGGTTGTACTCACCATAACTGGTTCCTGTCCGCAAACTGCGAAAGGGTCCAACCGTTGACCAACAACCCAAAAAAGGTAGTGAAGAATGCTTTTTGAGCTATTGTCCTTACAAGTGAGTAGTGAAATTTTCAAAAACTTTCAAAATAGCCAAGAGCCGAATTGTAATTTTGATAAGAAAGTTTTTCTACTTTGACAACACCACATACGAAAAAAACAACAAATTTTCATTAGAAATTCGTGAAAAACAATTGCTTTTTCCCAAACACTGAACACTTACTTTGCCTTGCGGCAACGAGAACCGCTCATGTAAATCGACTTTCTCAAGCCGAGGTGTCAAATACAAAAGCAAACTGAAAAACCGCTCCAATAAATCTTCTTACCGACCGAAATAGAAGTCTCCCTCGTCGACTATGGAATAATGAGTCGATTGTATCACTAAATCACCTGCTGCTCCGGGGACAATCAACTTTCAATTTCCACACAAAAATTCATTTCCCCACATTTTTCTCGAGGCACGCTACTTGTCACTTGGTGTACTAAACTTCTCACATCACTTGCCATTTATGTGCAGGAGCAATTGCAACGAATTTAAATTCATTCCCCCCAGACAACAGATTCGACACACTAAAAAACACAAACAAGAAAATACTTAGGCCTTCCAACCTGCTCCATCGTTCGAATTATCTTTGGACTAGATCTTAGTCCAATTTTAATTGCAATTGAAGAACCCCAGCTAACAACTTTAAGTTGATGTCGTTGTTGCCACCCACCCACGTCGCGTCGGTTGGTTGTCCGGATTCGGACTCTATAGAAAGCCTGGAATGGAATTTATTTGTCGCGTATTTCAGTTGGCGCCCACATTCGCACGATTGAATACAGTATCTCTTGACTGGTGGATACACCTCCTCGGAACGCATCGGCGAATAGTTCAATCTCCCTCTCGGAGAACAAAATAAAACCGTAGCGGAAACTATTCGGACAAATGCAATAAATTAGATACACTAAGGTAGCCGGCAACTCTTGGTCGGCGAACGGATGCTGGTCTCTCACGATGTATTCGTGATAACCACTGTGGATCTGGATACTTCATTCCGTCCCATTAGGCAAGGTGTAGAGTTACAGAGGCAGCAAACTTCTTTTGAGTCGAGCTACGGGCGCAAGGTAATGAAGCGATCAGATATTCGGCGCAGTCTAAATAGTTGAATAGTCTGTGTTTTTCATTCTGAAGTGCAACAATGATGTAGTGATCTCTAAACTGGGTTGAGGAATAGATGGATACTTGCCGAAGACACCGAGGAGTCATTATTCGATACAGAGCGAAGCCGAACGACAGTCCGGCAGCAGTCGACTTTTTCGATTAGTTTTTTCTGTCTCTGTGGTTGCTGAAAGCGAGGACTTTATCTATGGCACTCGTCTTAAATAAATAGGTGGGGTGGGAATGAGTTCGAATTGAGAGTAACATTAAGCACAATTTACAATTTATTGACGACCTTTAAAATTGTGTTGCGAAACTATGATTGCAATGAGTTGCAATATATCACAGCAAAATAGTATATCTACCATTTTAATGGTAGTTAGTTGCGGTATACGACTGCGAACCTTGCCTTCAAACAGCACTAAATTGATTCGCCTCAAACCGAGCATAAAAACATCAAATAAGTCAAAATATCTGCTGTCTTAGTTCTGTTAACTGAGTAATTTTCTACTTTAATAGAAATCGTAGAACAATTGCAAAACTAGTTAAGTTATGTTTATTATATTTTCCCAGTTTTTATATTTTGTGAAATAATTTACGTAATTCTAATGAAATGTTTTTCTTTCAGGTACGTTTGGTGATAATTTTTGAAAAAAACAGAGTAAGTTTGAGTTAATTCCTCACATGGAGATGGGACCGAGGTACCTGCCGAATCCGAACGCTACTTTGAGAAACTTTTCGGGACAAATTGAAGTCGTGGATTGTTTTCTAACGCTTACCAATTTGTGAAAACGAAAAGAACCAGACTGTTTCCTGATGTCCCAAGTCTTGAAAAGAGCTTTATTCCTGTGTGAAAAGCTTCAGCAATTTTTGTAAATTCCCAAAAATTATCAAACATAAAATTAAAACTACTAATGAAAGCTTAAGTAATTTTAAATTTAATCTAATGTCTACAATTTAAGTTTTCTTTTAACATTGACTGATGACAAAAGCACCTTAGAAAGGATAAGGAGTCTTAGAGGCATAGAGCTTTTTGGCTTGAGAAATGTTTAATTAAGTCTAAGGATAAAGCATAGCTTACACTTAGCATGTCAAACTCGCGGCGCACATCGTTTAAATTTACCATTTCCAGTTTTCATTAAGTTAAGCTTTGAGGCGATATTGGCGAAGCAAATTATGAAAGTGGCAGAAGAATTTTCAAGGAATGCAGTATTTATTATATAAATAAGAAAAGTCAGTAATAAAAATTGAGTTTTTTGAAACCCTATTACCAACGTTTGTGTCCAAGTAATAAACATTTAAAATGAAAGTTCTTTAGTAGCATTGTTGAGAAACAAATATTTGACGTGTTTGACGCGACATATTGGTAGATTTCGTAGACGAACATTTTTTTAATTTTTTGTTCAAAATCAATACCAAACCATATTCTTAAGGAGGTAATAGATGAGGTAATCCAGTGAGGATTACATCTTACGTCTTTGTCCACTCACAAACTTTATCCTATACTTACTCAAGTCTTATACCCTATTTCGCAAGAATGGAATATCTGTATTTAATTTTATACAGGCGAAAATTAAGAGCATATGATTAGAACCGAATTCTGAGTTGAATTACCGTCCAATCCGGATGTCACTAAATCATAGGCCTTAATTTTGAGCTAGAAAGCTGAATTTTGTACGTGAGCTCTCAAAGAATAGGAAATAAAATAGCACTTAAGGTACACAAAACTTTATCTAGATTTTGCTCACACAAATTTTTTGGGCAAGCCCATCTTTAGTGGTCGATTGACAAAATTTTTGAACTGAATCAAAACATTAAATTTTTGCGTACAAACTTGGATATTTGTATGCGAATATTGATTTTTGGTTAGAGGAGCTAGACAGGACATGCCGCGTCCCTTTTCAAAATTAAATTCGAAAACCTAAGGAATAAAATATTTTTTTACTCGACCCAGGGTTGGTATATTAATTTTACATAGTTTGTAACACAGTCAAATAATCACCGGAAACCCCTAAGACCTTTTAGAGATATGATCGAGACCGACAGGTTAATCGGTTACGCTATGTCCGTCCACCCGTCTGTCCGTCTGTCCGTATGTGTAAAGTTTTTAGGTCTTTCAAATTGAGCTATAGGATGCTCAAACTTAGAGTGTATTCTGGTTCTTATTTTGTACAGACAAAGTGTGAAAATTGGTTAAACCCGCCAACGGCCACACCTACTACTGGCTACAATGTAAGACAATCTCTATTTCAAATTTTCTTTCAAAATGCCTTTTGGTCAAGTTACACCAGGCATATGAGCTCAAATTTTGGTATAAAGCAATAATGGCCCAAAAAATTTAAGAAGACAAAAACTGGACCGCCCACAATATCGACAATGCCCACTTTTAACATGTTAGATTTTGAAAGCCCGATTCTCGGAAGTTCACTCCAATTCGAAGAAAAATGTATGACAAATATTAAAGACATTTTGCTAAGACTATTTGCTAAGTTTAGTCCATACAAAGTTTTGAGCTCCGCCCACTTTTAAGGGCGTTTTTAGGAAAAAACTGTTTTTTTCCGAAATATTTTTCGGTTTTAACGAAAATTAATTGATTTTAATTTTTAGCCCAGATCCACTTTTGGGGGCGTGGCCTTTACAAATAATATATGAATTCGGGACGAAAAAAAATTTAAGATTTGGTGTTACACGGTACATAGGGTTGGGTATATAGAAGTTTGTCATTAAAGAACTCTTGCACTTACTCGTTTGTTTTCAATTAATTAATGGTTCATGAATGGTAACCGGAAGGAGATGGAAAATAAAAAAAATAGGAATGGGAACGTGAATAGGAATGTAAAGGAAAATAGGAATGTAAAAGAGAATAGTAATGGAAAGGAGAATAGGAATGTTGAAGGAGGCTTAAACATTAAATATAGATGGTCAATATCAAATGTATTACTTCTGAATCCGAAAAAGAGGCAAATGATCTCTATTTCCAAAAAAAAATTTTCTTGATCTTTTACAGGACATAATATGTCATGTATATCTCAATTGAAGTTTATAAAGTCTTGGGTTTGTTATAAATTGTACACTTAGTGATTATAACCAAACTTATTTAGTAATGAGTCGAATTCATGCAAATACCTATCTGTGTGAATTGTGGCTCAGTGCCTACTATACTCCTTTCAGACTACGACGAAAGCTTGTTACAACACTCGTTTTACCCATAATATCATACGCTAAATATGTTTATAGTAAACTTGACTCATTATCAAATTGTAAGCTGCAAGTAGCTTTCAGTGGTGCATATGTAACATTTACCGCATCCGAAGACATGACCATATCTCAGTGTATGCCAGCATGATAACATCAATGCCCTAAAATGCATTGTCTTACATAAAGTTATTCATAAGAAATATTGGTCTTATCAACGTCGTACAACAGACTTTTTTGGTTCTTTTATTTTTCTATGATGTCTTCGCGACGAGTTGCACCGCAACAATGTGGCGTGGTGGATGAGTATTTGCCTGCTATTAACGACGACCCAGGTTCAAGCCTCACCCCGTGCGAAAGTTCTTTTTTCTGTATTTATTTCGGAGATTCGTTCTGCAAAAGCAGATTCGGTAAAGCCTACAACAGGAAGCCTTATAAAAAAGATAGCCTCTATAAGGCCTGCAACAGGAAGTCTTATAGAAGTAAAAGCCTCTGTAAGGCCTGCAACAGGAAGTCTTAAACAAGTAACAGTTTCCGTAAAGCCTAAAAGGAAATTTTATGCAAGCCTGTTAGGACTTACAGTTTCGGTAAGTGCTCCAAATGGTCTTCTGTAAGGCCTTACACACACTATTTAGCAGGAGGGCAAACAGCCTGCTTAAAACTTTACCGAAACAGAAATGTTACTTGGGCGACTGCGCCATATAGTACACACAAAAAAGTAAAAAAGTAAAGGAACAAAAAATCTCCCTACAACGGAGAACAACGTTCGGAGATAAAATTTTTTTTCGAAATAGTATTGTTGAAACAAAGCTTACGACTTTACGACCCCAGAAGAACAGCGTTAAGCAGGACCAAAGGCATAATAAGACCCTCCTATCAACTACGAATTCTAAAATGGTTTCTTAAAGGAAAACCCCACACGCACTTGAAGATTCTTCATAATCCTCCGAAAACTTAAAAAAAAGTTTTCTCCACGTAAAGCTAAATTGTGTCAATCATTTCGTCACAGGGTTCAGAAATATGCACTTTTACAACCAACATTCCGAAAAGACTCCAAATTGCCATTGACTTACTTTCCAAATAATTTATGACTTTACCTCTTTGCCAAAAACTCAAACTGCCAAAACTCAAACAAAATTGTAAAACAATGATGAAATTTCAAGTATGCCACTTATTGTAAAAACAAAACAGTAGAGAGGAAAAACTTCAATTGCATTTTTTTTTTCAAACGAAAATTCGTTTTGTTGCTGTGTATAGGCCACTGCTTTTCAAGATCTCCATCGTTGAGTAAAGTAAGCTACTTGAACTGAAGCACCGGTTATAGCTGCTGATGTCACCAACAAGTTGCAAAGTAGGTAACCTGCCTGAGAGAGGGAGGAATTCAATGATGTTTGGTGTCAAATTGATTTAAATTTGAAAATTATTTCAAATAGATACGGCTTCCACTTAAAGTTCTTTAATTGCATCTATTAGGGTGCTGTCAGATCAAAATGGCATGTTCAACTTATCCTGGTTAGACCGGCTCTGGCAAGACAACTAATTTTTATGGATGAAGATGCATAGACAAATGAAGTCAGCCATTACTTCCACTATAATTGTACTGGCTTACAAGTACCAAGTTGCACAGTCTTAATTGTGACAACCCAGTTTGCCTAAAGAAAGCTATAGGTTAGCTGAGACACGAAATTCATTAAAATCCGAGCAATGTTGATGCTCATGTCTTAGTATTCTTCATTTGATCTCAATTCCACATAACTCCTCGCTGTCTGTGGAAAACTGACTCGGAGTCCTTTTACTTGCACATTTCTGCTGGTAAACCTTTCGGCTACACTGACCAACAATCGGTGAGTTGTATTCGAGTGCTGTCGACCGCACAAGCACATGTCCAACAACTTTGTCCAAGTCAACTAATTAAGTCTCTATCAGTGGACGATCAAAGCAAATAAACACTCTCTGCAATCAAATACTAATTATCTCGAAAGAGACTGCTCACAGCATCCATGTCTGGCCGTAGTGGTTGTCGGATCAAACAACTTTCTTAAGTCGCATCGCAAGTCACCAACAACAATGACACATTGCCATATCAGTCAGATTCCCAAGCACATTCATCTGCACTCTAATCACTCATCACGCAGCCTCCGTCATAACATCTAACACCGAACTGCCAATTTGCGCCAAGAAGTTGAGGTACTCAGCACGTCGCGTCGATGATGGTAGCGACTATGACCTAGAAGTGATAACGAAAGCTGTTGCAGTTGGCCCCTTAATATGGCAAAACAACGACCAAGTGACGAGGGATTTCACTTTCCTTGCGGTTGACATCGCCAGCAAATTCAATCCGTGAAATCGAGTGTGAAATAGCACCATCATCATCATCGTCGTCGTCATGATCATGGTAGGCAGCAGTGGAACAACACCATCACGACCATACGACACAATAATGAGGTAGACCCCGTTCATAAAAACGGATGTTCCATCGCCACCAGCTTGACGTAGGCCGCCTAGGCCCAGTGGAGGCTTCACATGCCATCTCCACTGAATCACTGCAGCGAGGCACTGTTCAGCAGGGCAACATGAACGATGTTGCGTGCTCATAATTAATAGATCATATGAAGCTAATTAAAAGCGACAGTCCGTCTGACGGCCCAGCCATGGGGAGGGCGTGGGTTTGGCGCATCAGCTTGCCAGGTTCAGTCTATTTCTGGACGCAGTTCTGGAATCCTAAGGTGAATGCGCTGCAGTGGCCAGTGACAGCGACCGAATGCAATGTCAAAAGTGGATTGGTCTATGATTTCGGTTAAGTCTTGTTGGCTTGTCTTTTGCTCTTGAGTAAGCACGTGCCCTGTGGACTTTTTATTCTTCGTTTTACACGTCTTCCCCAGCGTCTCTGCTCAGGTTTCTTTAATTTTTCCGTAATTACTTTGCGCTTAAGCTGTGCGCGCACCATCGACGGCCGAAGCAGTCTTAAATTAAGCTTATTAGGGAGAAACCTGATTTATGCTGCATCGGTGTCTTATGAACTAAATGAAGTGTAGAACGCTTTCAAAAGCAAACTAAATGGGCTGCACAAGTACAAGATGCATTCATCATATCGGTGAGAGTTTATCTTATAGTCGTCGTCGGGTGTTGGCCCTTTTTAAATTGATATATTTTTCTGCTGCACCAGCTCCGTGGTTTAAATTAAGAACAAGATTTAATTATAGCTCTGCCGAGCCGTGGTCTTGGAGAAGGTGAAAATATCATTTCACATCTTGCCGTGTAATGTTTGTGGAAAGTTGAAGTGAAATAAATGTGCGCGCATGTTGAAGTGAAATAAATGTGCGCGCATAATTACAAATTTTAAAAATACATCAGTCATTCGTCAATATTTCGAAAGTACGAAAAAAGAATGCCTTAGAAGTTGTCATAATCGCAATGTCTGGCGAACTAGAACCAATAAGTTACGGCTGTCAAGTCCGCGGTGACAAACGAATCGGAATTTTTGAAAGACGTTAACAAGGACAATGTGTAGTATGGATAATTCAGAAGGTCACTTCGGTACTCTTAGCTTCCAAAAACAAAAGAAACTCAAAATATTCGTAGGAAAATATTTAGTGCTTAATTTTTTCGCTGATGATAACATCGGAACCTACTCAATGTGGACTCTGCCCACTTTTAAAGGGTGTTTTTACGAAAAAACAACTGTTGTTTTTTCTTGGGTTATGCTTAGGCTTTTTACACATTTCCCCATACAGGAAGTCGTTTATAACGACGGTGAAGGGACTGAACAATGCTCATCCTCCGCTCTCTTTTGAGACCGGCAAAATGACCGGGAAAATTTACAGAGATTCGGCCATACAAAGGCGTTATGGTCAGCCGTAGACAGCAGCATGTCAAATAAGCACTGAAAAGGATATCAATAGGTTTGGAAACCACTCAGCAAAATAAGGAGTGGAAGCTCAGCAAAATAAGGAGTGGAAGCTACATTCACAGCGGAAGAACATGTTAAACACCTCCTCTGATGCCAATGTCCATATGGCAGCAGACAATGTTTTAAACTTCTAGGCCAATTTTTCTTTGAGGACCTATGGATTAAGGAAGTCCGGCAGGGCTAAATTTCTTTTCAAAACTCAGGATACTTCAACTAACTTAGTATCATATTTATACAAACATTTTTATCCCTTAGAGTTTGGGCTTTCTGAAGCTATCGACAACACTTCAACGGCCACACAGGTTACATATTTCCGATAGGCGTAACAAAAAAGCTACAATTAACCCACTAGTTCCGATATTGGGTCGTCGCCCGATTACCGAAAAAGTTAACCGGGTCAAAATTTCATCTAAATAGAAAAAAAAGCTACAATAAACCCACTAATTCCGGTATTGGTTCGTCGCCCGGTTACCGAAAAAATTGAACCTGGTCAAAATTTCATCTGAAGCTAGTGGAATAGTGTTTATCGGAACCGTGGTCAAGCTACAAATTTCTGATAGGCGTAACAAAAAAGCTAAAAAAAAAAGCGACAATCGACCCGTCGAGTACCCTGCTCAGCCGTTGGTTGTAGTGTACTCGCTAGCTTCAAATAGCAGCACAAAAAATCGTGTTTTTCTGAGAACTGGGTCAAGCTACAAATTTCCAATAGGCGTTGCAAAAAAGCTACAAAAAAGGTAGAGTTAACCCACTAGTTCCGATATTGGGTCGTCGCCCGATTACCGAAAAAATTGAACTGGGTCAAAATTTCATCCGAACCTAGCGAAATCTTGTTTTTCTCGGAGGCGGGTCAAGCTACAAATTCGGGATTGGCGTAACAAAAAGTCTACAATCAACCCGCCGGGTCCCCTGTGTGGCCGTTGAAGTGTGCTCGCCAGCTTCAGAGAGCCTAAAGTTTGTCCCAATAGGGTAACGCTAAGGGCCCTCGTAGGCCTATGTGAGCTGGTGGCTTTTCCTGCGAACAACCCTACCTAACCTTACCTAACCTACATAAAGGGCAGATAAGTACACCGTAGGGCGGAGTTGAATTTGTTGAACTTTTATACCCGACCCAGGGTATATAAAGTTTGATGTATTGTTTGTAACGCAACGAAATAATCGCCGTAGACCCCTAAGCCCTTTCAGAGATATGAATGCGACCGACAGGAGAATCGATTAAAACATGTCCGTTCGTCCGTCCGGCCGTATGTAAGCAGCTTTCAGACCTTAAATTTTAAGGTTGAGAGCTGACATTTGGCTGGAAGTCTAGTCCTTCAGATTAAGTTTGAAAATTAGCCGAATCCGCCAACAGACACGCCCACTACAGGCCTGTATATGCGACCATCGCTTATTTAAAAAAATACTTTTTCCAATTTTTAGCTGTGTTACAACGGCGCTAGCGCATTCATTTTTGGTATGTATCATTGCCTTGTAATTATCTTTGAAGTAACCAAAAAAATTTGGCCGTTTTCATTGACCACGCCCACTTTTTTGATGGATTTTAGCTTAAAATGAGTGTTTTTCAATAAATATATATGAAATTGGACTAAAAATTATATTACAAACTTATCTAACTTTTATGTTTTTGTGTATGGGCCTCCGCCCACCTTTGGGCGTGACGCTAAAAAAAGTAATTTTTTGAGTTAAAAACGCGGATTTTAAGGCCGAACTGCATGCCACCACCTTGTATAAAACATTCAACAGTTATATTTTTTTATCCCGCTCACTTTTTTAGGCGTATTTTGCAATCCCTCACAGACGGACTGTACTTGTCACATTAGCGCTGTTGCACTTTCCCACTTGTTTATCCTATTGTAGGTATGGATTTGGGCGTGTTGATTTCGTTATTGGCAACTGTTATGCGCCTTATAATGGCAAATTTGTACCTACCTACTTTAAAAAAATTTCGCAAAATAATGCTATACCTAGGCTAGGCACCTACGACAAATGTTTTACATTTTTGTTCTTACGAACTCAAACTTGTAACGTAGGTATAACCTTAGACTTCAAAAATAGCTTCCGTCATTTGTTCTGCATGACATTCAACAAAGCGATGCACTACAAAACAAACGCATCCAAAAGTAAGCGACAAACTTTTACTACCCATCCCGCAAGATAGTGCGTTATCGTGTAGTGTTTTTATGCTACGAAGCCCTGATTTACATGCAAATCAATGTGTTACTGTCACTGCCACTTAATGTTATTCAAAGATACATTTCCTGATAAAATGTGTAGGTATCTGGGCTCTTTTGATCTCAGCTGCGCTCATGCACCCATCCAAGGAAACACAATTTCGGCGTGAATTCAATAAATCACTCAAAGTGAGTGTTGACGTTGTCGTCATGTCGCCGCCGTATCGTCGTCGTCGCCCACAATAAAAGTCGAACACGATCAACGACGTCAAAGACAAGGCAACCTTGTATGCGCACCTCTCTAAGCATATAATCACTCCCAATCCGAAGTCCCAATGGAGCTACTGAAGCCGAATCTTCCCATTCACTGTGACGTGCCACTCGACAAATGAGGCGCGCAATGAAGTAGGATTACAGAAGTTATGCAATTGGCCCCAAAAGCACCTTCTTTATTTATATTACCTCATTTCTCGTGTTATTTTTATTTGCCTCCCTCCTTTTGAATTTATTTTTATCCAATTAATCGCTTTTTCTAATCTTCCTCTCATTCTTCTGTTGAGACTTCTTCTTTTGTTTGCTGGCCTTGATTGAGCTGGAAAATTCTTCTTCGCGGTAAGAACATCGGTCTTTGTCTTCGCCTAAACAGGCGATTTAATCTCCCATGAATCACCACCATGCCATGACCCCTGATCGTTGGTGTCTATACTGAGGTTTGACTTGAGCCAATAATAGGATTTTGGCTTTACACTTTTCGGCCGAAATCGACAGCGGAACCTTCACACACCGAAGTCGCAATCTCAATCGCCGAGATCACTTAAAAAATTTGTCCGCAACTCGAAGCTGAAAGAAAAATAAACAAGTCCTTTGGACCTCTTCAAAAGAATCCCAATTCCAAGGCCTTATCGTCTTGCAAATTCCAGTGAAGATGTGATCTTAAGCTCTGCGGCTTTCGGCGGTGCCAGTCTTAACGGAAATGAACCGTAAATCGACCTCTTTCGCGCAAAGTCGAAGAATAAACACATTCGCGAGATGTTTAATTAAGTATCGCCGTCGGACGCTCGTCTTGTGAAACCCTATACTCGCCGAGTGATATCATCTTTGGATTCAGATTCAGGGTCGACGGTCCTGTTTCTTTTTGCACAGAGTAGTGTGACCTGTTTTAAACGCGGTCTAGACGGAAACCGGTGATGGGATACCTACATGCACCTTAACACGCAGAGGCGACACCATGCTGTGAGATATGAGTCAGATTCCACCGGATACTAACGCTATGGTTTATCGTTAAGGAGTCTAGGTAAGAAGATTAGTTTTTGGTTTGCGTGTGAAAAGCGCCGCCCCTCTTGCCACTGCAGGAGTAATTTGTGGGAGCTTAACAGCTCGAATTTGTTTGAGGCTTGGTTTTGCTAATAAAGTTTTATTGCCAGACGATTGAGCAGTGCCATTTGTAGTGAGGAAGTTTAATGTATCTGATACAACCAAGTGTTGTAACAAATGTTTTTGTCTGGACGAAGCACGCTATGTGTCGCTTAGACAGTGGGAAATTGATTCGAAAGGACAAAGGGAGCTCCTATATCACATGTGAGCGGTTTCTAATGAACCATTTGTTCCGCCACGAGTTTTAATCAACTTAAACTTGGTGACCTTTGTGTTAATGTCTTTCAATTTAGACCAATTTCTTACCTCGAGATTTATTGAAAAAATCTCAATAAATCTGCATAATAAAAGGTCCAAAAGCTTTTAGATTAATTTATCTACAAGCCATTCATCATCATCCGAAGTTGCTCCACTTTCGGTGGCAAAAAAGAACCGTCCACTTGGTCTGGTCCAGTTTCTTTTCTCTTTCTTAAAAAAACCTACAATATTATATACAGTACCTCAGAGTTGGAATAAAAATTGCCTCATTAAAAAAAAGTATCTATCCATCTATTTGTCTTGAAAGCCGTAAATAATTTCTTGTTCCCCGTGTTGAATGCATGAAGCCCTCCTCTGTTTGTTTGGAAAAATTGTGCTTTTCTTCAGGCGGCCGGGGCGCTCGGCGGCGATATAATCATCAGCGTAATCACTATAAGTGTGTGTATGTGTTTAAAAATTAATAAATTGCTCCCCTAAATAGGCATTGTTTGCCTAGATTATAGGCAGCGCACTGGGGCCCAACATCTAGGACCAAGCTAAAGGCTAATAGAAAAGCCCACCTAAAAGAGCGTTGATTTCTTTATGCGCTTTGTTACTTCTTTTCTTCTTGACTTTGGTGTGGGGCAGATAAAATGCAGAATCAATGCTTTCCACGGTGGTTTTTCTTTTTCTTTCAATTTTCTTTTCTATATCGAGTCTCGGACAGCATTTTGTCCGGCACGGTTGTCCATCCATTTATATGGATAATGACCATCATTTTGACATTGCTGCCGGTGAGCGCTTTGTCATAGTATCTTAATTAAGGCAATGATGATTGTTACATTGTGTTACTTATGAACAAAGTCTCTTTAAGAGTGGCATAAGAAAATTTTCCCTTACACAACGAATTTGGGCGACCTCGTCAATAGCATGAATAGAGCAGGAGTATCTGGAACTGATCATTTCTAGGCATGAATTATTGCAATCGATACGATGACGAAACAAAGCATCGTCTGGACAAATACCAGAAATAATACTCATGCCTTTATTCCTGCTTCGACCATGTGAATACCCCAACCTCTTTGCATTGTACCTGTGGCTCCCTGCTTGATTTTGTAGCTGAGAGTAGGAGGTCACTAGCGCGTATTTAGCAACCGAAAGTCGCACATTAGTTGGCTCATAGTCAACATTTTTGCCATCATTGTTCCACATGATGCAACAGGTCAAAATTTGACAACTAAAAAAAACCTGTCAAAATGCGAACTTTGACCATTTCTCTTTGGGCTCTACGGACTTCTCTCTCTTCCTTCTTAAAAATGATACCATCCTTTCCGCATCTGTTACAAAATTTTTAGCAAAATGCTCTCAAGCTACCTTGCCAACACCACTACATAACAAAAGGTTCTAGCAGTTGGTGTCATACAATTTACGGCTCCTTATAAACCAGTTATTATAGCAATTTTATACTTTAAAGTACTCAATTTTGGGTAAGCAAATGGTACTTCTTCTTTACCCTTCTTTAGCTTTTTGTACCCTATTCCACAGGAATGGATAATATTAAGCTTGATACAGGCGAAAATGCAACATAGAGAAATATAACCGATAGACCCCCAAGACCTTAAGGGCATATGATCGATTTCTAAGTCAAACCATGTCCGTCCGTCCGTATGTCACTACAATAGGCCTTAAATTTTGAGCTGAAATTTTATACGTAAGCTTCCTGTCATCCGAAGCAATACAGGTGTTAAAATTTTTCAAATCCGCCCACAGACACGCACAGACTAATCGGTCTAAATGTGCGACTACCTCCTGTGCTTTCAAAACTGTAAGACGTCGCGAAAAGCTGAAATTTAACATTTAGCGTCTCCTCACGATTATAACAAGACATAAAAAAAAGTAAAGTCGGCAGACCTCCCCTTTGTGGGCGTAACATCGATTGAAAGAATAACTTTTTAATAAAAAATTACTTTTTTGTGGTCTTAACCCCAGTATAATTGCAATACAGGCAAACCATGACAACATGCGAAAAACGACCAAAATGGCATTTCACCACTGTACTTGCTACTGGACCCTTCAGCGGACTATCGCAAGTACATCATCCGTATACCTACAGCAATTATGCTGGGGAAAAAACCACAAAAAATATTTTTTTTATTTAAAATTCATTTTTAACCCTATTTTTAAGCGACAAAGAATACTTTAGTGCTTTTGTTTGGTTAAATCTTTCTAAAAAGAATAATCTTTCATATGCAATTTTTCTAATATTATTTTTTCAAAAGGGAAAATGTTTATATAATATATTATGTAAAAAATACTTCATTCTACATTTAGCTCATTCAAAATTTTGGAAAACGCCCACATTAAGAGGCAGAATGAAAGATAAACCTAAAATTTTCCAGAAAAAAATTGATTTCGACTGCTTTTTAGCCTAACCAAGGGCAGAATAAGAAATAAAATTAAGCACAAAAGGTACGCCGGACATACTTTTCTCGATTTTATTTGTGTAAAGTTTTTGGCCACGCCCATTTTTTGGGATTGATTTAACATAATTATTGAATTTTAACCACCAAATTAAATTTACATTTTAGCCGCTAGCTTTGATATTCATCATCATAATTTTCGGTGACCGCTTTGAAGGGTCGCAAATGATTCTTCCATCATTCCCGTGGGGTGCCGTGGCGTAGTGGTTAGTGTGTGTGCTTACTACGCCGGAGGTCTGGGTTCGAATCCTGCCATCGTCACCTGAAAAAAAAGACTTGTTCTTTTCACGGTCCCCACCTCCGCGAGGGTTTGACAAGCCCTCCGAGAGTATTAATTGTCTTGAAAAACTTCTCAAAGTGCCGTTCGGATTCGGCAAAAAATTGTAGGTCCCCTAGTATGTAAAGAAATTAACACACCAGCATACATTGTTGAGAAGTTGGCCCTGGTTCACCTCGAGCTGTTGCGCCACTCTATTTATTTATTTATTTATTTATTTATCATTCCCGATCATCCGCCACCAACTCAAGAGACACAGGCGCGATCCCCAGACGGGTCTCGGAGATGTTCTTTACCCGATCCCACCACCTTTTTCCGGGCTGTCAAAGCGCTTGGATATTTCTATGCTAAAATTGGTTATTGCTTGTAGAAGTTGGGCATGCCACGCCTTTTCTTTAGAAAAAATTAAAAAAACCCTATAAGGAATGACATATTTTTATACCCCACCCTGGGTGCATTAGTTTTAGTGCATAGATTGTAACACAGTGAACTAATCACCGTAGACCCCTAACACCTTTTAGAGATGTGATTGTTGTTGAAAGTGCGGACGCACCTTAAAAAGTTGTAGCTTCGCAGAACGGGTATAGATGGAGCACCTTTTCCAAACTGTTAAATCTCAGCTATAAAGTCCTTTTCTGATGAATGCTCGCTCATTTCAATTCCACGCGGCGCTAATTATGCACCTTTTATATACAGTAAAATATACTGAAAAAGTCTAAGTAAGTTAAAACAAAAAAAATATATACAGAACCTTTAATAATTAATGAATTTCAGACAAATAAAGGTTTTCTAACGCTGTTCAAATCTGTCTTTTATTGAGCCCGTTGACAGAGTCTTAGTTGTAGCTAAAGTCGCTGCAACAATGATTGAGACAGACCAGGTGAATCAATAAGGCCATATCCGTCCATCCGTCTATCCGTATGTGTGAAATTTTTAGGTGTTTAAAATTTGCTAGAATATACCTTTTGAGACTTTAGATAGGACGCTCAAACTTGGAGTATATCTTGAATCTTATTTTGTACAAAGTGTAAAAATTGGTTAAATCTGCCAACGCCCACACCAACTACCGGCTTCAATGTAAGACAATCTCTATTTCACATTTTCTTTCCAAGTACCTTTTGGTCAAGTTACACCAGTCGTATGAGCTCAAATTTTGGTATAGAACAATAATGACCCAAAACCTTTAAGAAAACAAAAACTGGACAGCCCCCAATATAGACCATACCCACTTGTAACATGTTAAATCTTTTAAAACCCGATTTCTCGGAAATAACACTCCAAATAGAAAAAACATTTTATGACAAATATTAAAGATATTACTATTTGCTAAGTTTGGGCCATACAGGATTTGAGCTTCGCCCACTTTTAGGGGGCGTTTTTACGAAAAAAGCTGTTTTTTCCGAAAAAATTTTTGGTTTTAACGCATTTGATTCTAACGAAATCGCAATTGATTTAAATTTTTAGCCCAGGCCCACTTTTAGGGGCGTGACCTATACAAATAAAATATGAATAAATAAATAGAGTGGCGCAACAGCTCGAGGTGAACCAGGGCCAACTTCTCAACAATGTATGCTGGTGTGTTAATTTCTTTACATACAAGGGGACCTACAATTTTTTGCCGAATCCGAACGGCACTTTGAGAAGTTTTTCAAGACAAATGATACTCTCGGAGGGCTTGTCAGACCCTCGCGGAGGTGGGGGCCGTGAAAAAGAACAAGTCTTTTTTTTCAGGTGACGATGGCAAGATTCGAACCCAGACCTCCGGCGTAGTAAGCACACACACTAGCCACTAAGCCACGGCACCCCACCCCCCAGTAATATATGAATATGGGACAAAAAAACTTTAAGATTTGGTGTAATACGGTATATAGGGACGGGTATATAGAAGTTGGTCACAGACGAACTCTTGCACTCAATCACTTGTCTATTAGTTAATTAATGATTCATGACTGGCAACAGGAAGGGTATGGAAAACCAAAAAAATATAGAAATGGTTAAGAGAATGGGAATGAAAGAAGAATAGGAATAGGATATACTGCGATCTATAACAGACCAACCGAAGCTATTACATACGCACTGTTGCAATTACTCACTGGTTAGTGATATTCCTGCCAGGAAGTCCAGGCTATCAAAGAACTTGACAGGAACGGTTAGTCGTCATTCTTGAAAGCTGGCCTTTTTTTAAAGAACCTATTTCTTCGTCATCTCTATAGCTTCTACACAAGTCTTTCTCATTTTTAGCCATGACACCAATTATGCAGTGTCTTGTGAATACCCCAACGAGTGTTCTTATGAATTTTCTACTAAAAGATAGAAGGGTGATTGTTCCATATTCTGTTTTCAATCCATCGATATAGATAGCGATGCCTTTAATGACACCGTTTGTCTATCCAGTCATGGTCTTATGTCTACTTGGTATGATGACTTTGAATCTTTTATCCAAATCGAATTGAGGGTTACAAGCCCATTTTGATATAGGAGGTTCAATATGCTCGAGTATCCTTGTGGCTTCCAGAGGTTGTTCTTTCTTAGTCTCAGTGCTGCCTTTGCTCCAGAGGTTGGACGAGCAGCGTTGTTTCCAGACCTGTTTGAGGGATCTTAATGCACCTGTGACTCCTAAGCAATATTATCCTTGTACTTTTTTCAGACGGTTAAGGCAAGATGTCGGTTTAAATTCCTCTAACCACACCAATGACGGATAGGTAAGAATAGATCTTACAGCCGCTGCATACAGCAAGTTCACTACGTTGTGTCGAAGTCCCCTTTTTTCCGTAATGGCTTGTATACATGTGTAAAGAGCAGTGAGACCTTTCGTCATTCTCTCTTCAGTGTTCCGTTTCCAATTTAGTGTAAAATCAAACAAAACGTCAAGATATTCGCTTCCAGGCAGATTTTAAGATTGGTTCCATTTAATTTAGGAGTTATCCACCCCCCTATAATTCGCTCTTCCTTATAAACAGGACCATCTCCGTCTTACTCTGGTTAACTTAACTGGGTTCCACTGCTCTCTGCCCATCTTGATGGTTCGGTTAACACAGATTCCATAAGTTCACTAATTTGTGGGGGAAATTTACCTGTTTTTATGCCTCTATTGAGATTTTAAAATGTTGGTAAATAAAATGTAAAAAGAAGGGGTGAGAGCACTCCTCCTTGTGGGTACCCATTGTGTTTTCTCTTAATATAGCCCCCTGTATCGATTTGATTTTTCGCATATGAATACCAAAAATGATTTGAATTTTTTTTACCGCTTTATCTTTAAAAAGGTCGATTATTTTTTTTCTTTTGCAGTAGTAAGCAGCCAAGATGCAATTTTAGAAGGGAAAATATTAAGAAATCATTTAAAGCAAGCAGACTTTACTATCTCTTTAAAGCTGTAAAAAAAACATAGCGGAAGTTATTCACTTGTAAACATTAACATTAAGAGCATTATCGAAAGCAGTCAACAGTTATTAATGAACTCATGTATTGGACCGTTGAACTGAGCTGTAGCTTCCCTCAATCATTTAGACTTAACCAAACTTAACACCTCATGCTCAATGCCATTAATTAATTTTAGCTGCGTCTCTAGAAACCATACATGGTCAGCTCTCTCAATCAGCCACAGAGACCGAGTGCATTCGACATTTTCCGGATGTGCCTAGGTTTATGGTTTACGTTCACCAAATCCCCAGGGAGGACATTAAGAGCCTCGGTCAAGACAAACAACGAGCTATCTAGATAAATCATAATAATTGTAATTGCCGAATAAATGCAATGAAACTTTCTCGAAACGCACTTAAGCCTGCAACAGCACACATTGTGCGGTACTCTCGGCGAGTGTCGATATTGCGACTGCGCGGCATTTTTTCAAAGTCAGATTCATACCTTAAGGCTGTGCACTCTTCACGGGTGTATAAGGTCCGTTTCTTCTATTCAAATCTCCGACCATATCGCGACCTTAAATAACTTTCGATTTCGGTACAGCCAGCGAAGCCGATGCAGTGCCCTCAAAATTAATGACTGTCAAAGTTAATAATTCCTATATAAGCTCTTCAAACGGCGATTAGATAAATGGTCTTTAGAGGGCGCTCATTGTGGTATTCATATGGAGCACAGTGTGTCTCTGTGTGTGTTCGTATAACTGATGTGGACATTTGAAATGAGAACTCTTGAGATGTATCTATTTTGGATTTTGAGATCAGGATTAGGTATGAAAGGGAACACATGGTGTGGCCCTCAAAAGAAAGTGAGATTTGTTATACTTGTGTGGGGTGTGGGCACAACAATGTCTTGAGTGTCTGACCCTTGAGACGGTGGGTCTGGGTGCCTGATTGCGGGCGCGATCAGAAGGAGAAAGTACTGAACTGATGCACTTATTTTACTTTATGTAATTTTTTTTTTTTTTGACTCAAGTAGGTTTTTCATCTTTGTTTTACGAAATAGATATACGCTCGCGATGATCTTTTAGTGGGATGCCCATCAGACAGGGACTAGTCCAGTGGTCGTGTGGAATCACGGTGCTAATTTGGTAACCCCAGAAATGAGATCGCTTTAAGAGCCCTTACATTCATGCCGCAGCTACTTGAAAAACACTCTTTCTAGGTTAGTAATTCGAGGTCAATAGAAAATGCAATTTTTACCCCGGATTTCCTTTAATTCATGAAACTAGTGAAACTTGGAGAAACTTCAACAGAATCTGGTTTCGTTTTCTGTTAAAAGGTCGCCCACACCCACCCAAGTTAAGGCTCCATCCACTCAAAGGCAGAATTAATATGCTATCATAAATTTATTTCAAGACGGGTCACGAAAATAACTTTCAGAAGCATCGTTTTGTCGACCATTGTAAATTGACAAGAAAAACGATAAAAACACATTTTTATTGATTGATTTTATGTGACAAAAAGACAAACTGTCTTCATTTTTATTGCGGAAGTGTGCCGGGCCGGAATCTTCTTCAATATCGTTTGGTGGGATGACATTTTTGCTTATCATTTGACAAGGTGGCGGAGATGCATTGTCAACAAAAATTGCTGCATTCTTTGTATGAAAGGAGGCGAAAGTGACTAGAATAAATAAGAATTTCCCGAAAAGCTTTACTCTTTTGGATACAAACTTTGTGTAGGACGCCGGTTCAATTTGTAATAGTATTCGAACAAGCAGTATTCTATGAGTGGGTGCACCCTCTCGCATAGAGGCAATCGTGGAGGAATTCACACTCACTATGAAATCGAGTGGGCTAAAGATTCGAACTAAAAGGAAAAGTTATTGTTGGATAGTTTTTATGGGAACATGAAATGGGGAATGGGCGTATGAAATCAAGGGGAAATCAGGGGGCTTGTACCATATTTTAAGCAAGAATATTAAGAGTAAAAGTACACATGCGGAGTTAGCTTGCTGTTTCAACATTATTTTCGTTCAAGATTTTGTGAATTCTCGTCAGTTGAAAGCGATATATTACAGGAAATCATTGATTCAAAAGCCCTCTGAGGGGGAGTCCTTAACATTTTTTCCACGGCTCTACACTCTCGAGCGAGTAAATTAATAACCCCATGAGGGCAAGGGTCATATTCTTTCTAAACAGGATTTCTCCTAAGAAGATAAATGATCTCATTTGCGGGCCTTAATTTAATAAAAAGGTGATCACGAACTTAGATTAAATCGTTCTTTGGAACCCTTGCCCTAAGCATATAAATCTTACCTAGTAAGTCCTTATTAGTACGGCCTAAAATTGGTTTAAGCTCTTACTTATTTGAAGGGAAAAGAACCTGTTCTAAGAGCTACTTCTCAAAAAGCTCTTCTTAATCACTCCAGTTATTCTGTAAAGATCTTAACTTTAGCATTTCACGCCGAAGAAAAATTCGTAGCCAATCGATCCTCGCACTTATGAGCTTTCCCCCTTGTTCTTAAAGAGAAGAGGAGAGAAAATAGTGTTTTTAGACGATTCCTCAGCCGTGATGACTTTCCAGTCATTAATCCGAACCCTGTTGGGATTCGGAGTAGGAGCTAGCGGATCAACTTTCCCCTATCGCCGCACGGTTAGCCTAGGAGTCCAAGCGTGAGTTCTGGGATCCGTATAATGTTTTTCCCTATATGATAAATTCAAGTCCTTAACCGATCCTAACATCACTGATCTTAACATCGTGACTCGTTTGCGCAGTTGCTTAAGAAATCCTTTAGGAATTCGTACCTAGTTACATCTTATGAAATCTGATGACCCTATTCGCTCGAAGGATCTCGGTTGAGCCAAAATGTGGAAGAGGATCGCCCATTTTATCCATCACCTTGTCGCTATTTTCGAAAAAAAAATTCTAAGGTTAAAAGGAATGAAATGCTTCTTATTTGTATTAACTGCTTTGATAAGTAGTAATTTTTAAAGGCACAATTTCAAAAGCAGCTTTTCAAAGTTTTGATTTTGCCCCAACC
The DNA here is from genome assembly GCA_947623515.1 of Neoascia interrupta. Taxonomy (NCBI): domain Eukaryota; kingdom Metazoa; phylum Arthropoda; class Insecta; order Diptera; family Syrphidae; genus Neoascia; species Neoascia interrupta. The sequence continues at coordinate 214,728,181 of OX392463.1, read as the reverse complement.
CCAGGCAATGTCTAAACGCTGGTAGAGAATGCATCTACCAAGGCTACTTGTAGGTACTTCTTGACATCCTCTCGTTCGTGCCTTCTTAACAGCCAATGTCAGATGTCAGAACAAAGATTCGGTTTAGGGACCGATGGTTGGCTGACTTCTTTGATCCTTGCACCTTATATTCTGTTAGGAATCAGGCTGTGATTCTTGATGCATTTTCTTACTAAACTTCCTGGAAGTAAATTTTCTCAAGGTCCAAATGCAGAAGGGATTGGGTCAAAATGCTTCTTGAGTCAAAACTCTTCTTACAAAGTTCTGCTTCTAAAATTATGCTCTTCAAAATTTTGTTTTAGAAAACGCTGGAAATGCCACATTAACAACGCGAAACAGATAAATGGGGCGTGCTGCCCCCGCAACTTGCCAGTTTCTTATTTTGCTTTTGCATAAGTTCGAAAAAGTAAGAAGTTTGAATGGTAAAGTCAAAAAATTCAGAAAGTTGAATTTTGAAAGCTAATCTTTGTAAAAAGAGTTTTGCCCCAACACCATCTAACCCTCCTGGATTTAAGTTTTTATTTTAGGCGCAAGTCCAAAAGGGATTGGTTAAAGTTCAGCTCGCGTCAAAATTCTGCTTACGAGATTCTGAAAGTTATTTTTACTTTTTTTTTGTTTAAGTCAGAATTTTGAGAGCAGAATTTGGAAAAAGTAGAATTTTCAAAGCAAAATTTTATAAAAAGAATTTAAACCTCGGGATAATTTTGACCCCAGCTAACCCAAGGTCAAAATGGTCAAAATTATTTTTTACAAAATTATGGAAATGTCACTTTTAGAACGCAACACAATGAAATTTGTATGAGAGTGTGTCATCTTTGCTTAAAAAGAAGAATGAGAATGTTTTTGCTCTAGTCAGAATTATGTAAAATCAGAATTATGTAAAATCAAAATTATGAAAATCGGAATTTCGAAAGCAGAATTATGGCCCGCTCCCATGCTGAGGACATGCTGATCTATTTGTTTTAGGTCACATTGTATAGATTGAAGCAGAATTTGGATATGTCGAAATTCTGTTTTACAAAAATCTGAAAATCACTCAATGTTATATCTTTCAAGGTTATACGAATCTTTTCTGACAGTTAAGCGGCCATCAAGTGCCTGGAAATCAATCTCTATAAACTCTTGAGTAGCCCTAGACTGCTTTTCATCTCTAAGGGAGACGTCTGAGCAGTTGAACATTCACCTGTACCTGGGCATAGCGACATTCCGCGGAACTGCAAGGCTGACAAACTCGCCATGCCTGGTAAACTCTCTCAATCTTGCTTGAAAAAGACTCCATAGGCGTTTCAATTTCCACATGTAAACTCTTGCTTGAACTGGATGATGGAAAGAAGAAATCTCAGATAGTCGGGTGGTAGGTGGTCTGCTAAAGCTCTTTTTGCTTTTCGATGCTCTCCTGGAGCCTAGCAGATAGTCCTGCGATGAAGTACCAGTTTCGTGAAATGCGATTATTCTTCTTGTTACCTGTTGATATTGCTAATTTTGGATTTTTGTTCCAGGGGTAAAACGGAAAGGCGTACACGTACAGTCTTGCATAGTTAAGCCGCGCTTACAGTTCCCCTGAAACCAGGCTCCCCTACTTTTTATGAGCTACTTCCTTAGAGAAGGAATTAACATGGTTGATGCGCCACACACAATTCAAATAATCATTTTCGCTCATTACCTTAAGCTTCTATGATAAGTTCCAGGTTATAGACATAAGGTTAGTAAAGGTTTACTTTTAAAAGAAGATGGGCAGTACTTAAATTCAACGTTTATAGACTCCGTATTTTTATGGCCAAGTCATCATAGGATCTTATACTCGGATCATATTCCATAGCATCATCTCAAGAATGTTAAAACGTTTGCTGAAGTAGTTAAATTTCCGAATGCCATTCTGAGCCCATGGGGTGTTAGTACAAGATTATGCAGGAAATTTTCTTAAACCTCGATAATGATTTTTTTTATTGCACAGCTAAACCATGGCATGCATAGCATCCGCTGTACCTGCATGTACCGATGTCATAAGCATTGCGAATCTGTTAAGTGAATTCACGCCACAGTGCGTCCCATTACCTCCACCCAACACCCGCGGCGAACCTGGGTGTATAAAGTTTTACGTTTAAACTCGCATTAAAATGTGAGACACAAATAAAATTCCCACAAATTCTATACAACTTCACTCAGGGATGACGATAGTGGCCGTGACACTGACAATGATAATAATGTCTCATGACACATCCCCATGAGCATAGTGTCAGAACATTAACGCCTTGAAAATTTAACTCCGCGTTCTCTTGGCAATTGTGATTTATGCATAAATAAAACTACTCAGACGTTTCAACACGACACGTAAAAATTTTTATCAAGGTGACAATTTTTCCTGGAACAAGGAAAAAATGTCATCACTAGTACGTAAAGTACTCATAAAAATGGCTCTGGCAGGTAGGAAAAGGATTGTATCCCCCAACAAAAGGTAGTAAAACTCAAACTTTACGATCAAAACAAAAAAGGGCATGCGACGAGACCTGCTCCTATGGAAAGATTTCTAGTTCAAGGATCGTTTTACTGATTGCCCTTGAATTAAGAACGATTTGATTTATCTAGTCCTTAAGTACCATCGCCTAGGTGGGCTTGTTTTTGTACTAAAGCGTCCATTGGTCTCATAAAAGCTTTAAAAAAAAAAGCAAGACCAATAATAAAGCGCAGCCTTTATATAGGAAACTGTGAATGAATGAAAAAATGCTAAAAATACAACAATAAACTATTTTTAACGCTTCACGAGGTTTCGTGCGTATCTGCCATATAGATGCCGGGTAGGAGTTGAAGTATTAAATAACTTTTATTGGACTAGAGCATTTTTTATTCGTTACGCTCGTAGTTTGTCTGCTAGCGTGAATCTTTACTTGCGTAATGACGTTCATTTACTTTTTTTATAGTGTTAAATTCTGTGTTAGAAAAATGCCGGCAAGTGCCGCGGGCACTCTGATTCATTTGTGGATTTTTATTTTTTAGTCAGGAAGAATTTTAACTCCATTCCGGAAAGTTTTATCTAGAGAGGAATCTAATTTGAAGTCAAAGACTTTGTAATACGCCAGTCACGGATTGTAAGCCCCAGATATACCTTATTCGTAAGAGGGAACGTATTTATGATACTTCGTTGATGAGGATACGCAAGAGGCAACGAAAGTGGGCCTCGTTCACACGTTTTGTGCTGAACTTTATGGTTATTCTAAAGTGCGTTTCTTCAATTGAATACTCAATGGTAATGTTTATCGAGCTCAATGGAGAGTCTTTCCTCTCCCCATGGAAAGACTCTCATCATTCCAATCCTGCTTTACGGTGCAGAAGCATGCACCCTGTCAAAGGCAGGGCCTTTATGAAAACACTTTAGGCTGCTTCGAGAGGAAAATTCTTCGGACGCTATACGGTCCCGTCTGCATAGACGGAGAGTGGAGGAGGAGATATAACATCGAACTGTACGGGCTGTACAGCGATACCGATCTAGCCAAAAGAGTCAAAACACAACGTCTACGATGGCTGGGTCATCTAGAGCGGATGGACACCCGGCCCGGAAAATCTTCGAATTCACACCGCAGGGACGGCGCGGTAGAGGAGCACCGCGACTCAGGTGGCGCACGCAAGTGGAAGGGGACTTCAGCCAACTTCGCGTGCGAAACTGGAGACGGCTAGCTAGACTGAGCTGGCTGGCGAAGCTTGTTGGCTGAGGCCCAGGTCCACCCCGGACTGTAGCGCCACCTTAAGTAAGTAAGTAATGGAGAGTCTTTCATTATAATAAAATTATTCAGGTTTTGCAGATTGTATATTCCATTAAAAGGTTAGAGCGATTTTTTTCTTTGAAAAAGACGAATGCCAGTAAGGTTATCGATTCTGGAAAGACTAATTTACTGGTCACAGCTATGTTAATTGGCGACAGCAATACCCTTTTTGGGGCAGCTAGCAGGATCATAAAAAAGCTAGTTTTCCTCTTAAAATTTTGTTTCGATTAAATTCTGAAACTAATTTAGTCCGAAAAAATTTCGGTGTTATGTCATGCAGCCTACTTGTTTGTACTCTTTGCTTTTCCTCACTAGTACAAGCTTTTGACTGCGATGGCTAGTTATGTTCCCTTCCGGGGTTGCTGGTCCCCAATTGGGCACCTTCCCAGGTGGCGGATAGGGGAATGCTCACCAGATGGTGGGTACCGGTATGGAAAATATCCAAGGTGGACCAAAACTAGCAACAAACGGAAAATCCAGAAGCTTCTGTCTCAAAATGAGCGGCTCCCTGATCGGAGTCTGTTACCCAGGTTAGTGTTGGACGAATACAAAACACCTTTTCCTTTTCAATATGCAAATGGAGTGGACAACAATCAGATGCATGCCAGATATTTTTATGAAATATTCTGCTGGTTATGCTATTGCTTTTCTCCGCAAAGGCATAACACTTGCGGGGGTATGCGTTGGTGTTTCTGAGCAGAGGTTACATGTTTGGCTTATCAGCGTTTGTTACTTTCTTCTTCCTACTTTTCTATACCCAAATTCTTTCCGCTCGCGATGTTCTACGCATTTTAAGGGTGGTCATAACCTCTTGATCACGAGAATATTATAAAAAGAAACCAAGTGTGTATCTAGATAACCAATACGCTGGTCTGAAAAACATTTGCATCCATTTTGAACACAGAGACGGCACAGTTCAGGATGTTACATCAGAGCTGGAGAGGTTTGTTCATACCGATCTGTAGCGTCATCTAAAGTCGGACAGTGTTTGTTTTAATAACTATCCTACCTGGCTGTTACAGCACAGAAGAGCCATTGCCTGACGTCATCATAGTCATAGATGTTGTTATGCGCAAGGATTGGACATAATTTTTTTTTTGCAGAATCCGATGGTGAGTTGAAGCCTCTCATGTCTCATCCCCTACAAAATAAAGCGCTATGTGCGTAAGTAAATGTCACGTACAGCCACCAACCGACAAATTCGAAATTGTGTGACTCGATAGCTCACTGCGAGAGTGTTCGGCTCACGTGTGGATGGGGATCAAATCGCATTGGGGCCGGGGGTAAAGTTTTTTTCTTCATTATAATCTATGTGTGGTGGGACATTGTGCCTGTCACACGATAGAACTTTTTTCTAAAGTTTTAAGTATAGAGTAACAAGTTTAAACTAAAAAGTAAAAAGTAAAAAGTAAAAAGTAAAAAGTAAAAAGTAAAAAGTAAAAAGTAAAAAGTAAAAAGTAAAAAGAAAAAAGTAAAAAGTAAAAAGTAAAAAGTAAAAAGTAAAAAGTAAAAAGTAAAAAGTAAAAAGTAAAAAGTAAAAAGAAAAAAGTAAAAAGTAAAAAGTAAAAAGTAAAAAGTAAAAAGTAAAAAGTAAAAAGTAAAAAGTAAAAAGTAAAAAGTAAAAAGTAAAAAGTAAAAAGTAAAAAGTAAAAAGTAAAAAGTAAAAAGTAAAAAGTAAAAAGTAAAAAGTAAAAAGTAAAAAGTAAAAAGTAAAAAGTAAAAAGTAAAAAGTAAAAAGTAAAAAGTAAAAAGTAAAAAGTAAAAAGTAAAAAGTAAAAAGTAAAAAGTAAAAAGTAAAAAGTAAAAAGTAAAAAGTAAAAAGTAAAAAGTAAAAAGTAAAAAGTAAAAAGTAAAAAGTAAAAAGTAAAAAGTAAAAAGTAAAAAGTAAAAAGTAAAAAGTAAAAAGTAAAAAGTAAAAAGTAAAAAGTAAAAAGTAAAAAGTAAAAAGTAAAAAGTAAAAAGTAAAAAGTAAAAAGTAAAAAGTAAAAAGTAAAAAGTAAAAAGTAAAAAGTAAAAAGTAAAAAGTAAAAAGTAAAAAGTAAAAAGTAAAAAGTAAAAAGTAAAAAGTAAAAAGTAAAAAGTAAAAAGTAAAAAGTAAAAAGTAAAAAGTAAAAAGTAAAAAGTAAAAAGTAAAAAGTAAAAAGTAAAAAGTAAAAAGTAAAAAGTAAAAAGTAAAAAGTAAAAAGTAAAAAGTAAAAAGTAAAAAGTAAAAAGTAAAAAGTAAAAAGTAAAAAGTAAAAAGTAAAAAGTAAAAAGTAAAAAGTAAAAAGTAAAAAGTAAAAAGTAAAAAGTAAAAAGTAAAAAGTAAAAAGTAAAAAGTAAAAAGTAAAAAGTAAAAAGTAAAAAGTAAAAAGTAAAAAGTAAAAAGTAAAAAGTAAAAAGTAAAAAGTAAAAAGTAAAAAGTAAAAAGTAAAAAGTAAAAAGTAAAAAGTAAAAAGTAAAAAGTAAAAAGTAAAAAGTAAAAAGTAAAAAGTAAAAAGTAAAAAGTAAAAAGTAAAAAGTAAAAAGTAAAAAGTAAAAAGTAAAAAGTAAAAAGTAAAAAGTAAAAAGTAAAAAGTAAAAAGTAAAAAGTAAAAAGTAAAAAGTAAAAAGTAAAAAGTAAAAAGTAAAAAGTAAAAAGTAAAAAGTAAAAAGTAAAAAGTAAAAAGTAAAAAGTAAAAAGTAAAAAGTAAAAAGTAAAAAGTAAAAAGTAAAAAGTAAAAAGTAAAAAGTAAAAAGTAAAAAGTAAAAAGTAAAAAGTAAAAAGTAAAAAGTAAAAAGTAAAAAGTAAAAAGTAAAAAGTAAAAAGTAAAAAGTAAAAAGTAAAAAGTAAAAAGTAAAAAGTAAAAAGTAAAAAGTAAAAAGTAAAAAGTAAAAAGTAAAAAGTAAAAAGTAAAAAGTAAAAAGTAAAAAGTAAAAAGTAAAAAGTAAAAAGTAAAAAGTAAAAAGTAAAAAGTAAAAAGTAAAAAGTAAAAAGTAAAAAGTAAAAAGTAAAAAGTAAAAAGTAAAAAGTAAAAAGTAAAAAGTAAAAAGTAAAAAGTAAAAAGTAAAAAGTAAAAAGTAAAAAGTAAAAAGTAAAAAGTAAAAAGTAAAAAGTAAAAAGTAAAAAGTAAAAAGTAAAAAGTAAAAAGTAAAAAGTAAAAAGTAAAAAGTAAAAAGTAAAAAGTAAAAAGTAAAAAGTAAAAAGTAAAAAGTAAAAAGTAAAAAGTAAAAAGTAAAAAGTAAAAAGTAAAAAGTAAAAAGTAAAAAGTAAAAAGTAAAAAGTAAAAAGTAAAAAGTAAAAAGTAAAAAGTAAAAAGTAAAAAGTAAAAAGTAAAAAGTAAAAAGTAAAAAGTAAAAAGTAAAAAGTAAAAAGTAAAAAGTAAAAAGTAAAAAGTAAAAAGTAAAAAGTAAAAAGTAAAAAGTAAAAAGTAAAAAGTAAAAAGTAAAAAGTAAAAAGTAAAAAGTAAAAAGTAAAAAGTAAAAAGTAAAAAGTAAAAAGTAAAAAGTAAAAAGTAAAAAGTAAAAAGTAAAAAGTAAAAAGTAAAAAGTAAAAAGTAAAAAGTAAAAAGTAAAAAGTAAAAAGTAAAAAGTAAAAAGTAAAAAGTAAAAAGTAAAAAGTAAAAAGTAAAAAGTAGAAAGTAAAAAGTAAAAAGTAAAAAGTAATAGTTCCCTAGAAGTTTCTTTGCTTGCCTAAGACCTTGAAGGCTTTGCCATATCTTAGCTCGGTTTGCCTTCTCTGGTTTCCTGAATTCTTTCCTGAGGGTGTGTTCCCCTATCCCGCAGAAAGGTTCAGTTCCTATGAAGGGCTCTGCTGCTCCTAGTTTTGTCCGCTGCTTCGTTCCCCTCTATTCCAACATGGCCAAGTACCCAGTATAGGGTCACTTTATTGACCTTACCCAGATCATTAAGCTTGTTTAGGCAGTCCCATACAAGTTTGGACCTGACTATCTGGGCCTTTAGCGCCTTAATGGCTGCCTGGCGGTCGGACATTATTGTTATGTCGCAGTTCCTGTAATTTCTGGAAGATGCTGGTGGAAGATGCTTGGAAGATGCTGGTGTATTTACCCATGGATTCGAAGTACCTTGTTCTTGGTCCATACTCCTGCACCAGTTCCATCATCAGTTTTTGACCCATCTGTATACCATTTGATGGTGCTGTTGCTCAGTCTATATGTTGTGGATTCATTGCTCCAGCTCTTTTTGGTGCTGAGTTTCACGATGAAGTTCTTTTCGAAGCTAAACTTCCTCAAACTGCCATCCTTAGGGATAGCCAGAAGGGGGAGTTTATCGAGAAGTGCGTCAAATTCCTTCGACCCAATGCACCTCTCCCTCCCAGTCCCCTCTTTAGCCATCCTGGGTATCGTTTTCCTAGCCGTTTCCTCAACCACGATTTGTAGTGGTGTCAGTTCCAAAAGCACTTCAATGGCTGCGGTCGGACACGTTCGCATAGCCCCGGCTATGCAGAGGCATGCCAGTCTTTTCACTCTGTTAACGGTTTTTTTTTTTTGTGCTCAGGCTTGTTCGTTTTGCCCATGCTACTGCTCCGTAAGTGATCATCGGTCTCACTATGGCAATATACATCCATCTAATGATGTTCGGGCTGCATCCCCAAGACTTACCCGCAAGGCTCCTGCATATCATAAGAGCACGAGTAGCTTTTCTGGAGATCTGTTCTGTGTGCGTTTTCCAGATGAGTTTACTGTCTAGGGTTAAACCTAAATATTTTACCTCTTTGACTGGTATCAGTATCACGCCCGATAGTCTTAAAGGTTTCATTTGATTTTTTCTTTTCCTTTCGTTAGTGAAACACTTTAGTGAATCATTTCCACTTTTCAGGTACAATGAACCAATATGCTGATGTGGCTTCTTATTTCGAAAATGTCTAACTTCTGTTTAAGCTTATAATGGGAAATAATGTTTTGAACATCTCTGCCTATCCATTCTTAATTTGCCCAGACCTCCACCTCACAGATTTAAAGATCCAAATGGAGAAATTTGTACACTTGGCTTAGGACTCTTGGCTTACGATATTCTCTACTAAAGCCATGACCTTGTTGTCCATCGGCTTTAGTAGATCCAGCCGTCGCTGCCACTGTGTTCTAGCTCTTCTGAGTAGGTCGGTGGTGCTGTAATTACGGAGCAATTCGCCAGTCTAACAACAAACCATCATCAAAACATTTATTGTTAAGCTAGGTAAAACTAATTTCGCAAAATAAAATTTAGTTTCTGAAATTGCACCATCTGACACTTTAATTCGCCCGTAAGGACATCAAATGTTAATTTTCAAAGAAAGTTCGTCGACTTAGGCAACATCCAGCAGCAACCGTTTACGAAGAACATAAATCTTTCGCCAGTTAGTTTTTCTTAAGGCTAATTAAGTTGTATATTCAAGACCGGTGGTGTAACATGGAACTCGAAGTGCTCATAATCGCTACATTCCACTTGTAGCTTATGTAACAGTGTGCCTGCTCCTAAATTCGAACCCGGAAACAAAGTCTCCCTGCTGGGCAAACATCGTCTTATGTGTGTCCAATATTGTTCAGCATGACACTATCAAACCAGGAATTTAGCCAAGTTCCATTAGCGTTATAGTGAATAGCAAAAATGAGAAACCATTAATATCACCCACCTGTCAAGCGGAACAGTTCGCATAATCTAAAATCGACCTTGAGACAAACTTCACTAGCTACACACCTTTACTTTTCCTTGAATCCATTAGCCTATACCGCGTATGAGCTACAGTCTTGGCAACTACATAGCATAACTCACTTACAATAGATTTTTACCTAAGTAAACTTGGTCAAATGTCACTTTTGTCTCCACTCCATTAAGTAGGTCCCAACTGTTTGGGCTTTTTTTCGTCTATTTCATCAACTTTTGACAACACCATCACGATTCAGCTGTCACTTGATGTTTGACATTGAATATTGCATAACTCCGAGACAAACTCCACGAATCGAATCACCTTACCGCACACTTTAGTTCTGGCTGTAGATCATGAGAGCCTTTATAGCTTTATAAGAGTGTCTTATGGAGTTTACGAGTATCCATCATTTAGACAAGTGGTCCAGCATGGAATTCAATTGTCTCATCAAAATGATTTATTGCACACGACTTTGCAGGTTTCAGTATCAGTTAAGCTTAGCCATTAAGCTAAGTAATTTCATTGGCTTTGGGCTGGATTTTAATGAATTTCCTTGTTCCTTTGGTCGGATGCTGTGATGTGGTGCTAACGCGATATGTTTTGTTTCCCAAGTGAACAAACCAACATAGGTACGTACTAGGTAGATATTAATTTGTTCTGGTGTGTGCAAAACATAGTGCACACACCTTGTCCTCACTGTCGAAGGTATTTTAGTCTACTGACACTATTTTGAATTATTATTATCATGTAGAGACTCAATTTTATCTAGTCCATATAACCTTCTTCGGTCCTTTTGTCGAGCAATGATTGTTCATGGCCAATAGCTCAAATTTGGCGTTAGTAAACTTATTCAAGCTTTTTCTAGCTTTTGAATGGCTTGGGCCTTGGAATTCATTTGTGGGTTGGAATGACATTCCACAGATATCTCGAAAAGTATACTTTTATATCGTAACCGATGGCTCTCAATTTATCCTGACAGCTGATTGCGACGCACGAGGGGTTCGGTTGTGGTCAAAATTCTGCCGGGTCAAAATTCTGCTTTTCGAAATTCTGCTTTTCAAAATTCTGTTTTACAAAATTCTGAAAGTGCAACTTCGATTGAGAGACATGTATATGGGGCGTACGGCCCTACGTATTCCCTAACTGTTTATTTTTTTGCGGTCCGACCGCAATTGTTTTTAAGCACAAATGACGATTGTGAAAAAAAAGATTAAAAGTTTTTCATTACTTATTTTAAAAAGTTTAGCAGGCAAGAACTAAAAAAACGAAACCTAGGTTTAGAAAATACTGAACTTTAGCGAAAAAGTTCATTTTTTTTAAATATTGAAAGGTTCTTGAGGAATGGAGACAGTTTTAAATCATTTTCATTTGCATTTTCAAAAACAATTTTTTGAAATATTGGCTAAGACTTTATCTTTAATCTTGTTCAAATTTGGTCAAAGTACAAATCGTAAAAAAAAAATTTTTCACTTTTAATTTTTAATATTAAATAATATAAAATAAATAAAATATAATTCATAATAAATACAAAATAATATATATATAATTTTTAATATTAAATATTAACTTAAAATATTAATATTTGATTAAATTTTTTAGTTTTTTAATTTTATACAAACTGCGTTCGATACAAACCTTACATCGGTAAGGCTAACAGGTTAAGGCAAGGTTAACCTTCAACAAAAGCCGGTACCACTCCACGCATGTCCTCATACTTGGCGGTCTCTTGATTTTCCTTTGCTTTTAGTACTTCAAAACAGTCAAAAATATGTTTAAACAAGTGAGTAAGTGCAAGAGTTCGTCTGTGACAAAGCTCTATGTACCAGCCCCTTTATACCGTGTAACACCAAATCTTTAAGCTTTTTTTGTCCCATATTCATATATTATTTTTCACGCCCCCAAAAAAGGACCTGGGCTAAAAATAGACATCAATAGATTGTAATTTCGGTGGAATCATGACAAATTGCTATTATTATTTTGAATTATTGTTATTATTATTTTGTTAATTATTTTGAAAAAAAAAAACAGTTTTTTCGTGAGAACGCCCCCTAACAGTGGGCGAAGCACAAAACCTTGTTTGAAGCAAACTTAGCAAATAGCAATATCTATAATATTTTTAAAACTTTTCATCGATTTGCAGTGAACTTTCCTACTCGTGTTTAAAAAAATTTAACATGTTAAAAGTGGGCATGGTCGATATTGTGGGCGGTCTAGTTTTTGTGTTCTTAAAGGTTTTGCCCATTAATGCTCTATACTAAAATTTTTGTTCCTCTGCCTTGTCTAACTTCACCAAAAGGCATTTTGAAAGAGAAAAGAGGTTGTCTTATATTGAAGCCAGTAGTGGGCGTGGTGTTGGGGAATTTAACCAATTTTCACTCTTTGTCTGTACAAAATAAGAACCAATATACACTCCAAGTTTGATCATCTTAGCTCAATTTTAAAGACCTTAAAAATACACACATACGGACAGACGGACAAACATGGCTTAATATATTCAAATGTCGGTCTCGCGGTGATTATTTCACTGTGTTACAAACCATGCATTAAAATTAATATACCCTCGGTGGGGTATAAAAAGCCAGATAAGCAGAATTTTATCGCCGCATTCAGAATTTTAAAAAGGCTGCATTTTGGAAAGCTGATTTATGAAAGCAGAATTTTTTTTCGAAAAAGCATAATTTTTAAAAGCTAAATTTGGTCGATGGGACGGGTTCTCTTTTTCTTGTTTTTCTAGTTTTCACGTCCTACTCAAAATGATATCCAGTAGTTATAACATGGTCTACGATAAGAGCCTTGCCAAACGTCGAACTCTCACAACGTCTTATAATTGAAGTAGAACGATATTTCTGGTTAAAGTAACGTCTCTCAAAGAGTCTCGGTTTTACTGTTGTAACCTCAAAAGGCCAACGACTACTAACAGGGCTCCCCACCTTATGTCATATTTCGTCAGTTACTTACTTACTTTCTTCAGGTGGTGCTGCACTTTGGGGTGGACCTGGGCCTCAGCCAACAAGCTTCGCCAGCCAGCTCTGCTTGCAGCTACCGTCTCCAGTTTCGCACGCTCAGTTGGCTGAGGTCCGCTCCATGGAGGGGCAGCGGCACTTGCGTGCGCTATTGAGTCTCGGTGATATTTTTTTGCGCAAGAGCTCTGTTTCTCGCTTGTTGATTCTGATTTGGAAGATATCCCTCCAAGATATGTATATAAAACGTTTGAAACCGCTTAAATCGTGCTGTTCCCGAATTCGTATTGAAAATATTCATCGGAATCTGGTTTTGTTTCACCATCAAAAAATGTGGCAGACCAAATATTTATGCAGGACTAAAAAAACGAGCCCCCACCCGCGGTAGACAATACAATATCTTTTAACTTGCCTGAACTGTGACGTAATTTGGAAGTCCATTGAGCTCAGATTTGTTTTGTACTTGTACCATTAGATTTGGACAAGTGGACTTTTTCTCCACGGGTAAGCCAACATATTGGCCAACCGATAGGAATAAAAAGCCTGACCTTGTCGATTTTTTCATCGCTAAAGGGTACCCCAAATACCTTACGCGAATTGAAGAGTGTTACGATCTTTGCTCAGACCACTCAGGAGTTATCTTGAAGATGGGTGGAAGACTGGCGAAAATAGAAAGAGCTCCTAGATTAGCTAGCAAAAACATGAACTGGGACGCTTTCAGAAATGACTGTAAGGAGGGTGTTGGCTTGAATGTGCCATTGAAAACTCCTTTCGAGTTAGAAACCGCAGTTGACAAATTCATTGAAGCAATTCAGAGCGCTGCTTGGAACAACAATTCGTCCCAAAAGAACGCAGTTAGCACCGACGGGCATGTACGTAAAACATATCCGCTCGAAATCGAAGAATTGATTCGTGAAAAGAGAAGAGCGCGTAGGAGATGGCAAGGCACGAGGGCCCCCCAGACAAAACCCTATTGAACCACCTCTCTAACAAACTGAAAGGAATGTTGCAAGATCTTAAAAATCCTGAGACCACTGAATACCTTGAAAGCTTGTCGGCGGGTAGGAGCTCAAACTACTCGCTGTGGAAAGCAGTTAAGTCTATCAAGAAACCTATAATCCGATCGGCACCAATAAAAAAAGCTAACGGCGAATGGGCAAGAGAAGACAAAGAGAAAGCGAATTTGTTTGCTGAACATTTAGAAGAAACATTCAAGCCTTTCGACGGTCCGCCGTTGGCTGACGTTCTAAACAACAACGGGGAACCTGATAGCTTTAGCAAACTTAAAAATAATAAGGCCCCTGGTTACGACCTGATCATTGGCGAAATATTAGAAGAGCTACCAAAAAAGGCATTAGTCAAGCTACTTTATATGATAAACGCTTCTCTTAGACTTCTATACGTTCCAAGACAATGGAAAGTTGCTGAAGTCATTATGGTTCCTAAACCGGGGAAATGCGCAAATGATAAAAAATCTTATAGGCCCATATCGCTTCTGCCGATAATATCGAAAGTATTCGAGAAACTTCTGCTGAAGCGATTACAACCAATAATTGCAGAAAGACGCTTGATCCCGGATCATCAATTGGGTTTCAGACCTAACCATTCCACAATAGATCAAGTCTACAGAACAACGCATGAAATTGAAAAAGCCTTAGAAGGGAAAAAAATATGTTCAAGTGCTTTCCTCGACGTATCGCAAGCCTTCGACAAGGTATGGCACGAAGGCTTGAAATATAAGCTACGGCAAAACTTGCCGGAAGACATGTTTAAAATATTGGAAAATTACCTTGAAAGCAGACTCTTTCGTATTAGGTGTAGTAGTGAATACTCGAGTTTCAAGCAAATTCGGGCTGGCGTACCCCAGGGAAGCGTCCTCGGTCCGACCCTGTTCCTGCTCCACACAAGGGACATACCTCTAGATGACGAAACAGTCGTGGCCACGTTTGCGGATGATACGGCCATCCTGGCAACAGGTGAATCAGTCGAGTCATCAACGAGAAACCTCCAACGAGCATTGGACAGAATTTGTGTCTGGACGAAGACTTGGCGAATCGCTCTTAACGAGAACAAGTCTACGCATGTGAATTTCACTTACAGAAGGGTTAACAATTTGCCTCTGTTCATAAATTCTGCACAAATACCTTATGCGAATGAAGCGAAGTATCTAGGGATGACACTGGACGCTACACTAAGGTGGAAACCACACGTAAAGAAGAAGCGTGACGAGCTCGAGATTAGGCTCAGGGAAATGTATTGGCTTATTGGAAGATTTTCGAAATTAAGCACATATAACAAACTGCTCTTGTACAGGCAGGTGTTAAAGCCGTCCTGGACATACGGTATACAACTTTGGGGTTGTACCAAGCCGAGCAACATGTCCATGTTGCAGACTTTCCAAAACAAGACACTAAGAGCAATTGTGAATGCTCCATGGTATATTAGGAATAGTGATATTCACAGAGATTTAGGAATAGCTATCGTGGGCGAAGAAGTAACAAACTTCGCTCGAAAGCTAAATGCTCGCCTTCATGTTCATTGCAACAATGAAATGATCCGTACTCTAAACGAGACTCTTAACGATGTTAACAACGAGCGACGACTTCAAAGAACAAGACCCTTCGATCTAGCGACGTAGGGTGAAGCCGCATGAATGAACGGCTTAGTAGGTGCATTCACTGGAAAGCAACCTATCCAATGCGATTAACACTATGGAAGCGTAAACTACTTGTTAAGTTAACTTAGTTGTAGTCAAGAAGTATTATGAGAGAGCGAAAATTTACTACTATGAAGTGCGTTCTGGCAGTTTCATAGTGTCTCTCATAAATGGGTGGTTTTTTAGCACGTGGAAATCGGGCATAACCAATATCGGCTACTTCGGTATTATGTACCTGCTATAGAGGGCGTATTGGTATCTTTGAAAGATTTTGGAGTTTTAGCTTCCGTCCATCCTAGTATTCAAAAAAAAAAAAAAAACCATTAGATTTGAGAGAGTAGAGGCCCCGAAATGCCTTTTTAGTCTTTCTACGCTTTATTCAATGGTTTCACCACAGCGCATTTTATAAAATTTCCCAATTTTGACCAAATTTCACCAAACAAAGTCGTTTCGCTTGCCGTAAGAAGTCAAGTGTTGGACATATTCTTCTTATTTTTTTGTATCTAGCCATAAAGAAGCGAAGACATCTGAAAATGTCCTTTTATGCAATTCAAACACCGGATTCGGGTCGAAATTTTTCCTGAGTCACGTTATTAAATTCTTTTGACTAAATTCTACTCTCAGAATCCTGCTTTCAAAATTTTGTTTTACAAAATTCTGGGAAAACCACATTTACAAAACGACACAAAAATAATGGAAGTTTATTAAAAAATTAAACGTCCCGTCTCAGTTCAATCTTTTAGCTTGGCTTTACTTAAAAAAAAAAGTGAAAAAAAATTGCTTGAAGAGCAGAATAAACTGAATTTTGTATAGCAGAATTATGACTCGATTTAGCCTCAAAATCAGTGACTTATCGAACAGCTCTCGTACTTCTAAAATTGGGCGATTTGTTTCATATGAATGATTTGACAGACTGCCTACACTGTTTTCAAAAAAAAAATTGTTCCAACCAGCTTTTGCTTAAATAGTTTTTGTTGTGCCGTGGAATAAGACACAAAGTGAAATTAGACCAACTTTTGGAAAATGGCCTTATTTCACTACTGAAAAGTATAATAAAGCCAATTTTAGTCAGTTGTTCTTGTTTCACTTTGACAAAGTGAAAAAATATTTAATTGGTTTTATTACGCTTGCTTGTGTTTGTTTAAAAAAATACTAACTTAGCCTAATTTTTGATCGTCCAAAATGGCTTTTTCATTTAAAACAAAATGTATAAAAACAGTTTCGAATTACCAACTACTTTTAACTATTATTTTGAGCCGAAAGCCTCTGCAGCTAGTGCTCTCAATATTAGTATATGTATTTTAATCACATAGTAATAAATTATAATAATAATAATAATAACTCACACTGTGTTATTGCAGTTTATTGTTATAAGTTTGGCTCGGCTTCAGTCGAGAATAACGTATGTATGGGAAGGCAATCTTGGCTTTTCCCACTAAAGAGCATCGGCCAAGATTGCCGAGCGAAACATACTAGGTTAAGAACCATTTTTGATCTTTATTTTGAAAAATAACTATTATTTTATTGAATCCTGTATTGTAAAAGCTTTCAGCCATGTCACATAAAATACTAGATTTTACAATAAAGGATTTTAGAAAATAAGAGTTAAAAATTCATGAGAATTTCAAACGCTTATATTCTTATTGTCTTTTATTTTAAAAGCTTTCAGACATACCATTTCTAATTAACATTTTAAGGGCATGTAGGATTCAAGAAAAGATTTAAGAAAATAATCGTTAAAAATTTGCGCAAATGTTTTACTATTATTTTCTTAAATCTTTTATTGTAAAAGTTTCAGCCATGCCAATTGAAATTCAAGATTTTACAATAAAATACTCAAGAAATTAAAAGCTAATAAGGCTCCAGCCATGCCATATAAAATTTAAAATTTAAAAAAAAAACTCAAGAAAAGAATAGTTAAAAAATTCGCTCTACTATTAAAAAATTTTAACTATTATTTAATCAAAAACAAAAGATAAATAAGAGAGAAGATAAGAGTTAAAAACTCGCGCGCATTTAAGCTTTCAGCGATGCCATTTAAAACTCAAGATTTTACATTAAAGCACTCAAGAAAATAATTAAAGCACTAAGGAAATTAATAATTAGCACGAATTTTTAACTTTTATTCTGTTGAATACTTTATTGTAAAAGCTTTCAGCAATGCTATTTACCATGCAAGATTTTGCTATCAAGGATTTTAGAAAATAATAATTTAAAAAAAAAATCGCGCGACTTATAGATCGGTACTAATTGATATGTACTGTTAACAAAAAAATGCAAATACTAGGAGGATACTAACATGTTCATCGTGGCAAAAGTGAATAATTATGAATAATTGCTTTAAGTCGCAAAGAGGGACAAAAGTATAAGTTAAGGATTACGGTTTGTAGTGTCGGGGAATTCATCAATGGTTCTTGCAATTTAAGAAGACGTCAAAGCAGAGTACGAAAATTAATCTTGTATAACAGTTGTGCGATAAAATGGTTCACTTTCATATCTCCACGCGGTTTTGATATCTCCCCAAAGCCAACTCTAGAATTATCTCTTGAGCTTATTATGCAGATTAGTTATAAACTATTAAGGGTGGTCCTATGACGCTTTAAAAAGGAGAAATAAGACAAACTGTGTAAAGTTGGCTATGTTACACTTTTCAATAGCGAAATAAGGCCAATTTTCCAAAGTTGGTCTTATTTCACGTCACCAGTTTTTGCTCACAGCTCATTCTTTGTTTTGCTAACGGGTGATTTTTTAAGAGGTTGAGAACTTTTTTTTAAAAAAAAAACACAAAAAATTCGAAAAGATTAATGAAATATTTATTTGAATCGATAGTTTCAACCTTGCAATTTAATGTTTAAAGATAATTTCATGCAAATGTTGACCGCGGCTGCGTCTCAGGTAGCCCATCCGCTGAGTCCAATTTTGGCATACTCTTTCACACATATCGGCCGGTATCTCACGAATGAATGCATGGATGTTGGCTTCCAGTGCGTCAATCGAAGCGGGCTTGTCCCTATAGACATTAGCCTTGACATAACCCCACAAAAAATAATCTAATGGTGTCAAATCGCACGATCTAGGCGGCCAATTGACCGGCCCGAAACGCGAAATTAACTGTTCACCATACTGTAACGACCAAAATGGAAGCAGCGCGCGATGAACATTTCGAACCGAGCACGAATTTTGATAGTAAAATTCAATAATTTGCAAGCGTTGTTCATTTGTAAGACGATCCATGGTTAAATTGCAAACCAAACTGAAGCTGTTTGACAGTGACACAAGGTACTAAGCACACGTCAGCTGTCAAAACCAGTGTTGCCAAAAACAAACCAGCTAAAAAATCACCCTTTATATTCCTTATTATAATGTTCACGCAAATTATTCATTTATTAAATTTCGTTCATCACTGTTCGTTTGTGTGAAGGAACAATGTTACTGAAATTGAAAGCACATAATGCATTTTAAAGCACGAAGACAATTTCTGCCAGAGGTCACTAACTAGCATCTCTACGCTTCGCTCAAATATCCTTTCAAAAATCTGATCAGAAATAGTTCGAAAACAAATATTTACGTAGGGCTTTTATTTTAACATATTTCTGTTAAGCTGAAGTTTGAATAAGAACACCTACTAGATGGTGTCTGTCTAAGTCATCGCAAAATAAAACAGGCTTTTATTGTCATCAAGTTCATAATCGTTGCTCTTTTTGTTATACCTTCCTAATTTTTCTTTAAAAAAAAAACTCTACCGGATCTGGGAGGATCTTTTTTCCCGGTGGTTAAATCAGCACAGAAAGTTCCTCCCTTAGGAACTATAAAAATCGATCATAAAACCCCACATAAAAGTCATAATAAAACCACTCACGAAATATTATTCAAATGTACCCTTTATGGCAGCATGTTTTCAAGATTATTTTTCAACATAAAAGCTTCCTCAAGCACCTTACCGTGTGCGATCATCGAAAGCATGACGAACATGATTTACGACTCCATATCCAAAAATACTCATGATGAGCTCACAATCACAAGTAATTTTTTAACATTTTCCAAAAGTTCTCCCGCTTACGGACAGTGGCAATTTAAAATCACTTAACCATCTCGATTTTGGTAATTTGACGATTATTACTGCAAAAATGTTTAACATGTAATCGACCCGCGGCTATCGCAGCTCTTATAGGAGGCCCATCACTCAATTATTTCTCAATTTTTTTTTTATCCCGGATACGAATTGAAATCGAATTTGTTTCCCAGGCATCTTCACCGCACCGAACACCTTGCCGAATCGAGAAGGCCTCAATATAGCAATTATACACAATGAAGGATACTTCAGAGCTTGAACACGTTATCCTCAAGAGATTTTCGATTGAAGCGTAAATATTTTCTTTCTAGATCTTATTGTTCTTGTGAAACTAATTGAATTTTATTGTTTTGCTAATACGTAGATTTTGTTGATGTTTTTTTTTAAAGCAAAGTAATCGTTTTTTATTATATTTCTTTTTTTAATAAACAATTTTAAAATATCGCCTTGGGTGACTTTGGCTGGGAAAGAAACTGAAAGTGAAATTTGGTTCAACAATGGATTTGACCAAAGCTGCGGGGTGTTTGGGTTGGCAATCATTGTTCCAACTTGTTAGTATAATGCGGTTAGGAGTTAATCTGGGTCAATGTGAGCCGAGGATTGAAATCAAGTGTGGATAATCTCTCTGTAAAGCTGACTGATTTGTCACCTTAAGGTGCCATGTAATTGACTACTTGTTGTGTGCGAAGGAGTTGCAATTTTGTTAGGCAATTTACTTTCGATTGGTTGAATGAGTGGAAAGTGTCCAACCATGTTTTAACCAATAGAAGATTGATTGACTCACTTTGGGATGCTGCTAGTCACAAGCAACTGGTTTCATGAACACTTTAGTAAACAATATTTTTTTGCTAGAACAAGTTATCAGTTTGGTTTTTTAAATTCTTAATAAAAAATCGTCTTTCTTTCTTTCTTTCTAGGTAAGACGTCATCCTAGGTAACGATGAACATCCTTTACAATTTTTTTTTCCTATTTGGCTGAGTAAGTAAACCTCATCAAGACTTATGCCATATAAGTTTTTTTGTAAAAAACTGAACGATCGGTTAGCTTTTAATTTAATGAACTCAAGAGTCGTTGAGTCTATCCCAAAGATGAAAACGGAACACAGGACGATTGTGCGTCTGTGTTTAACATTTTTCTAAAAACTGTAAAGTTATGCATTGTTAAACCCAACAATTTTCTTTTAAGAAACTGGCGACATGAAACAGTGCTCGAAATAGTACTTTTGTTTGCCCCCCGATCGTTTTTAAAAACTTCGCTTGCTCAAACGAGAAAAGTGCTGTTTACCTACGAACACTTACCAATTCACCTGCACCTCAGACACAGGAAAATATACAAAACTGGATTCAAATTAACATTTCCCTCACGACTCGTCTTTTGTTGGACTACATTAGGCGCCCCATCATTAGACGCCTTTGTTCTTCGAGTTTCTAGAATTTCCTTTAATGACACCGCGACCCATTCAACCACAGAGTTTAACAAAATGCGTAGCATCTCCCTTTGAGCAGTTTACAAGCCCAATCAGCATGCCAAAACCACACCGCATCGGTCTAAAATTACATGCAATTCATCAGCAAGTCATTCCACGTCATGTTGTTCAATTTATATTGGCTGCCTGCTAATGAGCGCAGCTTTCCATTTGTTCTCGTGATCTGCATCCAGACCAGTGCGGCGTACCTCGATGACCCATTCGTATATAGTTGTGGTGTTCTGTCAGAAAAATACAAGACCAAATCGTACAACTTTTGAGGAGAATAAAATATTGATCGCATCCAGGAATAAACAGCGAAAGTAAACACTTTCAGTGCTCTGAGCCTTTGCATGCATCTTGATGGCTCCATTAGATTCTTAGGCCCATAGCGTTTCCATGGATGGCCTCCATCGGCTCTTGTGTAGAGTTGAAGATGTTTTACAAATTGTGTGTTTATGTTGGATGTAGCTTGTGCGTGGTTATGGATAAGCCGGAATTAATGAATACCAGTGAGTGATTCATTAAACTGCGTCTGCATTCAATGGGAAAGTTATCTGGGATCTAACCTATACTCTTTTACGAAATCTGTATTTCAGAACGTTACTGGGCAATAAAATTGCCACTCGGTTGGCATATCTTTGCAAAAACACGTAACGAATTTAGGTGTGTTTGAATATCTTGTTCCGTGGACAAGATTGCTTTGATTGAGCTGCAAGCTTTGCATCGATCTTATCTACGAAGCGGCGTTTCTCTTTTTACTTTGGCAATTCAAATTAGCACGAAAATAACCTACTCATTGTTATGGTAATCGTAATAGGACTTAAGATTCGTCACACATTACTTTGTTGCAAGTTGCGTTAAACACATATTTACGCATCCGGATCTTTTCTTTAGTGGCTTTCGGTCTCCGGATAATCACACGTTTCGTATTTTACACCTACATACGTGAAGCCTTTCGAGATTCACTATTAGGCTTTTATGTAAGTCATTAAAGCATAAAATAAGCACACTTTAAAAAAAAATCCTGCATCATGCGTGTAAATTTATGGGGCGGGAGTTAAAATTCAGGTAGGTTAAAAATTCCTTTTACAAAATTCTGCTTTCAAAATTTTGTTTTACAAAGTCTGGAAATGCCACAGTGAAATATAAATGGGGGGGCTTTGTAAGAAAGCAGAATCTTATTGCTCATGTCAGAATTTTGTAAAATCAGAATTCTGAAAGCAGAATATTTTTCGCGAAAAGGCAGAATTTACGCTCCCCAAATTTAAAAAGCGCATCAAGCAACATTTCTTGGCCTTACACCGAGGCGAAACAGTTTTTGGCTACATTAAGTTTTATCAGAGGCCTTATAGGACCTCATTGCTCGCATAAGACCCATTATTTTTCGAGATTTTCACAACTATCGAAGTTGCTTTAAAAAAAATCTTTGAAATGTATCTTCTGATGAGGTAGATCTTTAAATCCAGATGCTTTCGGTAGCAGATGAGCGAAAACTTAGCAGTTTATTCCATGTTTAGCCCTAGAGTGTGACCAAAAGGAATCGCTCAAAGTTGCTTTTTGGCCCAAAATTTTAACATTTTTTCGACACATGACCATCAAAATTTTTTTTAAGAATCTTCCAGTAACAAAGACTTATCGGCCTCACAGTTAACAGTTTAGCGCAGTGTATGTACCTGTACAGCCAAACGGGTCAGTTTTCCCGTGACCACGAAAGGTGTAACCCATTCGAAACCTTGGTTAATCGTTTCATATTAAAAATCGCGGTAAGTTCCGAAAAATTCTTTATTCTTTCTTTAACGCTAAAAACGCTTTACCTCATAGGAGAGGGTAATTTTTCAAATGTATTTAATGTAATATTTTATTCCAAAACGCAAAAAAAAATTCTTAATATATTATGTAGAAAGCATTTAGTTTGTACAAGACTTGCGCCAATATTTGGAGGCAGAATTGAAGAAAGACCTAAAAAATGGGTGCAATCTTCTAAATACCCGACCCTATTTACCCAGCAACACAAGATCCTGAAGTTTTTTGGCCAGAATTTATTGAAATTCAAACATGTGTATGAGCCACGCCCTAAAAAATGGGCGTGGATTTAGAAGAAAGTCTTTTAGACTTATTTCGTTAGAACCTTCGAGAACTTCTATTTCTATAGAATCTTACTTCGTTGAAGTGAATAACAAATATATGCGTGAAAAACGAAGATTTAGCCAAAAAAGAACAGTTTTCTAAAAACGCTCCTTAAAGTGGGCGGTGCTCAAAAATTGTATAAAGCAGACCTAGAGAATTCCAATATTTTCAATATTTGTTCTACAACAATTTTTTGATTTAGCGTGAATTTTTAGAAACCCCTGTTTTTAATAACATTTAAACACAGTAAAGGTGAGCATGGTCGATCGGGGGAGCGGTTCAGTTTTCGTCGTGTAAGAGGCTTTTAGACGCATTTTCTATACACCAAAATTTGAGTTTCTATGCGTTATTTAACTTGGTCGAAAGGTCTTTCGAAATAAATTGTGAATTGGAGGTTGTCTTACATTGAAGCCAATAGTGGGCGTGGCCGTCGGCGGATTTAACAAATTTTTGCACTTTGTCTGTGCAACATAAGCTTAATTTTAAGCTCTCCAGCTTAATTTTCAAGACCTTAAACCTTCACACATACAGGCGGACGGACATGCTAAAATCATTTTACCTGTCAGTCTTGAACATATCTCTAAAAGGTCTTGGGGTCTACAGTGATTATTTCACTGTGTTAAAAACTATGCATTTAAATTAATATAGGTACCCTGGGTCGTATGAAAAAGCTCAAAAAGACTGCAACCTCATTTCACTTTTACTTAAAACACATCGTTTTTCATTCTATTTGGCGAAGAGGGCCTTTGCGAAATGGGATTTGGCGAAATGGGGTAAAACCAAATGGAGATGGACGGGAAACTAAAATATTTGAAATTTTTTTGCAACACTTTATCAAGATTGCTCCCCCTGAAAGAATTCCTGGAACCGCGCCTGCCTCAGAGAGTTATCAGAGCTCAATATTTATCTTTTGCTCGGAGCAAAATTCATGCGCGCTCAATGTGTGCACGAAAAGAAACAGAATTTTTTGATTGAAAGGAAAAGAAAAGAGCAAACCACCCAATGATGTCTTACGCAGATGGAGCGAGATAGTTTCGGAGCCATAGCTGGGCTAAAGAGCTAATGGGCGGCAAATATAGTTCTCCGCACTAGAAGCAGTCACTGCCGCGATTAAATTGCTTGTTTAAAGCTGATAAGTCTGCTATAATTGATTAAATACGGCCAAAAATGACGAGCAATGTGTGAAAAATGTTTAAAATGGTGACACTAAGGAAGTCTGATAAAGCGATAAAGCCCTAGCGATTAGAAGACCGGGGGATAGTGCCCGTTTTTAAAAAAAAATTAGGTATCATCAAAACTTTGATGGTGTGGACGAGTTTTTTTTAAACCCCTACTATAAATCTAGCGATGTGAAATTCCCATGAAGGGCTTAAAACGTTTTATGAGCGCCAGGACATAGTCCATCTAAGAGCCTTTTTGAAAGAGCAACAGAAACGAAACAAACCGCTAGAGAAAGTTGTTTCTATTGTGAGGGTTCTGATAAGCCTGAATGTATAAAACGAGCTTCTTTGTCAACAGGGCACCCCAAAAGAGAAGTTTGTAAAGTATCTATACTCTAGAATCTAGAATCTTATTATTTGCTTGTCGGTCAGTTGAATTATTTTTAAATGATATAATGTAAATTTTTCAGGCATTAGGAGGCCTGTAAAATACTTTCGAAAGTTAGTTGTTTCCTTTATCGTGATTTAGTTGTCAACCTGTCGGCGATATAAGACTTTGGCGTTCTTCTGTGCTCTGTAAAAAAAGTGGTGTTTGAAACTCATGGGTGGCATGACCTCATGAGAAATAATTATGATTTCTTCGAACGTCTAAAATCTTACTTTTCTAAGTTTATTCCACATTTTTTTATGAGTGCCTCATAGACCCAAGCCTTTAAAACCACATATACAAAACATTGGTCAACAATTAACCACTTGTATTGCTTCAAGTCCCAAATTTTAAAGTTATAGCTTTGAACTGAAAATTTAAAACCATCTGCACACGAAAAAATTAACGCACAAGCGTGGTTCATGAAACTTTTCAACAAGTCTGAAATGTTTTAACTTTAAATTTTGGGGCTCTTCTGTAATTTTTATACTTTATCAATAGGGTACCTCATTAAAATTGTGATTTCCATTGCTTAAATATACAAGCATCCAAATAAACACTTTCCTTCATTATAAGACTGCTTTTCCCGAACTAAAACTAATAATTAACCAGTGATGTAGTGCTACAGTGTGTCCGCAGAAGTTACAGTCCCATCCTATCCCACATTGTAAAATACTGATGACATGGATATTTTTTGACATTTTATAAGTAATGCGAAATTCGAAAAAGGACGTGGTCCAACCGCCCCTAATGAGAAACCACATATATATCCAAGTTACACCTAAATGTACGTAAAAACTAATTTTTTTCTGTCAAATTCAATATTTTTGAAAAATCGACCCTTAAAAGGGGGCGTGGCTAAAAACTTTATATGAACGAAATTTGGACTGAAGTCTCGTTTACCTAACCTGCTACTTTTTTTGTTTCACGCTTTCCTAAATTAGGCTCAAGGCCAGTCGAAATTAAGTTTTTCAGGCAAATTTTAGGTTTTTCTTCAATTCTGCCTCCAAATATGGGCGTGGCCCAAAGTCTTGTATAAACAAAATGTAGAACTAAGCGTTTTCTGCATAAAATATTAAGCAATTTTTTTTTAATTTTGAGCAAAAATATTGAGTAAACTGCATTTGAAAATTTACTATTAAAATAGATGCCACGCCCAATAGAGGAGGTTTACCAATAAAATTTGTCTTTTTTGTGTCTTACATTTATTAGGAGATGCTAAATGTCAAATTTCAGCCTTTTAGAACGTCTAACAGTTTTGAAAAATCTGGAGGTAGTTGCACATTTGGACCGATTGTGGGCGTGTCTTTGGGCGGACTTCAAAAATTTTTACACTTGTGCTGCTTCGTATAACGCGGACCTTACGTACGAAGTTTCAGCACCTTAGCTCAAAATTTAAGGCCTAAAAGTGACATACAGACGGACGGACGGACATGGCTCATTCGATTCAGAATTCGGTCTCGATCATATGCCCTTAAGGTCTTGGGGGTCTACCATTATTATTTCACCGTGTTACAAACTATGTGACAAACTTAATATACCTCCTATCCTATGGGACGGGGTATAAAAATCATACATGCGGGCTAAACCAATCATCCCTGCCCTACAACTACAATCACGAATCACATCAAATCGATCCTTGAAACCATTTATTAGCTCGAAATACCATTTTTAAATTCGCCTCACCCACATGGCCACTCGAGCAAAATTTTACATTCAAGGTTGACGTAACTACTTTTACTGATTAAAAAAAGAGGATGACAGCCTTACGCACTTGGCAGATGAATGAACACCACTTAGAGAACTTCCTCTGATATTCCGCCCTCAATATATTTTATGATTAAGTCATTGCATACAAATTGACAAACTCGCCCACGACACCTTTCCCAAAACAAACGATTTTGCCTTAAAATGGGTGGCGCCACTTGACAGCGACTCCTACCACTTCAATTCGATGCCAATGATCGGTGGTAATTGAGACTCCCAATTGAACGCGGGGGCCGATAACTGACACTTGCTTAAGACAGCAAGACTCATTATATGCCAACTTCGTTGGAGTAAAATTCGCCAACTACTTGGCGCAGAAATTGAAGCACCCATGACCGCAACGCCAAGGTAATGACTCAGTTGTCTTACAAATTGAAGTCTTGACCTTGTGCAGCTCCACTGTGAAGAAGCCAAGCTTGCATCCTGATTAATCGCGCCAAATTGGTCACACGCCAATGTTTCCCATCACCGGAAAATTTCAACCTTCTCCACAGAGATTGTGACGTATAGCCGTTCGCTTTCGCATCGCTCGCCGCGCGCCGGTGGGTTTTGCGAAACAATCGCCTACGTATTGGACCTCTGGTCCATGCCGAGGAAACTCTCCGTCGAACTAAATTAATAGCGATTCAATAATAAAACCCCTTAACAGCTGAAAGCCAAACAAGCGGCGACGATGATTGCCCTAGACCGGCGGGCTCATTCCTTGGTAAAATCAAGCACCCGTGGGTGGTTGCTTGATGGTTAATTGAAAAGCAAATGACCAGCGCGCTATCGACGGTGCAAGTACTGCACATTTGTCGGATCGATGGCAAAACTTAGCCAGCTTAATTGGAACTGTACCCAGGGTGCACCCACAAGGCCGAACAGCATAGACCTAACTGGGTCTATACCGACACCTGCTTGGTTGGAGTGCGCTATGAGATCATAGTTTCCAGCATTTTGCCTTTTTTCGTATTTTTGCAGTTGCATGTTGCTGAGCGCGTAGAGGTGGTGCCGTGCTATAGATAGCCTCACAAATCCATTAAGCCTGTTAATTGACCGATATGCGGCTGGGAATACGAAAAGTATCTGTGAGAAGTTACGAGTATAGTTTAGCTCGAAGAGGAGTATTGTTTATGAAGCACTTGACGTGTGAATAAGTGCTTAGTCTAATGTTGGGCTATAAAAATGTGCAATGAATGTGTGGCACTACGAGGAAATGGAACTTAAATTGAGGGGAGTTAAGCACCATATTATAAGTTCAATGCGAACATTTTTGCAATAAATTTTAGATCACAAGGCGAATGCTAGAAAGTAACAATTAGTCTGAGTTTGACTTTTATGCAGCGATAGGTAGTAAAGTTGTATTTGAGCCACCCTGATGGACCGCTTTACTTTTTGCCTTGCTCATGCTCATGCTAATAAAATCTAGTTTCTTGTTTAATGAGTGAGATAATTTGGAGATTCACACATTTATTTGTTGGCCGAATGTTCGCCCTGACAATGAAAGTGGCAAATCAAGCTTCAAAAATAAGCTATGGCATCAGACCAAGATGTCTTGTCATTGCATCGACATCAAGTCACTTAGTACGAAAATATTGAAGGAAACAAAGTTATAAGAATTGAAACAGAGCAGAGCTTATACCGCGAGAGTTTTGAGTTTGAAATAATAAGGTCAACGGAAAAAAAATAAAGCCCGCAACCCAATGAATCCGTTGCATCCGTCACGTTGAAGTACACAACTGACAACTAAGTTCAATACACGAGTTCTTATGGGAAGCGGCCTAAGGAGAACTTCGTGACGTTCGTCGCTTCCCATAAGAACGTGTGTATTTCACTGAGTTATCAGTTGTGTACTACGACGTGACGGACGCAACGGATTCATTGGGCTGAAGCCATAATAAAGACTTCATTGGGTCGAGACATCCACAGCGCTTTACGAAATATGAAATGGAACAAGGATTGGAATAAGGAATAGAACAAGTTATATTGATTGAAGTTTTTTTTTTTGACTCTCGAGAATAATTATTCAAACTGCTCAATTTTAACGCAGCAACAGGAGTTTGAAAGTTGTGATAGTCTGCAAAAGTAGGAATTGCGTCGCCACAAGATTCACCACATATTTTAATAGAGTGAATCTTACAACATAATTTGCTTCAATATAAGGACAGGACCGATACAGGACAGATACCTCGAGTTATAGTGGTGGTAGGATGAAAAAACGAAACTGGTTTCGGTGAGATGGAAGAAGCTTAAAGACTGACACTTTAGAAATAAATCCTAACCTCAAAATCTCTTAATTTCTTAATGCTTGGTATGTTTTCATTAAAATCGCGATAAATCGAGGAAACATTGTAATATTTTCATGAAAATTGTAAGGAATTTGTATACTGATGCTAGGAAAACGTGGTTTCAAGGAACAAAAAATTGAAGTTTACCTCCAAAATCAGAATTTTTCGGAAAAATACCCCACCAAATCATGATATAGGTCAAATTTTCTTTTTTAAATGTGCTTACATTTTTATATTTTTATATACCCTTTCAATAGCTGCAAATTTTCTATAGAGTTTTGCACACTACTTTTAGCCCATTTTTGGGGGGGAAAATGAAAACAAAACTAAATTTTTTACATTTTTGTCATAATTTTACTTGGGAAACACTTTTTTTTATAACACAAGTGTTGAAAAGACATTGGTATGCTTACATGTGACATCGTTAATAGATTACGGAGATATCAAAATCTTTTCAGGTTTAAAAAAAGACGAAGAACTAAAATAAAAGTAACGCATTTGCATAACCTTCTTCGAACAAAACTAGGAGGAGGACAATGTGATGCAGCCACTACTGGTAGGCCGTGAAAAAGTCATAATCGGACGCGGTTACATCGAACTAACAAAATCAAACTGAGGCCATTGAAAAACATTGTAACATTTTTGCCTGGGGTTCGTCGAATCTTAATTTCACTTTTATAATTACACAAGGAAACACTTTATTTATCAAACAAAACTTATTCAAATTCCAAATAATACTCAATGCAACTTCGGTATTTAGAATTCAACACTTTTCTTTCACTTTTAACTTTACTTTCGTTTTTCACAAGTCAACGTTTAAAATATAACCTGTCCCGTACGAGCCTGTCACCGGTTTATTTCTACAAATTAAACACGTATAGTACTTTCTGTATTTCCCTTTTAGTAATTTTCCTTTGTACTTTTCCGCTGAATTCCATGGGAAATTTTCCCTATCGAAATTCGAACTTCGAATATCAGTTTGCTGTCAGCTGACTGGAATGACAGTTGGGTGTGTTCGTTTAGTGAATCGAGCGGGTGCATTCAGCGATAGAGAAGAAGTATGTTTAAAAGACATCTGAACGTTTGTCATTTGCATCAGTTTTATTTCAATTTATACAGTTTTATGCTAGCATTAAACGATTGACGTTAAACCGTCAATCTGTTATCAAAAATTTTACCTACGATTCATGCAATTATGACAGAAGCGAAAATATATTCTTCAACTGGCTCACACGAATGCATTAATATTGTAAATTTTAGTAACGTCACCCATATTTTCGGTTGACGTAATTAAAAACGAAGAGGTAAAACAAATGGTCGATTTTCGCAATTAAATTGACCATTGGTTGACAAGACGTTTACTGCCATAAGTGCCAAATAAGTTATGATATCATTTTTGGTTGTCATGGGTCGCCTTTCCTTCGATCATCTATAAATAATTTACCCAAGTTATTTCAAATTTTGTTTTGCCAAATTAAATTCTTAAAAAGGCACGAAGAATATGGCCAGTGTGAATGATTTCGTGACTAGTATCTTGGTTTTTACTTTGTGGTACGCTGTCTTTACATTATTTGTCCATTTCGCTTTACATTCTGGAACGCCATATAGATTGTTTAAAGCACTGTGGAAGCGAATTCCATACACTTGGTTGCAATTCTACCGCGGCAATAAGATGACTCACATGGCCACAAAAGTATGACTTCTGACTTTGCTTATTTTTAACTTTGCATTGCGTTTTATCTTGATTAAAATCATCAGCCATCATGTTCAAAATAGCTACAAAATAAAGACATAATAAATTGAAAAAGTGTAAAAACACATGTTTTCCGAATTGAATCACGGAGACCGACGTCTGTCACTTTTCCCGCGAAATTGGTTTTAATTGATGTCTATGGGTGAAGCTAGAAAGTTTCAAATTGGCACAATTGGGTTTTCGATTGGCGGATGTGCTCCAAAAAGTTTCGTTTACCCGATCGAAACTATAACGTAAATTTTGGTTGACGAAAATTTAAGACAATGTCATGGGCGCCCGCAGGATTTCGCAGGGGTCAAAATGTAGCTTAAAAAAAATGTTATTCTAAATGAAATATCAATTTAAAAGAAAAATTAATAGGACAAAAGCTTAAGGTACTCTTTTAATATAATATCTGGTAGGAGAAGTTGTAGCCTTTTTATGGTTCCCTGGAAATTCTGTCTAGCAAACATTTTTTGAACAATGTTCTTGTGGCTTGAGTAAAGATAACCGATCTCTATGAGAAAAGCACACAAAGGCCACTGAGTCAATCATTGCTCATTGCCGATCGCACCTGATCTAAATTTTTTGTCTGCGGAGAATGTTGAACCTTTTTTAAGTATTACTCGAAGTTGAAGGTAACGATAGGCACAAATATAAGGTTTTCCCTAAACTTAATAAAAATTTTGAATTTTTGTTTTAAGGTTTACGAAAACTAATAGGTGACACCTCTTTATATTGAATCAGTTCATACCAAAGCTCTGCTTTAATTTTTTTATAGATTTTTTACGCTTTATTTTTTTAAGTTTTTTTTTAAGGTTTGAAAGAAATAAGAGTTTTTAAGGAAGGAAAAAAGAGTTTTTAGTGCCTAGGAAATCGTAAATTTTTTTAAATAAAGCTGTGAAAACATAATTCAATACTTGGACGTTAAGCACTTGACATAAAAATAAAATTAGTGTACAGATCAAAAGTTAAAGCTTTTCTTGCCATTTTATGAGGTAAAAATGTATGATGAAAGCGACCATCCGAAAGCAAAATTTCCGAAAACCGAGTGAAAATTCAGATTCTCAAACACATTATCTAAACTAAAATCGCGAATACCCGCATTTCTTAAAAAAAAATAGCAATAAAATCTAAATAAACTCGCTTTTAATTTATTGGAAACATCCACTACTTCTGCACGTTTAGCTAGAGTACAGAGTTGTCCTTCGGCTAGCGATGGTATACTAGTATGGGATCTTTACCCGCGACAATTACTTTTTACCGTTCTGCAGTAAGCCATTTAAGTGAACTTCAAACTCAAATATAGTGACCCAGATGACAGGGTCCTAATCATTGTTCAGCCCATAGGGAAAAAACCTGAAGATCTTCGGTCTCCCGTAAACTCATGCACGTGTTATTCATCTCTTAGTCATTTCCGCTGGAGCACAAACCCAAAATAAACCTTGAAAAAAGAGAGCATTTGGGTTTATGATAACGACACACGGAGGCCATTAAGACGTTTATTACATAATTATGGTCAAATGCGGAAAATAGGTTAGACTAGATCTTGTAAGAAACCGCATTTCTGATGTGATACTTATCGTTAGATTGAATCGCTCCTGTAATCTCCGTCAAAACAATGCATTCAGGCGTATAGCCTGAAATGATGACGAAAAGCGACAAACCAGAAAACTTACAACTAAACAAAGCTTGTGCACGAAGTTTTTAACAATTTCACAGCTGATCGAACACCGTCTATACCACAAAAGCCAACTGAAAACAACAAAAAGTTATAATTAATCAATTTACAGTCCGTTTATGCTTCGCAAAGTTAATTTAGATCACTAACTCGAACGTCAGACTTGACCGACCGGTGACGGTTAATGGCTTATTTGTGCTCCACTATTTAGGCCCGTATATAAACAGTTTTATCCGCCGCTGTAAATGGTTAATTTATGGATAATTAATTTGATTTCATTGAGGTGTTTTGTTCACTTGTGATCGCATGAGTAATCCCAGGGGTCGATCATTGAACAGTGGGCCATCTCTGTCTCGGCACCAATCCGCTTAAATCTGCTACTTGGCATCCTTGACATTTGCTGTTATTAAGTGTAGAGTTCAGAGGCAGAACTTTGCATGAGATACAATGTGATCTCAGCCCAACGTGAAATGCAAATTTCATTACACAACCTGTCTCGACTGCGGTAAAGCTTTTAATTATTGAGCTAAATGAGTCGCGATTAACAACTAGTTCTGGTACAGAGGAAATTTTTTCACACGCTCCGGTAGCGGTTTTACGCCTATGAATCACGTTACAATTTAATGAACGCATGGGCCGTGTTTTACTAATTACAGGTGCGGCTTTAACTAAACGGTAATTGAAACTTGATGCTAGTTTGGGAAGTTAAACTAGTTTTTCGAATTGTGATCAGACTCAAGTCGCCCGGTATCCGCCCTATCCGACATTTAGCCAAAATTGCTTAATTTGTAGAAACTCTCAACAGATTTGTGGGTGGTAAGGTGGAGGCTTGCCCTACTCTTATGAAGATATTTTTGAGGAAAAATACCTAACCAGGTCAATTGTTGGACATCAAAAAAATCTCTGACCAAGGAAACAGTTAAGTGCCACTTGCGTGCCAAGAACCGTTCCCACAAGTCGCGCAGATTCCCTGCACTGCGCAGAACTTTTGTCCAACGCACTCTCAAAGTTGGACACCTAATTACAAGCGAAAAGAGGTGCTTATCGATGGACTCTCCAAACACATAATGGTTCTCGACACGCAAGGTCTATCCTAACATGGCTAGGTCCGTAGCTAACATGCAACGGAAATAAAGAAAAAAACCTCCGATTAAACCGAAATTGAGGCACTAGGCTGGCCTACATTTCGGATGACACAAGCGATTAACGACCAGTAAGTTAGCGCATCTTTTCGGTTATGCGCTACCTAGCGCACTTTCGATAGCTGCTGACTGACACCCGGAACTGCACTCGGTTTGTGTCATTTTAATTGACATGATTTACCGCCTCCCATCGCATAATCACAGAGTCGAAACAATCAATGACGTTGCCATGTAAGGAGACGATCGATCACGATCACGGCACCAAAGTAGGACAGTAAGTGTCGATGATAGCAACCTTCAACGCAACAACGCCGCCGCGCCGATCAAATGTGACAGTGACAGTTTTGGTTATGTCATGAGGTAACCGCGCTCTACACCACAACGAAAGTAAAAATCGTAAGAGTCATCGGAGTTAATTTTTTTGCGAGAACTTCATGCCCGTAATGAGAAGCGGATATGGCCCTGTTCGCCGGTCCAATGTCCGCACATAATGTAAACACCAGGGAACACTCTCCAAAGTTGCTATCGAAATATCATTTCCATTTGACACTGACAGCGATAAATTAGTAAGCGTTTGCTTGCATTAAACATTCATTGCTCACTATTAATTACCGGGCTTGTTTGCAAGACCACGTCGCAGGATTTATTACATCCAAAATGGAAAAAGAACACAGCGACAGCGGGTGATTTGCGCAACTAAACATTTCCATATAGCGGCGTCCATTCTAACATGGACGCAGAACAACATTATTCAAACGTCAGCGAGTGACATGTCGAATTGATCGCCTAGAGCTTAGGCTGTTCGCACGAATACACAGCGCTCCGAGTACGACTCTGACTTGCTGTCGAGCTAAAAATAGTGAACGCGCACGCTTTTCCAAATTGAAATGGAAATTCGCGTGCGTGATTCATGGTTTGGTGTTGTTAGCGTGCGAACTAGGCTCTAATTTGGCTGAGACAGGGACAGGGCAACCAGGGAATTAGTGAGTGCAGTGACTCCCACCTGAGTTCGCCGGTCGTCTTGATGATCTTGCGTTGATGCTGTACAGAAAGGTGGGTGAATTGCCAGTAGGTCGTGGGAATACAACTGGGAGCACTTCACTTCTTGGACGGATCAACAGAGAGTGAGATCTGTTGGCCGCTTTTGCTTGAGTTAAATGTCAAATTCCAATGAAGTCGCTTGGTAAAGGATTTGTCGAAAAACAAAAAATTTTATGGCCACATTTCGGAGTTATTACCCGCCTACACGAGGACTCAAGATCAGTAGATTATCGCCAATAAAAAAAGTGACATGGGGACCCCAAACTAAGTTCATTAATAGAACCTGTTCGTGACTGAGACTGATTTATAGCTTAAGTTTTATTTCATTTCATTTAGGAGAGGTTTCTTTGGGAAGGCTATGGAAAACAATTCAATAAGAACCCGTTTAAGCCTATATAAAATACAAGGTCTTGTGTTGAGTTTTAGCAGAAGTATATCTGCTAAATATATCTGAAAGTTTCCTAACTAATTTGCAAGGAATGCTAAAGCAAATGACAGGCAAAATATGTCCCAATTTATTAATTTATTCGTTATGATGAAGATCTAGAAAAGAGGTCATCTTAATAAGTTTATAAATTTCGATTTATGATTTTTTGAATTATTTCACAGTCTCTGTTGTTGGAAGCTTAACAAAATATGCATAATACTACATATTCTTATACTTTATTAAAAAAAAAAAGGAATATCGAATGCCCTTTGTTTTATTAGTCTTGAATATGATAGTCCATTAGCAGCTACCAAGAAAGATGCAAATGTTGCCACCATTCTGGGCAAACTGGAAAAACTTACAGAGTGTATTTCATATATGGCGTCAAGACTATCTTGAGTAATTTTAAGAAATTTGAGAAAGTAGAAGAAGGATGTCTTGAGTTGGTCTGGCTGGCCAAGAGAAAAAAACACTGCACCGGAAACTAGTGTAACCTAGGGGGCCACTAATCTAAGCCACCTTTTCTGTATCCAAAACAAAATAAAAGACCATTATTTGCTTTACTATAAAAAAAATTGCTTCAAGAGAATCAGCATCATCTTTAACCTTGCGTATGAGCTACTTGCAAATTTAAACACCAATCTGAATCAACAGGATGATTGACGGTTCTAACTCTATTCCTCTGATTTACAACAGCTGTAAACCTACTTCAAAAGTCTCATTTCAAAAGCTTGTGTTCATAATCTAATTCCGTTCATTTCTCAAAGCTCAGCCAGCCAATTTCTAAAGGATTTTTTAATGAAATTTTTCCTCTATAAGGGTATCTGTAGACATACTAAAAACATAACCATAATAATAAAAAGGTCTCTGCGTACTGTCATTGTATAATAGTGCATTCACCTTAGACATTCTTACATCGGAATGAAACAAAAACTAGTGATAAATGTTTGTGCAAGGATTTTCACTAAGGGCTTCCCATCTTTAATTAAATCCATCTTTGATTTAAACAAACTGTGAGAAGATGTCATAAAAAAAAATGTTAAATATTTTGATGGGCAAAGAATGCCAATTTGTATGATGAATATAAAAGCAGTAAATTCTCTAATTCTCTTCGCTTCTGGTCTTGCTAGGTAGCGCATTCCCGTAACGTCGAATTTTCTATAATCATGGCTATAAAAATCAGGCTGAATTACACTAATGGCACTGATTAATCATTACGTCGACTTCAAAAAAAAGCACCACAAAGAGAAGTCTAACAGGAACTCTGTGACCATTTAGCGATACCTCCACGTGAGACAGCCATGCTCGAAAATCGCTTCAGTGAAACTGTCATTTCGACAAGGGTTGTGTGGCACGTTGCGCTGTCCTGCCGAAACCATACCGATATCACCCTATTCCGGCCAAAAGATATCAGTTATTATCGACCCATAGTGTTCCCGATTATTGGCAACGTCGGTCTCAATGTTGTGGCAAGGCCAAAATCCACACCACACATTGACTTTCTCTGTACTAAATACAATTGATCTCGTGTGGATTGTGCTGGTGGAAACTTGAACTCTCGCTTGTTGATAAAAGAATTCATGCAGAAAAGTGATATACGTATATGCTATTCGATAAGCCAGTGACTTTGAAATTATGTGCATTTTTTTTTTGCTAAAAATTCATTCGATTCTTCAAAGTAGTCTTATTTCAGCGCCATTTTCCACGGCTACTCCAACTTGTAGATCCCTTCCCGAAAAAATAAGTTTTCAACCTCTGTAAAATATCTACTTATAGGCAGTTGTTTTATCGATAATTTCTTCAATCGATGAAATAATATTTTCCCGCTGAGCATGAAATTATGAATTTCTTCATAATTCTGGAGAATATGATGAATTAGGCGGCAGCTCATATAGCAATTCAGCTAGTTTTATTCCTGCTAATCGAATGCGTTTTTCGTCCGCCAATAAAAATGTGGCAGCCACCTTGCCGTTAATTTTTTCAAGCCAAAATATTCATGCAGAATTCATATTAGTGTCTATTAAAATTTTCATAATCTAAGCTTACTTAAAAAATTTTGATTCGCACGTGATATCGTGGATATCGTGGATTTTGATGACTATTTCTTAGTTGTGAAGTCATTTGGACGTCCTTCAGCTCAGCATCTTTTGTGCTCGTAGGAAAAAATGATCTACTTGCGAACTGTTACATGCAAAATAGCAGAGCACCTGTTATATTATTTCAATCTTCCCTTATCTACATGATGGTTTTTTACAACGCAAAAAGTAGTGATTTCTTTAAGTAGAAACTCTTAAAAATAGGAAATTTTTTCCCCAATTTAACCAAATCTCACTCACCAAAGTTTTCTTAATCGCAGTAAAAAACCATGTTTCATCGATCTATCGGATTCTTATGCCTCTGGCCAAAAAGAAACAAGGATATGAGAAAAAAAAGTCCTTCATACAATTCCAGCGCCATCTAGTATCAATGTCACTGACTTATCGAATATGATTTTTCGACCGAAATTGGATCAACTGCCCGGGAGCCGATTAGCAAACATGGTTGATTTGGTTCAGTTGAAGGTGTGACAGACCTTGGCCCAATCACTTTGCCAAAAATAGACTTATGAGCTTATGGGTCATAAGTATTCTATTACACGTTCTTTGTATGCCACGACTATAATTTGAATTTAGCTCGATTTCGTTAGGTTTTCGTTAACTTTTGTGGATTGAGGTTAGTTCCAGTCAAGAGTCTCGAAGCGGAAATTTGAGAGCTGGGTAAGAAACATATTTCATATGATTAATATATCGTTTACATTTAAGTCTATTATGGAGACATAAAGCGTTTTTCAGAACTCGAGTGGGATTTCCATTGTATTTCGACTATTATGTCATACTTCAACTTTTATGGCAGACTTTAAAAAAATGTCCGCAAGCACTCGTTAAATTTATTTCAAAAACTGAAATTAAGAAACCATTCTTAAACCTTTATTAGGCATTTAAATATTGTGTCAAAAGTCTCATAGAAAAACGTGTATTCGTCCTCAAATTTTCATAACATGAGTTCTCGAAAGCCTGTGTTTCTAAAATATCTAGCTACAGGATAGATTAGCGCAAATAACGGAGGGTCGCATTGGGTGCCCGGACCTCATGATAGAACAGTTCTGTCGCTCGTCGAATGAAACCTTTAGATTAGGTAAACATTGCTGCAAGGATACTCCAAGATATTTAGTAACTGTAAGTGTTAGAAGTGTTAGTTAGTGTTTGTTTTAGGAGCTGGAAGCTTTCAGAGAAAAACTATTTTCGCCAGTTTCTTACCCTTCTGAGTGCATAATCTTGAGTGCAACGAACAAAAGCTAGAAGTTCAAATGAATGAAAGCTGAGCGAATTTGGGGAATCCAAACCAGTTTTCGCGTACAAATTGTGACATGAGAGATACCAACTCACCTATATGTTCAGCTTACAATGCATAGCAGGGACTAATATTTTGGGTTTCATTGGTAACTTTCAGCAAGCTAAGCAATGTTTAGGACTTGTTTTTGTCAGTGCGATATGGTCCAAGTTTCCGGGTTAAGCTTATGCTTATCCCCATAATTAATTTTTAACTCAATGTCGATTCAGTCAGTATTCGTGGGAATCTTAATGTTGAGCAGCTACTTCTCCGAGTGGAGCGATCGATTCTTCGATGGTTTGGACACGTTGTTCGCATGCCCCCTGACAGACTTAATAGGCAGGTCATGCTAGCCGAGATGCGAGCGCGTCGCCCCCCTGGTAGGCCAAGAAATAGGTGGTGGGATCAGGTAAAGAACCTCTCTGAGTCCCGCCTGGGGATTGCGCCGGAGTCTCTTAAGTTGGTGGCGGAGGATCGAGAGCGATGCAAAGACCATTTAGCCACCCTCGCTGCGCGACCCTTTTAAAGGAAAAGCGGCATTCGAAAATGATAATGATGATGATGATGAGTCAATGTCGATGATATAGGTTAGTCTCGGTTTATTGAAGTCGCAATATTTTCTGTGTTTACCCCGGAATAAAATAGAACGGTACTAAATTTGCTTCCTGTTTTTCTATGTAAAATAACATTTGCTTCGCATATTTCTGTGAAAAATTACATTCAAGCAGAACCCGGACGACGAATCAAACGTGAAAAGAAACGTTGCTAGAGATTTCTCCCTGCACTGAAAAGACGAAAGACTGCTCCTTGAAAAAAAACCTAATCTCAGATTAGAATCCGAAATCAAAATATCTGACGGTCCCGATTTCCGACATCATGCTAGAGAAGTTCTTTGCTCAAAAATTTAAAATTAAGAGCAGTTAAATAACGACTTGCTACTGTAAGTTATGAATAACTAAAGCTCTGTCTGTCAGTTGAATGCACTCAGATGCCAGCATTATGACATCTTCCAAAAACGATATATCTATACTCTATCTTTCTTCAGAGAAAATTTAATTAATTCCATATGTGCATGACAAGTGCGACACCGACGACCTTAACAATTTCTTTTTGAAAAATATTTTACCCACCACATAAAAAAGGCATTAACTGTCTTTGGCACCACCCTAGATAATAGTACAACATCGCGCTCCTTATGTGCCATCCCGCCGTGCCTCGTTCCAAACCCAACTTTCTAATCAGTTTAAAGGTCCGACCGCCGCAGACACCACA
This sequence comes from Neoascia interrupta, assembly GCA_947623515.1. Classification (NCBI taxonomy): domain Eukaryota; kingdom Metazoa; phylum Arthropoda; class Insecta; order Diptera; family Syrphidae; genus Neoascia; species Neoascia interrupta. Next base: position 214,689,207 of record OX392463.1, on the reverse strand, counting down.
ATTGTCTTTTTAAGGCCGAAGCAGCTAACCATGCGAGTGCCTTTTGACAAGGTGTTAAAAATGCTGGCGCACATCCCTTTCATAAATATGTTCGTAGTGTTCGATGATTAATGAACCTCTTAAGTGCCAAATATGTCTCGCAAACATCATGTTCGCAGCCAAACAAACTATTGTATCGGTTACTGGGCTGGCGGGGAGGTCTCTGGCTCTGTTGGGAGTAAGCTAAGCAAGATATACCTACGAAAAAAATGAGATGAAAAGTAAATACTAGTTGTAGTTGGTATTCTTGAGTACCAATCTTCCCAGGCGATCACTGTTTGTTATGTTGCGGTTGGCGTCATTGTGTTGCATCCCAACTGCAGTTTCGATCGAAAGTGCGGTACCACTTCGCCATTTACGGGCGCACAACACGCCAAAGAGAAAAACTTTCTTCAATCGCGATGCCTTTGTCGCCGTTTGGTATTGGTCTTGCTCCGGGTCTTCCCCATCGAGGAAGACTCTGCCAATTGAATTAGGTTGGCTCTGATGGCTGCATGTGCGAGATATGCCCAATAGATAGACGAACTTTTGTTCAAAGATACAACTTCTTGCATGTACATCAGTACTTTGCAGTGGCTAAACGAGATTTCTGACATTTTCCATACAGAAAACAAGAAGACAAAGTACGACCCATGCCCACTCTTAACACCGAAGTCGAAGTGGTTCTAATGGTTGTATTTAGGGGGCGATCATCTCGCCAGGGTATCTCAAAAGGGTCGTGCTGCAATTGCACTCTTGTAAGTACTTTAGCGGCCGTATCTGCAAGGAAAGTGGGTTGTGTGCGGCATTTTGTAGATGATGTTCGCGGTGTCAAAGTTCAACTTGTGCTGGTGTAGGCGGTTGGTAAGATGGTGTTGCTTTTAGTGGCTGGGGCACCCAGCCTGCAAAAAATGTTGTTTACCGGTTTTAATGGACTGAGAGAAATGTCACACACCAAACCAAAAAAATAAATTATTGCCACAATGGTTTTGTCACGAATGGAAAATACTGCACTTTAGTGAAATTTCCCTCTAGCCTTTTTGCGGTGGATTCGTTTCCTGTAATGGAGAAGGCGCGGTAATATTCCATTATGTACAGTAGCCAACAATTTGCCTAATACAAAAATGCGGCAAATTACTACTCATTACCGGATTATCCCCATATAACTTCGTTTTCCCATCATGTGTTTTATTTTCTTTGATAGGTTATAACCACATCACTGAGCACAAGGTACCGTCAAATCTATCCGTCATTACGCGGCGTATAGCTGCAGAAGACCCACATGTAAAGAAACAAGGTTGCTCCATCACACAGTGTTCCGCCGCAGATACAGATATGATGCAAATTTGCAGATTGAATATGTGGAGAACCCGACACAGTATTGTTCAGAGTCCTTCAAGCGTAACGCTTACTTGTCCAGGCGATGCTAACTTAATGTGTGGCATGAAGCCTGATGTACACCGATATGATGATACTCTGTCCGGGCTTTGTACTGCTTCGCTGGTGGGTGGGAATCAACCATATCGCAACAACATTTAAGAATTGTTTTTTTTACAATTTTAATTTTTCAGCAGATCGTAATAGATGTAGGTACATTTTGCAAGGTTGAAGGTATAATGTAATGCGGTTTTTTAAGCTTGTAAGAAGAGCATGGTATTTCCTGATTTTTTTTGGATTTATCTTGGAGTGATGAATCGTTTTAAATATATTTTCACATAATTGTAACGTGCACTAATGTTTAAATTTATTAATACAAAGTTTTACCTTTTTTTTCAGATAACCGCCAACTAATTTATCGGAATCAAAAGAACAGCGCGGTTTGAAAGAAAGGTAAGTTTGCCAGTAAGGTGAATTTTCCGAACTAAGATAAGAGCTTTTTTTCTACAAGAAAAAAAAGGTTTGGTTTTAAACATTTGTTTTTTTTTTCAAGGAATTAGCTGCCAGGTCTTAGGATATATTATTTCCACTACAACCACGTAATATTTGCATTCAAGACAACTTACGGGGTCTATTATGCAGTGGGCCGAGGTGTGTCCACCGAGAAATTTTGAGCACTTAGAGTCAAATTCCCTTCTTTTATTCCCTTCTATTATGGGCAGTTTCTTTTTAGATAAGCTATTCTTGCCATAGTTCATAGAGACAAAATGTGCCTTCTATAGTGAAGCCATTCGGGTAGCTATATGTATATGGTGGTATTGAGCCCAACGCCTTCTGGCTAACCATATATTACTTAACTAGGCTTCCGTTATGACCAAACTTGAGCAAGCAGGGGCCTTGCCAACCATCTATCCACACACATACTGATGGAATGCCTACTAATTTTCAGACGGCTTAAAAAGATGGAGATTTTTATCAGATTTTTATCAATGTTTTTTCGCTTTACCCAAAACGAATTAATTTATTCATCAAACACATCTCTTTTAAGCTCATATTTAAGTTATTTATAACTTCATCACTTAGAATTCTTACTTTAATTTAAAATCTTCCTACTTCTACAATTTCGATGTTCAAGATTCGAAGCTTCAAACACAACTGTCAGACTAGTGGGAGGGTTACAATCCGCTAAGGCGAATCGTTGGATACCCCATCCCAATTGACCACTGTCAAGCTCCGAATGGTGTCATAAATCTTGGTTGTTAAATTTCAAGAATCTTCTCCCTAAGAAAGGGCGTGGCTTCCACCCCTTCCCAACAACATCGTATTTTTGTTTATATTTTTTATCAGAAGTGGTATACACGTGTTGACTGCATTTTCTTAGTAAAAATTTGGTTTATACTTAAAACCGCCCCCAAAAGTGGGCGTGGCGAAAATTTATTCACTTGAGTTGATAACTTACGGGCTTATGGGCGTATTTCATAAATTTTTACACTTGTATTGCTTCGGGACCTAGAAAGAATAGATATCAAGTTTCAAGTTCCTAGCTCAAAATTTAAGGCCTAAGAACTACCGACACACTGAAGGACGGACGGACGGACACAATAACAATTCGGTCTCGATCATATGCCCTTAAGGTCTTGGGGGTCTACGGTGATTATTTCTCTATGTTACAAACTATGAATCAAACTTAATATACTTCCTATCCTATGCGATGGGGTATAATAAGATAAAGATTTTTTCTCTATTTATTCGTTTCAATACACAATTTAGCATATGGCTTTTTTGGGCTTTTTTTGAAGGCTAAGGGGAGAATTATTACTTTATTTGCACATAAAATGTTGTTTAGTATACTTGCGACTTGTTTTTTTTTCAATGACGATTTCGGACTGTATGGCATTTTTTCAAGCGCATCTCGATAACTTATTTGTTTCGCTTATGTAATATTTACAGAATATTATGGGTGGTCGAATCTGGACAAAGAATCAATCGTTTTCACTGTAGCTCAACGGTAGAGCATTACTAGTGACAGGTAAAGGTTGCAGGATCGTACCCTGCCGGTGAACCGCACACGGTTTTTTCTTTCGACATTTCCGTCCGCTAACATTTCAACTATTAATAGAATATTTCGAATGTAATTTTAAGAAGACATATGCAAAAGATCTGTGAATACAAGTTATTAAATGGTGCCATTACTGTGTAGTAAATACAGGGGAGTTTTTTGACTGTTTGCCCGGTATTCGGGTTTAAAAATCTTAAAACAGATATTTTTTCATTAATTTAAGTCTAGGTAGATACTGTTGATATTTTTTTTTTACAACTCTCCTCTACTTTTCTTAGGCGAATCTTAAGTTAAGGCACTCAAATTTTTATTGAAACGCAGGGTGACAAATAAGTTTTTTTATTTTTCTTTTTTTTTTGTGAAAAAACTATAAAAAAAATGACAAACGGGTTTTTTGTTTAAAATTTTTTTATATATTTTGCTTTCTACTCCAGTTTTTATGCTTTTATCAAAATTTATTTAATCAAATAAGAACGATTTAGAAGTTATAGGCATTTTGTAGAATAACCAATTTAGTAAATCAACTTAAATGATTTTCGGCATATCTCGAAAACCACGCAATATTTCAGTCCCTCTATATTTTTCTTTCGAACCTCAAAAAAATTTTCTATGTTTGATATTTTTTTCAAAATGGTTTATGTTACCGTTATTAAGATAGTCAAGTGGGCACGCGGTTTTTTAGCTTTTCTGGATTTTTTTTATTTAAAATCCAAAAAAAGTCTATTCGAAACCTTTTGTTGAATATTAGGGTATATTTTTTGATTTTCCTATACTTTGCGCTAGCAACGGTTACTCTTTTCCTTTTACTACGAGGAGAATTTTTTTAGTTATCGGTTATAAAAGTGAGTTTTTTCAGTTGTTTTTTTAAAACATTTCAGAAAATTTTAAGTTAGAAAAGATCTTAAGTTTTGAAAGATCTTAAAAGTTTTAGAATTCATTACATACGTGTTATGTACCTACAAACCAAATTTCATTATAATCGGTACTACAGATTCCAGAATTTTTGAAATGTTTTTGAAGTTTTCGAGCCAGCCCTCTTCACACCGGATCAAAAACCGTGTTTTCGCGAAAACTTCTTCGAAAACCCGAGTTTTCGCATACATTTTTTTTGAGGTTTTCGTTACCTCAAGTTTTCGGTCGTTTTTGATGAGTTTTTCTTGCAATCGAAAGATTTCATAAACAAACAAACTTTTTCACCAATTCAGCAATACAGCTGATTCTTTCTCTCAATACAAAATTTAGTTCATATTTGTTTCTCGAGGACGGTAAAAAGAAAAAAAAAAAAACGCTATTCAATTTGGGCTTCCGGAAATTACGCCGGAATTTGTTTTTGGAAAAAAGCCGGAAAAAAGTTGTAATATAAAATTTGGAAAAAATAGCAGACTTTGTTTGGAAATTGTGCCAAAAAGTTGGAAATTTTCCGGCGTTTTTTACTTTTTTCAAAATGGAAAAAGAGCCGGATTTTTTTTAAATAAATGCCTGAAATTTCGAAAAAAATGCGCCAAAAATCAGGCTTATTTTCCAAAGACAAATTTCCAGCAAAAAAAAAAATCAGGCGTAATTTCCGGGAGCCCTTATTTCTGTTGGTTTGTGGTAAGTTTTTTCTGTGAAAAATCAAAATGGAAAATAAATTTTTTTTTTTAGATAATAGAGGAAGCTATAGCGAAAAGAAAATATTTTCATATCTGCGCATAGAAATTTATTTTGTTATGGGACTTGGTTGGCTTTCGGGTCTGTGCTTGCATGCTGGTCGCCATCCTCAGCTCGTCGGATGGAGTGGGTTCTTGATCCTCAGTCTCAAGCGAAAACCATGCCTGTCTTTGAATTGCATCAAGATGGTTTGATGCAGCGAGAAATCGCTTCTACCCACCCTACCATATGTGCGGCTAAATTTTTTTTCTTTTGAATTCTAAGCAGTTCTTATATTCGTTGGCGACGTTTTCTTTTGTAGAGACAAGCATTGCTAGTAAAAATAGTGAATGTTTTCACGTTAGTTTGAAAATTTTTTCATTAAAAATTATTGTTTTAAAGTTGAAAAATTGTAAAAAATTTGAGTTCATTCTTTTTCTTTGTTTACAAACGCCAGAAACAATTTTGCGATCTGTGCCAAAGTGACTGAAATGTCAACCAAACCTTGGTCGTGTCAGTGTGAATGACCCAATGAGTTTTCGTAAACGTTTTTTTTTTCCGAAAAAAGTGTGTGAAAAGGGTGTGAAAAGTGCATAAATCTTAGAATCTGCTAATTATTCAAAAATTTCTATAGTTTTCCTGAAAATTACAAAAAATTCTTAATGTGTGTGATTTTTTTCAAATCATTTGGCCGATGCTGTATCGGAGATAGTGGTGGGGACAAAATTTTTTTCACGGGCGGACAACGAAGTGGTACCATAAGAGGTCCTTTTTCCATTTTTGGACGGACCGCTTAGAAACTATAGACTTATAATTAAAATAAAAAATTGTTGACTCAACAGAAAGACCCCAAATGTCAATTTCCTGCTATTTACCTTTTTTTTTTGTCAGGAAACTTTTGATTAAAACCTTCACCAAGAGCCTACAGCAGGTTTTGGGAGTGGTTTTTTAACCAAAAAAGTTGTATCTTTGGTAGAGTCTATTTCAAGCGATGTCACGTCGTTAAGTCTTCATCAGTCGTGGCGAGCAGAGACGATGTCGACGATATCGACGATGTAACGACTTCAAAATAAACTTCAAATAAAGGACGCATTACCCTGATTGCAAATATTATAGGTGTCAGACCGTTTTTGTTTAGCCTGCTCTCTAGTATTTACCTTGTAAAGTTGACTTTCGTTTTCCCAGTTGCGTCTGATAGATGGAAGCCTTCATTGGAAATGGTTAATTTTAAGACAACGTAGCGATATCATACGAGGTTCTTTTTTCAATTTTTGGACAGACAGCAAAAAAACACAAGCTACAACGTCAGCTTATATCTTTGCACCTTGAAGATAATTTAAAATAAGATATTCAAATGGTCCTGAGGTTTTCACATTTTTTCCTTTCCACATTTGTAACTAATGCGGTCATACATCAAGCAGTACGACCGTCTTTGCAACGAGAGAATTTAAATGTTCCTATAACGTTTGTGGGTTCCCATATAAGAATTTTAAACATCAGGGATAAGCATATGATAGTCATATGTATATTCGTAAAGATCATCAAAAAACACATTCCACCCTTTCATTAAATAACACTCGTATAAGAGTAAATAAAATTTAATGAAACTATTTAACAATTTTGTAAAACTATTTATTGTCAGCTCAACTTAAGTCCTCAGACAACAAATCCTCACGATATACGATTACATCTGCACAAACGGTCTGTTTCAGAAAACCACTTCAAAAAGCCATTTTACCTTTTTCCTTTATCCTGGGCATAATTTACACCTCATCTTGCTGTCAGTTCTCACGGGGAAATCCATTAATTTCACATTCAATCACATTTGAGCCAAGGAACATCTCACACTGGCGGCGCAGCAGTAAACTTTTCATTTAACGACTCCTCATCAACGTGTATAATTAAGTCATTCGCCAAACAGTGCAATGAAATCTCAACATTGCCGCCCGTACAACAGCGCCATTGCTGGCTGCAAATCTGAGACATCATCATTGCAACGTCTTAAACCCGCACTATGAGCGTAGGTATAGCCTTGAAAGTCATCTGCTCCTACTGATGCACTAACAGCATCATCATCTTCCTTTGCCAAAAGATGCAAAACGCTAAGGAGTACATCCCTGTCGCAGAGAGTTGCTCATATAAGACTTTGTTTGGCTGACGCACTGTAAGGTTGTAAGGCTCTCATTCGTCAGACTTAACTCAAAATCTGAAAATCACACAGTTAAGAGGCAAAAAAAGTTGGGAATTTTCGACAGCTCCAAAAGATGACGTTAGCTGTCAAATAAGCAATCGAACAAAAACTAAGAACCAAAAAACTTTTTGTGTTAAGTCGTTGCCGCTCTGAATGTTAAAGTATATAGTCGAGCACTTGTAAAATAATTTAAACGAATAAAACGGATTAAATTTGACTTGAACCACTCTTGAACCATAATATTTTACAATATTGAACCCAATACCGTACCCCTTAGAAGTAAGCGCCAAAAAAGGGTGAGGTCGACAACATCTTCCCACATCACTGGGCGAATCTTTCCCGATTCGCAATACCCAAGACACGATGTGCTGCACATCCCACCTGCTACAGGTGGAACCGTCACTTTTACCATTCCGCACTCATCGGATGCTGATTTTTGTGGTGCCGAGAAGAGAAGCTTTTTACATTCGAGTTCCTCGAACACGCTCTATTGTGTTGCCATTGTTTCACGGATCTCCCATTGTAGGGATGGTGCACTGCACCATGAAAACAAATTTTAATTGCACATCAACCAAAGTGGTCCCATGAAATCGCGGGGGAAGTACCGCGCGCATTACTGTTACCATTAGCTTTAATGCCGAGCGACACATAGATAGTTGTTGTTGGTTGTGTCGTAGCTGACGCTGGCGGCTGTGTGGCAGAGGTGCTGAAGACATGTACATCGCCCGGGGTGATGTTCGTTTAGTGCACATCCCAAGGAGCAATCTTGTCGGAAAATGTTCCTGTAATTGATGTAAAAGTAAGACCTTTCCTTTGTGGATCATTTGATTTGCGTGTTATGATACTATAGTTGTGATTTCTCTCTGGCTGCATACATTTACCCAGCGCATACACCAGGCGGTAACAATGGAATTTTCGGAATGACTGAAAAATCTTGTACAGGGTGTACAACGGTGACATTTAGAGGCACGATTGCACCTTTAATTGGTGTAACCTTTTTTGTCACATAGATGTCTGGTGGCGATGTCTATTTAACGAAGGTATACAAGTTGGCTATTTGTTGGGAAGTTTTTGCCACTTTACGGAGGAGATGACCAAATACGTTTTGGTAACGTATAGTAATGTACTCAGATAAAGCAGTTTTATGTTAAAAAATATTGCTATACTACGGGCAAAGGTTGTCATATCTGCAAAATTCCGTCACTGCAGAAGTCCCACAGAATAGTTCATTACTAAGGCACACCGCCCTGGATTTACCGGTAGGCCAATTAGGCCCAGAGCAATATGCCCATAGGCCATTACGAAAGAGGGGTCACCACACAGAGTGCAAACACGATTGACGATGTAAACACATTGAAAATGTGCTATCTGTCAACAAAGATGTCAAAGTTAAACGAATTCCCATTTTCGTGTGAGCTTTCAACGTGATTTATGAATCAAATAGTTCGTCCTATTGTAGGAAGCTAATTGAACGGAAAATATCTTTCCTAAACAAATAATTTTCGTACTCGTTACAATATTGGTATGACAACAACAGTTAGACGTTGACATGTATGGGTCTTCTCTTCACATATTCCAGAATTGACCGCCAAAGGTCAATCATCAATGGAGCAACTAAATAAAAATCAACATTAAACATATGCACAACTAAACTTCTCTTTTCAATCATTTGAAATACAGCAAAACTTCAAAATATTCTAATGTTCAAAACAAATCTAACTTTAAACGAGAGAATAATGGTGTGTTAATACATAATAGTTTCGTTGTTTCGGTTTAAGACGTCGATGCTAAAGCCTGTGCCAAGCGTTTGGTATCTTACCATTGCTACATTTTTCATAAAAATAGAAACTATTACATTTTTTAACCTATATTATTGCCAGGGCACCTATATTAAGTAATGCATAGTTTGTAACCCATAGAAATAATCACAGTATACCGCTAAGACCTTGTAGAGATATTATCAAGCTCGACAGAGAATTGATCAAGCCAAGTCCGTCCGTTTGTATGTCAACAACTTTTAGGCCTTAAATTTCAAGTTTGTTACCTTTTTTTTAAATCTTTTCCGGAAATTTTCCCGGATCGAATTGATCGAGGATTGATTTAAAAAAGGACCCGATCTTTTCAGTCAATCAATCTTTCGTTTCGCTCATCTGACCAAAATTAATGGAGAGAGAAAAGTATTGATTCGTGCCGTTTTCATTCGTTTCGTTCATTTGAAAGAAAAAAGGTTTGGTATTGGGAACGATTAGTTTTACTTTTTCGTTTTGTTCGTTTGAACGGGGAGAAGGATTGATATTGGGAACGATTGTTTGGCCCAACCGGGATTGCAATCACCAATACTTTGAGAAGAACAAGGATCGAAGGTCCAAAGGATCGAATCAATCACGATTGACACACCTCTAGTAGTCATAACATTTGCTATATCTTTTGTACACACACTTTTTGTGTCCGCCGACTTTAGTGGGCGTGGTTAAAAAAAACGTATTTCTTAATCAAATGACAGGGTTTTCAGTCCAAGATACCTACCACCACTTTGAATCAAGCATCTCAATGTTATAGTTTTTATCCCACCCACTTTGTCGAGGCGTGGCAACTTTTTTTAAGTAGGTCAAAACGCTTTCACTTGCGCAAAGTTGCACTTTTCCACCTGTTTCGATAGTTTTCTAAAGTTTAGTACACGATTGGCAGATCTGAAATATTGTCGGATCTGTCAGTGAAAAAATTTGTCCCAAATATCTTGAAATATCTTTGGCCACATATTTGGACATTTTTTCACATTTTATTAAAGAAAAAAAATTCCCTAAAAGCTACGACAATATTGTAATTTTGACATGTCCGGTTTTACAATCGTGTACTAAGGCTTAAGAAACACATTTTTTCTTATTACAAAATCAATATAATCAAAATGTTCTAAATTTTCTATTGTATGAATAGAAAATGCTAAGACTTCGCTACAATATTTCAGGCAATAGAGCTAAAGAATCTGCAGCTATGTTATTTCGTAAGGCCTGAGACACAAGGCCACAATGAAACGTGCGACAAAAAATTGTGCGATTCTCTGCAGCTATACTCATACGCATGCCATTCCGTACAGTTCCTGTCAGTTTTGATGAAAAATTCAATTTCCATCGTTAAATAAAAAGATTTTGCAGGCTTTTTATGTTCAACACAGCACACAAACATTTGTTCACCGTGGGATTCCTGTGAATTAGGTGAAAACCGAATTTTTTGTCTTCAAATAAAAATAAATATTTTTTTTGACGAACTTTAATTTAACTAAACTAACTTTTATTTAACTAAAAAATAATCTAAATATTAAAATAATAAAACTTGACTTCCTAGACAGGTCATGCAAGCCGAGATACGAGTGCGTCACCCCCGTGGTAGGCCAAAAACAGGTGGTGGGATCAGGTAAAGAACCTCTCTGAGGCCCGCATGGGGATTGCGGCTGAGTCTCTTGAGTTGGTGGCGGAGGATCGAGAACGATGGAAAAACCATTTAGCCGCTCTCGCTCCGCGACCCTTGTAGAGGATAAGCGGCATAATACAAATTAATGATGATGATTATGAAAAAAATAAAATCCAGGGGGCACCACTTACTCAAAGGGCTAGGGCCCATAAAAATTACATCCGGCGCTGAAGGAACATAATATACGATGCATTCCTTGTAATAATCTTACGTCGCGGGTGTGACCATAGTGGGCTTCGCTGATGACATTGTCATTGTGACAGTATTAAAACAGTAAAATTTGATGAGGGGTGGGTTAAGTCACATCAGACCTTGCATGTGACTCAATAGCTAAATTTTAGAGCTTGCATGTGACTTAACAGCCAGGCCCCGAAAAATATCCGCTGACGAACTAACTTTTTTCCGAATGCAACAACAGTAGACAAAAGAATATATTCCGCGCTATACATTGCAAAAAGAGAATGTCAAAATAGATAGAAAAATATGCCAAGGCTAAAAGTCCTTTCGAAGAAAACAAGAAGTCAAAAAACCTCATTCCAGTCAAAGTGAATACAGCTCCGAGTTTGTAAACGTGCCACACCACAACCTTTTGCTAAAGTACTCAGCAAAATGTGGAAACTTTTACCAAGTCTTTTATCAAGTAAAACTAGAGGATGGTTCGAACTTGTGTGTAAGTTCTTCTTTGAAAAGCTAATAAAGCTTACAAGCGCATCTGTGGGGAAGCTAGAAAAGTTCAGTAGGGACTCTGGACGGGCGAAGTTTCTTCCTGAAGCCCAGGATACATCAGCATACCAAGTATGTTAACATTTTTTATAAACGTGCTATCTCCTTCTTCTAAATTAAATCGGAGACTCATATGCAAACTGGTTTCTCTGGCTGTCAGCAACTCTCCGAACTTAACCCACATACACATCATGCAATGACAGCAATCCGGCTATAGCATTAATCATACTAAGAGGCATATTTCGCACCTTTTCTCTACTGATAAATTTTGTTGAACAGGCTCCACTTTGATTGCTCATTCAGTCTTAGGCGGCTTGCATGCCTAAGTTCGATTTACTATATCGTTCTTGACTAGCTTAAAACAGGTTTTGTTTTCATTTCTAGCACACTGATTGAGCACTGCATTGTATCTGTTTTTAAAGCGTTTTAGCTCTTTAATATAAATTTTGTTAAAACTTTTAAAATAAAAGCAAAACTATACAAATTAAGCTGTTAAGAATCTCTATTAAAGCGAACATGTTAACAAGGTCGAGCAATAATGCTTAAATCAACATCTTACTTTCACAAGCAATAAAAGTCCGCACATATTTTGCCTGAACTCATGTTAAATTGAGCTTTCTACACCCAAATTAAAAACGCCTTAATTGCCGTAGTAAAATCAATCCTTCTATTCTCACCACACTTTCAAACGTAATCAACTGCAGGTTGAGGGAAAAAATTAATTTCTATCAGATAGCCCAGCCCATAAACACCAAATTATTCCACTCTCCTCCCCACTTAATGGCCGGAGCTGATTTCTCAAAAACCTTATATCCTTGAAGTGCTGGTGGCAAAGTGTGCTTACGAATATAAATGGTCAATAAGTTAAAGTGTAACCAAATTGCACGCCTTTAAATCTATTAAACCGTAACACTCGATTTATATTAACCCCCTTGCAACGGTGTGTGGTGTGTCAAATCTCACATTAATCTGCGTGCTCCTGCGCGAGTGGGCATGGGCGCATTCAAACATACAAAAATTGGCCCATAAATTTTCATTCCGCACACTTCGTCGAGTGGTCCGGGTGTCGGTGCCTGAGGTGTTGAGTACAGAATAAAAATTATGCCACCCAAGTGAATTGCGCACATCAGCATCAGCATAATATTTTGATCGGAAATGCCAACAAGATGTGACCCAATAATGGACCCCTGCGGCATGCGGAAATATATCGAGTTTATCAGTCGCTCTGTCAAGCTCAAAACAAATAATTTAATTAATGAAGAAAGCGACAACCTCCGAAGAAGCAGGTGATGAAAAAATGTGTCAATAAAAACTGAAGACTGGAAAAGCAATCAGAGCTGGAGCTGGCAGACAATCGAAAGTGGATTTTCATTTTCCTGCACAAACACACACAGATGGTGCACCCACTAAGAGCCGTGATGTAGCTGGAAGCCGACTTGATACTGTTTGTGTTTTAATGAGAGCTTTCCGACTCTAACGAGGAACGAAACTTTCCCGTCTTGAGCGGCACACATGATGTGCGGCTCAATTGAAATTGAAATTCCGCTCTTCAGTCTTTCAAATGACGGACACGTCGAAATAATAAGATGTCGCCGCACACATCTCGACGTACTCGGAGATGGAAACAAGTGGAGTTGCGTCCATGTCCACCCGCCGCCGTGTTACCACAATCGCAGGAATAATCCGTGCGCATAATCCAGTTTTATGATCCGTAGTCTTGTGGTATACGGTCGGGCCTGCTTAATTTATTTGGAACATGTTACTGACAGAGCTGTGCGGTGATCAGAAGAAAGGAAGCACATACACGACGGACATAATTTTTGTGCATACGTTGAACTGCTGCGCAGCGGCTGCGACTGCATGTAGTCCTTGAGCGATTGCACGGACAACATTCCAGCGCTAATGAGTTTGGGTTTGGCACTTAACGACGCTCGTAAAATTGTTTGCTATGTCAATACCAGCCAGAACGATTGATGATGCTTGTGTCAGATCTGAGTGCGACATCTTGCGGTTGTATGGAGGACATTATGTAGAAAAATTTAGTCTTAAATTTATTTTGCTTAGACCACATGCTGATTTGTTGGCAAGTTAATTGTTATGCAATGCTCCCTCACTGAGCACTAATCATCCTAATGGCTTGGAATCAATAAAACCGATATCCGCTTCTTGTAGCTTGTTATATGATTCCTTGCTACATTATGTTTAAATACAATTGCCTCCGTACTTTGTCATGTTCAATTTAGGTAAATGGGCTTTAATGCTTAACATTTACTGTATAACGCAAAATTTATACGCTAATGTTAAAATCATTCGAGAAAAATTCCCGAAAAGTCTTTTACAATCCCTTCGTCGAGCTTAACTTGAAATATTTTGTAAATCAAAATCAGTCGCAGTGATTTTTAAAGCTTTAAAAGTTTAGTTTATTACTTCTTAAACTTATTACTTCTTAAAATTACTTCTTCCGCATCCGTCTTGTTCATTCAAAATTCCTTTTACAAAATTCCAAAAATTAAACTTTTACACAGCCTGTTTTTTTAACCTTAACTTCAAAAAAGTCAAAAGATTGATTGAAAAAGAAGAATAAGCTGAATATTATAGCTTAGGTCAGAGTTTTTTAAAAAGCAGAATATTGAAAGCAGCATTCATTTTTCCGAAAATCCAAATTTTGAAAACGGAATTATATCCCACTCCTTTGAATTTTCCAGTCACCTTTTAAGACATTATTCGAAGCTTTGAAAAAATATTTTTTTTTCTACATTGAACCCAACCAACTCATAAAAAAAATTATTTTTAATGTAGGCAGCATTTTGAATACCATTTTGAGGCCATTGCGCTTGTGAAAGTGGTCTAAAAAAAAACAAAAGAAATTTTTTACGGATTCATTTTCTGTATGAGCTATAACAGGGCCCTAGGCAGAATTTAGAAAGAATAATTTGTTATAAGCAGAATAGAAAGGCAGAATTATGACCCGGTAGATAAATTTGGCAGAATAAGCAAGACTTTTTTTCTTAAGTCAGAATTTTGAAAACGCAGAATTTTGACCCAAAAAATTGATTAATTTTTAAATTATACCTTAGCTCTGTTCAAATTTGGATAAATTTTCTGGATAACACAGAAAACTCCTTCCATCCTACGTGAAAATGTTCCCAAGATATTGGAACTGTTTTCAACAGGATGCTTTCAATGTTCAGGCTGTATTGAAATCTGTATAGTACAGAAGCTCGGAAACAACCATCACTTTCGACTTTCTCACTCTGACTTCCGGTTAATTCTCTTTGAGCGATGTAAAAAGAGCTGTTTCAAGGAACACTTAGCCGAAACTTCAAAACATTTGGGCAAAAATTAACGCGCCGGGAGCCGACATCATCGAACATGCCAATTTTTCTTTAATCTTTAAAACGTGATTTCTTGGGAAATTCATTCTTATTCAAAAAAAAAACACTATACAAATACTCAAAACATTAGTTTTCTCCAAGTTTATTGCATACAAAGCATTCAGCTCCGCCTACTTTGAGCGGGCGTTTTAAGCAAGAAAACTCTTTTTTAAGCACTAATTTTAGCTTTCACGCAGTTTTCCATAATTCTGACGTAATTAGAATTATGTAATTGAATTAGATTTTCGCCCATGTCCATTTTTTGGGAAGTGACCGACATAAACAAGTGGGAAAGTGCAACAGTGCGTATGCAAAAGCTTCATTCCATCTACGACGGACTTTAAAATACCCGACAATACCAAAAAATACTGCCACGCCTCCAAAAAGTGGGAGATGATGCTTCATACTAAATGCATACAAATTTTTGTCCCGAATTAATATATAATTCGTAAAGGCCACGCCCCAAAAGTGGGTCTGGGCTAAAAATTAAAATCAATTAATTATTATTTCATTATATCCATCCCAAAATGCGTTAAAACCGAAAATTATATCGGAAAAAACAGTTTTTTTATAAAAACCCCCCTTAAAAGTGGGCGGAGCTCGAAACTTTTTATAAACCAAACTTTGCAAATGGTAATATCTTTAATATTTGTCATAATTTTTTTTTCGATTTGGAGTCAACTTTCCGAGAAATCGGGTTTTAGAGATATAGCATGTTAAAAGTGGGCATGGTCGATACTGTGGGCGGTCCAATTTCCGCCTTGTTAAAGGTCTTGGGCCAATATTACTCAGTACCAAAGTTTGGTTTCCCATGACTGGTCTAAGTTGGCCAAAAGGCATTTTGAAAGAAAATGTGAAATAGAGGTTGTCTCACATTGAAGCCAGTAGTGGGCGTGGCCGTTGACGAACTAAGCCAAATTTCACACTTTGTCTGTGCAGCAGAAGATCCGAGCGGTGTACCAAGTTTCAGTTCTCTAGCTTGATTTTGAAGACCTAAAACCTTCAATACATACCGACGGACGGATGGACGGATGGCCGGACGAATGGACGAACGGACATGGTTTAATCGATTCACCTGTCGGTCTTGATCATTACTCTAAAAGTCTTAAGGGTCTACGGTGATTATTTCACTGTGTTACAAGCTATGCGTTAAAATTAATATACCCTCGGTCGGGTATAAAAAAAATTCAAATTTTATGCTACAGGGTAAATAAAGCTTAGAAGTTCTTTACAGACGCACTCTTGCTCTTACTGACTTCTTTTTGATTGATTTCTGCTATCGAATAGCATGTTATACCCATACCCATTTTTAACAATAAGCTTGCAAGTACCCTTGAAAGGCGTACCACATCGCAAGATGAAAGAAATCGAGGATAGCGGGGATAAAAGAGAATATGAGCTCTCGATCTAACACACTAGTACTGAACATAAACGCTGCGCAGAAATACCAAAGCTTATCCCCGCAAGTGTTATGCCTTTACGGAGAAAAGCAATGATAAAATAGTGGGGGAGAGGAGTATTCAATAAAATCATCTGGCACATATTATGGCAGATGTTTTCGCGCATCTACTACATTCGTTCATTCTAAATATTTGGTATTCGGCCGACCCTAATCTGGATAACATACGACAACCAAGAGGCTGTCCATTTTGAGACAGACCTTTTTTTGGACTTTTTGTTTTCGCTGGTTTTGCTCCACCCGGGTATTTTCCATACCAGTAGCCACCATATCTGTTGAGCGTTCCCCTATCCTCCACCTGGGGAGACGACCCATTGGGAAGCAGAAACCCCAAAAGAGACCTAATCCAATGCAGCAGGATTTTCCTATTTTCTTCGCGATTTGGTCGGGGAAGGAGGTGATCTTTTTCTTCCGAAATCGTTTCCAAGAGCATCTTATTACGCAGATTTTCACATAATTGGGCTCTCCAACTGACTTTTCCCTGGCTACTCTGACCAACTGTCATTTTGTAGACGATTTGGGAAGTAAAGTGAACTCTATTGGAATAAATGCAATGTAAATAAATCATGTAGTTCTTTTTCCACAATCAGCCACTAACCACTTAGCCGCTTCACTACACAAGCATCTTTTGCAGACGCATTGACTCTTGTTCAAAAAAGCTGTTATTATTTTTCGAATGACTGACAGCCCTACCTTCTGCAGGTGTGATTCGGGCACCTCATGTAGGTCATATTATATATCTGTCAAACATCAGACTTACTTCTAAAACGGATTCATATACAAGAGGTAAGTCCTTCAATGGAGTACTGGCTCTGCCCAAGTGGCAAATGTCATGTCCTCACCTATAAATTTTGATCTTTGGAAACATCACTGGTGGATGATGCGTTTGCAGAAACATTATGAGTAGTAATTGCTTAAATGTTTGACCACTGTTCTTGGCACTCTACGACTCCCTTGAGTACCGTCTAACGGTAGATCTTCAGGAAGAATGTCTTGCAACTGACTTTCGCTTGATATGAAATTTTACCTGATGATTTAGGACACGTAAGGAGTTCAACCAATGTCAAAGCTTACAAAGTGTGTGGCGTCAGTACCTCCGCGAGAGCATCTCAACTTTAAGCACGACAGAAAATGAGATGACCAGGCGATAAAGTGCAAAGAATTTTTCTCCAGATTAGTCTGGATCTCACCACCCGATGAGCTCGATAGGTGGTAAAACAACGAGTGGTGTTTAAAGGCTATTCATGTTTCCCTTACCCAGACTCCCATATTATTGTACCATGTCAAAGAAATCTCGATATTATAATAAGAAGCACGATATTTCGGCATGTTTCCGCATCCGTCACTTTCCAGTAACATGGACTCTTCCCTTCCTTTCTGTCTCTTAGCACATCCTTCAACTAGACTTTCACAATTCCACAATTCTACGGCTTGTTTAAATTCAAGCAATTAGCTCCATGATATTCCATAAATTTCCAGCAACTTCCTCCTTTTGCCTGACCAACAAGCATTTTTCATCACAATTCCTCTCCTCGTAATAGCCGCAGTCATTTCCCAAATACGATCATCAATTTGGCTGAAATGAAAACCCACAAAGTGGCACACGGAATGCGTCTCTTATGGCCAAATGTCATGATCAAATCAACTAGCGCTTAAGGTTGACGTTGCACATTCATCTCGACCAAAATGGTCAAGAATTTCGCGGACAAAAACCGGGACGACGAAACGAAAATCGAAATTAATTTCAAACTTCAAAAGTCTGCACGCGCGGGAAGTTTGAGTAGATTTTCCGAAAATAGACCCCCGCGCGAGTCGTACACGAAATGAACGTCTTTCGTTTTGCATCTTCCTTTAAAGACGGACGGATTCATTGGTGCGGGTATAGGGTTGGTCAGGTGTAGGTACTTAGTTTCAAAAAGTCGTGATTTTATGCGGCAACGCGCACAAGAAAGCGCCCATAATCCGGTGGAAATGTGCGGATTTTCACTTTAATTTACGCATAAAAAACTGATTTATGCCTCATGAGGATTGTGCGAATGTCTGTCATTTGTTTGCGCGAGGCTTTGCCCCTTCTGATGGCGGTCTTTGAAGTTAACGCGCCTGGCCAGCCAGGCTAATGAGATAGTTGATATTTTCTTATTATTGCCTTTTCGAAGGGGGCAATCAAAATGTTGCGCGAGTGGCAATTTGCTGATGATTTTATTTGGCTTATTATTGGGGGAACGAGTTTGATTGCATCGATCGCGCGCGTTGCACACCGCGGCTAATGATAAGTTTTTTTATAATTGCACGGCTTATGGATGGCTCCATAAGGGTAATAAATTTCTTTGATTAGATCTCTGATGCCAATCAATATATTGACTGAGTTTATGGGGGGTTGTTAAAAAGCGTTTTGTTTTTTTTCCACGGGGTCGGAAGCTCATGTGCGGTCTTGAGGTGGTGGGTGGACATTGATTATTATGAATTTTATTTTCTTTGGGGTCTTGCAAGTGCAATGGACGTATGCCCACCATTGAACAGCTTAAGAAGCCAATTGATTGCAGGCGGTATGCCTTTATGCTTAGAGACAATATGCATTGAAAAAACCGAATTAAAAATGAAATCGCTGGAAAATTAAATGCAACTTGATCATGGCAAAATCCAGTCTTTGATAATCCAGTGGAAATTGTAGGGATTCAATTTTTTTAAACTGCTTAATACGGCTTTTTACTTAGCCGGGAGAAGAATTTTTATATGGCTGTAAAAGTTTCAGGTAATGGGAATAAAGATTACCTGGATACTCAAGTGTTGCGTTTTGATTCCATCGGTGAACAATGCCTTGAACAGTTAAATGAGACACTCTCTTCACACTGGCCCAAGTAAATGCAATAAAATAGAGCCGAGAACCCTGAAAGTGCCTACACCTGCAGCTCAAGAAACCATTTATTTCTGCTTTCTATCATAACCCCATGCTGCGCGTTAGATTTTTTTACATATCTGCACATCCTAGGAAAACTTTGAACAAATAACAGCTTTTGCCGATGGCGGACTTCGTTTCTGCGAAAGATGTTTGTGGATTAAAACATCTTGGTGCGGCGGCTGGTGGTAAGAAAAGAACTGTGTGGCTTAAATCACTAAGAACTCAAAAAAGTCATCAAAGACGAGATTAAGTCCCCTCTTGAAACCCTCACTGTGTGTTGTCGCAACGGTATTTTCTAGTTTTGAAAAAAAATTGTGAACGGATCACTCTTTCCGCAAAATACATTAAATCAAAAACATTATTTTTGATTTTTATCCTAGAACTGTATATAGAAGCTGGGTGCAGGTCCCTTCACTGTGGGACTTAAGAGGACAGCAGAGTTGTATTTTGTCCCGTTTTTTTCCTGAAGTGGCCTAGAAACTACAAAATTTAATGATTCAAGATGGGCGATTATGCACTCAAAGTGCAGTCTGCATATTAATAGAGCATAATGCTGATATTCATAAATATAATGATACGTAGTGGCATTATGAGGGTCTGCGTAAAGGACACTTGAATGGGCCTTGGATACCGCCTTTCTTTCCACTATCCATCTAGCCCATCGGGTGCGAGATCCAGGCTTATCCGGAAAAATTATGCACTTGGACGCTGGGCCATGGCATTCTCGATCGTGCTCAACGATCGTTGTGATGTTCTCCAAGAAGTTCTGAAGTTTCTCGCTCTTTAGTTGCGAGCAGCTCCAACAGTACAGCACAAAAGTAGCACTGTGGCAGTTGTTTATCACCGACCTAAATTTTTGGTCATTGTCCAAACTTTATATTAAGCGATCTAAGTAGACGATCTCCAATTGTAAGACGTTCTTCGCATTGTGTTTATGGGAAGACGGTAGACCATAGGCGACCAACCAACCTGTCTACTCGAGGGCACCAAACTAAAAAAGACCGTCAAGTATGATGACATACGCGTAGTGGTCCGTCGGCTTTTGTTGAAGGTTATGGTCATCTATATTACGCAGTTTGTGTAACATTCTATTTATTTATTAAAATTATTTCTGGATATATTTTACAGTCTGTAATATACTTTTTTCGTAGTGCTGTCTACTGTTCTTATATTGGGTGATTTTATAATGGGTTTCGGGCAAAAAGCCTTACCGTTATGAAAATAGGGGGAAGGACATACTCTTTCTTGGCCTTTTTTAGGATTTTCATAATTTAAGACCGACCCATAAAACAGCAATTTCTATTAATTACCGTTAGACTTTTTGATAAATTTTACAACCACCTGTGCTGTCATTCGCCACTTTTCTCAAATTCTGTGGACATGGATTTCTGAGAAAACGGTAAAAATATGCTGTTTTTTATTTCGCTTGTTTGGATGGGCTTAAGAACATAGGGTCGAAAACGGCAATTTTGAAACGTTTTTGATTCAGTTCGCTTGCCTTTTAAACATTACATCCTTCAGCCAAATTTAAACAAGGTCATCATAACCGTTAAGGATCTAGAAATCTTTAAAAAATAGTTTTCGAAAATTTTCACGTTTTTCAGTTAAATCTTCGAAGTTTTTGAATATACCATGTCTGCTATAGTTTTGTATAAAATTTAAGAAGATGGAGTATGCCCGGTGTTAATTCAAAAATTATACTTTTTACCGTTTGGGAGATAGAGGGGGAGACATGCGTTTTTTTGACCTTTTTATAATTTTTTAAATTTCAAATCCATAAAACAAATATTTTGAAGTTTTTTCTAATAGCACAACCACCAGCACTAGCCTTGGATGTTTTTTTTAATTCTATTGCCAATGGTTTATCCGTAAACGGTAAAACAAGCTCCTTTTTTTATTTCGTTTCTTAAATAGGTTTCCAAAAACGTAGGTTAAAAACGGCAATTTAAAAAAATTTTAACGCAGCCTTCCTTGTTTTTGTAAGCTTTGTACCTTAACCGAATCTGAAAAAGATCGCCTATACCGTTAAGCTACTAGAAGACTTAAAAAAGTTGTTTTTGAAAATGCTTTTATGTTTTTGAGTTAAGTCTCAGAAGATTTTGAAATTTCAAAATCCGCAATAATTTTCCTTAAAATTTTGAATTATTTCTGATACGTGTGATTTTTTTCATAGAATTCAACTAAACAGCCACCAGAGATAAGGGGGGGGGACACACGTTTTTTCATGTTTTTTTTTCGAAAATGCGTCAAAATTGCAGTACTCAAACTGTTTTTGGAAAATATGACCTAAGTACTTGGTTTACTTCCTGCATTTTCGATTCTTCATTTCCAAAAACATTTTGATATTTTCGAAAACTTTTATTTTTTAATTAAAGCTTAGTATTTCTTAAATCTAAATTTTGTTTATCTAGTTCTTGCCTACTAAACTTCTTGAAAAAAACACTAAAAGACATTAAGTCCATTTTCACATGAAATTTCAAACTGTAATTAAACCGTTATTTGTGCTTTAAAAAAATTGCCCTCTCAAACAGGAAATTTAAAAACAACAAAAAATCATGGAACGTCTATCCCCCAATGAGCGGCTTCCTGGTCGATGTCTGTTATCCTGGTTAATGTCGGCCTAAGCTGTTTTTTCTAAATCAAGCACTTTTACCCTTCAAACATGCAAAAAACAGAATGGACGAAAATTAGAGGTAGATATGCCAGAAGTTCTCTGCTGGTTGTATCATTGCTTGTCTTCGTGAAGGCATTACACTTGCGAGTATAAGTTTTGGCGTTTCAGTGCAGGTTTTTCATGCTCCATACTGGTGCATCAACATTTGTGTTGGATCGAGAAATCCTTTTCTCTGCCATCTCTTAAACTTCTTCCGCTCGCGATGTGCTTCGCATTTTAAAGGCAGACGATCATAGCTTCTTATATAAGAATTTTTGTAAAAAGTTGTCAAATTATTTTTCAGGAAGAAATCAGACGTACCTGCGAAAGGTTGAGTCTATGATCCGTCCGATCTAAAAGTAGGGCACATATTTATGTAAAGGAAAGTCTTGATGAAAAAGTGATCAAGATATAGCAAAGATCCAGATTTTTTAAAGGTGTCCGGCCACAGTCGTTTAATCTGTCTGCACTCATCGTACTCACGCCAGCGAGATGTGGGTTCAAGCTTCAATAATAACCTAAGTGTGTCTAAAGACATTACTATGCAGATGCAGGCAGGACCTACGTAAGGCTCGGGTTCTGAGAGAACTTCTTCTAAACAAATGACCTCAACCAGCTTCTATCGCATAGTTGGAGAAAACATAATATATTCCGAAAATAATCATCCTTTGAGGTATTTGAAAAAAGGGCAATTTCGAAAATAGTAATTTTAGAGCAATTTTAAATAAAAAAAAAATCTTTGACCTTTAAGAGTGCCAGTCTCTCTGGTACTCTGGCACTCTGCCAGCCTCTTACCTCTCTGGCAGAATAATTGGTTATAAAAAGCTTATCGGTGCCCTGTAAGAGTCTAAAAGCAGTGTTATTAACAATTTAGATAGGTACTCAAAAAAAACTCCATGCTGCTCTAAGAACTACTGTGCTACTCTAAGCATTTCCTCAATTTCAGCTATCAAGCTTACAACTCAATTAATTAAGACTCCTTAAACAAAGCTTTGTTCTCACCACCAAGGGTCTCTGCTCCACAAACATCTTGTGCGGAGCGGTCATTTTCTTCCTCCACGTCTTGTGGAAAAGGTTTTGATGGATCGTTTTAAGCTTCTGGAACATATTGTGAAATTTCCACGCATTAGCCTCTTTTCCTGTATTAAAATCATTAGTCTTGGTTTGCGCCCCTGTTGCAAAGAAAATATTCTTTTCGCTCTTTTCAAGATGGTAACAGCAATCGCACAGACCGAGTGCTCTGATTTGGATTTTTTTTTGCTTCTGGCTGTGTACACTTCTCACTAAATCACTTCTACTTTCAGATCTGTGATTTATCCTATAATTTTTTGAACTTATCAAGCAACGAACGCTCACCAAAAGTGATCAATTCGAAAACAGAAAATAAAACCTCGCCATAGAAGAATGCTCATCATAGCAAAATATTCAAGCTGCCTTACGTTAAACTGTTTTCAACTGTCCTTGGGGTTGAAAATTTCCGCCCAAGCGAAAATGTAGGTTAGGGTCGGTTCCCAATCTCAGTATAATTACTAGAAAATATTGAGTTCGGTGAAACTGAAATTATGTCCCAACTAATGGAAAAGAGCAGCCAACTTCTCATAATTATACCCACAGTGTTTGCAATTATTATAAACTACCACAGCATCAATTGGCTATGTGCATACGCCTTGAAGCTGCATCTTCATTAGGTAGTACTTTCGAAATTCACGGAAACCCCAGAGTAAAAGCAAAAGCATCCTCCTTGCGGATGGGAAACAAGTTCAATTGCAGCCAGCCCCCATCCTCGCATCTTTATTTACCCAGGGAGCGGAATAAATCTGAAATGGAAATTAATTGTTGGCAGATTGCAGGCGAACCTTCATTCCAACCTCACAACAATTCAATCTCCCATCGAAAACAAATGAAAATGAAAATCGTTACAGCGATAGAAATTCAAATTAGCCGCACTATCGGCTCCTCCAGACAATGCGAGAGAAATTTCCGTCTCGTATAATCTTGGCGCTGTTTACAGAGCCGATTCCATTCCAGTTCATGGATCATATGAACCATCTTTAGATATCCGAACTTTCTTTACATCAGCCCAGACTTTAAACAGTCGAACAATGCATGCAATTTGACAGGCGAACTTCTGTGTGTGACCGCGTTATCTGTACCGTGTTTGTGTCTTAATTGAAATTCAAAAAATCCTTGTGACGTGCTCATGAGACCGGGAGGCTGTGGCTTCGTGCCGGAGGCAAAGGTGCGTGACACCTTGCTTCTGGATGGCAAAAACTAAGACCAATTGAAGCCACCGACCGCAACGAACAAGAGAGCCCGTCAAGTTTGACACGCACTCTCAAGAGCCTGCGCACGCGGCTCAAGCCTCTGATCAGTGCCCCAGCCCGAGGGCTAAGAACCACAAAAAATGAATTCCCATTAACAGTGATCATGAAGAATGATCTCCAACCAAATTGATTATCGATTAATCAAAAATCGGTTTCTTGGAGATCTGTCAGAGTGTGTGCTGATGTCAAGTGATGATGTCACTCGGGGTGAAAAAAAAAAAACAAAAAACACCTCTTGCGGATCCATTGTGTACCTGTACG
Organism: Neoascia interrupta; assembly: GCA_947623515.1. Taxonomy (NCBI): domain Eukaryota; kingdom Metazoa; phylum Arthropoda; class Insecta; order Diptera; family Syrphidae; genus Neoascia; species Neoascia interrupta. The sequence goes on along the minus strand of OX392463.1, from coordinate 214,664,772 downwards.
AGGCTTTCGAGGTCGTTTTAGCAGAAGCACAACGAATCCATTACTTATGCAAATTTATTTGGTCTCAGTTTGGGAAAAAGAATGGCGCTGAGGTGTTTTCCGCTTTCTGATTTTTTTTGTGCCGCAACTTTTTTTAGAGGCATTTGCATTGTAGATCTTCGACCTGCTGGGCATTTCAAATATTTAGTGTTATTGGTGGTTTTTAGTTCACCACTGGACGGAAGAGGTGAGGCTATAGCGAACGGGAGCTAAATGTTTTTTTTTTATTTGTAGGTATAGCCAAGCGATTTACTGTTGCATATAACGGTTTTATTAGAAGATTTATTAATGGCCAAGGTGATTTTATTGCTCGTGAAATTGCACCCAAATGGATTGATTGCAAAATTGCCGAAATAAAGTTTTGTAGTTTGTCGACCTTGCTAATGGTCATCATAATCAAGGATTTTATGGTCAGTAAACGTGTGTGTTGAAAAGTTTGGTTCACAAATTACAAAAAAGGGAAACTAATGTGTTGTAGTGTATAAATCATGAGAAAATGTTACAAGAATTGTGTACGCTGAGAAAAAGCTGCAAAATGGTTTTAGGCGCAATTATAAATGGGGTCGATTTTGGGATCCGCTGGTGATGCTACAAGATATCCGCTATCAGCGCTTCTTAAAGTAGAAAAAGACGGGTCAATAAGAACAATCCAGAAGTGCCTATCTTAAAATGCGCGACTTCCTGTTTCGTGTCCATTACCTGGGCTAGAATTGACCGAATGCGACCCATTAAATTTGGATCTACTGCAATCTAAAATTTTACTTATATTAACTTATATTAACTTAATATTATTTTACTTATATTAACTAACCAATGATCAATTTTGGGGGCGAGTTTATGTTCTGAGTAAAAGTTTCTAGAGTTTTTTTTGTAGACAAAATGTTTTTCTTGAAAGGGGGTAAAAACAAAGTTCCTTAAATTCCCGATGTACAAAAAAATTTGTTTGCGGATACAGCGAATTTTGGCGCGTTCGACTCTATTAGAAGGCACCAAAACTCGCATAAAAAAAAATGTCGTTTTAAATAGGCCCTTTGTAGGACCTTTATATAAATCTTTGAAGAACCTTGTAGGAATATTTTTGGTACTGCAAATTTCGGGTTCCTTGATATATTGCTATTCAAATATCAAATAATGTTCCAGAAAGAATAAAACACTCCTCTGTCATTCTCAACTTGAATTGTATGCCTTTGTAAAGTTGTCTAAAATTGGGTAGCCTGCAGTTCATTCCACTTAGTGATCTATACAAGGGAACCATGAGGAATGCAGAACAATTTAAGATATCTGTTCTGAATCACAACCTCGCAAAAAGAAGAAACATTCTATTCTTCAGACTTGATTTATTATCAATTCCAACTGATTATACCATTTTATAACCCGTGTGGAAGCGCCAACCAAAATTGGTCACTCTGGTTGCAGCATTCTCAAAATAATTCAAGGGTTGCAAGAAGCTTTTTGGACAACTACAGTCGTGCATTAATGCAAAGAAAAATTAACGGCATTTCTGGTGGCAGCCATAACTTCTCCAGAAGATGGTTGCGGAGTGAAGTGGCTTGGTGTTACATATGAAGGCCAAACTTGTGAATGATATGCGCGTGATGGAAAAAGCCATCAGAGATAAGAAAAGAGTAACATTACTTTCTTAACTTGAGGTGGGCCTCTGGGCCACCAAAACAAAGCAGCTCTGCCATCCAGCTATGTTTCTAATTCCATTTTTTAACGCACCTCCTTCTACTTGCATGCGCCACCTGAGTCTCAGTGCCCTTACTGCGCTGCCTTTGCGGTTTGGATTGGAAGGTGGAGGCCATTGGTCTCTAGCCGGTCTATATGACCTTACCATCGCAGTCGCTGTATTCTGGCCAGGTCGGCTGTGCTGTTCAGCCCGTACAGTGCTGTGTTATATTTCCTCCTTTACTCTCTGTCTATACAGACTGGACCAAAAATTGCCCAGAGGATCTCCTATCGAAATAATCTATGGCATCCACCTTTGACAGGGTTCATGCATCTGCACCGTAAAGCAGGACTGGGATGATAAGGACAAAGTAGTTGCTCGACAGCGTACTTTGATACCTTATTGCGTTCTTAGCCCAAAGAACTAGGGATCTAGAAATCCATGTCGAAAAAGTCCCTAACTACCTCGAAGCTATAGCTGTCTATTGTGCTCTTTTGTCCTGGAAGACGATCTTCGGTGCTCTTTTCTGGATGACAGCATATATGGATTTACGCTCTGTGAATGCTAGCCCCACATTAGGCACATACGTCCTATTATTCACTAAGGCTTCACTAACATTACTCTGTCTTCTTCCGATTATCTTAATGTCGTCTGCATATGCGAGTAATTGTACCGACGTAAGAATAATCGTGCCTCTGGTGTTGGCTTTTGAGATCTGAACGACTCCCCTAAGTAAAATTTTAAAGTTGACAGCGCATGCGTTGCCTTATTTTGAGGTTTTTACCTATCCTAACGGAACTGCATGAGTTTTTTTCATCATCCGACGCAAACCAACGAGTTTAGCAGAGATGCCAAGACTTGCACTATAAAGCTCGTCTCTTTGCTGTCTTGTAATCGATGAACAGGTGCGTATCGATTTGGAATTCCTGGGTTTTCTCAAAGACCTGCCGCAGTGTGAATATATTATGGACTTCTAAAAATGGAGCTTCTGGTGTTGGCGCGGTAGTTCTGCACGAATCTGCTAAGTATGATGTTCTAGTTGACAGCGCATGCGGCGCCTTGTATAAATCATTTTTTGACATTTGAGCGGTCGGTGAGGTATTTACCAATCTTGACAAAACTATCTGAGTTTTCCTTCATCATCCTGCGAAAACTAAAGAGCTTAGCAGGGATGCCAAGACTAAGCATTGCACTATAAAGCTCGTCTTCTTAACGCCTCAAATCATTTTAAAGGTGGTGCGTATCGATTTGGAATCTCTGGGTTTTCTCCAAGATCTGCCACAGCATAATATATAACGGAATTTTGACAGATTGTGCCTCTGGTGTTGGCGCGGAAATTTTGCACGATTCTTCTTAGTATGATGTTAAAGTTAACAGCGCATGCGTCGGCTTGTCTTAATCATTTTTTGACATCAAAGCGGTGGGTGAGGTTTTTACCGATCTTGTCCGAACTGTCTTAGCTTTCTTTCGTCATGTTTATTTGGCATTGCACTATAAAGCTCGTGTCTATGCAGCATTAAAATTGATGAAAAGGTGGTGCGTATAGATTTGGAATTCCTGGGTTTTTTCCTAAATCAGCCGCAGCGTGAATATTTGATCGTTGGTGGACTTTCCTCGCCTAAAGCCACACTGATATGAACGTATCAGATTGATCAGATTATTGAAAAACGGCTTTAGGTGTTCACACAGTACAGCAGAAAAGATCTTGTTGTGATTTTGTAGACTCTATAGTAGGCACAATTCAGAGGATCTCCTTTCTTGAGGATCAGGCAAATAGTGCTGAGGTTTCATTCATCGAGCCAGCTTTCCTCCGGCCATACGTATCTTGCAGATCAACTGATGCATGCTCCTGGCTAAATCATTGACAGCAGAATTGAAAAGTACGCAGCTAGGCTGTCAGCTCCAGCTGCTTTGTGGTGACACATAAACACAGCTACTTTCACTTCATCCAGGTCCACTAAGTGGCGACGTTAGAATTCTTTGTCTATATTTTCTTCGCCCGGATCGAATAGTTTATACAGCCTGGAAGCGGAATTCAGTTCTTCTGCGGAAATTGAGAAGGTTTTTTGAAAGACTTGAATACAGAAGCACCTGGTGTGAACTATAACTATTGTCGCCTTGCCACGTCAAACTTCCTTCCAGTATTTCATATCTTTGTGCTGGCTGGGATATCCGCAGGCAAATCTCAGCTACAATGAGGTCCGATTAAATCAGGCGTCTACAAAAGTTCGAACGTCTATAAATTTGGTTAAGCATCTTGCGTCGGTCGCAATATGGTCAATCTTTTTAGCATTTTATTGATCGGATATCATAATCCGGGAGGTGGTGACGTGCATATTGTGCTTTCCGACTGTAACAACAAGGATGTTCTTTCTTCCTCGATTGACATTAAAGCCTTCCTATAAATAGAATGACGGTTCTGTTAACAAAAAAAAAACTACCCCAGTAGACAAAACTCCAATAATGCATGATGTGCAAAAATGTGTTTGAAGTCATTTGAAATACTAGGACTAGGCCACTGCTGTGATCAAATTAAACAAGAGACTCCAATGCCGAATGTATGTAATAAGAACTACATCTTAACAGTTTGCACTTTTCAAGCCTAAAGATCTAGGTTATGAGCTAGGGTCGAACCGTTAAACTAAAAAGTCGCACAGTTCAAAAACGAGGCTAAGACAGAGACTATACCCCATCCGGCATCATGATTCACGCAAAATCCAATCAAACACTGCGACTCTAAATGCCTTAACCCTTAAGTTCAAAATCGCCATTAAGGCATTATTCTATAACAAGTAGTGTGAAATTTAGGCCAATGGCTATGCTAAAATTCAACTCTTTATGGCGAATTTTTCCCATCAAATTAGCATCTCAAATCTTACCATGATTTGATTTTTTTTTTATTTATTCATTTATTCAAAAATGAACTTGAGTGTTTATGAACCTGCTGCGGTATAAATAAATTGTACACTGAACCCGAGTGCAATAATTTTTGACATCATCCAAAGAGACCACTCTAAAGACCTCTCATCATTGTCGGAATAACTTGCTATTAAAAGAAGACCACTTCAGAGAAGTGTGGTGTCAAGACCAAAGTTACATACAAAACGTTTGCACCTTTTCCGGTCATTACGGACCCGTAATTATCCAACCAGAGGAGGAAGAATAAAATTGCAAAGAAATCTCGTTATCTTGTCCAAGAATCTTTGGTCAATTTGCATGTCCACCACTAAACCATTGTCCACTTGTCTATTTCAGTCATACTCTCCAAAGTCATCAAAAATTTTCTGTTTATCTCTCCACAAAAAAAAAATAACACAAAAATCCCCATTAAGATCCGCAAAAAAAGCTTCTTCTTCGCTTGTTTTGTATCTTTGTATCTGGTTTACTCCGGTGTGTGCCATCGGTAGCTCCTAAGAGGGGGCGTGGGGGTTAGAGCACTGACAACACCGAACGACCGCGCACCGATCGTGAATTTGTTAAACTTTTTCGCTGTATCTTGAGTCTCCGTGTTTGTGTGTGCTTTTTCATATTCTTAACACACAACAACCTTTATCTTCATTTCTGTTTCTTTTCAATTTCAGATACGCGGCGAAGATGTTGGCACAAACAACGTAACAACACCAAGCGGACATCAACCGGTTGATTTTTAGCACATTTTGTTGTGAGGTTTTGTATGAAATTTTTCAAAATTCCTGCGTGAAGTGATTTGCTATGAAATTATTAGTGTTTTGCAAAAGTGCGAAAGAAATAAATGAAATGCTATAAATGATCGAAAGAAAAAAGGTCGGCCTATATCCAGTGAAAAGTGGAGAGAAGAGCCTTCAAAGTGTTTAGTTTTAGAAAAAGTCAAAAGAATTGCAAAGTCACCGCCGCTATAGAGCAAACAGGATTATTCCAGCTCAACAAAATGGGAACGAAATCGCCCGGGGCTCCGCAACGTTGTCGGCTAATACTGCAGCAGTGCCTGGCGATACAGCTCAGTAAGCCGGGGCACACACCAGAGGATTTTTGGATGTACGACTCGGGATATATGATTTTTCAGGTGAGTTTTGAAGAAATCTTTATAAGCCAATCAGTTTCAGTGCAGTGCAAAGTTAAGATGATTCTTCTTAACTTTGATGAGTAAATTATATTTTTTTCATTTCATTGGTATAAACATATTATGTAGGTTGTGGGTACCTACACTAAAGGATATTTTGAGCAAATTTTTCTAAAATTAAAAAAATTATCAATGATTTATTTATAATGAGAATCGCAGATAAAAGAAATTTTAATTTTTCTTCTACTTTTAACATTAAATATCCTTAAGGACTGTCAAATATCATTTAAACAGTCCAATATCCTTTGGGCCGGTTTTTCAGTGCTGAGTTAAGCGCAGCTTAAACCAATATCTGTTAACCCCGTAACAAAACGAATCTGGAAATAATCCAGCGAGCAGTTTTTCAGTGCAGAATTAACTCCGTAAACAAAGTTGTCAAAATCTTCGACTCTCGAAATGATTGACAATCCCAAATATTACTTCACATAGAAAAAAAAAAACAGGAAGAGAAGTTCGAGTTATTCTCGATGATGTCATTTTCACAGAAACACGCAAATCAATTGCCATTACACACAGAAAAAACTTTTAAGGAAATTCATACTGCTCTGAGATTAACTTGCCGAATTTTGCGAGTTAAGCCGAGATTAACCTGATTCTGGATTCAAGAAAAACTCATTTCTGGGGTTAATCTCAGTTTTATTTGGAAACTCGGATAATATCGCACTGAAAAACTGGCCCTTAGAGTCATAAGACTGACTATATCGGAAAATAGTTTATTTGTTATGTGGTCCTAGCTTCTAAGGACCCTTGGATTTAAGATTTACCAAACCAAAACCTGAAAAAAAGTACTTGACCCAGGTTTTTTTTTATTTCCAGCCTTTGTTTTATGTGTCAGTCTTTTCATTTGTTTACCTAGCCAAGCTAATAAAAGGATATTGAAAGTCGATTGGAATACATGTCAAAGTTGTACTCCGATACAACTTTATTGTTTATCGGTTATAAATATATCAATAAAACACCCTCGATTATGGCTGGTTGATGGGAAATACGATGACAAGCCCAAAGTGTCAATGCAAAAGTTTCGTTTAAATTGTCAATGCATTTATTGATATTTATGATTTTTATCAAAAGGCGTTAATCTGACGTTAGCATGACACCAGCCGCCAATAAGTAATACTGTGGTTTACTGAAATAGCGGATCACACCGATCGATATTTATGCCTAAACAAACACGTTTTGGCGTTACTGCCTTTTTTGACAAATTGTCAATGTTTGAGAAACGTCATGATTGAAGTTGAATTATATTTCAGCTACAGCTGTCAGCTCCACTACCGCTTCAACTGCGATCAAATGAACTAAAGAGCGCAATCAAGTTTTGGTGTTTTCGTTTCAGTCCGATTCTTGTCATTCTGATTTGATTTACTTCTCAACTGGGTAAAATTAAACAAAAACTGACTAATTAAGCTAAGGCGGGAAACTGCACTTGTTCTGTATTGAATTTCTTGTCAGTCACCAAACTGTCAATATTATTAGATTTGACGGTATCAGTGATGCCAAATGACTTATATTATTTGGAAAGATTTTTGTTTTATGTTGTGGCTGTAATGCCATGTCTCCACCGGGCACTAGTCCGCGATTAATATAAATGTTTATTAAATCCTCCGTGGGGTGCCGTGGCGTAGTGGTTAGTGTGTGTGCTTACTACGCCGGAGGCCTGGGTTCGAATCCTGCCATCGTCACCTGAAAAAAAGCCTTGTTCTTTTTCACGGTCCCCACCCCCGCGAGGATCTGACAAGCCCTCCGAGAGTATCATTTGTCTTGAAAAACTTCTCAAAGTGCCTTTCGGATTCGGCAAAAAAATTGTAGGTCCCTTTGTATGTAAAAAAAAATTAACACACCAGCATACATTATTGAGAAGTTGGCCCTGGTTCACCTCGAGCTGTTGCACCACTCTATAGTATTAAATCCTCCATATAAATTTAAATCATCTCGTCAAGCGATTAAAAATAAATCCTCTCATAAATCAGTTTCACCCTGTTCACAAAGTTATTTTCTGCATCTTTGTAACAGTTTGTGAATCAAAAAAGGAAACTGAAACTGTTCCTGCACGCCAACAGCGAAAATGGCTTTTCGCTCCTAGGATTTTTTTTTTTTTATTTATTCGTTCTAAAATACTTAACAAAAAGTTCTTATTCTCATCATTATGTTTTACAATGTAATGTTTTTACGGACCTATCCTTATACTGACATATTTGACCATGAAAAAGCACTTTAGAACTAACACTTTGTGGAAGATTGATTTCAGTGTCAAGTGTTTATAAATGTTTAAAAAAAAATTTGATATTCAAAAAACTTTAAGTGTCGAGATGCCGAAAAAGAAAAAGAAAAGCACGCTATTAAGAGAAAAAAGGTGAAGAGCGCAGGCAAAGGTCTTGATTTTTATCTGTAGATTGTTAGATTATTAATCAAATCATGCTTAGAATGAAACGAACTTTATTTTAAGAGAGACAGTAATTAAGATCGCAATAAAATACATTACCGAAGGTAGCTAGGCTTACGTAACCACTTGCAGAAGAGAGAAATGACATCTCTTTTGAGAGTTAAAATGACAGAAACAGAGTGTTCGCGTCAAATTAATCCAATATTTGTCCGGTGGAGCCACTTTTGGATTTATTCTTAATCGTCTCCCGCTAGTTCTCTTTTAATTTCCAGTGGAGACAAAGTATAAGTTCCGCTTTGGATTTTTTTTTTTTTCGTATTCATGGAGATCTGTCAAAAGATTGTAACGACACGACGTTTGATCTTAAAAAAAGAGTTTAATAATTGTTATCTTATATCTTGTGATTGGAAAAAATATAGGTATAACCCAGTCACTCATACTCGTTAGTCTATCTACCCTGGCTTTGTTTGTATCTTCAGTTTATTGAGGCTTAAACTCAATAATTTTATTCTAATCATTTGGACCTGGGGTAAACAAAGTGTCTTTGACTTGAGCTTGGGTTTCTCAGGAGTTCTTCTTACTCGATTTAATTAATTTTGGGTCGGGCTCATTATGCACTTACAAGCGCCAAACATAACGATGATGTTACGAACTGTTCGGGTTAGAACGTTAAGCGTGGACCACAAAGCAGCCTCAGGCTTCGGCCTCGCTCCGTTACGATACGTGGGCTTTGAACCGGCTTTGCAATGACATTTCGCTCATGGAGAGAGAGCTTTTATTATGCATCAGTCACTACATTCTCCAAGCATGCACATCTGAACTTGTGCTGGGCTTCTGAGCCTCATTTCGTAGCATTACGTTTTCTCTTTGCGCACTCTTACTCTTTGAAAACAACTTTTTGAAGCCGAGCTTCAATGTGTTAGGAAACACTGAAATTGTATGGCTAAACTTGTAAACGTCAAGCCGAGGCCAAGCCCAAGCTGCTTTGTGGTGCCCGCATTAAGTTTATTTATAGGACAGTGCGCTGCTTGTAAGTTGCATTATACCTCGAACTTGCACTTCAAGTTCGTCGCTACATAAAGAGCTTTCGGTTCCTACCTTCTACTTTATGTAATTGACTTTATTTTAAGCTATGTTAGGATGCTGGTGGTTTTGACATCACCCTAACATAGTTTCAAAGTTACTTAAAGCAACATTTTTCAAAATTTTATTTTTTTCTAAAGATTTAGTTAATAATAACATCAAAAGAGGAACCAGCAAAGAGGCATCGTCGTAGGCTGTTTTAGGTGCCAATTCCTATTATGAATTTTTACTGAATACACCTGATTTTTAAACATGAGATATCATCACCTTTAGTTTAATTTAAGTTAAGGCCGCCTTTAGTTACTTTTTTAATCAAAACCTCGGTATAATAAGCAGCTCATAACGCATCATATTGCATTTTATAATCGTCCATCAACATTAGAATGATCAATGGTATTGGTATATCTTAATTTGGAGCAGCGAGCACTCTGCACAAAACGACGAGTTTCATATACGATCATCATTTATTCTGATTTACTTGTAAAAGGTGCGCCATTTCTTATGTCAGTATGTAAATATTGGATAACTCTTGCGAAAAACAACCGATTCCCATACTTGCGGGACTAGTTTTTAACTTGGTCCTTTGACATTTAGTTAGTTATGCTTTCGGCATACCACCAGGGCAGTAACTACCTCTATTAAGCAGAGGAATATGTGCCTTTCGATTTCCAAAAAAAACCTTTGCTTTAAACTCGTTAACGCTCTAAGGCTGCTGGTGGTGCTGGCGTATACTTCTATAATTCAACCAAAAACGACTCCCATCGTTAGTTTTGCCTACTCTTAAGAAAATTGGCGTAATGTTGGTTTGTCATAAACGCTCCTGTCGCAAATAGTCACTTTTTGGTCAAGTAATAGTGTTTCAATATGTGGCCATACTCCAAGCGTTGTAGACGAGCTGTCCAATGTTCTTTTCATGAATTGCACTTAATATGGAACCCAATGCTTCAAACCATTAAGTTGACATAACTGAACGACTATTTTCAAAGTTATTATTGTTTTTGCACGATTCTTTAATGTAAAACGATTCATGGTGCAAAATGTACTAAATTGGTGTTTCAAAAACATTTCTACTTTAGTCAATTGGTTGATAAATGTTAAAGTTGTTAAATATTTACATAACGACACAAAAGATGGTGCACCTGTTGTGTCACTTTTGCCTATCTTTCTTACGACTTCTTATGATTAAAAACAAATGATATTGTGCGGCTCGGCTTTATGACGCCCAAGTGTAAATCGCGGGGAAAAATGCTTTAGCGGGGTTTGATCTTCCGACCCAAAAAGTCAAAAAAGATTATGTTCCCCTAAGATCAATTTGTCAACAACTGATCTTAGGCAATTTCTGTTGAATAGTAACTAGATATTGAAAAACTTCGGAAATCACACATCCCCTTTGTAAGGACCAATTCAACCTGTGCAATTAAAGAATACCCCTTAAAAATAAATAACGTCATGCGATCATAAATCCCCTTTAAAAATACTCATTGCGTCATAAGTCCAAAGATATCCAATACCCACCTTTCCAAGAAGACAAATCTCACCTCGTCCAAATATTAATCAAATTGTCGTAAAACTCCGTTAACATAATTATCTTCAAACCAATTAATTGAAATTTGAAGACATTAACTTTCTGACAAAACACAACCAAACGCGATGACAAATTTTAAAGCTTTCCTCCGTTTGGTCGAAAGACTTATTTTAGATATTCTTTCAGTCCAATCAAGGTTTGTGCCAATTAGCAGATAGGAAAAACTCGTAAACAATATTTGTCACATTTAAATTAGCATATGCCACCATGTTGTGTATACTGCCTCTCCCATATGGGGTGTTTACGTCAGTTGTAAAACATTATGCGTAAGTCGGAACTTCCCTTTCAAAAAAGAAAGAAACATCGCCTTACAGAGCTGAATCCGATATTGTTCAAAGTAATCAGCTCCGGTATGTATGAGACACATGCAAATTGGTCTCAAACTATGCAGGTGATTTATATGGGCAGCGTTTACAACTTACTCGTATGTGGTCTTTTCGAATCGAGGTTAACATCGACGGAGAAATGTTAAAAGAAAATATTCCCACCAGCAGCCTGCGACTTTTGCAAATGACCTGGGCTTTTGATTGATGAAAATTTGAGTATCTTGTGTTCAAGTCGTAATTAACACTAATGATAGTGACATAATTAGATTGATTAATAAGTATCACTTAAGGCAAAATATCATTCCAAGAAAAGGTTTCCGAAAATACTTTAAGTTGCGTGTGAAAAAGGTTGAAATAAGATCTGCAAAGCTTGGTGTAGCCTTTGAGTTATAAGAAAACTAAAATTATGTTTCTAACTGGCTCTCAAACCACCCGAATATGTAAATATCTAGGCAGATACAAGATGCGTCCTTTTCCACTCATCCGTAATATTGAAAAATATTTTTCACCGTAAACACGAATAATGTGATAAATCATCCGGCGTAAACAAGAGCATAGCCCGCCGAAAAGAGGGGTTCCCGCACATTCACCCTTAACCACAGCTTTGAAGTTTCCTATCTTGGCCGTGTCCTTATGGTCCCATATACCCCATCAAAAGGAGGAAGAGGAAACTCATGCTTCTTTGCGAGGTTAAAATTGCATTCCAACGACGACGTCGTCCAAGACGACGATGCACACAATAGCAACGATTCTCCTGTCTAGCCTCGGTGACGCCTCTGATGGTATAAATCGTAAGCCCCGAGTATTTATATCATGTTGGTGCATTACAACTGTTTTTTTTTTTCGGGGGTGCATAAAAACAAAAACAAACTTTCCGTTGCAATTGGCATTTGATTGTAAAATTCCAAATGCATAATGCACTATTCACAACCCTTACATTTTATCACCGAATGCGGGTGTATGAGTATACAATACTTGTTTGTCCTCCCCCAAGTTTCCTTTTGGCGGTTGTGATAAAAATCAGCAAACGAAAAAAGTGTAGATTTTTCGCGTGTAAACACTGGTGTTCTTAATTTCAGTTAAATTACAATTTTTATCCCTTACGTGCATCGATGAAAAAAATACACGTTGGGGATTGTTGTTAGTTTCTAATAAATTTTCCAAAAAAATAGGGGGATTCGGATCGAAATATGTTTCCGTTCTTTGGCTGTAGTCCCACCATCCCCCGTTTTAAATCCTATAGTCCGAAAAGGTTGCAAATCCTTAAACGATATCAGATTGGCTTTGGGTCTAGACTGGTGCATTGTATTCGTATATCCATAGATACCTTTTGATAACCTGATATATGGGAAATGAAAAACTTAAATTATCGTTAGGGGATTATGGCGAACGGACAGAGAATTTCATTGATAGCATTCCATGGACAGGGCCTTTGGAATATTTTCAGAAATTTATTTAAACTTGGAATGGGGTTGGTATGCTATCAGCAAAAGGACGATTTGAGGCCAGGGAAGAAGGGCATTTGAAAATATGTTAAACTAGAAATGAAATCTGCTTGGAAGATGCAAAATTTATGACCATAAATCGATACTTATATCATGATATGAATATCGAAATGGTCATACAAAAAATGGATCCAGACAGATGGTAGCACTTTCAAAGCTTCTGTAAACCATTGGACTGGTCATGTCGTTTGATATGAATTTCAGTGGCCGTAGCCAAGTCCCGAACGGTTTCCAAGCAAACATCTTAGGGGGACGAATATAAGGACATTCGATTCCACTAAGGAAAAGTGTGTAAGTTTACTTTAATATTTGCTTCATATACGACCCCCTCAGGTTCTTTTAACTTTTTTGATTGAAGCGCTGTTATGCGTTTAACATGGGAATGAAAAAAAACGTTTTACTTCGACCTCATTTTAAACAAGTGAGTAAGTGCAAAAGTTCTTCTGTGTCAAACGTGTTACCACTAATGCCGTGTTACACTAAATCTTAAAGTTTTTTGGTCTAAATTCCTATATTATTTGTATAGGCCACGCCCCCAAAAAAGGGCAAAAATTAAAATGAATAAATTGTAATTTCGTTAGAATCATGACAAAATACGATAAAAGCGAAAATTATTTCAGAAAAAAACAGTTTTTACATTAAAACGCCCCTTAAAAGTGGGCGGAGCTCAAAACTTTGTATGAATTAAACCTAGCAAATAGTAATATCTTTAATATATTGTTGTCATATTGGAGTGATTTGAAGTGATTTTTCCGAGAATTCGGGTTTTTAAGGATTTAACATGTTAAATGTGAGCATTGTCGATATTGTGGGCGGTCCAGTTTTTGCCTTGTTAAAGTTCTTGGACCATTATAGCTCAGTACCAAAATTTTAGTTCTCACTCCTTGTTAAACTTGACCAAAAGGCATTTTGAAGGAAAATGTGAAATAGAAGTTGCCTCACATTGAAGCCAATGACGGATTGATCCAATTTTCACAATTTTACTGTGCAACAGAAGAACTAGATTTCTTTCGTTAAGTTTGGGTAAGGTAGTTTGATTTAAGCGATTCCGTATTTCATGCATATTTTCATTGCTTGTTTTTAAAAAGATAAGATGTAGTTTGCACATTTTTGTCAGTAAGTTTTTATTATTGGCTAAAATCGGCTGCGCCTAACAATTCCATGATTTATCTCTGGTTTAGTTTCGTAGTTCAATTAGTGCAGTTTTTCTCGTGTCTTGTCAAAAATTAAGAGTCAACAACAATGGGATTTTAAAAGCTCAGATCAAACACGTCACTTAAAAATTTGATCATTAAAATATTGGATGCGAAATGTATGCAACTTCTTTTGTTATCGTGCCAATGTGGACTTAATTGTCTAAAATTGTAATTTCTCAAGTGCTCAAGTTGTAATAGAGTGCTTCCACCAGACACTAATCCGCTAAATAGCGGACTAGTGAACTTAAAATCATATCAAAATCATAAAATTTACCAAACGAATTTTAATCTCTTCACAAAGAGGTAAAAAATTAATCGCGTAACTAACATCTTCCAAGCATGAATTCTCAATACAAACCGTACAGAATTATAAAACTTGTTCTGTTCGTTTTCCGACGAAAGATATCAATCAAGCCTTTTATCGACATCTGGGGTAACATCAACTCAGCTGGCTGTATGTGTTGTGTCGTGTAAAGGGATGCGCATAACGATTGATGTTGCTGTTGATGTGGATGTGGTAGGACCTGTCAAAAAAGTTCAATTCACTGAGGTGTGCACGCTGCAACAGAATGGTGGATGTAAATGTTGATGCTGCTGTTTTTATGTTGATCAAGTTGTTCTACAATCGAATTGGTGAACTGAATCCTATCAACACATTCGGCATTTTGTTTTCCTATTTTTTTTTTTTTCTTGTTTTTTGTTTATTTCAATTCGTAGACTCAAAAATTCAGTGGCAAATGAAAATAAATTCAATTATTTCTGAATCTGACCTGACAAATTATTTGAGTTGCCCTGGACCCAAAAAAATAAACTCTCGTTTACAAGGAGATGCGCAGAGGACGTGACAACCAGACATTGCCATTTCACACCAGAGGATGTCATGGAAAAATGTTACAAATGACATCATACGTCAAGTTATTCTCCTCTTTTCCGGTGGAAACACTTTGGGGTTAGTTTTTAATCTTTCTACGTTAATTTCTGTTTTATGTACGGTGGAAACACCCCTAGTTTACAGTGCATTCTGTTGATTCATAGTGTTTCTTAAAAGACTGTAAACATAAAGTAACCATTATACTTCAGCACATAAACGTCAGTCACACTAAAAACTAAACCTTTCAAACCGAAATAAAGTTTACCTTTGTTCTTCTCTAAGACGCGACTTCCTGAAATAATTTTTGCATTGCCTCGGAGAGAACCATAGCTTATGTGATCGGGAAAGACTCTTCTGTGCAGTTCAGACTGAGTCAGCTCTTTGATGCTTTCGATAGTACTTAAGAAATTTGAATTCACAAACACAACTCGACCAGAAGCTAAGTTTTGATAGAAAATGTGCATACCAGCCCCAAAAAAGTAAAGAACCAGAAATTATTATAATGACTGTTTTGTCTCGCATAAGCTAAATCTGAATATTCGGTCAAAAGTTTGCCGGTATATTATTCATCTCCCAACCTTTGGTATAAAACTATACCCTTCCAAACCAGCCATTTTTAGCTATACTCAAAAATTGTTAGGTATGCAGCATAGTGGGCTACTCATAATTTTAAGGGCTTTGGGATATACCGCGTTAAAACTAGATTATGAGTGCAAACCGTACTAACCCCAAACGTTTCGCTTAAGTTACATTAAGCGTGGTTATCGAGAAACTGCCTAAAAATGCTTTTGGCGATTAGCGCTACGCAAGTTGTAGCGGTGCGTAGGTGGTAGTGCTGTCTCGTTCGCTCGTTTTTGTGCGTCAGGTGCCTGAGTCTGGTTAGCCGATTATTGGATCCCATGTTCGCGACAATGTTCGCGTTTTATCTCAATCGCTTCACGAACAAGCCATGGGATGTAATGCGACTCCCGAGCCAGTATCTTAGCCTGGTCAAATCTGGTCCAATGGTGTTCGTTGGGAAGGTTTAAGACATGCTCGGCAAGAGCGGATTTTTCTCGCTGCTGATTGCTCACAGTATTAATATGTTCTCTTAAACGGGCCGAAATTCTTTGTCGCGTTTGTCCATTGTATGATGACCCACAGCACCAAGGGCTGCGTAAACACCTGGAGTTTGGAGAGGAAAGCGATCTTTGGGTGATTTTCGATAATTTATCACCTTTTTTGGCGGTAAGAAGATCGTTTTCACACCGTATCGTTTTAGAATTCTACCGACTTTGTTCGTGACACCTTTCACGTACGGTGCAAAGGCTCTCTTGTCCAACTCATTGCAGCCTTCTTGTCGCGACGAATTTGGCTTCCATGAACGTTGTCTTTTCGAGTAGCCATTCGATTGAAGAACGTTGTCCACAAAGGTAAGTTCAGCGGCGAGATGCTCCATATCGCATACATTGTGAGCTCGCTGAATAAGTGTGGAGACAACAGATCTCAAATTTGCCGGATGATGGTGAGAGGAAGCATGTAGGTACCTGTTTGTGTGTGTGCATTTTCTGTAAGCTGTGTGTCCTAGTGTACCATCCGATTTCCGCGTTACTTTAACATCCAAAAACGCAAGGGATCCATGAAGGATTCTTGTTGCAAGGTTCTTGTTCCATCGTGAACTATGTTTTCGGATGTTGTGAGTTAAGATGGTTCGAAAAACTCATTAACGCAGAAAGTTTATTGATGCAGAAAGTGTCATCAACGTACCTCAACACACCTTCTTCGCAATATGCTCCATCCACACGTCAGCGACTAAGGGAGCTAAAGGTAGTCCCATAGCTATACACCATCTTTCTGCAGATAAAACTTCTGGTCGAAAGAGAAGAAACCCGATGATAGGCAAAATTTCAAAATTGGCATGTGTTTTTCGTCTATGCTGGAGGTTGAGATTAGTTGACGAATTATGCTCAGAAAGAGTGACTCCACATCGAAGCTTAACATCACGTCATCCGCCTCAAGTCTTATACCACTAAGAATCTATACGAAGTGGGAAGAATCATTAATTTGATGTTCTGTCTTCCCAACCATGGTTTCATAACCTCCACCAAATGCTTTGATAGTAAATAGCACGGCGCGTTGATCTGACTTATGATTGGTCGCATCGGATTCCCTTCTTTATGCATTTTTGGCAGCCCATTTAATTTCGGTATGGCTGCGTGCAATATGGCAAAATCCCTTTGTTTTCTTGGATAAGCTGTGACACTTTCCTTAGAACACGAGCTGTAGGATCGTATGGGTTACTGTAGTGGGTTACTGTATGTGCCTCTCCGGTGCAGGCTTCATTTATGTATATTCTTTTGACTACGGAAGAGGAAGTGCTGATTTTAATTTGGAGAGAGCAAACGTCGCGACGTGATAAGACCCTTAGACCCCGTTTTGACCTGCATAAAGCTTTTCTCCAAGAAGTTCTACAAGGCGATTGCAAGAACTTTCTTACTACCTTCTTCAACTTTATCAGAATTCTTGTAGAGTTCTTTTTCGGGAGCCTTCCGATTACTGTTTTTTTTTTACTGCAGGAAGAGATTTTTTGACTTCTTCTTACTAGGTGTTGACGTTTGCAAACAGGCATCATTCACCACCACTTGCTAAGATCTGAGACCTTGAGACTGGGAGAGCACATTTCAAAACCACTTAAAAGCTCCCATTTTATATCTTAATGGGGTCCTTAACTGATATTATTAAAGAACTCACTGCTATCCTAGTCTTAGAAATACTTAAAAAAATATAGAAAGCAAACCACTTCTTTTAACAAAAATAAATGTAAAAGTTTTTCTTCGCGCAGAAAGAGTTTTCATACGCACAGCTCGCAGCATATGATCGATAGTCATAAACCAGCTTCTGAAGCTGCTCTTGTCACATTTGCATAAACTTTTACAGATGTTATCATCGGCACATAATACGTAACCTCTAAATCTGACCAGTTTTACGACAAAATTTATCACTAAACATCCAACCAATAATTATCACTTCTTCTCAATCAAAGATCTAATCAATTTATGACTACGCATTATGAATTCAGTGTTTTTTGTCTTTCAAATACATTATCCCAATGTTTTTAAAACCCGTCATTAGGTTCCGCATGATATATTATAAAGTTCAGCCTTCCGGTATAGTTTCCTCACAACACACTCGTTAGGGTCGGTCGGCAAAAATTCTTGTTCAACTTGTTAATTAAAAAGTTCGCCCGCTCTAACGAAGGAAATTCTTAGAGGCGTTTCCATGTCTCTTGATTTTTCTTGTCTAGAATTTTCCACATTCAACGCCGGCATTATTTTGTACAAATTAAAACTTTTATCTACAACTTGGATGTTCTTTTAGAAAGAAAGATGCATTTCAATTAGATGGGTATTATGTCCCATAGAGACATAATCCGATTACTGCCAGCTTTGGCTGCTACTTCGCTTATGTCAAAGTAATTACAGAGTTCGTCACTGCACTGCCTGCGGAGCGAATGTGCAATGATTGATTGCACCGTGTGACTCGGGTACCTGCTTGGAAGCGCGGCGCCTTCTCAGTCAAGACAAACGGCCAGGCGCTCCATTGTATGCAATTACTGTCTCTGCTCCATTATCACCCAGTTGCAAGTTGCGGAGGGGGGCCTATATTGATGTTGGTATTATTTTTCACTTAAAATTGAATTAAATTTGATTCAATTTGTTCGATGCGAAACGATTTACTTTAGATAGGTGCACCAACACCGCACACAATGCGCCGGTGAGCCTCCCTCTAGACAGTTGCATGAAATGCAATTCAATTAATTTTACCTCTGTGGTGGCATGCAAACAATGTCCACTGTCCAGACGTGGCCAGAACAGATACACATAAGCACAAGTGAAACTGACGGAATGTTAAATTAACATATATACAATGCTCTGTGAATTTTAATTTTCTGAATAAATTCTGGATAATTAAATGCAGACATTGTTAGCTCTGGAAAATGGATTTTTTTCTTGTTTGCTTGGTGTAACCCCGATCGATTCCAGGATATAATTGGTGACATGCAATTAATTTTCGATTTTATTCTACGTTAATTCGATTACATCGTTTAAAAAAACTTTTAATAAAGCTAATGAATCCTATGCAATTGGAAATTTTTAATTCTAGAAAAAATTGCAAATTTTGTTTGGCAATCATAATATAAATTTTTAGTTTTAATTCTTTATTTTTACTTTTAATTTAAATAAAAAATGTTGATATAATTATTTCTTAACTGTCTTAAATCTTAGTAAATGTTTTGATAACTTTCAACTGCTCGAACGAATCGACCTTCTTATTCGGCTGACCATTATTAAAAGTAGTTATTTCGACGAATTAGACAGTCTGCAGCTTATAATTTAACATGACTCCACAATTGTACAGGATTTCATCACACAATTGCGGTGGCACATTCTCAATACTCTATTAAATTTGATATGAAGAAAATCTATTGTTGCATGCCCTGTGACTGTGTGGCACAAGGTGCCGTCGGAATTAACATGCCACTGTGGACGAGCACAACCTTTTTGCTGTTGAATTCATTGCTGTTCATACAAATCACTTAGCAGATAGAGCTTAACCTAAGCTTTTGCATACTTATCATTATTTTATGAGGATTTGCTAATTTCTCTTCAGGTTTGAATGACCCTATGTTAAAAGCCTCTCCAACACTTCAACTATACCTAAGTTACTACACATAATAATATTAAAGTTGCTTCTTTGGAGACATGTTTTAAGCCGCGTTGTCACAAGGAACAGGAACAGAAACAGAATTTCATACATTAGCAACGCAAAAAGCATTCAGCGAATTTAGGTTTCAGGTGCTAATGTATGAAATTCTGTTTCTGTTCCTGTCTTACGTTGCTTGTGGGAACGCGGCTTTACCCCGTTCAACATAAATTGTCAGTACGACAGATTCGCATTGCTTGCTTTTCAGTATGGCTTTAATACCTTGCAAAAATTATGTCGTTTTTCTAAGCTCTCATAGGGTTGCACGTTTCAGTGGTAGATTTTATATTTTATGATTTATGATGGTGCTCATGGAAAATGAGCCCTGTACTGGCCATTTATAATGGACAGAGTATAGAAGGCACAAAACAGAAGCGTTTAAGGATTTGAGACAATTCAAATAAGGGTTAAGTCCAAGCTAAACAGGTGAAACAGATACCGCACTTAAGGTTTCTACATATGAAACTCAAATATGATAGCGAAAAATAGCTAAAAACTTAAATATGACTAGCTAAAAAGCCTTAAGGTGAACCCCTTTAGGCAGATTGAAATAGCGACTCACATGTGAACCAAGAGTATTATTTTCGAGTGACCTGACTGATAGTTGGACCGAGAATGTGCAACGAGCTAGAGCGTAGATTATGTGGAGTATTTACCCTGACATTCGCAGATAAAATTAAGAATAGTTTTGTACTTTTTTTCGAAATTTCTTTTAAAGAAATTGCCCATACTTCTATCGATAAAAAATTGGAGTTTTCCAATCTTTCACAATGAAGCTTGACCGAAATTTTCTAAGGGCTATGTCCCATAGAATATCACTGATTTGACGTTTTCGTGCTCTTTGGTCGAATTCTGCGCGTAACCAACCAAATTACGTTGATTCCATTTTTGTAAAGTTCCAGAATTGTTAAAACATTCAACTTTCTTTATGGAAAATAGGAATAAAAATACTTGAGCTTTTTTAGTATTTCAGTTTATTCTTTACTTTATTAGGTTACAAATTAAATTTGATCTTACCACGAGGACGAGAATGAAGCCAGACCAAATACTTTACCACGCGAGCTGTCAAATCGGGAGCGAATGTCAAAAGAAGAAAAAGCCGGAAGTTCTCCCTCTCCCTTTTATAGAAGAATATCCAACCTGAAGTTAGGCCCGGTTAAATATTCTTCACCGCGTTCACATTTGGTGACTTTTGTAAGGTTGGGTTTGTTCTTTCTCGTCTCGAAGTTTTTATACTAAACTTTAGCCAATTTTTATGGTTTTATAATTTGAGGTCCAAGATTTTACCTTGAAACCTTTCTTCATTCGTTGCGAAGAGTGTTCGTTGGAAATCTTAGAAGTAGCCCAGCTTTTTGCTGTAAAGTTAGCTAGGGGTAAAACCAGGACTATTCTATTCTGGAATAAAATTACTCTGGGGTTCACGGAAGAGTTTTGCTGTGCAGGGAAAACTTTAGGGAAAAGCTATTTAAATCATCGTTTTTGCAATTTCAACTTTAATTTTTTATAGGAAAAAAGAATGTCGAGTTCAGACTCTGCTAACATATAATTTTTTTACTGAAACGCGAGAAGTAACTGTAATTTCTAATAGAAAAAGAAGATAAAATTTTTCTCCCGAGCTATTTTGTAACCCACCAAATCTGGTGAGTTAAGTACAGATTAACCACGGATCAAAATTGACTCAGGCAGAATCTGGGTAAGAAATTTTCGGAGCAATGCTGTTTAGGTATGTTAAGCCAGACTTCATTGGATTCGATTCTAGATAGGTTTCTAGCAAAACCTAGCTAGAAGTTTTAGTCTTAGTCTAGATTAGTCTTTTACTGACTCCCCAGAATGGTTCAGGCCCTTTGAGTGGCGTAGTTGCCCCGATTTTAGCTAACGAGTCTGCTAATTCGTTACCATTTATGCCGCTGTGGGCCGGCATCAGTAAAGGGTGATTAAGTTTTTTGAAGCTAGTTCTTGCACCGCCATGACTTTTTCCAGAACAAGCTTCGATTATGTGACGGCGCGTGGTTGCTTGGCTGTCCGAGAAGATGAATATTGTTCTTCTTCGTGTGTAAGAACATAGATTTATTCTGACTCAGTAGTCGATGGCAAGGACTTCCGCCTGGAAAATGGAAAAGCTTTTGCCAAGGCTAACTGAATAGTCCGCCTGAGGCAGTTCTCCATGCATACCAGACCCGATCCCTGTCTTTTAGAACCATCGCCTACCAGACAAAGTCAAACCAAGATAGAGTTGGTTTTAATGTTTGCCATTCATCTCTTGGAAGGACTAATACGAAGATATTTTTCTGCAAGCCATATTCTGGAAGTATATCGTCGAGGAAATGCTGAATAGGCTTGGAGTTTCTAAGTCGCTAAGCAAAGCTAATTGGTCGCCTTTATAAGAATGGGAGTCTGATTCGATGTGTGGTCTGCTCAGTGTTGCTTACCTAAGTAAGACCCACGATGACATTAATAGCCATAGTTGGGAAGGAGCGAAGACATTTCGTCATTAAGATTCCAGCAAAACGTCGTATTCGTTCTAGCTTTTTGACCGCTGTGACTTGCTTGATGTGTGTCCACCAGACCAGCAAAGCATAACGACGAGCCTGTATAGCCAGTATACCATCCGAGGCATCAGACCCCAATTGGTAACGCATATTCGACGGCAGATCGATAAGGAACTGGAGCCTCTGTTTACGTTTCATTCTGTCTGCAGGTTCCATGTTAGTGTGCTATCAAGGACTATTCCAAGGTTCTTTGCTTCCCTTGAGAAATCTATAGTTTCATTATCCAGTTTGGGTCGTCGGAGAGAATCTATTTTCCTCCGTTTTGTAAAAGGGATAATAATAGTCTTTTTACCATTTACAGAGAGACCTTCTTTGCTGCAATATCTCTTAACTACAGAAAGAACAAATTGCATTAATTTTGAGACAGCGATTTCGAATTTAGGACTGGAACAGCGAGTAATGCTCAAGAAATCATAAAAGACGCGCGACAATTCCTCCTTGAAGACACCCCCGTGACGCCGAGTGTTCCACAATATCGGGCCAAGTTTAGTTTATTCTTCGATTGAGCATTGACATATGATTCATCTTCCCATGATTGGGAATATAAAGGGTGATTTTTTAAGAGGTTGAGAACTTTTTAAAAAAAAAAACACAAAAAATTCGAAAAAATTAATGAAATATTTATTTGAATCGATAGTTTGAACCTTGCAATTTAATGTTTAAAGATAATTTCATGCAAATGTTGACCGCGGCTGCGTCTCAGGTAGCCCACCCGCTGAGTCCAATTTTGGCATACTCTTTCACACATATTTGCCGGTATCTCACGAATGAATGCATGGATGTTGGCTTCCAGTGCGTCAATCGAAGCGGGCTTGTCCCTATAGACATTAGCCTTGACATACCCCCACAAAAAATAATCTAATGGTGTCAAATCGCACGATCTACCTAAATTTGGTCACAATCTTCCGAATAGACTGCTCAGAAGGTCGAGAATGCCGACCATAAAATGGAAGCAGCGCGCGATGAACATTTCGAACCGAGCACGAATTTTGATAGTAAAATTCAATAATTTGCAAGCGTTGTTCATTTGTAAGACAATCCATGGTTGAATTGCAAACCAAACTGAAGCTGTTTGACAGTGACACAAGGTACTAAACACACGTCAGCTGTCAAAACCAGTGTTGCCAAAACCAAACCAGCTAAAAAATCACCAGTTATTCATTTTGTTGAGACTGACAGCCCTGTTGGTTGACTCAAAACATGTATATTGTTTAAGACTCCATCAATGTCTAGGAAAGCCAAAAGATTTCCTTGCGGAGTCCACTTACTTGATGGAGTCTTCTAATTATCTTGGTATTTAAATACTTGAGGGCTGACTTAGTTTATCGGTTTGATAGGCATGTTGAAATGAGCTTAGAGGAGAACTCTTCAGTGCTGTGTCCCGCTTGTATCTATTTAAAG
Organism: Neoascia interrupta; assembly: GCA_947623515.1. NCBI lineage: Eukaryota > Metazoa > Arthropoda > Insecta > Diptera > Syrphidae > Neoascia > Neoascia interrupta. Next base: position 214,641,326 of record OX392463.1, on the reverse strand, counting down.
CTATAAATTTACAACAAGCTTTGAAAAAAATTCGCGCCTGAAGAAAAATCTTGGCGAATCGTTCTTAATCAACGCATGTCAATTTTATATACAGAAAGGTAAACAGTGTTCAAATTTCTTAATGTAAGCGGAGCAAATATATAGGAAAGTCTCTGGGCCCCAAACTAAGGTGGAAGCCCATTGGGAAAAAGCATGACTACTTCCGAATCAGGCTCAATAATCGTAAATTTTTTAGAAAAAAAACTGAGAAACTGCTTTTGTATAGGCAAGCCGTCCTGGACACACGGTATACACTTTTCAACTTCAGGGTTATACCAAGCCAACCAAAATGTCCATGTTGCAGACATTCCAAAAAAGCCATTGAAAACTATTGTGAATGCTCCATGGTTAGGAATAGTGATTAAGGAATGACTTCTGTGATCGAAGAAGTAACAAACTTTGCTCGAAAGCATATAGTGCTCGTCTTCAGGTTCATTGGAACAGCTACCGAGCGAACTTCTACACTTTTATTTTTATAACACGGATGCTAAATCTAAACAGTCAGCGATTTCCTTAAATAGGTCGGTATTTCAATAAAAGTCAGCCCCCGTCTAAGAACCCCGCAACGCCTTTGACATACAGTATTCAAAAGGTCAATTATTCAAGTCCTTACTTAAGCCCATATCAAAGTAGATCCATCAAGTGAAAACCCTCTTCATTATGACAATCATGGGAGTACATCATTTAAACACTACTTTAAGCAAGTAATCTTTGTCCACCGAGAGTAGTCGTGCTGCATAAGAGGGCAAAAGTAACAAAAACCAACAACAAAAAATAAACTAAGTGAAAACCAAAAAACAATAAGGATTCAGTGCAGCCTGGACAAAGTGACATGCACTTTGGTACACTCCATAGCCGCCAGCGCACGAAAAAAAGGAAGCACCTACAAAACACTAGCAATATGCACAATGTCGACAGACGACAACGACGCGGCGCGACAAAAAGAAGGAGCAAACCAATACGGCTTCCTGCGACCCAACCGACGAGCAAACAGTAATAAAACGTGCAAAACTCTCAGTTTATAATACCAGGAAGCATGCCACATAGTCACGCTAACAAATTGAATCCGAATCCGCGGCAAATGGAATTTCGCTCGCGTCGTCTTTTTTTTTTTGTTTTATTTCCCAGATAGAGGTCCAGCTCCAACTCCAAACTCAAGTCCCAGACAATGCGAGGTTGCTCTTTAGTTTCTCAGAGCAACACTCCATGCCATTGACTATATGCCACTGAGTACAGTCGTTTGGACTTCATGAAGACGAATAGTCCCCGCATCTGTGCAGTTGGCCACAAGAGTTATTTATCAATGAAACAATTCATAATCAGCCTGTGAAGATCTGTTAGTTGTTGGTACCTCAAACTCGGATGTGAGGATACGGATGCACGCTGCCATCACAGTGTAAATTATACAAAATGAAAAGTTTCATTCCCAGATTGATTAATTACGATACCTCTCCCTGGCGCAGAATCTCAAGGGGAGCCCAAATGGCAACACCAATTGTAAGAGATGTTCTCTGCAGAATGACAAGATAAATTGACGGTAGCACACCGCAGAAGAGGCGAACAAAAAACGAAAACCCTCTCAATTGTGGCACTGAATTTGATAAATGCTTACATTAGCCGGATAATGACGCTAATTAGAGGCCATGAGCTGGAATTTCTGGTTTATTTTCGTCTCTCTTAATGGGATTCCACACGGTTGACATCATGGACCAGTTTTGGTTCTTACCGATGCCGCATTGATTAGCGGGCGATTTACAATCATCCGCATCTCTGCTGACCATACCCTTAACCTTGGCTGTTTGTTATGCAAAAAGCCATATATAGCCGAAAAATGAAATCATTCGACGCGATTCAGAGACCCCAAGTCGCGCAGCGAAGCTTTTATAAGAGTCAAGTCAACCACCTCAGTGCAGACAGGTTTTCTTCACATTTTTATGTCGAAGGGAAAACGAGGCAATGCGAAAAGTTTTAGTACAAAATACTGCTTTGAGCCAAACACTTAAATGGCAAAAGAGTAGGCAAAAGCTTGTTGAATGATACCCTCGTTGACTTGCTGTATAAGGTTGCCTTATGCTTGACCTGAAACATAATGCTCGCGGGCCAGTGGCGAGTGTTGAAGCCAATAATATGCTTTAATGGCTTTTGCCTGAGATGCGTTCTCGCATAAGACACACATAACCGCTTATGAGACAGAGCCATATTGTGACATGTTTTGTCAAGTGTCTATGGCGAAGGCCCTGGGGTAGGCAAAAGTCAAATGGAATTCTAGGTATTCCACACAGACGGTGCGTGAGGTTTGTGTCTAGGTCAGGAGACAAACTAACTTTTATTATGAGCGACATGTGCTTGATTGCAATCTTGATCTGGATACAGATACAAGTGTCGATAAATTTTGCCTTGTGACGGGTAAATCGAGAGGCGATAGTTGATACACTTGCTGAGCCAGATTGGTGAATGTATTTTCGATATTGACAGATCGTTCATTATGCGGGAAAATATGACTCAACAAATCTTTGATCGAACGTCGATAAAGGTAGTAAGCCTTCATTGTGGCGAAGTATATCCGACAACTAGATCTTTGGATTGGGTGATGCCAATCCTTCATATAGTATGTTGATTTAAGTCAACGACCTTAAGGTGGCTCACACCATCTTTGGACCACCTTGCTGGCGTAAAGCACATTATGGAGCACCCGCTAGACAGTACGATTTGATCTGCGAAAATTCTTTCGCAAAACCACTTTTATGTACGAAACTAAGATGGTCTTTGCAACGATTGCATAATAAAGGCATGAACCGTAGACTTTAAGCTGAATGAGATGGAAAAATTAACCCATTGTTAACTTATATGAAGACGAAGAACACAGTAAGAACGTCTTGGGGTAAAAGGTGACTTATTAGATTCATAAACCATTCTATGCCGGAAGGCATCTCAAAGTGGCTCAAAGTCAAACTCTAAACCTTTTTTATTGGTGTCCATCCTAAAGTATTTTTTTATAGCCTTTCGAATGACTTCGAAGTTTCAGTGAATTTTTTATTAAGGTCAAATACTTAACCCAAATCGACATGGTTTTGCCAATACGAATGTTGGGAAATAAAACTTAAAAAGTCAGTATGGAAAGGCTTTATATGGCAGTAAAGCTTTGTCCATATGGATCTTATATTATCAATTATGTCGCTTTTATAAGTCATCAACTCTGTTGAAAAATTCAAAGGCTTTGCATATAAGTCGTGAGTCTTAAAGGTAGAAAAATTGAAGAATCCCCCCATCGGATCAGGCAATACAAGTTGACTTTTGTATTCAATGGTCTTTTGGGTAAACCTTTCAATGAATAAATGTTGGTCTTTCAGTAACAATGAGCGTTTGTACTACCCTTTAAGCCTTTCGTCGCACTCATTCTTAGTCTAATACTCTTATCATCTTGTCATGAAGAAGCCACATCTTTTTCCAAAGCAGATTTTTAAAAATGTCCTTTACTGAACGGACGACTTGTTTCACAGTTTCCAAGGTCAAGAATTTAATTTTGAACTTTTTAACAAGATTTTTTAAATTTTATAGGAATAACTTAGGGACTTGCAGCCGTGTATTTCTTTAATTTCGAGGACCCTTCCCCCGAAAAAGCTTAAGAGTATGTAATAAACCTTCATAGCGAAAACTTGTGAAAAGGGGCTCTTCGAAAAGAATATCTTTTAAGAAAATGTTAGCCTTTTATAGGCTGCCTGGCGGATCGTACCTATTAGCATGCTTCGAACAGAAGAGCTTTTAGGAAAAAATTTAACTAGACATCAGTCTTTTGGAAGCAGGCCTTTGAAGGCTGCCTAGCACAACGGCATGGGGGCATGGGTAAAAAGCCAAAACTTCAAAAAGGTCGGCCCTGCTCCCTAAAATAGCAGATTTGCGAACTTTACCCTGTGGCGTATCCTGAAAACAGGAGAATCGAATTCTAGTGAAGGTCTGACATTCATTCGAGGAGCGAAGGACTCATCAAGAGTAGTTAATTTGCTTCAAGAGGTGAGAGTTAGGGATATCAGCCAAAGGGGGGACAAAAGGCTCAATTAATATGTCAGGGGGCCTCAACCATGGCTTATACCCGGAACCTGACGTCACAGAGACCCAGGTCATATGAAAATGGCAAGAAAACCTCTGCGGTTCCTTGGCCCTTGAGAGGCTACGAAATATCATCTGATCTTTGATGGAACATGGGTTACGAGTGGAACTCTATTGACGTATAACAGCGGAAAATCGGAGGCCAAGCTATCCTCAAACATGCAACGAACTTCTTAGCTCACCCGCCGCTAGCGCCACTGAACTCCACAGACGGAAGATAGCATTATAAGGATGTAAAACATCCAATCTGTAGCAACGAGAGCACTGTCTTACCCGCTGCAAAGCTGTATGTCATGCAAAAAACCAACATTCCATTCAGACCAACAGCGAGAATCTGGATTCTCCCAAGTCCCAGAGCCCCAAAAGAAATTCTTCGGCCCACATACATATAAGAGTTCAGAACCACAAGTATTCAAACAACCACCTACTGCACTTTTCACAAATATAGGTGGCACGTATAGAAAGGCACTGGAGACTTGGAGCATGTGATTACCTGCAAACGGAGTAATCTTGTCTTTCCAAAGCCTTGACATCTTTTACATGTCTTAGACTTAAAAAAATAATATCTGTAAACTGTGGGATAGCACCCTGTATTCAATGCTGACCGTCATACGCTGCGGAAAGCTTTCATAAAGGCCATAAACCTTTCCGAAAAGGGCCTCGAAAAATTGAACAATTGAAAATGCTGCCAGAGCTAGCTAAATGTTAATCTAAAACTAGCATGGAATTTTAATCTTGTATTCGACTGATAAAACTCAGTTTCTCTTCAATTAAGATATTTTCTGTATTTGAGTTTTCTAATTTCTGTACATTTCACTGTATTAGGGAGTCGCTGAATTACACCTCCCCTTTGCATAACCCCATCTATTTCTATGTCTGGTGTTCCACAGGGAAGACATCAGGGTTCTATTCTATTTATTTTGGGTATAGAAGGTGTTTTTCAAGAATTCAGTTTTGTGTAATTCTGTCTTTTTATACGAATGGCATGAAATTCAAAAATTTATAATTTATTAGAAACTTAACAATCGCCTTTTTCTACACACTGATTTCGATAACTTCTTAACGCCTGAACAGAAGGCGTAGCTGAAGCTGAATAACAAATTTAATGCACGTATTATCATAAGTGCAGACCCAATGTGGAGCTGAGGCTGAGCGTTAAAAGTTTTTCAAGCTCTGAAAATTTGTCAAAAGTGGCTAAAACTTGAAAGAAGAGCACGTGCTTTTGATTGATTTTCAATTGATATTGATTTTTTTTAGCTGAGGAGCATTATGAACCTATTGACAAACATGGCGAACTTGTACTCAGGTACAACGTCGCATTCTGGTCAACATAAGAAAAACGCTACGCCGAGACAGCGTTAACCTTCAGCCAAGCATTCTAATCAGTACTTTAGTGTTCCTCAATGCTTCTAAATGGCAAATTATGGTGTTCTCGAAGAAACATGTTACCGTCCCGTTGTCTCATTCCACCCATGAACATATCCTTATACCATGTCTCCACCGGACGCTAATCCGCGACCGCGATTTACATAAATCTTCATTAAATCCTGTACAAAATACGCGATTTACCATAAAAATTTAAATCCTTTCAGCAAGCGCTTAAAAATAAATCCCTTCATAAATCTTATTCACCCTTTTCACAAAGACAAACCATTTTCAACCCTTTTCACACACCCTCAAAACAGTTTAAGAATCGAAAAAGAAAACTAAAACTGTCCACGTATGACAAATCTGTCACAAATCGACGATTGTCAGAACTCAGAATGCGATACCGATGATGGCCAAATTTGATACATGTTGAAACCTATAGCTGTCACAGCTGCCGAAGCTGTCAAACGTTCAAAATATTTAACCTGCCTTCGATGAACGAGTTCGTGTTTTGCCGTATGATTTATCAACCTGATTAGTGAATAAAATAGTTTGGCCTTTCACAAAAAGTAAATTAAGAGCAAATATTTTGCCTAAACAAATAATGTTGGTAATCGTTTGACAAGTAATATGACAACAACAGCCAGCTGTCAATGTGTATGGGGGTTCTTATATACCTCAATTAAAATGCTAATCTCAATACATTTAAGCAAGGATACTGCATACCAAATTCTGGCGTAGTTCGACAAATTTGATTTTTCATGCTAATAAGTATAGTGGGCGTGTCAGTGGGCGGATTTCAAAAATGCTTACACTTGTACTGCTTCCGGGCCCAGAAAGAAGTTATTAAGCTTCAAGCTCCTAGCTCTAAATGTAAGGCCCAAAAACTACCGACGCACTGACGGACGGACGAGTGTCTCGATCATATGTGCTTAAGGTCTTGGGGGTGATTATTTCTCTATGTTACAAAATATAAATCAAACTTAACATAGGTTCATACCTCCTATCCTATGGGATGCGGTATAAAAATTATATTCATACAGACTATTGGCTTGGGGGTGATTATTTCTCTATGTTACAAAATATTAATCAAACTTAACATAGGTTCATACCTCTTATCCTATGGGATGCGGTATAAAAATTATATTTATACAGACTATTGGCTTCAAAAAGGCTTGAAGAATGTTCGAGATGCATACACCCAGCTTCCCTTCAACCCGGTGTTTTTTGATTGGGTGATTCGCAATGAAGTCTTATAGAAGTTTTGTGTTGGTTATTAAGTATATGTTTTCTTTCTAAACTGAACAAATGGTGTATTATTTTTGGAGCACCGAATCCTAAACAATGAAACCGAGTGTACACCACACTGGAAAAGTCGGTAACACCATCTTTTATTTGACTGCTTGTTGTGGCATTTCGGTGTTCAAAAGAATACGTCATTACTGTCGTTAAATTGGTCTTTTTGACAGTGAGAATCTATTAATACCCACAGGTGGAGTTGCTGGTATTAAAGAGGTCCGCAATTTTTCAAACAATAATTTTGTTGAAACGAAGAACTTAAAGTCTTGGTTGGAATTGTTTGTTTTCTTAAAAATCTAAGAGCCTTTTTCAGAGTAATTTTTCAGAATCTTCGCACTCTTCATCCTGAACTTCTCTGATCTATTCATTTTCCTTCGAGGCATTTTAGATTAATATCTACGTCCTTCTTATAAAAATATAAAGCATTGCATTTTCAGCTTAAGTTTTCGAAATCTCGTTATTTAGAAAGTTAGAAGGAGATTTTACATTACACGTTTTCTTGAGAGTAATTGCCTTTAAAGCTTGCTGCAAGCCTGCAGAAAATTTAAGCTTCATTTCAGAGCTGACAGCACACCATATCCTCCTCACTGGCAGTAAAACTAGCAATTTTAAGTAACTTTGTTAAAATAAAAGTCTCCACTTCCTTCATCCAAACATATGACAGATATCTACGACATTTCCTCCTACTGTAGCAATAAGTTAACCAAACTCGTCACTGAGTCCTTCATGCTGAAAATGCATTTTCCAATCCTGACACATCTCGTTTTAGTTTGTTGACAAGAGAACGTCGTCAGTCAGTTCAGTTTGCCTCTACCAGGAGTTTTCATCACTTTTCTGATGGCCTTTCTATGAACTATAAAATCCAATTTCCGAGTGTCAGCTTTGGCAAATTTTCACTTCGAAATGGGCGTATACGTTGCATGTTTCGATTAACTCGGTCTCGGAAATTGTTGATTGTTTCCTTACACTCACTCAATTTTTTCCGAGGGGTAATGGAAATAGTAAATTGGACATTTTAATCACCTTTACATAGCATAACCGATTGGCTGATATCCTTGAGTGCTTGCACAGCTTTAATCGATAACCGTGACTTATTGCAAGGCATTGTGTTGGGTTTTCTTAAAATTAAGTGCACCACAACTCAAAATTCTCTCAAGGGATGGATAGACAATCATATTGCAGTGGTGGGTGGGAGTGTTTTATGCCTAACTGGCCACCCTCTCTCGAGGGTGCATTCATTTTGCACGAATATGCACAATGCCAGTGGCAGTTTTGGCACACAACCATTGGACATGATTTTACGGTTTTATGGGTAATATAGACTTGCAGGTGCAATGTCCCCTTTGCCAAAATGAATAGTGGTTTTATTGAGTCCACGCGAAGGAATGAAGAAATGTTTTTTCATTTCAGTCGCTTCGATGTGCCAGGGACTTCTGGCCATCCCTGGAGGTATTTTCCTTTTGTGTAGGTCTTCCTTGCATTCTTCTGAGTCTATTTTTTCAGGTAACCGAGGACTTTTTTTAATGGAAAATATAAGTGAGCCTGTTTAGTCGTTTTTTGGTACACAAATGAGGACACTGAAAATATCTTAAGCGTCACACTTTCTAAGGACGAACGTATTTGAATGCGAATTTGGATTGAATATTTGTTTTCTTTTATTTACCAAATTGGTCACTCAGAGCAAAGCATTAAATGGAGATGGAAAATTCTAAGATTTTTTGATGAACCCATCAAACTACCCTCGCAGTAAGTAACTTGATTGAATTCCAAGGATTTCTTTGGTCTTTTAAACTGTATAAAGGCTCGGGTAAAGGTGTTTACGAATCACCACTTTTGATAAGTTTAAGCCAAACTTCGAAGTGAATAAAAAATTCAAGGAATTCTAGTTAGCTTTTTCTGAACGGTTCAGTTGTGGTAGGAAATCAAGGAATTTTCTTAAGCAACCAAACTATCTCAGCTATTTCGAAAATAGTAGCTTGCTAGTTTTAATGACTGCAAATTAGAAAAAAGTTTGATTAGATTGATTGCACACCCAGTTTTGGATCTATCACAGGTACCGCCATCTTTTATGTCGGTATGCTAACATCGAACTGCTCTGACTCCTTTTGTTAAGATGATTGAAAAAGCTTATTGTAGGTACACCAAGAAGCCTCAGGTTATGAAATTGACGAGCTCACGGTATTACTTGATACCGTGAGCTCACGGAAGGTACTTGATCAATGAGGCAGGTACTTGATCAAACTTTTATTTAAAAAAAAACCGGTCCAAATAAATTATGAAGGATCTAATCAAATAAATATTTCTTATAAATGAAAATAAATTATCGTGTTTCTAAGTTATTTAATTTTAATATACCGACATAAGAGATGGTGCACCTCGCAGTTGCTTGGAAAGGCTAAAAGGAAATTTTTCAAAGTCAACCTCTTTTCTGAAGAACATTTTTAACAAATGCGTTCACCGCAACTATGTTTTTTATAGTTTAAAAATTATATAAAACCTTTTCTTTCAACAGAGCTTTTAAACTAAAAAAGAAGTTTTCAAATTCTAGATTACTGATGGAAAAGGTGCCAATTGTTGAGTTTGAAATGCCCAAAGAATAAAGCAATCCGCTTTTAATGATAGGACCAAAGTCCTCTTTTTTGAAAAATTCGACTTCGTGAGTTTTTTTTAGTTTGTTGGTCTTTTCTTTAGTAGGCAACGCAGTGGTTCAGTTAAAGCTCAAAAACTTAAATAAATGCCCATCCCAGCATAGGGATGCGTTTGCAACTGTTGACGCGTCGGACCATAATTCAAAAGTTAATGACCAACTTAATCCAACACCGGCATACGTTACTGTGCACAGGGTTAATATAAAAATCATGAAACAAGGGTATCGGTTATAGCCCAAAATACGGCCAAACACATCCCTTATGTCCTACCCTTTGTCCATATAGAATCCGCTACCAAATACTGAAATGTGCAAATTTCCAGATGAATTATTTCCCTCTGTACATTGTATACACAAATTCAGTTTAAGTTGCCCGTATATTCATGTATTGTGTTCCGCCCTTAGATAACAACGTCCACATAGACCCTGTCCACGTTGACAATGTGGCACAAAAGATGACTGGAAAATTAAATTTCATAAATCGCAAACAATTCTGGGAATCCTTGCAGCAGACTATGCGAGGCAAAAATAACATCAAACAGGGTAGTACAACCCAGCCTCATGTCCTGGCTTCGGTCAAAAGTTCCTTCAAAGGCAAAATAACGTTCGCCGTGTTTTTTTGCCAGCAACAAATTATTGCGTGCAGCATTGTTTCCTGCTGTCAGAGGCAGATTTTTGGAAGCTGCATAGTCGACTCTCAAAATGGCCACCGTAACCGTATTGTTGTTTTTGAAGTTTTCGACAAACAGGGATGTTTATACTGCCTCGCTGAGGTGGAATGCGAAATCAATAAATCAACCCTAAGATAGACGATATTTTTTCGTTGGGCGCTGTGATGTTTTTGTGTTTTTAATTGCAGACACTGGGACGCTGTTTATACACGTCTGGTGGAGACCTTCATTAGGGTGATGTTTCATCAACCATCACAAGGCGGGAGGGGTTGATGGTGGACAATGGAAATTGTTGCAAATCACCCAGGACAACATCTGTCCGTTGGGAAATCCCCAAGTATCATTTGCACTCAACGACAGCATCCCCTAGATTTCCTTTGAAGTGTGCGTTAGATAAATGTTATGACCAGTTTGTTTGATGACTCACACACAAACACTCAACTTGAAGGATCATGAAATAAAAGTAATCTTTAGTAAAATTAGTTCATCTTGTGTCATACTATCGTAGGTATGAAGCGGGGGTGTAAAGCACTAGCACATTGCGATAGCCAGCAGCGTCAGGAGAGTGCAGTGAAAACAAACCATAAAAACTATTTCTTTGATGATGAGGGTGCCAATGAAATAAGGATGCTGTTGTCTGAGCTAGTTTCAGTTGAAATTCGTCCTTTTGAGGGTGATTTGGGATGCAGCACACCACCCTTTAATTCATGTTGAATTTGTGAGGGGTGAAAATGAAGACGTTGCAATTGATAGACGTGAGATGGAGAAAGTTTGCACGCAAAGGAAATGATGGGAATGTTTGCACATTTCGTTTATCACGATGAGCACTGAAAGTTTATGCATCGTTTATGAATCGTCAGGGGTTATTACTTGTAAGTTTGAAAATGTACTGAATTCCGTACTAAATCTCTGCAGTAAAATTCCGCAACTTTATCTCAGTATAAGGAATATAAACTAATCAAGACCAGCCAGCTTCTTGTCGACGGACGAAGGGTTAAATTGATAAATAATTAAAAAACAGATCGGGGATGAAGATCAGGCAGGAGTTTATGACTTCGATGCTTAGCTTACATTGTTCAGCTTTAATTTTAACCATAAAACACAAAGGAAGGAAGCCCAAAAGCATCGTTATAGGTATGAAGGATTAGCATAGGATTAGCATATGTCTTCAACAAATCTCAAAGCAATCTCGGGACACAAATATCCTCGGCAAGAAATTTACTGCAAATATTTTCGTAAATCTAATCTCATCTTATTTCAAAAAATGAGTACTCGGAATTCAAAGAGATAAATGCCGGTGTCCCGCAAGGAAGCGTTCTCGGCCCAATATTATTTTTGCTCTATACAAGAGACATACCCCACGATGAGGGAACAATTTTAGCTACGTTCGCAGACGACACTGCTATTCTCGCTATTGATAAGACAATTGAATTATCAACAGGGAAACTCCAGCGCGCTTTAGACAAAATATGCGACTGGACGAAAAGCTGGCGAGTCGTCCTTAACGAGACTAAGTCAACGCATGTTAACTTTACTTATAAAAAGATAAACAACAAACCTTTATTCATTAACTCGGTACAAATCCCGTACTCAAATGAAGCGAAATATCTAGGAATGACTCTAGACGCAAAACTAAAATGGAAGCCGCACGTTAAAAAGAAACGCGACGAGCTCGAAATCAAGTTAAGAGAAATGAATTGGCTTATCGGAAGATTTTCGAAACTAAGCATATATAACAAACTGCTTTTGTATAAGCAAGTGCTAAAACCATCTTGGACGTACGGTATACAACTCTGGGGTTGTACTAAACCAAGCAATATATCTATATTAGAAACTTTTCAAAATAAGACACTCAGAGCAATCGTCAATGCTCCATGGTATATAAGAAATAGCGATCTACACCGAGATCTAGGAATCGCAACCGTGTCTGACGAGGTAACAAACTTTGCTCGCAAACTTAGTACTCGTCTTCGCGGACACTGCAACAATGAAATTATCCGAACTTTGGATCAGACAAATCTTACGCGCCGACTACAACGAATGAGACCGTTAGATCTAGCAGCATAAGATGAAACCGCATAAATTGACGGTATTGTAGGTGCCTTCGTTGGAAGGCAGCCTGCCACACGCGATTATTACAGAAGCTTGAACTACTTGTTAAGGAAACTTAGTCGTAGTCTGACGGAAAATGGGAGGTTTTTTAGTGAGTAAGAATCTCACACTACTATGAGCACGCGCGGCCGGTCCTCGTAGTGCCTATGAAGGTTTTTCCTACCCACGGAAAAAAAAAAAAAAAAAAAAAAAAAAAAAAAAAAAAAAAAAAAAAAAAAAAATCTTATTTCACAGCATCACCTCGTTTGTAAAAATAAAAATCTAGAAAGACAAAATCTCCCAGAAAAAACCCTTAAAGCCAAAAACTCTATTTGAGATTCTAGTACATTTTTATCAGCAAATATAAAGAGCAGGAACAACATTCCCTTCACTCATATTGAAATAAGCAATAAGGCTTCTCCACTACACACATTCAACGTCATTCGATTGGGTTCTCAAAAGAAAGTGACGATGACGTTTTCCAAGACCGCAAAAAGAACTTCGTTGTAAAAATCCCAATTGGAATGTTTTTCGTGGCAGATCTGTTACGCGTGGACCAGTTTCCTTTTCGAGTCTCAAACTGTTATAAAGGTGTGCGAAGAGTATTAAAAGAAGCATAAAAAAGGTTTGTGACAAGGGTAAATGGGATTTTCACAATGTCCCCATTGGCAATAAAACGAGGATAGGGGGGAAATGATTAAAAATAAATCTGAAAATGTTTCCACCCACGGAGCATATATCAGATTAATTTGGCAAGAGCAAAAAGAAGAAATCTTTTTCTATCATTTATGGCTCTCAAAAAATTGTGATCATGTCATTTCCCAGAAGTGAAAAAAGATTTCCGTTGTAAAAAAAAATGCCAATAGAAAAACTACCTTGTGACAAAACGAAAAACTGTACTTGTGACAAATCTGTCATACACTGACAGTTGCCGTTCCCTTTTTCGAGTCTCAAACTGTAAATGTACTTCAAAATGGTTAAAAGTGACATTACAGAGGTGTGTGCTAAAGGTGAATGAAATTTATGAGGAGATATATTTTTAATTACTTGCCGAATGGATTTAAATTTATTTGCTTCATCGCGTGATTTGTAGGGGATTAAATGATGATTTATATTAATGTAAACTAGTGCCCGGTGGCGACAATGTATTTAAAGAAGATCTATTTTTCATTACTCGCAATTGGGATTTACCTAAATCTGTACGCTAAATCTCGCGATTCGTTGTAGATTAGTTGAAGATTTATGTTCATAGCGGATTAGTGTCCGGTGGAGACACAATGATATTACTGCTTGAAGCAAACATGGTATAAAGTAGCTGTAATTGCGTATTATTTTCAATACCGACTCGTTCAACTGGTGAGGCATACAGTGAAAAATTGTTCTTTTTCGTACTCCTGAACAGAATCGTGCGCACGTAAATGTTCTTTTGAACTCGGAATTCATTCGGTGTCGATACAGAACTCGAAATTTCGCCACCGACGTATTTGACGGTGGAGGCTTGTTGTAATTTTGACTGTGTATGTGAAGCGACGCTTCGAATCTATTTTCATTCGTGTTTTTTGTTTTACAATGCGACTGAAATTGTATGAAATCGATTAAAACTTTGAAAAAACCTTAAACTGAAAGCTGCCCAAATAAGTTTTAAGTAAAGAGTACAAACAACCGGCGCCAACAAATTCACGCTACGAAATGAAAAAGAATTCAACAAAATGAAGTCAAAGCATTTTGACACTAACGTGATGACGGCACCAGTGCAGTATTTGTCGTTCTGTACATAATGACCTGTACCGGGTGTACACCACGCTGAAATTGTCGCGAGCACCGAGCATTATTTGACAACTCGGTGTGGCAGTTCGGTGTTCAAAAGAATACGCCATAAGACTGTTAAAAAAAGATCTGCAATATTCCTTGCGCCACTTGAGAAAATCATAAGTAACCCCAAAAAAAAACAATTCACAACACCCTACAAAAAACTGCTTGAGAAAATAAAGTATTTTTAAAAAAATTTCCACCAAATTTGCTATTTCTAAACAAATTAAATCCAAAAAAAAAGGAATTGATCCTCCAAAATAAGCTTCCTTAAGCACTAAAACAAAATACAACAAAAGCCTTGATCTCCTGACCCACAATAATAAATGTTACTGCAAAGTTTTCTGCACACAACAAAATGCTTATGAAGAAAATAGCAGAATCAATTAATGTTTTTCCACAAACAAATATTTTTTTGCTAAACTTTCCATGGCCCCTAAACTTTGATGCTTGAAGGAAACACATTGTTGGTTTCAAGCAAAGCACAGCAGAACCATGAAGGTTTTTTTCGCACAAACATTTATTTTTTCGCTAAGCCTTAAACTATCGTTTTACTTTGTTGCCTCACTTAACAAGCGTTCCAGTGTTACCCAATTTTTTTTCTCAAAACGTTTTACTCTCGGTGCTGAGAGCGTTCCTTCCAGTTTCATGTTTTCTGTGATTACTTGACCACTTACCCGGAGGTTCAGTCGAAATTATCCAACGAAATAGTTTTTGTTTGAAAGATACGTAAATAAACTTAACTGCTTCTTCCTAAAGAAAGACTAGAGCATTTGGGTATACGTTCTAGTTGGAGACTTCCAATTCTTTGCCGAATCCGATCTGCACTCTCTGAGATTACTGAGCACTACACCATGCCACAAATGCCGAAATAAAATCTTCGATTGTTCCACTTTTAAATGTCGAAATTTCAGACAAAATCTTTTTGTAAGAAATTTATACCATACTTATTGGTCGCTCAGTCTACCAGAGGTTCAACTTTATCAGGATGGCGCAGTTTGGCGCAGTCAAAACCTATCAAACGTAACATGAGAAATTCACTTTACCAACCCTTTTGTACGAAAAAAAAACTCCAGTAACATGTATCCATCACAATTCTTACTTGTCACATTTCAAGACATCTTCCCTTTGCCAACGTTGCACCGATTGTAAGGTCTGGTAGTATGGTATGGTCTCTTCATGTCATGCCGTCAAACAAAAATGATTACATTTCAGCATTTCTCTTCACTCCTTGTGATTCGTCCGAGCAAAAACCAAGGACAATATGGAATCTAAGTCTGACACAATAATCCCTCAAATATTCGATTAGTATGACTTGAATTGAATGTCGATTTCATTCAAATGCTCGTCGCGCTGCCAGGACTGATTTCAAATGGAGCGCAAACGCCTCGCTCCATGCAACGCCGCACATGTTGACATTCGATGTTTTGTGATACGAGATAACCATCGCCGAGCTCCTTTTCTGCAGACCAAGCAATCTAAAATCAATCATAATAGTGTGGCAGACATGATGTATATGTGTGTACGGGAGGCACCCACTCGAGCACCTCCTGGATGCTGGGACACCTGAAGTAAAACGCTTGTCCCAGCCAGAAGCCGAGTTTTCTTTTTGTGCGATAGTTTTTCTGCAACAGCTAAACGACTTCCGTCTTTGGCTGAATAGAGTGATAGGCGGTGCAACGACGACGACGACTACGTTACGGACGGAGTGCTGGGTGCATGGTAATACAACTTGAAATTAATTGGATTTGACAGGCACCAAGATTAATTGTCCAATGTTGTATGCGGCCACCAAGTGGCAGATACGTGCATATTTGTACACTAGTGCGCCTGGAATGGGCTGGATTAGTCGGGCCCTTGTTTGTTTAAATTATTAGGTACATCGATGAAGTGCAGCGAAACCCGGTGCAAGGTACACATCAAGTGGCGCCAACTAGGTGTGTGAAGGCAGTCCATGAGACAAGACATATTTCCTCGGACATTGAGGTGATATTTCTGTGTGTCTGGCTCTGCCAAACCATGTAGCTTTAAAAATATGGGGTAAGGTATGTTTCTCGATTACACGCTCCATCGAATTTCGTCTGTTCGGAAGGCAGCCATTAATCATCAAGGACTACGACCGTAAGCCAACTATAAATCACCAACAGTACCGAAAACCACACGAAGCTATGCTTGCTTTATTCAATTAGTCATTCTGTCAACGTACGACCAGCTTTCAAACCAATCAGGGGCTGTTTCTGGATTGGATTCAGTTGCAACCTGTCCAAGCACAACAATCTTGCGTCCAGCATTAATGTATGTCGACGTGCCCTGGAATTTTTAATAATCAAACTGCCCCCCACAATAGATGCACCACTGTGAGTCGCACAACACTGAAGCTGCAGCGGCTACTGTCAAGACGAACTCTCTGATTAAATGTGCACTTGGCTGCTCTTTT
This sequence comes from Neoascia interrupta, assembly GCA_947623515.1. Lineage (NCBI taxonomy): Eukaryota > Metazoa > Arthropoda > Insecta > Diptera > Syrphidae > Neoascia > Neoascia interrupta. The sequence goes on along the minus strand of OX392463.1, from coordinate 214,624,858 downwards.
GAAGATTCAATCAAAGACAGACCCATGGTCAAGAGATTTGTTTGTTTGTGAATTCTGTGTGGAATCCAGGTCGCAGCTTCATTGCCCCCAATTGGATTGTGTATTGTAGTTTACTCTTGGTTTCGAACCCTTCCACCGCACCAGATTTCTCCACAAGCAGGAACCAATAGTTCCAAACTCTTCCGGGTTCGTTGAATTTGTTCCCCAGCAGCATAATTGGGGATTTATTAGTAGATTCGTGATAATATCCCATCCACAGGGAGAGTAGACACGCGCGTGCTGGTAAAAAGAATGAGTTCAACCCCCTGAGGAGAGCACGGCTGCACAAAGCATCGTTTTGTTCCAAGTCCACTTACGAGGGTGCAAACGTATATAGGTGGCGCGTGGGTGGTTTCCTGTTTGAGATAATAGCTTCTGGGGGATTACCCAGCTTGGAATGCATTTTGAAAATGGATTGTTGATAATGTACTTAGGCTTAAGGATGCCGCTTTTGGGGGTTTTCAGGGTGGCAAATGCCTAAGTAATAGGCGTAATAAAATTCGTTGCCCTGTGACAAATCGAAGGATTCGACAACCAGTAGGTAGTCCGGAGTGCGGTTGCAACGAGCAATTTAAATTCAACGAGGGGGAATTTTTGCGTTGCAGACACCCTTTTTAGAAAGAGTCATCTGTTCGAAATTGGATTGGAGTCGCGAAGGGAAGTTGTGGGTGTAAGTTGTGGCACCTTGCCGACGCTCTTCAAGTGCTTGCAGGGTGACTCGTTGTGAAGAATACAATTATTATTAACTCCGATTCGCTACGCAGCAACATTGTATTGTCGGTAAATCGACCATACGAACCATTACCGCTGCTCCACCCCGACTTTGATTGATGGATATTGGAAATTGCCGCCCATGGAAGATTGTATACGAAGCACGAGGCAGCCTTAATAACACAGTGGCAGCAGTTAAGGCCAATCATACATTGCACCTCCTCCGATAGGGTATATCGGTGTCCAATTGCCGTGTTTAACGCCAAACTAACAGTGCTTATTTCGCATTCGAATGTGTGATTTAATGGCTGCCCGATCAACTACTGCGCTGCGCCACCGCTTGACTTTAGCCGGCTGTGCCAAGTGCATGCGAAATTAGTGTAAATGAACCGAACTGTGTTGCAGATGAACTGTCTGGGTGTTGCAACAATTGCTGAAAACCGCTGCATCGGCAGGGTCCGTGTCGCCTGTGCGGTCGGCCAATAAATCATGCAGAATGCAAATGGTGCACAACTATACGACACGATGCAGTATGCAGCCGCTGCTGCCATGCTACTATTGTCGTTGTGTTGTCGTAACCACTATGGACACTTTGCCTCCTCGGTGAAGGAGACACAGATGCAGCTTATGTTGTTGTTAGTATGCCTCACAACAATTGGAATTTTTGCTAAAAAATTTCGAGACATTTTTCCATGTATCTGCGGGCTTGGAAACAGGGAAAATTATTACCTAAGTAAATGGATTTAATATTTTCTGGTCGGTAATGGCTGGTAATGCCTAATGTGTGTAACCAACTGAAGGAGACTAATTGGTTGACTGCCATTAAGGATTCTGGTGGTTTCTGCTCGTAGAGATTTCGTGGAATGCAACATGATTATGGGATACGGTTAACGTGGTGCTAATTGCAAACCGAATAGGTTTCTCGTGACTGTGGGAGGCGGGTGTTGGATTATGATTCGGTGCAAATTAGAGCAGAGTGAGATACAAATATGGGAATTCATTTAGTTAATGTCCTGATGGTGACAGATATTGTTGGGTGCTGTGAATTATTGGTGCTGTGGGTGGCGAGAGAAATCTGAAATTATAGTGCTGTTATATGACTTTTATTAGATAAGGGTCTTGGGCCATTAATTTGCTGTTGGTAAATTGCATAACATCGATGCTCAAACATATTGCTAGGGTTTTGTTGGGAGTCTACTTCCGCTTTAACAACTGCCAGCGGATCTCACTCCTTAAAAATTCATAGCGAAGAAAGCTCAAAAAGTATAAGAGTTTATTAAGTTGAGAAGTAATAGAGTTTAGTAATAGAGAGGACACCCACTAATGGCGTATTCTTTTGAACACCGAGCTGTCAACTGCCACACCGAGCTGTCAAATAATACTCGGTGCTCGCGACAATTCCAGCGTGGTGTACACTTGGTTTCATTGCATGTGTACAGAACGACAAATACTGCACCGGTGCAATCATCACGTTAAGTGTCAAATTGCTTTGACTTCATTTTGCAATTTTTTTCATTTCGTAGAGTGATTTTGTTGGCGTTGGTTTTTTGTATTTTTTTACTAAAATTAATTTTGATGGCTTTAAATTTGAGTTTTTATCGATTTCGAAGAATTTTAGTCGTGTTGTAAATAATCCCAAATGAAAATTGAGTCGAAACGTCACTTCACATACACAATCAAAGCTACACTCAGCTTCCGCCGCCAAATAACACGGTTGCGAAACTTCGGAGTTCAAAAGAACATTTACATGAGCACGATTCCATTCAGGTGTACGTCAAAAGAACAATTTTTTCTGTATTCCACACTAGTTTCACAATTCGGTGTTAAAAAGAATACCTTCGGTCTGTAGACATTGATACCAGCTTTTAGTAGATGATGATGTGTCGCTTGAAATGTAACCCTTAGCTTGAACCATTTTCAACAAACACTTTATAGTCTACAATTTCTAAAGTGATATTTTAAAAGACTTTCTTATCTGAAAGGCTTTCATAAAGAGGAAAAAAAGACAATCGCAATAGTTTTCACATGATTGCAATATACTTTATTCTCAGAGAGGCTCCGCACGGTGGTTTTTCAACAACCGAAGGCATGTGCTTCTGAAAGCGTAAGCGTTTCACTGCCTTTTTGAATTTTTTTTTTTTCAATTTTGGCAATTTTTCAAACCACAATTCTTTTAAGCTCATTGTATATGCTTTGACAGCTGGCCGTGGCTGTCACTACAAAAAAAGAACAAACTAATTTGTCAGCTTGGGACAGTTGTGTTGGCAACTATAGGTCCTCATGCACTACAAATTTTGACCCCTGGCATTATGGCTACTCCAATCGTGAATTTAAATCTTTTTTTTTTCAAACGTTGAAAATTTTTATTGCTATCAAAATTGACAGCACTTGCATGGCGAATTATTGGTTGTTTGCTATTGCAAAAACTATGCGATTTTTGCTTTCAAATATTCGCTGGAAGCAAAAAGTTATTTCCTTGTTCCTCGCAAACACCAAAGTGCTTATAGTTATCGTTTCAGTTTATTTATGTTATGCATCAGACCATTTTATTTGCAAACGTTTTTGTAATTGCAGCAAAAATTTTATGTTAGCTGTTCAAATATTTTTTTGTTTTTTTATTTGAACATTTACTTTCTTGCAGGGCAAATGCACCTTGGTGTTGAGTAGTTTTGTTCAAAACAATTGAGAACGTCACGACTATCACGTCGTAGCCTTAAGAATTTAATACAATTTTAATACAATTTTGCAAAGAATGTCACTTTTGCCTCATCTTTGGATGCAAATAGCAGCTAAACAGAAAGTCAGAGCAGAGACCTTAAGTTCTGACGTCAGCGTACACTTCTTAATATAGTTCCCCCTCTTACGGATTTTTCAGAGCACTTTTAAAAATAAATATGGGCTTGAATATGACATTTTATGAATTGATGACGAACGAAAACAAAATCTACTTGGCAGGCGTTTAGAAAGTGTGAGTTGCTTATCCGTTTTTATTAACTTTTCGCCAAAAAGTCAGTTTTAATACAATATTTTAACCATATTACCATACTTAAGGGCGGGTAATATGGTACCATCAGATGGTACTTATGGTACTTATGGTAGTTATGGTACTTATCAGATGATTTGGCGCATTGTGTATGTTGAATGTTGGTGTTGAGTATAGTGTTGAGAATGCATTGTTTTCGTAAGAAAATGATGAAATAACGGCTGATTTTTTAAGAGGTTGAGAGCTTTTTTTAAAAAAAAAAACACAAAAATTCGAAAAAATTAATGAAATATTTATTTGAATCGATAGTTTGAGCCTTGCAATTTAATGTTTAAAGATAATTTCATGCAAATGTTGACCGCGGCTGCGTCTCAGGTAGCCCATCCGCTGATTCCAATTTTGGCATACTCTTTCACACATATCGGCCGGTATCTCACGAATGAATGCATGGATGTTGGCATCCAATCGACATTTCGCGGTCTTCTGTCACACTAGCTGATACGGCCGCAATATTTTCTTCACTACGCACAGTACGTAAACGTGTTGGTGGTTTAATGTCCAACAAAGTAAATTTGGTGCGAAATTTGGTCACAATCTTCCGAATAGACTGCTCAGAAGGTCGAGAATGCCGACCATAAAATGGAAGCAGCGCGCGATGAACATTTCGAACCGAGCACGAATTTTGATAGTAAAATTCAATAATTTGCAAGCGTTGTTCATTTGTAAGACGATCCATGGTTAAATTGCAAACCAAACTGAAGTTGTTTGACAGTGACACAAGGTACTAAACACACGTCAGCTGTCAAAACCAGTGTTGCCAAAACCAAACCAGCTAAAAAATCACCCTTTATAAACCATTTTGATGCTTAGGTTTTAAGCGTTTGTCTTTAGCTTTTTCTTTCCCTTAACTTCTACTTTTGCTGTTTTTTGGTTTTCTTGCGAAGACCTAAGTTGCGTTGAAAAGTTTTTTTATACTGTAGGCTAAATATATTTTAACACTTTTCGAGGAGGGTACTTTTGATTCCATAGCACTTTTCTACATAGTCAATGCTATAAACCTATTTTTATTTTTAAATAGTGCTTAAGTACATTTTATGGCAATATTTGCTGTTTGGGTCGAAGAAACTCATACACGACAATCAAATAATCATTATTGCAAAGTTAATTTTCCAATGCATCTATATTAGCAATAAAACCGTCAATGAAAACATCTCTATCAATTATTGGTTGCTTTTTCTAATACAAAAATAGCTGTGAAAACAATTGGTGACCCTAACCAAATCACCCTCGCAAATATGCGCGGTTTTCCCCTATATATATGTGGCAGGTGCGTCGATAAAACACTCGATTTCATTCCGCTCCTCCCGGTTAATAGAGTAAGGAAAGAGTAAGGAAAGTAGTGAAACACAAGTAATTTTTCGTATTGTGGCACCGAAGTTTTCGTTTCGTCGCGTTCGCATGGTCGTTTTAGAGCGATCTGTCTTCCGTCTCTCTAAGGCGCGATACAGCACTGACTTAAGGTCTTGACCACTTTAGCATATCCTACATAAATATAGCTCAACTGACGACCGACGATACAAAATTTGTGCACCTTTTTGTGGAACAAATTATATTTTACTCAGGACTATCTGGTTTTGACCCTCATAATCCCAGGCAAAGATCGAAGAGAATATTTCTGTTTGGGTATCTAAACACATGTTGCTGGAACAGATACGTAAAGTGAGCCGATTCTCCCGATGCGCCATATCACCCGACTTTATCCTATTCATGTCGAATTTTTTTTCTAACCAGTTATTTTTTGGAGAAAACGTAAATGCACTATATTTACTCGGGGCACTGTTTCAGTGTTATAGGTTCGCCTTCCCTGAGAAAAGACGTTGAAAAAAATGTACGGGAAATGTGAAAGTAGTAATAAAATTGTGAAAAAGCTTATAGGAAACTCACATACATCAAATGTGTTGACACTTATTCGAATTTCTGGCTTTTAAGAAAACAATGTGCCGTTTTAACCCCCGATTAGACTAATGCACCAGGTAGAACACGTGAAATTTCAGTCAAGTCAGTCTTAGGGCAAATTTTTCAGTGCGAGATCATCCGAGTTTCCGAGTTAAGCTGAGATTAACCCCATAAATGAGTTTTTCAGTTAATCTAGATCCGGGGTTAATACCGGATAAACTCTGGTGAACAGTATGAACTTCTTTGAATGTTTTTTCTGTGTAGAATGACAGTTAAATTGTGTATTTTTATGAAAAATGACATCTGAGAACAACTCGAACTTCTTTTTCTGTGTTTTTCTAGCTGGGAGAGTCAATAATTTCGAGAGTCGAAGATTTTGACAACTTTGCTGACGGAATTAACTCTGCACTGGAAAACTGCTCGCTGGGTTAACTCCAGATTGGCTTTGTTACGGGATCAACAGATCTTGGCTTAAGCTGAGCTTAACTCAGTACTGAAAAACCAGGCCTTAGAGGACCGAATGATGATCAAAATTGTATCAATTTTACGTTCCCGTAACTTAACCTACTATTTCAAAAGAAAAGAGCATCGGCACTTCTTTTTCCAAAGGGATTACGGACAAAGCCCATTTTAACATGCTCTGACACTTGAAAACAGCCACTTTGACGCTCGACTGCATTTTCATCAATAAGTTCACAAGTCATGTGCTGATTTGAAGCCTGTAGCTCTACACATCTTAGGTCTGTTCGAAATATTGCTATCCCGCTGCAGGCCGCCTCTTATCATGCTGAATGATGTAGCAGAACGTTGGTAGCATCATGAATCAATGTGATCTATGTTTCACGAGAAATAATACCATCCTCTTACCGCAACCAGGTTGAACACAACCTGACCAAGTAAACAAAACCCATTCAATGAAAGTGAAACCTCTGGCGGACTGACTCTGGGCAGCGGCTAAAACAAGGAAAACGTACTCTGCGACCGATAGGCACGTATAAGCGTAAAGGTGAACATGCATGCATGTTGCATGCCACGGCATGCGCGCTCCATAGGAATCCATATTAGCTAGACATCTAGCTCCGGCTAATAGCTACATAGGTACACAAAGAGTGCAGCGCAGCAGCAGCAGAAGTATGCATCGGCGGAAAATTAATTTCCACTTATGGGCATTATTACACTAAGTCATGCCGCTGCAGTAGCAACGGCATCAGGATGCTGGAGACAATACTGATGAGGATTTTTCTTTTATTTTTTGGCATCTGCAGCATTTTTCAGCGCAAAACATTTGTTGTTGCGGAAAATTTTCATATATGCAGCATATGACTACGTGGCTGGCTTCCTGAATAGGCCTGGACAAAAGCACTCCAAAGACGAACCTCATACTTATCAACTGCCAGATCTCTAAAGGCGACACGGCTCCTCCTACCCCCAATACACACACACAGACACACGACGTTTGGTGCATAAATTTATTAATCCCATGGAGAAACTTCCCCCAGTAAACAATTTCCATTTTTCGTCTCGTCCATAATTCGCCGTAGCTATGACGTTCGGCTACACAATAATTTCATTTGGTAAACCCATTGATTAAAGGAACTTTGCGCACGCTGGGAACGTGCTTCCACGATGTGGCTTAAAGAGTTAAAGACTCGTGATAAACGCTCTTTACGTACTATTTTACATGCCAAGTATAAGCACACTTTTACCAGGCAGCATCCCGACACACAACGACATTCTGCAGTGGCTGCACAGCTACTTTTGAGCTTCGGAACAAGTTGAAGGCTTCAATTTGCTAAATAAATTGCCGATTATTGTATTGTGAACCTGCTATTATGAAACGCTGACTGGCACCTCTTGTATGTAGCTGCCTTCAAGCTGCGAAGACCATCGCTTGACGTGCTTGGCTATGAGATGCCACTTTAGTCATAATTTGATTCGTCAAATTATAGGAATCTAGAAAAAGATTTGATGTTGGAACAGGGAGCATGGAAGCGTGTAAACGTATTTGTGTCAAAGGCTTCGAGGTCTGGTTATGGACTTGCATATTGATAGTTTTTGATAGTTTTTTTTGGAAGATAGATATAGAACTTCTAGAAGCTGATATCTCATATGTTTGCACTTCTTGAGGTTCCGAAGGCAGGAAGACCAAAAATGTTGTCCACACGGAACTAGTTGACAAATGTTAACGTATTGACATTGATCAATATTGCAGCGATAAGCTCTTTAGTTTTGACCCTAAAAGGAGTCTTATTTTCACGTCTGGGCACATGCACTGAAGAGCACGGTTCGCTTAAAGAACAATTGCAAAGCCGTGCAGGTGGCTTCAACATATCGATATCGTTGTCATTAGAGTATCCACGCCATTAATGGACAGAGAATCAAAATGATCAGTTTTAAATTGTTTTCAAAATCTACAAGACTTTAAATAGCTCGCTTGAGTCGGCCTTGAATTAAGATTTGATAAGACCTTTTTCAAATTTGAGCTTGTCCTAGCTTGTAGGAAAGCCCACATTCGAACCTAAGTAATAAAGTTCAATGAAGCTGCTAGTGAATTGTCAGAATAAGGAGTGATTTTTGGGGTGATTCAAGGTCTAGAGTGATTCTAGGTCTAAGCTGGTGTAGTGCAGTCATACATTCAGTGGATTCTCAGAAGCATATCGATGGATCAGAGACCAACCAGCAGATTCAAGAACAATGTAAGAGTAGAAACAATTGAGAATAACTTAATTATTTGTCAACTTATTTGTCAACCAGAACTTAACTTAATCGCTACAAAAAAGTAAAGTCGGGTGATATGGCGCATAGGGTGAAGTGGAAAATATGGCGCCATCAATCGAGTCTACTCGTGTAATGCTCGAAAGGGGGAAACGGCGCACTTTTGTGAGGCTGATATTGATGACCAGCGATTGCATGAATTCTACACAAGTTTAACCATTAATTTTCCCATCCACTGAAACAGGGAAACCCGAAGGTAGAAAACTCTAATCCTGCAGGCGTTCTATTGCTTTCGATTGCTTGTTTTTTCGGCATGTGAACTGTGCATATCAAAATGGAAATTTGGAATCAAATATTTCCTGGCAAAAAATACTTTTAGAAAAATTTTATTTCTTCAAAATTTTATTTTATCTCTTCGAAATTTTGTGTTTCACCAAAAACTGCTTCGGAAAAATTGTGATATAAGCTTCCGTGTAGCTGGATGCATAAATAGAAAATAGTCAAGAGCTTTGACTTTCACAAGAAGGCGTGGAACAGCTTAAATTTAGGTATTTAAAGTTAAAGGCAAACGATAAACATCAAAATGTAAGCTTCAAGCTTATGCCTAATGCGCCTCTTTGAAGAATGGGGGTACTTAGACTACAATATGTACGAAGAGCAAGAAGTTTGATTATTTTCAGTCTGCCAAAAGTGATCCCAAAGCATTTGTACTGCCTACAGGCACTTGCCATAAGTCACTATAGGGTGAAAAAAAACTCAAATGCGCCAAATTACCCGATAACATATCATCCGGCCTTGTGTTTTTATACCCCATCCCATAGGATAGGAGGTATATTAAGTTTGATTCATAGTTTGTAACATAGAGAAATAATCACCGTAGACCCCCAAGACCTTAAGGGCATATGATGGAGACCGAACTGTTAGTCGAATGAGCCATGTCCGTCCGTTCGTCCGTGTGTCGGTAGTTTTTAGGCCTTAAATTTTGAGCTAGGAACTTGAAACTTAAGATCTGTTCTTTCTAGGTGCCTAAGCAGTACAAGTGTAAAAATTTTCAAAATCCGCCTACTGACACGCCCACTTTACTTAATAGCATGAAAAATCCAAGTTGTCGTAGGAAGCTAAAATTTGGTACGCATTATCCTCGTTTAAGTATATTGTGATTGGCATTTAAAAAAAAAGTGAAAACCGCCCCCTCGTAGGCGTGGTCATATATAATATGCGTTCTAATAAACGGTTTTCATTTGATATATTCGCTTTAAATCCAAAAAACTTGGACCATAAAATCTTTAGATGTGTACGTAAGCTATCGACTCAAATGAATAATTTTTTGCCACACCCACTTTTGGGGGCGTTTTTAAGTATAAACCAAATTTTTCATGTGAAAATGCAATCAAGACGTGTGTACCGCTTGTGATAAAAAATGAAAACAAAAAAAATGTAATTGAAAAGGGGTGGATGCCACGCCCCTTTTTAAGGGAGAACATTTTTTAACTGAGAAATTCTAATAACAGTTGAAGTTAATAAAAAACTGAAATTTAACAATCAAGATTTATGACACTATTCAGAGCTTGAAAGTGGTCAATTGGGATGGGGTATCCAACGATTCGCCTAAGCGGATTGTAACCCTCCCACTCGTCTTGTTTAGTTTTCCTCCTTGTGTTTTTTTTTTTAAGTCTTGGTATTTTAACCCTTGAAAAAAGGGTTCTGCGTTCCTTTTTATTCATAGTAAGTAGGTTCCTACGTTAACGTAAATTTATTCGTTTTATTTCGTTTAAAAATGTTTTTTATATTCCGAAAACCCTAAAAAACGAACAAAAGGGTTGACCATATCCGTCCATTTTATACAAGTTTTTTCTAGGTATAAGTTTTGTAAAGAAGCTTGGTAGAAGCTTTGTAAAGAAGTTGTTCTTAAAAAAAAGTTTTGCATCTACCGAGTCTCAGCAGATAGGAAAGCCCGAAGCTCGAACCACCAACTTGGACATTGTAGGTAAGCCCATAAGCACTGTATAAGCTGGACGGGCGACAAACGAATGACGAATGCAATTAGCGATTAAGGCTAAACTAACATCAGCTAATCCTGTAACAATACGGGATTTGGAGATAACCCAGCGAGCAGTTTTTCAGTGCTCGTCGAATCTTAAAATTATTGACTCTCCCAACTCTTACTTCACATAGAAAAGTGAGTACCTAACCTATCCCAATTCACACTTCACGAGGACCTGCTTCAACATTGAAATTCCTTATACCATATTTCCACCGGGCACTTATCTGCGATTAATATTAATCTTAATTGAATCCCCTACCAATTACACGATTAACCATACAAAATTAAATCCTCTCGGCAAGCGATTTAAAATAAGTCTCCTCATAAATCTCATTCACCCTTTTCACGAACAATTTTCAACCCTTTTCGAACCCTTTTTAATAGTTTGAGAACCTTAAAAAGATACTGAAACTGTCCACATATGACATTTCTGTCAGAATTACGATTTCTATTGAGATGTTTACAACGGAAATCTTTTCCCGCTTCTGGAAAATTACATCGCCACTCTCTTTTGGGAGCCAAAATGACAGAAAAAGAGTGCTCATGTCAAATCAATCCTATATTTGTCCGGTGGAACCACTTTGGGATCTATTGGTAATGGTCTCCCGCTAATACTTGTATTATTTATGTTTTTGTTAAAAATTGTTGCTAATGCAATAACTAAGAAGTATGTGTATCTAGGCTTAGGATTGTGTTATTATGATTTCTTTATTCTCTGAGCTAACTCGCTTCCTTCTGGCCAGAAACAGCCTCAACAGACTCGGTGGAACTAGTTAACAATACAAAACCTATGTTGCAACCTAGGCCTATTGAAAAAAACTGCTTCCACCATCGCGTAGCCTATATCAAGACTTGTTATGACAAAAAAACTCCCTGCCAACTGCATAGTTCACCGCTGACAATGTGTTCCATTGTTTGGGTCTGCCACATTTGCATGGCCTTTCATAAACACGATGACTGTCCTTAGAGTAACAAAAAAAAAGACACTCGACCAGAGCCCCCACTTAAATGAAAAAACTTCCCAGAACCGAACCATATTGCATTCTGTCAATATTCCCCGCGGCCACAAAGGAAGGGGTGATCCCTGTGCCGGTACCAATGCGGAGAACAAGACCAGGCAATCACTCATCCCTTTATAAGTGCGCCTTGAGCGGCTGACGCCGGCGCCACTGTAATTCCACCATCGTTTATCATTTTTTTGCATGCACCCTGCTCCAAGTTCCCATAGCCACGGTGTGAGTTATGGACATTTGCTTCCATGTAACAAAAACCCCAACCCAGAAAGCAACACTGCAGCCAGCTGAAGAACATTGCGCAGTTATACGCAATTTGCACACTTTAGCATACGGTGATGGGGGGGGGGCTGTGCTGTGCTGCCCACAACGACCGACGACGACTGACGACGACGACTGACGACGACGTCGTGATCGTACATAACATCACACTGTCAGGCGGCAGCAGGCGCTAGTCAAGCACCCATTAACATTCCTCTGTGCGGTCTAGGAGGAGCCCGGGATAAGTCACAACAAATCTTTTGACTCTGCAAAAAGTGATTTAAAATGGAATTCCTCGGAGGACCCTGCACTACCATCACCCCCGCCGGCTGGGTGGTGGTGTCCAATTCTGAAGTCGCTACGTCCGTCCCTATTGGCATATGCCATTCTGCTGTCAAGTTGTTCACTGTCTGCGAGCACAATGCACGGCAGTGATTATATTGAGGAAGTGTCAGAGTGGATCCATATGGACAGTGGGCATTATAATATGCCTGCCACACAGTGCGACTCATTGACAGCACGACACATGAACTGATGAGTGCAAAGAAACTGGATGAGTGATTCGTAATGGCTGCGGATGGACGTCTCTGCCTTTATGTGTGATGTTGTCGTTTTGTTTGATCACATAACCGAGATGCGCACCATCCGCCTTACAGTCTTGTGTCGGCATGCGACCAAAAACCCGATGACGGATGCGGTATGTGGCGATATGCTAATTAGGTGTATCGAATTGTTGTGCGATGGATATGTAATCATCGTTTTTCTCACTGTAGCCTGCGGCAGCCGGCGGTATTTCACAGTTCAGAGATGATTGCCCATCGGTTCAAGTCAATCCAAGACGAAGGCGGACGCATAAAGCCTGTGAACGTCAGCCGAACACTTCCTGCTAGAAATACTTGTCAAAAGATCTTCCTGGTCGTATATGCACTGTTTTTTCTGTTACACGGATGGCCTTAAATTCCATCAAAAACACCCGGAAATCACCTGAATGCTTTATGAAGTTTCCCTAGCATTAAATTTCCTTAAATCCAGCCGAAAAAAAATCTATGAAAACTCTCCGCCGACTCTTCACTGGAATATGCAAGGCATAACCATTTCAATCGTGAGCCAAATTTCAGTCCTGCGCAGATTATAGTTGGAAAATAAACTTAGACGACAGCATATTTAACCCTGACCCCTTTGTAAGCCTTTCAGTGAATTTGAATACACCTTTGGCTCTCTACCGCCACCCACAGCCCCAGCCTCATTAAGGCTATCCTGATGCACCTCATAGAGAAGGAAAAATCAAACACTTTCACTCAAAACAAACATCAGTGACTACGAAAATGAAACTTCTAACCCCTAACCTACAAGACCCTCGTCTAGTTGGAGCAAAAAAAAAACAACGCATACAAGTCATAATGGATGCTACCAACGAGCAGCGCGGCTTAGAGGTCAAGTCTTGTGAAACATCTCGTCCGGAGAGGGCAAACCAATTGGTTTGCGGTTTTGCAGAGATAGTCTGTTGCCAAAGCGCTTCCTTCCCCCTGGTGTATACAACTTAATTTGTGCGGTGCGGGAATATTTGTTGCACTGCATGTTAGACGTCAGATTGCTGCTAGTTGCAAGAATATTGTTGCAATTATGTTGGCATGGCAATGACACCTTTCGAGCTGCTTGCTGCTGCTGGGTGCGTGTCTTAATTTCTGGGTGGAAGTCGGTGGTGGTAAGTAGATGCGAAGTGTGCGTATTTCTTGTGGTTTTCTTGTGCCTATACACAAGCTGGGTGAGGATTAGAGATGATTTTGTAATCGCTGTTTTGTGGTAACTGGATACGATCTTAGCATTGTAATTTATTTATCGTCTTATGCTCGTGAAGGAACCTCGAAACAAGGGGTTGTGAAATGTTGCGGAAATTTTACATGCTAAGTTGACTTAGTTGCTCCTAGACTGTTTCTAGGCACAATTTGTTATAGAAGCCAGGCGTAGTAATATATTATTGAACATAAAACGAAGCATCTTCTGCCTCATAGAAAGGTATTTTTATTCCCTACCCAGGGTATATTAATTTTAACGCATAGTTTGTAACACAGTGTAATAATGGCCGAAGACCCCTAAGACCTTTTAGAGATATGATCGAGACCGACAGGTGAATCGATTAAGCCATATCCGTCCGTCCGTCCGTCTGTATGTTTTAACGTTTCAGGTCTTCAAAACCAAACGAGCTGAAACTTGCTACACGGCTTGATTCTTCTGCTGCACAGATAAAGTATTATGAAGTCGGCTCAATCCGTCAACGGGCACGCCCACTACTGGCTTCAATGTAAGACAACCTTTATTTCAAAATGCCTCTTGGTCAAGTTAGATAAGTCATAGGAAATTTAACTTTAGTACTGAGCAATATTGGCCCAAAAACTTTAACAAGGCAAAAATTGGACCGCCATCATTATGGACCTTGCCCACTTTTAACTTAGATCTTTAAAAACCGGATTTCTCAGAAAGTTTACTCCAAATCGAAAAAAAAATTCTAAGACAAATATTAAAGATATTGCTATTTGCTAAGTGTGCTCCAAACAAAGTTTTGAGCTCTGCCAACTTTTAAGGGGCGTCATTTGGAAAAATCGAAAAGAGATATAATTTTTCTGTAATAATTTTCCATTTTTTCTCATGATTCTAACGAAATAACAATTAAATCATTTTACTTTTTAACCCATGCCCACTTTTGGGGGCGTGGCCTGTACAAAAATTATATGAATTCGGGCCAAAAAACAAACTCTTGCACTAAATTAACTTGCCCAGCGATGTCCCAAAGAGCCTAATATTTCTTGCGATGATGTTCTAGACTAGACACAATCATTTTAAACATTCTACTTGGTTCGTATTCAAAATTAAAAAGCACGAAGACTGCGTATTACAGCAGTTGCTTTTTATTATTACAGCACCGCTTGAGCCTTGGTTTGCTGTGAAAAGTTTTTTCTTAGGACATAACCCTTAACTACATCCGTCGTTAGGGTTTTCTTTCCAGACTCATTATAGGCCTGTACCGAATGCTAAGAGTTATCTAAGGAAACATTTTACCGAAGAGGAATCGACTGAGTAAAACGCCATCTAGTGTGCATCATTGGACTTACCTACCTGATTTTCCGGTTTAGAAATTTTCTCGAAAGTTTGTCGGAAAGAGTCTTATACATGTTACTTCTTCAAATAAGACAAAGGTCTTACTAAAAATAAATGCTGCTTCCAGGGTCTTGGGGTTATGGCCTATAGACGTCCTTTTATTACCGTGCGATGGTCAAATAAAATGCTTTGTTTTGTTTTGGGTTAAAAAACAACTCCTCACATCTTTTACCTAAAAACCAACAATGAATGCATTTTTCGAAAGAGCCTGCAATAAGGCTTGGTATAGCGGTCGAGTGGCTGCCAGGCCATGGGCACTTAAGGCTGTCCATCTGGTAGTGGCCTTCGGGTTGCGAAGCTCGACCGGTGTCTTTATTCTGGTACCATGGAGAGTGCCCGAGCCAGGTCGAATTTTGATTTGTCTGTGCCTGGTTAATTTTTGCCTAAAAGAGGTAGGACCCCCAGTGGGAGCTTCATGGTGGCTGTGGCTACCCAAAATCGTGGGAACATTTGCTGGTCTAGTAGTCCTGCCTTTGAGCTCGTGGGCTTCTAGACCAGAAGAGGTGTGGGGTAGGCCTCTCTCTAGCAGGGAGAAAGCTCAGACCTAAACGTGACGCGAAAAAACCATCCATTTTTATGCTGGATAGCACAAAGATTGATCCTGGGGTAGATGGTAACGCTCATTCTTACCATCTATGTGGAATTGCCCAAAGTGAGATGCTCACATTAAGCATTTTTATTTATTTCTGTCCAGATAGATCGTCGAAATCATCAAACAAAGTGCATAAAGGCTTCAATTCTCAAAACCATGGTTTGCAGATGCTGTATGTTCCTCCTTTTTCTCCGTTCTACAGCTTCTACCAGAACTCATTGAAAGCAGCTCAAAGTTCTTTAGTATATCTGCCCACCGACAACGGGACGCCCCAAGAGGGTCTTAGATATCTTTCCAGACTTATTCTGGCCCATTTTATTCGGAAGAGAGACATTGTACCGAGACTCTTAGCCTATTGTTAAAGTGTTTTCCAAATCTTGCTAAATTGTTGTCGAGAGCCATCGGCACCGATGGCTTACCCCTGTTATCAAAAAGATTGAGGTGCTTAGCAAGCTCCTTTTTTTTGAAATTTCGTTGTTTCATACTTCCTGCTTTGACATGCGTGATATGCTGCACGTCGACATTGATCTGGCTGAGACATTTGCACTCGCGCCTTCCAATACTGACATCAATTCTTCGTAATCGGCATTCATGCCTTGAATTTGTGAGCGCAGTGGTGAAGTGGCTAGTGTGTCGGGCTGTGCACGAAGCACCTGGTTCGAGTCCTTACGGGGGATATAAAAATTTTTACATGGCAGCATCTCCGCGAATATCTGTCGAAGCCTCCGACACTATAGGAGAGCAATGGCCGAACTAGACAGTATAGGATGAAATACTGGTCCTTTCCTAGTAATTTCTTGAAGGAAATCGCATTTAGACTCTATACTCTAACTAGCCGGACGCAGCACTTGAGCTATGTCTGTGGACTTCCTGAGCAGGAGATTGAAAGATTTAATTCCATCCTAAGCACGATTTTTATCCTTTTATTTGTAATAGGATTTTTATCCTTTTTTTATAATAGACTCCCGATCCATGGGTTGTGACTACCCTTAAGATGCGTAGCACATCGCGAGCGGAAAGAATTTCAAGACATAAAAGCTAGAAGAGAAAAGTAATTCTCCATCCAACTATCAAATGCTGATTAGCCAATACGGAACATGAAAACTCTGCACATGAACACCAAATCTGACCCCCGCAAGTGTTATGCCTTTACAGAGAAATGCAAAAATATAACTAGCAAAGGATTTCGTAAGGGCATCTGTCATGCATCTAATTGTTGTCCATTCTATTTGCGTATTGGAGTTGAAAAAAGTGTTTTATATTCGGTTGACCCTAATCTGGATAGCAGACCCTGACCATAGGGAGCCGGTCATTTGGGGACAGACGCTCCTGGATTTTTCGTTTTTTACGAGTATAGTTTTTCGAAGTTCTCAACCACTGGCAAGTTAGGCGACAAACCTATTCCCCTGTTTGTACTTAAGACTACTTTCTCTTTCGTTTAAGAAGTTTAAGACTTGGTCACAATAGATTTCTTGTTGCTATTTAATGGTTCACCTATGCACGTTTATTATAAGGATAAAACTCTCCATTAGAACATAAAATTGGCATAACTCCGGCAACTCCCTTTTTTGCCCTGCATTGACCTTTTTGCATAATTCTCTCGTATCGTGTTTCAAGTGCCAACCTCTTCTTGAACTAGAAGCTACACCTCAAGCGAAACGCCATAACATTTTATGACCTTTTGTTGGTAATCTGAGGGCTGCACTACTCCCCCAAGACCTAGAAATAAATTCCCACCGTTTAGCCACACCATGGGGAGCATTCTATTTTTGCATCACCCATAGCTATAAAGTCGGTCGTTCCACGACCAACCTTTGAAACGAACACCTACTCCGCTCTGCTTACATAGTCGGTCAACAAACCATGACACAGACACTTGGATCCACCCAGCGCATTTTCCCAGTGGGACAATGCATATCGACTCTGTTCTTGCACCACCACCTCGGGTCATTTTTTAAGTCTTCTCGCCCAACCGGACATCCATGCGAGAACATTTTCGCATAAGCCCCACTCCAGCACACACGTCCATCAACTGATTTCCATTGAATCGACTGCACGACTTAGACCTAGATCCCATCGCGAGTTGTGTCCATTTTGGTCCGGTTACTCCTTCTGCTGCGAGGATGATGATGACGATGATGACGACGACGGTTATGGGCTATTCACGTATCGCCCGAAAGTGCAATATTCATCGATACGCTAATAATATTTGGTTTGGTTTCGCTCTTTAGCGGATCGCAGCCGGGACGAACGCCTAGACATTCTCACTATCATGAGCTCGTCATCGTCGCTGATGTCGTCGTCTACGAGTGTATGTCCATCTTTACAGAGGCTCAACGGCCTAAAAGCTTGCTGAATATGCATTTTAAAAATGGATCCGGAGAAATATGGCTCCGCCAGCAACTCCCATCCTTAAGTGAGATTTCCATTTTGACGCAGACAGCCCAGCTAGGTCGTTCGACTAACCAGGCTGCCCCATTATGACTATTGATTTCCTTGTTCTTCCCCTGGTACCATACAGGGACTGGGCTGCATCGCATTACATCGTGGCGCTTGTGGTGCTAATGCCTCACGGCAAGGCACGATTTAAGAGATGACGTCCATCCAGCCGAGATGGCGAAATTGATGACATAGAAATCGTAAATTAGCTCTATTCCCTTACATCTATCCGGTAAGGTCTGCGGTGCCTTGTGCGACTTTGTTTTTTAATGAATCGCTGAGGGCCCGTGTCGACCCTATCATCTGACAACAAGGAGAGATCAATCCTGGACCTTGGTTGTGTATGGAGGAAGCGCAGAACGCTATACGTCACTTTGGGCCGGTCGCGTATCTGTTGCGAATGCCAACGTTTCTGGCCTCTTTGATTTGGCCTATCCCGCCGTATCTTATGGCCATCGTCTATCTGGTGCGGTGTGTGCTTTCACTTTTTTCCTTTTGCGGCAGAAACGTTTGTCGCGCCACGTTTGATGATGCCCTGGGTGCACATATACATTGGCAGTTTTCATTCAGCGCCTTATCGCAATTAAAAGCTGATCTGGAAGTCGTGCTGTACACGTCCTCTGGGCCAACCGATGATGACTTTTTATCTCAGCTCGAGGGGGTGGTGGCGAGTTGACTGTTGTTGTCTGGTGTTTAAGGGCTCTGTGTGGGATTTTCTCTGCCACGATTTAGTTTTATTTCAATTAATCGGGCTTTTCCCATCGGAGCAGAAGAAAACTTTAAGTATAGAATAGATCCTTAGACGGTAGAAAAGAAAAGCAAAAGAAGAAGCCGTTCCAACCGCACTTAAGGTATACCTACGTCGTCGACAGGGATATAATATGTCGATGCGACTTTGGAACTTTAAGCAAAGTGGAGTTGTTCGCCCTTCGGTGATTTGGCAACTTGCCCAAAAACCAGAGGCGAACTATAGTCGCACAGCCGGAGAAGAAGTTTTTGCGACTTTAGTGCATTTTCGTTCTTGTTATCTCTCTTAAATTAGTATGAAATCAATGGAGTCTGAAAAGTGGATTAAAAGATGTGTTTTAACGTGGTTTCACTGATGGAATTGGGAGGATACAACAAAGTTCTTCTCATAGCTAAGGCGGATCGAATATTCATTTTATTTTTGTTGTGGAGTAAGGACTTCTTGTCTGGTGCACAAGCAATAGGTACCTTGCACACCATTATTTTTGTGTTCATTTTTTGGCAGAGTCCTTTGGCGGAGTCCTTTGCTATATCGTGAGGAAGTATAACGGAAAATAAAGTGTTCAATATTATTTGGGTTGGTACATTTCTTAAAGTTTGTTTTTGATTTGGCTGCAGCCTCTGAATCTGAGCGATTGCCAAACTGCGAAGATTTCAACATTTTTAAGAATGAAAAGTACTCTGTAAGGGTGATTGTGAAAGTACAGTTTAACAGTTATTGGCGAACTTATAGCTCTACGACAAATAAGCTTTTATTAAGTTTAATTTCTTCTTTTGTACGAAATAAAGACTCATTAGAAGAGGACTCACAACTTTCTACTTTTTTGATGTGAAAACCATAAAAGTCAGGAGTGATTTTTGCCTTATTATGAAAAGTTATCGTTGGGTATCAGAAGGTATTGGAGGTATCCTGTACCCAGGTAATCTCACAGAGAAAGACGAATATCAGTTACGACTTAAATTATACAGTCAGATCCTGATAATCTTTTCTGATAATCGAAACTGTGTCAACACTGGCCGGAAGCACTCTCGTAAGCTTAGTTTTGTCAAAAGCTGAAAGGCGTTGCAATCCAGTAGTCAATCTTAGGTCTCGTCGTCACCGGGAACTGCTTAAAAAGAACAGTAAAATAATAATTATCTCAATTAAATTTCTGTCATTTTGGGCCCCTGTTACAAAGGTTCCTAAATAAATTTTTTTTTGTTACGTATTTCCTGTTGCTGATTTCTTTTTCTGTTTTACTGGAAACCTATCACTGTGAACGGAAAATTTGACGTTCCCATGGGTTTTGGATTAAAGAAGAACCTTAAAAGTGATCGCAGCTTCTTTATTTCTTCAAAGTTCTAATCACTGATTTTTTCTGCTTCTTGGACATACTTTTCTGTCCTGTTGAACTTTTTTGAAGATTTTTGTAAGCGAAGATTACCAAAGGGGACATGGCTAAGAATGCTGAAGAGGTCTTTTTTTAAAATCTAGTCAGATTTTGTTGTACTAAGTCCTGCAATCACAGACTTAGGAAACGATCAGGGTTTTTAAGGCTCAAGTTTTAACTCACAAAAGTGTCATTCTTCTTCAAGAGTTCTCCGCAAAATATTTTTTAGTCTTTTTGGACAGTACTCATTGAACTGATAATTTACTTAAAGGTGTTTTCGGAACGATTAGTTCTTTTTTAAGGCAGTACTATTTATTATTGATCATGCGTTCTAGTTTAAGCCTATTTTCAGGGAATGTGAAAATATTTATTTAGTCCCTTAGTCTGTATTTTCTGGTAATTTTTGTAACAATACCAGGCAATCTACAGGCTTGATACTTTCATCCTTAAGAAGACTTATTTCTAAGGTGAATAGCTTGTTACTCATATAAAATAAATATTTTGAAAGTTACAGAAAGAGGGTATTCCCATAAGAGGATCTCCCAGACTCTATCCCAGACTCCAGCTGGAAGTCGGAACTACATGGATGAGCGGACTAAATCACCTGCTTTTCCTTAAAGGGTTTCCGGCTTTTAAGCAGTTTTCCTGACCCTAAATCGCGGTCCTGGCTTTTAAGACCCGTTCTTGATCCTTTGGTCATATTTTAAGTTGACTAAAGCAAACAGAATTATATAGACTTAATATTTTCATAGAATTGATGTATCAAAAATTGATTATAACAAATAATACAGTTGATAATCATGGGTAAAACGGTCGACATAAACTAAGCAATTGACCCGCTAAGCAGATGATCAGCAGCTTACCAGTATCATCGTCTAAGCAGTTGATCTCTGACTAAAGAATTCGATCTTCGGTTTTTCATAAAACACGATCAAAGGCAAAAAAGCCGATCAACGACTGAATGATCAATCTCAGCCGATTATATACTCAACTCTTCAATCACCGGTTATAAATTTGATCAACGACTAAAAAGTCGACCAACGACGAGAGAGTCGATAAAGGATAAAAAAAGTCGATCGTAGACTGAGCAGTTGAGCAAAGATTAAACGGTTGCTTATGAACTTAACAGTTTCATCGACTACATACACGATCATCGATGAAAAAGTCGATCACAGACTAAAGGCGTCGATCATCGTCTAAGAAATCGAACAACGATTTAAGACTCGATTTTTAACTAAACAGCAGATTCTGGGGAATTTGAGTCTTCGACCGTAAGTTAGGTAAAGGGTCGATCAACTGATCGTGATCAGGTAAAGCGTTGACACCAACTGAACAAGAAATTGTCAAGCTAAACTGTCGATAGACAAGCGGACTGAATCACCCTCTTTTCCGGCTTTTGAACAGTTTTCCTGACTCTCAAGAGCGTTTCTGGTTGTCAAAGACCGGATTGTGTAAAAAGTCGACCAAGGACTGAATCATCGATCATCAACTAAATTACTGGTTATCGACTCATCTCTTCAATCACCGGCTGAAAACTTGATCAATGCCTAAAGAGGCGATCATCGACCAGAGAATCAATAAAGGATTAAAGAGTCGATCATAAACTGAACAGTTGAGCACCGATAAAACGGTTGTTTATCAACTCAACAATATCACCAACGAAAAAGCCGATCGCAGATTAATGACGTCGAACATCGGCTAATGAGTTGATCGACGATTAAAGAGTTTATTATTCACTAAACAGCCGATTATTCCAAGCTTAAGGGTCGATTACCAGGGTTGACACCAACTCAACAACTGTGGTGGTCAACCTAAACATAGATCACAGACAGATCCGTAAATCACCGACTAAAGCGTCGACCAATGACTAAGAAGTGGATCTCAACTGAAGAGCCGATCACTGGTTTATGCATCGATCTTAGGCGAAAGAGTCGACAAATGTCCAAAATATGTAGCATGAGGATTGAAACGTCGGTTGCCAGCTTAAGATTCAATCCAGGACTAAAGCGGCGATACTCGCCTTAGTATAGTTGATCATGACAAATATTGCATCCTGTGGTTTGTGTATTGACTTATATTAAATTGTATTAAGCCTTGAATTCAGGTAGTTCAAACTGAAGTAACACTTCAGCTCTAAGGAGAAACCTTGAAGTATAGCAAAAAGTGTAATTTCTTTTTTTTTCTCTTTTCAGAATTTCCTAGCAGCAAACGCTCAATGCTGGTGGAACGCCCCACTTACAGCCGCCACACGTGCTCTCAAATACGCTGGCCATGTCTCGCCCGGTATGCTCCTGGTCACAGCCGAGCCCTGTGCTCTGGAGGTGCTGCGCGGTGCATATGCGCGCAGTGTACTCAAGCCGCCAGCGACTTATGTCATCTGTTCGGTCGGTAAGTAAAGACCAAAACATTTCGCAACTCTTACTCTCCGAATAAGATTATGTTGGTACTTCGCGATCGCATTTGTATAAAAGTTGTCCTGCTCGAGATTTTCCAATTTAGATCTGTATCGCGAGGGAACTCACTTTCTTCCGACGACGACTGACGTGTCAATAAATTCGTCAAAGTCCGCCCGCAGGAAGCTGTGACGGTGTGGTGTTCGCGTTCACACGCTGCCTTATTGTTCCGAAACTCCAAATGTGGCGATTGCTGATGAGAGCCTCTGCATTGTGGTGATGCAGTTCGGTCCATCATGTGGTGGCTCGCAGATACAATCTGATGTATGAGTGTGCTGTGCAACTTTCCTTCATCAATTTTTCATATATCTTTGGGTGATGCGGAATTTTACTCCCAATCAATCGAATTATATCGGCGGCGGCGCAAACGAAGAAGGAAAGAGTTAATAATCACGACGCCTTAAGGTGACAACGACTTTCGTTTGGTTACCTTGTAATCGGTTTCGTATCTCGAATCGATCATTTCTGTATGAAGTGTTCACATTCGATCTGCGAATGGATTTATGATTTTTAATTGAACACCGACACTATGTAGACAGTGCCCCCAGTGTCGTCGTTGGTCGTGTATAGTTCCAGTAATCAGCTGGCACAAGGATAAAACTAATCTATGCGCACTGTGCGGATTAGGTTTACAATGTATTGCCGGGGTAAATTGCGCCTCAAAGACGCGAATAGAAAGTTATTGGCCGTCAAACTAATGAGCATTTGCATTTGGATCTCCTCAGGTTTTTATTAGATCATAAAACTACCTTAACTCCTGTCGTCATCAACTTGCGACTTTCCCGATCGCTTATGTTAACTCTGGTGTTTTTTACACCTCGGTGGATTTAATTGTCCTTCAGGTTGGATTGGCTTCTAAAAAATGGCTAGGTTTGATAAATTCCAAAGCCTATGATGGTATGGTCATTTTATTGTGCAAGTCGCCGTCAATCCGAAAGTGGTCTTATAGCATTTCCCTGACAGATCATGTTGCACACAAAACGTAATTATTCTGTCATTTGAATGTCAAAAGTTTAAGCTGTGCACTATGCCAGCGGAAACAAAAGCGCCTATTTTAAAACGCAATTCGTGTACAACAAAAGGGACTTTTCCCTATAGCTATGAGGATACTCTAGTACCCTCGATTTCCATGACGTATACCCCCATCGACTGTGACATGTCAGACGAAACATTTTATTTCATTGAATTGGTCGACGCATTTTATTGATTTAAACTGATTGCCGGACCCTCGATTCATGTCGTGCGACACTCTTTTAAATCGATTTATTGTCTATTGCCAAACGATTTATAAATTGATCTCAATCGAGATGGAACGACAAACGATGCAGCGACAAATGTGACTCATAGCCCAGCGGCAATATGACCGCACTATGAAGATTTTGATATTTTATTGCTTATATTGATTAATTGATTTGGAAAACAATGAATTTATTTAATTATTGAATAGGAAACACGCGGTATTGTTCATGCTGACTTTCTCAATAGGGTCAATTAAGGGCACTCTTACATTAGCGGAACTAGCGCTGACCTATAGTGCTGCCACCTATAGTGTGACTATTCAATTAGATAAACGATGAGAAAAACAAAAGCGAATTAAGATTTGGTATTTTGTTTTAATTATATATGTATCAAAATTTATTAATTAACAATGTTTTGTTGTTTGCTCTTCCGGGAGGTAAACTTACTATGGAGAAGCTTAGAAAGCAAAATCGGATTAAATGCAAATTGCTCTGGAAAAATACTGATTTCTTGTGGAGGAAGGTGGTGTTGGTTATGAGTTGAATAAAACGCCCACAGGAGTGACACTTTTTGTTTTCGTTGACACAACATTTATAAAATTTACGCCAACATGCAAAAGCGCATGCGTGAATGTGTGACGAATGGAGTTTTAAAACCATTTGACACTTAAACTTGATTTTCAAAAGTAATGTTATGTATAATTAAAGCCTCTATAATACTTCTTTATGTCTCCATTTTTCCCCATTAAATCGACCAATGTATCGGCCTAATAAAAGGGGGAAAGATAGATTTAGCCAGACAAGAAGTTAGGCTAAAGTTAAGTTGAAAGAAATTTGCTAAAGTCAGAATATGTGTTGACAAAACAAGGGAGCTGAAGACAGGTTTGCAATATTACATTTATCTTTGTTCTCAAAATAAAAACAAACTTCGATGAAAGCTTAAAAAACGATAAGTCAAACCATTTGGTGAATTTATTAAAAAAAATTTATTTAAAAATTCCATTTTTAAAATTTCCCATTCTCTGCATTGACTTTTCCCTTTCTTATTTCCCACAGAAAAAAGAAATCACGGAAAAGAAACATTAATCTTGTACTTGCTCAAACTTTTTTAATAAAGTTTTTAAGACTTAAAACAAATAAACACAAAATTTTCTACATTTAAAGATAGTAACTTATATCGTTTTGACGTTTTGACGTAGCAAGGAAGTAGGTACCCGCCTCCCGAATTTATAAATTCACAATTTTAAAAAATTCGTATATTCGTCTTCACAGTCCAGCGAATAAACATATTATTAGCTATGACGCGAGCATCCATATGTGGTATCAAATATTAAACGGGACTGAAGATGACATTTCCTAAGAGCGGGGAATTTCTTTGTAAGAATTTTAATGGAAAAGGTTTTGTGACTAATTCGTTACACGTGAGCAGTTTCAATCTCCTTATTTTTTGAGTCTTAAACTGTTATAAAGGGGTACAAAATGAGAATTTGTGTCATAAAGGAGGTTTGTTAAAAGGGCGGATGAGAAAGAGATTTGCCGTGAGGATTTAAATTTTTATGGTAGACCTCATGATTTAAAGAAGATAAATTGAAGATTTATGTAAAGAATGAGACAAGCAAAACATACTTTGTTGAGAAGTTGGCCGTGGTTCAGCTCCAGCTACTGCGCCACTCTATTTATTTTATTTAAAGATTTATGTTAATCGCGGTTCTATGTCTCGTGGAGACAAAGTTAAAGTTAAGTTTTTTGCAAATCTTCAGGTGTTATAAAACGTTATTCAATTGACAGCTAGAATATTTTTGAATTCATAAAGGGGTATGCAAAAAATGCTATTTGTTTCTTGCAACGGAATATAACAATTAATTAAAATTTATTTTTAAAATTAAAGATTTGTCTGAGAATTCTTTGCTGTATGACTTATTGCAAGCCTTTTCAGGATTCCTGAAATCACACAATTATCACATATTTTCTTCTTTTTTCATAAGTTTAAGTTTTGGATTGAAGGGTTGAAGTTGTAAAAAAAAATGTTCAAATATTTGCGGAAAACATTCTTTTCTTTGCATTTAAGAAGCATAATAATTTTTACACCTTTAATTTTTATTTGGTTTCTCTTGAGTTCGAAAATCCCATGAAAAGAATTTTTTCGAGACCCGTGAACACTGTCAAACTTTAAAGGGAATCCTTTTTACATTTTTCAGCTTCCAGCCCATTTTTTACAGGTTTTAATTTTTGTCACATTTTTTGAGGCGTATACACTGACTTCAAGTCGAGTGTCAAGCGCAATCATCCACACTGCTCTGATTTTGAGTTTTAATGGAGAAAATATGCACAAAATAAGGAAGTTTCATAGGGGCTTTATAAGTCACATAGACTATCGTGAATTTCTGAAAAGATCAATTATTACTACCTTCAGCTTTATTCCCCAAAAATTTGTTAAGCTTTTGGTGAAAAAATTAGCTGTTTTCCTGGGCTAATAAGCCCGTGACTATAAAGAAAGACTTAATCACACGCTTAGAACCTTCATCAATTTCGAAGCATCGCGTATGTGGAACCGACCTCAAGCCAAGCTCTCAAATGCTAGTTTCATCCTTCTTCTGAAAGTTTCGTTTAGTTTTTCTCGGTAAGATCTTACTTCGAAGTTTTTCTTACAACGCCGACGCCTTCGTGGCATAGTGTGTCATTATCTGCACTACATGTGCTGCGGGTTTTACTAAATCTTTTGAGTTTTACATTTGCTTCTGTCTAATAAATAAATAAAATGCTTTGGAGACAGAGTGCCTCGTGTAAGTTATAGTCACTTATCAGGTGCTGCAACCATTTCATAGTATACAGATTTCACATGAAATTAAAACAGTAGTTTCAGGCAGATTTGATCCAAGAATTTCCTTTGCTAAACTGAATGAATCTCTAATTAATCTTTTATGTCTGGGCAGGTGCAGCATACCATAATGGCCTTCCTCTTTTGAAGCTATAGCGTGCCTTAAAAGTAAAAGATGGAATATGGATCAAATCACCTCAAACTTTAGGTTGCGCCACCTAAGGGTGGACTTTGGCCATAACTGACAAGGTATCGCAGTGAGTTCTGTGTCTGTTTCGCGCGTAAATTTGGCTGAGGTCTTTTTCTACTTGCAACAAAACCTGAGGTCCCGGATTCTTTCTTTACTGCGCTGGTTGGCTGTTTCTCCGTTTTGGATTCAAAGCTTTACCAGGCCTTGTCATTGATTTCCGACTACCTTATTTGATTTTGCTGTACAGCCCCTACACTTCGCTACTCTTACACCTTCTACTCCGCTCTCCGTTTATGCCGATGGGCAAGGGACCTTCAGTTGAAAGATTTTCCTCACGAAGCAGCCCAAAAATTCACTGTCCACCTCGGATAAAGCCCATCTTTTTCCCCGTAAAGAAGGACTGAGATCTTATAAATGAAGTTCCTTAGTTCCGCAGAACAGGGCATTACTATTTTTTCTTCTAACAGAGCCTTCTTCTTAGCCCAAGGAAACAGGGCTACTTGACCGATTTATGATTCGAAAAATTAACTAAGCACAATTTTTTAAAATTGTTCCTCTGGTGTTGGAGCAAGCGATACACAGTCCTTTTAATTTGCCCTATTTCTTTAATGCCTTTTCAAAGAAGTCGACAACGTCTTTATAAATCGCCATCTTTTACAAACGGACAAAGTTGAGAGATGCCAGAGCTATGCATGACCTAGTTTGATATAACTTGTCTTCAAAACATGGTCTAGTGATGGAAAAGTGGTGGGTATCGATTAAGAGCTCCTCTTCTTTAGAAGAGCTCCTCGTTCTTAGAAGGCCTATCGCAGTAAGAAAATTTGATAAAAAGTGGACTTTCCTGGCTTAAAACACTGCTGTGAGCCTATCAGGTTCTGATAAATGGGTTACAGGCGGGCGAAATCGTTGGGAAAACTTTTTACGAGCAACATAACAGTTTTGGGTATATTGTGACTTATCAGAGGCCTTCCACGAGTGACAGATGTCGTTCTCTGACGCTCCCATAAGACCCAGTGTTTTTCGGGCTTATCTCAACTGTCGACTTCGATTTTTCTGTAACTCTTGGAAATAGACCCCTATACTCTTTTTCAAACTTCCTGGCTTATTCTATCTGACAGCGGAAGTTTGTTGTGGCATAGAATCTGCGGAAATGGTTTTTCAAAAACCCCAGCATCGATTTTGATACTCTTAAGTATCATACATACTCACGTATCATACATACTCACACGTAGCTGTGGGGCAAATAAATAAGTTTTTCCACTTCTGCTGAAATATTGGTTCAACATTTATTCTCAACTAGAATTCGCAGAACTCTTTTGGGCCTAATATCAAGGTCAAATAATCCCTTTTCGTAGAGGAGCCTTAGGAATGAATTATTTGTAAAGTGGTCTAACTGGGGAGATCTATAAGTCATAACGAAAATGCTGCTACTCCAGCCATTCAGTCCTTACAAGTTTTTTGAAGGTTTTAAGCCATCTATCTACCCTCTGACTATATGTAATGAAACTCAACAAAGTAGTGATACTCTCTTAGCGCTGAATGCTCCTTCCAAATGTGAATTTATGCATATAACTAATTAATTTTATGATAACAACTTTATTAAAAGACAAAACATATTCCCCCAACAATCATAAAACAGTCATAACACCTGTCACAAAACAAGACTACAAACAATAAGTTGCAACACCTGATGTCCACTAACAAGGTACCTACTATTAAAAATTATTGTTAACTTCTTTTTAACCACCAAAACGACAATGAAGCAATGCGAGTCCGGGTGAAACATTTGCTCCATCAGAAACAAATTACCAATTACTGTAAACTACCGGAGAAACCAAATAATCAACACATTCGGCACTCTCCACGGACCGTAAGGCACCACGATGGCTTCCAAACAGACTCCGTGAAATCACAATAAATTACCGTCCTCAAGTAGTAATTTCTTCATCGCCTCGGATGTGGTTAAAGAGTGTCCAACAAGTGGTTATAGAGTTGGAGGAGCTCCTCTTCAAAGCGCGACTCCTTTTACAGAAATTATGCAAATTAAAGAGTGAAACCTCATCAGAGCCGAATGAAAACAAAAATAAAATGCAAACCGAAAATTTGAAAGACAATTCACGATAGACACAGACGAAACATCTTTGATTTATTTCCATCTTGATCCTTTCGACAAATATGCAAATCTTCCGCAATAGCTGGAGCTGCGCATTGATTGACAGCCCTCGCAGTCGAGCCATCCTCCAACCGAAACCTCACATTTGGCGCGCTCAGCTCACATGTCATCACGAATGACATTTGAGATGTGGAGAATTTAAAGCCGCTGCAGCAGCGCCATGATATTAAATCAATGGAAATATTATCAATTATTTTGTCAGCCAAGAGATCTCCGAGGTTTACAATTTGTTGCAAGCGGCTCAAGGCTGTTGGGTTCCCGCACATCAACAAGAGATTGCATTTTGAAAGAAGGTTTTTTTCCGAGGATTTCTACATCTTTAGAGCTTCCTTGCTCTGATGCACCTGGTGGAAGGGGAAAAAAATCACACAACAATTGCCATAAAATCGATCATCATCATCAGGCATAAATATAAATATGTGAGATGACTCTTATTGCCTTGTCGTTGTTGGGGTAATTCGTTTTTCTTTCATTGATGATGAAAAACATTCAGGAAATGAATCGACTGCAGATTTTATTTCACTCGGTTGAAATGATTTAACACTTTCCCTGATATGGCTCTGGCTGAATGACGGTTTCAGATATTGTAAAGGGCCTCCTAAACGCAACGAACTGTTTCGTATTATGGGAAAGTATTCGACTTTTTACAATCAGAAAAAGGCGAGAAGTTTTAAGAATATTCGTTTTATGACTAACCCAAACACTGTCTGATCTCCGACATTTTGAATCCCGGCCGGTGTATGAGTCGAAGAGATACGCGGAGTCTCTTGTTTATAGAACCACCCAAGCAATATATGATTTCCGAACTCAAAATACTGGAAATCAAACAGTGTTTGGGTGATTCTCAAAAAAAAGACTCCGGGCATGTCTACGACTCATACACCGGCCGGCCTTCAGCCTTACATGCAGGCGCCCAAAGCACCGCTTAGCGGCATTATGTAACATTTCGCATTTTTTTTTAAATTTAATCTTAGCAACATTTTTGGCACCATTTTTCATTACTTTGGGGTAATTTTTCATTTTTGAACTCAAATTTTGATGCAGAGTAATACACAGAAGCCTTTAATAAGACAAAAATTGGACCGCCCACGCCATTCACCATGCCCCCTTTTAGTATGTTAAATCTTTAAAAACCTGAACGTTTCTAGGAAAAACCTTGTTTTATACCCCATCCCATAGGATAGGAGGTAAATTAAGTTTGATTCATTGTTTGTAACATACAGAAATAATCACCGTAGACCCCCAAAGCCTTAAGGGCATGTGATCGAGACCGAATTGTAAGTCGAATGATCCATGTCCGTCCGTTCGTCCATCCGTCGGTAGTTTTTAGGCCCTAAATTTTGAGCTAGGAACTTGAAACTTAATATCTGTTCTTTATAGGTCCCGAAGCAGTATAAGTGTAAAAAATTTTGAAATCCGCCCGTCGTAGGAAGTCGTGAAATTTGGTACGCGTCATCCACGCTGAAGTGTATTGTGATTGGCATTTCCAAAAAAGACAAAAAACGCCCCTTTTGGGCGTGGTCATATTTCACTTGCATTTTAATTAACGGTTTTTATTCGATATATATTTTCTTTGAATCCAAAAAACTTGCGCTATAAAATGTTCGGATATGTGTGAAAGCAATGTGTGAATCAATTGAAATGAATAACATTTGTCACGTTTTTTGGGAGCGTTTCTAAGTATAAATCAACTTTTTAATATGGAAATGCAATCAACACGTGTATACCACTTCTAATAAAAAATTTAATCAAAAATACGATGTTATTGAGAAGGGGTGGATGCCACGCCCCTTTCTTAGGGAGAGGATTCTTAACTGAGAAATTCTAAATACAATTGAAGTTAAATGAAATTGAAATTTAACAACCAAGATTTATGACACAATTCGGAATCGACAGTGGTAAATTGAGATGGGGTATCCAACGATTCGCCTAAGCGGATTGTAACCGTCCCACTAGTTTTAAGTACATATTAATATTCGCTTTTAATTATATTCTTGATTCCAACGAAATTAGAGTTAATTAATTTTAATTTTCAGCCCACGCCCTTTTTGAGGGCCAATACAAATAATTGACATATAGCCCACCATTTCAATAAGGTCACATAACTTATGGGGTCTCAATTCCTTGGGCGTCCCAACAAGATATCGAATTTCGAAGGCGGAAAATCTCAGGATATGGTAACGTTGAATGAAAAGCTTAAATTGCGCTATGGTTGACTAAAACCCTGGTTAGGTGGTCAAAAAAACCAAACGAGACTTCCGCAAGGTCTAACCGAATCTATTTTTGGAAAAGAGCTTACGATTATCGTATTCCATAAGCCTGTTTTCCCTTTATACATGCCATAAATCTTCCGCTCAAGGCCTTTGGCATTCCGATCAAAACACGGACTTTTGTGGTAACTGATTTGCGCCGGAATCGTCCGCTGGCCAATGAACATAATTGTGTTTATTTGCTTAATGTCCGTTCAAAGTCTACACCTCATTGCAGTTAATCTTGCTGTGTGTGTCTGGATATTGCCACTATTGGCGGCATTTGTGTAGCGAAACGGCAACTAGTTTGTTTTCCCGAATGTAAATTATCCCTATTGCCAAGGAGCAGAGCTGCTTGCACATTCGTGTAAAATCATTGAACAAATTATATATGAACCGAGACAGGCACATCCAGAGACCTCGAGACTTGCTCCGCGCATAATTGAGTGGCATTTCGGCAGGCCGCACTCCGAGATATATGGTCAGATGGACGACACTGTCAATGGCCAGAAATCCATTTATTCACAGAGCCCATAGCCGCTTGTGCCGCTCGGTATAGAAAGTTGTTTACGGTCTTGTGTTTGCGTTTCGCGCGCCCACACAATTCGATCATTTGATCAGGCTCATAAAATTCCGCTGCCCGAGGCTTCACTGCATGCAAAATAAGTATGAAAACAGGTGCACATATGACCATCAGGCTTTCCAATTGATTCAGGATCACCCCCTTGGGATACGGTGTCCGCATTCATTTTCCTCCAATTGTCACTCACTCGACAAAGTTGGCCGAAAAGATTGCTGCGTGAATCAATTACGCCAGAGCAACGGTCTGATTGTTCTTTGGTTTATATGCCCTAGATTACTTCGCGTGCGCTTAACCTAGGTAACCTGTCCGCGCGGAGAGAATTTTCGAACACTTTGCCTTCAGTGTGCTTGTCGGTGATTTAGATTTAGTACTAGATCCGATCTAGATGCCAGCATTACAGCCATTCGACATGGGGTGGATGTACTCCCATTGTACTCGGCGCGACGGCCAGCAGCACCCGAGAACAGTGCTCAACGAACCATAACCCGCATGATGAGGATTTCCAGATCTTTAGAATGGATTCATAGGTCTTCGCTGATTGTGTTGTTTTTGTTGCACTGTGTGGATGCGCGACTAGCTGTAATAAATTGCTCGACGTTTCCGCTTGACGTAACCCCAAGATGGGCCAGAGAAAGCAATTTATTCTCGGGTTGTTCAAAAGGTTACTTTTGGTTGTAACGACAAGTTTTGTGTTATTTTGTGGAACCTGTAATGGTCTCTGGATGACAGTGAACTGCTCTGGTTAAGTTAAATGCGTTAATGACATGTTTTGGAGACCTAATTTTTTGATAACAAAATGTGGGTAATTTTGAGGTTAAATGAAGACGGAAGGGTGCACATGTTTAAACACACTGAACTGGGATCACGAACGGTTAAGAAAGTGGACAGAGTAGGCACGTAACTCCCGAAATCTACTGCGAGGTGGTTCCGCGAAGTTCCGCGAAGTTCCGCTGTTAAGTTGCGCGGAGAACCCATGTAATTTTTACTTGAAATCAATGCGTAGTGGACTTTTGGGTTATCTCAAAGATAATACCTCTGACATTTTTCTTGAGAACGTAGCACTTGTCTGAGTTGTAGGTACGCTTAAATTTTTCGCACAATTCATTTTCGCACACATCCTATGATGACAACGCTTAAGATAACGTTGGGTCTCATGGGAGCCACATCTGTCGCTCGTGGAGGGTGTCGTTAAGACTTAATGTACCCAAAAACTCTTTCGTTGGCCAGGCTAACATATGGGTATTCTGCCGATTTGGCATAGGTACCTACTGCAGATGTCGCTGATTTCAGCAGACCATTCAGTAGGCAGGTACTCTAATTATTGTCAGCGCAAATCGGTGCTCAACTGTCTTCTTGGTATAATACCATTTTACCTTCTTTACTAGGCTCTCGTAAACCTGTCACTAAAGTTTCTCAGCAAGCGCTTCGTCACTCATCTGTTTGCTAATCATTCTACGGTAAAAATTTTAAGTGAAAGTTTATAGAAAAAAAAATGTCCGACTCAGACAATAATTCAGATAAAAATGAGTCAGAGTCTTCCTTAGGCGAACCAAATTTAGGAAACGAACCAGTTAATCGTATCCGAGGAGGAGGCGCATGTGCACGCGATGTCTGGGATATTCTGGCACAAGCTGCTCAAGAGATCGAAGAGGTTTACGAAGGCAGGCGTGGAGTCACTATTAACGAAGACGCAAATCGCTTCCAGACGTACACCTGTAACGCCTCAGATGAAACATTTGACCCTCACCCAGCGCTTGTATCAACAATGATCGGTCCAAAGGATGGCTCAACAAATTTTCTAAACTTCACGAATACGGTGGAGTACAGTGACATGGATGAAGATCCCTCAAGTTTTCGTGCAACTCCATCGAATAGAACTTATGATGTAAAACCTTGCGGCACTCGAACCTTTGATATAAATCGACCTGTGCAAGACCGTACTTTTAACGTGGGAAATCCAGCAAATCAGACCTACAATGTGGGAAATCAGGGAAACAGCACCTTCAACGTGGGAAGTCCAAGAAATCAGACATACAACGCGGGAAACAAGGCAAATCAGACCTACAACGTGGGAAATCCGGCAAATCAAACCTACAACGTGGGAAATCGGGGGAATCAGACCTGCAATGTTTGCTCTGAAAACGGTAGACCAACCCAAAATACTTTAAATGTAACAAGCCTAAGGCCCGATCAGACGTTCAACGTAGGCAGTCCTTGTAAAAGTGCCTTTATGACTCCAGAACAAATCCGTGGCACTTCTGCGCCTTGCACCGGTGCCCAACAAAATTACAGAACAGCCGAACAAGGAAGAGCACAATGCAAAGAAAAACCTCGTAAGGAAACATCCAAAAATTGTCCCGTTCATTGTAAAAATACTTGTCCTTGTAGAAGGAACTAATAAAAATTTTTCCGTTCAATGTAAAAATTATTGTCCTTGTATGAAGTATCTCTAATAAAAAAACTCTTCCTCCAATTTAAAGCAATCTACTCTTTCGCGTTTTCGTTTTTTCGCTTGTTAACGCGGATGATAGTGTTGCGCACCATTCAATCAGCGATAACTTTGATGCTTCGCACAAAAGCCGATCACGCTGCACCAGCCACCGACCTACAGCTAAAAGGTTTTTAGTTGTTCGAAGAAATTGTATTTTCCCTCTGGCCTTCCTGCTCCATGGAATAGATACCTTCCCACTAACTCACGAACTTTTTTCCCATAGCAAATTCCATCGTTCTTCTGCTGCGTCTGAGTCCGAACCATGGCAATAATTGTTATGCCTAGTTATTGATTGGTTTAATTCGATTTGAATTGGTGAGAGATCAAGCCCGCACAGTCCCATAGGTATGGCCAGGTCAGTTGCACCAAACGGTGCGGACGTGCGCTTACCTTGGAAACACTGGACAGGCGAAGAGATATGCAAAGAGGCCCCACAGATAATAGGTGGCAATAATCGGATGTTAAGCGCTTTTTCAATCATTTTTCCAGCAGCTGGCCAAAGGAGCTGAAGGAAAGAAATTGATTTCCTCCTTTGGTGTGGATACGCGGACAAGCTGGCTCTGGGACGACGTATTTTTATCGATTTGCATAAAGGCCAGGGGAAGCATTTGATCAAACCACGGCGAGTGTGAAGTGTTTGTTTCTCCCTGGGTTAAGGATTTGGTCAGGTCTTGGATTTACTGTTGGCGCTATCTCAATGACCGCATAGAACGCTATAAAGTGACCAGCTGCAAAGTGAGTGGAGTGTTGATGTTGTGTGTTCCGAAATTGATTTCGTCTATCAAATTGACAGTTAGTGTGCTTTTATTGCCTTGTGAACTTTGCCCAAGCGTGCTCCGAGGAGTTGGACCACCATGGTAGTATTTATGACCAAATCGATCCGTGTAGAAGGATATTGAAAAAGGTTTATGGACTCAATGCTCAAGGGGTTCTTTGGTATTTTATAGTGTGATTAAAGCAGGCATGTGCAATTAGAACTATGAGAGGGAAACAAAGATAATAAAAGGAAAAGGAAAACGATATTTAGATTGTGCAAAAAATCAAAACGGCCTCTTAAGTGCTGAACGTTTAAGTCTGTACAATGTCTAAGTCTATAAGTATGAGGAAATGGAATTTCCATGACATGGGGCATAAAAACAACTTTGGTCTTAAAATATCCTAAGCCCAAAACTTTTAAGATATTCTCTCTTGAAATTAAAAACTTTTAGGACTAATAGAACTAATAATATTGTCGTCCGAGAATCGATAAAATAATTTCAATTGTTTAGTAGGGTCGGTGGATTTGCAGGAAGGATTCCACAGCTTAAATCTAGACGTACACCACATTTACGACTGTTTTTTTTTTTAATTTTCACGATAAAAGAAACCTTTCCGAACGTTTCATTGCTTTAATGGAAAACGTTGCTTAAATAAAATTCCTTTAATTTTTAAGTAATTGCTCCCGCAGGAAAAACTTTAGGACTACAAAAGGCGCTTGCCTATGAGGAGCATTTGATATTTTCTCATTCCTCCCATTGAAAAAAAAATCTGAACTTAGAAAGAGAATTTGACGCATTAGCTTGTATCAAGCTTTTGCGGTTCACCAGTTTTCCTTTAATTACTTATGACTTTTAAAATCTCTTGGTGGTTCGAGACTTTCGCCTCCTTCAAAAGTACCGAAGGTCATGAGATATTTTGCGAACGGCCGTTCAGAATCGATAAGAAAAATTATGAGTGGCCTGCCAGAATGAAGGGTGATCCAGCAGGTGGTGCGGATGTTGCCTGTTAATTATGTCATTTATTTAATTTAATGCAGTTGATCTTTTTAACAAGTTCCACGTATCCTTAATCCAAAACGATCAAACAAAGGTTTTCAAAAATTTTGGATGCATTGATCTTGGCTACAGCAGTTGCCAGCTACGGTTTATTCTTCGGGTCCGGGTGCATCAAGTCTTATCAGAGGAGCCCGACACGAACGAAAATTGTCTGCTTTTGTAGTTCCCATTAGACCTAGTATAACTCAAGCTTGAGATAGTGTCGACGTGAACAGTTTTGTCACCCTTAAGACAATCCTTAGACAACCTTAACCACTCTGGTTAGACAAAGTAACATGCTAATATAGTCGGAATAAAATGAATCTTGGGTTAACTCAGGGAGCATTTTTCAGTGCAAATTTGACTCCGACGTTAAGGCTATCATACCATCTACTCGAATAATTCAATAATCAGATTTCGCTGAGACCTGATCTCAGGAAAAAAAAACTGTTTCATTTTCGTTTTAAACA
Organism: Neoascia interrupta; assembly: GCA_947623515.1. Lineage (NCBI taxonomy): Eukaryota > Metazoa > Arthropoda > Insecta > Diptera > Syrphidae > Neoascia > Neoascia interrupta. The sequence continues at coordinate 214,588,374 of OX392463.1, read as the reverse complement.
CCCTTTCCTCGTGGTTCTTAAAAACAAAAAATATTAAAAGAATTAGGGTTCTTCTTGGTCCACGCCCACTTTTGAGGGCATAGCCCACGCAAAAAATTTTCTTTCAATGAATAAATTCAGGCCGAAAAATCTCAAGATTTGGTGTTGCTGGGTCGGGTATTTAGAAGTTCAGACGAACTCTTGGACTAAATCACTTGTTTATAATAAGCTCACAAATATCTGCGTTTGAAATACCTATCATATCGCGAGTGGAAGGTATTCGAGATTAAGATTGAGAGGTTAAAAAGAATATCCGATCCAGGAACATGAAAACCCTGCACTGAAGCATCTAAGCTCACCCACGCAAGCGTTATGCCTTAAGTGAGAAAAGCTATTGTAAATAGCCTGCAGACTATTCAAAAAAAAACATTTACAAAAGGCTTTTAAAGCTCCACCCTAACCTGGATAACAGACGGCGGCCCAAAAGCCACTTATTTAGTTCAATCGGAAAGCTACAAGGAATAACTTTACTTTGGGGTGAAATCTGCAAAGAAAACACCAACATTTCACTGCACTTAAAAGCTTCCTACACTTTTACTTTAAGGTCGCGCTGCATCCCGGGGTGGACCTGGGCCTCCTCAGCTAACAAGCTTCACTATAGTCATTTTTGATAAGCTCCCGCCACCGCGCCGTTCAAAGCTGACGAAATTTTAGCAGATATGGGACCTTCAAGCTCAAAATTAAGAAATCGTGGCTTGGTAAGGCTAGCCAGTTAAAAAGGTGATTCAAGAACTTGAAGCTTTGTGCAGTCAAAAGAATATAAGTAATCCGAAGAGCTTGCAAAAAGAGAAGAGCTCCTTGAAACTAGTGAGGCTGAAAACGTAAAACTACCCCTGTGCATAGTAAGGGACACTATTGAGGAAGAAATTACATTAACAAAGCCAGATTGGACAAGAGGTGCAGGTATCCAAGCCTGTCAGGCCACGTTTTGACAGGGCTTTTGTCGAAATTGTGATAAGACACCAGTCTTCTGTGGAAACACGCGAAATAGCTCAGACTTTCTGACACGGATATTTGTGTGTATCACACACGGGTCAGGATAAAATTCTATCGGGGTAAAAAAAATAGAAGGAGAAAATTCTGGGGGTCATAATTCAGCTTATCATTCTGTTTTACAAAATTCTGGATACGCAACTTTGACAAAACGACACAGTGAAATAGGTTTGTGCAGCGCGCTGCCCCTGTGAAATCCTACTGCCTCTTTTTTTTGCCTTTGCCTTAATTTAAAAAAGTCAAAAGTTTGCTTAAAAAGCAGAATTTTATTGCCTGAGTCAGAACTTTAAAAAGCAGAATTATGGCCCCCAGAATGCGAGACAATTTTGCGTATGCGGAAATGTTTGCCTTTTGAATATTTTTTCAACAGGTTCCCAAAGGATCGCGATGGGAAATTTTAAGATCGTAGAGCCCTGGTGGGTGCCGTGGCGCATTGGTTACTGTGTGTGCCTCTGACGCCGGAGGCCTGGGTTCGAATCCTGCCTATGCCACCTGAAAAAAAAGACTTGTTCTTTTTCACGGCTTCCACCTCCGCGAGGGTCTGACAAACCCTTCGAGAGTTACATTTGTCTTGAAAAACTTCTCAAAGTGCCGTTCGGATTCGGCAAAAAAATTGTAGTTCCCCTTGTATGTGAAAAAAATATAGCATAGTTGAGAAGTTGGCCCTGGTTCACCCCGAGCTGTTGCGCCACTCTATTTATTTTAGTTATAGAGCCCTGGTGGCCTCCTTCAACGCATTTAACACAACTTAAACGAAACAGGCTAACAGTTGTCAGATGTGACGAACGACATTTTTCGTTCCTACCACAAGTCTAAGCATTGGTAATTCTCGAAGATATCTTTATTCTTTCACAAGACACCGAAAGCTATAGGTTTGCCGCTAAAGTTGCTGATAAACAGCATATTTCAGTGTTCGAAAAAGTGCTATTTTACTATCCATTTATTCATGACTCAATTAGTGGTTGCAATTAGTTCATTCAACAATTTCCCATTGTGGTAGAATTAACACAATTCGGCACTCTAAAGCCGCATGATTTAGGTCGACGTGTATTACCTATAAAAAAGTCCCGCGAGTACAGGAAATAAGTTTACATCTGTTGGAGTATATGACACTTAATGTGCAACATAAAGCAGCATCTCTCACGATCGGATAAATTGACTCCTAAGCACAAATTATAACCAAACTGCGCCACCTATTCAGCACTCCTTTTGAGATGCTTAAGATGCAAAATAACCCACGAATCGCCTCAAATGTGCAATTGACATCCACACTATGAGTCTGTTAATTGCTTCCGTCATATGAAAATGATTCTCTCTAGTGCGGATCACATCATGGACATGCTTTAGCACATTTACATAAAACCAACAATCCCAAAGGACCGACCGGCGCGCGGTATCCCGCGCTTCGCAAAAAAAAAAATATAGTACTCCACTGTCAAAGGTCTCGCGAACATAATCGCTCGCTTTGCTCTCGACCACTAAAAGTGCTTGAATGCGCGTCCATGTCCACGTCCACCCACCACCACCCGATCGAATGTCGCGGCTCGCGGGCCTCCTTGGTGCAAAGTATTTTCGCACTGTCCCGAGCGTCAGAGTCGCGCCTCCTCGACATCCATCGAAGGAAAGCGTCCCTTTCCACATCCGCGTGGTGGCGGTGATTACGATGATGGTGATGGCCATCGAGTGATTAAATAGATGGTACTCATAAAATAATCGTGAGCAAACATTGGAAAAGTTTCCAAAGAAAAACAATCACACACAAGAGCCCCCCGCCAGGAGGGGGAAGCTCTGTCCCGCATAGGCTTGCATGTAACCGAGCGCTTGTCCGATTTTATTGAAATTACTAGGCAAATGTGTTTGACACGATTTTAATATTTCAGCATGACAGTTAGCAGTTCCTATTACTATTGAAAAGTTTTGGTGGTTGCACCTTCGACGGGGCGGAGGCCAGAGGTGCAACAGGAACACTCGTCAATGGCTTGTAATTGTAAGTGACGCAGTCGTCTTGTTAATTATTGCGTACACGCTTGACTGCGCGGATGAGAACCTTATTGCAGCATTAACATGCTGCCTGCAACAATGTTGAAAATGCAATTCTGTGTGGCATGGCATGGCGGCAGACGACCGATGAGGCACAACAGGAATGGAGGCATTTCAAAGATGTGAGAACTAATTTGGAAAGCGTCCCTGCATTGAAAGATGTGTAATGGCCAGACAGATGGCCTGGCGTCTCTAGCCCATAGCCCATATAGTAGGCGATGACAAATTTAGAAACGTCTGCACGAGGAACAATGAACTTATGATGAGTCGTGAGAGCACAGATTCCTGTTTTGGAGTGCTCCTACTTTTTGATCGCAATCATTTCGCAATGGAACACTGCAGCAGGCACTTCCTTATTTGTTGCGAAAATGTCTTCACTTCAAAACAAAGCCATCGTGAGTTGCCAACTGGTGTTCCAGATTCACACAGAAATTCAGGGTGATTTCGAGGAATCGTGCACTCCTCAGCCGATGGCGACACAAAGGCTACGCCAGTAGGTGACCCCTCGAAGTCAGCCTAATTTGGGTTTATGTGTGGCACGTCGTATAATTAATTTGACATGACAGCGAAATAAAATCGATCGAAGGAGATAAACCGCGCGCTACTGCAATCAAAACAAACGGTTTAATCACGATTCGATTGCAGCGCCTGGGAAATGACCCATCATGTCGGAGGACGACCGGGACCAGGACCGAATCACTTAAACCAAACGATTTCCATGTAAAGTTATGTCCCCGTGTAGCTCATGGAGGCATGGAGCAGAAGCAGATTTATACTTCCACGCAGAATGCATTGCAAAAGTGAATTTTCGTTTTCGTTTTCATTTGGATCATGATCGTGCGGCATTGCTACCGATGCCGCCACCATCGTCAAATGCCATTCAAAGCCGTGATCTATATCTGCCTTCCACAACATAGCCAGGCTATAACAGCATTAATCACCTCCTCCGAGTGGAAGAGCTCCGCGATCGTTGCTCTGTGTTGTGCGCCACAATTATTGATTGATCGTGTCTATGGTGAACTGTTTCTTCTACCGCGCATTTCGCTCGGGAACCCAAGAATGAAGATCGAAGACATGAAGACTGTAAAGACTCCTTTTGTTCGCTTTTGATTGCCAACCAATCAACAACAATATCATTTGTTATGTGTGCGGCAGAAGAGCGAAAAGACGTTTCTTCAATGTGGTCCATCGACCGACAGCGACGACGACGACAACGTTGATGGGATGCATCATCATCATCATCAGCCAACATCATGATCATGATCGACATGATCGGATTAAAGGAAACCCCGCATCATCTGGTTCAAGAAGAAATGAAATCGTGATATATGCGAGATCAATGAGATGCATAATTGAGCTACCAATTGCAGCTGATTGATTGCTTTGTTGCTACCAAATGATCTGTCTTCCTGAAGTACGACCTTAATGAGTTTTTATGCTTTGTACTCGGTGCTGCGTGGTTTCACTTTCATCGAGGCATAGTGTATCTATTCTGCAGCTTGGGTCAGCCTCAGTTTTGATTGAAGCATAATACACTGAAGCGTATCATAGACGTTGTAATAGATATCCATTGTGATTTGGAAACAATGCATTGGTGCTAATGATACCGACACGATGAATGATGGACACTTTCTTCCAGGCCAAGACAGTTGGCTATTTGTTCGACTTGCGTGTAGAATTTTTGGGGCAACTGAAAGGTGACATGACCCAGCAATCGATTACGCTTTTTCTTACACAACCTCAACTTTGACAGAAAGTGTTTTTCTTTTGACGAGTGGATGACAGTTTTTGACACTTTTTTGATGCATCCTATACCAAAAACCTTATGATCAACGAATACACTTCCTGCAAAGTTGAGTTCTAAATTTGTGGGACAATTGTCATCCCAATTTGTTATTGGTTGTTTTTAGTGCACCTCGGGGCTCAATTTTTTCTCCTGCATTTTTTTTCTTTATGTAGACCTTTTCAATGCCGACAATCAGAAACCTCTAAGCATTTTGTGTAAATGAGACTGTTGACTTCAACAATTTCCTTGTATTCATAAATATTATCTTATCCCCATGTCACCCAAAATAATCTAATTGTTCGATTCCAACATAATCTGATCACGGTGAGTTCCGCGGATGTCAAACTGCTAAGTGGTTTGGTTTAGCTTAAACGCTTTACTTCAAATGCAACTTGAATGACCCACTTAAAAATCGAAACGGGAACCCTATTTTTCAAGGCTTAGGGTCAACCAAACAGCTATTATAGACCGAGCAAATAAAATCACGTACTTGCGGAGTGGTTTCGTCCGCAAGTTCTTATACTTACTAACTGACCAGTCAATACTTGAACCTCAACGAGCTTTCTCGCACATCAACAGCTTTAATCCAGTTTTGCTCATGCTTCCACTTAAAGGGACCGAATTCTCTAGTGTAAGCATTCACTTGGACCCTAAATGAAACCAAACTTTGGCTTTTTAAACCAAGGGTCTGTGACTTAAGGATTTTTCTAAGCCGAAACGTTGTTATCCATTTGCCTTATATAGACAAGTGTATAGTTCCCGATACTTTGACTTCGGAACTGCATTCACATCATTACCCAGCTCCCGGTTATGCGCCTTGTTTCTCGCTAGGCTTTTTTTCTAGGTTCTTGATTGCTGTCCAGCATTCAGCTCTTTACATTTAGGACTGGCCATATTAAAAGGTAAAGCTAAGAATTTTTCTCATTTTCTTATTAGGAGTTTTGAAGTCCACAAAGAAGCTGCAGTTACCAAACCTTCGACCTTACTACGGTGTTCAATTTTTATACCCCAAGTCGGGGAGCTTTTGAGAACCTGCCTCAAAATTAAAGCTATCAGCTTTCACAATACGACCATAGCGGTTTTTATTCGACAGCATTTACTTGTTCTTCACTCGCTCATTTTTAGACCAACTTGCCTCGCCGTGAAAAATTGCTATGAAAAATCGCTGTGAAAAAAGCTTCTGGCGCTTCTTATATTTTACACGTTTGGTTCATATAATCATGACTCATATAATCATGAGAGAAATAAGATTAAAACTGCACTGCGACTTTTTTGAAAGGCTTCGGAAATTTACTATCTTCTTGCAGAATTCGGATACATGGTGTTGACCAGTTTGAAACTCGTTGTTCTTTCGGCTTTAAGTTTACAAGACAGTTTGAAAATTTGGCCTCTTTTCGATTCACCACCACGCCAAAGTATTGACTTAAAAAGGGTGCTGAATAATTTGATATAAAATGACCTTATATTGAGTGTTTCCATCGCACATTAAACAGAGCTCAAAGTCGGAAGATTAAAAATTAAGTGTAAACCGAAGTGTTTCCACCGGTAAAAAGGAGATCAACTTGACGTATGCTTTCATTTTTGGCATTTCTCAGTGAAATCCTGTTGTGTTTAATAACATTGTCTGGTCTGCAGGTGGTCTGCACATCTCCCTGTAAGCGTGGAGATATAATAATCACATAATTCAACCATAATTTAGATTATTTTAGTTAATAACAGAGAAACAAAATAACTAAAAAAATAAAACAAAAATACTATCGAATTTGTGGGTTTCAGTCCACAAATTCGATAGTAGACCAACTTTATCAACATCAACCAGCTGTATCAGCATTAACGTCCACCATTCTGTTACAGTGTTCACACCTCAGTACATTTCGAATTTTTTGACAGGGCTCATACACATTTAAAAGCCGGGCACATATATGTGTCTGTCTGCCGCTGTGTCTCGATTCATTTTTCACCTAAAATCAGAGGTACAGCGAAATAAGCATTTTGTTGCTATATAGTACGTGTTGCCGTATGCTGAACTGCAAAACATAGACACAGATATACTCATTGTGTCCCAGCTACTTGGTACATCAACAGAAGCATCAACCGTTCTACGCATCCCTTTACACAACACAACAAACACAGCTGAGTTGATGATACCCAGCTGCCGATAGGAGGTTTGTTTGATTTGTTTCATCATTTGATTTGAGAATTCATGCACGAAAGAGATTTGTTACGCGATTTCTTGTGTGCGCCGGTGTCCATTAATGTAGGCACCTCAAAATTTTCACATTTTCCTGACATTTTAAGGTTAAGCTCTAAAAAGTGCTTCTACAACCAAAGGGTCAGACGCTTCCAGCATCAGAAATCAGACAGGATGCTGTGTAAATTCTTTTTCGAAGAAATCTTTTGCTACTTCTCACAGCTTTGTCACTGCCGTAAGAAGGCCCAACGATTAAAAGTCAATGACTAAGTTTTTTTTCTCACGATCTATAGTTTACAGTGTCTGGATCGTTGCTGGAGTGTATAAAGCTATCTACGAATCTACCCTGTCATCAGCAAGGCTTTTAAATGTTGTTGGCTTGGATTAGAAAATGTATTTCGCTTCAGAAGAAACTTTCTGTGTACCTACGCTTGTTCACCTGTCTCTCGATTTTTCAAAGGAAGAATGAACAAAGGCTGGATACGTCGGAAGTCATTGAATCGTCTTTTTGGGTTTTGGTGTCTACGTCAAAAAACTACCTTTGTGGTACATATGACATCGACTCGTTCTTATAAGCCGTGTTCATCAAATTGTTTTAGCTGCCTATAAATTGCGTTGAAGCATGATCGGAAGGAAAAGGTAGTGAAGGCACAACACTTGCGGAACACCAATAGCTTATCACCGCAAGTGTTATGCCTTTACGGATGAAATATTACCAGCATGTCCACAGTTGGCATATATTCAAATGTTGCCCATTCTATCATGTTTGAGGCAAAATAATGCCAAATATTCGGCTAACACCTGAATACAAGATCCGACAGAAAAACCACTTAGTTTTGAGACACACGCTCCTGCGTTTTTCTCTTTTGGAGGTTCTGATTGCTGGACCTTCTTCGCTGTTGGTACCCATAATATCTGTTGAGACTAGTTCTTTCCACCACTCAAGAAGGACCCCGTTCGGTTAAACACTCGTACCTTACATTTTATTTTTTAAGGTTGTATTCGGTTTATGTCTGTTTTTGTGCCCTTGTCAAGACCCACTCAGATTCTTGTCCACTTTTGTCCGAAACGCCACATCAGCGCATAGCCTATAACAACATATTTAGTTTATGCAAATCAAATTTAAAATTATATATTTTCTCCGAATAATTATTAGCTAAATTATTAAATCGAAACATAAAACCAATTATTGTTTTACAAAAAAAACACACACACACTGTATTACCTAGTTCATATAGCCACAAGCTAAACAAGTTCCCATTTGCAACTCAATTTGAACTTTAAAAGTCCAACTCGCATTCGGTTCCCATGGGCTTATCAGAAAACCAATTTATTCGCAAAACCAACTCCCAACACTGCCACGAGAAGACGGGATCACTGCCGAGCATGAGTATTGAAATTAGTTAAATCGGCGACACAAAATAATAGCTTTTCTCACAAGCATGGCTAACCACGTTTCGAGCATTTAACAAGATGATTAGACCGAACTGAAATTGTTTCCTCGGCGTGTCATGCACTTTATTAAACCAGTGGGCAGGTAGGTTGTGTACACCTGGGTGTAAAGCTGGGCAAGACATCTATTGCAGCGGCGTAATTAAGTGACAAGCTATAAAATTTGTCGAACCAACAACAATCTCTGTTTCCTTGTGGATTTTGAGTTTCTGTCTCTAATTGGTGGAGTCGGTTGGGTGGTGACAAGAAATCGTTGTTGGTTGTCGATGGTGAATGTGTTTAAGTGCGCAGCACAAGGACGATTCAATTATGAGAATAAGTTGCTGATTTCCCAAGGCGATGAGTCTCTCCGTAATTTTTTCTGAAACCAAGTTGATCGTGCTTTGAAAACAACTTATGCACCCCGTGAGAAAACATGCGCTTTCTCCCAGAAACCACACTGCTGCAGGACCTCAAGGCAAACATTAGTTTGAATGTTTGAATACCTTGCATAAGAGCCTTCATATGGACTTCCTGCATCCCAAAAACAGCCAATATGGGCAATCCTTTTCGACGCCCCTAATCAAAACGCAATGAATAACCCATCGCTAAGGACTATTATTTAAAATCTATTCCCCAGATAAGCCGCAGTATCAGAGACTGGCCATTGCGAGCCGCTAATGATTCCAACAAATTCGCACAAAAAAGGAAGTGGCAGTGGGTATACCATTACCATGTCGTGCATAGCTATCGTGATTCCCATGAAGTGCAATTCAATCAGCTGCTGGCCTGGTGTGTTGTATACAGTCGCTTCGGATAAAGACAGCCGCTAGCTGGATCCTACCCACTTGGCCGACTGTTTGCACTTGCAAATTGATTTCTCCTCCCACAAGTCACCTCCCCAATCGCGATGATATTAGTCTGGGGATTATTAAAACAATCGGATAATTAATCTTAATGTGGTTTCTTATTAAGTACCCGAGCGCCGAGCTGCTAACGAGCCAAACGAGCCTCGAGATTAGGATCTTCTTCTTCTGGCTTGGTGGGCCGACGAATATGATGCGTACTGGTGCAAGCCTTCATAGGCTCCCAACCGGAACCAGCGCACACATATATTGTCTATTGTGAGGTCCACAATGGTAAGGCAAAGTTTTGATTGAAAAAGGCTGCGGATTCCTATCAAAATGCTGCCATCTTAGCGCGGCTGTCCGATTTCTTCGATTAAAATGGAAAATTTATTTGTGTATGGGTTTTTCTCGCGCGAGCGCTTGTTTTGTATTCAACAAGGACTCCACGTCTTACTGGATCACTTTCACCGCGCAACAGACAAACAGAGACAGGGGCAAAAAAAAACACACTTCTGGCCAACATGGAAACTCATTCCACACTCGGAGTTTAGTGTTAAAGTCCGATTATGAAACTCCCTACAATGTGGTCGGGATTCTTTGAAGAGTCCATTTGTTATGGGTAACTTGTCAGATGTTTTGTCAGGCGATTAAGGTTCAATTATGTCAGGAAGCTTATGCAAGGAGATTATACGGGGATTTGTGTGTCTTGTTTGGTATGCAACATGCACCGGAGGCCGAATATCTGAAAAGTATGTATATAAACAAGGGATTAGTATATGCGGAGTGGATTCCTTTCGAAGTGAATTTCGCAACTTGTTGATTTTAATCGGCATTCAGGGAAAACTGGGACAGCAATTCGTCTTAATTGAGGTATATGAACATGAGTCTGTGGTAAGCATTAAGTTGTTTTATGAAAAAATCCTTGCATAAAATGAGGCTTATATAAGGTGTCAGTTAGGCTACTTAGTCTTTTTGATAACCGATTATTGGTCATATAAGTTTTTAATGCTTTTAATACGAAATTAAAAACTCAACTCTCCCTTTAAGGCTAAGTGGGATGTAAGTAGCTTGAGAGTAGTTTGCTCAGGAGATTTTAAAGAATAAGGCTGGCTTATTAGGTTGTAAGTAATGAAGCATGTCTCACAGAAAGAATGACAAACACATTGATTAAAAGTAAACAAAAAATAGCCCCCTGGCCGGACTTGAACTCACAAGCTCAGCGAACACTCGCACGGTGAGCCACAAAGTCATTTAATATAAGACATGTTCTTATGTTATTGACTTTCGTTGAAGGATGTGACATAGCTTACACATACAGCACATTAATTTTTGTTATGACCTCGTGACTATGACTAGTCTTTAAATAAGAAAGCATATTGCGAGCGGAAAGAAAAAACCGAAAGCCGAGAAAAAGATAGAGGGCATCCGATGTAACACAAATATGGCGCGGCAAGGCCGGAACATAAAAACCTTAAGTATAAATACCAAAGCTTCCTCCCGCATGTGTTATGCCTTTCGGAAGAAAGCCTACAATATAATCAAAGAATGGAGGGAGGAAGGAAATATATATAAAGGGGAATAGGATGGGAAAAAAGGGTATACGTTTTTTTATAGGACATAAAATCAAAGGTAAAACTAAAGTTCGAAAAGTGTTTATAAAACTAGCTGTGCGATGAATTCTTAGAACACATAATGAGACACCCAAGTTTTTGTCCACAAAGATTGGCATATTGAAAATTTTGTATCACAAAAGTCGGAGAAAGGAGGAGGAAGTCTTTGACAGTTTAAAAAAACCTTGAGCTAAAGTCCTTTTTTTTTGTTTTTAAACACTTATAGCCTTCCGATTTCAATTTAACCGTCTTGCAACCGAAATCCATGGATGAAACTAACTTCACATAAACCAAAAAGCTTTATGCTCTCTGCACTTGTTCAAGCAATTCATGACATCGCTTAAAACGATGTGAAGTTCTTAGGTTTTAAAGTAATGAATAAAATTTTTATGCAGCTTCCGATCTAGCCAACACTTACAAAACTATCACGCACATTAGTTGAAGCTCGGGCATTAGTGGAATGCTCGGGCTGGTTCATTAATTACTGCTTTCGAAGCTACTCAATTAGATTCTAAAAGGGCATAAACAATATCATTTGATTTTTTGAAACATCGTCGTAATGTCCCCAGACTGTTGTATTTTTTTCAGTGATTTTTATACCCCATCCCATAGGATAGGAGGTATATTAAGTTTGATTCATAGTTTGTAAGTTGTAATTTAAGGAAATAATCACCGTAGACCCCCAAGACCCTGGCAGATGATCGAAACCGAATTGTAAGTCGAATGGGACATGTCCATCCGTCCGTTCTTCTGTCTGTCGGTAGTTTTTAGGCCTTAAATTTTTAGCTATGATTTCAAAACTTCATATCTGGGCTTTCTAAGTCCCAAAGCAATACAAGTGTAAAAAATTTCAAAAAAAAGAAAAAAATGAATATTGTCGTAGGACGCTCAAATTTGGTATAATATTTCACTACAAAAATGACCAGTCTTCTGTGGCCAAATGCCCTAAAACTGGTTTGTTCCCAATTACTCAATTTGTTCGTTCGATTCTTTTGTACCTCTAGACCTTTAAGAGATATGAAGGGGACCAACAGGAGAATTGATTAAGACATGTCCATCCGTCAGTATGTAAATAACTTTTAAACCTTAAATTTTATGGAAGAAAGCTGAAAATTTGTGAGTGAGCTTGAGGTCCAGTCCAGTAATCATACGGGTTACTTAAGTTTTTTAAGTTACACTTTAATGTACGTAAAAATGCAATTTTTTGGTTCGAATTCAATATTTTTGAAAAATCGACCCTTTAAAGGGGGGTGGCTAAAAACTTTATATGAACGAAATCTGAACTGAAGTCTCGTTTACATAACCTGCTACTATTTTTGTTTCACGCTTTCCTAAATTAGGCTCAAGTCTAGTCGAAATTAAATTTTTCAGGCAAATTTTAGGTTTTTCTTCAATTCTACCTCCAAATGTGGGCGTGGCCCAAAGTTTTGTATAAACAAAATGTAGAACTAAGCGTGTTCTACATAAAGTAGATTTTTTTAAATTTTGAGCAAAAATATTGAGTAAACTGCATTTAAAAATTTACCCTTAAAATAGATGCCACGCCCACTAGAGGAGGTTTACAAATTAAATTTTTCTTTTTTGTGACTTACATTTATTAGGAGATGCTAAATGTTAAATTTCAGCTTTTTAGTACGTCTTACAGTTTTGAAAATTCTGGAGGTAGTTGCACATCAAGACCGATTGTGGGCGTGTCTTTGGGCGGATTTCAAAAATTTTTACACTTGTACTGCTTCGCATGACGCGGACGTTACGTACGAAGTTTCAGCATCCTAGCTTAAAACTTAAGGCCTAAAAACATGTGACATACAGACGAACGGACGGACATGACTCATTCGATTCAGAATTCGGTCTCGATCATATGCCCTTAAGGTCTTGGGGGTCTACCATTATTATTTCACCGTGTTACAAACTATGTGACAAACTTAAAATACCTCCTATCCTCTGGGATTGGGGTATAAAAAACAGTTTTTCTTAAATCTAGATGAGTGTAAGAGAGTAAGTATTACCGGTGAAAAGAAGGTTGAAAGAAAAGAAAGATAGGGGCTTAGAAAAGATGATAGTTTTAAATTGCGGAACTGCAGCCGAACCTACTGAGCCGAACCTACTGTCGAACCTACGTTGTCCATGGATATACCGAACCATGTCGTTGAACGCTACCCTTAATTTATGCAGCGAAAGAGAATCAGGCTTCGGATATACAACCTCCGAATACGTGATCAAAGGCATCATAAGGGTACTAACGAGCTTTTGTCTAGTATCAACTGGGGTGAAACTAGCAACTCGCCAAACTTTGCTCAAACACTCGTATATGCGGTCGATAGAGCGGTCGATGTGGTCATAGCAGGATGGCTTTCGGTTCAGGACAAAGCCAAGGCAGAAAGCCAAATGTCGGGAACCACACTTAACTCAAACAGTTTATTTGATATGGGCCGCGTTAAACATTTATTTGGGTTTAAAAGAAGACCATTTTTTACTGACCAGTCATTAATGGATGTCAGATTAAGATGAAAATTAGTTGAATCCGCCTACAGACACGCCCACTTCAGGTCTGTATATGATCGTAGCACATCATTTTATGTCCATTATGTCTGTTTCAAATTTCAAACATTATGTCTGTCTCAAAAATATATGGCGACTTAACGCCATATGCTCAATATGGTCTTATGTCACTTTTCGAAAGCGTCATAAGGACATGGTCTTATGTCATGGTCACCCACTTAAACAAGAAAAAAACATACATTCATACAGAGCTTGCTATATGCATGTGGCGTTTGGTTGTGTTGGAAACTTGTTCGATCCAAAGCTAAGGCAGATGACGCTAAGTTAGTGTAAAGGATTGGATCAGGGAGCCGATTACGATGTGCGATGCGAATCGCAAATGTTATCGCATCGCGTTTTTGCTATTACGATGTTCGAATGCGCCCATCCCAAAGCGAAGTCGAATATGTTTGCGTTATTTTCGCTTTCCCATCTGGATTCGCCGAATTATCCAATGCGAAGGCGAATTCGAGTGTCGTGGCGCAAGTCAATTGCGATAGGTGTTTTTGTGGCGGATTGAATGCGAACACGATCGCAAGTTAATTAAACATGTTTAATGGAATTTCACATAGTTTTATTCGAATTTTTATAGAAATAAGAAATAAGAAATCAAAACAAGTTCAAACGCGCATTCGGTGCATTAACAATGTTTGTCTTCTTAGGATACAAAGCCTCAACAATGCTGGGCACTTTGTTAAGGGCTTGAAGACCGAAGGGTTCAAAATAAGTTCTTATGTTCTAGAAAAAAAAAACTAATTTGCACTTACAGTTCAGCCTTGTGTGAGGTTTTCTTACACACATGGAGGGGACCTACAATGTTTTTTTCGATTACGAACGGGTACCTAATCTAAGAGGGTTTGTCAGACCCTTCCGGAGGCGGAACCGTGAAAAGCTTTTATTGCCCCGGTCAGGACTCTAGCCACATAGTAGTCCCACACTAGCCACGGTGACGGCACCCAAATTCTAGAAAGTCATCAACAATGTTGCTGGTAGTTTTTGCAACTCCAAATTTCTAAGTACTACACCACTTAGTATTAAGTCGTGCCCACTTAAAAATCATAATTTCCACTTGACCAAGATAGTTTCCTTAAGGCGCAATTAAAAGCCGGAAACGCATGCAGATTAATCCCGATCTCGTGAGAATACTACAACCAAAGTGCAAGCTATTCTCCACAAGTCATGACATGACCACTCCATGCATCTGTTGCAATGGTACCTGAGCGCGCACACTCAACAAGAACCCTCAAGTAATGATCTTTCATCGATTTGTGCACAACAGGACAATTGCCGGAAGGAACACACGAGACCAAGACACGAGTTAGCCCGCATTTGTAGAAAAAAAGAAAAAAAACAACTATAAACGATTCTTTCTAACGCTGTGCTGGCTGACTGTTGTAGCTCAAGCCTCCACTCTTGACCCAGACCCAGACCTCTGTGGTGGCGTTGATTTTTCGCCAAACTCCCACGATTCAGCGCACCGCGTGGCAGAGGGTCTTTTCTCTCATCACCTCGACAAAGTGCTGCTATTGATTAATCGCAGGCAAATTTTGAAAAACGATCTGCTGGTGGATTTGTGTTAATGGCTCTTGGCATGGTGATTTGACTTATGGGACGGACATTGTTTGATGATGATCGGATGCCGGGAACGCATTGGACTTGACTGCGTTAATATGAGAATTGGGTCAAATTCGAATGGTATAGATATCGCAAAGCTCATTTAAAGGGAGAAGGTTTATTTGTTGATCTAAACGGTTCTTATTTGACGGATTTGTGGATAAATACTCGATTGCTAAATACATTAATGAATAAATTATGCTCGCGGTTGAGCTATGTGTTTGCACATTTTAATGTCAACAGAATTCTAATGTTTGCCGATTGGGGTTTTAATGGTTTTGGTCATTAAATGAATCCCAAATGGTTCTACCTATGTGTCAATATTGCTCGATGGATGATGTCATGCTTTGATTTATAGCTTTTATTGCGTTCTGTCGATTTAACTTAGTCATTCCGAGGTCTATTTGTATCCAGTAAGAACTAATCTGTGTGATCTACCCAGCGACTTCTGTTCCATTTTTGGAAATGCTTTCAAAATAAATCAGAGCCTGAATACGTCAACTAGCAGAAGATGCTTAGATGACTGCGATCGCACTGAAACGGCACAACTTTTTAGTTAACTTTACGACACTTATAATTTCACTTCGTTCAAATTAATTTGACACCTAAAATGTTAAAGCGTCGCTGAAAGATAAACGCTGTTTAATCCTTTCATTAATTTCCATTGAATGAAAGCAGTTGATCACAAAATGATGAAGGACACTACCAATCCAAGTGGATTTTTCTGTTCACATTGATCACGTCTTTGGTTAATTTTATACAGATCAAATGAATTCAAGTTCGACGTTAAAATGCTGACTTAAAGTTTGATGAGATGTCATACTGATCAAAGACATTTGACTTGTCTATCGAAATGCGTTCATTTGTATCTATTGATCTTTTCGAAGCAAGGCGAAGGAGACAGCATATTCAGTCCTAGTAGAAGTATATATGGAGTTTTATCGACAAGTAATGGTATCTCAGTAGACTTCTATGACTAAGGATCCTAAAAAATCAAGTATTACCCCCAAAACGTGATATTACGCCTCTTTCTTAGCAAACTCGTCTTCATTGACTTTGCTTGACAACAAGGTGCTAAACTCAGCAAGTATAAACTCTTGTCGCTTTGGGTTACGACAAAATATCTTAACATATGACCGAGGCGACAACGAGGAAACAAAAGTCGAGTGAAACCTGATCGTTGTGTTGTTTTTTCGCCTTACAACCGTCTGCAATTTGTTCTGCGCGCAATCAAGGTCCCGCAATCATGTTGCTCCAAGTGTTCACAAATCACAAGGAAGCAACCGGAAACATACACAAGAGTGCAGGAATAAGCTAAAAATGTAACGCCTACAACAGCTCAAATAATTATGGCACTTGTTGCATGCCGTGCGGCTGGATAAAGTAAAAGTTAACAACACCCTACTATTGCGCAGACGCGCGCACACTATACACAAACATTTTTTATGACTTTATTTTGGAATTGCCAGTGTTAGTTACAGTGTATGAGAGGTCCATGAGGCCGATGGTCTACGAAATCGGTGAAACGTGCTTCGATTTTCCTTTTCGGATGAGGTAGAGTGAAAAATTTCATTGGCTGGGTAATTGTCCCGACCTCCTATGATGGATGCCATATGGAGGCAAACGAGCAAACATTCCCGTCACGTCCTCGTGTCAAAAGATCGATGAGCGATCAATCATAATTTTATTATAGCAAACCTTGACTATCATGTGTATCGCATCGTCTGAATCGTCTGCACCGGCCTCGATTGCATTGAAAACGAGTTGAGTTTGGGATGATGGCTGGAGTTCTTCTTAAAGGATTTGGATATGCTGAGACCTGAGAACGGTCATGGTTTGTTGTAACTTAAAAGGGGAATGGAGAGCATATGGGAATAGAAATATTGAACTCTATTCTTTGGTGGGTATATTTACCGCAGCGGTAAGCTGTAACCATACCTAAACAGTAGCCTAGAAAATACACCTCGCAAGCACGATGAGGAAGAGATTGGAGCTCTCCCAGCTTTGTCTTGGGTCGTTGATCGGATTATGCTCCCGCGAAAATCGAAAATAGATTTATGTCAGCAATGTTGTAGCAATGTCTTTGATGCTTGTTACTTTAAAAGGTTAACGCCCCAGGTTTTATGTCTTTTTGTAGGAGCTTATAGGTTTTAAGCAAATGTTACAAGAGCGTAAGAGCGACAATTTTTTGGTGTCTTGGGTGGGCTTCTTGGCATTGTAATCTTCTTAGCCCGCCTTTTTTTGCTCAACAACCTTTAGGGACTTAAGTTGTTTGGTCTGTGATTTACTGAAACTCGTGGCAGAAATCAATATGCGATTCGATTATAACTGAAATAACAGTTTTTCAATCCAACCCTTTCTGAACTTTATGTTAAGAAGGCTTCCCAAATAATATTAGCGTAAAGAATCCTTTTTGCTTTCGTTCTCTCCTACCAGTCCACAATTTTACCTGAAAAATTATACCCCAGGTACATTTATGGGCGAATGTTGCTATTTCGTCACTTTATATTTTTACACAAAAATTCGTTCGTATGGTTGTGCACAAGAAAAACCTTCGCTTACGACGGTCTTAAAAGTTTCCTCACTAGCCGAAGAAAATGGAAGAGCAAAACAAACCTCAAATACTCGCCTTACAATTCATTAACTTAAGTGCCTCTTCGCCTGCCTTAAATTGGCAGCCCTGGGAGGACACGAATTTCACCTGTTCTTCTAACTTAGCTTGAATGGGCAACAATTCTCTTCTTCGTCGAACCATAACAACGAGCCATTTAATCCTGTGTTTCGACTGCCTCCCACTATATCGATCAACTGATTTCATTAAATCACTGTAATAACAGTACAGTCGGCAACACTGGCAACACCTCATCGTTGCACAGCATGGGACCCAGTGCTTCGCGTACGCCCCAGAGCATCTTACCGCCCAAGCTTACACGCTTCAGCGAATCTCACTAAGAGGCATCCAGAGAAATGCAATATTCTTTCAGTCAGTGACTCCCTCTGTGTAGATTGCCCGAATAGCCTGCAGGCAGCTGGAAGGCTTCTCTAATATTATTGGCGATACATCTCAAGAGATGCCATTGCAGTCATCACCATATCGACGATGTTTGATTAATGGGCTCTGTCCAGGGCGCACAAATTCTTGTCCCTTCTTCGGCCCCCCTTAACGTGGACATTCTAATCCCCGCAGCATCGTTAAAGGACCATCTGTTGGGACAGCGCGACGTTATCCAACTCTTGTCCATTGCGGAGTGTCTTGTGTCCGTCCATTTAGGAAAACTAAATGGTTGACGGATATCGTGCTAATGGCCGTCAACACGATTTTCCCGGTTCAAGTGTCGAATCAATTCAATTACATGGAATTTGTTCGTGTTTGACGGTCAGTGATGCCCGCAAGCTAGGTGCAGAGGAGACGTTTTGTGGTGGTCAGGGTTCCGGACATGACAGGCGAACATAAAATGCGTGTGGCAAGGCAATTGCGACGAGTGCGAGTTTGATGGCAGTCCGCCACTATGAATGCAATTAATTAATGGAGGTTATGCCGCTTTTGTGGTCATGTTTGGAGCGTATACCAAACATGACCTTTGACAATCCATGACGTTACAGATAAAAAGTCGCCATTGCAGGCAATTTAAAGCGATATTGAAAGGGGTTGCGAGATGTCAAGGCTTACATGAAGGTAAATATTTGAACATGATGTGAATGTTGAATTTTTAATAGAAGGGATGTCATGGAGACTGAGCGTCTATATACTTAGAAAAGAAAGTAGTTGTACGATTGGGAAAGTGAAAGAGCCCGACTGTCCAAAAGAACTTATGGATGTAAGAAATGTTGGGACAAGATAGCTGCTGCCATTTGCAAAACGGAGTCAATCTGAACAACACAAAAGATATAAGTTGAATCTTGAATATACCTAAATAGCACTCACCAACATATGCTTTCCATAAGCAATTTTCCTTTCAAGGCTTTAACATGCCTGCTGCAAACGGTCTAGAAAATCTTGTCGAAAGTATGTTAAGGGGTGAGTATTGGTGTAACGGGTGATAGGTATGGAACAAGCCATTCAAAGATTGTACTCTGCAATAGCATCGATAAACACTGTTACGAAACTCTTAAAATGGTTTTGCAGTATGGCTTAAAATAAGTCAGAGGTAATAACTATTAAGCTACGGACTTCAAAATGGCACTTGCATAAGTAAACAGCAGAGTACAGTAAAGTGAAAAACCATTGTGTATGTGCATCATAGCCCCAAATCCCAATTTGTTCCGTAAGACATGTTGTTATTACCAGAGCAAAAAATTTGAACTGATATCTTAGCTACAACATCTTTTCATTACGGGTAACAATAAAGCACTAATGCTATAGTCCTGCCATTGATAGAAGGCTCGTTGTTACAAAATGTAATCTGGTTTCCGCTTAGTTTCGGCCATGAGCTCATTTGTCAAAGGATGAGGCAGGAGGAATCGTCTTGATAGCTTTCAGGTAAACTTAGATGGAGTACAGTCGACAAAATAGCTTAGGCCTTAAGCTTCATGTTTATTTTTATATCTTAGGTTATTCCGTCTGCAGCAGTTTTTGCTTTAGAGTTTAAAAGTCCCAAGAGTTAAGGCTCACTACGCAAGCTGCGTTGCGCCAACATTAATAAACGATTTTTAAAAACTATAACTTTGTGCACAAAAAAACGGTTTTCATTGAAGAGCGGATTGTCTATGTATTTTGGTATTTTTAACGCAGTCGATCGTTCAATTCCTAAAAACTCCAGAATCAATTGCCGTTTTAAAAAAAAAAAACTTCCTCGAAGAAGAGAGGGCCAAAAAGGCCTTTCGTTTCCAATCGTCCACGCTTATAGTCCAATTAATATTGTCATGGAAAAAGACTGCTAATGGCAATTCAATGTCTCTAAGTTTTAAGGAAAGTTAAATATGTTTATTTAAAACCTTCCAGAAGTCTAATCTCTCAAAAACCATACCTAGATATCCAGTCTTTAACATATTAGTTCCGAGACCAATATAAGACGCCCGCTTTGCAAGCTTACAGCATACTCCATCCATAGTCTTTTATTAAAGAAGGAACATAAGCGTTGCATAAGTTAATGCTCGTACCCCTTGGATAAAGGAACTTAACGAAGATTAGAATGTACTCAAAACCGATTAAGGCTAACCAGTAGCAACAACGTTCGATTCTCAGAAGAAGAAAAAAATGGGCGTCATGCTAGGCTTAACAGGAGCAACACTAAACATTCGAATACCCAGACCATTCTGTGGAGGCGGTGGAGGTGATCACTACGGCAAAAAGCTGTACAAAAAAAATTCAAAAGAAAGCAGCACAAATCGTTCCTAACGAGTCTTTGCATAGCAAAAAAATGCCTTTTTAGGATGGGAATAATGCCCGACAGCATATATACCAAATGTGTCATTGTAAGTTTGTCATTGTAACTTTCTTTAAGAACTCGTGAACTTAACGAAGGTAAATTATACCTCGAAGCGTAAGAAACAAAATGAAACTCTATGTTGTCAAGACCAATTAATTGTTTCCAAAAGTTTTAAAATCGCAAATTGATGCTCAAAAAAAAAACATTTTGTCCACTTTTCTCACAACGTTCCATCGTTTCATTGATCACTTCTTCAGGGAATCTTTCTTTTAAGCTAGCTCACCCAGGAACTTAGATAGACTCTTTTCTAACTCGTGTATCCTGAATGAGATTAACTGATAAGGTGACTAGTTCTCTGACTTTGGAGAAAGCTTCTCTAAATCTTTACTTTTTCTCTTCGTCAGCCCAATAGTCAATATATTCGTCAATCTTCAAGAAAAAAAGGTTCCCGGATTGAAATCAAGTTAAAAGCTCATTTCAAAACTCTGATGAACCTGAACAATGAAGGATGTCGTCCTACCTAAATTTTTTTAATAGAATCTTGTCTTGACAGTGGATAGATAATTTGAATTTAACCAGCGGATTAGATGAACGCCATCCCGTGGCTGTACTAGCAAAAAAAAAACTTTTTTAGTATTATTTCGCTAAGTCAGTGAACGTAGTCAAAAGGTAGATAATTTCAATTCCAACAATTTCTAAAAATAGAAACTTGTCAATTTATTTATCTAGTCTAAATGAATTCTCAAAAGCAAAGATACGTTCCGCCGAATTTGGGAGATTTGAACTGAACTCACTTATACATATATAAACATCTCTTCTGTCAAATGCCAAATCGAAGCAATTTTATGTTGTAATTTAACCTGCCGCCAAACGGAAAAACATGTTTTATTGAAAGGAGCAATTCCCGATTTTAAATGCAGTTCTTTCAAGTTTCAATGAAAACGCTTCACATCCGAAATAAATGCGCATGAATCAATCTGACGCTGTCATGCAGAGTATGGCCTAAGAAGGCAATAATGATGTAGTCCCTTAATTTAATTTAACCGAAAAGATTGGATTCAAAGTTTCAGAGTTAAAAAGCTTAAGGCATTTGATAGGATCCTTTCATGCGATTCTAACTTAAGAGTCTGGCTGTACGCTTTCAAGATGAAGATCGAAAAAGTAAAGTCATCAAATCTTAAACAAAGGCTCTATTAGCCTTTGATTGAGATTTCGTTGACATCAAGTATGCAAATGAAATTCTTCAACGGCAGCATAACAGTACACTAAACTCTTCCTTAACTTCAAGTTTCCCCCCATCTCATACTAGATACACTCCTATACCAATCGACTTGTACAGATACCCATACGCTCCTCGTGTTTCCTCCAATGTCCATACACTAAAAGCGACTCTACAACTATGCAAAGTAACTTTGCAGGGAAACGCAATCCTACTTTCAATATCGCTGCTGCACGAGAATAAAAGCAAAAACAAGCGCAGCGCACATTCCACACGGTTAAGGAAGTTCTCGTTTAGCCATCAAAAATTCCATTCAACTTCTAAAAACAGAACTTGCAGACGACCATCTTTAACACATGACACCCAAACCCGGCATGTTAGCGCTGATGGTGAGCTCCTCAGAGGCAAAGAGGATGAGAGCTGGTGGCTGTTCCCTGTGTGGATATTGTGGGAAACAAGTGCCACATTCCCGTTCCAAAGCAGGAATCTCTACATAATCGCCACTTAATGGCATGAGAGTGAAGTCATGGCAGGGCGCAAAAAAAACGGCAGCAAAATAGGGGAAAGGAAAAATCTGGAAACAGTTATCAGAGACCATCAGTATACTCCAAGTTCAAGGAAAGAAAAATCGATCACTTAAGGCCTTAGCTCTGCCGTTATACCACTCCTAGGCGGCGCGCGTAAAAAACAAGAAGCGTGAAAATCACTCTCCAGCCAAGAGTCAAAGTCAATGGCAAGTGGATGAACTGGTGGATGTGGACAACAACACATACACACGGTTTGAGGCACCAGTTCGTAAAGAACTCTTTTCCTTTTGCACGCGACGTTGTATACCTACGGTGCCACCAACTATGGGATGCGGAAGTGCCTTGATGTCACTATATGGTCGAGAGCGAGAACAACGCGATTCCAGTTCCAACTAAGGATTCCGGTTGTGAAGTCATAACTAGTTCTGTCTGGTGGAACGGCTGATGGTGATGGCGCATGCATGGCAAATGGAACTGCGAAAAGTCCTTAAACTTTGTTTGGCTTTTACAGCCGCATAAATAAACTGAGGAACTTTCCCGACGGCTTATAAATTCTCACTTTTGTGTCGCAAATCCGATTAAAAATGCAAGAGATACTCTGTTGTCATTTCACTTAGCACTGGGATCGGGAATCTATGAAGTTGAAAGGGTTTCGAAGAGTTTTTGGACGGATTTTCTATACCACTACCAAAGGGATATAGGTAATAATTCAATTAGCGTCTTTCAAAGAGTTTTATTTCTTAGTGAACAGATGACGATGCGACGACGACGTCTATGGGTGTCACTCAAGACACGTTCACAAGCACAGAAATATTTAGCTGAGCTGTGCACAACTTGCATCGGGTGTTTACTCGAGTTAAATTCGATTGACTGCACATTATCCTACTATTGTTGGAAGACAAAGTCGGCGTTGGAGTGGCTGACTGCCAGTGTGCGTGACATGAATCTGTATGCGGAATGCTAGTTGCTGAGGTTGTCGATTTTTTGGTTGCCAAAAAAGTTTTTGTTTTGAATTTAAATTACGGCGTACTCCAAGATCTCAAAGGCATGTCTTCACAGATGTTTAGTCCTTTTATTTGTCCTTAAAGTGGAATTCCTCTGGTGCAAAAATGAGAAAGCACTGGATTCGCAATAACAAGTTAGCTTGACAGTTTGTGAGTTGTATGGAAGGACTTGGTATATTCCGGAGATTTAAGGAAGTATTGAAATGGAAAATTGAATTTCCATGACTCTGGGGTGTATATTTATAGATGCATTTTCGAAATTGTAGTATTTACCTATTTATTGTTTTTTTTCTTCCAAAGAACTCAGACTCTGAGTTGTGTGATCGGTTAGCCTTAGAAACCCAGAGATGCGTCATCGATTTTCTCTGGGTTATAAGGCTAACCGAAAATGCGTAATCGGTTACTAGTAAACCCAGAGAAGTATCAACCTTTCGATACTTCATGAGCGCAACTATTGCACCTCTGCTTTTCACTTGGCGCTTACGTTGGTCGCCTTACAGTGAAGCGCTTTAATTAAAAAGGTACATCTAGACATTTTGCCTTTTTTCTCGGTGCAGGTAAGTGTTCCCAAGTTCGAAAATACTAGATTAATTCGAAGAAAGCTCTTGTGCGTCATATTCCACCACATTTAGGTAAAACGGAGAAAACAACCCAGTGCACCCTGTGCCTGCTGTAATCGATGAGATTACACTTTGACTCACTAGATTGTAGAATGAAAATTGCAACGTGGGAACTAATCACCATATCACTGCGCCAAAGTTGGGCCAGTTTGTTAAGGTTACTTAGGAAACCCGACAAACCCGTCCCGTTAGGAATCCTTTGGACAATCTGATCTGACCCCTTGTGACAAGAAGATTTTTGTTAATCAGAAAAAGAACTTTTCTTCGTGGGTAGTAGGAGTTAGAAGCTGAAAAACTTCTCAAAGTGCCGTTCGGATTCGGCAAAAAATGGTTCAGTAATGGTTCAATCTTCTTCAATAATGTTGTATGGCTGGGTGGCAAACAACGCACGAACCAAGCCGCTGAACTCTAAGAAAATGAAATTTTGGCGGTGCATAGTAAAAACTTAATGGCGCTTATAACTCGGAGGAGCAATGGCCTGATCATTCGCTACAAGTGGTGAGGGGCAATGCTTTTTTCCAATTATCCTCCAAACCTATTAAGTTTTAGTCGAACACCTGTAAGGTGTCCTTACTCCACTTTCTGTTTATTGCATAAAAAAAAGGCCAAAATCCGAATCTCTGAAAATTGTATGCAACATAGTGAGTGTCGATCTCAACGTCATCCCGTATGGCCAAGTCAGTCTTATGCGCATGTTTGCATACATATATTCCCATATTGATGCAAAGCCAAACTATAATCCCTCTCGGACTGGCCATTCCAAATGAATTCCTTACGAAGCCATTGAAATACCTTTTATCGGTTGGCTTTGACAAATTAAGCATATAAAAGTCGACAATTTACCATAACAAGATGCCTTACTTAATGTACCAAGCTGAACGTACCACACACGTGCACACGAAGACTGTTAATTCGAAAAGTCACTTGGGTGCAAGAAAACATTGTCCAACCATGTAGGGAGGAATTCCGACTGTGTCCAGATTAGAAGAGCTATGTGCGGTCGCCGATACTGATTCCGAATTGAAAATGAAAACACCCAACTGGAGTGCGTTCGTTACCCTTTTATGGCGAGGCATTTCTGCGTTTCTCTCTCTGTTCGTTGACTAATTAGTATTAAAAAAAAAGAAACCAAGAGTACACCTTTTTTATGGCCAACGCACAGATTCATTAACCTGATTATTTTATTTTTATTTTTAGGTGATATCGATGACTGCATCGTAACACCGACAGTTCAAGGACAATTCACACCATTGCCTGAAGCACTTTGCGATGTTATTATGGACCTCACCGCAGAGGGGCATTCAGCAACAATCGAGAACATCCGAATGAAGCTTGGATTGAGATTTCCGCACATGACCTCACCAGCAACTGAGGTCATCTACGACACACTGGCACAACTGATGCAGGAGCAAAAGATCTATCAAACATCGAAAGGATATTTCATCTTTACGCCAGAGTAAGTTAACGCTTGGGTTCGACACGATAAGTTTGCGGAGGGATTGTTTGGTGGTTTTTTTTTTCCCTTCTTTTGTAGACGACGTCGAAGTCGATCAAGACCGCGAAATCACCGAGCCTATCAGGAATTCGATGAAGACGAAGAGCCGCATGAAGCACGCACCATGCTCATGACGAACTCGGAGGCGCTTCATTCGTTTTACGGTGAAATATCGACAGAGCGCGATGGAGATTTAACGCATCAGTGTATACAAACGAATTTAGCCGATGTCATTTGTGGAGGTCAGTTCTTAAACAATTCGTTTTATATTGTTTATAATAAAATGGACTCTTTGCAGGTAATCCCAATGACAAAATCCTATACCCACGGGCAGCGAAGCGGCGCAGTGCATCGTTTCCAACACCACGTAGCTTGGAGCGACGACACAGTCTACGGTTGTTTGGCTCATCGAAAAGATTGCAACGTTGTGCCTCAACTAGGAGCCTATCGAAAACCTATGCACAAACTTTGGCCACAGACAGCAGCAGCTCGGAATATCAAAGCACAGATTCGTCATCACCAAGTAAGTTTTGGGGTCTTTTTGTTTCTATAAAAAAAAAATACATTTGAGATATGATTTCGATGATTCCGAGGGTTTCGATAACATTAAGAACGGCGCGCGTTAGTCCTACACTGAAAAACTGCTTTCTGGGTAAATTGCAGATGAGTTTTATTCCTGGATCAACAGTTTTTAGTTAAGTCCGGGGCTTATAAATCATTCCAAACGTGGCGCTAAGTGTTCGAACTTTGGAGAATCAATAAGTAGCCATCCCTGATTCTAATTTGGATTAAAGCGGAGTCTATTCATCCGCTGCTTGCAACCAAAGTTGTAGTTCGCTCACATTAGAGCTCCTGTAGAGCTCCTGCTCTCTGAATGTGCCGCTATTCATCTCAATGCAATCCTGAATAGACTTTATGCATTAAATCATGTCCTCTCGTTTCAGAAAAAGGATCTCTTCTATCTCGATTGTTTCGTCGCAGTGGCAGAACTAAGCAGCGACAAATCGAAACATATTCAGCGCAGTTTCCACCAGCTGAGTGGTTCAATTCCAGAGCTGTTCACCTGCACAGTGTTGGCACTCAAACTGCTGAGCATGTAAGTTACAGAAAAAACTCGCCATTTTTAGGCACTATACCGTGTTGGACATTGTCTTTTTCACAGGATATTCCAGTTTCACACACCCTATCCAATTCTACTTTTTATGACGGCTCGGAGCTGAGTCAGCGCTCTTCGACCCTGCCTAGGCGCCATCGACGGCACATGTCCAGTGAGTCAACTTTTGTGATATCGTCACGTGACTGCTCACCAATTCGCCGTCGTTCTCCAGTCTATTGCAGTAGCAGCTTGCCGCGATCGACACAGTCGATACCTGCAACATCGTCAAGCAAAGCAACCACCAATCGATTGTCATCGTCACAGCTGCAGCCACCAAATGGTCACGCTCCAGGTCCACCCCCGTCTGGAAGTCCAGCGAAAGCAACTGTAAAATCTGTTTTAGCCAAGCACATCTTCGAGAAGACACC
This sequence comes from Neoascia interrupta, assembly GCA_947623515.1. Taxonomy (NCBI): domain Eukaryota; kingdom Metazoa; phylum Arthropoda; class Insecta; order Diptera; family Syrphidae; genus Neoascia; species Neoascia interrupta. The sequence goes on along the minus strand of OX392463.1, from coordinate 214,561,523 downwards.
CACCCACAAGCGGCTCGAAGCTAACCCACTCACACTAGACAACAAAGCCACCTACCGCAGCGTTCAGAGCGGTCCATCGAGTCTAGAAAGTGGCAAAGCTTCGTCGATGTTCACCACGTCCGGTCCGTCGAGCATCGACAGCGGAAAAGTCTCCTTTAGCAAAACCAGTGGCCATTCTAGTCTTGAATCGCAAATATCTACGAATACAATGCAACAGCATGGTTCGCCCTCACGATCGATTCTCGTGCTTAACGGTTCGCCTCGGGGTACACCCCGCCATCAGGCGATGAAAGCACGCGCAGAGCAAAACCAGCGCAACCGATCGTCAACTCCGTCAAGGATCCTTGAAGAGATCACCTCACAAATGAGCGGCAATGGCCGTATTCCCGCCAAATCACAGTCGATATCCACCTCTAATTCGAACAACTCAATCACCCTGCAGGTGACCACATCGAACGGCAGCCAGAGCAGCATACCCAGCACAAAGATCTTCGTGCAGAACTCCCCCGTGCGCAGTGTAATCACCTTAGAGAACGGCAAAATGATGGAGAACTCCAATGTCTTTATTATCAACAACGAGACAACCACCAACGAGAAGGGCGAAATCTTAAGAAAAACTCTTTCCAAGCAGCACCATCCTGCAGGATCGGCATCCACCTCCGCACACCTCAAGAAGGACAGCTCGATCAGTGAAAACGATGCCAACTCCGAGACTTGTGACTCAATCTCGTTTATCAGCGAAACTTCACCGGATCCTGGTGACGAAACCGACGAAATCAACTGCAAGTTCACCAAGAACATCAACAACGACGCCACAATGAACAACAGTCGCAAGCTGTGCCTGCAACTGCCCCAAAATGGCTCATCCAATATAGTCTATAAGAACGTGCTGAAAAACGATGCATCACACCCAACATCGCCCACAGAAAATGCGGCCGCCTTGACAAAGCAGGACTTTGAGATCGCCGGCTCAGTGGGTAATCTTCGCTGCTGCTTCGAGAAGAACTCCAAAGGGTCACAAAACAAACTCAACTCGAACTGCGACTTGAAAAATCTTCGCTTTGAATCGGCGGGCAATTTGAACCTCCAAAAGGGAGGAAACCTCCTCAACTCGAATCCGGCTATAAACAGTGATTCGCTGGCGCACATTCTTCACAAAAACATCATCGCTGTCGGCAGCGAGCCGAACTTGGCCATAAAAAACTGCGATCAGCGACTCAAAGCAAACTGCGAGAAGTCTGTGGAAAAGGAGTCACTGCTCGATAGGCGCTTCAGCTTGTCAAAGGAAAGCACCGCCGAGGAATTGTACAACTTTCCAAGCTTGACGGATCTAAGCTTTAATTTTACGTCACTTGCAGCGCAAAAAATTCTGCAAGGCGTCAGTTTGAATAGCATCGACACATTGGTGGAGCTTAATATGGCAGCGAACAGCAAGGAGAAACAAAAGCAGCAAAACAACCAACCAACACCCGTGTCATGCACAGACTACGGCATGGTTTAGTGACAGATGTCAACGGTTAGGTGTGGTTTACGCTTTAAGAATATTAAATCTGATTTTTAATTTGCACTAAATAATGAGGATAATCTTATTCTATACAAATGGAAAACCAATTTTAGTCATGGCGCGCTGGAAGAAGTTTTGGAAGGATTTTTGATGGGCCTAATGTGAATGACGTTCTAGGGACGTTACAAAAAAAAATTAACTAAGTATTTCTTTTTTTCTTGTGGTAGTCCTAAATAGCATGTGGTATCCTTAAAAAATAACTAACCGTAAACGATTAATAAATTTTTAACGATTATAATTTCTTTAGGATTTATAAAATTGACATCTCTTTTGTATTATTTTTATATAAATTAAGGTTATTGGTGTCCAAAGTCCTAACCGTTTAATGGTTAATACAAAAGATATCTTTATGAGCTTCGAAACAGACTTTGTCAAAACCGTTTAGTGCTGCCAAAAACATACGAAACTACTCAGAAAATTATATACGAAATTAAAAGAAAAAAATCAAAGCAAAAAGCATGATGACAATACACTAAAATTTACCGTCTAGTTGACATGTCAATGTAAAATTCTTAACCATTTATCACCCAAAAGAGTTCACTAATTTATTTTTATTTTGTTTCAATTTCCTTTTTTAAGTGCCAAATTGACAGTTATTGCAACTAACTACTAACAAGTTGACTTGTATGCTTGTTTTGCTACTCAAAAAAAAAATATTTCTTTAGACTTTGTTTTTCAATATTGTCAATCCTTTTTATTTGTTAATTTTAAAGTTTGTACTATATTTATGTATTTTTAGTTTTTAAGCCATAAAAATTATATATTATGTGTACATTCTAATGAAACCTTTCAAATTCACAAAACCAATTTTTAATATGAAAAAGTAAATTCATATTACAAAAAATATATTTTTTTATTGTTTTTTAAAAAAAGAAAGTTATTGCAATAGTTTCAGTTAAAAATCAAACAAAATGAATATCTGTACATTTATCAACTTAGGTTAAACATTTGTAATTATTTTTTATCAACGTATTACCAATTATATAATATACAAGGCCTTATAACTTGTGGTAAATAAAAATCAAATTAAAAGGATATACTTGATAAACAAAAAAAAATAATGTTACTCTTTTACGAATAAACATAATAAAACGAAGTAAATAAAAAATATATAATGGCATTTCATTTCTTCTTATACTACGTCGCTCTACTGGCTAAACAGGATAAGCAGGAGAAGATCAAAATTAATCCCAAAGTGGCTGGACAAATATAGGATTAATTTGACACGAGCACTCATTTTCTGTAATTTTTTTGGTCATATCAAAAAAAGTAGAGATGTCATTTCCCAGCAGCGGAAAAAGATTTCCATTTTAAAAATCCTAATAGAAAACGTATTAGAGCCAGATCTGTCATACAGGGACAGCTTCAGTTTTCTTTTTTGGTTCTCAAGCCGTGACAAAGGTACATAAAATAAGTTTGTGAATAGGGAGAATCAGATTTATGAGAGGATTTATTTTTAGTCGCTTACCGAGATGATTGAAATGTTCAGGATTAAATGAGGATTTATATTAATCGCAGATTTGTGCCTGGTGGAGACACGGCATGAGTGTACATCAATAAGCCAAGAACAATTCTAGAGCTCGTAACTGTCTATATTTTGTTGAAGATTAGTTGAATATTTGTGAAAATTACGTATTTGCATCCGATGTAAACATTGTATTACTGTTTAGTAGGTAATCATAATACGAAAATGGGCGCTCAGCTAAAGAAACATTTGCTATCCATTTTAATATATTCGTATAACGCAAAGTATTGAAAAGATGTGTGAAGTGTGACCTTCGGATATAAAAAAAAAGTTGTAGTTTTTTAAGACTGGTAATCTCATGAGATATAAATACCAATAAATCTCTCAAGCATGACACCCTAATGTGCATGGAGGCGCGATATCCAACACCTCGATTCCTTGACTCTACTCGCGTTTCCATGCATAATTTCGACTCGACTCCACTCGCTAAAGGTAGCCGAGTCAACTCAAATCAGTTTTGACTCAATTTTGAATTTTCATTTGAACACTCATTTTCGTAAATGGCTTCAACGATCTGAAGGCTCTGCTTAATAATTGTCTACCTCTCTCTCCGCAATTGAATTTGCCATACACTACAACAAAGAAATGTTAAATTAAATTGCGAAAAAAAACTTCACGTTAAAGTGTGACTCATATTAACATCGTGCATGATGCTTTGGACCACCCTTTATGTAAACATTGACTATGAAATGCTTAAAAGAGTTCTGATACTGTTGGAAGTATAGAATTTTAGAGCAGGCCAATTTAATATGAAGACTTTTAGTTTAAAAGGTAGAAGGTCTACCGTAACCTACTCGTACCGCAGAAAGTCCATAAGCATCTGACGCATTTCCCATGCGCTCCATAATAGCATTAATTACTGAATAACTAGATATTCAACTTCGGACATGTAAAAGCTTTGCCCAGAAGCTGAAATTGATGAATTTACCCATCCTCCGACATTTGTTTACAAGTATGAATAAATCCATCAATTCGTCATTTCCATGCAATTTCGTTTTGAGGCTTTTACATCAGCTTCAGTAAGGTAAATTGTTGCTGTATCTTGTTACACGTATTCACCGACACGGGAATTCAAATCTTTATAAAAGCTTTACAGGCTTTATAAAAAACGTAAACAAATGGGTGTTGGAGGGCAAAGCCGCGTTGTCACAAGCAACGTAAAACAGAAACAGAAACAGAATCTCATACATTAGCAACTGAAACCTAATTTTGCTGAATGCTTTTTGCGTTGCTAATGTATGAAATTCTGTTACTGTTCCTGTTTCTGATCCTTGTGATTACGTGACTTAAGAGGGTCCCAAGTTGAATATCTTGTCATTCAGTAATTTATGATAATAGTTTGCTACGAAGGATAAAGCTTTCAGCCGAATGAACCCGTTGCGTCCGGCACGTCGAAGTATACAACTGACACTTGCGTCACGAACTTCTTCTATCAGCCGCTTGCCATTAGACGGTGTGTATCAAACTAATTTGTCAGTTGTGAACTTGGACGTGACGGACACAACGGATTCATTGGGCTGAAGGGTTAATTTTAAGGTACTTGGCTTCGCTTGGGAGTTCTATGGTTTCAGAAGATAGTGGTAGGATGTAACTCTTTTGGTTATGCTTTTGCATAAGCAAAAATTAAGTTGTACGTTTTCAAAGTTCTTAAATTTCTGTTATATTTGTTATTCAGTAATCTGTGCTTTTGGGCTACAAATACAACGAAAGACAACATTTAAAATCGGAGTGAACATGTTATCTGCTCAACTACAATCCCGACACGGAGATTTCTTCCGGTTGTTGTCAATCGAGTGTGCCTGTAGTGTGTGCTTACTACGCCAGGGGTCTGGGTTCAAATCCTGCCATCGTCACCTAAAAAAAAGACTTGTTCTTTTTCACGGTCCCCACCTCCACGAGGGTATGACAAACCCTCCGAGAGTATCAATTGTCTTGAAAAACTTCTCAAAGTGCCGTTCGGATTCGGCAAAAAATTGTAGGTCCCCTTGTATGTGAAAAAATCAACACACAGAGCATACATTGTTGAGAAGTTGGCCCTGGTTCACCTTGAGTTATTGCGCCACTATATTTATTAATTTTTTTTTTTATTGTCAATCGAAAAGGCCCTCAGTTTATGATCCGGTGTGACAAGACATCTCTTATAGCAATCAACTTTGAATTAGCTATATATTTTTGAAATTGGTTTTTGGCAAAAGTATGGGCTCACCCTTGAATTGTGAAAACTTTTTTCGGCCTCATAACGTGCCTGGACTGACCGTCAATGGCAGCAAACGAGTACACGAGCAGAAATGTCAATTTTGACATTTCAACTCGTGTACTGCCGCTGAAAGACTTGCGGAGACGAGTGTTGAGAGTTTCTTTAATTTTGCTTTGCATTTTGTGGCTTTAAATCCTCCAAAATTTCCGACAAAATGTGCAATGGTGCCAGTAGCTCCGTGCCGGACGAGAGTGAATATGGCCAAAATCTAAAAATCCTCAACCGGAACCCACAAGTCTCTGAACTGCAGACCATCATCAGGGACAAGTACGTCATAATGATCATAAGCTAAATTTACGCAGTTTTGTGATTAATTAACATTTCCGCGTTCCAGAAACACAACACGCAGTGATTTCAAGTTCTATGCCGACCGTTTGATACGCCTAGTCATCGAAGAAAGCCTCAACCAATTGCCATACTCTGACTGCTCGGTTGAGACTCCTACGGGCGCAATATATGAAGGATTGAAGTATCGGTCTGGGAACTGCGGTGTCTCTATTATTCGTTCTGGCGAGGCCATGGAACAGGGACTCCGCGACTGTTGTAGGTCGATAAGAATAGGAAAAATCCTTGTTGAATCAGATGCCGACACACATGTTGCGAGAGTGGTCTATGCCAGGTTCCCCGACGACATCGCCAAGAGACAAGTGCTGCTTATGTACCCCATAATGTCCACTGGCAACACTGTTCTACAGGTGAGAAGTACAAGTTTAGTTTGACCTTTCCAAAATTAAGCGAACTTTTTGCAGGCTGTGAACGTCCTCAAAGAGCACGGTGTTCCCGAGGATTGTATAATCCTCTCCAATCTTTTCTGTACGCCGGTGGCGGCGAAAACAGTCGTTAGTGCGTTTCCTGAGATGAAGATCCTCACGTCCGAACTGCACGCAGTGGCACCCAATCACTTTGGACAGAAATATTTCGGTACTGATTGAAATATCTTCTTACAGCTAGTGTTCCTTCACCAAATCTCTCTTCCTCTAGAAAACGTCTATGTTTTATAAGAGTAATGTTATTATTAAACTTTCTATCAAAACTATTGTTCCTTCTAAAGAACCAAGCTGTAAGGGCATTTCTAGATTTTAATCGGTTTTTCTCTTTTAGATTGCTTTTGATTTGTGCTTGAGGCGTTTGTTTCTTTAAAGTTCTTTTTCTAGTTTTTTATTATTGTGTCTGTACTTAAAGAGCGTACCGCATGTTAAATCATTGACTCAAAGTATTTTAGTATATTTTTTAAACGTTTGATAATAGATTTATTAAGCAAAAATGTCAACTGAAGTAAATAAATTAATTATTTTATTTTATGAATGGCAGGTGTTATTTTACTTAACCAATATGAGCGGGTAAGATGACTAAAACAAACGGATTTTTGTTGAGTCAGTATAAGTATCCAGCTGTTTCTTCCGAGTTCCACTTTGTGCTTGGTGTTGGTTTTTTTCTTGTTCCTAATGCTATGTTTTCACTTGACGGCTTTTTAATATTGACGAAGCGCGTATTCTTAATTTATTTTCAAAAACTGCCAAGTGCAATGTAAATCCTATCGCAATTAAGTCTCTAACCAAAAAAACAAAACCGTCAAGTATGAAGACACATACGGAGCGGTTCGTCGGCTTTTTTTGAAGGCTAAGCGTACAATTATTGCTTACCTTACATTTAAAATGTTTTTTTTTTTTTTTTTTTTTTCCCCCGTGGGTAAACATTTAAAATGTAAATGTTTTTTTTTGTCAATTTTGACAATTCCTGACTTTATAGCATTTTTTTCAACGCATATCGATAACCCATTTGTTTCTCTTATACAATATTAGCTGACCCGACAGACGTTGTCCTGTCCAAGCTTTGAGTTTTCTATTCGAACTGGAATGAAAACTACTTCAAATGCTTTTTGATATCCAAACAAAATTGAAACACTAATCTTGCCTTTCGCCTTAGTGGTAAACGTCAAATAAATCCATATTTCCCTTGGTCCCGCTATAACTTGAGAATGGCATTTCCTACCGCTTTCATTCATCTTTTATCTAAAAGTTTTCTTATACTTTGTGAAAGGTTCTTACGGAAAGAAAAATAAAGAAAATTGAGCAAAAATGTGGGTAATTCAAAAAACTTAACTTTTTAAACTTAGCGACTATTTAAAACAAATAAATTTGGGAACTGTTTTTTTTTTTTTTTTTTTGTAGCATAGTAAATTGAATTTTTTATACTTATATATGGATTTGGGTGTCCCGATTCCGAATATGCCATTTAAAATTGTCGGTTTCGATTAGCTTAAAATTTATAGAGAAAAAAGCTAAAAAAGAGTACTACTTTCACATAATCGTGTATGGGCACAGGCGCCTGCCAGAGTGCTGACACCCGCCCTAGCTGACCCGGCAGATATTATCCTGCTGAAGCCTTGAATTTTCAATTCGAACTGGAATGAAAATTGCTAAAAAAGAGTAGTTTTAATAAGAACCTTTTAATCCTCTTTATCGGCTTAGCCCCCTTTAAATCCGCAAAGCTGTCCACCCAAACACTGGCAAAATTTTTTTACAGATTTTATTTAATATTTGATTTTTTGATTTGATTAAATTAAAATATTTTAAACAGAGTGAATGTGCGCAAGTTGCATTGGAATTTTTTTGGGAGTTTTATCTATGGGCCAATGTCCTTCCTTGGGCCAATACGAATCGATCAAGCCCAAAATTGTCGAAAACGAACAATTCGTAAAGCATTTACCATTCATCTGATGCATTACCCTTTGCATTTTTTTTATTTTTTTAAAGCAACTATTACGGCGAGTTGGTAAACAGCCGCTCCCCAAAATGTCATTGCAATCTGATGAATGACATAGACACGTGTTTAACAAACATACAAGAAGATATACATAAGGAATGTATATCTACACGAGTTTTAAAATGCTGCCATTGTAGTGTAGTGAATAAAGGGGACATATTTGACTATTTGCCCGATTTACGAGTTTTATTTTTCGATATTTTATGTCGGGAAAACAGTATTATTACCGTTACCGAAATTGTGGGTTTTTAAGCCTTTTCTCCATATTTTTGATTTAAAACCCATAAGACACCATTTAAAAAAATTTGAACAACGTTACATTTTTTTTATAGTCCAGGGAAATTGGACATCGAACTTCGGAAAATTCCGGGAAAGCTGAAAATTTTGGTATGAAGCTTGAGAATGTCGTTCTTAATAAAATGTCAAAAGTCCAAATCGATCCGAGTGCCGCTTAAAATTTTGACAGGGGTCAAAGGTCGCTAAAAACAGTTTTTTGTGAATATCTCCATAACGGTAACTTTTACAGAAAAACTTTCTCCTGCAAAATTGTAGCTCTGAAAATTTCCTATCAAAAAGGTAAAATGACTTTTCTTCGTTAGGCTTACTGTTATATTTTGACATAGGATTAATCCCGCTCAAGTCTATTATGTTTAGGCCTTTAAGCGGGATTAATCGAATGTCAAAATACAACGAAAATCCCACTCAAGTTCTGCCCAAAGATTGTGGTTCCCATAGACTTAAGCAAACGATTTGAAAATCATGGTATTCCACTGTGAACGTCTCGAGTATCACGTTATGCCTTGAGAATTTTAAATCAATTTTAAAAATTGTGCCACTTTTTTTCAACTTTGGATGTTTATATTTCCGAACGCGATTGTACGATCTAAAATATGTTTAAACTTTTGAGGTAAGCGTGCAATTCTTGGTACATTCACGGATCTTTTGAAGCACGTTATAAAATATATATGGGCTTGAATATGACAATTAGTGAACTAATGACAAGAAAAAACAAAACTTTAAGCCAACACAAGTTAACGAAAATTTTACGAAATCGAGCAAAAGGCTTTTATGGTCATGGCATACGAATCGCGTGTAATGGGACTATTCGGAAAGCCGACTTAAGCTCATCAAAGTCTATTATGGTTGGGCCTTTAGAATAGTAGACTTAAAAAAATATATAACACTACCCAACTTGAAATTAATAAAAGACGAATCTTTTAATTATTTTAAATCAAAAAAAAAAACGGGCAAATAGTCAAAATGCGCTCTTATTTTACTACACTGCAATGGCAGCATTTAAAAACTTGTTGCACTAAAACAAATTAAGCCAGTTAAAAAAAAAAAAAAACTAAACAAAGTTTATTATTTTTAGCAAAGCCTCCCCTATCGCCCGGTATTCGTTTGAAGTTGAATTTCGGGATACCCTGTATATAAATATTATACAAGCTAAGCAAATGAGCTATCGAGATGCGTTTGAAAATATGCCATGCAAGTCGAAAATTGTCACTAAAGGAAAAGAAAATCATGAACTCGCAAATATACTAAACAAAATTTTACACAAAAATTAAGCAATAATTGTATGTACGCTAGAGTTAAAAAAAAACAGCCTACAGACCGCTCCGTGTATGAATTCATACTTGACGGCTTATTTTTTAGAAAAGAGGTGGGAATCGAACCCAAGCATCCTGCGTAGGAGGCACACACACGCACACATTTTTGTTCTCTGGCCTAAAATTTAAGGCCTGGAAGTAGTTTTACGGGATAATTTTTCCAGTTTATCAATAGCTTACTTTTTTTCCATTTCTCGCTAAACAATATTGAAACAACTTGTGTAATTTAACATTTTTATTTAAATATAAGTTTACTATCATATTCTTTTTTCTTTTAAATAAAATTGTACATATCATGCATAACACAAAGATTTTCGTCTATGAATTATTTTTTTTTTTATGTTTAAGGCAAATTAAAACACATAGTAGGTATTTTGTATATTCTTTTTTTTTCTTGTTTTGGAAATTGCAGTTATTACAAGAAGTTATTTTATTATAATTTAAAAATATTTCATGGGCGTATATTTGCTTAGGAAATACGTTTTTTCTATGTTGAGTCCTGCTGTCTACAACTAATCCTATGTATGTATTTCCATTCACTCGCTTCTTTCTATTTCTTAATTATAGTCGTCTAGATCTTCGTTTTCGTAATTTGTTTTACTGGCAAAGTTGCCACGTTCAGATGCCATTTAACTAATAGCCAGTATTAGCTACACATCGGACATACTTGCGTGTAGTGATTGTTTTTCAATGCGTGTGAAAGTGAGTGTGTTGTCTATGAATATGGTTTTAACATTGATGTTGCCCCCCAGGTAAAAAAATAAAATCACAAAAGCGCTTTCCAAATTCTCATCATGGAATTGAGTCTCTGAATAAAAACACTTTGTTTTTTGTTTCTTCTAAAAAAAATTAAATTAAATCGTGAAATAATACCTAAAATAAATAAATCAAGTGTTATCCTTGCTGAGGAAGCTTCATAGTACACGGCCTCTGTTGTGTGGGTAATTTAAGCGGCGCAATTATCCGCAACAGAGTGTACTGTGGCTAGTTGTCATTGCCGTGGCTGCATACTGGGCGGCTGTTCACGGTAAGCTTTTAGCTTTGTTTCCATAGCCTGCAATGGAAAAGTACAATCAAACTTATCAGCTCAAGCGCAACAAACTGTTTAAGAGGTTAGTTGGACACACAATAAAAAAGGGAGGTTTAGTATTCAATCGATTTCAGTTCGATAAAACGTTGCACAGTCGGTAACGGTTAGTACAGTACTCTACAGCGAATAGATGGGCGTTTGAAATATATCAGCGGTGTTAAGAAGATTTTAAAATAAATGATGAAATGGTAGAGTGGGACAGAGATGCAAATAGAAGTTATAGCAAACAAAAGTGGTTACATTGTTCTGATCATCGATGGCTGACGAGGAAGAAGATGGAGGCGAAGGTGATCGTACACCGCTGACTCGCTGCGCAAATCTTTTGAAAATATTCGACCCGAAAGCCTGGCTGGCTGAATCGAAACTCATACTCGTTCGACTGCTACTGCTCGTCGTATTTACGAGACTGGCATCGGGCTGAAGGGCGCGTTGCTCGCAAATACAACGGAATTTATCACAACGCGAGCAAATAAGTGTCTTATCCAACTGAAAGGAAAACATTTAAAACAACATTGGGGAAGAGAAAGAAACAGAAGAGAAGCGTGCAGGACACGAAAGCAAAAACAAAACAAGAAATCATTTAATGTTAAGAAATTTTCCCAAAAACTAAAAAAAAACTTTTCCTCAACACTTTAAATTTAGTTTGGTTTAGTCTCATTCCAAGGGATAATGCACTTACATTCAGCTTTCTTAGCATATCAGCAACGATGTTCAACGCTGTTGTGCGGGAGCTCGCAGTCATGGCATTTCCATTCAGCAAATTGTCTGGATCTGAAAAAGATTGCTCAACATCATTGTTCATAGGATTGTGATGATTACTTGATAACTAGAGCCACTAGGGGACGTGCACACGACATTTAAGTTAAAAGATGGAAATGAATTCGCAGAGCATTACTAGTTTTAATTTTTATTTAGGCGTGTTTGTGTTTTTGTATGAATAATTTACAAGCGTATATGTATGTGAAGTACATGTTGATGATAAAAAAATAGTATTTATAAAATTTATACATAAAATAAATTGAAATCACTTGCGACATGACTTGGAGATCTTAAGGGCTCGTTTGGTTTGTTTTAATGATGAAATTATCTTACTTTTTAGAGAGTTTTGATTATATTCGTTCAGGGACGACTGGCTGTTGCCAATGTTTATGGTCGCATTTGGGGGACTCGTTAAACTCTCTGAAAGCGCTGAGTTTTCAGCGATGCCATTGGGAGTAGTACTGGGATAACGTGCTTTAACATTAAGTTCCTGTTTCAAATCTGAAAAAAAATGAAATAAAAGAAACAACAAATATAAACCACACATTTCTCGAAAAAAGTGTTTTCATATAAGAGTTGATATTTTCTCTTTTTTTTGGTAAAATAAATGTATTCGATGTACTAAAAAAACTATTTTTGTCATGCCATTTTATCAACTATTTTTTGTGTCATGTTTTCGCATGGCGCTTAACTGCTTTAGTGTCTGTTCAATTTGTTAAACTTTTAAATTTTACACAAACCTTGTACAAATATCTTATAAAACCTGAGATTAATCTGAGATTTATATTATTGCACCATATTATTGCCTTCCTGAAGTTTATTCTGTATCGCTTCGTGGTTGAGGGTAAAAATAATTTTGAGTGGATAGGCATCAGTTCAAATATATTTTGCGACAAAAAAGAACCGTCACAACCGATGTGGACTAAAATAAAAAAAAATGTTTAAAAAAAATGCAGAGCAATGGCGCAAGTTGATTTCATTAACCAATGCTTCTGTGCTGGGAATATATTTTGCACTTGAGACTATACAGTTGCAAGTAAAAATTACTCTTTTAACGATTTCGTAACGATCAGTTAAAAGTGGGGAACAAATCCGATAGTAATGCCAACTCTAATTGATTGGTAATTTTACGTAATTTTTTAGTTATTGTTAAGATTTCGCGATCCAATAATTTACTATTGTCTACCGATTAAAACAAACAGTATCTGGTTTGATTGTTTAAAATTTCGGCCATTGTATTTTGGCCATTTCCGGCATTTTCATGAATGAAAGAAAAAGATGTAGAAATGCAAAAAATATATTTATTTTCATCCGACATTTAAATTATTTTAACCTACTTGAAACGAAACGCTGCAAAACATGAAATGGAAATGAAATAAAGGATATTAGTACTTTTTACATTCGACCATTATTTCGACTCCTGGACTCTAAATTTTACAACAGACTGAAATTTCAGAAATGTAAACGAGCTCAGGACAACTTCATTTTTTATTGGGCGTTTCTCGCAAAGATCTCAACAAAATATCTAGGTGCCTACCAGAGAAAATGTAATTTAGATTTTACTCTGATTTTGAATTCTGAAGCCGATACATAAAAGCCGAAACATGTATTGAGTTAGTTTTTAGTTTTTTTTTTAGTTTTAAGTGTGTAAAATTATTAAAACTGTATTTTTCAAGGCAAACTGAGCAAATTGGAACTGAAAAGAATGGTATAAGAATTCATACTTGGCAACGCCTCGCGGAACTCATTTGACACCGAAAAAAAAAAATAATTGACCTCTGAATTAAAAATTCTCCCCCTTTTAAAATTTAACCTTTCCTCCTATGTTTTTATAACTTCTTGTTTTGAGGCCTGATCTTAAAAAGCATAATAGCGGTAAACAAAGGTGTGTCTTTTTTTTATTTGCACTGTCAAGTTTTTTTTTGTATTTAAATATTTGTTCACATCAAATTCCCCCGGAGAAGATTTTCGTTCGCTACGACGTCTTTTGCGAATCCTACCCGATTCACCCTTCTTGGGAAATGGTTGACGTTCCGGCGAATATATGAGGAAGATTCGCCGGAAAGGGAACGAAATGCGAATTTAAGGATGAACCATATTCGAAGGCTAAAGGAAATGAAATGCGAATGTTTAGAAGAAGAAGTTAAAAATGCTGCAATACAAAAGTTGCGAAACATTAGAAATCAATTTTTTGCTTGACTTTTTTATTGCCCTGCCATGAAAAGAATATTGTGGAAGTGACGTAAGTCGCTTCCTATAAGAACGTGTTGAGTTGTTAGTTGTGTACATCGACATAACGGATTCATTGGGCTGAAGGCTTAATTCCGCGAAAGAATAGAAACGATTTTTTCCATACCAGTTTTGAATTATGGAAAAACTCCGCTCTCATTCCACTAAGAAAAGAGAAACAAAAAATATTTTTTCTATCTTTGTCGTTGAACCGAAATTTTCAGTCTGAAAGCATTTGCATCGTTTTCGCTAACAATATTGTTTTCTTTTTTACTTGATGGAAAGGGAAACCATTGGTTTGCTGTGGTGGGCAAAGCTTTTACATGTCACAAGTTCAACACCTAGTTATTCAGTAATATATGCAGTGTATCCAATGAATAAAGGGTGTGTTTTTTATTCGTTCCAAATTATTCCGGCCGAAAAATCATCTGTTTTTTATTCATGCAGGATATTCAGATCATTCCGTTTAGCGTTTCTTTACACATTCAGAACATTTGGAATATATTCCATTTGTACTGCAACCTCTCCGATTCAAACGGAATTTCCATAAAAAGAAAATACATTAACATTGGGCATATTTACACAATGTACAAAAAGTTAGCAAATAATCACGCTACCACTCAAAAATGGGATGGTGTGCGCCCACCAAAAAAAAAACCCTTACTTTTTTGACAAATTATTTTGATTTTTTTTTTTTTTTTTTTCAAATGAAGACTATGTTTACATCGATTATGTTTTTATCGATTTATTATATAGCTTGCGTGATACACCTAATTTCCGAAGTTATCACTTTGCAAAATTGTGGCTAAACATGTAAAAAGTAGCAAAATAAATAATGTTCTAAAAAACTATGTAGCAACACGCATTTTAAGTCTACAAAAGATTTATCAGCTTCGAGAGAAGAAGAACTTCACATGTTACCAATTTTGGATAAGCAGCACTTATATCAGGGCGAAAAAAAATGTGTATATTTCTACATATATTGGTAGTCCATTTTGTTTTCTGCAAGTGTAAGGAAATTCACTGTTCTGCATCGTGCTCGATTCGAAATACACGCAATGGAATTTAAAAGAAACAGTGTGATTGCCTGGATTTTTTTGGGAGGAAAGTCTCAGCCAGTTATTGTTCGTGAGCTGCAGCCCTTGCGAGTGAATAAAATGTTTGTGAATTGAACCATAACGCGCTACAATGAAACTGGAAGCACCGATAAACGCTTTAGAGGTGGTCCTCAAATAAACGGCAAGGTCACCAGAAATGGTCCGAAAGATAAGAGCTCGACTTCAAAGAAATCCACGGCAGAGTGTCCCAAAAATGGCTAAAGATTTAAAAGTCTCAGAAGACTCAAGGAAGACTCTCAAAAGACTCAAGCATACGTCAAGCATTCCTAAATATGACCTAAAATTGAAGGATTCAACTCCAGCGCAAAAAAAGTTCGCCTTTAAAGATCGAAAGCACTAATAGCCATGCACGCAGCCGGTAATCTGCAAAATTTGGTATTTACTGATGAAAAAATTTTTGCCGTTCAGCAGTTCGCAAACAAACAAATGATCGTGTGGGATTAAAAGATAAGTCTATCGAAAATTTGCAGAACTGAATTGCTCTTCGTAAGCAATCACCAGCTTCTGTGATGGTTTGGGCTACTGTTACAGCAAATGGACGCTCTCCGTTGGTTTTTATCGATCAGGGCGTGAAAGTTAATCAGGAAGTGTACCAACAAAAGAGTTTAAATGATGCCCTGATTCCCTGGGCAAACAGTCAATTTGGCACAAATCACTGGACTTTCCAACAAGACCCCGCGCCATTTCATAAAGCTAGTCAGACGCAAGAATTTTTACGCCACCACGTTCCCCAATACATTTCTCCTCAGCAGTGGCCTCCATACTCGCCAGACTTAAATCCAATGGACTTCTCCATATGGTCTATTTTGGAGGCTAAGGTGTCAACAAAAAATATGAAAGTATGGAAACACTAAAGTCAGCGCTCCGCCGGGAATGGTTACGAGTTCCACAGAACCACATTCGTGCAGCCTGCAATAACTTCATGAAGAGGATCAACGCGGTCATCCGCGCAAGAGGAAGCTATTTTGAGCAATGGTGTTACATTTTTAAAATTAATGTATTTTCAACATAAACTTTAAATATTTAAAAAAAAATCTCTTAAAGTGGTAAAAGTATAATACTTTGAATTGGTAACACTTCATTTGACGGACCCTGTATACACGAGTACACAAAATACTATGAGGGATATGTTCTATACCCAGTCTAAGAGTAGGTTAACAATAATTAACTAGCACAGATAAATAAGCAATTTTTTGGCACACTAAGTTATGTATATTCCACCAAGAGCCACAAAACGCCTTTTTGAGTTTATAAAATCAGACCTAATAGACCGTCGTTGAAAGGAGTTGCTCCCTTTATTTGCTTTTATCTATTTATAACTTTTGTGGCTTTTCTCGTTTAGGTGCGAGGTTTAGGTAGAGTTTTAGGTGCTTTTGTGTTTAAGGGCTTAAGGTCTATGTCCACCCACAGCTTCCTAGACTATCGATTGGAGTCTTAGAACGCACTTTTTTATATTATTTCTCCTAATTGGGGTTTTCACAGCAGTGGATCCCTTTATTCTCATCTGAAAGCAAAAAAGGGATCAACTGAGCGTAAGATTAAATTGAGGCTAGAAGATCTTAGCCTTGAGTGCTTTGTAATTTCGAGGTATGCTGTGATTTCTGTAGAAATTTATTTAATGAGCAGGTCAGCTATTCAGAACTGTGGATTGCAGATTTTCGTTGTCTGTCGTCTTTGTTGGAAGTTGTAATGTTGGATTCTAACACTCTTACTTTTCACTTCCATTTGACAGTCATAGTCGCTGCCTAGGACATTGTTTTTCAAAGTCACAACTTATTTTAGAGATTTTTTCCCGCGTAAACATATGTACATTATTCCTTTTTAGTATTTTCTTACCGTTTGAATTTCACTTAATTTCAGTTTCAGGGGGCGACGCGCTCGCATCTCGGCTAGCATGACCTGTCTAGAAAGTCTGTCAGGGGGCATGCTAACAACGTGTCCAAACCATCGAAGAATCGATCGCTCCACTCGGAGAAGTAGCTGCTCAACATTAAGATTCCTACGAATACTGACGTTTCTCACTCTGTCCCTTAGAGTAACACCAGCAACGCACCTCAAGAATCTCATTTCGGCAGCTTGTACCCGTGATCTAGTTCTTTCGGTAATTAAAAACTGAGATCTTTGCTTTCACTCCAAGATCAGGAAGGCTGATCTTGGAGTGAAAGCAAAGATCTCAGTTTTTAATTCAGTGTTCGTTCCCACCCTCATCTATGGTCATGAAATTTGGGTAATGACCGAAAGAATTAGATTGCGGGTACAAGCTGCCGAAATGAGATTCTTGAGGTGCGTTGCTGGTGTTACTCTAAGGGACAGAGTGAGAAACGTCAGTATTCGTAGGAATCTTAATGTTGAGCAGCTACTTTTCCGAGTGGAGGGATGCAGGTTTAAAAAGGGGCCCACTGCAAACTGTAGCGCACGTAAACAAAATCTATTTTTGCAATTTATTTAACTAGATCGTATCAGGTACTGATCAGACTATAAAGTGATAGCCGACTCGGCACAAAAGTTCTCTTTTTGCCCCGAAGATTCCACTGACTGGGGACTGCATATGTGTTCTGGGTTTTGCCTAGCACATTACTACTCGGCTGGCGAGTGTTTCACAAAGACAGGAAATCAAAGGTAAATCCCATGTCAGTTTCCATCTACGTTCCGTTTCGTTCCCTGTATGTGCTTTTCCGGGTTTTAGAGGGCAGGGGGTTGCAGAGTTGGCTAGCTCTTTAAAATCTGACTATTGGTATCAGGTTATTTGCAACAAGTACAGCTCAAGGCTACCCAGATAAATAGTACCCTCTGTCGGACATTGAACACATCATATGAAAAAGAACGTTTGGGGATTCTAATAAGATTACGACAAGTGACTTAGATTTAAATAAACAAGCCAATCGTTGTAGGTACGTCGCTTATCTCAACTACTTAACAAGCAAGTAAGCAAATTAGTAATAACGAATTCCTACGGAAGATCAATTCTTACCTCTCGTTTCATCCATCAGCCTTTGTAGCTTCTCCTGTAGCATTTCTTTTTCATCGACCTCCATTTCGAGCAGGGCATTCTTTTCGTATGCCTTGTCAAGCATCGCTTCGAAGTCGGCTATACTCTCGTTTAGTATCCGATGAGCTCGCTCGAGATCGTCGTTTTTCTGTTCCAATTGACGCAGGTACTGCTTCATTGAATCTCGTTCGATTTTGACTGTTTCCAATTGTTTTTCAACATTTGCAAACTCAATTGTGTGCGAGTCGAGTTTTATCTATTGCCACGACCAAGAAGAAACAAGATTACATTAACAAGCGAATTGATAAAACGAACATTCAGATTCAGATACTCACTCTGAGGGACTCGTTTTCTTTTTCCAAATTTGTTACTTTCAATCTGAGATCTTTGATGGCATTCTGTTTCTGTTCAAGCGTAGCATCCATTTCTGCTTCCATCTGCCTGGACTGTTCGACATATTCGTCGTATTCTTGCTTCACATCTGTCCATCTACAAAGTTTTCCAAGTGCAGTCTTGAAATAGTGAAAGGCAAGCAACAAAAAAACACAAACTCTTCCGCTTACTCTTTGTGGTAAAACTTTGCTCTTTCCTTCCAGTATCTGCATTCGTCTTCGACACTATTGAACAACGGCGGGGAGTCCATTTGTAAAAGTATTGATTTGGAACCTTGGCCTGAGGGCTATCTCGGAATCTTATTACGATTCAATGGAGCACTGTTAAGAGTTGGGGTTTTCGAGACAATATAGTTTATTAACAGGTGACTACCATTCTAGATAGAGGCAAATATTTTCTTGACAGATAGTGAAAATCAAGGAGAAATGAAATCATCGCAACTTTGGGGGATATGCGTGGACTACGACGCACAAGAATACTATCGATCGAATGCTTACAAATAGGTCTTGGAAAAACTCACCAGATTAATCGAGTAAATATTGGTTAATAGACTTTATTTGGTTTCTCAATACGTAACATAAAATCAAAAAGAAAATCTTTAAAAATCTTGAATGTTGTTTGGGATAAAATGCCATGGAAAAGTCATTGCCAGATGCGATCAAGTTCTCAAGTACAGCAGTGGATGAGTTCAGCCCTTGCTGAGTTGGCATCTAAGCAGAATGACTATTTTTTCCGCTGCAGCAGCAAGTTTACAGAACGCGGAAAGTTGTGTGGTATCCTAGTTTTTCCAGTGTCATTATTATAATCAAAGCATGGGTAGTTATCTTAGGCCCTCGAAGCCTTTAAAATTGTTTTTAGTTGTTAAGCTATCTAGTTTTAAGCTCTTATGTAGTTTTAGCGGCAATAAGCCGAATGTAGCTGCTACAGATACAGAGCTCCATGAAAGAGTGCCATTTAATCTTTAACTTACCGAAATGCCATGTTGGCAAATTATAATTAACTGATATTGCAGGCCATACGTTACAGCTGCTACTTTAACACTTATTATTAGTTATATTTATAACAATTGTTATGTTTTCTTAAAGTCTCAATATAATGAAATGAAATGAAATGCATGGGTAGTTAACGTTAAAAAAGAATTAGAGATGCTGTGTAAAAAAAAGTGAATGAGATTTATGAGGAGACTTATTTTTAACCTCTTGCCGCGAGTAGTAAAATTTGTAATGTCAAGATTTGTTAAAGATATTTTCGTGCATTATATGTCCGGCGCTAATATGATTTAAAATTAAACTTAATTAGTGGCGTCTTCTTTGGAACACCGAGCGGTAAAATAAAATTCCGTGCACGCAACAACTCCAGCGTTTTGTATAACCAGTAACATTTCGTGAGGAACGACTAATGTTGCATCGGTGCTGACATCGGTGACTTTACTTTTTTTAATTCAGTTGCCTGTTTTTGTTTGCATCGGTTCGGCAAAGTATGGCTTACTTTCAAATCAGGCTCGTCATCTGATTCCAAGCAAAAAAGTTTGCTCATCTATGTTTGGTCAGTACAGATTGCTATGTAAACAGATGGGCCTTTTTGCCACCTGTACAAAATGACATGGCTGTTTCACATAAAGAGCGAGATAGAGCGATGATCTCGGGTGAGCTGTCAAATGAATTTCAATCAATGGCAATTTATGGGGTGGTTCACAATACCGGCGTGATCGCTGTCTCGCTCGCCAAACTTTTCGAAAAATTAAAAAATCCTCACCGAGGTTGACGATTATTCTGTCAATCGGTGTTGTGAGTTGTGACACGCTGATGAATAGATATTTTTTTTCTTGAAGCTTATACTTGTAAAATATATACTATTTATGTGCAATGAAGTCGACAAATTTTAGAAATATGTCATGTTTTGTCATTGTCAAAACAGTAAAAACAGGCGTCGTGGTTTCTCGCTCTCATTGTTTATTAACGATTTCTCTGGTCAAACAAATACAACAAATAAACAAATGGGTTTTGGGGGGAAGGGGACGCTCAAGTTGAATATGTAGATATTTAGTAATTTGTGCTAATACGCTTTTCACACCGGATCGAAAACAGAGTTTTCGAAAAAAAGTTAACGAAAACTCATTGAGTCATTCACACTCAACACGAACAAGGTTTGGTTGACATTTCAGTCACTTTGACACTAATCGCAAAATTGTTAGCTGGTGTTTGTGAAAAAAGAAAAGCAACTCGAATGTTTTAAGACAATAATTTTTAATGAAAGAAGTGTTAAAACTGACGTGAAAACATTAATAACTGTTTTGAATATCAATGCTAGTCTCTTCAAAAGAACATGTCACCAACGAAAATTAGAGCTGCTGGGACTTAAAGAGAAAATAAATCTAGCCGTACCTTTTCTATAAGCAGAAATGCACATTTTTTCTTTATCTCATCTTTTTCCATTATAATATTTAAAAAAAAGGGCATTTTATTTTGCATTTTGATATTTCACACAAAATACTTACCACAAACTAACAGAAATTAAAAAGTGCTTTCAAGACAAAAAAGCAAACCCTAGTTTTTCTGTTGGAAAATTTCAATAAAGGACTTCATACTTTAAAATTTTATGAAAACTGTGGTGGAATCGCCAATCGACATTTTGGCTCTAATAAAAGACTAGCGAGGAAACAATTTCGTTGTAAAAATACCGATTTTCTATTGGTATTTGTGACAGGTCTGCTATACAACAGTTTAAGTTTCCTTTCTTAAGAAATAAACTGTTAAAAAGGTATGTGAATAGGTTGTGTAAAATGTGGCGAATGTGGCACACACACCCTTAATGTGAAATGTGGCACTAAAGCCGCGCTGTCACAAGCAACGCAAAACAGGAACAGAAACAGAATTTCATACATTAGCAACGCAAAAAGAATTCAGCGAATTCAGGTTTCAGTTGCTAATGTATGAGATTTTGTTTCTGTTCCTGTTTTAAGCCGCGTTGTCACAAGGAACAGAAACAGACACAGAAACAGAATTTCATACATTAGCAACGCGAAAAGCATTCAGCGAATTGAGGTTTCAGTTGCTAATGTATGAGATTCTGTTTCTGTTCCTGTTTTACGTTGCTTGTGACAACGCGGCTTAAGGGTGTGTGTGGTGAGGGTAAATGGGATTTATGAGAAGATTTATATTTTATCCCTTGACCAAAGAATTTAAAATTGTTTAGGATATCGATTTAAGGGATATAAGAAAATGTATGCTTATTGCGAATAATTGTTCGGTGGAGATGTGGTATTCTATTGTTTTTAATTGTCTTCGAAGACAAATTCAACTGGTTCCCCCAGGAACCATGAAAGTGTGACTATTTCCACCACATCCCTATGTGACCTTTAACCTACTGCAATGTAATGGCCTCCATACGAGTCGCACAATGAAATCTATTTGGTCTGACATTATAAATCCTTATAAGAAAATTATACTGAGAAGAATAAAGTCGATCACATCAGATCGTTGCTTTCGAGATTTTTACATATTTTGACAAAACTCATCTTTATCCTTAGTAAAGTTTAAAATTATTTTGTATTGCAATAAAATTATAGCGTCTTCTTCCCTCTTGGCGGGCATTACTTTTTTAACAAGTTTTCAGATGACGCAATAAACACGAACATTGTCTGTTGAACGCATCTTTTACACCAACTATCACTCCAGCCTTCACTCCTAGGTGTCGCATAGACTATTTTTCTGACATTTGTTTACTTCGTTTTTTTCGTGTTGTTAGTGCTCTTCGTTTTTTCTTCCATTTCGCAAGTAATTAGATGTAAAAGGTGATTTTCTCCCTATTTTTCCTGCAACAAACCACCGGAAAAAAATATTTCACCCCGAAATTCCCATTTTCAATATTTTAACAAAATTATTTTGTTGTTTCCAAGCCCTCACTTTTGTCTGCACAAAAACTGCAAGCGAACAAAAAAGTACATTCCAGTCTCTGGATCGTCAAAGGGAGGATACTACACAAAGAAAAAAAAACCCACAAACCCATTCGCCATTGTTGCTGCACAAAAAGTCCTCAACTTTTGTCTACAAATTTAAATTAGTTTCCTGGAAGTTAAAGAGGTCTTGAAAAGGAAAACAGTAAATCCAACCTGAGAGTTACAGTACAGCTTTATAATGGCCGATGCGGAAAAGCAAGCTTTGCTCCCGGCCTTGAGGGGAGGATATTTAGCCGGCGAGGGAGCAACCTCAGCAGAAGCAGAAAATCCAAATGCGGGTGCGTATTAAATATTGTTTTTTATCATTATTCCAAAGTTTTTTTTTTACTCGTGGAGCTCTTCCTGCCACTGCAGCGCTGGCTTCACGAATTCAACTGGTTATTGAACTTTTTATCGATGAAACCCCTAAAGTGTCGCTTATTTACTCTTGCATGCCAATTAGTTGCAGCAAACAGTGGTGGCGATGGGTAACTGAATTCCGCTTTCTCCAGAGATCGCAAAAGCAACAAAAGTAGTGCAGGGGCAAAGTCTTGGGAGGCGCATAAGCTATACAATATCATATTCCATTTATTATTCGATCAACTTGGTGTCAAATGCTCTCTTCAACACTAGCAGTCGTACATGACTCATCGCATGGCACATTGATTTGTTTCACTCAATGCAGGCTTTGTCTAGGTTGTTATGCATCATTATTCTTGCTTGATAGGGTTGCTTCATAAGTTTCTTGTTGTTGGTTTGCTAAAGCACCCAAGCGCCCTCTTATGCGATAAGAATGGTGATTTATCCATTTTGTTTGCTCCTTATCGAGTTTTTCTCAAAAGTCCCAAATAAATAGACGTGAGACTGACTGATACCTGCTATTCAAAATCGTTATGAGATTATGAAACAAATAATGGGACTGTTGCAGAGATGCCTGATCCAAATTCGCCGACATTGGCACCGATTGCAATCGCATAGATGAGCTCACAAAAGTGCAAAAGTAGAATTATTCGGGTGCAGCGATTAGTAAAAAATTGATTAGGTTAGTACTTAGGGGATCGCATTTAGTAAAATCCTATTCCGAAATGAATCTCTATTACAAAAAAGGTAAAACGGCGCTTTTAACTCGATTGGTGTTTCCGTGAAACTAGTGTTTATTGTATTTGTATACCGGCCATTCATTCTTCAGTGATTAAACAAATATACACAGAAACACAAGCCAAATAAGAACTTATTAAAGGAGTGCGGGGCAAACGTTTTAAAGCGCTTTATCTAATCGGTTATCAAATTGCAGTTAGTCAGCACCGAAAACAAATAAATAATTGTCTTTCGATCTCTAAAACGTTCTATCTGAAGCATAACACCTTCGTTATATCCAACCCTTTATTGCAGTTTAACAACAGATTGGAGTTGTATTGATTAACTTTAAATATTGAACGTGCAAACCATTTCTTTTTCCAATCTAAAGCCGGGAGTTCGTGGTTCTGTGGATTGTATGAAAGCTGTAGTCCCATGTGTTCACTGTGCGATGATGTTGATATCTTTTACGCACCACAAGCAACCGAAGATTCGTAAAAGGCTGCATCTTTTGCGTCGTCTTCAAACCGCAAGATCCGTTTGAAAAAAAAAATTAAAATGTTGCCTATCGGTTACCGATTATTCTCAGAAGGGTAACGGAGCGAGGGCGGCTAAATGGTCCTTCCATCGTTCCCGATCCTCCGCCACCAACTCAAGAGACACAGGCGCGATCCCCAGACGGGTCTCAGAGATGTTCTTAACCTGATCCCACCACCTGTTTCTTGGCCTACCAGGGGGCGACGCGTTCGCATCTCGGCTAACATGACCTGCATGCGATCAACGTGTGCAAACCATCAAAGAATTGATCATTCCACTCGAAGAAGTAGCTGCTCAGCATTAAGGTTCCTACGAATACTACCGTTTCGAACTCAATCTCAAAGAGTAACACCAGCAACACAACTCAGAAAACTTATTTCGGCAACTTGTACCCGCGATCTAATGCTTTCGGTCATTACCCAAATTTCAACACTGAATTTACTGAATTAAAATTTGAGATCTTTGGCTTTCACTCCGAAGACCGGCTGGCGTAGTTCCTTGACTATTGCTCCAGCTTGGCCAATCCTACAGGATAACTCAGTATCACTGCTTCAATTTTTTGTGAAAAGACTCCGAGATACTTAAACTTCTCTACCTATATCAATGAGACTCCATTAATGTGCAGGGTAACACCGCACAGGAGTTCAGGAAACAACTTTGTAGCCTTTGCCTTCTACCATTTCCTTAAGCGATTTTAACCGCACCTTTTCATAAGTACACGACATTTTTTTTAGTCTCGTTGGGCACGCTTGATTTCGGTCATTGTTCAGTTTTAGTAGATCCCTTGGCGATAACAATATTGTCATGTGCGACATATTTGTTAAGATTTTATCTAAAATCTATTCGCAATATAATTTTCTGCTATTGAGGCCTTAAGTTTAGGTTCCACAGCGACCAGCATGTTGTTTGCCTTAGAAAAAAAGCATTCTGTGTAGTTAGGCGCCGCAGTTTTGCCTCCTTAAACTGGTGCGTAGAGTAAACTTGATCTTTTTTACGACGCTGAAAGTATTTTGTAAATTGGATAGTAAAGTTATGAAAGCTTTTCAATCATCAGGATAGAAAACAGATTGTAACGTGTAGACAGTGTAAAACGTTCTGAAGCCTACAAACAACTTTGCAACTATTGGGTCAGAGATGCTCTATACTTTTCAATCGCAAAAAATTCCACTAAATTCCACGCATAAAACAACCCTCTATCGTAGTCTTGATCTTAACCTCACCGACAATTCTGATAAAGGCGACTTGTCCCGTTGTTACACGCAGCTCATTCTACAAATACCTTGATGCAAATAATTTTCACTTGTGAAAAGCTTGCCGATTTGGAAACCTGATTGTTTACTTGAAATTAATTACCTTGCTTTGTTGCAATGCTTTTTACCGGGTCAATAAAAACGTTCATGTTGTTTGTGCTAAAGTTATTGGGCACTCTTGTCCATGGAATAACGACTTGAAGCGTCACATCAAGGACTTAGTTATACAGAACCCTAAAATTCTGTATAACCTACGTCTCTATAACGAGTATAAGGTGGCAAGCATCATTCAAGCAAATCTGAAGTCATGAACAGAGAAATTCTAGAAGTTCATTAATGTCTCAAGTAAAAATGATGGTTACCCATAATCTCTCTCTTTCAATGGACAGTTTGCCGATTCTCCCACTTCTAAATGCAACTATTATAAATAGATCCTTCTCTCAATCAGTGTACTTATGACTTAACAAAAGTCAGATTAATAACATGTTTTTAGTCTAAGAGAGGACAACAACCCAGAGAGGACGAAAACCTTCGTCGAAGCATCGGCAGAAAAGCCATGAAGAGTTATTTCCAATGACCAACCCTTGTGACGAAAACAGCCGAAAACATCTGACTTTAGCATCACTTAAATAAAAGTCAGCAAAAATCAAATGTGAAGCGTACAGTTCAGTGAGTCTTCGGTTGAAGACGCCGCCGCGTTGAAGATTTAAATTGTATTAAAAGATGTTAACACCCGTGACTTGTGCGCTTGAAAACCTTCTCAAAGTGCCGTTCGGATTCAGCAAAATTTTAGGTCCCCTTGTATGTGAAGAAATAAACACACACAGGATACATTGTTGAGAAGTTGGCTCTGATTCACCTCGAGCTATTGCGCCACTCTTTTTATTTATTTATTTTTTATCACCCCACAAGCATTTTAGAAGTTAAATTAGCAATTTGTTAGCTTACTTGTAACAATGTTCAAATTTTTCGACATTTTCATTAAACATGGAAATTGGTCAAGATTCTTATATTCAATATTATTATTGTGTTCAATGACAGCTGTCATTAGCTGCGGCAGTCTTATTGGTCTTAAACTTGTAGGAAGGTAAACTTAGCGGACATTTCGGCTGAAAGAAATCGTCGCTCTACTTTGCCGATATTGAAAAGTTGATTTTGCCTGACGACGGGAGTGAAGACTTTTTCAACTGAGGAAATCACTTTTTGTCGAAAAATCCTCTCGAAGTTAAGTTTATTTTGAGCTCAATGCACTACCGATAGAATCCCAAACTTATTTTCAATTTAAATAAGCTGAATAAATAAATCCCAAATTTATTTTTAAACTTAAATAAGCTTGCGAACGACCCCAGACCAATGTCATTGAGATAAAACCGGATGTCAAACAGCACTTTTAAAGGCAGTTTCAAGAGCCGTAAACCATAAGAAGAGCAAGATAATCACGTAGGCCGAGAGGCCAACAGCATGCCATTGACAATGGGAAATGTTGCATGCAAAGTAAAATGTTATCTCAGCAAAACTATAGACTCGCAAAGTTCTGTTTACTGCATATTATTTTAACTTTATCAGAAGGAAATTATTATGATGATATTTATGCATATTGCCAAGTCATTTTTTTTATAAAAAAACTTTTTCTTCTGGTAGACCTTTAAAATTTGTGTCTGCTTCAACCCTTTGAAACTGGACAATCAAAATAATCATTGCAATATGACACTGCTGAGATCAGGCAAAAAAAATCTCTGTCTAGTGCCCAGCCAATTATTATTTCATCATTATTTAGCTTTTGTGTTTTTTTCCCGTAATCATATTGTTCATCGTCCCGAGCAGATGTATATTTCTTAATTGTGTTATTTTTTATCGCCCTTGCGTTTAACCACCATTCGGAGTTCCAGCTACGTCAGCATTTACGCATTAGTCACTTATGTATTAACTAAAACAAAACAAACCATTTTTGATAAGATATACAAAATTATACACATAGATTAAAAGTCTTACTGAAAAGTTTGTATTATTTTTATTTTACAATTTGTTAGATGGCGTTTCTCAAGCAGTGGTATCATCTATTGGACCAGATGAATTACCTCCACCTTATCAACAGGCTGCAAGTGGTGGCGTGCCAATGGTGACATGCCGTGTTTGCCAAAGCATGATCGACATAACAACCAAACGGGAGCAACATGTTGTCAAATGTGGCCAGTGCAATGAAGCAACTGTATGAACAAAATGCTTTCGTTCGTTGAAAAGTTATTGATGTTTCTTCTTCTTCTTTTTCAGCCCATTAGAAATGCTCCACCCGGTAAGAAATATGTGCGTTGTCCATGCAATTGTTTGTTGATTTGTAAAAGCTCATCGCAACGAATTGCATGCCCCAGACCAAATTGCAAAAGAATAATTAACCTGGCACCCAGTCCAGTGACACCACCAGTGCCGGCAATGCCTGGTATGTGTCGCGTTACTTGTGGTCATTGTTCGGATACGTTTTTGGTAAGAAATATTGAAAACAACTGAATGATCCGATTTTATTTGGTCTTCGAGATAGAGATGTATTAAGATTGGCTTGTCTTTAAAAGTACTATTTAGAGCTCGCTTTTATTTGGAAAACGGATTAAAAATACCTCAAGGTCTTATTTTATTTTATACTGATCACGGAAGTTAATTCCTTCACAAACAAAATGTACGAATTGTACAGTCACGTTGTTCACGGCTTGTCTTAGCAGTAAAAATTTTAAGTTTGGCTCGGTTATGGTCAAGAAAAAACGTCTGTATGGGTAGGCAATCTTGGTTTTACCCACTGATGAGCATCAGTCAAAATTGTGTAGCGAAACAAACGTGGGAACAGTACAAGGGTAAAGAGAAATTATGACTTATGGACTTTAAATATGTGAAATATTCTCTCCAAACTCTTAAGTAACTTCCTCGCGATCGCAAGGTTTATTAGCATTGCCTTTTTGGCAGAGCATCTGGGCTTTCTCTTGAAAAGCCAAATGAGCTGGCCATAATCCATATTTGTAAAGATACAAATTTTTTATTAAAGTCATATACGTACCTGACTTTGCCCCCATTGGCTGTAACACCCAACGCTCATAAACGGGATATAGGCAACTCGCGGGAGACCGCAAATTATGTTTAAAACCTGCGCCTCTGGTGTTAACTTCTGAGTTTCTAAAGATTTTTTTTTTCGTAGCGTGATGCCAAATGTTAAAACATCGAGCAGCAACCTTTCTCCTCCTTCATTCAGCACGAGTTCATTCCTTTTGGCTTTTTTTTTTTGCTGAAACATGGGGATGGGGCATGGGCATTTATCAAAAAATTTTAAAAGCCATTATTAATGGCCCTTGTGGATTTGCTTATTGCACAACACGGTTTAACAAAGAAGGGAATGATACTCACACTTTTTTTGTGCAAGTATTATGTAAATTCGAGCGTCTTGTGGCGGATTCGTGACTGTATAAAAAAACATTCAGAACCTGAATTTCTAATCTTTATGAATTTCATTGCTACATATTTTGTAGCTGTCGTTCATGGTGTCAAACAAAAACGCGTTTTTAATCTAAAGCTTGGAAATTCGTGACTCCACTATTGAAACTTATCCCTTTACATCCTTTCTTATTGGGCGGCTGTTTTCAAACGCTGCTGTATGGTCTCTTGTTAAAACAAGCTACAAGTCTACAGCTTGGTGCAACTCTTACACTTGCATTAGAACTCTTCTTTGACTTAGTATTACTTACGCTTTTAAGAAATGATTCGAAGAAATCGTATTCCACACCCATGAGTATGGAAATCGAATGCATGACTCTCAATACATCTACTTAAGACTATGAATGCCTGGTGTGAAGTCTCGCAATGTAACCGCAATATATAAACCGGAGTTTGAAATGAATTATCCTAACATAAGTCAGCAGTAAGATCTAAACTAAGCCGTACCTTTGTGTTACATATTTTAAAGACAGCCTCTTAACTTAAGCGAGGATATATTACAAAAATTAGAATTAGTTCAAAAATGGATCATTCTTCTTTATAATTTTAAACGTACCTTTTCATCAACTCCAATTTTATAGTTTAATACGTTCACCAATGCGTTGGCTCGTTGTCCGCATTGCCGAAAGGTCTCATCGGTTGGATCGAAGTTTGCTCGCGGTCGTGGACTGATCTTCTCAGTGTTGGGCTTGCTCTTCCTCATTATCGGCATCGGAGTTACCGTTGGAACCTACCAAATTGCCAAAGTCAGTCGTGGTCACACAATGGCCGTTTATCACAGAAGTAATGTATGTGTTGTGTTTCTATATTTTCAGGAACACGGAGGAATTTTCGTTGCCTACATTGGCGCCTTCTTAATCGCTTCGTTTCTGTTCGCTCGAGCTGTCTATTATTTCCGCCTTAAAGTTAGTGCCATAGATGGCCCCATGTAAGACAGTTAATCATTTTTTTATCATTCCTTTTTTGATATTACAAAAAAAAACTAAAAATTGAGAAAAAATATAAGTAACACAATTAGCAGCAACAGTCACACATAAATCATACACAAACAAAAGTATTTTTCCAAAATGATGTTTTTTTACGATTGTTGTTTGAAAAGGAGAAAAAAAAACAAGTCTACCGTAACCGTATAAAGCATGTGTTTGTTATACAATTAAGTAGCTTTTTAGTTAAATAAATAAAATGTTGCATTGTTGTAACCCGACAATGATGCAACAACTAAGGCTTTTGTAGACTTTTTTCTGGTCATTCGGCTGTTGCGATTATCTCCCGAATTTATTATTAAAGTTTTATTTTTGTTTTCATTCATTTTTTTACCTTGATTCCATCAGTTATTGTTTATCTTAATTTTGATTGAATAATTATTGACTTGTTTGTAGTGATAGGGATTGCAAGTCTCTCTCTCTCTTTCTGTGTAAAAGGAGTGTTGTGCATAACAAAGCAAAATCATTTTAAAATAACAAAATTTTGTATTTTCTCACAAATTAAATTCCTTGTTTTTCTAAACGCGCATAAAGTACATACTTAAAAAGTAATCAAATTTCGGAACAAAACAAAATTACAAGAAAATGGTTATAAGAAAGTAATAAATTCATAAAAAAAAACAGTTCATAAGAATATATTTAGTGCCGGTTAGGAAAAAAAAAACATATACTAATGTTATGATGAGTTATAATACTAGTATATGAGTATTTCATTACAGAATATAAAATCAAGTAAATATATATTATATTATTGATCTTATACACTTATTATAATATGAATAATGTAAATAAATAAATTAAATAAACTTACAAAATATCGTTTTTTAGATACGTTATTTTATTGTTTCCTTTTTGGAAACAAAAAATTTAATTCAGTCTTCTTTAGTTTCCAGTCGCTAGCTCATAGCCTTGGAGCCACAATTGAATGCTTTGAATCTTAAGACTGGCGTCGTTATCACACCAGGCTGGCAACGTTCGAAATGATCATCATTCTAACAAAAACTAATGTATGTGCAGACATTAACACACACAGCATACATTGTTGAGAAGTTTACCCTGATTCACCTCACACTGTTGGGCCACACTATTGATTTTTTAACCAAAACTGTAATGTCTTAAACGTTGCAATGCTGATTGATTGATTAACAAGTGGCTGTGATTTAATAAGTTGTCTGGAGGTTGGCGTGATAGATTGATGTGAAGGCATTATCCGGCTTTGGTGACACATTCAAATTGCCATCGAATTCATCATAAAGCCCGTTGTTGAAGTAAAGCATTTCTCGGGTTCTTGTAGTTTTTAGTCGACAAAATTGTGATTTATGATTTGAAGGAAATTAAGCAAGTTTACAAAGGATCATGTCAGAGTATAGCTAAGTTCGTCTATTTGTAGGTAAAGCTATTACATGTCCGAAGTTGAATATCTAGTTATTCAGTAGTTCATGCCCTAGTCGAACTCGAATTGTTGCGCCTCTGGTTAACCTTCACAGGAAGATTAATCTTTTTATTTGGCTGCACTGCCTGACCACCAAATTTTATCAAACCACCTGACAAGCAACTTGTTTGTTGCATTTGTTGAAATCATTCACAAGCAATAATGTTTTTACTCACGTTTTTACACTTTTACACTTCGTAGTTTTTACCAGTTCTACTATAACTTAAATATGTGCTGAATAGTCGTTAAAAAACGTTTTATCTCATAGTTTATAAATGCGATACTGGTGGAGACTCATAAAAATGCATGAACATCCCATAAAATTACCTGATATCGAACTTAATTTGGCAGCACTGTTTTAAATTGTTCACAATTACAAATCGTCTGCCAAATACACGGAAAACCGCAAGTTTTTCTTTTTTTTAATTTGGAACATTGTTGACCTCTTTGTAAATATCTTGGTAAATATTAATATGAAAGCCGTAAAGTTTCTTTTAAAGCAGGTAGGAAATTTTTAGGTGAGATAAGATTATATTGAATTTATTTACCTTAAAATGCTAATTTACAATTTGATTACATACATATTCTCGCTTGATGGAGGTTTAATAAAAAGTTTTTACAAAATTTGTGATTCCTTGTTTAAATCTGATAAAATTTGATTCTCTTCTTCTGAGTAGATTAGCCCAATATAAAGCCGGATTAAAATCGTTGTTTTTGTAGCTTAATTTTTTGTCTTTCGGTCTTTTTTCGCTTTAAGCCAGCCACTATTTCCATTGCTGCTCTTCGGAAAGGCGAACTAACACTGAAACAGTGTTCCGAAATTTTAGAAGATATTTCTTTACATTTTTTTAAGTTTGTTAAGAATAGGAAATATGTTGTCAGGTAGGTATAAGGAATTCCAATGTAAAGTAGTTCTATAGAAGTGAAAATTTTCGAAATTTTCGAGATGAACTCAGAACTGATGAGCGCTTCATGCTTAGCTTGCATATCGTGCAAAAGGAGAGTTTCCAGGGATTAAATTCTTGCTTCTCAGAGCATTTGGTATTATAATATTTAAAGTAAGGCCATAAGTCTGCAACATGTCTACGGTGTGATAGTGATTGGAGAATAGTTGGTAACTCAGAATCATCGATCAAACTTATAGCTATTTTTTCTAATGAAATCAAGAACGCGATCCTTTCTAGGCTTTGTAAAGTAGAACTAAAGAGGGGGAACATATCCAGGGCAATTGAAATGGCAAAATTTGCTTTTCACAAAAGCTTCATTCGATGAAACTAGCCCCAGTTCGTCCTGAGGCTAGTTCGCACTTTTCTGCATGATCAACTGTTAAAAACTAAGACCAGGGTGTGAAATTCCGCTGACTAGAAACTGAAATTTAAAATTTCTATAACTTTCAGTTAATAAATCTGATATGTGCAGTCGCACCAATCGACGGTTGGCGAAAAATGATGAACTGGTTTCAGAGAAATTGAATCGGCTCTAGGAAATAAGGTCCCAAAAGCACGAAATGCAACAACAACTCGGATTTTTAAATCGGTGCCTTATTTCATTTTTTTGGGCCCTATATCATTTTTGTATTGTCTCTTCATTTCATATGAAAAGAACTCTTCATTGTACTGTTCACTACTTTTATTGTTTGAAGTAATAAAAACATTTTTTTTAATACCTATACATTGCGCCTATTAAAACTAACAAGGAGTTTAAGCAAAATTTTGCTAATTACCCATATTACCCACTTATTTCAGACCAAAATATTATTTCTTTTATGAAGCCCATTTACTCCCAATAACAGCCCTACAGTTTGGATTTCCTTTGGCTAAATTCCATGATGGCGTTGAAAAACTCATCGGTGTACCATCGCTTCATCAACTCATCGCACTCGGTAACAAGGGCAGCTTCCAAATCTTTTTGACATGCTTTGGTCATTAGGGATTTGCCAGCTACTAAGGCGCCCTGAGGAAGTCGCGTGAATTCTAAAACTTTCGGCCAAATTTTTGTATCCAATTCCTGAGGCTTGACCACATCGGCGACAAATTTATATTGCAAAGCTTCAGCTGCAGTCAATTTCTGATTGAGAAGAAGGACTTCGGTGGCCTTTGATTTTCCCAGAATCTTGGGGAATGTATAGGAAGAGCAACCTTCTGCACAAAGGCCAAGTTTAGTGAAGGGTGTTAAGAAATATGCCTAAAATGTAAAAGGAACGTTATTATATCCCAACCAGGATGTTACTAATTGAATTTACCGTGTCGGTGCAGTAAACGACATCACACAGGGCTGCCGTCGTCATTCCAATGCCAATACAGGGACCGTTTACGACAGCAACAAGTAGCTTTGGAAACTGAAAGAACGCACGAATCATATTCTTCACAATGAGATTTTGCTCTTGGAAGAAGACTTCGATGTCCATTTCGTCCCGAGATTGGGAGAGGTCATTTCCTGCGGTATAGAAGTCACCAACACCGGTAATCGCCACCACGGACACGGAATCATCTTCAGCGGCTGTACGTAGAATATCGGTGATTTCAACGTACGAAACACGGTTTAGCGAATTCTTTTTGTGCGGATTGTTGATTTTAATGATGAGGAGCTTTTCTCTTTTTTCCAAGAGTAGTTCTTTTATTCCGTCGTACAGTTTTCCTGGATGGGCCATTTTTCGTCTATTTTTTATTACTTCGCGAACAGCACTGAGGGCCGAAGTCTAGTTGTACCTCCTGGGATGAACTTTAGTCAAAGATTAGATTAGTAAACTATTGGAGCGAGGCGAGTGCGATACAGGTAGGTATAGGTATAGGTACTCAACGAAAAGAGAGAAAAAAACAAACACGAAAATTTGCGGGTGGAAGAAGATGAGGTGTCATAAAGCTGTTTCTGCAGCTGTTTTTGATTAGATTTTTTGACATGACATGCAGTTCGACTACAGTATGGCAGGCAGGCTAATTACGTAAAAAGAAATTTTTCATTTGTTTCCAATTTGCTACTACTTTACCACTTACTACTAATAATGTAGTGAGAAGTGCAAGAATGTCGCATTGGCATTTATATGGGGCATAAATTACTGAATAACTAGATATTCAAATTGCATCCCTCTTTCCCTCCAACACCCACTTGCTTACATTTTTTATAAAGCCTTCAAAGCTTACATAAAGCTTTAAATTTTCGTGTGGGCGAATACGTGTAAGAAGATAAAACAACAATTTACCTTACGCTTACTAGCTAAGCTTAAAGCTTTAAATTACGGAATAACTAGATATTCAACTTCGGACACGTTAAAATTTTGTCCAAGAACTGAAATTAAAGAATTTGCTCATACTCTGATTTGCTGTTTACAAATGTGAGTAAACTCTTCAATTCGTCAGTTCCATGCAATTTCATTTTGGAGCTGATTGCGTAAGGTAAGTTGTTGTTGTATCTTCTAACATGTATTTACCAACATAGAAATTTAAAGCTTTATAGAAAACGTAAATAAAGCTTTAAACAAATGGGTGATGGAGGGCAAGAGGGACGCAAGTTGAATATCTAGTTAAGCTTAGATTACACTGCATGCCATTTTTTCATATTTGACGTACCTAAGAAGAAAAATTTGTATTCTTACGTCAAATATGCTAAAATGGGAATATAGGACAAATATAGGATTAATTTGATACGAAAACTCTGTTTCTGTCATATTGGCTCTCAAAAGAGAGTGGAGATGTGGAGATCCCAGGAGTGAAAAACGATTTCCTCAGTAAAAGTCACAATCGAAAACGTACTTGTGTCAGATCTGTCACACAGGGATAGTTTCAGTTTCCTCTTTTGATTCTAAAACTGTTAAAAAGGTGCAGAAAATAGGTTTGTGAATAGGGTGAATGGGATTTATGAGAGGATTTATTTTTCATCGCTTGCCGAGAGGATTTAAATTTGTATGGTAAATCACGTGATTTGTAGAGGTTTTAATAAAGATTTATATTAATAGAGGACTAGTGCTCGGTGGAGACATGGTATAAGCTTTATTCAGTAATTTATGATAAAATGAAATTTATGAAACATTGTACTCGGTCGAAAACTAGCAACGGCAACACTAATGGCGTTTTTTTTGGCATCTGTCATTTTTTTATGTGGGAGTTTTGTTTTTATTTACAACAAACTACTATTCTCAACAAGTTGGTTCCCGGATTTATAATTGTATTTTGTAAAAATGACCGAGTTTTTAGCAGAAAATAATTTATGTGGACAAAATCTTCTTCGCATAGTTTCCATGGGAAACTCGATAATTGCGGAAATTTTGCGCTTGAAGGACTACATCCCGGAAGTTTTCAAGTATGTAGATCCTCATTTTTGTACCAAACAGGAAAAGAATGTTAAATTTTTCAGGCTTGACTCCAGAGCCGATCAATTAAAGTATGCAGACATCATATTGGATTTCAGTTATCTGCGAGTCGCCGAAGCCCATGACAAAAAGATTGAGGATAATCCAGTAAGTACCTACCAAGACAGTCGTCATCTGGTATTGAGTAACTGACTAATTTAATTCTAATTTACCCCATAAGGCTCTTCAAGATCTCGACGAGGAGTTTCGTGACAATTACATAGAACTACTTACCCGTTTTTACCTTGCTTTCGAAAGTACTCATCAATATGCTTCAGATCTAAGGAACTTTGTTGACGAACTTAATCGGGGCTACTATATCCAGCAAACTTTAGAATCAGTATTACAAGATGAGGAAGGCAAACAACTTTTGGTAAGTCTCCCTCTTTTAATCAAACAGCTATTTTCTTGACCATTTGCCAACAAAGTGTGAATCGTTGTACCTCTTCGGAGTGATTCTACTTGTGCTGGACTTTCATATTCCAGGAGTCATAAGAGAACGGCTTTTGATCTCATACTATCGCTATAGTGCCGCAAGAACTCACGGCGATAGTAACATCGACGATGTGTGTACTCTTCTGAGGTCGACGGGATTCTCATCTGCGCCCAACTCCAAACCAATTCCAAACTACCCGGAAAGCTATTTTAGGTAATAACAAGTCATGAACACTCTAGGGAGAAACTCAAACCTCTTCATTTTAGTCGTTTTACATTCGACCAAACATTTGTTGATATGGTGATCGGTCGCCTGCGTTCCGACGACATATACAATCAAATTTCCATCTATCCACACCCAGACCACCGATCCACAGCTCTTTCCAATCAGGCAGGTATGCTCTTTGTGTGTTTGTACTTTTCTCCGAAGATTATCACCGGCCAAGTGGCCCAAATGAGAGAAATAACAGACAAATTCTTCTCCGACAACTGGGTGGTACCAGTCTACATGGGAATCACTGTGAATCTTGTCGATGCTTGGGATCACTTTAAAGCAGCCAAGGCAGCTCTGAATCCTGTCGTCGAAACAAACGCTGTCAAAGGATTTTGCTTGCTCCACAAGGAAAAACTGAAAAAGGTTCTCTATCAAACACATGAAATCCTGAAAGAGGGAGTCCTCACAGAAAGCTTTGCTCTGCAAACAATGACAAAAATAATTGCCTTGATTCGAGATTGTAACGTAATCCTCCGGTGGTTTATTCTCCACACTAGCGCACCTGTCCTTGAAATAAGTGGAGTCAAACGGCATAAACAGATTTGTGAGTTGGTTCAAAGTGAAACGGAATTCAAAGATTCAAAGATCTTTCAACTACTCTTGAACTGCAGCCAGCTGGAGCTCATTGTCAAAGAAATCCTCAAAGATTTAATCACAGAAAAGGACAAGAGGTGGAAAAATTTCCAAAAGGAGGCCTTAGATCGTGTCAACGAGTTAAGTGAAGCGTTTTCAGGCAGCCGCCCCTTGTCGAAAATCGAAAAAAATCCGAACCTGAAGCACTGGTTCGCAGAAATCGGAAAAGAGATAAGTAATCTGAAGACTGACAATCCTAGTATGTCTGGAAGGACAATCATCCAATTGATTCAGGCTCTAGAAGAAGTGCAGGAGTTCCATAATCTTCAATCGAACATGCAAGTCAAGCAATACTTGGTGGAAACCAGAGAATTTCTCACAAGTATGATTCAAGTAATTAATGTTAAGGAAGACGTTCTCATCAACATTCAGCTGATCAGCGATTTAAGCTACGCTTGGCGGACAATCGACTCGAATTACACCAAAATCATGCAGGAAAGCATCAAGAAACAGCCAAAGTTAGTAATAAGGCTGAGAGCAACCTTTCTGAAACTGGCCAGTGCTCTGGAGATCCCTCTGCTTCGGATAAATCAGGCAAAGAGTGAAGACCTTGTCTCGGTGTCGAAATATTACAGCACTGAACTAGCCAATTACATTCGTAAAGTGGTCCAAATTATTCCGGAGACAATATTCAACATCCTCGCTGAGATCATTCACATGCAGACAGAGGTTATCAAGGAAATCCCAACGCGATTGGAGAAGGACAAACTAAAGGAGTTCGCACAGTACGATGAACGTTACACTGTGTCGAAACTGACGTGTTCCATTGCTGTTTTCACAGAGGGGATCCTCATGATGAAGAAGACTCTGGTGGGGGTAATAGAGCTGGACCCAAAGCAGTTGCTGGAAGACGGCATCCGCAAGGAGCTAGTAAGGAATCTAGCCAACGCCCTGAATGTTGGGCTAATTTTTGGACCTAAGGGCAAAACCAGTGATCTTGAGGATAAACTATTTCAACTGTCAAAGGTCATGGATGGTTACAGGAGATCTTTCGAGTACATTCAAGACTACCTGAACATACATGGCTTGAAGATCCTCCAACAGGAGATGTCACGAATCATCAACTACAACGTGGAGCGTGAGTGTAATGCTTTTCTTCGAAACAAAGTTCTCGATTGGCAGTCATCCTACCAGAGCACAACGATTCCAATTCCCAACTTTACACCAGTTCAAGGAGACACAGCATCGAACAATTTCATAGGCAGACTAGCTCGAGAGATTCTTCAGTGCACCGACCCCAAAACCACGATCTATTTAGACTTGAAGGCGACCTGGTACGACAAGAAAACCCACAAGGAAATACTCGACTCTCGATTTTTTGTAAAAGTTCGCGAAGCGATTGGTCCTGCTGGTTTAGTTGGTCTGGATCGCCTGTACTCCTACATGTTCATCTCGGATCTAAAGACCAATCTCGAAAAGATGCAAAAGAACATCACAAACGACAAGATGTGGATTGAAGCACTGAATTCCCTCACCAAAGAGCTCGATGAGCAAATCGTAATTCGGAATCCAATCAAGTTCTTTACAGGCTACACCACTAGGTGGGTGAAGGTATGGCCAACCATACTCGATTGGATTTTGCAAATGGGGCACAAGCAAATCTTAAGACAACATATCGCCTATGAGCTCAACAAGAGCTGCAAATTTAACTCCAAAAACCTGGAGGCTTCGCTAGACGCTCTGAACAGGTTTGTTTCAATTTTCACCTAGTTGTCCACTGTCAATTTCTATCTTTCCTTAGATCACTTCTAATTGATCTGCACGAATCGCAACAAAATGAAGGTAAACCCGAACCGAGCAAAGAGATACTCGCAGAGTTAAATGCATATTTGGAGTTTAGCGGACACTACGACCCACTGCAACAGGTTTTCGTGTTGACCAGAAAC
Source organism: Neoascia interrupta (assembly GCA_947623515.1). Classification (NCBI taxonomy): domain Eukaryota; kingdom Metazoa; phylum Arthropoda; class Insecta; order Diptera; family Syrphidae; genus Neoascia; species Neoascia interrupta. Next base: position 214,522,960 of record OX392463.1, on the reverse strand, counting down.
TCGCACAACATATCACTGTTTCTGTTCTTGTTCACCATATCGCATGTAACAAAGTTCCAGTTCTCAAAAAATCTCAACATGTTGACGGCAAAAAGTACCAAAGAGCACATAGATGGAGTCGCAATGCTGATTGGAATCATTACGATTTTGAGCCAGTTTCATCGGGAGATTTTACAACTATATGTAAAGTACTTGTGTCAGTACGTGACTTCGCTGGTCGAAGCTAATTTGAGGTAAGGATTGTGCATCTTGAAATGCGTGTGTTTAACAATACCTTTTTTCAGTGGGAAACAAGAAATCGGAGCCGAGTGCAGTACGGCAATTTATTATTTGGAAGAATTTATTCGTGTTGGGAAACTATCCCGAAGTTTGCTAGAGGAGCATGTTCCACTCATTATTCTCAATCAGTTTGAATACCTTTCGAGTAATAAATCGTAACAGAGGTGCGATTGGATGTAGGTGTCGTGTGGATGGACTCCTTTGCTATTCCATAGATCCGTAAATATGTATTAAAGTGATTTTTACTAAATATATTATGAGGAACTCATTGATTAATATAAGACATAATATGACATTGCAACTTAAAGGTTACAATTTTGCTGTTAAAGGTTACAACAGCAAAAAATACTCGTAATATTTTAGGCTAACAACTTTATTTTACTACTGTTGACTTTTTCTATCTTAATTTAGTGCCCAGAGAAAAGTCAAATGCGAATGGGAAACACATTTTAAATAAAAAACAAACAACCTCTCAACGACAACGAAATCAATAATTATTCAACTCTACTACTCTATCCGAGGTAGATTCGGTGTTGTGCTCCTGAACATACTTATGTTATAACTGTGGGTGCGTTGCGGCCTGTAAACTTGGGTAGTTGTGAAATCTCCAGCGCTATATCAATGAGCGGTTTCAACATCTCGCTAGCTTGGCCGAGTACATTTTCCTTTTCATAGGAATCGATATACAAGCTAAAAAACAGACAATCAGAAAGACTTTCTTTTATGAATTGACTTATTTACTCACCGGACGGTGGCTCCTGAACTGCCAGTTCCACTCAACCGCATCACAATACGACTGCCATCTTCAAACACAATCCGCAGACCTTGCTTGGTAGACACCGACTTGTCCACCGGATCGGTATAGCTGAAGTTATCTGCCACCTTAACCTTGTATTTCTTTCCACCACTGGAGTACTCCTTCCCGGCGAATGACGGACTGGTGATGGTAGCCTCCATGGTTGCCATCATTTGATTGCAAGGATCCAGGTCACACTCTTCATAATCGTAGCGAGTAAAGTAATTGCGGCCATAGGTGGACCAGTGGTTCTTCAAGATTTCCTCGATTCCCTTTCCAGTGTGTTGCATCACTGACAGCCAAGCTAACACAGCCCAGATGCCGTCCTTCTCACGAATATGATTCGATCCGGTGCCAAAACTCTCTTCACCGCATAAACACAGGCGACCGGCATCCATTAGATTGCCAAAGTACTTCCAGCCGGTTGGGACTTCGAACACCTCCTTGCCCAACTTGGCTCCAACCAAGTCAACAGCCGATGCAGTTGGCATACTACGGGCGAATCCTTGCACTCCGTTCTTTTGGAAGTACGGAATGCACTCAAGGTAATGAGCGATTACGGCAAGAGAATCGCTGGGCGTCACAAAGAACGCCTTGTGGCCAATAATCATGTTGCGGTCCTATTGAAAAAAAAAAAACTAAATTAACCAGAACTTTGAGAGGGCTCTTCAAACTTACACCATCGCCATCAAAAGCAGCGCCAATGTCGTAGTCTCCACTAGCGACAGTTTGGACCAAGTCCTTGGCATAGGTAAGGTTTGGATCGGGATGGAGTCCGCCAAAGTCTTCCAGTGGAGTTGTATGCACAACACAGTTCTCAGTGGCGCCCAGACTGCTGAGGAAAATCTCCCGCACATAGGAACCAGTCACACCGTTCATAGAATCGATTCGCATCTTAAGCGGCTTGCCAGTCGACTTGCCGCTTACGTAGTCACGAAGTTTGGGGAAATCGAAAATATCCTGCATGTGGCTGATATAGTCTGCTACCGAGTCTATGACATCAACTACAAAAGGTTTTCCATTTACCTAAAAGGGAAGAATTGTGTAAAAAATGGGCAGACATTGAATAAGCAGCAAGTTCCCACCTCATAGGTGTTTGTGCCGATTTTGCTGATATCGATCTCGAGGCCGCTCACAGTTTTGTACTCTTTGATGGCAGTGGACAGTTCATAGATTTTGTTGGTAAAAGCATCCGGGGCTGGTCCACCGTTTTCACAGTTGAACTTGATGCCGAAATCATTTTCAGGGCCACCTGGGTTGTGGGAAGCAGTCAAAACGATGCCACCTGTTGAGAAATTTGCTAATTAGCTTAGCCAAAGAGAAATCGTTTGCCTTGTATGAGTGAGGCGGGCCCCTCAGAATATGAAACTGTTTCAAATCTATTTTTAAATCAAATGGCTTTGACGTCGTCAGTGATTTGTGGTTATGATTTTCTACAATATGTGGGCTATCTTATGTCATATCGTTGATTAACAAAAAGAAACACGCAGTCATCGCTTCTTATCGAACGAATTAATTCGGTTGATTAATCAAGCAAGCGTCAACAACTCCCACCGCATTATAATCCCCAAGTTATCTACTTGCTTGACCTCCAGTTGTTCTATTTGCCAACCCCATAAAGATAACACAACTCTGAAGAGTCGGTAAACATAGTCCAGGGTATTACATCAAAATACCGAATGCACTAGTCTAGTGTCAAAAAGCAAATAAACCGCGATGTATTAGTTTATGGCCGGTACTTACCCAAAGCCTTGTTATGACGAATGAGACTTGACACGGCCGGTGTGGACAGAATTCCGTTTTGACCAACTAGCAACCTTGAAACCTAACAGAAAAGTCAAATCGTTTATTTTTAGCACAAATCGCTGCACAATGTATGCAAACACTTATGGTTGACTTACTCCATTGGCAGCCGACATTCGGACAATAATTTCAACGGCCTGCTTCCCATAGTAACGTCCATCGCCTCCAACAACCAGGAGAGATCCAATAATGGCACTACCGTTAGCATCGAGGATGCACTGAATGAAGTTCTCCGTGTAGTTGGGCTGCGTGAAAACTTTCACCTATGGATGATAGCACTTGAATTTCCATCGCTTGGAAATTAAATTGGAGCAGTGCTAAACTACCTTCTTGCGTAGACCACTGGTACCTGGCTTTTGTCCCTCATATGGAGTACTTTTAACAGTTGATACGCTGATCACCATTTTATAAAAATCAAGCCTTTTTGCTTCTAACCGTAGAGTAAAGAATTTCCACAAATACTTTATACCTAGTTGAATAGAAACTTGTAAAGAACCAACCGCTCCCGAACACTTCTCCAAGCAAACTCCCACAGTTGGCGCTGACAAATTTTTCTCAATGTCGTTGAAAGGTCATCGCCTTGTGTGACAGATTCCTGAATGGTGCCCGGTGATGCATTTGTGCCGGCTGTTGATATGGGATACGGGATGCTCCCAAACGCATAGTGTCCTCATTTTATTTTACAAATGAGCAAAATAAATGGCTGCATATCAAAAAATATGGAATTTTTAGGAAACTTTTATATTTTACAGCCTAAATTCAAAATAACCAAAACAAACAAAAACCTGTCAAATGATTAATGTGGGCTGTGTTCGGTGTGCTTGTTAAAATTGTGTTTTCAATGTCTCCCAAACTTTTTGGATGGGACTGCGTTTAGAATTTCATCAAAGCCAGATTCATGGAATAAAAATCTGAAAGACAAAGGGAGTAGTTGAAAGCATGAATTACCGAATAACTAGATATTCAATCTGCGCTCCTCTTGCCCTTGCCACACCCATTTGTGTACGTTTTTTATAAAGCTTAAAATTTCCATGTCGGTGAATACATGTAAAGCCGCGTTGTCACAAGCAACGTAAAACAGGAACAGAAATAGAATCTCATGCATTAGCAACTGAAACCTAAATTCGCTGCATTAAGCCGCGTTGTCACAAGGAACAGAAACAGAATTTCATACATTACCAACGCAAAAAGCATTTAGCGAATCTAGGTTTCAGTTGATAATGTATGGGGTTCTGTTTCTGTTCCTGTTTGACGTTGCTTGTTACAACGCGGCTTAAGAACAACAATTAACGTTACGCGATCAGCTGATGTAAATAAGCTAAAACGGAATTGCATGGAATTGATGAATGACGATTTAAGTCTCCTTTCTCCTTTCACCTTGTGGCAAAGGCTTTTACATGCCCGAAGTTGAATATCTAGTTACCCTCATTCGTTTCGCTTTGCCGTTAAAAAAGCGGCTCGCATTGGTGCTACACTGGTGATTTTAATCTTCATATGAGGAAAGAAGGAAAAGCGTTGTTAAGAGTGAAGAGTTGTATGTGCATATGAGTAATTTTTCGTATCGCATTCGGTTCGACTTGCTTAGAACTTATTCAGTAAAGCTCAAAACAGATGAGCAGTGCTTCTGCACTTATCACCTCAAGCAGCACTGCCTCTTAAACAGATGTGCACCCTTTTTGACATTAACTATGCCAAGTTCTAAACAAGTTTGTCATCCGGTTTTGATATACTTCTCAACTGGGCGGGAAAACGCATTTGCTCTGTATTGAATTTTTTGTCAGTCAACAAACAGTCAAAACTTTCAGATTTGACGGTATCAGTTATGCCAGGTATCTTATATTAAATTTTTTTTTGTTTTCATTGTGGCTGCAATGAAACTAGGCACCAAATTTAGAAATATAGACATCGAGCAGTAACTGCAACCCCTGCAGTAGCTGGGTTCGCCTGCCCCATGAGAGCCTGTGTAATTTATTTCTGCTGCACGAACATTTCTGCACACCTGTTTTGAGCTTAAAGGCTATGTCACAGGCAGCGTTGGGCCAACGTTGATCTGACAGCATAAAATCAAACACATTAAATTCAATGGAAACTACCAAAACATTGCTTCGACCATCCGTCGTTACGTTTTTTTACGTCAGAAAGTATGACGAACTTTTACGTAATTATCGGCCATAAATTACTGAATAACTAGAAATTCAACTTGCGTCCCTCTTACCCTCCAACACCCATTTGTTTACATTTTTTATAAGGCCTTTAAAGCTTTTATAAAGCTTTAAATTTCCGTGTCGTTGAATATGTGTAAGAAGATACAACAACAATTTACCTAACGCGATCAGCCGATGTAAAAGCTTCAAAACGTAATTGCATGGAAAAGGCGAATTGATGAATTTACTCACATTTGTAAATAAATGTCGGCGGATGGGTAAATTCCTCAATTTCAGCTTGTTGGCAAAGCTTTTACATGTCCGAAGTTGAATATCTAGTTATTCAGTAATTTATGGTTTCGGCGTTTCTGTGAATCTGGAATTGTTGGCTTTCGGGGTGGTTTGGGTTCTTCTGGATTTGTTGGCATTTTTAAGGTTTTTTAACGTTTTTCGAATGGTATGTTTTTAACTCGGTTGTATAGCAGCCGAAAGGTAACGGGACAAAGCAAACGACAACGTAGCTATGTAACATTGCCTTAATTTTTGCTGGTAATTTACAGCATAAATTATTCACAGCTCACAATAATGTTTTTGCGCAAAACTGTACGCTTGTGGAACTTTTGTATCGAAACCACAGATGGCAGCTGGTGCAGATGTCACATATTTTTTGACAGTTTTCTTTCACGAAGCTTACACGTCACGTAAAGTCATCGAAGTGAACGGCAAACTTCTGCATTTTCTTTTCAAGCTAAATCCAATTCGCTTTCTAGAGTCGCCGTCGTGTCACTATTCGTATTCGGTCACCAGAATAAACTTTGGGGCAGCAATAACTCCTTTCTTAGCCTCAACATAACTCAAGTAAGTTGATAAATTTCCCGAGATTCCGAATTCGCAACTTTTCATAAAATTTTTATTGAAATTTCGAGTTCAACCTCGCCTAACCTCCATCCACGTCAACAGTGCACCGCTCAAGTGTAAATTTCTCCAAATCAATATTGTGTCTTCCATTACAGAATGTTCAAATTCGGTGTTCTCTGCATCGCCCTCCTGGGTATGTTCAACTGCTGCCTTTCCTCCGAAGATGAGACCAGCGCCAGGCTGTTGGTATCCAAACAGATAATGAACAAATATCTGGTGGAAAAGAGCGACTTGGTGGTCAAGTACACCGTGTACAATGTGGGCAATGGAGCCGCAGTTAATGTTAAGATTGTCGACAACGGATTCCACCCCGAGGCTTTCGAAATCGTTGGCGGTCAACTGAGTGCCACTGTGGATCGCATAGCTCCACAAACCAACTACACCCATGTGGTTGTGGTTCGTCCCAAGTCGTACGGATACTTCAACTTCACCGCCGCTGAGGTCAGCTATAAACCAATCGAGGAAGCTGATAAGGTAACTGATCTTCCAATTCGTTAATGAAAATTGCTTCATTGATCGATCTCGATTTCAGATCCAATTGGCAGTCAGCTCAGAGCCTGGTGAGGGTGGAATCGTCAACTTGACTGAGTTCAACAAACGTTTCTCTTCGCATTTCTTCGATTGGGTTGCATTTGCCATCATGACTTTGCCTTCGTTGGCCATTCCATTGGCTCTGTGGCATTCCTCAAAGAGCAAGTATGAGAAGTACAACAAGAACAAGAAGCACTAAGTGCTCCAGCAACAGAGCTCGTTAGTTTACCATTAGTCTAGCGTGTATTCCAATTCCTCGTATTCGATTTTCGAACAAAATGCTCTCGTGCGAAGAATTCTCCTTTCTAGTTTACACAATTTTTTGTTTCATTTCTACAGTCATGGAAGAGTAACACCGAAGAATCGTTTTAGATTTGTCCTAAGACGCTGCAAGGAAATACTATGATTTCAACTACACAGTTCAGCGTGTTAATAGAGATTTTTGTATTTAATAAAATTAACTCAAAAGAAGTTAAGTTCTGGTTTTATTTGCTGCCTGGTGAATGGGTGGTAGCTCCAAATGATCCTAAAGTGAATGTATAAAACTGTTCAGATGGGGTTGTGAAATGTAATATGCACCAGATCTTGGAAAGGAGATGCTGTTTTATAGGCGTTCATGAAAGTGTTCTGTATGGTTAACCGAATAAAGTTATTTCACTCTTATTGTACAGCGATTTCTTTTATTTATCGTAACTAACCTTCACTATTCCATTAGGCTTAAACATAAATTACCGAATAACTAGACATTCAATTTCAGACATGTAAAAGTTTCCCAGCGGGAGATCGAAGCATGCATTCTCCAAAAAGGTTCACGGAAGCAATACTTTTGTCAAAAACATTCTTTGTCATGCAAAAATAATGCATATAAAAGCAATCACTATGGGGTTTGCATCTGAAGCTTTTATGCCACCAGAACGATTACAAACAATACGAGAAAAACATTCTTAGGGATGTACCTAAATATGATTGCAATAGAATCCGTTTCTTGGAAGAAATAACTGCTTTATTTTTAGAACGCATATTGCAATCGCAAAATCATGAAAAACTTTCTTGGGGATGTTTGTTTCTTGGAAGTATTTTGCACATGTCGTCATTAAAAACCGAGAAATCTTCATTTGATGATTGAAAATTACACCTTTTCTCCTCTGCCTTTATCTCATGCTTTGAAACCTGATCTTAAAATGCGTAATAGCGGAATACAAAGAAAAAAACAAGTTTTTTTACTATTTCGTCGCGTATCGGTAGGTATTGAAAACAGATATTCGATATTATAAGTTTAGATATTCGAATTTGTATGTTTAAGATCATAATCAAGCACATCATTCCAAAGACAAAAATTCGGAAGTAAAAACTTTCTTTTTGTGACTGTGCTGAATTTTTAAGATTCTAGCTCAATTAAGATCTACTCAAATTCTTTTGTTGTTTTCCCCACAACAGAGTTAAGGTTCCACTTTTCTCAATTTTTAACTGATTTGACGTTAAGAACTAAGGGTCCTTAAGAAAAAACTATTCTTGATGATAATGACATGCGGTCCTAGGGTTTAGGTGCTCTACTTGTATCTATTGAGAAGGAATCTAGGTCTTAGATTCCTACTCAGACTCCTAGCTCTTCTTCTAGCTATTGAGAAGGAACCGTTTTAGAAGAAGTTGCCGCACTGTAAAGTAAATGGTGAAAATCCAGGGAAATTCTAGGGCTTTCAAACATTTCCGCCATTTTCTTTCACAGAAGATTAGTGAAATCTTGATCGGTTGTCGTAGAATTAGATCATCGCTTAGAATGTCGTGGTATCGTCCTAGAAAGTAGGTCCGGTACACATGCCGCTGTCTTAAATCGTAAAACTTGTAGCCATCGACACTGTCAACACAGTCATAATATTTTTTCACTCAATAATTATAATTTGCATCTTTTTCTGTGAATTGCCAAAACATTCTGCACAAAAGTTTTAGACCTTCATTCCTACAAATGCCACGGAACCTGTTTCTGACGATTTTTGTTTACTTTACTTAAGCCATTACGATTACCAACCAAATAAACTCCTTTATTTGTGTTAAAACACCTTGAACCACAATCACCAATGCAGTGTGAAATGTTGGAACGCCTGCAGAACTTGTTTCAATATTTAAAATATGTATTAAGAAAAATATACCAGTTCAGTTTTTTTTTTTAATTTGTTTTTGTTATATTAATTGCTTAAATTCCTTTATTATACAGAAATCGATTTGTTTTTGTTCATTTTGTTGTTGCTTTCATTAAAATAATTTTTACTTTTTAAATTAGAATATATAATTTAGATTTTGTTTTTATTGGTATATATATGTATATTTTTTATATGTATATATAAGAATTTTCTTTTTTTTTGCTTAAATTTACTTCTTTTCTTGTGAACGTACGACAAAAGATTTGTTTTAGCAAATAATATACATGATGTGTCGTATATTAAAAAAGTGTTTTTTTTTTGCGAAAGCTTTAAATAAAAATATTATGACGCCATTTAAATATCATTAAAATAGCTTAAACTTAAATTAACTAGAAAAAAGAGCAGGTTCATAAATTAACCCTAAATCGAGATATAGAAAATTAATTTAAAATAAAATAAAAAATCCATCTAAATATAACTTAAACTGCTTTGCTAAAATAAGAAAATAAAATGGTCAATTCATATTAGTCCTTTTCGCAATGATCACAAAACATAAAAAAAATTAATACACAGAACAGCAATTCAAATATAGATTAATAAACAATTTGGGAAAAAATAATATAGAAGCATTTGTATATTTGTTTAAAGCGCTTATATTAAAGCAGTTTTTTTTTATAAAAATAAAATATATATATGTACACATATATGAATTGGCTTAAATATGTATTAAACATTCGGCAAAGTGATTGTTTTCGACTAAACTAAAAAGAACACGCGCACACAGGATTAATAATAGTCAATTTCATTTTTAAATAAAAACTATTCATAATTGTTTTTCTTTTGTACTACTTTAGTAGCTGAACGTCGACTTTTTTCGCTAACTTTTTTTTTGTTTCAAGAACCACGCAATTGAAAAATATGATCGCATTAAAGTAAGTTTTTTTCTTAATAAAAATATTTTTCCCTTCGCAAGGATATTTGTTTTGAAAATGCTTTGAACTCATTGAAATTCCATTGTTGTTTGCTACATTATTTTTTGCCTTAAGTCAATTTATTTAAAATGATCCCTTATAAGTAATTTGTTTAAATATGTTCACCCGATCTATAAATCTAAGTTTTTTTTTTTCTTTTGAAACAAATGTTAATAGTTCTGAAATTGTGAAACTTATTCCTCCTTCCTTTTTTATAAATATGATATAACGTTCTTCTATCTCTGCATTTGTTCATTAAATATTATTTATAATATTATGGTTAATAAATTTATGGAAATATCATTTGATTGAAATAATTTAACTATTCACAAGGATATATAAATAATTAGTTATTAAAATTACTTTCTTTTTCACCCTTTCTTCGCTCATTTTATCTAATAATACGTTTTTTGTTTTAAAGATTTTTGAGAAATAGATTTCAAATCACCAATGCAATATGTTGTTTTTGTTGCTGCTGAAATCTCGTAGACATCTCAACGCAATTGATTTCTGCAAACACACGAGAAGAATTATCGAAAAGTTAGTTTTGGGCTGAGATACATTGAGAAAGTACCACACTTGTATCACGAGGACTTTATGAATCTACGCAAATTTCTTTCAGTATTTAGCGCAAGAACCAGAGGCAAGAAAATTTAGGATTAGACGGTCATTGAAAATTGTCATTGCATTGACTTGTTTTCACAAGTGATGCACTGGGTTTACAAAAGTGCAGAAATTTTATTAATATGAAATAGGGCTTTACGAAAAGACCGTATTGAAGCAGGCTAAAGAAAAGGTTTAAATAAAGAGATTTGTTATAAAGACAACATTCCGCTGGCCGGCTGTATGAGAATATTAAGTTTTAGAAGATTTTAAATAACATATTCACTCTCGCTCAAAGGGAGAAGAGCTTTCGCAAGGGTACTGAATTATGCATTTAGCCCTGAAATTGTTCAAAGTCCCTAAGAAGTTCCCATCCACGTGATACAATTGTGACGCTTCCCCTCAATTCAATTTGTTAGTTATAAGTGTGTTCTTTTTTTTTTAAATAAAGTTTTTATTAAAATTTGGAAACATTTTGGTAGACTATCGAAATCCTCAGGTGTGGAAGAGATCGTTGCCTAACAAGATTTTACTAAGTATAAATTATATTGCTATAAGCCAATCGAATTTTTATTAAGAGATCTTTCTTGACGAAAGACCATCAAGAGTAGATAGTTGTTGTGTTAAAATTTGAACAGAAAATACTAACTTTTATAAATGGAAAACAATTTTAATTTGTTTTTTTTTTCGCGAAGAAAACAACACGAACACAAGGAGAAGAAGTAGAAGAATAACATCCTTATTAATATGGTCGTCCATTTATCTCGGTCTTTGTCTGTTGAATAGATTTGTTTTTATGATTTATTTTTATTTGTGATATGAATTTGCGTTGATGTGTACAGAGAAAAGAGAGAGATAAATAAAGTAAATAAAAAAAAAAAAAAACTGAATCCTTCTAAGATTTTTTTTCACCAGGGTAAGCCAATAACTTTGTACAACTTAGAAGTATGACAAGGAAATTTTATAATCAGCCTTAATAATTAAGGAAGATATCTTTAATCAATTAGTATTATTCCTAAATTTAAATTCATAGAAAAGTTCGAAATTTTTAGAAGGGAACTGTTTTGTCAATACGGAAAATTGTCAATACGGAATGTTTCTCTATTTTAAGGCCATGTGTCCTCAGCAGCTGGTTCCGAAATAAGTTTTTGGTGTGAACGAATATAGAACCCTCCTAGTTCGTCTAAGAGATGTGCTCTAGGCATAATGCCGCACTCCTAAAAATTCTAGGAGTCCACACAAGCTAGCAACGACTCATAGCCAAGAATGTTTATTTTCATGCCGTAAAAAGAAGCGTGCTCATCATCCCAGTCCTGCTTTACGGTGCAGAAGCATGGACCCTGTCAAAGGCGGATGAAAACACTTTAGGCTGCTTCGAGAGGAAAATTCTTCGGACGATTTACGGTCCCGTCTGCATAGACGGAGAGTGGAGGAGGTACGTGTGGAGGAGGACTGTACGGGCTGAACAGCGATACCGACCTAGCCAAGAGTCAAAACACAACGTCTACGATGACTGGGTCATCTAGAGCGGATGGACACCAACGCCCCGGCCCGGAAAATCTTCGAATCCACACCGCAGGGACGGCGCGGTAGAGGAGCACCGAGACTCAGGTGGCGCACGCAAGTGGACCTCAGCCAACTTCGCGTGCGAAACTGGAGACGGCAAGCTAGAGACAGAGCTGGCTGGCGAAGCTTGTTGGCTGAGGCCCAGGTCCACCCCGGACTGTAGCGCCACCTTAAGTAAGTAAGTAAGTAAAAAGAAGCGTAAGACAACAGCGATTCTTCTTTTAAAACAAAAAGAAAATAGTTCGAAGGTTAATTATCGTTTCAGATCAGAAAGGTCTGATTCATGCTGCAATGATAGGATAACGAACTTGAAATCGCAATTAACACTTATATGTGACTCCTCCGAATGGGGGCGACAAATGAGTAAAAAATGGACAATCTTAAAACGTTTTCCACTGGTTCATATGACATCGGTTTTAAGTCCTACTGCAGGTATAAAATTTCTCTTGTTTATTTTACAATCCCGAGTTTTGAGTGGCAGAAAGTTAAGGGCCTTTTAGTTAACAAGACAAATGAGTGGTTTTAAAAAACCGAATCACTTTAAGCTTATGGCGCCATATATTTGCAGTCGTTTTCGATGACGGAAAGAAAGGTGAAACGGACGGGAGAAGGTGAAAATTGAAGCCGAAATACAACGGCTACGATGGCTGAACACAATCGCTCCGGCCTTAAAAATCTTCGAATCCCCTCGCAGGGACGGCGCAGTAGAGGAACACCGAAACTCAGGTGGCGCACGCAAGTGGAAGGGGACCTCAGTAAACTTGCGAAACTGGAGACGGCTAGCTGGAGACAGAGCTGGCTGGCGAAGAACGTTGACTGAGGCCCAGATCCACCCTGGACTGCTGCGCCACCTTAAGTAATTCCTACGAAAAACTTAATGAGAATGGAAACAATTTTGAGGCATAATAACCACCCAGGTTGGGTACAACGGTATGGGTACCGCACCAAACTTCATATGAGCATACTCAATAATAAAGAAAAGTTCGCCAAACCATAACTTCTGCCGGGCACGATTGGGCTGTGTTTACCATTTTTTTTCAATTGAATGAATTTGGTTTGGACTCTGGTTGAGGACGAAATTACAAAATACAAAATTCTGCAAATATGTATCACATTTTACAAAGCGACACAGTAAAATATGTATGGGGTGCACCTAAAAAATCCCTACTATTTCTTTTTTACCATTAATTAACTTAAATTTTTGTGTGTTATGTTTGCGTTAAAGCTTTTTTCTGTATTTTTTTATTTAAATTCAGTAAAACGACTATTCAGAATCCTTTTTTGAATACCGTTATATTTTTATTTAAATTTTCATGTACTTTGCTAGCAACGGCTTTTTTCCCAATACGCTGGGCACAAGTTTTTTAGTTGTCGGTTCTAAATGCGGTTTTTTTGATTTGCTTTTCAAATTTTTTTCATAAAATTTGAAGTAAGAAACGTAATTTTCAAGAGATCTTAAAATTTTTAGAAATGCCTTAGTGCGGTTTGTATACAAACCAAATTTCATTTTGCAGCTTTCGGGCCAAATCTCAGAATCTACCAAATATTTAAAAATTTCTATAGTTTTCCCAAAAATTAAAAATAATTGTGTGATTTTTTTCAAATGATTTAAAAAAAATTATTTGAATGAACAAGAAAGCCTCGGAGCCTAAGAGAGCCTCAATTTTAACTACTCGTTAAATTTTGTTAGTACACTGTGTTAAACGCTGATGATGAGCAGCTTTGTCTGCCAGAAATGCATTCGTAGACAATTATTGACGAATAAAAATTCAATTTTGTATGACAAAGTTATTTTTGGTTTTTTAATTGAAAAAAACAATTTTTTGTGGTCAAAGGATTTCATCGTGACATAAACTTCATTTTTATGTCAGCCGATTTGTAAATGACAAACGACGTATTTTTAGATATTTTGAAAAATCTCCATGTAACTTCTTTGATGGGAATTATATAAGTCTATGCCAATATTAAAGCGACAATTCAGGATCTCAAACATTACTTCCAAGCTGAAATTCCAACCACGTATTTTTTCGACCAAAAAGTAATCGTTCATTTCGAGCTTCAGATGATCGCTTGAAACAGAAACTGTAGTGGTCGGATTAAGGATGGCCTAATAAAGGAAGGAAACAAGTTCTACACCGCACATATATTTTCAAAACCTCGACACTTGCTATTGGATCTTCCTTTTCTTGACTTGATGCCAAAAGTCGTAAAAGAGAAATAATTCGAATCGTTACAGAAATAAATAAGCTTTGCAAACGCCTTCAATCTCAAGCGCAGAACCTCCTGAAAAGATATATTGTACTTGTCTTCTTTGATCTGCAATCTGTGTGTCCCTAATTCTCTATTCTCTTTTTCTCTCTCTTTAAGCATACGCTCATGACGATTACCAATAAAATTTACCTGAAATACTGATCATGTAGGGACTGCCGTTGGAATTCAGCCGCCTGTAAATACTGTATGTATGCAATTAATGACGTTTAAAATTTTAATTAAAAATAAGAAACCTGAAGCTGATCAGCGTACGACATCCGAAGCAAAACATCCGAATGTGGTTCCCTCGGCATAAGCATATTTGGTCTCGGATATGGTCCAACATTGGCTAAGGAAACAAGACAAAACAAAGTTTGCATATTAGTAAGTCTCCGTCCGTGGCCGCTCTTTGCAAAGTTAATTTTGTGTTTTGTTTCGGAACCAAAAAAAAAGTAAATATCGAATACAAACTCACGTGGCAGTTGAAATCCGGCCTCCTGTTGTTGCTGTGAAGGCAAAGGCAAATGTAAATGAGTATGAGAATGTGCATGATATTCTCGGGTCAATCGTATCTGAAAATTGTTTCAATAAAGCGAATTTTTGTTCAGTTTTTCAGTGTAGTTTTTTTTAGGTTTTTTTCGATTCTAATTTTGTTTTTTGACTTTACATTCATTCGTTTCATTCAACAGACTTGAAGCGCGCGAGGATTCTGATAAGAGTGTTTTGTGTAACAGAAAGCGTTAATAAAGCCAAAAATGGTGGAAAACATTAATTAGCACACTCGGTTAAATTTCAATTGTTAATACTGTCGAAATATGTGGAATGTTAAATGAATTCCCGCACCTGTTTTTTTTATTTGTCCCAAAGAGCAGAACTTGTCTGTTGATGATTTGTTATTTTACAAATAAATGTGGGTAGGTGTGGTGTGAAAGGTGTACAAAAATGTAGGAGTGCATTATGTTTCACAAACAAACACAAGCGATTGACAATTAGAAAAGGGAATATAGAAAGGGAGAGCAGACACAATACTGGTTGGTTTGTGGGTTGGTTGTTATGGGTTATTTCGCAATTTTGATTTTCCAAATACGATTGATAAGTAATAAGTCTATAAAATCGAGGTCGTTCACACTCCTCCCGTAAGGAATATCGAATGTACTGTAGAACGCAGCTTCTTACCATGTGTTCATTTGGATCCATGCCAACGTGATGTGGAGGTGGTATGCCTAACCGTTCCCGTTCCATTTGTGATATTGCAGCAGGATTTGCGTAGAGTGGAAATTGCGAAGGGTGCATTCCTCTGTAAAGAAAATTAAAGAGTGTTAAAAATTGAATGCATCAAGGTCTATTTTTCTTTTCTGCAAATTCTTATTGCTTATTTTATAAAAGTTATATCTATCTTGCAAAATGTCAATTTGGTATACCATAGCTCGAAAATTGCGACCTCTAGCTAATTTACATACGGACAGACATGGTTTAGTCCAGTAGCGACGCGTGCCAAAAATTGTTAGTCGTTCAAGGAAATTTTAATTCGAAATTAGCGAAAAAGTAACAGAAAAACAGCGATTTTGAAAAATTAGGATATGTTGATCATTGTTGAGGGCGTTCTAACGGCTAAACTAATAAGCCGAAAAAACAAATCAAAGGTACGCTTTTATAGAAAATTTAATCTTTTTTTGTACAATTCCGTACCTAGAAAAACGCAAATTTCCCTTACGTTTTGTCCAAAAACTAAAAAAATGTAGACCTTCTTAAGATTTGCGATTTTCGGATGAAGCCACTTCTGTGGGAACAAGCGAAGTTGAAATTCGGATTCAACACCCCGAAAACCATAAGGAATGAGTACAAATAAAAGTTCTCTATTTTTTTCCTGCAACTGGCACGTCAAAACTGCTTTGACTGGAAAAGCGGCCTTAGGAAAATGCATACTTTTTCCCGATTAAAGCATAGTTTTTGAGTTGCAAGCAAAAAAAGAACGTCAAAACTGCGTTTTTAAAAATGTAGTCATTTTCAGCGTGCTCTAGCGGCTAAACTTATGAACCAAGAAACGAGTCTAAGGTATGCTTTTATAGAAAATTTAATTTTGTTTATTTTGTTAATAATTGAGGTCTAACTCAAAAAGTGGACATTTGTGTGCCTTTTTGGCAAAAACAACTAAAAAAATGGGTAACTTTTTTTGCGATTTTCGAGGTGAAAGAGTAGCAAAGTTGAAAGTCGTATTTAGCATTTCGAAAACCATATAGAACCAGCGAAAAAAATACTTCTGTTCTTTATCTGACAAAAAAACCGTTTGGCTGGACTAATAGCTCATAAATGGCTCAAATCGGAAAATTCAATGAAATTTCAATGATTTTCATCCTTTTCGCTTTTAAATAGCAAACATGGCCAACAAAACAACTGTTGGATGTTTATTCTCTTGCATCCGGTAATCTACCTAAATATACCTTTTATAGGTATCTATTTGGAAATCGCGAACGGTTTCTTTCACACCCGGTTTTTTGACCTTGTTACACAATTTTGTTTTAAGCTCAAGCAGTGAGGGGGTTGGCCCATCATTTTTTATAATTTTTTATCTTCTTTATCTTCTTAGGTACACTTATAAAAGGGCTTATTTATTAGTTTTTCAATTAAACAATCACAGGACCCGTTTTCACTTGATGCCATTTGAATTACTTATTTAAAACTGCAATAATTGCTAAGGGGCGATATTCGACGCACGGCACGCGACAAACTTCAAGTACAAAAAAATTCTTCTCGTTCAAGACTGATTTGAACGAATTGTTCGATACAAAATGAGATTTTTTTGTCTAAACGAGTTGGATAGATGGATACATACACAAGATCAGATATGGTTTGATCGAAAGGGTTGTTACAGCGCTCGATCTATGTTTTGCCTTGTTTTTGTATTTCGTTTCATGCATTATACCAAACTCGCCTCGTTCAAAAGCGGTTTGAACGTAATGGTCCATAGAACATGTCAAATTCTTTTTTCTTTGTGCCTATACTTTCCATAATACCATTTCGTTGCCAAATCGTTTGAACGAGCTGGGAAGATATGGAGGAAAAATGCTACGGCTGGTTGGAAGGTTGGTAGGTATACTTCTGTGTGGAAATGTTTAAATAGGAAATGCACGTGGAATATAAAAAATTGCAGCAATGGGAAGAAGAGTTAATTTGTTGTACTTAGTTTAGAAAACGCAAAAAGTGGGAAAAGTTAGTTCTTGTAAAAGTTAGTCGTTCATGAACGACTTGAACATTATGAAGCTTCGCCACAAGCTTAGTCAATTCTCCCGTCGATCTCGTTCATATCACTGAAAGATCTTAGCGGTCTACAGTGATTATTTCATTGCGTTACATACTATGCATTAAACTTTATATATACCATGGTGTAGGGTATAAAAACGATTTTGGCCTTTACGGCCAAAAGCAAAGGTATAACCAGCAGAGTATTTGATTGCTAACCACCTTATATATTTTTATATTAGTGCCTGAACATATGTCGACATAAGCTATCATATGTTGGCAGTCAGTGAACATTTTATTTTTATGTTTTTAAACGATTGACCAAACAGCATTGGCTTTTTATTAAATCTTAAAACAAGTGTTTGTTTTTTGATTTCCTTGAAGAAAAAAAAACCATTTGTTTTTAGATTTAAAAAAAAATTACAACCTTAAAAATGTTGAAAACCAGTCAAAGAACGTCGGTTAAGGGATGGAATAAATTGCGAGTTACAAATTATTTTGTCTAAAGAAAGTAAAAAAAATATATATTAAGACTTTACTTTAAATTAACTGATCATTCAGTTAAAAATCATAAAAACGACTGATCATTCAAATGAACGCATCGGGCCTTAACGTTTATGTGGTTGTGCATTTAATTTGGTTGATGAAAAATAAGTGGCCCAGAAATTAAGATATATTTAGTAGCGGAAAAATTTTACTCAGTCAATAAGAGTATTTTCAAACCCATCTCGGAAATCATACACTTTTTTAAAAAATGCAGCCGTTTTTTTTTAAAGAAAGACTACGCGCGTTATTTATTCGAAATTTGTATCCTTTACAATTTTGGAAAAAGGGGAAAGGACATAAGTACTTTTCCTTGGCCTTTTTTTATCATTTTTTAAATTTCAAATCAAATTCATGAAACAACAATTTCCAATTTCTTTTTCAATTACCGATCCTTTCTTTTAATATTACAACCATCGCTACCACATGCGCCAAATTCTGCGGGCATACTTCCCTTAAAAAACTGTTTCTTTATGGGGAATAACGAGATGAAAGTTTTTTTTTTTCAATTTTCTTCAGATTCGAATTCAGCGACCCCAAGACTATAGGAATAGAACAAAAAATCCACATGTATATTTTTTGTAACGTGGAAATACGTTTTGACTGGGCTATTTAGATCTGTGTAAAATTTCAATAGATGGACTATGCCCGTTATTAATTTCAAAATTATACTTTATACCGTTTGGCAGATAGAGGGGGGAGACGTTTTTTCAAAACTTTTTTTCATTTTTGAAATTTCAAATCCAAAAAACAACATTTTTCAATTGCCGTTACTTTTTTCTAATAGTACAACCACCCGCAGTATCTGAGAAAAGAACTGCCTGGTTCAAAACGCCTGGAGTTCAAGAAGCCATCAGAGAGAAGAAGAGAGCCTACATTGCGTGGATCCAATGTAGAAACTCAACTTCCCGAGACCGGTACAATGAGGCGCGAAGGACTTCCAATATGGCAGTCAGAACAGCAAAGGAACAGTCATGGAAAAAGTTCGGCGAGAAGTTGGAGCACGATTACAGATCTGCAAACAAGATATTTTGGCAGACCATTCGCCGGTTCAGAGGAAGGAAGTTAAATATCATTCAAGGCGTTAAATCCAAGGACGGTACACTTCTTTCAAATGAGAGCGATGTCTTGCGCAGATTCAGAGAGCACTTTTCGGAGTTGCTCAACCCCCAACAGGGCACTGAAGATGGCCTTTCCACTGCTGACGAGATAAGGGCGGAGAATAGTCCCACAGTAGACGAAGTCACTGAAGCAATTAAATCGTTAAAAGTTGGCAAGTCTACTGGAGTTGATGAGATGTGGCCAGAAATCCTTGAGCATTTCTGGCCGTATCTATGGGTGAAGAGGGTGTTTAATGGCTAACACGTGTCATTAAGGTGGCCTGGGATAGCGGGAAGGCACCTAGCGATTGGCAAACGGGAGTTATAGTGCCCATTTTCAAAAAAGGAAACAGGAGAGACTGCGCCAACTATAGGGGCATATCTCTATTGAGTCTTCCGGGAAAAGTATTCGCGAAGGTGTTGGAAACGCGTTCCAGAGCTGTAATCGAGCCTTTGTTACGGGAAGAACAGTGCGGTTTTCGGCCTGGCAGAGGCACAACCGACCAGCTTTTTACTCTGAAGGTTATTCTTGAGAAGGCCTTGGAATATGCCAAACCGGTCTATGCGTGTTTTGTCGGTCTGGAAAAGGCGTATGACCGAGTCCCTCGGGATACACTGTGGAGAGTTTTGCAGGACTATGCGCTGAGTGGGCCTCTTCTGAGAGCCATCCAGTCTTTCTATGGAAACTGCAGAAGCTGTGTGCGGATAAATGGCGTCAAATCCCGTCCTTTTGATGTGCGCGTTGGACTTCGCCAGGGCTGTGTTCTGTCGCCGCTTCTTTTCATAGAATATATGGACTGGATGGTGAAGCGCAGCCTTGGCGAGCAAAATCGAATTGGCTGGCATCAGGATGAGCCATCTGCTTTTCGCAGATGATTTGGCTATCCTTGCATCATCCAAAGAGGAACTTCCACGAGCACTGGAAAGGTTTGCAGCCGTCTGTGGTGATGCTGGGATGAAAGTAAACGTGAACAAATCGGAAGTGATGGTTGTTTCCCGAACTCCTGTGCAGTGTACCCTGCACATAAATGGAGTTCCATTAAAACAGGTGGAGAAGTTAAAGTATCTCGGGGTCTTTGTCACGAAAGATGTGAGTTATCCTGTAGAATTGGCCAAGCTGGAGCAATAGTAAAGGAACTGCGCCGGCCGGTCATCAGGAAAGCTGAGCTTGGAGTGAAAGCAAAGATCTCAGTTTTTAATTCAGTGTTCGTTCCGTCCCTCATCTATGGTCATGAAACTTGGGTAATGACCGAAAGAATTAGATCGCGGGTACAAGCTCCCGAAATGAGATTCCTGAGGTGCCTTGCTGGTGTTACTCTAAGGGACAGAGTGAGAAACGTCAGTTTTCGTAGGAATCTTAATGTTGAGCAGCTACTTCTTCGAGTGGAGCGATCGATTCTTCGATGGTTTGGACACGTTGTTCGCATGCCCCCTGACAGACTCCCTAGACAGGTCATGCTAGCCGAGATGCGAGCGCGTCGCCCCCCCTGGTAGGCCAAGAAACAGGTGGTGGCATCAGGTAAAGAACCTCTCTGAGTCCCGCCTGGGGACTGCATCGGAGACTCTTGAGTTGGTGGCGGAGGATCGAGAAAGATGGAAGGACCATTTAGCCACCCTCGCTCCGCGACCCTTTTAAAGGATAAGCGGCATTTCGAAAATGATGATGATGATGATGACCTACAGTATCGACTGTTTTTCTTACTAACTGGCACCAAATTTTAAATGTAAAAATGCAATTAACAAGTATAACACATCTGATAAAAAATATGAACAAAAAAAACGAAGCTATTGAAAAGGGGTTGATGCCACGCCCCTTACTTAAGGAAAGAGATTCTTCTAAAACCAGTGAGTAAGTGCTACAGTGTACGTTTTTCGGTCTGTAACTTCTGCGTACACATTGTAGCACTTACTCACTAGTTTTTTTTTGAAAAAATTTCAAAATCACAGTTTTAAGACTTTTGTAGAAAAAAATGAATTTATATTTTTTTTGATTTCTCAGTTGCTTGCTCAGGGTGCCAAATATGAAGTTTGTTCATAGAGTGATTGAGAAGTTAGTGACAAACGTAATACATTCTGCTTAAAAAAAAATTTAAAATTAAAAAAAAACAATCTTAATTTTGAAACACACTTAAATGAGCGAAGTGGAGTGTAGTGTACTGAGGGAAAGTGCGAGTGGGCGATGGTTCCGGAGAAGAGTGCGTCGGAGTAGAAAGGTCGTATGAAATAATCTTTTACTCACACATATTATTAAAATCAGTCACAAACAATTTCGAGTGTCTATTTAATAACTTCAAAAGTTGAATTTGCGGTGAATCAAGCTACAAGGTCGGCAGGGCTTTTTTTTCAGCTTAGGCAATAAATAGGGTAGAAATGGTTGGCTTGGGCAACAATGGTTCTTTTTAAACCGAGGTTATAAAATTTGGAGTTTTCACTTAAATGTCACAGAAGTGGAGTACAATTTTTTGAAATATGCTTTATTTACATCAAATACACTTCTCTCAAGTAAAGCTGAGTTCACTCGACTTTACTCATTTTATAAATACAACCCATTTACTTGTTTCAAATTACATATTTAAAATTCCTAGCTGCATAAGTTTTCAACTTGAGTATCAAAAAATATTTCAACCATTTTACATCAAATGTCAAGCTGTAAATAAACCGGTTTGTGTGTACACAAAATAGTGCCCTTGTATGCATTCTCAATTTTTCTGAGAATTTTATGAGCGCGCGCAATAAATTTCATGTTTCTACGTCTCAAAATTTACAACGTGTGCGGACAGACAGACGGACAACGAAGTGATACCATTAAAGGCCCTTTTTACATTTTTGGACGGTCCGCTAAAAATTAGGGACCGGGATCTCACCAACAAAAATTTCAGTCGGGTACCGAGTCCAAAAGTTGTAATCGAAAACGATATGTCGTTCTTACACGATGAGCAGTTTTTGAAGATCATTCTAGAAACTGTTTCGCGTCGCACCGGTACAACAAAAAAAAAAAAGATTTTTAAACACAAAATTCTGTCAACATGATTGTGGTAAGTTAGAGAACGAGATCTCAGAAACAACGTATTTTCATAAGACCTAGAGTCTTGTGCAGACTTACCTTACCGTTTTGATACGACATTAACAGCGCGGTTCTTTCGTAACTATTTCATTCATCCTGCCGACTGCGCCAAAACGTGACGGATCAAACAAACTGAACAAACAGCCATCGAAACTGGCTTAGAAAAGCAAGTAACCATCGAAGTATAAGACTATTTCGATTTGGAGGATTATGATTAGACAACGTGGTTACCACCTGTAGCGGAGGCTACAAAATTGGGTACTGCTACCTACCCAGCAGATAACCAGAATCATGTCTTCAGATTTTTATCAATGACAACTTTTTCTAAATTAAAGGTTTGATTTCAGCTTTGATAGCGTTATTTTTTTTAAGCAAAAAAGGTTAATCAACTCTGTATTGAGTTTCAGAGTTAATTACTATTTCCGACTATAGCCGGACAACCTGCAATTTTGTTAACGAAAAATACATTCCATTTAATTCTTACCTCATTCTGTAATACTCCATCCAGTGTGGATCCAGACGTGATTGACTGGCAGCAGCTGCTGCTTGTGCGTTCTTTAGATCTTCTAGTTCCCTGTAATTACCAAAAAATAAACAAAGTTGTCTTAAATTAGTGTTTTTCTCTGATCAAAATCCGCAGAAAGATTATTTTGATGATGAGATGCGACAGCGTCTTCTGGCAAATAAAATAGTATTCTAATGGAACATAGCAAAAGAGTACCACAACGTTGTTCTCTGTGATTGTTGTGAGAGTAACGTCTGTGCACATGCATCTACTCTAAACGTAAAGAAAAGCTAAGCAAAGCAGGAGAGTAGTGGGAGGTATGTAAGGGCTGAGTAGCCGCATGCAGTTGTTTAATTAGATGACGAAAATTTTGATGACAGTAGCAATTAATAATGAACAAAGCCATGGTTTTCGGGGGGGGGGGGAAAGAATTAATGTGCGGTGTGAGTTAGCGTGTGTATGTGTACAAGTGGAGAGGAAAACTATGCGGGCGGTAAGAGGAAAAAGAATACTAGCTTTAGGGAGGCGCTTCTGTTTTTGCGTGACCGTTTTCACTTAAAAACAAACTTTTTTTTATAATTAAATATTAACTGTACCTCTCTCTACTGTACATTGGCCCCATTGGGTGATGATATGGTGCTACCATCGGTTCAACAGGGCTGAAATATTTAAAAATAAGATTTTTGAAAATTATTTTTAAATACTTTCAGAGAAATTATTAGAATTAGTATTGGGGAAGTATTTTTATTTAATTGTTTTACACAGAAAAAGGGAGAATTTTATTTAATGTATTTATTTAATTTTGTTCCTTGGAGGTTATAATTGTTTTTTTTTTTTTTTTTTAATTTTGATTGCCAATGAAAAGTAAGCTGTAGAGGTGTGTGTGTAACAAGTAATAGGAGTCAAAAAGAGGTCGGTGGACGGGTTGGATGGTTGGATATTGAAATCGATTTTACAAACCTGAATGCGACATGGGGTCTGGCGTACTCGGATAGCTGCCGCAGGGCGGGAGTATCTGCGTAAGGTGGTTTTAGCTCGGCTTTGAGTTTCGCCTGCTGGGCGGCCTGTTGAGCCGCTTGTGCTTGCTGTTGCTGTTGTTGCTGCTGCTGCTGTTGTTGCTAAGATCGACATTATTAGGAAAATAGTCAAGTAAAATGTCTTTTTTTGTGAACTTACCTGCCGTCGTTCTCTTTCCTTTTCGGCGATCTTTCGATCGCGCTCTTCTCGCTTTCGGGCCAGCTTAGAGTCAGCAACTGGTTTGAATATCAAATCAGTTCTTGTGCAGGAGTTGTAGTCTCCTCTGTCAATGTGACGAACAAATCTGAACAAGGGAAACGGTTAAAAATTACACAAAAGCAAGACTACAGTAGATTCTTACATTGCCGATTGGGATCGATGACATTCGGTGTCATCGGGTTTCGCCTCAGGACTGGGCCCTCGAGGAATATTGTGCGTTGGACTGGGAATCTCTGGTTCCGGATCCGGTTCAATATCAATTGGCACTGAAACAAGACAATTTTCAGAAAAACACATCCAGGCACTAATTTTTGGGCAACTTACAAGGTTCCGTGGAGTGGTGGCTACCTAGGCTACTGCTCGCCGAATGCGCATGCGCTCGCAAAGCGTCCATGTGACTGGTAGGCTTGACGAGCGTTGGAGAATTCTCTTGGAACGCTGGATGCTGTTGCTGTGGGTACGCCGGATGAGATCCTGGATACTGAGATTGCGGTCCTACTCCGCCACCACTGCCTCCCGAACCGGGTCCGCCGGGTCCTACACCACCCGTTGGAGTCGAACTAGCGCTATTGCCACTGTTGCTGCCCTGTGGCGTCTTTGGTGTGGGTGGTTTGATTTTGTGCTGCATATTTTGTGAGTTTTGCTTGTCAACTGAGGAAGAGTGCGAGCTCTCGTCTGGTCTGGTCGCCGTTGCTTGCGCTTGCATACCCTGGTGGTGGGCCATTACCGCCGCCGGATCGAGCGGTCCAGCGGGAGGTGGTGGTTTCATATACGCCGTTGGGAAACCAGGTCCGTACGGGTGGTAGGGATAGGGTGAATTGAAAGGATTGTGGTGGTGCGAGTAGAACATCGATGGATGCAACAAGTGATGGGGATATGGCGCCTGTCCTGGGTGAACTCCGATTTGCGGCATTCCTGCACCGGGGCCTATCAATGGCAGAGGCAGTGGCATCTGGGGGTGACGTATCACCGGTGGCGATGCACCTGGTCGCAGATGTGGTGGTGGTGAAGTGCCTAAGCCGCGTTGGCCTTGCGGTCCGTACATTTTGCTCAAGGGACTCGCCATCAGGGCCGATGCACTCGACACTGGGGGTGGTGTCATGTGCGGAGACTGCTGACGTAGGAGAGCATGACGATCACGTTCTGCTACCGCAGCAGCGGCAGCTGACAGGGCCGACGCTGAAGGATGATGACCGAGGGGATTCTGTGGCACGGGGTGGAGCGGAGATTGTCGACTTATGCTGCCTCCACTCGATGACGGCGATGGGGGACGATGAGACGACGGTCCAGATGAGGAGTTATTGTGCATTTGCGGTCCGGAGGATGGCGCAGAACTGTTTTGAACACTGGGACTAGCTCGACTAAATGCTGATGATGGCACCGTTGTTGTGGTTTGCGCAGAGGAGGCGGACGACACCGACGATGGAATGACACCAACCGGAGGTGTTCGTCTGCTTATACCAGATTCACTGATGCCGCTCATCGAAGTACCGATCAAGGAGAGTGGAGCACCGGGCCCTCCAGCTGCTCCCATTCCGGGACCTCCCATCATATGGCCAGGATGATGAACTGGGTGGCCGTGCATATGCATTTGCGGATGTAGTGGCATCGGGTGACCGAGCATTCCAGGCGGAGGGTTCGATAATCCCGGCAACGGGGATGTCCGGTGTGGAGGTTGATTTTGCTGCATCTGTTGTTGCTGCTGCTGTTCCCTGCTATTGTTGTTCTGCTGCGAGCTACCTTGTGATTCAATGGGGCGTTGCTGAGCTGGCGAGGGAGTTCGCATTCCCTGCGATTGGCCTGCCGGTGATTGCTGCTGCATTGTTGAGGGGTGATGGCTTTGTGGCGGTGGCGGAATACCATGACCGCCGTGCCCTTGCAGGGAGAGAGCGATTCCAGGATGATGCAGTGATGAAGGGATGTCCTGATGCGGCCTGTGCAGCGGTGGGAGGTGACTGGGTCCACCAGGCTGCATGTGCTGCATGGAACTGGGTGGCATGTGCATATTCGGCGCTGAAGAAGGTGGCATCAGCATACTCGCCGAAGACGTCGGTATGTTTGACGAATTTGAATTTTGTGACTGTTGTTGCTGCTGCTGCTGTTGTTGTTGTTGTTGCTGCTGTTGTTGTTGTTGTAACTGCTGTTGTTGTTGCAGTTGTTGCTGCTGTAGCTGCTGCTGTTGGAGTTGATGCTGCTGCTGCAACTGTTGCTGCTGCGAAGCCAGTGAACTTAGCATTCCGGGATGTGTTGGCGTCGGATGGTGAAGCGATGAATTGGGTGGCATTCCTGGATGCTGTGAAACCAAGTTCTGTGGGTGCATGCCCGCGGGCACAGCTGAAGGCATATGGGGTGAGGGATGTGGTGAGTGGAATTGTTGTGACTGCTGTGAATTGCTGTTGCTTCCCTGACTGTCTTGGTTGGGTGTAGACCTTGATGACGCATCTATTGGACTCTCTGATGGCGGATATTTGCTACCGGGTCCAGCACTCTGCGGATCACTGTACGGACTGTTCTTGATTAGATTCTCTCCGTGGTATGCTGTTTTTAGCGCACCTTCTGGCAGAGGGTATTTTAAGTCCTGCGATTGCTGGTGGCCGGGCGGTGGGCCCAGTCCATACTTGGCAGTCATTGGATCCCCATACTTAAGCATGATGCTGGAATCGTATGGCGACCGGGATAGCGGATGAACGTCGGCCTGGTAGTGGGGCTTTGGCATAGCAACAGGATTTTGGTTGGGATCTACACCGAGGGGAGGATACTTCATCTGATTCTCCTGCTGCGGATGCTGCTGATATGCCTTGAGATCTGGGATTTTGATAGGTTCATTGAATGACTTCGGTGGCAGCCCGTGTTCCATGCCGTATTTGAGTTCATACTTGCCCGGCATTTCCTGACCGTATTTAAGCGGTTCGCAGGGCGTAGGATATTTCATCTCATGCGGGAACTTGGACACTCCCTCGTTCGGCGGATTGTACTTCATGGCATCGTTGTACTTCATTTCAATATCACCAGGATATTTAACCTCGTTGCCGGAATTGCCAAACTTAATGTGGCCATCGAAGGGAGGCGGCTGACTTTCGTATTTGTGCTCCGGACCTTCACTAATACAAGCCTGGGGGTTTAGACCTGCAGGTGGCAATCCAACTGACATGCCAGCCGGTGAAATATTTACATTTGGCTTGGCATCTTCACTCTTGACTTCGATCTTAACCTTCAGATCTTGGGGCTCATTGCTGTTTTGATTACAAGTGGCATCCATTGAGGACGAGTCCTCAAGTGGCTCCTTCTTGATATAGACTTCCTTCGGTGAGTATTCCAGAGCAGGTTGTACAGGACCCACTGTTGTCGCTGGGGGCTGCGGTGGTGGAGGCGGTGGTTGCGGCGCTCCAGCGACTACCTGTTGTAATGAAATGTTTGTCTCCTGCTTCATATTGGCTATCTTAGACAGTATTTCCTGTTCTTTGGGAACATAACCACTGTTGAGAACCAACTCCTCTGCTGACGGAGCAGTAGGCAACTGCGCTGGAATCTCTTGAGACACGTCATTCTCATTCAATTGATCTTCCGCCTGCTGAGACAGTTTTCCGCCACCTGAAGCACTGTCATCTCCTGCCAAAACAGATTGCTTATCGACCAATTTCTGCGGCTGTTGGGCCACGATCGGTGCTTGCTGATTGGTTTCTTCATCCTGTTCAATATCCTTTTCGGTCTTTATTGGATTTTCGACCACAGTGGGTATGCTCACCTTTTCGTCCACAACTTTCTCGTCTACATCCTTCGACACAAGACCGCCGACACCAATGATCTGCGGTGGCTCAGGCGTATCGTTTGTATTATCGCCCTCGTCCAACACAGAATCGGGCCGGCTGTCCGAGTTCATACTCTCCACCGGGCTATCCGACCTCTTGCGTTTCTCCTTACTATCATCGGTGATGTCCCCGTCCGTGTCGGAACGCTTCTTCTTGTTAGGCGTATCCTGCTTCGCCTGCTTACGTTTGTTATTGCTCTCCGTTTTGGATGGTGTTTTTGGACTGCTGCTATCGGTAACTTCTGGCGTTTCGGTACCACCTCGTTTCGGTCTCTTACCATTGGCCACTTGTTCCTTATTATTGTTTTGTTGTTTATTACGTGTCCTCATCCTAGACGGTGATTCATCCCTTTTGTTTGTTAAGCTCGAATCACTGTCACATTCGCTTACGTCGTCTTCGGTCAGGGAGCTGTTCTCTTCCTTCGAGACGGGCGATGGTCGTGATTCGGTAATGGCTTGAGGTTCCGGTGTGTCCTCCTTTTTCGGTGGTGTGTTACTGGCGCGCGTAACACGATTGCGACGCAACGACGACTGTCGCCGACGACGATGCGGGCGATTATTATTGGCGCCTGGGGTCTTCTTCCACAAATAGTAGAATTCAACCAGTTCGGGGGTTTCCTTATGCGGTAATAGATCCTTGTGAATGCGAAAGAAATTTTTGCCAAATTGTCTTAGACCTTTTATGAATTTCTTTGTTTCATCTTCTGTCCATTTCTTATCAATTCCTTTGGAGACAGGGCATTTAACTAGTGCTTGCAGGGCGGTGCCTGTATCATAACCAGAATCGTGTAACTGTCAATAGAATACAAAAATTTGGTAAATGGTGCATGATGATTTGTTTATAGACAAAACAAAATTAACAAGAATGGAAAACTAGATTTAACCCTTAAATGGCCCGGTATTTTAAAAGATACAACCACTTAACTTTTTATTTCTCTCACAATTCTCACTTTTTTGTGAAGCTTGGGTTTTTTTTTATTCTTCAACTTCTTCTAAATAATGACCTTGACAGCAGCAATCTGTTGTTTGTGTCAGAATAAATAGACTTAACTTTATTAAAAGTAAACTCTTTTTTAACTCACTTTTCACAATGCTTAAAATAAATTTCCTTGAACTTATTTAAGTCAAAGAAACCCGATTTTCTCTTTCTACAGGATTCTAAGCACAATGACTTAAAGCCAAAAGGCTGTTAAAAAAAATTTAAAAAAAGACCCAACGAGATTGAGCCTTGATGTATTTAAAGGCATTTTAGTAGCAATGCCAAGATTACTGTCAATTAGAGCAACGACCACCGTTATAAAAGTTTGGAACGATAAAAGTCAGTTACTTGCTATTATTTGATCTGAGTATTATTGGTCCCCGATTTGGCGTCTCTTTAGATGGTAGTTAGTGAACGCTTAAGGAAACCAACTACAAAAAGGGAATTCAGAAGCGACTTTCTCAAAATAAGCGGTTAAATAAGCGGTTAGGGTCGGCCTAGTATTAAAAATCTTCTCTTAATGGACAACATTCAAATAAGTGCGAAATGTTGAAATTAAATAGATACTTCGCTTATTTTATAATTGATCAAAGGCATAACACTTGCGCGGAAAAAACCTTAACTACATTCGGCAAAAAGTAACGTAGATATACTTGCACAAAAGTGTGCTTTTTCTCCGTAGCTTTTGTGTTGCATCGGGAACGCCTTTTCCGTTCTTTCCGATATGCTTTTTCGGGAAGTCATATCCCCTTGATCGCGATTTTACCAAAAAGTGCATCATTTGCAATGCAGGAATTTGAGCTAGCGAAAACGCAGGAAGCGGTATATTTATATTTATATACAGAGGATGTAGGTAAATTATTTCGTTCATTTCGGTGAGGAAAGATGACTTATTCAGAGCAAGGGATATAGGATAAAATTAATTAAAATGAACAGTCAAAACAAGTGAAAACTTATAAGAAAGAAACAAGGCGCTGCATTCTCTTTGGATATAGCCAAAGCCGTCTGTGGCGTTAGTAAAAAGGGTGCAAACTGAAGGATTTCCTTAGAGAACGGGGTCTCATTGCGTAAATTTTTAAAACAACTGTTGACTTCACGATGGCAATGGACACTATCAAAAGTTTGGCTCAGAGGATGTCATCGCTATCGTGGCGTCAA
Source organism: Neoascia interrupta (assembly GCA_947623515.1). NCBI lineage: Eukaryota > Metazoa > Arthropoda > Insecta > Diptera > Syrphidae > Neoascia > Neoascia interrupta. The sequence continues at coordinate 214,493,328 of OX392463.1, read as the reverse complement.
CGCCCTCTTTTCGATCAGTTTTTCTCTTTCTACTGATTTCAAACAATCAAAGAATAATTGTTATTTGTTTATCAATAATTGTCACTTTCAGCCCCATATTTATTTTCATACATGACTAAAACTAAAGACTCGCGAGGAAACGTATATATGAGAAGGATATATAACCTGAATAGTGCGTTAAACTCAGAACTGCAAGCTAAAATTTTAAACAGAACTAAAGTTGACAGTAAAAGTAATAGAATCTCCGTTTTTAGGATCAAGCTATGGCGGATGGCTTGGTCCGGAACACTGGAGCTGCGTGCCCAGGATTGCAGAGGATGGAGGACTACAGTAAACCAGACAAAGACCCTTCGCGGTTCGGGAGCCCTATTAGTAAGTTCTAAGAAGAGAAAACAATAACAACTTTTTCGGCCAAAGCAAATGTCATAAGACCAGAATATAATTCAAGACCAGGAAAGGGAGTATAAAAAACTTTGTCCAATATTAAGCATAGACACAAAAAGATTACATTCAGAAAAATACTTACAACGTCGAGTGCATTTATTGTAGTATCATCACGACTTGCTGCTAAACAACCATCTTCTAAACCTCCATCACACATACCTGTTGAAAAAAAAAAGATTTAACTCTTTTGTTTTAAAACAAGCAATCAAAGATATATTGCACTTGACAAAAATATGATTAATTACCTTGAAATGCTGCCATGGAACGTGCTGCACGTACAAACATTATTAAATCTCCATCGGCAACTATTCCAGGACTCCATCGTGGTTCTTCTAATTCACGCTCATCGATTTCTTTATCAACGGGAAAACTTGAAATTGGATTATAATCGGGCAGTTTTGCCTGTGTGTTCATCCCATCACAAGAGCGTTAAATTATTGATGTGTAAAATAGCAATTGATTAGTTAAAAAATTCATATAGTTTTCATGGGAATATTTTATTGTTTTTTTTTACCATTATAGTACATATACATTTTGATATATACATACGTATAAGGTTGGTTTTATTTATTATCTTATACATAATGATGAATGATTAATGAGTGTAGAGTTTAATCGCCTATTTACATTGGGCAGTGAAATCTCAGTGAATCATGCATACTTGATTAAAATATTAACTTTTTTTTTATAAAAGAATACATATAAGCAAAGAAAAAAATAAATTAAGAAATTATAGCTTTAAAAATCAATCTCGAATCTCCTTTAGAGAACTCTAAACCTAGTTGCTGAACGGTGTACAAAAGTTGGCCTCAAAGTCAATTCCAAAAAAAGCACCATAATCGCCTTCACTAAGAGAAGAAAGCCAGACAGGATTAGAAATGTTACACAATTCGGCGAAACAATAGAGCTTCCAACCGAAGCCAAATATCGAGTAATCATACTGAACGAAAAAATTTAAAATGAACTCCTTGGAAAACATTTAACAGACGAATGTTTATCACGTAATTTTCGACGCAACTTTAAGGACAAATTTCCAGACCATCTAAACTGGGCAGAACAAACGTACATTTACCAAGGACTCACTTGTATGGTATACTGATGGATGAAGGAGTTTGAGCCGGAGTATGCGGTCCATGCACTAAAACATTACTATAAGCAGTTCCGTATTTCAGGCCGAAATACATGCAAAAGAACTTTGCATTGGAAAGAATCTAGATAAAGCTATAACATTTAAGAACATTTACATTCTCTCTGATAGCAGGGAAGCCCTACTTGTAATTAACGCCTTTGAGATAACATCAAAAATGGTCTGGGACTGCCTTCAAATGCTACAAATACTGGCCACCACGAACAAGGTTCACCTGATCTGGGCACACTGGATTTGAAGGCAACGAAAAAGCAGGCGAATTAACCAGAAAAGAGCCCGCATCCCAATTCATGATGTTTATTTTTATAAATGTGGACTATCGAAACCGAAATTAAGCTCCAATTCAGAACGCAAATGTTAATCAGAAAACGAGTGATGACTTCCCTAACTGGGGGCAGCTAGAAAAGTAGGATTTCTATCCTGACCTATAATAAGCTACTTAAAAATATAGACATGTTGATTACGCAAAAATTAAATTACTTATCTGAACTTCTCCTTGGGGCATATTTTAACACTAGTTTATGACTTTTAGTATGAATTTGCATAAATATATCCCGGCTTATAAAAAACGGTCTTACATTTTTTTTTCATCCGAATAAACATGCAAAATCATATAGAAATAAAGCAACTAAAATTCCAACGATTTTTTCACATTCACAAGAAGCCGATCTAAAACAGATAATTTCTGAAAAAGTCTTGACAACTGCTCCCTGATATTATTTACAATTCCTTCTCTTTTTAAGCAATAATTAAAACATAAATAAAAAAAAATTAAGAACAAACTATGCATGATTCCACCTGAATACATTTGTAACATTATCACAAAATTGTCTATAACTGCAATTAATTAAAAGCCAATTGTTTTTTATTAATCGAAACCAAATAGAGAAAAAAATAAACGAGGTACAGGGTAATCTAAGAACACTGCAATCTACATTAAAACGTTGAACTGAATTAATTTATCATCTAGTTCCTTTGGTTACATGTACCAAACTAATTAGGATTGGCCCGAAAAGTTTTGTAGTTCCGGAACTTCCCGTTAAATTAAACAGACAAAATCATAAGCTTAAAGATCGTGCAACTAGCAACGTTTTTATGTAGACTGCAAATGTTTTATGCGCAAACAACAATAAATTGAATAGAAGCATCATTAAGTTCTCGCTAATTGACAAATAGATTGAAAGGACGTATTTTAATTAGACAGATAGAGAGAGAGAGAGAGAGAGAGATAGATAGAGAGAAAAACAAAAATTAACTCAAGAGAATAAAAGGAAAAATTTTGAATTTGAATCAGAATTTGTTACCGTGAATTTTGTGAGTTATGTACGTACATAGACATCGTTTACCTGGTGGCCGGGACCCACTCGTATTTCTCCTTGAGTGGAGGCCGCCATTACCCTTTAAAAACACTTTTCACGTCCAGTGTTAAGCCTTTTATTGCCCTTTGTTGATTTCAAAATTAGTTTCTGTAAGGAAATGCAGAAAATGTTTTATGTTACAGCAACTTCAATTAATTCATTTTTTGGTAAAAGTTTTCAATTTTTTAACATTTCTTATAAATTAAGACTACAATAAACTAAAAGAATGAGAGGCAAATAGACTAAGAAACATAATAATACTAACAATCTTTCCAAACTCTACTTAAAATTTAATTTCCGAAGTTAGAATTGAGACACAAGTATTCCGTCGCTCGTGGAAGGCGACCCTAAAAAGTATTAGCTCGATGCAACTGTGGAGAGGAAAGGTGCTGGAACTATAAATAAGGGTACATGCCGAGAAATGCTAAAGGCGATAAGTGAAAGAGGACTTAAATGGCGAGTCAATGTGGCATGGGGAGAGGGAAAGCGTTTAACCTATCTAAGCAAGCGATTAGCAAACAGGGTTTATATTTTGAACCTATTCTCAAAAAGGCGAAAAGAGACAAAAATTACTACAGCAGTTAGAGGGATATCTCGATTTCAAGAAATGAACCAAAATGTATGTAGCTCAGAACATGCAAATAGTTGACTGCACCTCTTGTGGAAGTGAACACTTTAATACCTTGGAATAATCATCAACATCAACAAGCAAGACGAACAGAATTATGCCTGCAATTCAAACGGAGGTTTACAAATCCCCAGCATCATGTTTCGCAGAGCGAAGCAAGGTGTATACAACGCGGCTATAAGCCGTTTACTTCAGTTAATTCGCAGATTTGGTTGTATACTCTCTTGGCTTGAATACTCTGCGGATTTGGTTGTAGACCACCACCAGATTTGGTTTAGTATAGGGTTTTGGGTCACGAATTTTGGGGGTTTTTCTCGAAAAAAAGGGGGCGTCACCATTAAATCAGCGATACAAAAAACCAACCCCCCTCCCAACATTAGGAAAATTAGAACATTAGAAAATTAACTGGAGTAGTTCGTGAAAATTGGGTTCTGGGTAAAGAGACCACCCAGGATGGCGAAGATGTAGTAAAACTCGCAAAAGCACAGATGGGTTGGACATGGTCATCCAAGTTACGGAAACCAGGGCACAAAAAACAATCACCTTGCCTTGAAATGGCTTAAAGGTTATATCTGGCGTTAGGGATTTTTAATCAGAAACTGTTTGGAGCCGGCAGAGAAAAAGCGGAATGGAAAACAATATGTCGCTTTTGAGTTTTTCGTTAAAACTATTCGCGAAGGTGTTGAAAATCGTTAGACATAGGTGTTATCGAGCCATTATTGAGTGACGGATAGTGCAGCTTTTGGCCTGGCATGGAGCACAACTCTTAAAGTTGTTTTTGAAAAGACCTGTTAATATGCCAAACATGGCTCTACACAACACACGTTTCCTAGATTGGGAAACCTCTATGTCACAATCTTGGCGAGGCGTGTTTCAAAGTAAACGACGTAAAAAAACCTTACATTTTCCGAATGATACTTGGATAAAAGTTAACGTGAGCAAATCGTAAGTGGTTTTTGCTTTCCAAACTCTTGTGCAGTGCAAGTACTGGATGTAAGAAGGTAAAAATGCATTCAGCCAGCTATATGATGGCTACGCTGATGGCTGATTGCAAGGATTATGCCGTCTGTTATCATGCTGAAATGAGTTAAGAGCTAAGCTGGGACTTAATTGGATAAGACGGTTGTTTCTCAAACTTCTTTTGAGAATGTGGAATATTCGAACAAGTTTAAGAACTTATATAGATTCGAAGTATTTTTCCGAGTTACGCTAATTCTTGACTCAAGCCACCAAGCTGGGCCGACACATAAAGAGCTAGACCCATCGGTTACCACTTTATCAGCAACTAAGCTTAAGACGAATTCTGTGATTTGAGTTCAAAAAATAATTTTTTTGCAACCATCATCGAATGCGAACGACCGAGGGAAGGACTTCGTGGGTGCCAGCTACCAAAAAAAAAAGAGTTCAGTGACGTCAACGCTTTTCGTCGTCTTTCTCACTGTTCGAGTAAAGCAATTGGAACACATTTACGAACATCATTTACGGAATCTGTTGGCCTACTCGGCAATAGTCAAGATTCTATTGGGCTGGAATGATTTTGGTGGAAAACTGGAATTTCAAATACTCGTCCAATTACTTTTAAGCAGAAAAATGTATGTCTCCTCAGGTTTAAAACCGAGGTATAATTTCAGTCAGAATGATTGTAATTTCTCGTTAATATTACATCATTAATATCTACAAAAGAATCATTCAAAAAAGGGCTTTTAGGGTGGCAGTTGCATGTGTTGGAGAACACCCAGAAATATTGAAAGTAGTTAAAGCTCGTGGAACATAAAACATCCAACATAAAGTAGTATCCTTTCCAAGTCTACAAAGTCATCATTTTATGGACGGTGAACTATATTCAAAAAGTTCGTCCCGATGCCGCGCTAATTACAAAACGTCTGCCATTTGCCGCTTCAAGACAAAACTACATTTATGAGTCAGTTAACCTTTTCTATCCGACTCAATTTAAATTCATGCCAAGTTTTTTCCACAATGTCCAAGAAAAAATCTCTTTTTTTTTTGTTCACAACCAACTTAATGACACATTTCTGGTTGACTTCGCATTTTATCAATCGAATTCGCCGAATTTATAAACATTAAGCATACATACGTGCTTGGACCATCAAATAAGTTGCAAGTCTCGACCAACAAATCGTAGAATTAGATTTCTTGTCACCAGTACGAAAAGTAAACAACAAAACAAAAAACCTGCCGTCTACTAATCAAAAATAAAAATCAAGTAGATTACTCTCTCTGTATCACTCCAATAAATTAGCAATAATACACTTTATGAGCGGTCCTCTATCTTTTCACCGCGCTGTCCAATAATACACTTAACTAATCAATAAATTAATAAAAGAAATAATAGTAAGAGCACAAAGTGCTTTAATTACGATTAAATTGATGGACGACCGTGGCCCCTTTGCTGTGCTGTGTTGCAGCAAGCAACCAGTAGCAGTACCCACTCGGAGCTGCCTAATTCTGTCAGTGTGTATATGCACAACGTTCTAATGAGGCATGTCACCACGGGGCCATTATTATTATTTACCCGCGGGCCGATATCATGAAACACTAATATCACCACTTCCTCTTTCACTCCTGGTGTTTGTGTCGTGAGTTGGCTCAATCCAAATGAATTCTTTCTCGCAAACTTCAAGAGGAACTAATCAAATTAAGATTCCCAACACCCACAAAATGTTTAGCGATAAAAATGTAATAAATGGAAAATAATTTTTGGTAGAAATATTTATTGCTACGCAAATGTTTGGAAATGTAATTTCTTGAATAAACAATTTGATCAATTTGTTTATAGTGATTCGGGGGAATGGTTCGTATGAATCCTTCTAAATTTGTTTGAATAAGATCTTTATCGCGCCAGCTGTTAGGGCAGCCAAATATTATTTATTTTTATTAGTTCTTCAAAGAACTTATATGAAGTTGAGTTGCTCAATCGATTGTTGAAGAGTTTTTGCTCATTACGAGTGTGTTACGTAAACAAATAAGTTTGCAAGATTATTTTAACTTTCTGTTATTTTTTTTTTCAAGTTTTGTTTTACAAAATTTTTAAGTTTGCGTTGGGAGTTAGGTTAGGAAGAAGTGATCTCACGGATCTTACTGCGTTTTTTGGGCTACAGGTAATTTTGTCTAGTGACAGCTTTGTGTTAGACCGGTTACATGGGGCACAAAAGTGCGTCTCTCTCGCTCTTTAGAATCGATGTAATTTGGCACTTTTTTGACAAGGCGAACATGACCATTGAGGTATGGAAATGGCAAATGCATTTTAAATATTTCTGTGTTGATATGTAAAATTAGAATTCCAATCGACTAGGAAAGTCAAACTAAATGTCAAATATGTCTCGTAGTTTTGGGGACATTAAACATTTGGTCTTGTTACCCCATGTTTTGCTGGCCCATACCACTCATACGCATCCGTTGATGGTGTAGGATTTTCCAGAAACTTGTAACTGACCAAATTTCAAAACTTGTGTTTTATCTGCATAGGGACTTCGAATACATCGTACAGTTCGATGGTATCGAACTGTACAGCGACAGCGACTTAGCCAGAAGAGTCAAAAGACAAAGGCTACGATGGCTGGCTGTTCTAGAGCGGATGGACACCAACGCCCCGACCCAGGCGTCTTCTTCGTATCCCCACCGCAGAGACGACGCAGTAGAGGAGCACCGAGAGTCAGGTGGCGCGCGCAAGTGGAATGGGGGCTAAGCCAACTTCACGTACGAAACTGGAGACGGCTAGCTAGAGACAGAGCTGGCTGGAGAAGCTTGATGGCTGACGCCCGGGTCCACCCCGGACTGTAGCGCCACCCTAAGTAAGTAAGTAACCATCGAAGCTCTTCGAATATTACTCCAAGCCAATCGATTGCTCTTGAGAGGGACGATTGGGCCCATTGTCTGAAGTTATTTTCATAGTTAAATAAAGTTTTTTTTTTTTTAATTTTTTTAACTACATAATATTTTTCAGTCTCATTAAGAGTTAAATTTTTTTTAAATGAACAATAGAGACTCCCTAATCGATCAGCCTTTATTTCAATGTGTCTCGTTTTAAAATATGAAATACCAATTTTAGACAACAAACACACTTTAAAATAGTCTGAGTCACATCGATTTTTCGCAAGTGCCTTCACTTCAGGCGTGGCCCAAAACAGCACGTCCTACGAGGTTGAAAGTTGGAATCCTCTTCAGCGGAAGATCTTAGAGTGGAATGTCAATAAAGCTCAGTGGCAATATGATAACCGCTCAAATGTGTTGCAGAGCACGACCTAAAAATGTTTTCCCAGACTTTTTCTTTTCTCCCAGAACTTAACATGCTCTGCGCGGTCACAGACCACCTACCTAGAACTTTATGCTTCAATAAAGGATTTCTCAGAACCTTAAACTCTTTCTCAAACTCTGGTCTTGTTCCTTGAACTAAAGAACTCTGAGTTCCTGGTCACAAAGGCATTGCTATAAATGAAATTTTGTCTACTGTGGGACTATTCTTCGCCCTAATCTCGTCAGCAAAAAAGATGCCAGATCCTCTTCAGTGCCCTGTTATTGGGTTGTGCAACTCCGAAAAATGCCCGCTCCATCTGCGCAAGACATCGCTCTCATTTGAAAGAAGTGTACCGACTTTGGATTTAACCCATTGAATGATATTTAACTTCCTTCCTCTGAACCGGCGAATAGTCTGTCAAAATATCTTGTTTGCAGATCTGTAAACAACTTCTCTCCGTACCTGTTTTGATCCCGGGTCACCGTGCCTCCCGATCACACTCCTCCTAGTATTTTTGGTCCGTTCACACATGTGCATTGAAGTCACCCATCAGGAGAAAGAAGTCTATTTCTGCCACTCTATCCAGGGCAGCATTAACTTCGTTTAAAAATGACTCATACTCTGAATCTCGATTTAGTGCTTAGAACTGAACCAGGGTCAAAGTCTATCATTCAAGCTTATGCTTTAAGATCATAGCCCTTAACCCTAACGGAATGGTATCGAATACATTTTCTGACAACCGGGGGCTCGTGAGTATCCCCACACCCGCTGGTGCAGTTATGTGATCCAGACCAGAAGAGCTTTCACCCATCAGCGAAGCCATGGTTCCAGAACTCTTCCAGTTAGTTGAGGAAACGCCAGTTGCATCGAGCTGATAACTTTTGGCCTCCTCAACCAGTTCCTCGTTAGCGACGAGACATTCCACGTGCCTTTTTTGAGTTTATGTCGTTATCCATTTGTAGAGTTTCCAGCTAAACCCTCATTTTGACTTGGCACTGTTCTCCTCCACCTCCCGTAAAGGATAGCGGCGCCATTGACAAACTTCTTCGGATTAAATCCGGTCGGATGCCGAGTGGGACGTTGCGATGACCAAGCGCTCGCATGCTGAAACCCGCTTGCATGCCTAACTCCAAAGGAGGTCCTGGATTACCAGGATCAGCAAATATTCGAGGCTGTTTTTGTTTTCTTTTCATGGTGGGGATGGTGCATTTTATACCTAGCTGCCAGGTTTAAAATCATCCTGAGGCGGACGCTCCTGGATTTCTGTTGTTTAAAGTTCAGTCGCCCGTCTAGGATCAGGTGCTGACCAACAAGCCGCACAATAGGTAGGTATCAGACACTGCTGGATTTTATTTAAGCCTTCGGGTTCGTCTTTCAGTTATAACTTTACAGCCAAGGGTAGCCCCCACCAGGAGTGTATACCTGACAGCATTACTTATGCTTGAGGATTACTTCTTCCAGTGGATTTAAGTCGGCTCTTTATATCCTCAAGGCTATACTAAAACCCGGCCTTGCAGGGCTCAGAATGTAAAAAAAATGGATGAATGCGATGTTTCAATTAAACGTATAGTAGGCACTACAGGGACCTAGTTTGTCATGTGCACAGTTGGCACAGTCGCTGACGCTTATGGTTTTTTTTTTTTTTTAAATATTCTTATTTGTAAATTTTAAGATTCATGATGCTTAGAAGTTTAAATTCAAATAAGAGTCAAGGTAGTCGAAATTGTATTGAAATTGACAACAGGTAAGTATCGCTCTAGCCCAAAATTTTAAAACAATAATAAACGTATTTTTCAAAAGTGCACATAAATTTAGTCACTGAGCTTAAAGGATTTAAAAACCATCTACACCCGGGTTTACACCGACAAGGTGAAGGCTAAGCTACTCCAAATCAAACGAAATTCTCGACTTGAAATTCTAACAGCTGGTAAGAAACACACAAATCTCAAACGGTTTCCTTATCGTTTACATACTTTAGTCCATTATGGGCATCGACAGCGTTTGGCAGAACTTTAGTACCTTAACATTAGGTTAATCCCACTTAAGCCTATTATGGTTGGGTCTTAACTCTGAGACTAGGATGATCCCGCAATTAAAAAATAGCCCTTAAAGGGTAAGGGAATATCCGCGAGCCTGCTATTTCAACATCCAGGAGGCTGGTGTTGAGTATGAAAAACTTTCAAATTGTCATCAGCAAATGAGTGTATTAAATTGTTGCGGGCAAAAAGGTAGTTTGTAAAGATCAGAAAATGTGTTTTATTTCATACGCACACAATTTTGATAAGAGAGATTATCGCCATATGAAAAGCTTCAGACATAACAAGCGCAACAGCCTTGCTTTAACCATGAAGATGCAAAGAGCGTTTTCACTTTTCGATAAGATAAGCCATAAGATCAAAAGTTGTCCGACATTTAAAAGCTCAGGAGACAGTTTGCTTAACAGTTTCACGAGAGTCCAGAAGTCTCGCGGACGTTCCCGGACGGCCAATCAAAAAGGTCATAAGTAAGCTCTTTCTTTCTGAAACCCTATTTACCAAAGAGGTTTGGTGCTTCTAGAAAGCATAGGCTTAAGCTTTTTTTTAAATTTAACTAAATCAAACCAACCTCGTGCAAAACAAAAACTGCACAATCCACCACTAACCTAAATCCCGAATAAGGCGAGATTCCCTTCCCAAAAAGACTCTGAATCTGAACTTTCTAATTGAATAAAAATTAATTTAACGCTTCACACTACGCACTTTTCATTTTATTCCCAGTCGTCAGTTAATTAACCGACTGCCTGTATACCTGCAGCATGTGTTTGCGCGAAGCCTGCCTGTTCGAGTGTCTTGTCTATGAGTACGACCCTCCCGCACTCACCACAGCCGTCTGTACCTATTTCTGTTTCCTTCAAACACTTGAGAGATAAGTGTACGTATTTTTTTTTTTGCCTTTTGGACAGCAAAGTGCCGACAGCACCACTGCAAAATTTGTTTATTGTTATTATTACTGCCTACTCTATTATTAGTTGTTTGAGCTTGTATAGATAAATTAGCGGCGCGCATTAATTATGTTTAATTTCAGAGCGTCCGTGTCACCCACTCGTTTATCGTAAATTAAATTTTTCTATTCGCCTGCCCGCCATTCATCTTGTTTTGTTAACGAGGCGCTGATAAACAATTTGTTAGACGTTTTCTTTTTGTTTAATTAGTAGGTACATGGCATCTCGGACTCCGGACTCACTCCCCCAATTAGCATAAAATCTTCATCGACTACCTCTGCCCACTCACCCTGTGACCGCCGCGAAAATAACCGAAATTACATAATTCTCCAATAAACTTAACTTAAAATATTTGTAAAAAAAGAACAAGAGAAATTTATATGTATATTACCATTAATCTGTTTGTTAAGTATTCCTCTGGATGCTTGAAACAACAATAGGGGGAGAAGAAACAAAAAAGGAAGTTTGAAATGCGCTTCCTTGCGAATAATAAACGTGAAGAGGGCGACGAACGAGTGCAGTGTAGCAAGAGCGCGCGCTAGAAAGAGCAAGACGAAACGACGACTACGACGACGACGACGGCGAAGATGATGATGATGAAAAGGCGATGATTGATTTGTTTGATAGGCGCACAAAAAAGGGGGCGGCCGAGAGTCGTCGAGACTCCTCTTCCTTCGGTGGTGCAGCGTAGTTGCGGATCCTTCTTCGGTTCGATGCGTTTTTCTTTTATTTTTTTCGACACGAAATTGAGAAAAAAAAAATTATTCCAAAATATCCGAGTTACGAGCGGAGGGTAGTTTGTGAAACCCACAGCAGCACCAGTGTGAGACTCCCTCACTAGAGTAGCACTTGACAAACAAAAAATAATTCCCTAATCATTTTTTCTTTTGTTAGATGGTCGTTTGCCTATTTTTTCTTTTTATTTTGTTAATACATTTCCAGGGGCAACACTGAGTTTTTGGCACTTGAATTCGTTTTACACATTCACTGGGGCGCACTGTTGATGGAAATTTTCAACGTTTTTGTATTGTTTTAGTGGGAAAATGGAATTATTTTGAAGAGGAAAAAAGTTTTCTTTCACACAGAACTATTAACAAAACAGGCGACCATTTTGATTTTGCATGAAACGCTTAACGATTGATGTGAAGTTGGCTGCGGATGTAATTTCAACAAATGAGTGAGCGAGATGAATACAATTGCATGAGGCGAGGTTTGTGTCTTTGCTGGGAGCTGGGACGTGTTCGTAGAGTGAGAATAGACGTTTTTTAATTTTATTTACAATTCCGTAAAGCCGCGTTGTCACAAGCAACAGGAACAGAATTTCATACATTACCAACCCAAAAAGCATTCAGCGAATTTATGTTTCAGTTCCCAATGTATGGGATTCTGTTTCTGTTCTTGTTTTACGTTGCTTGTGACAGCGCGGCTTAAGTAAAATACAAAATATTTAATAAACAGGAAACTAACAACAAGCTACTAGAGCTATTGGCTAGGAAAGTTAACTAATTAATATTGCGTAAACTAGGAATTACTGAAATGGGACGAATACCGTTTTCACACCGAAGCCAGAGTCTAGATTCTGAGCCTTTCGATTTTAAAATCGAATTGACCGTTTCAAACTGCGAAAATAATTTAGATTTTGTTGACTTTTCGATCAGTTCAACACCAACTGTCCAATTTTTCACAGTTGTCACAAGTTAAATAAAATAAATAGAGTGGCGCAACAGCTCGAGGTGAACCTGGGCCAACTTCTCAACAATGTATGCTGGTGTGTTAATTTCTTTACATACAAGGGCACCTACAATTTTTGCCGAATCCGAACGGCACTTTGAGAAGTTCTTCAAGACAATTAATACTCTCGGAGGGCTTGTCAAACCCTCGCGGAGGTGGGGACCGTGAAAAAGGACAAGTTTTTTTTTCAGGTGACGATGGCAGGATTCGAACCCAGACCTCCGGCGTAGTAAGCACACACACTAACCACTACACCACGGCAACCCACCACAAGTTAAACAGCTTCAAATAAATAAACGACAATTGTAGATAACTAAAGAAGCACTGGAAAATACATAAAAATCACCGCACAATTAAAAAGTATAAAAAAAAATTAAATTATTTCTGATTTCTCCTCCTTATTTTATAAACAAACTTCATCGGCTGTTATGTCTTCTTTTGATTGAATTAAAAAAGTGTGTTAGCTTTTATTTTCCTATGATTCCCACAAAATCGAATAAAATCTATTACAATTGTATTCGATTGTGTGGGAATTTAGATTCTTATCAAGACTCTCAATTCTACAAATGTATCTGAAAGATGCATTATTATATTTGGGACTTTTTACTCTAAATCTAGATTCTGATTCGGTGTGAAAAGGATATAATGCCCTCTTCACACCGAACCCAAAACTGTGTTTTCGTGAAAACACGCGAATACCTTTTCAAAAACATTAGTTTTCCCATACATTTTTGTAAATTATCTGTTTTCGAAACCCCAGTTTTTTTTAGTAATTTTGTTTTCATTCAAAATCGCTGTAAAAGTCACGAATATCAAATTGCCTTCAGCATTTTAAATTAAATTTGCAAGGAATGCCACTTTTGTCTCAAATTTGGATGTAAATATCTGCGAAACCGAATGTCACATATGAAATCAGCTTGTAGTTTTGAGATCAGCATAAAATTCTTGATCCATCTTTTGTGGATCTTTTAAAACATCTTTCTTAATAAATATGGGCTAAAATTTGACAACTAATGAAATAATGAAAAGAGAAAACAAATTGTAGTCGGCGTTTAGGAATGTGAATGGCTAAACGAGTTTTCGAAAACATTTTGCCCAAAACTCAGTTTTTGATGAAGTGTGAAGAGCATATTACATAATCTATTGGGATCTAAATTCTATTCTAAATTCTAAAATCTGTTGTGTTTAAACTTTTGAGCACAGCGTGCAATTCTTGGTATATTTCCTTCTTTCACGGATCTTTTGAAGCGCTTTAGAAAATAAATATGGGCTAAAATATGACAATTAATGAACTAATGACAAGCAAAAACAAAACTTGGCTTGCGTCACACATAAAATAAAATTATAATTTTTGTCGTGCGGCTTGAAAGAGTCGCAATTCGGAATTTTGTGGCAAATCGAGTCTCGCGACTAATTATTGTTAAACGCTTGTGCTTCTAGTCGGACAGCAATAAGTAGCGCGGTTTTCTATCGTCTCGTGTCCCAGGCCTGACATTTAATAATTTTGTTATACTATTTTTTGCTTTTATTGTTTAAGGCTTGGGACACACGGCGACAGAAAAGATTTTCTGCAACATACTTAACAAACTTAACAAACACAAGAACAATAATTTTTCGTGCGGTTCTTGTCAGTTTTGATGAAAAATTAATTTCTATCGATGGCAGGGTCCTTATGGTAAACTCAGGACTCAGGATGCGGCTTAAAAGAATCGCAAATCGGAAATTTGTCGCAAATCGAGTGTCGCGGCTAATTGTCGTACCCGTGTGTTGTTTACTATTTAAACCCTTGTGCTTCTAGTCGGATTGCAATTAGTCGCGCTTTTTCTGTCCCCGTATGTCCTTGGACTAAATCAAATACTGAAAGCTAGATGGTTTTATCTCTTCTAGTTTATGAGAAAATTGAAAATGATCAAAAGCGTTCTTTTTTATCAAATTGATTAAATATTTTTTCAATTTTATTATACTGGGAAAATATTGGCAATATGACATATTGGTTCTCCTGCCGCCTAAGAGAACCTTTCTTTCTAAGTTTTTAGCACGGGAGTGGTTTCTGTGAGCAGTGTGACCCGTTGTAATTTTTATACCCTATTCCACAGGAATGGAGTATGTATTAAGAGTATTAAGTTATATACAGACGAAAATGTAACATAGATAAATAATAGTGACGAGATCGAAACAGAATTGTGAAGGCCTAGCCATAATAGACTTAAGCTGGATTAATCTAATGTTAAAATACAACGAAAATTCCACTCAAGTTCTGCCAAAAGATTGTGGGCCAAAGATTGTGACTGCCATCTCGGTATAGATCTCTTTCTACCTACGTTCTGCTCTATTATCAGTTGTTGTAGGCACCCGGTTTTTCCAAGCATGATTTGGTTTTTGCCACTTTCAACATCCAACTCAAGAGAAATGCCTTTAAAATGCAAGTTAAGAGATTTAGCCAAGCCTTTTGGAAGAGGATATATATTGGTTAAATTGGCAAGAAACTTACTTCATGTATATTCTGCAGATGAGGAAGTCACATTTTTACAAAGAGATTTATTCAGTAAATGAGTGAGATAAAGCCTACAACCGCTGGAAACGATTTAAGCTTGCTGAGTTACAAGCCAACTTAAAAAAAACCCACACAAAAAGTTCGTAAGATGATAAAGAAAAACTAAAAGTGAATTATACTTATACACTCATCGGCTCGATGCTAGTCAACCCCTTAAAAGTAATGGAATAACCTTCGCGACCTAGGTATTGCCCGGAAAAGAAATAATGACATACTTGATTTCAACGTCATGAATGCTAAATTTATCCAGTCACAAAGTCAACCTCTAAATTCAGATCTTATATTACCTCAGGCACCTCAGGCAAACGAAAGCGGTAGTTTTACTTTTCAGAGGGTTGAAAAGTCTGACATCGTGAGAGCCTTTCTTGACATGAGGTCTAATGGCACCGGTTTTGAAGAAATTCATCCAATCTTTGTAAAAATAGTTTTGCCACACTTAGTTTCGACGATGACCCATACCTTTAACACCATTATTTTCAAGAGCGCATTTCCCTTAGGTTGGAGAATTGCGAAGGTAATTCCAGTTATGAAAAAATCTGCATCAGCCCAATCCGGACCGGAATTTAGAGCCATATCTATTTTGCCTTTACTTTCGAAAGTTTTAGAAAAAAATATTCATAAGCAGGTCATGCGTCTCCTAGAGGCTTGAATCTTCTGCGTGATAATAATTAGTCTGGCTTTAGAGCTAAACATAGGTGTGACTCAGCTCTTATTAAGGTTACGGATGAAATAAGAAACGCCATCAATCAAGACTATGTTACAGCCTTTGTCTCCTTGACTTTTTTAAGGCATAATGACACTGTTGATCACAAAATTTAAGTTTATAAACTAAAGCGATTTTTTCATCTTCAACACCAATAGGAAGGATACTAGGATGCAGGTTCTATAGGTTTCTATATATTTACAAGGATTCCGGTCACATGCTCTAATTCAACCTAGTTTCTCGTATCTCAACTCTGAACAACAGTTTCTTGTTTGTGCTATCAGGAATTATAACTCCCTACCCCTAAACATACGTAGTCTCTGCGGCACAACGCAATTTTATAAGGGAGTTTTTAGGCATTTGGTGGAAATTTCTTAGCATGGCTTCATATTGTGAGCTTTGGTTGATCTGACGTTTAACCCTCAAGAACTTTGCATTGATTTTTGTTAGTGTATTTTTATTTATTCACCCACGGTTTCGGCTCAGTTGTTGTTTTATTAAATTTTGTTCTTGTGCTTAAAAAAGTTGTTTTTTTTTATATCGGAATGTGTCTTGATAAGGTCTCAATAACATACCCGAAAAAAATGTTAGACGCATTTGGATGTACTAAAAAAATGCACCCTTAGCAAAGACCAAATATTGTAAGATAATTTCATTTATTATTAATTAATGTGAGATATTTGGTTATTGTTTGCATAGCTATCATGTGACAAAATAAGTTGCGATTCACAAAAGTGCAATTTAATGTAAACAATTAAACAAAACAGTTGCTAAACGTATTATTCACATGCTGTCCACGACTTCCCTAGAGCAAAAGGTATGACGTGCAGCAGTGTTTGATAATTTGTCGTGTGTGTACCGAAAGAGGGTTAAACAGCGCACATTACCCAGTACCTCGATTTCTTGTAGAGATAAGACTTAAGTTTGAAACTTAATATTTAATTAAAAAAAAACCGCACATTTACACCTCAAAAATTATTGACAGCTTGAACGTCATTAATTTTGACAAGTGAACAAACATCTCTATTGTTGCCTTGTATATTCCTTTCATGTAACAAATTTATCGGTGCATTTAGTTCAATTCAATTTCAATTAATGGAATAGATTAATGGAATGAAAGTGCGAATGTATTTCGAGCTCTGTCAGCTTAGTTTAGCTTGCCAAAACCTAGAAGAAATTAGTTCTTGGATTTGGTTTTGGTTTTGGCTTGGGTAGACACTGTCTTAAATGACTATATGACGCATCGTCACTGATTAATTCACAATTGCATGCATGCATGTGCTACAAGCACAAGCTCTGCAGAAGTCACAAGCTAATAGGTGCGAAACAAATTGTATATTTTACTTTATTACAGTGGAAGTAGAAGTAGCCAGCAAAGCAATAAAATTTACAATAGTCGCATTCAAAACATCTGCTGATGTGACTTTGGCCTAATATTATGAGTCTGTTTGCGAAAAGGCATCCTTTCCTTACATTTTGATAAGAAATAGCAGTTTAAATACAACCGACATTGTTACTTACAAGCTTAGTTTCAGTGCAGTTCACTTAGAGTGTATTTATCTTAAAAGAAAGTCCGATCCATTAGATCTGTTGTCAACAATGAAACTGATAGTTGTAAGTAAAAAGCGAGTTAGCCTGTTCAATCAGAAAGTCATACCAGTCATTCGGTTGATTCGATTCACGAATGATTTTACGGTTGATTTTTTTTTACGGTTGATTTGTCCCTTAAGTTTTGTATGACTGCCAGAAGATCGTGCAGGTGTGTCTGCAATATTATGTCAACGATTTGTTCATTTCCAGATAATTTTTATATTTGGAGTCGGCATTTACGCTGTAAATGGTTTGTGCAATACTTGTTCGGCTATCACCGGTTTAGCATGTGTTGCAGACAGAAAATTCAAAATCTGTAACAACGGTAAGTTCTTTTTCGGGGGAAATCGAATTAGAAAAACCCTGAACCATGTGGGCTTCTCTCCAGGTATTCCCGTCCCACCTGCCATTGAGTGTCCCAGTGGCACGGTTTGCACACCAAACGCGTTCGTTTGCGCTCCTGAAAGCTCGTCTCAATCGTCCTGTGCTAGATGTGGTCTATGCAACAACGATAAGACCTTTGCTTGCACTGGCTACAATAGCTTCAAATTGTGCAACAGTGAAGATAAACCAGACCCAGACTCTACAGAATATACCTGTCCTGGCCAAACCACTTGTAATGTGGACTCACCCAACATCTGTGTAAACGGAAACACTACTGGAGTAAGTGCGATCTACGGAAAACGTGTGTCTTTTTTTTCGAAAACAGTTTTTCTTTTATAGCTTGGTGCAACTTGCCCCTGGGAGGAATTAACCACTCCTGAGCCAACGACAACCGAAGTTGCAGTCACAACAACTCTTAGTCCAGAGACTCAGCCTACACAGTTTTGTGCAAGCAAGAACTTACCTGGACGCTATGAAATTATTACAGACGATACCTGTCGGAAGTGAATATAGAAAAACTTTTGATATATTTTTTTTTGTAGTTTGTACCCTCATTTAATTAATTTTATATTTTTACTTTCAGATACATCAACTGTATTTTAAACAACGGCAATTGGCAAGGCGATCTTTATGAGTGTCCAGTTGATGCATTTTTTAATACAATCACTCAAATGTGTGGACTAAATAAACCCTCGCGTTGTGAATAAATTAACTAATATTTTTGCTAAAATAAAACTAGTTAACATTAAGAATAAAAATTTAATTGATCATTTAATCATTACCAACTGATTGACAGTAACAATCCCCTTCATATAAGCTAGATAAAAATAAATCCTAATTTTATTTGTTTCTATTTGTTTCTATTCCTTTTGACATACATTTCTTTTGTGTATGTATTAAGCGTTAAAAATTTCCTGAGTGGCAAGTTACCGTACAGTTAGTTGTTGTATACATAAGAAAATTTAATTAAAAAAATTTTATTGGGCTTTTAAGTTGTTATCTTATGTCAAAAAAAAATTTAATTATTGTAAATACGTTTCGTCAGTGGGGTGCTGTGGCGTAGTGGTTAGTGTGTGTGCTTACTCCGCCGGAGGTCTGGGTTCGAATCCTGCCATCGTCACCGGAAAAAAAACTTGCTCTTTTTCACGGCCCCCACCTCCGCGAGGGTCTGACAAACCCTCCGAGAGTATCATTTGTCTTGAAAAACTTCTCAAAGTGCCGTTCGGATTCGGCAAAAAATTGTAGGTCCCCTTGTGTGTAAAGAAATTAACACACCAGCATACATTGTTGAGAAGTTGGCCCTGGTTCACGTCGAGCTGTTGCGCCACTCTATTTATTTATTATTTTATTTATTAAATACGTTTCGTCATTTCCTATCAACATTTTCAGGGACTTTTTTCTCTATTTTTTATTCAGTTTTATTCAGGGTAGGTATAGGGTATATTGATCAAAGTATAGTTTGTAACGCAATGGAATAATCACCGGAGGCCCCTTTAGAGATATAATCGAGACTGACAGGAGAATCGTTTAAACCATGTCCGTCCGTCCCTTTTTATGTAATCAACTTTTAGGCCTTAAATTTTATAAAAAAAACTATCTAGCGAATTGAAATTTGCTAGTTGAGCCAGAAATCCTGCTCTACAGATCATTTTTTAAAGTTTTTCTTCAGGTTCTTCAAATTACGTCAAAAATTTAGTTTTTTTGGACTTAAATCGGATTTATCAGTTAAAAACCTCTTTTAGTGAATAGGGGGCGTCGTATTGACTCCTTTTTAATAACATCAGTAGTCTCCGTTCAAATATTATTATACAAAAATCCTATCCCATAGGATAGGCAGTTAAGAGAGTGTACTAACCTCTTATAGGCATTATAAGAGGTTAGTACACTGATTTTTGGTATGTGCCACTGCTTTGTCTTGTCTTTGCGGCAACTGAAAAAGATAGGCCCTCACATTAGCCACGCCCACATTTAAGGTAAGGTAGGGCATTTTGAAGTTATTACATAGGCACTGTTGCACTTACCCACAGGCTTTTACTTTCTGACTGCTAAAACTTGCGATATAGGTGTTGAAACAGTTTTTATAATTTTCAACATCCAACTTCAAACCGTAACTAATCCATTATGTGCCTATAAAAAAATGGCCCGTAGCGAATACTTTTCCCGGAAGACACTTAAGAGAGATATACGACCCGTAAAGCCTGTAGTTAGAGCAATCTCTCTTGTCCTCCTTTTTGAATAAGGGCACAATAACTCCTTTTTGTCAATCGCTAGGTGCTTTTCCGCTATCCCAGGCCACCTTAATGACATTGCTAACCAAAGTGCACCAAAGTTAAACTTCCTACGATTACACCATTCAAAAGATACAACAGGTGCGGACAGACGGACAATACAGCGATACCATACAAGGTCAATATTGGAGCGGACCACTTAAGGGTCTAATCATAGCTTTCATCGGATTGCAACATTGAAATATTTGTTTTAATGTTTTTAGACGTTTGAGCAAACAAAGTTGGCTGTTATTGGTATCAAAATGAAGCTTATGACTATGAGTTGCAGAATTTTTTCCGTAACAAAAATACATAAATTGTGTTGGAACTCTTATGTAAACTCGCTTTTACTAATTCACTGACAGAAATCGATTTCAAGGAACTTTGATTTGTGTTTTTACGACAAAATCGTTCCACTGAAAAGCATTCCCTTCTCTTTTTATTCTTTTTATTCTCAACTGTCAGTTTTCCTTTCACTGATCAACTCCAACCTCAAACGCCTGTAGTTGTTTGTTGGCACTGACAGAAATTTTCAATGATTGCTATAAATGACTTGTCAGAAAACCGAAGACATTGTTCCACTGGTTCGTGATGATGCTATCCGATGATAGCTATGATTAGACTCTAAGAGTAAGATGAATTGATTTGTAAAATGTAAAAAAAATAAAAAAGCCCACCCATTCCATCCTTGTCTACGTTTCTATGGTATTTTTCTACCTTCTTCAGAGTGCAAAAGCTGCTTTCTCTGCCTATAATTTGCCATTAAAATCGGTAGAATAATCTTGATGTCTTAGCCAGGGCATTGCTGATAAGTTTTGTCCAAGACCTCGCATATATCTTTAGCATGTCGTCACTGATGTGGAAACAAGCCTTGATGCGAATCGTGGTGGGGCGCTCGCTCACATACTTGAAGCTCAACGCGTTTTGCTTAATTTTACCTCCAAAAACGAAAGCAAGTCCAAATTAAACGTTGCTTTTCTTCCATGCGTTACAGGTCCCTAAGTTATTTTTATTGCTTTCTTTCAAATCTTCTTAAATCTCCTTATTAGCATTCAAATTTTTCAGCTAAATCTCAAATGAGGTACCTTGTTATTACTAAAACTCTTCGACAATCGTAGGAGAGTGAAACCAACGACAATTCGTAGATCGGCATTTTTGAACAGTGAGCCTCATAAAGGAGTCAGAATAGAACTTAACTTGTAGCTCAGAATAGCTCAACTTTGTTTTCAAATTTTGTGTTTGCTTGAGATCAAATAAGTTATACTGTTGCACGCCGCCTTGCTCAAACGTCAAGATATTACTGCTATTTACTTTAAAATCTCTTTGTTTGTTAAGCTTTAAATATCGAGTTAAATTATGTTATGATTTTACGAAAACAATGCGACATTTAGCTGTTTGGCATGTGGATCGTCTTAGTGATAAGAAAGTGGATGCATTGATGCAAGAATATCTTGTGTAAGTTGCTAACTTTCAATGATGAAGGTCCTCGCGGTAAGTTTAAACATTTCGTAAGAACACACAATATTTTTTAACTCGGACTTTTTAGGGCATTTTAGTCTTTAGTGCTGTGACCTACGTGGCATACGCCTTATGTAACGTGTGCTCGGCTACAACTGGGCTGGCTTGCGTCTCAAATACTCAATTCGCCGTCTGTGTTAATGGTGCGTATATTTTGAATCAGTAACCGTCGTTTCTTTGAAGGCTGGTTGCGTCTTAGGTCTCCCTACGGCAACGGCAGTCGACTGCCCATCTGGACAAGTGTGCACGTCAACTGCACAAGTTTGCAGTCCTGAAGGTTCAGTTGCACCTTCCTGTGACAGGTGTGGCACCTGTAGTTCTTCCAATGGTGGGGTTGGAATAGCCTGCACAAGCTACAATACCTATGCGCTCTGCTTAGGAGGAAGTATTGTCGCGACCTACAATTTTACCTGTTCAGGGTCATTGGCTTGCAATATTGACAGTTCAGACGTTTGCGTTGATCCTTCAGTTACAGGAGTAAGATGATCTGGCAGAAACCTGATTAGTTAACTCTTGCAACTTACTTTATCTTAGATTGGAGCGACATGTCCGTCGACGACGACGACAACAACAACAACAACAACAACAACTGCAGCGACTCCTACCACTCCTAATCCTATAGAAAATCCGCAGGCATATTGTGCTAATGTGGCTAAAACCGGACGCTACGAGATTGCATCAGACCCCAATTGTAAACGGTATCGAGTACTCCGAATTTTCTTTAAGACAACCTTGTTCACATATTTTGTTTTAGATATGTTGCCTGCAGTGTGTTTAACGCGACTTGGATCGGAAACCTATACGAGTGCGTTGGGACAACATTTTTCAATTCTACTTCGGAGCTATGCGGTATAGAGGTGCCAACGCGCTGCACAAATACGAGCACCCAATAATAATGTCATAACTATGAACTTGTCCGGTATTTGTTTAGGTACTTTGGGGAATAAATGCATGCAATTTGTGTTATGGGAACCTTTTATTCCTCTAATCCTTTCCGCTTACGATCCTTTCCAGCAGTCAGCATGATTTCCACAGTTGTATGCCCTTTTCTCCATTGTTTCCTGCTCTCTTCCATTTCCTGGACCCATCAAGTCTTACATTTTACCAAAGCGTTATATGTTTCGCACATTAAGAGTAGGAATTAGTCTACTTTTAGAACTTATGCCATACCTAAGAGCTATCGATTTCTTACATTTGTATGGATGGATATGGCTTATTCGAAACTACCCTCTTTCTGATACGAATAAGAGGTTCCATAGATTTCAAATTTGCTCTGAAAAGTGTCAGAAAAGAAGTATATGTTAAAAGTACTTTAGAATACTATGTCTCCACCGGACACAAATCCGCAACTTTCATAAATATTCAACTAATAAATAAATAAATATAAATAAATAGAGTGGCGCAACAGCTCGAGGTGAACCAGGGCCAACTTCTCAACAATGCATGCTGGTGTGTTAATTTCTTTACATACAAGGGGACCTACAATTTTTTGCCGAATCCGAACGGCACTTTGAGAAGTTTTTCAAGACAAATTATACTCTCGGAGGGCTTGTCAGACCCTCGCGGAGGTGAGGGCCGTGAAAAAGAGCAAGTCTTTTTTTTTCAGGTGACGATGGCAGGATTCGAACCCATACCTCCGGCGTAGTAAGCACACACACTAACCACCACGCCACGGCACCCCACGGCACCCCCCCAAATATTCAACTAGCCTACCTTAAATCTCAAGATTTACCATATAAATTTTAATCCTCGGCAAGCAATAGAAAATTTATCCCCTCTTAATACCATGTCTCCACCGGACACAAATCCGCTATTTACACAAATCGCCATTAAATCCTCTACAAATCGTGTGATTTATCAGACAAATTAAAATCGGCTCGGCATGTAGTTAAATTTAAATGTCCTTATACATCTCATTCAACGTTTGCTCAACCCTTTTACCTATTCACTCTCACACATTAACGACTTAAAAAAGGAAACGAAAACTTTTTCTTGTACAACAGATCTGCCATTAATACGTTTTTTATTGAGATTTTTAAAAGAAGTTTTTTTTTTCGCTGTTGGGAAATATTACCGTCACTCTCTTTTGAGGGCCAAAATGACAGGAAAAGATTTTTCATGTCAAATTAATCCTATGTTCAGTGCGACAACGGCATTTATGATGTTGTCAAATTCGCGAAGGCGCAGCGGCTCAGAGGGGTCAGGCATGTAATCCGTATATCCGGAAGTAGGCCGCAAAAGGCTATACTCACCTACACACCGTGCATCACTAGAGTTACAGGGAGGCCACGACTGTGATGGCTCGATGATGTAAGGAAACTAGGAATCAGGAACTGGATGGAGACTGCAAAGAACAAAGTGGAGTGGAGAAAACTGGTTGATGCAGCTAAAAGCTCACCCCGAGCTGTAACGCTAATGATGATGAGGATTTATCTGAATCGTGTCCCGCTAATCGCAGTTTTATGGCCGGTGAAGACATTGGTGGCTCGCCGACGTAAGGAAACTAGGAATCAGGAACTGGATAGAGATTGCAAAAAACAAAGTGAAGTGGAGAAAACTGGTTAATGCAGCTAAAAGCTCACCACGAGATTAATGCCAATGATGATGATGATGAACGGGATTTATCTTAAATCGTGTCCCGCTAATCGCAGTTTTATGGCCAATGAAGACATAGCTAAAAGCTCCTTATCACATACTTTTTTATGTTAATTTAAACCACATTCACACACCTCAAGGTTAGCTAAGGTTAGGTTGGGTGGCTGTCCCCGCTGGCAAGGGACACACTTAGACCAAAGGAGGTCCATTGTGATTGTAGGACCGGAGCTACCAGCCCGGGACCTAAATGATGACTGCCCATATTCGGGTGGGAGGGGTCTAAATAACCGTTGACGGTATAAACCTATACCGAAGGTCACCAACCACAGTTTGATTGGTTAAGACATACCCGAGGGTAAGAAAGGCTGCGGGTAACCGTTTCGGTGTGAACCGTTGTCAGCAGAGTTGAGGGGAGCCAGTGAGAGACTTTCCTGAAGAAAGGTTGGTCTCGTAACTGTTGGATTCCAGATGGGAATTCGCCTCGTTGATACGGATTGGGGGAGGGGGTTGTTTGACGTCCACCCAGGAGGAGGTGGGTGGGTCAGTGAGGAATAATTCCTATAGGAGAGCCCGGCAGGGCAACCGATTTTGGTATAAGTCAGAACCTGTTGCTTCTCTGCTAAGAATTATCCTCGGGGATGGGAAGGTGCAGGGGTAACCGATTCGGTGTGGACCCTTGCAGGGGAAAATTCTCAGGTAAGAAGCTGATGTAGGGTAACCGTCCTCCGCGTAAACCCGTACTACAGGCAACTAGCGTTAGAATCTGGGGAAGGTAGGGGTAACCGAAGCAGCATAAACCCGTACCTGGTCTGGCGACGAGTTTAACTAGATTTAGATACTATTTAGATACTATTGCCCCTAAGTGAGAGTTAGCCTTAAGGATTGGAAAGTGCAGGTGGAGTAACCGATTTCGGTAAAGACCGTTACCGGAGGATGATTCTTCGTTCAGATGCTGGAGTAGGGTAACCGTTTCAGTGTAAGCCCATACCTCAGGTGACTCAAGTCAGAATTAACTTTGGGGTAACCGAAGCGGTGTGAACCCGTACCAGGGGGAATGTGCACCAGTGTAGCTCGGCCTGGTAACCAAACAAGGCGGACATTATTCTATTTGCTTAGAGCCATAAGGCTGATTCCTTAGAGCGTAATGGCTGCTTGAAAATTTTGAGATAGTTCCAATATTTTTACCTTTTCAGCGGCTGTGTTAATTGTTAAATTTCTTACGTGGAAGATACAGCAAAAGCTCAGTAGCTCTCTGCTAGTTTAGAGACCGAGCTTCTCAGAACACACACCTGCTCCCATACCCTTCCTTCATTGAGACCCATCTGTATAGATAACCGTGTCCCAACGTGTAACGAGTCTCAACCTCCAGTCTTCTCTGCTCTAACCTCATGTAAATGAGGTCATCATCGAAGTCAAGATAACGGGTTAAGTGATTTTTTGCTCCTAGTCCGTGTGTTGTAAGTATCGTGGCCTATAATTGCTTGTTCCATAAAGTCATATTACGCTTGTAACCTCGGAAATATGGATAGATGCACCGTATACTGCTTGAGGCAGATGATAATAGGCTGCATCCGCAAGCAGAGCCTTAGGCAAAAGTTAGAGGATTTTTACATTTCCACGATAAAGGGTTTCCTTGGGGCTCCTGTAAGGATCAATGCCATAGCTCTATTTATGAGTCATCCGAATCGTGTTTGAAGGAATCCCGCGTGGATGATACTCATAGATTGATACTTATTTAAATATTAGCGGACGAGGTCAAAACAAGGTCCTTACGTAAACATGGGCCTCAAATGACTCAATAACAACAGAGCTTGCTTGTAGGACATACAAGAGGTTGATGGTCCTACAAGTTTATCCCGTTCTGGGTTCAGAAATAGAAAACGGAGTGTGCTATAAAAATAACAAAGACAACGGCTTCCTTTCCTGATAGACTTGTAGGAATGGTGAAGGTGTGAGGAGACTTTTTGCAAAAAGAATAAACACATTACACAGCATAATACATAACATTAACAAGTACGTTTACATGAGTCGGACATAAAAGTCTAACGACATATTCAAAATAGACGCTCCTTTGTCAAAGCAGAAGCTCCAAAAGCTTGTTGGTGATAAATTTTAGCTGAATTTATTGCTGAGGATTTTGTTAAAAGTAACCACTAATCTAGTCACAAATTTCATCAACTGAAACAGCACACCGATCCGGCGTTCCCTTACCGCAAACCCTGCTAGTGGCATTAAAATATGTCTTCGATGGGCACATGTAGATATTTCCATACCAGTTCCCGTTCGATTGGTAACAGTTGATGTATCTAAATGGATTTCAGAATTTACAATATCGACAAAAACGTAGCAACTGAAGTTCTTACCGAGAGCACGTGCTATCGGAGGGGATTTCATACCGACCACGTTCATTCTTGGAGGCACAAAATGCTTGAGGACTAGTGGCCGGATCAACTGTCGGCGCCAAAGTTGTGGTCGGTTTTTCGGTGGTCGTCGCCGGGGCTGACCATGGGCACGTTGAGCCAATCTAAATTGTATATTGTTGCTTAACTAAAAGCTGCTGCAGCATGTTTGAATGTACCTACACCAGTGACATTCCTGTCAGTACAAATACTTGGTGAATCAATGTTGCAAACCAAGCCATCTGCGCACTGGTAGCTTGTGTCATCGGGCGTATCCTCGCCCAAACAAAGCGCAAATGTGTTGTAGCCTGTGCAAGCAAAAGTTTTGTCTTCATTGCATTGATTGCACATGTTGCATGAAGGCTCCACACTACCAATCGGAACACAAATGGTTGGGCCTGGTGAGCAAATAGTTCCTGTTGCACACAAAAGAGCCGGTGGTTGCGGAATACCTTTAAGTAAATTAAAATTAAGGAATCGTTTCTTTCTTTTTTTAAGGAGCATAATACCATCAGTGCACATCTTGAACTTGTTTTGATCGACACAAGCCGTACTGGTGACCGCTGAACAAGTGTTGCACAAGCTGTCTGACCTGTGAACAGTCGCAGCAAGGAACAATGTGATCTAGAAATAAAGTAATTTATTGGGATTCAGGTAAGCTGGATTAAATAATATCCTTTTTGTGAGACTACGTTAAATGTCAGCGACTTACAATAATAAATGACTTCATAGCTAGTAGGTTTGATTTTGACCAGTTTCACAGATTGGAACACGCTGGCACTAAATGCAACTTCTAGTGCTACTTGCCTTAAATAGAAAATACCTTATCAAAATTATTCTTACAGCTATAGTAAATTACCTACAGCTTATTGTAAATATTGTAAAATTTTATGACGAGTTTGACAATTGTGCAATTCATCAAAGTAATGCGAATGCAAGTTCTTATTTATTTTACCTTAGCGCTAGCATGTGTGCACCGTGCAGCGTGAATTCCATGTTGCAGGCGTTGTGAAGCTTACGGCGTTATTGTGATCTTGCAACTGGAAGCATTATTTGAAGTCCTTCTACGATTCAGTGATGTTAAATCCACATTTGACAGTGTATTTGCCATGTTTTGCTTTTAAGCGGTCCGTCCAAATATGCAAAAAGGACCTCTTATGGCAACACTACATTGTGAGTTCTGAAGGGTAAGTCATAGAAAGACAAAATTTGTTGTACTTTTAAACTGCGGAAATAGTCAGAGAACTCAACGAGGGCAATTTTTTAAAGCACAAATTACGGTTAAGTTACTGTTTGAAGTTTGTTGGAAAAAAGGATTAAATGTTTTCCAATCCTATTTTTAAGAAGGCAGGAACTAGAAAAACGTGAAGGAAGTTAAGTGAATATTGAATTTAAGTGAAAGAATCTAATTTTTTGCAAATATTGAAAAGTTTCTGAGAAATGAAGAGTTTAAAACGGATGAGGTTTTTTATAGCTAAACACTTTTGAACCCCTAAGTGCAAAAAACCAATATTAAACACACATATAAAGCAACTCAGAGTTAATCAATATCCAAAAAAATATGAAGGCAATCTTCCACCGAATTTTGGTGTTTAACAGCAGGCGTGGCAGTTCGATCATCAGTTGGGCGCCTGTCAGGCCCTGCCCAAAACACAAACTTCAAAGGATTTCACACTCGACTTAAAGAAAAGTCTGCGAAAACCATGAGCGAAGCGTATATTTCAACGAGACTTCGGTTGAAGCCATCACGTTGAAGATTCATATTGTATCAAAAGATGTAAAAAAACCCGTGACCCAATGTATTTAAGTTCCAAAAAATTAAACATTTTATTAATCAACTAGCAAGATGCTAGTTTAAGACATGTCGAATGCTTGCAGGGCCTTTTGGAAATATTCAAAGATATTATGAAGGCAGTCTTTCACCCCATTTTGGTGTTTCACAATAGGCGTGACAGTTTACATCTTTTGAAATTACAATAAAACTGAAGCAGTTTTGAAATTGTAAATGGTTTGCTAGGTGTGCTTAAAATCATTTTAGTTGATTGACTAAAATGATGCTGATAGCAAATATATGTATTGTAACTGCTGGAACACTTATTTTGCATCAACCAAATTTGACGTAAGCACAACAACATAAACGTCAACCAACACAAAAGCTTAAAAACAAAGACAATAAACTTATAACAGTTCATCATTAAGAAAAAAATATAAAACAATTAAAGGGGAAGTTTTATGCCACCCCTTTTTTGAGTGACAAAACTAACTACACACAAGCCTACGCTCTCAGGCGCAGAGATCCCTGGACTTGATCGATGATTGGTGCACTAGGAATGGGCTTTCAGTGAATCCTCTTAAAACTACGGTTGTTCTCTTTACGAGAAGGAGGTAGGTCACTGGTCTGACTCAACTAGTGCTTAAAGGTGTCACTATCCCGATATCCGATGAAGTCAAATATCTGGGAGTAATCCTTGATAGAAAACTTCTATGGTCCAATCATGTTGAATCCAAAAACGAAAAAGCATTGTCCACCTTCTGGCAGTGCAGAGGCGCTTTTGGCAAGACATGGGGGTTATCTCCGAAAAGGGTCCTCTGGATCTATACTGCCATGGTAAGACCACTCCTCTCATACGCATCGGTTGTTTGGTGGAACAGGCTTTCGCGGAAACGTGTTACTGCCTCTTTTGCCAAACTCCAAAGAACGGCTTGTCTTGGCTGCACAGGGGCCTTCCCTAGCACGCCGGGCTCTGCTCTAGATGCTTTGATGAACCTCTCCCCCCCTTGATATATTTATCATGGGGTGGACGCTGAAAACCATCTTTCGCTTAAAGAGAGGTGGTTTTTGGTACCACACGCATATGAATTTTGAAGAACTTGTTCGAGAATTGTCCTTTGACCCCTGTCTTATGGACATGCCCTCTGACGCAATGACCCCAGAAATCCTTTTGCGACAAAATTACCAAGTCAACTTTCCTCAGGTAATGGAATGGCTTCGGCCAGACTCTGTGCCAGGGAAAGAATGCCATCGTATTTTCACGGATGGCTCCAAAACCGGACAGGGGTCTGGTGCTGGAGTCTTTGTGGAAAGCGAGAACATTAGACTCCACTACACCTTAGGTAAATATGCGTCTGTCTTCCAAGCGGAGATTTTCGCTATCCTAATGGCTATGCGCTATATTGTGACTAACAGGTGGAGGGCAAGAAGCATATGCGTTTGCAGTGACAGCCAAGCCGCTCTAAATGCGTTGCTCAACCCTCTTACCTCGTCCAAGATAGTGCTCGAACTCAAGAATTCGTTGAACTTAGTCGGAAGGCTAAATGCAGTAAATCTTGTTTGGGTTCCAGGTCACACTGGTATCCAGGGAAATGAGATCTCTGATGAGCTTGCCATACTTGGCTCAGAAGAGGTTTCCTCAGGACCCGAACCTGCCTTAGGCCTGCCTGTATCTGAAAAAAAAAAAACTAAAAAATCTAAAATTGAAAAGTGAAAAATTACAACAATTTTCAATTCTACAATATTATAATAATGGCTAGTCCTATGATCATTTCAAACGCTGTTAGGCGAACATCACCCAATATAAGAATATTAGACTCCACTATACGAAAAAAGTATACAGCACAAGAAATAAGAATAAACAAATAGAATTTCACACAAACTGCGCAAATAAGGTAAGCTTAACGGCGCAGGGACATAAGCCCCAAATTTATTTTTTGGGACTAATGTCTCACCTACCTGGGACATAAACCCCAACAAACAAATTTGGGGCTTATGTCCGCCCCATCAACACAACACTTATGTCCCACCTAACACAATTTTATAGAAATGTCCAAAGCATGCGGGACCATTTGGCCAAAAACGGATCTTGTCCTTCTTCGCATATGGTTAGATATAATATGTCAAATGATAAGACAGCCGATAGTATGCCAATTTGGACTATGTCCTGTTCCGCCTAAGGCCAAAATTGTGCCGAATGTGTTTTGGAAAAATGTCGGACTCAATATTTTAAAAGTAACTGGCAAAAAAACTAAGAAGAATTCAAGTTTAACATACCCGACTTGGCCACAGGCGCCTGCCAGACAACTAGCACCTACCCTTAGCGGAGCGACGAAGTCGCGTGAGCGGCTAAACCCTGCCAAAAAGGGAGTTTAAATCCTTTGAACCCGCGAAGCGGGCCATCCAAAGACTGTTTTAACCAAAGGAGTTTTTTTTTGCAGACAGCAAGTTCAAGGGCTCAAGAAGTTCAGAAGTTAGAGGCAAAAATGGTTAAAAAAAGACTGCAACTTCAACATACCCAGACTTGGATACAGGCGCCTGCCAGACAACTATCACCTACCCTTAGCGGAGCGACAAAGTCGCGTGAGCGGCTAAGCCCTGCGAAAAATGGAGTTTAAATCCTTTATCCGCGAAGCGGGCCACCCAAACACTGTTAATCCAAAAGCTTCAAACTTCATGTCACAGTTTTGAAAAAAAAAACCTTATGAATAAAAATGTTAAATCGCTTTGCCCTAAAGTATGGTGGGAAGAAATTGGATTCCTAATTAAACCAGATATTACAGTTTTGAACTCTCTTCAAAAATTTGGGACTTATGTCCCATTTTCGACGAAAAAATGTGAGGCAAATGATATTTGGGGTTTATGTCTCACATCGGTGGGACATAAGGCCCAAAAAATAAATTTGGGGTTTATGTCCCTGCGCCTAGCTTAACTTACAACAATAGCCGACGGACCGCTCCGCGTATGTCTTCATACTTGAAGGTCTGTTTTTAAGTTGTCTTCCGAGGTTATTGCCTTAACTTGACTGTTTTTTTTTTAATAATGAAAATATAAAAAAACTGAAAATTCTAGGCGAGTACTGTGGCGTATACGTAACATTTTTTTCCAAATAAGTTTGATTTTGTTGTCCAATCATGGATTGGACATCACGTCCTTCTGTGCAGTTTTCAATCCTTATGAAAACAGATGTTTGTAAAAATAAAATATAGGAAAATCAGTTGATACAAAATGTATGCCATTCTTTACATAACAAACAGATATTATTATACTTTATTTAAGAGCACTAATTGAGTTCAACTTTTCTACCTTGTACCCATTTAGAAAGCCAGAAATCAGTTCATTCCTAGAAATTCATATAAGTAACCAGCAAACAATAGTTTGTCATCTCACTACTGTCATAAAGATAAGCCGATATGATGTAAAAGAAAAAATGTTAAGATAGTGATTTTCAAAATACTCATTCAGTTCTCTAAAATAAATCAACGAAGCAAATTCTTAAAAAGATGCAGCTAATCTTTGGTGTAAGACCTTGAATCTGTACATTCGCCTAGTATACTTGATCTTGCTACTTCTCCAGATATCTGTTACACTTGCGCTCGTCTTTGTAATAAATCTCCAGGCCGGAAATGCCGAATGTAATGTTTGCCAAGCAAATGGTGTAGCTTGTGTCAATTCTACGTCATTCTACCCGTGCTATGGAGGTAAGTGAAGCAAAGAAAAAGAAACTTTTTTAATGGCGCATTTTTATTAGGCAGCTTTCCCAACTACGAGAAAGCCTATCACTGCAAGGACGGCTTTGATTGTACCGCCTTTAATGCCATTTGTGTCCAAAGTAGCCCCGATCATCCAGCAAGCTGTGGTGACTTATCACTGTGTGGGCTATGTAGTGCTCACAGCTATAGATTGTTTGCCTGTACGAGCCGTTCTACTTTCCGGCTATGTTATGGAGCCACGAAACCTAGAAATGAACTAGGATACTGCCCGGAAGGATATGTATGTGATGCAAGCTCAAATAATGTTTGCGTTCGGTTGGCAGACGCAAAAAGTGTTACTTGTGATATTTCAAAGCCAATAGATGATGGGTCAGTAACAGAAACCACAACAACCGCAGTCGTTGAACCATCGACGG
This sequence comes from Neoascia interrupta, assembly GCA_947623515.1. Taxonomy (NCBI): domain Eukaryota; kingdom Metazoa; phylum Arthropoda; class Insecta; order Diptera; family Syrphidae; genus Neoascia; species Neoascia interrupta. Next base: position 214,460,875 of record OX392463.1, on the reverse strand, counting down.
ATTCACCTATTCCTCTAACTCCTGAGGAAGTATGCAGCGTTGAGCAGAAGACAGGGATCTATCGAATACCGGGTGACACCAACTGTTTAGAGTAAGTTTTTGAAATTTGATTTTGACAGTTTATGGATATTTTATTTCTAACTTTCAGATTTGTGAAATGTTATATGGAAAAGGGTGTTCTTACAGGCAGTCTAGTACCTTGTCCCAGAAATAGTTACTTTAATGGTGAAATGCTAAGATGCGTTATAGCAAAACCGATTTATTGTACATAAGGCGTTAAATAAAAAAAAAATAAAGAAAAATCTTTAACATCCAATCTTTGCCAATTTTGGAATTTGCCAACTGCGTAGTTAAAACTTTGAATAGTTTAAAAGAATGAAAAGAGAAAAAATTTAGCCTTGCGCAGAAAATTCTAATATGCACAAGGCTAAAAAGGCTTATTTTAGCCTTGTGCAGATTAGAATTTTGCCATTGTGAGACCAAACCGCATCTGTATGTTCACAGCTGTTCGCAAAACTTATGTTGAAAACATGTGATATCAGCTAGAGGGAGCAATTTACCAAACATTTGGTGCAACAATTGATAATTTGATAATTTTCGTAAATTGTTCCAAGATTGCATTATTTCAGTTTTTGGTAACGTGAAGTGGCCGCCATGAATATGTAATTGAACTTGCGCTGTTTTTAGTGGAGTTTTCTTAAGGGTTGTAACTATGTCAAAAACTTGGTCTACCTCGATTTCTGGAATAGTGGTTCTCAAACTTATTAATCTGAGGAACCCTATACAAAGCCTAAACTCTTTTTTGAAGCTAAAAGTAAAAACCTTCTATATCCGAAAAATGTATTCGCATATCGGGGTTAGCGTCCAATTTCGATCTGGCTTAGTGCCGTAGGCTAGGTTTTCACTAAAAATGGCTTTGCACCTACTCGATGTTAGTTTTCGTGTGCATAAAATGATTTTTTAAAGATCTTTATAGATAATCGACGTAGTTCAGCATATTTCATCTAAAATGAATGCATTCGGAGTTGATGATTCTCTCATCCGAGGGGCTAGGATATTTTTTACGAACGGAACAACTCAAATGGCTCTGGATTTCTATAAGTCTAATATTTGATTCATTAGAGCTGGTGACCCTCAGGGCTTCCTCAGTTCTTTCTCCAACACTCTTTTTTGAATATTTCTTGACGATCGTTTAAGTAGATAAGTATCACTTAGCCATTCCATATTGGACTTTGCAATTCATGTGATGTCGTTGGACCTACGAGCAGTACTATGAAGCTTGACTGTTGTGATCTCTTTTGTCACGTTCAAAGACTGCTTCTACCAAATGTCCAGCGATAATGTTGCTAAACCTGCTCTGACCTCTACCAAGTTTCCTTCCAAGAAATCATATTTAAGCAATCAAATTTAAGCAAACAAATTTACTTTTTAAAGCTTCTAGTTTATCTGTCGGAAAAATTATGTTATGGACTTTCCCTGCATAAAATTTGCAGCTTCGTAAATTTTTTCAAAAATATCTAAAAGATAAGCTTATTTTATTATCCACTACTTATCACGAAAATAATCAAAAGGGTTTGCAGATGAAGACATATTTTCTTTACCCAATTGGAAAACCTTAAACCTTTAATAATTTTGATTAACGGCGACATATTGTGTCGAACACCGCCACACCGAGCTGTCAAATAATACTCGGCGTTCATGACAGTTCGAACGTAGTGTACACCCGGTTTCATTAAGTACAGGACGACCAATGCTGCACCGGTGCAGCCTTCACGTTGTGTAAAATTGCTTTTTACTTTATTTTAAATTTAGAATTTAAATTTAAATTAGTAAAGCGAATTTATTATTTCCATTTTTCTTATCGTATTTTTTTTAATAAAACCACGAATGAAAATTGAGTCAAAATCAAAACGTCACTTCACATAAACAATCCAAGCTGCATCCAACCTCCACCCGCAACTAGGTCGGTGGCGAAACCGAACGAATTCGGATTCAAAAGAACATTTAAATGAGCACGAATCCGTTCAGGTGCACGAGAAAAGATCATTTTTTCCTGTATTCAACACGATTCGGTGTTCCAAAGAATTCGTCTTAAGTTTTTCCTTTTCAAACACGCTTTAAAAGTGTTCCGAACCCTTGTGTTCCGTGGAACACAGTTTAAGAACCGAGGATTGAAAATAACAAAATCTAGACAAAAAAATCTCAAATGGCGAAAGTCCCGAAAAAAAACCTGCAACCTCATGCGGTAACCTCATTCGGTACTCTACAGGGTTGCAGGCAGGAGTCAACTTTGTAAAAGTTACACTTGCGATAACAAAATGCCAATCCTTAAGTCAATACCACAAGCTACGGTTGAAAAAAGAGGCTAGGCTATGCTGTTTAATATAGCTTAAAACAAACTCGGCCCCATACGCTCACCTCAGTTCTATCTTGTTCTATACGCCAAAACTGACATTTTGAGATGGACATCAAGTTGTAGGTTTTTGAGCATGAGGAATCCGTTTCCAAAATTCATTTCAAGCTAAACTCCATGGTTTCAGAGTTATCCAGAGTAAGAGTTATCCAGAGATTCTTGTTTTAAGCACTAATTTTTAATTTTTTATCTCGGGTATCTTATTCCATATCCTAAAAACCACGAAAATGTTTTAGAAAGCGTTCAATTGCTTTAGAAAACTTTGACCAAAGATAATTGAAACTTTTATTCCGTGTCGTTGTGCAATAGGAAATCTCATGCAGTTAACTTGCCTTGTAAACATTACATAATTAAGACAAATTTAATCAAGATTGTCATGACTGTTAAGGGACTTGGAACCTTTAAAAGTTATTTTCAAAAATGTTTTAACATTTTGAAGTCAAATCTTCTAAGTTTTTGGATATCCACAGTGTGCTATAATTTAGTATAAAATATCAGAAGATGGACTTTGCTTTTTATTTATTTAAAAATAAACTTTATAACTTTTGGAAAATAGGAAAGACAAAACACATACGTTCTTTTGACCCTTTCTATTAATTTTATAATTTCAAATCCAAAAAACAACTACATATTTTGAATTTTTTTTTTCAATATTCGAATATATATTTTTCAATAAACTTCTTTCCGATAACACCACCACCTGATATCGACTGTTTTTTTAATTCTTTCGGCAAATGTTTTTCGTAAATGGTAAAACAAGTTCCTTTGTTTACTTCGTTTTTTAAATAGGTTTAGAAGAATCAAGTAAGAAACGACACTTTTTAGTTTTTTATACACAGCTTGCTTCTTTTTCGCTTTGTACTTTAACTAATTTAAACAATATCGCTTTTACCGTTAGGATACTAGAAGATTTAAAAAAAAAATTGTTTTTGAAAAGGCTTTTATATTTTTTAGTTAAATGTCAGAAGTTTTTGAAACTTTAAAACTCATTATAGTTCTCATATGATTTCTTCATAGAACACCGAAGATAAAGCAGGAGGGGACACACGTTTTTACATGCATTTGCGCGATTTTTTTTTTCTAAACTACGTCAGTACGGTTCTTTTTCACGGTCCCCACCTCCGCGAGAGTTTGACAAGCCCTCCGAGAGTATCAAGTGTCTTGAAAAACTTCTCAAAATGCCGTTCGGATTCGGCAAAAAATTGTAGGTCCCCTTGTATGTGAAGAAATTAACAGTTGGCCCTGGTTCACCTCGAGATGTTGCGCCGCTCTATTTATTTATTTATTTACGCCAAAACGGTAGAATTTAAACTTTTTAAGCAAAATATGACTTAAACATTAGTTCATCTTATACGCGTGCTCAATATCGACTTTGTTCACTTAGCGCTTCAAAAGTTTTTGCCACCACTTTGAAAAACAGCATCCATTTTCAACGCTTCATTTCCCAAAAACATTTAAATGTTTTGGAAAATTTGATTTTTTATTAAGGTTTAGTATTTAGGCCTGGACCTAAGTTTCGTTTTTCTAGTCCCTACCTTCTAAACTTCTTAAAAAAGTACCGATAAACATCAGTAATTTTTAATAAAAACAAAATTGTTATTTTTGTATGAAAAATTGCCCTCGTTGGGTTCCTTGACTATTTTCGCAGTTTAAAAGCACACCAAACTTTGTCTTTCTAGATTTACTGTGCAGACGGTACAACGCGAAAGGATGGACTGACAGGTCCTTTTTCCTGTCATGTTTTTATTTTAAAAAAAAATCCCAGAAATTCCACTTGGACCTACGTAAGCTTGTTACTTTACTTCTATGAAAACAAGAAAACAGTTTAAGCTGCTCTACAGAGTTTAAAAGAAAAAAATAAAAGAAAAAGTAATGGAAAAACCTCAGCTTCAGTCATAGACTTGTCAGATCACACACTGCAAACTCACCCTGAGCAATTGGAAGCTACACCGCCTAAAACTATGGCTGCTTTATTATTACCCGTTTTCTAATTATTTTCCAATACATAATTTTTTAGTTTCATATAGTTATTTCCAATAAGAAAGTCCATTTCAAGTAAGGAAAACTCATTAATTAAGGGAAGGATATTATTTTTTCAGCGACTTTTAAGCGGGTTTCACAAAGAAGCTCCGCCCCGGCCTGAATTTCAGTCATGCGATTTCAATGTTCCTAATATAGTGAAGCTCGGCTTCAATGTTTAGTTTGGCAAAACGAAAGAGAGCGTAAAGGGAAAACAAATGCTACGCCATTAGTAAAATATTTTTTTTTTTTTTTCAGTTAGGAAAATATTATTTTTTTGTTTAAGAGAAAACATAGTCAGGCTCCTAAGCGAAGCTCCAGTTCAAATTTAAATGCGCTGAACTTTTGCTTCTTCCGGTAGCTCAATAAGTAAAAAAAAATAATGTATGTATGCTCGCCGGGGATAGTCATTTTTAGTAGTGGGACATATAAAACTAAAACAAACAGTCAAAAGACGAAAAAAAATATACATAATACAATACAAGTGAATTCAGCTTTAATTCAAAGCAAAAGGGGGTCGGTTTTGAGCGAACACATAAAGTCATTCAATCTTCCTACGGGCATAACGCTGAATATTTTAGAACGTTTACGTTTCAGGGGCAAATAGCGCATTCTAATTCATGGTGGCATACTTAGAGAACGTTTGTGACTGCAGTGATAAAAGTTCTCTCTACCCATAAGCGAAATATCATTTCAAAGCCGATTCAAAGACGGCTTATCAGAACGGAGCGAAACCATCAAGACCTCTTTGTGAAGCCACCTTTAAAGTTTCCACAAAATTCTGAATATGGTGTTGACTTAAAGATAATTTAAATTTAATCGATTAGTTTGATTAAACTGCAGTGGAAGTCAATCCACAATAGGATTTATTTTTTATAAATTATTTTATTAATTATATTTTTTTAATAGCTTATCATACTTTGTTAAATACGTAATATGTGATTTATTACTATGAATTTATTAAGAAAAAAAAAATGTTTCCTGTTTTTAAGAAAAGTTAAATTATTTGAAATTCTTTGTGAACATTACAAGAAAGTAAGAGTTTTGCTTGAGGATGTTTCTGTTTTAAAAGTTGCCCTCTGGACACGACCACAATTCCAGAAATTAATATTCCTGCATCTCATTACTAGACAAAAAATATTTGAAAAAAATTATATCCTTTCATTCATATTCTTGGAGTAACTCACTTTGTAATAAGTGTATCATTGGAATTGCTGCTGATGTTGAGGTTGAGGTTGATGTGCATGCGAATATTGGATGATGTGTTCTCTGGCGTAGCCTTTACAATTGCATTTCGGTCGCATTGAAAGCCATATTTGACATCACAGAATTCCTTGCACACTGATATACTTGTATCTGTGCCAGTTGTGTCGCAATATAATCCACTTGGACAGGTACCGACAGTACTTGTGATCTTACCCGCAGAACATAAGGCAAACGTTGTCTTACTTGTGCAGGCAAAGGGTTTGTCTTGTTCGCAAATATCGCATTTACTCGAAAACTCGCAAGCCTTAACTACGTTAGAAGTTCCATTTTCAACACAAACCATGGACAAGTCGGTGCAGAAGAAATTCTCCGGGCATGTTAGCTTAGATGTTGTATCAGGTATCTGCCCTTTTTTTATAAAAAGATGATTAAACAATGTGAACTTTTTCAAAAAAGTTAAAAAATTACATATGTATAATATAAAACGCTTTCAAATCATTAAGTGAACCAAGTAAACTGTCACAAGCTTTGCCATATTAATAAAAATATGTGAGTCATTTGTGATTAACAGATATATTTTTTTAACGGCGTGTGCCGAATCATATCCAAAGCGTGAGAGTATGTTTCTTTAACTTACGGTTGCACAATCGAAATTCTGTTTCACTTATGCAGGCGACTCCATGTGTATTGCACACACTACATGCTGCGTCCACATGAGCAATACCAATTAGCGCGATTATTATTACCGTCTAAATAAAAAAATAAATAAATGAATCATTTTTAAGCGTCTGACAACTTGACTGCTGACTAGAAACTTAGCCTTACAAAGAAACCCAACATTTTGATGTTAATCAATTGGCAACTGATTGAGAACTAAGCGCAACTGAGGATTTATTTTGATTTTATAGGGTTGTTAATCTGATAAATGACGAATTGCCAGAAAATTTTCTAGACGGTGGATTCTAAAATTATGACATCAAAAGGGTTAAAATTAAAAGAAATTGTCGTCAAAAATGAGGGATCGTTTCGATATAAAAATTTATGACTTCGTAAAAGTACTTTGTGAAAAAAGTCTAATATAAAGTCAAACTCTTGTGGCAAAACAACAATATTATTATATGAAAAATAACAACGATTAGATAAAAATTTGAGAATGTTACAAACATTCATTGTTTTGGCTATCACGTAAGTTGATGCGGGATGATGTTGCCTGCCCGATACCATGTAATCAAAGGACATTAAGAGACAGCAACACAAAATGCGCAAAAACCAAACTTTTTTTTTCCAAGTGGTTTAAACCATATTTTATCGAGACCGACTGGCAATTTTCGGTTGCGTGATTTAAAGGAGTTATTGATTAAACTGCAAACTTTTAAAAATAAATAATTCGGGGCACTGGTTCAGTGTTCGCATTTCCTGAGATAAGACTTAAAAAAAAACTAATACCTATTTATATTTTTTGATACTCATACATATGTTTCTATACAAGATGTAAAAGGAATCCCACAAAACGTGAAATCCTTCTGGAAGTTACAAAGAAGTAAGATTTTTGCTCTTGCATGTGTCTGTATATCTTTATTAAATGCACAATGATGGTTTTTCGTCACACACCTTCGTTTTTATGGTAGAAAAGTTCCCTCTGGACACGACATTCCCAGAAATTGCTATCCCAGAATTTCGGCATACCAAGCCTAAATGATTAAAAAGAGAATGTTGTCTTGTCGTTCTATTCATATTCCAAAGGAGTACTCGTTTGGAGTACTTTAATTTACCATTAACAGAAACTTGCTACTGGTAATGCGGCTTAGGAGTTGTTGTCGTTGGACTCAATGTTGAGGTTGAAGTTAAGATTGATGCGGACGTCGATAGTGGATGTCGTATTTTCCGGTGAACTCGGTACAATTGCATCTCGGTTGCATTGAAAGCCAAATTTGATGTGGCAGCTTTCTTTGCAGACTGATGTACTTGTAGCCGTTTTAGTTGTATCGCAATATAATCCTTTTGGACAGGTACCGACAGTACTTGTGGGCATGGCAGCAATACACAAAGCAAAGGTTGTCTTGCTTGTACAAGTAAAGAGTTTGCCGGCTTCGCAGATATCGCATTGACTCACAATCGGGCAGGCCTTTGTTGCGAATTCACTTGCACTACAAATTATTGCCGCATCATTGGTGCAGAAGGTATTCGCTGGGCATGTAAGCTTTACAGACTCATCAGGAATTTGTCCTTGAATATATGATGAAATATGATTCAACATTTTGAACTGGCACAAAATACTTAAAGACATTAACAACGGATAAAGCAATTTCGGGTTATAATATGAATCTTATTAACCTTTTAAAAGGCTTTGGCGTTAAGTAAATAGCTTGATAATATTTTTTTTTAAATTTCTAAGAAATAAGAAATAAGATTTAATCGCTTTGACACTTGTCATCAGTCTCAAAAGGATACAATTATTCAAAGTCTTTTTTCTTGAACTTACCATGGCATAGTCGGTATTCTGTCTCACTTATGCAGGCGATCCCGTGCGAATTGCATTTACCGCATTGTGCGTTCACATGAGCACCACCAATGACCGCGAAAAGTAGCGTCTAAAAAAATATATGAAACTCTGCCGCCAGACATTTTGACAGGTAACCAAAATCTTATGCTTACGATAAAACCCAACATTTTGATATCTTTAAATCGGCAAAGAAAACTAAGAACAACCGAGACGGAAATCGGATTTTTATAGGGTTCTAACTGCTGCACTGCGATCGGTGACAGTTGCCCAAAAATTTTCTTGTTCCTGCAGATATAAATATTATGGCAGCAATAAGGAAGAGTTATTAGAACTTGTTGTAAAAAAAGGGATCGTTTCGCACTAAACATTGATGACTTCGTAAAAGTAGTTTATGAAAATAATCTAATATAAGCCGAAATTGCGGAACCGTCTTTGTACATGCAGCCATGAACTTGTGGAGAAATAACGATGACTTTGAAACCTTAGCCTCGCCCCTTTGTCAATAAGATCAAGTGTGGTAGTTTTTTTTGCACGAAAAATTACCACACTTGGATTGGAAAAATGTTTCTCATGTTTACCATTGTGGAGCCATTAATCATGGAACTGCAGAGAAATAAAGACCATGAACTCATACCCGGAGCGGTTATGGTATTAAACTGTAAAAAGTTTTTTTAGTATAATTGATATTATGTAAATAACGCTAAGTTCTACATTTCGTTCATAAATATAAAAAGTTCGTGACCTTTCAAAAAATTACTTAAAAAACCTTATAAAATATAAAATATTTTTTTTTTCGTTAATTACTGATTCATGAATGGCAACCGGAAGGGGATGGGAAACAAAGAGATGTCAATAGAAAGGAGAATAGGAGTAGAAAGGGGAATATGAATTAAAAGGGGAATAGCAATAGAAATACTAGTAGTGAAAGCAATAGGAATGGAAATTACGGGTGATTTTTTAAGAGGTTGAGAACTTTTTTTTTAAAAAAAACACAAAAAATTCGAAAAAATTAATGAAATATTTATTTGAATCGGTAGTTTGAACCTTGCAATTTAATGTTTAAAGATAATTTCATGCAAATGTTGACCGCGGCTGCGTCTCAGGTAGCCCATCCGCTGAGTCCAATTTTGGCATACTCTTTCACACATATCGGCCGGTATCTCAAGAATGAATGCATGGATGTTGGCTTCCAGTGCGTCAATCGAAGCGGGCTTGTCCCTCTAGACATTAGCCTTGACATACCCCCACAAAAAATAATCTAATGGTGTCAAATCGCACGATCTAGGCGGCCAATTGACCGGCCCGAAACGTGAAATTAACTGTTCACCAAACTCGCCGACCATAAAATGGAAGCAGCGCGCGATGAACATTTCGAACCGAGCACGAATTTTGATAGTAAAATTCAATAATTTGCAAGCGTTGTTCATTTGTAAGACGATCCATGGTTAAATTGCAAACCAAACTAAAGCTGTTTGACAGTGACACAAGGTATTAAACACACGTCAGCTGTCAAAACCAGTGTTGCCAAAACCAAACCAGCTAAAAAATCACCCTTTATGTAAAAAAATAAAAAAATAGAGTGGCGCAACAGCTCGAGGTGAACCAGCGCCAACTTCTCAACAAAGTATGCTGTGTGTGTTAATTTCTTCACATACAAGGGGACCTACAATTTTTCGCCGAATCCAAACGGCACTTGGAGAACTTTTTCAAGACAAGTGATTCTCGGAGGGCTTGTCAGACCCTCGCGGAGGTGGGGTTCGTAAAAAGGATAATTTTTTTTAGTTGAAGATGGCAGGGTTCGAGTCCAGACCTCCGGCGTAGTAAGCACACACACTAACCACTACGCCACGGCACCCCACATAGGAATGGAAATAGGAATAGGATATACCGGTCCGTCTGTAACGGACCGATACTATTAAATACGCACATACTCACTGGTTTTTTGTTCTTTTGTCTAAAATTGCATTTAAGTGTCGGCAAATCAAATTACATTTTTTTTTAAAAACTAATAAAACACAGCCAACTAAAAGAAATTGCTTAATTAGTGCTAAAAACAACCCATTTATGAGAGCCACTATAGAAACTGCCAGAACGCGTAGTAGCACTCTTATAATTCTTTTTCTTCAGTCGCCGCTGGTTGTTTGCCTCGTTAAGGGTACGTAACATTTCAATGTTGCAATGAACAATGAAGACAAGCGCTTAGCTTTCCAGCAAAGTTTGTAACTTCTTCGCTCACAGTAGCTATTCCTAAATCGCTGTGACTATTACTAATATACCATGGAGCTATTAGGTAAATATGCGACTGTCGTCCAAGCGGAGGGACGACAGACTGTTCGCTATCCTATTGGCTACGTGCTTTATTGTGCCTATCAGGTGGGGGGCAAGATGCATATGCATTTGCAGTGACAGCCAAGCCGCTTTAAATGCTTTGCTCAACCCTCTTACCTTGTCCAGGATAGTGCTCAAACTCAAGAATTCGTTGAACTCTGATGGAAGGCTGGATACAGTTTATCTTGTTTGAGTTCCAGGTGATACTGGTATCTAGGGAAATGAGACCTCTGATGAGCTTACTCGACAAGATTCAGAAGAGGTTTTCTCACGACCGCGCTAGGTCTGCCAGCAGCTGTTGCCACGTTTGCCATTGATACTTGGGCTTCTCGTGAACACACGGCTCTTTGGCGTGACTGCGATTGGTGCAGACAGAATAATTTAAGTTTATTTATTACATCAAACAGAGTTATATATAAATTTACATATAATTCTTGTAGGCGTCCTTACGGGGCACCAAGCTTTTGCTTTTGCTTGGTGCCCCGTAACACACTTGAATGTGTTAGGTTTGAGTAAAACCACGATACAGCGGAACACTTCCTCTGTAGTTGTGTCCTGCCTTTCCTCGCTTTGGGACTGACATGGTGAGCGCCGAATACCTAAGCTCTTCATCACCTAAGCTCCATCTCGTTGTTCTTCGAAAGACGGGTAAACTAAATATATTAAAGTAAGGTGTCCGCATGGTAGTACAATAAACCAGTAATAGTGTGTGAGTGCAGCAACTGAGTCTAGCAACCGGCTAAAAAATTGGAGCATTTACAAATGCTCATAGTCTTTTATTTTGGAAAGTCAGCAAAATGGACATATTGCTCGGCTTGGTACAACCCCAAAGCTGCAAACCGTATCTCCAGGACGGCTCGAGCACCTACCTCTTTAAGAGAAGTTTGTTATGTATGCTTAATTTCAAAATTATCCTAAGCCAATACATTTCTCTGAGCCTTATTTCGAGCTCATCACGCTTCTTCTTAACGCGTGGCTTCAACCTACGATGAGCATCTATGTTTATTGCTTGATATTTCGCCTTGCATAAGGTTTCTATACAGAGTTTATGAAGAGAGGCATATTATTGTACGTAAAATTGACATGCGTTGACTTGTTCTTGTTAAGAACGATTCGTTAGATCTTTGTCCTGACAAAAATTCTGTCCAATACTTGTTGGATGTTGATGACCCTGAACGAGGATCTCGTTGATGACTCGACTGATTCACCTGTTGCCAGAATGGCCGTGTCGTACACGAACGTGGCCATAACTGGCTCGTCATCTAGAGGAATGTCTCTTGTGTAGGACAGGAACAGGATCGGACCGAGGACGCTTCCTTCGGGTACGCCAGCTCGAATTTGCTTGAAACTCGAGTATTCAGTACCACACCTAACACGAAAAAATCTGTCTTTAAGATAGTTTTTCAATATTTTATACATATCTTCTGGCAAAGTTTCCTGTAGCTTGTGCCATACCTGTCGAAGGCCTCCGATACGTCGAGGAAAGCACTAGAACATATCTTTTTCTTTTCTAAGGCTTTTTTAATTTCATGCGTTATTCTGTAGACTTTTATTGCATGATTAGTTCCAAAGCCGAATTGATGTTCCGGGATCAAACGTCTTTGCAGCACAATTGAAATATTATAAGTGTCTGAATATATTTCTGTGTTGGCACCGTTCTAATTTTGTTAGCAGGACGCATTAAATGTCATGTTAGAATAATGCCTGAGCGTCAAACTGTCATTTCAAGTTGAACAGTATAAGGATAGTTGTCGTTAAAAAACTCGATGTTTCTTAAAAGTGTCAATATATTTTTGAAAAACTAAAACTCCTTTGAACTTAACAACGGAGAAAGATTTATAAAAAAAAAATAAGCTTATGTATAGCCTTAGCCTTAACATGCTAAGGATTTGTCTGCATTTTTATTAAATGCACCACGATGGTTTGACGCCACAGCTCTGCGTGTTTTTGTTGAAATAGTTGCCCTCTGGGCACGTGCTAGCAATCCCAACAAGTGCTGTTCCGGAGTATCGGCAGTAGACATAGCTTAAGAGTAAAGAGAAAGTTATATCCTTTTTTTTTTAAGTTCTAGAAGACACTTACTCTTTGCAGGTTGTATCATTATCGTAGGGAAACCTTCCGACTGTGTTCTTTGCTGCACATACTTGATCTGCTGTTTGCACTGGCTTAGGAGTTGTCGTCGTCGTGGTTGATGTTGAAGTTGAGGTAGACGTTGATGTCGATGTTGATGTTGATGTCGATGTAGATGTCGATGTGGTATCCTCCGGCGTAACAGGTATAGTTGCATTTCGGTCGCATTCAAAGCCGTTTTTGACATCGCAGAATTCCTTGCACACTGATTTACTTGTAGCTGAATCAGTTGTAGAGCAATATAATCCACTGGGGCAGGTTCCGACAGTACTTGTCAGCTCACCACCAGAACATAGGGCAAATGTTGTCTTGCTTGTGCAAGCAAAGGGTTTGGCGTCTTCGCACATATCGCATTTACTCGAAATCGGGCAGCCCTTTGATGCGGTTGAAGTTCCATTTTCAACACAAACCATTGATAAGTCGGTGCAGTAGAAATTCGCTGGGCATAATAGCTTCGAAGATACGTCGGGAACCATTCCTTTTAAAAATATTTAAAAATATTTAAAAAAATTTACATTTCGAATTTCACTTATTATTTTACAATTTTTAAAAATTTATAGTGGATAACACGCATATCCTTACAAGGACTCAACAGTAAATAAAATCTCAAAAACAACTTTTTAAATTTTGAAGCTTTTAGGCTTATGCTGGTTTCTTTAAAGGCTCAGCACATGTTTTAACAAGCGTTCACTGGTGGCCGTTAATATTTCTAAGTAAATAGGAGATAGCAAGAAAAAGGGGCCAACACATTCTAACTAAATGGCGAAAGAGGACTCTCTTTAACTTGAACTTACCGTTACACAATCGAAATTCTGTTTCACTTATACAGGTGAATCCATGATTATTGCACAAATTGCACGATGCGTCCACATTAGCAGCACCAATGAGCACAACTAGTACTGCCTAGAAAAGTTAAGAACAAACTCTAGCGTCAGACAACTTGAAAGCTAACCAGAAACTTATCCTTACAATGAAACAAAACATTTTGATGTTAACGAATTGGCAAGTGATTAAGAACTAAACACAGTCAATGTGGTAACTCGATTTTTATAGGCTTCTTACCCCAGCTCCGATAAGTGGCAACTCTCTTGTTACCGCAGATATTAAAATTATGGCAGCAATAAAGAAAAATTAAAAGAACTTGTTACTTGTTACCAAGATGAGGGATCGTTTCGCTATAAACATTGATGACTTCGTAAAAGAAGTTTACAAAAATGGTCTATTATAAGGCAAAGTTGCGAACACTGCTATATGTAGTCCCATGGACTTGTGGAGAAATAACAATTATTATGAAACCTGAGCCTCACCTTTTGTCAATAAGAAAGTGTGTGGTAACAGTTTTTTTTTGTACTAGAAGACACCTCGGATGGATCGCAAAAAGTTTTGTGTGTTTACCATTATTTATGGAACTAGAAGAGAACCCTTAGAATGGAGCAACTGCGATCGAAATGCTAATCAGTAAGTAATACTCAGGTAAACATTTTTGTTATGACGAATTTCGCATGTTATAGGTTTTTGAACTTTGCTTAAAAATTAGCTAGCTACGAATAGACTGGAGTAATTTCCGAATTTGCTAAGAAGGTAGGCATACAAGCTAAGCTTTGAGGAGCATTGCATTACAGAGTTGTTCACTACGATGATCAACGTACCTGGAGGGGTAGGCTCAGTAGGCCTGAAATTGAGCTTACAATAACTAACAACAAACTCACCGGACCCAAATTGAATTCGCATGGGGGGAATTGAAACGTCAACGACTCGACACGACGCCTCGAAAGTATTTATTGAAAAAAAAAGCCGTCAAGCATGAAGTCATACATGGAGCGGTCCATCGGCTTTTTTTTAAGGCTTGGCGTACTATTATTGCACAATTTGCATATAAAACGTTGTTTAGTATATTATGCGATTTGTCTTTTTCTTTGCGATTTGTGCAGCCATTGCAGTGCAGTAAATAAAGGGGACATCTTTACCTATTTGCCCGATTTTCGAGTACAAAATTCTTAAAATTATTCTTTCATTAATTTTAAGGTAGATACTGTTATATTTTCTTTTTTTGTAAGCCTTCTATACTTATTTAAGGCAAATTTTAAGTTAAGAAACTCAAATTTTTATCGAAACGCAGGGTGACAAAATAAATCTCTTTGAGTTTTTTTCGAGTTAAAAACTGAAAAAAACAATGACAAACGGACTTTATTTTGGCTTGCTACTTAAGTGATGTATGCTTACATTAAATTTGGTTGATAAGATGAATAAGGTAATCAGAGCTCGTTCTGTAGTGAAGTCGCATTGAAATTAAGCTCTTAAGAAAATCTTATTTAAAAAAAAAACAATTGTTTTCGAAACAAGCTAGATTCTTACTTACCTTCCAAGATACTTTGGTTCAACCTACGTCAGTTCGGCGCGTAAGTAGTCAAAACAAAGCGGCGTGCACCTTAGACCCAAATGTCTTTTGAGCTGAATGACTTTTTTTAGAAGCCGAAACCATACCCAACAGTTTTAATTTTGTTCATGACCCTGAAACCAATCAGCCAGTGCAAACTGATTTTGAAGTCGTTATTGAAAATGAAATATTTTCTGCCCTTGCCTGGATAAAATCTTATACAATTGGGGAAGACGGCATTCCTACCTGAAATTATCAGTCACCTTACGCACGTTATCTTCTTCTTCTTCTGTTTCATTTAAGCGCGAGGTTATAATCTGAAGTGATGGATCATCATCATCCCACTCAACTGCATTCATAATGGTCCGCTTGTGGGGTACGCCGATTTGACCTCAGAATATACCGGCAGGCCACCCGGTTTTGGATCTCTTCGTTACTGAGGCCAAAAAAATGCTGTTGTCGTTGCATTTGTAGGATCCAGGAATGTTTGGATGATGCCCAATGCCTGGAAGCACGCGAGAGTGATTCCGATCGCATAAATAAGCAATGCCTCTATTTTTAGCGAGCTCAGACCAATTAGCATCTTGCTAAGCTTGTCTAAAGATTTTGAGAAGATGCTCGCTCGACAAAGCCTTCTATCTGAAAACGCGTTGCTCTACTCCTATCGATCTGGTTTCGAACAGAATACAGTTGTTCTTCTGCAGTGGTTATTATCCTGAAGGATGTTTGAAAGGATTTTGATAAAGGTTAAGTTACGCTGTTTGCTTCCTACACTTCTCAAAGGCTTTAGATAAGGTGCATCATGGTATTCTTTGCTAAAGTATTTTTTTGGACTCAGCGACATAAAGCGACTTTTTATCGAACATGTTGTAAAGAGTTGTAGTTAGCGAGAGATTCTCGGCACTTAAACGGTTAACTCAGGGAGTGCCAAAGGGATCTATTTTGGCTCCGATATTGTTTCCTATCTTTGTAAATAATCTACCTTTGGTATTGTGAAAACTTTGCTTTTTTTACTTTTCGCTAACGATGCTCAGGCCGTCTTTCCCTTCATTTAAGCTAGTTAAAGCTCCATTCAGCTCGTCTCGCAAATGAACGCAGGTCTTTTTGCAATCAATGAATGGGCAATAAAAAATGGTCTTTCCCTTAATCCAAGTAAATGTGTTGCATTGCCCATTTCAAATAGGCTCTACGAACTCAGCTGTATCCCTGATATTTGGCTAGCGAGCTGCAAATTAAGATTTGTGGAGTCTGCAAGCTGTCTTGGCTTTGTCTTAAACCGTAAGTTCTCTTGTTTTGATCATATAAGCCTCGTAATTGGTCGTATGGGGTATTTGAGAAAACTTTGAAAATCCGCAAATTTTATTCCTCGACACTTACTTTTCGACATACGCCAAAAACTTTTTCGCACTATTATCATGCCTTTAGTTACGTTTTCAGAGGTTTTCTGTCCAACTTCAGGTAGCGTGTAATGATGTGTTCCGGTATACCCCCAGTCTTCACAGGTTCGACAGAATATCAACTCTCGCCAATAACTCTCTGGGGCGAACCTTAACCAAAGACATAAATGCCAGAAACTGCGTATTCCCACACAAAATTGTAATAACGATGTCTCCTCGGTACTTGTATGAAAAATTTGATTTTTCTCGCTCACGTCAAACTACATATGAATATAAATGTTCAGTGGTTTAATAACCTCAGCAGCTCCCGATTGTTCGTCATTCATTCAATCAGGCTATGAAACTCACTACCACTTGACATTAAGAATATCAGCAGAATCTCAACCTTAAGGTCGGCAAACTTTAACTTCTTTTTTTATCTTTTCTTAATCTATTATATTTTATTTTAGCTTAAGTAATAAGTAGATTTTAATGTATTAAATAAAGCTATTAATTATTACGAATTCCAATTTACGTCTTTTATCAAGTACTAGTACGTGCGGTTGTCCAAGTCTTACTGTACAACCGTACGTTTCCTTGTAACAAAATTAAAATTGGAAATTGAAATAAATGGAAGCAACTCAGAAGTTATATGAATTTTTAGCACTACCGTTTAAATAAATCAGCTTAAATGATTTTTCGCGTATTTCGAAAACCATGCAATATTTCGGCCGGACGAATGTTAGGACGCTCAACCTTGGAGTCTATCTTGGTTCTTATTTTGTACAGACAAAGTGTGAAAATTAGTTAAATCCACCGACGACCACGCCCACTACTGGGTTCAATGTAAGACAACCTCTATTTCAATGCCTTTTGGTCAAGTTAGACAAGGCGTAGGAACTCAAATTTTGGTATAGAGCAATAATGACCCAAAACCTTTAAGAAGGCAAAAATTGGACCATCCGTAATGTCGACCATGCCCACTTTTACCATGTTAGATCTTTTAAAATCCGATTTCTCGGAAAGTTTACTCTTAATTGAAAAAAAAATATATAACAAATATTCAAGATATAACTATTTTGTTTTGCTCCATACAAAGTTTTGAGCTCCGCCCACTTTTAAGGGGCGTGTTTATGAAATAAACGTTTTTTTCTGCAATAATTTTAGTTTTAATTTAAAAAAAAATTAAATTTTTTCTGCAATTTTCGGTTTTAACGCATTTTGTCATGGTTCTAAACTAGCAATGACTATTTTTTCCCTATACACTTGGCACAGGCTTTTAAGTTATCGGATATAAATGCGGATTTTTAAAAAAATTAAAATTAATATAACAGACCTAGAACCATAAGAGGTTTCTCTTATAGAACGCCGTACTCCAGAAAACGCACTGCATAGGTTTTAAATACCGGCTTAATTTACTCGGAACATCAACATAAAGTCTCTTGCCACTGATTTATATACAAGAAGCCCTTTAGTTGGACCACTTTGGTCCTAAGCCACACAGTTATGCCACTCAGGCTATTAATGAGACATACTGCAACGCAGACAAGATCTGGTAAGCGATATTGAAGAGACGAACTTCTCTGTATTTGGGGCAGCTCAAAGAGTTTCTTTTCTTGAGTACCACGAAAACAATGCTTGGATCCCATTTATTGGTGCATGCTCCTTTAATTTATTTACCATTAATTCATGCGCCTTTATTTGGTTTTCGGCCTACAAACAGCTATACTCGTGCTTCCTTCAGGTTGGGTGAGCGGATTCCACTTGACCTATAGATTTGATTTTTCCATATCGTACACTTCGATTGCGATTCTGCCGATGTTTACTTGATCGTCCTTGCAGTATACATTTCCGTCTCTATAACTTTGACATGTTGCTTTTAGTTATGTGGTAAAGCTTAAACTTTATTCCCGTGGTTGGACCCCCTTATATCCCCAATCCCCAATGGTTTCATACAACTTCTCTTGATGAGCTGGAACCCCCTTTTCAATAGAATTGTTGATGCTGACGCTGCTGCTGTGGATCGAGTCTTTTAGCTTTTGGGCTATTTCTACTTTGAGCCAGAAAGAAACATGTTGGGACACATCATCAACATCAACAATTCTGCACAGTCCTTTAGTATCATGGTATGGGTCCATAAAACAAAACACAAGAGCGTTGCTCAAACATAGAAACTGATAGATCTTGCGATTATTTTTTTGCCAAGATTTGCTGAATTGCGCCTTGAGCTTTATTGGTTTCACCAGGATATACTTATGTTTTTGCAATCAGGACTATGCTCCTAATTTTGAGTGTTTTTTGAAGTGTGATTCAAGCTTACAATTCTAGCCACGGGTAAACAATTTTATTCGTAATAAACTACTCCAAAAATCTGCTGTCGGGCCAATTGCGTTACCAAACAAAATTTATGATAGCAAGGAACTATGACGGAACATACCTTTTTAACGTTGGAATGCTCACCGCTTTTTAACGAATAGCACTGGTATTCAGTTTCATTCTGTTGGTTATAATAGCCGTCATAAATTTATAAACAAAAAAACTGAAGTTACAATAAAAAATAGTCAAATTTAACGTTGCTTAAAGACTTTCCGATTCCAAGTAGTTCATGGTAACCTTAAAACGATAAATTTTTTTAGGCGTTAACTTTAAACATATTTTTAAATGTTGCTTGTTTATGGCATCAAGATGTTTCTCAATTATGTGAATAGTTTTATGTTATTTTGGGAAAGACTATCAGTCATTACAGCCACAAATCCCCCAAAATATAGAACGTCTAGATTCTAAGTGCAAACAACCCTACCTTTTATATTGACCCATGAGAGTGAGTGAAAACTGAATTTGTTACACATCTGTGAAACACGATAATTGTTACTAATCATAAAGTAGTTTTTTTTCTTCAAAAGTGTGCAAGTATAAGAACTTTTGATCCAATACCAATTCGCATATAAACGATTGTGGCTCTTGAGATCCCGTCAGTCTAATCAAAGAGTTGTTTGATACAAAATTACCCTCGCAAACAATAATATAAAATAGGAGGGATGCATATAAGGAACTCACTAGAAGTCGTAAGTAGAAAGTTGCAATCCTTTTAGAGCGGTACCTTAATCTTTTTTAAACCTTATATTTTTAAGATTGTTCTGCTGGTATTGAGTTTAGCATTGGCCAATGGTGTGAGTAATTGCAACGTTTGCATGAGTAATGGCATCGCATGTGTTAATGAGACGAGCTTTAGCATATGCTATGGACGTAAGTATAGTTAAGAAGGTTCAAAGCGTTATGTTAAATTATAAGTAAGAATGGAGGGGATCAGAATGACAGTGGCGTCAGTCGAAAAAATTCAAAATCACATTGAATTATTTTCTACTCAGTTTACACACCTAATAGTAGGCATTCAGCGATTAAGTTAGCCAAGTCCTAGTTCTCTCTCACACTGCTTGTTTTGACTTACAACACTGTCATTTTAGCCCCCTCAATTATTTTCAATTGCGAACACTACAAATTCCTTTGCAGTTGTGACTAAAAAAAAACCAACCCATTTCCTTGATTCTTCCATAGCTTCAACATCAATCGTGGATACTTCACAAGTCATAAGCTGTCCTTACGGTAAAGTGTGCACCGCGCTTAAACTTGTTTGTGCGCCGAGAGGTACAGACATTACAGACGCCTTACCAGCTTGTGGCGACACTTCAAAATGTGGCGATTGTTCTGGATCCGGCTTTACTTGTACAAGCAGATCAACATTTGCCCTCTGTTCCGGTGGTAATTTATCCAGCGTAAGGGGTAAATGTCCCGGGGACTTTGTCTGCGTTGCTGGTTCCACTTCATCTGATATATGTGTAGACCCGTGCGGAGCAGTTGTAACATGTGACAAACCAGATCCTGTAGTATAAAATAAATAAAAACAATCTAGTGACATAAGGAATCGAATTCCATGTTCGTTTTTTTTTCTTCGTGAATACTTTTAAGGTCTTAAGTGTATTTAAATTCCTTGTGAAGAATCAAGACACAGAGAATATATAGTTGGCCGTAGTTCACCGTGAGCTGTTTCGCCACTCTATTTATTTTTATTTAATTTTAAAGTGTAGGTATTTAACATCATATATAAAAATAATTTTACTACAAAATAAAATTGCTCAGTTGCCAGTTTGGTCCTCCTTTTTCGCTTGAGAGCAATTCATTAGAGACTAAAGATTTGCTCTCATTTGGTTGTAAGTTTTTATGAAAATTTTAAACGTAACTAAAGCCGTAAGGGGATTCAAGGCCATAACAGGATTCAAAAGACTTCATCATGACTGTAATGACTTCAATAATTTTCTCATTTCAAAATGATTTCAAAAGCTTTATAACTTCAAAAAGACTTCAATGCTTCACGGCAATTATAAGTTCAATCATGACTTCAAAATGAAAGGTGATTTAAGATTTTTAAGTTGAAGTAATTCAAAGAAGTTTTCACTTTGACTTCAATGGATCCAATCCGAAACAAGTAAAGTAGTGCAAGAGTTCCTCTGTAACGAACTTTCAAATACCCGACCCTCTTTACCCGTCAACACGAAATTTAAAAAATATTTTGGCCTGATTTCTATATTGTTTTTTAATTGTTTGTATTCGCATCAAGGACGTGGGCTGAAAATCAATTTCAATTAATTCTCTGACTTAAAAACGAATATTAATACTATAAATAGCGCTTTTTTTCCCCAAAAACGCCCCCTAAAAGTGGGCGGAACTCAATGCTTTGCTTGTGACAAACTTAGCAAATGGTGGTATCTCTAATGTTTGTCATATTTTTTTTTCGATTTAGAATGAAACTTCAGAGAAATTAGATTTTTAAGGATTTAACATGTCAAAAGTGAGCTTGGTCAATGGTGTGGGCGGTCCAGTTTTTGCGTATATTAAAGCAAAAATTTGAGCTCATATGCCTTGTCTAACTCGACCAAAAGGCATTTTGAAATAAAATGTAAATTTGAGGTTGTCTGACATTCAAGTCAACTGTGGGAATCTTCTCAATTTTCATATTTCGCCTGTACAAAATGAGAACCAAGCAACACAGCAAGCTTCAGTTTCTTAGATCAATTCTAAAGACCTCAAAACTGCAATCATACGGACAGACGGACAGACATAAATAAATCAATTCACCTGCCGGTCTCGATTATATCTCTTAGATGTCTAAGGTGTCTACGGCGATTATTTCACTGTGTTTCAAACTAGGCATTTAAATTAATATACCCGGGGTCGGGTATGTAATATAGCTATAAAATTAGCTAGAACGGTCGTGCGTGACACGGTCAAAACGGTTTTGTCAGACAGAAAAGAAATGACAAGAGTTGCAAAATTAGCTGAATTGCCATATAAACTGCTGGCTGCTATTCATCGGGCCTGATTGAACATTTTGTGTTTAATTAAATGAAGAAAATGCCAAGTAGAAAAAATTTCATCAATTGACGAAATTATCGTACAAGAAAACAATATTTTGCAGAGCTTGAAAAGCTTGAATAGCGCTAAAAGAAGACCATTTTGAAGACCAAAAAAGTGCTTACCAGAAAAACATTCACTTTCAAAGTGAAGAGAACAGCCTACGTAAGTCTAGGAAGTTTTTTTGAAACCAATCAGCTAGACGATTTCGATAGTCTTGGTGAGGTAGGCAAGCAATCTTTAATGTTTAAAGATAATTTCATGCAAATGTTGACCGCGGCTGCGTCTCAGGTAGCCCATCCGCTGAGTCCAATTTTGGCATACTCTTTCACACATATCGGCCGGTATCTCACGAATGAATGCATGGATGTTGGCTTCCAGTGCGTCAATCGAAGCGGGCTTGTCCCTATAGACATTTGCCTTGACATACCCCCACAAAAAATAATCTAATGGTGTCAAATCGCACGATCTAGGCGGCCAATTGACCGGCCCGAAACGTGAAATTAACTGTTCACCAAACTCGCCGACCATAAAATGGAATGGCAGCGGGCGATGAACATTTCGAACCGAGCACGAATTTTGATAGTAAAATTCAATAATTTGCAAGCGTTGTTCATTCGTAAGACGATCCATGGTTAAATTGCAAACCAAACTGAAGCTGTTTGACAGTGACACAAGGTACTAAACACACGTCAGCTGTCAAAACCAGTGTTGCCAAAACCAAACCAGCTAAAAAATCACCCTTTATATTAGATGGAATGTATATGTTATGGAAAAAAGTAAGGGACCTATTAGACTTCCTTGCGGAACACCAGATGCGACACAGATAGGTACTGAAAGACAGACATTCATCTCCACAAATTGGATACGGTCTTGTAGGTACGATGATTTTCAGTCAAATCAGTCGTTTGACTGGATATCCAATATCCAAAAACCAACAAATTTTAATTTTTTAATCAACACATTAGCATGGTTTACAGCACTCTGTCAAAAGCTCTAGGAAAATCTGTAAAAATTATATCCGTCTAAAAGCCTAGTTCAAAGTCTGCTACGACTTTATGGCAAGGAATAGCCTGTTTTGTGGCTGCAGATCTACCCTGAACAAATCTTGGTTAAAACAACATATAGGCCTATAAATTAACAACTTCACGTTTAGACCCAGCTTTAAATAATAAAGCAATGCACACATTATGAAAATTACATGTCCTTAAGGAAATGTGAAAGATCATGCTTAAAGGTAAAGCAAGTGATTCTGCACATCCTTTCGAAAAGATTCTTTCAAAGAAATTTCTCCCGAATTTCTTTGGGAGGTTGGTTAGCTTACTGGCTTTGTTGGAAGTAAGCCTGCTAACTTTGTATAAGCAAGCAAGAACGTTATACTCCGTGAGAAGATTGAATCAGCCTAAATCTGAATTGGAGGCGATATTGTGCAGACTGTGCATTCCGATGGAACTCCCTCTTCATAGCTTTGTTTTAGAATCGCCTAGAGGTAGTTTTATTGAGCATGCAAGTATAGAAGGCGGCCGTGTAATGGTTAGGGAGTCAACCTGGGAGGTCTTCATAGCCGCGGCTTAGGATCTAAACCGACTTTAATATCCATTGCTGATGGTCTATGATCATCTTGAAAATACTGTTCTAGAGGACAAATATTCTCAACACTATCGTCAAAATGAAAAGATTTGCTTTCAATATCTACATTTAACTTTATTTTAAACGAAGTTTTGAATCATTTTATTTTTATATTTTTATAAAACACAAATTTTTACTGATGTCCCCATTTTCCGATCACAGAGTTTGATTTAACAGCATCGATATCACATGCAACAGATGAAGCCTGCAAAAAGATTCTTCACAAATGATGTCTCTAATAAAGCCATTCTTAATCCTACCAGATCCTTTGGGACACAAATCTCATTCGAGCTTAAATCACAAACATATCCAGTTGGACAAGAGCCCACAACATCCGAGGCCGAAGCTGATCCAAAGCAAAACGCAAATGTTGTCCGACTGGTGCAAGCAAAAACCTTTTTGTCGTTGCAAGCTCCACACTTTGAAACCTTTTCACAGCTTGGGGCTAAGGCAGCTGAGCTGCCAATTTGGTAGCATATATTTGGCAAGTCTGTACACACGAGTCCGCTTATGCAGTTGAAAGTTTGCGAAGTGTGCGGCGTGTTATCTATAAAACCCAAACATTTGAATAAAGCAAACATTTAAAGGAGATAAAAAAGATTATTATGAACATAAAAAGCACAATTCTTGAGCATAATCTTTAAACAGTATTTTGTGCAAACCTCCAAAGCATAAATTAAATGCCGTTTCATTGACACATGCTGCTGAGTTCTTTTGGCACAAGTTACACTCTGCATGTACTTCACTATTACGGATAAGCAGTAGAACTGAAAGAATCTCCTTAAAAAGAAAAATACTAATAACAAGTTGAAAACAGAAAGTTCCAAAATACTAACAATAACTAGGCAACGAGATCTCATTCTGATGTTTGTTTCTTTTGAAAGTTATTTTGGCACTAAAACTATGTTGAGTATCGCTGTTATTTCATTCAACAAATGTATCTTTTCATTTTATTAGTTTGCTTAAGAATTTGCAAGAAGTTGTGACTCGCAATCTTGTTTCCCGCGAACTGAGATTGTGTTGAAGGAAATTTGTTTACATTAGAATATTTAAGGGTGCAAACTCCAACTTTGCGGAAATGATAAGCAGATTTAAAAAAAATATCTGATTTAAAAAATATGTACCGTTACAATTCCTTAACCCTTATAGGATTCCTTCTAGGTAATCCTTATAGGATTTATCAGCTTGGGGTGAACCAGAGCCTATACAAAGAAAGGGAATCGAGTGGCAAAAAATACGGTGCAGGGTTAGGTTATGCTAAGGAAAGGTGAGGTGAAAAAGGCCACACTTTCGCGATTCCTGGGGAACCAGTTGCAATTGAGTAAAAAACCATTGAGTAAAAAAACAATTGAGTAAAAAACCATTGAGTAAGAGCTTCAGAAAGAGCTTCAGCTTCAGAGCTACGCAGAAATTAATTACAGTTCGATAAACGGACCTTTGAATATCACATCCTATCGCACATTGTAAATAACTGCTATTATTGAAAAGTGAAAAATCACAACAACTTAGAATTCTACAAACATTATTATAATGGCTAGTCCTATGATTATTTCAAACGCTGCCAGACGAACATCGTCAAGAACCTTTATATTATAATGATGCTGACATTAAGTGCCAACTCTTCCTACGGTTTCCCATAAGAGAACAAGGATTTGAAAAGAAGTAAAAGCAACAAACAGTATCAAAACACAAAAGTGTGGCTACAAATAGTGCGAGCTACCGACGGCAAACTTAAGAAACAAGGAAGACAATGACGCAATTAACTAACTGCTACCTATTATTGTTTTTTTTTGACGATTTGTGGTTACTGAAAGGAAGCGTGACCACCAAACCTTATTACAAACAATCAATATTAGCACAAATATCTCCAATATGCACTGGAACATAATATGCAACATAACATGGTACACATAAATGCAATTTTTTTTTCTCAAATTCCATTTTTTTGTAAATTCGACCTCTAAAAGGAGGCGTGGCTAAGAAATTTGGAAAAACAAATTTAAAAAAGGAGTCTCGTTTACATCATGTGCTAATTTTTATTTCTTATTCTTTCGGGCCAGTCGAAATTATGTGTTTCTAAGAAATTAGAGGTTTTTCTTAATTTTTGCCTCCAAATATGGGCGTGGCTCGAGTTCTTTTTTCACCAAAATAAAGAGCTTCGTGTTTTCTACATTAATATATTATGGAAAACTTTTTCAATTTGGAACAAAAATATTGGATAAAATGCATTTGAAAATTTACCATTAAAACCGACGCCATCCCCACTAGTGGGGGTCAATCGATTATTTTTTTGTTTTTTTATTTCTTACAATTGTTAGGAAACGCCAAGTGTCACATATTTGTCTTTAACGACGTCTTGAAGTTTTGAGAGCACTGGAGGTAGTTACACATAAAACACGGTGTGTGTTTGCGCGGATTTAAAAAAATTTAACACTTTTACTGCTTTAGATGACAAGGAGTCCAATCACAAAATCTCAACTCTCTATCTCAAAACTTAAGCAATAAAAACGTATAAAACACAGACAGATGGACGGACAGGTGGACATGGCTTTTCGATTCAGAATTCGGTTTCGATTATGTGCCCTCAAGGCCTTGAGTGCCTACCAATACATCCAATGGGATAGGGTATAAATACCGTCAAGTATAATGTCATACACGGAGCGGACCGTCGGATTATGTTGAGGGCTTAGCTTGCTATTATTGTTTAACTACACGTTTTTCTTTATCTTACTGAAAAATTACGTCTTTTGTGGTATATTTTCAAACGCATCTCGATTTCTCAAGCTCAATAGTTTTGCTAAATTTTTTCACTCATATTTAGAGTGAAATTTTAGGAAGATGCATTTTTAAGATCCGTGAACTTTTTTAAATGCCGTGATTTTAGTGTAGAAAATGAAGGGGGACACCTTTGATTATTTTACCGATCTTAAATTATTAAAACTTTTTTATAGCTTTAACGTGTGTGTGTATCCCTCTATATCTGACTACACAGTGCATGTTGTTTTATGACTGTGTACCTTGGACTGGTCCGACACATCGGAAAAAGAGGACGTTGAGGCCAGCACATAAAAAGATCCAACGGCAGGTATGCAAAGACTTTTTAAATAATGGCGTTATGGATATCACTGGAAAGTAATGGAAATATCTACCTTGCAGTTATTTCTCGAACATCAAAGGCGAGAAAAGTCAACCAGCGGTTCAGGTGAAATAACTATAGAAACATTTTTAAGGTAGCCAAAGTCTAGGTACTAAAACCATTATAAAGTGTAACTTATTAAACTGAATAAAGTTTCTGTTTCTTCTTGCGTAGAACTATGACTTTATTGTAAACGGTCCAAGGTACACACTGCTTTGATTCATGGTACACTAAGTGTGTACCTTGGACCATCAAGATTTCTCTTTTTTAAATTCTATTGAAATTTAACACGGCCTTTTTTAATAAATTGTGAAATAACTATTTTCAGTGGAAATTTTCAAAGTTACAAAATAGGGCCTACACTTGCTAATTTAGCCGTCAAAGAAAAAGAAAAAACTACGTTTGCCAAATTTGGTCCGATGTACCTACACCATTCTCCCCTACTGATAACTTTTAATTCTTTTTAAATTTTATGTTTGCTTTCTTTTTATTTAAGGTGAATTCGGAGTCCAAATTTCGAAATAAGCGGTCACAAAAATATTTTCTAGGCTTTTTTTTACACATTTTTTATTTTGCTTTTTAAACACTTCCAAAAAATTTAAGGTGTGAACTATTTTCTTTCTAATTGTTTTTAAATCAATCAATAAATAAATGTTTTGCTTCTATAGCATTGGAGGTGGAAGTTGTGGGGACAACATTTTGTTCATGATTTTTAATGTTTCTTTTTTCGAAAATTGGTCAAAAGAGAAGTTTTTAAAAAAACAATTTTTAATAAAGAGGTTTAAGAACCTCTTATGGTATCGTCCGGTTGGACGATATATATATTATCCGGTTGGACGATATATATATTATCCATCCGTCCGTCAAAAGCCCGTTGGAAGTTCGTAGGACGAAAAAAGAAAAAAATTGGCGTGTTCAAAAACTGCGGAAAATGAACGAGAACGTATGCTAAGATAATAATTTTTTATTCATATATAATAATGCTTTCATTACAGTTTGAGATCAAAGTGAAAAGAGTTGACACATTTTTTGGTTTTTATTTTGAAATGTTTTGTAGACAAATACGAAACTTTGGTTACGTAAGCGTTTTTACAGGAAAATTTAGAAATATTAAAATTTCTTTGAGAAACAAAGAGTTGAGAAATCGAATTTTTAAGGCAGTTTTCGAACCACTTGCTCCAAAAAGTTGATATTGAGTACTCTTATACAGAAACTCAAATAAAAACCAGAGCATTTGTCATATTTTTTTGAAAGAGTTCTGGTATTGCTTTTTTATCGAATTTTCAAAAAACTGCATGAAAAAATGTGTGTCAAGCTCCTTTATCTCTGGCTTTGGACAAAACACATGAAAAAAAATTACACGTGTCAGACACAATACAAACATTTTAAGGAAATCCAAAACCAATTTTGAAGTTTTAAAAACTTTTAGACTTTTACTTAAAAAGCATTAAGCCATCATAAAGGAAACTGTTATGTTATTCAATTTTGGTACATGAAAAAAACTTTCAGAAAGAAAGCTAGCTATGTACGTTAAAAAAAAATTCAAACTGCTGTTTTTAACCTAAGTTTTTCTAAACAATAAAAATAAAAACGAACTAAAAAAAAATAACAACTACTTTTACTGTTTTCTCAAAAATCGGTGCCCACCGAATTTAAGAAAAACACCAAAATAGCGCAGGTAGGTTAAAAATTGGAAAAAAAAACAAAATAGCTCGTGGACTTCAAATCTAAAAAATGCTTAAATATGACAAAAGAAGGTTACCTCCCTCTCACTAACTCCCAAACGGTATTATGAATGGTTTTGAAATAAATAACGGGCAGAGTCAATCTTAAGAAATTTTATAGAAAACTTTTATAAAGTTTTAAAGACAATAAAAAGAAACAAAGTAAAAAAAAATTAATTTTCTATTTTTTATGAGTTCTTGGCGTCAACTTTAAAAAAATTATTCTTGTGGAATACTTAAAAGTGCGTTTCGTCACCGAGTGCGCCATGACTACACAAATGCTAATATCTACAGCTTTAGTCATATAATTTTAAGTCAAATTTCATACATATTTTTTGAAAAACAGTCATTTGGGCGTGTTCAATGTAAAGGCAAAACTTTTTCTACTACTTCAAAAACAATTACAAGGCAATGTTAAATACCAAAAATTAGTGCGCTGCACCATTTTAAAATAGCTTAGATTTGAAAATAGTATTTATAAAAATTAGAGATTGTCGCACTTACGGGGTTCTAGTTCTAGTGGGCGTGTCTGTGAGCTGATTCTGTGGGAAACTCACAAACTTTCAGTTCTCTGGCTTAAAATTTAAGGCCTTAAGGTTGTTTACTGACGGGCGGACATGGCTTAATCGATTCTCCTGTCTATCCCATTCATATCTCTAAATGGTCTTAGGGAACTACGGAGATTATTTCACTGCGTAACAAACTACACAACAAACTTAAGATATGAGTAGGGTATAAATAGACTAGAGCCTTTTTAATTGTTCAAGAAGAGAGAAGAAGGTAGAGAATATCCAGGACAATGACATTCTTTGTACAGGTTGGTAAAGGGTAAGGTATAGGGTATATCACCATTAGTCAAAAACGAATTGCTAAATTTTCCTTATGTTTTTTATTACATTTGTCTGTAAAATGTGTTAAATACTAAAAATCGTAGACTTTAAAATAAGTACTCGTTGACGTCGCCGCGTTGGTGCAAAAACCTTGAGTGTGCAAAAACACACCATACTAAGTCTTTTATCTTTCGGAAGTCTTTTCTAAAAAACTCAGTCACCATCTTTGGATTACTTTTATTTATGCAAACTGCGAAAAATTTTATGGCCCTATAAAAACCCACTTACCTAACACCATATCAGTTAATCTATCTCAGAGTCAGCGTGAACAAGAACCTCAGCAGGTTGATTTTTATTTGTGATGTCCCTCAGGAAAGTACGTAAAACTAATTTCCTTGCTTAAAATCTTCGCAAGAAGTGCAAGAAACTACCCTGACAATAATAAAAAAAACTATCACCTAATTTTGCTCGATAGGTAATACTTGCTTGCATTATTTTGGGATTACTGATAGCTGCAAGGAAGTCTCACGGCGCTTGTGGCCAATGTTCCAGAACAAGTTATGGTTTGTGTTTAAATGACACTGCTTTTCAACTTTGCTTTGATGGTAAATGGCGCTGAAAAACGACGTCGCAAACATTTTTCTTGACTGATGTGCTTGTTTTGAACTAGGAACGACTGCATCGGACATAACAGGCGTATGTCCTGAGGGTGAGGTTTGTACCAATGATGTAGGAATCTGCAAGCCAGCAGCGTTAGCAACACCCGAATGTAGTGTGTGCAACTCTTGTTCTAGTTCTAATTCTTTCACTTGCATAAGCAAGACACAGTTTGAACTTTGCAAAGGTGGCAGCGGAACTGGAAACATTGGAAAATGTCCTCCCGGTCACTATTGCAGTATCTTAAATTTGATCTTGAATCGTAATATCTGCTTAAAGTCATGTAATGTAAGCGTCATTTTTCGAAACTCTTCACCATTCTGCAGTCATAAAACAGAAAGCTTCTTTATAGGGCCAGCCAACATGCTATAAAGAAGAGAACTTACCCATTGATTATACTGCAAGTTGCTACGGAATGGATGATCCTGGATATTATGAGAATGTCAGCGATTTGACATGTCAGACGTAAGAGAAATGGTGGAAGTTTATTTTTTTTTCTGTCTTAAAATAAAAAACTTTTAGGTACGTTTATTGCGAGAAGTTGAAGGGCGTCATGAACTCAATTTTGTACAACTGTGCAAGCGGGTACTTTAACCCAACCCAAAGAAAGTGTATTGCAACTAAGCCGATCAATTGTTTGTAAGAAGGGTGGAAAAGGGGCATTCAAGGTACAAAAAAGTGTTCTTTTATAAATAAAAAAACAATATTAAGAAAATAAAAAAACAAGTTACTCAAAAAAGTCGGCGTAGTGAAATTTGTCATTTTTACATAAGTTTGAGATTAATTATGGTGGATAAAGCAGCGGAGCGATGTTGCGATGGCTTTGATCCGTGTAGCTAAATGTTCAGTAGCTTGTCCGCTTGAAATGTTCAGTACAGGCCTCATGGAAGAGCTTTAACCTGAGTTACCCTGACAACGACAATGCTTACAAATGCATGTTTTTTGTCTTGATTTTGTAAGGGATTTTTGTCGGAGCTTTTGCAACTTCTAAATAATGCAGCACGGAATCAATTGACATTTATTTCTTTTGCAGTTATAAGAGTGATATGCAAACACCTTATCTGCCATGTAATGCACACTTCAAAAGAGCAAAGTATATACGTCAAAGTCATCTCTCAATGCTGATACCCTTTTAAACGCAAATAAAAATAATGATGTTCGGACTACCTACCTACAACTATTTAAGGCAACTGATTAACAAAGCCTGAAAACAGGGAAAGCGTATTCCGACGACAATATCACCACGCTATATGCGGAGAGGCCACGATGAGGAAAGCAAAATAAATCTTAGCATGAATTTTGAACCCCGGTTCGAGCTCGTTAGCTCGCTGGGTAGATCCCTAAAAGGAGGGTTTAGCTTAGAGCCAAAAACCCGAACTTTACAGACGCAGACGTTTACTTCTCAGCCGACCAGCAGTGTTGCATATGTCCTCACGGTAGTCTTTCATTATGATCAAATATATCTACTCAAATATTGCGGTCTCCTGGCTTCAAAAATCGGGAGTGGAGTAGATATTGATTGCAACCTTTCGTACAAATATAGAGCTGTTGATAAGTCCATAGACTCCGATATTAAACATATTTTGTTGGTCTTAAATAATAATACTACTTGCTTAATTGGCTGCGTTTATAATCTACATAGCCATTTTCTCACGGGCGCATTTTTCCATTCTCTTAGAAATTACAGTCCAACTTATAAGCATGTGACAGTTTGCGGCGATTTAAACACAAGCCTAATAGTAAGCCAGGAACTTATGGCAACAGTGTGTTCGCAGAAGTTACATTCCGTAAAACGGACCGTTGAATACTTCATCCTGTCCCACATTGTAAAATGCTAATGTTATTGTTATCTTTTTTACCCCTAAAAGGGGGCGTGGCTAAAAGCTTTGTACCAGCGAAATCTTGAATGAAGTCTCGTTTGCTTTCTCTGCTAATGTTTTTATTTAATTCTTTGCTAAATCAGGCTCAAGGCTAGTCGAAATTATGCTTTTCTTTAAAATTTTAGGTTTTTCTTCAATGTAGAGCCCTCTAAATGTAGGCGTGGTCCAAAGTCTTGTATGAAAAAATAAATAACTGTTTCAGTTTTTCTACTAAAAATAATAAGATTTATTTTTTTAATTTGGAGCAAAAATATTGAATAAAATGCATTTGAAAATTGACCCTTAAAATAGATGCCACACCCACCGGAGGAGGCTTACCAATTAAATTTTTGTTTTTTGTATCTTATAATCATTCGGAGATGCTAAATGTCAAATTTCAGCCTTTTGAGACTTCTTAAAGTTTTGAAAGCTCTGGAGGTAGTTGCACATTTAGACCGATTGGGGGCGTGTCTGCCGGAGGATATCAAACATTTTTACACTTG
Source organism: Neoascia interrupta (assembly GCA_947623515.1). Classification (NCBI taxonomy): domain Eukaryota; kingdom Metazoa; phylum Arthropoda; class Insecta; order Diptera; family Syrphidae; genus Neoascia; species Neoascia interrupta. Next base: position 214,428,776 of record OX392463.1, on the reverse strand, counting down.
TACTGCTTCACATGAAATGGACCTTACTCACGGAAATGTCAGCTCAAAATTTAAGGCCTAAAAATATGTGACATACAGACGGACGGACATGGCTTATTCGATTCAGAATTCGGTCTATCTATCATATGCCCTTAAGTACTTGAGGTCTACCATTATTATTTCATCGTGTTACAAACTTTCAAAAGGGTTTCATTTTCAACTCTTCATTTCTCAAAAACTCATAATTTTGAAGGCAGAAAAAGAAATTTTGAAGAAACCTTCAACCCACAGTCAATCAAAGGTTTTAAGAATAAGAACTAACACTCCAGTTCAGGTAAATAATTTTAAAATTTATTTTATATTTTAGCATAATTTATGCATATTTAATAATGTTGTGTTTATATTTCAGCAAAACATAACCTTCATCCTTAGCTATCCTTGCAACCAGTGGGCTTCGTTTGGACACACTTCTTAGTTATCTTATCAAAATATCCGGTCGAGCATTTATACAAAATAGATTGCCAAGTAGTAGTGTCCACTTTTTCGCAGTACACATAGCTGAAAAGAGAAATAATTCATATTTTTTAATTGAACCACAATATCTTTTCTTTTCGTATTACGTCTTGCAAGTTGCATCGGCCACGTTAAGGTAAAGTCCATCAGCTGAAACGGTGTCGCAAGATTTTCCAAAATTGATTGGGTCCGTTGGATCGGCCTTTACCGGGGCGTCGTTTGAGCATGTTGGCTCGTTCTGTATGAAAGTATAGTGAGGCCTTAGACGGGACTTGTGTTGAAATTAAATTAAGGCTCAACTTACGTCGCATGTGCTAACACAAAGAGTTTTTTCTGTCGATGCTAATTTAGCTATGTTGCAAACTTTTTTCTCAGTGCAAGATATTGGATCCGTTGTAACTATGCCATTTTTACAAGCGACGAATTGATTCTTACTGACACAGGCAAATGATGCGGTGGCATCAGAACACCCTGAACAGGATCCGCCATTAGGACAACTAAGTTCAATTGTGTCTGTTTTAGGCTCACATAGAGTCGCACCATTAGTACACACTTCACCATCGGCACAGAATCCAATTAGACCAGTTTTAGTAATTCCTTAAATTTTGGTAATAATAATTCCTTAGGATGTTTATTAAATCAAGTATTTGCTGATTAAAACTTACCATCAAAACAGAAGTCAAAAGCCGTATCGTTGATACACGCAGCAAGGTTAGTAGTCGAACACTTCTCACATTCAAAAGCTACTGCCTCAGCTGAGGTACCCATTAGAGCAACAAGCCCGAGAGATAGTAAAAACGTAAACTTCAGGAAGAAAATTTTTAAATCAAGTAAGTTAGATTTTTGTCAGTCCGTTCTAAAATAAAAATTAAACTTGGCACCTGATTCATTTTCGCCTTCAATTCCTTATTCTGCTTTGAGATGGTCTTTGAATGGGTTTGAGAAAAAAAGCGTTGAATGAAGCCTTTTATGGGAAAGAAAATACAAGAAGCATTTTTTTTATCAAATTGTTAAACAAACTTTAAGATTTATTTGATTTTGGTATCATAAACCGTTAAGCTACTGTTATTCACGGGAGTGTTTGACTGATGCTATATTATCAAAACAAGAACACCGAATTACACACGCAGGCCACATGAAACTAGTGGGAAAGTGCTTCAATTTGTCAAGAGTATACTGTGTGATACCCTATGCTTAGCTAATTACCAATATGATTTGGATTATGGCCGAAGAAGCCAGAGAGGAATCATCCTCAGAGCACACCAAAATATTATTTTTAGTCTGAAACTGTTGGGGATATGCCATCAATTGTATCGGGTTATCTGATAGGAGGGGTTATCGGGTTTCCGGGTCCATAATTAGAGTGCCGGAGCATTGCAACCACCCCTTCTAGATGACCTAGCCACCGTAGGCACAGAATTTTAACTCTGTTGTTAAGGCCGGCATCTTTGTCAGAGTCTATATTTCGGTATATATATGGTCTGGTCGTTCAGGTTGGGGGTCGTGCGGTCAGGGTTACCTCCCGGCCACATAAAGAAATATGAGTTACGAATGATCACCCCTGGTTTGATAAGAAATTCCCGGGAAACACATGCAATTAAAAGGGAGCCACACAAACCGGCTCTGCACAGAAGGACTAAAGCTTCTCGCGAGGAGGATATAGATATAGAGATGTTGCAACAGGATTGAGGTTCGAAAGTCTTACCAGAGGATCAAAAGGTCCTGCCAGTGGCATAAAGTTCGAACTGTAGCCATGTTAGGATCATCATGGGAACATCGTAGTGGAATCGCAGTCTGTGCTGAGAATTTGGAAAAACCTTTTCTGAACACTGTATAACGGTGAGGACTAACCAAATACTGCTGTCACACAGAACGCGCCATTCTCCCCGGCCGAAAACGTTACAAATGAACAATACGAACGATACCGCTCCCCGAACTGTTGGAAGTGAGAGCAGCTGTGTCTATAAGCTTCATTGCAACAAGATAGCCGGAGCAGACGGCCTCGTTGCCGAACTTGTTAAATCCGCTTGCAATGAGCTGCTTAGGACCATGCACCAGTTCATCTGCAAGATATGGTCGAAGGAAAGCATACCCAACGAATGGAACCTCAGCATTGTTTGCCCGATCCTCAATAAGGGAGTTCCTCTGAACTGTGAAAAGTAGAGAGGCATAAGTCTTAACATCGCATACAACATTTTCTCTGCAGTATACTATGTGAATGCCTGAAGCCGTTTGACAACAATCTAATAGGCACATATTAGTGTGGCTTTAGGCCAAGAAAATCCACCATCGATCAAATATTCACCCTGCAGAAGATCTTAGAGAAAACCCAGGAAATTAAAATCGATACCCACCACCTTTTCATCGATTTCAAGGCCGCTTATGGCAGCATCCACAGAGACCATCTATCGCGATGTGCTGTTTTGGCATCCCTACCAAACTCGTCAGTCTGTGCATGATTCACGATGTTCCGCCAAAGTCGGTAGAGACCTCACCGACTCCTTTAAGGTCAAAAAAGGATTTAGACAAGGCGACGCACTGCCATGAGACATCTTTAACATCATGCTTGAGAGAATTGTGCAGAAGTCCTGCGCCAATACCGAGGCAAAATCTTTCCAATTCGGTTCAACTACTCGCATACGCAGACGACATTGACATCATTGTAAGAATAAAGCCTTGTCAGTGAAGCCTTCGTGATAATTGGGACGGAAGCGCGAATATGGGTTAAGCAGTCAACGAAGTTGAAACCAATCTATGCTGTCATCAAGAAAAGACACCCAACACCGACGTCTTGGACAAAACATCATCATTGACAGCTATAACTTTGAGGTAGTTAGGCACTTGGTCCACCTGGGTTCCACTATAAATATAGACAATGAAACCAGCGCAAGAATCAAACGAAGGATAACTTTTGCCAATCGCTGTTTTTTTGGGCTAAGAAAGCAATTGAGTAGCAAAGCCCTCTCTCGAGCAGCTAAGTGTTCATTTAAAAGACCCTCTTCATCCCAGTCCTGCTTTACGGTGCAGAAGCATGGATCCCGTCAAATGCAAATGAAAACTTCTTAAGCTGCTTCGAGAGGAAAATTCTTCGGGCGATTCATGGACCAGTCTGCATAGACAGAGAGTGGAGAAGTAGATATAACATCGAACTGTACGAGCTGTACAGCGAAACCGACCTAGCCAGAAGATTCAAAATACAAAGGCTACGATGGCTGGGTCAACTGCAGCGGATGGATACCAACGCCCCAGCCCGGAAAATCTTCGAATCCACCCCGAAAGGACGACGCAGCACAAGAGCACTAGACTCAGGGTGCGCACGAAAGTGCAAGGGGACCCAGCTTACTTCGCGTGCGAAACGGCTCACAGCTGGGTGACGAAGCTTGTTGGTTGATGCCCAGGTCCACCCCGGACCGCCACCTTAAGCAAGTTAGAATAAGGCTCCGGGATAATGATAGTCCTGCAAAAGGACAATGGTGGTTGTAAAAGTTTGAAAGGAAAACGAAAAACAGATCAACTTACTGAAGGAACATGTTTGATTTTTTCCTCCCTGACGGTTTTTTTTTGGAGTTTCAGGTAACGACCAAGTCTAAGGTGAGCAGATGGGAAATTGTGTCCGCAACTCCCGCCGCTTTAAAAGCGCCTCCAATTACTTATTTTAGATGGACAATGAGGCAAAAATCCAACTACAAAAACTTTGATTTTAGGTTGAATAATTTTTTCCAGATCAGATATAACGGGTGATTTTTTAAGAGGTTGAGAACTTTTTTAAAAAAAAAAACACAAAAAATTCGAAAAAATTAATAAAATATTTATTTGAATCGATAGTTTGAACCTTGCAATGTAATGTTTAAAGATAATTTCATGCAAATGTTGACCGCGGCTGCGTCTCAGGTAGCCCCTCCGCTGAGTCCAATTTTGGCATACTCTTTCACACATATCGGCCGGTATCTCACGAATGAATGCATGGATGTTGGCTTCCAGTGCGTCAATCGAAGCGGGCTTGTCCCTATAGACATTAACCTTGACATACCCCCACAAAAAATAATCTAATGGTGTCAAATCGCACTATCTAGGCGGCCAATTGACCGGCCCGAAACGTGAAATTAACTGTTCACCAAACTCGCCTCGCAATTGCGCCATTGTTTCGCGTGCTGTGAGGCGAACCGAGCACGAATTTTGATAGTAAAATTGAATAATGTGCAAGCGTTGTTCATTTGTAAGACGATCTATGGTTAAATTGCAAACCAAACTGAAGCTGTTTGACAGTGACACAAGGTACTAAACACACGTCAGCTGTCAAAACCAGTGTTGCCAAAACCAAACCAGCTAAAAAATCACCCTTCATATTAATTTTAAAGGAGGATTTCTAAGCGACCCAATAGCGCACCTTTTCTTGAACATGGTCAAGCCTCAAGTTGCACATCGACTATATTGCAAGAGCCATGTCAGTGCGAAACGAACGGCTACCGAAGGTCATTCTTTTGTACATGCTTATGAATCGAGTGGATGAGGTTTTTGTCACTTTATTACCTTAACCACTTCGCCCTGACCTTCCTATCCTGTGCAGTCTATGCAACCGATATATATGCAAACAAAATATTATTGAAGATTACCCATACATTGAACCTTGTCCAGTAAAGTTATTCTTTTAAAAAAGTGTCTTGAAATGAACCTTAGAAAGGGGTTACCGGAAATATTGTATAGAAAAGAAAGACAAATATAGGAAACATTTTCTTATCATTTCCTTGAATGGAGCAAATTTTCAAATATGTACGTTAAAATTGGTATCATAATCCCTTAAGCTACTGTACACAACAAATAGTTTTTGGTGACACTGATATCGGTAATCTTAACATTCGTGTGCTAAAAAAAACAGGAGCAATATATAGAAGCTATTCCTTTTCATCTTAAACCAGTTCAAGGCTTTTTAAATAATTTTTTCGCAGATTTTATTATCAGCGATGAGATTAAGATGATTATGCTTATTTTGGTTTCCAGGTTAGTTTCCTGGTAAAGTTTGTTTTCGAAACACTGTCACGTTTAAATTGCAGACGGTGCTTAAGGTAAGCTCTTTAAACGAGAAAACATAAAATAGACCTATTTCCTGCACAGAATAATTGTTCCGAAACTTTTGATTCATAGCGTAATAGCCACTTCTAATGCCTTATGGAGAAATGATCATGTAGTGATTGTAGGTACATACATTATTTAAAGACAATAAATTATGACAATTTTAAAAGCAAAAACACATTGTCTTTAATTTTGTGTCTAACCTAAGGACAATGTAAGCATTTAAGCTGTGAGTTGCTATAGACTTTTGCAGTTCGCATGAAACCATGATGAAGCCTGTAAAACGATATTTAAAATTTTATAAACCTAAGGAGTGATTTTTTACGCTCTAATTTTTTCTACTTTTTTCAGTAGAGATTTTAACTTACAACGAATTGTTGCCCGACAATTCGTTTTTTATTTAGAAAATTTTGGACCAATTTCAGCTTTTTGGCCATACAACACTCAACACGCTTGCGTAAAGGGCATACTGAATAGAATATTGCGGCCTTAAGGCTTTGGCCTTGGCTTTTTTAACTACATGTAAATTGTAACATGTACAGGTACATGTGCTTGTGATGTCTGCGGCACAAGGTTAAATGCGGCATCGAGGTTAAATGTTTGTTGCAAGGAACTTGTTCCTAGGTCTTGTAGCATACAAAAAAGATGGTAGCACGCAACATGTAATTCTGTCCCAAAATGCACATGCTTCCTTGCGAACGTGAGACGCACATGCAAACTTGTTGCGCACATGCTGTGCTAGTGCTCCGACGCTCGAGAAAGAATAAATATGTATGTACTGCAATATAATTGTGTTGCAACGTTCAACAGTTCAACCCGTGACCACGTTCGTTGCAACACGATTGAAACGTCGGGAAATAAATAAATAAAAAGTGACGCGGTAAGTCCGAATTTAATAGTTTAAATAAACTACCTTTACATAGAAAACGAACGAAAATTACACATAAACGTAAATAACTAATTAAAAAAATGCAACTATGTGTTTCGATGAACGGGAAAGTTGTAGACTTGATCAGCCTTCCTAGGTAATGCTTAAAACATTTTCATTATAAAACATGGAAAGGATTAGAAAAGTGTTGTTTGTGTTGTGGAAACAGTGTATACGATCACAAAAGGGTAAACGGATTCAAGGAGATCACATCTTCGGAATACTTTTTTGATACTTTCCACTAATTTTTTTAAAATAGTTTTTGGGTCAATTTAAACAACCGAATAAAGACAATAACTTCTTTCCTCATCGGCACACTCTAGGCTGAGTAGTTTATTAAAATTCGCATAAGACCGCGATTTGCTTGGCATCCGGCGGTCGAAAAATGTAAAAGACGTCAGATTTTAAAAGGTTTATTTCTTTCCAACAACATTTCAACTCAACCACGCAGAGCGAGTCAACTCGACTCGAGTCAACTCAATAGTCCAGGCATATATGAGGGTGAAAGTCGATTCAACTCTGTATAATAAACTTTGAACTTTGTGAACTGAAGTCCCATCAATTGACACTTTATTTTTCTGTTGTTGTTTGCGTTATTTTGTTTCGTAGAATCAAAAATTCAACGAACAATTAAAATTTCTTCGCCTTAATAACACGCAACTGAAAAAAGGTTTTTGGAAAATAATTTCTATGGGTGGTAGCAAATTAAAACTCGAATCATGCGGTTAGATTCTATTGTTGTTATTGCTGTATTGTAAAGTGTTCGAATTGAGCTCTTGCGTAATCATCATCATTTTCGGATGTCGCTTATCCTTTAGCGGAGCGAGGGTCCTTAAATGGTCCTTCCATCTTTCTCGATCCTCCGCCACCAGCTCAAGAGACTCCGGCGCAATCCCCAGGCGGGACTCAGAGAGGTTCTTTACCTGATCCCACCACCTGTTTCTTGGCCTACCAGGGGGGCGACGCGCTCGCATCTCGGCTAGCATGACCTGTCTAGGAAGTCTGTCAGGGGACATGCGAACAACGTGTCTAAACCATCGAAGAATCGATCGCTCCACTCGGAGAGGAAGCTGCTCAACATTAAGATTCCCACGAATACTGACGTTTCTCACTCTATCCCTTAGAGTAACACCAGCAACGCACCTCAGGAATCTCATTTCGGCAGCTTGTACCCGCGATCTAGTTCTTTCGGTCATTACCAAAATTTCATGACCATAGATGAGGGTCGGAACGAACACTGAATTAAAAACTGAGATCTTTGCTTTCACTCCAAGCTCAGCTTTCCTGATGACCGGCCGGCGCAGTTCCTTTACTATTGCTCCAGCTTGGCCAATTCCACAGGACAACTCAGTATCACTCCTTCCATCTTTTGTGAAAAAGACCCCGAGATACTTAAACTTCTCCACCGGTTTTAATGGAACTCCATTCATGTGCAGGTTACACTGCACAGGAGCTCTTGCGTTGGGCTTATAATTTCCACTGCATAGTTGCAGTATAAGTTTTGATTTTTATTCGCCTTCAGCCGGAAATCGTATGCATGGGTAAAGAATCTTAGTGTTACCCACTTATGCGCATCAACCAAGATTGAAAGCGAAACAGACGTGGTTTCACAACTAGGGTCAATACCAAATTTGACCTTTTTCATTTTATTTTAATAAACTCTTAAAACCACACATGCACATTAACTATCAATAGTTACTGCTGACACTGCATGTGACAGTTCCAAATCCACCCATGGCTAGTACAATACATGGCTAGTACAACCTTTTCGGTTGGTCGTCCGGGAACGTCCGGGAGACTTCTGGACTCTCCTGAAACTGTTGTCTTGGACTCGTTTGACAGTTTCTCTTCTGGATAGAAGAGAAATTTGCTTCTAGTCTTGAATCCAGAATCAAAACCAGAAGCACGCACACAATCATACATGTGTCAATGTCAAGTTGGATAAATGTCATTTGCCCCCTGTAGAATAGCTTTTGTTTTACAAATACAACGCTAGACAAACTTCAAAATCAAGAAAAACGTGTTTGGCTGTTCGGAGAGAAGCCCCAATCCGAGAGAAGAACGCGCTGATGCGGGATCGCCAACCGAAAAGGCCATATGTAAAGTAACATGTGGTTCTTGTGACAGATTTTGAAGCCAGAATGACGCAGAAGTGTAAAACGGCCTTAAGCCATCAAAAACGAAGTTCGTTTATAGTCAAATCATTTAAAATTCGTGAAAATGGGCTGGGACCCTGGGGGACATGTGGCTCCAAAAAGACTGTGCTAGACGACATACAATTACGGACTAAATTTTGTGAACACAATAAATGTTGAATACGTAGTATACAGTAAGGCAAAACCTAGTGAGGTGTCCGAATATGGACAGAGAGTCAATCGTGTTCACCGTAGCTCAACTGGTACAGAATTACCCGCGACAGGTAAAGGTTGAAGTAATTACTCTGTCGGTGAACCACAACTATTTTTGCTTGCTACATTTTGCCCACTCGTGGTTCAATTCCACTAACATGTTTGGAAATGTTTTACTTTTACAAAGGGTCCAAAAAATTTGTATTAGCTTTTATTTTCTAGATAGCCAACGTTCCGAACAGAAGTATGTCAAATCCTTTGTCTAATGGCATGTTTACGTAGACAGGAGTTAGGCATCATTTGTAACTTGTTACCATTTATCAGTTTGTAAGTTAAGACAGCGCCAGCCTTTGCACCAATTCGGTGGAGTTAGAGTCGGTTTGTCTTGATAAAAATAGCAAGCATAGAAAATGAAATGCTTGTTGAAAATGATGAGCGAATTATAGATATATCTGGGTGCAGACATCACGACACTTGTGACAGTGATTAAGACACAGGTCTATTTGGATTAGAACAGGAATGGAAAGAAGCTTTTCGACTTGCGGTCACCATATGGCGTGTTAACTTGAAAAACCATTCTTACCATATGTAAAAACCTCTAACAGATAAAGGTACACTTCGTACCAAAAAGAAATTAAAGATATCGTACATATAGATTCCTTCGTGATCCTCTGTTTTTGATAAAAGCGAAGCTGACTACTGATCAGACCTAAGTGCGGTGCAAATTGCGCTTTAGTGGTGGTTTTATTATTTCACCAAGGATCGCAGATATCACGCAATTACATCACGTACTATGGTGGAAAATGTAACGGGTTAAATGGGTCAATTTTTCGCACAATTTACAAGTGTGAACCTTGGGAAATAAGGTTATGAAAAAGGGTAAGCTTTATCAGTAACCCCCTTCTTATCAACTTGCAATGAAGGTCAATTTAAATAAGAGCCATGAGTTTATGGGTACCTAACCTACCATCAAATTGCTGCAAAAAATATTCCTGTTTGAAAAGGCCGTTACACATAAGAATCAGTTCAAGGTTAATGTATCATTTGGAAGTTTCTTTTTTTATTTTATATTGTTTTTATAACGTGTCTGTTATCTTTTGGAACAATACGCCCATAAAGATAATAATCATTTTCTCGTTAAAACATGGTTTAAATAAACAAAAAAAAAGTTTATCACCGGCTAATTTGAAGGAGTGTTCAAAAAATGTCATATGCCTCAGCTGTGATTGCTAGAATTCAGATTACTTTTTTTATTGGTTTGACAAGACAAGTATTAATTTAGAAAGCTTCAGTGTACCCATAAGATTTTTTAGCGCCATTATTGCATATCATAAGAAATCAGATATGTGCTTCGTGAGGGTGCGACAAACCACCTAAAACAGTGTTCATATTTGGCAAAAAGTTTTCAGGATGTTGGGCCTTTTTTTGTAGTTATGAAATTCTTCATTTCACTTACTGAATCATGTCTAATTAGCTCGTGAAGATAATTTTAACAGTTCATGCGAAGTCCCTATCAGTTTAAAATGGAGGCCGCTTGAAATAGAAATAATGGGTGAAAACACCCCTGTTAAGCGCAAAAAAATTAAGAAAAATGCTTAGCCTTTCTCGCATGTGAAATAGCCGCTTTATACAACAAAATAGAAGTGGTTCAAGGTTAGCTATCATAGCAACACGTGAAAGTATTTTTCGTCAAATTACGCTACACATTTTATTTGCGAAGGTATTTATCTACTTTTTTTTTGGAAAATAAACCCATAAACTAAAATAGAAAAACAAATAGGTAATACTTAAAATGCGGAACTAGTAAATGCTTTTACAATGATCCCATCCGTCGGCATTGTTTATGATCTTAATTTTTTAATTTTAAGAATTTAGTAAGAACGTATCACTGCCTTTATTGGTAGCTGTAAAAGAGTTAAACGAATTTCGTGTGTCTTTGTTGTGATTGCCAGAATTGAACCTGACAAAACGATGACAAGGGAGTTTTGCTGACAAAGAATCAAGTATGAGGGTCCTCTGGCTTGCTGAGGGCTTAATTTAATTAAATTGCTTTTTTATGGTGGTGAGAAAAGAACTGCTTGGTTTTAAATGCCTGGAGCTCAAGAAGCCATCAGAGAGAAGAAGAGAGCCTACATAGCGTGGATTCAATGTAGAAACTCAACTTCTCGAGCCCGGTACAATGAGGCGCGAAGGACTTCCAATATGGCATTCAGAACAGCCAAGGAACAGCCATGGAAAAAGTTCGGCGAGAAGTTGGAGCACGATTACAGATCTGCAAACAACATATTTTGGCAGACCATTCGCCGGCTCAGAGGAAGGAAGTTAAATATTATTCAAGGGGTTAAATCCAAGGACGATACACTTCTTTCAAATGAGAGCGATGTCTTGCGCAGATGGAGAGAGCACTTTTCGGAGTTGCTCAATCCCGAACAGGGCACTGAAGATGGCATTCCCACTGCTGACGAGATAAGGGCGGAGAATAGTCCCACAGTCGACAAAGTCACTGAAGCGATTAAATCGCTAAAAGTTGGCAAGTCTGCTGGAGTTGATGAAATCCGGTCAGAAATGCTCAAGGCAATGGGTGAAGAGGGTGTTAAATGGCTAACACATGTCATTAAGGTGGCCTGGGATAGCGGGGAGGCACCTAGCGATTGGCAAACGGGAGTTATAGTGCCCATTTTCAAAAAATGGCACAGGAGAGATTGCGCCAACTATAGGGGCATATCTCTCTTGAGTCTTCCGGGGAAAGTATTCGCGAAGGTGTTGGAAACGCGTTCCAGAGCTGTAATCGAGCCTTTGTTACGGGAAAAATAGTGCGGCTTTCGGCCTGGCAGAGGCACAACCGACCAGCTTTTTACTCTGAAGATTATTCTAGAGAAGGCCTGGGAATATGCCAAACCGGTCTATGCGTGTTTTGTAAATCTGGAAAAGGCGTATGACCGAGTCCCTCGGGATACACTGTGGAGAGTTTTGCAGGACTATGCGCTGAGTGGGCCTCTTCTGAGAGGCATCCAGTCTTTGTATGGAAACTGCAGAAGCTGTGTACGGATAAATGGCGTGAAATCCCGTACTTTTGATGTTTGCGTTGGACTTCGCCAAGGCTGTGTTCTGTCACCACTTCTTTTCATAGCATGTATGGACTGGATGGTGAAGCGCAGTCTTGGCGAGCAATGTTTCGAATTGGCTGGCATCAGGATGAGCCATCTGCTTTTCGCAGATGATTTGGCCATCCTTGCATCATCCAAAGAGGAACTTCAACGAGCACTGGATAGGTTTGCAGCCGTCTGTGGTGATGCTGGGATGAAAGTAAACGTGAACAAATCGGAAGTGATGGTTGTTTCCCGAACTCCTGTGCAATGTACCCTGCACATAAATGGAGTTCCATTAAAACAGGTGGAGAAGTTTAAGTATCTCGGGGTCTTTTTCACGAAAGATGGGAGGAGTGATACTGAGTTGTCCTGTAGAATTGGCCAAGTAAAGGAACTGCGCCGGCCGGTCATCAGGAAAGCTGAGCTTGGAGTGAAAGCAAAGATCTCAGTTTTTAATTCAGTGTTCGTTCCGACCCTCATCTATGGTCATGAAATTTGGGTAATGACCGAAAGAATTAGATCGCGGGTACAAGCTGCCGAAATGAGATTCCTGAGGTGCGTTGCTGGTGTTACTCTAAGGAACAGAGTGAGAAACGTCAGTATTCGTAGGAATCTAAATGTTGAGCAGCTACTTCTCCAAGTGGAGCGATCGATTCTTTGATGGTTTGGACACGTTGTTCGCATGTCCCCTGACAGACTTCCTAAACAGGTCATGGTCGCGGTCGCGTCGCCCCCCTGGTAGGCCAAGAAACAGGTGGTGGGATCAGGTAAAAATCTCTCTGAGTCCCGCCTGGGGATTGCGCCGGAGTCTCTTGAGTTTTTGGCGGAGGATCGAGAAAGATGGAAGGACCATTTAGGGACCCTCGCTCCGCGACCCTTTTAAAGGATAAGCGGCATTCGAAAATGATGATGAGGATGATGCTTTTTTATACCCGACCAAGGGTATATTAATTTTAGTGCGTAGTTTGCAACACATTGAAATAAACACCGTAGATCCTTAAGACTTTTAAGAGATATGATCGAGACCGACTGCAGGTGAATTAAATAAGCCGTGTCCGTCCGTCTGTATGCGTGAAGGTTTAAGGTTTTCAGAATCTAGCTAGAGAGCTGAAACTTGGTGCACGGCTTGGCTCTTCTATTGCACAGACAAAGTGTGAAATTTTGTTAAATCCGCCAAGGTACACGCACACTACTGGCTTCAGTGTGAGACTACCTCTATTTCACATTTGCTTTTAAAACGCCTTTTGGTCAAGAAAGACAAAGCGTAGGAACTTGAATGGAGCGCCCACACCATTGACCATCCCCACACAAACATTTTTGAGCTCCACCCACATTTAGGGGGTGTTTTAAGGAAAAAAAAAATTTTTTTCTGTAAAAAAGTTCGTTACAGACAAGTCGTGCACTTACTCACTTGGTTTTTGCTTTTGAGTACCTTTTTCCATTTTTCTTTTCTTCCTTTTTTTGCGTTTCCTTTTGTAGTTTATGCCAATGTCAGCTACCATATTGACACAAAGAAATACAAATGCCCTATTTTTGATATTTTTTATATTTTTCTTATAATACACTCGCGAACAAGGGATTAGGCTACCCTTTAACGGAAACTTACACTTTTAGCGGGAAGGATTAGAAATAAAGGAAAAAGGTAAGAGGTAGTGGTGCACTCTTGTTTTGATCTGCTGCATGTTGTAATGGGTAGAAAAGACTGATTGTGATAGGACATACCACATTCGCGTTGTACATACCACATTCGCGTTGTTGAGGGGCTGAATGCAATTGGCTATTTCGCAGGAACAATGACAGACAAGAGACATTGCGTCGGTGTTCAATTGACTTCGCAATATTGTTGTCAGCAATTAGTTTTAATGCCTGTTTTTAAATTTTATCCAGGAGGTGTTATATTTCAGCTTAGGGCGAATGTAAGCTTGGCCTTATTTAAAAAAAACATATCAGAGGGGGTAAAATATTTCTCGCACCTTTTGATAAAACCTAGGCATTGCGCAGCGTTCTTGACAGTTTCAAATATGTGGTCATTCCTAGTTAAGTTTTTGTTGCTTTTTATTGAGTTTTTATTGATGACACATACAGAAGATGGAAAGCTTTTCGGTGTCATCGATGCAAGTGCCGTCCATGGATAACGGCTGAGTGTTACGGCTTTGCTTCAATGACAGTAGACAGCATTGAGTTTTAGAAGACCCACTCTGTTAAGAGATCCCCATATGAAACAATGCTGTTAAGATCAGAGTTTACTAAGTTTGTCATACGCTGCCGTTCAAGTTCTACACGCGAAGAGCAGGGGCGAGGAACCGAGAACGAATATAAAAAAAATTGAGGGTTCTGTCATTTTATCGTTTATAAAAACAAGGAAAAGTGTCGGAGACAAAACAGAGCCCTAAGGAACCCCAGCGTTTGTGAACTGCAGACTTGAAGTCATCCAAAACAACTTGAATTGACCGGTTCCAAAGAGATCGGTTTCCGACGAGAAAGCTTTTTGCCAAACTCTGTCAAATGCTTTTGAAATATCAAGTGCAACAATCTTGCTTACACATATGTGTCGGCTTTTATTTAACAAATCGTAAAAAAATTCAAAACCTATGATCTTATTAACTAAGCTTATTGATTAACTTGGAGAAATTGGGGAACTAACAAACTTATTAACAAATTTAGTCTTAAACACTTATCTGAGAAAAGATAATTTTCAACAACAATTTATAGTCTTAACAATTATCTGGCTTTTCGGTTTGACAAAGTCCTTTATCTGGGTTGAAGTAATGGGAACTATAGCAAGTAAAGAGGTGTCCTCTAAAGCTGTCACCACTTTTCGAACAGACATAATACCTTGATAGACAAAAGAAAAAGTTTACAACGCTTAGCTAAGGACGAAAATGTCCATAAACTCACTTTGTACAAGTTGAATCTCCTTCGGCCTTATATGTTCCAACATCTGCAATACTTATGCAAAACCTTGTCGCGTCTCGAGGCACACAAGTTGGCTCATTTTCGGTATCTTTCACACAAATCTCACGACTGTTCAAGTCACAAACGTAACCCTCTGAGCAAGTGCCAACAGATTTGTAGAACGGTTTAGTCTCGCCATAGCAAAACGCAAATTCGGTTTGACTTATGCAAGAAAACACTTTGTCATATGATCCACATGCGTCGCATCCAGTGGTAACGCAGGATGGCTGGATTGAGTCATCTTTTGGCACACAGACAGTATCTTGATCACTGCAGACATAACCCTCGGGACAATCAATTAGCGAACCTGTTGGGACTCCTTAAAAAGAAGTTGTTAACAAAAAACACGCTTGAGTATCGGCAACATTTTACCACTTGTGCATGGCGAAAACGTCGTCTCGCTTTGGCATGCTACAAAATTGGACTGGCAAACACCGCAGCTTCCGGTGGTGTAATCCACAAGGAACAATAGCACCTTATCACAAAAAGCAGATAACAAGCTGTCCTAGAACTTAAGTCCTTAACAAACTTACCAGGGGAGTAATTGTTACGAGCATTGTTTGTTAGGCAAAAGTTTAATAGTCACTAAATTAGTTACGCGAAAATTATACTCTTTTAAGACCCAAATCTAATCGGACCGTTTGGTATATTGTTCCGGTTGCAATAAAATCCCGTCTAAAGTGTGTCTCATATACCTAGTGCCCACCTTTATCTCTAACCTTGAATTTTAGAAAGGTACGCATAATTTGTTTTTAGATTTGTGACTCACGATAAGAGTTCATTTTGGTTATTTTAGTAAGAACTTTCTACTAATCTGCACCGGATATAAACTTCGAGTATCACCTTTGATGTTCAGTATAATAAGTCTGTTGTTAAATTTGATAACTCAGGAGGTCTGAGTATAACGTTGGCTTTGACTCATGTTTTCGGAAGTTTCGTTAGAAATTTTTTAGAGTTTTTGACGGCCTAACAAAGTTGGTAAGCCTTCAACAATGAAAGGCTACTACGTTGCGTTTAGTGCCATTACTACCTTTGGCTACTACTTACACATAAGATACACCGAGCGTAGCTTAATAAGAAACGAGAGACTTTCAAATGAGCCGTCGTTGCCAGATCATAGAATAACTTTATTCCATCTTGAAAACACAGGTTCGATAAGAAATCCGGTAAGAAATTCAAGGAAGCCAAATTGGGAAGCTTTCAAAGAAACCTAAAGAAACAATCTGAAGCAGAAAGATTTAACACAAGCTGCAGCCCATCGATTGGCTTAGAAACCGTAGAAGTGTGAATCACGAAAGCGATCACAAACGCATTTGAAACTAGCTGTCCCCTTACTTCGAATATGAGAGGCAAAGAAGTGCTATGGTGGAGCAAGAACCAGTCAAAACTGAGATCTGAGATGCCTAAATTGTTAAACACAGCAAAGCGAAACCCTGTGCAGCACAGCTTCTCGAAGGCTCTGGCAAAATCAGGTGGAATGCCTCCGTCTCTCAAGAAAGTGGATGGCAGCTGCAGCGAGAATGAGGAACAGAGAGCATAGCTGCTCTTTTAAACTCACTTTTCCGGTAGCCCCTGACACTAATGTCTGAAGCTGGACCAACACATCGAGACTTAGGGGATCGCGAAAGAGAGGTGCATTGGGTCAAGGAAATTTGACGCACTTTTTGGAAAACTCCCCCTTCTGGCTATCTCTAATGATAACAGTTTGAGAAAATTTAGCTTGGAAAAGAACATTCTCGTGAAGCTAAGCACTTCAAACAGCTGGAGTAATGAATTCACCACATAGACTGAGCAACAGCATCATCAAATGTCATACAGATAGGTAAAAACTGATGATGAAACTGGTACAGGAGTATTTGCGCCAAGATCCAAATACTCTGAAGCCATGGACAAGCATACCAGCACCTTCCAGGCGCAAATATACTCTATACCTATCTATAGCGTATGTGTCCAATTCAGTCTTGGCAGAAATTACCATTGAATAAAGAGACAGGGAATAGCTCTTTTTCACATATACAGTGCGTGTGAGTGGAGCATTTATTTTGACATTAGTCGCCTGATATCGGGTATCGACTTGTGAGTGAATGTATCGAATGTATCACGAATCGAGGTACAAATGTTACCTTAACTCATGAATGTTAGGCAAAAGTATGAACCTCGGACCGTCTCTCATGACATGCCTGGTTGAACACATAAGTAGTCCGCACTCACACAACTAAAACTAATCCTTCTATTTTCCCCCAAAACACCACTAGAATTGCAACATAGCAATAATGTCAGACAGACAGGCAGCTATCAAGGCGCTGAATGCCCACATAATCCAATCGAAGCTTTTATGGATTGCCTACACAATTCAATTATCTGGACAGGGTCAATAAAGTGACTCTC
Organism: Neoascia interrupta; assembly: GCA_947623515.1. NCBI lineage: Eukaryota > Metazoa > Arthropoda > Insecta > Diptera > Syrphidae > Neoascia > Neoascia interrupta. The sequence goes on along the minus strand of OX392463.1, from coordinate 214,411,506 downwards.
TATTTGGAACCTGGCCATGATGGAATAGAGGGAAACGAAGTTGCGGACTCCTTGGCTGGACAAAGTGCAGCAGAACCATCTATAGGACCTGAACCTTTATGGGATGGAGTAAAACCTTATAGGGAAGAGTTTAGGAAAACGGAGAAGGTAAACCGAGTTAAGACCTAGAAAAGCCTTGCCTGAGGCAAGTTAAGAAGCTTCAAGGAAACTACAACCAAAAGAGATTCAAGGCATGCATCGGCCTTAGTAAAAATAACTAACGTATTCTTACAGGATTTCTAACAGACAGAGAGATACTTACCTTTAACCCGCTTCTCATTCTCAGATTCCTTCGTAAAACTGGACTAGAAAAAGTGCTCTAGTGACTCCTCTGTCTCTCAGCCAATATACCTAAGAACAAGGAAAACGAAAGAAGAAAAACCTCAGCCAAAGCTTCACAATTTTAAAAGTGAAGTATCGTAACTTATAACATATAAAAAATATTTTTACTAGAGAACAATTAGTTAATTTATTCGAGATGAAGTCTAGATGTTAGCAACTAAGAGGCTTTTCAATCCCACACTTTTTTGTTTCATCACTATAAAACTCGTTAGCTGAGCAGGAATATACGGACCCTAGATACTGATCAGACAAAGTATAGCACAGGATATATCTGTAATTAGGCGAATAATATCGACCATTATGGTTCATCAATAAATCCTCCATACTCACTTTTTGCAAGTAAGATCACCTTGCAACTTGAAAAGTCCAACTTCTTGCTTACTCGTGCAAAATTCATCAGCTGTTTGAGTGGGTGCGTTAGTGGACGCTGTCGTCGTCTTCGTCGTAACTGTCACAGTCGAAGTTGGGGGAATTGTTGGATCGTTAGAGATCCTTTTTTTGCAAGACGCCTACGAGATAAAAGCCGTTTAAACGAGAATCTAATTACACTCATTCTATAATCACATACAATAACTTCTGTTGCCGGTCTGCAAACCTCTCTGCTGTCAAGATTGCACACATGACCACTAGGGCAGGATCCTATTGATCCAGCTCCGTAGTTGGGAAAGTCCTGACCGAAACAAAACGCGTACGAAGTCTTATCTAGGCAAGCAAAGAGCTTTCCTGGCGACGTACATTGATCGCAATCGGCTTGACAGGTTGGTTGTACTGGATTGTCCGCAGTACTTTTCACGCAGATTCGTGCATCATCTGTGCAGACATATCCATCGGGACACGTACGGATTTCGTCCTTAGAAGTTCCTACAGAAGGAGGTTCATTGGCAAATCGTTGAAAGCGAAAAAATTTATTTTACCTTCAACGCACATGGAAAAGCGCGTTTCGTCGTGGCATGCAGCAAAGTTAGATTGGCAGGAATGACATCCGCCGGTGACCGCTGTAAGGAAACAAAACAAAGGTATCTGCGAAGGATATATTTAGGGCAAGTTTTGGAATCGGCGTATAGACTTACAAAAGTTCGAAGTAGCATTGTGACTATATCCAATCATAAGAGCTCACTAAATAAAAAACAAGTGTACTTTTTCGGTTTTATTCTGCGATCTTATCTTACAATAAGCTATCAAATTTTACCTTTTGAGGTGAGGTTTTAATATTTAATGTTATGGTTTGATAACGATGTACCTATTGGCAATTGACATTGTAACCTTCGACAATCCGGAAATAATTTAAAATGCCTAATAAGAAAGCGTCATAAAATTGTATTGAGTCTTCACAGGGTTCAGGGATGAATCCAGAGTTGGTCACTTAGTTTATAAAAGCTTCACTTTCCAAGAAAGGACGAATGTTTTACTAAATTGCATTTTTATATCACAACATATACAGCATACTTTTGATTTGTCTAAAAAACGCAGCAGGTTTGTCAAAATAACATCCTTGCCGTTTGATTTATTTTACAATTGAAACAGAAAAAAAGGATCGTATGTCCTAGTGTAAAGTTATTCAGTCCTTAGAAGACACTAGCTTCTGTTTTGACATCTTATCCATTCTTACCCTTTTCGTATATCTAAAAGTTTCCTGTCCGCAATAAAATTAAAATAACAATTTTTATTATTTCATAAATGTTTATTTGTTTTAATCTTGTATTTTTATATCAAATATATTAGCATAACACAGTTTAAGTATTTTATATACCTCGAGATAAATTTATAGATTTAAGTAAATAAACAACAGTTTTTATTTTATTTGTATTTTTAAAGTTAATTTCTAATAAATATGCAATATAAATATTTTATTAACTCTACTACATTGATCTATCAAAATGTTGTTTGTTTTTTTTTGTTGTTGGTTGAAAAAACTGTTTTTTTTTTGTAAGTCTTACAAGGAAGCAATTTTCAAAAAGGTATAAATAAAGCCAAACACAATATTAAGAGCATTCACTCAAAAAGCGGGGAAAACGACACATTACGAGATGTTTTGATTGATATGATTTAGATGTAGAGACAATGATTTGAAGAAGAAATTGACATTGAAAAAACATAGATTAAATTAAAAAAAAACACAGAAAACACTAAAAAAAATTAATAGAAAAAATAAGTTTTTATTATTATAATTGTATAATATAAAAACATTTAAGATTTTCAAATTAAAAAAAAAACGTTTATGATTGTGTTTAGGGTTGCCTTTGATTTTTGTTAACATTAATTTGTTAACATTGTCGGAAAGTTTTAATGAAATTTTTTATTTTTTGCGAACCACTGAGTTTAATATAATAAAAAAAAAAAAACAATTTGGTTTCGTTGCAAAGAATACCAATGTTGTAAAACCAAATGCGCATGTTTAGATGCAAAAATAGGCCCCGAACTTCTGATCGAAGGCGAAATATTTTACAAACGACAGCGATTCTTGCTTGCTGGTACTAAATGGGGCGCAACATCAGGTGGGGGAACGCTCACAAGATGTGGAGAGTACTGGCATTCTTGCATACAGAATGTGAACCGAAACCGGACCCAAATAAGAAATCTTAGTCTTGAAATGAGCCACTTCCGGGTTGGCTAGAACATTTGGAGGTAGGGCCGTGTTAAAAACTTTTATGCCCTTTAGGCCGATTTTCCGGTGCCGAATTAAGTCCAGCTAAATCTTAGCTTAAGCTCTGTTAATCCCGTAACAAAATGATTCTGGAGTTTACCCAGCGAGCATTTTTTAAGTGCAGAGTTAACTCCGTAAACAAAGTTGCCAAAATCTTCGACTCTCGAAATTATTGCCTCTCCCAACTCTCACTTCAAATAGAGAAACACAGAAAAAAAAGTCCGACCTATTCCCAGATGTAATTTTTCACAGAAACACGCAAATCAACTGTCATTCCACACAGAAAAAACATTCAAAGAAGTTCGTACTGTTCTCCAGAGTTGATCCGAGATTACTTCACCAAATTTGGCGAGTTAAGCCGAGATTAAGCCTAGATAAAAGTTCACTGAAAAACTCATTTCTGGGGTTAATCTCAGTTTAACTCGGACACTCGGATGATCTCGCACTGAAAAACCGGCCCTTAAAAGATTAATTTAAATCTGTTATGGTCAGGTTTCGATCCCGTACAAATTTAAAACTGGCCGGGCGTTGTAGGTGCTGTACACTGTTGTAGGTGGCCGACAGTAAATTATGGTTTCTTCCTCACCAAGCTTCTGTCATGTTTCGACCAAACCAACGATAACTTTAAAACTCCTCTATTGCCATCATCAAGTATTGAAAACCAGTCAGCACCAGAAACGCCCACATAGCAATAAGCTGCATGGCACACGGCTAGCCCCAGCACATAAATGCCGGCGGACGGCATGTACAGTATAAGTAACTAAACAAGAAGCATACTTAGCAGCGCTGCAACTATACAAGCAGTAGAGGAGAGAAGGATCATTTGAAGAAAGATTGATTGCTTAAGTGTAAAGAGTTCCGGCTCCATCCTAAGCCGCCAATAACAACCAAGTTAACATCACAGAAGATTCGCTTTGATATTAATAAATTGAACCACAATTTCTGACAAATCGTACGCGCCGGCCGGACGCTGTGCCGGTGCGTTGCAGAATTAACCCTTCAACCTGTGCGAGGTTGGACAACGTTGAGGTTGAAGTTTATGGCCTTTCTACCGGGCTCTTCTAAGCGGTTGGCGATGATTTGGTTCCAATTCATTTGTACGATATTCTCGGGGTCGAAAGAAAGGATACCTCATGAATGGAACAGAGGTGCAGCAGAGGCATCACATCTCTAAGATAAATAAAAGCACTGGGTACACTAAAATATGCAACAAAAACTTTATTCATTTTGACACCCATGCGGCTCGCGAATAAAAAAAAAAAACTAAAAGTCTTACAGATGGTGAACTGTGGCTACCGTACAAATTCTTTCGCCTTTGAAAAACGAACGATCACTTTCGTTTCGCTTTTTACAGAATCTGTATGAAACTCGAAAAACGAAACTGTCTAGATATGACAGATCTCCTTCACACACGATCTCTATTGGGATTTTTACAACGAAATTGTCTTTTCGCGCCTGGGAAATGTCATCGTGTCAATTTTCAGAGCCAAATTGACAACAGAAGAGTGCTCATGTCAAATAAATCTTATATCCTGTCCGGTGGAGACACTTTGGGATTTATTTTCATTAGAATCCCGCTGTCATTATCAATTTGTAAATCATAGCGAAACGAAAAAAGAAACAAATAAAACAAATTTTTTTTTTGATCACATACATTAATTTTTTTTTCATAGTTATTTGAAATCTTCTTTTTCTTTTTATTAAATTCAATAAATAACAAAAATATAATTTAAAAATAATAATAAAACTAATATAAGTGATAAAATCGGGATAGATCCACATAAAGATTTTGTTTTTCTTTTGCATAAATCATAAAACTTAAATAATGTTAACAGAAATAAAAGGAAAAATTTTAAATTAAAATAATAAAAAAAAGATGAATGCATACAAAAAAAATCTGGCGATAGGTGAATAATTGTGTGTCGTCGTCTTTCTTCTTTCATCTCTTCTGTAGATTAAAAAGTATTCAATGTTTACATTTAAATAGTTTTTGTTTTGTTTTGTTTGTTCTCTGTTAACTAGGTAAATATATATAGTTTTCACAATAATCGTTAATGTTTTGTTTTACGTATGACAGTGATATTACAATTTCTTTCTGCTTTTAATTTGTTTTTTTTTTTATACTATTTTTCTTAGTTATTTCTTTTTTATAAACGTCTCCTAAATTATATAAAACTAAATCAAATCAAAAGTGTAGTTTCTCAGTGTGGTAAAACCTAAAGGAAATACTAAATCTAAGAAGATTTAACATTAAAAAAAAGATTAAATTTTAACATAAATAGGTAATAGTTAAGTGTAACATTTTTTGTTGTAACGTGTTTTTGTTTCTTTAAACATCTAAAAAATATTTTTTTTTTCTTTTTTCACTTTCAATAAACTATAACACATACATTTTATATAATAGATTTTCTTTTTATCTGCGTTATGTTTCTTAACGACTTTTTTAAACAAATTTTGAGGGCAAACAATTAAATTAAATTACACAGTGAAATAATGTTATATTCGTATGTATATAATGAATAATCATATCATGTTTAACAATCAAGGGTTTTTTTTCGTAAATTTGATGTAAAAATAAACATTATATAAAAGCGAAGAAGAAGAAGAAAATTATATATAAATGTTTTCAGAAATAAAAGATGTTCTTATATTTCATTTGCTTAGTTTACTAATTACTCTAATTAGCGCTCCATTCTCTTCTTTAAGGCGTTGATTTTCCGTTTTGAAAACTTCCAATTGCTGTAATGGCGAAAAGAAAAGATTAAAACGGTCATTAAGACTGATGGATTTATTTTACAGTTTGGAAAAAATTAAACAAAAACAGAGGGAGGCGCTAAAAAAGGGGTAAAGTGCACTAGTGATGCCTGGAACAATGGGTGTCACTAGTGAACGAACAGCATATCAGAGCATTGATTAGTTGAGAATATAATAAGAAAAGTAACAACAACATTAAAACATTGTCACAGAGTGCATGTGTGCGAAAAAAAAACAGAAATAGTGACTCACACCAGTGCGATTAGAAAGCGCTCAAGAAATTGCTGATTTCTTTAACGCCCTGCATTTAAAATTAAATTAAAAGCCTGAATATTTTTATTGCGAATCGCCTTAAAGCAAGAATGCAAAAAAGTGAAAATGCAGAAAGGTTAAGAGAAGGTTTTAAAGTAGTATTTGGCATCGAAGTGGTTCTGTTCAAAAGGATTTGAAACCGATTTTTAAACAGATACCTTTCTAATTAAGATATTACTTTGCTATTTTTGAAAACGGTGAGTTTTAACTCTTTTTATGCATAAAACAATACCCACAACATTTCACAGAAGCCTGGAGCATACAAAACACTTGCTTAACTAAACTCTTAAAGAACCTTTAACGCCATCAGTAGCTAAAGTGTTTTCAGGCACATCTAGTTTTCAGGCACAACAGTTTTGAAACAAATCTTTAATGTTTCAAAACTGTTGTATTTTTTTTTTTTTTAAATTTCTAAATGGACTACAAACGTTATTTATTTAAATTTTATGCCTATAAACTTTTCGAAATAGAGGGAAGGAGAAGGGCATACGTTTTCTTGACCTTTTAACCTTTTTTAAAATTTTAAATCCATAAAACAGCAATTTCAATTTTTGTTATCGTTACACTTTCTTTTACAACCACCTACGCTGGCATTGGCCACTTTCCTTTAATTCTGCGGACATGGATGTCTGAGAAAACGGTGAAACGTGCTGTTTTTTATTTCGCTTGTTTAAATGCGCTTAAAAGCTTGAAGTTGAAAATGGTAATTTTGAAAAGTTTTATGTGCAGTTAGCGTAACTTGTAAACGTGACAGACAAATATCGTCATAGCCGTTAAGAAGAAACTAGAAACCTTAAAGGCTTTTTATTATTTTCGAAAATAATTTAACATTTTTAATTTTCAAATCCTTAAAACAATTATTTTATTTTATTTTCAATTCCCGTTAGAAAATTTTTAAATAGCACAACAACCTGCACTAGCATTGACTGATTCTCTTAAATTCCATGGGCATTTATCATTCGATTTTTAAATAGGCTTAGAATTGTTGGGTTAAGAACGACAATTTTTAAAAATTTTACCGCAAGTTGCTTTCTTTTTATACGCTTTGTACTTTAACCAAATCTAAACAAGATGGCTTTTACCGCTAATATACTAGATTTAGGTTTTTGAGTTTTATTTCAGAAGTTTTTGAAACTTTAAAATTCGTTACAGTTTTCTTGAGAATTTTAGCTAATTTCCGATGCGTGTGATTTTTTTTCGTATAAACCACGGAGATAATGGGGGGGGGCATGTTATTTCATGCATCTTTGCATATTTTTTGTTCGAAAATGCGACAAAACGGCAGTATTAGAACTTTTCCAGAAAAATTTGACTTTAGCGGTTTATTAACTTTGAGCCGTTTTATACGTGTATTCAATATCGGCTTTGAGCACTAAGAATGGTTCAAACGTTATGACCTCACTTTGAAAAACGTCATCAATTTTTAGCTCTTTCAACACATATTTTAAAAATACTTAATTTTTTTTATAAAGTTCAGTATTTACTAGAGCTCTGTTTCGTTTTTCTAGTTATTGAATCCTAAACTTCTTAAAACAAGTATGTACTGAAAAACATTTAATTCAATTTCTTTAAACCATAAAACCTCAAACATCATTGAGGATTAAACCGCTATATGTACGCTTGAAAGAAAAAGCCTTCGGTGTGTACTGGTATTTCCCCGTTGAAAAACACAACAAATTTGGTTTTCGTATGACTAACCGTTCAGAAGTTAAGACGCGATTGGACGGACGGACGACGTAATGATACCAAAAGAGGTTCTTTTTCCAGTTTTTGACGGACCGTTAGAAATGCAGAAAAAAAACGAAAAAAAAAAAAACGGAAAAAACGCGTATGCCCCCCCTCTATATGAGGAATGGTAATATGTACCAAGAAAAAACTCAGTTATAGACAATTTTCCGAGGCTTGAAAAGCATAGCGGGTCTGAAATATTAAATAGTTTTCGGGATGTGCTTAAAATCATTAAAGTTGCTTTTTTCGAAAATGCTGTAAAATGTCTATTGCTATTGTTCTGTTTCTATCTTACCAACTTTATTTTACGGAAGTTTGGAAACAAACATTTACGCTAAAATTTGAAAACAAAAAGCGTGTTTCTCTTTTTTGTATGCTTCTTTTTGTCCCCCTGCGTTTAGAAAAAAATTTGAGTACCAAAACTCATACTGAAAAGAATGAGGCATAAGGCGATATCAATCACCTCATCACGATTGCTTTAAATACAGAAGGGTTAGAAGAATAAGGGATTGGAGAGTAGTCGAAGAAGCTTCGATGTCGGACCACCAATGAATATGCTTCAAGGTTAGCCTTCAGTTCATGTAGTTTTCAAAGGAATCCCAGAAAGATCGATTGGGTCAAGTATATGGAGTAGACGAATATGGACCAAGATGCACCAAGTGGTCATTTTGGATGGCTCTGATGACTTGGATAAGGCGGTAGGAAATCTCAATCTGATCCGTTGAACTCATAAGAGGGCCTTACCAAAATGGTGAAATAGTGATAAAGGTTTGAAAATGTTAGAAAACTCATAATAAAAAACAATAAATAGAGTGGCGCAACAGCTCGAGGTGAACCAGGGCCAACTTCTCAACAATGTATGCTGGTGTGTTAATATCTTTACATACAAGGGGACCTACAATTTTTTGCCGAATCCGAACGGCACTTTGAGAAGTTTTTCAAGACAAATGACTCGCTGCGGTGGGGACCGTGAAAAAGAACAAGTCTTTTTTTTCAGGTGACCATGACAGGATTCGAACCCAGACCTCCGGCGTAGTGAGCACACACACTAACCACTACGCCACGGCACCCCACAAAACTCATAATAGGGCGAAGGTTTTCAAAACTGACAGAACATTGAATGAGTGAAGCGATTGCAAAAAACAATTATAAAGTATATAATGAACTTATTTGGGAAATCAAAAAGGGCTTTATGGCAAAAAATCTGCGAATCTATCGCGATAATAGACGAGGCCTCGAGACATGCTTTTAAAAGAAGCGTGCGGAAAAATTATGGAACCTGGGCTTAAAGTGGCTAAGAGGTTCTGGAAGCGTTGGTGGAATCTTACTTTCCTGGGTCCACATTAGCGAATGGTGTGCTTCTGAGAACCTTCACATCTCCCTCTCCGAAGAAGAGATAGGTGGTCTTGTTGATAGGCGGTTCAGTCGTTTTGAAAAATTTCAAAACAAAGAGCTAAGTGCAATCTTTAATGTTTCATACAAAAGCAAGACGTAGACCGGGCACTTGTGTGTGACAAAGTAGCTTTTTAACACTTTTTCATTAGCCCTGCAACTTTGTGCGTTGACTGCAATTTAAGTTTAGGACATTGCTAAAAAAACCATAAAGAGCTCCAATATCAGAACGTTTCGTTAAAATAAAAACTAAAATAAAATGTTTGGAACATGACGTTAAAAACTTTCCAAAAACTTTTGGACCCAGCATAATATTAGATGTTTTCCCTTCGGAAAAGCTTTGCTTCTAAATAGGTCAGAGAAAGCGAAGACGGCATGGTTACGCTTCTCGCTTTCCCTTTAACATAGAAAATTATTGTAACAAGGCCATTTTATGTAACCAAAATGTAACAAAAAAAATGTAGTCTTATAACAAAATGCAACTGTTATAAAAAACTTGAAATTAAAATTTTAACAACAGTAGCTAAGCCAATAAACGCATGCAATTATTATAAATTTTTAAATTTTAGAAACTCTCAACACTAAGTAACTTAAGCTGTGTTCCGAAATTTAACTTTTGTTAAAACAAGAAAAAAAAAACAATGTTATGCAATGACACATGACAATGCAATGACATATAATTGATGTCAATGAACTGATAACGACTTAAGAAAAATGCTTAAATGTATGTTTGAAAATGTTCCCATCTTTTCATTAAGTTGATAAAAATATTTTTAGCAGGTAAATTATTTCAAAATGTCTGGACCTAAAATCTGCTTCAAAATGTTTATTTTTTGCGCAATGAAGATGAGCAGTTAATGCAGCTGAGATGCAAAAGACGATGGATGATAATGCTCTAAATGCTTCGATTTAAATTCGAATGACCCAAAATGATTTTTCTTTACATACAAGGTCACAATATTTTTTTAGTAAATCACACCAGACATTGCACACATTTTATTGATCATCAGTATTTAACTTATATACATTCCATTTTCGAGGACTTGTGTTTATATTAAATATTGTTGTTTGAATGAAATCATTGTAAGATTGGCAACCAATTTTGATAAGAAACAATTTCCAGTTGAAGACAGTCAAAGGAAAAGAAATAGTTCAATTCAATAGAACACAAGGTGACCCAAAACTTATCAGCCTGAAAGTACTTGAAAACTTGCGTCTTTTGTTATAGCGATCTAAAAAACTTTTGCACTAAACCGAATGCACCCAACAGACAGTTTATTGTTCGTTGTTGAATTCTTTAAAAGCAATCAATTTATTATTGCGTACATTTTTAAACTGACTCTTTTTTTTTTAAATATCCGTGCCATTTCAGGATTTAAAAACCCTGGATTTTAATTGACCAAAAGAAAGCTCGCGAAGAACTTTTTTAAACAAGGCTGCAACAAAGTTTTTTGATTTATAATTCTTTCAAACAACATAAACTATCGAGGTTTCAACCTTTTCTGTCACAAAAAAAAAAAAATATTTATGTATAAGGAAAAGCATTAAAATAACGTTTCACAATGTTAAACATCGGAATTACATGTACAAGAATTAAATATTATATAAAACCATCAATCATTAACAATACAAGGAAAAAACAACAATAAATCGTGTCATCATACCGGAAAATGCGTGACCATATTCTTCGAGCCCCATATTCGTAAGGCGACACACGAAAGGGACACGACGACGACGACATATCTGTCATATTCAGTCGATGAAGGTTATATCCAAGTCCACAGCAAAACTACAGTTTTTTTTTCTATGAAAACCGTTGCTTGCTCTTAACTAAAAAATCAGTTTTTCTGTTTTTTTTTACTAAACTTTTATATTTGCGATGCATATTCATTTCCTATCAGCGCGTTGATATTTCGAAAGAATATATTTAAATTTTTTATTTGTTTTATATAAGTATCAAGTTGAATTTTATAAGATATAAATATTTTTATTATTATTATTTGACATATATATTTGTTTTTTGATTTTTGCTAATTTATTTTGTATCTTCCATTTTACTTGTTTTTTAAATCTTTTTTTGAAGCTGACTTTGTGCCGATGTCGTAAGTTTTGATACGACACGAGTAAGAGCGCGATTTTCGGCGCGTAAACGTTCATTCTCAGTCTTTAACTTCTGCAAAAGCTATACAAAACAATAGAATGAATAGAGGAGAATTATGTTAATTTTTGTTCTAGTTTTGTTGTTTGGTTATTCTTTGGTTTTATTATTTGATTTGATTTTTTGAACTTCTGGTTTTACGGAGTTTACAAACCAAAAAAAGTGGTAAATTAGTTTTGTGTGGAATGTTTTTTTTTTACTGAACATGTGTGATTTGTCATTAGAGTTTATTTATATTGAATATGTGTATGAAACAGAAGAAATGAAGTTGCCTGAAAGTAATGTAACGATAATACTTTGATAGAGAACTAAGATCTCTAAAAAAAGGAAAGCTTTGATACTTAAAAGACGCCTAGGATAAACATAAAAAAATACTATAAAGTCTGAAAACAAAAACATAATTCTATCTGGGCGGATAGAAGAGCCCATAATTCCGCTAATCAATTTGGGATTTTGGGACTTTCGGGATTTTGACGTGATTTCGACAAACACAATTTTTATCATATCAAATGAAAAATACTTCCAAGTCGAATTTAAGGATCATCATTACGTGAAAGACTAAGAAAGATCTCAGCTTGTTTTGATGAGGATCGTTTCAAGGCCTAGAAGCGGAACCTTGCATCGTTTTGAATTGCGTACAGCTCCCAAAAGGGAAGTGAATATAAGATTTTCTATGGAATCGCTTAGGGTTTGTCATGTATTGGATCCCATACTATGGGAAGAATCTAGACTCTAGAGTCGAATGACGAAAAACTTAAAAAAGTGGCATTCGACACGTCAAAAAAAGTGTTTTTCGAACATCATGTACCTTGTACCGGCTTAGAGATGTTATCAGGTTCTCGCGAAAATAAAGTGCGCATATTCGACTTATACGATCATACACCCTAAAAGGTGATATGCGAACTTCTGACATGCTCACTAATATCCAACTGATGCCGCGATCGATGAAGATCGTCAACCGCAAGCCTAATATTTGACTAAAACAATAAAGCCATTTCAAGATCAACTTAGAGATTTGTCGAATTTAGTGATGAGTTTGGCCGATAGTATTGATTATTTTGTCTTTTAGGGTAATGGTGGTTTATAGTTAATTTAGACAGACCTGTGCCTTAAGAACCCTGTACCCCCGCAGGAAGAAGCCCAGCAGGGTCAAAACTTAAAAATTCGGCGGCATATTTTAGTCGGCTTCGTGTGCGACAGCAATGCTCAAAAATCGGTTGTGGAAATTGTACAATGTGTACAGAGTAGCACCCAGCGCTGTACTATTGAAACGACAACAAGTTGTCGGTGTTCATATCATCCAATTCGGGCAAAAGAAATTAGTTATGCTCGAACAAATTACAGCGCTCGTCGTTGATGGTGATGGCCTGGCTTATGTCGTTTTCAAAGAAATATGGATATGATCGCCTGTCTACAGGCTACACCCAAGAGTGACATTCTCTTGTTGCTTTGCTATTGAGTTGATCTCGCGTAAATTGTGGTCTACCATAATTGGACAATTTTAGTTTCTGACTAACATTTTTATCCAGAATCGTAACACGCCGCTGAATATGATTTTTTGACCGAAATAACGGTCAACATTCAAATGCCTGAGCTTCCAGATTAATTGAAGCTTGTACAGGTCAAGTCATGAGACAAAACAATTGACTACGTCGGATTCTGCAGCACAATATCATGGACAGGGGTGACATTTTCGGCAGAAATTGCGTTTCTTTGAGATGCGGGAGTTGGCGAACAGTTTACTCAATCAGTGGATGTGAAATTATGCGCCACGTATAAGTCATCCGGTCCAGATGGAATCTACCCAGTTATGCTAAGACAATGGTGAGTCAGCTGTCGCCCATGCTGAAAAAATATTCACTGCAAGCCCCGTCTTGGCTAACATACCCACTCTTTGGCTTATGTTTAAGGTAGTTTTCATAGCAAAACCTACTAAGTCTGTTTATAGCCTAGCCAAAAGTTTCAGACCCATAAGTCTAACTTTCTTCCTGCTGAAAAGCTTGGAGACTGGTTGAGCTGCGTGCACGCAAGGCTTTTCGATTGCATCCTCTTTCTGATATGCAAAACGCTTATCTTTGTTGAAAGGATTGAATGTAGGATTTCGCTATCCTACTGGATACGCGCTTTATTGTGGCTATCAGGAGGAGGGCAAGAACCATATGCGTTTGCAGTGACAACCAAACTGCTCTTGCAACGATCACAAAACCAGTTTGAGTCGACTTTTGAATCTGTGTTCTGTCAGATTTTTTAGTTGCTTGTTGTCATACATGATTTCTTTAACACAGGCAGATCTATGCTTGAACCCCGCCATGAAACTCTTTCATTTGTGGCATTTTAGCGACATTTGAAAGAGCAAACTATAAAATATTTCATCTGGGTTTGTATATTTTTACCTTGGAGAAAAGTTGCTCGTGTGAGCGCTGCATTAGCGGATCGTGAGTAAACTATTGATGCGTTTCAAAAAATTGCTAGTTTGATATAAGTCTAACTGTCAAAGTTAGAAGATACCTATTTGAAAACACTTAAAAACCATAAAATCTGCCATGGATGGGGCTCAGAAAATGAAGCTCCGAAATAGGGGGTAAAAAAAAAGCAATTAAAAGAAATAGTTACCTTATTGGTTTATATTAAAGTTCTTGGTTTCTTAGGGATTTTGATCCAAATTGATGGAAACATAATAGGAAAATTAAATGCACGAGGTTTAAAAGTACGCTTCCACGTCAAAAACGAATCTCTAGAAAAATGCACGGACAGAGCTAGATGTGAAAAATCTATGATTTGAAAACGTTTTTATATCCTCAATCAGTGTTTTACGTTTACCTCTGTTTTGGTTTAAAGTACGATAAATATTTAAAATACATTCTTTTGGGACTAATCCGATGGAAAATATTCCTGAGATTAACCGTGGCTAATAAATAAACGGACTTTTGAAACTGGGCCTACTATTCTATCAAAAGGGATACATATTAACTAAAAATTTGAAGCTCCTATTTTTTTATAACTATCAAAGCACAATCGTTACCATCTTTCAAATGAAAACAAAAAACAAATACACAAATGTAAAAAAATTTGACAGATGACATTGAATGGAACAAATGAAATTGATCGATGATCGCTGAGACTGATGGATTGATTGGTTGGTTGGTGATGATGACGTTTTTATTTTCTTTTTTTCTTTTTTATTTATTAGTGTGACATTTATCAAAACAACATAAAATCCGCTAAAAAAAAATAGGGCAGTGTTCGAAGGTTCAAAAAGAGGGGAGAAAGTATTAAAAACAAAATAAACATCACAGTAAAAGTTATACAATAATCAAAAAAAATGTGTGCAAGAAGGGTTTGTTGGCGTTGGTTGTTTGATTTTAGTTACAAAATGTTTTTCCATTTGTTGTAAAAGTAACATTAAAAAAAAAATATTTTCATTATTAATGCAATCCCATAAAAAGGATAATGATGATTGATGAGAGAACTTGTCCAAAATTGTTAAATAAAGTGTATAAGGCAAGGGAGTTTCAGTTCATCTTAAAATAAAAAAGGGTTGGGTTCGGTTTCAAATTCTGTTAAACAATATTCTGGTTTGAAAAATTCTGGGAATGCTTATTTAACAAAGCGATACTTTAATCTTTTTTGAGGGGACTAAACTTCAAAAACTCCCCTGCTTGTTTCTCTTGTTAACTAACTATAAAATGTTTTATTTTTTAAATAAAAATTGGCTTAAGCAAAGCGGATAGCAGACTATTATTGCTTAAATTTGAAAAACAGAATAAAACTACCCACTTCCTTTTGAAGACTTGCTCGATCTCAGCAATCTAACAAGTGAACAGTGGAAGTCAGAATTAAACCTACGCCTGGTATTATTTTTCGAATAACTTTATTGGTTTTGATGTTATATAATAAGTAGTCTCGCAAAGAGCGAAATTTTGCTTTGGACTAAACAGAGTTGACTTAAAGAGCTTGGTACTACAAAGGCAGAATAATTGCACAGAAGACTATTTGATATCAGTCAATTCTGATCATAAAAATTCTGTATTAATAATTTCGGACAAATTCGGAGTGAAATGATGCGAACAAAAGGAAATTAAATGATTTTTCTTTTGGTTAGTTGGGTGTGTCTTTTCCATAAACGACAAAAAATACATATACAAAAAAATAGTGCAAATAACATTGTAAAATAGCTAAAAATTTGTTTCGCTTGTTTTGGAAGTTTTTTTTTGAAATTGATGACTTTGGTGTTATAATAGGGGAAATGTTAAGTGGTCGAAAAAAAATATGCTGAGCAAAAGTCAAGTGTTTTTTGTGTTAAATAAAAAAAATATTTTATTTTTATTTTTTTTTATGCGGATTGCAGCAAACAAACATTTTGATTTATTTATTTTTTGTTGGCTTTTTACTTTAATTTACCTTTAACTCTTCTTCCATTTCGGAAAGTTTACGTTCCATTGCTCTTCTTTCACGTTTTTCTATCTCTGAGAGTGAATTTTTTGTAGTCTGGAACAGAATAGATATTTTTTGTTTTGTTTTTGTTTTTTGGATTTCGAATTGTTTGCTTTCGGATACAGAGGCCTTACTTTACGTTAAGAGCGGTTTGTTATTATTTTGGAGGAGTTGTGCCGTTTTTATATGTGAACATTAAATATCAGTGGAAACGGTTTTAATTTTTTACAGTGTAGTAGTACGCGTGGGTAAATATAGTTTAAGTGAGTCATGATGTAAGAATACAAATGTATTATATATATATATATGATATATATTTGCTCTGATTACGATTAGTTTAATAGTTGAGTTTACCGTGTGTGGGGGTGTTTGTGGGCTTTTGCGGGTGGGCACCATAATCTAGGATACTTACTGCGTTGGTAAAACGTTCAACTGTGGCACGGGCTTGGATGATTTCATCGTCCTTTTTCTTTAGTTGTTGTTTTAGTTTCTCGTTCTCTAACCTGGAGATGAAAGAGTGTTACAAGATGGGAGAGGGATTAAAATTTATTAAAATATACTTCACAGCTTCCCAAAGGGCTTTGTAGTCGATGAGTTCACCGTTTTCCGTCCTATCCTTAGAATTACTCTTAGTATCACCAATGTCTGTGTCTGTTGTCACGCTAACTGCACTGCCAAGCCTAGAGCGTGATGATCTTTCGTTGCCACTCTAAAGTGAAAAAAACAAGGATATTTTGTAAATAAAAGGAAAAAGGCTAAGGAAACGAATAAATTCTGTAGCGTCTTGCAAATTCCCATCTTACTTCATAGCCCTCACTCTTCTCAGACGACGCACTCAGTGATCGTTGCGCTACACTTCTCGATCGACTGCGATTCCGGCTCTTTCGCTCGTGCTCCCGCAGTGAGTTACTTCGTGGAACTATAGCCGCAGCTGAGGCAGCCGATGAAATACTATTCAGTCCGTTCGGTGAAGAGGTAGCATGAGAGCTGAGCGGGTACGAGTTCAAACTGCTGTTCGATGTGGACAAGGACTTTGCTTTCAGCAATGCTGACGACCGTGATGATGGTGTGTTTGTATACGAATTTGTGGTGTTTTTCGATTTCGGAGGACTCTGGTAGTTTCTACTACCAGGCATCGAGAGGCTCAGTCCGGCCGTGGTGATGCCATTGTCATAGCTTGCGTAGGGACTTATGTAACGTTCGGAATTATAGGGATTTGAAGAGTATCTGGATTCGTAGCCACCATTTCCAGCGGACGACTTTGATTGGGACGACATCGAAGGACTGTTGCCGTAGTTGCTTGTGTAGGGTTTGCTTGATGCTGAGTTTTGTCGGGAAAGTCCTTGATTACCGTTGGAATAGTAACCACCATTGCGATTCGACGAAGAAGAATTACTGTAGAGGTTATCTCTGGAGCTGTAGATATTGGCGTATGGACTCTGATATGCACTGGATGTGTTTGGATAGTAGCCAGTGCTGAGTGGCCGCGACGAAGAGGAATAACTTGACGGCCCACCAAGGGAGCCACCGTTGTATGAATAAAGGGAGCCACTCGAGTTTGATGGAACGCGTGAGCTCGATAGAGATCGCCGGTGAGACGTAGCCGGCTGCGCCGTACGAGACCGCGAACGAAATGACATTTTTGTTTTAACTTTTCTGTTTTAATGTTTTTTCTCTTGAATAAATTCTCTTGGAGATCTAGAAATGTTTTGGAAGAACAAGTTTACTTTTGACAAGTCTTATGTTTGCTGTTGGAGGAGGTTTTAATTGTAGATAGACCTTGACGGCAGCGTATTTAGGTTTGGTACCCCTTACATTGTAAATTTGATTGAGGTGCCTACAAAATAAATATCAAATTTATTGCAGCTTGACTGGGTAGATAGAAAACAAAAGTGCTTCAGTCTATTGAGTTAATTGAAAACCAGGCTGCTTTTGCTGCCATCAATTTCCCAAAGATGTTAACGCGCGGACCTTGTGTCAAGCGCAGTTAAGGGATAGTCTTTGAACTTTCTCTTATATAGTGATAAAGCTACTCTTGTCTAGTGCCTTCTGCCAGACTAGACTCCGTAAATAAGTATGGGCCTAACGACTGCCGTGTATATCCAGTGCACAATCCGGGGTTGCAGTCCCCCGTTTGAGCCTAGGACCTGCCTGCAGTACGGGGCAATCGGGGCCTCCCTAGCACGGTCTTGTACATTCAGTTTCCAACTCAGGTTCTTCCAATTTGACCATTGCACAATTTATGGTACCAAAAATTTTATTAGCAGACATGTTCAGTAAAGACATAAGGAAAGGAATTCAAAACTTAAACCTATTTGAAGGAACAAAGTCTGTTCCAAATTGCAAGCTGCCAAAGTATACTTCTTTCGAAATTATTTACAGTGTTCTGCAAATTACCAAACTAATTACCGACAAGCCATAAACAAATGGAACCACATGAGCACCATTTCATCTCATCCATTTCAAGCTTCCTAGAGTCCTATTTATAGAGACTTCCATCGACCGTCCAGTAAGAGGCGCATCATTTGATCCGCATTTTTAAAAACTACAAAAAGACGAGCATGCACGAGGCGGCGTTAACGTAAATAAATAAATTTTCGTCTATTATTCTTCCTCGAGAGCGCTGCATCGGTGTTCTGCAACGAACTTAAAACTACGCAGCACTCGCATGAAATTTTCAAAATACATTTTGCTCATCGGTTATTTTCAGGCCTTGGGCATCTTGCTTCTGCAGCGCACCTACACGTGAGCTCTAGGACTTTGCATGACGTAGGTACTCGGCTTGTCAATGAGTGTATTGGCACTCGGAGGTCATAAATAACTCAAATACATCTCGAACTTAAATAAATAAAATTTATTTTAATCAGATTTGTCTTGAACAAGAAACATTATATTTGCGGGGCTATGTATTTATTCACCCGTGCCAATATATTTACTGCCCCGGAACACCGCCGGAACGGTCCAAGATCGCCCCCGCGCTACAAACGATGCATAAATTTAAAAATCTCTTAAATACATTTTTTTTTTTGCTTCGTTTTTGCGCAGATCCAAACAATACAAGATTGAGTGGATGGGCTGAGCATAAGAGGCAGATGGCCTTCTTAGACAACGCAGGGGTTATCTTTATTTATTTTCTAATTTTTTGCGATTTTCCACTATATGGGTGGGGAGAACTACGTCAATCGCAATGGCGGCGGGCGGTTAAACAAATAAAATAAATGAATTATTTGTCAATCAGTTGGTGACAGGTTCAGTTGCTCAGCCTTCGGATATCCAGTGTCTTTAAGTTTTCTTCTTTGTTTCGACGTTTTAATAGGTTGGACTAAGCATGAGTGATGTGAAACAAGGCGTTTGGGAAACATCGCAAAAATTTCGAAATAAGAAAATTATTTAAAACACATGTTTGTACAGAAGTTTGTGTAAATAAATAAAAAAACCAATTAACTGTTTGGTTTTAGCCTCTAATTACTTAAGTCAGTTCTTTAAGTTAGTGCACTAAAGCAGACACAAAAGACTCGTTTGTTTAATTTTTGCGAAAAAGGATGTGGGCTTTTGTAAATATGCATATGGGGGTGTGGCATGAACCTCCTTTACCAACAAATGTTGGAATAGGTAAGCCAACAGATGGCGCGGATATTGGTTGTAAATTACTAATATTAACTGAATTTATTTTGCTTGATTCTTTGACTGATATGGAAAGTTTTGCAATTCAAATACTGTCGTTGTTGTCATTTTTACGAAAGTGGGCGATCGGGCTAGGGTGAGGGCTAAATACGCCAATTTGTTTTATCGACATGATCGCCCTAGAAAGCCTGGAATAAATGTTATTGTGAAGGGATTTGAAGCAAATAAGATCGAACAGATTACTCGGCCAGCATGTCCACCAACATGCCTTTAATAAGCTTTTAATTAAATAAAAATTAGGCCGCGTGCACGTTCGGCCATACCCAGTTTTAACATGTTATATCCTTCAAGCAGATGAGAAAATTTTGCAGAGCTGCGGCCACACAAAGGCGCTTTGGCCATCCATAGACGGCAGCTAGCCAAAAAAGCTTATCGAACTAAAACGGACAAAACTATGGCCATAGCCACAAGAGTGTTTACAGGCCACAACCGGCTGGGAAAATAATCAGCAACTACATTTGCAGGGACTGGCATAATCCAGAAGCGGAAAAAGATGTGAAACACCTCCTCTGCCAGGGTCCAACTGGCGGCAGACAACGTTTTTTTTTCAATTTCTGAGACAATGCTTCTTTGAGGAGCTGAACGAGCTTGCAAGTAAGCCAGTGGCGAATATTGTGAAGTTCAGCAGGGTTTCTGGCTGGCCCAAGTTTCTATTTTAAGCTCAAGGTACTTCAGCTGTAAGGCAAGGCTCCGGTCGTCGACAATACCTAGTCTCTAATCAGATTTTTACCAAAATTGTCTATTAAAAAAACTGTTTTAACTGAAATACTTTTGCAATTTATTTTTAGCGATTTCCGAAAGCTTCGCGGAGCTTCGACAACATCGAAACAACGCTTAAGAAATGTCTGTTAAACCACGAATTGGACCACGTGTACATCACAAGGCACTGTGGAGACGATTGCATTCGAAAACTACGCAACTGCTTGGTTGTGAACAAGCCGAAAATAAGCTTATAAGTAGCACCTCACTACTTAAAAGCTTATTCAATCGGATGCTCCTGGGTTCAGATGCTCCTGGATATCAAATCAAACCAGATTTTTTTTTCCAACTTGTCTTGTTTAACAAATTATACCAATTAGGACTACAATAATTAGGACGCCTCTATTCTGGCGTTTAGTCGTAGAGTGGAGTTGAGATACTAGCGGCTGAAGCGTTGAAAGGAAAAAAAAACGTTATTCGCAGAGCACGATCCTGCTAACTTCACCTATCGGGGGTACTGACCAATTAAGCTACCGGTGTATGATTTATTATTTCAGCAGTTACGACCAAACTGTAGTAACAAAACATGCTTATTGATGTTTGCATAAAAGATAGCCGCGCCTAGGTACCTGTTCGACATATTCAAAAATAAGACTTAACTATGTTGCCTGGGCTGTATTCTTCCAATTGCAGTCAGTATCATTACTCAAATAAGGCAGAAAATAACGTTTTAAAGGAAGTAGAGTGATAGATTGTCACTTAGGCTTTTACTTACTGCCTAGTAATTTAAATTAAGGCGGTTAAAACATTACAGGTCAAAACATAAGCCTTAAATTTTAATTGAAAAGCTGAAAATGTTATTGGGAAAATGAAAGAAATTCCGTATTAATTGCTGGCAGTTGATAACAATGAGTTTTTCCCTTTCCTTTTCCCATTCCTTTTTAAAATGTAAGGTCTACAAATTGTTGATTAATCATTTGTTCTCGATCAATTGTTCTAGATAGTACAGTCTCATACTTCTCTTGATCCCAGAATCTCTAGAGAAATCGTTTAAATGCACACCGGGTCAAGCTACTGTTTTAAAGTGAAACCTTGTTGGTGATCAATCGACTTGTCTTCCTGAAAAAATTAAAATTATTCTCCCAAAATGACGATGCGGTTTACCTGGTGGTTTAAGGTTTTGGTCCAAGCTTAAATGGAGAGACAATTTAAAAAAAAATTAGGCCCGTTTGCTTATACTACTCATAAATATAAGTTATTTTTAAGATTTTAGTTAAAATTACAGCCTACGTGAAACATAAAAGTTTTCGGTTGCTAAAAATCAACTTAAGTTCGACATAAAGAAACTGTCATTTATGTTGGGAGAAAAAATATATTTGGACTTGTTTTTGAACTAAATTAATGGGCTTACTAGCCCCTAAGGATTTTTTTTTTATACTAAAGCAAGCTGTATAATCAATAAATTTTTTGACTTTATAAAAAATATAAAAAATAATATTCCTATGTTCTACTTAAATATTTAACTAAGTTGTGCTTAGCGGCCCTTTTTTTATTATTCTGATAGTTTTTTATGTGGAACTAAGTCCAAAAGTAGAACCAAGCTTCTTATGATGACTATCAGCAAACGGGCCTTAGCATGGAAAATTAAGTGGATCACTTAATCATAGTACATAAAATGGAAAGGCTTCATAGCCGCTTTACCTTAGTTTTAAACTATGTTCGAACATCGCGTCACATTAATTTTTTGACCTAAATGTTCTTAAGAGTCGTTAACCATTCACCAAAGTTATTGAGAAGGCAATCTTGGTTTATACCCACTAAAAACATCTGCCAGAATTTCGCCAAGCGAAACGCAGAAAAATTGTCCTTAACGAATAATTTTTAGTTTTTATTGGAGTTGAGGCCACTCTTCTCAATAGCAAATCATGAATAGTTCTAAACTCCTAAACTCCACATGTGCGCCATCTAAGCAACTTTTGTAGCTCGATTTTCGTATAAAAAAATGCTCTAGATTTCTAGTTATGGGCTGTCAGTGATTTGAAAGAGGTCGTTTTCCTTCTTACAAGTTTACATTTATTATTTTTAATGAAAACAAATCGTTTGTCTGTATAAACAAATATTTTTAAATTGAACACAAAAAAAAAACCAAATGCTAATCCCATTCAAGCACATCCAACAACTTATTTTCAAATATAAATTAAAATTAGATTTATTTGAAAAGCGCTCATATGATAAGGTCATAAAAAAATCCAAAATTGCCTTGTGTCTGAGGGAATTGTATTAAAATATTGACGCTTGACTTGATGTTTCTCAAAATATTTTTTATTAAATTCCACCATGCAACAATAAAACTTTGTCAAAAGTAAAAATCCGGTACTTAAAAGCAAATATTGTAAAACCGATAAATAGGAGCACACAAATCTTTACAACACAAGGCACATTACATCACTAAGCCTCAATGCCTCGATGCGTACATCTTCTGATTCACTAACTCACTTTAAAATATGCTCGTCGAATAAATTTAAATCAGTTGGGGGAAAAAACTTGTAACTGCCAAAAATGGAGTCAAAACATTGAATGCAATAGCAGCAACTATTATATTTATTTATCACGATTTTTATTTGGTTTTGTGCTCAAAAAGGCAATAGCAAGCCGACAACTAACGAAAAGTGTCCCACTTCGGTTGAGGGAGATTCAGAAAATGACTTGAGCGATCGTACACTTTAGGTGAACTGAATTTTATTAATACAACTAGGATGAGGGAGCAGATACAATTTTATTTTTCGTCTTTCGTGGGAGAGACTAAGACGGTTCACAGATTAGAGGAGAATAAAACCATTCGAACTGGCGCATGGGTTCGTTTTATTTATTTGGTTTTCGAAAATTATTTTTTCGTAAGATTCAGTCTTCTCTTTAAATTTTAAATGAGCAGCACACGTATCTCTTAAACATACAAAACCACAGAGAACATACTATGTAAATGGACTTTTGCGCCGCAAGAGTCTTGTAGTCTAGTGCCATGTCTTGCACCTTTCTTCGCCTATAATTCATCTTGACGCAGATTGACATAAATCGCTTTTTGGCACAAACAAGATGGTCTATGTTTTGAAACTTGGTGATTCCCTATTGTGTACGTAAGAGACATTAAGAGCGGCCATACCGCTTTAATTTCTACAACCAAATAGTGAATTTTTATTTTTATGAGAAATTTATTTTTAGTCCAGTACACAACCATATATTGTTTTCGAAGAAAAAAGGAAAATAAATTAAATATTTCTATGAAAAGGTAAAATTATTGCCAAAAATATTTTTCATTTGTTTTTGTTTTCCTCTTTGTTGTACTTTTGATTTGTGTATGTTAATGGAAGAGGCGTGTGTGCCACATCTGGTAGCATCAGGTATAAAGAGAATGAGGGCAATTTATGGCGAAATAGGTGTGAGTTTAAAAAATAAAAATTGCTTCTTAAACACTGGGCATTCCATTGGCATTGTGCCGAGTTTCAGTTTCACTAATGTGACTCAAATTCGTTTGTAAACTGTCGAATGTGTAATGAAGCTGTCGGTCATTTTTCTTCGCTCGTGTCGTCAGCTAATGTATTTTGTCGAAAATTGCAAAACTAATACGAGTTTTTTTCCGCCATGGAAATTTTTTTGTTTGTTTGCTTATGATTGCCCTTTCATTTGAGAAAATGGAGCTCTAGTGAAATGTTGTCTTGGCAGTGGAAATAAAATTCAATTTTCTAACGAATTTAATTAACCATAGGTCGAAATCGGCTAAGGTGATGATCTGTGATAAGTGATGTCATAAATCACAAAAATTCGTCTGCGTAGACTGTGATCATCACAACTTAATTGTGACAGCTCATGATCAATCACCGGCAAAATCGGCTCGCCAGTTTTCAAACTTTCTGCTCAAATGGTTTTTTTTTGCCTACACTTAGGCAGACTTTCTGTATTTGCTTGAACCATTGAATGTCACAAAATGTGAAGATCACAGATCGCCTTAGCCAAATCCACCCCAGCTCGATCTTTTTTTTGTCAAGGCATGGGCAAGGATAAAAACATTATGGCAACATATCCATTTGGTCATTCATTTACTTTACAAACAGTTTTAGAAGTCTCGGACAGCCTTTTATAGTATTCCATTTGCGTTTGCATTTTTCTGAAATTCCTTTCAATTTCAAGCGTCTTTGACCCGCTTTTGATAAGCGATATTTTAAATGGCAAAGTTGTGAGGATTTCACATTTATAAAACTTTTCATTAATAACTATTAAAAAATCAGGTGCCATGGTAGACTTGAATATAGCTTTCTTTTCAAGATCAAATCGCAGAATAGATATAGTGCCAAATCTAAAATTTTTATCTAAAGTCACTTTGTGGAAGTGACACAAGGCCCAAGGCCCAGCTCTTTGGTTATTTTTCGCTATGATACTTCGGTAGTCCTAAACAGATTCCTTGACAGTAAACTCATCTGCAAAGCACATAAAGGATAGATCGTCGGCCATTATAGGTTCCCTTAAATGATATGCAGGAGCCAAGCGTGTGAGTCTTTGGAATGAACCCCCACACATAAAGTGTAAAGCCACGATGCTAAACTACGACAACTGTACTGAAACTGGGTCGAGAGGAACCACGTTACGTTTTACGTTTTTGTTGGAGGTTGCTCCTATCCGATGGAGCACTCAGACACAAATATTGGTCCATTGTACTACCAGACAGCTTACATTAATGTGTTTAGTTTACCCGTCTTTCGAAGAAAGATGAGATGAAGCTTCAGTGATGAAGAGCTTAGGTGTTCGGCACTCACCACTTCAGCCTCAAAGATACGCCACCTGATGCGAGCAAAGACAGGACAACAACAGAGGAAGTGTTCCGCTGTATCGTCGTCCTCTCCACAGGTAGTGGTTTCGCTCAAGCCCAACACATTCAAGTGTCTAGCAAAAACTTAGTCAACAAAAAGTCTGCAATCGATTCTCCTGAGAAATAGAAGGAAAGACGCTGACCCCTCGCAGATGTCCGGACGTAGTCGTTTAGTCTGTCTGCACCCATCGCAGTCACGCCAACGAGCCCTGTGCTCACGAGAAACCCAAGTATCAATGGCAGACGTGACAACAGATACAGGCCGGCCTAAATGAGGTTCGGGTCGTGAGAAAACGTCTTCTGAGCCTAGTTTGGCAAGCTCATCAGAGATCTCATTTTCCTGGATACCATTGTGACCTGGGACCCAAACAAGACTCACTGCATTTAGCCTTCCGACTAAGTTCAACGAAAGCTAGAGTTCGAGCACTATCTTGGACGAGGTAGCGGCCTTAGATAGCCAAGCCGCTACCTCGTCCAAGATAGTGCTCGAACTCTAGCCTTCGTTGAACTTAGTCGGAAGGCTAAATGCAGTGAGTCTTGTTTGGGTCCCAGGTGCTCGAATGCTACGCTAAGGAAGTTTAACCGCAAGGAAACATTTAACAAAATGCGAATACTGGCATTCCTCTTTATGACCGGGGCATGCGAGCGCGTCCCACCGCTGCCATGAAAGTGCTTTGGAAATCAGCCTTAATTCATAGCGGCTGAGGATACGGCCAGAAAAACGATACATCCTCAATGGCTTAAGAGACAATTTGGAGAGAAATAGGTGCATTAAGTCGAGAAAATTTTATGCACTTCTCTGAAAGCACCCCTTTTTGGATATCCTCAAGGATGACTGCCTCTAAAGTTAAAACTTTCTCTTGAGATAACCAGCTATTTCGTCTAGAAATATACAGATGGGTTAAAAACTGAAGGTATAGCATGTGCTTCATGCACAATTAGGGTCAAGAACAAAATATTCTGGACTCAGGTTTAATAAGACAGGGTCAATAAAGTAATCATCAATTGTGTACCTGGCCACATTGGATTTTTAAGCAAGACAAGGAGCAGCAGTACCCTTCATTAAACCTGAACCAATTTGCGGAGTAGTTGAATACGCCCTAGGAGAATAATTCGCGAAAGGGGGAAATTAAACTGAGCTAACAACTTGGAAAGCTTTTAAAACTAGGAGGTAAGCTAAGAAACTTGCAGGTAATTACAATCAAAGTTTATTTACGAAAAGGTTAATGAGACTCCGGAACAGATTATGCAATCTTGTGGGACACAGAAGCACATAAGGATAAAATGTCTACGAACATACATAGATATCAGGCATGATATCAGACATGATAGATATGAGCCACATCTTATCCTTAGATTTCTACGTAAAATTGGATAAGAGAGGGTGTTCCGGGGAAAATTGTCTCAGCCGAGGCTAAACTGAGCATTTGCATGTCCTAAAATATAAATTGGTACCGAATTATTATAGAGTGATGGGAGCTCTATCGAGGGTACAAAATTGTCCAAGGATTAGTAAAAGACGGGGAACAATAGACCTTCAGGTTAAAGTGCGAAACCAACTTAAAAAAAATTACATTGAGACGAAATGGAGGAATACAGAATTGTACGAGAAAATGTTAGTCCTAGCGACCATTATAAATAACAAATGCTTTACGGTACAGTAGCACAAAAGGACCCTGTCAAAGGGAGATAAAAACGCTTTAGGCTACTCGAGACAAAAATTATTCGGGCGATTTTCGGTCTGCATAGATGAGAGTAGAGGAGGGGATATACATAACATCAACTGTGCGGACTGTACAGCGATGACCTAGCTAGAGGAGTCAGAATAAAAAGTCCATGTTTCCACTCCCCAGTAGAGGGAATGTAGAGGAGAAGAGGAGCATTGAAACCCAGGTTGCGCACGCAAGTAGAAGGGGACCTCAGCCAACTTCGCGTACAAAACTAAAAACTGCAAGCTGTCTAAGGACCAGATCCACCCCGACTGTAGTGCAACCTAAAGTTAGTAAGCACAAATAACAAAGAACAGAGCGTAGAGCTTGTATCGACTCTTGAAATTTTAACTCTAAGTCTATGCAATGACGCAGCAATTTAAGATCAAGCATTTAAATCAATCCACAACTTTGATATCTATATGTAAGCCAAGTAGTATGCCTTGAGGTGCTGAATTTGCGAAAGTTTAATTCCATATGACTGCATATGAAATCTGAAGACTTATTGCAAGATGGACCTCCTTTGGTCTAAGTGTGTCCCTGCCCAGCGGGGACAGCCACCCAACCTAACCTATCCTAACCTATTGCAAGATGTCAATTATATCGACTGCAGGCGGGACTACACTGTGCACTACTTCCTATGTTAACAGAAGTCAACGATTCAAAAGGTTTTTTTTACCGACCTGCAGCCTTAATCTTAGTTCTAAGCTCACTGAGGAAACTGTGTTAAGTAACTTCTATGAGGTTCACACCACAGTTAGTGTTTTTTCACCATTATCAAGTTTAAAAGGCGTTTTGTCTTTGCTCTTTAGATAGCACTTTGAACAAATTTTAAGTATCGACCAGTAATACTAGTAAATAATGCTGTTCCGTCGCAACACTTAAAAAACGTAAAAAAAATACACAATCTTTACTCTTGCCTGCATTATTACCCACCGTCCTCTTATTAATAAAAGAAAACAAAAATTTGGGGGCGTGAAACAGGCATATTCGCTTCTATAAAAGCTTTGGAATGTAAGAGTTCAGTCGACTCCTTTTCCTGGCGGGGAACACCACACTTAATCGCAACCCCGAAATCCGTTCTCACCTAAATATCATTCTAATAGGAAAACCGCCTTCCAATGATTATTCAGAACAAAAGTTGAATAGGTCAACGCCTCGTCAAAAGAATACCAATCCCTCCCTAAATGCAAGCCAGGTACAAGGTGGCTTTGGTATATAGCCCATCGCACATTCAGGAAGTATGAAAGTAAAAATATCAACCGTCACAGCGTTTTTGCCCCCCATTATCACAGCATGTTCGCAGCATAGGATATTTTTAAAAACCGAATATAAACAAAGAAAAACGAATGAGGACGAAGGAAAAAAATACTCAACAAATAAAATCTATTATGTGATGATGTACTGAAGTGTACTGCGTCTAGTGTGTGCTTGTTGAGAAATACCAGAGACGCGTATCCATGGAATAATAACATCACTTTAAACTCATAATGAGTTCATTCATTTTATTTCAGAGCCAAAGGAGTGTTAAAAATACGATTAAGCATCTGAAGAGTTTTATTTTTATACAAAAAAAAGGAAGCTGCTGCTGGTAATTATATCACGTGTGTCTTTGTGCCGTAAGGTACAAGGTAAAGAGCTTCGGTTTTTTTTTTACCTCTTGACTGAGTAAATAGGCCATTATTTCGAATTTATTTTAAATAAGTACAAAAAGTATAAAAATAAAATAAAAATGAGTGAGCTCTTGTCTCAAGAATAGATCGGCGATGCAACAATGCATACAAGAAGCAGGGGTGATGGTGAGTTGCAAGATTCGCACAGCGAACATAAATCAAAAGAATGTCACCATTGCACTTCCTTGTATATTTCTATAAATACACTCGCATGTGTCGTCTATAGATTCTGGAAAAACTGACGATGTCAAATGAGTGTGTGGATATTAAGTGACTCAGTGGTAAGAAATTGGCTGAAGTAGTAGACGACACGATTTTAAATAGCCGAAAAATTCAAATCGGAAAACTTAGTTTTAGAATCAGGAAATCGTTGCCTTTTTTTAAGTAGAGCAAATTGAATTAAACTTCGAGTCTTAGAATGAAGGAATTGATTACTTTAAGATCCGTATTTTGAAAACTAAGTGATAAAAACATCAATAGGCTTTTTAAAGAGACGGCAGTGCCAGAGCCCCAGGAAGCCCCTCCTGACAAAAAATCTAATGCTTCAACGACTCGTTAAATTAGGCACAACTCGGAACATCACTTTTTCCTTAATACTCCAGTTTGATTAAGATCCTTTATTGCTTAAAATCCTATGGTGGGGATTTTTTGAAAATGGAGAGGCCTCTAATGACAATAATGTAAAAATTGCTCCGGTCGGGATTCGAACCCGGGACCTCGTGCACAGTAGTCCCATGCACTATCCTATCCATGCACCATGGCGCCCCCACAATTTTAACACAGCCGAAATGAATATGCAAAAAGCAGCAAAAAAAAAAAGAACAATAAGGTTTGACCCACTCGTATGAAACACAAATTACAGAACATAAGATTACGACACTTTTGAAAAAACATGGCTCATTTATAAATCAGGCTCGTCATCGGTTTTCAAAGCTAAACAGATTGTTGACCTATGATTGGTTAGCAAAGATGTTGTGTAAACAAACGGGCATTTTTTAACACGCGTTTAAAATGACAGTTCCCTCCGCTGACGTCAGATTTATAGTAAGGTCCGTCGAACAAATGTCATAACAAACGATTGGTGTAATCTTGATATTCCTTCATTCATGCTTAGGAAACACACGGCGTATACTTAACATTTTTCGAAAACTGCGGGGCAAGAACTACTGATAATTTTGCAGAAAAATTCTTACGTAACCAATACAAAAACCAAATTTTATGAATTGGTTTGGCAACATTTTTGCGGTGTTTTTCAGTTGATCACCAAAAAAGTCTTTAGTCTCCAGATCTATGGATTAAAAAACTTGTCTTTATTCAGATCTTCGTCTATTATTAAAAGTATGAAGGACCAAATGTATATTAAAAATGATTGAAAAATCAGACCGAATCATTTACTCCTGAGCTTTCAAATTAGCCTTCGTTCCAACCCTCATCTTTGGTCATGAAATTTGGAAAGTGCCCGAAAAAAAATAAGGTCGTGGGTGCACACTTAAGAAAAATGACACTTTTACTGTGTGTTGCCAGATTTTGTCTTGGGGATAGAAAGAGAGGGTATGAAACGACTGTTTTCGTCAAAATGTAGCGCACTTTTGGCAAAACGACCGTGATTGAGGTTTAATTGGACCTCTTTGATCGAAAAAAGAAATGGAAGGCGCACGTGGGTCATTTAATGCCGGAAGGCGTTAAAGGAAAAAAATAAAAATTAGGTGTATAACTATTAGAAAAAACTATAATTAGGTGAGTTTTAAACCTGAATCATATAAACGTACGCCCAGTTCATCCGTATTTCGAGTTCATTCTTTTCCCAGAAAGAAAGAAAAAATCTTCACAAAAGCATTATTCATGCTTTGCTGAAGACAAAGTTTAATTCAAAATGTTTAAAAGGACAAAGCTTAAGGTCTTAAGACTAGTTGTCTATAAGAGCTTAGCTTTATGGCTTATATCTGGGTTTTCAGTGTTGAAAAAGATAAATTGTGGATTTTGCAAAAACAAAAGTCATCCGCAGATCTAGATCGCCTCAGAAAAATAAAAAGGATTGACTCAAACACACAGGCCAAGGGGACTATTACCGATGCCAGAAAGCTTAGCTGACCAGGCTCGTTGAGTTAAGAGTGAGCCGAAATATGGCGTGGGTGTTGACTGTCAATTACTATTATTCACTATTATTAAAAGTGATGGCCCGCTTAACCCAGAAACCCATTTTTGTTACAAATTCTCACAACGTTTATTTGTGATTTATAAAAGCTAAAATTCCAAACATTATGGTCAAAATAGTTGCTTTAAGTAGTCTGGATTTTATGCTTTGGTGTATTGTTTCCAGCAATCAGAGATAAGTTCGGTATAGAGTCAAACGCCAAATGAAAACATCATCCGCGAAAGTATTGAAAACCAGTAAGTTTTAAGTACATTCTTCATTAGAAGTCAGCGAACAACGAATTGTAAAGCTTTTCCAATTTACACAAAAACAGTTGCCATAGAAGTTCGCTCTATGATGGTGTAAAAAGACCATTAGTTTTTAAAGGGAATTGAACTCAGACAACTAAAGACAACAGACTAAGAGCCGATTTTCAGTGCTGAGTTAAGCCCATCTTAAGCCAAGATCTGTTGGTGTTGATCGCGGAACAAAACGAATCTAGAGTTAACCCAGCGAGCAGTTTTTCAGTGCGGAGTTAACTCCGTCAATAAAGTTGTTAAAATCTTTGACTCTCGAAATTATTTACTCCCCCAGCTCTCACTTTACATAGAAGAACACAGAAAAAGAAGTTAAGAGTCATTTTCATATGTCACTTTTCACAGAAACACGCCGCATACCCACTGCCATTTCACACAGAAAAAACATTCAAAGTAGTTCATATTGTTCACCAGAGTCGTTCGGAGATTAACTTACCAAATTTGGCGAATTAAGCCGTGATTGATCCCGGATCAATATACACTGAAAAATTGATTTCTGGGGTTAATCTCAGTTTAACTCGGAAAATCGTATGATCTCGCACTGAAAAACTGGTCCTAAAGCGATAATCCCGAAATACGACAACGTGCTATAAAACTTTGGATTTCTAATGCAATTCAAAAAAACTGGAGTGTCAGGTAAAAAAAAGGTCTTAAAACTATTGTCATATGACTACTTTGCCTCATTTGACTTGCAAATTATTAATTTCATACGATTTGTGAGTCGTATTTTTTCTTACTTTTAAGAAGTGAACAACGAGTTCAGTTAGTGGATTTCAATTATACTTTTTTAATGGAAGCAAGCATTTTGAAAAAGTTTAATGCGCGGTGTTTCAAGGTGGAACTAATTAGTGCTTATTGCTTGGCTTGGAGATCGTGATAATTAAGTTTTCAGAAATAAAATTTCTTAATTCTTCAAAACATTTTCCCATTATTTCAACACACAAAAACAATTAAGTTACTGCAAATGGCATAAAGCTCACTACTCCAATTACTAGTTCAGGTGCTTGATTACCATCACAGCAAAAAAATTCTAATTTTCCAAATTAAGTTCCCAAAAATATGTACGCTGTTACAGGCTTAAATATTTTGCTTTGGTTGCCACATATTTTGCGCCATTGCTTTGCGTTTCACTAATCTGTACAGAATTAATAGCAGACTTTCTTGGATTGTGTAAGGCACTCCAGTTGAGGTACTAAATTTTCTAGCTGAACATTTCAAGTTTTTCAAAGAGGAGACTAGGTAATATACGGTTGAATGCTATATATTTTGCCAAATAGATCATAAAAGTCAAGCTACTAATGCAATGTTTACGTTCATCCATCACGCGATAGCCTAATGGGTACGATCACCGCCTATCTCATCTCGAGGATCCAGGTTCGAGACCAGGGGTGGAATCGTCTAAGGTGATCTATGATAAGTGATGTCACAAATCACAAAAATTCGCCTGCGTAAACTGTGATCATGACAATTTGCTTGTGACAGCTCCCGATCAATCACCGTCAAAATCAGCTGGTCACCAGTTTTCAAACTTACTGGTTGGTTAGTGTATTTGCCTACTCTTAGGCTGTCTTTCTGCATGTACGAATAAAAATCAGAGTTCTTACATCATAAGCCTTAATAAAGCAACGATTCGGAATAATATTTTTGCGATCAGCTTACACAGACGGATTATTTTGTTTGATCACATTGACTGTCACAAAATGATCAAACAGATCACCATAGCCGATTCCACTTCAGGATTTGCATCAAAGTTTTTCTTCAATACAACAAAAAGCAACAACTTCCAGTTTACGAAGTGCTGAAACAAAAATATATCATCGGGAAGCGACCAAAAAATTAAAAAATGTAAAAAAAATACTTTTTTTAAACTTTTTTGTAGCATTCTGACTTTATGTGTCACTTGCCACCGTTAACACTCACTCGACAACTTTGCCAGTGCCATGCCACTGTGGAAAACTCACTCGACTCTCGATCCGTCGGCGCCGAGTTCGAATCCCAGTTGGTGTCTGCGCATCTTTTTTTTGTAATTATTTGCGAAATTTTCCTACTAGAAAAGTCTTCGCTTTTAGCAGTGTCGTTTGCGATGTCCGCGCAATTTTTCGTGGTGGGTCTTGCTTTTCTAGCAGTAAATGTTTTTTTTTTTTTTTTTGAGCAATTAGCAACTCAGAATTAGCAATTAAAAAAATGGCTCTTTTTGAAATGGAATCAAGAAGATGGAGAGAACGCAGAGCTTCAAACATGAAAACAGTATACCGTAAGAATCGCTTTTTTCCAAGTGAAATTACAGAAGCCAGATAATAACATCTCAAATCTTCTCCAATATAAGCCGTTTTAAAAACTCCTTGTGCCTATTTTCTTCAAATTTAAATTTTTAACAATCAGTTTTCTGCTCCTTCTGAAAACTTTGGAATTTTCGACACACGCGGTTTTGAAGGAAAGTCGACGATATGTACGCTTTAGCTCTATGTTACAAGCTATAAACAAAACCTCAATGAACTCCCCATCCTATGGGATGAAAATCTGGAGCGTTGTTACCTTCTTTCCGTGCTTGTAGTAGGTCTGTGTAACCTGTTGTGTAGCAGCCATACGAAGAAGGAACCGATTTCAGGCGATGCTTTTTATTTCACACGTTGAGCGCTGCCACTGTCTTTTGTTCCTGGCATCAGAGATTCGCTTTAGGATACCCCAAAGATATAAGGTTGGCACCCTTTTTAACTTTTTCTGTTATTTGATAAGGTTAGTGGCCATGTGCATTGCTTTTACCTTCTTACTTCATTTTTTAGACCAAAAGTGTTGGTCAAAAAAAAGTTACTATATCGCAAATTCTAAGAGCTCTCGTAGACCCGACCTACCAACTTACTTAGTCAAAAAGGAAAGGATTTATTTGGCAAAGATCGGTGTTATGCCGTAAGGATACCTTTATTGCCTGAATAAGTTATTTAACAATAATAAATGCTCGACAGGTGATTTACGAATTAAAACAGCAATAACAATATTGACGCAAATTTCAAAACTTGGCGTCAAGTCTCTGCAAATGTTCCCGTGTTAATAGCCAATAAATTCTGTCTTAAACCATCAATTATGAAAATGTTCGCCTTATGACGATTCTCTCTTGAAAAAAAACGTTTCTGTCACTTGGCTAATTGTTTTTCTAGCCTGCTATTACCCTCGAGTCCTTATAAGGTGACAACCCCAAAGCGTTCACAAGCCAACGAAATTACCCCGTAAATAAATTTTCAAAATTTAATGGACCAATTCAGAAATGAAGAAACGTTCACACCCGACACGACACCGAGCACAGGGTTCATTATTCAAGTTTAAAACATCTGTTACGACCAATCAGACAAATTTCACAAATTTTTAAATTTATTCTGCAATTTATGGTCAACTCGTTACCTGCTAATCCGTTAAAGCGTTGCACTCTTGTAAGCTGCCAAAATAATTCAAACAATGCACAGCACACATCATGCGCTAAAATTAGCAAAGAACACAAAAGGAACCCACGCTCCTGACAAATATGACTGATTTAGGCCAATAGACTTATAAGCACTTTCGCCATGTGTCCACAATTCATCATATCTTTTCGCCGCATTAGCTGCATGTCGTTTATTGTTCTTGTAATTAATTTCGAATGGCACTTGCTGCGAATATTATAAATCATCGCCTTAACCTTGGTATGCGCGTTTTCACACCGTGAATTAATTCACTTTTGGATTAATTAGTGACCATATTCACAGTGCCACTCGCGGTGCAAAATTTTTAAGGATGAAGCAAAAAAAAAAAAACAACTAATTTTCAATTGAAGGTGTTGAAACGAAGCGCACAAGTGCTTTGGGCGAATGTATTTTTCGGGTCAGTTCATGTTTTACTTTTTGTGTCTACGTCAATCTTACTCGATTGAAGATGACAGACGGAAAAGTAAATTTTGAGGAATGGTCTCGGCGATCTTTCTATTTCTATTCGGCGATCTGGTATTCAACCAGCCAAAAATGATGATCCTTCTGGTGGTGACGTGAGGCTATAGTTTTATTGGGAATTTGCAATTTTGCCTAGGTAACCTAGATTTTGTTGAAAAAAAAAGAAGAAAAATAATCGACACTCACCTCCTTTTCTTCGTTGTCACCGGCTGAATCTTGTCGTTCTGGATCAAGGTCCTGACAAAGAAAAGAAAAAAAAGATTAGAAAACGTTTGCAAGTAGAATGTGATTGATTCTTTGTTTTTCAAAGTTAAAATTTAAATAGTGGAGACAGGTACAGAAGAAGTTTATTTAGCATGAACTTAAACGCATCTTTTAGGGAAAATTAAACGCATAACACTGTTGACTACCAAGATTGGCAGTCCCCCAAAGTGTTTGGCCATCAAAGAGCACATTGTTTATAAACACTTTGGTGGCAGTTAAAAAAGAAAAAAAAAAGTTCGGACACCGAGAAAGAGATTTTTTTTCGGGGATACTTTAAGTTCTCCACTTCAAGAGTTCCTTTTGAAGTGAAGCAGTTATTCAAGGTAAGTTCACAAAAACAGGTGCTTTAAGTAGATAATCGGTCTCACCATCTTTTATTTAGGCTTTAAGTTCCGATGTAAAACCCTTCGCCTTCTCGAACCGCACGATTATTATAAGGACTCCAGCTTGGTCTTGTCTAGACTTACTCCGAGTTAAAAACCTAAACGGAAGCCCAAAAGCTTCTTGGGCATAGAAGATGGTATAAGTTGCTTTTTCAAGGTAAATGTAAGAGCCGATCTGGTTAAAATACCTAAGCTTCCCGCGACTGGTTTTGCAAGAAGTTGGAACCCATAGACACTAAATCTGCTATAAAACATTAAAAACCTCACAGCTAAAAAACATTCAAAAGAACACACAAGTTTACGCACGCATTTTTGCGATTTTTTTTTCGAAAATGCGTCAAGACGGCAGAATTGAAACCTTTTCAGAAAAATATAACTTAAGCGCCTGGTTTACATTGAGTGACTTTATACGAGTGTTCAATATCGGCTGTGCACTAAGCGGTTCAAAAGTTATGGCCTCAAACAGTTTAAAGCACGCCATCCATTTTCGACTCTTCATTTCTCAGAAACTTTTTCAGTATTTTCAAAATATTAGAATTTTGTTAAAGTTGAGTATTTACTAGGCCTAAGCTTTGTTTTTCTAGTTCTTGCCTGATTAACTTCTTAAAAATAGTACTAAAAAGCATTTAATCCACTATCGATTTTTTTAATGAAACTTCAAAGTTCAAACTCTAATAAAAACGTTAAAAAATCGTTTGGTTCTCTGATTGTTTCCGCAGTTTAAAAGCACACCAAATTTTGTGTTTCTTCGACTGACCGTTTACAAGTTACAACGCGATTGGACGAAGGGACAAAGTAGTGATATCATAAGAGGCCCTTTTTCCATTTTGGGCCACTAAAAACGCCGGATTTTGTATAAATAAATTTCCGGCTGACTTTCCATAAAATGACACCCTAGCATAATGTCTTACGTAATGCCTGAAAGAAGAAAGGATCTTGGTTTTCTTAACCTTTTGGACACGCCTGTGTCCGTGGTGTCTCAGTGGTATACCTTCGCAGGTACACCAGTTAATGGCCACCTACTCCATTTGCTATGAGCAGGATATTCGATACAAGAATATCAGAAAGAAGTGAAGGATAAATATAATTCAATCACCTTTAATACTGACGGTTTTAAACCGAACGTGGGTCGGCGCAAGTGCAGGCATCTAGATTGAAGCTCTAGAATTTTGTAAAGCACCTAGGACCAATAGCAACCGCAGAGTTTTTGCTGCGGACGAAGAGTCACAGCATTGCAAGGCAAAAGAAATTTATTATCTGCTCTTAAAGTCGAGCGGCTGTAAAGGTCATAGAGTCAGACGTGGTGAAGTTTGAGGTTATGAAATATTTACCCGAAGTATCAATTCACAACACAGTAACCCTGTGCTGAGTTCCAGGGTGTCTGGCCTTCAAAACCATTAGAACACCGCGACCGCACGCAAAATAGAAACTGAGTCCTTGAATAGCACTTACCAACCAGCGTTGTACAAACGTGTACACAAGGAAGAGATCTTTGGCCAGCAGTTTACAAAAATATGTCACAATATAAGGTAGAGCCCGCTGTACATGCAACGTTTAAGAGATTGATTTTTTCCGTCACCTGCTATGTGAATGTCTGACTCTGACAGTCTGACACTAAATATTATTGGGTTCAGATCATTAGAACTACTGACAGATCGGTATCGGCGTGAAGGAAAGCGCGAATTAAATAGAAACTATTTTTTTTTTTCAATACAATCTACTTTTAGATTTAGGCATTTATAACATCTTGACCTTAATTTTTCTACACCCTTAAGAGGTTTTTATCCTTCCCCTAGGTTAGGTTGGGTGGCCGTCGCCGCTGGGCAGGGACACACTTAGACCAAAGGAGGTCCATTGTGGCTGGTAACTTGTAGAACCGGAGTTACCAGCCCGGGACCTAAATGATGACTACCCGTTTGGGTGGGATGGGTCTAGGCAACCGTTGACAGTAGTATAAGCCTATACCGAAGGTCACCAACCAGAGTTTGATTGGTTGAGACATACCCCAGGGTAATGCATGCTAGGGGTAACCATTTCGGTGTGAACCGTTGAGGGGGGCCAGTGAGAGACTTTCCTGAAGAAAGGGTGGTCTCGTTACTGTTGGACTCCAGATGGGAATTAGCCTTGTTGATACGGATTGGGGGGGGGGGGGGGGGTTGTTTGAGATCGACGGAGGAGGTGGGTGGGTCAGTGAGGAATAGTTCCAATAGGAGAACCCGGCAGGGCAACCGATTTCGGTGTAAGTCCGAAGCTGTTGCTTCTCTGCTAAGAATCATCCTCAGGGATGGGAAGGTGGGGGTAACCGGATTCGGTGGGAACCCTTCCAGGGGGTATTCTCAGGCAAGAAGCTGATGTAGGGTAACCGTCTTCGGTGTAAACTCGTACTACAGGCAACTCGCGTTAGAATTGGGGGGTAACCGTAGCAGTTAGAAAGGTAGGGGTAAGCGAAGCAGTATAAACCCGTACCAGTGAGAATTATGTGCTGGTGATCCTTCCCCTAAAAACTTTCATTTATTGCGGCTCTGATATCCTTGTCAACGGGAAACCACGTATAGGTATAATAGAAACTATTATGGAACGTGGTATAATAGAAATTGGATCTGGTAATAAAAACTAAAAGCTTATGAGATTTAGAGACACATCCTCATAGTCCGGACCTCAGGACTATGAGGTATGTGTTAAATCTTCGAAACCTCAATCTCGCACAGCAGCCTGAGATACATGCCCGTGTGCACCAGAGAGTTGTCATGAACAAGAAACACGCTGGCAGACAGTTTACCCCGTCTTTTCTCTGAATTGCTTCCTGTAAAGGATGCGGAGTGGATGTGTAAGGCGTTTATGGTTTCACCGTTTTTTCTGTACTCGATCTATCAAATTCTCTTTGATTCCCAAAACACTGTAGCCATGGCACACGGAGAGATTTGATCTACTTCGAGTGGTCTGTGCCCTTTTTGTACCCTTGCAAGGACTCCTGTTTGCTCTCCGGTTCACAACGTTGAACCCACATTTTGTCCTTAGTGACACTTCTTTTGAGAATTCTTACCAGGTCTTCATCGCAACAATCCTGTACAACATTCTACTCGCACTTTTTTGTGATGTGCTGTAATCATTCGGGGCATCAATATTCTACTGACTTTTGAAAGACTAAGACAGCCATGAAGTATGGAGTGTTTGATACCGATGGAAAGGTTATTGTCAGCTTTCGGTCTAAACTTTTTTCGGGCATCCTGACGTACAGTATTCCTGATTACATATTTCGTAACACTTATAAACTGCAAACTTTTAAAAATAAAGTAAATAAGTATCTCCTTACATCTCGGGGTACTGCTTCAGTGTTATAAGTTCGCCTTTCTTGAGGACAGACAATAAAAAAAAAAAAAAAAATGTTCTCGATTTTCTTGCAATTGTTTTCGGTGCAGGCAGTAAGCGGGCAACCTGAGGGTCATCTCAATGCTCCCCCTGCCTCTTTAAAATTCACATGATAGTAGAAAATAGTAGAGAATCCCTGTTAACAGTCACCACCTAGTCTTGGACAATTTTTGTAGCTTTTCCTCGATTTAAAAAAAAAATTATAACAGGGTGATTATCGATTTCTTTCATCATTGTAACGACAGCAATTTCGCTGGTGTTGAGCTTAAGATAGAACCAAATCAATCACCGCGCCAAATAGAATTTTGCATTAATGAGTTTGAAAAACGGATTCACCAAAAAGAAGAAAAAACAAACTAAACAATTCTTGAGATCTCGTCTTATCTTGGAACTATACAAACGGGGAAGAATCGGCTGTGGTGACCTGTGATGTCACAAATGACAAAAGTTATACTGCGTAAACTGTGATCATCAGGATTTTTTTATGGCAGCTCACGATCAAACATCTCCAAAATCAGCTGATTCCCAAACTTTATGCTTTATTGTGTTTTTGGTATACACTTAAGAAAAATTTCTGTTATACAAAGATAAAAAAAATTGGTTTCACATCACAAGTCTAAATTATGCAACGATTTGGAACGATTTTCCTGTCATCTCCTTACGCAGACGGTTTACGGTTTACCGATTAAACAAAATGTGTGGCTAAGGAATCATTGAACTTTCGGTAAACCGTAACCGTTTCCATGGTTTTATGCCACAAATTCAAAGTTATTTTGGTATGCGTATAGATTTGAAGCAATCTCTGAACTGTTTTGAGGAGAAGATAAAGGCAGCGATCCTCATTTCAACCTTAATGGCACTATGGTGGGATGTTTTCCTATTTGAGGATCAAAGGCGGCTTTTTAAGCCTGCAATTATTTGTTTGGTTGGCAATTCGTTTTCATCAGCCTTTAGAATATAGATAATATTTACTGCTCTTTCGATTGTTTTAGGTTTCTCTATTCTTCCGGAAAAATTAAATTATCCCCCACATTTAATTTTCCCGGTTTTGAGTAAGACTTTGAAACTCAACACATAGTTTTTGAGTACCATTGATTTGTGTAGGAATGTGGCATCACATCACGCAGTCAGGAAAAGGTACGAAAAGGCTACTTTCGAGATTATTAAATTATTCAAGTAGATTGCAACTTACATCCATATCAATGTGAACGACACCAGTCGACCGTCGCTTTGGTTTTCTCCTCCTTTGGATAACCGCTTGTGTTGCGAGGGCACTTCTATTGTCGTTTTCTTTGTCATTTTCTATAATAAAAAATTATAATTTATTTCAGCTTCAGTCGTACTACAGCGTTATTTTTTAAGAGCTTACCTTTATCTTCTCCATTATTAGTCCTTCTTGATAAAAGTGTATTCTCACTGTTATTGTTTGTGGTGGAGTCTCTGCTCCTTTCATTAGATTCATTAGCAGCGATTGAATTCGAACCGACGACAGAACCAACTGGCGCCGAGACCGGCCGCATTAATGAGGATTGTTGCTGATTCGATGAATTCACTTGAAAAAAAAAAAATAAAAATTATACAAAAAAAAGTAATCAAGAAATTAAAAAACCTCATAACACTTACTTGCATTGGTTGTGTTAATCCTTCGTTGTGCGATGGATGATGACAAATTAGCGGCAGCAATAACAGCTGGTGCACTTGGTATTATTGTACTATTATTGGGCGGAAATGTGGTACCACTAGATGCATCTTCCAGTTTGAACTGTAATTATATTCATCGAGTATTGAAATCGCTTTTCGAAACTGAGTTTACCAACCAAACAATAAATATTAAGATTTAATTTTAAGGTTATATTTAAAGATTACAAGAAATTCATTTTTTTGTGTTTCTTTGTTATTAAATCATAGATTGTTAAATGAAAGGATGTGCAGAACTCCAAAGCAATTGGAGTTTTACTCAAATCACTACCAGGAAGCGTAAAATGTAAAAAATAAATTGTTAACCGTGAACCAGGGATTAGACAAGGGTAGTCCATGCGCACTTTTTTACAAATTTAATTGGGTAAATTACATTTGATTACGTTAAGGTTAACAAACCCTTCAGCTGCTGAGTATGAATATAAAGTTGTCAGAGTACACTGCCAAACGGAAACAAGAAAGAATTCAAGTTTAGAAAACTATTTTGTCTAGTATGGTTTTGGCTTAGTATCGTAACAACGCCCAACGGTTACGTTCTCATTTCAAAAGTCGGGATGTAGCTTCAATTTTGATTATATATGCCAAATAGTTCAACCTTCTCAAATCATCAACATTCTTGTCCAAAGAGAAAAGCGGTCTATGTTGTCTATAATATTTATATATGATATTTATATGAACAACTATTTTTAAAAGTGAAATTATTTTAAGAACGTAGAAATCTTACAATTATGTTTTAAAAAACTTACCAAAACAAAAGATACTCAAAGTGATGGTAATAAAAATGTGGAAAAACTCGTGAGAGTTTTGTGGGACCTCATTGGGTTCTTAGTCACTGCAGTACTTTTGGAATAGATTAAAAAAAAAAACAAAGGTGGACAGATATGTTCTAATTTAAGGAAACGTATGTGCGCTGCTGAATATGAGCTGCATGGTATAGCAGCTCACGAAGTTTTAAGCTTAGAGTAATCCTGAATTCCAGACATCCCTTAAAAAGAGTCCTTGGTATGATGATGATTGCTCTAACAGGAAAAAAGTGACAGAAGATGCAAATGCGAAAGCGTTGCAGCGAAAAGCAAGAGCAGCGTATGAAGAGTATCGAGCCAAGACAAAGAAAGAGAAAAGGTTGATGCGTACAAAGAAGAGGGCATATGCGATCTCCCAGCTCAAGGCGATCGAAGAGTCTAGCGATCGAAACAGGACCAGAAAGTTCTATAAAACGGCCAAGCAACTGGCTGCAGGCTTTGGAGCCGAAACGAAGGCTCTTCGTAATAGCGAAGGAAACCTAGTCACCGAAGCACAGGGAATAGTTTAAGTGTTTATGCCGCATTTCCAGCAGATGCTCA
The DNA here is from genome assembly GCA_947623515.1 of Neoascia interrupta. NCBI lineage: Eukaryota > Metazoa > Arthropoda > Insecta > Diptera > Syrphidae > Neoascia > Neoascia interrupta. The sequence continues at coordinate 214,369,652 of OX392463.1, read as the reverse complement.
ATGGGCATCATGTCGAGAGAGAGGAAGAGGTGTAGGATAATGAAGAAATTGTATACCAAGAGAATGCAAGTCCAGTCGACAAATTGGATGCCCCTTAACCTAGTATTGAAGAAGTTAGCATAGCCATAAGAAGCCTTCAAAACAACAAGACCACCGACCTTGATGGCTTACTTATACGAGCTCTTTATGCATGCACCAAAAAATTAACCAAGTGTGGGTTACACACAATCTTTTTGTCGATTTTACAGCCTCATTGTGATACCATTCATCGTCAGAAGTTCTACTTGGCGGTGGGCGAATTCAAAACCCCGCCGAATTCAAAACACCCCGAATTCAAAACTGATCAAACTCTGCCGTGTTACCTTAAAGAATAAACAGTGCAAGGTGCAGGTTGGAAACAGTACCTCAGAACTTTTCCAAACCTGCACCGGATTTCCGCAAGGAGATGCATTGTCATGTGCCTTCTTCGGTGTAGTTTTGGAGATGATAGTGTCCAGGAAAAAGGTCAACACGGAAGGCACTATCTTCAACAGATTCTTGCAAATATTGGGTTACGCGGACGATATCGACATCATTGCTCGCTCCAACCGTGATGGAGGCTTTCGCGGCGATTGAAGAATAGTTGCAGTTGGTTGGTCTTGAAGTAAACGATTATAAAACTAAGTACATGTTATGAACGAACAAAGAAACATCCGGCCGCCGCTTAGGATAAAACGTCAGTGTTGGTAGCAGCAACTTCGAGGAAGTTAAGGATTTTATCTTCCTCAAGGAGAAAGTGTATAAGCTCCATAAAACTCTAATTCTGCCAGTTTTGCTTTATGGCGTCTGCTTATCGTCCAAGTGCTGGACGATAACCAGAGAAGAAGAAATTATACTTGGCTCTTTCGAGAGAAAAATTCTCTGGCGAACTCATGGACCTGTGTGCGAGGAGGGCGAATGGGGGAAAAGATACAAACATCGAACATGGATCGATCTTATTTCTATGGCATCATTTTCCAGATCCTCAAGGTTAGCGTGTCGGGCTACTGTAAACAAGGTCGTTAGTATGAATCCCAACTGAACTCTTTACGGGTCCTTTTCCTAAATTGTTTCAATTCGGCGTTTGCAAAGTAAAAGTATTGTAGCAATCGGAACATACAAGATTGTGATTGTGAAAGGTCTGACCATTGTTTCTCGGAGTTGTAAACGCCAGATTCCTTTTATTTTCGATATCCGGCGAAGAAATAGTTGACTGTTGACCTGAGTTCACTGCATCATCTTTATCGCCTGCGTGAACCAATTGGTTGAGCTGCAATAAACTCCAAATTATTGTCATCAGATCGTTTGATATTGGGGCAATAAGGTGCTCCGATGCTCCTCCGGGCATCGAAAATGTGGACAATAAGGTAAAAACTTGCTAGAATTTATGTTTAGCTGATCTCTTGAAATTGAAGGCGTCCGATTTGTTTTGCTAAAGTTAAGCAAGCAATACCTACGCTCAGTAATCAGAGTAAAAGAGGGTCAGTTGCGAACTAAGACTCCTGGAGCTACGGTAAGAAAATCGAGGAAGTTGAACTAAGAACTTTTTCAAAGTCAACAATTTCTTCAGATGCAGTAACTTTTTTTTAGCGAACGCTCATGCGCGACCTGGAGGATTTTTTATTTAAAACAAAAACCATAAAATCCATTCAGGGATAAATAAATATGTTCGAATTGAACATCCGAGTTTGGTTGTTGAAATTCATGCTGTTTTTTTTTGGCAGTGACTGATAAGCAAATGCTCGAAATTAGTCGAACATTGTGTGTTTGGGTGGACGATATTGACTTCACTCACTGATGCGCATCAGAGGTCAAATTAGTTCAGCGAAACACACATCGATCAACAACTGGATAAAAAATCGCAAAATGATCTTTTTGATGTAAATAAAAAACCCCATGTTCGAGCATGGGTACCTAACCTAGGTATTGATTTCCAATAATTGGTTCGCATTGGAACTTTTGATATTTTGCTTAAAAAATATCAAAATTGGTCTTTAACTGCGTTTGTTGGTCGTGCATCTTCAGGACATCCATGCACACTTTCTCGCTAAAAGTGAATTTTACTCATGAAGCAAACATCTTGGTCTAGGCAAATTTGGTGATAGCCACTGATGAGCAATCAACCAAGATTCTTTTTTTCAAACATCTCATTAAGGATATTCAAGAAAAATGGACCGAGGAAATTTGAATCCTTAAACCATCAGAAAGGTTTTCTTCTTCTTCTCATTTCAGGGAAGATATATAGTCAGATTTGAGAGATATCATGCCGTCATAGCCCACTTTCTGGGAGCGAGAACGTCAAGTTAACAAAAAAAATAAGTTACTAACTACAATTATATCGTCCGATTGCCTGAAACAAAAGTTGAATAATTGCTTGCAGGAAAGTAAGGAAGGCATTTGTGTGTAGCAACGATTTTTTAAGGGATCAAAGATTAAAAAAAAAAAACTATAAAAATTTTTGTTTTCATTTAAAAATAAAGTATATAAAGTTCTACAAATTATTAAATGAAAAATATTTTAAGTTAACCATTAATATATTTACACCATCAAACTACAAGTGCATGCGAAATAAGCTTAAAATAAAATAAATCCAATCTACATTAGCCACTTAAAGCTCCATTTAGTTAATATTTAAAATATTGTACACCAAAATTAGTAGTAAAACAAAAAGCCCTTGTTAAAAAAAATTTATTTTATTAATGTATTTACAATAAATTTTTTAGTCTGCTCATTTATTTACAGGAACCAAAGAAAATTAAATTTATATCACCATTTGCGTTAATGTTAAGAAATAAAAAAAAATTAATAATTTAAAAAAAAAAATCCGCACTATGGCAAAAGCGCACACACTCGCGCTTTCTCCCTCTAATTGAGGCACTCAAGGCATTTAAAAGAGGCAGGCGACAATAATGCAATTTGTTTTATACACTGTGTTGGAATTGATTTAAAAAATTAGGTAAAGGTACCCTTAAGAAAAAAATAATTTTGTAGCATAAATAGAGAAAAAAAGGTATTAAAAGTAGTATTGTGTGGTAGTGTTGCTGAAATCTATTTCATTGAGTTTTGTTTGTTCTTGTTTTGGTTTTTTTTCAATTATTGGCGGCCTACCTTGCATCCACTATCGAATTTCAAACGCCACGAGGGTCGACGCTCAGCCGCGTTCATATGCAGCGGTGACGAAGATGTCGAGTCGCTTTTTCGCATCACGACACTGTCACGATCGCTGTTGTCACTGTCGTGAGATGATGTTGGTCTGACTGTCGGCGGCAGGGGCGATTTCGTAAGTTCACCAATTTCCAAACTCTCCTCGTTGGTGTACTTATTTGCTTCGTTACGTAGCTTCTCGGCCAACGACAGCGAATTTGCGTTGTCAATGTCAAACAGTGATCGTTTGTCGCGAAGGCGCGTCGGTGAGTCTGTTGGTGAAGTCGCCGCAGCTCGCATTCTTGGCGAATGTATTGGTGATGTGGCTTGATTAGATTCTTGGCTCGTTTCTGGTTGTTCATTGAGGATCACGGTTGCTGTGGTAGTTGCAGTGGTAGTTTCGTCAACTTGTGCTCCATGTTCTTCAGTCTTTTCGTTGACGATTGCTGTTGGGGTTTTTGTTGGTGAAGTAGATACAGCCACTTTAATTGCTGAATCCTGAACTTCTTCTTCTTCATCGGCGCTTGATTCCTCCTCATCATCATCCTCTTCCTCCTGTTTTTCAGTAGCACCAGTTTCTTCAGCCACCTCAACCTTCTGCAAACTATCGGCGAGCACTGGTGATGTGGGCTTCTCGGCTTCCTTTTGTTCTTCGACTTTCTGTACGGCTTCCTCTGCTTCTTCCTCCTCGTCGTCATCACCACTTTGTTCATCGTCAGGGTCCTTGTGCTCCTCGACAGTTATAGCAGGCGGGGGTTGTGTACTTGTCGGCGACTTGATCGGTGGTGGCGGAGGCGTCGAGGGCGGCGTTGGAGACCACGAATGAATCTGTTCCGCTATCTTATCGTCCGTAAGGTGAATCGGTTTTGTTCTGTTAAACGATAGTGTAAATGTGGCACTTATGCCTCCCTCGCCCTCGTCTTTGGTCGACTGTTTGGCGGTTATCTCGGAAGGTAATTGCTGGGATTCAGAGTCCGGTGTCGTCGTACTCGGTACTCGGTCATTAATTGGCGAGACTGGAGATGTGGGCGTTGTGGTTACTGTCGTCGAGTCTAATGGTGTAGCAGCTGTGGCTATTGACGTCGCTGTCATGACCATGGCAGCAGTCGCTGATGCTGGTGATGACGGTGGTGGTGGAGTTTGTTGTTGTGGTGAAGATGGTGTTGTTGTTGTTGACGGTGTGTTTTGGGATTCGGTCTGTTAAATTTATTAGTTAACAAAAGATTTTTTCTTGTTTGTTTATGTGAATTTGAACTATTTTTTATTGGTTGAAAGTGAGTGTCTATCTTGTTTTGCTTGCTCTCCTTTTTTAAGAACATTTTCATTTTGTAATTTTGTAACAGAAAGTAAATTAATACATAGAAATTCAATTCACAATAGACTAAGTATGGGTGTGTTAAGAGATTTATAAACTTTTATAAACAAAAGACAAATATAAATTTTAAGAAAAACAACAGATCCAAGCAGATACGAATCGAAGTGGTCTGCCATTAGATTTTAGAGCTACATTTAAAATTTAGTTTAAATTAAATACATGCTGCAGAAACTGACAAATTTGGTATATTTCAAAATATCTCGGCTTAGATTAATACATGAGGAATACATATTTTTAATTATCTCAATTGGAGAACATAAAAAAAACAACACAACGAGCTACTTCAACAAATCGTACAATTAGACATTAGAACAAACAAAAAAATACTGTCATCTCGAAGGACTAAAAAACAGAAATTTGAATTCACACAGCAAGTATCTAGAAGTAAGGCATGCTGAGGTTTCTATTGTTGTTGTTTTCTGTTAAATATTTGCTGCATCTGTTGACTTATAATATAAATTGTCGTGTAATTGTAAAAATATTTTATCTTGTCTTTAATAGATAATAAAAAACCGAAAAACCCACCCGAAAAATGACAAACGAAAAGATTTGAACAAAAAATAAAGTTATGCCTTGTAAGGCCGTATTTAAATCAAATCTTTGATTTAATCAAAGCTACTACAGACTTTAATTAACGCTTGAACACCACAAAGGTGTCAATGATTAGACGTTGGTTAACGTAAAGTCTTCGAAGAAAATAATTGGAGTTGTGAATGCCAGAAACGATAATCTAAAATAACTATCTAGGACGACAGTCATGGATGGTGTTTTCTTTCTATATAGGGGGATTACTTTAAGGTTGCCACTCTTTTTTACTAACAGCCGATTTTACAGTTCTTGGTTGCCAATCCATCATGATCGACAGACGCCGCGAGGAAGTTTGCAAACTGTCCCAAACAGACAGGGACAAGTGCAATGAATTTCCTCAGTTCCTGTTTTAAGGTTCGTTGCACTTTTGTTGTTTTTTTTTTTTCATCCTGAACAACATCTCCTGAAGACAATTTAAATCAGAGATCACTGATTGATTTCTTTCTGGTTCCGTTTCGGTGTGAAGGGCCGCGCTAACAACTGATCACAGCCTTATTTTGTGCAAGGTTCATTTCAGCGACTGTATACCTTTGTCACTTAGGCGAAAATCAAGAAGAAAGAAACTGGAGAAATTGAAGAAAGAAACTTTCTACGTTAAGGTCTACGTTAAGTTTAGACCAAATAATTTTGCAGAAGTAGCATTTTTGAAAATAGGGTTCGTCCACAAACCACAACATAACAAAATTTTTTTTCGTCCTATTGTCGTTTAATTCAACTTGCGTCGCAATAATAAAGGTGCACCAGAGAACATCGAAACAGTTCACTTATTTAATTTTAACAATCCCGCTGGAAGTCTTTTTTTTAATTTATGTGAAACTCTCGGATAAAACTCATAAAAATGTTACCGAGTCTTAATGATCGATTCGTTTCGTTAATCAAAGTAGTTTCCTCAAAACCTTTCCTCAACTTTGATATAAATTGAAGCAAATTTGTACGAAAATGCCAAATGCCGACTGCGCCAATTTCTTTTTTATCAAAGATATTGCATTTGACTTTAAACTGTTAGAAATTAAAGGACACACTGATTTATGGGCATCAGCAGAATGCTCATTCCTTAAAAAAGTTGCCCAACTTTTCGAAAATTGTGCATCAATTTTTCTCAATTTCGTTTTTTAAACCTTTTTGTGAATTTCCACACTTAACACTCACGTCTAATGCTAATACTGCGATGATTAAGTCAATTCCTACTTACTAAAATAAAAACTTTTAAGAAAAAACTTACATACGAGATACATTTCTTAATTTCTATGTATCACTCCTAAGCGTTTAGTTGCGCACATTTAGCATTAGTTTAGCTCGTAAAATTAAACAATACAAAATTAAAACGAAAAACTAAGCCAATGTAGCGTCAACTGCTTATATTATTTTTTAAATCTCCTTTTAGTAAATAAAAACAACAAAACCTCTCATGAAAATGCATCTTAGTCTTTTGTGAATTTCATTAATATCTGCTTCAACAAAAAAAATAATAATAAATAAAATAAAAAACTCAAAAATAAATTCATAGAAAAAATTTGTGTTTGTCAAAATAAAAAAAAATGATAATAAAAAAACTAAAAAAAAACTGAAAAGTTAAAAATCCACCCAAAACTAAAAATATTAAATAAATTAAAGTTCATGTCACTTAGGTGTATGAAACCTTTTTTCCATAATTATTTGTTTTGTTTCTTTTTTATTAAATTAAAAAATATTTAACAGAAAATTAAGGTAAAAAAAACCTCCTCCCAAGCGAATCTTGTGTGGGGGTTGGTGGCGGGGTTTTTGTAATTTCGTTTCTTCTTTTCTTTTATTTTCAATTTGTGGTTAAACAAATATATGGTTTTTTTTTATTAATATATGATGGTCGTTATAAGAAGTTAATTAAATAATAAAAAAAAAAATTGTCTTTCTTTGTTTGTACTTACACTAGTGTTGTTATTATTGTTCAATGTTGAGTTCTTCTTTTTGACGAGCTCTTCGGCACTCTTTATCTCATCAAGGGTTACACCTTGAGTCGAGCGGCGTGTTTCACGTACTCGTTTGGCGTGTGCCTTACGTTGAGTTTCACTCTCTTCGTCACGTACGGGTGGCACAAAGGATCTACATGGAAGGGAAATTTTATTTTATTGAATTCAATTTTACTTTATATTTTTGAAATTTTAGGGTGGCAGGGTATTAAAGAGGAGTTCATGAGGCCATTAGAGCAAAATAAGCCATTCAACACTTTTTTGCACACACAGCTGTTAGGGCTTTGAAATCTATTCAAAAAACCATATGTTAGTCTTTCTTAAGATTGCTGCTGCTTAGGAGTTCTTAAGCTTTTGTTAATAGGTTTCAAAAATTGGTTGCTAATTAAAATAAAGGCATTGGGTTCTTTAGCGAAGAATTGCATTAATGGTGGTCATTTTAGCAGGCTATTTTCATGTTGCTATGTTGATGTTTCCTAAACACTTGAGCATTTGAGCAAGTTGAGTATTTCATCTTATTCACTTTCTTCGTGAACATATTGCGAGTAGAATTGGTCAAAGATGAAATTTTACATGAAAAAAGTTTCAAACAAAAGGGGAATAGGGGATTTTACGGCTAAAAGATGCCCTCCTTAAGTGGCATAACACTTGCGGGGGTATCCTTTGCTGTAAGGCATTTTCAAGTTCCGCACTGGCTCATCAGCGATTGTGTTGGTTAGAGAACTCATTTTCTCTTTTTTTTCTTCTATTCTTAAATTCTTTCCACTCGCGGTGTGCTAAGCTGGCATTCTGTCAAACCACGCCTTAGAATACGTAACTTCAGGTATATTAACGTATGCATATTAACGTATAAGTTTTTGCCGTGATTAGGTTGATTTTTAAACTAAACTAGTTTCATTAAACTAGTAAAGAAAAAGGGTATTCAAGGCATGGAGGATATGCTCCTCTAACAAAATATATAAACGGCTTCGCCTGGAATTGGAATATAGACAGACACCTAAGCAGTCTTGCTAAGAAGAAATGCAAGAAGAAATGTAAAGAAAATGGAGGGCCTGTATTGGGTATTGGAGGAAGTTTCTTCTTCTACTGCTGATACACACTAGGTCAAACAAGACCTTCGACAAAGCAACAATCTCCAAGATTGCCACTGAGAGAAGGGGAAATGCACAAAAGATTCGCTCGCCAAAGTTCATCAACAATGCTCAGGACGAGCTTCTTGTGGATTACAACTATATTTTCGCCGGTATCGGCAGCATTGTGAGGGACTTTTAAACAAACAGTTTCCCAGGCAATACTTTCCAGAAGAAACCACTCCCATCTAGGAAGAAGTACCAGACATCACAGCCAAAGAGGTTGGGAAGGCGGTACTCTAAAAAGTAAAAAGCGGCTGGACCAAACCAATTACCCTCAATTTTGACAAAAAAAAAATTTTGGAGACAAGGGGTTCACTTGGCTCATAATGGAAAAACATCGTGATGCCCTTAAAGATCTACCAATTTAAGGCAATGTACACAACGGAAGCGTCCAAAGTCATTGATTTATCATCGTAGTCGTCTCTGCTTGAAGGAAAACTGTCCGACCCCAAAGTAGGTCAGTTGTTCTTCGCTGACGATGGAGGTCACATATGGTTTACAATGTTGGACAGCTTATAAGCAGTTTGAGAGCAAATTAACAGCAGCTGAGGTTAAGATGCTTCGCACGAAGATCCAAGGAAGCCTCCATGTAAAGGAACCTATCTCCAGGAATATGGAGCACGACCGGCTCAGTTGGTATTGCCATATTCAAAGGAGAGATCCCGAGCCCTGTCAAAAATCAACAGCAATGGGAATCAACATTCCAGGGAAATCGCGAAGGAAAGGAAAGGCCTCAACATTTATAGATCACACAAATTTAACGACAACAGCATTGGCCTCAGCGACGAAGAAATCCAAAACCGGGTGGCCTGCCGGTATATTCTGTAAGTTAAATTGGCGTACCCCACACGCGGACCATTAGGAATGCAGTAGAGTGGGAGGGTTATGATCCATCACTTCAGATCATAACCTCGTGCCTAATAGAAAAAGAAGAAGGAGGTTGCTTTCCAAAGGTTTCTCATACACCTTTAGAGATGATCATATGACCATCCATGATCACAGAAAGAGAGCTTGCGGCTTAAAGCAAAGCTATGATAGGTTGAAGACTCCGAATACTTTTAATAATACTGCCTTAGACGATGGCAGGATTCGAACCCAGGCCTCCGGCGTAGTAAGCAACCAACCTTCGTCTACAAAGTTGAAAAAAATATTAAACTAGAAATAAATTCTTGGAAAACTGACTGTGACAACGGCTTAAATGCAGTCTCTCGTCGCAATTACTTGAAGCTTATTCGTTAAAACGTCAAGCAGAAGTAACTTAGTCCAAAAAGGTCCTTCCAACAAAGAATCTTATACTTTCCGGGTATCAAAAGACAAATGAAACGAAGCGATAAACCGTTTTCACGAACAGAACAAGATTTTATGTTAACCGAACGTATTGTTGCTCATAATGGCGAGCGGCGCCTATGGCAAAAGGGAAACCGTAGGGAGAGTTGCCACTTGACGCAAGTTTTTTTTATTAAGTACTAGTAAAATCAGTAAATATTATGCAACTTTTGACGTTGATAATCCAAATAATCCAAAAGTTTTTGGATAAGTTCCAAATTGTTGTTGGAAAATTAATGCTTAAAGGCACTCAATTCAATTAGAAAGCAGAAACATCGGAATACCTTTAATGGGTCGACTATAAATATAGTTTGTCAAATTTTTAATTGTTGTTATTTGCGCGATTTTCGCCACTTTCAAACAAAAGCAAATATAAGTTCGATCAAATACTTGCTCTCTTATAGGAAACTAAAGGGAGAATCATCCCTTGGCATCATTATCATATTAAGAAGCCCTACGATGAACATCTGGCGAAGCTCGAAATCATCAGGATTCCAGCCATTATAAATAATGTTTCTTTAATTGTGAATTGTTGTAATTTTTCATTTTTCAATACGCATTTTGTTAAAACTTGCACTTGTTAATTATTTAAGCTCACAGCTCACGTATTAGATAAGTAAAAGCAAACTTAAATTGCAGTTTGATTTGGTGGTTCTTAAAAATTATGTTAGTTTGAAAATATAAAACGAGATAAATTTTTCAGTGTTTTCAAATTGAAGTGCAAGACAAATTGGGGGGTAAAACAAAACAAGCAACACTTTGAAAACTCTTATTTACTTGAAGAAATTTTTGAAAATTGTTCCCGGAGACATTTTTTGTTTTGTGTCGCTTTTGTTGTTTACTTCACCATTGTTATTGTTATTGTTGTTGTTTTGAATTGGTTTTGATGGAGGATTTGCCGTGCTACAATAGTGTTTTTCAATCGGTAGGGTTTTTTTTAAATCATATTTTTTTTCATGATGATTGTTATCTTAATGGCTTTAAAAAAGGAGAACTTGTAAAAACATTTAACGTCTTTCCAAATTCTCCACTTCGAAGCCATAAAAAAAGATTAGAAATGGAAGTTTAAGACTCACCTTCGAATTGGTGTCGTATTTGGAGTCGTAGGAGTCGTTGGGGTGGTGGTATTTGGTGTTGCAACTGGTGTATTTGGACTGGCCGGTGGTGACGTAACAGGTTTCCTTTAAAACATTCATTCAAATGTTGTTAGAATTTTAGTAAAAAAACAAACGAGAAAAAAGTTTCCTACATCCATTTACAGGAACATATTGGGAAATTTCTAAGAAATTATGAAATGTTCAACAAGAATGAAGGTTACATGCAATATCGAAATTTTGATGATTTTCTATTATGTTACAGTTAGTATTGGCATAAAGGTATACAATAATTTATAAGTTAGTTTAAGCAAAATATTTATACATATGTGTAAAGTGATATAATATTCTGTGTTTTGAATAAAATATAATAAATAAAAACAAACCTGAAGTATCTATGATCTTTGAGTGAAGCCGATCTTTGTACTGAATAATTTTGAATGGGCGTGTTTACTGTTCCTAGTACATTTGGATTTTGTGTAGCCGGTAATATGGGGCACGAATTGGCCTTTATTCTAGCCCGTAGTTCATTGTATTTTTGATAGAATCTTTATTTTTTATGAATATGTGGTGAGTAGAATGAGTATATTGCAAACAACAAAGAACACAATTAGTCATAAATAAATAAGAAAATAATAAATTTAAGTATTTTTCTTTTTTTTTTTAATCAAGCTCAAGCATAATTTTTGTGTTTATTTTCGTTTCACCGATCAGTCAATGCAATAATTGTGCAGGTTTTTGAGTAGTTTTTATCCGTGTTTCATTGTCCTAATGTGTGCGGCAAATTATTTTGGCAGCAGCAGCAGTATAAACAACAAACTAAGAGCACATTTCAATTTCAGATCTAACGACACTCACAAATGAAGTTCTTAACTCGATGAAAAAATCTAATACTAACCGGCGGCGCGCGGCGCGTTGGTGAGTACAGACTTATTTTCATAACGATAAAATTGTTGATGACTAAAGCATTAGACCTCTCACATTTTCTAATCTAATCAGTTTTTTTTTTCATTATAGATTGGTTTTCTGTAGAAGTTGTGCTTCTGGTATTGAACCATCATTGTTCTTTCACGCGAAATGAAAATGTGCTCTTTGCAGTTGTTTTAAGAAAAATAATATCAATTTAGTAGACAAAAATAAATTAAACAACATCAGGCGCTTGTTCTCATACGACATGATAAAAAAATAAAACAATTTCAAAAATTAATGCATGAACGAAAGGTGATTAAAAAGTAGTCAAAAGTTTTCACTAGTCTGAAAGCGGTTACATACTTTTCATCATACTCAAAGCTCTGAGTACGTCGGAGGATAACATCGGTTTCGGTCGATTTGCCCTCTTTTTCAGGAACTTCTGCAAAAGAAATATAAATCACAGTTCAAAAAAAGTTTTCTTTATCTAAAAGGGTAAAATGCATTAATCTTATCGGGTGCGCAGTCAGTTATCAAATTAGTTTAATATACCGTCATCAATTAGATTCGAGGTTTGTTTAAGCGGTCAAGGCAGTATTCACATGGACGATTTGTAAAAAAGGGCTTTAGGGCATTTGTGGAGTCCTTTAGATTCAGTTGAATCTATGGTCTAGGTTTTTGGTAAGACTTAGTTTCGCCATTCCTCACAAAGCGAGCACCGTATAAGAGATGGGACGGGTGCGAAGCATGCAATGACAAGCAATTCTAAGAAAGAGCGAGGTTAAAGAAATAGGTGACACTTTTTAACTATACCATACCGAAGCGAAAAAAGTAAACTTTAAGACATAGCTTTCAGAAATGATGCAGATTGCGCTTAAAGGGTGGTACAAAAACACTCATCCTGCTAAGTTTTAAATTTTCGTAAATCGTTCATAAACACGGTGAGTTTTGGAAAACCTGAATCGTGAGTATGCGAAAAAAACGACTGAGATAGTTTTTCAGTGCGAGAGTTTCGAAGTTAAACTGAGATTTACACCAGGAATTAAGTTTCCAGTCTATTGAGATCCGGGGTTAATCTCAGCTTAACTCGCAAAATTTAGTCAGTTAATCCCGGATTAAACTTTGCAGAATAGCATCAAGTATGAGCTCCTTTGAATTTTTTATTTGTGTTGGTTTGCGTTTTTCTGTAAAAAATTACACCTGAGAACAACTCGAACATCTTTTCATGTGTTTTTCTATGTGAAGTGAGAGTTGGTAGAGTCAATAATTTCGAAAGCCCAAGACTTTGACAACTTTACTGATGGAGTTAACTCTGCACTGAACATCTGCTCGCTGGATTAGCTCCAGATTCGTTTTATTCCGGGATCAACACATCTTGGCCCAAGCACTGAAAAACTGGCCTTAAGGGCGAGTTCATCCGAGTTTCCGAGTTAAACTGAGATTAACCCCAGAAATGAATTTTTCAGTAAATATTGAATCCGGGAATAATCTCGGCTTAACTCGCCAAATTTGGTGAACCCTGATGAGTAGAATGAACTTCTTTGAAGGTATTTTCTGTGTGAATTGACAGTGGCTTTGTGTGTTTCTGTGAAAAATGACATCCGAAAATGATTCGAACTTCTTTCCCTCTGTTTTTCTTTATGAAGTAAGAGTTCGTAGAGTCGATAATTTCGAGAGTCGAAGATTTTGACAATTTTAGTGACAAAGTTGACTCTACACTGAAAAACTGTTCGCTGAGATAACTCTAGATTCATTTTGTTCCGACCACTGAAACCCCAAAGTGGTCTAAGACTTGAGGTGCTTGAATGTTATGCAGGAAATTCTCACATAACACCTAAACTTATCTCAATGTCCAGCAAAGGCAAAAACACATGCTAGTTTTGAAATATTGCCTTTCATCAGGTTTCTTATCTTTCGGTCAGAAGTTTTATCTGCAAAGAGATATTGTGGCGTTTGGGTGTTGCTGTGTTTCTTGCAGACGTGTAGATGGAACATATTAAGAAGAAAGCATTGAAAAGATGCGAAGAAAACCCAACGTGCGTCGTGGGTCAGGTACGTTGATGACATTTTCTGCATCATCAAACTGCCAGAGGCAATGAGTTTCTTGAACCATCTTAACTCACACTATACTTAAACAAAGATTACGATGGAACAAGAGCAGGATGGGGTTTTCCATTGGGTTTTCTTCCATGCAATGATGTTCAAGTTACGCGGAAATCTGATGGCACATTTGGACACACGGTTTTCTAAAAAGCAGGCACATTATCAGCTACCTACATGCTTCTTCCCACCATCATCCGGCAAATTTGAGATCTGTTGTCTCCACACTTATTCAGCGTACATATAATGCATTGGATACTGACCAACTTGCAGGTGAAATAATGAACAACTACTCGAAAGAACAACTTTCAGGGAATCCAAATTTGTCCAAGAAGACCACAATGAGTTGGACAAGAGAACAAGAGGACTTCCGTATATGAAAAGTGTCACGGACAAGTTCGGTCGAATTTTAAAACGTTACAATGTGAAAACGATTTTTAAACCGAGAAGAAGGATGATAATTTATCTATAATTAGATCGTTTCTCTCTCCAAACACCAAGCGTTTACGCAGTGCCCGGTGAAGTATTTCGACCCTGTGAGCAATCAGCAAAACTAAAAATCCCCTATAGGCGAGCATAGCTTAGACCATCCTGACAAATGACACTTGATCAGACTTGACCAGGCTAAGACATCAGCTTGGGAGTCTCACTACACCCCACAGCTTGATCGCGAAAGGGTTTGATATAAAACGCCGCAAAAATGTCCACAGTGACGCTTGATTCAAATTGTCGCGAACGTAAAATCTCATAATCGATTAGTCCCGATCGATCCCGAATCGGCAAACTAAACCCAGCGATGTAGTGAGTACTGTTTGCTCTAAGCCATCTACAGCACACCAGCGAGAGAACGAAGGAGCACTACGCAAGCTCTACTACAACTTGCATACTACAACTTCCCGCTGACCACGCTCAAGTGACCAACTTCGTATAGGTACGAAGTTCGTATACGAAATATAACAAAATCTTTCAAACTACGAAAAAAGTTTGGTTTTTGTTATTTTTTATTTATTAGGACCAAAAGAACAATTTTATGAGAATTTTTTTATGCGTTGAATAAGTTGGCGGAAGACGCTATGAATGAGTCAGGGTACGACTCTTGGCGAAAATTTTTTCTGAAGTCAAATCTGACTTGGTTTATTTATTTGCAATTTTCTAATAAATATTCCAAAAGACATCAGAACAAGTACACAGATAATGTATAATAACTTCGTTCCCTATATCCTTTCAGCCTCTAAAATTGTTGAATCGAACAAAGTCTTTCGAGATGTAATGCAACCACACAGAGTCCCGTGGTGGCCCAAGCTACTTTTCTGAGGTTTTCTAAGTTTCGCAGGGTGCTGTATTTTGTGTGTCGGGCTGTTGCTTACGAGGTCCCGGGTTTTGAATCCCTACAGGGGCACTCATTTTTTCATGGCTTTACCACGGCGAAGTTCTTGCAAACCTCTTAGAGTACCATTTCTCATAAAAAACTTCACGATTTTCGGAATCGACAAAAAAAATCGTAGGTTCCTTTTGTGTGTATCATAAAATACGTTTGAGGCACAGAGAATGCATGGTTCTCAAAAGTCAGGCCAAGGCTCTTTTGAGTTGTGAGCGCCAATAAGATTTTTTTTAAGAAGGAAGTTCCTTGGTTTTCCTACACATTCTAGGAAAACTAGCTCTGGTCGAATTTGTCTGGTACTAGTCGATTGAAAACCGAATCCTGTCGTTTTAAACTGCAATAAAATTCATCCGCGTGAATCTTTTTCTGAGACTTCTTTAATTCTTCGCTTTCCCAAGAAATTTTTTGACAAGAAGAGCCAGTTTCTTCTGTTTTTACTAATTTAGAAACAAAAATTTCTCCTAAACAACCAGTTGGAGCACGTTACGTTTTTATACTTACGGTTTTTAGGTGGGCTTTCTGGTTGTTGGCGTGTTCTTGCCGCACTACCACGTCGCCATGGTGCATCCTCATCAATAGCACTCTCCGTATGAATTTTATTCGATTCCAATACGTGTTTTGGCTTATCATCTAAACAAAAAATAACAAATAAATATTAAATTCTCTTAAACAAAAAACATAACTCATAAAGTAACGTAAAACAAATAATGACTTTTTTACACTAATTCAAAAATAAAGAATAAAAACTTTTCAAAAACCGATTCAAACAAACATAATAAATATATGCATGTATTTGTTTTAAAACAATAAGAAAGGAAATAAGAATGTGGAATAATATTTATAGGAACATTGTTCAATACGTATCGATGAAGTAACGACTGATTTAGGGGGACTGATAAAAAAATTGTCTATAAATTGTAGCTTGTAGCTTGGAATGTGGTTTATAATAAAACACAATGAAAAAATTAACATTTCGAGTATTTATCTACAGTCTGCCATAAAGTTAAAAGAAACGCGGCTTATTTTTTTAAAAGAGAGATTCTGTCTTTTTATACTATTTGCCAGGTTTTACAATGGACCGAGTCTATGCTGGGAGTTTAAAAGTGGTTAAAAGGTAAAAGGTAAAAAATCGACATCACTCTATTCTGAAATAAGGATCGGCCTTGAATTAGTTAAATCTGATCGTCGTACATAAAATTGAATACAAGTAATTTCTCCATAGCAAATATAAAATCATCGATTTAGTTGTATCGCTGAAATAAAACAGACAGGACGCCATACATTTTCATCACAAACTAGTCGGTTTAAACGTTAAACAGTAGTTAAAGCCAGTAGTTAAAACAGTATCCTGCCATCGTCAGCGGAAAAAAATGACTTGTTCTTTTTCACGGCCCCACCCCGCGAGGCTCTGACAAACCCTCCAAGAGTATCATTTGTCTATCAAAACTTCTCAAAGTGCAGTTCGGATTCGGCAAAAAATCGTAGGTCCCCTTGTATGTGAAGAAATGAACACACACAGCATACATTGTTCAGAAGTTGGCCCTGGTGCACCTCGAGCTGTTGCGCCACTCTACTTATTTATTTATAGTAGTGAAAGCCATCTAAACCAGAGGGTGGAATCGGCTATGGTGATCAGTGATTTTGACATTTTGTGACAATCGTTGTGATAAAGCAAAATAGTTCATCTGTGTAATGTGCCACACGAGTCGTTCCAAGAGTTAGACTTGTGATATAAGAGCTTTTTTGTTATCGTTGCATACAGACATTTTCCTTCTTTAAAAGAGAAAAAAAATCAGTCGTGAGCCGTCGCAAGAAAATTGTGAATATCATAGTCTACGCCGAGGAGTTTTCGTGATTCGTGACATCACTAACCACAAATCAACATAGCCGATTCCATCCCAGGTATAGTGCAAAGAGAAACTTATGGCCATTTCGGTTGGTCGTCCGGAAGCGTCCGGGAGACTTCTGAACTCTCCTGAAACTGTTTTCTTGGACTCGTTCTACAGTTCCTTTTCTGGGTAGGAGAGAAATTTGCTTCTGGTTTTAGATCCAGAATCAAAATCAGAAGCACGCACACAATTACACATGTGTCAATGTCAAGTTGGATAAATGTTATTTGTCCCCTCTAGAATAGCTTTTGCATCACAAATACAACGCTAGACAAACTTCAAAATCAAGAAAAACGTGTTTGGCTGTTCGGAGAGAAGCCCCAATCCGGGAAAAGAACGCCCTGATCCGGGATCGCAAACCGAAAAGGCCATTCATTTTTCAAGAGTCTCCACATCCAAAGCGAAATGCTTCCAAAAAAATATTGAAAAAATTATTTATCAAGTGTTTTCGGTGACATTTATACAAATTTAAACTGCAAGATTGGTTTTGGTTGTCCAACTCAATTCCCGATTTTAAACAAATTAAAATTCGACAAGAAAACACCTTCCAACAAAATGGAAGCGCCAAAATACAAAACTAAAAATTTTCCTGGTCATAGTTATAAAAACTCCCAATTTTCTTCTATAAACAGTTTTCCACGTGCAATGTATTAAAAAGTCACCCCAATTACACAAGTCGTATTCGAGACCGAGAGTCACATACGAGAGAGAAATTGTTAAACTGAGAGTCACTACGAACATTCTCGTACGCTAATGAGTTTACTGTCAAACAGAAAAACGCATACCATCACGTGCGGTTTCCGGTTCACATCGGTAATCATGGAAGTTGTATTTAGCTTTTTTAATCGGATTCAGGCTTCTTCACTTGACATTTTAAAAGTGACTTCAAGTGAATATTAACAGATGCACTGATGATCAAAAACTGAGTTTTTGGGCAAAAAGTTTTCGGAAACTCGTTTAAACTATAAACGAGCCTTTCTAAACGCCGCCATCTATAATTAGTTTTCGCTTTTTATTTGTTCATCAGTTGTCAAATTTTAGCCCATATTTATTTTTTAAGGTGCTTTAAAAGGTCCATAAAAGATGGGCATATCAAGAATTTAACGCTGACCTCCAAACTACAAGCTGATTTCAGATGGGAATAAAAATTTTAGAACATAAACTAGCAGCCACTTGCAGCTCAGAAGAGCCATCCCCTGACATCTCACGATCACGCATGTTGTGTGCCTTTCAGGTGTTCTTACACACATGGATGGGACGTATTTTTTTGCCGATTGCAAACGGCGAATTGAGAGGTCTCTTGACAAATGATAGTGTAGGAGGGTTTGTCAAACCATTGCGCCAGACCAGTTGTGACCATGAAAAAACTTTTTATTGGCCCTTTTTATTTCGTTCGGTTTCCTGGTACCTCGTGCACAGTAGTCTGATTAACTAATGCGCCCACAAAAAAGTTTGACCTCTCAAAAAATTGGTCTTACTTTAGTTAAATTCCATACTAACATTCAGGTGGTCTACTTAGACTTAAAGAGCATGTTTTAGTTGAAAATCGCGAATAAGCCGTATTTACTGATCTGAAAGCCTAACAAATTAAAATCAGGGTGCAGTTTTCAGGGAGAGATCCATTTGGGCTTTTATGGTTTTTAAAACATATTGTGCTTCGTAAAAACAACCGAGTTTTGTGAATCCGTTTTTTGATGTCCCTTTACTTTTACAACCTCTTTCTGTTATAAAAACACTTCTAAATTAACAAAGGATAACGTCTAATAAATAAAAACGCCAGCTCAAGAAACAAAACAAAACACTTCAGAACACATCTAAAAAAATAAATAAATACAAAAGTCAAAACTAAGTACAACTGAACAGAGTACAAGAAGTGCCATCAACGAAAAGACAACAAGAAAAGAAACGAGAGACTTTTTCAACTCAAAAAACAGAACATAAACGTAAAGATTACACCATCAAAACGTCTAGTACCTTCAGCCTCTGATATACTTGTCGAATGGGAACTCTCTGTCGAATCGGTTAGCTCAGAATCGGTTTCATCCGATTCTGTGATCCTTTCTAAATTGCTTAAGCCGTCCTCATCGATGTGTTCTAAAAGAATTCATTGTTGTGGTCGAGGGCAGAGGGTTTTTTTTCGTTTTGTTAAACACATTTATTTGGCGGATAGGGTTTATGTGCACAATCAGCGGACAAGGGTGGTAATCCAGGAGCAAGGATGAGTTAAGAAAAATTTAATTTTGTTTAGTTGAATTTTACGAATAAACAGAAATAAATATGAATTTAACGCGAATGAGAACCTGATTGGTTGTGTAACGAAATAAAAATTCAAGAATATTAAGCCATCGACGGGAAGCAAATGGGATGTGTCTTACCGTTGACAGGATCTTTTGTGTCGGGTTTGACTTCGACGCGAATAAACTTCGTGGGTGTGTTCTCGATGTGGTTTTCGATCGTATCTGAGATTCTGCTGAAATTTTTAAATGGAGCACGTGAGATGGAGGCATCAGCATAATGCTCGGAGCAACTTACCTGATTTGACTAGAAGGTCTTCGTTTTATTCGCTTGTTATTCGCACGCAAATCTTCAAGGAATTTCACCATTTTACCTTCGGCCACATCGATGCACGTCTGTCCGGCATAGTTTCGAATATCCATATCCGCCATCGCGTCCACCAGCATTTCGGCAGACTCTTTTTGGCCCCAATGTGCTGCCGCATGCAAGGGCGTCCACCCGTCGTTGTCCTGTTTGTCCACATTCGCGCGACCAGCCAAGAGCAGGCTTAGAACCTGGAACAAGAAAAAAATTGCTCAGTGAGACAAGAAAAGGCCTTGCGTGGGAACAACCTTTTTGTATCCCTTTGCTGCGGCAACGTGTAACGCAGTGGCACCGGTCTTCGGGTGTGGATTGTCGGCCTCAGAGGCGTCGCTGCGTAGCCACCGCTTCGCATCGCTCAGCATCATTTCCTCCTCGGCACGACGTGCCTTATCACAATCGATATTATTTTCGGCTACTAGCTTCTGCATGTACTCTATCATGGGGCTCAGGTGGGCTATGTCAACGGCCAAGTCGACAGCCAGTTCACCATCGCTGTTCACTGCAGAGATATCAGCCCCATGCTCCACCAAATACCTGGCTATGCTTACAAAGCTGAAAAGAAAGAGGTATTTCATCAGTCACCACTGTAGCGTCATAGTTCGACCAAAAGTTTACCCGCATGACGCTGTCGCATGTAATGGTGTCCAACCCTCATTGTCCTGTCTGTTGATGTCGGCTCCGTGCTCTACCAGGAACTCCACCATATCCAAGTTATCATCGATGCAGGCCTGCGGAATGGAAATAGAACATTCTTTGAAAATCGATTTCAATGTAAACAATCTCAAAAATTATTTCAAATTTCTTTGTAAACATAGAAGCGCTGGTGCTGGATTTCCGTTGATGATATCACCGTCATCGCGGGCATTATCTAGAGCACAGCACTGTTTAGCGCATAAAGCACACACACAGAGCCAGATAATAAATTTTAATTCGATAAGGCCAGAGTGGGCTCTTTTTCTATTTTAATTCAACTCATCTAAGATTGTGTAATAAACAGACCAAAAATAAACAAAGCTTGTGGTTCGTAATCTTGGGCGAGCAGAAGAGGCAAGGCAGGAAATTGAGGTTCTCCGGACGTTATCAGTGAGACAGGCGGCAGCGAGTGCCCAGGGTACAACGAAGCTCAATAACTTTGCCACAATTGTGTCAGGTTGTTGATCTCCAAATTGCTTGGCAATTGGGAGGTGATGTGCGATTATAAATACACGATTTTTAAATTTACTTGTTTGTTTACAAAATAACCACGCGTGAGAAATGCTATTAAGTAATGAAGATTGTGAGAGGGGTTTTGAGAACTTGCAAAGATTTTCGTTCTCTTGAGCCTCGGCTACAAAATTACTTTACTCTAACTTTTATACCCCTATTGAATAGTTTTCACATTTACCCAAGATGTGACCCCACGTTTACCTACCCAACTTTGCAATGATTCACCTTTAACCACAAATAAAAGATGCAATTCATACTTATTTATAGTTACTAGAGTAACTTACAAGAACGAAGACTTTTTTATTTATTTAAACTAACGACTGCGCCAAAACTCTTCACAGTCGTTTGTTTTAGTGATGTGGAATATGTTTGACTATGTTTGCCTGTTTTATATAACGTCAGAAGTGTACATCAAACAACCTTTAGAAGAGTTCAAATGACTATCGACTGCGCCTGTATGTAGTTATTCAATATGTTAATTGAATATATGGTTTAAAAAGACCTAACGGAGTCAATACTCATTTAAGTTTATGCCTTAGCAATGACTGACACTGTTCCTACAATACAAAAAAAAACTCAACTACCGACGCAACTGCTCCAATAAATAGGGACTGTCTAATTCTGGGAAGTGTAAGTGGCACGAATTGAACTTTATATCGGTATAACACTACATGGAATGTCACAATAACAAAATCGTTAGGACAATTCAATTTCGAATGAGGAACAACAAGTCCTAATGCCTCTTATCTAATCAGCTTGATGTAATTTTTATTTAAGACCCTGGAGAGGCTGATATTGAAATATTTACTAGATTACCTTACAATTTTTCACGGATTCTCGGTAAAGGGAACCCATGAAAAATAATTTGCGAGCTAGACGCGGTTTCAAAAACTATTTTTACAGAGCTTTAAAGAGGCTCCAGTGCTAATCGAGAGTCTAAAATTTATGTGTTCAGGGCATCCCCAAATGTTGATTTTATTACAATTGCTGCGGCTTACAATTGTAAATAAAGTATGCATAGTCTTGGTTGAATAGCGATTCATTGTTCTCGAATCAGTGGTTGACACTGGAACACAGGAGAAGGTTTTTAAATTCTTTCATACGCCTACTTGCAACATTGGCATAATCGAAAGAACACAGCGTGATGACAGTGAAGATTTTGCGAGTATGTATTGAGAGCAAAGCGGCTAATGTGGTTAGGCAATCAATGAAGACAGACTAAGAGTTTAGTCCGTCATCAAGAGAAATCCAATGCTGATCGATACGCCCTGGACTAAATGTCACCAAAGACAGCTATAACTTAGACAAAGTCACAAGAAGACAAACGAAGTACAAAGATCAAACGAAGAATAGCTCTTCGCTTCTAATAATAATAGCCAATCGCTTTTAATTTGTGCTAATAAAACAATAGAAAAGCCGTAAAGTGACGAGCAACTGAAACGTTCTTTTATACGATCCTCATCATCCAAGTTCTGTTTTACGGTGCAGAAGCATGGACTAAGAATGCATTGAGAAGAATACCCTTTCTCAATGCATTTCGTTTAAAAAACGAAGAGTGAAGAACTACCTGGCAATGTGAATTGGTGGAAGCCCAGGTTCAAATTGAAGCGCCAAATAAAGCAAAGCAAGCCTGTTTACAAAAACACTTTTGAAAATGCGCTAGAAACTATGATACGTTAGCAGCTCAACAAGTCTGGGCAGAGTTAGGTTGTACGAAAGGCCAAGAGGCTTCTTTTTAATGAATCTTAAATAAATTTTTCTCTGTTGGTCCTATCCGATGGAGCCACTATTGAGTCATTGTACTATCGTACAGAGACCTGACCTTTAGTTTTTCCATCTTTCGAAAAAAGATGAGAAGGAGCATCAGTGAAGAAGAGTTTAAATGTGTGCCACTCACCATGCTAGCTCCACAAACCTGATGCGAGCAAATGCAGGCCATTTACAGGAGAAGTTTTCCGCTGCGTCATCGGGTTCTCCTCAGGCGGGACTGGTTGAGCTGTCGCTTAAGTAATGGTGGCCCGAAAAGACAGTACGAGCGGTCAATTCTTCTAAAAGTTTAAAGTGCGCAGTTTTTTTTCAGATGTCCTATCGAAGCGTTTATAGTCTTTCGACTCCCATCGCAGTCCCGCCAGCCACTGATGCTTGTGTTCCGGAGGAATGCATATATCAATGGGAGACCTTGCTATAGATGCAGGCAAAACTCAACGCAGTTTCTCGTCCTGGGAAAACTTTATCTAAACCTTACCTAGAAAGCTTATAGGATATCTTATTTCAGTGGATGTAAGTGTGATTTGATGGGAGATACGCAAGATTCACTGTGCTTAGTCCTTCCAACTTAAATAAGTGAAAGCTTGAATTCGAGCACTATCTTTTATGGGGCAAGATTCACAGTGTGCCTTCCGACTAAATTAAGTGGAAGCTTGAGGTCAATAAAGTTTGATACTCCAAAGGGTGAATCCTTTGGTCTCAGCAATTAGGCCCATTTTACACATACCTGGCAACCGGCTAACCGGTTTTTGGTACGGGGAAACGTACTGATCGTTGGTGTGAACGCGCCCATAAGGATGTGTTCTCAGCGACCGGGTAGCCGGTATCGGTTAGCCGATTGCCGGGTACACGTGAAATTGACCCTAGGATAGCTTAAAAGACAGACGCATAGTTTCACAATGATTGCACCACCAGACTCCTGTCCCTATTTGGAGCAATGAGTAAAAAACGTCAAATCTTGAGCTGAGAGTCTAACCGAAGTCAATCCGTGGGCTAAGTTTAGTCGATAAATAGTTCGTTGTGTTGCAGCATGATCTAAAAAAGATGGTAAAGGGTTTACTAAGGACACTGTCTGAAACGCAAACACTAAAGAAATATTTTGCTTGCATTGACCATTTCTGGAAACTATAGAAACAATACAGAGGAGTGCTCTATCGTGGCTTGCTTTAGCATAACATAAAGCTCTGCCTCAACCTCAACCTGCTTTGATGACTATAAAACGAGCAGCATAAGTAATGTCTGCAGAAAAACGAAAAATGTTATTCTATGTCGCCTATAGTTCAATGCAGTTGAAATAATGAAAAAGAGTAGACAATAGTATGGAACCCTGAGGTACACCAAAATAGGGCAAATTGTCACATGTCGTGACGTCAACTAAGACTTTGTCTTTCGGACGAATATCGCCTCTTACTTTCAATTTTGTGAGTGACTTTAAACCTTTGGCGAATTAAGCAGTATTGCTGAACTAGTAAACAAATATGCCGCCACTGATTGACACATTCGGTAACCATTTTTCCTTTTTATTTGTTAATAGACTCAAGTCATATTATGTTGATTGTTTTAATGTCCGATTGAAATTGCAGTTTTCTTTATTACAGTTCAGCTCATCTATTTTAAGACATGTCTGTCTACTCAAATCGATTTCATTTTCCTTCTTGGTCGACGATAACTGCGACCAGAGATCAACAGCAATCGATAAATTTGCATTTTACTCCATATTTAGTTGGCGCGCTTGTATAACAGCGTAGCTGTACAACAACAACAGTTTATGCTCATTAACCCCAGTGGCACTGGGAGTTGCAGTAGACTCTCAGACTGAGTTATAATAAAATGCTGATTACAACAAAATGTTTATACCCTCGCTCGGCTTGACATTACAAAGTGATGCCACAAGCAATTACGAGAAAACAAGTCGCCGATGACGATGACGACGATGGCTGTATTGCAGCAGCGATGTGGCATGCAACACGAATCATCGCGCAACTTGATATCACCCAGAGCAGTGGTGTGGCGTTGATAGTGGAGTGGAGCAGCAGCAGCATCAGCCAAAGCTTCCGAATAAATGACTCATTGAGTTGCAGTGTAAACAACATCGCGACCGATTATACTCTTGGGATTTTTTTCTTCTTCCTTTCTGTAATTACACGTACTAGTCTTCCCCATCCTTCGCCTTTCCTCTCAAGTTGAGTGTTTTTTTTTTTTTTTTGCAAACAGGGATTCACTTTTGAATTTCTAGTGTCTCTGAGTCATGTAGTACTGTTTTCTTGGCAACGTTTTGTAATTGTAATCAGTTCTATGTATATCCCCAGGAACTTTCATCGTCCTAGGGCAAAAGGGGAATACCCTTTTCAAGCAAAAGTTCAATTCCGTCCTTTGCTGCGGATAATATACTCATCCATATCAATATGGAGCATCCTGCGGTCATGGGGGCATGTCTCTCATCAATTTCGTTTCGGTTTTATATTTGTGGAGCAAGGTCATTAGACTTGTGGCATTGCTATAACGTGCCATGTTCTTACACGCTGAGTGGTAATAATTTATATTTTTGAGAAAATAATTTTTTCACGTATAATAAATTATTGGCCGTGTCTTATCGTGGCGTTCTCGAAACGGAATCGTGTAATTGGGAGAAATAATATGCTCTCGGCACACAAAAAGAATCTGGGTGGCTGCCAATTAATTAATTAAGCATGGCTGCTGGTAATTTTTTTCTATTTAAAGTGACCTCCCACTGAATTAACAACAATTTACCAGAATAATTACAATGAATATTTCTTAGCATGGCTGGACCAATTAGGGAAACCAAGTAAACAAATTTCAAACAGCATTTACCTAATTTAATTAATTTGAACCATTAGTCGTTGGTCTTAAGTGTGGGTAGGTAATTTTTTGTTTTAACGAAAAGGAGAGCTCCATGACGTATAACAAATAGTTTAGAAGGCAGAACATTTTCGTAAAATTGGACTTTTTGATTCTCGGCAATTGAAAGCCATTGATGGCTTTCGGAATATCAAAAATATATAGGAAAGCTATGATACTAGTCTTGTCTACTGGCGCCTGGATTCAAATCTTTCTTAAATAGCTTATTTTGTAATGTTATCGAATGCACGGCATACATTCCGAAGTGACAGTGGCCCTTACTCTTTGGTGTGTATTTATGGCTGATGGTCGCTTCGTCGCCATATCTTTGAGAACGACGTTAGCCGGCCCATCACCGTCAACAGAATTTTCTGCACGAGCGATTCGAGGGCATTGTCAAAAAGAACCAGCATTGGAATTTCGACCAATATTTCCGATCGTGAACAAAGAAAAGAATTGCGATCTCCAGTACAACAATGTTCTTATGTTAAAACGTTCTGCTCTACTATCAGTCGTCGGCACCCGCTTATTCCAAGCATGATTTGATTTTGCCACTTTCAACATGCAACTCAAGTAAGAGAAATCCCTTCAAACGTGAATTGAGTGTTTCAAAAATATTAACCCAAGCTTTTTGGAAGCGCATATATATCGAGTAAATTAGCAAGAAATTTACTTCATATCTTCTGCAGACAAACAATTCACATTTTTAAAAAAAACTCTTTTCTCTCATGCGCCACAAAACAAAAGTCATTCGATGTAAAAAGGAAACTTGGTTCACGCAAAGAGATTCTTAATTGCAGTAAATAATGCGAGGTAAAGCCTACAAACGCTCAAAACGATAAGCTTGCTGAGTTTTATACGAACTTCAAAAAACTCAGACAAAAAGTTCGTAAGATAACCCGGCAAACGAAAAGCGAATCATACACTCATCGGCTCGACCCAAGTCTATCCCCAAAAGGCCGGCAAGAAATAATGACATAGGTACTTGATGTTGATCTCAAGGTCAAGAATGCTGAATTCATCCAGTCACAAAATCAACGTCCAGATTTAGACCTTATACCACCTCAGGAAGCTCAGGCAAACGAAAGAGGTAGTTTAACTTTTCAGAGGGTTGTAGAGTGTGCAGACGTGAGAGCCTTACTTGACATAAAGTCTAATGTTTTGAAGAGATTCATCCAATATTTGGAAAAATAGTTTTGCCACACTTAGTTCCGACGATTACCCATACCTTTAAGGCCATTATTCTCACGAGTTTGGAAAATTGCAAAGGTAATCCTAGTTTTTTTTTTACAAACTAAAGCGATTTTTTAATTTTTCTGAGTCCGCCGCCAAAGTGATTCTCTCCTATGTCTTAAACAGGAGCCAAGCTGTTGCAGCAGGTGGAAAGACTTCAAATAAACTCGCGCTTAAACCAGGTATTCCACAAGGATCTATTCTTGGCCCTCTTTTATTTATAATGTTAATTGATGATCTCCCAAGTGTCTTGAAATATTTATCAGGGCATCTCTGTGCCGATGATTTTCAAATCCTTTTCAGCTGCAGGCTTGGCTTGATCGAAGATGGTACTTGTAAACCCTAATCTGGAATCTATTAAGCTTTGGTCCAAAAGTAAAAACCTCTTCTTGAACTAAAAAAAAAAAAAAACAAAGTGCAAACTTTTAGTCTAATTGGCTGTAAGCTTTTTGTTAAAGTTGATCTCAAGTAAAAAAAAAATTGAAATAAAAAATATGAAATAATTCCTCTTTTAGGAAAGATCGTTTTTGTAGGCGGGTGCAGAAAAGCAGGAGAAAGTCATGAAAGACCCATGAGACGATGTGTCCAACCCTCGACCCATTACCCCTAACGTTCATGTCCAGATCAGTCCAGTGGGTGCAGCGTGGTCTTTGATGCTTTGTTTACCCCAGTGTTGGTATCGCAGAAATCGAATATGCTATCATCCGACTTGGGCTTGTTACCCGTACATAAAGTAAGAACGGAGAGTTTTTTTGGGTTAAGAATTTCAAGTGCCATTTAGGGACTTCTTTATTCATAGTTGGAGGCTTTGACTTTAGCAGGCATTTAACTCTGTTGAAGGGACTTAGGTATATATACTTTTTTTTTATGTATAAGTCATTATGCGACTGTTCAATTTTCCTCGCAGCCATTTGTAGGTCTGGGAAACTTTCCTGATAAGAACCTATTAAGGAACGTATCAAAAAAATATAAAATAAGATTTGGCAGCAAAGCTTAAAAAAATTGTGTTGAAGACCTCGCTTCTGAAGTAACAGGTGCTAAGGCTAGATTTTTACAAATGCATTTTTCTAAAGTATTTAGTGTTGAAAATATCTTCAGCTCGTTTCTTAAGTTTTTAGCGACCGTTTTTACAACTTCAAATTCGCAACTAACGAATTTTCCAACTGCTTTGCAATGAGGTCTAATTGAGTCTTATAAATCCGAAATTCAAAGGAAGTTTGAAGAAAATCAGCTGAGTTTTGTCGTCAGCAGAACGTAGGAATATGAACAATTTTTCTAACTAAATGCTTTGGTTCAGTTCAAAGATGGTAAGCAATGATCTTAACATGAATAAAATCACTCATACAAACTTGGATGTTAAGAGGTTATTCAATGCCTTTTGTAAGAGCTCAATTTATCTTCTATAATGACCCAATGATCCAGTAAACACGAAACCCAATTCCTAAAATAAAATGCAATTTTGTGATGATTCAGCGTAATTGATCCCACTGGCCCAATTCGTTACACACGTTGCTCTGCTAATCCATTCACAAATGTGCCAAAATCTAAACCTATGAATGTAAAACTATCTCCACAGCAGAGTCTCGACGACCCCTAATGCGTCAACAAAATCACTTCAATTATTCACGGCATTTCCGAATACATTAAATTAGCCAAAAATTTGTCTGAATGAACAAAATGACGCAATAGATTAAAAATCCCTCATCGGCAGCAGCAGCAACACCACACGCGACATCACCAAGCATTGGCAAATAAAATTTATTATTTTCAAGAAAATCGTTCACAATAGTTTACAAACGCTTGCAGCAAATATGTTTCGCGCTACCAAAGTGCTGCTGGCCGAAAATATTCCGCGTCTCGGAATGTCGCATGTCAATGACGTGACTAGAAATATTATTTTTGCATTGATTTCTTTTATATACTGGTGAAAATTGCTAGCAAAAATTTAACTCAATTTTTTTTCGCCAAACCTCTACACAAACGAATTTGAATAAATTCCTAGTGTTGATTTTGTGCCCATAAATTGATGAACAATGTTTTACAAAAAATCAACAAACAAAAAAGACAAGACGCAGCGAAAAAGAGCGAACAAAAAATGTTACGTATACGCCACCCAATATTTATTCTTGGAAATTTGATAAAGAGTCTTAAGGGTAATTGCGTATGTGATTGATTATGACATACACTTTGTGGTTGGAGCTGACGTTTAACATGATTTAAAAAAAAATAGAGACAGCGCATAAGCTAAGATCTTATATTACGCGGGGTGTTTGAAATCTTGTATTTACCTTTAAGCACCGACGCACGCACGGGTGAGATATCAGATTTTATACTTTTTTGGTCACCAATTGGAATATATCGGGGTTATCCCTCTAAATGTCAATGGTAAAAAACGATAGGACCACTGCGATTGTGTCTGATGACGAAATTACCCAGAAATGAATTCCACATAAAGATTTTTGCGGATGAGCTAAAAAAATGATTGTGAATGAAGCTCTTTCATTTCATGAATATCCAATTTGTATGTTAAAAAATATTATTCACTTAAAGCGGTTTTGCTTTTTGTCTTAGTTTTTAATTAAGTTAATTTTTTTTTTTTGAGGTTCCCGTAATGTGCCGCCAAAGAGACCAAAAATTCAGCATCGACAAATTTCTCTGGCTCCCAAATGTCTTTGGCAGGCCTAAGAATAGATTTGTCAATAGACCTGTGATAGCTCGAGAACTATTCAGGGGTTTAGGGCTTAGTCATGCCTTAAAAAATGAGGAGCCCCTGTGAAAAAAAATTTTCTGCTGTTTTAAAGTCAGCCTTAACCTAGTAGTAAAACTTTTCCGTAACGCGCGGGGTGGAAGCCTAGGCCGCAATGGCCGGTAGAAAGCTTGTTAACTTCCTAATACTTTCCACATTGGAACTAGTAGACCCAATAGTTTACCACAGTATTTAGGCAGCAAGGTACAATTGTCTCTGCGATTGCGATCTGATCCTGCTAATACGGAATCAATCCAGGCTAGTTTAACGACAGATCGAAGAAGGCGAGCGACACGTATCCCTGTGCCTGGATCCAGCCCACAAAGATATTGCAGGTAGCTAGAGAACCTTGGCAAGGCGATAATACTCATCAAATCCATGTAAAGAAACCGGCAGCACCCATTAACTCGATAAAGTTTCATCTGGACACCAAAGCCATCACATTTGCAAACAATGGGTGGAACAACATCTGTAAATGTCTCTGTTCCAAACAAATTTGGCCAATGCTTGATCGTAGGGAAACAAAGAGACTCGTCTCCTTTAAAAGGCTGAATCATAGAAAGATAATTGGGGCCCTTACATGCCACTGTCTGGTAGTGCAACATGCCAGAAGACTTACCTTCAGGGAAGATAGATACCATGGTTCATATTTGTGTAACTGTCCCGTCCTTTCGACATTGAGAACGGCTAAACGCCTAATTGGTGTATCACACAACCTATCCCTCCACCTCACGGGAGTTCTATGTGGTGGAGAAAGCACCTATGCAGTGGAGCGCCAAATATCCCCCCATAACTCCACCCTACCCCCCACTACAATCAAATTTTCTCAACAGGGCCGGCCTGGTAAGGGCTCAGACCACTTCGGTTGACTTCAACTTTCCGCTCTTATGAGAAAGGAACACCGGTAGATATTCCCCCCTGGTACGGGTTTAAACCGCTTCGGTTACCCCAACCTCTCCCATTCCCGACCCCCACATTTATTCTGACTTAAGTCGCCTGAGGTACGGGTTTCCATCGAAACAGTTACCCTACATCAGCGTCTTAGCTAAGAATCCTCCTCCGGCAAGGGTCTTTACCGCAATCGATTACCCCCTGCACTCTCCAATCCATGAGGATAACTCTCCTTGAGGGCAATAGATAGATAGAAGATCTGAAGATCTAGTTAGACTTGATGTAAAAAGAATAATAATTACCTTATATCCGCTTAAAATAGGTTGAACACCCAATGGGTGAACCCTCAATCTGTGCCTCATATTACATGGAAACGAAATGATTGAACACCTACAGTAATTGCCATACTCCCACATACTTTCCCTGGTGCGGTTTCATGCCGTTTCGGTTACCCGTACCCTCTCATTCCCCCAAATTCTAACGTGAGTCTCTTGAAGTACAAATTCGGTTACCCCTGCACTTTCCCATCCTTAAGGATTATTCTTAGCATAGAAGCAATAGGCACGGAGTTATACCGAAATCGGTTGCCCTTGCCGTGTCTTCTCATAAAGGAACCACTGCTCAGCTCCCTGACCTCCTATCACCTTATTGACGCGGGCCTGCACCGAAAACGGTTACCTTCGACCTGGAGTTACTTACCTCCAATTTGTATCAGCCCTGCCCCTCACATGCCCAAGGTAAATTCCATTCTGGAGTACAACAGTCACGAGACAGCTAGTCTCTCACTGGTCCACTCAATCTTTCTGACAATGGCTCACACCGAAACGGTTACCCCCAGCCTTCATTACTCTTTTCGGCTAAGTCTCTAACCAATCAACTATTGATTGAACACTGGTTGCCTCCACCCATCTTACCCAAAACGGTAGTTATCATTTAGGTCCTCGAGACTGGTAACTCCGGTCTTACAAAGTGGTAACATCACGGACCTCTTTGGGTAGCTGTCAAGGTAAGCCACCTTGACAGCATACCTTGATGAGCAGGGCACCATAGCTCATTTGGCTATCATGGAATCCATAGAAAGGCATGGCATGTCAGCGAATCTAGTAAAAAGACAGCGTGCGTAGATCTCTTTGACTAGATTAATTCTGGCGCCGTTGATACCTTAGGTTCTTATTCGGCACAGATCTCAATGGCTCAATTAACAACGTGGCATACCATTTTGCAAATTTCTATCGAGAACTTGGTATTCAGTCCAAAGACAGTCCAAAGTCCCCTCTGTTCTATACCAATAACCTTTAATCGCATGTGCTTGCTGGAACAGCAACTGACCAAATAGCACTGCTTTGTAACTCCAATATATATATATATATATATATATATATATATATATATATATAGAGTGGCGCAACAGCTCGAGGTGAACCAGGGCCAACTTCTCAACAATGTATGCTGGTGTGTTAATATCTTTACATACAAGGGGACCTACAATTTTTTGCCGAATCCGAACGGCACTTTTTGAGAAGTTTTTCAAGACAAATGATACTCTCGGAGGGCTTGTCAGACCCTCGCGGAGGTGGGGACCGTGAAAAAGAACAAGTCTTTTTTTACATCTTTCCCTTATACATCTTCCAAAAAGAGAAAGGCATGTCTCTTTTTGGAAGATGTATAAGGGCTGTCAACTTCGACTGCCCATATTACACTCGAGTTATTCAGAGGCAATATTTTTATATTTCTGGAGCTGCGCAAGTACTTTCGGCTACCAAACGATTTCTAATATACATTTTGGGACTAAGCCCCAAGTTCTTCCGTTAAGTCGTACCAAGTGCTTATGGCTTTCGGGGATCGGCCGATGACGGATATTGGATTCCAGCCAATTCCTTTATCTAAAATTAAAACTAAGATGTTTGATGCTTAATGTTTTAAGGTGCGCTTCCAAAACTGCTATTAAAGTAACATCTTATGCAGAAGCGATCATAGAGCAACAGCTACGAGGCTCTTCTTTTTAAAGCTTTGCTTCGGTCATAGCCCTCAGTCGAAAACTAGGTATAAAGGTAAAGGTAACTTAGAAATTACTATCTGTTCATAAGAGAATGGATTTTGCTTTGGCGAAGTCTAAATTTCAAGACAAATTATGATGCCAAAAAATTAGCAGCTGGCAGGTCAAAAAATAGCAAACAATTTTGTTTAAAAACTGTAACAAAAAAATAATCTAAGGAAAATAACCTCCAGGCTTTTAAATTGCCATTTAATGATGAACAAAAACCCGCTTTAAGAACTTATTATGACCAACAGGTCTATTCAGTGGCTCTTAGAAAATCCCAATTAAATAGACATTAACCAACTTTTTCAATTCCCAACAGTTATGCTCATATAACAAAGTCTGCCTGCAACAATGTATGCATAAAGAAAAAAATATGAAAAACTTAAACAATTAAAGCGAAAACAAATTTTGCACATGGCTGCGCCCGCATCTACAACACTAGCACTCAACCGAAATCGTTATTTCATCATAGGTTCTCTTTTAGACAAACTCATTACACTGGTGGAACACACACCAGCTAGAACCAAATGAAATCTAGAAAAAGAGTATAGAAACGGGGCAAAAAAAATTAAAAGAAAAACTAAAAATAGAAAGCGGAACACTATGAGCAACCATCGACGTAGAAAGAAGCAGCAAACAGCAAAAACTTATGAAGAAAGTGATGGGAGGACGCAGCGACGTCGCGCCGACGTCATCGGCAGATATGTTGCACAAAACGCTGACGCTGCCTGACGGTCGTCGTTACTTGTTCGGAATTAGGTGTAGTACACCATACGCCACCGTGCATACAAATCGATCGTTGATCTGCTAATAGCTCGCCACCAACAGTTCAGACGGTCCGAATATAGATACAAAAGTATCCACCACTGCTGTAGCGATCATCCTGCTGAAGCTCGGTTGTGCGCTGTGCGCGTACGATGTGCAGCCAAATTAACAAGGAAGACCAGAGTGGCGTGCGGATGGCAGGGATTATGTGAAATTTGCGCTCGCCTGTTTATTGACATGGACGGGTATTAATAGAATTTTACATGAATTTAATTTCCATCGAATCGGAGCGATAAATCTCGGGCTGGCAAGTCCTGCAACATGGTGGCTATTCGCGGGAAATGTTTCGCCCGGATTAATGTTGTTTTTACGGGCACGAAAAACGCTTATGGGTTGGACAGTGGCGGGATAAGTTATTGGTTCACTGATTGATGTCAATGGCTAGCGACTCGTAAAAAAGTCCATCTGAATAAAGCCAGCAAAATATTTTTGTTGGATTTTACGGAGTTTCCAAAAGGGGTTCTTGTTCAGTGAACCTTCTACCCCATAAACTAAATTTTTCAAACAATCCAGAGGATTGAAATTAAGACCAAACAGCTAGTTCCTACCCTGTACGTGATTCTTATACAAAAAAAAACTCATTTCATATTTAATAATTTCCCCATTATCGTCCTTAATGAAATTACTTAATTGAAAAGCAAAAACATCCCCAACCCGCCCCTGGTACAGCATCCATTGAATTTATTTAATTTTGTATACACAATGTAAACAACATTACAGTAAAATGCAGAGTAAACCATGGAAGCTTTCGTCGTCGCCGCCATAAAAAGCATGAAAACAAAAAACCAACCCCAATTCAGTTTTCTTTTCCACACAGCACTGGAATTGCGTTTTACGAAATGCTTACACGTATACGTGCCTCTCAAAAAAGAAAATAAAGTCCTAAAAGGCTCCAAAACTCACCCACATTGTACAAAAACAAAAGGGAAGCCCGCGTGGAATAAAGGGGTGACTTGTGGCATAAGGGAAACTCCCTTCAGGACTTGCAGTTTCAAAACAAGTCAAAAGAAAAAATATTATACTTATCCAAGAGCCATTATAGAAGGGATATTCGACAAGTCGCCAGTCGTCGACACACAGTCGACTTTGTGCAACAAGACAAAGTTTGTGGCATATACTCGCTTTTTGTGTGGATATAAATGGGGCGACATTTGAGAACCAAATGAAGTAGGTGGAGATGGAGATGCTGGTGCGGCTGCTGGTGACGGCGATAATGGTGCTTCATGTGGAGTTGGCGATGATTTTTGCCAATGATGGCTTTTGAATTTATTCAAAGAATTATAATTAACAGTGTTGGCTGAGAGTTTCGCGACACAAGGAGGTTTTTGTAGCGGATATTATTTTCTTGTAAAAAAAAGGTTTTCCTTACATCCATTGGTAGAAACACGGTAAGCCTGGGAATCGGAAGGTCCCAGGAGAATTCTTTTGGAGACTAGGAATTTTATTTAAGCATTCTTCCTACAAGAAACAGCAACACAAATATCTTCAAACTTGGCTAAACGATACATCCAAAGCAGCCGACGATCAGCCGCGCTATACGTCAGTATCAATCTTACGAGCAAGATATATAGCGAGTGGGTGATTCTGGGTTGAAGTTCCCACTTGTTTCCAATGGTCTTTTTGCAGGAAAGGAGTTCTATCGTGGCTTTACGAACCCTTTACTGTATATAAGATTATCAGCTAATTTTCTGTCTAAGATAAGACCCAGATATTAAGCTTTATTAGAGAAGATTAAGCTAGAAGATTAGCAGACAAACAGCTGCGATCTCGGCTACTCGTCTTGAAGCAACCTTTCAGTGGACCGATAGTGAGATTGGCCACTTCGCCATTTCGAACGCTTCAGGCTCCGTATTAGAAGTATAGACTTCATACCTCACCACAACCTAACAAGAACTTCCAGGCAACCGCATCCCCCCTAGGTTCTCTTAGGATGATTGTGTTTCTCGAGAATACGTATCGAGCCACTTCTACACCGATAAATCAAAGTCAAATCATGGGGTAGGTGGGGGGTATTCTAAGAAAGACTAAGTCTTATGACGTATTCTTTTCAACACGGAATCGTAAACTGGTGTGAAATACAGTAAAAATTTGTTCTTTTCTTGCACACCTGACCGAGCACAACGAAATAGCGCTCATATTAATGTTCTTTTGAAATCCGAATTAGTTCGGTGTCGACACCGAACTCGAAATTACGCCACCGTCGTATTTGACGGTGAAGGCTGGGTGAAGCTTTGATTGTGTATGTGAAGTGACGTTTCGACTCAATTTTTGATTCGTGATTATTTACAATGCGACTGAAATTGTATGAAATCATTAAAAACTAAAATTAAGAGCTTTCAAAATTAATTTTAAGTAAAAAGTACAAAAACTGACGCCAAAAAACACGCTACGAAATGAAAAAAAAGTAAACAAAATAAAGTCAAAGCCGTTCGCCACTTAACGTGATGATTGCACCGGTGCAGTATTTGTCGTTCTGTACACAATGAAACCGAGTGTACACCACGCTGAAATTGTGACCAACACCGAGTATTATTTGAGAGCTCGGTGTGGCAGTTTTGGTGTTCAAAAGAATACGCCATAAGTCTTTCTTTCCGTCTTTCGGTTCGTTGCAGTGCTTTTCAAGCTGAAATTATGGCGATATAAGAAATCTTGTCCTGGCTTAAGAATAGAAAGATGCCTGGCAGTGAGAAGGGATATATGTACTTTATTGAAGAATATGACAATATGGAGGATTGATGTCAATTCTCCATAGCTAAGTCAAAACAATAAGCTATAGCCAATTCCAAGAAGCTATAACAATTTTTGTTTCAAATTAATTAAAAATTACGATTCCATATCTTTTACACTAGTCTTCCTGACTCAAAAGCTTATTTTTAACTGCCCTTACGATTTCCTCAAAGTCCAACGTTTTACTACAAAGATCCATGAACTCGGTGGGCGATCGTGTGCGTGATAAAAACCACGCGTCATCGGGATAGTTCGTCACTTTCAACTTCCAATTGGCACACAATAAAAAAAAAGAATGTTAACAACTCATGAAAAAATGACTTCCCACTCGTTGAACGTCACAAGCAATCACACATCTTAGACACGAAAAACAATAAATCAGTGTCTTCAAACATTTTGAAATTTCACATTTGTACGAAATCATAAACGATAAAAACAAAGATCTAACGATACTAATCTCGTATATCTGCCTCCTTTGAATGGCGCTTCGATGATAAATTTCGCTGCTTTTTATCGTCATCCTTGAAAATGTAAAAATTGCGAGCAACATCTATACCTACTCTTCCCTTCAAAGCAAGGAATCAAAAATGTGTTTCCTCAGCATAAATTTATTTGAATAGCATTTTGTTAACATGAAATACTCACACACACCCCAGCCTGCCATCCCTCCGCCCACTGGGGCTGCTTTTTTACAATTTATCTACAACCGCTGATAAATCGAAACCCATTCAATCGGCAAAAGGCAACATCGACCGCAAACAAATGAAATAAATCCATACAAACGCTCATACAACAAAGTCAGCACATTTGGAAAATGATTTTCTTATCGAAAAATGTTGGCCGCAAAAACGACGACGTCGTCGTGCGTCGTCGGTCGATTGAAAATGTTTGGCCGCCTTTGTTTGGCGGGGCGTCCGCGGCGCTATAAAGATTCGCCCCGGGGAGGGGCGCACACATTCTTTATTTGTTAAAAATAATCTATTAACTCATACAGCATGGCCAGGCCAAGTAGTCGCGCGGAGGAATCCGTGTCGAAATCGAAACAGAAAATAGCAAATTTCAAAGAAAATACATAACAACATTCTTTTGGTTTGGAATGAAAGTTGTCGATCAATCAAAACATGGGATGTTGCACGTTCTTTGGAAAATTAGCTGAAATCTAATAGAAGTGCGCGGTTGTGCATTGGCTCATTTGTAACCACATCGGCTGGTCTGGTCAGAGATGTAATTGATAGAGCCGCCTCAGATCAGGCATCGATTACAGTGTCATCGTGTTCTTTATAGACAGACAAAGTCACATGTGATATTGGATTCCATGACCATACTCGGATTAGAACTTAACCGAAGTTAGGTCACACTGCATCGAACGTGATTTGACAAGGAACAGCGGTTTGTTGACGGAGTCAAACCGAAGTAAATTGGCGTAACGCTGGTGTGCATTGCGACGACGCGAAATTAACGCGAAAAATGTAGTTCTATAGATATTTGGTCGTTTTGTTGGACTTATTTTTCGAGAGCTCTTGGTTGAGGTCATTGCAGTTGGGAGTGTGCAGTGCAGTGTAGTCTACTCTACTATAGATGACATTTTATTTTTACACAAATTTGGTGCCGTTTTTAATCAGAGACTTATGAATCAATCAGAGGCTTCGTTGTGCCAATTGATAAGCATCTTCAAATACCAAGACCATCATTCTTGTTGTGACCTTTTGAAATGTTCTTATTTAGAGAAGGTACGCAATGCCGTTTGTATTTTGCCATCTGTATTTCACAGAAGAAAAATGTTGCCTTTACAAGGGAAATAAACGACCACCGCAAACTGTCATTGCATAGACAGAATGACTAAATGGTGGACACATTGATGATGTTACTGATGAGAAAGATAGATTTTCCCGCAATATAACCAACAGTTGGTCAAATTTTCCTCACAATCACATCGACACACCAATTTTGATCTTATGTATGAAAGATATTTCAACTGCGCCAACAGATATTTCAGCAAGCTTGTCAATGCTCCAGCAGTGTTGAAACATGGCACAATAGCTGTATGGATAAGCTTGTTTGACATACAATCAGGGAGAATACAATATTGAACAGCCTTTTCAGCTCAAAAGGTCAATCAAAAGGCGGTCACGTACTACGTCGAACTTAATAAGCTCCAATGGGATGGGTCTTGTAGAACGCTCAAAATATATCGACTTCCGATGTTAGATGGACGATCAAGTTTTCGAACTTTGACAATCGATTTTATGCTGTTGTCAAACTACTCTTCGTGTCTTAACTCATCGTGCATTCCTGCTACGTGTCAATTTTAATCTTTGAATCAATTACTAAAAAGAATTGGCTTTCATTCAACATAAAATGTAAGCGATGATAGAAAAAATAAACTTTATTGCATGTCCATCAATGCACCGCCTCCGTGTAATCACTTATAATCGCATTTATAAACGCATTGCCACTGATGTTTATATAATAAAAATTCTTAAAATTTCTAAGAGACATCACAAAGGAACATCATTAATATTATTAACATTACAAAACTCCATTAACGTATAATGGAGTTCTGTAACTAGATACTGCCAAAAAAAAGTCAATGTAACCCTAGCTCTAGGATCCCGGAACCCGGCTCTAGGAAGAGCCGTGAGCAATATCAAGATAATTGCAATATCAAGCATTCTGCGAATTCACATAGCAATGCTTTAAATAACACAATAGGCTGTTTCCACCGCACTTAATGCAGAGATTAACGTCGGTAGATTGTGTTTTCAAAGTGTTTTCACCAGAGTAGAGGAGATAAACTTGACTCATGCTTTCGTTTTTGACATTTTTTAATGACATCACGTCATCTGCGCATCTGCATGTAAATGTTTTCGTTTTTTCATCTAATGCCACTCAGATTCAGGGACAATAAAATTAATTTTTCATTGTCACCGATTTTTTTCGTCTATGTACGCAACGAAAAAACTCAAAAATAGAAAAACAAAACGTCAAATCAACAGACTTGGTGTTTTGTTTTTCGTCAAATCTGGTGATTGAGATTTCGGTCCACGAAGTTGATAGAAGACCAGCTTGATCAACATCAACCAGCAGTATCAACATTAACATCCATCATTATTTTGCAGTGTTGACGCTTTATTGCATTTACCATTTTTGACAGGAACAACCACATCCGCATCAACAGCAACATCAACCGTTCTTCGCACCCCTTTACACCACGCAAAAAAACACTGCTAGGTGTGGCTGACAATAAAAGTTGTGTTTGCTCTGTTTCGTCAAAAAACGCACAGAAAATCTGTTGTTTGATTTAAGATTTCTTGCGTGGAAGAGATAAATTACGCGATTTTTTTTTAATGGTCGTGAAGAGATTAATATTCGTATGGTAAATCTCGTGATTTAGAGGGGATTTATGGATAATTTGTCTTAATACACACAAACACTCTATAGAAACACTTTATATGGAAACACTCTATAAGAAAACTTAAAAAAATCGAGGTAAAATTTTTTTTAAAAAATCATCCCAATAGAAGTGTAGAAAAGACCGTTTTCGACTTGCTTGCCGAGGCATCGGACCGAGTTTGTTCGAAACTAACGACTCCTTAATTATAGTTTCGAAATCGTTGCCTGACAAATCAAAAGCCTGTTATCATGCTTTCGTGGAAAAAAGTTTTTTGCAACATTTACAATTAAAAAAACGTTTGTCCTTCAAACAAAAAGCAAATCCCAGACCCAGCTTTTGAAAAGCTTGTCGATTTGTCAGGGGAGAAATGTCCACACAAGATGCAATAATGATTGCCAAGAACAGATTCCCATTTAATTTTCAATCCTTGAGAGAAAGGCAATTATGCTTCGGGCTGAAATCTCGAGGCAAAAAGAAGCAGCACTGCAGTTGAAACAAAGCAGTAACTTACCTTTAACGCATACGGAAGACGTTGAAATTTTAACACTTTTATTGCCTGTTTTTCAGCTCTAGGTTAATAAATCCCGGAAATAACATAAAAGACTTAAATGAGCTTAAGAGCTTAATGAGCTTAAATGTCTGGTATTACACGCAAGACGTATGCCACAACCACTATGGCATTTTGCTCGATTTTGTTAGACTTTCGTTAACTTTTGGGAATTTAAGGTAGCCCCACCTCTTAATGAAGTGGGAGGTCCGACAAGGAAATTTGACAGCTCGTGCCGAAAAACATGGAAATTTTATTCGATTTCCGATCGTTAGGTCTATTATGGGCAGAAATTGAGTCTATTTCGTTGTATTTCCTCTTAAGTCTTTTAAGTTTAGACCTTAAATCTGACATCGAATTTCTGACGTTTTTCATAGAATACAAGGAAAATAAATTTGAGTTGTTCCGACCTCGAATTTCTGACGTTTTTCATAGAATACAAGGAAAATAAATTTGAGTTGTTCCGACATCGAATTTCTGACGTTTTTCATAGAATACAAGGAAAATAAATTTGAGTTGTTCCGGGTTTATTCCGTGGTTATTTGATTTAATTTGACCCGAAGCACCGGATTCAAGATGACTGAAAATACCCATTTCACGGGTTGAATTCCGAAACTAGGATGCTTGGATTTTATAACGCAATGTTTTTATTAATTTTCGTTTGTTTTTCGAAGGGTGCGTTTGTTTTTGAATTTATTTTCTTTTTAAAAGGATTGATAGGTCTGAAAAAGATATGCATTAGAAAGTTTTAATACCAAGAGAGTAGGTACATTTCGAAAAGCAGTAAATCGAGCAGGTATGCAGAACAGCAGTACAAAGATTCAAAAAGCAGTAAAAATACTCTATTGCAGCAAAACGATAGAACTGCGTGACAAAAATACTCAGTTTGAAAGTTACCTGAAAAGAGCATAAGGCTAAGAGAATAGTACAATTTTGACTGTGGCATTGCGTACAGTTTTCGTGGTTTTAATGATCAACCCTTGCGCTAAACATCATGTTCCCTGACAATACAACTGGCAAATAGCAGGGCGTCAACATTAACCAGTTCAATACGGTTCTGAACTGTCGATAACTTTAATGAAGCCTGTTGTACATCCTCGAAGTTCTGCTTATGAAAAAAATCCCAGTACACCGGTATATTTACGAAGGAAGGCTCAAATGTAAACGGATGAGCGTTTCTTCTAGCGCGGGTATCGCAGTTGGATTATTCGAAGGGGGCAATGCGGCGCTAGGACCAATGAAATGATGGCCCAAATTGAAAAATTAAATAAGGCCCCAAAAAGAAACACGAAATGCAGCAACAGCTTAGAATTTTTATATTGGGTCCTTATTTAATTTTTTTTTTTTTTTTGGCTTATTTTCATTTTTTTGGAGCCTTATTTCATTTCTGTATTGTCTCCTTGTCTCATATAAAAGTAACTCTTTATTGTGCTGTTCACCGGTGAATGGAGGACCGGCCACCGGCCCTTTCCTAAATTTCCGAAGGGTGCTAGGTTGTGTATATGCAAGTTTTGAATATGAATGGGGGTCTTTGTCTGCTTTTTCTTTTAGCTTCCTTATATAAGACAACATTGGGACCTTATTTCATTCTGATTTTGGGGTCTTATTTTATTATGAAATAATGCCCCACTTTTGGGCCTTTATTTCATTGGGGCCTTATTTCCTACCGCCGGGAAATGCAGCTGGCTTTTTTAACGGAGCACTCGTTGTAAACATAATGATAAACTAATGAAAGACAGGACAATTATTGGCGTAGGTGTTGCAAGGAGTCAAATGACTTCATAATGAGTTTCACAATTTATTACATTTTTCCCAAAATTTCTTCAGAGGGATCAATGCGATTCAAGGTCTTTACTTATTCTGAAAAAAAAACTTACTTTTTCATCCAAGTCTTAAAATGGCCAGCTTCATAAGAATTCGTTGAGCTG
Source organism: Neoascia interrupta (assembly GCA_947623515.1). Taxonomy (NCBI): domain Eukaryota; kingdom Metazoa; phylum Arthropoda; class Insecta; order Diptera; family Syrphidae; genus Neoascia; species Neoascia interrupta. Next base: position 214,327,987 of record OX392463.1, on the reverse strand, counting down.
ATTGACAGAAACAAGAAGCTGATAAAGAAAATCTTCCTTAGGCAACCGCTTCTTTTTCAATAAAAGCTAAAAGTTTAACTTAACCATATCGTGCAAGATCGCAATGTATCCCATCTTTTTATGACCATTCCCCAACAAGCTTTACTTAAAGTTAAGTTAAGATTAGTTTTTATTTCTAAACTCTACCCATTACGATTTATTTTTTAAGAAACAAAAAAACGGTCGATTTTTAGGTCTTCAATGAGGACAATTTTAATTGAAGTAGACAAAAGTTATGCTATTTTCCACTAGCAATGCCTGCGCCTATGTGTGACCAGGTTAAATCTCCATCATGCAACCCTTTTGGGAAGCGATTACTATTTTGATACAGTAAAAGAAAACAAAACTAAAAAGTGTTCCTTTCGGCGGTAAGTCGAAATATCTATTCCCAAATGTAAATGTCGAACATGTGATACATCAATTGAGGGGATGTTGTCGTTTTTTGCTTCTTTCTGTTTAATTTGTCCAACTGATACTTCATCCCGTCTGAATACTTCTCTTCCCCACTGCGCGTCAGCTCCCGAAACCAATTTGAATAATCAATTGAACAGAAAGCATTCACGCGAATATTCTATTGCCCCGTTCCTATATTTTTCAAAAACCAATCAATTCATCCCCCAGTCTGAATCCCCTCTTCAATTAACAATCACCCGTCCCCCGACCAGCAAGCTCGCGAATAATTTAAAGAAATCAAAAAGCACAAAGATGCAAACACAGTCAAAAATAAAGAACAAAAAAAAAAAAAACAAGTGAAAAAACATTTTTTTGTGTGGTGCTGGCTATTTTAGGTTTTCCACGCAATGAAAAATTTCTATTTTCGTAGGCTGAAAGAGGCAATTTCCCTCGTATTTTCTGGCCGATAGCAACACGGTCCAGCTATTCTTTGCTAAATGCTGCAAGGGAAAACCGAAAGAGCGTTCATTGGTTTTGCATATAAAATAAACCCACACCCGTTTGTATGGGGGCAAATAGCACTGGTGATGCGATCGATGGCTGGCTCGGCTTTAGGATTTTATTTCCCAAATTAATCGTCTTACTTAATCGTTTTTCCAGTACCGTCGACGAGGAACCATAATAATATGTGCGCCAGTAAAAGTTGCCCTAGATAGGGGCCTCGAAAAATTGTGTTTTTTTTCTTCTTCTTTTCTGCGCTTTTCCACGTTCAAAAAACTTTTTTTCTGCTGCACTAGCAGCAATTAAATTTATTGATACGTATCGATTTCACGCTGGATTATGATTGTTGTTTGGCTCTAGTCCAATTTTTTTACAAAAAAAAAAAAAAACTTTGTCATTAATGGATAAAAAAAAAAAACTATACACAATACATTAGAGTTTGTGCAACGCTGCAGTTCCAGCGAAACTTTTCAGACTGTGAACCGTTTCATGGAAGAAAGTTTGAGCGGACCTGGGAAAGTTGTGATTTTTTTTTTTAAATATCGGCAGTACTCAGAATATAACAACAGATGTCAGCTGAGTGGTGAATAGTTCAAACGAACCATTGTTCCTACAAAGTTATGATATGAACTTTTTTCGTTTCGCCTTTGCTGATATAACAACCCTATAGGCAATGCACTGTTGGGCATATGGAAAGCGATATCGCGTTTCACAGAGTTGTTACGAAAACTTTGTTTTCTAGAAAAAGCATCTGAGAATGAGTTTGAGAAAACTATTTTGCGTCGTTTATTTGATGGATTACAGAACGAAAGTTATCGATTTCAAGAGGAGGCGATGACCGCATGCAATGCTTCCGGCGGAGGTTACTTACAAATGAATAATTCTGAAACGCAAGACGATTTGAGTTAGAGCTTGTGTTTTTTCGTAATCGAGGCAAAGACGTGTTTTAGCACAGTTGATGCCTAACGTAGTTTTTTGGAGTCTGGTAAACATTTAAACAATGTCTTCAAGATGGCAGAAATCCTTTTTCTTACTTCTTACAAGAGATTGACTATTTTTTAGTGCTTAATGGGTATTACCTGTCTTAGAAGGAAAAATAAAAAAAGTTCGCCCACGTTTATACAAAACAAATTTGGATTTTAGCACACTTTTTGCAGAGGTAACTTTAGGTTAAGTTGATGGATGGTCACGGCTCACCTATACTAGCAGTTGGATACATTTGGGAACCTTCTTAACACCTGTAACGGAAACAGAAATAGGCCGCTGTTAAAAGCTCAGAGTGCCGCTCTCTTGGACCCATCCGGATTTGTGTACAAATCTTAGGACGTCCTCAAAATGCAGAATACTTAGATCTTCAAGCTGGCTGACGGAGTAAATGCCGAGGGTTTCAGTTTTTATCCTACGTGCTATGGAGCTCAGCGGAATTTTTATAGATTTGAGGGCTAGAGATGCATTCATCCCCGACTCAGATCTCGCAAGCTTGTCCACTTCTTCATTTCCCGGGATATCGGTGTGACGTGGCATCCAACACAGATTTAGAGTGTTGCCAAGTGATAACTCGCCCAGAATTTCCCAGCATATTTCCACAGCCCTTGACTTCACCACATCTGATTCCATGGCTTTAATGGGCACTTGGCTGTCATATACTCTAATGATGGTCTTGTTTACGAGGCTGTGTTTCTTCAGCTCTGTGACGGCTTAGATTATGGCTGCCAGCCCGCCTAAAAAATACTGCAGTCGTATTTGATCCGGGAAGATTTGCTTAGTCTCAGCCCCAGAGCTTCACAGAAGATGCGTGCGCCGATTCCGACGTCCATCTTAGAACGGTCAGTATAGAAGGCGAACTTATCATCTCCTGTGATAGTCTTTTCCTCTCATTCACATCTTTCTGGTATTCGAGTAGCGAATCTCCTGTTGAAAGCGAATGTCATAGGAAGGTTATCCGTGGCTGGGTGGAGGCAACTCATTGAGGTTCACCAGAGGCATCTTGAGGACCATAGCACGGATTCGCTTAGGCAGACAGCTGTTTTTGCTGCACTGCTGATGCAGTATATGTCCAAGGGTATGAAGTTGAGTAAGTACCTCCAGTTGTGCGGTGGGTGTGGTCCTTAGAGACCCTGTTATGAGACTTTCTTTCTGTAGCCTTCCCTCATATAACTGCACCGTAACTTAAAATGGGTCTTACAACCGCTATATACATCCAGTGTATCATGTTTGGCTGCAGTTCCTACATGCTGCCGAACGTTCTGCGGCAGGCGTATAATGCCAAGTATGCCCGCTTGACACGATCTTTGTATTAAGGGTTACTCTAAGACATATTGAAATTGAAACTGGTGGCTAAACGATGCTCTTGAAAAATTAGTTGCGATCGAACATCTCGACGTCATCACCAAATTCGCCATTTCTTTTGGGGCGGAACCCCGCCAAAAAAAAAGAATTGACAAAATGAGTTGATGAGCAGTTTCAAATTTCTAAACTTTTAGAAGGTGTACCACTGCAGTCTAAAATTTCGATAATGGTTTTTTTTGGTAAAAAAAAAGTTGACAACGGTCTTAATGATTTTTTGAAAACCAACGTCGCACGATGTGGGAACAACTTATTTTGGCCTGGGTCAACATTGTGTTGTATCCATGTTCGCTCCTAACACGCCTTTCAAATTCACCCTCAGCTTTTTGTGTGAAGCGTGCACATAAATGGCCCTTATTATGGTCATTGTAAAAAGCTGTGTCCTCGCTCAGCTCGAGCTATTGCGTTTGATGTATTTTTTTTATTATGGTCATCGGTGTAGAGATTTAGCACTTTGTGACCTTAGCACTGTACACAATAAAGCGTAGAAGTATGTTTTTCTTGTGGCAAACACCGTTCTAGTAAAGCACCCAAAGTTATACCTATGCTTTTTTGAAAACACCCTCACTTTGGGTTTGGGTTTCAACATGAAAAATATATAACGCCACTTATGTTCAGTCATGTCCTGTCCTTGATGAGTTTCTCTCACGAAAGGAGAATCTTTTTTTAACGTTAACATCGCACGAAATGATTTTCGTTGTAAAAAAAGGTTCGCATTTGTTAAAAATTGGGTAAGGGCTGTACAAATAGCGTTGAATTCATTGCTGTTGGATAGATGTTTTGAAGAAACTTTAACTCAACTGCGTGGCATTTTCAAATCATTGTTTTGCAAGTCAAATGTGTAAGACTCATACTTGTACTTGGCGTACACGATGAAAAATTGCGTTACTCAAGACGTTTTGTTTTTTCTATGGCTTAAGAAGTGGCATCACGGTTTCGTTTTTTCCGCAAATTTATGACCAGATAGCGTGTACCACTCAGGTTAAAAGGTCGAAGTCGTATACATAAAACTACTGTCAACTTTTTGCAAAAATGAATTGTCGTATCCGCAGTTAAAGGTTAGGGTTCAAAAGCTAATTAAATATATAAAAACAACAAGTTGTACGTCAATAGACTAGAAAATTGTTGCAGACCTACTTTTTGAGTGTCTTTTGATTGTGCTCGAACAGCGGTTCTTTTCGAGTTAGAGGCTAAACTATTTTTAAGTGACACTACGACCAGAACAGTGATGCAATGTCTTAAGCATGGAATTAATCTTAAAAGAAAATTTAATATACAAATAGGATTTATGAAATCATTCGTTAACGAGGCATGGTCTGTGAGAGGGAGTAGGTAGGCAAGAGCTCGTCTTTTTTTTATTTTCTTCTCTCAAGAAAGGCGAACCTATTATACTGAAACGAGATGTTAGGAGATATTCACTTTATTTTAAAAAGTTTGCAGTGGATCTATATGTGTTAAGAATTCCAAAGTATACATGTTCTATAGAAGAAAGAGTTTTGAAACAGTGTAGTGCGGGGTGTTGCGTGGTAAACATGGAACTGATGAGCGCTTAACGCTTGGCTTGTAGATCGGACAAGAAAATTTTTTAGGAATTAAATTCCTTAATTCTTCAGGTCATTTGCTATGATAATACCTATAAGACATAAATCAGCCACACGTCTACGGTGTGACAGTGATTGGAGAACTTGTAACCAACTTCGAAATACTCGACCCTATTTACCCAGTAACACGAAATCTTGATGTTTTTTGGGCTGAACTCATTTATTAAAGACAGAAAGCAGAATTTGATTTTCGATTCATTCAATTCCACTCTGTTTCGAATCGATATCGTCGAAATCAATTGAGCTTCTCATGCGCAACAGTTCCTTTTCAACATCCGAAGGACAAGGACGATTAATTAAGGAAAGGAATATAAAAAACTGGGATATACTGTCACCGGCAAAGCAATATATTGGATTAGATGTGGCTGGGAAAAGATCATTTAAAAAGATAAGAAAGAGTGTTGGAGACAAAATTGAGCCCTAAGGTACACCAGCCGAGTGACTAGAAGCCGTCCAAAACAACTTAAAGTGAACGGTTCAATAGGAAATGTCTGCGATCAATGCAATAAAAGACTTATCGAATCAAAATGTAGATACGCATTTTCAACAAAGGAGCCTAATGACAAGCTCTGTGAAATTCTTTGGAAGTATTGATCGAAACAGCCATACTTTTAACAAGAGAATGCCAAAGAGCGGTTCTCTTAGATAAACTATTAGACCACCAGTGAACCTTTTGCCTTTTGCCATAAAGCAAAGCTTCCGAGGCTCTAGATACAAATTTTTTAAGCTGACAATGCATCAGTGTTTCCATGACCTGGGAATTCGGGTCGGTAGCTTTCACTGGTCGGCGCAGTCTAATAATCGCCTATTTGGAGAGGGGCAAAACAAACGCAGTTTTGCATCGGTCTGAAAGTGCGACTTGGGCCAGCGGATTTGTTTATATGCTGAGATTTTTAAGCACGCTCCTACTACTGTTCTCTTACTTCTGTGCCAAAGTGAATCTGCCCCCATAGAGTCCTTTAGGCTCTCACGTGGAGTCAGGTGGAGCATGGAGAAATGGTACAATGCGGCTTCGCTCTCAAAAAAGCTGGCAGCGAAATCAGACATCAAATCAGAAAGCAGATTACGCTTTTCCATTTGGTTTACATTATAAACGAGGCTTGAAACAAATGACCATAAATTTGTATAATTTGTGGGACACTGAATGATTTTTTGACTCAATTTCTGTTCGTATGAGAATCTAAGAGAAGAGATATCTAAGTGCATAGAAGACAATTCTTTCTCGTTTGAATTTTTTCCGAATTTCCTCCTATACAGCAACCCAGTATAGGACCGAAAGTTTACCTCCTTTCACTTTATGAACTTCTTACAGTTCTTCATGAGGAACAGTTCCACAAAGTTCTTCTTCCAATGCTCTTAAGCTTCTAACAATTACCAAAAAAATGCATAATGTTTTGCTAAAACCCTTTTTTGATGATGATGATTTTTGGGAATTGAATACACTTACCCGGACATGGTACATTTTTTCATGCCCGGGCAGGTGCACTAAGGACTTAAGGCAAAGCCGGTGAGGATGTCGTTTTAATATCTGAGCAAAACAATAGTTCTCAAACGCTGCTACACTATTTCTTGGGGTGAAATTGGCTGTCGGTCGCTTAAAGTGTTGGTACTAATTTTTTCTTGGAAATTGCTCAAATGCAATAAAAAATATTTCGTTTTGCTAAACTAAGTAAGGGTTGAATCAATTTTGAATTACACACACAGCCAGTTAAAAGCTTGCACCATTTTGTTTGTTGTTTTGTTGGATTTTCACAACAGTCAACCGACTTATTATGGCTTTTTGTGACGTTTCCTTTATACCCTGCAATGTGTTCTATTTAATTTATTCGCATACAGATTAGCTATTATACCTCACAGTTAGTAGTCCCTTAAGACTCCAACTTACCATGGCAATCTGTATGTTTATTCGTTCCTAGCTTCAAAACGAACAATGATAGTACAATGAACCAAAGAAAAAAAAAAACTCTTTATCCCCGTTATGCTTAAAGGACTACACTTGAAATGTTTTCGTCCTACATTCGCTCTATACACGCCCCATAAGCCACTTCCACCAAACAAAGTGTACTGCATCTTTTACATCCCAATTATGTAAGAATAAAATTCTGTAGACTTCTGCCTTTCTTTGTTGGGAAAGGTCATTCGACCTCCTTCCTTGGTTCGGTTGTTCTTTTATTTTCTCTATACTCGCAACGCCTGGGACTGGCAATCTTTTGAAATCTATTATCTCTCCATCATCATTCACATCCTCCATTGCCCTAGTTACGTGTATTTCCTGTTCGGTTTGAATCTTGCTTTTTTTCATGGATTTTCCTCACTCACTTTGAGCAGTTTTTCCCCAATTTTCAGATACACTCATAAAATGGAAAGAGGTCAACCTTGAGATAAATGTTTTAAAAAGTTTTGTTGTTTTTTTTTTCTCTCACTAAACCAGAGTAAGATAAACTATTTTAAATAAATAAATACTCGGTGACATGTGCCATCGACTGTATGTGTTGAAATTAGTTTTTATTTTTATCATAATGAATCGAAAATGTATGAGGGAAAATATTCAAATAAAGAAATTTCTACTTGACTAAAATAAATCATTTAAAACAAATAGGAAATGTTCAGACTGTCTGAGGAGGGAGTCTATTTAAATAAAACAAATTTTGAAATGTCTAAGCGAGCGAAAAGTGTGAAAGGATTAATTTGAATAGGATTAGCTGGGTGACATGATTGCATAATTTCCGTCAAGGTATTAGTTAGTCTGCGGTTTTACTTGATGTTTAAATGTTAATATTTCTATGAGAGACGATATAAGCCCGCGCACTCAGTTTTGGTTTTTTTCAAGCGAACAATTAGAAAAATTATGAAATTAAAAATTCCATCACCTTCAAACTTGCCCAAATTGGAGTCAAATCTTTTTTGTTTATCAGCGTTGTCTGACATATGTTCTCTAAGCCAGGCAAACGGTCAAGTTCTCCGTTCACTCTTTTTCGTTCTATAAGTTCCGTCGGTTAAAGGCGGATGAAAACACTTTAGGCTGCTTCGAGAGGAAAATTCTTCGGACGATTTACGGTCCCGTCTGCATAGACGGAGAGTGGAGGAGAAGATATAACATCGAACTGTACGGGCTGTACAGCGATACCGACCTAGCCAAAAGAGTCAAAACAAAACATCTACGATGGCTGGGTCATCTAGAGCGGATGGACACCAACGCCCCGGCGCAGAAAATCTTCGAATCCACACCGCAGGGACGGCGCGGTAGAGGAGCACCGAGACTCAGGTGGCGCACGCAAGTGGAAGGGGACCTCAGCCAACTTCGCGTGCGAAACTGGAGACGGCTAGCTAGAGACAGAGCTGGCTGGCGAAGCTTGTTGGCTGAGGCCCAGGTCCACCCCGGACTGTAGCGCCACCTTAAGTAAGTAAGTAAGTTCCGTCGGTGCAAGCTCAAGACTGCGGATCATAAGCAGTTCAACATTCATTTCTGTACTAGTTGCCTGGGCATAGCGACATTCCAGGAAACTGTAAGGGTAATGAGCTCGCCAAACTTGGTAATACTCATTAAATCTTGCTGTGAAAGGGCTCCTTAAACAGACTCAATACGCGAGACCAGTCCACAGTACTGAAGATATTCAGAGCTTTTACACCCAGTCTCCGAAAGGGCATTACCATTTATCAAAAATGGGTTTTATGGTTTTCGACGCAGGTGTCAGGAAGTTTCGCCACATTCTTCCTATCATCATTATCGTAATTTTCTGCGGCCGCTCATCTTTCGAAGGGTCGCGGAGCGAGAGCGGCTTAATGGTCTTTCCATCGTTCCCGATCCTCTGCCAAAAACTCAAAAGACACAGGCGCGATCTCAAAACGGGTCTCAAAGATCTTCTTTACCTGATCCCACCACCTGTTTCTTGGCCTACCAGGGGGAGACGCGCAGCACGGCTAACATGACCTGTCTAGGAAGTTTTTCGGGGGAATTGCGAACAACTCGGATAAGTAGCTGCTCAACATTCAAATTCCTACGAATACTGAAGTTTCTCACACTATGGCTATAAGTCACACCAGTAACGCACCTCACGAATCTCATTTCGGTCATTACTCAAATTTCATCATATGAACACTGAATTAAAAACAGATTGTTACTTTCACTCCAAACTCAGCTTTCCTGATGACCCACTGGCGCAGTTTCGTTACTATTGCTCCAGCTTGGCCAATCCTACAGGATCACTCAGTCTCACTCCTTTCATCTTTCGTAAACAAGACCCCAAGATACTTAAACTTCTCTACCTGTTTCAATGGGACTCTATTTATGTACAGGATACACTGCACAGGAACTCGGGAAATAACCATTACTTCGGATTTGCTCACGTTTACCTTCATCGCAGCCTCATCACAGATGCGGCCGCAAACCCATCCAATGCCCGATGAAGTTTCTACTAGGACGGTGCCAGGATAGCTTAATCATCTCCGAAATGCAGATGGCTTATCCTAACGCCAGCCGTTTCGAGAGATTCCTCTCCAAGACTGCGCTTTACCATTCAGTCCATATATATGCTATGAAAAGGAGAGGCGGTAGAACACATCCCAGGCGAAGTCCAACGCTTACATCAAAAGGACGGGACTTGACGCCATTTATCCGAACACAGCTTCTGCAGTTCCCATCCAAACTGAATGGCTCTCAAAAAAGGCCCACTCAATGAATAGTCCTGCATAACTCTTCAGAGTTTATCCCGCGAGAAACCCGGTCATAGTTAGGCCTTTTTCAAATCTACAAAACACGTGTAGACCGGTTTGGCCTATTTCCCGGCCTTTTCAAGAATAGTCTTCATAGTAAAAAGCTGGTCGGTCGTGCCTTTACCAGGCCGAAAGCCGCTCTTCCCGCAACAAAGGCTCGATTACAGCTCTGGAACGCGCTTCCAACACCTTCGCGAATACCTTTCCCTGAAGACTTATAACACATACCCCTATAGTGAAAGCAATCTCTCTTGCCCCTTTTTTGAAAATGGGCACAATAACTCCTGTTTGCCAATCGCTAGGTGCTTTCCCGTTTTCCCAGGCCACCTCAATGACACGTGTTAGTCGTTTAACACCGCTTCTTCGTCCATTGCCTTGAGCATTTCTGGTCGGATTTCATCAAATCCAGCAGACTTACCCATTTAGTCGCGGCAATGACTTCTTCTTCTCATATTCTCGACCACGACTGCGACCGTGTCAAGCTGGCCACATGGCCTGAAAGATCCTTTGCAAGCACACGGCTAGACTCTTGAGCAAAGTTATTAGGGACTTAGTTTTGGACGTTTCTCATATTCTCGACCACGACTGCGACCGTGTCAAACTGGCCACATGGCCTGAAAGATCCTTTCAAGTGGCCCCACGTTGGGTGCCATTGCTGCAAGCACATGGCTAGACTCTTTAGCAAAGTTTCTTGCTGAAGTTGTGGAAGAGAAGCTGAACCCTAACGATAAAGTGAAAACAGGAGAAAAGGGTTCACAATTTTCAAACTCTATCAGTGAATACAGCTTTGGTGACAAGATCATATAGTGCATGTCCTGGTCCGCAAGAAAGCGTTCGAGACGTCCCCGTCTCATACGAGGTCTCATGCAGCTTTTTCACAGGAAAAAAGAATAGACATCTAAAACGAGCCATATCCATGTCGTAGTTGTCTGTCGGAATCCTCCAAACAGGTTAAAGTGTGAAAGTAGCCTTGGCTGCTCTTGGATTTCGTTACTTTGTTGTTTTTGGTTAAATTTTCGTAGTTGGAATAAGTAAAACTACGGGTGTATAAGATACTTTCGCAACGCGTGTATGTTGGGTAGAGAGTTTGTCCTTTCTGAATTGGACATGATGCAAACATAATAACTATGTCATAATAAATTGCATAAAAAATAAATTAAGCTCTTGCACAACGTCCTTGGAGTTGGCGATTGGTTAGGTCAGCTGACACAATGAAGTGCAGGTCATAACCGTGCCACGGAAATATGGCCCATTCGGATCTCTAAGCAAATCAAAGTGCAGGGGTGATAGTAGCGGCGTGACTTTGGAAAAGGATTTGTCTGAAACTTCAGCTTAAGAATTCTGATTTTTTAATTTAGTTAATGGAAAATTCAGAAACAACAAAAATACAAAAAAAATACGTTTTTTCATGCCTATGAACTTTTATGAGTAATTCTGAACGTTTAATGAATCATAACTCAGACTCCTGTGCATATTTCAGTATAGGTATCGCCATTATTTTGGTTTCGTAAAATAAAAAACATATTAACTTCACTCTCGTCTGTTGTTTTGAAAACAAAAAATTTTTTATGCCTGTAAACAGTTTCCCAAAATACACTCATGCACAGACCGAAGCATCCCCACGGGTCGTGCCCCATCATAAGAGTAATCATTTTTAAATCCCATTTCCATATGTGATCGCCATAATTTAGACATTTTAAAGGTCATAAAAAAACATGTCCATCATCAGAAAACTCCCAAGGATTTGCATTAGACAAATTAAGTCTTTAAATCCCCGTTAAAAACATATGTACAATCCACAAGTGTGGAGGCTGTATACGATATTTACAATAAAAATATTTTCTTATTGGAATAAGGAAAATAAAAATGAAAACAAAAAAAACAAACTCGATTGTGTGCAGCCAAGAAATCGCGCACCAGAGTCGCCTTGTCAAAGACACTAACCCCGCACAATGACATGGCCAAAGTGGATTCGAGATCCCAAGGCAAAAGTTGTGTTCACGTTCTTTCGAGGATTATTTTAATTTATTGTCTTTGTTTGGGATTTCTTTTCGTTTTGTTTGGATTTTACTTGTTGTATTTGAAATTTGGAATATTTAAATAATTTGCAAATTTCTTGCAAATCCTTTATTTTTAGATCCAAGGTCAGTGGGTTGCCTTGCTGGCCACTTGAGAGAGGCGACAGCCAGATTGCCATTCCCGAAATACCACCCAGGGGAAAACAAAATACTTTGTCAAGTCACTTTACGGGCCAATAGACGACACCTGACCCTATTCAAAAAGCATTCATTTGACAGTTTATTTTTGCAAACACCGCTCCCGTTGTGTAAACTTTGCATTTGGCCATTCAAAAAAAAAATTGTTATCATCTGTCAAATGTGTGACACACTGCAAAGTCAAAGCGCAGTGCAACGTAAACAACATCAACCCAACTGACATATGGCCGACGAAAAACAGCTGTCAAAGCATGGGAACAAACACCAAGTTCTTATTTGACTCGAAAAAAAGTGACTACAACCGACCTGGGAACACAGCGTTCAGTCAATCAATTAAAATAATTGTGCTATACCCGAGGCGGGCATCTTTGAGCGGTGAAAAAGCCGCCAAGCCAAAAGGATTTATAATCACTTTTGACATCGACAAAATTAGTTCGAGTGTCGAAACGAATTACGAACTTCACACGATCCATCACGGCATACAAACGAGCAAAAACGAGGTACAAAAAAAGGCAGAATTCGCTTTGATCTCACATTATAGAGGGAATTATGTATTTGACCGGTAGTTCAACATGAAGGGGGAAAAACAAAGAGTACACGCTCTAGCCTATAAATATTTATTCCCCACCCAACCGGTAATTCATTGAAACGAAATCGAATAAGTCAAAAGAAAGTGAATTCGAAACTATACAAAAGTCATCGACATTCGAATTTAAATTCGCACGAAAATGCGTCCGCAAAAATAGAATGCGTGGTATGGTCGACCGGCGCGTCGTGCCAAGGATTCGAGAGAATAAGAGAGATTCCTCAACTACTAGTGCACAATTTGCACACAATCGAACTAGAAAAGGATGGCAACAAAATAGTATCTAAAACTATCTGGCAGCATCACGACCTAGAGTTTGACTAATTGATGCCAGAGGACAGAAATAGCCTCGCATATGAGAGACGTGTGTAGTGTGCGTCTTACGAAAAGGGTGATCTGTGATCCGAGCATGCCCATATACCAAATGTGCGAGTGCACTGTGTAAGCCAACACCATTGCGCCTGGTCGAAGCAGCAATGTCACAGCTGATTTATAATCTTTTGGCTGGACGCGAACGCGCGCCCATTTACGTGCATTGTTCGCCACAGCGCGAATGAAACGAGCCACTGAACTTTGGCGAATGTCCGTCGTCGTCGTCGTAACACCAGCAAAACAAAACGAGATCAGCAGCAGCACCAGCTCCGCAGCATAAGAAAGCAAAACGAATTGAATGAGGAGAAGACTACTGATAAAGTGGAAAGGTTAAGCGACGAACAATGAGCGCCTGCTTGTGAGCACATAAGCGTTGCAGAGAAATTACATGAATACTCTAGTGCTTTCCTCAGATAAGGTGACAAGGCCCATAGGAACATTAGAGATGATAGGAGTCAGAGAAGGTTTTTTCGAAGTCGGGTTAGAACTTGGGATTTTAGTAAGGCATTAAACAGACCCCATTGGTCTAGCTTCGAAAGGTGTGTTTCCTCGTTAAAGCTACCTTTGCGCTGCATTCTTTTGCTTAATCATATTTGAGGATATGGCTGAGATGAGAAAACTCATTCTAGAGACCTTCTTTAGCCCAGTTTTAAGGAGGAATTTTAAAATGAAAATTGCGTCTATAGGGGGCCATGTCTCTGTCTGATATGTGGTACATTTCTATAGACACTTCTCTTTTCGTGGTTCAGGGCGATTCCTTAAAAGACTTCAAGGATTGACAATTCACGGCGTCGTTTATGCCGCTTTTTTAGCATTACGTACTCGATTCTGTCTGAAACCGAAGGAGATGTAGCGAAACTGTAAATGGACTTCCTACCATCCACAGCAATTATTGAAATCGAAAAATTGCTAACAACAATAGATAGCGTGATAAAAATAAAATAAAAATATTTTCTGATTGTTTCTGACTTCAGCTACCATAAAAAATAAATTGCCATGTGGAACAAAAAAAAAATTGTGCATTTGGAAAACGTTATCAATCGCAATCTTATCAAGGCATTACCATGTCTTGTCAGTTTAATTGTTACCCAGGTTATGAACAATGCAAAGGAATTTTTTTGCATTCGCAAAGGAACAGGAAGAAATCTTTACTTACCTATGCGACGTTCCTTTTTATGTTTCAAAATTTTATTGTTAAATATTGGAGTCACCAATGGGCCAATGAGGAGACTCCTTCAATAATGATCATAAAAATTCAAGGCATCACTTCCATGTTATCTTATCTATGCAGTGGCCTTGTGGGGCATTAAAATTGTATTAACATTTGCCACAAAATAATTCAGCTCAAGTCAGAGAGGTTATTAGGCTGAACTGATTGTCCAACGTACATTCCATAAAATTAATTAAGCCAAAATGGCAGAGATATTGAAGGTGTTGGATTTTGGAAAAGTAAAGGAAACCAAGAATGTCGGTTTTTTTACTTTTCCAAAAGTAAAAAACTTTTTTTTTTAGCCCGATTCTAACGACGACCTCGGGCAATTGATGGTCTCCCTTAGAAACAAAAACAGCAAAATTTTGGATGTAGTTAGAGGTGTAAACTGAAGGCAGAGTTAGGATGCGTTCAGTTGTTTTCTAGCTGGAGCGATAAAGGAGAGCACAGTTTTTTTTTGTCTCAGTGGTTTGTCAGAAGCCCCTTAAAATCAAGTTAGTGAGCTGAAACTTGGTACATGGCTTGATTCTTCTGTTGCACAGACACAATGTGAAAAATGGCTAAATCGGCCAACGACCACGCCCACAACTGGCGCCGATGTGAGACAACCTCTATATCACATTTTCTTTCAAAAAGCCTTTTGGTCAAGTTATAGCTATATATAATAGCATTGTTAACCCAGTTGATGCTTCTCCTTGGATTTGTCCTGAGATTAGTCCTGAGAAAAATGAAGACACCACAAGGTGAGTAGCATGATGGGGGAACGTCTTCATATATCGGCAGACGACCCCGTATTGATGATGCACTGCACTGACTCTTGACGGTGCAGATAAACGTCACATCACTATTTCAAAAAGATTATTCAATTTTCCGGCGCAAAAAATAATAATATTATGCTTATGACAGAATACAACTTTGCACAACGACAACATGTGTGTCCAATATCGAACAGTGGCCCATCATGACTTCTTAACAGGACGATAGCAATTTTGATTAACGAATAGAGCGGCGTTGTTGCGTTGTACCTGAGTACTTTGGCGCACGGCTATGGCTTTATTGGCCCCAGGACGTCTTTAAGGCGAGATCAGGTTGCCATATATAGAATGAGCTCGGCATAGCTCACATAAAATTGCATAGAGAACAAAACTTAATGTTCTTTAAAGTGCGAATAATCAATTAAAAGAAATTTATTAATTTTTCATCACAAACGTCGGTGTAAACAGTATAAACGTCGTAAACAAACCAACGTCAACGGAGTTTGAACTCACACTGTAAAACCAGGCACAGAATCTAGAAAGAAGCTAAGTTCTGAAGAATTAAAATAAAAGAAGAGATAGAAAAGAAACCTCACAGTCTGTCTTAAGGTGCTCGAATGAAGCGCCAATTCACAGGTCGTAAGTTCGCCGGTTGTGAAAGTACCTTTAACGTCACTGATTCACGATGGGCGCCAAAGTTAGCCCCACTAGCTCACCTTAGTTCAATATGCACAGCTAACAAAATTGGTAGGTTTATTTCTAGTTCTAAAAGAAGCCTTATACCAAGTTTCCACCGGGCACCCATCCTCGATTAATATAAATCTTCACTAAATCTTATAAAAATTACGCGATTACCATACAAATTTTAATCATCTTGGCAAGCGATTACAAATAAATCCCCTCATAAATCTAATTCACCCTTTTCAGGAACCACTTTCAACCCTTTTCGAATACCTTTTGAACAGTTCGAGAATCGGAAAATTACACTTATATGGCCTTTTCGGTTGGCGATCCCGGAAGATCCCCGTGAAATTACGCCAAACAAAATAACACCAAATCTCAAATTGGTCTAATTACTTTTTCAAAAACGAACCATATTTTACTGTTTAAGTTGAAAAAGTAAAAGTGCCAAACTATTTCGTTTAGGAATACGAAATAAAGCCAAACTCGAAATTTGGTTTTATTTCGCGAAATTTCGAACATTTGGTGTTATTTTCGTAAAACACCGCTATTCTACAGGGGGAAAATGACATTTATCATGCGTTTATAATTGTGTGCGTGCTTCTGGTTTTGGTTCTGGATTTTTAGCTCGGCCCGAAGCAAATTTCTCTCGTTTTCAGGAGAGGAACTGTCAGACGAGTGCCAAGAAAACAGTTTCAGGAGAGTCTAGAATGCTCCCGGACGACTGACCGAAAGGGCCATGAAACTGTCCACGTATGACAGTTCCGTCAGAATTACTTTTTTTTATTGGGATTTTTACAACGGAAATCCTTTTTCGCTCCTGACATTGAATTTCGAAAATGACATTGCCCTCTTTTTTGAGAGGCAAATGAATGAAAACAGAGCGTTCGTGTCAAAATCCCATATTTGTCCGGTGGAGCCACTTTGGAATTTATTTTTAGTTGTTTCCCGCTAATCCTCTTTTAATTGGCGGTGAAGATATAGTATTAGAAATTCTTACTGAAAATATGTAGGACAAAAAATTATTTTGGATAAAGTTAAACATCTTTTTTGAAACTGCCTAAATCGTTCTGTACCTTTAACAAATGACAGACATGAACATATCTGGTTTATAGGTCACGCGTGGTAAGTCGACACATATAAGATGAGCGCGACCTAGCAATGTTAGAAGAGTTAGTTCTAATGTGTTAAGTTAGTTCTAGAAGACCTAGCGAAAAAAAGAAAAGAAGGCGAACCGCAAACTTTTGACTAGACAAATTTTAATAAAATGTCTATTGAATTCGCCTTGGGGTCGCTGAAATGACTCGCTGACGGGGACGGCTAGATTTTTCGGTAGAGCATGAGACTTTTAATCCCAGGACCGTCTCGACTTTGTGCTGGGTTAGGCTAGAAACTGGGTATGAGGTATCTTCCAGGTTGGAGAAGGTCGGCACATAGAGGTCGAGCTCAATTTAGATCTGGCAACAAATTTGATGTTAGCAGTCGGGTAGATTTTTCGGTAGAACATGAGACTCTTAATTCCAGGATCGTGGCTAGTTGTTCATTTAATAAAAGGCTTCAAAGAAGTCTTTATGAGATGAGACGTAATATCCGCAGATAAAAAATTATATTCCCAAAATTCAAACAAATTAAAAAAAAAAAACACCGATTTGGAATTATACCCACTTGATGCAGTGCTGTCAATCCATCCACATTGGCCGTATTGATATCGGCGCCATTCTCCAGCAGCTTGACAACCTCCTCCTTATCGCCGGCCAAGCAAGCAGCCAGGAACACACATCCCGATGAGAATTTGATTTTACGACCTTTCTCACTCTTGGGCGCTGCTGGCTCACGATTTGTTTCGGATTCCTCCCAGCGTTTGAGCTGTTCGGCCCGTTTCATCATCGCCGAATTGTTTCGCGTATCGAACGACATTTTTTTAAACGATTTTCTCTTCTTTTTTCTTTTATTTATGTTACACGCACTTGTTGAGAATCGAATCGAAATTACTACACCAACACTAACACAAACACACACTGTTCGCCTGCCACGCGAGTAAGCGAGATGACAAAAGAGCGAAAAAAAAAACTATGAATATGAATTTCTTTTCAACACCATTTACTACTCCCGCCGTCACGCGTCAGTTTTATTTTATATTTGGCGCGTCAATTTCAATTAATTACTCTCAGGTTACTTGTCACAAAATTAAGGCGAAATTCGTGGCAACTTTTAGCGTTTTTTGCGGGTAAAAATGGACCCAACCGACGTAATTGCCATCCAACTACACACAACACACAACCGCTGGCCGAATGGAGCAGAGCGAGACAAAGCTACAGAAAGAAAGGAATTCCTTTACATGGATTTTTTGCTTTGCTCGGGTGAATTTCCCTCTTGTTGCATATGCGCGAGCGGGCCCGGTATACTCTGCCGATGTTCTTGTTGTCTTCCTCAATACCTCGTAGTTTGGAGTTTTTTTTTTTTTTCCTTCTTTTTTCGTTTCTATTTCTTGCTTGCGTTTTTTTTGTTTCGTTTTGAAAAAGAGGATTTTTTCGATTTTATTTTTTATTTGACATAAATTCAACAGCCGCGCAAAATAAATGCCGAGAATCCTTCAAACCAGGTTACACAACATTTTGCGGAGCGTTTTTCAGCCCTCGCACGCACTGACGTTCACGTTGGGGGTTTTGGAGCTTCACTTCGATAATTGTTGCAGCGAAAAACTTTTTTTATGCCACTTTACACACGCACTCTACACACTATTAGTGAGTTTGCTGTGCACTTTTCACTCGCAGTCGTGTAGGGAAGAGGAGGCGATTCCTCTTTCATATATTTTTAGAAAACTTTTTTGATTTCGTTTTGGGTTTTTTGTGTGAAAAATTTTCTTCTAAAACGAATTTTCCCAACTCGCACGAGCGAGTAGTATTTTCACAGTTTGTATTTTCTTTTTTGGAAATCTCTCTTCTTTCTTTCACCTCACATATTGTTGCAGAAATTTTATTTTCATTTCTTCCATCACAAAAAAAAAACTAGAACTCTGGGAGTTTTGGGGAGCGGTCACACTTTTTGTCGCGGGAAAACACTTTTTTTCTGCACTTTTTGGGAATTTGTTTGTTTGTTGGGGTTTTCGGAAAATTCTCGTCGCGATTAACGGTTGCAAAATAGATTTTTTCTCGATTTTAAATTGATGTTCCAATGAGAACGCGAATCCGTTTTTCCATTTTATACCCTGCACACACACTGAAGGGAGAGAGTACGTTGTCGATGTTCTCCTCACATTCCTCGATCTACCATCAAAATATAATTTTTTACCCGACTTCAGTTGGTTTGCTTTGTGCAGATTTTTCATCCACATGAGTCCATTTTCTTTGGATTGTGGATGGTATGACCAGGCCGGGCAACATCGGCAATGTAATTCGTTGGGAGGATTTTCTCTTTAAATGATAGATGGCAGTAGCTGCGCTTCCGCTGGCAGTTGAGTTTGAAAATATATTTTCGCTTGAATGTGAGTGATTCGTTTAATTTTTTCCAACTTTACCATGTTTCCACCGGGCAGCAATTATACGTGATTAATAAAAATCGTCATTTAATCCTTTACCAATTATGCGATTATCCGTACAAATTGATATCCTCTCGGCAGTTGAGTTTGAAAATATATTTTCGCTTGAATGTGAGTGATTCGTTTAATTTTTTCCAACTTTACCATGTTTCCACCGGGCAGCAATTATACGTGATTAATAAAAATCGTCATTTAATCCTTTACCAATTATGCGATTATCCGTACAAATTGATATCCTCTCGGCAAGCGATTAAAAATAAATCCCCTCATAAAACTAGTTAACTCTTTTCGCGTACAACTTTCAACGTTTTCGAACACCATTTTAACAGTTTGAAATCGAAAAGGACATTGAAGCTGCCCACGTATGGCAGATCTGTCAGAATTACAATTTCTTTTGGGATTTTTACAACGGAAATCTTTTTTCGCTCCTGGAAAATGACATCGCCACTCTCTTTTGAAAGCCAAAACGAGAGAAAAAGAGTGCTTATGTCAAATGAATCCTGTATTTGTCTGGTTGAACTGAACAACTTTAAGATTTATTATTAATCGTCTATCGCCGGTGGAAACACAGTATAAGAGACTGTTAAACTTGAAAAGAGTTTATTCTTCGAAAGACCAGACGTATTTAACGTATTCGACTAGGCAATGAGGTCGCCCATTAGCTGTTACCACGTAACCCATTACATTAATTGTAACAGTTACTGGAATTTTATCAATCTTGTACTTGGCTTTTTTAACTCAATAAATCGAGGATAATATAACAAGAAAATTGCAATGTGTTATCCTTCATATCAAAAAACTGGCTGGGTCTATTGGGGGAAGCCTATTTTTCGGGCCTTAAAGAGAATGGCACGCAGGGTATAGATTCTCAAACCAGGATCCAGGCTGTCCTTCATGTCAGAAGATATTGGATGTTGGATGTATGGGAAAAACCTTATATGAGCTACAGCCAGCGCCTAAATCGGAGCTTATTTTTAAGGAGCTTCGGTCTGCGTATGTAGATACTTGGTTAAGCAGAGGGTAAGCTCACGAACAAGGGGTTGGTAAATACCATTAATACACATTTCGTCATAACTTCTATTGCGAACGCTTCCGACTCAGCATTCGCTCAATTCGTAGTAAAAAGGCTTTCTAAAGGCTAACTGCAAAGCTCTCGTGCAAACCTAAACTCTAAATTTGTTTGCTTTGTAACGTTGTAATAAAGTTGATGTTGTAACCTCTGATTTCAGCAAAGCTTTCGATAAAAAAATTTAAAGTTATACTTTTCAAACTTAAGGCAAAAAGCTTTCCTCCTCTATCCATAACATGGGTGTCTTATCTTGAAGATAGATCTTACTGTATCGTCCTTTTTTTGGACCTTGGTATATAAAGCCTTCAGCCCAATGAATCCGTTGCATCCGTCACGTTTAAATACACAACTGACAACTGAGTATATTTATACACGTTCTCATGGGAAGCGGTCCATAGAAGAACTTCGTGACGTACGTCGTTTCCCATAAGAACGTGTGTATTTCACTGAGTTGTCAGTTGTGTACTTCGACGTAACGGATGCAACGGATTCATTGGGCGGAAGGCATAACGCATTCACTGCATCTTCACGTGTGCCACAGGGTAGTCACCTAGGTTCCTTAATTTTTGTACTTATCTTAAACGGTGCTGAGATTCTCGAATTCTCTGCGTTCAACTCCCGATATTGCTGCGATCCTTTTTGCACAATATTTGCTACCGAAGTCATCGATAGCTCATACCTTTAGCAGATTAATTTTAACACCACACGTGGTGTAAGTGGTTAGTGTTTGAGGTTCACTACGTAGGAGATGTGGATGGAAATCTTACTTGTGTCACAAGAAAAAAACATTCGTACTTCTAGAAACTTCGAAAAACTTTTCAAAGTGATACTGAGATTCGGGGGGAAAAAAATTGTAGGTCGTCATGTAGGTAAAAAATGCAACTATACTACAGACAGCATCTCAACTACAGGTTAAGAAGTTTAACCTGTTTCAGCTTTTAGAAAACATACTTCAAAATAGCGAAGTCACTTGCGAATCTTTGGAACACCATTCCAATATATTTTAAAAGCAATTTGCGTCCCCCCCAAGGGAAAATTCTGCCTAGATAAAAATGCTTGAGTTGCATTTAAAAGGTTTGTTCCTGTCATAAACTACACAAAAGCGAAATTACTCAAACCTACGAAAAATAGCCAAATCATATTCGCGTTAATTGTTTTTGTGTAGCTTTGGACAGGAGGTAGACCAAAAATGAAACTTTGAAATTTATCCTCCGTTTGAAATTTTGCCCAAGAAATTCGGGCAGAATTCTGAAAAGTGTCATGACAATTGAGTAGAACAGTCGCAGCTGACATTTTGTTGGATAACTAACAACAAAATGTTAGTTTTATAGACTCATGAAATTTATACGTTTAAACAACTTTCGCTGCTTTTGTCAACGCTTTCTTATCAGTTTTTAAGCAAACAAAGTCCAAAATTAGTGAATATTTTGCTGCAGACAAAAATGCAAATATTTTAAGTGCGTCTTATTGCATATAGGTTTTATCAATCACTATGACTTTTCCTGAGCATTTGCCTTTGACGTTTAAAATGTGGACAGTTTTTGGTGCTTAAACTGTTCACTTACATTTGGGCGGTTTTTTTTTCTCTTTGAGAGATTTTTACGCCCACTCTTTAAAATAAGGTCATCTTCCTAAAACGGTGCAGAAGGTACGGGAACGTCTCCATGATTCATGATTTACCGATTTCCAGGATTAGACGATACTGGAAAATGGCTGAAAATAGTCTTGTCAATTAATGTCTCCACTAGAATTTTTCGAGTCGTTTTCCAGTCAATTTCCAACGTTGAAAATGAGCCAGACATATCCATGACTAAAGGAGACATTAAGTAAGGGAAGAAATGTAATTTAATCGAGCACAATAAGCCAATGACAGCTTTTTTGACGTAAGACCAACAAACGGCGTAAGCCCTCCTCGAAAAAATGCCACTGGGCATTTCTATGAAAAAGCCTGACGGTTATTGAATGTATGGTTGGTTTGTGATTCTGAGTGCCAGGAAAGAAACGACTGTAACTTGGCGTCTTCACTCGTCAGATTTATGCCTTGCCAATTTCCACGACTGGTAAAAGGGTGGAAAACGACTGGAAAGCATCTAGTGGAGACTCCAATAATCCGATGGTCAAGACTATTTTCAGATATTTTCCAGTAATCTTCCAGTCGGGCAAATCGGCAAGGCATAAATCTGTCTAATGGAGACGCCATGTAAGGAAGAATAGGTGCGAATAAACTTTTGATGCAAGCATATTGCACAAACTTTTAATTATTTCTAGAGGATGACAAAACATTTTTATTGTCGCTAGTTTCTGACCCGTTTGAAATGTTTGTAGATATTGTGTTGGATGTTATACAGCTAGAGTATATATAATGGGTTATAATCCATCATTTCAGATTATAACCATGCGCCTTAATAAAAAAAACGAAGAAGAAGTTATACAGCTAGAGTTCCACTTGTCTGATTACGCACCTGCTGCTCAGTTAAGAAAACTAAGGAAATCAATAATTTTCCTCTCAGTTCAGTAATGAAAAATATTTTATTATTTAAAAAATTGTCTGAGCGTTAAGCTCAAATATAAATTTATTCAAATTTTTTAGGGCGAAGCTATGATCGAAGAACATAATTCAATATTTTCCTTTGTATTGGATTCCCTTGCCGATAAGCCAAGTAAGACCATATCATTGGACTTTTGGAAATTGAAAATTTTTTCTAAAACTCAAAACTTAAGGTCAGAATCACACGCAATTGTTTAAAGACGTTAAACAAAAGCTCAAAGACGATGGCATAGAAGTTAAAAATCTGAACAAACAAATAGATGCAACAATAAATGTTGCCCAAGACTTGGGCCTACTGTCAGTTCAAGGCGATGCAGTTAACTCGCTATTCCAATTAAAGGCTGCATCTGAACCAAACGACAGTGAATTTGTAAGTTACTTTTCGTTCAAAAATCACAGAGAACTTTGTTTAAAAATGTTTTCAATTTAGGAGGAGCCAGAGCCAGAGGAGAGAGCTCGTCGCAGGCGATCACGTAGGCGCTCTGGATCTCGCCGTCGAAGTAGGAGCAGGAGGTCAAGGCGTAGGAGGATGTGAATCCTAGATCGCAATGAGTGGAATCTTTTTTAATATAATGTCGAAATTGTGCAACCGTTAACATTACAGAAGTCTGACTACTTTGTAATCTTATATTTGTTATTTGGCAATTGAGTTAAGGTTTATAAGACTACCTAAGAGTATACAAATATCAAACCTCTTACAACTTGATTAGCGTAGGAAAAAGCTTTCTGTGTGTGTGTTCGGAAAAAGCTTGACCTTTCTGTGTGTGCCTACTACGATCAACGTTGTTTGAACTAAGCATTCACTAAAAGACTAAATTCTTTTTCACTGCACCACCTTTGCGACGGTCTGACCAACGCTGTACAATAAAATCTGTCTCGAAAATCTGTTTTAAAGAGTTGTGAGAACAGAAATTGTTGCCAAGAAACTGGAGTGAGAGGAAAATGAATACCTACCTTACAGTTTTTTCAAATTTAGTTCAGCTACACACTTATTTTTTGCAACTTAGGCTTAACATTATCGAAGGTATAATTTTTGCACTAGTTGATAAGTCGTCAACTCTTCCTCTGAAAGCTTCTAAACGTTGTGTTCCAGTTTGAACTGCTATAGTATGTCTATCTGATACTCTTGTTTTAACTATAACGCATATATTTTTAAACATGGCGATAGCCTCAGAATTTCATGACCGAAAAACCGAATAAAAACGTGTATTTGCAGCTCTGATAGTGCTCTCCCTTGCATGGTTTCCAAGACCTAGATTAAACAGTTCAATCTTCAGCATTGGGTTGTAAGCAATAAGCAAAGTTTACTCCATACAAAGTTTTGAGCTCCGCCCACTTTTAAGGGGCGTTTTTAGGAAAAAAACTGTTTTTTCTGAAGTAGTTTTCCCTTTTATCGTATTTTCTCATGATTCTAACGAAATTACAATCAATTGATTTTAATTTTTAGCCCATACCCACTTTTGAGGGCGTGGCCTACATAAACAATAAATGACTTTAAGAGTTGGTGTTATATTATATATGAGGTCGGGTATATCGAAGTTTGTCACAGACGAACTCTTGCACTTATAATTATTTGTTATATTTAGATTTACATACCACGCCCCTTTTTTATGCTCGTAGAAGTTTTCAACCTAATCATTCTAATGCGATTTTATTAAATATGTCCTAATAATGAATTTATATAACGCGATTTGGAGCTTGATAATGCTGAACTGGGATAGGGTCGTAACCAACGATTCGCCTGAGCGAATTGTTACCCGCTAATTAGTTATAGGTACGGTTAGCCTTATAATCTATGAATTATGGAGTAAAGTCGTGCGTCAAATTCCTGTCCGACTAGAAGCTCAAGCATTTACCTATACAGCAACAACAAACGATTGCGGCTACGACACTAAGGGCGAGTCTTTCAGTGCGATATCTTCCGAGTATCGGAGTTAAACTCAGATTTATCCCAGAAAAAAGTTTTTCAGTGAATCTTTATCCAGGGCTTATCTCGGCTTGAGCTTGACTCGCCAAATTAGGTGAGTAAGTCTTGGATTAAACTCTATAGTATGAACTTCTTTAAACTTTTTCTGTGTGAAATGGCAGTTGCCCTGCGTGTTTCTGTGAAAAATGTCATCTTAGAACAACTCGAACAACTTTCTTTACTCTATTTTTCTATGTAAAGTGAAATTCGGGAGAGTCAACATTTTCAAGAGTCGAAGATTTTACAGACTTGAGACAACTTAACTGACGGAGTTAAAACTGCACTAAAAAACTGCTCGCTGGTTCGTAACTCCACATTCGTTTTGTTCCGGGATGAACTGGTTTTGGTTTAAGCTGGGCTCAACTTAGCACTGAAAAACCGGCCTTAATAGATTATCTTAAGCAAAAAACTATGTAGGTAGGTGTTTCCAAAAATCCCTTGATTAAAAGTAGGTTAAAAGGTTGTTTTTTTTTTGCGCAGGAGGTGGTAATCTTTCAAAGACGAAACTGAGCCCGTACTAAACCTACGTCCCCTCTCCTAACCCTGATCCTCGTGGCACCGCAGCATTTCATCGCGAGATCCTCCTTCAAGCTGCAAATACCAAATTATTGGCGTAGCAAAAACGTTACATAAAAGTTACAATTAACACACCGTGTCCCATGCTGGGTCGTCAGCGAAAGAAATTAAACGGTTCAAAGCTTCATTTGAAGCTAATACGATAGAATCGTTTTTTTCTCCGAACTGAATCAAGCCACAAACTCGCGATTATCGTAACAAAAAAGCTACAACAGAGTTGCTATTAACCGTTAAAGAGTGTGGTGTGCTTTTAGCTTCAAAAAGCAGCACGAAAAATAGTGTTTTTTTCGGAACCGGGTCGAGCTACGAAGTTGCGATTGGCGTAACAAAAAAGCAAAAAATTAAGCGGGTCAAAATTTCGCGGAATCGCGTGTTTTTATCGGCACCTGATCAAGCTTTGTATTCTCAATTCACTATCAAAAAAGCTACAAACATGCTACAATTAACCCGCCGGGTCTTCTGCTTAGCCGTTGTAGTGTGCTCGCTAGCTTCAGAGGACCTACATTGGTCCATTTACGTTGGCTGCAACCTGCGCTGCATTTCGGTCCCGTTCCTGTCGTGTCGTTGCTCTTTCACTATGAGAGACACTGTTATACTAACTGCTTCCCAACCTTCCTGCGTGCCCAACATTTGTCTGATGATGTTCTCTGGAGTTAAGCTTTCACTGAGTCTGTTTGCTAGCTGGTTACGCTCTTCGGGGCATCGCGGACAGTGAAAGATTATGTGTTCTGGGTTCTTAACTACTTTTGTACGTTGGATTTTTTTTTTTTATAATTGACTCGCGATCAAGGGGTTACAAACTACCCTTAAGATGCGTAGCACATCGCGAGTGGAGAAAAGATTTTGAGGAAAGATAGAAGGATAGTAGAGAAAAGTAATTCTCAATCTAGCACGCAATGATGAGCCAGTATTGAACATGAAAACTCTGTAAAGAAACACCAAAAATTACCCCCGCAAGTGTTATGCCTTTACGGAGAAAAGCAATGATATAACTAGGAGAGTATTTCTTCAAAATATCTGGCATGCACCTAATTGTTGTCCATTTTATTTGCATACTGGAAGAGAAAGAGGCGTTTAATATTCGGCCGACCCTAACCTGGATAACAGACGCCGACCAGAAAGCCGCTCATTTTGAGACAGACGCTCCTGGATTTCTTGTACGTTGGATAAAAAGGGTTGTCTTCATGCCCAAATCTGTGAGAGTAGGTATACTAAAAAATATACGTGATCAGTGAACATCTGTGTTAGGTGGAAGTTCAGCTCCCCATGCCCACGCTTCCTTGATCCAAGACTCTATAATAGCGCTCATTCTCTGCATCCATCTGCCTTTGCCGGAGGAGTTCCATTTAACTTACGATTCCTCTAGGGTTTTTCTCAGTGGGGCTTCATTACCTCTCCGGATCGTTGATGTTTTCTTTCATCTACGCATTTGGCATCATATGATGTTGTTCGATATAGGCGCTGCAGAACCAATGCATAAACTCAATGCATTGGTTCTGCAGACCGGCTCTGTTTTTCGACTGTAAGAATAATTCTTCATTGCAGTGGCCCATATTTG
The DNA here is from genome assembly GCA_947623515.1 of Neoascia interrupta. Taxonomy (NCBI): domain Eukaryota; kingdom Metazoa; phylum Arthropoda; class Insecta; order Diptera; family Syrphidae; genus Neoascia; species Neoascia interrupta. The sequence continues at coordinate 214,301,319 of OX392463.1, read as the reverse complement.
GCAGCTAAGAGTATCGTTGACGTTGTAACCCTTGCCAGAGTAGTAGTCTTTTCTTCGGTTTAAGTCCTCCTATATTTGACATGATCCTTGCCAGAGCGGCGGTTGTTCTTGCTGCCTTCTCCGCTGCATGATGCAGATGTTGCTTAAAAGTTAACCTCGCATCTATTGTGACACCGAGGTAGTTCAACTCTGCTTTAGAAACTATAGCATGGTTGCCCACGGTCACTCTTTACGTTTACATTGCTCGTCTGCTGCTGGCTAGCGCCCCCTTGTTTTTTTCCTTTGCTAGCCATAGATTAATGCTTACTAGCTTGTCTGTACCATTCACATAGCTTCACATTACAGTCAAGTTCTAGGTCTTCAGGAAATTTGGCCACTACAACGATAGCTATGTCCTCAGCGAATCCAATTATTTTCGATGAGCTGGGTACCTTTCCGGAGTTTGGGTACGTCGTTGTACCTACATATTCAATGTAACTTTTGGAAACCAAATTGTAAACGCTTCAATTTGGTTTCCAAAAAGGCAAATCCACTGAGGATGCTTTGTTAAACTTTTGTTCGCAAATTTTCTTTAATCTGGATAGCAAAAAACTAACTGCAGGCTTGTTCATTGATATCACGAAAGCTTTTGATTTAATCGATCACCAAACCCTTCTGCGTAAACTTTCTTTGGCAGGCTTCAGAGGTTTTATGCTCAATTGGTTTGAGTCTTATTTATTGAATAGATCTCAGAGAGTAAAAATTAACGAGACTAGAAGTGGAGTTAAGGTAACTAATTTAGGGGTACCCCAAGGTTCTGTCCTCTGACCCATTCTCTTTCTGTTCTATATCAATTCCTTACTCAAGCTCGATTTCAAGGGTAGTCCCACAGACTTTGCTGATGATATAGGTTTATCCTATGGCTCGGAAAGCCTTCTAGATTTGATAGCTTCCATCAACTCAGACCTAGCGCTTCTGAGGTTATGGTTTGCAGAGCACAAGCTAACGATAAGCTCTAAAACGAAGTTAATGCTTTTCAGTCTTTCGTCTCGCTCTTTCGACTTTCCTGTTTTTTTCCACGCTCCCGAGTGCCAAAAGTTCAAATTAATGTCGTGTTCATGTAACCACGGTTCATCTGCTCTTACTTTTTGTGACAATGAAATTTGTTGCACTAGCTGTTTCGATATAGAAAGGGTTGATGAATTTAAGTACTTGGGTCTTACTTTTGACTGCACTATGAGTTTCTCTAACCACATTCACAATCTAAGGCAATACTTTTGTGCTACGTTAAGAAGTTTCTTCTTTTTAAGTAATGTGTGCTCAAAAGCCTTACTAAAAACTATTTATTATGGTGTTTTTCACTCAAAACTGCAATATGGATTAACTTGTTGGGGCGGAGTCTATTTTGCCAGACTCCAACCGCTGTTAAAGCTTCAAAAATATATGATTCGAAAAATTAGCCGAAAAAGTCGCCTTTATCCTAGCTTTCCATTATACTGCGATTTAAAAATTCTTTCTGTCCGTCACTTATACTGTTTCAAGGTACTGAAGTCGTTCTTTTATAGGTCTGGTAACTTAAATTGTAGAATACTCGAAAATTATCACTTACGTGGTAATCTGATGCATTTAGTTCCGATTCCTTTTTTTCGAACTACGGCTTATAAAAACTATTTCGCAGTATCATCATGTCGTCTTTTTAACAAACTGCCCTTATCGTTAAGGAAACTTACCTCCTCTTTAATTTTTACAAAAAACTTGAAATGCTGGTTTTTGACTAAAGACTCTAGAGCGATCGAACTCTTTTTTAACTCATAGCCTTCTTCTAAAATTCTGGTTGAATTATTTGTTTTGAAACTTTATCTTTTTCTTTTGCCAATAAGCTTTAAACTTTTTCCAAATAAAGTCACTCATAATTTGAATTATATTAGGTAAATAGAAAATGTTTTAAGTATTTCTTAAGTTATTTAATATTCTAAGGGTCACCCCACCCATTTTCTTTATTGTTTACTCATTAAGTGGCATTCAATACTGTTACGTACTGATTAATACAGAATGTCACTATAATATTGTTTCATTAAAAATTTATTCTTAAATTAAGTTGATTCTTTGTGAAAAATTTTAATGAAATATATGTAAAATCAATCAAAAATAAAAAAAAAAAAATCAATCATAAGATTCCACAAAAGAGGCCCTAGTACAGAACCTTGGGTGACTCCCGCCGCTTGTGGCATTATATTGCTTCATCCCGTCGTCGGTGTCGTAGTCCCTACAGTATTCTGTTTCTAAAGTAGTCCGTGAATTTATTCTGCAGATAACTAGTCTGGCACTCTCTTTGGCAGTAAGTACTAACGAAATTTTGCCCCAGTTTGCGGTGTTGAAAGCGTTCTTGACATCCAGAGCGTGGCGCTTGCACAGTATACTAGCTTTCTCCCACCCTTCCATGGTCTTCCTTTTATGACTTTTTTCGCTGTACTTACAACTTCGCCTACCTCTACCTAATGGCAGGTAGGTAGGCGGACTAGGCAGGGATACTACAAAGGTAACAAACAGATCGATCTAAACCACCTTGTAAAACTATTAAATTGAATTAAACTTGAAAGTTGAAACGCATATGAACATGCGTCATTTCATAAAATTACATCTTCCTCCACGTAAAAACGACGTAACAACGAATGGCGTAGCTTATGGCAGATCTTGCGCAGACTCCGTTGAATTTTTTTTTTTTTATTCAATTAGAGTGACTACCTATCCCCAGCTCTTCTAAGATCGATCTGTCGTCTCCACAGATTTCCAAAGAGAGATGAAATTATTGCCACAAGTTCAATGAAGACCAACACGCCAGGTCATAAAGCTGGCTACACAATAATAAATCACTGGCGAAACAGCGCACAAAATTAACGATACCCCGGTTGGTACATGGGCTCCACTAATACTACCCACCTACCGCGTTCTCGAGCACAATACTTTGCTTCCCATGTAACATTAGCTCACTTACATCATAGCCACTCTAGCGCCAAAAGCGCGTCACACTGCACCAAACACACCTCACATCTCGATGCTGCATCTCATTGAGGCCTGAATAGAAGAGCTCCAGAACCCACTCCCCGGAACCCTCCTAGCCCAAGCACACTATTCATGCATCGTGCTCCATTTCCCAAAGTGAGCCGCTCTGCTCTCTGCCATTGTTTACTAGTTTTCTATAACATCTCGCATCTCGTCGAACACACAAATGGGCCGTCAAGGTGGGTTACCCCCTACCCAACATGATCCAAAAACAACCCCCTCACCTCCACCAGCACCAACAAAATCCGAATACAATCAACGGTCGGTTCGGTGGCATGAAGGAAAACTGTTTGTTTTCATTCTCTCGTTCGTTTTACGTTTTTCTTTTTATTATGTTGCTTCTCACACACTTCCCATTCCCACCACCCATCCCCTGTGCGCCAACACTAGACACAAACTCAGCTGAATGGCCTAGCTATAGCAGCCTGATCCAACACTATCAGTCTACTACACAACGGCACAACTATTAGTCGACTTTTCGACGAGAGAGAACCCGAGAGAGCGCGCCACGAAAAAGTTAAATAAACTATAAACAGTTTTAGGTGCAAATACCCGCCCTGAAGTGACAGTGACACTATTGTGCGGTTCCGAAATCCCATCCCGAAAAACCCTAAGAAATAGTGAAGAGGAATTTGTTTCTCAAAACATTTTCCCCGAAAATTCGTTCGTTTTCATTGACAAAAAAGTATTTACGCGCTAATCCTTGTGTACGTCGTATAGTCATCCCTTAACTTCTTCTGCATGGATATTTACACATTACAATCAAAATGGTAAGTTGTAAAAAATAAAATTGTACAACCCTCCCGAGGGCGAACAACATTACTTCCTTGAGCGCGACAGAGATGGCGTTGCCTTTAATTTTATCCATTTGAGCAGGACAGACAGGCAAGTGGGCATAAAAAAAATACTATACTTGTTGTGAGCAAAAAAGCAGTCCTTTGACGAGGCGCTTCGACAGTTCATTCACATTTATGCGCCACATTCATAGTTCGTTTTTCGTTTCCCACAGTTACATGAGTGTTGTTGTAGGCCTCCCGCACCAATCCATTCGAGGAGCGTTCATCCATCAGGGCGAACAACAACAATTGTGCAACTAGGAAGACTGAACAGCAAAGGATATTCTTCATCATCATCGCCGCCACCATACACATGTCCTTTTTAATAGCTATACCATCCCTTGCTCTCTTTCTTTTGCTGTTTCTTGCCTTAGTCCTCGTCATTACTGCGGCGGATTATACTAGGAAAAAATCTTCAACGTGATACGGATACCCCTCGCCTTTCCCACGAGAACAGTAGATAAACCTATATAATACGTATCCAGTATCCACAGCCCTGCTGGGTATTGGTGAGGCAAATAAATATGCATTAGGCCTGTGCCGTGTCCTGGCTCCTGAGTGTGGTATAGTTCTCATGGGAAAATACCGCTTTGGAGTCCCGATGGCCACAACCATTACACACAGAAATACATACATAGTAGATACTCAAGGAGTAGAGGAAAAAATTATTCTTTTGCTGCTCCTTAAGTGCACCCATATCCTTCCTCCTTAGACGATGACGACGTTCATTACGCCACACATATTTGATTTTTCTATATGTGTTTTTTTTTTTACATGTGTTTTGCATTCTGAAAGGACTTGCCAGCAATCTGCCGATGGAGATGAGATATATATACCTTTACCTTAGCATTCTTCTCCAGAAAAACCAAATGTGCATTTTTCCTTCAGTCCACATTATAGGGTGGTGGTGGCTATATGGTGGGTGATTTTTCATTGAGAAGAGGATCCTCTTTAGAAGAAAATATACTTGTATAAAGAAAAGGGACCTAAATGGGAAGGGATTTTTTCCTTTTTTTCCCATAGGCTGTTTTTTTATGCTTAGTTAGCATTTTTAGAAGTTTCGAGAATCTTCCTTTATTTTCTCACACAGGGATGCCATTGTCCTCTGTGTGCATTTTCATTCTTATTTTGCTACAGAAAATAAGTCGCAAAAGAAAAAACGGATACATGGAAGGGAAATGTGAGTTGTGTAATTACGTTGGATTGTAACTAATTGCACGAATGTATGTGGATTTGTTCGTAAGGTACATGATACCTACAGCATTGCACAACCCCTGTTGCACAGAGTATTGCTCACAGGGTGGTTGTTATAAGGTTTCTTGAGTGTTGCAAAGTTTGGTGAAATTTGTTTGTTGGCTGTAGGGCATGGGTTCGAGTTACTGGCGCTGTTTAACACAGTGCACGAGGATGCCAAACTTATGGCGTATTCTTTCGAACACCGAACTGCCACACTGAGATGTCAAATAATACTCGGTGTTCGCGACAATTCCAGCGTGGTGTACACTCGGTTTCATTGTGTAAAGAACGACAAATGCTACACCGGTGCAGTCATCACGTTAATTGTCCAATTACTTTGACTTCATTTTGTTTACTTTTTTTCATTTGAGATATTTTAATATGTTTTTATCGATTTCATACAATTTCAGTCGCATTGTAAAAAATCACGAATGAAATTTGAGTCGAAACGTCACTTCACATAAACAATGAAAGCTACACCCAGCCTCCACCGTCAAATAAGTCGGTGGCGAAAATTCAAGTTCGGTGTTGACACTGAACAAGTTCGGAGTTCAAAAAAACACTTATATGAGCGCGATTCCGTTCAGGTGTTCGAGAAAAGGACAATTTGTTTATGTATTCCACACCAGTTTCTCGATTCGGTGTTGAAAAGAATACGCCATTAGTACAGGTACTAATAAGTTTGAACTGTCATTACACTGACACTGATTCTTACCTTGGAATTTTTTAAATGTGAATTCCATGAACTTTCATAAGACTTCACTCCACGATTAAGACCGGCACTAGCGGAAATCTTATATCTGACATTGCCATGCTGCCATAAGGGTTGTAGCTAAACCTGTTTAAAAACGCGGGAAATTTGACTTCTGCCCCAAGTCAGGCTGAGACTTCCAATGAAATTTAGCCGGGTTACCCTTATTTGCTTACTAGCGTTTGAATTGCATAAATTATAAAAATCATAAAAAAGCTTTATGATAAGGACCTTACAACTTTATGGCAAAGGGTAGATCAGTGTTAGTGGACTTCTTTGTAGACCTCTGATTTTTCTATTCAATTAATTTTATTCCTTTTCATAACTAAGATATCACAGCCTGGAAACTTTACTTCATTTCATATTTCCTGCTTGTTGAAGTCGCCAATTGAACCTCAGAAGAACCTACAATCAAGCTAGTTGGTTTTGCACACTCTTTACTAAGATGAGACCCAGAGCCTTTTGTTTTTCGAAAGAACAGTATCTGTCTCCAATTTTGTTTGAGAGATTTTCAACTATGTCTGTAATCCCTCAACATCTGAACTCACAAAGCGTATGTCATAGCTTATATGTATTTAAAAACATAAACTTGTACTTAAACGTTAAAGTCTTAAGACCTGACTAGGCCTTCAGCTAAACAAAACGATGAGTTTCAGAACCCTACACAGTACACAACACATATGGACGCTCGTGGGCACACGAAAAGTAAAGACAATATTAATAGGGTGTTTCCACCGGACACTAATCCGAGTTTAAGACAAATTATCCTTAAAAACGCTATTAATCACCCCCGGGGATCCAAATAATACTTTACTTAAGAGATTATTAAATCGTGTAATTGAATTCTAAAATCAAACCGTACAAAAATGTTCAAGTTTTGTTCCTTTTTTGACGAAACAAATAAAACAAACCTTTTATTGACAGCTGGGTATCATTTACTCAGCTGTGTTTGGTGGGTTGTGTAAAAGGAAGCGCAGAACGGTTGATGTTGCTGTTGATGTAGATTTGGTTTGGCCGGCCAAAAAAGTTAAAAGCATAGAGTTGTGTGAACACTGCAACAGAATGGTGGATGTTAATTTTACTGGTTGATGCTGGTCAAGTTAGTATACTATCGACTTTTTTAAATGGTCTTTTTGAATGCCATCAACATTAAATATGTTTTGTTTTTCTATTTGTTTTGTTATTCAAATTAGATTAGATTTTAAAACATTAGATCATTAAAACTTTTTAGCGGTGAGTCGCGTGCGTCGCCTCGGTAGCAGCAAAAAATAAAAAAAATACTCCTACGATTTTTTATACCCGATCGAGGGTATATTAATCAAGTTAGATCAAAATCTAGCGAGAGAGCTGAAACTTGGTGCACGGCTTGTGTGAAAATTGGCTCGATTCGTCAACGGCCACGCCCACTACTGGTTTCAATAGTAGAACCTCTATTCAATAGTAGAACCTCAGACAACCTCTATTTCACTTTTTCTTTTAACATGCCTTTTGGTCAAGTTGACAAGGCGTAGGAACTGAAAGTTTGGTACTGAGAAATAGGGGCCCAATGCCTTTAACAAGGCAAAAATGGACCGCCCACAATATCGTTCATCGCCACTTTTATAATGTTAAATCTTTAAAAACCCGATTTTTCGGATAGTTCACACTAAATCGAAAAAAATGACATATATGAAAGATATAACTATTTGCTAAATTTGTTTTTTACTAAATTTTGAGCTCCGCCCACATTTAATGGGCGTTGTTAGGAAAAAACATTTTTTTTTTCTTAAATAATTTTCGCTTTTACCGTATTTTCTCATGATTCTAAGCAAATTACAATTAACTGATTTTAATTTTTAGCCCATGCCCACTTCTGGGGGCGTGGTCTATACAAATAATATATGAACTCGGACTGGAAGACTTTAAGATTTGGTGTTACACGGTATATAGGGTCTACACGGTATATAGCTGAAGCTGACGCTGTCGCTGTGACTGAAGCTTGGAGCGTTGCTTGACTGTAGCGACCACTTACATCGATCACAATGAGACGCTGTTGATGCGTACAAGTTATGTCAAGTTAATCTCCTTTTTTTTGGTGGGAACACTTTGGGATTTATTATTAATCTTCCTAATCTATTTAATCTCTCTCTGTTTTATGTCCGGTGATGGAAACGCCCTACAAGATATCCTTTTAAAACTGACTGAAGAGTTTTTTTTTTATTATTATAACCGCGATCAAGGAGTTATGATGACTCTTAAAGTAAATACACATCGTGAGTGGAAAGGCCAAGATGAAATATTATGAGAAAGGAGTTTCCGGTGGAGGCAGTTAAGTAAATACCAAAAGATCAACTGACCGAAACACACACAAAATGAGAAGCACCTTAGCTACCTACGCTTTCTTCCAGCAGTGTTGCGTCTTCACTGTAGTACACCATGAAAAGCAGAGCTATAAGTTTTAGTCACTATATTTGATCGATCTTAGCTAGGAAAACAATCCCCCGAATAGTGAGCCCCTTACCTAGTGTCTCCTTTAGTCATGGATATATCTGGCCGATTTCGACTGTTGGAAAGTGACTTGAAAACGACTGGAAAACATCTAGTGGAGACACCAATTGACAAGACTATTTTCAGTCATTTTCCAGTAATCTTCCAGTCCTGGAAATCGGTAAGTCATGAAGCTGACCGATGGAGACGTGCTTATATTTGTTGAAATATAATGGGTACGTTTAAAGCAGATACTCTGCTGCTGCCCATTCCTTGGCCCACCTGTGCCAGGCATATAATAGCATAGAAATGTACTTTCTATACGCATACGTGAAAAGTCCTGGGGTATACGTTAAACACCTGGGGTCCATGACTAGTAGCATATATCAAACTGTATAACGACGTTGATGTAATTCCTAAAAGCTGTCAGAAGTAGTTTTTCCTTTTACAGTAGATATAAATATTTCGAGTTTAAAATGAACAGATTTGCGGAAAATTCTAGCCGTGTCGTCAGCCTATTTGGATTTTTAATTCCTCTGACAGCTTCTCAGTATTCCAAATTTATTTTCAGTACAAAAAATATTTTTTTTACAAAAACTCTGTGAAATGTCCTTTTAAATTGAAATTAATCAATACTACGTTTACATTAATTTGTGAAATAACATATTTTGTGCATACTTTGAAACTCACCGATATTCACAGGATCAAAATTTTAGTGACCTTTTATTGTGGCTGGCATGGGATCAACTTAAGGGATGATTATAATTGGTCACCCACCATTGAGAAGAGCAGTTGGACGAGGTACATTTGTCCACATTGATGGACGAAAAATCAGTTTTCCTTCGACCATTTATTGATTTTTCAAAATCTTAACACCATCCAACTTAATTGTGTAACTGATTTGTTCATGGAGAGTTCTTTTATCCTTTATCCAAGAGAGTTGAAAATTCCTTGTGTGGTATTGTTTGACAGTATCCTTCTTTTCCTTGTTCTTTTTTAATACTAGCAAATTTGTTGGCTAATGTTAAATTTTCAATTATTATTATTATAACATTTAATAAAAATGCATTAAATTGTTGTTGGTAAATGTGAATTTTTTGTGGAGAAAGAGCTTACAGGCTGTTTAAGCACCCAAAATGGAAATGGGGCTGTGGTGTAGATGTCTTATAATAATGTCTTATTTATATTCTAAAACTCTTCATGAAAGTTGCATCATTTCTAGTTTTCTAAAAGTCCTTAGAACTTGGTGCTTGTACCATGAAACACCGTGGCAACGACATTCTGCACTGAAATGGCCCTATCTAATACATCTCAGGTCATCTACCCTAAGAAAATCAGTATCCAATCCTATTCTCACACAAACACTCAACCTTTTGAATGTCAAATTCTGCCATTTAGATTCCTATCAAAAAGTTAATTAAAACTAAGCCATACAAGCTCAATTTGTGCCATATTTATTCTCTGTCTGTTTGCAGGTTTTATTGTACTGTCGAGGTTGAATTTTAACGATTTTAATTAACGGACCATAAAATAAATTTGTGCCGAAATGGCTGCCATTAAAGCTGTGATGCACTGCATTAAAGTCAGAGGTCAACTTCCGGGATGTGCCGTGTCAACCCTGTACAATGTGCTAGATTCTTCGCGTGTTCCTCGATTTTCTCTCTCTCTATATTTCATCATCCCCTTGCCACAAGGGGTGTTTGTGTGCTCATATTCCTCTCGTGGTTCCCCTCCAATGATTTTTGCTGCGGATGTATAGAATGATATCATCATCCCTCTGGGACTTTACATCTAAATGCAAAATAGTTTTGCAAGCAGTATGGGCGGTTGCATGTGATTTTTCTCAGAGCTTATGCAATGGAAATTACTTAAGAAAATTTTTACACCCCACAGTGATACAGAATACAGATGCTTTCCATATTGCAACTATTCTACAACGTAATTGAACAAAACTGTGATGATCACATCGATTTACATTTCAAGAAACGCAATTTCGAAATTTTTGAAAAATCTAGAACACTCATTGAGCTCCAGCTTTGTAACAAAAACACAAATGTTTGGCAGTCTAATTAAACAATTAGATAAATATTTATTGGAGTAGCGCGATTCGGGGCGTTCTAATTGATGACAGATAAGAATTTATAAGCTGGTGAAAAAATAGGCTGCATAAATATTTGGGGGGTCCACGATAAGCCTACGGTAGAAGATACTCGTGAAGTAGATTATAATAAAAGAAATTGTTTATAATAAAAGGCGAGTTTTCCACTTAGAAAAGTATACCAACCAGTGAAGTGCATTTTGTCATGGAAGGTATTTTTCAAAACAAGCAGCACTTGTCTCATAATACGCCACTTCAAACTTAGTTTTCATAGTTAACTAACGTGTAGGTGTTAGGTGTCTCAAGTTTACTTAATTGCATGGAGTGCAGAGGCAACTCAGTCTTATTGACGTGCATTGATGCAACTGTCAAGCAAAAATCATTTCGTGGGAGCAAAATAAACAAATTCAAACTGCAGCAGTAATTAATAAACAAGTTCCGTCTATACATATAAACTTATCATAAAGGCAATTATAGTATGAGCTTTCCACATGAAAATATTGCGGATTTATTTTGTCAGACCTGCCACAAGAATCGTTCTGAAACTATAGGATGAAACATCGTCAAATCAGAATGAATTGCCAGGTGTAACATCGAAAAATTAAGGAAAGCGAGGGGAACAATACAACAGACTACAGCAACTTGCTACTACCGAAGGCCATTTGTTTCCTTAATAGCTGCGTTCAAAAGTGGTCGGAAACAAGGACGAGAAAATACGTACGTAGTTCATAGAATGTACTGATCGGCGGCAAAGCTCATTTGTGTCCCTGTGTAAAACGCAACGGCACAATCAGCCATAAAAAAAGGCATAGATAAAATGCTTGCATTATTCGCTTATACCTACTTCTGCTTGATTAAGATTGTGATCAGTTTTTAAGGTGGAACGAGCATTTAACATTTGTACCTATTACCACATTTTTTTTTCAAAGAAATGTGGCGCTAACCCTAAAAATATATCTGTAACGTACCTCCTTAAAGCAGATGTCTGCAACTGAGGTTTTGCAAATTTTTTCTAGCCTCTTCCCCCCCCCCCCTCGTAACCTTTATAAACTCCAAGTGCGGTGCCAAAACGGGAAAACAATTTCGTAATTTAATTATTTTTGTTATTCAGTTGCAAATATTGAAGTCATTGCATCAAAATTTTTATAATGCAAAAACGCGCAATGAATAAATTTTACTACTAAAAGAAATTCAAGCGATTTTGTTCACTTTTTAAAGTAGGTACGATACCTAATGCAAATGACAAAATGCAAATCACTGCAATTACCTTTAATTGTAAATTTGTTGACAAATAAAGACCTATGCGCTGGCTTTGAATTTTTTATTATAAACCTTGATACGCATTTCGACTTAAGTAATTGCTTGATTAATTATTTAAGTTGTTTGATCTATTATTGGAAATAAATATAACTTATAGCTCTACATAATTTCGTTTTTTGTTAGATATTTTTAATGAAACTAGTTAAGAAGTCTGTCAAGAAGTCGGAACAATGTCACGCATAGATTTAATTTAAAAAAAACGTGTACCCCTGACGGGGCTTGAACTCGAACCAGGAACGGCGTGCTTAAGTTCTCGCAATTTGGGCTTGTCATTGTCTGGTTAAGTCTTGGGTGTGACATACTTACGCAGTTAACGCCTTATTAATAAAGGATTGAAAGAGGTCTTAGACAATAAAAAAAATAATAAAAAAAGAGTGACGCAACAGTTCGAGGTGAACCAGAGCCAACTTCTCAACAATGTATGCTGTGTGTGTTAATTTCTTCACATACAAAGGGATCTACAATTTTTTGCCGAGTCCGAACGGCACTTTGAGGAGTTTTTTAAGACAAATGATACTCTGGGAGGGATTGTCAGACCCTCGCGGAGATGGGGACCGTGAAAAAGAACGATTCTTCTTGTTCAGGTGACGATGGTAGGATTCGAACCGAAACATCCGGCATAGTAAGCACACACACTAACCACTGCGCCACGGCACCCCACAGATCTTAGGCAAACTTATTTGAAAATAACTACATTTTCCGCAAAATAACTACTTATGAATAACTTTGGATACTTATGGATAACTTTCTTTCAGCACGCTTTAAAAATCTAGTTGCGGTGTAAGAACGGCATTATAGTATTAAATGAGGCAGCAGAGAAGTCCTTAAATAAATTATCTGGAAGCAGGAGATCATGTAACTAAACATCTGAACGTTAGTAAGCTTACCCATAAGTCATAAAGTCAAACATAAGCCATAAGACACAATGAAATTAGGACTTATGCCCATTAATGTCATTTTTTTTTTTTTTCAAAATTTGAAGCTTGTGCTGAAAGCTTAGTAAACTTAAAGGCTTGTATGGTGATCGCGGAAACTTTTTGCAGCAGCAGTCTCCAGTTATTTTCTCCATACCGATCAAAATGCCTGCAAAAAGCGAATAGAAATATTTGTCAAAGGCAACTGTCTCCGCCAATGAGAATTTTGTTGACTAAAAATCCTGACATTTCCATATTTTTCCAAACTTTAAACAATCCCAACATCTAAGACTTATATTTTCAACCTTAAAATGTAATCATTATTGCCTCGTGCATGCTTTTGTAAATTTTGCACGCGAAAAAATGTGCCACACAATTAATTTGCGTGCAAAATTGTATGGAGACTTTCGACTAGCACATCTATAATAACGTAAAAATTTTGCACGCAAAACTCAGGCTTTGCAAAACCAGTTGCAAAATTTTTGCTCCGTAGAGTTTTTGTATGGGAGCAAAATTTTTTCGCGATCACAGTACTTAGCTCAAAGCTTAAAAAAGAATGTGTGTAAAACTTTTACAAATATATAGATCAACCAAAAATGTTGCTTCTGGATCGCGGCACTTCTCTACTGCGCCATCCCTCTGGCGCTCGCTTGGATTCAAAGGCTTTCCAGTCCGGAATATTGGTGTCAAAAAAGCCGCTTTAGATAACCCAGCTATCGCGGTCGTTGTATTCTGGACACTACGTAGACAAAGTCCTAAAACCTAAAAGTTAAAACCTATAGTTCTAAAGTAATACCTTTTTCGGCGGTTTTTGAAGTCACGTCCAATATTAAGCATACTTGTGATTAACGCATCACTTGGTCCGTTCGCGTACCCGGATGCCACAGAATATATTGAAAAATTTTACTACAACTTAATCCTTCAGCCCTATGAATCCGTTGCGTCCGTCACGTCGAAGAACACAACTGACAAGTCAGTTAAATACACAGGTTCTTATTGGAAACGGCCCATAGAAGAAGTGCTTCACGTACGTCGCTTCCCATAAGAACGTGTGTATTTCACCGAGTAGTCAATTGCTTACTTGCACGTGATCAGCCCAATGAATCCGTGCTGAAGAGAGGGCGTGTTCTGCTCTTCACATACAAAGGGGACCTAAACATTTTTGCCGAATCCGAACGTCACTCAAGACAAATGTTACTCTCGGAGGGTTTGTCACATCCTCGCGAAAGTGGGACCGTCAAAAGAACGAGTCTTTTTTTTTAATGATGACGGTAGGATTTGAATCCCGACCTCCAGCGTAATAGTCACACACATTGAACACTTCGCCACGGCACCCCACCAGTTATGCTGCATATGCACCTGAAAACTTATAGTCAGCGCCTTAAAAAGTGCAAAGGATACGCTCTGTCAGCTCGGGCAGCTCTACTACACTCAAGTTTAGCTAAGCAGCTACTTTCACTTTATCTAAATCAAGTGTGCGGAATCGTTGGTCTTCTTAGCCCTGATCAAACGGTTCATTCCGACGGCGAGTTTGTCGTCGCCGGCTATACAGTCTGCAAAAATGCTTTTTTCAAATGCTTAGCATGGACTGCAATCCTACTACGGTGCTCCCCTGGTCGTCCTCATAGGCTTCGGTTTGAACTTTGTACACCTGTCAGGTTGTTTTGACAGGTTTGTCAGGTTATTTTCGTAAGACTTTCGAACCTCATTCCTGTTGTAGCACCTCTCTATTTAGATCCATAGTGGACCTGCTGTTCAGGCTTGAAGCACTTGGTAATTCGAATGGTTACCTGGAGTTGTCACCATTTGCTGGAATATTGATGCATCCCTTTTGCGAGCATAAAAACTGAAGTCGTATGCAATGTAGTTTAAAAACCCCATTTCACGCATCTCGATATTTCATTTATCACATGCTTCTCATGCTCTATCTCCTTGTGCTTCTAAAAAGCTTGTGTTCACTCTCTTTCAGGTGAGAAATGCAAAAAAATTTTATATATGTTTTTTACTTTAGAAAAAGTTCTGCACTTTGCAAAATAAACTTTACGGCAAAAAACGGGGTGGGTTTCCCCGATGTCTAGACAATAAAAAGCTTATAAAAAGTCAACAAAACAAAAATATAGAGTGAAAAGCATCTAATCTTGAACATCAAGAATTTTGAAAAAAAAACTTGAGTTGCTCTTCATTTTGATTATGCAAAAAAGCTCTCTTTTGTCAAGTTAGGGTCTTTTCATCGGATTGCATCATTGAAAAATTTGTTTTCATGTTCTTAGACGTTTGAGCAAACAATGTTGGCTGTCATTGGTATCAAAGTGAAGCTTATGAGTTGCAGAATTTTTTCCGTAACAAAAATACATAAATTGTGTTAAAACTTTAATGTAAACTCGCTTCTACTATTTCACTGATAGAAATCGATTTCAAGGAACAGCTGATTTTGATTTTGTGTTTTTGTGACAAAATCGTTTTACTGAAAAGCATTCCATTCTTGTTCTATTCTTAACTGTCAATTTACCTTTCTCTGATCAACTCCAACCTCAAATGCCTGTAGCTGTTTGTTGACATTGACAGAAATTTCCAATGATTGCTTTGAATGATTTGTCAGAAAACTGAAGACATTGTTCCACTGATTTGTTTCAATGATGCTATCCGATGATAGCTATGATTGAACCCTTAATTATGGGATAGTGACCCCAAGCAGAGGATTAGCTATTCTCTTCCAAACCTTCCGTTTGGGCTCACCATATGGGAATTAAAGTAGGTGCGAGCATGTTTATATCAAACTGAGTGCAAGAATGAAGAAAAAATAGGAGATTTTGTCAAATTTAGTTTTCTGTCCTTTCAGCAAAAGAGGCGTGATGCTGAATTTCTTATGCGCCATCAGTCACTTCACTGCAAATTAAAAATATACTAACAAGAACAAATTTAATAAAATCAATACAAAACAAATGGGAAATTGCAACAGTGCTTATGCAAAAGTTTCAGTCCATCTACGACGGATTGCAAAATACCCGACCATATAAAAAAAAACAGCCACGCCTCCAAAAAGTGGGCGGGACACAAATATATAACTGTTGAATGCTTTATACTAGTTGTTTGCATACATTTCGGTCTAAAACTCCGCCTTTTTAACTTAAAAAAATCACTCTTTTTAACACCACGCCCACAAAAGTGGGCGGAGGCCCACAGTTCTTACACATGAAAGCTAGAAAATGCTAATATCTACAACTTTTGTCGCATAATTTTTAGTCAAATTTCGTATATATTTATTGAAAAACAGCAATTTTAAACTAAAATCCCTTAAAAAAGTAGGCGTGGTCAATGAAAAGGCTAAATTTTTTTGGCCAATTCAAAGAGAATTACAAGGCAATGTTATATACTAAACACGAATGCACTAGCACTATTCTAACATAGCTAAAATTTAGAAAAAGTATTTTTTTAAATTAGAGATGGTCGCACATACAGGCCTGTAGTGGGCGTGTCTGTGGGCGGATTCGGCTAACTTTCAAACTTGATCTGGTCCAATGGACTTCCAGCCAACCCACAAAATTTCAGCTCTGTTCCTTAAAATTTAAGGCCTAAAAGTTGTTTACATACGGACGGGCGGACGGACGGACGGACATGGCTTAATCGATTCTCCTTTCGGTCCCATTCATATCTCTAAAAGGTCTTAGGGGTCTACGGTGATTATTTCACTACGTTACAAACTATACATCAAACTTAATATACCCTGGGTCGGGTATAAACGGAATTTGGAAAGAACAGAATTTAAAATTTTTTTTTGGAAAAATAGAATTTTAAAAAACAGAATTTTGCATGCCAAAATTCGACCACTCAGAATTATATCCACAACCCGCACTATACTTTTATAACAAGGTTGTAATCCGGATACTAAAAGATTTTTCCTTTTCAATTTTTTGTGATTGAGTTGTTTTATTCTTATTTATGACGCATACGCACAACCCACCTTTTTTTTGGTATTTATCGTATTAAGCTTTCTAGCAAAAAGGAAAAAATTAAAAATATTACTTTTATTTACTCTTTAATCACATAGTCCTTTGACTATGAATCCTTTGACTATGAAATTCTTATTACCTTAAGAAGTCCCCATTGTGAAATGCCCCAAAACATTAGGCAAGCCATAGAATACATCTACCATTTCTCAACAATGTCTTCAGAAATTAAATTTTTCTTTTTTCGCAAACCGACAAACGGCAAAAAAGGACTAAAACTATAAAAAAAAAGAGCAATTAAAATACCTTTTTCCATTGACTTATTCCCTTAATGTTTCCTAAAATGCATTAATGTACCTCACTTTTGAGTCCTTTTGTCGTCTTTATTTCTATTGTTGTCTTTTGTCTATTCTTTGTGTAATTGGTAAAAAGCCCTTTGAGTAATTGGTATTACCCTCAAATCCTTGGCAATCCCTGCTTCAAAAGTGTATCAGACAATGGCATTTACACGCGAAGAAATAGACAAAACAAACAAGAAAAATTCACTCTCTGAACTAATTAGCAGTCTGACGTGTGTCAACTTCTTAATGCATGCGTTAATCTCAGAGGATGTAAGCAGTAAAATAATGAGTTAATTTATTATGCATATTCTGCCCTTGAAATTTTCTATCTGGAATTCAATGCTGCTTTTGCTTTTTTTCAACAAACAAACAACCACATCATACCCTACGATATAAGATCGTAGATTTTCCCAGCTATATTTGATTTATGTATTCGCTATGTCTCATCCAAGACAACCGGCATGGTTGCTGTCTAAAATAGTGAAGCTTTTCAGACGATCACATGGTGCCACTAGTGTCGCCGTTTTTAAATAGAAAAGGGGCTGTTCTATCCAATTGCGTCTTGTTTTTACGCAATATTTAGATCTATGAAAGTGTGTGTGTCTTCGTCCTTCGACAAGGAGCAACAAATAAACAACTGGGACAACATCAACAGCTGTCGGCACACTTCTATCCCAACAGGATAATGAATCATTCCGGAGGAATGAGGGATACAAAGAGTAGCGGTCGTTGGTATTTTGAGAGGATCCTTTATTGTTACCTTTTTTTTGGCACTTACATTTTTTTTGTGTTTTCTGGAATTTTTGTATTTCTCAGAACATCTGCAGAGTGATGAGGTGTATAGCCTTGTGCCACAGGTTTGCGTCGTGCTGCTGGCGCACATGTTCGATTGTATCAAATTGAAAGGAGGTGCATATATTTTTTTTTTTTTGGTTTAGTTCTTTCCGATTGATTCTTCTTCTTTTCTTGGATTAAATTTGATGATTGAGAAGCAGCTGCGGCAGGTGACTATACTGCATTAATTTGGGTCTGTCGAAACCCTATTTTCATGGTCTACTAATTCAGTTCAATGCATTTAAAAGGGGTAGGGATGTGGACTTTTGTCCCGTTTCCTGCTTATCAATGATAAATATTGCATTATTTGAAAAGTTTTGATAGTGCAGCGAATTGTCAATTTTGGGATTCATGAACGATAAGCAATAAGCTGCGCAGGCACTTAGCGCACGTAACACACACTCACGTCGTCGTAGGGAGCGGCTTTGTGGCAATTGTGAGATGTTTATACTCTGTCAAGACGAAGCAATAATCTATTCTAAGGGGTCGAAACCATTCGATTTTTTACTTAATTTCTTCAGAATATATATTACCGGCAGACCACCCGATTTAGGATCACTTCAGCTCTGAGGATTCAGGTCAATTATTGAATGTTGCTATTGCTGCATCTGTTCAATCTCTGGGCTTTCCTCTCGCTCGCGATTTTTTTTTTTTTCGGAAAACGCCAATCAAAAATATTATGACCATTTTATACAATATTATACCTACGCACAATTCACTTGAAATTTGTAAAAAGTAGGCCCAGTTTTCCACTCCATTTTGATGGGTAATTTACAACCATTAACACGGCTAAATAAGATTAAGCTTATAGGCTTAAGATAAGTAAACTTAAGATAAGTTAAAAGGGAGTGCACTAAAAAGTTCACTTCCAGAATAAAGTTATCGCATTCATCGACCCTGATGCACTCTTTAAATGTACCGGCACTGTCAACTGTTGTTTCTCATAGAAAAACAGAAAAAGAATTTCTAATGTTTTGTCAGTATTATAACCGGGTTATAACCCAAAATAAGATCAAGTTTAACTGAGGTACATACTTACTTACTTACTTAAGGTGGCGCTACAGTCCGGGGTGGACCTGGGCCTCGGCCAACAAGCTTCGCCAGCCAGCTCTGTCTCTAGCTAGCCGTCTCCAGTTTCGCACGCGAAGTTGGCTGAGGTCCCCTTCCACTTGCGTGCGCCACCTGAGTCTCGGTGCTCCTCTACCGCGTCGTCCCTGCGGTGTGGATTCGAAGATTTTCCGGGCCGGGGCGTTGGTGTCCATCCGCTCTAAATGACCCAGCCATCGTAGACGTTGTGTTTTGACTCTTTTGGCTAGGTCGGTATCGCTGTACAGCCCGTACAGTTCGATGTTATATCTCCTCCTCCACTCTCCGTCTATGCAGACGGGACCGTAAATCGTCCGAAGAATTTTCCTCTCGAAGCAGCCTAAAGTGTTTTCATCCGCCTTTGACAGAGTCCATGCTTCTGCACCGTAAAGCAGGACTGGGATGATGAGGGTCTTATACATGGACACTTTAGTTGCTCGAGAGAGGGCTTTGCTACTCAGTTGCCTTCTTAGCCCAAAGAAACAGCGATTGGCAAGAGTTATCCTTCGTTTGATTTCAGCGCTGGTGTCATTGTCTGAATTGATAGCGGAACCAAGGTAGACAAAGTCCCTAACTACCTCAAAGTTATAGCTGTCGATGGTGATGTTTTGTCCAAGACGTCGGTGTTGGGTGTCTTTTCTTGATGACAGCATATACTTGGTTTTGCCCTCATTGACTGCTAAACCCATATTCGCCGCTTCCGTCCCAATACTCACGAAGGCTTCACTGACATCACGCTTTGTTCTACCGATTATGTCAATGTCGTCTGCGTATGCAAGTAGTTGAACGGACTTTTGAAAGATTGTACCTCTGGTGTTGGCGCGAGAGTTCTGCACAATTCTCTCAAGTATGATGTTAAAGAAGTCGCATGACAGCGCGTCGCCTTGTCTAAATCCTTTTTTGACATCAAAGGGGTCGGTGAGGTCTTTGCCGACCTTGACGGAACAGCGTGAGTTTTCCATCGTCATCCTGCACAGACTGACGAGTTTGGCAGGGATGCCAAAACTAGACATTGCGCTATATAGCTCGTCTCTATAGATGCTGTCATACGCGGCCTTGAAATCGATGAAGAGGTGGTGTGTATCGATTTGGAATTCCTGGGTTTTCTCCAAGATCTGCCGCAGTGTGAATATTTGATCGATGGTGGACTTTCCTGGCCTAAAGCCACACTGATATGTGCCTATCAGATTGTTGACAAACGGCTTCAGGCGTTCACACAGTACAGCAGAAAAGATCTTGTATGCGATGTTAAGAAGACTTATGCCTCTGTAGTTGGCACAACTCAGAGGGTCTCCTTTCTTCAGGATCGGGCAAACAATGCTGAGGTTCCATTCGTCGGGCATGCTTTCTTCCGACCATATCTTGCAGATGAGCTGGTGCATGCTCCTAACCAGCTCATCGCCAGCGGATTTAAAAAGTTCGGCAGCTAGGCCGTCTGCTCCGGCTGCTTTGTTGCACTTGAGCTTAGACACAGCTACTTTCACCTCCTCCAGGTCGGGTGGGCGGTATCGTTCGTATGCTTCGTCGGTAACGTCTTCGCCCGGGTTGAATGGTTCGTTCTGCCTGACAGCGGTATTTGGTTCTTCCTCGCCGTTATACAGTCTGCAGAAGTAGTCTTTCCAAATCCTCAGCACCGACTGCGATTCTACAACGATGTTCCCTTGATGGTCCTTACAGGCTTCAGTTCGAAGTTTATACCCTTGGCAGGACCTTTTGATCCTTTGGTAAAACTTTCTAACCTCATTCCTGTTGTAACATCTCTCTATCTCTTCAACCGCGCGCTTCTCGTGCTCTCTCTTTTTCCTTCGGAGAAGCCGGTGCTCCTCTCTCCTCCTCTGCTCGTAGAGCTCGCGAGCAGCTCTAGTCCTTCTGTGCAGCGCCGCTTTGTATGCTTCCTGTTTAGCTGCATGTGCTTGCCGGCATTCATCGTCAAACCAGGGGTTTCGTTGTGGTCGCCGTGTGAAACCCAGCACTTCAGAGGCGGCGTCTCTGATGGCATTTTGGCAATGTTGCCACTGGCTATCAATACTTGATGCTGGTTGCATAGGACTTCGTAGAAGGTTTTGAGAGACTCGGTTGGAGAAGGACCTGGCGATCTCTTGCGATTGTAGTCGGCCGACGTCAAACTTCCTCACAGTATTTCCATTACTTGGCGCTGGTCGGGATATCCGCAGCCGTACCTTGGCTACAACAAGGTAGTGATCCGAGTCAATGTTGGCCCCTCGGAAAGTTCGGACATCCATGATACTGGAGGAGTGCCTTGCGTCGATCGCAATATGGTCAATCTGGTTGACGGTTGATTGATCGGGAGATCTCCATGTCCCTTTGTGGATATTGAGATGCGGGAACTGTGTACTAGCTACCACAACGTGTCGCCCCGCAGCAAAGTCGATCAGCCTGAATCCGTTATCGGAGGTCGTGTCGTGCAGGCTATACTTTCCGACAGTACGACCAAAGATGCCCTCCCTTCCTAGCTTGGCATTAAAATCGCCTAGGACAATTTTAATGTCGTAGCTAGGGCACTGCTCATAAGTTTTGTCCAGGAGCTCGTAGAACATATCTTTGGTCTCGTCATCTTTCTCCTCTGTGGGGGCATGTGCGCATATCAGGCTAATGTTGGCGAGGTAACTGAGGCAAGGTAACTGAGGTACATCCCGAATCAAAATTGGGTGAAAAAACTTGTTTCTTGGGCAAACCTAACGTGAAAGTCCTCCGATGGTCTAGAACCAAAATCCTGTCTTGTCCTGTCTTGGCGCTTTTTTGGTTTTTGGGCGTTTTCTATCCTTAGATAACAATTTGACATAGGTTAAGCACATTAAAATCTTTAAATGAAAATTGCAACAAAATTATGGACTCAAGCAAATAAATGTATATTTTTGTCGTCTAAGCACAATAATTAATCGTGATGATTATTCGTAACATTATGTTAAGAGTTTCTTCCTCTAAACTTGATGTATGACGCATAACAAGCAACTCAACAAGCTCTTGTTTAGTTAACCATAAGTGCCTCTATCTAACTTATATCTTTTATTAAGCGTGCTTATAAGTACTTCTGCTTCAATTAAGTGAATTCCAGCATTTTGTAAATGGTCAAGTACCTTCTACTCATTTAATGGAATTGGGGCAGTTTATATAAATTAAAGAAAACCTACGATACAAAGTCAAATTATCATCTCAAAGCTTCTACTCTTCTACTTGTAAGCACTCTGGGCGCTAGAAAGTATGAAAGTAACTCAATAGGAAGACTGAGAGTCAGGTGACATTGAAGTGGACCTTTACTAGCTTCATGTGCAAAACTGAGGGCAGCTATAGCTAATAAGGGCTTGTTTGTAAAGACATAAGTCCATCCCGGATTGCACCCAAAAGTAAGTAAGACGGTTAAAATAAGCCCCCACTGCCAACACCTGAGAACATTTCTCAGTCTTAAGGGTGAGACCATATGTCGTCGCCAAATATTAGGTTGTACATACTGGCTGCAGTTATAGACAAATAGAGCATGGTTTTTTTACACTTAACCTATATGATGCCACTTAATTATAATAAAAAAAAATATTAGCTAGATAATGTCCTTTTTTTGCGTTGGGAAGATTAAATCATAAACAGGGGAGCTTTTTTGGCCTGGGGCTCTAGCGGGGCACTGCTGTCTTTAAAAAGGACTTATAAACCTTCCCTGATGAGATCATAGAGCCTACTTTTCACTCCCGAGGCAATCAGGAAGGGGATGCAATAATTTCCTTGCCAAGGATGTTCTTCCTGCGACAAATGAGGATATTTCATTAATATGTGAAGAGAGGATTTGTCAATCGTCACCCTCTAGACTTGACAAAGTCTACATGTAGGTGCGTTTCGATGATATAGCAAAGCAATAAATCAATAATATGTTTTTTACACTATGTCTCCACCGACGATTATAAGAAGATTAGCGTGAGACGATTCAAAAAAAATCCTTAAGTGGCTCCATCGGACAAATATAGGATTAATTTGACACAAAAACTCTGCTTCTGTCATTTTGGCTCTCAAAAAAGAGTGGCGATGTCATTTCCCAGGAGCGAAAATCGATTTCCTCATTAACAGTCACAAAAGGAAACGTACTTGTGTCAGATCTATCGCACAGGGACAGTTTCAGTTTCCTTTTTTGATTCTCAAACTGTTACAAAGGTGCAGAAAATAGGTTTGTGAATAGGGTGAATGGGATTTATGAGAGGATTTATTTTTAATCGCTTGCCGAGAGGATTTAAATTTGTATGGTAAATCGCGTGATTTGTAGAGGATTTAATAAAGATTTGTATTAGTCGAGGATTAGTGCTAGGTTGAGACATGGTATTATACCCCATCCCATGGAAGTATATAAAGTTTGTCCCATAGTTTGTAACACTGCATTAAATAACAATCGTATTAAACAACAACCCCTAAGGCCTCAAGGGACTGAATATGATCGAGACTGAATTCTGAATGTATGTCCGTCCGTCCAACTGCTTGTAAGTCACACGTTTTTATGCCTTAAATTTTAAGCTACGAAGCTGAAATTCAGTGCATAAGTTCACTGTTATCCGAAGCAGTACAAGTGTTAAAATATCAAATCCACTCACAGACACGCCCACAATTGGTCTTAATGTGCAACTACCACCAGAGCTTTCAAAACTATTTGACGTCTCAAAAGGTTAAAATTTTATTTTGGCATCCCCAAATGACTGTAAGACAAAAAAAACATTAAATCGATAAACCTCGTCCAGTGGGCGTGTCGATTTGAAGGATAAGTTTTTAAATGCATTTCATTCAATTTTCGTTCGAAATCAAAAAAAAAAAATACAAAAAAATACATTGTTTTAAAACAGTTTGGGCCACGCCTACATTTACATTTGGATGCAGAATTGAAGAAA
Organism: Neoascia interrupta; assembly: GCA_947623515.1. NCBI lineage: Eukaryota > Metazoa > Arthropoda > Insecta > Diptera > Syrphidae > Neoascia > Neoascia interrupta. The sequence continues at coordinate 214,277,568 of OX392463.1, read as the reverse complement.
AACCTTGAATTTTCCAGAAAAACGTTATTTCGACTGGCATTAGGACTAATTTAGGAAAGAATAGGAAACGAAAATTGGCACGTAAGATAAACAAGAGTCCATTCTAGGTTTTGTTCTCACAAAGTTTTTAGTCACGCCTCCTTTGAGAGGCCGAATTTAAAAAAATTTTAAATTTGAACAAAAATTGCATTTTGTCATTTCAGCGTTACTTGGAGATATCTATGCTAATATTAATAGTCTGAAACAAGGGCGGTTAGACCACGCCCCTTTTGAAAGTTTGCAGTAGCCACAAATCTTTAAAAAAATAATAATTTAAAATGTGGAATAGGATGGGGGATTCAACGGTCCGTTTAACGGACTGTAACTTCTGCGTGCACTGTAGCACTTACTCACTGGTTTTTTTATTGCTTAGTGGTCCCTAAGAATTTTGATAAGATTCTCATCTTATACTTTTTTCCTGGTTAATTTTAGTAATAGATTTTCTGGAGCCGAATGTGAGAAAAAGCAGTTTGAAGCAGTTCTATCCAGGTGATTGGATTTGATTCGATCCAGATTCTTATCTTAGATTTTAAAAAGTCTTTTGCTATGACATTTCCAAAAACATTTTTTTTTTTCTGGAAAAACTGTTTGTTTTTCGTCTTTTGTTTGCTTATTTTGGTTTCATACCTACCACTCCTAAAAATTTTGTTCGTCAACGCACACACAATTTAGATTTTGGCTTAGATTTTCTTTCTCAGCTGTCGAGCTGTCAGACGAAGCAAATGTACAACATTTAGAACAGACATATGGAGACACACTACATTTCCCTTTACGATTGCCAAACGAGACGTTGAAGGAGGCAGAGACAACATTGTGCTAGAAAATATTAAAATCGCATGCCTGAACTCATAAGCGTCAGGCCGAGCCTGACTTGTTTTGCTCAGCCTTAGCATGTTTTAAATATAAATATATACATAAATAAAACCCTAATTTTGGAAGTCTAGTATTTCATTTCTGGTCTGGGTTCGAATCCTGCCATCGTCACCTGAAAAAAAAAGACTTGTTCTTTTTCACGGTCCCCACCTCCGCGAGGGTCTGACAAGCCCTCCGAGAGTATCATTTGTCTTAAAAAACTCCTCAAAGTGCCGTTCGGACTCGGCAAAAAATTGTAGATCCCTTTGTATGTGAAGAAATTAACACACACAGCATACATTGTTGAGAAGTTCGCCCTGGTTCACCTAGAGCTGTTGCGCCACTCTATTTATTTATTTTTCTATTTTTAGCATTTCATTTAAGAATTTTGAATAATAAAAATAAAATAAAAGTTAATCATTTGCGCATCTTCTCACAAGTCTTCACTGACATGGAAAGCTTTATAAAAAAATACGTGGAACACTTTACTCCCTTTACTTGTTACGAATCCAACAAAAAATTTCAGGACAGTTTTAAAAATTGCTTTCCTCCACATTTCTCGCATAAGGGGCCACATTGCCTCTGCACCTCTGTAAAATGTGTAAAAGGCCAATTTTCCACTGCTCTGATATTTTTTCTCTAATTTTAAGGAAGTAAAGCCCGAAACTTTAAAGGGCAATAAAACCTTTTAAACCTTTTTAAAACTCCTTACAATAAAACAGTTAAAAACATAAAGGATCATACTCCACCTTACCCGAACTGATTTTAACTGAATTGTCTATTGTGCACTTTGGATAGCGGATAAGGGGTTGGTTTATTTTGATGCGTTGCGTACGTAAGGTAGTGCTAAGCTGAGTTTTCTAAGTAGGTATAGTGACGATGTTGTTGAGTTTTGTCGAGAAGCTCATAAGGCTGATTGATTGTGGTGGTAATTTCAACTGCAGGTACTTAAAATACCCACACCAGAGGGACTGGTCATCGATTTATTTTTGGAGTCAATTAAAGGCGTGTTGTGTTCAGTTCTTTTCTTGATCCTACTGACTTCCACCGCGGGCCTTGGTCTTTTACCAGCACCAAATGGGCACCAGTTCTTCTACAGTTACTAGTGCCTACCTCTTCTGTCACCAGTATATCTACTGTTCTCTTCTGCTGCGTCTGAAAAAAAATCTTCATCTATTTAAAAAGATCAGATTTCTGCACACCGAAAAAGAGGCTTCTGTTCTTGGTACTGAAGTTGATTTTTTTTACCGAAGAAGTCACCATCTTTCGCTGGCCCATATGCCATTGTCTTGTGAAGAGTTCCATTCCATACCAACACCCATGCGACGCATTAAAACATCGCCACGTGAAATTAAGAAACAACAAAATTGGGAAATGACACACTCGTGTCACCACCGTCCGTCCGTACTAATGACTCTCACAAAGACCATTGACCCAACCCCTTATCTTGCTGTTTTTCAGACGTTTAACGCAAGATCCCTTATTCTAACTCACGTGCCATAAGCCGCACGCTCCTCAGACAATTAGACGACGCTTTCGAAATCGTCCTAATCGGTCACTCGCACCGGCCGTTCGTTATCGGTCATAATTTTATCGTGTATTGACCTACCCTACTTGCGGTTGTTTCAATAGCGTTTCCCAATTAAAGTTCCGTTTTACTTGAGCTAAAGCCTTATCTTTGGAACAAAGAAATATCCACCACAAATCCACTAACACCACACATTGCAGGGGCTGATGCCCCTTGAAGTGGTTTATGATGCTACATTCTCCCGGAACCTCGCCCCTCCACCGAGCACAAACAGAGTTGCATTTAACTTTACTGATGGAAGCTTTGTTCGATTACTCGTTTTCGAATGGCAGGTGTTTGCAGCTTAGGCCTTGCAAGGTCGTTTGACTTTATGACTATTACTGTAACTACACCATACGAGCCCCTAGCTCCATTCACTCTCGCCGCATGACGGTGTTCAATCTGCGCTCACTTCGACAGTAGTAAATTATATACAATGGCGCTTAAATTATTTTTGGATACCAGTATTTTTTTTTTTAATAACGTCATCGTCTTGGACAAAGAATGTTGGGGAGGCGGGGGAGTAGTTAGGCAAACTTAGCGAGTCCCCCTCTGCTTATGCTACAGAAACATTCCAAAACAGCCGAGTGTTTTCTATCTTAACTGCGTGACGAGCATTGTTGTTGAAATTTTGTATCTCGCTTGTTGTTATGGTTATCTGCGTCTCGTATTTTTCTTTTAATGACAAAACATCTGAATCATTCCGAATGCCAAGCCAATAATGTGTACTTTGCACACCAACAGCTCTGTGCGAGTGTGCTCAATCTGTATGTGTACATGTACCCCTCATTAAATTAGCATATTTTCTGTTTGGAACAGTTTCGAACTTATTTTGGAACACCACCGACCAAGACATTTTGTTTTGTTCTGTCGCTCGTATCTGATGGGTCTGATCGTAGTGTTTATCAATTTTAGACTTCAAGTACTTTTCCCTTCGTAGATTTTTCCCGGTTGTTTTGATTTGTTTTGTTTACAAAATTCGAGTTTCGTTCGTGCATCTGCATCTCACAAGGGAAGTGTGTATCTAGCCTAGTTGCTTCTGATTCCATTGTTTTGAGAAAATAAATTCCATTGCATTTTTATATTTGATTCTGTCTTATTGAGTTAAAATTAATTAAATTTTTACAAACTTGTATTGTGTGCATACTAGGAAAGTTCGCTTGATTAGCTGGTGTGAAGGTCAATGTAATTAAAGCGAAAATTACAAACAAAATTCGTGTGAAAATTATAAAATTGCCTACAAAAGAATCAACCTAAATTCAAATACTTTTTGCTGTTACATCTATCTGCATTGTTCGTGGATATCTCTGGGTGAGTACCTATCTCTATGCCTAAACCTACCTAGGTATAGTTAACAAAAAATTTAAATACTGTAGATAACCTTGGTGCATTCGGCCAAGCAAGCTTTTGGACGTCGCTGACTGAATCGCTTAAATAAAGAGCTTACGTCATTACACAAAATAAAAAGGCAATTCGGGTTTTTGAATTAATTTTTCGGTTGGCTGGCTTTTTGGTGTTGCCATTTGGGTTAAAGGTTACCAGTCGGGTTAATTAGTGCAAATCGTTTTTTATTTCACATCATGAAGTATAGAGTAGAGTCTATTTACTGTGAAAAATGTGTGAGTCAGAGCAAGCAAAGGCAGGAAATGATGTCAGTTCATAGTGTCAAACTAGAAGAAAAAAATAAAATTATGGCCATAATAGACTGTACCTACTGATAGTGCCTGTAGGTGACTTTGTACTGTTTTGTTTCATTTTAATTATTTTTGTGAGCAAAAATTTTCTAGAATCTTCTAAGTTGGCCTATCTGGCAACCTTTGGTTAGCTTGCCTTTCTACAAACTTTAAGCGAAGAGACAGTCTTCACAAAATTGTACCGTACATGTACCTATCTTGCTACACCCTAACCCTATGCTCAAAATTAAAAAGTAGCCTACACAAATTTTTAAAATTATATTGAACTACTCAACTTCGTATAAATTCAGTTCCAATTTCTTCGGGTCATTTAGGGAAAATTTTTGTAGCAGACAGCCATCTGTCATCCAAATTGCCCTAACAGATAAAGTTCATTTTTGAAAAGTCCAATTTACATTCGCGACTGTAATCAAGGTTTAATTCAAATTTTTGAAACCGATTGTAATATGAGTGGATGTTGCCATTAGTCACGCTATTTTTGAACGATAACGTTTCAGTTTAACTATTGTTTGCGGCAAATGACTTCACATTGAATCATTTCTAAAAACAAAAAGACTTCTCGCTAAGTAAACATGCCTCTCAATATTATCCGTCAAGTAAACAAGAAAAACCAGAACGATAACTTTTTGAATGACATCAAAAGCTAGACTTAAAAAACTATTTAAGCTGCGAAAAAATATCTAAGCAAGTGACGTTTCTCTGGTTTATATAAGGTGGCGTAAGATTTTACGGACTTAAAACTTAGTTATTAAAATAATCCTCTTAATCAATTTGGTCTCAACTCTAGTTGTTGGTCGAAGCGTGTTTCGGTGAACAGTCTTGTAAACTGACACTCATCAGCGGGTGATGCCAACCTTTTTCTCAGTTTCGTTCAACAACTAGGATTTATTCAGGATTTAGTCTGATCAGTGACCAAAATGTTTTTTATGTAAATCAAATGTTCGTAAGCGTATTGAAAAAACTTAATTTTAAGTCAAGGCCTAACCATACTTAGATCAGCTTAAGTCGGCTTTCAGAAATGTCCCATTACACGCAATTCGTATGCCACGACCATAATAGAATTTTGCTCAATTTCGTTAGGTTTTCGTTTACTTTTGCTGGTTTAAAGTTTATTTTTTGCTCGTCATAAGTTCATTAATTGCTACATATAATAAAGCCCATATCTATTTTTTAACGTGCTTCAAAAGATCCGTGAAAGAAGCGAATATATCAAGAATTGCACGTTGACCTCAAAAGTTTAAGCACATTTGAGACAGGACAATCGGTTTCGGTGACATTAACATCACAGTTAAAGAAAAAGTGGCATAATTTTGAAATTTGATTTCAGTGTACGTGATACTCGAGACGTTCTTAGTGAAATCTCATAAGATTTTCAAACCGTTTGCTTAGTGAGATTTTCGTTGTATTTCGACACTATAGATTAATCCCGCTTAAGCCTATTATAGTTAGGCCTTTAAGACTAGTTCAAAAGTAGGCAAGTAGGTCTAGTAGCTCGTGGCAATTTTTTAACTACGTTACAGACTATAAAATAAAACTATTATAGGTTTTTTTTTATTTAGGGCTTAAAATTTGAGTTCAACACTTCTATAAACATTTATGACAACAAGACAAATACACTGGTGGACAAAATTGGAGGAACAGAAGCAAAAAGTTAAATAATTTTTTGATTCAAATTTTTTTTTTTAAACGGAAAAAAAGGTGTTTACCTTTTTTCATATGAAAAAAGCACAAAAATCTAAAAAAGGGATATTTTTCAATAACTAATGGTTTCATTAATTTATAAAACGTCAAACAAAAAACTACTATCGTTCCTCTAATTTTGTCCAGCAGTGTATGTGTGAAGGATAAGAGTTATTTAATAAAGGGTGATTTTTTAGCTGGTTTGGTTTTGGCAACACTGGTTTTGACAGCTGACGTGTGTTTAGTTCCTTGTGTCACTGTCAAACAGCTTCAGTTTGGTTTGCAATTTAACCATGGATCTTCTTACAAATGAAAAACGCTTGCAAATTATTGAATTTTACTATCAAAATTCGTGCTCGGTTCGAAATGTTCATCGCGCGCTGCTTCCATTTTATGGTCGGCATTTTCGACCTTCTGAGCAGTCTATTCGGAAGATTGTGACCAAATTTCGCACCAAATTTACTTTGTTGGACATTAAACCACCAACACGTTTACGTACTGAGCTTAGTGAAGAAAATATTGCGGCCGTATCAGCTAGTGTGACAGAAGACCGCGAAATGTCGATTCGGCGCCGTTCCCAGCAGTTAGGCCTTTGTTACAGCACTACGTGGAAAATTTTGCGGAAGGATTTGGGCGTAAAGCCTTTTAAGATACGGATTTGTGGGGGTATGTCAAGGCTAATGTCTATAGGGACAAGCCCGCTTCGATTGACGCACTGGAAGCCAACATCCATGCATTCATTCGTGAGATACCGGCCGATATGTGTGAAAGAGTATGCCAAAATTGGACTCAGCGGATGGGCTACCTGAGACGCAGCCGCGGTCAACATTTGCATGAAATTACCTTTAAACATTAAATTGCAAGGTTCAAACTATCGATTCAAATAAATATTTCATTATTTTTTCGAATTTTTTGTGTTTTTTTTTTTTAAAAAAGTTCTCAACCTCTTAAAAAATCACCCGTTATGTTATACTGACTTTACTTAGACAAAACCTTTCTTATCTAATATTTGGTCATTTTAATTTGTATCTATAGTATGGCCTAAAATTTCTCAACCTTAGGTCTTGTAAAAAATCGTAACAATAATTTCGCGTGCTTTAGGAGGCTTCTTCATGGCTTCTTGATACCTCTTAATAACTTGACGCAGGTATGGCAGCACTGGCATCAATGATTTTTCACCAAATAATTCGACAATAAGAAAAGCATAAAGTTCAGAAGCAAAATAGCAAAACAACCTGGTGCTGGCATGTCACTTGCATTGACGGTATTTTGCGCTTCCTCCTTTTTGCCTAAAAACGGATAGTGATGGAACCTTTAGGCGGTATGCACCCTATTCGTTTATATTCTTCTCGCCATTCCCAGCAGTCCTACGCTGCCATTATTGACTCATTAATTAACTAAAAGTTGTTTGCTTTATTTTTCAATTTGTTTTATAAAAGGGCATGGCATAACCAACCCCTGTAAAAAATATCAATATAAGCGTAGATATGTCTTAAATGAGCGCAAAAATGTGATTTTTTGGTTCACATTTAATAGTTTTGTAAAACCGACCCCTATAAATTGACGTAGCCATAAACTTTGTAGTTTTTCATAAATAAGGGGCAGTCGAAATCTAGTTTGTTTGGTTTTGGAAAATCAAGGTCTAACTTCAACCATTTTCTAATTCTACCTCCAAATGTAGGCGTAGGCAAAAACCTCATCTGAACAAAAAACAAAAGAATAAGGTATTTTGGAAACATTCGAGCATTAGGAAACCAACAGATTGAGTTATGAATACGCGATTTAATTTTACGTACCTACAAAAAAATCGGTCAGTCGGAAAAGGAATTCCGTTTTTTCCATTTCTTTCGTCTGACAGTGTAACATCAAGCGAAGTAATAGAGTATTATCGAGAGTAATAGAACAAACTTAAAATAATTTAGGCCTGTTCGACAGCGAAGGGCTGATTTACCAGTGGCGGCAATAGGGTCCACTTAAATCTTATGTGGACCTCAGATTTTAAATTGAGTGAAACATAAGCGAAGCTTAAAGAAAATTCAAGCAGGGGGGTTGAAGTGATACATATCTCACTGTTTGAATAGCTGCACCTAGCAAGGCCACGTTCTTGCGTGATTTTACATTATGTTAAAACACCCAAAATTTTTAATTGTCATACCGCCCAACAATTTTTTGCGTGACATTTGACATTTTTTAGTTTTGGGCGATTTGATTTCGGGCCCTTTGACACTGAGCTGCAAGAGCTTATCACAAGGGACTGAAAACTAAACATACTCAGTTCTAATTACCAAAGACTTTCTCGGAACGTTACATTTCAAAACTACATTTTTTATTTTAAACGGGTATTGACTTTATTATTTTACTGTGAAAATATTTAGGAAACAAGAATGTGTCATGTTTCAGGCAAGTTTATGAAACATTTTAAATGCGGAATTTCAAAAAAGGTAATTAAATTGTCACACGAACCGGCTTATCATTATCAGCTCGAAAAGACAAAGAAATTAATGACATGATAAAGTTCAAAGAAAATAACGTCTACTTCTTAATTACATTTCTTTTATCATTTTTCTTTTATCACTTTTATCATTTTTATACATTTATTTCCCATCGTTCATATGGGTTAAAATAAAAATGTCAAAGTCATGTGTTTTTTTTAGACAACGACTTCAAAAAAGAATTAAATGCTTTATCTTGGGTGCGGGTAAAGCACCCAATGTTTTCCTAATTGAAGATTGGAAAAGTCAAAGCGTGATGTCAGTGAAGCCTTCGTGAGTATTGGGACGGAAGCGGCGAATATGGGTTTAGCAGTCAATGAGGGCAAAACCAAGTATATGCTGTCATCAAGAAAAGACACCCAACACCGACGTCTTGGACAAAACATCACCATCGACAGCTATAACTTTGAGGTAGTTAGGGACTTTGTCTACCTGGGTTCCGCTATCAATTCAGACAATGACACCAGCGCTGAAATCAAACGAAGGATAACTCTTGCCAATCGCTGTTTCTTTGGGCTAAGAAGGCAATTGAGTAGCAAAGCCCTCTCTCGAGCAACTAAAGTGTCCATGTATAAGACCCTCATCATCCCAGTCCTGCTTTACGGTGCAGAAGCATGGACCCTGTCAAAGGCGGATGAAAACACTTTAGGCTGCTTTGAGAGGAAAATTCTTCGGACGATTTACGGTCCCGTCTGCATAGACGGAGAGTGGAGGAGGAGATATAACATCGAACTGTACGGGCTGTACAGCGATACCGACCTAGCCAAAAGAGTCAAAACACAACGTCTACGATGGCTGGGTCATCTAGAGCGGATGGACACCAACGCCCCGGCCCGGAAAATCTTCGAATCCACACCGCAGGGACGACGCGGTAGAGGAGCACCGAGACTCAGGTGGCGCACGCAAGTGGAAGGGGACCTCAGCCAACTTCGCGTGCGAAACTGGAGACGGCTAGCTAGAGACAGAGCTGGCTGGCGAAGCTTGTTAGCTGAGGCCCAGGTCCACCCCGGACTGTAGCGCCACCTTAAGTAAGTAAGTAAGTAAGATTGGAAAAGTCAGAATGCGATACCTGGTGGCCAAATGCGTAATATTTTTTTTTTTTTTTTTTTTTCCGTGGGTAGGTAAAAACCTTCATAGGCACTATGAGAATCGAGAATGCGGAATATGTGAAGACCTAATAGCTGTCAACAGAGATCTCGAAGTTAACCAGTTGACCAGCCTTCAATAAACAAATTCGCGTTTTTCCGTTTGAGTTATCAACCGGATTGTAAATAAAATTGTTTGTCGTGTCACAAAAACTAAATTAAAAGGAAAGTTTCCTACTTGTCACATTGTATAATCTAAGTTTTTGCGTAAACTTGCATAACTTCAATCATTAACATAAGTTTTCCCGTAAATTTTTATAAATTTTCTGTTTTGGTTACCCCCCAGTTTTGGGTAGGTTTTGCTCAAAACCACTGTGAATGTCACGGGTATCACGTTATCGTTGAGAAATACAAATTAAAATTGCAAATAATGTCACTTCTGCCTCAACTTTGCATACATATATAAACGAAACGAAGGCTCCATCTGAAAACTGCTTGCATTTTTGAGGTCAAGGTACAATTCTTAATTTTTTCAAAGATCTTTAAAAGCCCCTTTGAAGTCCGGTCTTCGCAGCACAGAGCTTTCTACAGCAAGTTAAACCCCAGTCTGGGCAATGGAACTTATTTTTTGTGCAACAGTACTAATCTAAGATGAGTCATATTTTCAAAATAAGGGGAGAGCTTCTGCCGCTTAATTACATACCACATCGCCTTGATCTGCCTATATCCTTTGCAGTTTATGTAACCGAAGGGAAAGAGAAGATATATTCCACTTTCTTGCCGTGTGCCCCATCCTAAGGGAATTCCGTCTCTAGATCTTCGATACTGCTACACTCTGCGCAGAAGAAGTAACGAGTTGACTACCCTTAGTAGGCGCCTAACCTCTGGTGCTTGCCGTTTCAGGCTTATTGGCCGAGCCCTCATCGGATTGCCCTCCCGAAGCAGGTTGACAACACGCGATGAGCGCTTCAGCAAGTTTGGTAGACTCACAGTCGCTCGCAATCCAGTTCGCTTCTCCCTTTTTCGGAGAGGGATCGCGCGGACCTGCGATTTTTATAGAACTGGGCGCTGGAGTTCAGTTTCTTATTCTTGTTTTTGCCCGCCGCAGAGCAACCTGGTTGTTTTGCAGCAGGTTGGATAACGATGGCGGCCTCCGAAGCAGAAGACGCCGAGTCTATATCCGTAAGGGAGATGGAGACATCATCGTCGATGCTAAGCCTGTAGAGCTGTTTCTCCAGAGCTGTTCGTAATTGGTCCCACGAGTAGGCCGGTAAGGAAAACGTCCATCCGGTTTTGTTAGGATAAGGCACTAATAACACAAGCCATGCCAAGGGCACTTGAAGGAGCTCGTTCGTGACTGATTTAGCCCTCAGCCTTGCATCATTCGGCACGGTTTGCTGTATGCTCATACCACCACTTGAATCAGGCTTGGCAGAGCTTAGTTCGCCGCACCTCTCAGACTACTGAAGCCGGTTGAGTAGATGCAACTTAAGCCTCCGCACCGGCTCCGCACTTGTCAAGGTGGTTTGCCGAAAACAGAGGAACGGCTCAGTACACTCAGTTATTTGAAAGAGCGCAGATAAAATTAGAAGGAATAAAGGATACAAAGACTAAACAAATTTGAGCTACATTTATTGCTCAATTATATAGGTACGGCTGTTTGAATATAGATTAAAGTCATGGTACAAGGAATACAAGACCATTGGAGATATGCTCGTGCATTGGGTGCTCGTTGTCAAAGTATGAAGAGCACTCTTGATGCTGAAACACTAGCAGCACATTTTAAAACTCTTTTGTTGGCGGATGAGAACCTTCATACCTTCGACTACGCATTACCCAATGTCTCTGTCAGTGAGCTTGATGCCCCGATTTCTTTCAACGAGCTGGAAACAACCCTTAAGAAAATGAAAAACAACAAGGCGCCAGGCTTAGACGGTATTCCTGTTGAATTTTATAAAAACTGCACCCGGGAACTAAAAAATTATCTTCTTATTTTCTTTAACAGGCTTTATAACGAAGCATGTATCCCTAGTAGTTTCAACAAAGTAGTTATTTTTGCTATTTTTAAGAAGGAAGATGCAAACCTTCCAGAAAACTATAGGGGTATTTCTATTTTGAATTCAATAAGAAAAATTTTTACCTCTATTTTGTATGAGAGACTCTCGAAATGGATAGAAGGGAACAATCTTCTAAGCAGCTTCCAAGCCGGTTTTCGCCCAGGCTTTTCGACGATGGATCACATTTTCGCTCTAACCAGCATAGCCAAAAAATATATAGAGAAGAAAGGCAAGTTGTATACTTGTTTCGTAGATTTCAAGGCTGCTTTTGACAAAGTGAATAGGCAGGCTTTGATGTACAAACTGTTTTGCTTAGGGGTGTCTCGTAAGTTTCTGATGATGTATTCCAATTTTCTGGCGTTATCGAATGCAACTGTTTGGGATGGTTCCGAGTTCTCTGACTGGTTTGAAACAACAGCAGGTGTTCCTCAAGGGTGTATCCTAAGTCCTCTTATCTTTGCCCTGTTCATTGATGAAATCAGTCAACTAATTCCTGGCGGAGTTTTTTTTGCTAGCATATTGGTGAAAGCATTGCTCTATGCTGACGATTTGGTTTTGCTCGCTGACAATCCATCTACGCTCCAACTGCAAATTAACAGACTCGTCTCATTCTGCGATACTTGGGGACTTCAGATTAATGCGCAAAAGACGAAAATTCTTATCTTTGAGGCCCGGAAAAGAAGTAGACTGCCTGGAGAGAATTGGTCTCTTATTAACGCTCGCATAGAGGTTGTTCATGAGTTTAAGTACCTGGGCGTCTTACTAACGCACAACCTTAACTTTGTTAAGCACTCTATTAATAAAAGTAATGAGACCAAACTTGCTCTGAACATGATGTGGCCTAAGTTTTTCGCAAATCAAAATATTGATCTGGCCTCAAAATATCGAGTCTTCAGTGCGACTGTTAATGCCTGCATGTGTTATGGAGTCCAAGTTTTCGGATTTACAGCCTTTGAAGCCTTTGAAGTAGTCCACAGGCACTTTTTCAAGCGCCTGTTCAAGCTCCCTAACTCAACACCGAATTACGCTATTTACGTTGAGTCAGGTATTACGCCCATCTATATACAAAGTCTGAAAGCAAACGCGAACTATATAACAAGTGTAATGAAAAGGAATAACAGTTGCCTACATAGATCAATCATGCTACAACTTCTCCGTACTAATGCCTCGCCTTTTAAAGAATGGAACCAGATTGCAGCATCCCACGACACAGTGCTTTCTTTGTTAGAGTCTAATGTTGATCAATGGCAAGACAAGTTTTCTGATCTGATTTCAATGGTAGACGAAAAGCTATATATTGAAAACCTCTCCAAAGCAACTTCTTCCACATCTCGGAATGTCTACAAAAACTTAAACCACCAGCTTTCTGTTGCTAACTATTTTCGCAGAGAATTTTCATCCCAAGTAATTAGTACTGTCTTTAAAACCAGAGTCGAAATTCTGAACCTTAACTTTATACCTCATCGAAATGATTTGCCAAAATTGTGTAGTTTATGCAACAGAAGGGAAAACGAAGATGTCTACCACTTCATTGCTATCTGTCCTATTTTACAGGAAATTCGAAGGTTATATTTCCAACAAAGTCAGATTTCTTTGCCACGCTTTTACGATATTATGAATGGAACCGATGGATGGCTAAGCCTGTATAACTATTGCAAGCAAGCTCTTACCTACCGTAATAGCTTTATGTCATAACATCAGTTGTTCACTCAGTTACTGTAGTATAACTTCTTTAATTTTATGTTTCAAATCATTAAAATTGTGGTATTTTTATGCCTTCCAGTCATACACAAATGCATTTATTTTATGTTTCAAATCATTAAAATTGCCACACTATGCCACTTTTTAGGTTAGTTCTCCATTTGCGTCTAAGCTTATAATTTTATTTAAATTGTATATTATGTATTATATTATTAAATAAGAAAAAATACATTTGCGTTTATATTGTTTTTATTAATGAAATGTCTCTTCAGGCAGACGGCAGGTTTTTGTCATGCTATTATTCTTGTAAATTGTTCTGTAAACTCTAAAACGAAATAAAGAATTTATAATAATATAATAATAATACAAGGAATACAAGATATACTCGATTTTTTGACAGCTTAAAATTGGTGCTAGATTTTTCCAAAAAGATGGAAACACAATTTTTAAATTTTTTTTTTCAAGTTATTATTTTTTATTAATTTTCTATTCCTAAATTCATCATTTCTATAATATATTTATCTAAATCTCAGTCTTAAATACAGTCTCGAATTGAAAAATAGCTCTTTTACATTCAAGCTCTCATCAATTGCTGTCGATGCATGAGTGTGGTATGTTTGTTTTTCGCTTCTAATTAGTCCAGAATATTTAAAAAAAAAAATTTCCCTTGCTTATGTATTTTATAGATTTAATAAATTTAATACTTTTTTGGCTTTACAAGGTTTCCGTTTTTTATCGATAGTTTTTGAGTTTCAAAAACTCTGCATTGCACATGGCACTTCAGATTTACTGTCAAATCTAGCACCAATTTTGAAACATCGAAAAAACTAGCAAACCTTTTATTCTTTGTACCATGGATGAAGGCTTCAATGAACAACAAACCATGAACAATTATATCAGATGAGTTCAGTTCCGCAAACTCCGAATAAAAATTCTTTACGAATGCATGCATACATGCAACGGAAATCACTTTACTTCAATATTTACTTTCAATCATCGCCCTTTATTGACACTGTAATGGATACATCCGCTTTTTATTACAACCCATTTGAAAGGGAGTGAGAAACGGATGTACTTATCTGCACCTATGTTACGTTATTACTCTTTCGAATACCTGCCATTCATAACTTCTTACGCAGCACATTGAGAATGAGAAGTTGTGCGCAGTTAAATTCTCACGCAATATTGCTGCACTTGCGCACTGAGTGCTATTAAAAGAGGGTCTTAAACGAAAGTTATTAATAAGCTGCTTACTTATCAACAGACGGCTCTATGCATTTTCAAAGGAAGTGATCTCACTAAAAATGTTGTAAAAAATAAAAGCATGATAATTGGGGAATATAGGTAGAATCATATTTAAGAAATCTGGGAGCATCTTGAAAAAATTTTATTGAAAATCTCTTATGAATGGGAAAATGTATCAATGGAGGATGTATTACAGCTGGTTTCTTGTTCCCATTTAGGGAAGGCTGTTTTCTAATCTGTGCCAGGTGAGATTATGGAGTGAGTTTGACAGGACTGTCAGCTAACCGCTAATTTTGAGCTAAGTTTCAAAAATTCTAGAATTGCCAGTGCTAGAATGAATGAGTTGAGGTGAAGTCAATTCGTACCTATTAGCTTTTCGGCCGTTATGTTAATGATGATCCACGCTATTAGATCTTCATTTTCAGGTGGCCAATACCGTACTACCAAAAATTACGTGTAAGTTAATATCCATAGTCGAACTTTAAATTCTCTTCTCATTTTTGACGTCTTCTTAAACTCGGGAATTATTTTTAAACGTGCGGTCCTCCGCTGCACGAAGCCGCTTCACCCCAGTTTTTTTTGCTAATTGAGGCGGTTCTATTTTCTTCTGAGCGGGAGACATTTCACGAGGGAACTGTTTTGAGCTATGATGAGCCCAATTACTAAAGCCGTGATCCGGTAGTCATTCCAACAGGAAGAAAAAGTTAAAAAATTTACAAAGGTAGGTATGCATAATCCGGTTGGAGACAGATTGATGTTGCAAGCCCCAATTCCTAGCTCCGAGATTACTTGAAGAATGACGAATAAGCGGAGGTGAAAGTTTGACACCTTCAAGTCGGCTACGACATCAATGAACACACCCATAAAAAAAACTAAAATTACCAAAAAAAAAGACAAAAGTCTTGACTTTTGTGCGCCTCAAATTAAGTAAGACATTTGGCAACAGAAGCCATATGATGGGTCATCTTGGAACACGTAAAGCCATCCATTTCGCAGCCTACAACGGTACTTACAACTCTACCTTATGACTATTGTCGACTTTATTAACAAACAGAGCCTTTCTTATCAGAGTCTGCATTAATCAATGTCCTCCTCCACCAGAATTGTCCTCGTTCTTCTAACCAGTTGAACGAACTCTTAATTGGATTTTAACCTAAAGCAGAGAAACCCTGCCAACGATGATGGCACTTTGGCAAAATCCAAATAAGGACCTCAACAGCAATTACATGCGATATCCCACAATTTCCGCAACATTCTTCATTCCCCTGACACAGAATGTGACTACACCAAGCTGCAACAGCTGCTCCAGGTGCCGCGTCTGCACAAAGAGCATACAAATCGAATGGTGTACACAACAACACAAAAGGATAAAAAAGGCTCGTATTTTGGCAGGAGTCCAATCAATGTAGCGACATCGAAAAACGTTTAAATTTGTCTATGGCTTCTTAGCATGTAGGTACATATATACACGTCGTTATAGCAGTTCGTCCTTCGACGGTGACACCAGATATTTGGTAGTAGTGGTTGTTAGTCAGCCCCTTCGCCTGCTGCGTCCTTTTGCCCAAACCCTCATCCGGTTCTTCACCTCTCTATACCGCCATGTTGGCACGTCCAACATAATAACTGCGTTTCGTTTGGCATGCGCCAGCTCACGGAATGGTTGGCTGCCGCCATCGTACCGCTGTATAATTATGCTGCAACAACAACACGGGAAGGATGATGTAGACGCGGGCGATAAAGCCCCCCGCATACAACGAGCTGCACTCACTGGTGCATGTCCGCTGATGTGTGTGCATCCGAAAGGATCCTTTTGTGTCGCACTAGTTTTTTTTAGCTGGTGTATGTACATATTATATGCGAGGCTCCGAAGAGCCTTGCGCTTGTATTGGTGTGTGTATACTACCGAATTTGTGTAATAGTATAGTAGTATTCTTGTTCGTATTCGTCGTAAAGTCGTGTGGTATAAATGAATTCTTTTCCGTTCATACTGCATCGACGAGGAATGCGTACGCAAGATGCATTGCACGTAGTGGGTGAGAGACACTTTTGTTGTTGCTTTCCATGAGATTTCAACCTTTTTACGTTCCACTCGAGTTGAATGAAAAATTATGTGTATATGCGTCCATGAGATGGGAGGAAAAGCTACAGTAGCGGAGGGTCTTATTCTTTTAAAAGGGGGTTAAAAATGTAAAGTGTTAAATATTAGGAACCGATGCATCCGCAGTAGCGTCACATTGAAAAAAAGTTTCATGTAAAACTGCGAATACAAATTCAAACGTTGAGGAGTACCGGGTTGTTCGGCTGGCTTTCATAAGGCAATAGAAAATCTAGAATCTTTTATTAGATCTGTTATTGCTAAATCCGAAACCTGCAGGACATTGACCCAACAGTAGACCAACTCCTCCTGATAGAAAAAAATCATTTATTGCTCGCCTGCATCATTATATGGATAAACATAAGAGAAAAAATGCCCATTTGAAAAGTGAAGTGAAAAAAGACCCATTTGAAAAGTGAAAGCGAAGCTTTTGCAATGAATAAAAGGCACAAATTACCATTAGGCAGGTACTCTTCTGTTATTCTACTCCAGAATTTCATTTGACTTAAAGGTGGCCACGGTTTTAGTCTACCTATTTCATAAAAAAAATCCTTATCGAGTTCAAGCTTCCTAGTCGAACTTTAAATTTCGATAATCTCAGATGAAGAGATGTCAACTACTACGCCCAACTGTCTTTGAGAAATTATGAGATTTAACGGTCTAGGTTGGCTGACCATATCGCTCTATAATAAACTTAAGAAAAAAGATTAGAATTAACATATTTAGTGGAACTGTTTAGGGCATCATGGAGGTCAAGACTCGTCTCGATATTGTTTTTAACTGTCAATTAGGTCATTAAGGTTGTGAAGCTGTACCAAGCCAACAATAAGGCAAAAAGGATAAAATTTATAGAAGGTAGACGTTTAAAAAAAAACTCGCTTGTTAACATTTTTGTTTAAGTAAGAAGAAAACAACGAGAGGATCTAAGGTGTCTCTAACCAATTAGATAAAGCACTATTTTGTTATTTTAGAATATTTATTATGCCAAATTTATCTACAAAATTGTTGTTAAAAGCTTGTTTCTAAAATAGGAACACACGTTTTGGGGCTTCTATTCGATTGGCTCAGCTTACAGCAAAGGATTGATACGCCGTAAGCGGATATGAAGTTATAACCTTTTTAAAACGTTCAAAATTCTTTCTCCTGTAGAATACATATTCCCTAATATCCTGTCTCCACCGGGCACTTATCCGCGATTAATATAAACCTTTATAAAATCCTCAACAAATCATGCGATTTACCTACTACAAATTTAAATCCTCGGCAAATTTAAATCCTCGAAACGACATCGCCACACTCTTTTAAGAGCCAAAATGACACAAAAAGAGAGTTCGTGTCAAATTAATAGTATATTTGTCCAGTGGAGCCACTTTTGGATTTATTTTGGATTGTCTTCCGCTAATCCTCTTTTAATTGTCGGTGGAGACATAGTATAATACATAAACTGTAGTTTTGTTAAATAAAGTAAATAAATATCTCCTAACATCTCGGGGCACTGTTTCAGTTTTATAGGCTCGGCTTCAGTTTTATAGTTAGCCTATTACATTAAAAAACAAAAATGAAAAATTAATGATCGCTCTTGTCAAATTTCCAAATGCCAATTACACCTGGCAAGTAGTGTCGAAAACTATGTAGGTAAATAGGTTCCTAAAAATATAAAAAAAACGTTTACCCAATGACCGAGATTATTAGATTTAAAAGTAAAAGCTACAAAGCACGTCCAAAAGACGAATGTTCTTATGTTTGAAGCCCGAAAAATATGAAGACTACCAGAATCGAATTTATTGATTTCTTAATAACGCTCGCATTGAGATATGTTAAAAGTTTAAACAATAATTATCTGGGCGTCTTATAGACACACAACCTTAACTGTTTTAAGCATCGCATTGTTTGTTACACTCCATTGTTGTTATTTCCTTAATATTTACGTGCGGAGTCAATTTGAAAACTGTCAAAAAGTTCATGTTTCGAATTAGAGTCCTTTGAAGTGGTCCACAGCAAATTTTTCAAGCGCTTGTTACGCCTCCTGAAATCAATACCGAAAGCAAACGCGAACAATGTTTACATTAAGAGAAATGAAAAGAAAAATGTTGCTTACACAGATTCATTAAGTTGCAACTTTTTCGCATTAATGCCACACCATTCAGAGAATGGAACCAGATCGCAGCATCCCACGACACTAATTCACTCTGTACGTGAGTGGTGAGTCTAATGTTGGTCAATGGTATGCCGTGTTCTCAGATTCGATTGCAATGTTGAAAAAAATATTTACATTGAAAACCTCTCAACTAACATTATAGCTCTGCTAAAGCTCCGCAAGGGCCTCATAATAGTTATGGTTCTAGAGTAAAACTCTTGGGATTGCACCCTTGTAGAGTGATATAGCCAGTTTGATAACCCTCAAGGGCAGAAAAAACCTGGCTTTTTTTCAGGCAATGGCCGATGAAGTATCAAGTTGTCTTATAAGACTAATAATCAGATTTTTTATTAGAGTAAACGCCTCGTTACAAGACTTGCACTCATAACACACGATATAAGTACTCTTTTTTAAAGACTTCAACTCTGGTATAGCTAAATTATTGTAATAAGAGTCAAAAGTGGCTCTTTTTACAAGAGTTTTGCGCTACAAAAGTGATACTGTCTTAAGAATTTTTGCATTTTTGCATCTTTCAACAAGGGCTTATGCTTGAAGAGTTTTAAAAGTGCTATAAGAGTCTTAAAAGTGTTTTTTTTTACGTTTTTAGAGAGCTCTTGAGTTTGTTAGTTGGGCTCTCTTAAGCAACTTTGTCTACATTCAGAAATGTTTAAAAACACTTAAGCCACGAACTTTTTAATTCTAGCTGTTTTAACAGAGCATTCACATTCAATGGCATTAGAGTCGAAATTTTGACTTGAAATTTTTACCCCACCGAGACGATTTGCTTAAAACTTGAGGTCTATGCAATAAAAGGAGAAACGAAGATATCTACTGCTTCTTAGTCATTTGGCGTATTTATTATACCAGGTATTTCCAAAAAAGCCATATATCTTTGGCCCGCTTTTACGAAATTTTGAACGAAACAGAAGTGTGCCTGATAACTGTTGCAAACACGCTCTTATCTACCGTTAAAAGCTTTCTATAATAATCTCATTTATTCACTTAGTTATTGCAATGGGTATAGACTCTTCATCTTTTTTTTTGAAATAATTGAAATGGTAATATTTTACGCCTTTTAGCTATACGTAAATTCTTTTAATTTATGTTTCAAATTATTAAAATTTTCACAAGCTTTTAACATTTGGACGCTACTGGTTTTTTCGAGAGTGCCAAGATGCCAAAAAAAGATCCTTTTTATATGGAAAATGAACAAAAATTACACATAAACAAATGCAACCCTGTGTTTCAATGAACGAGAAATTTGTAGACTTCATCAGCTTTCTTAGGTAAGGCTAAAAATATTTTTTTTTCAAATACGGAAAGAATTAGAAATTAGTGTGGTTTGCGTTGTAGAAACAGTGTATTCGACCACAAAATGGTACATGGATTCAAGGAGATCACAGCTTCGGAACACATTGTCGATATTTTCCACTTATTTTATTAAAATAATGCTTGGGTCAGTTTAAAGAAAGAAAAAAACACATAATAACCTCTTTATTGATCAGCACACTCTAGGTTGAGTAGTTTAATAATAATTCGCACTTTATTACTTATTGAATTTTTTTTTATATAAAGACGCGATTTGCTTGGCATCCCAGGGTCGAAAAATGTGAAAGACATCAGACTTTGACAATCGTGCTGAAAATATGCTAAGAATTTTATTTAAAATTTATGACAGTCTACATTTGCTTTAATATTCTCTTTATCAATGAAATGTCTCTTTACCGTAGGTCCAAGTGGAATATGTTATTAAAAATTGTCGGTCTCATCTAGTTTAAAATTTATAGCTATTCAAAGTTTAAATTTTTCCATACAGAGTACCTCATCTTAGACTTTTAATTTCTGCTTAAGAGTATTCTACAGAGATCTGACAAGCACTGATCAACTGGCGAGTGTTTCACACAGACAGGAAATCAAAGGCAAATCGCATGGCAGATCCCACTAGGTTCCGTTTCGTTCCCTGTGTGTGTTTTTGCTGGTTTTAGCGGGCAAAGGGTTGCAGAGTTGGCCATCTCTTTATAGTCTGATCAGTGTCTGGCAGGCGCCTATGTCCATATACGGGTATCTTAGAGTTGCACTCGTTTTGAACTTCTTTGGCTTAAAACTTCTAAACTAATGGAGACCAACAATTTTAATAGCATATTCGGAAGCAGGACACCCAAATCCATATATTCACATAAAAAAAAATCCAATATGTACCTTCATTCCACTTGGACCTACGGTAAGCTTATGCCGTCTCTTTAGAACGGCAGGTTTTTGCCATGGCATTATTCTTGTTAGAGGTTTTGTAAATTCTGAAACAAAAAATAATGCGTAGCTTTTTAAGTTGTGGCCGAATATCATTTTTTATAATATGGCAAAGGGAACAAAAATTCCCCATTTTTTTTTTACAGTCTAGCAGCCCCTAAATTTGTTTTCGTGTACTACGCCACTGCCTGCTCTAGTCACTCAGTCGCGTCCATTCCTTTTGTGAGCAGGGCAAACGGCGCACATCAGTAGTATTGCATATGCGTGTTTCATCGTCACACGATAGTATTCTAGCACCACCATATCCACCTCTCGTTCGCACTCGTTTGCCCCATCTTGCTTTGCCACATCGCAGCAAATTCGCTCGCCATTCAACCAGCGCCGCGCATACATACACACGTAAACCTCTGGGAAAATGCTGCCAGCGAAACCCATACCCACACCAAAGTATGTCGTTTCGACGAGGGAAATCTTCCACACAACTTCGCTGAGGTCGACTCAACTGGGTTTGTCTGTAAAATCGTTTCGACAGAATACTCTCAGTAGTGTTTTCAGTTAAACGTGCACTGTCCCAAATAGTGGTGTCTCGTAATCTCATTTATTTATTATTATTATAAAATATTATCGTTAAGAAATTATTGATTCGATAATCAACTCATAACGCGTGTGTCATGATTATAAACAAACAGAAGCATTTTGTAAACATTTCCATGTAAATAAAAAGCCTTGTGAAAGAAAAAAAAAGTCGCAAAACTGTTTCATCGAATGGATACCAACATAAGCTCGCAACTTTAAACATCATTGTCGCCGAATAAAAACCTCGAATTTTTACAACTGAATCTCGAAAACTATTTACTTTTAAAGGTATGTTGATTTCGAACCCTTCAAATAGTTTGTTCTTCCTGTTGTTAAATCCATACAAAAGGAAATTTTCCAAAACGAATAAAAAATTTGTAATTTCCCATTGAGTGCGATAATAAAAATGATGTGTGTGGTCTTGTGTGTGTGC
The DNA here is from genome assembly GCA_947623515.1 of Neoascia interrupta. Taxonomy (NCBI): domain Eukaryota; kingdom Metazoa; phylum Arthropoda; class Insecta; order Diptera; family Syrphidae; genus Neoascia; species Neoascia interrupta. Next base: position 214,255,668 of record OX392463.1, on the reverse strand, counting down.
GATCGCTTTTAGTGTAAAAAAACATGGCTGCCTTCTGCTTTTGCCGTTTGTAGAGGGGAAACAAAAATCAATATTCGCCATGGAGTACGAAGTAGTGCTTTCTTCATGCGGCTGGTGCTTGCAGAATTTTCGGAAAAGCCAGCACAATGAAATCTCGAATGAAAGGAAAATGGAAAACGGACTCTGTTCATCGATGGTGGATTATTTTGGATTTGCAAAGGCCGTGCTCAATTATAGTGCTCGGAACGTGTGGGAACATTTTCTCCCCCTAATTAGCGCTTGTGGCTTTCTCTCTTACTCCACTTTATGTCGTCGTTGTGTGGTATAAAAATGATTTTGTCCTCCCCCCTCGACCCATGGCGCAAATGTTTTTAATGTTATGTGTCTGGTTTTGGTTTGCATTTCCCGTTCCCACCATATTTGTACGTACATATGTATGCTGCCTGCGATATTTTTTTCTGTATACTATTTTTACGAGAGTTTTTCGCTGTGTGACAAAATAACTCCAACAGCAGCAATTGATTTAAAATTTTCGCAACGTTGCCAGGTTTCGTTTCATTGTTGTAAAAGTTCGTATGCTTAATATATTTGGGGGATTTTAAAAGAATATGCTTACAAAAAAACGGGGGGCTTAATTAAATATTAGTTTGTGTGTTTTCGACTTAACGGAAGTTGGAAATCGGATAACATAAATTTTAATTAACACTTGACTGACGATGAAAGAACGAAATGGGCAGAGGATAAAAGATAACACCAACGGCGATAGGCTGCGGTGGGTCGACCCCGGCGTAGTGTTACCACACCAGTAATTCTTTTTACGCTCTCTATATTCGACTTTTTGGAATTGAACATTGAACCAAATTTTAGTTCATTATAAATGTACAATGGCCTCAAAAGAACCGAGCAATAGTGCGTTTTACTGAGACTTAGTAGGTAATGCATATTGATGGCATGTCTCGATTTATATCTCGTTAAAACCTAGGACAAATCCTGTTCGAAAATTTTTTTTTATGTTTTTTAACTAAACTTTTACGTGGCAGAATATAATTCAACAACGGATCAATCTAAACTGGGCTAAAAAATTTTAAGAGCGTCAAACTTTCGTCACCGCCTTGTCCTTCGCAGCAGAAAGCGTTGCATGGAACTGACTGCCTGATTACCTCTTTCAATTGCCTTTCTAAAAGCTGTCAAAAAAACTATCTTTAGCATTGGAAAAACATCCTTTTATGACCTCCCAAGCAGTTAATTTCTTAGGTGTCGTAAAAAAAGTCTATCAAATCGTCTCACGTTACCCTGAATTTTTTTTTTTTAAACTCAAAATGGCCACTCATCATTGAATTTGTTCTAAATGGCGTTAAAAAAGTTTTGAAATGGTCCTCTGGGCGTTAGACCTTTGAATAGAAATCTTAAAGCGTCGCTTCAAATCTTAGATGAAACGACATTTGATTTGTAAGCCATTGAAGTCAAATCCCAGTTGACAAAATTTTGAATTTTCCAAATTTGAAGCTTGTATGGACCTAAAAACTTGCAATGTTTGCCATTAAATTTTTTGTTATATTAATCACCAGGAATTGAAATTTTGGACTAGTGTACATAACTCATGTATGTATAGAAATTATGATGAAAGATAAGCCGTAAAGCGCCCTCTAATATTTGGTTTAAGCAGCTTCACAGACTGGCAGAACCAGTTTTCTATGGAACTCGGCTCTGCTAAACATAGGTCCTTTTTTTAATGCAAACGCCTTTTTTTCAAATGTCATTCGTCAAATTCTTAAATACCATTGTAAGCTTACTACGGATTCATATCCACCCACGTTGTTTCATTCTTGCTAGGATATGTGCATAGTAGTAGCAATGCACAGCCTAGAATTAACACTGATCCAAAGCTACTAAGGTACTTTTTTTGCTATGCTAGTTTCGAATAGTTATTGTTACTGGAAAACAATTAAAGATAGTTTACTCTATCTATAAATGCCACGTCCGTCACTAATAGATGCGATAACATCTCTAATTAACGTTAGGATAAGAATTTCAAGTGATTGGATCGTGTAAATCTTTCTTTACTGATTGCTTATCATTCTGACGTTTATGCCTACTTTCATAACGTCAATTGTTTCGTAGAAATCAGAGTGACATTCATTGTTCTTTCTGGTAGGTATCGATTCATTGTGAACGACTTTCAGCTGGCAAAATCCCATTTCCGGTCATATGTTGTTGATGGATGGTATCTTTTGTTGCTGACGCAATCAATTTCTGTGGAACAACCTAACCGAAGAATCCTTTACACTTTTATGTATACAACCACATGTTTTTTGGGGAAATGCACTTTTAAGCTTGCGCACTCAAATATCGAGTTACATACATAATATTTTACCTGCATCTGGCAATTCCTTGATTTCTTGGAATTCGCATTCAAGCGTTCAATTGAATTGGACATTGTACCCTACCTATGGAGCCAACTAAGTACATATTGCCCCGTCGTCGTCGACGCCGCCGCCGCGGCCAAACAACAAGAAGAAAAGACCTCACAAGGCATTTCGAATGTACACTCGGTTTATGCTATGCACTCGCCCCCTTCTTCCGCCCAACCACCAGGCGACTGTGACTCTATTTGCCTTTGCAACATACAACTTCGTGAGCTGATGGTGGTCGTCTTTCTGCTCAACAGCAGAGCTCCTTCTTGGGGAGTTTTAATGCTGTAAATTTTTTTTACACGATTTTCCGTCCAAAGCTGCATGACTGCATACCTTTGGGTCGGCTGGAAAAGAAGTCGTGTTCAAGCGCTGCACACACTAGATTTGTATCATTGATGAAGCCCCGGGCAAAGAAGGCGCAAGCGGCCAACTAACATAGCCCTTTGCGGCGCGCGATTAACATCCATCCACACACAACACCATCATCCAGCGTGAGAGACTTGCCGCGGGGATTTCCCTTTGCCTTCTCTCTAAGCCTGCTGTGTGTGGTGCAGCACTGTGAGAAAGTTAGAATGGAATGCAGTCAAACTACTGCTCTGTGTGTTGCATGAGAAAAAGGCAAAAAAAAAAAAAAAAAAAAACGAACCAAGCAGCTCCAAACCACAGAGGACGACGGGATACGAAAAAACCATCAATGGATACAGAGTTGGTTGAGAAAAACGACCATTGCTGCTGGTACAGATTTCGGTCCAGAGTCCACTCGCCAGACAGAGACGTACACCGGGCAACAAAAGAGCACGAAGAAGAAGGGAACACAGAACCGTCAGAAAAACTCTGGAATGCAGTTCTTCCACTTTATGTGTGGTGGGTTCAACTTCAAAAGAAGTACAAGAAGTACACTTGAGAATCGGTTTACAGAACAAGAAAAAAAAAAAAAAAAAATCCCAACAGCTCGGCGTGATTTTTCCCAACTACAATGTTCGTTGTCTTTGGTTGCTCTGCTGCAAGAAGTCTTGGAGTTCTATCTCCCTTGTGCACACACTGGTCTTACTGTGAGAATGGAATGCGGGCCCGATTCGAATCATGATTCTATAAGTATGACCGCCGACCCAACAATGAAAGACGAGAGTTCTGGTCTTGGTTTCCGAGAAAAACCTATTATCTGCTCTCTGCCAGCCAGCACACACTATTGCTGCATTCCATTCTAGTCGGATTGCCTCGTTTATACCGGCTGCTGCGGGGTACACATCCTTACTGTATCTTGTATCTTTTCTATCGGCAAAGTTCAATCGATTGGGAAAAATTGAAGATTTTCCCTCTCCTCTGCGTCTCGTCGTTCTGCTCCTAGGAATGTGAATTTTTTTTCCTCCGGCTCTTTAATCTGAAATAGGCATCTCTAATCCGGCGACTGGACCATTAATGAGTATTGTTGAAGGAAAATAAAAAAATGACACATTGGTGCGGGCGGTCCCGCAGACAGAGGGGAAACACACTCTCATTCTCTCGGGGTCTATGAATTATGTTAAGGTCGAATATCAGATGATTTTTTTCCTCTCTTTTATTTCTAAATTTTCCCGAGATTCTTATTAGTTCTGGGAATTCCATTTGGAAGTCGAAATAGGTCTCGTTTTTTTTTAATGACCACCAGCGTGGCCGATCAATCGTTACGAGAAGGGTAACCTCGTAAAAAAAAGTTATTAAGATGGCGCTTTAATTTTGGGAAACAAAGCCTTCAGGGCTTTAAATACGAACAGCCCCCATAAGCAATCCATTTTAACTATCGTCTTTATAAGAAGCGGTGTCTTATCAAAGCGATAATCTATTACTTTCTTTTGTTTTAAAACTGCCCAAAGGTTATTCGATTAGTCCAATGTTCAGACTCTGATAAGGGAGCTTTGACGAGGTCAATTATATACTAATTCATTATGTAGGTCTGGGTGTAGAAACAGTAAACTAGACTACCTATTTAAAAGACTTTGGCCCTTGTCAGCTTTTATAAAAATAACCATAAAAAGTTCTCACTGCATTTCACGACCGAATAGTATTGTTGTCAGGTCGGAGTGCCGCTGTCTTATCAGAGCGCTTTCACGCAGTAATCCATATTACAATCAATCCATCCGCAGTTTAGCCATACATTTTACAGAATTTTGAAAAAGTGAACTTCGTCCCTGCATTTGAAGCTTGTCAAATTGAATAATAATCTTAACCGACGTGTTGACAAAAGAAATTTCAAATCAGCTGTCACAAATCATTCAAATTTAATCTGCATCTTTTACTATCTTCATTTACACCGCGTCTATATTTCAAGCAAAATTTTACTGTGTATTTTGCGATAGTTATGTTGAATTTTGTGAAGTAGAAAGAACCTCTAAAGCCTCTCACTTTCAACCCGCAAGTTTTGATAAATTTTCAGCAAGTTAATAATCTAGCCCTCAAAGCTAACAAGCAAAACGTTTCTTTTGCAATCTGCAATAAACCAACAAAAACGAATTATATAAATCTATAACAGGAGAGTAACATTAATTTTCGCTGTAGCAAGTGTAGTCTGCTGTCATTGACACTGGCTGTCATTTCCATTGCTGAAGTTTCAGTGTAAATCGATTCCGAAATCTGACAAATATGTTCAAGAAAATTTTCATTTCTTTTGATGAAACGGATTATCCCAAATGACATAATACACATAATTGATTTGTAAGCCTAGACTTTTAAAATAGATGCTGTCATGGCAGGTGTTTTCTTGTTTCAGGAAATTCTCTTTTCGCTTTTTGACAGGACAAGTCTAACTGGAACCTCACTCACTGGCAACGTTTTTGAAGCGTCAATCATGCAAATTTGAAGTAAAAGATTATTTTTTTAGGTATTCGAGGTGGTAATAAATTTAAGTATTTCCTGGTAGAAGTTAAGCTTTGACGTGCATGATTTGAAATGACAGCCCTAGGGCTTATAATTGTCCAGGGATACAACTCTATTTCTTGCCAGAATACACTAGATTGACATTTTCGATTTCATTTCAATTCATAGTCGACGTACATATCCGACCACGGAGCTAAAACTGTCGCTTGTCGGTGACTTATCGAAGCCCCTATCTACCGTGACAGCTGTCCAAAGTACCCTTACTCCATTTAATGGTTCACAGAAAATAACACTTAGTAAATTCGTTTATTTCTACATGATAAAAGTACAACTACATATTCTCTAATGGTGTTACATAACATCCCCTACCTCTCTAGTGTTCGTTATTGCCATCGGTATCGTCGTCATCTAGTTCAGTCTTGGTGCGCCGTCTTTCGTAGATTAAAATAATCGTGCACAAAATCAAAACTTCAGCACAGATACCTAAGAATGGCCACAGTGCCGCCAGTTTTCCCTTCACTCGAACGTATGTCACATCGCTGGCAGCCTCAGATAGATCCAAATCCGTTGCAATATTACGAGCCAAACACTTGTACTCGCCCCTATCATCGAGTCCGACATTCTCCACAGTTAGAATGGAATTTTTCTTATTATTCTCATCGGTCTTGAGGATATACCTGCCAGTGGTGTTGTGTATTGTAAGATTTCCTGTCTCCCAGTACAAGCGTGGTTCGGTGCCAAGCACTACACAATGGATTGACAGCTTTTCGCCCTCTACAACACCTGTGTTCGATGGTACTCGCACAACAACATTCGCCACTACTCTAATGTCCTTTTTGACAGTGCTGCTTACTCGGCAACTGTACATGCCAGCATCTTGTTCTTCGGTCTTTTCAATAACAAACTTCCGTTCGGGTGCGATGATCCTATAACGGCCTTCGAGCGAACTCACTTGCGAAACTTCGGTTCCATTCTTTTCCCATGTCAGCTCGTAGTCCCCGGATTGGGTAATGTTGCAGCTGAGCACGAGTGGAAACCGAATGGAGAACTGCTTCAACTGGTATTCGCTGTTGTCGTAGTTCGGTACTAATAAGTCACTGTCGGCGTTAATCACTCCAAGAAGCACTGCAACCGAGAAGAATGCGATCAACTTTGACTCCATCTTTGGAAGTTTGCTTTTCTTTGCAACGAAAAAAAAAACGACTCTATTCACTAGTAACTGTGCACATGACTTAAGAGCCTACTGGCTAATGAGCGCTATACTGAACACAATGTCACTAAAATTACAATGAAAAATACGTGCTAGATAACGGCAGATATACGTAACTAAAAACAAGATAAGCAATATATGCCCGTCAAGCTTAGTGAGATATACAGTCTCTATACTCAAAAAAGGTTTGAAATGTTTGTATAGTTCTTAACCATTCTTGGGTTGTGAGTGTTTGCGACAAATACGCCCTAAAAAGATATGATAATAGCAGCTGCAAATAAATAAGTTTTACGAGCGACAGGACAGTTTTTTCTTCGGGCACAGATACTTAATCCTTTTTGACAAAATGGTTGGTCCTCGCATAAGAGCTCTCACAAGACCCAAAGTAGTTTAGGAATATCTTTTGTTAGTTTTTTTTTATTAAGGGCGCTAGATGTAGACCTCGATGTAAAAGACTCTCTCCTGCTGAACCTGGAGACTGTTCAGTCGCTTCTGCACAAAAAGAAAAGAACTAAGTGCAAAAGCATTTTATAGCAAATTTTAAAAGAAACGCTCAGTTTGTTGTTTATTTCATTGGTATTTGCGCAGACTGATAAAAATTTTAGGTCTGATAAGTTTTGGCACATGCCTGAGCCCCATAAATAGAACAGAAAACAATTAGTTGCAATTGGGATTTCGACAAAGCCTGTTGTGCTGGCGTTTTTATGCTTCTCGAAACAAGATGCATACACTAGACGAAGCATATTCTTCAAGAGTCCATTTAAAAAAGCTGGACTCCCATTTATCTGGACAAGTTTTTTAAATCTTATGTTTTGAAAATGTTTTCTTGTACTCAATAGCTTCCAGAACGTTTCAAATCAATTTGTACCAGTACCTCTCGCAGCTGAAATATTTTTATAAGAATTAAGGGATTTTTTTTTAAACTTAAGTCAGAAGTAAGTAAGAGTTATGTAGTTAGTAATAAGCGTTTTATATTTTTTTAACCCCTGGCGTTTCCTCCGAATTTGTAAAAAATTCTTTCTTAATATTTTGTGACAGATTTCAACTGAAAAAAATTGAAAGTCAACGTACGTCTGTACCTTTTTGATCAATCTCTTGGAACTTTTTTGTCAAGCATGTTGGTAGTTTGGCAAAAACGTTTACTCCACGCACAAAAATCTAAAATTATAAAAATAAATATATGCAATTAAACATACCCTTGAAAAGTTGGCAATCCCCAACGTCGTCGGGAAAAATATGGATTAGGAGTTATTAATTTTTAACTGCATAAAATCAAACGATCTTCAAAAGCCCAGTACCCGAAAATTCTTATAAAACATTTAACGTCAACGTATGCCAGTACCTCCGAGTACTTGACTCCAACCAGAAGAAATATGATGCCCAAAGCTTTGGACACATTGTCAAGACCGTATTTTGAGTTGAATAAAGGCCCAAACATAATAGACTTGAGCGGGATTAATCTTATGTCCAAATACAACGAAAATCCCACTGCAGTTCTACCAAAAGATTGTGTTGGCCATAATAGACTTAAGAATTTGTGGTATAAAGCAAACGATTTGAAAATCATGAGATTTCACTGTGAACGTTTCGAGTATCACATTGCATTGAGAATTAAAAATAAAATTTGAAAATCATGTCACTTTTTCTTCAACTTTGGATGTGAATATCTATGAAACCGATTGTCAGATCTAAAATGTATTTAAACTTTTGAAGTCAGCGTACAATTCTTGGTATATTCCCTTCTTTCACGGACAATCAGTGAACTAATGCCAAACAAAAATAAAACTTTAAGCCAACACAAGTTAACGAAAACCTTACGAAACGCAGCATAAGGATATTATGGTCGTGGGATACGTATCGCGTTTAATGGGACATTTGGGAAAACCGACTTAAGCTCATCAAATTATGGTTCGTCTATTATGGTTGGCCCTTAAGCCTTTTCTGTCCGCACTGTTGGAGGTGTTTTTAAATATTAAGTCAATTTCTGCGAATCGAAATGCTTTTAATTTTTCAACAATAGCTATGGAACACTCCTAGGTGTGGCGTTAATTAATTTTTATCGTTCTCAAAAGCCTAGTAAATTTACCTTATCAATGTAGACATGATAAGAAGTCTCACATAAATGAGACCATTCCTAGGTGGCTACCCAGTTCTTACCTAAGCATGAACCCGAAACGTGCCGATAAATAAAAAATATTACTGTTTGCATTGGCGCTTTAATGAAAAGCAACACCGTTTGTTTCAAAATTAATGGATTTCCTCTAACCTTTAATGAAAGTCAAGTGTTCAATTAAAAAATATTCGACGCGAGCTATTAAAGTCAAAAACAAATAAACAATCAAAATTAAGGTGATTTAAAGTGTATTTAATTTTTACATTTGTTTCAACAAATTTGAATTTCCATACGTCGGTGTGTCGTTTATATTTAGAAGCCTATGCGTTTGAAAGTTCTTTTAAACAAGAAATACTTCAACGTATGCAACGTTTCCACTCTATGAACTGACAAACTTTGACATATGTCAATTCAAAAACACTATTTCACTATTTCATGTCGTTTTTTAATAACAATTCAACAAATATGTAAATAGTTCAACGAAGTTTACTTAAAAACAATGTTTATACCCTTTTCACATCGAATCAGAATCCAGATTCAGAGTAAAAAGTTATAAATCTAATTAAAATTGTTTAGATTTCACATTAGATCTTTCCATTTTCACTCAGAATCTAGTTTCCCACTAAATCGGATACAAATGTACTAGGTTTATATTTGATTTTGTGGGAATCATCCGAATAAAAAGGCAAAAAACCTTTTTTAATTAATCAAAAGCAGACAAGACAGCTGATGAAGTTTCTTATTGTTTACAAAATAAAATGAGAAATATTTTCGTTTATTTCATAATTTTTGATTGTGCCATAATTTTAGAGTATTTTATAATGCTTGTTTAGTTATCTACAATTTTTTTGTACACCATGAACATCACAGCCGCCCTGTGACAAATAGGGCGGCTGTGGTGTTCATGGTGTTCAATTGGCCAGAACGTCAACGAAATCTAGATCGTTTTCGCAGTGTGAAAGCGCAGTGTCTTAATGACATAAATATGATTCTGTATTTGCTTATAGTGTGGTTACAGACATATTTATAAACGAACATCTACATTTTTTAGAAAAATATAGGAATTAATTTTTTGCTGTTTACACTGGAATTTCAACATTTCAAATGACAGCTAGTGTCAAGTTCTCAGTCATCGACTACGCGTCCGAAGGGTGTCGATTAATATCTTTTATTTTTTTGTTTGAAAGTTTTTCTGCGAGCGAGTTTATTGTGTATGTTTATTGCTAATGTTTATTTATTTTATTCTACATATTTTGACAGCTGCTTTCACTTTACTTTTTGTTAGGAAACGAAAAATTCCATAATTGAAAAAGTTTTTTAATTTAACTTGATTAAAAACTAGTTTCTAAAGCAGAATTTTGCTCAAACTAGAACAAAGAATTACGCGAATTTTAAACGAAACCTCAAATTTTACGCTAAAAGAGCATAAGCGAGGTTCTGTTTTTTACTTCTTTTGATGCATGTCCTTACTCATATAAATGCATGAAGTTTCGTGTCTCATTCTTTCGTTATTAAATTCACCATCGTCACCACAAAGAATTTGATGAAGTATTGTAATATTGAAGTGATATTTCCGACTCTTGAGAAAACGATATTTCGACGTACAGAACTTCTAGTACTTACCCTATCTTATTGACTTTTTCTTTCTTATCTGTCATGCGCTTGGTTAATGATTGATGACTATCGTTTGTCGCAATGCGACATGGGTTTTTCAAATGAATGATTAAAAAAATTCAACACGGATTTAGGGATAAAGGGTTTATTTTTAGAGGTATACAACTTGGCAGCACTATTTCAACTGCCCAGGGCGGGCAGTTTGTCCGCTGTCAAGTGATTTATTTTTCGTTTGGTTTGGCATTTCAATATAAATAGGCTGACGCCTGAACAATGCTTCCAAATTGTGCAAATTTCTTTTTGAAAATCATGGTTCTTGTCGAAACACGTAACGCGCACTACGCCAATTCTACGGTCAACATAATCGTCCATCAGAGCAATTAATCCGATTAACTTTGAAACGTTAACCACGTTAACTCTAAATGATAATAGATTACGTCCGAGCCAGCCGTGGCAGTCATATGCCAAAACACACATTTTAAAAAAATATAATGCCAGAATATTATCTTTCGAAAAAAGTAATTTTCGTATCAATTGAAGAAAATCATCTTTATTTTATTCCATTTGGAAGTTCTAAATATACTTAGTTTTAGCTTGTGTAGATAATAAGATTATTTATTTAACCCTTGACTAATTTAAACTGTTTTCTCTCTCTTTTCTTTGCAGAACACTTTTTGTACAATACTACCGCTAACAATAAGCTTACGCAACATAAACGCTTCGTTTTTTCAAAACAAAGAAATCCAACATCAAAATGTATACCTTACAAGTTCATCCTACGGGCCTTGGGCAATTTAACAACCCCAATAAGCCTGCTCTTTACATGTCCCAGAACTGTTGGCCAACGCTTTCAATTGATGAGACAGATAATAAGACCAGTGATCCGCCCCCAATCAGTCAAAAGTTCGCCATGAACGACATCTTTCGTTCGGAGGCGGAACGGCGAAAGACATTCGAACAATGGCCACTGGATTACATTGACAAGAATGTGCTGGCCCAAACTGGTATGTTCTACACCCGCGAACACGACAAAGTGAAGTGTTACTTCTGCGAGGTCGAGATCGGACGATGGGAAGAAAACGATCATCCAGTGGGTGAGCATATAAGATGGTCTCCCAATTGTCCACTGATGCGAAGACGGACAACCAACAACATTCCATTGAATATGGACGAGTTGGCGCGTATACTGCCGCCGGCTAGCTATGATGTTTGCGGCGCCAACGAGGCGATAGAAGTGCGCGGCGGTGCCTACCCAGAGAGTTCGATATCGTCCTCAGCTAGCAGCTCAGAGTCACCCGCTTCGCCGTCATCTACCTATCAAATGGAATACCCAGAATACGCCGTCGAAGCGGCTCGCTGTCGGTCGTTCGCCGACTGGCCACGCACCATGAAACAAAAGCCGAAGCAGCTCGCCGAGGCAGGATTCTTCTATACGGGCGTAGGTGATCGTGTGAATTGTTTTAGCTGTGGCGGTGGCCTAAAAGACTGGGACGAAAAGGACGAACCCTGGGAACAGCATGCCCAGTGGCTGAACAATTGCCGCTATTTGAAGCTGATGAAGGGGCAGACCTACATCGACGCTGTGCAAGCTAAGCATAAGTTTGGAGTTGAGAAAGCTCTGGAGGCTGAGTGCGCTGCTAGTGATACCGAAGCTCAGGAATGTGGAACACAAACCGAAGGCCAGAATAAGAATAGTAGTGCTGTCGCGGCGTCACCACCGGCCGCCGCAACAACAACCGTGGCCACAGAGACGACAGCGACGGCAATCGGTTCAGATTTGCTACAACGCAGCGACAGCAACAGCTCGTCGACGGAAAGGAAAAGCATTCCAGAGGAGAAATTATGCAAGATCTGCTATTCTGCTGAATATAATACGGCGTTTCTGCCGTGCGGCCATGTAGTGGCATGCGCCAAGTGCGCGTCTTCAGTTACCAAATGTCCAATGTGTAGAAAACCATTTAGAGATGTAATGCGTGTATATTTTTCATAAAAATTAAACCTATGCTAACCGTTAATAATAAGAAAAGAAAACAATTTAATAAAACTTCATGTACAATACGAAATGATTTGTGTTTGAATTGAAAAATGAGAAGGGAAATTTCATGTGCGGAACGGTTTTCATAGATGAAAGAGTATCCTGCTTTATTCAAGAAGCGAAAAAATAAGTAAGCTTAGACACCTTGTTTGGAAAAACGTCACCGATGACTTGCGGCCTTTGACGGGGTAATTTTTTAAGAATGAATCTTTTAGGGCTGGTTTTTTCGGTTTGAACCCAGATCTGTTAATCCCGGAACAAACAGAAAACAGTTTTTCAGTGCAGACTTAACTCCGCCAGTGAAGTTGCCAAAATCTTCAACTCTCAATCTCGTGATAATTGACTCTCCCAACTCTTACTTCACATAAAAAAAATAAAAATAATAACAGGGGTGGAATCCTCTAAGTTGAAAACTGATAGTTGATCATCACATTTTTCATTTTGGGATCCCGTAAGGTGATGATCACAGTGATCATCACCATTTTGTGATGAATTTCAGCTGACAGCTATTTTAGTGTCACTTTCCATTAAAGCTAGTCGTGTTTTTGCAATAATTTGGTTCTTTTTGTGTTTTTTTCTGAACTCCGTCAGTTTTAGTGATAACCTATGTGTACCTGTGATATGTGTAACTCAGTGAGTTTGTTTTTCAGTCAAAAAACCAATAAGAACGATAGTGGATAACTCGAAGTCTAAGGACTGCTTCACGCAATACTCTAAGTTTTTATTTTCCGTTATGGGATTGATTTATGTGGAGGACAATTTTGCAAATTTTGCAACCAGCAAAAATGTTCCCGTTTTATTATTGAGTCGTAAGTCGTGAATCGTAGCTTTTCGGTAATTAGGGGTGGGCTGCCATGAAATCGGCCATCCTTTCGATTTGATGTTTATTTGCTTGAAACCTTGAATTAATGAATTAAAGAATTCAAACAAAAATAATAATTTAAAATAGGTATGTACGTATACATTCGCAGTAATAAAATAAATGTAATTGCACTTGCCGAAAAATGTAAACAAAAGTAAATTACATTTATTTGTGAAGCGCTGTATTGAAATGACATCAACCGACAGATGAAAATGTATGTGCTGCCAAGTTTTAAAAATTTCTTGGTGATCACTTTACAGAGAGCAGAACTGGGTGATGGTCAATTTTGATAATCAACATGGTGACCATCAGCCATCACTTTAGAGGATTCCACCTTAGGAAAATAAGTAAGAGTCATTTTCAGACGTCACTTTTCACAGAAACACGCATAGCCACTGCCATTTCACACAGAAAAAAACATTCAAAGAAGTTCATTCTGTTCTTGATCCAGGATTAACTGACCAAATTTGGCGAGTTGAGCCGAGATTAATCCCGGATCAATTTTCACTGAACAATTCACTTTTGGTTTTAATCTCAGCTTAACTCGAAAACTCAGATGATTTTGCACTAAAAAACTGGCCCTTAGACAACTGGCTAGAAGCTACACGTCAAAATAAGAGATAGGGAAAATTCTTTGGCGGTTGAGTCCTAATTTCACTACGTTAATGGTGATCCACAGAGTTGTGCCTAGTCAGCTACTTTATTTATGTGTAGAACTGAAAGAAAATCCACTCCCAGATATTATCCTTGTTTCCAATTTTGGCTTAAGGTCCTAATAGCTACGAGAATAACTGACGGATTCTATTTTCTATAACGCTAGAGCCCGAAAATAGGTTTTAATAATTGTTTTTTTTTTTTTTTTTTTTTTTATTGATTTTGGTTAGAATAGCCTAATCAATCCATTGGGAACCGATAACGAAGCCCAGTCCTTAAAAATTGCTTTATTGAAAATAAATGCAACAGTTTTAAAACATGGCACGCTTACTAACAGATGTCCGGTAATGGTCCGAAAAAAAGTCCCCAAGAATCCCAGTTGAGCTCTAGCGGTAATTTAGAGAAACACGCAATTTTTTTAATTTTTTACGTTTATCTTAAAAACTGTGTCTTGCATCAAAAAAATTTTGTTCTACAAAATGAAAGCTTATTAAATTCTATAAATCTGTCACAGTTTTTAAAATACTCTTAACATTGACATAATAGGTTCATTCGATGAAACTTGCCCCAGTGCGCCCTGAAATCGCACTCGCACTTTTCAGTGCGATCAGCTGATTGTCAAAAATTCAATACAACCCTGAAAAGTGCGCTGTTCATCGAACGCAAAATTGCACATCGGATCCTGTCATTCTCATTTGACAGGCAAAAAACATATGGAGCTAAAAAATATCTAAACAAAACATTTTTACGCGATTTTCAAACTCTGCATTTTTTTCGACTCTGCTTCTTTTTCAAAACTTCTGTAAAATGGATGCAAAAAGGACACAGATTTGCACAGCTTCAGACGAAGCTGAAGAACTATTTAGCTCTGACTCCAGCGATAGGGAATACTTCCCCCAAAGGAAAAAAAGGATAAGTAGTCCCAATTATTTTGAGGAAATAGTTCCACAGTACTCGGATGCCGAGTTTATAAGGCACTTTCGCATCAACCGAGAACTATTTCACTCTATAGCTGAACGTTTTAAGGAGAGTGCGGAGTACTCAAGCCTGCAAACTGCTATTGCTTATAGTGCAGAGAAGCATCTGGCCACTTTCCTTTGGTTCACTGGACATGAAGCGTGTGCGTACACGGATTTGTCTGACCGCTTTAACGTTTCCATTGTGAAAATACCTGTAATTATAGAATTGTAAACAAAATCAAAATAAAAGCAAAGAAAATTTGTTTTTACCTTCGCAGAAATTTTTCATTTGCACTGGACAGCTGACTGACAAATAACTGAAATGTCAAATTTAAAAAGCACTGAACTTTCTGCCCCGACAAAATCCTCAGGGCACTTTAGTGCTGCAATAGTGCGCCACAGTGCTTTCATCGAATAAAGTGCAAAGTGGACTGGGTTGTTGTCTTAGCTTCATCGAATACAGAACTGATAAAAAAGTGACAATGACAATGACAATATATAGTATCAATGACAAAAATTTATTATTAAGAGTCATAATGTCAATGACTCTTAATAATAAATTTTTAAGAGTATTTTTTCGTAGTTATCACAGTTTTGAAAATACTCTAGCTGCAGTGGAGAATTGCCGCACATGCGGTTTTTCAGTTTTTCACGTTTTAGAAAATGTTTTTTGATAAAAAAATAAAAATATTAAATTTCATATAGAAACGTGTTATTAGCTTTTTGATCCTTGTAATAATTCGTTAAATATTTTTTTCGGTGTTTCACGTTTATTTTGGAAACGATTCCTTTAATCTTTAAAAATTCCCCTGCGTTAAAAGACTCGTTAAATTCTCTAAAATTTTATTGTATACGCTTTTTTAGGGTAGGTTAGGCTCCAAAGGTTAGGTTAGGTTAGGTGAGGTTAAGATGAAGTGGCTGTCGGGTCCGAAGAAACCAACACACTTTAACCTATGTAGGTCCATTGTGATTAGGTACCAGGTGGATCTGGAAATATCGCCTACTCGTTGAAGCATTTCGAGTCACTAATGAGCGTACTACCATGTCTCCACCGAGCACTAATCCTCAATTAATATAAATCTTTATTAAATCCTCTACAAATCACGCGATTTACCATACAAATTTAGATCCTCTCGGAAAGCGATTAAAAATAAATACTCTCATAAATCCCATTCACACTATTCACAAACCAATTTTCTGCACCTTTGTGATAGTTTGAGAATCAAAAAATGACACTGAAACTGTCACTGTGCGTTAGATTGGTCACAAGTACGTTTTCTACTTTTTTGTGACTTTTACTGAGGAAATCATTTTTCGCTCCTGGGAAATGACATCGCCACTCTCTTTTGAGAGCCAAAATGACAGAAACAGAGTTTTCGTGTCAAATAAATCCTATATTTGTCCGATGGAGCCACTTTAGGATTTATTTTTAATCGTCTCCCGCTAATCTTCCTTTAAATGTCGGTGGAGACATAGTATAAGAGACCTTTTGGGTTATTCACTTAGAACTTAGATCATTATAGCAGAAAGCTCCGAGGTGAAGATTACAGTTCTTAGAGAGAGCGGGGCATGTGCAGAGAAGGTGCAGCATCCTCATCCATGCAGATCCTGCAGAAGTGGTTAGAAAAGACACCAACCCTTGTCACATGTTTGCCTTTCAGACAGTGTCCTGTAATGACAAAGATTGTAGCACTATTGTGCGATCTATTAAGAGCTATCAAACTCCTAGAGTGTTTAAGATCTAGCTTTGGCCAAATCTGTCGCGTTACTAAACAGGTAGTACCACTTGTCCATCTGAGATTTGCTCTTTCTATTGCATCCAGTCAATACACACCCACTTACCCCATCATTTGTCTCGATCCATCAGTGTAGGAGTGGATCGATTAACATTCCAGAGGCGCATCCCAAGAAGACCTAGGGGCGATAGATGTCTGGAAATTTTTGTCAAACTGTATCTGGGGTATGGTGATGTCTATGTTTTCAAAAGGAGACCGGAATGTATTCAGAGTAGCGGTGTGGCCTATTTCACTATCAACCACTGAGAGGTTGCTTTTTGAGGCAAGTAGCAGCTGTACCTTTGTCCGCTGAAGATGTCAAGGGGAATTAGTTGGAACAAGTCTTGTGCTGCTGGGGCAGTGGTGCGAAGTGCTCCGCTTATACATAAGCAAGCTGACCTTTGGACCTTGCTTAGCAGACAGCCGTTCCATACGCTAGTATCGATCTAATGACCGAGATATTTAGCCAGTGGGTGATTCGGGGTTGAAATTCCCACTTTTTACCGATGGCTTTTCTGCAGGAAAAGAGTGCTACCGTAGATTTCCGAACCCTGTCGTATCAATAATAGTTCACTCAGGCTAAGCGATTGCAGTGCTCAATTATTCTTAAATCCCTTCCATTTTATAACTATAGAAAAGTGTGTGCACCTCTAGCAATAGTTTCTGTGAAGTGAATTTAGCTATTTCGCCATGAGTTTTTTTTAATTTTTTGCAAAACCAAGACTGGATGTCGATTCAGGTGTGGGTGTAAAAAAGCAGGTAAATGTCTTTCTTGCCATGGTGATTGGTGAATGCTTGAATGCTGATATTACGACCATTCCTTCTCGCCAAGTACAAGGAAAATATTACTCAAGAAAAAAAAAAAATATACGAAAAAAAAATTAAAATTTAATGAACTATATTAATTTTAATTTTAAGTTCCTTATCTTCTTTGTTTAATTAGCTTACATAATTATTGACTGATTATTCAGTATTGCTTACAGTATTAAATTAAAAGAAATAACTTATACATAATAAATGTTATTAACAAATGAAACCGCCGGCTTATCATATTTTTATTTTTAATTAGATTAAAAAATTATTATATTATTATATTTAATATGTAATAATATATTTTATTGTATTTATATTAATTTTTTTTTGTTGCCAACAATATCTATGTTTATAGATAAAAATGTTGCCCTATTTTAGTAAAATAAATAAAATGATATGAAAACCCCTCTCCAATATAAAAAAAAGTCGGATTCTTGGAGACTTTTTCTGTGATCATCACCAGGCATCTCTTAGTGAGTGTGGCAAGTTCCAAAACTGTTGCATTTATTTTGAGGTAAAAACCTTATTTTACTGGACTTTTTAGCGTTTGGATAAGAATTGTATTGTTTGATTCCAGAAAATACTTTGATTGCTTTATTAACAAGGCAAAAGCAAGGACAGCAAACACTTTTGCTTTGGACAGGACTTACACTTTTTATAAACTTTTACTCTTAAGAAAACCAAGTATTCTTAGGAATTCACTCGCCAAACAAACTATCGACTCAATCTTCGAGGTTCACCTTCAGCGATGCCAATTTAGTGTTTTCAGTGTTAATTTCAGTGCTCAAAAAAGGAGTTCAGTGTTTAAAATGCCATTTTTTTGCTTGAGTGTTGTCAAGTGCTTAATTTTTTCTGATGCTATCAACTCTGTTTATTAACACTGAAACTTAGCATCGTACCTAAATACATATTTTCTGAATGCAACTATTTTAACATACCATCCCATGTTAAAAAAAAACTCCAAGATGAAAATTCATGAAAAACTTAGCAGCACGTCCTCGGCGATGCTGGCTTTGGCGTTACCTCTTAAAAAATACAGCAATTTAACACAATTTAACACAATAGCAACAATTTAGAACACAATTGTGTTTTCCTGCCTTAATTTTTTATACCTGACGCCAGGGTATATCAATTTTAAGATTAAGACCTAAGACCTTTCAAAATGCCTTCAAATTCGGGACAAAAAAATTTAAGGTTTGGTGTTACACGACCCTATATAGGGTCGGGTATAGAGAAGTTTGTCACAGACGAACTCTTGCACTTACTCACTTGTTTTGGTGAGTTTTTATTTTTCAACACCCCGGTGGAGAATAGAGGAATATGTATAGAGATCTGCACCAGAAAGCAGCTTTCAACAAGTGGGAAAGTGCAACAGTGCGTATGCAAAAGCTTCAGTCCTACGACGGTCTGCAAAATACCCGACCATACTAAAAAGGAAACTGCCATGCCTTCAAAAAGTGGGCAGGATATAAAAATATAACTGTTGAATGCTTTATACTAGGTGGTTGCATACATTTCGTCCTAAAACTTCGCATTTTTAACTAAAAAAATTACTTTTTTTAACGCCACGCCCACTAAAGTGGGCGGAGGCACATATAATACATTTATTAAAGTTAGAAAATGCTAACATCTACAACATTTGTCCTAGAATTTTTTGTCAAATTTCATATATATTCATTGAAAAACAGTCACTTTAAGCTAAAATCCCTTAAAAAGTGGGCGTGGTTAATGAAAACGCTTAAAAATTTAGCCACTTCAAAGACAATTACAAGCAATGTTGCGTACAAAAAATGAATGCGCTAGCGCCATTGTAACATAGCTAAAATTTGGAAAAAGTATTTTTTAAAATTAGAGATGGTCGCACATACAGGCCTGTAGTGGGCGTGTCTGTGGGCGGATTCAGCTAGTTTTCAAACTTGATCTGAAAGACTGGACTTCCAGCCAACACAAACAGTTGATAAGTAAATCAAAGACGGATGATTAATCATCGGCTAACATTTTAGGTTTTTTACGATGTTGCAGGTCTCTACATATTCTTCTCTTATCCACCAGGTCGATACCTGCCTGGTGACTTTTCCATTCGTCAATAGAAGCAAAAAAAAAAACAACAAATTTAATAAAAATCAAATCATGAAAAATATACACAATATTTAATTACGAACAAGTCTATTAGAGTTTAGAGAGCTTAATTCAAACGTAATTCATCGCATCTGATTTTATCTTAATTTTGTTTGATTGTCTTATCGAATTTAACGTTTCCAATATAGGAACATAAATATTTGTTTCTGGCCATATCAAGTGCAAATATCTAGATTAGATTTTTTGCAAGCTCTACGGAATCGACAAAGATCGATCTTTAATGTCATGAGATAAGCCTTTAGCCTTAATTTTAGAATTTTATTAGAATTGTTGATTGTTTTGCGCTTTTAGATTTTTGGACATTATTAAAGCCTTTGTCATAAAAGAAAATCATTAGCTCCTGATCTATTTAAATTACTTATTTAAATTAAAAGATCAATTTCAGATCAAGTATCAACACGAAAGTTGTACCCCCGATTTTGTAAGAATTGATCTGACCTGATGAAGTTCTGGCAATTTCAATCTTACACTTTTCCATTGGATGGATAAACTGCTGTCAGTGATTTGAAATTAGTGAAAGTTGGATGGGTAACATCAGTCTTTCTTGTATCTCTTTTCTCCCAAGGACCCGAAGACCATGTATCCTTTACAGAAGATCGCCATCCAGTTGCCTCATACACGACGTCAGGTGAGTTGTGGTAACAAATTGGCGTTTCAGTTGGCTTTTAGTCCGCAGTGACAAACAAATACTTACATTTCCTTTTTATATTCCTCATCTTATTAACATATCTTGAATTTACAACTACAATTTCCGGTAGATACGCTACTCATGAGTCAACCAGGTTCTAAGCTTGGTTGGCCAAGAAAATACTGATAATCAGGTACTAAACAAGGCCATTTTAAACAAAAACAAACTACAGCTGTCACCTAATCTAAGGCACTTATAAGGTTTTATCTAAACCATAAAAGAGTCAGTCCTAATTAGTTCGACAATGGAAACTGCGCTGTGCTGTTTTAATGCGCAAAAGTTAGAAGTTTATACCTTTAATTAATTTTATAGCTGAACAAAGAGCCTAAGCCCAAAACACTACATAAAAATAAATCAGTTTTTACAGGCCAAAGAAAGATTGTTTTCTAAACAATAATATATGACTGAGCTTGCGGTTTACATCAAAGATACAAACACTAAATTTTACAATTTATCATAAAATATTTTCATCATCGACGAATGAAAAAGTCGAAATGCGATACCCTGTGGAGAATAGAGGAATATGTGCAGACCTGCCACAACTTCAAAGTGAAAATTTTGGCTGTATTGGCGATTGAAGGCAGACCCCCGGTGGAGAATAGAGGATTATGTAGAAACCTGCAACAACGTCAGTTTTTAAAAAATTCTCAAATTTATCATCCGGCTTCACTTTACTTGTCAACTGGCGAAAAAAAAAACAATCACTGACCAATCAACTAAGGCGGGAAAACAGCATCGACGTTTTTGCCAGTCAAAAAGCAGTGAAATTATTCAGTTTGGCGTTGTTGCAGGTCTCTACATTTTCCTCTATTCTCCACCGGGGGGCTCCGTTCAATCGCCAATTGTGTCGCTCAGCTTTTTCTGTTCCTGCCCCTGTTTTTGTATGACATTTGGGTAGAGTCTGGATCTGGAGAGCTGCTCGAACTTCATTTCCTGTTGTGCTATAAGAAATTAAAGTTTAAAGGCTCGTGGTTTATAAAGCTTTATTTATAAACTTAACGCTGCATTATAACTGCTTCTCATCTAAGATTAACCCTAGATTCATTTTAGTCCTTGATCAAGAAATCTTGGTTTATAAAAACGCATAGAAATTTTTCTCTAAATCCAGTCTGATAGATCAACGCGTCAAGGCCCGCACGAGTTGGGCGTGACTTTCAGCGTAATAAAGTTTGCAACTGGAACCAGTTAGCTAAGAACTGCGACCACCTAAAGACTCACCTTGATTAATGTGCAGATTTACAACAAAGACGCTATAAATCATATTTTTAGCTCTCTGTCTTATGAGATACACACTGCTGGTACAATGCCCTCTTACTGTCAAAATTTCCAATTAGAGTAAGCAAACTCGAACTTTCTTTATTTGAATTTGACTAGTAGTCAACAAGTGCTTACAGACATTAATGCTATGTCTCCACCGGCTATTAAACGCCGATTAGCGCGAGACGGTGAAAAATAAATTCCATAGAATTCATTTGCCACGAGCACTCTTTTTCTGTAATTTGGAAAGAGGCACGATGACATTTCCCAGGTGCGGGAAGTCAATTTCAGATCTCTCATAAGTGGACTGTTTCAGTTTCCTTTTTCGAGTCTCAAACTGTTACAAAGGTGTGCGACAAGAGTTGAATGTGGCATTAAAAGGGTTTGTGAATAGGGTGAAGAAGACTAAAGGCCCAACCATAATAGTCTTTGATGAGCTTAAGTCGGCTTCCCGAAATGTCCCATTGCACTCGACTCATATGCCATGACCATAATAGCCTTTTGCTCGATTTCGTACAGTTTTCGTTAACTTGTGTTGGCTTAAAGTTTTGTTTTTGCTTGTCATTAGTTCACTCATTATCATATTTTAGCCCATATTTATTTTTAAACGTGCTTCGAAAAATCCGTGAAAGAAAGGAATACACCAAGAATTGTACGCTAACCTTAAAATTTTAAACACATTTTAGATCCGATGATTGGTTTCGAAGATATTAACATCCAAAGTTAAGGAAAAAGTGACATAATTTTCAAAATTGATTTAAAACTTTCAAGGCAATGTGATACTCGAGATCCTCACAGTGAAATCTCATAAGATTTTCAAATCGTTTGTTTAAGTCTATTATGGGTAAGAAAATCTTTTGGCAAAACTTGAGCGGGATTTTCGTTGCATTTTGACATAAGATTAATCCCGCTCAAGTCTATTATGTTTGGGCCTTAAGAGGGGATTCACTTCTAATCACTTGCCGAGAGGATTTTAATTTGTATGGTAAATCTCGAGATTAAAGGAATATTAGTTGAAGACCGGTGCACCGGTGCAAGGTAGTACGATGAGACTGAAAGTGTAGGCAATTTTTTTTTCGTAAATGGCTAGATTAAAAAAAAGCAATGTAGTAGAAATCGTGGAATTGCCCTTACTTCAAATTGGACAACGATTAATGATAATCATATTGCTTTAATTAGCAAGAATGTTCGCTTTAACTATGTCGAATCATTCAAAAGTCTTGTAGGACAATGAACCAATTCGCTGACAGCTTGGAACAACTACAACTCGCTGACAACCGCGAAAAAAATCCAAACACCATCGCATATTCAATTATTCATAATTTATTAGCGCTCAAACTGTCAAATGACATAATTAGTTCAGCAAACGTCTTTGACTTTTCAATTTTGCAGATCACATATCAGGCTGTCATTAGCAGCTGATTAAAAGTAAACCTATGCTGCTGCAACCAGTTATCATGGTTGACTTGTCAAGGCGGACCGACCCGTCTGAGGCGTGCTGCTTAAGTTAAAGCCTCTCTCATACAGCAACAGCGACGAATGACAGTTCTTATTAGTACAAGTGTTTTACTGCACTTTAATTGCATCGTGTATAGTTGTGTGTGCTGGTGCTGGGCCCACTTGGGCAGTCAGTCGACTTCGTTGCCATGCTGGCGTTCAGAATTAAAATGATTCATCGGTTGCCTGGATTTGCATTTCAAGTAGTTAATATTCTGAATCAGGTTGTTGCTGCTGCGATTTTATTGGAATTAGATAATTTGCCTGGTTTTAGATGCTGACTATGAGAGCTGATAGGTCGTCAGTACTCAGTACGACCGTCTCGGTCGGTGAGTAATAGAGCCTCTGAGACGTCCATGAAAAGAATGCGACCTTCACATGTTTTGGTGCACATATTACAAGCAGCAAGGGGACACTCAGACTCAAGCACACTTTGAGTGTTTTTTTATGTGTTTTATACTGGAATGATAGTTGCAATGTTACTGACATTTGGAATAATTGAATGTTGCTGACGTAAACACATTCGTTTGGCTAATTGTGCTGGAATTTACTGGGAGCGGCTTTGAGGAAAAACTTTTTGTTTACTCATTGCTCAGACATTATATGCGAAACTGGTATGTAACTTTTGCACTGCCAAATATCAATATTGACAGTTTGTGTACACGAATTTGCGGTAAAAGTTTGTGACACATCAAAAATACTCTCAGGAACTCCAAGTAAAGTAGGAAGGTATGCGAGGTAAATTATGTTTATTAAAAATG
The DNA here is from genome assembly GCA_947623515.1 of Neoascia interrupta. NCBI lineage: Eukaryota > Metazoa > Arthropoda > Insecta > Diptera > Syrphidae > Neoascia > Neoascia interrupta. The sequence goes on along the minus strand of OX392463.1, from coordinate 214,232,024 downwards.
TAAATCTTGCCATCTATAGATACTTACTTTTCTTGCGAGATTCGTGATTTAAGGGCTGATACGTAGGTATGGTAACATTGTTGTAATAATTGAAAAATATATCAGTCGGTTATACAGGAGGGAGTGGTCGTGATGCACAAAAGTATGTATTCACAGTCTAGTAAGTTTTTTTGATAAGACCCGTAGAGCTCACCCAGCTAAAGGGGCATCCGATTCCCATTCCTCCAAACGAAGTTATGGTTGAAGAAACATAAAAAAAACATAATTTGGCATTATGAGGGACAATGTTAAGACTATCTTAAGTCACTTTGAGGGAACAACATATCTACAAATGTTACAAAGTTACTATTTAAACAGAGGCCTGATTTCTAAGTATGGAAAAATCTCGTCCTTACAGAAAGAATAAGTGCAAGACTTCGTGTGTAACGAACTTCTACATACCCGACCATATTAACCGTGTAACACCAAATTCAAAATTGTTTGGCACGAATTCGTGTAGGTACATACTGTATGTCAATTATGGTGCAGGGACATACCTTAGCCCCACATTTTGTTTTCTTTTGGGGACTATGTCCCATCTATGTGACAAGCTAGATGGAAAGTTAAAAAAACGTTGTATTTCTAACTCGATTCCAATGCATTTCCAAAATTGATATTTTTAAGACCATATTTACCTTCGGCTTACCATAACTTGAGAATGGCTTAACGTAGAATGTTTTCACGTTGTAGAATGTTTTCACGGAAAGAAAAACATTTTTTTTTTTGAATATTAGGGTGGACGGAGGGTAAAACTCCAAAATCTTTCAAACATACCAATACGCCCACTATAGCAGGCATATAACACCAAAGTAGCCGATATTGGTTATGCCCGATTTCCACGTGCTAAAAAACCACCCATTTATGAGAGACACTATGAAACTGCCAGAACGCCCTTCATAGTAGTAAATTTTGGCTCTCTCATAATTCTTCTTGACTACAACTAAGTTAACTTAACAAGTAGTTTACGCTTCCGTAGTGTTTATAGCATTAGGTAGGTTGCTATCCAGTGAATGCACCTACTAAAACCGTTCGTTCGTGCGGCTCCACCCTACGTCGCTAGATCGAAGGGTCTTGTTCTTTGTAGTCGTCGCTCGTTGTTTACATAGTTAAGAGTCTCGTTGAGAGTACGGATCATTTCATTGTTGCAATGAACATAAAGGCGAGCATTTAGCTTTCCAGCAAAGTTTTTTACTTCTTCGCTCATGGTAGCTATTCCTAGATCTCTGTGAATATTGCTATTCCTAATGTACCATGGAGCATTCACAAATGCTCTCATTGTCTTGTTTTGGAAAGTCTGCAACATGGACATGTTGCTCGGCTTGGTACAACCCCAAAGTTGTATACCGTTTGTCCAGGACGGCTTTAACACCTGCCTGTACAAGAACAGTTTGCTATATATGCTTAATTTCGAAAATCTTCCGATAAGCCAAAACATTTTCCTGAGCCTAATCTCGAGCTCGTCACGCTTCTTCTTTACGCGTGGTTTCCACCTTAGTTTAGCGTCCAGTGTCATCCCTAGATACTTCGCTTCATTTGCATTTGCAAATTGTTAACCCTTCTGTAAGTGAAATTCACATGCGTAGACTTGTTCTCGTTAAGAGCGATTCCCCAAGTCTTCGTCCAGACACAAATTCTGTCCAATGCTCGTTGGAGGTTTTTCGTTGATGACTCGACTGATTCACCTGTTGCCAGGATGGCCGTATCGTCCGCAAACGTGGCCACGACTGTCTCGTCATCTAGAGGTATGTCTCTTGTGTAGAGCAGGAAAACAGGGTCGGACCGAGGACGCTTCGCTGGGGTACGCCAGCCCGAATTTGCTTGAAACTCGAGTATTCACTACTACACCTAACTCGAAAGAGTCTGCTTTCAAGATAATTTTCCAATATTTTAAACATGTCTTCCGGCAAGTTTTGCCGTAGCTTACATTTCAAGCCTTCGTGCCATACCTTGTCGAAGGCTTGCGATACGTCGAGGAAAGAACTTGAACATATTTTTTTCCCTTGTAAGGCTTTTTCAATTTGATGCATTATTCTGTAGACTTGATCTATTGTGGAATGGTTCGGTCTGAAACCGAATTGATGATCCGGGATCAAACGTCTTTCTGCAATTATTGGTTGTAATCGCTTCAGCAGAAGTTTCTCGAATACTTTCGATATTATCGGCAGAAGCGATATGGGCCCATAAGATTTTTTATCATTGGCACATTTCCCCAGTTTAGGAACAATAATGACTTCTGCAACTTTCCATTGCCTTGAAACGTATAGAAATCTAAGAGAGGCGGTCATCATATAATGTAGCTGATTAACTGACTAATGCCTTTTTTGGTAGTTCATTCAATATTTCGCCAGTGATCAGGTCGTAACCCGGGGCCTTATTATTTTAAAGTTTGCTTATTGTCTGTCGGAGTTCAACTAACGAAAATTTTTTCATTCTAAAGATATCAGGTTCCTTCTAAATGTTCTAAATGTTTCTTCTAAATGTTCAGCAAACAAATTCGCTTTCTCTTTGTCTTCTCTTGCCCATTCGCCGTGAGCTTTTTTATTGGTGCCGAGTGGATTATAGGTTTCTTGATAGTCTTAACTGCTTTCCACAGCGAGTAGTTTGAGCTCCTATCCACCGACAAGCCTTCAAGGTATTCAGTGGTCTCACGATTTTTAAAATCTTGCAACATTCATTACAGTTTGTTAGAGAGGTGGTTAAGTGCCCTGAATGGCTTCAATGAATTTGTCAACTGTGGTTTTTAACTAGAAAGGAGTTTTCAATGGCACATTCAAGCCAACACCCTCCTTACAGTCCTTTCTGAAGGCGTCCCAGTTCATGTTTTTGCTAGCTAATCTAGGAGCTCTTTCTATTTTCGCCAGTCTTCCACCCATCTTCAAGATTACTCCTGAGTGGTCTGAGCAAAGATCATAACAAAAAGAAGAAATTTGTCAGAATCTTGATAATTTCAGAAAACTTAACATGAAAAAAAAAGTATTTGATACTGTTTTTTTTTTTTTGAGTAAAACTTTTTCGTATTAATTTTTAAAATTTATCGTCACGTTATAGCATTCACCCTTGCGGGTATCTATCTGTTCACGATGATCCCAGGCAAAAGTTGTTTTAGCTAAGTTTAAATGCAAAATCATTTCTTCGAGTCTTAGTATGCACCTCTAATGGACGAATTCGATCAGCACCTCTTGACATAGAGCAGACATAGACTCCTTGGTCATTGTTGCCTCATGTGTGAATTCAATGCTTTTGTTAATGTGGCCGACAGGCTTTGAATATGTGAAGTAGGGAGACACTGCGATCCAGAGCTCAAAACAAAAACCGAAATCATTAGTCATTATGACTTACGATGGCCGCCACAGAGGCGAAAGCCAAGATGTCATCAGTGGCCAAGATCAGTAATTTAGTTTTGCTTAACTAATTTAACAAACAAAGAACATTTGCGACAGTAAAAATGACGTTTTAGAAATATTTTTTATTATTCAAGTGCGAATTTAATATTCCAATCTTAGACAGGAAAACGTCGGTCGGGTCAGCTATAGGAATTCAAGGAAGTCAACTATAGAAATCGCCCGAGTTTGGTGTGGAGCATTTCATTAAAGTTTAATTTAAAGCTTTTTTTTTCAAAACTGTGGCAAAAAGTACTGATTGGCTTTTTGTGCTCAATGCCTTTATCAATCCTGAATCGAACAGAAAAACCGAATGGTTTTTGTCTTCCAGATTATAACAAAATTAAAAATTGCCAAAATTCCTTTTTTAACTTAAAAGTCCTTCTTCGTCAAATACAAAGAAAAAAAATTATGTGCCTAAGCTGATATTGCAGTCTTTATGTTAATACCCCATCCCATAAGATAGGAGGTGTATTAAGTTTGATTCATAGTTTGTAACATAGAGAAATAATCATCGTAGACCAGCAAGACCTGAAAAGCATATGATCGAGACCGATTATGTGAGTCGAATTAGAAATGTCCGTCCATCTGTCGGTAGTTCTTAGGCCTTAAATTTTGAGCTAGGAACTTGAAATCCCATATCTGAGCTTCTTAGGTCGCGAAGCAGTACAATTATCAAAAATTTTGAAATTTGCCTACTGACACGCCCACTTTATTTATTAAGCATGAAAATTCAAAATTGTAGCAGGACACTAAAATTCGGAATGCAGTATCCTTGCGGGCGTCACATCGAAAAATAAAGCGAAAAACGCTCCTATTTTGGGCATGGTCGCATTTAATTTGCTGTTTTTCAAACCATATTTTTATGCAATATGTTTGCCTGTAATCGAGAAATTCTTGCTTTATATGCTAACATTGTATCTGTGTACAATAAATTGACTGGAAAATTTTTAGGTGAATAAAAACCTAATTTTTGGTATAAAAATGCACTTTACACATGCAAACCTCATCTGGACAATATATTTGAACAAAAACTATAACGTTATTAAAAAGGGGTTGTTGCCACGCCCCGTTTTTAATTGAAGGAGATTGTCATTTTTGACATTTGGCGATTCGGAACTTGACAGTGGTCAATTGGGATGGGGTATCCAACTATTCGCCTAAGCGGATTGTAACCCACCCACTATACTAGTATAATGTGGATAGCGTCACCGCCTGCCATATGAGCAAGGACGCATGTTCAAAACTCAAGACAAGTAAGTAAAAATTCAATTTAAGCAGAACGGCTAGAATTTACCAACAGCCAGAGTCCAGAAATCCTTCAGCGCAAGTGTGCAAAAAAACATTGTCACATCCTCAGGCACGCCAATGCCCTAAAACTAGGAATAAATAAAAAAAAGTGGATAAGTGCAACGATGCTTACGTAAAAGCTTCCGTGTGTCTGCGACGAATTGATGAATACCCTATCCTACCTAAATAAATTGCCACGCCTCCTAAAAGTGGGCGAGGTGGTAGCTTTTAGATGGGTGACTAGGTGACTACATAAATTTTGATGTAAAAAAATTGCACATATTAGAGCCACGCCTACAAAAGTGGGCATAGACCTGTGCGCTCTTACAGAAAAAATAAAAAAATACTGGTGCTTTCAAGTTCCATATACATTTATTAAATAAAGAAATTTTAAGTTGAATCGAAATAAAAATTGGGCGTGGTCAAAGCTAGGGAAAATTTTCGAATGTCACTTTAAGGACAATTACAAAATTCAGCTTATTGAAAATCACTAGGGTAGGGTATAAAAACTTCGAGCTAAGGGAAGACTTCGCCTTGACCTCATCAATTGCGTGATTACGATTGTGGACTTCGGAAAGTTGGGTCAATTTGTCCCTGAGAACGAATAGTAGTATCAATGAGTTCAGTCAATATTATATTTGTTACCTGACAATTTATTGAATTTTTACAATGCTTATTACATTTCTCAGATCTAAGTATCGCTTTGTTATAGCACAAAAATTCGGAAAGTCAGCAAACTGAATGGTTTTTTCTGCCTAATCAACGCATGTTCATTTGCATGTCCACCGCAAAACCATGCTACATTTTAGAATTTTTACCAAAGTAACATTATTTATCTTACTATAGACTATGCTTGATCTACAAATTAAGGGAGGGATTATTATATAAAGGTGCCTTACCACTTACCTAAAAGTTAAATCTAAGCCGTTGTTGTAATAGATGCACTCGAAAGGTTTGCAAATGACTGGACAAAACCGAGATCATGTGCTAAAATTTTGATGATGATGCAAGCATTGTTTATTTCTTTTTTTCGCTCTCAGCCATTGTAAACAAAAAGCTGTTTTCGCCGGATGATTATTATTATTCATTTTCCAAGAAGCATTATGCAAAATATTTTTCAGGGTCAAAGTAAATTGCGCGACTCTTTTTTCCAGGGAAATTTGCTTACTCCCACAGTTTGTTTTTTGTCTTTAATTAGCCAACTGATGAAATGACCGCCTTCGTGTGTCTACATCAAATCATTGCAGTTTGAATTGACTTTGATGTGGGGCGCAAAAACTTTTATCTAAAATTCTAACTATAATAAATTATATTGCATTAAAATTTTAGTACCACATAAGGAAAGTTGACGCTGCACAAGCTCTGCGAGTGTAGGCTGTTTTGGCGATCGGCAAGTTTGTAGAATTCGATTGACACACATGATATGACGATTGGCAGATAGAATTGCAAAGAAAGACGTTCTGGTTCTATTGACGGACGTAATTAACGTGAAGAGAAGTCTCATGAGATGTACGTACTGTTATGGCAGTGTTTCCTTTTGAAGTCAGGTGGCGGTGTCATTGGCCTATTTTTAATGCATTATGGGTTGTTTGTCATTGGACCATCAAAAGATTTTTGTCACTTGAAATCATAATGAGTTTCGAAGGAACTAACAACAGATGGTATCTTTCACCTAAGGAAAAACCGAAGAGCTCTATAATTTTTTTTTTCAACCGCTGTCTATAGTCTTTATGAATGTCTCTGCACTGTTCAATGACCCACTGATTTATTTTATTATTGAGCACGATTAAATAACAAAAGCTCCTTCAATTGTTCAATTTAAGGATTGAGCCATACACACCAGCCAGAAATATGAATCATTGCACAAATTAGCCTTTAATTAGCACGTGACTTGATTTAATTGCATTTAAAGAACAGCGTATCCACATTCCAGTGAGTCAGTCAGAAGTCAAATACCGCATTTAATTCAATTCAGGCATCTTTTCAGCTTTTATAACAAAAGAAATTGTAAGTATTTTGTATTGTAGTAGGTATTCCCGAAATACACGTGCCTTGAATAAAAGCCTACAACCAGTTTTGGTATGTCAATAAAAATCAGAATTTTTCAAAAGGTTTCGACCGTACTGCGCAGAAAATATCAAACTTATTGAAATTGTAAGAAGACTCGTCGTAATATTTCTCGCTTATCCAAAGTTGAAGAAAACTTATACCTACTTCTGAGGGGCAACGTTTGAACCTTTAAAATAGTTGACCACTCTTTCACTAATGTTAAACTCTCCTGCGAACATGTAAGTCCGAACGTTGATATAACTGGGAGCCCACTGATGATGCCGCGTCGTTATAAATGGCTTTATGTCATTTCTTTTATAAAAGCTTTAAGCAGTTATGCAGTGAGGTATACATAAAAAAAACCAGGGTCTAGACTTAGACTAAAAATCTAATCAAAACCAATCAGATTTGTCTTGATTCAGAATCAAGATTTATAATCTAGATTCCCGTCAAATCTAATAGAAATCAATGGTCAAACTGTCAAAACGAACAAACCTTCTTAATTGATTTGTGGCGCACGTTGATGAGTGCTGTGCACAAAACAGCACCCAGTTTTTTCGGTTGCCCACCCAGAAGCGTCCTGAAACATTCTCACAGACTCTCATGGAAGTATTTTTTGGTAATCGTTTCCGTTTGATAGTTCCTCTCCTGACACTTGATATTTCAAAAGTATCTGACAGAGCTTGACACCAAACTCTCTTTTCGAAAATGCGTGCATAGAATTGATGAATCGCTTATTGAATTGATTAGTAATTACCTTTAGAAACGTTCAAAGTTGTTTTGTCAACTTTTGTGTTTGTTGTCAACGCTGGGAGTTCCTCAGGGACCCGTTTTGTCTCGACGCTCTTCCTCGTTTTCATAAATTTCCAATCCATTCCTTTGCTGATGACAGCAACCTCAGTTTCTTAGCTTGCTTCGACGAAACCGAAACGCTTTCCGTTCTCGGCAAATGTGCTGATAAAAACCTTTTTTGGAATGATCATATCGTAATATTTTTGCCTGGGGTCCGTCGATTACAACTCAATTTCTCTTTAACAATTACACAATACTTTATTTATCAAACAAAACTTATTTAATGTTGTTGGTTTTGTGTGCATTATTTATGCAGAGAGAACATTTAGGCTATTTGGACACTTGAGATGGAAGTGGGCTGTGGTGCAGATGGTGACACCTATGATTGCATTGAAATTAACGTGGTTACACGTAGTCAAGCAGCAATGCGTGGAACTCACTAACACAAGTCTTCTATGCGCCATTCCTTATCAGCTACAAAGAATAGCAAAGAATAGGTATAGCATACGTAAGGCAAAAACTTGTGATGTGATCGAATCTGGGCAAAGAATCAATCGTGTTCACTGGAGCTCAACTTGTAGAGCATTACTCGCGCCAAGCAAGGGTTGCAGGATCGTACCCTGCCGGTGAACCGCACAAGGTTTTTTCTTTCGACATTTCCGTCCGCTGACGTTCTAACTCAACTCCACGACAAAACTTATTTAAATTGAAATCACACTAAATTCAGCCGAACTACTTTAAACCGCGTTGTCGCAAGAAACAGGAACAGAAAGAGAAACAGAATCTCATACAACAGCAACAGAAACAGAAACGTTTTAAGCTCCAGATTCAGCGACGTTAAATTGCTCTATAGCAACGCAAATAGAAACAACTCGAGAGGTCTTGTTTCTGGAACAGAAAATCAAATGTTGCTGTTGCATAGCCTATCTTGCTTATGTTTGAGCGAGCAACCGCCATTGGCGAGCGGCTCTCTTTTGCTTTTGACAAAAAATATCGGAAATTCGATTGTCAAATGTCAACAGTTAATTTTAATTGTTTTTTTTTTAGACACCAACACTTTATTTCAATTTTATCAGTTTGTACTTTAGTGTCGATTTTCATAAGTATTTCAAATATAACTGTTCCTGTGCGAGTCTGCTATCCGTGTATTTATATTAATTCAGGACTTTCTAGCACTATCTATATTTCCCCGTTGGTAATTTTCCACTGGTACCTACATTTCGATTGGAAGGGGAATCGATATCGAAATTCGAACTTCGAACATCTCTCGAGCTCACTTTTGGACGTACAGTCAAGTGCAGAGGTTCTTTCATAAGCCGTGCAAAGCGAATGTGGAATGTCCACCCACGGTCAGTCTTTGCTAAGCAGTGCAATCTGCAACTGTTTAACACAAGAGTGAACCGATTCCTCTCTTCATTTCCTCCTTCTTCTAATCCGCTCGTGGGATGTAAAACAACATTAAACGGATAGCCAATCACTTAATTTGCAAAGGTTTAAGCTCTTTTAGTTGTGCTGTTCTTTAGGATTCCTTTTCGACATAGTGGGAAGCTGCATTGTCGTTTCACCCATCACAAAAAGCCACGATTCCTTTTATCCATTGCAAAGGGATTTTTTAACTTAATTTTTCTAACAGGGTGTTTCCACCGCACATAATACAGAGATTAATGTAGGAAATTAAAAGTTAATCTCAAAGTGTTCCCACCGGAATAGAGGAGATTAACTTGAAGTATGCTTTTATTTTGTCAGTTCTCCATAACATCACGTTATCTGCGCGTCTCCTTATAAACGTGAATTGTTTTTTTTTTTATCTCTGGGTTAACTTACATAAAATAATATTTTCAAAGTCATTTCTTATTGCCATCTATTTTTTCTTATCTACGAAGCGTAATAACCCAAAAATAAAAAAAAAATGTCAAATATGTTATTGAGATTTCGGTTCACAAATCGAAGTTAACGTATCCTTTGCGGAGGATCACACAAGAAAAAACGCGAACGTTCCACTTACAATAAAACTCAAACAATGTTCAATTGAAAACACATGTATTCTGCATATTTCGGGTCTAAAATCACACTGAATTCAAAATTTCTATTAGTCCAAGTCGATGGGCGCAAGTATGTCTCCAGATCTGATGACTTCGCCAAAAGCTCGTTGCGCGTGTTCACCATTCTAGTTCCAGGGCGTTGGGTTTCGTTGGTGATACTCAGCTGTCAATAAAAGGTGTGTTTGTTTTGTTTCGTCAGAAAACGCATAGAACTGGTAGAGTTCTGTTCGGTTTGTTTTAAGAATTCTTGCGTGGAAGAGACCAATCGCGCTATTAATTTTTAATCTCCTCGTGAAGAGATTTACCATCATATTCGTTTGGTAAATCTCATGATTTAGAGGGGATTTAAGGATGATATGTCTTAGGCTACACGGCGTCAGAAAAATGCGCGACTAATTTCAGTCCGACTAGAAGCACAAGCGCTTTAATAGCGATTACGATTTGCGACAAATTTCCGAGTTCCGACTCTTTCAAGCCGCACGACAAAAATTTGATTTTTTTTTATTTAACGACAAAAATGACGGTTTTTACGGCACAATTCATTGGAATCGCAGAGCAAACGAATGTTTGTGTGCTGAGTTTACCACAAAGACCATGCAAACTTCAAATTTTTCATCAATGAAAATGCATTTTTCATCAAAAGTGACAGAACTGCACGGAAAATTGTTGTTCGTGTGTTGAGTGTTGCTGCAGAAAATCGCGCTGTTTTTTGTCGCGCGTTTTTCTGTCGCCGTGTTTCTCAGGCCTAAATCGCGGACATAAACTACTGAATAACTAGATATTCAACTTCGGACATGTAAAAGCTTTGCCCACAAGCCGAAATTGATGAATTTACCCATCCATCGACATTTGTTTACAAATGTGAGTAAATTCATCAATTCGTAATTTCCATGCAATTTCCTTTTGTAGCTTTTACATTAGCTGATCGCGTAAGGTAAATTGTTGTTGTACTTTCTTACATGTATTCACCGACGCGGAAATTTAAAGCTTTATAAAAGCTTTGAAGGCTTCATTAAAAACGTAAACAAATGGGTTTTGGAGGGTAAGAGGGACGCAAGTTGAATATATAGTTATTCAGTAATTTATGATCGCGGATAAGTGTCCGGTGGAAACATCCTATAAATCTGTAGGATTTACAAATGTGTATCTAAAATGTAGGTAAACGCTAATAAGCTGTCAGCTAATGAAAAATCAAGAGCCATTGGAGCTTCTCAATAGCAAGTAAGGCTTTCGTGGTAAAAGGTCTGCTGGCTGACGTTTTACTTTCTTATTCGATAATTGGTTAAATTGACCCCAAAAATTATATCAACAATAATCTAATTTTTATTTAAGGAACCTTCTGTAGTTTTTTGTTAATTCAGCAGAAAATTGCTTTTGAAAGATCGAACGCTAAGAAGCATCCCAGTCGGGAAATAAGTATTCCCGGATTTATTGCCCACAATCAATTGGCGATTTCCAAACGCGTGAGATTCTTATTTGCTAGAGAGAAAGCCTTGTGCATGTTGGCATAAATCGCTATATCAATGATATTCGTGTTCGTAAAGTAGTCAACGGCGACCACGTTGGCTGTCAAACTCCATGGTCCACCAAGCCAACCGGATAGCTTTGCATTTATAACACTGGCCCGTTCATCGGTAGTCTGCGCCTTGCTGTTGGCATTCTGCAAAAGAAATAAAAAGAAGGCCGCATCCATAAATATATACAGTCAACACTCAACATCTACAAATGTGTATCTATAAATTGATTGTTGTTCAGTGCTTTCACCCGACGACGACGACCACGACTCGATGGGGCTAGGATAGATAGAACCGTTTTGCCTGCACTATAGAGTGGCAACTCAAGGTGAACAAATTGACTTAATTATTTATTTGCTCTCTCGTCGACTTGCTGCATTGTTTAAGACAACTGTTTTCGCACACTTAAGCAATGCCTTTCAAATATTAACACAAAAGCACTCGTCGTTCTACCGCAATCGACAATAACAATTATAAGATTAAACAATAAAAAAAAAAAACAATTCTACATACCAGTGCCTGTTCGAGCCCAAGTACTGCATGGAATATCCAGCCCTCGTCCTGGACGGGCGAATCGCTTTTCTTTGCAAACAAAAGCCTCATAAAGTCCAACGATGCGGATGTATTCATGTCACCCAATGCAAATGTCTTCCATGTGGGACATAGTATCTGGGATTCTGTGCACAAAGTAGATAGAAGACATCCAAGTAAAAAAAAATATTAAGTAAAAATCACGCTTCAAGCGTCATTTTTGCCTGGGGATTTCCCTTTGACTTTTCCATTGTTTACGCCGAGTGTCGTAATGCACTTGTACGTGTTGATATGTCACAATTTGCTATAATCCATCTTGAGTTAAGACTACGGGCGCCATTGGTCTTATCTTTTCTGTTTTTACTATTTGTTCTGGGAATTGTATTGTCGTCAACAGTTATTTCAACTTATAGCGAGTGAGTAAGCCTTAACTATTTCCTGCTCGATTTAGTAGTACCTCCTATATCTACTTACCACTGTCGGGATACGGCAACTCTTCAATAGGGTAGATAAGCAATAAGTGCTTTCCAGCTCGACGGATGTCGTTCATTGACAACTCGTAGCATTTAAAGTTTGGCGCCACGGTAGAGGTATTGCGTTTGTAGGCAAGATCACCGAGTTCGTTTTCGATTAGCCGCAGCAGGTCACTATGCCGATCGGGGCGCTTATAGAAGCCTACAGAAGTGAAAAAAAGTGATTAAATAAAGTGAGGAGCTCTTAAGATAAAAGTCTGTTTTAAGGGTGCACAAAAAAATACACAACAACAAAAACAAGTTAAGGATAAAATATTTATTGCAATGTGACTAAGAAGGTTCAGCTCACTAAGTTTGGAGGCTCTATTCTGTGCCGCAACTAACTTTACGAGGTGTCTGCGCAATTTTCTACCGAAATAAACGAACGAAATATAGAAATAAAAGTTCAACCTAGGCATTTCCATAAATTACTGAATAACTAGATGTTCATGTTCAATTTGCGTCCCTCTTGCCCTCCAACACCCATTTGTTTACGTTTTTTATTAGTCTTCAAAGCTTTTATTAAGCTTTAAGTTTCCGGGTCGGTGATTCGTGTCCTCGATACAACAACAATTTACCTAACGCGATCAGCTGATGTAAAAGCTCCAAAACGGAGTTTCATGGAACTGACGAATTTACTCATATTTGTAAGCAAAAGTCAGAGTATGGGTAAATTCATCAATTTCAGCTTGTGTGCAAAGCTTACATGTCCAAAGTTAAATATTTAGTTATTCAGTAATCTAAGGCATTGCCAAAAAGCAGTTACACCTACTTATCTACTTTAGGAGTTTCAAGAGCTTTCGGTAACTGCCAGGTAGGGGAAGCCACAAGACTTACTACTGTTACTGTTTAATTAGAAAAAAACCTTTTGATTTATTTCTTGCGTCTGGGAGTGTCGGTCCAGGACTGTTTCGAAAATCAATCATTTCATTTTCTGTGTCTATCTGCTAATTTTTCCAAGGGATCAAATCTGAATCAATTTTCGCCATTTTTTGAGAGATTTTTAATCCAAAACATCTCCTCTTCTAACATCAAATCGAAACTATTTGGATCACTACTTGTCGATTCTCACATCGTTAGATCATGTATTTTTTCTACTTGACCGTTTCCGTTCAGTGCCATCATGTCGCGCAACTCATTCGAATGTTTTCCAATTCGACACGAAAGTGTTGCCATGGCAGTTCTTAGAGAGGCTTGTGTAAGTAAATAATTGGTAGTTGCTTGTAACGAGTCTCGAAATGCATTGCACGAAAACAATGGACTGGAAACTAGCAACCTTAATTCGAAAACAATGGAGTGGAAGCTAGCAACCTTAATTTGTCATTAAAAAAACAGAACATGTTTTCCGTGGCAAAAAGTGTTGCAAGAAATTAAATGGAATTTCTGATGTGATTCCTCTATGAGAGCGTTTAATCTATAAAAGCGAATGATTGCACCCTTATCATAGTATCACAATGACGTCCGTGATTGTCAGAATTCATCATAAATTGCAAAGTTGGCATAATAAAATTCAATGAAATTGTTCTGATACAGACATTTTTGCCATTCGTGCAACGATTCGACAACCGATTAGGAGGTAATAAATGACAACCGATACCCGATTAGGAGGTAATAAATGTTTCTGAGTCAACAGCTTCAGATATATAAATAAAAACAGAGCGACAATCGGTTGAAAAGCTTGAAGCATTAAGCTTGTTTCACAATCCCCGGCAGCGTGAGTGTGAGACTAGAAAAAATACACAATAAAAGGCAGAATCCGCAACGACTATCTTGACTGCAAAGTGAAAGGGCTAGCATGTTTGTGAAATTTATCGGCTTTGTACACATACACACGTATGGTTTATCCTTCACAACAAGTTTACGCTTAAAAAAAAGCCTCAACAAAGTGTCACATAACTCATAATGTCAAAGTAATCGTCCGCATCGGCAAGGGTTTTTCAATTTTTCGAAACGACCGGCGTGCGAGACTGCGAGAACGCTGGCATTGTAGCGTTATTCATTTGACAACTTGGCCGAGACTCTCACTCGGGCTGATTGTGAAACAGCAATCCTAGCAATAGGACATGTATGATGGGTCTGGTAATGAAAACAATAAACAGTTCCAAATTCTATAGTGGGACAGGCTTTATTAGTAATAAGTTCCTCTTTAGCGAATATTAAGTTGCGAATTAGTATTCTTACAAGGACTTAGAACGTAATTGAGCTTAGGCTAACTTTGTACCGAACAAGACATCATTACGTTAGTTCGTTTTTACAATAAAAGCTTACATCTTTTGACCCAGTCTCCAGGAACCAATTGTTATTAATGAGGAAAATAAAGAAACAACAGTCATAGTGCAAAAAAGGATTGCAGTTGGCGTCCTGATCCTGTAAGAGGGTTAGAAAGTTTTTAAAAGATTGCTGCGGCGTATTGAATAAATTTAGCAGTGAGTCAACTTACTTATTTGCCCTTTCAAATACGAGTTCAGAGGATATGGACAGAGTACCTAAAATCGAAATAACGGAAACTCACAATCCCGAAAATAGTCCAGTTAAATTAGACATTTACTCGGATATTTGGAATAACATGCTAAACATCAGTTGAAATGTCGAGGACGATGGCCTAATCAAAATCCCAAAAGTCCCAAAAAATCCAAGTTGGGGAAATTCCGCCATTTATATTGTGTTCGTCATTTTAAGACAAAGAAAAGAAAAAATCTGTCAATGGACCTCACCTAGTGAGCGAATGCCCTACTATTTTTGCAAAATACCTAAAAAGGAAACTACAACGCCTACAAAAAGTGGGCGGGATATGAAAATATTACTGAATGCTTTATGCTAGGTGTTTGATTACATTTCAGACTATAACTCTGCCTTTTTAACTAAAAAATCACTTTTTTAAAGCCACGCCCCCAAAAGTGGGCGGAGGCATATACCATATACAGAAAAAAGTTAGAAATTGCTAATATCTACAACTTTAGTAATGCAATCCAATTTTGTTTTCAATTCCCTATTGCTATTCATGAATCATTAATAAACTAAAAAGTATTTTATTATTTTAATCTAATTCCTTATAAGGTTTTTTGATTTATTTTACAAAAAAAGGAATGGCATGACCACCGCTTAAAACTGGAAATCAATATCAACATAGGAATATCCAAGCTTGCATCTTTAACGTTCGCAAAAGTGTAGTTTTTTGGTTCACTCTCATTAATTTTCTAAAATAGACCCGTAAAAATAGGCGTGGCCAAAAGCTTTGTAAAAAAAAGTCGAGAATGGATTTTGTGTAGGTTATGTGCTGAATTTTAATTCTTATTCTTCCCTAAATAAGGCATAAGTTCAGTCAAAATCCATGTTTTTCTGACAAAGTAAATGTTTTTGTTCAATTCCGCCTTCAAATGTGGGCGTGGCCCAAAACCTGATACGAACTAAATGTAGAACTAAGAGTTTTTTTCCATGAAATACTCAGTAAGATTTTTCAAGAGAAAACAAAATTTTTCAATTTAATTTTACAAGAAAAAAAAAATTTATTTGAAAAATTACTATAAAAACAATGCCACGCCCACTAGGGGAGGTCTACCGAATTAATTTTTCTTTTGTATGTGTTAAAATAATTAGAAAATGTTGTAATTGAACATTCTACTGGTTATATCATTGCTTTTCTCCGTGAAGGCATAACACTTGCGTGGGTAAGCTTTGGTGTGGGTGGTGGTCCC
Source organism: Neoascia interrupta (assembly GCA_947623515.1). Lineage (NCBI taxonomy): Eukaryota > Metazoa > Arthropoda > Insecta > Diptera > Syrphidae > Neoascia > Neoascia interrupta. The sequence goes on along the minus strand of OX392463.1, from coordinate 214,216,180 downwards.
ATTCATGGTTCCGTACTGGCTCATCAGCGTTTGTGTTGGATCGAGAACTCCCTTTCTTCTCTTTCGTATTAGTTTTTCTGTTCGCGTTAAGTTAAAGCATTTAAAGGGTAGTCGCTCGTTAATTGAAAAAACCCATACTTTTGAAATCGAAAAAATAGAAATTTGAGTCAACTTCTGCGTGAGCCAGACTCACGATTTTGTAGCGCACTTGTACCGTTTGTCATCTCTCATTAAAACAATTGCTTCGCTGGTCGGGCTACAGTTTGCCTCACGGTTAACTGTCCTCGTGTGTCGTGGGCATAATGGGGTTCAACGACAAAAAGCGAACGCTTCCAGGGAGAAAAGTGTATCTCACTAAAAGGGTCTTATTGCTTCAATGATAGAAAACAGAGTTGTTTTTCCCCCATAGATCTGGGTTCCCATTCCCTAGTATATTGAGTTTGTGCGGGTCACCAAGCCAGACAGTTGGCAGTGGATAAGATGCAATGTACCAGACCCGTTGACACAAAAGTTCTGAAATCGCCAGGATGCTATGTTTTTCTAAATTATGTTTTCTATCAACAAAGTACAGCCGCAATATTGCGCTAGTTGCAAATGTTACTAGCACCAGCTTAGAGCAAAGGGAGGGCAATGAGGTAACTCTAATATTGTCAAATCAGCGCCTGTTTAATGATACACTTTTATTCTGGACTTTTTTGACCTCACGAACTCTATGCGCCACAGTGCCAATTGCTCCTGTCTAAAAACAACCCCCCCCCCCATTATTTATAAAATTAATCCTTGAAACATTCTGTCGCGTCAATCTTACGATGGGTCCTTACTTAAATGGTCTCACCACACATACATAAATAAAACACCATTCATGTACATTAAAACTTACCAATAGGAAAAGAGCTAAAGTCAATGATGACAATTTCTCCTGAGATCTCAACAAAACGTTTTATATCCTTTAAAATCGGAGTCAATCTTGCCACTAGCATGTTTTCATTAACAATCCAAAAATGATCCGTTTCCGTTGGTGTGCGATTCTTCTTTAAATTAACCCTGTATCAGGATTTTTGAACTATTCCACAAAATTTAAAAGCAATAATATCTCTTACCCAATGCTTATGTCAAGGAATCGAATTCCAAACAGCAATTGTGACCAGACATCAAGGTGTTGGGAGAAGGCATAGTCCTTTATAAGACTCGACTTTTGGAGACTGCTGAAGGCACCTGATGCATGGGTTCCTGCAAGAGTAAAAAGTAAAAAGTTATGAAAGAATATTAAAAAAAATAAATGCAAAACAAATCCTACAAATTAGTGTTGAACTTAGATTACACGGTCATTATTTCGAGTCAATTAAATGACGCTGTGTCGTCATGAAAAAATGTAACAATCGACCGTTATTCGAGCGACCTCTAGTCACTTAAAAATTGGCGATAAAACGGAGCGTGTAGTTAAATGACCATCTGCATACGTCATTTTTGTCACAAAAATAAATGACGCAGTGAGTGTCATTGAAATGACAAGAAAAAAATGGCGATCACACGATAATGACCCATCTCATAACAATGATAGGTCATTATTAATGACAGTTTTTACTTTTTTTCCATTTGGAGTAATTTTTCTGTTTTGAAAGCAGACGGTAATGGCGTCTTAGTCTGAAGGTTTAACCAGAAGCGTTCAATTCTGTTTTAAAATTTTTCTGCAATTAACCCACAAATTAATGTGGGTTATACGTCAAAATAGTGTTAAAATTACACTTTTTATACAAATCCAAAGGGGAGTTCCGAATTGAGCTCGAGCCAAGCCCAGATTCGTGTTTACTAAAGTATTTCTCCTTAAAAGCTTCATTTTAAAATAATAAATAAAAGTTGATGGGCTAAACTCGGATTATCCTTCAATCTACTACAAAGAGACAATATGTATTACCCTCATGATGTTACCATATGACAGTCGGGCAGCCCACATAAGTGCAACACCTGCCATCAAAATCAAATCAAAGAGCTTAAGGTTCTTGGCTCTTGGCCACACATGAAGGTTCGAGACAACCTATCGTTGGTCCAACGTTCATCCAACGAACTTGTATGACAGAATCAGCACATAAGAACCTCAGCAGGTTCTTCAATGGATTAAACTACCACTCTGGGATTTCAGAAGGTGAATGGAACATGAGTTCAGAATGAGTCCAAATTGCCCATTTGTAATAAGTTCTGAGCTAACACACTCATCAAGAGAGACAGAAAGACTATGTCGTTATTAAGAGGAATACTCACTGATCACTTTCTTCTGAGGCACACTTACAGGATACTCTCCGTGCTTCTGTCCCAGCCTAAGTCTGCTGAGGAAAAGAAGTTTGGATAGTTACTTCTACCAGGTCATCTCAGAACTTTCAAATAATAAATTAATAATCTGTCTTCATGTGGTTGGTTAACTGGTGGATCGGACTACTATGCGCGAGGTCCCTGGTTCGGACCCCGACCTTGGTAATACGAGTTATTTTCACGGCCCCACCCTCACGAGGGTCTGACAATTTATCTGACATATGTTATGAGAGTTATCTCATTCGCTGTAGGTTCCATGTGGTGTGGGTTTATAAAACCTTAAAAACGCACACTGCATTCTTGATTGTGAGAAGTCGCAGCTCATCAGTTAAGCAACTTAGCTGTAAGTTCCGGTTTAGCTTTTTTTAGGAACGCTAATCGTCATGGTGGCTGAAGGAACTACACTACACGGTGTAAGAAGGGAATCGAAACAACAAGAAGGATCTTCCCTACTGGGCATCACAGTAGGAGACGCGGATGATTTCGCCCATACATAAACCAACTAATCTTGCCCTTGATTAGAATGCTTACAGACTTTAACATGCATTCCTGGTGACTAGGAGACCAACACATTTAGACCTAATGTAGGTCCATTGTGATACCACATGGATACCACAGAGATCCCTCCTACTCGTTGAACTATTTTGAGCTATTGATGAAGCGTGAGAGATGTTTTGGGTCGGTAGCATTTAGATCGCTTGGATCATTATAGAGGAAAGCTCCCAGGTGAAGATTTCGGCTTTTAGAGAGAGCGGAAAAGGTGTAGAGTGGTCTCTTTTTCCTCTTCATCCATGCATAGCTCCTGCAGAAGTCGGTGGAATAGACACCAAGCTTTGTTGCATGGCTACCTCCAAGACAGTATCCTAGTAATGATAACGATTGTAGCGCTAATGTGCAATCTGTTAAGAGCGATCAAGATTTTGGAACGTTTAAGATCTAGCTTCGGCCATATCTGTTTCGTCACTAGACAGGTGCTACAACCCGTCCATCTGAGGTTTTTTCTTTCTATTGCATCCAGTTTAAGCAAAAGTTTGCATGTGGAAATTGGAATGCCTAAAGAGTCCTTTTCAGGCAAGATACACAGAGTAGGACCGAGCTTGGCGATTTCGTCAGCCTTGCAGTTTACCTGGAATGGCGCTATGCCCAGGCGCACATTCCTGGGGCTAGCTCGAGTTAAGCTCGTACAGTGAAATGAACCCACTCGGAGGATGGAATGATTTTTACATATCGATTTTTAATTGACAAAAAATGCCGTCGTTTTGAAAAAATGCGGGTGGAAAGTGTTGTCTGTCAGGCAGTAAACTGACAAGTGAAAGATTTGGCGATATTGTTGAAAATTAACTGTCAAAGGTTTCCAATTCATCTTCAGCTACACTATGATGCGCTTGCCGTTCCGATGGCTGCGGTACATAGTTTAAGTTGACAAAGCAATGCGGTGCTCCCAAGGATATCGAAGCACTGCATCACATTTTATGGCAAATCGTAATGTGACACAAAAGTCTCCTTCGACTTAATACTCACATCTGACATATTGAAAATTTTATATATTTCTTCCGCTTTGATTTCTTTTACATATGATGCCATTACGAAAGGTAAGTTTAGGCAACCCTTATTTGCCCCATTTTAATCCTTACAATTCTAGAGGCTCACATGGCAGCAAAGAAAACTCGCAACTGAGAAGCGAAACTTTATAGCGCTCTTCCGAAAAGGATTGAAGCAAAAACTATTCCTGAGGCGAAACTTTAATTTTATGAGAAAATTCCCCCGAAACACTGTGAAGCCATTGAAGCAAAAAATGCCTTTCTTTTAGCCTCTTTCAATGTGCCTAAACGTATATTTTTGATTAAAACTTTTCTCACCTGGTATAAAGAGACTCTTCAGTGGTATCTCGGCGACGTGCTCCAATTTCCCCATCCAATTTGGTTGGATTTTTAGACATTCCACAGCCAACAACTCCATGCCATTGAAGCTAGCTACATAGTAATCCAGACACCTTCCTCTAGGATACTCAACCGGCAGATTATTCACATCGTCGTGGTTCCATCCTTTTGGAAATTTCAATTTTCCAATTTTCACATTGGTTAGGAATTTCCCGGTGGAATTCTGCAAATTTTCAACCTTCGCCAAAGGCTGTGCACTGGACACCGATGGATCGTCTGGGAATACGCCGATCCATTCGGGTTTCCTACGGCAATCCGGTCCCCAGTTGACTTCCAAGAAGGACTCCTCGAGGGGTTTTCCATTTAAGGCGATGGTCAGGTAAACCGGACATGCTACATGCAGGGAAGATGTACAACAGCAGAACAGCAAGTTAGGTGCGCTTGTGTTTGAGTCTTAATTAGAAATACAATTAATCGTACCTTGAAGTGTGCCGAAGGTGACGATGAGTGCAAGAAGCAATGTCGTCGCTGTCGCAAGGCTCGAGCATCTTAAAGGATTAATTACGGACATTTAAAAGATGGAGTATGGGGACTTGCTGTCGATTTAGGTTTTTATCCACGTTTGACTGTGAACTTGATATTCCGGCTGCTAAGACGTGTTGTACGTGTGTTTGTGATGAGACTTGATGACAAAATCATTGACTTTGGGGGATAGAAAATAAAATTCAATTTGTGACCCGTCCAAGTGCGACTTGATGATTATGTCGACTTTATGACACTTGGAAGAAGATGCTTTGCCGCAGACTACTGAGGGAATATACATACGTCTTGAGGCACGAGACGAAGCGAGCCCCATAGCGACACGTTAATAGAGTCATTTCCTCATTAAGAATGTGGATTTTCGTAGTCAACGTCTTCGTGTGGGGTTCGTTACTTCTTAATTAAACATACAGGTTGAGTTGAAATTTATAGTCTTTTTTATTATAAAACCAAATGGTAAAGGCTTATTTATGAACCTTTGTTGGAGGTAGAAGGATTGAATTGGCTGAACCTGAGTAGGTGCCCCTTATATTATGAGTCCTGGCATTATCATTGTATATTTTTACCTCTTCTAAGTCTGCTGTGACTTCACACGACCACGACAATGAAAAACCTAACGTACTTACCCATTAGTCTTCAAAACTTAAAGACAACACAAATGTGTGGGCCATTGTTTCAAACAAAACATCATTCTTGATGCCCCAACTCACCGAAAACTTACATATCCACAAAAAAAAACAAAACCTCTTTCGCACATTTACACAGGCAACCGAAGGGATTTTATTTGACGTTTCAAGCGGCAACTGTAATTTACAGCGTCAATCTGTAAACCTGTAAATTACACTTATGGTGTATTCTTTTCAACACCAAATCGTGAAACTGGTGTGGAATACAGATAAAAATTGTCCTTTTCTCGTACACCTGAACGGAATCGTTTTTATGTAACGGGTGATTTTTTAGCTGGTTTGGTTTTGGCAACACTGGTTTTGACAGCTGACGTGTGTTTAGTACCTTGTGTCACTGTCAAACAGCTTCAGTTTGGTTTGCAATTTAACCATGGATCGTCTTACAAATGAACAACGCTTGCAAATTATTGAATTTTACTATCAAAATTCGTGCTCGGTTCGAAATGTTCATCGCGCGCTGCTTCCATTTTATGGTCGGCAGTTTGGTGAACAGTTAATTTCACGTTTCGGGCCGGCCAATTGGCCGCCTAGATCGTGCGATTTGACACCATTAGATTATTTTTTGTGGGGGTATGTCAAGCCTAATGTCTATAGGGACAAGCCCGCTTCGATTGACGCACTGGAAGCCAACATCCATGCATTCATTCGTGAGATACCGGCCGATATGTGTGAAAGAGTATGCCAAAATTGGACTCAGCGGATGGGCTACCTGAGACGCAGCCGCGGTCAACATTTGCATGAAATTATCTTTAAACATTAAATTGCAAGGTTCAAACTATGGATTCAAATAAATATTCATTATTTTTTTCGAATTTTTTTGTGTTTTTTTTTTTAAAAAAAGTTCTCAACCTCTTAAAAAACCACCCGTTAAATGTTCTTTTGAACTCCGAATTAGTTTGGTGTCCACACCGAACTCGAATTTTCGCCACCGTCGTATTTGACGGTGGAGGCTGGGTGTAGCTTTGATTATGTATGTGAAGTGCCGTTTCTACTCAATCTTCATTCGTTATTTTTTACAACGCTACTGAAATTGTGTGAAATCGATAAAAAGTTACCGAATAAAGTCAAACCAATTTGATGTTTAACGTGATGACTGCACCCGTGTACAGTATTTGTCGTTCTGTACACAATGAAACCGAGTGTACACCACGCTGGAATTATCGCGAACACCGAGTAATATTTGACAGCTCGGTGTGGCAGTTCGGTGTTCAAAAGAATACGCCATTAGTCACTCAATGGCCGAAAAAGTTGTGTTTGGAAGTTCTACGAATGTAAACGTTTTTTTTTTTCTTTGAGTACATTTGTAACTATTTAACTAGTTTTTTCGATTGCAAAAGTCGGAAAGTTTAAGTTTTTATTTTTAAGGTAGGCTAGAATCAGAATTCTATTAGATAATTTGACTTTCTACTTTTTTAGTATAAACGTTCTGTGCTATTTTTCTTTAACAAACAGTAGTTGACAATCGTAAGATACTTGGTTTCATAAGCCAAAGACCAAAAAAAAAACTTGGGCTAAGCAGTGTGTAGGAAATTTAATTAGATAATGTAGTCGTACATAGCAATAAGCGTAGATACTTTTGTAAAGCTTTCTTCCATTGAAAAACGCGTGTCTTAGTTAAGTTGCGACAGTTTTGTAAGGTAATCGGTTTTGCTAGAGGCTACCAGATGATCACACCTCTGTTCTTATTTTCCTTTTGCCGGTGTTGCTTTGAATTTTTTTCTGTGATAAGGAGCGAATGTGATCGTTAAGTGATCTTTTATCGATTTCACTTCAATGGCGGTGGTTAAATATTGTATGTCAATACTGTTTTTGTTTACCTCATGATAACGTGTAAGTCTTGTTATTGCGATTTATAAATATGATTTCAATGAAGGCGGTTACATTTATTTATAGGACATAAACAATGATTTAAAAAATAATCTTTTAAATCATTTTTTCATTTATCATTTTATTATTAAAATTTTTAAATTATTGACAGTATATTTTGTGATAAATTTTATCTCATATTTTTATTTGCTTACACTCGTGCTGATTACAGATTGCGTTCAATATTGTTAGAAATTCAATTCCAAAAAAATGTATGCGTGTCCGTCATTTTTCAGCTCAAAAACAAGTCTCGTTGTCTAACTTTTCTTTATTTATTTTTTATTTGGAAAGTATTTTTTTTTATAGTAATTTATAGTAAAAATAAATTAAATAAATTAAATAAATTACAAATAAGGCATCTGGGCGACTTGGCCATTTAATGTCGTTGGTAAAGATTTTTATATACCATCCCATAGGAAAGGAGGTATATTAAGTTTGTCACATAGTTTGTAACACAGTGAAATAATAATGGTAGACCCCCAAGACCTTAAGCTTAAGGGCATATGATCGAGACCGAATTCTGAATCGAATAAGCGATGTTCCTCCGTCCGTCTGTCTGTATGTCACACGTTTTTAGGCCTTAAATTTAAATTAAGGGAGCTGAAATTTGGTACATAGGTTAACATTTTTTTTCAAATCCGCCCAAAGACACGCCCACAATCGGTCTAAGTGTGCAACTACGTCCAGAGATTTCAAAACTGTAAGACGTTCTGAGAGGCTGAAATTTCACATTTAGCATCTCTTACATTCGTAAGATACAAAAAAGAAAAATTTAATTGGAACACTTCCTCCAGTGGGCGTGGCATCTATTTTAAGGGTAAATTTTCAAATGAAATTTACATAATATTTTTGCTCTAAATTGAAAAAATTTTGCTTGCTATTTTATGTAGAAAACACTTAGTTCTACATTTTGTTGATACAAGACTTTGGGCCACGCCCACGTTTGTAGGCAGAATTGAAGAAAAACCTAAAATCTTCCAGAAAAAACGTAATTTCGACTGGCCTTAAGCCTAATTTAGGAGAGCATGAAACAAAAAAAGTAGCAGGTTAGCTAAACGGGACTCCAGTCCAGATTCCGTTCATATAAAGTTTTTAGCCACGCCCGCTTTTAGGGGTCGATTTTTTAAAAATATTTAATTTGAACCAATTGGAACACGCCCCTTTCGAAGTTTACGTTACTTATAAAATGTCAAAAAATAGTCATGCCATCAGCATTTTACAATGTGGTATAGGATGGGGTATTCAACTTCTGCGTACATCTGTAGCACTCACTCACTGGTTTTACAAATAGATATATAAAAACATTATATAACAAATGAATGAAAATAACAGTAAACAAAAATAAAACGAAAAACCCAAGTACATATGAATAAATCCAAGAAGAAGAAGTCTCCCTTCTGTCAATCTCTTCACTCCTGGTTGCATACCATCATGGGCGCGTTCATTTCGTCATTGTGTTGATTGCTACTACGGCCGACTGACCTGTATCTAGTGACGTACTCGGCACCAAAATTCTTGTTGGTAAAACTGTAAATGAAGTGTGAAAGTTTTGGCCTTAGTTAATACACTTTATGCCAATAATTTGTATTTGCCACGCCCCCAAAAATGGGCGTAAGCTGAAAATAGAACGTAATTATTCTTGTTTCGTTCGAATCATGAGAAAATTCGTTAAAAGCGAAGATTAACGCTTAAAAAAAAGTTTTTTTCCAATAAACGCCCCTTAAAGTGGGCGGAGCTCAACGATTGTGTGTAACAAACTTAGTAAATGGCAATATTTTTAATATTTAACATTAGTTTTTTTGTCGATCTAGAATTTTCCGAGGAATCAAGTTTTTTAAGGCTTAGCATTTTAAAAGTGGGCATGGTTCATCGTGTGGAAGTTCAATTTTTGTTTAATTAAAGGCTTCTGGTAATTATTGCCTTCCGGGGTGCCGTGGCGTAATGGTTAGTGTGTGTGCTTACTACGCCGGAGGTCTGGGTTTGAATCCTGCCATCGTCACCTGAAAAAAAAAGACTTGCTCTTTTTCACGGCCCCCACCTCCGCGAGGGTCTGACAAGCCCTCCGAGAGTATCATTTGTATTAAACAACTTCCCAAAGTGCCGTTCGGATTCGGCAAAAAATTGTAGGTACCCTTGTATGTAAGGAAATTAACACACCAGCATACATTATTGAGAAGTTGGCCCTGGTTCACCTCGAGCTGTTGCGCCACTCTATTTATTTATTTATTTAATCCAAATCATATTTACAGTTAAAAAAACATCATTATTAGGATGGTTCATCCCCGGTATTCGGCCGCAAGTCCTGTTGATATATGAGTTTGTTGCATTAGGACGCCTTTGCAATAAATAAGTGAAAAAAGTGTATACTCAAAAAATTAAAAATAAAATGTATAAAATAATCTTTTACAAATATTGTTTTATTTTATTTTTAATCTAAAAATAACAACTATCAATACGAAAGAATTAAATAATAAAACTAAGTACGGAATTTACCTAGCTTAAAACCAATTATTTACATTCAATATTTACAATATTAAAAACAAGTTTTTATTTTCTGAACATTTTTTTTGTCAGTATTCGAGTTATTTGCTTATGGTTACATTTTAAACAATACACTTTCTATAAGACGGAATGTTTTATTGTTGTTTAGATTTTTCCCAGGTACATTTTTTTTAAAATTATTATTTGTAGTTATAAGGTTTTATTTTTGCTATTTGAGGTAGTGTACAGGATTGTGATAACATGTCAAAGTTTTTTACATGAAATCGATATAAATCATAAGAAGAGGATCTCGGAGTTAAGAATATTATTTGATTATTTTGAAACATAAATTATTTTAAAACAAACAATAATTATAATTTAATGCTAAACCTTAAAAAATAATTCAATAAATAAGTTATAAAAAAACAGTCTTGTGGTTACATTTGTGTATGGTTGTTTTTTTTTTTGTTGGTTGGTTGTTTTGAAAATTGGTTTTATTATGTTTTTTATTTAATTGACTAGTGGAAGAATCCACTTTTATGCAAGTATTTAATTTTATAATTTTACAACCTTCATTGGCAAAATAACATTGATTGAAAAAAACTAACATTTTTTTTCTTTTTTTTTATAACTGGGCGAAAATCGTTTGATATAATAAATTTACAAAACTATAAATACGGAATTTATTTACATATTTACAATTTATTTTATTTATTATACATATTTTGATGTACAAGAAAATTTACAATTTATATTTTAATTGCAAATAGATGCATTGCTATTACAAATTTGTGGTTGTACTTCAGTAGGCAGTTAAGGATTGTTCGCAGAAGAGTTAAACACTAACTTAATATAAAAAATAAATAATATTTCATACATAAAACAAGAAATAGTAAAATGGTAGGAATTGTCTTAGAATGGCCACACTGTTTTGTAAACTTAAAATTAAGTAAACATTTTAATATCTCATTTGGGGATTTTTTAAAAGCTTGTCATGTTTTTTGAATTCTTTTTAGTGTTTGTGAGAACAATTTATTTGCCAAAAAAAAATGTTCAGTCTCACTTTAAGCTGTCAATTATTTTTTTAAGGCAAACATTCGGAAAACGTTCGGAATTCCATATTGCATTGGGCCATATTGCATTGCCAGAAAAAGTGTATTTGAAATTCTAATGGACTAAAGAATCTAGTTGTGTACATTTAGTTTTCCCAGGTGGACGAGAGGCTTTTAAAATCATGAAATGTCAAAAAGTGTCATGCTTTTTGTAAAACCTGTCAAGTTTAGCATGTGACAAAAAACAAGAACAAAAAGAAAAAGGCTCTTTACCGAGGAAAAAAATATTTTAAATCCTATTTTGCGGTGAGAAAAGACAGTAGTCTAAAGTAATTTGTACTTCTATTTCTCTATTCCTATTAGAAACTACAGTTGATAGTGAAATATCGATTATTTCGATAACGTTTTGGTCGGAGTTGACCAAGGTGCTTTTTACTTTGGTATCAACAAATCCCCGTTCAGCTCTGCACCAATAATCTAAGCAAGCTACCATATACATAGCTTCGGAGAGCTGTCATGTTCTTTTTTTTTAACTCTTTTTGCTGTTTGTCAGAATAATTTGTTTTTAAAAAAAAATGTTAGGCAATGTAATACGCTACAGCTGTATAACGTCGTTACTGAGACGAATCCCCTGCTTTTTGCAAAGTTTTACTCTTGAACTGTCAATTATTTTTTTAAGGCAATACATATTCGGAAAACGTACAGAATTCCATATTGCCATAAAAGGTGTTTTTGAAATTCTTATAGACTAAGGGCCGATTTTTCAGTGCTGAGTTAAGCCCAGCTCTGTTAAACCAAGATCTGTTAATCCCGTAACAAAACGAATCTGGAGTTAACCCAGCGAGCAGTTTTTCGGTGCAGAGTTTACTCCGTCGATAAAGTTGTCAAAATCTCCGTCTCTCGAAATTATTGACGCTCATATCCAGAGTTGATCCTGATCCGCGATTAACTCATCAAATTTGGCAAGTTAAGCCGAGATAAGCCCCAGATCTAAGTTCACTGAAAAACTCATTTCTGGGGTTAATCTCAGTTTAACTCGGACAGTCGGATGATCTCGCACTGAAAAACCGGCCCCAAAGAATATAGTTGTGTACATTAGGTTTTCCCATGTGAACGAGAGGCTTTTAAAATCATGAAATCTGTGAAATCTAGTGGTGCTATCAGTCAAAAGAAATTCGCGTTTTACTTAAAGTGAACAGGACATTTGCTTAATTTTTGAACGGTTTAGGCAAAAAATCTGAATCTTTTCATTTGTAACTGTCAAAATTAGGGAACATAACCTAAAGAAACTTTATCAACTTCACTATTTATCCGGGGTTGTCATCTAAGATTGACTCTGAATGCACTCAACGTCCACTACTTCCAGCACTTCCTGACTTTGTGCTTTTCCACTCCTCCAGTGTGACCATTCTCTCCAAGAGATTCATTATAAAAAATAAATTCCCGTTATGCTCGCATTTGGTCAACCTAATTTCAACTGACCTGCTGCGTGAGCAAATTAACTAGTTCCGTGCTGTCCATGTTACGCAGTGTGTGCATATCGACGCCCAGGGCTGTCGCCACTGCCTCGATATCCAAACCGAAGGACGTCAACAGCTCTAGGAACCTCATTTCCTCTCCCGTCAGAGGGTTTGTGAGCGTCGGACAGGAGTGATTGCATTGTGGCCAACTGCATCGCTCTAAATACCGTAGGTTACACTTCTTTGGTGGAACATTGTCGTTGGACCTTTGACTTTTTGTAAGTGGCCTAGCTGGCTGCTCCTTCTGCAGTTCTTGCTTCCGTCTTCGCTTTTTTGTACCATTTCCATTGCGTTGGTTGGTCCTTTGCTCGTCGCCGGCTTTCTCGTTTCGCCTGCGATTCTTGTGTGGCCGTTTACCGTGGGCAATGTCCTCAGAAGTGTTTCCAAATCGGTTTGGATTCACTGTGGTGGTCTTCGCACGCCGTGGATTCTTATTGTTGTTCTGGTTTCGCCTTCTTTGCCGGTTATGTCTACGACGCTGCTCACGCTCTTCCTTTGTGAGTCGCTGATTTCGCCTGGGTTTTTCTGGGTCTTCGGAGTGTTTGTGCCTTTGGTTGTGCTTCTTGCTCTTCTCGGATGGGATGATGCTGGTTTCGGTGGCGCGACGGAGTTTATTGGCCCGTTTTCGTCGCGTTGACTGCTCCCAGCAACGAAGCGCTTTGGGTAGGGATACGTCATCGATTTTTATGTTGATCCAATCTCGCTTTGATAGAACTGCATGACCGATGCACGATGGAGCAAAGACAGCCGAAACGTTTTCCAAAGACGAACGCAGGGCACCTCCCATCTCGTGGATATAGTTCCACTGTTGAGGCGTCACCGGGGCACCAACATTGTCAGCCCTCATTTGGGCTTCATCAAAAAGCCATTGAAAAACAAAGAGAGGAGCTAAAAGTAGAATAAGGCTGTTATTAAAACAATCGAGAGAACTTTTGATGGTGAAACTTACACTCCAAAGTTGGATATAGCCGGTAGCCGAAGTAACACCTCCAAGGTTCCGCTGCATGTTGCTTGACACAAGCCTCTGGCAACTGGCCTTCCCACATTTTCCATCCTTGTCGGACTGACTCACTAGAACCAATGGCAGCGGGTGTGTACGGTTCCCTGTCCAAAAACCACCCAGAATCACTGACTCCTCTCACGAAAACCTTTAGGTTCTTCTCATGATGAAGAAAATGATTGATGCGGTCCAAATTTAGCATCACACCAAGTCCGCCGGCAGACGAACCAACCAAAAGCAGCTCAGATCCCGAAGATCTTCCCAAACCGAGTGGAATGAGATCGGCGATGACCTGACGAATAATCGACGAGCCCATGAATCGCCAACCATCGCGTGTGTCTGCTTGAGCCTTAGTACCAGACCATGAGTCACTACTGCAGTACGGTACAAGCACATGATTTGCATTGTGCCAATAGGGATTCTCCTCGGCGGAGCCGGACAAAATGCCTCCAACTGAAAATTTTTCAAAAATCAGCTTCAATCAATGAGTAACATTTGTATTGAACTCACCATCTCTCGTTTCCGGCCATTGAGCGGATGTCATTAGGTGCCGCAGCTTCATCCATCTTGCTCGGCAAGATTTTGTGTCGTAGCAATGCCAACCACCTTCCAGGAAGACAACCCATTTCTTCGAACCGGCTGACTTCCGGAGGTAGAAACCCGCTTGGGAGCCATCATTGCACGTGACCGTACGATTTGAAAGGAAAACCCGTTTCAGTGAGCGGTTCTTGTCATTGCTAGTGTGAACTTCCTGCACTTGCCGCTGTATGGAATTTGTTTCGATAAGTAATCGTTGTTTCGTTATGTTTGGGGTTGTTGTATTTGATGGTGTATCAGCGAATGCACGACATTCGGCGTGGTTTGCGCTTGAGATTATAACAGAAATGAAAAGCCACAAGCAAGTGGTTGTTGTCATGGTTAGTTGTATCTGTAAAAGGAGAGAAGAGGGTTAGTTGAGGGCTGAGTTTTTTTTATGTTTTATTGCTGAGGTAAGCCACAACGTAAAATTATTGAGGTTTGGAACAAACAATAAAAACAACAAAGGAAGTCCCAAAAATGTTTAAATGTTCTAAACAATTTGTTTTGAAAATATAGAGAATTAAATACTGTATTTAAGAGCTTTAAGCCATTCTGGGGCTAAGAGACTTGTACTTAGGTCTCCACCGGCGATAAAACTGCGATTAGCGGGAGACGATGCAAAGTTAATCCGTAAGTGTCTCCACAAGATAAGAAAAACTCTTTTTTTGACATTTTGGCTCTTACTTCCTTGGAGAGTGGCCCCCAGGAATGAAATTATAATTTCGTTGTGAAAATCCCAAGTGTTTGTGTTAGATCTGTCATTGGTGGACAGTGTCAGTTTTTTTTTTCAAGTATTTTCAAATGACAGTATTTTTGCTGTCATTTTGTTTGGCTCTGAAAGAGTGACGTTGATATTTCCCAGGAGCGAAAAAGTGTTAGTTTCAGTTCAAGGGTGGTATTACAGGGGTGGAATCGGCTAAGATAATACTGTTCCGATTTCCAAAAATACTGTTCCGATTCCATGCAGAAAATCATCCTTAAAGTAGACAAAAAAAAAAACATAACCAGAAAGTTTGAATACTGGTGACCAGTTGATTTTGACGGTGATTGATCGAGAGCTGTCAAAAGAAAATTGTGGTGATCACAGTTGGTTCACACTTCTGTGATCAACTGGTGGTTCACACTTCTTTGAGAACGCTCGCCATTAGCCAGACCATAATTGTCAACGGCGAGCGCTACCAGACGATAATAACCAATTTTTTAAGGAACTAAATGGATAATATGACCATCGGGAAAATCAAATTTTGACAAGACGACGCTTCGTGGCACACATCCACATTGACACAAAATCGTGCCATTTTGAAGGAGTGATTTTATTTCTACTGATAAAGAAGATTACAGATCTTTTTGGCCTAAATTTTGCACTGATCATTTAGAAAGCCGAAAATCATGACCAAAGCATAACCTTTAAGAAATACCACATGTGCCACTTACCTACACGTTAAGCCTAGTCTGCCTTCTCAAGGCATATGATCAAGACACACTCAAACGACAATCGTATTGTTGGAGTTTGGCTTCAACTGCCAAACTTATATGTAAGGGTTGTTCTTGACATCCTTGGTAGGTATAATCTACGTTCCTTTCTTTAAACCCTTAAATGTCCGCTTACCTAACATAATCTTAAAATCTGTCATTTTGAACACATCTGAAATAACACGCGGAAGCTCTGCATCCAAAAACCAATTTCTTCTCATTCCATACCGAAACAATAATTAAAGCGTGAAAAAGATACAAATTGGACCCCTCACCCTTCCTAAAACGTAGAAAATGCGAATGCCAACTCTCCAGCAAATCAGTAACAACAACTGGAAACATCGTCAAAATATTCAACTACCACGGGTAGAGATAGGTACCTGCCTAGATAGGTATTACCTACTTTGATTTCTTTTTTTTTTCATTAAAATACTTGCTCGACTCCAAGGCGACCAAAAGAGTGCGCCGCGGGTAACAAGCCGCAATTACACACAGAATTAGAGAACAGAGAGTTCAGCCGCTTGCATACCAGCCAACGCCGCCAGGCGCTATAAAAGGGAATCAAATAGCAAAAATTACAACAAAAAAATCAAAACACACTCGTATATCGAGGTATCAATTGGGCTGAAGAGATGTGTTCCAAACAAAAACAAACAAACACACGTATACACAAGAGAAAACGTACCGCGCGACAGGCATTCATACCTACCTATAATAATTCTAAATTCCTTTGCTTTGATTTGGGCCCGATGCCGACAACGTGCCGCCGCCACCACCACTTTGCGTCATTACCCTAGCATCGGCATCACCTCTCGCTGCTATGGGGAATGGAACCAGCTAAACGAGGTTTCTTCCCCACATGCCCGCGAATTCGTACAACAGTCCGTCGCTGTCCGCCTCGATCGCATCGCTAGACGCTTAAGAGCAAATCTCACTTAATTGTATCAATTAATTAATACGGTGCCACATAAAACTGTTCACTTAGTGTCATTTGCCCGAAGATCATGGCGAAGATCGATCTCACTACAAATGATCGCTGGTTTCGCGCGAGCCGACAAATAAAAGCGGCACGCGGCCGGAGGAGCAGGGCAATCAGATAAAGGTATACCGGTGGCAGTTGCGCATGCGACACGCACGCGCAGCTCTGGTGACTCTTGCTCTCTCGCTCTTGGGAGCGATCATGCTCGACCGCGATCGCGGCCCATGAATGAATCTGCATTTTCCCATAATTCCAGCTCCCCACAGCTGATAAACGATCGTGATGCATGGCTCACAATTGCAGTTTAAATTGCCTGCATCCGCTTTTGTGGAAATGTGCCGATTGCGGGGCATCATCGGCAACAGAGGCCGCAAACTCGATTGCGCATTGTTATTATGTTAAATTGTAATTAATATTTTTTTGTTCGTCTTTTCGTTGAAAGAAGCACGCATTTCACCTGTGTGATAGTGTGGTGCGTCGCGTCTCCCGCCGGCCGCCAAGTAAATTTTTTGTCGTTAATTTTTTTTTCTTCTCTACCTACCTCCAGTCTTAAACGAACGTAAACACACCGTTTTGGCGGAAACTCTTTGATCAGAATGCGAGCAAGGAGCTCTGCGATAAGATCAAAGGGATTCGCCGCCACAGAAACAGATACAAAAACCGAGCACAACACAATAATAATAATAACAACAACAATAAAACAACAACAACCAGATCACAACAAACACCGACAACAACACAACCATGAGAAACCCCCTGTATACCATCATTATACGACCTCAATCATGATGACGCGAAGCATGTGGCGATACCAATACTTGGATGGAGCCATATCAGAGAACCACCGATTCACCGAAAAAGAGCAAGAACCGTCCTCAACCCGGTGAAAATCAAGAAAAGTTGCGGTCGGAGTTGCAGGAGATCGTCCTCGCCGATGACCATGATCGGTGCGTTTGAGGTTGGTCGCGGAGATGCAGCAGTGATAAGCACCATTTCTGCCTGCGGCGCGGCATGCAACCAAAGAGAGGCCGAAGAGACATGGCTACAAGTTAGGTCTGATATCTTTTGGATGCATCGCGCACCACGGCACAGCGCACCTGACTCTCGGTGTTATTGTATGCGGGAGAGCACCACCGAGCACGATCAAGAAGATTTCTGCACGAAAGAAAATTCCAGGTGACGTGTTTTTCGTACTCCGCTTTTGACTTAAGGCTGGTGGCGGCACTACAAAAACTTTTATGTGCTGATACCGCATCCCGCGTATCGTAAATATATCCACACAAAAGAGGGGCGAGTTTTACCACGTGTTTGGCGTACTTTGCACGTCTGATGTGTATGAAATGCTCGTCGATGATGAGTTGTTATGGCGGTGCTCTTACAGTATGAAAACTTGGTACTATTTGTCAATGAAATTGGCATTGAATGAAGTCATATTAGTGGGCATATTTAAATTTGTATGTGAACAAGATCGACAGTGTGATCGTGTAGGGTACAATGATCTGCAACATAGCTTTGTCACGTAATCAGGATAAAGAGCCATTCGAGATTTTGTTTGGGATTTTTTGGTTTTCTAGATTTTTTGTCAGTTAAGGAGTTAAGAAGTCCTGTCAGTTAAGGAGTTCATCTACCTTGGAGCTAACATCAATTACACAAACGACACCTTAGTCGAAATTCGTCGAAGAATAACCCCAGAAAATCGCTGCTATTTCGGTTTGGCAAAAGAAAAGGGTTCAAAACTCTTTAAGCGAAAGACCCTTATTATGCCAGTTCTGCTTTATGGCGCCGAGTGCTGGACGATAAGCAGAGAAGGCAAAAATTCTACGGCGAATTTACGGTCCTGTGTGCGAGGAGGGCGAATGGCGAAGAAGATATAACCGCAAACTCTATGTGCTGTACCACAAGATGTGGATGTAGTTTAAAAAGCCAACACACGAAGACTACATTGGCTCGGTCACATCGAGCGAATGGACAACAATGCTCCAACCAAAGGGTATTCGAATCCAAGCCTCCGAACCCCCGTTTTAAGGACCAAAACATCGCGGATGCCAGAGCGCTTGGTCTGGACAATTGGAAGCAGCGTGCCAAGGATCGTAATGGATCGAAGGCTACTGTGAAGTAGGTAGAGACCCTCCATGGGCCGGGAGCCCTATAAGCGAAGAGAAGAAATTTTTGCCTTCGTCATAGTTCCTATGCCAACTGTTGGGATACTCTTTCCACAAATAAGACTTAAGTTGTCCGGTCGATTTCTCTTATCAGCTTTTTTATACAAAACTTCAAAAGTTCTATTGCCTCCTCGACGGTGTTAATAAAAAACAACTGATAACGTCAGTTGGTGATCAAAGCCATCTCTTAAGAAATTTGAGACTCCAGAGACGACACAAACTGAATCATCAACCAATCTCTCAGCAAAAATAAAATAAACAAATAAATAGAGTGGCGCAACAGCTCGAGGTGAACCAGGGCCAATTTCTCAACAATGTATGCTGTGTGTGTTAATTTCTTCACATACAAAGGGACCTACAATTTTTTTGCCGAATCCGAACGGCACTTTGAGAAGTTTTTCAAGACAATTGTTACTCTAGGAGGGTTTGTCAGAGCCTCGTGGAGGTGGGACCTGAAAAAGAATGAGTCTTTTTTTTTCAGGTGACGATGGTAGGATTTGAACCCAGACCTCCAGTGTAGTAGGCACACACACTAATCACTACGCCACGGCACCCCACTCAGCCCCTCAGCAAAAATACCTTTTAGAAATTAAAAAATAGAATTTTTGTATCTACATGGCATCTTACTCTAGACAGGATCACTTCCTGGTTTAGATAAAAAAAAAACTCGTACATGTGTCGGTACCTATTCGTTTTACTAATAGATCTCGTAGAAAACACCACGTCAAACTTAACGGTCAAAATGAACAAGGTACAAAAACAGCGAGCAATTTTTTTATGTGCCACAATCTTGGGATCAAAGACATGCCGCCAAGGAAAAGCAACGAGCCAAAGCATAACTTCAGTCAGACGCCGCATTTTAAATCGCATTCGATAGATATGCGTGTAGCCATTACTAGGACGGCTATGCGATGTTAATGATGGCGGTGTTATCTCCTTCGCCAAAGGTGCCAAGATGCTATACCTACGACTCAGGGTTTAACTACCTATACGAAGAGTTTGAAAATGTATTCAAAGACATTCACAGAACGGTCTCGGTTGATGTTTCAAGCATTGATACTGATCGGCGCGGTGATCGGCAGTAAAAAAAAAATCAAAAAAGGCCCGCTCACTTGCCTATTACGGTTATTAAAACCCAATAAATCTACATACGCACGCGTAGACGTTCAAGTTGAACGGCTAATCATCAATCAATCTTCGATGACTACCGTTCACAGACACGTAGACTGTCGATCGTAACGGGTGGACGATGACGTTCGATTTGATCGTCAATCACCCAGTCCCAGGGCAGAAGTAATAAAAACCTCAAATCTGAGTAGGTACTCGAGTGACAAACAAACTTTATGACAGATGTGACAGAGCAAAGACGATGTGACGTACAGCACGACGACGCACACTGGCGAACACTCACCCTGTCGATCGCGATTGATCTTCGTACGATGACGAGGACGCGTTGTGACGATCATGAAGTTGATAATCAGTTGGTTGGCTGAATGCGACACTGCGATCAAAAAAGACGTATATACACTACAGCACACAGCTCACCGCGTGGCGTCCCCGGAGCTCGTCGTGTAAACAAATATCTAAACGACCTCAAATAAAGAGGCGGTGTATGCGGTATGCGCGGCAGCCTCAAAGACTCACCGAGCGCTAATAATCATAATAATACTCTCTCGGAGATAATCATCGATTGCGCACACAGTATACGAGACGACGCGGTGTGTGTTTGAGGAGATGTGGCGCCAAACGCGCACTGTGTGGGAACAAAAAAAAAACAACATCGTACCTGGAGCAGATCTACCTTCGGGGAAAGCGCCAAGTAAAAACATTTCTTAATTACCTGCCCCTCCTAAGGCCGTGCAGCTGGCATGGCGATGGACTTCACGCTCGTTCGCATTGAATTAAATGGAAAACTAACATTAGGCGACATACCTATCCATGATTGCTGGTCGGGGCTGTTTGTTGCTTGAGCTGCCTACTGGGCTTTATGCTGGTCCATTTGATGGTCCAACGGAGTACACAGACAGCTCCATGGTAAGAACTACGACCATGCTAGGTCGGCGACTGGCGGACACCATAATTTGTTGGATCTTACCATACCATGTCGTTATGGGGAAATTAAATTGTCACCTGAAATTAATTGGCGGTGTGCCGCCACATTGAAGTCATTTTTTTCTCTCTGTACAAATAGTTGGACGTTTGTGTGAGCTTAGTGGGTTTTTGATGTAGTGTGGTCATTGCGTACAAAACGTCGAGCGAGTGCAATTTTGAAGACAGACAGTCAGCCAATGGTCTGACGTTTTGATGATGAAAAAAGGGGGGTGAGTTTCTTTTTGGAGGTGGTTTCAATTAACTTGACAGGTTTTTGGCGTACACAGATTAACCTACACAGATTAGGTTGATTAGCTTTTGATAGTTGATAAAGTACTGCCTACTTACTAAATACCAACAGATAAGAAATTTTGTATTTTCATATCAACAAGCGAGAAGCATAATGAAACCTGAGGAAACAGTCATTTGGTGATCTCACTCTGCAGAGAAGGCCGTACTAAGGGCAAAGGGCTTATCGATTTAAAATAGAATTCCGAAACTTTACCGTAATTTTTACCCGTAAGCGATTCTGTGCTTGTTCGGCTTTGCAGACGGCGCGTTATTGGCGAACGCAGTTCTCATCATAGAGTTTTTCGCGCAACCATCTCGCTCGTACCTCTCGTTCTCACTTTTGGGAAAATCCGTTAACTTGGTATAAAAATAATGAAATTGTTACAAGCGGTAGTCCGCTGTGCGACAGAGAAACAAAACAAGTGAGGCTTTCAAAAGTGACGTTTTGGTGAAAAAAAAATTTCACCAATTTCCTTTTGGTGAAGTTGCTTCTTCGTTAAACTTCAATTTCTTGTTATTAATGGATTTGACAGTGTTGACACTACCTATTGGCGATTGAAGGCTTACCTCTGGTGGCCAATTTTGAAATACCTGAAGACCTATACAACACGACAACGGCTAGCTGACGATGTCATCCCGTTTGTCAGACGATTACGAAAATTATTAGTTTTTTGATTAAAATGTTAGGAGAGATATTTTCCTAAATTTAATTTGCTTCTTGTGAAAGAACGATGTATTTTATTCACACGGAAAAACGTAAATTCGGCAGGTCAACCTGTCAACTTTGACATCTGTGTTGACAGCTATAGGTCTTCATATATTTCATATTTGACCACCCAGGTATCGCTGACTTTTCCAATCGTCATTAAATATAGTCATTAAATAGCAAAAAAATTAAAAAAAACATTTTCTCAGTTACGAATTTTTACTCATCGAGGTGAATTAGTTTTCTCGCTTCTATATTTAAGAGGGACATTGTCAGTGTCGTTTCTTCTTAATCAAAAGAGGAATGGGTGCTAATGAATAGTAATAGAACAGCTTAAGCTTGCGAAAGTTGAGACATTTTGACATATCGTGGTGAATATATAAATTCAATAGTTAAATTTTACTTGAGTACATTTAAGGATGACTACACCTTGGGAAGCTATTATTTAAAAACAATACTTTTCTATTAACGAAAAACAAAAATTCAATTTTACTTAGATCAAATAAGCACACCTTAAACAAATGATAATGGTTATTGACACTATCGAGGTGAGTTTCTTTTTATTTAAATTTAAAAGACATGACATTTCACCATTTTTAATGGTGAAAAAACCTACACATTGATTGATAATGTCAATCAATATTCGTGCAGTTATAATCAAAATTCGACTATTTCTTTACAACTTAAAAAATATCCACCACAAAACGAGAGTTCTACGTTGATGTCCCTCGTCAGATGACGCGTGACGTGGGTTGAACTGCATTCAATAAAAGTGTTGAACCGAGCGGTGAAACACTCGTGACCAACACAATCCGTTTTCATTGAATCGACGGCAACGGAATTCACCTTGTCACCAAGCTCATCAACAAGCATCAGCTCAAAATATTTGGCATGATGCGTTGGGTTGTAACGTTGCGATAGTGACGATGGTGATCATCGTTACCATCGTCATCACCAACGGTGCAACAGTAGGAGCTCACACACACCAAAAGGGAACTCAATGTAAACGGCATTTTCTCGTCCCACAGGAGTGAAGTTCCCTTGAAAATAAAATCGTTTCCTTTTTCATTATGCCATGTGCCGCTGCGCTGCAGCCTTTTTGCGGCACCACAATGCCAATCACCATTCAACCACCATCCACCACCAGGTCAGTTCCTGCATCATTATTGTCTTGTGTTTATTGTGTTGGCTTGGTGCCGTTTGTTTCAGCCACCACCGTTCAGCGTCCAGCCGCAGAAAAAGTTGCCCACGAGTGAGCATTCGGTTTGGTCGGTCGATGGTACAAGCAGACGCAGAGGTAGCAAGCAACCGCGGCACGGTTTAATCGACTGTTCGGTCGGTCAGCGGCAGCGACGGACGGCTGGATTGGTAACTTGCGGCACGCACGCTCCGGTTGCATTCTTTTGATCATAGCGATCATCAATAAATTACCGGATTCCTCAAAGTGTTTCACCGACATGGCATCCGTCAGTCCAATCATGATATAATTATTGTGTGTGCATGGACATCTCTTATTCTCTTGTGGCCTCTTTTCCGTGTTTGCTGTCGGTTTTCTTTTTTCTTTTTGTCTGGCGGTGTTAACTTGTGTTGCCGTCCTTTCTTCTATATACTAGATACAGAGTTTTGAGAGGACTTTTCGTTAAATCCCCACGTGACGACAAAATGGGAGATAAAATTTCATCTGTCACTCACAGAGGGCGCCTTTCAAATAACGAACTGTTAACACTGAAACGTTTTTGTCACCTGTTTGGCAGAAGCAGGAAAACATTACAAATACTAATTATTTGCCGACAAACATGTCGGCACAAAAAAGGAGATAATGTTCTTCTGTCAATAGCTAATAAGACAACTTCATACACGATGTGCCACAAGTGGTTGTATAGCGGTTTAATTACACACGCTTTAGATGTGACAGCAAAGTGAAAGATCCGCAGCTGATGGTTGTTACTAGGAATGCTTTTGGAATGACGGTTGACCGTTGTGATTGATAGTCAAAAGGTGTGCTAAGTAGCTATGAATATTTCTTTTGATAGATATGTATTTAAAAAAACGCTTTTGAAGTTCGAAATGGCACTTTTAGTTTTTCTAGGCACCAGAGACAGCTCTGTCATCTAAGATCAGAATTTTGTTTTGTGTTAAAGAAAATATTATTAGGGATAGGCTAGCTTATAAAGATGTTTGTGATAAATAAATTGTTGACAAGTTTGGGCTGGAGGCTATATGAGGATTTGACAATTGAATCAATTTCCGATATAGTAAACCTAAATAGTTACTAAAGTGAAAAAAATTTCCAAAGCTTACTGAAAAAAAGGAACTTAAGAATATTCAGTTTAATAAGAGTTTTCGGAAGAATCAAAAAGACATTTTACAATGTGTGGATGTCACCAGAAAAATTGCAACAATTTTTGCAGAAGAAAATAAAGAAAAAACTACAACAGAACCTTGTTTCGATCAGCTCCTTGCATACCCGGTCGCCTCGCAAAAATGTGTCACATTGTCGCACGTTGCGCACACAGCTTCCGAAATACTCACATCGCAACGTCTAAACAGGATTTCTTTTGCCACAAATTAACAAAAACGAAACACACCGCTTCAAAACGAGGAGAGTAAAAAATTGCAATAAAAAAAAATATAAGGTGGCCGCAAAAGGAAGCAGCATCATCATAACATCGCGCAGAGCAGTCAAGACAAGGAGCAGCCCAGCCAGCAGCAAACAGTAATCAGACTGGAAATTATATCTGCCTCTGGAACACGAACAGGTGCACGATGCCGATTTCAGTCAGTTTTTGTGTTTCGAACGAAAATCCTTCTTCGTTTTTTTTTATTATTTTATTTTGTGGCTCATTTGCCCTGCGGCCACTACAAAGCCTTGTGGCGGTGGTGGAGGCACCGGCTGCTGTAGTTACGGACAACCAGTAGCGGCTATTTCGAGCCAAGTTAACTCACTTTTCGGCTCATTTGAGAGCATTTGTATCTCTGAATGATGTCGGCATCCATTGATCCATTTGATTTGGAGTTGTTGTTGTGTTTTCTTTGTTTATTTTAATTTCTGTCCTCGGTAGCTCTCTTTCACACTTTGGGATCATTTGTTTTAGGGAGGCAGATTAAATCAGGAAGAAGATGAGAATCAACGATTCGTATCTTTGAAGTCGCAGAATGAGTCTAATGCGATCTGCCGTGTTCTGTTCGGGTGGCGGTGGGCAAGGTTGCGAAAGTGAATACCAAGAAGGAGCTTGGGCATGGTTAATGAAAACAACAGGTAATAAACACCAAGAAGATCCCGAAACTCGCAGGCTAAATGTGGCGCGATGTTCAACGAATAACCACGGGATTATCGTCATTATGGATAGGGATATACCTTGCCAGCAAATTAGCATTTTATTATTTTAGTTATATGACTATCATACAAGGCGAGATCGAATCATTTGAAAGCCTTGCTAAGGTGAAGTTCAGACAGACTTAAGCCAATAATGGAAGGATTTCTTTGGGTCCATTCTTGATTTCGATATAATCGAGATTTATAGTTAATCCGAGAAATTAGTAGTTTGATGCACTTTGCTTCCGTTTTAATCCCGCCTTATTTCACCAAATTTGAAACGAAACTTCGAATTGCCTCTGGATCTTTTTTTTCGATAATTGACAGTTGATAATGCATATGGGGCTTATGGGAAACTGAAAGCCCCATACATTATAGATTCCATGATTTATCTTAGTCCGGGATTTATAAATCCTAGTTTAACCCATGGTAAGCTTTGGGCAAGCATTGCAACGCATGATGACTTGTCGAAATATTTAAAAATAAATACCAATCTTCTTTTGGCCCGAAAAAAAATGTAAAGGATTAAAAGGATAATGGCAGGTAATGGCTCATTTGCATCGATTTCAAAATTTAACATTTCAGTCAAATTCAACATTTCACTCAAAGCAGACGTGCACTTTTTTAGAATTAGATTAAAAAATTGTTAAATTTCGGCTCTGCATTTAGAAATCTGTCAAATAAAACAAACCTCTCTGTCCTTTGATTCTCTAATGCTGGTATGACACTACATTTCTTTTTTTCATTTTTTTCTCATTGTTGATGAAGTTGATGAGGAGCAACACAAATTGAACATACAAATTTCCAATGAGAGTGAGTGTGACGCATTAGTCACAAAAATTGGAAAAATTGTGTAAATACGTAAGAAAAAATAAGCAACATGACTTAACTTAAAAAGTAGAAAAAATTTCTTTGACAGTTCCTCATTTTTTGAATTTTTCGCACATGTATGTATCGTACACATACATGTGAAAACAGTAGATTTTCACACGATCTTCACAATTTTGGCAGCTTTTTTATTATTTGTTTGCACGTCTTTTATAGTTGTCCTTATCACTCGACATCTATTTGTCTTTTTTACCTACCGATGACATTTTATCGTTTTTAATGAGAAAGAAAAACAAATTTGTCAAGGATGTTTAAAGAAGCAGTCAAAAATATTCAAACAAAACGTTTGAAATTTGCGAAAAAATTGCCAAAAGTATATGAAAACAAAAAAATAAACAGGTTATGCCAGGGACAAAGGCGACAGTAAATAAAAAAAACGGCGATAAATTGCCGTCCGGCTAGAATCAAAAGCCTTTGAATTGTAGAAAACACACGATTGCGGGTGCGACAATTAGTCGCGAAACTCGATTTGCGACAAAATTGCCAATTGCTACTCTTTCAAGTCACCCCAAAAAAATATAGTTGTTTCACATAAAGAGCGAGAGAGTGTGCGAGGGTCTCGGGCGAGCTGTCAAATGAATTTCAATCAATGGCAATGTAATGGGGTGGTTTGTGTGCTGAGCTTCTCAGTACACAAGCTAGTTGTTGTTTTAGATTTTAACCCTTAGGCCAGGGACAAACTGCGACATAAACACGCGCGACAAAATACCCACGAGAAAGTTTCTTTGCCGTTCCTGTCAATTTTGATAACAAAATTAGTTTTCATCGTTAAACAAGAGTTTGCGAACTTTTTCTGGTAAACTCCGGACACAAGTAATTATTTTCCAGCGATTTCTGTGAATTGTGGTGGAAACTGTCATTTCTATCGTTAAATAAAGAAAAATAAACATTTTTGGATAGAGTCGCGATTGGGAAATTTTCCGCAAGTCGATTCTAGCGGCTTATCACATACATGACACATTTAGTCACGCAACGGTTTGATTAGAGAGTGCGGCCTCACTCGCAACCGACACGAAACCAGTTTGCGGCAACTTTTAAATCTTTGATTTGCTACAGATTTTTTAGTTGCTTCTTGTAATAAATTACATTTTCACCACATGCAGCTTTATTTTTGAACGCTGCCATGAAACTCTTTAATTTCTTTCACTTCGGCGACATTTTGGAGAGCAAAGAGTTAAAGATTTCATCAGGGTCTGTGTATAGTTAACTTTGCGAATTAGAGAAGATGCTCAGGTGAGCGGTGCTTTCGTGGATTGTGAGTGTGCGATAAGCCTTATTGTCGTCGACGCAATCCCGTGTTTTCTACTAGTCAAACGCATATGCTTCTAGTCAGACAGCAAAAAACCGCGCGTTTTCATGTCGCGGTGTGTCCCAGGTCTTGTTGAGACTCTTGTATGGACAGCAAAATTGGTTTCGAAATTTTTCGCCAAATGTTGAATTTGGGTAGGTACGGTGAAAATGCACTACAAGACTAAATTTGATTTGATTCAAATTTAAGAAAGATGACATGTCGTTTAGGTTAGGTTAGATTAAAACACGATTATGGTAGCAATGTTCCACACAGTACTACGTACACTAAAAGGCCCATCGTGGTCCGCGGAGGTGTCAAGTTTTTATTGTTTTTGAATAGAGAGGTTGGCTAGGCTGTCAGAATAAAAGGATTAGCTTTTAGGGTCTTATAGGAGCGACAGACAACGAAAGCTGTCGGTCGGGGAAGGCCTCTGATAATGCGTACTCTGACTGAATGCGTACCTACCCAAAAACTGTTCCGTCGTTCGGGGAAGGCCAGGCTTAACCCAGGTATTCAATACATTTAAATATCAGAGTTTAATTGCATATCTGTCCCGATGGGACAAAACAGTTTCAATACAGTTGCTTTCCTACCTTAACTGAAAAATTAATTATTTCCAATAAAGGCGTGAAGGGTACAATACATTTTTATTATCCTGGCAATTATGATCTTTCCCACTAACTCAGGCTGGTTACCTACTTTTCCCAAAAGGTCTTGTGCAGCAATCTTCTTGAACTTGCCCTCATTCAACTGATCACCAGTCGTAAAGTTTACGACATTTTCCAGGTAAGTAAATCTGCATACTACCTTTACCTACACACAATGAACACAATTTTCTGCAACTAAAGGAGGAGGCCTTTAAGCTCGTTTGGGCTCTTCTGTCATTCGAATGCAGCTACGCATGTAAAGAGTCTCAGTCCGAGTCAGCTTCCTCTTGCCGTGTCGGCATCGCCTTTCATCTTTATTATCCTTTAAGAACTGGGATTTTATCAGTGGTGATGCATCTCGCAAAAGGTCAATTCAAGTGAAAGAGGTATTAAAAACGCGGTCTCACTTGAAAGGTGGACGACAATCCTTTTGCATTTCGCACAGTCGCAAAGACACCAATATGCGCGCGATGAGGGCTGCTATTTTATTGGCCACGCAAAAATATCAAAAAGCCGAAAAGTCGTAAAAATGTTTTTGTGTTGCATTTCCTCTTTTTTTTTGCAGTTTTTGTACGTATTGTACTCATCCGATTCAAAGGAACGCGGTTGGAGAAATCCAATAAAAAATAAAAACTCGGGGAAACTACACAGAGATCAGATACATAACGTGCGATCATCGATTGGGGGCCGGACGCGTCGCACACTAAGTCCAGAACATACGGACGACGCTATGCTCAAATAGCAGCACCAGTCCTTAAAATACACACACACACACACAAACACGTCATGTATATGTGCGGCTGGGGTAAAAATCCACTTGACTTTATTTAAATGGCGTAATTTATCCTTTTGTCGGTGGCGGCACTTTGTTCAGTAGTTCACCTCGTGTGGTTGCCGTCCCGCACCACCGGGTTGGTGAAATTGCAATTTTATGTGCCCATTTTGCGTGCGTCTGTGTACATACACACACGTGCTAGTGTGAGTGCTGATATGGACTCAACTGTAAAGGAGGTGAAAAATACCGCGAAGGTTAAGATGAGCTCCCCGATAGGCGGATAGGTATTTATTTGCTTTCACAGAAGCCGACTCTTCGGGAGCAATTGTGTCGTGTGTAGATTTGTATCGGCCGGGAAATTTTTAAAATAACAACAACCCTGACATTGGGATGTTTGAAAGGGACGACTTAGCACCGGAGACTGATTAGTTATCAGTGATTACCTACCTTCTCGGTCTCTATTTAAAATTCGTCTAGGTGGCGGGCAGTGTAAGTGATAAGGTTTGCAATGGAAGAATGAAAAGTTTTTTTGCTTTAAGGTAACAACTTTTTAATGCAACTAGGTACTCCTAGACTAGGCTCAAGTCGAACACAGGGGAGGAAAACCCTTAAAAAATAGGTGAAAATCTATGAAAGTCTTATAAATCGTTGCTAAAACGTACAAATTTGGTTCGAGTTCGCCACTGCTGCGACCAATCACCTAAGATCAGCCAAAAATTAAATTCTAAATTAAAATTAAAATCAACTGTAATCAAATCAGCAATAAAAAGTCTAGATGAAAGCACAATCAAGGGACAAAAAAAATGTGGTTTCTTTCGAAAGAAATTAAGAAAAACTCGAGGCGGACTACGGTGACGCATTGCCCCTCGTAAAGATTGGTTACAATTCGAACCGCCTCAACCAGAGCATGCGTCCTACCTAAGTAGGGCGGTCGAGAAAGGGGGAGGGGGGGGGCGATAACGGGTGACTTACCCCCGGGACCATAGTGTCTCAGAGCACGTGTCTCAAACTGTGCAGCTACGAACTTGGTCCCACAACCATTGCTCGTCAAAACTTGGGCGAAGCGCTTTAACCAGATCGCAAATCCTTAAAAGAAGTGCAGTCAACGCAAACGCGAGCACCGAGACTCAGGTGGCGCACGCAAGTGGAAGGGGACCTCAGCAAAATTCGAGTGCGAAACTGGAAACGGCGAGCTGGAGAGAGATCTGGCTGGCGAAGTTTGTTGGCTGAGGCCCAATTCCACCCAGCACTCTGGTCAATAAAGTGCTGGTCCCTGATTGGGCGCCATATATGGTGGGTTGGGTAATGGAAAATATCCGGGGCTGACCAAAACCAGCAACAAACGAAAAATCCGGGTGCGTCTGTCTCAAAATCAGCGGCTTCCTGGCCGGCGTGTGCTATCCAGGTTAGGTTCGGCCGAATATGTTCTTTTTCTCATCCAAGATGCATCCAATATACATTGTATAAATATTCCAAATGTTCATACACCCAAACTTGCACCCATTCGAAGAGCCATGAATTGAAGCATGGCCCCCCTATGCAAAAAAAAACTACGGTATATTAAGGTTAGGACCATAAATTTATTTCAATCGAGAGCAAGGTTGCCCAGAAGTAACTGAAAGGCCTGACTGAGACACACGGCGCGGCGATAAAAAAACGTGCGACAAAAAACCGCAAGATTGTCTGCAGCAGGGTTAGGTACTCAACGCACGAACAAAAATTTTCCGCACGGTTTTTGTTAATTTTGATGAAAAATTTAATTTTTATTGATGAAAATAAGAGTTTGCGAGCTTTTTGCGGTAAATTAAGGAAACAAATATTCATTTTCCGTGCGATTCCAGTGAATTGTTGTAAAAACCTTCAATTTTAACGTTGAATAGAAAAAAATTAAACTTTTTGTTTTGCGTCTTGGAAGAATCGCAATTCAGGACATTCTCGCAAATGAAATCTCAAGACTAATTGCCGTAGCGCCCTGCAATCGTCTGTTATCGGCAGATAGTCACTCGTTTTTTTCTGTGTCCCTAGCCTAACCATGACAGATTCACAGTTGTGCTTTTTTTGGGAACTTACACCATGTTTCCACCGGGCACTAATCCGTGATTTATATAAATTTTATAAATCTTCATTAAATCCTCTAAAAATGACGCGAATAACCATAGAAATTTAAATCTTCTCGGCAAACTATTAAAAATAGATCCCTTCATAAATCTCTTTCACCCTTTTCACAAATTACTTTCAACCCTTTTCGAACACCTTTTTTAACAGTTTGAGAATCGAAAAAGGCCACTGAAACTGTCCACGTATGACAAATATGTCAGAGGTACGGTTTATATGTGGATGTTTATAACGGAAATCATTTTTCGCTCCTGGAAAATGACATCGCCAGTCTCTTTTAAGATCCAAAGTGACAGAAAAAGAGTTCTCACGTCAAATGAATCCTATATTTGCCTGGCGGAACCACTTTGGGATTTATTACTAATCGTCTCTCGCTAATCCTCGTGTTATTACCGGTGGAAACATAGCATTAGACTGTCATGTCTTGGCGAAAAAGTTTTTTCACGGGCTCGAGATCAAGGAGCAGTGGCTGATAATCACAGCTGATAGTCACAACAAAAATCCTGCTAAGCAAGGCTGAAACATAAAACCCCGCTCAAAAATATGCGTAAGGGTCTTAAGCCCTGTAAAGCAATCGTACAACCCGCCCAACATTTGAGTAATATCCTCTTTATTATTACGTTTGAGAAACCAAAGAAGGAGGAAGTAATTCGGTTTCGACCTTAACCTTTCCGCCGATAACTTTGAATCTTTTCTTTGTTTATTGCCAATTTTGGTTCACTCCGTATATTTTTCAAGACAGTGCCAAACTCTTTAATTGGACATTTATACCCTAATTTTCATCTTTATCCGTTACCGGAAGGCACAGAAGGAAACGAATAGTTTCTTTGATGGCACAGATTTGTTTTCATCTGGGGAAACTGTAAAAAGGGTTGGCCACTTAATCTCAGAAGCTTTATATTAGAATTATAAAATTATTATATCCCTAACACTAAAAAGAAACTTGCATAATGGACATCAATAGTCAAACTTAAAATAATCATTATTCCAACATTAAGGGCCGGTTTTTCAGTCCGAGATCATTAGAGTCTCCGAGTTACTGAGAAAAATTCCAGAAATGAGTTTTTCAGTTAACTTGTATCTTTTGATGAGTTATGGCGTATTCTTTTGAGCACCGAACTGCCACACCGAGCCGTCAAATAATACTCGGTGTTCGTGACAGTTTCAGCGTGGTGTACACTCGGTTTGATTGTGTACAGAACGACAAAAACTGCACCGGCGCGCAATAATCACTTAAGTGTCTGTTTGTTTTGACTTCATTTTGTTTAGCTTTTTTTTTTTCATTTCGTAACGTGATTTTGTTGGCGTAGTTTTTTTGTACTTTTTATTTAAAATGAATTTTGATAGCTCTGAATTTGAGTTTATATCGATATCATACAATTTCAGTCGTGTTGTAAATAATCACGATTGAAAATTGAGTCGAAATGTCACTTCACATAAACAATCAACGCTACACCCAGCCTCCACCGTCAAATACGACGGTGGCGAAACTTCGAGTTCGGTGTCGACTCCGAACTCATTCGGAGTTCAAAAGAACATTTACACGAAACGATTCCGTTCAGGTGCACGAGAAAAGAACATTTTTTTACTGTATTCTACACCAGTTTCACGATTCAGTGTTGAAATGAATACGCCATTAATCTCGGATCAATTCTGGAGAACAGTATAAACTTCTGTGAATGTTTTTTCTATGATTTGCGTGTTTCTGTGAAGAATGACATCTGGGAATAAGTTGAACTTTTTTTTCTGTGTTTTTCTATGTGAAGTGAGAGTTGGGAGAGGCAATAATTTCGAGAGTCGAAGATTTTGACAATTTTGTTTACAGAGTTAGCTTTGCACTGAAAAGCTGCTCGCTGGGTTAACTCTAGAATCATTTTGTTACGGGATTAACAGATCTTAGTTTAAGCTGGGCTTAACTCGGCACCGAAAAACCGGCCCTAATAATATTTCTTTTTTTTTGCTTCTAAAAAGTTGGAGTCAGCCCAATTACTTACTACACTTTTAACCAAGGCGATACACTTGCTGTACAAGAAATACATGGGATCGTTTGCTGAACGAAATTGGTGCAGGTTGTGTTTAGTTTTTTTTAATGTAACTTTTTATTAAGTTTTCATTTTTCGAACCTATTAGTTTTTTCCCCTTATTAACATTATTGAGATCTTATTTAAAAGAAAACTCCTCATCAAAGAAACAGTTCCACGTTACCAAACAGTTCCACAGTGACACGTTGATTATTTTTGTATTCCTTAAATTAACTGTCAATACTTACACCATGCAGCATACCTTGTTCAATTAGTAAAGAAACTTGTAGTAAGACAGAAAGAATGTCAAACACATCGATTAAAAGTAAAAAAATTTTGCCCCTGTCTGGATTTGAACTCGAGTCAACAAAACAACACTCGAGTTCAAATACAGTAGTGTGCCAAAACTCGAGCAGTCATTAGGTTATTCACTTTTGTTATAAAGCGTGAAATTTTAGCGTAAATAGCCTTATTTGATGAATCTTTATTTTACTTTTTTTAACGGTTTGTGTAGGTACAAGACTGCAAATTCAGTTTGTTGTTGAAGCGTTAGTTTTTATTGGCCAGATCGGAAAAGTATTTGCATTACGTCCGGATCTAAAAAAGCCAAATATGTATGATCAAAACGCGCAATTAGGTTTAAATCATATTTTGCATATTAAAAGGCATGGGTAAATGAATTCGGTTGGATTGTTTGTTTTAACATGTATAAAAAACAAAATAAAAACACCTCGAAAACTGAAATAATTTTCAGAAGTTTCGTTTTAAGCATTTTATAAAAACTGGGAATAATGTGTGATATTAATGCTAGGTTCCCGTTAACAATTTCATTGTCATTGCTGCCGAAACTCCAATTTTGAAAAAAAATCTGAGCTTGTTCTGAACTGGAATGACAAGTTTTAAAAACTTTGTTCTTATTAGTCCGAACATTCAAGGTTCTACTAGATTAGACCGTAACTCACTCAGGGTTTGTTATACAAATTAATACTCGATTCGGACTTGCTCAAAGATTTAACAACATTTTAAACAAATGCTTAAAAACGTTCCCCTAAATTTTTGTAACAAGTAATGTCGATAATTTTCTGTCTTACTTTAAAAGCCTAATATTTAATGATGTTTTGTATTAAGTCCTCCACAACAATCGTACTTTTAAGTTTAGTATAAATAAGCAAGTAAAACTTACCCTTTTAAAATATTGTTTAATCCTCATTTTGACGTTTCTCGGAGATGTCATAATTTAATTTATTCGATGCATGGATTCAAAAACAAAGTATGTTTTTCTTTTTTTTTTTTTGTTAATTTCGTTTTCGAATTTGTACTTAATTTCAATAAAATGGGAGTGGCAAATCAGGGGTTGTTTGCACATAAAATACTCGTAACTAATAACCACTTTAAATCAATTTGTATTTATCATTTTTTTATAATAAAATTATTTTATTATTTTTTTTTTACTTCACTTTTAAAAAGAGTAAGCTTTACATTACTTTATCAATTACAATTGTAATCTATTTGATGTCTTGTCATCTGGATTTTGTATTGAAGGATTTTTTTTCTCACAAATTTTGAAAATGTAAACTTAACCGATCGAAACGATTTCGATGAACACTTTTCTAACAACACAATTATTTTTCTTGTTTTAGATAAACGATCAGAGAACTGCACAACTCTACCGACTGAACGATCGTTTCGGAATGAAAGAAAAAGTCTGTTGTAACCTTGTGTTTACCTCTCCAGAAACTGTGCTGAGGTTGAGGTGATATCGGAGATTGGACCAGAAGCGGAGGCAGCAGAACTCCTCAAGCACTATACCAAGCCCAACCAACCGAGTATGACAGATGAGAGAGAAGCAACCTGCACGCCGACGAGGCAAGGTGAGAATGTAAGATACAGAGATACAAATAAATGTATGCAGGAAGGATCCTCTCGGGCATGTTCAATGGTGTGGGTTTGCGTTGCGCTGCGACGCATAGTCGGCAATTTGATGCGATCAAGGTGGAACGGAGAGCAATATGTCACGCACAAATAAGGAAGGTACACACGTACACGCGAATGATAATGATAACGATACTGGGGAGAGACACATACTTAATACTTTGGCGTTTTGGCGCTTCTTCTTACGATTTTTGTTTAGAATTTGAATGGAAGGTAAAAATAATGAAACACATGTTAGTATGGTGTGAGAGCAAGAGCGCATCAACTGTTGATGGGTGTTCTTATGGATATGGATTTGCTAAAGAAATCAAATTAAGAGAAATCAGATTGCTCTTAAGGTTAAATTTTTATTTATCAGGCAGGCGGCAAGATGAAAGAGGAGGTAGATATAATTGTTGATTACTTGTATATAGGTGAATAAAGGTTATGAGGAAGTTACATATTTTTATGCATTTGCATTTGAATGCAATAGGTTGGTAGGTAGGTTGTGTTAGCGTAAGCTAAATCGCTAAAATTACATTTTTTTCCTTCCGCGCTTACATGCATTCTTAATTATTTATTTGCGGGAGTGGCTAAGGGCTTCACTTAATAAAGAATAAGTCATTATTACGTAAAATAAAATAAATATAACAAATAAAAATAACATTAAAATAATTAGATAAAATACACTTAATAAGGAATTAAAACAGACAATGATCCTTTGAAAGAAAGAAGTTGTCGGTAAAATGCTTTTGAATTGCTTTTGAAGTCGTAGAAGACTGTTCGAAAAAAAGAGCGAGCTAACAGCTGAGCGAAAGTTTTCATTAAACTTAACACACATTCACTTTTAGGTCTGGGTTCGTCACCTGAAAAAAAGACTCGTTCTTTTTCACGGTCCCCACCTCCGCGAGGGTTTGACAAGCCCTCCGAGAGTTTAATTTGTTTTGAAAAACTTCTCAAAGTGCCGCTCGGATTCGGCGAAAAATTGTAGGTCCCTTTGTATGTGAAGAAATTAGCAAACACAGCATACATTGTTGAGAAGTTGGCCCTGGTTCACATCGAGCTGTTGCACCACTCTATTTACTTTAAAATCAATTTACAACTTTATTGATCAATTAAGTTTTTTCTATAACAAATACTAATGGAGAACAACATCATCATCATCATCATCATTTTCGAATGCCGCTTATCCTTTAAAAGAGTCGCGGAGCGAGGGTGGCTAAATGGTCCTTCGATCTTTCTCGATCCTCTGCCACCAACTCAAGAGACTCCGGCACAATCCCCAGGCGGGACTCAGAGAGGGCGAAGCGCTCGCATCTCGGCTAGCATGACCTGTCTAGGAAGTCTGTCAGGGGGCATGCGAACAACGTGTCCAAGCCATCGAAGAATCGATCGCTCCACTCGGAGAAGTAGCTGCTCAACATTAAGATTCCTACGAATACTGACGTCTCTCACTCTGTCCCTCAGAGTAACACCAGCAACGCACCTCAAGAATCTCATTTCGGCAGCTTGTACCCGTGATCTAATTCTTTCGGTCATTACCCAAATTTCATGACCATAGATGAGTGTCGGAACGAACACTGAATTAAAAACTGAGATCTTTGCTTTCGCTCCAAGCTCAGCCTTCCTGATGACCTATTGCTCCAGCTTGGCCAATTCTACAGGACAACTCAGTATCACTCCTCCCATCTTTCGTGAAAAAGACCCCGAGATACTTAAACTTCTCCACCTGTTTTAATGGAACTCCATTTATGTGCATGGTACACTGCACAGGAGTTCGAGAAACAACCATCACTTCATCCCAGCATCCCCACAGACGGCTGCAAACTTATCCAGTGCTCGTTGAAGTTCCTCTTTGAATGATGCAAATTAAAAATTAGCCTTTTACAGATTATCAGGTCAATAGGGTGGAAAAAATCCGACGGTAATGCCAACTCTATTTGATTGGTAAATTTATTTTAATTTTTTTAGCAGATGTGACGAATTCGCGAACCAAAAATTTACGATTGTATACCGATAAAAACAAACACAATTAGGTTTGACAGTTACAATTTCGGCCATTGTATTTCGGCCATTTCCGACATTTTCATAAATGAAAAAGAAAGATATAGCTGCAAAAAATATATTCGTCGTTATCCCACTCTTAAATTATTTTGACCTCGTGAAAATGAAAAGCAAATAAAATAAGGGATATTTATATTTTTTATATGTTCTTAATTTTTACTTCTGGACATCGAATTTTACGACAGACCGAACTTTTATCAGAAATGCAAACAAGCTGCAGGGCAAAAAAAAAATTACGCGCTCACTAAAATTCAGATTTATTTTAATTTAGTTTTTCTTAAAATGTCCAAATACTCTAGCAGGGTTCAGAAACCTCATTTTCTATTGAGCGTTTCAGACAAAGATCTCAACCGAAATATCTAGGTAGGTGTAAGGTTCCATTCTGGTTTTCAATTGTAAAGCCGATGCATGGCCGAAATAAATGCATTGTAGATGCATTGTAGTTATAATACAGTTTCAATACCGTAACTTTGTTGACATATTTTACGGAAATCTAAATTCTCACCAAATTGACTTTTCTTTGTAAAATAAATAATAACCAAACCATAACATTTGCGGAACTTCAAAAATAAAATAATCAATACAAAATAATACAAAAGCGATGGCGTAGTGACACTAAATATTTTGAATTCAAGTTTATAGTCACAAATTTCCTGTGGGGTGCCATGGCGTAGTGGTTAGTGTGTGTGCTTACTACGCCGGAGGCCTGGGTTCGAATCCCGCCATCGTCACCTGAAAAAAATAGACTTGTTCTTTTTCACGGTCCCCACCTCCGCGAGGGTCTGACAAGCCCTCCGAGAGTATCATTTGTCTTGAAAAACTTCTCAAAGTGCCATTCGGATTCGGCAAAAAATTTTAGGTCCCTTTGTATGTAAAAGAAATTTACACACCAGCATACATTGTTGAGAAGTTGGCCCTGGTTCACCTCGAGCTGTTGCGCCACTCTATTTTTTTATTTTTTAGTCACAAATTTCCACTTAAAAAGTTGATTGATTGATGACTTGTAAAGGGTGATAGCACCATCTTGTTTAGATCTACTACAACCATCTAGATTAGATTACCCAATCAAGACCGAATTCAATCAGTTTTGCTGAAAAAATAGGCTTTAAAAAGGTTCCTTTTCTGTGAAGAATCGAGGTGGCAATATTGACTTCAAGTGCTTGAATCTCTGCTGGCTTATGAGACTAGACCGCAGGCTTTGAGTAGTCCTACAGAAAAGGTCTACTTCTATTAAATCACATATGATCTTGGGGCTAGAGTAGGGGAGTAGTCCGTAGGGAGTAGTCCGCTCCT
This sequence comes from Neoascia interrupta, assembly GCA_947623515.1. NCBI lineage: Eukaryota > Metazoa > Arthropoda > Insecta > Diptera > Syrphidae > Neoascia > Neoascia interrupta. Next base: position 214,178,246 of record OX392463.1, on the reverse strand, counting down.
CCAAGTTTCGAAATAAGGTGTTCACAAATTTATTCCAGTAATAGGGTCATTACTCCACCCTATGTGGTGTGGCGCGTTTGTAGGAACCTCATGTCCTCCAAACCATTCGTCGATTGGTTGGGAATGACGGTTGTAAAGTTTACCTTTGCAGCGTATGATCGGCAGTTTGTCTACACTTGCTGTTGGAAGCACAGGTGGTCAAAGAAATAGATGAGAGGAGCTTTGCTGCTTATATAGTATTTTATTTTGTCAGCAAATCTAGCAACAAAATAATTTCTTATCAAGAAATGCTTAGTTCCCTTAGTATCACGCCAAAAATGGTACCAGAAGAGGTACACCTCAGGGAGCGGCACTATCCCCTCTTCTCTGGAACGTAGCGGAAAGCCATCACGGCCCTTCCTCTTTGTCTACTGTTATATAGGTGCTCCCCTAGCTTCCTTCATAACAGGGGGACAATGCTGCATGGCGTACATCCCTTAAGTCACTTCTCATGGTTTCCGTCCGAATTTTATTTGTTGGATTATGTCATAGCTTAACTTATGGTATTGCAGGGTTAAGTTAAGAGGTTTTTTTTCGATCCTTTTGTGCTCTATCCGGCGTTCCACAGGGAAGTCACCTAGGACCACTATTATTTGTTCTTGCTATAAACGATGCATTTTTATGTTTCTATTATAGTGAACTTCTGTTTGTAGATGTTATGAAAATATGTAGAACTACTAGCAATTCTAATGATCATGTCCTTCTTAAGTCCGATATCAACAGTTTTGCTACTTGGTGTTACAAGACTTAACACCTTCTTTTATTCTTCTTCTTCTTTCAATTCGTGCTCAGGGAGCTTTCCTGGGATGATTTTCCTAATCTACCTCAGTGCTTTGATCGATCTTCTTAATATGCAAAGTCTTCTTCCAAGGCATGTCAATGACTTACTCTTTATTCAGCAATAAGTTCTAGAACTTGTGATGGATGCACTTGACATCTTTTTGCAATTCCTATTATGAGCCTATTAGCCGTATGTGTTCACTTTATAACTATAGTCGTCCTGTATTAAATTTCAATATTGACTAAGCCAAACTAAAGAGGATGCTTGGTTGTTGTTTGTTTTTAATTACAGTTAGCTTTTAAACACAGATCTGATAGTGTATATCCCTTATCACCAGCAGGAAAAGAAGATATTGTGACAGGATACAGCCTTGTCTTACACCGCTTTTAATTTCAAAATCCTTCGACAATTTTTCCCTATGCAAAACGCGACACTTGGATCTATTCTAAGTAGGTAGCCTTTGTGATATGCAGGTATCTTGATCTGAATTCTGCACCCCATTCAATCAATAATAATTTTTAGGCTATAAATGTGAACAGCACAGGAAGTACCAATGCGAAAACCTGCTTACATCCAGCGTGTATTCAAGATAGTCTCTCCAAAGGAGCAAATTAATTTTTGACAGTACTCAGGTGCATGTTCAGTTTTTATACCCAGTAAGATTTCTATTTGGGGAGCTTGACGATCGTCTCTTATTTCCACTCCTCTCTATAAAGTCGACAACGATAGTTGTGCCAAGAACTAATAATATACAATTATGTACCATATCTATGAAATTAATATAATAAGGCATAACATTTGCAATTTGTTCGAAAGCCTAACTTTAGCCCAAGGCACTCCCCACCTTTAACCTTTGCCCAATAAAACTTAACAACGTAGCCTCACAGTCACAACACAATACTGCAAACACATGCATCAATAAACAATCGAAGAGATTTGAAGCAAACGAAACACAAGACGAAGACAAAAAAAAAATGAAAAGGAGAAAAAAACATTTAAAAAATCAATTAATGACATGACATTAAGAGATTTTCTTTCATTTGTGCCGACAAAATGATCACCAATCCAGTGTAACTAACTAATTTGCCTTGCATCACTTCACTGACGCCGGCAGCAGCTGGACGCAACAAATAAAGCCAACAGAAGAAAACAATATTAACCGAGAAAAAGAAGAGAGAAATTACAAAAAAAAAAATAATAATGAAGAAAATAAAAACACTAAAACTTCGACAAATAACATAAAGAATTTTTAAAAATAAAAATTAATAACGATCGGTTTTTAATACTTAGACTGCGAGCTGAGTATTATTTTTACGATCACAAGGGTCAACCGATCGTTAATGTTACGATCAAGGAATTAAAAACCACATAACAACAAATAATCGATTTATATATAAAATATCTGTATATAGAGTAGGGATACGGGTTAATGCTGCACTTTAGTGGTGGCGATCAGAAGATTTCTCTGGTAAGCAGATGAAGATAAAAGGATATTGCCGACATTTATCAGGTGACACCTTAAAGGTTGGAGTTCTTGAGAACTAAGAAGTATAATAGCTAAAATACTTACGGATTGTATAAGAAGTAGTTGTTGTTTTGCATTGGCTTATTGAGATTAGGAGAGTAGGTATGTCTAAAACGAGCGCGCATTGCAAGATCACCTATCGTCATCCGTGCGTAGTCAGCAAGAAAGAATTAAGAACCGAACGTGCTTCTTAAGACAAGTTGCGTTTTTTCTTCGATTTGCAATTCTTAGGTTTTCTTAAGGATCTGGCACGGAATTGATCTAAAAGGGGATCTATCAAGGCCTCTACAAACTATGGCAGGGTCAAACATCGAAAATCATGTACCACCTACTTTCGCTGTACTAGGCGGTGTCAAATCTTAATCTGGATCAAAAAAATGGCGCTCGGCCTTAAAGTTTCAGGCGTGCACTCATCTGACAAAGAAAAAATTCTCCTTTAAATAGATTTGACTAAAAGCATGCTATCAGGTCCCGCAGCCTTTAGTTGGTCTTAAGCTTGGATGTTGTTATAATTGCTCCATTTTGATTTGGTGGGAAGTTGATTTGTAATTGCCGTTGATATGGATTATAGTTTCTTCTGTCAGAAAGCGGAGAGCTGCGTGAGTCAACGTTTAATCAGCATCCACCTAGAATTTAATAATGCCTCCCTTTGCACCTACCCATATTCGACAATTATACTTTGTTCGGATCAATTTATTTGTTGTTCTTCATCTTTGAGCAAACACTTAAAATCTTGGCCACATAGTGTAAACGCGCATGCGTAAGCGCTGGAAAAGTACATCGCGCAAATGCAAACAAAGTGCGCTCGTTCTGCCGCCGCCGGGCTGCCGCTCTTGTGTATTTTGCGCCTTTACAGCGTGTATGCATACACAATTATTGAACCGCAGCAAACGCGGACAAATGTAAACTGCTTCACATACAAATTGCATTCGGATTCGTAGGCAGCACTGCAGTATAAGCTTAAGTATAAGTACGACTGATCTTAAAAATGCCGCCGCAATTCCTACAGTGGGGGAGAGTAGCAAGTTAAGCGGACAAATATGAAAAATAAAGGGCTCAAATAAATCAAGTTTGGTGGCAACAAAAGGATTAATATTTAGAAGGAAGCAATGTGATCTGACTTTTTGAAAAAAGAGAACGTCCAAGAGAGATCTATTAAAACTAACCTAGAATAGGCTGAGCTTTAAGATTCGAAAGTCGGAATAAGCTTCTCTTCTGCAACTCCAACAAAACAATTTTACTTTGAGTTGTTCTAGGACTCGCTCTCCAAATTCCTCATAGGCTCTACCGCACAAGGATATTCTTAAACAGTACTTAAGTAATTCGTACCATTAAACGATACAAGGAATCTAGGAATGTTAGTGACCAGCAAAGCAGTGGTCTACAGCAAACGGCTCATACACGCTCATACAGCAAACGGCTCTACAGCAAACGGCTCATACGCGAATTCGTCCAAATCCGCAGGTCAGCAAAAAAATTGGTCAATAGAAAATGGATATATCGACAAGGAGTATATGTGGAAGGCCTGGGACTAAGGACCTGATTTTATTAAGTTTGTTGTATAGTTTGTAGCGCAGTGAAATGATCACCGTTACAAAATATACAACTATGACGTAAGATACGGTGGTGGAAATTCGATTATGCACAGCAACATTTCTTTTTATTTGTAATAAAATTGAAATATTTATTATAAAATTTGGATGTAAAAAAAGCATATTGATAAGTTTAGAAAAAGTCAACACAAAATTTTACTGTTAGATTAAAAATTTCAGGATACAGAAGCCGAACTTTTTAAAATGATGAAAAATAGGTGGAAGTTCGATTATGAACAAATGCAGATTTTAATGGTTTTTCTTAACTTCGCTGACTTTTTTATTTTTTAAACTACAATATTAATAACGAATGGGGCCTCTTCTATTTTCTAGCAACTTACCAAGTAGATTTGGCATTGATATGATAGGGATTTTAAGCTTTTAAGGGCTGACTGGCGACCAAGCCTCTTTAAGCTCAAGGTTTAACGTCAAATTGTCTCACATGCAGGTAAACCTAACGTTCAAGAGTCTTTCACTAATTTTCGATGGAGAAAAGGTCTAAAACATAAGAAGCTTAAAGGTCTTTCCATATCAATTCCAAGCCACTTTGCGGATATGCTAGAAAATAGAGGCGGTTCCATTCTACATAGAGGTTGCCATTTTGAAAAAAAAACAGCCAAATTTAGAAAAACCGCTAAACGCTGAAGTAAAAAAAAATCAAATAAATGTTGCTGCTCATAATCGAATTTTAACCACTGTATATGAATGGGACCGACAAGAGAATCGATAAGGCCATGTCCGTCCGTCCGCCCGTCCGTATGTAAACAACTTTAAGGCCTTTAGTTTTAAGCTAGAGAGCTGGAAAATGGTGAGTTGGCTGGATCCTTCTCCTTCAACCTGAGAAATGAGAAATTAGTTGAATCCGCCCACAGACACGCCAAACACGCCCACACCGCCCACTTTTTGGAGGCTTGGCACTTTCCTTTTTTGGTAGGGTAGGGTATTTTGCAATCCGTCACAGACGGACGGAAGTTTCTACTTACTCACTGTTGCACTTTCCCACTTGTTTTTTTTTTCTCATTTTTGGATTCTTCTCTCAGGACAGGCGAACCTATATAACACTGACTGAACCAGTGCCCCGAGATGTGAGGAGATATTTATTTACTTTATTTTTAAAAGTTTGCAGTTTATACGTGTTTTAGGAAATATGTATTCAGGTAGTGAATTCCAAAGAGTGCTTGTTCTGTAGAAGAAAGAGTTTTGAAACAGTGTAGTGCGAGGTGTTTCAAGGTAAAAATGGAACTGACGAGCGCTTAACGCTTGCCTTGTAGATCGTACAAAAGAAGAGTTTTCATAATAAAGACATAAATCAGCAACACGTAAACGGCGTGTAAGTGATTGGAGATTGGTCGTTAACTCAGGTTTTGACCCATTATCAAGGTACAACTTGGCCAATTTATGTTCTGCTTTATGTTCTCGCGTTATAATTTTTAGACTAGGTTGCTAGACTCTGTCACTTTTGGAAGAAAGCTGACATATAATTTTGGTTCTTAAACTCTGGCTCTGCACCCCACTGTAGTGGGCTGCGGTTAAAACAATCAAATCATAACACTCATTGGTTACACTTTGCCGTGCGCTGCGCCGCATTTCTTATCTTCTAGTCGGTGCCACACGCCATTGTTTCATTTGGGCCGTTGAGACATCAAAGACGCGGATGAGAACTTTCTGCTTCTTTAGCCATCGTTCTCTTAGTTTTAGCTGCGGACCTCGGTAGAGGTTCTTTCTATTCAGTGTTTTTTCTGTCAATATTTGAGTGCAAACGATTATGCGTTTACTAATTTGTTAATTGAAACGCACTATTTACATGTGAATACGTTTTGTTTGCCTACGTGAACATGTGTGGGTGAATCAAGAGTACCTACCTACTTTCCCGAACATCGCTAGTTCTCTTTTTATTTGCGCTTAAGATTGCCTATTATTTTTTAAGTTGGCAAGAGGCTCTTGTTTGACAATGACGACATTAAAATAAAAAACAAAAGAATATTTACATAAAAGGATATAAAAGACTTTGCCGACATTTTGGCGATTAGGTTGTCTTTAATCTTTGTTGTGCGTACGGAATATGGAGCTATGGGACTTCGAAGACTAGATACAGATAAGGGAAGTAGATTCTGCATATCAAATTTTGAACAATTACGAGTCCAATTTGTTGAGAAAGCACGAAAGTAGTGTCGGCCAATACGAGCGAGAAGCTATCGCCGACGACAGTTGTGATAAACGCGAAAAGCTTTGGCTCTTATGGGAGAGAATGACGTAAACATTTGTTATGCTTATGTAAGGGCTCCGATAAGTCTTAAGGCTTTATGTGGATCCGACAACAAACTTGTAAAGCCAGGCTTGTGAATCAATCAATGAGTCACTTTCTGTTGCCGCCTACCGTTTAAACGGGTCGCGGAGCGAGGGTGGCTTAGTGGTTCTTCCATCGTTCCCGATCCTCCGCCACCACCAGACGGGTCTCGGAGATGTTCTTTACCTGATCCCACCACCTGTTTCTTGGCCCACCAGGGGGGCGACGCGAAAGCATTTCAACTAACATGACCTAGACAGATCTGTCAGGGGGCCTGCGAACACCGTCTCCAAACCAAGCTTGCAGTAATCATATTCTGTAGTCTGCCAAAGATGGGTTGTAGATTTTAGAACAGAGATACACCGATCTACAGACTTCTGCTTTAGTTATCAGAACTTATTTCCACAATAAGTCCCCATAATTGAAACAATTCCAAATTTGGCAATATTTGTAGCATAATATCAACGTCCTTTCGAAATGTGGGACTCTTTGGGATTTTTTTGACGAAACATACTTTCACACTCAAACTTAATCGAGGTCCAGCGAGCTCTAACAAAAAACCAGTGAGTAAACCAAGCACTGTCTGTCAGCGAACCCCAAGACACATAACTATAACCACCAAAAGCAACCAACCGGAACCTCAGATACTCGGCCCAAATTAAGAGGCCAAAACGAATGTAAGCCCTCCAAAAGTAAGGCTGAGTTCTGCGGATAAAAATAAATAATTGAAGAGTCTAGACTGTTCATCCAAGAGTATAGTCTAAAAACCGCCATACTAAAGCGCAGAGGACAAGACGGGCATGGGGCGCTTTTCTCTGTACTGGCAGCTCGACGCTGGACCCTTGTGACTGGTGTGACCTTGTGACTGATGTGAGTTGAGAGATAATTAACCACTTTTGACACGAGACTTCCATCAGAAGCGAACATTAATTAGGTCTTGTTGTAGTCCAGATAGGCTCTGTCGATCACAATATCGAATTGCCTATATCTAAGCCGATCTGCGTCCTGTAAATAGGTTTGGTTGTAGTCTAATTGGGCTTTTCCGCAAGTATTGATAAAATGTGTCCATTCCACTTATTTCATACCAACTCACGGTTTAATCACGAAAAAATTATTGACAAACAACGCAAGGGATATGCGCTCCTGGTGTCGAAGCACAGTCTTACATTATTTCGCGAAGTTTTCATTAACGCTTCTTTTGTAGCTTCTTAAGACACACCTAAAGAAGCACAAGATATGTACTGACGAACCTATGTAGCTATTATGGGTTAATAGAAATGGCTCCTCACTTGCCTCGTTAGGTTTCGTGTAGCGAGACATCTTTCAAGCTTTCAAGGCCGCTTAGCGGATATTTAACCAACCTCGCAACTATTCTAAATCTACTAAATCTATATTGAACTCAGGTAGGGTTGCGTTATGAAAAGTCAGTAGAACCCTTAGGAAGGTAGGGTTGAACCTATAAACGTAACAATAATACTTTGGGCGATTATTCGTTTTTGCAGATTTTCTAAATTGTGAACTAGTGACCAAAACGTTTAAGCACTCTACTTGCCTTCTCATGAAGAACTCACCAAGTTCTTAGCAAACTTAAAACTCAAGGCGACCCTAGTCTTTGGTAGCTTTATTCTGCCATTCTCTGACATAGATTAGCTGCGATCCAGGTAAATCCGCTAGTGACAGGATCACTGCCATGGAAATCGCAGTTGTAGCTGCTCCCGGAGTAGTGCCATTAGAAATGCGGTGTACTAGGTATGCATCTTAGCTGCGTTCCCATTTCCGTAGTCTTAGCAAAGTTTCTCGATCGATTTCGTTTGACCGAAAAACTTCACAAGGCCTCATTTTGTGTCAAGACTTTCCTCGAGCGAAAGCTGTCATCTCCTGTCGTAAGGCACAATGTTTTCCGGGCTATCGCATATGTCGATGGCGACTGATCGCTCGTGAAAACAGACTTGTTGAGCCCTCAGTTCACCGGCACGACCATGGTTTCGGTTCATTTTAAAACTTTTGTGGCCGCGATCGATGATCCTTAATTTAATGTGAACTTTCGCCACTTCACTAAGAGCTTGATTACCGTATAACGGTTCCGTAAGTTTTGTTGGCTGTATCTATAGAGCCTAGAGGATCGTCTTGAGATCGTGGACCTTAGATGTGAACGAGTTCTTTCTACGCCACCTCATCATTCCTAGATGGTTTGTGACTCCCTAATGTGTGAGGGTATGCAGCCTGGCTCGCAGCAGGTTATAGCGTGGAAAGACTAAGACCCTTGGGCACGCTTTCTTATGTGCCAACATACCATCAGGAATGAGGCTCACATATCTCCTTTATTTGAACCTAAGTCACCTTTCAGTGTCTGTTCTTGCTGGCGTAGTCGCCACTGGCTTTGGTAGAATTGAAAATGTGAGACTGGTCGCCAATTAAAGTTTTGGCAAATGCTCAAAACTTGAAAGTCTCAAAACCGGCTTAAATTTTCTAGGTTGATCGTCAAAACCTTATAAACGGGTAAGCACATATTCAACAAGTTCCCCTAAACTGAGTTACCCCATCCCATACAAATTGTGACCTAACCACAACGGTGCACCTCTGCAAGTCTGCAGGAAATAAAGACAAGACACTAAAAAAGATTAAAACCATCACAACAACAACAAATAACACTTCTCCTTGCATCCAACACGAAAAAAAAAAAAAAAACAACAACGAAAATCTTACAAACATCAACAGCTGTTGCATCGGGCGTGCAAGGAACTTGTGAGTTGTAGAGCGGTGCCTTTCATCCCATCGTTCTATTGTTTCTGTATCAAAAGTCCACTATTATGTAAACAGTCGGCCCGTTTGATCTCCACCGCATCAAAGGGTACCGCGCTTTGGCTGTCTTTCTCCCTCACGCATCCATTCACTCACCTTCGGAGTGATCTCTCTTCCAAATCCCCGAACAATGCACATCGGACAACATGCCCTGGAAACTGAAAAATTTTCAAATCTCTGGGGCCACGCTGCGACGCGGCAGCGGCAACGACGAATGTGTACTTGAAAAGATCAGCGCACACTCTTGAAGCGCGCATCATCCGTCGAAGATGCCGAGTCCGGTGCGGACTCCCCGGACCATTCATCTCGATCCACCCTGTTGAACGGATGTGCGGAGGAAGAGAGGAATCCAGTTCAATTTGTTGGCAGTTCGCTCTAGTGATCTCTGCCTTTGATCTTTCACTTCCACTTCTTCTTCCGATTGTCTTCCTGATGGCTTTGCCAAGTATGGCGTGTGTGTGTGTGTGTGTGAGTGCACACCTCTGGCACTTCATTATCATTTATTTATTTATTATTCCTTGATGAACGGGAAAATAATTACATCGGTGCTGCTGCAACAGCGGCCAAAGATTTAGCATAGAATGGCGAGGCGAAGGATCTCTGACTTTGCGAATACCGAAAAGGCGGCACCCGGTATCCTCCCTCCTCGTCGCTCCTTATGCTTTCGGTTCGACAAGGTGTATGCGTGTTGGGCAATCTCACCTGATTTACGAAGGACTCGTTTCTTTATGATGACGATAATGATGATGAGGATGTCCTCCTGGGCAAAGGATAATTGAATTTCACGGATTATCTGTGCGCACATTGTGTGCAGCAGGTGCTGAAATCAGGTCGAGCCATTTATTTATGACTGCGGCAAAGCGGCGGCTTTTTACAGAAGGAGAGGTGCTGCAATGCCTCGTCTTTTGCGGGAGATGAAGGACAACGAGATTTACGATGACGATCAGCGGAACGAAGGGATTTTTTTTACACAACAAGGAGTAGGTATAGTGAGGAGAAGTGATTTTTCTTTTTGCAAAGCGACAGCGTTACAACTAAATCAGTTCCGGTTCGAATGGAATACAGAGGCACTCATCCAAAATGCAGCCCGCAGCAATTCTTTGGACTAAAGCAACCTTATAGTGCTACGAAACAATAAAACAATTAACTTCAAAGATACAATACCTTACTCGAAAATGTATAGTAAAAGCAGCAAATCTCACAAATTCAAATCCAAATCCGATCCATAGAGTCAAATTTATAATAGAAAGTAATTACAGCAGCGAAATGAAAGACATACCGCCGAAAACGAATTAAAATCTATTAGTGTGCTATTACGAGTCTTTACGTCTCTTACATTTATCCACACACACCGCTGCGCTGGGGCCGAACCCGAGGAGTAAGATACTTCACTCTTCACCATAACCAGCACCGCACCACTCGCTTTCAATCATATAGACGCGCGGTAAGTCCACTTCAATTCACTCACGATAGCTTCTTCAAAATAACAAATCTCATTCCAAATCTATCAGCTACACAAGGCGCCCAACAAATATCTTTTTATGAATCAAGAAATCTCACTTGTGGGTAAATAAGGCCGAAAAGACATGAAAATAGCAGTGGCTAGGGCTAGAGCTGCCACCTCCTAATCGGTTAAAGCAGTTTTTTAGTATTTTCAGCTTAATGTACCTATAGTTTCTAACGCGGTGAATAATAATGACTATAGACCCCTAAGACCTGTTAAAGACAAGATCGGGGCCAACAGGAGAATCTATTGAGCCATGACCGTCCGTCCGTCCACCGATTGTAAACAACTATTAGGCCTAAAATTTTGAGATTGACAATTAAAATTCGTGCAGAGCCGGGAATCATGCTACAGATCAATAATGAAAATTATTTAAATCCGTTGTGCCATTGCCCTAAATTCTGGTACGAAGTAAGGCTTAGCAATTGGCTGTATGCCAACAGAAAAAAATTTTACCAAAAAACTAGCTACGCCCACTTTTTTATAAATTTTATCATAAGATTACGTTTTTTTAATAAGTTTATATGAACACGGAAGAAAACATACAAGTTCTTGTAAGTATTAGCTTTTGCCAAGTTTTTTTCGCATACATACTCTATCACTCCGTGACCCTTAATTTTTTTTTTTAAATTAAATACCAGGGCTTTCAGTCCTAAATCTATGCAATAACATTATTCAAAAAACCTACAGAAAAACTAAATATTTGATTCCGCCGAGTTTCTAGAGGCGTGGCCGATTTTCTTTTTTAAAATTGGGTATAGGGTAGGGTATTTTGCAACCCGTCGCAGATTTTACATTTTCCTAATTGGTTTAATAGTTTTGCGATACAATTAACAATGAAAAATCTTTTTTTCAGAGCTGTCACTTGCACAAAAAAAGCTAAATTCAAAAATTTAAAAGAGTACGTACACTCCTATTAAGACATATAGGTCGCAAATAGCTCTGGGAGTGTCTCTCTTTCTTTTCATCTTTTAATAAGTAGAAAAGCTGTATCAAAGTCCCTGAAATCATCTACTGAACTGCCTCAACGACATCCACTTTGCGAAAGCAAATTGATATCTCTGCTATCAATTAGAGACTAGCACCAAATAAGAATGTCAGGGAAATGTCAATTTGAACAGAGAATGTTCTCGAATAAGTTATATACTAAGTCTCCACCGACAATTATAAGAAGATTAGCGTGAGACGATTAAAAATAAATCCTAAAGTGGCTCCATCGGACAAATATAGGATTAATTTGACACGAAAACTTCTTTTCTGTCATTTTGGCTCTCAAATCGAAATTCGATTTTCTCAGTAAAAGTCACAATAGAAAACATACTTGTGTCAGATCTGTCGCACAGGGACAGTTTCAGTTTCCTTTTTTGATTCTCAAACTGTTACAAAGGTGCAGAAAATAGGTTTGAGAATAGGGTGAATCGGATTTATGAGAGGATTTACTTTTAGTCGCTAGCCGAGAGGATTTAAATTTGTATGGTAAATTGCGTGAGGATTTTATAAAGATTTATATTAATCGAGGATTAGTGCTCAGTGGAGACATGGTATCTCTACGTACTTGACAGTTGACTTTGGGATACTTTTCGTACTTTAGAAACTGTTAATAAAACTGGTTGAATTTCGTTATAAGAGATGAAGCGTTGAAGAGATAGAAGTCAGTAGCCAAATGCATCCCAGATGCAGCCGATTGGCAATCTGTTTAAAGCTATGCCCTCAACTTATTGGGTTGCTCTTGCTGTTCAGCAGCCGCTCTGTTCCAATGACTTAAACCTTGTTGCCATAATGGTCACTTTCGGAACACTCTGACTGTGCGAGACAATTTAAAGTGCGAATTCCAGTGCGATTTTCAGGGCTTCAAATAAGGCCTTTACTTATTTCGCTTTTTTATTTCATATGCATCATAGCTGGGCATCAATGTTGATTTTCAATTTGTTTCTCCTAAGGATTCCTTCAGCTTCTAAAATTTCCGACGAAATTTCTTAGGGTCATCAGTGTTTCTCGTTGGTAGTACCGAAAAATGATATGCTGCACCTTTACAAAGGTGAAGGTATCACCTTCTGCCTAATTGCTCTAATACTCCTAGGGTTCATTTGAGTTCCTTAACCTGTTAGCACCGAAAATTACATGCTTCACCTTTTTGAAGGATTTCTCCTTTTTCAATGATGGCTTTCAAAAGTGAGTTCCCTTGGAACTCCCTGGGTTCATTGGACTCCCAACCCTGGTAGTTAGTTCCTAGTATCTACCGAAAAATGAAATGCTTCATCTTTATAAAGGATTCCTCCAGCTCCAAAATTTCTTGGGTGGAATTCTTTAGAATCCTGAATAATCCTTTATAAAGGCGAACCTTATAGCTTTTCGATACTACCAGGTTAGGATCTCCAATGAATCCAAGGAAATCTGGAGGAAGTATGTGTACTAAAGAAAGAAGAGCTTTCGACATTCATGGTTTTCGGCTGAGAGTTTGCTGATATGCAATTTTGATCATGGAAAACAATCGGTTTTCTGCGGTTAAATATTTATTTGACTAAATTTTTATTCTTCGAATTTTTAAATCCACACCGCAGGGATGGCGCAGTAGAGGAGCATAGAGACTCAGCCAACTTCGCGTGCTAAACTGGAGACGGCTAGCTAGAGACAGAGCTGGCTGGCGAGGCTTGTTAGATGAGGTCCAGGTCCACCCCGGACTGTAGCGCCGCCGTAAGTAAGTAAGTAAATTTTTATTCGGCTCAGATTTCAATAGATTGAAGTTTTAGTCGCACGCCTAAGGCTACGTGTGACTTAAGTCATTGCCGATTGTTATACCCAATCCCATAGATAGGAGGTATATTCAGTTTGATTCATAGTTTTTAACATTGAGAAATAACCACTGTAGACTCCCATGACCTTAAGAACCTCCCATGACCTTAAGCATATGATCGAGACCGAATTGAGTGTCGGTAGTTTTTTGGCCTTAAATTTTGAGCTAGGAAACTAAAAACTTAATATCTGTTCTTTAGTTCTTCTTCTTAAACGCGATCGTTTGAGCGAAGTTCTTTTTGTACAATATTTGGACTTTTTAACTCAGCTTTTGACAACAGGCAGACATTTTCTTACTAGTCTTTCTTTCTCCAGAGAAACAAGCACTTGTGTTTCATCCTCAAAAAACAAAAAATTAATTGCGTTTAAGCGACAATCAACGGCCACATCTGTTGACAAATAAACTGTGCCAGCATATAGAATCTACCAGTTGCAATGCACTAAATTTTAAAGTCTAAGCGTTGAATGGGATTCATAATGGCTTTTTGGTTCTTGATATACATTACAAATTGTAAAAATCAAAAACCTACTTTTATAATTATGTTTTAGGAAAAATACAAGTGTCAAGTTTTTTCGACTAAGAAAAATAGATTCCCTAATTTTCTAAGTAAGCTGTATGGCAACTCTGGCTCTCATACCAATAACCAACTCAACATAACAGCGAAAAAACAGATAAATTTCACATCGACCCATGCAGCAGTGTGAGAGACGAAGCATTGGTCTATTATTCCCACACCTGAGATCGACTGAGCGACCGACAAACCGACCGTTCGGCCGATCGGTGTAATCAAACAATAATCTCTGCATTAAGGCACACGCCATTCCGAAGATCAAACGGTGCCGACAGATTTTCTGCGGTTGCGCGCTCGGAAGAAAATCACAAGAAATCTGGGAGTTGTTTCTTCAATGCCGCCAATAAGACCTTCCTCTGCATCACCTAACTAACATCATCATCTTCATCATCGTCTTTGGCATCATCTTCTTGGATGTGTCCCGATCTCGATGCCTTAAGCTATTTCGAATATAGACTGCCACTGCATTCTTCAGCTGTTTGGTTCTCTTTATAGTTTCTATGATCATCTCATCAACCATCGGAGTCGTTTATGGGGCAGACTCTAGAAGAGAATGATCATGCATTCAATTTTAAAGAGAGTTATTGATGGAAGCTTGTGTTTTGTGTAATGTATGACCAGGACCATCGTCTGCACGATCCATGTCCCATGACCACGAGGTTTAAGGAAAGAGGAAGTGTTTACGACTGTTGCAAGATAATAAAACAATCAAAATGTTTTGACGGCTCTATGTTATGGTAGCGGAGCACGATATTGAAATAAGTTTTATATTTTCGAGGAGGATATTGTTCTGGTCCTGGAGTGGTTATATTTTATCGAATTAGATATCGAGCTAAAAGTGTCTTAAAATGTTTAACAAATTGTGCACAACTTAAAATACCAACACCAGAGGTACAAGTTTTGAGTATCTTTATGATTCTTATGACACTTTACTCAGGAGACAGTTTTGGTGCAAAACTGACAGTAAAATTTGGTTGACAACTACCGCTAAACTTGCGCAAGTTACTAAACAGACATCGACTTAATTTAAAGCGTGACTATTATTTAAGGTTAACTAGGGCCACAACTACTATAATACTTCTTCTCCTGCAGTTAGCTCCGTTTTAGTAGGTAGTACCTGTAATTTGTCTGAAATTATCCTCAACGTATTACAAAATTTAGTCAAAGATATGTGTTTAAAAACAGACATTTAGGTAAAAAATTGCCACAAAAGAAAGCATTTGTAAGTCCCAAATATACATGGTAGGTACTTTATAATTATTAAGGTAATAAGTGCTTTTCGAAGTGTGTCAGATCAGTACAGTTTGGGCGACATCAGAGGCTAAGACTGTTGAGCAAAACACAGTCCAATCATTGATCACTGTTACTGGATTCATGAATAAAATGTGTTGGAGGCGTTTAAGTATGTTTCACTTTTGTATCGTAGCTCTTGAGATATTAGTTCACAACGAACAGAACTCACAGGAATACAAAATTTTCGCAAAACTCAAATTTTCTCTCAAATTTTCGTACGACTATTTACGTACGACTGTTTCTGCTCTACACAAGCGACATACCTTAAGATGAACAGATAATTATGGCCACGTTCGCGGACGACACGGCCAGGAGGTGAATCAGTCGAGTTACCAACGAGAAGCCCCCAAGAAACATTGCACAGAATTTGTGTCTAGCCGAAGGCTTGGTGAATCGTTCTTAACGAGAACAAGTCAACAAGGGTAGAAGAAGTAAACGCATGACAGTTTTCTCTTTACAGATACCTTATGCAAAGGAAGCGAAATACATATCTTGGAATGACCCTAACACTAAACTTAGGTATGGAGGCCACACGTTTAGAAGAAGCCTGACGAGCTCGATATCCGACTCCGGGAAATGTATTAGCTTATTGGAAAAATTGCGAAATTAAGCATTTATAACAAGTTGCTCTTGGCAGGCAGGTCACAAAGCCATCCTGGACATACGGTGTACAACTTTGGGGTTGTACCAAGCCGAGTAACATGCCCATGTTGCAGATTTTCCAAAAAAAAAAAACACTAAGAGCAATGTGACCGAAGAAGTAACAAACATTGCTCGAAAACATAAAGCCTCGTACGGAACATTTTATTGTTGCAATGAAAATGAAGACGAGCATTAAGCCTTCAGCCCAATGAATCCGTTGCATCCGTTACGATGAAGTACACGCACTGTCAACTCAGTGAAATACACACGTTCTTATGGAAAGCGACGTACGTTACGAAGTTCTTCTACGGGCCGCTTCCCACTCTCGTAAGAACGTGTATATTAAACTCAGTTGTCATTTGTGTACTTCGACGTGACGGATGCAACAGATTCATTGGGCTGAAGGCTTAATGCTCGTCTTCTTTTCATTGCAACAATAAAATGTTCCGTTCGAGGCTCTTAACGATACAAACAAAGAGCAACTACTACAAAGAACAAGACTCTTCGACCTACCGACGCGACGCAGAATGAAGTTGCACGAACTGACGGTTTTAGTAGGTGCATTCACTGGAGAGCAACCTACCAAATGCGATAAATACTACGGAAGCGTATACTTGGGGGCCACGCCCCCAAAAGTGGCCATGGGCTAAAAACTAAAATCAATTAATTGTATTTCCGTTAGAATCATGAGAAATCCGTTAAAAATGAAAATTATTTCAGAAAAACCCGTCTTTTTTTCTTGTTCTTTGTATGGAACAAATTTAGCCAATAGTCATATCTTTAATATTTGTCATATAAATTTTTTTCAATTTATGGTGAACTTTCCTAGAAATCGCTGTTTTAAAGATCTTATATGTCAAAAGTGGGCATTTTGGATATTGTGGGCGGTAAAATTTTAGCCTTGTTAAAGGACGTCTTGTCTAACTTGACCAAAAGGAATTTTGAAAGAAAATGTTAAATAGAGGTTGTCTTACATTGAAGCCAGTAGTGGGCGTGGCCGTTGATGGATTGGGCCAATTTTCACACTTTAACCGTGCAACATAAGAAGCAAGCAGTGCACCCAGTTTCAGCTCTGTAGCTTGATTTTTAAGACGTCAAACCTTCACATATACAGACGAACGGACGGATGGAAGGACGGACGAACATAGCTTAAACGATTCACCTATCGGTCCGATCATATCTCTTAGGTCTGAGGGGTCTACGATGATTATTTTACTGTATTACAAGCTATGCATGAAAATTATTGTATCCTGGGTTGGGTATAAAGATGCGAGCCCAAGGAGAATGATTTTTACGATCATATCGGCGGCTGCATTTACTTTTTTAACGAGAGAGCATTGTTGGCCAGTTGGCTTTCTGAAAACGCCAGATAGTTTTTTTGGGAGTCATGTTTTTTTAGCGCTCCGTTTGAAAATGTAAAAATGACGTCTTATGGTATCGACAGACGTTGTCCGTCTGTCCGTCCGTCCAATCGCTTTATCACTTCTCAGTTTAATATTTCATACGAAAATGGAAGTTTAGAAGAACTAGAAAATAGAAACTTAAGTGAAGTACAAAATTTAACTTTAATGCAAAAATATTGAAAAATTTTAAGAAATAAGGGATTGAAAATGATTGAAGTTTTTCAAAGTGTTTGAGACCATAGGTTTTGAACTGCTCAGTGCACAAAGTCGAAATTGAACATGCTTTTAAAGCAACTCAAAATAAATAAAGTGCTTAAGTCATATTTTACCGAAGGAGTTTTACTTTTAATACTGCCGTTTGGACGCATTTTCTAAAAAAAATCGCACAAATTCACGAAAAACGTGCTATTTGGAGAAATCGTATGAAAACAATCATACATATCAGAGCGTGATTATCATACATATCAGAGCGTGATTATCGGAAACATAAAATATTTTTAAAAATCTTCTAGCATCTTAATGCTACATATGAGCGAACTTTTTCAGATTTATTATGAAAGCCAAGCGTACAAAAATTAAGCTAGCTGCGTTAAAAAAAAAATTCAAAATTGCCGTTTCCAACAAAAGCTTTTCTAAGCCTATTCAAAAAACAT
This sequence comes from Neoascia interrupta, assembly GCA_947623515.1. NCBI lineage: Eukaryota > Metazoa > Arthropoda > Insecta > Diptera > Syrphidae > Neoascia > Neoascia interrupta. The sequence goes on along the minus strand of OX392463.1, from coordinate 214,160,360 downwards.
ATGGCGTATTCTTTTGAACACCGAACTGCCACACCATGCTGTCAAATTATATTCGGTCTTCGCGACAGTTCCAGCGTGGTTTACACTCGGCTTCATTGTGTACAGAATGGCAAATACTGCACCGGTTCAGTCATCACGTTAAGTGTCAAATTGTTTTGACTTCGGGTGCGTTTCTTTATTCGTTCAACTATTCCGGCCGAAGTATCTGCCGTGTTTTATTTATTCGGAATATTGCAATCATTCCGTTTTGCGTTTCTTTATTCGTTCAGAATATTCGGAATGCATTCTATTCATATAACCCCCCGAGGTAGCTAGTACGAATTAGAACGTTTGGAATATTCCAACTCAGTATTCCACATTTTCCATTCCTTCTACGGAGTGAATAAAAAAACGCACCTTCATTTTGTTTACTTTTTTTATTTCGCAGAGTGATTTTGTTCCCGTCGGTTTTTTGCACATTTTACTAAAAATTAATTTTGATAGCTTTGAGTTTGAGATATTAAGTAATTTTTTTATTGATTTCATACAATATTAGTCGCGTAAAAAATCACGAATGAAAAATCAGTCGAAACGTCACTTCACACACATAACCAAAACTACACCCAGCCTCCACCGTCAAATACTACGGTGGCGAAATTTCGAGTTCGGTGTCGACACCGAAATAATTCGGACTTCAAAAGAACATTTACATGAGCACGATTCCGTTCAGGCGTACGTGAAAAAAACAATTTTTTTCTGTATTCCACACCAGTTTCACGATTCGGTGTTGAAAAGAATACGCCAATAGTAATATAAAGAGCTTGTTTTACCGTTTTCGAAATAATCGGTGTCCATAGAATTTAAGAAAAACAGCTTTGGTTGGTGTGCTATTGGAAAAAGGGCTAACGGCAATTGGAAAAAAATTAAAAATACTTATTGTTGTTTTATGAACTCGAAATTTAAAAAATGCTAAAAAAGGTCAGAAGAACGCCAAACAGCCAAACCCTATCTTCTGAAATATATACAAAGCTCACGATTTTTTAAAAGTTTCTAATGTCTTAACGGCTACGACGATATGGTTTCAATTTGGTTAAAGTATGTAACGTTTACAAGGTGAGCTAACTCCATTAAAATCGTTTCAAAATTGCCATTTCCAACCTAATTTTTTCAAGCACATTTAAGCAACGAAATAAAAAAAATAATGTTTTACTCTTTTCTCAGAATCCATGTTCGAAGAATTTAAGAAAAATAACCAACGCGAGCGCAGATGGTTTTAATATTGAAATAAATGTCTAACGGTACTAAAAATGTTTTTCGAAATCGCTGTTTTATGGTTTTGAAATTTTGAAAATGGTAAAAAAGGTCAAGAAAAAGGTGTTTGTCGGCCTCTATCTCCGAAAAGATAATATAGGTAAAAAATTGATAATAATAACGGGAGTAATACATCTTCTAAGATTCAAAATCAAAGCTTTTTCAGTTTTAAAATATATAGCAAATGGTTTCCGAGATGTGCTTGAAAACACTGACGACTGACTAAAATGATGCAACATCAAACAAATTTGGGGCAGCAAGCACCACCATAGAACGGTAAGCTAACAAATAAATCTTAAAAAAATTTAAGAAACATTTCTTGCCATCCTCTTTTTAGCGTAACGAATGTTAAAAATCATCCAATATAAGAACTGCTTAGACATTAAACTACGAAAAATGTATACAAAAGAATGTGAAATATATTAGGCAACATTTATTATAGAATTTTAGAATACAAATAGAAAAATAAAGATGAGCGTAACCTTCAGCAAAAGCCGACGGACCGCTCTGTGTATGTCTTCATTCTTGCCGGTCTTTTTTTATGTTTCCTTGATAAATCTGTGTGTATAACACTGTCGAACCTGGAGGAGATTAAAAAATTGCAATAAGCCTGGTGAAAGGTTAAAAACAAGGTTGAAAACTAATGCCACGACTGTATTATGCAGAATAAAACTCATTTATCTAACCCAAAAGTCTTATGATGATTTAAAAACTGACTCTTATCAAAACTTATCGAGTTCGAAGAAATTCCTTGAACTTGGAAAGAGAAGCAAGACCTTATCTTAATAGAACCACTTTTAGGCACTTCTCAACTGTTAGAGAAGTAATTAATCTATTTTTGTTTATATGTAAAAACAAACGCGGTAGCTGCGTGGTATTTGTTCTTTTAATAAGATTAAGCGCTTGTAAGCCATGCCTATCAGTGTAGAGAGTGAATAAGCATATAAGATTCCTAAAACAATCTTTTGAAATTTGTTATAAAATACAGAAGATGAGTAGTTTCCGTCGTAGTTCCAATATGAATTGAGTGTGTTTTAACTTGGGTCGAAATCTATTTTGTTCAAAATGCACATTTTAAACGTAAGTGAGGCTGCTTATACATGGACAAATATAACCCAAGTTAAAGTATATATTTTTAAAGTCTAGAAGAGAACTTAATTGTATACTGTCCGTATGAATTAATTTAACCAATATGAACTAATAATATTTGTTTTCAGATCTTCTTAGGCTTAGCTTATGGACTGCTACAATTCACCTCCACAGAAACCGCATGTGGCCTCTGTTACCCGGAGAGTAATGCTGCCTGCGTTAATGAAACTTCATTCCGCTATTGCCCCAATGGCAAGTTTGAAATTTTCAATAAATAAAAATAGTTTTTCAATTGACATTATGTACTTTAAAGGTCAATATCCAGAAGGAGAAGTTATAAATTGTAGCCAAGGGACAGTTTGCACAAATTCATTGGGAATATGTCTGCCCAAATCTGATGTCATACCAGGGTGTGCACCAGATAAATGCGCTAAATGCAATGCGAACTTTGCCTGCATCAGCAAAACGCAATTTGCTTATTGTGACTTGAATGAAATTACACAATATCGCGGCACATGCCCGCAAGGCCAGTTTTGTGACATCAGCAATCTTTTGATCAATGGAAATATTTGTTACTCGTCCTGTGTGGTAAGTTACAGGTCTCCCTGTTTGTTTATGTGTTATAATCTCACTTAAAATGTAAATATTTGACATAATGAAGCTTTAATATAAACCAAATAATTGAAATTTTCGAGGGTACACCCACCTGTGACAACACTGAAGTAACACTACCGACTGGAAATTACAAGGACACTTGTAGGGATGTGGAAGCTATTGGATACTACGTGAACATTTACGATCCTTCGTGTAAAACGTAAGCTTTTCGATTTAAAATTGCTGAAAAATGTTGTTAAAAGTCTTTTTCGCAGATATGTGTACTGTGAGAAGTTGGACGGTATCATGCATTCAGTACTCTTTAATTGCACAACTGGATATTTCAATAAAAGCAAGACAACGTGCGAGGCTACGAAGCCAGCCGGTTGCAAATAGCATGTCTTTCGCATTTCAACCTTTCTTTCAACTCCATTCTTATGCTTAAACTAACGTTAATATTGAGGGGCCTGTACAACGACTTAGTAATCATCATAATTTTTATAATTTACTTATAAGGACATGTTGGCAAAAGTATATGGGTTCCAGCTGCTGGTTCCTTAATTCTTTTTGCTGGCGAAATGCAAAGAATGTAGTGTTGTTAATACTTTGTAAGCCTCACTAGTTTCTGGGCTGCCCCGTTTTATTTCCATACCGATATATACACCATATCTGGTGAGCCTAATCAAGTCTTATACAGAGTGGTCTAAGGTTCAGTATGTGGTCTGCTCTGAAGCTTATCCAAGACCAATCAAAAGACCCAGTGCCATACTGGATCCAAGTGGATTGCAGAAGTCACATAAAGAGCGCAAATGAGAATTTGCAAAAAATGAGTTTTTTTTTCATGATAATATAATGCGATCTTCCGAGGACAACCTAAGGCCTAAATAATGGAGTTCTTTTACCTTAAAAAGCCACAAAAAAAACAAACAAAAGCCAGGGAGCCAATAAAGAGATGCCATCAGCTCTCCAATAAAAGGAATTCTGCTTTACACGACTGGCCTCGCAAAAAAACCTTAGCCGTCAGTACTTTGGAAAAATAGCATGGAGGATTTAGCAGACCGAGATTCGGCCAGCTATTGCAGCTAAACTTTGAGGAATACATTATGGAAGCCAAAGCAACAGTTTTGTTTTTGGTAAGGCTATGTAGAGGCTCTTTCCTTCATGCGCAAAATTGTTTGTGCAAGGCCATTCAGAATTCCATTTGGCACACTTAAGCGAAGCTGTTACTTGTATAAGACTCCTGTCAGGCTATACGGAGGCTATACGCTGTTGCTGGGCTTCCTGTTCCAAGCCTAAACGAAATTGTTGCTTGTATAAAGTTTCACGTTGCAGGTCTTGTCGAATTGGGTAAAATTCGTCAAGTGGGTATCGGTGCCATATTCCACAAGAGATGAGATGTTGGTTCCTGTTTTTAGATTATTGAACGCTCCTTCTAGGTCCAGAAAGGTTGCCAATGTGAATTCCTTGTTATTCAAGGACCTCTCGATTGTACTCGTCATTTCATGCAGTGCCGTTTCCACGGAACTCCATTGGAAATATATACAACACGCTAACACCAAGCAGAAAAAAAATTCGAAGAAAAGAGGCATTTAACTGGGACAAATTGCCCTCGTTCCCATCAACGCACCTCGGATAGATGATACCCGTCAAAAAATGTTTCGAAAAGCAGGGATTATTATTCAATGATTGAGAAACTTTACCATGTTCCTGCTTAATGGCTTCACATTCAGCGCGAGAGCGTCAAACCAGAGCGACAGCGACAACACGAGACACAATGAGAGCGAGAAGCCGCGACGACTGTTTTGACTGCACAGTGACAAGACATAACATAATTTCTAAAATTTATCGACTTTATTGCACATAAATAGATTATATTAGGGAACAAGTATTAGCTTCGAGAAAAAAAATGTCTGTTCAACAGAAAGTCATAACATAAATCACAACACCGATTGACAGAATAATCGTCAACCTCGGCGAGGGTTTTTCAAATTCTCGAAAAGCTCGGCGAGCGCGACATCGATCACGCCGGTATTTTGAATCACCCCATATATTGCCATTGATTGGTTGTTTATTTGATAGTTCGCCCGAGACCCTCGCTCGCTCTCTCGCTCTTTATGTGAAACAGCCATAAGGTTATAATAAGATCTAGGAACTTGGGGATATGTTACCAGCTAAGACCATAAGAAAAGCTTTATATTGGGTGTTTTTTTTTGTGATTTCGCATATATGTGGGGGGACGACTTCTGGATTCTGTTCGGCAACCTCATATTCAAAGCCTCGTAAGCCAATAACAACATATGCTTTCGCTGTGTGACCCGTAGCGCCGTATTATACAGACATTTTTTAAGATTTTTAAGTTATTAAATGTCAAATATTTGGTGATACCATTAGAAGCTAGCCCCTGTCTCAATTTCAGAACCCGCAGAGATCTTACTTATTTTAGGCACTGGATTTTTCTCGAAAATCTGACGGCAGAACTGAGGTTTTGCATAAATGTGCAACATTCCATAAAGTTGTGTTAACCGCATTAAGCGAAATTTGCCTTAGCGACATTATTCCGAAGTTATTAAAATTGTTTCCATTTTTTTTGGTAATAAATATGAAAATCTTTTCTCTCAAACCCTATACATCTTCATATTAGAAGCTTAGACTCTTCGAACTGCTCTCTGTAGGTTGCCAGAGCCCCATTAAAATGAACATCATTAACTTGTAACCCAAATGAATAATCAATTAAATTTCTGTCATAATTTTCCTCGGTCGATGAATAAGTCAAAAATGCAAAAATAAAATTCCCAACAACAGGAACGAATCTACCTCAGATTACAATCAATTAACCAATTAAAAGGAATCCATTTGATCGCAACCGCAACCGTAAGGTCGCATGTTGGTACAGTGTAAATATTTACCAAAACCGAAACTCACCAAGCACTTTGGTTGTTTGCGGTTTGAAGCCCGATCCAGAACTGCAGGGGTCGATTTATGAGCAAAGTCCCGAAGAAACCATTAAGCTGCCGTGGTCTGAAATAGGGAGTTCTTTTTTTTTTAAGTCTGGACATCCTGCAGGGCGACAGAGCTTGAATCACCAAAATCAGCTTCGAGCTGACCACCGTCTAATTTACACCGAATATTATTTCAAATCGATAAAGGATTGCCTTCCAATAAATTCCTAATGAAACAAGGATGATTCACAGCACTCGCAACCGACTCTGGATGCCCGATCCATTATTCATTCCGTTTGCCGGCCGAAATTCACTTAAGCGAGAAGCGGTTCCAATTGATTTGCGACTCTGTCGGACTGATCTAAGGGATTTCGTTTCGTTCCAACCACCTGTGATTCGAGCGGAGGGGATTTGGAGATAATAACTCACAAAGGACCCTCCCGTTGTCGACATCGTCGTCTCTGAAGCAGGAACTAATCACTAACAAAGAGCAGGTGCTGGTGCCGAAATTACACGCCAATTTCGTAGTGCTGTGTCGGCGGCGGCGTATCCCTTTTATTTGTGTCTTCCCCGCGGCGAGCATAACCAATCGACACGATATTGTCCTTTGGTGTAGTTCCAAATCAATTAACCAAACCGAATTGGAGCATGTAAAGGATTTGGCTCGGATTCAGATTACCCAGATACAGAAGCCACATCCCATTGACATGCGTGTAGCAATTGCGATTTGGGTGATTAGGTTTCCCCTAAGAGAGTACCTGCAACCCATGGAAGAAACGTCAAAAAACCTTCAAAGATACTTTTTTTACAGCGTCTGTGCGATGGTTTTCTCTTCGACGTCGTCGATTCTCTAGCTCTTGCCGAATCTGCTTTGCGAAGTGTTCGCGCGCTCGCGGTACTTTTGATCTTTTCAGTTTCAGATACACTTGGCGGCTTTGATCTTTGCCGATAGAGAGACAAATTTTTTTGTCGATCTTTTTTCTTGTATTTCCATTGCCTCACGCACGCAGTTGTACCTCTGCACAGCCACCCGAATCTAGGGAAAATTAGATTTTAGATAAAATCCCAAATGAACGCAGATACAAAAGCTAAGCGACCGAAGACGCGTTCATTTGTTTTACGATTTTATGAGCTACGCTTTCAACTTTTTTACGCGATCCACTCGCAGGGTGGAGATTTAAATCTCAAAATCGCGCAGCCGAACAAAAAAGGTTATAAAATTCAGTTGCTATGAAATTGGCGGTTAAATTGGACCTCTTTTCGGGTGATAATTTGAATATTGTTCGCTAATTAACTGCAGGATGTTAATTTGAGTTCTTTGAGGCAGCTTTTATGACTAACGAGTCAGAGGCCAGATTGACATGGGAAATCAATAAATGTTGCCAATAGATACGATATCGCCGATTGTAAAGAACTTGATTTTATTGAGAAGCGCGTTAATTTTGCGGCTAAACAAAGTTGAAAAGCGCTTTTAGGACTGTTAATTTGGGCCTTTGCTGATCAGACCACACCCTGTTTAAGTAGGTCTTCTTGATGCTAATTGGGGGATGCGTAAGCGGGTATATCGTAAGTGTTTTTTCTTTCTAAATCGTCGATGAAGAGATACATAAATTTGTGATGGTTTTTAAATTTAATCAGATATGATCGCAAATGAGCTTGTGGTTCGCGGTATTTTTGTCCGCACAGCCACCCAGGCGTTGGTATGCTCTTAATGCGCAGCATTTAAACGTGCGCGATACACAGCGTCGAAAACAGTTTTAAATATTTTCTTCTTAGAAACCCCATAATCTTAGTTCCTTAGTATGGAGGTCTTTAGCGTCCGTTTTAATGTTAGGTGATATAAATGGGAAAAGTATTTACATCCGTCTCTAAATCGCCTCATCAATTACTTCGATGCTTTAGTACCAACTTTAGCCTCGTTGAAAATTAAAAAATTCGTTTACCAACCAAAACGTATAGGTTGGTAGGTACTCGGGAACTTTTGTCAATATTCCCAAAAATGCGGTGGGAGCTTTTTAGTGGCAATCTTGATCAAGTCAATTTGATCAACTGCTGCGGTATAAAGATATGGGAGCAACGTTCGACCGTTTGACCTCAAAAAGTAGAGCCTTTTTCAGCTCTTCTTTGCCGCAATAACTTCGTTTGATCGCTTTTTGGTGAATTTTGGCTTTTTTCGGATCGGCTAGTAATGCAAATCGACGGTATTTAGTTCGGTGAATGTGTCGTTGCTCACAAGCGTGTTGCTTTTGCGCAATTCGATGGGTTAGAGCGGGCTATGAAATTGAAGCATTTAAATTCAGGTCAATGTATATCCTGGCCCCTTCACCAAATCTAAGTTTTGGAAGAAGTTTATTGGCAGAATTTTGTTTTTTTTTAGGGCAAGAGGCTGAGCAGCGATAAGGCAAAGTGTGTTTCCTTATCCTCATCCTCATGCACCAAGATGTTAAGGTCATTTGAAAAATTCTCTTGGTAATTTGACTTTTGTAAACATAATGTTATTTTAACACGAGCCCGCTTCTTCCATTTGCTCCTCCTCACACTTGTCAGTATTTTGTTTTTAATCGCTTTTAATTTCGGTGTAATTTCTGGAAGCCGTAAAGTCAGGTGACTTTTTAGCTGTCTGTTCAAAAATGGTATATGTACGGTATGGTACGACTGGTACTACTTATGGTATGTCTGTCTGTCTCCCTGTCCGTCAAAAAGCCTTTCTAACTTCTAAACAGCAAGTCGAACAAAGACGTAATTTGGTGTGCTCTTAAACAGCGGAAATTAAAACACAACGTATACTATAAAATGTGTTCCACCCATACCCACATATAGCGGTTTAATTACAGTTTTTGGGACTTATGTTTTTTAAAATTTTTTAAATTTTTTTTTTTAATTTTAAAAATTTTGTTTATTTTGACAGGAATCAAAACTTGGGCCAACAAAAATCAAACTTAAGTCAAGTAATGTTGAATCTGTGTAAAAAAGATTCTACTTTTTTGAAAACGTTAAGGCCGGTTTGCTGATGCTGATCATAACCCAGATATGTTTTGCTAAGAGACTAAGTTCCACATAACAAGCTGCCAAAATAATCAAAAAATGGCCTCTAAGCACAACTTAGTAAAGGGCCAGAAATAGTAGGTCGTACGTAAAAATTTAGGTTGAACAAAGGAACTTAAATTTTTAGCGGTCCGTCTAAAAATGGAAAAGGACCTCTTGTTGTGTTGTGAAAGGATCACTGAATTAAAACGTCATCTAAGCCAAAGTCACATGACAGCGCGTCGCCTTGTCTAAATCCTGATGTAAAAAATTACCTACGCGACAGAGACAGAGCTGGCTGGCAAAGCTTGTTGGCCGAGGCCCAGGTCCACCTCGGAATGTTAAGCCACCTTTTACGAAGTAGGTAAGAAGCCACCTTTACGAAGTACTAAAACGAGAAATTCCAATTTCTTTAAAATATTGAAAAGTTTTTGAGAAATGAAGAGTTGAAAATGGATGACAATCCTCAAAGTGCTTGAGACCATAACTTTTAAACCCCTCTGTGCACAGAGTCAATATTGAACGCACATATAAAGCAGTTGCTTTAATATTATTCAAAGTAAACGAAGTGCTTAAGAGAAATTTTTCAGATGCTGAAAAATTTTTTTCAAAAAAAAAATCGCTGAAATATCTACATGAAAAAACGTGTGTTTTCAGCTCTTATCTCCGGTGTTATTAAAAGAAATCATGTGAAAAAGTCACACGTATCAGAAGTTATCCAAAATTGCAATCAAGATTATAGCGAATTTAATACTATATCTTCTTCGGCAATTAAAAGAGGATTTAAAATAAATAAATCCTAAAGTGGCTTCACCGGACAAATATACGAATAATTTGACGCGATTACTCTGTTTCTGTCATTTTGGCTCTCAAAAGAGAAATGTGATGTCATTTCCCAGAAGCGAAAAACGATTCTCGCTGTAAAAATCACTATAAAAACCTACTTGCGGGTGACAGATCTGTCGTACAGCGACAGTTAACGTTTCCTTTTTTGATTCTCAAAATTTTACAAAGGTGCAGAAAATAGGTTTGTGAATAGGGTGAATGGGACTTATGAGAGGATTTATTTTTAGTCGCTTGCCGAAAGGATTTAAATTTGTATGGTAAATCGCGTGATTTGTAGAGGATTTAATAAAGATTTTTATTAATCGAGGATTAGTGTCCGGTGGAGAGATGGTACTAAAATTTCAAAGACTTTTGCGATTTAAATCAAAATCATAAAAGCATTTTCAAAAACAGTTTTTTTAAAATCTTCTCGTCTCTTTAAGGTAAAAGCGATCTTATTCAGATTTGGTTAAAGTACAAAGCGGACAAAAAGAAGGAATGCTGCGTTTCCTTACACGAGTGACGAAACAGCCGCCGCGCGTCGATAGTTGAGATAACATTGTGTCTTATGGGCTCTTCATAAGACTCAATGTACCCAAAGACTGTTTGGTCGCTCGCGTAGGGAAAAGCTTAGATTTTCAAAGCATATTTAAACCAGTGAGTAAGACGTACACAGAAGTGTAAGAAGACGTTATTGTCTGTAACACGGACCGTTGAATACCCCATCCTATCCCACATTGTAAGATGTAGGATAGGATGGATTCAACGGTTTTCCCACGTTATTGTTTTTCGTTTTTTTTGGCATTTTATAAGTAGTGCAAACTTCGAAAAAGGGCATTATCCAACCGCCCCTTATTACAAATTATCAATGTTAGCACAGATTTTTCCAAGTTTAATCTATGTAGGTACGTAGAAATGCATTTTTGGTTCAAATTCAATATTTTTGAAAAAATCGACTTTAAAAGGGGGCGTGGCTTAAAACTTTGAATGAACGAAATCCGGAATGAAGTCTAGTTTACCCAACCTGCTAATATTTTGTATTCTTTTGTCTTTTTTATGTATTCTTTCCTAAATCAATTCTGCATAAAATTTGAGAGCGTGGCCCAAAGTTTTCAAGAAACAAAATGTACGACTGAGTATTTTCTAAGTTAAATTTTATTCGATTTGGAACAGAAATATTGAATAAAATGCATTTGAAAAATTACTCTTTAAATCGATGCCACGCCCACTAAGGGAGGTAAAGCGATCCAATTTTTATTTTGTGTATCTAGCATATGCAGGAGCAAATGAATACCAAATTTCAGACGTCTTACAATTTTGAAAGCTCTGGAGGAAGTTGCACAATGGCACCGATTGTGGGCGTGTCTGTGGGCGGACATAAAATTTTTTTCGCTTGTACTGCTTCGTATAACAGTGAACTTATGCGCGAAATGTCAGCTTCTTAGCTTAAAATTAAAGGCCTAAAAACATCTAGGTAAAAATAGGTTAGCTTTAAGACGTTGGATCTCATAACTTGCAAGAAACAAAACAATAGCCGAGAAAAAAGGCATGCTGGTTGGCTGATTGATCTATGTCTTGCAATAATCATCAGGCCTGTATCTATGTTGTCGCATTTTTGCTGCAGTCGAAAGTTGAGAATTTGTAGATACTATAATCAAAGTCTAAGGGTTGAGCAGTTTAGGACTGCGATTTGGTGAACAATAAAGATCTTCAACTCCATAACCAAACACTATGAAATATTTAGACTACAAAAATTGAGTTTATATTCACAAATCCTATCTTACTCATGAAAATGCAGAACTGTCACGAAAACAGCATTCCATCTTTGACCACTACTTGAATTGTATTCCGCAGATAAAAATCATCGTTTACCTTGGACTTCTTGATATCCGATTGAAATTCACTCCACACTCTCGCGGTCTGGGTTCATCTTACGACATTATGAATCTACGACCTTGCCATCTTTTCATTCTTATGCAAATGAATCTATATTAAGTTGTTCATGGAAATTTATGGAATCGCCCATCGACAACATCGCAGAATACCAAGATTCCTCGACGGGATAAGTTTTTTTTTCCAAAGTAATTCGCCGGCTAACCTTTGTGTTGTTCAAGCCAGAGCAGGGGCAAAAAAATGAATTAATGATCTTTTGACAGGGAGCCATATCTTAGCCACACTCTTTGCAACATTATTAATGATGAACTTGGGTTCAGTCAGCTCACTCCCCTCGCTCAGAGGGACCGCAAAATCAAAATGCAATGTCCTCTCTCTGGGGGCACACAGTCAGAAATTCGAAAATCCCAACACCTTTGCTTTATCTTCCAGGAATACGGTACAATCTCGTCAATCCAAGCCATAACCTCGTCTCTGGGATAATCCGGGACTTAGGAAACCACAACCACATTTCGCCGCGCTTATTGGCGCATAAAATCTTCGCAAGGTCCCGCTCAGCACGGTACCTGTGCGGCTGTGGCTTTGTCACATGTTCGGCGTACTCCATTGTCCTATTTATTCAAATGTAGGCACATAAACTGAATAGGAAGAAGGACATGTTACGGTCGGTTTTCGAAAAAAGAAAAAGATTTGTAAGCATCATACAATCGCTGCTTCTCCCGGGGCTGTTTTTCCAAAAGGCCTCTCTAAATAGCATCGTAAAGCGGGCGGCAGGCTTTGATGTCCTAATTGGTTTATTACCTTTGTCGGCGTCGTCGTCTTTTTTCCCCCTTACCTCGATCTTGTATATGTATATTATGTAGGGATGTAGGTTGGCCGCGCTAAGATGAGATTACAAAACAGGTAAAATTGTAAAAATCATAAAAACGCAACAGTGCGAGTGAGAGCGACTTATAGGAAGGCGGTATGGCTATATGGCCAAGGCATCCCCCAGGCAATGGGAATTAGACGAACATAAGATGGTGAGGAATAGAATGGCATTTGTTGTAAATCTTGTGCCCAACTCGAGGGAATTATTATCGTATGCGGCGGCATATTATGTGGAGAACGCGTCGTGTTCCCTATTTGACGATGGCGGTGCCTATGATAGGCACTGGCACACTAGGCACTAAAAACACTAAAGAGACTGAGACTCTCTTGAGAATGAATTGTGTTTTGGTCTAGGATTTCGATGAAAACTTTGTTTTTTCCGGCTCCGCATTGTTGTCGATTGGTTTTACTATGCGGACTCCGGAGGGATATCTGTTTTATTGTAGTAGAAGTAGTTTGTAGTTTTATGGCTTTCAAGTGACAAAAAGGATGTTTTGTTGGAGAGCTGGTGAGATAAAAAATTGATTATGATGGATACGATCGTAAACTTAAAAGGACTCTGTTTGAAAAGAACCATGACAGATTGAAGAAACCTTCACGGATTTGTTATTTATTGCATGTCCTAAAAGGAAAAGGTATGGATCTATAGTTTTTAGTTTAGTGTTTAAGCAGGTGTTATGCAGCTGCATAAGAATATGTCCTTGCATTTTATTTAAAAAAAAATTTAAAAATTTTAAAAAAATTTCCATCCAATAAGATCGGGGCTGAATGCGTTCCAATTTGTTGAAACGAAAATTATAACAGAAACTGACTTGGAATTCCAGCATCACTTTTAGGTCTAAGGTATATAATTTGCTCCTTCCACGTCCACCTGATGCCGGCTCTTACTTGAACGTTTGGAAATGGTTGGCTAGATCAAGAGCGACAGATGCTATAGACATCCTTTATCAGGATTTATAGCCGAATCCACCGCGGATTGTGTATCCAAGTAGTGAAACGACAATGCCATCAGCGATGCCAATTATCATCAGATATCCTTAATCATATAGAACTCTATCGTACATAGATTTTTATACAATAACGAACGTAAGGCCGATCATTGTGGGACTCCTGCAGTGATATCGGCAGAGTTTATTACCATCCTGTTGATGCTTAAATCATTTTCTAAAATGCGCTGACGGTAGTCCATGGTGCCTGGCGAATGATTTTCGGTTGACGCAAATGTTGAACCGGTTGACGAAGTTGAAGGCATTTCCTGTCATCTTTCTGCCAGCAGAGGATGTTGAGAACAGGCTTTGGCGGAAAGTATATGTCTCTTTTGCCAAACTTCAAACTAAGGCTTGTCATAGCTGCATCATTCGACCCCTGGCTAATGGATATGTTGTTTGATGTTGTAGAATCAGAAATCCCTATAAGGGCAAAACTACCACGTCAGCTTCCCTATTCTTCCCCAGACAATAGCTTTGGTCAGATGGGAAAGAATGTTATTAAATTTTCATGTATGGCTCCATAAGCGGAAAAGGTCTAGTGCTCTCTATGGAAAGAGTGAACCTTAGGTGTATGCGCGTCTATCTTCCAAACGTAGATACTCGCGTTATAACCCAACCTTCTGGGGTAGCTGGTCTTCAAATGGGCGCCTTCCCAGGGGCGGACAGGGAAATGCTTGCCAAATATCAAATTTCCGGGCCAGGCCAAAACCAACAAAAATCCAGAAGCGTCTGTCTCAAAATGAGCCTCTTCCTGGGCGGCGTCTGTTCTCTTCCAATATGCAAATAGAATATGAACAGCAATTAATACTCTGCAATGCTCTGCTAGTTATATTATTGCTTTCCTTCGTAAAGGCATAACACTTGCGGGGCAAGCTTTGGTGCAGAGTTGTTCCGAAGTGGCTCATCAGCGTTTGTTTCGTATTGAGAAGTTCCTTCCTCTTCTATCTTTTCTGTCCTCAAATTCGCTTTGATCACGAGTATATTATAAAACCAGTGAGTAAGTGCCAGAGTTTATCTGTGACAAACTTCTATATTCCCGGCCCTATATACCATGTAACACCAAATCTTTAAGTTTCTTGGCCTGATTTCATGTATTATTTGTATAGGCCACGCCCCCAAAAGTGGGCATGGACTTAAAATTCAAATAAATCAATTGTAATTTCATAAGACTCATGAGAAAATACGGTAAAAGCGAAAATTATTTCAGAAAAAAACAGTTTTTTTCTAAAAACGCCCCTTAAAAGAGGGCGGAGCTCAAAACTTTTTACTGAACAAACTTAGCAAATAGTAATATTTTTAATATTTGTCATAATTTTTTTTTGATTTGGAATCATTTTAACATCATAACATGTTAAAAGTGGGCATGGTCGATATTGTGGGCGGTCCAATTTTTGCCTTGTTACAGGTCTTAAGCCAATATTGCTCAGTTCCAAAATTTAAGTTCCTGTGCCTTGTCTAACTTGACCAAAAGGCAATTTGAAAAAAAAAGTGAAATATAGGTTGTCTCACATCTCGGCCAGTAGTGGCCGTGGCCGTTGACGGATTGAGCCAATTTTCACACTTTGCCTGTGCAACAAAAGAACCAAGCCGCGTGTACCAAGTTTCAGCTTGCTTTTGAAGACCTAAAACCTTCACACATACGGATGGACGGACGGACGGACATGGCTTAATCGATTCATCTGTCGGTGTCGATCATATCTCTAATAGGTCTTTAGGGTCACCGGAGATTATTTTATGGTGTTACAAACTATGCATTAAATTTAATATATACCCTCGGTCGGGTATAAACCAAAATATTGTAACCAACGAGGGAGGAGGGCGAGAAGCATAATGCATTTGCAGTGCCCGCCAAGCAACATAAAAACCGCTCCTCAACGCTGTGGCCTCCTCCAAGATTGCCCCAACTCAAGCTTTTTCTCTGCTTGGTCGGTTGGACACTGTGAATCTTGCATGGGTATACGAGTTTAAACTTGCACCTAAGGTTCAGAAGAGGTTTTCACAAGACCCGAGCCTGTGCTGGCTCTACCTGGATCTACATTCTTGGCTTCCTCGTTATACCACAGACCAAACGACTGCGCCCGAACATCTACAAAAGTTCTCATCTTCGTAAACATAACTTTATGTCCTGCCTATGAGGAGAAGGATAACACTTCCTATGTAGTTATTCTGCCTTTGCTCGCATCAGGTGGCAGAATTTTTGAGCCGAGTATCAGTCAACTAAAATCATCACTGAGATCAATGGGAAACTTAGTACATGAAAGTAAGGTGTCAGCATGGCGTACAATGAACCAATAGTTGTATCTGAGTACTTTATTGCATAGTATCCGTCTCTTTTAAAGGCCTGTTCAAATAAAAGCTACATGATTGTGGACATTATGCAGAGGTCAGAACGTCTGATATTCAGACGCTGAAATAAGGCAGTCCAAACAGTAGGATTGAAAAATACGACATGAAAATTAAACTTTATCCAGCAAGGGCACTCTACAGAGTTCCTTCTTAGCCCGCACACGACAGTTGCTGCCACTTTACAGCAACGATCCTTTCTATATAACTTCCTAAAATTCTTATAAAAAATTCCTTTCCAGAAAATAAAGAAATAATTATTGCTTTCACGAAATATTGTGCACATTAGAAAGTTCTTATTGGGTTTGGGAGTTGAAAAAAAATCATAATCATTATCCCAATCAAGAAAGGACTCAATTAACTTAGTAGTGTTAACTAGTTACAAGATAACTTGAATCACATCCATAGAGATTCGTTCACCCCACTTTAGCCGTGAAATGTGTGGCAAATATTAAACCTCAAAGTAGTTCGTGTCTTAAGGCACGTGCATATCCACATGATGTCTCCCCAGGCACGATAGTACCCCGCCATAACCCTCTTCAAATTTGAATTTATCCACCATATTATGCTCTCATTACCTTTTGGCGGCTTTTTTCAAAAGATCCAAGCATAGCGCAAAACGAAAAACGAATTCGGTCATCGAAATCGAAACTCATGAGCCGCTTCGACTTCGGAGCAATCTCGGATACGTATTATTTGTCAGAGACATAACTTTATGTCCAGTTGGCTACATTCCTTTCATCAAAGACAAATCAAGTCAACTTGAATTTGTGTGCCGCTCCATACAAAGTATGGAAACCCTACTGAGAGTGACCAGACACTCTGAAGAGGTCTGCATGAGCAAAAGAGCCACCATGATCTACAATGTCCATACTCCATTGGGAGTTAGGACAACTTATGCGTATGGCAACCTTTGAGATGGCGCGCGGCGACAAGTCTTTGTTGTTGTTGGTGATGGGGGCTTACATGCAAAACGATAAATGTATTAAAGGAATCCGAAAAGGGTTATAATTTAGTCTCGGAAACCATCGGAAGCATAAACAAATTCATAGAATATGAAGTATCGGAACCTAAGGATGCTAAAATCGATGTTTATCTGCTTCAAAGTTAGTTTCATCTGTATTTGAGCTTTTTTAATCAATTTTATCAAACTTTTATCATGCCCTGTTTTAAAACATGAAATATTACTTGAAAATGAACGCTTTTATGCTGGGGAAACCGGGTTTAGGTCTTATGAAACCAACCCAACAGAGAAAAACCATATAAAGTCTAAACGAACTTAAAATACCTACCTGAAATGTTTTAATTCTAAATTTTAAGCTCTCTGGAGAAAGCTCAAAACCAAAATCTCGAAATTGTATACTTATTCTTACCCGATAAAACCCTTTTCCGGATGCAGTTCTCTTAGTTTTTCGTACTTAGTTTTAGGAATGAAAACCTAAGGTTTTAGACTTTATTAAGTTTCGATTTTAATTTTATTACCGCTGGAGATCTATCTTACTTACTAAAGGTGGCGCTACAGTCTGGGATGAACCTGCGGCTCAGCCAACAAGCTTCGTCTGCTAGCTCGGTCTCCAGCTACCCGTCTCCAGTTTTGTACGCGGAGTTGACTGAGGAGCTCTCCCACTTGCATGCACCACCTGAGGATCGGTGCTCCTTTACTGCGCCATCTCTATGCGGGTCAGACTAGAAGATTTTTCTTGCTAGAGCATTGGTGTCCATCGGCTCAAGATGACCCAGCAACCGCGTTGTATTTTGATTCTTTTGGCTAATTCGGTGTCGCTGTACAGCTCGTACAGTTCGATGTTATATATCCTCCTCGACTCTCCGTCTATGCAGACGGGACAATCAATCGTCCGAAAAGTTTTCCACTCGAAGCAGCCTAAAGCGTTTTAATCTGCCCTTGACAGGGCCCATGCTTCTGCACCGTAAAGCAGGACTGGGATGATCAGGGTCTTATAAGTTTCTCGAGCTAAGGCCTTTCCACCCATTGCCTTCTTAGTCCAAAGAAACAGCGATTGACAAGAGTTATCCTTCGTTTGATTTCAGCGCTGGCGTTATTCACTAATTTTACAGTAGAACCAGGTAGACAAGTCCCTTACTACCTCAAAGATATGGCTGGGGGTCTGGTCTATCAAACAGACTAATATGTAAAGCGGGATTTACAAAGAAGCTCCGCCTCGACCTGATGTTTTCAAATTCAGCGATAGGGTTTCAGTATGTGTCCTCACATATTGAAAATGGAAAAAGGACCTCTAATGTTATCACTTCGTTGTCCGTCCGTCCAATCGCCCTATAACTTCTGAACGGTAAGTCAGAAAACAGTGAGATAACCCAACGAGATCAATTTTAGGTGCTTGAGGTACTTTTTTTAAAGCACAAATAACAGTTTTGAAGTTTCATGGGAAAATTGATCAAATGTTATTCAATAACTATTTTTAAGAAGTTAAGCAGTTAAGAACAAGAAAAACGAAACTTAAGCAAAGTAAATACTGAGCCTTAACGAAAAAATCCAATTTTTCGAAAATATTGAAAGGTTTTTGGGAAATGAAGAGTTGAAAATAGATGAAGTTTTGCAAGGTGTTTGACACCATAAATTTTGAACCCGGTTAGTGCAAAGTATAAAGCAAATCAAATTAAACGAAGTGCTAAATAGATATATTTTTCAGAACAAGTTTTAACACTGCCGTTTTGACGCATTTTCGAAAAATGCATGAAAAAAGTGTGTGTATCCCCCCCCCCCCTTTTCGCCGGTGCGGTGTTATTAAATAAATCATATGAAAAAAATAACTCTTATCAGAAATTGTCCAAAATTCAAAGGAAAACTAAGTCGAATTTTAAAGTTTCAAAACCTTATGAGATTTGACTAATATCATAAAAGCCTTTTCAAGAAAAAAAAATTTAAATCTTCTATCATCCCGGTAAAAGAAAACTTTTTCAGATTTGGCTTAAGTCAAAAACGTACAAATGAAAGGAAACTGCGTCATCATCATCATCATCATTTTCTTATGCCGCTTATCCTTAAAAAGGGTCGCGGAGCGAGGGTGGCTAAATAGTCTTTCCATCGTTCTCGTAAAAATATATTTAAAATATATTTAAAGTTAAAATATATTTAAAGTCCCGTTTCTAACCTAAGGTTTAAGAAGCCTATTTAAAAAACGAAATAAAATAGGAGCTCAATGCTAGCGCAGACGGTTGTGAAATTGAAGAAAAGGCTATCGGTAATTGTAAAAAAAATCGAAATTGCTGTTTTCTGCATTTTAAATTTTAAGAATGGTAAAAAAGTGCAAAGAACCTGTATGTTCTTCCCTCAATTTTCGAAAAGGTAATAGGCAATTTTGGAATTTTGGGAGCAACACGGGGGTGCCGTGGCGTGGTTAGTGTGTGCTTACTACGCCGGATGTCTGGGTTCGAATCCTGTCATCATCTTACTTACTTACTTAAGGTGGCGCTACAGTCCGGGGTGGACCTGGGCCTCAGCCAACAAGCTTCGCCAGCCAGCTCTGTCTCTAGCTAGCCGTCTCCAGTTTCGCACGCGAAGTTGGCTGAGGTCCCCTTCCACTTGCGTGCGCCACCTGAGTCTCGGTGCTCCTCTACCGCGTCGTCCCTGCGGTGTGGATTCGAAGATTTTCCGGGCCGGGGCGTTGGTGTCCATCCGCTCTAGATGACCCAGCCATCGTGGACGTTGTGTTTTGACTCTTTTGGCTAGGTCGGTATCGCTGTACAGCCCGTACAGTTCGATGTTATATCTCCTCCTCCACTCTCCGTCTATGCAGACGGGACCGTTAATCGTCCGAAGAATTTTCCTCTCGAAGCAGCCTAAAGTGTTTTCATCCGCCTTTGACAGGGTCCATGCTTCTGCACCGTAAAGCAGGACTGGGATGATGAGGGTCTTATACATGGACACTTTAGTTGCTCGAGAGAGGGCTTTGCTACTCAATTGCCTTCTTAGCCCAAAGAAACAGCGATTGGCAAGAGTTATCCTTCGTTTGATTTCAGCGCTGGTGTCATTGTCTGAATTGATAGCGGAACCCAGGTAGACAAAGTCCCTAACTACCTCAAAGTTATAGCTGTCGATGGTGATGTTTTGTCCAAGACGTCGGTGTTGGGTGTCTTTTCTTGATGACAGCATATACTTGGTTTTGCCCTCATTGACTGCTAAACCCATATTCGCCGCTTCCGTCCCAATACTCACGAAGGCTTCACTGACATCACGCTTTGTTCTACCGATTATGTCAATGTCGTCTGCGTATGCAAGTAGTTGAACGGACTTTTGAAAGATTGTACCTCTGGTGTCGCCTTGTCTAAATCCTTTTTTGACATCAAAGGGGTCGGTGAGGTCTTTGCCGACCTTGACGGAACAGCGTGATTTTTCCATCGTCATCCTGCACAGACTGACGAGTTTGGCAGGGATGCCAAAACTAGACATTGCGCTATATAGCTCGTCTCTATAGATGCTGTCATACGCGACCTTGAAATCGATGAAGAGGTGGTGTGTATCGATGTCTGCCTTGCAGTCGTTAAGGGCCTCCGCTAGTTGCTCGGCTGCACGTGGTCTGTTAAGGGACCTAACATTCCACGTGCAGATCCGGAGCTCGTTGTCCTTTTCTCGTTTGCATTGGTCGTCAACAGTAAATCCGTCCGAATCCGAGGCTTGTTTCTGCTTCGTGACTGGTGTTTCTTTACGTGGCCGGGAAGTCACCCCGACGGCACGACCCCCAACCTGGAGGACCAGATCCTTTGCTTAGCTCTAAGGACGGAGAGCCGGATAGCCCGCTCCTTATAGGCCTGAGCTCCGAATACGTCGTAGTAGCCCATATAAGGTGTCCTGCCATCATCACCTGAAAAAAAAGACTTGTTCTTTTTCACGGTCCCCACCTCCGCGAGGGTCTGACAAGCCCTCCGAGAGTATCATTTGTCTTGAAAAACTTCTCAAAGTACCGTTCGGATTCGGCAAAAAATTGTAGGTCCCTTTGTATGTAAAAGAAATTAACACACCAGCATACATTGTTGAGAAGTTGGCCCTGGTTCAACTCGAGCTGTTGCGCCACTGTATTTATTTTTTTAATAGGCAATTTTTATACCCGACCCAGGGTATATTAAGCTTGATGTATAGTTTGTAACGCAGTGAAATAATCACCGTAGACCCCTAAGACCTTCTAGAGATATGAATGGGACCGACAGGAGAATCGATTAAGCCATGTCCTCCGTCCAAATTTTAAGGTAGAGAGCTGAAATTTGGTATGTTGGCTGGAAGTCTATTGGACCAGATCAAGTTTGGAAATTAGCTGAATCCGCCCACAGACACGCCAACTACAGGCCTGAATATGCAACCATCTCTAATTTAAAAAAATACTTTTTCCAAATGTTAGCAATGTTATAATGGTGCTAGCGCATTCATTTTTGGTATGTAACATTACCTTGTAATTGTCTTTGAAGTAACCAAAAAAGTCATTGAACACGCCCACTTTTTCAACAGATTTTATCTTAAAATGACTGTTTTTCAATAAATAACGGGTGATTTTTTAGCTGGTTTGGTTTTGGCAACACTGGTTTTGACAGCTGACGTGTGTTTAGTACCTTCTGTCACTGTCAAACAGCTTCAGTTTGGTTTGCAATTTAACCATGGATTGTCTTACAAATGAACAACGCTTGCAAATTATTGAATTTTACTATCAAAAATCGTGCTCGGTTCGAAATGTTCATCGCGCGCTGCTTCCATTTTATGGTCGTCGAGTTTGGTGAACAGTTAATTTCACGTTTCGGGCCGGTCAATTGGCCGCCTAGATCGTGCAATTTGACACCATTAGATTATTTTTTGTGGGGCTGTCAAGGCTAATGTCTATAGGGACAAGCCCGCTTCGATTGACGCACTGGAAGCCAACATCCATGCATTCATTCGTGAGATACCGGCCGATATGTGTGAAAGAGTATGCCAAAATTGGACTCAGCGGATGGGCTACCTGAGACGCAGCCGCGGTCAACATTTGCATGAAATTATCCTTAAACATTAAATTGCAAGGTTCAAACTATCGATTCAAATAAATATTTCATTAATTTTTTCGAATTTTTTGTGTTTATTTTTTTTTTTTAAAGTTTTCAACCTCTTAAAAAATCACCCGTTATATATGAAATTTGACAAAAAATTGTATGACAAAAGTTGTAGATATTAGAATTTTCTAACTTTCATTTCAACCAATATTTAAAAAAGTGATCTTTTTTAGTTAAAAAGGCGGAGTCTTAGGCCGAAATGTATGCAACCACCTAGTATAAAGCATTCAACAGTTATATTTTTATATCCCGCCCACTTTTTGGAGGCGCGGCAGTTTTGTTTTGGTATGGTCGGGTATTTTGCAATCTTTCGTAGATGCACTGATTTTTTTGCATACGGTTGCACTTTCCCACTTGTTTTTAATAACCATCTTTTTGAAATAAGAAAAGGCACTTTTGAAATAGAACTGCGCAATATAGATGAGCTTAACCTGTAACGAAAACCGACGGACCGCTACGTCTTCGTACTTGAAGGACTTTTTTTTATTCATCGTGGCATTCTTATACTGAATGATTAAAGCTTTCTCTCTCCTAACAAGCGAAATGTCATTTTAAAGTCGATTCAAAGACGATGCGACGTATCATAATGGGGCGAAGTGGAAGTCAAGGCTTCTTTGTGAAGCGGCCTTAATGTTTTCTCAGGCGTTTTCATTGAGGTATGGAAAGCTAGTCTTCTAGCTTCTAGGTATATTGCGGAAATGTGTGGGACTAGTTTTGTTTGTGCTGATGTAACTTCCTAAGTGGATTAAGCGTAGACCTTGCGATATTTGTACCGCTTGGAAGAGTGGACTCGTCATAAACCCAAGCATGTCAATGTACCTACCACCCGCGTTTGCTAGCTAGAGTGGAGATTGAGATGGAGTATAAATTTGACTCTCTCACTCTGGTTATGTTGTAGGTCTTACCTATTGGCCTGAAGGTATATGGGTAAAGTAATGAGAATGTTCTCACACTCTATAAAAAATTATTGCGATGATAGTCCCGCAGCCCAAGATCAGATTTGACCCGAAAAGGTGGCGTAATTCAAGTGTGTTCCCTGTTCCAGACAAATTGCAGTTCGAGGGAGGTTTTCTGGGCGGTCGCAGCAGCACTAAAGTGAAATTATAGATGAATAGATAATAATATGTGTAAACATGGATCGACAATACATGTTAAGTTTGCCAAAACCCCTATTGACTTTTTGGGAGTATGTAACAGCAATCTATGCTGTTCTGCTCTGATTGGTGTCCTGATTCCATCAAGCCCATCAGCCTCCCCTTAAACATTGGAGTTCAATTGGAGATCTAATGGAGATCAATTGGAGGTCAATTGAAGTGTTTCAAGAGAGGAGTTGAAAGATTAGCTGACGAAATAAAAAACTGTGTGGGATTCACCGGCAGGGTATGATCGCTGCAACCTGTACATGTCGCGGATAATGATCTACTAATTGAGCTGTATACAGTGACTACAATTCAGACTGTTCATATCGACAGCCCTCACTAGGTTTTGCCTTAAATTATTATAAAATCGTTGCTATTCTTTGTAGCTGATTAGGAAGTGTTTTAAGGTTAATATTGTGCTTTGACTGTTTTCCGTTTTTGTTAATTTATATAAAATTTATCTCTGCTACACCATCGATCGCTAGAGGTTATGGAGACGCATCACGAGCTTGCATGCACTACCTCACACAATAGCTCCTATCTTATGAACATAGCCGTCAGGAATAAGTAGCATCGCATCCCTGACTCATGGTAATAACGAAGTGTGCATGCACAAAAAACTGCTTCTAGGAACGAGATTTAATTTGGACTTTTCTTTCTGGATAAAGAGGTCTTATATATATTTTTGATAATGCCTGTTTTTGGCTCAACTTAAGCCGCGTTGTTACAAAAAACAGAAAGCTGAAAACGCTGTCCACCATTCTGGTTTTATTTTAGTTTCTGGTGCTGCTGCAAAAAGCAATTTCAGAGAGAGAGGGAGAGAGAATAGAGAGAGCTCTTAAATGAACACATGCCTTGCTATGATCCGTGGCATACCATTAAGTTTAGTTAAAAATTTCATAACTTAATGAATGTAATGTCTTAGTCTGATGGCAAAACAACTTCCCAGGTTTCACTAATTCGCTATTTAAATTCCATTAAGAGTGATTTGCGAATAGCTACTGTTCGCGGAAAGGCTTAATCAATTCACCAAGTCTTATCGCATACTATTTGCATTATTTAGTTTTTATTTGCAATTAAGCGGTAGCGATGAATTAATTAGTCGGAAAGCGCCACTTTGATTTCGTAATTGAGTCATAAGTCATTAGAATAAAATTGGAATTAATGGGTCCACTATTTTTTCAATGCCTCGACGCATTTTGAACTTGGACAGGGAGAAAGACTGAAAAACGAATCGAAAATGACAAAAAAAAACGCTTCTGTACTCTTAATGAGTCTCTTTCTAATGCACCTACATCCTTGCACAACAGATTTATGCTAAAACAGGCAGATGAGTAAAGTACCCAAGGAAACATAACGCTCTTCAGTTCCCAGAGAGATTACTGGTCATTTGGAAACTTCCTGAATATTCATCATCAAGTCCCTTACGGCTTTCAAGCAGCACCACCCAAGAAGGCGGGCCTCTATCGAATTCACTTTGAACCTGGTCGCCCAATTGTCAAGCTGCAAGATCTCTTCATTATTAGCTTCTTGGAATTCTCAATAGATTCAAATGTTGCGACAACAATCTCCGACCAATGTTTATCCAACACAACACCTACGACGAAAAATAATCGATTCCATTCAAAGAATTTATCCAGCCATCCAAGGTGGTCCCAGTTGTCTTCATAAAACGGGCCGACACAATAGAAAATCACACGAAATATTATTTCCGTTTAATTGCCCCTTAATAAAGGTAAACAAATCCCTGCAGGACACCGCCCAGGGCGAGCGCACAGTCGGACGCAATAAATCCTGACCCCCATGGCACTGGTGAAATAATGATGTCGGACGCATTTGTCTGTTTGAAGAGCACCGAAGATTCCAACCGCGTTTCATATGCGTTTCATATGAACTCTCGACAATCGGATGAGAATACCATCATCCGCATGTGACCCAATGAGCTTCCATCTCTGACAAGATCTCTTAAAAAATGTAGTGCTGCACAGTGCGCATCGCATACTATAAGCCAGCATCCATACAGCATCATCATCATCATCGTGGTCCGAAACTATTCAAGGAATTCCCCTGAAACAGTAAGTGGGGTCTCGTTCTTGTCGGCGTCGGATGTTTTGACAGAACGACACTCTTTTAGTGATATTTCACGTTTATTTGCTCCCAGCATGAAATCGTCCTCCCAGACGGAGTCCACAATACAGTCCCTGCCTGGTGTCCGATCGCTTTATTTATTTCGCCCTTGTTGGTGCGTTGGTTTCCTTTTTGCCGTATGTCTTGTGCGGGCCCTCCTCCTGGCTATTGTTTGTCATTCGGTTTGGATTACAAGACGATGCGGTCCGTTTGATGGTTGCTCAAAATTAAGTTCCTCGCATATGACTGCACAGCTAGAGTAGGAGTTCCTTAAGATCTTGTTAGATATGACTCCTCTTACCTTTAGCAATTTAGGAAACTATAATAATTTTTTGCAATTTAATAACTTTGTATAATAAAGGGTCTTCTATATCACAGTTCCATGAACAGTTGCCTTTATCGTTGTGCCCAGAAACCTTAAATGAGACAAAAATTGGACAGCCCACACTATCGACCACGCCCACTTTAGAATCTTTATCTCATGTCAGATCTTAAAAACCAGATTTATCGGCAAAATCATTCTAGAACGGAAAAAAGAATTATGAGAAAAATTAAAAATATTATTAGACATTTGCTAAGTTTGTTACATGCAAGGCATTGAGCTCCGCCCACTTTTAGGGGGGGGGGGCGTTTTTACGAAAAACTGTCCTTTTAAGCACTTAGATTCCCTTTTAACGCATTTTCTCGTGATATCAACGGTTTTTATTTATAAGTTAGTTTTAATTAGTTAGTAAAAATTAATTGGTTTTAATTTTCAGCCCCCGCCCATTTTTGAGGGCGTGGCCAACAAAAAAATTATAAACATACAGTTTTATTGTTTCAGGTCAAGAAAGGTGTTATAGGGTGAAGAGAGTCGGGTATTTATAAGTTCGTTACAGACGAAATCTTACACTTACCAACTTCTTGTTTTTCACTAAAAAATAACCATAAAAACTACCGACGCGACGCAAGAAAGAAATATCTTATGGGAAATCTTTGATCTCTTTGAAAATTTAAACCCATAAATTTAAAAAAAAAATCACAGTGGTTTCCCTCACAATATTGTCAGGTAAACGTCAAATTAACGATCCTGCGTCGTTGTTCTAATTTTTAAAATTAACCGACGAGCGAACGCGTCAAGAACGTTGTCATCATAATATTCGCAATCCAAAAGAACGACTAACAACGCCTTGATTCGGGATTGTTACCGAACAGCCAAACACGTTGTTCTTGATTTCGAAGTTGATCCGGCGAAGTACTTATGAAACAAAAGCACTGCTACAAGGGGCAAATGACATTTCTTCAACATGACACATGTCTTGTGTGATTGTGTTTGTGCTTCTGGTTTTGATTCCTGATTCAAGGCCAGAAACAATTTTCTCCTTTTCCGAAGAGGGGCTACTATCAAACGAGTACCAAGCAAACGGTTTCAGGAGAGTCCAGAATACTCCTAGGCACTTCTAGGACGAACAACCGAAAAGGCCAATAGTCTGTTGCCCGGTATGTTTTCACTGATTGAAAACCTTTTTTGAAAACTCGAGCGAGAACCGACGACTCACGCTCTCTCGTTTTGATCGTGAAACAGCCAGCAGGTGGAAAGGACACAACCGGGCCAAATACAGCGGATTCGAAGTAGGAAGCCGCGAGGAAGAACTTATCAAGGTTAAACTTATCATAGCTCCTCTTCCAGCCTCTTTGGGTGTGTGCTTTAAGGAAACGGCGACGGCGCCGGTAGAAGTCACTCTTATACGGTGTTTCCACCGCACATAAAACAGAGATGAACGAAGGAAGATTAAAAGTTAATGCCAAAATGTTTGCACAGGACGCAAGGAACTTGACGTGTGCTATCATTTTCGACATTTCTTAATTAAGTCCTGTTTTGTGAAATGGCAATGTCTGATCGTCAATTTTTCTGCGTATTTCCTTGAACAAATAAATAAATAAATAAATAGAGTGGCGCAACAGCTCGAGGTGAATCAGGGCCAACTTCTCACCAATGTATGCTGGTGTGTTAATTTCTTTACATACAAGGGGACCTACAATTTTTTGCCGAATCCGAACGGCACTCTGAGAAGTTTTTCAAGACAAATGATACTCTCGGTACTCATACTCTCGGAATTCATATATTATTGCCACCGTTTTTTTTTTATGTACGAAAGGAAACAACCCAAAAAAAGGAAAGAAAATGTCAAATATGTTGATGTGATTTTGGTACACAAATTCGATAGTAGACCAACTTGATTAACATCAACCTAATAACATAAAGATCCATCCATCAATCTGTTGCATTGGGCACTCTTCAGTGTTCTGACAGGCCCAACCATATCCAGATCAACAGCAACATCAACCGTTCTGCGCATCCTTTTAGACAACACAGTAAAAAAAACTCAGTTCATTACACCAATCTGTCAAATAAAGGTTTGTTTGATTTTTATCGTCAGATAAAGCACAGAACACGTAGAATTCTGCATAGTTTGAATCGACAATTTATGCGTGGAAGAGATTAACGCGATTAATACTACATTTACACCGACCCCTTAATTCTGAATTTAGTGAAAAAATTTCGAAATCCAATTTTGCCGTTTATACTGGAGTTTCAGCGTTTCAAACAATCGGAGTCAAATCTGAAAGATCAAGTACTCCATGCAGCTAAAATTGTCGTTATTACTTGCCTATTTTTTTTTTTTTAAATACGTCCCAGAGCACTTTTATCGACTTATGTCAAATTACAAGCGTTTTGTTTCAGTATTTTCTGTCAACTGCCCTGAATTCTCTTAAAAATAAGAGAATCGGAAGTTTGAGAGCTTTGTTCCATTCGATAAACTTCTAAATGCACAAGTGACATTCAGCATTTAACTAAAATTCAACATCGTGAAGAGATTAAAATTCGTGGTAAGTCGCATGATTAAGAGGGGATTTAAGAAAGATTTGTCTTAATCGCAGATTAGTGTCTGGTGGAAACACCCTTTTACACTCTTACAGAATCTGGGTACTGCTGAGTCAGGGAAGTCCGAGAATTGCTTGGCCGATAGATGTCAGCAAAATAATGCTAACTGACTACGGTCATCCGATTCCGATTCCATCCATTGCGACTGGGAAGCGGGGGCTGCACCAGGCATGTGCCACTAACTATGTGGTGATGCGGTTCCTTGCTTAACGAATGCAGTGAATGTGGCGACAGAATTCGTGACGGTTGATAAAATGAAAATATGATGCAATATTTTAATCTGAATACGTAATGTCTGCATGGTAGCTTTTTGATTTCTGTGTTTATCTATTTATACCCCATCCCATAGAATAGTTGGTATATTAAGTTTGATTCATAGTTTGTAACATAGAGAAATAATCACCGTAGACCCCCAAAACCTTAAGGGCATATAATCGAGACCGAATTGTTAGTCGAATGAGCCATGTCCGTCCGTCCACCCGTCCGTGTGTCGGTAATTTTTAGGCCTTAAATTTTGAACTAGGAACTTGAAACTTAATATCTGTTCTTTCTAGGTCCCGAAGCAGTGCAAGTGTAAAAATTTTCAAAATCCGTTCGTATCACTTTACTTAATAGTATGAAAATTCAAAGTTGTCGCAGGAAGCTGAAATTTGGTACGCGTTATCCTCGCTTAAGTATATTGTGATTGGCAATTAAGAAACCGCCCCCTTGTAGGCGTGGTCATATTTAATATGCATTCTAATAAACGGTTTTTATTTTATATATTTGCTTTAAATCCAAAAAACTTGGACCATAAAGTCTTCAGATATGTACGTAAGCTATCAACTCAAATGAATAAATTTTTGCCACGCCCACTTTTGGGGGCATTTTTAAGTAAAAAGCAAATTTTTAATGTGAAAATGCAATCAAGACGTGTGTATCACTTCTGATAAAAAATGTAAACAAAAAAATAAGTAATTGAAAATGGGTGGATGCCACGCCCCTTTTTAAGGGAAAAGATTATTTAACTGAGAAATTCTAAATACAGTTGAAGCTAATAGAAACTGAAATTTAAAAATCAAGATTTATGACACAATTCGGAGCTTGAAAGTGGTCAATTGGGATGGGGTATCCAACGATTCGCCTAAGCGGATTGTAACCTTCCCACTAGTTTTTAAACCCAAAGCCTTTTGCATTCTATGTTAATACTTTAATGAACTGCTTTTTATTCATTGATATGTGCACCTTTTGAGGTCTTAAAGCGGGCTTATTCAACTTTTAAAATACAAGAAGACTTGTCTTGATTTGAAAATCAAGTTTTTTCAAAGTTCCAATTGTTGGTTCAACTTGGTAAGTTTTCGTAAGTTGGCTTGGGCGTACATTCTTGGTTCAGTCAATTCGAGAATTTTAAACTGTTTGCAGAGTTTGATCCCGGATAATCACAACAAATTTGGTGAGTTAAACCGAAATTAAACCAGTTTTAACCCGAATTTTAGTGAACTCGGAACTGACTGAAAAAACAAATTTCTGGGGTAAACCTTAATTGAAGCTGATGTTAAGAATTTATTACTTTAATTTTAAAAATATTATTTACACCAATTAGGGCCAGTTTTTCAGTGCGAGATCATCCGAGTTTCCGAGTTTAACTGAGATTAACCCTAGAAATTGATTTTTCAATGAATATTGATCCGGTATTAAGCTCGGTTGAACTCGCCAAATTTTATGAGTTAATCCCGAATCATTTCTAGTATTGTGGTGAATTTGTTTGAATGTTTTTTCTGTGAGGAATGGCAGTTTCTTTGCGTGTTTCTGTGACAAATGACATCTGAAAATGACTCGTACTTCTTTTCCTGTGTTTTTCTATGTGAAGTGAGAGCTGGGAGAGTCAATAATTTGGAGAGTCAAAGATTTTGACAACTCTGCTGACGAAGTTAATTTTTCACTGAAATTAACTGCTCGCTGGGTTAACTCTAGATTCGTTTTGTTTCGGGATCAAGAGATCTTGGTTTAAGCTAGGCTTAACTCAGCACCTAAAAACCGGCCCTTACTCATTCAGTTCACATTTAAATAATCAGCATTGTATTTCTCGCCTTCTGTAAGCTGGCTTTTCCTTTTAAGTGATACTTACGGTATCAAGAATTAGGAAGCCATATGGGTTACATCTTAGATCCGGTTTCATTTCTGTATCTGGGGCTCTCTTACAAAGACCCTCGGCGGTTTTCGGAAAGTAATAAGTGACCTATGAACTTATAAGGAAAAAATTTAAAGATGGAAAAATAATTTTGCCTCGTCCTGCGTAAGTTAAGTAACAAAGGTTCATTTGGCCAATAAAAACTTATTCACAAAGCTATGTGCGTCTGATGCTTATAATTTCTTGACTGATATAAAGAAGTGACGAGTGGCCGATTATTGTGGTAAGTTACACACATAATTTAGTGTTTTTTCTTTCCTCTATATTGTCTCTGTGACCATATCCGGCTGGGGATGTTTGCTTCTGCCTGAAAATAATCCTTTACTACCTCACATCTATTAGTTGCGTAACAAAACTAAAGATTACTTTTAAGATACCACATTTTGCTACTTCTTCGCTTATGCTTAAGTTTTTCTTCGAATCCATTGTGGACGAATTTATTTTGACCTTAGTTCTTCACACACAAAAAACACAAATAAAATCATAAATAACTTCTGATTAGTTCAGATATTTTGCGTGGATAATGGATCTTCTCTTTTTGACCGCAAAATATCAGTGGGCGCCGCTGATCATTTGAATTTTAAAATCTTAAAACAAAAAAAAAAAAAACTATCTAATCCCGAAAAAACCGAGAAAAGAAGAAAAGAATTTTAAAAGTAAAACAACAAATCTCCATCAGCGAACGCATTATTGACCAGTGCGATTAAGCCGCGTTCCGACAAAGGCTATTAATTATACAAATCTTTCTCTAAAAGCATTGTAACATTAAATGTTCGTCAAATAAATATAAAAATTTAATTCCAGTAGTCGCCCAGAGTAGGTAAATTTGTGGTGTTTTTTTTTCTTCAAAAATTTCGCCGATAGCGAGTGGCGGTTTTTTTTTCGGTTTCGAGTTAATCCAGTCTTGATTATCGGTCGGAAATTTATAGCTTC
The DNA here is from genome assembly GCA_947623515.1 of Neoascia interrupta. NCBI lineage: Eukaryota > Metazoa > Arthropoda > Insecta > Diptera > Syrphidae > Neoascia > Neoascia interrupta. Next base: position 214,129,158 of record OX392463.1, on the reverse strand, counting down.
TCGGGGCGGCCAAAGGAAATTTGAATGTTGGTACACACACGTATAAGAGACACAAGATCGGCAACAAACAAATTTGGGACGGTTGGTATATTTTACGGTTTTATTTTAATATTTCACTTAAGCCTGAATCATGTTACGTTTTTACGAGCTAAAGACCTTTAAAAAAATGTTAACCGCTTTTAACGAAAACAGAAGCTTAGTGGAGCACTCCTAATGGGATTTAGTTCGTCGAATTAATTACCGTCTATTTTCAATATAGCTACCGATAGGAGCTTGGCTTTAATTTTTATTGCGGTTTTGGTCTAAAATCGAAACGTGCTTCATTCGGTGGCTTTTGAAGCATGCGGTTTGACGTTTTGAGCTAAAAATAGCTTCTGAGCACATCACCCAGAACATAAAATAAGAAAACAGACCTTAGGAAAAAAACTCTGAAAAGTCTATTGAAGACTTTTGTAAGAATGCATTTAGTCGTACATTCTTCGACGCATTAAAAGCCGATTCTACCACAGGTACGTCGAGGTTATGAATAACAATTTTAATAAATTTTAATAAAACACAAATCTCTCGACAATGAAAATTAAGGACTCCAAATGAAACGTCGTCAGAAAATTTGTTTTGCAAAATTGCGTAAATTCTTTTTCCGGATTGCTTATTATTACCTTAATTAACTCAAGGTATGCCAAAGCCATAAGAATTCGATTCGGTATATGGTGCAACACCGATTGACATTTTCAATTTTTCGAAAAGCGCGGCGAGCGAGACAAATTATGATGATGAGTAGACAGCGATCACGCCGGTATTGTGAACCACCCCATACATTGCCATTGATTGAAATTCATTTGACAGCTCGCCCGAGACCCCGGCTCGCTCTTTCGCTCTTTATGTGAAACAGCCATGAATCGTAGAAGTGCAAATTTCGGGTTTTTGCCAAGTGGTCTTCTTTCTTCAATGATAAACGATTCCACAAAACTGTTGAATGCTTGTGTTAAACAAAACTATATTACAATAGGTAGAGTATGGCTGATGGCTGATGACCCCAAAGCCATCTTTGGGCTCATAGCAGCTTAGAATCTTGACACTTGTTGGACCTTGTACGAACACCACAAAGGGAAACTCGGTAGACGTTGCTCTGCACTACCTTCGTTGGTGAGAAAGCTTTTGAGAATAGGGATTACACTCTAGGTAGTATATCCTTTCTTTAAAGTCGCTTTCAACGATGTCAGAACGAAGCACTAACGGCTGCATTTCGAAAGAAGCCAATGTCAAGGATTGGCAATTAGCTTTACCAATGGATCGAGTAAATATTTGGCCATGTCTTACCAGCGGGTCGATGAATAAGATATGTAATAACCCCCCAGAGGGAGTAGTATTTCCATTTCTGTGGCTCCGCGTAGCAAACGATATACTCCTAGGGTAGAATCGCCTAAGGTGATATGTGATTTTTACATTTTGTGACAGTCAATGTGATCGAACAAAATAATGCGTCTGTGTAATGATCACAAAAATGTTGTTCTGAATTGCTGCTTTTTTTGGGCTTCTGATGGAAGAACTGTTTTTTAATTATGCATGCAAAAAGTAAGCCTTAATGTAGGCAAAAAAAAAAAAACTAACCAGAAATTTTTAAAACTGGGGCCAACTAATTTTGACGTTGATTGATCGTGGGCTGTCACAAGAAAATTGTGATGATTACAGTCTAGGGGGACTAACTTTTGTGATTTGTGACATCACTTTAGCACAGATCACCTTGACCTTAACCAATTCAACCTCTCTTGGGTAAAAATTAGTACAGGGTTGTAGCCAACACGGCGAGCCTACCCGATCGCCATGATAGCAAGTTGCAAGTTCCTGTCCTCTGGCAGGAAAACTATTCATCCGTGTCATCACAGTTTGGCACTAGTTCTTCGGATCTGGAAACATGTTAAAAGTTTTTTCTTAAGCTACAAAAAACGTGAATTTCAGTACATAAGGAATTGTACAGATGCAGTCTTGATTGTAGCGAAGTGACAACTTCTGTTCTTAGGACATTAAAGTTATCAAGGTTGCTCATGTGACAGCTCTGGGCATTCGAGCAGGGTAGGTTTTATGCTTTGAACGAGAGCGTCGCATGGGCAGGAGAGGACAGTTACATAAACCCATCTAGCTGAGGTATCAGCTTCTCCCTGTAGAAGTACGAATCCATTTCAAGTTGCACCACGCGTTCCTCGTTAGTTCAAATTCTGGTTCTCTGTTTTCGAATATTGGGCTTTGCCTAAATTTGCCTGAATTAGCCCTTGTTGATGACCCCCTTCCAGGGTAAAGTTTTCAGCACTTAACTGTTTTTCTAGTATACTATCGGAAGGGGGCTGGCATTGAGCGAAGTTTCAGGGTGCTGTAATTTCCAATGCCTGCACAAAGTGAGATTCTGACAATACCTTGGATTTCGTGGAATTTTTTCGTCAATGCTTGCTTACATCTTAACAATTTTACAGAGGAAATGAAGCCATTCGGCTGGTATTGGTCTCATGGTTGCAATATTATCATATCGAAGCCTCATGGTGGTGTTCAGTTGGGTGTCAATCTTGTTTGTGTGGCAGATGTTTAGCTAAACGGAGGCTCCATATTCTGCAGTCGAGTATACCAGCGAGACAACGGAGGTGCATATGCTGTTTGCGGAAGCACCCCTAGGAATCACGTTGTTCCTAGTCTTTATTCTTTGAGAAGCTTTAGCTAGGCGTGTCTTAGATGTATAAGAGTTTCACTTAAAGTACGATACCCAGATATTTTAGGGTGAATTCGTATGCTAAGTATACACGATCAAGCGTCACCCGCAGTTTCCTTCAAGCCTCTTTGTGGCTTAGGTGGAAACAACAGATCTAAGTTCTTGCTGCGCTGGGTTGAGGGCGCCAGTTCTTGCAATATTCAGACAGAAGGTTTAAATCTGATGTCGCTACCTGTTCCAGCTTTCCAAAGGACTCGTGTCGGAAGACAAGCGCCATGTAATTGATGTAGTTGACAGGCTGGCTCTGGCAGGTTGCAGGTGTACACGTTAAAAAGTGTAGGGGCGAGCTCTGACCCTTTGAAAAGGTCGTTGTTGAGTTTTCTCGTTCTGCTGCAGGAAGACTGCTTGCTACCGTTGAGAAAGACATAAAATATCCTTGCACTGATCAACACACGTATTAGGTTGCAGATCTTTGTGCAGGAGATGATCTTGAGAAGCTTGTACGTGAGGTCTTTTTTTCACACCCGACGTAGCCTGCTGTAAAATTTAACCAAGTAAACACAAGTTTCCATTTTTCATGGAAAGGAGCTTTCAAAAAAGTTCTTAAGGGCTAAGACTTGGTCGGTGCTCGTCCGGAATAGCTTTTTCGATGTCACTGCCTTTCGGTTCACTGCCTTTCGGATCATTGGTTCAAAAAGTTTTAGACCAAGTGACAGAAGGGCAATAGGACGGTTGCTTTGTGGAGAATCTTGGTTGGTTAATCAATAATTTATGGTTCTGTCTCATTGCAGCATAAAAAAAACCGCCAACGCTGAAGGTTCTGATTGTGTATCTAATCGATTTAGGACCCTGACGTTCTTTGTCTAAAACTGAAGGTACATTCACAGCCGGTGAGTTCAAAACGATGCAAATTGAAAGCTACGTGGAATTGAAGATAAAAACTGAACATATGCAAACAGAAACCTAACAAGGATCAGTTAATCTATAATTTGAAAATTAAAATATAAAAAAATATTTTAATTTTTAAATATGTATTTTAAAAGTGACTCCTGGCGTCAATTTTGTTTAAAATTCTTGTCAAAGAAAGTATCCAACATTTTTTGTTAGTTGACCGTAAGAGCGCTTACTTTCAGCACATATGATAATGTTGCTTCAAGGACTCTTGGCTTGCTTTCAACAGTAAGTGCAAGCATGCAGGTACCTAAAAACCCTTTTCTACCCCCATATACATTTCAGCTCATCGTTAACGAATCTTAGCCCCTAATTTACACGGCCATCTTAATACAACACATTAGCTGGCCAAATATCCTTTCTCTGAGCCAACACTAATACGGCTTTATGATTACGAAATAAAAAATTGAAATCATCTCCCGCTTGTGTGCCCATTGTCGATGGTGCACTCTCAATCAATGGTTTGCCGCGCTTAATCTCCCAGTTCCAAAGTGGAACTAATTCCCCAAGGATTGGCTATAGGCTATCCCTTCCCTTGCACGGTTGTAGGTACATCAGTGTACACATAAACGCACGCACAAAGTTTATCTTTCGGGACTGGACAACCGAGTGAGAATCATGTTAAAAGCAATTTACGTTTGAAGTGCTACCGTGATACGCTGATGTTGTTCTCCTCGGCTACTGCTGCTGTGGCCACCGCATCGAAGCGGTGCCCTTTGTTGCGCCGATGACTCCTCTTTTATCGGAGCCGCCGTTTCTATCTTCGTTTTTGTGTGTAATCTTCCGTCTCGGATACAGCACCTAAATGTATTGGGCTCCTAATAGAGCGTAACCTAAGTATAATGGGCAAACATATTTTAAAGAGGCTACAAGCCCCGGTGGGCTATACCTACGTTTTCTCATTCTTCCAGCAACCTGCTGCTTTAAAGACAAGGCAAAGCTAAAGAACCCTGTGGGATGTTGTGGATGTAGGAGTGTGGAGTACTATGTCAATCGTTGACAGGATTATCCGAACAAAATTGATTTCAAGAATAAAAAATGGTCACATCAATAAAGCCGCAAATGGTGTGCAACAGGTCGGAGAGCAGGGATTTGATGACGTTTGTTGGGATGAAAAAAATTAGGCTTTCTTTTGAATAGTAAGGCGCTTTCTTGAGTCTCAGAAATATTTGGAAGGATCCATTGTTCAAATAATAACATAGCCAACATTGTCCCTAGACTCAACTGGCTGGCTCATCTGACGAACGCATCCTCACACTGCCAGGATTTCCATAATGATGCGAAAAGTCCTTGGATAAAAATATCATCTTCGAGTTACTTTTTAAAGAAATTTAGGAAGCTTCAGTAATCTAGGACAAAAGTGTCAAACTTTTTCCCATATTGAGTATAATTAGAAAGGAATAATGAAAACGCCAGAAAAACCAAGTCCTCCGCGTGAAAAGTGGGGGAATCCTAAAAAAGCTCAGCTTCCTGAGGCCAAAAAGTATGGGCACTTCGACGCTATGTCCCAAAAACTATAATGAACTTATTAATTTTCTTAAGATTTTGCTGGCAATCCTTCATAAAATGGGCCCTCTTCGGTTACTTGGTAGGAATGTCGGGAACAATTCTATGGTTCCTCTACCATTCATGTCGAACGACATTTCTGGAAAAGAAATCAGTTTTAACTTTTCTGCTGCTGTTGCTTCTTTATGGCGGCCTTTTAATTTGCAGTCGGAATGCCAGGTTTGAAAGAGAATTTTCTTGATGGGAATGGAAGTCTACACCAAACTCGTTATATTTTAGGATCATATCTTTACTGATCCTGCCGATTTTATTCAGCAAGAGAGGAAGATCCCTTCTTATTGCGTCGGCTTTTGTCTTGGCAGCAACGGGGCCAACGACGAATATCGTGAAAAACGCTGACGTTATGATGAAGAGCATTTCATGTAGCCAGGATATGCTGAAGCATGCAACCGAACAAATGTTGGATTTGATCAAGAGACCCCTGGTGGCTGTAAAAAGCGCCATCAAAAATGCTATCGCGGAAATCAAGAAAGTTCTCAAGAAAGTTGAAGAACTTTTTATACGGATTCGAAGCACTGTTGAGGACATTCGTGAGTTTGTCCCAAATGAGGTTTCCAATTTAACATATTATATCCTTTCAGTTGATGTGATCAGAAAGGCCTTCAACTGGTTGGGCAATATAATAAGCATGTGCAACAAGAAGTTTGGAACACCTTTTCAAAGATGCATAAAAATTGCCGATGATGCCATGGCGGATTGCAGGTAGGGCGCTGGTGCTGGCAATCTATATTCCATCTTCAATCACTAAATTTCCAAACTCTAGGAAAAAAATGGGTCTTTTCAGTGGACTCTGCAATGTGACACAAGTATTTCGAGCACTTTGCTACAGTGTCAAATTTATTGACTCAATCTGTGAGCTTGTCGATTTTGCAAGTGACTCGGTTGTTCAAGCCATCGAAGAGAGTAAGTTTGATGTACATACACTTTTGGTCGATATACCATTGAGCTATTTGTTTTTTTTTTTTAAGAAATTGAAAAGTTCAAAAACGACATAAAAACGATGTTCTACGTCTCGGTAAAGTTTGATCACGAGTTCAATTTCAAAACGGTCGCAACGAAAAATTTTACAACTGTCGGTAAAGATATTTTGACAGAACTTCGCAGTCAAATGAATGAATTTTTCATACTTTTTGGATGGATGGAGCTTCTTGGGAGTTATATGGTTTTTTTAGTGGTCATAAAGTAAGTAAAACGCTCAGTTAGCTTAGCAGAGTTAACTTTAAACAGTTATATTATAACTTACATGCTTTTGACAATGCTTTTAGGTTTTTACCATACAAATATTAATCTTAAGCCCGAAATTCAGATTCATCGACTCTTCGAAAAGGCTTTAATCACGGCAAACCGCTTTACCGTAGAACCACAGTGATGTTGCTGTGGCGGTAGTAGTAGCGGTAGTAAGAGCTGTCAAAAGTTAAAACACATTCAGTGTATTGCGCACACAATGTATGTCTGTGGCGGTAGCGCGTAGCTGTGGCGGTAGTAAGAGTTGGCCAACTTTTAACTTTCGTAGCGCTACACGGTTGACAGCGCTACACAGTGGACAGTTCAATACAATTTAAGTAAACAATGGAGGAAAAGGACGTCGAAAAGTTTACTGAGATGGTTAAATCTAAAGAAATTTTATGGAATTAGTGTCATCCGTTGTACAAAAATATTAAATCTAGTTCAAATTAACTCAGAGTATCGGCCATTGTTTATAAACGAGGTTTTTGTTCGACATAGCCGCGCTACACCATTGTGTTAAATTTTTTTCCGTACTACGCCACATGGCTACGCGGCTGTACTACGTACTACTGCTACATACCACCGCTACGGACATTGTGGTCCCACGGTTAAGCTCCTTTGATACTTTTTTATTTTTGCTCCATTAAAACTAAAAACCAGAGCAGTGCGAATGATTTCGCTTGAAAATCACCCTTGGAGGGTTAATTTCAAGATTCCACTAAAAATGCGAACCTGTCAAAAAAAAAAATGATCTGGCAGCTGAGAAATGTAAAAAGTTTTAAATTTTTCAGCCATTTTTTGACAGGTTCCCATTAAAGTTTGACACTGTTCACGGTCACGGGTCTGGGTAAAAATTCTTTTTATGGGATTTTCGACCTCAAAAGAAATAAATTGAAAATTAAAGGAGTAAAAATAATTTCGCTTCTTTGAAGCTTCGCTTCAAAAGAAGCTTTTTCACAAATAATTGAACATTTGACAATTTTCTTACCGTCTCTAACCTTCAATCGAAAACTAAAACTAATGAAAACTTATTTAAACAAAAGAAAAGAAGTGAAAATTGTATTATTTGAGGGATTCTGGAAAAGAGTAGAATAAGTCATACGAATGAAAAAATTCTCAGAAAAGACTTTAATTTTGAAACAAAGTTTTATATAACTGTTATGTTTCGTTTCTAGAAACATATAGATTTTTTTGCATACGCACTTATGAATGCCAAAAGCTTCTAGCTCTCAATTGAACAACATTTTATAACACCTGAAGATTTGCAATAAACCTAACTTTGGCATTAACTTAAACTATGTCTCCACCAGACATTAAACTGAGTTTAACATAAATCTTCAACTAAAAAAAATAGAATCGCGCAGCAGCTCGGAGTGAACCAGGGCCAATTTCTTAACAAAGTATGCTATGTGTGTATCATTCTTAACATGAATCTTCAACTTATCTTCTTCAGATATGGTAACGAGATTTACCATAAAAATTTAAATCCCCTCGGCAAGTAATTTAAAATAAGTCTGTTCGTAAATCTAATTCTCATTCGCTCATTAACCAACCCTCCTTTATGACAGTTTATACTCCCCTTTTTTAGACTCAAAAGAGGAGACTAATACCATGTCTCCACCGAGCACTAATCCTCGATTAATATAAATCTTAATTAAATTTCTCTACAAATCACGCGATTTACCATACAAATTTAAATCCTCTCGGCAAACGATAAAAAATAAATCTTCTCATAAATCCCATTCACCCTATATAGGCTTGTAGCCTTTTTTCTGCACCTTTGTAACAGTTTGAGAATCAAAAAAGGAAACTAAACTGTCCCTGTGCGACAGATCTGACACAAGTACATTTTCTATTGTGACTTTTACTGAGGAAATCGATTTTGGCTCCTGGGAAACGACATCGCCACTCTCTTTTGAGAGCCAAAATGACAGAAACAGAGTTTTCGTGTCAAATTAACCTATATTTGACCGATGGAGCCACTTAAGGATTTATTTTTAATCGTCTCACCCTAATCTTTTTATAATTGTCGGTGGAGTCATAGTATAAAACACGTATAATAGATCAGTCACAAATACCTTTTCTAGTAAGATTTTTACAAAGAAATTTTTCGCTCTTAGAAAATGTCATCTTCAGTCCCTTTTGAGAGTCAAAACCCAACAAATGGATGCTTGCGTCAAAGCTAATATTATGGTTGCTCGGTGGACTGTGGAGACGAAAATACGCATTTTTATAAAATTGTGAATTTAAAATTTTTTAAAGTACCTAACCTACGAGTGACGGGCACTTTCTTGTTACTTCAATGGATCAAAAGAATTTAAGTTGCTGTCCTTAAATGTAGAACATTTTGTGTTTATTTTATTAAGTCGAATACAATGTCTCCACCGGTAATTAACAGAGGATTAGCGGGAGACGATTAAAAATAAATCCCAGAATGGCCTCACCGGACAAATATAGGGTTAAGTTGAAAAATATGTTTCCGTTTTCGTCATTTTGGCTCTCAAAAGAGAGTGGCAATGTCATTTCCCAGGCGCGAAAAACGATTTTCGCTGTAAAAAAACTCACTATGGAAAACGTACTTCTGTTGTGGCAGTTCTATCGTACAGGGACAGTTCCAGTTTACTTTTTTGATTCACAAACTGTTACAAAGGTGCAGAAAATAGGTTTGTTAATAGGGTTAATGGGATTTATGAGAAAATTTATTTTTTAACGCATGCCGAGAGGATTTGAATTTGTATGGTGAATCTCGTGATTTATAGAGTATTTAATAAAGATTTATATTAATCGCGGATTAGTGCCCGGTGGAGACATGAAAATTGTACTAAAAAAAGTTTGAGTACAATATTAATCTGTTTTTTCCGTGGTTTCTATTTTCTGTGGGAAATAAAAACAAGAAAAGTCAAAGCAGAAAATGGGGAATTTCAGAAATGGGATCGAGCACTGGTTTGACCTATCGTTTCTTAAGCCTTCATCGAAGTTTATTTTGAACAAAGATAAAGAGGTAAATATGCTTTGGGTGACATTAAATACTGAAAACAGCAAAAAATTTAATGTTCCTCAACAGCTTGCTAAGATAATTGCTTGTGTGGATAATTCAGCAATCTCAATAGTTGGCCAGCAATATTTATTTTTCCACTACACTCCACACATCACACTCAAACACTCTTTGCGACTGCAAGACTTGTGTCTGCTTCACTGTTCCTTTGTGGGCATTGTGATTTGTGAGTGACACAGTTCTACTAAATTCATTATGAAATTTCTGACTTAGAAAAACAAACTTTAAATGCAAACTTGTCTTCGGCCCTTGGTTTTCAACACAGATTTTGACATTCTCAAGTTTTTTTCAACTATGGGTATAAGTCCTTATCTGGCAAAATCTGTCTTTACCCCTTTTATCAGGCAGACACATTGGTCGATTTAATGGGAAAAATGAAAATGTAGAAATAAAGAAGTATCATACGGGCTTTACCCAAAGTCATACAATTACATATATTGGTCTAAAATCTAGACCTTTCTATCAAATAGAAGTGTCATTAAAATCCGTGGTTATGCATTTAACTTTTAATTTGACAGATTGGGCCAATTGAGTTCTGGTTTTTAGTGCGAGGTCAACCCTGGGTTGGAATTTCTGATCTAGTATTGAAATGAATCCAGGATATAATCAGGGAATAGCTAGTTTTGCAGTTCAGTGAGTCGATTAAGTTTTTGATACAACTATGCACAATTAACTGTCATTTCTCAAAGAAAATTTCCCTCTAAAATTTTAAAACACAATTCTCTTTCAGCTCATAGTTGAAGGTTTCGTGTTTGAGGCAGAGGGGGTCATGTGCAGAGAAGGTAAAGTGTCGTCCTTTCCTTGTAGCTGCTCATCCATGTAGCTGCTGCAAAGGCCATGAAAATAAATGTCAAGGCTTATTGAAGTTGCATGCTTGCCTGTAAGACAGTTTTCTCTAATGATACCGACTGTAGCACTAATTAAATGCCTATATAATAAGGGCCCTGTTATTATATAGCTCCTGCAGGAAATGGATCCGCATCGTTTTTTTTTAGAGCACTCACTAGCGCTATGGTCCCAAAGTTGTAATTCAAAATTCTTCTTAAAATATCTTTTTAAGAAGCATTTGATTTTATTGTGTATCTTATTACTTCTAATTACTGCTCAACTTGAAAATTACTGCTATGATTAGGAATGTAGAAAGAGAAATAAAGATTTTAAGTCCATTTCCATGTTCATGAATGTGGTATCAACTCAATTCTACGACTTAACGACAGAATAGAGCATTGAGAAATTTTTACAAGACAAGCATTACTCTCGAAAAACAAACCAAACCTCTTGATAGAAAGAGCAGATCTTTTCAATATAATTTATCAATGTTATAAAATGAGACAATCAATTAATCAATGTTATTAAAATAAGACAAAACACGTAAGTTTTTCGAAAAGGCTGAAATGATAGCTAAGAGACCGTCTATTCTATATTCTTATTTCAAATATTTAAGTTAAATCCAATACCATGTCTCCACCGGACACTTATCCGCGATCACTACTGAAGGAAGATCTGTTGTATGTTTGTTATATATCTTTTATTAATAATTCAATAATTCAATCCTCATTAAATCCCTTACAAATCACATGATTTACCATAAAAATTTTATTCGTCACAGAAAGTATCTACATAATTCAAAATTAATCTCCTCATAAATCACATTGACACTTTGCACAAACCAGTTAAAAATAGAAATGCACAAAGATTCATTTGTCTGTCATCTTCGTTTTGTTTCTTACATGATTTGCTACCTTTTCCACCTATTTTAAAATAGGTGTTTTGTAACGTACTTTCCAGTGCTATGGGAGTTCGGACTGTCACATTTTTTTTTTTTTTTGATTTTTACAAGAGAAATCTTTTTTACCTCCTGGGAAATAAAATCGTCATTATCCTTTGAGAGAGTCAAAATGACAGCAAAAAAAGTGCTCGAGTGAAATTAATTTTAGGTTTGTCTGGTGAAGCCACTTTGGGATTTATTTTTAAGCGTCTTTCGCTAATCCTCGTTGTATTGCCGGTGTAAACATACATAAAGTACCTGATTCTAAAGCTAAGCATGACGTTGTCCTGTCATCATAATGCTGTTTCTGAATGTTTCATTTTTTTATTTCGTTTTCAGGGCCCTGTTCTACAAAAATAAGTACATGAAAAGTGACAATTTTGACAATCATTTTATAACGAAAACCTTTATCGAGATAAACGAAAAGCGTGAGAAAATGGGAAAAGACGTTGTCCTTCCGCTAACAAGAAAGGAGAGAGGGAGATATGTCATGGTAAGTAAATATATAGCTGTCAATACGTGAATTATAACCGCTTAGATAATACTATACAGTCAATTATATTCTGTCAAGTATTCTACTACTAGATGTCAGACGTAATGTCAAATGTCAAAATAGACAAACAGCTGTCGGTAGTAAGAAACATTACCAAGTTTTCGTTGGAAAACCGTGGACATAGTTGTCACTTTCTGTCAGCATCGCTATAGTTTTAAGAAATTTGGCAACGCTTGAAAGCATCATTCCAGTCTTTATTAAATTGCTTGTCAAATGTTGCTTTCTAAAAAAAATTAATTCAACAAAATCGATCGATCTTGCGAAATAAACTTTATAAAATTTAGTACAGACTTACAAATAGGCTGTTTTGGATTATATTTTTTGGCACACATTTAAGGGACATGCTTATCTTGCGAATCCTACCGCTGCAAATGACTTTTGCACAGATTTCATGGAAGTCAGATATCTTAAACGTTTTTACGCCTCTGCTTCATTTTGCTCATATTTTGAGGGAATGAATATCATTTCTCCGTTAATGCTTCAAAACCGTTCCACCGCTGACGTTTTTTACGATTCGATTATGGTCGAAGAATGTCAGGTGCCTGCAATTTAAGTTGTTAACTTATGGTTCACCTGTTCCCAGAGTTAATTTCCCAACTCAGACTAAACAAAAACTTCCCTCCCAGATAAACTCGTTCAGCCTTGTTCGAGCTGAGCTCTTCAAACTATCCACCAGCATCGTGTTTCTTACGATATCATCCATTCAACTTATTTGTATCTGCTTGACGGATTATTCCCTGTATTGGTTGTTGTCTGTGATAAGAATGTATGGTGAACTGGAAGCTGTTATCCAAGGTTTGGGTATTAGATAAGCCAAAAATTTCCCAATTTCTTAAATGTTAATTTCCAGTTCCGCCTACTCTTAATGTCACCGTTACCGGTGAGGGATTTACTGCGGATATTGTGAGAGGAATCGTTCATGCGTTTGAGCCTTTGACAGAGGGCTTTGACATGGATCCAAGACCTTGTCTACCAATTGCGAAGGCACCAAGTTACAGCCGATACTGGGAAATAGGTTTGTACTAAATGACTCAAAATCAACCATTGGTAAATTCAAATTCTTTGAATTCAAGGAATCGTTACGACAGCAGCATGGATTTTCCTCTTCTGTCAGCCGTACGGTCTTAGGCTGCGCCAAGTCATAATGAGTGCTTATTATCCAGGTCGTGCCAGGCAGCGTGCGCTGTGGCTATACAATGAAATTCTGTTGAATAGATGTAAGTGATTCACCAACTTTACAGACTCTAATAGCAAAAATGTTTTGATTTTTCAGCAAGTTTTATAAAAATTGCCAGAAGACAAGCCAGACAGAAGTTTCTTAAGGACAAAAGCGTTGAAGTGTTTTCCTTAATGGATTGGCTAAGAGCCAGATTGAATCGGTACCTGTGTATGGAATAAACTCTCAGAACTTATTTAAGAAATTTTGTATTCTTTACAGGTTTTGGATTTTACGAAAACTTTTGGGCGCAGGAAAACTAGAGTCCTGTAACATTTGTGCCTCTCCTCTGTAAGAGTTTTTTTTTTAGATTTAAGTGTCATTCCTAGAAAACAATGTTGTCCTTTTGATTTTTAGTAATGAAGGAAACTTTGTCAAATGCCAACAAATTGGCTGCGTAGGTACGTATTGCTCCGAATGCTACGCGGAAATGGAAAACACTTGTTGCTTGTGTCGATTGCCAATCGATTATGGGGATTTAAGTGATGTGTCTGAAGAAAAGTCTGAAGAAAACTACAAAATTATGAATTGGTTCTTTATGTTTTTCTTTTTCTTCTTTGCCAGAGGTTCATCCGATGATCTTGAAGAAGTTCGAACGTCGAAGGTTGATAAAATTTGTTCACAGTTTGCCTAAGGTTATGCTGTGTTCTCGAAAAACCGTGGTGAAATTTTTTATTGCATAATTTCAGGCACTGAACAAGTTTACACTGAGAATAATTTGTTGAATTTTGAAAAAGTTTATGGCTTTTTCTTGTCATCATTTTGTTTTTAATTTATTAAAATAATTATGATTTAAATTTGTAAAATAAAGAGTTTCCTAGGACCTGAACAATTTTTTGGTTTTTAATGACTTCCTGACGATTACAAGGCTCTGAATTCTTAATACTCTATTTACAAGCTTAATCTTCTGACACTTCCATAAGTCAAAGCGGGTGTGTTAAAAACAAAAAATATTTGTCGCACGATTTGCATACAACGTTACGGACAGGTTCCAACTAACCCATGGAATGAAGAGGCAGAATGAAAGTTTTTCTCATCCTTGTGTCTGTACAAGATGTTTGTGGAGTGAAGCTGCTTGGCGTGGCAGATGATGTTGAGAATTCAGTACAAACTGGCATAGTTTAAACAGTCAAGGAAAGCAATGGAAAAAATCGGTGAGAGGTTTGAGCAATTTTGCTGTAGAAAATGTGGCGACAAAAGTGACCGATCCAAATTCAACTCCAGTGGAAAGTTACCGAAACCGAAATTTCGGGAACTTCGTTCATTTTGCTTAGGCGTATAGCTGACTCTGAAAAAAATATAAAAATTAAAGTTAAAAACAGTTGAAATTTTATAAATGTATTTAAAATTTTGTTGATAGTTAAGTGTTGAATTTTAATTGCATTAAAAATAAGTTCAAAGTGATTTGAACTTAAATTTGTTGTGTTTGAGAAATTAAGTGATACGTTGTATAATTATTTGAGTTTGCTAGTCCCCAATTAATTGCCTCACTAGGCAGCAGATAGGCAAAAGCTCACCAGATATTTAGGGTACCGCCACAAAAGTAGCCAAGGGCAGACCAAAAGCAGCAAAAGAAGCATTTCCCTGGTCGGCGTCTCTTAATCAGGTGAGGTCCAGTTGATCGATACACCTTGCAGCTAGCCCAAGATTTCATCTTACCTGTTGCACCTTTTTGTCTTCCCAGGTAACATTTAAATACTACGCGGGCTTGTAGCAAGAAACCCTGCTGGTTATACAGTTGCTTATGAACCTAAAGTCATAACACTTATTGCGGGAGGAAGCTTTGCTTTTTCTTTGCAAGGTGTTTATGTTTAGCTCTTGCCGCGCTGTGTTTGTGTTACATCGGGTACGCTCTTTGTTTTTCTCTGCTTTTGTATATTTTCTTCCACTCGCAATATGCTTTTGATCTTTATGGGTAGTAATAACCCTCGATCGCGAGCTTGTTAAAAAGAAACAAATAAAATCGAGTTTTTTTCCGCAAACCGCAGGCAAAAATATTACCTAACCTACAAATTTGCAAATAAGACTTTCCATCTCGTAGAAGAGCTTTAAATCGTCGTCTTTCATGACGTTCAAACCAAAGACGTCATGAAGATGGAGCGCACATTTTTCGGAGTTCCTAAAGCATCGTTAGAATGTCGGAAAAATAAAAATCTTAAAAGCTGAGCTTATATCATGTCTCCACCGGGCACTTATCTGCGATTCTTATAAATCTTCATCAAATCCTCTTCAAATCACGCGAACTTACATACAAATTGCAATCCCCTCGGCAAACGATTAAAAATAAATATGTACATATAGAACTTGGGAACGCAATATTTTTAGCGCGCGCTTCTGGTACTGTAGGCTCTGCCATGACTTTACTAGTGTTGATGGCTTATACCCAAATCAAAATATTCTTTTGATACCATGTCTTCACCGGACGATAATCCGTGATAAACATACAGCATCAACTAATCACACTTAAGTCTCTAGATTTACCATATTACTTTAAATCCCCTCGGCAAGCGATAAAAAAGGTGCCGTGACATAAGACCAGGCGACATAAGATCAAATTTCGAAATTTGGCTTTAAGTCACTTTGTGAAAGTGACTTAAGACCAAATTTTATCATTTGGTATTATGACAACATAAGCCCAAATTACCAAAGCGTCATAAGGCCAGTTATGTATCAAAATTGGAATATGTATTGGAATACATGCAACCCCCCTGCCTGCTTTTCCATTACTCCTCCTTTGGTCTTAAAGAGCAATGTGACTTAAAGCCAAATTGGGCTTATATCGCTTTAAAAAGTGTCACAATGCCAAACGGCTGAATTTGAGAAATTTGGCCTTATCTCGCTTGGTCTTATGTCACGGCACCAAAACAACCAATATCCTCATAAAACCTTTTCACCCTCACCATTCACAAACCACTTTCAACCTTTTTCGCACACCTTTGTCACAGTTTGAGAATCGCAAAAAAAAAATTTAAATATGACAAAGACGTCCACTTGTAAGTGAATCTGTCACAAATACGATTTCTTTTGGGATTTTACAACGTAAAACTTTCTTCGCTCCTGGGAAATGTCATCGCCACTCTCATGAGAGCCAAAATGACAAAAAAAGAGTGACTATCGTGTCAAATTAATCTTGTTACCTGTTTGTTCGGTGATTAAGCCACTTCGGGCTTTATTTTGAATCGTCTCCCGTAATCGTCTCTTTATTGCTGCTTGGTGAAGGCATAACGTATTGAAGGAGCAGAAAACACAGCAGAGAGTTTTGTCTCTTGTCCTTTGGACGGACGACATCTCGAAAACCATTATCTTGAAAAGAAGATCTTAAATCTCTACCAGCGAAAATTTCGAAAAATAAAATCTTGTTGTCATGTGGTTTAGGAATTGATGTAAACAAGCGGCCTTGTCCATTCGGTTCATGGACCTTGCGCCCAATTTTTATACCTGTGGTCCGTCGAATAAAACACAATTTCACGTTTATAATTTCACAATGAAACGCTTTATTTATCAAACAAACTTATTTAAATTCAAATCACATTGTTATTCAACTTTACTAGTTAGAATTCAACACTTTATTTTAATTCAATCACTTTTTACTTTATTACCGATTTTCACAAGTCAACGTTTAAAGTAACGGGTGATTTTTTAGCTGGTTTGGTTTTGGCAACACTGGTTTTGACAGCTGACGTGTGTTTAGTACCTTGTGTCACTGTCAAACAGCTTCAGTTTGGTTTGCAATTTAACCATGGATCGTTTTACAAATGAACAACGCTTGCAAATTATTGAATTTTACTATCAAAATTCGTGCTCGGTTCGAAATGTTCATCGCGCGCTGCTTCCATTTTATGGTCGGCATTCTCGGTGAACAGTTAATTTCACGTTTCGGGCCGTATGGCTTGACATACCCTTGACGTGGGGGTATGTCAAGGCTAATGTCTATAGGGACAAGCCCGCTTCGATTGACGCACTGGAAGCCAACATCCATGCATTCATTCGTGAGATACCGGCCGATATGTGGGTATGCCAAAATTGGACTCAGCGGATGGGCTACCTGAGACGCAGCCGAGGTCAACATTTGTATGAAATTATCTTTAAACATTAAATTGCAAGGTTCAAACTATCGATTCAAATAAATATTTCATTAATTTTTTCGAATTTTTTGTGTTTTTTTTTTTAAAAAAGTTCTCAACCTCTTAAAAAATCACCCGTTATAACTGTCCCGTACGAGCCTGTCACCCGTGTGTTTATACAAAATTAAGCACCTTCTAGTACGTTCCATACTTCCCCTTTTGTAATTTTCCATTGGTACTCTTCCGCTGAACTCCATGGAGGGGAAATCGAAATTCGAACTTATATAATTTTGCTGTAAGCTGACTGGAATTGACAGTTGGGTGCGTTCGTAAAGTGAATCGAGCGAGTGTGTTCGTAGAGTGAATCGATGGGTGCATTCAGCGACACCTGTATGTTGTTTTTTTTCTTGTCGCCACATAATAATATTAATTTTAATGCATAGTTTGTAACACCGTGAAATAATCATCGTAGACCCTTAAGACTTTTTAGAGATATGATCGAGACCGACAGTTTAATCGATTAAGCCATATCTGTTTGTGTGAAGGTTTTAGGTCTTCAAAATCAAGCTAGAAAGCTGAAACTTGGTACACAACTTGGTTATACTATTGCACAGACAAAGTGTTGGCTTAGTCCGTCAACGGCCACGCCCACTACTGGCTTCAATGTAAGGCAACCTCTATTTCAAATTTTCTTTCAAAATGCCTTTTGGTCAAATTAAACAACGCGTAGGAACTCAAAATTTGGCCGAGAGCAATAATGGCCCAAAACCTCTAAGAAGGCAAAATTGAACCGCCCACGATATCGATCATGCCCACTTTTAACATGTTAGATCTTTAAAAACCCGTTTTCTCGAAAAGTTCACTCCAAATTGAAAAAAGATTATATGACAAATATTAAAGATAGTACTATTTGCTAATTTTAATCCATACAAAATTTTGAGCTCCGCCCACTTTTAGGGGGCGTTTTTAGGAAAAGCTGTTTTTTTCCGAAATGATTTTCGGTTTTAACGCATTTTGTCATGGTTCTAACGAAATTGCAATTTTAATTATTAGCCCCACTTAATTTTAGACCCACTTTTGGGGGCGTGGCCTATACAAATAATATGTGAATTCAATAATATACGAAAATAGAAGTTTGTCACAGATGAACTCTTGCACTTACTCACCTGTTTTTGTTTTTTAATTTATAAATGTTCAAATTATTCACTATATCTTACTTCTGCTTAATAAGCATCGTTCAGTTAATTTTTAGCAAAACTTTTGATGACTCACACAACGTTTATTTTCCTAAGTCTAAACTTTTTTTAGATTTGCAAAAGTAACGTCGAGAACTTCGCCAAGAACCCAAGCGTTAAGACACTACTATATGAAAACATGAAAAACTAAAAGAAAAAATCGATTTGAAAAGCAAGTCAGGAAGTGAAAACATCCAAGGGATGGGTTATGGCTGACGCTGATAAATTAGATTCCAACTCATGCGTTATAGTGTAGCATTTTGCCCAGTCAAAGCATTCGCATATCATTGCCTTGACAAACTATAACACAAAATGTTGTGGTAACACGTCATGACTTTTATAGGTCACGAATCCTCAATCCGTTAGAGGAAACAAGTCTGTTGTTCTTGAGACCCACCCATACCCTATCGCACCAAATGTTGGTCTAGCATGCGACACCTCCTAAGGACTTACAAGAAAAAGGAAGGTAATCTCCTATAAGTGGAATGTGTCATGTCATGTTAACTTGGAATTCATTGTCTTTTGCCAACAAGCGTGCGTGAAGTATTTTTCCTAGTATAAAAGCTCACTGTTCGCAGTTTTGTATCCAACCATAAATAAAGTTGAGTAAGTTGACGATTTTTAAAATATAACAAGGAAGTCCTTTTTCATACAGCAAAGTGAAAATTAATAAAATTTAAAATTAATAAAATTTTCATTCCACATTTGGGTACACCCATACTGGTCATCAAAATTAATACAAAATTTACCTATTCACGTCCCATTTGATTATTTTTGTTCAAATTTCGATCTCAGTCGACAACAGACGACAATAACCCCTGTCCTACAAAAGGATTCCCTTCCAATCGAACATAGAATACGTGCTTCGCACAATGGTTTTCAAAATTTTATTATCTCTTCTGCCGCTCCTTTGATTTTACGAAATTTACCTTTTTTATCTCGCGCTAAATGCATATACCCAGCAAAGCAATCCATAAAATTCCCAACAACAATACTTAAATATTGTCACCATTAATAACAAAATCCTTCAAGGATACAAAGAAATTTCATTTTTTTTGTGGATTGTGCTATCACAATATGCCACGGGCGGGCGAACTCATTCACCATAATATGAAACCCAAATGTGGGGATCACTCCTTTTCAATCCCATGACCAGACCATGCCCTATCTATGATTGTGTATTCTTTTTTTGTAACTGCATTTTAAACTGACAGATGAATGACCACACACCATGTCAACTTCTAGTAGGACACAATTTATGGGCGTGTGTAATCGCTTGTTCGTCCTTTTTTGTATATATGCGATACCTTGGGCATGTTTGTGGCGAGGTTTATTTTCCTGGGAGAAGTGAAAATTAAGTGAGCATTTACTTTTGTCACCCGATATTCCCAGGTAGAGATGCTGCAGCCATGATAAGCGCTGTCTATGCTGTAATAATGGGATACTCTAGATGCGGTTGTAATAAATTTCGTCTAGAGGCATGCGGCTGCATGCCGCACGATGGAATTTAGTCTTCAGTTCCCAGAAGAGACTGTTTGTTTGAACTGACTCAACCGATGTTCTATAGGCCCAACAGATAGGTCGCCGTACTTATGGATAACCGCGAGCGGGTCCAAGGTCCGATATTTCACCACAAAAGCGAACTGTTTCCAATTTCGTTTCTAATCGGTCGCTTAGATAATAAACGGAAATAAAAGAAAGAAAAAAGAACAATCAATGCGGGGGGAAATTCCGCCCCCGATACTCACCGTCCTAGATAAGATCGTGGGGTTCCAACTGCCATGCCGCTGTCATTGTCACTGTCACCTACTGAAAGTCTCAAATTACAAAAATTCAAATCGTGCTTGGTATCCAACTCATTGACTCAGAGTGAGAGACCACCAAAGTGTCGAGCTGTTTATCGAAGTTTTATCTTTCGACAACAAACAAAACGAATTTGTTGCAGGTAATAGGAAGGCAACTTATGGCTAGTGGCAGCCTCAAGCTTTTGGGTGCATCCGATAGACACGACTACAAATTGTCGTTTCTGGGATAAGATTTTATTCAGCTTCGAGTGGTGTGGCCAATATGTTGCTGCGGCTTTTATGACACTTTACCATAGTGACATGAGTTTTATGGCCTGTAAGCTGTTTGAGAGGCGACGATAAATAGATTTCGTATCTAATTTTGTATCTGTGTTACAATGAACTTTGTGTCAAAGTGTGAAATCGATTCGGCTTGGGTTTTTGGGAGAGTTTTTCCTATAAGCAAAGTTTGGATGGTGTTAATTGTCGTGTGACAGATTATCAGAAGGGAGTGCTGATGTCCATTGTACTTCACACCTTCGATTTCTAATTCATCGAGCGGTGAGAAAATTAAATAATAAAAGTCTATAAAAGTGCTTACATATTTGCAGCAGGTGTTGACATGCGCAAGCTTAAAAGAATAAAAGCGTAAGTTGGCAGAATGATAACTCGAAGATTGGCTTCTCAAATCCTGGTCAGCATTTTTTTTTTGTTGTATAATTCACTCGTGAATAAGGGAATAGGCTACCTTTTTAATGTTGGACATCTCACGAGCGGAAAGGTATAGAAGAAGAGGAAAAGGAGGAGAGGTACCGATGCACTCTTGTTTTGAAAAGTTGTAGATTGTAATGAGTAGAAAAGACTGATTGTGGTAGAACATTCCACATTCGCGTTGTACGGTTTATAAACCTCTGTGCGTCCGAAAGTGGACGTCCAACAGGTGAAGTGCAGTTTTTGGGGCACCTGCCCAGACATGGGAGTTATATTCCAGCTTAGAGCCAGAAAACCTAGGCATTTCGCGGCGTTCTTTGCAGCTACAAATATGTGGTCATCTCAACTTAAGTTTTTATTGACACACATACCGAGGATTTAAAGCCTTTCGGTTTCAGCGATGCAAGTGCCATTCAGGAATATTGGCTGGGTGATACGATTTTGCTTCAATGACAGAAGACAGCATTGAGTTTTTGAAGCATTAAACTCCACTCTGTTAAGAGGTCCCCATGATGCAATGCTGTTAAGGTCGGGTACTGTCATCGGCAAAGGAGTGAATTGGATTAGTAGTAGCAGACAAGAGGTCGTTTATGAAAACTTGGAAGAGTGTCGGAGACAAAACCGAGCCCTGGGGAACTCCAGCGTTTACTTTATGAACTGCAGACTTGAAGCCATCCAAAACAACTTCAATTGAATGGCTCAAAAGGTAATAACTAACTCCGTTGAAGAAGAGTTTCGTCGATTCCAAATGTACGCATTTTTGAAAAGAGAGCTTGGTGGCAAACTCTGTCAAATGCTTTAGAAATATCAAGCGCAACAATCTTGCTTTCACCAAGAAGATTCAAGGCATGGTTCCACTTTTCGGTGAGATATGACATCAAGTCATCAGTGGACCTTTTGCTACGAAAACCGTATTACCTGGAAGAACACCTCTTCAGAACAAATGGGGATATTCCATCTGGACCAACGGATTTGTGAATGTTGAGATCCCTAAGTACTTTTTTAACTGTACGAGTGCGAAAATGAATTTTTCCCATAGCGCATTCGACGCGCTCAAGTACAGGCGGAGACATTACGCAATCCGGTAGTGTGGAGCTGGCAGTAAAATGCGTTGCGAGAAGATAGGCTTTGTCTACGGCACTGGCAGCTGGAATGTCATTACAGGCGAGTGTTGGGATGGAGGATGAGGCACAATTTTTTAAATTTTTGACAAAAGACTAAAAATTCTTAATATACCTTTGGGACAATGTAAACCTCACACGACGAGTATGAGCATTGCAATCGTTTCTGGCTTGCTTGAACTTATTTCGGCTTACTATGGAGCGGTTGGCCTTGTAAGATCAAAATTAATGGCGTATTCTTTTCAACACCGAATCGTGACGCTGGTGTGGAATACAGAAAAAAAACTGTTCTTTTCTCGAACACCTTAACGGAATCGTGTTCATGTAAATGTTCTTTTGAACAACGCTTAGTTCGGTGTCGACACCGAAGTCGAATTTTTGCTGGGTGCAGCTTTGATTGTGTATGTGAAGTAACATTTCGACCAAATTTTCATTCGTTATTTTTTATAACGCGACTGAATTTGCATGAAATCGATACAAAAATACTAATATCAGAAAGACAAAGCTAACAAAATTCGTTTTAAGTAAAAAGTGCTAAAAACCGACGCCAAAGTCAAAGAAATTTGACACTTAATGTGATGACTGCACACCGGTGCAGGATTTGTCGTTCTGTACACAGTGAAACCGAGTGTACACTACGCTGAATTTGTCGCAAACTCGAAGTATTATTTGACAGCTCGGTATAGCAGTTCGGTGTTCAAAAAAATACGCCATAAGACTCTTTAAATTTTATCGCCTCTTTGCAGCTCAAGTCAAACCACGAATTCTCTTTCAGCTTGATACTTTTAATCCTGTTAGGGATAAAAGATCTCATTCGGCAGTAGCATTTACATTATTGATGAGAAAGCATAGCGACCAGTTTAAACTCTCGAAAAAGTTCTTAAGGCCGTCTCAGCATGTTAACCGGTTGGGAATAAACAGCATGTTGGCTCCTTGCGTTTTGTAAAAATAAAGCTTGCAAACGTGTTGCCACCCCTTTTAAGGTATGTTGTGATAGCTCTCAATTTTTCTGAAATCTATTCAGACGTCAATACGGATGACGTGTCCGTTTTTTCTGTCCCTTGACTTGGTCGAGGATTTGCACACTAGAAATTGGCGTCAGAAGATCAGAACGGCCACGTCCACTACTGGCTTCCATGTGAAACAACCTCTATTTTACATTTTCCTTAAAAATTTCCTTAAAAATTTTTACGGCCACAAAGTTGACAAGATCTTTAAAATTCCGAATTCTCACCAAATATACTCTGGCTATGGAAAAAATTGTATAAAAAATATTAAAGACACTACTTTTTGCTAAGTTCGTTCTCAACAAAGTTTTTAGCTCCGACCACTTTCAGGGGGCGTTTTTGAAAAAAACTGTTTTTTTGTCAGAAATAATATTTGATTTTTTCTTATAATGGCTTATAATGGCTGGTGTTGTAGCTTTCTTACTTTTTACTGGTCGCTACAGGGCTTTCCCTATGCAGGCGAAAAACGTGAAGGTGGTCTACTTATTCTTCTAATGCGGTTCTAATGGCTCAGTTTTTCAATTCTCTTGGTACGAAAACTGGCTTCGAGCTGTTGAATTGTCTCCCTTAACTCCTGCACAAAAGAGACAGGATTCTTTTAGAGCTGTGATTGATTCGAAGAAATCTCGTAGAAGACGTAGTTCAGCTCCAAGCGTTAGCTGCGCAGGTGTTGTGCTGGATTCGTTGTCCATTGAGCGAAGTCGAAGAAGGACAGAAGGTAGTGAAGTTACCCAATTGTCAGAGTTGTGAGCGGTTACTGCCACTTTAAGTGAGCTATGCCATCGCTCCACCACCCCATTAGACTGTGGATGATAAGCCGTAGTATGAAAAGAATCCGTTCGCAGCCAATGATCTGAGAAAAACGAAGAGTAGATTCAAATTGGCGGCCTGTGGACTTTAGTTAGTTGAAAGCTGTGACAGCTTCGTACCCATTTACCCATGCCCACGCTCATAGAGAGCAAAAAGAAACGAGGAGCGACTGTTTTCCGAGAAGCTCTAATCCCTAGATGGCTTAGGTTGTGCACTGTTTCAAAAGCATTTTTCCTGGATGCCTCAGGAATGTATTAGGACGAGCTCGGCCAGAACTTGTTTCGCAGACCTCTTCCACCTCCATGCCTATCGCGTTGTAAATAGCTGCAATACGGGAGAGTGCATCCGCTCGGATGTCGGTGCAGAACTGTGAGACGGATTACGAATGGCGTATGTTATTGGCTTATGGTCTGTGTAAATAGCACAAGACAGTCGATGAAGAAATCGATTGCCAGCTTGATCGCTAACAGTTTATTTCTCTTGCTTCGCAGATACTTACTTAAGGTGGCGCTACAGTCCGGGGTGGACCTGGGCCTCAGCCAACAAGCTTCGCCAGCCAGCTCTGTCTCTAGCTAGCCGTCTCCAGTTTCGCACGCGAAGTTGGCTGAGGTCCCCTTCCACTTGCGTGCGCCACCTGACCTGAGTCTCGGTGCTCCTCTACCACGCCGTCCCTGCGGTGTGGATTCGAAGATTTTCCGGGCAGGGGCGTTGGTGTCCATTCGCTCTAGATGACCCAGTCATCGTAGACGTTGAGTTTTGACTCTTTTGGCTGGGTCGGTATCGCTGTACAGAACGTACAGTTCGATGTTATATCTCCTCCTCCACTCTCCGTCTATGCAGACGGGACCGTATATCGTCCGAAGAATTTTCCTCTCGAAGCAGCCTAAAGTGTTTTCATCCGCCTTTGACAGGGTCCATGCTTCTGCACCGTAAAGCAGGACTATGGGATGATGAGGGTCTTATAGTCTTATACATGGACACTTTAGTAGCTCGAGAGAGGGCTTTGCTACTCAATTGCCTTCTTAGCCCAAAAAAACAGCGATTGGCTAGAGTTATCCTTCGTTTGATTTCAGCGCTGGTGTCATTGTCTGAATTGATAGCGGAACCCAGGTAGACAAAGTCCCTAACCACCTCAAAGTTATAGCTGTCGATGGTGATGTTTTGTCCAAGACGTCGGTGTTGGGTGTCTTTTCTTGATGACCGTATATACTTGGTTTTACCCTCATTGACTGCTAAACCCATATTCGCCGCTTCCGTCCCAATACTCACGAAGGCTTCACTGACATCACGCTTTATTCTACCGATTACGTCAATGTCGTCTGCGTATGCGAGTAGTTGAACGGCCTTTTGAAAGATTGTACCTCTGGTGTTGGCGCGAGAGTTCTGCACAATTCTCTCAAGTATGATGTTAAAGAAGTCGCATGACAGCGCGTCGCCTTGTCTATATCCTTTTTTGACATCAATGGCGTCGGTGAGGTGAGGTCTTTGCCGACCTTGACGGAACAGCGTGAATTTTCCATCGTCATCCTGCACAGACAGACGAGTTTGGCAGGGATGTCAAAACTAGACATTGCGCTATATAGCTCGTCTCTATAGATGCTGTCATACGCGACCTTGAAATCGATGAAGAGGTGGTGTGTATCGATTTGGAATTCCTGGGTTTTCTCCAAGATCTGCCGCAGTGTGAATATTTGATCGATGGTGGACTTTCCTGGCCTAAATCCACACTGATATGTGCCTATCAGATTGTTGACGAACGGCTTCAGGGGTTCACACAGTACAGCAGAAAAGATCTTGTATGCGATGTTAAGAAGACTGATTCCTCTGTAGTTGGCACAACACAGAGGGTCTCCTTTCTTCAGGATAGGGCAAACAATGCTGAGGTTCCATTCGTCGGGCATGCTTTCTTCCGACCATACCTTGCAGTTGAGCTGGTGCATGCTCCTAACCAGCTCATCGCCAGCGGATTTAAAAAGTTCGGCAGCTAGGCCGTCTGCTCCGGCTGCTTTGTTGCACTTGAGCTTAGATACAGCTACTTTCACCTCCTCCAGGTCGGGTGGGCGGTATCATTCGTATGCTTCGTCGGTAACGTCTTCGCCCGGGTTGAATGGTTCGTTCTGCCTGATAGCGGTATTTGCTTCGTCCTCGCCGTTATACAGTCTGCAGAAGTGGTCTTTCCAAATCCTCAGCACCGACTGCGATTCCACAACGATGTTCCCTTGGTGGCCCTTACAGGCTTCAGTTCGAAATTTATACTCTTGGCAGGACCTTTTGATCCTTTGGTAAAACTTTCTAACCTCATTCCTGTTGAAACATCTCTCTATTTCTTCAACCGCGCGCTTCTCGTGCTCTCTCTTTTTCCTTCGGATAAGCCGGTGTTCCTCTCTCCTTCTCTGCTCGTAGAGCTCGCGAGCAGCTCTAGTCCTTCTGTGCAACGCCGCTTTGTATGCTTCCTGTTTAGCTGCATGTGCTTGCAGGCATTCATTGTCAAACTAGGGTTTTCGTTGTGGTGGCCGTGTGAAACCCAGCACTTCAGAGGCGGCGTCTCTGATGGCATTTTGGCAATGTTGCCACTGGCTATCAATACTTGATGTTGGCTGCATAGGACTTCGTAGAAGGTTTTGAGAGACTCGGTTCGAGAAGGAGCCCTTTTCTAGGCTCTATCTGCGAAGCAAATCAAAACCTCTTGAAGAAAACAACCAAGATGTTTTGATTTTTCCGTCAACCACCTGAAGTAGCACTTCCCCGACGGCTGTGTTAAATGCGTCGGTCACGAGGCGGACTTTGGAGTCCGAGAGCGGATGGGCCAACGTGGCGGCGGCGTCCGCAAGAGCTTGGCGACAAAGGAAAAATGCTGCTTCAGAAGATGGCGTCCAATTAAGTGGTGTGTTATCTTTCTTCTTTGAGCAGCATCTGGCAGAGCGGTGCTTGTTCTGATGCCGCATGTGGCATGCTTTGCCTGAAGGAGTTAAGCGCACCCAGGAAGCGACGAATATCAGTGACGGTTGTTGGAAACTCTGCCATTGACTTGACGGCGTCTTGTGGTGGTCGAATGCCCGTCTCATCAGCATGATACCCCAGAAACGTAACTGCCTGCTATACGTATAAAGTTATAAATTTTTCTATGTTTTAGATACTTATGGCCTTTTTGGTCGGCGATTTTCTCCCGCACTTGGACTGTACAGTAGGTCCGAACAGCCAGACACGTTTTTCTTGATTTTGAAGTTTGTCTGGCGTTGTTTTCGTGATGCAAAAGATATTCTACAGGGGACAAATATGATTTATCCAACTTGACCCATACTTGTATGTTGTATGATTTTGTGCGTGCTTCGGGTTTTGATTCTGGATTCTCGGCCAGAAGCAAATTTCTCTTCTTTTTAGGAGAAAAAACTGTCAAACGAGTGCCAAACAAAAAAAAAAAAACAGTTTCAGCAGACGCTCCCGGACGTTTCCGCAGTTCAGGGTGCCCAACCGAAAAGGCCCGAACAGCTAAAGTTAAGGCACTCTGCGTGGTAGTTAAGTCAGAGTGCTCCTTGGGATAGTTCCTAATATAAAAACTACATATACTGTTAAATATGTACATTAAAGTTTTTTTTTTTCGTGGGTAGGTAAAAACCTTCATAGGCATTATGAGAATCGAACGCGCGTGCTCATAGTAGTGTGAGATTCTTACTCACTAAAAAACCTCCCAATCTTTGTAAGACTACGACTAAGTTTCCTTAACAAGTAGTTCAAGCTTCTGTATAGTAATCGCGCTTGGCAGGCTACCTTCCAACGAAAGCATCTGCAATACCGTCATTATGTGCGGTTTCCTCTTACGACGCTAGATCCAACGGTCTTGTTCGTTGTAGTCGGCGTGCAAGATTTGTCTGATCCAGAGTTCGGATTATTTCGCGGTTGCAATGGCCGTGAAGGCGAGTGTGAAGTTTGCGAGCAAAGTTTCTAACTTCGTCGGTCACGGTTGCGATGCCTAGATCTCGATGTAAGTCGCTATTTCTTATATACCATGGAGCATTTACGATTGCTCTTAGTGTCTTATTCTGAAAAGTTTCTAAAATAGATATGTTGCTTGGTTTGGTACAACCCCAAAGTTGTATACCGTACGTCCAAGATGGTTTTAGCACTTGCTTATACAATAGCAGTTTGTTATATACGCTTAGTTTCGAATAACGTCCGATAAGCCAATTCAGTTCTTGTATCTTGATTTCAAGTTCATCGCATTTCTTTTTAACTTGTGACTTCCACTTAAGTTTTGCGTCTAGGATCATGTCTAAATATTTCGCCTCGTTTGCGTACGGAATTTGTACCGAGTTTATAAATAGAGGTAAGTTGATTACCCTCTTGTAAGTAAAATTTACATGCGTTGATTTTGTCTCATTTAGGAGGATTCCCCAGGCCTTTGTCCATTCGCATATTTTATTCAAAGCGCGTTGGAGTTTTTCCGTTGATAGTTCGACTGTCTTATCCGTAGCGAGGATAGCCGTGTCGTCAGCGAACGTGGCTACAGTCGTTGTCTCTACTTGAGGTACATCTCTTGTAAAAAGTAAAAACAGTGTTGGACCGAGGACGCTACCTTGTGGAACGCTGACTTTTATTTCTTTGAATTCTGAGTATTCGCTCCCGTATCTCACTCGAAATAGTCTGTTGTCAAGATAAGACTCTAAGAGTTCATACATTTTTTCCGGCAAAACTTTTCGTAGCTTATATTTTAGGCCTTCATGCCAAACTTTATCAAAGGCTTGAGATACGTCAAGAAAAGCGGTAGAACATATCATTTTCGCTTCTAAGGCTTTCTCAATTTCATTAGTTATTCGATAGACCTGGTCAATTGTTGAATGCTTGACCCTAAAGCCGAATTGGTGATCCGGACTCAATCGTCTTTCTTCAATTATTGGTTGCAGTCGTTTGAGCACAAGTTTCTCGAAGACTTTAGATATAATCGGCAGAAGCGAAATCGGTCTATATGATTTTTTGTTGTTCGGGCATTTCCCTGGTTTCGGAACCATTATTACCTCTGCGACTTTCCATTGCCTTGGAACGTATGAAATTCTCATTGATGCGTTTATGATGTAGAGAAGCTTGACTAACGCTCTTTTCGGTAGCTCCTTCAAAATTTCCCCAGTAATTAGGTCGTAGCCTGGAGCTTTGTTATTCTTCAAATTTCGGATTGTTTGACGAAGTTCAGACAGTGTCACGGTTTTCATTCGATAATTGTCTAGTCCCGCATTGCGATACAGATCGTCAATGAACGGCTCCCCGTCAAACGGTTTGAATGTTTCTTCTAGATGTTCTGCAAATACATCTGCTTTCTCTTTGTCGCCTTTTACCCATTCACCGTTATCTTTTCTAATTGGCGCCGAGTGTACTATGGGCTTTTTAATGGACTCCACGGCTTTCCAAAGTGAATAGTTTGACACTCTATCGGTAGTCAAGTTTTCGAGGTAGTTGGTAATCTCGCGACTTTTAAAATCTTGAAGTAAGTGCTTTAATTTGTTAGATAGCCCATTCAGAATGGTTTTATCAGGAGGAGCTCGAGACAAATGCCACCTCTTTCGAGCCTTTCTGTTTTCGCGTATGAGCTCTTCAATTTCGCGCGGGTAAATTGATCCGCTTTTTCTTACTCCAGTCTTCCGGAAAGAAGTATTGTTCCAAGCAGCGTTTTGAATAGTTCTAACGAGTTTATCGACTTCGTCTTCTATTTCTAAAGGAGTTATAAGCGGTACATGTAGAGATACATTTTCTTTGCAGTATTTCCTAAAGCCATCCCAGTCGGTGTTGTTATTAGTTAGCCTAGGCGCTCTCTCATTTTCTGCTAGACTTCCGCCGATTTTCAAAACGTCTGCCGAGTGATCCGAACAGAGGTCATAGCCTTCTTCTACATTTGTGAGGTGGCGAGGAACCCCTTTTGCGATAAAGAAGTCGACAAGGTCACGTACTTTGTTTATGTCGGTTGGCCAATACGTTGGCTTTCCCGTTCGCTAGCCTATACTGTGGAGGAAAATAACTCGAGGCAATATTATAATCTAGGTGACCTATTTTCTGAAGTTATTTGCATAGAGTCAAGCTCAATTTCTTCGTTTTTAATGCTTAATGCAGTCTTTGATGTAGAGAGAGGATCCGCCTCTCGAATTCTCTGATGGATGATGCGCGTCGTAGTCGATGTAACCTCTAATTTTGGGTCCGGATCCCTTCTTAAAGTGTGTTTCCGAAATCAGGCATAGGTCAATATTTTTTTCCCGTAGAAATACTTCTAGTTCGTCGATTTTCTTTAAAAGACCATTTGCATTCCATGTAAGTATGTTAATGAGCTTCATATTCATGATTTGTTATTCGTTTTAAGAGATTTAAACTCTAGCTCGCTCAGTTTGTCAAATATTACTTGATTAACTTTAGTTTGTTGCTTAAGCTTTTCCAATAACATAAATAATATTTGAGATACCGAATCTGTTGTGGTAGGTTCTGGAGGTTTGCTTTTGTGTGACGCGACTTCAGCGTACGATCTTGGGCCGATGAGTGATGATTTTCCCTTTATACTTGGACCGGCGACGTTTTCTTGCGGAGTTTGTATTTTTTTCCTTGTCAATCTCGTATTTCTGACCGATTTTGGAGTTTTCGGCTTGTCAGCTCTAAAACGTTTTGGGGTTGTGGCCCTATCTACAATATGTTGCTTAACAGTTTCGTGACATTTTTGTAGCTCTATTGCGATTTCGCAACCTCGGTAGCTCGCCGGGTGACTTCCATTACAATTGGCGCAAGTCGCTGGGGTCTGACTGCTTACGTTGCAATCTTTTGAAAGATGTCCACCGGCGCATTTGACACATCGCGGTTCTTTTTGGCAGTACGCTTGAGTATGTCGGAAGCCTTGGCACCGCTAACATTGAGGTACTAGTCTATTGCCCTTTCGCTTATGCCCAATTTTTACCCTGATATTTAGGATTGTTTTTACATTAAAGTGTATTTTCTATAAATTATACATTACATTTATCTATTTACATATGTATATTTAGTTTATTGTAATTTTTCACCTTTCAATATTAAATTTAATTTTGTATGGCTTTGCCATAGGAGCCCCAATATAAACAACGATACGTTCGGTCAGCTTTTTAATTTAGTTAAATATTTCGCCCAGCTTACGAAAAATAAGCTCCTGTAAATTGCGTGAATAGAATCACAGCCCCGAAAACCGCATTCACTGTGATCTGAAATACCGTTCCTCTGTTTAATATTAGTAAGTCCGCCATGCTTGTGTCTAAATGTTCGAAATGGTGCTGCCTCAACACGGTCTCAATCTAAAATAAAAACTCATAGAAATCGACTGTATTTCATTGAAGAAAAAACATTTTACGAACCTGCTTGTGGTGCACACTGAGCCTGGAAAGCTTGTAAGACTCTTGCAGCAGATTCGTGCGAAACTTATTAGCTTTACTGACTAAAATCTCTGCCATTATTCCGGTAATAATGTAATCAGCCATATGTGGGACACCAACAAAATAATAATACGCAATCGATAACTTATCGCAGAATCGCCCATAAAAGCTTCCAGCATGATTATAAAGCACACACGTCGTGCCAAGGTACATGAAATACATAACATTTATGAAACCAACAAATACCATCGCAAAATAGATTCCATAGTATTGGTTTGATTTCCGCTTAATTTTGTAAATGTTCGTGCATAAAATCGATAGTTCCAAGAGGTCCTTTTCCGTAATACTGTCTCGTCTGTAAAGTGAAAATTTGTTGAGCCTTACGTAAGCGGTGCATAGGTATGAGTCAATAAAATGCTGGCCATACGAAGCGAATATCATTGAAATTTGTTCGAGAACAAAAAAAACAAAAATGTCCTCAAAAACATTTTTCGGGTAAAAATATTGAGCCACAGTAACAAAAACCTCGAGCACTATGAAGAGCTTCTTAATTGTGTTGATTCGCCAACATCCTCGATGTTGACGATATGCGATGCCGGTCAACTTAAGTATTTGCTTATCTATGAGCAGGATTTCATTCAAGATTTGTAGCTGTGTTTGTCTATTTATTATGCTGTTAGTGAACAGGCATACCAACACAAAGAATTTAAAATTTTGAACACTCATCACAAGGAGTATCTCTTGAGATTGCGCTGGACTTCCTGAACTTTCAATAACCACTGACCTCCCGTTGAAGAAATAAAAAGAAGAATATCCAAAACAAAAACAAGATACAACTGCCAGAATAGTGTTGCCAACTAAAAGCCCACGGCTTAATTTAAAAGTTTTAGTTCTTTTATCGAAATAAAACGTCGAGAGACATGTCAATCTCGATAGGAGAAAACCCGTTTTGATAGATTTGCGCGCCATTTGAAAACAACGACTGACTGACCGGACTGTGGTCAAACGAGGAAATGCCTTCGAAAACGTCCCTATACCAGCAATGCCGAGGGTTATTAATTTAATGACTTCATTCGGCACGTGGATTAACTTTCGGTCTAGCCTAACCATAGTATAAATAAATACGACGACTTCAAACGTCATGAATTCATGAAGCTAAAAGGAAATAATGGTGCCTATCATATTTTAATATTTCTGCCAGTAAGAAGCTACAACAATTTACAATTCTGCCAACATTATTATAAGGGCTAGTCCTATGTTCGTTTTCAACGAACATCGTCAGGCTAACATTAAGTGACAACACTATTCCCTTGGTTTCCCATAGGGGACAAGTATTTGAACAACAAATGCAAGCAAACCAACATTGCGAGCAAAGTTTGCAGTCGACTTAAGAAACAAGGATGACAATGACGAAAGCTGCTGCAGTTTTTCGGTCTTTGATCCATTTCTCTCTCTTCGAAACTCAAGTCGAAATATTTTCCCAATCAGTGAGAAGGAGGAGAATTCAAGAGTAGATCAGAAGCCCATATTATGCTTTTTCAAGTAGGTTCTTCGTCTTTTCATTTAGGCGCGAAGTTATGTACCGAATTGAGGGATCATAACCCTCCACTCATACTGCATACCTATTGGAATAGACGCTTACGCGATGATTGTCGTCGTGAACAGTTTGCTTCGCAATTGATCAGAGATCTCAGGTACTCAAAGTCTTCACACTTTGGAAGCGCTTTTTCATTCGATTAAATGTCTGGAATTTGATCGCGTGGATCAGAGAATGGGCAGCACAGATGTGCTCTGTCTTCCCAACCTCGTCGAGTGTGATGTCTGGTACTTCTTCCCATTTGGGAGTTTGGTTCCACAAAAAGCTGCCCCTGAGCATTGTTGATGAACTTTGGCAAACGAATCTCCTGGGCATTTCTCCTCCTTTGAGCGGCAATCTTGGAGATTGTGGAGATTGATTGGAGCGCCTTATTCCAAGGTGCTTTGTCGAAGGTCCTGTGTGGCCTGGAGTGTATCAGTAGTTGGAGAAGAAACTTCCTCCGACTCCCGATACATGCCCTCCATTCGCTTGAAGCCGGGCGCACTTCTTCTAAGCGCGACTGCTGTGGTGTCTATATTCCAATTCCATCAGGCGAAGCTTTTCATCTCTGTTATTCGAGGAGCACATCTTCCATACCTTGAATACAGTTTCATTTTCACTAATCACTAGTTTCACCTCATCTGACCGACACCATATTTTTTTGACCTGTTTGTAGTGACCCTTTGAAGTTCCTATGAATGATTTGGCCTTGTCTAATCACATTCGCTAGGTTATCCCACATATCTTGTGGTCTGCACTTCATTTTTTGTCAATGATATGATAGAGTTAAATTTTCATTGTGTTTTAACACACTTCGTCTTTACAGACACCTTTGCTTGTTTAGTTTTCTTATTTGACGATTCCATACAAATGACGGTAAGTATGGAGGCGGTGTTGTGTTGTGATCGGCTCACCCAAAATGGATTTGCAATCTTTGACCCGTGGTTTTACGGAATTGTGAACCAAATGAAAGTCAATCTGGGTCTCATTCTCATCGCTGCTGTAAGTGATCAGGTGCGTGGCTTTCCTTGATGAACATGGTTTTCTTCACCAGAAGAGTTCCTAGCTCCATACCCCAGTCCACCATGGCAATCTTTATAGTCTTCGTTTGATTTCGCGACATGTTTGTTCAAGTCTCCTCCTACAAACTCTACCTTTGGGTTCGCCTTGATGAGATTATGAAAGTCTATCCAGAATGCATAATTTTCCCTCTGCTCACACCCGATTTGGATAGCATATGCGCTAACGATATTTTTCATTTCACCTTGCATCACCAGCTTGAGAGACACCAACCGGTCACTTGGCTTAGATATATTCATGATGCCATCATGTGACTCTGCCGCAAGGATGATACAGATTCGTAGTGATACACCTTGTAAGCTTTTGTCCGTATGTCCAAGAAACAGGCCGCCATTTCGTTTCTTGGAAACACTAGATGTGCACTCATTTTCTTACCATCATCTATTCAAGTTCGTAGCTACGACCTGAAAAGCTTCCAACATTCCGATTCGCAACCCTGAGCTTGCGCTTAGAAAGTTGCATTATTTTACTATCCTCCGTAAACCGATTGCTCTGACCCGAGCATTTCTGCTCGTCCCAGGATCCTTATTATATAAACCATCAAAAGTGCCTGGCAGGGATGTGCCATTCGTAGCGTATCTTTCCATAATGCTCTTCTCTAAATGACTTGTTTTGTTCGACCATGTATAGTCCTTATTGTTGTTTGAACTTTTACCGACATCGGTAGTTCCCCAGTTAAGTCCCCTAGGGACTTAAATAATGGGCACTGGTGGGAAAGCTTAAGATGTTAAATTTTTTACGAAAAAGTAATTGCTACGCCTCCAAAAAGTGGGCGGGATATAAAAATATGCTGCTTATGCTAGGTGCTTGCATGCAATTCGAACTAGAACGCAGCTTTTCTAAATAAAAAAAAACACTTTTATTTTAGCCACGCCCACAAAAGTGGGCGGCATATACTATACATAAAAAAAGTATGAAAATGCTAATATCTTCAACTTTTGTATTGTAATTATTTGTCAAATTTCATATAGTTATATTTATTGAAAAAAAATTATTTTAAGTTAAATTTCCTTAAAAAGTGGGCGTGGTCAATGTAAAGGAAAAACTTTTTCTGCTTACTCAAAGACAATTACAATTAAATGTTGCATATCAAAAATTAGTCCGCTAGCACCATTGTAACATAGCTAAAATTTGAAAAAAGTATTTTTATAAATTAGAGATGGTCGCACATGCAGGCCTGTAGTAGCGTGCCTGTGGACGAATTCAACTAATTTTTAAACTTGATCTAAAGGACTGGACTTCAAGCTCGTGTCTGCTGGAGGTTTCTACTATCCGATGGAGCACTCAGACACAAATACTGGTCCATTGTACTGCCATGCAGACACCTTACATTAATGTATTTTGTTTACCCGTCTTTCGAAAAAAGATGAGAAGGAGCTTCAGTGATGAAGAGCTTAGGTGTTCGGCACTTACCACGTCAGCCCCAAAGATCCGCCACTTGATACGAGCAAAGGCAGGACAACGACGTAGGAAGTGTTCCGCCATACCGTCGTCCACAGGCAGGACAGGTAGTGGTTTCGCTCAAGCTTATCACATGCAAGTGTCTAGAAAAAGCTTGGTGGCCGGTAAGGACGCCTACAAGAAGTCTGCAATCGATTCTCCTGTGAGATAGAAGGAAAGACACTGACCCCTTGCAGGTGTCAGGGCGTAGTTGTTTAGTCTGTCTGTACACATCCCAGTCACGCCACCGAGCTCTGTGCTCACGAGAAACCCAAGTAGCAATGGCATACATGACAACAGATACAGGCAGGCCTAAAGCAGGTTCGGGTCCTGAGAAAACTTCTTCTGAGCCTTGTTTGGCAAGCTCATCAGAGATCTCTTTTCCCTGGATGCCAGTATAACCTGGGGTCCAAGCAAGATTCACTCTAGTTAGCCTTCTTATTAAGTTCAACGAAGGCTTGAGTTCGAGCACTTATCTTGGACGAAGTAAGTGGGCTGAGCAAAGCATTTAATTTAGAGCGGCTTGGCTGTCACTGCAAACGCATATGCTTCTTGCCCTTCACCTGTTAGTCAAAATATAGCGCATATCCATTAGGATATAGCGAAAATCTCCGCTTGGAAGACGGACGCATATTTACCTAAGAGAATCGGAGTCTAATGTTCTCACTTTCCACAAAGACTCCAGCACCAGGCCCCTGTCCGATTTTGGAGCCATCAGACAGATTCCGGCCGAAGCCATTTCATTACCTGAGGAAAGTTGACTTGGCAGTTTTGTCGCAAAAGGATTTCTGGGGTCATTGCGTCAGAGGGCATGTCCATATATCAGGGGCCGAAGGACAATTCTCGCACAAGTTCTTCAAAATTCCAATGCGTGTGGTACCAAAAACCTACCCCTCTTCAAGCGAAAGATGGTTTTCAGCGTACACCCTGTGATAAATATATCATGGGTGGGAGTTTCATCAAAGCATTTAGAGCAGAGCCAGGCGTGCTAGGGCCTGCCCCTGTGCATCCAAGCAAGCCGTTCTTTGGAGTTTGGCAAAAGCCTGTTCCACCAAACAACCGATGCCTATGAGCGGAGAGTGGTCTAGCCATGGCCGTATAGATCCAGAGTACCCTTTTCGGCGATCATCTACATATCTTGCCAAAAGCGCCTCTGCACTGCCAGAAGTGTACAATGCTTTTTCGATTTTGGACTCAACATGCTTGGAACCAAATATTTGACTTCATCGGATATCAGGATAGTGACACCTTTAAACACCAGTTGTGTGTAGGTTCCAGGAAAGTTCAGAGCCGATAGTAGAGAGTCTACAACCACACATCGTAAAAGGGGAGACAGAACACCACCTTGCGGGCAGCCCTTGTTTACCCCAGTTATGACGCACTTACCATTAATCTGCTTCGGTCATCAGCGTCCTGTGCATTAGCATATCCCTAATCCATTGAACTAATGTTTCATCTACACCGTGTTGTCTGGCTGAGTTGCACATGCTATCAAATGCCGCGTTATCCAAAAGCCCCCTCAATATCGACGAAACCGCCCAGCACGTGCTCTTTTTGGTCAAGAACACAGTCAATCCTAGCAACTTCGAGCTCACTCGCACCAAATTTCAACTCTCTAGCGTAAAATTTAAGGCCTTAAAGTTGTTTACATAGGGACGGACGGAAGGACGGAGGGACCGACATGGCCTTATCGATTCTTCTGTCGGTCCCATTCATATCTCAAAAAGGTCTTAGGAGTCTACGGTGATTATTTTACTGCGTTACAAACTATACATAAAACTTAATATACCCTGAGTAGGGTATAATTATAATGTCAAGCAACAATACGTTTGGCTAGCTTTTCATTTAAAGCTTAATTTCACTTGTTATTTGACCACGAATTACTTTAATTAACAAATTATAATAATTTACCGTACGTAAACACTTTTTCCGAATAAAATTTTTAAACTGAATCATCGCCAATTTGAGGAGAATTTCTAGAAAATTCTAATGATAGATGCTGTAAGTGTTTGACAGGGATGACAGTTGATTTAGTTAGATGATTTAAGTTATGATTTTGATGATTTTAGTTAGATGGCTCAATGAGTATATATAAAAATACATATATAAATACAAGCAAACAAAAGTCTAGTTTCACGTTGCGTCGCGACGCTATATGTATTGCTGCGGCTTTTATGACATTTTACCATAGTGGCCATAAGTTTTTTGGCCTGTGAGTTGCTTAAGAGGCGACTATAAATAAATTTCGTACCTAATTTTGTACGTTTGGTACAATGAACTTTGTGTCAAAGTGTGAAGTCGATTAGCCTTTGGCTTTTGGAAAAATTGTTTCTTTTAGAAGTGTTTGGTGGTGTTAATTGTCGTCCAACAGATTATTGAAGGGAGTGCTGGATATTTATTGTACGTCACACCTTCAATTTCTAAGAGACGTAGGGAAGGCGATGAGAAATTTGTATAATAAAATTTTACTACTTTGCTGACGTATTTGCCGCAGGTGGTGACATTAAATAGCGACACCGAGCAAGCATTAGATGGCTCGTTTCTGAAAGCAAATTAGACTTAAGAACAGGCAATTTTTTTTAAAACGTACTGTTAAAGTAGCAACATTATTATTGACACTCATCGAGTTCTACAGTTAACGAGTCAAACTATCGGCAAAATAACGTCTACCAAAGATAATAGATCAGCTTTAATGACAGACGCATTGTCTATATAGGCACCAAGGCTCTACTAAACATGCTCAGTCATAAAGTTAGACAACCCTTTTAACCTAAATACAGGGAATCCTTCCTGTTGACATAAATGTGCAGACTTCATGCCACCTTCAAAAAGGTACAAAGGCAAGCATGTATCTGTATTTGTGGTGCCCTGAGAACCACTCCTACTGATGCGCTCGAAATCCTATTGAACCTCACCCCCTTAGACATCTTTGGTAAGCAAATAGCTACCAACTGCGCAATTTGACTTAAAGCATGCTCCCAATGGCGTGATTACGTTTACGGCCATGCCAATATTCTAAACGAACAGCATTTCATTTCCACGAACCTGGATTATACTTCACCTTCATACTTCCCAGACAAAAGCTTCGAAACCCGGATTCCGAACAGAGACCTGTGGTATGGCGGTAATGAACCGGTTTTTGGTAACGCCATACACTTTTTTACAGACGGATCCAAGACGGAAGACGGCGTAGGAAGTGGTGTGTTTTCTGAGTGCCTAACTTATATAAATCCCTTCGCCTACCCAACCAATGCAGTATCTTACAAGCAGAAATAATGGCAATTAGTGAAGCCCTGTCCTGGCTAAAGTGGGACGTGATATCCGCCCGCGATATCTGTATCTTTACGGATAGCCAGGCTGCCATCAAATCCCTGACATCAATCTCTATAAACTCTAAATTAGTTATTAACTGTCACACATCTCTTGATGAGATGTCCGAACAGTTCCACATCCGCCTGTGCTGGGTGCCAGGTCATAGATACACCATGGGAAACTGTGAGGCTGATAAACTTGCTAACAACGCCACTAGACTGCCAGAAGATGAAATCTCCCGTAATATAGGTACTCCCTTAGCTACCTTCAAATTACAGCTCAAAAATCACAGCATTTCTTCTATGCTGTGACTAACGCCAGATTGAGGACAGGCACCACTTGCTTAACCTCCAAGCAAATCTGGACTCGCCTCGATCCAAAAAGATCAGATAGCTTGATCTCCTTAAAGAGATCCAAAATTAACACTGCAGTGGGAATTATCACCGGACACTTCCTATTAAGTCTTCACGCAAAAAGACTAGGTCTATTCTCAAACGACTCCTGTAGAAGCTGCCTAGATGAGGAAGAAGAAGAAAGCGTACAACACTTTCTCTGTTGCTGCCCGGCACTCGTGTCGTACAGGAAATCCATGCTAGGCTCCTACTTCTACAACTGCCTAAGCGATCTTAGTGAAACACCGGTCAAAAAGCTACTAAAATTCATTGAAAAGACTGGCGGCTGTCATAGAATTCACGCCAACCTTCTCCCTTGGTCATATACCCACGTGGCGGTACAATGGGCCTACTTTTTGGCCTCAGTGCATTTAATAAGCCACTATTCTACCTACCTACTTAGCTTCATGCCAGTTTTTAACGATGGAAATTCTTTTAATACAAGTATTGTATTTAATGTATTATGGGAACCCTTACAATTTTGATTGTAAAACATACTGGAAGTTGTAAATATATGGCCATAAAGTGTGAAGTGTCAAGTAACAACCATTAAACTAAAGATTATGGCAGAATGACATCATGACAGTGTCATTTTAACCTCAACTACTTATTATACCCGACCCAGTCCGTCCGTCCGTCCGTCTGTATGTGTGAGGGTTTAAGGTCTTCATACACGGCTTGGTTCTTATGTTGCACAGGCAAAGTGTGAAAACTGGCTCAATCCGTCAACGGCCATGCCCACTACTGGTTTCAATGTAAGACAACCTCTATTTTTTTTTTTTAAATGCCTTTTGGTCAAGTTAGACAAGGCACAGGAACTTAAATTTTGGTACTGAGCGATACTTGCCTAAGGCCCTTTAACAAAGCAAAAATTGGAACGCCCACAATATCGACCATGCCCACTTTTAGCATGTTAGATCTTTAAAAACCCGATTTCTCGGAAAGTTGACTCCAAATCGAAAAAAAAAATTTGACAAATATTAAGGATATTACTATTTGCTAAATTTGGTCCATATAAAGTCTTGAGCTCCGCCCACTTTTAAGGGGCGTTTTTAGGAATAATCTGTTTATTTTTTCTGATATATTTTTCGCTTTTACCGTATTTTCTCATGATTCGAACGAAATGACAATTAATTGAATTTAATTTTAAGCCCATTACCACTTTTGGGGGCGTGGCTTATACAAATACTATATGAATTCAGGCCAAGAAACTTTAAGATTTGGTGTTACATGGCAGGTATACAGGGTCGGGTATATAGCAGTTTGTCGCAGACAAACTCTTGCACTGACTCACTTGTTATATCTCAGAACGTTAAATTAATTAATAAAAGTGGGATAAAAAAGGAGTCAAGAAGTTTTATTGCGACAAGAGAGAGCACGAGTCTGAAATACGAGATCGATTGGTGCACGAAACTCCTCAATATTAGTTTTTTCAGGACACTATACAAAAAAACTTAAAATTTGCTGATACGCCAACTTGAATGGGCGTCCAAACCAACTTTCGATTTCTTAAATGATCTTTCACAGATCTTCAGAGCAGCGAGTTTAGTTTTGGTGAAACTTTATCAGAACAAGACTGACGTAGGTTTGAATTTTGTAACGTCTTATGTTCTTAAGACAGAATCTAGACCGGTTTCAGGACTGAATTGTTTCATGGTCAACTGTGAAATCATATGCGGTGGAGTCTTAGTATGAGTACCTCTTGATCGAGACGACATAGATTCATTGGCCGTTGATCCTTCTTAGTAGCTTCAAAGCTTATGTCGGTGCAGTCGCCTTTGTGTGTTTTCCAGTTGTGAAGTTTACAAGGAAAGTTAAACTCTTCCACAAATAACACTAAAACACATTCACAAGGTAAACATTTAGCTTGTTTTCTTCGCGAGTTGTAGTTTGTTCCCATAAGCAACGTAGTTTTCTTCTTTTTCCCCCGATACAAAAAACGGATCTCTCTTCACATGACTTCTAATGCGTGCTAAATCACTTCCAAACCTCACCCAACCCATGAGACTAGCACAAAGCATTGTTGTGCCCGCAAATAAAAACAAAGAAAACCTTGCAACGACCTATCCAACCGCAGAACGAACGAAGAACACAGCTCGTATCTAGACCAGATTATACCCAAATTGTTTGGTCATTTTGGCCTTCTCAAACTTCTAACGTTTCCTCCTTCCATTCCTTTCGCCAGCGTGTAATCAAAACATACTGCCGACTAATTGCGAGAAATTCCCCAAACAACAAAATTCCAGTTCATTTCATTAATTACAAACAATAACTTTGCCGCCCTCCGCCCACCCCCATACACTAGATAAGACACAAACGAATTGATTGCCCACCCTCTAAAGTTCATCCTTGGTTTGCCTTCGGACCGAAACCACAAAGTCCAAAGCCATTTCACTGTCAATAATAAACTATGAAGAGCTAGCGAGCGAAAAAAATCTGATTACTCCCTCATGGATATACGAAGATACGTAGTAATCTTGACTTTGGTCAGCACAATGTCCACATCGCTCCCCCCTACCATTCGGACCGTGTTTTTGCCCAAAAAACCAAAACAGAAAAAGCACGAAATCACCGAAAGGGTAAAATTCAAGGCGAACCAGAAGCCGGGAAACTCCGGATTCGAAATTCGCAGTGGATTGACTCCCGCGCATGACGACGACGACGCGCCCCGGCGAATTAAAGATACATTCTTCCCCTAATCTATGGCACTCTCCCGGCATTAACCGTTTTAAGCAGAGATTTTCAGTCAGTAAATCAGTTCTCTCAGGGTTCCGTACGAGTCCAGACACACGTTGGTTTCAAGTTTCCTCAAATTTTCCGGTAATAATAAGATACACCACTATTCGGTTGACAAACTAAAAATTCGTACGACCTCGTAGGCATTCGCTTAGTATATCTTTGGTGTAAAATTTTACCCGGCTACCGTATCAGTCTCCACCGATAGATAAAAAGATTTCTAGTTAGCGTCGGTAGTTAAAAAAAATATTCCATGATCGGCATTATGTGGGCGGGAATTGTGTGAGTTCGAAAGAAAAAAGGTAAATCCACCCTCCCAGTTCGGTGTTATTAACGTGTGAAGTGCTTTGTTTACGATATCTGGAAGCTTTTTTCGCATTTGTTTTCTCGGTAAAGTGTTTCATATAAGCATTCTAGCCAACAAACAGGGAAAATCCGTCCGAAAGATACACAACAAAGGCGGAAGAAGGATTTATAGCGTCTGCAGTTGAAATGTCACAGGGACCTGGAGAACAGCAGCAATCGGGCGGTGGTGGTGCGTTGGTGGTGGGGAAACATCACCAGCAACCACAGTTCCAGCAGCCGCCCACGAACATTACAGCGGGCACCATCATCCCGACTACCGGGGGTGGAATACTACAAAGGATAACGTCTACGCAGGTACAGTGTTGGTGTTTTTTTTTTTTTTTTTGTCCTTTTCTCGACTTTTGTGTTCTCTGAACTCTCTCTCGGTGTTTGTTTGAATGAAACTTTAAAGATATACCTTGTTCCAGTAGGGTGGGTTTTGGTGGGTACCCAATGTGCAGATGCTGTGGCTTTAACAGTTTTGATATGGAGAAACCAGAAATGCTGGTGGAAGGCA
This sequence comes from Neoascia interrupta, assembly GCA_947623515.1. Classification (NCBI taxonomy): domain Eukaryota; kingdom Metazoa; phylum Arthropoda; class Insecta; order Diptera; family Syrphidae; genus Neoascia; species Neoascia interrupta. The sequence continues at coordinate 214,086,627 of OX392463.1, read as the reverse complement.
CTGCTAAAAGTTTCATAATTTATTTCATTCATTAATGTTGTTTTGCTCGTTAATTTTAATGTTATTACCGGCGCAGCCGATTGCACGCACACACGGATACACTAGAACAGTCTAGTTAATGGGAGGTAATGGAGACTCATTGAAGTGCGAAACATGGATACCCTTTTAGGGGCTACGATCTTTGGTGTCTGTATAATGTAATTATTTTCATTTAGATTTATATGAGATAGAGAGATGGAAAACAGAGATAGCCTTGAGGTGTCGTTATATAATTAAAGCAAGACGCATTGCAGCCGGAGGAGTGACCGATGCGATTGAAGTTTAATGCCTGAAAGGGGTTTCAAAAGGGAAAGTTTTTTAAACGTTTATAAGGTAACACCTCATGTGTAGAAAACTTCTTGCTTTACTTACTTCATTAGTCATTTCTTAATGTTTGCAATATCCTTAAAACTTTTCAACGTCCGAAATGTTCATTATTCAAGCCGAATAGAATGGTTGAATAGAATTTCAGCTGTTGAATAATATAAATTTTATAGCTTTGTCCCAAAAGTCAAAAGGAATACTTTGTCAAGGCACAAAATCCATATGAAAACGCAACCCTGAATATTCTTTCCCATATAAGTTTCATTAACATTTTTGTATGACTCTGCAACGATGCGTCCGGTTAGTTTTAATTTACAAAACATTTTAGGTTAGGTTAGGTTCACGGATGCCCTTTTGACAATAGTCACGGCTTCACTTAGACCAGCAGCTGGGTCCATTGTGTTCATTGGGAACGAAAACAGAAATAGACCACTGTTAGAAGCTCAGAGTTCCGCCCTCTTGGACCAATCCGGATTGGAATACAAATCTTAGGAGAACCTTTAGATCAACATTATTTAGATCTTCGAGCTCGTTGAAGAAGTAACTGCCGAGGGTACTACGCCTGATGCTGTTTAGGGCTGGGCATTCGCAAAGCAGGTGACGAACAGATTTAATTTCTTCAACGTCCCTGCAGCTTCTGCAGTAATCGTTATGCGGTATGCCTAGCCGCTCTGCGTGGGTCTACACAGCGCAGTGCCCCGTGAGGATTCCCGTGAGTACTCGGCTGTTCCTGCGGGCTAGTCCGATCAAAAATAGTGATCTCTTTTTGCTTGCTTACCGCTGGCCATAGCTCCCTTGTGTGTCTGCACGTATCAAGTTCTGTCCAACGTAGGTTGGTTCTACTCAAGGATTCAGTTTCTATCCTACGTGCTATCGAACTCAGCGGGACTCTTATAGATCTGAGGGCTAGAGATGCATTCATTCCAGACCCAAATCTTGCAAGCTTGTCCGCTTCTTCGTTTCCCGATATATCAGTGTGACCTGGCACCCAACACACAGTTACAGTGTTGCCAAGTGATAACTCGTCCAGAATTTCCCTGCATAGTTTCACAGCCTTTGACTTCACTACGTCTGATTCCAAGGCTTTAATTGCCCCTTGGCTATCAGATTATATGGTGATGGTCTTGTTTGCGGGGCTGTGTTTCTTCAGCTCGGAGGCAGCTTGAATTATGGCTGGCAGCTCCGCATGAAAAATGCTGCAGTCGTCATTAATCCGAAAAGATTTACCTAGTCCCAGAACTCCACAGAAGATGCCCGCACCGGTTCCGACGTCCATCTTAGAACCGTCGGTATATACGGCGATCTCGTCATCTCCTGTAATGGTCTTATCTTGCCATTCACCTCTTTCAGGTATACTGGTAGCGAATCTCCTGTTGAAGGCGAATGTCATAGCGAGGTAATCCGTGACTGGGTATCTGTGGAGTCAGCCCATTGAGTTTCCACAGAGGCGTGTCCATAAGATCTTGAGGACCACAGTCCGGATTCCCTTAGGCGAACAGCTGTTTTAGCTGCCTTGCTGCTGCAGTATATGTCCAAAGGGGTGAGGTTGAGTAGTACCTCCAGTGCCGCGGTGGGTGTGGTCCTTAGGGACCCTGTTATACCCATGCAGACTGCCCTTTGAACTTTGCTGAGGTTAGAGAGATGCCACTTTCTTTCCGTAGCCCTGCACCATACAACTGCACCGTAAGTTAAGTACATCAAGTGTACCATGTTTGGTTGCAGTCCCCACATGCTTCCGAACGTTCTGCGGCAGGCGTATAATGCTACGTATGCCCGCTTGAGACGATCTTCTATATTATCCCTCCAGTTGAGTTTGGAGTCTAATATGACGCCCAGGTATCTTACCGATTTGGATAACGGTAACTCCACCTCCCCTATTCTTGGGTTGCTGAAGGATGGAACTGCCCTTTTCCTTGTAAACAACACAACTTCCGTCTTAGAGGGGTTTGTTCCCAGTCGTCGACCCTCAACCCATTTTCCAACAATGCGGAGTGCGTAGCTGAGTCGGTCACTGAGGATTGATGGGAGTTTACCTGGGATCAGGATTGCTACATCGTTTGCGTATGCGTTCACAATAAAGCCTTCCCTGTCCAGGGTTTTTAGCAATTCGTCCATTACCAGGGTCCATAGGACACCTCTCTGCGGTGTTCCACTGCTGGCGTTTCGTCTGTTGCATACTTCGCCTACGTAGCAGTTTTTCAAAACATTTTACTCTTCAGTCTTTTAAGCTGGAACTCGATCATGGGTCAATATTCTGGCAGTTGAATAAACTGTCCATTGGGCTTAAACTTTGTAAGGTATATCAACGCAAAGTCGTCACGTAAAAGCATTTCTATGATCCTTGTGCAGTCAGTCGCCTTTTTGACCTTTTTTTGCTGTACGTCGTTCTTCTTGCTGTCAATTGCGCTTGGGCACAAGGGAAATATACTCTACTGTTCGCAGAAGTTTTGAATTTTTTTGCAGAAAACGTAAGAGGGTCTTCTAGCATAGCCATGAATGGAAAACATATTGCTTGCAGAAACTCCCGAGAAAAGTAATAACATTAGCAAAATATTCAACATTAAATTTAATGTTTTACTTTTTAATAAATGGTTCCAGTAAATGGTTTTGCATTGACGTATGTAAGAGGACTCATTAATATTGCATGCTTACAATGAGAAAATGTCAGCTGCACTTTTAATGCACTCGACTATTAAAAAACTCTGGTTGTTTTTTTTTTAAATGCATCTAACCTTTTCTATCGATTCAATGCGGCGCCAATTTTGTAATCTATTTTTACAATTCAACTGTCAAGTTCGACAGACAACGCTGAGAAAGACTTGGGTGAGTAAAGGAAAATTTCGCATGACGTGGACATAAACAAAACATAAACAAAACAAAAAAATTAAGTACCTTTTTACATACATATTCTAGCGAAAACACTAAAAATATAGTATGCATATCTTATGCATATGTATATAATTGTACTAGAATTGAAGTGAGGTTTTAGTAATTATTAGATCGATTATTAAAAGACCTTGGCCTTATTAGGCGCTTATAATCTTGATTAATTTTTTTTTTTTTTCAATTTTTTCGAAACATTCCTCAGACCGTGGAGCATTAGATAAAAAAAACGAACCTTGGACAAGCCACAAGCCATCGGACCTTCACAGTCCTTTGACAGAGTTCATCTTTTTCCTCGTTAGTCTTCCCATTAAAATGTTAATGATACAGTGTGGAAAAACAACACAATCTAACCCAAATACCGCGGTAATCGAAAACACCATATGTGTTGACGTGTCAAGCAGCACCTAAAAGCCTGGACTCCAACCTCGTGTACTCCAAGTGCGTCAAGGGCTGCCTAATGGCACTAAAAGAAATAAGCCTTCACACAGTTCTACTCACGGTTGCCACAATGGTGATTTATGAGTAATGTCGGACGTTGTTTTTGCTCATGGTCAGATGGTCACCTTTTTTCGATTTGGTCATTTTTTGCGACATAAAAAAATCAACTTGAGAAACTTTTATTTTTGTCTTATGTAAGCTAAATTTGGTGAGTTAATCCCGGATCAACTCTGGTCAACAGTATAAACTTCTTTCAATGTTTTTTCTGTGTGAAATGGCAGAGGCTTTGCGCGATCCCGCGAAAAACGACATCTGTAAATGACTCAAACTTCTCTTCCTGTATTTTTCTATGTGTAGTAAGAGCCGGACGAGTTTATCATTTCGAGAGTCGAAGATTTTGGCAACTTTACTGACCGAGTTGAGACTAGTTGGGATTAACAGATCATGGTTTAAGCTGGGCTTAACTCTGCAATGAAAAACCGCCCCTGAATGGTTTGAAAAATCTCTTACAAATGGTTAAACGACTAATGGTTCGAAAATTTTAATCTTTTAATCTTTTATCTACAATCTCTTGTCTCTTCCGTACAGCTCAGCTGCCACAGAAGGAAAGTTTTATGAGTTAAAACAGATTAAAACAAATTTAAGAAATAGATTTAATTTTGATGCAATCAATGATGAAATGCTGGCCATAGAGCTTAAGGATGAAAAAAAAAATCATATCGCTTGGGCCGCAATTTTTTAATAACGTTTTTAATAATCTATAGTTACCTCTATTTTTAAGGCTTTTATGCCGTTATCTCATTATATATGACCGACCTCATTATAGAGACCTTATATGTATGGTTCGTTAATTTTATTTATTTATGTTAATCTTACTTAATAGGAAGGTACTTTGTGAATTTTTATTCTGTGTTTGAAAATTGGACTTTTTTTCCATCTTTGGACATAAATTTTATATTTAAGTGACAGCCGTGATAAAAAGTGATTTTTTAGTCAAAAAAAAGTTTTAGTCCGAAATGTATGCAACCAACTGTTAAATTTTTATATCCCGCCCAGTAGTTTATGGAGGCGTGGCAGTTTCCTTTTTTGGTAGGGTATAGGATATTTTGCAATCCGTCGCAGACGGACTTGAGTTTTTACATACGCGCTGTTGCACTATCCCACTTTTTTTTGCAATATTCGGACGAAAGTTTGAAAAGAAAAGTTTTCCGGCTTTGCAAAGATTTCTCCAGCGAAATTGCCTGCTAATACTAATCTTGAATTACTGGATTTGTGAATTAGCTGGAATTTATTTTTTAGCAGAATAGATTGTTAGTCGGGACTCGGGTGAACCTTCCTGGGACTTCGGTACTGCGGTCTCTTACAAAAGAGCCTATTGTGACCTCCCTGATGAAATGCTAGACTTAGTTACCATAATTGAAGCCTGTCTATCATATTGAAGAAGCCTTCAACAAACCATGTTTTGAGTCAGATCGTTCCACTCGGAGAAGCAGCTGCTCAACATCAAAACTCCCACGAATACTGACCTTTCTCAATCTATCCCTTAAGAGTAACGCACCTCAGAAATCTCATTTCAGCAGCTTGTACCCGCGATCTAATTCTTTCGGTCATTACCCAAATTTCATGACCATAGATGAGGGTCGGAACGAACACTGAATTAAAAACTGAGATCTTTGAAAACTCCAAGCTCAGCTTTCCTGATGACCGGCCGGCGCAGTTCCTTTACTATTGCTCCAGCTTGGCCAATTCTACAGGACAACTCAGTATCACGCCTCCCACCTTTCGTGAAAAAGACCCCGAGATAATTAAACTTCTCCACCTGTTTTAATGGAACTCCATTTATGTGCAGAATACACTCACAGGAGTTCGGGAAACAACCATCACTTCGGATTTGCTCACGTTTACCTTCATCCCAGCCTTAGCAAATAAGGTCGAAAACACATTTAGTGCTCGCTAAAGTTTGGTACTCGCTGAAGTTCCTCCTCGGACGGACGATGCCGGGAAAGCCAAATCATCTGCGAAAAGCAGATGGTTTATTCTGACACCAGCCATTTCGAAAGATTCCTCACCAAGACTGCGGCTCACCATCCAATCCATATATGCTATGAAAAGGAGAGGCGATAGAATACAGCCCTGGAGCAGTTCAACGCACACATTTGACGCCATTTATCCGAACACAGCTTCTGCAGTTCCCATACAAAGACTGAATGGCTCACAGAAGAGGCCCACTTAGTGCATAGTCCTGCAAAACTCTCCAGAGTTTTTCCCGAGGAACCCGGTCATAGGTTTTCTCCAAGTCTACAAAACACGCGTAGACTGGTTTGGCATGTTCCCAGTCCTTCTCAATAACCTTCAATAGCCTTCAGAATAACCTTCAGAGTAAAAAGCTGGTCGGTTGTGCCTCTGCCAGGCCAAAAGCCGCGTTGCTCTTCCCGCAACAAAGCTTCGATTGCATCTCTGGAATGCGCTTCCAACACCTTCGCGAATACTTTCCCGGAAGGCTTAAGAGAGATAAACTTGTATAGTTAGAGCAATCTCTCTTGCCCCCTTTTTTTGAAAATTAGCACTATAGAACCAACGAAGTCTTAAAACCGAAGTCTGACTTTGCTCTACACATAATCACGGAATGTCCGGCTCTCTTGCGTCTGAGGAAGAATATCCTCGGCGAAGAAATTATTCCTTTGGCGACCTCTAGCCTATATAAGGGATACAGGCTAGGATCTCTCTAAAGAAGGTCCTTATCTTCCTGACTGCCTTCTGAGTGTAGGTTTACTCAGTAGGTTTACGCAGTTAAAAGGCATGTTGGGATTTGCTTTGAGGAGAACTCTTCGTTGCTGTGTCGCGTATGCGTCTATCAATCCGTTTTTCCATGTTTTTTTAAAATAAAAGACAAAAAAATAGGGACATAGGGGCCTATCCTGCCTTTCCTGCCTTAAGTAAGTACTTGACTGTTAACTATCGCCAGGCTTCCGGTATGTGACCATAGACCAGGAATGGGATCGGCTAAGGTGATCCGTGAAAGATAAATAACAAAACAAAAGCCTTAAGAACCTCGTAGAATCTATGTGGTATTTTTGATTTCCTGTCCCTAACTCTAGTATTTAGCTTATAGCATAAATTACCAACTATAATGTGATATATGAAACACTCAGGTATATCCCAATCAACATTTTATCTCTTAATCAAATGCCTCATAAGAACTATGTCCCAGAGTAAAGCTCTTGAAATCGCACTCATGTAGACTGTTACAAGAGTCCTATAAGTGCAATATCCAACATATTAAGTCTTATAAGTAATTATCTACTCTTGTTATAAGAGCTCTAAAGCTATGATGAGCAATTTATTAAGCTGCGCCAAAAAGAGAGGAACATATAATGCTGCAAAAACAGTCTTCCTAAATTTTCATGAGAATATAAATACAAAAGGAGAATAATGTGACGTCCTACTACAAGATTTAAGCTCATGTAAGACGACAACACTTGAAAAGTCAAAGTCTTGCAATAAGATAAATTTTGAGGTTTTGCCGGTGATTAATTAAAAATGAGCGTACGGGAAACCAGTGACCACACTCAATGAACTTGAGCGAAGTGTTGAGTACGATCAAGAACTGATCTTTTAGATCTTTAGATTTAGATCTCTTAGATATCCCAAAACTTAAACCATGTCTACTTATAAGAGTCTAAAGTGTTAAAGTACTAAAGTATAAAATCGAAGTTAGTCGTTTTTAAATTTACTCTTGCTATAGGAGCTACGCACTGTAAGAGTAATATTCATTTAAAAACAGTGCTACAAGATCATTTTTGAATCTTATGACAACAGCTTATGCTAAAGGAGTATTAAAAGCGTTATGAGAGTCTTTAAAGATATATTTTGTGGGTTTTAGAGTATAATTCTCAAGAGTAAATAAGTTGTGTTAAGTAATTTTCTCAAAGGAAACAATTTCGACTTCAATAAGGAGCCAAAGTCTGTGGAAACACGCAAGAGACGTTATACTTAAAGAAAAATAGTTTGACGAATTTCCCCTGGCAGTTACGTATGACGCCGCAAAATAAACCCGACAAAGCCCCCATTCGACTACGCAAAAGACTCTATTTATTTTCAAGAAGTCCATCAACTTTCTTTTCATCAATTCTGCAATAGGCATCAACAGAACACCCATATAAGTCCCCAAGTGTGTGCGAGTTCAAAACCCCAGTGAGTACGCACATCATTTGTCATCTCCACTGCAGTGCGTTATATGTCAGCATTAGGACGAGTAAATAATACCCGCCGCGCCAGGAAAAATAAAGGAAGCACTGATAAACAAAAGACCAAATCATGTGTATCGCATTATTTACCACCCTCCTTGGCGAAAAAAAAACACACACAGAAACGCACAGATTTAGCTTGGATGCGGAATTTCCCATTTTCCTATTCAACGACTTTTCACCCCTTAACCAGGATTCAACTGAATGTCGACACACTGACAGTCAGACAAGAGCGCGCGTATCCTTTGTTCGACGAGTGAAATCACCCGTGCAACCCCCTCAGGCAGAAGGTTAGTATACTGCGGCGGTACCCCCCACCCACTGAACAGAACAGCACCACACCAGCCCGCGCTGCCTCGGGCGGGTAATTCAATGCGGCAATGCTTTTGCAACTTGGTGAACTTGGCATTCGTAGATAAAGGCGCATGTTGGTAAGGTCACTCACTAACACTGCCAGGGATGGAAGGCAGCATAGTAACGCAGCCCGGTATGGTGGTGTTTACAATAAAAGTTGATCTAGGGGCGAACTATTTTTTCCTGCCACCACCGACTGGATTTCCTTTTTTTGTTGTTATTTTCCTTTTTAAAGACTTTTTCGTTTTGCAAGCTGAATGCTGAATGGCTTTTGAAGTTCAGAGGTGAAATTCGTTTACCCCGCATGTCTATGGGTTTTATTGTTTCACATTGCTTCTAGAATGTCCTTGCGAATATTAGGGGGTGGTTGGTGTATATATAGTTGGTTGTTTGTTCTCTGCGTTAAGGATTTTATTTGAGTTATTTTTCCTTGCAATTCTTTTGCATGTAGGCGAGGTTTTATTTTTATTCCATGCCAGTTTATGCTTTGACGATGTGGCAGGAGCAGGATTATGGCGACGCATGGCTGACGGCCCTGTGGGTTCAATGAACTTGTGTTGACAAGACGGTGGAAGTGTATTTATTGGCAATCAGTGAAACGTCGTAATTGAAAACATGAAAGGAGCAAACATGTCGGGTGGAAGTTTTTTTTTTCAACTCATGTGACACTCTATCCTTTAGTGGAGAAGCACTCTGATCTGTAAGGACACCGGTAACGTATTTTTTAAATGGATTCAAATATGTAGTTTGTTGAGGCGAATTCCTTTCTATTTGTGAAAATAAACTGAGATCAACCCCCGATATAAAGATCCGGGATTGATCTCGGCTTAACTCGCCAATTTGGTGAGTTAATTCCGGATCAAATCTGCGTATCCACAAGCGGACCATTAGGAATGCAGTAGAATGGGAGAGATGATATCCAGCACTTCCCCCCTAAAAGGGGGCGTGGCTAAAAGCTTTATAGAACGAAATATGGACTGAAGTCTCGTTTACCTAACCAGTCGAAACTAAGTTTTTCTAGAAAATTTTAGGTTTTTCTTCAATTCTGCCTCCAAATGTGGGTGTGGCCCAAAGTCTTGTATCAACAAAATGTGGAACTAAGCATTTTTAACATAAAATACTAAGCATTTTTTTTTTTAATTTCGAGCAAAAATATTGAGTAAAATGCATTTGAAAATTTACCCTTAAAATATTTGCCACGCCTACTAGAGAAGGTTTATGTCTTTTTTGTGTCTTACATTCATTAGGTGATGCTAAATATCAAATTTCAGCCTTTTAGAACGTCTTACAGTTTTGAAAACTCTGGAGGTAGTTGCACATTTAGACCGATTGTGGGCGTGTCTTTCGGCGGATTTAAAAATTTTTTACACTTGTACTGCTTCGCATGACGTTGACCTTACGTACGAAGTTTCAGCACCCTAGCTCAAAATTTAAGGCCTAAAAACATGTGACATACAGACGGACGGACGGACGGACGGACAGGGCTCATTCGATTCAGAATTCGCTCTCGATTATATGCCCTTAAGATCTTGGGGGTCCACCATTATTATTTCACTGTGTTACAAACTATGTGACAAACTTAATATACCTCCTATCCTATAGGATGGGGCATAAAAAGGCGGAGTTTTAGGCCGAAATGTATGCAACCACCTAGTATCAAGCATTCAACAGTTATATTTTTATATCTCACCCACTTTTTGGAGGCGTGGCAGTTTTCTTATTGGTATGTTCGGGTATTTTGCAATCAGTCCTAGATGGACTGAAGCTTTTGTATACGCACTGTTGCACTTTCCCACTAGTTTTCTATGTGAAGTGAGAGTTGGGAGAGTAGGAGAGTCAATTTTGAGAGTCCAGTATTTTGACGACTTTACTGACGGAGCTTATTATGCGCTCTAAAACTACTCTCTTGGTTACCGCCAGATTCGTTTTGTTCCCGTATTAAAAAATTTTGGCTTCAGCTTGTCCTAACTAAGCACTGAAAAACCGGCCCCAAAAGTCATTAAAATAAACACAAGCCCAGTTGCATGCGTTCCTATCAATTCAACATTAAAGGCCTTTACGCCAACACCTTAGCTTAGCTTAAGCACTATCTTCTCTGACCCTCGATCTTCTATTTCTACCCCTTTTGCAAAGAAAGGATTTCATACGTATGAATTTTTATACCCCATCCCATAGGATAGGAGGTACATTCTGTTTGATTAACCGTGGACCCCCAATACTTTGAGGGCATATGATCGAGACCGAATTAAGTAAGTCGAACGATCCATGTCCGTCCGTCTGTCTGTCGGTAGTTTTTAGGCCTTAAATTTTGAGCTAGGAAGTTGAAACTTGGTATCTGTCAGGCCGCGAAGCAGTACGTGGTAAAAATTTTTGAAATCCGCCCACTGACACGCCCATTTTACTTATTTGCTTGGAAATTCGGATACGGTAGCCTCGCTTAAGTGTATTATGATTAGATTTTCACAAAATGGCGAAAACAGCCCATGACTATATGGGCGTGGTTATATTTAATTTGCAGTCTAGTAAACGGTTTTTATTTGATATATTTGTTTATATCAAAAAAACTAGCACTGTAAATGCTATCAACTGAAATTAATAAATTCTTGCCACGCCCATTTCTGGGGGCGTTTTTATGAACAAACCAATTTTTTTATACAAAAATGCAATCAACACGTGTCTACCACATCTCATAAAAAATATGAACAGAAATAGCGATGTTATGCCTGCACGTATAACTGCTAGTAGGACTGCACCTAAAACAGATGTGAACACTTTTTGACATTAACTGTGCCAAGTTTGTCATCCGGTTTTGGTATACCCACTTGTCAACTGGTTGGAAAAATAAACAAAAACTGACCAATTAAGCTAAGGCCGGAAAACGCACTTGTTCTGTATTGATTTTTTTGTCTGTCAAAAAACAATCAAAATTTTCAGATTTGACGGCATCACTGATGGCAGATATCGCATATTATTTTTTTGTTTTCAATGTGGCTGCAATGGAACTAGGCACCAAATTTAGAAATAGATACATCGATACAGTCACTGCAGCCCCTGCTGTAGTTGGGTTCGCCTGCCCCCTTAGAGCCTGTGTAATTTATTTTTCCTGCACATCTGTTTTGAGCTTAACAACTACATACGAAAAAGTTTGAAGTTTTTTGCTCAAGTTTATTAAATTATTGGTTCAGCCAGGTCCCTGAAAGAAACACTCTTTTTGACAAAGAGAGAAGTTTTATTTTTTAATAAAGTCTCCTCTTAGGAAAGATCTGAAAAAGGTAGAGGGAAAGGTACCTAACCAGTTTTGGAGGGCTAACATTCTTTGTCAATAGACGAGCACTAGTCTGCTTTGGACTCACAGAAGAAATTAACGACCTTTTTCCTTGGCCCCTTATGTTTTTCCAAAAATTCTCTGAGGCTTTTGCTTCAAGTGGCTGCCACAATAAATTATTTAGACGAATTTAGGAGAAATCCTTTTTGATAGCAAAACGTTGGATTTGAGGTGGGAAAAGCTACCTGTACTCCAGCTTGGATCTCCTGTTCCCCTGGTAACTTAGCGGGCTCCCGAACCTACGAGAAGTTAGCATGTCATCCTCACCAACCTTGGGCTCGCTGCTCGCAATTGTCTAGACCAAGTGCTTCAAAAACCAAAGGTCGTTCTTCCTCGTCATCTCAAAGCTCCTAAGCTCCGATGGGAAGTCCATCTTGGCCGGAGAGCTGTTTTCCATCCCCTCGACCTCACTTCACATATATGTAGAAAGGCACATGAAAAAAAGTTCGGTTTGTTCGATGTAATTTTTCACAGAAACACGCAAAGCATCTGCCATTGCAGACAGAAAAAACATTCAAAGAAGTTTATACTGTTCTCCACAGTTGATCTGGGATTAACAGGAAATTTGGCGAGTAAAGCTGAGTTTAACTCCGGATCTGAACTCACTAAGAGCCGATTTTTCAGTGCGAGATCATCCAAGTTTGAGAGTTGAACTGAAATTAACCCCAGGAATGAGTTTTTCAGTTAATCTAGATCCGGGGTTAATCTCGGCTTTACTCGCCAAATTTGGTGAGTTAATCCCGGATAAACTCTGGTGAACAGTATGAACTTCTTTGAATGTTTTTCCTGTGTAGAATGACAATGAATTTGTGTATTTTTATGAAAAATGACATCTGAGAACAACTCGAACTTCTTTCCCGGGGTATTTCTATGTAAATTGCGAGCTGGGAAGATTTTTACAACTTTGCTGACGGAATTAACTACGCACTGAAAAACTGCTCGCTGGGTTAACCCCAGATTGGCTTTGTTACGGGATTAACAGAACTTGGTTTAAGTTGAGCTTAACTCAGTACTGAAAAACCGGGCCTAAAAAACTCATTTCTAGAGTTAAACTCAGTTGACCTCCGAAACTCGGACGATCTTGAACTGGAAACCTGGCGCTAAGTTGTTATTTGTTTAGATGTAGGCTAACTCCTTACCTGCCTAGAAACTCCTAAACTACCACCAGTGACTTTTTGTTCCAAGCGAGAGACGCGTGTTTGTGTTTGTTCATTGATACCTGATGGTCGCTTTGTTCTTCTTAAGACTTTTAATTGCTAATCTAGCATCTTCAATATTGGATGACGTACTATTTCTTTTATCGCTTATGAATCCAACCTAAGCGCTGAAATTCCCTGTGCATCTAGATTTAGGGTTTTGTCACATTGGACCTTTATAGTTAGAAAAAAATGTCGTTTTTTTCACATCCGACAGCCAGTTCAGGTTTCTAGGTCCCTCTGACGAATTTTCCTTTGCTATTTCGAGGATCCTATATGTTCCAATTTAGGAATCAGCTGTTTCAGAATTTCTAATTTGATCATTAGACTTTTCTCTCACTCAAGCCCTGTAGACTCTTTAAGTGTACTGAGTTGATAGATTCAGCTCTTTATACTTTTCGGTTCGCCACTTGCTCTCCTTGGAAATTTGAGCTCTGAGTTTAGTCCAGGAGAAGAAAATGGTCAAAGTCAATGTTAAACCATACCAAGATGTTAGGTGTGTGTCATTGAGCGCATTTTTGGAGCACTTGGTTCAATTGGTGGTTCGTCCGCCGCACCGCCGGTTTGCTTTGTTTGTTTTGAGCTTTAAAAACCTGCAGGACCTACTGCTTATCCCAGTGGTACGAGCTTCTGCGAAATCTATTAGTCGATAGCTGTTATGTTTGTCGCTGTAGGCTGTTTATTCCAACTATATAATCCGCACCCGTGATGTTTTTCCTTTCGGTCTTAGCATTAAAGCCCCATACAACTTTGCCTTGGTTCCTACTCTGGACAGGCTCCATATGTATGCTCTATGCAGATGGTCGTTAAGTTCCTAATTATTATCCATTAGGAACTTCAGGTTGCTAAGCTGATGTTATTGACCAATTTAGTAAAATATACAATTTTTTGTTGCGTATGTTTTCCACCCTACTGGTGTTGTTAGAAGTTCCTTTGATGCAGGAGATTCCCCTTTTATAGCGGATACCTTTGGCAATGATCTTTTTAAAACTGTTACAGGTGGCGGAAAAGGGAATTGAACCAATGAAGCTTCAGCTTGTATTTCGATGAAGTTCCACCGAGGCGCTTATGTAATGACTCAATTCACCCAGACGGAATTTTTCAGGCAAGGTATAGTGACTTCAGATAGTCAAAGTGATTGAACTGAAGATCGAATTGAACATTAACAAAATAAAATTTTACAAATTTAAAAGATTATCTTGCTCTCTTCGAGTTCCTTTTAACAAATTTAGTTAGAACAAGTGCGGATACAAAATGGGTCTTAAAAAGTATAACTAAATACGCCCTAAGGAAAAAAGAACTCATTACTTACCTGGCAAAATGTAACAGCTTACAGCTGTTCATAATAGACTTTACGTTTAATATGGGTAAATGAACTTTCAACGCTTGCATTCTATCCTCTATCTATAACCACACCCAAAGACAGTCTTTAACTCCTTTAAAAATTTCCCCGGAGCAGAGTCTAATAAGCTCAAGACATCATGCTCCAATACCTTGGAAAACCACTTTCAATGGTCCCTCCTTCTCCAGCAATGTTTACACTGCTGCACTGCTTCGTCATGCTGCTTTCACCCAAATTAAAGCGAGCTCCATAAAGCGATGTAATGTTCCACTCCATCATCCGCACTTCTAAACCCATACAACTTAGTGGAATCTCTTAGCGGCATGCATTTACGAATTGCAAACACACGTGACCTCTCTTTCCCCAGACAGATGTCTACTACCGTATGCATCCTCACGACAACGACCAGTTTATGTGGCTTTCTTCGAAACTTATCGTATAAAAATTCCTGTCTGCACCATGTCCCAGTGCCACCCACCGCCTGAGAACACAGAGTTCCTTGCCTCAAATGTCCCCTTTTTTGCCTGCTGATGCGCTAAGACTGTGTTAGTACAAACAAATCGGAAGGAACGTTGCCCGTCTGTTTGTGGCTGACGCAGAGCAAACACACAGCAGCAGACGCCGTTTAATTGAAATTATAATCCCCTCGGTAATCCGTCCACAGGCGGGGCAGGACACGAAGCGTGGGGGCAGGGCGCACCTTACACACTCTAAACTGGATTCGCTTTCAGTTCAAAGATACTTTTGCCAGCGCGTATGCGATGAACGGAATTGCTTTTCACTTTTTCATGCTAATCAGGAATTAATTAGCTCAGTTCTGGAGCGACGAGCTGCCTCTTCATCTCTATTGAAGTGATTCGAGTGCCGGAACTCGGAAGATTCTTATCACTGACTCAGCTCATTTCATCAACGGGCGCCCGTTTGCTCCGCGCGTCCCCCGAATAGCGACAATAATTGATGGAAATTAATGTGTGCATTGGGTGCTCTTTGTGGGATTACACACAATCTCTGGGTTAATCTACAGAGCTTCCAGCCCTCCCTTTGCCGCTTCGATGGCAAACTTATTTGTAACAGTAATTAATGATGATCTCTGACCAGAGTGTTCTATTTTGTGTAGCTCGTGAGTGAGTCGATTCATTGTCTCTGGCGGCAAAATGGTTTTGATTTCGACGAGATAGTGACCAGCGGGCTGTGGGAACCAAAATCTCGACCAGACCTATCAGTGGATGGCACAGAGAGTGTCGCAAATGGAAAAGGGCTCTGTCGGGATTTCGTAACAAGTTAATTGTTGGAGCAGATCATGGAGATGTCGAGTTGTGACACTCTCGTGATTTTAATTTTTTTTTTGATACATTTTAGCCGATCCTTTCGTTTTGGCCTGCAACTTGCATCTTTTTTATAATCCGATCCGAAACTCGATCCGAAAACAAATCAATCACGTTTACACGATTCGTACACACAACTCTGTAACATAGCCGCCACCGATTGAAGTCGCGGCGAAACACTTAATCACTTGATCCCCGTCATTCCCGGCGATGATGGTTCACACGACTTCATTGTAATCGACGCTAATTTCGACGGGACAAACGCCTTGGTTCGGTCAATTTAACCATCAACCGGTTGCTTATCCTTGAACTTGATACCAGGAGTGTTAACGTAGCAGCAAAGCAAGGCGAAAAACTGTCCGAACAGGTTCGGGTTTATTTGACTTTTCGTTTTCTCTTTGCCTTGGGTCACCTGTGTGCCTAAGGGTAAATATTTGCCTTGTGGTGTAAATGTAAACAACTTCTGAGAAAAATACCCCATAGCCACAGTCAGTAGGGTCACGGGCCTATACCTATAATTCATTAAGACATTGATACAGCTTGTTCGCGTTAAATGCGTTTTATTTGTCCTCCTTGGGAGGGTAACTTGGAAGAGCCATTTGTTTGACATAAGAGAACCTCACTTAATATGCTGCATCCATATCGAATGACAACGAGAACGTGTGAACACAACACCCAAAATACCATGTTTGTCGGTCCATAAACCGAACAGAACTATCAATGAACACGAATACCGAAGCGACACCGACACGCCTTGTTGTGGCTGCCCCTTTCGGTTTCTTCTTGAAGGTGCAACTGCATAAATAGTCGACAGCAAACCACAAATGCAACATGGGAATGTTTCGTCATCACCAATCACCAAAAATGCATGTGACATTAAAAAAGCATGTCAGGCGGGTGCGTGCATGCGACAAAGTACGATGCGTGAGGGAGCAACGGACAATAAAGATTTACAAGTCGAATACAATATTGACATGGACTCAAAAATGGAATCAAGAGACAGACCGAAACCGTATATCATCAAACATTGACATACCGAACAGGGAGTGACAGATTCAGAGCTTCAGAAACACCTTCGGAAATGCGTCTGCGGAATTTGGAACTCGGTCTGCGTTTTTTAAGTGGCCAACCAGGCGTTAATGGGAAGCGACCACATCTGTCACGGAAAACACTTTTTTGATCTTCTAGTTGCAGGTGACATCTTCCGCCTTCATTTATATTTCATAGTTGATAAGTGTCAGCGCGTTCGATGACAGGACAAGATGACATGACAAGCTAATTCGTCGAACATTGCGTAAGAGCGATTGCGAAGTTTGTCAACCGTCATATATACATCAAGATCAAAGGGTGGCACACAAAAATAGATGTGTTTTTAATTTGGGCCAAGGACTGAATAAAAAGAGGGCAACCGAAAATGAGAATAGAGAAGTTGTCGTTTCTTTTTGGTCGAAAGATTTTGCTTTGCCAAAAAATCTCGGGATTTAGCGTTTAACGAAAATATTTTTGGGTACATTGTTAAAGTCCCTCGACTTTCTATAAACTTGGAATCTGGATGCTGGAAATTGCCCGTTAAATTAGAAACTTTTTAACGGCATATATACTTGTTTTGACTTATGTACCTTATCGGCCGAGTAAGGTCCTTTCTGCTTGACTCTTAAAAGTCCTCTGAAAAATCCTTATACCATGTTTCCACCGGGCACTAATTCACGATTAATATAAATCTTTATTTAGTCCTTTAAAAATCACGTAATTCACCATACCTACAAATTTATAACTTAATCCTCTTGGCAAGTGATTATAAATCGACCCCTTCATATATCTCATTTACCTTTTTCACAAACCACTTTCAATCCTTTTCGCCCACCTTTAAAACAGATTGTGAATCGAAAACGGAAACTCAAACTGTCCACGTATGACAGATCTGTCACAAATACGAATTCTATTGGGATTTTTACAACGGAAATCTTTTTCGCTCCTGGGAGGAGCGCCATCGCCACTCTCTTTTGAGAACCCAAATATCGGAAGAGAGTGCGCGTGTAAAATTAATCCTATATTTGTTCGGTATAGGATTTATTTTTAATCGTCTCCCGCTAATCCTTGTTTTGTTGCCAGTGGAGACATAGCATTAAACCTTTTTGGATGAGAGTTAAATAATAGGCACCGATTAACCGAATTTTTAGCCGAAATTCTGAATTAGATCTTCATTAGATCTTGAACTCTGTAACCTAGCTTAAAAAATCGCCTTCTTTTCGACAAGTCCGCTTTGAAAATTGTGCTTACGCGACCATATGAAACGCTATTTGGTTCTATATGTCAAATGTTTTGGGGACTCTTCTGGCTTCTGTTACTTCTTAGAAAAAGTAGCAAGTTTGGGCGTCATTGGACTATTCTATCATGTTCCTATATTCCTTTCAATAAAAACCCGTTAACAGCTCATTAACTTCTTAGTTAGTGCTAGGCGCTTCGGAACTTCTTATTTTTCCTACCTTTAATCAATGGGATAAGGTTCCCTTAAGTTGGAAAGTGATTGAGCTAGAAACTATGTATATAGTTCCCTTAAACCGATAGGAATTTTTGTTCATAAGCCCCCAGCAAACACATGCTTAAAAAAAAACTTCCCCATTTCATTTCAGTAAATTTATATCGTGTCCCGTTTAGTATCCCCATCAATTTTAAAAATATCTCCACTATACACTGTTGCTGTGTTGTCAAAAAGAGACCAAAAACTCCTCACTTATTCATCGTCAGTGAATTTCCCGCGAGAAAAAACAAATTCGCCCCCAAAACCACCCAAACGAAAACAATAACATCGAAATGAAAATAGATAAAAGATGATATACGCTATGATAATACAGACATGTTTATGTTCCTTCCACGTGCTGTCAGCATCGGATTTATGCCTCCACACGGAGGGAAAAACCCTCCTCATACGAGTGACAGCGCCTAGAAGAAGAAGCGAGATATCTTTTGGCAGCACTTTGTGTTTTCTATTGGGATACACGCACTCAATTCTGTTCGGGCCCTCCAAAAGACCAATCTCGACAGAGTAATTTGCCAGATCGTATTAATGGATCTTCAGGGTTAATTGTTGCTGTCACGTCAGGGTTGGCATTTGACTTGACTCACTAATACACTCTCCGTACCCCTTTCTATGAGAAAAATGCCCTTGTCTCCTATCGTTTGGCAGGGAAATCATTTTTGATTCTGACATTTTAAGCGTTTCACAAGAAGCCATCTCATGGTAAATTTATGACTTAAATCAGCGTGCATAAGTCTAGCGTCTTCTTTTCCAAATGACTGCATTTTTCATCGGTTTGCTATCGCATTCATAACGCGGCAGCGGCGTTTCGAAACTCAGGGGGAAATGACATTTACGCAGTCGAGCTCTATTTTCGAGTTTAAGATCAGACAACCAAAAAAGATTTATTATGAGCTCCAGCCGGTAGAGCAGTGTAAAGAGAGAGAAAATGCAAATAATTTTTTAAACATCGCTAATCGAAGTTGCTCTCTTTGTCTTCATTTTATAATTGGCGTACTGCCATCGCAGTTTCACAGTTTAATAAGTAATTTTCTGCATTTCTATAATTTATGCTGTTTAATTGTTGATTCTTTTAACTGATTTCTTAAGAAAGTTCGAAATTTAACGCAATATATTTCGAGTGACTTCCGTTCTAAAAGAACTCTACCCATAGTGTCAAAGAATTGTCATAAGTTTAAATATCAGACTTAAGCAGATTAATGGCCTTTTCGGTTGACAATCCGAAAGAACGCTCCGACACGGGATTCCAACCGAACAGACAAAGACTCTGGAGAAAAAGACATTTGACTTGTCACAATGTTTGCATGTCATACTTCTGTTGTTTGTTTTGGATTCACGGCCGGAAGAAAAAAAAATTTTACAAAATGAACTGTCAAAAATGACTGCAGTTAGAACACAGTTTGAGGAGAATTCAGAATGCTGCCGGACGAACAACAGAAAAGGCCTTAAGTGTACGTACTTATAGCCAGGTCAGATTTTAAGAAGAATAATTAAATTTCAAGAACTAATGACATTTCTCGAATGTCGCATTTGAACGTCAGTTTAGGATCCTTCAAAAGTATGGCAGAGTTTGACGTTTGAGTGCTCCATCCTTAAAAATGAAAAAAAAACTCCCTTTTTTATAAATTCAATATAAATAATTTGCTGTACTACAATCCTTCTGTCATGAAATCATTTTGGCGCTTATGTTACGCTAAAGTTGTCAAGAACAAGCCACTGTTTTTTACGGGTTGTTAAGTATAGGTCAAATGTTATACCACAAATTGTTTACTATTTTCACAAATCTTATCTAAGGTATTTTGACAGATAGTAGGAAGGTATTCAAAAATAGAGCCATCAGCAAATATGCAAATAAAATTAAGCATTTAAAAAAATGTTCATTCTTTGAGATTTGGTTTATTGCGTAGTTATCGTATTCGTCTCACAAAAGTAATAAACCAATTCGTTGCCGCAATTTTAAGTGTTGGGAAGCTAGACTGCCACCAAAAAGATAAGGAACAGAATTCCTTACACTTACATACGAGTAAATAAAATCTTTATCACAGTCCAGCTATAAATGCTTAAGATTTGTTACTTGACAACTACAATGTTTAGTATAAACATTCATCATTCAAAAAGAGCCAAAATGGTTCTTGTCTATCTCCTTGTGTCTCCTATGTTGGCGACGTTAATCAATAGCACCAAAGACATCCAACCGTCATTAATTATACTTCATTCCCATCTGTTTTGTTTTTAAGAGGAACCCTATACTTGTGACAGTTGTTTATCATTATTCTATAAAAACCTTCTCTTCAGGGCTTCCATTTTTATTATTTTCTTCGTATGGGGGTAATTCGTTATGTCTTCACCCATCAATATCTCCCCTTCTCGCCACACACGTAATGGGTAATCCGAGAACTGTCATGTGTCATTAATCCAACAAAATCGTATCTATGCTGTCAGTCTTTGCCATAACAATGACATTTGTCGCCAATACATCTTGACTCTGCATCGCCAAGACGTAATTTGAAATTTATGGCTCGTTAAAAAACGCATTGAAATAAGTTCCTTAACTCAACCTTATCCTTCCAATGGATAAAGGAGTACCCAACCCTACCCATCATCATTATGCCAAAACAGGCGGCCATCGCAGTAGTTGCATCCACATCCAATCGATTTGTGCATTCCTCTTGGCGCTAGCTAGTGGTGTCTTTTGCCTCTTAATGGAAAGGCTGCCTTCAACACCAAGTGAATATTTTATTCCTGAATTTATGAATTGATCTGTTAAATACGATATTCAAGCATTAACCAGTCCACGGTGGCGATAATGCCATCGTAAAGATGCACTTAAACACGCGTCCGATAGAGATATAAATAAATCTCGCGGCAATAAAACTGGTCGCTATAATCTTTACGATAATTGGAAAATAGTGGTGGAGTGAAATAATGTTGAACCTTGAAAGTCAAAGAGCTGAAGTCCTTATCGGGGGGGACTCTTAACCGCAATGGAGATAGCAATGTAGGTACAAAAATAGAACCAGGGGATAATTTCAAGTTGTTTTGGTTTTTTTTTTCCTTCATATAAAAAAAATCCTTCATTGTAGATAGAGATTGCTTAATTAAATTTAATGGTCGCCGGACTACTTTGTTGTATTTCTTCGTATAGCGGCACAGACACTAATAAAAAAATTGGTAACAAGTATTTCCACTCGTTAAGGTTGGAAAATTTATCGATTTTCTGGAAATCGTAGCTAGGAGATGACCATAATCTTAATCGGCGTTAGAGAGACACTTCTTTTTTGGCGCCAATCAGTTTGTCCAACTTCGATTGTTGACCTTAGTGAGTAGCACTAATTGAACACATCCGTTCAATATTTATTTTTTTTTTAAGCATTTTCTTGTTTAGGTACAAAGGGTTACCGAGTTAAGCCCCATAAATGAGCTTCTCACTAAATATCGGTCCAGGGCTATTCCCGGATCAAACTTTGGAGAACAGTACAAACTTCTTTGCATTCAGTTGCATGTGATGTTTCTGTGACACTTAAGCAGAACAGGAGAACAACTCGTCCTTTTCTCATGTAACGAGACAATTGACTGAGAGTCAATAATTTTGAGAGTTGGACATTTCGATACTTTTATTACCGGAGACCCCTTGCACTAAAAAAAACTGGTCGCTGGGCTAACTTCCTTTTGTTCCGAGATTAACAGCCCTTGGTTTAACTCAGGTTAAATTCTGCACTGAGAAACTGACCCTGAGTAAATTATCGAGCCGAGACTCTTTCCTAGTTTTCGAAAAAAAGCTTTTGCCAGTAATAGTTGTGCGGTTAGAGCTCATAAAGGGTAAACACGCACGAAGTTTCAATTACCATCTTAAGCAATATCCACAGAAAGTCCCAATATCCACAGGAGTCCACAGAAACTATCAATTCGACGCAAAAGTCAACAATGGGGATGTGTTAACTAGCTATTTTCCCGAGTGTAATAAATCGGATCTAGAAAACCTGTGGTAGCAACAGGAAGTGCAATCCTACAAGGAGCTTGATCGATCAAATTGAAATTTAGACTTCGAAAAAAGTCTTATGTCTTATGTCTTATGTCTTATGTCTTATGTCTTATGTCTTATGTCTTATGTCTTATGTCTTATGTCTTATGTCTTATGTCTTATGTCTTATGTCTTATGTCTTATGTCTTATGTCTTATGTCTTATGTCTTATGTCTTATGTCTTATGTCTTATGTCTTATGTCTTATGTCTTATGTCTTATGTCTTATGTCTTATGTCTTATGTCTTATGTCTTATGTCTTATGTCTTATGTCTTATGTCTTATGTCTTATGTCTTATGTCTTATGTCTTATGTCTTATGTCTTATGTCTTATGTCTTATGTCTTATGTCTTATGTCTTATGTCTTATGTCTTATGTCTTATGTCTTATGTCTTATGTCTTATGTCTTATGTCTTATGTCTTATGTCTTATGTCTTATGTCTTATGTCTTATGTCTTATGTCTTATGTCTTATGTCTTATGTCTTATGTCTTATGTCTTATGTCTTATGTCTTATGTCTTATGTCTTATGTCTTATGTCTTATGTCTTATGTCTTATGTCTTATGTCTTATGTCTTATGTCTTATGTCTTATGTCTTATGTCTTATGTCTTATGTCTTATGTCTTATGTCTTATGTCTTATGTCTTATGTCTTATGTCTTATGTCTTATGTCTTATGTCTTATGTCTTATGTCTTATGTCTTATGTCTTATGTCTTATGTCTTATGTCTTATGTCTTATGTCTTATGTCTTATGTCTTATGTCTTATGTCTTATGTCTTATGTCTTATGTCTTATGTCTTATGTCTTATGTCTTATGTCTTATGTCTTATGTCTTATGTCTTATGTCTTATGTCTTATGTCTTATGTCTTATGTCTTATGTCTTATGTCTTATGTCTTATGTCTTATGTCTTATGTCTTATGTCTTATGTCTTATGTCTTATGTCTTATGTCTTATGTCTTATGTCTTATGTCTTACGTCTTATGTCTTATGTCTTACGTCTTATGTCTTATAATCTCCAGAGGGTTGTAAATTGGAAGGCAGTGCAAGGATGCGTTGTTCCAACGCTTGTTCCAACACACAGCTATGGAAATTTCGGTGTGAACCGTGCAGGTCAACTCTGATCTCCATTGACCTCCATTCTAAGACCAAGTCGAAATTTTTCGAGTCATGCCATGGAGAAAGCCTGCCACATGGAGCAACAGTCAACATTATTCGTCAAGAAAAAATAATTTTTATTCTTTTCAGAAATGCAATTTTAACACCTGTGTGTTTGCTGGTATCGTCTGTTTTATGTTTACCGACAACTCGTTTTATACTCGCGAAAAATACCGCATTATTTGGAATACTCTCACTGAGGTCATAAAGAAATTCCCCGAAAGTGACTTTTTTGGATGATGACAGTTGATACATCGCTGAATTCACTCCAATGTCGTAGCGCCACACTATGCTGACGTCCGAGGAAATTTCTTAAAAATTCATTACAAAATCGAAATGTCAAAAAGCAAAAGAAGATGTCACTGCGTTGCGTAAGGGATATTCCCCGATGAATTACGAATCGCTGAATGACCTCACAAAACGCATTTCACACAAGTGACATTTCTCGTTCATATTCAAAGAATTTATTGTGGGCCTTTCTTAACACAGCGAGTTTTACCTGCGAGTGATTAGACCAAATTTACATCTGACTAATGTCAGAATGCTAAACTGTCATAGGAACCACCCAGGACAAGAACACTCATAAAATTAGGATTACTGTCACATTGGCGCTTACATATTCCGTTGAGTTGTCATTAAATTATATGAGCTCGTTAGCAAGCAGCTGTTAATTTAGTTAGCCTGTAATTAAGCCTAGCCCTTAGTAAACATGACAAAGTAGATATTTAAGCTTTATCTGCATTAATTACGGACTTTGGCTTATCTTACTTTGCGTAGCTGGGACCTGGTTCAGGCTCAGTTTCGCCGACGTCGATTTTGTTTGAAGATAAAGTATAGCTTACAATGCAATGCAAGGCTTTGCTTAAGTAAAGTTTTGATTTTATGGCTTTTAGTTTGATAGAGTAACTTTAAGGCCTCGTTAACGTCAACTTATCCTGCAATTTAGTGCTGTCGGTATTTGACACGATTACATTTATTGCTATCAATAAATCCTTCTCAACATTCCCAAGGTGCTTAGAGCAAGTGGAATAGAATTTTTTAAGAAACCAGCGTAATTGAATAAGAAATTAGGCAATTCAGTGTTAACATTGGAGTTTCAACAACTGGCATTACAGTCTGACAGGTAGAGTCAAAATTATGTTTAGTTTTAACCCCCAATAGGTATGAGTAATTGACGAGTTTAGAAGGTGAAGTTGAAGCTCGCCGCCTTAGGTGCCACGTGCATTGATCAAAATGACGAGACTGAACTGAATTATCGTCTTCGTCACTTGTTTTTATCATCATGTAGTCAGCTAAGCTAGTCTGAAATATTTTTAGTATAACTGATTAAAATTTTAGATAAACAACAAATGTTACGAAAACGTTGTTCTAGAAGAGTTGATCCTAATAGTCCTGAAGAGGGCCATTTGTTAATCGTTTGACTTTTCAATGGAACGCAGCTTACAGTTCAGAGTCTCGAATCAACATTCATACACTGTGATGAGGCGACAAAATGTGACCATCTTTAAAGCTTGGTTTATGTTCTCACCACAAGGTGGGAAAAACATGCAGGAGTCACTGAACTCACCCATGATCAACCCACAAACACACTTATTCATCGAACTGACATTGAATATTCGAACATATCGATATTTTAACTCCATTGGAAAACACTATCGGTGGGAAATTTTTTAAAGTCAAATTACAAATCCGGATGACAGGAGCTCTGTCAGCTTCACTCGTTTTTGAATCTTTGAATTGTGAACCTCGTACCTAACCGAAATTAAAAAGTGGTTGAATTGAAAAAGAGTGTTAAATTTTAGGTGGTGCAGCTGAACTATCGAAATTTTTGAAACCCGATAGCGGGGCATGCTGTCAGCTGCAACATGGCAATAACCCAAAATTGTAGGCAAAGGGTGGGTAAATTAAGGTTTATGTTTAGAAATGCAAAAAAATTAACATAATTCAATATTTGCATGAAGGTAATGGAACACAACTTTCTTCAAGTATGGCTGCCTCGACTGGCTTTGCAATTCTTATACCGTCGAGCTGGAGTTATGATACAAAATTTCTGTCAAGATTTCGAGTGAAAACATCTGTCGACTTTATATATTTCGAGGAATTTATACTGCACTAGTTACCCTTATTCAGCAATTTTACGAAAATCATATTATTTATTTTCAGAAAAATAGGTCAGTATCATTTTAAGAGAAGCAAATTGCCGGCGCTTAATAAAGAGCTTAGATTCCCTCCGTCCCTAATCGGTTGCTCATACGCATAGTATTTCCACTGGAACTATTTCTTCAAAGACTTGAAAATTGTTCAAAACTGCTTTGATTTGGAATGAATGTACCCAACAGCCGTGCTCCATTACCCGTGGCATGCGCTCAATAAATAACCCAAATCGTGTCCCCCTCAGTTGTCACCTATTTCGAAACGCCATCTTTCATCATATCACGCCACATGATTCCTCGCCTTTAGAATTCCCCGCACCCAACTTGGCCACATCTCACGACATTGTTACACACAGAAACCGCGCAGCCAACATCAAGCGCATCCGTGCCGCAAATCACTCATTCGAGAATGTTTACAACACCATTTCAGCGTCATTAATAATCTGAAATGTGATTCAAAGAGCGGCGCAGTCGGCTAGCTACAAAGGCGCGCCTCACATCCCTCACCTGTGCGCGCGGGCACTGAAGTTCAAAATACAAAACAATATTTCACACGAGTGTGATTTGAATAATAAAACGGTAAACAGTTTCGAGTAACTCTATTCGAATAAATCACACTATGCCGCGCCATGTCGCTGTGCAACATGTTGCACGCGGTCAAGAGCTATCTATTCTACTGCAAGCAAAATCGCAGAAAAATGTGAGAGAAAACTAGCGAAGAACAAACGAACCGCATGAGCTCAAGTGAGAGGTTAACCATTTACGGGTATTTTGTTCTTAAATAGGTATAATGCCATCTATCCACCCACCAGCGCTATCTTTGTGGCAAGTCTGCATGGTGAGGTAAATTGAAACCTCGCGCCATTTATCACAGAACGGCGCAGTCGACATGCAAACAAACAGATACTCACGCGAACTGTGTGTTGCCAAAATGATGGCCACCGCTGTTCTTGGTGTATCCGTGGCAAGCTACCAAAGACCGCAACTGCAGCAGACTTATCCACTTTGTGGTTCAATTAATTTTGCGCGAGCGAATTGTCCGATGCGTATAGCGGTTGTATGGTGGTGCAGTCAGATGGCGACCATGCACATGAGTTACACTCGGTTTCAAGCCTCAAATTAGAGTTCGAAGTGAGTCTGAATGTTGGGCAATTTAGCAACGGCGCATGGCGGCGGCGCCAGCAGCTGGCGACGACAACGTCTTAACATTTTATCCACTTTCACAGAGCCGCAGCTCAGTTGGAGGCACCTCCACCCAACCACCAAGCGGAGCAGTCTCCGATACGGGAGGTGCGAATCATTTTTGTGCGGACGACCGACCGATTCGAAGGCGACGTACGATTAAGTGGTTTGGTGGTTGCGCCTAGTCTTTGGACATTCGTTTTTTTTGGCTGATGGAAAATTTCGTAATTTAATTAAAGTCTGGAGCTGCTTGCTGTCCACCGCAATGATGGTGGGCTTAGAGCCTACCATTTCGGGTGGTAACTATTTTTCGAGATAGTTATAAAGTTGAAGATAAGGATCTGAGTTGGGATCTAACACTTGGTATCGGCGGATCGCGGGTAAATCGGAAAATTATCAACGAAAAACGTAACTATCTTAAATGGAAGTTAATAAAGGCTTTCGGTTGGTACTAAAAGGTGATAATTGAGTGGTAAGTTGAATAGCGAAAAGATTTCCATAAATTGTGGTATATAGTGAGATAAGTACAGAGAATTGCATTTATTAAGGAGCAGGGTGTGGCAAGACCTGCGGTGCCTTAGGCTAAAACTTTTATAATTTATTGGCCACTTTGTAATATGCATTAATCAATTTTTAGACCTGTATGTGTGTATGAGCTTTTTTATAAGGTTTTATTACCCAGATATGAAGTTCACACTTTCACTTCGAGTGATCGTAGCGAAAACTTGTTTATTTGGATACTTGTATAACTTTGAGGAACATCGGCTTCTGTGATGGAAAAAGGGGAAGGATGATAAGCTAGCTATGGAGAAAATTGAGGTATGCTGCAGCATGCTACGATTAAATGAACATCGCACTCGTTATGCTGTTGCAGAATATGATGACGAATCGAATTTCGGTGTCAAGCAGAATCAGCCATTCGACTTGGGAGAAGTAGACCAACGATTCCGCCCACTCGACCTGACTAAATACTAGTTCAATAAGACTACTGGGAGGGATGTCGTAGAAGGCATTGCTTCCATGGTTTTAAAAGTAAATATTGGCTTTGTGTACACTAAGCGTTTCAAACGTTATGGTCTCAAACACTTTAAAAAACGTCATTTTCAACTCTTCATTTCTCAAAAACTTTTAAATATTTTCAAAAGCACACAAAATTTTGTCTATTTCCGACTTACCGTTCAGAAGTTATAACGTTATAAAATTATAATGTTAATACGATTTGAAGTGAAGACGAACAATAATCTTCGAATCAGCCCGGCCCAGGGCTGATTTGGCCTCAAATTTGGTATTTAAACGCCTCAATATCGATTCATTTCGCACATTATTTGGACCGACTTGAAATTGAATAGTTTTCACAAAAATTTCACAAATTTTGTTATGAGCTTTTACGACAGTTAAACATTGTTCGCTTAAATAATTTTGCATGCTCTTAAATCGCAGAGTCTGTACGAGACCACCGTAAAAAATCGCCGTGCAACTCGTATCGACAAAATGGCGGCAAATTTCAATCCGGCGCTCTTGTGGAAAACCTTTCCCAAGTAGCACACTCTGGAACCATAAGCATTGGTTTTTGAATATTAGACTTATAAGACACTCAAAATGCTCTCTAGTAGCACTAATGGTTTTGCAAGGTTTCGTTATCTTACCATTGGTGCGCAGCTTATTTACTTATAAAATTGGTCATAGAAACGTATACAGCACCAAAATTATAAAACTAAAAGTGCTAGCACCAAAGGTTCCGTAAACGTGGTGCTATAAACGTTCCTTGCACTCAAGTTATAAGAAAATAAGTGCTGAGGGGTTAAGTTCTATAGCGCAAGTTCTGTAGACCTTTCTAGCACCTGTTTTCTAACACTATAGGTTTGACACATCCGAAGTACTACTTTGCACTTGGGGGTTGCCATAAGTCATACAATAGAAAACAATGTAATTAACAGAAATTGTTGTGAGAACATTTCAAGCAAATATCTAAATATAAGAAACTTACATTTTTTATAGAATGATATAAATTTTAACTAGATTACATATTAGGCTGGAGAAGTATATCATACACAAAAATTTGATTTCAAGAGATAATTCATGCTTTTATGCTGTTTTTTCTAGGAACATTCATCAAAAAGCTGACACAGCGTATCGTTGCTTATATTGGAGCCAGTCATGACTATAATGCTTGTAGAATTGTAAATTGTTGAAATTTTTCACTTTTCTATGTTCTAGCTGGTCAAAAAAGTTAGATTTAGGCATTCTTCGTCCAGCACTTCAAGTATTTTATCAGCTCACTGACATACTAACTTTTAAGGTAGAAGTTTGACAGGTATCCTCCTTGGGGTTTATAACTGTTAAGGTATAAACTACATTCATGGATAAGATAAAAACAGCCTGTAAAATATATATTTCAATTAACGTCTGCCATGTCAATAATTTCAAGTAGTCAAACCAACGTATATCCTAAAAGAAAAGAGAGTGATGGCAACCCTTAATAAATTAGCGCCATGTTTGACAGAAAACAAAAAAACCTTATAATAGTTCTAGATGAAGCTAGACAGTGCTACATAGAACCCAAAGTTTCTAAAAGGCATCGCAGAACACCTTAAGTGTTACGGTGCTATGTGGGCTCTACATAAAACCTTACACTCTCTATTTTATGTTATTAATAATTATTAATAAATCATTCGAAGAAACGAGATGCGCACCTTGTTTTCTGCTAATTAAATGCACTCAGTTTGCTCATTAATTTCATCACCATTTAATATGAACGAAGTTATTTGTGCAAAAACACCAACACTTTCAAAGAAAAAGATAGAAATGTGTGTATACCTAACTACAATAAAAACAACACCATGACAGTAAAAGGTAAACACCTCGAAGTGTGTGTGCCTAAAATGTATTGACTGTCAAAAAAGTTATATAAGAGCCCGAATTAGAGCCCTTTCTGCACCCAAAATTAAGTTCTTTAAAGTGTCAAATCATCCTTATAGGGGTTTTGTAAGGGGCCCCGTTACTTGTATAAAACCAACTTCAAGAACCTAAGGTTTTATGATGTGGTGCTGAAAACGTAACGGTGGCCAAAGCAAGAGCTTCTGTGTTACTTGGGTTAGTAAGGGTTCACCGAATTCTACAGAAACATAAGAACGTGGTCCAATGTTGGCCCTTCATTTTCAAGGCCGGCTATTAGCTACCAATTTAAGAGACGAGGTGTATAGAAGATAGAAGCCACACAATTCGTACGTTTGTGAAAAATCACGTACGATGCGAGAAATGCTCGTTGATCTATAGGCTTATCGCACACTAGAAATTTTTTAAAGCATCAATAGTTTACTCACAATCCGCGAAAGCAGCGCTCACATGAGCAACTTCTTTAATTCGCAAAGGTTCACAAAAACCCTGATGAAATATTTAACTGTTTGCTCTCTAAAATTTCACCGATGTGAAAGAAATAAAAGAGTTTCATGCGCAGCACTCAAAAACCAAACTGCATATGTTAATAAAGTCATTTATGACAAGAAGCAACTAAAAAATCTGTGGCCAAAACACAGGTTTAAAAGTTACCGCAAACTGCAGGTTTCGTGTCGATTGCATATGTGTGCTGTGCCCATTCCCATACAAGCTCATAGGACACAAAAAGGCAATCAAATAGTTGCGTGACTAAAAGTGTCATGCATGCGATAAGCAAAAATGTTGGTAAAAAACATCACTAATTTCTGATAGAGGAATTACCCTAGTTATTGAGTCGTCGTGTACTACCAGAGGATGAATTGAGAAAGATAGAATATGCAGAAATTCATGAGCTGACTAAAAAGCTTTTACAAGTGTGGAAGTTTAGCGGCTAAGATGGGTTGTCAAAAAGCGGCTTGATTTATGACATTCCGAGAATAAAACTAAAATGCAGGTCACTTTATTTTTAGCACGATTTAGGCGCGTAGCTTTGGAATTGAAATTATTTAATTTAAAGTAGGCAAAATGTATTTCTTTATTTTTTATTTTGTAAACAAACCCCATCAGCTGTTTTGTCATTGGCAATCCATTCAAAATTCATTTTATAATCTTGATTCTAAAATCCAAATGTTTTTTTTTATTTTGCGTTTTTTATCTCTATCATAATTCCGATCCGGCATGAAGGGCAAAAAAATTTCCACTTTCGTGGAGGACAGGGCCCATTTGAAATTGCTTATCTATTTTTTAAAAACAAAGACACCAGAAGAGCGTAAAGCTACTGTGTTCCTACCTCTAGTGCTTCCATTAAAAACCTTCTTCATGGCTAGAACAAAGGTAAGGTGGTATGTTGACTACCTGTCTGCACTCTACAGATTATTGGCAAAGAAGGTGGGTAGCCTACATTAATATAAAGCAATAAAAGACTAGAAATTCCAACATTCCCTAGACAAAACGCCACTCAGTCGCCCTCAATTGAAACTGTATCCACTCCTACAGCTGACACCGAGCACGTCAACCACTTCGACAGAGTTTAAGTGAGCAACTTGAAGTGCATAGAGCATCGATAAAACCTATAAAAGTCTGATAATCAAAATTCTATTGAATCGAGGCTCCGCCATACCCCCGATGAGCGCACCTCCAAGGAATCCAATGGTGACAATAAGCGAGTAGGTAGTGTCGTCCACATTACTCCCTTTGCGTCGTTAAGTGCTGCCATTACGTCGCGATATCATCGTTAGTCGGCTACGCATCACGAATAAATTTACAAGGGCCGTTTGCAGCGGTATCTTCGCCAGCCGTAAAAAATTTACTTTGCGGTGAATCAATACGACAATCAGTTTAAATAACAATAATTATTGCAAATAGAGAGCTATCTTGGGTGCTTCTTCCAGCGAAAATTCGCCCACGATGAGGTGAAAAAATTCCCGCTTTATGAAATCTAATCTTTTGCTCATATCCACGTGATAAGATAACCAGGCCAACGATACAAGCACCAAAGTCGTACGTCAATATTTACACCTATTCTAAAATTAGTACCTACCTTTTATTGCCCCTTTCCCACACAGAATCGGAGTGCATTGACGGCAATTCCAACCGACCGACGTCAATGACAGTTGAATGGAAAACAAAAACAAGAATATGTCATCCCGCCTGGAATATTGCATCGAATGAAGACAAGAATTTATCGTAAATCGTCAATCTGCCAGGTGGTGAACAGCAAACCGATCAATGCATTCGAGGCTTGCACGTATAACGTCTGCAGCAGCGGTGACGTGCACTCGGAAATCACAGCCAGTACATTACGCGGAATTCGTAGAATCATTTCCTGAAGAACCTCACAAGAATGGTCCGCCACTCAGATGGACAGACAGACGAACCGTTGGACACACAAGAAATACCACAAATGACAATAAAGATGCAACAGGCGTGGGAATCACTCGGAATCGGGACATGATCATTGTTTTAATATTGAGCTGGGCTTGGTTCTTAGTACATCTCTGTTCTAAGGGCATTAAAGTCAAGTTTTCCAATATTCAAAGATAAACAATCCAACGGAAAACTCCCTGGTAAGAGGGTCAACCTAGACCATTGTAGATGATGCACGACGAACCTTAGAAAAGGAAGAACGAGAATGGCATTTGGCACGCAGGTGTTAAGCACACTGTTACCAGCAATGGAGTAAAGTGCAAAACATGTAAATTCAATTTTGCATTCCGGTCCTAGTCGGGACTTTCAGTCGCAGAGTGTGAATAAATGTTTATTTGCCAGACAGCGGTAAATGTGCAGTGCTCGCAAACGACTGTCATCTTGACCATTGCACACATAACGACAGGACGGAGGCAAAGGAAAACCTTATCCCTAGACAGCGACTAGCGGCAATTTGAATATTCGTGTCGACTGTCACTGGGGTGTAGAAACATATACTTTGGTTAATAGCCCAACAGTGGCAAAGTCCAGTAATGTCACTGTGACAGCGAGCAATTTTTCAATCTTGAATTCGTGGCTTAATAACAGTAGTTTGTTGCTTCGCCTGAGTTAAGATTTTGATTTGATGGTTTTTATATGGTTTCACATAGCCAAGACAGTTTATCAAATCTTTAGGGACTTGAGTGCGAAGGGCGTGGTCAACATGAACGTTTTTAAATTATCGCAACAGTTTCCTTGTTTTTTTTTCTATCCCGTACATAACTAACAAGTCTCTGGAAGTTTTGTTTTCGTTACCGAAGCATAGTAGCATTTTTGAGCAACTATACCTACTCATCGTTCGTGTTTCGCCGCCCAAATATATAGGGCAAAAAGTCCAAGCCGGGTTTGTGCTCTAATTTTACCAATCACTTTCTAATCGTGGAAATCGGCATAACATTAATCTGACGAATGGAGACGAAGTTACCGAGCCCTTGTGTAAAATGGGGGGAATGTCAGGTAATAAGGGCACATCGCACGTTTTCAAACGTCAGCCTCTTGACTTACCGATTCATAGAATTGTAAGATTACTGAAAATAGTCTCGTCAGTTGGTGTCTCCACTGTTTTCCAGTCGTTTTCCAGTCACTTTGCAACTATGGAAATCGGCCAGACATATCCATGACTAAAGGACAGACTAGACACGACACACGGATGATTAGATGCAATGTGGTTTTAGCCATCCGTCCGTCCGCACCTGTAACTTCTGAACGGTTGGTTGTAGAAAGATGAAATTTCGTATGTACTCTTATAAAGCCCGTACATATGCATACGTGCATATGTTAAAAAAGTCATTTATAACAACAAGCAACTAAAAAATCTGTGGCCAATCACAGATTTAAAAGTTGCCGCAAACGGCAGGTTTCGTGTCGATTCATTCCATTCTCATACAAGCTCAAAGGACACAAAAAGGCAATCAAATAGTTAAAAAATAGTTAAAATATAGAACTAAGTGTTTTCTACATAATATATTAAGTAAAATTTCTTCGATTCGGAACAAAAAAATTATTGAATAAAATGCATTTGAAAAATTACCCTTTAAATCAATGCCACGCCCACTAGGGGAGGTAAAGCGATTCAATTTTTATTTTCCGTATCTTAAAATAAACAAGAGATAGTAAATAATATTGATCTCGCTTTTAAGACGTCTTACAGTTTTGAAAACTCTGCAGGTAGTTTCACAGTTGCGACGATTGTGGGCGTGTCTATGGGCGGATTGCGAAAATTTTTCAGCTTCCTAGCTTAAAATTTAAGCCCTAAAAACGTGTGACATTTAGAGAGACGGACGGATGGATATGGCTTATTCGATTCAGAATTCGGGCTCGATCATATACCCCTAAGGTTTTGGGGGTCAACCATTAGAATAATGGCTAGTCCTCGGATCAATTCAAACGCTGTCAGGTGAACATCGTCAGGTACCTTTTCATATTGTGATAATGATGCTAAGATTAAGTGACAACTCTTCCTACGGTTTCCATAAGGCAAGAAGTATTTGAAAAATAAATAAAAGAAACCCAACAGTATCAAAGCACACAAGTGTGGCTGCCAATAGGTACTGCTAGCTTTCGACTGCAAACCTAAGGAATAAGGAAGGCAATGGCGAAAACATAATTTTATGAAAAACTATAATACTGTTGCATTTATTCGGCCTTTGATCCACTGCTGTCTCTCCGAAAGGAGAATACTAAAAAAAAATAGTTAACATGGTCCCCTGGTGGTGGTAAAATGGTCCCCTGATGTTACCCTTTTAGAATAGGCGTTTAAGCTTCTATCGATTCCTTCATTTTGTTGGGCGTATTTCGGCTTACGAATCCAGGGCTGCACTCACCTTACCACACGCTGTGGTTAACGTGCCGCATTACTCTCCATTACTCTGACAATAAAATTGCCACCTCCAGGAGGGTCTTAAAGCATTCAGCCCAATGAATCCGTTACATCCGTCACGTTAAAGTATACAACTGACAACTGAGTTAAATATACACGTTCTTATGGGAAGTGGCCCAGAAGAACTTCGTGACATACGTCGCTTCCCATAAGAACGCGTGTATTTCACTGAGTTGTCAGTTGTGTACTGCAACGCAACGGATGCAATGGATTCTTTGGGTTGAAGGCATGAGCCTTCACAATAAATCCGTTGCGTCCGTCACCCTGCTGTTCACGCAACTGACACCTGAGTTAAATACATACACGTTCTTATGGAAAGTGGCCCATTCCATCGAAGTACTTCGTGACGTACGTCGCTTCCCGTTAGAATATGAGTATTCCCTAGAGTTACAGTTCTTTCAGTTGTGTACTTCGACCTAACGGATGCAACGGATTCATTGGGCTCAAGGCTTTATTATGGCTCCAAGAGTATCATTTGTTTTAAAAATCCTCTCAGTCTGCCGTTCGGAATCAGCAAAAAACTGTCCGTCTTCTCTATATCAACATGGTTGTGAGAGGTCACGCGATTGATCTTCTGAGCTTGGGCAGCAATACACACCGAGACTCTAGATTTTGGAATATTTTTTTACGTACTCGGAGAAGGAAAGCTATTTTAAAATCCTCAAAACAAAAATATAATCTAAACTGACAAGATTCTTTATTTAAAAGTTTTTGCATTGCTTGTGGTATCCGCATTTTTTATTTTCTTGTACAGACTAGAACTTTCTACAGAAAAAATCGTCTGAAGTAGAAAGTAAGCCTTAAGTGCCTTCTTTTAAAAAATTTACATATCTGTCACCTTCTCTCAACGTTTGTACTCAATCTAATGCAATCTGTCACCCAGTAAGTAGCTACAAATACCTTCCCCTCTTAAAAAATAAACTTTCCTCCACACTCCATTTGCATCAGGCCTCTTCTGTCATTGACTATATATGCCAAATTAACATAAATTTACACTGGATATGCATCATATCCAGTGGGCCTGAGCTGAGCACACAATTTGCAACGTCCATTCCATTTCCGAGTTCTTTTGCCTTCCATCGCGAATCTTTTCCATTAACTCATGAATATTTATTTTATTCATCACGTCTGGTTAGTAGTGTAGTATAGTTCACTCTATTTGCACAACTGTGCAATTGTTTATAGTTTATTGTTATGAGAGGGAAAGATACTGCTCCCGAAGGCACATTAGGCCAATTTGCATAGTTGGCCGATAACGTCAGCACAGCTTCAGTGAGCATGGACCATTACCCCGGTGTTTGGTTAATAAAGATTTTTTTTTTAACTTTACGATGGTTTTTTTTTATGGATTTTCTTGACTGTAGCGAAAAACTGCTCCTGACGGTTCAGTTTGTCTTGCCAATTTGTCTGCATGTTATGAAGTGTGTATGGTGGCTGTTCCGATGGTTATAGGTCTTGTAGTCAGGTTTGCTCAAGGCTGCTTACAGTTTTGAAAGTTGACTACCCGGTGACAGCGACCATTATGAGTGGGTGGGTATTTGGTGCGCGATACAAAAATCGCATGGTTGTTGGGTAGGACAACACCTGTTTTGATTGTGGTTGATTGGGACACGACCTAATTGTGTCAAGATTATATTAGTTCGATTTATTTCTACTTTCTGATTCTCAAGAGCTTTTTTCTTTAATTTTTCATTGCAGGTATGTTCAAGGATTCGGTTTGGAATGACACATTTGCCACATGTATTATACTATCCCCGTTTGAGTTAGCACATTCATCCAGGCAGAACCATCAAGTACACCTCCCCCACAGGGCAAACTCTGCCATTGAGATCATCTGCACAGCTACAAGGGTGTTAAGTGCACCCATGCACAAATAAATTGCATCCGACGAGCGCTTAACACCACTAGAGTAACATCTCTGCCAGGTCGTGTGCTACATCTCTGGCAGAAGCATTCAGAAGTACCGACCGGTAGTAGAACAGCCACGGCAGTCAACCGATGCAAATATGTCCAGCACATGCAGCACTATCACCTTTCCGCCTGGCTCTGCTCACTTCCATACACGTAGACGCATCCATTCAATTCACGAGCTGACTCTCGAACAATCTCATAGGAAGTGGCTATCTTGAGAGGTGTCCATGTTAACGATACAATCTATTCATTACAATAGCTGGTCTGGTCGGATGCTGCCAACGTTTGTCTTCTCCTTCCAAGTGGAACCATTCTGGCGGACACTGCAC
Organism: Neoascia interrupta; assembly: GCA_947623515.1. Taxonomy (NCBI): domain Eukaryota; kingdom Metazoa; phylum Arthropoda; class Insecta; order Diptera; family Syrphidae; genus Neoascia; species Neoascia interrupta. The sequence continues at coordinate 214,050,079 of OX392463.1, read as the reverse complement.
CTTTTTTCGTTCGGAAAGAGGTGCGTATGCGTACCTATGTCTCATATCACTCGGTACCGTACTCGTACCGGTGTCTAACAATCAAGACTCGTGAACTTTATTAGTACACATGATATGCGGAAGATGAAATGTTAATGGACCGACCATAAGTACTGGTCCTTGGACCAAAGAGAACTGGAACTTTTAAATTGCTTTCATGTCTGGAATGAGTTTCGAAATTCGATCCATTTCTGCCAGGCAAATATACGAGTTGGATAAAACTGCAATGGTTTTGAGTTTATGAGGTTGCACCCCGCATGTGCTCTGGTATCCCGACGCAGCACACATGTTATGAAAGTGGAATTCCAGTGAAACTGAGAAACCACTGCCAGAAGTAATGCTCTTGGAAAACGTGCATTCCGATGCGCGTTCTCATTCAGTTTTCGAGTTTTTTTTATTTTGCTTTTTGGTGGTGCAATTAGTGCGGCTCCTCTAGTGCTCAGCTCAGCATGAGTTAAGGATGCTGAGAGTCCCATAACCGCCCGCTGAGTGGTGAGACAATCGGGCGTATTGAGGTCCTTTGTACATGGCGTTCCACTAAACTGTTTTGGAGTCTATTTTAAGCACTCGAGTATGCGATACTCTGTTTAAATGGTCTGATTGTTTGCGAAGGGATTTGCTGTCTACTCGTGAAAAGCAAGTTTGACAGAGCAAATAAACTTCAACGAGAGACTATTTGGTCGACAACTAAAAATACTCATGACATCCTATCATCGTCTAATCTGGCGGCGGTAAATTTTCCTGTCTTCCAATAAATATCCCATCAAAATCAATAAAAATCGAAAGCGAATAACTTTAAGACCACTTTAAGTCAACACCTTTTCCAGCCACACCGTATCCCTAGATGGAATTCTCAAAAGTCAATAAATCGCTGCGCTCTGATGCTTGCTGCACGCGTAACGTAGATAAATTCTCAACAATTCGCTCCTGGATGCCTTTTGTGGAGCATCTACAATAGTTCCGCTCTGTCAACATACAGTCAATGGGATTTATCTTGGACGTGCTCCTTGCCGAGCCGACGACGTCTCGGGCAACGATGGCAAAAGCTGACGAACATCCGTTTTGTGTTTTGGCCAATTGTCTGTCTGCGGATGATTGTTGGAAACTCTGTCTGCTGTGTGGAGCATAAATGCATTCGATGAAATAGTTTCGCAGGCAAATTGTAAATATGAATCGAATTGCTGCAATAAATAACGCATAGCGAAATGGAGATATCGGATTAGAACGGCTGGAGGCACGGGCGGGTGCAATCAAAAGAGCAGCAGTGTTCTTATGGCTATGGTAGTTCTATAGAGTGTTTTTGGTCTTTAGAGTTAGTTGGGAGAACGCTATTTTGCCAGGTTATATTCAATTGACCCCATGTGGTGCAACTGGATAGTGTCTATCGACCCACATAGCAAGTATTTGCAAATGGAAAACAAAGGACTCATATCTGGGCAGGGATTATGGATTGGTTCCATTTAAGTGGGTTAGACGGGAGATAGTGCTTTGAGGGTTGAGAAAGGTGAGCTATTTTGGGATCGGAGGAGGAAAAATTTAAGGATGACTTGGTTATGAAATAAGCTCTGGCTTTGATAGTCTGGGAGACTATTAGTTATTTGGAGTTTGAATGGTAAAATCCTGTCATGTTGATCCTTGTATTGTGCTGATTGGAGTCGAAATGTGATTACTGAAGAGTGATTTCATACAACACACTTGTATCTTACACTTGCTTGATGCCTTGTGGGTTGTGGCTTGAGGGTTAAGGTGTTGGCGGTTGGTTATAATTCCAAAATGTGGCTTGAGTTTAAAGTATTTTTCCTACACTAGCCTTAAAGCTGTAACAGTTGTTTATAATTATTTGATAGATAGCTTCGACTTCCTTAAGTCAAATTTTCCACAGATGATGCCTTGCTACATGCGCTGTGTGGCAAGTGGAGCCGCCATTTTTTAACGCGCACTCTTTGCTAATAGCATGGATGGTGTTGTCAGCTTCTTTTTGAAAAAAAATCAGGTTAATGCATAAAATTGGTCTAAAGCTCCCACCGGCATATAGTAGTTGCTGAATTGTATGCTTCTGCCGAAAAGTTGAAAAATTTGGTCTGGGCGAATGTGGGTAAAGGTATGACGTAGTGTATGGAATAAAAGGTCACTACATTTGAGAGATCGGAATTTAACAACAAAGTAGGTTCTGTACAAAAAATAGCTTTAGCAGCTCTACTAAAAACGTTTAATGCAGCGTAAATGCTGCTTTTATAAAAGAGCTGCAGAAAAATCTTTAGGTTTTGGCACTGGGTCGATTAGACCACAAGCCACGTGCAGGCAAATAGTAAGACCAGAAGAACCTGGACTTTTTGGAAATTATGTGTCAATAATTTTTGTTTTCCAAAGTACTACAGCGTCAAAAATAATCCTGTAAAAAATTACAGAGTTCCAACCATCTTCAGCAGAGAAACACCACAAAGAGGTCTTCTTTCCGCTCATAAAAGATGAACTGTTAAAGGCCCTAGAGTAGGAATGTTTCAGTGTTAGCGTACCTATAATGCAAACGAGCTACGCACTTCGTACTGTCGCGTTAACTAGGTCGAGGGTCGAGTAGTGGGAATTAATCGATCTAAGACGGACATCAATTTCAGGACACCAGGAATGGTAGGAGTGAAGATAACGATATCCAAATCAGCAAGATGCCTCAGCATTTTTTAAAAATTCAATAACTCAACTGGGCGGGAACACACAGGATGTTGTCAAAGGGGCATACCTGGCTCTATACCTATGCCTGCCGCAGAATGTTCGGGAGCACATGGTGTACGGGATGTGCATCACGGTTGCAAGACCAATCCTAACATACCCATCTTAACAAGTTTCATCTTTCAACCTCACGAAAGTCCAAAAAGCGGTCCGCGGGAGAATTATCTACAGGGTCTTTAAGACTCATACCCAGGACAGCATTTGAAGTAGAGCTGTGTTAATCGTGATTGATTCTATCCTTTGGACCCGTTCCTCTAAAAGTATTGATGATTGCAATCCCGGTTGGGCAAACCAATCGTCAATCCTCTTTCCCGTTCAAATAAACGAAACGAATGAAAAAATAAAACCAATCGTTCCCACAATATTAATCCTTTTTTCTTTCAAATGAACGAAACGAATGAAATCGGTACGAACCAATATTTTTCTCTCTCCATTATTTTTGGTCAAATGAGCGAAACAAAAGAGAAATCGGAACGATTGAATGAATGATTGACTGAAAAGATCGGGTCCTTTTTTGAATCAATCCTGGATCGATTCGGTCCGGAAAAATGAACGATTGACACAGCTCTAATTTGAGGTATACTAACTCAACCTCAAACCCTTCGATATATACCTACCGCAGCAGTGAGGCAGCTAACACAGCTTTTTCGTCTAAAGGTAATCCGGACTGTGATCCTTCGGCCCTTCTGAACATGTCCTTGTGGAAACTCAGTCTCAGTGGTGAGCCTCTTCAGATACCTACTACAGTCACGGGCTACATATGCCTTGACCCTTGACATTTGCTTTAAGCAGAAAATTTTATGCCAGAATACTGGAAAGATGTGAATGGGGAGAAAGGCAGTTTCATGAGACGACTTAAAATCGCGGTGTCTATACTTACGGATCTAAGATGGACGTCGGATAGGCGTAGGCCTCCCTTGACTAAACTTATTAAGATAATCCTTTAGGGTCAAGGACGACTACCAGTGTATATCATGCCGCTGAACTGGAAAGGCACCGGGCCGAAAAAAAAGACCACCATCATCTACGCTGACAGCCAAGCCGCAATAAAGGCGGGATTCACAAAGAAGCCTTTGAAGCCGTCCGCCTCGGCTTGACGTGAACGAGTTAAATTGAATGCTGTCATTTTGTTTAACAAAAGAAAATTAAAATTATCGAAAACGGTGCACATGAAATGTGCAGAAAACCAAAAATTAGCATTTCAACGATGCATTGCAGTATCGTATCGTCAGCGGGCAAATAATTTTGGTTTCAGCCATATAATTTGCCTCAGAATCAATGTTTCGTTTGGCAATCGTAAAGAGAAAACGTAATGTTATACGTAACAAGGCTCCGGAGTGAAGCCTTATTCAAATTTGCAGGAAGATGTCGAGCATTTACTTCGTCTGACAGCTTAACAGTTGAGAAAAACAAATTTTTTAGTGTATACTCGCTGAGGATAATAATTTTTAGTAGTGGGACATAAAAAACTGAAATAAACTCTCAAATGACGAATAAAAATGATCACGAATAAAAAAGCATTTTTATTAAAAAATGCCATTTCTAAGCCATTTTAAAGCCGACAAACGCGACGTTTCGTAACAAAAGCCTCTTTGTGAAGCTGCATTTAAAGCCATGTAGTCAGAAGTGGTGAAGTCAAGAGCCACTGAATACCGAGAAATGAAAAACCGTCCAAAACTAAATTTAGGCTATTTTTCATTTGCCTTTGGGCGAATTTTAATTATCTGCTGTTTGGTGATTTTTCAATATAAAATATCGCCCAAAATGTCAAATATGGAACATAAGGGTTGGTAAAAGAAAAGTCATGCAGGGGGGTTACATATTTCATAGTTTGGACATAAATTTAATGGATCCTGCAGTAAGATATGTATGGGGGGCATACTGCCCCCCTGCAACCTCCCTGCTTGTACCACTCGGAAATACTGTAACACAGTGTTGCTTGCCCCCAAAAACGAAGAAGCGGCCAATCTTGCAAGGTCTGGGTCAAAGCAAAACTTAAAACGAGTAGACACACAATGTTACTAGGAACTAGGGCCGCGGTAAACAAGAAGAGATCACTATTTATGACTGGACTAGACCGCAAGAAAATCCGAGTAGACTCATGGCAGCACTGTTCTTTTGTAGGTCTACGCAGAGCAGCTGTAGGCATAAGCATAACGCACAACATTAATTCGCGGAAGCTGCAAGGATTTTGAAGAAATTGAGTCTGTTCGTCACCTGCTATGAAAATGCCCAACCCTGTGCAGCTGGGTTTAAGAGAGCAGCACTTTGAGTTTTTTAAAGTGATTTTGTTTTTTGTCGTTCTGGCGTTTAAACCGTTCCCAAATGGACACAATTTACCCAAATCCCGGTCTTGTTGAGTTGTAACTACTGTCACAGAGCCATCTATGAACCTCACCTAATCTAAACGATTTTTAAAAGGTGGCTTTACAAAAAAAGCAACATCTTGAGTGCACCGAAAAGAATTTCACTGAACCTCAGCCTAAGTATTTTTCACAGTCGATAATAGAGTTCTCGCTTCAATAACCTTCATTGCATATAGCATCGGTTTAAAAATAACTCGTTTTCATAATTCCGTGTATCGCTGTTTCCTTTATAATAAGGTGGAATTAGTGATTAGACTGGATCACCACTTAGCAGTATTCAAAATGAGAATCATGCGAGCTATCTAAATCAATGTCTTCAAACTTATTCAGGAAATCTGAGAATATGGTCCAAGATTATCACAAACTATCCCGCTCGTTGTAAACCAAGCATGAGCTCAAGAAAAACATCATTTGTTGCAAAAAGCCAAAGTATCCGTATGTACTCTGGCCAATTTATAATAAATACATACAAACTACAAGCTAGCCATCACCCTTGTCATATGCACCCTAACTATTTGATTAATAGTGGGCACCCACCGACCCAAAATTTTTGAGCAATCCAATCAACTCTTACTCCATAGAATACCCTTTTATGTTCTACTTGGCAAGTTTATGTGAAATCATCTGAAGAAATCAACCCTTGATCACAGCACACCTTTTGTTAACCCGATGAAGCCAATCATCCATTGTAACACGAACACGAGCACTCATTGACCAGGTGATTTTTCTTTTGTCTCAAAATTATTATTATTTCTCAATCTGCAGATGGCACAGTCGTCAGAATATCTCAGATTACCTCCATAAAACCACACAATGCCGCCAGCTTTTCCAACTCCTCACCCAGTCAACATCAACACCACATATTGCATCAACTTCGGCCAGATAGGGGTGCCAGAGTGACACCCTCTTACAAATAATGACTGCATCGAACATTCCTGTTGCCACCGACGACGACGGTGACGGCGACGACAACGACAACGACACATTCACCAACGTCGATTGCTGCCGGTGTCGGTGCTGGTGGCTGGTGCATGCTGCATACGTGCAGCACCCATATAGCCAGGCGTGTAATTTGTGCTGTTGCGAAATTCCATGTAAACGGCCATAAAAATGGGAAAACAAACTGGAAAACATCTTTCGAACACACTCGCGCCAGATTCCTCGTTTCGATTAAATGCATTACACCCAGTACACGCCGCCCCGATAAGAAGAATAAATGAACTTTCTGAATGGAGCAGTACGGATACAGCACAAAGTGTCTGTTCTCTGGTGGTGCACGACTAATTGAGAAGCCGCAAGTGGAAAGTGGGGACAAAAATGTCAATTGCATCCACTCGCCCTCTATCTGGTTGCACAATCGAAAACATTGATTGTGTCGAGCCAATATATAAGAAGTAGCAAGTATAGTTCGAGTGCTGGGTGCCTTCTTATCCAAGTGCAGTCTCGAATGTTGACTCTTGAGCGTGGAAGTCACAGTCCACTTGAAAGAGTGCATTCCAATGTTTCACTTAATTGGGTGAAGAATGCATTCTCATCATATTGTGATTACGCGTGTGTAAATATAGAGGGGCAGTTTGAAGTAGGACCTTACAAAGGAGGTCCTACTTATAGCAACTGCGCTGCAGGTTGAGATTGGGCTTACCGCGGGGAAATAGCGGTAAAAAAAACGTTTGGTGCCTCTGAAACAGCTTCTGATACAGCGTTTTCAGGCACGAAAAAGACCAAGACGGTTTAGGTTACCCGAGAGGGTAAATCGTTGTTAACAAAAAGAAAAATGCGTTCGTGGGCTTCACCAACCCGCAACTGGCCAATATTCGGGAACCACAAAGCAGCCTCAGGCTTTGGCTTCGTCCCGTTACGATACATCGGCTTTGAACGGCTGTCATTGCAAAGCTGGTTTAAAGCCGACGTATCGCAACGGGACGAAGCCAAAGCCTGAGACTGCTCTGTGGTTCCCGATTTATGGTTTTGTGAGTTCCACCAAAGCAGGTCAAGTCTCTCCAAACTTAAAGAAAATGCTACCAAAAGCTCTGCTAGCATAACGAATAAATTAAAAATTTAACACGCCTTGTTGAGGTTGCTTCGTAGAGCGGGAAGGATCAAAGGATTGAAGGTTACCGCTAATAAGAGCGTGAACAGGAATGTATTGTTAAGCTTATAAGTCTTTTTGAAAAGTCTTTGTTATTGACGAACAGTACGGCTTTGGCGGCCTGGTAGAAGCTACTTGGGTGAAGAAGATGCCCACTCGTCCTGAGTGAAGCCAACTTCTTTGATGTCAAAAAAGGCTTTAAACTAAGCGACGTGTTGAAAATTATACTTGAAGTAATCGTATGGAGAACCAACACCGGAGGAACAAAAATCCGACCAAATACTCGAACACAGACGAAATTAACATAATTGGAGGAACACAGCATGATTTCAGTGAGTATACAGATCGAAGCTGCGAATTTAAGCTTATTAGTGAAGAAGGACAAAACCAAATATGCTGACATCAAGAAAGATACCAAACACCGAAATCACATAAGCAAAATATCAACATAGACGAAGGGACTTTGTGTACCATAACGCTGACAAACTCTTACCATTGGAGGTAATTGAGTAGCAAAGCCTTTCTCCAACAACTGAAGCGTAAGACCGTCATCATCCAATTCCTGCTTTATGGTGCAGAAGTATGTAAGCTTGTCAAAGGCGGCGGAAGATTCTCTAGGATGCTTTGAGAGAAAAAAAAAGAAAGTTTGCATAGAAGGATATTGGAGGAGGTGGTAAAACATCAAAATGTGCGTTTGCGCCAACCTCGCCAAAAGAGTCAGAACACAACGACTGTGCCATTTCTGCGATAGCTGGGTCTCTGAGCAAATTGACATCAACACTCCGGGGCGAAAAATGTTCACATCACACTCCGGGCCGAAGCCACCCTCAGAGACGAACCTCAGCCAAACTGAAGACGGCTTTCTGAAAATAGAGCTGGTTGACGAAGCTTAGTGGTTTAAGCTCACAGCTTTGATCGGAATCTAAAAGCTGACCATAATGATATCGATATTCTTTGAGTGTTTGATTTCTTCGGGGTATGTTCTCACTACTCCTTTTCATAGGAATTATAACTCAGAATTGCTTAGCAGTATTCCTGTTGCTTTTGATGATCCTGGGGTATGAAATAAGGCAAGTGTTTCTCAAACTGTTATAAATGGCTAATTCAATCCCATTAAAATAGGCAGAGAAGTTAAAGATTCAAGTGTCTCTGGGTTTTTTTTGAAGATCAAGTGCGTTGAGTTTTCCTGTAGATTTGTCTTAACATTGAAAAACGAAACTATGACGACTGGTTATCTAGGAAGCTTCTATTCAGGAATTAGTATGAGGAACAAAGACTTCAATTCTCAACTCAATATTTCCTTCAAACCTCAAATATGCTCATGAAATTAGGATTCAACGACAAGAATTAAGATCGCTGCTATAAGCCGCCGAAAAGAGAAGGAACATCCTTAGTTGCATTGCTAGTGTGACACGTATGAATAGGTAGAGACAAAGTGGAAATGTAAATATTCGAAAGAAGCTCAACATGTGCGTCTATCTATTTTTTTTATAAGATCGATGAACATGAATCATAAAACGTTAGTTTTTTAACATGAGTATAATAATGGTGTTTCCACCTGACACTAATCGACGATTAAGACAAATCTTCCTTTAATCCCCCCTAAATGCCGAGAATGGCCATGAACTTAAGTCTCTTCACCAGAGGTTTAAAGCTTAAACCATACAGAATTTACGTATTCCCTTCGTTTTCTGACTAAACAAATCAAACAAACCTTTTCTTGACAGCTGGGTATCGTCAATAGACCTTCCAGCACGGCTGTCAAATTCTGACGTCTTTTACATTTTTCGTCCATGGGATGCCAGCAAATCGCGTTTTTATATGAAAAAATTCAATAGTTCAATATTAGAAGTGCAAATTATTAATAAACTACCCAACTTATAGTGTGCCGATAAGGTAAGAAGTTGTTGTACTTATTTTTTTCTTTGAATTGACTTCAAAATAATTGAAGTACAATTAGTGGAAGGTATCGAGAAAGTGTTCCTTAAAGGGTGTTTCCACCGGACACTAATCTGCGATTAAGACAGATCTTCATTAAATCCCCTCTAAATCACGTGATATACCATGAAATTTAGTCTCTTTACCATGGATTTAAAATTTAAACCTAACAGAGTTCTACGTGCTCTCTTCATTTTCTGACTTAACAAATCAAACAAACCTTTTCCTGGCAGCTGGGTATCATCAATTCAGCAGTGTTTGTTGTGTAAAGGGAAAAAATTTCATTTACCTACTGGCGACGGCGAGTGCACACTGCAACAGAATGATGGATATTAAGGGTGATACCTACTTACTGCTGATTAATGTTAATTGGATTGGAGTTTCAGAATTCTGCCGGGGAGAATTTTGCAAACAAAATTTTGCTTTGAATTCATGCGTTTCAAAATTCTGCTTTCAAAATGGTGCTTTTCAAAATTCTGCAAATGCAACTTAAACAAAGCGACACAGTCCTTCAACCCTCTGCCTGTTTCTTTTTTTTACTTTTGTTTTACTTAAGAAAAGTCAAAAGTTTAATTGAAAAAGTAGAATAAGCTGAATTATTGCTTAAGTCAGAATTTTGAAAGCAGAATTATGACACGCTCCCATGTTGATTGAGTTGGGGTACTATAGACTTTGTGTACCGAAATCTAATCAACATGTTTGTAGAATTGTCAATTGTTGTAATTTTTCACTATAAAATATTAAATATAATTGTGTATTCCTTTGCAGGTATGAGCAACAATACTTTCGGTTTTCTTTTCAATTTTCCATTTTTGGGTAACGTCATTTCGTAGATTAAAAAAATCGGTGACAATTAAGTGTTAAATTGAATCATTTCCCTATTGATTTGCCTGAGAAGCAAAAAAAAAAAAACTCACACTTACAAGAAGATGCGCAGACGTTACGCTGACGACCACAGATTGTCTTTTTTTACACTATGGGATGTCATTGAGAAATGTAAGAGATGAAGGCATACGTCAAGTTAATCTCCTCTTTTCCGGTGGAAACATTTTGGGATTTTTCAAATTTTTCTACCTAATCTATGTTTTATGTTCGGTGGAAACACCCTATTCGGAGCGTTCATATATATATCGAGCTTCAATTCTGTAGCCAACGTTGGATAGGTACGTACCTTACCTACCGAAAAAACGCAATACGTTGCCAGAAGGGATTCATAACAACACCTATAAAAGTTAATACATAAATTTATGTACTGTATTACGAACGAAAAGTAGGACTCTAACCGTCAGACAACTATATTTCTTTGCAGATATTCGTCAACCTCTGTTGCATATCGGCAAGCAAAGTAGGACTTTTGAGACAATGAAGTGATTTTATTATCCACTAGCCATTAAACTTGCATAATTAGCTTCTGGTTGGCTCGCATAAAGCTTTTCTGAGGCCATTAGTAGTGACAAGGTAAACATGGCAACACAAGAAGAAAATAAAACTTCCATTTCTAAATATGCTCCCCAATTGATAATAAACTTAACTTAACGACTGTATTGAAACTCGAAAAGCAAATATAACGGCTTCAACTGTCACTTTAACCCTTCAACACATTTAGTGAAGAAATTTTAGACGTTATCCACACGCAATCCAAATAGAAACACAAAACTCCAACACCATTCCCCAAAGGCAAATCGAATCTAAATCCGATTAAGAAAAGCCCAGCGATTAAGCAACATCACCAAGCGAGGAAATTAGAAATAATGACATTGTCGAATGTCGTCTGGCATACATTTGGAAATATGAAACCCCCCTAGTTATTTAACTCACAAGGGGTTACCCTCTTGCATTTGAAAAACAATTTAAAAAATATCAATATCACTACGAAATGAAGATAACTAAATTTTATCAATGAAATACAATTTAAGCGCGACAATAATTCGTTCAATTATAGCCGTAGTTGCTCCGAACAGATGTGGGTTGCATTAGGGACGCTCTCGGTCCGTGTTTCCTTTCCGATATGTGCTGCATGGGGTGAATATTAATTGATATTTATGGCAAGTCGGAGGGTGGGCGCCATAATTATGTGCATATATTGGAATTTTTCGTGTTTAAGTGGCCCACACGGATTAGAGATGCGAACGCAATTTGCCTAATTTAAGCATAACTCCCTAACGACGCGACGTGCCATTTACAGCAGGCTTAGTCACACTTCAACTCTGTGCAGGGCTCAAGCTGAGAGCCATGAATGAAAGGATTTTTGGCGGCAAAAATGTGCAAATTATGGCTTTGTTCCAAGAATTTCTAAACAATTTCCGGCGAAAGCTGCCTGACGTCATCTTCCGGAATTCCATACGCTAAGGGACGCATTTTGTATCTCAATCCGACGCCAATTCGCTTAATCGATGCAAAAAAAGAAACGAATGAATTTGCACAAAGAACGAGTTCTCCCGGTCAGCAGAACCAAACCAGACCATCGGACCACCTGATGAGGTAGCGGAGAATTGAGTTCTCAAAATCAGGTTTAAGGTGTTAAACGGATTCCGCCGTTCTTTGTTTTGCGTTCGGGTTCGTTTGAGACTTCTGAATGTGTTTGCATGCATGATGACCAACAAAGCCCATCAGAGCACAATGTGAAATGTCAATGAGGTGCTGACATACATTTCTAACGTTTTCCAAAACTCATTCTGTCACCAGACCCCTCTAATCAATCGGAAATGGGGAAAAATCGCTAAGAAGGTCTCTAAACAGGATTAGACGACAAAGTCCAGACAACGATGAATAAGCCAGTGGCATGAGAATGACTGCGAGTTAGTGACGGTTGGAGCTCCAAGCATAAACTATATTCTCCTGACATTGACACCAAAGAACAGTTGAAGTATAGTCAACCCTTTTTCAGTTGAAATGTGATATCTTCCAGAAGCCAAAGGGCTAATGAGATGGAAGAGGAAATGTGCGGTGAAATGCATATGGTCACAATGTGAGTGTGTGCAAATGATGGTAGGTATCCATGCGGGTTTAGGTTTCAAAAGCAGGCAAATGGTTAGCAGTTGCACTGCAAACGAAGTGACCTTTCTGTTTGTAATATGTCAAAGAACCGATTGTTGATTCAGCTGTGGTTAATTATGGAGAAGGGTTGCTGTTGATTTGAAAAGGCAGAGTCTAGCGCTCTTGTGGCCATTCGCATTAAAGATTTCAAGTTCAAATCTGCACCATTAGCTAAAATAAATGTTGTCCAAACAAATACATAGTGTCTGTTAAAATTTGTTAAAATTTGAGGATATCAAGTAAGGATGGCAAACCTTGAGGAAGAATTGAAGCCTTTCAACGAAAGTCATCACTTTTTTCGAAAAAGTTTGTGGAATAATGACGTTTGCGTTGGGAGTTGAGCATAAAAAGGAAGTGGTGCGGTGCAAAGCCCTTAAACTTCTTGCTTGAAGAGTTCATGATTCAAGTGACCGTCAGAGAGAAGAATGGAGTACAGCCAGTGGCTATATGTGAGAATTAAATAAAACGAGACGACTTACAAGACCATCAGCAGTTTGAAGACAGAGTTGAGAGAAAAATTTAAACATTATTAACCTTATTAATATAAATTTGGCAGAGGATTTACAATCTTAGGTGAAGGAAGCTAAATATCGTTTAAATGTTGAACTTAAGGTGGTGCAATGACAAGGAAAAACGGGCGGGTTTCTCGCTAGGATGAAGCTTAGTTAATACTCTGTCTTTGTTACACCAATTCAGCCTTCGCGAACTGGAGCTCTAAACTGTTTTACAACAAAGCTATAAAAAAAAGTATTTACATTATAAGTAGACTGAGCGTTAAGGTTCTATCTACACCCTATGAATGTTTCAGAAGATCTTAAAACCTTAAGTTTTCAATTTTCTTGTACGACTCACTATTCGGTCAGACAGAACAGTGTTCTTCTTCCCTATTAGATGCCATTAACATAATGCATAGCGTTTCCTATGCGTAAAAAAAGAGCAGCTCTAAAAACTTTTATTGATGAAGTTCACGTTGTATCTTCACCCGCCAAGCTGAAAAAAGTCAGCACAGCTTATAAAGCCAAGGCACAACAAGGATGTTGGAAGCTTACGGTTATCCATTTGAACCCTTCAAGGCTAGCAACAAGATTCTGGTAGGGATCATGCACACAATCATACACTAAGCATTTTTAGAAAGACGTATATATCAAGTCTATTGCCCCTGAACTAAACAAGAGAGTAAGTTTTCAAGAGTTCGTCTGTAACAAACTTCTATATACTCGACCCTATATATCGTGTAACACCAAAACTTAAAGTTTTTTGGCCCGAATTCATATATTATTTGTATTGGCCACACCCCCAAAAGTGGGTCTGGGATAAAAATTAAAATCAATTATTGTAATTTCGTTAATGACAAAATGCGTTGAAACCGAAAATTATTGCAGAAAAACCCGTTTTTTCCTAAACACGTTTTTTCCTCAAAACTTTGTATGGAGCAAACCTAGCAAATAGTTATATGCTGAATATTTGTTACATTTTTTTTTTTCAATTTGGAGTAAACTTTCCGAAAAAAGTGGACATGGTCGTATTGTAGGCGGTCAAATTTTTGCCCTCTTAGAAGTTTTGGGCCATTATTGCTCTATACCAAAATTTGAGCTCCTACGCCTTGTCTAACTTGACCAAAAGGCCTTTTGAAAGAAATTTGAAATAGGTTACATTGAAGCCAGTAATGGCCGTAGCCGTCGGCGGATGTAACTAATTTTCGCACTTTGTCTGTACAAAACAAGAACCAAGATACACTCCAAGTTTGAGCGTCCTAGCTCAATTTTAAAGACCTAAAAACCTCACACAGACGGACGGACGGACGGACATGGCTTAACCGATTCACCTGTCGGTCTCGAACATATCTCTAAAATGCACATATCTATGCATTAAAATTTATATGCCCTGGGTGGAGTATAAAAAGGTCATCCTTTGCTTTGTTCGAACTATCAAAAAGCCTGCTCGTGGTCGAGACAATATCCTATCCAGTGAGTGTAGGTACTGTACGATCGTTTTAAAGCGGTTTCTAATTACACTAATTGGCACGTGTCAGCGTGTGAATTCAACCTAGAACTTCGCCAGATCTTGGAAAAGCAATGTGTTTGAATTTGCTTGAAAACCGTGCATTTGCCAACTGTGACATGGAGTCGCATTTTTAAGGGCCTTCCCACACGATTGGCGAAACTGTTAACGTCAACAGCTCTGATAACTGTTTTGATAATATTGGAAGCGACAAACGGAAAAAAATTTTGCTCTTGTAAATGCTCTGGCAAGATTCAATGGACCCGGGGCCAACAACAGAACAGTTTTTTATATTGAACAATTGAATTATTTCGAGTAAATGCTCAAGTTAATGCTCTCATCAGCCAAAAATAAAATTAGTACCTATCCTAAACACAGTGGAAATTGTCAAAGAAATTGTTAGCAGTTTAACATTTTTATCCTTTTTTGATACAAACTATTTATAATTTTTTGCTTTAACAATATAGGCGAAGGCTTTAAGCCATTTGGTTGTTGCGAGGACAAATTGTTTGTTTCCAGCGAGCATTTTTTTCTTCGTATGCTGCGTCTCATTCTGAAGACCATTTAGTTGGAAATTGTTTCACCAAACAAAGAAACAATGCTTTCTTTACTCAAACATTAAATTTTGACCGCAAACACCGAAATGTTTGTAAAATATCGTAAGCTGCTTCTTGTCCCACAGATAATTCATTATTTTTAGCCAAACATTGTGTGCTTAAGAGAAACACTTTTTTGTTTCAAGGATCTATTTTTGCTTGTGACAAGCAATCCCCTGCAAGTGCAAACACACAATTATAGCCTTAGACAAATTGTGTTTTTCTCAAAAGTACACCTACATATTAATTTAAATGTTATTTTTTAATTTGAATTTTTTCGTCCCGTAATAGACTTTTTAACCCTGCAATCTAAGAAAAGGTGAGACAAGTTGTTCGACTATAAACCGCTCCCTCTAACATCATTTTGGCAAAAATTTGATTATCCAATAACAGCTTTATTTAAAGCTAGTTTAAAAGTTTATCGGGGTTATATTTGAGTCTACACAAGGCACCCAACTCGGCAAACAGCGGATACTTCGGTTTTTCAAAACAACTAGGGCCAAAACTCCTGTAACAAGAGAGTCCAAAAAGCTTATGTTGCCAATCCTGCTGTAAGGAGCTGAACGCTTGATAATACACAAGAAAGCCGAGTCTATTATGGGGTTTTTGCAAGCGGGTTTTTTGGTTTTGCAAAACCGTACACATCCCGCTTAACCGTGAACTCTACGAGCGGTGTAAATTTATGCATTTACGTAGATGTAGTGTAGTGCAGAAAACAAAAGTCCGGGGACTAATTTAGGTACACTGAACGGCCAAAAGGACTCCATGTAAGAGAAGGCGAGGAAGACTGGACCAATGGGCTTAGAAGGAGACCAAGAATTCGTGAAGGCTTTGAAATGTGTATACCCAACGCAGAAATGGCAAAGGAGATCCACTGAGGCTCATAGTTGGTAGATAGGTAGAACCTTAACTCCCTTGGGCTTCAGTTTGATGCAGACTGCACCTAGGCAAATGCCAAAAATTCGTTAGGCAACGTAGCGTAGGTATGAACATAGATAAAGTTGACTGAGCAATATATAAGTAGGTACCTAGGTATGGGTACCTATACCCAAAGTTTAGGGTTACAATTTTGATAGCCGAACCTAGTTACTATTAACCGTTAGATACACTCCAAGCAGCAGCGGTAAAAACATTAATTAAAAGGCATGTGTAGTAGGTAACCACCTTATTTTTTCACAAATAGGAATTTAATTCAGTGCCCTGCGTCTTCAATTCTTCTTCTTTTGCTTTTAGGCGCGAGGTTAGATATAATCTGAAGTGATGAGTCTTGTGTCTTCAATTATTTAAATTAATTGTCTATTCCTTCTAGAAACTCTCAAGGACATTATAAGAAATCGACTACGTAAAATTTCAAGGTTCCACAGTCTACATCCTAACAAACATTACCCCCTGCGAGCAAACCATTCAGCATCCCACACATGTTGATGTTGCCATCACGTGTTGCGGAATAGCACCGACTTGATGCCTAGCTTTGCGTTCAGGCAAACACAAGCCTGATCAGTGACGAAAGTCTCAAGCAAAGTGTTTGAAACGGTTTTTTCATTCAAAAGAATATCACATTGCTTATTTCTTGGTAACCAACCGGTTTCTTATTCCATGTGTGGTTCCCTGAAAAAAATCCTAATAAAACAAAGCAAAACAAACATTTTAACACAAAAGACATCACACCATGACTGCACACGTGATTTGGTCCAAAAACAAAGAACAAACCAGAGCATCACCGACAGCCAACAATATTCACGTCTTCTCGTTCTCGTCCTTCCTTTGGTTTTGGTCGCTCAAGAAATTCAGTTTCCAACTCAATTCAAGTGGAAAACTAAATCACTCCATTCCACAATCCACAGATAAATGTACTCAAATAGGATTTCAGTAAAAGCACTCAACTCAACAAAAAGATTATTTGAAAACCTCACTCAACTCATCAAAAGATACTTTATTTCCACTCAATTGCGCACCATTGAATGGAGTGGAGTTGGAGTGTTCAACTTTAGTTCCACAAGATACTCGGTTGAATACGGTTGGGTTATCGGATGGATTTTGTACTTTTCGGCGGTCAAATCGAGATACACACGTACGAAAGTATCTAACATTGAATCGGTGTGTTTTTCCGCGTGTCTCTTACTTCCACCTTTTGAACTGCAGAAGCAGATAGTTTTGTGTGCAAAAAAACCTGCTGGGCATACATTTTTGTTGTTTTGGGATACTTTCCAATCGTTGTTCAAAATCAGCAATCGGATAATAAAAAAAAAATTGTTCGAGTTACGTTCACTTTGTGAGATATTTAAGCCCGGAATTATAGCCAAGTGTCTGTGCGAGCTTTAAGTGTTGTTTACCTTTATTGTACGACCATAATAAATCCCCAAAACGAATCACTACTGCCTGCCTCTTCTCGGAGTTGATTACACAAATAGCCGAAGGAAGGCTTAAAAGATATACAAAAATTGAGTGGACCGAGTGTTAATTTTAGGTCCGCTTTGATTCGCACCTCCAAACCCCACCAGTGCAAATTTGTGAAATTTTATTTATTTTTCAAAACCTATCGTAACGTTTGTCTAACAACATTCCTATGCAAAAAAAATGGATAACCACAGCCGCTGCTGATTCATCACCTTGAAACGTTCCGGTTTTACCGACCTAAACCGACTCTTCTATAGCGAATTTCTTGGATATATACAAGCCATCCATCATGATTGAAAAGAAGACCTCATTCTGTTCAAGGGATTACGATGTACCGGCCTTCACAAAACGGACAAATCAGGTAGGATAGGTATACCTTCTTCTACTAACTAGATAAATTTCTATTCAGTCTATGCACAGAAGCGCTCCAATTGCACTGTCTACAAATTTGCCCTCGCCCGAGTGGGTGTTGTCATTGCCACTTAGGCCGCGGATTAAAGTTCAACATTTTGACAGGTGTCATACTGACGCAACGCGACTTCACTTAAACACGATTATGCGTTTCTCTTGCAACATTATGCATAACGCCAAGAGGCACCTAGCTTATGGCTAGTCGTAGATGCGTACAGATTATGTACGCAACTTGAAGTGCGCTCCTCTGCCTGTACCACCCATCAACATCATCAAGATGCACTTGTTGATCAAAATGAGATCCGTGATCAGACTATCGATCGTTTGGAGCAAGAAAAAAAAACTCTAGTACTCGCATATCTTGGTTTTCTTTTAACGCGCCAAGGAAATTAATCATTTTGTAAATTATCCACAGAAGATGATGATGTTGCGGATGGTCAGCGCTCTATACTTCTAGTCAATCTCATGCAGATACGTCATGTGTGCAAGGTAAATGATCCAAATGGATCTGGTAATTGGCAAGAGCGTGTATTTATTATTTATCCGGTGGATACGTTCCTTTTTTTATGTTCTATTGAATGTTCATGGACTCATTTATCATGTTAAGAGTCGGGACTAGAAATAATTGATGGATACATTCAAACGGGGAGAGAGAAATTATAATTTTTTTTTGCTGTCGCTCCACCTATCTTGATTGATCTGTCGTTTAAAAATGGATTTACACAAGATGGGACGGGGGAAATTTGCATGCACGCGTTTCTTGCTTTTCAATTTAATCGTCAATTCTGAAATAGGCTGGCGTCGACACGAAGTGAGCGACTTAAAATAGATCACATCAGACGCCTTAATTGCACTTAATATGATATATGTAGGTATGAATAACCAGATCGTGGATGTATAGGTAGGTACAAAGAGTAATTGCCGGAGCAGAGTGCCTTAGTTCGAGGAGAGATTTATAATAATTAATCTTGTTTTCTTTTTTAACTTTGGCAACTATACTTCTAGATTTTGCTTTTACAATTTCAGCACTAATAAAAATTAGGCATAAAAAGGATTCAACGAAGGATCATTAATCTGTCCTGTAGTTGAAAGCGTTTGACTATGTTCTTCCTAAACCCTATCAAAGATTTTTCACCCATAATAACTTATTACGTATAAGGCAACTGCGGCACGGTGCTAAATGTAAGAATAGCAGGTATTAACAAAACTTCTTTTTGATTTATGCAGCTCGAAGGACCAATGTGTCTTTCGTTCGACATATTATTCTCTTTGGAATTTTATCGTCTGTGGTTTATTATCACGGACCATTCGATGGCCAGTTGACGTACTTCAAATGCGACGTTATCATTCCGTAGAATTTATCGTACATAAGAGCTTTTGCTGCTTGGGTAGGTCACAAATAGACTCGACCTTTCGAATGCAGCCTCATGTAATTAAAAATGTGTAACCATTCGCCCTACAAGAAGAAACTATAATCTGTCCTTGAGAACGGGAATAAATTCCCAGTTGAAATATACAGAAAGTACCCACAACAATGTCAACGCTATAAGGCATTAAATATTTATATTTTTATATCTGACCCAGGTTATATTAATATGTATGCACAGTTTGTTATACAGTGAAATAATAACCGTAGATCCATAAGATCTTTTAGGGATATGATCGAGACCGACAGGCGAATTGACTTAGCTACGCCCGCCCGTCTATATGTGTGAAGGTTTAAGGTCTTCAAAATCAAGCTAGAGAGCTGAGACTTGTCGCATGGCTTGGTTCTTTTGTTGCACAGACAAAGTGTGAAAATTCGATAAATCCGCCAACAGCCCATTACTGGCTTCAATTTTAGGCAACCTCTATTTCACATTTTTTTTTTTCAAAATAGCTTTTGGTCAAACTCAAATTTTAGTGCCGAGCAATATGGGCAAAAAATCGTTTTTTTAAGGCAAAGATTGGACTGCACTGACCATTGATTATGCCCACTTTAAACTTGTTAGATCTTTAAAAACCTAATTTCTCCGAAAATTCGCACCAAATAAAAAAAAAGTTATATGAAAAATATTAAAGATATTACTATTTGCTAGGTTTGTTTCATACAAAGTCTTGAGCTTGGCCCACTTTTAAGGGGAGTTTTGAGGAAAAAGCCGTTTATTTTTTCAGAAATAATTTATGCTTCAAACGCTTTTTCTTATAATTCTAAAAAAAATAACAATTAAATGATTTTAATTTTAAGCCCACGACCATTTTTGGGGCGTGGCCAGTACAAAAACTGACACGCAGTTTATGAATTCAGGCCAAAAAACTGTTATATTTGGTGTTACACGGTAAATAGGGTCGTGTATATATTCGTTACAGACGAACTCTTGCACTTACTCACTTGTTTTTCCAACATTTTTTTAAGCAATGTCCGAAGTTATCCTCTTTTTCTTCTTCTCATTTAGGAAAAATTTCTGTGGATCCGTTCCCTGGATCTTAGCTTAAGGTTCCTAAATTTTCAAAGCATTTTTAATGGTCGCTTTTATGAAGTTCTATAATTGGAGTTGGCTGGTTTTGGAATATCTTAACCATGAAGCCAATTAAATGTAAAACTTTTTAATTTTTTTATGGTTTAGTGATGTTCTTCTATTCAGATCACTGATCTCGCAGTCATGTAATTTTGAGCTACCGTTGAACTTGTGTGACTTATCGCTTCTCCATGTCCGGTGACGATCGAGTACGATAACTTCTCGATCGGTCTTTTAAAAGTTGTCGCATTAACCGCTGCTAGTTCCATCATTGAATGGCAAATCGTTCATTTCCTTGCTTGTTTTCTTGTATAGAAGCACGCTATAAAAATACGTCCTCATGAGAATATCCTTGATGTGATTTCTGGTATCCTATTGAATGCAATATGCACGATAATAGCCTTTTACAGCAACATTAGAATAAAATCAACTTTCCCTTTAGTAACATTTGCAAAATTGCCTGTACTTAAAAAGCATTGATTACAGATGAAAGAGTTTAAGGTGCACCATAAAGAAAAAGGATGTTATTTTGTTATTCAGCAAAATTCTGACTTTTTGAACATAAAATCTGAGTTTCTGGCATCTGATTATAAATCTTACAGCTAAAAATATATTTATATATCTGCTTTTCAAGATAGCTTTTTTCTTAACTAAAGAAAATATACCTAAAGAAAACTTTAAGAAGCAGCAGCAGGTTTAGCCCCTTTCAAGTGAAATTTCGAAAATTTTGCAAAAAAAATTTGGTAAAATTGAATTTTAAAAGCAGGATTTCGTAAAAATAATTTTTTATTTTCTGACAACCATGAACCAAGCATGCTTGATGCGCAATGTTCTTTCAGAAAAATAAGATCTCTTTCAAAGGGGCCTTCAATCATCCGCGGGGAAGAAGGTGTATAGGAAAAACCTTAAGGTCTTGTTGACACGAGCGACAGCTGTGAAGGCCTTAGATAGGTCTCAATGCATCTAAAAACTATACCTTAACCATACCTTAACCAACCCGATTCTGCAGGTTAAGAACCATAGAAATTATTAAAATGCGAAATATAGAAAGTTCGGTAAGACGTTTCCATCTCAATGCCATGCCTATTTCAATTTTGGTTTATGAGTAGACCTTCAAGAGTTTAACATATAACTTCAACATATCACCGATATCATTTTCTATGGCCGCATATCTTTTAAAAGCCGCCTAATTGCTCCTTCCATGCTCCATGATCCTCCGACACTAAGTCAAGAACCTCATGTGCGATCCCCAGATGGGCCTCATCGAGGTCCTCTACCAGGTACAACCACCAGTTTTTAGTCCTCCCAGTGGGGTTACCCACTTGCATCTCAGCTAGCATGACCTGCCTAGAAAGTCTGTCGGGGGCATCGACGTAGTTATCTAAACTATCGAAGTGTTGTCATTCCACAACTGCTTAACATTGAGATTCCCACAAATTTACTGACATTTCTCACTCTATCCCTAAAAGTAACACCAGCAACGCACCTCAGAAAGCCATTTCGGCAGCTTTTAACTAGTTAACTGCGCTCGGATGCTTTCGGTCATTACCCAAATTGCATGATCTGATCATAGATGAGGGTTAGATAACTACTACTAACTAAATAAAAAATTTAGATCTTTCCTTTTACTCCAAGCTCAACTTTCCCAATAACCTTCGGGCATATTTCTTTTAATATTGCTCCAGCTTGCTCAAACCTTCAGACTAACTCAGTATCACTCTTTAAATCTTTTGCTTAAAGGAGCCCTAGATATTTAAACTTCTCCCACCTTTGCCATTGAAACTCCATTTATGTGCAGTATGCAATATTTGGGAAACACAAATCGAATGGCTTACGTTGAATTTCACTTCATCGCAACCACAAACGTACACGAAGTAAGCAAGCCTCACTATTCTTGCCACAACAATGTCTCTGGAACGCATTTCCAAACTCTGCGCGAATACTTTTCCGAATGACCAGAAGACTAAAAGAGATACACCCCATAGTTAAAGCAATCTCTCGTCTTATTTTAAAAAGTAGGTACTACCACCATTCTTATGCCAATAGCTTATTGCTCTACCAAGCCAATGATTTCGATTTGTAGTCGAAGTAAACTTGCCAGTGATTCAATTGCGCGCCTCATTTACTCCTAACTGTGGATCTTTTTCTGGCCCACTGCTCTCTTGTCGGTGGGGATACCACCTTCAGTCCATTTTTGGGGACTCAGCGCAAGTCCCAAAAATGCTCGTGTTACATTCTCATTCAAACGATATACCCCCCATGGATTTAAACTTCATCTGCCAAAATACTTATTTGCGCTCGTGTTACTGAAGTTTTTCCTTGACTGTTACATGCGCTTCAGCTCACTGGACTCGGGAAGTTAAATCCCCACATTGAATTCACACTATTTAGCCTCTCTTCTTGTCTCTGATGATATCTTCAACTCCAGGCTTTCAAGACCACGCATTTTTTCTCACCACAAACCGCCTCACCAAGCTGCTTCACTCCACAAACATTTTTCGAAAAGGCAATAACTGTCCATTAAAAAGCTGCCATTCTTCCTCTACATTTAAGAGCGAAGGATCGCTGAAAAACAATTTTCACAGCAATAAATGGTGATCGGTTGTCATCTCAGCATCTCTTAAAACCCGGACAAATCTCACAAATCTCCGGTAAAGGTGATGGGAAAGACATGAAAGTAACCTTCTATTTTGCACACTGGGAGCATGGTCATCTCGGTATAGAGGAAAACGAGGCTGCGAACTTTTTTTGAAAAATAAGGAGCAGTAACTATATTATCATTTAATTTCACAGGAATAAATGCTCACAAATAAACACTGGGTGGTTGGATGATTGATGGATGAAAAGCCTGGTACAAGACGTAATATAGTGATAAATACGTCATAGACCCAATTCTTATTCTCACGCATAAAGACAACCTGTCAGGGATTATGAAAATGTTTTTTTTAATGTAAAATATTAAAATGAAAAAAAAGCCAACAATATTTTCTGCAATCTTTAGCAATTTCTCCTCCTCCAACCCATCCTACTCAACACTATTTCATTTAGCTTTTATCTTTATTTTGATGACTTACTTAAATCGACCTTGAACGCAATCTTAGTGTTGTTGACACATTGAAACCGCATTTTTCCAAGTCCCATGGGCAGCTCTGTGTAAACGGCTTACGCGCGCAGCTCATGAATCACTCTTGAAGGTTCACCTTGCCGGAAGTGTAATAACTGACGCACAAAATGTCACCTGAAAACATAAACCTTGGCAGAGAAAAGAAATTCCATATAGCTCGTCGTGGCTTTGGCTATAGCCTAAGTAAGATGGATCACTTTTTTATATACTTTAAGCTAACGATATCGTTTTGCTGTTAGATTACAAAAAATGTTCGCTTTATCGATGAGATTTTTTAGAGGTTATATTGTTATGAAAACTTTTTACCCACTCTGTGATGGCCATTCGATACCCTTAACGAACGACCCAAAGAAATTGAACATAAATCCTTTTTCTTTACCATAAAACTTCGTCCCGTAGCTTTTATTGTGGGCGAACTAAGGTTTATATACCTCCTAGTCGTCGATTCCTGGTTCTAAAGATTTCTTTATCAATAACCCTTAAATCAACTCCCCCTTTCGAGGCACTTCACTCAGCTCACTCTAAATCAAGGTGACAAATGTGCACTTACTTCATCCGGCTGACATCTCTATGAATAAGCAATGTGTCCGGATATAAATATCACCCTACTGGTACCATGACATGTCTCCAATCCAATCAATCCCTGTCTTCTTCCCTGGCACTTTGTTCTCGACAATGAAATCGTGAGAATTTTATTTCTCTCGTTTTTTTATGAGAACCCTTTGTACTTGGCGGCGAGTCTCTCCAAATAATACTTCATGCAGACATGTGGGTTATTTGAATATTGAGCTCGAAATATATTCGTACACTTTCGGCGCGGCCGGCGGCGTCAACAGAAAAACCATCCAACCGGCAACGACTGCATGAATATTGTTTAAATCATTAATTACACGACTTTACCGTCTTTGCATGCCTCGAACATGGTTACCATGCCCACCCGGTTCGGGCTGGGCTGGTTGGTGCTGGTGTCTGATGGAGAGCACTTTGTGCATAGTTTATCGACTTGCAAAGCCTTGCTGTAGCCAATGGGACGGGTGTCGTCCTCGTGTCCGCACAGTGGTGGCATGAATGCTGCTAATGTCGCCACACGTGCGACTGCTAATTACGCCCGCCTGTCTGAGTTAAGAGGCGACTCTTGAGGCCAAAACGTGACTTAACATTTGAAAGTCTTGCGCGAGTGAACTGTGAGAATTGAAATCATGACTTGTTGTCCCGTATTAACAGAAAGCTCTCAATCATTCAAAAACATGTCTTAGCTCAGTTTGGTTCATTTTGCAACCATTAGGTTTTGTTTATGGACCCGCATTGGGCGCCACCCATAGTTTAAGTTCCAATATACATTTAACCCTGGGATAGACCCGTTGTGAAAGCCACCTAATAGTTACATAACAGTGAAATTATAGATGGGCTATTATAGACTTATTAAAATGGGACGAGAAATAGCATAACAATCACAAATGCTGTCAACTTGAAGTATATCCAATCAACACAGACAAATTGCCATCACGCCCTAATCAAACGCCTTTTACTAAGAAGCCCTCTTACTCAAATAGGATCATTAAATCCATCCAAAAACTTCATGGGATAAAGTGAATTATTTTCACAGGCGTAGCCGATAAATTTTCGAAAGAAAACTCGGAAAACAAAACCCAAATTAAGCCTACAACACCGATGTCAGTCGACACGTGAACTCTTTTAACCCACCCACACTCGATGCACCCCTCAAAGACTTTAAGTCTAACAACCAAACCTGTCAATTAAGTGTAATCCATCACATGAGATCGGTTAAGCGGACCCATTTACACGTGGGCCCTGTGTACGAGTGTTTTTAACACACACTGGGCATGAGGCAGCAGGCAGATTATGTCTTGAGAGGAATTCCTCAACCGGGAGATACCATCGGCTATTAGTCATAAGCGGGGATTCCATTTCAAAGGTAAAGTGTTCGTGCATTTCATCCGAAGTCTGTACAGATTCTTGAGGAGCACCTCTTGAGATGGTAGACATTCCAATCGACACAGTCATTGTTTACGACACGTTGTCGAGAAGGAGCTCGAAGAAAGTTTTTCTCTTAAATATGATTTGATTTCACTGCGATTAACGGGTGTAATCAATCGTAGATTGCTGGTTCTTGACGACACATCGTGAGAAGACACTTAGAGATCAATGCAACTGTGTAGCGGTTTTTAACCCGACTCGATGAGTTTCTTTTTCCACTTGAAAGACGATTTTCTCTAAACTGCGCCATTTGAGTGCATATTCCCAAGGGTGTCCGACTCAATCACTGAGAGCAGAAGATCGATGAAGACAGGGTGTAGCAAAACTTGATTAATTTTTCAAGTTCCGCATTTTTTTAAGACTTGAAATTGAGATATAATAAACAAATATGGCCTTAGGGGGTATCATTACCCACGTCTGGCTGCAGAAATCAATTATAATCTCTGTGAAAAAATATGTTTTTTTCATTTAAGACTTGATTGACTGTAGCGCTTATGGGTATCGTGCTCAAGTCGTATTAGTAACTTGATACATCGTTAACTAGTTTGCAGTATTTATTGGGATTATAATTGCTTTTAATACCATTAGGTGCGTTTCAGGTTCACAGTTTCATTGTTATAAGAACTAAATCCAGTCATGGTTAAGTCGATAAACTTTAGATAATTACTGTAATTACCAAAAGCTGTTTTAAGTCTTTGTTTGACAATAAGTTTGACTCACTTCTTCAAAACTTATTGTTTGTCGAAGAAATAGCAGCGGTTAGAATTTTTCCGCTTTTGCAACGATCTGATTGGAAATATTTTTAAGCCTCTTGGGTTATAAAAGTATTCGCTCACCTCAAGGATACGTTTTGCAAGAGTAGGCATATTGTACAGGCTTTTGGACTTGTTGTAGTCTTCAAGTCTTCGTAAGCGTAAAAGCTTCTTAAGCTGGATTGTTTAACAATATTTAGCATTTATGGGTTCATTTTTCAGCACAGATTCAAACTTGGGTTAAAAATGTAGGATTTGTTGGTCCTAGAATTATATGGATATGAGTTAGCCTTAGCTCAAACCTGGAGGCAGAGAAAGTACAGGGTCAACTCCGACTAAATGATCAAATCTGCACTCTCAGCTATCATTTGTCAAAGAAAAACAGCAAAATGAGTTCGAATTATTCCCTATAGTTCTAGGTTGAACCGCCAACGTCGAAGAGTTAAACTAAGATTAGCCTTGGGTCGAAAACGATTTTAAAACTCATTTCAGGCTTAACCTTACTAAAATTCCGAAACTTAGATGCATAAGCGCACTGAAAAACTGGCCCTTAAGTCGCATAAACGGCATTTTTGGGCCAAACATTTTTCAATAAGTCAATCTCTGTAACTTTCACTTGCCCTCACTATACCAATCTATATTTTCCTGGGAGATTTATTGATAAACTTTCCCTTTTTAGTAGAGGTTGAAGCCGTACAAAACATTTTAATCTCGTTGGGGTCAATTTCAGTTGACCATTCGTGCAGATGCTGCTGGGGAACTTCAATCGGTGAAACAGGCATTTAAGCTAACAACAGAGGCACGATTTTTTGAAAACCTGTAAATGAACAGCGTGCATCAACGAAAATGTTAAGAAAATAAGCTTGAGGCCAGGGACACACGGCGACAGAAAACGGCGCAAAAAAAAGTGCGCGATTTTCTGCAGCAAGCATACTCAACACACGAGCGAAAATTTTCGGTGCGGTTCCGGAAAAATTTAATTTTTATCTTTAAAAAAAAGAATTCTCAAGCATTTCATAGTAAACTCAACAAAGACTTATTTTCGGGGCGATTCCGGTGAACCGTGGTGAAAAAAGTAATTTTTTCTCGTTAAATAAAAATAATTTTTTTTTTTGTCGTGCAGCTTGAAAGAGTCGCAATTCGGAAATTTGTCGCAAAGCGAGTCTCGCGACTAATTGTCGTAGCCGCAATCGTGTGTTGCCTAGCATAAAAACGCGTGTGCTTCTAGTCGGACGGTAATTAGTCGCGCGTTTTTCTGTCGCCGTGTGTTTCTGGCCTGAATGTGATCAAATCTTATACCAGCCAAAACGAGTGGCAATGTTTGAAAAAACCCACTCAAATTTGATCGTATCGAAAAAAGCTTCTGCAAAACCATATGCAATTCAAGTTCTTCGTAAAATGCAAATCGTGATAAGCTTACAAGCCAACACCAAAGGTACAATTTTACAAAAGACTCTTCAATTGACATTTTGACAGCTATAAAAACTAAGTAAACACTTGCTTACTTGTTTAAGCAAGACTGCGTCCCTAAAAGCCTAAAATAAGAGCTAAACCTGTTGTTAACAGAACAATATACAATTTTCGACGACCGAACGGGCTAGGGACAACAATCACTGATATTTTTCTGATAAAATATTTCGAAAAATGAGCCTTCTAAAAAATTGCCAACACCAGAGGCACATTTTTTCAAATAATTGTAACAATAAATAGCACACACATGAACTCTTTAACTTGCACTTTTTAACGAAGGACTGAAAAGTTGCAGCGAACCTCTTCATCCGAAGCGAAGGTTTACTACAGGCTAACTTCAGGCCATATTTCGATTAACTAAAAAGACATGCTAGAATTTGTGTACACAAAACAAAAAACGTTTCCAGTTTAAGGAAGCTCCTGCAAATATTTATTATCCCTTGCGGCGGCATTGCCTCAAAAAACTAAAAAAGGTTATTATAGCTGGGATGTGACCGGTTAATTTTCGTACCAGTTCAAATACTGGGAAACTGAACATTGCCAAGAGAGTCAACACAAGTGTCAAATCATGACGCAAAATGAACTTGCTTGATAAGTCCCTCCCTGTGCTCGATCAACAAATTTCTAGCGCTCTTTTAGAAGTGCTAGAATTCAGGATTAATTTTTTTTTCCCTTTGTAACGTTCTGTTGATTGACACGATGCGAGATCAGATGCAAGATCAGTAAAGATCAGTAGCAGCTCGGCGGCAATATCTGCGCAACAACAATCTCAATGCAAACTGTAAGCAACACTCATATCGCATCCGTCTCTAAATTAAATTACTTGTTTCCCTTTCCAAACATCTCGACCAATCTCTTTATGTGTTATTGCTTGCCAAAATTGCAAAATTATCTTCCCTTCTCCTCGAAAATGATGAATGTTTGTACACTGATTGGATTAACAGCACGACATGATGTCTTGAACGTCTGTCATTTATCCTTTACATTATTTCGATCTGGCCTACTTTTACACTGGAATTTTGATTGAATCGAATGCATTTAAAGAAACTAAGTTGTATATTTCTTGCAAAACTGTTTCTTTTTTAATAACAAACTCAATTAAAATGATAGACAGTTGTTGAAACGAAATACAGAGCAAATTAATTAACCACTATGCAATCGGCCATCGCACCAGGTGCTCATTACAAGCTACACTCGCTGTGTGGTTGCAATTTGTGGTGTGGTCCTTGTAGACGAACGAGTCTTATGGTTAGCTACTGAATTACAACTGATGCAGATCCATAAAAATTGCTTCCTTTAATTGGTGTAGAATTACAAGAGAAAACTGTTGAAATCAATCGGAAGTGAAACCAACCACAAATAAATGATATGAACTGAGACCATGGAAAACGACTTTTAATCACAAACATTTATTCAACGAAACTCTCCGATATTTGCTTTAAATAAGATCTCGGTTTTTGCTACACAACATGGCTTGATGTGATTGCTTGGCCACTTAGTGGACTTTCAAGAAAACCCCTAAGCTTAAAATTAACTTTTCCACTAATACCGTGAACTTTTTTTTTTTAAGTAACAAGATCCTAATTCCATGTCTCCACCGAGCACTAATCCGCGATTAATATAAATCTTTATCAAATCCTCTACAAATCACGAGATTTACCATACAAATTAAAATCCTCTCGGCAAGCGATTAAAAATAAATCCCATTCACCCTATTCACAAACCTATTTTCTGCACCTTTTTAACAGTTTGAGAATAAGAAATAAGAAACTGAAACTGTCCCTGTGTGACAGATCTGTCACAAGTACGTTTTCTACTGTGATTTTTAAAGAGGAAATCGTTTTTCGCTCCTGGGAAATGACATCGCCACTCACTTTTGAGAACCAAAATGACAGAAACAGACTTTTCGTGTCAAATTAATCCTATGTTTGTAGGATGGAGCCACTTTGGGACTTATTTTAATTCGTCTCCCGCTAAACTTCTTTTAATTGTTGGTGGAGACATAGTATAAAAGAACTTGCCAGCCTACCGCATGACCTACCGCCGAAGTTTTTCAAGTTTTTTTTTGATCTACCAAATTCAGACAGTCAAACGGAATCGCCTAAATTCCTGGATTTTTAGTTCTTATAAGGTCAGATTATAGTCGATCAAAGGTCCAATCCTTGAATGGCACACCTCTACATTTTTTGCCTGCCAAAAAAAAAGTACTGAAAAAATTAGAGAAATCGTTAAATTCTGATCTTGCATTGAATGCGCGGAAGTAAGCTCTCTGAAGTTATCAGGACCCTTTTAACGTATCATTGATTTCACAAATGGATAATTTGCCGTGAATCCCACCAAAATATAATTTGTCGCGAAAACAAAAGATCAGCAACCTTTATTTTTTATGAAACCTTGATTTGATAATCAAGTCTGAGATTTCGCAAAAACACTCAAATTTGACATCAAAGTCGCAATATTCCGCGAAAATTTTCGATATTTTAAAATCTCGTTCTTATTGGTGATTGAAATAATGTCAAAACTTTTCTTTACACCCATTTTTACTGTTTTACTGACAGAACTTGTTCACTGAAAATTATTCTATCAATGCAATAGTAATTTTTATAGTTTTGTTAGAAAAAAAGCTTCTTTTTAAGGTAATTTTTTGCCGAATCTAATATTAAAGTCTGAGAAAATGTTCAATGATGCAAGTCAAAAAAAGCTATAATTGGGCCCTAGGGAGAATAAAAATATTTTTGAAAATTGAAAGATTACAACAATCTACAATTCCACAAACATTATAATAATTGGTCTTATGATCATTTCACACTTTGCCAGGCGAACATTGTCAGGAACCTTTATAAATTATAATGATGCTTACAATTAGTGACAACTCTTCCTACTGTTTCCCATAAGAGAACAACTATTTGAAAAACAAATGAAAGCAAACCAACAGTATCAAAAAACACCAGTGTGGCCACCAATACTGCGAGCTAACAGCTACCAACTGCAAACTTTAGAAACAAGAAAGACAATGAGGAAAGCATTTTGTGAAAAATTATAATTCGTCCCCCAATAAAAGCAACGATACGTTCGGTTAGCGTTTTAACAAAAAAAAACTATTTTTGTTATTTCTTACGTACTTATTTCAACAAAATGTGCTTGAAGTCAAAATAAAATTCTTCGTACACAAATACTTCGCAGAAAGTGTCACAGCTAATTTAAATGTCAAACAAAATCTCGTGGGTGGCTAATGTAAATGCGTTAAGATTTCGACTAGATTGAGTTTCTATACGTGGCCGTCTGTAAGTCTTCCCAAGTTCAGTAGAGGTACTAAGGGTCTAATCATAGCTATCATCGGATAGCATCATTGGAACAAATCAGTGGAACAATGTCTTCGGTTTTTTGACAAGTCATTCATAGCAATCATTGAAAATTTCTGAAAGTACCAACAAACAGCTACATGCATTTGAGGTTGGAGTTGATCAGAAAAAAGAAAACTGACAGTTGAGAATAGAATGCTTTTCAGTGGAACGATTTTGTCGCAAAAACGCTAATCAAAATCAGCTGTTCCTGGAAATCGATTTATGTCAGTGAAATAGTAAAGGCGAGCTTACATAAAAGTTTTAACGCAATTTATGTATTTTTGTTACGGAAAAACTTCTGCAACTAATGAGCTTCATTTTGAAACCAATAACAGCCAACAACCAAAAACATGAAAACAAATTTTTAGTGATGCAATCCGATGATAGCTGTGATTGGACCCTAAAACGGCTGAATGTAAACGTTGGTGCCATGCCAAGTGCCATTTTTATTCAATACATGCATACTCGACGCGCTTTAGCATTTTCGAAACCGCTTTTGCGAGATTCAGTTTTTCCAAAGTTTCCCTTTCATAAGGCGTGAGCGTGGTTATTATGCGCCATTAAATAAAAATCCTTTTTTTCCAAATGGGACATCGCATATGAGGACATTTTTGCCAGTCTATAAGAGACTGACATTAGACGACTCTATACAAAAAGGGAAAATATAGAAATATACCATGCGTTTGATTTCGGCCATATTCTGGCCTTCAAGCCCCCGTTCTCCTCAATTTCGAAACGTATTTTTCGCAGGCATAAACGTTCTCATGTACAATGACCCAAGTGCAATGAGGTGATTGCTGACGTGACTCTTAAAGTTATATCTAATGATCCTGGTTTATTTTTCGAAACAGCTGAGAAAATTATGCCTAATTCTAAAAGTCTACAATTTTTGCTGATGTGTTACGTTTTGAATAATTGAAGTTAGAACTCTTGCATCAAGAAAACTGTTCAAGACCACATTTTTTAATTAAACGCCAACCACTCTCTTGTAAAAATAGAAACTTGAGACTATTCAACTTGCTTCTGCTCTTTTTAGTTTATTTATTAAAACTTATTCAGAATGCGCCTTATAGTTATAATCTCTTATAATTTTGAAAAACTGTTTTACTACCTCGGGTGATCCGCCGGAATCGTTTAGCATAGACGGGTTAATGTTGGTACACCAACCTTACAAAAGTTCCTGCTTTTCACGTTTTCCATAAAGAACTGCATTACTGCCCCTAACATGCTTCCAATGAGATAATATTCTTCATTACACATATTGGCCTTTTTAAGAGCTATAAGACTTTTGTGAATTAGACACCAGACAGTTCTAATAGTGTCTTGTTTGTAGCTTCATTTAAATAATTCAACTTTATCTTAAATTACCTTAACCCTACCTAAACCTTTCATTAACGACATACACCACCGTTTTTTTTTCGGCCGCGAGTATACATTGGATCTTGTGATAACACTATCACGAGTGGCCAACTATCGCCCTCATAAGGCCCCATGTGTTCGTGTCGTTTATGTGCTGTAAAACATTCTTGACATCTTGTCCCAAGTCCCACTTGCTGTCCATCAACACATAAAAGTAAAACTTGCTTTTATTTGCCTTCATTTCATTTTAAATACTCGTAAACTTTGGTAGAGACGTCATTAAAATTTTGACAAAATTTCTAAATTCCAGCGGCGACTGCCATGACTGCAACCATCTGTCAATTTCAATGGAAAATCCATATCGTACCGCTGTCGCCTCGTATCTTTGTAGTCGCATCTTTTTGATCTGTAGCCAGTAGAAGAAAATCTCTCCATAGATATACCTACATGTGTATGCATTGACGTCTGACGTGCCAGAAGGACAAACAAACAGCTCTAAACTCGACGCGTCCATAAACCTCATCGCTTCGTCTCCTCAGAGACAGAGCTTGTGTATTCCATGCTTGAATGGTGTCAATGGTGTGTGGTCTTCATTGTACCATTCTAGCGACGCTACAGCACCGCGCCGCCCGGTTGGATTTATTGCAAAAATAAACTGCAAAATATTCACATTTGTTTGACACATGTGACAAACTGACATCCTACCATAGACGCATTTCAAAAAGTCTCAGATTCACGAACCACAACCAAAATTGATTGTTTATACAGATTTTTGTTGATATCTTTTCCACGCTCCATCTAAATCTAACGCTGATGAATTGAAAATCCAATAAAAATGAGAAATCGTTCTGTGCAGAAGGGAAAAAAAACCCAAACGTTTGCGGTCCAATTAGGCAGCCTTGTTGTTCAACGTGAGACGCGTCAGAAATTTGTTTGTCAAAACAAACATAGCCAAAAAAAAAGTTATTTTTTGGTGTGGTTTTTGCAAATGAATGTTGATTTCCAATATCTCGACCACGAGCGCTGAAAATATTCACCCGAAAAGTTCGACAGACTAACAAGGTCGATGTGGTTTATTTCGTGACGGCTGAGTTGAGTTTATATGGTTCGGTTTTCGCAAAAGCAAGATGCGATTAGATAGCTTGTTTCAGTCACAAGCTTTGTTGGGTATATAAAAATGAGTGGCATTTTTTGTTTTCCAAAAGATTAGATACTGAAAATAAGTTCATGCCTACGTGAGATAGATATGGTTGCTGGGATTGTGATGTTTAACACTTTTTTTTTAGGAAAATAAATGATAAGTTAAGTTAAGGCGAAAAACTGAAGTATTTGCTTTAGGGTCTCGTATCGGTTGATTTATGGCAACAAAGCTGTTGATTGGTTTTGTTAGTTATAAACATTTGCTTTTGCGCTTGAAGTGCTGTAGGAAATAGAAGCTTCAGCTGTCGACAATGTAGTGTTAAAAAAAGGTTTTGAAAATATGCCAAAGAATGACGCATATAGATTTAAGTACAGTTTACATAGCCAGCCAACACGCTGGAGAGCTGAACAGGCGTCCTCTTGAAAGAGGGCAAGTCCTTTTGCTGACCTTTTGAAACCCTCGGTTGACATAGTGAACTCTGGCAACTCTTAACCGGCCTTTAGTGATCGAGTCAGATTGACTTGTGATGTCTGGGTTAAACCCAGAAAACTCACATCAAACAGATAAGTCTTTCGCCAAGCCTGGTAATTATGCTGGTATGGTTTGTTCTGTCACCTTGCTGGTCCGCTCGTGGTTCGTGGTGTGTTCCTTGTCCTTTGTTATTCTATGAGTCTCCGTGTTGTCGGCTGTGGCATTGACGTTAGTCGCGTGGTACAGTACGAAGATCTGCTTTTTGGTTTTTTCTTATAATGACTTCGCGATTAAGGGGTTTTAACTACCCTTTAAATGCAAACGCATATTGCGAGCGGAAGGAAACAAAAAAGAGAAGAAAATGCTGAGACAAACACTGCTTGGCAGGGGCCGAAAATAAAAACCTTGCAAAGAAATACAAAGTTTTCTGCCGCAAGTGTTATGCCCTTACGTTCAAAAGCAATGATATAACCCAGTGAAGTACTTATAGTTACATCCCGCCCAATTGAATGTGACCTGGGTAGAGAAAGCAGTGAAAGTGGAAAGCATCACTTTTTCATAGCTGGCAGGCTTAACAATTGGTCGACCCTAACCTGAATAACAGACTCCGGCCAGGAAGCCACTCAATTTGAGACAGACGCTATGGGATTCTGTTTTTTAGGTTTTGGTCCATACGGACTACTTTTATGCTGACAACCACCATATCTGCTGAGGGTAACCTTATCCGCCACCTGGTGAGGCGCCCAATTTAAGACTAGCAGCCCCATAAGGGGCATTCCCAAGGTTTTCCTAATATTCGTACGTTTTCGCTCTGCGTTAAGTTGTTCCATGGTATTTCCTCTGACATTCAACCTCTCGCTTCAGCTAATATCCTTTTGAATTTCGTTTACAAGCGCCTTGCTAGAACCATACTTCGAGTCTATTTGTTCTGAAAATACGAATTACAATATGTCATTCCCATACCTTACGTTCTGGCATTTCTATGCATGCGGTGTAACGCATTTGTGCAATTGCTTGAATTTTGTATTTGAGTAGTTAACTCACGACGTTTAGCATGTTTTATTAAAACACATGGAAATTGCCTAAGTACATGCAAATTGCTAGTAGGATTCCCCGCTCTATTGAGTTATACCATGTATCCACCGGCCATAAAACTGCGATTAGTGCGGGCGAGATGATTAAATTTAAATCCCGAGATGTATTCTACGGACAAATACAAGATTTATTTAACAAAAACGCTCTTTTGTCGCCTTTTTTTGCTCTTAAAAGAGAGAATATGACATTTCCCAGGAGCGACAAAACAGTTTTATTGTAAAAATCTCAGTAGAAAACGTATTTGTGACAGATCTGTCATACAAGGCGGGTTTCAGTTAAATTTTTTGATGACAGTTATAAAGGTAAGCGGGAAGGATTTAAAAGATTTTTGTCAAAAGGGTGAATGGGAATTGTGAGGACACTTGTTTTAATTTACTTGCTTAGAAGATTAAAATTTGTCTGGTTAACCTCGCGATTGGTGGGAAATTAGTTGAGGATTTAGGTAAATCGCGGATAAATGTTCGGTAGAGACATGGTATTGGTGTATCTTAGTCGGCATGCACCCCAATGTAGACATTTTGTGACATATTAGATTCATGAAAATACAAAAACCATTCAACGACTTTAATCTACACTTAACATTATATTTCAAAATGTGTCTATCTTTCTTAAAACTTGTTGCACTACAGTTTTTATATATTGACGACCATTAAAGCTTCTTTAAACTACCTACTTAGCTGATATGGTGGTCTAGACAACTGATAGTGAACAACTAGTTCCTGCAATTAAACAAATTTTTATTCGCTTTGTCACGTCACGTCGAGTCGCTGTCGGTGATGCGATAATTTCGTTTTTTTGTTTTTTCATGCTCTGGCGTTTTGTAAAAATAAAAAACTCATCCCAATTGATTAAATTGCATTGGAGACCCAGATTTAAAAAATGTTTTTTTTCATCTTTTTATCAAGACAAATCATCTTTCAGGTCCTTGAGAAAGACACAACTTAACTGACAGACCATCAAAAGTACATACGAGACAATTTAAGTCGTTTTGTACCTTCAAACTATTTTTTTTTGTTCTCATAATTTTCCAATTAATAACAATTCGACTAAAGACAGAATACGAACAAAATTTGTGGTCGTCGTCGTCGTTGTCGTTTTGAGGTATGCTTTGACAATCTTAAGTGATACTATAAGGTCAGTTGAAAAAAATCTTTTATCATCAAGTGTGTAACGACGGGTATTAAAAAATGTTGTTCAAAACAGCGTTGCACACACTTGTATGTGTGTGGCTTGGTAAGGCCAATTCAGCGATGTCAATCAAAAAACGTTTCAAGTTGTTTGTTGTTTTTGAAATTGGGAATAATGGGAATTGATTGAAAAAGGAAGCGCTCTTCAGATTTATCAGTTAAAATAAAATGAAAAATTAAATCGTTTTGTTTTCTTAGATATTTTGAATCAGCCAAAAATGAGTCTTGTTTCGAGTGGAAAATTTGATGTATTTCTGGCTTCTGAGGTTGTCCACTTGACCTTATCCCAAAAATGGAGGAATAAATTTCATTCCATTTCGATTGAACAATAGGCTGAATTTGTTACTATTTCAAAAATCGCCTCAAATCGCAAGACCTTCTGAAGACACCACACAAATGCTATCTCATAAACGATGTACATATCTAAATAAAAAAGCAACTCGCAATCCACTTCGAATCTAGGTTAAATTCTAATTGTTCACTTTCCCATTAATTGCTGGGCTTGGCAAAAAAAATCTACAAGTAAAATGTATCTGAGCAAAGCAACAAGGGAAAACAAATGAAATGGAAACAATCGACCCATTGTTTGAACCTTATAACACTGTCCTAAAAAAATTCGAGCCATTAGGAGTACTGAAGTAAAAATTGCGTCAACAAAATTTGATATACGCACATGCCGTGAATCAAAGGTTATAATTATGAAATTCCATTTATTATCAAGAGTATCTAATTAAAATGCGCTTTTAATGGTCTTTAAAGATGTGCTTCAGTTTGGAAATGAAATATTATGTGTGTATTTAAATGCTCGTTATAGTTTTTGCTTTTCTTTATTTTTACTTTTAAACATAAGTTAATGGACTTGTTAAACTTTGTGGGATCTCTATTATGCCTTTGAGTGTGCCGACAATTTTTACGAGCGCCTTCTTTAGAAACTAAATCGACTAGAATTGTGCTGTTTTTTTTTTATTTATGTAAATAAATGAAATTAAATGGGTTCAATAAATTTACTCAAGTCACGCAAGTATGTATTTAAAAGAAGAAAGATTAAGGGAACTATATGAACTGGGAAAAAACAGGTAAATTCGAAATATAAGCTGTAAGAATTTGTAAATTCAAGGCTCTTTTGTTTCAAACTAGGTACCTATTCGTAAAGATCTTAAGTAGTTCAGCACTTTTTACATAATCTTTGTTTCTGTTTAAATTTTATTTTTTGAAAAATCAAGGGTGCGCCATCTCTTCTGTCGTTATATTGAATAACTTAAAACAAAAACAAATGATTTCCATATGTGAAATATTTTTTTTAAATTTGGTTATTGAAAATTTGTTTTGACTTTGAAAATTTGCATCAAACACTTGGTCTTCTCCATGTATCAATGCAAAAAAAATCGTTTTCACCGCGTTTTTAATGGGTTTTCTTGAGCATCAAATGGCCCAGTTATGATGTCGACGGCAAACACGGTGCGACCCGAATCGAGTAGATTCTTCGAACTTAGAACGAGACATTTTCGCTGGTTAACAGCCCTAGTCCTAGTGTTGCTGATCAGTCTGTTATACATCAAGAGCGAGATAGCGAGCGAGAGTCTCGGGTGAACTGTCAAATGAATTTCAATCAATGGCAATGTATGAGGTGTTTCACGATTCCGGCGTTATCGCTGTGTCATACGCCGGCCAACCTTTTTCGGAAAATTTAAAAACCCTCGCCGAGGTCGACGATTATTCTGTCAATCGCTGTTGTTAGCTATGCATGACACGCTGTTGAATAGATGTTATTTTTTCTCGAAGCTTATAGGGACTTGCTGCGCAATATAAACTATTCATGTGCAATAAAGTCGACAAATTTTAGAAATATGTTATGTTTTGTGACTGTGCAGTCGAAACAGTCGTCTCGGTTTCTCGCTTTCATTGTGTATAGTTACAAACGATTTCTCTGGTCTCAAGTTGTCGCTGCCGCTCTGGTTTGACGCCCTCCCGCTAAATGTGAAACGGGTGTCACAATTCCGTTATCGCTGTGTCATACGCCGGCCGACCTTTTTCGAAAAATTTTGAAACCCTCGCCGAGGTCGACGATTATTCTGTCAATCGCTGTTGTGAGTTATGTATGACACGCTGTTGAATAGACGTTATTTTTTGTCGAAGCTAATAGGGACTTGCTGCGCAATATAAACTATTCATGTGCAATAAAGTCGACAAATTTTAGAAATATGTTATGTTTTGTCACTGTGCAGTCAAAACGTCGTCGGGTTTCTCGCTTTCATTGTGTAGCAACAAACTATATTTCTGGTCTCGCGTTGTCGCGCTGCCGCTCTGGTTTGATTCTCTCGCGCTAAATTTGAAACGGCCACAAGAGTGAAATTGACCTTGTCCCTCGCCGCTTATTGAAATTTATTTTCCAAAACTACGTTCGTGTCTTAGTCACTGGATTCAAGTCACTTTTTGGTCGTATACTTCAAAGGACTCCATAATAATCTTGGAATCAATTTCAAATGACATGTGTTTGGATGTGCGTTTCCAGCGATGTGTTTAAACTCTCTCCAACTGTTTCCCAGTTGACTGCATTCTTCCTCTACAGTTCTGGGCTATGTGCTTGGAGGTCGACCAACTCTTCTGCCACCTTGAGTCAATAGATTCCACTCCATTGCATATTTGGCAATGGAGCTGTCACCTTTCCAAAGAGAGTCGCTGATCCACTGCCATTTTCGCCGTTGTATGATGGCCTATAGGCCCTGGACTCGTTTTGAAATAAAGTTCGGCGTTCAAGCTACGATTTGGCCAGATAATCCTCCGTTGGCATACCAGTGTACAAATGCCTGCAGATTTCTTATGATAGTGGTGGTTACTTTCCAGTAGCTGCACCCATAGAGCAGTGTACCGACTTGACATTCGACCGGAATAGTCGAAGATTAGACCTTAAACTGACTACGTTGTTCCTCTATACTTTGGACAATGTACCGAACGCACTTGGCTTTGCTAGTCCTGTTGGCAATGTCACGTTCCACCATCAGTTGACATATCCAAGAAATTGGAAGCTTTCTAGGGTTTCTACAGGTTGTCCAGCTACCCTTACTTACTCGAGTCGATTGATTTATTATCGTACTGATCATTTTACCTTTTGTGGCATTGAATTTTAACCCGACTTAACCCAATGAATTCGTTGCGTCCGTCACGTCGAAGAACAGAACTGACAACTTAGTTAAAAACACACGTTCTTATGGGAAGGAAGTGACGTATGTCACGCACTTCTTCTATGGACCGCTTTCCATAAGAACGTTTGTATTTAACTGAGTTGTCAGTTTTGTACTTCGACTTGACGGACGCAACGAATTAATTGGGCTGAAGGCTTAAGTCTGCCTTTCATATAGATCCATTATTCTATGGGACAATATCACTCGTCGTCTGCGTAGTTACGATGATTAAAAAGAAAAGTGGTAGAGTCCAGCGAATTCCTCCGTTACCAGAAGACAACGCTGCGCGGAGTACATCACTTCCCTATTCGCCAGTATACTGGGAAAGGAAAAGTATCGGTGAAAGTATGCAGGCTTGTATGCTCCGACAACTTTCCCCTGCCTGTATAAAACGCAACACCTTGACCCAATGAAGGTCAAATAAATTCTCCGTTTACGCTGTCAAAAGCCTTGTCCAAGTCGATGAATAGCAGGTGAAGTTGTGATCTCAAGTCGACAAACTGCGCTCAATAATTATTCGGGTGTTAATCCGATCAACCCCGTGCAGAGCTATAAAATAACTTTAGACACTTTCTTATCCACTGCGCGCAGCACGCAGAAGCCCCTTCAATTTTTGCACTCAGTTAGATTTTTCTTTATCGGGAGCTTAATGATCATTCCGCTGGAATTCCGTCGAGTCTTGCAGCCATATGTTTCTTTAAAGATTTGATGGCACAAATTCTCTCTTCCTTACTGGAGACTTTAGTGCGTATTCGGGAAATTCTAACTTCGGGCACCTCATTTATGCTTGGGATCACATGCCTTAAGAAAACATGGTTCAATACTGATTAGAAGTGCTCCTTCCACCTCTTGAGCTGTAAGAAGCAGAGATCCATTTAAACCTTTCACCGGATGTAAAGAGAGCTATGGCTTTGGTGATTCTATAAACAGTTCTGCATCTTATGCTTCTGCGACGATTGCGTTGATGTAATTGCAATTGTCGCGACGCACACTAAGCTGTATACTTCTTAAACTTTTATGAAATATATGGACGCGAGCTCATATCTCCTTGCTCTTGAAGAAGCTGCTATGCGAGCTGAGCTCTTTAAGCTAAGTTGCCAGGCATTTTCCATTTTCCATGTATGTACTATGTATGCGTTGTGATTTTGATCTGCGAACGATTTGATTTGCAGCACTTGTGACTTTGTCTCAGCACTTGTCTCATCTTTTGCAAAACACAGCGTTTGCTGATGAGACCCCAGTTGTTGACGTACTGGGGAGTTCTTTAATCTGTCAATATTTACCTGACGACTCGGTTGTTGTCATTATAGGCTTTCGGATAGCACCAGTGCGAAGCTCGACCGTTGCGACCATAAGGTTGGTGGTGTCGTACCAAGTCTATGCCTGCTCGCACATCAAGGAGGCTATATTACATGTGCCATTCCACTCGCGATGGCTACGCATTTAAAGGGTAGTCATATCACTTGATCGAGAGCTACGTGATTTGGTGCCATGGAACATCTTGGGCGTTGATAAACATGTCATCATGGTGCCATGGTACGTTGAGCATGGCGACGATCTCCCACTGCCCAAAAAACTCCCAAACAAAACTTAAAACAAGCACTGTTTGATTAGCACGGTCAGATGAGTTAAAATTGAGTTAAAAAAACTGAACGAAAATTTTCGATTTAAGAGCGTCATTGTCGGCTTTTTTCGGTGTGAAACATCAGTAACAAGTATTGTACTGAATTAACATTTCAAAAACATGTGTTATCAAGCCAAGCGGTTGGCAAATGTCAAACTTCTTCAATACCGACATAAAAGATGGTGCATTTGCTTTATACTATACAAAAGAAGGATGGATTTTTCTAATGGAAACGCCTTAGGCGCGAAAATTATTTTCTCCTTATAAAATCCAGCCCCTGCAAAAAAAATGATCACAGCCATTGTTGAGATTAATTTTCAACCTACGAGTATTAATTTAGGTGGCAACTTCCGCCTATTGCTACGATTGCATTTGAGGCATTATCTGAACCTCTGGCGCCTAAATAAACCCACAAAAACAGCATCGCCCTCTTCCTCTTTCTGACTTCAACTTCCTAAATGATTTTCAAATAAAAGGCGAATCCGTTTGCCTAACAACAAATTGAGGTTCACCGTCAAAGCCATAATTCATTCTGTCGATTAGGTACCTCTACCTGTACGTGAAAATCTAGACAACAAAACACATTCCATCAAGCAGTGTCCCTATGTTGGGTTCGCCTGGGCTCTGCACCAGATACATAATATATTTTCTTATCACCACTTGAACATTGTCGAACGTAGGTAGAAATTAAATTATCGCTCGGGTATCGTATATATATCAAAGTTTACCCACAGACAGGTGGTTTTTTTCACACAAAAGCCGAACCACAACAAGAGTATCTACATCTACATGTTTGGTTAGCAGCACAGCGCGATCGTACCGAATTGTAGCGCTTTTGTTGTGTTGCTCTCTTTGCAAACTGTTGACTTTTGAGTCCGAATGCTAATTTAATTGTTTGGCTGCGAAGCGTAATTGCTTATGCAATGAGTGCAAACTAATTTAAGTCACATAAAGTGCTTATATCTCTTTTATTTTCTTAATCTCATCATCATCACCGAAAGCCTTTAACACAGCTCAAAACACGCAACTAATTTGCAATTTGAACCTCTTAAACAGCTCCTCATCCAGCAAACATCCGGGTTTCGCAGTCATTGTCGGTCATCGCCTGCTGAAGTGCCTACACTGCAAAAATACATTTGCATGGCCAACACAATCCGCATCATGATCTTGAACTGTCCAAAGTTGCAATCAGCCATTCAACGAGCCACTCTAATTAACCCATTGTGAGCTCATCTCTCTCGGTGACAGATACTCTATTATTTCGTCTCAAAGATACCCACTCAATCAAAATGTCCCAATCCTAACTTCAAGTGCAATTATCTGCGTTTGAAATGCAAATTCGTCTGGATTACAAATTGCATATTGTGTGTTTGTGTTTGACATTTGCGCCTTTTGTGTGCAACAATTTTGTCGACATTCAGGCTGCTTTCGAGAAAATGTCACGTTCGTTGGGAATTTATTTGCCCCACATGTACTCGCTTCAAAGGAGAGCATGAACACCTCCGTCGAGTCCTGGCACACTGAAAAAGACAATCAAAATCAACAGCTGAAAGGAATAGTATCGAATTTCCTTGGGTCATAAATTCCTCTGGACGAGAAATTAAACTGTTCTTTATGGATTTCAAAGTGAAGGCTTAGTTCTGGACGAATTCTCTAAGAATTAAAGAAATCCATTCCAAAAATTTTGATACTTTAAAGTGTCGGCCTGGCAGACACATCCCAAGTTGAATGAAACGATCACAAAACCAATATGGGTCTGTGTTGGATTCCCTGCGGTACACCAAACTACAAAACATTCAAATTCGATTGGAGAAACTCAAAGCGTCATTATAACTGTACACTTCACAGTCCTCTGGCTCTGTGGATACCCAACAATAAGAAAGCCACTTTCTATAACCCTTAGGAGTGTGTATAGCAACATATTTAGACCAAAACATGACCGCAAGGAGTTGAAAACCACAAGAAGGCGGTGTACCAATACGTACAGAAATAATATTTTAATTCGATGATACATGACTTTTGCTTCGAGCCCCAAGGGTGAATATTCTCATATTCCTCTGAAGTGGCCACTTTAAGGCGTCGGCGACTCAATGGAACCGAAAACATTCAATTCGCTTCTAATTACACTCGTGTGGCCAGACAATATGTTCTTTGATTAACAGAGATCACACGGGTACTTGGATTTCTATTCTGTTTTTCTTCGGGTGTGTACCTACGACGAGTATAATCTTAAGCTTGAAAGGAGTTGTTGCAGCTTGAAAAAAGCCATCGGCATGTAAACTCAATTAACCCAAAACTCATGTACACTTCACATTAAGCATGTGTGATCCATCTTTCATGTCTGTGACCACCAAAGGGCATTAACACTCTGGTTTTGTTTCTGTTTGCAGACGAATGCTTTCCGCGAATCACACAGCGAGATACCTAATCCACTTTGCGCGAAAAAGATACATTTTTTTGCATAATTAAGTGCTAGAACGTGTTTTATAATGGAAGTCAAAACCTCTAACCAAACCCGTTTCCACGTTATTTATACATCACTCAGGGTTTATAGATGTGATTGTGTTCATTGGATGACTTTTCATCTAGATTTAAGAAGAAGTCAATAATTTTATTGAAAGTTTTTAAAAATAAACCTTATTTCCTTACATCATAACCGCAAAACACAATTGAAGTGTGTCGGTTAACTAGTCATCTTCACTCAAAAATATCCATCTGAGTGTACCTACATACTTCATAATTGTGATGTTTGCTTATTCGGTAAAGTACTCTTGCTTTGTGTTCGGTTACATTTGATTTTTCGAAAGCGCACATGTGTTCCTTTGTTTGGTGTTCCCTTAAAGTATCTTCGCATCGATAATGGAGAATTCAAACACGAAAACCGTTAAAGTCAATAATGTAAGAGGAAGGCGACATGAAAAAAATATTCCGACTGAGTAACAATAATTTCTTGTTTTCGGTAAAAAGAAAACTATTAGTCATTCGAATAAATAAAAAAGCAGACCCCACTTTGAGGCTTTGTTCAGAGTTAGATAAAATTTTAAGATACATAAAGTACATTCGAGTGAAAAAAACGGTTGTTTTAAATGCAACAGATAATTGTATATGCGAGACGAAGGGCAACAATTTGGCAAAGCTTAAAGTTTGAAGCTTAAAATTTATAATTATTTATGCTCAACATTTTTATAATTAAAGGAGAAAACAGTCTTTCGTGTGTGTTTTTCATAGGCTGCGTGTCCAGAACATGGCTTAGCTTTTTGGCAACAATTCTGATATTGACATACACATTTTTTGTTACTACTCTTACAGCACTATTTTAAAAACAAAATTTTATAAATCTTGGAAAGTGAAGTTCTGTGAAAGGGCACAATGCAGTTTGTTTTCAGTTTTTTTATATTATTTTTTGTAACATTTAGCACAACCTTTAATACAAAAGTTAAATACGCAGCAGGAAGTAATAATAAATTTATATAGTAATGATATAGAAATAAATAAAATTTAGTTTACAAGTGAACACCGAAAATGAGTAACAGCACAACGTAAAGCTCAAGATTGTATTTTATTGGAACCTATGTTATAAGTAATATTTCGAGATATATCTTAATTGTTCCTAAACGAATGTTTAGGTATTTAGCTAAGCATGAATTTTTTGTAAATGAAAACGAATGGCATAACACATAAACTTTTAAACCTTCCCCTAGATTGTGTTCAAATAAGGCGGAAATATTTTTTTTTAATAAATTAAAACCCTAACAACATCATTATTATCATTTGTCGCTAAAAACTTACAAGACTTTGCCCTCGTCTTACAAGACTTTGCCCCAAACAAAAAAAGATTAAACATTTTC
This sequence comes from Neoascia interrupta, assembly GCA_947623515.1. Lineage (NCBI taxonomy): Eukaryota > Metazoa > Arthropoda > Insecta > Diptera > Syrphidae > Neoascia > Neoascia interrupta. Next base: position 214,005,386 of record OX392463.1, on the reverse strand, counting down.
AAATTAAAATTTTTGTTTATTAACATTTTTGTTTTGTTGTTTTTGTGTTATTTATTTACTACGTCCTTTTGAATATTATCCAAAATATCGGGCTTTGGTATTATCAGAAGACTCTAAAAAAGAGAATTTTGAATAAACGTTTTTTTTTTTGTTGCTGGAAATAGATTCGCAGGAAATAGAATAGTCAAAAGAAGGGCCATATTTAATAATGAAGCACGACCCCAAATTAAAATTCAATAGGGCGTCCCAATCCTTGGTGAAAAAGTGCAATGAAGAGTTTTTGTACCTAAAGGGTCCCCCATCTAACGTTTTTTTTTTTTTTCAACTAGTGCTTATTTCGTAAATACTTAGCTCATGTCTGATTTGACAGATAATTAGTTTTATCCTTCCGCTAACCAAATATGGTTGTGTATACGCTTGAACAACGCTGGGAAACGCTGCAACGCCTGCAATTGACTTAGAGAAGATGCCGATTTTGCAAAAAAAAATCATCTTTTCAGATGAAGCTCATTTTGATCTTGGCGGGTATGTAGACAAGCAAAATTGTCCAATTTGGGGCACAGAAAACCCGCACGCATAAATTGAAAAGCCGATACACCTAAAACGAGTCACTGGTTTGGTGCGGATTTTGGTTAAGAGGCATAATTGGGCCATTTTTCTTCGAAAATGAGCAAGGAGTGGCCGTTACAGTCGATGGCGATCGTTATCGGGCTATGTTGAACGAATTTTTGTTCACAAAAATTTAAGAGGAGGATATTGGCAACATTTAGTTTCAACAGGACGGCGCTACGTGCACACAGCCGATGTTTTGCGCCCTGTTTTTGAAGATTGCATTATCAGCCGTAGGGCTGATGTCGTTTGCCCCCCTCGGAGCTGCGATTTGACACCGTTGGACTATTATTTGTGGGGTGCCGTAAAAGATAAGTGTTACGCCAACAAGCCAAAGACAATTGACGCTTTAAAGGACAATATTCGTGAAGCCATTGGTGAAATACAGCTGCACCCAATCCATAATGTGCTTAAAAATTGGACCGATCGTGTAGGCTACTGCATGGCCAGCCGAGGCAGCCATTTGAATGAAATTATTTTCCATTATTACCCGGAAGGATTGTACTGTCAAATAAAAAAAGGAATTTGAGAAAATATTCAGTAGTTTTTTTATAGCATTTAAAAAAAAAAGTTATTTGGCGGACCCTTTTTATGGAATGAGGAGAGAGGAGTTATAATACATTATTAAAGTCCTCTATAAGGCCCTAATAGATTTCCTAGAGCCGTATTTTTTGCTACTATTGAAACAAAGACTCTCTTATGACCATTTTATCGTGTCGTATAGTTGCTAATTATCCCTGAGTCAATTTATTCATTAAGTGACTTAACTACTAACTTGTGGAGTTAGCAGTTCGAGTCTCTGGTGACACCGAAGCTCGTAGAGATTTCAAGTATTGCTTATAATGCCGTTAAATATCCGTCAACCCACTAAACAAATAATTTGCCGCGAATTGAAAAAAAAAAAACATTTATTATTACTTCTCTTATCTAGGCACAATACACTCGAAAGTCATTTTTGCAGAGATTTTTTTGAGATGTTTTGCAGGAAAGAACTAGAAAAGCGAAACGTACAAGTCATGAAAAAGTTAAGTGTTATGAAAATATTGAAAAGTTTTTCAATACTTCAAAAAAGCATATAGATACGGTTTTTAGCGGTCCATCCAAAGATGGAAAAAGGACCTCTTATGGTATCACTCAGCTTTCCGTCCGCCCGCAACTGCAACTTCTGAACGTAGAGTGGAGGAAAGATTGAATTTAGTACACTCATAAAGTCCGTGAAAAAAGAAATGAGACATACAACGGTAATTTATTATATACACTCATAAGGGTTTAAATACAGTTTGAATTTTAATGATGATAAAGGCAAAAAGTGTTTTGGCGCTTATAAAAAAAAGTCTTACAGCCAGAAAAAGGAAAATTGAAACGTACACTACACAATTATTGAATTTTCGAACTTTCACAAAATATTGAAAAGTTTTTAACACATAAGGAATGAAAATATTAATTTTGGTTAAATGGTTTTAGAACTGCAGTTTTGGCGTATTTTCAAAAAAAAATCTTGAACAAATTTTGTCCCCGCCACTATCTTTAACATCATCGGCCAAATGATTTGAAAAAAACCGCACATTTCAGAAATCATTTGTAATTTTCGGCAAAACTATAGGAAACATTTGTATATTTAGCAGATTCTGAAATTTAGCTCGACAACTTCAAAAATGATTTTTCAAAATATTCTGGTATCTAAACAGTAGAACCGATTGTAATAAAATTTGGTTAGTTTATTAAACGTTCTAAGATATATTTAAATTGTTGCAGATCTTTCAAAAATTACGTTTCTAACTAAGCATTTTCTGAATCGGTTTAAAGAGCAAATTAAAAAACCCGAATTTCTTACGGATAACTAAAAAAGGCCTGTGCCCAGAGAATTGGAAAAAATATCCGTTGCTAGTGAAAAGTACATGAGAATTTTAAAAAATATTACAGTACCAAAAAAAAGATTCTGAATAGTCGTTTTATGGGTTTAAAGCAAAAAATCCAGAAAATAAGCTAAAAACCCGCATGTCCCCCACAATCTTGGCAATATCGCTTCGAAAAAAATCTCAGACCTAGACAATTTTTTGGGGTTCTTAAGAAAAATATTGGACGGTTTTTTAGTATAAAAATACATTCAACACGTGTATACAACTTCCGAATAAAAATATGACCAAAAAATATGATGTTATTGAAAAGGAGTCGATGCCGCGCCCTTTTTTGAAGGAAGGCGAATTCTAACTCTAAAATTCTAAATACAATTAAAGTTAAAAGAAACTAAAATTTAACAACCAAATACATTTGTTTTTAACGCGTAGGTAATAAATCCTCCTATAAACGTGGAAATTCCATTGTCACCCAGGTATCGTCGTCATAAAGGTATAAACCAAAGCATTTTGCATGTTCTCTATTATTAATAGTAAATTTTTATAGTTGCGACTTTTCCCATTAACCTTGCCAGATTGCATCATGTCCCCATAAAATTCTTCATCGTCTACCAATAACCTGCTAAACAAATTCGCAAATTAGCGCTCCCGGCCTTGTGATGGCAAATAATTATTATTCTCATCTCGCGAAACCCAAAGTATAAACATCTCTCATAAACTTGATAATTAAATTCTATAAATGACTGCCATTACCTATATCTCTATCTTTGTTTTTCTTTGCAGAAAATTTACGCGAAAGCAATGTACGATAATCTGGCAGATAACCCTGACGAATTGGCATTCAAAAAGGGTGACATTCTGGCTGTCATCGAACAGGACTCTGACGGTTGTGAGGGATGGTGGCTGTGCACACTACGTGGTCGAATGGTACGTATACTCCTTAAATCATCGATTTTCTTAAGCTTGTCCAAGAGCACAAGGAATTATGAGTTTGCCAGAGGCTAAAGAATAAACGGCGTTGATCTTAACTTTTCCTTCGTTCGTTCATGCCTCCCTGGCAATTAATTGGATTTCCACTGCCATCAGGTACGTACGAATACCTACATACCTACATTTCTGCCTTGGCCACTCGTGAACAACTCATAAAACCTCTTGACTTATATGCCCCACTTCTAAGACCAGAAAGTTACATTGGAACTTGATGTCGTCCATTTAAACTGCCTTGCAAGGAAGTCCACACAACTTGTTGGGGGAAAATGAATGTGTTTCGTCATAACAATACAAAGTCTAAAGGATATCCTCTCCTGCGCGATGGCACTGTAGCATGATTACAATTTATCCTTGTTAGATGGTAAGAGCCTTATTTATACAAGGCAACTTCGGTGTGGTTTCGAGCAGTGGGGTGAAATAGCCCCGGGATAGGTTTTAAAGAAGAAGAACGCTACGAAGAGTCTCTTTGGATTCGAGGATGAATCTGAAGGGACGAAAAAAAAAAAGATTTACTTTTTGAAGCATGAAAATGGGAAATGAAAATGGGCATCCGGTTTAATAACTTGTGATGTAAGACCATAAGGAGATTGTATAAGTGGACAGTAGATCCCTTTTTATAAAATTTATTTCGCCCTTAAATTATCTGCATACGAATTTGGGATAGGGAAGCCTGATGGCTTCAAATCGAGTTTAAGAAAGAATTTTAAAATTTCAAACACTAAGTGGGTGAATTTTTAAGGGGTAGCAATGAAGGTTAATAAATTATGTTAATGTGGTCATTTCCAGGGTTTGGGTCTTGTTAATGGCGAAGAGTTTCTCTGCAGGTTATTGCTGTGTGAAGACATCATTTATCTATACTAACTGAAAGCGATATAATTTAAGATAAAAAATCACGAAAGCTTAGAGTCTGAAAGTCACGTGTGTTAAAAATTTCGAAAAAAATTGTTATGAGATAAAGGCTCCCATCAGGTTTTAAAGACTATCATTGCCTTCTTCTGGCACACATTTGCCTCAGTTTAAATCAATGCTAGGCACAAAATATTCTTCGATTCACATGTGAACCTGGGCGTGTGTCGTGGAAGAAGCGTCAATATTCGGACAAATGTGGCCAAGATCGCGGGAGTTTGAAGCCCAAATCAACTGAAAAGTGTTTTTGAACGCTCCACCTCTCTGCTGCAAATTTGAAGGTAGAGTGGGTAGTGTGTTGAGGTTACAATGCAGGAGATCGTGGGTTCGAACACCGGCTGGTGGATGTTTTTATATACGGCTACACCTCTGCCCAAGATTCTCAAACTCTCAGCGAGCAACATTTAAACAACATTTGTTTCTTTTTTCCGGGTTTAAAGAATCCGTCTTGTAGCCTTACAGTGTGTTTCCACCGCACATTGAACAGAGACCAGCGTATAGGGAGATTTAAAGTATATCCTAAAGTAGCAAGGAGATTAACTTGACGTATGCATTAATTTTTGACATTTCTTAATCAGCACTTCTCAGCAGTATTTACATTAACACCAACAATTCTGTTGCAGTGTGCACACCACAAAACATTAAACTTTTTTGACATGTAACTTTTCCCTTTGCACAACACAACGTGCACAGCTGAGTTGATGATACCCAGCTGTCAATAAAAGGTTTGTTCGATTTGTTTTGTCAGAAAATTAAAAGAACACGTTTCTACGCCTGTTAATGTCTTCTGTCTGTATGGTTTGATTAAAGGATTCATGCGTGGGAGATAATTATAAAGCGATAAATTTTTCGATATCACAAAGAGATTGGTAAAGAGAGTCTGAATCGCGGATAAGTGTCCGGTGGAAACACCCTATTATTGCAGTTAGGTCCCTTATATGCCTGCTTTACCCCAATCAGATCAGGTGGACGAAAATGTTTAAACAGTTTGGCGCCTCAATTCAGCACAATTTTTCGATTTAAAATATTTGGTCTTCTAAAAAAATCTTTTCGTATTCAGAACTGACCCAAAACCTACTATTATGCTTTCACTGGATCTCTACATGCTTCTGCCCAATGTTTTTTCCGATGTGACACATTCTTTTTCATCATTCGGCGAAACATTGTTCAATTCAAACATTTTTGCTGATCGTGCTTTTGTTTGCGCTTTTTAAGAGGTTCTTGTTATGTCTATTTTCAGCATATTTTTTTGCAGAAGCATGTTTTCTTCTGCAACATCGCCCTACGATGTCTCTTGCTTCGCAATTCTTACACCTTCGTGTTCGCCAGCCAGCTGGTTGGCGAACGGGAACGAGCAACTAAGAGGCTAAGTTGCAGTATTGCCTAAACTGGTACAAGAGGTCCGCTGATTAAAAAATTCCGTTTGACTCAAGTCGTTCCCTGGTTAATAAGAAAAATTAACGCATAAAGATGTTACAAGGCTTTTCCTGGCAGTTATTTCTCTTCACCTTGGCATCATCCGCTTAAAATCAAACCCTCTTTTGGTTGCTCATTAAATATAGTGGGTACCGGCATGGTAAACATACGGGGTCTGAGAAATTCAAAAAGTCCAGCAGCGCCTGTCTATAAATCGAAGATTCCTGGTCGGTTTTTTAGCTTAGTGTCGACCACTGCTTTTTTCCTCAGGCATGATACCTACAGGAATAGAATAAATAATGTTTTTATTAAGTACTTTTTTGGAGGGTTTCAACCTCACAGTAGCCTTCCATCCCTTGCGATCCTGGGCACGCTGATTGTCTGGCATCCGCGATGACTTGGTTCTTAAAACGGAGATGCGGTATTTCTGGTCGTCTCGAGCCTGAGGGCTTGGATTGGAAGTTTCTATGTACGGTTTCCCTTATACTTTCCCCTCGCGATATGCTTACACCATTTTAAGGATGGTTATAAGCTTTGACTTATAGAAAAAAAATTATCTCTCAACCACCTCAAGTTTTTCTCTAATCCCTTAAAATAGCCTCTTGTTTTCATTATTAGGGCAGGACTAATAATGGGTATAGGCACCTATTGAGAAGATCGCACATGAAGTAATGACTCATCACCACGTTCTGATGGTCACTACGAGGACAAATACGTCCATTTTAGCATTTTTGCGATCCTCTAAATTTCCACCAGAAGCCTTCATGGACCCAATTTTGTAATGCTTCATATAAGTCCAAAACAGGCTATAAAAGTGTAGTTGGGAATACTTTTGTTTTGCCAGGTTCTTAATTCCGTAAGGCCTGTTTTTCAATATTCGGAGTCGAATTAAGGTTTACGCCAGAAATGACTTTTTTTTTGTGAATTTCCATCTTAGAATAATTTAATTCTTGACTGAGGATTAAGTCAAGTTAAGCTGTACCGACTCTCAGTGTTTCTTGAAAAATGGGTTGAACAGTGCAGAGTTACTCAGAAACAGCTCTCTTCTTTAGCCTCTGATATATTCGGAAGAACCAGGTATTCCTGGCTTAACCCAGGACTAACTCTGCTTCGTTGTTGGCGATCGCAACATTGCTCTCTTCTGAATATTAGATCCCCCCCCCCTCTTTTTCAAATTTGACTTCAGGACGTTATACCTTTGAAATCCTTTAATGCAAAGCAATTTATAAAATAAACTTGGAAAGTTTTCTAGATTTCCAGTACGAACAAGCTTCAAAGTCTCCTTTATTATTCGCAGGAAGGCATACCTGATTAAGAATATCTAGCGCCAAAGTGTAACCTGAAAGACTCTCCTTCGTTTGTTAAGAACATTCCTAGAAAAGTCAAAACGAATTTCCATCTCTGTGCAGCCATTTAAAACAGAAACCCATAAAAAAGTCAACAAAATACCGTAAAAAAAATCCCCCCCTACTTGACTGAGGAACAAGCAGACAAAGCCACCCTTAAATAAAACTCGGCATAAATTAACATTTAACGTCCTCAATTAGATATAAAAAAAAATGTCAACTTCTTTAATTAAAAGAAAACGGAAAACAAGTCTGCTTCATCCCACCCAAACGGAATCATAAATTCCATTTTTCATTAAAAAAGAAAATCGATTAACTTGTCCCATTTAAGATATAAATTTCTCTCTGACTGAGTATTTGTTTGCGGAAAGAAAGAAAACCAAAACAGGCACCACAAGGATCAGCTCCCGCATCAGTCGGAGCAACTCAACATCCAAGGCACATTCACTCATAATTAAAACTTCAACAAGGCACACACATATTCCTTGCTGCTCCTGGCACTCGGGAATAACTTCTGTTGGAGTCTCTGGTATACTATTTGCTTTACATAGCTTCCTTTTTTGTTTTCCCTGTGCCCTCTGTGAATGCTCCTTCTAAGCAATTAAATTCCCACAGTCCCTTTCCACGAAAACAAAAATTTTACAATTCCGGGAGTCACGTGTTGGAGCTTTAAATCTTAAATATCATCGGCAGAGCTTAATAATGTTTTATGCGCCGCGAGCATCCTGTGTACCGCCCAGGATAACAACAAGGAAAGGAACACGCTATGGATAAGAATCATTCTCCAGGACAACAACGCGCGTAGTCGTAGTTCCTACTATACACCCCCCCAGGGGAGGTGGTTTCACCACTCCCCCTAATCGTCTTGAATGCGAATGCTGAATGTGTTGTGTGTTTGAGTTTGTGCTTTGTAATGGAAATTTTGTGTGTTCTACATTACGTCTCATGTTTTACATGGAAAATTGCTGAACCTATTACAAGGCAATGTAACGTGCACCCGTGCTGGATGTTATTGTGTTCCCGAATTGGTTGTGAAAAAGGGAACGCGAAACAAAGCACTCTTTTTTTATGTTATTTTACGACTGTATGAATGAGATCGTTGTTATTCTGTTCCAGCGTCGCATGTATTATCCTTTCTGTGACAGAAAATTAAATTTTGATTGTTGATAGGAGGCGGCTGTATATGATGGCAACAAAAGTCGCGGCCATAAGTTCCAAATCTTGGTAAAAAGTTTTCCCCTAAAAATCAAAGTATTATTAAAACGCTACAACAGTGGGACCTGGGAGTAAATGTAAACCGAAGAAGTATTATTTGCAAAAGGACGAAACGACACACGTCTGGCTGTAATGTCTTTTGCGCTTGAAAAGAAAAGTTTTATTTTTCAACGTTTTTTTATAAGTATTTTATTGTTCTTTTGCTTTGTTATTTGTTTGCGAATTGAAATAAATTTTATTTATGCTAATCAGTAAAAAGTAGGGACAATTTAAAGTTTTCCCATTTATTTTTGTAAGGAAGTAGAGTATGGTATCCTTGTTTGTAGGCTTAAAAAGAGCAGGGGTTTTTTAATGGTGATTTTAATCTTGATCTACGATGATTGGTTTTATTAATTTCTTAATTAAATCTAAGTGCTTCTCTAGAAAACCGGGATTGTTTACTTAAAACTCCAACGTTCTTGTTGAGTAAAAAGGTAAATATTAAAATTGGGTCGGAACGACACTCTTTCGTAAGGGCTGAAAAGAGATAAAACAATGAAAGTACATGGATGCTCGAACAAAATACTTCTGTGTTATTCGATCTTGTGGTCTAAACCCTCGTTTTAAGATTCTATCCAGTATATGAGTGATCTTCTATCTAAAACTGAGAACTTCATTAATTCCGACTTTAGGCAGTGGTACTCTGCTTTTATTTTATGTGACTTGTTATGCACAACGTACTAGGAGTTACGTCTTACGAATCCTTATAATTTTGTATAACATTTTTTATGACTGAATGTTAGTGAACCATGGTATAATCTCGTATATATAATTGTTAAAATTAACATAACTCACTTTACTACTTTTGGTGATGTTAAAAAGCTTAAGGACATCTGATTTGCCTACATCTATATCCCTCTAACTGATGTACATTCCTCATATCTGGACATATGTGTACCGAAGATCATCTTGCAGCTATACAATACAGGATTCTAACACTTTTATTGGTGACTCTCTCACTTTTTTAGGTCGTTTGAAAATTTAGGTCCTTGGAAAAATTTCACAGTGTTTGATGAAGGGTTCTTTTCACACTGATGTTAAAATCTAATTTAGGCTTTCACACTGCGAATCATACTATAGATTACGTTGACGCTTAAGTGACTTTGACAGTTGTTTTGACAGTTGCAAACTCTTTTCTTTGACATTCTTCTGCCATTATATATCTGAAGTTATAACAATATATTTTTTTTGAAACTAGTATTCTTTATTTTTCTTATTAAACAACATACCACCACACCTTTCCTTTTATGTGAACTTCTCCACTGAACTTCGACACTGTCATGGATATTTGTCGGGTATTTCCGATATGGCGCAAGCCATTTTCTAAATTCTCATTGAACAGTTGAAATATTCCCAAATATCGGAAGGATAACAAGTACTAAAGTTACAGTCTTTCGAATGAAAGTGGCTGGGATGGCAACGTTGTCAATGTCATCTGTTACCTACACTTCGTCTGTTGTAATCATACTAGGACACTGGCGAGAAAACGCCTTTCATTTAGTAAACGAAATCAATTAGCTGTTTCTCATTCCAAATTCATAGTGGGACCACAATGGTGTAGCCGCAGCGGTAAAAAAAGCTGTCAAAATTTTAATGTAGCGCCACGACCATTCGCGACTTCTACTGCTACTACCGCTACATACTACAGCTACGTGCATTGTGATCCCACGGTCAACGCCGTGTGCTGAACAATCAAAAATGTGTGTCGCTTTAACTTCGTATGTTTGACATTTTTGTATTGGATTTTGTGGGAATTTAAATTCTGATCTATTCTAGATTCTACAAAGGTATGGAAAATCTTATAGATTTTACTTAGATTTGGAGTTTTTTTTTTACTCTGAATCTAGATTATGATTCGGTGTGAAAAGGATTTTTCATTTTAATAACCAGTTTGATGTCGTTGTCGATTTTCAGAATATCCACCAAAACCTTGACTTTGGAGCTAAACATTTGATTAGGGAGGGCACATTCGTCCTCCGAAATGGATAGCGTCACCATCGTCCGCCATGTTACATGTAGCTTCTCCATTTCCAGGTTAAGACATCCTTGAAATCTTGCTCCAAAGGGTCACCAAGATCATCATATATGCGAGGTTGTTTCTTTTTCTCTTTTTGATGGGGAGTCATTTCTGTTAGGTTTATATTCGGTTGATTCTACCTTGGCATCAGAACCGACCGAGAACCCAGAACACCAACCCCAAATTGGGGACCAGACACTAGAGAACCGCATAAGATGTATCTGACGCTCCTGGTCTCCATTGATAAAAAAAAAATCTACTTTCAGTTCTTGGCTGTACCCTTATTGCCAAGGATTGCGGCATCTGAAGTCCAATACGCATGGCACAGCGGCGTTTATGAAACAGCAGACTACCTTTTTCGGTGGACTTTACCAATCTTGCAGGTGTAATGACCAAAAAAATTTCCGAAATGAGATTTATGAGATAGGTTACAAGTAGGAGAATCACATAAGGATAACCATTCATCGTTATTCCCAATTCATCATTCCCTATCATCGTGGGAATCTCAACACTGAGGCAGTTACTGCTCCAAGTGCAACGATCATTATTCCAAGGAATTTGATTGACGTTGCTCATGTTCTTCGACAGGCTTCCTATAGGTCATGCTAGCAGAGTTTCATGCTGATCAGCCCCTGGTAGGAGTAGAATGAAATGGTTGAGACCCCGTGACCCGGCTAGGGATAGCGACTGAAGTTCTCGACTTGATGCCGGAGGATCGGAAGAACTCTACTTAGCCCTCGCTGCGTTTTTAATTGAATAAGGCTGGCAAAATGTGAAGAGTCTTGCAAGTTTGTCCTACTTTTCCACGATCCCTAGTCCTATACTTTTTCTGATGACGAATCAGTTCCTTTCGGTTCAATTTTTCAGTGCAAAATCATTCGATTTTCGTGGTTGAACTGATAAGTTGAACTCTTGAAATGAGTTTTTGAGTCACTTTCGATCCACACTTTTGATTTTTTCCTAAGGGAATCTTAATTTCTTCAAGTTTGGTGGGTTTCTTTAATTCTTCTGATCGGTTTTCTGACCCATGGAAGGTCTACCTAGCGCTCTGGCATCCGCGGTGGATAAAACGAAGATTCGGTCTTAATGGCCTTTTCCAACCTTTGGGCATCGATTCGAAGACCCTCTTGGCTGGGTCGCTTATGTATTCAATTTGACGACCACATCCTGGTACAGCGCGTAGTGTTCGCGGTTGAATATTCTCCTCCATCTGCCCTCCTTGCACATTACTATATACTCGCCGTGTTTCCTTTTTTAAGGTCCAGCACTCGGCGCCATAAAGCAAAACGGATTAAATTGACAGGATAAGGGTCTTAAAAAGTTTAACTACACTTTCTTGAGAGCAGTTTTAAAACAATTTGTGCTGCCAACCCGAAATGGCAATGGCTTCCTAGGGTTATCCTTTGACGAATTTCCACTAAGGTGTCATTTGCGGAGTGGATGTTAGTTTAAAGGTAGATAAACTCCTTAAAAGCCTTAGATTCGCTGCTATCGACAATCGACAGTGAAGTTTTGTCCTTAGCGGCGGTCGGACGTTTCGTCGAAAATCCTCTGTCAGTACCCTGAATTTGGTATTTTTACCCTGGAATAAATGTTGGTGAACAACCCCGCATTAAACCAAACCCTGTTAGTATCGGAATAGCAAAACAGCTCTGAGGTTACCCCAACAGGGAGCAGGTTTTTTGGGCATTTCTTTGCTGAAGTTATTGGCAAATCATTGCCTATCTAGAACTGTTACTACAACAGGGAAAACATTAGGCATAAAAGTTGGAGTTATTCTTCAGAGTTCAGACTCTTCTCCGACATAGTTTTCTCAACAGAATAACTCAAAACAACTGTCATTTCACATAAAAAATGTTGTCTTTTTATGTGAAATGGTTTTGGATGGTTTTTTTTTACCATTATAAGTGCTGTATGAGTAGAAAAATTATTATCTCCGAATCAGATCATAACTTTGCGCCTTAAAAAAACAAGGAGGATAAGTAGGAGAAGAAAAGGCCTATATGCAACTCAAAAATAAAAAAGCTCAACTAATTCTTATGCAACAAACACCGCCTTCAAAAGTGGGATAAACGTGCAAAACTCTTCAAATTTTTCCTACCTCATTCAATTAAGTTTTCCAATGCTCTACTTAGCTTCCGAGGCAAATTGTATACACAAATTCATATTTTAATGAAAACCACATTGCGTGCAACATTTTCAGCGTAATGCGTCCAAGCTGTCATTTAATTAAAAAAAAAATTAAGTCACTCCGATCTAGTTTCGATGGAAATCGGCCGTCGCCGTCGTCGTCGGTCGATGCAGCACACGTAAGGCTAATTTAGATTGCCTCAAACATTCAATCAAGACAATTAACCCAAGTCAATTGACTTAGATACCGCATCTACTGTGTGGCATGGAGCTTACATCAACTTGTCCTGGCATAAAATCGCATGCGTCCACGATCAATTAATCAATTCGCACGTCAAACAGTTTTTTGCTTCATTCGCAAATAAAACTGCTCCCAATTGATGGAAATTACTTTTCTGCGAGGCGAACTATTTGAAAGATCACGTCCCTGAACTTTAGTACTGGCTAATGCTATTGCCATCGCTCAACGACAATTGACATAAAAATGTATCTAAAGTACCTACTACACCATCAATCTATGCGACCGCGTGTGGTTCGCAAGTCGTGCTCGATGATCGTTGAACTCTAGCGATCGCGCGATCGCCCGCCCAGATGACAAGAGCGATAGTTTGTCTGCTTATTGGGGCAGAATATGAAAGGAATGTGTTTGTTCCATACTCACGGGGGGTACCGAAACTGATCTACTCCACAAGCCGGTGTTAAATTTACTTACAAAAAAAAATGTATTGTTGGCTTCCGTTTGACAAAATATCGGCGTCAGCAGAAATTGCTCGTAGGTACTATGTGCAATGCATTGTACAATGACGGTAATTAATGTGCGGTTCCGACGATTGTTCGCTTGTTACAGGGCGCGATCACCATGCCGATCGAGAAATTGTATACCCATTCGTTTTGAAATCTGATTTGTGTTTTCGATAAAAGAAAAAATTGCCCGCATTATGTCAGTTTTTGTATTGTTGAGTTCATTTTTTTCTTGCCAGTCATCGGGGCAATACAATGAATTTCTTTTAACCGATTGCAAAAGTGATGGAAATTGCAAATTCGATTTATTTATACACAGGCGGATAGATGAGATATTGATTGCGAAGAGAAATCTTGCATAGATTGGGCCTTGGTTGGAGCTTATGTTTTAAGATAGTATCGCGTGAGAGCTATCCATGCTTTGCCTCCACGAAACTTATCCATGCTTACCTACCTCAAGGGCTCAGCATAAGATCAGAGCTTGTTAGGTAATTGATAAATGTCAAGCCTTTTGGCGACGTTTGGCTTGTGTCGAGTTAGGAAAATTTGTTAGCTCATGATAATTTTCAAATAAGCTACACCTGCCTTTTTGAGTATTCCCTACGGTGCACATTAAAACCATGAATGGTGCTAGCAAGTAGATGATAATCAGGAAGCTGCATTGTAATTGAAGATTGGTGGATCAATCTATTCAAGCAGATTACTACCTGACTACGCCTGAGGTCATGGGTTCGAATCCTACCATCGTCACCTGGAAAAAAGACCCGCGTTTTTTTGGCTTAAATTGTCGTCTTAACATATTTCATATACGGTCCTAACAAAATAAGTTTAAAAGATTTTCTTCTAAATTCCAAATTTTAAACCGAAATTTTTACGTTAGAAGTGCAATATTTGGATCGTCTTTCTTAACGCTGGCGCTATAGAAATAAGCAAAGTCGATGCGTGTCGATTGAGAATTCAGGGAACCTTGAAAGGTTCTAATGTGAATTCAGGTTAGTTGGATTAACGATACTAGTATATTTGTCAACACAAGAGTCTAAGTATGAATATCTAAAAAAAAATTCTTTATGAAATAGCTTAATTGCAACTCTTTTATCGATCTCTGGGAAACCTCAATCTCCGGTCGGGTTTCTTGTACTCTTGTCCCATATTTATGGAAAATTATTTTCCAATTAAACTCTCCTGATAGCATCTCTCATATTCAATTTTCTCTTCTCTAATTGCAGGGCATTTGTCCGGGAAATCGTTTGCGTATAATCAACTCATACGACTCCGGTTGTTTCTCACCATCACCAGCCTCGTCACCGTGTCCATCGCTGGGCGCATCAACAGCGACACTCAACAGCTCGATATCATCGTCGGAAATCTATGAGAACTCCTCAATCATAAGCAGCTGTACCCAACAGCAATTCCTTATGCACCAGCATCACCATCATCAGCAGCACCAACAGCAGCAGCAACACCATCAACATCAGCTCCAGCATCAAAACCGTCAAGGCAAAAGAAGGTCGTGGCATACAACGCCGCACAAGGTAATTATTGTAAATATGAACAATGAACCTCTCTAGCCAGGCAGTTCTTTTTTTGCACGTGTTTAGAGATATCTTTATGCAAAACAAAGCGCATTCCTCAACGACTCTTTACAATTATGAACAGTAAAAGAATAAATTTATTGTGTTCGCTTAAAAAAACCGCCTTAAGTAATAAAATATTTAAATTTATATTTAAATTCCGACTTAAAGCTAGAGATGAGCAAACGCTTTATGCACCGTGAACTTGATGGCTGAGCTCATTGTCGCGCGGACGATAAGTATTCACGAGTTGATGAACTCAGTCGTTAAAGTTTTGCAAAAGTAACAGTGGCGCTGGGGGTTAAGGGGCGCATTCGTATTCCGGTTGGGGGCTTGTTAATTACCTTTAGCTTATATACTTGTTTTTTTTTTTCACTCACCATCACGTCGCTAGCGCCGTGTGATGATAAATATTTCCCGGGATGTGACATGGCGCTTTTGGGTTGCAAAAGAGAAATTTCATCACGGCAAAAAGCAACACAAACCGAGATGATTTAATCGATTTGGATATGTGATTATAATTTTTGAAGAGCTCTTTAGTGGGCCTGTTATTTCGTCTGTCATAGCTTGAAATCAGAAGAGGGAAATTATACGCGTATAATATCTTCTTTAGCTGTAATTTTCAATCAAGGGGAATTTTGGTTATTTGTGCTTTTTTAGTCATTGCAAAACATGAGAATGAAGCACCACCGTGCTTTGAATGATAAAACGATGAACTCATTTTAATTACTTTGGATGGGAAATAATTTTGATGGCTTAAGGCGTATTTAACAATATATAAAACTCATCTCACAAAAAACAGAAACTCTATATAGAACTCATCTCACAAAAAACAGTAAATTCAACTGATTACCCAGAGAGCACGATAGGCCGGTTTTGGAGCCTAGAGTTTGTGTGGCCTTTTTTACCTGTTTCAAAGACCAACATAAGAAGATTAAAAGTTAATCCCAAAGTGTTTCCACCGGAAAAATGGAGATTAACTTTGTGGGCTTTTATTTTTTACATTTCTCAATGACATCCTGTGGTGCAAAATGGTAATATCATGTCGTCAGGTCCTCTGCACATCTCCTTGCAAACGTGTCTTTCTTTTCTCTCGGGCAGCATAGATAATCTTTCAAATTCAGCAATGTGTACCTCAATTTATATTTATTTGACATCGAATTTTTGATTATGTGAAAAGGAATAACCCGAAAAATAGGCAAACAAAACGTCTAATATGTTGATGGGACTCCAGTTCAAAAAGTCGATAGTCAACTTTATTAACATCAACCAGCAGTACCAACATTAACATCCTCCATTCTGATGCAGTGTGAACATTTCAGTGCACTCAACTTTTTTGACTGGTCCAACCACATCCACTGCAACAGCAACATCAACCGCTCTGCGCATCCCTTCACACCAAACAACAAATGCAGTTTAGTTGATAATGCCCAGCTGTCAATAAAAGGTTTGCTTGATTTATTTCGGAAGAAAACAAACAGAACGGGCTAGGTTCAAAATTCTGCGGGGGTCGAAAATATTTTTTCAAAATTCTGTTTTACCCCATCCATAAGACTGTAACGAATTGGCTGACCATATTATATCTTTCGTTATAATGGACGTCCACTATAAAAAGAAAAATTGAATTGACGAACCTCCTCTAGTGGGCGTGAGTACAAACACGAACCACTACGCCGCGGCATCCCACCAGTAGTTCGAAAGCGGAATAATTATGGCCCGCTGATGCACGTACAACTCTGTACCTACAAGGTTTGTTTTGAGAGTTCATTTGTGCAAGTGATTTATTACGCGAATAATTTTTAAACTCTTCGTGAAGAGTTTACAACTTAAACTCAACTCTACATCGCGGATTAATGTCCGGTGGAAACACACAATAAGCATATAGTTTTGGGAGCTGTCTGCGTAGAACTTCTCTCTCCACTCACAACAGAAATTCTTTGAGAGAATTAAGTCAGAAAAGCCAGAAAAAGACGACACGAACTTCAAAGGAATTGCTGACTATTGCAGAGAAATTGGCCATTTCACCAGGGGAATGTTTATTTATTTATTTTTTTTTTTCGTTTTTCAGGTAAACTCAACTGGTTCCTCTGGGATTGCAATGCGCCCATTTTGGAGCCTAAACTGTTTGTGTGGCGTTTTTCACTATATACCCCTGTTTAACCTAACCTATAAGAGAATAATTAAACCAAACTCGTTGTTGCTGCTTTTTTTCAATTATTGTGAACCTTTTGCTGGCCCTTTCAACGTTTGCCTCAGCCTTGTTCTCAGAACTAAACTCAATTCCTCTTCACAAGCTGTTGAATGCAGCGAATATTTACTAAGGTTCCAGTCTCTTTTGTAGTCATCACCACCACCACTTCAATTTACACTTCAATAAATGTTTTCACGGTTTGCCCGAAACAACAATTAATAAATATTTTAACACAATTACGCAATTAATAAATACGTTTGTTCGATAATGGGTTTTCCCAAACACATTACACGAACCAAACATTTAATGACTCCACAGTCGATTGGAATTCCGTACCTGCCCGAACCCACTCCAGAAGCGTGAAGAAAATTCCTGCAACCAAATACGACCCGGCTGGTTATCAGCATTTTTCAGATATCATTCCATATCGGTTACGGAAAATCGGTTTGGTCGAAGTAGTATACCAGCTCAATAGCCAAACAGATTCCAGGCTCCATACACAACACAGTTCGTGACAATATTCCTCGGCTGCAATTTGTTCCTCCTCGTCGGTGTGTCTACCCCGTGAAAGGGCAGCAAAACATAGGTTTGCCATATGAGTCACACGCATAAGGCTAAACGACCAGGCTCACTTGGCACTTAGTCTCAAACCACGTTGCCGCATGGAAGCAAACCTGAGATATAAAATATCTCTTTGCCAACGCAAGATGGCCAAATATGGAACCAGGACGGCGAGTGTGTTGGCCACAATATCGATTCAGCTATTCATCCAGAGTCTAATGAACTCTCAGTGCGCATTTCGGTAAGGCCTTGAGAGCCTAAAATGATTTTTAAGTTATACCCGCTTGCATTCTTTAATAAATACGAGACTGAGAAGCCTACACGTCTGTGATCTCTGGAGATAAACGTTTTCCCAAACGGGAAAGTAGATGTTACCCTGCACATAAGTTAACCTGAAACGGTGAAGTCACGTCAGAAGTCACTGCCATGGAGAGAGAGTGACAAACCGGCATGATGCGAATTGAGAATGACTTCTTTGATTGACAGTGCATCCTTATTCGATGGTCACTTATGAGATGGTTGTCATAGGCATTGGGCATTGCCAGCCAACCGGTTCGTACTTCTTTCGAAGTTCTTTAAGGACCCGCTAAAGTGATAATTTAGCCGTTTCTCGTCAGAATTTTAAATTTGCCCCTCCGGCAATTAATCTCGCTTGTGTGACAATTTAATCTGACATTTTCCCCCTTTTGAGGTTAGAGCCAGCGAATTGGGCCAGAATTTCTGCTGTCATTCGAAAAGATATGTCATTTAAAAAGCAATTTCAAACAGAAGTGCGAACCGAAGAAGATAATATACGGAAAGGCCAAAAGCTGGTGATTTATTTTACAAGTTTATTTGAAATTCCATGACCCAAAACCCCAGAAGTTAATTATGCATTCTACCGGGGAAATTTAATTTGAAATGAGGATAAAATTCCAACGGATTAATAAGCACACACATGACACTGTATATGAGGGGGCGTCAAACGTCAGTGTGAGCTGTCAAAATGAGGGTGTTTTATTGCCTGGATCTATGATGAAGGACAGAACTGGGAATTAAAACTAATTTTATCATTCAGCGCTGTTTTATGGGTTCGGGTGCGCTAGATGTTTGGTGGCATTTTTATGATTGAAAGGGTTGGTTGATTTTTATATGTGAAAGTTATTAGTGCACTAATGAGAGAACATAAAACTGTAGACAAATATTTGTTTGTAACTCTAACGAAGTATAGTGTGTCTCTGTGGAAAGATAATCAACAGGGACTTACATTAAGACTTTTGATTTGATTGGGACACGAATTGTAAAATAGTTTTCTTATGCTTGGTGGATGTATCTATCTGTCAGCCGAATGACCCATATATACACGCCCAGACACGCCTTCTAATTGTCGATAAAGTAGTTCCCTTATTCTTCTAGGTAAATTCGGATACCCCACTGCGAAGCATTCAATTTAGTAACAATTAACGTCCTTAGCCTGTTATCCTTCTTTTTAACAAAAAGTGACAGTACCTTCCTATCTCCCTTTGTGTTTGCGTAAATTTGCAACATAACCAAGGAGCATTACCCTCTCGCTTAATGGTATCTTTGTAGGAACGGAGCCATGACAATGCATTATGTGGTTCAAGGTCCACCTTTTTCCTGGAAAGACAAACCATTCGACACTGATAAACAAAAACAGGTAGATGCGACTAACAAAGCAAAAGAAAACAGCCAAAAAATTAAACCGGATTTGTTCGAACATGGACATTATCAACATAAGCGGCATAGGTACAACATGAAATATTGCACATCTTCTTTTGTTCTGTATAATGATGGCTTTCTGCGAAAAATAACAAACACAAAAAAAAATTCCTATAAGGATCTTTAGGCTGGATGGCAAGAAGGACGGTTTTAGTGTTACGCCAAAAAGATAAAGAAAACAAAAATGTAGGACCCAGCAAACATGGAAAGTTGTAGTGACAGTGAGGGGTTCGCATATGTTTTCGCTTTCTTATCGAATTCAAGGAAGATTTTTTCGGGCTTAGGGCATTATGTTTTCGCTTTCTTATCGAATTTAAGGAAGATTTTTTCATGTTCTATGTTGTTTCTCTGCCCGGTTTGGAAGAAAAATTTTTAACTGTCCAAAATGTAATATTTCAATCCAGCACAGAGCTGAACCATCTTAGCAAAGAATGCGCTGCAGCCGCATCCAAGTATGTATTTTAGATTTTAAAAAGAAGAGATGAACAAACGTACCCTTGGTGGACCCCAAAACCAAAGGCTATCATTAAAGGAATGCCTTAACACTGCATTTGAACTTGTTTTTGAACCATATAAAAACAAGTGGGAAGGTGCAACAGTGCGTATGCAAAAGCTTCAGTCCATCTACGACGGATTGCACTATACCCGACCATACCAAAAAAAACTGCCACGCCTCCAAAAAGTGGGCGGGATACAAAAATATAACTGTTGAATGCTTTATGCTAGGTGGTTGCATACATTTCGGCCTAAAACTTCGCCTTTTTAACTAAAAGAAAACTAAATTTTTTAACGCCACACCCACAAAAGTTAGCGAAAGCATACAAGTTAGCGAAAGCATAAAATTTAGAAAAGGCTAATATCTACAACTTTTGTCATATAATTTTTTGTCAAATTTCATATATATTTATTGAAAAACAGTCATTTTAAGCTAAAACCCCTTAAAAAGTAGGCGTGGTCAATGAAAAGGCTAAATATTTTTGGGTACTTTAAAAACAATTACAAGGCAATGTCACATACCAAAAATTTATGCACCAGCGCTATTCTAACATAGCTAAAATTTGGAAAAAGTATTTTTTTAAATTAGAGATGGTCGCTCATACAGGCCTGTAGTGGGCGTGTCTGTGGGCGGATTCAGCTTATTTTCAAACTTGATCTGAAGGACTAGACTTCCACCCAACCCACCGAACTTCAGCTCTCTGATTGATGATCATAAAATTTAAGGCCTAAAAGTTGTTTACATACGGACGGACGGACATGGCTTAATCGATTCTCCTGTCGGTCCCATCCATATTATTAAAAGGTCTTAGGGGTATACGGTGATTATTTCGCTGCGTTACAAACTATACAGCAAACTTAATATACCCTGGGTCGAGTATAAAAACTATAATTTTGTTTTATATCAGAAGCCCTGAAGCTCTTGTCCGGTTCAGCTCTAGGAGGTTCGAAGGGTAAGCATTTATCGTAATTTCTGAACAAGAGAACTCTCATGATCTCTTAACCCAGCTAGCTCTGAACCGAAGTACTTTCCCTTGTTGACCGAACAATATGAATTGCAGCAATGGCGCCTATCGTGGAAGCCAAGCTCATTGTCCTGATATAAAGAGTCTTATGCTCGGACATGAGTCTTATGCTACTCATCTACTCTCGCCAACACCAAGCTAAAGAGGTCTCTCTAAATAACACCAAAATACCTAGTGGCACGCATGAATAGCACCAATTGTCGGGCCCGGACCTCGAGGTAAAGCGTCTCATGTTCTTCCGAGCCCGTGTATTGTGCTGTCTTTTTTCCTTACTAAGACGGGCTTACCATGGGTCAACAAACTAAACAACAACAAAAAGCTAAAACTTAAGGCCTTAAGGTAAAGAGCCTCATGCTCTGAGTTTGGCGATCTACTCTCACCATCACCAGACTGCTTCTGTATCCCAGTTACTCTAAAAGACGAAGTGACTGGCAGTCATGTCTAACTTGGGTGCCGAACTCCGAGATTAAGAGTGTCGTATTCTTCTGCCTAAGCTCTAGCCCTGGTTAAGTGTGTCGACCTAATTTTTTTTCTTGCAGTAATGGCACCCGACGTGGTGCTCAAATTCAAGACTATGAAATTAACAGTAGCATGCTCTGACTCTAACAATATAATTCCACCATAATTAAGATGCCTTTGTCCACAAGCAGTCCGAAACACGAAGTGGCTCGCAAAATTGGCGCCCAACTTGTTGCCTGGATGATGAGATAGCTTTGGCTATGAGCCAATGGCTAGAAGCAACGGCGCCCAGGGACTTCAGTTTTAAGACCATGAGATAAAAAGCCCATGCTCTGAGTTTGACGATCTACGCTAACCGTCACCAGAATGCCTCAATACCCAGTTTGGTAACTCTAAAAACCAAGTGACTCTCAGTCACGGCGAACGTGTTCCCTAAAGATTAGAATTTTCGTATTTTTTCGACTGAGACAGCCGTGAGTAATTGTGCCGCCCCTATTGTTTATTAAGACAAATCCGCGAAAAACAAACAAGACTTGCAGTAATGGCGCCCGAGGTTAAGCTCAAATTCAAGACTATGACATTAATAGTAGCATGCGCACAATCTTTCAATATAATTCCACCTTCACTGAAATCCATTGCAAAAGTGGCGCCCAACATGTTGCCTAAATCATGAGATAGCTATATTTTACCAAGATAGATAGGATTTGGTAAAATGTGGCGACCTATTTTTTTCTCAATGGCTAGCAGCAATGCCGCCCAACATACACCTCAATCTCAAAACCCTGAGAAAAAGAGTCCGTGCTCCAAGTTTGACAATGCAATGGCAAGTTGTTTTTAAACACCAAGCGGATCGCTACAATGAGAGTCAAACAAGAGACTTATGTTTTTCCGACTTAGTTAGTTCTGATAAAGATAACGTTGGTCATTACTATAAAGTATTTCTGCATTAAAATGAAAATTAATCCTATGCATTATCGGCACAAAAGACAGTGATGCCGAGCTATCACATTCGTACTGTGCTGTTCTGAACACCCTCAAAAACCTTCAACCTTTTCATTTCAGATTAATGTGTTTTCGTTGCAAATGTCGGAAGCATTTTTCATGTTTACTTGTCAAAAACCATTTCTCTTTCAAGGACGTTATTCGAATAAATCATCAACGAATTCTTATGCCACCGGTTTTTTTTTTATAGTTTTCCTTTCCTCCGAACGGGATAGGAATGTCTACCTGGTAAGGTAGTCTGTAGCATATTTTTTTGTTTCCTTGCCTCTTGAATAGCATTCCGAAAAATTGGCACGTCTCCAATTAGGGTCCCTTAAAAGCATTTCACTAGAAGTTTTGTTTTTCTGTGTCTTCTCTAAAGAATTTGGAGAATCTTTTTTTTAAATTAAAATTATATTCTTTTGGAAGCCACCTTAACATTGCGTGCATTTTAAATGGAAGATATAACTTTGATTTATAGCTGAGTCATTCTCATGCATATTGGAATTAGTTGATTATGCGTGGTATTGGCTCCGTCGCTCTCTGTTATCCTTCTGATCAAGGAAACATGTATTGCATGGAGAAATGTTGCCTTAGGCTTGTTCAATGTTCATGTTCTTATCTTACCCGCAATCGATTTTTGATTGAAAGGTAAACATTCGAGTGACACACCGAAGCAATTACTTGGAAGAAGAAGGAACAATAAATGCTACTTCCGGTGATGGTTGGTTCTTGGTTTCTTGGGTTGCCCTGTTTGTTGTGCCTTTGTTTGAACTGGACGATCAATATCGGTCACGCAACCCATACTGCCAATCCTTAAATGGATGATCTCATTTGAGGTTGTTCGTAGGAAGATATAATAATGCGGTGGTGCATCAGCTTAAAGGCGTAGGCTCAGAAAGGGTGTTTAATGTATGATGGTTAACGCTTGTTAAGGATTAAACGAAGGGGTAGGGTTATTCGAATTTTAGGTGTAGTATGTAGATAATTGGCATTTGAAGAACAACAGGTTGTTCTGCATTAACAACACAACTTCATGCCTCCTCTAGTTATTTGTTTAATCAATGCATCTGATGCATAAGTGGTTTCGTGCCAATTGCATGCATGTGTCATGTGTCAGTATTATTGTGCCCGTAACGCATTGACGTTGGAGCCTGCAGATGAAAACACAATAATTGCCTCGGCGCTGTGCCTATCAACGATAGGTGATTGCATTATCGCTATTTTTTTAAGGAGAGAAACTTGATTGCTTCTATTTAATGTTCCTGCTTAAATTTATAACAGCTTAAACATTTAACTGACAGTAGCTAGGGACATATTAGCCCTAGGGTCCAGTGGGGCGGGCTCATAAAGGGCAAATTTTAGGGGGGGGGGGAAATTAAGAAGAAAGAGATTAAAAGGATAAAAATCAATTGCTTATTTACATATAAAAATACCATTTTACATAGTAAACGCCAAACATTTTCAATATTTTTTTAACTCCTAGAAGAGCTTTTGATTTTTCTGTCGCATCCGTCATATTGGACAAAAGTTTTGTTTTAACTCTCGAATAGCCTTATAATATCTAATGGGTCCAATAAGAATTTTGTAAAACTATAGCGTTAATGGCAGAACCCCAAGACAGGACATATGATCGAGACGGAATTGTGAGTCGAAGAAGCCATATCCGTCCGTCCGCCTGTTTTTGTGCCTCATATTTTAAAAGGCCTTAAATTGCGAGGTACACTTAGACAATCTGAAACTACATATCTAGTTTTTTTGGTTTCGAATTAATACAAGTGTAAAATTTTAGAAATCCGCCCACTGACATGCTTCCTTCAATTAAAAGAGTAAATTAAGTCGCCGGAAAAAAAGTTGCGAAAAGTGTAAACTATGTCAATAGCATGCAAAGCCAAAAATTATACATTGAAAAATAAAACTAAAATGCGCCTCCCTTAAAAAATCCCAGCATTAGTTCCAGGCTTCAAAATTTTAGTCACGTTTTTTTACCTTAATCTGCCCCTTAATCCAGGCATATCAAAATGCCAAATGCCTCTGCATCTGCATATTGTTATGCTATGTTTCCACCTGTCGATTTGTAATTGACAAACGACGTACTTTTAGGTTTATAAAAATGGACAAGCGGACATTGAATTGGCATTCATCTGAGATGGGAAATAGCTGTCAAAGTCTGCCAATCAGTAAGTATAAACTTGGCCTAATTAGAAGCTAGTGGCGGTGGGGTTAAAAACATTTTTTTAATGCCAAATAATAAAAATATTACCAATCGCTCAATTTGTTTTACGCAAAGTATTGAGCTCCGCCCACTTTTAGGGGGCGTTTTCAAGAAAAAATTGTTTTTTTAGATTAGATTATATAGAATCTCTGCCGCTTGCGTGGCAACTGGTTGAGAGTTTTGATCTGCAGGTGCTGTTGCGGAATATTTTGAAAAAGATTTTTGTTATGCAACTGGAAAATTGTGTCAGACTATCGACGGCGTTGATATGTTGCGTTGCAGTTTAAACTCAAACCTAAATTATTGATAAACGAGACTTTTCCTTGTTTAGTTATAAGACAATAGAAGTATTTTATCCTTATGGGAACTTTATGGAAACTTTTAATATTTCAGCATTTGACAGTTGTCAATAGTTTTTGTTGTCAAACTTATTGTAATGAGTACATAAAACACGAGTTAACCGCATCAGATAATAAATAGAAACTCATTTACTTGGGCTTTGAGATCTCAAAGACTCCAGTGCTGAGAAAAGGCTTTGATTGAAGCCAGTTGAAGTGCCAATTCTTTCAATGATGATCAGTTTTATAATAACCTTCACTACACTATAAATATTCAAATTCTAAGCCTCATAATATAATTTTATATCGTGAAATAATCGTTCCATTAGATATTTTTGAAATTTCCGCTAATCATAGATTAAATTCTCTTATTTACCATAAGAAAGAAGACACCTTCCACGTGTACACAGAAATCGTGGAAGGTGTCTTCCACCAAATTATTGATTAAATGACTCCCTCATTTCAGAAGAAATGTCAGTCCACAAGGACACTGAGCCGAAACCTAACCGAATCATTCATAATCGAAATGTGGCTTATGTCACCAATATTTTGGTGCCAAAAACGAGCAATCATTATACCGTTTTCGTTTTGCTTTTATCATGAAACTGTCATCATCATAATTTTATGCGATGTAAGAATTTGTAAGAATTTCGTTAAAATAATTGAACCGAACTGTAATGTAATAATTTGCTTGAGGCTTCCTTAAAGATGAACCTACTTTGGTAATTTTTTAAACCCCATCCCATGGGATAGGAGGTATATTAAGTTTGTCACATAGTTTGTCACATAGTTTGAAATAATAATGGTAGACCCCCAAGACCTTAAGGGCATATGATCGAGACTGAATTCTGAATCGAATGAGACATGTCCGCCCGTCCGTCCGTCCATCTGTATGTCACATGTTTTTAGGCCTTACATTTTGAGCTAGGGTGCTGAAACTTAGTACGAAAGGTCCGCGTCATGCGAAGCAGTACAAGTGTAAAAATTTTTGAAATCCGCCCAAAGACACGCCCACAATCGGTCTAAATGTGCAACTACCTCCAGAATTTTCAAAACTGTAAGACTATCTAAAAGGCTGAAATTTAATATTTAGCATCTCCTAATAAATGTAAGACACAAAAAAGAAAAATTTAATTGGCAAACCTCCTCTAGTGGGCATGGCATCTATTTTAATAGTAAATTTTCAAATGCAGTTTACTCAATATTTTTGCTCAAAATTGAAAAAAAAATTGCTTAATATTTTATGTAGAAAACGCTTAGTTCTACATTTTGTTCATACAAGATCTTGGGCCATGCCCATATTTGGAGGCAGAATTGAAGAAAAACCTAAAATTTGGCTGAAAAACATAATTTCGACTAGCCTTGCGCCTAATTTCGGAAAGCATGAAACAAAAAAGTAGCAGGTTAGGTAAACGAGACTTCAGTGCAGATTTCGTTCACTTAAAGTTTTTAGCCACGCCCCCTTTTAAGGGTCGATTTTTCAAAAATATTGAATTTGAACTAAAAAATTGCATTTTTACGTATATTTAAGTGTAACTTGGATATATATGTGGTTTTTCATTAGGGGCGGTTGGACCACGCCCCTTTTCGAAGTTTGCATTACTTATAAAATGTCAAAAAATAACCATGTCATCAGCATTTTAAAATGTGGGATAGGATGGGGTATTCAACGGTCCGTTTTACGGACTGTAACTTCTGCGTACACACTGTAGCACTTACTCACTGGTTTGCAATGTGGACAGAATTTTCAATTTGATCTGTCCCAATAAATTTACGGCTCAACAACTAAATTTCAGCTGTCTAGCTCAAAATTTAAGGCCTTAAAGTTGTTTTCTTAAACAGACGGACGGGCGGACGGACGGACATGCGGCTAAATCGATTCTCCTGTCGTTTTCGTTCATATCTCTAAAATATAGGGTAGTTGCCTCAAGATTTTATTTAATTGAAATTCATTTCTGCATATTATAAGGAATATCCCAAACATTTTGTAATCTTACAAGCGAATGTTTTTTCATTTTGGTTTTGTTGATGTAAACGTCAAAATTCGTTCCCAGAAAATGATGACTGAAGGTTGCGGTGGTATTTAGTAGTTACTCTGCTGTACAACATGTATCTTTATACGATGAGTGCCTACTAGTAAGTGCTGGCACGTGTCATGAATGCTTAACTTTATTGGATGTTTATTCAATTCATTTTATTTTCATGGAACTGGTGTATACCCGCCATTACGTGTTGATTTAAGTATTTTACGGCTAAAAGAATCGACTAATCTTGACATCAAACTTCAAAACTTTCGATCTCATTCTTGTATTACACCACAAATCAATAAACCCATTCTTGCATTGCATCGTCGCAATAAAGTATAGTAAATTCCGGCTAATTCATTGCCGATTTCGGTCATAAATTTCTCTCAATTACAATAAACACTATTTTATTGCCGCTTAATTTGCCATTTACGTTTGAAAGATTTCCTTCGTATTTTACTCGCGCCGTAAAAGTAGTTTTTTGCTTCCCCCCAGGGCGTGGGCAAGGCGGCAATAACCCACCTCGACATCTCATTTCCGCTGCATTCGAATCCTACACACTGGCATAACTGCCCCAACAACGTAAAATCCAGGCGTTAAAACAAACAAACCATAATAAGTCGAGATCCTTTCTGTGAATCAATTGCTATTATTGCCTCATGCCCGATCAAGATTGCAGCTATTTTTTTTTGTAAGCCAAAATGCATCTAGCCCGAGGCGGTGCAGAGATATTTTCTCCAAATCGCAGATTGGCAGATACACCGACAGATACACCACTGGGAGTTGAGCTTATCTCAGGCCTTCCATCAAAAACTTGTAACTTTGGTGTTTTTGGGAGCAAATAAGGAAAATAACAGAAACAGCAACTACATTGGATTTGGCTCGTTGTTTGTGGGTACTTGGACCTGAAACTAGTTTCGAACTCTCGCCATAGTAGGTCGTCATGTCTCCTGTGGTGCTGGGGCGATGGAAGCACTCCCAATCGCGAACTTCTCACCGGTTGGTAGCCGCTGGCTGGATAACAAAAAGGAAAAGTTCCACGCGCATAGCTGCACAAGTGTTGTGGTACGACACGACGACGACGACAAGGAACGTTGAATGTGGCTGCTCGCTACATTTATGGTAATAGCTAATAAAAGCTGTTTACCTGTGATCCGTGCACTCGTATATCGCTATCTGCGCATAAAGATGCAGAAACGAGATTGCCCTACTTAGTTCGCGAGTCTGTGCGCAAACGGATTTGTCACTTGGCATATAGTTTGGCGCAGAGGAGTAGACTTCAGTTCAGACAACCCCACATTTTTTGCATACTACAGTGCAGATACAGTGCTTGTCATCGTCGTAGTCCGCCTCTTGCCAGTCGGATATAATTTATAATTAATTAATGAAATATGTATCATGATTTTCGCATGTATTTCTGGCAGTTATTACGCGACTTATTTTCGATGTTTATCTATGTGACACATGCGACCAGCAGGTTAATCGTGAAATTGATGGTGACAAATGTTGCGATAAATTCACAGCGTGTTGGAGGTGCCGCTGCTGTTTGGGGTCGGGCATGAAGGCGAATGTTGCGCAACATCATGGTGTTGAGGTAAAAAGTGAAAATATTTTGTGCAAATGAAAAATTGTCCTTTTAATCATTTACACCAGATGGCAGTATGGGACAGGGGTGGCCGCTATGGGTTTAGTCACTAGTGGGTAGGGTACCACTTACAGCCTTGCATTTTGATCATAAATTTAGTTCATTTGCTTTCATGAAAATGGAGTTATTTGTGAAAATTAATAGGTACAAAACTCTGAAGACAGTAAAGTTTGACTTCATAAATTATGCTTAGAAGGAAATCAAATCGACACCGCACCGAAAATCGAAGTTTCCACAAAACCATTTTAAATTTTCTTTATTTTAAGAGCTGCGTATAAACTTATCAGCCGCAGGCCATCCGCTGTACAGCTCTCATCTTTGTCAATTAATGACACTGCTGCCAATTCATTTCCACTTGCGTCGTTAATTGTCACAAAAAAACACGTGTGTCTATTCATTGACAAAGAATTATTGACAAACACCTTGGTCAGTTCAAAGACAGCTATTTCCGCTTCCACTGACAATTTGGAAAAGGCGTCTAGTTGTCAATGAAATAATTTTGACAGATGCTGTTTTCTTTGTGTGAAGTGCTTCGATTAAAATTAATTTTTCTGCAAAAAGGTTTGTATTTTCAATTCAAAATATTTCCCAATATATATTTCCCACGTGGGGTGCCGTTCCCACAAGTGGGGTGCCGTGACGTAGTGGTTAGTGTGTGTGCTTACTACGCCGGAGGTCTGGGTTTGAATCCTACCATCGTCACCTGGAAAAAGAAGACTTGTTCTTTTTCACGGTCCCCACCTCCGCGAGGGTTTGACAAGCCCTCCGAAAGTACCATTTGTCTTGAAAAACTTCTCAAAGTGCCGTTCGGATTCGGCAAAAAATTGTAGGTCCCCTTGTATGTGAAGAAATTAACACACCAACATACATTGTTGAGAAGTTGGCCCTGGTTCACCTCGAGCTGTTGCGCCACTCTATTTATTTATTTTTATATATTTCCCACATATTGTCAAAATCTTTGACATTACGAATGAGAGCACACTCCACGCGCCATTCGAAGTTGGAGTTGCGAATGCGACTCTTTTTTGGTTCGCCTTCTACATGGCTTGCTTCCGTTCAAAAAATTATTAAGTTTAAAATAAACAGAAATTGAAAAATAAACTTCAGCATGTGCGGTTGTGGGTCTTTGAATTGACAGAATTGGCAACATGTATGCCAACTATTTTTCAGTGTCAGTTAAAAGACAAAGTGACATTTTATATGTCAATTCGGCCATTTCCACTTGTCTTGCAAATTCATTGCCAGTCATTGACAAACGCCTCAGTCTATTCAAAGACGCACTATTTCCACTTGCCAATTTTTCAATATAACCTCAAAATACGTCGTTTGTCAATTACAAATCGACAAGTGGAAACTTGGCATAACAGTATATCGACCATCATGAAGGTACAACATGAACAGGAACGACAATAAAATGCAGCAAAGGCTCCAGCTAACGTGACCGAGCCAAATTTGGTGTCCCCCCTCATGACGAAATGACGAAATACTAGATGGAGGCGGCTCCGCAAGGATCAGGTCACGGGTAAGAGGGGAGGTGGACCAAGTGGTTCGAGATCCAACCCCGTTACTGAATGTTACGTCAAGCTCAGTTTCGTCTTTGAAAGATCCCTCCTTCCTACCCAAAAAACGCTTAGTTCTAGATTGAAAATTTTCAATTGGGACAAAACAAATATTTTGCCCATTTCGGAGTTCCGTGGACATTGGGATCCGGACACCTGAATACAGGCTAAGTTTCGTCTTTTAAAGATTCCCTCCTTCCTACGCGAAAAACGGGCTTTACTGTAGCTCTTGATTGACGATTTATAATTGGGACAAAACAAATATTTTGCCCAATTTGATGGTCCTTGGACATAGTGATCGGGACACCCATGATTTGGTTCACATAGCTTGATCCCATAGTGTAACCCAAATCGGAGGCTTTTCATGTATTCTATACAGGCTTTGTGTTAAATCTAATGTACCCTCCTGGAAGAATGTATAAAGGCACAAAAAAATGCCCAACCGCGGCATTGAAAAAATTCACCAAACTCGCGCCAAAACAAACAAAAGTGAGTCGACAACCAGTCAATATGATCAGATGTTGGATTTGATTTAACTTTGTTTTTTTTTTCTTTGAAACTTAATACCAAAGAAGAGAATACTCACCCTGTGCTCAGAATAAATTCTAAAGAACGAATACAACAATTTGACACTTTGCCTTGCATCTGCATATCATATTGCAACCCTATAGCTGAGCAAACGAAGAAGAAAACTCATACCATGACTTGTGCGCCGAAATTATCTAATGAAGTGTGCAAGAAATTGGCTTAGAATTTACCAATTTCCTCTTTTCGAAAACCAATAAATATCTGTAAGGAGAGCAGATGTTCCAATAGATCGAAATAGATACGGCGTGCCCACGTTATCCTTAGGGACCCAAAGTGGTATGAAATCATTTGTTTTGCTCAAAAACAGCCGAAAATTCTATAAAAAGGATCTACAAAATGTCCACCTTTATTCTGGTATTTTATGGACCCTTCAACAGTCAAGTTGATAAGAAAAAAAATAACATAAATTGCAGCAGAGAACCCTCTGCTTCCGTTCACGCGCCATTCGCGAGGGTAAGGAACTTGACACCATACGGCAATGCATGAATTGGCCAAACACAAAAGACTCACATTCCGTG
Organism: Neoascia interrupta; assembly: GCA_947623515.1. Lineage (NCBI taxonomy): Eukaryota > Metazoa > Arthropoda > Insecta > Diptera > Syrphidae > Neoascia > Neoascia interrupta. Next base: position 213,974,232 of record OX392463.1, on the reverse strand, counting down.
TTTAGTTTTTTGACAGGATAACTTGAGCGATTCGTCAAACTTCAACACTTTTTCTTTTTTTATTAATTCAATTCTATTGTGGCGAGGATTTAATTGCAAATACTTCGATGGTTGTTTGTGTTTGCGGTGTGACAGGCTAAAGAGTATTTGAACTCAAATCAGGACACGGTGCAAAAAAAAATAAGTATAAACGTTGTCAACAACTTTGATTTCGATTTGTAAAGGGATGGTGGTGTTTGCGGCAGGATTTGTTCCTATTTTGATTGGGGCATTGTATATTCGAGTATGTGTGTCGCGACGCTATGCCTTATCGTTGTTATCCTAGAGAGGGTGACAACAAGTCGACTCTCGTCAATACGCAATCTGGGTTGCTGTTGTCGTCGGCTTAGATTGTAATGAGGGATACTTCACATCTGTTGCGAAGTTGACAACATTCGTTCACACCCTCCCAGGGTCGCTTTGCTAATTTTTAATCATCAAAACGTCAATTAATCGCGCGTTGTTTCTGTTGGAAGGTGAAATTCTTTCACGCACCGTTGAAGATTTAAAATAATGGCGCCCAACAAAGGATAAATTTCTTGTAGTCATTGCAGATTTTTTTTCACTAGAGTGGCGAAAAGAATGGCACTGCTTTGAAAAAACTTGCTGTGCCATAGGACAGTTCTGAAATAATATTAAGCCACATCAGAGCGGAATTATGTGCATTACTTAATAATTGTAGTGACAACTGAGACGAAGGATGAAGGCTAGAGGAAGTAAAGAAGGCTGCAGCCTATTTCCAGCCCTATAAATTCTAAGCCAATGTGATCTAGTAACCGCATCGGACTCATAAAAAAAATGGTCTGCTTAAAAGTCAAAACTGGCTCCCAATGCGAAAATGATTTAAACTGATTTAAAATGTTGCTTAGGAGGAATTATTTTGTCTTATTTTTTAATAACGTCTTACTTTTAAGAATATTTGCCGTGAAACCAGGTGTATAGTACCAATACAAAGACTAAATGGCTCTAAGGAGAGGCCCACTCACCGCATAGTCCTGCAAAACTCTCCAGAGTTTATCCCGAGGATCCCAGTCACAAGCCCCCAAATCTACAAAGCACGAATACACTGGTCCCAGGCCTTCTCAAAAATAACGTTAAGAATAAAAAGCAAAATTTTTAACTATCTTAAACGGTAGGTATGGCTTTATATACCAAAACTTTAAAAATCCCCAAATGTCAGTACACTCAAAATGTTAAGTGTGGGTCCTTCATTAGAAATTCTCAGTACAACCCATAGTAGTCCTTAAAATCTAATTTCAAACAAAAGGAGCAACAAACCCTTGCGACAATTTTACTAGGCTTATATGAAAAATATATATTCTTCACCCAATTACCCTCCCTTTGCCCGCTCGACTGGATCCCTCCTCAACCATAAAATTGGATAACAGCTAAGTCCTCGAAAAACACTCACGTTTATTGGACATTTTCACAGTAGTTATGTAACATAATCACTCTACCATCTCCCTAGAGCTCCCCATTCCCCAGTCCCAGAATCCAATCTGCCATCTACCATCCAGACATCTTCATAGTACGAGTACATAACTGCTTTCCCATCCTCGAAACTTTGTACATTTCCAATTAAATGAGCAAACATCTTCTGACAGTACTCCAGCAAAATCAATAGAGATTCGGCGGCAAAACGCGGAACTGCAAAGCACTGAACCCGCCCCAACAAAGAACCTATTACAAAAAAATAGTAAAACTTAAACCCAAACTATATATGAAATATTGTTATACATATACGATACCTACTCTTTGTGGTACATCCCTTCCTTGACACTGACAATGCGAGTCAAAACAGCCGCAGGCGGGCAAGTGACTCCTGGTTGTAAGTTTGCTGCAACAATCAGCGACCTCTGGCATAGACTAGGTAGGAAGCAGTATCCTTTCCCCATACCCAGCATATAAGAAGGCAAACAAAAGAGAGGACGGAAGTCCTTAAAACGCCTGCGCTCAACCAAAGGATTTCCCAATTCGCTGTATTGACTGCCACCGAAGAGATAATAGTGCCGAGCCCGAACATTAGAGATTCATCGGCGTATCCTTGAAGACGGTTGTTGCGCGTACTGCAATAGACAACATTTTTTTTACACGTTTTTGTACTTTTTCTACGGGTTTTATTTAATAAAGTTAAGTGTAGTTCCTACGAGTATAGTCGCACACTTAAACTTTAAGGATAACAAGGACACAGATAGTAAAAAGAAATTCGTAAATAAGAGTATCGGTTTAAAAGTGCTCGAAGAATCAGTGAAAAATCGATAAACCTCCCCCAATGGTTGAGTAGGTACGTTTCGAAATCTCCGGGGGATTGCAAGCAGAACCCCCATAGAACCCACCCTTCGTCGAACGCGCATTCGACGGATATGAATGAGTTATTATAGCACACACCTTCTTCGTAGTAAATTGATTTTTCGTCTCTTCACACCCGGTGCTTATAAATCGTTTTTCCTTTCGCTACTTTCAGGTGATCACACCCCAGAGACATGGTGACGTTTACGTATACAACTGGGTCCCGTCAGCAGCCTCGTCGCACACATCGAGCAGCAGTTGCGGCAGCAGCACCTACCAAAACCTATCAATGATGTCCTCGGACTCGTTCGAGACATACGACGTACCAAAGCCAGCAACACCCATCAATTACGATTGCCCAAAGAATTGGTGTCGAACGCCAACGAAATACTTTGACCAAATGTCAACGTCAACAACGCCGACGGGCATGAAGCCCTCATCCCAGCATCATCACTCCATCATGTCCAATGCCTCGGCAGAGGAATGCTATGACGTGCCGAAGCCGATAAATCTGTTGCATCAACAGAATATGACACCGAGCAGTTCGAATTCGTCGCTGCTAACGTCGGATAGCTTGAGTCTATCGTTCTCTTCCTCGAATCGCTCGTCACTGGCGAATATGCCGGACTATGATATACCACGAAGGAATCCGGTGCCTGTGCGCAACGGTCACCATGGGAATCACTTTATGGCGCAACAACAACAACAGCAGCAACAACATCTCATGCAGCAGCAGCATCACCAAAGCACCACATATGACTACCCACAGCCGACAGCGGGGAATGTGGGTGGCAATGGCAGCTGCACAACTCCAGTGCAGGAAAAGCACCCATCGGCTGCGGCGTCTCCGATTCCAGCAATTACCAAAGAACTGCCATTAGAACTGTCTTCAGCGCTTGAGACGCTGGCAAAGTTACAAAACGAGGCCACCACTGCGATATCAAGGTAAGTTGACGAGAATTTTTCGTTATTCTTGTTGAAATAGGAAAAGACGTATAAACATAAAGGTCTGACCAGAAAGGCTAGCTGAAGCTTTTAGCTTTAAGCTGAATTTAAAATAAAATAAAATGATGCATAGGATAGACATATCAAATATTTTATAAGGGTGAACGAACACAATGTGTAAATAAAGCTCCAAGGCCTAGCTGTACCTGTAGTTCAAATTGTTCGCCTTCGCATAAGAACGTAAGACGTTTGTCCACGGTGAAAAAATTTTCAAAAGGTAACTACTTCCCACCTATATTTTATGTCCGTTTTTACCTTTTTCGCCCAGGTGAAAAGTACGATGAAATTAGGTTCAAGATTTAAGGCAAAAATTTGACAGCTGATGACACATACATTCTTTTGAAAGTTCACTATTTTGTCAGGTCTACCTATGTTTATCCTTTTATCAAAGCAAGCGTTAGACCGAACTTAAGAGGCGTTTTCGTTGTTCCTTATTTTGATATTTGGTTAATCCAGCTGGTGTATATGTCTCCACCGTCCATTAAACTACGTTTTGCAGAAAACGATTAAAAATAAATCCTAAAAGAGTCTCCATAGGATTAATTTGGCATAAACACTTTTTTTACATTTTAAATCTCAAGAGCGGCATTTTCCAGGTGCCAGATTACAATTTCGTTGTAAAAAACCGAATAAAAAACGTATTTGTGACAGACCTGTCATACCACTTTCTTTTTTCAAGTATCAAACTCTTAAAAAGATGTGTGAATAGGGTTAAAACTGGCATAAAAAGGCGTGTTAAAAAGGTGAAGGAGATTTATTAGAGGATTTGTTTTTAATCGCTTACCGAGAGGATTTACATTTGTAAGGTAAATCTCGAGATTTAAGGAAGAAAACGTAAAAAATGTTTGTTAATCGTGGATTAGTGTGGGGATGAGACACGGTATTAGGAGTACTTTTCCGAATTTTACACCACCCAGAATCAAGATTCTGAGCAATTACATTTCAAAATTTAGCACCTAAACTAGATTTCGTTGACAGTTACTTTAAAAGCAGTCATTAAACTTCTCTTATCTTTAGTCATATTCGCCGATGATGATAGCCAGGGTGTATCGAAACGCTAAATCAGTTAAATCGATTAATCAATTTTGATTGGTAACGAATCAAGATAATCTTGCATTATATGTTAACATGTTTCTGTACACTTTCAATCTTTACTTTTTGTATACTTTCAATCTGTGTATACTTTCAACTTTTTGGAAAAATTTCACCACGCCCACTCTTGGGGGCCTACGTGAATTAAACCCTAATTTTCTATATAGAAGTGTACTAACATATGCAAAGCTCATCTGGACAATATAGTTGAACGAGAACTACAATGTTATTGAAAAGGGGTTAAAGCCACGACCCTTTTTTACTGAAGGAGATGTATATTTTTGACATTTGGCAATTTGAAACTTGGCAGGGGTCAACTGGGATGGGATATTCAACGATTCGCCTAAGCGGATTGTATCAGGCCCTGCCTCAGGCTCTAACCTCAAGCAACCTCTATTTAGTGATCGCTTTTTTAATGTCGTTTCTTAATGTCGTCCTCTGAAATGGTCGCATAAGCTTGGAAATTTCAAGTCAACTAGTCAAAATGAATTGAAAAATAAAAAGATCTAGTTTTGAAATAAAAAAAAACTTTTGAGAATAGAAACAATGTTATGTTTACAAATAACTGCTGTGGATAACTACTCAATAGAGCAAGCAGTTTTTTTGTTTTGAAAATCCTCTCTTTGCATTTGGATCTTGGAAATTTTATTCAAATCTATTATGAGCACGAGATTTTGTAAACTCTAGAATGTATGGGAAATCTTAGGATTTTGTTGAAGCCTTGGATTTTTCCCCAAACCTTGTATTTCGAAAATGAAAACGGTATAACATATTTTTGGTGACTTTGGCTGTCAGCTTACGTGCCATTTTTAAAATTTTCTTAAGAATACCGGCAAAAGTAAAAATATAGCAAATTTTTATTTGGTGGAAACACTTGAGAATTTGCATTTTTGCCCTGTTAGGTAGAAAGGGTTAAAAACAGTGGATGAACTATATTATCTCAACCTATCTATATTAACCTTTTTTTAGCCCACGAAAAATAAAAAGGCCTCATCCTCGACTCATGCTTTAAATTAGCTAGACGTGTAGCTGTTTCCGGTAATTATTATGAAGAATTTCAGAACTCAATTTTCCAATTTTCCATGGTCCCTATGACTGCTTTATTCTTAGCTTTATTCCTGGCATGATCTGGGATTCAGCATCAAGTTTTATGCTGATAAGTTTTTGGCTATTGCATCAATTACATTTTTGTGTCGCCAACAAATACCAGATTTGATTTTGATTGTTTCCTAGTCTTGTTGATGCCTGCACAGCAGAGACATTATGTTTTGAGAATTGAATAAATAGACAAATACCCCCGTGATATGTAGGTGATGAAGTTATAATAAGAGGTCAAAAGAGTTCAAAGCGCATTCAAACTGGAAATAGTGCTGTAACTCCAACTTATGTCCACAAAATATTGCGTATAATTAAAGTCAACTTTTGATTTCTTCCTGTTTAAAAATTCTTTTGGGCTATTTTTGTAATTTCTTCTTTTCTTTCCATTCCAGGTTGCTTTGCTTTGTATCGCCTAGTTGGAGGAACCGCGAAAAGCTCGATCCAGTCGTCATGGAAGTAAAGCTAGCCGCAGTCCGCCTGCGCACCGCACTTCACGATCTCACCGAATTCGGAGAGGGAGCCCTAGGAAACGCTGCTCGTTCAGAAGATCGCAACTTAGCTCTGAAACTACGTCCTCTAGTCAAGGCCCTTCGAGACGCCGACAAACTGATTCACGAAACCTCGCAAGCACTAGACGCACAAGGCGGTTGGACCACCGATAATCTTCAACGAAGCGATGAAAAGACCGCCAACTACCCACCTGACAGTTTGGATCAACTTATAGCTTGTGCGCAAACCTCCATCGAAGATGTAAGGCAGACTGCGTCCTTTATTCAAGGCAATGCACCGTTACTGTTCAAACGAAGCATAGAAGTTGTCGAGACACCCACCCTAGAAAATAACAACAGTGACTGGTTGAATGACAACGACTACGTAGATCTAGAGTCGAAAGACGCAGCAGCCAAAAAGAATTCATCTCTTCGAGAGGCTATACCACAAAACCTGCAAAAGAAATTCGACAACGTGCTGAAGACTGCAGAGGCTACCGCCTTTGCTTCGACGGAAAGCAACGAGCTAAACCCAAACGATAAGCTGCTGGTTCGGTACTATGCTTTGCAGATAACAACGCACATGGGTTACCTGACCCAGGCTATAGACTCGTTCCTCGAGACCGTCGAAAAGAACCAACCACCAAAATTTTTCATAGCCTATGGCAAGTTTGTTGTTCTGAGTGCGCACAACTTGGTGTCCATCGGCGACATTGTGCATCGGAATATTTCCAAGGCCGAGCTAAAGGAAAAGGTTTTGAGATGTACGGACGCCTTGTCCGATGCTTTAAAGACTTGCGTAACAAAATCGAAAAAGGCCGCACAGAATTTCCCCAGTGTTACGGCGGTGCAGGAAATGGTCGACTCCGTGGTGGATATATCGTATCTGGCCAGTGATCTGAAGGTATCCATGCTAAAGGCGGTGCAGTTAACTAAGACTTAAAGTTTTTATCGGTGTAAAAGGGGGTTTTCTTTTCGTTCATATAAAAAGAAAGAACCGGGATATGTAGGACGTTGCCTAACGGTTTTCCCAAACAAAGGATTCGTAATAAGTCTTCCAAAGAAAGCTTAATGTGGTTATCAACCTACATGGCAGTTGTGCATTGTATTCTGAAGTCTCCTCTTCTTCTATTGAGTCATATCTTTGAATTTTCAGATTTAAACTGAAAAATGATCGTCAAAAATCAAAGCTTCCAATAGAAATCGTAAGTTATTCCGTTTTGATTAACCCTTGGCCTGATTCTTTCTAAAAAAAAATGTGGGTGTAATCGGAACTACTGACGTATTTCCTTGAAGGACTTTACCATATTTTACTCAAAACTCTTACCCAACTTTTGTCCTTAAACAAACACGTTTAGGACATCATCCTGTCATTTTAAAGAGGATTTTGCCTCTAGCTTAATATGTACTAGCTCACGCTGAATACAATTGGTTATAGTCCATTCTGAAAGCTCAACAGCTTTATCTTGAGCTTATCTAGGTGGTTGCCAGTTATAAAAAATTTCCCCTTTACTAAAACGCGATTTCCAAAGCTTCTGTCACGCAGTAATGCAAAAACTGCAACAAAAACCAATAACTAAAAAAATCCAAGAACAATTTTTGCAGTGTATCGAGTACGCATTAACTAAATTTTATATGCAAAAGTAAAATAATTAATTATATATTTATATGTGATACTATAAGGAAAATATCTAACATGCTAGCATAACTACAGACAATTCTACATTAATGTTGATTGTGCATTTTGTTTTTAATTATTATCCTAATTTGTATATACACTGAGAAAAACGAGGCGATGTATTTTTCTCAAAAGGAAATAAAAACAATAAGTATTTAAATTCATTATTCTATTTTGTTGAAATTTTGTATTATAAAGAAGAAAGTGAAATAAGTTACAATCATTATTTTTTGTGCATAACATTTACTTTGCAATATTTCGTCTCCTATTTGTACATAACTTTTGTTTATATATACTTTATACAACTATACAAATATTAAGTGTAGTGTTATTCATAGTCATATTTATTAGGAATTACCATTTAGTAATCATTTTTAAACTTAACGCAATGAGAGAATTTTTTTCTGTTTTTTTAAGCATTGCGTTGGTTTTGATGTGCAAGAAAAAAGTACCGTTATATATATACGATATCAGGAAAACGTTTTAATATTAAAGTGTGTAACCAATTGAAACAAAATTAATTACTATGGCAACGAGACTATTAAAATTGTCAGCAATTATTATGTTGTAATAAATTATAAAATTAACGATGGAAATAAATTATGTATCGAAAAAAAAAATGTGTTTTTTTTTTACAGGGATTATTCACTGCATTTTTTTGGACGGCGTACGATCTATTTAGCGTGGATTCTCCCTTTTGACTCCGGTGGGAACTAGGACCAGCGACGTTTTCTTGCTCATTTTGAATTTTGCCTTTAATCCAACCCGTACCCCTCGTCGACTTAGGGGTTTTTGGTTTATCTACTTTAGTAGGTCTTAGGCTTGGGCCCTTATTTTCAATATTCTTCTTTGGAGCTTCATGTCGTTTTTGTAACTCAGAGGCAATTTCGCAAGCTCGCTGGGGACTTTCTCTGCAATTGGAGCAAACCGCGGGGGCTTGACTGCTGACATTGTAATCCGTCGAGAGATGTTCGCCGGCGCATTTTACACATCGCGGTTTTCTGGCAGTACGCTTGCGTGTGTCGGAAACCTAGGCATCGCTTACATTAGGGAACTAGCCTGTTGCCCTTCCGCTTGGGCTGGATTTTTACCTTGATGTTCAAGAATTTTAAAGCCTTGGGCTTGAACGTCTTGTATTATTTCGTCCTTGGCACAGGGTGGGTGTAGTCCCCTCGCGATAACCCATAGCGGCTTTTCGAAGTGATTTTCATAAGTAAACCATTGGATTTTCTCTAAGTTCAACTTTTGTGACAGTGACCGATAGGGCTCAGAGTCATCGACGTTAACTTTGCAAACGTTGTTCCAAAGTGATGTTAAGTTATATTTCGTCCCAAGAGTATTTTTAAGGATGTTTCGCAACTTTCTGTAGTCCGTGATCCCAACGACATTTATTGCAGGTGGTCGGCGGTTTTTTTCTTGGGGTTTTGCTGTCCCTTTTTTTTGCTACGACTGGTATTTATTCTTTTTGCTGGACGTTCTACTTCGGGTGAAGAACTGACCTTTCGCTCCTTGGTAAACCTTTTCTTAAAGGCCGGATTAATTAAATTTTCGCTGAGTCCTGTTTAACCGGCGGACTTCCTTTTTTGGAGACGTTCGATCCAGCTGGTGGAGATCGAGGTACCCTTGATGTTTTCAAAAAGGTATTTATAAGCAATAAATGGCTCCCCCAGAATCCGTAGAGCCTACCTCCGAGGAGGCTGGATTTGCCAATAAAACTGGATTGCCACCTGGGGTAATAACATATTTTGTTTTGTCCATTGCATAGTTTGTATGCGCTACGCGCTCGGCGTACGGCGTAGTCGCCACTTACGACAGGCATGCCTAACCTCGGGTATATTCTAACCCCTACCCGAAGGGGGATTTGTGAATGTGGAAATCCTTAAACAGTTTTGTAACTGTACGAGTGTGAAAATAAATTGCTTCAACGTGCTCAAGTGTACATGCGCGGGGACATCACGTTATCTGGTAGCGTGGAGCAGGCAACAAAATACGCTGCGAGGAGGATACGGCTTTGTCTAGGGAACTGGCAGCTGGAATGCCGTTGCACACGAGTGTTGGGATGGTGGATGAGGTACAATTTTTTAACGTTTTTTACTAGGCAATGACTAAAAGTTATTGCTACCTTTGGGACAATGTAGAATTTTCTGCTTCAGCTTTTGGTCGTACAAAAATCTAACACGACGAAAATGATTTAAAGCCATTACGCAAACTTTGCTATCTTTCCAAGCATTTGGAAAACAGCTTTTGTACAGCCCGTTCCAATAAAAGGCGGATTTCCTTCTCCTTCCAATTTGGCTAACATCATATTGCTTTCTATTAGGTCATAAAAACATCTTCTTAATGACCTTGAATATGGTTTTCGCAGCAAGCGATCCATTGTGATATTTGACATGGCTGATCTCACCGAAAAGTGGAATCGCCCTTTGAATTTGCGGGTTTAAGCAAGGCAATCGCACTAGATATTTCAAAGGTATTTGATAGAGTTTAGCATCAGACCCTTATATCAAAACTATTGCCCTGGATTAGAAATCACCTTTCTGAGCGCTCAATCCGAGTGCTTTTGGACGGCTTCAAACTTGACATTCATTCCATAAATGCTATGGTGAGCCCCAGGGGTCTGTACTGTCTTAACACATTTCTTATGACCTTTTATCCACCACATTCAACCCGATCCACTTATCTGCAGACGATAGTGCTCTAAGCTCATTCATACTCGTTCAAAATGAACTTATTGTAATGTTTTCGGCCTGGGGTTCATCGAATAAGAACTCAATTTCACTTATATAGTCACCCAATGAAACACTTTATTTACCAAACAAAACTTATTTAAATTCAAATCACACTTGATTCAACTTTGCTGTTTACAATTCAACACTTTATTTCAATTCGATCACTTTTTACTTTACTACCGATTTTCACAAGTCAACGTTTAAAATATAACTGTCCCGTCCAAGCCTGTCATCCATGTATTTATAAAAATTCACCATGCTCTCGACGCGACGGTTCGACGCTGGTAATTTTCCATTGGTATTTTTTCATTGAATTCCATGGAGGGGAAGTTCGATATCGAATTCAAACTTGGAACGGCAGTCTGCTGTCAGATGACTGGAATGACAGTTGGGTATGTTTGTTCAGTGAATCGAGCGGGTGCGTTCGCAGAGTGAATCGATGGGTGCATTCAGGGACATGTTGCTGCATGTTGTTTTATTTCTTGTCGCCACATAACATTATGTATGTATGACTCTTTGAATTCCGACATTGACTTCATAATCAAGATGGGATTTTGTTAACAAGATGGACTTTAACGCTTCGAAAACTCAATGCTTCTGTGTTCTAAGCAAAAAATAGGATTTATCAGCCAATATCCATGGAAGGCACTTGCATTGCCGAAACCAACAAGCTTGTCGTACTCGGTTTATGTCTAAACGACAACTTACATGGGAATGGCCACATATTAAATGTTGCCAATAGTTCTGCGAAATGCCTTGGATTCTTAAGAAGAAATATTTCACACCATCAGATATAACAATAATACAAAGCGTTCATACGCCCCAAAATGGAATATAGCTGCCACGTTTTGGCAGGTGCATCAAAGACCGCAAATTCTCGATAGGATTCAGAAGAGAGCGATGAAACTTTTAGGGGACCCTAACATAGCGACGTCACTTGACTCTTTGGGTCACCGTCGTAATGTTTCGTGTCTCACATTGTTTTATCGTTTCTTTTATAAGGACTGTTCTAGCGAAATAGTCAGCTGTCCTGTATGCTGTATCCCCGCCTCTCAAAGAATTCAACAGCATCACACAAGCAAGAACAAACATGCTCATGAATTCACCCTTGAGCTAAGCTTTGGACGTACTGCATTGTACTGGAATTCATTCTTTAGTATAACATAACAATACGGATGTGTGGAATAAGACTTCCACGCAGGGTCTTTCCTCCTCATTACACACCTCCCCGCTTATACTTTCCACTCGCGCTGTGTGTATCTCATCATAAGAGTGACCATAAAGCCTTGGGCGGGATTAAATCATAAAAAAAGATCATTTTACTTAAATGTAATGATTTTTGTCTTGCTTAAACTTATTCCGGCTCCTTAATTAATCGCCTTCTCCTTAATAACTCCTTCAATTAATCGCCTCATTACAACTCGAGTCAAACCAGAATCCTTCGGCTTGATTTTCCTTTTCCTTCATCAATTTTTGGTACCCCGTCCCGAGCTTGTCGACAAGTCAGATTAATTAACTTTGCCTCTTACTGCAAAGGCCTTTTAGTCGTGCGAAAGAACTAATTGTCAAGGGTGTCCGGTCCGTACTGTATTAAGAGAGCGGAACGGCTGATCGGACATAAGTCTGTAGGGGATACTTTCCTGCTTTCGGTATGAAGAAATCCATATGCCAGACCTTGTTTTGGTAATTTTACATCGGTTATCTGCAGAATTTGTCACACCATACGCCTTTCCGCGTTAAGTCTTATCGCCCGAAACCACAACGCCTAAATTTGGAAATGTCATAACGCCCAAAATGCGACATATCGCCCAATTCTCAAGATGTAAAGCGTAATAAAGCCGAAATACACACATGGTACAAACACAGTTTAAATCAGAGGTCACTGATTGATTTCCTTGTTTTACCATCGTGTGTTCAAAGAATGATTTGTGATGTTCGAGTTTTCAGGGGAGCTGAGTTGTCAACTGATCACCACTTAGTTAGTGCTCTGTAAATTGTTTTTCAGTGACAGTATTCCTTTGCCACCCAGGCGAAAACCAAGACTGGTAACCCGCATACGGTGGAAAGGTTGCAGGATGCTCACTCTGATCTCAGAGAGCGCCTTGCACAGCATGTTTCGGAGAAGTTTGAACAAATTCCAACTGACCTTTTGAATGTAGAGGAGGAATGGCAGCTGTTTTTATCGGCAGTCATTGCCTCTGCAGGAAATGTATGTGGATTGAAAGCGGCTGGGGGTAGCGGCTGGTGATGAGAAAAGAACTGCTTGGTTTAAAACGCCTGGAGTTCAAGAAGCCATCAGAGAGAAGAAGTGAGCCTACATTGCGTGGATCCAATGTAGAAACTCAACTTCTCGAGCCCGGTACAATGAGGCGCGAAGGACTTCCGATCTGGCAGTTAGAACAGTCATGGAAAAACTTCGGCGAGAAGTGGGAGCACGATTACAGATCTGCAAACAAAATATTTTGGCAGACCATTCGCCGGCTCAGAGGAAAGAAGTTGAATATCATTCAAGGGGTTAAATCCAATGACGGTACACTTCTTTGAAATGAGAGCGATGTCTTGCGCAGATTGAGAGAGCACTTTTCGGAGTTGCTCAACCCCCAACAGGGCACTGAAGAAGGGATTCCCACTGCTGACGAGATAAGGGCGGAGAATAGTCCCACAGTAGACGAAGTCACTGAAGCGATTAAATCGCTAAAAGTTGGCAAGTCTGCTGGAGTTGATGAAATCCGGCCAGAAATGCTCAAGGCAATGGGTGAAGAGGGTGTTAAATGACTAACACGTGTCATTAAGGTGGCCTGGGATAGCGTGAAGGCACCTAGCGATTGGCAAACAGGAGTTATAGTGCCCATTTTAAAAAAGGGAACAGGAGAGGTTGCGCCAACTATAGGGGCATATCTCTCTTAAGTCTTTCGGGAAAAGTATTCGCAAAGGTGTTGGAAACGCGTTCCAGAGCTGTAATCGAGCCTTTGTTACGGGAAGAACAGTGCGGCTTTCGGCCTAGCAGAGCCACAACCGACCAGTTTTTTACTCTGAAGGTTATTCTTGAGAAGGCCTGGGAATATGGCAAACCGGTCTATGCGTGTTTTGTAGATCTGGAAAAGGCGTATGACCGAGTCCCTCGGGATACACTGTGGAGAGTTTTGCAGGACTATGCGCTGAGTGGGCCTCTTCTGAGAGCCATCCAGTCTTTTTATGGAAACTGCAGAAGCTGGATAAATGGCGTCAAATCCCGTCCTTTTGGTGTACGCGTTGGACTTCGCCAGGGCTGTGTTCTGTCGCCGCTCCTTTTCATAGCATATATGGACTGGATGGTGAAGCGCAGTCTTGGCGAGCAATGTTTCGAATTGGCTGGCATCAGGATGAGCCATCTGCTTTTCGCAGATGATTTGGCCATCCTTGCATCATCCAAAGAGAAACTTCAACGAGCACTGGTTAGGTTTGCAGCCGTCTGTGGTGATGCTGGGATGAAAGTAAACGTGAACAAATCGGAAGCGATGGTTGTTTCCCCAACGGAGGAGTAGGTTGGTTATCCCCCCATGGGAGGAGTAATACTGAGTTGTCCTGTAGAATTGGCCAAGCTGGAGCAATAGTAAAGGAACTGCACCGGCCGATCATCAGGAAAGCTGAGCTTGGAGTGAAAGCAAAGATCTCAGTTTTTAATTCAGTGTTCGCTCCGACCCTCATCTATGTCATGAAATTTGGGTAATGACCGAAAGAATTAGATCGCGGGTACGAGCTGCCGAAATGAGATTCCTGAGGTGCGTTGCTGATGTTACTCTAAGGGATAGAGTGAGAAACGTCAGTATTCGTGGGAATCTTAATGTTGAGCAGCTACTTCTCCGATTGGAGCGATCGATTCTTCGATGGTTAGGACACGTTGTTCGCATGCCCCCTGACAGACTTCCTAGACAGGTCATGCTAGCCGAGATGCGAGTGCGTCGCCCCCCTGGTAGGCCAAGAAACAGGTGGTGGGATCAGGTAAAGAACCTTTCTGAGTCCCGAATGTAGATTGCGCCGAAATCTCTTGAGTTGGTCGCGGAGGATCGAGAACGATGGAAAGACCATTTAGCCACCCTCACTTCGCGACTCTTTAAAAGGATAAGCAGCATTCGAAAATAATGATGATAATTTTTTTTGGCATTATGAGATTTTTAAATTTGGGCGATATGAATAAAAGTATAAGATTTTCTCGCCCAAATTAAGAAATGTCATAAGGCCCCAAAAATCTTCTCAAAAATTTCTTTCGGTATAAAATTCCTTAATTTTATGAACTCTTAAAATTTGGGCGTTAAGGTTTTGGGAGATAAGACCTCTCACGGAACGGTGTGTGGTATATTTAACAGGTGCTCAGGGTGTCGCTACGGCGTATGTCCTGTTGTGTGTGTTAACATTAAAATCACGCAATTTAAAGTTCATTGCCAAATACAAAATCCCGAATATCAAACAGTGTTTGGGAAAAAAAGACTCCGGGTGTCTCTTCGACTGACATTCCTTTGGGTTTTCTGATGCTTTTTACATATAGGCTTTTAAGATTTAGGCGGTATGATAATAATTTGGGCATTTTGACATTTGTTAATTTGGATGTTGGTGATGTGATCGATGAGACCGAATGCTTTTGGTCTTAGCGCCCAAATCATAACGCTCAAATTTTACAGTGTCGTAACGCCCAAAAGAGCGACATAGCGCCCAAATCTCATGGTGTAAAGTGTCACAACGCCAAAATAGAGCTGTGTCAATCGTTCATTTTCCCGGATAGAATCGATCGGGGACTGATTTGAAAAAGGACCCGATCTTTTCAGTCAATCATTCATTCGTTCCTTTTTCAACCACCATCGTTCTTACCGATTTCGTTCTTCATTCAGTCAATCCAAAGTCGATCCAAAGTCAATCACTGTTCCTCCGTTCAATCCGGATTGGCTTAGCAGCAACCAGCGTGTACGCGGCAAATACACATTTTTCGAAATCACGTAGCAGTTTCGCTACGGTCATCGATGTAGGAATGGAACGTGTTAATATTGTGAATGATTGAATTGACCGGGAAAGAAGATTGATATTAAGAACGATTGGTTTGCCCAACCGGTATTGCAATCGCCGGTTGGCGATTACAATACTTTTTGAGCAACGTGTCCAAAGGATCGAATCAATCACGATTGACACAGCTCTACGTCAAAATAAAATGTCTTATCGTCCAAATTGACGATTTTTTCTTGCAACAAGGTGTTAAAAAATTTTTTAGGCGTTGTGGTTTTGGGCGATAAGACCGTACTCCATAGGAATAGAATAACAGAAGATTTGGATAGGATCCTTCTGATTCGGGATGAGTCACTCATCATTTTTATGTTTTCAAATGAGGCTAGTTTAGTTGTGATTTCCGGACCCTGGACCATTGTCTTTGGCAGACTATCGAGTCCTAAGGGCTTTATCGTGATTTATAAGGGTCGGTGGCATGGGGTTGTGCCTTCAGAAGCCTCCAAATAACTACACTACTCCGTTCTTCCTCGTTATTGTTGTAGCAGCTACTAATTCGTTTGTGTCAGCTACATTCCCAAACCAAACCATCAAAGTACTTCTTCGTTACCCTGGTCAATGATCTTTCGTAACCTCGCTAAACCTAGAGACCTGCATGGTTGTCTATGCCTAACGATTCATGACTAATTTGGATATTTTCATCTTTGTATCTCGTCGTCTTCTTAGCAACTTCATATCATTTGGTAGACATTTCCGCTTGTCATCATGAACCAGGATGACTCTCCGTTTGTTTATTTTATCAAATCTGTCTAGATTGGCAGCAAACGAAAACGCTCTGTTCGCATGGCACAAATCGTTGGATTTATTTTGCGTCACTTTCAAGTGGCCTCTCTCAAAGGCTCTTCCAACATGTCGGTTCCGTGCCTGAAAACTTACAAGTAAAATAAGGCGCAATTCATTGTTCTTCATTCGGCAAATGCTTTTCTTTATACAAAAAAGAAACGAAAACCATAAGTTAAAAATAAAAACCTAAGACTAAACAATTCTTCGAAAGAGAGTCCGCTCCCTCCACCATGGCCCTATCTCAGCAACAGTGCCCGTCGTGCATGCTGTGATCGTGAACGGGTGCCGACTTGTAGGCAATCTTGTTGCCGGTGTCCAGCTCCTTGTCGGGATGCAGCTCCCTGGCAATCTCGCTCAAGTCTCGTCGCATCGAGTACGCATCCTCGCCATCGGCATAGTATTTCGGCTCGATTTCCAGAATCTTGAACTTCAGCGAGTTCGTGTATAGGTTGAGCGCGGCTCGATTGCTCTTGCGTACGTGCAGCGACACGTACTGTGCGTCGAAGCACTCAACCATGGCCTGCGAGGCTTGATTCATTAGCTTCTGGGCCAGGCCGAGGCGGCGATAGGATCGCTTCACAGCCAACGATGTGATATGTCCGTGCTTGCTCTCCTCACCGGGCTCGGGCTCCTCCATTTTGGCCAGCACGTAGCCGACAATGTTTCCTTTGTCGTCCTCGGCCACATAGCTCAGCTGGGGCCACGTCAATCCGTGATAGAAGTAGTACTTCATCTGGTAGTTCTCGGGCAGGCAGAGCAGATTGCAGTGTTGCATGTTCATCAGATCCTCGGGCTTGGCACAACGGATATTCATTTCGGCGATGGTGGTGGTGACGACGGTGCTGGACTAATCTTTTCGAATCTTTCTACTTTTTGAGGGCTTTTCTGTGGGTTTGTTCTGTGCGTTGGCCTTTTCCTCGTTCGCCTGACCAAGGAGCTCACGAACAAGACGAAATTTCGATAGGAACGCTTTCCAAATAAGGAACCAACCTGGAAATAAAGGCAGCATTACAGATGGTCAAAGGTTGAGTGGGCTGGGAAATTAGGTTAGAGGGAAAACTGTTCCAATATGCCCACCAATCGCGGTTGGTGCTTCACAGTGATAACAATCAAAAGCGGGTGAGACTTTACCTAGAATTATGATAATTGCAACAATGCCAATCGATGCCAGCACAGTCAGTATCAGCACGAATGTACTTTGCACAGTCATTTGGACAAAAAAAGGAAACGCACGTTGAAATTAGGATTATAACTATGAAACTAGAAATTATCGAACTATCGTTCTCAGCGCGTTTAATGGAAAACTGGTCGATTTCGGGGAAAATTTGCAAACATTTCGAAAAACGCAACACAAAACACACGTCAAAAGTCCACTGTCGTCGCTTTTCTAGTGTCAAGTGTCATAATCATGGGCAAGTGACAGTGCAGACGCGTGGGAGCGGTAGAAAGAGATGGCTAGCTTGCACATGGACATTGATTACAGTTCAGTGGATTATGTTTTAATTTTGGCAGGGGATGGAAAATTGCCTAAAAAAATTACAAAAATTTTTAATTTTATAGACGGGTGCATTTTGTAACTCGAATCTAACGCAAAACCGACACGAAATTGTGTAATTTTGCAAAAAAAAATTAAAAAGGATGCCGAAGTGGATAGAAAATATGACTCGAACACTATCTTCCACTGAATTCTGCCTGTGCAGAAAGTATATACCTTAATCACGAAGTTATTTCACACAAATAGGTTTTTGATGAATTATTTACCTTGTATTGCTCAAGATTTAATTGATTTTCGGTTAATTTTCGCAATTTTTATTACAGAAACTCAGGGATAAATCGCACACGGCTTATGGGATTTTTGACAATTTTCGTTTGACAGCGCGTTTGATAAGTGTTCAGAAAGTTCTTTTGCTTAGGACCTATGGAAAGTGTTGGATGGTTTTTGTTTTTCGGCCTGGCAGGGATGTTACCGAAGGAAATAATTTTTTGAGTTGTTTAACCAATGGAAACCAGATAAACTTTTTTACAAAAAACAATACACTTTGATAACATAGTACAAAACTTTCCCAACAAACAATTATGGGTCATGTCCCAAATTCTGATTTCGCAACCGATTTTCCCATGTCCTTTTTTGCCATTTTGAATTTTTTTTGACATAGGGTGTCTACAAGCCAAGGATAATGAGATCTCATATAACACTGAACTGTACGCCTCGGGCTGTACAGCGACACCAACCTACCCAGAAGAGTCAAAATACAATGACTGCAATGGTTGAGTCATCTAGGGTGGGTCCATTCGGACATAACAGCACCGGACAGTAAATCTTTGAGTACACCCCGCAGCGACGGTGCAGTAAAGGAGCACCGATGTACAGGTTACATACGCAAGTGGAAGGTGACTTCAGCCAACTTCGCGTGTAAAACTGGTAAAGTGCCACCCCAAATAAGAAAGTTGATAAGTTTATACTAGCATTTTGCGAAAAATAGTACAAATATATGCGAGTGTTTTAAGGGAAATGTTAGTGTACACTGCTTGCAAGTCCTTAAGACGGAAAGGCTAATTGATTATGTGTTATGTGATTTTTATTGCAAAATATTTGACAACAGTATAAAATTTCTGTTCATTAGCCAACGCTCTTCATCAACAGTGTGCAATGTGATTATAAATAGAGTGGCGTAACCGCTCGATGTGAACCAGGGCCAACTACTCAACAATGTATGCTGTGTGTGTGGACTTTTTGGATTTGGATATAGCAGCAACAAAAATCTCGTTTGCATATTGGTCATCAACAGTAAATCCATCCGATTCCGAGGCTTGTCGCTGGTTTGTTACTGAGTTTTCTATACATGGCGGGGCAGGACCCAAACCTGCAGGACTTACTTACTTACTAACTTCCTAAGCGCCACCTTAAATATTACTTATTTAACGTCCGTGAAGTATAACTGCAGTCCGTGAAGCAACGAAACTCTCCTTCACGGACTGCAGGAATATTCCAGTTATTCCAGGTTTTTTTTTCATTGCTGGAGGTGTTCGTTTCTAAACAGTTTCTTTGCTACACATTCTTTTGAAATTTGGCAGTTCATTGGCCTGAGTTCAGTACCTCTTCAAACGTCTTCGTTCAAAATCTTCGTTTTAGATTGACACAGCATAAGCTTTCAAAATAATTTTCAATCAAATTTTTTTCATTCATTTTGTTTTTTCATTTCGCCGGTGGATTCGGTCAAGTATTTAGTTTTCGCGGCGGCGCGGTCGTGGTCATAAACGAGGACGTGGTCGTAAAAGAGACTTTGATCCTGGTAGCAAAAAAGACTTTAAAAAGTGGGTTTCAGTCACCAAGTTGGGATGCCTTTTCATTTTTCGTGATGGCAAAATCATAGCCTCGAAAAATTTGCGGAATATGAGATACAATTAAGAAAAAATAAAGTGAAATTGGCAGTCTAAAAACTGCAAAATAAAATTTTTTCGTTGTCTTTTGTGTGTTAAGCCGCGTTGTCACAAGGAACAGGAGCAGAAACAGAAACAAAATTTCATACATTAGCAACGCAAAAAGCATTCAGCGAATTTAGGTTTCAGTTTCTAATGTATGGGATTCCGTTTTTGTTCCTGTTTTACGTTGCTTGTGACGATGCTTGTTTAAATGCAAGTTTCTAGGACCTAAGACTTGATATCAGTTGGTTGTTGGTTTTGAATTAAAACTGAAATGGTATTTAAGGCCGAGAATGGACGGAAACCTGAAATTAAATTTGTATTTCCGTTTCATATAACTGACATAATTTTGGCTGAAATTATCAAAACAAACGTCAGCTGCTTGTTGGCAAGCAGTGATACTTGCTTGCAAAACTGGTAGTAGCCCTCTAAGCAAATTTCCGAGTCAATTTTTCTGAAACCGATTTGACTTGTTTTTAACTCAAATAACTCTTCACAAACAAGTTTTTTATTATCATGTTCCACGTGCTCACACATACGCAACCACGAATACTCATCGTGTGTCTACACACGTTCTCTCTTAACAAAATTCTGAGTCCATTTATCTGAAACCGATTTGACTTGTTTCTAACTCTAGCCTCTCAAAAAATGTTTTTGTTTCACACACATATCCTACCACGAACGCATTAATTTTTACCTCGAACTTCATTATCGGTCGTTTTGCAGTCTTTTTCAATCACTGTATGATCAACCCAGAGTTTAATTAAGTGTTTGTTTAAGTTCGGTGGTTCTTGCGATTTATAATGAAGTGTAGTGTTGTGTAGTGTTTTACTTTAAATCGCATGTACCACAGAATTGATAATGTTTTTTGTGCATTTCTTTTTATGAGCAGTGGCATTGCAGATTTGAGATTAACCTACAAAAAAAGCGAATATTTCACAAATCAAAGTCAAAACTCAGTTAGAATTTGTAAACCAAACTTACACCAAAAAACGGTGTCAAAATTGAATAAAATTAATGAAACAAAACTAACGTTGAAAAATGGTATCAAAATGGAGTCTGATTTTTGAAACCAAATAGACACCAAAAAACGGTTTTAACAATTTTTCAATCTAAGAACAGCACAAATGCAAAATGTTTAAGCTTTATGAAGGAACATCTTACGTTGACTATTCTCGTGAAAATTAATTGCCTTGGCGTCAGTAATAAACGTGCAAACTGAAAGATATGTCCCTGCTAAGTTTCAAGACAATGAAAAACCTCAACAGTTTAGTTTACAATTCATTGTTACATTCCTAATCCTAAACATTACTACTAGACACCTAAGGATAACTACTCTGGCTGCTAGGTACTGTCCATATACCACTGTATCATGGTATAGCCACAGCAACCCCGGTCCTTTCTCATTCATCTTCACCGTCTTCATCCTCTTGAAGATGCGCCAGTGTCAGTTGTTTAGATTTCTCTTCCTTGCTTGGGGATCTTTTTTTCTTCTTGCCCTTCTCGATTTTCTGCCCAATCACGTATTCGGGCATAACAAGTTTTGATCCTTTTAACTTTGGTTTGTCCACATCTTCGTCGTCGACCTCACCGGAAACTCTTATGCTTCGCTTCACTCTCACCGATCTGTTGAATGTAATTTTTCCATCACAAGAGTCTGCCGACTCATCGGCTTCCTTTAGAGATTCAATTTCTTTGAGGAACGACAGTGCAGCTGCTGTATTTGTGTGGTCAGAGATGTCCACATCCTCCAACGAATATTTTCTCCATTTGTGTGGATTGACCTAAACGAGAGAGGAATCAAAACGTTTGTCCCAAACGCTTGGGTTTTAAGATATCTAATTACCTGATAGTCCGGGGCCACACGGGGTTTCAAACATCTAGCAATTGGAAGCTCGGGTTTTTTGAAAATACTTTCTTTTCCTCGGAGCCTGGTTAGAGTTCGGTCCGAGCAAATCTCCTCATTTGGGGCTGAACGTTTAAGCAAGTTGACAGTGTAAGACTCCGGACCACTTTGGTCGAGAACGGTTCCTTTCAACTCCTTGCCAGCATCGTCAAGACATGCAAACAGTGCCCTCTTTTTTAATTCAAAATCTTGCATTTTTCTGAAGTTTTATGTTGTAAAATTAAAGGTTTATTGTTTATTGCAGCAAAGCAGCGAGTATAGAAATTGCATTACAGAGAAAGAAAACAAAAATTTGACGTTTCTTTGGCTGTCACAAACACGAATGACAGCGGAATACAGGAATGTAGCTGAGTGAAGTTATAACAGTTTAAATGTTTGAGGCTATGAGTATACTGAATAAGTAAAATCTGCCAGACCCATATAACTATTATTGATTAACAAAATATTTAGCTTCGGCCATGTAAAAGCTTTGGCCACCAGTTAAAATTGACGAATTTACCCATGATCTGGCATTAATTTAAAATTGCGATTAAATTCGTCAATTCATCAGTTCCATGCGATTCCGTTTTGACTTTTTTATATCAGCTGATCGCGTAAGGTAAATTGATGTTGCATCTTCACGTATTCACCGACACGGAAATTTAAGGCTTTATATAAGCTTTGAAGGCTTAATAAAGAAACGTAAGCAAATGGGTTTTGGAGGGCAAGAGGAATGCAAGTTGAATATTATCTATACCAGTTATTCAGTAATTTATTGCCAGGCCTACAGTGTTTTTTGCGTTTTCAAACTCAAATATTTTTCAGATTTCCCATGATGATTAAAAAAGAAATAAAGCATTACGTTATGCCATACATTGAGTCCATTTGAGAAGAACCACCCACGAATCACCGAACAAAAGGTGGGAAAATCACAGAATCAAAATAATTTATGAAATAATACATAGAAAAGAGTTGCTTAAAAATTTTCAATGGGGCATTCAGGAAAAAAAGTGGAGTCCTCATTTGTGACAGTTCCTTGTTTATTTATTTTTTTTAGTTTTTCGCTCATATGTGATGTACCTTTTGCCATTTCGGTGGCTTTTCCCTTAATATCTGTTTGTTTTCCTTTTTTTACGGATAAAATTTTTTAGTTTTTAAGGGACTACGTTTTTGTTGGAGGTTGCTACTATCCAATGGAGCACTCAGACACAACTCCTGGTCCATTGCACTACCATGCAGACACCTTACATTAATGTATTTAGTTTACCCGTCTTTCGAAGAAAGATGGCACTCACCACGTCAGCCCCAAAGATCCGCCACCTGATGCGAGCAAAGGCAGGGCAACTACAAAGGAAGGGTTCCGCTGTGTCGTCTTCCTCTCCACAGGCAGGACAGGTGGTGGTTTCGCTTAAGCCTAACATATTCAAATGTCTAGCAAGAGCTTGGCGGCCGGTAAGGACGCCTACAAGAAGTCTGCAATCGATTCTCCCAAGAGATAGAAGAAAAGACGCTGACCCCCCGCAGATGTCTGGGCGTAGTCGTTTAGTCTGTCTGCACCCATGGGATTTTATGGAATTACGACGCTATATTTTTTCTTCATTTTTCTTATTTTTTATGCATTAAAGGAGGCACTTCAATAATAATAAAAAAAAATTAAGAATAATAAGAAAAAAAAAAACACTACTATGCTAACATTAAAATGGTACTCTAATTATCGAAGTTCTACCTAATTAAAAATTTGGGACTCTAAACGTAAAACTCAAAAGTCTAGTCTCTAGTGTCACTGCCCAAGTAGAACTTTGTGACTATAACAGTGAAATTAAAAAGTACAGTATCACTATGCCATCATTTTTGTATTGTTTTGTGACCATAATTTACCAGCCACGAAGTTCCAAAATTGCTACGGTTTGGCAACAATTTTTGGACAAAGAAGTCAATCTGACCAAATTTCTATTTCTATTGGTTTGGTTTTTATTAACCAATTTACATTTGCTTAGATTTTTGCGAGAAACGCCCAACAGAAAATGAAGTTTCTGAACCATTGTAGTGTATTTAGACTTTTTGACTAAAACTAAATTGAAAGATAATCGTTGAAACCTAATTTTCTGTAGCGCTTGAATTGTTTGACCTGCGGCTTGCACACATTTCTGATAAAAGTTCAGGCTGCTGTAAAATTTTATGTCCAGGAGTCAAAATAAAGGATATATAAAAAGTGCCTATGTCCTTACTTCAATGTTTTCCAGCGTCAACAAGGCCAAAATAATTAAGGAGTGGTATAAAGAATAATGTATTTTTTGCATTTCTACATCTTACTCTTGCATTTATGAAAATTCCGGAAATGGCCAAAATTGTAAATGTCAAACCTTATTCTGTTTGTTTTTATCTGTGCACAAAATCTTATTTGCGGAATCGTCATATTCACCAAAAAAAAAACGAAAGTACGATAATTTTACTGATCAAATGGAATTGGCATTACCGTCTGATTTAACTGCTACGATATTTCAGCGTTACGAAATCGTTAAATGGGTATTTTGTGCGTGCAACAATACTGTGTAGTCTCAAGAGCAAAATATAGTCGCAGCACCGTAGCATTGGTTAATGATTTCTACTTGGGTAACCACTTCAAAGTTAACTTAAAATAAGAAAGACGATGTGTACTGATTGCAAATATAGAGGTTTTAACCATTTCCAGTGCAGTTTTCCATGCAGCAGACGCCACTGAACAAAGCAAAATAGTTAAATTTCAGTGGTACATTTCAGGAAGTCTGACTCTGAACCATAAATTACTGAATAACTAGATATTCAATTTCGGCCATGTAAAAGCTTTGCCCACAAGTTTTTACTGAATAACTAGATATTCAACTTGCGTCCCTCTTACTTTCCAACACCCATTTGCTTACGTTTTTTATAAAGCCTTTAAAGCTTTTTAAAGCTTAAAATTTCCGTATCGGTGAATACGTGTAAGAAGAAACAACAACAATTTATCTTACGCGATCAGCTGATGTAGAAGCTGAATGAATTCATGAATTTACTCACATTTGTAAACAAATGTCGGAGAATGGGTAAATTCATCAATTTCAGCTTGTGGGCAAAGCTTTTACATGTCCGTAGTTGAATATCTAGTTACTCAGTAATTTATGCCACAAGCTAAAATTAACAAACTAACCCATACTCTGACATTTCGTCATTCAGTAATTTATGCTCTGAACTAAAACCTCCGAAACCTATATATTTGCAATCAGGATAATGTGTCCTGATTGCAAGTATATCAGGAATATTTTAAGTTTACTTCGAAGTTGTAACACCCTAGATAAAAAATGTAACACTCTTAAGTTAATACCTACTACTTGTCACGGCTGAAAGAAAAATGTGCCAGACTTTGCAGTTTGACATCGCTTGAAGACTTTTCCAATGACATACAACTTTTTTGGTTATATTATAACCACTCCCAAAATGTGCTTAGCTTCTGAGATCATTTCCCTATACATATATGTACATACTTCGAAATACGACCCTATTTCTCATACTGATTCATATTACGAAATTACCTCATTATCTTGATATTAGCATTTAATTAGGCTGTTAATTTGTAAATTGTAAGCGAACATAGCTAACTTCTAAAAAAAAGGGGTCAGTGCCGCTGCTGATTCTAAACAGGCCCTACGACGTTGGGATTCATGAATTTAAGGGGCCCCATAGACATAGGTGGTATAAGAAGTATTAAGAGGTGTTCGGGTTTTTAGAAACAAGTGACACATACCCATTAACTGCAAGCCCCTGCACCTATCTATGTGCTTATTTGAGAAAATATCTTAAATACGTGATCTCATTCATAGAGATGGATTTCTTTCGCTATCTCGAAATTTTTACCTAATAGCTGGACTTTATTTTTGCGAACCTTCTAATTTAATTCTAAAGGTAATAAAAAGTACCTCGCTTTGCCTTAACGTCAATGTTAGTCCCGTTGTTAATGTCATATTAAGAAAATAGGTAGACAAGAAATGTGTCATCAGTAAAAATAAAATGACGTATCTTGGCATTTACTAACGAATCTAATATAATCTGTTACAATCTGTAATTTAAATATCAGGGGCTCTGTGCATATGGACCGTTAAATGATTTTTTAACTCATTATAATTTTTAGTACATACTGCAACATGTGCACACACATGCATCAAACGTTTAAAAACACGCTACGCGATTTATTATCAGGAGCGCCTGTGCAATGGCTACCACATGGTTTTTTCGTTACAAAATATGGAAAGATAACAAAAGTGATACAGAATTTTGTCATATATCAATTTTTTGCAACAGTTCAATGATTTAAACGCTTTTTCATCAACATCTTGCACTGCGCACCCAATTGAATTTTTTACGTTGAGTTTGTAGTTCCGCTCCTGGAGCAGCTGTCAAAAACAATACGAAAATTATAAATGAAAACGCTTTTTCTCGATTT
Source organism: Neoascia interrupta (assembly GCA_947623515.1). Taxonomy (NCBI): domain Eukaryota; kingdom Metazoa; phylum Arthropoda; class Insecta; order Diptera; family Syrphidae; genus Neoascia; species Neoascia interrupta. The sequence continues at coordinate 213,948,236 of OX392463.1, read as the reverse complement.
TCATAATGAGCTCATGTCGGCCCTATTGGAAACGTAGTATAAGGAACGCTAACATTTAAGTGCATACATACTTTTAAATGATTGTCAATTCGGATTTGATAACAAAGTATCGACTGTGATGTGTCTCAGCTATTTTAAACAAATCCTAGTCGCTACCAAAATCGTGAACTTGTCCTTGATTTGGCACTTTGCACCTCTCTGTGCAGGTTGTAAACCGAAATTCGCCCTTACTTATTTTACCTGACTCATGAGGCTTCCCCTGGAAAGGAGCTGATTAGATAAGATTTGATAATTTGACTATACCATACTATACTGGCTATTTACGCGTTTGCTTGCGTTCGCTGATTCGCTGTAAACAGAACTCTAAGCTTCGGTGGGAAAAGGGTACTCTTTCACTTTTTATAGGCCAATTGCTCAGGTACCACAATTTTGCCAATGTCATTTGTATATTTGTACATACAGATTTTTATATTCGAATTTTACTAGATTACAAACGCAAAACATAACTACGATGCACTCAAATGAATTATATCGATTTTTTTAACAAAACATTTATTTATCATAATTAAAAAAACCTTTACAGCTATCAACAATGTTTGATTATTTTTGTTTTAAATTATGCTATGCTATATTCTTTTTGCCTTAATGAAAAACAAAATGAAAGCAAATACGAAATAGAACTTAAAGTTAAAAATAATTGCATGAACATATATATATATCATTACAATATTATAGATAAGTAAACAAACAGATACAAACATTTTTTACTATGTATTTATAATGTTCCTATATTATTGCTTAGACTTTCATATCTTTGCCTGGTTTTTTTAGATTTGATATCTGATAACTGTATTATTTACTTAATTCTAATAGATACTATTTGATTAAAACTGAGTTAACATAATTTCCTAATATATTCTTCATCGCACATAAATTCGCTTTAAAGATAAAACTTTACGTTTTATTTCTGAGAGTATCTATATTTATTATCTAGAATGTATAATCTATTTTTTACAGGCTTCATCTATTAAAAGATAAACCCTGTGAATATATTTTGTATAATGACAATTTATTTATTTTCTAAATGACAGGTGTTGTAAATGTGTTTTATAATAATTCTAGTGACGTATTAAATATTTATTGTTCAATATGAAAGCATTGTAAATATTCTCTAAAAAACTTTACTTTTAATTTATTGTAATGTTATTACAATTTTTCAGCAAGAATTTACTTTAAAACGAAGAAAATTGTGCTAAAACAGAATAGAAAGAAAACTGTGGTCGGGGAAAATCGTATGTCTATTTGCACAGATAAACTCTGGTATAATATTTGCTGTAAACCTTATCACCGTTCGAGCTAAAAATAGAAAGGTTTTCTTTATTAAAAAGCCTGCATGCAAAGGTTTGAAGAAGTTTATATTTGAGGGTTTTCCATTTTCCTTTATATTTACATAAACCCTTCGCAAATCTTAATAAAAATAGAGACATATAGTAGGTTAATATGTGAACTAATTTTGCTCATGAGACTTTATCCATTGAATGACAATATATTATGTAGCGTTAAAAGCTTTTAGCAACGCCATTATTCATGTGATTATTCAATTAAACCAAAACTGACTAAATGGTCCTTTAGTGCCCAACTCTTTAAATGTGGTATCTGCTCTCTGTACTGTTTCAGTTTGCTAATTTTGAGCGTAAAACTGTTTTATGCGTAGATACTACATGATTGACAGCGTAGCACGCGTTGCCAGTTTCTGATTTTGCTAAAACTTAATATATATACATATTAAAGACAACTTTTCATCTTTCAGTATTGAAAAAGAGAACTGTCAACGAATTCGAAACTATTCTCCAGAGTTTGTTCCGGCGCTAACCCATCAAATTTGGCAAGTGTAAACCGAGGGTAATCAGATATCGGCTCATTTTACAAAAGCGCCAGCCCCAGTGGATGGTACCACACCACAGTGAAGGCGGCACCACAGTTCACACTTTTCTGTAGTTCTGCGTTCGATAAAGCGAACAAACGAACCTACTGCATTCCGCATTGTATTTAATGAGAGCACTATGGCGCAATAGTAGTGTACTTAGGTTGCCCTGACCACTTTATTTGGGCTAAAATATGCAGTACCTGCAATATGTAAAGTGTCATTTATTTGTCAGCCGTGCTTGCAATGTGCTTTGACAGAGGCTTTTAGGACAGTACTGATTTTTTAATAATCAGCTGTTTGAACAGCAAAGTGCGAATGCATCTTGAGAACTCCTTGAGGCTACAGGCCTCGTTTTTATGCAGTTGAGGGTTTGAGTTGGTTTGAGTTGGAATCTCGACCTAGGTTTCTCAACACAGGCAGAGGAGGGTTGCGTTAAGTTGAGTAGTTGAAATAACAGCAATTAAAAATTGAAGCTAAATTAAGTTAGTTCCTACTTTTGCATTATTCAAGTTGCAAATATGTCAAACTAACACAAAAAAGTCAGCAAGCACGAAAAATGGCACATTATGCACATTTAAAGCTAAATTCTTTAAGTGTAATTTCAACCTAGATATATCAGCAAAATTCCCACTAAAACCCGCAGAGCGAATGCGATCGAGTCGACTCGACTCAACTTTAAATCGATCTGCGTATCATCGAGCGAGCTTCAAGCCATAGTCGACCTCATGAGCTTCGTTTTTATGCAGAGTTCAAGTCAGCTTTAAGCTAGGTTCGACCTCATATTATCGCAGATCGAGTTTTGTTTTAGTTTCAATTTTTAATTGCAATTATTTCAACTCCTTAACTCAGCTCAACTCGACACTCTTCGTCATGTGCTGAAAAACCTGGGTCGAAGTTCCAACTCAACTCAACGCAAACCCTCAACTTTAGTTTATAAACGAAGCTACAATTATATGTATTGATAAACCTTTTGACTAAAAACATCATCTATGGGCTTGGGTTAACCTTTCAGTTTGACTTTGCAACTCGGTTGACTTCGCACTAAAGAACTAGCTTCCTAGTCGTTTAAAGCATTTTGTTAAGAGCTTAAAACCATTTTAAATACTTAAAAGTGGACATTTAAATGTTGTGTTGTAAGTTTTCCGTCACAGGGCAAATATGACTAGGAAACGAGCTTGCCTTTAGGAAAAAGTAAAATTTGACTTAAAAGGAAAGCTGAAGAACCAAACTCTTGATGAATTAGAAAGGACCGATTGCTGATATCTTGCTGACTGTTCAACTTGCCCCCATTGACAAATCAACCGAAGTTAGCGGTCCACGAAAAGTCTATTACAATTTTATGGTATGTACATATACATAAGACCTTTATACGTCAGGAAGAGATCAATAAAAACTGGACATTTTAGTTGGCCAAAAGATAAGAAACCACGACAAAAGTAACATTTTTCGCCATCGATCATCCAAAAGATAATTACAATGCGTTTAAGCCTATACTTTTTTTTTTAAACTGAAGCTCTAAACGACAGCAGCTGTCAAATAGCAAGTAAGTTTTGTGCACTGTAAAGCCAAACAAATCTATTTGTAGTTGTACAATGTCGTTTACATCACACCCAGTTCAGTAGTTAGCAATGAATATGTTAAGCTTTTGTTGTAAACTAAAAATCTAAATCAAATCAAAAACATAAAATTATTTTCTTTCTTTTATTTGCAAACTCTCGAAAAACAAAAACTGAAATTTTTTGTTCCCCTTTCAGTGGCCAGTTATTACTATTTACATTAGGCAATGGCAGCACTCTTTTGAGTTCATCTCGTTTTTTTTTTATAACATATCCATAAAATTTTGATAACAGTACAACAGTTTTTGTTCTGCATAACAAGCAGAACACATTCGAATAAGGATATAACCTAAAACAAGATAGAATAATTATTCTAGATAAACTAATAGATTTATAAAAAAGTAACATTAATTCCATAACGATAGTTAAATTTCTAAAAATTTTGTTTTACACTACTTTTGCATGCAAGCTCGTTTTCTCTTTCAATTGACTAGTTAATCCACATATTTGTTTTTTACTTTTTAAAATAATCGTTTCACATCTAATTTGTGTGTGTGTCTGTATGTATGAAGGTACAAAGTATACAAATCGTGTGCAAGTTCTGTATGTTCACTCCGAAAAAAATAAGATAATTTATAAAATTATGTTTTTTATCGTACAACACTAAAGAAACTTAGAAATGTGTCCTTAATTCGAAGCACTACTCATAGGCGTTACTCAGTCGAATATGCATGCGAATACCGCTAGGCAATTCAACCCGAAATTTTCCCAGCAGCCGTTGCCTCCGTTTTCGGATTTCTCAGCGCGCCGCATTTTTTTGGGATAGTTTTTCGGATTGCTCCGATCGCTCAGGTGGATGGGCATTTTGGCAAACTCAGGTCGCGGTGTGCGGAATTTGTCGAGCATGTGAGTCTGCTCGGCGGTGAGATGTTTCATTTTCTTGCCATCGATGGCGTCGGCGACAAGAGAGATCTCCGCAGGGTCGAGAAGCTCGACGCGATCGCACGCCTTGCGGAAGTCCTTTGGTGACATGGTGAGATAACGCGGGGAATAACACAGAGGGCCGAGAACTCTCCGCCGGTTCTCGGCATTTTGGTCGAGTTTCTTACGCTGACACTCCTCCAAGGACCAGTCGGCAAGGCATTCGAAAAGGGCCAACTCCGAATGGAGTTGTAAGGCGTCGCGCTTGGCGATCATTTCCAGCTCCTCAAAACGCAACGCTGTCATTTGTTCCTTTGTCAGCACCAATTCAGCATGCATGTCGATCAGTTGCAGGGAATTGTTCAGCAACGCGATCATATAGTCCTCGGCGGTGAATGGATACGGATTTGTTGTCGTTGATTTGGATTTTTTCGAGGACGTTTTTCCCGGCTCTTGGCTGGTCACCGACGGATTCTGATGGATGGTCGAAGGCGACGCACTATTGTAGTACCACAGTGAGCGAAAGACATCCAACACTATGGCACTGGAAAGCTGCAGATCAAGCTCCCTTATGCAGTGGATTACGAGATCGGGGCAGTTGAATCTGTTGGCTAGTTCGAGAATTTCCAGAATATGCATGTGATCGCGGTATTTCACGAACTTGGTTTCGAGGAAACGAATGAGAAGCTCAAAATTTTTCTTATCGACATTTGATATCTGGAAGTGGTTGTCGTTTTTGCGGCCACTGTTTGGCCCGGCATGTATGATCTTCGCCAGTTCGACGCTGTTCTCGAGGACAGCTTTGCGTTCGCATCGGATCATGTAGCGATCATCTCCGTTGACCACAATGAACTCAATGTATTGACTGAAGTTTTGTGGAACAACTGCAGATGCCGTGGTTGTGGTCAAGGGTATGTGAGGTTCAGCTGGGGGTGCTGAAGGAGCCATAATTGTGCGACCAGTGGCTGCTGGATGCTGGCCATCTGGGCCAAGTCCAAATGGAAGAACCATTTTCCTTATGTGGTGCTGTTTGATAATGTTCTCCTTACGTCGCTGGTTGGCAAGCGTAAATCATCGATGGCAGTGTCGTGTCGATGGGCAACCTGCGGACAAGAGAACAAAAATTGTACTTGCTGTCTACGTGATTAGTAAAGCTTAATATAGGAAATGGTCGTACGCCAGTTAGAAATGGAGTAGATACCTACACGAGATCGCTTCAGGTTCAGATAAGAGGTCGCACGATAAAACGCAACGCGTGAGTGTTAGTACGGAGTTTTGTATTTCATAAGTTGTGCAAGAAAAATAAAAACAGAAAAAAATCCCCCGACACGACGATTGTATGTTTGCAAGAGTTTATCCGCTCAATTTTAGGGTAGAGCCATGGCTGAGTCACCAGGGGGCTCGTAGCTGTAACCATTCAAAAATACATACACAAGAGGCGCTCATAAAACAGTCAGCTAACAAAGTGTACTATCTGGGAGATTTTATAGCTATCGAATTGTAATTAGCACTTGTTAAAAAAAGATTTCTAGTTAATTTCGGAAAGGCGCGGTAAAGTATAAGAGCAAGGTGATTTCATTCTCGATAAAAAGTTTCAGCGCTCTATCGGTTTATGAAAAGCACACCCTAGGATAAGGGAGGCTCTAATCAAACTTACTTATCTGATGAGAAATTTTGACGTTTAAATATATAAACAAAGGATTAGTATTTGTCACTACGGTAGGTTTTTATTTGACAGAAGCAAAGTCTATATTGGCGTAGTTTATTGTATACCCACCATGTGGGAAAGAGCGTATAAATATATCAGTCACTTTGACGATGGCTAATAAATGCTTAATCGTCACCGTTATATGTCTTTTGCTCGTCATATAGATTTTTTTTGATATTTTCTTAAAGGCAAACCCCTGGTGGCAAAATTTGGAACAAGGAGAGACCTTTACACTTCAAAAACTTGTCATGACTGTAATTAGGTTTTGAAAATACCTATACTTGTAAGCTGGGTGCATTTAAAAAAGTCCAAACTGACATTCTGACCAGTAAAAATAGTAACGGAAAAAAGCACATGTTCTTCGTTGAAAATGTTGTCGCTTTTGACAGATTTTCAACCTTTAAAATAACTATCAAAGTTTACACACTCTTTTCAAACCCAGCAGGTGTGCTTTCTTGTTGCTTATGAATAACTTTTAAGGGACTGGCATAACCAAGACTCTGAAAGTCCAGTGCACAGTTGACAAAAAGCTGAAACGTCAAATCTTTTATTTCAATGTCAATTTATTTATGTAGGTACCCACAATTTATTAAGTGCAGAGTAGACTGGGTTCTAGAAAATTTCGCATAATATGGCACACTTAGGGCACTAATCGAATGAACCTAAGGCCTCCAAACGGTGCGAATTTTGACAAAGTATGTATTTTCTGAGAGATTTAAATAAGAGCAAAAGCGGCGCATCATTAAAATTATGAGAGAATGTCGATCGTGCCGCATGGCCCATTACAACAATTACACTAAAAAATTAAATTAAGTGATCAATTCATGTATATAGAATTTTTAAAAAATAATGTGGCGCAGAGAACAGTAATGGAACCAATAAAATCAAATATGCCTCCAGAATCCTGAAGATTTTTAAAAATTACATTAGCATTTTTTTAAGCCGTAAAACTGCACCATAACAAAAAGTTCATTCACTTGCCTTTAATTTAAAAAAACGAATTTTGTGCCAACTATAGTTACGCAACGCTTACTTAAATAGGTTTTAGGTAAAAACCTCGTCATTAAGTTTAAATAATTGCGAAGAGATTACACGTTAAATTGCTCATAAGTCGGTAAATGATTTGATTTTTTTTTTCATTATATTCTGTCGACTTTTTTATTTAAATTGGTTTCAATCGCAAAAGATTAAACTACAGAGTTTTTAAAAACTTCTTAAGGCTAGAGCCTTTCATTCAAGACCAGGGCCCCTTTGAAGATTTTGGACCCTGCAGGGCACATTGAAAGACACTGAAAGAGGAGCATTCGAAATTCTTTAAATTTTACAATGTGAAAAAAAACTATTTAGTGTAGAGTAGCTAAACTTACCACATTTAATTTAACACGCCTGGGAACTATGCACACTTACTTACAGGTGTTTCAGTCATTCTCAGACAACATATTTAGAATTAAGAGTACATACATATATGGGAATGACAGGCTAAAATTAGTCTGTAATTATTTTATTTTTTGTTTCTTTCTTTTGTCGGGGCTGTCCTGAGTTCAGTGAGGATAAGTTATTTCCTAAGTAAAATAAATGAAATTCTAAAGGCCGGTTGTTCAGTGCTAAGTAAGCCCCTGGTGAAACCGATATTTTGTGATCCCTGTCATAGAAAAACTTTGTTCAGGTGGCAATTTTCATTGAAACACGGTAAGCAAATGCCACTTCTCTTATAGAAAACAACGTCAAATAGTTCTCCAGAGATTATGAATTAAATTGGGTAATGCACTGCGGCCTAGGCACTCTATTGGGCACTGGAATTATTCTCCAGATTTATTTTAGGACTAACTCGGCAGGCCTGGTAATCGAGTTAGCCCTGACTAAAAACCTTGACCTTTAGTTGACTAAAAAACTTAGTTCTGGGGTTTACCTTAGTTTAACTCAAAAATGAGATGATTTTGCACTGAAAAAACTTGCATTTTCCAAAGAACAGAATCATCAGCCTCTTCAAAAATGCAACAATTGAAAAGCCTTGGCTTATGGAAAACAGATTCAAAAAGTTAATATCACCGACAATTAATTAGTGCTTAATGTTCACACAAAAAAACATGTCTCAAAAATAAATTAAACAGTATTAGTAGATATCTCACCGGCTATGTTATATGTTTTCTATCGCTTATTTAAGTCCAACTGCGATCATGTAGTGTCCTGTTTGTAGTTCACAACATCAGAAATAAGAAAGCTCCTGCGTCCTCTTTAAAAAAATGTTCTCAGCTCGAATGGTCGACTATATTTAGCTGCGTTCCGTTTAAAATTATGCCAGTTTAAATTAAACAAAAACTATACCTTACATCTACCTACTCACTCAGTATCTTATCCACCTCTATTTATGTAAATACTCTCATTTGCCGTAAAAAATACATATATTTTTATCAAATATAAAACGAGATGTAAAGTCTCAAATAAGGGCTCCATAAACCTAGTAGTTTTGTCGTTTTGTCACCACCATAATCTTTTATGTATCGTCAGCCTTTATAATGGTCTATAAAATAGTCAGAAGCCTTCTGATTTCCGACCTTGGACATGTCGTGATCAAATGCTTTGAAAAAAAAATACCGAGACATTTTTATGAAGTAAATTTTTGTATATGATTCAGCCGAACATGTGACTAAGTAATAAAACACAAAATCGATTATTATCGATGAGTTACGCATCTGCAAAAAAAATATGGCAAGAGCGTGAATCTGCAGACTCTTACTAAATTAAGCAAAAGCAGACTGAGGTATACTGGGTAAAAAATGGTTTCAGTTACTTTAGTGAGGTCTCCATTGCACGATCAAAAGATCTGTTCGAAAATATTTTTTTTAACAGAAGCGACTGTACTTCTAACGCGCCTATAGAACCAATAAAATTCAGATCATACAGCAGCAAAGTAGACCTGCGAAAAGAAAGAGTAGAATTGCGAAAAGAAAGGGTTAAATGTACCCATAAGCATCAGAGGATTTTGCAAGCGTATAACAGGTGTACACCTGTTAAGTCAAACTAACTTGAAGAAATACTCTAAGCACATTTGCTTATAAAGCCTTTGGTTCTAGTGGGAAACTTTAAAAGACGGCTGTCGCATCGCACTAGAATCCTTTCTGGCTAGATCAAATTTTACGGGTTGCATCTGAGGACTTTTGCCCTGTTAAACCAAAAATTTTATTAACTCCGAATTGATACAGTTTGAGTCGTAGGTATATTAGAAAAAATCCTTATTTCAGGTAGGTACATAAAAGAACGAGAATATGGTGTCCCATGAAAACGGTGTTAGTGGTCATATCGCCGGCCGGCAGCGGCTTCCAAAGAAACTGAGGAAGCACAGCAACCAGTCTCGATTCTCGTTTAAGTTATTATGGGGCAAGTTTCGCAAGTCAAAAGTTTTTTTATAGTAAAACTATTTTTTACGAATCTAGAAGTTTATAGAACCTAAACCTTAAGCCCTAAAGGTGGCATAATACATCGGCACTGCGCAGATTATAAAAAGTCAAGTGTAAACTGTTGCTTGATTGTCAATGTCACGTAGGTTGACTTGAGGCCATTTCGGTTAGGCGTGCAGAAGCGTCCGGGAGCATTCTGGACTCTCCTGCAACCGTTTGCTTGGTACTCGTTTGACAGTTTCTCAGAAGTACGCACACAATCAAGTCAAGTCTTCAAAATCAAGAATAACGTTTTTGGCTGTTCGGTTGTAATTCGGAATCAGGGCGTTCTCCCGTATTATTCAAACCCAAGAACTCTCTTGATGACATTTCCCGGAAAAAAGCATGTTGCAATTGCAATAGATCACATTATGTGCGTCGTAGTCGGGCTTTTTGCGTTTCCTTTTTAACCTCTCAGACTGCGTGGAAACACTCACCATGAAAAGGGTAGATACGGTTGATTTCAGAAATCAAACATGCGATGAGATTTCAGACTAGATCTATTTTTAATCTCTTACAGAAGAGGTTTAAATTCGTATAATACATCTCAAGATTAAAGGGGGATTGCAGGATTTACTTTATTTTGGGTTAAGTACTTCAGTGTCCTCTGAAAACGTAGCATAAGATGGATGTGTACAGGTAGACATATTACCACCGATCCGGGTTGACTAGAATTTGTGCAGAATGAAGATTGTGTGCTCGATTAAACAAATATGCCGAATAAAATAAAACATGCGTAGTTAGTGAATTATACTACGTTGACTAATATTTGCGACGGTGTTTTATGTCTCAAATATAATGAATTCATTATGAGTAAATACGGGGATGCTTCGCTTTTTCCCCCTCTTCTAGTTGCATTTAAATATTGTCAAAAGAGTTTTTCTTAAAAGTTTGAACTCTGAAATGGCTTCTAGCTGATACTTATTTGCCCGAAAGGACTGAAAATCATTCTAAACTATTCGTCAACTTTAAGGACAAGGTTGGTCCGTCAACCGTCATAAACTGACGAGTCGGTCTTTTTCGTTCAATCATGATTGATTTAATAAAAAGAGGTTAACGTTATAGCCTCTTTAACGTTATAGCCTCTTCTCGTTAAGTAAGTAAGTAAGTAAGTAACGTTATAGCATAATATTATTTTAGGACATTATCCACAAATAAATAAAGAAACTCTATTAGTTTTGTAATTGTTTGCTTGTTAGTTACTCCCAGATATGGAGGAGTATAGGCTTCGCATGTGTTTCTCTCGTCCAGAGTGATCAGAGATGTGTAACCTGCATGTGTATGTGTTGTGTACCTACATTCAAAAATGCAAAGAAGATTGTAAATCTTCGTAGTAAATATCTACGTAGATTTATGCACATGGTCAAAATAAAAAAATGATAAAAAGGTAAATACAGCTGAAGCAGGTGCCAAATATAAACAGGAACACACACCTTTTCCCACAATGCAGCCAAGTATCTTTACCTCAGGCGACAACACATAGAAACCTACTCACTTATCAGTTGAATTGTAAAGAACAGACATCTATTCACGAGCCCTATCCGTTAAAAATTCTCTGTTTACTTAAAAAATATAACGAATCAGATAGCGTTTCCTTTCAAATGACATGTGTATAGACATATTGTTACAAGGTCATTGGCTGTGCATTGAGCCAAAAAGCAATGACTTACATGCATCCCCCATAAAAATGTCAATTAGCAGTTAAATCCACTTCCGAACAAACATCTAAACTCGACATCTTTAGGATTTATTAAAATTTTCTGTCTGAGACTGAGTCAATATGCTAAAACAAAGAGCCACCTCTATATCTCATCTCGCTAACAGATGGCGTCCGTCTTTCCTCGCACCGATTTCGCGACATCCATTAGCAACATCATAATTTAATTATCACCAAACATCATCAGACTTAATTGCCCGGATTAGAGATTTTCAAAAAAAAACAAATAGATTTTCTGCACTTACGAGTTTTCCTCAAGCGGTGGTCAAAGACATTTCCTCTAATTAGCACCTTAGGCTACCGATAAACCAGGGCGGGCATGTGACAGCACTGCCCCTACCGATGTTATCGGAATTCCTACACCTTTGGGACACACTTTTTTTGTTTCGTTCCTTTGGGCACTTAATATTTTCGTTGACACCTTCTTATCTTTAGCTGTGTTTTGACTTCCTAATGCGTTATGTCGTCTTCATGCAAACAAACAGTGTTAAGGCCCTAATCGCCATTTAAAACATTAATCATAAGAGTATTTGCGAGCGATATTTAATTCACATTTGATTGAGTGACATCTATCTTGACGAACAGTTCACCATCGATCAAATGAATCACTGTCATTGGTCAAAAATCAAAACCGTTAACACACGCGAACGTCAACCGGCGTTTATTGCGATGACACTGTGTCCCAAAATTTCAACACCAACTCGCGCGTTCGTTCTCGACCGCTGCTGTCGACTCAATATCTTGTGATCGACTAAAACTCGGCGTCCACAAAAAAGTATGAAATTAAAAAATTCGCGATATACAACTAAATTGATTGTTCTCTATAAATCCCAAGTTAAAGTATACATATAAACGCTGATAAAAATTTAGCCAGCCCTTGTGTGCCTTCTGCCTATTCCGACCAACACACAGAATTGCTGTGTCAATTGGAAAAACCTTCAAGTATGGAGCAGAGCAGAACCCTATGTACATCGACAAGGGCTCGTTCCATTCCGCACATAATGAAGTCACTTCAGCGAACCTCCAAAGACGGAAGCGGGTCGCGGGTGGAACATGCCGACATATGGCGGTAGCTCTAACACCAATTAGGATCTAAATTAAGTGCTCTACCAGCACCAGAACTCGCGACAGCATTTTAAGGTTAGGTTCACGACGGCGCGGACTTGTAAATTGATTTAAAAACAAAAAATCCGAAGACCAATGCAATAGCGTTCATAAACCGTATGTGGTGTGGGTGGGTCCCATAACAATTGAAGTCAATATTGACTTACCATGATTAAGTTTCTGTCGAGATTTCGAATTTGCATGTAATCCTTAGTTTTTGGGTCTAGCAGATAAGTGTAAAGTGGAATTATCACTGTTTCTGACCGCAGATATGTCGGTTGGCACGGTAGCTTCTCTGTATGCGCACGGGGGTAAACATCTACTGGTCGGGTGATAAGCAACGCAGATCGCAATGGGTCATATGTATATGTTTGGCAAATTTAATGATAATGTCATTATGGGAAATTAATTAATTGGGCTTAGTTTAGTTTTTTTTTACTCAAAGTTTAGCAAATAATTGAAGGCAGGCAGATAAGAAGTCGCACAGGACTTCAAACGAGTTTTATTATTTTCATTTTTTCCCGAGTTTATCGCTGGAGTAGGAAATAAAGTACATCTGCAGTGCTTGCAAGACCAACAGCAACTTTATGGACGTTTCATTATTGCGATTTTTAGTCATCAAGCTGTGAGTCAATGCAAGATGGCAGTCTGCCTAACTGCCTATACACACATGCTTATTTAACTACATGTGACTACCTCAAGTGGCGCAAATCTAATTTAAAGATAAATCCAACTCAAAAGCGCGCCCGCGATTTATTTACGTTTTATTTTGGCTTATTTGCCGTTAAAAATTCAGTTATTTCATTATGCTTAAAAGTAAGAGGCAAGCTTCAAAATACTCCACTTAGGGCCAGTTTCAAGTTAAACCGAGGTTATATTTGAGAAACAGTTTTTTCTATAAGTGAACTGACAGTTGGGACTTGGGAGTGTCAATGATTTCGAGACTCGAAGATTTCGATAATTTTTTTGAGGAACCCTTTCAGATTTTTCTCCGGCATTAATAAATCTAGGCTAGTCGGACATAACTCTGCAATTTAGTACTGTTAAGAAAAGAAGAAACACATCAAAGGCAGTTCCGGTCAAATGTATTTTACCACAGACACACGACAAACAACAGTCATATATGTATATTTTTTATTTCAATTCATTTTCTATTTCTTCACCTATATGCGGTCGTTTTCTTTTGCATACCGCACTGCTTATAGCCAAACTGTCAAATAAAACATGCCAATCCTAGCGCGGGCACCCGGCTTCATTGCGTAAAGAACGACAAATGTTGCACCGGTGCAGAAATCGAGCTAAGTGTTAAGTTGGTTTTTTTCAATTTTGTAGCGCCTTTTTGTTTGCACCGGTTGGTTGCTTATTTCGTTCAAAATGGATTTCAATAGCTGTCATGTAATACTTTGCTAGTAGTAATATTTTTCAATAAAAACCGACTACTTCTCCAACAAAGCTGCAATCTTTTGGCAACACTTTTACGAACCGAAAATACCATTTTAAAATGCCTTCAAATTCATCCCCTTGTCCAAATGGAGGGATGATTTCTTTGAAAAACAGTATTCGAACAACGAATTTATTATTGCATTTTTCTACTTTTTCATTTTGCCAAAATTAGGTTTTATTTCATTTTGAAAAGCGATAAACTTTTGAGCACAAGTAACAATCCACGACAAAGTTGATGTTGGAATGAAAATAAACATACATAAAAAGAAGTAGGTTCACCCAATGAATTAAAGACAAGGAAGCGATGTTTTGGGAGATAAGTAAAGCATCTGTTTAAGTGGTGTTAAGCCCTGAGCCCAATGAAATTGTTGCATTCGTTTCGTCGAAGTACACAAATGACAACTCAGTGAAATACACACCATCTTATGAGAAGCGACGTACGTCACGAAGTTCTTCTATGGGCCGCTTCCCGCAAGAACGTGTATTTTTAGTTGTGTACTTAAACTTGACGGACGCAACGGAATTATTAGTCTGGTACGCATTAGACCTGATGTCATGAGCAAATGTTTGAGGTTCATAAGATTCTGGGGACTTGTACAACTTTTTTTTTTAACATACCTGAATTAAACTGACATTCGACGTCGCAAAAACGCAGCTTTCGACAAACACTTTGGAGTCTTTGACAGGCCCGGGCACTTCAGGTGTCAAAAATGAGTGCTTCACTCACAAGTAATATACATGTGAAAAAGAGCTATTCCTTGTTTACACATAATCATTGGGTGGGTACACCTTGTCTCCACTTTCAAATATGTCCGTGGAAAAATTTCAGTTCGTTTCGGTTCAAGTGTACGGGAAAAGAACGATTTTTTCGGTGCTTCACACCAGTTTGACTGTTCGGTTTCAAAGAACACATCATTAGCTAAATCTAGATTAAACTGCATGTCGCGAGGTGTTTTTACTGTAATTTTACTGGCAATAAGCGCGCTTACCTTACTTCTTAGATGCCATTTTACTGTGAAGTATAGACAAGAATGTAGCCCAGATGATCTACTACGTGGGTGCGGAATTCAGTAAAAGTTTGACTCGAGGTGTAAGAAATTTAATAATGCCAGACTTTGCTGCGTTCCATGCCAAAAGAAACACCAAAACAGAAGAGTCTTTGCTCACTGCAAATTTGCTTAAAGTTCATGGGCGTCTTGGGTTACAATTTAAATCATTAACAAGCTATATCAAGCTGCTTCAAATGCTAGAAGTGTCTTCTAATACAAGTCGACTCTTTATCTATCAACATCTTGTCAGATCTATAAAATCCACGAAAATTTTACAAAAATCGAAAGGAATCCCGGATATCGTAACATGAAAAATGTCTTGAAAAACAAACAAAATGTCGGGTTCTCCTTTTCATCCCACCGGGCACGGTCGGCGACGCGAATAGCTCAATAAATTTCTTTTAATGGGCTTGAAATTGTGGCGCAACCATTTGCGTACTTTATACTCGCCAACTCACCTAATTTTATCCCGCTGTGCAAACGACTCGAAGCTATGAATAGACTTTGTGCATCCCAAGACTCTCTAGTATGCATCAGGTATCTCATCCTAGTTGGATGAGTTTGCAGCAAGTGGCTGCCAAGAAGAGTATCGCCAATGCGAGCGCATCCAATCAGCTTCTGTGAAACAACCTTACTTCTTCAAACACTGGAAGCGTTCGGCCTTCTACAAAAATATTTTTCAAGATTCTTGCGAAATTTAGCTCGATTCCCACTTAAATGCTCAGAATCTGAATGAGCAATACAGTTTGGAGGAAAAGAATTTCTTGTTTATACATTCTTGGGATATTTTATTCGGATGCCTTTGTGGATGAAATAATTAGGTGAAACGGCTTATTAAAAAAATAATTAATAAAAACTTATAAATTTCGATTGACTCGCAACATTTGGGTGAATAAAAGTATCTATGCCGGTCTAGCATTTAAATGTTGCATAAGAACATAAAAGAGATTTGATTTGACTACACATGAGCATCAAAATATGACTCTTTCTTTGATTGAGGTAAGAAGTGTCTCTTGGAAGAACTGACTAAGATAAGAACCCTGAGTAGGAGCTTTCGCCGCCCAACGCCCAAACTGTATTGTATGGCTTTACGGAGGCAAGCAGTATAACCAGCAAAGTATTCAATTCAATGCGTTTATTTTATCTATCTACGTTCCTCGATAAAGTAATTTTTCTGTGTTTTTTACATTGAATCAAATTTGTTACACTGCTAATCTTACGGGATGGGGATTGATTAACACAAGTGAAAGTAGTGAGATAAGTAACAGATAGTTACGTATTCTGTTCAGTCCTTTATCAACAGGGTGACCACAAACATATTTCAAGTGTATTAAAGTGGTAAAAGCAGATTTGTCGCTCTCGTAAGTACATCCGCTGATATAATAAAAAATTGAGTTTTTAATCGTACGACTTCAACTGACCAAAGCTTTTAGTAGTGGATAGACAGGTAAGAATATGTCTATAGGTATTCTTGTCCAGGGTTTGACAAGTATTATCTACCATTTGTGGCGGCGGCTAAAGCACTGTGTCATACATGTCTTTTTGAAAAGTTTTGGATCAAATTAACGATGAATAATTACGGTTTTCCTTTTGTTTAATAATTGCCGCCATAGGCTTGGGAATTCAGTATAATCAGCTTAATTATGTAGCGACGCATGGTATTTGACCTGTAGTGTCTAGTCATATTATTAAGGGCCTTGTTCCACGAAAGACAGCATTGTTAATGATCCGGATGCATTACATTTTATCAGAGCCCTTAATAGAAGGTTTGCTCCTGTTACTCCCATATCATAGCCTGGTCCGGAATTGGGCAGCGGATAGCCAAATGCTCGCAAGATATAGTGCGAGAAATGGCATGCTTAAGAAGGGAAACCCAGTAGCTTTGGTCTCTTAATGAGCTCCAAGTAAGGGCCAGCCGTTCCTCTCATTCCACTAAATGTTGTACATTATATCAGAATACTCTGCTAGGTATACCATTATTTTCTCCTTAAAGACATAACATTTGAGGGGACTAGTTCTTGAATTCTCTGCACAGGGATTTAATGTACCGTACCTACTGGCTCAGCAGCGTCTCTTTTGCATCGATCTGCTATACACTTCTTCTATTCTTTCTTTTTAAGGGCTTTAATAGCTTCTTGATCAAGAGTTAATGCTGGGTTCAACCTTATGCAGAACTACGTGTTGACGTCAGGTTGATTTGAATTGCTTTGGGTCTCTAAAGGAATAAAATGTGCAGCCAGTTGCTCGCCAAAATGAAACCCGGACCCAGAAGGCTTAAAACATTGAACATATAAATTAAATTATAGAAAAAGGCACCTTGTAAGAGACAAATCTTAAGTTGGTGAGAATAACAAGGTCGTATGTCAAAAAAAATATGAACTGAACTTGATATACAGCGAAAAATCGATGAAAAATCTTTTTAAAACTTTAATTTTATGGCTTTATTTTCCCGCTTTTTGTCATGGTCCGCTCTCTCGCAGAAATTTAGAATTTTTTCATAGGGAATTTGAGCCGTTTGTTATTTTCGACTGACAATGACTGTCCCTATTGTCCAAAAAGTCTGGTTCTAAAACACTTTAATCTTTCATGTGAAACGCTACCAGGAAACAATGTTGATTGGATACCTTAAGTTAAAGGGGAAGAAGCTAATTTGATGGTGTTGAGCTTAGACTAAATACCAACGACATTTTGGTGGTGCCATGACATTGTGTCAAACCTCCCGATATGGCGTAGTGACGCTTTTGAAAATGAGGCAGAATATTGACATCAGGCCTAATGTCGCTTATATGTAAAGTGTCATTAGTCCAATATGGCACTGTCACTTGCGACTTTAGGACCCAAGGAAAAGTAAAAGAAAAATTAAGCAGGGGGTTGCATTTCCTACACGTTCCAATTTTGTTGGAGCTTGACCCTTGGACGCTTTGATTAGTAGGAAATATGTCGCTTTAAAAAGTGTCATAATAAAATTTGGTCTTATGACACTTTCACAAAGTAACTTTTGGCCAACTTTGGAGATTTGGTACAATTTCGTTTGGCACAATTTCACGGCACCTG
This sequence comes from Neoascia interrupta, assembly GCA_947623515.1. Classification (NCBI taxonomy): domain Eukaryota; kingdom Metazoa; phylum Arthropoda; class Insecta; order Diptera; family Syrphidae; genus Neoascia; species Neoascia interrupta. The sequence continues at coordinate 213,930,320 of OX392463.1, read as the reverse complement.
ACATTTTATTTTAAGAAAAAAACTGCGTAATTTGAAGAGTTTAATCAGTGGAATTTATCTGTTGAAACTTATGGCCGTAATATTTGAGACACATCCAACAAACAAAGCATTGCCCATTCCTTATACACGTGTTGATTTCGCTGAGATTTGAAGGCCCAGCAGATCAATAAAAACAGGCAACCCCTGGAGCAAAATTAAATTCAGCAACACGCTCTAGCCTAAAAAAAGGGCTATTAAATCAAATAGCTTAAGGGAGTGTTCTCATAGTCACAGTCGCGTCAACTTACTTGTTGTTATGTGGGCATTTAGCCACCAACGACGCCACGGTTCACAAACTCCGTGTACATAGATGCTTTATCGTCCTTCAGACACGACAGGACACAAAAACCAAGGGGATGGCAAGCTTTACATTTCTTTACTTAGGTGCTTGTATTTTAAAATTTCCCATCACAAGCTCTAGTATTGACATTCATTTACCCCACGATGTCATGACACCATCTCCATTTTAGGGCGAGCTAAGAAATTAATAAAACGTATTTCACGTTCTCCAAGTCGACAGAAGTTTCACAGTGCCAATTCGACCGATGCATCAGACACACAAGACGTATCCCAACATGATACGTGATACATTCAAAAATAACCTTTAAAAACTTGTATATTCCTGAATGGAAAACGGAAGGCATTTTCGATTTGGAATGATATAAATAAACCTATGACCGCGAGTACAATTACGTTTCTATTTGCAGAGATTCGCTTTTATGGGATTCGAATCAGGTATTTCAACATTATAGAAGTAGGATTGTACTTTATAGCAAATATTCTCAATTACTTTTCAAATAACAAAAAAATGGCAGAAAACTTGTTTCTCAGTTAAGCAAGAAGTAATTGCAGGAGGCTGAACAACATTCAGGCGTTACAACTACAATAATATTAAAAGAAATTGTTCGATATTTATTAATTTATAAATAACTCTTGTTTCAATTTTGTTCAATTTCGAAATTCTGTATATAAAATAGCAACAACAGAACCACACATTAGATTTTTTATGATTGATGCTGCCTTCAGGTAAGAAAACAAGATTTTAATTTTATCACCAGTCCTCGGACGAATTTATTACTTTATTTGGGTTAACTTAACTACTATTAATGTTATATAACCCTCGTAATTTTATGCGAATATCATCTAGATAAGATTACGGATAGGAGGTCCTTTTTCTAATTTTTGACGGACGGTAAAGTGCAGCCACAGAAAACTTTTGTGCTGTTGTAGTTATAAGATATTCGTTTGATGTTTACAAATTAATTTATCTTACAGCTTTTTAAACACCGACTCTCTTCGAGATTACTGAGGGCTGATCTGATATTATGTGGCTCCGCAAAATGCTCAGTTTCAACAACTTATTGCATTAGATTTCATGTTCATGGAACGTTGCAGCTTGCAGGTGGTAGTTGAATGGAATGAATAAAGCTTAAAGAACCAAATGCACAAAGCCAAAAGTCTGTGAATTTGTACTAGATTCATTTGGTTTATTATCTTATTCACTAACCAACCATAAGAGCGTTACATAACATTTCAGGACCATAATAATTAGATTAAGGAAACCAAAATTTAATTAACATGTGTAGTGCCGTGTTATCGCCATGGTAGTATGTGTTTTTTTTTTTTCCTTCAAGCAATAAAAGAAGTCAGGCATTAAGTCATCATGATGTGTCACCCAACGCTAATAGCATTCGAACAGTTTTTAAGCTCAAGGAATTAGTACATTACAACAAAGCAAAATGAATAACTTCCTTTTTTTAAATCAATATTCTTTTTAGGTAGATATCCATACAGTATTTTTTTGAAAGTTTGTTTTTACCATTTTCAAAATTTACCATTTTGGATCACACCAAAAAGTGCATTAAAAGTGAATGGGAAAAGTGTTTTGTTTGCAAAAAGAGTGAAGTCGTTAGGAGGAGATTTTTTTTAATTACTTGCCAAGAGGACTTAAATTAGTATGGTAAATCTCATGATTTGTAGATTAGTTAAAGATATATGCTAATCCCGGATTAGTGTTCGGTGGAGACATGGTGTAAGAAGCACTTTGGTGTTACAGATGCCTATAGTTCTCTTTCACGACTCTTTAATTTTTACAGTTGTTGAGGGCAATGCTAAAACGTCGCTGATAAGTGAGTCCTGTGCTACGGCTAGACTAGGTCACCTCAAGTAAAGTGCACTTTAAGCCTTACACTTTAAAGAAGGGTTTTTAGGCTAGGGCTAGGGCACCGATTGTTTCAATTTCATAGTACCCTGACACTGACACGCTTTGCTCCAACAGAAAAACAAAGGCACATATTTCAACTCGCACAATTTTCAGTTGACGCTTAAAATATTGAAAATGAAGAGAAGTTATGCCACGAATATGTCACGTTTCTTTACCAAGTGTTATTTAATTTTCTGCTTGATAGAGTATAAAACACAGAAATAACAAATTTGAAACGCAGAACATTAACGGTAATAAAAACTTCGCCGTGAGTCAGAACAAGACAAGTCAGAGGGGTATACCTACGATAAAATATCCTTTTCTTGAATTTACGTTTTTCACTAGGTATCCCTGGAGAAAATATAACGAGACACTCAATCCAATGTAAACATGCATATAAGTGTCAAAAACACAAGAAATGTGTAAGTACTCATGTGTATGTAATTTTTTTTTAATCAAAGTTGCGATTGGCATTTTAAGCGAAAGTATGATAAATGATAGCTGATAAAAAGTGGAATGACAGCGACAGGATGGGAAAGACCTTAGCGTGGGAAGCCCCTGTTTCAGGGGGTTAGAGTAATAGTGCCTACATTGACTTTTATATTGGTTTGTCATTAAAAAATGCAAATTTATGTACGTAATCAAGTGATCCGTCTCATATCTAACTTTAATACCCCAACAGTACCTAGCTCTCCCCTTAAAATACTGCAATTAGTTTCAGGTAAAATTAGCTATTGTCATCTTTAGCACATCACATCAGTCTTTCATGAAGAAGATTTATGTTTACATCCATCACTGCAATTACTTTTAATGACAAAAAAAAATTGCTGGTCCGTTTTATACCTATGAAAAAAGTATTTTTCAGTTTTCTACAATCCGGACTATAAAATAACGTATTTTGGAATAGTTTAAGTCCAATTCAATGCTATAGAATTCACTTTCAAACTTTGTACAAAAACTACGAAAACTGAGTGCTTGGTCGAATGCCTTAAATCGTACATTCAATTTTAAGTGTTGGACTTCGGCAGAGAAGTATGCATATACCTACGTTTCATCACCTCTATTTATCCTAACTGCTGACTGTAGTGGCACAGTCTTTAAGGGGATAATTTAAAATCAGATGACATAAGATTTAGACATCGATGCTCAATTCATCCATAATCCTTGCGTCCATATTGAAATCGCAGTTTAAATGCACTTCATGACGCTCGATTGAGGATTAACGCAAATAAATTGTAGTGGACGTAGTGGAGTCCCATATGAATCAGTCCCATTCAAACCACAGGTTAAAGCTTTGGCTAATTGAGTAGGTACCCACCTATTACCTAAGTTGCTTTTCAAAACATCTGTTTATCTACTAGAACTGGCAAAACGTCAATTGGTAGCAGAGTATGCGAGTACTTCGTATAGGTACTTTGATTCTATATAGGTACATTATTGTTCCGCGAAAGATGCCCTATTGGGGAATTGGCGCAGATTTGAAAACTCCTGTATCTCCCGCTTTTCTATTTTCTCCTCCACCGGGATCGTAATTATGGATTGATCTGCCTGAACCCAATTTTTTTTAACAGCTGCAGAGGGCTTCCTTTTCTCTAGAAGAGACCTTTCAAAACTTGCTTTTGACCACACATGCCGTCACGTGTCAGTCACGTTGAAGTACATAGCTGACAACTAAGTTAAATACACACGTTCTTATGGTAAACTGCCCATAATAGAAGTGCGTGACGTACATCGTTGCTTCCCATAAAAATGTGTGTATTTAACTGAGTGTTGTGTACGGACGCAACGGATTCATTGGGCTGAAGGCTTAAGTCATGACGGGATGTGTGGCCAAAAGCAAGTTTTGAAAAGTCTCTTCGAGAGAAAAGGAAGCCCTCTGCTGCTGTTCAGGAAATTGAGAAGCGACGTACAATACGCACTGTTCTTATAGGTCGCTTTCCTTAAGCATTCAAAAACCGATATTTTCTTGAATCTTTTTTTTTAATAATTTTTTATAAGTTTCTACAGTCATAATTTATAAATTTGGGATGTGGAACAACAATAGTTTACTACAAAAATAATTTGGCCAATTATGAAGTAACTTTTGTGGGGTAAGAAATACAAAGATCGGTTAAATCAAAACGTGTTAGACGCATAGTTCTGTAGAATCGACAATTGATGTCGTTCCTTAAACGATGCACTTCCAATTCGCAATAGAATACAGAAGAAATTATGCCGCGATGTTCAATATTTAATCGAAAAAAAATACACATAGGTATACACCGCCATACCGTGGAAGTTCGTATAAGTAATATCATTTACGTTTTTGTTTGGGTACACTGTGCCAGGTGTTGAATTGATGCAACAATTTTTAGCTACATAATTTTGAATCAATTATAATTTATATAACTAATTCTGTTACTGCAATTTAATTCAGAATGAATCTAAAATAAAAATGGACGCCTTGTGCCTTGAAAGACAAAAAATACTATTAACTCGCCAGCAGAGAGGTATCAAGCTGTGAAAATAGCGAGTTCTTTCCTTTCATTTGCCTTGATTTTGAATTTGATTTTGGAAAGTCTGACCTGTTTTGAATACTCATGAAATTTTTACAAGCGCGTGAAAGAAAAAGTGTCAATTCATTTTAAAACGCAACACCGAAACGTTGCTTATTTAAAGATATGAAATAGACATAGGCAATACATGACCGTTGAGGTACCTTTCAGGTCCCTATACAAGCACGTGATTGGGCGCCATTCGCCATGTAATGATTCGTTCACTTTCAAAGCCCAATTCACAAAAATACAATGCATTGGTACCTGCTTTTTTCATTTTTCTTAGCGAAAACTAAAACTTAATTTTTCTTATGTGGAAGTCGTTTTAGTTTTTTATAAGATTTATGAGAACCTATAAGAAATAATAGGGTTAATCTTATTGACAAGCTGTTTTACACAAAATTCCCCAGGGGTTGTTATTTAGTTTTAGAACGATGCCAGATAACTATGTATTAGTTTGTAAAAACTGTTTTTTTTTAACAAAATGTTCACTAAAAAGAGCTTTGGTACATTATATCGATGTACATACATATGTTTGTATGTACAAAATGTTTGCAATTTGAATGTCGTCACGCGATTTCAAATGCTCCCGCTAAATAAAATGCCGCAAAATAAAAACAAAACCATCCCGACAATATTTACAGGAGAGAGTCAATGAAAGTCCCTGTCACTTTAGGCGTAGGTTTTGATATTGAATAAGCCTTGGAGAACAAATTGCCCCCAGACGTTTGCGTAGGCAGGATTAAAATTGTGACTTTCCAATGGGAAAAGTTCATTATCGAATTCTTACTACTTAGAGTTCACGAAATATTCTCCAAATAAGCAGGGGTTCGTTATGAGCGTCCCTTTAACATGGGTTTTGTATATTAGTTCAACTTAGTTTTAAGTTTTCTATCTACTACTTAGTCTAGTCTTAGGATGTAAGTGGTTAACCTTTGTGCTACACTAACTTTTACGGTCTTTCACCAAACAGACATGCGACAGAGTTGTTATGTGGTTAGATCTGGGTTCCTACATTTTTATTTTTATCAGAGCGTTGACTAAACCTTCTTCTATTATGGTCCATAATATCTAATATCTAAGTCTCGTCGGCACAGCCATTTTTTGCTCGTAAAGACCATCACACTGGCTTAAAAAGTATGATTAATCAATCTTCTCAAATTAAAATTGTCATTTTGCAGCTCACAGCTAATTAAGTGTCGCACAATTTTCGCTTACGTCGTAAATAACTTATGCATGCTCCATGTGAAGCTGAGTTAAAGCAAGAAGTCTTGCGTTACTGAAATTAAAAGTATTAAAATTCAACACCCATAAGGTCGTACGTGCTGTATCTTATGAGAAGAAGAAAGAAGAGCAGCACATTTAAAAAAGAATCCAATAACCCAGTGCGAACAGGATTACATCAAACACCACCACCCCCGCATACGACACGGCCCACACAATCTTATGTCCTTTTTTCGGTCTCCCACATTGAACCACTTATGGAGGCTTTCATTCAATTTTCGCTCTCGTCTGTAGCGGACAACGTTCATGCATACGTAACGGTGCAACAAAAAGAGCCTTATGCACTCAACGACAATCGAATGAACTTATCCCAAAACAGAAACCTTCAACCCCCATAATATTGTGTTTCCGTTACAAGTGGGCAAGTGCTCTAGTTCCGTCATTATTGTACTTCCCCTCGGCCGCCCTTTTATTGTGTGCGTATGTGCACTTATTTATTATTTCCCATTTTTATCACTTTATTGTTGTTGCTTTGTGTAATAATAGTCACCTCACCGAAAATTTTCCAGCTTTTGAGACAAACACAGTAAATAGGTCAAGGGCTGGAGAAATGTAGGCCACTGTAGCCAATAGGAACTCAGCAAATACCGATTTTACTCAATTTGACAGAGGAATACCGTCAAACTTTATCCGTCTTTTCCACCGTATGTTGTCTAAGGGAATTTTCAATTTTGTACAAAGCAAATCACAGGATCTTCTGTTGTGTTTTGTAATTATTTTCACATCACCGAAAATCAATAAACACCGTAGAGAGTTCATTATACCCACACAGAAAATTCTCCTACCCAAGGAGTAGGCGACCGACCGATGACAAGGAGGAGAAAAACAACACCCTCTCTGGACTAGTGTCAAAATATGGTTATTTAAGAACCCAGGATTCGCACACACTTTTTTAGAACTCACCCCGAGAAATTTGATTGATGCCTTTTTTTCTTGAAACACACAATTATTCACAAATTCTAAAACAAAAAAAAAACCGAAAAGTGATTTCAAAAACACTAAACAATTCGCGAGGAAAAGCGAACGTTACGCGGATCCGTTTTTTAACTTGTACGAATGCGAGCACTCTGCTTTTGCTTCTGAATCGGCTGGTGTTTTCGGCCACGGATTGAAGTTCGGCATGCGTACAATTTCAAAACACTTTAGCGAAAATCCTTTTGCCAGAATTTCGAAAAAGAAAAAAATTTTTGAGAGATACATAGACTGAAAGTTTTGAAAATAGTCTCTCTTCCCTCACGTTCACGTCATACGCTTTTGCTCTCATGAAAACAATCGCCTAGTACAGTGTGTCACAGAAATATTTTCACTTTTTTAAAAAATATTAAGGCACTTAGAGGTTTGATTTAAATAAATTAATAATTTTTTATCAGCAGCACTTCATAAAAGGCTCTTTTAAGAATATTTCTGGATAATAATTTTTGTGTATATTTTGTGTGTGTATATTTTTGTGTTTTCGAAAATAAGGCAATTATTGCACGGTGATTTATCTCTCAGATGCCGAGATAAAAAGGCAAATTTAGCGTAGTCTGCGGCTACGGGGGAAAATTATTCCCAGAAGGAAGCTCTCATACAAAAGAAAACCTCGAAGGAAAGTTCTCCGAGGAAATTGGTATTCGAGTAACGCAAGTCTGGTTGACATGGTGGAAGCCAAACCTGTATACTTTTACCAATATTCTTCCTCCGGTGATTTTTGGCATTCTCAGTGATCCGTTCTCACTCAGTCTTCCCAGTGCTCCAGTCCGATAGAGTGCCAACTCGTAGGACTCTTAAGGCCTTATCAGCATACATGACATTTGTCTAGTGCTGAAAATTTTTTCAAAAGTGTCGCTCGTGATTTTGTTTTCTATTTTGAGCAACGGGTGATGAAAACGTAATGACAAAAATAGCTACTGTGTCGTTATTTTAATCGATATAAGAGGCACACTACGCTGTAAGCTTCAACTGGGAAGGCCTCTATCAGCTGCTCCTGGTCTGGGCTTATAAGTGAAATCGGGTGTTAGTTTTATTTTAAGCCAGTAAAAATTTTAAGTCGTTCTGAAAATTTCTGCTCGAAATTTTTGGTCGAATTTTGTTTTTCGGGATATTTGTACTTGTCAACTGAAGCGATGTCTTGGCCAATACGCCGGAACAGTTATCACTTCTGAGCCCAAAAGCCTCTTCAAAGACAGAGGTCAACCTTTGTGAATCGCTGTATTTTTTTCAATTTAAAAGACATCTGAGAACATCCTTATCTCCAGGATGACAAGAGTTACCCCTTGCATAGGGAAAACATTATTAGTACTGCATTTTCCTGCACTTCCATTAAAACGTGCGAATTTAACTGAGTTGCTGGTTGAGCACTTTACTTAGACGTGACAAACGTAACGTTTTCCTTTGGTTAAAGACTTAACACTTCAACTCGCAGTCTTTGAATCGGCCCTAAGGAGACAGGACAGTAGAAGACGACCTGCCTAAGGTGGCGTAAGGAACCGTCGATGCCCTCCGCTAACTTGAACTACGTAACTAGGGACCGGCTAAAGCCGCGGTGTCACAAGGAACAGAAACAGGAACAGAAACAGAATTTCATACATTAGCAACGCAAAAAGCATTCAACGAATTTTGGTTTCAGTTGCTAATGTATGAGATTCTGTTTCTGTTGCTGTTTTACGTTGCTTGTGACAACGCGGCTTAACTGGACCCGAATGTTCATTGTAGGCGGCCAAACTTTGAATAATTTTCATAAATTACTGCTGAAGCATATTAATAATTTTATTTGTAAACTGTTTCTGGCTACGGCCTCATTTAAAGTTTTCTAGTGGTCACGGGAACTTACACAAAGTGATAATCTGCCTCAAAACTAGATCATGTAGATTGTTTGGGTTTTTTTCCAAAATTTCACAAAGGATCTTACTTCATACACAAGGCCCTGCCAAGCAATAAAACTTTTAAAATTACTCACATTTTCTCTACACCAGTTTTAATTGTATCAAATAACAATTTGGAATAACTTTCACATTCTTAAATTTAATAAAAAAAAATACATTATCGCCTCACTGTACATTCAGTGCGCACGTACGGAAAAGCGACTGTCGTCCCAAAAACATCCATCTCCTGGATTCCCGCCAACAAGAGAGGCCATAGAGAGCATAAGGCACAAGGAACAACAAAATAATGTGTACCCACACTACACCGAAGTATTTGTTGCAAAACTTTACCCAAAAGCTTTGTGTTGTGCTATCCCTGTCGAGATACTGATAAAACGTATCATTCTGGAACTGTGTCATAGGCTAAGGAAAATTCTGTTAAGTTTTTCTCCTCTCCACTTGAAAGCAGGCACAATAGAGAACACAGAGAACATTATAAATATTTTTGTTTTCGATGCTAGTAGCGAGTTTGGTGGTTGCTGCTCGCTGCTTGTTTCGAAAACTATGCGCGTAAAATGATTTGAGATTATCCAGTTCTATTTCTGAATACTTGGTCAAGAGGAGTTGTATAGGTGGCTAACACGAGCTGATGTTGTTGCACCAAATATTTTTTTGTTGGTGTGCAAGTGACTCATGTGAATGAAAATCGTGTTCGAATGGAATTCCCGGTGATTAACAATTTATTATCCAATTTCGCCACATTCCAAATTGAGAGTGGGTCGAGAAAAATTAATGCTTTTGTTAATCGAACGGGTGTTGATTTTTGAATTTATAGAGAGCGCCTAGACGAGACATGATTTATGTACAAAAAACTTTTAAAAGTATTTTAATTGCTTTTGTCTGCATTTAGTTTGTTTCTTCCAGGAGGAATTTTAAAATATTTTATCCATTCAATCCTTTTTCTTTTATCCTTTGTTTATATCATTATCGTTTGTTTGTAACATAGTCCTTCATGTCAACGGAAAAACATCTGTTGCTATTGTCGTTTTCGCATAGTTATAGTTAATTAATCTGGCTCAGAGGACCAAATCTGCACTTCCAGAGACGTGCATATGCAAAATGCTTAAGGAAATATTTTTGATTTGCGTAGCGAAGTATCAAAAACACCGTTGATTTACTACCCCATTTTGTGTAATGCGCGTTACTTTACTCTGTAGATTACTTAAAATTGTCTTCAAATTAATTTGTGCTATAGAATCAATATAAATTAATGTCGTAAAAAAATCTTTATTCCACGTATTTACATATTTACAAATTATATGTAGGTATAGAAGTTCAAAACAAATTATATTTGTTATGTGCACGCACGCAGTGCGTATCAAATTTAGCTTAATGCTTTTAGAGCTACGAGAGTAGCTAGGAGATCCGTTTAAATTAAACTCATGTGCTTTAAACCGAAATTTCAATACTTCTGAGTGTCGGTAGTTCGAATAAATCGCGAATCAAGTCTGCAAACATAACTGGATTCACATTCGCTGCTACTCGCGTCAGAAGGAACCATTCAGCGTATGTCATATCCTCCAACAATTGTCTCACCTGCATCCGTTGCTTACGTCCCACTTTGCGTTGAATCATAATGACACGAGCCGATAAACTACACCAGACAATTATGCGAAAAGTTAAATGAGCTGCGGACGCAACCATCAAGAAGAGGAACCAAATGTACAGGAATGCGAAGATCTTTTCATTTAGAATGTTTAGCGGCAGCAGACAGAGTGCGTCGAATTTACTCGTAGATCCAGATCCACCGTATTTAAAGAATTCACATTTTACGACTTTGGGAAAGACTATTGAGCTCATTTCATTCCATAGGTCCCAGTTGTAGGCTGGTATTTGAAACATTGCTTTCGAGTAACTTGACCAAAATCCATTAAAGAACTTATTCATGAGAGCAAGGTTGACCACCTGAAAAAGTATAAATTTTAAATTTATCGTGAACAGCGCAAACTTCATTAAAATCTAAAAAAAAATTCAAATTAAATGAGTTTCTAATTTTTTTGCAAGAGAAAAATTCTTTAAACTTTCTACTTTAATTCTGTAGAAAGTTTATCATGTATTAAAAAATTTATTCCGTATTAACCTACTTTCTACTATAAAAATCATTCAATTCGGTAGATCAACAGAAATGTTTTTAAACTTCAAATGACTTCTCTGAAAGCAATTAAGATATAAGCACAAAACGCCACTACCTTTCTAAAAACGATCAGAAAATAGCGCATAGTTCCTCTTTCATAAGGCGATCATATGTTTGCTGATCCATTTTTAATAAATTAAAGCCGTGACAAATTTATTTGTCAGATGTTTAGCAGTTACCACAAAACTTAGGTGCTAACTAACTTTAAACTAACCAAAGTTCCTATTTTTGAAATTTGAATTAACACGCTTAATCATCTTTGCATACGCAAATAGTTTTTATGAATTAGTCAAATAAACTGACTTAATTAGGATGTCAATGCGTTTGTAATTTTTGATTTCGAAAGCACATTCAATTGAAAGAAACGCCAGGCCGACAGTCGAAGTAGTTACGGGGCCGATAACTGTGGTAAGATCTTGCCTTCCCGGTAAAGCCGCGTTGTCATAAGGAACAGAAGCAGAATCTCATACGTTAGCAACGCAAAAAGCATTCAGCGAATTTAGGTTTCAGTTGCTAATGTATGAGATTCTGCTTCTGTTTCTGATTTACGTTGCTTGTGACAACGCGACTTAAGCAAAATAAAATATTTTTTTTTCGACATCCATTCACTGCCATTTTAACTTACACTTTTAAAGATTTTCACCGAAAGAAGTAAGTATGTCTGTATGTCAAACATTTGCGCAAATTTCAGCTGTTTGAATGAATATAAATGGAAGCTGCATTCAATAGCAAAACAAGTCGTTACACGACGCATAAGCATAAGATGGAAAAAGTGGCACAAAAAAAACTACCATCCTCTTTGACCGAAAAAAGTCCTTCTAAGATGAAAAGGCTCTACATTCGGCGCTCAAAATTCAATTCTTTAGTAATAAATTTTGTTCTGCAAGACACTGTAATTAATTTAATTTGTAAACATTTCGCCTACGTTTTTCAAATACAAAATGTTAAGTTTCTATTAACGCTTTATCTTCATTAGGTAATGCTAAAGACGGTGTTTTTACCCATTAAGGACCCTCCCTTAACTAAGCTATTTTTTTAAGATTTACAGCACTGTAAGGTGAAAATTTTTGAACGATACCATGGTGTAATTTGCAATAAAAACTTAAACATATATTTAAATTTTCAGATTTGCGCGATTTTTGTACTATTCACATAAGAAATGCATACGTTACGTAATTTCTCTTGTTTTTGTTTAGACTTTGAAGGAAAATGCTAATATAAATATACGGTTCTGTATTAGCATCTATCACGGAAAAGATATATGAAATCTGATATTGTCTTCATAATTTTGTTAAATAAATAAATATTATTGCCTTCTATTTATCGAATATGTAAATAAAAAAACCGTCAAGCATGAAGTCATACACGGAGCGGTCCGTCGGCTTTTTTTGAAGGCTTAGCGTAGTATAATTGCTAAATTTGAATATAAAATGTTGTTTAGTATATTTGCGACTTTATTTTCCTTTTCTTTAAATGAGAATTTCGGACTTTATGGCATTTTTTCAAGCGCATCTCGATAGCTCATTTGCATAAGATCTGTGTATACGAATTTTTAAATGCTGCCATTGCAGTGTACTAAATAATGGGGAGATTTTTGACTGTTTGCCCGCTATTTGGGTTTAAAATTCTTAAAACAGATATATTTTCATTAATTTTACTCTAGGTACTGTTAATATTTTTTTTACAAGTCTACTGTACTTTTTTATCCTAATCTTAAGTTTAGGCATTTAAATTTTTATTAAAACTGACAAATAAATTTATTGATTTTTTTTGGAAAAAAAAAACTAAAAAAATGACAAACGGGTTTTCTGTTTTAAATTTTTTATACCCCATCCCAAAGGATAGGAGGTATATTAAGTTTGTCACATAGTTTGTTACACGGTAAAATAATAATGGTAGACCCCCAAGACCTTAAGGGCGGATTTAATTTTTGAAATCCGCCCAAAGACACGCCCACAATCGGTCTAAATGTGCAACTACCTCCAGAGTTTTCAAAATTGTAAGACGTTCTAAAAGGCTGAAATTTGACATTTAGCGTCTCCTAATTAATGTAAGACACAAAAAAGACAAATTTAATTGGTAAACCTCCTCTAGTGGGCGTGGCATCTATTTTAAGGGTAAATTTTCAAATGCAGTTTACTCAATATTTTTGCTCGAAATTTAAAAAAATTTGCTTAATATTTTATGTAGAAAACGCTAAGTTCTACATTTTGTTTATGGGCCACGCCCACATTTGGAGGCAGAATTGAAGAAAAACCTAAAATTTTCCAGAAAAACTTAATTTCGACTGGCCTTGAGCCTAATTTAGGAAAGCATGAAACAAAAAAAGCAGCAGGTTAGTTAAACGAGACTTCAGTCCAGATTTCGTTGAAGTTCTTAGCCACGCCCCCTTTTAGGGGTTGATTTTTCAAAAATATTGAATTTGAACCAAAAAAATTGCATGTTTACGTACATTTAAGTGTAACTTGAAAATATCTGTGGAAATATCTTATAATTAATACTTTGTAATTAATGGCGGTTGGACCACGCCCCTTTTCGAAGTTTGCATTACTTATAAAATGTCAAAAAATAACATTGCCATCAGCATTTTACAATGTGTGATAGGATGGGGTATTCAACGGTCCGCTTTACGGACTGTAACTTCTGCTTACACACTGTAGCACTTACTCACTGGTTTTTTATATATTTTGCTTTCTACTTCAGTGATTAGTGCTTGTGTAAAATAAAGTTGATAGGATAGAAACAACTTGCAAGTTATAGGCATTTTTTAGTACTACCATTTTAGTAAATCAACTTAATTGATTTTTAGCATATCTCAAAAACCATGCAATATTTCAGGCTCTCTATATTTTTCTTTCGAACCTCAAAAAAATTGTCTATGTCTGATATATTTTTGAAAACGGTATATGTTACCGTTATCGAGATAGTGTGGGGGGACACGCGGTTTTTAGCTTTTTTCTGCATTTTTTTGATTTAAAATCCATAAAACGTCTATTCGGAAACTTTTGTTGAATACCGCTATATTTTTTTTTTGATTCTCATATACTTTGGGCTAGCAACGGTTACTTTTTCTTAATACTCAGAGCACAGAGAAAACTTGTGCTCTGAGTATTAAGTATATCGGTTATAAAAGCGAGTTTTTTTAATTTGTTTTTTAAACTGTTTCGGAAAATTTTAAGTTAGAAACGTCATTTTTGAAAGATGTTAAAAGTTTTAGAATTCACTTCATACGTACCAGCGTTAAGACTCTAGAATATTTTAAAAAATAATTTTTAAAATGTTTTTGAAGTTTTCAAGCTAAATCTCAGAATCTGCTAAATATTCGAAAATTCCTATAGTTTTCCCGAAAAACTACAGAAATTTTTTGTTGTGAAAACTTTTGTGGTGAATTATTTGGCCGATGCTGTATCGGAGATAGTGGTGGGGACAAAAGTTTTTTCACGATTTTTTTTTTTCGAAAATACACTAAAACTACAATTCTAAGACCGTCTAACCGAAATTTGATTTTAGCTAAGCAAACTTAGCCTTTGGCTGCTTTATATGTTAGCCCAATATCAAGTTTTTAAGCAAAGTGATAAGAAAGTTATGACGTTAAACCATTCCATTTGCTTATTTCCCAAAAACTTTTTAATATTTTGCGAAAAATCTATTTTATTCTGAAAATCCAATAATTTTTTATTACAAGTTTAAATTTTCTTCCTTCTGGCTTTAAAACTTTTTAACATAAGGCCAAAACACTTTTTGTTTTTTTTTTTTGCAATGAATATTAAAACCGTTATGCGTGCATACAAAAAATTGCCCTTGTATGCGTTCTCGTTTTTTCACGGACTTTATAAGTGTACCAAATTTCATCTTTCTACGACTTACTGTTCAAAAGTTACAGGCGCGGACGGACAAAGTCGCGATACCATAAGAGGTCCTTTTTCCATTTTTGGACGGACCGCTAAAAAGAATAAAGCCACACAATTTTTTCCGAGTTAAAAAAAACCAGTTATGATAATATAAGCAGACCGCCCCCTTAGTAAGTCCACAAGCAGGTGGATAGTTCAGGCTGAGTATCACTGCTGGAACAGCCATGGGATCGCATCTGAAGTTCTCGCGTTTAAAATGGAGAATTCGGAAAGATGGAAGGACTTGGTCTCTCTGGTGCCACAACGCTTCTAATATTTAATAAGGGCTAATGGCTAATATCAGAGCGGCGAAGAAGATGAATTATTGATCTGCTATCTTTTTCATTTAGGAGAGGTTATGGTATGAAGTCAAGTGCAGCATTCCTAATGGTCCGCTTGTGGGGTACGCTGATTTGACCTCAGAATATACCGGCAGGCCACCCGGTTTTGGATCTCTACGTCACTAAGGCCCAATAAATGCTGTTGTCGCTGGAATTTGTGTGATCCATGAATGTTTAGGCTAGGCCTTCCTCTCTTCCGCGATTGCGCTGGAATGTTGATTTACATTGCCTTTTTGACGGGGTTCGTAGGACCTCTCATTTGACCGTGGCAACACCAACTGTGCCGGCCATGCTCCGTTTTTCTGGAGATAATTTCAAAAAATTATTGATCTGCTATACTTGCCCTTAATGTACAATGTCTCGGATTTTTTCGAAATGTTTCATATATGCTTACGGAAATAGAGGGGGACATATATTTTTCATATTTCATCATTTTTTAGATTTCAAAAGACAACCTTTTAGAAAAGCTTTCGGTCAGTCTACAAATAATGATGAATATAAGGCAATCTGCTTTATACAAAACAACGGCTTACCTAGTTCTAACTTTGATGGTAAATATTGTCTTGGCACTTAACCTGTAAAAAAACAAGCAAATAAGTGCAAGTCGCCTGTAACGAACTTTTAAATACTTGACCCTCTTTATCCTATAAAACACCTAATTCAAAAGTTTCAAATCTCAGACATAATCCATTTTTTTTAAATTTTAAGTAATAGTAAAGCAGGACTGAAATGTTAAATGGTTTCTGAGCCAGGCTTAAAATATTCAAGTATGTTTAGTGACATGGTATGGCTTCATGCTTAAAGTTTTCTTTTGAACTGCGAGTACTTTGCCCATTTTTCCTAGTATCCTAAGCACAGCATTAAACAAATTGTAAACATTTTTTACTTTATTTTTAATAATTTCAAATAAAGCTAGGTTTGAAGGCATTTTTACAAATTTAAAAGAATTAGGAATACTATATACACGTTTTAATGTACTTAAATGTGAAAAATCTCATTATAAAAAAAAATCCGGTCACCACAAACAGATTGCAACAAAAATTTGGGGACCTATTTCTTGGAAAACCGTGATGGTTCATGCACAACGAAGTTATAATAGTTAGTTCATGCATTGTCGAATGTCATAGATTCAAAAGGCTACCAAGACAAGTGTGATCTATTCCAAAGAGGCTTAAGGAGGCTTCCTCAACTTCTTGCAGCTACAAACAGCTATTCAAGGTAAGGCAATGTGACAGACTTAGGAAGTGACATCTGAACACACTCAATACAGTTAGGAAGCTTTAAGAGTCCTATAATCACCTTCAAAGAGAACTACAAAACCATAGTCACTAAAAGAGAAGAAAGGTCTGTAAACCACACAGATTAAACGGTGCTACACCTCGAAGTTGAGTATGTACTGATGTATTCAGGTCAAGCAGTTGAATATGGGCGGGATTGTAAGGGTGACTGGCTGCATTTTTTTTTTTAAATCTTCGGTTCTGGTACTTTCTGTTGAAAGAGCTTCAAATTTCAACAAATCCAAGCACCGTTTTTTATGCCGCGATGCAAGTAGACTTTTGAATGTTTAGTGTGTTCCTTGAAGGACAGGTACAGAACTCAAGTTAACAGTTTATGAGACCTAGTAATGTTTTTCCAGTTGCAGAGTTTACTAGTTAAGTAACTTAGCTAAGTCGCAATGCAGTTTTGACTTATGTTAGAGTCCTTGAAATCAAGAAGGAATATAACATTTCCGTTGAAACAGCTAACTTATCTGTTCCGGGTAGTTTTTAGAGGTATTTTAACTGATAACAGTTAGGTCCTTTCAACATTAATAAAATAGTCTATTATGTACCTAGTAAATAACAAAAACTTAGGTTTTGGGGCCCATAAGTTATCAATTAAAAAAATATTGAATAAATTTTGAAAATAAAGATTTAAACACAAGAGTGGTAAGTTCGCGTGGAGTACTTACGCAAATTACAAAATTCAATACTTCGCAACCGAAGTAATTCTTTGCATATCCTCGATGAACTCGTCCAAAGTCCGTGGTGAAAAATTTCAAAAGACGCCCACGGCGTTCCTTGTACTCATTGTCTGTGGCCGCTGAATTGCGTTCTGCAAAACGAGTCAAAAAAAATTCACATCTAGGCTTGCCTCAGGATCAGGAAACTTACCCAGTCCATTGCATAAGTCAGATATTAGTCCACCTTCCCAGTTCTTCCATAAGAACGCCGGAAAGACGAATATAATAGATTGAATCAGTAAAATCAACACCACCCACTGATAGTAGCGTAAGTAAACCCTCTCAGAACCTCGGTACTCCACGCCAACACCCACAGCTATCGAGTCGTTGCGCCTTGTCCGGCCCAGCGGATCGGTCACAATGTAGGTGCCCATGGACAAACAGAACAGGTTGATGAAATCGAGATGCTTTTCATCGCTCATACATTCGATAGGTTGGCCAAAATATTGGCGAGCCGATAGCAGCAGATCACATGTCAGCAGAATAGCTACGGTCACTTTGGAATGCAGAATAAACGCGAGGTCATAGATGCGCACAGATTTTGGTTTGAGATATTTTGACAACGGGAATATGGCTTTCAGCATTTTGATGAATTCGTTTTCAAAATCGAACTGATTTACCGCAGTGCAAATTTTGATTTTTTTACTCTACAAAAAGTTGAGCTTTTTTCGCGTTTTCTTGAGAAAATGTGCACGCTGACAAGAGAAATGCATTCGGCGGGATTTGATAAAAACAACACAAGCCCGCAAGTAACGGTTAACATTTTTTTTATTTAAGTGACAGCTCATCCTACAAGTAGGCTACAATTTCTCAGATGCTCCATTTCGGGGTTTGTTCGCAGGATCAAAAAAGTGCAATATGGTTTTGAATTCAAATTGAATAAATTATGAAATTCAAACAAAAACAGGGGTGAAATCGGCTTAAGGTAATCTGTGATTTTCACATTTAACAATATGATCCAATAAAATAACCCGTGTGCGTTATGTGAGTATAGAAATATTGTTCCGAATCGTTGCTTTGGCTTTAGTAGGGGCAATTTTTTTTTCTTTGCATACAAAAAGGTAGCCTTAACATTGGAAAAAATAAAGCAAAAACCAATTAATCAAAAAGTTTGAAGCAGCCTCGTGGCCAGCTGATTTTGACGGTGATCGGTCGTGAGTTGTTGTTACAAGCAAATCATGATGATCACAGTTTACGCTGCCGAATATTTGTGATTTCTGACATCACTTATCACAGATTACATCAGCCAATTCCACCCCAGAATCTCTACATTTGGATAAAGTATTTTAATCGACAGTTTTACAGCTAGTTTTAATTGTGTACTTTTAAGTAAATAACGAGTTTTTCATAAAAAAATGCATTTAGACAATTTGTTTTTGTTTGGCATAAGTTTCGCGTAGGTCCAAGTGGAATGTATTGGATTTTTTTTATCTTAATATATGGATTTGGGTGTCCTGATTCCGAATATGCTATAAAAAATTGTCTAGAAGTTAGTTTAGAAGTTAAATTTAGTTAAGAAGTTATAAGCCAAAGAACTGGCACCTACTCTTAAGCCGCGTTGTCACAAGCAACGTATGCTAATGTATGGGATTCTGTTTCTGTTCCTGTTTTACGTTGCTTGTGACAACGCGGCTTTAGGGGAGCGACGAAGTCGCATGAGCGGCTAAACCCTGCGAAAAAGGGAGTTGAAATCCTTTAAACCCACGAAGAGGGCCACCCAAACACTGTTGTCTGCAAAAGCAAATTTATTTTACAGCGAATCTTGTCAGATTTCTATAGCATACTCTTAGGCAGAAATTAAAAGTCTTTTTAAGATGAGGTACTTTGAATGGAAAAATTGAAACTTGTTTAAATTTTACACAAACGTTTTTTTGTGGCTAAACAAGTTTTTCATAAAAACTCCATTTTGATAAATTGTTTTTGTTTCATTCAAATCTTACAAAAACTTTTTAAGGTAGGTAAGTGGTTATAAACTATAGGATCTTACCAATAGATTTAGTCTTCCTGATTTCAAAAATGTTATTAAAAATTGTCGTGCCCGATAAGCTAAGAGGTTTTAATCCCTACGACGCCGACGCCCTCAGTGGTAGATATTAAGGTTGGAGGATGTGTACTATTGACGAATGGAAAAGTCGATATGCGATACCTGGTGCGATACCAACATCAAATTAAAAATTTTGACTGTTTGCTGACTGACAAAAACTTTAATGCTGTTTTCCCGCTTTAGTTTGATTGGTCAGTTTTTGTTTATTTTTTCGCCAGTTGACAATTAAATCAAAGCTGAATGATATATTTGGGGATTTTTTTGAAAGCTGACGTTGTTGCAGGTCTCTACATATTCCTCTTTTCTCTACCGGACGGTCGACTTCAATCGCCAATAGACTTAAGAGGGATTAACATCATGTCAATATGCATCGAAAATCCCAATCAAGTTCTGCCAAATACTTACGGTGACAATAATAGATGTGATCTATAATAGTGTATCTATGCCCATGATAGTGTATCTGCCCAGCTGTCAAATTTCTGTGTTGTGGGACCAAACTTAAGGGAGCAAATATTAACGAAGACCTAACGAAACCATTACCTACATTACCAGTTGCACCGTCCTCCCATTTTTTTATTGTACTTTTGGAAAATGGTTAGGATTTGGAACAATGAAGAACTATAATTTGTCTGAATTGTTTGTCCTTCTACTTCTCCATTTGTCTTGATCGCGCTATAAAATCTTTTCCTCTGTACACATGTAAAAACACAAAGTGGTTCTCAAAATAAAGATCAAAAATGGTCTTTACCCTAGTTGGTAACCAACGCATGTTTCGCTCAGCAATCTTGGCCGATGCTCTTCAGTGGGAAAAGCCAAGGTTGGTTCTATATTCCTTAGATACATAGTTTATTAACTTGGCAATTAGTCGCCGAATTTCGTTACGACAATTTTCCGAACTGCTTGATCTAAACGGTGCGAAAGAAAGCTTGTCTGTTTTTTTTTTATTCAACTCGAATTTAATTTAGTTCAATGCAATTTCAAAATAACGGTTTTCATCACAACTCACAGGATTCGCGCGGAAATTGATGTTGGTGTTCTGAGTTGCGGTTATTTGTCGCGTAGTAAACCTATGCTACAGCACGCAAAGACAGATTAGTTTTCTATGTTAACTGATCTCTGCAAAACTTCTAAAGACGCGTCGTCACAAGGAACAGGAACAGAAACAGAAACAGAAACAGAATTTCATACATTAGCAACGCAAAAACCATTCAGCGAATTTAGGTTTCAGTTGCTAATGTATGGGATTCTGTTTCTGTTCCTGTTTTACGTTGCTTGTGACAACGCGGCTTTAGTGCTTACTGCCGGCTCAGAAGTACTTTGTTCGAATTTCTTTCACTTTCTTACTTTACGTTAAAATATAAACATAACAATAATTCAATAATTCGAACCCAGGAATCGAGCTCAGAAACTTCCAATCGTCGGATTTTCATACAATTTCATATTGGAGCTTTTACATCAGCTGATCGTGTTAGGTAAATTGTTGTTGTATCTTCTTTTACTTATTCACCGACACGGAAATTTGAAACTTTATAAAAGCTTTGAAGGCTTTATAAACAACGTTAACAAATGTGTGTGTTGGAGGGCAAAAGAGACGCAAGTTGAATACCTAGTTATTCAGTAATTTATGGGCTGGTCGAACTCCGCTCTGAGCAAACAACAAGAAAAAAACAGAACTAATTTATTCCACTTCGAAATCAATCAAAGCACTCATAGAACACTCCCACCTGATGGGACAACTGACAAACGTCACTTTGACGTTCTAAAAACGAAAGAAGAGTTTACCATCGGTGGGTTTAATTTTACTTGATTTCGTAATTGTTTAATTAAAAGTTTCTTAAAATTTTATAACGTCGCTTTTTAGCTAATCCAGAATGCTGCGCCGCCTTTCTCAGTCGTGCTTGACAAATTTTTCTCTACGATCTTCGAACTACTGCACAAAACCTCAAACCAAAGAGAAATGGGATCTCTACGCTAGTGTGCTCGTAGAGCGACTACCCGTGGTTTCCAAAGCATTCAACCCAATCGAAAGTGAGTTCCAAAACGTACTCTGGAGAGTCGAGTTTGAAAACAGTCTCAAATCTGACCATGAGATCCAGCACGAAAAAGATTTGGTTCAGGCCGAATTGATAAAGAAGGGCCAAGCTGAAATTGACTTTGACGATACATCTTCAAAACAAACCGCTCAGGACAAGAAGGATGCTTACATCGAAGAAGCTAAGAAATTCTCACTTGCCCCAAGGACCACCGCCGACGATAAGGTGAAAAATTTGCAATCTATTCAGAGGCAGTTGGAAGACACATTATACCTTTTGGTAGAGCAAAAGGTTGGAAGCAAATCATTGCTGCTTCTGCCCCAAGGCGTTCGAGAGGAGGGAGAAACCATGCGGCAAACTGCCGAGCGTGTGCTAAAGGAGCACTGCGGTGACAAGATGGATGTGACATTCTATGGTAATGCGCCTTGTGGGTTCTATAAATATAAATATCCAACTGCAGCACGCGGGGAAAGTGTCGGTGCTAAAGTCTTTTTCTATAGGACGACACTAAAGTCGGGAAATATTGACAAAGCCGCCAAGAAGAAATTCGAGTGGCTAGATCAAGATGCACTGGGGAAGCGACTGAATGTTCCTGCTTATTCGGAAAGTGTTCAGCGGATGCTTTTATAGGAAAAATTTGCAATAAATTTTTGTTATGACTGTTGAAATTGGACTTTTCATTTCTATCATCAAAGTTCTTTCGCGACGAGTTTTTATTAAAACTGATTGCTTGAAAACAGCCTGTATTTCAAAAAGGCGTTAAAGAGAGTAAAGAACTACCATCTTGCGATTACTGTGCTATAAGCATATGCGTGATGACAGCGCATTACCGCTCCATCAGTGGCGCTTAAACACCCATCTGGGATGAGAAGAAAACCTAGGGTACATGAGTCTAACGTAGGAAATTTTTCTCGAATCCTGTTCTCTAGACGCGACGAACTTTAATACTTTGCGTTAGGTGAGAGGTTGAACCACGCTACGAAAGCAGATTTGCAAGATGCAGATGTTTTCAAGGAGTTCATGATGGTTAAGAAGACAACCGTAAAGTTACCTACCTCATCGAGATCCTCAATGATTCGCACTTTGATGAGTAGTTTATAAACCTTTATATACAAAACCGTTGGTCGGGCAAAGTTATTCTTGTTAAAAAGCGGTAAAATTAGCCGCTTCCTGTCTCATACTTTTGTGTTTAGGTAAGCTCTTAAAAACTGATACGAAATTTTATTCGTAGCAATGGGAAACCTTACACCTGATTTCAGGAGAACCATAATTTGAATTGAAAATTTCCTCGCTCTCTTTTTTATCTTGATCATTGGTCCATTTGATGCCTTTATGCGAAAGGCCACTCACAAAATATGTGATTCTTTCTATCACCAAGGATACTGTTGACGAGGAGACGTTGAAACGATTAGACAAATCTGTGAATGCACACGCTTCATGCCCAGTAAACCAAACCAAACCAAAGCGTATGTGCACTCCCCTCGAAGCGTTCAGAAATGAATTTTTTTTTCCGGGGGTAGGAATAACCTTCATAGGCACACGAGGACCGGCCGCGCATGCTCATAGTAGTGTGAGATTCTTACTCACTAAAAAACCTCCCATTTTCCGTCAGACTACGACTAAGTTTCCTTAACAAGTAGTTCAAGCTTTTGTAGTAATCGCGTGTGGCAGGCTGCCTTCCAACGAAGGCACCTACAATACCGTCAATTTATGCGGTTTCATCTTATGCTGCTAGATCTAACGGTCTCATTCGTTGTAGTCGGCGCGTAAGATTAGTCTGATCCAAAGTTCGGATAATTTCATTGTCGCAATGTCCGCGAAGACGAGTACTAAGTTTGCGAGCAAAGTTTGTTACCTCGTCAGTCACGGTTGCGATTCCTAGATCTCGGTGTAGATCGCTATTTCTTATGTACCATGGAGCATTAACGATTGCTCGGAGTGTCTTATTTTGAAAAGTTTCTAAAATAGATATATTGCTTGGTTTAGTACAACCTCAGAGTTGTATACCGTACGTCGAAGATGGTTTTAGCACTTGCTTATACAAAAGCAGTTTGTTATATGTGCTTAGTTTCGAAAATCTTCCGATAAGCCAATTCATTTCTCTTAACTTGATTTCGAGCTCGTCGCGTTTCTTTTTCACGTGCGGCTTCCATTTAAGTTTTGCGTCTAGAGTCATTCCTAGATATTTCGCTTCAATTGAGTACGGAATTTGTACCGAGTTAATGAATAAAGGTTTGTTGTTTATCTTTTTATAAGTAAAGTTAACATGCGTTGACTTAGTCTCGTTAAGGACGACTCGCCAGCTCTTCGTCCAGTCGCATATTTTGTCTAAGGCGCGCTGAAGTTTCCCTGTTGACAATTCAATTGTCGTATCAATAGCGAAAATAGCAGTGTCGTCAGCAAACGTAGCTAAAATTGTTCCCTCATCGTGGGGTATGTCTCTTGTATAAATCAAAAATAATATTGGGCCTAGAGCGCTTCCTTGCGGGACACCGGCGTTTATCTCTTTGAATTCCGAGTACTCATTTTCGTACCTTACGCGAAAGATTCTGTCTTCAAGGTAAGACTCTAAGATTCTATAGAGTTTTTCTGGTAAGTTTAGCCTTAGCTTGTACTTCAGGCCTTCGTGCCATACCTTGTCGAAGGCTTGCGATACGTCGAGAAAAGCGCTAGTACATATCTTTTTCGCTTCCAGAGCTTTTTCGATTTCGTGTGTTATACGATAGACCTGGTCGATTGTTGAATGTTTTTTTCTAAATCCGAATTGGTGATCCGGAATCAATCGTCTTTCTTCGATGATTGGTTGCAACCTATTAAGCAACAGTTTCTCGAATACCTAAGATATTATCGGCAGTAGCGAAATAGGTCTGTATGACTTTTTGTCGTTCGGACATTTTCCTGGTTTCGGAACCTTTATGACCTCGGCCACTTTCCATTGCCTTGGAACGTATAAAATTCTCATGCAGGCGTTAATGATATAGAGTAGCTTGACCAAAGCTTTTTTCGGTAGCTCCTCAGCAATGAAATAAAAAAGTTCTCGGTTGATCCGAGAGTGCCTTATAAACGTTTGTGCAACTATTTTCTCAAAATGATTCGGGATACTTTTCATTCCTTTGGGGGAAGTATTCCCCATAATTAGAGTCAGAGTTCAATAATTCTTCACTTTCGTGATGGGGATGTTAGTCCAAAACAAGGATTTCAGCCAAAACTGTACGAATCAGTGTCCTTTTTCCATCAATTTTGCATAAGTTTTCAAAAAAATCGCAACATGTTGTCTTTTAGAAATAAAAAACATGCTTTTATTCCATCCAAATGCAAAAATAAAATTTGGTTTTCTCGAAACAATTGGTTTGCTTATGCAACGATCGACTGAAAAAAATGCAAACAAAATTCAAAATTTTCTACGTCAATAATCAACGTCATCGGAGAAGTTTATAAATTCATACGATTTCTTCTTTCAAGCTCCAATGACGTTTGTATCCAACTTACCAGCCTTCCGCGAGTGATTAAATATTTTACCAACTTAATCAGCTGACAGAGCTACAGTTTTTTGATAATCAGCCGATTAGATGAAACGAATAGAAAGGGCAGATAATGCTGTCAAAAAGGTTTGGTGCACGTGCAAGCGGCCCTAAATATTTTTCAATGTTTTTTTGCCAAATAATGACAAATGCGAATGACGTTCGTTTTGCGTTCGATGAATAGTGCTCTTCAGAGTTGCACTGAATTTATGACAATCAAGAAATTGCTAAGAAATTTTTTGGGCGTTATGACCATTTTAAATTTGGGCGTTGTGGTTTTGGGTGATACGCTCGGACGCTTATGGTCTTATCGCCCATAGCCATAACGCCCAAATTCAAAAATTTCATAATTCTAAAAAAAGCGACATATCGGCCCTAATCTAAATAGCCCAAATTCACGAATTTTTCACAACAACCAAATGTTAGGAAATTTTTTTGGGCGTTATGACATTTTTAAATTTCAAAAAGAGTGAGGGCTTATCGCACAAAACCAGAACCAGTCGTAATGCCCCAAAAAATTTAGATAAGAAAACTTTGCGTGGTCTTGCAAAAATTTAATTTCCGGGATTTTGAGTTCGAATCCGCACTTTGGTCTTATCGCCCAACGGCATAACGCCCAAATTTAAAAACGTCATGATGCCCAAAAAATCCATATTGCCCAAATCTCAAGATGTAAAAAGTCACAAAGCCCAAAAGAAATGTCGTATCGCCCGAATTGAAAATTTTTTAACAGCAACAAATTATTAAATTTTTTTTTGGGCATTCTGACATTTTAAAATTTGACCGATGTGGTTTTGGGTGATGAACCGTACGCCTTTGAAACGGTCATGTATCATCTTGAAACGTCAAATCAATTTAAGATCCGATCAAAAAAGCATAATGAAAGAACGAGAAACAGCGGACTTATGCAGGTACATTTGCTTTAAAACAGGCTAAACAGTTTCGTTAGTAGGTAAAGTAATAGCAACGGTTATCTGGAAATAGTGTAGAAAAGGAAAAGGGCTTGTTCTTTCACAGAAGGTATTTAAATAGAGCATCTTTCTCGGCGTTTACCCTTTTCAACCATATTTATAAACTTCCATGTTTTCTCTTAGATTAATTTGAAGACAACAAAACGCACCGATTTAAAGATTTGACATGAATCAAAGTTTTTTGTTTGTTTTATTGTTTTTGCTCATTATATAATTTACTATCATATACGTGTAAATATATTAAATATTTTGTTTTATTTGTATGCAATAAAAATAATTTAAAAAAGAAAAAAAGCCTAGTTTCATATATTTTGCTGCCCTGTCGTGTAATAAATAGAGACCAACTATATTGATGATTGTTGGGTACAGTAGTAGTTGTAGTATTATTTCAGTAGTTATAAGTTTTTTTTTTATTTTGAATAAATAATGTTAGTGTGAATAATAGATTATTATAGACGATTCGGTACTGTTAAACACTTTTATTAGGGGAAAGCATCTGATAAGGTTTAAGAAAAATGGGTTTTACAATTATAATTATTTTTCCTCGATAACAAACATTTAAAATTTTTATTTTTCTCTAATCTACACTTTCAACATTTAGTTTTCGGAAGGATCTAGCACTGGATTGCTTTGGATTCAAATAATCTCCTTTCTTTTGTCTTTGACATCGATTTTACGCTTATCTTTTATGAAACATAAGCTATGCTGGGCGAAACTAAGGAAAAACAGCTTGTAAATGCATAAGATTGGTGGAAAACAAACAATATCGGCACACGAATAATTTAAGCTTTTGGTTTTGAAAATGCGCTGTGGAAACTAATATCATATTTTGTTTAGAAAAAACCTTGGATTCATATTGCGTATTGTAAATATAAAGACTCTTCGTAAAATACTTAATTTCTAGAATAAAATAATTTTTAATTGAAAACGGAAAACAAAGACACTTCCTGGAGCGTTGGCTTAGTTTTGGAATAATGTTCGAGTGAACTCGATATAGTCCAGGGCGTCCTTGACCGACTGACCGGAGCGGGTGTCATTGTAGGGTTTCATGCGTTGCACACAATAGTCCGCCATGTCCTTGGTAAGGTTCTGCAAAAGAAGAAAGAATTCTTAGGCTCGTTTTCGGAAAAGAAATGTTCATTTAACTTACGCAATAAAGCTCTTCCTTGGTGACGTAGGGACGATCGGAGGCAGTAATAGCGCGGAAGGCATTTTCGATTTCCTCGTAACTTTGAACATTTTCGGTTTCTTTGGAAATCATAAATGCAATGTACTCCTGCAGGGATACATATCCATCGCGGTTGGGGTCGACAACATCGAGAATAGCCTCGAATTCTGGGTCAGGTTGACCTTCTTCGACCATTGGCAAATCATAGCCGAGAGCGCGCAGACAGGATTTAAATTCTTGATGATTGAGTTTTCCACTTTTGTCCTTGTCAAAGTGTTTGAACATCATTGAGAATTCTTTGAGTGAGTCCTCAGACACGCCCGAGTGATTTCTGGCCTGGATTTGTTGTTCCAAATTGTGTTGCATACGCATCGACAGCTGATCCAATTGATCCCATTGCTGGGCCAAGCCGACTGTAGAATGTTCCGTGTAGCGGTTGTCCAAAATCAAGTGTTCCTCTAGTAGTGCACCGAGCTCTTCGATTTTCTTCAAATCGACACGACGTGCACGAACCTCGGATGCTTTGATACGAAGGGCTTCCAGTTGTTGTTCCAGAGAACCAGATCCTTCCATCATAGATGTTCTATATCAAGGCGAAATTGGGGGAAAATATTTCAGGTTAAATTGGTTTCTAAATTTGGTTGAAACACAAGTTATTTGTGCACTTTTACAACAATTATCGCGGCTTTTGAGTTATTTTTTCAGTTTATGTTATTCTGTTGTGTTTAGAAATAAGTTGAAATGCATGTATCTTTTAAATATGTACAATAATCCTTTTTAGAATTTCGAAAAGCTGCAATATATTTTCTTAGTTTTTGTTTACGCGTTAAGTTTGAAATGAGGTCTTAACACCTTAATATTAAAGCAGGTATTCTATGAAATCTGCCGAAAGCACCATTTTTAATTGACGTTTCAACACGATCGCAATCGTGCCGACCTTCAAATTACCCATGTTCAAATCACATTAGAATCACTTGGTGGAGTGGTGGGGGGTGGTTCAATCGACCTTCCCGGTATTCGGGATCAACTAAATTCCCAAAGATAGACTTTAATGCAACACTCACTCATTTTGGCGCCCGACGTGGGGCATTTAGTACTTTTGGGGGACTCTTAATTTTCCTATTTTTTAGAAAATAGGAAAATTAAAAGTTTTTCAGTGGGACAATCATTTTTTCTTTTATTTCGCCCTTCTGTGTGGAAGTGCGTTAAGCTTGAAGAGACGTTGCCCATAGTTCTTAAGAAAAATTATTACTATAAGTTCTACGCTTAAGACTATTTTTTTCCTTGTAGCTCCTAATGGCCTTTGAGGCCAACCATGAGATTGATTGCCACTTCTACACTTCAAATTGGTTTGCTATTTACATAAGCCTCATCAGACTCAAACACAACTAAAGTTAGAATGTTTATGCTTTTAAAAATTTGCAGATTTCACACGCGTCAGGTTAATAAAAGCGCTTAAGAATTATATGGCAGAGCTTTGCTAAAAAACAAGCTGCATTTTTAAAGAAGCCCACACTTTTCATGTAACAAATTTTTTACCCTTGACCGTTATAACCCAGCATATAATATCTAGAAATGAATATTTTTTTTTAAGAAATGTATAAAAAAAAAACTTGAAAAAACATGTATAAAAAAACGGTTTACTGCACTCACCTTGTCTCAGTAAGCCATTGATGGAATAGATTGGCATGTTTGGCAAACTCCTTGCGTAGCTTGTCGTTCTCCTCTTGTCGTTTAGCCTCCTTAGCTAGTTCACCGTCACGCTCTTCAATGATCTTTTGCAAATTTCTCCATGTCTCCTCGAGGGCTTCCATGGTGAACCAGGTGTATGGATTTGGTCCAACATTGAAACTCTTGATTTTTTGATCGAGGGCTGCCAGTGCCTTGAAATCAGCCTCGGCTGATGACAAAGACGCCTGGAATTGGGCATGGGCTTCACGAAGAGCGCGGATTTCTTCGATCGAATTGCAGCGAACAGGATCGGTGAGATCCTCCTCGGCATTCTCGAACCAAGAATTGAAGGCTGATGCCTTCTTGGCGAATGTCAAGTACAACTCCTCGATTTGACGGAATTGCTCTTGCATGGCGAGGAGACGTTGTTTGCGAGTCTCGGAGGCGTCACGCAATTTTTGCCAGCGCGAGAGAACATCCTCGTGCCGCTTCAAAATTGCAGGCGACTGGGCGTGGTTGGCATTGATAAGCTGATCCTTCAATGCAGTGATGTTATGGATACCTTCCTGTTCAAAGGCGTTGAGACCTGAAACGAGGAAAGAAAAATTAAGCAAAGTGAAACACTTAATCCAAATATTTGTATCATACCAGCATCAAATGTCTCCTGCTTTGTCAAAAGCGTTTGAACCGTGGACAGGTCGCGTCCGTACTCATCGGACCGAACGTAGTTCTCCTTGTCGGCAATCCAGCTCTCCACCACATCGGCCTTCCACATGAATTGCAAGTAGGCTGAGTTGTCCAACAATGCTCCCTTGCGCCTGGCGGCCAAGGAGTTCAAGTTCTCCAGCTTGTTGCGCAGCTGTTGGCATCTCTGGCCAATGGACTCGCCATGATGGTTCTTGGCCTCTACCAAGTCTGAGCCTTGTTCACAAATCAACGAACAACGATCCTTGTGAGCAGCAAAATCGGTCTCAAATGCGTCATGCTTCTTTAATAGACCCTGGACGGCTGCCATAGAATCGCCGTAGTCATCGACGGACAACAGCTGCTGCTTCTCGGTAATCCAGGCTTCTTCCTCTTCCACCTGAGCCAAGAATTGCTGATAAGTCAATGATTCGTCGAGCTTCTGTCCCCTAGTTGCTGCCAAATTCTTGAGTTCAGCCCAAGCTTGGTTGAGAGCCTTCAATCGCTGTTCGATCTCTGGAACTCCCAAATTGGAAACGTCCATGAGCTTCTCTCCAGCCTCTTGCACAGCTTGAATTGCAGGCTCATGCGATGCCAGCTCAGCTTCCAGGCGCTTATGCTTCTTCTTCAAGTTCTGCACTCCAGTCAAGTCACGACCATAGTCATCGGAGCCAACTAGCAGCTTCTTCTCCTTAATCCAACTCTCCTCGTCGGCAATGTCACGGAAGAATTGATGCAATGTCAAAGCTTCGTTCAATCGAGCTTGACGATGAGCAGCCAAGTTGCAGATGCGCTCATAACGCTCGTTGATGCTTTGACGCTTCTCTTGGATACCAGCGCTGTCGAACTGACCGCTGTCGACCAGGGAATCGGCTTGGTTGTTCATGTCCTTAATGCGATCTTCGTGAGCTAGAATATCAGCCTCGACAAGTTGATGCTTCTTCATCAGATTCTGTACCGAAGCTAGATCCTTGCCGGCATCTTCAGTGGTCAATAGACTCTCAACTTCGCCCAACCAAAAGTCCAAATCCTTTACAGCGGCAATGTAAGTGCGTTGCTTGTTGGCTTCCTTCAACTTCAGCGACTTCTCGGTGGTCTTGTGGGTAAGGTATTCCCATTGATCGGCAATCTGGGTAAGACGTTTTTGAACGGCATCTTCTGAGCCGCTGCACTGCTTCTTGTCGATTAAGTTCTCGCCCATGGCCAAAACGCTCTGGATACGATCAGCGTTTGCTGCCAGTTCAGCTTCAAATGCTTGATGTTTCTGGTGTTTCGACTGAATATTAGCGGGATCCTTGTAGCTCTCTTCGGTGGCCAGTTGCAATTTCTCGGCGATCCAGTTCTCAATTTCATCAGCGTCGCGTGAGAATTGTTGCAGAGTCTGCTCATCACCCAAAAGTGAACGCTTCTCAATCAAACCCTCCTTCAAGTGACGCCAGCGCTCCAAGACCTGCTTGCGCTTATCATCAATTAAGTTGGACGCATAATGATTCTGGTTGATCAAAGTATCAGCCAGCACTTGCAGAGCTGCTATCTTCTCCTCATGACCGTTGACGGCTTTGTCAAAGTCCTCGTGCTTCTTGATAAGGGCCTCGACATTGTCTCCCTTTGAGTCGACTTCTTCGGCGTTGAGGAACGCCTCGCGAGCTGACATCCAATTCTCTGCTTGTTCGCAGTCGCGCATGTACAGTTGCAAGTCAAGGTTTTGCTCCAATTGCAGACGACGTTCGGTCCAGGCCTTCTCTAAATTCTCCCGTGTCTTGGCCAGATCATCAATTTTCTCACGAATTTCAGGCGAAGCATAATGATTAGCCTGCAGCAATTCATTACCGAATTGCTCGAATGCGGCAAAGGTTCCCGATCGGGCATCGATTTCAGTACGATGTTCCTATTAAGTTGCAAAGAAAAAAGATTAGAACAGAGCCTTGATAATGAAGTATCAAGTCGATTAGTCCAGTACCACAGAAACAGTAGGCGCTTGAATAAATGAATGCTTGCTAAATTTTGGTAGATGAATTATATGGGGGGTGATATGACACGATGACGATTCGTACGCTTAGACGACAGCTAAGCGTACGATACGCTTATAATATACAGATGTTGAATGCGTGTGATTGTGTTTGTAGTGTTGTGTGTTCGAGCGAGTGAAAGGTGTTACAAATGAATTGCGAACAATTGACAAAAGTTCACGTTGAAACGAAAAACATTTATCGTTAGTAAGAACTCAGAAAGAGGAAACTTGAAGCTTCGCACAATCGACTCAAATTAGCTGTTACAAAACTGTACACAAAAAAAATTAAAAGTTAACTTAGTTGACCGCAAAGATTTATTGAAATAGGTCCTCGTTGCTCTTTCAGGTGTGTAGAAATTAAAACAAAGTTATGTACAAATGAAGCACGAATTAAAAAAAAAAACTAGCAGTAGAAATGTAAAGGGAGATTAACTTCAGAGCGTCTAGGAATGATTTTCGACTTACAAAATCAAAAGTAAGCAAGGTAAAAAAAGAATCAAATAAAAGGAAAACGGATTCGTAAATTTAAATTTTCTATATATTCTTGGTTTTGCTAGTCATAATCCGAAAAAATTACGAAAGTTCAATTCAACAGGCATAGCCTTGAAGTTTTAGCCTAAAAGCCATTTACCCCCCTTTTGCCGTTCGCCTCTTGCGTATTATTTCTCAAACTTGATTAAAAGCTAGAGTCGAGGCACGGTGTAGTCTGTAGTGCAGTAGACTGGAAGGTTGCAAAAGTTATAGGTTGAAAGACTGACCGAATTGCCAAATAAAGTAATACTTTTAGGGGAGAAATAGTTTACACTAACCGAAAAGTGGAACTCGTGTTTTAAAAAGATGTAGAGCTTGTGTTAGAAGTAATAGAAACAAGTACGTAAGTGCAAGAGTTCGTCTGCAACTTCTAAATACCCGACCCTCTATACCCTGTAACACTATATTTATAAGTGTTTTTGGCTGAAAATTGAAATCAATTAATTTTAATTGCGCTAGAATTATGAGAAAATGCGTTAAAAACGAATATTAATTAATATTAACTCTTATGATTAAAATTACTAATTAATTTTGTAATTCCAAAGGCACTCATTTTTGAAGGATCAGCTTTATTCTTTAAAATAGGAAAGTATGACAATCTTTTTTTCACCAGAAAGATGCAAGGAACAATTTGGATTCCGTGAAAAAAGTCATCAGGTGATCTCTTGCAGTGGGTCTTGGCAACAAAAACCGTCCTCTCTTATCATACATAAAGTTTACGTTTAAGAGATTTCTGCCACCCTTATTCCGCATTAAGATAACGCGATTGGAAATTCAGTCAGCGGAGAGACAGAATAAATAAGCACTATGGTTTACGATGTTCTGCTTGAGAAATTTTTTTTTTCAAAACAGTTAAAAAAAATCAATGACTTCGAGGAGTCAATTAAATTCACAATTTTTGGGTCAAATATGTTTTGAAACCTATCGAGCAATTGCGAAGTAGTCTTTGGTGCACCTGCTCAGACATGAGAGATATATTCCAATTTCGGCCGTACAAGCGCTTTATGAATGTCAGTAATTTCGGCTGCATTAAAATACCTTTGGCAAAGCCGTTGTTTTTTTTAACCTAGCGTTTGGCGGCATTTTTGCCGACGTCATAAACACACATATCAAAGGCGGGAAGTTTTTTTTTTAGTTTCATTGACGATAGCATCATTCATTTACAATGACCTGAAGATTTCGATTTCGAATGAAGGGCAGATAGGATTGAGCTTAGAGACATTCAAATGCTGTGGCGGTCAGAATTTTATATACCAACATAACTGTTCTATTTTAATATCTGAACCATATAGCCTCTGACCATTGTGAAAGTTAAGTCGAGTACATGCGAAGACATGAGAGCTGGGAGCAAAATGAGGTGCTAGCAGGTTGGTTGATCTTGTATAGGTAAGGTTAGGTCAAGTGGCTATCCCCACTCGGCAGGGACACACTTAGACCAGGAGGTCCATTGTTATACCACTTTTGTAAGCCCGAGGACCTTAATGATGACTATCCAATTTGGGTAAAAAAGTTAGAGGTTGTTGATTGGTTTGGGACTCACCCAAAAAGGATAATAAAGGCTTGGGGTACCCGTTTGGGTGTGAACCACTGAAGAATAGAGCCCTTGACTGTTGGACACCAGATAGCAATTTGCCTCGGTTTGGTATAAATTGGAGGGAAGAACATGAGGTCGGGGGTAACCGTTTTCGGTACGAACCCGCGTTAAACAAGGTAGTGGGTGGTCAATGAGAAGTACTCCTAAATGAGAGGGCGAGGGCTACCGATTTCGGTATAAGTCCTTACCTATTTCCCCTGGAGTAATAACAAGCTTCAAGGATGGGATAGTAGGAGGTAACGGATTTCGATATGAACCCTTGCCGGAGGAGAATTCTTAGGCAAGACGCTGATGCAGGGTAACCGTTTTCGGTGTAAACTCGTACTTCAGACTACTCAAGTCAAAATTAACCTTAGGGGAATGGGAGATGTAGAGGTAACTGAAACTGTATGCACCCATACCAGTGGGGAATATGTACGATGTTCCCGTAAGGGCGCAAAGATAAAAGCAACTAAATGGTATGAATGAACACGAGTTCTAGAAACACGAATTCTTTATACAATAAAACCAATGTATTTACAACTTATAACACTCATAACATAAGGCGGTCGCATTTCGGAATCATGGAATATTGGAAGATGGAACATTGATTCCGAAACGCGTCCGCCTTATGTTATAAGTGTTATAAGTTGTGAATATATTGGTTTTATTGTATAAAGAATTCGTGTTTTTTGTTCATTCACTTCCAACAAAACTTGGAAACCAATAACGAAAATGAAAATGGTATAAGCTCGTACCAGACAAATCCTGTAAACCTTCGGTATGGTGGTGGGGGAATTATGGGGTTTTGGCATTAATTGGCCTTGACCTTGTATAAGGAATCGACAGATGAAATGTAATCGTAGCCGAGTCCGAGACGTCGAGTCCAAGGAAAAGTCGAGATGGAAGAAAAAATTTTGTCGAATCACTGAAAAGTTTTACTACGTTTGGAGGAGTGTCAAATTTTAAAGAATCAACTCAGTGATCATATCGGCAGTTCAACTTCAGGACTAGGATTTAAGCATAAACACGTATTTTTTCATAAGCTGAGAATGACTTGCTTTTTTCATCACCCCGTGTAAGGGAGAAAGGCACTTATTTTTAAAACTACAAATGCGAAGTGGATTTTACCTAATTGAATCTTCATCACCATTAAATGCAGGCGTGGACATTGCATTGATTGCATTGATGTCAATCAACGAATGAGACCGTTAGATCTAGCAGCATAAGATGAAACCGCATAAATTGACGGTATTGTAGGTGCTTCGTTGGAAGGCAGGCTGCCTCACGCGATTACTACAGAAGCTTGAACTACTTGTTAAGGAAACTTAATCGTAGTCTGACGGAAAATGAGGTCTTTTAGTGAGTGAGAATCTCACTCTACTATGAGCACGCGCGTCCGGTCCTCGTAGTGCCTATAAAGGTCTTTCCTACCCACGAAAAAAACTGATGTCAAAAAAATTGATGTCAATGCAAAATCAAAATTTTCACAGGTAGACTTATTGAAATGAAAGTGTTTCCCTCGGACAAAACGTTTAAACATATGAGGTTCAACTTAGATTGGCTGCGTTTTCTTTTACGATGAAACGCGGGAAATATGAATACATATGTAATTGTGTTCTTAAACATGGACATACACGGGGGTGAAAGCTAAAGAATGTTATTAGGACTGAGAATATTTCAAACACATAATGATATAAAAATTCATGTGTACTACAGATAATATCAGGAAGTCTAGATAAAATGGAAATGAATTAAACGAAATAAAAAAGTTAACCTTTGACAAAACTTAATATGTAAGCTAGCTGAGAACTGTTTCCGCTGCGATTATTTCTTCAAAGAACGGGCGGTCATGTTCAATGAAGTGAATACAAACAAAATGTAAAAAAAGAAAAAACAGTAATGAAATGTTAGGACAACGAATATGACAAAAACACAATTAGACATAAATAAATATTTGTTTATAAAAAGCTGATTACAGATTAAGTTAAAAACAGGAAAACACATTTGCTTAGAGTAGAAGTCGAGTGTCAATAATATTTTTTTTTAAACAAAAATCGTTTAAATATTCATCTACCTCTGGCAATAGACTAATTCCATAGAGGAACTCAATTTCGGCCCGATGACCCTAGGCATTGTTTATGTTTGGTTTTTTTATTATTATTATTTATTTTTTGTTTGAAGGGAAGTGGTGGCAATGTGATGTGATTTTGATCCAACAAACGAACGAAAAAGCAATATAAAAACGAAACAAACGGAAAGAGAGAAAATAAAAAAAGGTTTACATGAGATTTGCTTTCGAAATGTTCTCATTATCCAGGTGAAACAAGGAATTCTTTTTTTCTTTTTTTTTCTTAAGGGTAAAAGCAATTGGATGGATATCAATTATGCATTTCATTCCCAAAACAGTGTAATCGTTATCGAACTTACCTGGTGGCGTTCAATCAAAGCTTCAGCTCCGGTTACATCGTTGGCTAGTTCATCGGAAGTAACCAAGCCCATCATTGAGTTGATCCAGGCCAGCAAATCGCGATAGTCACTGAGGAATCGCTGCAAGTCATACGAATCGAGGAGCTTCTCCTTGCGGGTGGTTGCCTTGGTGATGATTTGATCCCACATCTCGTTTATTTCCTTTTGCTTGGTGTATGTCTGGTCGGCGGTATCTGGATGGGATTGCATCAAACGGTTGGCGGTCTCGTCTAACTGACGAATCTTATCGCGCAAGGCGGCAAGGTCCCGTTCAACACCCTCGTGCTTCCTCTGCAATGTTTGTACGCTGCGCAGGTCTTTGCCAAGGTCGTCATTGTTTAAGGCGTTCTCCTTTTCAGCGATCCAGTCCTTGGTCTCATCAATGTCACGATGGAAACGTTGCACCTCATGAGCAGATCCCAGTTGGCTGGCCTTTTCGGCTGTAAGCTGCTGCAAGTTGGTCCACTTGTCGTTCAAATCTTGCATCTGAGTTTGAATCTTGAGAGCGGCTTCAGTTTGACCGAGAGAGGTCAGTTGGATGGCGATTTCATTCATGTTGGCTAAACGAACTTCGTTGGCCTTCAGGTCGTCGTTGAAATCGTCAAACTTCTTCTGGAGTACTTCTACCTCTTCTAGGTCCTCACCGACAACGTCAGCAATCTGGGCGTGGTTCTCCTTGTCCTTGATCCAAGCAGCCAAATCTGCAGCTTCACGCACCAGGACATAAGCCTTGGTGGTTTCGTTCAGTTTGTTTTGACGTTCCCGGGCCAATGCAAGTAAGTTGTCATACTGAGAGTTAATCTGGTTCTGCCTCTTCGAGATAGAATGATTATCGACCAGATTCTGCTGGCTTGCACTCAGGCCAGCTTCAATCTTCTTGATGTAAGCGGCCGGCACGAATCCTTGACGATCATTGACTTCCACCTTCCACCAATCCTTGTTGTTCGAGTTAAGAAGGGTCAAAACGTCTCCCTTCTTCATTGAGACCTCACGCGGAGACTTCTCGGTGTAGTCGTAGAGAGCTACAACGCACTCCTTGCCAGTGATATCGACAACTGGGGTCTCCTGTTGGCGGCAGTTCTTGGCTTGTTCCTGCAAACCCTGGATGGTGTTACCGAAAGCTTCCAAATCGGAAACAAGTGCTTCGTGCTTCTTCAATAAGGCTTCAGATGAATCTTCGTCCTTGCCATAATCGTTGCCAGTGGCGATGGGTTCCTTCTCACGCATCCACGACTCTGCTTCGTTGGCATCGGCAAAGTATTGGTGAGCTTGTAGAGAGTCTTCCAAGTCTTGCTTGCGTTGGCTGGATTTCTCCTTCAACGAGTTCCATTGTTCTTGGAGAGCGTCAAGCCTCTGGCGAATTTCGTCACTAGCAAAAGGCTTATCCTTAAGCATGTTCTCACCCGAGCTGATCACATTGACCAGACGAGCTTCGTGGTTGTTGATTTCGGCGAGCACAGCTTGGTGCTTCTTAATCAAGTTCTGCACACCAATCAGATCGCGACCACGATTAGTTGAAGCGGCGATTGGTTCCTTCTCGCGAATCCATGCTGCTTCGTCTTCCAAGTCCCTGAACAACTGTTGCACCTGCAACGAGTCCAAGAGATGCTGCTTGCGCTCTCCCATCGGTGCAGCCAAAGCCGAGTATCGGGCAGTTAGGTTAGATTCCTTATTCCTAATGTTGTCGGCGTCAAAATGACCGGATTCAATGAACTTGTTGGCTGCTACTTTAATGCTTTCAATACGATCTTGATGAGCCATAACATCGGCTTCCAAGAGAGCGTGCTTCTTTTGCAAGTTTTGAACCGAAGTTAAATCCTTGCCGTGGTCCTCAGACAACAGCTGACCTTCGATCTCACTCAACCACAACTCGATGTCCTCAATGGTGCGATTGAATTGCTGCTGTTGGCTAGCTTCCTGCAGCTTGCAACCCTTCTTATCCGAGGCCTGGACTAGAGTCTCCCACAGTACGACAACCTCTTGCATACGGGTGTTGATTTGATCAGCGGCATAGTGCTTGTTCTCGATGAGCTCTGTGCCCACGGTTGTGATGTCCTCGATACGCGACTTATTGGCGTTCAACTCATGCTCAAAGTTTTGGTGCTTCTGCATTTTTCCGTTCAAATTGGTTGGGTCCAAATAGCTGTCATCGGTGGCGAATTTAAGTTTCTCGCTAATCCATCCCTTTGTTTCGTCACAGTCGCGTTCGAACTGCTGGTAGCGGTTGGAGTCATCCAGCAATTGTCTACGCTTCGACGACCTTTCTTGAAGGGCAGCCCTGCGGTTCAACAGCATCTGACGCCGCTGGGCAACATCATCAGCTGCATAGTGTTGGCCATCGATCAACTTGGTGGCGAAAATATCCAGAGCTTTGATTTTCTCCTCCTGTGCTGCCAAGCTCTTCTCAAAGTCTTCGTGTTTCTTGATCAAAGCCTCTACAGAGTCCAATGAATCGCCGAGATCTTCGTTGGCTAGGAAGGCCTCTTGCCTGGCCATCCAGGTGTCGGCTTGTTCGGTGTCGCGGTAGAATAATTGCAGATCCATGCATTGCTCGTAGAGAATTCGACGATCTTCCCAAAGGGACAACAGCGAACTCTTGTCGTTCTCCAGTGCACCCAACTTTTCTTGAATCTCAGCAGCTGCGTAGTGTTCACGCTCGAGCAGCTTTTGTCCAGATTCTGTGGTCAATTTAAAGCTATCTTCCCGAGCATCGATTTCTCCCTTGTGCTCTTGATGGCGCTCCAAAAGGGCCTCAGCACCAGCAACATCCTTGGCCAGCTCATCGGCTGAGATAATGGCCTTCATGCCATTGATCCACGATACCAGATCACGGAAATCAGCCAAGAAACGGTGTAGATAATACGATTCATCCAGTTTCTGCTTGCGCTCTCTAGCCTTAGCCGTCAAGCTCTGCCAGTAGTCAGCAATCTCCGATTGTTTATCCCGAATTTGGTCACTATGATCGGAATGAATTGAACACAGTCGCTGAGCCTCAGCACCTAGTGTCGATACCTTGTCTTCTAAGGCAGCCAGGTCACGCTCTACACCTTCATGCTTTCGTTGCAACGTCTGTACGCTAGCCAAATCACGACCATAGTCGTCAGAGGAAAGAACCACATCCTTTTCGGCAATCCATGCAACTGTCTCGTCGGCATCGCGATTGAAGCGCTGAATTTCATGGGCTCCAAACAATTTTTCTTGCCTAACGATGGCCAACTGCTTCAACCTCTGCCAAGCCTCATTTAACTCCTCCTTCCTCTTTGTGATTGTATCCCTTTCCGGGTGACCGTCCTGAATCAATTTATCGGCCAACTGATTGACCTCCGTCACTCTATATTCCTGCGAAGCCATGTCCTTCTGGAATTCGTCAAATTTACGCTGCAACACCTCGACGTGTTCCAAATCTTGGCCAAACTCATCGGCAGTCACGAATGCCTCTTTGTCCTTGATCCAGAACATAACTTCCTCACATTGTCGCAGGAACTGCACCAACACTAAAGCCTGCTGCAACTTTTGCCCCTTCTCGGCGAGACGACTCAGCAGTAGCTCCCACAAGCGATGGAGCTCATCCAATCGCCTCTGAATAGTCTCTGAGGCAAAGTGCTGTTGATTGATCATCTCTTGACCAGTGTTGTCTAGCGAAACAATTGCATTACTGTGGGCTGATACTTCTGCCTCGAAAGCCTGATGCTTTTGAATCTTTGCCTGCAAATTTGTTGGATCGCGATAGCTCTCCTCACTGGCTGCTTGCAACTTCTCGTGGATCCAGCCTTCCAATTCATCGGCATCACGCTTAAAGTACTGAAAGCGACGTGAATCTTCCAGCTTTTCACGCTTCTGCCTGGTCTCGATCTTGAACTCATTGTAACGTGAGAGAACTTGTTCACGACGCTCCTGGATGTCTTCGACTGTTTCGAGGATTTTTACCTCCTTCGGGGTAAAGTTCTCCATTTTGGCAAGGTGCGCCTGTCTGTCAAAGCTCTATCGTTCGTTCGATTCTCGGTGAAATTCAACACTAAATGGGATTTCGATGATTTTTGTTATAGTTCTGTGGAGTAATTAAACAATATTACAGGCTGATAGATAGCAAATATGACAAGATAGCAAATCTTTGGCTTTGCACTCACCTTGTTTTGCTCCTTTATCTTGATAATACTGTTCAGTTCATTAAACGCTGGTAAACCTAAAATCACAAAAAAAAAAATATAAATCAGTCACTTGAATTCGGAGCGCTTACATAATCAATGAATCAACCGTCGAACAGAATGTGTGTAGTGCTAATTGATATGTGAGCTCAACGGGTACGTATACGAGGCTTCATTGGGCGGTTCAATGGCGAAAACCAAACAACAATGACGTAATGTTCTCTCTTAGTTTAATTTTTTTTTTCTGAGCCGAATGCGACAGTTTAAATTGTTTCAATTGAATTAGAGCTTCGTTACAGTGCCCCTTATCTTATCCACCGGCGACATAGGCCTGCGTGTGTGCGTGAGTGAGCCAACAAGTGGAGTTGATTAAATTCTTGTTCAAACATCAAACACACTTCTTGTTAATATCGATAAGGGTTAAGCATTTTTCAGTGACTTAACATAAGAGGGAAGCGGTTTAGTGTCTTCTTACTTTTTTCAAACGCGAAGAATAATTTACAATTTCTAAAACAGTCACTTGGGTGTGGTTTGGATATATCAATCTTAAGAGAGGATATCGTCATTGGCACTTCATTTGTATTTAACTAGCGACACACTTAATGAAACTGGGTATGGCATCGAAGCGTGAAATCGATATTAGGAAAGAGCAAACGTAAAAGCAAACGAGTAAGTTCAACGATCTGCTGTGAAAAGTAAAACAATAAACATGGAACTATTTAATTATCATCAGGAAATCAGAACGAAAATGAAAGTCCGAATGGAAGGGGCATTGCGTAACAGCTGTAAAGATTACAGACTAACCAGGGTTCTTTGCATACATGAGGGTTGTTTTTAAGCATGTGTGTAAGGGTTCAATGACGAATTATGGGTGATTGTTTTTTAAAAATTTATTTTTTTTAAGTCTGCAGTCAGTGCAAAGAAAACCGCCATTAGCTTAATAGATTCTCCACGCGCCGTATAAAAATTTTAGCTATGCATTTGCCACCGACTTTGCATATATATTATGCCTAGAGCTCATAAGTGTCTCAGCTGTACTGACTATTTCTGGAAGCTAAAACGACCAAAATAGATTTTAGTGAGGTTGCAGCTACCTATAACTGTATAGTTCTAAATAAGATGTCTACTTGAGAGCCCCTATAGTTTTTCCAAACCGAATTATTTTTCAGTGAAAAAGACGACTCGGTTATGAACTGGTTGCTTTTTTCAGATTTTTTGCAAATATAATGAATTGTCTTCTCAGGAACGTTTCTTCTTTTTTGAAGGCACTATAACTCCTCCCTCCTTAATAGGGATATTGCAGAAGATTAACTCGAAACTTTTTTTTCAAGCAGTCAATTGACTTACAGTTAAATGACTGCAGTCAAAAGACTTACTGTATACTCAGTCAAAGTCTCTACAGAGACTTAAACCAATTGACTCTGACTTATCTGGCTGAACTCTCCAAATGACCGCAGTCTTCAACGGCAGCAAGACGATCACAATCCCATGAATGGAATCTTAGTCTAGTGGGCTGATAGCTTTTCATCCTAAGATAAGAAAAGCTTTCTCTATCTCTTATGTAAGATTATGTTTGCTGGAAACAATGGCCTTCTGGATGTTTATGTGAAAGAGGTAGCAATTAAATCGCCACTGGGATGAGTACTATCTTAGCTGTGGCATGCATTTAAAACAGAACACCCCGACATCTCCAAAATCTGTTCTTGGACGAGAGGCATTGCCTTTCGTATAATGTTTAACGGCCAAATCGGTGTCAGTACTGGCCTGAACTATGCCATAACTAATGAGCAGAAACCACAATCTCGCACAGCATAGAAACAGCTCCGTGTGCACCAGAGAGATGTAATGAAAGAGCAACAAGCTACCAGCTTACCCCGTCTTTTTTCCCGTAAGAGATGCAGCGCGATTGTGTGGGATCTGGCGTTTATAGTTTAACGGTTTTTTTTTGTACTCAATTAGTACGATTCCTTTTGAGTCCAAAGAC
Source organism: Neoascia interrupta (assembly GCA_947623515.1). Taxonomy (NCBI): domain Eukaryota; kingdom Metazoa; phylum Arthropoda; class Insecta; order Diptera; family Syrphidae; genus Neoascia; species Neoascia interrupta. The sequence goes on along the minus strand of OX392463.1, from coordinate 213,888,185 downwards.
ACTGCATTTACAACCATCATGGTAGATGGAGTGACTTAATCTGCTTCGAGTAGTCTGTGCCTTTTTTATGCCGTCGTCGCATGAACTCCTGTTTGCTTTCAGGTTCACAACGATGAATTCACGTTTCATGCACAGCTCCGAAATGTTTTTTTTTTGTCTGACATTTTGTTCTCCACTAGTACACTGAACAGTTAAATTCGAAAGCATAATGAATTTTATAGGTCACCAATCCGTGTTCTATAAGTGTTTTGAATACACTTCTCCTAAGGTATTTAAAGTTTTCAAGTTCTGGTTCTGTTGCGGAAGTTATTTTGAAAGTGAGAAGTTTTTGGAGATTCTCGATCTTTATCTTTATGAATCTGACGAGCCTTAAACGCCCGACAGGATGAAGGAAAATACAGCAAGTAACAAAAGAATAAATGCTCCGGAAAACAGAGGAAAAAGGCAGATTATAAGTTTATAAGTGACAATACTTCCCACATTAACAGTTGTTGATGTTTGATCCTTTAAAGTATTATCGACTTATTTCAATGACTCTTCTTCAGCCCAGAATTACCTGGAGGAAATGGTTATCTTTATAGTAAATAGAATTGCTCTTAGTTTTTAAAACGGGATGTGTTCAACAGCATTTTCGGCTTCGATATTTAAGTTGAGAAAAGTTCAGAAAATTGGTAATTTCAAGCCTTTTTAACGCTCTGTTAAGATTAAGTTGAAACGCCAAGGAAGAGAAGTTTTCCAAAATTTGTAACCGTTCCCAAAATGAGAAGGTTATGTAACTCCTCCCGCCTTGAGCAAATGTATTCCCCATCAACATTTTTAAAAACAAGCAAAGCATTTAATATCCACTAACTAAATACTTCAAAGATTTTCCAAACACAAAAGTTTTACAAAAAAAATGTTTTAATTAGCTTCAAACACGAATAGAATTTTCTGTTTAACAAACTTTATAAACGTTTCAAAGCAACGAAACACGTACTTAATTCTAATTTAACAACAAATTCTATGAAATTTAACATATCTAAAACAAGTCTATGTCTCTAGAGAAATCCGCTAAAACCTCCATAAACAAGTTTGATCGCATATCGTTGTCGGCCGGCTTTTTTCTACTGGTTGAAACTCTCTGCAACAGTATTGATATTCGACTGAGGACCTTCTCATTCCATTCGACCTTGAATATACGAACAAAGAGCTCATTTAAGTGGTCAATAGTTGCTACATTGTGCTCGACTAATTTTAGCAGCAATAGTTCCAATTTATCAAATGACTCATCTGTCTTGAGGGAGCGTAGAAACGAGATCGTAATCAAGGATGAGAATAAATTTGGCGACAATAGTTGTATGTCTTCCTCCTCCATGCTTTTCCTTTCTCCTTCTTTGCTTGGTTCGGATTGTGGCGAGCTACACACCCATTGGGTAAATTCATGCATGCCATCAGCTTTCCAGATCGGTATAAAGTGGGTTATCAAATCGGATGTCACCAGTTGGTTGTGGTTTTCGATTAAATTCTGCATGAGATAAACTACCGACGAGCCTATGATGCGATAGAATGACTGCGGTAAGGTGTTCACAAATGTTTTTCGTAGATCTGCTAGAAACATTTTGATTTTTCCGACCTCCACCAATTCAGGGCGTCTGGATGAGCCGTGTAGCCAGAATTGCAGATCCTCCAAGACATCCGATAGACAAGGAGTGTCTAAGGAAATTTCCAGGTACGTTGACAAAGGCTTTTTGCTGAGAGAATTGGTCCTTACAACTTTATCTACCATTACATCGATGTCTTTGATGTAGAAGTCGATGTTCCTTAAGTTTGTTGCCCGCCAGTCGTTGATTTTGAGTTGACACTTTTGGAGGATTAGTGCGATGCAAGTCTTCTTTACAACGTCTTGAGTTTCGTGCGGCAGTAGGGCATCAAGCGCCATTTTGACTCTGGACTCAACCATTTTGGTGAGCTCTGTATCCCACCTTTTCATGGCGTCTTCGTGCGCTCGAACGTAGATCTGCAAAATCTCCTTCTTCACTTTTAATGTCTCCACTGATTGGATTTCCTGGACCTTTTTATTGGCATCGTCTTTGGACGGTAGGAGTATTTCTATTTGAGCATCTTTGATCACTGCCGAGGTTGTGCGTTCAATAACAAATTCAATGGTGCGGCGAACAGATAAGTTTTGGGAATGAAGAAAGGCTTCGATTAACTTGCTTTGACTATCCTGAGTTGGTGGCCTTTTCGGACTATGGTTGCTGCTGATTTCAGAGATCTTCGGTGTCACGTGACGGTAGCGACCACTACGAGAGACACATTTTGAGTATTTGGCTGGCATAATTGCAACACGGAAGTCTGAGAGAAATGGACATGCCACATTGAGTATACCCTCCAACATGGGATCGAACTGGCCAACTTCTCGTTGTGTAACAAATGCGTTTGATGGCGATTTTATTTCATTTGTTGTGAGGGTTAATCCGAGAAGGATTTCTTCTTTCGACTCAGTTTTAACGCTGTGAACCACCATAACCTTTTCCTTGCTGTGAACCAACTCTGATGCTATTGAATTAGGAATCAACACGGACACTTCGCTCATCTCCACCAGATGACTCAAGGACATGGTTCGATTCTGTCGGTATACATAATACGATTCCGCGACGTTGGAACCCTCGAAGAACCATCCAAGGCAGGTTCTCAATATGAACACAGAAGTCGGCCGCATCCTGAGAGCATCAGATTCTCCTCCCAGACAAATGTACATCTCGTACAGCAAGTTCAGGGTGTTTCTGTAGTAGTCCAGCTGTAAGGTGACATGGTCCAACATCGCCAGGTACTGCACAATCCAAGGCAGTGAGATCAGTAGTTTTCTGTCTGTTATGGCCACTCTTAGTATGGTCATGACATCAAAACTCGGTTGCACCATATTTCTAAGCTCGATCTGTTTCTTGTCAATGTTTGAACAGCCATTCGCTGGACTATACAGAAATGGCTGCGACTGCAAAAGACCCACAAACTTTGCCAGCACTTGCATTGTGGACAGAATCTCCGGTCTCACTACGTACTCCGTCGCAAGGTCGTTGTTCTCACTCGATACCAGGTTAATGACTTCAAAAGTAGAACTATTAAACTGCAGAAGCTCGGCGAGAAGAGCAATCTTTACCTGCTCAATGAACGCCACACAAGACGAGGCCAAAAGGAAGTCTTTGAAAAACGCCTGCTTAGCTGGAAATTGATAGTCTATGCTGAAATTACTGGGCTCCACTAATCTCTGCGTCAGTTTGCTGAATTTCTGCAGGTCCACGTGTGCCTTAAGCTCAACTCCAATATCAGTCGGCGATGTTTCACAATACGTTGACGATACGAGCAGCTGGGAAACGAACAGTTTTGCCAAATGAGCCATGTTGATGGGGTGGGCGCTGGCATTGAAGAGCATGTGAATCTTTGTCGTCAGTTCTACTTTGAAATTCCACATGTGGTTGAGATGATTCGCATCCCAAGTCTTGAAGATCGTATAAAATAAGTCTCGCTGTGATTTAAAGCAGCCGAATTCCTTGTCGCTGGGAAAGTTATTTCTAGTGTCGTTCTCTTGCTGATAGAAGACGTTGTTGAAAGTTTTACTGATGCGAAAGGAGGCTTCATAGGTCGACTTTGTTGCTTCGAGCTGCTGCTTTTCACAGTTGATGCTCTCCAGAAACTGTTTGAGATTAGGAGCTAGTTCGCTTATCCGATCGTTGTTGAGTACTACACGTAGGGTCCTCACGTCGAGTAATGCCAGCAGGTGCTTCTGCAGCTTAAGTACTTCTAGAGCAAAGTAAATGCAGTTGGTGAACGATCTCAGAGCTGTATAAGCTTCATTGTTGGCTCGATTAATCACACTAAGCTTATCGTCCAATTGAGATTCTAGCTCGATGGACAGTTGTGGTGTTAGATTCCGTGAAGAAACACCTTCAGAATTAAGTACACCAAGTAGGTACGAAAGTTCGCTGAGCACATTGGGGCTAATATGGGCGTCAATCAAAAATGAATAGATCTCCGCAAACCGGTCCAACATGTGGCGATGCGTCACGTTTTTAAAGTCAATTTTTGAGGCTACCCCAAAGGTAGCATCGTCTTCAGTCTCCATGTCGAGCTTTTCCATTCGTTTCACAGCCTCACGCAAACTTTGATTGATGAGATTCGGGCGATTTTCCTCCTCCAGTTCCCTGCTGATTTCCAAAATATTTGTCTTTAGAGCCTTTCTGGCCTCTGTCACGGCGCATTTGTCTTTATCAACAATCTCAGCGTCACTGAACATCTTGAGAACGCTATTGTCACTACTAAAGGCCGGATTACTGAACGATGTCGCCGCACTTACAGGGGACTTACTAACCTGCGTAGGGACTACCCTTTTTCTCGGCTTTTCGACTTTTTTCGTCTTATGGTCTGAACTATTACCATCGGAGAGATTCGCTGAATGATCCTTCGTGTGCTGTTTCTTCCGCGATCTAGAGCTGGACACTATAAAATCCCCCAAGCAGAAACCACTGTTGCTGCTGCGATTGAAATCATTGGAATTGTTTCCACTTTGTCCTGATCTGTTAAAACTTTTGTACGGAGTTGAGGTATTACCTTTGTGGCTCGAGAGCTGTAAATTTTCACTGAAATGTGAAGAGTTTCTCACCGGAGTATTTTGCAAATTCAGGGAATCGTCGCATTTATTTTGGCTAGTCGGCGTTGACTGATGTATGTTGTTTGGAAAAAGCCGCTTTGGTGTGTGAGTTCCAGTTGCATCTCTCCGGACCGTAATCGTTGACTTGACGTCTGGAGTGCTTACACATTTCGGCGTGCCTGCTGTTCGAATGATCTCTTCCGTTTGTTGGCGTAGAAAGTTCAGAAAGAATATTCCAAATTCTTCCAAAGAGCACAGGTCCGCGTTGTCTTGAGTCTTTCGGAGAATCCAATCTGGTAAATTTGGCTCAAAGGGCTCTTGCGTCGTTGCTATTAAATTCAAAAGTTGGTCAGCCATGTCTTTGGGTCGAGTGTTTATTGCATTTCAGTAAGTATTTTTTTTTTTGTATTATTTTTCCCAGAAATTAAAAGAAAATTCGCTTTGTCTTTGCGCTCGATCTGAAGAAAAACAAAAAATAAATGCAGGATGACGTTTTGTTTAAGCCACAACTAAGTTTTTAAGAAAAAGAATGAAATTTAAAAATTTTACATCATCCTTCTGCAGCACGAGAGCAAAGCGAATTTTCTTTAAAAAAAAATAACCAAAACAACTTAAATCACAAGATCACAAGTAACAGTCAAATGTGATAAACACGCGGAAGAAACCGTTTTTGAATAAAAGAACCGGGACATATTTAAGGCAATTTAGTCCCACAGGTAGTTTGCACTAAGTAATTTAACCGATTCAATAAAATTGGAGGTCAGCAAATTAGTGTACAGTTATGTTCAAAAGTGTTGATGCACTCTATTGTGTTTTACTAAATATCTGCAGTATTTCTTTATAATTAAAATTTTTTAACCAACCAGTTATAATCTTCAAAATTATTGAAGTTTTTAATTGTTTATAATATTTAAGAAGCTTTTATTTAATAATTTTCTTTAAATGTAATTAAAAACGACACTTAGCGAGTCAAGGGACAAGGCATCGAATAAATTTTTCTCATTCTTAAGAGTGCTCGAATAAGAAAAAAACTGTTTACATAATTTTATGTGTGAAACAAAACTGGAAAATAAAATTTTTAATTTTCTGATTAAATATACACTATTTTACTATTTACATAATAAAAATATACCTGTGATGTTTTTAACAAACAAACGTCAGACTAACAGGAATGATTTGAGGAGATATATTTTAAAGGTGATTTATAGGGGGTGTCCACCGCACATAAAACAGATATTAACGTACGAATATAACTGAAGAAGGTTGACTTGATGTACGGCTCAATTTGTGACAAAACAATCCAGTCCAATTCAACATAGTTTCACATTATCAACTAACCCGCACTAACGCCCTGCGCAGAATGTTTACGCAGATGTTTTTATGCTTCCACCCACATAGTGTTGATCGCCAAACAACTAAGCTCTTGATCACTGAAGTTGTCAGTAAAGCTTAGATTAGACTGCATGGCATTTTGGCATATTTGAAGTAAGCAGAAAAATGCTGCAAATGTCCTTTGCTTGCCAATCGACGTCTCGTATGTCAATTATTGACTGCATGTGGCTTTTACTGACATGTGTCACAAAGTTTATGCTGGCAAGCGAATTAACTGCTTTTAAATAACTTGCATACATGCCAGTTGTTGTGCTTATTAGCACTCAAATTACCTCTTTAACATTTTTGTTTTATTATTTTTCTTCATCTTGAGCTCGCACCTAACTTTTTTATGCAAAAACACAGGTGGGCACGATCAGACTACTTTACTAATTAACTTTCAAATTGGTTCACCTTAGAGTCTTGTTCCGTATTGAGGCACCTCCTGAAGTTTGTTGCGAATAAAAAACGCTCCTCGGTAGGTATGACCGGCGAAAAGTAAGTTTTTCGGGCCACAACCAGTTAAAAAAAAAATACGTAGGATGGGTCCCCTATCTGTTTGTTTTTGTTTAGCCTTTTCTTTACTTTAAAAAATTGAAAAGTTTCCTTTGATCAATAATCACATTTTGCGCCCGCAAGGGCGCTCCATCTAAGTGAGGTGACGGGAATGACGACCCCGCGGACCTTAGTTTGTTTTTGGGGTTCGGCCCCAAACCCCAAAGTAATTCCTCTTCCACCCATTCCCTATCTCATCTAAAATCATAAATGAGTAAGGAGCCGTAATTTTTTTTTACTCCAGGTGGTATTAGTAATTGGCAAAATCCACGCGTAGTCTCTATGACAACGGTCGGGGCTTGGCATCTAGAGGCCCCAACATTCATTCACAAAAAAAGAGCTACTCTTGCGGATCTTTGTTCGTCTGAGTCGGTAAATTGAGCGTGAGTAAGGCTGGTACTCCATGCACTACTGCTGACGGTGAGACTTGGCTTACTTTTATGGTTGAAGAGTCTCCGAAAGAGGTGGGCCCTGCATTACGTCTGACTGAGGGACAGCAGGAAAGGAAAAGGAATCAGCTGACCGATTGACGGACGGCGCAAAGAAGCTTTACTGGCTGAAAGCGCAAGCACTCCGGTCAACCCTTCGGCGGTGTCAATGAAATGGGACCGGTCGGTGACAGTGTCTGAACCTGACAACTGAAAAAAACCAGACCGTTACTTCGGGACCCGCCTACTCTTTTGCTCAACAAACACGCAAGAAGAAGCGAGTTTCTGGCGGACGTCGTGAGTGCCGAACATCTAAGCTCTTCATCACAAAGCCCTATCTAAATTAAAGGAAGGTGTCTCCATGGTAGTACAATGGGCCTGTACTTGCTTCTAAGTGCTCCATCGGATAGTCAAAAAAAGTATACCTTTTTATGCCTAATAGAATTACTTATCTAATCATATAGCCCAACACATTACTGAAGGTACTTTGCTCTCCTAAACAACATTTGCAGAGTGCAAAAAATGACTACTAATTATACAAATTTTAATTAAACAACTAGTTACAGACGTTCTACATATTTACCACAAACGAGAACCAATTAGATTTTGCAAACCCGGTCAAACGCATACAAGTGTGTGTATCTGAACCTATATAAATGTACCTTTTTTTTCAAACTTTAAAATGCTGCATATTGTTCTAGATATTATTTCATAAACACATACCTTTGCAACCTAGTATTAAAGGATACGTTAAAGAACAGAATTTCAGTTAAACTGATTTGTACTTTGTTTCTTGGCAAAAAAATACAGGAATTTGTTTAGCAAGTCATTTTCCACTTGGTGTACCAATTCGATGTCATCCGCTGTTTGAAATATCGAATTAGTATGTACACCATGAACTTCTAGTTTTCCACTTTCCCAACAATATCAAACTTATTGCGGGTACAGCATACCTGCAAAAAATACTTAAAGCAAGATTAAAAACTTTAAGCTCGGCAAGGAGAAATGTCTATAAAATATTTTTGAATTCAAAGACAAGATAGCACAACTTCAAAATAGCATTATGACGTAACCTATCCAGTTGCCACTTGCCTCTACTCTCCTCTCGCATGGTGAATGAAGAATCAGATAGGAAAACATTGAAGGCAGACACACCAATAAAGAAAAAAAGACAGAGGATGAGCTAAATTACGATACTCCCCAAGAATTCCAGACCATGGCAGCTACAAACTAATTGACTGATAAGAGATTTTCTAATCATTTAAGTCCAACAATTCAAGGTAGAAATCTCAACAATTTTAATATTAAGTAATGGAAATGAAGTCATATTACTCATATATTATAGTTCTGTACGCAGGTACACAAAAAATTGAGAGAAAAAAAATTTCACTTTGCCGATGATGACGTCGTCGCCATTTCCTCCACATACAATTTTTTGTGCAATTTAATGCACTTCACTGGAAGTTTATCAATTGTTCACGATAAACTTTAGTTCTTTTAACTAAATAAATCACTTATTATTTGTATTTTAGTATTTGTGCACTCTTGTACTGCTTCACACGGAATTTTTCACCGAGGGTGTGGCGAAGAGATGACCCAAAATTTTCAATCTTGCTTTTTGCAACTAAACACATTCTATTGAAATGAAATTTCAACTTTGGCTGATGCATTATTGAGTAACTTACACTTTTTTAATAAAATCCTTTTGATAATAGCGCAATTTTATATCTTATTTTAACAAAATATCTCCAGCGTTACTTTATTCCCATTCGGTCGATTTAAGAGCACTTTACAAAATGGTGAACATTTTCTAAGTGGCAGTGATACCAAATCGATGGAAGCGGCTTGTTTTGAAAGGTTGTAGCAGATAAGTTCTGTTTGCTCTAGGTTTCGCAGCGGATCTCACACTTCAAATGGAGCGAGCTCCCAAGAAGCATCTTTTAAACCTGACACGCTTCTACCAAGGAGAAAACTAAATAATTGTCGCGCTACAAATTTTTAAATACTTCAAAAAATTTCACAAGAGATTTCCAAACAGCTGTCTTAAGTTGATCTGCCTTTTATATTCTAGTTTTTGTCCGTAAGCCAAGAGGACCGTTTTTGTGAGAGCTCAACGGGGTTTCGGCCGGTTTTGATTTATGAACATGATTTCTTTATTAAAAACAAAAAGGTAACGAAAGCGAATGGTTCAAATAATTGAATTGAATGCAAAAATTAGAAACCCCGCAAAGTTGTGTCCCCATTTATAAATGCTCAATATAAATTTCCTTTTGCAGTGGGCATGTTCTGTAACGACCGATAACTTTTCGCATCGTTATAATTCGAAACGATCTTTCCGCTTTTATCGCGTCTGGAAAAAGTAGGGTTTCTGTAAGTCGATGTGATAAAAGTATAAATGATTTCATTTTGACTGGAATTTCAGTTGAAAGGCGATAAATTAAAATGTCAGACGGTCAAATTAAAAGAAAAACAATCAACGATTTGATTGAAATATTGAAATTTTGAAGTTTTTTATTTTTTATTTATGAAGAAATACGTATATACATACATTAAAACAAATAATCTTTGTGATAGTGGCAGTGTAGCAAATGAACGAGCAAAGAATGAAATGTAAATCCAACACCGAAAACTTAAGGTTAGATATGACTGTGTGCCCAAAGTCTTTTTTCCTGTAATTTTTTTGTCAATTGGTAACACGTAGTGTATTGCCATTTTTATACCCGACCGAGAGTATATTAATTTTAATGCATAGTTTGCAACGCAGTGAAATAACTATCATAGACCCTTAAGACCTTTTAGAGATATGATCGAAACCGACAGGTTAATCGAATAAACTATGTCCGTCCGTCCGTCCGTCTATATGCGTTAAGGTTTTAAGTCTTCAAAATCAAGATAGAGAGCTGAAACGTGGTACACGGCTTGGTTCTTCTGTAGCACAATCAATGTGTGAAAATTGTCTAATCCATCAACGGCCAAGCCCACAACTGGCTTCAATGTGAGACAATCTCTATTTCACATTTTCTTTCAAAATTCCTTTTGGTCAAGTTTAGACAAGGCATAGGAACTTAAATTTTGGTACTGAGCAATATTGGCCTAAGTGCCTGTTTTCATTTGGTTGATCCTAACCTAACCCAAATTTTATTTCTAAAAATAAAACGGAGGTTGAACGGTGGCCACCACACTGGCGCTTCCCCTCACTATAGTAATTCTGACACATCAGGTTAGGATCAACCAAATGAAAACAGGCACTAAGGCTCTTGACAAGGCAAAAATTGGACCGCCGACAATATCGACCATGCCTACTTTTAACATGTTAGATTTTTAAAAACCCGATTTCTCGGAAAGTTAACTCCAAATCAAAAAAAAAAAATTCTATGACAAATATTAAAGACATTGCTATTTGCTAATTTTGCTCCATACAAAGTTTTGATGCGCCTCGCCTGCATTGAAGGGGCGTTTTAAGAAAAAAACTGTTTTTTTTTCTAAAAAAAAAATTCTAACGAAAGATGCTAATGAAATCACAATTACAATAACATATTTTTTAATGAAAGACTGATCGATTGATTGATTGATTGATTGATTTAAATTTTTAGCCCATGCCCACTTTTGAAGGCGCGGCCTATACAAACAATATATGAATTTGGGCCACGGTATATAGAGTCGGGTATATAGAAGTTTGTCGCAGACGAACTCTTGCACTTACTCACTTGTTCAGAATCGTCTTGAAATGTCAATCTATCAAAGTCAAAGGAAAGACCAGCATTTTGGACAGATAAAAATGCCAACTCAGACATTCAATGCAATCGAGCATATAAGCAAATGATAGCGTTTTGGACGTGAGCTCAACAAATGTTTAAAATGCCGCACATTTTTATTTTGTGACAAATGTGACAAAAAACAGTGAAAATGACATACGGTTTGAATATTAAATGATGCAAAAGCCGTCACTTGGCAAGCAATAGGTTTAAAGCATGTTCCTGTTTACCCCAAATATGCTGGCATGCAGCTGAATGGAAACCTTAGGCCAGAGACACACGCGCTTTTTTGCAGCAAGAATACTCAACACACAAATAATAATTTTCCGTGCGGATCCTGTCAGTTTAGATGAAAATTTAATTTTCATAGTTAATAAAAAAGAGTTTGAAAGCTTTTTGTGGCCAACAAAGTACACAAACAATAATTTTCTGTTCGCTTTTAGTGAATTGTGATTGTGTAATTTTCATCGTTGAAAAAAACAAATTTTAAATTTTTTGCCCTGCAGTTTGAAAGTGTTGCAAAGCGGAAAATTGTCGGAAATCGAGTCTCGCGACTAATTGCCACAGCCGCAGTCGTGTGTTGTCTACAATATAAGCGCTAGTTTTTAGCCGGACTGCAATTAGTCGCGCGTTTTTCTGTCGCTGTGTGTCTCCAGCCCAAGGTAAATCGAGAATTAGTGCTCGGTGGAGACATGGTATAAGGTTTCCAATAAGAAAACAAGTACATATTTGAAAAACAAATAATAGCAACAAACAGTATCAAAACACACAAACACAAGTGTGGCTCAAGAAACAAGGAAGACTATCTAATTTTTCAGTAATATAGGGCGTTATGTAAGTATATTAATAATTATTACGTATAACCATTATTATTAATTATTCTTTTTATACAGGGCACTTCTTCCGGACTGGCAACGCGGTTTTTTCACTGTTGTGTTGCCAGCACTTTGTGTTTATAAAAAAGATGGCAGTCCGTTTTTGTCATCAGCTGTTTTTAGTTTCCCACTAATCTACTGTCGTCTTATCACAAAGGATTCGTGTTTTGTTTATTTGCGAAAATAATGGAAAAAATTGGCAACCAAATCGGCTACTTGGTGCTCAAGGACGACGGAGCCGTTCTAGAATCCGGCGGCGATCTAGAAAACGATGAGCGGAGCGCTAATATCTTCATGGGACTTCTTCAAATGTCCGAAACGTAAGTTTACCTGTTTACCCAGAATCTATCCAAGTCACCAAATTAAATCTCTAGCGTGGATGAGAACTTTATGGCGAAGAGCAGCTGCGAAAAGATATCCATAATCTACGATGACCACAGCTACACAATGTGTATGTCGAACAGAAAGATCTACATCATCAAGCAGAAGCACGTCACATCAAGTGGGGGATTCTCCGACCCCAGTGAAGACGTGACCAACTCTATAATTGCTTGAGATTTATGCGGTTCATCCGGCACCAAGAGGAGCCGGGAGAAGCGTTTCAACTGGAGGACACCCTTCATCTTTATACTTATTCTGTTTATTTGTCAAAAAATACATCATTTGTAATTTCTTGGTCAAAGATCTTTTTCGCCTCGTTAGTGATATCTAATAAAGTGGCTTTGTTGTTGGAAATAATAACGTAGAACTGCCTCCAGTTGGAGCTCTTCTTGACAATCCAGTAGTCGTTGACGCACTTGATGTGGATCTCCTCGAGTTTGTCGGTGGGCTTTTCGTCGTGCAAGTCGGCGATAAGATTCATCACATTCGGCGGAATGGTGCAGTTTTTGGGTCGCCTGTGGTCGGCATAGATGTTGCCATGGTGAATCAAGCTTAGTTCATTGATGAACAGGAATTTGGGACCATCGACAGAGGTGTCAGCGGTCGGAGGACTTCCCGTGGCGACGGGCGTCTTAGAAGTGAACGACTCGCCTATATCCGAGGCAATACTAGAGAGCTGCGGTCCCATGAATGAGTGTAACTCAAAGAAGAAGTCGTCAGTCAGCGGAACCTTGGCTGGAAAAAAGAACCTTTGAGGTGACAAGGCAGGTGTAGGAGGTTAAGGCTTAGTACCGTCAACAAATATGCACAAAGTAGCGCTCATCGCACGATAGACAATCAAGTGGGAGCAGCGAAGCTCTCCGTCGCTAGATAACAGCCAAACCCGTGGGGCTTTGGTCGAATTCTGAAAGTTTTCGCATTTCTCTGGTCCGGTTATGAAGGAGCCATGTCTGTTTCCATCCAGACTGCTTGAGCGCTGCAATGAGCCTCCACCGAGTTCAATGTTGGTCGCTTTGGGAAATAGGGTCCCCAGCAAATACTCGTGGATGCAGTAGAGGTCATACGGGTCGATCTTGGAGCTGTAACAAGGGATAACATTAGAAGCACTCCACAAAAGCAAAAGGAACTCTCACCAAACCACTTGCTCGCTGTAGAGAAAGATCGTATTGTCAATGGTTGGGAACGTGGCTTGGATCATATTGATAAAGTTATGGACTCGTAGGAAGAGCGACTTGCCTAGAGGGATATACTGAATGGTGCGCAGGGCATCTAGGATGTCACAGGTTGGCAATTTGAGTGTTAAAACGTACTGTAAGGAATTCACAAGTGAGATAGAGTCGTATTTTTAAAGGCTCCTACCTTGGAGAAGAATATTTCCAGCTTGTTCCGCAGATAGTCCGCCTGTGACTGCTCAGTATCCCCCACTAGATTTGATGTAAATTTCCCAGCAAACAGACGAAACATTCGGTAGCACTGTTCCAGGACAGCACGGAATACTTTGTCGTGCACTTCTCCGCCCCTATAATCGGCGACTTCAATGCCGTCTTTGAGTTTTATTTCCTTTGGAACATTTACCGCCTAGGAAAGATAAAGGATTCTATTGCGAATTAAGACCCCGATTCAAAGAAAGTTTCTACCATAACCATCCAGTAGTCTTGTTCGGGTTGAAAGAATATTTGTGTTGTTTTTTGAGTGTGCAGGGCCTTGCAGCCATCGTTGGACGTAAAAGTTCTTATTAGCAAAATGGAGGAAGTTATCTTTGGGAATTAATCTAGGAATTGGGTAGCTTACCCGGAAAATTTGATAATCGCTTCGCTAAGGCCAATGTCCTTGATTTTGGTGTCCAGTTCAATGTCTGAAGGGAAATAATAGAGGATTTTGTTCTCTTCCTGTTAACGGAAGAGATTTGTTTAATGTCCATGATGGGCCTGGGTGGAATTTTTACTAGTGGAAATTACCTCGCCTTCCTTTTTGGACAACTTAGAATTGAATATGTAAAAACTGCGCAGGGACATATCAATTTTTTGGATCATTTTGACGAGTTTTTGGTGAAAATTTTGCACTGGAAATTTCAAAACAAATGAACCCAAAAAAAATTGTTTGACAGGTGCAAAGAAGAGACACAACGAAGGGTCTGTTTGACTTGAGAATTAAACACGTGCAGTGGTGCCAGTCCATTCAGGGCAATTTTTTCAGTGCAAAATCATCCGAGTTTTCGAGTTTCGGTGCTAAAATGAGATTAACCCCAGAAATGAGTTCTTCCGTGAATCTAGATCTGGGGTTAATATCGGCTTAACTTCTTAAGTTAATCCCGGATCAACTTTGCAGAACAGTTAGAACTTCTCTGAATATTTTTTTCTGTGTGAATAATGGCAGTTATGTACTCTGAGAAAAATGAAATCTGAACCTATATTATGTACTCTGAGAAAAATGAAATCTGAACCTGACTCGAAACTTTTTTTCCTGTATTTTTCTATGAGATGTGAGAGTTAATAATTTGGGAAAACGAAGACTTTGTAAACTTTACAAAAGCTAAGACTAGAATGTATGCGCAGTGGGCTTATAAACTAATACCATGTCTCCACTGAGCACTAATCGTCGATTAATATAAATCTTTATTAAATCCTCTACAAATCACGCGATTTACCATACAAATTTTAATCCTCTCGGCAAGCGATTAAAAATAAATCCTCTCATAAATCCCATTCACCCTTTTCACAAACCTATTTTCTGCACCTTTGTAATCCTATATTTGTCCGATGGAGCCACTTTGGGATTTATTTTAATCGTCTCCCGCTAATCTTCTTTTAATTATCGAAGGAGACATAGTATAACGCTGAAATATGACTCAAATTTAAATGATAAGCGCATTTGACGAGCTATAAAAGTCAGATATATTAGACTATACGACGCATATCACCAAAACGTTCATATGCTCTCTGCTGGGAGTACGAGTGATATACTTTTCATCTGTCTAATAACTTAAGTTATTACACTGTATGCCACTGTTATACTTAAATCACTCACAAAAATTATGTGAGGAGTATTATGTTTGTGTTTCTATTACACAGTGTGCCCTAAAGGTCATATTTATCTGTAAAAACGAATATGGTCATACCAGAAAATATTGACATATGGTCACATGAAATTATGATCATGATTATCACATGATATCTGTCAAAAAAGGAATATATATGAATTAGTGTACTAAAAAACTGCTCGTTGAGTCAACTCCAGATTCGTTTTGTTTCGGGATTACCAGATCTTCTTCTACCAGTAATCTTTCATCCCACCCACATTATGGAGGCAGGGGCTTTTGTTGTTTTTGAAATTGGGTAGGGCAGGATACTGTGCAATCCGTCGCAGGCGGATTTTGCCACTCACCGCGTCAGACCCAAAGATCCGCCATCAAATGCGCGCAAAAGCAGAACAACTACAGAGGGTGTCATCCGGTGTGTCGTCGTTCTCTCCACAAAGAAACCTCATACTGGGTTGATATTCTTTCAACACGGCAGACCACGAAGGCAATGGCTTAAATGTGATTTTATGCAACGTGTGTAATATTCCAACGATGCGACGAAAACTTCGGTAAGCACTGTCCGTAGAACAGCCCTGAATAGGATGTTAAATTTTTTTTTTGAAAAAAATTTTATAAAACTAGTGGGCGGGTTATAATCCGCTTGGGCGAATCGTTGGATATCCGATCCTAATTGATCCTGTCAAGCTCCGAATCGCATTTATCAGCTGAAAATCTCCTTTTGTAATAAAGGGGCATGGGATCGACCCCTTTTCAAAAGCATTGTAGCTTTGTTCAAATAAATTATCCAACGCTATAGTTTGCATGTGTTAAGTGCATTTTTATGCCAAAAAATTAAGTTTTTATTTAACCACGCTAATTTTAACGTGCTAAAAAACCACGCTTTTATGAAAAAAACTATGAAAACTGCCAGAACGCGTAGTACGACATAGCATGTCATAGTATTAAGGCGTCGTTGTCTCATAATCCCTCTTGACTACAACAAAGTTAATTGCGTTGGGCACCTACTAAAACGATCAGTTCGTCGATAGGTCGAAGGGTCTTGTTCGTTGTAGTCGTCGCTCATTATTTGTATCGTTAAAAATCTCGATAAGAGTACGAACCATTTCATTGTTTCAATAAAAATGAATATGAACATTTAGCTTACGAGCCAAGTTTGTTACTTCTTCCCTCACAGTAGCTATTCCTAAATCTCTGTGAATATCACTATTGCTCATATATTATGGAACATTCACAATTGCTCTCTATGTTTTGTTTTGGAAAGTCTTCCACATGGACATGTAGCTCAGCTTGGTACCGTGTGTCCATCTAAGACCTGCCTGTACAAGAGCAGTTCGTAATATATGCCTAATTTCGAAAATTTTCCAATAAGCCAATATATTGCTATGAGCTTAATTTCGAGCTCACCATTCTTTTTCTTAACGTGTGGCTTCCAACTTATTTTAGCCTCTTAGTTTGCATTAGGTAAGGTACAGAGTTTAATTTTATGAACAGTGGTAAATTGTTAACCCTTCTTGTACCTAAAATTTACATGCGTTGACTTTTGAACGAAAACTGAAATTATTTTCTTTTCTAATTTTTTTACGTAAACAAGTTGGTTTTTGTCGAGGGGTTTTCGTATTTTACTTTCGTTCGGGGCTTGTGATGAAAATTTTTCATATTCGTAATATAAAACAACGTTCGCGAGTTTGCTCCGAGGGACTCTGTAATAGGGGTCATTATGAACAGAGCTTTGGATAATTGGAAGCAAACCAAGGAAATTCGCATCGACCGGCGGAAGACTATTCTCGCACTCACGACTAAAAATTTAGTTCGCCATAGAAACTTTTCTTCGAGCCGGATATAATATCTATAGTAAATGGCGTCATGATTAAAAGTAGGTATAACGGAAGTTTTAAGCCAATTATGTTTGACGTAAGGATGCACTTGATCGTTTTCTCGTTAGCTGCTAGACCATGCGGGACCAATTTTACCTTATCTTCAACAGCAAAGAGCTAATAGCGTTTAAAGTCTGACCTTGAGGTGTGTCATATAATATTTGAGAAAAATATTGTTCCTCTAGCTGAAAATTTTAGACATTGCTTTTATTTTCTATTTATTATGAACTAAAATACAAGTTAGTACAGCACAAGTAGTAGTAGTAAAAGATTTCTGAAGAATACATAAGGTTCTGAGGTTTATTAGATTTATAAACTACTTAGTTCGAGCTTCTGCCACTGCTTCTTCATGTCCTGCTTTTATCGATGTACTACCTACTCTTATTCCTTTTGCGGGACCGGCTGCGGGTATTTTTATTAAAAGGCTTGCGCGTTTTGGCACTCGACAAGCTATAAGATACACTTGAAACCTGAAAAGAAAGCTATTAACTTTGAATGATTGAAGGAATCGACAAAAATTATACGGAATTTTTCCGTCTCCGATTTTTCCCTGGGGCTGAGTATATTTTTCTGCGCGGGTGATTTTTCTGTGAAACTCGGGCCTTGCTTGTGAAAAATGGTATTGTTATGTCTTCATCTACGACTGTAAATATACCCAATTGTTTTCCCACATCAATTGTCTTTTCTAGTTCCCTCTTTAAGTTTGAAGTCTTATGACCTCCTTTTTTTAGTCTTTGCCGAAGTTCTTTCAACAAGTTTTCTTGAGTTTCAGCTGCGATTAAAGAAGGGTATTTTAAAGCTGACTAGTATAAGAGTAGCGTTTAGACTTACATTTAAACGGTTTATGGCTAAGATCGTCCAGAATTAATGGCAACAAAGAATTTGCTTTACTCATTTTTATGTTTTTTTTGCAATTTTTAAACTTTATAACAAGAACATTTGACAAATAACAAACACATATTTTAAATTAAGTTTGAGAGGAAATTCAGTTCTAAAGTGGATTAAGTAGAGTACAAAATGTGTAAAGTAGTTTGAAAACAGGAATAGCTTTATTGACTTAAGCTTATAGTACGAGTATATCAACAGATATAGTATACCTAAAGTAAAGGGTCAATATATAAGTTAAACATTAGATTAATCTTAATAGAGAGAAGAAAAAAAACTTAAATATTTGAACTGGTTCTATACAAGTGTTCGATTTGATTGTTAAAGTGAGCCGTTGTTTTTATTTAATCTCAACTGATTTTGCTCAGGAACGCTCATACGAGGAATGTATGCGAGGGAAAGGTAAAAGGCTCGGCCACGCAATGAAAGACTGCGATTTCCATCCAAAAAATTAACTAAATTTACTACGTAATCTCCCTTAACTTCACACTTGGATCAGCGTTTCTTCAAAATTCATATAATTTCTCGGAGGTGAGAGTCTAAAAGACTGAAAATATTCATCTATATCCTCTCAACATCTGCATTTGGGATTCGAAGCGCTTCCCAGAAACAAATTTCTTCAAGAGTGGGCCCAGATCTGAGGGTGTCAAATCAGATAAACGGAGGGAGGACGAGCAAATCGTACCCAATAATCGCAGTTTTTTCATCGCCGACGTACATAGGTGGTAGGTGTATTGTCCTGAAGAAAGACTATTTTTCTGGTCCCTTTCTGACAGCACCAACCCTGGCACTATCGATCACGACCCGTCTAGTCTATAGAAAGTTTGCTAGTGGCTATGCAAATAATGTGCTCAAACCATTCTTAAACATTGATCATTCCACTCGACAAATAGAACCACACCATCTTAAAACGATGTTCTTAGATGGTCATCGATTTCCTATATATTTATCCGTCCATGTGTGTTCTCATAACTCGATAACGGATAGCTCATTTTTAACGGTTTAAGGCTTAATAGATTTGTATTGGCCCAAGGAAAAACATAAATGTAACTCCTAAGATGAAAATAACTATTCCAATACGATTGGTTCTTTCATCCTCTTGCTTTTGAGAAAGTAAAATTTGTGATTTTTTTTATGAATTTCGTATAAGGTGAATTTTGCTTTTTGAAATTGAATTATGGTAATTTGTGAAGCAGTGACTCCATTTTCAGTGGCTCCTTTGTGATTTCATAGGTTGTCCATTTCTTCGATGATTTTTATGGCCTTTTCGGTTGGCGATCTTCTCCCGGATTGGGGCTTCTCTCCGAACAGCCAAACACGTTTTTCTTGATTTTGAAGTTTGTCTAGCGTTGTATTTGTGAAGCAAAAGCTATTCTACGGGCAAATAACATTTATCCCAATTGACATTGACACATGTATAATTGTGTGTGTGCTTCTTGTGTGGTTTTGATTCTAGATTCGAAACGAGAAGCAAATTTATCTTCTATCCAGAAGAGGGACTGTCAAAGGCGTCCTAGAAAACAGTTTCAGGAAAGTCCAGAAGTCTCCCGGCCCGGACGCTCCCGGACGACCAACCGAAAAGGCCATTACACTTTTTTTTTTAAGATTGAATGTTCAAAATCAAGGAGAAAGTGTTTAGCTCTTTGGTTGTTATTACCAATCAGTGTGTTCTTGGTCATTCTCCTTTTTTTATATGTAACGCAAAAAAATAAATAACGTTTTAACGTTAATACCATGTCTCCACCGAGCACTAATCCTCGATTGAGATAAATCTTCATTAGATCCTCTACAAATCATGCGATTTACCATACAAATATAAGTCCACTCGGCAAGCGATAAAAAATAAACCCTCTCATAAATCCCATTCACCCTATTCACAAACCTGTTTTCTGCACCTTTATAAAAGTTTAAGAATAAAAAAAGAAAACTGAAACTGTCCCTGTGCGACTGATCTGTCACAAGTAGGTTTTCTATTGTGACTTTTACTGAGGAAATCGTTTTTCGCTCCTGGGGAATGACATCGCCACTTTCTTTTGAGAGCCAAAATGACAGAAACATAGTTTTCATGTCAAATTAATCCTATATTTGTCCGATGGAGCCACTTTAGGATTTATTTTTACATAGTATAACACAGGCATTAATTAGTGTTATAAGCACGACGACTGGCATTTAAGGCATTGGGAAGCTGAATCTTTTTCCTAGCATATGGTTTGTGACATCAGGTCATGTTAGAAAACGTGACATGTAGTCTTGTAGAATTTGTGATCCGAGACGTCAATTAGTACGCCATTAGCATTCGACAATTTTTCCATTGTCGAATGAAATGGAAAATGTCGAAAGACATGCATTCTCACCTAAGCTGTTCAAATGAATGGTGGAAGAGCAGGTTATCATTCCTTCAGGAGACCTGAGATCCTAGAGGGTATGGACCAAGACTCAGGTGTAATGGAAGGAGACATAGCGAAAAACATGACATGCAAAATTGGAGTAACTAGAGATCACTGTGCAAGCTTGACGGTTGATACCGAGGTCTACCCTGGACTCAATTCAATTATAATTCAATTATATTTTTATTGAATGACTGTGTCTTTTCTTAAAAATTTTCATTTTTTGTACTCGACCGAGGTTATATTAATTTTAATGCATTGTTTGTCACATAGTTAAATAAATGTTGACCCTTAAGACCTTATGACCAAGACCAACCCGATGAATTGATTAAGCCATGTCCGCCCGACTGTATGTTTTTAGGTCTTAAAAATTAAGCTAGAGAGCTGAAACTTGGGGCCCGACTGGTTCCAGTGTTGCACGTACAAAGTTTCCAAATAAGTTAAATCCAAAATTTAAAATAAGTTAAAAACTTTGACTCTGTTTGGCAAAACCAACGACTTGCTCTTAAAATTAACTAGACCTTATCTTACAAGGTGCTTAATTTCCATGTCAAGTTCTGAATGCTCCAGCTGTTTCCCAATCCTGTCAGGTATTGCCCAAGGATTAAATAAAGGGCTAGTTTTGTTTTAATACATTAATGATTTTCCTTTTCCTTTTCTTTTTCAAGCACAATACAAGATGGTACTAGCGTTATATCCTTAACACAGATGACCTTATGATATTAGTAGGTTGGTGACAGAAGACCACAGGTTGCACTTAATAAGATTAAAGAGAACCTATATCAGCTCTTTAAACCTTTTTTTAAACGTAAAAACTAGAAACCAACATTGATAAGTGTGGGTATCACTTTTACAACAAATATTTCGGTATTACCTTCCATAAAAGACTTTTCTTAAGAAGCGTGGAATACCCGAGAAGCGTGGAAAAACAAAAATGGTCATAGAAATTCTTAAGCAAATGCTTAATTGCACACAAATGAGACCAAATACTAAGATTCTAAAGTATAAGACTTTGGTGAGACCAATATTGTCTTATGGATTTAGCACTTGATTCGCGAGTTCACCCACTTTCATTTGTGGGTTTCAGTTTCCTTTTCTGTTCCTTGTTATAATGTTATCTTTACAATGAGGAATTTAAGCTATGTCTCCACCGGCAATATTAAGAGGATTAGTAGGAGGATTAAAAATAAATCCCAAAGGGACTCCACTGATCAAATATAAGATTAATTTGATGCAAGCACTCTTTTTCAGCCATTTTGGCTCTAAAAAAAGAGTGGTAATATAATTTTCCATTAAAAACAAAGATTTCTGTCGAAAATATCCCAAAAGAAAACGTTTTTTTGACAGTTCTGTCGCACAGTTCAAGCTTCCGCTTTTGATTCTCAAACTGTTACAAAGGTGCATACAATAGGATTGTGAATAGGGTGAATGGGATTTGTTTGGGATTGTTTGTAGAGGATTTCATGAAGATTTATATAAATCGCGGATTAGTTCTTGGTGGAGACATGGTATAAATCCTGTAATATTTCGTGAAAATGTCCACAAGATCTTGAATTTCCGATTCGTAAAGCTGTAGTTGCAGTATCCAGTTCATATTCCGTGGTGTTTTTTAAAATCTACTAGATGTCAGAATTTAGGAATATTCGTAACAATTCATTTTTTGTCTACGCTTTTGCGCTCTTGATTCAGGATATTATAGGAAAATAATATCTGCTCTTTTTCTGAAATGAAATTATAAACACGCGAATTACATGAAAACGGAGCAACCACTTTTCATACAAGCATATAAATTTCTGTAAATTACTGTAAATTTTGCGTAAAATACTAAAAATGTAAAAAAGTTTTATCACCAATTGATTGTAAAAATCAATCTGTAAGCTTGTTTTTCAAGGTATAGGACGAAGAATAGAATGGTATTCTACGGTCGTCTTATTCCCCTTCAAGGAAGTCTTCGAAGAATAAGACGCGTCGCCCGCTAAACAGCATTTGTCCAATTTAATATTAGCAACAATTAACTGTAATTAACGACTCCTCTAAAATACAAGTAGGCTCACCAAACACTTTGATCCCTAGCTCTGTTCGTTCTGATAAACTTATAAAATAATAATAAAGCGTAGACCTGGCATCACTCTGTTAGTGGCCTCCAAAAAACAACAAACGTGTCGCTGTTTGTGCCGTCAGCATTTGCCTTGTCAAACTTTATTAAATTTGCTGCCTGCTACCGGGAAATTTTTTTAAATTATTGAAAATTTTAACACAAGATGGATCGAATAAATAAAAACAAAAATGCAGAGGACTCCGTAAAGCCAGTGGCACCTGATTTCTCACCAATTTTGATTGCCTTCGTTGCCGGTTTGGTCATTCTTGGTATGGAAACACGCTCATGAGGCTGTGGAAAATTTAACATTTCTGGTTCCTTGCCCCTTTTGCAGTAATATTTTTCATCTACAAAAAAAGATCATCCTCCAGAAGGAACTTTATCCTAACTGGGCTTTGTGACTCTGGCAAGAGCGTGTTATTCTCACAGCTCATCTACTCAAAGGTACCAGAAACTTTCACTTCAATATCAGAGAATGTGGGCGAATACAAGGCTGGACAGTCGTCTATTCATGTCGTTGATATCCCTGGTCATGAGCGTGTTAGGGATAAATTCTTTGACCAGTATAAAAGCACCGCCAAAGGAGTGATTTTTGTCATTGATTCGGTAACTATACAGAAGGACGTCCGAGACGTGGCCGAGTAAGTGCCCTTATGCTAAAATGTAACTTCACTCACTATTCCAATTTGTAAACTCTTTAAGCTATTTATACACAATCCTGTCGGATGCTGCCATAAACCCCTGCTCAGTGCTGTTACTATGTAACAAGCAAGATGAAGAAATGGCCAAGAGTGCTCAGGTCATCAAAACTCTTCTCGAGAAGGAAATGTACGTATAGTTGGCCTGAAGTTAAGGCCCATCTCATTCGCTCCCAATTGTATTGCAGGAACATTGTCCGCAAGACTCGCATAAGCAAGCTTCAGTCGGTCGACGACACTGAAAGCAAGGCAGTTTTTCTCGGCAAGGATGGGAAGGACTTTGAGTTTGGTCATCTCAATCAGAACATTCAGTTCTTCGAAGGCTCCGGAAAGAACAACGAACTCAACCAGCTGTCTAGTTGGATCGATAGAATTATTTAGATAGTTTTGTATCGCTGAGGTGTTCTTAAGTTTCTGTAAAATTTCAATCTCGATCGAAGCCCTTTTTATACCTAAATCCTTTAGTTGTGATGTTAAATTTTTTAAAAAATTAAAATGCTCAAAAATTCATGTTTGTTTTCATAGTAATGCGGATCTTGTTAATCTTCGGAACGCGCAAAGACTCAATCCCAAAAAAGCAGAGCCAGTTTCCCTTTCCAATCCAACACCAGACTTGAATGAGTCCAGATCCAGGGGTACATTTTCTGAGTTAATATAAGGGAACAAGTTTACCTTAGGTCCAAGTGGAATTTAGTTGTTAGTTTTATGCTTATATATGTATTTCAGTGTCCTGAATACGAATATGTTATTAAAAATTGTCGGTCTCATTTAGTTTAAAAGTTATAGCTACTCAAAGTTTCAATTTTTCCATACAAAGTACGTCATCTTAGACTTTTAATTTGTGCCTAAGAGTATGCTATAAAAATCTGCCAAGATTCGCTGTAAAATAAATTTGCTTTTGGCGACAACAGTGTTTGGGTGGCCCCCTTCGCGGGCTTAAAGGATTTCAACTCCCTTTTTCGCAGGGTTTAGCCGCTCACGCGACTTCGTCGCTCCGCTAAGGGTAGGTGCCAGTTGTTTGGCAGGCGCATGTGGCCATTTACGGGTATGTTAAAGTTGCACTCTTTTTGAACTTCTTTGGCTAATAACTTCTAAACTAATCGAGACCGACAATTTTTAGTAGCATATTCGGAATCAGGACACCCAAATTCATATATTAAGATAAAAAAATTCAATACATTCAATACATTTCTTAAGGAAAGTGACTTAAGTGGTTTAAGGCCTGGGTGGATGGTGCCAGCATATGAGTGAGAAACCCATTTTTAAATTCGAACTCAATGGTTGCTTGTGGAGTTGTATCTGATTATTCTGTTGCTTATAACGATTTTCCTTAAAAGGCGTATCACTGACACTTTCATGTTCTGGCCAACGTACGCTTTTTTTCAAATTAGTTAGGTACCCACCAAATCTTTAAAAAGCAAACACTCATTACAATATTTGTCGTTTCATCCTGCATATAGTTAAGCTGTTAGTTTAGTGAATCGGTGTAAGTTTTAAATGGAACAGCCTAAACGTATACACATCGGTTCGTCTCGAACTCGGTCTGCCCAAGATCAGTTGGGCTCGAATCAGTAGCTGTGTTGGCTAACTATTGATTTACTTCTGCTTCTGCATTGAGAGCATCTTGTGATTACCACTTTTGATCAAACGATATATTCCGCCTGCGAATGCTGATTAAAATAAATACGTTCCATCTTTTATCTTTGCATACGAAAAATTTGCCTAAGTTTATGCAATAAAATCGTTAAAGCAGAAGGACAGTTTAAGCACATCGAAATCAGTCAATTACGCCAACAAGTACCATTGCATTGCTTAAGTCGACTTTCATAAATGCGTCACTGCACGCAATTCGTATGGCACGATCACAATAGCATGATCGTGCTATACGAATTGTTTGATTTCGTTAGGTTTTCTGTAATTTTTGTTGGCCTATGCGATGTCTCCACCGGCAATAAAACGAAGATTAGCGGGAGATGATTAAAAATAAAATCCAAAGTGGATGGATATTTGGAGTGGATATTTTTCTGTATTTGTGCTCTCAAAAGAGAGTGGTGATGTTATTTCCCAGGAGCATAAAAAGATTTCCTTTGTAAAAATCCCAATTTAAATCATATTTTTGACAGTTCTGTCATGCGTGGACAGTTTTAGTTTCCCTTTTCGATTCTCAAACTGTTTTAAACGTGTGCAAAAAGGAATTTATTTTTTATTGCTTACGCCGAAACGATTTAAATTTGTGTGGTAAATCCCGTGATTTGTAGGGGATCTAATGAAGAAAGTGGGATGTTGCCCGCTTACGTATATGTAATATGTATTACGCTGAGGTTGAGGTCTTGAGTAAGTGCCTGCTTTCATTTGGTTGATCCTAACCTAACCCAAATTTTATTTCTCAAAATAAAACGGAGGTTGAACGGTGGCCACCACTCTGGCGCTTCCCTTCACCATAGTAATTCTGACACATCAGGTTAGGATCAACCAAATGAAAACAGGCACTAATGTCATCAACGTCCGCAACAGTGTGCTGCAAGAACCTGAGTTACACTACCTTACTTTAAGAAATGCCATCAGCTGCGCAGGTCTAGATGATTGTCAATTCCGGTCGATTGACAATAGATTTGTCGTTTCGTCATCTGCAGGCTCAGACATCTAGATGCCACATCGACATCACACTGACCTCTTCTTTTGCTTTTCGTCCTGTGGTGTATGTCGTCAATCTGTTCTTTACCTTTCATATTTAATATTGCGTGTCCGCTGTACATTTTGGATGTACAATGATGAATCAAAATTTTATCTCTGAGAGTGTATCCAGTTGTAATATGACGTATGAGTCGCGCATAGGTCAAAATCAAAAGATTGCCGTTCACGACCAAACGGGATAATGTTCACGACAGGGGTATTGACGCCTCACAAAGTCGCAGCTTTGGGTTTTGAAATTTTCTTTCGCACTTCTCCGACCATTTTAATTGTCTTCCCTTCTCAGTCAGTTGGTGCTGGTGCAAACACTTTGCGTAAAAAATTCCCCTTTGACTTATATTCTCCCCTTTGAATATGCCAAACCGGTCTATGCGTGTTTTGTAGATCTGGAAAAGGCGTATGACCGAGTCCCTCGGGATACACTGTGGAGAGTTTTGCAGGACTATGCGCTGAGTGCTTCTGAGAGCCATCCAGTCTTTGTATGGAAACTGCAGAAGCTGTGTACGGATTAATGGCGTCAAAGCCCGTCCTATTGATGTGCGTGTTGGACTTCGCCAGGGCTGTGTTCTGTCGCCGCTCCTTTTCAAAGCTTTTATGGACTGGATGGTGAAACGCAGTCTTGGCGAGCAATGTTTCCAGTTGGCTGGCATCAGGTTGAGCCATCTGCTTTTCGCAGATGATTTGGCCATCCTTGCATCATCCAAAGAGGAACTTCAACGAGCAGGAGCACTGGATAGGTTTACAGCCGTTGGTGGTGATTGCGATGAAAGTAAACGTGAACAAATCGGAAGTGATGGTTGCTTCCCGAAGTTTAAGTATCTCGGGGCCTTTTTCCCGAAAGATGGGAGGAGTAATACTGAGTTGTCCTGTAGAATTGGCCAAACTGGAGCAATAGTAAAGGAACTCCACCGGCCGGTCATCAGGAAAGATGAGCTTGGAGTGAAAGCAAAGATCTCAGTTCTTCATTCAGTGTTCGTTCCGACCCTCATCTATGGTCATGAAATTTGGGTAATGACCGAAAGAATTAGATCGCGGGTACAAGCTGCCGAAATGAGATTCCTGACGTGCGTTGCTGGTGTTACTCTAAGTCTAAAGGATAGAGTGAGAAACGTCAGTATTCGTTGGAATCTTAATGTTGAGCAGCTACTTCGCCGAGTGGAGCGATCGATTTTTCAATGGTTTGGACACGTTGTTCGCATGCCCCCTAATAGACTTCCTAGACAGGTCATGCTAGCCGAGATGCGACCCCTGGTAGGCCCAGAAACAGGTGGTGGGATCAGGTAAAGAACCTTTTTGAGTCCCGCCTGGGGATAGCTGCGGAGTCTCTTAAGTTGGTGGCGGAGAATCGAGAACGATGGAAAGACCATTTAGTCACCCTTGCTCCGCGACCCTTTTAAAGGAAAGCGGCATTCGAAAATGATGATAATGATGACTTATTTCTCGTAGTTCGTGGCGAAACCAAGAAAGCTTGTGTGCTCGTGTTTGCCTTCGGTGACTGAGCACTTATGCAGAACATTGCATGTGAAAATTGGAGGTTTCATAAAATTATAATGTCAGAACATAAGAAAGAACCTAGATACTATGCTTATGTGTGTCGGTTTCAAATCTCAAGGCCCAAACCCGAATCCTCTTAAAATAATCGCGTTAAGTTGCCCCACCACAATATGGAGTTCCTAGAGTTTTTGGATACACCCCTAGATCCTAGAAATCAGCCAAGTGTGAAGACTACCTTCACACCGAAGCCGATATCATTTGCCACGAAAACGCTAGAATGACATCTGTCCGATTACCGTCAAAGCCCTTCTTTGGAAAGGCTTATCAACTTCAACGTCAGAAAGGGGGACAGCAGTCGACCATATATTTCAATTTCTACAGGCATATTACAACGGAATAGCGGTGGAGGTTGCCGCGATGCCCTGCACTCGCAGATTAATCATTAAGAGTGAAATGACTCATCTTTAATTTTGTAAGAAGTAATGTACCTAATGGCTATATCGGGTTTTATTTTTACCTGGATGGCGGCTCAAAACTATTGAAGAAGTTTCTTCTTATATATTCCTAAGTCTAAGCGTTAGCCCAGTGCCATTTTACTAAATTGGTCATAATCAACTCTAACTATAGATTTCATCGCACTCAACTTTATCCAAGTTGGAGTATTTTTTTTTTTTCAGATAAAAACGCAATGACTTACATAATGACCCATCGAAGCCAGCATCCCAAGGAGGACGTTTATAGGGTTACAGCTTACAGCACCTCCAAACTACTAATTAGCAGCAAAAAATTTAAACCATAAATTTTTATGGCAGAAAAAGGGAAGGCACAACCGTATTGCTTCCAAGAAAACAGAGTGGCAATATCAACACGGACACTAT
The DNA here is from genome assembly GCA_947623515.1 of Neoascia interrupta. NCBI lineage: Eukaryota > Metazoa > Arthropoda > Insecta > Diptera > Syrphidae > Neoascia > Neoascia interrupta. Next base: position 213,860,148 of record OX392463.1, on the reverse strand, counting down.
GGCTCCTTGGATGAGGGTCACTCTGGGTAATTCAACTAATTACCTCATTTATTGAATTCCGTGACAACGTCAGAAGCACCCGGCCAAAAAGCTCTGGACACGTCTTTTGCGACAGTGATTGCTGTTGCAGCAGCGCACCAGCCTTTGTCTTCCAGTGAATGTCACTGCAGCTGAAGAGCTCCACCGAAGGGCAACTCTGCACTCGCCACAATGAAATTGCGTTTAGATGTGATAGCTCCCTTGTACCTTTCCCGAACGGACATAAAATCTGTGATGTCCTCAGCCAAAGCCCCATACAACCGTTGCTGTCGGGGAGCATTAAAAATGTCGTCTTGCCGCTGCAGAATCTGTGTCAGATGTCCGAGAAACGATGTATGTTGGTGCGCCCGCATCCCAAGATCCCAACAAGCTGACCAATTTTATATTTCGGCTCTAGATGTTTTGAATTCCAGTTGGTGCTTAATTGAGGTTGAACGGTGGAGGCCGTTGTTTTTTTTTTAGTAGTGGACAAAAGGTCCAAGCAGGCATCCGTTTTCCGCTGTGATACTTATGTCGCGGTGACATTTTCTTTCGAGTAACATGCGTGCGTGCCGGACCCATTTTATGGATGTCGTCCGCTGTTCAATGGATATGCGCCGACCACTTTGCTCGACAATTATGGCCAAACGTAATTGATGAAGAGTCCTTGGTGGACCATCGTGGTCTTGGTATTGCTTTTCTTATGCAGTCAGTGTAAAGCATAATAATTGCGATATGTTTAAGGACCCATGCGGAGAGATTTGTTGCAATTTGCTCATACCGAGCAATAAAGACCGCAAGTACTTTTAAAAACGAATCGTGTAAACGTTGTCTTAATTACCCGACCCTTGTAGACGAGGATCGACTGTCATGGAAATCCGTCTGTTGCTCGTCTTTGCTGTACGTAAATTAAGTAGTTTTGTGTGTTCAAAGAAAATAACAACATTGAGGTAATCGTAATCGTGATTATAATTAAAACTGGTTGTTGTCCTCACTTTGTTTACAAACTTGTCGCTTCAACGTTGGTGGCAGTGGCAGATCGCGTCCTGATCTTGAACATTAGGTACTAAAACAAAAAGCATGTTGATCCTTAATGATTAGATCCCAGAAGACAAATTTTTTAATTGAGCGAAAAAATGTTTTTTTTTTGGGGAATCTAAGATCTGATCCGAGGCGTTGGTGTCCATCCGCTCTGGATGACCCAGTCATCGCAGCCGTGGTATTCTGATTCATCTGGTGTTACTGGACTCCTCCGTACTACTCGCCGTCTATGCAGGACAGGACAAAAAAAAAAATAGGTTGATGAGCGCCTTATAAATGAACAATTTAGTTGCTCGAGACAGGGCTTTGCTACCAGTTGCCTTCATAGCCCAAAGAAGAAGCTATTGGCAATAATTAACCTTCACTCGATTTCAGCGCTGGCGTCGTTGTTTGAAATGAAAGTGGAACATATACGTAGACAAAGTCCCTTACTACCTTTTAGTAGTTTCTGTGTAATATGGTGATGTTTTGTCTAATGTAGGTATAATTGGTTTTGCCCAACAGACAATCGCTAACCCCATGGTTGCCGCTCTGTCCCAATGCTCCGAATATGTCAAAATCGTCTGCGTTATGCGAGTAATTGTACGAACTTTCGAAAGACTGTGCCTCTGGTGTTGGCACCGGAGTTCTGCACAATTCTCTCAATGTTAAAGATGTCACATGGCAGCACGCTGCCTTGTCTAAATTCTTGGTTGATATCAAGAGGGTCGCTGAGGTCTTAACTGATCTTGGCGAAACAGATTGAGCTTTGCATCGGAATCGTGCACACTCTCATAAGTTTGGAAGGGATGTGAAAAAAAACTAGACAATGCTTTACATAGCTCGTCTCTATATAGATTATGTCAAACGCGGAATTGAAATCGATGAAAAGGTGGTGGCCATCGATTTGGAATTTCTGGGCTTCATTCAGGATCGGTATGAACTTTATCTCCGGGTTGCACTGGCTAAACGCCTAACAATGATCACACAACCCATCCCTCCTTTACATGAAAACTCTATGTGGGTGAGGGAGCACCTACAGTGGAGCGCCAAATATACCCACCACACCTCCCTAAGGTTTTCCCAACAGGACCGGCCTGGTAAAGGCTCATACTCATTAGGTTGCCCTCACCTCTCCGCTCTTGTGGGAACACTAGGACACATTCCCCCTGGTACGGGTTCATACCGCTTCGGTTACCCCTACCTCTCCCATTCCCCTGTTCGGGTTCATATTGCTTCGGTTACCCCTACTAGTCCTTCTCCCCCCCTAAGGTAAATTCTGACTTGAGTCACCTGAGGTATGGGCTTATACAGAAACGATTACCCTACCTCAGCGTCTAAACGAAGAATCACTCTCCGGCAACAGTCTTTACCGAAATCGGTTACTCCACCTGCACTTTCCAATCCTTAAGGCTAACTCTCACTTAGGGGCAAAGATCTAAATCTAGTTAAACTCTACGCAAGGGAAAGATACCCTATTTGTCCCTCACACCACACGGGACGTACTTACTAGTAATCCTACAGTAATTGCCATTTTTCTCGTCTCTCCCATCCCCACCATATCCCAGTGTTCTTCCCAGGGCTGGATTCGTGTGGGTTTTTACTGCTTCATTTACCCCTACCTTCCCCCAATTCTAACGTGAGTTGCCTGTAGTAACGGGTTTACACCGAAGACGTTTACCCTACATCAGCTTCTTGCCTGAGAATTCCCCCCTGCAAGGGTTCACACAGAATCGGTTACCCCTGCACCTTCCCATCCCGGAGGATAATTCTTAGCAGAGAAACAAGGGGTTCGGACTTATACCGAAATCGGTTGCTCTGCCGGGCTCTGTTATAGGAGCTTCTCCTCACTGACCCACCCACCTACTCCTCGACCTCAAGCAACCCCCCCTCCCCCCTCCCAACCCGTACCAACAAGGTAAACTCCCATCTGGAGTCCAACAGTTACGAGACCACCCTTTCTTCAGGAAAGTCTGTCACTGGCCCCTCTCAACTCGACTGACAACTGTTCACACCGAAACGGTTAACCCCAGCCTTCATTACCCTCGGGTATGTCCCAACCAATCAAACTTTGGTTGGTGACCTTTCGGTATAGTCTTATACCGTAAACGGTTGCCTAGACCCCCCCCACCCAAACGGGTAGTCATCATTTAGGTCCCGGGCTGGTAACTCCGGTCCTACAAGTGGTATCACAATGGACCTCCTTTGGTCTAAGTGTGTCCCTGCCCAGCGGGAACAGCCACCCAACCTAACTTAACCTAACCTTCACGATCGGTGGTGGATCTTTCTGGCCCAAAGCTACTCAAATATGGACATATCAAACATCAAACGGCCTTAGGTGTCACCTAGTATAGACCAGAAACGATTTTATATATTATGTAAAAAAGATTCCTGCTTGAGGATCGGGAAAACAATACTGAGGTGCCATTCATTGAAAAGCTCGGCAGATAAGCCGTCAGCTCAGGCTACTTTGTTTCACGCTGAAGCTTGGACACTTTAACCAAGTCGGATGAGTTGTATCGAGCGTATTTTTCATCTCCATCTTTTTCGCCCAGATTGTTGTTCTTCATTCTGCCTGAGAGCACGATTAGGTTTGTTGCACGATTAGGACCACCTTGGAAGGCCTTTACAACCCTTAAGTAGAACCTTTCAACTTCATTCCCGTCGCAGAATCACATCAATCACGAAATTTTCGTGCTCTTTCTCTTTCCTTCTTGAAAGCCAATGGTTCTCTGTTATACATTGCACTGCTCGAAGCCGATTTAGTCCTTCTGTGCTCAGCCGCTTTATATGCTTTCCCTTGATATGTTCGAGTATTTTGATAGACTCGATTTGAGAAGGGCCTGACGATCTTCGCCTTCTATAATCGCAACCTTCCAACGTCAAAAAAGGAGGCGCAACATGCCACACAGCACATGTAACAATCGTTGCTTCAAAGGATCTTTCGGGGCATAATTGGGCTCAAAATTCGCAACACCTCCTGACTATCTTCTGTGGTGCTATGTGAATACGCTGTTAGCCTTAGAAGTCAAATTATACTTTTGACGCCAGTCCATATTTTTCATAATTTTGTTTTATCTTACTGTGGGACCGAATACGAATGAAAACAAAAAGAGTCAAGAGGTGTGCCAAGGACAAAAATTACAAACCTTCTAATTTTAGTCTACATCCAAGTCTTCGAAGTAGCCTAATTTAAATCAATAAGCATTAAAAATTATCGTCGATTTAAACGGTTTCTCGAAATCAGTAAAAATCTACATTAAACTTGCGATCACATTTTTACCATCTTAACACTCCTTTAAGACCTCATGCGAGAAGACATATATCAGATACCCTTTGGGCCAGATCTCACTACTGCCCATTTGCCATTATTAGCTAGTTAAGAGACGGTTAAAAGATATAACTTGACATCAAATGCCCTCTGAATTCGCGCAACACTCGTGCCGACCAACTGCTAGCCCTATTAAGATCGAGCCTCTAAGATGTAATTTTAAGAAATAGCCTCATTTTCGAATAAAAGTTTCCTTGAGTAAACGTTTCCCTGTCGAAACATTATTTTCAAAAAAAAAAACAAAAAACAACATAATGACAAATAATGTTAACAAGTAGCGTCGCTTCGACAAGCTCGCTCACAACTATCACCTTGTTCTGAGCATCTTATCCTGGGACTCTAAAATTAAACATAATCTTACAATTTAGTGGACAAACATTGTGTCCCGGTACACCGGCACCGGCCATAACACTTACGTAAATCACTTCGAAATCATAAATACCGACAGACATGAGTTCGCACTCCACTCTGGAGCGCAATTTACACTCTGGTTTCGCCCGAAGATTAGCTTCCGAAAGAGCCTGGACGCAATTAGACCAGCATTCGACAAGGTGCTAAGAGAAGACAATTTCTTCTTTGTGATGGCCAGGAGTGTGTAGTGTATATGGAGTGTCGGCTGACTTGGGATGTTATGATGCTGCGACACCACCACCGTGCCCGAGGGCATTTCTGTTGTTTTTCCCACTTTTAACACACAAATTTCAAAGAACATGCGCACCGTAATTGCCAGCTATGTAGAAGGTATGGGGCCATGCGCAAAGGGCTATGCACATATCGCCTCTGTACCAATCTCATTTTATCCGGCTACGGGACAGAGGCCATCGGAGGTGTCGTGGTAAATTGCCCACTTATCAGGATACTCAATTGAAGTTATTAAAATGGTGTTTTGGAAGGCTTTGCCTGGGCCAGAGTATATGGAACCTAATGATGCACTAATGCGGGTAATGAATGAGTACTAGGGGAGAACACAAAATAAAGCTATACTTAAAGTTTATTGTTTCAAATAACTGTATCTACCTGCAAGTTAATTTAAGATCAATCTGGAATCTAGCATAACAATGGAGGCTCTGAAGTTGACGTACAGTGGGGCCGTGCCTTCAAAACTTCGATGGTGGTAGATCGGTGAACTCCGGACAGTTTTCATGGAGCCCTTCTTTATATTGCCGATTTGTTAAAGGGTTTATGGCTTATTATAACACGAACGGGATGGGTAAGAAAAGGGAAAGGAACCATAGGTATTTTAGTTTTAACCCCTTATTCACTAGGTAAGTCCCTTTTGCACGTTGATCCTGCATTTCTAAACACACCTATCTGAGCCCCACAGTACCTAGCTTTATTGGTGTCGTGATACACATGACACATGTCTGTCGGGCTATTAAACAAAGTGGAAGGAAGAATCCTGTGACTCACTCTTAGAGAATCAGTGAGTCCCAGGGTGGTCCCAGTGAGTCCCAGGTTTATATGGTAAAATTTTCTTTTTGTCACTTATACGGATCATTAGCCTTCATTTACTCCTTCTGAAAAACGGACTTGTGTTAAATTTTTAGAAGCGTGATTTAAAAAATGAAGTTATTTTAGACTTTTATAATTTCTCCAATAAAACCAAGATAAAGCTAATTTTTTAAAAATATTTTTATGTGCTTCATCCCTTTAAGGTTGAAGTTGTAAGAACAAACGAATGTTTTCTTTCTTTTTTTATAATTCACTCTTGTTCAAGGGATTATGACTACCCTTATATTGAGTTTGTATAACGCGAGTGGAAAGGATCAGTGGAGAGAGAGAGAGGTACTGGTGCACTTTGGTTTTGAGCTGCTGAGGACTGTAGGTACGAGGAAAAACCACACGTGGAAGCCGGTTCCACATTCGTGAAGTTCTGCTGAAGAAAGAATTCCAGTATAGAGCTGTACGCCCGAAGTTAAGCTCAAGGGTGAACTCGTGAGCACTTGTTCTTGTGCGAGTACAACGGGTAAACTGTTTGAGAGGAGGAATGAAGCTGGCTATTTCACTTGAGCAATCTTTGTAGAAGAAACGATAAAACAATGCGAAGCAGGCGACGTTGCGGCGGTGTTTAAGTGAATCGAGCGATTTTGCTATGATGGGGTCCCCTATCAGTTTTATCGCACGCTTCTGAATCCTATCCAGTAGGTGCAAAGTTGTCTTTGGTGCACCAGCCCATACATGGGAGTTGTATTCCAACCTAGGCCGTATATACGCTTTGTAGATGTTTGACAAATCCAATGGTAAAAAATATTTCTTGCATCGCTTTAAGAAACCTAGGCATTTCGCAGCATTCTTGGCCACTTCAAATATGTGGTTGTTCCAACGTAAGTTGGCATTGACACACATACCAAGAATTGAGAGGTTATCAGTTTTTGCAATGCAAATGCCATTCATGGTAAGCGGCTGAACGTTTCGATTTGGCTTAGATGACAGTAAACAGCATTGGGGTTTCGATGCATTAAAATCCACTCTGTTGGAGGAGCCCCATCTTAAGATAGTGTTTAAGTCGGAATTAAGTTCAACATGCATAACCTTCCCGTTTCAACAATTTCCCGGACTGCAAACAGATTAGCTTTGTCTAATGAACTGACTGCTGTGGTACCATTAGAAACAAGCGTTGGGGTGGAAGATGAGGCACAGTTCTTTATATTTTTGACAAAAGACCAAAAACTTTTACTTCCTTTAGTACATTGAAGCGTTTTTTGCTTCAATTTTTGGTCATAAGAAAATTACAGCATAACAGTCGTTCCTGGCTCGTTTAAAAATTTTCCGGTTGTCCTCGGTTGGGTTAGCTCTAAAGGACCGATAATAAGCCTCCCTCAACTTGATAGCTACAGCTCAAGTCACACCATGAATTTTCCTTCGGTCTGATACTCTTTACTCTGTTAGGAATAAAATATTTCATACCGTGAATGATGATACCTGAGAGCATGTCGGCGACGGCATCAACATCATTATCAAGGAAGCATAAGGACCAATTAAAATTCTTGAAAACGTTGTTGAGGCCATCCCAATTAGCTTTATCGTACTGCCAGACTATTCTTTTCGGGGCTGGAGCCTTAACTGAGTGGTTACCATACGAGAAACAAGCCAATACAACACAATGGTCAGACGAGCCTAGAGGCGACAATACATTAACGGTGTTTTGGTTCTTAAAAACGTAACCAAAATATTAAAAAACAACAAGTGTTCACAAAGTGAGTCCTAGGGCTAGTCGTATTTGTGCGACTTTTTTCATCATCATCATCAATATCATTTTTCGTGACCGCTTATCCTTACAAGGGTCAAGAGCGAGGGCTAGCCGCTCCGCACCTGTGTTCTTTGAATGGTGGTTCCGATCCTCCGCCACCAATTCAAAAAACACAGTTGCGATTCTCAAGCGGGTCTCGGAGATGTTCTTTACCTGATTCCACCACCTGTTTCTTGGCCTACCAGAAGGGCGACGCGCTCGCATCTCAGCTAACATTAACTGTGAAGGAAGTCTGTCGAGGGGCATGCAAACAACGTGTCCAAACCATCGAAGAATTGATCGTTACACTCGGAGAAGTAGCTGCTCAACATTAAAATTTCTACGAAAACTGACGTTTCTCACTCTATCCCCTAAGAGTAACACAAGCAACGCACCTCAGAAATCTCATTTCGGCAGCTTGTACCCGAATTTTTTCATCTGGTGCATTGAGTTTAACTGAAATGCTGAAAAGAGATTGTCTGTGTAAACCTGTTCCACATTTATGATGCTCTGCTCAAAAATATATTCAAATACATGCAATTCGGTTAAAAGTTGGTATTCAAGGAGGAAACGATGAGCATCTTTAAGGAGCGCAGCGTGTTTGGCATATTCCCAGGCTTTCTCAAGAATAACATTAGGAGTAAAAAGCTGGTGGGCTGTGCCTTTCCCGAATGTGCACCTCTGAGATGGCAAATAGTCTGCAATATTTGCAGATCTGTAATCCGTGGCGACCTCGAGATGTTGAGTTCCTTCGATTAATTAGGAACTCACTACTCTTAGTCGCTTCGCTCCACAAGCATTTCCTGCTGAGGCAATGACTACCAGTCAAACAGCTTACATTTGGTTCTTTGTCACCCGCTGACATATTTAAATGTAGAGTTAGACCCTCGCGAGGGTGTGACACCGTGAAAAAACAAACTTTTATTGCCCCGGTCGGGGTTTGAACCCACTCTTTCCAAGGCAGCATCAACTTTATTCAAAAAGACCGCAAACTCTGGCTTTCGATTTGAGTGCATACACCTAAGGAAGAGCGAAAATAGATCGTTCAAGCTTAAGCTTTAAGATCACAACCCTGATGCCCCCAATGAGATAAGCTCCAATACGTTTTTCGACAACCGTGGGCTTGTGAGTATTTATCTGCGCACTTCCGTCTGTGGAGTCATGTTATGTGGGACGCGATACCAGAAGAGCCTCCACCCATCAGCAAAGTCTCTCGATCCAGAAATTTTCCAGCTGAGCTGGTTCTTTTTAGGCTTCTCCACCAGCTCAAGTTCCTTCTCTGTAAGTGAATTAATACGCCGTTGTCGGTCCCCAGAATTCCCAACAAAGCCCTAATTTTTACTTAGCGCTGCTCCATCTGCCTCAATAATAGATAGTGTCTTCATTGCAGTGCTGTTCGTAATTTCTTCGTGTTAAACCCAACCACCTAGAGCTTGCATGGGTGCCCTGGATTCTCAGGAACAGCCAGAAGGTTGCTTCTTCTTTCTCGGTTGCCTGTAGCTGCCATCTGGTTTATATTCCGCCGAGCAGATGACGCCGAACAGCAGACGCCAACCCAAAGGCGCTGGCGCTTAGCTGGATACAGACGCCCCCTGGATTTCTTTCATTTGAAGCTCAGCCGCCCCTATGGGATCAGACGCTCACTAGTGAGTCGCACAATATGTTTTTAGGCGCTGATAGGTTTTCTTTGAACCTTCAATTTCATCTTTCAGTTATAACCTTACTGCCAAGGGATGGCCCTACCAAGAATGTTGTCCACTGCATCACTTTATTACATGATGAAAGTTACTTTTATTCGATTTTAAATGGTCGATCTTAAAGTTCAGATGGACTCACAGTTCACAATACTACTGTGAATACTAGACAATTAGGACGTCAAAATAATTTACACTTTCATTTTACGGAGCACCACTGAACCGGCAGATAGTAAGTAATTTCGCGTGTGCATAGTGCAGAATTCTTTTAATTTTCAATCCAAGCTAAGTGGGGGAACATTTTCTTCTCACGATAACTACACCCTTCATGTTGAAACCCCCCGCCTCTCCTGAAATAGACTTATCCCAGATCCCGCACATAGAAAACACGTGTAACGATGCATGCGCAGCTACTCACAACATTATGCATTTGGAGCTATGTACATGTGGTAACTTAAGTAGCATCGTCGTCGTGTCGCCTGCATGCACTGCACATGCGACTTGTACGTTAGGGCGACCCTGGCTGAACGTGAGGTCGGAGATGCTGATCTGCGCGCGCACATCTCGAAATTAATTTTATTTCACTTGCACGCGCTCAAGTGTAAGATCTCACAGATAGTGTCGGTAGGGTTTACCCCACAGAGCGAACCTGCCAGCACAAGTAACGATGACATTTTTTACGATTTTAAGATGAGTGCACACATTAGAAGGGAAAGACGGCAGATTCTATTTTAGTCGGGGGGTGTAGACTACACAAATTTCACAACGACGAAGGTCAGCCATTTAGGGAACCACTTTGGTCGGTGGTAATCTAACAAACCTGACTTTTTGGAAACAAATTAATAAACAAGAAGGTAACCCACGATCGCCACACCGCCGGCATGCATGGCAAGGAAAAAGGAAACAACGCCAACGTGCCCAACTCCATGCTACATCGCGTCGGTCGTCGCACGAGCCTTGGGAACTTTCGATCGAGAGCCGTTCTCACGGCCTTTATATGACTTCTGGAATGAGACGATACCAAAGAGAGGAAAGAAGCAAAAAAAAAAAAATCGAGGATAAAAAGAAAATTGCAGGCGATCGCGCAGAAATCAAGAAGCACGATAGCCAAATGCCAGACTTTTTGCCCACGGTACCACTTGAAGAGGTAAGCGCGACAGGCACACGAAACCTCAGCTCTTCTCAATGATGTTGCTGTTGCTGAGGCTTCTGCTCCTGCTGCTGCTGATGATGATGATGTATAGATCCATTTAGAGCCCGGACGTCGATCGTCGTCGTTATAGTCATCGCCGGCTCCGAAAGAACCTTTTTTCCCAAAATAGATGCAGGATTCCACCACCATACTGCCTATGACCGTCACGAGTCTCCATACCTGCACACTCGGAGAGCGCTCGCGAATGAATTGCAACGATCAGAACGATGATGATGGCACTCTGATGATGATGATGATGGCGTTGAAGGTAAAGGCCCCAACTAACCGCACCGCATGGTCTGAGACAGCAGACAGGAGTCTCACGACTTGCCCAGATCCGCATCTACAAAAGGCAAAGAGGTAGACACACGGTGCATTGTTGGAGCGTGTGCGAGATAAATGACCGAACCAAGCACCGATCATGGATCGTGGCAAGAGATCCATATGCAACAACTTCTACCGACCGACCGACAGTCTGGATTGCAGTAGGTACATATGAACGTGTGTATACGTTGGTCATTGAAAGGTAAAACGTGCATCACGGGGAAGTGCAGGCGCACCTCGTCAGCCACATTCAGCCGCGTAAGTACGACCATAAGTGCACAGCGCAGAGAACAGTGGAGCGGATGCTGTTTTGTCGCAAGCTGTTTTAGGTAAATCAAGAGGGGGCAACTTCACTTGAATAAAAGTGCCAAGAAGATGGTGGTACATTAATCCAGGATCCGTATCTAGCCATATGGCATGTATATTTGCTCTTTGGCTGCGCTGCGCATGCCGCAGCTTTTGCATGGAAAGGGGCCCTCTTGATTGCTTCATTTTTTCTGTCGGGTATCTATTTGTCTCTAAGACATCAATGAAGCGCGTTTGTGAGTGCTGCATGCTGCTCCTCCTTGGCCATGGATCGTGGTGATATTTTCTAGGACTAGGTAAAGTGCTGTGCTATGACTCGACTCGAGGCCAGAGCGGTGGCATGAGTTTGAATGCAATTTAATCGGGAGAAGTGAAGCTGTGCAGCAGCCGTATGCTCGCTGTTCGCGTGCGCATTCTGTTGGGTGAAGTCGCGCGAAATTTTGCCTCGGAAACAGTTTCATTGATCGTGAGCTTGATCGCAGATAGTAATCACATTGAAATCGTGGAAAGATATCGTTTCGTATTTCAAGGGGGGCCTTCAATAGAGTAGGTGCCTTTGAGAACTCACACATAGATAATGGTGATGATAGATTAGGCATCCTCATTATTCGCAGTAGATCCAGGCAAGCAACGGAGAGCGCCTATGTATTCAATTTTTTAAGAAATTATCTTAGAATAAATTTAGAAGCCTTTTAAGCCTGGGAAAGCATACAGGGTTCAAATATGTGTAATCCAAGGCCCTATCATGCTTAATGGGCCGGTCAAAGAAAATTCGGACAACCATTTTCTGACGTTTACTGATTTTTAGGGGCGGCAAATTTGCGAAAATTCCTGAATCTATTACGTTAAGGTATGCAATTAAATGTTTAATTGTCGAAAATTGTTCGCTGCTATTTAATTGAGTGGTTGTTTTGAAAAATAATCTTTTAAAACAATCTTAATAATCCCTGTCAATCAATAAAACTTCTGACACCAATATGACATTTGGCTAGCAAGTGCGATGAAGGTATCTTCAAGTTTCATGTGAGGCAATGTATGAGTGGTTTTCATGGGTGTAATTATTGTGTAATATAACTTGGGAGGAGGTTTCCATCCTCATTTGGAGTTGCTGAGGCCCGATAGGGTGCCTCCCTAGATAGGGGAGCGTATGGGGGAACCAGTATAAAAAAATTTGGGGGACCAGAAAACAGGATCAAACACAAAATCCAGGAGCATCTGTCTCAAAATGAGCAGCTTTCTTTCCTTACTGGTTGACACTTTTTCTCCGTTTTTTGTTTTTTTCATTTTTTCGTGTGTTATTTGGTCCCATTTGCGTAAACGGAATGGAGAAGACGATAGTGGTGAAAAGCTCATTAGCTTAGTCAAAAAACTAGGCATTGTCTGTTTGAGATGATCGGAACACTTAGTTCGATAACCACCTACCCCTCAGACCGTGTTTTAACCTCTTCGAGAGGAAAGTGAAAGACCTCGCCTAAGGTGGCGCTGACAAACGGAGGATGACTTGTGTGGCAAAGTTTGGATATCAGCTTTCGGGACTAATTAGGGTCTTATCATAGCTATCATCGGATAGCATCATTGTAACAAATCAGTGGAACAATGTCTTCGGTTTTCTGACAAGTCATTCATAGCAATCATTGAAAATTTCTGCCAGTGCCAACAAACAACTACAGGCGTTTGAGGTTGGAGTTGATTAGTGAAAGGAAAACTGACAGTTGAGAATAGAAAGAGAATGGAATGCTTTTCAGTGGAACGATTTTGTCGCAAAAACACAAATCAAAATCAGCTGTTCCTTGAAATCGATTTCTCTCAGTGAAATAGTAAAAGCGGGTTCACATAAAAGTTTTAACGCAATTTATGTATTTTTATTACGGAAAAAATTCTACAACTCTTAAGCTCTATTTTGATACCAATAAGAATCAACACTGTTTGCTCAAACGTTTAAAAACATGAAAACAAATTTTTCAGTGATGCAATCCGATGATAGCTATGATTAGACCCTTATTCAATGAGACGAGTAATAGACGTGGGACAACGAAGATTTTTTAAGGATAGCTACAGATTTCGATATATCAATGTTTTAGTTTTATGTTTGAAATTTGTGGTGCACCAGTCGAGATGATAAGATGTAAAATTTTTCGTTTGCCAGCACAGCTGAGAGCAAGAAGTTTTAGAAATACGAAAATTATGCTTCTCTTTAAAGGCGCTTTCACATTCTTTTATAAGTGGCTCTAAACTCGGAGGTAACCTCTCGGACTCAACCAAAGAAAGTGTCCAGGCATACAACTGTCAAACGCGGTGGTTTTGACAAGACATGCCTCTATAAGTAGCTTGTAGTATAAATCGCTTTTAAATTGAGTTCGGTATACCTTACTCACCACTTTTTCATCGATTTCAAAACCGCATGTGACCGCATCTACGGAGGCGAGCTATAAGATATAATGATTAGTTTTTACATTCCTGCAAAATTTGGCAGTTTAAGCGGGATTAAGGTGAAAAATTAATGCTTTTCCGTCTAGGTCGCTAAGGCCCTCAACAAGTCTGAATTTAGACAAAGGCGTGCGGCCATGTGACTACTTTTACATCTTATACTTGAAAGAATCGTGTAGAGCTTCCGCGCCAACACCACGCCAACACCGCGCTATCTTTTCGTACAATCTTCGTGTTATGTCTGACATTGACCGAAAGAACACATAGTGGACTCAGTAAAGCTTTGAGCATTGAGATGGAAGCAAAAAATAAAATCATTGATTATTTGGGCTAAGAACATGAAGGCGATTTAGAAGCGAACCCCTTTCTCGAGGAGATAAAGTATTAATTTTTAAGAACCTATTGTAATGTGTGTGCCTGGGGTTCGTCGAATAAAACTCAATTTCAATTTCATAGTCACACAATGAAACACTTTGTTTGTCAAAAAAAACTTATTTTTAAAATTACTAAAACTTTATTTCAATTCGATCACTTTTTACTTTACTACCGATTTTCACAAGTCAACGTTTAAAATATAATACCATGTCTCCACCGAGCACTAATCGTCGATTAGGATAAATCTTGGTTAAATCCTCTACAAATCACGCGATTCACCATACAAATTTAAATCCTCTCGGCAAGCGATTAAAAATTAATCCTTTCATAAACCCCATTCACCCTATTCACAAACCTATTTTCTGCACCTTTGTAACAGTTTGAGAATCAAAAAAGGAAACTGAAACTGTCCCTTTACGACAGATCTGTCACAAGCACGTTTTCTATTGTGATTTTTACAGCGAAAATCGTTTTTTGCTCCTTGGAAATGACAATGTCACTCTCTTTTGAGAGCCAAAATGACAGATGTCAAATTAATCCTATATTTGTCCGATGGAGCCACTTTGGGATTTATTTTAATCGCCTCCCGCTAATCTTCTTTTAATTATCGGTGGAGACATAGTATAACTGTCCCGTACGAGCCTGTCCCTGTTACCCGTGTATTTATACAAAATTAAGCACCTTCCAGTACGTTCTACACTTCCCCTTTGGTAATTTCCCATTGGTACTCTTCCGCTGAATTCCATGGAGGGGAAATTTCGATATCGAAATTCGAAAAATTCGAACTTCGAATATGCCAGCTGACTGGAAGGACAGTTGGGAATGTTCGTTTAGTGAATCGAGCGGGTGTGTTCGTAAAGTGCTAATCTTCTTTTTGTTATCGGTGGCAACATAGTATAACTGTCCCGTACGAGCCTGTCCCTGTCACCCGTGTATTTATACAAAATTGAGCACCTTCTAGTAGATTCCACACTTCCCCTTTGGTAATTTCCCATTGGTACTCTTCCGCTGAATTCCATGGAGGGGAAGTTTTCGATATCGAAATTCGAACTTCGAATATGCCAGCTGACTGGAAGGACAGTTGGGTATGTTCGTTTAGTGAATCGAGCGGGTGTGTTCGTAAAGTGAATCGATGGGTGCATTTAGCAGTTCCTGTATTTTTTTTTTTGTCGCCACATTACACTATTCATTCCACTTCTGGTTTGCAGAAGCAGTGACCCTGTTAAAAACGGATCAGGACGCTCTAGACTGCTATAAGAGAAGAAAACTTCAGGTCATTCGCCTACGTAAATGGAGAGTGGAGGAGGATATTAACATTGAACTGTATGGGCGACAGACTGACTAGCCAGATTAGTCAGAATAAACAACGAATGGACACAAACGCTAGGCCGAACCATTTCTAATCTTCCCCACAGTGGCCGCGCAGTAGAGAACCATTGAAACTCAGATGGCACACGCAAGTGGAAGGGCACCTTAGTAAACTTGGCGTCCAAAACTTGAGGTGGTTAGCTAGAAACAGATCTGGCGTCTTTTTAACAAAACTTTTTTAATGCAACGCTGTTCTCCTATACTTTTGGTTTTATTTCATGATTTGCTTATAGTTTAGTTAAACTTATTACTATCTTTTATGTCGTAACGAGCTGATAGATTTGCACCTGTTTCAAATTGTTAGTCCATATGAGCATGTATTATTCGAACTGTGCCTTGTAGAAAACTCCAGTTGAAAACTCGTCATAAAATCAAACGTCCAAATCCAAAGTGAGGAGAATGAATTGCCCACTTGGAAAATGATTCCATCCAATAAAGTAACATGATTCATAGGGTGAACAATCAACAAATCGCAAAAGGCAATTCGAGAACACATACCAGCAACGTGTGGACAAGGTATGGTTCTTCCCACGGAATAGCGTCGCGCAAGCGTGCGTATAAGGAATGCGTAAGTCGAGTGGATTTCTATAGAACTCGCCCAAGCATTCGCCGCCTATATGGATGTCGGCAGCAGAAATTGTAGAAACGCGGGAACGGAATCACATTCGTATCACATTGTATATGACAGCGACGAGCTTGCGTTGTTAGCTGACACCCTCACTAATGTCCGCTCAAAGTGTGACATCAATGCCGCAATACGGCGGGGTAATGTTGGAATTGGAATGTAGTTTATACAGCAATTATGGAACTGTTTGAGTGCGTCTTCTTTCAAGAGGAGACTAAGTTTATATCAGTGGTATTAAAAAGCCACTAGCTCCTGCTCCCTCACAGTTTTATTGAAGACGTATCAAAACTGTTGGTTTTTAATTGTATATTAATGAGCCTTATGTTATATGGATGTAGTAATTTTTTTTTTGACCTAGAGATGTTACCAATAAAGGGCTTTTATCTCCCTGAAATCCTTTCTCAATACTACTGCCTTATTCTGTTATACTCGTGTGTCAACACTAAACTCACTTCCACTTTCGGCAAAACACCAAAGAGAATACGAATCGTTTTCTTGGAATTCTGGGTAACCGTATGTCCTAGAAATCCTAGCTAGGGTTTTCTCTTGAAAATATGACTTTGACCATGCCGCCCCGATCAAGCTTTCATATCAAACATCTGCCCTTTTTTAGTGGCAGCAATCCCAAATCAATTAGCATCATTGGCGAAAGTTTTTTTTCGTCTGTGTGTTTTGGCTGATTTTTGGCCAACATAAGGCACACTGCCTGAATGGGCAAGTGATTGGGCATCCTCTGTCTCTGAACCAAATTTATAGATCTGAGTCTATTTTAGAGCACACCGCGCTGTCGCCGGCCGGCATAGTGGGTACACAGACGGTCAAGAATTCTTGTTTTTTTCCTGAATTTTGATACTTTGCTTTGTATGTATAATCATCTGCGCGAATGGTATGGTTTCGAGAAATTGATATAAGCCCGAGAGGTAGCGAGCGTTCTGGCCTAATTTTTGTCCACGTGCTGAATTCTTAATTTGATACGATCGATCAGGCGAAGATGACGACACGATATCTCATCAAGGGAGATGATATGAATGTCATGACAGAGCGCACAGAATTCCTTACGATCGATTGGTATAAACTGTCCCGTGCCTCGTGCATAATGATGTGGTGTCGTCTTATATCTTTCGTGCCATTCATGAAATCGAAATGGAGAACATGGTTTTGTACACGTCTGCCTCTTGCGATGACTTCTTAAGTCAAAGTCAAAATATTTTACTTTTTTTCTTTGCAAATGATTGATATGCAAAATGTGTCGCGTTCTTGGTTGGTTCTTTCTGTCAATTACTTCATTCAATGTCTGGTGGTTGTAATAAAATTGTTTGTTTAGCAAAGAATTGTCTTAATAGCAAAAGTTATTTTAACACGTTGCAAATATATCTATACGTTCTATGTATTAACGTCAGTTGGTATTGTACCTACTCCAAAAATAACTTTAACAAAGAGTCTGTTGTCATTTGGTCCATTCGGACCAGAACCACATCTGTCAAAAGTTTCTGTGTGATGGAAAGTAGTTAGGTTTATGGAACCACCATTCTCACCAACCAAAACTAAAGAACATTATCCGTTCCATACGGTTTACAATACAAGGACTAGACCTTGAATTAGACTTTATCCCTTGATTTTTATTTTCTTGATCAGTACTTACGAAAATATGCCAATCTGTCAAAATATGGAAAGATGGCTGTCATCTTTTGCGGCCGGATCGTTACCTACAACAAAACCTTAATTCCGCCCTCAACCGCGGTGGTGACGATGTCCAATCGGCAAATTTAAAAAGCGGCCGAGAGCGAGTAGGAGGCTTTCGATACAACAGCTCAGATCATTACTTCGTATGAAGTAAAATCATCAAGTATGAAGACATATGCGGGGCGGTCCGTCGGCTTTTGCTGTAGGTGAGGCTTACCTTCATCTAACTTGCAGTTTGTGTAAAATTCTATTTGTTTACTTTTATTTCAAGCATTCTGTTGTATAGGAACTTTTTCGAAGTTGAGTCTACTGTTCTTATATTGATTTCTTAAATTTGTCACTAAAAAAAGGTCACATAAAACTCTTCCGCTAAGATTTTGATGTAATCAAATAAAAATTGACTTCACAAAGTTATATTTGGAGTGTTTTTTATTGAAATAATTATTATTTTAATAAAACTTTTCCTTAAATTTTTGTATATTTTTTTCTTCAAATTGAATTGTTATAAGCTTATTGTTTTATTTTTTTAAAGCTCTTCTGTTGGTTAACGTTCATGTGGTTGTGCCTACGTCAAATTTGGTTTATGTAAAATAAGTGGCCCAGAATTTACGACGGATATACATGCTTGCGAGCAGCATCCTTTTAGTCAGTCAACTAAAGTGTTTTCAAGCACTTCTAAGAAAACCATTAACTATTTCAAAACTGCTTCAGTTTTTTTTTATTTCAAAGATGGACTACGTTCGGTATTTATTTCAAATTTTTGCTTCTTGCCGTTTCGAAAATAGAGGGTAGGACATACATTTTCTTGGCCTTTTTTACCATTTTTAAAACTTATTTTTAATCCATAAAACAACAATTTACGTCTTTTTTTTCAATTACCGTTAACTTTTTTTCAATTTTACAATCAGCTACGTTCCATTGGCCACTTTTCTTAAATTCAAAGGACATGGATTTCTAAGAAAATACTTAAACATGTTGTTTTCTATTTCGTTTGTGTAAATAGGTTTCGTTTGTTTAAGGTTGGAAACGGCAATACTGAAACTTTTAAAATGCAGTAAACTTGCGTTTTAAGGCTTCATACTTCAGTCAAATTTAAACTTAATTGTCATTACCCTTGACAGATTGGCAACTTGCAAAAAATCGTTTTCGAAAATATTTTTACGTTTTTGAGTTCATGGCTTTACATGAAATTTAAAAAAATGGACTATGCCCGCTATTTATTTTAAAGCTATTCTTTACACCGTTTGGCAGCTAGGGGGGAGACAATACCTTCTTTTGACCTTTTTTATCATTTTTTAAATTTGAAATCCATGTAACAACTATTTCGAATTTTTTTCAGTTCCTGTTAGACTTTTATCCAATAGCGCAACTACCTGCGCTAGCACTGGATACTTTTTTGATTTTATGGCCAACGGTTTTTGTGAAAACGGTAAAAGAATCTCCTTTTTTATTTCGTTTTTTAAATAGGCTTTGAAAAACGTATATCTAGGTTCAAAACGGCAATTTAAAATTTTCTTAACGCAGCTCACTTTTCTTTTGTACGCCTTGCGCTTGAACAAAATCTGAATAAGATCGCTTTTAGCGTAAAGATGCGAGAAGATTTAAAGAAATAGTTTTTGAAAATGCTTTTCTGTTTTCGAGTAAAATTTCAGAAGGTTTTGAAACTTTTGAAACTTTGAAATTCGCTAAAATTTTCCTTAAAATTTTGAATGATTTCTGATACGTGTGATTTTTTTCCTTTGATTTGTCCAAACAAGACTAGAGATAAGGGGGCCCCTTACTTACTTACTTAAGGTGGCCCTACAGTCCGGGGTGGACCTGGGCCTCAGCCAACAAGCTTCGCCAGCCAGCTCTGTCTCTAGCTAGCCGTCTCCAGTTTCGTACGCGAAGTTGGCTGAGGTCCCCTTCCACTTGCCTCTACTTGTGGTATGTTATATCCCCTCCTCCACTCTCCGTCTATGCAGACGGGACCGTAAATCGTTCGAAGAATTTTCCTCTCGAAGCAGCCTAAAGTGTTTTCATCCGCCTTTGACAGGGTCCATGCTTCTGCACCGTAAAGCAGGACTGGGATGATGAGGGTCTAATGAAGGGGGCCCCTACGTTTTTTAATAAATTTTTGCGATTTTTTTTCGGAAATGCTTTATAATGGCAGTATTCAAACTTTTTCTGAAAAATATGACTTAAGCATTTGGTTTATTTGTGTTGCTTTATACGTGTGTTCAATATTAACTGGCCTTAAGCACTTTGAAAAATGCCACCCATTTTCAACTCTTAATTTTTCAAAAAACTTTTGAATATTTTGATAAAATTAAATTTTTCCATTAAAATTTAGTATCTTCTTTGCTCAAGTTTCTCTTTTCTTGTTCTTGTCTGCTTATCTTCATAAAAAAAAGTATTAAAAAACATTTAATCTATTTTCCCAAGAAATTTCAAACTGTAATTCAACCGTTATTACTATTAAAAAAAATGCCCTCGATGAATTCTCTGACTAAAAAATAGTTCAATAGTTCAGAATAGAAAATAGAAAATAGTTCAGAAGTTTTAGCACGAGTGGACGGACGGACAACGTTTGGACGGACCGCTAAAACTTGGTAAAATTTTTGTGAAGAGCCGAAAACTATGCAAAATAAATAGCTTTCACTGTACTGAAAAAAGAACAATGCCCAAAGTCGAAAAAATTCTGCAAACTGACCTTTTAGATTTTTCCTGACATATGTCCGCTTCGCTTACGAGTCCTTATTATATTTTACCTCAAGAAACCATATTTGAATAAAAATAAACTAAGGGAAAACGCTTTGACCTTTAAAAAACTCCCAATCCTGAACTGGTGCTTTTTTCAACAACTGTTGCCTGTTTTGTGGGCGTGGCTATAAACAGATTTTAATAACTTTCAAACTTTATCAAAGCTTTGAAAGGCAAATCAATACAGTACCTACTATGCTCAGAAGTTGAGTAAGCGCGATCATACCATAGGACCTTTTCCCACGATCGATATACCACGGTACAGTTACGGAAGGGAGTGATTGCAAAATGAGCTAAGAACCTATAGTGAATTGCGTCGACTGGATTTAGCACTTTCATATAAGACCCACCAATTAAGTCAACTTGTGAAAAGGATGTCAAGGATTTTCCGCGACCTACGAAACTGTCCGCGTCGACAAGTTAAAGCTAATGTAAAATACAATTGCTTTTATGGCAAGTAACTATGCAGACAGTTCTCCCTCACGTAAATGCCCTTAAAAGTCACAAAGAAGGTAGGTTAAAGTTAAGGTTAGCAAGTTAAAACAATCATTACCGGCACCGTCAACGATAAGGTCTACGATCCTATACTTTTGTTTTCAAAATAAGTGCAAACCTTGACGCGCAAACTAAACAGCTTGGGATCTCGTGGGAGACAAGCTTAGCCACTATCCAAATGACAATATACCTAATAAAGTAGATCAAATTACCCCCATCACTAATGCGGCTACACACTATTACGAGACATAATAAAACAATTGCCCAAAACTATAATAAAAACCACACACAGACTGTAATCAAATTCAATATCACCATTCTTCTTGGGTAGCACGATGGGTACCTAACCTACACTCACTTTAAAAATAAAATGCTGCTTGACCCCCACCTAGAACTTTGAGCGTAAATCAAAAGACATTTCAGTCAAGATGTCAAGCCGCATGATCAAATGATCGACGCACAAGCAAGCACTTAACTCACACATTCACATACATCAGCGTGAGCGTCTCGTGCTCGTGTGGCATCCCCAATTTGCTCGATGCACCCGCGGCACAAGCCTACTATACTTGCGCGGCGTTGGTGGCGTTCGACTTGGTCTTCTATGTGGGAGATGCTGTGCGTCCCTCGCCTGCTTCGCGCACAAACGTTGATGGTTATGACGGCAATGACATCGGTGTTGCAGCCGCCTATTTGCTCAGTGCCTCTCGGCGACTGCCCTGATCCCCCGTGCGCTCTGCCTCGGCGTGAGCGTTGCCGCCGTAGAGCAAACATTCATTTCTTTTTATTAATTTCAGCTGGCCCCTCGCGCCTACTGTCAACCGTACACCTACAGATCCGTTTCCATAAGGCATCCAACTGAGGAGGAGATCTCGACTTTTTGAATGGACTGTTTGTCATGTCTTCGCCATTGTCAAGATACATTCGTGGGTATCGTCTGTATCTATAAATGACAAAAGATATTAATAAAGAGGAATTGAAAATTTCTTGTGTTGAAGACACAACTCTGCGGGTGGCTGCCTGCCAGGCCACACCGGGGTCAGATGTTAGCTAGAGCATCCGAATTGGAAGTCAAACGGGAGTTCAAACCGCCCGATTGTGTGGAGTTAAATAAAAGAGTCACAAATGCCTTGTGGCCCAAATGGGGCCTGACCGGGAAGCTGTTGGCGGTTCAAATTTGAATGCTAACGAAAATTGATGAGTAATTTCGACAGTGACTGACTGCTCGTTCTGATGACCGAATGATGAGAAAGATGAGGATTGGGGAAGACGATGTCATTCAAATGGGCTTATTATTTAGACATATTGTCGGCAGGCCCTAAGAGCTCTGAATCTTGCGTCGCCGCCGGCTTTCGAGCCGACAAACGATCCATGGTGGGGTGGAACACTTGGGCAATACCTACTTTATGGAAATTGCAACTTTATACCGTGGTGAATTTGAATTTTATCATTTGATCGTACGGCGACGAGAGGACTTGATTTTTTGGCGCAATTAACATATGTCACGTATCCGGATTGGTATGGTTGTTAACGACTTTGCGGAGCAGATTCAAGTTTGAATGACGCGCGGCTGGTGGTAGTTAAATGGAGAAATGACGCACGGCAAATAGATTTATTTTAGCAAATGACAATTACGTGCAAAGGGCTGTCAATTGGTTGTGAGTATGCGCCTACATGAACTGTCAAGTAAAGGGATAATTGGCATGCCTCATTTCACGTGCCAGCTGACAAAATAAGAAAGGAAAATACCTTAGACCAAAGTAACTTTCTGCCACAGGGTGGAAGGACACCTACCATAGGAAGTAGCGAAAGGTAATTCAAATGTAAGCTTGGTTTAGGATCAGTGTTATCTTAATTCTACTTTAGCCCATATCATTTAATTAAATTTGGAAAAAGGGAAACTCATACCTGTGCGTAGGTAAAAACATATTTAGGCAGGTATATACCTACAAACACACAAGCTAAATGGTGCCAATGATCAGCCGAAATCCAGGAACAGGAGAATGCATAACTTGTTCGGACTTTACACAAAACACAGCCCAGTGCCAGTGCAAATCGGTAATTTGGCTCCCAAAGAAGAGTTTCTCTCACTTATCTGCGATCGAAAACGGATTAAAATTACGACACGACCATACGCCACTGATGCGTAAACTCAGGGAAAATGCCAACAAAATCGCAAAAAAAAAAAAAAAAAACAAAATGCACGAAATGAAATTCCGAAATTATACACGAATCCACGAATGGCCACAGATTCTCTGGTCAAAGAGCAATACAGCACTGGGGCGTGCTGTTTTTACCTCGGCGCGGTTCGCAATCGCAAAACGCCGCTGCAATTTTTAACGTCCAATTACAAACGCAGAAAAAAATATTTTCGTTAATTCCCTGTCCGGTGGAGGGCCTAAAATCAAGATATTTCCATGCAGGTCAGATTTGATGCGAAACACTGGATGGAACTACTGCAACGGCCCGATGGTGGTGGC
Source organism: Neoascia interrupta (assembly GCA_947623515.1). Classification (NCBI taxonomy): domain Eukaryota; kingdom Metazoa; phylum Arthropoda; class Insecta; order Diptera; family Syrphidae; genus Neoascia; species Neoascia interrupta. The sequence continues at coordinate 213,836,842 of OX392463.1, read as the reverse complement.
ACACCGGCAGATCGAGGCTGTGGAAATTTATAAGCATACTGTCCGCAGAGCTGCCGCCATTTATAACTCTTCGCAGTGTGTTCCAATTTGGTGTTACACAAGCCGCCCGTCATGTAGAGCCCCACCTGAGGGCTCTGGTTTCACGTCTGGTGCACTTTCCACCTATGATCTCTGTTCTCTGGCGATGCTGTGGAGGATGCTCCTCTGGTTGGCACAGTTGGTATTTCTAATTGAATTTCTCTGGGGGCGACACAGTCCAAGCGAATGCACGCAACTGGTCATTTGATCGTCCTTAAGTCAAACCAACCTTCCAGCAAGGAATGGTTCCTACCATTCAGTTGACCCCTTTTTTCGGGGAGCAACTTGTATACTGGCTGATGGTGGAAGCCAGTAATGCGGTGCCAACATTACGCGAAATTGCATCTCTGCACAACGGGGTGTGGCTGGAACTTTTGGTCAGGAGCACCTGAAGGTATTAGCACGAGATCTCATCACCAATGCATTGAAATTTTTGTTTGAAGTGTGTAAACGCAAGGCACAAGACTTGTGTGTAGTCCTTTCACAATAAATACTATAATAATGCGGAGGTTTTTTTTTATAATGGGGGCTAGTTTGATGATTTAGGCCAGGTAAGTCACCTGTTCCTTAGTTCTTGGGTTGGGCAATCTGGTCGTTGAGGTTTTGGATACACAAAATCAGAATTCGATTTGCGGAACAAAAACACTTGATCGTTATATTTAACTTGGGCCATGCATGTACCTACACACTCGTGTGTTTTTTTTGGGTTCGTCTGTTTTCAGATGATTTGGATCATTCATGGATGAAAGGATTCACTAATGTATGATCACTTATCGATAATCTAGTAGGTACACACGAGATGAGCCAATGCAATGGTTTTTGAATTTGTTTGTGAATGTCAAACGTCTCAGTTAATTCAGTCATCTGTGTTGGAAAAGGATCTTCTATTGGCTTCATGATAATTTACGTTCGAGCGATATGTGACGTTCCTCGACCTCCAGTCGTTATTTTTGTTGAAACGAATAGAATGCTTTAGGCCGAATAACGAGTATTCGGCCATAAGCGTGACTAAATATTCGAATATTCAGCCAGATTCTAAGGCCCAAAAAAAAATACGAAGAAAGCTCGTTAATTTTGGCAGCTGGAGGAAAAACATTTTTTCTTTGCTTGCCACGTTCGTCTCAACCGTTTTATTGTAACCTCCACAGGAATGGAGTATATAAAGTTTGATCCAAGCGAAAATGTAACATAGGGAAATATAGTAACGATAGACCCCCAACACCTTAAGGGCATATGATCGAGACCGAATTTTGAGTTGAATGAGCCATGTCAGTTCGTCCGTATGTCACCAATTTTTAGGTCTTAAGTTTTGAGCTAGAAAGCTGAAATTTTATACGTAGGCTCTCTGTCATCCGAAGCAATACAAGTGGCAAAATTTTTCGAATCCGCCCGCAGACACGCCCACTACCTCTAGCGCTTTCGAAACTGTAAGACGTCGTGAAAAGCTGAAATTTGACATTTAGCATCTCCTTATGAACATAAGATATCATCATCATCATCATTTTCGAATGCCGCTTATCCTTTAGAAGGGTCGCGGAGCGAGGGTGGGTAAATAGTCTTTCCATCGTTCTCGATCCTCCGCCAAAACAAAATCGGCAGACCGCCATAGTGGGCGTGACATCGTTTTAAAGAGTAAACATTCAATTGCAATTTATTCAATATTTTTTATGTTTTAAGTAATATTTTATGTGGAAAATATTTGGTTCTACATTTCGTTCATGGTGGGGTGCCGTGGCGTAGTGGTTAGTGTGTGTGCTTACTACGCCGGAGGTCTGGGTTCGAATCCTGCCATTGTCACCTGAAAAAAAAGACTTGTTCTTTTTCACGGTCCCCACCTCCGCGAGGGTTTGACAAGCCCTCCGAGAGTATCAATTGTCTTGAAAAACTTCTCAAACTGCCGTTCGGATTCGGCAAAAAATTGTAGGTCCCCTTGTATGTGAAGAAAGCAACGCACGCAGCATACATTGTTGAGAAGTTGGCCCTGGTTCACATCGAGCTGTTGCGCCACTCTATTTATTTATTTTTACATTTCGTTCATACAAAGTTTTCGGCCACGCCCACATTTAGAGGCAGAATTCAAGAAAAACCCATAAAATACCAGAAAAGCATGGATTTCGACTGCTTTTTAGCTTTACTAAGGATAGAATAAGAAATAAAATTTAAGTACATCGGGCACTTTTTTAGATTTCGTTCATACAAAATTTTTGGCCACGCCCACCTCTAGAAATCAATTTCACAAAATTATTGAATTTAAACCAAAAAAATACAGTTTTGCGTGCATTTTAGACGCAAACTTGGATATTTCTATGCTAATATTGGATTTCGGTTAAAGGGGTTGGACATGCCACGCCCCTTTTTAAAAAAAAGTATACAAAAACTTATAAAGAACTTTTTTTTTTTAAATTTAAAATGAAGCATGAATGGTAACGGGACGGGGATGGAAAACAAGAAAATAAACGATTGGAATGGAGATAGAAATGGAAAGGAGAATAGGAATGGAAAGGAGAATAGGAATGCAAAGGAGAATAAGAATGGATAGAGAATAAGAATGGAAAGGAGAATAGGATTGAAAAGGAGAATAGGAATGGAAAGGTAAATAGGAATAGGAATAGGGTATACGGCGGTTCGTTACAAACGGACCGAAGCTATTACATACGCACTGTTGCTCTTACTCATTGGTTATTTTAATAGTCTTATCTCCATCAAGCTATCAGAGAAGAAGAGAAATTGTGTAGCGGTGTTTCTGCTATTTTCTACTCCTTTTTTTTAGTTTTTAGTTCGATATTCGGCCGAATATTATAGACCGAATACCGAAAGTTGAAACAAATATAATTTTTGTAGAAGACATGGAAGACAAAATCCTGACAACATTTTTATATGACATTGACAGCAGTCTCTCTGAATAATACTCAGACAGATCTCTTTTGCTGGCTTCATGTTTGAATAAGCCTTTAGGCAACACTTTTTTGTAAGAGGTTAGGGACTAGTATTAATTAGATGGAGCACTGGGAAAAAACGACTGGTGCATTTTACTACCATTCAGACATTCAATTTATGTACGAGGAGGACATCCATCCAGTAGTCGCAAAGAGTTTACACACTCACGACGCACTGTGGTCACGATTCCCGAATAACTTTCTTCGTTGCAAAAATCATAACTTTCGAACGCATAAAAATATCGGCAGAATTTTTTCTTCTTCTTATTTGGAATTTCAATAGCTTTAAAAACTGTGAATTTTAAGAAATTGCTGTACAATTTTGCTGAAGTAAGATTTGCAAAGGGAATCAACACAATAAGGCATTGAATTAAATCTATAAAAACAGTCCTAAAACTTGTGGAGTTTGTAAAACAAAAAGTTGAAGAGGACTTAAGATGTATTCTAAAATAAAATTGACAACAACAATGGATGCTTAAAGTTAACAAACCAATTTTAAAAATGTTTTTTTTTTTTGCAAGTAACATAAAACAATATTTTTTTTTATTTTATGGCGGATCAGTGAATCGTATAAAGTGTTTGAGTAATTTTTAAAAAATATAAAAATAAAATACAAAATACTACTGAGTGGCCAAAGGCGTATGGAAAAAAATCGCTTTTATTCCTTGAAAGGTTTTTTTAATTTATTTTATAACAGTGGCGTGGCATGACCAGCCGATATAACTAAAAATCAATATTAGCACAGAAACAGCCAATTTAGCGCTTAGGCTTATCGCACACATGCCACTTTTAGTCACGCAACAATTTGATTGTCCTTTTGTGTCCTATCAGCTTGTATGGGAATGCGCACACATGCGCAACCGACACGCAACTAGTTTCCGGCAACTTTTTAATTAGTGTTTTGCCACAAATTTTTTAGTTGTCATAAATGACTTTTTTAGCACATAAGGCTTTGTTTGGAAACTCTTTAATTTCTTTTACTTTGGCGACATTTAAGTGAGCAAACAGTAAAGTATTTTATCAAGATTGGTGTGTACGTACCTTCTAGAACTAAAGAAGTTGCTCATGTGAAAGCTGCTTTTGTGGATTGAGCAAACTATTGATGCTTTAAAAAATTGCTAGTGTGTGGCTTAATTTTTTTTAACATTTAGCTATCGTGCATTTAAAAAATTACCCTTTAATGAATGCCACGCCCACTAGGTAAAATCCGCCGGCTAATCACAAGAAGATGCTTAATGCCAAATTCCAACCTTTACGATGACGTCTTACAGTTTTGAAAGTACAGGAAGTAGTTGCGTATAAGCACCGTTTGTGGGCGGGTCTATAGACGGATTAGGTTTCGGTGACAAGAAACTTCATCCGAGCGAAATTTTGGAGAGACTTAGTAGTCTGAAAAAGTTTTTGATTTAGAAGAAATTTAAAGAAAAAGAATCGTTAAAAGAAGCGTATTACAAAAAATGACAGAACCGGGACCACGACTTTTTTTTTGTAAAACAAATTACAATTTCTCGGAAGAGTGCAAAAAATTGTAGCTATACAATTTTGCATATTGGTTTTACCAATAGCTAGTGTCAACTAACCTGGTCGATTTCCCACCTAACCTTGGAAGGTTTTTTTTTAGCTCAACTTAAACAGAAAAAACTGACACGAAAATGTTATTTAAAATATCAGACAATATTGCTTTAGTTTTTTCATTGAATTTCAAATTGGCAGGGCTACTAGACTACTTTTAAGAGAACTGAACATTTTTATTAAGCAGGTCATCATTGCAAAAAAGAAAATAAAGAAATTAGTTCTTGTTGTTAGGTGTTTCTCAATAAAATTGATCAACTTTAAGATAACCAACTCAAAAGATAACCGAACGTATCGTTGCTTATATTGGGGAGCAGCGGCACCCTTTACGGCATAGCCATAAAAAATTAAATTTAATATTAAAAAGTGAAATATTAGAACCCTTATATTATAATGATGCTAACATTAAGTGACAACTTCTCCTACGGTTTCCCATTATAAGAGAACAAGTTTTTGAAAGACAAATAAAGCAAACCAACAGTATCAAAACACAAAAGTGTGGCTACGAATACTGCGAGATACTGGCTGCAAACTTAAGAAAAAAGAAAGACAATGACGAAAGCGTTTATGAAAATTTGTAATGCTGCTGCAGTTTTTCGGTCTTTGACCCATTTCTAACTCTTCGAAACTCAAGTCGGAGTATTTTTCCAATCAGTAGGAAAGAAGGCGAATAATAAAGTACATTTAATAGCCCATATGATGGTATTTCAAGTACATTAATTCAAAAGCCAACCGAACGTATCGTTGCTTATATTGGGGAGCGGCCCCTATAGTTAGCCATACAAAATTTGATTTGGGTAAAAATTTTTTCACTGATCAGTGGAAAATTAATTCTTGACGATGTTCGCCTGGCAGCGTTTGAAATTATCATGGGACTAGCTGTAGACTTCTACTTTTGTAAAATTCTAAATTGTTGCAATTTTTCGCTTTTTAATACAAAATTATTTTGTTTGCTGTTTTTCAAGCTCCGTTTATATTTCTACTAGACTAGAAAACAAAACAATAAAAAAAAACATCGATTTTAGTATATTTGCCACGAATTTTTGCCTTTTTGGACCTCAGTGCGACGTGAGCCTCAAAGATCTGTCACTTGATGTTAGTGATGCTAGTCTGCAGTCGATTTTATTGTGACATAAAAAAAAACACTTTTGCAGATGTCCAGGCACAGTCGTTTGATCGGTCTGCATCCAATGCATTCACGTCAACGAGACTTGTGCTCGAAAAGTCCTCAAGAATGAATGTTGCTGCAGAGGCACTCAATGCAGGTTCGGCTCCTGAATGGAAAACTTTTAGCATGGCCTAGTAAGCTCATCGAAGATCTTATTTCCCTGGATGCCATTGTGACCTGGGGCTGGGACCCAAACAAGATTTGATTTCGGAAGCCTTTCGACCAAGCTCAACTAAAGCTTGAGTTCGAAGTTTCGAACATGAATTTGCGTCAATGAATTTGCTACAAGGCTGTCTGATGAGACTCAATTTAAGTTATGGTACCCGGACCCGACGACCCAAAAAGTTTTGTCCCTCGTGAAAGGTTTGACTTAGCACATATCGAGGCCTCCTTCGAATGAACCAACATCCAGGGCACTTGATATCCAAAATAGCATTGCAAATTTTCCAACAGACAAAAATCACGCAAATGGCATCACTGATCACAAAATGCCGCAAGCGTTACACGTCTCGTATTGCAGTCGCCGCGATCGTTTCGTATAAGTACGTTACAAACGAACAGATCGGCAGCTTATTGTCGGTCTTTACAGGTTCATGCAACCGGCACGCTTCACAGTGAAGCGCCGAAGCAATGGAAATTAGAATATCTACTAGAAAACTATTAATAAAAAGATACCGGTCGGTTGCATTCGGATACATTCGGTTGCCTCACACCGCACTCGACTGACCGCGCGTGTAGCACTGCTACACACCAAATTCGGCAGAGTGTGTAACCGGCTTTTTCAACTCAGCGATTGCGAATTACACCAAATTCCCCCTGCGCTCCACGCGAACCAGCTTCGGCTGCATAGTTGGATGGATCTCATAGATGTGATAGCGCTTGTGGAGCACAGTTTGTGGACGGATGGATGCCTTGTTGGGTGGTGGTGATGGTGATTCACCCAGCTTGTTTCGGGCTGTTGAGCTGCCAGTCGCTATATGTTTAATCTTTCGCATCAGCGGTGTTTTGTAAATGGCACACACACAGTCGGTAGGTAAATGGCGTGGTTTAGAGACACGCTTCCTTTCAATTGCCAATTGAATAACAGCAACCGGATGAGTAATTGTGACAGCTGTCAAACTGCGACTAGTCTGCAGGACTGTAAACACTTGAATTAGATATGGATATGGCCCTCAACTGTGTCATGCCTATACCTACCCTACCAACCAACTTCTTTTTTTGGGACAGATTTTGTCAACACCCAGAAACCGATAAAACAAGACTAGACATTCCGTTTTATGTGTCTATTCTCGTGTTTCTTTCTAAATTTCTCATGGACGACATGGAATGTCAGAAACACATCATAAATCAGAAAAAAATACAAATCGACAATGCAATGCGTGATGAACCCTAGATAAACACAAGAGTTTTGTGCGGTGCGTGTGCGGTGGTAGGTAGAGTTCTATTAAATGGTCTGTCATCATATTTTGTGGTCGCCGGACAGTTTATAAGACGACACGGACCACCACGAGCGGAATGTGTGTAGTGTACCCTCAGGACCCACAACAAGATTAATTTTCAAGATATTTTTCTCGATTTCATTATCATCGGTATTACATCATTAAATGGACTTAAAATATTAAATGATGAATCAGAAGAGGTAGAGCCAGAATGTATGGACCTACCTGGCGGTTTATTTTTTGAGGACCAAGCGAAGGATACTATCAAGTGAGGAATCAATATTATGCAATCTGATAGAGATGTCTGAATAGGCAGACGGATAGGCAGAGAGAATGTTATAGGTACCTACTTCGCAGTAGCTGCAGTATTGCGGCAATATTGCAATTGTGTCAATTAAGTTAAGCGACTTGGAATTAGCGCTTAGACTAAGAAACCTTTCGTGTGTTGTGGGCTTTGAAATCAAAATCTACAACACTTTTGACCTATCCTTTCACCTCCTTTGTTTTACATTAATAACGACGGAAATCCATGCCACAGACACTCTTGTAAAATAATCGTGTAGAGAGTTTTGAAATGTATAAAGCATTCCTATAATATATAAATTATCCCAAATCAGAACAAATATCCTTTTACAGCCCAGATACGTCACTGGTATATATTGAAATGACACAGATCCATCATCAAAGAAACGTTCGTATCGTCCTGTTATTCGCGAAAACGAATGAGATAACGAGCTAATTTTGCTAACTCATTGAAACTGACATTTAAGGACAGACGTTACCACAACGTTACCTACTCGTATATTTGGCAACATTTAGCTAAATGATAAAAAGCCCGTTAGAGCCTGTAAAATATAAAATAAATATTTAACATGTAAAAACCTACTCAGTTAAAGAACAGGAAGTTCCGACTGGGCTGCCTTCAACAATCTCAAAAATGAACCGCAAACCGCTTCGCAGCTGCGATTATTGAGAACCATTGCGTGAGATTTATTACGCGAAATCAATAGCGTACTAAATCTCTTCCACACACGCCTGAAATCAAACCGTACAGAACTCTACGTCTACGTGTGCTGTTCGCGTTTTGATGAAAAAAATCAAACAAAACTCTTATTGACAGCTGGGCATCACAAATCACAGATTATGCCACAATGAGAAAAAAGCAGTACACCTACTGCGTCGCTCGTCATTGAATGCCAAGCAAAACATATTGCTGATCTGTGATTGGCCAGCACAGATTTTTTTTACATGCATGCAAGGTGACAGTTCCATCCCATGACGTCAGATTTCCAGCTAGGTCTGTCAAACAAAAGTCATAACAAACGCGTGTCGTAATCTTTATATTCTTTCATTCATGGCTGGGTATCATTAACAAGCATTGTTTGTTGTATTGTTTGATTTTAATGTGGATATGGCTGTGGTTTGAACTGTCAAAAGGTTGAATGCACTGAGGTATGGTCTGGTCAATGTAACAAAATGGGCGAATGTAATGTAACTCTACTCCTGACTCGTTGAACTTAATCAAGTAGGTCTACTTCCGACTTTGAGGACTTTAATTCTATCAACATATGCGAAGTTTTGTCATTCTATTGATTTTTGCGTTATTTCGTTACGTAAAATAAACAATTTGTTGGCAATTAAAAACACATTTTACTATTCCTTAATCTCACAAGATATCTAAGCCGAAAAAACTCAGGTTTACAAGGTGATGGTAGAGGAGATAGCCATTTTACACTACAGGATGCCATTGACAATAATATCAAAAATCTTACGTCAAGTTTTCCGGTGGAAACACTTTCGGCCCTCCATTTCGCAGGGTTTAGCTGCTCATGCGACGTCATCACTTCAGTAGGGAAGGGTCCTAGTTGCCTGGCTGGCAGGTGCATATGGCCTTCATATCTCTTCAGCTTTATCCACCCGATAGAGTTATTTTTCTGGGAAGTAAGACTCTGTGACTAACATTTCCCAAAACTTACATCTCTAATTGATATTTTTACACAAGTTCATCCCTAATGAATTCAGTAAATGAACGTAATGAACAGCCAACATCCACACCATCTGTTAACTAAACTTTTACCAAACAAATGAAGACTTAGGTTCAAGCCTTGAAGTCCGTTCTTAAACCTATAAGGTTCCGCAGGATGAATATAATCTCGCTATTTGATTTGGAAGAATTATTTCTATTAGCTTACTTTTGCTCTCCCGTATTTTTGGTTTAACCTCATGCTATACATAGATATGACTTAACCGTAGGAAGGGACTACGATCACATTGGTTTCGACACTTTACATGAGAATAGCAATTACTCTTCCGTGAATAAGGCTGACTCGTGCAAGAGGTCCTGGACTCGAGTTCTTGCCGGGGTATTTAAAAGGTTTGTTTTACGGTTTCACCACCGCGATGGCCATTTGTCATAAAACGCTTCTCGATTGTTTGGAAACGACAGAGGACTGAACGTGCTTTCCATAATAACGCATAAAGTGGAATTCACAAGGAAGCCTTGTCTCCACTTTGGAGTAACGCTTAGGAGTTCAGCCATGCGATTTCACTTACACAATGTTGCTTCGGCTTCAGCGTCTCATTTGACAATGGCAAAGAGAAAGCGTAATATAACGTTATGTGACTCCAGACAGCTCGTCATCAAAAAATCTAAATTTGTAATGTATGTGCGCTAAGGATAATAATTGGTCAAAAGCAGAAGAAGAAGAAGAAGAAAAAAATTTAGAAAATGTCATTTGAAAGCCTATTCAGAACCGTCGTATCGTAGTGGGCAAAGTCAAAGCCTGGTTGAGAAGCTGTCTTAAAGCATGCATGGTTGTCAGGCCCATAGCTCATCAGAGTAGGTACTCAGAGGTACAAAAGGCAGGAATCCAGCGGGTGCAAAGTTCATCTTATTTCAGAACCACTTTGTAACTTGTACCTGACTGCCTGATGCCATAAACAAGTTTAAGTGCGAGTAATTCCAATGAGTAATTACTCGTTGGAAGAGTGAATTTGCCACCTCGAAACTGCATGTGGTGCAGAGATTTATTACAACTGACGGTAGCATGCACCTCGACCGTAAACCTGGCCTGTGAGCTGTGAATATGGGCAAACCATCGGCTTTATGTCTAAATACGCACATGTGAATACATACGAATACGATTGTACAGAGGTCCATGCGATAATGATCTTATTAAAAGCGACAGCACGCAACACTACGCTAACATCGTAAACTGCTTTGTCAGTGTCCTTCATTCAAGAATCGGGAATTAATTTTTTTACCTACATTTTCAAGATAATTCAAAATTATATTTTCAACTCTTTATGCGTGATTTATATGGTATGCTTAAGACTAGAATTTTATTTGATAATAATAAGGACCTAAAATGGCACATCATGGTAGTTGTTTATCGAAGCTTTCATCTTCTTTGACGCTGAATTTGTTGGTAACTCCTCCCCTCTTCGAATTTTGCCTGCCCATGATGACAACACTTTGTTTTTAACAATGACAAATGTATTGAAATAGCAAAAAAATCTTTGCTTGTAAATATGATCCTCTATTCCTTATGGTAATTTTTTTCACTTTGTTTACACGATGTATCATCATTTCTTCTCTACTAACAGTTTCGCTAATATGCCCCTCGATCACATGCCTCATCAAATCATTTGTAAAGCCGAGGTCTCTGGTGCAGAATCTGTCCTTGAAGATGCTGCTCGAACTCTAACCGTTCTGCCCAAACTGTTTTGAAGAGAATGCCTGACCGCACAATTTCAGAGAAATCTAACCGATGCACTAACGAGTTACAGATTATCAAACACGTCCTTAAATTTTGATATCCTCACATAAATAATTAAGCAATCTACAACGAATGGATCAACCAGGCGAAGCGTCTGCGGCAAACAAAAGTGGTTCGACTCCGAATGTCAAAAACCGAGAGACAGGTCTTTTGCAGGTTTAAGGCTTTTTCGAAAATACAACTTGATTATGCCCAAATCTATATATGCCGAAGCTATTAGTGACACAAGCGCATCTGCCATAGTAATACTATGTTTCCACCACGTACTAATCCGCGATTGATATAAATCGTCATTAAATCCTTTATAAATTACGCAGTTAACCATACAAGTTTAAATACTCTTGGCAAGCGATTCAAAATAAATCCCCTCATATATCTCATTCACCCTTTTCACCAACCACTTTCAGTTTCAACTCTTTTTGAACACCTTCTTATGCGAGAAACAGATTACACCAGCAACATCGACATAAACATCAACGTTGACAACTAAATTTTTAAACCCAGTGAATATACTGTCGTTTAAATAGATTACCACAGAAACCTCGACGACGACATCGACGTTAAACCTAATCCTAAATGTCGGTGTTGCTGTGCAAGTGCTACCAAATTCACAATGCAGCTCTCGTAAGAAATATACACGCAAAAAGTTGCTGTCGATGTTCTCAATCTGTTTTACAAAACTTTCGGTGGTGATTGTCAATGTCGCTGTCGATGTCGAAGTGGTTAATCTGTTTCTCGCATTAACAGTAGAATGGAAAAAGGACATTAAACTATTCGCGTATGACAGATCTGTCAGAATTTCGATTTCTATGGGGATCTTTAGAACAAAAATCTTTTTTTCTCTCCTGAATGACTTCGTTACTCTCTTTTGAGAGCAAAAATGACAGAAAAGGAGTATATTTGTCTGGTGAAACCACTTTTGGATTAATTATTAATCGTTTCCTGCTTATCCTCGTATTATTGCCGGTGGAAACATAGGTACTATAAGCTTATTCTTCGATGAACAAACCATTGAGCCATCATAAACAGAGCATGATCTTCAATCGATCTTTGGAAAGCTGTGAGGTATGTCACAGAAGAAATAATTTCATAGGATCTAAACTGAGGGCACCGTGGGGTGCCGTGGCGTAGTGGTTAGTGTGCGTGCTTACTACGCCGGAGGTCTGGGTTCGAATCCTGCCATCGTCACCTGAAAAAAAAGACTTGTTCTTTTTCACGGTCCCCACCTCCGCGAGGGTTCTGACAAGCTCTCCGAGAGTATCATTTGTCTCGAAAAACTTCTCAAAGTGCCGTACGGATTCGGCTTAAAATTGTAGGTCCCCTTGTATGTAAAGAAATTAACACACCAGCATACATTGTTGAGAAGTTGGCCCTGGTTCACTTCGAGCTGTTGCGCCACTCTATTTATAAACTGAGGGCACACAGTTTTAGCAGGCTTTTTAACCCCATCCAAACCTACTTTTCATGAAATAAAAGTCGAAGAACTAACTACTAAGTGACTAACTCATTTCTTGTTGTGTGATTGCGATTGATAATAACCATCTCGGCATCAGCAGCGCACGTGTCCACAATAACTCACCCCGGAGGAATTCGGCAAAACACGAAAAAGTTTACAAAAACTCTCCCCCATCATTTGAATGCTCAGTTCAGTGATCGTATCGATCTGCTTGATCACTGGGATCGGTCAATGATTATCCAATTTCGTTGATGATGACCTAGTTCGATCGATTCCGTTGTAAGTTATTCCTCCGCCAGGAGTACCTACCTACTTAATGATTTGGGAAAATATTTAGTGTGACCATCCTCAGGCCTGAGTGATCTGCTTTTTCTTGGAATCAGGCATGCACTCTTGGTACACACACGCATCGTTCTTGTGTTGATTTAACTTCTGACTGGCGGCAAAGGCGAAAAAAAGGAAGCCGTCCTCTGACCATCCGCGCCTGGGATGGCAAATACCGATTTCATGAGAAAAGTAAACAGAGTCGCGTCCACCGTAAGTACACACTTCTACACCGGGAGGCTCCTTGTAGAAAAAACGGCTACACACGATCTTATTACCATTCCGCCGGGGGATGTGTGACTCAAACTCTAATTTGGTGAGTTTTTGTTAACAAAAGAATTTAATTTTGTTTATTGAACAAATTAGGGAAAGAATCGGACTCAGACACTGTGTGCATGTCGAGGCATCAAAATGCGCACAACACTCGGTTTAAGGCTGTTGTATGAAGTAATGGTTCCCCGTGCCAGGGAAGACCGCCAAATGCCGCACGCCACGATTTGTACACACACGGATTTCACGGCAAACATGCTGCTAGCGCTAGGTTGTGTACTTACGAGCGGGTCTTATATTAATTTACTTCCTATGAGTCGTTACAAGCAGTGGCACGAAAGTGAATTTTTCGGTTTGAGGTTAGCTTGTTTTCCTATACAGTAGCTGGCAACTTAGTTTTTAACATAATTTCGGAGTTGGCGTGCTTCCACAGTTTCGGGTTATTTTGTAAAGGCAAAGGTATACCTCCCTTAGGTAGACAAAAGCTTTAAATTCCAATGGGAAACTGCAAGCTCCACTTGAGACATTTTAACCCAACGTTAAACATCATTTTAAGACTTACCGATTGAAATCAGAAAGGATGTGTTCAACTGTTAATATTTTGTATCTGTACCGAAAATGATTTATATCCAGAAGAACGTTTGAAAAGGGATAGCCAACGTTAAAACCCCACTCGACCTGATAATAAGAGAACCACCTGATGAAAGATTCGTTGAACCGATAATTTGTACAAAAACTGGTCTCAGATTACTTCGATTCAGACACAAAGCTAAGAACTTGATACTTTTTGATACTCAACCAGTCGACCCAAGAGGAGAATAGGCCTCTGGCGGCCAAACAGCATTTGGAAGAGTTTAATTACCCATGCAACCCCTCTGAGCCTTAAACCGCAACAAAAGGGTACCTTAACTGGAAACCTGGGCCGCGAACAGGTATTCACCCTGGCCCGAAAACAAAGAACCGTTTATGTGGCTCGTTCTGAAACAGGCGAATTGGAAAATTTCCATCTTCAATGTCATCTGATCCACGCTGACACCTATTGGCTTACTCCAAATATAAAAACGTCTGCTGGTATAAGGAAGGGTGAAAGTGAATGCGTGGCATAAGGCCAGAACACAACACACACGATAAAAAAAAGGATCAACCTGTGTGTATAGACCCTGAATCTCGGCTAATTGCTGCTAATGCTAATCGACGTAACTGCTACCGAATTAGTTTATGCTGGTATTGTCTCCGTTACTGTTACAGTTATCCTGACGGGCCTACATATATGCTGTGTGCTGCCTTAAGTCGGATCAACTTACATTTTGACCGAATGGTCATAAAAAAGGGACATGTGGATCTGGGTCCACTTTTTTTACTCTTCAATTAGCACGTGCTCGACGAGTTCCAAAATCATATTTTTTATGAAGGACTTTGTGAGCAGAAGGAACTGTTTTATTTTCTTTTTTAGCAAGAATTATTTGCGGTGACTTTTTTGGCTTTGGAGAGTTTTGATTTTATTTTTGGGACTAGCTGCTTTCATGTCATTTTTGTTTTGTTGGTTGAATCTATTGCTTAGGCCAAGCTTGTGGGTGGTATCTGCTACTTTTCAGTGTTTTGAATTTGTTTTTTGAGAGACAAGTGTAGGAAAAGGACTGGAGATTTTCGAAGAGCTATGGACTGTTTAAGGTTTTGAAAAGATGGCGGCGCCAGGGAAAGCATCTTCACCGCCCAAGTAACAATTTTACTTCGGTAAGGCTTAAATTTTCGATTTTGGGAAGTTATTGTTTCTATAAGGCCTCTTTAACACTTGCCGATTATTTCCAAGCCAGAAATTTCTGACACAATTTGTATAAGACCTTAAAGAAGCTACAACGAGGTCTTACAGAGGGATAAGATTCTGTTAATCTCCTCTGTTACTTTGTAAGAAGTCTACTACTTCTATAAGGTCTTATAGCAGCTTCCGTACTTCAGTGCAGAATGTGAACTACCTCTATAAGGCCGTATAGAAGTTTCGGAATCACTATACCAGTAGCAGGCATTATGTTACAAGCTTAACCGAAGCAGATACTTCTATAAGGTTTCTTTCTGCAGAGCTTAACCGAAACTGTTGCTTGTATAAAGTTTTCCATTGCAAGCCCTACCGAAACTGTTGAAACCAGCTTCCTGTTGCAAGCCTTACCGAAACTGTTGCTTGTATATGGCTTCCTGTGACATGCTTTGCAGAAGGAGTTACTTGTATATGGTTTCCTATTGCAGGCTCCACCGAAACTGTTGCTTGCATAGACTTTTCTGCTGCAAGCCTTAGCGAAACTGTTACTTGTATAAGATTTCTTATTGCATGACTTATAGAGACTGTTACTCTAATGTAGAGTTCTGTTGCAATGTTTCTGTTGCAAACGTAACAGAAAATGTTACTTGTATAATGCTTCCTGTTGCAAGCTTCGCAGAAGCTGTTACTTGTAAAAAGCTTTCTGTTGCAAGCCTTATCGAAACTGTTACTTGTGTAAGGCCTCCGGCTGCAGTCATAACAAAAACTGTTGCTTGTATAAAGTTTCCTATTGAATGCTTTACCGAAACTGTAGATTGAATGTTGTTTTCTGTCGTAATATTCCTGTTTCAAGTATAACAGAAACTGTTACTTGTATAAGGCCTCCTCTTGTAGTCACTACCGAAACTGTTGCTTGTATAAGGCTTCCTATTGCAGGCCTTATAGAGGCTATTACCTCTATAAGGCTTCCTGTTGCAAGCTTTATAGAGGCTGTTACTTGTATAAGGCTTCTTGTTGCAGGCCTTATAGAGGCTATTTCTTGTATAAGGTCTTGCAGATTGCTGTTGCAGGTTTTATAGAGGCTATTACTTGTATAAGGCTTCCAGTTGCAGCTCTTATAGAGGCTCTTACTTGTATAAGGCTTCCCTTTGCAGGCTTTATAGAGGCTATTGCTTGTATAAGGCTTCCTGTTACAGGCCTTATAGAGGCTATTACTTCTATAAGGCTTCCTGTTGCAGGCCTTATAGAGGCTATTACTTCGATAAGGCTTTCTGTTGCGGGCCTTATAGAGGCTGTTACTTCTATAAGGCTTCCTGTTGCAGGCCTTATAGAGGCTTTTGCTTGTATAAGGCTTCCTTCTGCAGGCCTTATAGAGGCTATTACTTCTATAAGGCTTCCTGTTGCAGGCCTTATAGAGGCTATTACTTCGATAAGGCTTTCTGTTGCGGGCCTTATAGAGGCTGTTACTTCTATAAGGCTTCCTGTTGCAGGCCTTATAGAGGCTGTTACTTGTATAAGGCTTACTCTTGCAGGCTTTACGGAAGCTGTTGTTGCAGAACAAATCTCCGAAATAAATAAAGAAAAAAAAACTCTTTCGCCGGGTGAGGCTTGAACCGTGGTCCTCGTTTACCACAGGCAAGCACTCATCCACTATGCTACATCGTTGCCGTGCAACTCGTCGCGAAAACATCATATAAAAATAAATGGAGCATATCGCCTTATATGAATAGTGGGAGAGAGAACTGTTTTGTTTATTGAACTGAGAGAGATGAACTGTTTTGTTTATTGGTGTTTGTGCATCATTGTAGTATGACTAGCAATAGAGTTTCTGTTAGGCCTTATAGAAGTAGATGCGAAGTCTTACCAAAAGTGTTCATGAAACATCTTCGTTAAAGTGCGCGAGTACACTAATACCAATAATTTGCTTATTGGTATTTGTGTACATTTGAGCATGCGAAACAACCGAGCTTCTGTTAGGTTTTATAGAAATAGATGCGAAGTCTTACCGAAACTGTTAATGAAATGTTTCCTTAAAGAGCGAGACAGCATGTGGTTAAGCTTCGGTAAGGCCTTACACAAGCTGAAAAGAAGTTCTACCGAAGCTGCTTTACTTTACGTATTAACTAATGCCGTTTTCGTTTCCATTATTCATATAAGGCGATAGCATAGTGGAAAGAGTCACGACTGCCACGTCAGAGGACCCAGGATCGATCCCAACCAAGTAAGTAAATATTTCAAATATCAAATGTTCACAAATATAGTTTCCTAAATAATAATTGACATCATTTCAGACAGCAAGAATTAACAACAGCCAGATAATAGAGGGAAAAGATAAATCAACAGAGAAGGAAGGAGACTGTACAATTAAACTTTTTTTTTTTTTCGTTTTATGCTCCATTTATTTTTATGTGATGTTTTCGCGACGAGTTGCACGGCAACGATGTAGCCTAGTGGATGAGTGCTTGCCCTTGGTAAGCGAGAACCACGGTTCAAGCCTCAACCAGCGAAAGAATTTTTTTTCTTTATTTATTTCGGAGATTTGTTCTGCAACAACAGTTTCGGTAAAGCTTGCAAGAGTAAGCCTCATACAAGTAACAGCCTCTATAAGAACTGCAAGAGGAAGTCTTACACAAGTAATAGCCTCTATAAGGCCTGCAGAAGGAAGCCTTATAGAAGTAATAGCTTCTATAAGGCCTGCAACAGGAAGCCTTATAGAAGTAATAGCCTCTATAAGGCCCGCAACAGAAAGCTTTATCGAAGTAATAGCCTCTATAAGGCCTGCAACAGTAAGCCTTATAGAAGTAAAAGCCTCTGTAAGGCCCGCAACAGGAAGCCTTATACAAGTAATAGCCTCTATAAGGCCTGCAGAAGGAAGCCTTATACAAGTAAACGCCTCTATAAGGCCTGCAAGAGGAAGCCTTATACAAGTAATAGCCTCTATAAGGCCTGCAACAGGAAGCCTTATACAAGTAACGGCCTCTATAAGACCTGCAAAAGGAAGCCTTATACAAGTAAAAGCCTCTATAAGGCCTGCAACAGGAAACCTTATACAAGTAATAGCCTCTATAAGGCCTGCAAAGGGAAGCCTTATACAAGTAACAGCCTCTATAAGACCTGCAAGAGGAAGTCTTATACAAGTAATAGCCTCTATAAAGCCTGCAACAGGAAGCCTTATACAAGTAACAGTTTCGGTAAAGCCTAACAGGAAACTTTATACAAGCCTGCTAAAAAACTTTTAACAAGTAACAGCCTCGGTAAAGCTTGCAACAGAAAACCTTAATGCAAGTAACAGCCTCTATAAGACCTAACAGGAACTTTATACAAACACCGGTTTCTGTAAAGCCTAACAGGAAACTTTTAACACGGCTGTTAGGGCTTTAACAGTTTCTGTAAGTGCGCCAAATTGGCTTCTCTAAGGCCTTATACAAACTATTTTGTGGGAGGGGAAATAGCTTGTATATAACCTTACCGCAACAGAAATGTTACTTGGGCGTCCAGGTGAGATTGAAGCAAAATCGACTTGACTCTTGGAAAAACCTTTTTTTCTTCAGAATGGCTTAAAAAATATGGATGGCTACGAACGATGGATCTTTGCTCTTTTCACGATAAATCAGAATGAAAGCATAGTCAAGGTCTACCAATCGTTGTAAGAGAGTTGAATTCAAGCAGACAAAAAGCTGCAACGTCGGCTACTCGCCCTAAAACAACCTCTTAGTGAAGGTGAACCAACCGGTATAGGAAGAAATGACACTGCCATTCTGAATACATCCAGAATCCTTAAATCCATAGACTTCACCAAGGTTGGGTTAGGTTAGGGGAAGCGACACATTTAGGTCAAAAGGAGGTCCGTTGTGATACCAAACCACTCTCGTAAGACTGATTTGATCGAAAATAGTTGAGGCAACAAGTACCGGTACTAGTCTGTTCCGAAAGTCACAAATCGATTGGTGATTGGGTTAGGAACTTACTCGAAAAAGGCTGAGGGTAACCGTTTCAGTGTCAACCACTTTCATCAGAGCTGAGGGGGCCAGGGAAGGACTTTGCCTAAGAGCCGGTAACTGTTGTACCCTAGATAGGAATAATTTGAGGTCGTTTTTGGTATGAAAAACTTCCCGCGTCAAAATGATAGTGGGAAGTCAGTGAGGAGAAATCCTAAATGGGACGGCAAGGCAAGGGCAACCGGCTTAGGTAATAGTTCGTACGTGTTATTCCTCAAGTAAAATTGACCCCAAGTATGGGAGAATGTAAGGGTAACCTTGCCGGAGGAAAATTCGTAGGTTAGAAGCTGATCAGGGTAACCTTTTTCGGTGTAAGCCCGTACATCAGGCGACTCAAGTCGGAATTTAACTTTGGGGAATGGGAGAGGTAGGGGTAACCGAAGCGGTAACTAGGGGCTCAAACATATATACTTGTGCTCTCGTAAGTGCGGAGAGCTAAGGGCAACCGAAAGAGTATACGCCCATACCAGACCAGTCGTGTTGGGAAGACCTTGCTGTGTCATGGGCGATGGGGGAATGATATAGGAGATTCGGCATTTCCTATAGGTGCTCTTCAATTCAGTTCTCAAGTCGTATAAGGGACGGCTTGTGTGGCTCGCCATTTACATTTTAGGCGTTGAACCAATTATGACCCGGAGCTCATTATACTCTTTAGGTTTAGTCTTGCTAGATCGTTTAGTTCTTCGAAGAAGTATTCACCTAAAGTTTTCCTTCTCAAGGTCGAGTCTTATGGCATGTCGGACTTCCAGACATTGACCAGTGCGGGCCTCAACTTTTTCTTTAAGATTCAGCCTATTAAAGGAGATAAGTGTCTTTGTTTTCCTACGATCGAGCACTGGCCAGATTTGTTTGGAAGAAGGTTAAGCACTGGTGTCAAAAGAAGCTGAAGTATTCCGTACATAAGTTTGTGCCAAACGACTACCGTGCAGGTATATCCCAGTGCACAATCGGGGGTGAAATTCATATAGTGTCAAAGGATTTCTCAATCTTACTAACCAAGAGGCTTATGCGGTCTAAACTGATTTTCTCTTACGGTATGCGTGTTCGGAACCCGAGAAAGGCTGCTGCTATGTTTGCTCTAATGTGAGCATCGAACAGTCTCTATAGGATCTTTGACAAGAAGGAAGACAGGCTGATCGAGTTTCTATCTGAGTTTTTGATGTATAGCTAAAGCAGTGACTGGGGACTTAAACAGGATCTAGATACCTGATCCGGGATGATTCACTACTCTTTCCCATATTTTCGCAGAAAAGATGCCAGAGACACGTTATGATTTCCTAATCTCTGTTCTTAATTAACAGGTACTGCTTTTAAAAAGGTCGATCAAAGAGTTTTCTGCTCTCCCTTCGAAGTTTGCTAATTTCGGCGACCCACTATAGGGCTTATGTCCATATCTGTTTCGGCTGTTTGGGCAGGCTTTGCAGAGAGCTAGGTTCTTTCCCATTAGGTCTAACTTCGACGGTGATTGCGCTAAGGTAGGAGTAAAATTGTTAAGGTGACCTTTAAGGTTTGCGTTGTAGGAGCCCCAGTCAGTTTTTCTGGGCTTTCGGAAGACGAATTTTTAAGGTAATTTAAAATCATTACCAAACTGTAGGAAGTAAGAGAGAATGACACATCTCTCGACTGAGATCAAGTCTGAGTACATACAGAATCCCTGGACACATACTTAACGATACCTACCATAACCCAACTTAATTTTGATAAAAACTTCCAGAACACCACTAGCCTAGATCTTCTTGGGATAATGTTGCTTTCACAGAAAATGAATCTACCAACTATTATCTACATCCATTAGACAAAAACTAATAATGGTGAAGGCTTGGGCGTGTTCTTTGCCTGAATTCAGACTATAAGAATTAGTTCAAAGTCTCAACTTTGTCCTAGATTGCTCTCTCAATCTCGCCTAAAGAGGGCTCCTTGAGTATACCAAACCCTGCATGAAAATCAGAGTAAAAGCAACACGTTTAATAAGGTCCAATAGCAAATTTGCAACTAATGATTAGCCTCTATTTGTAACTGGGTTTATGTATAAGTATAGTAACGTTTTTTTCTTCTTTAAGGAGAAACGAAATTTTAAGTCTTAACTAACTTTGAAAACTATCTTAGGCGCAACACACCCATAACCCCGCGTGTTTAATGCATCCAAGTTCATAAGTTGGTACCTAAATCAAGTTCTGCAGCTTAAGATCAACACACTTTTGAAAAGGACTTGATCTTCTCAGTAAAAGGCCTTGATCGCTGTTCCCATTATGAAACTTAACCGCACCTGCACACTTTGTATTATATTTTCAGCTCATATTGTTTTAAAACTCCCCAAATCGCTGTTACTCAAAATAAATGACAACGCCTTTAGCGGTGCGCTTATACATTTTTATTACCATCACGGAATGGACAGAACGCGAGGAAACCTAAAAGACCACCCATGACGGACGTTGTTCTCGAACATCTTTCTGACATTAATTTAAGAAGTCATTTGGCACGTGATGCCTTCCTTTTCGCCGGATGGGTTTCTTTGTTTTTTCTCCTTTGTGATGGGACGTTTTTTTGGACGCGGCACACTTTTATCCGGATTTAACGATTCCATTTTGATGGATGAGCACACATTACAATTGCTCCATTCGACGGTTATTCATACCAAGGAAAGACGTCCACGAAGCAGCAAGCACTCTCTTACATGACGTGTGATATGCTATCAGTAAAAATTTCGTCTTGTAACGACTTTGCTGGGCCATTTGTCAGAGCTCGGCGAGCACAAGTATACCTTCGGATGGACATTTCGAAGCACGCACGCACTGCGCTCGCCGCTAATGGGTCAATATGTAGTTCCGCCCACGGGACACTCGAACAGCGCATCCTTTTATTAATTAATTGGGCTGGAGTACTGCACTTCGTGATTAATATGTTACTCGACGTGTGAGTTCCAGAGCAGTGTGCACAGTCCGGCGTCAGTAATGACGCAGAGCATCACCTCTGTCGGTGCTGTGCAGAGTGAGGTGCATTGCTGGCGATTGGTGCTGGAGACCGACCGACCGACCACCGACCTACCTGAAGCCGCGCAATACCTGCCCAACAAGAAATGGCGTGATGAAGTGTTATTGATTGCGAAGTTTCCTGATTGATATATGTGCATAACGTGAGAACGACCTCACGAGCACCTACTCCGTCGGGAAGTCGTGGAGGCGTCAAAAGTTGAAGTTTCTTGTCCGTTTTTGCCCGCAAAAGGCGACCACAGGCATTCAGATTATGACACTAATTGCTTTTCGCGGTTAGGATAGCAATACCGGGCCTCTCTCATGTGTTGGCAGGAAGGTCACTTGGCTCAATTCGAGAGAGTATCTGAATAATTTATCGTCGTACACGCGGATGCGGACGAGCACGTATGGGGTGATAAAGGGCGTAGCACCCCAGCGAGTCTCTAGACCTTAATTCCTTTTTACGGTCATTTTAGTATCCATCATTGCGGATCAGTGAATCAGCCCAGCTCTTCTCAGTGAACGATTTCGTTTCGTTTCAATACAGTGGAGAGCCCAACAAAAACCACGCGAAGGAGAATATTCTGGTGGAAATGTAAACGCACCCATAGTCGCGAATCGTTCAGTCTGGTTGGCCACACTGCATCACGGACAGTGGCGCGAGGCGGCACGATACAGTGTATTAGTGTGGTCATCGGCGCATGAAGGACGACTCCAAACGAAACTGAAAGATAAATTCATCGTGTATTGTGTTGTGGATTTTTTTTTTTTGTAGTTGATCATTGAAAGCAACAATTTCAGATATGATGTTATGCATGTGGGAGCAAAGGCGCATGTAGCAGGTAACACACTGTAGTCTGGATTGCACCCCCGCATACAAAGAAAAAAGCTTGTTGGTTGAATGCAGTCGCGATGACCCCTGCTATTAAATAAATTATTAAAAAAAATTGAGTGAGAATGCGATTTTTCGTCAATTATAAAGAATGAACTTGTGCCCAGAGGAGACAACGAACTCAAAAGACCTTTTTTTTATTCGATGATACAAACAGGTGCTAATGGCAGTACACGAGACGTACATCGTTGTATGTGGGGAAATATGGTATTGAAACCTGTCGCAAAACTTGCATGAAATGCAATAGTACAGTTGCATGCAGTCGCATGCATAAACGATTGCATGCATATAATTACGGCATGCAGACATGAGACCTTTTTCACATGTCAAATTCAAACCGCATGTAAATTGAAATTACACATGTGGGCACAATGTAACCAATATATTTTTGGGCTCTTCGAGATGGGTTCGGTTTCGAAAGAAGTTTTTTCGCCAGATCTACCCACCAAGTTCCTCCACATGGCAGACGCCTTGTCGTGAGCATCATCTTCAATGACGCTAGTGTGGGGGCTTGGTTGTTATGGACAAACCAGCCGCGTACGAGCTCTCTCTCAGGCACCTTGGCGTTGGCCCGTTGCAGACTTGGCCAGGAAGGGGCGGCTCTGCCTGGGTCGACTTTTTGTTTCCAGCCTTCCTGGTGGTAATAAAACTAAGATTTAATATGGACAAAAAAAAAACTAATAAACTAAATAAAAGAACAAGCCCTATCCATGCAGAAGTGAGTGAAGACCAGTTTTCGAATTCATCCGTCTCTCTGCTGGTAGGGGCTTTAGACGAGACGGGGCCTATCCGCTAGCGATGAGGAGTTCGAAAGAACACTCACTTTCTATAGCGATCTCACCGCTGAGTAGGTTGGCACTCTCACCGGTGATTTAAGGGGCACTAACCAGAGTAGGCCGAAGAGATTTCCAAGACAGCTGAACATCCGCAGTAAAACTTTCCCCGAGGCCGGAGATCATGGAGGTGAAGGGAAAAGTGGTGAGCACCGCCTCCAACACCATTGCTAAGGGCGTGAAGAACATCCGCCAAAGGAATTAGCTTCTGCTTCGCAGCGTCCAGCGTGAGATTGCGAAGCATAAGGGTCGTGACCTTGGCAGTCTTAGTAGTTGAGAAAAAGCCGTCTTGAAGGGAGCAAAGGCCATCTTGGCCAATCAACGGCCGGCGCCTTCCACCTCCTATGCGAAGGTAAAAAAAGGGGCAAGGGCATCAGGCAGGAAGGACAGTTTCAGCAGCAAGGAAAGCAGATTTGACGACGACGTGGAGCCGAACGATGCAAAAAAGATGAAGGCTGTTACTTCATCTGCTTTGCGCCGTAAGCGAATCGACCCAAACGACGAGCTTCTCGTTGCTGGGTAAACGAGTTAGAACCGTGTGATCGTCTGCCACTCGGCCAGCGGAAAAATATCGAAAAGAAGTTTCAGGACGCCCTGTGGAAGGAATTATATGCCGCAGGAAACGTGGAGCTTCAATTTGATGTTGCTACTTGGGAGGATGGACGCAAGGTTGTAGCTCGCGGAAATAGGCTTTCGGTGATCTTCTTATGCCACCTTATATGGGCTACTACGACGTATTCGGAGCTCAGGCCTATAAGGAGCGGGCTATCCGGCTTTCCGTCCTTAGAGCTAAACAAAGGATCTGGTCCTCCAGGTTGGGGGTCGTGCCGTCGGGGTGACTTCCCGGCCACGTAAAGAAACACCAGTCACAAAGCAGAAACAAGCCTCGGATACGGGCTGTACAGCGATACCGACCTAGCCAAAAGAGTCAAAACACAACGTCTACGATGGATGGGTCATCAAGAGCGGATGGACACCAACGCCCCGGCCCGGAAAATCTTCGAATCCACACCGCAGGGACGGCGCGGTAGAGGAGCACCGAAACTCAGGTGGCGCACGCTAGTGGAAGGGGACCTCAGCCAACTTCGCGTGCGAAACTGGAGACGGTTAGCAAGAGACAGAGTTGGCTGGCGAAGTTTGTTGGCTGAGGCCCAGGTCCACCCCGGACTGTAGCGCCACCTTAAGTAAGTAAGTAAGTAAGTAAGATCTTCTTATGCCGCTTTATTATTGCGAAGCTTGAAAGGACACTAAGAGCTAAGATGCACAATGATAGCAAAGTTGGAAGAGTACACTCTGCCGACATCATGAGTATGGGTTCCGTGTCCCATACACATACCCCGAAGAGCTGCTGTACGAGGGGGTTCTCCCCGTATAGAATCGGGAAAACAATCATCCTGATGGAGCTATTGCCGGCAGTCTAACTGAAAGAGATGAAATTCCCGTATGATGTTATATATCCAGTGTGGGTGGACTGGGAAAATAATACATTTGTCAGGCCTCATGAAATTGCAATTTTCACATATGGTTCGAAAACAGGGGAAAGAACGGGTCCGGTATCTTCTCAAAAGACCTGGAACTAAAAGTATCCTTAAAACTGCCTGATACAAGCAGTGTCTTCCAATCAAAGGTGCTGGCTGTACTAAGGGCAACCGAGCTTATGCAGATGAGATCGATATCCCGCAGGGATAACGACATTTACATCGATAGCCAGGCTACTCTCAAGGCAATGGAATCGATCAACATCAAATCGCAGGGGCTGTCGCACAATATTAAAGGCATTGTGCAATCAGAACAGAGTGAGACCTGTGCTGGGTGGCAAGGACACTGCGGCATTATAGAAGGCAATGAATAAGCTGACGAGCTTGCAAGAAAAGGAGTGCTCCTTGAAAATAGTGAGGTTTTTAACAACAAACCCGTAGTAAGAGGCACTACTGAGAATAAAATTACATTTACTGCCAAGCTAAGGTGGTTCTTTAAAATGCGGAGATACGCAAAGAGGCTCAGGATTTCTGACGCGGATATTTGTAGCTTCTGCAGTGATTTGCGAGGCGATCTTGCATATTCGTAGGAAATTTTCAGAGGAATATTTCTCTACGAAAGTTTAGCGGAACTAGACGGCACAAACTTTAAAGGCTTTCTTGGCTACTACAAGGAAATTGGCTCTTACCTCAATAGGAATGATATTCAAGTTGTTTTGCCTTTTAAAGGTAAAGTTCAACTGGTACCAAAGGGATTGCGATGGACCTGTTTTAGTGCCTTGTACCTGTGTAGCCTTTTTCACCATACCCCTGCATAACCTTACCCAACCCACCGAGTAGAAGGAATCAAGAGTTGAGAGGGAACGCTCGAGAGTTCATAATGGTTCAAATTAATAATGGCTGGTGGAGTGCTGTATCGTAGTGGTTAGTGTGTTTGCTTACTACGCTGGAGGTCTGGGTTCGAAACTTAACATCGTCACCTAGAAAAAAAACTCGTTCTTTTTCAAGAGTCACGTATTCAATACCTGACTTACCTAAGAAAGGTTACAGGTATTCAAACTTAAGCTAGAGTGCTGAAACTTGAAGCAAGGCCCAAGCCCTGAGTCCTTATGTTGCACAAACAGAGTGTTAAAATAGGTGGAATCCGCCAATGGCCACCACTATTGGGTTCAATATAAGGAAACCTCTAATTCACATTTTATTTCAAAACACAACCAAGTTAAACAAGGCATAGGAACTCTAAGTTTTGGTGCATAAAAATCGCACCATGCCCACTTTTACCGTGCTATATCTGTAAAAACTCGATATTTCTGAAAATTTAATATAAATCAAAAAACAAAACTTTTTTTTGTATTCTCTAGGTTTGTTCAATACAAAGTTTTAGAAACAAACTTTTCATTTGTATTAAGTTTTTGTTTTTAACATATTCCTCACATTTCTAAGGAAATAAGTTTAAAAAATTTTGTTCTTAGTCCACGCCCATTTTTGGGCTTCGAAAATTCTTAAAACTGAAGTTGATTTTAATTTAGAGCTCAACTATTTTTTGCATTAGGTAGCGCCCTTAACTTTTACATGTCATTTCGTTAAAGTGTCGCATGAATGACCTACCAATATCATAAACTTTAGCCTTAAAACCTTACTGAATTTATTTAGCTTAAAGCTCGCAAGGCTTAAGCTGATTTCAACCCAAAAGTATAAAAAAAAATACGGCAATTTAATTTTATAATTCCTGTGGTTTACAAAAAAAAAAATATCGTGAGGCCAATGCTGAACCTATACCTACTCTTATGTATCTTGTATCTGTACATTGTGAGCTCGCTTCATATATCAAGCGTGTACCGCGGCAGCCTTTGACGTGGTTTTGCTGGTTCACGCTGATGCACATTACTTTCAGCACTGCTCCATCGACAGACTCCCAGATGTAGTTGCGAAAGTAAATCGCAATAAATTCTTTTTTTCTTATTTTTGCTGTTCGGCATTTGCAAATCAAAGATCCGCGTAGCGGCTGGGAGTCGGTAATATGCAACCAGACAAAGGGCTCATTGGCCATTGCATTTGTGCCTTATTAAGCAGATCTGGTGGAGGGAAAAATTTCTGCGGATTTGAATGGCCAAAACCGTCGATACGTGTCATATCACCGACTTCTGTTACGCAGGAGATAGAGTTGCAGTCCGTGCTACAAAGAGACAATTGCCTTGTCTGCGGGCGCTCTGAATGGTGGACGTTTCAGAATCTGCGCCCCGGTCAAAGGAGCGCTGGGTTGCGCATTCCGCGTCTCATTAACACTTCTTCGTAATATTTCACACATAATTGCGCGCCCAGCAGTTTGGTTAAATTTTCAGCCTCGACATTGAGGCTCTTAAGGATGAGCATGAGTGTGAAATTCGATGCTTCTCTTGCTGTCGCCCAATTAGTTTTCATTAATAGTACAACTTCTGAAGGCTATGATGAGGTTTGCGTTCGTATCTTGTATCCATGCGAACAGTCTATGCTGGGTGCGCTGTTCAATGGGAAACGTAGAGCGCAGCAATTAGCACTGGTAAGTTGCGCAAAGAAATCGTTTCGATTTTTTTTTTTATTTTTTCCTTAAAATGAACAAAGAATTTTTGAAAAGAAAAGAAGAATAAATAAAGAAAAATTCGTGTAAGTATTAATCATGTTGACTGTTGAGACCGCTTGAGAGCCGCTGACCCGCTGTGAGCGCGAGCCAGAGTTAAGTGTTTATCAAGTGACTTTGCACAAATTAAGGAGATTGACTTTTGAGGCAGTATTGCCAATATTCCAGTGTAAGATGAATCTGCACTGTCTGTAGATTTTAATAAATAAGTTTGAGATATGTAGGGGAGAATGAAGGTATTGCAACACAGTATTACTTGCTCTTCGTCCTACATACCAACTGTATCCTCAGAATTTGCTAAACGTTGAACAAAAAACATTTTGATGACGAACCTGAGAACTAGGCCCAATGTGATGGTTAAGATTAAGGGTGAACCCCACAAGCGGACCCATAGAAATGAATTAAAATTGGGAAGATTTTGATCCCTCAGTTCAGATATCATAACCTCGATCAAATGCAAAAAAAATATTAAAAAAGTAGAAGTAATAAGTACCTATTTCGAAGATAAATTGCATTCTGATAGGTTTTTGGTTTAAATACAAGCGCAATAGCGTTTATATAGAGAATACCTAACCTCAACGTTCATATATTTGTATCCCTAATATGTATGTATATTCATTTTTATGGATAGTAGGTAATATAGTAAACTAATGACCGAAGGCTTCTAAGACCTTTAAGAGATATGATCGAGACCGACAGTCGTATTCGCCCTTCCTCCGTTCGTCTAGATGTGTGAAGCTTTTTAAAATTGGGGTTGGTTGAGAACTGAAGTTTGGCACACGGTTTTCTTTCTATGTGGCACAGACAAAGTGTTAAAATTTGCTTGAATGTAAGACAACCTCAAATTGCATTTTATTTTAAAAGACGTTTTAACCGAGTTGGACAAGCCATAGAATAAGAATTTTGGTGGGTAGCAATTGTAGGCAGGACTTGACTGGACTTAACTGTAAAATTTGGCTGTCCGAACCATTAAACATATGCCCACTTTTACAGTGTTATTTATCGTTAAAACCTTGTTTGGTGTGTACACCTTTTTACGTTTATTGCTTTTATGAACTCGTTTGCACACATGTTACTTTGATATAGCAAAATTGCAAAATAATGAACAACCAATTTTAACTTTGCTTCAAATTGATTGCCTCAAGTTGCATTTCAACCCTGTAGATTATCAAATACTTGTTCAGGTCTTGTGTACCGGAATATTTTAAAAATATATTTGAGGATGCGATTGGAAATTACGGCTAGACAGATAATAAAATTTCTTCTTTCATTCAAAAATAATCCCATTCTTAAAGTTATGCTTTGGACAAGTGCGGTGAGCCATATGGTTGATTAGAAATTAAATTTCTTTAATTTTAGAACAACTAAGATCATGTGATTTTTTTTTTTTTTTTGAATTTTTGCTACAACATTGTTGTGGCTTCGAATTTATTTAAAAGCAGCTGGCAGTAGCATCCCACAATGGCTGGCAAATTTGAAAAAAACTACAGAAGATTACACTTTAATCAGCTTTCTGTCAAAATCTGACCATTTCTGTTTTGTTAAAAACATGATAATAAACATTTTACTTACGTCAAGAGCTTCTCCAGCCGCACCTTGAACCAATCTGAAAAGAAACTCATGTGACCCAGTTTTGCTTTGAGTTCAGTGAGTTATTTTTTTAGAGTACGTCTAAATGTAGTAAATGTGGTAAATCAAAATGTAATCAAAATGTCGTTTTGCGATTTCCAGTGTGATTTTTAGGTGACTATTATAATTTTTCCGGATAAGGTATAAGCTAAAACTTGTTTTAGTTTTTTGTTTCTTAGATATCGGATGATCCCGACGATGTTCTGAGTTAGAGAGGAGGAGGTCAAATTTAGACTTATGAGTTAACAAATTTAGGAGTAAGATGTGTGCTTTGAAACTTTGCAACAGATTGTCGGAAAAACCCATCACTTCCCAGAATGCAGGGAACATAGGGTTAACTATAGACCCGAAGGCCAGAAGAGCAAAAACTAACAATGGCATTAGATTACAGTAGAGCAGCTGCATTGTTGCAAGTGCTGGAATATAATGCAAGTTTCGTGCAATATATTAAGGACTAAGCCCAAGTTTAGTAGGTATCAAAGTATTTTAGCTTTTAAATTGTTTTCTATCAAGTGGTACGTCCGAAAGAGACTTTTTTACTCGAAAATATAAAACAATAAAAAGTTAACCAGGTTGTTGTCATATTTTTGTCAAATCACACATATCAGAAATCATCCAAAATTTTAAGGAATTAAAATTAGAGGAAGTTAAAAAATTATAGCGAATTTTAAAGCTTTAAAACCTTCGGAGATTTAACTCATAAACAGAAAAGCATTTTCAAAAACAATTTTGTAAAATCTTCTGGTATCTTAATGGTATAAGCGATCTTATTTAGATTTAATTAAAAAGAAGTGGGAAAGTGCAACAGTGCGTATGCAAAAGTTTCAGTCCATCTACGACGAATTGCAAAATACCCAACCATACCAAAAAAAAATGCCACGCCTCCAAAAAGTGGGCTTTATACTAGTTGGTTGCATACATTTTGGTCTAAAATTCCGCCTTTTTAACTTAAAAAAAACACTTTTTTAAAACCACGCCCACAAAAGTGGGCGGAGGTACATAGTACTTTTACATGAAAGTTAGAAAATGCTAATATCTACAATTTTTGTCATATAATTTTTAGTTCAATTTCATATATATTTATTGAAAAAGAGCCATTTTAAACTAAAATCCCTTAAAAAAGTGAGCGTGGTGAAAAGGCTAAAAATTTTTTGACACTTTAAAGACAATCACAAGGCAATGTTACATACCAAAAATTAATGCGCTTGGACTATTCTAACATAGCTTAAATTTAGAAAAAGTATTTTTCAAAATTAGAGATTGTCGCACATACAGGCCTGTAGTGGGCGTGCCTGTGGGCGGATTCGGCTAATTTTCAAGCTTGATCTGGTCCAATGGACTTCCAGCCAACCCACAAAATTTCAGCTCTGTACCTTAAAGACGGACGGCCGGACGGACATGGCTTAATCGATTCTCCTGTCGGTCCCATTCACATCTCTAAAAGGTCTTACGGTGATTATTTCACTGCGTTACAAACTATACATCAAACTTAATATACCCTGGGTCGGGTATAAACAATACGAAAAGAAAGCGAACTGCGTTAAAAAAGTTTTTAATTGCCGTTTTTAACCTAAGTTTTCCGAAACCCTTTTTAAAAAACGAAGTAAAAAAGGAGCTTATTGGCGGCCACCGAATTTAACAAAAAACATCCAATGTTATCGCAGGTATTTGAACTATTGGAAAAAAGCCTAACGGAAACTGAAAGAGAAATCGAAATTGTTGTTTTCTGGATTTAAAAATTAAAGAAAAGGTCAAAAGAAGGCATGTCTCCCGCTCTATCTCCTGAACGATTTAAAGTATAGCTTTGAGATAAATAACGGCCATAGTCCATCTTCTGGAATTTTATACAGAGCTTTACCGAATTTCGAATATTCATAAACTTCGAAGATTTCACTCAAAAACTTAAAACTTACTTACTTATTGGGCTCTCGACCCATGGAGGGTCTCTACCTGGTTCACACTAGCCTTCCATCCTCTGCGATCCGGGGCACGCTGCTTCCAATTGTCCAGATCAAGCGCTCTGGCATCCGCGATGGCTTGGTCCTTAAAACGGAGGTTCGGTCTTCCTGCTCGTCTCAAGCCTGGGGGCTTGGATTCAAAGACCCTCTTGGCTGGTTGTTGTCCATTCGCTCGATGCCACTCGACCGAGCCAATGCACTGTAGTCTTCGTGTTTCCGCTTTTTTAACTACATCCACATCTTGGTACAGCACATAGAGTAAGCAGTTATGTATTATAACTTTAAAAGATTAACGAATTTTTTTTTTAAGGGTTGCTAGTCCGGTAACGGTAATCATATAATTTTGGCTGAAGTATGAAGCATTTACAACGCAAGCATAATGCATTTGAAAAGTTTTAAAACTGCCCTTTCCAACCTTTGTGTGCGTAGTTTAGTTGCGTCTAACTCCCAGTCTATGAACGATCTCAAATGAACTGATGAAGTCCTCAAAAGAGAAATGTTTCATTAAGTTTTCTCAAAGCAACCTTGAGATATCTTTTGTAGGACATAGATAGGTAAGATAAAGTTGAACAGGGCGTGAAAAAAGGTCACACAAACACTAGGCTCCAAAATCGGCCCACAGCGATCCCTAAGAAACAAGTTGAACTAATATTCAAAAGTTAAAGAAAAGTACACGTTCTCCCTGGTGAAACAGCCTATATCCGTCAGTGTCCGACAACCTGAATCTCTTTGCGTGTTTCTGCAGGAGACCTGATGTTCTGTCAGGGTTTCGACTAAGTTTTATTAGTTCTTTAGATCTTTTTCAGTCAAAGTGGGGCCAGAGAACCTGGGATATCCTGAACTTTCCATTGCTGACTTGACCATAGCTTAAGAATTACAGTCTTTGTTATTATACCTTAAAGCAGTACCTTATAAAGCAGTAAGCAAATCACCGTAGGCCCCCTAATAACAGAGATATGATCGGTACTGACAATAGAATCGCTTAAGCCATGCCCCTCAGTATTTGGTTTACAAGTCTTAGGCCTTACATCTTGAGCTAGAGCATTGAAATTTGGTCCGTGCGCTACTCCTCCAGGGGCGGCTAGCAGCTTTTTAATTTTTTAACTTTTTTATGATTTATCTTTTTCATTTATCTTTTTATGTTTTTTGTCTTTTTTATCATTTTTATGCCATTCTTGGTATTCGAAAGTGCAGATTGTTCTGCAGATTTTTTAAAAATTCCTATAACTATTTTGCATTGCATGTTTGGTAAAAGCAGGCTTTCGTGTAGCTACAGTTGATGCGCAACGGTTTTTTATATAATACAAAAAATCAGTAAAATTTTATTGATTTTCGCAAAAGTTCTGTCAACGCAAAAGCCTCGTCAAACATTGAATTACTTTGTATGACTTAAGCATCTGAAAAACCCAAACTTAGATAATATTAAGTAATTTAAACAGGGCACTAACCAGTCAGCTTAAAGAAACAATTGTACAAATAACCGTGAATTTTATTTAAAAACACGTTCAGCATTTCTATTAAGTCATCATGGAGTGTCTATATGTATAATTATACAATCTGCTATTAATATTTCTAAGGTAGGTAAACGCCGGCTTCCTAAGGTTTATAAATTATACTGTAGAGGGAGGATGAACCTTTTATCTTTTGCGGGTGCAACCAATTATCGTGGCTATATATTTTATATCATAAAACGCTGTAACTAACGTACGTTCCAACACCCAAAATCCCCACTCAAAAGAGCGGCCAGTGCTCATTGAAATTACCCGTAGAGCTTACCGAACGTCAAATAAGAACCCTTGACCGATCTTCATTAACCTTTGGCGCGGTCAAAAAATCCTCTCACAAAAGCCCCCCGATCGTATATAGTATTTTTTCAAAAGTCAGAAACGTGTGCATCTTTCTTTGTTCCATGGAATTTCCTTTCCACAAAAATTCAGCTAAAGCACCACAAGATGTGCGTCATTGACAGAAATTTAATTATCATAACCACAAAAAATAATTTACTGCTTAATTACATACCAGACACAATCTTCTTCCGTCGAGAACTCGTGTCACTCCAAAATTAGATCAATGAGTTAAGGTCAAAAGTTTCCACGGCACATGTTCTATCGCCGCGCCGCCACTCCACCACCCCACCGCACTATCTAGCTTGTTTTTCGCTGTTGTGGGGATACGCTTATCATGGAACCATGTCTGTGTATCTGCTATCTGCGAGGCTATAAAAACACACGAACATGACCAGCCACTACTGGCTTGGATTCACACCTCCTTCTCGCGGGCCTTAAACTCCATGGAGTCGGCCGTATTGTTGTGTCGCGTTCACACAGCACTCTGTTCTGTAGAGGCACTTGTCAACACACGCGACCTTCTCCGATTAAAAATTTCACGTGAAGCACATTCAGCGCAGGCAAAAGCGCGATCAAGCGATCATTTGTGTGCCACTATATATTCACTAAAATGCTGGTTTTGTTATTTATTTATTTTTAATCTTTTTTTTATCGCAATTTTTCTGTTATTTACTATTTGTAGATGGTTTTCTTGTTGTTGATATTGTTAAGGCCAGGTATTGGTCTTGTAATAGTTTCTTGTTAAAATATAGTCATGTTTTTGTAGACGTACCCTATTCAAAAATCATTTATGAATTTTTAATTTGGCAAATAGCAAATCAAAATCGAAGCGCAAATATTATCTAAAAATTCTTATTTAAGGTGTTTGATATCTTAAGCAATACAAGCGAAATTAGCCCTCAATAATGCCAACAATCAAAGAAAACGTCAAATTTTTTAAAGGCTAAAGTCGAGGCTTCGTTTTTAATTTCGTATTTTACATATTTGAACCAAATAATAGTAGATCTTCCCGTCCTAACAGACTTACACACGTCCAGACCGTACATTTTGGGCTTTAAAACTCAAACTTGGTAGATGAGCTGAAATTGCAGATCTAAAGTGATCACGTTCAAAAGATTTTAGTTCACCTTAATGTGCCAAATTTGTCAGCAGCCTGATTATTAATTGACATTTGTAAGCAGACTATTTTGTAATATGTTGTCAGAAAATAAAAAAAAGTTTCGTCCAAAAATTACCACGCCCATTTTTTGAAAATTTTTTACTTATTTAATTTATTATAATTATCGTATTTAATGATAAATTGTAGGTTTGTCACTCAAAATCATTTTTTAAGTAATATTAACAAAAACTTTTTGTTTAATTAGCAAAAAAAAAAAATTGTCATTTCAAGTAAATTTCAATCGATTTAAATGAGCTGCTTGTAAAATTGACAGATTATTTTGTGGCAAATCTATTTTATCTCTTCAACAAATGATTTTATGCAAAATAACAGAATGTTTCGGTTGAATGAAACAATTTTTTCTTAAATTTATAAACGCAGAAAGAAAATTCAGTTTCAACAACAAAAGCTTTGTTTTTGGTGAAGTTTTTATTGGAACAAGAAACTTTGATTCAACTTTTGATTCAACAAAAACATTGTCAATTATGAAAAAATTACTTTTGTGAGATCTTTCCCCTTCTTGTTTTAAGTAGCTTTTTGAAGTGCGAAAATAGTCAGAGAATGCAATGAAGGGAATCTTTTTAATAGAAATAGCGGTTTAATTACAGTTTGAAAGCTCATGGGAAAATGGATTAAATGTTTTTCAATACTGTTTTCTGTTGAAATTAAGTAGATAAAAACAAGAGAAGTGAAACTTATGTTAAGTAAATTCTAAACTTTAATGAAACAAGTAAGTAAGTGCAAGAGTTCGTCTGTAACGAACTTCTAAGTACCCGACCCTCTTTACCCATTAACACCAAATATGTTTCATATACTGAATGTCAATTATTTGTGTTGGACACGCCCCTACATAAGGGCGTAGGCTTACAATATAAATCAATTAACTTTAATTTCGTTGAAATTGCGTTAAAAGCGAATATTTATGCTTAAAAAACAGTTTTTTCCCAAAAACGCCCCCTAAAAGTGGGCGGAGCTCAATGCTTTGTATGCAACAAACTTAGCAAATTGTAATATCTTTAATATTTGTTATAATTTTTTTTTTCAATTTAGAATGAATTTCCCGAGAAATCAGGTATGTTAAAAGTGGGCATGGTCAATAGAGTGGGCGGTCCAATTTGTGCCTTATTAAAGGCTTCTGTTCGATATTGCTCTCCACCAAAATTTGAGTTTATATGTTTGGCCAAATCTATCTTGACCAAAAGGCATTTTGAAATAAAATGTAAATTTGAGGTTGTCTGACTGGAAGTTTCAGCTTCCTAGCTTAATGTTAAAGACCTTAAAACTGCATACGTACGGACAGACAGACGGACGGACGGACATGGCTTAATAGACTTACCTTTCGGTCTTGATCATATCTCCAAAAGGTCCAGGGGTCCACGGTGATTATTTCACTGTGTTACAAGCTATGCATTAAAATTAATATACACTCGGTCGGGTATAAAAATTCAATTTTTGAAATTTGGAGAATTGAAAATAGGTAACGTTTTTCAAAGTGTTTGAAGGCATAACTTTTGAATCGCTAAGTGCGAAAAGCCAATATTGAACACACGTATATAGCACCACAAAGTAAACTAAGTGCTTGAGTCATATTTTTCCGAAAAAGTTTTGAAACTGCCGTTTAGTGCATTTTTGAAAAAAAAAAAACAAGTGGGAAAGAGCAACAGTGCGTATGCAAAAGCTTCAGTCCATCTACGACGGATTGCAAAATACCCAAACATACAAAAAAAAAACTGTCACGCCTCCAGAAAGTGGGCGGGATATGAAAATATAACTGTTGAATGATTTATACTAGGTGGTTGCATACATTTCGGCCTAAAACTCCGCCTTTTTAACTAAAAATATCACTTTCTTAACGCCACGCCCACAAAAATGTTAATATGTACAACTTTTGTCATAAAATTTTTTGTTAAATTTTATAAATATTTATTTAAAAACAGTAATTTTAAGCTAAAATCCTTTAAAAAGTGGCCATGGTCAATGAAAAGGCTAAAATTTTTTGGCTACTTCAAAGACAATTACAAGGCAACCAAAAATGAATGCGCTAGCGCCATTGTAACATAGATAAAATTTGGAAAAAGTATTTTTTTTAAATTAGAGATGGTCGCACATACAGGCTGGTAGTGGGCGTGTCTGTGGGTGGATTCAGCTAATTTTCATACTTGATCTGAAGGACTAGACTTTCAGCCAACCCACCGAATGTCAGCTCTCTACCTTAAAATTTAAGGCCTAAAAGTTGTTTAAAACGATGGACGGACGGACGGATGGAAGGACATGGCTATGTCGATTCTCCTTTTGGTCCCATTCATATCTCGAAAAGGTCTTAAGGGTCTACGGTGATTATTTCACTGCGTTACAAACTATACATCAAACTTAATATACCCTCCTGAGTCGGGTATAAAAATCGCAAATATGCATGAAAAAGCCCCCTTATCTCGGGTTTTGTTAGAATAAATCATGTTAAAAATATCACACGTATCAGAAATTGTCCAAAAGCTTCTAGTATCTTAACGGAACAAAAACAGCAAGCTGCGTAAAAAAAATGCAAAAATTGCTGCTTCGAACCTTAGTTTTTCGAATACTATTTAAAAAATATATAAAGAAGGAGCTTGTTGAATTGAATTTAAGAAAAACATCCAATGCGTGCGCAGAGAGTTGCACTATTGTAAAAGAGTCTAACGGGGACTGAAAACAAAATCAAAATATTTGTTTTATGGAATATGGAATATGTTTTATGGCCAAGAAAATATCCTTCCCTTAATTTTCGTAACGATGAGAGGCAAAAATTTTGAATAAATAACGAACGTAGTCGATCTTTTGAAACAAAATGAATTGAAGTCGTTTTGAGTTAGTTAATTTTTTTCTAGATGTGTTTGAAAACACTTTAGTTCACTGACTAAAATGTTGCTGCTACGAAATATGTTTGACGCTGGCACGCCGAACTTTAACCGGTTTACCACCGGTACGTACGAGCGCAATATCTCGTTGACTGCCCGAAGAAAAATCGTTCAAGAAGTTAAAAGTGTTGTCTGTTGCCAAGTGGGAAACGGGCGGAGAAACTTTTTTAAATCTTTGGCAGCTTCAGGGTTATATGCTAGTCTCCAGACATGTATAGTTGGAATAAGGAATTCCTTTTTTTCCTGAGCGTTTTTATAACAGGTTATAGAGTGGCCTCTTTCTAATCTAGGCCGTTGAAGGCTTTTAGAGTGCAATGTGCTCTCTCTGAAAGGTAATAGCGTGCATGTCCGCAGCCCTGTAGATTTTCCCATCTGTTTTGGGCTTTTTGAATAGTCTTAGCCGTGTTTATACCCTAAGACTTATTATAACTTATGGTACCTATCCTCATTTTAATGCATATAATGAAATAAAACTAAAAGTCCTCGAACTATTAGATACAAAATATTATAAAACTGAATACAATTTGTCATGAAATTTTATTACTTCTTTACAATAAATAATAATAATAATAAAATGTGGGGTACCGTGGCGTAGTGGTTAGTGTGTGTGCTTACTACGCTGGAGGTCTGGGCCCGAATCCTACCATGGTCACCTGAAAAAAAAAACTAGCAGAAGGGTTACAATCCATTTAGGCGAATCGTTGGAGACCTCATCCCAATTGATCACTGTCAAGCTCCGAATTGTGTCATAAATCTTGGTTGCTAAATTTCATTTTCATTTACCTTCAATTTTATTTAGAATTTCTCAGTTAAGAATCTTCTGTCTAAGAAAGGGGCGTGGCATCCACCCCTTCTCAATAACATTGCATTTTTTTGTTTATATTTTTTATCAGAAGTGGTATACAGGTGTTGCTTGCATTTTTATATTAAAAATTTGGTTTATACCTAAAAACGCCCCCAAAAGTGGGCGTGGCGAAAATTTATTCACTTTAGGCGATAGCTCGCGCACATATCTGAACATTTTATAGTGCAAGTTTTTTGGATTTAAAGCAAATATATCAAAAAAAAAAACCGTTTATTAAAGTGCAAATTAAGTATGACCACGCCCATAAGGGGGCGGTCTTCACTTTTTTTTTAAATGCCAATCACAATACACTTAAGTGGGGATATCGCATACCAAATTTCAGCTTCCTGCGACAACTTTTCATGCCAATAAGTAAAGTGGGCGTGTCAGTGGGCGGATTTCAAAAACAGATATCAAGTTTCATGTTCCTAGCTTAAAATTTAAGGCCTTAAAACTACCGACAGACAAATGGATGGACGGACGGACATGGCCCATTCGACTTATAATTCGGTCTCGATCATATGTCCTTAAGGTCTTGGGGGTCTACGGTGAATATTTCTCTATGTTACAAGCCATGAATCAAACTTAATATACCTCCTATCCTATGGGATGGGGTAAAAAGACTCGTTCTTTTTCACGGTCCCCACCTCCGCGAGAGTTGAAGAAGCCTTCCGAGAGCATCATTTGTCTTGAAAAACTTCTCAAAGTGCTGTTCGGATTTGGCAAAAAACTGTAGGTCCTTTTGCATGTGAAGAAATTAACACACACAGCATACATTGTTGACAAGTTGGCCCTGATTCACCTCTTTATTTATTTTTTATTTAATAAAAAATGACCGTAGACCGCTATGACCTTTTATAGATATAATCGTGTCTGACAGGTGAATTGATTAAGCCATGTCAAGGACGGTCGGGCCCGTCTGTCCGTGTATGTAAAGGTTTTGGGTCTTCAAAATTGAGCTTGAAACCTGAAACTTGGAGTGTGGCTTGGTTCTCTTTTGCACATAAAAATTTATAAGATCCGCCCCGCCCACAATTTACTTGGGTGTCAGATAAACTCAAATTTACATTTTATTTTTAAATGTCCTTTGGTCAAGTTAGATAAGGCGTAGGATTTCTAATTCTGGTCAGAGCAATAGTGGCCAGAAGCTTAGAATTAAACAAAAATTTTACTGACCATCGACTTGATTTTACTGACATGCCGACTTTTAAAAACCTGATTTCTCGGAAAGTTCATTCTAAATGGAAAAAAATTATATATCAAATATTAAAGATGTTATTATTAGCTAAGTTTGTTACATAATGATGCATTGAGCCCCGCCCCCTTTTAAAAAGCGTTTCCAGAAAAAAAACTGTTTTTTTAAGCATTAATATTCGCTTTTAAAGCATTTTCTCATGATTCTAACGAAATAAGAATTAAAAGATTTTAAATTTCAACCAACGCCAATTTTCGGGGGCGTGGCCAAATAGAAAAATACTTCGAAAAAGCGTAAGAAAATGCCAAACGTAATACTCAAATGGTGAGTGCTGGCCGAAAACTAAGTTAATAAAGTCCAGTCTTCAGTCTTTTCTGCTTGAAATATGAATGGGCTGGTCTTCATTAAAAAAAGATAGGGTCTAATGTTGTCTGCTATTCCTTCCCAGTAGCTTGGTATGTACCACATTTTTTTTCTGGCGGCGCTTTCTGGAATGACAATATATATTGGCTGGGGCCTTAGCATTGCATTCTCTAGACCTAGGGTTGGAATCGATCCAGAAGGGTCAGATAAATCAAGAATTTACAAACTGATCACGAAGGAAAACGAAAGTTCAAGCAGGGCGGTTGCATCAGGGGCAGGGGTACACCCTGATCCCCATTCCGCTGTTGTTGAAGCTCGTAATGGACTCACTATTGTCATTCGAATCGGATTCTAAATTTATTATTTCAACAATTTTATATAATGACACAATAAGTTCTAAATAAAAATGTTTTTTCAGTATTTAAAAGAAAAACATAAGTTATTAGGAAAATCCTTTTTCTTTATCCTTCCGCATGTAGGTACTCTCGCTATACCTCTCGATTTAAACGTTTAAGGCGTCTGTACTAAACTTTAACCTCCATTCAAATTGTTTTCAAAGAGGTGGTTTACACAACAAGAAGTAATTTTTTTATTCACTTGTTCGTTCTTGAACTTTACTTATCGGTGCAACCTACTCGACGAGCAAATATGTTCGTTTGTAGGCCTTGAATGTGGGCCTAATTTAGTTGTTACTTTTTACTTTTTTTTCTCATTATTTTGCCCAACATTTTTGCTGCGCCATGTTTTTGTAATTTTCGTCTGTTTTTTATTTTTGTGTGCCTACCTGTGTGCTTAATATTATTCACCAAAGTAAACAAAACGTGCTCAAATGGCATCACGTCAGCCACCTCCCTTGCACTACTGGGTGGCGAGCGAGGCAGGGTGCTTTCGGTGTTATAGTCACATGCCCCAGAGCGGTGTTGAATGTACCCACCGCCACCAGCACGGCATTGATAAGGCACGCCGCGGCCCATTAAACAACAAACAGTGCCTTTATGGTGTTGTGTACTTGTTGAGTTTTTTATTCTTTTTATTTGTGTAGTGGCAAGATGTAGCACTTCAGTGGAAGATTCCCAGACCCAGTGTGCTAGCTGCTAGGCTAGTCATTACGAATTCGCCGCGAATTCCATAACTGGTTCAATTTGAATTGGTGTTGGTATTATCGCTAGTCGTGTATAGACATCCTCTAGTTGCCGCCTTGCTGTAGGCCTAGACAGGTGGGTCGGTAGCGGTTATGTTTTGGAAACGTATGGTGACTGGGCACAAACGGTTGGACGATGATGATAAAAGATGTAGTGGAGATGTTTCATGATTATACAACTGGTCTTAGGGTACAAAATATCAGCTTGAGTGCTAAGCTAAGCTTTGGAGAAGAAACACTTGCATGCTCCAAAGCCATAGGCGCTATCAGTCTAGCGACACAGGATGTGAAATGTGGGCATATAAGACCTATGTTTTGCAGTGCAGCTTTTGATCAGAGCAAGTCGCGATTAACTAAAGTCAACAACTGCTGACCCTTGATCCTATAGTCAAATTTTCAAGCTTTCAAGATCGTGGTCTGTCGTCAATATTGTATTAGAGGGCTTTCTTGTGTCCTAGACCCGCCTTTTTGAAGGAAGACTAGCCGTTATCGGGATGTTGCTCCTACAGAACGGGATGTTGCTCCTACGGAACCACACCAATGCGTTGATCCTTTAAGGCCCGGTTTTTCAGTACTGAGTTAAGATCAGCTTAAATCAAGATCTGTTAATATCCGTAACAAAGCCAATCTGGAGTTAACCCAGCAAGCAGTTTTTCAGTGCAGAGTTAATTCCGTCAGCAAAGTTGTCAAAATCTTCGACTCTCGAAATTATTGACTTTCCCAACTCTCAATTCACATAGGAATACACAGGAAAAGAAGTTCGAGTTGTTCTTAGATGTCATTTTTCATAAAAATACACAAATTAACTCTCATTCTACACAGAAAAAACATTCAAAGAAGTTCATACTGCTCACCAGAGTTTGTCCGGGTTTAACTCACCACATTTGGCGTGTTAAACCGAGATTAGCTCACCAAATTTGGCGAGTTAAACCGAGATTAACCCCGGATCTAGATTAACTGAAAAACTCATTTCTGGAGTTAATCTCAGTTGAACTCGCAAACTCGGATGATCTCGCACTGAAAAATTGGCCCTAAGACAACGAGCCTGGTGCTCGTGTGAGAGCTGTCTTTGACTCTTTGTCTCTTGGCGGTATCCGCCGCTATTTTTATTCCACAACTGATAATCCTTTATCTTCATCTTGGCTATTTTACCATCTTCTTTGAATTGACTTTTTAGACTTGATCAGACAATTTATTGGAGAAGAGAATCTTCTACATAGTGCTGCTGTTTTCTTTATCTCAAGGGATTGACAAAAGCAGAACATAGCGATTGCCTCGTGGAAGTAACAAAACTATGGCTTCCAATGACATTACGAAGCTTGTCAACTCAGACTTTTTGTCACACCGTTTCAATTCACGGTGATAGATGATTACGACTTTTGAATTTTAAAAGTCATTAAGTCGAACTCTTCTGATGATACTGCCACCTATAATGACGTATTTGACATATATGGCCCAAACCAGCCAAACTCTTAACTTGCTAGAGTTACTTGCGCCTCAATTCACGGTGATAGACGATTGATTACGACTTTTGAATTTTAAAAGTCATTAAGTCGAACTCTTCTGATGATACTGCCACCTATAATGACGTATTTGACATATATGGCCCAAACCAGCCAAACTCTTAACTTCTGGCGACCCTTAAACTAAACCTCCCTTATCTTTTGCTGGACATAAAACCAAACCAAGGCACTTGGCGACGACACTGATGTGTCAACGCGTCTCTGAGTATTTTCTGGTACAAAAAACTCTTGACGTCAGAGGCCGACCTCTACAGCCTTTCAAGTCACCCCTAACATCGAACTCGTATAAAGCAATAATTCATTTTTTATATAATCTTAATAACTAAATCATAACAAATTCAATTGATTCCACAAGAGTGCCAATGTCCAAAGTGTGTCACTCAAGTGGCACCCTTATCAAATCAACTTGACGCTCCTACTCACTACTATGAGCTAAAGCTAACCTTTACACCATAAATTTATACGACTTGTCATTAGTTTCGTTCGCTTAATACCGTCAACGCGACCGCCTTGCACTTCAATTACATGGCAACACGGAATGGCATAAAATGTACCCATACAACAACAACAACAACATTGACAAGAAACTTCATTATTAAACAAATGAGATTTTAATTTAGCGCCGCACGCGCTCACTGGCGATCGCCACAATACAAAAGATCTCCTCGTGGAGATCACTGATATCGTCGCATAAGCTGACTGGTTGTCCGACCCGACGCTAACTGTCGCTCAACCTGATTAGAGACGGGGTCCAATGACGCACATGTCCGGACGCCCGGTCGTCAGCCGTAGCTGATTTATGGTGAAAAATTCAATTAGCACGGCACGATGATGCCGCGAACTGCATCCAGGTGAGATGGCCTGGTCAAGTTGTGCCCATGTAATTACTTTAAACCCGATAAGTGCTCTCAATTGAGGCACAATTTATAGTCGGTTTCTGACGTTCTGTGGCGGTTCGGAATTTCAATTAGAAAGACGTTGCACGATGATTTTTTTAATTTTAGCTGTCGACTGGGCTATTATCTTGGAGCTGTTCGTAACGAGCTTCCATGCTGTTCGATGGGCGTTTATTGTGTCATAAATAGTCGTAAGCAGAAATTAAATTTCAGTTGGGACTCGAACCAGTTTGGCAGTATAAGAAACTATAAAACTCATCACAGGACAAGGTTCCTGGTTACTTGATTCCCTTGGTGGGACATTTTCACAGATTTTTTTCTGTCAAAAACCCCCTCGATTGGAATTATTTTATTTCAAAATTACTTCGACGATTGGTCGGTACTTACGAAAATATTTCAATCCGGAAATGACAAGGCAATAATCCACCGAGCTCTCAGGGTGGTTCCGCTTCGAACTGGGCAAATTCAGTCAAGGTATCTCCCCTAGATCTCAAGATTCTAATTAAAAATTCCGCTGAGTCGGATCGATTGACTGGCGGCATGACCACGACGTCT
Organism: Neoascia interrupta; assembly: GCA_947623515.1. Taxonomy (NCBI): domain Eukaryota; kingdom Metazoa; phylum Arthropoda; class Insecta; order Diptera; family Syrphidae; genus Neoascia; species Neoascia interrupta. The sequence continues at coordinate 213,793,273 of OX392463.1, read as the reverse complement.
CGGTCTAATGGCTCGTTTGAGAGGTGACGCTGAGGTGTTATTATAGGGAAACTAGTTTGGCAAGCGAAGAGATATACGTGATGGTTATGCTAAAGCCTCGTCAAATCAATGACGCACATTGTCTTAGTTGTCAGTTGGTTGCATCAGTCAATTCGTAGATAAATTGATTCGCGCGAGTGTTAATTGAAAATCGTTATAAGGATTAAGCAAACTGAGTGATGAAGATTGACACGTAACTTAACTATGAATTGGATATAGGAGACGCCTTGAATGCGTTGTTCTAAATTTTCCTAGATTCAGAGTGCCGTTTTGTTAAGCCAGACGAGATAAAAGGGAAAGAACTGATGCACTTTGATGAAATTCCGAGGGAAGATGTATTCTTTGTAAGACCTAATTTTGGGATTAAGAAAACTGTTCAAATTCAATAGGATACGTTTGTAGGTGGGCTTAAAGCTGATTCAACGAATCTATAAAACAACTTTTCGTTTAAAAGAAACGAAAAAACACGACATAGTGCAGCTATTCTAAATTTGGAACGCTAGCGGCAATATCTATTATCTCTACCTACATTCTCTTAGTGGGCGCCGTGGTGCAGTGGTTAGTGTGCCGGACTATTGTGCATGAGGTCCGGGTTCAAATCGCGACTCCCATACATATTTCACTTTCTGGATATATGTAAGGTTCATAGATCTTCAAGTGAAAAATATGCATGGGGACATGCTGCCTTTTTATACCCCATTCCATAGGATAGGAGGTATATTCAGTTTGTCACATAGTTTGTAACACGGTGAAATAATAATGGTAGACCCCCAAGACTATGAGGGCACATGATCGAGACCGAATTCTGAATCGAATGAGCCATGTCCGTCCGTCCGTCCGTCCGTCTGTATGTCACATGTTTTTAGGCCTTAAATTTTGAGCTAGGGTGCTGAAACTTCGTACGTCAGGTGCACGTCATGCGAAGCAGTACAAGTGTAAAAATTTTTGCAATCCGCCCAAAGACACGCCCTTAATCGGTCTAAATATGCAACTACCTCCAGAGTTTTCAAAACTGTAAGACGTTCTAAAAGGCTGAAATTTGACATTTAGCATCTCTTAAAACACAAAAAAGACAAATTTTATTGGTAGTCTTCCTCTAGTGGGCGTGGCATCTATTTTAAGGGTAAATTTTCAAATGCGGTTTACTCAATATTTTTGCTCAAAATTAAAAAATTTTGCTTAATATTTTATGTAGAAAACGCTTAGTTCTACATTTTGTTCATACAAGACTTTGGGCCACGCCCATATTTGGAGGCAGAATCGAAGAAAAACCTAAAATTTGCCTGAAAAACTTAATTTCGACCAGCCTTGAGCCTAATTTAGGAAAGCATGAAACAAAAAAGTAGCAGGTTAGGTAACAGAGACTTCAGTCCAGATTTCGTTCACGTAAAGTTTTTAGTCACGCCCCCTTTTAAGGGTCGATTTTTCAAAAATATTGAATTTGGACCAAAAAATTGCGTTTTTACGTACATTTAAGTGTAACTTGAAAATATCTGTGGAAGTATCTTATAACATATAGTTTATAATTAGGGGCGGTTGGACCACGCCCCTTTTTGAAGTTTGCATTACTTATAAAATGTCAAAAAAATAACTTTGCCATCAGCATTTTACAATGTGGGATAGGATGGGGTATTCAACGGTCCTTTTTACGGACTGTAACTTCTGCGTACACACTGCAGCTTTTACTCACTGGTTCTCATAAAGCTTTGTCTCTCCATTTATCATAATCACTTTTGCTTGTGACATTGACGTCCGAATGCAGCGGTCTGGAACCACTTTTAGAAAGTTTGTCTCTCATATTGTTGTCTTTGCCACTAAATTTATTTTCGTAGAATAAGACAGGTTTGCTTCATCCAGTTTTGCATAACAATCTTTTCGAATTAAAGAAATTTCGGGTCCAGAATTAATTAATATTTTTAAGGAACAACCATTCAAACAAAAGTGCTTAGAATTGTTAAAGAAAAAAGTATTTAGCTTCCTTTCAGGAATACTAGAAAATTTTCGGGAATAAGAAAAAAATTGGAAGCATGAGAGACCTAAGGCCGCCTGGAATCGGCAAAAAAATGTAGGTCCCTTTCATGTGTAAAAACACTTGTAACGCACACAGCTTGCATGATTGTAAGAGAGGTCGGTTACGGATAAAGTCCATCTTTTGTAATTTTTAGGAAGACTATAGATAGTGGCTTTGAAATAAGAAGCGCTTAAAAATATTCATAAGCGATGTATGTATTGCCTGAAATTCTGATGCTAAAAAAATGACTTTTACTTTTAAGCAACTACTCGAAACCAGGCCATACAGTTTGAAATGACTTAAAAACTTCAGAAAATAAAACACATTTGTAGCTCATTTTCAAAGCTTATTTATGAAAAACAAAATGGTTTGCCCAGCGTGTAGCGTATTGAAATAATTAAATGTGGTAAAACTGAAAATTTTCTCAATAAAAAACCAGCAGTTGCATTGCGTCAATCTTTTTGAGGCGACCTTCAAATTGTGTGGCTTCAGTAAATGTGAGGTCGTCCTTTGTTCGATCGCCAATACACCTATTTCCAGTATTTTACAGCCTTCATTCCGATCAGAAATAAGGGTGTCAATCAGTCCGTTACAGATGTAATTTTGCAGCAGCTCCCAATTATTTTTATGGCTTCTAGTGCGCCTTTAATATCGCAAGCTGGAGGCGTTAAGTAAGACTTAATTATTACTCTCAATTCCTTTAATGATGCCAAAGTACAGCGCTGACACGGAAAACTATAGTCCTGCTACTGAGCGTCGGTGTCCTGTACTTAAAGCCATTATAGAATCGTAAGCCCGGTGGCTAAATAATGCAATGACATCAACGTAAGCGTTTCACGGTCAGAATTAACACTGTGAACATATGAACACCCGGGTACGATTTATTGATCTGGCCACCTGGAAAGTGGTTCAAAACATCAAGGTAGTCCCATCTCGATCGCTAAGTAAAATGTAAATTTCACTCGACAGCGCGAAGTTGTTCGGCGGAAGGCTCGAGGGGGAATTTTACACGCGTTTCGTGTGCGCAGAACTCTGTACCTACATGCGAGAGGAGTGGGACCCCCAAAATTATAAAATTTTTAGAGCCAACTATTAATCATTTTATTGTACCTATACAAAACCCACTGGATTCCCCGCGACCACGTCGCAAGACCACCGGGGATACTCGGATGCCACCGAGAAGGATTTCATGTGTGTCTGGCAGCCGCACATGCGAGGTGGGCTGTGATTTCCATTTTGCCAATCGGCCAGCCAACAGACAAACCCTCTTATCAACAAAACGTATAGGACGAAGGACCAGGAGGCCGATGACGATGACGACGAGGACGACGTCTACCACGGCGATATCCGTTCTTGCTGTGTGGTGGCCAAGTGAATTGCTATAATTTGCCCTTATTGGAGGGGCTACTGATTGAATTTCAAATTGCTCAATTTCGGCATATGGAGCGGTGGTGTGGTGTGGTGTGGTATCTGCTGTCCTGGGCACCTCCCCGAGAACGGCAGCAACAGCAGCATCAGACTAATTAAGGAACCGTGCGTCGTTGTATGTGTCGTGTCGTTTTGGTTTTGTTGTCGAGTATAGGATCTTCTTTTTTTTTTTTTCGTTTGCGTTATTTTAGCTTACAGCGTATGCAACAACTCCTCGACTTTAGAAGAGATTTTTATTATTTTGGTTATCAAGGGATTGGATGGAAACATGTGGATTTAGTCATGGCTTTGGTTATGGCTCAGGCACGATGCCTGCACTCGTGGTCCATTTTGTGCGCTTGGGCCGTGCCATGGCTGATATTTAAATGTGAGAGGATGCAAGCAATTAATCCCTGTCGGTGGTCAGAGGCAAAAGAGATATCCGTGCCCATAATAGGGGGACTGATGCTTCGTTGTGATTCTGAAGCGATAACCAATCATTAGATTCGAAGAATCCCAGACACACAGTGAGATGTCCTAATTAAAAACGGTTGGTGATTCTTATAAGTCCTCTGAAATCTAAGTATTACGCCGAGTGGTTCATTTGGGTGATTAAATCTGTTTTTAAAAGTGTGCCTCGAGCTACTAGCAGAAAAGAGCACAAAAATAAAAAAGAGTAAGCAAAGACACGCGGCTACATCGATCAGCTCTTCTGCCACCTAGTAGTGCTTCTCATTCATTCTGGTCGATAAACTGCCTTAAAAACGCTTTCAAAGCGTCCTCAGAATTTTTATGTTAAGGTGAGTGAACGCAGCAGTTGGAATGAACTGAAAATTGTTAGTTGGGAATGATAAGTACCTGCATATTTTAGGGCATCCAAAATCTTCTAGGTTCATAGGTTCATAGTTTCTAAACTAACCTAGCCTGGTAACCTGGGTCCAACATCTACTTCTCACAAGCCTGAAGAAAAGAAGTCATAGAGGTGTGCACCATCACAGAAGAAGAAGCCTTTTAATCACTCATCTGCAATGTACAAAACAAAACATATTCCAAAAACTACAAAATTTGTTTATTGAAATTTTTCGATTGTTTTTAAGGCCCACTACAGATTTGCAATACTTAAAACCTATTCCCTCTGCCACATGCCACTGAAAAGTAAGAAGCAGAATCTATATCTACACGTCCTGCTTGCAAATAAAAGCCTTATTTAAAGTGTTTTAAAATTAACAGAAATAATTTCATTAAAACACTTGCAAATCGTAATTAATGACACTCCCCTTTCCTACATGGAGCTTTTTAAAGTATTTTTTATTGTTTAATTACTTGTGGGACCTTGGTGAAGTGGTTTGTAGCGTGTGGCAAACCACTGTGCACTAGGTCCCATGTTCTAATCTCGACCTTGACAATAAATGTTTTTCTACCGTCACACCCATCTCCGTGAGGGTCTGACAAACCTGCCGGGAGATTCATTCGTCATATGTCCTAGAAAAGGTCCTCATAGGTCCGAAAAGGTTTCGCCGTTCGGAATCGGCAAAAACTGGGTCCCCTCCTTGCTTGTGGAGGGTCCCCTCCGTGTTGGGTACGCACACAACATGCATGGGTATGATAGGTTAGGCGATGGCTCTTCTGAGCTGCAAATTCCAGTTAGTTAGTTGAGTTTTCTTATATTTGAAAAGTTTTAATTAGACAAAAAAAATCGAATTTCGATTTTGAAATTATTCAGAAAAGAAAAGAAGTGTGCCATAATGCCCGCCAAACTGGCTCCAATTTGTCGATATAACCTAAAACTGCTGACGGGGACTATTACTATTGTCATCTTGGAAAATCCAAGGCAAAAATCTTCGAAAATTTCAATATTAAAGTTCCAGCCAATATTTGTACCTGTCTAGCGTCAAGTGTAGTCGAAAAACTGTCCACCTTGATGGGCAAAAGCCATAATAGCACAGATGCATGATTATGATGTCTCTATAAAAAGATGTTTTTTTTTCTATATTAATGCATAAAATTTTAAAGTAACCTTATTTTTTTATCTGCAAAGACAACGCGTTGCCAGAGTCACTGCCCGTATTGATCTGAACCTCATTTTAAAAGCTGAAGTTAAGCCACAGAGTTAAGCGCTTTTTACCAGATTTTATCTGCACTTCAGTTGTGCATGCATTCAATAGCTGTAAGGATTTGCAAGATAAGCTTTTGCCGTCCTCCTTAATAGTTCGACGTCATAGGTTCCATTCTCACACATTTCTGGCATAGTAGAACTGTCACTTCCTGGCAGGTGATGGGAAAATCAATTGGGAAATGGGTTCGCTTTTAGGAGTTGCTGGTGATCAATTGGGTACCTCCACAGGTGGCGGAAAGGCAAAAGCTAACCAGACATGATGGGTACCGGGACGAAAATAACTTGCGATGGACCGAATAGCAATATGAAAAATCAGGCTCGTCTGTCTCAAATTGAGCAGCTTCCTGGTCTGTACGGATAGGTTAGGCCGTAAGCAACCTAGCAGCTATCTGCTATTCTGTTACTAGTTGGGACTGATGAAGCAGCTGGTTACACCAGTTTTGATCGTAAAGGCATTACACTTTGCTGGTGGAAATTTTGGCTTCTAGTTTCTCTATTTCTTTTGTTAATTCTTTCTTTATCTTCAACAAGTTGAAAGAGTCTCGACTCTTCGCCTTGTTGATGTTGATACCGAACTTATCAAAAGAGAAGAAGAACTGTCACATCCCTTTCCACCGCACCCGATAGGCACTTGACATACTCCCAAATACAGTTCGGTATAAGGTTTGACAAGAAATCCCTGAAGACACCTACGCCATCAGCACGAATGCCAGCATCTTCGTCGTGCGCTATCCAGGTGGTGCACCAATACAGCAATAGAGAATAACTTAAATGAAATCTCAGCTTAGTGTTGAAAGTGCTTTCGTCCTTTTTCCATACTTTGGACAAGGTCAACATTATACCATATGCCGGCTTAGCATTCCTTATTTTATTGGCAATGTAACGTGCGGTTCCACCAGTAGAAATGGTGTTTTCGATTGACTCTTCTCTGTTAGTTGCTAAGCCGTTTGAGGTCCAGTCGATTTTGTTGGATCTATACTGACCACTTCACTCTTTGTGGTGTGGTTTTCAAGCTAACTGAACAACAAAGAAAATTCGCTACAGAGACGTGCCTTAACAGGCTTTCAAATGTTCTAAGCTCGTGTTGACGCTTTCTTAGGTATACCACGAAAATGACTCTCCATCTCCAGACCAGTTTAGTCTCAGTAAGATTGCCTTTTTATCGATATCTTAACGAGATTTGGACCCTTTTCCTACTCGTCAAGGAAATTCCGCCCGTCGAGGCACCCGTCGACGACATTGGAGCTGCTTGGATTTTTGCCGCTGAGTCTCTTTTGAATGACTTTTTTGGTTTCAATATGTGCTACATACCACCATCCTACTGTCGTCACCTAAAAAAAAGACTCGTTACTTTTCATGGGCCTACCTCCGCGAGGGTCTGATAAAACTTCTGAGAGTAACATTTGTCTGGAAAAACTTCTCAAAGTGCCGTTCGGGTTCGGCAAAAAATTTTAGGACCCCCTGTATGTGAAGAATACAACACACACAGCATTCATGGTTGAGAAGTTGGCCCTGGTTCACCTCGAGCTGTTGTGCCACTCTATATTATTTAAAGATTGCAAATGAAGCGTTAACACTGAAAGGACTACTTAATCGTATGGCTAAGCTCGTAAACGACAGTCGAGTCAGTGGTTCTTTGCAGTCACAGCACCCAGTAACTCATTTATTAGCATTGCATAAGCCACAGACTTTTCACTTTTTAGCCTTTTAATTTTGATTGCATATTCCGTGCTTTTTCTTTAGATGGCTAAGCCTTTCATTGCCACTTCCTACCCTAGTGGAAGGCTCCTGCCACTACGAAGCTATCTTTGTTTGGGAAATTCGCTTACTGCACGAAGGCTCCTAATAGCACCAAGGAGGCTGTCAAAAGGAGGAAAGAGTTTGTGAAAACTCCTACTGCGGCGGGATAGAACACAATTTTCGAGCATGTTGACACAAAGTCCCGGCTCTAAAGTTTTGGACATGGATATGTATAAAACCTGTGCTTTTAGAACCCTTTTGGCGATCTGACTTGGCTTAATTTGACTACCAAAGCAGCAGTCCCAAACATTTCTCTAATCTCTTTCTACCTACATGTCCTTGATAGGTTAGTATGATGCCTATACACAGTGTGCATCGGTAACATGAAGATTCTAACTATGGGGGTAAATTTGACAAGGAAAATAAAACACTCTGCTCACTGCTCTATGTGATAAGTGTGTACAAAGTCAAATATTTTTGAACTATTTTCAGATTGGGGTTTTGGAATTTACCCATCCCATCAGCGACTCCATTAATTTATCCAATTTCTCACGATTACACGTGATAGTGCTCCATTCTGTCAACAAAAATACAATCATAATAAAAGCAAAAAAAAACATAAACACATTCAGATATGCAATAAAAATGCAAATAAAATCACAGCGACAAACAACAACAGGCCGAGCATCGATCAACGATCACACCGATCGCGGTGCGTCGCGGCAGCAGGCTATATCGTTTGTAGGTACTGCTGTAGCTAAGCCAAGTGACTTAACGACGAAAGCACACTTACGTGCTGCTGCCACTGACAGCGCCATTAGCTGCGAGAGCTGGCGTGACACCCAACGAAAGTGCTAATAAACGGACTTAATTTATCGCTGGGTGGCATGGCGGTGGAAAAATTTCCATTCATCTTCGGACGCGTGTTTGGTACCTCGTAGTACAGGAGGCTTGAATCGGCCTCTAATTAATCGGGCAAACATCGATCGATCGGTCAGACGAAGCCGCGCAACTGACGACAACAATCGAATGGAAATTTTTTGCAAAAATCACCGATCAACACTGAGCTATAAAAATAGATCAGCGCTGTTAGGGGTAGAGGGTTGGATCCGATTGGATCTTAATAGTTCGCACGAGCCATACTGATCTCGACGTTAAATCGAACTTGTCGATTGCGAGCGGCTAAGTGGGTTGTTGGTGTTGTTTTCAAAAAACCAAAAACACCTTCAATAACGGATAGGTCCCTACCTACCTAAAGCATGCAAGCCTATCTATTGCGAGTGACTTCTCGGCGAGGCTTTATCTTATCGCCAAGTTCGAGAATAGCACAGGGCTCCGGCATTAAGCACGTGCCGTTTCGCAAATAGGCGGCGGCACTATACTCTCTGCCTGCTCGGCTCCCCTGTACATAGTCGCGGAAAACCGAACCCGGAGTTGGTGGTTGCGCGTCGAGTTATCAGCGAAGGCTGCCCCATCAGGCGATCAAGTCAAATGTTGACAAATGTCCGCCGATTCCGTCTGTATGGGCTAAACCGCTCAACCGTAGGCTAGATGCTGCCTTATTTTCAGTTTTCGCAACCACAAAAAGGCCAATAGGGCTGGATGAACTCAAAGTCCGGATCAATCTCTGACGCACGAGATCGTTATCATCGCGCCGCTTCAAATCGGTATGTTTTCGCTCAACTTGTAGCGAAGAGCACAAACAACTTCGTTCATTGGAATGCGGGGAACTGGCAAAGGTCAGGTTGCTACTGCTGCCGGCGGCGGCGCGGCGATAATCGGCCCAAACAGACACAACGCGAGTCTGTGCGGCTCTTAATTAGTGAGCTCGGTGAGTCATGGCGGGGACCTACTTCTTAATTTGATTTCGAAATTCATTGGAACAATGATTTGGCAGAAGTGTGGTCGAGGTCTCAATCGCGATGAATAGGTGCAAATGCCGAGAAACGATGACGTTAGTCCGCGCACTGTTCACCAACATGATGTCATTGTGATAAGAGAAGTCTTGATTACAATCGCGTGACAGGTGACGGTTTTGTTTTCCAGCAAACAGGCTTCAAGAGGTGAATCAGACTGGTATCTCTGGTTGCGTTAATTAAATAAATATAAGCAACATGTGAGTGGATTTCATCAGATGTTCGGTCTAAGGGCTTAGCTAATAGCTTGCAAGTGTAGGTAATTAGCTTTGCACATCTGCGCACGCCATTTTTAATTCACACACACCGGATTCTGGAACTTTCCATTGCGTCATAATGGAATGTCGTTTCGGATTCAATTAGGTCTTCTATAGCTGGCGAAGTGTTGGAACCGTTTTCAATTGACTTTCGAAAAAAAAACAATCAATCCCTCGTGAGTTTGTTTGACAGCAGGTGTATCCACTTTGTGTCGGTTGTCATTTGCGTCATTTCAATTAACTAAATCGATAATCGATAGAGCACGATACAAAAGTGGAACCAAACACTGCCGAGTGGCCTTCAAAAGGAAATATTGTATTTTTGTATGCGATTCGACTTTGTTTACAAAAATTTTCTACAAAAAACGAAGAAGATTCGAATGTAGGTATCTATATACCTATCTGCAGCTGTAATCATTTTGAAATTAGATCTCTGACTTTTCGCATTGAGCGGTCAACGAACAGTGAAAATGAAAATAAACAAATTCAATGCCAAGAAATCAGAGTGCAGGAACTATGGTGTTTTTTTCTTTGACACAAATAGACCGTTTGACGTATTTTGACAAGAGGCAAAGTTTTCACTCAGATTATTGAAATAAATGGCGCGAACGAAAGATTTAAGAACTATATTTGGAATAAAGTTGTCTTTGGGAATAATGTTTTATTTGATCAATGAAAATAGTGAAACAGTTTAGCGACCTCTGTGCATGGAAGGAGTGGTCTTATATGATTATGCCTACAATGAATCGTAGATTTTCGGTAGCACATTTTTTTATTCATTGCTGTCATTATTCAAACGTTATATCGAAGACGGTTGTTGGTAACTAGACAAACTAGCGAGATCACTACCAAGAGTTCGTCTGTGACAATCTTCTATATACCCGACCCCATACATATACCGTGTAACATCAAACCTTAAAATTTTTTGTCCGGAATTCATATATTATTTGTATAGCCCAAAAAAAGGCCTGGGCTAAAAATTAAAATCAATTAATTGTAATTTCGTTAGAATCTTGACAAAATGCTTAAAAACCGAAAATTATTTCGGAAAAATACCGTTTTTTCCTAAAAACCCATCCTAAAAAGGGGCGGAGCTAAAAACTTTGTATGGAGCAAACTTAGCAAATAGCAATATCTACAATATTTGCTAAGGAACCTTTTTTTTATTTTGAGAGTGAACTTACCGAGAAATCGGAGTTTTGAAGATCTAACATGTTAAAAGTGAGCATGGTCAATTTTGTGGGCAGTGCCTTCTTAGAGGTTTTGGGCCATTATTGCTCAACACAAAAATTTACGCCAACCTACTCCCTTGGTCATACCTTGGTATCCCGTGGTCACACCCACGTGGCGGTACAATGGGCCTACTTTTTGGCCTAAGTGCATTTAATAAGCCACTATTCTACCTACGTACCTACCTACCTATCGTGAGTTTGCATGTCGAAATTGGAATGCCTTAGGAGCATTTATCAGGCCAAATTGAGAGAATAGTTCCAAGTTTAACGAGTTCGTCAGCCTTACAGTTGCCTGGAATATCACTATGCCCTGACATCCAGCACAGGAGATTGTTGAACTGCTCTGACATCTCCTTTACAGACGAACGGCAGTCTAAAGCTACTTTTGAGTTTATAGAAACCGATTCCAAGCACTTGATGGCCGCCTGGATGTCAGAAAATATATGTATATCCTTAGCGGATATAACGTTATTCTTAAGCCAGGACAAGGCTTCCTTAATCGCCATGATTTCAGCTTGGAAAACACTACAATGGTCCGGAAGACAGAAAGAGAGACTAAGATTTAGTCTTTCTGAGAATACACCCCCACCTACCCCATCATTTGTCTTTGATCCATCAGTGTAAAAGTGAATCGGTTCACATTCCAGAGGAGCACAGTTATCCCAAGAAGACCTTGGGGGAATTTAGTTGTCTGGAAGTTTTTGTCAAATTGTAACTGGGGTATAGTCAAGTCAATGTTTCGAAAAGGGTATCTGAATGTGTTCAGAATAGCGGAGTGACCTATCTCACTATCAGTCCACTCAGAGGTTGCTTTGAGGCGAGTAGCCGTGATAGCAGCTGTTTGCCTGCTGAAAATATCAAGGGGAATCAGATAGAGCAGGGTGTCTATAGTGCTGCTGAGGAAGTGGTGCGAAGCGCTCCGCTTATACATGAGCAAGCTGACCTTTGGACCTTGCTTAGCTTGTCGCGGTTTACCGCTTTATTCAAAACGGTCCACCAGACAGCCGTTTCTTACGTGAGTATCGGTCTGACGACCGAGATATATAGCCAGTGGGTGGTTCGGGGTTAAAGTCCACGCTTGTTGCCGATGGCTTTTTTTGCAGAAAGAGAGTACTATCGTAGCTTTCAGGACCCTTTTCTGTATATAAGATTTCCAGCTGAGCTTTCTATCAAGGATGAGACCCAGAGATTTAGCTTCTGCGGAGAAATTTAAGCTAGTGCCCTTGATTGAGGGAGGAAGAAGAGGACATGTTCAGTTTTGTGGGGGGTGACACCCAGTCCACAACTGTCAGTCCATCTGGTTAGCTTGCTTAGAGCGTTCTGTAGGAGTTATTTAAAGGTATTCTCCGAAGGTGCTTCCCCGAAACGGCAATAATGGCAACGTCATCTGCATAAGCTAAAGCTGAAGAAGTTCTGAGCCGTCCGGCAAGGGTGGCGTGATTCCTTTTGAAATCACAGGCACATACATTGCCACGTTTTATTTTCATTCAAAATGTTTGTAGAGGATTCTCCTGAAACGGTAACTTACGGCTTGTTGCCAATTAAAGTTGCGCCCAAATGAATAAAGGGGTCGGTCTTGTACTCAAACATGGTACCGCCTTTGACAAGACAGTTGCGATTGCGCATATAAAACGCATATAAGATTGCGATTGCCTTAGTCCATTCTTTTCTATAACATGAGCCCAGTTGTTCCCCAAGCACTGAACCTCCTTAAGCATAACCATGTAGCCTATTGGTGTTGCCAATTGTCCATTTTATGTTCGGTAGGGTTCTATAGCCCGGATCCGGGCTTAAAGAGTTCTGTATCACCGAGTATCTGTTTGAGTATCAGGCATCTGTGCCGTTGGTGTTTAAAGCAGTCCAACCCCATTTTCAAGTGTTGCTCCTGTTAATTTTTGGTTTTGGAGCTCAGCAAAACAAAATCAATAGAATCATTCAACTTTGCTCATTTATCAACAATATCTATTTTATCTCACAAATTTCTTTTTAAGCTGAAAGAATTTGATATAAGGCTCGCAACTCTTAGCACCGATAAGCGTCTTGTCGAGGTGTGTCCTCAATCTTAATTGGGGTGAAACAGCCAAAAGTCGTCGTCAGTTGTAAGTGTCTTATTAACACGAGATGTCAGTTTCAGTAACCCTTAATTCTTCATCTGACAGACTTCCCCCTATTTGGATGGCCGAAGACATAGAGTCTTTTTTTATGCCAGCTTCTCAACGATGTATGCTATGTGTGTTAATTTCTTCACATTCAAGGGGACCTACAATATTTTCGCCGAATCCGAAAGGCACTTTGAGAAGTTTTTCAAAACAAATGATACTCTTGGCGGGCTTGACAAACCCTCGCGGAGGCGCGCGGGGCAATGAAAAAGAACGAATCTTTTTTTCAGGTGACAATGGTAGGATTCGAACCCAGACCTCCAGCGTAGTAAGTACACTCACTAACCACTACGCCGCGGCACCCCAGCCTTGTTCAATAATTGCGTTTAGATATTTAGCATCTTGTAGGTAGTTAGGTTGATCTTGGTTGAAGACTTTGTGTCTTACTTGATGAAAACAAGACACAGTTTATAATTATGACTTCATGAATTGGCAGATTTCAATGTTCAATCACGGTCTTATGCGCAGCCCACCAAAACCTTACACAACGATGGCGAGTGCCTGCCGGTCTAGGATTGCAAATGTCATCATAAGTACCTGGGACCGTCAGGCTCAAAAACTTAGAGTCTTGTAAACCCAAAAGTCAAACCAGCATGCTCATTGTTAACGGGCAAGTTAAATTGGTTATTATGGTCCGATAGCGCTCGTCGTTGAAGATGATAGCCTGTGCAATGTCAAGCTCATGTAGGTGTACGCTTCGAACATGCCTATGCCTACCCTCGCTTATAATCATCCTTGCTCCACTTGGTAACTAATTTGCCAAGGTGACCCAATTTTAACGAATTGTGTAAAGCTCTAATCACAGTAAAGAGAGTCTGAAGCTAATGTAAGTTTGTGGATTGTGGTTGAGTTTCAACCAAAAAACGAGTTTAGTACAATTCCAAATCCCTTTAATCTACAAAACTTTTCCATGAAAATATTTTTGTGTCACAGCTCAAGCAACTTAGTTCCGCATTCGATTAATTTGGTCACTCTATATTTCACATACAGTAGATATATAATAAAGCTTTCTCAGTCCTATTTGTTTTTCAACCTTGACAAACCGTATCCAATTCTATAAATAAACAACAAATACTAGAATCAAAAATTCCATTTTGTCTTAGATATTTGCCTAAAAAGTGATTAATCAATCACTGTACCTACTAATCTATTCCGACCTCTCTGTCTAGTGCTAATTCATTCGATTAGCGATGATTTCCAACATTCTTCCCCCCTTTAGGGTTAAAGACTCCACACACCAGACCTTGGTACATACATCATAAACAATAACACCCCAAAAATTGTTTACGCAAAGAATTTTAGGCACTGATAAAAAAAAACTAGATTCAGGAAGTTCTCGTTTTTTCCAGAAACTGTAGAAATTGTAAAAAATTTTATCTCATGGTAATATTTCAACGTCTTAACACTCTTGTCATATTGATGTTTTCTATCGGTGAATTTTTAGTTCAGTGCTTTTGGCTTTAGTCATATCACTGTTCTAGACCCCATTACGCCGCCGTAAACAGCGACGAATAAAAAACCTTTACACTTGTTTTCGAGCTGATTGCTGATTGTGGCTAAAAAAAAAGAAACGCAGACACTCAAGTGTCTTGTATCTCCCTTCCTGTGAAGCACAAGTCAGATATAATCGAGTAGAAACACGCGACAGAATATGGGGAAAGAAAAACCCACAATCATGACATGTCCATTAAAGCGTGTGACACATCATTCGGGTCACCTTTATCCTGACGTCGGTTGGCGTGCACTTCCGGCCAAAAGACTCACCATCACCATTAGAGGAACATTAGCAAAACGATCATGTCCTCGATCGGTAACTCGATTGGTAGCTCGAATGGCTTCTCATCACCGCAAGATCAAATTGGCCAAGCTAAGCACGTAACGAGCTTGTTGGTCTTTTCCGCATGGTGTCGTGCCCCTAGTCAGGTATACACTAACAGGTACAAAAAAGCGATTCAGCGCTAAAAGTCGGCTATTTTGGTCGTGTCATTTGATGCGCACTCGCTGAGGTGAGTTTGTTTTGGCACAGCATAAAACGGCGACGTCCACTTAATTTTGCTAAAACAAAATAAACCCAAATGCCATTCATCAATTTCCCTATACGCAGCCACGCCTCCCTCCTTTGAAATTTATCGCGCAATAATCGCCCTTAATTGGATACACCAGGGGCTCTGTGTAGCTATGCACATTCTTATGTCTCAGGTTGGTGTTGTAAGCTTTTGACAACGTTCGCAACAAAAATTATGGCCGATTGACAATCGGTAGGTACTCATTATTATTTGCGAGACTTGTATGTAGCACGGGGCTATTTCCGTTTTGCTTAGTACACACGAAATGACATTTCCGATAGTGGCCCACATTCTTATTAAGCGGCTCGCGCTCGAGCACAGGGTGTTGGGGAATTACCACAGTCCGGGTGCCATATTATATCTGTTTACGTACTAATTAAAAATGTAAATATTTGAAATTCACATGAAATGCAATATTATGGCGTTTTTTTTCTTCCACTCATATTTTTGTTGTTGTTATAGGTTTTGTTTTCGCTTTGACGTTTTTGTTTTTTTCGCCTCGTTTGAAAATACAAGTGATAAAAATAAATTAATGCGCATTCTCCTATTGTTTTACCAAAAAAAAAAAAAGATTCGTGGAAAAAGTTTAAAAATAAAACACGTTGGTAATGGTGACTCGGTTGAAGGAATTTAACTGACTTCCGCTACTGTGATTGACAAACTGTGATACCGAATGTTTGGGTTTCGTCTGAGGTGGAACTACTGCGTATCAGAAGAAGTTGTTTTGCCAGTAGTCGGTGCGAGATATAATTTAATCTGAGGTAGATCGTTAACAAGAAACCCCCACAAATAATATTGTTCAAATCTCACGTGATGATTTAGTAGGTTACTATGTAAAAGAAGCTTGCTCACGCAGTCACGTTTTGTGCGTCGTCGTTTTTGATGTGGGCAGCAGTTTTCGGATACACTACATGACACGCCTGTTTTTGTGCAAAAAACACGTTAAGCTGCGTTCGCAATTTGAAAAGTGTTAAATTTGCACGCAGGCCTTAAAAGTCAGGTTGCGACGCGTATTTATATGATTTCTCGGTGTGTTTGTTTATATGGAAACAGGCATCCACAGCTTTGAAATTTTACAGCATGTATACAAAACTACATTTTCCTGTCTCCTCTGGGAACAAAGCTAAGTTCCCGTACCTGTCCTGAACTACACAAAACGACACAAACCTACCAAAAATAGTCGAATCTTGTTCCCGGTTTTTGTGTAGCTTTGGACAGGAGAGAGAGCAAAAATGAGAGTTAGAAATTTCCCCTCCCTACGAAATTTAGCCCAAAAAATTTCTTTGGGCAGAATTATAAAGTGTCATAGCGGCGGCAATTGAGTTGGACAAAAGCAGATGACACTTGGGTGGAAACTTAGTTGTAAGCTATAGCGACTCTTGAAATTTGTACTTTAGAACAACTTTTGCTGTTTCTCAAATAATGGGTTTGAGCCCATTTTGTGTAAAGTTTTGAATGTTAAAGAATGCTCTTAACTTTAAATATAAAAAAACTAAAGTCAGTGAATATTGCAGACAATAATTCAAATATTTCAATACCTACTTCTTATTGTATGCATGTTTTATCAATCGCTATAACTTTTTGTTAGCATTGGCTTTGACGTTTAAAATGTGTGCAGTTATGTTCTTTTTTGTGCACAAAGCTTTCACTTAATTTTGGCCAGTTTTCCCTCTCACTGAGAGAATTTTACCCGCAACTCTTCAAGCGAACATATCTTAAAACAGTTTTTCAATAAGCACAGGTAACTATAGGAAATAAGGCCCCAAAAGTAGGGCTCTATTTTATATTGGTATAGGTACTATCCCAATATCAAAATGAAACATATTAGTGAGGTTAAGAAAAAACCAGACAGGGGGCTTCTGACCGCCAGCCTTACCTTAACCTAAATTAAAACAAGGAAGTGAACAGAAATAAAAACAAAATCAAAAAAGATTAAAATTGGTCCTTACAACCGTTTTTTGGTCGTCTGTTTCGCTGAGACAAAATCGCAGAAACAAAATCCTTATTTTATTTCAAAGGTCCATGTCCATGAAAATATGTATGGATTACGAACATACAAGGGTTTGTATTCTTATGTTAAAAGAGATGTTGAGCTTATTAAGTCCTCCTCTTGTATGGTGCGATTGTTCTCTCTGCTTTCGACTCTTAACTCAACCTTCCTGGAACCTACACACAGTGTTGCCTTTTTTTAACTAAACCACCACTTCTAATACTTTCAGCGTCAAATAACCTATGGGCAATAATTTCTTTTAATTTCTTACAATAAAAAAATTATACATACTTAAAAAAAACCAGTGAGTAAGTGCAAGAGTTCGTCTTTGACAAACTTCTATATACACGACCCTATATACCATGAAGTGTACCAAAAGTGTACCTGGGCTAAAAATTAAAATCAATTAATTATAATTTCGTTAGAACCATGACGAAATGCGTTAAAACCGAAAATTATTTCGGAAAAAAACAGTTTTTTTTCTAAAAAAGGCCCCCTAAAAGTGGGCGGAGCTCATAACTTTGTATGGACCAAACTTAGCAAATAGTAATATCTTTAATATTTGTCATACATGTATTTTTTTCGATTTGGAGTAAACTTTCCGAAAAATCGGGTTTTTAAAGATCTAACGTGTTAAAAGTGGGCACCGTCCGATTACGTGGATGGTCCAATTTTCGTTTTCTTAAAGGTTTTAGGCCATTATTTCTCTTTATCAAAATTCGAGTTCCTACGCCTTCTCTAACTTGACCAAAAGGCATTTTGAAAGAAAATTTAAAATTTCACACTTTGTCTGCACAAAATAAGAGTGCAGTTTGAGCATCCTTGCTTAGTTTAAAAGACCTGAAAAGTTCACACATACGGACAGATGGACGGACGGACATGGCTTAATCGATTCACCTGTCGGTCTCTAAAATAAAGAGACTTAGGGGTCTGCGGTGATTATTTCGAAGGAACATTTTTAGTAAGTAAACATGGAATTCGTACGGATCAAGTGAACTGCTTAAGCACTAAAAAATTAATCAGAGCACTTTGAATAACGGCCAAGCACTAAAATTACATTTTGGACACTGAAATCATTTTTTTAGCACTGTAATTTACGCTGAAGTTGGCAACGCTGCCTACACAAAAGCCTAATTGAATGATGTCGCCTTCCTTTCTGTCGATTGAAATCTAAGGACTATCTACACTCAGGCGCGCAGAGATGTCTAAACTTGATCGATGTTTGGTGCACTGGGAATGGGCTTGCAGTGAATCCTCTCCTCATAAAACAAACGTTGTTCTCTTTGCGAGAAGGAGAAAGGCCACTGCTCTAACTTAACTCGTGCTTGTGACTTTATCAGTATCCGAAGAATTCGGCTCGCCGAAAAGGATGATCTGCATCTATGCAGGTACATGGTTAGACCCTTCCTCTCATACGCATTAGTTGTTTGGTAGAACAGGCTTTTGCAGAAACCTATTACTGCCTCGTTTGCCGAATTCCAAACAACGACTTGTCTTCGTTGCACAGGGGACTGCCTTAGCTGTAGCATCATCTGCTGTAGATGCTTTAATGAACCTCCCTCTCCATAATATATCTATCAGTATGCAGGAAACCATCTTACGCTTAAAGTCTGTAGGCTTTTATCACTAGAAATTTGTTTACCTTTTCTTAGACTATAGAATAGCTTCGCCCAGACTCTGAAGCATAGAAAGAATGCCGTCGTATTTTCACAAATGGCTCCAAAAACGGACAGAGCTAGAGTCTTTGTGGAAGGCAAAAACATTTTGACTCTTTAGCTAAATAGGCTAATAGGCTTTAGCCAATAAGTCTTTGAAGCTGATCAAGGTGGTTTTTGCTACAACGTAATGGGTATGTGCCTTATGGCCCAGAAGCATATTCTTTTCCTGTTACAGCTAAGCAATTCCAAAGCACTGCTCAATCTGCTTATCTCGTCCGAGATTGTGCTCGTACTTAAGCTTTTGCCGAACTTAGTCGAAAGTCTAAATACAATGCATCTTGTATGGGTCACACTGGGAATACCGGCAAATGAGATCTCTGATTGGTTTACTTGATAGGCAGTGTTCATGAAAGCTTTTCTGAAGACTCGAACCTGCGCTGCGTCTCCTTGTATATGTTGCCACGTCTAACATTGATACATGGGTTTCTAAAAAGCATAGTGGACTACGACCGGAAATCTGCAAGGGCACAGCATATTTTCTTCTAATTCTCATGAGAATGGACTGCTTCTTGTAGGTGTCTTTACGGGCCACAAATTTTTTTTCTTTTTTCTATCCCACATTGTAATTCACCGCTATTGTTGTTATATTTTCACAATTTGTGATTATTGTAAACTTTAAAAATGGGCGTGGTCCATACATATCACTGAGTTTTGCTTAAATTAAGCAAAAATGAACTTTTTTGGTTCAAATTCAATATTTTCGTACATTCGACGGGTTAAAAAGCAGGCGTGTCTAAAAATTTGCCAAGAGTGAAACCTAGAACGGAGTCTCGTTCACCTAATATCTTTATTTTTATTTCTTATTCTTTCAGAAATAAAGCTTAAGGTCTGTCAATATTGCGATTTTATAAAAAATTCAAGGTTTTTCATCAATTCAAAATTTTTTCAAGTTGGGTCAAAAATTTCCCCTTTAAATCGATGCCACGCCAACAAGGGGAGGTTTAACGCTTTACTTTTTTATAACTAAGCATCACTGAGAGATAAAAACAGTCGAATTTCAGCCTTTGAAAGCTATGGGGGCAGTTGCACATTAAAACCGATTGTGGGCGTGTCTGTGGGCGGAATTTAAAAATTTTTACACTTGTACTGCTCTGGATAAGAATGAGCCTATGCACCAAATTTCAACTTCCTAGCTTAAAAATAAGGCCTAAAAACACACAGACGGACGGACATGGCTTCACTCGATTCAGAATTCTCAAACATATGCCCTTAAGGTCTTAGGGATTTACCATTATATTGTTTCACCGAACTTAATATAACTCCTATACTATGGGATGGGGTATAAAAACTAGAGCGGTAGGCTTGAGTGAGACCATCACCTGTCCTGCCTGTGGAGAGGACGACTACATGCAAAATATTTCCTTTGCATCCTGCCTTGACAGGCATCAGGTGGCGGATATTTGGGGCTTAGGTGGCGAATGCCGATCACTTAAGCTCTTCAGTACTAAAGCACCTTCTAATCTTTCTTCGAAAGACGGGAAAACTCAATATGTAAGGTATCGCATGCTAGCTTACAGTGGACACGTTATTGTGCCTAAGTGCTCGCTCGGATAGTACATATAGCAACATCCACAAAAAAAAAAACAAGTGAGTAAGTGCAAGAGTTTGTCTGTGACAAGCTTCTGTATACCCGACCCTATATACGGTGTAACACCAAATCTTAATTTTTTTGTCCCGAATTCATATATTATTTGTATAGGCCACGCCCCCAAAAGTGGGTCTGGGCTAAAAATTAAAATCAATTAATTGTAATTTCTTTAGAATCATGACAAAATGCGTTGAAACCGAAAATTTTTGCAAAAAAAAAACGTGTTTTCCTAAACACGCCCCTTAAAAGTGGGCGGAGCTCAAAACTTTGTATGAAGCAAACCTAGCAAATAGTAATATCTTGAATATTTGTTATACAATTTTTTTTTCTATTTGGAGTAAACTTTCCGAGAAATCGGGTTTTTAAAGATCTATTATGGTAAAAGTGTGTATGGTGGATATTGTGGGCATTCGATTTTTGCCCTCTAAGAGGTTTTGCGCCATTATTGCGCTATACAAAAATTTGAATTCCTACGCCTTGTCTAACTTGACCAAAAGGCATTTTGAAAGAAAATTTGAGATAGAGGTTGTCTTACATTTAAGCCAGTAGAGGGCGTGGCCGTCGGCGGATTTAGCTAATTTTCACACTTTGTCTGTACAAAATAAGAACCAAGATATACTCCAAGTTTGAGCGCCCTAGCTCAATTTTAAAGACCTTAAAACCTAACACACACGGACAGACTGACAGCCGGACAGACGGACGGACGGACGGACATGGCTTAATCAACTCACCGGTCGGTCTCGATCATATCTCTAAAGGGTTTTAGGGGTCCACGGTGACTATTTCACTGTGTTACAAACTATGCATTAAAATTAATATACCCTCGGTCGGGTATAAACATATCATGAATAAAAAAACCGTTAAACTGAGCCACGCTTCCAAGAACTGATAAAAACCAAGTGAGTAGGTGCATGAGTTCGTCTATAACGCACTTTTAAATATCCCACCCTATTGATCCAGTAACACCAAATTTTAAAGTTTGTTGGCCTGAACTCATATATTTTACTATGCCAATTATGTGTATAATATAAAATATATATTTAATAATATAATATATATATAATGATATATATATATATAATATATATAATATTATATTTATTATTTGCTTACTTTGTTTTTGCCCCCGAAAATAGGTGAGGGCCTAAAAATAAAATCTGACAATTGTTAATTTGTTCGAAAAATTTCTTTTTCCTAAACATGCCCTCTAAAAGATGGTGGAGCTTAATGCTTTCTAGGCAATAAACTTAATATATTTCATATAAGTTTTTTTCAATTTTTGAAGCAATTTGAATTTTGAAGCTTCTTTCTATTGAAGGTTTCGTATTGAACGAAGGCTTGTTTCTGATTTTTTAAAACGAGCGCAAAATAAATTCAGTAATTCGTACCTTGTTATACAAATCAGAAATATTGTTATTTATGCTATAGTGATCTTGGAAGTAGTATTTATTTGTTACGCCAAATTAAGGCTTGTGTAGACTTTCCTATAATAGAAGACTGAGCCTGGACAACACTTTCGGTTTGTTGGGAATGACAAATAGTTCCAATATCTTGTATAGTTGCTGCTTGAGTCATCACATTGAATGCTTGAGCTTGTATCACATTTCCTAGCTTAAGCCATCCAATCTGTAACCCATTCTTCCCTATTATTGAAAACAATATTTTATAAGGTGGGGTATTAGTGGGAACCTGGTGGAGGATATTTAAGTACATACTTTCAGGATATAGTCGCGTTTAGTTTCAGTTTAGCTTGGTTTTCCTATTTCTAAAGATAGGACATAGTTGTTAGTGCTTATAAGCTAAAGTTGGAATATTTTTTTTCAAAAGAACGGAAACAGTTTTTCGACTTCTTCGTATTAATTGTTACTCCAAGCTTGTCAACCAAAGCATATGAAATCTTTCAAGGATGCACGTATCAAGCATTATCATTAGTATCAAGTATTATCAAGTAAATTTGACGATTGTGAGCTAGATCGTGAATAATAAATGTGTAAGGTAGCTCAACAGCTAGAAGTAACTTACCCACAGAAAATTCTTTTCTTTCTAAAATGGTGCGTTTTCGTTTATTTTTTTTAATACACCGTAAAAACAATTACATGAAGAACGTTCGATAACATTAACATTTCTGGATCTCTGTGCAATAAGCTCGACATGACTCATATATAAACCAATAGTCTTCTGAGAGCCCCGGCATTAACAAAAAAAAGTAGTTCAACAGTTTGATTGCAAAGCCTTCAGCTATAAAGAATTTTTATTTTCAATAAATATTGACATAGCTCTATTATTCACTGTCGTGTGGCAGTTTGTGTATTTAGCTTGAATTATTCATGTGTAGTATTTTGTTAATTAGTAATTAAACTTGCACGCGCCGCATGATATCATGGAAGTCAAATAAACCACAGGCTGATTCATTGCTTCGCCTTACTTGAGAATATTTTTACTAAAACGTACAAGCCCTTCGTTGAATGTATGCAAGCAATAATATAGACATGGCAAGGTTCAAGCTCAAAGCGAGCTAGGAACTCGTACTGTATCTGTAAAAAGTCAGCGAAGGAGTCTGATGTAAAGGGCTGATGTAAATATTCTTATACACTGTAACCTACATTTTATTTTTCTTGCAGTTTTCGTTCCATAA
The DNA here is from genome assembly GCA_947623515.1 of Neoascia interrupta. NCBI lineage: Eukaryota > Metazoa > Arthropoda > Insecta > Diptera > Syrphidae > Neoascia > Neoascia interrupta. The sequence continues at coordinate 213,770,399 of OX392463.1, read as the reverse complement.
AAAGTTCTTCGTTTCGAAGCGAAGTCTTAAAATATATTACGATATCTGTTTTTCAGTAAAAAATAAGCCTTTATGCTACCCCTCGAGTTGAAATCATGAAGAAAAAGTATAAATAGATCAATTCGATCTTTCTCTATTTCACCATGCTCTAAGAGCCCAAAGAGCGGCCAGTATTACAGTCTAGACAGATTTAATCCAGGGCTAAACTGAGATCTGTGAATCGCGGAACAATACCTATTCCAGAGCTAACCAAGGGAGCTTTTCTTTCAGTGTAGGGCTAACTTCCTCAACAAAGTTATAGAAATCTTCGACTTTCGAAATCATTGATCCTCCCAACAGTCAATATACTTATACAAAAAAGAAGGCCGTCCAATGAGCGGCCAGTATTATATTCCAGACAAATTTAATCCAAAGTTAAACTAAGATCTGTAAATCGTGGAGCAATACCGATTCCAGAGCTAACTCAGGAGCTTTTTTCAGTGCAGGGCTAACTTCCTCAACAAAGTTCTTGAAAAGTTCGACTTTCGAAATTATTGATTCTCTTAACTGTCAATTCTTATAAAAACCAATGAGTTAGTGCTACAGTGTGTACGCAGAAGTTACAGTTCGTAAAACGGACAGTTGAATACCCCATCCTATCCCACATAGTAAAATGCTGATGGCATTATTTTTCGACATTTTATTAGTAGTGCAAACTTCGAAAAGGGGCGTGGTCCAACCGCCCCTAATTACAAACTATCAATTATAAGATATTTCCACAGATATTTCCAAGTTACGCTTCAATGTACGTAAGAATTCAATTTTTTTAATTCAAATTAAATTTTTTTTATGAAAAATCTGGCTAAAAACTTTATATGAACGAAATCACTGTAGTAATGTCTCGATTACCTTACCTACTAATCTTTTTGGTACATGCTTTCCTAAATTAGGCTCAAGGGCAGTCGAAATTAGGTTTTTCTGGAAAATTTTAGGTTTTTCTTCAATTCTGCCTCAAAATGTGGGCGTGGCCCAAAGTCTTGTATGAACGCAATGTAGAACTAATCGTTTTCTAAATAAAATATGAAAGAAATTTTTTTCTATTTGGAGCAAAAATATTGGGTAAACTGTATTTGAAAATTTACCTTTAAACTAGATGCCACGCCCACTGGAGGAGGTTTACAAATTAAATTTTTTTGTTTTATGTCTTACATTCATTAGGAGATCCTAATTTCAAATTTCTGCCTTTTAGAACGTCCTCCAGTTTTGAAATCTCTGGAGGTAGTTGCACATTTAGACCGATTGTGGGCGTGTCTTTGGCCGGATTTCAAAAATGTTTACATTTGTACTGCTTCGCATGACGCGGAGCTTACGGATGAAATTTCAGTACCCTAGCTCAAAATTTAAGGCCTAAAAACATGTGACATACAGACGGACGGACGGCTTATTCGATTCAGAATTCGGTCTCGATCATATGCCCTTGGGTCTTGGGGGTCTACCATTATTATTTCACCGTGTTGTAAACTATGTGAAAAACCTAATATACCTCCTATCCTACGGGATGGGGTATAAAAAGAAGCAAGGAAGTTCAAGTTTTTCTGCAGACTCTGCCAAAAACTTAATTTTGACAGAAACACGCCAAGCAACCTGTCAGTTGTCGTACAGAATTCAAAATCATTGATCCTCCCAACTGTCAATTCTTATAGACAAAAGAAGGTCGCCGAAAGAGCGGCCAGTATTATAGCCCAGGCAGATTAAAACCAGGGTTAAATGAAATCTATCAATCGCGGAACAATACCGTTTCAGAGCTAACCCATGGAGCTTGTTTTCAGTGCAGGGCTAACTTTCTCAACGAAGTTATTGAAATCTTCGACTTTCGGAATTATTGATCCTCCCAACTGTCGATTCATATAACAAAAAAGAAGCAAGGAAGTTTAAGTTTTTCTGCAGACTCTGCAAAAAACTTAATTTTGACAGAAACACGCCAAGCAACCTGTCAGTTGTCGTACAGAAAAAATTGCCCTCAGGATGAGGAACTAATTCCAATTGCTTATCTTAATGGGAATGACCATTAGTCCGATATTTTGAAACACGCTTTTAAAATTTTGTTCTGTTTTCGAGTTTTGCGTATTAAAGTGTTTGGTAAGTTGTACCTAGTTTTGAATCATTGTTTCAGCCCAGTTTTAACCCATAGCAATAATCTTGAGTTTACTTAATTTTCCGGGGTAAGTTATCGAGTTGAAATCGAAAGTCAGATGGTCCCCTGCTTAAAATTTTGTAGGATACCGCACCCTCTCTTCCGTAGTCTCATGATCCACTGGCTCCTGCGCTTATCTCTTGTTTATTTTACAGTTTGAGGGAAAACAAAAAACACATTGACTAAGCTCAATCAAAAGTCCAACTAAATCAAAAAAATTATCTCTTATCTCGCCCCGAGTTGCTAAGTTTTTACTGCACAACAACCTTAATTTAAAATAATGACCCACATATCGTTTGGCGTTTATCATAGCCACAAAAGGGGATTGTCACTGTCACCGCGACAAGCCTCTACAACACGGGTGGTGCCTGTGGCTGAGGCTTTATCATCTGACAATCGGTTGCGTGTGCCATGGCTGATGCCTGGGCGATAGAAAAAAGTTTCCATGATTTCTTTGCTGTTATCGATGTGCGCTCGCGGTGCGCGTTATAAGCCTTATCAGTCATGAGTCGCGTTCTGTTGTTGCCGTCGTCGTTGTTGTCGATGTCGATATAGGTGGCACGTTATTGTTGTTGTCATGAGTAAACTGCTGCCCCTGCGGCACTCAAATACTATGAGCCCTCCCCATATGTTTATGGAAAAACACAAAATTGGAGGAAAAATTCCAATTGACTTACAATTAGACTGGCTAGCCAGCTGATAAGTCGTCCATAATGACCTCATAATGAGATTGCTGGCCATCGAGACCGCGTGCGTGTAAACAATTTGATTTGCCACCGCAGTCACCAAATCACATGGCAATATTGTTTATGGATTTCTCGACAATTGCTCCCGATGGGTACCGACCGGGGACGACGTGATGTGCGTACGTGAGCTGAATCAAATCAGCCTCACGCCCGCACGACCGCCGCCGATCGACGACGCACGGCGCACTGTGTAATCTCTATAGAAAGCAAAACAAAGCTCTGCCTTATCTTACGGTAATTAGAGTATAGCAAAATACGAGGCGGTGACTGGGGGTGGCCATAGGTACCGAACGAAGAAGACTCGTCGAAGCTAGCTAGCAACCCGCTCGCCGAGCCGCCTTCAAGGTGAAAAATAACGATTTATTGTTTTTTCCTGTTTTGCAAGACTCCAACGACCTAGAGACTTCTGAATTCTGATAGTGATACCGATACGACAACAGCGACAACGGCAATCGTAATCAGCAAGGTTTTCCATTTTGCCTGTTGTATAGTCTAACCACCTCCACAGTCGGTGGAGCGACGTTCACCTTGTGACCCTAATGAATCCGTTTACAAACGGGTTAGGCCTGATTAGATAGACTGGCACTTAGGCACTTCCTCAGACCGTTCGCTAACAACGAAAAACAGCAATTTCCGCCTCGCGTCTTCTGATAAGACATTTCCGCAAATCGGCACGACAAAAACCCCTCCGCCGATATTTGATCGATTTGGCGGAACATTCAAGACCGTTTCGCTTATCTCGCGCGAAACGTTGCACCTCCTGACGGCTGCTTCGCAATTAAAACCAGTGAAAGACAAGTTTCCCGCTAGACTCCGCCGCTCGCGCGTCCGCGGACGATGAACGTATACAAATTGATAATTAAAACATCCAATCAAGGTCTAGCAAGGTCGCGAATTTGACTGAATTCGGACGAGTCCAATGACCCATATACTGGCTTCGTACACAAAAGCGAACAACAAACGTTTTCGATCAGCCGGTTCGACGAGTGTTCGTCGATCGTCGCTCGCGGTTCGCTGAGTGCTTGAGTGTGACCAGGCATGGCGCGGGCGAGGTGGGGGGCAGCGACGTCGCGACGTCGAAATTTCTCAGCCGGAACTCAGTTGCACAAGGCAAACGTCAAATGGCGCACCGACCGCCGCCGCCGAGTCAAATGTTAGCCTCCCAAGGTCATTCATGCTCTCTTACGGATGTCACATTCCCTCTTGACAGACTGTCATTTCGCGAGTAAATTTGAAATCGATAGCTTCTCAAAAAAGGTGACGGCGCTAGCTCCACTTCCATCCACGACCATCGTTGCCGCCGTGCCGGCCGCCACGACAGAGATCTTAACAGCCAACAATCATAAAACGTCGAAATTATAAAACCTAAATCAAAATTTAAATTTTAAATGAACCTTTTTGGGCAGCCAGCAGCGCGCTACTCTAATACTTATGCTAATATCAATGCTGGCTTGGAATTCCCCAACTGCTTGATTGCCTCGAACACGGCATACAAAAGCCACAAAAAACAAAATGCAAAAAAAAAACGCAAAGAGCAGAAAATGTTTAAACAATTTCTCAAAACCAGTCGACGCGTGGTTACTCATTTGTTTTTGTTATTTCGCACCATGGGAATTTAGGCTCGCTGCTGTTTACATTCCAGAAATGTAATTCTAGCTAATGACGCTAGGTCGTAGCGCTTGCGAGCAGAAGTAATTTAAATCCTCGACAGGAAGAGCCCCGCCGCACAATAAAGCGTCGTTGTATAGCATTGACGCAACCAAATGTCAGAGAAGTGTCATTCGCCGTGCGATAAGTCAAAAGCGCGACCGTCTCGATATTGAATATATGAAAATTTATTGATCGATTATGGAATCACACCATGGCACAACAACAGATTTTTGACATTTCTGACGCGTGCATGTTTTTTGTTGTTGTTGTTTGCGTGTTGTTCTTCGTCGAATGAATTATTTGTTGTTGAGTGTCTTTTTTTTCTGGCATTTTGGTTTTTGTCTGCTTTTTCTCTCGTTTTGTTCGCGATATTTTTTTTGACAGAGTTTCAATGTTAGTTTTTTGAATAGCTTTAGGAATTTTGACGTCAAACTTTTTAATGTCTATTTAAATTTTATTCTAGAAAGAGATTTAGTTCCGTAATGCTGATTTAATTTGGCTGAAGAGGAACGCAGACAGAGACACCGTCTCGGCCGCCGCCGTCGCATTTACCTGGGGGTATTTTATATACTTTCTGGGAATCGGAATGTTCTTACTTGTTATCAGATGGTTTGGGGTTTGGTAATACCGAAAGGATGTTTTGATATTACACTGTATCGTTGTATTCTATGATAGCTGGCTTACAACAAATAATTAACCCTGAATTTTTCTCCGAATTAACTCTGAGTTAAACCATTGCTAAAAACACGTCGAAGGCGACAAATTTTTAGTGCGGGATCTTCCAAGTTTCGGAGTTAAACTAAGATAACCGAAAGAAATAGTTACGCTTTTTCAGTCAATTGAGATCCGGGATAGTCTCGGTTTAACTCAGCTCTGGTGAACAGTTTCATTTCTGTTCTGTAATTACAGCTGCCTTCCATGTTTTTGTGAAAAATAAAATTCGAACAGAACCTGGAAAAAAATTCTTTGCCTGTTTTTTACTATGACAAGTGACTAATGGGAATTGAACTTTACTGACGGCGCCAGCTCTTCACTGAAAAACTTTTCACGGGTTAACTCTTGAACCGCTTTAGTCCGGGATAAACAGGTCTTGGTAATAGCGCATGAACAATTTGCCCTAAGGGATCTAAGAAGATAACTTCTGATGCTGCTCTCAGGTGGCCCCCGGTGTTGTAACTGGTACTACACATCAAGTTTTCTTTTTTTTTACAATATGCTCGTGATCAATGGGATATGATTACCTTTAAAGTGCGTAGCCCATCGCGAGCGGAAAGAATTTTTGTATAGAAAAGATAGAAGAAAAAAGTAATTCTCGATTCAACACGAACGCTGATGAGCCAAACATGAAACCTCTGCACGGAAATACCAAAGCCTTATCCCGCAAGTGTTATGCCTTTACGGAGAAAACCAATGGTATAACCAGCAGAATAGTTCAAAAAACATCTGGCGTGCATCTAATTGTTGTCCATTCTATTTGCGTATTCGAAGAGAAAAAGGTGTTTTGTAATCGGCCGACCCTAGCCTGGGTAACAGACGCCGACCAGGAAGCCGCTCATTTTGAGACAGACGCTTCTGGATATTTCGTTTGTTGCTGGTATTGGTCCGCCCGGATATTTTCCATACCGGTACCCACCACATCTGGTGAGCATGCCCCTATCGGCCACCTGGGGAGGCGTCCAATTGAGGACCAGCAACTCTAGAAGTCCTTATGATACCTCCGCGTGGTATCCACCGGGCATCTACTGGCCTTGTCTTGTCTTGGACTTTGCTTGCTGAACTTATAAGTGCAGAAGAGAAAAACAACAACGTTATAACATAATTCGTCGCCATAATGGCTGGCTGATTGAGTGTCAGAAGTCAATTTTAAAGCCCTCAGAAGGAGGACGGAGAACTTCACAAATAATGTATAAACGGTGCTGTCAACAGTCGGGACAACACTTACCTTTTATGAGTTTGCCCGACTTATCTGGGGCTAAGGTCAGTAAAGATTTTCAGTAATAGTCAGGGTACTGGAACAGAGATGGTGGCGAATCAGTTCCTAAGGGCCGGTTTTTCAGTGCTCAGTTAATCCCAGCTTGAACCAAGATCTGTTAACCCCGTCACACATTGAATCTGGAGTTAACACAGCGAGCAGTCTTTCAGTGCCGAGTTAACTCTGTCAACAAGGTTGTCAAACTGTTCACCTCTCGAAATTATTGACTCTTCCAACTCTTAGTTCACATAGAAAAACATAGGAATAGAAGTTCGAGTTGTTCTCAAATGCAATTTTTCACAGAATCACGCACATCTAGGGCCATTTAACACAGAAAAATCATTCAAAAAACTTCATACTGTTCTCCAGAGTTGATCTGAAATAAGCTCACCAAATTTGGCGAGTTAAGCCGAGATTAAATCCAGATCTAAGTTTATTGAAAAACTAATTTCTGGGGTTAATCCCAGTTTAAATCGGAACTTCAGAAATTCAGATTTCTCACTGAAAAACCGGCTCTAAGTGGTTCACGGCAGCTATCACATCCGAGTGTGACTCTGGTGCACCAGGCCTCGTGTCCTAGGATTGACCTGGCCCTCTAAGTTCGGCACTTCAAAAATTACGTAAACCACGTAAAAAAATGCTTGTTATGAGAGGGGAACAAGTAGCCTAGTATAATTTTTAAAATAATGAAACTCAACAAGACTTGGAAACGGCCTATTGACCGGTTTCCTCGGGATAAACTCTGGAGAATTTTGCAGCACTATGCACTGAGTGGGCCTCTTCTGAGAGCCATTCAGTCTTTGTATGGGAACTGCAGAAGCTGTGTTCGGATAAATGGCGTCAAGTTCCAACCTTTTGCTGTGCTCTATCCCCTCTCCTTTTCATAGCTAAGGACTGGATGGTGAACCGCAGTCTTGGTGAGAAATCTTTCAAAATGGCTGGAGAATAGGATAAGCCATCTGCTTTTCGCTATGCTGGCATCGTCCATGGAGGAACTTCAGCGAGCACTGGATTGGTTTGCGGCCATATGAGGTGAAGCTGGGATGAAGGTTAACGTTAGCAAATCCGAAGTGATGGTTGTTTCACGAACTCCTGTGCAGTGTCCCCTGAAAATTAATGGAGTTCCATTAAAACAGGTGGAGAAGTTTAAGTATCTCGGGGTCTTTTTCACGAAAGATGGAAGGAGTGATACTGCGAGTTGTCCTGTAGAATTGGCCAAGCTGGAGCAATAGTAAAAGAACTGCGCCGGTCGGTTTTAACTCAGTGTTCGTTCCAACCCTCATCTATGGTCATGAAATTTGGGTAATTACGATTTTTGATGGTGTTGCTGGTGTTACTCTTAGGGATAGAGTGAGAAACATCAATATTCGTAGGAATCTTGGGGTTGAGCAGCTGCTTCTTCGAGTGGAACGATCGATTCTTCGATGGTTTGGACACGTTGTTCGCATGCCCCCCGACAGACTTCCTAGACATGATATGTTAGCCGAGATGCAAGTGCGTCGCCCGCCTGGTAGGCCAAGAAACAGGTGGTGGGATCAGTAAGGAACATCTCCGAGACCCGTCTAGGGATCGCGCCTAGGTCTCTTGAGTTGGTGGCGGAAGATCGGGAAAGATCCAATTAGCCACCCTCGCTCCGCGACCCTTCTAAGGATAAGCGGCCACGGAAAATGATGATGATGATGAAACTCAACCAACAACTAGACCCGGAACGTTAAAGGACCACTATTTGAGGTTTTGCGCTTGGAACATTAGAACACTTTACACACCAGGTGCAACTCAGAAGCTTAAGTCTATCTTCCTGTGGTATAAGCGGTATATAAGACTGCAAATGTTAGAATTCAGATTCGTCGTGGGGAATCGGCTGAGGCCTTGACTGCGAGCTGGTTAGTGATCGCCTTGCTCTGATCCACATCAGACACATTTTTCCAAAACATCAGCCTTGTGCAAGAGACACTCTGCTTTGCATTTACTCCACCCAGACGTCAAGAATCAGGGGAGACAGTACCGCTACACCACCAAAAGCTTGACTGAATCAACTTTAGGCTTTCAGCCGCCCAAAACAGGAAAAAAGTTACAGAAGATGCATAATATGTGAAGACGTTGCAGCGAAAACCAAAAGCAGTGTATATGGAGTATCGAGCCAAGAGAAAGGAGAAGAAACGCTCACTGCGTAAAAAAAGGCCTACGCTCTAGAAGGGTTTAGCGATCAAAACAAGACCAGAAAGCTCTATAAAATGGCAGAGCAATTGGCTTCAAAACCTGAAGGCAGGCTCTTCGAAATAGCGAAGGAAACTTAGTCATCGAGGCAAAGGGAATTGTGTAAGTGTTTAAGCATTGCTTAAGACTCGGAAAGGAAGACTTTGGTGACCTAGAACCCATGTATATCACGTTCAAAAGCCGTCTTGGAATGACGTATCATTTTCGGTTAAACAAGATTTTAGGCTTTGCTTTTCTCTTATACCTTCATTATAAGATTAAGCCACATGCTGAGACCAATAACAAAATGTTATGCAGCAACGCGCCGTAGCATTCATGTAATAAAACGTAATTTTCTCCTCTTGACGGAAACCCCTAATAGCTTACAAGTCGGAGTGGAAGATCGCGCACCGTAAAATTTTTTTACAGCCTTTTGGCTAAGAAGAAAACAATTTAAGACGATTTGGAATACAAGCTCTTGCAAAGGATTCAAAGGACTCTGAAGAATTGTCATATACAAAAACCACACGATAACTCGCAAAAATCTTGTAAGTAGATATATAAGAAGCTATCACAAAGAAATCCCAAAAGAAAAAAAAAGTTTAAGAAAAAAGTTAAGAACACTTAAAATGTCTTTTTCAACTAGATCCTTTTCAAAGAATTAACAGAATACGATCGAAAAAGTCATCGAATGAACTAAATATTTTGCAGATATGTACATATACCACCAGGAATATTAATGCCTCATGATCGTGTTAGTGTTTAATTACCCTTTTACACGGATCTTTCTGTATAATTATAACCTCATTTGTTTGGAATCTACTCATGCATAATTTGTTTTGGCTCAATCACATTCTAATAGGCTTGATCAAGCTTTTAAGACACAAACTAGATTAACTACCAAGTGAATGGCGTTCTTGCCTTCACCAATGAGGCTTGTGAGTATGTCTTATGCTGTCACCTCTATACTTTAATGGAGAATGGACTTACTCACCACATTAGACTTGAAAGCAAACACAAAACAAACTTCTTTCAAAAAAAAAATGTGGGAAAAACACAAGATTAAAAATATACGGCGCCATATAGAAGACACCAATCAATCAAGATTTGATTTAGGAAAAAAAAATTCCCATACGCTCGCTTAGCCCGAGGATAAATACCTGAGATGCTGAAATAAAAAAAAATCGAATAAATTAAGATCGTTACACGAATTTGAACGATTCTTCAGCCAAAACAACATTTGTATAGGTAGGTAGGAAGTCATCAAAACTCACGTGCTGAGGTGTTCACAACATTAGCTGTCGCTAAATTCAGAGATAATCTCGGATTATCCCTCTCACTCTTTTGCTGGAAGTGGAAGGAATTCGCCTTCATTGCCCATGGTCGGCTTATGAGCTCAAACACCTCATTACGCTTACGCATTTTAGTAGGTATTTAGGAGTCATATTTCTGTCGCCAGACAGGTTGCTAATCTTTGGCAACCATCCGAGTTTATATAGTTGCAGCGGTTGCGCGGGATTGTATGGAATTTTTGAGCATTACAAAGGCGGATTAGGAATCAGCCTCACCTTGCTGTTCATATAGGCCTGAAGATCGGAACCATTTAGAAAAGTAGTTTTCGAGGAACACCATTTTTTTTTAATTTAAAACAAAGGCGAATATTGCGATCTTGCGGCAGAATGAATGGAAAACCTAAAATCTTTGTGTATGAAATCTTTAGTCTTTTTAAGGTCAATATTCATTCACAGTTTTCTAAACACGCACTGAAAACTCATTAAACACTGCTTTTTTGGAGTCAGTATCATGTTACTTATTAAAGCTACTTCACTATGTATTTAAAAACAAAAAATCTATTTACAAATCATCTGCGATGGAACTAGTGGAATGAGTAACCTCGAAGCTTTATGCTGATATGAGCGTTATCTTGTCAACTCGGGAATGACGAGTAGAGGCTTTGAGTTCAATGCCGGCAAAATCTCGTCTTCCATCGCCAAAGCTATTTTGTAGTTTTGTAAAAAGTAAATAAAGTTGGTAGGTATATCGTTTTTTAGGGGGTAATTACACCCTAGAATCAAGTACGAAATTGTGAAGAAGGCTCACGCCCTTCTGTGGTGAGCACTTACATTTGTATGAATCAACAATAGCAAGACGCAGATAGATTAATATATTCTATCTGAAACAATCCTCAAGTTTGGAATGAAAAAATGACAAAATACAGACATAGAGGGGGCGTGGCATTCACCCCTTCTCAATAACATCGCATTTTTTTATATTTTTTATCAGAAGTGTGCATCACTTTTGATATACATTTTCATATTAAAAATTTGGTTTATACTTAAAAATGCCCCCAAAAGTGGGCATGGCGCAAATTTATTCACTTGAGTGGATAGCTATTCGACTTACAATTAAGTCTCGATCATATGCCCTCAAGGTCTTGGGGGTCTACGGTGATTATTTCTCTATGTTACAAACCATGAATCAAACTTAATATACCTCCTATCCTATGGGATGGGGTATAACTAGAATTGTATTGTAACCTTTGTAAGTGCAACTCATAAGAAACAAGTGGGAAAGTGCAACTGTGCGTATGTAAAAGCTTCAGTCCATCAACGACGGATTGCAAAATACCCGACCATACCAAAAATGAAACTGCTACGTCTCCAAAAAGTGGGCGGGATATAAAAATTTAACTATTGAGTGCTTTATATTAGGTGGTTGCAAACATTTCGGACTAACACTCCGCCTTTTTAACTAAAAAAATTACTTTTTTTAATGCCACGCCCACAAAAGTGGCATAGTCGATTCTCCTGTCGGTCCCATTCATATCTCTAAAAGGTCTAAGGGGTCGACGGTGAGATTATTTCACTGCGTTACAAACTATACAACAAACTTAATATACCCTGGGTCGGGTATAATTAAATGGTGTGGTGTAAACGGTGTTAATATGTACATCCTTTGGCTTGTCGATCTAAGAAGAGCGTCAATTTCTGCTTAACTGATTACGAATGTTCGTTTGGTGCAATTTGTAAAGTCAGTCCGCTTTCAGACGACAGATTCCAGCATTTCAGACAGCGCAAGCGTTGGTACTCTCTCTTGTTCGATGCTTAAGACTCTGACGACTTACTTAATCGAAGTGGTTCTGTAGTGTATCCAAGAACAATGGTGCTACCCCTGTCTCGAGATATGGCATATACTTCGGTGAGTAACTTGGCAGTAAAAATAAAAATACGTCTTAAGAAGAAACGGAGAAACTTTTCCACATTTTCAAAAGAACTGTAATCCCACACTTGGGCTGGGTAGAGAAGAATTGGCGTTGCTGTAGTCCTGTAGGCTTGTTTCAACAGCTATTCCAGACTGCGCACACTCCTCTTTTTGCCTCCAATAGCTTCAGTTGAGCTTGGCCATGTTAAGTTTAACCGTACTTTTTTTTTTTTGGAGGTCGCTACTATCCGATGGAGTACTCAGACACAACTAGGTACTGGTCCATTATACTACCCCTACCACGCAGATACCTTCCATTAATGTATTTAGCTTACCCGTCTTTCGAAGAAAGATAAGAAGGAGCTTTAGTGATGAAGAGCTTAGGTGTTTGGCACTTACCACATCAGCCCCAAAGATCCGCACCTTGATGCGACCAAGGGAAGGACAACAACAGAGGAAGTATTCCACTTCGTCCTCTCCACAGGCAAGACAGGTGGTGGTTTCAGTCAAACCTAACGGATTCGAGTATTCTAATACAAGCTTGGTGGTCGGTAAAGACGCCTGCAAGAAGTCTGAAATCGATTCTCCTGAGAAATAGAAGGAAAGACGCCGACCCCTCGCAGATGTCCGGGCGTAGTGGTTTAGTCTGTCTGCACCCATCGCAGTCACGCCAACGAGCCCTGTGCTTACGACAAACCCAAGTACCAATGGCATACGTGACAACAGGTACAGGCAGGTTTGGGTCCTGAAAAAACCGCCGTATGAGCCAAGTCTGGCAAGCTCATCAGAGATCTCATTTTGCTGGATACTAGTGTGACCGGGGACCTAAACAGGATTCACTTTGAATTCAGCCTTCCGACTAATGCTGGAATCGCAATGTTGCGTTGCTGCTTTCGTACGTTAATGGGCTTTGCCATGCGTTGCCAAAACTTTACGATACTTACGTCAAACTACGCACGCGGCAAAGCAAAACGAAATGCCGCTTTGCGTTTTGGGGTAGGAAATTGTAAAGTATCACCTCAAACACATTCAATTTCTGTTGAAAGATATTTGCAAAAGAACGAGCAGAAAAGATGCTTTTCAAAAACGAACCAAGTTGCCAAGCAATGAAAATAAAATTATTTCTGTTTATTCCATCACAAATATATCCAAGGTGGTGCACTCGTGCCTTTGTGCATGCTAAAAACCAACAACTTGCGAGTTATCGCGACAAACTGAAATAATACCGAAAAACTTCAGATTCTCTACTCAAACCTCTCTACTTTACGCAAACCTGTTTTTTTTTATTCTGGCAAGAAACAGAAAGAACCATTTTTCGTCCCCACAACCTACTGACGACAAGAGAACTATACTCACTCACCACACAATGAATGAGCATGAGGTTGTTCAACGGACGCATATGCGCCCGTTGTTTCTACTCTGCTTGTCATCGAACGCACGCAGCAATGCAACATTGCGTTTTGGACTTAAGTTTAACGAATGCTTGAGTTCGAGCACTATCTTGGACAAGGTAAGAGGGTTGGGCAACGCATTTAGAGCGGCTTGGCTGTCGCTGCAAACGGTATGCTTTTTGCCCTCCGCCTGTTGGTAACAATATAGCGAAAATCTTCGCTTGGAAGACAGACGCAAATTTACCAAGGGGTATAATGTTCTCGCTTTCCACAAATACTCCAGCACCAGAACTCTGTCCGGTTTTGGAGCCATCCGTGAAAATACGATGGCATTCTTTTCCTAACTCAGAATCTGGCCGAAGCCCTTTCATTACCTGAGGAAAGTCGACTTGGTAGTTTTGTTGCAAAAGTATTTCTGGGGCCAATGCTTCAGAGAGCATAAGACAGGGGTCGAAGAACAGTTCTCGCACAAGTTCTTCAAAACTCCAATGCGTGTGGTACCAAAAACCACCTCTCTTTAAGCGAAAGATGGTTTTCAGCGGGCTTGTATTGTGGGCTTGTATCGACGTAAAATCTCGATCTCTTTCCCTTGTAACTTCCACTTTTCATTCCAGGAGTATCTACCGCCACCATTTCGAAATATCATTGATTTTGATTTAGGAAGGTTGTCAGACAAGCTTCAAATTTTGCAATAGCTTTGCCAGCCTATTGATCATAAGCTGCATAGTTTCAATTTCAACCTTATCCGCCATCAGTAGAACAATATCATCGGCATACATTAATCCTGAAATCATGATCCGGTTCAGTTCGATTCCACCTTTGAGTGCTCTAATCTAATATACCATTTATGCATAGAATAAAAAGTAGAGTGTGCTGAGATGCAGCCTTGATTCAGTTTCTAACAAGGATTCTGTATGTCACGGGTGAACAGGAAAGCGTGGTTCCTGGAACAATTTAAAGAAATACTAATGAGTACAGGCATAGTATATGTCGTTCAACCATCAGGATAATCAAAGTTGTAGCATACTCGTCTTACACAATGCTGAAACTTAGTTGGAGCTGTTAAATCCATGTGCGATACGCGATAGATCCTTAAAAGTCCTCTCTTTTTACGTGCCCAGGCTTTCAAAATATGTGACTACCTACATACATTTTATATTACCATTCTTCAGGCTGGGGATCACTGAGTTCTTTTAAGGACTGAGCAGATGAGCTACTGCCTTGTCAGTGTTACGTTGTTACCGTTGACAAAGTAGCTATAATCTGTGAAGAATTATTTGATGTTGACAAAACAGATATTTTGAGCCATTTAAAACTACACCTACCGCCTGCTTTTATTTTTCCGCCACTTACAAACGCAATTAAATCATCAATTCGGTATAAATTCTCGTTGTGATATAAGCTCTCCTCTTCAGAAGCACCTTCAAGTGAAAATTCTTCTGAATTTCCCATTTCTAATCAATCCCAAGGGGAAGTTGTGAAATCAATCGCGCTGTCCAAACATTTGCACTTGTTCATCACACCACCGACTAAGGCACGGTCTTTTTGAACGCTACACTCCTCACGTGCACCACTCTTCCCAGTACACAGTCTGCCTGCGGGGCTATCCTAATCTAGAGTAAGCAACGTAATCGATCAACAAATATTTATTTATTAAGTGTTTGTATTAAATTGTCCACAACCAGTGGAATTGTTTTCATTTTGAGAAAGTCAATCCAGTCCGAAGTTCTTTTTCAGAAAAGTCTGCGTAAACGTTTGCCATTTCTGACGTCAACAATATCGCGCCCGGATGGTAACACCAAGGTATTAGGTCACTGATTTACCTTATCATCTTATCAGTTATTGTTTTATTTTTCGGTAGTCAGCCATTTTTTTTTTACTATAACCCTACCACCACCGTGTGCAACAAAAACTAAGTTTTTTCTAGATTGCGACCTTATGGTGTCGAATAACAACTTTGGACGCCTCATTGAGTAACCATGTTGGAAAGCCGATTGAAGGTCATCGATAATACGTGAATCCGGATTAACAAAAAAAGCTAGAAAAAATATTCTAACACTGACCGTCAAACTCGGGGGGCAACCCGACAACTTGCAACCTTCAACCGCCGCCGCCGTATATAACCAGCCGAATCACGTGTCGAAAATAAGGTTAACACGACACGTACGAGCGAGCATTGTTTTCACAGGTTGTCGCCTCATGCTAATCAGTCATCATCAACGTTCTGTCGAGTTTATCAAAAACGATACCCACACACCACGAGTCATGGGCGAAAATCAATAAGAACAAAAAAAAGATTTGTTTTTTTTTTTTTAATTTTTGCAAAATATTTGCTTTTTTCATTTTATTTATAAGAATTTTTAGTTGCTTTTTTGTGCTTGTTTGTTTTTTAATTAAATAAAATCTTAAAAACTAGGTCATAAATTATGCGCCATAGAAAATAGTTAAATTAAAATAATAAAAAAAAAATCATATATATATAATTGTTTCATTTATGTACAAGAACTGAGAACATCAATATGAAGTTGTTGTTTTTTTTTGTTACAATAGCTAGTGGAAGACTTGAGAGATTTTATTGTCAACATTTTTTTCAGTTTTGAATAAGTATTTTAATTTTAACTTAAGCATTATTTTTGTTTTAATAATATACATGACTTGTGCATTAAATTCAATTTTAAATTGCATAATACATTCACAGCAATTTGTACCTATTTCACAAAACTTAACATTTGTCTGAGGTAGTGTGATTTTTTTTTGTTAAAAAGAAAAAAGCTTTCATATCGGTTCTTTTCGTCTGAACTGTTCTTGAACGCATAGATGAGCAGTGAATGTGAATGATATAGTGTGTCTGAACAGTCGCTTCAGGGTGCCTTTAGATTTTTTTTAGCTTTCCCGGCAAACTGTTTAACGACAAATTAAAAAAGTAGCAGCTCATAATAGCTGTGAAAAAGTGAATGTGAGAGTGATGTGATGGCTTCTTTTGTATTTTCAGAGTCAACGAAAGTACAAAGAAGATGATACGATAAGGATGAGGATGAATTTTGCATGAGAACATTTTGTTCAAAGAAAATGTCAGAAAATCTTTCCGTTCACTTTTTTCAACTTAATTAAGCACAGAGGTACAATGGTGTTTTTTTTGAAAAGAGTCGACTCCGACTCGTATCATGGGTGTCACAGTATTGGATTCTGTAGTTCTCCTATGAATACTTCTAGCGCCACCTCCTCATTTGGCATTTAAATGAGCTTTGCGACTCTTTCGCTATCAGTCTTATAAGTGTGTGTGTGTGTATGTGTTATTGTGTGCGCGGCGTGCATCGCTGTCCACCTTATTTGGTTGCGTTTGCTGAATGTTTGACCTGCTGCGGGAGGTGGCTATTCACCAAGGCCTCCATGGCTGGTCTTCTTCTTTGATTTTCTTCACAACCAGCGAAAGAGGCGCAGCTTCAGGACTGTACTGTTGGGCGGCATGGTACTGCTGCTGCTGTTGTTGCTGGTGAGCATGTGCGGCAGCGGCGGCTGCAGCATGATGGATGACTGATGGCTTGCAGTCCATGGCTTCGTATGAGTTCGCCGGACTTGGTGGTGCGTAGTGAATGTTGCTGGGCGGCGACAGGGTACGCTCGTAGCTGGATGACGCATGCGACGAGGCCGAGCCAGTCGATGCCGTACGCGAGGGGATCGGCACCAGCATTGGAGGTTGGTTGTTTGTGGGCAGAGTTTGCGGCAGGACTAGGGCAATGCTGCCGTTGGGTAGTTTAGTTGGAATCACTTGAAGTCCATTGGGCAGAAAGTAGCCACCGTTGATGGAGTGAATGATTTGTGGCGGACCTGACGAGTGCATCGGCTGATCTTGCTGTTCCGGCGAGCTGGGCGGCGACGGCAGCATATGTGACTGAGCTTGTTGCGAGGCGGCGGTTTGCCGATGATGATGTAATTCCGATTTAACTCCATTTATGCAATTGCTTAGGTGTTGCAGCAGGCGACGTTTCACGACTGGATCGAGCCCGGGGAAACGACTCACCTCGTTGGCGCAGTCGGTAAAGCCCGCCTTGAATTTGTTTATCACTTTGGGATCGGCCGCTTGAGCTAAGGCAGCCTGTTGACGTTGCAGTTCTTGTAGGTGCTTCACCGTCTTTTCGAGGATATCTGCTTTTTCCAATTTGGAATGACGCGCAGGCTGGAAAGAGACAAAAGAGAATATATGTGAGTATATTGCGTGTGAGGCGAAAATCGGTGATATGGTGAAACTTTCAGTTGACATTTATGAGAGTTTTTAGGGTGCCAAGAGCAATTTCTTAGACTCAGTAAATTATGTAATGCAGGTTTTGGCTTAGACCAGTTTATGGTGCAATTTTTTCGTTTGAGGGGAACTCAATGGTGTGGTGAAATACAGAAGGAATTTTCACGTTTTTCTTATGGTGAAAAGAGAGTTCTTGAACTGAAGTGAGGTAATGAGTCATATTGCTTTTCAAATCTACTGGCATTGAGAGGTTCTGATTCACATTGATTTCGAATGAATGATAAATTTATTTGCAATTTTTTTTTAAGCTTACGTCTTTTTTGGTGGCGTCTAAAATTAGAGTTTTTAACTCGTTTAGACAATTGTTTATCCGTGCACGTCTTCTTTTCTCCATGATCGGTTTGTTGGACTGTAAGTAAAAGAAAAAAGTATTTCATTAGAAAAAGATTCAAAAGTCGTAAGTAGTTAAAAAAAAAATCCCTAAGAGACAAAATGAAAAAGACTTTACGAAAATGCCACAAAAGAGAACTCATCATAATTTTAAATGATCGCGTGCTTTACGGTATTTCCAGCGAGTGTGTCAATAAAAATAAAAATTCATTAAGCAACAATGGCGTGAATCTAAAAATATTTATCGCCGCAGAAAGACTTATCCAAAAATAGCTGCGCACATGATTAAACGTACTCAAAATAGCAAAGATAAGAACCAATCGAATTGACACCCCCCGCATCAGTTTGTTGCTTCAAATTATACAAGGTCACGCGAAACGTCATCAATTGTGGCAATTTAGTTTTTTGCTTTTCTATGACCGCGAAATCCATGTGTATGTCCAGCGCAATTATAAATGCCAGTGACCCGCGCGTCGCGCCGTGTGACCATAGAGAGTGTTGTACAACCTACATCCACGCACCGGAAAGTTGCATGCCAAATACAGGGGGTACCTACGTGAAAAAAACGCCCTCACTTTAGCCGTCGCCAAAATATTGCCCACATGATAAAACTGTGTAAAGTTGTGGCGCGGCGGCGGTGATCATGAGCGCGTCAAAGTCGCGTCAGGTAAAAGCGCAATTTAGCTTAAATGGTGACACACACAGACCAGCTCAACGAGGCGGCTATTCAGAGATTCGATTCGCCCGTGCACAAGTCTAATGCGGGGTATCCGCATCGAATCGGATACAGAAAGCAGCAGCAGCAAAAATAAAAAAACGATCGTGCCAAATTGGTTTAATTAGACAACGTGAAGTATCCACGCGCCGATCACTTTTGGCTGGCGATCTAACTACAATATACGCGCCGAGAGTAGGTGCCACTTGAGTGTGTTGTTGGCGGATGACATTAGCTGACGAGGGCTGTCTGTTTCTTTAGTATTTTACCATTTTAGGGGGCGCCCCTCTGTATTTGTAACATTTCGTAGGTTGAGCTAGATCCCATCCCAGGTCGCGATGTGGGGGTCTGAGATCGGTGATCGTATTTGGTTGCACACGATGGATAACACCGACGCGCTTGCAAAATATTATGCCGTCACCATCGACCGAAAACGCAAAAACGGAAAGGGTAGGTGGGTTGCGCCGCTGGCCACCCATGGGATAAATTTTTTGGACAGTTGTTTTCAGATACATACCCGACGATCACTTTTGACTGGAGCATCCTTGAGGGTTGGTTGAGATCCAATTACGTTGGCGGTCATTGTTGATGTTGGTGCAGTAACTCCAGTAACCATTATACACGACACAGGGGACGGAAAAATCCTCTTTTCTGAGTTTATGTTCAAAAACGCTATTTTTTCTTTTCAAAATTATTTGGTTGGTTCACTTTTGGAATTCACTTTTTCTCTTTGTTCAAGTTCACTTGTTTGGTTTTTTTTTTCAAAATAATTTTTTTTTTTGTAAATTTTTTTAAGCACGATCGGCGAAAAAATATTTTTAATCCGGAAGGGCGGTAATTTTGGACGAAGCAATGTAGTTTCACGATCGACGTCCGATAAGCGAATGAGAGCTCTTCACCACAGACTGAATGTTAAAAGTATCTTCTGACGATTTTTATTTTTAGCCGGCGAAAGTATCTACACATCACCTACGCGATGTGATGGTGCGGATTAATGTTGTTGCAAGGTGCCTCCGAAGGTAGCTATTTACCGCTCGGAATTCAGAAATCGACTGACTGATGTTGATCGGCGTGCTGAGAAGTACATTCGCCAGGGCACACGACCAGCAGGCAGCCAGGCAGGGAAGCACCACCAAATCGAACGAACAACAACAAAGTATTTTGCGGCGAATTGATTCTGTAATCAGCTGGCTGCACACACAGATACTCTTTGTTTTGTTCGCTCTCTCGCACACTGCCACATGCAGGAATAATTCCCCTACCAATACTGGGAAGCAACGCAATCTATTGTTGATAAACACTTTACCCACCGCGTTTCGTGTCGGACGGTCGCGGTCGTCGTCGGTGGAGCGTGATTCATGGAAACACTACGTGACTGTGTGAGGACGGCCGAACGACAATGGGGCAAGTGGAAGTACCCAGAACAGCACAGCACACAGGGCAAGGTTGTCCATCGATCGCGTATCGTAGCTGGGAGAATTCAAATCTGAACGGTGCCTGTGTGTGAATGTGTTGGTTAAGGTTAGGGTTGGTTTGTTGGATTTGGACTTGCCAAGTGGATGATGACAATCGCAAGGACGAAGAGGGGAAGTTGATTCGCTTCGGGTTGTCGCTTGCTTGATGCCGATCGTGTCGTGTGCGGCGATGACTTTGATTTTTCTCACCGGCATTTTTATGGTGGGGATGTACGAACACGATCGTTTGATCGTTTGGTGATCTTCGGCAACGGTCTCAGGTAGATAGGGGAAATTTTCTGCACAGTTTCGACGATCAGGTACTTTTCGTGTTGTCTGTCTGCACAAAGTGAGAGTGAGAGAGTGTGCCGTGTTGTGGTGAAAGATCCCCCTTAATAGGTGTTTTGTCTGCTCCATTCCTGCTGATCGGTTTGCGGCTTTGTTTTGGCTCTTGGATGATCTATTTTTTCTTTGTTCCGTTTTGATCTGGAATTCTAGATGAAGGTCGTTTGAATTTGATTAGTTTTCCACATGGACATGGAGTATAGGTAGGGTATGCGTGTTTGCGTGAAATGATATCATTTTGGAGATTTTCTATGAATGAATGAGTTTATTAAGGTACCTACCTACCTACATTTTTTTAAATCAATTAGGTAACTATTCCTACACTCATTACAAGCTTTTGTGTGGGCGGCAATATCATAAGGGGGTAAAACTGTTAAGGCAGACATACACGCGGGTGCTTTAAAAACCCAACAGGCAAATCCATTAATAGGCAAAAGGTGTCGGCGTCTACTTTTTTTTTTTTGCAATGCAAATTAGAAATTTTAGAGGCGACTATTTTTGAATGTGTGACGCGACTTGGCGACGATAGCGAAGCGTGGCGTTTCAACTTGCATCAGTAAATAGGTGAGCGCCGCCACCGTGTGCCGGTTGAAGTAAAGTTAAAATGTGCTAGAAGGAAGTGCTGGAAATGCTTAGCTTTATATGAAGGTGTAGGTACAGCACAGGTGTTAAGTGAGAGGTTCAGCACGGAAATTTGACAGCTGGTTAGATGCACGCAAATTTCATACGATTTCCGAAACGTTTGTTTTCCAAAGCATTCGACAGAACTTGCGAGTGGGATTTTCGATGTATTTTGACATTAGGTTAATCCCACGAAAGCCTATTATGGTTGGGGCTTTAGGTTGAAAACGTGAGATACAGAATTCACTGTTGTCGTAGGTAAATGTTAAGTAAAAACTCTCGGTCCTTCGTGCAAAAATCTAAAAAAAAAGATTATCTGATCCTTCTTCCTGAAACAATGATATTCCAGATGTCAGCTCTTAAACCGAATTCGATAGTAAAATGATTGTGCGTTAGTTTTGTCAACCGTCCACACTTTACTACTTTCGAAGTAGATGAGAATAAGGTGCTCATTCAGCCTGTTTCTGAGACAGACAATAAATATTACCCATCCAGTTATTAGGTATAAAATGTCGTTTTCTGAAGAAAAAGTCCAATAACCTATGGTTGATTCAAATTATGGCCGATTCACAATAAAGTAAATCTTAAACACTTGCTGCCATTTCATGATATGTATTCGGTTATATTCATTAATGACTATACTTCATGGAGTCAATTTTTGTTCGCATTTTTGTCAATTTCGCAGAAAGTCTAGTTCTGCCACGAAGTAAAACCTTAAACTCAAAACGAAATGTATACCCGTACCACCGAGAAAGTAAGACTCTTTCATAGTAGAATACGAGCCCAAAATACCAGATATAAGCAGGTAAAAGTGCATTTACACCGCACCGAAATTCCAAATCTAAGTCAACAATTTACCCTAAATGTGCAACGTTTTTCCACACATTTTTCAGTTTTCTAAATGTTAAATTTCAGTAAAATGTTGAATTTCGGCTGGGCATTTAGAATTTTTTCGAATTGAACAAACATCTCGCACTTCTATATTTCTCTTATTCTTGAGAGAACTCAAGGCAGCTGTCAGGAAACATTTGTTATTTGTCATAAATCGATGAATAAAACTTAACTCTCCTAAAACCGTTTGCTTGGACACTCGCATTTGACAACTCCCCTTCTGAAAAGATGAGAAATTTGCTTCTGGCCGCAGAATCATACAGCACACGTATGCGGCCCCTTGTAAGAAAGCTTTTGCTTCACAAATACAACGCAAGATTAACGGTGAAAGGCTGACCTCTGGCGGTAAAATTTTTAATATGTAAAAACACAGAATAGAAATACAGTAAAAGCTCGTTAATTCAGAACGGTCGGGAGGAAAAACAAAAATTGTTTTTTATTGCACTGTAGAGCATTTCTATTGGTAAAAAGTTTGTTTTATCAGTGTGAACTACAGGTGTTCAAACGATTTTAGGATTAGAGATAATTACTCCCAAATTAATGGGATTTCCCCGGCTTAACAGTTTTTTCCAATGTAAAAATAGGAATTTCCGGGATTCCCCCTAAAAGGTTTTGACAGTTTTTTTTTGGATTTAAAGATGTGTAATTTCTTCAAACACAAGAGTTAACATAGAAATAGAAATCCGAATCTCGTTAATTCGGAGAAATCTCTATTATTCGGAAAAGGAAAATACTCCGAATAAACGAACTTTCCGAATTAAAGAGTACCCAATTACAGGGCTTTTACTGTATGCGAGATTTCAGCTTTTGAAAAAAGTTAAAGTTTTCTGTTAATTTGGATTCATCGCATTTTTGCGTGGAGTTTGCTATGTGCTATGTTTCCACCGACTCTTCACTCAAACTAACTCACATTTTCAATAAGTCTCCCAAAAAATTTGAGATTTTCCATACTTAAAAATTTACATATAGACATTTTTTTTTGTATAATACAATCGCGAATCAAGGGATTGGTTACCCTTTTAATGTTGATTCACATCTCACGAGCGGAAAGGATTAGAAGAAGAGGGAAAGGAGGAGAGGTACCGGTGCACTCTTGTTTTGAACAGTTGCAGATTGTATTGACTGATCGTGGGAGAACATTCTACATTCGCGTTGTGCGGCTTAAGAAAGAACCTCTTAACCTAACAGTACGTCCGAAAGTGGGCTCAAGGGTAAGCTGATGTGCAATCGATCTTTGGCGAGTATTACGGTAGAACGTCTTAAGGGGTGGAATGCAGTTGGCTATTTCGATGGAACACTGTTTGTAAAGAAAGCAATAGAACAGTGATAGGCAAGAGACATTACGTCGATGTTCTAATGAGTCGATTCACTTCGCAATATTTTTGTCTGCAATGAGTTTTATCGCGCGTTTTTGTATCCTGTCTAGCAGGTGCAATGTTGTTTTACGAGCACCAGCCCAGACTTGGGAATTGTATTCCAGCTAAGGGCGAATGTAGGCCTTATTTACTTACTTACTTACTTAAGGTGGCGCTACAGTCCGGGGTGGACCTGGGCCTCAGCCAACAAGCTTCGCCAGCCAGCTCTGTCTCGAGCTAGCCGTCTCCAGTTTCGCACGCGCAGTTGGCTGAGGTCCTCTTCCACTTGCGTGCGCCACCTGAGTCTCGGTGCTCCTCTACCGCTCCGTCCCTGCGGTGTGGATTCGAAGATTTTCCGGGCCGGGGCGTTGGTGTCCATCCGCTCTAGATGACCCAGCCATCGTAGACGTTGTGTTTTGACTCTTTTGGCTAGGTCGGTATCGCTGTTCAACCCGTACAGTTCGATGTTATATCTCCTCCTCCCTCCGTCTATGCAGACGGGACCGTAAATCGTCCGAACAATTTTCCTCTCGAAGCAGCCTAAAGTGTTTTCATCCGCCTTTGACAGGGTCCATGCTTCTGCACCGTAAAGCAGGACTGGGATGATGAGGGTCTTATACATGGACACTTTAGTTGCTCGAGAGAGGGCTTTGCTACTCAATTGCCTCCTTAGCCCAAAGAAACAGCGATTGGCAAGAGTTATCCTTCGTTTGATTTCAGCGCTGGTGTCATTGTCTGAATTGATAGCGGAACCCAGGTAGATAAAATCCCTAACTACCACAAAATTATAGCTGTCGATGGTGATGTTTTGTCCAAGACGTCGGTGTTGAGTGTCTTTTCTTGGTGACATAGTATATGCTACTTGGTTTTGCCCTCATTGACTGCAAAACCCGTATTCCCCGCTTCCGTCCCAATACTCACGAAGGCCTCACTGACATCACGCTTTGTTCTAGGCCTTATTTGTATCTAGGCCTAATAAATAGGCCTTATTTAGAAACTAAAAATTAATCCTGCCCTAAATCTTATTGATTAAAGACATGCCTCCAGCACTGACCACAAAAGGGTGATTGAGGCGATTTAAAAAAGATCTCGAAGTGTCTCCACCAGGCAAATATAAGATTTGCTTTGCTCTTTATTTAAGTCTTTTCTTGTCATATTCCAAAGAAAGTGATTTGTAGAAGCAATGCATATAAAATATCTTTGGAACACAAACAAAACACAAGCAAACTTCCGCTTTAAGAAGGAATTTAGATTTAAAAAAAAACCTTTTATCCACAACAGTTTATTGAAATCTTTTTCATACTGAATCTGAAAGAAATTAAGCCAAAAACCGGAAGCTCTCGCAAACAGAAAAATTGTTTTTGTCTATTTTAACTTTATTTTACTTTTAAAATAAGCTTAACAAAAATTAACACATAAATTTATCGGAGAAAATTGGGATATATTATATGTTACTTACAAATCGATAAAATTGTAGCCGC
The DNA here is from genome assembly GCA_947623515.1 of Neoascia interrupta. Classification (NCBI taxonomy): domain Eukaryota; kingdom Metazoa; phylum Arthropoda; class Insecta; order Diptera; family Syrphidae; genus Neoascia; species Neoascia interrupta. The sequence goes on along the minus strand of OX392463.1, from coordinate 213,745,578 downwards.
ACTAACTTAAAAAAATAAAAGTGAATCTCCTCTCAGCCACTTTAGTTTGACGGGCAAATGTCAAAGTTTTAACCGTCGAGCACGGAGTGGTTTTTCAATTTTTCGAAATAATCGACAAAAAACTTACATACATTTCCAATGATTAAAATTAAAACTATTTTTACAACTCTTGCGAAGTTCGATTGTAAAACATCAGCCATTAATGTTGTTCTGGTTGTTATTTCGAACCCACAACCTGTTGCAAAATAGCTCGCACACTAACGACTTTTTTCCTGAGTATCTCAAAAAGATTTTGAAAATTCTTAGCCCTTTTTCGTCTAAGCTTCTTACTTTGAAAGAATTTTTATAAGTTTCGTTTCAATAAAAAATATTTGGCAGACTCAAGACTTCAGCCCAATGAATCGAAACAGGAGCAAAAACCGTATTTCGGTTCTAAAAACGGCACGATAAACACCATGCGGAGTGAAAGCCTACTATAGTACCTATACCTACCTAGGTACATCGTTTAAGAAAAAACAAAGCCATTCAACTGCTTTTTTTAGGTCACCTTTTCCAATTGAAAATGTTTTTCTTTTGGGTCGGTCTTAAATCTTTCTAAATTCAAAAAAAAAATAAAATTCTTGTTTTCGAAAAAAAAAGAATTCCGAAGGTCACGAGGGGGTGAGTTTCTTTTTACGAAACAACAATTTCCAAAACATCTGCACACCTACGATAGCGCCGTAAATAAAGCCATCACCGACTTCCGCCTCCATTCACCTAACATCCCCTCCACCAAGACAACGCAGTAGAATCCACCTTGGCGAGATGTGTTCTTCAAAAAAGATCTTCACACTATTTTTGCAAAAAAAAAAAACGAAACAGAACAGTTTCGCCAAGCTAAAATTTTATTTTTTCCTACACACCGCTGTCCACTTTTTTCGAGTCGCGTGTGGAATCATTTAGTCGGATATAGTCCTCCACCTCCTCCTCAGTGAATCATGCAGCGCCCTGTGTGTTGTGTTCGTGTGAGAAGATATTTTTCTCAAAATTTGAATTTTTTTCTTCGCCGCACCGTGGATGGATGCGGTGGAGGCGACAGCGGCATGGCGTATTTTTAGGATATGTGGTGTGGTGGCGGCAGCAGCTTCGGCGTCGAATGTGAGAAATTGAGGCAACAATTCAAGGTATAATAACAATAAAAATATTTCTCACGTGGGCATCGGCTTTTTGGATCGCCGCCAACCGAATCACACTTAAAAGCACACAATCGGCGTGGCGAGCCTGAGCACTGTGTAAACGGCGCAACCAGCGAGAGACTATACCTTTGGCAGTGAGTGCTGCGCGGCTGTGTCTATAAATACAGCGCAGCAGCGATTTTTCTTTTTTGGCACTCGCTACACTTGTTTTCGATTTACACCTTCGCCATCTGCCCGATAATCGGGGGCAATTCATTGCCAGCACACCGCGACGATTGAGTTACCTACCTGGATGCGCTGCGCTGCCACTGATGCGCATCGTTTATGCGGGCGTGAGGCGTTTGTCGCCCAACGATCATCCTGTTGGGATGAAACCTGCCGCCTGAATTGACGCGTTCACGTTCATCCCCCCTACGATGGCGGCCGGCGGTGCATGAACTCACCGTGGGTATAATTATTCCGAAAGACTTATTTTTAGTACGGACGCTCGAGATTGTGGCCCAAGTTGTGGCCAAAATAGTGTATCTGCGCGCAATTTAGCTGCCTCAGGGAGCATATGTACCTTATGGTGGGGAGCGCCTGACTGCGGTGCGGTGGTGGGTGGCGTGTGTGCCCACTTCAATGAGATATTTTTAATCGCATCACATTGGCGGTCGTTGTTTATCACAAACAACGTGATTAGACACAGCAACTTGGCTGCTACACTTGCTATTGGGTCGAGGAATGCGGTGGCGGCAGTGCCCGAAAATAGAGTAAGACACAAGTGGAGTCCTTTCGTGGCGTTCCTAAAAATAGACGCAGCCAAACAACAGCGCAGCCAATAATAGCCCCAGTGAGAGGGCACATTGCTACGCGGGAGCAATTTTGTTACAAACAACAAAACCCGTCTAGTCATCGCAAACGGTGTGGTGCGTAGCTGACTGCCTTATCTTATCATATCGTGTGTCGCATGATTCAAAGGCCTTGGCGGTCGTCGTTCCATTACTCACATGCACAGCTAGAGTGGTTTTTTCCCGAGTCGAAGACCCCTAAAAAAGTCCAAGGTATTCCATACAGAGCCATGTCATGGGCCAAAAGAGATCCCTCTTGGACGACAAGGAAGCTGCTAAGCATTAGTCACCCTTGATCACGGTGCAATAATAGTGAACGTTACAGCCATTTCCCTATACTAGCAAAGTGACTCATATGAGTCACTGGTGCGGTGGTGGTGGCCCCATAGTCGCAGCAGGCTTGACTGGAGTGACGAATGATACGGTCATGTCAGTTGGTTGACTTAGCGCTGCAACTTTCAAGGGATTGCGCAATAGTTGTGTGCGCGCCGAAGAATGTTCGAGTAGATTTTGTGCTAAAACAGGAATGATCGCGTGCGTGTGATCTTTGTTTGCGTAATCTAAAGTGACAAAGACTAAAGATAAAAACCGAGTTGAGTCCAAAGTGACACATAAAGTAGTGGGGTAGCCAAAATGGGGCCCTAGTGGATAGGGTACAAAGATTGGTTAAAACGTATTGAAGGTTAGGAAAACTAGAGAATAGCACCAACTGCATTTTTCTTTGTTCTACTTTTCAGGCGATTTCACAAATGGTAAGGTGACGTGGAATACCTATAGGAGGTGACCTCAATCAACCGGTGGTGTATCTAATATACTGCAGTTTAGGTTAGCAGGGGGAGTCTTGGCTAAGACTCAGACTTAAATACGACTAAAGTTAACACCGATGCTTAGGTATGTACCTTGGGACAGCAATATTTTAAGATATTGCACACAAGTACCTACATAAAGTAGGTAATTAAAATGAATCATCATAGAGATAGGGTAGGCATCTAGTGGTCCACGAGAGTGATGCATTGTTATAAGTAAGGATTAAGTACCTAACCTACTTCGGAGAATATTTAGCTAATGGCGAATAAACCTACTTAGGTACATATTTACAGATACTTACATATTTTCATCCTGAAAGTCCTTGTAGGTAGACTGTCGGTGTCCACGGATATGCGGTGACTGCTCAGCGTTAAATCACTGAAAGTCTTTTTTGAAGAAATCGAATGGGGACCGCACTTTTTTAAGAAAAAATTTAAAACATTGACTTATAAAAGCCAGTTTTTCAAATTCATTAATAATTCCTCTTATTTTCAATTTTAAACAATTTTTTTTTAGATAAATTTATAAACTTAACATTAAACCTTCATGCACCCACAACCCTGCATCTAAACCAAGTCCAACATTGAGACATGGAATTTTATGCCACGTAGAAGGCAACCTTTGATTGCAAAAGGCGGGATGAAATCAAGCGTTATTGTGTAAAAATTGGATTTAAAGATATATGTCTGATGTATCTATAAATTGAACCAAAAAAGGTGGTGAAAATAACGAATTCGGAGGTTAAATTGAAGATACGGTGGTCAACATACACCCTACTAATCCTTTTGTTGTTAATTCTTTTATTCAATTGATAGTCACCTGTCAATTTGAAGAAAATTCATTAAAACCACAAATCTTTATTACTCAATTTGCGTTTGTTGTCTTAAATAATTCTTTTATTCCAACCAATTTTTGTCTAATAACGCAGGCTTCTGACATCTGGCCACTATTGCTCTGAACCGAAATTCAAGCTACCTAGGAAGCCAAGCTACCTACACTCCAAGCTACCTACACTCCTTTCTGGGTCAATTTTGGAGATCTGAAAACCTCACACACAGGGACAGAAAGACTGACGGACGAACGCGCGGACAGACGGACATGGGTGAAGCAATTCACCTGTCGGTCTCCATAATATCTGTAAAAGTTCTTAGGGGGGCCTTCGGCGATTATTTCACTGGGTTACAAAAAAAATCAATACACCATGGGTAGGGTAAAAAATTGAGTGTTATGTCGCCAGCAAAGAATATATTCGATTAAATGTGCCAGACAAAAGATCGTTGTGGAATATCAAAAAAAAGCGTTGGAAATAAAACTGAGCACTGAGGCACACTATTTATATGGTGGATGTCATACTTAAAGTCGTCCAAAACCACTTGGATTGTGAGAATAAAGGACCCGTCGATTCCAAATCCACGCATTTTGATGAGAGCCTGATGCCCCAGACTCTGTCAAATGCTTTGGTAATACCAAACGCAACAGCCTTGTTTGCACCACGAAAATGTAAGGAGCAGTTCAACTTTTCGGTGTGATAAGCCATTAGATCACCAGTAGAGGAACTTTTGCTACGAAAGTCGTATCGCAGGTCTAGCGCAGCACTTCCATACCATACTTATAGCATGGGAAAAATAGATGTAATTACAATTAGCCGGTAGCTGGTTAAGGAAAAAGGATAGCCCTTTTCGGTAGAGCTGAGCAAATGCTGTTTTCCATCTCTTCGAAAAGTTGCCATAAGAGCAGGACGAAGAGAAACTCTTACGCAATGGTTTTGCCAGCGTAGAATTCAAAACCTCTTCAGATCAGAATAAGGGGGATAGTGCCACCTGGACCAAAAGAATTTCCTTATTATATATTTTTAAAGAAAGTTAGAAACTTCTGAGACTTCTAAAGGTGGCAAAGCATTGACTTTTAAAGAGCTAAAATGGATGCTTTCGGAGTGGAGCAATAGATTTATTGAAGTTAAGACAAGGCTGGAGGTTGTCACTAATATTGTTTCTTTTCATTGGTTACGAACGTGGTAGAATTCGTAAAAATCTTACTATTTAAAATTATTACAACTCAAATAAGATACATATTTTGTGTGGCCGGAATATTGTCAACAGTCTTGAGAGCGCGTGCTAGCTCAGCCTTGATTAGGCCTATCCGACTCACCCATGAGCTACAGATCAGATGACACAACAAAGTGGTCAATTCGACGAAAGTTATCCAAAATTTCGACCCTAGATATAGATCCACATGCTTTACTGACTGATATAGGAGCGTACCACCGTGCTTACTATAACATCGCTGACCCAACCCAAAACCCAACTCGTAATAAAGGGCATCATACGTGAGGTACAAATAAAGCAATTAACATATATTTTAGCGAAAATATTAGGTAATAAACTTATCATAATTAGCTAATGGTTTTTCAGTGCTAAGTTAAGCCCAGCTTAAACCATGATCTGTTAATCCCGGAAATCAGCGGTAAGCTTTCCAGTGCAGAGTTTACTCCATCAGTAAAGTTGTCGAAATCGTTGAATCTCGAAATTATTGACTCTCCCAGCATCACTCACTTCACATAGAAAAACACAAAAAAAGAAGTTCGAGTCATTTTGCACAGAAACACGCAGTCACTGCCATTTCAAGTCATTGCCAAAGTCAATGCCATTTCACACAGAAAAAACATTAAAAGACGTTCATATACCGTTGACCAGAGTTGATCCACGATTAACTCACCAAATTTGGCGAGTTAAGCCGAGATTAATCCCGGACTAAAATTCTCTGAAAATTAGTCATTCATTTCTGGGGTTAATCTCAGCTTAACTCGGAAACAGGGATGATCTGGCACTGAAAAACTGGCTCTTAGACACTAATCTATGTTTTCACTTAAGCTAATCAGATAATTTCGCAAAATATTTCGAAGTACGACCTCATTTCTCATATTGATACACTATTCGAAATTACCTCATTATCATCATAATAAGCATTTAATTCGGTTGCTTTTGAGGAAAATTCAAAACAAATAGAACTAAGCTCATTGTTTTGAGCGACGTTTTTGTGTGACAAAAAAAAAGTCAGTGCCGTAGCTGATGGGTCGCAGGGCCCACTGCGCTGGGAGTTTAAAATTTATAAGGCCCGCTCACCTTATAGATTATGGTGACATTAGACATAAATACACACTAATAAAAGTGTGCAGATTTTCATTAACGATTGTAAATTGATTCACACGCTTTTCCACCGAATCAAAATCCTACATTGCATTTTGATTAGCATTTGGTAAATAAATAAATAAAACATGCTGATGAAATCAAAATGAGCGCAACATTGGATTTTTTTATACCCTATTCCACAGGAAAGGAGTATATTAAGTTTGATACAGGCGAAAATGTAACATAGAGAAATAATAACAATAAATCGAGACCGAATTCTGAGTCGAATGAGCCATGTCCGTCCGCCCGTCCGTATGTCACCAATTTTTAGGCCTTAAATTTTAAGCTAGGAAGCTGAAATTTTGTACGTAAGCTCTCTGTCATCCGAAGCAATACAAGTGTTAACATTTTTCAAATCCAACCGCAGACATGCCCACAATCGGTCTAAATATGCAACAACCTCCTGTGCTTTCAAAACTGTAAGACGTCGTGAAAAGTTGAAATTATACATCAAGCATATCCTAACGATTGTAAGAACTCAAAATTAAAAATAAAGTCGGTAGACCGCCCCTAGTGGGCGTGGCATCGAATTAAAGAGTAATTATTTAAATGCAATTTATTCAATATTTTTGTTCCAAAGCGAAAAATGTTTGCTTAATATATTATGTAGAAAAGACTATTTGTTAAATTTCTTTCACACAGGGTTTTTGGGCCACGCCCACATTTGGAGGCATAATTTAACAAAAACCTCAAATTTTCCAGAAAAACATTTTTTTCGACTACTTTCAAGCCTAGCTTAGGTAAGAATTAGAAATAAAATTAAGCACATTAGGTTCACCGGGTTCTATACTAGATTTCGTTTCTACAAAGTTTTTGGCCACGCCCATGTTTGGAGGTCGATTTCACAAAATTATTGAATTTGGACCAAAAAATTACTGTATTGCGCACATTTGAGCCGCAAACTAGGATATTTCTATGCTCATATTGATTTTCGGTTAAAGGGGTTGGACATGTCATGCCCCTTTTTTTTAAAAAAAAAGTAAAAAAAAAACTTATAAAGAATCATTTTTTTTTCCTATTTAAAATGATGCAAATGGTAACGGCACGGGGATGGAAAACACGAAAATAAACGAATGGAAAGGAGAATAGGAATGGAGAGGAGAAAAGGAATGGAAAGGATAATAGGAATGGAAAGGATAATAGGAATATGGAATGAATCGTAATTAAAAGTGGATCTGTTATCACTTTAACATGACAGGTTAATACAAAGTTACCTATTTTTCTCAATCATTTAAGACGAAAATATCAGTGCGATACTAGCGATCTAATAATAGTTTAGACCAAACTTTGAAATTAAAAAATAAGTAAGAAGTATTTCTTCATCAGATCCGTAAGCTCTTTGATAAAGTGCACCGGTTAAGGAGACAATGTCTCCTGGTTAAGTAGACCGGGTCGCCGTTCTAGTCGAAGATGGATCCTGGTTTTCCCGATCGTTTTTGTCTCTGTAGTTTTTATACAAAAATCATAAGTTTTCTGGGCTATCTTCCAAACCCCACCGCATTCATCAAGGCTCCAGCATGCCGATGAATACGCCTTTCTGGAGTAAAGAAAAGCATCCACTACCCTGAAGTTGGCACTGGATAGGCAGTTAGGTAAAGGACCAAATGCTATAAGCAACTATTGGTTTCGGTCCAGACTCACACCGAATCGAAGCGTCTCTTTCGGTGTTACTACACGCAATGTCTCCAGGCCGAGGTTTCATTCACGACATAAGGCCGTATATATTCAACCAATTCAAAAGTTTCTGTGAATCTTGACGGAAGCATGCCGATCAGGAGTCATGCCCACTATACCTAATTTGGTTCCAATTTATGAGTTATTTGTTTCTACCTTCTAAGACAAAAGTCTCATCACTCATAAGCCAAGACCTGTGAATCACTTAATTCTTATTCATTCCCTGGAAAAAAATTAAAAGTTTCATCAATTATGATTTTCGCCCTTGTAAAATGTTTTACCACAGACTTAATTAAATAATTATCGTCTTCTGAAAAAGCATTGCTCACAGCGCCGATGAGTTTTCGAAATTGGTATTTTCCAATGAAAAATTTGCATTCAGCCTTTATCTTAACGATTTCATAATTAGCCGAAATTTGACCCTCAAAATGCCTTTATTTCCTATTCGCCATCATAGCAGATAAGCAGCTTTTTTATTGACAGATAAGTCACTCACCCATTCGTTGGATAAGTGGGGAAACACCATCATTAAGTCATTTGACTTATATTAGGCACTTAAGAACTTATTTTTATCTACAATGCCTCGAACGTGCGTGGATTAACTCGAAAACGCAGTGCTGCTTGACGTCTATAATCTGGATGTGTGACAAAGTCACCTGTGTTTGCAAATATTTTCCTTAATATTCCGAAAACGCCCTCGAATATTCTCACCAATTCGCACTTAAAGTTCAAAACCCACAAGCGAAAGGATTGACACTAGTTCCTTCATTCGCCGACATGGTAATCCACTTAGTTATGCTTCTGTCTGGTCAGGACACACTATGCAGCCGCTGGTCATTTGTCCGAACGTTGATGACCCGATGCCCAGGCACGGGATTGCACCAAAGCAACTTAATCCTTTCCAACTAAAAACAAAAGGGGTTTTCGTTTTATTAGTGGGATGATCATGCGCATCAAAGGGCTAAAACCACACACCCATAAAAACCTGGAAAATCATTTCTTTCTTGTGTTTGTTTGCCATAAAAGGATTAAGACAGACATTATACTTTCACAGGTAAAAGACTGGGTAACCCTTGCAATAAAAATCGGAAACCCTTCATCGCACAGGTAACCCCTTTCCCTTGGCTGAGCGCACGAGCAAAAGGAGTCGAATATTAATGAACAACTCGTTCTTGAATCCTTTTTCCGCTGGTAGTTCGTTCGGAAACGATGTCTTAGGTAGGCGGTTTGCATAGTGATGGCAGATTGTAAGCAAATCCATCCTTCCGGCGAAAAAGGCTCGTTTCAACGAACTTCATGGCAAAAAGAGAATCTATTATTTTTTACGCAATCTCGCAAGGGATCCGTTGTTTTTTTTTTTTTAAATTTATTGTCAAAGGATAATAAAAAGTTGCGTAAAAAACGATCGTCTGGAATGACGATGCTTGTCGCTTTCAAGGAAACACCTCTGCAAGACAATGTTTGTGCCAGAGCAACCCTAACAGTACCCAGTTCATTTCTAACGGGTGAACGTAATATCCTTGGCAGGACAATACAATTACAGCGAACGCTTAATTGCCAAGAGGCATGCAAAAAAAAAATATTGCCAAAATCGTCGTAAAATGATAAACTGCACAATTTTGCCAAGTCTTACCGAGTGAAAGGTGGAAAATTCCTGGCAATCCATCCAACGGAGTCGCACTGAATAGACAAGGCAAATAATTCACATCCTTTGGCTCTTGGTTGCTTATCCTTTTAGTGAGTTAAAATTGAAGGATTTTATGGTTTTATTAAGGGTTATACACAGGTTTGACGAATGACGACTACCTCTATCCCGGGATAGAGTTACACAGAAAGAGTTCTCTATCTCTGTGCGTTTGGGAAAAGAGGTATCGACGAGCCGCCTCAAGGTGAGAGCAGGTATGGACGATGTGTTAAACGTGTGCTGTTTGCCGGGAGTTGTTGATGGTTTTATTGTTTTACGGTTGAAATATGCTTAACATGCAGCAATGACGGATGCCAAAGGTTTTCCTTTCAACATTGGCGGAGCGGAGTTGTGGTGGTCGTTTGCAAAAATAGGGATTCTTGGAAGTGGAAGGGAGGGGAAACGTGCGTGCGATGTTGTTTCTATGTTTTACTGTGGAGTCCTTCAAAATGTGTCTTGGTGCAAGCGATTCGTTTAGCAATTGCTATACGCACCTATAGCCTCTATGAGAGAGCTAGAACATGGAAAAAGAGCACATTATCAAAATTAGCCACAAAATTTAGATCGAGGCCAAAGTTCAGATCAAAGTTCCTCCGAAATTGGAACTAGTCTGAGACCAAGCACGGGTGTTTCGTACCTAAAAGGATGATAGGTTAACATAATGATACTAATCCACCATCAAATAGTTTGAAAAAAAGGATCAGTAAGAGCACAAAAAGCCAAATGGCATGAAGGAGCTTAAAGTTTCAAAGAGTGAAGAAATGACTGTTGTGGCTCAGTTCTACGCCATTGTCAAATGATTTTAGGTCAAGAGCAGGAGCTCTGAAATACAGCTGATCAGCAAGGATACGTGGTACGGAATATTAACCGATCGGATCAAAGCATCTTCTATGGAGAACAGAAATCAGTCATAAAAGTCGATATCGAAATTGCACAAAAATGTTTTTGTGCCCTGTTGAGATCCCTAAATGGTCGATCAGTTTAGCATCTTACATATAAGTTCAACAAAGACGGACTAAAAAGATCACTCTTGACGCACATATTGCATCCATTTACTCATGCCTAAAAGGGACTTAAGGATAAGAGTGTTAAAAGTAGATATTTTGTGTGGTTTATTAAAAACCTTTAAAGAGCAAGACTTAAAATCTTATAACACTTTCTTTGAGTCCAAAAAAAATTTAGACCTTTGCTGAAGATTTTTTTTGGTCGCAAGAGCTCACATGCCTATTTATGCTTGGCACAAATACAGATTAAACCATTTTAAGGTGAAAGGGTCCAGAATTTTGAGCATTATATTGCAGTTATATTGTGCAGCATGTCAGGGCCTAAGGACTAGCCCCTTTAGAAGTCGGAAAATGCTGACGAAACGTAGAGAAAGTCTGGAAAAGGTTTTTTTCAATTCTTTTTTTTTTTATGTTTTTAGTTTAAAAGCCAAAAATGGCCAACATCAAAGCCAACACTACCAACATGGTTATCCCTTACAAAATATAAATAAATTTGATTTATTATGGATGAAAAATACCAAGTCCTTTGTTATCGCGCCTTTCTCAATTGATTTAAAAAATTTTCTTAAGCGATGTAGCTTTGAAATAAAAAACAAAGTGAGTCTGCGAATAGCCCCAGCCCAACAGAATATCGTGACCAGTCTGTTGTTGGAACGCACTACCGTCGCGTCGTTGTTCCCAGTCAGCAGCAGGACTGTGTTCATGATATAATTTGGCCCTGATCATCTTGGATAAACCAATCATTCCATCCAAGCTGAGTGCTATTATACGCAATGCTCTCCTCCAAAGCTGTCGTTGAGTTCAGAAAAAACAAAAAAAAAAAATCCCATGAGCTGGGCTGCATAAATTATTCCAACCGCACTCAGTAGCAGATAGTCCGCTCGTATAGTCTCATACTATGGAACGTGTATCTGGCCGCTGGCACGCTTATTTTGACTCGGATCGATGTCAGTCGTGAGATGGCCCGATCATCGTCACTTGGATTATACACCTCGTATATATACTATTCTGGTTTGTGTATTTCTTTTTAATTTCTCACAGACACAGACTGATGCGATGCTCCTTTTTTGTAAGTCACGACTAAAGTTACCAGTCCCCCAATGCCATGGGTTCCATGAAGTAAGATAACACCACACGATTAAGCTTTACTGGTCATCTTCCAGGCCCAGACACGCTCTCTTCTTCCAGATCGGTTTGGGAGCGCGCGAGCTAATGGCGTGTTGTGTCAATGATGGAAGTGCTTCGTGATAATCTGAAGAAAACAAACCGAACAGGAAATCATGAGTGAAATCGGTACACGACTTTTCCTTGAAAACATTCTTCATGGAGTTCAATGTTTATAAATTTTTATTTTATTTTGGGGGAACAACTGGCGGCCGGCCAGTTTAAGTAGCTTGACCGAATCGAGTATTTTTGGTGGTATGGTAATGGTAGCATGGTCATGACATCACTCCTATAATTTGCCTGATATCAATGGAATTTTACATTCGATTTAATATATTTTTATAAAATAAGAAAGACTTAGAAACATCTACAAAATATATTTCAAAACGCTGCAAATCTAGTTCGTAGACTCGGCTATCGTTGGGAGTGCTCGCAGCAATTTAAATCAGAAGGAACATTATACATGCAGCACCAAAACGTCTTCAATTGGATGGAAAAAATTCTAAGAAAAAAATAAGCCATGTCAGGATTTTCGACCGTTCTTTAAATTGGCTGCTCATCGAGAGTCAAGTCTCAGTATTCTGTGTGGTGCAAAAAAGCTGCTAGATCCCTCTATTAATTTACAAAGAGCTTAAAGATTTAATTTTTCCAAACATAATTTATAATTTATTTTATGCCAAATTAATCAACTGCTACTCTCACCTCCTCGTGGTGAACACCGGGTGCCTAGTACCTCAACTGGAGATTGGGTTCCAACCCCTTTGGAAGGTTGTTGAGGGTAGCAGACGAGAGAGGGGGGAAGAGTCCCACTACGGCACTTCTCCTTGCATCCGGACGGCAGCGGAGGAATTCCCCAGATGGAATCAACGGCGGCGTCCACAGTTCCAGTCAGGCCGAACTACTTACTTAACACCTTATATGGGCTACTACCACGGAGCGGGCTAACCGGCTCTCCGTCCTTAGAGCTGAACAAAGAATCTGGTGCTCCAGGTTGGGGGTCCAGAAACACCAGTAATGAAGCAGAAACAAGCCTCGGATTCGGACGGATTTACTGTTGACGACCAATGCAAACGACAAAAGGACAACGAGCTCCGGATCTGCACGTGGAATGTTAGGTCCCTTAACAGACCACGTGCAGCCGAGCAACTAGCAGAAGCCCTTAACGACTGCCAGGCAGGCATTACTGCCATCCAAGAAATGCGGTGGGACGGGCCGGGCAAAAAATGGATGAAAAACTGCGACTTCTACTACGGTGACTGCTATCGGCATCAAAGCCAGCGCCTATTTGGATGTGGTTTCGTTGTTGGAGGCAGACTTAGGCAAAAAGTCTTGAGCTTCAGCCCTGTGAGCGAGCGCCTCTCGACGATCCGCATCAAGGCTAAATTCGCCAACATTAGCCTCATATGCGCGAGTGCCCCCACAGAGGAGAAAGATGACGACAGGACAAAACTTATGAGCAGTGCCATAGCTACGAAATTAAGATTGTCCTATGCGATTTTAATGCCAAGCTAGGGAGGGAGGGCATCTTTGGTCGTACAGTCGGAAAGCATAGCCTGCACGACACGACCTCCGATAACTGATTCAGGCTGATCGATGATCGACTTTGCTGCGGGGCGACACGTTGTGGTAGCTAGTACACAGTTCCCGCATCTCAATATCCACAAAGGGACATGGAGATCTCCCGATCAATCAACCGTCAACCAGATTGACCACATTGCGATCGGCGCAAGGCACTCCTCCAGTATCATGGATGTCCAAACTTTCCGAGGGGCCAACATTGACTCGGATTGACACTACCTTGTTGTAACCAAGGTACGGCTGCGCCAAGTCCCGACCACCGCCAAGTAATGGAAATACTGTGAGGAAGTTTGACGTCGCCAGGTCCTTCTCCAACCGAGTCTCTCAAAACCTTCTACAAAGTCCTATGCAGCCAGAATCAAGTTGATAGCCAGTGGCAACATTGCCAAAATGCCATCAGAGACGCCGCCTCTGAAGCGCTGGGTTTCACACGGCCACCACAACGAAACCCCTGGTTTGACGATGAATGCCGGCAACCACATGCAGCTAAACAGGAAGCATACAAAGCGGCGCTGCACAGAAGGACTAGAGCTGCTCGCGAGCTCTACGAGCAGAGGAGGAGAGAGGAACACCGGCTTCTCCAAACGAAAAAGAGAGAGCACGAGAAGCGCGCGGTTGAAGAGATAGGGAGATGATACAACAGGAATCAGGTTTGAAAGTTTTACCAAAGGATCAAAAGGTCCTGCCAAAGGTTATAAAATTCGAACTGACGCCTGTAAGGTACCATTTGTACCATCAAATGAACATCGTTGTAGAATCGCAGTCAGTGCTGAGGATTTGGAAAGATCACTTTTGCAGACTGTATAACGGCGGGGACGAACCAAATACCGCTGTCAGGCAGAACGAACAATTCAACCCGGGCGAAAACGTTACCGACGAAGCATACGAACGATAGCGCCCACCCGACCTGGAGGAGGTAAAAGTAGCTGTGTCTAAGCTCAAGTGCAACAAAGAAGCTGGAGCAGACGGCCTAACTGCCGAACTTTTTAAATCCGCTGGCGATGAGCTGGTTAGGAGCATGCACCAGCTCATTTGCAAGATATGGTCGGAAGAAAGCATGCACGACGAATGGAACCTCAGCATTGTTTGCCCGATCCTGAAGAAAGGAGACCCTCTAAGTTGTGCCAACTACAGGGGCATCAGTCTTCTTAACATCGCATACAAGATCTTTTCTGCTGTACTGTGTGAGCGTCTGAAGCTATTTCTCAACAAATGCCGATAAACAGCCGATAGGTGTGGCTTTAGGTCATGAAAGTCCACCATCGATCAAATATTCACACTGCGGCAGATCTTGAAGAAAACCCAGGAATTCCAAATCGATACACACCACCTCTTCATCGATTTCAAGGCCGCGTATGACAGCATCTATAGAGACGAGCTATATAGCGCAATGTCTAGTTTTGGCATCCCTGCCAAACTTGTTAGTCTGTGCAGGATGACGAAAAAACTCACGCTGTTCCGTCAAGGTCGGCAAAGACCTCACCGACCCCTTTGATGTCAAAAAATGATTTAGACAAGGCGACGCGCTATCATGTGGCTTCTTCAACATCATAATTGAGAGAATTGTGCAGAACGCCCGCACCAACACCAGAGGCACAATCTTTCAAAAGTCCGTTCAACTTCTCGTATAAGCAGATGAAATTGGCACAATCGGAAGAACAAAGGGTGATGTCAGTGAAGCCTTCGTGAGTATAGCGACGGAAGCGGCAAATATGGGCTTAGCAGTCAATCATGCGATGTTAAAAAGACTGATGCCTCTGTAGTGGCTTAACTCAGAGTGTCTCCTTTTTTCAGTATGGCATTGTTATTTTTTGACATTTTACGACATAAATAGTGCAAGCTTCACAAACTATCAACTATATATTTCCAAGATATTTCCAAGTTACGCTTAAATGTACGTAAAAATTCAATTATTTGGTTCAAATTCATTATTTTTGAAAAATCAACCCCTAAAAAGGGGGCGTGGCTAAAAACTTTTTATGAACGATTCCGCAACAAAGTTTCGTTTATCTAGCCTGCTAATTTTTTCGTTTCATGCTTTTCTAAATTAGGCTCACGGCCAGTCGAAATAATGTTTTTCTAGAAAATTTTAGGTTTTTATTCAATTCTGCCTCCACATGAGGGCGTGGCCTAAAGTCTTGTATTAACAAAATGTAGTACAAAGCGTTTTCTACATAAGATATAAAGCACTGTTTTTTTAATTTGGAGCTAATATATAGAAGTATACTGCATTATTTGAAAATTTACCCTTAAAATAGATGCCACGCCCACTGGAGGAGGTCTACTAATTAATTTTTATTTCTTGTGCTTACATTCATTAGGAGATGCTAAATGTCAAATTTCAGCCTTTTAGAACAGTTTTGAAATCTCTCTAGTTGCACTTTAGACCGATTGTGGGCGTGTCTTTGGGCGGAACTCAAAACTTTTTACACTTTTACTGCTTCGCATGACGCGAACTTTACGTACAAAATTTCAGCACCTAGCTCAAAATTTAAGGCCTAAAAACATGTGACATACAGACGGACGGACATGGCTTATTCGATTCGAAACTCGGTCTCGATCATGTGCTCTTGAGGTCTTTGGGGGTCTACTATTATTATTTCACAGTGTTACCTCCTATCCTATAGGATGTGGTATAAAAAACAGGTAAGGAGGTTTAAGTTGTTCTCAAATGCTATTTTGGTCAGTAACGCTCAAAGCAACTTCCATTTCACATATTGAAAAGACCTTGAAGCATGAAGTCATACACAGAATGGCCCGTCGGCTTTTTTGAAGGCTTAAAATTATTGCAGGGTTTGTATATGAAATGTTGTATAGAATATTTGCGTGATTATGTTTTTCTTTTCTTTTAATGACAAGTTCCGACTTTCATTGCATATTTTCAAACGCATATCGTCATCTCGGCTCATTAAACAATATTTATATGTATATTTCGAGTACTTTTCTGCATAAGATCTGTGTATACGAGTTTTTGAATACTGCCATTGTAGTGTAGTAAATAAAGGGGGACATTTTTTTTTACTATTTGCCCAATTTTCAAATTTAAAATTATTTATATAAAATATTTTAATTATAATGGCTTATTATTATATTTGTAATATAAATATGACAAATTAGTTTTTTGTTTTTAAACTTTTAACAATTTTGGTTTGCTTTTTAAGTGGGTTCTGCTTGCGTAAAATTTAGTTGATAATATAGAAAATTACAACATCAAATCTGATATAGCCAGGGGCTGTCGCACAATGCTCAAAGCATTGTGCAGTCAGAACCGGGTGAGACTGTGCTGGGTGCCAGGACACTGCAGTATAGAGGGAAACGAACGGGCTGATGAAGCTCATCAAACAGGCAAGAAGAGGAGGGATCCTCGGAAATAGTGAGGTTTTTAACATCAAACCACCCCTCTGCGTAGTAAGAGGCTCTTTTGAGGAGTAAATTAAAACGATGGCCAACCAAAGGTGGTCTCGTCTGACTGGAAATAGGGAATCTAGGGCTCTCTGGCCACGACTAGACGAAAAAGGATCGAAGGGACTATTAAAACTGAGCAGGGACAAGCTAAGGGCTTTAGCAGGAATTCTGACAGGACACTGCCTCCTGCGTAAACACGCAAAGAGGCTCAGGCTTTCTGACACGGATATTTGTCGCTTCTGCAGTGATCTACAGGCGGTTGAGGATATAGCGCACATTCTGTGCGAATGTGAGGCAATTTCGCGTATGCGCAGGAAATTCTTAGGGGAATATTTCTTCAAAAGCTTAGAAGAAGTAGACGGCACAAACTTCAAAGGCCTCCTTGGCTTTTACAGGAAAATTGGCTGTGTCACGAGGGATAATGTTTAGGTTGTTTTTGCCTTTTAAATGTTAAGTTCAACTGGTTCCCCAGGGATCGCAATGGGCCCGTTTTGGTGCCTAGTGTTTGTGTGGTCCTTTTCACCACACCCCTGTTTAACCTAACCTAACCCATATAGAAAATTATCAGAAGAAGGTTAGGTATGATTGGTGATTTTTTTTAAAAAATTTGGCCTTGTAGCACCGGAGACATTTTTTTTTTTTCAAAAATACGTCTAAGCTGCAGTTTTAAAACTATTTAACCAAAAATGTATTGATTTTAGCCTTTGCTTAAGCTGCTTAAGAATGCTGCCCAATATCGACTTTTTATATGAAGTAATTAAAGAGCTATGACCTTAATCCCGTTGCAAATGGGCAATGGGAAGGGGCTTATCGCTAATTTTAGTAATTTCTTCCATATTCTGGCCGCAAGTCCAGTTAAGTAAAGGTAAAACAAATAAGTAGGTTTTTAAGAACAAGACGCGCTCGCATCTCGGCTAGTATGACCTGTCTAGGAACCCTGTTGGGAGGCATGCGCGAGAATAAGAATTCGTAACGACCTGTTATATAGCTTTGTGGTCTTTTTCTTTTCTGCCTTGTCTTAACTTTATTTGCTTGAATGATGCCCTAGGTAATACTAGCTGACTTCTCCTCCTTGAACCCGTTCACACCATAATTTGCGCTAAATATGTGGACTCAGTCCAAACCTTTCAAGTTTCTTAATCGCCACACCTAAAATGGTTCAAAATTTTGCATTCAAGAAAGAATCGATATACACCAAAGTCGTTTTTCGAAATTTTTAGCATGAACTAAGGAAAAAGGTCACTCGTCATTCCAAATAAACACACAAATCACAAAACATATTTAATAACGCACGCTTTTTAAAATACCATTTATAAGGTGCCCCTGCAATAACTCCCTATTATGGCAAATGTCCTTAAGAAACCGAACAACGAGCTATTCTTGAAAAATTCCCAACAAAAATGACCTCAAAACGAGAATATTTTTTTGTTCGATTTTACATGGAAACGTGACTATTGCGTAAACATCTACAAAACTAGAACGTGTTCCGGCAAATCGACTGTGGCCGACCTAAATAAGTGCCCGAAAAAAGTCACAATATAATTCGACGAGCTCATTGTTCCAAATTGCGAAAATCGTTTCAAGGTAACCTGACGTAACAATATTGTTTTATGGTCGGCAAAAGATTTCGTATTTTATTGCACTGACAGGCCGGAGAAGAAAAAAAAAACTGCAAAACATAATTTTGTGCAAAAAATAATCGCGCGTATCGCCAAAAACAGCATGAGCCTATTCCGAGAACGCATCCCTGCTGGGTAGGAAAAATCCAAACGTATTTACTGCTCTCATTTTTTGGCCTAATTATTTTTTACAAGCTGGACAATTGAACTACTGTCAGTCCGAGACCAGGCAAATATTTGTTTTTTACTTTGTTGACAAGGTTTTTTTTGTTCACGAACACACGACAGACTGGTCCAATTTTTAGGACAATCCTAACGATAATTGGGTCATTTTTTGACCCCATTGAGTTGTGGTTTGTTTTGTTATGTGCGGTGTGAAAAAATTGGGTCACCATTACCTAGAAATGGAAAGTATTGACAAGACTACACGAGTGTCCTTGAAGGTGCTGAAAACCCTTTTTGCAAACGATACCTCTACCTTCACCCTTTTGTCAGAAATCCGTCAGAAATGTTCAAAAATTAATTCTAACGAACTCAACCAGCAAAAAGAGTTAAGCCGAAAGGCTTATTCGCTCCAGGAAACCGGAACAATGAAGAATAAATCATTATTTGCGGAGCTTATATAACCACTGACTTATTATCCAACACAAAGGACCTTATGATGTCTTTTTTCAAAAAAAGGACCAAACCCTAAAACTACCACAACATAATTTTTTGTCTTTCTTAAAAAGGTAACTCGGGTTCATAAACAACACACGACACCTAAGCGACGAACAATATAACCCAAATAGAAAAAGGATTCGCAAGGACGACGTCCTAAAAAATCATCATAAAAATGTGACAAAGTCCTTTTTTTACTGCTGGTAAAAAAAGATTGAAAAAGTACGAAAAATACAGCCATTATTACCTCCTTTCAGCTCATCTTTGCAATCGTTGGTTGCATATCCTTCAGTGTAATCGGTTTTCGCCAGAATCCTGCGCGAGATGGTGTCATAAAACCATTGCCAATGCCAGCGCACCATTGTTTGATATTACTTCAAGGCACCCATGCAAATATCCTTTATTGCCAAATGCGCGTCAGTGAACGCAATTAGAAGGGGATTGGCAAAATTTTGATTTTAAGAATAAACACCACGCCTCGAAGCACAACAAACGTAAACAGAGAGAAGCGAAAGAGTATCCTTGGAAAGGATTAAGTGAAAATGCCATTTGGCGGCCGACTGATACAGATACCTGCGATTATATATGGATCGTCGGAAAGTGTAGTGAAAAGGATTACACGAAATAAGTGATCCGCATGATCAAAGGCTTGTTACAGTCCTATTATCCTTTCGTCAGTTGAAAATGTTCGTTTGACCATAATTAGAGAAAACAAGCAATAAAGCCATTAAGAAGGATGTTGCATTAGTCGTCGCTCACAGGCAACAACACTTTCGACTGTGATAGCCTTGATTTGGCTTGCTCTTCGATACCATCGCGCAAGGACATGCTAATGTCAAGGATTTTATTCTTTCTGATAATCCATGGTAAAAGTAGAACTTTTTATGTAAATTTACTTCTCAGCTGAGCCCGTTTTAACACGAAAGGGTTAGAAAGTGAAACGCTGCAGATACTCGTAAATATTTTATTGAAGTGTGAAAATGCTTCAATGGGTTCTACGGACGACGACGGTCTCTGAGGATAGTTCTAACGACACGACGCGCCGATACAGTTTCCTTTTTTTCTAGATCGGCTTCACTTTCTTCAATTCTTTTGTGCCGAGTTAATGTGCAGCACCGTGTCCGTGTTCTAGTTTGGTGTCACTTTCCTTAAACGGGTGACATTTCATTGAAAGGGTTAATGAGTCCATAATTTCTGTTCGACAGTGGAAGGACTCGGTTTGTATGGCTTCCAGCGAAAGTGAATTCAGAGAAAAAACTAGAGCAGTTTTTACAAAGGATGTTTGTTTTTAGCTCTGTTTTCTTTTTTAAATTGGTGCGTGTTTTATGGTAGGATTTTGTTTTAAAAAGGTCGCTGTAGTCTTTCTTGAAACCGGGTTTCAGAGAACTCGGGTAGGTGCTATGCAAAAAAGGGTTAGACGTCAATTAGGCTATGAAGAAATTCCGTAAAATATTCAAAGATGTAAAGAAGCGAGGTACCTTGTATTCTTTTCAAAATATTTAGGTTGCTCTTTCTTTTTTGGACCTTAAATAGGTAACGTAAGCTAAAGATGATTTAATGCAAGGTCGACGTCCAAAACGTCTCAAATATATAACCCTTTTGCTTTTCAAGCTCCCTAACTGGCCTGAGACTTTTTTAAAAAGTTGCTGAAGAGTAATTTTTCTTTGGTGGACTAGATGACTGGCAACTAAGACCATTTTGCGTGTCTTTCGGCGTGTGTTACTTGAAGCCTCTTTTAAAAATCTAGTAGTAGCTCTAACTTTCGGCGGCTGAAAAATCAGAGTTTGAAATATTGTAGTTTGCATCTCAATAAATAAATAGAGTGGCGCAACAGCTCGAGGTGAACCAGGGCCAACTTCTCAACAATGTATGCTGTGTGTGTTAATTTCTTCACATACAAAGGGACCTACAATTTTTTGCCGAATCCGAACGGCACTTTGAGAAGTTTTTCAAGACAATTGTTATTCCCGTCTCGTGTCTTGTTTTTTCAGGTGACGATCGTAGGATTAGTAGGTAGGTTAGTGTGTGTGCCTACTACCCTCCGGCGTAGTAGGCACACACACTAACCACTACGCCACGGCACCCCACTGCATCTCAATACGCCTTTCCCCAAATAAATTCAAAAATAATTATTAAAGACAAGGACGCGAATTAGAGGTCTGGGCGTTGCACAGATAATTTTCGCCAAAGATGATGGTTTACGACGAACACTTGTTCTCATTCCCTGTGCCAAGCTTCTTAAGGTAGGCATAATAAGGTAGACGGTATTTTTTTTTTTAAACATGCGATTTCCTACGCTGGCTCCAGGGTCGTTTTCCGAGGACCTGTTTTTAATTAAACGAGATCTTTCGAGTTTCGGAGTAAAACTGAGATTAACCCAAGAAAAGGGTTTTTCAGTCAATTTCTATCCGGCTTAATCTCTGTTTAACTTGACAAATTTGGCTCTTTAATACCGAATTAAAATCTGGTGAGCAGCCAAACTTTTTTGCTTGTTCCTTGGGTGCCGTGACAAAAGACCAAACGACATAAGACCAAATCTCCAAAGTTTGCTCTAAGTCTCTTTGTGAGAGTGACATAAGACCAAATTCAGCCGTTTGGCATTGTGACACTTTGTAAAGCGACATAATGCCCAATTAACCAAAGTGTCATAAGGCCAAATGTTATGCATTAAAATTCGGCTATGAATGCAACCGTCCGCCTGGTTTTCTTTTATCTCAAAAAAAAGTGGCCAAATTGGGCCACACAAAATTGTTATATTGCTAAGCGGCCGAATTTGGTCTTATGTCACTTTCACAAAGTGAGTTAAAGCCTTAATTTCTAGATTTGGTCATATGTCACTTGGTTTTATGTCACGGCACCGTGCTTTGATGTGAAGCGGCCGTTGTTTTGCGTATTTCGGTGAAAGATTACATTTGAGAACAACTCGAACAACTTTGCCTCATTTTTTTTTAAGTGAAGTGACAGTCGGGATTTCAATAAGTCAACAATTTCGAGAGACGAATTTTGACAAACTCTTTCGACAAAGCTAACTCTACTCTGAAAAACTGCTTGCTGGGCTAATTTAAGATTCGTTTGGTTATGGGATCAACAGGCCTTGGTTTAAGCTGGGTTCAACTCATGGCACTAAAGAACCGGCCCTAAGAAGATTACTTTTGGTTTGACAAGTCTTGTCGCAGCTTTTTTTTTGTTCTGCTTTATTTTTTTTACAATACCATTGGTAGCGGGTCAAAATTCTGTTTTCAAAATCCCGCTTTTTTAAAATTCTGACTTGTGCAATAAAATTCTGCTTATTCTGCATTTTTAAGCAATGTTTTGACTTTTCTGAGGTAAAGCAAATGTAAAAAAGAAAAAGGCAGGGGGTACACACCTATATCAGTGTGTCGCTTTTTCAAAGCTGCGTTTACAGGATTTTGTAAAACAGAATTTTGAAAAGCAGAATTTTTGAAAAGGAATTTTTACCCCGGCAGAATTTTAATCCGAAGCCTACCATTGTTGCAGATAAAGTTAGTAAACAATTTGGTAATGCCTTAGACAGGGTTCCTACTGGATGCTTCTGCCGGGACTATAGCTATAAATCGTCGAAAAGGAGATTCGTTTTTTGTTACCAGTCGCCCAAAGCTCCCAATATCACTGGGATGTCTTAGAAAGGACCAAACGGACGTGGAAACAACTTGTCGCGCTGAGCGTGCTACCAGGGAAAAATGGTTTACACGTCCGTTTGTTCCTTTCTGAGACCTACTAGAAAAATTGACCGCGGGTCTGTCAAGCTCCAGTTCCAAGTTAAAAGAGGTACAAGAAATTTTCGGTCTGCTAGTATTTTGACCTGGTCCTACACTTAACTGCTGGTATTTTCGATCAAGAAGGACTTTGAGGTCCTAGGTATGGGAATAGGATTTCTTTCTCGATATGGGAATAAATAGACGAAAGAAAAAACGGATAAAAGACACCCAATATAACGCAAACCTTGATTGAGTAGGCTAGGCTTGAATAAAACCTGCATTGAAGCACTAAAGCTTCCTCCCGCAAGTGTTAAGCCTTTATTGGAGTAAGCCGTGGTAACGAGCCGAAAGTGCAGTGCTCGGAGTGCCCCACATGTTTACACTTTCCCAAAATATTAACATATAAAAGACGCAAAAAGGGAAAGAGCAAAGCTCCTTTTTATATAGAATTTGGTAAACCCTTACCTGGATAATGAATGCCAACCGGAAGGCCGCTCAATTTAAGGCTGACGCTCATGGATAAACTAACTCCTGCCGTTTGGAGACAGGTGCTTCTGGATAATTTTATTTTTTTTATCGATATCCAACATAAGCTTCTCTCTTAATCTGGTAAGCTTTGCCCTATCCAACATGAGATGTGGTGCCCGATTAGGAACCAACGACCCAAGAAGGGAACAGCTCTGACTTTGATGTGTTAAGCTGTAGCTGGTCGAAAATGTCTTGAGAACTAGCTTGTGAACCTTGCACAGCAAGTAGGTACCTATAAGCTTAAAAAACAACGTTTATTCAAGAGAATGTGAAAACTCACAACAGCGATTGTCAAAAAAATCGTCGACCTCGGCGAGGGTTCTTAAATTTTTTTTTTGCTTTGTCCATTGTCATTGATGAAAAGTCTCTCGAAAACTTCTCAGAGATTCTCGCTCACTCTCTCGCGCTGGCGCTGGTTATGAAACAGTCATGATATGAATTGATCTACTGTAGTTTACTGACAATAAACCACCATAAATCGAAACAAACCAAAATCTGCACTGAAGTCAACACTTTTTATAATATCGCAATTCAATCGCTTTTATACCCTTTTTCGATGCGTTCAATTCGACGGCGAAAAAGTAACAGCTTCTCCCATGTTTTTTGTGTCTAAAATATTTGTTTTGATTCAAACAACACTTCCTTTAATTCCGATTGCAATGATTCCACTTCACCACTTAGAACCTTATTTTAATTTACCCGCTTTTACCTTCGCTTCAATGTTCACAATTCAAAGATTGTATGAACAACTATCCGAGCCTGTCATCCGCCTATTATAAAAAATGTACAAAGTTCTCCAACTTTCGCTCTTTGTAATTCTACACTGCTAAATACTGTTTTACTATAGGCGAAATTTCGATATCGAAATTTGAATGCCAGTTGACTGGGTCTGGTCTGGGATGCAGTTCAATGGATGTGTTTTTAGTGAGTGAATTTTCTTGTGAGCTCAGCCTTACTATGGGAAAGCAGTGCATCTTCCAGAAATGTTCACATCCTTTTTTCGACGCATTGCAATATAATTTTTTTAAGTTTACTATTTGAAAACCCTATTTTTTTAACTCCGAAATCACCTATTTGCTATTTATAAGAGAGAAAAATGTTCTGGAGGTTTCTATCTGGTGGGATAGATAAATTCTACTACGTTCTTAAATCCAAAACGATTTGATAGCTGTCGGAGTTTGGACAGGAATGACAGCTCGATAGGTGAGTTCCGTGACTCATGTATGTCCTAGGATCAGAACACAATACAGTCTCGATCACATTTCTTCACCTCATTACAGTATTATGCAAAAAAAAGTATCAATCTGTGTTGTGATTTTTGTTTAAGTTGAAAAACGGTTTGGGATCCTTTTATTTTATTTCCCTTCAAAATTTCTATAATGTCAGAAAAAGAAAACGGTTGGAACATCATGTCACGTCACAAGCTGCAATGTTTTTTTTTTCGTAATAGATAGATATTTTTTGTTTCCTCTAAACCACGTGCACATGCATTACGGAAATGACAATGACAAAAGTCTTAAAAAATTTTACATTCAAAAGTTATTATCGAGAATGTCGGCTCATCAGCGCTCGCGCAATATCAATGACATTTTAGCTGTGTTCAGAATCTTCTGCACGATTACAATCCATTATCACGATGTCATAAATGTGGCAAAACTTAATTTGCATGACAAATCACACAGGGCAAACAAACAACACACAAGGCGCACACAATTAAGCCTGCGTTCCCGGTGAAATGCGATTTAAATTTTGCATAAAATTACATCCAGATCGATATGCCAGGATCTGCGAAATATTCTCACATATTTACGTTGATTAATGATCGCAATGCGTCGATTTGGCACTAAAGACGGAAAGGGTATGCGCGCATGCGCGGAGCGGATGAATAGAAATAACTGTCTCTTATGGCCCTGGCCCATCCTCGCTTTTGCATCAGCAAAAAGAAAGGACTCGTCCTCTTGTCCAGATGGCATGAAGCGCATTTTGATTAATTGCTTAACCCAATAATTTACATCAAGAAAAACTTGTTCGATATCTTTTGAGGTGAGCACAGCAGGAAATAAGGGTGCCGCGCACGGTAATCGTGCGTTTTTAATTGCCCGCATGAAAATCCCTGTCAGATGGGCCGCTCCGATCCTGTCCAGTGTTCAGCCGGACGTGTGTGTTTTGGGGCGGTGGTATCTTTATTAAAATTTAATTAATGCGCAAACATTTTTGAGGTGCAAGGTTATTAAATAAATGTCCAACATAATTAATTCTGTCGGAACAGAACCTTTATTTCGGGGCTGATACGTGCTAAGATTTTTCTTATCGAATTCAGTTATCCTTAGTCGTACGCGTTTTTGTTCCTTCAAACACGTCTTTGCTGTTCAAGGAAGTTATTAACTCGAGTAAATACCGTAATGTAGTTCATTATTAAGGACCGTAGGTGGGCGAAGCTCTTAGGACGCTAATACCTTCACCAGAAGTTAATTAACTTTATGCTCAATTTGACTTTAAGGGAAGGCATCAGTTCGGCCATACCTATAGAACTGTCTGCCGCTAACTAAACAAATCCCAAAGGCAGACCCTTTTCAAGTGTTTTCTTTAGGGATAACGTCAAGATCACCAATTGAAGAGCAACAGAAGCCCGTCGGATTTATCCTTTTTGTCAATGTTTATATAAATTTGCTGCGTTCATATGGTTCGGCTGGAAGGACACAAACTAAAGACTGTTCATATTTGTACTCTGGGTATGTCAGGTCGAAGCATGGTCCTGGTTGGCTAAAGTGTGTAAACAACTACCGAATAAATCACTCCTGTCTGCAGGGTGGCATTCCGAAACACAAAGTGCATTCGGCGTCATGTTGTCAAGACGTGTTATGATTGCAATCATTAAGTGACCATCTGCCCAATGGATGCGTGTTTTTGGTAAAAGTGTAGTCAACTATGCAATCAGGCATTTCGCATTGCGTGAGTGGCTTGCACTTTGCACCGATAATAATAATGGAGAGCAATTTAATCGAATTCGAATCTTAAATCTTTCAAGTCTCAATTGAACCTTGAACGCATATGGATGAGTGTAGCCACGCAAAGCATCATGAGAGGAAAAATCAACTCTTACCGCTTGGGACGTTACACAAAACCTGGCCCGCAGAGCTGAAAGGATTCTTTAGGTTAATTGCTCTGGCTCAACCACAATTCGTGCGTTAAACTTGGGCATTTAGTGTTCAATTGTGGTGAACTTGTACCAATATGTGTTCTCGTTCACATGATGTGACCGAGCAACATAAATATTTCATGTAACTTGTGTAAGGCGGACAGATGGTAAGCATAGAGTAAACACGCAGGTTGTGTAAACTGGCGGAAATCTGATCAAATCAAAAATATGGGCTATTCCCATAATTTAAATTATACTATCGGCAACATCAAAATTTAAACAAAACTCAAAATAAGCGATTTTAAATATCTGCTTTTGGATTTAAGAGCCCTAAAGCAGCAATGCCAATGAGGTAAGTGCTAAGAGAGATTCTTCCAGAAAAGCTTAAACCCATCGCTGATGTAGTTATTGAGGAGCACAGTAGCTATGCAGCGAAGGGTCCTAGGACAAGAAATTGAAATTGAATATTTTAAATTCTTAGGAATTTAGGAAAAAATTTCAAGTTTTCAAATTTTAGGTAATTTGCTTGAGTGCTTGAAAGTCTTAGTTAGCTATGAGACAATGGTAAAGGGTTTATAACCCCATGCTATTAAATTCGTGAGCTGCAACTTAGATCCAAAAGAACTCCAAGCAACTGCCAATCCCTCAGAGCTGGCATAGTACAATAGTCACTGAAGTGGGCGCCAAATATCTCATTGTTAGATCTATGGCTATTGATCATTGTGATCTCGTCCACTATTAAAAAAAAAAAACCAAAATCCCATAATCTAAGTGAATGTAAAACAAGTGAATAAGTGCAAACTTCTATATACCCGATCCTATATAGCGTGTAACACCAAATCTAAAAGCTTTCAGTATTGGCCACGCCCTCAAAAATGGGCGTGGGCTAAAAACAAAATCAATTATTTGTAATTTCGTGAGAATCATGAAAAAATGCGTGGAAAGAGAAAATTATTTCGGAAAAAAAAAACTTTTTTCCTAAACACGCCCCCAAAAGTAGGCGGAGCTCAAAACTTTGTATGTAACAAACTTAGCAAAGAGTAATTAATATCTCTAAAATTTGTCATATAATTTTTTTCGATTTGGAGTGAACTTGATTCGCAAAATCGGGTTTTAAAGATCTAACATGTTAAAAGTGGGCAAGGTCGATATTTTGAGCGGTCTTATTTTGCCTTGTTAAAGGTTTTGGGCCAATAATGCTCAGTACCAAAATTTGTTTCCTACGCCTTACCTCGCGAATTTAATCAATTTTCACAATTTGTCGGTGCAACAGAAGAACCAAGCCGTGCACCAAGTTTCAGCTCTCTAGCTTGATCTTGAAGACCTAAGACATACAGACGAATGGACAGACGGACGGACATGGTATAATTGATTTACCTGTCGGTCTCGATCATATCTGTGAAAGGTCTTAGAGGTCTACGATTATTATTTCACTGTGCTACAAACTATGCATTAAAATTAATACACCCTGGATCGGGTAAAAAAAAAGACCGTCAAGTAAGAAGTCATACCTTTCAAGCATGCATCGGCCTTAGGTAAAATAACCTACGTATTCTTACAGACAATGTAAACTCAAGGAACATTCAAGCAAAATTGGTGTAACGGAGGAATCCTTCTGCAGATTTTGCAATGAGGTCAGTGAAACTCCGGAACACATTTTGCAATCCAGGGGGTTCTAAAACGCAAGTGGATAAAATGCCTGGGCAAATACCAGATAGAGAGATACTCACTTTGGACCTATTTATCATTCTCAGACTCCTACGCGAAACTGGACTAGAGAACTTGCTCTAGGATGAGTTCTTTCACCCAAGGTCGGACATAAGCGCTACCCTCGATATAATTTTGTATTTAATGATAGTGCGAGGGAGCTCACTTTAGGGAATAAACCTCTTCAAGGCTTAGTAGAGGGCACAATAGACCGATAGCCCACAGTGCAAAACTCAACTTAATAATAATAATAATGAAGTCTTACTTTGTCGGCTTTTTTAGTAGGCTCAGCGTACAATTATTGCTTAATTTGTACAATTGTTTATAATTCGCTTTTAATGACAATTTATTAAATATTCTAATACTTCAAAAGCAATTTTAAGAAGTATGTTTAAAATTTGTGTAAACCAGTTTTTGAGTAATGCCATTGCAGTTTTGTAAATAAAAGGGACATCTTTGACTATTTGCCTGACAAATTTTTACACACATTTTAGGGAAGGTAATCAAAATCAAATCAAATCACTTTTGAGATTCTTCCATCGTTCCCGATTCTCCACCACCAACTCAAGAGAGAGAGGCGCGTTGCCCAAACGGGTCTCGGAGATGTTCCTTCCCTGATCCCACCACCTGTTCTTGGCGCTCGCACATCGTCAGGAAGTCTATCGGAGGGCGTGCGAACAACGTGTCCGAATCATCGAAGAATTGTTCGTTTCACTCAGACAAGTAGCTGCTCAACATTAAGATTCCTAGGAATACTGACGTTTCTCATTCTATCGCTAAGAGTAACACCAGCAACGCACCTCAGAAATCTCAATTCGGCAGCTTGTACCGCGATCTAATTCTTTCCGTCATTACCTCAATTTCATGCCCATAGATGAGGGTTGGAACGAACACTTAATTGGAAACAGAGATCTTTGCTTTCACTCGAAGCTCAGCTTTCCTTATGACCGGCCTGCGCAGTTCATTAAGTATTACTTTAGCTTGGCCAATCCTACATGATAACTTGGTATCACTCCTTCCGTGCACTTGAAACGTGCCGTGTAAATCTCTGCCTGTAATCAGATTCAGCATCCTGTAACTCATCCCACCGTATGCGGGTCACCCGTCTTGGTTTTCGCCTGGATTTATTAGTAAAGGAATTCTGCCGCTAAGGCGCATTTTGCACAACAACACTAATCAGTTAACGTCTCAGCTCCTCTCAAAACGCGAACATCACAAATCATTATATCTCTGATTTAAACTGTGCCGGTGCCAATTGAATTTGTGAATGTTTTTGTCTGGGAAAAAAAGTGTTCATGATGGACAAGCCATAAGCACAGCAAAAGTCCAATAAGTTTCCTCCGTTCCTATTTTGATCTCCAAGTCCGTACCCACATGAGCATTGGAGTCACCCATCACTAGAAAGAAGTCAATTTCTGGCACTATATCCAGGGAAGCATCAACTTCGTTCAAGAAGGCCGCATACTCTGACTCTCGATTAGGTGCATACATCTTCGTTTGGGGTTATTGTATTCCTATCTGCCAGGTTTCTATTCGGCCGATCCTAACATGGACAACAGACGCCGACGAAGAAGCCGCTCATCCCGAGACAGACGCTCTTGGAGTTTTACTGTTTAGAGTTCAGCCACCGCTCTGGGATCAGAAACCTTCCAGTATCACACGCCACTGGGCTTTATTTAGACCTTCAGGTTAATCTCTCAGTTATGACTTTACTGCCAAGAGTGGCCCTACTATCAAGAGTGAATACTCCTGACAGCATTAATAATAACATGCCGAAGACTACTTCTTCCAGTGGTTTTTAGTCTGCTCTTCCGACAGGCATACCCTATCTCAAGCCATTCTGACCCCTGCCTTGCAGGGATAATAATTTGAGTTTTAAAAACAAAATATTTATTTGAAAATATTGTGACAATTGGTTGTGATTTTTGTTTGTCATCGAACACTGAAGTGAACTAGGTGAAGGGCTGAATAAATTGAGTAGTTTGTTTGACTCAAAGACCTTCCAAATGCAGAGTAGGACTTCAATACTCCAATTTGATATACAACATTTCGAAATGCTGGATACGTATAAAGAAAAGTTGAACAGCCTTTTATACCTATATAAAGCTAGTAAGAATAGATACCTGGAAGTTTCGCGCTCACGATCAATTTAATGTCGAATCACATTTGCAAGAGCAGAACAAATATTGAAGACAATGCTTTTCGTAAACTAAGCAACCGTTCAGTTATATGGCTGCAGCAAATGAAAACTGAGTGGCACCCACAAACAATATTTGAGTATCTTGTAGTCTGACCGAATGGAGGACATGCCTCAAAGCACTTGACGAGGTCTAAAGCCTTGTGTGCTTACTGCTCCGGAGGTCTTGGTGCGAATCCTACCATCGTCACCTGAAAAAAAAGACTCATCTTTTTTCACGGTCCCCACCTCCGCGAGGATCTGACAAGCCCTCCGAGAGTATCGTTTGTCTTGAAAAGCTTCTTAAAGTGCCGTTCGGATTCGGCAAAAAATGGTAGGTCCCTTTGTATGTGAAAAAATTAACACACACAGAGTACATTGTTGAGAAGTTGGCCCTACATTTATATTATTATAACTTCTTAAAAGCCAAGCTTTTCCTTAGCCCACTTTAATGCTTGGATAGAATTTTCGGCCCAGCATCTATCAACCTGCAAAAATTATAACAAACTGAGTTAAAGCTATAAAAAACTGCTGTCACAACCGCCTTGTACTAAAGTATTTGATTGTCTGGCTTATGTTTCCTTACAAATATGCCCCCGATTATGTGAAGGGATTACTTCATCTTTTTACATTATGATGTAGAGTGCTACTCTATAGGTTCATACTTTTATGTCCTAAAAAAATCCGCTCATTATACTACTTACCGCGTGCTTAAGACCAGTCAGGATGACGTCGCGTCGTCGTCGTGATCAGGATGCTGGTCCCATTGATCAAAGCGGTTTCATCCCACAGTGAGTTGGACAAAAGTCTTCCTCCCTGGACAAAACAAATTCACAATCACACAATCAATTTCCTCGCAGTAATCCTCTTAAAGAATTTATTATCTAAATGGCCACAGCATCCAGTCCAGAGGACTTGCAGCGCATGGCAAATTATACCGGTTGTGGTCATCCTGGTCACACTCTGGGTTCTCAAATGAGGATGAGGGTTCGCAGTTTTTCATTGGGTCCGTATCGGTCCTACAGGTTATATTAACAAAAGGTTTGGATAATTTTTTACTGCATTTTTTTTCGCACAACATGACGTCCGAGATCGGTTGATATGGTGGTGTGGTAGTGATCGAGGCGAGGTTCATGCCAGTGACACACTGCGGAGTCAATTGGTTGCGTGAGCTACCATTTAGACAGTGAATTGATATGTCTGCACAGTTGAAGTGGATTGTCGAGATCTTGTTGTCCTATAACAGATTTTTGTTTGCAATTTACCCTTTTTTGTTAGAAAATCCATTTAATTCTGGATGACAGCATATATACGAGTATTAACCACGTGCGCGATGATTCTTTTATTTTGAAGGCCAAAGGAAGCCTTTGCATTCCTGTTGCAGCTGCCTTATTGTCATCAATGCATTGACCAAAGTTTTTTTTCGTGATTTATATGCAAATCACAATGACGAAACCATGCCAAGTGCGGAGATGGAGAACTGCCAATGCAGACAGTTCGTGGTTGGGGCCAAACGAAAAAGATCGATTCCTCGACATTTATATGCAAATAGCATTGTCGAGGCGCTCAAGTCTTACGACAGACAAGTGTGCCTCAGCGGCGCACGAAGAAGTCTTCCTTTCAGAGATTATATACCTATGCCCAGTTCCACGAGCTATTAAAGTTTTTTTGTTTTGTTCTTTTAAAGGCTCACTCGGACTGTGGCTGTCTATTGTGACTTATTTTGCATTCAATCTGTGTGTCGCGCTTTTTAAATGATTGAATGAATGAATGGTCGGACAGAAGGTGTTTAGAATTTGGCCATGCTGCCATATCATCGGGGAGAATTCCAAGAAATTTGTGTGATGTCTTCTTTTATCATAACACATAACACATGAGGTCGATCGCATAGACAGTCGCAAAGGCAGACACAATGTTGGCACACGAACAGCAACTCTGGGGATATTAGCATAAGAGAGCGGATGTGCAGTTTTGAGTTAAAGGAGTTGGCGCACATTTTTAATTTGACGAGTTCCGTAGAAAAATTCTTAGGAAAAGTGTGGACTGCCATAAATGTGTAAAGGGAGTTTCCTGTGACATGGCAGGAATTCCGTGTGTGCCTCCCTCCGGCGTTCGATAACGATTTGTGAGACTTAAGCTTCTTGAGAGCCTCCTGGTTGTTTTAGAAACCAACTATGAAACGCACCAGCTCAAGAATAGATCATATGGTTTCCGTTTTACTTAAATCGCCTTTTAGCAAATGATGTGCACACGAAAAAAGTAAGAGGAATGCAATTGCCTTAGCAGAATTTGGGAGATGTAAGCGTTATGAGATTGGCTACAGGTTAGATTAGGGTGATTCATGCCCCTGGCGATAGTGGTCACGGCTCACTTAGAACAGTAGTTGGGTACATTCTGTGTTGTATCGTTGTGGGAACCTTCTCAATACTAAAAGAGCGCCTAAAAATTGACCACTGTTCAAAAGATACAAGTATACAAGTTTTATACAAGTTTTAGGAGGTTCTTTAGGTTCACATTGCTTAGATCTTCGAGCTGATCAGGTAAACGTGAGTCGATGTCGCAAAATGGAATAAGCTTATATGCTGCAACCTTTTAACTTCAATTTAATTCAATACGAAATCATTGATATGGGTGCAGCACCTGAAAAGTGGCAATAGACTCTATGAAAGCCTTAGATAAACGCTACAGTAGGCATAATGATTATACACTTGTACGCATTTTGCAACTGATTCTAAGTCGTTCCGGATATCTGGATGTAATGGAAGAAAGCACTGATAACTTATTATGGATGGTCAAAAATGAGGTCAACTTTTTTTTGATAATGCGTTCCACAAAACACAACGTCTACGATGGCTGGGTCATCTAGAGCGGATGGCCCGGAAAATCTTCGAATCCACACCTCAGATCGGCGCGGTAGAGGATCACCGAGACTCAGGTGGCGCACGCAAGTGGAAATGGACCTCAGCCAACTTCGCGTGCGAAACTGAAGACGGCTAGCTAGAGAGAGAGAGAGCTGGCTGGCGAAGCTTGTTGGCTGAGGCCCAGGTCCACCCCGGACTGTAGCGCCACCTTAAGTAAGTTCCCCATTTATGTTAGGCAAAAAAATTATAATGATACAGCCATACAGTGCCAAAATCAGTCATAGATGTTCGTGGCCTTTAGAGCATATTTCAATAGGACTGTACAAAGTAGAATAGCCAGCCACTGTGAAATGGACACCATAAGGCAGGGTTTCCCGGGTTTCCTCCTGTGGACGGAGTCAGCACGGAACCTTGAGGGAATCCGTTATTGAATTTTATTCGTTAACCATGTGATTCGTTTAGCAAGCCCTGAAATGACATATAGGTTAAGTTAGGTTGGAAAGGGTTGCTTGCAATTATTGCAAGTTCACTCGGTGGCCAGATTGGCCCAATGTGATTACCCTTGTAAGGTAGACAAACATGGTTGGACATATGTCTTCCTAACTGAACCAGCCTGATCTTTTAATAAATCTTTTTATGTCTAGTAGTGATATTCCTGCGAGGTCGTCCAGGCTATCTAAGATCGTGACTCCTAAAAAGGTTAGTCGTCGTTCTTGGAGAGCTGGGCAGTGGCAGAGAAAGTGTTCTATAGACTCTATTTCTTCTTCATCCGTACAGCTTCTGCAGAAGTCGTTGGCAAAGATTCCCATTCATGTAGCCATGACACCAATGGTGCAGTGTCCCGTGACTACACCAACGAATGTTCTTATGAAATTTCTACTGAGAGATAGAAGGGTCGTTGTTCTTTTTAGGTCGAGTACTCGCCATAGTGAGTCAGCAGTGAGCTATGATACAATCTTTAGACTGATTGCCAACGTTCATCGGCTAGTTTGATCGTGTATTGATCTATAAGACTTTTGGCTGTGTTGAAAGGGAGATGAACCCGCCCGTCAGCCATCGTTATGTGCATATCAGAACCTTTCCTTGCCAGTTCGTCCGCCATTTCATTTCCAGCCACGCCAACGTGCCCACGAGCCCAGCAGATTCGAACTGTGTGGAGGCTTATTTCCTTTAATGCCATGAGGCAGTCCTTGACACACTTAAAGTATACGAGGTTGGAGTCCAGGGCTTTAAGTGCCGCTTGACTATCAACAAATATGGTGATTTCCGTTGCTGGAAGATCTATAGATTGAATTGTTTGTGCAGCTCTCTTCACCGCATTAATCTGAGCTTGAAAAACACTGCAGTAGTCATTTTGTCGATATGACTGGTTGCAGTGTTTCCGAGAAGACTCCAGATCCTGTTTCATGTTCTATTTTCGAACCATCGGTATAGTTAGCTATACCTTTTATGTCAACATTAGTCTCTACCCAGTCTTGCCTACTTGGTGTAATAACTTTGAATCTTTTATCGAAGTCAAATTGAGGTTTCTTATAATCCGTACGGGCTACAGAAGCATTTTGATTTAAGATGTTCAGTATGTTCGAGCGTCCTAGACATTGTGATTTCCAGAGGTTGTTCTCTCTTAGTCTGAGAGCTGCCTTTGCCGCCACATTTCTCGTGAAAAGCTCCAGAGGTTGGAGGTGCAGCATTGTTTCCAGACCTGTTTGAGGTATGGATCTTAATGCACCTGTGATACCTAAGCAAGCTAATCTTTGTACCTTCTTCAGATTATGGAGGTAAGATTTCGTTTTACACGCCTCCCACCATACCAATGATCCATAGGTAAGAATAGGTCTAACAACTGCTGTATAAAGCCAGTATGTTGTTTTGATTTGAAGACCCCACTTTTTCCCAATGGCTTGTTTACAAGTGTACAGAGCAATGAGACCTTTCTTCATTCTCTCCTCCGTGTTCCGTTTCCAATTTAGTTTGGAGTCAAACAAAACGCCAAAATGTTTGGCTTCCTGGGAGAGTTTAAGATTGGTCCCATTTAATTTAGGAGTTATCCACCCCTGCAATTTGCGCTTCCTTGTAAACAGGACCATATCTGTCTTTTACGGGTTGACTTTAAGTCCACTGTTCTCTGCCCATCTTGATAAATCTGTTAGCACTGACTCCATTAGTTCACTGATTGTTGGAAGAAATTTTCCTGTAATCAGTATAACTATGTCATTTGCGTGAGCGACTACTTTTATCCCTCTTTTTACGAGAGTATTAAGAATTTTGTTGAGTGAGATGTTCCATCTCTCATCTCATCTATCCTTTCAAAGGGGTGAAAGCACCCCTCCTTGTGGGGTTCCCCTTTCAACCGTTTTCTTAATAGAATAGTCACCCATATTAGAGCTGATGACTCTGCATTTAAGCATTACCCAACTCGTCTTTACCCAATTCGTCAAGTGGGAATCGATACCATATTTCTCCAGGGATGAGATAATGGTTTCTGTTTTCTGCCTAGGTCTAGAAAGGTTGCCAATGTGAATTCTAAAAAATGACATATAACAGAGCATAATTTTTAAGGATCGTCGCTGTTTGTATGCTGCTGTAATGTCTTTAAATACCACCAATGATTGGCGAAGTAGCCAGCTTCAATGCGGAGGCGCGCGCTAGTATACTAAGCCAGAAAAAATCGCCCGGGTCCAGGTTTTTATAAGGTCTTATTTAGCGTTGACAGCAGTTTTGTTCCTTTTGTATTATTCCGTTCTAAAATTGTATACCTACTATCAGTCGGTTGCTTTAAATGTTATCGCTGTGTGCTGCCAGGTTTAAGTAAGACGATTTATGATATATTTTTCAACTGTTGCCGCCTGTTTAAAGAACTATGCTACTCGTATTCAAGCAATCCCTTCAAGTCAAACCATCCTTTCAAGGGATGTAACAGATGATTTATAATCAATCACACACGATTATGCATATGACTTGGAAAGTCACTCATTTTGACAAGGTGACGGCAAACTCATAATCATCACCGCATCAAAAGTCCCCTTCAGTGCACCCTATGATACTTGATCGTAGTGTCATTCATCAATTTTCAAATTCATAAACAAATGATCGTTCGAATAATGAATATCTTCTCTAACCCTTGAGGTCCTTTTTGATGCTTATGCAAATTAGATCATTTAGTCTGGAGGGTAAACAAAACACAGCGGTTCAACGCAGATACGATCGATGTTGTGGTCTCGATCCCTGGGGTTGTTTCATCAAACGAAATAATGAGCCATTTATCACTCGCGATTTTAAGTTAAATTTATTTTTGAATGCTTGAAACGGTTTTTGAATACATGCGTACGTTCAAGGCAATTTGTGAAATATTTGGTTTGAGTTTAAATCTATTTAAAACTGCGGCATGTAAAAATGCCTTCGAACCTCTTAGCGATTACGAAATCTATCATCCCTTCAGGATAACGAATTGATTTTTTTCAAAACAGATACACTTTTGCTCCTCCTCTTATTCACTCTAGAAACTAGTTCCTACCGCATGGGTAGGTCACGCTGTTGGAAACAACTTGAAATCCATTACATCGAAGCCAGGATGCATAAGGAATTTACTGCTTTTTGACAAAAATCTGCCAAAGGTTTCGGTGTAAAAACCTTGTCTCTATCTCTCCCTGTCAACACGAAAACTAAGAGAAATTCTAGAAATTCAACCCCCGCGGCGTAACCAACAAATTGGCCACATTCATTATGGGAGATAATGTTTGTGTAAAAATCCTTCGTTCAAGGTCTTTCGCGGGAATGTACAAACCAAACGATTTTCGAAAAACCATTTAGCTACTCTGTCTATTTTGACGGTGGTGTGTCAAATTGAAACATGGTGAGCACGCATATACTGTACTGCTGTATAAATCCTGGAAGACAGTTTTTCAGAAATCACACCATGTTTAAAAAAGAAGATGCACTGTGTGTGAATGTTAAGTCAAATGCAGTTAAAAAAGTTTACGCATCTAAAACCAGGCTTAAACAAAACTAATTTCATTTTTTTACGTATCTATATTTGTACCGCTTTGATTTTTAATTAGAACTATTTACTTTAGCACGATATAAATATTAGTACATAATTTTATAAAGAAACAAAATCATTTCGCATAAAGATATGCTGAAATCGTCAATTGAAAAGGACCCAGATATTTCTAATATTTGACATAAAAGACTCCACTGCGGATTCGTCGCCGGAAATCGGTACAGATCCATGAGGTATCTGAAGCTAAGCCGCATATTTGTGTTTATCCAAAACATCAGCCAAATATGTCAATACACTATGCTCACAAATATCAGCCAAAAATGGAATATGTCAATGCATAAGACAATACACTAAAGACGCTGAAGACCCTATGAAGCATAGGAATTTTGCGATGTCAATGTTAAAGTTGCACCCGGGGACTTTAAGGCTAAAATTGGAAGACTCTTCTGCTAAAAAGGCTTCGGCGGACTAAAATTAAATACACAGGGCGTAGTTTCCAAGACTTGGAATTCACAATCCAACTTGGTGGTCTCGTCGAATCGAAACGGCAAACAAATAGGTCATATTTTGCTCATGTTATCGTAGCAAAACTAATTTTAAGAGAGGCAAAGATCGACACTGACCATTTGCTTGACATGGCCAAATTAGAGCACGACTTTCCAACCAATATCCTTTCAATACTAAACTTAATTTTGTGTGGCTTTGCCATAGGGGCCGCTCTCCAATATAAGCAACGATACGTTCGGTTAGCTTTTTTAATTTAATGCCTCAGCCTCGTATACCTGAAGTAGCCAAAATCTACAATGAGTGCTTACTGAGTGATGATCGGTTCGATTTGAAATGAAAAGCCCAACATGCAAGCCAAATGAGATGCTGGAGATTCCCTTTATAGGCCATTTTCCCTCCTTGGTTTCGCTATGGCAGAAATTTCCCATCACATAACAAGCTGGAATATCAGCATCTCTATACAAAAGTGTAATAATCTGGAGGTTCTCATATACTCAAAAAAATCATCAAAGCATAATGTTTTCAATAAACCAAAAAAAGAGTCCTTTTATGATGAAGATCGCGTATTGCAAAGTATCAGAAAATGAAAGCATTGCAGCGGAAAAGAAGGACGAAAGAGTATCCTCCTTTTTCTTGGACAGACAAAGACACTCTTAAGTTTTCATTAGTAGACTAAAGAATATCGAGCTATGAAAACGGGGGACAAAAAGTTCCTGTGTAGAAAGAAGAGATCCTAAGCAGTCTCCCAGCTTAGGGAGATCGAAGAGTCTAGTAATCAAAACAATCCCGCATGTCAATATCCCCAAAAAGGAATCGGAGATCTCCTGATTAACCAACCATCAACCAGATTGAACACATTGGGATCGAAGCAAGGTACTCTTCCAATATCATGGATGAGCGAACTTTCCGAGGGGTCAACACTGACTCGGATCACTCACTCAATGTAGCCAAGGTACAGCTGATGATATCCCGACCAACGCCAAGAAGTGGAAATACTGTAAGAAAGTTTGAAGTCAGCAGGCTACAATCGCCAGGCATCACCAGGTCTCTCTTTAACTGAGTCTCTCAAAAGTCAAAATCTTCTACGGAGTCCTTTGCAGCCAACATCAAGTTTTTAACATTGCCATCAGAGATGTGGCCTCGGAAGTGCTGTGTTTACATAGGACCTACACAACGAAACCCCTGGTTTCACGATGAGTGTCGGAAAGCACATGTAGCTTAAGAGGAAGCTTACAAAGCAGCTCTGCACAGAAGGACTAGAGCTGCTCGCAAGTTCTACGAGAGTGGAACACCAGCTTTGAAGGAAAAATAGAGAGCACGATAAGGTGGCCGCTTGAAGAGATAGAGAGATGTTATACAACAGGAATGAGGTTCGAAAATGCTACCAAAAGATCAAAAGGTTCTGCCAAGGGTATAAAAAACGAACTAAAGACTGTAAGGACCATCAAGGGAACATCGTACTGGGATCGCAATCGGTGCTGATGTGTTGGAAAAAGCATTTCTGTATAACGGCGAAGACAAACCAAATCCCGCTGTCAGGCAGAATGAGCCAGTCATCCCAGGCGAAGACGTTACCAACGAAGCATATGAGCGATACCGCTTACCCGACTTGAACGAAGGAAAAGCAGCTGTGCCTAGGCTTAAGTGCAGTAAAGCAGTCGGAGCTGACGGCACTGTTTAGAAGCATGAACCCGCTCATCTGCTAGATATGGTCGGAGGGAAGAATGCCCGACGAATGGAACCTCAGCATTGTTTGCCCGATCCTCATGAAAGGAGACCCTCTGAATTGTGCCAACTACAGGCGAGGCATCAGTCTTCTTAGAATCGCATACAACATCTTCTCAGCTGTACTATGTGAACGCCTGTGTAAATCTGATAAGCATATATCAGTGTGGCATTAGGCCAGGAAAGTCCACCATCGATCAAATATCGATCAAATCGAACACTGCGGCAGATCTTGGAGAAAACCCAGGAATTTCAAATTGATACACACCACCTTTTCATTGATTTCAAGGCTGCGTATGGCAGCATCTACGGGGATGAGCTATAGTTTTGCAACGTCTGGTTTTGGCATCTCAACCAAACTCGTCAGTCTGTGCTGGATGACGATGGAAATGTCACGCCATTCCGTCAAGGTCGGGAAGGACCTCACCGACCCCTTTGATGTCAAAAAAGGATTGAGACAAGGCGACGCGCTGTCATGTGTCTTCTTTGTCACCATACTTGAGAGAATTGTGCAGATCAACCGCGCCAACACCAGAGAGGCACAATCTTTTAGAAGTCCTTTTAACTACTCGCATACGCAGACGACATTAACATAATTGGAATATCAGTGAAGCCTTCGTGAGTATTGCGGCGGAGCGTCGAATATGGGTATAGCAGTCAACGAGGGCAAAACCAAGTATATGCTGTCACAAAGAAAAGACACCGAACACCGACATCTTGGACAAAGTATCATCATGGACAGCTATAACTTTGAGCTTTTGAGGTAGTTAGGAACTTTGTCTACCTGGGTTCTTCATGACACCAGCGCTGAAATCAAACGAAGTACAACTCTTGTCAATCGCTGTTTCTTTGGGCTTAGAAGGCATTTGAGAAGCAGAGGCCTCTCTCGAGCAACTGAAGTGTCTATTTATAAGATCCTCATCATCCCAGTACTACTTTACGGTGTAGAAGCATGGACCCTGTCAAAGGCGGATGAAAACACTTTAAGCAGCTTCGAGAGGAAAATTCTTCGGACGATTTATGGTCCCGTCTGCACAGACGAAGAGTGGAGAAGAAGATATAACATCGAACTGTACGGGCTGTACACTGCACAGCGACACCTACCTAGCCAGAAGAATCAAAATACAACGGCTGCGATGGCTGGGTCATTTAAGGCGGATAGACACCAACGCCCCGGACCAGAAAACCTTCGGCCCTGAGCACTAAGACTCACTTGGCGCAAACAATCTTAAGAGGACCTCAGCCAAAGCCATCTTCGCGTGCACAACAGAGCTGGCTGCCGAAGACCCAGGTTATTGGCTGCGGCCCAGGTCCAGCTCGGACTGTAGCGCCACCTTAAATTAGGAAGTATATGAGTAAGACTACTGACTTTTAAAAGTTAAGCCAAAAACAAAGAACTAAAACTCCCATCTTGCTCGTAAAAGAAAAATTTAATGAGAATCGGGTTAAGAGCTTGCAAGACAAATTAGAGCACACAAAATAGTTTCACGCTACCGAGACATCTTAAGCTCTCATGCTTTGAGCAATTGCTCCGCAAAACTGATTTGATTTGTAAAATTGCCATAGAAGTAGCTATCACCATTGAGGCCTGAATAGTAGGCACTGTAGTCGATTCCTCATTTAACAAGAAGGTAGCTTCCGTGTATAGGAAATTTCTGAGTTATAACCTACACACTTAAGATCGATTTTCAAAAGAAATGGCGCAGTCGGTCAAACGAACTTCTAAGCTTTTAGCATTTTTAAGAGGCAGATAAGAGTGATGAGGGTTTGATATTCAATCAGCTTTAGAAAACATCGAGATGGAAATTAGGCAAAGCTTGACATCTTGAGTATTGATTAGAAATTTAGAGAAATTTTGCAACATTTGCTCACGCAACGAGTCTGTGTGCGGTCGCACTTACCTTGCAACATTGTGTATGCCATACAAAATATGTTAAGCAATCCCTTATACTGGTAAAGTACCACCAGGGCCTTTAATTTCGGGTTTGCAGCTTTCAATATTGCCAAGTATAAGACACTCTTGAAATTTATGTTCCATATGGCTACTATCTGACTTTATGTTGTGTTTTTATGACCTACCAAGTTCTGGTGAACTGAATTTTCGTACATCAGAGATCCCCCTTTGGCTGATAAGCGCATGGGAACGTATGCACCTTAAAAATGATCTTAACGACTCCGAGTTGTGCACCCTCCCATCAGCCAGTGGATGGTCGCAACCGGCGCAAACCAGTTGCGGCTTCCATCGGCGCATGTGGGACAATAAATTTTCGCATAAAGCACGCGGCTCGTCGTTAGCTCGTCAAAGGACAATGCACGTATAATGGAGCACAGTGAAATTCCATTCGGATTCCAGTTTTAATCGCAAATACTCACCTGGCGCAGGCATCGGTACAGGGGGACGCACGAAACTGACTGTCGGCCACTCAGCGTAAGCCACCGCGTCGCTTGCGATTAACCTTCAAAATAAATGCGATAAATGATTACAGTCGAACGACGCGGCCGGCGACGACGCTCTT
Source organism: Neoascia interrupta (assembly GCA_947623515.1). Lineage (NCBI taxonomy): Eukaryota > Metazoa > Arthropoda > Insecta > Diptera > Syrphidae > Neoascia > Neoascia interrupta. The sequence goes on along the minus strand of OX392463.1, from coordinate 213,703,912 downwards.
TGTCGTGCGTTGTTTTCACCGCTAAATTGGATGCACCGTGGTACACACTCCATCCAGCTTGGTTGGCTGGAGGATGCCCGCACCTTAGTGGACCTCGCATGCGCAATTATCGGCCCTTTCGCGTGCAACATGGATGATTGGACGGCAAGAGCCGTTAAGTGCGAGCAGATTCGCCTTTCGAATGCGCCTGGAACTGTATGGGTCCGTTGCAGAAGAAAATTAATGTTCTTCGCACTTAAGTTCACGTCGAGATTACGATTGCCAAGATGCACCTGCCTCCATCGCAAAGGAGGTCATCAATTTGTAATATATATGCATGAGGAGGCATATAATACATTTCTGGCGCGCACGCTGTGTTCCTGAAATCGAGGGTGGGTCATGCACGCAGGATATAGGCAGTTGAAGGCAATTAAAAGCGAAGAAACGAGTTCTGATGGGTTCATCAAGCTTTCTCTTCATACCTACTGTCCGGCCATTACAGCCGGATCAATCATTTTTGTGCCTCTGCGGCGGCGGTGTTAGCTCCTGCTCCATATAGGGGTATAATTAGAGATGAAAATTGTAGCCCTGCCGCATCTGATTTACTCGTAATGATACCTAATTTTGATTGTCGAAGGTACGTAATTCCTTGTAGGATTTCGGCACCTTGTTTGCAGCGACACAGTGCTCCAAGACGCGCGTGTGAACGCTGCGTTGATGCGGCGAGCGCACAACCAGAAAAACGTGAGGTCGCTCATACTTCTATTAAGTTTGCCAGTGCCCCGAGCAGAGACAGTCACGTATCTGTTGAATGTATTAAATCACACATCTGTGGCATTCTGCGCGCAGTCTTAATTGCAGCGCGCAGTGCTGCTTAAAAATGCATTCCATGAAAAGACTATAATTGTCCGGGCCTGTGGTTAACTCATATCACAGTCATAAAGCGTAATTAGAATGCGATTACGGCAGACATATTTGCCTGTAATTTGGTAGCAAATTGAGAACAGGACTTGGCATATTTGGCCCAAGGGCTGGTAAGGTACCTCACCGTCCAACGTTCAAGGAGCTGTTTATGATATCAAATCTGGTGATATCCACCAGATCTCATCAGCTCCGCAGATGTTGTTGATGGAAATAGCCGCAAGGCAAACGCTGTGCTAAACGAATGTTGCGAGGTATGATCTTGGGATAATCGCTTTGCTAAAGTGAAGTTATTAAGGACCTTTTATTAGGGACGTGCTGCCGCCGTTTATCTGCTGATAAGATGTTATCTAACTCGAGTGACGTTCAATTTGAGCGAATACATTGTATTGACTGGCTGCGGATGGCGTGGTAACGTGCCATCATTTTGACGGAATATGTGCAAATTGTGTATGAATCAAGGGCTGGGTTATCTTAATTGAATAGCTGGAACGCTATGTTTTTAGGTTAAGATTTTGAGATAGAAGGGTAGTCAGTCTGCCATGTTTTAGTACCTACAAGAAAGAAAAGATTTCGATGCCCCTACATCATGTACAAACTTTATTCTTCTACACACAAACAAAATCCAAATGCGGTATAGGCTTCTAAATATAAAGGAACTTGATGCCAATTTCTCCCAAATGTCTTAAGAAACATCCAGCTGCTCGAAATGCCAGAAGTTCGGCATTGAAACCGAGTATGTTAACGCCTAGATGTTTTCTCTGGTTCACTTAATTTCAGGATCGGTTTCAGTTCCACAGTCAAAACGTATCAATTCAGGTTGAGATTCAGTTTCCACATGCCTGTCTTAAGATCTATAAAATTAGAGCTTCTGTGTTCAAACTTGCTATGCTCGTTTTATTTAAGGAAAAAGAATGCAAAATAAAACAACTCAGCTTCCTGCCAAAACCCGGTGGATGTTTTTTGATACTACAGATCCCGGGATCTCTTTTTCAGCTACTATTAAACCGAAAAGTGATGATGTGACCACAAAGACTATTCTGTACGGTCGAAAGGCCCTGTAACCACTAGTTTGAAATACATACCGGAAGTCCTTACGAGGGCATAATTCAACCACACCACGGCGGCGATTCTCTTTCTATTTATTTTGACTTCCTGATATCCTGCTGTTCGCGTGAATCAAAATTAATAGGTTGATAGCGCATTCGCCTCTGGAAAATATCATTAAATTACCCTTACGTCTTCGGGCTGTCCAACAAGTGGTCAAAGGTGAAAACAGTTGTTGAAGAACGTTTGAAGAAACAAGTGGCTGGTGTTGATTTTAGGTATGCCTACATCCTTGATCGCTGTAGAATTCGAAAAAGAGAAATTTAATTATTGAATCGTGGTCAATCAATCAGTGAATCAATTACAAGAAGACAAGGAAAATATTTATGAAACCAGGAACTACATACCTATAAGAAGTATAAAAACGAAGGATGAATTTACTCATACAACGGGAATTCTAAAGCAAATATTAATTTCTATTCGCAAGGACCTTCACACATTCATTTATTCATCTGCTAATGCGAAAACGTCCAAACAGTTTGTCGGCATCAATGTGAAACGCGCCATACTTCGGGTTGGTACTTAGGGTTTACCGTAACAAATTCTCCTCAAATTTCGCCCACTTCTTCAATGCTCATCTTTCCAGGACTTGAGCATTTGACACGTACTCGAGGGAAGCATGTTCCACTGTAGGTCACTGAACACAGCATGATTCCGGATCGGCATTCCTTTCCGAAGCTGAAACAATACAAACCAACCAGCCGGTTGCCTCTGATCTTCAAACGGAACCCATCTTGTGCCGAAAACAATTTCAACGCAAAAGGCGTTACCTCTTAATTGGATTCTGGCTCACATGCGGGCGCAAAGTGTATCGCAGACGTTCGGCTGTGTGAGTCCTTTGAAAGATCCACAACATCCCTCACAATAAGATAATCCCCATTGACATCAAACCGGATAAGAAACATAATACGGATCCGATTTGTGGACTATTTTCTGGTGAAAATTAAAAATTCCACACAATATTAAAGAGTGCTAATTATTATTTCAAAAGACCGCCGTTATGAAATCCTTTTTGCAAGGGGTTCAAATATCACACCACTGGGAATTTTTCGATTTAAAAGGCGTAAAAATTTCGCGACTGTGTATCAGGTTTCTAAGCCCATCAAAAGCGCAGAATGAATGGCTCCTGCCGATCTTAAGCCTAAGAAGACAAGTGTTTGGGTAAAACGCGCGTATATGCATCCAAAATTTAAGTGCGACGCTGTCCCACAAGTGTGGTGTGGACATGAATGGAGTCCTTTTCTTTGCCGATATGCCATCAGAGAACATCGTTATCGTCATGCGAGCGGCATGTCTGATCGTATCATGATCATCATCGCGGCAACGTACTCGTCCCTAATCGGCTTAATGTAAAGATATTTTATTTATAACACTTGGACGGAAGGCAGCGGAGCGTTGCAATTTTGCTTTGCCAGGAAGCAAGGGACTGCGTATTCGTTATATCCCACTGCAAAAGGGAGCCTCTTTGATTTTTTGTGGAAGATATATATGCGGAACCCATTCACATATCACAAGGCGATAAAAATCTCAGCTCTGCAGAAAAAGGCATTATTTTCCAGCAGAACCTGGCAGCATAGCCTCGTGCAGTGTAGCAGGAGGATAAATCATTATCAAAACAAGGGAGCGTGTTGGGGCAGATTGTGTGTGCATAGTCATAGTCTACACCTAACACGGAATGACTCCTTTATTTCCACACTTGAGCCAGACCTTTTTTAAGGTCGACAGAGGTAAGCCCACGATAAAAGTCTTTTTGCACTGAATATAGGCTGTTCCATAAATCCAAGCCTGACCTGTTAAGAGTGACGAAACAGCTTTGAGTACTCGTGAATGGCCAAGCTAAATCTATTTTCGTATGAAACGTGCTGGGCCCTTAATCACTTTAAGGACCTCTTTTCGAGAGTGACATAGCAGATGACATACTATCATCAGTCTGCCTTAGAAGTACACACATAATTGCAGAGAGGGCTGTTACCTGCTTCAGGATGAACCTGATCCATAGTTCAGGAAAAAAACTACTTCTGCAAACTGGTATTTGAATCCAAAGCTAAGGTTTCCGGAAAAAGAAAAACACAACAGCTTTTTAGCCCCTTCTAATTTGAAATTAGTTTGTCTTAAGCTGCAACCTTGTTTTACTTGTAGAGCCACACTATGCATGTCGAATAGGATTCAAAAACGAGCTCTAAGCTTTACTGAAAAAGTTAATGGTAAAATCGATGGACATAAACTTGTTTTACTACTGTGCTCCAACGAAACAGACCTACTTAGATCGAAGGTCACCCTCGAGTCGCATCTTATTGTAGGACAACTTAATAAACTCTTCAAATAAGTCCTTAAAACTTGAAACACTTTTGGCAATAGCAACAATCCATGCTAGACATTGATCCAGAAAACCCAAACCAAAATAATTGAATTTACAAATCATCCATCTTATCGGTAACATAACAAAACGTTAGATTAAACGTTAACTAAACGTTAACGGCGTTGAGGTTGTCTAGTGCCTGAGACTCCAGCAATGTGAACAAACCTTGAAATAATCTGTGAGTTCTACATGTTTTACCTCACTAGCCCCATCCATACGGGCACGTTGGGGATTTCAGTAGCATCCACTGTCTGCGGCGCTAAAAACAAGACATAGATTGTACTTGTGTTACAAGCCAGACAAGGACATATTTGGGCTGATGGAGAGCACAACTTAGATGCTTCGTAAACAGATCAAAAGACGAGCTCATTAACGCATCTTAAAAATTCAAGAACGACTTTCCAAACAACCAAAACCACTTATTGCAATAGGTATATGATCTTTAAAGCCTTGAAGCCGGAGGGGAATTGGAACTTTCAAGAAAAAAGACTACCATAATAGCTGCAAGGATCTAGATTTTGAGCTAATTTCTTGGAAAATTGATGACACGACCAGTCAATTCATACCTTTAAAACCATCTAACTTTGATAGGTCTTCTCATATGTGGAATAATTTTGAATAGTCCACCGAGTCGACTTTAAAACACTTAAGCCAAAAGGCATTGAGCTTTCTCCGGAAGCGAGGGTCGTCAAAGAACTGCTAAAGAAATCAAACCTCGCTCCAAGAGTTCGTGATCATACATTTTAGGCATCGAAATCATCTTGATTTTCATAACTTAGGGCCTATTTCCACAATCGACAAAACAGATGACGTCGACAGTTGAAATAATGTATGGGTCTTACGGAAGCGACAGCTGACGCTCGTGAAAGGCTTCTGGTATGACTCAATGAACCCAAAAACTGCTTCGTCGCTCGTCCAGACTTTAAGTTTGATCCTTCCATCCTTCCCGATGCCACCCACTCAAAAACCTTAGCTGCGATCACCACGAAAATTGCTTCATCGCACGTGGAAGACGGCACTGATTAAGTACACATTGGACCAGCTAGTTTTTAAGAAGGCTATAACGTAGGTACGCTTTGGTTACGTCCTATGGGGAGCTAGTCCTCTCGCCCTCTACATGTGCTGACTCATTCTCTTGTTCTAAAAGCCAAATTCTAGACTTAACTTTATCTACCTCTCCATCGCACTACCTCATCTCCAACTCATGTGTGTCTTCTGAACCATACCGGTCACACACAGGAAGCCTGGCGGAAAATCAAAGTTAAATACCTACCTAAGGCTGGAAATGATTCAGATTCTAATCCGAAATCCTATCGCCCTATTAGCCATGTCCTTTATTTTAAAAAGCATAAAAAAACTGATTGATAGACACGTAAATCTTAGCATGCCTATCAACCAGGTTAATCTACTGAGTCAGCCCTCAGCGACTTATTAACCAAAATTTAGAACTCCATCATTCGCAAGGAAATCTGTCTTGTAGCTTTCCTAGACATTGAAGGAGCCTTCAAGAATACATATTTTGAGTCAGCCAATGGGAATCTATCCCCAGTCATAGGAAGATGGATGATGTCAATCGCTCAAACGAAGAATAATTCAAACCCGCATCGATTATGTGGCAATATCGGCGTTAACGTCACGAGAGTGTCCTCAAAGTAGCGTTCTCTTGCCTCTCTTATGGTCCCTTCTTCTTGACGGTCTACTTCAATCCTTGACCAGCCAAGGAATTGATGCCTTAGGATATGCCGACGATGTAGGAATCATTGTCAGTGACGAATTCGAAAGCACCGTTTCAGAATAAATGCAATTCGCATTTTGTGTAGTTCAGAGATGGTGAAACGAAGTGGGCCCCTTTGTAAATCCGTATAAGACTACTTTTATTGTTCCAATTACAAAACGGATCAATTAGATTCACTCCGACGACCCACACTGTATGGTCAAACTATAGATTTTTCAAGGGATGCAAAGTACCTTGGGATAGTCCTCGAGATAGCAAACTATGCACCCCACGTAAACAGAGGCTCCAGATCCTTAATGATCTGCCATCGAACCTGCAGTAAGAATTGGGGTCTAAGGCCCCGGATGATATTATTGCTGTACACGCTCGCGGTTAGGTCGGCAATTGCCTATGTCACGCTGGTCTGGTGGACAAAGATCACCGAAGTTACTGCGGTGAAAAAGCTAAAACGAATACAACGTCTAGCTGGAATCTGCCTGACGGGATGTCTTCGCTCCACCCTGACTATGGCCATTAACGTCATTCTCGTGAAACAAGACTGAGCATTCATCGTCGGCTCCATTCCAAAGCACATTCAGCATGTCTTTCGGTGATATGCTTGCAGAATAAAGCTTCCAGCAAAATTTCTTCGTTGTAATCCCTTAAAGGGATGAATGGGAAAAGTTCAAACCAAGTCGTTCTTGATTTGACCTTATCTGGTATACAAACGGCTAAAATGGTGACATAGATCGGGTCTATGGCAGTCATGGAGAACTGCACCAGGCGTAGTATTTAGTTAGCCTTGGCAAAAGGTTATCCATTTTCCAGGCGGAAGTCCTTGCAATCAACTACGTGTTATAATAAATCTAATTTGCAACACAAGAGGAAGATCAATATTCATCTTCTTGGATAACCAAAGCTCTTAAGATGCGTGACTCACACGTTATCAAAACAAAGCTTTTTAAGAAACAGTCATGGCCACATAAAAACCAGCCAAAACCAACTCAATCATCCTTCACTGGATTTCAGTCCACAGTAGCTTTCAGCTCAACGAATTGGCAGACTTGCTCGCTAAAGTCGGGACAAATTTACCACTTAAGAGGCTTGAACTGCATGTTCTGTGGAGTCAGTAAAAGACTCTTCAATAAAAAAAGCCTCAATAAAAAAATTTATTTTATTAAAAAAAAATCTACAGCTAGAATCCATCGAGGTCCGGCTTAACACACCTGGACAGCTTGTTCCAAAAAATTCATTCACAGATTTAAGATAATTGAAAAATCCTTACTGGAATTTTCAGCGGCCATTGCTAACTGAAGAAACATCTCCATCGCTTCGGCCTTTCACCAGACGCCACTTTCAGACTTTGTCTAGAGAACGATGAGACCTTTCTACAAATTATCATGGAATATCCGGCCCTTTTATTTTGAGAAAGAACTCGGCGAATAAATTATTCCCCAGGCACAGCCTAGTCGACATCCATCCAGAGAAGATTATGTCTTCCTGACTGCCTCCGTAGTAAAGAGATGACTCTGGAAAATTTAAAGAGACCGCAGAGCCGCAGGACGGCTCTTCCGACAAATCAACTAATCTAATCTACTCCCAATATACCTATTTGCTTGCGCGAGTATTCCACACGCAAAGTAAAGCCTTTAGCCCAATGAATCCGTTGCATCTGTTACATCGAAGTACACAACCGACAACTCAGTGAAATGCACACGTTCTTATGGAAAGCGGCGTACGTCACGAAGTTCTTCTATGGGCCGCTTCCCATTAAGAACGTGTGTATTTAACTCAGTTGTCAGTTGTGTACTTCAACGTGACGGACGCAACGGACTCATTGGGCTGAATGCTTGAAAGTCTTGTTTTCAGCACAATTCAGGAAGTCCAAACATCTCAACGGAAATGAAATCAAATGTTTGAAGGCAGATAATGTGAGGCTAGACTTTCTTTGGGCTTGCAGTTGGCAATGTTGCTTTGTCACCTTTTACGGCAAGCGCTATCTTACTGGTGTTCGGGCATCAACATTGCATCAATAGCCCGTTACTTCAAGGTACCCTTTTTCCCGACTTTATAGATATTAAATGTTGAAAAATTAGAAGTTGTTTAAGCACAGGCGTTTGCATGAAGCTTTCGGTCTTGATCATCAGGCTTAACGGGTTAGCTACGGGCGTAATTTAAATACGCTACAAAAAACTTTTGAGGAAAGTAGATATGTGTGTCCTATGTTACTCTCACAGATTTTAAGATACCTTCCTTTATTATTTGCATCTTTGTTCACTTAACCATTATCTGAGATCTAAAACATCTGTGTGCTCCCATTACATCCTCAAATTTGGACACTAGTTTTTGTCGACGTACCTAATTATTATAAAAATAAAGACACATCCCAGTTCTTGGTATTAATTACTACTCACTGATATGCAATTCATTTCTCCAACGCTGACCGAAAACGACTGTGCCGGAGCCGCTTTACCTGAGTGAAGTCCTTAAACATTTCGTCGTCGTAATTGCGGAGGGATAATTATTATTGCATAATTGCCACGCAATAAATTCTTTGTGTAAACTTACGTAACGCTGATTATCATTTTCTCGCACTATTGTCTGTCGTGACCCTGTTGCATCTCTGGTTTTTCGCCAAGATTTTTGCCTGTAATTATTGCGAATCCCTGTGAGTTGTATATTTTTTTCCTTCTCTTAAGACCTGAACATGTTTTGTGAATTTTTACAACTTTTTTGTTTGTTAAAAATCTGACCAAATTCATTCGAAAAAAAATACCTAAATTATGACAGTCTTTTGGAAATATTAGTAGATATGTCTGCCATCCTTAGTTCTTGGAATCGAATGTGACAGAAAAAAAACAAATCCCTGTTTTACGCTCTAATTTTGTAGACCAATTTTTGTGTTTTATTAGAGCAAAGGACAATATGTAAAAATGTTGATTTTTTACATTGTCCCTCTCATTGTGTGTCACGAAAAGCGCGCTGTGCCTTTTTATGGTCTGTTTGCTCTTTGGTCTCGTGCACTCATTAACCAACACAGCGAAGAGTATCTATAAAAAAATTGATTACTAACTTAGAAAACAACAAAAAAGCAATCTTCAGAGACCAACCACGGCAGAAAAAGCAAAAACACTCGAAAGATAAACAAAATTTTCCAAATCCCACGCCAGTGAGAAAAAAATCTATGCACCTACGTCATTACCTTAGCCATTGGAATGCAAGGCACAAATAAACACTTTCAGCAGCGTATTACGCGAACAGCCAAAAATAGCCGAAGACACCACACCGAGTGCCTGCAGCACTACCATCCTCGAGCACATATCCTAGAGCAACAACTCGCGCTCACATGCCGAGCCAAAAATACTCCCGCGAGTCTAAATTTAACCCGCGCCCCAAGAATTAGACTAGATACATTTCATTCATGACACAAATTGCCCATGAGAATCCCAAAAATACATCAATTTTATCCGAGAAGCGGTCTAAATTTAGATTGGCGTAATAGTGCGACTCTTAACTCGCTCCTAGTGATGAGGTAGAGGTGCGTCAATGGGCCTCGTGCTCCCCGAGACACGTAGGTGGTGCTTATGAGCAGTGTTCAGCGTTGGTTGGAGGCGATTAAACGCCGAACTGCGCAAATCCACATGTGAATAGCTATAGCTTCCCTGCTGGTGGTGGTAATTGAAAATAAAAAGATCCGCTGGTGGCTCAAACGGATGCCTGCCAGCGCGGATCGCACAGATTTAAGAACAATAAAATGAAATCGCTCCTACACGCGAAGCGGGCATAGCGTTATTATTTTAATACCCCGAGCACCGTGTGAACTATTATGAGGGAAGTGTGATGTGGCGATGATGAAAATAGAAACGCCAAGGAGGATCGGGTCGATTAGGAATGATAGACTTTAACTTTGAGTCCTTTGAATTTTCAATGGGATGCGAGTTAAAATACAAAATTGCATATACGATCGGAAAGGATCCATTTAACCGTTCTTATTTGATAGGCATTTTAAGCGGATCTTGTGACAGTCTTTTCCTCTATTGAAATATACGTCACACGGTATTTTGAGTCTGGCAGAAAACCGCAAAGGACACTCTATACCAAAAATTATTCCTTGTTTTTCTTGGTCGCGTAGTGTGAAGTGAAGACAGCTTTGAAAACTGCCTACAGACGTCGAAAACAAGTCGTTGGTGGTGACTATACGTCGCGTATACAGTGGGACACTTCGTTTATCACGTAGAGTTCGAATTCGAAAAATTATGGATTCTTTGCAGAGTGGTATGTAGGCGCGTATTTCTGGCAGTTTAACACGGCTATACTAAACTTGCTTTACTAACTAGATTCGACACATCTTCATTAATTTGCCCAAATTATTGTCCATTCTTCTGTTTAAGTGAATTGTAATTTTTACTTAAGCCTTTACAAAGTCCTTGGGATCACTAAATTTTGTGAAATCTTTCCTTTAGATTTCCTTAAATATACATAAAGCTTGAGCTTTTACAGCTATACACATAAAGAGCTAAGAGAGGTTGGTAACACGTCAATATCGGTAGAGGGTCATCAGTATTCCCCACCTCCAAAAAAGGGGTACTCGTGCCTTGCGCAAGATCGAGGCATATTCCTCCTAAATGATCGCATATAAGATCGTATCAAGTAGTGTAATGTGTGAGCGTCTATCTGCTATTCGGTCGTTGGTAATACGTTCGCACCTCCAAACGCGGTTGCCCATACAAACGACCGGATAGCGGTACCGGTTAGCCGGCTGCCGGATATGTGTAAAATGGGCCTTACACTGATAAATCCTGAAAAGCCCAAAAAAATTAAGTCTAGAAAGTCTTTATTTCAATCCACTTTAGGGCCCCATTTTAATACACAGCCAGGACCGGCGATGTGCAAATTCGAGCTACCAGTAAAAAGGATCACATTGTGTCAAAACATTAGAAGATACGCATAGTGTAGTGTGAAATTGGGGAGTAGTTCCTCGCAACTAAGTGTGCAGGTTTGGAATTTAGGAAAGCATGATGCGTTGACTTGTTTATCCTCCATTTTTATTCTTGAAATGATACTGGACAGGAAACACAGAATGCATTTACTTCAACAGATTCCTTCAAATTCAGCGGAAACTGCCCGCTCCTACTGTGCCTTGGTAGAGACTTTTACAGGGCGAATAAAGAATAGTGACCTATAAGTTATGGGGCAGAGTCTCGAAGATAGATTATATCTTAGTCTCTCTTTCCGTCTACCTTATTAATAAAGTGTTTTTTAAGCGAACGAGATTTCTATTTCCGAACTGATTTTGAAATACGAATCAGTCCGGAAAGTCAAGCGGCCATCAATTAGATTAGATTAGATTTAGATTGTTTGTCGGGAGAGCCTTCCGGGGGCTTTGGCATATTGCTCTCTCTTAAAAGAAGCCTATTGTGCCTTCCCTGATGATATCCTAGACCCATCTTTTTACTTCGGACCGAAGGAGTCAAGAGGACAAGAATCTTCTCTGGGCGAATATCGGCTAGTTTTGCCGAAGGGCTTAAATTATCGCCGAGGATATTCTTCCTCAGACTTAAGTGCGCCTGGCATTTCATGATTATGTTTAGTGAGGACTCATCGTTCTATAGATAAAGTCTGCATGTGACCGCTGAAAATTTCATAAAAAAAAAATTTCATATAACACCTGCTGGGGGAGAATTTGGGAAAGATTTTTTCGGAACAATGCTGTCCAGGTAAGTTAAGCCCGACGTCATTGGATTTTGTTGGACTCTCGTTGCCCCGACTTTAGCAAGCGAGTCTGCTAATTCGTTGACCTCAAGGCCACTGTGGGCTGAAATTGAAGGATGTGAAGGATGATTAAGTTGTTCTTGGTTCTTCAATGGCCATGACTGTTTCAAGCTTTGATTTGATAACGTGTGAGTCAAGCGTCTTGAGAGCTACTTGACTGTCCAAGAAGATGAATATTGTTCTTCCTTTAATGTTGGAACTTAGATTTATTCTAGCACAGTATTTAATGGTAAGGACTTCCGCACGTTCCGCCTGGAAAATGGATAAACTTTTACCGAGGCTAACTGAGTAGTCTGCCAGAGGCAGTTCTCCACGAATACACGACCCGGTACTTGTCTCTATTGAAGAGCCGTCTGTAAACCGGACAAGGTTTAACCGAGAAGGAATTTGTTTTAATTTTTTGCATTCATCCCTTGGACGAGCTTTTTCTGAGAGCTATATTCTGCAAGCATATCGAAAGGCATGCTGAATGTGCTTTCAGATTTTAAGGCATTAAACAAAGATAAGCGGCCGCTTTTGTAAGAATGGAAATCTATGTTATTCGGATGGAGCAGACGATGAATGCTCAGTCTTGCTTCCATTCGGATATGTGTTGTTTGAATAGGTGATAGACCGAGGATGGCGTTAGTCACCATAGTTGGAGTGGAGCGAAGACATCCCGTCATGCAGATTCCAGCTAGACGTTGTATTCGTTCTAGCTTTTCACCGCTGTGACTTCCTTGATCTTTCTTCACCAGGCCAGACCAGCATACACAATTGACCAACGAGCGTCATCCGAGGTCTTAAGCCCCAATTGCTACCGCAGTTTCGACGGCAGATCCATAAGGATCTGGAGCCTGTGTTAAAGGTGCGTTCTATCTGCGGGCTCCATGTTAGTTTGCTATTGAGGACTATTCCAAGGTACTTTGCTTGCCTTGAGAAATCAAGTGCCAGGAATCAGTCTCTATATAAGCTAGAAAGCAGCCCTGGACTGGAAATTCAAAACAGTTCAATGTCCAACAGCCACCTATGCTGGGAGCGAGGGATCATTGCAACCTTCCCAACAAACTACAAGGCTGACGAAGTAGTCGTATTTGGAACTTATCTCTCATCTTCCCTGGACAGGGCTACTTAAATCAATCGTCAGGTGGTGACTTATGCTAAAGCTTGACGCAAATGCAAAAAAATACTTTAGATAGACAGGCGGCAAAACTTGTCTAACGACGAAAGACTTTTGCCCAAAATTGGATCTCTAACGCCGCAAGAGTTTGATCGCCCTTATAATTAATGGCACATAAGTCCTACAATTGGTGTCATCACAGGTCACTCTGTGCTTCGATAGGCAAGAATGCAACAAGTTTTGAAACTTATTCTTATGACATTTTCAAAAGCTGAGTTGCGTGTGTGTGGAGGAGGAAAAAGCCGCACTCTTTTTTTTCTCAGAAATGAAATCTTGGAGCTTTCTTCTACGGATTCTTATGCTTAAAGTGATCTAAGCGCGTCCGACCTAATGGTTTGAAGTCAAGTCTGCTTTTAAAATTCCGTTTTTCAAATTTTGCCTGTTTTTTTTACCTTTGCTTTACTTCGTCAAAAATGTCATTGTTTTCCAAAAAAGCAGAATAAGCGCAGAATTTTATAGCTTAAGTCAGAATTTTAAAACACCAGAACTTTGAAAGCAGAATTTTTTTCCGATACAGCAGGATTTCAATCGCGTAAATTTTTCGAACTGCGACTTTTTCAAGCAACACGACGGAAAGTTTTAAAACCTTGTTTTTCGACGATGAAAAGAACGAATTTTATCAAAATCGACAGGACGCACAAGGAACTGCAGTTTACGGCAAAAAGCTAATCATCATCATCATTTTCGAGTGCCTCTTATCCTTTAAAAGGGTAGCGGAGCGAGGGTGGCTAAATGGTCCTTCCATCTTTCTCGATCCTCCGCCACCAACTCAAGAGACTCCGGCGCAATCCCCAGGCGGGACTCAGAGAGGTTCTCTACCTGATCCCACCACCTGTTTCTTGGCCTACCAGGGGGGCGACGCGCTCGCATTTTGGCTAGCATGACCTGTCTAGGAAGTCTGTCAGGGGGCATGCGAACAACGTGTCCAAACCATCGAAGAATCGATCGCTCCACTCGGAGAAGTAGCTGCTTAACATTAAGATTCGTACGAATACTGACGTTTCTCACTCTGTCACTTAGAGCAACACCAGCAACGCACCTCAGGAATCTCATTTCGGCAGCTTGTACCCGCGATCTTATTCTTTCGGTCATTACCCAAATTTCATGACCATAGATGAGGGTCGGAACGAACATTGAATTAAAAACTGAGATCTTTGCTTTCACTCCAAGCTCAGCTTTCCTGATGACCGGCCGGCGCAGTTCCTTTACTATTGCTCCAGCTTGGCCAATTCTACAGGATAACTCAGTATCACTCCTCCCATCTTTCGTGAAAAAGACCCCGAGATACTTAAACTTCTCCACCTGTTTTAATGGAACTCCATTTATGTGCATGGTACACTGCACAGGAGTTCGGGAGACAACCATCACTTCCGATTTGTTTGTTCCGAAGTTTGGCAAAAAGTTTTTAAACTTATTTTTCGGACGATGATAAAGTTTTCTTTAAAATTGACAGGAAGTGGACAGCAGATTATTGCTCTTTCTTAAGGGATGTTTTTACCATACCTGAAGTAGATTTTGATCTGTCCGTTTTAAGCTGTTTTCATAATCTGAGCAATAAAGGAACCATATAACCGAAGTAAGCTTGTTTTCTAATTGGCTCTAGAGTCATTGGTCAGACCTTTACCAATCGGTCTTTATTTTGTCCTTGATTTGTGTTTATCATACCATTTACGGGTGCTTGCCATGTTGGGAAAGTTCCTGACTCGGGGAAGCAGGTCTTAGGTACTACGGCCTTATACGCTGCATGTGAGCTAATAGTTTTACGGGAAAGCCATCTTTTCCTTACGAGATAATCACCTGCAGTAGATACATGCACATACACACTATGGATTTTTGCTAAACGATAAGCTTCTAGTCCACTAAGACATGCCAGGACTTAGGTATAGTCAAGCACGTTTCCTATACCATATCTCTGAGACTGAACTGTTAAAGTAAAGGTTTTTCCTTCAGTCTTTTACATATAAGTGCGTCACTTAAGTATCCAACTTTTACCTGATGCCCTAATGCTTACATGTTTAAACCGAAATCAGTCTAAAATTATCAAACCCTAAGCTAAAACGAGACTGTAAGATGAAAGAAAAAAGAACACTCCACGAGTGAACAAGGTCGATTTATCTTCAAAAACTAGCAGAACATAATTTGCCAAATCCTAATGAGGGGTTCGGCCACTCGACAGACGTGTGCATCGATAAGTTGCGTCAGGCTTCGCCTCCATTCCCATGTGATATAGAAAATTGATGAAAATAAAAGGAGTCAAGTATCCACAATCATTTATGTTGAGAATCAAGCGTGGCTATATAGTGGCGGCGGCAGCATCAGCAAAGAGACCGCGCCACCACTTCGCAGAAAAGCATCAAAATCCAAACACAAAATCACTTCACAATATTTCCTCATATCTTCTAATTTTAATCGCCTTACCAGTTCGGCCCCCGATGAGCAATCCCATAGTAGAAGCTCTGCCTGCGTGCGGAAGACGCGGACGGATCAAGGAGCATTGCCATTATTATATGAGTCAGTCGGCGATTTTGTTTTGTTAAACGAAACGAATTATAGCCACAGTCGCACGCCTCCTTTGGCCATGGCAACGAAACACCAAATCGGGGCGGCGCGGCGTGGCGAGGTCCAACGTGGGTCATCCAGAGCCACATCACCGACAGCCATGGCCATCAAAGTCGTGGCGTGGAACTTCACGTTTTTTTTTACTGCGTCTGCACCCCCCGAAGGCACACAAAATCATTAACAGTTTTTGGCACTTAGCAATGCGGAATATTTGGCTCTGAGGGGTTATTAAAATCGCACTTGGGACTTTGGATCCGCGGAGCAGATTAAGCCCGTCTTACCTATATCGCCAAAACAAAACGCCGCACGACCTTTTCACATATCCCCAGCCAGTTGTGTAGGGTAGCCAAACGAAGTAGGTAGCGAGTGTCGAGTGGGTTGGCACAAAGCGTCGAACTCATAAACTTTGAATTTTAATAAGGACCTAAAATATTGAGCCGCAGATGCAGGCGCGCAGAACAGAAACAAATCGTTGCGCGGCTTCTGCAGTTCCAGGTCGATGTCTATACTGTCTACGGGAGCTAATATTTTTGTTTCGTAAATTTGCTTAAAAACGCCATCGGCTGAATTATGACAGGCTACCTTAAAACCGCACGAGGACTAAGCATTCGTGAACTCGCCGCATATACTAACTATATGGGCAGCTCCGCCGATGTGCGATAAACGTCATGGCGCGTCTGTTACGACGGCACCGCAATAAAATTTACACAATTAATTATGACGTTCGAATGCGAAATTACCGAGTAGCTGCGTCTGCAATTAAATTATAAATTTCGCGTTATGACTCGCCTTAAGATGCGATGCGTGTGAGTGATCCAATAAGCTCGGGCGAGAGCTGCGGCCCGCCCATTGCAAAGATGTCCAGCCAAACGAGGTTTCTTTTTCTGTGGTTTGGTTTGGTTTTTGTCCCCCTATTTTCACCATCGGACAAATTACAAGGTAACATGCGACTCAATGCATATGGATAGTCCTTTGTACATCCTGCGGATTATAGCAATTTTTGACGGAACCTTCAATTAGATGTGTTGAATCTCCCACTTTCGCGTCAGAGGCATTATCCAGTGGGAAAACAAATATTTATTTTGGATGCTACTTGTTGGGACTTAAGTGATGGTGTGGGATTTATTAAAGGTCCATCCAGATTGCAGAATCCAGGTGCAAAAAGGCATTTCCAAGAAACACATTGGGAACTGTGAAGATTCGCACCACATTAGGGTTGTTATATATCTGTGCTTTCATTTGTGTAGGTATAGCTTGAGTATCCTGTTCGTGGTCTTTGCTGGGCTTAAGGACTGGGAGGAAGTGGAAAATAACTCAAATTTTATTATCGCTTTGATGGTTGTTAGGATTTCTGAGGTAAAAAGGTCACCGTCAATCAGTCATTCCCTTTTTTTTGAAGGAATCAGTCGCGTCTTGCTTTTGTTATTTTGCTTCTTCGAATGGCCCAAAAAGGTTTTTAGATTTTTTTCTTTGCGTTGAAAGCTCTTAAAAATTCTGCCTGCATTTTATGTGGCAGAACACACTGCTTAATTTTTGACCCATGTTCTTAGCAGATCAACCATTGGGACCGATTTGGTCACATCAAAAGCTCCCTTTTCAGCGAAAAGTGTGGTATGTTGAGTTTAGCCTCGGATCCAAAATCATCAACGATCATGAATATCTCTGAAGCCCTTTAAAGCGTAAAGAAGACCAAATTTGTTCTGGCCTTTGGCAGAGTCCATGTTTTGGCTACAATTCGCCACGAGTCACGTTGGAGGAATTATCTTTAGAATTAACAGGGACCCAAATACCCCGAAATCAGCAATGCTGCTTTTAAAATTTTACGTTATCTGAGAGCTGCCATTTTTGTTCTTCCGCTAGTTTTTCTGTCCAATTTTCCTTGTTGACACTAATTTTTGTATAGTGACATGTCTCATTCGACTCACAAATCAGTCTCGATGCCTTTTAGGTCTTGGGGGTCTACGATGATTATTTATTTATGTTTCAAACTTTAAATCAAGCTTAATATAACTCCTAACTTTTGGGATGGGTTTGGACTATGAAAAGCAAAATATGCAGACTTTTTAGTTTTGTTCAGAAACCTAAATAACCTAAATAACCAGAATTCTGAAAACCTTAATTTTCGAAGCAGACATTTTTTCAAAAAAGCAGAATTATGATCCGCTCGCCTTTGTTAAGTTTCAGCCCAATGAATCGATTGCGTCCGTCACGTTGAAGTACACAACTGACAAATGAGTTAAATATACACGTTTTTATGGGCAGCTTCCCTGCCCAAAAGCTTCGTGACGTACGTCGCTACCCATCAGAACGTGTCTATTTCACTGAGTTATCAGTTGTGAACTTTGACGTAACGGATGCAACGGATTCATTGGGCTGAAGGCTTTAGACCATCGATATGGATTAAGAAAATCGAGTTCCACAGTCAATGCTACAAGGGCAGTTGATACAGCAGGAGAAACGATAAATGGGGAACAGCTACCTGTTCGATGGAGATGGGGGACAAAGAAATAATGGGCAATAATGGATATTAATAACGCCTCCAAGTCAGCAAATTGTCCTTTCATAAAGGGTCACCTGGATACTCCCACACTACCTCCAGAGCATAATAATTATCAAGTTATCTTTTTGACAAAAATTTTAGATACAAAACACAGGTTGGAGGTCAAATACTACAATGTTTCCACTGGTGTTTCGCAGAGATCAGTGCTAGGACCCCTATTGGGCACCATCATATACGATCTTGTCCAGCAACTCAAATTTCCAATAGGAGTTTTAGTTTAATAGAATTTGCAGACGATATCACCATTTTAGAAGTTGGAAAGCACAATACGAAATGGAGGGAGCTGTTAAATAGCAGATCAGAAATTTGCAGAATTTTTGCGATCGGAAAACGAAATATTAGAACCAAGGATATAGTACAAGAGGTAATGGTCGACTACTATATTAAAAGTTCTTGTGACTGTTTGTGTAAAAAGGCATCAAAAGGACCGGGAAGACTCTCGGAGATACTACAAAAAATTTGGGGGACTATATTTCTAAAAGAATGCTGTTTGCACCAGAGTAATCACTTCCGCTCTACTGTATTTTGACCCACCCTGGACGAGGGCACTTAACAAAGCATTTGTAACGGCTCCGTGAAATAACCCCTCAAGAAAATAACCCCCCAAAATGATAATGAAATAACCCCACAACTTTGTATGGAGTTGGGGATTTATTTCATATGAAATAAGCCTCCAAAATTGGGGACTTATTTCTTGAGTTTTTGGGGACTTATTTCATACTTCAAATTGGGGGGGTTCTTCATTATGAATAAGGCCCCAAATTCTGCTATGAAAGAAGTGGTGGGTTATTTCATGCCTTTTCGAGGACTTCTTTTATCTTCCATTTAGGTATTAATTTCACAGTGTTATAATCCCCCAATTTTTCATTTTTCATTTTGGGGGCTAGCTATTTTGTTGGAGGGTTATTTCCCGAAGCAATCTAAAAAATCAGAACTTTGAGGCAGTAAGCGTCAGTAGCGCCAATACATGGCCGTTTCACATTCAGCGCGAGAGCGTCAAACCAGAGCGGCAGCGACAACGCGAGATCAGAGAAATCGTTTGTTACTATACAATGAAGGCGAGAAACCGCGTCGACTGTTTAGACTTTCTGCACAGTGACTGCACAGTGACAAATGTAACGTATTTCTAAAATAAAATATGTCGATTTTATTGCACATGAATAAATAGTGTTTCGCAACAAAGAGAAAAAAAAAACGCCTTTTCAACAGCGTGTCATAACTCACAACAGTGATTTACAGAATAATTGTCGACCTCGGCGAAGGTTTTAGAATTTTCGAAAAGGTCGGCGTGCGACACAGCGATAACGCGGGTTTTGTGAACCACCCCATACATTGTAAGTCATTGAAATTCATTTAACAGCTCGTCCGAGACTCTCGCTCGCTCTCTCGCCTGTTTTGCAGAGCTGGAAAATTTGTTTTTTTTTCGAAAGGGAAAAGTTGGAGTATAAAAAAGTTGGAGTATCGTTGCAAAATGTGTATTGCTCTAAAAGAAGGCCACTTTGAAGAATGAAATAGGTTTTTAGCAAAAACAAATCACTTAAGTTCTTGAGGAAAAAAACAATTGAGAACAAATAAAGAATGAATACAGAAGCCATCAGTTGACAAACATTTCATTTAGAGAATTAGTAAAGTACGAATTAAGAAATGACATACCGGAATAATACTTTTTGATAAGAGATAGAGCAGAGGAGTCTAAAAGTACGTGCCTTGTGAAGTCCAACGCTTCACTCGTAAAGAGCTTCTTATACTAACTGGCTCCTTAAAACAAGATCACTGATCGCTACTCCTGCAAGAGTTCGATTGCAACTCTATAGAGGGGTACTCCTGCAGAGTCTTCTCGGACAGTGAGGTTTCTTTTATGGAGTTGCCAATTTCCCATTGGGCGCCATCCTAGGTGGCAGATTAGGAACTGTAACCCGATATGGCATGAAAAATTCAAGTTAAAAGATCTTACACTACACGCGAAATATTTAGTGTGTTGGTTAATGTATAGTTTTCCGGATAATTGCAGGGATGATCTTAGGTGTTTTTGTGCAGGGGTTTCCTACTGGCTCAGCATGTCTTGCATGGCAACGATTTTTTTTCCTTTTTTTCTAGCTTGCCTATGGCTTACGTGAGAGACAAACAGGGTTTATTATGAGTGGTCCAATCGTAGACCTTTTAAGATCGTTTCAGCCGCTGAACTGTTTCCTTGCTACCTACTTGTGCTTGATAGGCAAAACTTCATGTACTCCAGTTTATTAAAAGCTTTAAAAGGTTAAAGAAAAGCTGTCATGGTGATATTCTGTTCAAGACGTCGGTATTGGGTATCTTTTCTTGATGGCAGCACTTGGCTTCGCCCTCGTTGACTGCTTTGTTTTTTCCTCTGTGACCCAAGTAGAAACGAATATGGGTTTAGCAGTCAATGAGGGCAAAACCAAGTATATGTTGTCATCAAGAAAAGACACCCAACATCGACGTCTTGGACAAAACATCACCATCGACAGCTATAACTTTGAGGTAGTTAGGGACTTTGTCTACCTAGGTTCCGCTATAAATTCAGACAATGACACCAGCGCTGAAATCGAACGAAGGAAAACTCTTGACAATCGCTGCTTCTTTGGGCTAAGAAGGCAATTGAGTAGCAAAGCCCTCTCTCGAGCAACAAAAGTGTCCATGTATAAGACCCTCATCATCCCAGTCCTGCTTTACGGTGCAGAAGCATGGACCCTGTCAAAGGCGGATGAAAACACTTTAGGCTGCTTTGAGAGAAAAATTCTTCGGACGATTTACGGTCCCGTCTGCATAGACGGAGAGTGGAGGAGGAGATATAACATCGAACTGTACGGGCTGAACAGCGATACCGACCTAGCCAGAAGAGTCAAAATACAACGTCTACGATGGCTGGGTTATCTAGAGCGGATGGACACCAACGCCCCGGCCCGGAAAATCTTCGAATCCACACCGCAGGGACGGCGCGGTAGAGGAGCACCGAGACTCAGGTGGCGCACGCAAGTGGAAGGGGACCTCAGCCAACTTCGCGTGCGAAACTGGAGACGGCTAGCTCGAGGCAGAGCTGGCTGGCGAAGTTTGTTGGCTGAGGCCCAGGTCCACCCCGGACTGTAGCGCCACCTTAAGTAAGTAAGTAAGACCCAAGTAGAAAATTGTGCCTTTCTTAGCTCCGGCTTTTGTGTTTCTTTTGAGTGAAGAGTATATTCTGGCGCCTTACACAACAGCTACATTCCATTGAGTAAAAGTACTGAATATGACTAAAATGCGTCTATCTCTTTGTAGCATCAGTCACACTTTAAATGTCAATTTTTGAATTCAAAAAATGTGCATCCATCTTTAGTCTAATATAGTGTTATGTTTCTACCGGGGTTTGTCGAATAAAACTCAATTTCACTTTTATAACAATCAATCCCACACTTTATTTATCAAATTATTCAGCTTCACTACTTAGAATTCAACACTTTTTTTCAATTCGATCACTTTTTACTTTACTACCGATTTTCACAATTCAACGTTGAAAATGTAACCGTCCCGTACGAGCCTGTCACCCGTGTATTTATACAAAATTAAGCACCTTCTAGTACGTTCCATACTTCCTCTTTGGTAATTTTCCATTGGTACTTTTCCGCTGGATTCCATGTCGATGTCGAAATTCGAACTTGGAATATAAGTTTGCTGTCAGCTGACTGGAATGAAAGTTGGGTGTGTTCGTAAAGTAAATCGATGGGTGTATTCAGCGATTCTTGTATGTCGTTTTACTTCTTGTCACCACATTATAAAAGTTTTGAACGGAAATTTTCTAACGTGTGAAGATTTTAACCTTATCCTCTAGCACATGAACCAAATTAAGCATAAAACTCATTTCAAGTCTTTAGAAAATCAGTTTCTGTTAGTTTGGTTCAATAAGAAAATAATCCTAATCTTATATTGTTAAACAATTTGCAAGTATTGAATACTTCGCGGAACCGTAGGCATTTTCACTTTCGTCTGTGCAAACATTTCCACTTGGCAGACTTTTTGTGCGATCCAGATCCTCCTTATTTATTTGAAAAGATCAGATCTCTCGTCATCAGTACTCAGGCAATTCGAATTCGTTCAAACGATTCAATTCAATTTTTTGAAGAATCAATTTTTTATTTTAATTTTTCAGGTTATCCCTCAATTGTCATAGAGCCACAAAACCAAGAGGCAAAGTTACCTCTCCTAATAAAATTTTTACTATCAATTTCGATTCCGTTACACATACTAAAAAGATTTTTAAAATACCAAATGACAGACACCAAAATTCCTTTTTCAATAAAGTTTTATAATAATTTCTAAAGGTTGATATTTTTTTAAGTCTTCTATCACAATACATATTTAATATTTCTTAAGTACATCACATTTAAATAAAATAAATTATTTACATATCACATTACTTTAAAATCTAATTACAATTTTTATTCTTTAAGGCATCGGGAGTGTAGACATTCACCACAGAGTCCCATCCACAGTCAGCGAGTTGATGAGGAGTATTCAAGTTCCAGTCGAGTCCATATACGAATTCCGTGTGTTTAGCCACAGTTTCGATAGCTTCTTGCTTTTCATTAAGATCCCAAATTCTGAGAATGATAAAATTAGCAAAAATTTTCTAAAAAAAAAATCTTTCGTTCCTGCTTACCTTGTAGTAAAATCATAATTAGCCGAAGCCAAAACCGTAGAGGAGCACGGCGAAAAGGCCAACCTTCGAACGGCATACTCTCCACTGTACAACTCAAAAGTGTGCTGCCTAAGATTTCTCAAGTCCCATCCACGCACAACTCCGTCTGAGCCTCCAGTCACCAGGACATTCCTGTCGAATTTACTCCAGTCACAGGTGAGGACTTCGCCTGCATGCGCTGGCACACTGATGAGCGGTTTACCTGAAAAATCTAAAGAATTCCATAAGTTCAAGTATCCGTCTGTACTTATACTGGAGAAGATGTTCGCTAGAAGTGGGGAGAACTTAGCGCAATAAATGAGATCAGAGTGACCCACATAGGTGGACACCGAGTTCAGCCGATTCGAGTCCCACAGCTTCATCGAGCCATCCCAACTGGCACTTAATATGTGATGAAAGTTCCACTGCTCGCCCCAATCGATGCTGTAGATCTCGTTTTTGTGCTCCTGTAGTGTGGCAATCGGGCACTTCGATTTCGTCGACTCTTCAAGGTTCCAGATTTGAAGACTGCCATCACCAGATGCCGTTGCGGCCACACTGTCCAAGTATGGACACCATGCAACGTCAAACAAACCGTCGGACCAATCAAATTTGCCAACAACATCGATTTCAGCCGTGGAGGAGCGTAGTTCCAAAAGGAACAATGTTCCACCACCAGCTAGTCCGTACAATTGGCTGGTAGCCAGCAGCACCTGGTTGCTGTTGAAGGGAGAAAACTTCAAATTGTAGCCATGACGATCGGGAGTGATTAGTGTTGACGACATTCTGTGGAATCTGCAATGAGAAAGGGAATCGTATGAACTCTTTTAGCTATCCTTCATGTCAAAATTTCATGTGTAATCCTTTTTCTCTGTAATCTTAAGGAAGCTTTCCCGATTCAATGAAAGGAATTAAATTTTGCGTGAGACGCAAATAGAGGCAATGAGCCATTCTATTTCTCTACAGCCACATAACGCCAGAATGTATGCAATACTCAACTGAGTTTAGTTGTATATGAACCGAAAACTTTTCAAGTAGCCGTGACAGTAACACCATTTGCAATAAAAATACTCTCCCTAAAGTAGGCCACGCATAACTGTACAACGACGGTAATGTAGTGTTTTCTAAGGACAGGGTCACACAACGCGTTTTTTCCCGTTTTATTTTTTCGTTTTATGAAAAAATTCAAAAAGAGTGCAACTTTAAGAGGCCGTACTTGGCCACAAGCGCCTGCCAGACAACTGGCCCCTACCCTTATCGGAGCGACGAAGGCGATTGAGCGGCTTAGCCCTGCGAAAAGGGAGCTTAACGCTGCGAAAAATAAAACCGGGTATAAACCCGGGAAGCGTGCCACCCAAACACTAGTTACACCCAAAAGCAATTTTTGTTCACAGAAAGTTGTCAAATTTTCATTGCATACTCTAAGGTGATAGTTTAAAGTCTAAAATCAGTTTTTTTTTTGTATGGAAAAATTGAAACTTTGAATAGCTACAACTTTTAAACTAAATGGGACCGACAATTTTTAATAACGTATTTGTAATCAGGACACTTAAATAAATATGTTTATAAGCGTAAGAAAATAAAGGAATTCCACTTAGACTAAACTTGGCACGGACTTACCGCCCGATTTCGGGTAATGGCAATTACTCTAGGAATTCTACTCTTACGTTCCCGGGTGGTATGAGGGACATATAAGGTATCTATCCCCTTGACGTCGAGTCTAACCAGATTTTTAGATCTTTTGTTTACTATTGCCCCTTAAGTGAGAGTTACCGTGGGACCACAATGCCCGTAGCGGTGGTATGTAGCAGTAGTACGTAGTACAGCCGCGGAGCCATGTGGCGTAGTACGGAAAAAAATTGAACACAATGGTGTAGCGCGGCTATGCGCTAAACCTCGTTTTTAAACAATGGCCGATAATCTGAGTTAATTTGAACTAGATTTAATATTTTTGTACAACGGATGACACAAATTCCATAAAATTTCTTTAGATTTAACCATCTCAATAAACTTTTCGACGTCCTATTCCTCCATTGTTTACTTAACTTGGGTTGAACTGTCCACCGTGTAGCGCTGTCAACCGTGTAGCGCTACGAAAGTTAAAAGTTGGCCAACTCTTACTACCGCCACAGCTACGCGGTACCGCCACAGACACACATTGTGTGCGCAATAAACTGAATACATGTGTTTTAACTTTTGACAGCTCTTACTACCGCTACTACTACCGCCACAGCTACTTTACATTTAATTGAATTGAATCATGTAAAGTAGAGTCAGATTAGATTTTTTCACAATTATAACTTTAACTTCAAATTTAACTTATTTTATTTAAACCTAATCTTTTAAAATTAAATCACTTCAAAATTATAACAACGTTATGTCCAATCACCTGCAGATAAGCACTTTGCTTTGCAGGTAAAACATTGTAAAAGAAAATTTATCTGAAATAAAAACCCCTTTGAAAAAAAAAAAAAAAAAAAAAAACATCACTGTGGTTCTACGGTTAGCCTCGAGGACTGGAGAGTGAAGGTGGAGTAACCGATTACGGTAAGACCGACATACTGTGGTTGTTTTAAGTGAATTATTAAATTCTATTTCTAAGCGGCTGGTCTAATTGTTTTTTAATGATTCCTGACCGCCTATTGCGAACTGTGGAATCTGGACTTGAAAAGATTTTTTGCGCCGTGAGCGGCAGGATAGGCTTGCAGGTTATCCACTTTCCTTGCGCACTTACTAACGCTGCTAGTAGAGGAAATCATATTGTTGTTCATACTCAATTGTTCTCTGAGAAATAAGTTCCGCCTTATACCGTTTGTGGCTGAAGATTCACAGTATATGTTTAGCACTTTAGTCTTCTTCAAGAGATTTTGATTTTAAAGAGGTGATAACTTTACGAGTTGTACAGCGACACCGACCTGAAGACAACTGCCAGAAGAGTTCAAATACAACGGCTATGGTGGCTGGGTCATCTAGAACAACAACGCCCGAGCTCGGAAAATCTTCGAATCAACCTCGCAGGGACCGTGCAGCAAAGGTTGCAACAGAAGTTGCTTCCCTTTCAGTCAAGCTGGAGACAGAGCTGGCTGGCGAAACTTGTTGGCTGAGGCGCAGGTCCAACCCGGATTGTAGCGCCACCTTAAGTAAGTAAGTAAGTAAGTAAGTGAGGAAGTAAGATATCTTTACCAGTGGTGTCGCCTGTATCCTACAAGAATTTTAAAATCAATCTGTTTAGATTTAGGTAACTTTTGGCATTTTTGGTGAAGGCCTGCTGTATGGCTCATTTGGCCTGTCTTGGGCCTAGGGTATCCACCCAATATGAGATGCACCTAGCAATCTAGCATGCTCCCAGTTTTTTATCACTTCGTTTATCGCCGATTTGGTGGCTGGGCAGAAAGGGGGTTCCAAGCCTAACGTGACCAAGAACCCACCACAGTTTGGTTTTGTTCCTTGAGCTAAGCTTCTGCAGAGTACTGAAGCAATGCATGACTGATTTAGAGTCAATGATGTGCGAGCTTATGGCTTTTATAACTACTTAACTGTCTGTGTATATATGGATGTTTGCAGATTAGATACCACAGATGTCGATTAAGTTGGCGAATTTTCGAATGGCGTGGAGTACTGCCTGCGACACACTGGGACTGTTTCCCATCGCGATTGTGGTTTTCATGCTCGGTCCGTATACGCCGGCTCCTACTCCCCATATTAGAACCATCCGTATACCACTTAAGGCCGCTTTGGCATGTTTCTCTAGTAGGAAACTCCGTAGAGAATCTTTTGTCGAAGCAATCTGATTTTTGAAAGCGGTCTGTGACCGTGCAGTCCATTTATAGTTCCGGGAGTTCAGAGAAAAGTGAAAGCATGTCTGGGTGGTCGCTAAGACTTAACTTTTTACTTGTAGTTGGCTTGCCATGCTACGTATTACCATTTTTTGTAAGAAAGTGTGCAGGGGTGTAAACCCAATTTAGCTTCTAAGGCAGCTGTGGGGCACGTCCGCATAGCTTCCTATACATCCAAGCACGCAAGACGCGTTACCTTCATTAGTTTTAGGATTGCGGTTTGTTGGCTGGTCTTAGTGTACCATACTATAGAAGCATAATGTTATCAAGGGCCTGACCATCATTGAGAAAATCCAATGAGCGAACTTTAAAGAGATTTCCCATGTGGTGCCATACATGCGTCAGCAAGCCCATAAGCGTTGCATGTTTTAGTGATTTTGCTGTTAAGGTGTGAGTTTCAGGTGAGTCCTTTATCAAGAATAACTTCCAGATAATTGACTTCATTGGAGTACTCAACGATTTCGTCGTTAATTGAAATTGAACCTAAGTTACACAATTTATGAAGTGAGTCGGCATAGTGCTGTTATTATAGAGTTGAACCCAAAGTACAGGGTGAAGGTTTTTTAATTTTTTGAAATTTTTGTTTTAGATTTTAAATTGCTAAATACATTATCTAAGTATAGTGTTGTATTTATATTTATATTAGATTTTCTTTAGTCTACTGTACCTACTTATATTGGGTAAGTTTTAAGTTTTGCTTCATTAAATTGTTCTATGAAAACCTAGACATAGTTTAATCCATCTAAACAACGATACCTTATAGCCATAAAACACTAAATTGCCAACTATAAAGGAAATAACTAGTACATCCTAGGAAAGACACAAAAAAGCTTTGATTAGTCAGACTTTAACATATATTTATTTCCGATGTAAAAAATTTGTGCATCACCCTTACAAACTAGGTGTTTCCCCAAA
This sequence comes from Neoascia interrupta, assembly GCA_947623515.1. NCBI lineage: Eukaryota > Metazoa > Arthropoda > Insecta > Diptera > Syrphidae > Neoascia > Neoascia interrupta. Next base: position 213,676,362 of record OX392463.1, on the reverse strand, counting down.
GGTTAATCTCGGATTTCAAAAAACAAAAATAGTGTTTGACTGACCTTTTGCTTAATTGACTTAGTAATCAATATCATCTCAATTTACAAAAATACGTGCGGTATTTCTACAGACATACAAACGTGTGTTTCTATATTAGGTGCAAACACAAGATTTTACGTAATAAATACGTCAACGCTATGCGTTTTATGAAACTTCTTACAAGCATACCCAGAAACAATAATATGCCCTTACGTATACGATGTATCTACTAAATATCAATATCAAAGCGTGCCTACTCCGCTTTATATGAAACCACGACACCAGCTCGAAGGTTGTCTATAAAAACAACATCTATTGGGTGGGGTGGCTCTTGGCGCTATATCGATTTTGGTTTTTGAATTCAAAAAGAAACAACAACAACCGCCCTCCTGCACCAAAGAAGAAGCCATTGATGTGGTGATTGTATCATTAACTCAAGTGCAGATCGCAGAAGAAATTAATTATACATGCGGACACTGAGGTGAGGTGTTATATCTTTGCACCCCCAATACCTGATATGTTACAAAAAAAAAAGGTTCACAAAAGGTGCAAAACTTGAAACAACAAGGAAATAACTGTTGAGTATAATCTTACAAAGTGAATTAGGTGGTTGTAATCAATAAAACTGAAATTAAGCTAACATGGCATTGGCCTAGTTTTTGCATAGGTAAGGAAGTCCTTGATTTAGGTAACTATTAAATTAACGAAGGCACAAGCGAACAATGTTTGAGGTGAGCGTGTCCACTTTCTAATAGGTACACGCTTAAGTAGGTGTCCCTGCCACAAACATAATTTTGAGTTTCAAACAACGTTTGGGTGGTTATTGAAAGATAGTAAAACGCTTGTGCGTTTTTGAACTATGCAAAACTGCAACCGCTTTAAGGGCTGGTAATGATTTAAAAAAAAATACACGGATCAAAAAGCGATTAGTTCTGAGGGGATTGAATTTAAAATTTTCGAAAAAACACACGATTTTGAAAATATTCTAAATTTTTCAGGAAAATTATAGCGGATTTGAAATATTAAATGGTTTTTGAGACTCGCTTAAAAATGTTTCAGACTTTTGACCAATTATAATTAATTATTTATTAAATTTGTCACAAATTGCAAACCACTTTTGCAAACCACAAATTTTTGAAAAAAAAACAGTTTTTTAAGCTGTTGTTGTTCTTATAGACCAAGAAAAAATGGTGGCAAAATTTAAAAAAGTATAATGCAAAAAGTAAGGCTCCAAGGCTAAATTCACCAACATTAGCCTCATATGCGCGCATGCCCCCACAGAGGAGAAAGATGACGAGACCAAAGATATGTTCTACGAGCTCCTGGACAAAACTTATGAGCAGTGCCCTAGCTACGACATTAAGATTGTCTTAGGCGATTTTAATGCCAAGCTAGGAAGGGAGGGCAAATTTGGTCGTACTGTCGGAAAGCATAGCCTGCACGACACGACCTCCGATAACGGATTCAGGCTGATCGACTTTGCTGCGGGGCGACACGTTGTGGTAGCTAGTACACAGTTCCCGCATCTCAATATCCACAAAGGGACATAGAGATCTCCCGATCAATCAACCGTCAACCAGATTGACCACATTGCGATCGACGCAAGGCACTCCTCCAGTATCATGGATGTCCGAACTCTCCGAGGGGCCAACATTGACTCGGATCGTGGGGTGCCGTGGCGTAGTGGTTAGTATGTGTGCTTACTACGCCGGAGGTCTGGGTTCGAATCCTGCCATCGTCACCTGAAAAAAAAAATACTTGTTCTTTTTCACGGTCCCCACCTCCCCACTCCCACAAGCCCTCCGAGAGTATTAATTGTCTTGAAAAACTTCTCAAAGTGCCGTTCGGATTCGGCAAAAAATTGTAGGTGACCTTGTATGTAAAGAAATTAGCACACCAGCATACATTGTTGAGAAGTTGGCCCTGGTTCACCTCGACCTGTTGCGCCACTCTATTTATTTATTTTAACATTGACTCGGATCACTACCTTGTTGTAGCCAAGGTACGGCTGCGGATATCCCGTCCAGCGCCAAGTAATGGAAATACTGTGAGGAAGTTTGACGTCGGCCGACTACAATCGCAAGAGATCGCCAGGTCCTTCTCCAACCGAGTCTCTCAAAACCTTCTACGAAGTCCTATGCAGCCAGCATCAAGTATTGATAGCCAGTGGAAACATTGCCAAAATGCCATCAGAGACGCCTCCTCTGAAGCGCTGGGTTTCACACGGCCACCACAATGAAACCTCTGGTTTGACGATGAATGCCGGCAAGCACATGCAGCTAAACACAAAGCGGCGCTGCACAGAAGGACTAGAGCTGCTCGCGAGCTCTACGAGCAGAGGAGGAGAGAGGAACACCGGCTTCTCCGAAGGAAAAAGAGAGAGCACGAGAAGCGCGCGGTTGAAGAGATAGAGAGATGTTACAACAGGAATGAGGTTGGAAAGTTTTACCAAAGGATCAAAAGGTCCTGCCAAGGGTATAAACTTCGAACTGAAGCCTGTAAGGACCATCAGAGGGAACATCGTTGTAGAATCGCAGTCGGTGCTGAGCATTTGGAAAGACCACTTCTGCAGACTGTATAACGGCGAGGACGAACCAAATACCGCTGTCAGGCAGAACGAACCATTCAACCCGGGCGAAGACGTTACCGACGAAGCATACGAACGATACCGCCCACCCGACCTGGAGGAGGTGAAAGTAGCTGTGTCTAAGCTCAAGTGCAACAAAGCAGCCGGAGCAGACGGCCTAGCTGCCGAACTATTTAAATCCGCTGGCGATGAGCTGGTTAGGAGCATGCACCAGCTCATCTGCAAGATATGGTCGGAAGAAAGCATGTCCGACGAATGGAACCTCAGCATTGTTTGCCCGATCCTGAAGAAAGGAGACCCTTTAAGTTGTGGCATCCCAACTACAGGGGCATAAGTCTTCTTAACATCGCATACAAGATCTTTTCTGCTGTACTGTGTGAACGCCTAAAGTCGTTTGTCAACAATCTGATTGGCACATATCAGTGTGGCTTTAGGCCAGGAAAGTCCACCAAATATTCACACTGCTGCAGAAAACCCAGGAATTCCAAATCGACACACACCACCTCTTCATCGATTTCAGGTATCAATTTCAGGCCGCGTATGACAGCATCTATAGAGATGAGCTATATAGCGCAATGTCTAGTTTTGCCATCCCTGCCAAACTCGTCAGTCTGTGCAGGATGACGATGGAAAACTCACGCTATTCCGTCAAGGTCGGCAAAGACCTCACCGACCCCTTTGATGTCAAAAAAGGATTTAGACAAGGCGACGCGCTGTCATGCGACTTCTTTAACATCATACTTGAGAGAATTGTACAGAACTCTCGCGCCAACACCAGAGGTACAAATCTTTTAAAAGTCCGTTCAACTACTCGCATACGCAGACGACATTGACATTGAAGCAACGAAAATAGCATATGTAAGGCAAAAACTAGTGAGGTGGTCAAATCTGGACAAAAAATGAATTGTGTTCGCTGTAGCTCAACTGGTAGAGCATTACTCGCGACAAGTAAGGGTTGAGGATCGTACCCTGCCAGTGAACAGCAAACGGTTTTTTCTTTTGACATATCCGTCCGCTAACTTTTCAACTCCACGAAATGAGTTGAACAGAGTGACCTGATCTAAGAATAGAGTGACCTGTACCGGCTTAGTTGGCATCAGAATTGCTATAATTTACTTAACAAGACATGTTGGCAAAAAAATAGAAAAAAAAAAAAAGATATGGTCGGTTGGGCCTAGAAGCGAACCCAGGGCCTTCCACTCGTCAGTCATAGGTGCTATACCATCTGCACCACAGCCCACTTCCATCTCGGGTGTCCAAACAGCCTACATGTTCTCTCTGCATAAATAATGCACAAGCCAACAACATGTACTTAGAGCTCATCGTAATATTGATTGCGGACACTGTCATGATTATTCCTAGATCAACTGTATTATTCCAAGCCTGTGTCGATTTAATTGTCAAATGTCAAGTACCTGTAACATATTGACGACCATATTAACAGTGCAATCACACGACTTCGATTCTTTTTCAACATACAGTCTAGGGAAATTTTGACGTTGCGCTGTCAATGATACTTTGTTATGGACAAAAAACCTTCTTAACATGTCGTGACATGAAGAAACGCTTGTCAGTTTCTCTGGATTGTGACCTATGGAATGACAGGTGACTCTTGATTGTAATTTTGTTGCATGAAAGACTTTCTACTGAGAGCGTATTTATTGAAGGAATTAGATACTACCACAAACCCATCATTTTCAGAGCAAAGTTAACCCTGGCTTTAACCAGCAGTAGTTGATCCGTGCCAAAAATTTCCTGCATCTAATCCATAACAATGTTAGTGCAGGGTGAGATAACTCTGTTGGTAGTATTTTGGACTCTGCACTTACCGAATGTGATTTTTTATACAAACACAAGCAAGATAATTAAAATTTTTAATTCCGATTCAATCCACCGAATCTATTTCGTTGAACGCAGTTAAGGCCAAGCTGAAATGAGTTAAAAAACATCGAACTTGCACGATTTCGCACTGAACCGCAAACCCGGGATTCAAAATAAGCAGCTTCAAATCGAAAGGAATTTAGTTTAATTTTCATCAACAAAACGTTGAACATGGTTTCTTTGTCAATCACCGGCCATCAAAAGGCGGATAGCGACAGACGATCAAAAATAAATCCTGAGTGGCTCCACCGGATAAGATTTTTTTGACCCATGCTTCTTCGTCATTTTGCTTCTCAAAAGAGAATTAATATGTCATTTCCCACAGGCGAAAAAAGTGTCGTTGTAAAAGTTCTAATAAAAAACGCATTTGTGACAGATCTGCTTGAAAACGGTTTGAAGTGGCATAAAAGAGATTTGTGCAAAGGGTGAATGAGATTTATGAGGAGTAATATTTGTTAAAACTTGCCGAAAGGATTTAAATTTGCTTGGTATATCGCGTGATTTGTAGGGGATTAAAAGAAGACTTGTTTTGATCGTGGATAAGTGTCCGGTGGAAGCGAGGTATTAGGAAGATTGTTGGGACTTGGTTCTCTAAGTTGAACAGAAGCTGCAGAAACAAGGAAGGAAACTATGGTCCGTCTTCTGGTCCATGTAACTGTCCAACCCTGCCGGCCTTGTGAAAGAAAAAACATAATCCAGTCAATTTTGAAGACGTTGAGTCTTATCTCCGGGTCAAATTGCGTTAACGCTGAGTTACGAAACATCGCGATGGGCCCGTTTTGGTGCCTAGTGTCTGTGTGGTCCTTTTCACCAAACCACTATTTAACCTAACCTACGAAACATACTCCTCGTGGGCAAGGGCTTACTCCGGACCCGGTAACCCTCATCCTCCATAACTCACAGAATTTCCTTTTATAGATCGAAATCAAACAACATCCACCAAAGACACACCCATTCGCCCCCCATCCCCATTGCCTCCATCCACAATATATCTTCTCCTGCGCAGCGTGGTTCATACAGCAACTGGGTACCCATACAGCTCTGCCATTCTCGATGTAAATTCTTACTCATTTTTCATTAGCTGTACGGGTTTACACCGACAACGGTTGCCCCGCTTTCAATTTATTCCCACCACTGTGGATTTGTTTCTACCCTTACGTCTCCAATCCTTAAGGCAAATTCTTACCTAGATCTCATAAGGCATGGGCTAACACTGAAACGGTTGCCCGCTGCCTGGGCTTTTCTTTTAAGAAAGTCTCTGACAGGACCCCATCCACATTATACCCTTGGCAGTGGTTTACACTGAAACGGTTTTACCGGCCCCCAATACAATTGTTGGGGAAGCTCCTCTCATGAATCTCCTTCGCGAAAAAGCTTACACCGAGATTATAGTTGCCTCGTCCTTTTTGCCCAAATAGGAAAGTACCCGGAATTACTTCGGGAAGGTTCCGATATTTTTATCTCTTATGGTTTAAGCGTGTTCGTGTTGAGTGGGGACAGCAACTTAGCGTAACCTAGCCTAAGCATCTTCGACAGTCTGTAAATTTTGCAAGCAAATGAAAGCTTTAAAAAAAAAAACAAATTTTTAAAGCGATGCCATAACCATCTTTATTATCAATCCAAAATGAACCTTTTGGGCATCAAAAGTCTATCCTGACAAAGTTTCCTTAAAAAGCTGAATGGTTTTAATGTTAAGGAAGTTTTGTGTGAAGTGATTCACCTTTGTCGCCACATCGATGACACGCGACTTGTTGTCTACCTATAATTTGGCTTCTGCTTACAATCTTGCCTGCTGTTTTTTTTTATTTTAGCAAGTCTCGTGGAAACGTTGTCAATCTTAGAAACTAAACATTTCTATTTTTAATAAACAATTGTATGAGTATTAGCAACTTGAACTACGTCGCATGTTGCGAAGCCTAGTTGTATTCTATATGTCACTGTGTGATGCCTTACGGCAGCAACAAATCCACTTAGCCTCAATTTGCGCGCGTAATCCCCTTGCCGCTAGAGGGTGAGAAACCCTTTCAGTGACAAAGGTATATAAGGTAGTGTCCATTCGCGGACCGGGCGCATAGTAAATTTCGCTAACGAAACGGTCAGTTCGAATAAAATAATACGAGCGCAACAACTACCCCGGGAATAAGTATACTATTCCATACCACAAATCCAATTACAAAAAATTTCCAACCCCAAGACACCGTTTGTCGGGCTTCCTTAAAGTTTAGTTCGCGAGTGTCCATTTGGCCAGTAACATGGTTGTTTCAGTGAAAGTATTTAAAAAGGCGACTCCCAATGGAAAAGTCGTTTTCTACTTGGGTCGCCGTGATTTCATCGATCACTTGGACTACGTCGATCCTGTGGATGGAGTCATTGTCGTGGATCCGGATTACTTGAAGAACCGTAAGGTATTCGGACAGCTGGTCACGACTTATCGCTATGGGCGAGAAGAGGATGAAGTCATGGGCGTTAAGTTTTCCAAGGAAATGGTTCTTTGCAAGGACCAAATAGTTCCTGTCGTCAACACCAACATGGAGATGACACCAATGCAGGAAAAGCTCGTGCGCAAGCTGGGCGCGAACGCTTTTCCGTTCACGTTCCATTTTCCACCAAATTCACCCAGCTCGGTAACACTGCAGCAGGAGGGTGACGACATGGGTAAGCCCCTGGGTATTGAGTACACAATTCGGGCATATGTTGCCGACTCGGAGGACGAACGCCAACACAAGAGGAGTATGGTCAGCTTGGTGATAAAGAAACTGCAATATGCGCCACCAACTCGAGGACAGAGATTGCCGAGCTCGTTGGTCAGCAAGGGATTCACCTTCTCGAATGGCAAAATAAGCCTCGAAGTAACGCTTGATAGGGAGATCTACTACCATGGAGAGAAGGTGGCAGCCACAATGCAGGTCAACAACAATTCGAAGAAACAGGTGAAGAACATCAAGGTGATGGTCATCCAGCACACTGAGATCACAATGGTTAACGCTCAGTTCAGCAAACATGTGTCATCACTCGAAACCAAGGAGGGCTGTCCAATTACTCCTGGGGCGAACTTGACGAAAACGTTCTATCTAGTCCCATTGGCATCTAGCAACAAGGATCGACATGGTAAGCTGAGGTAGTATGGTGTTATGCGAGCGTATCAATAATTGTCCGTTTTGAAGGTATTGCACTCGATGGACATTTAAAGGATGAGGACGTGAATTTGGCCTCCTCGACAATGGTGCAGGAGGGAAAGTCAACCGGTGACGCCATCGGTATTGTGATATCCTACTCTGTGAGAGTAAAGCTCAATCTCGGCACTTTGGGAGGCGAAATTCAAACGGATGTTCCGTTCAAATTATTGACACCAGCTCCAGGTAAGGATGTGAATAGTGTGTGTTTCGAAAACTTTTCCTAATACTCCTTTCTATAGGATCTGTCGATAAGAAGCGCGTCAACGCCATGAAGAAAATGAAGTCCATCGAACAGCATCGCTACGACAAGGGACACTATCAGGACGATGACGATAACATAGTGTTCGAGGACTTTGCCAAGATGCGAATGAACAACGTGAACATGAATGATTAAAACTGATGGTATTAAATTATATATTTGTTACTTATTTATTATGACATGTCAAAGGACTGGCCTAAGATGTTAACTGGGATATTTATTTACTTAAAGGATATTTAAAAGTGCAATAAAAATGTGAGACAAAAAAGTATTTCATAAATAAAGGAAAGAGTGTTTGTTTAGGAGTATGATTTTTAAAACTAAATATCGTATAAGAAATTTGCATAACTGTCAATCTGGTGGGCTGCTGTGAGTACTTTCGATACATGCATTAAGTACACCCATCGTTGCAAAGCCTACGTGCCGCAGCAATGTCATTGCACTCATTTGAATGCCGACCACTATCCTGTTTGCTTATTGCAAATTTCTACCGGTGACATCGTTTTTGTTTCTTTGATTTCTTTTGATGGGATCTATCACTTCCCATGCATCTTCTGCGGCAGTAAGTAACCTGTTCCCAAGTCTACCCGTTTAATTAATCGTGGGGTATTCGTTATTTTCAACTTGTAGTGAGGCAATTAATTTCTACCAGGGAAAATTTGGTGACATCAGTGAACAGTGAACCGGAAAGGAAGAGGTTATTTGAAAAAGGCTTATGTACTCCCCGGCTTTACCAGATAGTTTTGTTTTTGATATCTAGCAAAACAAACCAGATATCACTTCCTGGAAGTACTCTATGCATCTACAGGAAATTGGAAATCCTTTAATTTAGTAACACAAAAAGTGCATTAATGGCTGCCGACTGTAGCTACTTATGATGCAGCTGTGAGGCAAAATCGTGAGACTCCACTGGGAGTTGACGATATGAAGATAATTTTTTAATTCAAAAAGCTAAACCCCTAGGGGTATCATGTAAAGTCTTGACTGAGTCACACGCTTTATTTTACCACCTGGAGACATACACATCGATATTCTGTAGGAGGAGCAAGATATTCCTTAAAATATCTTAAATATTCTTCCCCCTTTCAAGAAAATCTCGATTTTATTCCTCTGTATAGAGGCTAGTGACAAGACGTTCATATTAGCGATGTCCCATCTCGCGTCTTGCTGATGGTAGACATAGAAATATTTCGCATACACTGGTAAGAATAATTGAAAATTATTTAAAAACTTTATAAAAAGAAGAATTTGACTATGGAATCTTCCTTTGACGTCCTTCTAAAAAAGTGCACAATCACCACTACTGTGGGTCATAAACGATACAGTTCCTCCATATTAATAGCTGACAACCAAAATTCTGACTCTCAGAACTACTTAAGTACTGAATGGATCTGCATGAAATTCATGCCAAAAAAGGATTGGTTTATTGCGATGTGTTAAATGTTCTTACTTTTTTGTAAGTACCTTTTGAAGATATGAGAAATTGAAAAAGTGTAAGAAATACAAGAAAATAAAAAGTGATAACAGTGCGCTGTGACTATCACTATATTCAAACGTATGTCTGTATTATGTGCCTGCGCTGCATGTATAGTTAATACAGAAGAGATCTGCAATGATACACCGCAATAATTCGTTTACTGCATGTACGTACTAACACTCTGTCTTTCCTCGCAAAAAATGTATCTCCATCGCATTGAATGCAAACAAGCAATGTCTTGCATTCATGCGGTCATACAAATTCAAGCACTGTGCGATGTGTGACCGCCATTTGAACACCGCCACCGCTTATGAATCATAACAAAGCCGCAAACGCTGCAAACACCGCTATCCCTATCACACTCATTCATTCAAATTATTTTTTAAGATCATTCCTAAAAATTACCTAAAAAACATTATCGTTCCAATGTGATAAGAAGACGAAACTTCTTTCCTTTCAGCCAATTTGTGGAGATTGAACGCATTTTATTTGCGGTGTTTGTGGTGTTTCTAATAATTTAAATGCGTTGGTTGTGTTTACTCCCGACACTTTAGCTTATGAACATGCGATAGTACAGGAAACAATGACTTAAAGTCATAACACTCGAGTTTAAAAGACATGCAGACACATAAGACATTATTTTAACACTGAGAGAGTAGTACATTGATCGCTCAGTTTGCTGTGAGTGCACACACTTGTGCGCATTTTTGTGAGTAGATTTTAAGTCGCGAAACTGCGTCCGTCAGTCTCTGATACAGACCCCAGTGGCAGAAACAAATTTTGGAAAAAATGCTAAACTGTCGAGCTTTTATTTTTTAAGGTATTATTTAATATTTTTTATGTATAAAATAAAATTCATATACAACAAGCTACATAAATGGCAAGACCCAAGCCCTGACTCATTTTTGTTTTTAGCAGTTCGTTCAAAAATGCAAAAGACTTTTTTGTGGTGCGATGTGAAAACATGTGAGAATATTTGCCCATTTGCAACGTGTTTAGGGTCGTAGCCTTTTAAATACTTTATTCAAAAACCAGTATTGGGCAAACATATAAAGCAAGCAGTTTAAGCAAAGGCAAAAAAAATGTTGGCTTTGACGTATTTTCAAAAAAAAATCTTTAAAAAAAATTATGTCCCCACCATTATCTCCGATGCTTTCAAGCCAAATGATTTTAAAAAAATTGCACACATCAAAAACTATTTTTAATTTTCCGAAAATCTATAGAAATTTTTTGAATATTTAGCGGATTTTGAGATTTAGCTCGAAAATTTTTTTTTTAAATTCTGGTAGGTATCGGTACTACCGATTATAATGAAATTTGGTTCATTTGATATATAAAACGTATGAAGAGAATTATAAATTTTTAAGGTCTTTCAAAAAGGACGTTTCTAACTTAAATTTTTCAGAACGGAAAACTGAACCGATAACTTAAAAATCTGTGCCCAGATTATTTGGGGAAAGAAAGTTGCTGACTGAAAGTAAGTACATGAGAATAAAAAAATAATATACGCACAACGGTATTCAAAAAAAGATTCTGAATAGTCGTTGTATGAATTTTAAATTAAAAAAAATCAGAAAAATCTAAAAAACCCGTTTCCCTTCTCCACTATCTCGGTAACACTAGATACTATTTCGAAAAAAAAACTCAGACATAGACAACTTTTTTAAGGTTCGAAAGAAAAATACAGCATTTCTGAAAAATTGTATGGTTTTTCGAGATATGCTTAAAATCACTTAAGTTGATTAACTAAAATGCTAATGATGAAAAAGCATAAAACTTCTGAGTTGTTTCTGTCTTATCAACTTAATTTCACGCAAGCACAAATCACTTAAGTAGCAAACCATAATATGTAAAAATTTTGAAAATAATAAAACCTGTTTGTAACTTTTTTTAAGTTTTTTTAAGAAAAAAAATAAAATAAAAAAATTTATTTGTCACCGTTCGATTCGATAAAAATTAGAGGACCTTAACTTAAAATTTGTTGCCATTTCACAATCCTTGATTAACCCCCCAAATTTGATGAGTTAAGCCGAGATTAACTCCTGATCGAAATTTACTGAATGACTGAAAAACTCACTCCTGGGTTAATATTAGTTGAAAAAAAAACAGGCCCGGGAATGCGGTAGCATACCGCGAGCCGAAAGAAATTGAAGAAAGATGAGAAGAAGAGTCGTATGGGCCAGCATGAAGAATGAAAGCCCTTCACAAAAAGACCAAAGCTTAGCCCCGCAAGTGTTATGCCATACGGAGAAAATTCGTGATATCCCCAGCAGAGAATTTATTCAGAATAATAAATTTTATCCATAAATAGTTTAAAGGATCGATTTGGACTTGTCAATCTTGAATGCATTCTTAATTTTGAAATTTTGCCTAATTCAACGTCAACTGGACAAACCATGAAGACAGACGAGTTAATGAATATCTGTTATTACAATATGGGGCATAGTATCTCGAAATGCGCAAAACTCTTTTTTGACTTAGACTTAGACATAATGGCTGTTTCACAACAAACGCGAGAGAGCGAGCGAGAGTCTCGGGCGAATCGCCAAATGAATATCAATCAGGAACCAGGCCTATGGGCTGGTTCGTAACACCGACATGACAACCGGAATAACAACAGCCATAACGCATTAATAAGGAAACATTTTTAATTTTTATAGTCACGGTCAATCCTTGAAGAAGTTTTGCAGCTAATAAATCAGTTTTTCATTTTAAGCTTTCGCATTGAACCAAGAAATTAAATCGTCAGACTTATTTTAATTAAATCAATCAAGTGGAGAACACAAGGATTATTTCAGCACTATCGGCATTGATCACATAACTCATTACCAAAGCATCATTGCAAATGACACCAAATAATATCCACAAACTCGGAGACAAAATTAATAGTTTAAGGATTAATTTTTTAATTAAACATCACACTTCAACACTGAACTCACCTAAAATACTATAATATCAAAACACTTCACTTTTGTAAAAAGAAAGGAAAAAAATCTTGATAATTATTTATTGTTAAAACTGTGAATGTTAAAATAATCGAGTAAACAATTCTTAGTTTCATAAAAATATAGAAAAAATAAAATGTTTAAGTTTTATAAATCTTGTAATAGTGGTTCTAGGCAGTTCTTCTTTCAACTTCAAAAGTTGAATGAGACTTAAATTTATTTCAGTTTTAAGAAACCACCATTCGATGGAAAATTCATATTGAAGAAAGTGTGAGTACATAAGGTCCTGTGTCTTTGTTGAAGAGGGTTGCAAAGCATTTTGTAAGGGTGTTTTTTTAAGATGAAGGACATATTGCTCACCAATCAAAGCCGAGTAATTGCTTTGACCCTAAATACTCGCTTCAAACAATTATTGTAGTTATGTAAGGAAGGGGTTATGTATAGTTTATTATGGTGGTTGAGTAAGTGAATTTTCTTTTGTCCAATGTAGTTTATATACTTTCTTGAAAAGATTGTCCGTTAAAATGCAGATTAGCAAAGGGCTTGCCAATCAAGGTGTTAAGACCGTGACCATGCGGAAATTGGACAAAAACTGCGACTCCGCAGTTGGGCCATGGACCATTGACTGTGGGTACTTCTACCATTCAGTGGTTTTTCAATGTTGGTTAAATATAAAAGGTTGAAATGGATATTTTTTCCGCAGTTACTTTTTTTCATTGTGCCCGGGAACATAAAACCTCTCATCAGAAATGAATCCGATGTTTAAAGTGCTATTAATTATTAATTTTTTAGATTGTACGTTTTTCGCGAGTGTCCAGGCTCAATTTAATGGCGTCTCAAGATCTCCGCCAGATCTATCGTTATACAGATATGAAGGGAATTTCTATCCAACTCTTCCGTATGTTGGTAGGAAGGTAGATTTGGATGCAACCAATCGGAGTCCTCAGGACATCAGAGCCATCAGATATCTAAGCCCAGTGCAATTAAATCAGCACACTTTTCATAATTTCGTTGCACAGGCTCCAATTGTTGCGAATAGTAGCCCATACCAAGTGGCAATGAATGTGCAGACCCTTCAGCAGCAAAGCCCAAATAGTGTTAGTGTTGAAAGTGAAAGAGCGCAAAACCAAAATGGACAACAAAACGAAGTGCAACAGGTGCTGCCGAACAGGAGAGACAGAGTCACACGACATTACCAGTAAGATTGAATAATAGAATTTTGCGGACTAAGCGTGAGATTGTTTCATTTTGCTCTAGTGACATTTATTTGAAGCTCAAAACGCCACAGGACCTTGTTTTTGGTCATGTCTTAAATTGGCCCGGAAAAGCCGAGAAGAAGGTCGAAAAACGCCAAGGAAGTAGTTATAAAGGGCAGGTAAATTTATGGCCTTATTAAGTGCAGGTAATGTGTGAATACTTAATTCAAATAGTGCTTTAACAAAAAAAAAATGTCTTAATATTTACATAGAACAGTAAATAAGTTTTGAGTTCATATTTTAATGACGCATTTCTTCGAAAGGAAGCATGTTTCCTTTATTTTTCGCGGCATTTTTTTGAAATTAGTTGTTTCTTCGCTTTAATTAAATTTTGTTTCATAGTTTTTACAACGGCGTCCGTTCTATATACAGGGGTTGATGGGATTACCGACCCTCTTAGTAGCTTGTGATTATAGAAGAAGTCCAAACTCTAAAGTAAAGTGGAGGTTAGTCCCATAGAAATGAGTGATTTTGTCAATTTTGGCCAGCAGTTAACTCTGGAGATTCTGGATATTTTGTTTCTCTAGAATCTAGATTTATTGAGATTTGTTAGCTTTCTCCTATTTCTGTGGAAATTATATTTGAACATAGGCTGGAAAATAACTCAAAAATTTTTTTCTGTTCTTCTTTGCATTGAATTAAAAATTTACAAAAGTGTGTAGATACATAATCTATCTAGATGAAAAATCTAATCAAAATACAAAAACACGAAGAAAATGTTTAAATTTTTTGGTTTTTCTGAAGTAATTATTCTAAAGCGGGTTGGAATTATATCACCGAGTTATTTTAAGTATTAAAGCAAAACCGCGTTCCTATAAGCATTATAGATTACTTCAATTTCCTTGTCATTCAAATTATCTACTGTATGAAATTCTTTAGATAGCTACATATATGTATGTACATAAATCCAAAATTCTTCGAATCCATTAACACTGCTGAACTCGTAGCAATATAAGTTTCTCTTTTCTTTGTTATTTCAAGTAAACGTTGTAAGTGTAACTAAACGCACTTTCAAGGTTAGATATTTTTTCATTTCTTTGTCTAAGAAAAGACACTTTTCACTTAGCTTTGTAGACTATGGACCGATTTAAAAAAAAAACAAAGCTATTTACCATGTAACACCAAGTTTTAAAGTTTTTTGGCCTGAATTAATATGCTGTATGTCAATTACTTGTATTGGCCATGCCCCAAAAATGGGTTTGTGCTAAAAATCAAGAGCAATTTAAAATCATGAAGGAAAGCGTAAAAAGCGAAAATTATCGCCTAAAAACTAATTTAGCAATTGGTTATATCTTTAATTTTTGGTTATATAATTTTTTTTCGATTAAAATTGAATTTTTCTAGTAATCAGTTTTTTTTTTTAATTCTAACATGTTAAAAGGCACATGATCAATGGTGTGGGCCGTCCAATTTTCGCCTAATTAATGGCTTCTAGCCATTTTTGCTCTGCCCCAAAATTAGAGTTCCAACGCCTTGGGTAACTTGACCAAAAGGCAATTTGAGATAAAATGTGAATAAGAGGTAGTCTCATATTGAAGTCAATTGTGAACGTGACTGTGGGCGGATCGTATCAATTTTGATACTTTTTCTGTATAAAATGATGATCACAATACTCCCAAGTTTCAGCTTTCTAGCTTAATTTTAAAAACCTAAAAACTTCACACATACGGACGGACATGGCTTAATCAACTCACCTGTCGGTCTCGATTATATCACTAAAAGATCTTAGAGGTCAACAGTGATTATTTCACTGTGCTAAGCCTTCAGCCAATTAGCCTTTACAATGAACCCGTTGCATCCGTTAAATCGAACTACACACCGGACAACTTAGTGAAATATACACGTTCTTATGTGAAGCGATCCCGCACTTGAGCGTTCAACTAAGTTGTAAGTTGTATACTTCGATTTAACGGATGCAACGGATTCATTGAGCAGAAGGCTTTAAATAAATAAATTGGCGCAACAGCTCGATGTGAACCGGGGCCAACTTCTCAACAATGTGTGCTGTATGTGTTCATTTCTTCACATACAAAGGGACCTTTAATTTTTTGCCGAATCCGAAAGGCACTTTGAGAAGTTTTTCAAGACAAATGATACTCTCGGAGGGCTTGCCAGACCCTCGCGGAGGTGGGGACCATGAAAAGGAACGACTCTTTTTTTTCAGGTGATGATGGTAGGATTCGAGCACACACACTAACCACTACGCCACGGCACCCCCAGAAGGCTTTACGAACTATGAAAAAAATTAAAACTAATATACCCTGCGTCGGAAGTTCGCAGAAGTCCGTCGGCTTGTTTTGAAGGCTTGGCGGACATTTATTGCTTAACTTGCACATAACATGTTGTTTTGTGTATTGTATTTACACAAAAAAAAAAAAAAAAAAACAATACAATATACTATATACTATATAATATATACTATATACTTTATAATATAATATATATGTATTGGTCTTTCACTAATTTCTCTCTCTTCGAAACTCAAGTCGGAGTTTTTTTCAAATCAGTGAGAAGAAGAATGCTAAGTTGATCAAATAGTCCATATGACGGAATTTTAAGTACATTTATAAAAAACCTAACCGAACGTATCGTTGCTTATATCGGGGAGCGGCAAACCCATACAAAACTAAAAATGATAATGATTTTACGCGTATCTCGCGAAAACCATACAATCTGTACTTTTCTTTCAAACTTTAAAAAATTGACTATATCTCATATTTTTTCGAAGAGATAGTGGGGAAGACCGTTATATTTTTTTATTTTTATGTTCTTAGACAATGGCTATTTTTTCACTTTTTTCTAACACTATTTTTTTACTAACACTATTTTTTTCTAACACGGCCATAAAGGAGAAGTTTTCAATTTGCTTTTTAAACCATCTCAGAAAATTTTAACTTAGAAATGTCATTTTTGAAAGATCTTAAAAATCTTAAAATTCTCTTTATACGTCTTATATACAAACCAAATTTCAATATAATCGCTACCACCGTTAAGATAACAGAATATTATGGAAGATAGTTTCTAAAATATTTCTGAGAATCTGCTGAATTTTCAAAACTTTCTCTAGCTTTCCCGAAAATAACAAATAATTCCCGAACCTGTTTTTGAAAAACTTGTTCTCTCATGGGAACCGTAGGAAGAGTTGTCATTCAATAGCATCATTATAATTTAAAGGTTCCTGACGATTTTCGCCTGACATCGTTAATTATTTATAATAATGTTTGTAGAATTGTAAATTGTTCTAATTTTTTACTTTTCAACATAAATTTTAGTGTTTTAGCTCATTGCTTACAAATTTTTCTTCGAAATAGAATGCAATAGGCAAAGAATAAAAACTATTTTTTCCACAGCCCATAAATGTAAGTCAATATTTCCGATTCCGAAATTATGTTTATATTCAGAAGTAAGCAACTTCGATTCTTAAACTTTACTTTCAGTAACACCGAACAAAATTTCTTCATCAGTAATTCCAACATACATACTTCTCATTGCTTTACCTGTGGACCTATCTAGCAAAATTACTTTTCCAGGACAATTATGGCTTAACTTCCTATATTAGTGCTTTATGAAACACAAAAAATATTTTCTAACCTTTTTTAATAGGAACCCAAACCTACGTGCGTATTTAAGTGTCTGCGTCAATTATTCACAAAGATAATTACATGTAATTTAAGTTCAATGTTGTAGGTAAAAACTCTGCTTTTATTGACAGATTCCATGATTTACGCAAGGGTGCAATGGCATGACTAGGGAAAACCCATTTCCCATACAAGTCATGTATTAGTTAGCACATTCACTTTCATTAATAAGGCCGCAAGAGACGTCAATCGGCTTCATACTGAGTATGCAAATTATGAGACGCAAACCAATCAATTTTATTATAAAACCTATGGTACCTCAGTACCTCTTCAAAGTCAATAATTATTGTAGAGATGACTTGCGGATCTTCCTCAATTAATTATACAATTTCTTTTATTTTCTTCAAAGGTAATTTGGGCCGATAAAAACGGAGGATACGGTGAACACTACTGGGACCTTGCACAAGGCGCTCTGTGAACTGGGAAATCCACAAGCCGCCACCAAAGACCATTGTTTTCTCGCATTACGAACGTGACTTCCATGGACCGTCAAATCTTATCATAGTTTGTATGCAAAATGATAAAAATGCAATAATGTCAGTCGTAAGTTGATAATAAACTCCTCTTCAATGAGAGCACGAACAATCAAAGGATTACGCTGTGCAACACCCCAATCCTTGTGTGCGTGTAGTAATTATGCGGATTTTAAGGAAAGGTCACGCAGCGAACATTTGACTTGAAAATTTCCCACGAAAACTGGCCAGTCCGGTTTTCGGAGAACCAAAACTTCTCCGGCCCCTTAAAGGTCATCCTGCACAGAGAAAGCCCATTTCATACACATTTCCGAAGATCACTAATAAAACCAGTTTGAATGATGACCCAAGATGTCCTTGTCCACATTCGGTGTCTTATTTTTATAGGATATGTCATATACGTGAAAGGGGTTGATCGCGAAGGGTTGTGGCAGGACATGCATTGTAGGTCATTGTGAAGTGAGGTGATTTGCATAACTCAGTGGGACAGTGACTGTCCAAAAACCGGACTTTTGTAGAAAGTGTTTTTCTTTTAATTGCATCCGAAGGGATGACATGGTTTAGTTTGTGTGTGCAACAAATCATCCTGGAATCGCAGCAGCGGCAAGGTCATCTATTCGAGATGTCCAGAACCGGTTTAAGAAATTCTTGGTATTCTTTGAGAAAAGGGTCACTTCGGGAAGACACACATCACAAGGATGTATCTGAGATAAAGCCCTCATTGCTATGTGTCTCTGTGTATTTTCACCCCTTTTTTCCCAGCGTCGCACTATATGGAGGAAGATTGTGATATAATGAAATGAGGTCCTTCGGAAGTGTCTTTGCTGGGCATAGTAAAATATTATTCCCACTGCTTGGACTTTGAATTTGTTTAATTTATGCAATATTGCATGATGGTTAGCGGATTGTGTACATTGCCTAGAAACCGGTCTGACCGGTGTGATGACCACGAAGATGGGAATCGCTTACTGTGAGATAGTTTTTGAAGTGAAAAAGTTTTTTGAAGGAAATGTAGGTATTGCTGGGGGATAACATCAAATAGAGTGAACTACATTGTTGGTTGACAGATACTTGTACGTCCTACATTAGTTTAGCTCATTTGCGAAGGCTAAAATTACTTGAGGATGTTTGAAAATGAAAACAGAGCATCAAACGTTGCTAGATCCTCATATTATTGTGTTACAATTATTTTTACAAGAAATATTATTTGGCTACATAGAGGCTCTATTCATTTTGAAATCGCGCCATTTTAATGTGCATTCTAAACGTGTTGGGAATGCAAAGAATTTTCTTTTCAGACAAGTCCTTATGCAAAATATTGGTTTATTCGAAAAAATGTTTTTCGTTATATTCGAAAAAAAAAATTTTTTTCGAATGTCATTTTGCTGGTCAAAAAAAAAAACATGCCAACCTTTTTTTTACTCCTTCTCGACATTGCCTCCTTTATCTTATTTCCTCCTATTTTGCTCTATTTCCTATTATTTTTCATACGTAACTCATTTTTTTGATATTATATATTTATGAATGCCGTGAAAACCTTAGAAAAGGCTTTTTTATGTATTTTATAATAAAAGCAACAAGTGTCCAATTGAAAAAATCAGCCTACCTACCAATATTCATATAAATATGTCCTAGTAAGGCCTAGGTTGAGACAGGGACAAATGACGACAGAAAATCGAGCGGAAAACTGCTGACCGACTAAAAGCGCACGCATAATATAAAGCAGATAACGCAAATTTCGCGAAAATTTGCTCCTTCAAGACAGCACATCAAAAACTTTGAAAGCTTTTTTTCCCAGCGATGACGGTTTTCATAAAATTTTACGCAAATCGCACGGAAATTTATGGTTCTGGTGCAAAAAATTCTTCTGTATTTTAATTTATCAAAATCACTCAGAAATATTTATTATACCCGACCCAGGGCTTATTAAGTTTTCTGTATAGTTTGTAACGCAGTGAAATATTCACCGTAGACCCCTAAGACCTTTTAAAGATATGAATGAGACCGACAGGAGAATCCGTCCGTCCGCCCGTACGTATGTACAGAACTTTTAGGCCTTAAATTTTAAGACAGAGAGATCAAAATTTGTAAGAGAACTGAAAATCCATTGGACCAGATCAAGTTTGAAAATTAGTTAAGTCCACCCACAGACACGCCCACTACAGGCCTGTATGTGTGACCATCTCTAATTTTAAAAAATACTTTTTTCACACTTAAGCTATGTTAAAATGGTGCTAGCACACTTATTTTTAGTATGTGACACTGCTTTGTAATTTTCTTTGAGGCAGTAGAAAAAGTTTGACGTTTACATTGACCACGCCCCCTTTTGAAGGAATTTTAACTTAAAATGACTGTTTTTCTATAACAAAAGTAGATAGATATTATTAAAGTATAGATATTAGCACTTTCTATATTTTTTGCAATTACCTATATCTCCGCCGACTTTTGTGGGCGTGGCTTGGAAAAAAGTGATTTTTTTTTGTTAAAATTACGTGGTTTTGAAATATATGCAACCACCTAGCGTTAAGCATTCAACATTTACACTTTTACATCCGCCCATTTTTTGGAGGTGTGGCAGCACTGTTGTACTTTCCCACTTGTTTTTCAGTAATTTAAAAAATTCTAAAATGTTCAAAAACAACATTTTTTAAAAAATATTCCACTATGAATGAGCCACGCTCAAAAACAAAGGCCACGCTCATTTGAATTGGCCATGCTCATTCCTAGTGGAATATTTTTTAAAAAATATTGATTTTGAACATTTTTGAATTTTTGTAATGACTGAAAAATAAAACTTTGTATGAAAGAAATCAAAAATGAAGTATAGTCCAGATAATAAGTTAAAGTTTTTTGGTATAGCCTAGTACTCTCGCCAATGAGTAAAAGTTTGATTGTTCAACTGTTGAGATTAACTTTTCTTTCATGTCGCTTGTAGCCAGTAGAAATCCACGTTTTTCGAAAAAAAATCTCTTTTTTATATCTGACCCGAGTATATTTAAAGCATAGTTTGAAGCACGGTGAAATAATCACCGTAGACCCCTAAGACCTTTTAGAGATATGATTGTGACGATAGGAGAACTTGTAAGGCCATGTCCAGTCCATCCGTCATTTCTTCTGGTCCGTATGTATGCTCTTTTTAGGGCAGTCTTTCAAATTGAGCTAGAAAACTGAAACTTGGAGTGTTGTAAGGTACTCGCATTTTGCACAGACAAAGTATGAAAATTGATAAGATCCGACCATAATTGACTTGGATATCATGACAACTTCAAATTCCAATTTTATTTTAAAATGCAAAAAACTGAGCTCCGCCCACTTTTAGGGGGCATTTAAAAAAAAAAAAAAACATTTTTATAAGCGTTAATATTCGCTTCTTTCTCGTGATAACAAAATTAGAATTGATTGATTTTAATTTGCAGCCAACGACCATTTTTGGAGGCGTGGCCCATAAAAATAATTGACATACAGTAGGAATGTATTGTACTATATGGAATCAGGCCAAAAGCCTTTTAATAAGAGGGTCGGTAATTTAGAAGTTCGTTCCAGAAAAACTCTTGCGTACTTGTTTGTTTTAATTCTGACTCCAGATGTAGGTTTTGGGCCAAACCTTGAATTTACAAAATCTAGAATAAGGTGTTTTCTACAGACAATTCAGTTTCCATTTTAATTTTGGATCAAAATATTTAATCAAAATCATTTGAACCAGTCAGTAAGTGCAACAGTGTGTACGCAGAAGCTACAGTCCGTAAAACGGACGCTTTAATACATACCTATCCTATCCCACATTGTAAAATGCTGATGTTATTGTTATTTTTTGACATTTTATAAGTAGTGTAAACTTCGAAAGGGGGGTAGTCTAACCGCTCCTTATTACAAACTATCAAAATTAACAGATATTTCCAAGTTGCGTTTAAAATGCATTTTTTTGGTTAAAATTCAAAATTTGCGAAAAATCGACCTCTAAATGGCTCGCGTCTAAAAATTTTGTATGAACGAAATGTGGAATGAAATCTCGTTTACCTTCCTGCTAATTTTTTTGTTTTATTCTTTCCTAAATTAGGCTTAAGGCCAGTCGAAATTACGTTATTCTGGAAAATTTTCATTTTTTCTTCGATGCTGCCTCCAAATGTGGGCGTGGTCCAAGGTTTCGTATAAATAAAATGAAGAACTAAGTGTTTACTACATACAAGATTACGAAAAAAATTTTTAATTAAGAGCAAAAATATTGATAAAATGCATTTGAAAATTTTACACTTCAAATAGATGCCACGCCCACTGGAGGAGGCTTACGAATTAAGATGCTTAGTGTAAAAATTTCAGCCCTTAAATACGTCTTACAGTTTTAAAAGCTCTGCAGGTTGTTGCACATTTAGACCGATTGTGGGCGTGTCTGTGGGCGGATTTCAAAAATTTTTACACTTGTACTGCTTCGGATGACGTGAAGCTTACGTATAAAATTGAAACTCTCTGGCTTATTCGATTCAGAGTCGGTCTCGATTATATGCGTTTGAGGTATAAGGGGCTACCGTTAACCTACTAGTACGAAAGAAGTCTGGGTTTTATTCTCAACTCGGTCATATAAAACAAGACTTGTTCTCTTTCACAGTCCGTGTCCCTGGTTCACACCAAGCTGCTGACCTTTTGATTTGATGCGGCTTGTAATCTACTCGGACAGCTAGGATCCACCGTCTTAAAACTTATTCAGAACATTAGTTCGTAGCTTGTTGCTTTAAGTTATTCAGATAAGTCTTTGGCAAAATTCATTTGACCTGTGCTTTCGACCTTGAAAGTTTCGTTTTGGCTTGAAAATTCCCATGCAATATGGTGAGATACCCTTTAAGGCTATTGTCGACGTAAGCAAAACTAGGCGCTAGAGATGATTATCATGAGCTTTTCGCCTATTTTTAATATCAAAAAGCAAAAACAGTGATACCGGCTTTATTGACCTATGCCAGTATTTCCCACCCCCTCCGATTTCATGCCGCACTCTATATGTAATTGAAATCAGGTATCGATTGGAATCCATGTTCCACTCTTAGAGCAAATTGTTTACAACAACTTTTTTCTTCACAATCACAATTCCATGCAATCCATCGTTGAATGACATTTTGCACACAAATACAAACGCCAGAAAAACCGCATCTGAACATTGACGTATTCGATTTCCCTTAACAGTAGATATATCCACAGCACGTTTCAACTGCGCCGACCCAATTATTTTAACCAGCTTACAAACAAGCACAAGACTGAGTCTTGAAACCTGAATCCATGTGCAGTCTATTTTAAAATGCAAAAAAAAAAACAAAATTGTCTTCACTGTTTTTTCGTTTTCAAAACTAAATTGCTTAAGTGGCCGGACAGACTTTCAATAAACGCGCTTCACACTGTAAATTAATCCTTCCGTGGAGTGCTCCCTTATCAAAAGAATTGTCAGCCTTTCACCTGAAGCATAGAGGCAGGTACCTACTATGTAATGCCCATCAACATAACAGCCGAATGAGTTCAAACAAAACCGAATTTTTAAAGAGGCACGTTAACGCAACACGTAATAGGAAAGAGAGTCAGTAATCAGTCCGTCACACACCTCACCTGGATTATACAATAAAAAAATAAATAAAAAATTCAGTGGCGCAACCGCCAAACGTACCAATTTACACCGCATTGTCTTCTAAGTCGACACCCAAACCCACAAATCATTAAGAACTTGGAGATTGAAATTATGTATAATCTCCCACCTCTAGCACCATGCTGCTAGCCTTAAGCCTATAACCACGATTCGAAAGAAAGTTCAAAATCATAGGGGAACAGAGGCGCACTCCAAGAGTGACGTCATGCCAGTTGGAGCAATAATTGCAGTTGTACGAGTGTCTTGTGCAGACAAACGAAAGTAAAACCGACTTGTAGGTTTATTACCCCCTACTCAGAGTGTGCGCCTGCCACCACTTGAATTCGATGCACAAGACTGGGGGGCTAACACCGAATCGATTGGAACCCTCATATATAAGGCCAATACTCCGGCTGCTGATCGCATCTGAGTGGCTTTTTAGTTGGGACACATATTCGGTAGTGGTTGGGTTTTTTAAGTTCGATAGCTCCAAAGGATTAAAGATACTTTCAGTGACTTTTCGTTCCATTATATAAAATCTCCTTCGAAAGTGTGATTATTACCCCAAGGATATTTTTGCAACCCAGTGTAAAGTGTTTGAGAATACAAAAAAATGCGTTCCTTTCAAGCGGTGATAGTGGTGTTCAGTGCCCTTTTAGGGGTTAGTGTAACGGCTCAACAGGCAGTTGATCCTGCGTACCTACGACAATACTATCAACAGCTCTCAGCCGGTGGTAATGGAGATGCCACACCTATCTATGAACAGAGCCCCGATCAGCAACAACAACAGCAGCAGTATGCTAGTCCTGCCCAGCAAATCAGAGTACAGGATAACGTGCAAGAGCAGGTAAGGTTTGACTTAAGTGAATACAAGGGTTGATATTCATACCCACCTGGGTGGTACTTTACCGTACATTATATGTCTGTACACAGATACGTGCCCAGCAGAATCGTAATGCACAGCAAGCCTATGTGGCACCATCCGTAAGGGATTATCTGCAACAACAGCAACAGCCACAACAGAAACAAGTATGTTTTGCGCCCCGCACGGATGCGATGGAAGAGTGTTTTTGTTGTTTGTAATTTTGACCTTTACCGCCAGGTTCAGTACCAACAACCTCAACAAGCTGTTTATAGGCAACAGCAACAAGCTCCAGCACCACGTCCGCGTCCACAAGCCGTACAATACCAGTCACCAGCCTCCAAGCTTAAACTGCAGCAGCAACAAGAAGACGAGGATTACGATGATGTAAGTTCAGCATTTCCGTAAGGATACCTGTTTTTTTCTTATGTTTTTGATCGGGAAAATTTGCATATGGCACTTTCGATTTTATTGAATTTGGCCGTCTAAAAATGCACGTAGAAAAAGTAAGGTGAACATTTAAAAAAATTTCAAACAAGCAGTTTATAAATTTAATTTGTTACTCAACATACGAATTTCCAATGACAGTAAGTGTGTACGCAAAAGTCACAAAAATTTTGTTTATACGCTAGAAAAAAAACCGTCCAGTATGAAGGTATACACAGAGCGGTCCGTCGGCTTCTGCAAAATTTCTATATTTCTATAAGAATTATTGCCTGATTTATTTCAAATTCTATTATACACATTTTTCGTGGTTTGAAGTCTACGCATTTCTTATATGGGATATTTTTTATACCCGACCCAGGGTATATTAACTTTGCTGTATAGCTTGTAACGCAGTGAAATAATCACCGTAGACCCCTAAGACCTTTAAGAGATATGAATGGGACCGACAGGAGAATCGATTAAGCCATGTCCGTCCGTCTGTCCGTATGTAAAAAACTTTTAGGCCTTAAATTTTAAGGTAGAGAGCTGAAATTTCGTGGTTTGGCTGGAAGTCGAGTCCTTCAGATCAAGTTTGAAAATCAGCTGAATCCGCCCACAGACACGCCCACTACAAGCCTATATGTGCGACCATCTCTAATTTAAAAAAATCCTTTTTCCAAATTTAAGCTAATACAATGGCGCTAGCGCATTCATTTTCGGTAGGTATGTGACATTTCCTTGTAATTGTCTTCGAAGTAGTCGAAAAATTTTAGACTTTTCATTGACCATGCCCACTTTTTAAGGGATTTCAGCTTAAAATGACTGTTTTTCAATAAATATATATGAAATTTGGCAAAAAATTATATGACAAAAGTTGTAGATATTAGCATTGTCTAAATCTTATGTATACATTGTATGTGCCTCCGCCCACTTTTGTGGGCGTGGCGTTAAAAAAAAGTGATTTTTTAGTTAATCATGCGGAGTTTAAGGCCGAAATGTATGCAATCACCTAGTATAAGGCATTCAACAGTTATATTTTTATATTCCGCCCACTTTTTGGAGGCGTGGCAGTTTTGTTTTTGGTATGGTCGGGTATTTTGCAATCCGTCGTAGATGGACTGAAGCTTTTGCATACGCACAGTTGCACTTTCCCACTTGTTTAAGTTTCGTTTCTCTAAAAAAAGGATGGCAAAAAATGTTTCTTTACATTTTTTTTCTATTTATTTACTAAAAAAAGCTGTTATAAGTTTATTGTTCCTTTTTTTAGATTTATATATGTGTCAGCTTAACGATTGTACGGGGGAGGTGGTATAAGAAATACATTCATACGGTAGTGCTTGCGTCAAATTTGGTTGATGTTGCATAATTTTTAGTCGGTTAACTGTAGTGTTTTCAAGCACATCTCGGGAACCATTCCAAACAGATAAAGCTTTTATTTTGAATCTTGCCGTTATCTATATGTAAGTTTTTTTGCCTATTACCGTTTCGGAGATAAAGGGGGAAGGAAATGTTTTCTAGGCCTTTTGTACCATTTTCAAATTTCAAATTCATAGAACAGCGATTTCGAAACCTAAAACGATAGACTTTTTTTCGATACAACCGTCTGCACTCGCGTTGGCTACTTTTCTAAAATTCTGCAAACATGGATTTCTGAGAAAACGGCAAAACATTATGTTTTCGATTTCGTTAGTTTAAATGTGCTTAAAAAATTTGGTTTGAAAACGGTAATTTTGAAACGTTTTTAATGGAGTTAGCTTACCTTGGTTCAAACATTAAACGTGACAAACATTAACCAAACTTAAACATTATCATCATAGCCGTTAAGAAGATACTAGAAATTTTTAAAAAATTGTTTTCGAAAATGTTTTTAGGTTTTTGAGTCAAAGCTTCAATGTTTTTGAATATTTAAAGTTTGCTTTAGTTTTGTATAAAATTTCAGAGACAGACTTTGCCTGTTATTTATTTCATATTTATACTGTATACCAAGTATTTAAAAATTATACTTTGGGGTAATACGCTCTTCTGATCTTTTTTTAGCATTTTTTCGAATAGCACACCTGCCTAACTTAGCATTGGCCCTTTTTCTTAAATTCTATGGGAATAATTTCTGATACGTGTGATTTTTTTCATATGGTTTCTCTAATTAGTGGGGTGCCGTGGTGTAGCGGTTAGTGTGTGTGGTTACTATGCCGAAGGTCTGGGTTCGAATCCTGCCATTGTCACCTGAAAAAAAAGACTTGTTCTTTTTCACGGTCCCCACCTCCGCGAGGGTTTGACAACCCCTCCAAGAGTATCAATTGTCTTGAAAAACTTCTCAAACTGCCGTTCGGATTCGGCAAAAAATTGTAGGTCCCCTTGAAGTTGGCCCTGGTTCACATCGAGCTGTTGCGCCACTCTATTTATTTATTTTCTTTTTTCTCCAGTTAGCCCCGGAGATAGAGGGGGACACGCGTTTTTTTCGTTTTTTCGTGAATTTTAGCGATTTTTTTTTCAAAAATGCGTTAAACGGCAGTATTAAAACTCTTTCGAAAATATATGACTTAAGCACTTAATTAATTTTGACCGCTTTATACGCGTGTTCAATGACGGCTTTGTGCACTGAGCGGTTTGAAAGTTATTGCCTCAAACACTTTGAAAAACGTCATCCATTTTCAACTCTTCGTTTCTCAAAAACTTTTCAATATTTTCAAAAAACTATTTTTTTTCCATTAAATTTTAATATTTAGTTAACATAAGTTTTAATTTTTTAGTTCTTGCCTTCTAAACTCTTCAAAATAAGTAGGTACCCAAAAATGTTTAGTCCTTTTTCTTATGAAACTTCAAACTGTAGTTAAACCGTTATCTGTGCATGGAAACAAATCCCCCTAGTATGGGCTCTCGGATTATTCTCGGGTATTATAAGCACACCAAATTTAGTCTTTCTACGACTTTCCGTTGAGGAGTTATAGAGCGATTGGACGGACGGATACCGTAGAGTGATACCATAAGAGGTCCTCTTTCCATTTTTGGGCGGACTGCTAAAAATGACGTAATTTCGAAAATGTTAAAACATTTTACACATAAACTAGAAAATTGCTAATTTTGCATGTAAAATACTTGTGGGGTATATTCGAATAGTTAAAAATAAATTGCGGGAGTAGTTTCCACCCAACTGACGATCAAACTGTCACGCCTGTTGTGAAACACCAATTGGGGTCGAGACTACTCCCGCAATTTATTTGTAAAAATGACGTAATATAATAAAAAAAAAATGAGTGCGACTTCTTATATTCTTTGACAGTTTCTCATTTGTTTATATTGTTCGCACATGTATCGCATTTTCCACAAGCATATGTGGAAAATATTCATTTCCACACCACGTTGATTTTTTTGGCGCCTTTTTTTATTTTTGCTTACACGTCTTTTGTAGTTGTCCTTATCACTCAACATCTATTTGTCACCTACCGATGACATTTTATCATTTTTAATGAGTGAAAAAAAATGAAGTGTCATACCAGCGAGACAAATAGTTACCAGCGAAACAAGGAAGACAAATAGATATTGAGTGATAAGGACAACTGCAAAATACGTGTAAACAAACGATGAAACATCGATTTCCACACAATGTGTCTTATACATGGGTGAAAAATTGAGAACTGTCAAAGAAAATGGGAGCTCGCACTCATTTTTGCTTCATTTTTTATTACGTTACGTCATGTTGCTCATTTTTTCTTACGTATCAATTTTTCCAATTTTTGTGACTTTTGCGTTCTTAAATAAATAAATAGAGTGGCGCAACAGCTCGAGGTAAACCTGGGCCAAATATTTTGAGTGAGCTGAAATTATATTAGCGATTTTACGCTGAACCCTTGAAAACTGGGCTGGAATCGGCTAAGGTGATCTTTGATAAGCGATGTCACAAGTCATAAAAATTTGTCTACGTAGACTGTGATTATCGCAATTTTCTTGTAACAGCTCTCGATCAATTACTAACTAACTAATTTTCTGGTTAGTAAGTTATTGCATACATAAATAACAAAAAAACCTTCTTTAATTACGGAGTAGGATTACGGAGGATTCGGAGCAATATTTTTGTGTTCAACTTACGCAGACGGATTATTTTGTTTGATCACATTGACTGTCACAAAATGTGAAAATCACAGATTGCCTTAGCTGATTCAGCTCCTGGTTATGTTTCCAAAAGTCAGTGATGTCTGCCATCACGCAATCGAAGTGGAAACCCTTAGCCATTGTCCAGAAAGGGTACTCGCCTCAGGGAAACCGAAGAGTTCTCTGTCCTCGTGATAGTAAATTATCCTCATTGACGACATCTCCCAAATGCATTACAATAACTTGAATTCTGTAATGGGATTGAATTATAATTAAAAATGCAAAATTTTCGGAAGAGCTACAAAGCTTAGTTCCTTTTGCACCATCTACAAGACAAGCAATAAACTCTCATCTGCTCCATGTCGACTTGAAATATCTTTTATTACACTTTTTCAACATTTCCAAGTGTGTTTTGGAATTCTCTGCTAACCTCAAAACATATTTTCTGAAACTATACACTTAAAGTTGCAAAAGATGGAAAACTAATTTCTTCTGAGAGAAAAAATTTATAAATTATTTTAATTTCACAAAGGTAACCCAAAACCAAAGAAAAATTCCGCAAAATAGACAACAGACTTTAACATATTCATGCCATAATTATCCGCTCAACTGCAAATTTTGACTGAAATTCCAGCAAAACTATTTAGGATGGTTTTCGCACATGCACAACCCATTATATAAATTTGCTCCCATTAACCTATCACAACACTTAAGACTCGTAAGTCATAATTCATTAAAAACTCTATCATGATCATCCCCTAACCAACCATTTCGCTCTAATGATCTTGTTATAAAATTACCATAAAATATAATTACCCGAACTTTATGGGTAATTTTTTATCCTCTACAAAATCTCTTACATGAATCTATGCATTTAGGCTGTCTACTTTTATCTATCACTTCCTAACCGAAAAGCTTTCAAATAAATAAACACCAAAGTCATTGATCAGGGATCACTGATCAGTGATTTTCGCAAACAACCAACAAGCCGGCTTGTAACATTTAAAATAAAACCATGCCGCTTTGGAATGAAGTTTAAGTCCAATCTTAACTATCTTCATTGCAAATCACAGTCATAAAGAAGGAACTGACATCAAAATGGAATCGAGAAGATATAATACTGCGATCGACTCGGTTGCATGGTATTTTTACTCGGCTTCAATGTGGCAATATAAAAGGCCATTAACTTTGCCCGTGTGCTCCCAAACGCGCTAAATGTAACCAAGTATAGTCAAAGCACAATGACTATGAATCGAATACTTCTCAGTGACCGCCTGATGGTTGGTTAAAATTTTCTTCCGGAAATTCGTATTTATACTCGTTTTCGTGTTGAAGAACGATTAAAGAAAGTGCAAGGTTAATAAACTTGGCAATTATTAAGAAAATTCGATTTGCAACTGATTTGCAATGACACTGGCAATAGCAATAAAGTGTTATTAAAATTATTTAGTATGAAAGTGAGAAATTGCACCAATAAATGTTTCAGTCTGCAATGGCCGAATGCGCCTTACCATCTCGATTCATTTGAAATAAGAAAATTTATATGCGCTCTTAAAAAAGGCGGGACTAATCATTAAAAATTTCTTATTGACGATTTGAAAAGTTAGAATGCGATATCTGGTGGTCAAATTTGGAATATGTGAAGACCTATAGCTGTCAACACAGATGCCAAAGTTGACAAACGTACAAACGTTGGACCTGTCGTTGGAGAACACATAAACGTTTTTCTGTGTCATCTTTCAACCTGCTTTGTGAATAAAATATGTTGGCCTTTCACAAAAAGTAAGTCAAAAGGAAAATATCTTTCCTAAACAAATAACTTTCGTACTGAAAAATCCCAGCCACTTTCAGTCGAAAGACTGTAACTTTAGTACTTGTTATCATTCCGATAACTGGGAATTAGAATTAGGAAGAATGGCTTACGCCATATGGGAAGTACACATCCATGATAAGTTCAGTGGAGAAGCTCACAACTTTCGTACTCGTTTGACACCTGGGATGACAACAACAGTGAGCCGTTGACGTGTATAGGTCTTCATAAATTCCTAAATTGACCGCCAGGGGTAAGCCTGCAATCGTCAATAAAAGCTATTTTTACCGGCACATTGGACTAATGGCCCCTTAAAATGTTCACCTAAAATGTTAGTTCCCTAGATGCCACCTAAATGGGTAGGTATTAGGCTTTAAGAAAGTTGGATTTTGAATATTGTTAAATGAAAAAAAGGTCAAATCTACTCTTGAAGACTTCGCCACTGCCCGTTATGGTTTGATGTCTGCAACTCACATGAGTTAAACGTTGGAGTTGCCCTGGGCCTTGTTTTATCTTCAACTTGCGTCTTCAAACTCTCATAGATGATTTCATTGTCTGCCGCAAATAATCCACTTCACAGTTTACCCCTTGCCAATGGCAGTGTTCTCAGTTTTCATTTTCGTTCTTAGCCATAGCTCTCATGGCAAGAGCCAGCCAAGCCAGGCATTATTATAAAGTTTGTAGAATTGAAATTGTTGTAATTTTTCACTTTTCAATTAAATTTAATTTTTTTTTAGAATTGCCATAGGGACCGCGCCCCAATATAAGCAACGATACGTTCGGTTAACTTTTTAATGAAATATAAAACAATTGATTTACTCACTGTAAATGTAACTGGAACATCGACATAATCTGATAATACTTCTGCCTCGAGTTTTTCAAATAAAATTGATTTCTTCTCCTTAAGTTACATAGAAAAACACTTTTAAATATCAAAAACAACTTATTCAAGCTCAAATTACAATTAATTTAACTTCACCCTAAATTTCAATTCTCAAACTGTTTTTACTTTTCTCGCGATGTTTACTATTCAAAGGTTCAAAACAAATGTACCTTCTAAACCTCTCATCCGTATTTTTTATACAAATTCACCAAATTCTCGAAATTTCGCTTTAGGTAATTTTCCATTGGTATTTTTTCACTGCAGCCATGTAGGGGGTTTTAGATACTCGAATATCAAATGACAGTTTATACTGTCTGTTAAATGAAATGACAGTTGAGTGTATTCGTTTAGTGAATCGATGGGTCAGTTGCATTGACTTCTGCATGTCTTTTCACATCTTGTCGCGATAAGGTCTAGCGAGCCAATTGTCTTTTCAATCGGTCTCTGTCAGCAATAAGTTTAAACGCCGGTTTTTTATTCCTGTCCAGCTAGGAGCACCTGCCCAGACACGGGAGTTATATTGCAGCTTAGGGCGAACGTGGGGCGTGTGGGTGCCGTGTGGGTGCCGTGGCGCAGTGGTTAGTGTGTGTGCCTCTGACGCCAGAGGTCTGGGTTCGAATCCTGCCTCTGCCACCTGAAAAAAAAAAGACTTGTTCTTTTTCACGGCTCCCACCTCCGCGAGGGTCTGACAAACCCTCCGAGAGTAACATTTGTCTTGAAAAACTTCTCAAAGTGCCGTTCGGATTCGGCAAAAAATTGTAGGTCCCCTTGTATGTGAAAAAAAAAGTATAGCACACACAGCATACATGGTTGAGAAGTTGGCCCTGGTTCACCTCGAGCTGTTGCGCCACTCTATTTATTTATTTATTTTATTTTTATTTAGGGCGAACGTAAGCCTCATATAAAATAGCGAGATCAGAAAGGGTAAAATATTTCTTGCTCCTTTTGAGAAAACCTAGGCATTTCGTGACGTTTTTGGCAGTCTCAAATATTTCACATCTTGGAGCACTGATTCAGTTTTATAGGTTCGCCTTTCCTGAGAGAAGAATAAAGAATGTGATCATTCCAACTTAATTTTTTGACAAACATATCGTGAATGGAAAGCCTGTTGGTTTCAGCTACGCAAGTGGCATTCAAGGATAACGGCTGCGTGTCGCGGTTTTGCTTCAATGACAGAAGACAGCATTGAGTTTTCGAAGCATTAAGATCCACTCTGTTAAGGGATCCCCATAATATAATGCCGGAGTTTAATGTGTTTGATGTGTTTAATGTTCCAAAGAACTGGGGCGAGGAACCGGGAATTAATATGAAATTACCGAGAGTACTGTCATCGACAAAGCAGTGAATTGGATTAGTTGTGTCTCCAAATGAGGAAAAGAGTTGGAGACGAAACTGAGCCCTGCGGAACCCCAGCGGGGAACCCCAGCGTTTATTTTGTGACCTGCAGACTTGAAGTCATCCAAAACAACTTGAACTGTTCGAAAGGTTCAATTGAATAAGAGACTCGTCGATTCCAAGTACACGCATTTTCGACAAAAGCGTTTGCTGCCGAACTCTGTTAAGGGCTTTAGAGATATCTAGCGCAAGAATCTTGCTTTTATCAAGATTTTTTAAGGATTGGTTCCACTTTTCGGTGAAAGCACCACGCCAGTGGACCCTTTGCTACGAAAACATATTGCTGGTTATTAAGGAGCTTGGATGACCCAAGGTATTTCATTAGCTGGAAAATAATCAGCGTTTCCTTGACCTCTAAGAAGAGAAGTTAGTGCAATTGGACGATAGCTAGAGAAGAATTGCCTTTTAAGGAACGGGCTGGACAAATGCTGATTTCAATCTACTCGGAAAGAGACCTGAGGAGTAGGACCGATGAAAAAGCTTACACAATGGTTTTGCCAGCGTGCAAGAACACCTCATAACAATCGGGGATATTCTATCTGGACAAGCGGATTTGGGAATTTTGAGATCTCTGAGTACTTTTTTAACTGTACGAGTGTGACAAATGGGACCAATTCCCATAGAACATTCTACACGCTCAAGTATAGGCGCAGGCGGAGACATTACCCAATCTGGTAGCGTGGAGCTGACAGCAAAATGCGCTGCGAAGAGATTGGCTTTGTCTAGGGAACGGACTGCTAGAATGTCACTTAGGCGAGTGTTGCGATGGAAGATGAGGCACAATTTTTTACATTTTTGACGAAAGACCAAAAGTTTTTGCTACCTTTGAGACATTTTAGTATTTTCTGCCTCAACTTTTGGTCATGTAAAAAGCGTACACGACGGATATGAGCATTGCAGTAATTTCTGGCTTGCTTAAACTTATTCCGTTTTATTATTACAGGGTTGGATTCGAAGGATTCTTTTGCAGCTAGAGTCAAACCACGCAGTCCCATCGGCGTGATATGTAGTCCTAAACCGGTTAGGGATAAAAGATCTCATTAATAGGAAAATAAAATAAGTGATCATATCGGCAGCGGCATTAACGCTATTATCGAGAAAGCTAAGCGACCAGTTAAAATTCACGAAAAAGTTGTTAAGGCCGTGGTACCTTGCCAAAGAAAAATTTTCCCGATATCACTGCACAATGGTCTGACGAGCCTAGGAGATTCGTTGTTTTGTTTACGTGCATCTATTTTAAAAGATTAAAAAAAAAAACAACTAAAAACAATTCTGCTTCCTTTTGGTTCAAGTTCAATAGAATCAGCCACACCAAAACCAATTTAAAATCTACGTACGAAATGTGCGTTCGGGAGCGCTCAATACGTACAACAAAAAAGTCAAAGAAAACTTGACGAAACTGACCCGACCGACATTATGGGCGCGTTATACGAATCGAATTTATTCGCACAATTTCTTAAGGCTCCGTACGTAGCATTCAGTCTATTATAGTTGGCCCTTTAATCTTTGTTTGTCCGGTGAAAACACTTTATGATTTATTTTTAATCTTCTTACAATAATTTCCGTTTTGACCTGTGACAACCGAGATAATTCGGGCCTTTGCTTCCACAGGCCCTAATTAAATATTTATTATCTTTGCAGACAGGTGCTTATGAACTGACAACATTTCTTAAATATCTTAAACATATTTTCCTAGAATGAATTCATAGAATGCCTTATTTCCATGGCTTTTCAATTGTCATAGTAGTCTATCCTACCCGATGAAACCCCTTTCAATTTCTGGACCAGTTCAATTCACAACAGCAGAAACAAGCTACGACCCAAAGATACGCATTCTTTCGACTTCGACTCAATTGCGACTACATTGTTACGATCCAGTTCAGGACAAGTATAAGTTTATTGAACCTAGCAGTGTAAGTAATACAAGTCGTTACACAACGATCTTGTGCGTAGGAAATATGCGTAAGCCCGCAAGTCACATTCATTTATAAAAGTGGAGTTCAATTGCAAGCCTTTGTGGCCTGCTGCTGTAACGACTCATGTCGGTAAGCCGCGCTCCAATTTGGGCAAGACAGTGAGTTATGCAATTACCACATCGAAGTCATAAAAGACGATAAAAACAAAACTGAATCGCGATTTTGCTTCTCCCCATTCAACTGTCAAGAAACGGCACTCAGGCCCAACCCAGAGAACTGCCTTAACCTAGTTTTGGTGCAGACAATTGTAACCGCCCTCAAGACTCGTCGTCGGTCGTACCCTTTCAAAGTTAAATTGAATTGCGATAGTTGTGCGGCCATGCAGCCGCACCGGTGCAGTTGGTGTATGACCTTCTGCCAGAGTGACTGGTTTCCATCTATGGGTGGGTGTGAGCTATCCTTGCATATGACGATCACGGAATTGTAAGCGTCTCTTGTGAATAGAAAGTACCGATTCAAGTTTTCGACGTAACTCGAGGCGCTTCCAGGTGGTGTGTGCTTCGACTTCGAAAACCATTCCGTAAAGCATGTCTTTAAATTCACCATGCGTGCTTGGTTGCATAACAATCCGACAAAAACCAACCACGATCCGGTAAAGAAAAACACATTTGATCTGATTTACTTTCACTTGAAACCTGTTGGACGTGATATTTGCCTATGGCAGCAATGTGTTTGCGACATTAGAGGACTTTAACCATAGTCTATAAGGCGCGTCTCTTGTTAACTTGTTTTCATTTGAATGTCTTTTCCTCTTTGCAGCAAAATTCGTCCTACCAATTCGGATTCGATGTTAAAGATGATGAGTTCACCAACTACCAAAACCGCAAGGAAGTCCGTGATGGATCAGTGATCAAGGGCAGCTATTCAGTGGTCGATTCTGATGGTTTCATTCGTACGGTCAAGTACACTGCTGACCCAAAGGAGGGCTTCAAAGCCGAAGTCATAAGGGAGCCTACAGATATTGTTGTGAAAATTCCGACTCCACCACCACAGCAGCTGCTGCGTCAACCCCAGGGACAGGGAGGACTCAAGCAAGACTACAGCTCTAAGGCTCAACAGTATAGTCCACGACAGTACCAGCAATACCAGCAATAAGAGGACAAAGTTATCTAAGCCCATTGGATGGTGCATCCAGTGGGTTTTTCTTTTAAGTAATGCGAAAATTTAGTCTGACAAATTTTTGGGATAATTCGATCTGATGTCTGTGTAAATTAAGTTTAAATAAATTATGAAATTTTTATAGATTTAAAATAAAATCAATTAAACTTTAAGAGGTTTTAATGTAATCATTTTGGCCTGGTTCCATTAGGTTCATTTTGAAATTTTGCAATGCATATTGTACATAATAAGGCGCTATATGTCACATCCTAACGAAAGTCGATAATTGACAGCCTAAATTATATGACATGAGGGTTCACTACGAGGGTGTTTGTTTCGTAATCCCCAGGTTTCTGGTTCGAAACCGACAGAGACATATTTTTTTACGGTTGATAGATGTGTGTGATCCTGTACAGGCTTCCTTACCAGTACCTTCCCATATCCTAATATACGTTGACTATTTTTAATAATATCTATAGACGATTGAAGCCAGGCCAACGATGGCAAAATTTGGAATATGTAGAAACAGACCTTAAGGTAATTAGGTTTTCATTTGCAACGAGACAGTTTGGGCAAAAGTATAAAAAGAATGAAACTTAAACAATGGAAAACGGAAAAATCCCTGTTCTTCTATGAAGTCCTTGTCATAAAAAAATTTTAAACGTTTGAATAGCTGTCAAATTCTTAAGCAGTCTCTTGCAGGTCTCCACCATATTTTTTTTTTGTCCACCGGTTTCGTATTCTGGCTTCAATTGTATCGTCAATTGTCAATTGAATTTCTGTTGTCGATTCCGGATCAGAACGTTCTTCTCCCGGATTGGGGCTGTACATACGATAAGCCAAGCACGCTTTTCTTGATTTTGAAGTTTGACTACCGTTGTATCTTTGAAGCAAACCCTAATCTAAAGGGGACAAATGACATGTATCCAACTTGACACATGTTTTGTATGATTATACGCGTGTTTTTGATTGATTCTGGATTCTCGACCAGAAGCAAATTTCTCTTCTTTTCAGGAGAAGAACTGTCAAACGAGTGTCAAGAAAATAGTTTTATACTATGTCTCCACCGGCAATTTAAAGAGAATTAGCGGGAGACGATTAAAAATAGATCCTAAAGTGGCTCCACCGGGCAAATATAGGATTAATTTGACACAAACTCGAACACTTTATTTTTTTTTTGTCATTTTGGATCTCAAAAGAGAGTGGCGATGTCATTTTTGTCAGAAGCAAATCCGATTTTCGCTATAAAAATCACAATTGAAAAATGACTTTTGACAGATCTGTCGTGTACGGATAGTGTTTCAGTTGCCTTTTTTTAGATTCTCACTCATTCTAAACTATTCTAAACTTGATTCTTAACTGATTACAAAGGTGCAGAAAATAGGTTTGTGAATAGGGTGAATGGGATTTGTGAGAGGATTTATTTCTAATCGCTTGCCGAGAGGATTTAGATTATATGGTAAATCGCGTGTTTGTAGAATTTTTAATAAAGATTTATATTTATCGCGGATTAGTGCCCGGTGGAGACATGGTATTAGGGGAGTTCAGAATACTCCCGGACTCTCGAGTACCCGATCAAATGTTTAAACAATATTCTGTCTAGTGAGCTAGCACTAAAAGATGGCCTTTTCCAGAATTTACCAAAGTAAGTGAATCTGGAGCAGACCATAAACTTATAACTGCTGGACCATCACAAGCCACTTTCATTGTCTCTGTCAATCAAAATAACAAAAGAAAACAGTTTAAAATCAACACAACCTGTAAGGAAAATCGATCATCAGAAAGCTATTGAGAATGTAATTCGAGAATTTAGAGTCATGTGTGGAAAATGTGTCAGAAGTGTAAAAAATATGTGTCTTATGTCAACCTATATAAAATAAATCTATAAACAATAATAAGTTATTATATCCAAGACCTTTACACCTATTTTGAAATGTTTGAACTTATAATAATGCGTCTTCAATATAACCGTCAAATTGACAGCTCTGATCTTAGACAAAAACTCTGGTCTTTCTAGTGTTAAATTGAAAACGTTTCTGACATACAGTTGACATACTGAATCAATCGCAGAGGGCCTTGCTGCTGTTTTATACGTGTTTTATATGTAAGTTTTATACGTAAGTCTATAAATTGAAATTTTAAAGGTAAGTTGCAAATTTATCCTTGACATAACTACACAAATCAGTTTATGAAATTATATTTGACAGATCTCAAAATAGAACACGTACCTACTGTGTAAATATACCATGTTTCACATTTCATGAATGCGTTTTATTCAATAATTCACTTCACTATATTATTAAAATAAATTTTATAGGCTGTTACTAAGGTAAAGTCTAAAAAGCAAACTAGAAAAAAGAATTCAAATGGTTTTAGTTAAAATTTATTGAAACTTTTAGGAATATTATAATGTTGTTTTAGAACAGTGTAAAAGAATAATAACATTCTGCACATACATGACTTGCATAAAATTAAAATAAAATCTTACACGAGTTTACTCTACTGCCAAATTAATAACGCTTTGTTAGGTTTTAATTTTTTCCTGACTAGATTTCACCCATTTTTCGCGTCTGTCACATATTGCGATATCATAACAAAAGTAAAATAAAACCTAATTTATTAATTAAATCATAAATAAAGCTTTATTCTTTCAATATTATAAAATGGACTTGTATTTGTTTCTTTAAAAATTCAATAATTATATTTCGATAATAAATTAATAAAAAAATAGATAAATAGTATTTCTCTGAGTTTCGTTGAATTTTCTTCAAATTTATTTAAATAAAAACTAAAATAATTCGTATCTTCTTCTTTAAAGAAGACTTTTGTTTTTTTTTTAATTTTCGATTTTTATTGTAATACAATATTTCTTTTTCTTTAACTTTAGGACTTCAACACATCGGTATTATGATAAAACATTTATTATTTACTCCACTGTATAGAAATTTGTTGTTATTTAATTTTTTTTTTGTGTTTAATTTGTTAGTCGTATTTTATTTAATTCAATCTTTGGTGTTAATAATCAGTTGTTCCTAGAACGCTGTACATCAAGCGATTGAATGAGCCACTTTGGCGGATAGAATCATCGTGGGCGTTGTTTACCACCTGCAATTTAGAAAAATTGAATTAAATTTTTAATTAGGATCAATTTAAGTAATATTTTTCTTTCAGTCAAGTAAGAAACTTTTTCTCTGTAAGAAAGCTAGTTTTTCTTTGCCAATTCGGTGAGTTAAGCCTGAACTTACTGTGAAAAGCGGTTCACTCGCACTATCCCTATTCCGCTTATATAAGAGCTCTTTCCGCACCACAAATCACAGAAGACAAAATAAGATGATGCTACATTAATTAAAAAGCTAACCGAACGTATCGTTGCGGCCCCTATGGCAAAGCCATACAGAATTAAATTTAGTATTAAAAAGTGAAAACTTACAACAATTTACAATTCTACAAACATTATAATAATGGCTAGTCCTGGATTTAGTTTAGTTAAGTTTAGGACTAGCCATTATTATAATGTTTGTAGAATTTTAAATTGTAATTTGGCCTGAATTCATATATCATTTGTATAGGCCACGCCCCTAAAAGGGCCTGGGCTTAAAATTAAAATCAACTTATTGTAATTTCTTAGAATCATGACAAAATGCTTTAAAACCAAAAATTATTTCGGAAAACACCGCTTTTCCTTAAAACTCTCCCTAAAAGTGGGCGGAGCTCAAAACTTTCTATGGAGGAAACTTAGAAAATAGTAGCTAATATCAATATTTGAGAAAATATTTGCCCTATAATTTTATTTCGATTTGGAGTGGACTTTCTGAGGAATAGGGTTTTTAAAGATCTAACATGTTAACAGTGGGCATGGTCGATATTGTGGGCGGTCCAATTTTTGGGCCATTATTGCTCTATACCAAAATTTGAGTTCCTACACTTTGTCTAACTTGACCAAAAGACATTTTAAAACAAAATTTGAAGGTTGCCTTGCATTGAGGCCAGTAGTGGGCGTGGCCGTTGACGGATTTAACAATCCGTAAAATTAATTTTCACACTTTGTCTGTACAAAATAAGAACAAAGATACACTCCAAGATTGGGCGTCCTAGCTCAATTTTTAAGACTTAAAAACTTCACACATACGGACAGACGGATGTGTTTGTTTCCGAAACACATATTGTCCTTTTAATAAGCTTTTTGTTAAAATAACTACAATTTATTTTTCTCACAAATCAGATTGATACCTCACATTAGAAACGCGAATTCGTTCATCGAAGACAGGCCAACTTGTCAACTTCGACATCTGTGTTAGCACCAGGTCTTCACATATTCTAAATTTGACCACCCACCAAGTATCGCATTCTGACTTTTCCAATCGTCAATTCTCTTCCTTCCCTTTTTTCTCACCTTTGCTAAGAGGTGTGAAACTTGGAACGTAGACAATGAATTCACCCACTTTCTGATGTTCTGTAAGTCGAAAAAGTAAGTTTTGCCAGAAAAATCAGTTTTAACATTTAAAAATAAAAACGTCTTAAGCCACACAATTTTCAATATGGACATTTGCATCTGATAGCTGTCAATGTACTATATGAAAAAAGGGTATTGGTTGACCATTTGACAGGTCTAAGTACACATTTAGAAGCACTTGTGCAGAAAGTACAATTAAGGTTAATTTTGACTGTATGCCCGAAGCATTTTTTCTGTCATTTTTACTGGCATGATCATGTATGTTGGTAATTTTCCTGGCTTTAAGTGTCGAATAACTGCATTTTTGACAGCTTAAATGACAATTTAGATCACAGACTGACAAGCAAATCACAGACGTAAGGTCAACAATGGCTTAATGCCTCTGACGAACAAATTGACTTGGCATTCTGGTGAAAACGTTGGAAATTTTGATGAATTTATAATCTGCCTGTGAGTGTCGCCCTAGAAAATTCCGTATTTTTGTATAAAAGTAAAGGTGCGAGTTTGAGATAAAGAATGAAATAAATAAAAAGGTTTGAAAGGTGATTTGATTTGCAAAGGAAACGAGCTGTCATGTTAGTATTTTAAGAACACCTGACTCGCTTGCCAGCATATACTTTGTGATACTTGCAGTGTAGCACTAATTGACAACCGAGAAGTCAATTGGCAATGCAGTATATTTCGACTTGTAACAAATAAGCCGAAATAACTTGGAGTCTAATCAAATACTATGTTTCCACCGAACTCTAATCCGCAATAATTATAAGTCTTTATTAAATCGTTTACAAATTACGCGGTTAACCGGTTAAATTTAAATCCTCTCGGCAAGTGATTAAAAATAAATGCCCTCTTAATCTCATTCACCCTTTTTATGGACCACTTTGAACCATTTTCGAGCACCTTTCTAACAGTTTGAGAATCGTTAAAGGACGCTAAAACTGTCCACGTAAGACAGATCTGTCAGAATCAAGATTTCTGTTGGGATGTTTACAACGCAAATCTTTTTTGACAATGACATCGCCAATCTCTTTTGAGAGCTAAAGTTACAGAAAAAGAGTGCTTATGTTAAATTAATCCTATGTTTGTCTGGTGGAAGACGATTTATTATTAATTGTCTCCCGCTTAAGTCCTCGTATTATTGCCGGTGGGGACGTTTTCGGTTTTTCGTCCGGAAACGTTCAGGAGTATTCTGGACTCTCCTGCAACTTTTTTTTGGCACTCGTTTCACAGTTCCTCTTCTGAAAGGAAGACCAATTTCCTTCTGGCCGTGAATCTAGAATCAGTGTTTGGCAGTAATCCCTAATGCGGGTGAATGCCAACCGAAAAGGAATGCTTCAGGAGTAGAATGTGTCGATAAGGCAGAATGGTAGAGTTTTTTAATCCATTCATTTAGCTATTTCAAAAAGGAAATCTTTGGATAAATTAAAAAGCTAACCGAACGTATCGTTGCTTATATCGGAAGTGGCCCTTTTGCCATATACCAAATGGTATTATAATTGAAATGTGAAAAATTACAATAATTTACTCTGTTACTTTTTCTTGACAGCGAATTTTGTGACTTCAACTAAACAATATTCTTAAGTGTCAAAAAGTTTAACTAGTCAACATTAAAAGACAAATAAAACGATACTTACATAGTACGGCGAGGCACTTGGTACTGCCGTTGGGCGTGGTGAGGAAGGTGGTTTCTAAAGAAAAACAAAAGAAAATCAATAAATTTGCACAAAATACCAATTAAACTTATGTTTATGTATAGTTGTATGAATAGAATCGGATGTTTACATTAGTCTAATAACTATTAATGTTCTAAGCACTACGTAGATATGACAATGATAGTATAAGACAACAACAATGCATTGCAAGGACATATCGTACACGTGATTTTGTCAATAAATACATAAGAAATGATTATTATACGTCA
Organism: Neoascia interrupta; assembly: GCA_947623515.1. Classification (NCBI taxonomy): domain Eukaryota; kingdom Metazoa; phylum Arthropoda; class Insecta; order Diptera; family Syrphidae; genus Neoascia; species Neoascia interrupta. The sequence goes on along the minus strand of OX392463.1, from coordinate 213,634,134 downwards.
GAAAGAAATGACAAGGATAGGTATATTTATAAAATTTTTGTTGTTTGTTGGTTTGTGCTGTAACAAATTTGTTTATAACAACATTTAAGGCACATCGATCTTACCTTTCCCGGAACCATTCTATTGGGATGGAACACCTTTGGTTGCACTTGTTGCACCTTTTCCGCCACCCTATCGCTGTATCCGTATCCTTCCTCTTGGATTGCTCTGTATGTTTCACTTTTTGATGGATCATATACAAGCGTTTTCTTGTAGCTGTATTGATTTTGTTTTCATTCGTATATTCGAAGTGTTCGTTTCGATTTCGAATTTCATTTAAATATTTGCAATCCATCGTATTTAGCATCATCCGTATTTTGTTAAATTTTATTTATTTGTTGTCATTGTTGTTGTGGTTAGAAGGATCAGTTTTAAACATATTTTGTTTTTATTTTTTTTTTATATTAATTTTGTTTCAGTTTTCATAAATGGTCAACAAAAAAGTAAAGAGAGAGAAAAACATGTGCACAATGTTAGAATTGTTTAAAGGTTTTTGAAAAAAAAAAAATAATTTATGTATAAATGTTACAAAAATATGTTACACAGTGACTGACAGTGAGTAAAAGAGAAAGTGAGAGAGAACGAGAAGTTTAAGGGATGCAAGTTTATAGAATTGTCTCGTCTCAAAATGTCAAAATTTTCCATGTGTGTTTTTTATTTTTTTGTGAGAAAAATGGTTTTGGCTTGTAAAAATTTTCTATGTACATAGGAACTTCTTATCACATTTTTGTATTTTAAAAAAATAAATCAAAAAATAATAAAATTTGATCACAATTTGGTTTAAGGCATAAATTTGTTAGCTAAATTAAATACGTGTTAAAAAAATACACGCCTTAGTTTTAAGCATAATAATGCCAGTGAATTAATAAAAAAGAAATAATAAATTGCGCTGTGCATTAAAGCCTTTGATGTCATTCTTTGTCTAATGGACTTTTTCTTGAAAAATTTCATTCTTAGGTTAAAAGTTAACTAACAAAACGCTTGTATATAGTGCATAATACATATTATTATTTGGGTGTTGAGGGGGGTTTTGGTTATGTCAAGTGCTTGTTAATTTTCAGGGGGTTGGAAAAAAATCTTAGATTTTTGTTTTGTGTTTTTAAAGTTTGATTTTCAGTTTTTTTTCAGTAGTGTTGGAAACGTTGTGGTTGTTGGCGCCGTAGTCGTTGTTCTTTTTCTTGTAGTTGTTTTTGTTTTTGTTGCTCCAGAATTTTACGTTTTTGTTCCAGGAAAGATAGATCGATGAAAATTCTAATATTAATTGTGCAGCAATGTTCTTTCAATCATACTTAACTATTTCTATTTTAGATATATTTTTTGCTTTTGTTATGTAACATCAAATTCTTTCTCTAGACTAATTATTAGTAAATTATATTAAATTTGTCTTATTTGTTTCTATAAAACAATATATAATATATAGAAAGAGTTTTCCTTTCTTATATGAGAGAAAAATCAATAAGATGTTGTCCTTCTTTAAGAAAATTGTTCTTCTCTGCGTGAATGGATGCGTCCAAGCAAAAAAATTGTGCAAATTTCAAGTAATTAGTGTGTAGGTTGACTTACACATTTTGCACGTGAAACATATATACAAGATTGGTTAAGATTGGGTTTTTTTTTTCAATTTTATGTATACATAAAAGTGATAATAAAGAACTTGCCTTCTCACGAGGAGCAACAAAAGCCTAAAAACAAGTACGCAGCACTACCAACATCAAGAGGTAGATATACCGATGTAAGTTTTAAGGTTGATCAAAGAAATGCAATTTAATTTAAACACAAAAATTAAGACATCGATGAAAAAAAATGCCTCATGCTAAAAGTATCTATTTATGGACGCTGCCATTAGCTCAAAAACTCCACGAATGTCATCATTTTCGAAGGCTGAAAAAATATCACATATTCAAGGTGTCACCGAAATAATAATTTCTAAATATATCATCCAGACAGACGAGTGCTAGGTATAGCCAGATATTTCGGTTTAGGCATTGAACTTTATGCGTGGATCCCTTGTCATGCCAAGGCTGTCAAGGGCATTATATGTACTTTTTCGAAATGAGAACTATTTTCTCTGGTGTTTTTTTGTCACCGAGAGAGAATTAAGCTTTTAAAAGTTTTGTTGAAAATTTAATATTGATAATTCAACTGCACCGTAGCTAAACGTTAAACGCCTGCAGATTTGGTAAGTCGATGAGCTCGGCGGTAATTTCATTGCCGTAATCAAACCTGCAGTGAAGTACTGACCGCGTAACTTCAGTGCAGTGCAAAAATTGCTGAATAACTGTCAGTATTTTCAGGAACTTACGCTACAGTGTTAGCCAAAAGAATCATAGCTGTGTCACAACCAGCGCGTCAACGCGAGACTAGAAAAATACACAATCAAAGCGACAAACCGCGACGACTGTTTTGACTGCAAAGTGAAAAACATAACATATTTGCAAAATTTGTCGACCTTATTATACATCTATGGTTTATTCTTTAGACAACTATTAGCTTCCAAAAAAAAAACTCTACTCAACAGCAAGTGACAGCTCACAACAGCGAATAACATTATAATCGTCGAACGCGGCGAGGGTTTCTCAATTTTTTGAAAAGGCCGGCATGCGAGACACCGGTTACCACCCCGCTTACCACCCCATACAATGCCATTGATTAAAATTCATTTGACAACTCGCGTGAGACTCTCGCTCATGTTGAGAAACAGCCATCAGGAAAGTTCAAGGAATTTATTCATTTTACACTATCAATAACTGCCATTTCTTATAGGAAGACTGAATAAAAGTTTGTATTGTTTTCTGTTGCACTGTCAGCTGCTATTTCTTATTGAAAGCCAGGAAAATAAGTTTAAGCTTTTTCTTCAGAGATTATTTTTTTGCAGTTTTTATTTTTATGAATTAACTTTAATGAATAAACTCAAACTTTGTCTAGTGTCGTATTTGTGAAGCAAAAGGTATTCTACATACAGGGAACAAATGACATTTATCCAACTTGACATATGGATAACACGTGTGCTTCTGGATTTGATTCAGGTTATGGCCTTTTCGGTTGGCGATCCCGGATGAGGGCGTTGTTATCCCGGATTGGGGCTTCTCTCCGAACAGCCAAACACGTTTTTAATGATATTGGAGTTTGTCTAGTGTTGTATTTGTGAAGCAAGAGCTATTCTACAGGCGACAAATGACATTTATCCAACTTGACATTGGCACATGTATGATTGTGTGCGTGCTTCTGGTTTTGATTCTGGATTCAAAACCAGAAGCAAATTTCTCTTCTATCCAGAAGAGGAACTGTGAAACGAGTCCAAGAAAACTGTTTCAGGAGAGTCCAGAAGTCTCCCGGACGACCAACCGAAAAGGCCATTATTCGGCCAGGAGGTAATATCTCTTCTTTTCAGTAGAAGAACTCTCAAACGAGTGCCAAGAAAACAGTTTTAGGAGATTCCAGAATGCTCCCGGCCCGGACGCTTCCGAACGACCAACCGAAAAGGCCAGAAGAGGTTAGCGCGAATTCCTATGATTATTGCATTGATTATGTTAAAACGATGACATTTCCCTTAAAACTGACTTTGAAAACTCATTTTTGATCAACCATAATATTGTCGTTGAAAAAAAAGGATTCACAACAATTAATACGACATCAAAAGCACATCAAAAACATGTACAAACTAAGATAGGAAACAAAAAGGAACAACATTTTCAGGAGGACATAGGGGGACGGTGTTTGGCATTTTTCGGAATCAAACATGCTTCGTAACCAAATTTTGCCTCGGTGTATACGATTGAAATGTCGTGTATGTACTTCTTGCTTGGATATTTAAACCATGTTTGCTTATGGAAACCTTAATATTTTTGTGGTGTTTGTTTTCTTTTCTTGTGTAGTTATGAGTTGTAATTTAATGGTAAAGCAGTCGAATAAACTGAAAACAGCTGCACAAATTTTGTAGTTAGAAGCTTTTTTTTTTAACTCTATGAAAATTATTATTTACTTGAAATTTTCTGAGAAAAAGTGCTCGAGAAAATAAAAATAAACAAAATGAAAGCTGCTCCACTAATTGGTGCACTTGAATATCTCTTTTAACTACCCATGAAATACAAGTGATAAAAAATAAAATAAGAAACGATTTAATAAGCAAAAGAAAAATTAAACACAATTGGTTTTTGTTTTATTATTTTTACCGGTCAAGCTTTGATGGCATGGGACGATGTAAAGGACTACTCCTTTCTCTGTCATACATTATTAATATTTTTTTTAGAAGATAAAATGTATATTTAAAAAGAAAAAAAATAAATAAATTTGTATTAATAGTTCTTCTTATTGTTGTCAGATTTTTTTTTCTTTTCTAGCGCTTGTTTAAATTATCGAAATCATAAGATATTAATATTTTTTAGGCTAAAAAAGGCTACCTAAGCTCAAGCTCGTAATTGCCATACAATTAAGATATAAAGCTTAAGCTTACAAAATACTAATCTTTTCATTTTTCCATTAATTTTTTTTTTTTAATATTAAGCTGTTGATTTCGTTTAAGAAAAAATTCTAAATAAATTGACACTTACGGAACGGTTTGTCTGATTGTGTTTTCAATATTGCTATCTGAGTATAAGCCAATTGGTGAGTTGAATTGTTTATGGTAGACCTTCAAAGTAGACAGAACGCATTCTCTGTGAAAAAATGGCCCTTGGGTTTGATATTTACCTATTACATACCCTTCCGGAATCGGCTTCCTGGCCAACAACTTTGTGCAACATTGTGTCGGCAACGCGTTGCTTCATCAAGATATCATTGTAATCGTGTCCAGGTGCCGCACGTACAGCTGGATTTGGATAATGTCTTAAGTAAGAATCTGTTGATGGAGCATCCTTCTTTACTTTGGCACCGGGTAGCACCAGTGGAGTTGTTCGGTATGGCTAAAAAGACACGAAAAATATTTACTCGTTTTTGATTTCGTTCTCGTTTGTATGTAGAGATGTCACTTTAATGTTTTTAAATTTATATATAACCTTGGACTAGAACCATACGACAAAAAAATAATACTTTTCATGTAGTGGTATTCGCTTGTTTGCCAAAGCAATCTAAATATAAAATTTATTTTATTCTGTTTTGTTGATGCGCCCCTTCCATATAGACAGAGTCCTAAAATAGATTATCTTTCTCTGTGTCATAAACGAAAATCTCAGTACTTCGTATCGAATTTGAAATATTCGTACTTGTTGCATGGCCAACAAGAGGAACAAAATTTAGAAGATTTATGCTTTTGCATTTGTTAACGAGTTTTACAACTTTTTGTTGTGAGGTAATTAAAAATGAGGCTATTTGGAAAGCCATTTCCGAGAAATTCTCTGGAGCTGCGTGCTATGTATAGATGTTTACGTAATTTGAACCCACGAAAAATATTTCAGGGGAAAACTTTGCTGTGAAATCAGTTGGAGCTTTGAAAACTAGAAGGCGGTGTGATAGAAATTCACTGGTAGCTGTCTACTCAAATAAAAGTTAAAAAAGGCGTTTTATAAACTTAAAAGAGGGTAATAGCTCGACAAAAAATCTTAAGGTAAATTCAGTGCTTTCTTGGCTCAGTAAATTCTGATGTCAAAACTCTTGTCATAGGGAACGAGCTTTTTGCAACTTATAGCAAATTATTGGAGATAACTCAGCTGTAACTACAGCTAATGTGGCTACAGCCGTGTATCTAATAACACAATTTTTTTGGCAGCATGGGAAACACATTGTTTCGTTTTAATTAGTTCCACCTCAGTTGATAAATTCAAAACTCTGGGTTAAGCTCACTTAAAAGAATATCGCGTAATAACTCCGGTTTTTTCGTAGTTAGCAGGTTTTCTTTGACGTTTCTATCAGTTGGCGATTCAACTTAGTTGAAGTAAGCCACAAAGTATTAAATTAGATTTAATTACTTCTTATTTTTTCATTTCTTATCAATTTTTATGGTAATTTCTATAATATTTGCGGTACCTATTCTTCAAGTTCACTGCACGCGCATCTCTTAGGCGACAATTCTATTGGATCTTTTCAGCTTATAAATACAACTTTATTTTGATGTAAAGCCTACATTCATAAGCCTTGCATTTGTCTTGTATCTCGGATTCGCGGGAGGTCAAGAACGAAATTAAAATGTGTGTCAGGCCTAGGGATATTATTTTCAATTCATTGTGGCACAACCCCAAATAATTTTGCCCAAACTACCTATCCGACACTCTGAGCTGTCAAAAACATATGTGCCGTCTTTACAGCTGCACACCCAAGGACAAAAGAGTTTACAGGCAAGTTGCCAACGGTTTCGCGCCTAAAACGGACGAAAAAACATTCCCGATCTCCTGAATTTTATAGTTAAACAAAACAATTAAAAGTATTCTAATAAAAATGTCCACAATTCGCAGATCAACAAGACTGAGTAATGTAAGCAGAACCCCAACCACCTCGACGACCAATTGGAGGAAGAACCAAATCATCGACAGTGAGGACGAAGAAATCGAGAACCGTGACATGAACTCGACGCTCAGGACGCCCAAGTCCAGGAAGAAACGCGAAACCAAACGAAAAACCGTCCCATTGGAGAGTGAATCTTCAGGAGATGACTGCCGAACGGTGAACGTGTCACCACCAAAGCAGAGCCGTGTGCAAAGGTGTCCCAAGGACGAATTAATGAGTCCAAGTCGTCTGCTGGATCGACTCAGTATCGATGGCAAGAACAGTGGCAGTGATGACGAGGAGGAAGCAAAGAAGGTGAAAGAGCTGAAGCGGAACAAGTACCAGAATGCACGGCGGGTCTTGAACAGTGCCGAAACGAATTTTCTACCTGGGCGTGAGAAGGAGCTCGAGGAGTTGCGCGACTTTCTGCTAGAGCACTTGGAAGGAAGCAAATCTGGCAGCTTGTACGTATCCGGTCAGCCTGGAACGGGTAAGACGGCCTGCCTCTCCAAGTTGCTAAACTCCGAGGAGTTTTCCAAGAAGTTCGTCAAGGTGTACATCAACTGCACGTCCATTTCGACAATTGGAAGCATCTACAAGAAGATATGCGCCGAATTGAAGCTCAAAGTAAGTGGGAAAACCGAAAAGGAGCACCTGGCAGCCGTTCACAAACATCTGAGCGGAAGCCACAAAATGATTCTAATGGTTCTGGACGAGATTGACCAACTGTGCGGGCAGAAGCAGTCAGTTCTGTACACCATCTTCGAGTGGCCGTCGATTGTCAACTCAAAGATAATCCTGATTGGGATCGCCAACAGTTTGGATCTGACTGATCGAATGCTCATGAGACTGAACTCCAAGTGCGAGCTGAAGCCGCGACTCATGCATTTTGCTCCCTACACCAAACAGCAGATTGTTGACATCTTCAAATCCCGATTGGAGACGGCCGGCGTCCTGGACATCTTTCCCCCTGTGACCATTCAACTACTGGCGGCCAAGGTTTCCGCCATAAGCGGAGATGTCCGCCGTGCGCTTGACATCGGACGACGTGTTGTGGAAATCGCTGAGCAGCAGAAGAAGGACGGGGGTACCTTGAATCTGTCCGAATTCGGCATCGCCACGGATGCAGAAACAGAACAGAAGCCGGTGCAAGTGACGCAGGTGATCAGTGTGCTGAACAAAGTGTACGGAGCTTCGCAGAATCTTGACGACGACATCGACAAATCGTTTCCCCTGCAACAGAAGATACTCCTCTGCTGCCTGATGTTGATGCTGCGCAAAGAGAAGAACAAGGACATTACTATCGGCCGCCTGCACGATGTCTACAAGCGGGTCTGCTTGAAACGCAACATCCACCCACTGGACCAAGCCGAGTTCGTCGGCTGCGCCGCACTTGTCGAGACAAGAGGCATAATCAGAATCATCGGCCGCAAGGAACCAAGGCTCAACAAAGTGCAACTGCAGTGGGACGAAGAAGAAGTTAATGCCGCCCTCCAAGACAAGCAACTTATTGCCTCGATACTGGATGACACATCATGCTTAGGACGATAGCCAGAGAAGGAGTAGATAGACCAATAAATTTTCTTTTTAGACCAAGCGAATGTGTCTCGAATTTTTCTTCTTCATTTTCAATTTCAGAAGCTCGATGAGGTCCAATGGGTGATGCCATTTTAATTGGCTATTTTCGTTCGCCTTGAATATGCTAATGTGTCGGAAAGTTGGAAAGTTCTTTGCGAGACGAGGACGGACGTTACGCCCCAGTGGAAATATAAATAGTTTCCTTTCGGAATCTAGCAGCTGTACGCCGTCATCGTTTTGAAAATAAGCAAACAGTTATTGCGATCCACGCGCCAGCTCGGGGGCGGACGAACGGAAATTCACTTTTATTTGTTTGGCCCGAATTGCTTTTCGGCTTTGATTCGGGGAGGTGGTGTGGTAAGAATAGATGGCCTTTCGCTGTGTAGGTATGTGGCTATCTTTTGGGTTTTTGTTTTTGGGAAACTGGGGGCGGAGTGACTACAGTAAAAGTTCGAGATCAACTCACAGATGGTTGGAAACGTTTGTATAATTTCAGAAAAAGGGGATATTGTGCCTCTCGATCGATATTTCGGTTTTTGAAAGAAATCAGGAGCGGAGGGTAAAGCACGGCCAGCGTAGGCATAAGTAGGCGCTAAAATATAAGGGCTGTTTTTAGAGGGGGGAAACGTAAAAAAGCTACGTATTAGCTCTGGGGCCTTAAGGTAACGCACCATATTTTAAAATTTAAAAGAAACCGCATTTTCGTTACAATAGATTTCGAAAAACAAACAAAAGACTGATACCTAACCTTAAAAAAAATATTATACTTATGTAAATTACTTTTTTTTAATATTAAATAAAGGTAAATTACGTAAGGCACTAATGCTATGTTTCCACCGGCAATAATACGAGAATCAGTGGGAGACGATTAATAATAAATCCCAAAATGGTTTCACCTGACAAGGATAGGATTAGGATTAATTCGACATGAGTACTCTTTTTCTGTCACTTGTGCTCTCAAAAAAGAGTGGCAATTTCATTTTTCAGGAGTAAAATAAAATTTCCATTGTCAACATTTCAAGAGAAATCGAAATTCTGGAAGATCTGTCATAAGTGGACATATCAGTGTCATTTTTCTATTGTCAAAGTGCCTGTTTCCATTTGGTTGATCCTAACCTAACCCAAATTTTATTTCAAAAGTTGCAAAATATTTTTCTCCTTACGTCAAATATGCCAAAATGGCATGCAGTCTAATCTAAGCTAAATTCAAATGGGGAATGCTGCTTGTACAACTCATAACACCAGTACAGTGCTTCCAAATTTGGGCACGGGCACGAAACAGCGCGAGCTTCGACGTGCTTAAATGGGACCATGAGCGGAGACATCAACTAGCAGTCCATTTAATATTATGTCAATAGAGTTGAATGTTGTTCGTGAAAAGGGGGAATGAGATTTGTAAGGAGATTTGTTTTAAATCGCTTGCCACAATGATTTGAACTTGTATGGTTAATCGCGTAATTTGTAGAGGATTTAACGAAGATTCATATCAATCGCGGATTAGTGCCTGGTGGAAACATGGTATGAACATATCTATAATGATTTTAGTCGTAGAGTGGAGTTGAAATGTTAGCGGACGGAAATGTCGAAAGAAGAAAACGTGTGTGGCTTATTGGCAGGGTACCATCCTGCAATCCTTAGATACTTGTCGCGAGTAATGCTCTACCATTTGAGCTACAGTGAACACGTTTGTTTCTTTGTCCAAATCCGACCACCTCACTAGTTTTTGCCTTTTCGTATGCTATATTCGTTGCTATTCTTTGTAGCTGATTAGGAATGACGTGTCAGTGAATTCCGCGCATCGCTGCTTGACTACCGGTAACCGCGTGATCATTTGAATAATTACATGTTTTTGGATTATGTGCATTATCTATGCAGAGAGATTATGTAGGCTATTTGGACATCCGAGATGGAAGTGCGCTGTGGTGCAGATGGTAGCACTTATGCTCGACACGATGTCCTGGGTTCGAATCATCTTTTTGATGATTGGTTGGACCTGGATTCGAGCCCAGGACCCGATTGTCGGTCATAGGTGCTACCATCTTCACTACAGCCCAGTTCCATCTCGGGTGTCCAAATAGCCCACATGATCTCTCTGCATATCCAACAACTATCATGATTTTAGACAATCGACCAAACAATACTATGTGTTATTGACATTACAATGAAGCTTGGCAGAATTTTATTCCAACCAAAAATAAGTAAATTATATTAAAACATTTTCCAATACGCTATTCACACAGAATCATAAACTAAGTTTTTGATAAAAAGTTTACACAAAACCGTTTACCCACTTCTGAATGGAAACAAGGCTTTTGTTTTTGTTTGTCATTAGTACATCAATTTCGATTTTCATAATTTAAGCCTATATTTATTTTGAAGAGATTTTTGATCAAGGATTTCACGCTGATATCAAACCGTCTAGCAGATTTAGAATTATACATTCGGTTTTGCAGATATTTGCATCCAAGGTTAAACCAAAAGTGTAATTCTCAAGGCAATGAGATTTATTCGTGACGCTCATTGTGTTTTTGAACAAAGACTACCACAAATTATGGGTTATGAAAACAGAAAATTTATAAAAAATATACGAGAAAACTCATGTTTTCCATAATATTATGCGAGTTTATCCAAAAAGCGAAACGCTTTTCACACTAAAATCAAAAACTGAGTTTTTTGCAGCAAGTACATGAAAATGAAAAACTTGTTTAGCCATTTCACACTTTCTAAACGCCGACTAGGTTTTGTTTTCATTTGTCATTTGTTCATCAATTATTACGTGTAGCTTAACTTTTGTCATTGTAATTGCCCAGCTCAGCCAACTCCAAGTTTTAATGCGACATTCTATTGTATAGTTAAATTTAAAGCTTGTGCAAAATTTTAAGAACTTGATTCTTTGTTTATCATTTTCAACAACTTTGTACTTTCGTAAGTAAATTCCAGAAGACTAATTCAGAGGTTTAGCTAAAGTTTACCTGAAGTAGGTTTTCCTTAAGTCAGTAAGTAATTCAGAGGTTTATTCCAGAAATAAGTCTGTTTTTATATGGCGTTGATCTCGGTTGAAATCACCAAATAATGAGCAAGAATATTTTTTTTTAACGATTAAGAATAAAATCTGAAGTGACTCCACCGGACAAACATAGGTTTAATTTGACACGAGCACCCTTTGACATTTCCGTTGTAAAAATCCCAAAAGAAAACGTATTTGTGACAGATCTGTCATAATGTGGACAGTCTTCTGCGATTCTCAAACTGTTTTAAAAGTGTGCGAAAAAGGATTTGAAAGTGTTTTGTCAAAACGGGATTAGTGTCTCATCCGGGATTAGTGTCATATGTCTCCCCCGGGATTGGTGTCCGGGGGAGACATGGTAAGCAATCATTGAACTAAGGGCTTGATCGAAATTCAGACCCAAAAGCCTATTGGAGCGTCATTCAAGTACCACTGAGCTTTTGCTTGAATGAATGACATCTTTGCTGGGTATAAAAGCTTGCAAAAAAGGCAGTAATTTTCTCGACTCTACGATTAATAAATTACTTTAGCCACACTTTGGAGGAAAACGTTGATGAACCGTTTTTTTCCTGTTTTATAACTTTTAGTTTCTTTACTTGTTTGTTTTTACTTGTGTTGTTCTAAGCTGTCGTGTCCAAGACGCTAAAAGAGGTAAGCAAGAAGTCTTTGTGGGCGTTTCAGGAGTTGATTGGTACAAATCATATATTTTGACAGTCGATGGCCATGGAGCAACAATATTACAGCGTAATATAGCTGCAGAGCTACACCGACCTTGACAGAGTACTTCGACTTTGATATGGAAAGAATTCGACCAATTCTCTTACACAGAAGATTTCAAAACTAACCTGAATTTACTAAGTGAAAAATTGTTTTTTTAGCTTTTGAGCTGCTCTGCAATATGGCCTTGACCAGTTTATGGACCCAACAAGTATATTGTACGTCCATAAAAATTTTCACAAACAGTTTTATAATTAACCGTTAAGCATATCAATGTCACATTTTCCGCTTATTAGCCTTAAAATACACACTCACAATATGTACTAGATCACTAATAACTTTTGTACATAATGTAGATGTGCAGAAAACATTTTTTGGCAACTGAACACACTTTTAGCCTCACTATCCAGCGTTTTATATATTTTTTGAGCTTCTGCCATCACTGTTTCCAAATTAAAAAATTCAATTTATCAGGAAAACTTATTAAATTTCACAGAACTTTGAGCATGCGCAGCTTTAAGCGAGCTTTTTCATCGAACAATTTGGAAAATCAGTTAGTCATGAACGATGGTTCATTAACGGAACGTTCTAGTATCCACAATTCAAATGTTTACAACCCGAAGAAAACAGCACAATTTTATTGTTTCCCACAAATACACCGTCAAATGTAGCGTTATATAAATGTTATGTAAACATTTCTAGTTGGAGTTGAAACTTTTTTTTTAACTAAATCAAATAGTCACTTTACAGTTTGGTTTTTGTTGTTAGTAAGTAGGTTTATCCTTACTTGATACTGGATGGCTTCGTTGAAGTCTGGAACATCTCTGTAGTAGTGTGGAGTACCATTTTTAAATTGTACGTATTCCATTTTTGATTTGTTTTTTAATTAATTTTTCTCTCCTGACCAAAAAAACGTCCTTTCAAAAATAAATTGAAAAAAGAATATTCACTTTAAAAACACGAACAATGTTTTAACTACGATAAAATGTCACAAAATCCAAAAAGGATTTTACACTGCAGAAATATATTTTTTTTAACCTGTAAATTTTATCGTTTTTTCGAAATTCTCGCTGGCTCCTGATGCTGGCTAAGAAATTTCACTTCGAGATCGTGTGGAATTATTCACTGAAGATGATGTTAATTATACAATTTTCCGAAAGCAACTGAATATTAAATCGAATCACGAAATGTTTTGCTTGTTGTTCGAGAACAAAAAAATATACTTTTCTGTGTATGTTTCAAAAAAATCTGTGTTTTCATTACTGAATATAGACGTGCGGGAGGTCTCAGAGGGGGTGTTGGAACATATCACCTTCCAACAACCTACACCAATAGCGAAAAATCATTATTGAATTTGTCTATATAAATAGGCGCATACACATCCTTTCCTATAATCATATTTTGTTTATATACTCTGGCAACCCCCACACACACACATACAAGGACTGAGATGAAAAACAAATTATTTTCCTCCTTGATCAGAGTGTTGAATATACACATCTACACAATTCGATATTTTTTTTTGGAAAATATATTTTTTTCATTACATTCCTCCACTGAGAGCTGAAAAAAAATTAAGTGATCTTGACGGAGAATTTAATTGAATGTTAAATGAAAATAGATCGAAGTTTAACGGTCGAATGCCTACCGGGTGAGCATTTTTAGCCTTAGCGCCCTTAAGATGAGCCTAGGTACATTGCAAACAGATTTTCAATTATGTTTACAATCAAAAACAACCAAAGAGTGTAAGCTGGGGGGTATGATTCAAATTATGTTTTCGAAAAACTTCTGTTGTTGTTTTCGTCAAGATTCAGTGTTTTTCCAAAGAAATGAGAATATCGTCAAATAAATTGGATTTTTTTTGGGCGATGATGGTGAAGCGAGGACATCGCAGGTGGCGGCGAGGCGGGCGCCACTCTTTACAGAGACCGATGTGGACCACTAGGGTGTCTGGCCGTGCGCCTTTCATAAGTAAATATAAAACACCTTGATTTTATTTTCGTTCTCGTAAATGTGCGAGTTATAATGCCTGTCCTTGATTTTCAAAACGATAAATGACAGTCTTCATGCTTAGGTCAACCGCTTATTAGAAATTATGCTTTAGCCGCCCTTGACCGAGTATTTTCGGACACAATGAGCTGCCAGCTAGTGACTTGACTACGAAAAATGTATATAAAACCATTGGGCAATGGTTTCCTATAATCATAAAGGAAACCCCTTCTTTATGATAACAGAGGTCTGCAAAAAAGTAAAAAAAATTAATTCGGGACCATAGAGCAGGTTACATTGTTTTTATGCCCCACACAGGCACAGGGTATAGTAAGTTTGTTGTACAGTTTGTTAGACCTTTTAGAGATATGAAAGGGACCGACAGGAGAATCGATTAAGTCATGTCCGTCCGTCCGTTCGTATGTAAACAACTTATAGGCCTTAAATTTTAAGGTGGAAAGCTGAAAATTGGTGGATTGGCTGGAAGTCCATTGGACCAGATCAAGTTTGAAAATTTAATGAATCCGCCCACAGACATGCCCACTACAGGCCAGTATGTGCGACCATCTCTAATTTAAAAAAATACCTATTCCAAATTTTAGCTATGTTCCAATGGTGCTAGCGCATTCATTTTTGGTATGTAACATTGCCTTGTAATTGTCTTTGAAGAAGCCAAAAAAGTTTGGCCTTTTCATTGACCACGCCCATTTTTTTAAGGGATTTTTGCTTAAAATTACTGTTTTTCAATAAATTTGTATGAAATTTGACTAAAAATTTTGTGACAAAAGTTGTCGATATTAGCATTTTCTTACTTTCGGGTATACTAAGTAGGTGCCTCCGCCCACTTTTGTGGGCGTGGCGTTAAAAAAAGTAGTTATTATAGTTAAGAAGGCCGAGTTTTAGGCCGAAATGTATGCAACCACCTAGTATAAAGCATTCAACAGTTATATTTTTCTATACCGCCCACTTTTTGGAGGCGTGGCAGTTGTTTTTGGTATGGTCGGATATTTTGCAATCCGTCGTAGATGGACTAAAGCTTTTGCATGCGCACTGTTGCACTTTCTCCCTTGTTATCATTAAAATCGACCCCAACTAGATTCGACACTAACTAGGGAGCCGATTAAAAATAAATCCCGAACTGTATCTCCACCTGACAAACATAGGATTAATTTGACACGAGCCCTTTTTTGTGACATTTTTCATTTTAAAAAACTGTCCCGTATTTGTGACAGTTCTGTTATACTTATACGTGGGCAGTTTCAGTTTCCTTTTTCGATTCTCAAACTCTTAAAAAGGTGCGCGAAAAGGGTTGAATGTACACCCGTTGACAGCTTATTGTGAATGAGATTTATTATGCTATGTTTCCACCGGCTGTAATACGGGGATTAGCGGGAGACGATTAATAAATAAATCTCAAAGGGGTTCCGCAAGACAAATATAGAATAAATTTGGCGTGCGCACACTCTTGCTGTCATATTAGCTCTCAAAAGAGAATAGTGATATCATTTTTCCGGAGCGGAAAACGATATCCAGTATAAATCGTAAATTTGACAGATCTGTCATACGTGAGCTGTTTCAGTTTCCCAGATTCTCAAACTATTGAAAACGTGTTCGAAAAGGGTTAAAAGTGGTTTGTGAAAAGGGTCAATGAGATTTTTGAGGTGATTGATTTATAATCGCTAAAATAAAATTTGTATGGTTATCGCGTAATTTGTAGAGGATTTATTAAAGATTTATATAAATCGCGAATTAGCGCCCGGTAAAAACATGGTATTAAGGGATTTATTTAAAATCACTAGCCAAGAGGATTTAAATTTGTGTATAGTGAATCTCGATAATTACGGAAGATTAGCTGTGAGCATTTATTTTCATCGCGGATTTGTGTCCTATGAAAACATGGTATTAAACCCTCAGGAAAAATCTTAAAACCTAAAAAATTCTTTCTTTTTTCGTGGTTGATGAGATATCCACAAAAAACCGTTCTTATCTTTAGGCTCTAAATATTTTTTTTGAAATCAACTGTGAAATCAAAAAAAAAAATATTTTTAAGTCTTCATAAATGGTCTAGTTATATGGGCAAATTCCGGGCTTTGTAAAAGTGGCATTTCCATAATTTTGTTTAATAACATTTTGAAAAGTAGCATTTTGTGAGGGAATTTTCACCCGACCAGAATCTTGGACCCAAACCCGCAAATCCGCGTCTCTACTAGTATTTAAACAAAGACATCAAGGTTTTGAAATATTTGTTTTTTTCTTGGTTTAATTTTCCAATTTTGCTTGCAAGGAATTTGCAACAATATATAACTGCTCTGCCTGTGTATTAACCCATCCTTTATAGTATTTCAAAGGAAAACGAGTGGATCTGTATACTCTCGCCTCTCTTGGCTTGTCTATGTCGAGGGTATTTTTTCGCTCAAGGAAATCCAGCTATCGACGGTTTTTTTGGCGGCTGAGGAGAGGACTATTTGATTTTGACGGTGATTGATCGAGACCTGTTATAAGAAAATTGTGATGATCATAGTTTACGCACACGGAATTTTGTGGTTTGTGATTCCATAACCATTCTTATTTGCTAAGGAACTTTTTATAAATCTTCTCTGATGCACATTTTTCTACGTGAAAAACTTAATTAGATTTATCCATGATTTAATAAAATTTATTGTGATCAAACCAAAATACCAGCCCCAACTCCTTCGGCTCCTTGTCTTGGATCCAGCTGTGTGCCAAGACAGCAAAAATGTATGTCTAGACTAGGCTCTATAGACTATTTGGGGTACAGATTTGTTTTAAGAAATTCTTATATGGAAAAAAACATTTTCAATGGACCTGGATATTCTTGGATTAGCCACACTTAGGTAAAATATTTCTTTGTTTTTTAAACAATTTAATTAAGTCATGTGGCATCTGCCATGATAGCAAAGCAAGGCTCTGGTCTTCCTTAGTAGACAATTCTTTATCTCAACTACATGTCCTCCAGTATGAGTGCCAAATTTCCGTCTATTAGTTTAAAATTTAGTTCTTAAACTTGTTGTGTAGAGGCATCGGGATAGTGGCTATTTACTTGTAAATTGTACTTTTTCGAGCTATATGTGTGCGCGAGGAATTAAAACAGGAATTAATTCGAAGCAAGGAGTTGCCCTTCGTTTATTGCAATAGAAAATTTAACCTCAAGAAACCCATAAGCTTCTAAAATTTTTTTATTTTAAGTTGAGCATAATAAGTATTTACAAATACATAACAAAAAAAGCATTTTAATTAACGCACAAGTAACAACAGCCTCTCAGCTCTCTGCTTGGAGGATGATTCCAATTTATTAGTATTGTTTTGGTCAGTTTTCCATTTTGAGAGCAGCTATATAGCCTGGAAGAAGTACAAGTTTTGTGAATGTAAGCAAATGCAACATTGACACAATAAACGAGTAACATGGAAGACGAAAACGCTCCTTTTCCAACACTTAATAGGAATCTTAAAATGGCTTAACTCACTGAATTTAAGGCTTGTTATAAGTAACTGGGTTGTGAGATCCAAGCCTATATAAATCGCAAGGCACAAATTCATCGTTCGAAGAACTGTGAAGAACTTTTCGACTTTCTCTGAAACATGGCATTTCCTGTTTTTTTACCATGCGGTGCAACATACACACATACTGCATCAAAGCATACCGAAATGTTAGATTGCAAACTGTTTTTGTTCGATAGATTAAATAAGTAAAATTTAACGCCTCTCACTCATTAAAATCAACTATACTTACTGGTGACAACCCAGAGAGCTTAATTTAGGACAGTGCTATATCTGTGGTCACAAGGAAAAGCCGCTAAAGTCAATTTTACTCATTTTTCAGGAGAGCATTTTAAAGTTTTTGACAAATACGTGAAATTACAAATGACTCTATTGGGCGATTGGAGCCTCCGATCGCGTGAAATATGGATATTTTTACTATTTCTTAGTTTAAAATTAGTAAAAAAATAAAAATAGCTGAAAATGATTTTATTGACGAGACTAATACTTTAGTCTTTAGGGCCTTTTAGGTTTTTCATCATGAAAAATCTTATCTGCAGTCTATTTAACACAAAAAAACAGCTTAACTCAAATTTAGCTATTTTTCCTCGACAGAAAATTGTTATAATTTTATAAATTTGATTTGGAAAAACGACCAGAGTCAAGTTAGGTTTTATTCCTTTTTGTAAACTAAAACAACAAAGAATCTTAAGTCAACTTTAGATAAAAAATTTTGTTTTTTTCTTAGTTTGGTTGTTTTTCCTTATTCTCTACTAGAAAATGTGACTTAAGCTATTATGTTTTTGCGAAATTGCGACCATATTTTTAAAGATAAAAAGTTGAAAAGAATTGTCAAAATAGATTTGTGTACGCTGATTCTAATGCCACCAAAATCTCAATTTCGCCTAAAGTCGACTTTAGCGGTTATGGTTTGTGAGCACAGATTATACACAAAGACAAGCATATTTGAAATTTGGGAAAGTTTATGGAAACCTACGCTATATTTATTCAAGTTTTTTCTTGGACCATTTGAATTATTTTTAATTATACAAAGAATAATGTGATTCTATAAGTCGCCCAGTGCGCCTCAATTCTGTAAGTCGTATTGCTGCCGGTTTATAATTCAAATTTTAACGAAGCGTAGCGTGCATCCAACAAAGAATAATCCAACACTTATCTACTTAATTACTAATTTTTACAATTCATGGTTTTATTGAGCGCTTTGCGAACATTTGGCTAAAACAAACGAAGATTTTGTTTATAACATATATCAAATGCAAAATGGTCGTATTTCATTATATAAACTAAGAATAGCAATTTAAATGCATCACATCCTTCGAGTTGAAAAATATTTTTGTGCAATTTATTTTTCTGTTATGAAACAATTAAATTTATCATTCTCTCAAATACGTTTCATTTGTAAAGAGGATGGCAATGATTCATCGCTATTTCGTTCCAAATAGATAGCTCGCCAGAAAATTATTCATCAATCAAAAACGCATCATCATCAAATCGCTTTCGCTCAAAAGTGGAGCATATTTTAAGGCAATTTGTCTCCAGGCGATCGTGCTTTGAGAATATAAAGAGCTTTCTACGGTTTTGCGCTTGGAAATATGCATCAAATTTTGGACGAAAACCGTTGGTTTTAATTTTGAAAATTTTTTCGTTAAGAATAGATTTTGAAAAAACTGATTTATTGCAGCTCACCTGGTTAACTATGGCTGCCTGCTCTTCCTTCACGTCTTGTTGGTGATCTCTAGTTGGCATTGGACTAAATCTCTGCGACGCTTGTGAGTCAGGACGATATGGTGCAACATAGCCTCCAGACTCGTTCAGATTCGGAAATACTGTATGCGGCAGAGTATTCAGCGGTGAATGCATTGCTCTCTCATAATGTCCAGGTCCAGGCAGAAATGGTGATGGACCTCTAAAAATTAATGCAATTTTTGACCTTTACTGTTGAGTTCATTGAATTGATTTTTCAGCTATTTACCTGTGAGGAACTGGGCTTACGGGCGGAACAGCTGACGAACACCTTGAGGATTCATTGCTTAAACCCTGTGTGTATGCTATTTTGCTGTCTCTATATTTTTTTTTGAAGGCGATTAGAATTTTCTTTTTAATAGAATTCATGCCTTCACGGTTTATGAGAAACATACCTGTGGACCACTAGTCTAATTTCATTCCCTGCTGTACGGAATAGTGTCTGGGCATCTGAATGAAGTAAATCTCGTGCATCATATTCTCCAATTTTGGAAATAACATCACCGCGTAGAACTTCACCATAAGCTGGACTTCCCAACTGAACCTTTAATAAAAAATATTTTAGCTTTTGAAAACCATTATTGTACAAATTTTCAAATAAAAATCATAAATTGGAGTAGCTTTCACCAGTATAGCTGTGACGGGTAAGCAATATTCTAGGGGCTGTAAAAACCTAGGAAGTTAGTAATTTAGACAGACTAGACAAAATAAAAAGCTTTATATCCTCTTACCAGGTTAGGACGTAGTCCATGCACTACGTCCTAACCTGGTTCTACACATTCGCAATTTTTGATTTCTTATCGAAGTCTTCAGTTCCTTAAACAGTAGTATATAGAACCCATACCCCCTTACCATCTGGTTTTTGTTCAAGTGTGTCCCTCCTGTGAGGAAACGAACAATTACACAAATTGATTATGATACATGTAAGCACGATTCTAAGAACACTTCATATTTTTATAAATATCTTAGTTCTTCAATTAGACAGACCTCTTACGAGTCATAAACCTCTTATGGGATTTTTTTGTACATGCAATAAAGAAGGCGATCATAGGCTAAATGATTTTGAGCCATGAATTAAGAAGCCTAATTGCAGAATACTATCGAATGAGCCATGTCCGTCCGTGTGTCGGTAGTTAGCCTTAAATTTTGAGCTAGGAACTTGAAACTTAATATCTGTTCTTTCTAGGTCCCGAAGGAGTACAAGTGTAAAAATTTTTTAAATCCGCCCACTGACACGCTTGACTTTATTTATTATAGCACAAAAAATCAAAGTTGATGAAAATCCAATCAACACATGTAGCCCACGTCTGATTGATTCCACGCCCCTTTTTTAAGGAAGGATTCCTTATACAATTAAGGTGAATAGAAACTAGAATTTAACAGCCAAGGTTTATGATGCAATTCGGAGCTTGACAGTGGTCAATTGGGATATCAAGCGGTATGCATAAGCAGATTGTAACCCTCCCACTAGTTTTATTTTTATAAATTTTCTGACTGACATTTTTTTAAGATTTAGTTTTCTTAAATGTTGTTGTCACTTTAGCGTATTAGGTCATGAAATGATTTCATCATTTAAACATGCATAATATAGTATAGACTAATTTTAATAAACTTTAAATATTGTCTCAATTTTAAAAATAAATTTCTGTTCGCACAGAAAACCAACATTCGATAACAGACAATTTTAATTGGACGCGCACCAGTCAAAAATGTGTGAAAATTTTAAGCAAATTTTTTTACGACTAAAAATAGTTTGATTGATTTATGAGACAGAAATTAATTGCAATATAGGCCACAAGTGGTATTGGGAGTAGCTTGTTTGTCTGTTGGAACTACTTAAAATGTGTAGGGGAACTAAGAAGTATATATTTCGGATTCAATTCTTGCAAGGGTGGAATCGCAATCGGCTGATCTGTGATTTTCACATTTTGTGACAATCAATTTGATAAAAGGAAAGTGATCCCAAAAATATTGTACCGAGTGGTTATTTAGGAGCATTTTGTTTTTACCTTTGCAAACAGAAAGTCGGGCAAAAAAATAAATTAACCAGACAGTTTGAAAACTGGCGACCAGCTGATATTGACGGTGATTGCTCACGATCACGATCACTAACTGTCACATGAAGATTGTGATGATCACAGTCTACGCAGATGAATTTTTTGATTTGCGCATCACTATCACAAATGTGCTAACGGTGCAGTAGAGGAGCACTGTTACATTGTGGGGCACAAGTGGAAGGGGCGCCACTTTGTCACAGTGCAAATTTGTGCCGTTCGCCTCCTCTGCCAAAAATTACAGTGCAAAATAGCAAACGGCTGGAGAAAGATCTCGAGAACTGAAAAGCTGAGTTATTGAAAATTCCCAAGCTTTAAAATTTTGTCCTTCGAATAACTTTGCCGATACTTTCCCGGGTTGCATTATGTTTACAAACGAAAGACTGCACAAATTGGGTAAGTTATTGGCTGGAGAGAGAGAACACCACGTCCCTGAAAAGTTATGATTTTTCTTTAACGTAACCTTTAAGCGAACTTGGGTTAGCGAACCAATTTGGCCGGTTCCTTTCAGCTCGTTATATTATGAGTATATTAAAAAATCACCGGATATAGGAATGCAAATTTTGTGACCTTGGCCACATGGGGGAGTTTTTAGTTTTTCTTTAAATAATAATCACAATACTTAGCACGGATGTAGCAAACCAAATTTTAGCATCCTGCCAGAATTTTGATGTTTGTGCTAATAAGTAAAGTTAGTGAATGGATTTTAAAAATGTTCACACCCGTACTGCTTCGAAACCCAGAGAGCACAGATATGAAGTTTGAAGTTGCTAGCTTAACATTTAAGGCCTAAAAACTAGCAGGCCTAAAAACGGCGCAGAAACGGTCGAACGGACGGACATGGCTCATTCAGCATGCCATTTGGTCTGGATCATATGCCCTTAAGGTCTTACGGCGTATTCTTTTCAACACCGAATCGTGAAACTGGTGTGGAATGCAGATAAAAATTTTTCTTTTTAAGTACATCTGATCAGAATCGTGCTCATGTAAATGTTCTTTTGAACTCCGAATTAGTTCGGTGTTTGGTTTTGTATGTAAAGTGACGTTTCGACTCAATTTTGATTCGTGATTTTTTACAAAGCGACTGAAATTGTATGAAGTCGATAAAAAATATCTAAATATCTCAAACTCAAAGCTATCAAAATTAATTTTCAGTAAAGGTACAAAAAACCGACGGCAAAAAAATCACTCTGCGAATTGAAAAAAGTAAACAAAATGAAGTCAAAACAGTTTGACACTTAACGTGATGATTGCACCCGTGCAGTATTTGCCGTTCTGTACACAATGAAACCGAGTGAAAACCACGCTGGAATTGTTGCGAACACCGAAATTTTTTGACAGCTCGGTGTGGCAGTTCGGTGTTCAAAAGAATACGCCATTAGTGTTCTTCGAACGTTATTTTTCTTTTACAAACTATCAAACTAAATATACCTCATATCCTATGGCATGGGGTATAAGCAGAGAGTAAGTGCAACAGTGCGAATGTGATATCGTGGCTTCGGTCCGTCTGTGACGGAAAGCAGCAAACCCTATTCCTTTTCCTTTTCTCCTTCTCATTCAATTCTCCTTCCCATTGATATCTTTTGATGGGAGTTTTTGATATCATTGATATCATTTCCTTCCGGTTGCCATTTATGAATCATTAATTAACTAAAGGAAAATTACACTGATTGGAAAAAAACTCCGAGTTGAGTTTCGAAGAGAGAAAAATGGATCATAGACCAAAAAACTGCAGCGGTATTTTTGTTTTCGTTAATTCTTAAGTTTGCAGTCGGTAGCTTGCAGTATTAGTGGCCACACTTGTGTGTTTTCATACTGTTAGTTTGCTTTTTATTGTTTTTCAAATACTTGTTCTCTTATGGGAAACCGTAGGAAGAGTTGTCACATAATTCGTTGTCACAATGTTCGCAAAGGTTTTTTAATTTTATTTTTTCAGCCCTTATAACTAACAATTAATATTAGCATACAAATATCCAAGGTCGCGCCCAAAATTTAAGAAAAACCATATTTTTTTGGTTAAAAACCAATAATTTTCTGAAATCGACCTCCAAAAAATTTGCGTGGCATAAAACTTGCAACGAACAAAATCGATGGATTAATCCTCCTCAATCGATGCCACGTTTACAAGGGGGCGGCTACCGACGTAATTTTTATTTTTATGCCTAGGAGCCCATTTATATCTTTTCATTAGAAGATGCTTAATGTAAAATTTCAGCTGTTCATGACATGAGCCTAGATGAAATGACAATCATAAGGAGATGGTAAATGTTAAATTTCAGCTTTTCATGACGTCTCACAGTTTTGAAAGCACTGGAGGTACTTGCATATTAGGGCCGACTGTGAGCGTGTCTTATTGGCGGACTTGAAACATTTTACGACTTGTTTGCTTCGGATAGAGCACCAACATACAAAATTTCAGTTTTTTAGCTTAAACCGTAAGGCCTTAAAATTGTTGACGAACGAACATGACTCATTCGACTCAGAACTCGGTCTCGATCATTGGCTCAAAATTTTGGTTTGGGGGTCTGTCTTTAAACTTTAATAGAAATTCTCGAGATTGAATCGAAGAATAGCTATAATTCGTAAAACACAACAAAACAATAATTTAAATTTTTATCAAGAAACTTTTCGATCAAGTTAGTCGGAGGAGCATCTTAAGATGATGATTAGCTTAATCAAATTTTGAAGTTAAGATGCAGCCGTTTGTATAATTTATTTAGTAAAAAACATTTCTTTTGCCCGACTTTTAGACGGATAAGACGGATTGTTTCCTTTCAAACCTTAGTCTTTTTTTTGCATGAATGCGATCGGAAAAATGCGATTTCAGCCACCTTCCCAATTTCATAAACTGCTATGGATTGCCACTTTACTTTAGTTGTAAAGAAAAAAAACCCTTTCTGGGGCTGCTGGTCCCCAATTTGGGCGCTTCCCCAGGTGGCGGATAGGGGAATGATCACCATATATCCGGGGCGGACCAAAACCAGCAAAAAGACAGAAGCGTCTGTCTCAAAATGAGCGGCTTCCTGGTCGGCGTCTGTAGCCCAGGTTAGGGTCGGCTGAATACAAAACACCTTTTTCTCTTCTCTTCAATATGCAAATAGAATGTACAACAATTATGCATGCCAGATGTTTTTTTGGAATTATTCTGCTGTTTATAATATTGCTTTTCTCCGTAAAGGCATAACACTTGCGGGGGTAAGCTTTGATGTTTCAGTGCAGAGGGTTCATGTTTGGCACGTTTCTTCTTCTATCTTTTCTATCCCCAAATTGTTTCGCTCGCGATGTGCTACGAATTTTAAGGGTAATCTTGATCACGAGTCCCTTGGTCACGAGCATATTAGAAAAAGGAGTATCTAATTGTCCACAACGCATGTTTTTTCAATACTGAAGTCTTGACAATTACCACACTAAACGAGACATTTTTCTGTCACTCCTTCCAGTGAATAGTCCTTAATAAAACAAGAAGCCCCAAAACTCAAAAGGGCAGATCTTTGAGTCACGGCTCGCAATCACTAACCATTATTAAGGGAAAAATACGCGTGTATCAAATGGCACATACATTTTTGAACGAGAATTCAATGGTTCTTTGTGCTGAAAACTAGTCGAAAATTGGCAGCTTTCTACTCTGCCATCCCTTATAACAATCTACCCTTTGATCTTTCTAAAAAAAAAATAGTTAAAAATAGTTTTCCTATTGCAAAAAAGAAATAGAACATAAAAAATCGTTTATACAAATGATTCATTGCGATAGCATGCATCGCAGCGCAGGTGAAAATGAACTGTGTTAAAAATAAATCAACCTAATTTGATTAATAGATTGTTGTTGCTCAAGCTCAACAAACAAATGTCAAGGACATAATGCAGCAAAAAAGTATGTTTTTCGTTGGATTTTAGTCAAATCAGTTCAAAGACAAATAATTGATTATTTTTTTATTTTAGGACTCATAAAAAAGTACTTAAATGTAGGAACATGTTTTTTGAATTAATAGAAAATCTTTTATTTGGTTTTAAGTTTTTTTTTACAGAATTTCAGTAGAAATTTTCGAAAATAATTTAATAAAAAAAAATTCAAAAAAATACGGAAAAAATATAGGTTTAGATGGCTTCAACTGACAAGTTCATGATCAATATCTTAGAAAAAATGGGCTTAGCTAGTACACGTCAAGAATCACTCATGATATACAACCATAGGAGCATGTGTTCCTGTCAAAATAATGGACAACACAACGGGGAGTGCCTCCAAATCACCTATTGACATAAATCTGACTAATTGCTTTCAAGCGAACATATGGGTGCGCGTACATAGATTTCGAAAATGATCTGTCACAAGTACAGCGTAACGGAGACCTTCATTGTTTCGCCAACTGGGCCATGGATCAGGGCACACATTTGTAGGTTTTAAAATTTTCATTTCGACTAGGTACACAGTTGTAAATATAGAATCCGTGTAAACAAAACGCACGCAATATACATGGGCACCGATCACTGGCAAGTTGGAACGCATGTTTTAGCGGAAATAGAAATGCATCTGTGCGGTTTGCAACAATTCAATGGATGCAGTTTGCAGCTTCTAGAAGCCACCGCGCAAAAACACTTCAATTAGGTGCCAAGAAAACAAAATAAAATATAAAAAAAAAAATTGAACAATAGAACGATCGAGCGATCTTGGCACGGAGCACTTAAACACAATTAAAGTCGTCTCGATCAGTGTTTTACTTTGTCGCGCTAGATGCTTTCATCCCAATCGCAGACTGTTGTGAAATAATAACATCCCTTTTAGCGAGTCCATATTATATCAGGTTACAAAAATACTATAATTACTCTAGTTATAATGAGGGGCGTATCCAGATCAGCTCCGCCAACCAAACGGATACCCCATGGGGTGTCCTGACCGTCGCGCTGAAGGACGACCACAAACTCGTGCAACTTGGGGCTCATTGTACGCCCTTGCTGTCGTTAGCCCTTGATACACTGAACTGACACACAATCACTTTCACCAATTTTCTCGATATTAATATTACTGCCCGTAGCGTAAAATTGAAAATTCGAAAAATTCTAATTGTTATCGCACTGGTAGATATACAGATTCGTATTGCTTGGCGGTTCACTTTACGGTTTTAACGATTTGTTCGAACTGAATGCTGCTGAAATACTAATTTTAAATCTACAACAAGCATCGGTTTCGATACGATACGGATTTTTTGCATATCCACTGCTTCCTCTCATTTCACTCTTGATCTGCCTAAATTTTGTGTTCGTCGTTGAATGCTTTTGCTATCCTTTTCATTGCCGAATTGTTGTGTTTTAGTTTTTTCGGCTGCGATGTTCTCACAGTGGAGTGTACTTATTATACGTGTCCTATATTTTCTGTAGTGTGTGCATATTTTTCCTTTCGGTGTATTTCTATCGATCAACTCACTGGCAGCTTGTGTTTTGATGTCAAATAAAATTTCGAAGGACGAAATTATCAGAGGAATTTCAACATTGTCCCACATTTTATTGTTATCTCTATGGATGACCCTCTACTGTGTCTTCACTTTTTGTTTATTTCGTTTTTATTGAAAACATTCGTTTGCCAATTTATTTGCAGGGAAACAAACCTCACGTCCGATTTTAAAAGAAATTTAATTGAGTAGTTCAAATGACTACGTAAACACTGGTATGAGGTTAGTGGTGGAAATATGTATGTGGGTGTTTGTGGACATGTATGTATTTGGGGGTAAAAAATCGAAGAAAATTTTATGACTTCTTCCCATCAAGTACATAAACATTTCCATTTCTCAAAAGATTTCTTTTTTTATTTTCCTCAAAGAACGCAGATCAAACAGGGAGGGGAGCCGAAATAACATCCCAAAATGATATCACTCTTTCATCGTTAAAAAAATAAAGTTCTGACAAGATTTTTTAGGCGGTTTGTTTAGATAAAGACCATTTATAATATTGTTTTACTGAATAAGTTTTTATTCATAGAGCAGATTTTTTTTTGCAAAAAACTGAATAAGATAGAAGTGAAGACGTAATTTTCCTATTTATTTAATTGTTTATCGTTTTTGGGAAAATGTAGGGAGAATCGAGTATCTTTACATATTGAAAAAATTTGTAACAAAAAATTTACTAGAGAGATTTAAAACTCTAAAAAGATTGATTTTCTTAATAGGTCGTCTTGTATCCTGTAGCTCTTATTAAAAGTCTTTTAGGCCTTTAAAACTGAGCTAGAGTTAGAGTTTTGATTTTGGGTGTGAATTGGAACTTATATTGAACAGAGTATAACAATTGCTCAGAAACGGCCAAAGCACCCCTCATAAAGGGTGATTTTTTAGCTGGTTTGGTTTTGGCAACACTGGTTTTGACAGCTGACGTGTGTTTAGTACCTTGTGTCACTGTCAAACAGCTTCAGTTTGGTTTGCAATTTAACCATGGATCGTCTTACAAATGAACAACGCTTGCAAATTATTGAATTTTACTATCAAAATTCGTGCTCGGTTCGAAATGTTCATCGCGCGCTGCTTCCATTTTATGGTCGGCATTCTCGACCTTCTGAGCAGTCTATTCGGAAGATTGTGACCAAATTTCGCACCAAATTTACTTTGTTGGACATTAAACCACCAACACGTTTACGTACTGTGCGTAGTGAAGAAAATATTGCGGCCGTATCAGCTAGTGTGACAGAAGACCGCGAAATGTCGATTCGGCGCCGTTCCCAGCAGTTAGGCCTTTGTTACAGCACTACGTGGAAAATTTTGCGGAAGGATTTGGGCGTAAAGCCTTTTAAGATACAGCTGGTGCAAGAACTAAAGCCAGCCGACCTACCACGATGCCGAATTTTTGGTGAATGGGCTCTTGGAAAGCTGGCCGAGGATCCGCTTTTTTATCGAAAAATTGTTTTCAGCGATGAGGCTCATTTTTGGTTGAATGGGTACGTAAATAAGCAAAATTGCCGCATTTGGAGTGAAGATCAGCCAGAAGCATTGCAACAGCTACCAATGCATCCCGAAAAAGCCACTGTTTGGTGCGGTTTATGGGCCAGCGGCATTATTGGGCCATATTTCTTCAAAGATGATGCGAATCGCAGCGTTACTGTCAATGGTGAACGCTACCGAGCGATGATAACAAACTTTTTTTTGCCCGAAATGGAAGTTCTTGACTTGCATGATATGTGGTTTCAACAAGACGGTGCCTGCCACATGCCACACAGTACGCGAAACAATGGCGCAATTTCGAGGCGAGTTTGGTGAACAGTTAATTTCACGTTTCGGGCCGGTCAATTGGCCGCCTAGATCGTGCGATTTGACACCATTAGATTATTTTTTGTGGGGGTATGTCAAGGCTAATGTCTATAGGGACAAGCCCGCTTCGATTGACGCACTGGTAGCCAACATCCATGCATTCATTCGTGAGATACCGGCCGATATGTGTGGAAGAGTATGCCGAAATTGGACTCAGCGGATGGGCTACCTGAGACGCAGCCGCGGTCAACATTTGCATGAAATTATCTTTAAACATTAAATTGCAAGATTCAAACTATCGATTCAAATAAATATTTCATTAATTTTTTCGAATTTTTTGTGTTTTTTTTTAAAAAAAAGTTCTCAACCTCTTAAAAAATCACCCGTTACTTTTGGCACAGAGAAAAGACAACCTAAAATCTAAAATAACCTTTTGACCAAGTTAGACAAGGCTATGGAACTCGAATAAAGGAATTTTTATCAGTTGGGGGCAGAAACCTTCATCCTCTAAGAAAAAAGGATTTTATTCTTAGTCCACTGCCGTTTTTGGACGCTTTATTTTTTGATTTGCCTACGTCTTAGGAATTCAGACGAATAACTTTTATGATTTCGTGTTACACCAATCGAGGGTGTGTCTGTGGTCGGATTTGAAAAAATTTCAACACTTGTATTGCTTTTCTGGCCAAGGAGCTTATATGTTCAAAATTTCAGTTTTCTTAGCTCAAAATGTAGGGCCGAAAACATGTGACATACAGACGGACGGATAAGACTTACTTGACTTACAATTCGGTCTATATTATATGCACTGAAGGTTTTGGAGGTCTACTAGACAAATTGGGGAATGGGGAATGGGGGACAATCCATCTTAGGCGGATTTTTGGCAACCCTTTTTCGTTGGATTTCACTTGTTTTGAGATACCAATTACAATAGACTTAAAAAAAGGATGCCGCGTAGAAAATATACAGACCTTAGACGATTTTGAGTATTCATGCTAATAGTCATAGGCAAAGTGAGCATAGAAGTACGAAGATCCGAGGAAGCCCCCATGTAAAAGAACTCCATGTAAAAGAGACCCTATGAACCCTCGCGCAATCGCGAAAGAAAGGAAGGCCTAGACACTCATAGATCACACAAATGCGACGATAACAGCATTTATTTGGCCTCAGTCACGAAGAGATTCAAAACCGGGTGGCCGGGTTATGATCTAATATACCGGCAATATTGTGAGGTCAAATCGGCGTACACTTCAAGCGGACCATTGGAATGCAG
This sequence comes from Neoascia interrupta, assembly GCA_947623515.1. Taxonomy (NCBI): domain Eukaryota; kingdom Metazoa; phylum Arthropoda; class Insecta; order Diptera; family Syrphidae; genus Neoascia; species Neoascia interrupta. The sequence continues at coordinate 213,604,575 of OX392463.1, read as the reverse complement.
TAGAGTGGGAGGGCTACGATCATTTACTTAAGATCATAACCCCACGCCAAAATGAAAACGAAAAAGAATAAAAAGTAAGTAAAGTTGGCGAATTTGAAAAAAATACGATTGTATGCTTCGGGCCCTAAAAAGCAAATATATGAAATTTGAAGCTCGTAACAAAATTTAAGGATGGTCTGTAAGGACCGCAAATAGACCGCTGTCTGTGCTGAGGATTTGCTTTAGTAAATCTTTAGTGCGACAGAGTAGCCGGAGCTGTAATCAAGCCTTTGTTGCGGGAAGAGGCTCGACTACAGCTCCGGCTTTCGACCTGACAGAGGCACAAGCGACCAGGCTTTTCCTTTAAAGTTTATTTTAGAGAAGGCCTGGGAATATGTAAAATCGGTACCCGCGTGTATTTTAGATTTGAAAAGGGCCTATGACCGGGTTTCTCGGGATAAACTCTGAAGAGTTTTGCAGGACTATGCACTGAGTGGGCCTTTTCTGAGAGCCATTCAGTCTTTGTATATGGGAACTGCAGAAGCTGTGCTCGGATAAATGGCGTCAAATCCTATCCTTTTGATATGTGTGCGTTTGACTTCGCCAGTGCGGTCTTCTATCGCCTCACCTCTCCATTTTCATAACATATATGGACTGGATAAGGAATTTTTCGAAATGGCTGGCGTCAGGATTAGCCATCTACTTTTCGCAGAAGATTTATAGTTATTCTGACATCGTCCGTTCAGCGAGCACTAAATAGGTTTGCGGCCATCTGTGGTGAGGCTGGAATGAAGGTAAAAGGGAGAAAATTCCAAGTAGTGGTTATTTCCCGAACTCCTGTGCAGTGTACCCTGTCCGCACATAAATGGAGTCCCATTGAAACAGAAAGAGAAGTTTAGTATCTTGGGGTCTTTTTCACGAAAGATGGAAGGAATGTTACTGAGTTATCCCGTAGGCTTGGCTAAGCTTAAGCAATAGTAAAAGAACTGCGCCGGCCGGTCATAAGGAAAGCTGAGCTTGGAGTGAAAGCAAAGATCTTAGTTTTAAAGGCAGTATTCGTTTCAACCCTCTTCTATATGGTCATGAAATTTGGGTAATGCCCGAAAGAATCAGATCGCGGGTGTAAGCGAGTGTTGGAATATCGAGGGAAATTTACTTTTTCGAGGGAAAAATCAGGAAAAGAAAATGCATAAAGGGAAAATGGAAAACTTGCAATTTTAAGGGAAATTCCATCAAATTGAAAAATAAAAAAAAAATTAAAAGCGATGACGGTTCTATAAGTTTCCCTAATTCAATAAAAGTAGTTAAGTATGCTTTGTCATAACCTCACTCAAATGCAGAATTTCAACGTATTTCTTCCATAGTAACAAAATATGTAGGAAAAAGAGTAGGAAATGACTTCATAAAAGCAATCAGCGTCATCAGATCCTTGACCAGAATATTTATATCTAACGTTGAGCTTGATTTTAACTTTTTTTTAAGTATAGCAAATTGAGAAATATAATTGAAAAGTGGAAAATTAAAACAATTTACAATTCTAAATTGTTTGAATTGTAAATTGTTGTAATTTTTCGCTTCTAATTTAATTTTGTATGGCTTTGCCATAGGGGCCGCTCTCTTATATAAGCAACGATACGTTCCGTTGGCTTTTCACTTTAATAAAATTACTCTTTTTTATACAAAAAAAAATGCTTTAAGCATATTAAAAAAAATATGAAGGTAATTTCGGCAAGGTTCAGAGAGAAAAAAAGAGAAAAAGGCATTTGCTCGAGGTAAAAACCATCCCAGGGACATCCCAACACTGGAAGCTGCCGAAATGGGATTTCTGAGGAGGGTTGCTGGTGTGACACTTAGCGATAGAGTGAGAAACGTCAGTATTCGTCGAAATCTTAATGTGGAACAGCTACTTCTCCTAGTGGAATGATCTTTTCTTCGATAGTTTGGACACGTTGTGCGCATGCCCGCGACAGACAGTCATATTAGCCGAGATGGGAGCGCGTTGCCCCAGGGGGCCAATAAATAAGTGGTGGAATCAGGTCAAAAAACATCTCCGAGACCCGTCTGAGTATCGCGCCTGTGTCTCTTGAGTTGGTGGCGTAGGATCGGGAACGAAGGAAGGATCATTAAGCCGCCTCTTCGCTTTGCGACCCTTCTAAGGATATGCGCGGGGTCACAGAAAATTTATTTATCTATGTAACCAGCCGTAGCTCAAGGCTTAACTACCGAACTGTTTAAATCCGCTGGGGATGATCTAATTAGGAGCATACATGCACCAGGTTATCTACAAGATTTCGTCGGAGGAAAAAATGCCCGACGAATGGAACCACTGCATTTTTTGCCCGACCAACAGAGGCATCAGTCTTCCTAACATCTTTTATAATATCAGTGCACTGGCAAAGCTTGTTGGCTGAGGCCCAGTTCCCCCCCGAACTGTAGCTCCTTAAAGTAGTTAGTAAGGCTATGGACTGTTTCTTTGGGCTAAGAAGGCAATTGAAAAAAAGCCCTCTCTCGAGCAACTTAAGTGTCCATGTAAGTAAGAGTAAGGCTAAAGACGGGATTCCCGCAGTAAAGAAAAATCCAGATGCGTTAAAATTAGTGGCTTTCTGATATTAAATCGAATATTAAACACTTTTCTCTTTTATCAAAAAAATATAAACGACATCAATTTGATGTATGCGGTGTGCCAGATATTTATTGCTCTATATTATTGCTCTTCTCCATAAAGGCATAACACTTGCGGGGGTAAATTATAGTGTTTCTGTGCAGGGTTTTCATGTTGTGTAATGGCTCATCAGCGGTTTTGTTGTATAGAGAAAAGAGATCTCCTTTTCTCTACTTTCTCTTTTGTCCTCGAATTCTTTCATCTATAATGAGTCCGCGATGTGTTACGCATTTTAAGGCCCGATGTGAACTCGCGTTCCTTTGACGCACGTTGCTGTAGCGCCACCATGTTTGCGTCATATCGTACCTGCAAACAAATTAAGTTATGCACCGTATTCCTTTAGGTGCCTTAGAAATATCTGAAAGATCTTCTGAGAAAAGGGTATTTCACAAGAAGCAATCACAAAAATGTTGATGCATTGTCATCGCCTTTATGTCATTGCGTTTGTGTCGTCTCTTGCGTGAAATGAAAAACACAGCCATTTTTATCATCACATTTGGTCCTTCGACCTTAAGTTGACTATTGTCAATGCATTTACATGGTCAAGTGCAAGTAACCACCGGTAAAGTTTGCACGACAACGCATTGAAACATTTGCGCGCCGCATCTAATGAAAGTTTTTAGTTTTCGATTACCACCTGATCTTACCCTAAAGACAAAATTATGTCATATCACTTGATTTCGATTCCAAAATGGAAATTTCAAAATCTTAGAAATTGTATTGTTTAGACTCAAAATCTAACGTGGCAGACACATTAATTGGAAAAGTAAAGGATTTCATATCAAGGTAAAGGATTTCATATCAAGAATGAGTCTGACCAAATTGTTGCTTAGAAATATTTTATAAAAAAAAAAAAACATTCCACTGAGTTTCTTAAAATTTTCCATGAAACGAAGCCAAAACAAACTCGCGAAATACTTCGAATTCTAAAGAAATGATTTTCTTAATTTATATTTAATGGTTTCTATCAGTTTTTATATGATGCCATTTAATTTTTTTCGATAAAGTATCAAAAAAAATTATTAGAAAAGTAGTTTATAACTGGTTGCGCCACAGTCAAAATACAGCTGTCTGAAGACTTTCTACAGCATTGAAGAACTCTTGCATGTACCTAAAGTCTTCGTATGAATCATGAATGGCAATTCAATTCATTTCGAAAGAAATTACTCATGTTAATAATCGGGGACACCAGTTGTCAAAACATATATAATTTAAACCATAGAAATTCAGGTCATTTACACTGTTCCAAACATTGCGTCAGCATATAATAAATTCATTTATCAAATACACCAGCTCTGCATAATTTCTTTTTTTTTTTCGAATGCATGCAGATATGAATGTTTATTCTAATTCGGTTTCTTGCAAATAGACATCCTTACCTCATCCATAAAACGAACGCGTTTCTCTGATTTTCGTTTAGGGGATTCCCATTTATGTGGGGGTGGTGATTTCACATTGTAGTCCTGATCACCATTGCGCGGCCACTTGCTCCAAAAGGGTGGACGGTCGTATGTTAATGACGACATGGTGTCCGTATTTTTATTGAAACGTCGAAAAATACATGTGTTGCCAAATAGACACTCAATTTGAATGAAACCGAAAATTTTTAATTAATAAAAACAAATTATAGCACAAGGTGAATCACGCACTTTAACGGTTACGCGCACAACCCAACTGAACAGTGGTTCAGTTCACAATCACATGTAGTTTGTGTGAATTTTATGATCACAGGAAAGTCTTCTAGCGTCTGCTCTCAGGACGGGATCATGCCCCCACGGAATACGTTCTTACTGTACCCGTTCGTATAAGATCCTCGGCACGCCAGCGTGTACCTAAGCGAAATGGAAATCTTTAGCAAAATTTATTAAAGCACAAGCAACGCTATAGGCGGGCACACAACAACTGTAAGAAATTTGTTTTAAATTTAGATTCCTGCACTGGCGTTCTTCAAGTGAAATCAGATAAAAGTTTGTAAAGTTAAAACAAAAAAATATAAGAAAATAATAATTTAAAAGATGCAACGGTCGCTATAGTAATTATGTGGGTATGTATGGATTTTCGGTCGGTATTTCGGCAAAACAGCGGAAGCACATTACAGTCAATATATTATTTTTTATTTATTTGTTTGGTAAGTTCTAAGGAAAATAAAACAGATACAAGTCAGATGACCCTGAATGAAAATAGTTGAGGTGTAGAAACATAGACGTGTACCTAGCTGCTCTGAAAATTACACATCAGGGAAACACTTTTATTTTCTTCCATCTAAGAGTAATTACTGAGAATATCGGCGGAAATGTATAATTGTAAACAAACTGAGTGCAGCAATTTTATTTACCTATTCACAGAGATGAAAAGATATTAAGGGTAATAAAACTGCCGAGACAACGTCCCGTAGGTGGTAAAATATATCAAAACTTACAGTAATGGAGCAGTAAAATTTAGCATGAACAATATAATATGTTCTGTTGTTGACGGTGACAATTTACTACTATAGCGTTATAAGAAGAATTTATGTGTATCTATTTTTTTATTTATGCGCGTGGAAGTGTATAACCCACGAAAAGAAGTGTTCTTAGGGTACTCTAGAACATAGGAAACCCTTTGAAAATGTAGAAGTCGTCAAGGTCAAGCTTTTAATGCTTGTTTGAACGGGTAGCAGACGAGAGAGGGGGGGAGGAGTGTTCCCACTAAGGCAAGTTCTCCTTGCATCCGGACGGCAGCGGAGGAATTCCCCAGATGGAATCAACGAACGTTCCAGTCAGGCCGAACTACTTAGTGAACACCTTATATGGGCTACTACGACGTATTCGGAGCTCAGGCCTATAAGGAGCGGGCTATTCGGCTCTCCGTCCTTAGAGCTAAGCAAAGGATCTGGTCCTCCAGGTTGGGGGTCGTGCCGTCGGGGTGACTTCCCGGCCACGTAAAGAAACACCAGTCACTAAGCAGAAACAAGCCTCGGATTCGGACGGATTTACTGTTGACGACCAATGCAAACGAGAAAACGACAACGAGCTCCGGATCTGCACGTGGAATGTTAGGTCCCTTAACAGACCACGTGCAGCCGAGCAACTAGCGGAGGCCCTTAACGACTGCAAGGCAGACATTACTGCCATCCAAGAAATGCGGTGGGACGGGCCGGGCAAAAGAAGGATGAAAAACTGCGACATCTACTACGGCGACTGCTATCGGCATCAAAGACAGCGCCTATTTGGATGTGGTTTCGTTGTTGGAGGCAGACTTAGGCTAAAAGTCTTGAGCTTCAACCCTGTAAGCGAGCGCCTCGCGACGATCCGCATTAAGGCTAAATTCGCCAACATTAGCCTCATATGCGCGAGTGCCCCCATAGAGGAGAAAGATGACAACACCAAAGATATGTTCTACGAGCTCGTGGACAAAACTTATGAGCAGTGCCCTAGCTACGAAATTAAGATTGTCTTAGGCGATTTTAATGCCAAGCTAGGAAAGGAGGGCATCTTTGGTCGTACAGTCGGAAAGCATAGCCTGCTGATCGACTTTGCTGCGGGGCGACACGTTGTGGTAGCTAGTACACAGTTCCCGCATCTCAATATCCACAAAGGGACATGGATATCTCCCGATCAATCAACCGTCAACCAGATTGACCACATTGCGATCGACGCAAGGCACTCCTCCAGTATCATGGATGTCCGAACTTTCCGAGGGGCCAACATTGACTCGGATCACTACCTTGTTGTAGCCAAGGTACGGCTGCGGATATCCCGACCATCGCCAAGTAATGGAAATACTGTGAGGAAGTTTGACGTCGGCCGACTACAATCGCAAGAGATCGCCAGGTCCTTCTCCAACCGAGTCTCTCGAAACCTTCTACGAAGTCTTATGCAGCCAGCATCAAGTATTGATAGCCAGTGGCAACATTGCCAAAATGCCATCAGAGACGACGCCTCTGAAGTGCTGGGTTTCACACGGCGACCACAACGAAACCCCTGGTTTGACGATGAATGCCGGCAAGCACATGCAGCTAAACAGGAAGCATACAAAGCGGCGCTGCACAGAAGAGCTGCTCGCGAGCTCTACGAGCAGAGGAGGAGAGAGGAGCACCGGCTTCTCCAAAGGAAAAAGAGAGAGCACGAGAAGCGCGCGGTTGAAGAGATAGAGAGATGTTACAACAGGAATGAGGTTAGAAAGTTTTACCAAAGGATCAAAAGGTCCTGCCAAGGGTATAAACTTCGAACTGAAGCCTATAAGGACCATCAAGGGAACATCGTTGTAGAATCGCAGTCGGTGCTGAGGATTTGGAAAGACCACTTGTGCAGACTGTATAACGGCGAGGACGAACCAAATACCGCTGTCAGGCAAAACGAACCATTCAACCCGGGCGAAGACGTTACCGACGAAGCATACGAACAATACCGCCCACCCGACCTGGAGGAGGTGAAAGTAGCTGTGTCTAAGCTCAAGTGCAACAAAGCAGCCGAAACAGACGGCCTAGCTGCCGAACTTTTTAAATCCGCTGGCGATGAGCTGGTTAGGAGCATGCACCAGCTCATCTGCAAGATATGGTCGGAAGAAAGCATGCCCGACGAATGGAGCCTCAGCATTGTTTGCCCGATCCTGAAGAAAGGAGACCCTCTGAGTTGTGCCAACTACAGAGGCATAAGTCTTCTTAACATGGCATACAAGATCTTTTCTGCTGTACTGTGTGAACGCCTGAAGCCGTTTGTCAACAATCTGATAGGCACATATCAGTGTGGCCTTAGGCCAGGAAAGTCCACCATCGATCAAATATTCACACTGCGGCAGATCTTGGAGAAAACCCAGGAATTCCAAATCGATACACACCACCTCTTCATCGATTTCAAGGCCGCGTATGACAGCATCTATAGAGACGAGCTATATAGCGCAATGTCTAGTTTTGGCATCCCTGCCAAACTCGTCAGTCTGTGCAGGATGACGATGGAAAACTCACGCTGTTCCGTCAAGGTCGGCAAAGACCTCACCGACCCCTTTGATGTCAAAAAAGGATTTAGACAAGGCGACGCGCTGTCATGCGACTTCTTTAACATCATACTTGAGAGAATTGTGCAGAACTCTCGCGCCAACACCAGAGGTACAATCTTCCAAAAGTCCGTTCAACTACTTGCATACGCAGACGACATTGACATAATCGGTAGAACAAAGCGTGATGTCAGTGAAGCCTTCGTGAGTATTGGGACGGAAGCGGCGAATATGGGCTTAGCAGTCAATGAGGGCAAAACCAAGTATATGCTGTCATCAAGAAAAGACACCCAACACCGACGTCTTGGACAAAACATCACCATCGACAGCTATAACTTTGAGGTAGTTAGGGACTTTGTCTACCTGGGTTCCGCTATCAATTCAGACAATGACACCAGCGCTGAAATCAAACGAAGGATAACTCTTGCCAATCGCTGTTTCTTTGGGCTAAGAAGGCAATTGAGTAGCAAAGCCCTCTCTCGAGCGACTAAAGTGTCCATGTATAAGACCCTGATCATCCCAGTCCTGCTTTACGGTGCATAGGCATGGACCCTGTCAAAGGCGGATGAAAACACTTTAGGCTGCTTCGAGAGGAAAATTCTTCGGACGATTTACGGTCCCGTCTGCATAGACGGAGAGTGGAGGAGGAGATATAACATCGAACTGTACGGGCTGTACAGCAATACCGACCTAGCCAAAAGAGTCAAAACACAACGTCTACGATGGCTGGGTCATCTAGAGCGGATGGACACCAACGCCCCGGCCCGGAAAATCTTCGAATCCACACCGCAGGGACAACGCGGTAGAGGAGCACCGAGACTCAGGTGGCGCACGCAAGTGGAAGGGGACCTCAGCCAACTTCGCGTGCGAAACTGGAGACGGCTAGCTAGACACAGAGCTGGCTGGCGAAGCTTGTTGGCTGAGGCCCAGGTCCACCCCGGACTGTAGCGCCACCTTAAGTAAGTAAGTAAGGTGAGGACAACCGACCCATGATAACTACTTTATTTTGCCCAAAATCGGATGATATGTACCTATGTAATCTAATTTCAAAAGGGCGGAGCCACGCGCCACACAGCTGAAGCCGTAATGCAAGAACGGAGAGGTGCCTAACTAGACATGCAGGAGGATCATTATTCTTGATCGTTTTTTAAATTTAGTAAAAAAAAAAGGAAAAGGTCGAAGAACATAATTTTTAACAATTATCGCAAAATATTTTGCTCGCAATTTAAAAAGAAAAAGTCTTTGCAAGCGCAGAAAATTTCACAAATAAAAAAATATGCCGGCATTTGAAAAAGAATTCCGCAATTCTCATTTAAGAACTTGAGATGGTTAATATCAAATCACCTTGCTACTTTCTTTTATTTCTCTTCTGATGTCAAGAAGAAACTGTGTATTTTTTTAAAGGAAACACTTGTGACCTTTTCAACGAACAGCCAAACACGTTCGTTTATCTGGCGTTGTATTTATGAAGCACAAGTTGTTTTACAGGGGGCACATGACATTTATCGAACTTGACACATGCGTTGTATGTTTGTGTGAGTGTTTCTGCTTTTGATTCTGGATTCAAAACCAGAAGCAATTCTTTCCAGAAGAGGAACTGTCAAACGAGTCCAAGAGAACAGTTTCAGGAGAGTCCAGATTGCTCCCGGAGGCCGGACGCTCCCGGAGGTCGGACGCTCCCGGACGACCAACCGAAGAATTTAAAGAACTTTTTCAGTCAGGCTTTTAAATAAAGATGACACTGAAACCTTGAAATTTCCACGAAAAGTATGAAGACAGCATCAGCCAATTTGAAGGCGCATGATCTTGAAAAATTTTATAAGACAGTAGTTGTTATGGTTCGCCTTTTAGACAACGACTAGACGCGGTTCGATGATCATAAGACCGTTCTATAATTATTATGTTCATATGTTTGTTGATCTCATCAAAAAAAATATGTACACGGCGTGGGGTGCCGTGACGTAGTGGTTAGTGCGTGTGCTTACTACGCCGGAGGTCTGGGTTCGAATCCTGACATCGTCACCTGAAAAAAAAACTTGTTCTTTTTCACGGTCCCCACCTCCGCGAGGGTTTGACAAGCCCTCAGAGAGTATCAATTGTCTTGAAAAACTTCTCAAAGTGCCGTTCGGATTCAGCGAAAAATTGTAGGTCTCTTTGTATGTGAAGAAATCAACACACACAGCGTACATTGTTGAGAGGTTGGCCCTGGATCACCTCGAGCTGTTGCGTCACTCTATTTATTTATTTTTTATTTTCATCTCATCGCAATACTTGTAAAATCAACACAAAATCTAAAGATGAACATTTCAAATTTTACAATTTTTTTTGGACTGGGATACAATCGAAGACTGAGTTTCTACTGTGGTAGACAAAATGTCATAAACAACCAGAAGCGCAGTCTAAATATCGCCATAACATCTTTAGGAGGTTGTAGGTAGTATATGTGCGGCAGTATGTGGTCGGGCCCGGGCTCTGTGACCAGTATCCGTTTGAAACCTTCGCCCATGATAGCATAGCAGATGGCATGATATGCTACTTTAGCTCTCCATGATATGCTACTCCCCATGATATGCTACTTACTCTCTGACTCCAACTGTATGTATATTCCATACATACAGTTCGGCAGTCAGAGCTCCTAGGCGAGTCTCCGAACAAATAATTGTTTTCCTAATCGACTCTTTTTAGAGCTGACCTTATTGCACGGAAGCATGTAGTTGCTTCTATCTTTTAATCTTTATCAACTTTTGTTATAATAACTAACAAAAAAAAATTTATTTTTAATTTAAGATTATTTTGTTATCCTCAAAAAAAAATTGAAAATTTCAAAGACTATAAAATCTTTCTATTAACTTATCGAAGATTTCGATAAACTTATTTAAGGAGTTTAGTTTAGGAGAGTTAACTCTGAACTAAAAAGCTGCTCACTGTGTTAACACCAGATTCGTTTTGTTCCGGGATTAAGAGATCTTGGCTTAAGTTGGGTTTAAGGTTGAACTCTGCTTAGAGGTCTTAGGGCTCTGCGATCACTAATTCACTATATTACAAACAAAGCATTAAAATTTATGTATTTTAAACATAGTATTAGTGGTAAAACGCTTCTTTTGTGACCTTCACACCCCCAGAATTTAACACTTTTGTGGGTATGCTACACATTAATGCTTGTTAAAATGAGAGGGTATACCCTAGTTTGATTCAACATTTACCCAGGGACGATTACCCAGACTTAAACGACTTAGACACCGGAAGTGAACGACCTTATAAAATTTCAAATAACTACTACCTTACCTACATGCTTACCAGGAGTCGATACGGTAGGCAGAAACTGACTTTCGGAAACATTTCCGAAGTCCCAATCAGAAAATGACAATCAGCTGATTGATCTGTCAGTGTCATCACGATAAATATTTTTGTGTTTTCGCAAAAATATACAACAAAAGTTGGCACAGAGACCATCAATGTCCATATTTAAAGCCCGGTATGTTATTAATTTTGCAAAATATAGTTAAATAAAGTAGTGTTACATGTTCTGACAATTCCAGAGTAAAAGAATTCGAAGATGCTCTCTCGCAGGAGGACTTGGATATGAAAAAACTCCGTGACATGTGTTTTCATGGTGAGGCAAATTCAGACAATTTTTACAGGTCATTAATAGGGGTGTGTATCGTCTTGACTTCTAGGCATTCCTGATGTAAACGGCTTTCGAGCTCTATGCTGGAAGCTATTACTGGGGTATCTGGGACCCAAGCGTTCCTCCTGGTCGGGGACGTTGGCTAAGAAAAGAGCTCTCTACAAGCAGTTCATCGACGAGTTGGTCGTTCCACCGGGCTTGAAAGAGTTGAACGAGTGCCGTGATCATCCGCTAAGTGAAGGTCCCGAAAGTGCATGGAACACGTTCTTCAACGACAACGAATTTTTGCTGCAAATCGACAAAGACGTTCGCCGCCTCTGTCCGGACATATCATTTTTCCAGCAACCAACAGACTACCCGTGCGAGATTGTAGTCAACAGTAAAGGAGAACGACGGCTGCATCAACGGGTTGTTCCTTCCGTACTGAACTCTGCTAACGTTGAACGCAAAGGGCTGGGCATGACAAAGGTATGCGATCCTAATAGCTAAGTATAGTTCTAATGAAGTTTAATTTTCCGTGCTTCCCATGGGAATACAGCAAGTAAGTTGTGGACTGGAATTGATTGAAGTGGTGCTTGCTAGTTTTATAGAGTTAAGTAACAAGAACTGACTTCCATTCCTCAGATCAACCTCATCACTAAGCGTTCAAATGAAAACTATGAAGCGATGGAGGAGGGCCAAGAAGCCCACTGGGAAGTTGTCCAACGAGTACTCTTTCTCTACGCAAAACTCAACCCCGGTCAGGGCTATGTACAGGGAATGAACGAGATTGTTGGGCCCATATACTATGTGATGGCTTCAGATCCTGATTTGGACTATCGCCGTTTGTGTTCTCATCTTTCACAATTTTAATGTGTCTATAAACCAGTTTTTTCGCTTTAGAATATGCCGAAGCAGACTGCTTCTTCTGCTTCACATCACTCATGGCAGAAATCCGTGACTTTTTTATCAAAACTCTAGATGACTCCGAAGGAGGCATCAAATACATGATGGCCAAGCTGTCCACAATGCTCAAGCAGAAGGATCCACGTGTCCATGAGAGGCTAAAAGAGCAGGAACTGCATCCACAATACTATAGCTTTAGGTGCGTTCTTCATTTGACTTCTACCATTCTCAGCTCATGGCATATTTTCATACTACAGATGGTTGACTCTCTTACTGTCGCAAGAATTTCCACTGCCAGACGTTGTACGCATTTGGGACTCAGTATTCTCCGATGAAAATCGTTTTGATTTCCTCGTCAAAGTGTGCTGTGCAATGATAATGTAAGTCAAACCCCTTCTTATAGCCTTTCCTATGATTCATTAAATCTCTTCCTAGAATACTACGTGAACAAATCCTGGAAAACGATTTCGGTTCGAATGTGAAGCTTTTACAAAACTTTCCTCCTTATGATATTAACATTGTTCTGTCCAGAGCGGTTTCACTAGGTGACTAAACTATATTATGCGATCCCTTGTCAATTGTACAAATGTATCTAGAATATTATCGTCTAAGGAAGCAATATCGAGATAAATTTATCACAAACAATCTATATTCTTTACACAAGAAAAAAACTCATTTTTGGCCAAGCAACGCTCTTTGATATGAATTTTGATATGCATATATCGCGTACGTATATATTTTTTTACACTGAAACTGAATAATTAAGTAAGAACTTTAATCTTTAAAAATATAAGCAATTTATGTAAATTTAAGAAAATTCGTTTATTGTTTATTTAGTACGACCTCGGAGTTGTTTCTTATACGACATTAATCTATGGTTCTTGCAAGGCGTGAGGTTGGGCCACATTCAAGCTGGTCGAGTCATCTGGCTTGTTGTAAGGGAAAGTATGAACACGCAAGAACATCATTGATCACATTGACACTTCTTTCTCTTACTTCTGACACTTATCTCTTTTGGATTTCTAATTTCTCCGACAACCTTTCATAGGGTAAAACACATGTTGCTCCTTGGTAGTTACCCTTGGCAAAAGGTATTATGTACTTTGTTGGTGATGCCTCTCCAGCGCAGAAAATGCCGGTTACACTCTGTCCAGGGAAGAGCAGTGGTATATCCTTTCTATCGCAATGAAAAATTGATAGTTTAAGGAATTGTTGGAGCTGGTTTGTATATGTGGTATGGAGCTTAATTTCGAGGACTCATATTTTTTCCTTCGGTCACTAGCCGAACTATTGCTCCAGCTTGGATAATCCTACAGGATAACTTAGTATTACTCCTCCCAACTTTCGTGAAAAAGAAGCCGAGATACCTGAACTTCTCTACCTGTTTCAATGGGACTCCATTTATGTGCATGTTACACTGCACAGGAGTTCGGGAAACAACCATCACTTAGGATTTGCTCAGGTTTACCTTTATCCCAGCCTCACCACAGATGGCCGCAAGCCCATCCAGTGCTCGCTGAAGTTCCTCCTCGGACGATGCCAGGACATCTAAATAATCTGCGAAAAGCAGATGGCTTATCCTGACACCAGAACCTGCGGCAGATCTGGGAGAAAACCCAGGAATTCCAGATCGATACGCATAACCTTTTCATCGATTTCAAGGCCGAGTATTCATTCTAGTGCAGGATGTCGTTGGAAAACTCGCACTGTTTCGTCAAGTTCGATAAGCACCTCACCGACCCCTTTGATGTAAAAAAAGGATTTAGACAAGGCGACGCGTCAAAACTGTTATGTGACTTAGAGTTATATGAACCGCATACTTGAGAGAATTGTGCAGAACTCCCGCGCCAACACCAGAGGCACAATCTTTCAAAAATCCGTTCAGCTACTCGCATACGCAGACGACATTGACATAATTGGAAGAACGCAGCGTGATGTCAGTGAAGCCTACGTGAGTATTGGGACAGAAGCGGCGAATATGGGCTAAGCAGTCGACGATGACAAAACCTTGGGTGGAATCGGCTAAGGCGATATATGTTAAAGGATGTCACATCACACAAATTCATCTCCGTAAACTGTGATCATCACAATTTTCTAGTGACAGCTCTCGATCAATCACCGTCAAAATCAGCCGATTCCACCCCTTGTATATGCTGGGGTGGAATCGGCTAAGGTCATCTATGACAAGTGCTGTCACAAATCACAAAAATTCGTCTGCGTAAGCTGTGATCATCAGAATTTTCTTATGACAGCTCCCGATCAATCACCATCAAAATCAGCTGGTCGCCAGTTTTTAAACTTTCTGGTAAGTTGGCGTTTTTCTCTCAGGCCTACTCCTCTGCATGCACTGATAAAAACCAGTGTTCTATTATCACACGCCTAAATAAAGCAACGATTCGGAACAATATTTTTGTGACCACCTTACGCAGACGGAATATTTTGTTTGATCACATTGACTGTCACAAAATGTGACAGATCACCATAGCCGATTCCACCCCTGTATAACTTTGAGGTAGTTAGGAACTTTGTAACCTTGGGTGGAATCGGCTAAGCGCTTAGGTGATCTGTAATAACTGATGTCACAAATCAGAAAAATTCGTCTGCGTAAACTGTGATCCTCACAATTTTCTGTGACAGCTCTCGATCAATCACGGTCAAAATCAGCTGGTCCCCAGTTTTCAAACTCTCTGGTTAGTTTGTTTTTTTTTGCCTACACTTAGGCTGACTTGCATTGCATGTATGAAAAAAAAAATGTTTTTACATAACAAGCATAAATTACTGAATAACTAGATATTCAACTTCTATCATCACCTGAAAAAAAAGACTTGTTCTTTTTCACGGTCCCCACCTCCGCGAGGGTTTGACAAGCCCTCCGAGAATATTAATTGTCTTGAAAAACTTCTCAAAGTGCCGTTCGGATTCGGCAAAAAATTGTAGGTCCCCTTGTATGTAAAGAAATCAACACACCCAGCATACATCGTTGAGAAGTTGGCCCTGGTTCACCTCGAGCTGTTGCGCCACTCTATTTATTTATTTATTTATTTACACTTAGGCTGACTTGCATTGCATGCAGAAAAAAAAAATGTTTTTACATCACAAGCATAAATTACTGAATAACTAGATATTCAACTTGCGTCCCTCTTACCGTCCAATACTCATTTGTTTACGTTTTTTATAAAGCCATTAAAGCTATTATAAAGCTTTAAATTTCCGTGTCGATGAATACGTGTAAGAAGATACAACAACAGTTTACCTCACGAGATCAGCTGAGGTAAAAGCTCCAAAACAAAATTGCATTACTCACATTTGTAAACAAATGTCGGCGGATGGGTAAATTCCTCAATTTTAGCTTGTGGGCAAAGCTTTTAAATGTCCGAAGTTGAATATCAAGTTATTCAGTAATTTAAGATCACAAGTCTAAATAAAGCAACAATTCGAACAATATTTTTGTGATCACTTCACCCTTACGCAGACGGATTATTTTGTTTGATCCCGTATTGACTGTCACAAAATGTGGAAAATGTCACCTTAGCCTCAGTGGATTCGCCTCAGCGCTGTAATCAAACTAAGGATAGAATTGCCAATCGCTGTTTCTTTTTGCTCAGAAGGCAATTGAGTAGCAAAGCCCTCTCTTGAGTAACTTTAGTGTCCATTTATAAGACCCTCATCTTCCCAGGCCTGCTTTACGGTGCAGAGGCATGGAGCCTGTCAAAGGCGGATGAAAACACTTTAGGTTGCTTCGAGAGGAAAATTCTTCAGACAATTTATGGTCCCATCTGCATAGACGGAGGTGAAGGAGACGATATAACATCGAACTGTACAGGCTGTACAGCGACATCGACTCATGTCAGAAGACTCAAATTACAAAGGTTACGGGGGCTGGGTCATCTAGAGCAGATGAACACGAACGCCCCAGCCCGGAAAATCTACGAATCCGAAAGTAAGTGGGACATTCTTTTTTGCTCTATTTCTTCTTGGTAAATTCAAGGATTGCGATTCAAAGATGGAGCGTCAATATACATATGAAATATATATTTACTTGCTTCTCCATACTTTGCTCCCGTGAATGGAATCAAATATCTTGCTACCGGCATAAGATCCATACTTCTTCATCTGATTAGGTACGCGAAGCTTTAGCCCTAGATCCTAGGAAATGGCTATTGAAGACCTTCGGAACTTTAGATCGTACTTCAACTTTCGGATATCTTCATTTTGTCTCCGAAAAAAGAGACGATTTTTAGATTAACTGTCAGGTTTAGTGTCATTTATAAATATAAAGGTTGTAGTAAAAGAATGTTACACATACGCCACCGATCTATTTTTTTTTTCACGCATTGCAAATCGCTTATAAATTCTTTTGTTTAGCCGCTTAATAGTTACTTTTCAGCAGATATAGATGATAATAGACAGATATAAGTTTTATAAAAGAAATCAAATTGCTAATTTTGTTTAGCATGGCATTTCGAATTTATAGAATTTTATTCTCATTCCCCAATTCGTACGTTGAAAAAAACTTAAGTGCTTCTTAAGTGCGTTTATAAGCACACTAAATTATTATCTTTAAACCAAAAACGAAAACGAATAACCATGTATACCAATATAGTTTCTGCTTTATTAAATTAATACAACGTACAATTTTTTTTTTTTTGAAAATTAGTTATTTTATATACAATTTTCTCCTATTCATGTTACCTACTACCTGGGTGGTTGATATAAAATAATTTATTGCTTTTATTTTGCACTTTTTCTTCTACTTCGAGATAAAATTTTTTAATGCTCGAGTTTATTTGCTCACTATAATTTTTTCCCACTATACACAATTTTTCCTAAATATTTTTTTCACATTCCAGAGCAAGGTGCAAAATAAAAGCCTTTTCTCTATTAAGAACAATTTCAAGAACAACAGAATAATTGCTAGAGGTAAAAAACTTGTCCTTAGCGTAAAGATTTTAAGTAGGTACTAGACTAATCAGACATCAGAATCTGTAAAAGAATATAATGAAGGCAATTCTTACATTAAATTCATTTGACTGGATTAAACATTATACACCCTAAAGTTCAACAGATTGAGATTTTGAGCCGAGTTTTCTTAGAAGTGTAAGGCTTAAGATATAAATATGTATTAGTTTTAACTTAAACGTTTTTCATAACCAAGTTGAGCTATTAAATGTAATGCTAGGTTAATTGATAACAATATGATAACGTTTATTGTATAACAAGAAAAGGTTTTATATATAAATATTATCTTTTTGATAAGTGTAATTATGACTAGGTACATTATTATATTTTACTATAAATATACATTATTTACATACAAAATTTTACAATATTTAAAAAAAAATCTCTTCAATTTATTTTTTCCCTTGTATTAAGGATATGTTCTATATTGTACTTATGGATAGTTAACTTCAACTTTTTGTCATTGTTTCGTTAACATGTTTTTGTAATTAAAATTAAACTATTTTTGTCTCACTTAAAATACACGTCGATATATGTAAATATTAATAATAATTGGTATGAGGCTTTCATCTTAACTGGAAACGATATTTGATATTTTCTATGCGAAGATATTGGGATAGTTTGGTAGCGAGTGTTGTTAACAGTGTTTGAGATCGCTTATGGTTTTCCACATCGCTTCATTGATTCATAGTACTGAATGACAGTGATAGAAGTACAAGTAGTTTGCGGCTCTGAAGTTATTCTGCGCGAGTAGAAACATGTTAGGAACAAAACAAAGGGTTGGGACAAAATTCTGCTTTTCAATTCTGTTTAGTTAAATTCTGGAAATGTAAATTTTAGAAAGCACCACAGTGAAATACATAGTAAGCACATACACAGTAAAATCAAAAGTTTGTTCGAAGAAGCAGAATTTACAGAATTTTATTGCTTAAGTCAGAATTTTGAAAAGCAGAATTTTGGAAACAGAATTTTTATCCCGAAAAAGCAGAATTATGACTCGCTTCGTAAAATGAAGGTGTATTTGTCAGCGACCCATTTACTGAACCGAATGTTCCCAAATTCTATGCTTAAGCAGATGCAACTGTCGTTGGGCACCGATTGCATATCTATAAGTGGTTTTAAGGTTCATTTGCTAAAGTGATATTATAAATTCCGTTTCTTTTTCATTAAATTTCCCTATTGTACGAGTGGCTGGTATTTGAAAAAGAGTTTGTATGGGACCTATTATTATCAAGACAGAAAAATCAAAATAAAATTGTGGTTGAATTGTGGTAAGACCCGAAATCGCCTGGAATACAATCAGCTAATATAATCTATGACAAGTGACAAGTCATGTCACAAATCACAAAAAACTGGGGTGGAATCGACTAAGGTGATCTATGATAAATGATTTCACAAATCACAAAAATTCGTCTGCGTAAATTGTGATCATCGCAATTTTCTCTGACAGCTCCCGATCAATCACCGTCAAAATCAGCTGGTCACCAGTTTTCAAAGTCACCAGTAAGTTGGTGTTTTTGCCTATTCTTAGGCTGACTTTCTTCATGTACGCATCAGAGTCAGTGTTCTTACATCACAAGCCTAAATAAAGCAACGATTCGGAACAATATTTTTGTGATCACCTTACGCAGACGGATTATTTTGTTTGATCACATTGACTGTCACAAAGTGGGAAAATCACAGATCACCATAGCCGATTCCACCCTTGGTCTGTGTAAGATTTGCACATTGTGATCATTACGATGTTTAGATTTTTATAATTTGTTTGATCATATTAGGTTCATCTTTGGCGTTTGATAAAAAAAAAACGATTCTATACACGGTTCAAATGGCATATGACGGCAAAAATGTCTACCAAAAAGGTTTATTTGGTCCATAAACCAAAGCCACCAAATTATTTATGCATCACTACACTAGTCTCCATGGATATGTTTCTACACTTTACACAAACCGTTAAAGAGTACGATGGATTGAGCAAGTAAAAGGGGAAAAGCTGATGGATTTACTAAAAGATTATTCAAAAAGCAACGGATTCAATTGTGAACTCGTTTTCTACAACTTTATAAAATTTATTTTTTAGTTTCTTCTCCAGAACAAATAAGTTTCACTACAACAATTTCTTTAACAAAATACACTTGATTTCTTAGTAGTTAGGTATTTCTTCCTGGTCCAAGTTTGTTGTTAAGTACTATTCAAATTAACGGTATTTTTAAGATCTCATTGGCCTTAACTTTCTTATAAAGACTTTTCGCAATACTAAAGGGCTTGTTAATGGAACAAAAAAAGGAAATACTACGATTTAGTGCATTTTGAAGTTATACTGGTCATCAAAGTGGAGCGAATTTCAAATTTATGTTTTTTAAATAAAAAATAAATTAGTAGCGTAAAAATAAACTTTGCATACACCTCGAACTCTCGTTAACTTCATAAAACGAGGCAAAGAGAACCTTTTTTATAAGGGAGAGATATAAATTTTTTTTTACTTTTGTCCCTGCACCCTATTTTCTGCACTTAATAACTATTAAACCAAAAACTTCTTCAATGACCCCATTATTATAATAATTGTTATCTTGTAAAAATATAATATTGTGAAGTGGCGACAAGACGTAAAAAGAAATGCAGGGGTCCCTGAATGCACCCATCGCATCGATTCACTACGAATACACCCAAATATCATTTCAGTAAGCTGACAGCAAACTGGCTATTGAAGTTAAAACTTCTGTATTGAATTCCCCTTCAATGGAAAAGTACCACTGGAAAATTACCAAAGGGGAAATATGTACAGAAAATGCTAGAAGTTGCTTAGTTTGTATAAATACACGGATGTGAAAATCGAGAGTAAAGAAAAAAGCGATTGAATTGAAATAAAATGTTGAATTCTAAGTAGTTAAGTTGAATTAATGTGATTTGAATTTAAATAAGTCTTGTTTGACAAATAAAGGGTTTCAATGTGTAATTGTTAAAGTGTAATTGAGTTTTATTTGACGAACCCCAGGCAAGAGCATCACAATATTATAATATTTATAATAATAATAAAATAATTATAATATAATAATAATTTTTATAAAATTGTAAAACTAGATTGATATAATAGTGCTGTCAATGAGGAAGTTTTAGATTTAAAAGTTATTGATTAAGACTTCACACAGTTTATTTTAAAAGATTATTCCCGTAAATACTTAACCAGCCCAATAATTAAATATGTAGGTATTTCCTTTCTTATGTTCATGAACCTACACGCTAAAAGTTGTTTATGTAGTTATACTCTTAAGTACATAACTTTTCAACTCTTAAAAATAAAAAATAAAATACTTCTTACTCAGTTCTTTAATCTACCTACATCACCAATTAAATATCTAAGTAAAACATGGCGGCGTCGTTTTCCAACCAATCTACAAACTTCAAACTCGAAATACTTGTTTTTACTTCCGAGTTTGAAGTTTTCAAAGGTCTGGTGTAAACTGGATGTGGGTATAACACTTATAAATCTGTTAAGTCTTTTGAAGTATTCAATGTATAAAATATTGTGTCCTTATTTTTATTAGAATTAACTTAAGGAAAATTTTTGGTTACATTAATCCACAGGAAAATCTATTGAGAACTCAAATTCAGCTCAAAAACATTATACCCTACCAAAATAAAACTTCTAAACTTGACAGCCATTCGGAAAATTAAACAATCAATACCTTTTATAATAACCTGATCAAAACCAAACGAACACTGCAAAAGTTCGATACTGAGCTTATAAGCTTGGTGGCATTAATAAATGTTTAATGGCGTTATTAACATTTCATCAACAGGTACAAATTTAACATTATACATTTTAGAATATGGGTTTCTGGCTGAGGCTAAAAAATACTACTTTCTACAGTCTGTCTAATTTTGCGAGGGTGACTGTCTAAAAGCGAACTAATTTTTAAAAACGCAACATCATGAATCATTTAGTTGTATAATACCACAGCTAGAAGTTATTCATCTTAGAAGTTTATTGAGTGTTTTATGCTCTCTTAAATGACCTTGCGAACATTCCGAGCTCTTTTGAAGCCCCCAAGTAATTGAATAATTTATAACGTTAAAAGACGGTCTTGAAAAAGTCTTGATAGCTTGAGATTTCTCATACTTCAGCACAGCATAGAGATTTGAAAACACGTCTGTCAAAGCTGTTTCTTTAAATGTCACATTTCGTTACTCGCGGTATGGGTTATGGAAACAAACTTGTGCATTATGCTTTTTTACCTAAGGTCCTAATCAGAATGTGTAGCTGAAGCTGAATAAAAATGTATGTGTATACACGTAATCGTAAAAGCTTCGATTCTTCTAAGATAAGCTAAATTGCTCAAACTCAGGCATACCGTTTGTTAAATGTAGAAAATTATAAAAAGTAACGAAAACTTCAAAGAAGAAGACGCCTTTGTTAATTCCGGCCTTTGGCTTGTACTATTTTTTTGTCAAGCACGGTGAGAATGAAAGCCCAAGCAATATACTTACAAGCATACTTGTATGCACCCAAATAGACGCCATTTTCATCGAAACAAGCGACATGCTAGGCTGCATGCTTCTGCCATAGCTACAACTTCAGCTACGCATTCTGATAAATCCCTAAAGCAACATATTGCATCCATTCCAAGGAAAAAAACGAGCAGAAAGAGAATTACAGACAATGTCATTTGTGACAATGGCAATGTGACAATTCAGGAGAAAAAAAACTGTCAAACATCTGGAACAAGTTTCTATTAAACTACAAGCAAATAGCTCAGAGATGATGGTTTGACAGATGCCTGACATTCTCGCTAAAGTAGACACATTCAAACGATATTCGGTTTATGAAAAACCTAAGTTCTAGTTTCCGCTTATGGTTATTAACTCACGTTAAAGACAGCTTATGTGGAACAGGAAGGCAGTATCGAAAATACCAATTTTCCAATAATTCTGAATGTACTTCTCGAACACTGCAAACATTGTTTCTTGAAATAATTTTGACTTTAATGTACAGTTTACGTGTCGACGTCATTCTCGCTCGCTCGATGGTAACACTGCCCCAGCTATTTTTCCTTTCACTGTGCTGCCAAAGCAACGCATTAAACTCACATTCTACATTAAATAATAAATTTTATAAATATAATTACATAACTCCCTTTTGTTTAATACTATTTCTTCCTAGCTGGTATACCTTGTTAACTATTTTGATTTCTTTGATAAAAATCTAGATTACAATTGAGTAAGACTATACAAATATACATGCTTAGTAAATATTTCCTTGTTTTTTTGTTTTTACTCTACGAACATCAAGAGCAAGTTAAGTTATAAGTTTTTAATCTCCCTTTTTTCCTACAACAATTTCAAGTTAAATAACATTTAATAAAATAGAATGGCAGATATGGCTTGGAAAAAATTGAGTCATTTGAACAACTTTGATTAGAGAATCATTGAAAATATCTACGAAGAGTAATCACAAAATAGTTGTGACTGTAATTGAAGCGCCATCTGGATTTACATACTGTTCGCTCTCGACCTTAGCGACGAAGCTTTCAGTTTCTTCAGCAACGATTTCCGTTTGTAGTTCTGTCGTCTCTATAGGTGGTGGACTACAACTCTTCTCAATCACTTCGACGGGCGTTGTTGTGGCTGTTGTTGTTGCTTTCTTTTCAACAAGATGAAGTGAGGCTTGCTTTGACGTTGACGGCCCAGGCATATAAATGATTCCATCATCATCGTCATCGTCCTCGTCGTCAGTTATTTCTCTCCGTTCGTAGCTGTAGGTATTCATATAATTGCCACCGTTTTGATAGGGATTACTGGTTGTCTTGACATATGAACTTCTTGAACTAACGCCACCGGCGCCACTCTCGATATCCTGCGGATAGCTATGACTATGATGTCCATGATGACCGTGATGGCCGTGATGGTGATGATGATGATGATGTTGATGTTGCTGGCTTTGATGCAAGCCACTGCTGGATCCCTGAACCTGGTGGCCCACAGTGAGTTGGCCATGCTGCCCACTGCCACTGTGGGCAACTGATTGCTATATGTGCGAGTGTGAGTGTGCCATCGACAACGAATAAGGACTCAAATCCTTTTGAATATCCATTGTGTCGTAGAGTGGGAACTCGCAGCATAGAATAAATTTCAACGCACTCGGCACCTCGACGTACACTGACGGTGGAATGGGTATTAGCGGCGATGTGGATGCCTTATACTTTCGATACTCCATCAAGCTGTGAATGATTTAGAAAATTCTTCTTACAAATTGATCCACAAGTGAATTTTGTTATACCTCCTTACTCTTTGTATTTCTCATCGGCTGAGCGCTCTCGTAGCGGGATGCCCGAGAGGAACAGAATGATAAATGTGGTGAAAATGGGTGATGCTATAGCAACCCACTCAGGTCCATGTATAACGTTTAGCGAGACGACGAAAATTCCCCACCAAATAACCACCTCGCCGAAGTAGTTCGGATGCCTTGACATACTCCAGAGTCCTTAAAATAGAAATGAAAACAAACATGAATAACAATGCGGATGCTAGAAGCTGTATGAAGCATGTCATGTAATTCACTTAAGTTACACGTGCACTTCGCTCTAATGAGCACATCATCCGTCTATTGTGTGCACATAATACGCCCAAGGTCAAACGGAAAGGCGCGGGTCAAGTTGTTTCCCCAACAGGAAGAAGTGTTGTCATTTGGCTTTATTTCGTCGTTGAGTCGCAACGGAAACAGCAGAATCCTTTGACAGGTAAACATATACGAGTTTATGGGGCGCACATAGCACCAGGCATGTATGGCTAAAGCAGCAGGATTAAATGAGCTTTGAATGCATCTGTTACAAGCTTGTTTGCATATCATTCTCTAAATAGGGGTGGTGGTAGGATTGACGAGCACAAAGCCGTTTACAGCACTTTGGCATATTGTCATCATCATCCTGTGAATCTACTAGCAATTGCAAGATGGAAAGGAATGCATGCACTTAAGGACAACAAGTCATATACTGTGCCTATATGCGCGTGTATTATAATCTCCTGTCAAGGAGAACGGTTGATGTTTTCAATTTTGTTTCATGATGAGATTAAAATTCAATCAAAACTCGAATCGATGAATGCATGCAGGGCCATGAGTTTTAATCGCATAGACCATTTCACAGTTAATTAAGTTTGCCTCGCAGAGTGTGCCATGGACGACAGCAAACAGGAGTCTGATTCTTTTTTAAGCAGTTTCCTTGACAGTTAGTTACCAGGCAAATTAAGGATAGCTGGATAAACATAAGAGTGGCAGGGGTTCGTTTGGAGGCTTCCACCAATTAAAAATAAATTGTGAAAAAGTCGCTTGTGGTTTCAGAATTATGGGCTTAAGAGGTTTGTGCAAAGGAAAAAGCAAAAACAAGTCGTTGAGTATGTTTCAAGGATTTTCATATAGGCACTAAAAATGTTATTACACATGAATTTTTATTATTAACTCGTTTTAATGTTTTTTATTTATAGATTGCTTTAATCAGAAATAATGTGCAATAACGTTTTAATTAAATTTTGAAGAAATTTATCGACTGCGTTAATGTGAGAATGTGTGCATATTCATTGGGATGTTGTCCACGTTAATGCTCTTATTGTGAGGCAAGCTTTTAAAATATGCATACACCCTTTGATGTACGGCTTCCATGATCCATATTTTAAAAGTACTTTTAAAGAAAGGAGGAAAACGGTAAAGGGATAAAACTGTAACACAATATTGATAATAAGGTAAATATCGAAATTAAAGCCTCCCAGCACAAAGTCCATTTAAACGACTCCCAATCATTTTATACACTCAACTCTGTCAACCCAAAGTATGAAATAAACATTTTCCAAAATTTAATAAAAAAGAAATCGTTTAATCGAAACGAAAATAAAACAAGTGGGAAAGTGCAACAGTGCGTATGCAAAAGTTTCAGTCCATCAACGACGGATTGCAAAATACCCGACCATACCAAAAAAAAAAAACTGCCACGCCTCCAAAAAGTGGGCGGGATACAAAAATATAACATATTTACATACAAAAATATATATATGTTGAATGCTTTATACTAGTTGGTTGCATACATTTCGGTCTAAAGCTCCGCCTTTTTAACTTAAAAAAAACACTTTTTTAAAGCCACGCCCCCAAAAGTGGGCAGAAGCACATAGTACTTATACATGAAAGTTAAAAAATGCTAATATCTACAACTTTTGTCACATAATTTTTAGTCAAATTTCATATATATTTATTGAAAAACAGCCATTTTAAACTAAAATCCCTTAAAAAAAGTGGGCGTGGTCAAAAAAAAGGCTAAAATTTTTTGGGCACTTCAAAGACAATTACAAGGCAATATCACATTCCAAAAATGAATACGCCAGCACTATTCTAACATAGCTAAAATTCAGAAAAAGTTTTTTTTTTAATTAGAGATGGTCGCACATACAGACCTGTAGTGGGCGTGTCTGTGGGCGGATTCGGATAATTTTCAAACTTAATCTGGTCCAATGGATTTCCAGCCAACCCACAAAATTTCAGCTCTGTACCTTAAAATTTAAGGCCTAAAAATTGTTTACATACGGACGGACGGACGGACATGGCTTAATCGATTCTCCTGTCGGTCCCATTTATATCTCTAAAAGGTCTTAGGGGTCTACGGTGATTATTTCACTGCGTTACAAACTATACATCAAACTTAATATACCCTGGGTCGGGTATAAACACAAAATTAAGATGTATTTTCGAAGTTATGTTTGTTTTTTAGTCTTATGATAATAATTGGCAAAAAAAAATTAACTTTTTTATATAAGGGTTTTTATTAATCTCTTTTTTTACTTACCGTCATTACAAAATTTCCCCTGATTCGCTGGGTCCTGCCGAAAGGAGAATTTTTGCAGATCAGCATAAGTTTCTGCTAATAGCCCGACAACGAACATTCCGGAACCAGCAGAGTCTAAGGTTGTCATAGTCTTAGGTGCATGCGGCTGTGAGTGGCGTGGCGAGTTTATTATTATGACAGGCAGTGACACTACGAACACCCAAACGGCCTAGTAAAAAGGGAATATATATTTTCAATTTTAAATATTTTTTTAAAAAATTTCATAATATTTTTATATAAAATTATGTGTGTGAATTTTATATGTTATGAGCTCGCGTTAGTAATACATACGTAATACATTTCATCCTAAAACTGTATACAACAAAAACAAAACACACAAGGAGCCACCAACACAACCATTTTAGGAAGGGTATTTTGGGAAACACATCTAGAGCGGATGGACAACAACGTCCCCGCGCAGTATAGGAGCACCGATACTCAGGTTGCGCACGCAAGTGGAAGGGGACCTCAGCCAACTTCGCGTGCGAAGCTGAAGACGGCTAGCTAGAGAGAGAGCTGGCTGGCGAAGCATTTTGGCTGAGGCCTAGGTCCACCCCGGACTGTAGCGCCACCTCAAGTAAGAAAGTATAGACTTTGTGCATTGCGGACAATTTGTGGCTTTCGAACCATCTCGGATGAGGCCGCTTTTGTAATAGCAGGAATGTTTCAATCGATAACTTCGCTGATGAAATTTTAAGGATATATAATATAAGAACGCTTAACCAAGACACAAATGCCAGTACGGGAAAAAAGAAGGTAGAAAGAGCCGTGTCTCTGGATATGTGGCTAACTCGCTGGGACAATTAACAAAAGGGAGATGGACTTAAAAACTCATACCAACAATACGTGAGTGGATATAACAGCAGCATGTATTTAAGCCGAGAGACTTAGAACACATTTCAGAAATCTTCTCAATGCCAATCAAATCTCTCTCCTTTCCATTATGCCGCCCCACTGTTATTATGCGAATTCTGCAAGCAGTAGTCGATAATGCTACAAAAAACAAGGCTCCAGGAAAAAGACACTAATCCCGTTCGAGTTCTTTAAAAACTCCTCTACTGAATTCGTGAAAGCTCGTACAGCAGAATTTAATTATATCTTTGAAACCGCCGATGTTCCAGTAACCTTCCGGCGATCTATATTCCATTTCCATTGCACAAGAAGGGTGACCTTGATGACCCATCAAACTATAGGGGAATATCGTTCTTAAACACTTCGGCAAAACTCTTCGCTGCGATTTTTTTTTAACAGAGTGACATCTTAGGTTGAAAGGCTCCACGAATTTTAAGCTGGCTTTAGGCAAGGGTATTCAACGATTGTTCAGATAGTCTCTCTCATAAATATAGCTGAGCTCTATAAGGAGGCACAAGAAACTTTGTGAGTTCCTTTTATACAAGCTTTTTCAGATTGGTTGCTCTACCAAGGTCATAAATGTTTTGAGATCAATGTATGAAAACAACCTTGCTTCTGTATGGAATTGCGTCCACCTTTCTGAGGAGCTCGACACCAGTATGGGAGTTAAGCAGGGTTGCATTCTTAGCACCCTGCTCTTCGTTAAGAGCAAGGTAAACGGGCAGTTGCGTCAGTATGGGCGAGTTGTATAAATGATAAAAACTTTACCAACACAGCGAAGCAAAAACTATCCCATTCAACTGCTTCGTCCATTCTGTTATACGCGGCTTAAGTGTGGGGTTACTCTTCTTTCGAGCTCGTAAAAAAGTTTCTGCGCTACTTCATCAAGAGGATCTTTAAGATACCAAGCAATACGCCCAATTACATGATCCATCTAGAAACTGGCACAACGTCCCTCTTCTTGTACACGCTCCAGCTGCACATCGATTATATTGTGAGAGTCATGTTAATGCGAAAATAACGGTTACCGAAGGTCATACTTTTGTAAATGCTAAGAAATCGAGGTAGTTTTGTTCGAGAGTTGAGTGAGCTGGCATCTGTATTTAAGTTTGATGTAACTTTGATCTTTCAATCGACCACGAAGAGCTTCCTTCCTTTCTAAAAAGGAAACTTTATTTCTTGCTGGAGAAAACGGAAGGGAGCTGTACGACGAGTTTATTAATGCAGCCCGGTCTTCTCAACACAGAGCTTTCTACAGCAAGTTAAACCAACGTCTGGGCAACTTACTTATTGTGCAACAGTATGAATGCAAGGATGAGTCTTATTTTTAAAATAAGAGGAGAGCTGTTGCCCCTTATTTACATGCCATTAATTACATCGCCCTGATCTTTCCTGATCTTCGTGATAACAGAAGCACGGGGAAGCGCTGCAACTACCACCTACTCACACAGTTCCTTTCTGGCCACGGAGCAAACTGCAAGTACCTACATCGATTTTGCCATACGATCGCTCTGCTCTGCACTCTGCCCGGAGTGCCCTGAAAATGAAGAAGACACGGAGCACGCAGTATTTTATTGTCCGCACTTTGCGGTATAGAGTAAACTATACTGCCTAGCGCTACGGGAATCCTAGCCCATATGCTCAGGAAATAATTGGCGAGAAACATGTACCGTTATAACTAATCTGCAGAAAGATCTTAGGAGACTCGAAAAAATACTTCGAACAGAAGAAGCTAACCAGCTCGCATAAGATGAAGCACAAGGCAAATAGCCTGATGGCTTACCCCAACCCGCGATGTAGTACCTTAAGGCAGTCCCAAGGGTTGAATGGTTGAAGTCTGTCCAGAGGGTGAAGCTAGTACGTAGGCATATATCGACAGACTAGTTAGGAACGGGTATATGAATAACCATGCAAACGATACGGGTCGGTATCTTGGGAAGATCCCTCATCCCTCTGGCGCAATCAAGAGGCCGTCGCAGATGTTAGTTGAACAGTTGGATGTTGTTTTGATTTTAAACTTTTTTCATGAAAAGACTACCATACAACTGCGACTGTTAAAACTGAACGAAAAATTTTCGATATATTTTAGGTTACCCAATTTATTTAGGTTAACCAAAACGCTTTTGATTTTTGGCAGACAATAAACTTAAGGTACACTTTTTCATTAAAACAGTTATCATTGTGCAAAGATGACAATTAACTAATATTCTTGACAGTCGATTTATGCAATTTACGCAATTCACACAGGTCATTTACGGGGAATGCTTCTTTAAAACACCGTAGAAATTTGAACATTTACGAGTTGCATAAAATTATTAGATTAAGTAAATACCCTTAATATTTTGTGACTGTTTATATGCAATAGGTGTTCTTTTGTCCTTACAAAGTTTCTGTGTTGCTGTATGTGTCGCAATAAACATCCTATCTTTTTCTTTACTCCTGCTATCTTATATGCAGGACATGTAGTGGGACATGGAAGATAAATGAGTTGTAGTTATATGTCATATAGAGATTGTAACCAAGAGAAACCACACAGTTGTTTGTTCTTAAAAAACAACTATGCATAAAGTGGCTTAGTATGGTATAATAAATGAGACACTGGAAAAAAGATACACAAAGTCCTTGAAACAAATTGACACCCATTTACCTACTACTTTCCAATAAGCTTTTTGAAATGTTCATACATCACACTCGACCCTACATGCATGCACATATTTATACCAATTAGTTGAGAAAATATTTCAGTCTTGTTGGAAATACCAACCCCAGGACAATTTGCTTAGCCCGACCATTACAGGGTTCCTTCCTAGAAAAGGACTACAAAAACACAATCTATTTCGAAAACAATTAAATCAAATAAACCAATAACTTTTTATAATGCTTTAAGAGAGAGAAGAGCTTTAACTTTTTAAATGCTGAAAGAAAGCCGCCAAGTCTTAATAATTTGAACAAAAGGTACATCGACAATTCGATATCTTGCAAACGATAATAGAGCTTTAATTTATCCTTACACTGTCGCATTAATAATAATGCTTTTATGGCCAGCATTAACTTTTTATGGTTGCTCTTAGTGACTCCATTTGTCACAGTTTTCGGTTTCATCAATCAATCAATGAATATTCAGCTGTCATCCATAATCAGAGACGCACAAGGGAAATAGCAAATAACTATAGACTACAGCACAGAAATATAAGTCCGCAAAAGCATTAGAAATGGAAACCTCATCATCATGAAATCCTAAAACGACTATGCACTTGCCCATTAGTATCAATTTTTAGAAACGTTATCTCTTACGATTTCTAAGAATACCATACGACGCATAACCCACCCTAACGATGGTATTAAATAACACGACGCAACCTCTAGACATCGATAACTTGACGTAGTCATTAAGTCTACAAGAACGGACTCATTTTACTACTTTGTATTGCAAGAAATGAAAATCAATAGGACGTTAATTTTACAACATCGATTGCTCATAGTGGATTGTGTTTTTATTTTTAGAAGGCGACTGATGAATAAATTACTAGATAAGAAAAATCACACTAATCAATGGGAACAATGCAATCCGATGGACGCCTGGAAGGCTTCGCTTAAATAGACTTGTAATCCCCACATTACATCATTTGTGTTTGCTTTATTCAAACGGATAAGAACAAATTCATGTAGGTGAAACAGAACATTCAAACACACCCTTTGAACACAACTGCCCGGGTGGATGTTCCTTATTGAAATTTAAATTGTTCCTTAAAATTTAATTACGTACTTGTAGTTGTATACGTATATGAAAGCAGAATCTCCTTTGTGGCGCCACACGATTCCTTGGGAGGCAAAGTGTAATTACGCTCTTTCGAATAAGTATGTGCATGTTCAGTATTCGCCAACAATGCAACTTGCCCTTGCAATCCTACGTGGGATAATCAAAAAGTCGTATAAGTTTTGCTTGCTGGAAATTTCAAAATTTCAGAGGCTATGCACGTAATTGGTACTAATCACGAGAATTTCATGCTTTTCCTAGTAGGCACCTTTGGCAGGACTAAAAAAAAGTTAAGATTAATTGGAACTTGCTCGTGTAGAGATGGTGATGTTACGCAAGCACACTGCAGTATGTGACTGATGAACAAAATTAACTCACCTTGGATCAGGTAAGCAGACCCCGTCGCAAAGTAAACTGGTAATTAAGACCATTCTTTGGTTGGAGTGGTCCAACCAAAGACATTTCACTAAAATATTTCAATTAAGTGTGAGGTTGAAGCAGGGTGTCGCTGCAGAGTTATTAAACTTGTTTCAAGTAAACTTAGGGCCTGTTACAGTGTTTTGAGGCGATTTGCCAACCATCCCAATTAAGATTTTGGACATAGCATCTTCATTTGAAATTAAATGTGACGAGATTTTTCCTCGTTCTGGTTTGGGGTTAAAAAGTGGGGTTAAATCGAATTCAAGAATAATTTGAAGATTTTTGAAGGGAACTGCGTATTTTCAACCAATTTTAATTTAACGGCGCACGGCTTCAAACACCCGGCTCCTGGGCAACTGCAAGCAATTTCGGCCTCAAGATGTTAAAATAGGTACCCTTCACCTGAGGGTTTGTTTTTGCGTTGTCTCTATGGAGCTAAAGAAAGTCTCTGTGGAATCAACCAGTGCTATCCATTCGCTTTTCATGTCATACATAGAATTAGCTTTGACTACGAAAAGGTCTAATTTCATATTCCAACAACGCAATTCGGACCAAGCTTCAAAAGAAACTTTCTCTCGGATCAGCCAAGGATATTCAAGTCACAGGTTTGGGCTCCGAGAAATAGCCCCCCACGAAATAACCCCTTATATATAAAAATTGACAACTATGCAAAATTTGTATGGATGTAGGAATTCATTTCATAAAAAATAAACCCGCATGACTGGGGACTGGTTTTTGGGGGCTTATTTCATAGTTTAAATTGGGGGTTTTTATACCCGACCGAGGGTATATTAATTTTAATGCATAGTTTGTAACACAGTGAAATAATCACCGTAGACCCCTAAGACCTTTTAACCGATAGGTGAATCGATTAAGCCATGTGCGTCCGTCCGTCTGTTCGTCTGTCCGTATGTGTGAAGTTTTAAGGTCTTTAAAATTGAGCTAGGATGCTCAAACTTGGAGTATATCTTGGTTATAATTTTGTACAGAAAAAGTGTAAAAATTAGTTAAATCCATCGATGGCCACGCCCACTACTGGCTTCAATGTAAGACAACCTCTGTTTCAAATTTTCTTTTAAAATGCCTTTTGGTCAAGTTACACAAGGCGTAGGAATCATTGAATAAAGAGTCAAGAAAGTGGTGTTTTGGGGGAAAAGTGAAGCATCAGTTTTAGTTGTGTGAGTGCGAACTACTTATGTGATCAACCAGACATGTCATGAGAGACGGTCCGAGGTTCATACGTTTCTACGAGCTGGCTCTACGTTTGTTTAACTGTCTAACTAATTCCTGAGTTAAGGTGACATTTGTACCCCAATTCGTGATACATTCGATACATTCACTTACAAGTCGATACCCGATATCGGGCGACTAATGTCAAAATAAATGCTTCACTCACACACACTGTGTATGTGAAAAAGAGCCATTCCTTGTCTCTTTATTCAATGGTAGGAATTCAAATTTTGGTAAAGAGCAATAATGGCCCAAAACCTCTAAGAGGGCAAAAATTGGACCGCCCACAATGACCATGCTCATTTTTACCATATTACATCTCCATTTACATCTACATTTACCATATACATCGATTTCTCGGAAAGTTTACTCCAAATTGAAAAACAATTATATAACAAATATTCAAGATATTACTATTTGCTAGGTTTGCTCCATACAAAGTTTTGAGCTCCGCCTACTTTTAAGGGTCGTGTTTGGGAAAAAACGGGTTTTTCGCAATAATTTTCTATTTCAACGCATTTTGTCATGATTCTAACGATATAACAATTAATTGATTTTAATTTTTAGCCCAGACCCACTTTTGGGGGCGTGGCCTATACAAATAATATATGAATTCGAGACAAAAAGAATTAAGATTTGGTGTTACACCGTATATAGGGTCGGCTATATAGAAGTTTGTCGACAGACGAACTCTTGCACTTACTCACTTCTTTGTATTATGAAAAAGGTCCCTAAATTCTGCTTTGAAAGAAGTCCTCAAAATTTTCCTTTTAGGATTCAAGCGACACTGTGAGATATATATCGAGGTGCGTGCCGCCCCCTGCAACCGCCCTGCCTGTTTCTTTTTATACCCGACCCAGGGTATATTAAGTTTGATGTATAGTTTGTAACGCAGTGAAATGATCACCGTAGACCCCTAAGACCTTTTAGAGATATGAATGGGATCGACAGGAGAATCGATTAAGCCATGTCCGTCCGTCCGTCCGTCCGTCCGTCCGTATGTAAACAACTTTTAGGCCTTAAATTTTAAGGCAGAGAGCTGAAATTTTGGGTGTTGGTTTGAAGTCCAGTCTTTCAGATCAAGTTTTAAAATAAACTGAAACTGTTCACAGACACGCCCACTACAGGCCTGTATGTGCGACCATCTCTAATTTAAAAAAATACATTTTACAAATTTTAGCTATGTTACAATGGCGCTAGCGCATCCATTTTTGGTACGTATCATTGCCTTATAATTGTCTTTAAGGTGGCCAAAAAAATTTAGCTTTTTTATTGGCCACGCCCACTTTTTAAGGGATTTTGGCTTAAAATGACTGTTTTTCAATAA
Source organism: Neoascia interrupta (assembly GCA_947623515.1). Lineage (NCBI taxonomy): Eukaryota > Metazoa > Arthropoda > Insecta > Diptera > Syrphidae > Neoascia > Neoascia interrupta. Next base: position 213,571,038 of record OX392463.1, on the reverse strand, counting down.
ATATATATGAAATTTGACAAAAAATTATATGACAAAAGCTGTAGATATTAGCATTTTCTAGCTTTTATGTATATATTGTATGTGCCTCCGCCCACTTTTGTGGGCGTGGCGTTAAAAAAGTGATTTTTTTAGTTAAAAAGGTGGAGTTTTAGGCCGAAATGTATGCAACCACCTAGCATAAAGCATTCAACAGCTATATTTTTATATCCCGCCCATATTTATGAGGCTTGGCAGTTTTCTTTTTGGTATGGTCGGATATTTTGTAATCCGTCGTAGATGGATAAGGCTTTGGATAAAGCTTTTGCATGCCCACTGTTGCACTTTCCCACTTGTTTTTTCTACCTTTGCCCTCATGTGTGTACTTAGAAACCTATTTCATACCATATTCGGGACTGCTTTCATCTTCGATTTGGGAAATTATTTCACACTGAAATTATCCCCCAATTTCGAAGGGTTATTTCATTTTCCGTGTGGGACTTATTTCGTTATTTCTTTGACTGGGATGGATAAAGTCTTATTATTCTTATTCTTCGTTATTCTTCTCTTAATCTCTTAAAAGATGTCACAATATAGGGAGAAAACCGAGCTACAATTTAAATCCTAGACCTCCTCAATGTTACAATTTTTGTTTGCTAGTGGGGTCCCCTTTTAGGTCGGTTCGGTAAAGGGTTGTGAGTCTCCAATTCCGATGCATTCATCTAGCCAGAACGTAGAAATGAGTTGACGTATGCTGGAAGAGTGACTATTGCTTCTCTTACTCAAAAAAATAAGGTATATTAGAGACTAGAGGCAGAAAGAAATCACATCCGGTTAAAATGTAAGTTACATCTCTACTTTCTGCGAACTTCCCAAAAGATTGACCTATTGCGATAAAAGACTTATTTCCAGCAGTTTCAAATTGTATTTTTCTAAGTCCTATATCTCATGTATGAAAAAAACAAGCGCCCGAACTCGCATCACGAATGAGGGACAGTAAAGTCTGCAATCACATATCTGTAGAAATATAAGGGCATAGCATTCTAAAGAGATAGCCCGCACTCAAATTGTTCAAGCAGCTCCAGTACCATCGGCACAGGTAGACCCCTTGAAATAAAATTTTTTTTTTATAAATTTCTTAAATTACTTCTTTTCTTACTTCTCAGTGAGGTGATCATATAAGTATCACTAAAAACCACAAAATTAAGCCAATCATTGCAATAACTGGACCATATTAAATTGAAACTGACACTAAAATAGCTGTCAGCTGAAATTCACCCGAAAGCGGTGATAATCACTGTGATCAGCATCTTCGGGATCGCAAAATGAAAACTGTGTGATGATCAACATTCAGTTTTCACCTTAAATAAATACAATGGTGCAACAGCTCGAGGTGAACCAGGGCCAACTTCTCAACAATGTATGCTGATGTGTGTGAAGAACACATACAAGGGGACCTACAATTTTCTGCCACTTTGAGAAGTTTTTCAAGACAAATGTTACTCTCGGAGGGTTTGTCAGACCCTCGCGGAGGTGAGGACCGTGAAAAGGAACGAATCTTTTTTCCAGAAGACGAAGGTAGGATTCGAACCCAGACCTTCGGCGTAGTTATTACATAGACTAACAACTATGCCACGGCATTCCACAGTTTTCATCTTAGAGGTTTCCATATTCCACCCCAGGTGTTAAGAATGTGGGAAATCGTACCCAAACCCAACCCTTTCTTTTCACCTTTATTCAGTTTAATTTATTTAAAGCTGTCACATTGATTGGTTTAGACTCTACTAAATAGTAAAGATGCCATTAAACTATCCGACTCGGTAGGTATGATACCGATTGAAGTTTGCAGTTGTTTCTTTTATTAATCCATAATGCAATGAAGTACACAATAATGTATAAGCTCCAATGTGTATACTCTATAGGTGTCCAACGTCCAAATTTTTCATGCTCATGGTAAGGTGGCTGCTTCCTCATCAATTTAATGACCACAAAAACCCACAAGCCCTTGAGTGCATTCAACGAACATAAAAAATGCCCTCTTATACATAATACATAATATGATACCATTTAATTAAACGCATTCTTAACTTGACAGCACTTTAGTTTTGTGACACCCTGCACTAAAATATGCACATGGGCGCATGCATACGAATGCAAGGATTTCGTCCCTCGAGAAAGCACAGTGTCACTACACACCACCAGGGTCGAGGTTATACAAAAAAAAAAGCCTCAAAAGATCCGCCTTTTACTAGTTTTAGACATTGTGTACATTGGCGCCTATGCCTTTATCATCAGGATACCCATTCGGAGTGTTAGTTCGTTGTTGCTTTTGTTTCTTTTATTTTCAACTAGACACCCGAGTATGTGTGAGCTTTCAACGACTAGTTGTGCAGAATAATCTCGTACGAATGCAATCGGAATCTGCTCCTTTCGAACTAAAGGCCCAGTTATCCTGTATAGGCCTAGAGTGTTTAAATAGTTACACACTCTTGATGAAGTAAGAATATTGGTTTTTTGCTTCTATTAGCTCGCTCGAAGGTGAACAATTTAAATGTTTTTTGCATGAAAGAGATATTTGTGGTGAAAGCTGTAACAAAATTTTATTGAAACCCTCTTTAAACTCCAGGAATATCCTGTGGTAAGAGTTGGAGCGAGTGCTGTAGTAGTTTAACTTGTAAATTTTACGTTCTGGTAAAATAATAATAATTATTCCAGGAATAAGTTAATAACTTTTCATTTATGTTTCTCATGTTAGCCTCTCTCCTCTTCTTAAAGAGGGTGCTAATGATCATATCCGTTACAAATAGTTGGATACGTCGCGTCCTTAATTTTTTTTTCCAGTTTTTTATTTAGGACCACAAAGCCCTTAAAACATAAATGTGCCTTGGCCTTTTGCGCAACTTTCCACAGGTCCAAATGCATCAGCTAAATGACGCTTTTACGACTTCATTGAACTGAAAATGTGTCAGATATAATGTGATTTTATGAAAGATGCTGGCATAAAAACTTCCTCAGAAAACTTCCAATTGAATGTCAGATTTCTGCGTATCACTAACCCAAACCCGCAACTGAACTTTACAAAACTGAAATCGGACAAGCCAAACCTTATGATAACTAAGGAAAACTGAAACTTTTGTAGCATAAATTAAGGCTCAAAGCAAGTTTCAAGTTTTAAAACATTTCTAAAATCAATGATGATTGGCAATATGTCTTCAAAACTTTCTGATTATTGAACCAATATGCTCAACTTTTAAGGTCTAATCTGCCTCTTAGACCAGAAAATGGGCCATGAAAATTTCTGTAGCTTGTAGCCTTACTACACACGTAGTACATTTATGATGGTCGCTCCGGACTCCACCCGGTCACAGCAGTTTTTAAAAGTCATAGCTTCAGCAGTACGCACGTTCTTTTGTATCTTTTCCATGTCTCTCTAACCCACGTCTCCTGTGTGTGCACATCCTTGTATTTAATTGCATTAAAAGGGTTACTCCTTTAATGTAAGCTGATATAAAAAAGGTACGTTATGGGTTTTGTTTTACGTGTTGCGTTCGGTGTCATTACGTTTTATGAAAGCCCAGACAATATAAAAGTGAATTAAGCCAGCAACATCAGTGAGAATGGGGTGGCTATTGAAGGCAGGTGCTGCTAAAGGATCAAGGTAGTGTATTCACATGTTGTATTACATGAATGTATACAAGAAGTGAAGCACGGAGCTGTCTTATTAATAGTAGCTGAATGGAAAAGGACTGAAGAGTGGGTAGAAATTTATGGAAATTATATGCACAACTACTTTTCTTATCTGGTCAACTTTCCTTTGATTAACATGTCCTTGTTACAAAGTATAAGAATAAATTAAAACTGTACCAAACGTCAAGAATCACATAACCATCCCTGACTGGATACCATCATTTTTACTGAATGCAATTCCCTAGATGAATCTCATTTCCTAGAGTGGAAAGTCGTAGATAGTTTTACGGATGTCATAGATAAAACGAAGTGTGATGCAAGTATGCATGCGCCTCATATTGAGCACAGAATATATTTATGATTTGTGAGTGTTGGAGCATGCATATATGCATTCAGGATATGGAGGAAAATACTTTGCAATCTTCTTCCGTTGTTGCAAAGTCTTTTATTAGATGGAATTCTTTCGCAAAAGTTAAACTTAGAAGACGTTATTAACAAAAGTTAAATAAAAGGAAAGAAAACTTTTAGAAACCTTTCTGAAAGCAATTTGAAAAAGGAAGTTGGTCTATATATAGATTTGAGGGCTAAATATGCATTTCTCCCTGACCCAGATCTCTCAAGCTTGTCCGCTTCTTCGTTTCCCGGGATATCGGTATGGCCTGGCACCTCACACAGAGTTACAGTTTTGCCAAGTGATAACTCGTCCAGAATTTCCCTGCATAGTTTTACAGCCCTTGACTTTACTACATCTGATTCCATGGCCTTAATGCCGCTTGGCCGTCAGAGTACATGGTGATGGTCTTGTTTACGCGGCTGTGTTTCTTCAGCTCGCAGTGGCAGCAGGCAACTTTGGATTATGGCTGCCAGCTCCACCTGAAAAATACTGCAGTCGTTATTGATCCGGAAAGATTTGCCTAGTCCCAGAGCTTCACAGAAGATGCCTGCGTCGGGTCTTAGAGCCGTTAGTACATGCGGCGATCTCGTCATCTCCTTTGAAGGTTTTTTTTTTCCATTCACACCTTTCAGGTATTCTAGAATAGCGAATCTGCTGTTGAAAGCGAATGTCTTACGAAGGCTATGTGACTGGGGAATCTATGAAGGCAACCCATTGAGTTTCCACAGAGGCGTGTCCATCTTGAGGACCACAGCCCGGATTCTCTTAGGCGGACAGTTGATGTTTTAGCTGCCTTGCTGCTGCAGTATATATGTCCGAGGATGTGATGTTGAGTAATACCTCCAGCGCTGCAGTGGGTGTGATCCTTAGGGACCCAGTTTTACCCATGCAGGCTGCCCTTTGTACCTTGTTGAGGTAAGAGAGCTGACAGTAAAGCTGTAGTAGATTTATTTGAGTAAACAAGTAGAGGCACTCTGACCACCCAAGCCATCCGCGTCGACAAGGTCTTAACTGTTGATGCTGGAAACTATTTTGGTAAAAGCTTCAACATTCATTTACAATGCTGAAGACAGTATCAGTACATTTATACAGCCCCTGTTTAAAAGTTGTAGTATCTACTAGCAGACGGAGTAGCCGGTGCTGTCAGTGGGACTTTTTGTCAGTGGCAGTGAATCCACAGACCTGCCCCATTGCATAGACACCGCCGACACTTTTGCACAATATTGCGCCCTTACAAAATAAAACCAGCGCAATTCAATTGGCCAATATGATTGGCAACTAAAATGCATTTGATTTTTTACAACGTAATTGAGTTTACAGATGAAATCGAGTGTAAATACTGAATAGGAATTATAAAATCCAAAAAGGATTTACTTATATGATTTAAAATATACCTAAACAGGTTAAGGTGATCTATATGATAAGTGTTGTCACAAATCACAAAAAATCGTCTGCGTAAACTGTGATCATCACAATTTTCTTGTGACAGCTCCCGATCAATCACCGTCAAAATCAGCTGGTCACCAGTTTTCAAATTTTCTGGTAAGGTGGTGTTTTTGCCTACCCTTAGGCTGACTTTCTGCATGTACGAATAAAAAACAGTGTTCTTACATCACAAGCCTAAATAAAGCAACGATTGGGAACAATATTTTTGTGATCACCTTGCGCAGACAGATTATTTGGTTTGATCACATTGACTGTCAGATCACAATAGCCGATTCCACCCCTGGTTATGAGCTTTTAATAATAATTATTGTTTTTTTATTTTCCTTTATCTTACCTGAAATGTCCAGAAAATTGCATAGCGTATGATATTTCTCCTTGTATCCTCAAACTGCTTGTCACGACCGATTTTCACAATTCTGTAGAACAGGTACCCGGACAGTCTTGCTCCCCAGAGGCAAACGAAAATGGTTACCATCAACTGACGGCTGTCATATGACTGCAAAGGTACATAATAAAAATTCATAAACAATCCGCCAATGTTTGACCACAAATTAAGCTGCACGACTAAAGCAAAATCAAAAACCTATAGAAGATTTCTAAAATTAAAATTCATTCATTAACGTAAATCTCTGTATACACATCGCGTCGATAAAAACAATGGTGTGAGGCCAATTTCATGCATTTATTTTGATTTTCAATATTTTCCCTGTCCATACGCTTGTATACGCGTGATTTGTTTATTTTTAGCAACACGATTTCGCAAATGATTTCTAATATATTTTACTTGTTGGTTAAAATTTAATTTTAAAATCCAGCGCGTGGTCATAGGATGGATTTATTTTTGCCTCAATATTATGAAGCAATCTCTATGATGCTGTGATGTTAAGGCAAAAAACCGTTTAATTTCAATTAGCTTAAAAGTTCGCCAGTTAACAACAGTATAAGAGGCCATCAAGCACAAAAGATAAATAGACATCTTAAAAGGGTCCTTACGAAAACGTCCTTACAACCCCCATTGTATAGCAGACAGCCTTGAAAAGCTTTAAAGTGGTATTTGCAAAGCTTAATAGAGTAATTGCCTTGAGTTTAAAGAAACGAACAAAAAAGGAAAGAACTAATTCAAAATTTCCTTTCAAGGCCACGGTCAGGAGGTTTTCCATTTTCTAGCTATCGCTAGTTCAGTTCATTGATTTTCGATACGATACATATTCGTCGTCAATGGTCGCTATGTGTATAGTGTATAGTTATGTTATCAACTAAAACAAAAGAGGTTAATAATAACTTGAAATTGAACACACAGTGATGTCTACCACCTAGTTTAGTTCACGTATGCAGACACTATTGTATAATAAAAAGTAAAGGCTATTCCTAGTAAACACATACATACATACTCACCTTGGAGGGTCGGTCGATTTGGCCCAAGTAGAATGTCAAGAGCGCTATAATTATAAAGTTTACTCCACCGGCAAAGTCTGTCAGCTTGTCCATGTGGAACGCGGAGTTGATCATAAAAAATATGATTTGCATGACAGCGGTCACAATGGCGCTTATAGCGAAATGATCGACATCCAATACGTTTACTGCCATTTTCTCTGTTTTCACTGTTCCTAACGGTTTTCATTCAATTAAATTTTACTTGTCAGTTACAGTTTTAAATGTGGTTGCGGCTGTTGCGGTGATTTCGTGTTCTCAAATACCCATTTATGCAACAGTTTTTGTTTCTCTAGTTATTTCATAAGGAGCCACCCTGTTTGTGGGGGAAAATCGAAAGCAAAGGGTGTTAGAAAAACCAAACACTCAATATGGCATGTTGAGATTATGCCCATGAGTGGGAGTGTATTCTTCAAGGGGCTTTAAGAAAACACGAGATGATAATTCGTTCTGAAACAATGGCGTATTAAAAAAAAAAACGAGCCACTGACAGGCGGTGAACACGCGTTTGGAAAGCCGCAGCTAGATAATGTAATTTCGGAGAAAAAATTCAATAAGCGAAACAAATGTGTGTATACAAAAATAGAGTGGCGACGACATTGTGTTTTAAAATTTTATTTTTTTTCGTCACACACAATACGTTTTTATGCCACCATGGAGATGGAGATGGCACTGGCACGCCACAGGAGCGAAATGCCATCAGACATTTGGGTTTTGATGTATTTTCTCCCATGCTAATCGAAAGGCAAAAGAGAAGGTTGACATTTACAGATGTGGAAGAATTTTAAATTTGCGGAGTGCTTAATGGCCTGGATTAAGGAGGAATGCTTATGGGAGTTTAGGTAAGGAAAATCCAGTCCACGTTGATGATACGTGAGAGTTTTTATCTTTCCCAAAGAATAAAACCAACTTGAGTCGCAAAAAAGTTTTTTTTCTGGTACCTATGAGAAAAGTTCTGGTACCTATGAGAATTTAACTATGTGCATAAAACCCCACATAAATGGGTCTAGAATAATGTGCGCGTATACATGCTCGGAAAAAATGCAAAAATAACCACCTACAAAGTTTACATAATTTAAATGTCATCTTTTATTGCAAGGAACCAGTTTTTCAAATCGAGATCATTTAAAATTCGGAGTTGAAATTAACCCCAGAAATTAGTTTTCAATTTATTTCGGTCCCAGAATCATATACCATGTTTAACCCACCCTAAACGTGTGGGTTCGGCCCGAAATAAAGGTCTGGACAAGATTTTGAACTCTTTTTCTGGAATTTATATCAGGTAACTCTGTGGACGGATTTGAAAGAAAATGCTTTTACCTTATTGCTTTAGAGTATCTTTAAGGGAACACCTAACCTAAAAATGTTATGCCGTGGAACTAGTTTCTTCTTGAGACTTGGGGCTTTTTATGTTCAAAAAACAGTTTTGGCTTCGCCTTTCTCCCGTTATAATACGTGGCATCGGCTTTGAATCTGAATCGAAATGCCATTATCTAAAACTAATTATCTTATTTTTGGAGAACTTTCTTTTTGTCTTTTAATTACTTTTTTTAGTTTCCACTACTTTTTTCAGTGCTTTTTTTCAGTGAGCGGTCAGACGAAGGAAACTAAAACGAAATAGACCGAGGTGGAACCAAAGCTTGTTTGTCAGTCCCGTTTAAGGTCTTGGGGGGATTACCGTTTATGACTTCTTAATGCTCCTTTTTAGCCAATACTAAACTTATTGTACTCGTATGGAATGCTGCATACGCAAAACAACCAAATGTGGCATATTACGCGAGTCTACAGAATATCCATTCGAATATGATTTTGTCTTCTCTTTAAATTGGAATATATGCGCCTCCTCGTAGACGTAGACAAAGCAGAAATGCGTAGTATTTTCCTTTATTGTTGTTTTCAAATCGCTCTCCGAAACTTGTGCCAAAAACAAAAGTATAAATTGTTATCATTTGAACGCGACAGCACAAATTTCCCTCAAAATAGAAAATACAACGAAGTTCCTTCTAGCATTTGTAATTATTTCTTTCACGATATCTGTGTGGTAGACACATATAGTTTTGAAGGGTATAATATTGGCATAGAAACGCAATCGCTGAATCCAATGAATGAGGAAACAGTTTAAAAGACAATTAAGGGATGCGAATAAAGTTAAATCATTTCACATTCATACATAATTTTACAAATCTTCCATTTTCTGCATATGATTGAGAACCGACCACCTGTTCGAGTAATTTAACTCAAAAAAGCTCTAATCACAACAATAAAGTAACTGCCACTTGCAGATTAGAAGAGCCATCATCTGACCTCTATTGTAATCATGCGTTACAGGTGATTTGCAACACATGAAAGAGGCCTGCCATTTTTCGCCGATTCCGAACAGCAAAATTGAGAGTTCTCTAATGACAAATGATGCTCTCGGATATGTAGAGAATTTTAGTGCATCCCGTCGGGTTTCGAACCCGGGATCTCGTGCACAGTGGTCCTAGACACTAACCACTGCACCACGGTGCCCACAAATCACATCAATACTACTACCAAAATGTCAGCAACATTTCTCTATGAATTATTTTAAACCTTTGCATGAATAGACCATGTGCCAACTGCCAAACGATTGAAGCAATGCGATTTTGACAGGTTGGCATGAAGAAAAGTTAAATAAATAAGAGCTTGATAGAGACACTGTATGCTCCAGCACACTAGATAACTAACTAGACAAATTACAGTAAAATATAAGGCCGATGAGCTGGCTAGGCATCTCTTGACAATCTTGAGGTTGTGATAGAGTTTAATATACATAGGCCCCAATTCAATACTCACGAAACTTTAAATACCCGATCCTATAACACAAAATTTAAAAATTTTTTGATCTGAATTCATGTACTGTAAGTCAACAATTTGTATGGACCATGAGGAAATATATTGAAAGTGGAATTTAAAGCCAAAAGAACAGTTTTTTCTCAAAAACGTTCCCTAAAAGTGGGTGGAGCTCAAAACATTCTAAACTTAGAAAATGCCAATATCTTATATTGGTCAGTACATATTTTTCAAATTCGTTGTGAAATTTCAGCATAATCAAGTTTTTAAAAATATTACACGGTAAAAATGGATATGGTCAATAGTATATGAGCGGTCCCATATTCGTCAGTTTAAGGTTTCTATACACGATTTTTACACACCAAAATTTGAGTTCCACGCCTCGTCTAACTTTGTCAAAAGGTCTTTGGCGACATCTCATGCCTCACGTCGAAATCAACTTTAAAGTTTGTTTTAAATGTACAAGACGTACAAGATCATTTTGTGCTCAATTGTTACAATTACCTTTTATTTCCTTTCTACTAATCTTGACTAGTTACTATAACTAGAGGCGACTCAACCTGAGCGCTCTCTTTTCCTTGTAAAACACGCCTTCTAGTTGAACCTCAAATTTGAATAGATTTTTGTAAGTAGTGTGAAGTGTGGATTTTAATAAATTTGGATTGTTATAGCTTAAGGAAAGTCTTTCCTATATTTCAACCGTTCGTATTTAAATTTTTGGAAAGATTCTATTCACTGCAATCATCCATAGGTCTTTTGGAATAAAATGTGAATTTGAACTTTAAATAGCTCGTTGCCCAACCAACCCTATTACAACTATCAATATTAGCATAGATACCTCCAAGTAACGCTGAAAAGTAGACAAAAATGCAATTTTATTGTGCAAATTCTAAATTTTTGTAAGTTCGACCACTAAAAGGAGGCGTGGCTAAAAACTTTCCAGAAACAAAATCTAGAATAGATTCTAGTTTACCTAACTAGAATCTATTTTTATTTCTTATTCTTTCCTAAATTGGGATTTAAACCAGTCAAAATTACGTTTTTTTTTTTGGAAAGTTCAAGGTTTTTCTTCAATTCTGCCTTCAAATGTGGGGGTGGCCCAAAATGTTTTGCGAGCAAAACGGAGGACTTAATGTATTCTACATTCTACACTAAGTTAAATTTTTTCGATTTCGAACAAAAATATTTAATAAAACGGATTTGAAAATTTACATTTTGAATCGATGCCACACCCACTGGAGGAGACTTATCGATTTAATTGTTCTCTATCTCTTTTCTCAAACGAACGAACGGACATGGCTTATTCGATTCAAAATTCGGTCTCGATTCTCGTTCATATGCCCTTAAGGTCTTGGGGGTCTGCCTTTATTACTTCACCGTGTTTAAAACTATGTGACAAACTTAATATACCTCCTATCCTATGGGATGGGGTGTAATTAAATTTAATATTGAAAAGTGAAACCGTAGGAAGAGTTGTCACAATCTTAATATACCTCCTATCCTATGGGATGGGGTGTACTTAAATTTAATATTGAAAAGTGAAACCGTAGGAAGTGTTGTCACTTATCATTACAATATAAAGCATCATTATAATATAAAGGTTCATGACCATCTTCGCCTGGCAGCCATCATAGAGCCAGCCATTATTTTTATATGATTTGACTATTATAATCTCTTTTTATTTGACCCAATAATTGCAAATTCTAGTTCCTTACACTTCAGCGGAATTTTTGACTTGCTTGCACTCTTCCTCAATGCACTCTTCCTCAAGAGGGCATAACTAACTTTCATAGCATGTTTAAATTATGGTAATCATCTTATTAACATTATCAAATTGGTTCATCCTAACAATAATCCTTTTATTTTTTTTTGCACTTTAAATTCAGATCAACAGTTGAATTTTAAGAGTACAAACAATTTCCTTATTTAGGAATAGGAAATTGTCATTGTTGAAAATTATTGAATGTCAATAATTTCAATCTCAGATTGATGTGCTGACTTAAGTTGCAGTGTTAACATTTTACTAATGTTATGTTTGTGTTGTACATGTCAATCGTAACTGTCAATAATTTTCGACCTGACAATGTTTTCCCAAATCACTTACTCTGCTAACTGTCACCATTGAAATAAAAAAGAGACTTTCCAAAGTTTCGGATCAATTCGTGACATGTTTGATAACAAAAGAAGGTCTCTTGCCAAAAACAAAAAGTTAAAAGCTCAAGTTATTGGGAATGAGTGAGTAGTATCTCCTTGTCTTAGCACTGACTTATATTTGATCCTTTTTATTGCCCACAAAATCCATAAAACATCGAAAAGAATTTGTCAAAATTGCGTGAATTTGATACATCATCAAGGGATTTGTGAATAAATTATTAAAACAGTATAAGAAAAGGTCAAATGCTGAAAAAAAAACATCCTTAATTTATGATGACACACGAGTACAAGCAAAACTATTTCCTGATGAGGAGTAGGTTTAGTGCCATGAAAATAATAACGGCAATATAATACAAAAGAAGAATCGAACTTTAAATCAATTGACAATTGAAGGCTTCTGCCTTCATCCCAACTATAATCCGTTGTGTCCGTCACATTGAAGTACACAACTGACAACTCAGTGGAATACACACGTTCTTATCAGAAGTGAGGTACGTCCAGCACTTCTTCTATATGGGCCGCATCCCATAAGAACGTGTGTAGGTATTTTGACAACTTCTGTTGTCAGTTTGTGTACTTTCGACGTGTCAGACGCAACGGATTCATTAGGTTGAAGGCCTTGCCTCTGGCGGTCAATTTTTGATGAATAACTGCACACGTCAACGGCTGGCTGTTGTTGTCATCCCGTTTGTTAAACGAGTACGAAAATTTGCTCAGGAAAGATTTTTTCGGATCTTTCCGAGATGCGAGCGCATCGCCTCCTTGGTAGGCCAAGAAACAGTGGTGGAAAAAGGTTAAGAACATCTCCGAAACCCGTCTGTGTCTCTTGATTTGGTGGTGGAGGATCGGGAACGATGAAAGGACTATTTAGCCGCCCTCCCTCCGCGACTTTTCTAAGAATAAGCGGTCACCAAAAATGATGATGAAAAAAATGATGATTTTCCTTTAAATTTTCATTTTGTGAAAGCACAAACTATTTTATTCACAAATTAGTTTGATAAATCACACGGAAAAACACGAATTCGTTCATCGAAGGCAAGTCAGCTTGTCAACTTTGACATCAGTGTTGACAGCTATAGGTCCACCACCAGTAGCGTCAATTGACGATTGAGAAAGTCAGAATGCGATACCTGGTGGTCGAAATTGAGATATGTGCAGACCTCCTATAGCTTTCAATGTCACTGATGTCATTCGACTTGCCTTCCATGAATGAATTCGAGCTTTTTAAAGACTAAAACAGATTTTATTTTTTTCGTAAATAGTTTATTCACGAAAATATCTTTCGTAAATAATTTTCTTACTCGTTTGGTAATTGACGCATCGTTGACGTCTTAAGGTCTTCAGTCTACACATATTATAAATATTCCTTCACATTCCTTAAAATCAGACTTTGCGACGGTAGGTGTATAGTAACATGGGACATGGTGAAAGTAAGCTTTTAACTTTACAGATGACATGAAAATAGTTATACACAATGTAATTCTTAAAAAGATCTTCACTATATTCTGGCTTTTGTAGTTTTGCAGCTAGCTTACATCAGCAAATAACCTTTAGGAATGCAAGTGACTTGCGCACAAGTCTTTTGGAGTTGTTGGTCCCTGACTGGATGCCTCGAAGGTAGAGGACAAAGGAATGATCACCATATATAGTGGTTACTGGCAAGTAAGGAATCTAGTGCAGACCAAAACTATCAATATAAGAAAAATCCAGAAGTCCTAAAGAACTCGTAAATAAGTTATTAAATTCTGAGCAGTCTTTTTGATCTATTTTAAAGACTCTTTTTTTTAGTTTTTACCTTCTTAAAAGTGGAATTTAACTTTCTTAGTAGAACAATAAAAGTAAGGGTAGAATGGCACAGCAAATAAGTATAAGGAACTAATCTATTCAGAACCAACGTGCAACTACTCATTACTTTCCTCCAATCATCTCCAATTGCACTCTTGAAAAAAATTGTAGGCTACAAGATGATACATATGATGCGAAATCAAATCATTTCCATAAACATCGGGTTTCTTGCACTGGCAGCCTTGGCATTTCTTAAACTAAATCACAGTAGAATTCATCCTCATCAAACAATTCCTTCTCCGCTTCTCAATCCCAATCATAAAAAAGTTTTTAATAAGAAACGAAACCAATTAACTAAGCCTCTTTAACCAAGGACCTTGAAGAAAATCTCAAAGCCATTTATCAACTTCGTCAAAACATAAAAAGAAACACCCTTCACGTACCATTAGATTCAAGGATTAATTTAGTCTCATTGCCATGTTCCTCCCGCATTATCATCTCATTAAGTTAAAAGAAAAAATAAACGTCCTCAATCTCTTCTGTAGATCAGATAAATTTCCCAGACTGCTTTTGTTATCGTTCCAAAGCAAGCAGGGTCTAGAAGCCCCACATAGTTCGTATCCATAAAGCAATAAACTAAACGATTTATATTGCCAGCCAATGGCCCAAAACGTAAACTTATTTAATGAGCTCCTGGTGCGCGTAACAGAGCCATATCTCGCTCTCTCTCTCGACCAGAAGATAGAAATTAATCAGATTAATACTGTAAGTTGCATGCAAAAGGCGAAAACAAAAGAAAAACCACTTGTTGGGCTCGTTCCCACATCACTCTATCGCTCATCAATTGACCTTACTAGGGCTTGATTGGTAATAAATATCGATTCCCGTTTTCAACCCTTTTGTGGGGTACGTTCGTGAGATGCCACACAAATGACGCCTCCCATAGAGGGGCCCCCTGTAGCGGCGCACACACACGCCATAAATAATAAATTTCACCGAAGCTTGTTCATCGTCCTGTCGTAGGCTCAAAGTCACACGAAATGCAAATCCTTTAAGAACGAAACAAGTGCGACGACACGACGACGTATAAAACGGAAAAAATAACAGCCAGCAGTTCCCTCTGGCGTATGTGGAACCTAAAATCACTAATTTATGTTTCACTGGCTTCTATCATGGGTGTCCTTCTTTGTGTCCATCTCCTTGAGAGTAATTAAAATGACAGTTTACTTCCGTGTAAACAACATCACAGAGCATGCACTACAAACAGGACTCATCATCACTCGACGTTGCACACACACTGGAGTGTAGAGAAAAGGCTTAAGAGCGACAAAAACTGCGGGTAGTCAAACAAATATTTCTACTCTTGTCTGTGTATCCTTGAAATGCTGTGTACTCATAGAAGGTTAGATGCAAATCGGCGCACATATATACACGAAACACATTCCCAGTGGCAGTGGGGGAGAAGGGGGCACCAGGCGCAGGGACGATGCAAGGCTCTCTCCTCGTATTTTGTGCTTTTTAAAACATCTTCAAGGCGAAATAAAGCCAACGGGCCAGACCCAGAAGAGCGGCGCTGTATCACTTGATGACTTTTATGTTTCTTATTATTTGTTCGTTTCTCACACCACTTTTGCTGTAAAAATTACACGACAGGTCTAACTGCAATTATCCAGCTCTGGTTTTTTTTCTAGGGACATATCCTTGCTGGGGATATGTATACATATCCTTTAACACACAGTATCCGAGGTATTCAGATGTTTTCACTCTTACTTTTGTTTTAGCACTTTCTACACCGGAGGTGTTGGATACTTTTACGACACTTGGGAAATTTTTTTATCAAAAGGAAAATAATTTCAAGGATATTTTCACTATACACAGTTCCTGTTTGAGGACACTAATGTGAAATTATTTTACCAGGCGGGATGATAATGTAAGGAAGCATGTAATACGCAACCACGAAACGATGATTTTCTAACCACACGACACGACGAAAGACAAAATTGTGTGTCTATCTCAAAGATTGGATGCCGGAGATGGACCACCAACAAAAGATGATTCTTGCAAATTATACGAAAACGTTGGTGCCAAGGACATGTCTCTTCTGTCCGGTGTGCTCAGCGCACAGTGCCTCGGAATAAACTAAACGTTACGACGTGCTGAGCGTTCTCGCCGAGAGTTGCTTTTCCATGACATTTTTTGCTTTTGGTGATTCGATGTGTTCTGCGCATGGAGAGGTATTTTTTTAAGTGTTTGCCTGCGTTGCGTTCGGACAGGAAAGTATCGTTAGATAGGCTCTCTCGTTTGTGTACAAGACTTTCGTTTTGTTTCATTGTATGTGCCAGATGGATTGCAGTTATTGTTTTGATAAACAACATTGACCATCATCAATGATATTTTTAAAGGATACCCAGGACTATAAGGTGGTAAGGGTGACAACTGGTGGTGCGGTAAGCATTTCTACATTTGAATAGTTCTTATAATTGAGTGATTGTTCCTAGGGGTAGCCTTAAAGGTTTCCTTTTACTGTTGAAAATAAGAGCCTTCATCAAAGTAGATGAACTTGAAATGAAACTTAAAATTTACTATTGCGGGGTTTAGAAAAAAAAGTCAACAGGGTCAAGAGTAGAATTATGTAATTGATCCGTTTGTGGCAGTCACAGGCATTAGTTGCGTCCGTCACGTTGATGTACACCACTGACAACTGAGTTAAATATAAATATACACGGAAGCGGCTCATAGAATAACTTCGTGACGTACATCGCTTCCCATAAAAACGTGTGTATTTCACTAAATTTCGACATAACGAATTCAACTGATTCATTGGGCTGAAGGCTTTATAGCTTCGGTCCATTTATGACGGACTGCGATATATCCTATTCCTATTCCCATTCTCCTTGCCATTCCTATTCTCCTTCCCAATCGTATGTTTTTTTGTTTTCCTTTTTCGTCCATTTATGCATCATTTTAACTAGAAAAAAATATATTTTACTAATTACAAAGTCCAAGGAATGTCCAGCTCCTATAACTAAAAATCAATATATATAAGTATATTTGAAATATAAAATATTTAAAAAAATATATAAGTTTGCGGCTGAAATGTATACGCAAAAATATAATAATTTTTTGATTCAAATTTAATAGTTTTGGAAATTTGACCCTAAAGATGGATGGGGCCAAAAATTTTATATGAACGAAATCTTGAATAATGTCCGGTGTACCTTATATGCTAAACTTTGTTTTTTTCTTTTGAGTGTCTAAACTCACGTTTTTCTGGGAAAAGAGACCGAATTTTCGACTTAGAATTCGGTCTATATCATAATGCCCTTAAGGTCTTGGATGTGGACGATATCCCTCTACAAAGCAGCAATATCAATTTTTCGCGCAGAAGTTATTATACTTTTCTGCAATATATTTTTTGTGAAAACATGTCCTTCTTAAGTTCGTGGTGGAAATTAGGACTAAACCCCGTTAATGTCTGCCCATTGTCCTTTAAAAGATTTTGGCCTAATTCCAAAAAAAAATGTGTGTGAATTATTTGTATTGGCCACATCCCCAAAAATGGGTGTGGCAGAAAATTTAAATCAACTCGGTGCATAATTCTAATTTCGTTAGAGTCGTAAGAAAATGTATTAAAAATAAGTGGGAAAGAGCAACAGTGCGTATGCAAAAGTTTCAGGCCATCTACGACGGATTGCGAAATACCCGACCATAAAAAACTGCCACGCCTCCAAAAAGTGGGCGGGATACAAAAATATAACTGTGAAATGTTTTATACTAGTTGGTTGCATACATTTCGGTCTAAGACTCCGCTTTTTAACTTAAAAAAATCACTTTTTTTAACGCCACGCCCACAAAAGTGGGCGGAGGTACACTTATACATGAAAGCTAGAAAATTCTAATATATGCAACTTTTGTCATATAATTTTTAGTCAAATTTCATATTGAAAAACAGCCATTTTAAATAAAATCACTTAAAAAAGTGGGCGTGGTCAATGAAAAGGCTAAAAAGTTTTGGCCACTTCAAAGACAATTACAAGGCAATATTACATACCAAAAATGAATACGCTAGCACTATTCTAACAAAGCTAAAATTCAGAAAAAGATTTTTTTTTAAATTAGAGATGGTCGCACATACAGGTCTGTAGTGGGCGTGTCTGTGGGCGGATTCGGATAATTTTCAAACTTGATCTGGTCCAATAGACTTCCAGCCAACCCACAAAATTTCAGCTTTGTACCTTAAAATTTAAGGCCTAAAAGTTGTTTACATACGGACGGACGGACGGACATGGCTTAATCGATTCTCCTGTCGATCCCATTCATATCTCTTAAAGGTCTTAGGGGTCTACGGTGATTATTTCACTGCGTTACAAACTATGCAACAAACTTAATATACCCTGGGTCGGGTATAATGAATATTATTAATGCATGAAAAAATGTTTTTTTTTTAACTCCCCCCTTAAAGTGGGCGGAGCTCAATGTTTTGTGTGTAACAAATTTGGCAAATGGCAATATCTTTAATATTTCATCTATTGTTATATTTTCTTTATGTTTTTATGAATTTTGCGACAAATTCGGTTTTTTAAGATCTTACCTATTTAAGTGAGCCTGCTCGACAGTGTGGGCGGTCTAACTTGTATCTAATACAAGGATTCTGGCCGCTGTTGCTCTGCACCAAAATTTGAGTTCCTACGCCTTGTGTAACTTGACCAAAAGATTTAAAATATAAATTTTAGGTTATCTGACAACCTAGTCAATCGTGGGCGTAGCTGAAAGCGGATCTTATCGATTTTATACTTTGTCTTTGAAAATGACAACAAAGCTACACTCTATGTTTCAGCTTTCTAGCTCTAATTTAAAGCAGGGTACGGAAACGCACACCACTCACGTGCGCACATTAAACTGCTCACGTCTTATAAGTTGCTTACGCCCACGAGCAGTTTCCAAAAACACATTCGCACGAGCGTGAGCTGCTGCAATGTTCATCACCGCCCTTGCTCGCGAGTAAGTTTATCATGCGCCCCTTCCAAAGTCTCATGCTCGCGAGCCTGCGTATTTGGTATTACCGATATAAGTTGAAAATATATTTTACCGAGATATTAGCAAACAGGCACTTTGTTTATTAAAAACAAAAAATTATTTCAGTGCTGTCAAATAATAATATTTAATACAGTAGTGTCTCCTTATACCGAACTTGATGGCACCGACCAAATTAGTTCGCTTTAACCAAAGATATTTATTAGTGACACAAAAATCCATCTACTTTTCAACGGCGTAGTGTTGTCTTTGTCCCAGTAAGAAATTTAACTGATTTGTGCTGCATCTGCATTCGTTTTTATATAACGCAGCAATTCAGATCTCGGAAAAGTCCAGTAAAGTTGGCAAAATCTGATAGTGAGTTAACGAAAAACTAATATTAAAGGACAAAATTTTGGAGTTTGGTACAAGGCTTTCTTGTACCAAGCTGCCTTGTATCTTATCATTATTATCATCATTAGAGGAAATCCCAAAAAAAATGAAAATTTTAATGCAAATGTAAAAATTTACTATTAGTGCTTAATAACCGCACGTTTTGCTTATTTGATGTGCAAAAGCGGTTCACAATATGCGAAAGTTTGCTTTAAGCAGGTTCGGTGAAGTTATGATCCATTATTTGGGGCATTTATTGGAACTGTGTGAAATGGTTCGTTACAACCAAAATATTTATTATTTATATTATTATATTAACATGCATCCCTACAACTATCCCTAAAAAGTGTCAACAAATCGCGAACGGAAATATTACCCCTTAGGTCAGGATTACATTGCATTTATATAGGATAAGGAAGTTCAGAATTTTTTTTTAGTAAGAAGTAACTACACACAGTCGCGGGTACAAGCTAGTTTTAACTAAACAAACAACCGCTGAGCGCTCAGAGGTGCCAGGTAATCTACTCCATTAACTGCGCGTAGTTAAAAAAGTAGGGTAAACTACGTCAAAATGTTAAATGTTAAAAAGAATCAAAGAATAATAACCGGACGAAAACACTGAAGGTTGTGAAGAGCCGAATGTGTAGCGTATAAGCAAAACCAATCAGTTCGAAATTTAAAAACAGACAAATGGCGATGCGTCTACAGCCTCGCAATTTGAAAAAGCAATAAAATTGACAATTCGGTGGTTGCGTTGACATTGCAAACGTCATTCTGACGTCTAATTGCTACGTCTGCTACGTTTAACTACTTCATTTATGTAGCAGACGTAAAAAACGTAGGAAATAAAAAAAAATTACATTTCTGCCATCTCTGCTGCCGCTGACTCACCCTGTATTCTGTTGTGTTTATGTTTCATTGCCATTGTTTCAATTTGTGATAACAAAATTCTTCACAACACTGAACTGGGGCCGGCACGGCAATGCAAATATATATATTAAACGCGAACCTACCTTTTGAAATTCTGCAATTTTTGTGATTTTCAATAACGAATAACAGATACACAATTTATGTACATTTAATTACCCGAGGTTTTTACAACATTTCACTTAATGTTGTAAACAAACAGTAAACACATGATTTTGACAAAAGAATGACAGTCAACTGACAGACTTTGCTTGATGGTTCCATTAATTTTTTTGTGCTAGAAAAGACTGAGTGCAGTTGCAATAGAAGAAATAAAATCTATGGGTTTTGGCCTTGCGTAATGGCCCTGGCTTTACGATTCGCACGTGCTACGTGCTTATTCGAATCCCGATTAATCCTTCCCCAAGGTCTCCAACAGTTGCGCCAGTGCTCCAGGTAAGTCTTGAAGGACCCCGCAACCGTTCAACCAGTAGGTAAAACTCTCACCGCCAGCAATAGCAACCCGCCACCAAAACTCAAGTCAAACACAAAGCTTTCCCGCGAAGCCGTGCGTAAAAATGTCAAAGTCTACATGTTCAGCCGGTTCTTTGACCGTGTCAAGAACTACGACAAAGTCTTGGAGAAAAACTTCCCATCCGCAGTCCATGTGTACCGAGTGTTCTTTGTCGGAGTCAAGGAATTCTTCGCGGACATGAAGAGGTACCTAAAGATATCCCGCATTGCCAACGATTCTCCTAAAGGTCCCAGAGCTTTAAACCGCAAGGAGCTGGAGCTATATCTGCAAATGCCCAGGGATATGATTAAAGTGGCACCCACAATCTTTCTTTCGTCTCTGCCTTTCGTTGGCTACGTGGCGTTTCCGCTAGCGTAAGTAGAAAAGACTTGCTTTAACGACTTTATGACAAGCATTCCATCAGCTATTTGTTCCCGAGGCATTTTTTGAGTGCGCATTTCTGGACACTACAGCAAAAATCTGAATTCCAGCAACAGGCACTTTGGGACAGGCTAAGCTACAACCGACCTGTACTTCGCTGCTTGCAAGCAAAAGCCGAAAACGCAAAGCAAGGAGAGCAGCACGACGAGGTGACAACGATGCTCGGCCTCCTGGGCAGTGGTTT
The DNA here is from genome assembly GCA_947623515.1 of Neoascia interrupta. Classification (NCBI taxonomy): domain Eukaryota; kingdom Metazoa; phylum Arthropoda; class Insecta; order Diptera; family Syrphidae; genus Neoascia; species Neoascia interrupta. The sequence goes on along the minus strand of OX392463.1, from coordinate 213,549,900 downwards.
TCATCCTTCTGCCGAACAGATTCTAGCAGCCAGAGATATCTTTGCAAAGCCACCGTACGACTTTCACTCATTGAGCTCCAGGCATATTGTAAATTAGCATAATTGATACTGGAATCCGCTAACTTAACCTTTTGCTTTCAGAAACTTTTAGCACTGATGCATGGCATGCCTGGAACCTTCTTCAAACGGCATCGGATTTGCGAACAGGCCTTTATCATTCATTTTATGGACCTTGCCATAATGAGCGAGGGCGGGATCCATAACATGCCGGTGGAATCGCTTCGATACGCTTGCTTGCTAAGGGGTCTTAACCCAAGAAACATGGGTAACGAGGAGATGGTCGAATGGCTAAGGAGCTGGGTCAATGTGTCGATGGCGTTGAAGGAAGAGCACCTCAGTTTATTTTTGCATCTTCCCATTCTATTGGGCTACAACCATCCGAACAATTGGCAATTAATCTATGGCAAGCATTAAGGGGGTCACACAATTAAAGCATAATAGACTTTTGTGTTTTGTTATTGTTATAAATTATTATTTAAAGGCAAGAAAGTAAAGCACTCGACTAAATCTTATTTGCTTAAAATCCTTTGAAACCACAAAAGAAATGCTTGCCTCAGGTGTCTTACCTTTCTTGTAGGCAGAAAGTTTAGAGCTACAAAAATGGCTGCTTCAGTTTTGGTCAGCTGCGGAGTAGAATTTCATCAAATTTTACAGTTTCACCAGTCCGATGAGCATTTGAAGGCTTCTCAGGGTTGCACTGAGTTCTTGGCAGCCAGCTGATCGCACTGGACATTCATAATGCGTTTTGAGGACGCACTAAAAATTTACCAATAACTTCACTCATAACAAGGAGACGTAATGGCCGTCAGCTTAGTCCGATCTTTTAAAAAATGTTGAAAATTAATTGTCAGTAATGCATGTATGGCAATAGGGAAGAGCTATCATTTTACAGAGAGGAGAGGAGCCAGTACATTTCGTGCGATTTGTAACGGTTTATCTTGCATATGCCAACCTTGCTTTAAAAACTTGCTTTATGTAAAGCATTGGCTTCGTTTATATATGAGTTCAAGCGAGCTTTAAGCCAGGTTCAACCTCATAAACAGGTATAAATGAGGTTGAGCCTGGCTTCAAAGTTGCTGCAGATACTGCCACTGATCAGATTATAGAGAGATAGCCAACTCTGTAACCCCCACCCTGCCCTAAGAATCACCCTAAGGCCATACTCGGGATAACCTTTTGATTTTCTGTCTGTGTACCTACTTAGATAGTTAATTCTCTAATTTTTGCCGCGAGTCAGCTTTGGCTATCTCTTTTTATTCTAATTATTAGTAGTGGCATTGGAATTTGTTACAGGGTGAATGTAAGTCGTACCTACGTATAGTCGCTGTAGAAGCATATTGAACTCAATGACACTTGTAATTATTGGTTGCACGATCCAGACTTGCAAAAAATTTACCGAAATAAAATATTTTTAAACTTTATTTTGAGCTTAATAAAACGTTTGTACAACTCTTAACTGGGCAAACCCTCATCGATCAGTGGGACCAAAGGTTCGTTTTCAGTGTTTGCCGGGATAATAAAGCTCAACTCTTATCTTTTGGGGCAGAGATCAAAAACTCATAAATTGAGCAACTAAAAGGACTGGTTCTCTTTAAGGCTTTGTTATAATTTGAACCAAACAATCATCCTCATCTTCTATACGTTTACTGGATTCCGAAGGGACGTTTAGTACTTGCTATTAAGGAAGATTACACCGACAGGCTGCCCAGTCTTAAATACTTCATCGCTAATTCGAATCTGAACGAGATTTGTAGAATTTGTGTCAGCCAGATTTCGGCCTTTTTTGTGTTTCTTCCAAGATTATCAAAATAGAAATTCAAAAACCTTTCTATTGCTTACAGATTGGCGGCATGAGTATAACAGTGCCTAGCCTAGTGAGATTGGGCTTTCTGACCAGGAGGCATCATGATCGAAGTCGATTTTTATCGCCAAGTAAAGAGCCAACCCGAAAGTCCACGTAACGAATGAAAAGGCTCCCTAATACCATCTCTGCGAGCTAAAACACAAAGATTTATTAATTTATTTAATGGATGACCATTTAAACCATTTTAATTTGATTTAGCATTGAATGGAAACTCTCCCTAAAAACCACGTTACAAGCCGTCCTACAAAATTCCTTGGAAGAAAAAGATCTAAGGCAGACTACGTTTTCTGATGTAAAATTTATTTTAACGGCGTTCAAAAAAGGTGGACAAAAAATGTTTACTTCTTAGCTGCGGCCTTTTCGGCCTTCAACTTGAGAATCCTCTCACGTTTGTCCTTCTTTAAAACACGGGTAGTTCCGTCGCTCTTTGTCCTCTTCTTCAGGGTATTGAAAGCGATCGTCAGAAGCTTGTTCCTCTGGCGTTTAGCATACCTCAGCTTGAACCGGTCAAAGTCATTGAGACGAGTGCGCTGGAAGTAGGAAAAAAGTCTGAATGAAAAACATGTCTAATCCCAGAAATTATGAGGGTTGAGGTTTCATCTTCAGAATAAATTGTTGGCTTCATTTATGTATCAGCCGGCATTTCCTATCAAGAAACGTATTCATCATAGAGAACCCTTAACAACTCGACAGCTACTTTGCTGCAACCTACCTTGCAAATGTTTCGTGCCTTGACGGACCATGGAGTCTCCTTCCATTTGGCTTTCAACTTGTTCTCGACCCAAGCCTTGCGCACAATCCTCGTTGGGGCTGTGAAGGGGAACTTAATGCGGAACTTGGTCAAGTGGAGGTTGTCCAACCTGTAATCCTGGCGGGGAACACCAGTCAATGGGCCATCAACGAGCACCTAGAAGAAAACAGGAGTTTTAGTAAACCAGTTCAATTTAGAGCCTCACAATCGCTTCCGATAAAAAAAAAATATCAGAAACAAACGAGTGAGTAGCTTCATGTATGTATCAGTCGGCAATTCCTATCAAGAAAACGTATTCATCACGAAAAGATTTAAAGGCATCGGCCTGTAAACTATTCATGGGAAAACTTACCCTATTTTGGTCGATCACATCGACGATGGCTACAAGGCGTCCCTTCAAGGGACCCGCTGAGCATTTGGCGATTCGGCCTGTCTGTACGAATCTTTGGAAAGGCTGCAAATTGAAAACACAATTAACATTGCGACAAGCACAAAACGGCAAACTCTCAATGGATTATTCATGTCCGAAACACGCGGCAAGGAAAATTTAGCATTTCAACACTTTGGCATCGCGAACACAAAATGTCAACTTTGTCACACCATGTGCTGAGGTGATTATATTTTCCTTGAATATTTACAAAATTCACGTATATTCAGCGGCAATTTGAGTTTACTCAACAACTTTAATGCAAAATGAAAGTATTTCTTCGATGTTTCACATGAATTTTCCATTTTATTTGAAGATATTTGTTAAAGAGGAAAATTGATAACTTTTCCTTACCATGGCTTACCGGAAAGAAAGAATTGTGGTTGTGTGAGTGACAAGTAATATGGATGAGAAAATGGCGACGACTGCTAGAATTTGGGACAATACGCAGGAAGTGTGCAGCGTTCTTAAGTGCAACCAAGGGTGTGTTTGGGAAATAACTATCTTCACTACTATAATTTAGAAAAGACCATATATCCTATCTCCACAGCAGAGATGGCAGAGTAGAATACGCCAGGTAATTTACTCGATTAACTACGCGTAGTTAATTGGGTAAACTACGCCTCTGATTTGTTTCATTAACTACCTACATTTGTTACACGTCAAAATGTTAAATTTCCAAAAGAATTAAAGAACAAGAGCCAAGTGAAAACACTGAAGGTCGTGAAAAGAACCGAATGTGTAGCGTATGAGCAAAATCAATCAATTCGAAATTTAATAAAAGACAAATGGCGATGCGTCTACAGCCTCGCAATTTAAATTGACAATTCGTTGGATGCGTTGACATTGCAAACGTCATTTTAACTACTATGTTTAACTACTATAACTACATTTAACTACATTAACTACTTCATTTATGTAGCAGACGTAAAAAACGTAGGAAATCAAAAGAAGTCACATTTCTGGCATCTCTGCCTGCAGGTAATAGAGTTAATCGAATCAATCTTAATGAAAATGTTTCCGATTTGTTTCGCCTATTTTGCTGTCATCTGTGTTTTCGCAGCGTACTATGAATAATCAGAAATAAAGTTGCAAGTCAATCGAAAAAGTGACCAGCAAACAAAACGGTCGGGAAGGGTGACACTTTACTCGTCCAATTTGTCGGGCGTACGCGGAATAGTAGATTATTTTAGGCGGAAAAGGCTGCACTGGTGTAAGGCGAGTATACCACTGCTTCCCGTCGTTTTCTCTCTCTCATGGTTTGCGTATGTAAGTGCACGATTTGTCGGCGCGTTCAACGGGTCCAATCTTACTGAATTTACAGCCTTTTTATCATAAATTACTGAATGATGTGTAAATGATGTGTAATGACATGTAAAAACTTTGCCCACAAGCTGAAATGGATTAATTTTCCCATACTCTGATATTTGTTTACAAATCTGAATAAATTCATAAATTCTTCATTTCCATGCAATTTCGTTTTGTAGCTTTTGCATCAGCTGATCGCTCAGTGTAATTTGGTGTTGTATCTTCTTACACGTCTTCACCGACACGGAAATTTAACGCTTTGTAAAAGCTTTGAAGGCTTTATAAAAAAACATAAGCAAATGGGTGTTGGAGGGCAAGAAGGACAGTTGAATATCTAATTATTCAGTAATCCCATAAGGAACAGAAACACAATCCCATACAATAGCAACTGCAATTGAATAAGCAACTGTAACAGCGAGAGGACTTGTCTTGCTATTGCGTAGCAACCTTTGTTTATATTTTGCGCGTTGTAAACTTATTTTTAATTAACTTGTTTTTTTTGTATGGGTTTGTACGGTTCCCCTTTTCTCTTGAAAGGATTAATTTTTTGTCATCTCGTAGATTTTGTAATGTATGAATGAGGAAATTGCAAACGTTTCGAGTAACATTTATTATTGACATTTATTAATCTTCTTACAAGATCTGTTAATCCCTTAACAAATCGAATCTGAAGAAGTTTTCCAGTGCAGAGTTATAACCTCCGTCAACAAAGTTGTCAAAAACTCATTTCTAAAGTTAATCTCAGTTTAACTCGGAAACTCGGATGATCTCGCACTGGAAAACTGGACCTTAGAAGCAGGAGAAAATTTTTTGAATCGTTTTCTGTGGTATGGAGGGCAGTGTTTCTATGAAAAATGACATCTCGGAATAATTCAAACTTCTTTTCCTGTGTTTGCTTTGTAATGTGAGAGTTGGAAGAGTCAATAGTCTGCAGAGCCGAATATTCAGACAATTTTGTTGACGGAGTTAACTCTGCACTGAAAAACTGCTCGCTGGGTAAATCTAGAGAGCAGTTCTGATCTTGGTCTAAGCTAAGTTTAACTCACCACTGAAAGACTAAAAGGTTCTCTTGAACAAGCCGGGTGAAGAACCTTCTCCAGAGTTGATCCGAGATTAACTCACCAAATTTGGCGAGTTAGCCCAGATTAATTCAAAATCTAAGCTCACTGATAAAGTCATTTCTGGGGTGAATCTCAGCTTAACTCGGAAACTCGGGTGATCTCGCACCATAAATAACTGAATAACTAGATATATTCAACTTGTGTCCCTTTTGCCCTCCAACACCCATTTGTTTATGTTTTTTTTTATAAAGCGTTCAAAGTTTTTATTAACCTTTAAATTTGCGTGTCGGCGAATACACGTGAGAAGATGCAACAAATATTTACCTTATATTGTTTTCACCGGCAATAGTATGAGGATTAGCGGGACACGATTAATAATAAATCACAAAGTGGTTTCACCGGACAAATATAGGATTAGTTTTTTTGTCATTTTGGCTTTGAAAAGAGAGTACGAGAGTGGCGGTACCATTTTTCAGGAGCGAAAAAAGATTTCCGCTGTAAAGATCCCAATAGAAACTGTAACTTTGGCAGATCTCTCATACGTTTACAGCTTCAGATTCCTTTCTCGATTCTCAAACTGTTACAAAGGTGTTCGAAAAAGATTGAAAGTGGTATGTGAAAGGTTAATCGCTTGCCGAGAGGATTTCAATTTGTATGGTTAATCGCGTAATTTGTAGGGGATTTAATGAAGATCTATAATAATCGCGACTTTGTACCTGGTGGAAACATGCTATAAGGCGATCAGCTGACGTTAAAAAGGTAAACGGAAATTGCATGCAACTGCGAATCTACTCACATTTGTAAAAATGTACCAAAGTATGGGTAAATTCGTCAATTTCAGATTGTGGGCATAGCTTTTACATCTCCAAAGTCGAATATCTCATTATCATCATCATTAGAAAATGATCGAAGTCGAATATCTAGTTTTTTAGTCATTTATGTTTATGTTATTAATTTTGAGTTCAAATTAATTTACAAGCAATCTACTACAATCGAAAACTTTCTGCTTGGTTGCTAGAGCTTTCAAGTTGACGATTTGGCATCACCTACAATGTGCTGTCATATTCTTTTTCTCTCAGCTGTCTCGCAAATGTCGCAAAAATTGTTTTCATCCCTTTGGAATTGTTTTTTTGCTCCGCATTAATTTTTGAGCAACTTCAAATATGCCTCCACCTAAAACGAATGACTACGTGCCCAGAGTAAATCAGGTTTGTTATTACATTCACATCTACCTAATTACGTAGTTGTTAAACCATCTTTCGGCAGCTCGATGCACTCCATCTTAACAAGGACATTACCCGGCTTATTCGAGAGAATCTTTTAGAAAACTTGCAGGCCATATCGGTAAAGAATTCAACGACTTTCATTTCTAAGCACCCTCTAATCCATGTTTAGCCAATTTTGTTTGTCAAAATACAACCAGAACTGGACCTCTTCATTCAGTCGGCAATCTGGTTCGGATCGGTCGGCAAACATTGCTCTTCATTCGGCCAACAGCTGCTGGTTCTTGCCTACGACTCAGAACGGCTAACTTTGTCCCGATTGTGTTTGCACTTTGCCTTGACTGTTCTGCCAAAGTACGCAAAGAGCAACGCCGAATATAGACTATCGAACCGGGAGTGGGTCCACAAAGCCATTGACTATGGCGAGAACGTAGCGCTGGTACTGTCTGTGTTGAATTTCTTTCGGTTTCTGAAGACTGGCAAGAAACCCTCCCTGATTGACTATTTGCTGGGCCTAGACTACATCAGCCTCCAGGGTAATCGAAGAAGAGAAATCGGTTATAAATACCTGACGCGGGAGCTAATCTGGGGTGGATTTATGGTTTGTTAGCTGGAGTATATTCAAGTTGCTTCTCAAAACTCCTACTTCCAGGAACTCCTTGGACTTGTGCTGCCGATCATAAACTTTCAAAAAATTCACCGGCTGGTTCGCACATCGATCTTCGGCAGCTCGAATGCTTCGGCCATCAAGGAGCAGAAAAGGCCGAAGCTGACGATGGACACTTGCTGTGCTTACTGTGGCGATAGACCAACACTACCACACCACATTGGGTGTGGACATGTCTACTGTTTCTATTGCCTGCAGGCCAATACGTTAACCGACTCGCGATTTTGCTGCACTGTTTGTGGCAGAGAGTGCTCCGACGGAGTGTTCCCAGTTGACTATTCGGTTTGAAGGGTTTGGTCACCCATTTTTCTGTATTTTTGTAAATAAGGGTGTTCTGGTTACTGTGTGGGTGTGGTTAATTAAAGACGTTTCATACTGATTGCTTGGACTTTACTATTGCCACCAGAAGCTTACAGAGAAACTCTTAGCTTCAGATCGCACGTAATGCCACCACTTCGGGGGGATGTACAAACACTCGCCCTCTTGCAGGGTCAAGTGAAAGAATTTGGCTTTCTGCACGAGGGGGAACTGATCCGTGTCCAGAGCGTCGGCGTTTATCTGCGAAGTGTTGCTGAGAAACTCTGTTTCGTGTGGATATAGGAACTCGGTGTCCTCGGGAGCCGCTAGGATTATGCGCTTCATTCCAAAAACCTGACACAGTAAATTGTGTTTAATGTCCTGGTGCATTGGGGATATGGTTCCCTTTGGTCCCAACCAGGCGTTTATACAAATATGCTCGGGATTCGTTCCCAGGCAACAGTAGTCGGGCACACGAATGTCTTCCTTCAAGTCGGGAATCTGCTCAAAGAGCTCATGTTGCGCTAGATACTCTACCTCTGCGCCAGGCTCTTCCCCAAATTGCCGTTTTAAGAAATCTTGAATCTTCATCATCTGCTGTGACCAATCGTCTGTGGAGTAGTTTGACCCAACTTCAACTGGAACTGTCCTGTTACCCGCAACTCTTATGATGTGGTTAAGGTCCCTCCATTTGCTAAGGGCCGGCCAATGGTCGATAGTATTGCGCAGGAGAACTGGCTTTTCAGTTGCAAAGTGGTTGTGATTGAACACCTCTACCGAGGGACACTGGAGGATAGGGATGTCACAGGCGATATCTTTGTAATCCATGGGACTGATGTACGGAAGGTGAAGGGCATCCGTTGTTCCTGAAGAATGCTTAATTTAAAGGTTGTTAACAGAGCACTAGTAGAACTTACCTAAGTTCGCATTCAAAAATGTCATCAGCGCGCTTTGGAACAACTCACTGTTGGCGTATAAGTCCTGAGGACACCCAATCAAAAGAGCTTCGTCCAGAGCTTCACTACACCTCTCAAGTTGAGCTTTATCAAGGCTGGAAAATAAATTCAAGACAATCTTGAGGATCATGCATTGGGCAGTTGCAAACAAAGTAGGCAGTTCGAAGGCTGTGTGACACCTACTCGGAAGAAGTTGGCTGCTGTGAATAGTTGACGTGTCTTCAAGGGAACAACGCTAAAGTGTCCAGTGTGTATATTTTCCCACAATTTGGACCGCAAGGCATCAATAAAGAAGCAAGTTTCCTCGATTTCTGCCGATGCTTGCGAAACAGGTGGCGATGTCTCATGGTCGTGTAGTATTTTTTCAACACTTTTGCATGCCATAGAGATAATGAACTCGGCTTCGCCCTGATTTGATATGATTTGTTTGAGGTCTTCGTATTTTGGAAGAAGTTTAAGTAATTTTAATGCCATCTCCAGTGTAAAATGTTTTAATAAAAGTAAACACAAGTGAGAAATTTTAAACAAATTCGAATGACAACAATCAGCTGGGTATGACGTCGAAGTCAGCTCAGAAGAAAAAACAAAGGCCAGTCCATAGAATAAAGCGCGTTGCGTGTTGCGTCAGTCAAGTCGAAGTCTAAGGGCTATATCACAATGGAGCCTTGTCGTTTACTTTGTGCCATTATGTCTCTTTGCTCTCATCTGCATTGAAATTATAAAATAACTAAAAATAAAGTGGCGCAACAGCGACAAAAATGTTTTTTTTTAGTTCAATTTCTTATGGGACACCCGCTGCAACCAAAATTTCCTATCAACAGCAAATAACACTATGCAATGCGATTTGTTTACCAGAAGCAAATTTATATGAAGCAGCAGCAAAATTTTCCTCTCACGAACTCCAAGAATATTTCGTCTTCGAATGTAGGTACAAAGTCAAAACTTATTTGAGACTTACCGTGGGACCACAATGCCCGTAGCGGTGGTATGTAGCAGTAGTACGTAGTACAGCCGCGGAGCCATGTGGCATAGTACGGAAAAAAATTGAACACAATGGGTAGCGCGGCTATGCCGAACAAAAACCCCGTTTATAAACAACGGCCGATGCTCTGAGTTAATTTGAACTAGATTTAATATTTTTGTACAATGGATGACACAAATTCCATAAAATTTCTTTAGATTTAACCATCTCAATAAACTTTTCGACGTCCTTTTCCTCCATTGTTTACTTAACTTGTATTGAACTGTTCACCGTGTAGCGCTACGAAAGTTAAAAGTTGGCCAACTCTTACTACCGGCACAGCTACGCGCTACCGCCACAGACACACATTGTGTGCGCAATAAACTGAATACATGTGTTTTAACTTTTGACAGCGCTTACTACCGCTACTACTACCGCCACAGCTACATCACTGTGGTTCTACGGTAAAGCCACACTGATATGTGCCTATCAGATTGTTGACAAACGGCTTCAGGCGTTGACACAGTACAGCAGAAAAGATCTTGTCTCTCAGAATGATTCTCTTCTCATTTAAGAAAATAAGAACAAATTAAACTTATACAATGTCTCCACTGGGCACTCATCCGCGATTTATATAAATCTTTTGCGATTTACCATACAAATTTGAATCCTCTCGACAAGCGATTAAAAATAAATCCTCTCATAAATCCCATTCACACTGTTCACAAACCTGTTTTCTGCACCTGTGTAACAGTTTGCGAATCAGAAAGGGATACTGAAACTGTTCCTGTACGACAAATATGTCATAAGTGCTTTTTTTCTGTTGTGATTTTTATAGCGAATCGTTTTTCGCTTCTGGGAAATGACATCGCCACTCTCTTTTGAGAGCCAAAACAAAGTGCGCAGCGCATGCCAAATTAATCCTTTATTTGATGAACTATGGGCTGTTAGGCTTAGATTAGACGCATGCCATTTTGGCATATTTGACGTACCTACCAAAGAAGAAAAATTGTGCAAATATTTTGCTTCTTACGTCAAAATTATGCCAAAATTACATGCAGTCTAATCTAAGCCTTAAACCTCGGGGGCCCAACTATTCCTTCGCATAGAAAGAATAAAAAGAAGTTCTATTTGTTCTCCAAACTTTCTTAGGCAAAACAGTGAAATAAATTCTAATTGCTTTCCACAATTATCCGTGTCAACACCGGGTTAACCTAAGATCGATTAATCTCAGAGCAAAAGAGTTAGCTCAGGAAGTAGTTCTTAAGGGTAGGGTTAACTTCGTCAGTATGTAGTTTAAATTTTTGACTCACGAAATCACAGCTCAAACAAATTTTCATAGTGAAAACGAAGAAATTTCGAGCTATTGCGCTTGACTCCGCTCAATGCTAGCAGGACACTACATTTTTTTTACCCAGTAAAAATGATAAAATGTCATCCGTAGGTAAAGAAGACAATTGGATATTGGGTGATAAGGACAACTACAAAATAGTGTAAACAATCGATGAGAAACCCGCTAAAATTGTTAACGTGTGGAAATGTAGCTTTTCCACATGTGTGTGTGCGATACATGTGCGAAAAATTGAAAAAAAATGAGGAACTGTCAAAGAAAATGAACTCGCACGCATTATTTCTCTATTTTTATTTAGGTTATGTCATGTTGCTCGTTTTTTTTAAACACCAGATGCAACCACCTTTTCCGAATTCTTTTTCTTCACAGTTTATACCAGGGTTAACACTGGGTAGATATTGAGTGAAAAACAAATTTCAGGCTTTCAACTCAATTTAAGTCGGGTGTGAGTTTAAAAGTTTTTTCTGTTTAAGTTTTTAAAAACAGCCTTGAAATAAATACCAATGGATTTTGTTGAAAGAAAAGTTTTATTCATTCACTTTAAACAACATAAAGAACAAGTGCACACGACACCTTACATAACTAATCGATTATAATAGGTTAATAATTAAGACAGTACAGTTGTTTTATTTCATATAATCTTTAACCATTATTATGATAAGAGGTTATAAAATAATTTTTTTTTGGGAGACTACAAGCTAAAATGAAAAGGATTTCAAACTGTGATCTAATTACGTTGAGCTGCAGCCATCATGTCCAAGGCTAGAGGAATACTGCCATTGACAGATTCCAAAAGTTGGGTCAGCATGGCGCTCTCGTTGCTAAAGCCCATTGCCATCATGGCGTGTACAGAGCTGTTGATGCGAGGGTCTAGAAAAATAAATTTATTGCTCAGTTTCATGCAAAGTAAACTCTCACTGGGGCTTACCTGCATGATAAACTGCAACTGCACGTCTTTCTGTTGTGTCGGGTGTGGTTGGAACTGAGGGTGGTGCAGCAGCAGGAGCAGCAACAGGAGCTTCTGCGGCAATCGGTGGTGAAGGGACACTTTGAGCTGGAGCTGCAGCTGGAGTAGCAAAAGTGTGCGACTGTTCCTTCATTTCGCTTTCGATGTGCGATTGCAATTGTTGGCTCAATTTAGCAAAGTCCAATGGTGGGGATGCAGCAGCTAAGCTAGCTGCTACATTGGGAACAGTTTCCGTTGTCGAAGTAGCAATGTTGTTTTCAATCATTGTCCAATCGTGTTCCTCACTTTGTGAATTGCGTGAATGTGGAAGGGACTCAGAAATCGATGCTGCCGGAGAAGTTGGTGATGCTTCGGTTTCCATTGGTGTGACTATGCCCGATGCAACTGCAGAAGTTTCCTTAGATACCGAACCTTGTTTCGGTGTTCCAGCGGCTGTTGGAGGTGGCGTGTTTGCACCGCGACTATCACCACTGGTCAAGTCGACGTCAACGACTACTGAAGCCGGAGAAGAAGATGCGCGACTAATGTCAGCGGCCACCACAGGATCCAGAATCTTTCCAAACATTTCGCTAAAGTTGTTTAAAATCTGAATACCAGCCTTCATGAATTGTGGATCGATTAGATTCTGCAAATTCTCAAATGAAGGGGGCGCAGATGCGCTGTTTCGTGGGGGAATATTTTCCCCAGAAGTGTTGGATGCACGATCCGGAGAAGTGTTGGTTTCCTTTGATTGACTACTTGTTGTAGGGGCATCAGCTGACGTAGCAGTTGCTTCAGCTTGTGGTGCTGATGCTTCTTGTTGTGTTTGTTTTTGTGGAGTTTCCTGTGTGGTTGCAGGACACTCTGGCACTGGAATAGTGCCACCTTCTGCCAAATCTTGCATCATGTCATAGAAATTTGACCAAATGCTAGCACCTCCATTGCCACAATGACGACGATGATGACGATGGTGGCGCGACTTTCCATCGCCTTCATTGCCAGCGGTGGCGGTGGCCGCAGCAGTGGCTGCTGCAGCATACTTCCTTTGACGACGCTTGCTGCCCATGAATGTTGCGACCGGACAGACTGATCCCCAGGTCGTTGTATTAGAGTTCGGAAAACGAATCATTACATGATCGCCGTGATGCATTTCCCCTTCGCATTTCATGCATAAATCAAAGTTGGGGCACTGCAGACACTTGTAGCGAAAACCGTGTATTGGCGCCGTCTTGCAAACGTCGCACTCGACAGTTGCGTGAATACTAAGACCCTCTGTTGGCCTTTGGGCTGTCGAAGTTGATGCAGCGTTTTGCTGCTGCGTTGCGTTCTTCGGTGGGTATAGGGCTTCAAAGTATATTTTTGGAGTACCACGCGTGCTCATGCGCTTGAGGAAGAACTCATAGTCGACATCGTTCATTATTTCTACTTTGTCACCCTCTTCGTCTGAAAAAAGAAAACAAAAACAGCATTAACGTAACGTCATTAAAAATGTGTTGAAAATAGTGTTAAAAACAGCATGTAGAATAAGCAGAAGTGTTGCCAATGAGTTTTGTTTGCCCTTTTAGCACTAAAAGATTAAAAAAACTAGTTCGCTGGACAAACGGAGCTTTTCAGCGAATGCTGGACAAAATTAAGATAATTTTGAACCGTTAGATCAATTCATGCAAGGAACACCAAGGACACATAATGCGAGTTCAATATTTCTCTCTGATTTGAACCAAGGTTAGGTTGCCCTAAATCGGGACCAGAACGCCCTGATCCGGATCGCCAACCGAAAAGGCCATAAATATGCCAAGATGGCATGTAGTCTAATGGCTTTTTCGGATGGCGGCCCCGGATCAGGGTTTCTGCTCCCGCGTTGGGACTGTTCATCCGAACAGCCAAACAAATTTTTCTTAATTTTGAAGTTTGTCTCGCGTTGTATTTGTGAAGCAAAAGCTATTCTACAGGGTACAAATGACATTTATCCAACTTGACACATGCGTTGCATTATTGTGTGAGTACTTTTAGTTTTGCTTCTGGATTCAAAATTAGAGGCAAATTTCTCTTCTATCCAGAAGAGGTACTGTTAAACGAGTGCAAGAAAATAGTTTCAGGAAAGTCCAGAAGGCTCCTAGACGACCAACCGGAAATGTCATTACGTTGGAAACTAGTGATGTGCTTAAGAGCTTTATTGCATTAGCAGCGATCATACTGAGCATTTAAGGCAAAGAGCAAGTATAGCAGCGTTATTATCACTCTAGAGTTAAACCCTTTTACTTAAGCCGCGCTGTCACAAGCAACGTAAAGCAGGAACAGAAACAGAATCCCATACATGAGCAACTGAAACCTAGATTCGCTGAATACTTTTTGCGTTGCTAATGTATGAAATTCTGTTTCTGTTCCTTGTGACACCGCGGCTTTAGTCTTATTTTTCTAAAACGATGTGGGTACCTGCCTATGTTAAAAATTAAAATGGGTTGGTTAAGATTTGTTTTGAAGAAATCGAGAGTAAGACCGAGTCTTGATCCTTCTTGATTAAGGTCTCGTCTTACAACATGAAATTAAAAAGTTCCATATAGTGAGTCACAGCACCGGCATCAATGGCCTGTCGTATTAGTTATTCACTAATCAATATTTTGTTTAGGCCTGCCGATTTATATATTGAAACTGACGTGGCTTTTTGGCTTCATGCGTCTACAAGAATAATGAATGCCGCGCAATCGCCGATATCCCGAAATGCGAACTCATGTTGTTCAAGAAGTAAAATTTTGTACAATTTCTGGGACATTCGACGTGGTATGTGAACACTGTTTTGTGTTCATGATTGTTACGAAATACACACACACGAGCAAGAAATGTGATATTTGACAACGCCGCACTTGGCTTCGGCGGCGGACTGTGTACCTACGCTGCGATGGTGTATACAAAATAAAAACACAAAAACATTGCAAAGTGCGCAGAAGGAAAATGGTGGATGCCGATGGGTTTTTCGTCAGCTGATACAAAAAAAAACTGACCCCACTGATAACGGGGATCAAAATAAAAACAAAAGTTACTCAAAATAACAATTATGATTTGTTAATCATGATGGTGAGTCACTTTTATCGGGCGATATCGTTTAATAAATCATTTGGGTTACTCACCAATCCAGAATTTGCGGAACCGTGCAGTTTCCAGTTTCAAACGATCTTCTTCGCCTAAGCGCTCAAGGACAAAGGATTCGACTTGCCACATTTGCTTCATTCCTTGGGCGTAAAGGACAATTTGCCTGTCGCCAGCCAGAAACACCACTTTTAATGCAGACATTTTTTTTCACGTTTTCACTTTGGTTGCACCAAGGCTGATACTGAAGTTTTTTCGTTTATTTCTTTTTTAGTTTTAAGCACTTGAAGGACTTGTTTGAGCGAATGGGCCTCTCTTATTAATGACAAATATGCCAAGGGTGTCAGTATTTATATGAAACAGACGGGTTTGTATAAGCTTCAGGAACCTTCTGGACTTCTTCAATTTCTGCAAATCACTGAAAATTGAATGCTAGTAGCTTCGGTTATGAATGATGAAATAGAACAACAGTCACTACTCACTAGTTTTCTAGTCAGCGCAAGTTTTTACACTAGAGTAGGGAGCAAAAGCAAAACAAAAACAAATAATTGGGGTGCGTTCTGAAGTTACGATTCAATCCGTTTCAGAACTTGAAATACAGGTGGCAGGCCGTACTAAATGGGGGAATGTTCGTTAGATGGGCGCTGTTAGAAAAATATTTCTACAGGCTATTTTTTTAAAAACGCAGAGAATATGCATTATGCAAAAGAATATTATCACATCAAACTCTGATTGTTTCAATCACCTTATCACTTTCGAGGAGACTACGGCTGCAACTGATATTGAGTAACGTTAGCGGAATAAGAACGGAGTTTAATCTATCTCACGAATTTAAATCGTAAGGTAGATTTAACATTGCAAAGAGATTGAAAATTTATCCCGTAATATCTGTCTTCCACGCATGGATGGGCAGAATGGTTGATGTTTATGCAAATGGCGTTGGACTTGCCAAAAAATTTAAGGCGTATTCTTTTGAGCACTTAACTGTCACACAAAGCAGTCAGATAATACACTGTATTTGCGACAATTCCAGCGTGGTGTACACTCGGTTTCATAGTGTACAGAACGATTAATACTGCACCGGTGCAGTCATTATGTTAAGAGTTACATTTCTTTGACTTAATTTTGTTTACTTTTTCTTCATTTTAATTTTTTCTAAGCGTGTTTTTGTTGGCATCAGCTTTTTGTACTTTTTACTTTAATTGAATTTGACTTTTACTTTTAAATGAATTTCGATAGCTTTGAGTTTGAGATATTTAATTATATGTAGTTTTTTATAGATTTCATACAATTTTAGTCGCGTGGTAAAAAATAACGAGTGAAAATTGAGTCAAAACTTCACTTCACATACACAATCAGAGCTATACCCAACCGCGACGGTGGCAATAATTCGAGTTCTGTGTCAACACCGAACTAATTCGGAGTTCAAAAGAACATTTACGTGAGCACGATTCCGTTCAGGTGTACGAGCAAAGAACAATTTTTTTCTGTATTCCACACCAGTTCCACGATTGGGTGTTGAAAAGAATACACCATTAAATGCACTGAGCAGTAGTGCACACTGCAACATGGTGGACGGCAACTCTGCTAATAGATGTCGATCAAGTTGGTCTACTTTCAGATTTGTGGATTAACGAATCATTAACGAATCAGGCGTCTTTCTATCAATTTCTTTTTGCCTTACTTCTAGATTTAAAAAATAGTTTTCGGTAACGAATTTCCATTGTGTGGGCTTAAGTGAATTATTATTTGAGTCCTGTATTTAAATTCTGTTGTATTCGCAATAAGCAACATCTGCATGAACAAAAATGTCGACGAGTCACATGTTCGGTCATATAAACATCAACCATTCTGCGCGGGATGTAAGTGCTGCTCCTGTTTGTTGATTTGCTAAATTAAGTTCAATCGGACTTGATTGTTTTTTTTTTTTTTTTAACCAAAATCATACATCAAGTTCATCTCCTTTTTCCGGTGGAAACACTTTGGAATCAACTTTTTATATTTCTACATTAATATCTGTTTTATGTGCGGTGGAAACACCATATAAGTCAGTCTATCACCGTCAGTCGCGGTCAAAGTTACTTCGATATTGTCTCCCTCCCTTTAGACTAACGCACTGTTAGTCGAAGATTTATAGATATTTATAACAGGCAGGTTAAGATTTGTTCCTTTTGTGAATTTGAAAATTTATGTCGCTCACATATATCTTATTCGGTTATGGCAGTACCGGTGAAGTAAGCGGAATCTCCTGCTAACGTGGGTTTATTTTAATCTACATTCCTAATGAGTACTACAAAACTTTTACAGCACGTGTGCTCGTTAGTTGAAACCACAATCAGCGAAATTAAATACCACATCTCCATTGAACACTAATCCACGATTTACATAAATCTTTAACTATACTCCTGCCTCCTGCTAATCGCAAGTATAACATACAAATTTATTGAAAAAAACATAACAAAAGAAGTTCGAGTCGTTTTCAGATGTAATTTTTCACACAGAAAAAACATTCAAAGAAGTTAATCCAGCTCACCAGAGTTGATCTGGGATTTACTCACCACATTTGGCGAGTTAAGCCGAGATTAATCCCAAATCTATATTCACTGAAAAATTAATTTCTGGGGTTGATCTCACTTTAACTCGGAAGCTCAGATGATCTCGCATTGAAAAACTAAACTTTTGTAAACTATTAAATAAACTATTTATCCTAGTAAACTAAGATAAACTATTTTGGGTTTTTTTTATTATTATTGATATTATTCTTACAATCTATTTAAAGAATTTTCTTTTGTTGTTGTTTTATATATTTCATCTAGATAAAGCTTCTAAGTTATTGTATGCTTTATATTTCTTATCTGAAAAAATAAACAAATACATAAGCACGAACTATTTCCACTCGAAGGTTTTTCAAAATTATCTTTAAAAAACGGCGTTTACAAATTAACAGTGGATTTCATAGTTTTCTTACAATCAACCTTTATGGAATGCTGTGAATCACGGAGCAGTAACCAAACCAGTAAAACGTAATGGAAGTCCAGATGAAATCCTTTAACTAACTACATCAGTGCCTATCTATTTTCATAAATTTTTTATTATTTACTTAGTTTTACCATTAATTTGCAATTTCTATGCCTCGTAAGCAGCGAAGAAATTAGTCATAGGCGGCAGAGTAGTAGTTAAAGGGAAGTTCTCTTATCCTTGGTCATAATGGAATGCTATATTGTATGCGAAGCACTTCTAGTATTGCTTTTGAAAAGAAGATGGCAGCCAGTATGCATTTGGTTTTCTTGTTGGTTATTTTTAAATTTGGATTCTTAGATGATGCAAGATTGAAGATGCACACTGTACAGGAACACATATTACATAGATGGATTGATTAAGCAAATGGTGTCCTTCTTAGGAGCAAAATGTGTTTTTGTTTTTAGCTCTTGTTTCAGTGATTTCAACTATACAAAATACAAATGATAATTTAAATTATAGCATTGGTTTTAAATCCTATAATTTCTCTTTCTCTTTTTCGTTTAACAAATAAAGAGGAGAGGGGGAAAAGTACTGCACAGTTGCTTACAGACGTTTTATTGCAATCATGCAACCTCTTTAAGATTACAGGCATAGTGCCTTACAAGCATAGTGTCTTCCCATCACAGGCTCTGGTTGTCCAAAGGGCGGGCGAGCTAAAACGTCGAAGTTTCAAATCTGATATAGAAGCTGTCACACAATGCTTAAAACATTAGAGCCGGGCGAGACTGTCAATCTAACGAGGTCAATTTTGGACGGAAGCAGGTTATTCAAGGCTCTATGACCATTTTTTAACGGAAAGAGGTCTTGGGTATTAAAAAATTAAGCTTGAAAATCTAGCCGGGAACCGTACGAGACACTGTTCTCTGCAAGGAAGAATATTGCCATTGCTCCACTTCTGTAGTGATCTGCTAACTATGAGGTCATAACACGCATACTATGTGAACTGAAAATGCGAAGCAATTTAGGGGACAATTTCTTGGAAAACCTAGCAGAAATAGGCTGCACTAACTTCAAAGGCGTTCTTGGCTATTGCAGGGATATTGGCTGTTTTACCACGGCGAATGTTAAAGCTTCTTGCCT
Source organism: Neoascia interrupta (assembly GCA_947623515.1). Lineage (NCBI taxonomy): Eukaryota > Metazoa > Arthropoda > Insecta > Diptera > Syrphidae > Neoascia > Neoascia interrupta. Next base: position 213,530,843 of record OX392463.1, on the reverse strand, counting down.
TCTGAATGTAAATTCAATTGTTCCTCTGGGATCGCGATGGGCTCGTTTCGGAATCTAGACCTAATGTTTGTGTGGCATTTTTCCTCACACCCCTGTTGAACCTTACCCCTTAGCCCTTACTCCTCTAACGGCCAATTTTTCAGTGCTGAGTTAAGTCCAGCTTAGACCAAGATCTGTTTATCCCGTAACAAAACGAATCTGGAGTTAACCCAGCGAGTAGTTTTTCAGTGCAGAGTTAACTCCGCCAACAAAGTTGTCAAAATCTTCGACTCTCGAAATTATTGACTCTCCCAGCTCTTACTTCACATAGAAAAGCACAGGAAAAGAATTTCGAGTTATTCTCAAATGTCATTTTTCACAGCAACGCGCAAATCAACTGACATTCCACGCAGAAAAAACATTCAAAGAAGTTCATTGTGCTCTCCAGAGATGATCCGAGATTAACTCACCAAATTTGGTGAGTTAAGCCGCGATTAACGCCAGATCTTAGTTCATTGAAAAACTCATTTCTGGGATTAATCTCAGTTTAACTCGGAAAGCCGGATGATCTCGCACTGAAAAACCGGCCCTTAGAGGTAAGCCATGTTTACACGAGCAAGAAAACTGTTTTGTCGTGGAGTCCGGGTATAATTTGCCTTCTCAAAGCCCATATAAGACCAAATGTTGAGAGTTTTGTGGCTCGTGCAAGAAGGCGGTATGAAAGAGACGAAGGTTTCCACTTGTAATGATTGGCTGACCCTTAATCGGGCAACTAATGCCTATTAGCAACCTCTCATTTTGATACACATGTGTATGTGTCTGTATAATGTATTGATTAATGATTATGTCTGTATTTATAGAGAGCTTCGAATTTTCTTTTTGTTGATGGCTTTGGTTTCTCTCGCACAACTTAAATGTGGCTATCAGCATTGTTCCGCACTATTTCTCGTCAGCGTCGGCCTATGCGCCGGAAATCTGCCTATCTACTAAGGATACGCCATATTGAGGTCCATCAGATACGGACTCTAGAAAGCTAACCAATTTCAAAATTAAATAGGTATAAGATAGCTGATTTGCTGAGGCAGTATTTTGATAAGGCTTCCCTCTGGCATTTATTGTCAATCTTACTTTTTCGAGAACATGGCAATCTCAAGCTCCTAAGGCAAACCTGCATTTTTTTTCTCCCAGTCAACTCCTGGGTAAACATCACAAACTAAGCTTCACCATCTTATTTTGATCGCATGCATCGAATAGCTGCTATTTTAATCAGTTTCGCCGTTTAGCTCCAGCTGCACTTCACCATGAATGAATAAAATTACAACCGACCGAAGTAATCTTCATCTCCGTTAACATTAGCACTCGGCGGAATGCACTGTGAAATTAATCTAACTGAAGTGATCTCAACCAGGAATCTGCCACTGAATAGCAAATGCACCGTCATCCAATTCTAGTAAGATTCGTTTCGTGCCAGTCAATATGGCGAGTTGAGTTGATTGCAATAAGAGCAATGACGGTAGCGGTGGCGGCATTGATGATGAAACCGAAAAAAAGGACGTTGACGTTGTTGTGTGCCGAAAGAAGAAACTGCACACGTGCGTCCGGTTTACGGAATTTTACAAGTGCACCTTCCTGTTCCTACTCTCGTCTCGTCATTCGATTCATATGGGAGAAGCACCGGCACTACTCGTTACGCGGCATGCGAGATGGCAATGGGGATGGTTCCGCCGACTGAAGCGAACAATGTTCCATTGATTGACCTCCGAGCTCCGGACTTAAGTTGCAGCATTGCGGCAGCAATGGAGCCGGAAAGAAATTTCATGCCTTGGGCGATCTTCATTTTTTTGTGTATGCATTTCAACGGGTGTTGATCACTTGCAATCGCAATGCCTAAATTGTGTGTGCAGTTGGAGTAGTTGATATTCACCATCTAAAAAACTAATGGATGAATGAACCCCCAAATTTAGTAATGGATGGTGTTAGGTTATAAAATAAATAAATAAATAGAGTGGAGTAACAGCTCGAGATGAACCAGGGCACCGTGAAAAAGAACAAGTCTTTTATTCAGGTGACGATGGCAGGATTTGACCCAGACCTCCGGCGTAGTAAGCACACACACTAACCACTACGTCACGGCACCCCAGTGCTGGTAGGTTAGTTTGGAGTTATTTGGGTCTAAGATATTGGCGCCAGGTGACATGTTAATTTCTTTTATTTTGAATTAATTTAAGCTAGCAGCTAAAGAAAGAGTCCCTGGATATACACTAGAATTCTGATGTTGAGCAGAATGAAGGGATTGTGGGCAACAAACTTTACTTTTTTGGTTTCACAGGCTAAAGCCAGAGCGCTTGGTCCAAACAACTGAAACGGAATGTCCATATGAAAGGTTGCAGTGACCCAAGAACATGCTTCCTATGTTCGGGAGCCAACTGTCGACGGCGACTGTTTCGTCGCTCATGTAAGGAGGTAGGAGGCGCTAAGATGATCTTGCATGTAAACCTTTAAAAAAACTGTTTTTGCAAAACAAAAACAAAGCTAAGTCAACCCGTTTAAACCCATTTTGAAATGCATGCGGATGGACAACAATCAATTCATATGTATGTCGTTCTCGATTATCATGAAATCTCGGTGACTCCGAACCACAGTGTCATTTTTTTAAAGACAAATAAAAAGACTAGACCTGGTCTTAATTTACTTCGCTCAATTTTTTGCTTGGTTAGCTCGGTTTCTCCCAAATTTTGTGGCATAACCCCGTATTTACTCTGTAGATCAATTTCAACTCTCTTTGGTAATTTCTCTCGAGAAATGACAGGTGATAGTGCAGAGCAGTCGATGAATTTTCTATCTCAGAATTCTATTTCAGCAGAAAAATTGCTTTTTGGATAAAAGCCACATTAATTTGAATCTGGGATCAACAAAATCCTTGTCTAACTCTCTGAAGTAATAACCTGAACCATAAAAGGCAGCCATCAGTCCAGAACATTATCATCAGTTAAACAGCAGTTAAATCCCCAGAAATAGTCTTCAATTTGGCAGTCAATTTTGACTTTTTCTAACGCAATAACTGCAAATATCTCCTTACTTATGGCTGTTAGGTTAGGTTAGGTTGATGGATGCCCTTTTGACAATAGTCAGGGCTTCACTTAGACCAGCAGTTGGGTCCATTGTGTCCATTGGGAACCTTCTTAATACCTGGAACGAAAACAGAAATAGACCGCTGTTAGAAGCTCAGAGTTCCGCCCTCTTGGACCCATCCGGATTTGTATACAAATCTTAGGAGGTCCTTTAGATCTACATTATTTAGATCTTCGAGCTCGTTGAAGAAGTAGCTGCCGAGGATACTACGCCTGATGCTGTATAGGGCTGGGCATTCGCAGAGCAGGTGACGAACAGATTCAATTTCTTCAACGTCCCTGCAGCTTCTGCAGTAATCGTTATGCGGTATGCCTAGCCGCTCAGCGTGTAGACCCACAGCGCAGTGCCCCGTGAGGATTCCCGTGAGTACTCGGATGTTCCTGCGGGCTAGTCCGGTCAAAAATAGTGATCTCTTTTTGCTTACCGCTGGCCATAGCTCCCTTGTGTGTCTGCACGTATCAAGTTCTGTCCAACGTAGATTGGTTCTACTCAAGGATTCAGTTTCTATCCTACGTGCTATCGAACTCAGCGGGACTCTTATGGATTTGAGGGCTAGAGATGCATTCATTCCAGATCCAAATCTCGCAAGCTTGTCCGCTTCTTCGTTTCCCGATATATCGGTGTGACCTGGCACCCAACACACAGTTACAGTGTTGCCAAGTGATAACTCGTCCAGAATTTCCCTGCATAGTTTCACAGCCCTTGACTTTACCACGTCTGATTCCAAGGCTTTAATTGCCGCTTGGCTATAAGAGTATATGGTGATGGTCTTGTTTGCGGGGCCGTATTTCTTCAGCTCGGAGGCAGCTTCGATTATGGCTGCCAGCTCCGCCTAAAAAATGCTGCAGTCGTCATTAATTCGGAAAGATTTACCTAGACCCAAATCTCCACAGAAAATGCCCGCACCGGTTCCGACGTCCATCTTAGAGCCGTCGGTATATACGGCGATCTCGTCATCTCCTGTAATGGTCTTATCTTCCCATTCACCTCTTTCAGGTATTCTGGTAGCGAATCTCCTGTTGAAGGCGAATGTCATAGGTAGGTAATCTGTGACTGGGGTGTTTGTGGAGGCAGCCCACTGAGTTTCCACAGAGGCGTGTCCATAAGATCTTGAGGACCACAGTCCGGATTCCCTTAGGCGAACAGCTGTTTTAGCTGCCTTGCTGCTGCAGTATATGTCCAAGGGGGTGAGGTAGAGTAGTACCTCCAGTGCCGCGGTGGGTGTGGTCCTTAGGGACCCTGTTATACCCATGCAGGCTGCCCTTTGAACTTTGGTGAGGCTAGAGAGATGACACTATCTTTCCGTAGCCTTCCACCATACAACTGCACCGTAAGTTAAGATGGGTCTTACAACCGCTATATACATCCAGTGTACCATGTTTGGTTGCAGTCCCCACATGCTTCCGAACGTTCTGCGGCAGGCGTATAGTGCCACGTATGCCCGCTTGACACGATCTTCTATATTATCCCTCCAGCTGAGTTTGGAGTCTAATATGACGCCCAGGTATCTTACCGATTTGGATAACGGTACTTATGGCTGTTACACAACAAGCAAGTCAGCTTCAATGCCAAACTAGAAAAGTCGTTTGTTAATAACACTGATAGCGAGAAAGCGCAATGACACGCGGCTGCTTAGACTGCACAGTGAAAAGACAAAATATATTTGTCGACTTTATCGCACACGAATGGTTAATTCTTCACAACAAATATAAGCTAAAAAAGGTCTATTCAAGAGGATTCTATTTGGCTGGGATTTTCCGAAAAGACCGGCTTGTGAGACAGAGTTTAAGCTGGCATTGTGAATCAACCCATACTCTGCCATTGATTTAAATTTATTTAACAACTCGCCCGAGACTATCGCTCTCTCGCGCTTGCTGTGGATCAGCCATTAGTGATTAGTTACAATTATATACTGGTTGTGTTGAATTTGATTTAAGACTAATCCAGCAGCAATAAGTGATGAACTTTGGCCCGTTTTTCAGTGCACAGTTAAGCACAACTTAAACCAAGATCAATCAATCCCGAAACAATACGGATTTGGAGTAAGCCCGGCGAGCAGTTTTATAGTGCAGAGTTAAGCTTAGATGACACTGCATGCCATTTTGGCATATTTGACGTAAATAAGAAGAAAAAAGCTGCAAATATTTTCGTTCTTACGTCAAATTTTTACGTAAGAAGAAAAATATTTGCTGTATTTTTCTCCTTTTTTTTCTCCTTAGGTACGTCAAATATGCCAAAATAGCATACAATTTAATCTAAGCTTAACTCCTTTTTTTATTATTATTTTTTTTTTATATTTTTATCATTAACATTGTATTCCGTAGTCTATAAGAATTATATGTAAATTTATATATGTCTGCTTGATGTAATAAACAAACTAAACTAAACTAAACTAAACTTAGCTTAACTCCGTCAGTAAAGCTGTCAAAATCTTTGACTCTCGAAATTATCAACTCTCAAAACTCTAACTACACATAGAAAAACACAGGAAAAGAAGCTCAGATGTCGTTTTTTTTTACAGAAGCACGCAAGGCAACTGTCATTTTACACATTAAAAAAAAAAAAAAAACATTTAAAAGTCTATGCTATGATCCGGGATTTACTCACCAAATTTGGTAAGTTAAGTCGAGATTAACCTCGGATCTAAATTTGCTGAAAAACTCATTTGTGGGGGTTAATCTAGAGGTTTAACTTAGAGCTAACATGTTGTGAAAAACTGCGCCCAAGGGGTCTAAGCAGGATTATACGGTGAATTATTCCACAGTTATACAAAATATAGCACAAAATAAAAAAGGCTCTATAAAGAAGGTATGCATACCTCATAATGACAGCTAAAAATAACATACATACCTCATATGTATGCATAAACCATAATGACAGTTAGGATGTAGGAATAGTATATATACAAAGAACACACTTCCGTTTTAGGTACACTTAGAAAAATTTATTTTTCTGTTCACATCCTCCTTTAACTTATTGATAAAAAGCGTTCTGCGAGCTGCGACGTTGTTAAATCTTTGTTCATTTGAGCCTTCTAATGCTAAGTTTCCACTTTCCGTTTCTACTTGACAAATGACGTTAAGTATTTTAAGGTTATTTTGAAAAGTGGGCAAGTAGAAAAAGTGAGTCTTTGGATTGACATATGAAAAAGGCTGAATTTGCTTCACCTCTGTTAGTTGTGCGAATATGTAGCTGACAAAAAGTCAAAGTTCGACTAGAGGAAACTTAGCATAAGTGCGGAAGGTGTCAGGTAAATACATTTTTTTCAGACCACTAAGCAACAGTAAATAGCACCTTAATGTCCTAAATTTTTTGCAAATTGTTGCTCATATCGCTATATCCTCTACGTTTGTGTTGAGTATAATAAAATCAGTCTTCATTACCACCGCATTGCGTTCACATTAGCTCTCCCAGGTATCACAGATGTCATGTTGCAGGAGGTTCGGTTTGTGAAACACATGGGCTCTTTGTAAGTTGGTATATTCTGTTTGTAGAGGAAAAAATGTGTAATGCGACAAAAATGAAAATAACAACGAGTACACGACAACAATTGAACACGTGTGAGAATTTCAAAATCACCAGAGTTATTCGATGTTGCTCGCCGCAGTTATGTGGCATCTATTCTCGACGAAAGTAATCTATTGAGCGTATCTATCAGCTGCGTGTGAATGCGTCTATTCAGTTGGCAGGGGAGCACAACGGGTATGTGGCATTGGGACTTTAGCAGTGCGGTTGGCTTTGACTCTATTAAAAATAGCAAGGCACCTAACTAAATGGTTTGCCTTGCTAAACAATCCATCTCGGTGTTGAGCTATTGGGCGCGCACTCGTTTCATGAGTTTCGATCGCATTGAATGCTCTGGTGGTGCGACGTCTGTGTCGAGACGACAATAGAGATGCTCGACGATTGAATGATCTTGCGTGGCCTCAACCGGGTACAGGCAGAAGACAGAGATGGGGGTCGATGATAGGAAGTGTGCAATTATCGGTATCTTGGCGTGTAGTTTGCGGCACTAGATTTACCGGTAGCACACGTTTTCACTCCCTGTTCTAATACATAGATAAAGATACTGATTTTATGCCAGGTGGCTTAAAAAGTTTTTTCGTTGAACTCTTGGGTATAGCTGCACCATATCAGGAAGATTAGATCGATGAAAGTAGTTAGTGTGCTGCTTCTAAAGTGGTGCTCGTGCTCATGTTTAAGGCTAAAGTGGCTGGATAGGATATGCAAAGCAATGGCTGCCTTCAACTGCTACGTTATAAGTAAAGTCTCCAAATAAAAATATTAAATAAGGCTTAAATGAAATAAATAGGTAGGTATCTACCTAGATGATGAAGTATTCACCAGACAAGAGCTAAAAACACGTACCTATAGAAAAGGTGTTGATTCTTGAAAGTTCACCCAATTGCAATTTAGATCACTCTCAAGACCTCGAATCGCTTGTGCAGAAAAGCCGCGAACAAATAACTTTGCAGATTCAAGTCTCTTTAATTCCAAGAAAAGAAAATCCTGATTATTATCGAAACTACCTAAACAAGATGATTTAATATGCAACATTCCAGTTGCCACCTATGGAGAGATCATAAACGGGCTCAGAAGAGAGCACATGTTTCTCAGCTGTTGGAGAAATCATTTCCTTTTCACCCAACCTAGAGCCCGTCCACTTGGCTCCATCAACAAGCAGCAAACACATGGAACTCAGGTGGTACCTTAGTTTGGTCCCTGCTCTGATGGTTCCCCCGAGCGATACACAGTGTTCCGCATTAATTTTGATGATTTACAACATGCACCCAGGTTGACACTCGCCTGCGATTGCACCTCACTGAGCCATACTCCCTGTTGTGGAACACAGCAGCCAGCGTTTTCCGCAGCAGCGGGCCATATCGTGAGAAGGTTCAACGCTCACAGAGACAACACCACAAAAGTCATCCGTATGAATGGCGTGATTGTTGTGACTTTTGATTGTACATGCCGGGCCAGCCAGGCATATGGGAGCGCGACGAGGGAGAGGAACCCACCACTTTATCGCAACGTTCTGCTGCAGTGATTCCAATCTCATGCATGATGCCAGAAAGAGGCCCCCACCTCAATTTGAGGGAACAATGAACGCGCTACTGCTGGCTGGCTGATGGCTGCAGCAACAAAAATAGTCGACTTCAGTGAGTTATGTGTGGAAGCTTATGTTCAAAGCGGAAGTCGGCACTCCCTATGGGTATACACTCTAAGTGCATTTGTTTTTTTAGCAAGTCGCGCAGTAGCAGTAATTTGCAGTCAATGACTGCGCGATATCGCATCCAGTGTTATGGCAGCTGACTAAATTGGATTTCAAAAGGGAACAGTGTCCACTCAATTGAAGATTTCCTGTCAACTGTATGGCAGGCGAGGCCTTGGTTCAGACTCACTGTGCCATACGATCCAAGTGCGATTTATCGCAATTAACATGATTACGGGATGACTGGACTTAATGGTCACTGATTTGAGAGCAGGAACCATTATGTCGGCTAGAGTGTGCGCAAGCATGTGTAGCAACCGTCATCTAGGTCGTTAATATTTCACCCGTTCTCCATGCGTGTGGATCACTTCAAAGATCAAGAGTCCATTAGAGGCATACGGTGTAAGTTGTTCGACACCAAATTAGTGCTTCCGTGGGATGGATCACCCATCAGCGGCACATTGGCGCAGCTCTTTCCCCGTGCGAACGGGGCGGCGGCGGCGCGGCGTGTTAATCGTTTGAGTCAGTTGAACTACTTCCGATTTTGAAAATATGGAAATGTGGTTCACATCATACGCACTGCAGATGGCCTCACTATAGCTCGAAGGGAAAGAGTCGGGCGTAGGCTGAAAATAGCTTGGAAAAGCGATTGCTGCCGCACTGCGCCGTCAACGGAAGCACTTTTATGAAGTCGAGTCGAGTAGTTTTTCCATGGAATTCCATGTGTTGCATCGCATAAATGTCATCGTAAAGACTGTATCTGGGGAAAAGTCGAAGTAAGTTCTTTTTTTTGGATAAGGTGCGTCAAACAGTGGGATTGAGATTACAGGGGATTCGCTGTCAACCAGCAGCTTGTTGGCAGTTTTACGAGGAGAAAAGTTTACAGCTGGGTGAAGTAACATAAACGGGTGTGCGGCATGACTTTATTGTATCTTGGGTAGGTAAATGAATTGAGTTTCGTCATGGCAGGTTAAGAACTTTTTGATACTTTTTCACATATCTACCTTTTAATTTTTATAGGTACCTGTTCTGGGTGGAATGGTTCAAGTGTATAAAATTTCGCAAAATGTTGTTATGGATGGAATAAGGATCAAATAAGAGGCGAGGGGCTGACAAAGTGTTGGTCAAATTAACTGACAGTGCTTAAGGGGGACTCTAACTACCTATTTTATTATACTTTTCTTTGAAAATAGGCCTTTACGTTTTCCCACCAGGTTGGGGTCCAAAATTTTGCCACGGGTCGAAATTCTTTTTACAAAATTCTGCTTTTCAGAATTCATCTTTGACAAAGCGACAAAGTGAAATATATATGTGGGGGGGAGGGGGGTGACCTTTCGCTGCAACCCACCAGCTTGGGTCTTTTAATTACCTTCGCGCAACTCCAAAATAGTCGAAAGTTTGCTTAAAAAGGCAGAATAAGCAGAATTTTATTGCTTAAGATAATTTATAAGAATTTAAGATACTTTGCAGAATTTTGACAGCAGCATATTATTTTCTTAAAAAATTTCTTAAAAAATACTCTGGGGACGAAGTATAATTTAATTTCTCTTCGAAATAATGTATGGAAAGTCAATGTCGATGACTCTGATGCCTATCGCGCACTTTCGCAAAAATTAAATACCGAGAATGTACAATGGTATACTTACGAAAACAAATTCGAGAAGCCGCTTCGGGTTTTCGCTAGGGGACTTCACCCAACCTGCACGAAGGAAGAAATTGTTGAAGATGTTCAAGCCCAAGGCTTTAAAATTCTTGATGCCGTGAACATACTTAAGAAAGAAAAACAACGTACGGAAGGAGAAAAAGACACCGTGGTCAAGCGCGGTCTTCCTATTTTCATGCTGACGTTCGATAGGATTGAAAACATAAACGAAATTTATAAAATAAAAACAATCCTAAACATCAGGGTAAAAATTGAGCCCAAGCGAAAGGGCAATAGACTAGTACCTCAATGTAAGCGATGCCAAGGCTTCCGACATACTCAAGCGTACTGCCAAAAAGAACCGCGATGTGTCAAATGCGCCGGTGGACATCTTTCAAAAGATTGCAACGTAAGCAGTCAGGCCCCAGCGACTTGCGCCAATTGTAATGGAAGTCACCCGGCGAGCTACCGAGGTTGCGAAATCGCAATAGAGCTACAAAAACGTCACGAAACTGTTAAGCAACATATTGTAGATAGGGCCACAACCCCAAAACGTTCTAGAGCTGACAAGCCGAAAACTCCCAAATCGGTCAGAAATACGAGATTGACGAGAAAAAATATACAAACTCCGCAAGAAAACGTCGCCGGTCCAAGTACAAAGGGAAAATCATCACTCATCGGCCCAAGATCGTACGCTGAAGTCGCGTCACACAAAAGCAAACCTCCAGAACCTACCACAACAGATTCGGTATCTCAAATATTATTTATGATATTGGAAAAGCTTGAGCAACAAACTAAAGTTAATCAAGTAATATTTGACAAACTGAGCGAGCTAGAGTTTAAACCTCGCAAAACCAATAACAAATCATGAATATGAAGCTCATTAACATACTTACATGGAATGCAAATGGTCTTTTAAAGAAAATCGACGAACTAGAAGTATTTCTACGGGAAAAAAATATTGACCTATGCCTGATTTCGGAAACACACTTTAAGAATGGATCCGGACCCAAAATTAGAGGTTACATCGACTACCACGCGCATCATCCATCAGAAAATTCGAGAGGCGGATCCTCTCTCTACATCAAAGACTGCATTAAGCATTACAAAAACGAAGAAATTGAGCATGACTCTATGCAAATAACTTCAGTATCGGTAAAAATAGGTCACCTAGATTATAATATTGCCTCGAGTTATTTTCCTCCACAGTATAGGCTAGCGGACGACGATCTTACTCCCCTCTTTGACTTACTTGGGTCGAATTTTATTATCGGCGGGGACTTTAATGCGAAAAACACCTTTTGGGGATCACGGTGCAATTCAACAAGAGGTAGAGTACTCTTCAAAGCTAGCATGAAACGTGGCGTGGTTTTCCTTTCGACGGGAAAGCCAACGTATTGGCCAACCGACAGAAACAAAGTACCTGACCTTGTCGACTTCTTTATCGCAAAAGGGGTTCCCCGCCACCTCACAAATGTAGAAGAAGGCTATGATCTCTGTTCGGATCACTCGGCAGTCGTTTTGAAAATCGGCGGAAGTCTAGCAAAAAATGAGAGAGCGCCTAGGCTAACGAATAACAACACCGACTGGGATGGCTTTAAAAAATACTGTAAAGAAAATGTATCTCTACATGTACCACTTACAACCCCTTTAGAAATAGAAGACGAAGTCGATAAACTCGTTAGAACTATCCAAGACGCTGCTTGGAACAATACTTCTTTCCGGAAGACTGGAGTAAGGAAAAGCGGATCAATTTACCCGCGCGAAATTGAAGAGCTCATACGCGAAAAGAGAAAGGCTCGAAAGAGGTGGCATTTGTCTCGAGCTCCTCCTGATAAAACCATTCTGAATGGGCTATCTAACAAATTAAAGCACTTACTTCAAGATTTTAAAAGTCGCGAGACTACCAACTACCTCGAAAACTTGACTGCCGATAGAGGGTCAAACTATTCACTTTGGAAAGCCGTGAAGTCCATTAAAAAGCCCATAGTACACTCGGCGCCAATAAGAAAAGATAACGGTGAATGGGTAAAAGGCGACAAAGAGAAAGCAGATGTATTTGCAGAACATCTAGAAGAAACATTCAAACCGTTTGACGGGGAGCCGTTGGTTGACGATCTGTATCGCAATGCGGAATTAGACAATTATCGAATGAAAACCGTGACACTGTCTGAACTTCGTCAAACAATCCGAAATTTGAAGAATAACAAAGCTCCAGGCTATGACCTAATTACTGGGGAAATTTTGAAGGAGCTACCGAAAAGAGCGTTAGTCAAGCTTCTCTACATCATAAACGCATCAATGAGAATTTCATACGTTCCACGGCAATGGAAAGTCGCAGAGGTAATAATGGTTCCGAAACCAGGGAAATGCCCGAACGACAAAAAATCATATAGACCGATTTCGCTTCTGCCGATTATATCTAAAGTCTTCGAGAAACTTGTGCTCAAACGACTGCAACCAATAATTGAAGAAAGACGATTGATTCCGGATCACCAATTCGGCTTTAGGGTCAAACATTCAACACTTGACCAGGTCTATCGAATAACTAATGAAATTGAGAAAGCCTTAGAAGCGAAAATGATATGTTCTACCGCTTTTCTTGACGTATCCCAAGCCTTTGATAAAGTTTGGCACGAAGGCCTAAAATATAAGCTACGGAAAGTTTTGCCGGAAAAAATGTATGAACTCTTAGAGTCTTATCTTGACAACAGACTATTTCGAGTGAGATACGGGAGCGAATACTCAGAATTCAAAGAAATACAAGCCGGCGTTCCACAAGGTAGCGTCCTCGGTCCAACACTGTTTTTACTTTTTACAAGAGATGTACCTCAAGTAGAGACAACGACTATAGCCACGTTCGCTGACGACACGGCTATCCTCGCTACGGATAAGACAGTCGAACAATCAACGGGAAAACTCCAACGCGCTTTGAATAAAATATGCGAATGGACAAAGGCCTGGCGAATCCTCCTAAATGAGACAAAATCAACGCATGTAAATTTTACTTACAAGAGGGTAATCAACTTACCTCTATTTATAAACTCGGTACAAATTCCGTACGCAAACGAGGCGAAATATTTAGGCATGACCCTAGACGCAAAACTTAAGTGGAAGCCACACGTTAAAAAGAAACGAGATGAACTTGAAATCAAGCTACGAGAACTGAATTGGCTTATCGGACGTTATTCGAAACTAAGCGTATATAACAAACTGCTATTGTATAAGCAAGTGCTAAAACCATCTTGGACGTACGGTATACAACTTTGGGGTTGTACCAAACCAAGCAACATATCTATTTTAGAAACTTTTCAGAATAAGACACTAAGAGCAATCGTAAATGCTCCATGGTATATAAGAAATAGCGATTTACATCGAGATCTAGGCATCGCAACCGTGACCGACGAAGTAAGAAACTTTGCTCGCAAACTTCACACTCGCCTTCACGGCCATTGCAACCACGAAATAATCCGAACTTTGGATCAGACAAATCTTGCACGCCGACTACAACGAACAAGACCGTTGGATCTAGCGTCGTAAGAGGAAACCGCACATAATGACGGTATTGCAGGTGCTTTCGTTGGAAGGTAGCCTGCCAAACGCGATTACTATACAGAAGCATGAACTACTTGTTAAGGAAACTTAGTCGTAGTCTTACAAAGATTGAGAGTCTTTTTAGTGAGTAAGAATCTCACACTACTATGAGCACGCGCGTTCGATTCTCATAGTGCCTATGAAGGTTTTTACCTACCCACGGAAAAAAAAAAAAAAAAAAAAAAAAAAAATATTATTTTCGAAAAAGCTGAATTTGGAAAAGCAGAAGTTTGAAAGCAGAATTATGACCCGTTCCCTTCTCTACCACCCCTGACAAGACAAGTGTTTCGAAATCAAACATTGGATGATCTTGGGGATGATTGGGCCAAAACTTTTTGTATCCTACAAATCCAATCGTAGAAGACTCTTGAAGTATCTCTATTCTCCAGATAATGTCTATTTTATATTCCGGCATATTTTTTCGCCATTGTGCATATAAGATTCGCAATTATTAGAGGTGGAGCACGAATGTTATAACCTCCAAGGGGGCCATTACTAGGTAATTTTTAGCCGTAGAAGACGCCTCGATAACAGTAGCACAAACGTGTTCGTGTGCAATTTATTATAGTTAAAGTTTCGCATAATGGCTGTTTTACAATCAGTGCGAGAGTGGAAGCGAGAGTCTCGAGCGAGTTTTTATGAAATGAATTTCAATCAATGGCAATGTATGCATAGTTCACAATGGCGGCGTTGCCGCTATCTCGCACACCGGCCACTTCGAAAAAGGTCAGCCATTATTTTGACATTCGCTGTTGTGAGTTGTGACATGCTGTTAAATAATTTTTCTTAAAAGCTTATTCGAACTTTTTATAACGTACAAACCTTATACATGTTTAACAAGGTTAACCAATTTTATATGTTTTGTCCTGTCGACGATGTTTCCCGCTTTCATTGTGTATTGACAAGCGATTTTTGTAGTCTTAGCTTGACGTTGAGAAGGCTCTGGTTTGGTTTGTAGCTGACGCGCTCGTAGTGAAGCAGCCAACGCTGAATCTCTCGTGTGAGTTGTAAAATTAGCATTTATCAATGACAACATTTATGGGGGGATTTAGAATTGCGATTTTCAAAAAAATTTAAAACCCTCGCCGACACGTCAGCGATTCTTTTGACATTCATTGTTATAAGTTGTTATAAGTTGTTACATTCATTGTTATTCATTGTTATAGTTTGCAAGCTAACAAGTAGGTATAGGATCACAAAAAACTGAGGGATAAACCATATAACAAAACCAACAAATCGCTTTCACTGTGTATTAAAAAACAATTTTTCTAGTCCCACGTTGACGCCGGTCCCCGTTGCGATCTGGTTTGACGCGATGATTGTGAAACAGACATAAGGGTCTGTTACTTATGCCTCTTGCCCAATGAATCCGTTGCCTTCGTCACGCCGAAGTACACAACTGACAGCTCAGTTAAATACAAACATTCTAATGAGAAGTGGCCCAAAGAAGAAGAGCGTGACGTACCTATATGTGCGTTACTTCCCATAAGAACGTGTATATTTAACTCAGTTGTCTGTTGTGTACTTCGACGCGACGGACGCAACGGGTACATTGGGTTGAAGGCTTGTCCGTATGGATTGACAGACTGGAAGAGTAATTAATGCTGAAGGTTAATGTGTCAAAAATGTGCAGTCTAATCACGCAAATAAAGTATGTTTTTTTTGTTATTATACGCCCTAATAGTAATTCTTTTTAGGGCGTGGTAAAAAGAAATGTTCTTATAATAATTTAAAGTAGGTTGGAACTGGCGAATTGCTGTTACCTTTCATACAAACCTTAACTGGGATCAAGACGTTATCTCGAACGACAAAAATCTCGATTTTTTTTATTTAAATCTCAAAAGTTACAAAATCTCAAATTAACAAAAATCTCTAAAGGCGACATATCGAAAAAATTTCGAATGCAAAAATGTTTTTGGAAATTTTTTTAAAGCTTAAAGTTAGTAAAACCTAAGAGTGGTAAAAAAAATCTAGCAGGGGGTTGCCCATACATTTTTCACTGTTTGGCTATAAGGCGTATCGCATGGACAAGCTCGCAGTAGTTCCCTTCACCACTGTCATAACATTCGCCGCGAATTTTCAAATGCTTAAACGTATGTATGTGCATTATTGTTTAGGTACTTACACTAATTCGAGATATTTGTCGTTCGAAATTTCTGTAATTCTAGGGTTTTTAGTTCGAGGTTTAATTTTTCGAGGTTTTTGCTTTCGAAATTATGGTTTTCGCGATATCGTGGTACACCCATACCTTAACTTTCACATAAACAGACCACCATGCGTGTACAACTAAAAAATTCTACTTATTCTCCTGAGAATGACAAAAACGAAATGATTTACAATGACCAAGTCACAGCATAACAGACGCGACGATAAATATCGCCAACTATGTTCCCAATGCTTGATGATTCTTCGAGTTTTAATCCTTAGAATAATTAAAATAAACTCGAGTAGCTAATGTGGATGTCACCCATTGCGAGTAATGCACATCCTCGCCCACCACCATCGCAACGTCCCGGAGACATGTGCATACAAATATTACCACTTGCAGGTTAATTAAATAGGCTTAAATTCCGATCCTATGCTCGCAATTTATTGCTGCGACACTTCTTTGCATGGGCGTCATCCGTCTTCAGAATCCAGCATGACACTCGTCGTGGTCGTGGCCGGAGGAGCTGGACAGATAAATACTAGAGCTAACGTGAGCGTGGTGTGCGCATAGCGTGTGGGTGTCGCCTCTCACGGCTTAAGTAAATGCGATCAAGATAGATGTGGAAACTGTGAAATTAATAAGTAACACGCATACGTCTCGGGAGCATTGGTGGCTGCAGCTAACTCCATAGTGTCGCGCACTCTGTCCGTCTCGGTCTGACCATTTGCGTCTGTTTTTTCGCAGCCCCCAGACAGATAGACTCTCGTGAGGCGATTAAAATCGCGTTGTTTTTGCAACATTGCGGCCGGCGCAAATTGTGAGTAATTTATGACCGGAATGGTGCATAGTCCCGAGTGGCGTATACGACCTCCTTCCTCTATCCTGGCTTTTGGCTATCGCCCCGATAGTAGGACATGTTTTGGCTTAGTTTGGTGGGGATCATGCCGGTGATATCTCATTGTAAACATTTTAATTTAATAATTTATCGGTGAATTTGCGTCGCAGACAAACGCCTGACAGCATTGCCTAATTGGTGGCGTCGCGACGCGATTTTATGGATTTGCGTAAATGTTAGATGCAATGATTACAAAAAGAGCACTGGGTAGTTTGATGGCTTACATTTAAATCATCCGAAAATTGAAAGTCCGAGAACTAAAAGTCGCTAAAATTCGAATCAAATGGCTTCGAAAATAAGAAATGGCCTTCAATTACTGCTGTTCCTGGTGGAGCGACCATTTACGTTTTCCAGGTGGAGGAAAGGTAAATGGTCACCAGATATTGTGGATACCAGGCACGAAAATGATCCGGGACAAACCAACACCGGCAACAAAACGAAGAATTCAGGAGCAATTGTCTTAAAATGAGCGGAGTTCTGCTGTTCAAACTAGGGTTAGTCGACTGTTCAACCTGTGGTCGTGTTTACGAACGACATGACAACAAAGTGGATATAATTCAAAAGTAGGTGAATACTCTGCTGGTTATAGACACAACTCTTTTTCCACGTAAAGGCATAACACCTGCGGTAAGGCTTAATATGCTTTTCTGCGTAGAATTTTAATGTCCAGGCCATGGCTTCCTTTCTCTTGAGTTTCATTCCTTCCGCTGGCGAGCAAAATCTTAACCATATTAGGGAGTAGACTATAGTTAATTGTTTTTCTGAAGATGAAATTTTTGAGGCCTGCCACCCTAAGTCTTCTCGATTCGAAGACAGTTTAAGTGCAGAAAATTAATGCTGTTTCACGAATAGGAATCTTCTGGTTAAGGATTCGATTATGTTCAGCCGGTTCAGCCGGAAAATGTTGCGATAGCAAAATCAATGCCCCTCTATATACTTGCCATGGTCCTTGTGGTAACCACTTTCATGCTAAATGCGTTGGCTCAACTGCCGCGTTTCTTGAAAAAGTCAACTCATCTCAGCTAGCTTTCTGGTATTGTCAGCCTTGTCGTAAGATTTCCCTGTCCCAACTGTCTTTTAAATTGTCATCCTTTAAGCATGACATCAAAAAACTGTCGAAGAATTTCAATGACTTGCTTGATAGTTTTAATTCAGCTGTGACTAACGTCTCATCGTTTTCCAGTGTCAGTTATTCTACTGATGCAGCCACTGAAACAGATCCTGACCCCCTATCTTCATCTTTTAACACTCAGAAAATTGACGTCTCTACCTCGACAGAAGTTCTTCCTCTTTCTCCTTGCCTTTCTCTGTCATTACCTAATGACGATATCGCTTCCACATCGTCGGCAGCCCCTTTGACTGTGCTAAGTCCCCTTTCGGAAAACGCGAATCGCCAGACTAAAACTATATCTAACATTGAGCCTAAACGTCCTAACTTGAGGACCCGTAATAAGAAATCAATCATTGAGGTCTCTTCAAACTCATCGCCTCCGTTAATTAGTATTGCTTCTCAAGATATTACAGCCTCTGTTTCCAACTTACCCTCCAATTCTTTACAATCTGTGCCTAAGCCAAAAATAATTTTTGTTTCTAGGCTTAAACCGGAAACTACTGCTGATGAAGTTGTTCATCATCTGATTTCACAAAAAATCATCTCTACTGGTTCTATTGTAAAATGCACGAAACTCAGTAAGCAAAACAGCTTTGTGTCGTCGTTTAAATTAGTATCCCCACCCGCTCTTTTCGACTCTATTTGTAACAGCACAATCTGGCCAACTAACACTCTGGTCAAGGAATTTACATATCGATCCACAAAGGCTAAGCCACAAAGTAAACAAAACATCTTTTCAAAAAACTAAGCAGCAGGCTAAGCTGCTTCTATCAGAATGTTCGATCGATCCGCAGCAAACACAAATCGGAAGATGTATTTAAAAATTCAATGGTTTTTCCTCATGACGTCATTGTTTTGACTGAAACTTGGCTCAATGCTAGTATTACTGACGCGGAGCTCTTTAATAATGAGTTTCTAGTGCATAGAAAAGATCGTCATAAGGACGATTTGAAAGCATTGGGTGGAGGAGTTCTCACCGCTGTTCGGAAACACATTAATTCGTCGAAAGTTCCCTTCCCCTTTTCTGTCAATATGGAAATTGTATGTGTAAAACTTGATTTCAAGCCTTATTTTGTATATGTTGTAAACACATATATCCCTCCCGATAGCTCTGCTGAAATATACTCGGAGCTAGCAAAAGCCCTTGATTATATTTTCAGCCTTTCATGTTGCAATAGTACTGTTCTCCTAATTGGTGACTTTAACCTTAGTCCTCTAAAATGGGTACCTTCAGACGATAGTACGTATTTTATTCCATGTGTTTCCTCTGCTCAAACGGCACTTAATAAACTAGACAATATTCTTTCCTCTGACTTACAGCAAATAAGCTGTATCAAAAATATTAATAATCGAATTCTCGATTTAATCTTTTCATCAGACGCTGTTAGTACTGTTGCCTGTAAGTCCACATGCAACATTACTAAAATAGATACTCACCATCCACCACTGGATGTATTTCTTGACTTGAACGGTCTCATTCATGAGAATAATAATTCATATGATCGTTCATACATTTTTGATTTCAAAAAGGCTAACTTTCACGCTCTCTCAGAAGAGTTAACCAGGTTAGGTATTTCTAACGTTGCGAACTCTTCTGATGTAGACTACTGCGTGGATAATTTTTATTCTATTTTGAATACCTCCATAGGTAATATTATTCCTAGAAAATTAAAAAAAAACGAAATTTGTGACCGTCCCTGGTATACTAGTGAACTTAGATCCTTGCGTAACAAACGAAACAAGGCTTGGAAATTATATATAAAAAGTTTAAATCATACAGACCTCGAAAGATTTATAGTAATTTTTGAGGAATTCAAAGCTCTTTCGGACTATCTATATAACAATTATATCTCTCAAATGGGAGCATCATTTAAATCTAATCCATATAAATTTTGGAAATTCGTCAATTCGAAGAGAAAGACGGATGGATATCCAGCGAATTTAACGTATAACAGTAACTCATCTAATGACCCTGCCGTGATTTGTAATTTCTTCGCTCACAACTTTTCTAAATCGTTCAGAGATGGTCCGTTTCCTGTCGACACGGAATACTTTGAATATCTTAAGCATTCAGCACAAGTCAGCTTTAATGGAATACCAGTTGCTTTTGAGTCTATTAAAGAGTTTATGTCTAATCTTAAAGAGGATTGTTCTGCAGGAGCAGACGGGATTCCACCTATTTTGTTAAAAGAATGTAAGGATATACTTGCCTTTCCCCTCCAACATCTATTTAAGCTGTCGCTTTCTTCTGGAATTTTTCCAAACGCTTGGAAGCTATCGTATATAACCCCTGTTTTAAAAAAGGGAGATAAGTGTGATGTGTCAAATTACAGACCAATTGCAAAGCTATCATCCATACCTAAACTTTTCGAGCAAGTTGTTTGTGATAGTCTTGTATTTTTCTGTCGCAATATCATTTGTAGAGAACAACATGGCTTTGTGAGAAACAGATCCACTGTCACTAACCTCGTGTCCTTTCACAGCAAGTGTACCAACGCTCTGGAGAGTCAATTTGAAGTTGACTGTATTTACACAGACTTTTCAAAAGCTTTTGATCTAATTTCACATGAAATTATTGTTTTTAAACTTACATCGCTAGGTTTCCCACCTAATTTCATATCTTGGATTATATCTTATCTTCACTTGAGAACTTATCAAGTAAATTTCAGAGGGACTAAATCAAATATCTTTTCCGCGGTATCAGGTGTTCCCCAAGGGAGCCATCTTGGTCCTCTTCTCTTTATACTCTCAATTAATGATTTCCCGTCAAGTGTGAAACATAGTGATATTCTTGCATATGCCGATGATATGAAAATATCAAAAACAATAAAGTCAGTGTCGGACCATAGTTTTTTGCAGTCAGACATCGACAGTTTCACCATCTGGTGTGATAAAAATGGACTCACACTTAACCCAAATAAGTGTCAGGTTATGACGTTCTCAAAAAAACGTACGCCGACGGAGTTCTCATATACAATAAACAACCACATCCTTGGTCGTGTCTTTCGATTTAGTGATCTTGGTGTTTTCTTTAGCTCCGATCTTACTTTTTCCGAACACATTAATCATGTCGTTAATAAGTCTAACTGTATGCTGGGGTTTATTAAAAGATGGGCTAAGGAATTTAATAATCCTTATGCAACTCTTTCGCTGTACAATAGTTTCGTTAGGCCACGCCTCGAATATGCTTCACAGGTTTGGACACCATCCCAAATTTGTTATGCTGACAGGATTGAGGCTATTCAGAGGAGATTTATCCGCTTTGCTCTAAGAGGCCTTCCTTGGGAAGATCCATTTCACCTTCCACCTTATTCCCAGAGGCTAAAATTACTTAATCTGCAGAGCCTGTCTCAAAGACGTATTAACACCGATCTCGTTTTTATTCAGCAAATATTGTTAGGTCACATTGACGCACCTGACCTCTTGTCCTCTTTCAAATTTAAATTTCGTGGTGGCTCTTATAACCTACGTAATATCAATCTGTTAAGCGTTCCGAATCATAGATCGAATTACGGCATGCATGAGCCTATTACACGCATGAGTACCCTGTACAATTTATATAGTAGTGTTCTAGATTTTAATATAGACAAAGCGACACTGAAAAAGCTGCTTAAGCAATTGTAATTTTCTTTCTTTACGTGTATCTATTTTATTACTTTTTTCCTATTTTCTTAATTTTTGTGTATTTGTGTATGTGTTAAGTGATCGTTACATTAACCACTAACACCTGCACTAGTTGATGAGCCTGTGTAAGCAATATTTTGCTTGGCAATTTTCTGTTTGTAGTTGCTGCTTGCTTTAAGCACCCTACATCACAGATCTGATAGTGCATTTAGTCTGAGTGGTAGAATTTGATAAAAAAAGTCACCGGGACCACCAAGAACAGACAGTTGTTATATGTCTATCTATCGGATTGACTTTTATAGCCAACCCAATAAGTGAAAGCGAGCACGCACCTTTCCGACAATCCCAACCTTCTAAATCAAAGTGCCATAAAAACGTTGACGTGCATCTATACACAACACTTTCGCCAATTATTCCGCTTAGGCACATTGCGCTCCCAATCAACTTGCATCTCTAAAGCAACAAGCCTTAAAGTTACCTGTACGCACAACAAATCAAAACCTCATGGACGTCCGTCGCATCGTCTCGCCTGCAAGAGATCCTTTGCAATAGCGCCCATTCCAATGTCGGCCACAGCCTGAATGCGCCTGCCGCAATTAAACCGATCAGAAAGCCACGATTTACGAGATCGGCCTGGAACACCAGCACCGTTTAATACTTAAACTCAGTGCTAATCATACGGTATCACAGCTGTGCGATTAGCTCTCCATCATATCGGTGAGGAACAACAACTGCAGCTGAGCCTCAGACCAGATTTGAGTCGCAGTCGTAGACGAGCACTCTAGTTAGGCGATTTATTAACTTCATTTCCAGGATCATTAGATCGAGTAACATAGACATTCATCACTGTGGCATGCGTTCCAAGTTCCAATGTGCGGTGAAGCCTCTCGAGTGAAATCGTATAGTCAACAATGATGGTGCGCCAACACTGGAGAGATTTATCTACGACAAGGGGCGGACAGATTTTATACTCAGCTCATCGCAACTGACACGAGATAGTGTGTGCATCTATGCACCAATCTCGTTGATAGGAACTCGACGATTTGCAAATCTGCACCATGATGGGATATTTGCCATTGCCGCACATGCATGTCGTGATGCATGCATGCACAAGTGCAAATTCCGGGAGATATTTGAGACTGGAATCATGGCAAGTATGCCTCAGAGAGATAGGTAGTGCGGGGCTTAGGGCACCAGTATGAGTGTTCGTGGAACTCTATTCCGTCAAGCGGTATTGAGAAACTTCATCGATTTATGCGTGCGGGCAATTTTCCTTCAGGAAGTGTCAGAGACTTAAACGAATGGTGCAACCTTCAAGAGAGATACTGGGGTAAACCATAAATGATACACATAAGGCTATGGGCGTGGGTAAAGTGGAAAAAGCAATCGTTTTGGGCCACTTCAAGGCAAACCGAAATTTTGAAAACGCTGGGAGTTAGTTTAAGATTTATATTAAGTTTGTTGTTATTCTTTGGTGAAAATTTATTTAGTTTGAAATCCTTTCAGGTTTTGTGTTTTTTCAAGGAACTTGGTGATCCTAATGTCTGAGCGAAAAAATCTTCGAGAACCCAATCGTTTTTCAGGATACACTACAAAACCAACGGCTAGAATGCGAAATGCAAGAACCCTGCCAGAGAAATTGAGACTACATAAAGTGTGCTATAGCTAACTCCAGTGGTGGAATGGGCTTTGGGGAATGGGAGCAGTATACCTAACCAGTTACTGAGGCGCTTCAGCAAGTGTATTATGTCAGAGCTCTTAATTCAGAATTTAAGGATTCAAATATACGCAGGCAAAAGTATGTGTGTATAGCAGTGTCTCCAGCGATTTTAATTGATTTAAATGATGGCTTATAGGAATGGATTATGAAGATCGAGACAGTGTTGGTGATAGTACAGGCACCTGGGGCAGACCAGAATTTATAAGGTGAATATTGAATAAGAACTGAAATATTGGTACTGAGCAATATTGGCCCAAGACCTTTGGCAAGGCAAAAATTGGACCGCGCACAATATCGACCATGTCCCTTTTAACATTTTAGATCTTAACAAACCCGATTTCTCGGAAAGTTCACTCCAAGACGATTAAAAAAATATATGGCAAAGATGACTGTTTGCTAAGTTTGGTCCATACAAAATTTTGAGCTCAGCCCACTTTTAGGGGGCGTTTTCAGGGAAAACCTAAAAAAATTCCTAAATAATTTGCGGCTTTAACACATTTTGTCATGATTCTAACGAAATTACAATTATTTGATTTTAATTTTTAGCACAGACCCACTTTTGGGGGCGTGGCCTATACAAATAATATATGAATTCCGGCCTTGGTGTAACACGGTTTATAGGGTCGGGTATATAGAAGTTTGTCACATTCAAACTCGTGCACTGACTCACTTGTTAAGTTTATATTAAATGCCGTTAGGCCTCTTTTCAATATTTAAAATACTAAAATACCATGTGGACAGATTTTTAAAGATTTCTTAAATTTCAAATCTATAAGACGGTTATTTAATTTTTGTTCTAGTCTCGCAAGATGTTTTTTACAATGCTATAAGCACCATGGCTGATTTTCATATACCCTGTGACCACCGATTTTTGGGGAAAGGTAAAAGATGCTGTTTTTTGCTAGGTATTATTAATGGGCTTATAAAAATTAGGTTGGGAACGGCGATTTTGAAATTATTCAACGCAGGTATCTTTTTTTAATAACACTTTATTTTTACACCAATTTTTAACACGAAATTCCAGTAAATTTTATCGCTACCGTTAAGAAAACCTGTAATTTTTTTTTGTATGTGCAGAAATTAACATACGCAGCATACATTGTTGAGAAGTTGGCCCTGGTTCACTCGAGTTTTTGCGCCACTCTATTTATTTATTTTTATTTCATAATTTTTTTAATGCTTTTATGTTTTGCAGTAAAATTTCGGAAGTTTTTGGATTTTTGAAAATTGCTCCAGTTTTCCTTAAAATTTTGGAGAATTTCTGATACATGTGATTTTTTCGAAATACCAAAAATAAGGAAAAAATTTCATGCATTTCGATGATTTCGAAAACGTGGTATGAAAGCTGTAAAGAGCTCTTTCAGTAAAATATGTCTTAAGCCCTTATTTAAACTTCAGTTGCTTTTTAAGTATGCGCAATATCAGCTCTGTGGAGCAAACTTTGTGGAGTAAAAGTTTAACTTTTTTAAACGTTTTAATTTTTCAAAAACATGTCAATATTTTTAAAAAACTTACTTTTTTCACAAAAACTCAACATTTGATCACTAGTTTTCATTATTGGATTGCTTGTTTACAAAACTTTTGCAAATAAGTATCTACCAAAAGTCATTTCAACATTTTTACATGAAACTTTAAACAAATAAATTGCGGGACCAGTCTCCACCCCAATTGGTGTTTCACAACAGGCGTGACAGTTTGATCGTCAGTTGGGCGCCTGTTGTGAAACATCAATTGGGGTGGAGACTACTCCCGCAATTTATTTGTAATTATTCAAATATACCCCACAAGCATTTTTACATGTAAAATTAGCAATTCGCTAGTTTACTTGTAAAATGTTTAAACATTGTGGAAATTAAAACTTAAAACTGTAATTGAATCAATCAATTTTTGCAGTTTAAAAGCAAAAACAATTTTGTTTTTCTACGACTTTGTTTTTCTAACAAACAACTTAGGGTTTTGATAACTGGGTACCATTATGGGTCCTTTTTCCATTTTTGAACGGACCACTAAAAGCACTTAAGAAATATCGAGTGCAATGGCCTTTGCTTTAGCCATAAATGTGCAAAAAGGAAAGGGTTCCAATTTTCAATGAGAAATAGCAACCTTAGTCAATATAGAAAAGAACAGAAAGGCAATAATTCCAACAAAAAAAACTCAAAATTATGCGGAGAACACAAGCACGCTTTAGCTTCGCGTTTCATCTCGTGCAAATACATCTCTTTGTGGCTTTGAAATGTAGTTTCCTATAACTTTTTTTAGGCAGAATTTTCTACCATCTTGTGGGTGCTTATTTTGTGTTTTACATATCTAATCTACCGATGTTTTCTTCACAGCTATTTGAGCTGTCAAGCCAAGTCAAAGCTTACAATACAGCCGTTGACAGCTAATTAGAAACGATTTTATTTTTGCACTATTGGCGATGCGATGGTGAATGATATGCACTTGTTTAGCCAAATCAGAGGTTTAAATATAAAAAAATGTTAAAAACCATAATGCGTCTATTAAAATTCAGTAAAAAGCTCTGATGTCTTCAAAAGAAAACTGAAATTTTTTGAGCATAACAAATAAAAGTTAACATTTTGATAGTTGGGTAAGAAAATCCATATTTCTATTTATACTCGGAATCGGTTCTTATTTTTCTGTCGACGGATTTTTTTAGGTATTTAAATAAGAGCTTCGATTTGAAGGCAAATCACGTAGTATTAGATATCCTTATGAAGCCCAATGGAACGTTGAAGCCAAAACTGCATTGTGTTAAGAAAACATAAAAATCATGCAGCATGTTTGTTTGGCCCATTTAAAAATTTTAAAAACTTCAAAGCTTTTGAAGTTTCTTTACTATTGGCTGCTTGAAAACTATGCGGTTTAAGAATTTTCAGAGCATGGCTGAAAAGTGACAATACAACTTGATTTAACAGTCAAATCGAACTCCCTGCAAAAATTGCTCATTTTGCAGAATTAGGGTAAATTCTTTTCGTCACACATTCTTCAGCGTTTTAGATCACATCAATAATTTTTGTTGTTTTATTGAAATGGATTTCTACAAATTGGCTGAAAAAACACAAAATATTTTTGAAAAGATACCTACAAATGCAAACTCAATGTGGGTCTAATTAAGAACACAAATTTTGCATTGCCTCACGTGTTGTGCGTCATTTTATACCAAATATAAATCAGCGAAAAAAAACTCCAAAATAAAAGCCTCAGCAAAATGTCCAAGCAATTGACAGCTGCACGCAGGTGCACATAATGCGTCAGTTCACTGCGTAGCAATATTAGCCTATGGCTCCACAATTGGTAACTAGACAAGCGCACTCTACCATTATGCGTAATGCTTGGCAACAATTTTACTGAAAGAAACTAGGTAACCAAAAATAGGCAAAATAACTATTTTATTTTAAGCGCGCACCTATACCGCAGTCATGTGTCATGTTTGTGACAGAACACTTAATCGCCCCAAAGGCCCACAATTGAATTGACATCAGAAAAACCGTCCCAACTCTCGACATCTCTGCTTGGCGCAGCAGCATTTTTACGCACCGCAACAGCGTTCCAAGCGCAACGGCATGCCTTTGCACTTATATGGAAATATCGTACGCCTGAGAACACGGCTGCAGGCAGTGGATTTCAGACAGGTTACGTGCTGGTATGTCGCCCATCTGTGACAAATGGTCGCCGAAAACAAGACTGCACGACTCGAGCTATCCCAAGCAGGCGGACTATTTTGCTCTAATCACCAAAACCAAGAAACCTATCTAAGATTTTCGCTCCTGGCTGGCACCAGACTAATGCCCCGACTCGACACGACCATCTACGGGCATAGACCGTGCACAATGGCCATTACAATTTCGCCGGCAATAAAATTCTATTATCCTCCCGTCTCATTTGATGCCTTATTGCAATTGCACAGGTCCCTAAGTGCAGCGAAGCAACCGGTTGGCCATTATCCGCCAAGGTAAGTCGAGGTTATGGCGCCACATATGCACAGGTACACGGTAAACCTTTATGAAATTCATATTCGTCAACTTGTAGCGCGGTGTAGGTATATAGGGAAAAGAGCTCTCCTCCAAGGAGGACTATGGCCTCTCCCATGGTTTATGGTCTTGTTTTGTGCTCGGTGCAGCTGAAGCAATTATTATTAAAATATTTCATTGCGATTCGTACATCGGTTTGCATTTCATTACGCGCCGGCCGGGTGCGGACCACCTTGCCAGTGAAGAGATTGTCGAGGTTTTTTTTGGTTTGCTCCTCTGTAGTTTGCCTTCATCCAGCCTCGAGATGTAATAAAAAGCGAGAGGAACTCCTTAAATGGGCTCCGACGGATTGTTGTTTATGAAACGGCTGTTTCGCTGCTGGGATGGGCTGCTCCTCACTGATGATGACTCGCGGTTGGGGAAGGAAGGAATGCATAGTGCTCGTCATTCCAAAAAGGGGGCGCCGCCGCGCAGTACCACCTTCCCATACAAAAAAAAACAAAGCCAAAATTCCACTGTTTTGTTATGTAAATAGGTATCGCTCCGGGTCACCGAATTCTTAATCACAGCGCAGGTGTTATCCCCTTTGTCACATAATTAAAGTGGCGCACCATGGACGAAAGTTAACCGGTCTTGAGACACCGAAATAAACTCTCTTTGGTCAATGGGCATTATGTTTATGTATGGGGCATCCAGTGCGACGACGTGTAGTGGCATTGATCAGTGCAACAGGTTTATTTTTTTTTTACTAAAGTTTCGGGGACTTAATTACCTGAGAAGCTATTTTATTCAGCCGATTCGGAAATGACCTCAACTCTTTTTGTTGACGGCCTGAGCATGGGAACAAACAAACGATCACATTTTTTGAGCGCTTGATTGATGAAGCGATTTAAAAATTTTTAATTATAGCGAGTTCGGCTGAGATTTAACGGTTATGAGAGGCTTAGTCGGCCAAAGCTACAGCTTGGAAGCGGAGTTCCCGCCGAAATTGATTGTTGTATTCATAAACGATGGTAAGAGGCTATCAATTATGACGAGACGCTTTCAAATGACTCTTAAGTTCGTTTTAGTATATGCAATGCGTTGTTCGAAGAATCAAGCGATAAGTTTGTTTATAATCTATTCAAGACAGTGGCACGGTTGAGTATATTACAGTTTAAAAATATGAAATGGCTTAAGCGAACTGAATGAACTTGAAAAATAATACTTTCCAAATTTTTGTCTTAAGTATTTTGTGGGGTGCCGTGGCGTAGTGGTTAGTGTGTGTGCTTACTACGCCGGAGGCCTGGGTTCGAATCCTGCCATCGTCACCTGAAAAAAAAAGACTTGTTCTTTTTCACGGTCCCCACCTCCGCGAGGGTCTGACAAGCCCTCCGAGAGTATCATTTGTCTTGAAAAACTTCTCAAAGTGCCGTTCGGATTCGGCAAAAAATTGTAGGTCCCTTTGTATGTAAAAGAAATTAACACACCAGCATACATTGTTGAGAAGTTGGCCCTGGTTCACCTCGAGCTGTTGCGCCACTCTATTTATTTATTTTTATTTATTTTGTAAAAGAAGCTATTAAGAGGTATTCACGATATAAAATCTCGTTAAAATTCCAAAGGTGCTTTTTTCGGTCGACTTTGATAGAAGACTTGTGCATATCTAACAAAGGTATTTGACCGTGAAAAATTATGTCTTAAACAAAGCGGCCCTTATCTTAAAATTTTAGCAATTCAATTTTGTTCTTTGCAGCTTTGAAGCATTTTAAATTTTTACTCAAGAAGCTTACATGCACTTGACCATTTTGATCTCAGGTTTTCGGCGCTGATATCCAGACAGCAGCCATAGTCTTTGATTTTAGTCCATGCTTTGAGAAGAAGTCAGAATTTTATTCCAGCTAGGGCTTAAGCAGCAGCCAGTCCTTGATTTCAGTCACTGCTTTGACTAACACTTTCACTACGCCGCGAATGTCCTTAGACACGGCAACTAGAACGATAAATTGTAGACGACTATGGGGCACATCTTCTTACTTAAGGTGGCGCTACAGTCCGGGGTGGACCTGGGCCTCAGCCAACAAGCTTCGCCAGCCAGCTCTGTCTCTAGCTAGCCGTCTCCAGTTTCGCACGCGAAGTTGGCTGAGGTCCCCTTCCACTTGCGTGCGCCACCTGAGTCTCGGTGCTCCTCTACTGCGTCGTCCCTGCGGTGTGGATTCGAAGATTTTCCGGACCGGGGCGTTGGTGTCCATCCGCTCTAGATGACCCAGCCTCGTAGACGTTGTGTTTTGACTCTTTTGGCTAGGTCGGTATCGCTGTACAGCCCGTACAGTTCGGTGTTATATCTCCTCCTCCACTCTCCGCCTATGCAGACGGGACCGTAAATCGTCCGAAGAATGTTCCTCTCGAAGCAGCCTAAAGTGTTTTCATCCGCCTTTGACAGGGTCCATGCTTCTGCACCGTAAAGCAGGACTGGGATGATGAGGGTCTTATACATTGACACTTTAGTTGCTCGAGAGAGGGCTTTGCTACCCAATTGCCTTCTTAGCCCAAAGAAACAGCGATTGGCAAGAGTTATCCTTCGTTTGATTTCAGCGCTGGTGTCATTGTCGGAATTGATAGCGGAACCGGACAAAGTCCCTAACTACCTCAAAGTTATAGCTGTCGATGGTGATGTTTTGTCCAAGACGTCGGTGTTGGGTGTCTTTTCTTGATGACAGCATATACTTGGTTTTGCCCTCATTGACTGCTAAGCCCATATTCGCCGCTTCCGTCCCAATACTCACGAAGGCTTCACTGACATCACGCTTTGTTCTACCGATTATGTCAATGTCGTCTGCGTATGCAAGTAGTTGAACGGATTTTTGAAAGATTGTACCTCTGGTGTTGGCGCGAGAGTTCTGCACAATTCTCTCAAGTATGATGTTAAAGAAGTCGCATGACAGCGCGTCGCCTTGTCTAAATCCTTTTTTGACATCAAAGGGGTCGGTAAGGTCTTTGCCGACCTTGACGGAACAGCGTGAGTTTTCCATCGTCATCCTGCACAGACTGATGAGTTTGGCAGGGATGCCAAAACTAGACATTGCCCTATATAGCTCGTCTCTATAGATGCTGTCATACGCGGCCTTAAAATCGATGAAGAGGTGGTGTGTATCGATTTGGAATTCCTGGGTTTTCTCCAAGATCTGCCGCAGTGTGAATATTTGATCGATGGTGGACTTTCCTGGCCTAAAGCCACACTGATATGTGCCTATCAGATTGTTGACAAACGGCTTCAGGCGTTCACACAGTACAGCAGAAAAGATCTTGTATGCGATGTTAAGAAGACTTATGCCTCTGTAGTTGGCACAACTCAGAGGGTCTCCTTTCTTCAGGATCGGGCAAACAATGCTGAGGCAAACAATGCTGAGGTTCCATTCGTCGGGCATGCTTTCTTCCGACCATATCTTGCAGATGAGCTGGTGCATGCTCCTAACCAGCTCATCGCCAGCGGATTTAAAAAGTTCGGCAGCTAGGCCGTCTGCTCCGGCTGCTTTGTTGCACTTGAGCTTAGACACAGCTACTTTCACCTCCTCCAGGTCGGGTGGGCGGTATCGTTCGTATGCTTCGTCGGTTTCACACAATTCTCACACAAGCTCTTCAAAATTCCAATGCGTGTGGCGTGTGGGACAAAAAACTACCTCTCTCATTGAAACCATCTCTCATCTCTCTCATCGAGAGATGGTTTCAACGTACACCTCCTGGTGTATATATTAAGGAAGAAGGTTCATCAGAGCATCTAGAGCAGAGCTTGGCGTGCAAGAGAAGGCCCGTCTGCAGCCAAGTCAAGCCATTCCTTGGAGTTCGTCAAAAATTCTTATAGTGCTCGGTTTATGCAGCATCTATCAAAATCAATGCTGGTCAGTCAGTTCACGTGTAGGTACGGGGTTGACAAACGTTGAAGTATAAGGAAAGTAGTTACTCTGATTGTTAATAATTGGTGAAATTGAACGATTGAATTTTGATTTTTGGACAAAATTATAGCCATAGGATTCCTGACATTCATAAGCAATCAACCTTTGCGTAACATCTTTCTTTATTTGTAAACCAATCAGTTTCCCATCAGTGTTAAACTTGTGATTGACAGATTGTTGCATATTGAGCTCTGTATAGATTCTAGAACATTTATTTTGGTATGGTGTATACTTTTTTCAAGCTGGCTTTTTTGCTGTTTACGCTATCAGGCTCGCGAGTTTCTACGGGAAAAAATGAACAAATCTTAGCTACACCCACTGATGAGCATCAGAAGCCAATGACTGTTGAGCAAAACACACATCGATCTAAAAGTGGGTTGAGATGAAAATGATCACATATGGGAGGACCTCCGGTATTTTTCCGAATGTGGTGCGTTTTGTTGGCAATTGTATCTTTTTCCTAATAGTCTTCTAATAGTAACCTATTCTTCATACACCTATATTCATACCTATTCATACCTATGCATACACCTGGATCGTATGCTCATGCTTTACATCAATTGAGTTATTATTAGAATCATTTGATACAAAAATCAGCACCTTGATGAAGCTCAGCAATACCTAATAACCCTACAGTTCAATCCCGCAACTAAAGCTTATCCCGTTTTATTCGTTTATGTTTCGGTCGGTCTATAATGTCACAATTTGAAAAAAAGACATCAACACCCCATCATCCACTGCCTTCTAATTAAAATCGATTCTAATTTTAGAAGACCACCATTCCAGTACAATACACATACGTATCGAACACAAGTTCGACATTTCCGGTTCCTGCAATGAATTTAAATCAACTTCCAGACACCCCCCAAGCCGTAAGGCCAATCTGCCTTACAAGTCTCTTTGTAACTTCCATAAAGGTAGGTATGTCCAGGCCAATAAAATCCAATCCACACCCACTCCAGCAATTATCACCCAATTGACCACACAGACACATCACTAGTCGTACCACGAAAAGTCCACAACAACGGATTTGCCCAGCTCCTTATGGTTGGCCATTCAGCATGCGTTTACCATAATCTAATCGTATCTATTTTTAAACTACAACCAGGCCTCTGAAACATGGTCCCAAGTCGTGTTGTTCAATCCGGCGATGGCTCGCTGGCAACAAACTCCAGTCCAAGCCATGTCAACGACGTGTTCCATAGAGGTGTCCAACACGGACCTCGGCGAGCAAACAGTTCGCAGCCAGCGAGAGGCGACGCATTCGATGTAAATAATCAGCGCTAATCACCGCCAATCAACGCTGGACTTTGAAGCCTCATCACGTACTTTGAGCGCGCACAGGAAACGTCTCCTCCTAGATTTTGCCGCGCCGCGCGCCGTCGTTGTCGCCAGCCGCCACCATATTCATCGTGGATGTCGTTGTTGTCACTATGCTGTTATAGCTAGCTGGCGGTTAGAGCCGAGTCCAAGCCCGAGTCAGAGTCGTGTCCAATGTTTTTGTCTTCTCGGCAAAACGTGCAATCGTCTGGGGGCGATAAATTTTCATTCACTCGATAATAGGAATTTATGTCGACATCGATTGACGTTGTCGCGTCTTGGGGACACGGACGACACTTGGGATCTATTGCTGGGTCTCCGCATTTGAAGGGGTCCCGCACAATTTTGTGTGCTTACCTCTACGGCTGGTCTATTTTAAAAGGTGCGCTATTGGTAAACACACGCAAAGAGCGTGACCGCACTCGGCAAAGCAACGTGAACGTAATCGATAATAATAATCGAAATATTGACGGTGATTTGTTGCGGAGACATTTTTCCATCTTTTGTTCTTCGAGGCCTTAACAAGGCGACGATAATGCGAAACAATCAATTAAAAGAACTGCCGCCGCGTTGGCCGATGGATGGCCACGAAACTGATACTACCCAGGTGGGCTATGCCGACGAGCACGAAATTACGATTTTTTGTTTCTCATGCAGCTGGACTGTGAGACCCGGATCAGGTTGGTGCGGAACGGTTGGCTTAATTGGACGGAGAGATGGATGATTTGAATAAGAATAGCATTTAATGAGGTTGATGTGGTGGGTATGGCTTGCCGCTGAGACACTGAGAAATTTTAATCTAAAAGAATTTCAGATCCGGGATTAGACGTGGTTGCAACTACTTGGAGCCATATGCAAGGCATTTAGCGAGCGCGTTAATGCTTTCTAGGTATCACGTTGAATTTGGTTCAACCAAAATTGTTCCTTTAGAAGCAATTTTCGTATTTTTTGTTTAATATGTCTTTCGAAGCCTGGACGAAACTATTATTTTCAGGTGCGAAGAATTTAAAAACTTTGCATTTTGCCGGATGGGGTTTAGCTCTTCGGTGCACCTGCCCGAGCACGAGTTTTTTTTTCCATTTTTATTAGGTTGAATTGAAAATTATAAAACCGAGGATGAAAGACTTCTGTGAACCAGGTTGAGACATTCCATGGGTCGGGAACCCCATACGTAAGTAAGAAGTAAGTTAGAACTCATGCTCGTGAGAAGCTGGACTCTGCCTATTGCTGTAACTTACACTTTCAAGGCAGCCTTGTTTCAACTTTTCCTATTTTTATGAAGGTATTGAACTCTGAAAAGTTTAAATAATGTAGACGAAAGCCTCCTTCTTCAACTCTCCGGCTCTTCTTAATCTTCACTTGATTAATGTTGCCGAACTCCCACTCCAACTTTTCATTAAAAGCTTCTGTTTCGTTACCCAAAAATCCCCTTGTAATCTCTCCGCTCAATGTTTGCCTGCACGTGTTCATCAATTTCGATATGAATCTCTGATTCACGCAATTATTCGCCAGCCACCCCATCCGAACGCCCATCTGGAGTACATACACAAAACGTCAAGTAATTCTGTATAAATTATTCCTTATCCCTGGTTGGACGTGCGCATGTTCTTCTAAAGGCAGCAGCTCTCTCGCAGAGATGGACAATTTAAGTTGTTCCTCGTCCTTAGCCGTGAACTCCTCCTCAGCTCAAATGGCTGGTAGGAGATAAAAATCACCACACGACAAAGCCGTGGAGAATTCAACGGCCGGCACAGTGCGGTGCGGCGCCCATAAATCCAACCAACGACAGTCCAGCTGGACGACACTGATGCGGTTACAGGGATCATGGAGGGTTGCATGTTACACCATCTCAGATAGACTTTAGCATGCAGCAGTAGTACCTAGGAGAGCACGTGCATCGATAAGAAGCTGGAAAACTTTCCACACACAACTTCATGATACAAACAACTGACCGACCGGGCTAGATTCGAATCGGGAGACAGACTTTCCAGCGTCTGAGCGACATGAGAGAAAATGCAAATCATCCGAGATTGCGACTGAATTTACTGTTGGTCTGGTTGGTATACGCTCGTACAGTGGAGCTCCCAGCTTTTGCGGCTGACTTTGTCCAAAAGCGCAGTTGCTATATTCCATCGCTGGACAAAGTGACTTTTTTCGTGATTTGCGATTCTTATCAACAATATGAAATAATCCAGACTAACAATATTGTTATGCCGTCCGATCAGGCTCCAGCTGCCTACAAGGCTCCTTCGGTCTGACTGGAGAATTAAGGTATATTCGGTCTTGTTTGCGTTCAGTATTATTCAAAGCATGTCGCACGCTGTAGAAAGCAATCCGTAGCGTAATCCTTGTAGTTTCTCCTGAACTCAGGCCACTCAGGGCATGCTTCCCCCCTGCTGGGCACGAAGTGTTTGCTACGGCTGTGACTGGCGGCGGCGGCGATCGGCTGGGCCAGGAAAAAAGGTTTTGCGCTAACCGACCACGGCAATGCTGCGTTATACAAGACACTCAGGACGGAGCGAAATGATTTAAAACCTTTCTGATCATCCGATAAAGTATCTGATCCCATTGTGGGCCAAACACAAAAATGTTCGCGGACATGAATTACAGAGTTCACCAGATGCGCAAATACCTCACAGGGTGGCAAGAGTGTATAAGGTTTAATTTGTATGAATAATGTGAGGCTAACTTGTAGGACAATCTGAAAAAGAGCGGCATTTTGTTGGGTAAATTTTTCCAACTCAAAATATATGTCTCAAAAAACTCAAAAAATATTCATTTTGAGTGCACTGATTTAGATATAAGACTTCAGGCGGTTCGTTCAAAAATTTAAAAAGGACGGAATCATTTTAATAGTGGCCTCATCTATGGTATGGGTGGTCCGGTTTTCGTCCACCTTCTTACTTGGTTAAAAGGTCTTTTGAAATCCACAAAAGGCACAACAAAGCAACTTTGTTTGTTGTCTTTAAAACTTTTTAAATTCTTGTAAATGTCACGCAAAGTGGATAACGTGGTAGCACGTTGTCAAGTAGCAATGCGTAAAACTCACTAATACAAGTCTTCTAAGCGCCATTCCTTATCAGCTACAAAGAATAGCAACGAATATAGCATACGTAAGGCAAAAACTAGTAAGGTGGTCGAATATGAACAAAGAATCAATCGTGGTCATCGTAGCTCAATTGGTATAGCATAACCGCCGGCGATAGGTAAAGGTTGCAGAGATCATACCCTGCCGGTGAATCCGACACGCTTTTTCTTTCGACATTTCGTCCGCTAGTATTTCAACTCTACTCTACCACTAAACGTCAGATTAGATTAGTGACAGTATTAGACCTGTATGGCTTAATACTGTCACCAAAATTGTTATTATTTCACTAAAGAAGTCATGTTAGAAAACAATAAAAAAATAAAACAAAATAGCTGGCTTGGTCCAGGTATAGCGTTGCCAAAACCCCCCCACAAAATCTTTCTGCATCAAAAAAACGTAAAGATGTAAAATTTTCATTCGTTTTTTAAGAAAAAGAGAAACAAATTATTTCCCACTTAGCTGGGAAAAAAACAAGCTGGATTAATCGTTAAAAAAAAAACAAATTTTAGTAGTAGCCTCTTTATTAAAAATGTGTTAGTTTTAAAAACGTTAAGAATTTATTGGATGTCTTATTTGTATATTGCGTTATTAAAAAGGGAGAAACATGATTCGATGGATTTAAATTCAAGCGGTTACTAAATATACAATCAATAACTTTTTTTCTATTTGCAACTCAGGTATTTATTATTTTTCAGGCATTGATTGCCTCAGGCATTCGATTTTAAAAATGAAAAAGCATATCATTCCGAAGGCAAAAATTCGGGGAAAAAATTCCTCCAAAATCCGTTAATTTTATTTACTACTTTCTTTTTAGTGGTCCGTCCAAAAATGGAAAAAGGACCTCTTATGATATCGCTCCGTTGTCGTCCGCCCGTCCGTCCGCACCTGTAACTTTTGAACGGTAAGTCGTAAAGAGATGAAATTTTTCTTCTCTATCGAGATGCGCTTGGAAAAATGCCATAAGGTCCGGAATCGTCATTAAAAGAAAATAAAAACCAAGTCACAAATATACTAAATAACATTTTATTTGAGGGTCTTTTTTTGTAATTGTGACATTTTGTTCTTAACTTATTCGACTTTTACTCAATCGGGGCCTTCCGATTGTCAGTCAAAGGTGCTACCATCTGCCCCAAAGTCGCGCTTCCATCTCGGGCGTTGAAATGGGCTATTATGTTCTCTCTGCATGAATAAGGCACATAAACGAACAACACAAAATCTGTATAAATTTTAACAGTTTTCTCTTGTTTTTTGCCAAAAGTAAAATATTCAAACATGTAAGTCGCAAAATCTACTGATTTATGTTTTATGTGTATCAAATTTTCTTTTGAAAGTTAGGTATCGCTAGAATTTAACAAAAAAAATAGTTTTTTTTACGTTCAATTAACATTTCAGTTCTACAAGGTCTACAAGAGCCTTAAAAGAGTTATAAGCAAGATAAAAGCTCTTAGAACTTCACTCTTGTAGAGTGTAATAAGAGTCTTCTTAGAGCCTTACAAGCGTTAATTGGCCTAAGTATCAGAATTATTCAGGTCTGATAAGGAAACTTTATCTCTTGTTGTAAGAGCTGTTTTCTCATTGCTACCTCTGCTATAAGGCTCTTACTACATAACTAAAACTCCACCAGAGTTGAAGTGTTATAACAAGAGTCTTATAAGAGCCTATTATACTCTTAATATAAGATTTTAGCGCTACAGGAGTAATATTCCCTTAATAAGAGCGTTACAAGATTAGTTTTGAATCTTATGACAAGATTTTATGTTTGAAGAGTATCAGGAGCATTATAAGAGTCTAAAAAGAGCTACTTCGATATTTTCAGCGTGTAACTCTCAAGAGTATGTTAGTTGGGCGGTTTACTTTCGCGAGTAGATATTCTGTATTTAGTAAGAATTTCGTCAAGTTTGGAGCTAAAAGCTTTGCAGAGTGGAAGCTTTACTTTATAAGTTTTCAAAAAATGGAATATTGTTACCATAAATTACTGAACAATGAGATGCTAAGCTTGCGTCCTCTTGCCTTCGAACACCAATTTGCTTAAGTGTTTTCAAACCAGGATTTCCGTCTCAACTATACCAAATTTTTATTCTAGCTCAAAATGAATGGCCTAAAAGTTGTTTACATAAGAACAGGCGAATGGAAATGGCTTATCGATTTTTTGTCTGGTCTCGATCATATCTCCAAAAGGCCTCGGGGGTCAACGATTATTATTTTACTGCTTTACAAACTATACATTTAATCAAATATTTTTCGTCAAACACACCAAGCCATAAGCGAGTAAACTGAAATCATGTAGGTTAATGAAATGAGCAGATTCTTTTAAATATCAAGCCTAAAATTTTTAACATCATCTTTTCCATTTTTGTTCAGTCTTATTAATCTGATTTTTTACAATTGCCACAAAGAGACGAAAACTCAAGACACAAATTAAATATATGTATAAGGTCTTTTACATGCAAGCCGATTTACGGCCTAAGAGCTTGAACCTTAGAACTTCAAACCGAGGCCGAGACCAAATGGGTTAAGCTACACCAGTCCATCTGTCTCTATAGTATAATATCTTCAACAGATCCTAAGGGTCACCGTTGATATCAGGCTTATTTTACTAGGCTACAGACTGTAGCATACAAGTTTCAATTCAGAATAAATGTATTATTTTTGTGTTATCCCCTATCACATATAATAGGACTTATCATCCTTTTGGTATTAAAGTTATATTATGATGCTAAAGATATTGGCGAGATAAAATAGAAATTTGGCATCCAACGATCCTCCCGAGATGTTAACCACATACCAGGGTTATCGCTGTTTGGTAAGAAAGCAGAACATTGAACTAGCTAGAGGTGTGAAGAGTTGTTGTTTACGATGTTTTTACATCAACATCATTTTTAACTACCACTTATGTGAAAAATCGAATAATTTCTGAACACTTAATAAAGTTAATTAAAAAAAAACATCGCATACTCAAATTCAACGCTTCAAGGGCTTCCTTATTTGCACCTGCACCTGAATACCTGCACGTGGATGCACTCTTTTAATGGCAGGGATTTTTTTAGTACCCTCTCTTTAAGCGAAATGAGATAGCTCTCCTTCTTTTAAATTTAGTAATTAGAATATGATTAATTATCTCGCATACGTTGATTTATTGGCACCAATTAAAGGGATGCTTGGCAAGGTAAAAATCTGTCCGAACGCGCTTCTGCTCGAGCACTTTTGTAATTATCTCTTCAAAACTGATTTATAAACCCAGCCAACAAAGGTGTTGAAAAAGTGAAAGAAACGTAAGAACACCGACATGCCTAACGAGATTTTGATGAGTAAACGACTTTGTGACTTGTGATGATGCAAGGAAAATAACAAAAAAAGGACCACAAGACGAACAATAGCAGGAGG
Organism: Neoascia interrupta; assembly: GCA_947623515.1. Taxonomy (NCBI): domain Eukaryota; kingdom Metazoa; phylum Arthropoda; class Insecta; order Diptera; family Syrphidae; genus Neoascia; species Neoascia interrupta. Next base: position 213,492,090 of record OX392463.1, on the reverse strand, counting down.
AAGAGTTTTTTTTCGGATTTTTATTCGTTTTCATATTTTTTTACACCGTTAAACCAGTGAAATAAAATTATTGGCTTAAAAAACTGCTTACAACCATTGAATACGTACAATGAAACTGATTTTCTATATATACTTGCTTTTATTTGCAGCCACCCCCCCGTTGGTTGGTTGATGTTGCAGCGCCCTTACTAGCTTTGGCCAACAAAGTCGTACATTTTAAAAAATCAATAAAGAAACACATTCACAGCATAACAAGTAGCATTCGGGCCATTAACATAAAAACCCCATCAACGACATGCAACTAAGTGAGACATTTACATAATATACGCGTACCTAGCTGGCTTCCGAAAAGCTATAGGCAAAACCGTCTGTAAACATAATTTTGTATTCAAAAGTCGCTTAGAAATCCAAAATGGCCGCCACGCGACAGGTAATGGTTGGATGCAAAGGCGAAAACACTGTTGGGGTAAGTGGGGGGTGGCTCGAACTGGGAGATGAGCAAAAATCGAACAAAAGCTTCGGAACGGGTTGCAATGTCTCCATGACAACGAATTTCTTTGGATACAGAAGGCGTGTCATTTCTCCTTAAAATTGTTCTCTCTCCACAGTTTAGTACGCAACTACAGTTGTTGGGGCTGCGGCAATGGCGCCCAAATAAGGATGCTTTTGGGGTTGCATATTATACCTGGCAGAAGGGAGACAGTGGCTCGCTTAGAATACAAATGGCTGACCATTTTGGATATTGATCGAAAACCTGCGCTCTACTGGAGCTGCTGCTGTATCTTTTACGTTGTAGGAAATTGACATTTTTTTGGCATCGATTGGCTTTAATGTAAGACGAAATTAAAAATGCAGAAAAATTGCCATCAATAATTGCTGTGTTTACTGTAATTACTGCAATTACTTGGTTGTCTTGACACTAAAAGTCTTAAGATGATTCAATTTTCACTTTATTGTTTTCTAAGAAAAAGCGGCAAAAGTGGTACCTAGTCTTGAGGCTTCCGCATAGTCTTAAGAAAAAGCTATGAATTGTGAGAAATTAAAGCCATTTTTTTGCGGCTATATCGGACACTGTTAAACGTGATTTGTCAAAATATCCGGTAACAACAGTTACTTCTATAGGAAATTAAATTTTAGAATAAGATCGACCACCTGACTATGACTGCTTATCTAACGAAGCACAAGGGCTAGGAAGACAGTTTTTTTTTGGTGACATAAGAGTTTTTTGGTATTTGATCCAAAAGTGTTAAACAGATGTTTTTATTCATTTGCGTATTTGACTAGGTTATTTGGTATTTTGCCTAGTTTAAATTGCACCTCGACAGTTTTGGACTATAGATGTGTTTTTTTATAGTTTGCAATGCAGTGAAAAAATCACCGTAAACCCTGAAGTCCTTTTAGGCATATGATCGTAATCAAAAGTTGCAAATGGTAATTTTCTCGCTAGAGAGCTCTAAGTTTGGCAGTCGCACTTAGAAATCTTTTTGTGGGATTAAATTCGCCGACAGGCACTCCCACTATACGAAAGCCTCAATATTATTTAAATACCTTGATTACATTAAAGTTATGCTACAACTGCGCCAAGAGAGTCCACTGATTTAAGGTATACATGCATTGTTTTGTAATAACCTTTAACTTACTTACTTAAGGTGGCGCTACAGTCCGGGGTAGACCTGGGCCTCAGCCAACAAGCTTCGCCAGCCAGCTCTGTCTCTAGCTAGCCGTCTCCAGTTTCGCACGCGAAGTTGGCTGAGGTCCCCTTCCACTTGCGTGCGCCACCTGAGTCTCGGTGCTCCTCTACCGCGTCGTCCCTGCGGCGTGGATTCGAAGATTTTCCGGGCCGGGGCGTTGGTGTCCATCCGCTCTAGATGACCCAGCCATCGTAGACGTTGTGTTTTGACTCTTTTGGCTAGGTCGGTATCGCTGTACAGCCCGTACAGTTCGGTGTTATATCTCCTCCTCCACTCTCCGCCTATGCAGACGGGACCGTAAATCGTCCGAAGAATTTTCCTCTCGAAGCAGCCTAAAGTGTTTTCATCCGCCTTTGACAGGGTCCATGCTTCTGCACCGTAAAGCAGGACTGGGATGATGAGGGTCTTACACATGGACACTTTAGTTGCTCGAGAGAGGGCTTTGCTGCTCAATTGCCTTCTTAGCCCAAAGAAACAGCGATTGACAAGAGTTATCCTTCGTTTGATTTCAGTGCTGGTGTCATTGTCTGAATTGATAGCGGAACCCAGGTACACAAAGTCCCTAACTACCTCAAAGTTATAGCTGTCGATGGTGATGTTTTGTCCAAGACGTCGGTGGTGGGTGTCTTTTCTTGATGACAGCATATACTTGGTTTTGCCCTCATTGACTGCTAAACCCATACTCGCCGCTTCCGTCCCAATACACACGAAGGCTTCACTGACATCACGCTTTGTTCTACCGATTATGTCAATGTCGTCTGCGTATGCAAGTAGTTGAACGAACTTTTGAAAGATTGTACCTCTGGTGTTGGCGCGAGAGTTCTGCACAATTCTCTCAAGTATGATGTTAAAAAAGTCGCATGACAGCGCGTCGCCTTGTCTAAATCCTTTTTTGACATCAAAGGGGTCGGTGAGGTCTTTGCCGACCTTGACGGAACAGCGTGAGTTTTCCATCGTCATCCTGCACAATAACCTTTAACATGACAGGAAAAAATGTTGTCATAGCTTTGACTATGCGACCACTTTTTATGTCGATTCTAATGAAAATCTCGCCATTTCGATAAATGTATGTAAAAATGATAATGTAGAAAATGCTCTAAAAAGTACCTACTTCCTACGACCACTGCATTAGGAGTGACTTCAGGGAAAGTTATTCTTCAAGTTAAAAACCGGGGTTTTCAGCCCAAAATTTATATGTAATCTCCTTGTAGGTACTAAGAATGTTAAAATTATATTTTACACCTTGCCCACATTTTTGAGGCGTGCAATTTTTTTATAAGGTAGGGCACGGTATTTTGCGATCCGTTGCAGGCGGACTGAAGCTTTCACATACACACTGTTCCACTTTCTTACTTGTTTTTTATTTGACATGAGACAAACTTTTTATGCCCCACCCCATGGGATAGGACGTATATTACGTTTGTAAACACCGTGTTTGGACGTTTGTAACAAGGTGAAATAATAATGGTAGACCCCAAGACCTTAAGGGCATATGATCGAGACCGAATTCGGCATTGAATAAGCCATGGTCGTCCGTCCGTCTGTATGTCAAATGTTTTAAGGCCTTAAATTTTAAGATACGGTGCTGAAAGTACGTGCGTATGAAATTACGAACGTAATGAAATTCCACGTAATGTGAAGCAGTTCAATTGTAAAAATTTTCGAAATCCGCCCAAAGACACGCCCAGAATCGATCTAAATGTGCAACTACCTCCAGAGCTTGCAAAACTGTAAGACGTTCTTAAAGGCTGGAATTTAATTGGAAAACCTCCTCGAGTGGGCGTGGCATTTATTTTAAGGGTAAATTTTCAAATGCAGTTTACTTAATATTTTTGCTCCAAATTGAAAAAATGTTGCTTAATATTTTATGTAGAAAACGCTTAGGCCTACATTTGGTTTATACAAAACTTTGGGCCACGCCTACATTTGGAGGCAGAATTGAAGAAAAACCTAAAATTTTCCAGAAAAACGTATTTTCAACTGGCCTTAAGCCTAAATTAGGAAAGCATGAAACAAAAAAATAAGCAGGTTAGGTAAACGAGACTTTATTCCAGACGGTCACAAAAAGTTTTTAGCCACACCTCCTTTTAGGGGTCGGGTTTTCCAAAATATTGATAACTTCTGCGTACACACTAAAGCACTTACTCACTGGTTTTTAAGGCAGTTTCGTGTCATATGATGTCCATAAGTTAAAATTTAGGTAATTGTTGCTAATAACAAGCCTGTTATATTAATAAATATTTGGCTGGTAGTAAAATATACAGGTTGGTATAAAATATTATACCTTTTTTTAAGCCCTTAAACATGCCTTGGCAATTGTCAGTTTTTCTTTGAAATTTAAGAACTCGACTTGTGTTCAAATTATTTTTTTGTTTTTCGGGAACAAAAATCATCTATCTTAAGGGCCCGCCATCTAACGTTTTTTTTTTGAAACTAGTGCTTATTTCAAGAATGTTAACACTTAGCTCATGTCTGATTTGACAGAAAATTAGTTTCATCCTTCCGCTGAACGAATATGGTTGTGCAAACGCTTGAACAACGCTGGGAAATAATGTGACATTACTTTGAAAATCATGGTAATGTTGCAGAATGTGTGCATAAATTGCGTACGGATTTTGGAAGAAAAGAAGCACCGTCAGCTTCGTATGTTCGTTATCTTGTGAAAAAAGTGAAAGAAACTGGCATCCTCATCGATAAACCAAAGCGTGAAAAGCCAAAAACAGTGCGTACACCCGAGAAAATTGCTTTTGTGGCAGAAAGTGTGCGTGAAACGCCATCAACATCAATTCACCGTCGTTCTCAACAATTGAACATTTCGGAGACATCATTGAGACGAATTTTGCATAAAGACCTTGGTATGATGCCATACAAAGTCCAATTGGTTCAGGAGTTGAAGCCAACTGACCATCCAATGCGTTTTCGCTTCGCTAAGTGATCGACTTAGAGAAGATGCCGATTTTGCCAAAAAAAAAATGCGCATCATCAGCCGCAGAGCTGAAGTCGTTTTGCCACACCGGAGCTACGATTTGACACTGTTGGACTATTATTTGTGGAGTGCCGTAAAAAATAAGTGTTACGCCGACAAGCCAGAGACAACTGACGCTTTAAAGGACAATATTCGTGAAGCCATTGGTGAAATACAGCTGCACACCATCGATAATGTGCTTAAAAATTGGACCGATCGCGTAGGCTACTGCATGGCCAGCCGAGGCAGCCATTTGAATGAAATTATTTTCCATTATTAACCGGAAGGATTGTACTTGCAAATAAAAAAAGAAATTTTGGAAAATATTCAGTCGTTTTTTTATAGCATTTTCAAAAAAAAAGTTGTTTGGCGGACCCTTTATAATTTAAGCTCAGATTTCCCACCAGCTGTTTTATAATCACTTGTTAAACACATCAGGCTTTCGCATTTAGGCTCCCGCTCAACAATACTGTCAACTATGTGGTCAAAGATGTTGACGAAGGCTTCTCCGTTTTTCGTATTTAAAAGAGGGTTTGAAAAAGTTGAAGAAGATTGTGTGCATCGATGTGCATCATTTGTGTGCAGCTGTATTTCACCAATAAGACAGTTTATAAATTGGTCCATGCAGACCGCTAGTGTAGGCATGCCATGCTGTCTGAAAAATTCATCCCATGTGACGGGACGCATTCCCATGTACTCGGATACATATAGAAGACGAATAAAATGTAAGGTTCTGGGGTACTGAGAATCTTGAAACCGCTCTATTGACAGCTCTATGCTACAGAGTCCAGACAGCGATATTATGTCTCGTGCAGCCCCTTCTTACTTCAATTATTTTGAACTCCTCCTTGACTTGACTAACCTCAATATAATCTCGAAAGCAATTCGTGTAGATTTATCGTGATTCCGGCCTTATTTCTTTAGGTGCTGCATTATTAATTTCAATTAAGATTTAGAATAACTGCAATGATTTAACTGGTTAAATTTTAAAATTTTGAGTGTGATGGAGAAGCTTTACTCAATTTACACCGTGCTTTCTCCGCAGTAGATTTAAACTTTCTTCAAATGCTCTCAATCCTTCATCAAAAATGTTAAAGATGCGGCAGCACCAACTACGATGTGCAGTTTTCTTAATTTTTTACATTCAAGTCTTGTTCTATAATTTTTTTTTAGTATTTAAAAAAAAAAAATCTTTTCCAACGGCATTATATGGCCTTATTGCCCAGATGCCTTATTTGTAATTTATTAAGTTCATTATATAAATTACTATGGAAATAAATAAATAAAAAACGTTTCTCTGGCCTTGTGTTTGCATTCTTTGTCTAAGTACGGGGAAAGGAAAACCCTGCTAGTTTCTTAGAAGTCGAACTTAACGAAATATGGCGGCTGAACATGAAACTTTTATACTTTTGCACTTAATTTCTGAACATAGAAGACTTTCAGATTTTTTTTTCTCGAGATTTACGAACATATACTTTATTTTACTTAGAATAGTACCATGTCTCCACCGAGCACTAATCCTCGATTAATATAAATCTTTATTAAATCCTCTACAAATCACGCGATTTACCATACAAATTTAAATCCTCTCGGCAAGCGATTAAAAATAAATCCACTCACAAATCCCATTCACCCTATTCACAAACCTATTTTCTGCACCTTTGTAACAGCTTGAGAATTAAAAAAGGAAACTGAAACTGTCTGCCTGTGCGACAGATCTGTCACAAGTACGTTTTCTATTGTGACTTTTACTGAGGAAATCGTTTTTCGCTCCTGGGGAATGACATCGTCAGCCTCTTTTGAGAGCCAAAATGACAGAAACAGCGTTTTCGTGTCAGGTTAATCCTATATTTGTTCGATGGAGCCACTTTAGGATTTATTTTTAATCGTCTCACGCTAGTCTTCTTATAATTGTCGGTGGAGGCATATTATAAGAAAGCAAAAGTGCAAGGCTGAATATCACACCCAATCTGGCACCTACCCCAAATGCAACCCAATCCAAGCAGGGAGGTGGCATATGGGCTGCATGCGAATGTTTCATCAACGAAAATTTAGAATGGCCTTTTACTAGGGTAGCGATTAACCTTTTGAAATATTTCATCTAGATTTTTATTTTCTGTGTTATATTTTTCTAGCTATTAGGGTTAAGCCGTTTCAAACATTTGTGCTTAATAATTTTATTTTATCCTTACTTTGTTTTTGGAATTAAGATTGTATGCGAATCTCGTAAGGGCGCGTTACAATTCCAAATTAGAAAGACGGTCGACGAAAGCAAAAATCTGCCTATATCATTGTCATTAAGGAAATTATAAATTAAAAAATGCCAAAGGCACAGCTGGTTTAGTGCCAGGAATCAAATTTATTTGGTGACGTAATTGAGTAATGCGATAAAGCCATTCTTTTTCATTCAACGATGAGAGTCTTCTATCATACTCTCATATTATACTACATCCAATTACATGTCAGTGGGTGTTGCCAAGCCATATGACTGCGAACTCCAATTCGGACCCCATTTTGAATCTTCTGATAACTGACTGCTACCATAGAAACCGTCTACGAAGGATATCCTGTTGTGAACGTCGCCGCTTCGTTAGCGTTATGCAGATCCCATGGTGGTACTTCCGGCTGACATCACGATTACAAACCATCAAAGAAGCAAAAAAGCTGGCGATTCCTAGTAATGGTTTTTATTCGACTAGTCAATCTATACCATATCCGTTCCGTATCCCTGCAAGATACTCATTGTCAGAGAATGTATTTCATTAAAATCTTTTCTACATTACTTATTGTCCACGTGACCGGAATTAGATACCCACACACAAAAATCCAAAAAGGGGGATTCTCTTATTGAACACGTGCAAAAGGGACATTTATTGGATTTCTTCTCATTAGGGATTTCGTTGGTTTCTATGTAGCTATTCCGCCCGCCATACGAACGTTACTTTGGCTTCGTCTTCGTCAAAATTGCTTCTTCGACACGTAAACACGGACGCAATGTCCTTATTTACATTGTTTCACTTTGGGCTGTAAAAAGTTCGTGTTCGGCTTAAAGTGCGCACGACAGGATGCACAGTGCACGTGCACACCTACGGGGGACCCACACAAATATGATTTGCGACCCTATGCGCGACATGGTCGTTTTAATATTTTTAATCGACTCCCTTGGGGGCGTTTGTGCATGGCACGAAATGCGGCGGCGGTGGCTGCCTGGCATTCGCAAATAAGATTTTATTACACTTTAACTAATTGCAGACGCTCTCGGACGTATAGTTGCTTCGCTACGCTAGATGGGTAGCCAAGGAAGCAGATCATTGGACCGTGGTCGGTGTGTGTGCTGCCGATATACATATGTAGCCGCTCCCTAGACTGAAGATTGTCCTTACTTTTCTGATTGTGATTTAAGAGAATGGTCGTAAGTTTTGGTCTAATGACTTAAGGCGGATTCCAAGTGGAAACGACTTTTTTTATTTACCTAAGAAATATATTCGGCCTTTGATTGCATGATGGGACGGAATCGCAATGCAGAAAATCAGTAAAATAGCATGTGGGAAGCTTGTTCATTTAAAATATTTTAATAAAAATATAAAACACAAGAATATCGAGTCAAGTGCATAATAAATTGACTTTCTTGCCTGGCATTAGCATTTGTGCGCCTCAAGGTTTGATGCAGCTAATTGGAAAATGTTTAAGTGATGCTGTGTATGGGTCTGGTTACATTGTATTCGATCAAGAGCGTTCAAGTAAAGGCTAGCAAATTTTCTATAAAGTTATACCTACTTTAAGAAAATAAATTTTTGTTATTTTCTCGGTGCAATGTAGGTCAATATTTGGCACCAATGAAATAACTCGCCACTCTTACTACAAGGCAAAAGCTTAGCGACACACTTTAAATTGTGGATCTTTCCCAGACAGCGCTTAAATTTATGTGTTTTCTTACTTAAGCGCTCCACTCTTCAGAGGCGCTACTTCTGCTTGTGAGAAGGAAGAATTGCAAACCCTGTAGCATCTTCAGCTTCTTGGCAAAATAGGCCATAGAAGAAAATATTGGAAATAATCAAGGGTAATTTTTGGCATATTGGGTCATAACACAGCACTCAGCGTTTTTCACAGCGAGTGAAGTTGATTTAAACAAGCCTTTTTAAGTTGATGAGTTGCCAACCACCGGATTGGTCTTGTTTGTCCTTGGACCTAACTAAACCTAACTTGTTTGTTGCTGCCCTAAGCTAAAAATAAGACCCTCAGGAGCCGAGACAATGTCAAAAAGGTCAAAGCTTTTAAAGATGTACACAACAAGTCTCGGATGATAAAAGTTCTGAATTTATATAATATGCAGGTCTATTAAAATGATTTAAGTAAAGAACAGGAAAAACAGGCATTTACCTTTCTTCTTTGTTAATTTTTCCTTATCCGGGGTAATTGTAAGCAACTGTTTTGACAACACACACGATGCTTAAGTGTTAAAGTCTGCAATTTCTGCTCTAGTCATAGAAAAGTCACTAAAGAAATATTGTTTCGAAAGTTCGTAAAAAACTACTAAAACAAATTTTGAAATTTTTTTCGGAAGGAGGTTTTTTGAGAAATTCCTTAATATCGTAACAGTTATTTTTAGAAATTCTCAAAAAACACATAGAAACTTGAACCACCACCTTTTGTGTTAGAACTAGTGCAAAAAGGCTCAAACCATGGATTACTATGGAACTTGTTAAAAAGGTTCATGCTTAAAATAAGCTTTTTTGTAAATGCTCAAAAAATCCAAACAGTCTGAGTCTAAAAAATAAGATTACTAAAAATGTTAAGAACTAAAATAAAAAATGAAAAAAAGGAAAAGGGAAAAAAAGGAAAAATTATTTTGAATTAAGACCATTTTAACGATGCGAATTTTAAAACTGTCAAAAGGAATTCCTGTTTGACGTGACACGTATTACCGCAAGCAATTAAAAGGGAATTTAAAAAATGAATGTAATGTAGTGAGTTCTTAATAAGGCCACCATTTCCACAAGGCCAACGAATATTAGAAATGGTGTGACTTATTGTGAGGTTTTGATAGCTCTGCGATTGCAGAAGCTTTTAACTTCGATTTTTATTGTCTGCTCTTTTGAATCTACCAGTCTTGATAGTTCACAAGACAATAGCTTGGTATTTGAGTCCATAACGGCTCTGGATATTTTGAAAGCTATTGGCAAGCGAAAACTATTGACACGAATTCAAATTCGAGTGGAGTTGATGGCATTTCAAACTCGTTGCTTAATAAAATTGAGTTTTTTTCGTTTTTTATTGTTGCGTGATTGCGTCGATGCCCTTGCACATATTTTTAACAGCAGCATCCTCTCAGGTGTCTTTCCAGGTTCTCACAAGTGCGCGGATGTCATTCCTCTTTTTGAGAAAGGATCTGTTCGAACTATAGACCAACATCGCTTCTCGCAGTAGTCAGCAATGTTTTTGAAAAAATTGTCAAGGAAAGAACACTTAATTTTCAACTCAATATGGTTTTCAAAAAGGAAAATCGACGGAATATGCGTTATTAGCAATTTGCTTCCGCATTCTATAGTCGTGATGAGTGTGGCTTGTTCATAGATATAACAAAAACATTTGAAATGGTTTACCCCAATTTATAGCTAAAAAAAACTTAAAAATGCCGGCTTTCGTGGTTTTATACTTGACTAGTTTGAGTCTTATCTTCATAATTCAAATCAAAATGATTGTAGAAACAAGATAAGATTTCTTAATATAGGGGCTCCGCAGGGTTCTGTTTTAGGGTCGATATTATTTCTAATTCATATTAATCCCCTTTTTAAGCTGAATTTTAAGAGTTCAACAACAGCTTTTGCCCTTGACTGTCCTAGGCTGTTGGATAGCTAAAAAAGTGATGTTAATTTTGTTGCAGATAAAAAATGGGATCCTAAATTATTTCGAATCTGGTTTGCGGATCATTGTTTGGTGATAAGTCCGAAAAGAAAAATTAAGTTTTTAAGCCTTTTTTCTCCTACTCCTTTCTGAGATGTTTTCACAGCTTTGTTAATTATTTTCATGAGACTGTCTGAAGTTGCCGAGGTCATTATGGTTCCAAAACTGGGGAAATGTGCAAATGACAAAAAATCTTACAGGCCCATATCGCTTCTGCCGATAATATCGAAAGTATTCGAGAAACTTCTGCTGAAGCCATTACAACCAATAATAGCAGAAAGACGTTTGATCCCGGATCATCAATTTAGTTTCAGACCTAACGATTCCACAATAGATCAAGTCTAGAGAATAACGCATGAAATTGAAAAAGCCTTAGAAGGGAAAAAAATATGTTCAAGTGCTTATCTCGACGTATCGCAAGCCTTCGACAAGGTATAGCACGAAGGCTTGAAATATAAGCTACGGCAAAACTTGCCGGAAGACATGCTTAGAATACTGAAAAACTAACTCGAAAACAGACTCCTTCGTGTTAGGTGTGGAACTGAATACTCGAGTTTCAAGCAAATTCGAGAGTTGGCGTACTCCAGGGAAGCGTCCTCGGTCCGACCCTATTTCTGCTCTACACTAGAGAAATACCTCTAGATGGCGGGACAGTAATGACCTTGTTTGCGGACGACACGGCCATCCTGGCAACAGGTGAATCAGTCGAGTCATCAACAAGAAGCCTCCAACGGGCATTGGACAGAATTTGTGTCTGGACGAAGACTTGGCGAACCGCTCTTAACGAGAACAAGTCAACGCATGTAAATTCTACCTACAGAAGGATTAACAATTTATCTCTATTCATAAACTCTGCACAGTTACCTTATGCAAATGAAGCGAAATATCTAGGGATGACACTGGACGCTAAACTTAGGTGGAAACCACACGTAAAGAAGAAGCGTGACGAGCTCGAGATTAGGCTCAGGGAAATGTATTGGCTTATCGGAAGATTTTCCAATCTGAGCATATATAACAAACTGCTCTCGTACAGGCAGGTGTTAAAGCCGTCCTGGAGATACGGTATACAACTTTGGGGTTGTACCAAACCGAGCAACATGGCCATGTTGCAGACTTTCCAAAACAATACACTAAGGGCAATTGTGAATGTTCCATGATATATTGGGAAAAGTGATATTCACAGAGATTTAGGAATAGCTACTGTAACACACTTTGCTCGAAAGCCTAGAGCTCGTCTTCATGTTCGTACTCTTAACGAGAGAAATGATCCGTACTCTCAACGAGACTCTTAACGATGTAAACAACGACTACAAAGAACAAGACCATTCGATCTAGCGACGTAGGGTGAAGCCAAATGAACTGACGGTTTTAGTAGGTGCATTCTCTGAATAACAACCTACCCAACGCGATAAACACTACGGAAGCGTAAACTACTTGTTAAGTTAACTTAGTTATAGTCAAGAAGAATTATGAGAGAACGAAAATTTACTACTACAGTGCAACCTCGCTAATTCGAACACTCGGTAGTTCGAACGCTCCACTAATTCGAACACCTAATTTTTAGCATTGTGTATCTTGTAATTCAAAAAATCATTCCCAAATCGGTATTTTACAATTCAAATTTTAAATAATTTTTATGAATAGCCTTCATAAAAATTATTAGAAGAAAATAGAGCCTTCTGTTTCGCGGTGTTTTATGTTTTCACTTTTGGATTTTTCTTAAGAAATTTGTCATGAGTTAAGTTTGTCTGAACCAAAATACCTACATTTCCTAAGACAGTCGCAATATCTATTTACAGGGAATACCTAACCTCAAAATAACATTTTATTCATAAGAGCTACAATTTTTTTTGCTATGCACTTCTTCCCTGATATCCATTGAATGCGAGGTACTTAATTTCATGCAAAGTTTTTACTGCAAAAAGTATTCGTTAATTCGAAAACCCCCATGGTTCGAATTAAGGTGGGTTTCTATTAGTTCGAATTACCGAGGTTGTACTGTGTATGACGTGCGCGCTCTAGCAGTTTTCATAGTGTCTCTCATTAATGGGTGGTTTTTTAGCACATGGAAATCGGGCTTAACCAATATCGGCATATTGGTATCTTTGAAAGACTTTAGAGTTTTTTTAAAAACAAAAGAAAACAGTCTGACATTGCTAGGAAATCACTGATGCACATGATATCCATACATATACCTACAGACAATTCTCATGCAAGCAAACTTTAATTGTGTACCTACTTCCAAGCCTCTTAAGGTTTATTGCGGTCCTTGTAACTTTATATTTCATTAAATCCGCTTAATAACCTAATTGCTACAACACACGCTTCTCCTCTAGAGATTGAAATGTCTTCCAATAGTGCTGTGCAATTGTCGCCCTGGGGGTATAGTCATTAGTTCGAATGAACTTTATGGCACGTGTCCTCCAAATTGATAACAACGCATACAATGTGCCTCTATATGTTTGTCTAGCAGTCAATATTCCCACTCAATCCGAAAAAAATTACTAAAACGAAACTAACAAACCGCCCCGAACACAATATTCCCATACTTGAATGCATTCTGCTGCTGTCGCCGCCGCCGCTGTCAAAGGAACTGGCAGCCGCCGTCAGTTCATATATTGTGTCAGAGTATACCTACTAACGAACCGCCCGCCGTCGTTCGTGATCGGAAGCCACGTGTCACTGCGGTGAATAATGCATCAGGGCCACCCCCTTCCGAAAGCTGAGGTCATGCCCCCACTCGCTAGTACCTATTCATCCAAATATAAAAAAAACTCCGCACTACGATCTACTTAATAATACTTCTAAGCTCCAGCTGTTGGCACGGTACACACAATACTTCCTCCAAGTTGCACGTGGCACGAACCATGGAGACATTTTTTCTTCTGTGTTGTTGTGATTGCGACGGCAACTACGGCGATGACGGCAACGAATGATCCTTAGCATAGCAAATTATTCACTCAACTCAACAATCATGAAATTCAAATCATTCCAAACGAACAATCGAATCGAAATTGTTTCAATTGTCCGCGGGATGGGGTGGCCTGCGATTTGAATGGCAAAACAGGGTGAGAACAGGAAGGAACTTGTAGTGCAACACATTTACATCGGCTGGGAAGTGAAAAAATTAATTTGTATCGAAAAAAAGAACTGAAGTGTCACTCGAAGGACCACTCATAAAGCTGCACGCATTCTGTCAAGTCGAAAAACAATCGCGATAGCTTCTGTAGCATTTCCAACATCACCATTGGCCACAAATCCAATTTCCTGTGATTTTCTGTCGCGATTCGTTCACTTTGCGCACATGGCAGGAAAAACTTTGAGATCTCGAGATGGAATCGAATCCATGCAAGTGTTCCTTTTGAATGCATGCAACCCATACGAATGGGCGCATGCAGGGTTGTAAAACGCAAAAGTAGCTCGGTTTCGTGTTCACTTCGCCCCCTTTTCAAAAAGTATAGGATGCTGGGCATGTGTACACAAATGGAGAGCACAGTATGCTCTGCGTGCTCAAGGATTGAAAAATAGAATTTGGACACGTGTTCGAGAAAGTCACTGGCAAATAAAATTCCCAGAATGAAATTCCTCTTTTTTAATCGAATTCTGGCCGTCCCGTCGTCATTCAAACTGGGAACATTAAACATTTTCAAAGCCAAATGGAAATTCCACTTAGGATTTGTGCAAAGCTGGTTGGATTGGGATAGTGTAAGGAATACACAAGGGAATTTAAGGACTCGACTGAGTTTGCCTTTATTGACTCAGTCTTGATTGGAGTCGTATTGCAATTGTTGATGGGCAAATATTGGACAAATGTCAGATGATGGAGGACCAAATGAATTTGTAGGAGGACATCTGCTGTGGCAAAAATTTAATGACGAAATAGTATACGCAACAAAGGAACAAAAATAATTAAGCTAAGCTGACAATTTTGTTGACAACAAGGAATTTTCTTTGTCTTTATCAATAAATACCGAAATTTAAAGGGAGAAACTAAAGAGTTGCAGGAAAACAGATAATCCTACTCTTATCATAGCGGGCTTACAGCAAAAAATAGAACCGGACAGAGTCCGCATAGTTGAGTAGATATTCGTTCTCCATCCTCATGCAAGGTAAAGAGCTGTTTGAAGCTAACTGAAACCCGAGGCTTATTTGATTCTTAAATACTGGCTCTCTTATGGGAAACCATAGGGAGTACCACTTAAAGTCAGCATAATTCTAATTTAATAGAACCGAGAAAACGACGAAAAAAATAAGCCCTGATAGTAGTGGAATACTCAAACCCAAGTTGCACTTTACGATTTTGGGAGGCTATTGCTTCTATAAGGCCTCTTTCAAACTTTGGCGATCGTTCCCGGTGCAAAAATTTAAGACACAGGTTTTTTAAGACCTTAAGAAGGATGTTTCCATTTATCTCCTCCGTTCCTTTGAAGAAAGTGTACGATTTTTATAAGGCCTAATAGCATGCTTCGGGATATCACTGTAGAATGTGAACTACCTCTATGAGGCTGTATAGAAGTTTAGGTATCACTATACCTGCAGCAATTCAGACAATGACACCAGCGCTGAAATCAAACGAAGGATAACTCTTGCCAATCGCTGTTTCTTTGGGCTAAGAAGGCAATTGAGTAGCAAAGCCCTCTCTCGAGCAACTAAAGTGTCCATGTATAAGACCCTCATCATCCCAGTCCTGCTTTACGGTGCAGAAGCATGGACCCTGTCAAAGGCGGATGAAAACACTTTAGGCTGCTTTGAGAGGAAAATTCTTCGGACGATTTACGGTCCCGTCTGCATAGACGGAGAGTGGAGGAGGAGATATAACATCGAACTGTACGGGCTGTACAGCGATACCGACCTAGCCAAAAGAGTCAAAACACAACGTCTACGATGGCTGGGTCATCTAGAGCGGATGGACACCAACGCCCCGGCCCGGAAAATCTTCGAATCCACACCGCAGGGACGACGCGGTAGAGGAGCACCGAGACTCAGGTGGCGCACGCAAGTGGAAGGGGACCTCAGCCAACTTCGCGTGCGAAACTGGAGACGGCTAGCTAGAGACAGAGCTGGCTGGCGAAGCTTGTTGTCTGAGGCCCAGGTCCACCCCGGACTGTAGCGCCACCTTAAGTAAGTAAGTAAGTATACCTGCAGCAGGCATTTTTTTTGCAAGCTTTACCGAAACTGTAGGCTCTTCTGAGTTGCGATTTTTGAAAATTTTTTTTAGCCCGACCCAGGGTATATTAATTTTACAGCATAGTTTGTAAGACTGCAAAATAATCACCGTAGACCCCTTAAACATTTTAAAGATATGATCGAGACCGGCAGGTGAATTGATTGAGCCATGTCCGTTTGTCCGTCCGTCTTAGGTTTTAGGCCTTCAAATGAAGCTCGAGAGCTGAAACTTAGAGCCCGGCCTGGTTTTTCTGACCTAATTTAGCTAACCATAATTTAACCTCGATCGTAGCGGTATCCGCGTCTTAAATTATTTGAAAGCTTGTTAAGCAAAAGCCAGAAATCAGCGAATCCATGAATTATGTAATCTTCTACTTATGTAATCTTATTCTAATTCTTAAAGTTTCTTGGCCCGAATTCAGATTTAATTTGTATAGGCACGCCCCCAAAAGGAGGCAAATTAAAATCAACCAATTGTAATTTCGTTAGAATCATGAGAAAATACGGTTGAAGCGAAAATTATTTCAGAAAATAACAGTTTTTTTTTCCCTAAAAACGCCCCCAAAAAGTGGGCGGAGCTCAAAACTTTGTACAGAGCAAACTTAGCAAAAAGAAATATCTTTAATATTTGTCATATAATCTTTTTTCCATTTGGAGTCAATTTTCCGAGAAATCAGGGTTTTGAAGATCTAACGTGTTAAAAGTGGGCATGGTCGATATTGTGGTTGGTCCAATTTTTGCCTTGTTAAAGGTCTTAGGCCAATATTGCTCAGTACCAAAATTTAAGTTATTGCGCCTTGTTTAACTTGACCAAAAGGCATTTTGAGAAAAAATGTGAAATAGAGGTTGTCTCACACGAGCCAATTTTTACACTTTGCCTGTGCAACAAAAGAACCAAGCCGTGTACCGAGTTTCAGCTCTCTAGCTTGATTTTGAAGACCTAAGACCTTCACACATACAGAAGGACGGACGGACGGACATGGCTGAATCGACTCACCTGTCGGTCTCGATCATATTTCTAAAAGGTCTTAAGGTTCTACTTTGATAACGTCACTGTGTTACAAACTATGCACTAAAATTAATATACCCTCGGTCGGGTATGAAAATTAAGTGTGCGCCTGACACGAACACGATGCAGTCGTTCCCCATTACAACTTGACCATCAGTCCTGATCCATCAAAGGCCATTGCTTTTGACATGTGTAAAACACGAAACTCCACTCCCAGGCACTTGAGTCATCCGTCAAATAGGCGTCGAGACTCCACCCAGCCTCAAGATTCATGAACGTTGCAGACACTGGCGAAAAGAGACATATTAGCGATTGCCTTAATCTAAAAACGCTTCTCGGTTGTAGATCACTTATAGCAGCACTCCAAGTGCTCTCATATGCCAGCAGTTGTTTTCTAGGCGGGAGCTCTAAAGCTGCACTGCACCACATGTGCGTTCGTATCCTTCGCCAGTGTCGAGCTGCGCTGTCAGTCACAACCAAATGCAACTAAGAGATATTTTGATCGCTGCACTAAATCAGGGCCAACTACTATACTCGGCTGCAGCACATCGCATGAGTTGTCTATTGCGTGTAATTAATTACAAGACGCGTGCCACATGCAGCGTACCGTTGCTGTTTTAGCAGATCACAGCAACAGGATCACTTATGTCGCTGTTACTCATGGACCGGGGAGACAATAGCATGTGTTAATTTGCAATTCATTTTCCATGAAATGAGCGATGAGGCGACTGCATCATCCGAGGAATGTGCAATCTGGGGATAAAAATTTATACGCATTTGTCTGCTCTAAGTAGATGTGTCAATCAACCCAGAATGCCGGTTTGCCATGTCTGGCACATGTTCGGGAGATGCTGTATTTGTTTTTCAAAGGATGCAACTGTTTACAGTTTTCAAACATGCAACAAACAATTTGAAATAAACAATCTATGCGATTGTGGGGGGAGAAGTTTCCACCCGTCTACCCTCTTTTATCTGTACAGGTGTATTTTCAATCAGCATCAACTTCCCCCTTAGCGATTTTCATTTCCCATACTCGGTTAATGTTTTTACTATGTAATCCACCCGGCTAAAGCAAACCAACCCGAGGCCGAAACCTAATACCAGGACATTTTTCCCCGTTCCTATATCCTCCGCTCACCCGACAACGGGTGGTTGGATATAAATGAATACCACCAATTCACCCACACCCGAATCGACCGTATCGTCGTCGTCGCCACCCACTCCAACGGGCTTTTTGGGTCATGAATATATAGATGGCAGCTCGTTAACTCAGACACACCCCAACATTTGTGGGGTTGTTTCAAGTACTTGCCACAGGGATGTTTGCGAGTCGACGAGCTTCTATGGTGGTCGGGCGAAAATTTCATATAACATCCCTGTGCTTAGAGTGCACGTGTTCAACTTGAAACATCAAAAGAATGTTTGGGTTGTTGACGGGGGGAGGGGGGGACTTTTATTGGAATTCCTCCCTTTGTGTGTTCCACCGAAGAAGGGGGAACGAATAAATGGATGGCTGACGAGGGGATTTGCGTTACATTTTGCCTTTTGGATGCTTTATGGTGGGAGTAAATAATTCTTTTGTGCAGAAACGGCTCCCCACAGAGCTGAGGATGGAGAAATTATTGTGACTTTAAGACTTTGACTGAGGACGTTAAATTGCTGACAGCGCATTAAGTTCCTTAGTTTTTAGGGATGATGTTGGGACAGTATTATGCTGCTTTTAAATTTGCTCATAGGTATTCTGATTTAGCTTTTGTATTGAACGGAAATTCGATTGTGAGTCCCACGGAAAAAAACCGACCAACAATATCCTCGTCCGCATAGGATAGAGCCCATTTTTCGGTGTCTTAAAAGAAGGATAAAGATGCTTTTGGCCATACAAAGAGTCACCTTAGTTGATTGGGATAGATTCTAGTATACTTAAGTTGTCGTTTGAATTAAATCAGCTTCCCAACGTTCCCGATTCCGCTGCCTAAACAAGAGACACGGGTGCGAACTCCCAAGCCGGTCTCGGAGATGTTCTTTCCCTGATACCACCACCTGTTTCCTGGCCTACAAGTGAGGCGACACGCTTGTATGACATGTATAGGGAGTCTGTCAGGGGACAACGAACAACGAAACCAAAGGAAGACGAAATTAATAACTACCGGTTGCTGCATAGCCTAATGGTGCTCTTTAAATCAAGACGTCGGCATTCCATGTTCTTTTCGATGGCGGTATTTTGGGTTTTTGCTTAAGCCTTGTTTAACCATAAGTTAACCTATCTGCTTCGACCCTTGGCATTTTTTTACTAGCTTCAGCGATTACTGAAAAACTGTGCCTAAATCTGTTGACTTGTGAGCCTCGAACAACTGTGTCAGAATCGCACGACAGCGCTCTGACGTAAATAAAACTAATCTTCATGGAATTGCGATAATTTTTTATCGGAATTCCTTCATAGTATGGCAATTTTAGCAGGCTGCTGAGATTTGGGTCTGGAATGAATGCATCTCTAGCCCTCAAATCTATAAGAGCCCCGCTGAGTTCGATAGCACGTAGGATAGAAACTGAATCCTTGAGTAGAACCAACCTACGTTGGACAGAACTTGATACGTGCAGACACACAAGGGAGCTATGGCCAGCGGTAGGCAAAAAGAGATCACTATTTTTGATCGGACTAGCCCGCAGGAACATCCGAGTACTCACGGGAATCCTCACGGGGCACTGCGCTGTGGGTCTACACGCTGAGTGGCTGGGCATAACGCATAACGATTACTGCAGAACCTGCAGGGACGTTGAAGAAATTGAATCTGTTCATCACCTGCTCTGCGAATGCCCAGTCCTAAACAGCATCAGGCGTAGTATTCTCGACAGCTACTTCTTCAACGAGCTCGAAGATCTAAATAATGTAGATCTAAAGGACCTCCTAAGATTTGTATACAAATCCGGATGCGGAACTCTGAGCTTCTAACAGCGGTCTATTTCTGTTTTCGTTCCAGGTATTAAGAAGGTTCCCAATGGACATAATGGACCCAACTGCTGGTCTAAGTGAAGCCGTGACTTTTGTCAAAAGGCCATCCATCAACCTAACCTAACCTAGCAGGCTGCTAAATATTCGATATGGCTCCACTTATAGCTTGTCAAACCCTGCAATCAAATCGAATAATTA
Organism: Neoascia interrupta; assembly: GCA_947623515.1. Lineage (NCBI taxonomy): Eukaryota > Metazoa > Arthropoda > Insecta > Diptera > Syrphidae > Neoascia > Neoascia interrupta. The sequence goes on along the minus strand of OX392463.1, from coordinate 213,472,207 downwards.
AAAAGAATTGATCTCTGGATACCTCCTTTGGTGTCTACTCATCAGACCAAATTCCTCAGATGAGAAGGTACATGCACGACTTCCTCCCGATCCTGGGAAAAATTTGCCTGAAAGTTAAAGTCTTTATGACAATATCGATATTGCCAAAGGCAGGTAAGTTAAGGCAAGTTTCTCTTCACAATTAGGGACTTATTGCAATTCGTTCTTAGCAAACAAGAAAAGTGGACGGATAGTGTCAGTCTCGGAATAAAACCATAAAAAACGAACTACAAAGTACTGCGAAGACCGTGCAAGCAGAGAATCGATTGCCCTAAACTCCTGCAGAAAGGCCCAAGGTTCAAACTAGAGACACCAAGTCAGTATTGTTCATTGAACTCACGGCAATAGTCAGACCCATTCTTGAAAGGAGGTAGTCTGGTAGAAGGCTTTTGACAAGAGTAGGAATAGCAATACCGCTTATAATATATTATTTGTTCAAAGAATTATCTTTTAAATTTACATTTCAGATGCCCTTTCGAACAATTCGCACAGCTGCTCTTGCAAAAAGCCATGCAAGCGTCCCAAATTTTCCCGCACTTTATTATCCCTAGTAATTCGGATTACGTTGTCCCAAGTTTCCAAGCATAAATGGCTGGGTATCGGGTGAAGTCTTACACGAATGTGCAACTGTAGAGAAATTTACACAGATGGAGCAAAAACAGCCCGCTTACAAACAAACCAGGCCAGAGCTCGATTGTGGGAAAACAAGGAGTCTCCTTTTGAGTCTCCTTAAGCAGGCTAGGATGTTACTTGTGGTTGGGGCCCAGGCCCTTTTGTCTGGCAGGGAACAGAAGTTGCAGAGATGAGGAGAAGACTCTGGTTCATCTTTTGCGTAACTGTACCGCCCTATCGACCTTGAGGTGAACTTCTTCAAAAATCAAAATGATCTTGGTGACAACATAATTTTGTTGGTGGCGTTTCACACCGAGATCGGTTTATTATCTTGGTACTTGCACCGAAACTGGTGGCCCATATTTGTCCTCTCATCTACTTATTATTTTGTTAAGGTACCGAAAACCCAGGTGTATACAAACCCCAGGTGTATACAAATATACAAACTCCACCGCTCCCATCCTCAATGCACATTCCTATATGGGTTTCAGTAGTCAGGGGTTAACACCGATAACGGTTGACCCATTTGGGTCCCAAATTGTTCGCCCGGGCAAGTATACCAGCCTTACCAAAAGTAGTAGCCAAATGGACCTTTATGACATAAGTGTGTACTCGAGCGGGGACAGCCACCTCACCTTAGTGCATGCTTGCTACAAATTCATCTCATTTCATCTTTTTTTTTCTGTCGGAGGTTGCTACTATCCGATGGACCACTCAGACACAACTACAGGTTCTTTGTACTACCATGCGGACACCTTAGTCTAATTTTTAGTTTACCTGTCTTTCGGGTAGAGTAATGAAGAGCCTAGGTCTTCGGCAGTCACCACGTCAGCCCCAAAGATCCGCAACCTTATGCGAGCAAAAGCAGGACAACTACAGAAAAAGTGTTCCGCTGTATCGTCGTCCTCTGCACATGCAGAGCAGGTGGTGGTTTCCCTCAAGCCTAACACATTCAAGTGCTTAGCAAAAGCTTGGTTGCCCGCAAGGACGCCTACAAGAAGTCTGCAGTCAATTCTGCTGAGAGATAAAAGGAAAGGCGCAGACCCCTTTTAGATGTCCGGGCGTAGTCGTTTAGTCTGTCTGCACCCATCGCAGTCACGCCAATGAGCCATGCGTTCACGAGAAACCCAAGTATTAATAACAGACGCGCGGGTTTTGGTCCTGAGAAAATCTCTTCTGAACCTTGTCGAGTAAGTTCATCAGAGATCTCATTTCCCTGGATACCAGTATGACCTGGGACCCACACAGGATTCACTATATTTAGCCTTCCGACTAAGTTCAACGAATTCTTGAGTTCGAGCACTATCTTGGACGAGGTAAGAGAGTTGAGCACCGCATTCAGAGCGGCTTGGCAATCATTGCAAACGCATATGTTTCTTGCCCTCCACCTGTTAGTCACAGTATAGCGCATAGCCATTAGGATAGCGAAGATCGCTTGGAAGACAGACGCATATTTACCTAAGGGGTAGTGGAGTCTAATGCTCTCGCTTTCCACAAAGACTCCAGCACCAGACCCCTGCCCGGTTTTGGAGCCATCTGTGAAAATACGATGGCATTCTTCCCTGACTCAGAGTCTGACCGAAGCCATTCCATTACCTGAGGAAAGTCAACTTGGCAGTTATGTCGGAAAAGGATTTCTGGGGTCATTGCGTCAGAGGGTTTGTCCATAAGACAAGCGTGATCCAGCAAACAACCGATGAGAGGTAATTTCATCTTACTAAAAACTCTCTCTCTCCAGGCTCTGTGAAGCTAACGAGAAAAATACGATTCCATTTGCTTCAGATGCAATTTTGACCCGTTTAATTGGTACGTAGGAACCAAAAATTTGCAAACATTCTCTTCTATGAGTAATTTTTTCTTCGGACCGAGTAAAGCTACAGATTCGCGATTGTCGTAACAAAAAGCTACAATAAAGTGACAATTAGCCCGATGGGTCGCATGCTGCGTCGTCTCCCGGTTACCGAAAAAAAATGAACGGGGTCAGAATTTCATCTAAACCTAGCAAAATCCTGTTTTTCTCGGCACCGGGTCAAGCTACTTCGTAATTCGCGTTACAAAAAAGCTACAATTGTTCCCTGTTCGGCCGTTGTAGTGCTCCCACTAGCTTCCACGGAGCCTTCTCTCCATCTTAAACTCATCTCAAACTCAGCTAAAACTCATCTCAAACTCGTAATTTGCTTTCGACAGTTCAGATGTTTCAGGTAAGGTTGTAATTCATAGCAGCTTTGTTGTTCTTAATTTTTTCTTACATAATTTTAGTTGGTTGGAAGAGATTGTTCAATTTTTATGATTTTGCTTCGCTATTTTCGCCTATTGTAATCACAAGGGTTTTTCAAAAAGACAAATTATTCAACGGCTTTTTTCCCCACATTTCGACGGAGGTTTTCATCTTCCTTAGGGTGTTTTTATTTTTTTTTTTCATTGCGTTCAATAAAGATGACCTGAAAATAACGACAATCGACCTCAATAAAACGTCGGCAAAAACACGATGTATACTATGGTTTACTGAAAAACTTTTATGACAAAAGCAGCCGAAAATAGTCAACTTCTCTAAGCTCCTCTTTTACTGTTACACCACTTAACATTAAACCTTAAAAAATGTCCACTCATAATTCCTTCTCAAAAGCATGACAGCTATAATTCGCCACAGTTGCTGACCATGCAATTACACACAATTTAAGCAGAGTGTCAATCACCTTAAGACATAATCCACATGCAACGGTCACGATAGCTGAATGATTAGCAGTAATCTAAACACTTCCCAACATAGCATGCTAGTATTCTTCTGGCATCACCGATCCAGGTGCTGCCAGGCCGAAATTTACTTCGCTCAATAAAAAATAAATATTTTGCCACCAATTTCCACTTATTTCGCGTCCATAAAACCATAATTCTTATAGTCTTACAAGGGGCGGGACCCAGTATGCGTATATGTATATGTGTGTGTATGTGACTTGACCGCCCCACAATCTTATCTGAATTATGACAATTTTCACTTAGAGTGGTCACCTAGCAGCCTAACCCAATACACTATTTGGTCAGCTCGTGCCGTTCATCGTCCACCATTAACGAAAAGCTGCTTGCCGCAGCATGTTCGGCTGCGACGGTTCATAAATCGCGCGTGTGTCATGGAGCTGTTGCCGATTACAGTGTAAGTATTCTTTATGACCACGGTAACTCTGGCCGTACGCATTAATGACCAATACCCATGCCAATACGCCCCGCAGCCAATGAAACATGGAAATTATGATCGGCATGGAGCAAGAGAAATCTGATCCAGGATCTGACAAAGCTTGTATGGCGCTTGTAGGTACTATGCCTTCGGCTGGTGCATGCGACCAACGGAAGCAGGTTGCCCGGTGAGTTTCACGTAAAATCGTGAACACTTTTGGTGGTGGGACTCTCGGATTTGGCGTTGCATATGGAAAATGAAGTTTTGCATTAATTATCCGCCTCCTGGCCAAGCCAGGCTTTAATTAAGACTTAAAGATTTAGCATATCTCTTGGAATGCCGTTCTCGAAGATATCGCTATCGGTGGAGTTTATGATTATTTGCTTTTTGATTACGATGATTAAGGATTATGGGTTTGGCTTAATACTGTGCGACAGGTATATGAGTAAATTACTTTTAATTAATAAAGGCTGCTTCGGTTCTCCTGATTGAGTTCGAAATATTTGTAAAAATAACTAAGTATGCAGGTATAGGTATGTAATTGCGATTTCTTTGTTATGTGTTTAGCTTTCAGCCAGCTTTAATGATGTATACATTAAACTCTCTACAAGTTTCCCGCAAAAGAGAATTGAATTATCAGGAAGACGTGTTCTACAGTGTTTAACAGGGGTGAGATAGGGAAGAAGCTTTAATTGCTCCGAATAAAGAGGATGCGGAAAGTCTAAAAAGCAAAATCAATAAGTTAAGTATTTTGGCTTTGATGTCAGGTGAGAAACACAACCCAAACCCTATTCCACAGGAATGAAGTATCATATTAAGTTCGATACAGGGACAGGCGAAATTGAAACATAGAGAAAAAATAACGATTAGAACCGCAAGTCCTTAACGCCAGATGATGCAGGCTGAATTCTGAGTCGAATGAGCAATCTCCGTCCGTTCGTGTGTCACCAATTTTCATTCCTTCAATTCTGAGCCAGAGAGCTGACATTTTGTACGTAAGCTTCTTGACATCCGAAGCTATACAAATGCTAATTTTTTTTTCAAATTTGCTCGCATACACGCCTACTATCGGTCTAAATGTAAAGCTTCCTTCAGCGCTTTCAAAACCGTAAGACATAACGACGCACGGCAGTAGTTGTCGAAATATGAATCAGCATCTCCGAATGATTGTATTCCTATTAAATTGTTTCTGTAAAAAACAATTAGTTCTACATTTTTTAAAAGCTTTGAGCCACGCCTACACTTAGAGGCAGAATTTGGGCGAATCCAATAGGCAGAAAAACTTAGATTTCGACTGCCCTTCATACTAGGTCTCCACGAAAACTAATCCACACTAAACCACAATTAACATAAATCCTCAACTAGTCTCCCTTAAATGTCGAGATCTACCACACAAATTTAAGTTCTCTCGGCAAGCGATTTAAAATAAATCCTCTCATGAATCTCGTTCACGATATTCACACAAACATTTTTTATGCCACATTTAACCCTTTTCGCACACTTTTGTAACAGTTTTAGAATCGAAAATGAAAACTAAAACTCTTCACATATGACAGATCTGCCACAAATTCATTTTCTATTGGGATTTTAGCATCGGAAATCTTTTCTTGGTTTTGGGAAATCTCATCTCCACTCTCTTTTGAGAGACAAAATGACAGAATAAGAGGAGAGAGCCTCCTACCACTAAGGTACCACAGTTTTATTGCTCGTTTAGACATAGTAAGCGTTTTTCTTTTTTCGTTCAGAGCAGAGCCTTTTGTGCTCAGAGTAATCAGAGCACGTAATTTGTATTTCTTTTTTCGCTCAGAGCATGGTCAGAGCGCGCTCAATGTGCTCGGAATAATTTGACCGAGCATTCTGAGCAAATTGCTGGGCACAGCGAAATGACAGATGAGTGTTGAAAAAAAAAATCAAAAGGGGAAGTTTGTTGTTCTAAGGCCGAAATAAAAGCGTTTGAAAAATTCTTGTTCGGTTATACTGTATTCATTTTGCATCATTTTCGACTCGTAACAAATATGTTGATAACCAAAATATGTGCTCAAGTGCGTTACAAAATCAGAACAGAGTACTCTGAGCGCACTCGGATCAGAGCACGCTCAGAGTGCTCGAGCTCTGTTCAGTGCTCTGGTCTGAACTAAAAAAGACAAACGCCCAGTATAAACCTAGCTAAGGGAAGAACGAGAAATAAAATTTAGCGCATAATGGTATACCAGACCATTCATAGATCAATTTTAGATTTTGTTTAAATATATATTTCTTTAAATAACTATTTTTTTTAGTTAATTAATATGCGGCAACAGAAAGGGGACGCAAAATGTAAAAGATCATTGTGACCTACCACAACGACCTAAATCATTGTGTTATTCTTTTGATCGGACCTAACCATTTTCAGCTACCTACAGTTTTGCTATTTTACTTATAAAACAGCTGGCGCCCATTTTAATCCACGTACAAAAATCATTAAGCACTCTCGGAACCCACCCCCTTGCTGAGCAGTCGGGAAGCACAGCAACAACTTGCTGTGTTGTTGCACTTTTTCGCCGCTAGCTTTTAGTTTTCATAAATTGTTTACATCCGCGAGCGCATCGTCGGCGCACATTTGATATTTATTTTAACTCGGGAAAAAGTGTAACAAAGTGGCAAGGAGGAAGGAAGGAGAATGGAAAGGAGAATAGGGATTAGGTATACCTACGGAGACCATTTTTCCAGATGCTAAGAGGACAATCCTTTAAATTGAGGTTTTATTTACGATTTAGCTATAACTTCGACTAAATCTAAACGCGATATTATGCTGACGGACACTGTTTGCTGACGGATTAGAATGATGAACCAAAGCTGTCTACTTTATATAGATTTATAAATCAGATGTAAGCTTCGTTTAAATAGAAGACTATGAATCTCTGATGTTCACTAACTAAGGTGTCGGCTAATTTTTAGTTTTGAATTTGCAGAAACTATCGGCATTATTACAAATCATGGCCCTAAGACCCTAGTTACTTCGGTAAATGATGATGTTTAAGCTTTAATGTGACGCTTGATTATAATTTGGATGTTAAAAATGGCACACAAACCGACGAGAAATATAAAATCGGATTTTCTGCAAAGGTTTGATCAAGTTCTACTGAAGACACGATTGGTTTTTACCACACCGTTTGAGATTGCGAGTGAGTTAAAGTCAATATTGAACAAAGTTGCCTTTTCAGTTGTAGAAATAAGATTTTTAATGAGAAAAAGAGGACATTGAAAGGACAGTTTAGTAAAAGGAAGAGTACTGTCGGAGAGGAAACGTTACCTAAAACAAGAACTGTCTTCTCAAAAAGAGTACGGATGGTCACCGTCTTCAAATGACTTTGATAGATTCAGATGACCATGCATAATGCATATATTTAGATGATTTGAAGACTATGATTGTTAACGACTTATACCAGAACTCCATAGTTCTCATAAAGGTATGAGCCTCTTTTTTGGCAAACCTCTGGAGGGCAACACAGGCATATTTAAAGCCTCTCTTTAAGCATGGCCTTCCGCCAGCTATGAAACAATTATGGGTATACATTGAGTCTTATCAGTGCCAACTCTGTCTTCAGCTACGCCCCAAATTTTTTAAGTCTCTATTTTCAGCTCCGCCCTTGACTTTTCACCGGAGGTCTCGGCGCTTCTCTACAGCGCGTGACATCGATTAAAAGAGATTCCGGCTCGGGCGTTGATACCATCCATTGCAGCTGTTGTTTTTGGACTCTTCTAGCTAGGTTGGTGTCGCGTCGCTTCAAGTCCGTAGAGCTCGATGTTATATCTCTCCCTCTCCACTTCAATTCAATTTCAATTAAAAATTATTTTACTCTTTCGCTCTCCGTACTTTTTTCACTCTCCGTCTATGTAGTCGAGAGTCGAGCCGGAGGATTTTCCTCTTGAAGCATCCTAAAGCGTTATCATTCGCCCATACTTCTGATGCACCGTAAAACAGGACTGAGATAATAAGGTTCTTATAAGTGGACACTTTTGTTGCTGGATAGTAAATTTTGCCTCCCAAGCCCAAGCCTTAGCCTTCGTTTGTTTTCAGAGCTGGCCATTATGTCCAAATTTAAATGGACTTAAGATCCATTGACATTGAGTTCCATAAGTGGAGTACGGCATTGTGGTGACATATTTAAATGATGTCATCCCTGCCTTTTTTCAGGGCTGCACTGCTGAGGGCAACGTCTATAAGGATCGCAAGATGCCATTTAGTTGAAACCCGGTCGGGGACTCCTTTTTTTCGAGATAACTTTTCGAAAATATGAAAATTATGCTGCGCCGATCAGAATCGATAAAAAAAATTTCAAAATCATTTGTAAGACAGGAATTTACCGATCGCAATGCCATTTATTCTCGCCTGCGACCGTGGAAATAATTTGCCTCGTTTCTAAGTCTTGTTAAAGTTTTCCACTAAGCCCCAGATTATGGATGAAGTGGCCTTGCCTTGTCCGGATGTTTGCCATGTCCTAGAATACTTTCGATATAAAATTTTGTCCTCGATCGGATTGTATAGGTAATACCAATGGCAAGTCAAACCTGTGTGTTCAGGTGAGTTTGCCAGTGAAATAAAATTGGAGTGACAGACGTAGCCAATAGTCGCTGATATAAAGGCTCTTATAAGCACTCAATTTTTCCGTACCAGATGATAAACCCGTTTTTTAACTCGTGTAAGGGTATGTCTTGGCTACACGGCCGTTTTTAGCCGTTTTGGGGAAGCACCTAAATACCCTTAAAAAAAACTCCTACCGAATGCTCTAAACAAGCTAACCAGATGGACTGACAGTTGTGGACTGGGTGTGAACTCCCACAAAATTGAACTTTTGTCCTCTTCACCAGGAAATACAAAATCCCAGATATCGACCCTTCGTCAATCAAGGGCACTAGCTTAAATTTCTCCGAAGAAGCTTAGTATCTGGGTCTAATCCTCGAAAGAAAGCTTAGCTGGAAATCTAATATACAGAAAAGGGTCCGATAAGCTACGATAGCACTCTTTTCCTGCAAAAAAACCATCGGCAACAAGTGGGGACTGCAACCCCGAACCACCCACTGGCTATATATCTCGGTCGTCCGACCGATACTGATGTATGAAACGGCTGTCTGGTGGACCGCTTTGAATAAAGCGGTAAGCCGCGACAAGCTGAGCAAGGTCCAAACAAAGGTCAGCTTGCTTATGTATAAGCGGAGCGCTTTGCACCACTGCCTCAACATCACTAGACACCCTGCTCCATCTAATTCCCCTTGATATTTTCAGCAGATAAACAGCTGCTATCACGGCTACTCGCCTCAAAGCAAGCTCTGAGTGAACCGATAGTGAGATAGGTCACTCCACTAATCTTAACACTTTCACATCCCCTTTTAGAAGCATAGACTTCACTATACCCCAGTTACAATTTGACAAGAATTTCCAGACAACTATTCCCCCAAGGTCTTCTTGGGATGACTGCGCGCCTCTGGAATGTGAGTCGATTCACTTCTACACTGATGGATCAAAGACAAATGATGGGGTAGGTGGGGGTGTATTCTCAGAAAAACTAAATCTTGATCTCTCTTTCCGTCTTCCGGATCATTGCAGAGTTTTCCAAGGTGAAATCATGGCGATTAAGGAAGCCTTGTCCTGGCTTAAGAATGACGTTATATCCGCCAAGGATTGACAGCCAGGCGGCCATCAAGTGCCTGAAATCGGTTTCTATAAACTCTAAAGTAGCCTTAGACTGCCGTTCGTCTCTAAAGGAGATGTTCTAGCATTTCAACATTCTCCTGTGCTGGGTGCCAGGGCATAGTGACTTTCCAGGCAACTGTAAGGTTGACGAACTCGCCAAACTTGGAACTACCCTCTCAATTTCGCCTGATAAAGGCTCCTTAGGCATTCCAATTTCGACATGCAAACTCATGATAAAACTGGATGCAATGGAAAAAACAAATCTTAGATGGACAAGTGGTAGTACGTGTCTAGCCACGAAACAGATTTGGCCTAAGCTAGATCGTAAACGCTCTAGGAGTTTGATAGCTCTTAATAGATCAATCGGTGTTACTACAGGACACTGTCTGATAGGCAAGCACGCGATACAAGGTTTGATGTATTTTCTAACGATTTTTGCAGGAGCTGCATGGATAAGGAGGAAGAAGAGACCACTCTCCACCTTCTCTGCACTTGCCCCGCTCTCTCTAAGAACCGAAATCTTAACCTTGGAGTTTTCTTCTATACTGACCTTAGTGATCTTATTGCGATTGACCCAAAACGTCTCTTATGCTTCATTAGTAGCTCGAAATCGTCCAGATCCATGTGGTATCACAATGGATCTACATAGGTCTAAGTGAGTTGGGTTCTTCTAACCTGATAGCCACTTCAACCTTACCTAACCAACCTTAAGGCTATATGTTACCAGTTCCATTATTATGACCCAAAATTTTCATTGGCGATGTGCAAATCTTCAAAGCAAATAATAAATTATCCCTCAGCAATTTTGCCCTAATTTCAGTTCACTTGTTTTTTTTTTCGATCACGATCTTTATGCATATCTATGAAGCAATTACGAACTCTTCTGTGATGGATCAATCCCCGTGAACTTCCGCCTCACGGTAGGAGTTCCATTCAAATGATTGCCCCATAACTTTCACTTGCGATCGAGAGATACAATCGCGAAAAAGCGCTCCACAAACTCCCCCTCCGGCGCGCATGATAAATGCCAGACACACTCGATCCTCAGCTACAGAAATCATCGAGAGGCATCACGATCTTCATCATGGCATGATTACCTGACATTGTGGATTTGAGCAAATCAAGAGGAAATTAGACAGCAAAGTCGGCCGAAGATGTAGTCACCACCACCCGCTTCGAATCGGCTGGATTATGATTATTGAAATGTATTTTCAAACACACCAGCTCCGCAGTGGTTCTGTGCCTTGACTAGCAGATGCGAGTACCGCCTTCAATTTGAAAGTGTTTGCGAGCAATTTCACGCGGCGATATATCCTAAGATATCGACAATAACATCGATTTGTGAATGATTTCTTGAAATATTTTATGGGGGGTTTCTTCATTGTCTAGGGGTAGAGCTGAAAGGGCGATTGTGCTCGATGTGTGGTGGCACAATTCTTATCAAAGCCAGATGCACATAAACAAGATTATTAATGTTTTGGGCTTTGCTCTCAACGCAGCGTGATCGTTCCTCGATACACCAAGGCGGGTGGCCAGGCTGTAGATATGCAAATTGCGTGAACGATAATGGAGCTGTTGCTGTTTTCCTTTCACTCAGCCAGATGGACTTGGATGGCTATTGATGGCGCGCATTTAAGGTGTGTTCTGTCTAATAAACACTGGAAAATATTTTGTAGCATCCAGCGCTGGTGGGTGTGAGGACTGAAGAGTGTACACAAAAATTCCCAGCAGATGCTCGTGAATGCTTGACGAGGCATCTTGTCTGCAATCAGAAAAAACTCGCCCGCCCTCAGTCGGAGCAATCAGAGCTCTTCATTAAGACATCAAATTTGGACCGCACACACTTAGGCAATTCATTGCCGTCACAGAGAATAAATCGCTACAAATCTCAGTGTCGTTCAAGTTCCCCACCAACGAATACACTCCGTTCCAGGAGAATGCGTCCGGCCTTATAAAATCCCATCTAATCAAGATTGATAGCGCGAAACGTATTCAGCCACCCCATGGAGGGTGTTTTTAGTGCAAAAGGTCTTTACCAGATCATTCGATTGTCGTATATAGCTCCTCACTCCAAGCCTCGTCGTGGTACGACCCCATCAAAACAAATTAGAAAACCCCGTCCACCACTGAAGAGCTTCCTCCCCTCGTCAAGCCTCAGCACAAACGGTCCGAACAAAGCCCGAAACAAATGAATGCATAAACATGTTTCGCAACACTCAAGAGGGGTGCTGGACGCTGTATGTCTTTGCGAAGATGAGTCGTCTTTTCGGCGATGAGATACCACAGGGTTGTCTCTTGCGCTCGGTTTCCACGTTTTCCTCCTTCGTGGTCGGGTGTTGATTGTAGTGCCATCCTCCGCCATGGCTTGTGTGACTTTTTAACGGGTGGTGTATAAGCCTGCTATTATTGAAGTTGTTCGTTTTTTGCCCTGTTTCCATTGTTTGTGGGTGGCTAAGCGCGGGATGGGGTGACTTTTCAAGAGGGTGCTGTTAGAGTTATTTTTTTCCGTGTTCGCGTATCACTTTTTCGAGAGGGGTGGAATGATTACGTTTGGTGATGGCTTTTAGGAAAATTAAACGACACATGGATGCATTTGTAAGGATTGAGAGATTGCTGTTGCCCGGCCAACGACGCTTGTATGGTGTTGTTTAGTCCTTATGGCAGTATTTAGTAAGAACATTTATGTGAAAAAGGATAACATACGGTTTGAGGACGACGATGAGTGTGGAATGGAATTGATGTGCGGACGAATTGAACGCCGTATGGTGAGTCCTGTGGGAAATTTAAAAGGCCACTATCTCCTTGGTAGGCTTAATGAGTTTATGCGTATGGTTACATTTAAAGCATTTGTCGACTTAGGTAAACTGTAGTCAGAAGACGTTGACCTTAGTTGTACAATTTAACTTTTATTTGCAAGTCTGGGTGTGGGATCAAATTTTGTTGTCAAAAAAAGGGAACCACAAAAATTTAGCCTTGTAAATGGTGCCTTTTTCAACGTAGGTACATCAATAATCATATTTAAGGCAGAGCGCTTTGCACCTTAAGAACCAGAACGTGCAAAAAAGCTGGAAAACGACAGACTACGCCAAAGCCTCTAAGAACCTACTCACTTAAGATCAGCACTCAATAGAATTATGCAGCGATATATTTTATTTTGGCATAATGATGCGATGTCATTTGATCAACTGAAAGGACTTTTCCAAATCCTTAAGGAAAAAATTATCAAATCACTATAGGAGTGTAGTAGGCACACATTGGAAGGATGATGACTTTTTTATGATATGGCTACCCTAAGCAAAGTTATTTGGACAAGGCTTAAGCCAACATCGGGTCAGCAAAGCAGGACGGCACGACAATTGAACCCTCACAAACATTTCTTGGTTATATAGAATACTGTTATGGGGCGACAAGAACTAAAACGACATGCAGGAGTCGCTGAATGCACCCATCTATTCACTTTTCGAACACATCGACTAGATTCACTAAACGAATACCCCAACTGTCATTCCAGTCAGATGACAGCAAACTGGTATTCGAAGTTCGAATTTTGATATCGAAAATTTTCCCTCCATGGAATTCCGCGGAAAAGTACCAATGGAAAATTTTCAAAGGATTAATTATTCTGAATTATTCTGTAGCGGGCCCCAACATCAAACAATTAACAACTTCACTCACAATTTTGATTACTCAATTACAAACTTCAGATTTCATAATTATAATTATATTCGCTACTTAAAGCCGCGTTGTCACAAGGAGCAGAAACAGAAACAGAATTTCATACAAAAGAAACGCAAAAAGCATTCAGAGAATTTAGGTTTCAGTTGCTAATGTATGGGATTCTGTTTCTGTTTCTGTTTTACGTTGCTTGTTACAACGAGGCTTTCGTAGTTGAACAAATGTGGTTTGCGAAGTCGTTGCCAACACGTGAAAGATAAAAATAAAAAGAATGAAAGGAATGAATGCGGAAAGGCATGGAGTTGGCATTGAGTGGGATCTACGAAATAAGTGCGCTCGAGGTGTCCGCGAGCAACCGGCCGGGCGCGTTCATTCGAATAAAACTACTATTCAGCATCTTTTTTTTTGAATACCGTAAAAGATCTTTTAACTCCCAAGTATTTTGTGCCAGCAATGTTTATTTTTACCCAATATTACGCGCACACGTTTTTTAGTTAGTGCTTATAACAGCGGGTTTTTTTTATTTACTTTTTAAACCCTTTCAGAAAATTTTAAGTTCGAAACGGCATTTTTGAAAGATCTTAAAAATTATAAAATTACCTTCTCACGTTTTATATAGAAACCAAATTTCATTACAATCGCTATTACCGCTAAGATACTTTAATATTTTGAAGTCTTTGAAGCTTTCGAGCTTAACTTTAGAATCTGCCCAAAAATAAGAAATAATTCTTGATATGATTGATTTTTTCAAATCTTTTGGCGTTATAGCATCGGAGTTAGTGGAGGGGACAAAATTTTTCGAAAATACGTCAAAACCGTTGTTTCAAAAACTGACCAACCAAAGTTTGATTTAAGCCACTGCTTCAGCTGTGGTTGCTTTCCCAACTAACATTTTTTCTCCCATAACACTCTACGAGAGTATTCTCCAATAGCTTGCCTCTTGGAATGTGCCTCTCATAGAGTACTCCGAGAGCGCTCAAAAGAGTTTTACGGGAGTTAAATTGCCCCACTTATGGGAGTTGTTTGTTCTGATAAAAAGTCATAAACTTTTCTTGCAAGAGAGCTAGAGATATTCGGTCTCATAATAAGGACACATCTAAAGTAAAAAAGAGAACAAGATATTCTTCTAAACGAAATTGTTATTCTCAATGCGCTGTTTGACGGTACATCATTGTCATCAACATTATTGACTTTAATTATATTTTTTCTGAGGTTATTTATGCAAGAACTTTGTGCAACTGAAAATTTATCTGCTAAAGTTAACATTTTGCTTCGATAAAAACAAAGCGCCACGAAAATAATCAGTTTAAAAAAGAAATTATAAATGATATGGCTCATCGCAGCAGGGTTGCCGCGTTTTCGCTGTTTAAAATGTATTTTTTTCCTTAACCAAGAGGGTAAGAAGTAAAAAAGGATGTAAAAGGATATGATCGCTGCTGAAACGTGAGTCGAATGAGCCATGTCCGTCCATGGCTGTTCGATTATTCGGTTACAATCAATAAAAATGCTTAGGATGCGATTGCACGGTGATAATTTCACTGTTACAAACTATACATTTGAAAATGTTCTCGAGTTTTAGGGCGTAATAAGAACCAGAATATAGCTCTAACCATCCTACAAAAAAAATTAATTAACTTTTCGGTATAAAAAAAATATTTTTTTTAATTTTTTTTTTATAACAAACGGATGCAAATCAACTATATGCGTATACCTTGACTAATCACTATTTGGTAACCCTAAGAGTTGAGAGATTAAATGGCGCAAAAAATAGTTTTCTTTTGAGAGTCATACGCTTTTTGCGAGCGATTAAGCTTTTTTAACAGAGATTAGCTCTCCTCGTGCGAATAAATTGGCTGTTTTCCGAACCAGAGTAAATAAACTGTTTTTAAAAATTAAGAAATGTCGTGGTTTCATACTATTTAAAGACCCATTTCTGTTTTGACATTATTGCGCGTGCACATGAATGAAGGAATATAAAGATTGCGACATACGAATGCTATGACATTTGTTCGCTAAAGTAAATGTAAATCTGACGTCATCGGAGTTGACTGTGAGTTTTTTTGTGCGTAGAAAAAGTCGGTCAAGCCGTGCTGGCCAACCACATACTATGAATATGTT
This sequence comes from Neoascia interrupta, assembly GCA_947623515.1. Classification (NCBI taxonomy): domain Eukaryota; kingdom Metazoa; phylum Arthropoda; class Insecta; order Diptera; family Syrphidae; genus Neoascia; species Neoascia interrupta. The sequence continues at coordinate 213,456,917 of OX392463.1, read as the reverse complement.
TTTGATGACGATTTGCGCTGCATTTTAATTAATGCATTTAATTAATTTAAAAACTTCTGTGACCGCAAGTACACTGCTAGTACACTGCTCCACTAGTGGAGCGCATGATTTTGGAATTGCCATAAATAGGAATTTTAGCAGTCATCTGGTCTCAAAACAAGAGTTTTAAGCTGAAAGGAGTTATTTTATGAGAAATTTGATACTTTGACTCTCGTAATGATTCTTCTCATACTACTTTTACTCTTTGAGAGTAAAATGAGAGTTGAACTCACATAACAAGAATCAAATATGCTCTCACCTCTCATAATAGAAGTTTACGTCTTTTTTACTCTGGTAGCTTTTTACCCTTCTAATGAGAGTACTATGAGAGTAAAATTCAATTTAATCGAAAAAAAATTACGTTCTGAGAGTATTCAAGAGTTTTACGAGAGTCTTATAAGAAGTTTTTCTTGATTTGTAGAGCATATCTCTCGAGAGTGTGTTTGTTGGGATTGTATGTTTGCCCAATAACGGCTTTTTGAAGAAAGTGGTTAAAAAGTAATGTTGAAAAACACGTTGAAAATAGGTATACCCTATTAATTTTTATTATTATTTATAAATTTTTTATTATTTTTATTATTATATTAACCTCCGGGTGGGAGGTATACCTATACCTAGGTATACCTCCCGCCCGGAGAGACGGCGCAGTAGGGGTGAATCTTCTTAGGTAACGCGCACAATTCGAAAAGGACTTCAGCCAACTTCGCGTACAAAACTGGAGCTGGCGAATGGACACCAGGACCGAAGCGCCACCTTAATTTAAGTAGGAACATGTGTAACAATAAGGTATATTGAAGGGAAGCTAAGGTGGTTTTCATATTTCAGACCACTTACGTAGTTTCCACCTTAAATCCTGGAGCGATTTCTGGAGATTTCCATGGGGAGCAAAGCCAAACAGCAGTAAGGGCTTTGTGACCTTATTTGTATAGGTATAACAAAAGCAAATCCGTATTCCGTAGACCGTTACTGTCGCAAACTTAACGTAAAGATGTTATAGAAACGTTGCACTTGCCCATAAAATGTCTATTCCGCATCTTCATCTTTAAAGTCAAATCTCAAGACTTGAACTATGCAAATGCCGTGTGGAAAGTTGCAAACGTATACCGTTGCTATGAGGCAAAACTGCCAGAACGAAATCATTACCGTCACCATAATCGCCTCGAGTTGAGGAAACTTTAATCGGTCGACGCATTGACTTCACCTGAAGGGTGAAACTTAAAAAGTCTGTGTAACATATGCAGCACTTAATCTCTGTACTTACACTGCGCTCCTACTTTCATTTCAAACCGCAACGACAGCGATGATCACCTCATCAGGTCCACTTTCCTTTGCTTATAGGCATGGCGTGAGCGGTGCGCACTGGATATGTGTATCTCAGAATGATTCATTACCCGGCCGACTAAATAGAAACTCAAATGAGCACGAATGAGTGTCCAACTTGATTAATTTCCCAACAGAAGCTCCATTAAAAATTACTATCCATTCGGCCAGAGACCAAGTCAACCAGTCACTCAGGCAGCAAGTCAGCCGGCCAGCCTAACCTGCGAGCGCGATTGTGCGAATCTGATTCCACATCAATCTGAAAGATCGCGCAGCCGTGTCTTCGCAGCAACCGTGTGTGCTGGCTGCAGAAAATCCGCCATGACAAATGGATTGCGTTGTCTAAAACCGGCAAAAAACAGACAAGACACGGCTACGAAGAGGTTACTCTTGGAGTAAGAGGGCGGAGCGGAAGGCATTAAAAAAAACCTCTGCGCAACCGTACAAATCATCGGACCGCAATCAGGTGTTAACTGACGACCTAATTTCCAACCGTTGCTTACTGTTTAGTCTATCTCGTATAGTTGTTGCAAGTCTCAGACTGTTGTACTACAATCTGTGCGTGCTGCGTGTACCAGCTTAGGTACAGCTCCGCTCCGCACCGATCGTGTTTGATGTTGCGAAGCGAAAATGTCGATCAAATGCTGCAGATACTCGGCATGGGAGTACTTGTTGGCTTGTTGCACCACCACTTTTATAGCAAGTCGTTATGCGAGGCTTCGCACTCCTCTAGGCTAGCGAGGCTTACGCAAAAACTGCAACAAACAGGTGCACCTGGCTGCCAACTACGAGCCCTGAACTGTGGTGTACTGTGCAGCAGCAACAGTTGCAGCGAAATCAAATCCGTTAGAGAGTTGGCCACCGCCGAGTAGCTCACAGTCCAGCAGCTGATTGCAGGTGATTTTGTGGATACGGCAGCGATCGATCGGTTGGCGTTTGGCTGCTCTGCTATGCGCCTTTCCTTTTCCGCAAATGGGTGTGTGTACAAGTATACATATATGAGGGGTTTGGCATGACTATTGACAAGACAGGAAAACGACTGATGCGGTTATTGGCCAAGATTACAAACGAGTGTAAGCTGCTCACTGTGTTCCTCTAACCTTTAATTATGTTGGCGTTAAACTTTTTTTTTATTTTTCATTAGCCTTACAAGCTACTTTTGCATGCGGAACGTGTTAATGGAAGCCAGCTGCAGTTAACAGGTGGCGCTTAACATTTCGAGTGGGTCGTTTAATTAGTTGTCTCGGACTGAATTTGTTGCTGCTGGCCAAGTTTGGTTGAGAAGAGTTTGACGTGTAAGCTACTAAGTCGAATAGGTGTTGCCTGGTGAAAGTCTATACAGTTGTTTGCTGGTATTCAAAGCCTTTGAACCCAAGAACTGTTTGTATTTTTCTATAAGAACACGATTCTTCTACGACTCATTCAATAAATCGTGCCCAGAATTAAATGCAAACACCTGCCCACATCCTCGGTTGACACCCAAACGGCCAGACTGAACTTAATCATCAGATCTTGTAGCGTCTATCTTCACTCTATAGCTTCTCAATTGAGCATAGCAAAGCCATTTTCACCACACACAAAACTCTACAACACGCTTTTCGTGGCACACGAAAATAGAATTTCTCGAAAATGAAAAATCATATTTCGTCCCACGGCCTGCGATCCGTTGCCTGTATAGTATCTCATCTCAAATAGATACATTATGTCGGAAGGGGCCTTTTCACACTCCCTTTGCTCACGCCATCGAATTAAATAGTTCACACCTGTTCTGTGTTAAAACGTATGTCTGTGTCAATGATTTAAGCCAAAAATATTTGGTCAAGATTGATATACGCCAATGGTGTTGGCTGTTGAAATTAATGAAACCATGGCAGTAGCAGCACTGCTCCTGGGCGGTCGGAAGGAAAGAGTTTGTAGAGGGTTTGCTGAATGCCAGTTTTGAAGATAAGTTGAGAGCAAAAGATAAAAAATACTTTTTAGCAGTTGCGCAGCCAGATATTGACCACACAGGTGGTCTGCCAATGGTTTCTGTAATACTTGGAAGACAGAGCAAAATTCGAGTGAAATATCAAAACAACTGTGTGGATTTGGATGAAATCTAGATAGGTACCTACGTGGGAAATCTGCGGACGATGTTTGCCCAACCATTAATCCACATTTCTTACGACTTGCATATGAAAGATTTTTGTTTCTTTTGTACCTAATATATTAGCTTTTTGGCAATTTAGTCCACTTGCTATACTTCAAACTCGAGGTTACAAGAGTTTTGTTGGAAGTAGGCTGAAAGTTTAAAACGGAAGTCACTAGATTTGCAGGAGTGAAGCGGGTGAAGCCACTCGATGAAAGAAGAGAAGGATTGAAAGTCATTAAAGCTCACTTCTCATGGCTATAGGTACCTAAACAGCCTAGACAGCAGAGATTCTGCAAGCTTGACAACCGGTTGCACAGATAGCTTACAGTTCTTTAGCTTAGGGGAAGCAACTCCTTGGATACCATGTTTGGTGGCTTATACAACACAGTCACACCTTTATGAACTAAGAACTATCACTCGCGCTGCTGGACAGAACACATTTGAAAACTACAAAAATAAGACACTGAAGGTAAGAGTTGGAAAAAAAGAAGCGATTTCGAATACTTATTCGAACTACTTCCAGATACTTAATTTACGGCTTGGCGCAGCTGGTATCCAATGCTGGCCTATCTACCTACGTAGATAACTTTGAAATGATATACTTATTTTTTACTACAAGCTTAATTTCTTTGGTGTCGTGACATTGTGCCAAATATTACCAGTGAGTAAGTGCAACAGTGTGTACGCAGAAGTTACAGCCCGTAAAACGGACCGTTGAATACCCCACCCTATCCCACATTGTAAAACGCTGATTTTAATGTTATTTTTAGACATTTTATAAGTACCGCCTTATAACCGCCCCTTGTTATAAAGTATCAATGTAGATATTTCCAAGTTACACTCAAATGTAGTACAAATGCATTTTTTTTTGTTCAAATTCAATATTTTTGAAAAATCGACCTCTAAAAGGGGGCGTGGCGAAATAATTTGTGTAAGCGAAATCTGATACGAAATCTCGTTCCTTATCTGCTAATTTTTTTGTTTCATGCTTTCCTAAATTAGGCTTAAGCCCAGTCGAATTTACGATTTTTCTGTAAAATTTTAGGTTTCTCTTCAATTCTGCCTCCAAATGTGGAGCTTAGTTAGGTTTCGTCCTAGCTCGATTTTAAAGACCTTAAAACTTCGCACACACGGACAGAAGGATTGACGGACAGATGGCCAGATGGACAGACGGACAGGCTTTACTTTCCAGGACAGCACGAACTTTGACTCCCGGTTTATTTTAAACGCTTCCTTTTAATTTTAGTACACGTTCTACTCCAAATTTATGAAAAGGAAATGCATATTTAAAAAACTAGCAAAACTTAAATTTTTTCCACACGAATTCATTTCACAATTGGTTGAGATAGTTTTTTTTGAGCTGCCCAATGCGTCAAAAGTGAAAGAGTTCAGCGTTTGATATCTGTGTAAATTTTTCCCTTTCCAAATGAGTGCGTTCGGCTTTTTCAATAGAAGCAATTCGAATTGGTTTGCTTATTCTCGGAAGAAAAATAAATTATGCAACGTAGTTTTCGGTAAAAGTTTGAAGAAACGCTTTGAAAATAATACTAATAATCGCATCTTTTTGGTATAGTATCAAAAAAATAAAATTCGTTGCGTTCAACTTTTTGAAAACAATACCAAAAATCGCGAACGATTTGAAAAAAATTCCAATAATCGCGCGATTTTCGGTATTATTTTCTAAAAAAATTTGTTTCTTTAATTTTTTTGCAAATTATTACAAAAATCCCGCGATTTTTGAACTTCCTAATAATCTCCCGATTTGTTTTACCGCAACTGTTGATTGAGGTCAATGATTTTTTGACGGTATCTTTAAAATAACCGTATGCGCCTGCCAGACAATTGGCACCTACCCTTAGGGGAGCGACGAAGTTAGCAGCTAAACCCTAAGAAAAAGAGAGTTTAAATCCTTTTAAACCGCGAAGCGGGCCACCAAAACACAGTTGTGTGCAAAAGCAATTTGTTTCGCAGAGAAAGTACAGAAATTAATTAACAATGTTCATAAGCGGCCTGGATATAAAAAATTACAAAATACTATTCAAAATAACAAAATAGTTCACACCGAAAAAGTATTTAACGTTGGCTGAACGCACCCATTTTCGTTCTTTCCAAACGTCAAAAATATGGCAAAAATAACCTCAAATATGTGCGAAAATGACGAATATTAAATCGTTTTTTTTAACCATTTCTAGCGCGTTTTCGATCATTTCTTTTGGACTCAACATAAAAAACACTGTTTTAAAGCCGTTTTTGGTGCTCCCGATAAAAACTAAAAATTATTTAGTGGTGACATACGAACGAACGGACTGACGGGCATGGCTTAATTGATTCACCTGTCGGTCTCAATCATATCTCTAAAAGGTCTAAGGGGTCTAAGCTTTCTGCCTTTCTAACCATCGAAAATTAAGCTGTAATTAGACTTGTTGTGTGTATTTTTTTTATGTGTATAATTGTGTGTTACGGGACATTTCTGAAAGCCGACTGAATAGACTCATCTAAGTCTAATGTGGTTAGACATTTTTTGAATAGATCTCAAGGAGTGGATGCAAACTGACTAGCATAGGAATTCCTTAAGGTTCCGCTTTCGGACCACATTTTTTTCTGTTTTATATTAACTCCTTACTGAAGCTTAAATTAAAGGCACAACAGGCTTTGTTAATGATGTAGGTTTAACCTAAAAGTCTTTAAGATTTGACAGCTTTATTCAATTCAGATTTGGTGATTGATGCTCCCGAAAACCAAAATGTTCTCAAGCGTTTTACGTAAAACTATGTACAAAGCAATGTTCCACTAAAAATTGTTTTATGAGGTAACTCGTTGGTACGGAGCTTCTTTTTATTAGAACCCAACCTATGAAAGACTTAAAAAGTACCTACGTAATTAGAAAAATTTCACGAATTCATTTCACAAAGACAGGCCAACCCTTCTTAGTTTTGATAGTTTGTCAATTTTGGTCATCTGTGTTGACAGCTCTTGGTAAAAAATAGGGTATAGTGGCTGATAGATTACCAGAAGGAGTTCAAGCATTGCTAAAGTAGGTCTAAGTATACTTAAGGCAGCTTATGCTAAGATGAATATAATGAAAATTATAAAATTTGAGGCATGTTCCAAATCGTACATTTTTTTGCGGATGTACTGTTTCGCTTGTAGCAAAAAGGCAGCTAACCTTTCAAAAATATTGCGTTTGCTTCCAGCGACTTTGAGGTAAGTTATTTATCACCGATTTAAGTGCACAAGATGTCCCTCTAACTGAAGACAGAGAACTTGCTCATTTGACAAGACTGACCTAAAAAATTATAGTCCTTTCGACAGCCGTAGCTTCAGCAGTACAAGGGTGCTGAAAGTTCGGGAATCTCTATGGGAACGTCTTTACTTAGATATATTTCCTATGCTAACGTTTTCCTTGCATAATTTCCTTTTTCTTATGCAAGGTCTTTCGAATGTAGAAGAGTCAAGCGATATAACTTTAGTATAGCTGACAGTTTGGCATGTCACATCTCGCGTGACCTTAGTTTTATATAATTTTACCAGCGAAGCAAGTGACTAGAACCTTGTCCCCGCAGTTTTACCCATTATCGAGCTGCATCTAAATTTATACAAAATTAGTGGATCAATGTTCAATGTTGAGTGTCTTTCCCAATCGTAAGCCTTTCTATAGGTTTTTAAAATTTATTAGATCACCTCCTGTGCATGTGAGAATCTCCTCCCACCCGTGCATAACCCACTCACAATCGTGTATCGCCTCTAATTGAAATTTATTGACAGTCCCGCCGAAATGCGTTAAAGCTTTAAACTGATTATAAGAATATTTTTCGAAGAAAAATCTCCTAGCAGCTGAACACATTTGTGCGCTGATAAATTTCCTGCCCGTGGTGACAACCAATTGGTCTCTTAACTTTGGCTGATCGTGGCAATTGCTTGTCATTTTTACGGCGAAGGCATCGTCTCACGTCTTCGCTTGAAAAACGATCTGCTTTGCTGGGAGCGAGATGGTAGCGTATACCACGACGACTCGCTAGGCTAAAGATAACCAAGGCGGACGAAGAATTCCTCGGATTCCCTGAATGAAGCGCGCCAAACATTTGTCCCGATAAATCATTTATACACACAAAAAATAGAAAACGAAATCAGAACAGTCGCAACATAAACGACACGTCGGCGGTCGGACGACGGGTTGTGAAACCTAAGCTTCGTCTTGAAATGGACAAATGATTGCTGTGGGGAATGCTCACCTGTCGCTCACTTAGAGCATAAGAGGAAGTCGTCGGATACCCTCGGAGGTATTTGCAGCAAAGCGCGGCATGGCGGCCCGCCTTTTACCCGTCCGGCCCATGCACGTTCCTCCTTATAGAGCAATAAACAATTGAAGGATGCTGATGTGTGTTCTGCCCTAGCAGATGAGCTTGTAGCGTCTGATGTTCGGTTAATTTGTTCTGCATTTGCTAAACGCGTCACGCTCGCATAATGCAGCTATGCTGATGCCTGTAATCGCTGCTAAAGTAGATGGATGCGACATGATGGTGGTGATATATTAATAGATGGCCGCGACAGTCACCGCTGTGATGCATAGTTGTCTGCTTCAGCGACAGCCAGCTGCATTCAATTATTTATTAACAGACTGCATCCGCGGCTGCACTGGTGCATCAGGAATGCGCGCAGATTTGACGTATGCGCTAGGCTCTAGCGATGGCCTTGTTCACCATCGCTGGATGGATTAGGTGCATCGTGTCTGCAAATAACTTTGTAGCGAGGCGCATCCCGACAGTCCGTCGTCGGCACTCTTGGCTTTGTCAATGTGGTAATATTTTCTTACATTGTGCATTCCTTCCTCCCAGAGGACCTTCGATGTTCGATGCAAAATTATTTCATCACGATGACAATGACAGCAGGTGGGCAATTCTGTTTGACATGCAAGGTGTATAAGATACACCAATGTCATCATGGTTTTTCATTGGATTGATGTAATAATCGGGTAATATAGTCAATAAAAAAATTTACATTTTCAAAGAATGTTGAAAAAATTAACTTTGAAGCTGTTTAAGTCTTCACGAAAGGTTCTTGTAGGCCTCAGCAAAATCGGAATGATTATTTATGGACTCTCAAACAAGGGTTAAGGACCAAACCGTTAATATTTCAAATCTCACAATCAGAAAGGATCTGAAGTAAATGGGAGTGTACCGGTGCGCACTTACGTGGTTTTGGCTATTCGAAATTCTGAGTTTTGAGGGATATTGAAGTTTCGAGACTCTTGGCCTTCGGAATTTGGGAATTCTGCCTGCCATTTAAAGATAGCCGAGTAGATACACACCCAGTAGCAGATTTTCAGAAAGCTGCGAAATATCTGAGCTAGATAGAATTTGGCACCAAGTTCTTTTGTCGAAAATGCGTGCCTTTGGAATCGAAGAATCTTTATTATCGATTGATCTTATTTAATGAAATGCGTGCCTTTATTATCGAAGAATCTTATTTAATGATTTATAGTAATCTCCTTTCGAACCGTTCAATTTATGTTGTTTTTGATGGCTCCAAGTCTCCAATTCCCAAATAGACGCTGGGGTTCCCCATCAGGGCTCAGTTTTGTCTCCGATTCTCTTCCTCGTTTTCATAAACGATCTCTTGTCTGCTGCTACTTATCCAACTCAATCCTTTGCTGGTGACAGTACATACTTTCAGCTTTTCCTTCTTGGTTCCTCGCCCCTGTTCTTCGGACGTAGAACTTGAACGACAACGTGTGTCAGATTCATTAGACTCCGGCCTTAACAGAAAGAAGTTTAATGCTTTCCAAAACTCAATGCTGTCTTCTACCACTGAAACCAAATCGCAACATCCAGCCATTATCCATGAATGGCACTTGCATCGCTGAAACCGAAAGGCTTTTCATACTCTGTAAGCGTGTCAGCAAAAGCTTAAGTTGGAGATGGAATTACCACATATTTGAGACCAAGAACGCCCTGAAATGGCTAAGTTTGTTGTAACACAGTCAAATAATTATCGTAAGCCCCTAAGACCTTTAAGAAATATGATCGAGATCGACAGGTGAATCGATTAGGCCATGTCCGTCCGTCCGTCCGTCTGTATGCGTGAAGGTTTTAGGTCTTCAAAATCAATCTAGACAGCTGAAACTTGATACACGTCTTGGTTCTTCTGTTGCGCAGACAAAGAGTGAAAATTGGCTCAATCCGTCGACGGCCACGCCCACTAGTTGTTTCGGTGTGAGACAACCTCTATTTCACCTTTTGGCCAAGTCAAACAAGGCGTAGGAACTCAAATTTTGGTACTGAGCAATACTAGCCCAAGCCTTTAACAAGGCGAAAATTGGACCACCCACAATATGCACCACGCCCACTTCTAACATGTCAGATCTTTAAAAACATGATTTCTCGAAAAGTTCACTCCAAATCGAAAAAAAAAAATTATATGACAAACATTAAAGAAATTATTATATTTGCTAAGTTTGCTCCATACAAAATCTGAGCTCCGCCCACTTTTTAGAGGCGTTTTTAGGAAAAACCAGTTTTTTTCTGAAATGATTATCGCTTTTACCGTATTTTCTATACTAACGAAATTAAAATTAATTGATTATAATTTTTAGCCTCCTTTTGGGTGCGTGGCCTTAACAAATAATACATGAATTTGGGCCAAAAAACTTTAAGATTTGGTGTTACACGGTATATGGGGTCGGGTTGATAGAAGTTTGTCACAGACGAACTCTTGCACTTAATCACTTGTTTTACCTTTGCTTTACTTCAAAAAGTCAAAGTTTTTTTTTTAAAAAAGCAGAATAAGCAGAGCTTATATTATTTAGTCAGAATTTTGTGAAGCTGAATTTTGAAAGCAGAATTTTGACCCGCTCCCGAAGCACTTTTTAGTACTGGCTGGATAAATAATGTCTTCAATGTCAAAAAATAAAATGCAGCAGAAGGTCAAATTAAAAATTTTACAGGGAAAAATTGTAGGCTTTAGGAAATAAAGGAAATAGGCGCCTAAGCTCAAAAATGAAAAACGAAGTACGCAATTTAATAACAACTTTCTGGGGTTGCTGGCCCCAATTGGGCGCCTCTCCTATTGGCGGTTAGGGGAGGCGGATAGGGCAATGCTCACCAGATATGGTGGGTACCGGTATGAAAAATATCCAGAGGCGGACCAAAACCAGCAACAAACGAAAAATCCAGGATCGTCCGTCTCAAAATGAGCGGCTTCCTGGCCGGCGTCTGTTATCCATCAGAGTTTTTATGTTCCGTAGTGGCTCATCAGTGTTTGTGTTGGATTGAGAATCGCTTTTCTCTTCTATCCTCTCCTGAAATACTTTCCGCTCGCGATGTGCTACGGATCTTAAGGGTAGTCATAACCCCTTTATAACGAGCTTGTTATAAAAAAAAACGTAAATTTTTTTAATTTGCTAAAAAAATCGTTCTTTTGGAGCTTTCAGTCATTTTTGCATTACCTCCTTATAATAAGAAAAACTCTTGGTTATACCGTAAAATTGGTTATACCCCTTGGTTATACCCATGCAACCTCTCGGAACCCTCCTGCTCATTGTTTCTTTCCTTCCCTACCCTTCTATTTCACAATATTGCGGTGGATAATAGAGCACCATTCAGGGTCTATTTGTTGGGGCCTTATTTTCTAGATCTGGAACAGTTGGGGACATTATTACCATTCCTACTGCTATTTCGTAGCTCTTAGGAAAATAAAAAAGGAAATGCGCAGAAATTTGATTGACCCTGTTGAAGACTTGGCACAGTTGGAACCATCCTTAGTTGAAACCAATATCGTTGATGTTGGTTTCATCATTTTTAAATTCATTTTTCTGAAATAAACATTTTCACAAACTCATTTCCGATCATCATAATATAAATCATGGCACCTTTCCCATTTAGTGTCTATCTTCCTTATTGAAACGACCAAAGAGGACAAAAGGTGTTCCCACTCAACGAAGTCAATAAATTACACACTGTGCCTATAAAATCTTTAATTTTCATTTTATTTACTTAAAGCTGTAAAGCTTAAGAAATTTATTGCACTCTTGGCTTTTTTTTTCTTTGATAAAAACAGAAGAAACTCAACTCCTATGAGGGTCCTAAATCTTTTGTGTCAAAGAAACAATTCCCATAAATTTTCCCGAACTGAAAAGTTGTTAAATGTCACCATAACCAATAGCACCTCTCTGATAGTTAAGGCAAGGCAGCCGGACAAGACTCCAAATTACTGTCTGGCTTAGTTTTTTTTTCTTAGCCAAAATCTAATTTAGCCGACAAAACTGACTTGATTTCGGCGAGTTTCATCATAAATTACCACCTGTCTGGAGTTGGTGGCGTATTTGGTTGATTTATTGTGTCAAACGTTGAATTCTAGGTGTGCGGAACGCCAAAGAGCATCGGTTAAGGACTAAACATCATCTATTGCATCATCAGTCTTTAACATCGTCAACAGATGCTTTGGGGACATTTTTACCGAAACCCAACGCTTCCATGTTGCCTTTCCGGTGGTGGCAATTTGTCGTCGCAAAGGCTCCTCACAAGAACAATGGCATCGTAAATTCCCAATTCGTCGGCGACCCAATGCAGGAGCTAAACGAGGCGAGGTGCTTTATTGGCTAAAAATGTTGAGGTGCAGCTCAGGCTTCACCATCATCCGCCAAAATAATCCACTTTGGGCATGTCCGGGCAATAAACCGAGAGTTATGAGACAATAATCGCTGTTGCCCCGAACCCCGACTTACTGCAACGACTTTTCCTCTCAACGCTACCCGCTGCTGGCTGCTCATGGAATGAAAATTAAAAATTTCCATTTTAAAAATAGAAACGAAATTGTTTCTTTTATAAACGTTTTCAACTCCTCTTGCAACCAGTGCAGCGCTGGTTTCGATTGTCTTCTAGACACATATGAGATTCGGGTATTTTTTGCAGGCGTGGGAAATTCAGTTTTACGAGCGGTGGCGAAATTTTATTATTTAAGCGGGTAGGTATTTCGGGGTGTTGGGGTTAATCGAAAGTGCATTTGCTGGGGGCGACATGGTGTGAATAAATTTTACGGGAAAAGAAAAGTGCGAAAAACGAACGAAAATAAACAAATTGTGTCAGGGATTTGTTTTTAAATGCGAGCCTGTTGACGTTACTGGGGACGACGTAGGGATTTAATTACTTTTGCAATAAATTTAAATGGGCTTTTAAGCGAATTTATTATTTTAAATTTAGAAAAACTGTGATTAAATTTGTTTTCAGCAAATTTCAATCAGCAATCTCTTACACGAGGCAACAGAATTGAAAGATCAGACGTTTTTTTTTTGGACAGCGTGTCCTCGAATGAGAACCTGTTGGAGAACCTGGTTTAGTTTTAATCTTAATAATAATTTTGTGAGGTGTATTCGTGTATTTTTCAAAAACTTGTATCAGGATCTGTAAAGAAGATCTGGAAGAAACAGATGTTTGTCGCAGGATTTCTTAAAGCTTTGCGAATATGCTTATTATGGCAGCATGTCTTAGTAAGGAGGTCATCAGCGATGTTTTTCGTTGTATCTATGATGTATGACTTGATAAACATAACATTTTTGACAGAAAAGAAACGTGAATTTTAAGAGTGAGTAAAGCTGTACACATCCGAAGCAAAGATTAATAAAACTATGTTTGCCATATACTGGCAGGGACAAGTTGCTGTGCGGTGCCGCATCTTTGCAGGTACAGGGTAGGGTACTCCCAGTATATACCTATAAGCTTGACCTTGCTTATCAAGCGACAGGCCACTGATCACTGTGGCGTAGCGAGTTTAATTTAGTGAGATTAGTTTATTTAATTTGTGATGAATCACTTCGTCACAGGCTCTTGGAAGTTGAATTTGGGCTGCAAAACCCCTGAAAAAAGTTGAGTCCTCTGCCGCCTGCTGTTTTAAAGGCTTTCCCGAATCGAATTGACTTTTCTTAGCAGCAGGGGTAAGCCTGTACTCCACAGACTGTCTTTAGGTGGTGTACTCCACAGTTTGCCTTGAAAGGTTTATTTGCTGAGTTCTCACCAGATTGCCCTTTCAAAACTGGTTGACTACTCTCGATAAGTGCCCGCGCATGGTTGGCAGACTCTCTTTTACCTTCACTCTAATTCGCTTCCCCCTTTTATAGTAGACACCATAGGAAGAAGTCACAGATCTTAAGGTCCTTTTCAAGCAGCGGAAAGTACTTTTTCAAAGTTTTATTTTTTGCGGAGGACTCCCCGCTAGTGCGGGTTTTCTGCCGGCAGGATGTGTAGCGATGTCAGTATCCGAGACAGATGTTACTATGGGGTCAGGGTCAGAGTTTAGATTGTGTCTGATAAAGCCCTGGGACCCATTGCGGCACGTCAAGGTCAGTTTTTCAGTGAGAGATCAACCAAATATCAGAATTAAACTAAGATCAACTCCTGAAATTAGTTATTCAGCAAAGCTAGGCTGATCCCGTATCGAACTTTGGAAAACAGTCGACCTGAGCAGTCTCTTTGCTGTTTCTTCTATGTGAAGTGGCTGTTGGGCGAGACAGTAATTTCGAGAGTCGAAGGCTTCGATAACTCTGTATAGAAGAACTGGGCAAAAGGTTAACTTCAGATTCTGTTTATTCCGGGATTAACGGATTTCGGTTTAAGTTGGGTTTAACTTTGTATATTGAGAAACCGGCCCTATCAGCTTACAGTGGCGGCCACAGAAGCAGTTGGCGCCTTCGAATGGAGCTCGTAAGATTTATTTATTTAGGCATTTTGTATTTTTAACCTGCTTTTGAAATAGGCGTTTCCTCATGCATGGGCATTTACTTACCCGATATTGTGTTTTGATTGTTTTGAAAAGGAAGGAAGAAAAACTTGTTTTATGAGCAAAAATATGTGCCCAAAAAACATGGGCTACACACTGAAAGGTTTTTACCAATTTATATGAAATTGTACATTTCCTTGCTTAAGTTTCCAACACTTAGTTCATTCATTATGACCATATGTTCGATTTAATTGTATCCCACATCCTGGCCAAGAGTTTTCATTACGATGGCTTCACCTAGAATTCAAATTGACTTCATCCAAAGTGCTCCTGTCATCCTTTGAATAGACAGTGACAATGCTGCCATATGTTTTACTCATCCTCAAACACGATTCCGCACTTGGCTTTTATTCTAAGGCCAAGTATAATCTCATTACCATCTCTCTCTATTCTTCCATTCGTCGATCTATTAGAAAAATTAGAAAGCACTCTGGTGCTCTGCTCTCGTCCTTATTGTAAATTGTCGCAATCTAATCCTGTAATCAACCCTCACCGCCCGGCCCGTTTTCATTAAAAACCTCTTAGCGCGACAAACAAACATTTTCCCATAACACCCGTGCAACATTTTGTCCAACTGTCAAATAGTGCGGCATCTAGCCCTTTTTGATCACCGCACGGTGTATTAGCATACAATGATGACATAAAAACCTAATAAACGGGAAAACATAACATTTGTAAATTTATTTAAAACTCTTGACTGCACCGAGTACACAGCAGCTACGCTTCGGCTCGGCCTCAACCCCTTTTCCGGTCATAGTCGTATCTAGTATCGCGTATCTCGTATCACTATTCCAATAGACAGGGCCGATGTATTCATACCAACTGGTGGAGGGTTGCCGGCAGTCTTTTGTTACGTTTGTTGCCTTTGTTTGAACATTTGTCACTCATTCTACATCTCCACACCCAGAAATAAATCTGAAACAGAACCCCTGTTTACTTAGCCGATTGGATTGGCCAGAGCCAAAGGAGAGCCGGCCTTCCTCCTGGCCTGGCAGTTTGATTGTCAACAAAAGGTCTTTAGTTTTCACCTTATGCCAAAACCAATAGAGTGGATGAAAATGTGCACAGATTTGCACGCTTTTTATTTATTTCGTAGACAGAGTCAAGGATGCGAAAACACATGACAATCTAATTTCGGGCGCGCATAGTCCTTGGTTTCGCTCACATATTTATGATTATGGATATTTTATGAGTGCGTAGAGCTCACTAATCCGACAGAAAGACTCGGATTACATATTCATTCGGTTATGTTGCAACACACAAGCATCCGACACACCCCGTATAGTCTTCCCCGTCTGGCTTTATTACAAATGAGATACTATTTGCTGTCAGTTGTTATTCCAGTTTAATTAACTTAATTAGAGGAGGCTCCCTCGCTGTGGTGGCAAGTGGAACAACCACCTCATGGCATTTCCAATCGTTTGTCATCATATGGCGTGCACTCAATCGGCCAAATGTCGATGAAACCTTCCTCTTTGTTTTATCCACTTTCAGAGTTTTTTTTTCGGGGGGTGAATGGAAATGCGAACAGACTTGCGTCTAATTTAGTGCAAATATCGAGCAAATGGCCCGACTAGAGACAGAGAGCAGAGTTGGTATTCCACATTGTTGTAAATGTGGTGTTTCGACTATAAGGACGAAAAGTGTTTTGTTTTGAGTATATGTGGCAATTCGCACATTTGTTCAATGACACAATTGATTAGCACCGCGACAAAGGGGTTGATGGTAAGAGCTGCGATAGATTTGTAATGATAAATATTGAAATTCGACATTTGCCATTGTTGAAACAACTGGTATTCAAATTTGTAATTTAAAAGGATTTGGTTTAAAATCAAGACTAACCAAGTTGGGGTGAGAAAAAACTCAGTATTGCTTGCAGAGTCGCACTATTTTCCACACCTGGCTGGGTTCTGGGCGTATGTATATGAGGAAAATGCTGCTCTTATTTCGAACCATGCCAGGTGATGCACATTAAGTGCTTCTACTTTATATAAATGCAAATGCATCAACCACGGAAATGAGACTACCAAAACTAAAAATGGGTTCAAACTGCAAAATTATGAGGGGAGGAAAGCAGTGATTTAAAAAGTTTTATATATCTTTACATTTTTATTTATTTATTAATAAAAGAACATCAATTATGAAGTCTTACATGGAGCCATAACATTATAAAGGGTCCGCCAAATAACTTTTTTTTTGATAATGCTATAAAAAAAAATCCACTAAATATTTTCTCAAATTTCTTTTTTTATTTGAAAGAACAATCCTTCCGGTTAATAATGGAAAATAATTTCATTCAAATAGCTGCCTCAGCTGGCCATGCAGTAGCCTACACGATCGGTCGAATTTTTAAGCACATTATCGATTGTGTGCAGCTGTATTTGACCAATGGCTTCACGAATATTGTCCTTTTTAAAGCGTCAATTGTCTCTGGCTTGTCGGCGTAGAACTTATTTTTTACGGCACCCTACAAATAATAGTCCAACGGTGTCTAATCGCAGCTCCGAGTGGCCAAACGACATCAGCTCTGCCACTAATAATGTGATCTTCGAAAACAGGGAGCAAAACGTCGAGTATAGCTTTGGCTGTGTGGAACGTAGCGCGCGCCGTCCTGTTGAAACCAAATGTTGCCAATATCCTCCTCCTCAATTTTTGTGAACAAGAATTCGTTCAGCATGGCCCGACAACGATCGCCATTGACTGTAACGGCTACTCCTTGCTCGTTTTCGAAGAAAAATGGCCCAATTGTGCCTCTGAACCAAAATCCGCACCAAACAGTGACTAGTAGCAATTTTCTCGGGTGTACGCATTGGTTTTGGCTTTTCACGCTTTGGTTTATCGATGAGGATGTCAGTTTTTTTTTCACTTTTTTCACAAGATAACGAACATACGGAGCTGACGCTGCTTCTCTTCTTCCAAAATCTGTACGCAATTTTCGCACACATTCTGCAACATTACCATGATTTTCAAAGTAATGTCGCAATATTTCCCAGTGTTGTTTGAGCGTGTACACAACCATATTCGTTCAGCGGAAGGATAAAACTAATTATCTGTCAAATCAGATATGAGCTAAGTGTTACCATTCACGAAATAAGCACTAGTTGAAAAAATAGAAGTGGGAAAGTGCAACAGTGGGTATGCAAAAGCTTCTATTCATCTACGACGGATTGCAAAATACCCGACCATACAAAAAAAGAAAACTGCCACGCCTCCAAAAAGTGGGCGGGATATAAAAATAAAGCTGTTGTCAAAACTGTTGTTGCATACATTTCGGCCTAAAACTCCGCCTTTATAACTAAAAAAATCACTTTTTTTAACACCACGCCCACAAAAGTGGGCGGAGGCACATACAATATATACATAAAAGTAAGAAAATGCTAATATACTAGACTACAGTTTTTGTCATATAATTTTTTGTCAAATTTCATATATATTTATTGAAAAACAGTCATTTTAAGCTAAAATCCCTTAAAAAGTGGGCGTGGCCAATAAAAAAGCTAAAATTTTTTGGCTACCTTAAGGACAATTATAAGGCAATATTACGTACCAAATATGGATGCGCTAGCGCCATTGTAACATAGTTAAAATTTGCAAAAAGTATTTTTTTTAAATTAGAGATGGTCGCACATACAGGCCTGTAGTGGGCGTGTCTGTGGGCGGATTCAGCTTATTTTCAAACTTGATCTGAAGGACTGGACTTCCAACCAACCCACAAAATTTCAGCTCTCTGCTTTAAAATTTAAGGCCTAAAAGTTGTTTACATACGGACGGGCGGACATGGCTTAATCGATTCTCCTGTCGGTCTCATTCATATCTCTAAAAGGTCTTAGGGGTGTTCGCTGATTATTTCACTGCGTTACAAACTATACATCAAACTTATTATTCGCTGGGTCGTCAAGTAATATAATTAAAAATAAATAATATAATTAAAATTAATATACCCTGGGTTGGGTATACATAAACACAACAATGATCCGGAAAACGGAAAGAGAGACTGAGATTCAGTCTCTGAGAAGACGCGCCCCTAATTTGTCCTCGGTCAAGAAGTGGATCGATTCACATTCCAGAGGAGCAAGATCATCCGAAGATGACCAAGAGGGGGATGGTCTTTTTTTATCAATTTATAGTTGAGGTATAATAGTGAATGTTTCTGTTTGTGGATGTTTCTATGAGAGGTAGATATCCTGAATTTGTTTACAATCTCGCTATCAGTACCACTAAGGGGTTGCCTTGAAGCGAGTAGCCGTGGTTGCAGCTGGTTGTCTGCTAAAGATGTCAAGGGGAATTAGATAGAACAGCATGTCCGCAATGATGCTAACGCAGTGGTGCGATGTGCTCCGCTCACGCAAAAGCAAGCTGATCTTTTGACTTGCTCAGCTTGCCACCAGTGTGGCCAGTGATTGATTTGGGGTTGAAGTTTCCATTTGTTTCCAATGGCTTCTTTTCCATTGTACCGCAGTGTGCTATCGCAGCTTTCCGATCTCGATCTCTTGTACATAAGTTTTATTTTCAGCTAAGCTTTCTGCTTCAGATGAGCTCGGTAATTTAGCTTACTCAGAGAAGATTAAACTAGTACCTTTACCTAATTGAAGGGTGATTTCGATATGTGGGATATTGTATATCCACTTGTGCAGAAGACAAGTTCAGCTTTGCATGGGTTTATAGCCAGACCACAACTGTCCGGCCGTCTTGTTAGCTCGCAGGAGTTTTGTAGGAGTTTGTTTTACGGTTTGTTTTTGCGGTTCTTCCCCGCAACGGCGATAGCAACGTTATGTCATATAAGCGATCACTCTGCAGCCTTCTCCTTCCAGGATAACCAGCAACTCGTTCACCGCTAGATTCAGCTTACAGATTAGATTACAGCTTATAATCCTACTCGTTAAAATTTGATTTCACTTAGTGAGCCATTTACCTTCAGAGCCGACAGCGCAGCTGATCACAATGTGCTGACATTTTAAAAGCGCCTTCTATATCGAAGTCGGGGAATGCAACCATTAAGCACTCCTGTAGGTGGATATCGATCATTCTTTTTTAGATTAAAGACTATTTTCGCCGTTGTTATACATTATTTTAACGACTAAATTCGGACTTACTGCGTCACTTTTTATTTATTTATTTCCCGACGTTTCGATCGTGTTGCAACGAACCTGGTCACGGGTTGAACTGAACCGGTTCAACGAACCCACCCGTGACCAGGTTGCAACACGATCGAAACGTCGGGATATAAATAAATAAAAAGTGATGCGGTAAGTCCGAATTTAGTCGGTAAAATAATTGATCATTCTTTCTAGAGTTTTCAAAAAACTTTATGATAGACTTATGTGTCCGAGGTATTGTGGTGTAACATGGGAATATTTGCCAGTTTTGGGTACGAAAACCCATTTTCACTTTACTCCATAAAAGCGGAATGTAGACCAGCTCTACTCAACTTTTCAAAATTCCTCCACGAAGTCTATAGAATTTAATCTATGTTGGACCTGCGAAGTGTCTTCTATACGTTCTACAACTTTACTTAGCTTTTGTGCAGTGTAGTTACCCAGAAATTCGTAGTTCTACCATCCTGAACCTGTTGAAAGTCTCACATATCTTTGGCGTTACCAAAAAGAATCGTGTTCTGTGATCTATGCATACCCCACCAAAGTATACAATTCTACAGGTCTTTGATTTGGTTGCGAATTTCACTTTGAACTATATTATCGATATCAGTCCTTAATCGATTTTTTTCCAGTATAATAAAAAACCTATGCCTTGTCACTACCAATTGACCCTTGAGAAGCTCATCGACCTCTTCTAACTCAAGGCTAAGTAATAAATTCCACATCAGCCTCACATGTTAAGATCAAAGCTTAGAATATCACCCCCCTAGAACATATGTCGCAGCTGAAATATCTCGTAAACTACTCAAGTCGTACATGCCTGTTCCACATGAGTCACACGTGCTCACGACTCACGACCCAAAATGCACAAATAAGCGAGAAAAAACGAACCAAATTCATCCGGAAACTGTATAACTTCAAAAGCGATTGCATGCTTCACATGAAAACGATCCTCAAACTCATTCCCAATCGGGCTGCCATATTGGAGAGGATGTTCAAATTAACATAGTCACGTGTGCTGCAAACGAAAAATTCTTGTCCAAAAATAATATCAGTTTGACTCCAAAAGCGAGACGACACTCGTCTCACATCTCAACATCAGGGATGAATGATAGCTGGCCACGTGTTTCGAAGTGGATGAAGTTTCTAACGATGTGAATTTTCCTTTCGGGGGAAACATCATTGCGTGCCGCCCTAATTGGATAGATGGGGCGGCTGGCTTAAAAGTTCTTTGATTCTCAGTGCGAGTCACTGTGAGTACAGTAGATGCTATAATGACCAAAGAACACTGGCACATGGGTGGCCTTTAATTGGCAAAATCCTTGAACAATCATCACCGCGTGTAAAAACACTTCACGCTCATCAAACAGCGTTTTGTGTACAAATCAAAACCCATCACTTGTCGTATAAATCAATCGATCGAATCGAGTCATAAACACCATAATCAGCAATCGACCAGGTTCAATTAATTAGACAACATGCCATTGCCAAAGAGCCCCCTAAACAGCAGCTAGTATATGGACTTAGAAAACCCCCGTGCCCGCTAAAACAAAAGACTACGAATCACGATTGCTATCTAGAGATACATTACCCGTGCCTGTGCGCTGTCACTCAAGCGGGCCAGTTCCATGTGTTCAGGTGCAAAACTACACACCTGCCGCTCATAGCCGGCAGCTAAGTACACCACTCTTGCTCGTTGATCGATCATAAAATCGATTTCCCATGCCCACATTTGGTTTTATTTTTCCAGCTTGCATGAAAGCAAATAAGCCAGAGCTCCCCTAGCACTAATTAAAGTTCCGCCGAGTTCGTTTGAACTCTTACGCGCCGGTCGGTGCTGGTGCTGGCTGTCCTGTGTCGACGTCAACGCCGCCGCCACCACTTAAATCAGGTGCATAACACCTGTGTCAACTGTAAGAACTCTCCATCGTACACACGAGGAGTAATACATCTTATCAGACGCAAGTGCGATAGATAAACCAGCTCGTCGGTCTTCGCCGTGTCGTGTTCGAATCTTTTCCTCGGTCCCAGCTTGGAATAGTGGCGAACAACGCGGGGAGCCTTGCAAGACGCTGCTGCGTGTCGGAATTTGGAGCAACCAATAGACAGTGTGGCCGTTGATGCAGACGCCACTATCAGAGGAATGCAAATATTTTACCAAAGAGCCGACGATGCCATCGTCTGGCATGAAAATCCCCAGCGACCGACTGGATAGTTATACCTAGTCTCTGAGTGGTCTGGGTATGCCAGCGAGTAACTATTTCATTGAGCGTAAAAAGATTTAACTGCAAACGATTTGCAGGTGCTCAGACTAGATGACTAGCAGATAAGCTTGGTCTTAAAATAATTGTGAAACCAGTGATAATTGCATTTGTGGTCCATAAAAAGGAGATCGATCTGGGGCTCTTAGGTGTAAAAGGGGAGAACGAAATTGTTTCAGTTCGTAATGGGCAAATTAGTAAAAACTGAAAAGACATGATCATAAAGTCTTTAATGGCTCTTAGTCTAGGATTGCGACTTATGACAAAGGTTCAACGGCTTAAGCTCAACATAAACTTACAATTTGTGATAGAAAATGTGCAGTTTATCGCCCCTTGGTTTTATATGTATATCAAATGTGGAATGAAATAAGATTCTTATAAGAAAATAGAAAGCCATAAAAGCTTAGGTTGGGGGCTCATTTAAGGAGAAAACTTGTAAGTGCAAATTGTACTACAACACCTGCGCACAATTAAAAGATCATTCTAGATGGGGTGAATGCACGAAGCCTTGCTTCAGTTCAACTATGAAAATGATACTTTGCAGTAACTTGAAGTTTTATTTCGTTCTATGTCGTAAAGCCTATAATAGATGTCCCAAAAGACCCTACAGATCCTGTCCTAACGCTCTATAGCAGGGATGACGAACCTTTTAAGAGCCCCGTGCCATTTACAAAAAATACTTTGTAATGTCTTTGGCGTGCCAACAAACATGTTGTCCAGATGTTTTCTAATGGGGTGTTTCTAACGCACATAAAGCAGAGATTAACGTAGGAAGATTAAAAGTGTAAATCCCAAAGTGTTCCCACCGGAATAGAGCAGACTTATTTTAATTCAGAGGAGATATCCTGTGGTGTGAAATGGAAATGCCTAGTAGTCACGTCCCCTACGCATCTCCTTGTAAACTTGAGCTTTTTTTGATCCCGAGCAAATCACAATTAGAAATAACGAAACCGATTTTTTGAATCTACGAAACGAAATAATCAAAAAATAGAAAAATAAAACATGAAATATGTTAAAAGGGAGTGATAGCAGACCAACTACTAAGAGCCTCCTTACACGAGCGACGAAACAGTCGCCGTCGACAGTTAAGGTAACCTTTTTGGAGCGACATCTGTCGGGGGGGTCATTTTTGGGAGACTTATTGAGAACTTTGAATAATTGGTTAATTTATTTTGATTTGCTCGCAAACTTCCGCATTCCAACATTTTAAAATATTTTCAAAAATTTCTTTTATAGCTTCTTTTAGAAATAGTTTTAAAGGCAATGTGAAAAACCCTTTGTCTTAATATTCAGTGGTCAGGATATTGAAAAAAAAAGGTTTTTTTTTTGTTGGTACGTAAAAACCTTGTACCCACGAAAAAAAACCTTGCGGCACTAAGAGGAACCGCCGCGAATGCTCAGTGTGGGATTCTTACTCGCTAAAAAGGCGTCATTACAATGTTCGTTAATTACATCATTACATTGTAGGTACGTCTTCATTGCAATGAAGACGAGTGCGAAGTTTGAGGTGTGTTACCTTGTGGATCGGTGTGGATCGCTATTTGTTTTCTGCCATGAAACATTTACGACTGCTCTAAGTCTTGGTTTGAAAAGCTTTTAGAAAAAGTATTGCTAGGTTTAATACAACCCCAAAGTACTACGTCCAAGATAGTTTTAGTTCTTATACAAAATAAGTTTGTTATACGCTTAGTTTAAAAACCTTCAGATTTTAATTTATTTCTCGTAGCTTGATTTCGAGCTCATCGCGTTTCTTTTTAAAGTGTGGATTCCATTTAAATTTTGCGTCTAGAGTCATTATAGAGGCAACAGCAATGAGGTTCGAAAGTTTTATTAAAAGATCAAAAAGTCCTGTCAAGGGTGCTAAGTTCGAACTGAAGCCTGTAAGGCTTAAGATGTAAGGCTAAGGATGTAAGACCATCGAGGAAACATCGTGGTAAAATCCCAGTGGGTACTGATGGTTTGGAAAAACCATTTCAGTAGACTCTATAACGGCGAAGATGGATTAAATCTCGCTGTCAGGCAGAACGAACCATTCAACCCAGGTTAAGATAAGACGTTGCCGACGAAGCACATGAACGATATCGCCCACTCGACCTGGATAAAAAGAAAGCTTGTGTCTTAGCTTAAAGGCAACATATCAGCCAGAGCTGACGGCATAGCTGCCGAACTTTTTAAATCAGCTTGCAAGATACGCGGTCGCAGGAAAACATTCCCGAATAATGGAGCGTCAGCATTGTATGCCAAATCCTCTAAAGTGCGCCAACTAGTTTTCTCAACATCGCATACAAGAACTTTTCTGCTGTACTGTGTGGACGCATAAAGCCGTTGGTCAAAAATCTATTAGGTCTATATCAGTGTCGCCTTTAGGCCAGGAAAGCCCAACGTCGTTTAAACATTTACATGGCGGCAGTTTTCGGAAAAATCCCAGGAATTCATAATCCATACACACCATCGATTTCAAGGCCGCGTATGACAGCATGAATAGACACGAGCTACTCAGCGCAATGTCTGGATTTGGCATCCCTGCCAAACTCGTTGTTTTTTTGCAGGATGACATTGGAAAGCTCACGCTGTTGCATCAAGTTCCACGATATGCAATTTTTTCGCTGATCACTTTTCCAAATCATTTAGAGATTCTCCATTTACCGTCGACACTGATTATTTTAAATATCTCACAGAATCTGCTCAAGCTAATTTTTGTGATATACCAGTACATTTAGAAACTATTTATGAGCTCTTGTCTAGCCTTAAAGACGATTGTTCTACTGGTCCAGACGGTATACCACCTATCGTTTTAAAAAACTGTAAGGATGTTCTTGCCACTCCTTTACAAAATTTATTCAAACTTTCGCTATCGTCCGGTCACTTCCCCTCCATGTGGAAACTCTCATTTATTACGCCTGTCTTTAAAAAAGGTGTTAAATATGATATTGTGAACTACAGGCCGATTGCTAAACTTTCAACCATTCCAAAAGTGTTTGAAAAATTAATTTGCGATAGCCTTATATTTTACTGCCGAAACATAATTTGCAAAGAACAGCATGGTTTCGTTAAAAATAGGTCTACCGTAACTAACCTTTTATCGTTTTATAGAAAATGTTCTGATGCAGTAGAAAATGGCTTCGAGGTTGATTGCGTTTACACCGACTTTTCCAAAGCTTTCGATTTGATTTCGCATGAAATTATTGGTTTTATGCTTACTTCTCTTGGCTTTCCACCAAATTTCATCTGTTGGATTATGTCTTATCTTCATTTAAGATCTTACCAAGTTAAATTTAGAGGACTTTTTTCAGTTTCTTTTCCTGCCATTTCCGGCGTTCCCCAGGGAAGTCATCTAGGCCCACTCTTATTCATTCTTGCTATAAACGATGCGCCTTCGTGTGTCGCTTATAGCGAAATTCTATCATATGCAGACGATATGAAGATATCTAGAACTATTAAGAGTTCTGATGACCATGTTCTTCTTCAGACTGATATAAACAGCTTTGCTACATGGTGTAACAAAAACGGTCTTTTCCTCAATCCAGCCAAGTGTCAAGTTATCACTTTTTCTAAAAAGCGTATCGTAACAACATTCTCTTACTCCATCAGTGAGCATGCTCTTTGCCGTGTTGAACATTTTAAGGATCTTGGTGTTTTCTTTAGTCAAAACCTTGACTTTTCAAAACACATAAACTACATTGTAAATAAATCCAATTGCATGCTTGGCTTTATTAAGCGTTGGTCTAAAGAATTTAATGACCCTTACGTCACGCTTTCCCTTTACAATAGCTTTGTTCGTACTCACCTTGAATACGCTTCACAAGTGTGGTCTCCATCGGAAGTATGCCATACGAATAGGATCGAGGCGATCCAGCGGAGGTTCATTCGGTTCGCGCTCAGGGGACTTCCCTGGGAAGATCCACTCAATCTCCCCTCATACTTCGACCGGCTTAAATTGCTTAACATTCAAAGTCTCTCCCAAAGACGGATAAATAATGACTTGATTTTTATTCAGCAATTGATCCAAGGTCTAATAGATGCACCGGACCTTCTATCTAGTATAAGCTTTAAATTTCGTGGAGGCTCTCATAACCTCCGAAGAATCCAGCTTTTACACGTTCCACGGCACAGAACAAATTATGGGAAAAATGAGCCTATCAGCCGTATGTGTTCCACCTACAACGCACATACCAGTATTTTAGACTTTGACATGGACAAAGCCAAACTTAAGAGGCTGCTTCGGTGTTATTCGTCTTAAATATTAAATATACTTTTATTTTTATGTTTTTTTTTTTTACTTGTTGAAATTTACTTTTTATCTGTTGTAATAATAATGTTTCTATCATTTGCTTTTTTGTAATTCTTAGTGTTTTGTGTTTGGTGTTAGTTTATGTTTAATTTATTAACCACTAACACTTGCACTAACTGATGAGCCCACAGATATTGTTTGCAGATATTGTTTGTATTAAACAAACTGCATCACAGTTCTGATAGTGCTAAAAAAAAAAAAAAAAAAAAAAAAAAAAAAAAAAAAAAAAAAAAAAAGAAGACCTCACCGGCCCCTTTTATGTAAAAAAAGGATTTAGACAAGCTGAAGCTCCAGATGCACAATCTTTCAAAAGTTCGTACAATTACACTCGTATACGCAGCCGATGTTGACAGAATCGGAAAAAACAGCGTGATGTCGGTGAAGCCTTCAGGAGTGAGTATCGGGACGGCGGCGGCGAATATGGACTTAACAGTTAACGAGGCCAAAACCGAGTGTATCCTGTTATCAAGAAAAGACACCCAACACGGACGTCTTGGACGGTCAGTCAAAACATCACAATCGACAACTTTAGCTTTGAGGTAGTTAGGGACTTTGTCTAGCTATGTTCCGCTATAAACTTAGGCGATTACAACAGCGCCGAGATCAAACGAAGCCTGAGAGGGTAATTGAGTAGCAAAGCCTCCTCTCGAGCGACTAAAGTCCCATTTATAAGACCCTCATTATCCCAGTTCTGGTATAATGTACAGAAGCACGGACCCATCCTGTCAATGGATCCTGTCAAGGTGGATAAAAACGTTTTAGGGGCTGCTTCGAGAGGAAATTCTTCGGACGATTTATGGTCAGTCTGCATAGACTTTGTCTGGAGGAGGAGGAGATATAACATCGAATTGAACAGGCTGTACAGCGACACCGACCTAGCCCAAAGAGTCAAAATACAACGGCTGTGATGTGTAATGGTTGGGTCTTCTATGGACTGTCTAAGGCGCGTTGGAGTTTTCCCCTTGATAATTCAACTACGTCGGCAAATGTAGCAAAAATCGTCTTCTCATCGTTGATTATGCCTCTCGTTACATAGCAAAACAGGATTGGGTCGAAAGCGCTTACTGGCGCGACACCGGCATTTATTTATTTGAATTTTGAATATACCCATTTGTGTACCTTACCTTATACGAAAGACTCTTGTTTTTAAGTAAGACTCAAAGATTCTATAAAGCTTTTCTCTTAAAATATGCCGTAACTCATATTTCAGGCCATATTCCAGGTGTCATACTTTGTCGACGGTTTTCGATATACGTCGATAAAAGCGCTAAAACATACACTTTTCGCTTCAAGGTTTTTTAATTTTTTTTTTATAATATGCTCGTGGTCAAGGCTTATAACTTCCCTTAAAATGCATTGCACATCGCGAGCGGAAAGAATTTGAGGCTAGAAAAGATAGAAGAAGAAATTAATTCGCGATCCAACACAAACGCTGATGAGCCAAACATGAAACCTCTGCACAGAAACACTAAAGCTTACCCTCGCAAGTGTTATGCTTTTACAGAGAAAACCAATACTATAACCAGCAGAATATTTCGTAAAAACATCTGGCATGCATCTTATTGTTGTCCATTCTGTTTGCATATTGGAAAATTTCGTTCGCAATCCGATAGATCTACTTTATTGAATGTTTAGCCAAAAACCGTATTTGTCATCCGAAATCAATCGCCTTTCTTGAATAATTGGTTGCAGATATTTAAGCAGAGTTTTCTCGAAGGCCTTAGACAAAATAGGCAGTAGGGAAGTATAGGTCTTTATTATCTTTCGTGGTTCGGCCATTTTCCAGGCTTCGGACCTATAACTTCTGCGGCGTTTTTTCATTCGATAAAGAAGTCGAACAGGTCTAGAATCTTATTTTTGTCGGTTGGGGTATCGATGGCTGTCCTGTCCCATCGATAAGAAAACCCACGCCACGCCTTTACTTAATTAAGTTATGAGGGAAGCAACTTAGTTCCTTTTCATGCCAATAATCTTGCGATGTGCCATAACAGGCTCGACAGAAATGTTTTTAAACTCCATTAGGCAAAGACTTTTGCCGGATGTAGGTATGAGTAGAAAGGAGCATTTAGCGGGTTCAGCTTTACTGACTTCTTATAAGGAAGTGAGTTTCTGTACACCCTGCATACCTAGTACTTACTTCAACTTTTCTAGATACCCCAGTTCAGTTTTAAGCTATGTAGGTACATAGTTTCCAATTCCTGTGGTTTTAAGTCCGCCGGTTCTGAATGTAACTTCACGTGACAGGTATATTGACTTTTTCTATTTAAGGTACCCATAAAAAAGAAATTTGAAAGTTTGTTCGAATATCGAAATCACTCTAGCAGCAGAGAAGATCATTTCGGCTTGCGGCGTATCGTGCCGTCAACGCAGGATGACTAGATACTATCTTAGGTTATCAGAAGACATACGCAGGGATACAATCGCAAAATTTTTCTGTCCTCCAGGTATAGTTGATAATATATTTAAACGCATATTACTGAATGTTTCTTAACGCGCATTTTAAAACTCTCGATAAATTTATGCGTAGACCCTCCTCTTTCATGTCCACATTAAAAAAAAAAACAAGCAAAATGTCCCAAAAATCTTTTGCGCAATAATTTAATTTGTTGTTGGCTTATGAAATCATAATCGAAACACCTGGCCTCTGGCCGCACAATCTTTCGAAAACCATAAGAACGATGAGATCTCAAGCAAAGTGGTCCTCTTAACATTGTTGTGTGGTCTATTTTGAGAATCATTGCGTGAAATCACCACAAATTAAGGCTCCTCGTCCCCATGCCCACACACCCACTCGATATGGCATTCTCCCTTAATATGAATTGGCCATTCGTTGATTATTTTATTTTCGTCATCGTATAATGAGCTCTAAAAATATCCCACCACCACCGCGCACACTTGAAGCACATAAACAAAGCAAACAAATCACCACCACCTGTGGCCGTCATCATCGAGTCCCCGTTTACTATAAGCCGTTAGGGTATGTCGGTTTGTCCCAATAATTTTGATTACTTCCCGTTATAATAGCAAATAATTGCTGATTGAGTACGCGCCAGGTGAACAACACAAATACAGCGATTCTAGGTGCAAATGAGTGGCCCGTCTTATCGGGATCTCTCGTCACCCGTAAGTAGATTGTTTGTGTTCCCTTCGGCTGCGAGTACATTCTCGGTACAGGTGTACCCATCATCTTAAAGCTTTTTTCCCCACCCAAACCCCGTCCACATAAGAAGCTTGTTCAAGGAAAATTCTCCTCAAGATAACAGCCAAACACAACAGGTGGGTGCACCTTACTTTCAAGGCGTATCTTGAACGCGAATCGCTCTACGAAGGCAATAAAGTCGAATATCAACTGATAAGGGAATAGATACGGGCCAGTGCGCACCTGGGAAGTACCTATAGCCTATGTGCTATGCATATACCTGTGGGAGAATGTACTCGGCACGATGGAGCCTTATCTGTGGTATTGTCATGTTGGCTTGTACTCAATATAGCGTATACAGAATGTTACTTTGCCCTCCTTAGTGCGCGGGGACAAAAGCGTACGTATGTGGGTAAAAGTATCAGGTGTTTGCACCCAGGCTATCTGAGTCAATAGACGTATTGCCGCAATTATAAGTCTAAGTGTGTCGCAATGTGTGGATATCTTCTTGAAATCGTTATCGCAATGTACCGAGCAGCGCTGGAATTCGCAATTTAAGACTCATAACGGAGCGTTTGAGCAATCGTCGGTTTTATTTTGAATTAACGGATCTTGATAAGGTGGGTGGTTATTTTTGGAGCAATACTCAGTGCAAAGTGTGCATTGATATCACTTGATTGCGACATGATGAGCTTTAAGAGCAAAGCTCACAGAGGCAGTGAAAAATCGGAAGTGAGAAACCTTAACAAGCTAACTTAGGAAGCAGAACTATTTCTGCGAGGAAGAGCAGAAATCCCACTGGCTTGAATTTAACAATGATCAATGAAGACCTAATTTTGAGTCTAAGAATTGGCCTACCATACCTCTACACCTTCTAGTTCACGGAAAAACTGAGGTCCTCTTCCCATTCAACAAAGCCTGTTTTCTCGGCGTTTACTTACTCGGTCTCTACAGCCTGTTTTTCCACAACATGCGTCACGAGTTTGGCTATAAGATTCTATTGTGGGGCCACTTACTACTATTATGGGCGTTTCACATTCAGCGCGATAGCGTCAAACCCGAGCGACAGCGACAACACGAGACCAGAGAAATCGTTAGTTGATACACAATGAGAGCCAGAAACCGCGACGACTCTTTTGACTGCACAGTGACAGCACATGCCAAATTTCTAAAATTTGTCGACTTAATTGCACATAAATCGTTTATATTTCACAACAAGTATTAGCCTCGAGAAAAAAATGTCCATTAAACAGTTCGTCAACAGCTCGTCAACCTCGGCGAGGGTTGAGGGAAAAGCCCAGCGAGCGAGACAGCGATCACGACGGTAATTTAAACCACCCTATACATTGCCATTAATTGAAATTCATTTGGCAGCTCGCCCGAGACTCTCGCTCGCTCTCTCGCTCTTTATTTGAAACAGCCATTAAACATTGAAGATAAATCTGAATGAGAAAGTTCAATAAATTCTCTCTTTGTTTTCAAATTTTTATTATACGTGCCCTGATCAAGAGTTTTCCAGAAGCCCCTGACCATCGTCACGACTAAAATTGAATTTTTATACAGATTTTTATTAATTTGAACAATTATATCCCAAGTTATGTGTTAAACTATTGGCCTGCCGAATATGGACCCTATCTGGTTCTGGACCTCGATTAAGCGAATATATTGTGGCTAAAATTCAAATACGAAATACCAAATAGCCAGCTCAGCTTTTCTGCTTACCTAAAACCCAAGAAGGGAAGTGCGAAACTTTGGCCTACCGCAGGGTTCCAGTGTAGCTGAACTTCCACAACTCCCACAGCTGGCGGAAAAAACCGCATAATTAAATCATAGTTTATCAACATCTGCGTATAACCTATTGGCATTGCTCAAGGGGAGGCGGCGGCCTTGTCACATTCTCCATTATGTCTCCACACCTCCATTCACATGCCAGCCAACCGAATGTCATCATTAAAACTGACAGTTCTGACGTTTCATACGCAAAAGTATTCATTAGCATGTGACACATCCCTCCATAAGTACCCGTCGCAGTGCGCAACCAACCCACTTGCATAATGACTTGCTTTGTCAATTATTATTGTTAACAGTTTTACAGCGCGCGGACGATGTCGATGCGGGCCGCTTACCTTCACTGATGCAGTTGTTCAGCGCTGAACGCTGTGCATCATTAGGTAATGCCAACATTGTATGAACACGACTTCCTGGCTTTTTGCTCTGTTCGCTGAGGCGGTGTGGTGACACCGACTCCGATCGACAGACAGCGCAGTGTGGTACATTGACATGTCATGCGAACCTTTATGCCGGTACTTTTCACAATATCACTTATATCCAACTGCGCTGATCACTGTAGTTAAAGGCCAATTTATTTCATTATCACTAACAACGGTAGTATGAGGCTTAAATTGCTCCAACTTCGACGAGACAAGTGTTCAAAGGTGTATTACAATATACCAATTTTCCACAATCGCACCACAAATGGAAGTCGAAATGCGCAGCATACTTTGGCGTTGTCATTGGGGCTGTAAATCAGGCGACTTGTCATCGACATCGGCCAATCTTTCTGGGAAGTTTATAAGCAAAAAGTCAGTCGCCAATCTCTGCCTACGGCTCATTGAAAATTGGTGCAACGTGGGCTGGCAATAATGATTCAAGATTAACAACTGTGAGAAGTCAATGAAGCCCAATTGACATGGTTCGATGAAAATTTTTGTGAAAGTGAACATGTGTTCGAATGATTTAGGAGAGCGCAGCTCCATCGCAGCTCCAGCCCACATATGGATGGCGACGATCACAGGTGGTAATTGCGAACGCAAAGTGATAGTGTGAAATCCGTCGGATCGGAATAATTTAGCGAAGCGTTCACGTACGTCGCCTCGTCGACACTTGCTAACCTATGGCAGATGGAAAGGCGAACATCCTTTCATAATTCATGCAAGTCAAGTCAGTGCATAAGAAACTGGGTCAAATTAATTTGACAGATAAGTGAAGAAATCTTGTGAATCTTTACATTGACGTTAAATAAGGTCATGAAACTACCGTTGTTAAGTTTAGTTATTCAGTTGTAATTGCTTTGTAAAGCTTTACTCACACCTTAGCGTCTTTTATTTTTATGAGGGATGGAATGACAAAAAATATCTCGCGATTTCTTAAGCCGGTTTTGAGTTCTGTCATACATAGCGTGCCAGCATCGGTGTTTTAAAAACGAAGGAGTCCTTCGTTCCTTTTATGCCTGAAGATCGTGCAAATCACATTGCCGCCGCTTAGGTGTGGCAAACCAGATTCTATTCTGGGAGGATTCCGGAATCCAACAAAAGAAGAACTTTTCGCACCCTGATCTATCTGACATTTATAAGACTTAAACGACAAAAATGGAGTATCAGTCTCATGTCTGAGCAGGTGCATCAAAGTCCCCAAAGAGCCTTTTCCCGACGGTGCTTCCTAGTGCTCTTTTTTCTATAACATTAACACTAATTTTTTTTTGCCGTCTTACTCACTTTTGATGTTCCTGCAGTCCAGGGTGAATCTGTGTCTTAACCAACAAGTTTCTGATTTGCCTTCCTAGGTCACTGTGCCTGTACAGCCCGTACTCCACCATTCTCCGTCTACATAGACAGGACCAAAAATCACCTGCCGATTTTTTTTCACTGACAGAGGCTTGACTGACATTAAGCTGTGTTCCTCGGAATTTTTAAGCGTTTCCTGCATATGCAAGTAAGCATGTGCGGACTTTTGAAAGATTGCCGATGTCGAGTTTATTTTGACATTCGCTGTTGTGTGCTGTGATGCCCTGTTACAAGGACTTTTTTAAAATTTCCTTAACCGATAGGAAAGGATGGATGGACCATATATGTCTGCCATACAAGGCAGACAGAAAAAAAACGTTGTTATGCGAAAATTTTTAGATTTAGTTAAAAACTCTTAGTTCAACATTTATTTCTTGAAGCAACAACTAATTTTTTTGAAATCTTATAGTCAGTTTGACAACGAAATTCTTAAAATTATAATTTTATTCTTTTGAATTATTCTCAAAAACCGAAAGTTTCAGCACAACCAGAAAATTGTTGCCTCAAATTGTATGTATCAAGCCAGTTTCGGTAGTCAAAAATCAAATTGTTGTATTTACGTAACGAAATTCTATTAAAAATGAAAGTTGATGGCATGAAAATTAAAATTGTCAACTATTTTTGTGAAAATCCGATTTTAAGAACTATTTGTTGGGTTAAAAATTAAAAAAAAATTAAATATATTTTTTATTTATTTCTTAACCCTGTTAATTTTTTAACTCTTAAAAAATATATTTATTTTTTTAGAACATAAAAAAGTTAATAAAGAAGCGAACCGAACGTATCGTTGTTTATATTGGAATGCGTGGCCTATCGTAAAAGCATGCAAAATTAGATTTAATATTGAAAAGTGAAAAACTACAACAATCTACAATAATTCTACAAACATTATTATAATGGCTGACTCTATGATCATTTCAAAAGCTGCCAGGCGAACATCGTGAGGAAGGAAAAAAGTTGTAAGAGCAAGAATTAATTGTTAATTGAATTGAATTTTTATTAAAAAGTTTTTATAGTCGTCATTTTTGGATCAAGAATTTGAATTTTTGTTTCTAAGTTTGCACTTGCATTCCTAAATCAAGAACTAGAGCTTTAAGTGGTCTTACGAAAGCTTACGAGTTGGGGCATTTTTTTTTTTTAAATGTTCACAAAGAAGCAAAAACAACAGTTCATGACAGAATCAGCCCATTTATACAAAACGATCCTGTTTCGAATTTATTTCTCTTTTGAAGAAGAAATTTTGGAGCTAGGCCTGAGGGGTGTCAGCATGCGCGCGCTTGGTCGGAAGGTCCCGCTCGGCATCCGACCGGGTTTAACCCGAAGAAGTTACGAGCAGCCCGTCAATGGTGCCGCTATCCATTACGGAGGGCGGAAGGGGACAGCGCCAAGTCAAAATGAGGGCTAAGGTGGGAACTCTACAAATCGACAACGGCACCAACTCAAAATTGGTACGTGGAATGTCTCGTCGCTAACGAGGAAGGAACTCGAACTGGTTGAGGAGGCCAAAAAGTATCAGCTCGATGCAACTGGCATCTCCTCAACTAAGTGGAAGGGTTCTGGAACTAAAGACTTCGATGATGGGTGGAAGCTCTTCTGGTCTGGCGTCCCAAATCACATGACTGCACAGGCGGGTGTGGGGATACTCACAAGCCCCCGGTTGTCAGAAAATGTATTCGATGTCATTCCGTTAGGGGGAAGGATTCTGATCTTAAAGCTTAAGCTTGAACGATCGACTCTGGCTCTGGTTCAGGTTTATGCACCAAATCGAGAGTCAGAGTATGAGTCCTTTTTGAACGAAGTTGATGCTGCCCTGGACAGAGTGGCAGAAATGGACTTCTTTCTCCTGATGGGTGACTTCACTGCGCATGTGGGTACGGACGACAGTGCCTGGAGGAGTGTGATCGGGAGGCACGGTGACCCGGATCAAAACAGGAACGGAGGGAAGTTGTTGGACTTTTGCTGTGCATATGGCTTGTCCATCATGAACACCTTTTTCCCACACAAAGCCATTCACAAATACACATGGTACAAGCACAGTTTAAATCAGAGGTCACTGATTGATTTCTTTGTTTTACCATCGTGTGTTCAAAGAATGATTTGTGATGTTCGAGTTTTCAGGGGAGCTGAGTTGTCAACTGATCACCACTTAGTGCTGTGTAATTTGTTTTTCAGTGACAGCATGCCTTTGCCACCCAGGCGAAAGCCAAGACTGGTGACCCGCATACGGTGGGAAAGGTTGCACAGCATGTTTCGGAGAAGTTTTAACAAATTCCAACTGACCTTTTGAATGTAGAGGAGGAATGGCAGCTGTTTTTATCGGCAATCATTGCCTCTGCAGGAAATGTTTGTGGAGTGAAGCGGCTTGGGGTAGCGGCTGGTTGTGAGAAAAGAACTGCTTGGTTTAAAACGCCTGGAGTTCAAGAAGCCATCAGAGAGAAGAAGAGAGCCTACATTGCGTGGATCCAATGTAGAAACTCAACTTCTCGAGCCCGGCACAATGAGACGCGAAGGACTTCCAATCTGGCAGTCAGAACAGCCAGGAAACAGTCGTGGAAAAAGTTCGGCGAGAAGTTGGAGCACGATTACAGATCTGCAAACAAGATATTTTGTCAGACCATTCGCCGGCTCAGAGGAAGGAAGTTGAATATCATTCAAGGGGTTAAATCTAAGGGCGGTACACTTCTTTCAAATGAGAGCGATGTCTTGCGCAGATGGAGAGAGCACTTTTCGGAGTTGCTCAACCCCCAACAGGGCACTGAAGATGGCATTCCCACTGCTGACGAGATAAGGGCGGAGAATAGTCCCACAGTAGACGAAGTCACTAAAGCGATTAAATCGCTAAAAGTTTGTTGGAGTCAAGTCTGCTGGAGTTGATGAAATCCGGCCAGAAATTCTCAAGGCAATGGGTGAAGAGGGTGTTCAATGGCTAACACGTGTCATTAAGGTGGCCTGGGATAGCGGGAAGGCACCAAGCGTTTGGCAAACGGGAGTTATAGTGCCCATTTTCAAAAAAGGGAACAGGAGAGATTGCGCCAACTATAGGGGCATATCTCTCTTGAGTCTTCCGGGAAAAGTATTCGCGAAGGTGTTGGAAACGCGTTCCAGAGCTGTAATCGAGCCTTTGTTACGGGAAGAACAGTGCGGCTTTCGCCCTGGCAGAGGCACAACCGACCAGCTTTTTACTCTGAAGGTTATTCTTGAGAAGGCCTGGGAATATGCCATACTGGTCTATGCGTGTTTTGTAGATCTGGAAAAGGCGTATGACCGAGTCCCTCGGAATACACTCTGGAAAGTTTTGCAGGACTATGCTCTGAGTGGGCCTCTTCTGAGAGAGAGCCATCCAGTCTTTGTATGGAAACTGCAGAAGCTGTGTACGGATAAATGGCGTCAAATCCCGTCCTTTTGATGTGCGCGTTAGACTTCGCCAGGGCTGTGTTCTGTCGCCGCTCCTTTTCATAGCATATATGGACTGGATGGTGAAGCGCAGTCTTGGACAGCCATCTAAACCCCTAAAATACTGCTGCCTCAGAAATTACAGAGACCACTCGGTATGCAGTTTTTTGTATTTTTTTTTTTTTCAGTCCATATATCTCAAATAGGTCTCCAGAATGGAGGTCAGCTTATTTGCGTTAAGTGATTCCCTGCACCAAAACAAAATCTGAGTTTTCGAGAATCTTAAACCTCTTTCTTATTCCCCCTAAGGTGCACAAAGGCGCTATCGCAAGTTGGGCACTATTTTTAATCTTGAAGTGTATTTTTCTTTGTCGTATATAGCCTAGAAAGATGTCAGTCTCTCACACGCGGAAAATTAAGCCAGATAATCTCTCATGTGTCCAAGGGAATGTCAAGTTACCAACAGCAAACTCACAATCGAATAAGAGCGGTTTTAAATTATTTTTTTTGTTAAAGATCAAGCTATCCAAGATATAATCTCACGGGCGAGTTGCTGTCTCTGTGTTGCGGAATCGTCTTCGCACAGGAGACATTTTTCACTTAGTTTTTATAAATGTAAAGTTTGCGATGCAAAAATACCTTGGTCATCACAATTACACTCAACGTTGCGAATTCTTTAAGTTTTCTGAAACTCGTAATGTTTCAACAAAGTCAAATTCAGTTTTCTTAGTCCGGAATTTGTATCTTCTCGTGTGTCTCTCATTATGTCTCATCTCATCTTACCCCGTGCTAAGACCGTTGAACATGAAGATGCAGTAAGACTCTAATGAAGCCCAAAGTAAGATTTCTTCTGGGAATTCACGGGCATTAGGTAAAGGTAATCTTGCTTTCCATCTGCCATAGCAACATTTTCACCGTTCCGCGGGGAATAGCTGCGAGCTGCGATTACACCTTAGTTTCCTAAGCCCAACCATTTATATATGGGTAAGAAAAACCCTTCCAAAGTTCCGATTGCCGAACAAGGTGTCATATTTTATTCATAACTCTCACCCCGCTTCTGTGTGCTGTGCAACCTAATCCAATTCCAAGTTGTGAGCTTCATCGGGGATAAGGAGCACTTCTAAGGGTTTTTTTTTCTTCTTCTGAGCCCATGGTGTATCTCCATGCCGGAGACGTGCACTAATAGAGTTGAGCAATTTCCTATGGGGAATTGTGTGACGTGAGACTCATCATAGATAGAGTTTGTTGTCATGTAATGCGTGTCTGGCATTTTTAAGGTTTTGCGAGCTTAATCGAATCCAACACTCTTACTAGATGGAAATGACAGATGGCAGGCAAAACGGGGAGAGTGGATTTAAGGCTGCTGGTTAAAATGGCTTTTCGATTGGTTTTCGGGCACATGCCAGTATTTTTCTTATTTAGAGAGGGTCTTCTTCTTTTTTTCTATTTCTATGGTTTGGAATATGAATTATGAATCGTGGAAGGGATGTTGGGAGGTGAGTGGAGTTACATTAGAGGGTGTGTTCGAAACACTTGTCCTCTAAACGCGCTTATTACGGTTTGATTGAGTTTCATTGCATTAGGAATGTTTTTTAAGTGCTTTTAAGATGAGTTTTGAATAGTAAGTTTTTGCAAAATGTAAAGACTAAAAGGTTAATGATTATTTCCAAGACGTGAGCAGTAAATAAACACTTGGCCTCTGAAATAAATCTTAAGTACTACACTAATAACGATAAATTTTTCATTGCTTGAACATTTCAAAGCTGAAAGACCATTAGTAACAATAATGCAATGCTCTATAGAGATGTCAAGTAACAAGCCAGTTTTTGTACTAGACCTGACACATAAATCAAAGCTTGGCAAATAATTACAAGGCGGTATACGTTTTCAAAGCTTTTTATTCAATATTTTTGCTCCATTTTAATTCTAATTCTAAATTTCATTAGTAGAAAATTTTGGGCCATGCCCACATTCGGAGGTAGAATTGAAGAAAAACCTTGAGTTTTCCATATTCTGCCAAACTCAATTTTGGCAGAAATTAAGCCTAATTTCTAAAAAAATTAAAATTAAGCATTTTAGGTAAACGAGACTCCGTTCTGAATTTGACTCTTGCAAAATTTGTTTGCAACGCCTCCTTTAAGGGGCCAAATTCACAAAAATCTTACGCAAAAAATTAAATTTTTGGTTACATTTAGGCGAAACGTGGTGTCTAATATTGATAGTTTGGGTGTTCTGTGTACAAACTGTAGCACTTACTCACTGGTTCAACATAGTTTGCTCCTTCAACTTCTTCGCAGATTTAATAAAAAAGGGGCGAGTGAGAAGAATTCTTGAAGAGTTTTTGTTACTTAAATCAAACCTTTACCTTTAATGATAACCTAATAGGGTGTTTCCACCGGACATTAATACGCGATTCAGTCAAATCATCCTTAAATCCACTCTAAATCACGAGATTAACCATACTAATATTAATCTCTTCACGACGAGATTGAAAATTATTCGCGTAATAAATCTCTTCCACGCAAGAATTATTAAATCAAACCGTCAATTCTACGTGTTCTGGGCGTTTTCTGATGAAACTAAGCAAACACAACTTTTATTGACAGCTGGGTGTCATCAACTTAGCAGTGTTTCTTGTGTGGTGTAAAGGGATGTTGCTATGGATGTGGGTGTAGTTTTTCCTCCTTGTAGTTGCATAAAAGTTAAATGCAATAAGGTGTGCACACTGCAAAATATGATGTATGTTAATGTTGATACTGCTGGTTGATGTTGATCAAGTTGGTCCCATATCGACCTTGTGGACTAAAATCCCAACAACATATTTCATGTTTTGTTTTCCTTTTTTTAGGTTATCTCGTTTCGTAGATTAAAAGAATCGGTGACAATTAAAAATGACTTTAACTAACTTCTGAATCGGAAATGCCCGAGAGAAAAAAAATTCGCGTTTACAATGACAAGGAGATGCGCAAATGACGTGATATTATTGAGAAATGTCAAAAACAAAAGAAAATGTCAAGTTAATCTCAGTGGAAACACTTTGAGATTGACTTTTAATCTTCCTACGTTAATCTCTGTATTATGTGCGGTGAAAACACCCTATAAAAATAAATAGGGTGTTTTCACCCCCCTAAAATGCATCAATTTAGGATTGATTCAATATAGTGTAGGTACATGTAGAGATAATCTGAATTGCAAGAATAACGAAACTAGTTCAAAGAGAAGAACCGCAGTGTTTCCTACAACCCTACAGCATTTGCCATTGGCATCGCCAATTTTAAGTTTTGGAAGTTGAAAAATGGGCATGGGCTACAAATTAAAATCAATTAATTGTAATTTCGTGAGAATCATGAGAAAATATTGTAAAAGCAAAAATTATTTCAGAAAAAAAATGTTTTTTCCTAAAAACGCCCCTTAAAAGTAGGCGGAGCTCAAAACTTGTAAGTAATATCTTTAATATTTGTCATAAAATTTTTTTTTTCGATTTGGAGTGAACTTCCCGAGAAATCGGGTTTTTAAAGATCTAACATGTTAAAAGTGGGCACGGTCGATATTATGGGCGGTCCAATTTTGGCCTTGTTAAAGGTCTTGGGCCAATATTGCTCAGTACCAAAATGGAAATTCCTATGAGTTGTCTAACTTCACCAAAAGGCATTTTGAAAGAAAATGTTAAATAGAGGTTATCTCACATTGAAACCAGTAGTGGGCGTGGCCGTTGACAGATTAAGCAAATTGTCACACTTTGTCCGGTAATAGAAGATCCAAGCCGTGTAACAAGTTTCAGCTCTCTAGCTTAATTTTGAAGACCTAAAACCTTCATACATACAGACGGACGGACGGACATGGCTAAATCGATTCACCTTTATGTCTCGATCATATTTCTAAAAGGTCTTTAGGGTCTACGACGATTATTTCACTGTGTTATAAACTATGCATTAAAATTAATATACGCTCGGTCGGATATAAAAAGCTGGACGGTTGTGCTTCTGTCAGTCCAAAAGCCGCACTGTTCTTCCCGTAACAAAGGCTCGATTACAGCTCTGGAAAGCGTTTCCAACACGTTCGCGAATACTTTTGCCGGAAGACTTAAGCGAGATATGCCCTATAGTTGGAGCAATTTCTCCTGTTCCTTTTTTCGAAAATGGGCACTATAACTCCTGTTTGCCAATCGAGCTTTTCTGGCCGGATTTCATCAACTCCAGCAGACTTACCAACTTTAAGCTATATTATCGCGGCAGTGACTTCATCTACTGTAGGACTATTCTCCGCCCTAATCTCATCAGCAATGGCATTGCCATCTTCAGTGACCTGTAGGGTATTGAGCAGCTCTGAAAAGTGCTCGCTCTATCTGCGTAAGACGTCGGTCTCATTCGAAAGAGGTGTACCGTCTTTGGACTTAATCCCTTGAACGACATTCAAGTTTCTTCCTCTGAGCCGGGTCTGCCAAAATGTCTTGTTTGCAAATCTGTAATCGTGGTCCAACCTCTCGCCGAACTTTTTCCATGCCTGTTCTTTGGCTGTTCTGAGATTAAAAGTTCTTCGCGCCTCATTGTACCGGGCTCGAAAAGTAGAGTTCCTACATTTTATCCACACAATGAAGGCTCTCTTCTTCTTTCTGATGGCTTCTGGAACTTGAACTTGAAGCAGTTCTTTTCTCATCACCAGCCGCTACCCCAAGCCGCTTCACTCCACAAACATTTTCTGCAGAGGCAATGACGGCCGATAGAAATACAGCTGCCATTCCTCCTCTACACTCAAAAGGTCAGTTGGAATTTGTTGAAACTTCTCCGAAACATTGCACAGGATGTTCTGAAATCAGAGCGCTCTCCGAAGTCAGAGTCAGCATCCTGCAACCTTTCCCAACGTATGCGTGTCACCAATTTTGGTTGTCACTTCGGTGGCGAAAGAAATACTGTCAGTGAAAACTGACAGCATATTAATCGTATATTTTCGGAAATATATTTTTAGAGGATCAGTTTATTCCCTACGTATTCCCTCATGCGATTCCCTAAAAAAACCCTGTTTTTCACAATATTGATAGAGTAACGTATTTTAGGTTCGCAATTAAAAAAATAATATCTAAACCCTGAGTGGAACCACTCAGATACCAATGCCTTGTGTCGGCAAATCATCAAATAAAATTGGATTGATGGGTCGCCCAAGTTTGTTAGTAAACAAACTCAGTCTCATAAATAAACCCCAAAACGCGCTGTAGCTGTACAATCCAAAAGCACTGAATAGAAACAATGACACTTCTGTCATTTGAGCATCTCATCAGCGCGCGCTCTCTTAATCATCAGCCATCAGCGGAAACACAAAAAAAAAAACAGAAAGAAAAACAAACCCCAAAATTCAAACACAGCTCTACTCAAAGCAAATATTCTAATGAACTTTCAATTCTCACTCGCCACCCAGTAATCAGCCGTGCGGACCTCCGTTGCTGTTTACACATTGTTGCCTTCCAGCATCACCCAGATACACTCAATATACAATAACATCC
Source organism: Neoascia interrupta (assembly GCA_947623515.1). Taxonomy (NCBI): domain Eukaryota; kingdom Metazoa; phylum Arthropoda; class Insecta; order Diptera; family Syrphidae; genus Neoascia; species Neoascia interrupta. Next base: position 213,415,417 of record OX392463.1, on the reverse strand, counting down.
AGCAGATGCGCAGCGAGTCCATTGATATTTCCTTTCCGACGGGCATACTACCTACAGTACTCTACTCAATCAGCTCCAGAGTCGAAAACGCGCTTAAACAAATATTTAAGGCTAATAGCAACAAAATTTATAGAAACACACATACAGCCTATAGCATCGCGATCGCACCCCCATCCGCCTCATAGAATCGGGGCAGACGAGGCCGTCGCGCCACCAGTGTGTCAACACCGCTGATGCTGCACCCATTAGAAGACCACCGCACACCACTTTGGAGTGCCTCATCTTCTGAGTTCGTTCCTAGCGTATACTTAAGATCGTCGATCAAGACCTCCGACCACGAGAGGAAATCCTCATTAAGCGGATGGAAGGCACAATCAGTGCTTTCCGCACATGACCTGCAATCACTCCGAGCCACACGCGTTCTATGCTCCAGCAATCGACTCCTTTACAAAAAATGTGGGCCACTTGGAGTCTGGTCAGAATCACCTCTCTTCGTCGAGCTGTCCCAGTGCCAGCGTCATTAGCACCAGAAGTTTGTTTTCGCGTTCGGCGCGATGATGGTTTTTGTTTAGAGATTCGGGTGCCATTGCCAGACACCAGTCGGACTACATCCACACCGAAAACCAGGCCAACCGTCACGGCTTGCATTAGGCCAGCTACACATACGCGGCGAGGTTGCATTCGGCTAAATTGTTCCAAACGTCCGTCCGTCCGTCGCGGTGGCAATGTTTGCACAGATGTTCGACTGTTATGCTTGGAACTGAATTAAAGCTGCCACAGATAGCTCGCTGTATATGTACTGCTGGCCCGTCAATCTCTGGGGCTTGGTGTATAGACTGTAGAATGTACAGATCCGTATTTTGTTTACACGCTGACGCTTTGATTGGAGATCGAAATTTTCCAGATCGTCGCAGTTTATAGGAAATTTCAAAATTTTCTCATTTTAAGATCGACGTCGTCGGCGGGATGTTTATGCGACATCTTCCGGCGACGACGACGTTCGAGACTCATTGATCTACTCTCCGCGATGTCAAAGCATTATAAGCCACGTACGAGAAATGTCATGTCAGATGTCAGGTTGTACGTCAATTTGGCAGATTTATGTCCCAACTAGGTGCAGTTAACAAATTGTTTAGCCATAAACCAGTCAGCGAACAGACATGTGCGCTGGAAGTTGGAACGTGGGCAAATGCATTCACCTTCTATTTGCAGTCACCAGCCGACACCTGTGTATCTGTGACTAAGTTGGGCTCTCACAACTCATTTGCAACCGAGTGCCAGACCACGTAGCCCCATTAAACTCGGTGTCTGAGGCTAATTAATGCGATCAGAGGCTGACCTCTGCTTGGGGGTTACGCTGACGTTATTCGCTCGTTGCGGTGACTTACGCAGGCTTGAACTGCCAGTTTACTTATTTGCAAACTAATTTGAAGCAGAGAGGGCTTCAGAGGGGTTGCCACCAGCTCTCATTCACCCAAAAGCGGAACGCTCGTATGTGGTGGCGGTGAGGAACGCGCCGCTGATTCCTTTCGCGCCGATCGAATAATGCACAAACGATCTTCGACCACACATATGGGCTGGTGAACATGGATTTCACATTTGGAGTGCGTGGGATGAGGATGCAGGTGGCCTGGCCTTTTGTTTTGATTCGCCATTCCCGTCGATGTCGCTCTTACATCATCACTCACAGATGCGATGAGATTTATTGCTGCATCCAAGGCAAGTGTCGAAACCGAAATAGCGCTGCGCCGAACGGTGGCAATGCTGCAGCAGCGGCAGCCGTTCCAATCAATAACGTGGAGACGATCTATGATCTTTTTAGTGAACTCGAAAAGTGATTTGCGCCTTGCGCGTGGATCGTTTATTATAAGTTTTGGATTCGTTTTGCCCTTTTTTCAGCCAGTGTATGGTTCTGTGTCAGTGATTGGAATTTGGATTTATTTTTAGTTCACACGATCGATATGGGGGTAATGAGGGGTTGCCACACACATGGGATCTTTGGACTTTTAACCGACAGGGCGGTGTGGACATTGCGTAATATCTCGAAGTATCAGAGGGCTATAAGCTAATAGTTGGCTTCCATATTTCCGCTAATTAAGCGTGTGAGTATGTCTGAATAGTTTGTTGGCTATTTCCCATGAAGTAGTATTGTGGTGACGGTGAGTGAGTTTTTTTACATGATGAATGTATTATGTATCTACTTTGTGTAATTGCCCGAGGGTTTAATTATTTCCCACCTAAGAGATTCTGTCAGAGATGTGAATATGTTGTGTACATGTGCTGTTCACAGCATTTTTAACTCCTTATGGTACCTAAATAACATGAAGAAATTTGTGTAAAATTGCGTAAAATAATTTAAAATTGTAGAAAACTTTTGCTAAAACATTGCTTCGGATGTGGAAGTGGAATAAAACCTACATTTTGTGTCGCTCATGAATCATCGGGCTTTAATTAAAAAGTCTATATAAGCAGGTAATGTGTAAGAAAAATAGCTTGGCGTTTAGAAAATTTTTAAATTATTTGATTGATAAGTATGTGTCGTTGCTTACATTGACGAGTATCCAAGATGTAGACATATTATGTGCAATAAAAGATTAGGTAAAAACAAAAACACAAGTAAGAAAAAGTTTCTTCTAAAAACGCCCCCAAAAATAGACGGTGCTCATATCAAAAGCTGCACGAAAGTCCAGAAACAGAGTGTATAGTTTCTTTTTTTTCTTGATGTACATCTCGGCTATCTTTACAAGTGTAAATATTTGATCAACGGTCGAGTAACCTTCTCTAAACCCAGCTTGAAACTCCAAAAATATCTTGTTTTCTTTTAGCCATTGCATAAGCCTGTTGTAGAGTAAGGCGCCAAAAAGTTTCGATATTGTATTAAGAAAAGATATTCCTCTGTAGTTCCGTGGATCCTCGTATTCCCCTTTTTTATGCAAAGGGTCGATAATAGCCTTCTTGAAGCTATCAGGTATTTCTCCTGTTTCATAAATTCGGTTGAATTCATCTGTTTCGTGAATTCCATTGTGAATTCAAAGCTTTCGTGAATTCCACTGTGCAATTTTTATAAAATTCAAACGGAATGCGGTCTTCACCTGGAGCTTTGTTGCTTCTTCCAAGCAAAACGGAGCATCTAACAGGTCATCGATGAACATGGGAGCTGCATTTAGATGAGCTAAGGATGTTTGTTCGGCATTAAGTAAGCTCTGGAAGTGGTCTTTCAACTGTTCGGCACGCAGATTCGGGGAGATCACTAGTTTCTTTCCATTTAGCTTCTTAACCGCCTTCCAAAAATCAGCATAAGATCTAGCACAGATTATTTCACCTATTTTTCGCTGCTCAAAGGCTAATTTTTTTGAGCGGCAAAGATTTTTGAATTTTTTGTTTGCTGCATAAAGGTTTTTAAAGCTGTCAATGTTGTGAAGCCTTAAAAGTTTTAAAAAGGCAAATGAAATCTGTCTGGCTTTGGAGCATTCGGTATCAAACCATTCTTGTATTTTTCTATCATTTTTAACACTTGCGTTGAACTTATCTGGAGCTGCTTTTTTAACGACTTCTGTCAGGACTTATATATTCAAAGGTACATTTGCTCTGTTTAAATTCTCCAATTCCTTGTTCAAATTAAGCTGGAACAGATCAAGGTTTCTTTCCTTCTAATTGAGGTTTGGCAAAAGAGAACTGAGGTTTGGTCAGAGGACGTTTTAAGTCCTACTTCAAAGTTGCGAATCTGTGAGTGCCAGTTTCCAGCAATCAGGCAATAGTCAATGACGGAGCATGCTGTACCACGTATAAAAGTTAATTCCCATCTGCCAGTTCGAGAATTCTTTCACCTCTCCTGTCACACATTTCATCCTCGGACTTACCGCAATTGAGGATAGTTGTTTGACTGTATTCGCTGGAAAAGTTGTTTTAAGTGAGGCCTATTCTTCCGTTTAAGTCTCCGATGATCATTAAGTTAGACGAATTTATATCAATAAGTAAATCGCTGAGTTTGTTGAAGTCGCGGTTCCAATGACTGCAGTTTAAGGATGATAATATTATGTATAGAATGTTGTTGTTCTTCTTTAGGCTTAACACATATGCTTCTCCGACCTTCATTAATTCAATCTCAATAGCCTTTAAGTTTTTTCGAAAAGCAAAAAGTTCACCTCCGCTACCTCTCCCGTATGTATTTGTTTTAACTGCAGGTACAAATTTTTCTTCATAGTTTAATATTTTAATATTTAAAACTTGATTCTTCTGTTGCACAGACAAAGTGTGTAAATTGGTTAAATACACCGACGGCCACGCGGTGTATTTAAGGTATGCTACTGGCTTCAATGGAGACAACCTCTATTTCACATTTCCTTTCAAAATGCCTTTTGGTCAAGTTAGACAGTATAGGACCTCAAATTTCGGTACAAAGAATTTTGGCAAAAAGCCTTGATTGAGGGGAAAATCGGATCACCCACACCACTGACCGCCCACACTGACCATGTTAGATTTTTAAACACCCGATTTCTCGGAAAGTTCACTCAAAATCGAAAAAAAATTCTATGACAAATATTATAGATAATAACTACTTGCTAAGTTTGCTACATACAAAGTTTTGAGCTCCGCCCACTTTCAAGGGGCTCTTTTAGGAAAAAGCCAAGATATAATTTTTGCTTATGCCGTAATTTCTCATGCTTTAAATTTAAATGTTTAGCCCATACCCACTTTTGTGGGCGTGGCTTATACAAATAATGTATGCATTTGGGCCAAAAATTTTAAGATTTGGTGTTACACGGTATATAGGGCGGGTATGTAGCATTTTGTCACAGACGAACTCCTGCACTTACTCACTTGCTTTGATTTAGTTTGTTTAAACAGGCTTGGAAATTCTAATTTTGAAACATTTTTAATGCTTGCCTTGTAAACGTTACATACCTCAGACAAATTTATTCAAGATCGTCCATTACCTTAAGGGGACTACAAATCTTTAAGAAATCGTTTCCGAAAATGTTTTTTAAGTTTTTAACTAAAATCTTCTCGTTAGATTTTTTCCCAATAACACAACCACCTGCGCTAGGAGTGGCTGTTTTTCTTAAATTCTATGAGCACCGGTTTTCCGTGAAGGGTAAAACAAACTCCTTTTCTTACTTCGTTTTTATACCCGACCCAGGTAAACTTAGTTTGATGTATAGTTTGTAACGGAGTGAAATAATCACCGTAGACCCCTAAGACCCTTGAGAGATATTAAGGGGACCGACAGGAGAATCGATTAAGCCATGTCCGTCCGTCCGTATGTTAACAACTTGGAGGTCTTTAATTTTAAGGTAGAGAGTTGAAATTTGGTGGGTTGACTGGAAGTCCAGTCCTTCATCAAGTTTGAAAATTAGCTGAATCCGCCCACAGACACGCCCGCTACAGGCCGGTCTGTATGTGCAACCATCTCTAATTTAAAAAAATACGTTTTCCAAATTTTAGCTATGTTATAATGGTGCTAGCGCATTAGCTTTTGGTATGTAATTGTCTTTGAAGTAGTCAAAAAATGTTGGTGTTTTCACTGACCACGCCCACTTTTTTAAGGGATCTTAGCTTAAAATGTCTGTTTTTCAATAAATATATATGAAATTTGTAGTTATTACCACTCTCTTACTTTTTTGTATGTGTAGTATGTGCCTCCGCCCATTTTTGTGAGCGTGGCGTCAAAAAAAGTTTGTTTCAAGTTAAAAAGGTTTGAGAGCGGCCGAAATGTATGCAATATTTTTATAACCCGCCCACTTTTTGGGGGCTTGGCAAATTTGTTTTTGGTATGGTCGGGTATTTTGCAATCCGTCGCAGATGAAATGAAGCTTTTGCATACGCACTGTTGCACTTTCCCACTTCTTTAACTAGGCTTAGAAAAACATGGATAAGAAACGACAATTTTCAAATTAAGGGTCCACCATATAACGGTTTTTTTTTCAGCTAGTTCTTATTTCGTAAATGCAAACACTTACCTCATGTCTGATTTAACAGATAAATAGTTTAATCCTTCTGCTGAACGAATATAGTTGTGTATCCGCTTGAACAACGCTGGGAAATATGCGTTTTCGCTTCGCTAAGTGGATCTGCGATCGACTTAGAGAAGATGCCGATTTTGCCAAAAAAAAACATCTTTTCAGATGAAGCTCATTTTGATCTTGGCGGGTATGTAAGCAAGCAAAATTTTCACATTTGGGACACAAAAAACCCGCACGCATACATTGAAATGCCGAAACGCCCAAAACGAGTCACTGTTTGGTGCAGATTTGGGTCCAGAGGCATAATTGGGCCATTTTTCTTCGAAAATGAGCAAGGTGTGGCCGTTACAGTCAATGGCGATCGTTATCGAGCCATGTTTAAGGAATTTTTGTTCACAAAAATTGAAGAGGAGGATATTGGCAGCATATGGTTTCAATAGGATGGCGCTACGTGCCACACAACCGAAGCTACAATCGATGTTTTGCGCCCTGTTTTGGAAGATCGCATTATATGACAATATTCGTGAAGCCATTGGTGAAAACAGCTGCACACAATCGATAATGTGCTCAAAAATTGGACCGAACGTGTAGGCTACTGCATGGCCAGCCGAGGCAGCCATTTGAATGAAATTATTTTTCATTATTAACCGGAAGAATTGTTCCCGCCATGATAATAGAATATTTTAAAAAATGTTTTTGAAAATGCTTCAGTGCTTTCAGCTAAATTCGCTATAATTTTCCTTAAAATATTGAGTCATTTCTGAATCCAAAATTTTTCCGTTTGATTGCTCCAAAAAACACCGGAGATCAAGCGAGAAAACGCACACGTTTTTTCATGCATTTTTACGATTTTTTTTTTCGAAATTACATCAAAACGGCAGCTTAATTAAAACATTTTCCGAAAAACATGCCTTAAGCTCTTCGTTTACTTTAAGTTGCTTTATACGTGTGTTCGTTAATGGCTTTGTGCACTAAGCCGTTCAAAAATAATGGCCTTAAACACTTTGACAAACGTCATCCATTTTCAACCTTTCATTTCTCTTAAGAAATTATAACGCGACTGGAAAGTGTGTACCGAAAGAGGTCATTTTTCCGCTTTTGGACGGAACGCTAAAAAACACCTTATTCCAGCGGTTGGAATATTGAAAAAAGGCTTTCAGCAATTGGAAAAACCGAAATCAAAATTCTTCTTTTATGGATTCTAAATTTAAGAATTATAAAAAGGTTAAGAAAACATTTGGCACTCCTGAAGCACTTGATGCTTCCCGATCGTTGACCAAGTGCTCCGCGAACGGAAAATAAAAAAATAAAAATAAAAATCAAATGATCAAAAAATAAGGAAGTCTAAGTTTTGAAACGATGGCTGCCTTACAATAAGGTTTGAGGTACCATCGTTTCTGATAGATAAATACTGTGTTTTGTGTGAGAAGTTAAACTAAGTATTTTATTGTTAGTGTTTCTCGTAGATATTTGATAATTGTAATATTTTAATCTTTTCGCCTTAGGAAAAAACCGAAACCTGCTGCAGACCTGTACAGTGTTGCGTCGAAAAAGTTGGCTTCCCTAGGATCGTAGAAGCATAAAAATTTTAAAAGATTTTATATGAGGACATTAAAGCAAGAAGAACACAGCAAAGAAATCGTTTCGGGTCCCTGGGCCGAATCCAAAGCTTTGTTGGATAAAACGAAACAATTATTATAATCGCCTTTCTATGCAGAGTTGAACCCGGCTTCAATCGCATGGAAACGCGGTTTGAGTCAACTCGACTATGCTTTGCGAGCCGAGTCAAAATTATACAGGGAAATGCGATTTTGTTCAACGAGCCGAGGGGTCAGATTTTTGCTTCATGCTTTAGACTCATTGGTAAATCTCGTATAAGTTTAATAGTTCCAAAAAACGACCTTTGTAGTTTACTTGAACATCTTCCCAAAATTTTACTTTATAAGAAAAGATAAAATTCGATCGCAAATGCTACTTGAACTGGTCGCCCTTTTTCGTAGTAAGATTACTAAATAGTTATACTTTGTTTCCACAAAGTATTAGTTTCCACGGAGTCACAAATCCGTGATTTACAGAGATGTTCAACTAATCTCCAACAAATCTAGAGATCTTTCGTACAAATTTTAACACTCGGCGATTAATTAAAAACAATTCTCCTCCAAAATCTCCTCTTTTAACCCTTGCCGCTTTAAACGTTTTTCGCAATTATTTAGAACCAGTTCAAGACTTGAGAAAGAAAACAGAAACTTAGCCACGTATGATAGATCTGTCACAAATCTGTCACAAAAATTTTTAGCTGCTAAGAAATGTCATTGCCACTGTTGAGTCCCAGGGACTCACCTAGTGAATTGAGGGTTAATATACCCTGGTTATAGGGTATAAAAAAAACTTTAGGTTGTTGAAACAATAAATTATCTCCGAGATGTACCTTAAAACACTTTAGTTGACTGCCAAAATAATGCTGTCAAAATAATGCTGCTAACATATATCGTTAATTATGTACATACATTTTCGTAACGTCGCAACCACGAACGAAATTAACATTAAGCCAACAGATAAAGTTCTAAGATAAGGTTTTAGTATGTATAAACTTATAACAGTCTTATAAGGAACAAATATAAGAAAAAATGTAGTTAAAGGTTTTTTTGCCACCCAGTTTTAAGAGTAAGGATACTTGAAAATCGTTTAAACTAAGACGAGTTGGCTTCAAATTCCGACAAAAGTATGCAAGAGAATATCAAGATAACTGTAATAAACTAATAGAATTTTACAAAAACTGAATAATGAAGATGAGTTTAACCTTCTATAAAAGCCGCAGCACGGACCCTTCTGTACCCTGTATGTCTCATACTCGACGGTCATTTTTTAATCTACATAAAACGTAGGTACATAGGAATGTATGCCATAAAAAATACGCTCCATAAAAACGTTTAGCAGACCGGACCACCCTGTATAATACAGGGATGTTAAGTTTTAAGTGTTATATTGTCATAATTAAAGTCGAACCAAATCTCAATGATTGCTTCGATTATTTTTTTCAACGAGTCTTAGAGATGATAAGAGAAAGTATAGAAAATATGAACCATTTGTTAAACCATAAATAGATTCGTACCAATTTACACTTCTTATTCAATTAGCGCCCAATGATTCAAATAATTTGTTCATCTGCATAAAACCAGCAATATTAGGTATGTACCTACCCACATTTATATTTATTATTTACATATTTTGTCACTTTGATAATCTTAAACGAGTTCACACTGGTCAATAAAGTAATTGGTGTCTCGGCAACCATTGCAGATAAGTGTACCTTTTGACAACTCAATCCCAACAGTTTCCGTAGTGTAGTGGTTATCACGTGTGCTTCACACGCACAAGGTCCCCGGTTCGAACCCGGGCGGAAACAATTCTCACATCGCTTTTTTTTTTTATTTTTTACTCTTGAAACTTATTTAAGAATTTTCTGTCAATGAAGTGCGACAACAACATCGCCAAATTGGCGCCATTTAAATGATTTCCAATTCGGACACTTGGGCTTTCCGAGTCAAGTCTTCTCACATAAGCCCACATATGTATAGCAACAACAAAGCAGTAACAAGAAGTAATTACGGCTAAGAAAAGAAGTAATTGCTGAGACAATGACAAGCACAATCAGTTAACAATCGCATTCAATCACAGTGCATATCCATTACACTGCACTGCAGGACGGTGCTGCGCGGCGCTCAACAAACTATTAATCGTCACCGCGAAGCATTGTAATCCAACGGAGAATACCATATGGGAGCGAGCGCCTGGCATAGCTAGTGCTAGTGGCGCTTACAAGTCATCGACTCGCACTCGATGGTGGAGTTCCATACTGGCAGTCGTCGCCCGCCAAATGACAATCGTCGCCGTTGTTAGCATTGTGTGATTCCAAAACATTTTGGAGCCAAAGACAATCCGAGCCACGCCATGTGGGGACACCGTGCAGCACCATCACTGTGCGGCCATATAATAATCTCGGAGACCGTGTCGCATAAATCTCGAAGCCGCGCACATAATAGGGGACAAGTCGCAAATGCGATTATTTATTAGCGGAACTGGGCAAAAGGGGCGAGCGCGCCTCGTCATGGCTTGGACTTTGCTGCATGGGCACTGGAACACATGTTCCACGCCGCACACACAGTTCAAAACTCAGATTCGACTCTGCACACAGTGCATTGAGTGCATTTTTCAATGTCACCACTGGCCACCGGCAGCGGCAACAACGACCCGAATGATGGTCACTCCAGCGGGGCAAGCGCACACAATGATCGAATCCGGTCGGCAGAATTGGCTTTGTTCCATTCCCTGTGCTGGGAGCAGCTCAGATCTGCATTGGCAGATACTTGGCAATTTCCACGTTCGATCTGACAGCGGAATGCTGCCAGATGTAGTTTGCGTCGCGTCGAGGTGCACTGTGCGCGCGCGGCTTCATTGTCGAGCCGCAAAGCGAATTTTATTTCAGCGTACCGCCCCTTTTCGAAAGCCTGTCTCTGTGCTTGCTGATCCGATCCGAGATCAATGAATCAATTAAGGCTGGGGAGTGCGATTTTTCGAGGTGCATTCAGCGGGATATGTGCGAGCGCGCACCGCTGCGGCTGCAGAGAGGAGCCCATTAATGAAAAGGTGTGGGATGGTATTTATCAATGTCTGTCCGCAAATGGCAGTTAATCAAGGCGGCGAAGCTCTATTGTGTCGGTGGCTGTGGAGGAATTTGAAAGCAGCGCACCGTATTTGTTGCATGAATATTCATCAATGGCGCGCGGGTTAAGCAAACATACACACACATGGCCGGCGCGGCGGCGGAATGAGTGCTGCGGATTATTATTTAAGGATTCGATTTGTGAGACGGTATCTGACAGTGGCAATCGCGAATTGAAAGCCAACTACTGTCATGTTTGCATGTCGACCGAAAGCGGCTTGATCCATCTGTCATGATAAGTTCAGCGTGGAATTGAATTGATTTCTGTTTTTGTAGGTATAGAGGATTTCTGGTAGGTATAGGAAGGTCCGGCGTCATCGTAGGGGACATGGGTATACGACTGCAAGAATGCGAAAAGCTTCCGCGCTAGATTATTGTGGAAGTTTGTTTGTCACGACTTTAACATGGGCATTTGCCAAAAATAGTCAATTTCAAAAGTCGTGACAGGACATACATCTCTTTTCAATGCAATTTACTATTTAAGGGCTTTCGTAATGAGGTTTACATTATGCGATAGGCATGAGACAATTATTTAGAAGAGTGCACAGAGTGGAACTGGCGCACAGTGGCTCGGAATCGTTATTAAGGAAAGTTTGCCAATGACGCTCTGCTTATAAAAACTTCCAGGTAAAAGCGTTTGCAAGGTTGGACAATCAGTCAGCAGCAGCTTGATTTGTTTCCTACCATAGGAAACAAAAGACGATCCCCGCAAGTGTTATGCCTTTCTTTTATCATGCCTTGCAATTAAGTATATTAGGAACAGAGTTTGTATTAAGTAGCTTCTTTTGGAATGGATTGGAATGTTGCCAATTTTTTTTATATTGGTTTGATAGGAAGTGAAGATCACGCCATGGGGGTCAACAGTCGACTGTCAGGCAAAAGTTGTATTAAGAAGCCTCTTGTGACATTACATGAATCACGGAAGTCAAATATTAAGTTTGTCAAAGAAAACGACACAGTTGGAATTATTGGCGCAGTTGGAATGTAGTTTACTCCTGATTTCTTCGAAACTTAGCAGCTTAGACTTTAACAATACGGTGGCCTACTGGCCAGCTACAGACTTTGTCTCTGTAAGAAAATTTTTTCAATATAAATCTGTGTTTGTGTTTTTTGTTTTTTCGTGGTTTACCACGTGCAAGAGTTTGCTTTTCTTCTGTTTGACTGAAACTATTTCATACTAAAAAATTTCCATTATCGGTAAAGTGTCTGCAACACAACGTGGAAGTCCCACAAACTAATGAAATCCACTAAAAGTCTTATGCGAAAGCTCGAAGTCGACTTAATCACAAACCTAAATAAAATCAGCGGACCCAGCCACGAATAAGATAAAATTTCTGGCGTTTTTTACATTCCTAAAACTGGAAAAAGGCCATACCTACAAAATTTTTTTGAAAAAAATATAAAATTTCAGAAATTTCGTGAAGAGCTATTTAGCCAACAAAAAAGTCCGACTTTTTTTCCTGGGAAAAAGGCTGAGTTACAAATAGAAAATTTTCTGCTTTTTAAAAAAAAAAATCCGGCGTAATTTTCGGGAGGCGTGAGGATTTCTTGTAGAACCGAATTTCAACATAAGCTTGCGTTAGTACATTTTCTTTACACTCAGGAATATCCCGTTCCCGAACCCTTTTCATAGCTTTTATGTCAACGACTTGAGAAAGAAGGATTTTCTAGAAAATCCTCAAATTCATTACTTATAGAAAAGTGATTTCACATTTGTTTTCCCCAAAATTCCTAAGGCGTTTAGTAGAAGTTATTAAGTATTTCTGACAGTTTACAAAACAAATATTATTTTTATAGTTTTTTTTTTTTTAAGAAAAATAGGTTTCCATCTAGTTTAAGCTCCCAAAAGCTGCCATCATATAAAAATGCTGAACTCTGAAATCCCTTTTAACCCCCAATGTTTTATGTAAGGTGACAATTCTTGCTTTACAAACTATAAATCGAGAAAAGTGTTGCAAAATAATATTAAGACTCTTTTATTTGTGCTTTTAGAAATAGATTTGACTTATTTTTACAACACAAGATATTAATCAAAAGACCAGATATTAAGAAAGCATATTTTAACAAAAACTATAAAAGAAAAAAATATACTCTTAGAAGAAATTAATTAAGTCGAAACTCGCGTTGTCTAATAATATCGTTTTGTGTGTCAAAAATGTTAATTTTTTAATTTGTAGATGGTTTAGTGAGGGAATAATAGCTCATGATGCATATGTGAAGCTATTTTCGGGCAATCGAAAAAATTAATATTACTCATTTTAGTATATTATTTGTTGCTCGTAACTACATGCTTTTGTTCTTGTTCTGGGCTAAATTGCGACTCTTAGCAGGTAGGTACTTACCTGGCAAGACTTTGGTTTGACTACTTTTGGTGACAGAAGGAATAAGCGATGCACATTTGCTAAGGAGAAAGGTACAAGTTGTTTCATGGAAAATAAGAAAGTTTGCCTTCACATGAGGTGTACGGCCTTGGGAAAAACTGTGAAACGTGTCTACAAAAATGGCATTACATATTTTGACGAATGTGAATATTCGAAGTTATAAAGAAATTATGAAGCTAGTCTCCACCCAATTTGGTGTTTCATAGGTGGCGTGACAGTCACAGTTTGATTGTCAGTTGGACGCCTGTCACGCCCTGCGCTAAAAACAAACTTCAAAGGATTTCACACTCAAATTAAACAGGGCGTGACAGGCGCCCAACTAAAGATCAAACAATCACGCCTTTTGTGAAACATTAAAGCAGATGGAGACTAGCTTCATAATTTCTTTGAATATTTTCAAAAGGCCCCAGAAGCATTTTATATGTCTTAAACTAGCAATTTGCTAGACTAATAGTACTAGAATAAAAATCTGAACCCCTAAGGCAGCTTCACAAACAAGCTTTGGCCTCGTCTTCGTCCCGTTACAATTACGTCAGCTTTGAATCTACTTCGAAATGACATTTCCTAAAAACATATTTGAATTTTTTTTCGTGTTTTTTTGAGTGCTCATTTTGATTTCATGCACCACAAGTGAAAATACATACATAGTAATCTACATTAAAAAATTGGCTTTAATTTTTTTCTGCGGTATCCCAGCTGCCAAACGAAAACAATGTCATTCAATTTGAGCAAAAGCTTCGTTTTGAAGTCACATTACGTTTTCTCCTTGAGAAAGCCATACGAAACGTTAAAGCCGAAGCTGCTCGCATTGTGATAGGAAACATTGAACTCGTGTGAAAGAGCTCGTAAACGTCAGGATTGTTTGTGTCAAGGCTTGTTTGTGAACCCCACTTTAATGTATTGTTTTATTTTATTACTTTTCTGGTGGGTTAAAAAATCTTTTAAGGGTAGAGATTCAGTTGGTCTATTGGCTATGGACTAATTTATTGCCATTCTGCACCTGATCCTTGGATCAATACGTATGCGCACTCCGTATGACTCCGTTTGACTCCGTATGACTCCGTTTAGTCACCACCATACCCCAAAGTCACCACTAATCAACTTTGGGGTATGTTTCATTTGTTGGAAAAGAACAGTATCAAACCTAGAACACGTTCCGATGTACTTCATTTAGAATTTCCTTTATTATTAATAATATCGGGTGCCACAACCAACACGAGGAGTCTGTACTGGTTCGGTAGAATATTAAGTTTTTCAACTTTCTAATGGCAACATTTTAATTATCTGTTCCAGAAACAAGTCCTCTCGAGTTTTTGATTCAGTTGCTAAAAGCGGCGTCGTTTAGGTCTCTAATGTATGGAATTCTATTTCTGTTTCTGTTTCTGCTGCTGTTTTTGTTTCTACTTCTGTTTTTGTGTCTGTTTCTGTTTCTGTTTCTGTATCTGTTTCTGTTTCTGCGGCTGTTTTTGTTTTTGTTTCTACTTCTGTTTCTGCTTCTGCTTCTGTTTCTGCTTCTGTTTCTGTTTCTGTTTCTGTTTCTGTTTCTGTTTCTGTTTCTGTTTCTGTTTCTATTTCTTTTTCTGTTTCTATTTCTTTCCTGTTTCCGTTTCTGTTACTTTTTCTGTTTCTATTTCTGTTTCTATTTCTGTTTCAGTTTCTGTTTATGTTTTTTCTTCTGCTCCTGCTTTTGTTTCTATTTCTGTTTCAGTTTCCGTTTCTGTTTCTATTTCTGTTTTTTGTTTCTCTTTCTGTTCTTGTTTTTGTTTCTGCTCCTGCTTTTGTTCTGCTTCTGTTTGTGTTTCTATTTCTGTTTCAATTTCTGCTTCTGCTTCTGTTTCTGTTCTTGCTCTCGTCTCTCTTTTTGCTTCTGTTTCTGTTTCTTCTGAAAGCGGGGTTCAAGGCGTTGAAAATTTCTGTTTCTGTTCCTTTTGATAATAGGGGTTTATTGTGGTGAAAAAAACCTGTTCCCTATTGAAGTTCTTCTCTCTTCAGAAAACTTGTCAATGCTGAGCAAACAGTCTGAATTTTCAGTTTTAACGTTGTTACGGAACTCTACGCATTCCTCTACTGTCAACCAGGTATCGCTGACGATGAGAAACGTCACAATGTGATACCTGTTGGATAAAAGAAGAATCTATAGAGGCCTGCAAAAATGTCAAAATCAGAAATTTTGACTGTTTGAAAGACGTAAGAAAATTCTGAAGTGATAAAACTTCAATCAAGAACACGTTTTTTCCCGTCTTTGTTTTATTAGTTTCATATGGCTTCTGTTTATTTTCCACCCAAAACACAAAAGTTGACAAGTAAATCAGAACCGGATAGTAAGCATGGTGAGTGTTTGAAAGCTGACGTTGCTGCAGGTCTGTATCTAAATATTCCTCTATTATCCACCGGGGTTTAATAAATTTGCTTTAATCGCCAAAACTAATCCTTAAGGCAATCCAGGGAACAGACTTCCTTTTTTAGAGACCAAATCGGATTCGAGAGGATTAGTTTTTCAATCAATTTTCGCGCCAAACTTTTATCCTCTAGCGGGCAAAATATGAACAAATGAGTCAGTTCACCAGAAGGGAGAGCAATATAAATTTTCATCTGAAATCAATTTGATTTTCGACAAACTTAACCGTTGCAACCAGGTACCTCGCGCAAGGTAACTTAATTCTGACAATTTCATCGAAGTCAAGCTGCTACCGCAAGGCAACCCACGAGTACAACATCAGTCACCACCGGGGCTTGCAAGCCATAAAGAGAAACGCCATCACGTTCCGCGAAATCTCTGCCAACCTTTCGTTCGATTAGAGACTTTTGTCAATTTGTGGGGTTTTGTTTCATTTATTTGGAGTACCTTGTATGGGGTGGCCCCTCCACGATATGGCGCGCATTGTGCCAGTGCCAGCAAACGCCATGCCGTTGCCGCCTATCAACTGACGTCAACGTGCAGGTGTTTGAACTCAATCGCTCGCTGCATGACAAATCGGAAAATGTATTCACGACACAATGCAGCGCATTGAGCAAACAATCACAACAAACAGCGAACAACAAACAAAAGTGTGTCACCACCACCGCCACCGCTGCGCCAGCTTTTGTACTTTGTGGGAGCTGTGCGCCGGGGTCACCGCAGCCGTTCGTGTGAGTAGTAGTAGGGCGCGGTGACAGTCCGACAGTCACCATTCAGTCATTCGTAAGTCAGTTGGAGTTGGCCCAATGGGGCGAATGCGCAACTTAAAATTCTTTGTCCGCTCTCCGGAGATTTATGCCGTAAACGTGGGCGGCCGGGGCCACCAAAAAAGGGTTGGACACTGGCCGGCTGGTACAAAGGGTGCGACCGAACGCGTAATCAATCGAGCGGAATTGCGCACGAATTTAACGCTTGTCAGATCGAGTGACAAACAAACGAATCAACAGGCCGAACGGAACACCCAGCCGCACGTGTTATTTGGGTGCAATGACTTTGACGGCGACCGAGCGGCCGATTGATCGCTGATCGCTTGTCTCCGAGCGAATGTGATTGGCGTCTGATTCTAATTTGCGTTGAGGAACACATCATTTTGCCTTGAATTTGGTTCAATTGGCCGCATTGCAAGGAACATGATTGTACGGCGACACCGCACACCGTGTCAATTGAATTGTTTAGTTGTGACAGTTTATTTTTTCGAAGCAACATTTTGCACAAACTTGGACATTTTGACGCGATTACCTCACAGTGACAGTGACATATTGAGGGGGGTAACACAATCGTAAAGTTATACCTACCTACACGTTGCATGCTTTAAGGTTAATAAGATCCTCGTTCGGTTTGTGCTGCGTGCCGTGAATTGGTAACATGCACACCCTGTCCCCAGCGGGCTGAAAGCCGAGAACGGAACATGACTAAGAATTAGGAGCGATTTGTCAACTTGATTGGTTCGGAGATGTGGATTATGTCATGGGCTCGTTAACTATAGTCGATTGTGGATGTGGAATGCAGGCATACGCATTTGCTGTTTGTACACCTCACTATTTAGATTGCGCTCAGTGAATACGAATTGAAAGACTCGGTGTTCATTAGCGACGTTGTTAGCTGATATCGTTCGAACTGACTCAATTTCGCGTTTGATTGGGGCTTAAAAAGCAACGGAGTTAGTTAGCAGTTTTTTTTTGGTATTACTTAGATATGTATGCTTTCAGGCTTATGGACTTGGTAACGTAAATCAGCGTAGCATGTTCCGTCCTTTCAATATTTCCAATTTAAACAGGTGCTGTGACTAGTGAGGCTTGTGATTTTAGTCGGACATACTCGGATTGTAATATTTGATTGGAATTATTACTTGTAAAATTTTACAGTTAAGGTAGGCCGAGATTATTTTATTCTACTACCACTGCAAGGTCGGGGTTAGAATAGCCTTGAGGTAAGGTATGCCTGTCGTAAGAGCCGACTAAAATCCACCGGAAGAAATATTCTTTAATGTTTCAACGGATGCTGTCGATGCTGCTCCATTTGGGGCAACTTTTGGCAGTAAGGTTTTAACTTATAGATGAATCTGAAGGTTAAATTAAAATCCAGAAGCGTCTGTCACACATTGTGCGGCTCACTGGTCGGCGTCTGTCTCCAAAGGGGCGGCTGTATTTAAAAATGAAAATAGAAGTGACTTACCTATTTCTCATAAAAACGACAAGTTAAAAAAAAAATGGCAATGAACAAAACGAAAGATTTGATTACCCCAGGTGGCAGCCCAGCTATGCTGGAAAATCCACCCTCTTCGGAGGCAGGCTCTACGGATTCTGGGGAGAGCCTTTTTTTGCTTATAAATCCTTTTGAGAAAAGGACAAAACTAAATCGATCACCACCACCTAGATCGAACATATCCGGAAAAAGCAGTCCACCGGTAAACCAGGACTCTGTGAAAATTAAGAGCTTAGAAAAGGAGAATAATGAACTCCGAGCTAAGCTTATTGAAATGGAGCGACTCTTCCAAGATCTAAAAATGGAAGTTGACTCTCTGCGAAAAGAAAACGAGGATATTAAAAATACTCGTTTAACGAAAGACTGTGAGGTAACGAAAGAGTGTGTAACACCGAACCGACCAGCAGTCGAATACTTCACGGACGAGGACGAACTTGCACTTGAGACCGATTCAGTCTTAAGGAAAAGGTCTAGCAAGAAGCGAAAGGCGAATTCCTCTCCCGAAGTAATACAAAAAGAAGATAAGCCCTCTGGCTCAAACAAGGCTAATCCAGAAGCGAAAATTCGTCCACCTCCCGCAATAAACATCGTCGGGATAGCAGACTTTGGGAGATTGCGCAACCTTCTTGCAAACACGGTGAGAACAGAAAACTATAAGCTTACCTCGCACCGAAATAACGTGTGGAAAGTAAATGTTGACAACGCCGATTCCTATCGCGCACTGTCTCTTAGACTGAATGCAGAAAGAATCGAGTGGTATACTTATCAAAATAAGTACGAGAAACCACTGCGAGTCATTGTAAGGGGGCTCCACCCATCATGCACAAAAGAAGACGTTGTAAAAGACGTAAAAAATAAAGGCCTTAAAATTATTGATGCCGTCAATATCATTAAAAAGGAAAAGCAACGCACGGAAGGAGAAAGAGACACTGTGATCAGACGCGGCCTTCCAATTTTTATGCTCTCCTTTGAAAGAACTGAGAGCATAAACGATATTTATAAAATAAAAATGATACTTAACATCAGGGTTAAAATCGAACCCATGCGAAAGGGCAATAGACTGATACCACAGTGTAAGCGATGCCAAGAATTCAGGCACACAAGTGCCTACTGCCAAAAAGAACCACGTTGCGTGAAATGTGCCGGAAAACACCTGTCAACAGAGTGCAAGGTTGACATAAAGGCTCCAGCAGTTTGCGCCAATTGCCACGGAAACCACCCCGCGAACTATCGAGGATGCGAAGTAGCCATAGAGCTGCAAAAGGGACGAGAACCTCTTAAGGAAAATACTAGAGGTCAGAATCAAAGCCTAGGACGCCCAAAACCTGCTGAAACTCCTAAGCCAAAGACTCCAAAGACGCCAAAGCCGATCAAAAGTGGAAGATTGGCAAAGGAGGCGTCGACAAAAGGCGTAAAAGCTCCACAAAAGAGCGGCGCCAGTTCAAGTGCAGCGGAGAAACCACCACTGGTCGCACCGAAATCATACGCACAGGTTGCGGCAAACGAAAGCAAGGCAAGATCGCCCACAACAGATGCAGTGTCTCAGATCCTCGCTGTAATCTTGGAGAAACTTGAGGATCAGACTAAAATCAACAAAGTTATATTTGACAAACTGAGCAAGCTCGAGTTTAAGCCTCGAAAAAATTACAAGAGAACATGAATATGAAACAGTTATTTAAAATACTAACATGGAATGCAAACGGCCTTCTGAATAAAATAGACGAACTAGAAGTATTTCTACGGAAAAACAATATTGATATTTGCATGATTACGGAAACTCACCTTAAAAACGGGTCTACACCCAAACTTAAAGGTTACAATGACTATCACGCACATCACCCTTCGCAAAATTCGAGAGGAGGATCCTCCCTCTACATTAAGAACTGCATAAAGCACTTCAAGAACACAGAAGTTGAGCTAGACTCTATGCAGATCAGTTCAGTTTCTGTAAAAATTGACTGCTTAGATTATAACATTGCATCTTGTTATTTCCCGCCAGGATATAGACTGGTGGAAGACGATCTTGATCGTATGTATGACTTCATTGGGTCCAATTTTATCATTGGGGGTGACCTTAACGCGAAGCATACTTTTTGGGGCTCACGATGCAATTCAACAAGAGGCAGATTACTGTACAAAAATAGTATGAAGCGTGGGGTGGACTTTTTCTCCACGGGTAAGCCAACATATTGGCCAACCGATAGGAATAAAAAGCCTGACCTTGTCGATTTTTTCATCGCTAAAGGGTACCCCAAATACCTTACGCGAATTGAAGAGTGTTATGATCTTTGCTCAGACCACTCAGGAGTTATCTTGAAGATGGGTGGAAGACTGGCGAAAATAGAAAGAGCTCCTAGATTAGCTAGCAAAAACATGAACTGGGACGCTTTCAGAAAGGACTGTAAGGAGGGTGTTGGCTTGAATGTGCCATTGAAAACTCCTTTCGAGTTAGAAACCGCAGTTGACAAATTCATTGAAGCAATTCAGAGCGCTGCTTGGAACAACAATTCGTCCCAAAAGAACGCAGTTAGCACCGACGGGCATGTACGTAAAACATATCCGCTCGAAATCGAAGAATTGATTCGTGAAAAGAGAAGAGCGCGTAGGAGATGGCAAGGCACGAGGGCCCCCCCAGACAAAACCCTATTGAACCACCTCTCTAACAAACTGAAAGGAATGTTGCTAGATCTTAAAAATCGTGAGACCACTGAATACCTTGAAGGCTTGTCGGCGGATAGGACCTCAAACTACTCGCTGTGGAAAGCAGTTAAGTATATCAAGAAACCTATAATCCACTCGGCACCAATAAAAAAAGCTAACGGCGAATGGGCAAGAGAAGACAAAGAGAAAGCGAATTTGTTTGCTGAACATTTAGAAGAAACATTCAAGCCTTTCGACGGTCCGCCGTTGGCTGACGTTCTAAACAACAACGGGGAACCTGGTAGCTTTAGAATGAAAAAAGTTTCGTTAGTTGAACTCCGACAGACAATTAGCAAACTTAAAAATAATAAGGCCCCGGGTTACGACCTGATCACTGGCGAAATATTAAAAGAGCTACCAAAAAAGGCATTAGTCAAGCTACTTTATATGATAAACGCTTCTCTTAGACTTCTATACGTTCCAAGACAATGGAAAGTTGCTGAAGTCATTATGGTTCCTAAACCGGGGAAATGCGCAAATGATAAAAAATCTTATAGGCCCATATCGCTTCTGCCGATAATATCGAAAGTATTTGAGAAACTTCTGCTGAAGCGATTACAACCAATAATTGCAGAAAGACGCTTGATCCCGGATCATCAATTCGGTTTCAGACCTAACCATTCCACAATAGATCAAGTCTACAGAATAACGCATGAAATTGAAAAAGCCTTAGAAGGGAAAAAAATATGTTCAAGTGCTTTCCTCGACGTATCGCAAGCCTTCGACAAGGTATGGCACGAGGGCTTGAAATATAAGCTACGGCAAAATTTGCCGGAAGACATGTTTAAAATATTGGAAAATTATCTTGAAAGCAGACTCTTTCGTGTTAGGTGTAGTAGTGAATACTCGAGTTTCAAGCAAATTCGGGCTGGCGTACCCCAGGGAAGCGTCCTCGGTCCGACCCTGTTCCTGCTCTACACAAGAGACATACCTCTAGATGACGAGACAGTCGTGGCCACGTTTGCGGACGATACGGCCATCCTGGCAACAGGTGAATCAGTCGAGTCATCAACGAGAAACCTCCAACGAGCATTGGACAGAATTTGTGTCTGGACGAAGACTTGGCGAATCGCTCTTAACGAGAACAAGTCTACGCATGTGAATTTCACTTACAGAAGGGTTAACAATTTGCCTCTGTTCATAAATTCTGTACAAATACCTTATGCAAATGAAGCGAAGTATCTAGGGATGACACTGGACGCTAAACTAAGGTGGAAACCACACGTAAAGAAGAAGCGTGACGAACTCGAGATTAGGCTCAGGGAAATGTATTGGCTTATCGGAAGATTTTCGAAATTAAGCACATATAACAAACTGCTCTTGTACAGGCAGGTGTTAAAGCCGTCCTGGACATACGGTATACAACTTTGGGGTTGTACCAAGCCGAGCAACATGTCCATGTTGCAGACTTTCCAAAACAAAACACTAAGAGCAATTGTGAATGCTCCATGGTATATTAGGAATAGCGATATTCACAGAGATTTAGGAATAGCTACCGTGGGCGAAGAAGTAACAAACTTCGCTCGAAAGCTTAATGCTCGCCTTCATGTTCATTGCAACAATCAAATGATCCGTCCTCTAAACGAGACTCTTAACGATGTTAACAACGAGCGACGACTACAAAGAACAAGACCCTTCGATCTAGCGACGTAGGGTGAAGCCGCATTAATGAACGGCTTAGTAGGTGCATTCACTGGAAAGCAACCTATCCAATGCGATCAACACTATGGAAGCGTAAACTACTTGTTAAGTTAACTTAGTTGTAGTCAAGAAGTATTATGAGAGAGCGAAAATTTACTACTATGAAGTGCGTTCTGGCAGTTTCATAGTGTCTCTCATAAATGGGTGGTTTTTTAGCACGTGGAAATCGGGCATAACCAATATCGGCTACTTCGGTATTATGTACCTGCTATAGTGGGCGTATTGGTATCTTTGAAAGATTTTGGAGTTTTAGTCTCCGTCCATCCTAGTATTCAAAAAAAAAAAAAAAAAAAAAAAAAAAAAAAAAAAAATTCTACTACCACTGTGAGAGGGTAAAAGGATTAACTAATGAAAAATAATGTTCCCGGGCACCTTTCTGTCGGATATAGGTAGATGTATCCACTACCTTAATGCTTGTTAAAGTTTACAAGTTTACTGGTCTACAGAGAACTCGAAAAGGTTGCTGTTTTTTTTTTTTAATTATTTTTCCGAAATTGTGTTGTTTAAAATTTTTTGATCATTGAACTCGCTAGCTGCTGGGTAATTTCCAGCTGGTTGGCTTCCAATTTCCATATCCATGTCTAACAAACTGAAGATTCCTACCTTCGAATAAATTTTAAAAGCTCAACCGTTTTTTAACTTCGATGTGTCGGAGAATTAAATCTGTCTATAAAATGCATGCAAAACATTTAGAGTGTAAAATGGCACCCCCAGCCATATAACCCATATTGAAGTCAATTGACTCACTTGAATACCGACGCAACTTTTCCTGCTATCACTGGCTTATCGCTTTTTTTACAAACAGTGTTCCAGTGAAATAATCAACTGCATTCCGGCGGAATTTCAGCACCTTAAGATGTTCACCTGTAATACTCGCCAGAGATCGAATTAACGGGAATATGACCTATTACAAGTCACCCTGTATATAGATTCACTGTAAAGATCACCGTGTATATATATGAACGTGTGATTGACGTGACGGAGAAAACTTATTCATTGGGCTGGAGCCTGCAATGTTTTGCTTATTCGCGGCGAAGGACAAGTGGCTTCGAGCTTAACAGAGTTGATATCTGTCTATGTTATATAACCTATTTCCATCGCACATAAAACAAAGATTAACGTAGGAAAATTTAAAGTTAATCCCAAAGTGTTTCCACCGGAAAAGAGGAGATTAACTTGACGTTTGTTTTCATTTTCACACCCCAGGATATCATTGAGAAAATCATTTCAACTGTATCCAGTGATGTGAAATGGCAATGTCCGATAGTCAGTTCCCCTGCTCATCTCCTTGCAAACGTAAGTTTTTTTTTAGGTCCCAGGCAAATCAGATTCAAAAATAATTTAATTCAGTTCAATTCTTATTTAATTGTCACCGAATTTTATAATCTACGAAACAAAATAACCCAAAAATAGAAAAACCAACCACCATTCAACTGTAACGTCAACCGTATCCATATCAAGCGCATCCCTTTACACAACAGAATAAACATAGCTGACTTGACCATTACTCAGCTGTCAAAAAAAGTTTTGTTTGATTTGTTTCTCTGAAAACGAACAGAAAACGTAGAATTACCTAAATTTAAATCCTCTCGCCAAGCGATTTCAATCTCATTCACCTTTTTCACGAACGAAAAAGAGTTGAACTTTTTGAACACCAAAAAAGGGCACTGAGACTGTCCACATATGACAGATCTGTTAGAATTACTATTTCTATTGGGATTTTAACTTGACAACGGGAATCTTTTTTTGCTCCTGGAAAATGGCATCGACATTTTCTTTTGAGAGCCAAAAATGACAGAAAAAGAGAGCTCAATGTTAAATTTATCATATTTTTGTCTGGTGGAACCACTTTGAGATTTATTTTTAATCGCCTCCCGCTAATCCTCGTATTATTGCCGGTGAAAATATAGTATTACCATATAAATTTCTTGATTTAGAGGGGATTTAAAGATGATTATTATAAAGATGATCGCGCATTAGTGTTCGGTGAAAACGCCGTATTAGGTTAGAGTACTCGTCCATGAAGAAGATAATGTTTTTGTCTGCGACGGTGATATGAAAGTATTAGCGGCCCTGATGGTGTGCCTTGTTGACTGCAAAAGGTCGTGGCAGTTCCTTCACGTTTGTTTTACAATTTTGCTGGGCAAACGAAGAAATATGTTCTGAAAAAGAATGTGGTAGGCTTTATGTTCCATTACCTGCGGTTGCATCAAGCAAGCAAGCAGCAGTTGGACGACTGAAGCTCAACTCGGACTTTTTCATGTTGATTGTATGATAACCTTAATGAATTAAAAAAGTCAAAAGTTTGCGTAAAAAAGCAGAATTTTATTGTGTGTCTCAGAATTTCGAAAAGCAGAATTATGACCCTCTCGCTGCCTGCCGTCGAGGGTGGAATTAATATATACACACACGAGCAAAATATATTTTTACTGGAAATTGTTTTGTCCGGCACGACTAGCCGGAAATGTGTCGAGCAACGCAGCGGGTATTTGTCCGGCAGTTGATGTCTGCCGGACAAATGTGTGCGTTTTTCTTTCACGTCGCGCTTACACCCTTCATACCTGTATCCAGCATGTCTGAGACGCACCATCAGCACATGTTGGAATCGTTGAACCAGTCTTCATTACATCAGGTGACGATTGCGCTATCCGACATCTATAAAGGCGATGTTACATCAACCGCAGAAGGGCAGCCGACAAGGGCAATCTGCGTTTCACTTTAAAAACAAGGCAAAACTGTTGAGTCTTGGAATTTATTTTAAGTATGGTATTACAGCCCGAACAACAGGAACAAGACTCTGAGAAAGAATGTTAAAGTGAAGCGTACTGAACGGTAACTGGACTAAGACTGGGAGAAAAAACATTCCGAACAACTTGGATTGAACGTCAACTACCTAAATAACAAAAAAGCAATGATGAAGCAACATGTATCCTGATGGTGGACTTCTTCTCTGTAAATTTGAGAAATAAAGCCTGACTTACAAGTATGAATCAGAAACTCATTACGATCTTCATAAGAGTAACTTTGATGTTGCCAAAGGAAAAATTTTACCTCCTAAAAATTTAACGATCTCTAAAAAGTTCCTTCAACAAACTGCATGCACTCGTGTAAGCCTCCTAAATTATATCCGACCATTTGAAATGAAGCAAAATACTTTGGCAGCCGCTAGCGCTGTAGGAATAGCATGCACATATTGGTACTTGCATAGGAATTGAGGTGGAACGAGCAAGGATAATGAATGCACTGATCCTTGCTCGTTCCACCTCAATTCCTATGCAAGTACCAATATGTGCATGCTATTCCTACAGCGCTAGCGATATTGCCTTGGCCACTGATCTTTGACGTTGGTGTCGGTGTCGGCAGCGTTTTGCACTCAATACCCCCCAAACAGGTGTTACAAATTAAGTGTACCAATAAAATTGATGGCGTTTCTAAACGACCGCACATATGCACTGTACCACCTCACGATCCAAGGATGATGCGGCTTTTAAAACGCTGCGCCCTAAGAAAATCTCTTGGGTTACGCCACCCAGGTGCACCATCACGATGCATCGCATGCTGTATGGGTATGGCCGCCCTCTCTGCCCATAGTATCGCTATTGCTGTGCTCCCAGGCAACGACAACACGGATCGATCGACCCCAAAGTCTTGGGGCAGTAAAATGCAGAAAGGAAATTTATGGGGACATAAAACAGTCGGCTTTCTGAAATTATTATTATTGTGAATTTTTTATTATCCGTCTAATTATATTTTCATAGCTTTACGTCGTCGTCGTCATACCGGACCGGTACTCACGGTCCAACTTGGACGGCTGCAAGCTGCAATCGTATTATAGTTTGCAAATCTCGGTATTGGGATTTTGGCGGGTATTTTATTTTAAATTTGAAAAGTTTTCAGATTACACGGGGGAGTGATGTAAGAATTTTTGAAAATAGTTTCTCAGTTTTAGTGGGTTTTCGGGTAATTGATGGTGCTATGATTTTCATAGCTTTGTCAGAGGCGTTTATTATCCTTCTGCGCCGTGATTTAGTGCACCCTCATAATGTTGGTGCATGCTATAGGGTGCTTGAGGTTTTCACATAATAATTATGTGAACGAGTTACTTTTAGTCATGGAACTTTTGCAAAATGGAACATGAAGCACGAATATGAGGCTTTTTGAAGGAGAGGATTTCGCGATAAATATTTTAAAGTACTATTTTAAACTTTGTGACCGGAATAATATGCTTCCCTATAGTTTAATGTAAGTTGTGTATAGGTAGATACTCAATAACTCTGTTTCCAAATTAGACTTTATTTCCTAGAGGCCGCTAGACCATTTCACCTAATATAAGACTGGGCATATAAGGAAATCCATAAACTCCAGTTTCGTTGAAATCATAAGGATATAGGTACATACATAAGTATAAGTTCGATAAAAAAGAAACAATTAATGCTAAAAAATTGTATATTTTTCCTTTAAAAACCCCCTTAAAGAAAGGCTAGTTCAAAACATGTATACAACATACTTAGCCCATGTTTAAAACATGTTTACTAATTGTGATGTTTGTACCCAACCCAGAGTATAAACATCACAAGTAGACCCCTAAGACCTTTTAGAGCCGATTTTTTAGTGCTGTTAATCCCGTATCCAAGATCTGTTAATCCCGTAACAAAACGAATCTGAAGTTCACTCAGCGAGCTGTTTTTCAGTGCAGAGTTAACTCCGTCAACAAAGTTGTCAAAATCTTCGACTCTCGAAATTATTGACTCTCCGAGCTCTCACTTCACATAGAAAAACACAAGCAAAGAAGTTCGAGTTATTCTCAAATGTAATTTTTCATGGCAACACGCAAATCAACTGACGTTCCACGCAGAAAAAACATTCAAAGATAAGTTCATATTGTTCTCCAGAGATGATTCGAGATTAACTCACCACATTTGGTGAGTTAAGCCGAGATTAACCCTAGATCTTAGTTCACTGAAAAACTCATTTCTGGGGTTAATCTCAATTTAACTCGGACAGTCGGATGATCTCGATTTAATAAAGCCATGTCCGTGCGTCCGTCCGTATGAAAACAACTTATAGGCCTCAAATTTAAGGCTAGAGAGCTGAAAATTAATGAGTAAGCTGGAAGTCCAGTTCTTCAGATCAGGCTTGAAAATTATAGTTGAATCCGCCCTCAAATACGTCTTTTATAAGCTTGTATGTGCGAACATCTCTAATTTTTAAAAATACTTTCTTCAAATTTTAGCCATGCTACAATGGTGCTAGCGTAATAATTTTTCGTAGGTATGTGACACTTCTTTGTTATTGTCTTAGAAATAGCAGGAAAGTTTTGACCTTTACATCAACCACGCCCACTTTTTAAGGAATTTTAACTTAAAATGACTGTTTTTCAATAAGTTATATAGGTATGAAATTCGCAAAAAAATGACTTTATACAAAAGTTGCAGATATTAACATTTTCTAACTTTTTTGTATTTACATACTGAATTGTTTTGGCCTGGAGCTCATCGAATAAAACTCAATTTTACTTTTATAATTTCACAATAGAACACTTTACTTATCAAACAATATTTATTTTACTTCAAATCACACTTAATTCAACTTCGCTATTTAGATTTCAACACTTTATTTCAATTCAATCACTTTTATTTTACTATCGATTTTCACAAGTCAATGTTTAAAATATAACTGTCCCGTATGAACCTGTCAGTGTCACCCGTGTATTTATACAAATAAAGTTCCTTATTGTTCCATAAATCCCCTTTGATCATTTTCCATTGATACTCTTCCACTGAATTCCATGGAAGGGAAATTTTCGATATCGAAATTGGAACTTCGAATATCAGTTTGCTGTAAGCTGACGGGAATGACAGTTGGGTGCGTTCGTAAAGTGAATCGTGAGGGATGTGTTCGTAAAGTGAATCGATGGGTGCATTCAGCGAGTCCTGCATATAAGTTCCTGTATAACTTCATATAATAATAAAAATTCAAGAGAAAAGGAGATACATACACTAAAAATTTTGCAGGTACGCATTCATTCATTTGCTCTTCGACATCGCCAGACTGCGGACGTGATTATTTAATGTGGTAAAAGAGCGTTTTTTTTTAACAAAACAAACTGAAAGGTTTGAAGTGTAGATGCTTTTTTGGACTTAGGTTGATCTTACGTTTCATAAACAGGTCTTCAACGGGGAAAGGTAATTATAACAATTTGTTGAATGTTTGAGTGACAAGGTTATAGATGAGTGTCAAATCTGTATCATGTGTAAGAACCAATATGTCGCTTCTTCTGCAGATAACTTAGAGTTGCCTTTTGTAACATCTTTTTTTTTCATCTTCTAAAAAAATAATTTAAAAAATCAGTTGCAAATTTAATTGTAACGTTAATTAATTGTAAATTTAATATCGATTAAATTAAAATTGATGACTCTATTTATAGATTCTATTCTGATTGTGATACATTTTTTACTGAAGTCTATAAACAATAATAAAGAAATTTAAAAAAAAAATAAGAATTCTTTCATACTTTGCTTTATTTTTTCTTCATCATAAATTGGAAATTTTCTAGAAACATTTATACACGCAACACATGTTTTTTCAGTCTCGTATATATTTAAAAAAAAAATCGACAATGGATCAAAGCGTAAATCAAGAAACTGAACAAAATACAACATCACCCTTAAATATCCCAACATCATCGTCACAAAATAGTAACAATGATTCCTTAACTTCTGATGTTGGCACCCCAGGAACAACTGAGGACGTAAGCTTAGATGAAACAGTGGAAGATCTCATGAAAAGTGGCGCTTAGAACATTTGATCGATTATTTGAAAGGTATGTATAAGTCTAACGGCTTAAACATTAAATTTTCTTATTGAATTCCAAATGATTTATTGTTTTGATTAGCTCAAAAAATAACTGCTCATATTTTAAAAATAATGAAACCACGTCATGTTCGAGAGCTTTTTGAGAACCATTCATTAAACGACCAGTCCAAAATTGTTCTCAGTTTCGTCTTGTTGACGAATTGTTTCTTATTCGTCCAAAATTGGTCTCAGTTTCGAAAAAAATCATCAGCTTCACTGGATGGGGAAATATTCACGCTACTTCAACACATCCTATTTTATCCGAGTCCTTTTACTACGACGAATATGAAGACTAACTCTATAATATCCGCTACATGCTTTGCTGCTCGGACATAAAAGTTTCCTTAAACACGGGAAAATCGAGGATTCTTGCCATTTGTTCAAAATACAACCAGCAGCTGATCTTTAAAATAAATTTTTGGTTATTTAAAAGATAAAATTTAATTTAATTTCCTATTTTAAAAATGAATTAAAAAATTTATTTCCATAAATTTAAAAAGGTTTTTTTTTGTTCATTTTAAATCCTAAGAAAAAATGATAAATTAAAATATCAAAGATTTTTTTCTCCATTATATTTAAGAAACATTTTCAGAAGGGCGCATAAGGACTCGAAATATTTTGTTTTTTATAATTCGTTTTATAAGAGCAATAAAAATATTCGTACATTTTTAATTGTAGACCTAAATAAATAAATGCACCTAATAAAAGATTCGTGAAAACCTGCAAAAAGCACACAAAATTTATGCTTTCATTTATAAATGAAATGTTGTATTCTAAATATGTGACCAGAATTAAGAAAAACCAGTGAGTAAGTGCAACAGTGTGAACGCAGAAGTTACAGTCCGTAAAACAGACCGTTGAATACCCCATCCTATTGTAAAATGCTGATGCTATTGTCATTTTTCGACAATTTATAAATAGTACAAACTTCGAAAAGGTGCGTGGATCAACCGCCCCTAATTACAAACTATCAATATTAACAGATATTTCCAAGTTACGCTTAAATGTATGTAAAAATGCAATTTTTTGGATAAAATTCAATAATTTTGAAAAATCGACCCCTAAGACCCCCGGGTTTTCAGTGTTGAGTTAAGCCCAGCTTAAACCAAGATCTGTTAATCCCGTAGCAAAGCGAATCTGTAGATAAAACCTAGCGAGCAGTTTTTCAGTGTAGAGTTAACTCTTTCAAAAAAGTTGCCAAAATCTTCGACTCTCGAAGTTATTGACTCTCCCAACTCTCACTTCACATAGAAAAACACAGGAAAAGAAGTTCTAGTAGTTCTCAGATGTAATTTTTCATAGAAACACACCAATCAACAGTCATTCTACACAGAAAAAACATTCAAATAAATTTATACTGTTCACCAGAGTTTACCCGAATAAACTCACCAAAATCGGCGAGTTAAGCCGAGATTAACCCCAGATCGAAATTCACCGAAAAACTCATTTCTAGGGTTAATCCCAGTTTAACTCTGAAACTCGGATGATCTCGAACTGAAAAACTGGCTCTAAAAGGTGGTGTGGCTAAAACTTTGCATAAACAAAATCTGGAATGAAATATCGTTTATCTTACCTGCTAATTTTTTCAAGACCAATCGAATCTACCTTTTTTCTGGAAAATTTTAGGTTTTTCTTTAATTCTCCCTCCAAATGCGGACATGGCCCAAAGTTTTGAATGAACAAAATGAAGAACTAAATGATTTCTTCATAAAATATAAAGCTTAAGTTTTCAATTTGGAGCAAAAATAATAAGTAAAATGCATTTGAAAATTTACCCTTAAACTAGATGCCACGCCCACTGGAGGAGGTTTACCAATTGAATTTTTCTTTTTTGTGTCTTACATTCATCAGGAGATGTAAATGTCGAATTTCAGCCTTTTGAGATGCCTTACAGTTTTGAAAGATCTGGAGGTAGTTGCACGTTTAGACTGTCTGTGGGCGGATTTGAAAAATTTTCACGTGTACTGCTTCGCCTAACGTAGAGCTTACATACAAAATTTCAGCACGCTTGATCAAAATTTAAGGCCTGACATGGCTTATTCGATTCAGAATTCGGTGTCAATCATATCCCCTTAAAATCTTGGGGGTCTACCATTATTATTTGACCGTGCCACAAACTATGTGACAAGCTTAATATACCTCCTATCCTATGGGATGGCACGTTATATTATCGAGATGCCAATGCATCCTCGATAGATTGTAGAATAGTGGCATCCCTGGGCCATTTTTCTTTGGACGTGAGTGAAAGCTGGTGAGCGTTACTGAACCATGAGAACTGATTTCGAAGGCATGAATTTGGACAGATTTTGGGGCATGGCGTGGCGTGCTACAATCGATCTTCTGTGCATCAAATTCCCAGATTATATCTCCTTGATGATGTCAATTATTGGACCTTTGGACTATTTTTTGTGCAGAACCGTGAAGAACCAATGCCAACAAACTGGAAACGATTCAAGCACTTTAGGCCACGTGAGTCGTGGTATTAAAAACGGCACATTATAGTACTACTTGGGTTCATTTTTGAACCGCCTCCTCTACCTAGGTGTTTTGGTGGTTGTAAGTTATGTTTTTGAACTACCCAGCGTTCAACAATGTGTGCAAATATTTTAACTGTTATAAATACTAGTGGGTCTACTGATCGAGCAACATTCAAATTGTTGCTCAGTATTTTAATTTTGTGGTCGATCCGTGGAGACTAATCTCAATTAAATATGGATTCGAGTAGACTGGTTCATTTAACAATCCGACATCTCATGTCACTAAAGTGAACGATCTGCCACAAATATCACCTCAAACAGCAACAGGAGTATATCCAAGCCCGAGGCGGCGAATTCATCCGTCTTACATGAACTCAGCATTTAGTAGACCTTAACTTGGGAAATTTTGAGTCATGACTTTATCCCGCACCCGCTTAAGTTGATCCTCAGAGCTCACGACCTTAAATAACGACGTGTGTTCGCTTATTGGGTCCTCGAGCAGTTGGATGTTAGCCTGAATATCGCAATTGCCCGAAAAATCATATTCAAGGCCAAGGCCCATTTCTAGATAATTGGGTAGCTACGCGACACCCACAAAAACCCTCGGGATCCAATGTTATGTACATCTCTTTTTTCACTATAACCTCAAACTGTTGCTGTCATTTCTACTTTAATACGCAACTGCCATTCTACACAGAAAAAACATTCAAAACAGTTTATACTCTGCTCCAGAGTAAATCCGGGATTAACACCAGATTAGCTGAGATTAACCCCAGATCTAAATATACTCAAGTGCAAGAGTTTGGCTGTGACAAACTTCTAAATACCCGACCCTATATATCTACCGACCATGTAACACCAACTTTTAAAGTTTCTTGGCCCGAATTCATATATCATTTGTATAGGCCACGCCCCCAAAAGTGGGCATGGGCTTAAAATTAAAATCAATTAATTGTAATTTCGTTAGAATCATGAGAAAATACGGTAAAAGCGAAAATTATTTTAGAAAAAAAAAAACAGTTTTTTCCTCAAACGCCCATAAAACTTGGGCGGAGCTCTAAATTTTGTATGGAGCAAGCTTAGCAAATAGAAATGTCGTTAATATTAGTCCTATTATTTTTTTTTATTGTGGAGAGAACTGTCCGAGAAATCGGGTTTTTAAGGATTTAACATGTTAAAAGTGGGCATGCAAAAATTGGACCGCCCACATTATCGACGGTCCAATTTTTGCATTGTTAAAGGCCTTGGGCTAATATTGCTCAGTGCCAAAATTTAAGTTATGCCTTATGCCTTGTCTAACCATGACCTTTGACCAAAAAGCATTTTGAAAGAAAGTGTGAAATAGAGGTTGTCTCACATTAAAGCCAGTAGTGGGCGTGGCCGTTGACGGATTAAGCTTAATCGGTTCACCTGGCGGTCTCGATCATATCTCTAAAAGGTCTTAAGGGTCTACGATGATTATTCCACTGTGTTACAAACTATGCATTAAAAATAATATACCCTGCGGTCGGGTATAAAAAACTCATTTCTGGGGTTAATCTCAGTTTAACCCTGCGAGTTGCATCTTGCAGGGTTAATTGGGTGATCTTGCACTGAAAAGCCGGCGCTTTGAGGTTAGAAGGAAGAACCAGCTGTCTGAACTCTTAAGGCTTAATCAAATCCAGGACTAGCACAAATCAAATAGTTTTTAGAAAAAAATAATATAAAAACTAAGCAATTTTTTTACCTTTTTTGGCCCAGGTTTTAGCAGCACCTATAGGTACGTAAGAGTAACTCATCGCCTAAATTGCTGCAAGTCTGTAACTTTTTTAACAGTCACTTTTTTTATTATTATTTTGAAGAATCGAAGCGGAAGCCTGCAATGTCTACAATTTCAATTCACAGCACCGCCCCTCCATGTTAAGCTCACCTTTCCGGACTTGAGTCAACGGCACAGTCTCATGTCAACATCAAAATAGTTTTGATTCCGTTACATGGAATTCCAGCATCAATTATGACATTAAAACGTTCCTCCGCACAAACCAGTGAATTTAATTGCCACCTAAGAAGTCGCAAGTGGACAGATGTCCCATGCCTCTGCCTAGGCCATAACCCCATCAGGGGTGTTCATGATCAGCTTCACTCGCAGAACCGCAATGTTGTGCGAATGCATCAACACTTGCACATTGTCCTCTATTCCGTTCATTCATAGATTTTTTTTTCCGGTCATTAATTGTTTTAATTATTATTTATTGCACGCGATTTCTCATAATTCAATTGATCGCATTCCCATCAAGCTGCCAACGACTAAGTGTTGTGCTATGGCAGCCGCATGATCATTTCTCCCAGCTGGGTATTTGCCACTTTCCCGGTTCGAACTGGTATCCAACTATAAACAGTTGTTTGTTGCGTTGTTGGTCTTGAGTCTTGACAGAGCACTGCTAATATTGACTGACTTGAGGTGAGCTGAGATTTTCGCGAACACCTGATCAAACTGTTTACGCTTCGAATGTTTGCATATCTCTTGGTAATACGCGGGTGAAATCGCGCCAACATCATCGGCATAATTACTGCGCCGCCGTAGGTAGCTCACCACCAACACAGAAAAAGATTGGCAATCATCAGATCTCTTCGCTGTTAAATAATACCCTTCGCCGCAGTATCTGTGGTGAAGATCAATTGTGTAAACTCAGTGTTGGATTCGGATTCGGAAGGTACATTTGGCTTAATTCGCCCCTCAAAAGGCGCCGTTTGGCGGGACTTGGGGGGGCTGTGAAAGAGGCGCCCGGAGAAAGGGGGCCCACATCATTTAACCGCCGCTGAGTGACTGACGTCATCGCTGTTAAATGTCAGGTGTGCGGTATTATTTATACTTTTTGCTGTTGTTCTCTTTTCGTGTTTTTTTAATGATCTCTTGGGAATTTCACATTGGATATGGCTTTTGACAGGGTTTTCTCTAAAGTTTTTGAACTTAATGGGATTTCAAGCACGACGCGACGACGACGACCGACGACGCGGTGATCAGTGGAGAAGATCACCAGTCATGTGAATGACACACGGCGTGGATTGGATGAGACATTTCGGCTTAGGCTTTTGTTTGGAGCAGTGATGTTTTGTAGTTTATTGCGTACACGTGAAGGTTGATAATGAGTTTTGTAATGCAAACAGCATAGTGGGTACAACAGCTCGCAGGTTATACCTATGGGAGTTTATTTTTCCGTAATGTTGTTTAAACTCAGGTGTGGTTTCATAATGACATTAAGTACCTACTTATTTTGAAGCAGCTTATTTTTCGCTGTTGTAAACAAAATTACGTGATATTCAAAGATTCGTTAAGCCTGCGCTTATGATATGAAATGTTGACGGCCCTGTCGAACGAAATAAGGACAACGAGTTTCAGGTTTGTAAGTGAGGTTGGACCCTTAAAACATAAGGCACCGCTGCTAAAATGTGCTAACCAGTTGACACAGTAGAGATGGAAATCGATACTTAAACCATGGTTGTCTTCGCCAGCCTTCAGATTTGAAACGACCTTGCAATAGGATCAACCCTTGTACAGATATGCGACAAAAAGTGATGAAAGAAAAAGGAACAAGAGAATAGGCCTAAAATCATATACACTATGAACTAATGGGTAAAAGGCCTGTTTTAGGCCGAGATCTATTCCGTAGATGGATGAGTTCAAATTTCATTTCGACAGAAACCATATCAACTTTGATTTAGCCATAATCTCAGACATAGTCAAGCAGAATATGAGCGGGATTTACATTCTTATCCTAATGAAATTTCTTGCAGGACATTGTAGACTGAAGGAGCATCTAAGGAAACTGGAACAGCTAAACTCCTGAGGGGCTTTGGATCCAAAGGGTCACCCTGCAACACGCCCTTGGATAAAACTTGGATAAGAATTTCGCAACCTTTGAAGTCTTTACTTTTGGTTAACATGCAAGGCGTTTCTCTCTAAAAGGTAACCGGAATTATATTAAACTAGCCAGAAACCAGCTCAAAATTGACCATTTCAAAGTTGAGACAGAAACCGCATTGAACCGCATTTTGACATTCGTCAAAAATATTAAAGATTGTGCTCCATTCTCCATTCCAAGGTTCCAACTTCACAGCATTGGCATTTCAGCTTCTTCGGTTTCACTTCTCAGGCAGGTCTCTTTCCGAGTATAGATGAAAAACAACAATTGTCTAGACCGTTTTTTAAACAGGCGATTCTTCTTGGGAGGATTGACTGTTCAAAAGTATTTTTACATCCAAAATGTTACATCCCTTTCTCTTGTGGAAAATGCGAGCATTTGAAAGCGACAATTCTCCTTATTCAATGGATTTAACTTTTGAACCTTAAATTTCAAAGGTTTTTGGACGGCTTCAATTGTCCAGTTAATAAAATTATTGCAGGTGTTCCCCAGAGTTATGTTTTTTCTCTGACTCTATCCCTTTCTTTTTCAGAAATAAGCTTCTATCCGATACTACAAATCCAAGTTCTCGGTTCCTCGCCCCTCCAGACGTGAATTGAAACGGCAGCGTCTAACTCATTTACCTCACACCAACCTCAGCCTACCCAACTAACATTTTCTCTCTTATAACACTCTACGAGAGTCTTATGAGAGTATTCTCCAAGAGCTTGCCTCTTGCAATTTGTCTCTCATAGAGTACTACGAGAGCGCTTAAGAGAGTCTTACGGGAGTTAAATGGCCCCACTTATGGGAGTTATTTGATCTGATAAAAAGTCTTAAACTCTCCTTGCAAGAGTTATTCGGTCTCATAATAAGACAATAAGTTCTTCTTATGGGATGTGAAGACCTAGTCTTGTTTGACAGAGAGAGAAACATATAACAAACAATCTTCGTGTCATCTTTATCATGTTGTGTGCCAAAAATGCTTTAATTTTTCATAAGGATATAAAGTAAAAAAGAGAACAATATATACTTCTAAAAGAAAGTGTTATTTTCAATGCACTGTTTGATGGTAAGCCATTGTCATCAACATTATTGACTTTAATAATATTTTTTCTGAGGTTATATATGCAAGAACTTTGTGCAACTGAAAATTTATCTGCTAAAGTTAACATTTTACTTCGATAAAAACAAAGCGCCACGAAAACAATCAGTTTAAAAAAAAAACTATAAATGATAGCTCATCGCTCAACATCATTGCCGCGTGCACATGAATGAAGGAATATAAAGATTACAGCATACGCATGTTATGACATTTGCTCGCTAAAGTAAATGGTTATCTGACGTCATTGGAGTTGACTGTGAGTTTGTTTGCGTGTAGAAAATTTCAGTCAATCCATGCTGGCTAACCAGACCATAAATATGTTTTCGATGACGATTTGTGCTGCAGAGATACCTTCACTTTTTTCTCCATAAAGAAATGCATTAAATTAATTAAGAAACATCTGTCACCGCAAGCACACTACGTACTGGCAAAATTACTTTTGACGGATGGTGGAACGCCATTATTTTGAATTGACATGAATATGTATTTTTATCAGCCATCCGGTCTCAAAACAAGAGTGTTAGGCTGAAAAGAGTATTTTTATGAGTACTTCGATACTTTGACTCTCATAAGGATGCTCCTTATAATACTTTTACTCTTTGAGAGTAAAACGAGAGTTGAACTCACATAACAAGAACCAAATATGCTCTCATAATGGAAGTTTACGTCTTTTTTACTCTGGTAGCTTTTTATCCTTCTAATGAGAGTACTATGAGAGTGAAATTCAATTTAATCAAAAAAAAATTATGTTCTGAGAGTACTCAAGAGTTTTACGAGAGCCTTATGAGAGGTTTTTCTAGATTTGTAGAGCACATCTCTCGAGAGTATGTTTGTTGGGTAGGTAAGATTAGTGTTGAAGTAGCTTTCGGATCTTAGCAAACTTACACTTCCTTACTTACTTAAGGTGAGTTGGCGCTACAATACGGGTGGACCTCGGCCTCAGCCAACAAGCTTCGCTAGCTAGCTCTGTCTCCAGCTAGCCGTCTCCAGTTTCGCACGCGAAATTGGCTAAATTCCCCTTCTACTTGCGCCCGCCACCTAAATCTCGGTTATACTCTACTGCGTCCGA
Source organism: Neoascia interrupta (assembly GCA_947623515.1). Classification (NCBI taxonomy): domain Eukaryota; kingdom Metazoa; phylum Arthropoda; class Insecta; order Diptera; family Syrphidae; genus Neoascia; species Neoascia interrupta. The sequence goes on along the minus strand of OX392463.1, from coordinate 213,377,899 downwards.
AGCGAAGAATAAAGATCCTTATTTTGTACCAGTTCCAAAAGCCTCGTTAAGAAAAGTTCCCAATGCGATATAAAGGAAAGAAAGACGACTTGCAGCCTTTTGGACATTAAGGGTCCTTAAGGGACAGTAAGGGTAAGACCCTATATGTTCTCCTTTTCGAACAAAGGAGAACATATAGGGTCTGGCTAAATCTTTGGGATCTGCTTTGAATTCTCCATTTCAAACTCAATACAGCAACACACGTAGCCAGAATTCGTTTTTGGAACGATTTCCCGTCTCCTTTTCTCGTCTGCTGACGTGAGTCTTTTAAAAGAAACGTCGACGTAGGGTTGAAGTGCCATCTTTGGTATTGGAAATCTTTCTGGGCCTTTAAAAAAGTTTCGCCCAGTTATTTTTTACAAAATATTCTTCAAATCAAAAGTTCCTTACAAGTCTTAAGTTTCTTTGTCCAGTCATTACAGTCTTTTCTTCACAAATCGTTTCGATCTGTCAAATGCGTTTTGATCTGTAAAGCCTTTGCATCTGCTAAACCCGCCCCAAATTTGTCTTCAACCTCGCCTTTAGTGAATTTCATCAAAAAAGATAACTTATTTAAAATTTTCTGCAACTGATTGTCAGCAAAAAGGACAATTAGACACGCCTGCCTATCGCTAGACCGATCTTAATCCTTGCCTATTATGAAGCCAATTTCTGTCAGAAAGGATACGTCCAAAACAATGTATTTACCTAACACAGACCGACGATGGTCACCTGTTCTTCTGGCGACGATCGTGGAGCGTCAACAATGCATACAATCTGCAGAACACGAAGCTAAACCGGCCGACCAGACCGTGCAAATTTGACTTATGTATACCTAGCCACTCCGCATCTAATTGCGATCGAATGAAAAACCCCTGCAACGGCCACAACTGACACAAACAGGCAACGCAAAACACACCTCGATTGACACTTGAATGTGCGTTGGGCCGCGTCGTCCAGTCAGCAGACGTCAGACTAATCGTCATTTACGCAGACTGGACTTGGACTGCAGCCAGGTTGAATATCAATAATTATTTGCTCGTTCGTTTGTTTGACAGTGCGTATGCGCGCATCGGAACTGTTTGCCCGCTAGACTGCTGGCATCGTTACACAGTCGGCGCACAGGTGCGTCTAATTATCATTTCCTTAATCGCCATAAGCTACCCACCAAGTGCTCGGTGGCGGCAATATACCTCCTCGCAATAGCAGTGGTCGAACACGTGCAAATAATCTGGAAAACCTGAATTCATCACAAGTGCTAGGCGCAATCTCCATAGAGTCTTTAGTTAGTCCGGTCTGGCGGCTACCTGTGCTGCCGTGGTTGTGACCATGGAACCGATGCAAGGCCTGCTGCAGCCTCTATCGATCAAAGTGCCCCTGAATGGGAATTTTTCCCAAACACAATCGACACGGATGACGATGACTGTTTTGGGAAAAATATTTGACTCTGCTGTAGGGAGCTGCAAATTGATTCATTATCGAGAAGAGTTCATTGTTCCGTGCTACCTGTTGTCGCCCTAAACTAATTTACGACCCACTTCGGCGAAGCGCTCCAGCCCACAATTGCAGACGATCCAGACACAGACTGTCAGTCAGGTGCTGAGGGAATGTCAATGCATTTGTTTTCCATTGCTTTCCATGGAAATTAGGCGACGACATGGCGATGTGCAAACCGTTTCGATTGTCTGCCTCTATCCGAGCGGCGCGATGGCTGTGTAGTGGTAATTTTACCGGTGTGCATTACAGGTGCGTCGCAGGTGTTTCCCACACAATTCGTGTGAAAATCGCAATTAAATGAGTTTTTCACGGGGTTTTCTCAGCTCGACTCGATTTTCATTACAAACACAAAACACGAGGAGGCTTTGGCTGCGCTCAGTTGACGTTAACGCCGCGATACGGTGAACTGCGCGATGCCTATTGTGGCTTAAAGCTAGCAGGCAGGTGGTACAGGTATGTTTGACATTTGTACGACCGACTGATGGACGTGACGTTATGTGTGTGTGATCGACCAGTTGTAGAGTTTCATATTTTATTTACATCACACACAGTGTCATATGTCCAGCCGTTGTGGGGTGACTTGAAGGTGAAAATGGCCATAAGCTTATGAGACGACCTGACAGATGATTTGAACTGTCAAATATATCGCGATCTTCGTTTGATAACGTAATGTTCCTGCCACAAGTGTAATTGCCAAGTCACGAGTCGAAATTTAATTTACCTAGGCAGGTACAGGTTGATACCTACCTACCTAAATCTGGTTTAAGCACTTGTAATTTGATGGTATCTATAACTGCCGCCTTAGTATTCCGGTTGGGCTTGTTGATGACAGAGCGTATAGATACTGATGTTGAATTATTATTGACTCTATTGGAAAACAATCATTTAAGTTTTATTGTAATTTTGTTGTTTATGATTGTTAGGCTGGATTCAATTAAACATCTGTTTATACGAAATAAAGAAAATTAATTGTTATTGGGATATGTATAATTAATCAAATTTGTTTTGTAGAATATTGTTTTATAATATTTGTACAAAGATGAGCAGTGAGCACTCTGTGAGTTAGATAAGGGAAATTCCTGAAATTGTTTTGTATGCTCTTCTCAGAAGTATTTTGCATCTTAAATTATTATCGCTGTCGTTGTTAAACATCTTGCATTGCGCCGCTTATTGGAAGCTTTGACACTAAGGAACTCTTTGTGTAGGGCTTAAATGTAAGACCTTGTAGGAAAAACCAGCAGAAGGTGTTTTTCTTGGTGTTTCTTGGTGTTTTTCTCTTTTAGCAAGAGCCGATAGTATTTTCCTACATGAATAAGTGTTTTCTCTAACGAAAGAGGCTTACGATTTGGAGAAATTTGAAGGCCAAATTTCGGTTCCCCCGTGAACTAGTAAAGCCGTTTGATTCAGCAAAAACGAAAATGGAAAATTGTATTTAAGAACGAAATAATTAACTGAATTAACGAAATAATTAACTTTCTGATTAAAATTCATTAGAGACACGAGCTATGCTTAAAAGCTGAATACGTTTTTCTTATGTAAAACTCTTTTAATACCAACTTGTGAAAGCCTCATTCTCAGAGGTGGAATTTAGCTGTCTTGTAAATGGAACGCTTTTTATTAAAGAAGCGATAAGGTGGTTAGATGAGATACTGATGTCTAAAATAAATTTCCTAGATTGAATGCAAATCTAATAAACTCACTTAAAATTTCCTGCATCTGCAACTAGATCTCAACAAAAAGAACAATTAGACCCCAATCTATCGTTCGGCTCATCTTAGTCCTTGCCTATTGTATAAAGTAAATTTCTGACAATAAAAGAGATATCCACAATAATGTATTAAAACCTATATCCAGTTTAACCTATAACCAGTTTCTTCTGGCAGCGATCGAATGAAAATAAAATTCGGGCATGACTGCGTAAAAAGAACTTATAAAGGCCCTATGCCACAACTAGAACTCCGAAACTAGAAGCAGAGGCCCAGACGGACCATTATTCTTAGCGGTCCGTGCAAAAATGGAAAAAGGAGCTCTTATGGTTTCACTACCTTGTCCGATCGTCATTTTAACCTCTGAAGGGTAAGTCGTAGAAAGACAATATTTGCTGTGCTTTTTTAAACTTCGAAAATAGTCAGAGAATCCAAAGAGGCAACAATTTAAAATTTCATGGGAAAATTGATTAAATGCTTTTTAATACTTTTTTTTTACGAATCTTAGCAGACACGAACTAGAAAAATGAAACTTTGGTTTTGTAAACACTGAAAAATTCAAGTTTTTGAAAATATTGAAAGGTTTTTGAGGAAGCAAGAGTCGAAAATGGATGACGTTTAGGCCAACATTGAAAAAGCTGAAACTACACGCTGTGGAAAGCGGTTAAGTCCATCAAGAAACCTAAAGCTAACGGCGAATGGTCAAAAGAGGACAAAAAGAAAGCGAATTTATTTGCCGAGCATTTAAAGGCAGGCAAGGATCCAGGGGGGCGGGGGTAAACGGGTGCAATTGCCCCACCCCCTGAGCTATGAACCATGAAAAAAAAATCATGTAGCTATTGAAACAATCACAAACAAAAAATGCTTATAATGTAGATTTGAAATAAGCACGCAAACAACAGGGTAGTATTCAATAGCGTTTGAGTGGTCCGCTTCGCGGGTTTAAATGATTTAATCACAATTTTCTGCAGTTTTAAGCCGCTGACGTGACTTCATGGCTTCCCTAAGGAAAGGTGCTAGTTGTCTGGTAGGCGCTTGTGGCCAAGTAGGGGCATGTTTAAGTTTAACTGTTTTTGCACTACATATTTTTGCCCATAACTAATCGCGTCAGACAATTTTCAATCAAACAAAATATTAGGAATCAAGACGCCGAAATCCATACACTAGGATAAGAAATCCAACTAATTCAACTTTGCCCTACGGTGAACTTATGCCCCCTTTCCATGCATTAAATATCTAATTTCAACTATGTTACTGCCCATTGTAGGTTCTGATTCCAACAACGTTTCGGAAAATTTGTCGGACTCAATTAGTTTAGAAGTTTTAGGAAAAATGGTTCATAAAGACTGCAACATTAGTAGCAACTTTGGCTAAAATTCATAATTTTTCATTCCTTTTGGCGGGGAGCGTCATAATTCTACTTTTCATAACGAAATTCTGACTTAAGCAATAAAGTTCTGCTGATTTAGGTTTTTTTTGTCAAAGTTTCGACTTTTTTCGGTAAAGCAAAGGTCAAAAGAAATAGGCAGGCGGCACGCTCCCTTTCATACTTACCTATTTCACGGTGTCATCATTTTCGAATCATCATTTTCGAATGCCGCTTATCCTTTAAAAGGGTCGCGGAGCGAGGTTGGCTAAATGGTCCTTCCATCTTTCTCGATCCTCCGCCACCAACTCAAGAGACTCCGACGCAATCCCCAGGCGGGACTCAGTGAGGTTCTTTACCTGATCCCACCATCTGTTTCTTGGCCTACCAGGGGGCGACGCGCTCGCATCTCGGCTAGCATGACCTGTCTAGGAAGTCTGTCAGGGGCATGCGAACAACGTGTCCAAACCATCGAAGAATCCATCGCTCCACTCGGAGAAGTAGCTGCTGAACATTAAAATTCCTACTGACGTTTCTCACTCTGTCCCTTAGAGTATAACCAGCAACGCACCTCAGAAATCTCATTTCGGCAGCACCCGCGATCTAATTCTTTCGGTCATTACCCAAATTTCATGACCTAAAGATGAGGGTCGGAACGAACACTGAATTAAAAACTGAGATCTTTGCTTTCACTCCAAGCTCAGCTTTCCTGATGACCGGCCGGCGCAGTTCCTTTACTATTGCTCCAGCTTGGCCAATTTTACAGAGCAACTCAGTATCACTCCTCCCATCTTTCGTTAAAAAGACCCCGAGATACTTAAAATTCTCCACCTGTTTTAATGGAACTCCGTTTATGTGCAGGGTACATTGCACAGGAGTTCGGGAAACAACCATCACTTCCGATTTGTTCACGTTTACTTTCATCCCAGCATCACCACAGACGGCTGCAAACCAATCCAGTACTCGTTGAAGTTCCTCTTTGGATGATGCAAGGATGGCCAAATCATCTGCGAAAAGCAGATGGCTCATCCTGATGCCAGCCAATTCGAAACATTTCTCGCCAAGACTGCGCTCCACCATCCAGTCCATATGTGCTATGAAAAGGAGCGGCGACAGAACACAGCCCTGGCGAAGTCCAACGCGCACATCAAAAGGACGGGATTTGACGCCATTTATCCGTACATATCTTTGAAAGATTTTGGAGTTTTAGCCTCCGTCCATCCTAGTATTCAAAAAAAAAAAAAAATTTATCCGTACACAGCTTCTGCAGTTTCCATACAAAGACTGGATGGCTCTCAGAAGAGGCCCACTCAGCGCATAGTCCTGCGAAACTCTCCACAGTGTATCCCGTGGGACTCGGTCATACGCCTTTTCCAGATATTTCACTGTGTCGCCTTGTCAAAGTTGCATTCCCAGCATTTTATAAAACAGAATTTTGAAAGGCAGAAATTCGGAAAGCAGAATTTTGCAAGCAGAATTTTGAAAGAAGAATTTTAACCCCGCAAAATTTTGACCCCAATCCTATTAGGCGAAGTGGGACTTTGCGAAATGGATTTTGGCTAAATAGGTTGTAACCAAATGGAGATGGACAGCAAACTCAAAAATTTGAGATTTTTTGAAAGATTTTACTCAGATTGCCCCCCTGAAAGAAATCCTGGATCCGCGCCTGTTTAGAAGAAACATTTAAGCCGTTCGACGGTCCGCCCATTGGCTGACAAAATGCGGAACCTGATAGCTTTAGAAAGAAAAAGTGTCGTTATCTTAAGAAAATATATAAAAAAAGAGTTACGAGCTGATCACTGGCGAAATCCTGAAAGAAGTACTGAAAAAGACGCTACTCAAGCATTCTTTATCTGATAAACGCTTCTCTTAGACTTTTATGCGTTTCAAGGCAATGGATGTTTGCTGTCATTATGGTTCCGAAACCGGGGAAATGTGTGCAAATGACAAAAAATCTTATATGCCCATATTGCTTCTGCCGATAATATCGAAAGTATTCGAGAAACATCTGCTGAAGCGATTACAACCCATAATTGTAGAAAGGCGCTTCATTCCGGATCATCAATTCGGTTTTAGAACTAATCATTCAACAATAGACCAAGTCTACAGGATAACGCATGAAATTGAAAAAGCCCTTGAATGGAAAAGATATGTTCAAGTGCTTTCCTCGACGTATCGCAAGCCTTCGACAAGGTATGGCGGCTAAAGGTTTGAAATATAAGCTAAGGCAAAACTTGCCGGAAGACATGTTTAGAATATTGAAAAATTCGTTCGAATTTCAAGCAAATCGAGGTGGTGCACCCCAGGGAACTGTCCTCGCCCCGACCCTGTTTCATGCTCTAGAGTCACACAAGAGCCATACCTATGGATGATCAGACAGTGATGGCCACGTTCGCGGACGACACGGCCATCCTGGCAATAGGTGAATCAGTCCAGACATCAACGAGAAGACTCCAACGAGCTTTGGACGGCATTTGTGTCTGGACGAAGACTTGGCGAATCGTTCTTAACCAGAACGTACAGAAGGGTTAACAATTTACCTCTGTTCATAAACTGTGTACAAATTCCTTATGCAATCGAAGCGAAACATCTAGGAATCACCATCGACGCTAAAGTTAGGTGGAAAAAACACGTTAAGAAGATGCGTGACGAGCTCGAAATCCGGCTCAGGGAAATGTATTGGCTTATCGGAAAATTTTCAAAATTAAGCATTAATAACAGGGATAGAGTGAGAAACGTCAGTATTCGTGGGAATCTTAATGTTGAGCTGCTACTTCTCCGAGTTGAGCGATCGATTCTTCGACGGTTTGGACGTCTAAAAACCTGATTTATCGGAAAATTCATTCAAAATAAAAAAAAAAATTTTGGCGAATATCAAAGATATTACCAATTCCTAAAAATGTTACATACAAAGTATTAAGCTCCGCCCACAATAAGGGGCGTTTTTCGAAAGAAACTGTTTTTTTTAAGGAATAATTTTCGCTTGTAACGCATTTTCTCATGATTTTGACGAGATTGGGATTAATTGATTTTAGGCCAAACCTATTTTTGGGGGTGTGGTCAATTTAAATAATTGACATGCAGCATTATTTTCAGGCCAAAAAACTTTTAGATTTGTGTAGAGGTTGTTACAGACGAACTCTTGGACTTGCCCACTTGTTTTACTGAGTCCTCGTAATCATTATCATGCAGAAGCTGCCTTCAATTAAGCATCGTCCCTTATTAAGCGCCGTTATTCTAGGCGTGCACCTTCTCATGAATTCCTTTAAATAGACCAACTTTTAGGGCCCTTATATGGCATTAGGTATATCCGCCCCAAAGAAAAATAAAGCGTCTTAACCTTTAAGCTTTCGCGAACAAAGTCTTGAGAACGCGGTTAGTGAACACTTAAATTTTATGACAAAAAGAGAGATTTTATCCTGATAAGAAGGCGCGGTGTGCCTTAGCTTAAAAACTTTTTGCTTCAGATAATTTAATTCTTTCCCCTATTCAAAAACCAAAGAATTGGTTAAGTAACGCCGTTTTTAGTTGTGAATTTGCCAGTATTCCTTATTGCTTGCCCAGGCCAAGTGTTTTCAATTTGACATTAAAATATATTAAGGCTCTGAAAGCCTCCGAGGTTCTTAGACTCATTATACCTAATCGCTGCACTTAACTCGTTAAAATCAACACTTTTTTAAAATAGTACATAAAAGTTGCCTACTATAAAAGGTACCTGATCTGTATGTAGGTAGTAGATACATACTTCAAACTACAAATAGTGACACATTGGTGTCTCAGCCTGCCAGCCATACATATACTTCATTTTCACTTGCATCATAAGTAAGTTTAATAAGGCATCCGCTTCCGACGGAACTCATTGCAAGAAGTGGAAAAATGTAATCTCTGCATACACCGTCCAATTATGCCCGCAGACGAAAGAAAAACTTGCTCCCCCCAGCTGCAGCGCTGATGGGATCCACCTAAAACTTCCTGCTGCTGCCTCCGCCACATAAGAATCGTCTGGTAGGTACCTACCTACTTAACGATCGAGTCCATTTCGTATTCCTCAGATGTAAAAATTCTCAGGTGCGCATCCCAGCCACCATCAAACAACGACAACGATCGATTGTCATTCAAAGAGGCCAGAAAAGCATCCGAAAACCTAAAAGCGGATCAGTCATCTGACTGGAATTCCTCTGCCTCCCGAAAATTAATAACAAAAAAATCACCGTCGTCCTCGTCGTTGTCGTCTCCCTTCCCTCGTCTAAAGTGGCTCTCGCCATGTACTCACATTGTAACCAATGCCTCTGGGCAACATCAAAGAAGACTCATCACGGATCGGATGCAGCAATGCAATCGTCTCACACACCGGGAACAACAACACAAAAGCCTCAGGTGTTGTTCCGAAGAGGAATTTAATGCCCACCATCACCAATTGCAGTGCCACACAGAGTCGCTATATTGCCGGTCGTCGTCGTCGTCGTTGTGGTATAGTCGTCTTCTTCTGCTTCGGTGATGTAAAAGAACAAACCATTAACAACAACAAGTCGAAGAAGCAGCAGCAGCAGCAGCAAAAGAAGAAGAATAACAAAAGACCGGGTTAAGAATTCCAGGAATCGTTTGATCCAAATCCAAGTGTTGGGATCTTTTCATGAGATGCACGTGCACGTCCAAGCGGTGTTCAGTTCATCCAATCCCTCTCAGTCTCCTCCAGCTCTATACTTCTTCATTTTTTGGTCGTTTTTTCTTTGATTTTTTTTCGGTCCTCTTGTTGTTGATGAAGAAGAAGAAGAAGATTTTTTGTTGGTTTTGTTTGTCCATCCGCTCGAGTCTTCTTTGGGCTTAGTGAGTGGGCCTGGGAAGAAGCTGAGGATTTTGTCGACTCGGTCCGATTCAATAAGCGCATCCATTCGGTGCGACACTTGACTGGGAACCCCAAAGGAATACAAAGGCCAGTTTGTACCTATACATTGCAGGAGGATGAGAGAGTGTACCTGCTAAACGGGCCTGGGAGACAGGATGTTTTGGGCCTGTATGTGGGAATGTCTGTGTCCATTAGGTGCTGTCGGGCCACACCTGAGGAAAGGTCTTTTATCACGTTTTTTTTTTTATTTTTCTTCTTTACTGCCTTGCCTCCCTTTTTGATTGCATCCTGAATTCGTGTTTTTTATGGGATTCCTCTGAATTGCAATTTAGTGATCAATGCATTTGGATTGTTAATCGATTAAGGGAATTGATCGCGATGTTATCTTGCGATTAAAGGCTTTGGCTGTGGGCGATCTTTGGCCGCGTTATGTGATTATATGTTCAGGAGTCGAGTATGCTGCTTTTGCATATCCTTTCAACTTTTTATTTTCTTATTTTAATTAAATTTTTTGTAAATTCATTCCAGCATCAGGTTACTAGGACGTATAAAATGGAAGAGATTGAATGCGCAGAGATCTTTCTCGCTTGATCCTAAAGTAAGTTAGAAAAACCTAGCCCTAACCTAAACTTTCTCAATTCTATCCCAATTGTTCTCCCACCAGTTTTATAAATAAGGATTGGCCAGACAACATCAAATGTCTTAAAACATGCTACATGCTTTCTCTTTTGTCCGATTGAAAAAACTGATCATAAAGGTTTGTGTTGCGTGATCACTGCGAATCCATTTTTGAAAGGCTTAATTAAAAATCCTCTCGAACATTGATTGTTTAACCCGTTTATGAGCATTTATTGGCATTTGTAGTGAAAACAAGGACTTCGCGAGCTTTTCAACTTTGATACTTTCTTGGAAAAAAGCGATTATTAAAAAATCTGCGTAAAATCTTTCTCTTGAAAAAACCAACTATACCATTTCCTTAGTACCAACACTCGTGGGTCGCATTTGGCAATTGTTTTCTATGACCCGTGCTTATCTGAAAACGGTTCAGAAAAATTCCAGAAAAACCTCAATCATGACTTATCTAACTTCTGTCGCCAAATTCACAGAACTCACATTCGAATCCTGTCGACATTCAACCGTAAGCGAGCTATCTGGGAAAATCTGTTGCAAAAGGCACATTTGACGCAGTTGCCTACATCCAAACTTTTAAAAAATAGAGAAATTTGTAAGCGTTAAAAAAGTTTTGGCAGTCGATTTATTTTAATTTTTTCGAATTAAAAAAAAAACTTAGGAGGTACCGAACCATTTGCTAATGGAGGCTTTATGGAGAACCTGTGAAGCTCCTACCTTCAGAGCTAAATGCAATGAAGTTCGGACTAAGGTTGAATAGGATTCTACTGGTATTTGCCAGCCAGAATAGAAAATATTTAAAAATTTACATGAAATTATTTGCACATTCCTATCAGTACAAACAATTAAGTCACCATTTATGACCAGATTTTCTGACTTAAGGATGTTTTTAGCGGTCCGCGGATTAAATGTTCTTCAATATTTTTAGAAAAAATAGAAAAACAAAACTTAGGTTAATAAAGTACTTTAACGAAAAAATCCAGTTTTTTGAAATTTTTTTTTTTGAGATATACATAGTTGAAAATGGATGACCTTTTTTAAATTGTGTTTGAGGCTTTAGCTTTTGAAGTGCTTAGTGCACATAGCCAATATAAGAAGACACGTATAAAGCAACCCAAAGTGAACTAAGTGTTTAAGTCACACTTTTCTGAAAAAGTTATAATATTGCCGTTTTGACGCTGCGCTTAAACACACTAAGGCACTTGTGACTAGGTATCCTTTAATTTTTCGAATAGCCTCTTAGGGCCTGGAGAAATTTCTTATCCCCCAATTTTTCTCTACAGCTTTCTTAAAGGCCGAAGGCTTTTTAATGACGTTGTGCCCTGTGTCCTGGTTTGCTTCGTTCATATATTAAAGAAAAAGTAATGCAGAATGCTCCAAGAATTCAGGGCGTCAAACAATGAGTTGAATCAGGGTTCACAGGCTTTCCACTTAGGATATTAGTCAAGCTCTGAATTGAACCACGGATTTTTTTCGGTAAGGTACATATTTCGACAGCTCATTGTGTGACTCGATCATTGCGTGGTCGATTTGGCTAGTTGGCAGGCACTCTTGGGACACTCAGCATTCAGAACTTTTGAGCTTTTCAGAGCAGATAGCTAATACTACTTCATGGTTGGTCTTACCGGCCGCAATGAATCTATTTATTTTACTATTTGCGTGTATAAAGGAGCTTGCCCAGAAGGTAAAGAAGTTTTCCCAGAACACAGTCTTATTACCGCGACCACAGTCTTAACATTTCGGTGAGAGAAGAAGTTTATTGGCCTGTAGCGTGGATGTAGGGTAATCTGAAAAAAAAGGTTGGGCTAGGTTAGATTGGAAGGGTTGTTTGCATTTGGTGCAAGTTCACTTGGTGGCCAGATTGATCCATTGTGGGTACTCTTATAAGATAGACAAACATGGTTGGACATATGTCTAACTAACTGAACCAGCCTGATCTTTAAATAAAATTTTTGAGGTCTAGTATTGATATATTCCTGTCAGGTCGTCCAGGCCAGCAAAGAACCTGACTCCCAAAAAGGTTAGTCCTCGTGCTTGGAGAGCTGGAACATTGGCAGAGAAAGTGTTCTATAGACTCTATTTCTTAATTAATCTCTACAGTTTCTACAGAAGTCTTTCGCAAAGATTCCAATTCGTGTAGCCATGACACCAATGGTGTAGTGTCCTGTGGCTACACCAACGAAAGTGTCCGTTGGTTCCTTTTAGGTCGAGCACGGGCAATAAGCAGTGAGATGATACAATCCTAAAACTATTGCAATCGTTCACCGGCTATTTTGGCCGATTTTGTTCTATGAAACTGTGTTGAAAGGAGGATATACCCGTCGGTCAGCTCAGCCATCGTTATGTACACACCAGAACTTTTCCTGGCCAGTGTCCGCCATTTCATTTCCGGCCACGTTAACGTGCCCAGGAACCCAGCAGAGTAGAACTCTGTAAAGGCTTATTTCTCTTGATGCCATAAGGCAGCCTTTAACACACTTGTGATACACCAGTTTTAAGTGCTGCTTGACTGTCAACATTATATGATGATTTCCGCCGGAAGATGCATAGATTGGACTGTCTGGGCAGCTCTCTTCACCGCATAAATCTCACTTTGAAATCTGAAAAGGAAGTAATTCATCTAAAGTTAGGTACAAACTTAAAAAACTGACTCGTTAATCCTCTCTTCTGCTCAGTTAGATTTTGATTCCGGCCCCAATCGAAGCGACACAGTATATGTAAAACGTTTTTCATCTTGTGAATACTCGGACCCGACGAGGATGACAGAATAGCTTTGGCGATCGTGAAAGAATGGACATTAATCTTCCGTCTCAAATCCAAAACATGATTAAGAGGCTACCCCGACCTCAAGCTACCTCTGAGCTTGAGTTATATGATATTGACCCTTTTTTACCGCAGTCAAAACCCTTCCGGTGTTTTTTAGTCCCATATGCAGGAGGTGAGGAGGAGATATAACATCTAACTGTACGAGCTTTGCACCAACACCTATCTAGCCGAAGGACGTGAAGAAGATCGTGAGCAAAGATTTATCCTTGGCCCATATAAGCCAAGTTGACCGTGTTTTTGGAGTTCATCCAACCGAGACCCGTGGCCGTAATATTTCAACTCTCAGATTCGATCATTGTCACTACAGATTGTCACTACGGACAAGTCATCACCAGAGCTGTCATCTTTTTCTGGCCACTTGACTTATAATTAAGCAACCCATATCCCAGGAAGAATGAGAAGAATATAATCGCTTGTAACCGATATTGGGGTAAAATAAGGACAACTGATGTGAAGTAATAGCCACAACACCAGGCGTAACCCACTTTACGTCGATCAGTGTCTAAGAGTCTTCTGCAATACTCAACCGCCCTTATACCATGTCTCCACCGAACGCTAATTCGCGATAAGCATAGGTAAATCTTCAACTAATCTACAAATCGCGAGATTTACTATAAGATTTTATGTGCTTTCGGCAAGTAATTACAAATAAACCTCCTCGTAAATCCCATTCACCTTTTTCACAAATCTCTTTTAAGCAACTGCAAGGGTTACACTTTTCGCACACCTTTGTAACAGTTTGAGGCTCGAAAAAGGAAACTGTCCACTTATGACAGATGTGTCGGAAATACGTTGTCTATTGGGTTGGGATTTTGACTGCGTCGTAATTGTTTTCTCGTTCGAATGTCATCGTCACTCTCTTTTGAGAGCGCAAATGAAATCAAAAGTGTCTTATGTCAAAATAATCTTATGTTTGTCCGGTGGAAACACTTCAGGATCTAGTTTTAATCATCTCCCGCTTATTCCAGTTTTATAGCCAGTGGAGACATAGTATTATTTTCTAGATCGCAACCACTTCGACATTTTGTTTTACCCTTACTCAATTTTAGAGCTTCTTTTAACTTTAAGAAACATTTCTTATATAGCTACACCACGACTTTTATTTAAGTCTCAAAATGTTCGCAGAAAAAATATGTGCAAATCTTTGTCTTGCCAAAAAACTCCTACAAGCTTACCACAATATACCTTCAGCGTATCTCTACCAACATTTCTCATTTGATGAGAGAGTTCAAGACTATTTCCGAAGGACTTTCCGTTCTTAATTCGAATAAAAACAAATGAGTTAAATTTTTTCCACTTGAATTTTTGTATTTTATTATATTTATTATTTTTTTCTTCCATATTTATTTTATATTTTTTTGTAATACATTTAGAATTAAAAAATAAAAACTCATAATAATTCTATACACTTTGTACAAAGTATTCTACAGATCACAGAACATATTTTTTTACACATCAAGATGTAGTTACAGTTAATTGTTTTTTTCTTTTTTATTAAAAAAAAAACTAAAGAAATAATAGAAATTATATAAGAAAAATAAGAAACGCAACAAAGTTAAATTTTATTTTCTTTTAAAATAAAGAAAAATAAACTATTTTAGAATACACGAAAAAAAAAATTAAGGAGGAATTTCATAAAAATTATTTTTAATTGTTAAACTTAGGCAATATAAATAAATTACCAACAAATTAAATTTAATAGGATGTATGCATATTCGGTTTTCTTTACATTTAGTAGGAAAAAAAATAATATTAATATTTTAAATTAAGATGAAATTATATTAAATGATCTGCGCGTTTAACTTTTTTTTCCTTTTCTTTTTTTTCAATAATTACTAAGGTAAAGCTATGCCAAGTTTTGAGGTTGTTGACTTAAAATTTATAAAAAAAAGCTACAAAACTAAAAGTTATAATTAAAAATTAAAAAAAAGTGAATATTTTTTATTCAATTTTACTTTTTTTTTAACCATAACCAGTTAGAGTTCGAAGTTGACAAATTTTATCTTAAACAAAAGGATGAAATGTACAATAAAAAACCTTTTGTTGTGTGTAAAATGCTTATACGAATATATTTTGCTTTTGTGTGAGCTCTTCTTGAGGACGATTGCATCTGTGCCTGAAGAGATCCATCTTCTTTTCTATCCTATTAACCTACAATATGCATTTGTTTTTTCCTTTTAATAGTTAATAATTTTTTTTTTACAGTGTAATGATAGTAGGTTGATTCATTTTGCATTGTAATTATGAACTAGAATATGGTGTGGGTCTATAATGTAGGATTTCTACTTGAAGAAACAAAACAGAGATCTGTTTAAAAATAGGCGCTCAAGGCGTGTACCTATCTAACAATGCTGCCGACTGTTTTTGTTATCTGAAGTTTGTTTTTCTGCCGACGCTGGTGCTATGGATGTTGTCTGTAATGAGAAGAAGAGAAAGAAGTCGGTAAGTATACAACAATGGTAAAGAATGGGTTTTGTGGTAAAAGATACAAAGTTTCAGGGACCCGCGCAATTACAGGGTCAAGAGAAACTTTTTTTTTCTGTCTTCGTTTGACTGGAAATGTCATAATCATCAAGTAACTAGCGGATACCTAAGTACACATGTCTTGAAAAATATAAATACTTTGACCTTAAACTGTTGGAAACACGGTCGTTGTTTGTGGCTTCATTTCGAGGCTGATTGTAGAAAGTTTCAGCTGTGCTGAGGGCGGTAGTGTCATCAATTTTGTATTGTTGTTGAGCAGAAATAGACGAGACGAGAGGGTCTAAAGTTCGTGTGCACTAGATAGATCAGAATACACACAGTAAACAACAATTAATCGCGGTTTAATTAGCGCCGCTGATAAGCTAGTCCGTTTGTCATTGATCTTTGAATTCATTTCTCGAGCTGCGTCAAGGCACAATGACAGCTTTTTCTGCCCCCCTTACAACAGCGTGTGTGGCTATGGATGGGGCAATTAAGCGCCGTCGCCAATATACTACAACAAAACAACGTTGTCGTGATTTCGAAATGTATCTGTACCTTTTTTGTGAGCAGCAAGCGGATGAATCCGTACAGTGGCCCCCACACAGAGAAAGACGAAAAACGAGGGGGAGCAGCACAAAAAAAAACAACTTAAGTATCTGCAGGTGTTCACAAAATCCGCACACACGAAATTAAATTAAAATTACTAATGGTAGAGGTTGTTGTTTTGGATATTTTTTCTACGAGTTTTTATTTCGTATTTTGTGTATCTGTTTCGCTCAAGTGATTTTTGTTTTATGTCACTCTATGGCGCTCTATTGTGCGACATGAAAATGTCGCCGCTGTACTAGTTTTTTGAACATCAGATCAGATAGATACATTAGTATCTAGCAGCTGAGTGACTGGTCACTTTATTCGTTTGACGTGTGTCTTCGAGGGGGGCCGAAACCTAGGTTTGCAAAAAAAAAAATAATTTGTGGGGCGCCTTTATTACTCTGAAACTTGACTCGAAAGAATTCACCCAAAATGATGAATGTCTAGGCGGAAGCAGAGGAACGACATGTTCTTACGTGGATTCACTGAGGTTTTCAAAAGAACCCCAACAACACAGCCTAAGTGACTCTTTTCAATTAGCAAGTTTTTTCTTTTTTTTTTTTTGTCATTTTGATGATCTTGGTTGCCCCAAGGGCGTTACGTGTCGCTGTATGTTTTTCCCCTGAATCACGTCAAGACACTATTTTTTTTTTCGTAATTTATTTAAATCACATTTTACAGGCGCTAATCGAATCGTAAACTCGGCTATTCAGTGCGGGTTTAGTGTAGAAGCTTTAAATTACTATTTAATGTGTGTGTCTGGTCATCCTCAAAACTTTAAGTGGATTTATGTAAATATTTTGCCTCCTCTGTGTTTTTTTTACGAATTCTTTGTCAATTAAGATCGAAGCCTCGGATATACGGTGTGGTGGTGAAGGCAGCAGGTATCTAAAGATATGAGATACAAGTCGGTACATGCCTACCTACATTTTAGTCATTTCAAACAACTGTTTTTGTTTTTTTGCATATAAACACCTGAGGATAAAAGACTCGTCTAGCAGACACATTTGAATGAGAAAGAGTTAATTGGCAAAGAATTTGGTTGGTTTTTTTTTTAAGTTGCGAAGATAAGACAATAAAAGAAGAGGTCAAAAAATGCAAGATTTCAGCTTAAAGATACCGAGATATCCGGGATGCTATTTTTGGAAGTGGCCTGTTCCATGACATAGTTTATTTTTGGGTATAATGTTTGCGGTTGCGTAGTTAAAGGGGGAGATTTTGTGGCAAAATCATTTGGTAGGGAAATAAAATTTATGGTTTGTGGTTTTCAAGGGGGGAGGAGTTAAGTTGAGGATTTTAATTTATTATTTGGAGCTAGGAATTCTAATGTGCTTGGACTTTTATACAAAGGTGTGAGCTTAAATAGTCGGAATGTTCCACAGATGGTTTATCACTCTGGGTTTACTGAGAGACTATAACTAAATACTAATGCTAACCCACATGTGTTATGATTGTGAATAGTTTTAGGATTTTAATTAGACTCTATAAAAATTTAACTAATAGGACTCAAAAGATCTTAAAATGTACGAACTTATTCCGATCGGTGCTTCGCAGATAAGTCGGAATTATAATTATCAAATTAGAGCAATTTTTTTTAGGACTTCCTTCAAGAATTCTCAACTTAGTCGAAATGACTAGTCTACTAAGGAACCTACCCGCACCGCTGTTATTTGGTAATTTTTGAACGTTAGCTCACTAATTGTGCCCAAATTGATACGCAAATAATTGACACTGACAATCAAAAGATTCTTGAGCAATTTTGAGGCAGAAGTCACCAATTTAGGAAAATTTTTTAAGTGATGGTTTACAGTTTACAACTTGAGTAAAAAAAGAATTTTTTTTTTGATTCTTGATCAATTTTAAGCCAATTTTTTAAATTTTGTCCAGAAACCTAGTCCATTAGGGACTCCAACCGGTATTCCTTTTCAAGAGCTTATATGGATTAAAGTGTCTTATACAAATTGTGTAAAAAATAAATTGATAAAAATTAATGATTAAATTGATAAAAAAATTTGAGTCACATTTGAAAAAAAAACTATTTTAGACATTCTGAACAATTTTTAGCATTTCCGATCAAAGTTTTGGTAGAGTTCAAAACATTACCAGCACAAAACTTGAGAAGATAATTTTAGTCAAAAGAACTTTTGGTATAGTTAGATTTTGGGTTTTCAATGACCAGATTGTTTTTTTTTGTCCAAAATTTAATTAATAAGATTGAGGCAAAACCTCTTTTTTAAACATAATTTGAGCTTTTTTCTACAATATTAGAGACACAGTGACTGTCGTTCTTAAATTTTTTTAAAGAAATAAATTAATTTTTTGCAAAATTGGGTACTTTTATACTTTTCGATCTACTCAAGTCTGTTTGAAACTGTCATGTTACAGTCCTTTTGTCCAAAAACAATTTCAAGCATTCTTGAAATTTTGAACGTATTTCTCTGATCAAATCAAAGCATTAGCCGAGTCAAAATTCAAATCAAAGCTTAAGTCGAGTCAAAGTTCAAAATGAATATTCTAGGCACAAAACTTGAAAAGATATTTTTAGTCAAAAGAACTTTGTGTGTCAGTTTATAAGTCAGTCATAAGTCAAAATTAGCCAAAATTTTGACGATAAACTTTTTTTAAACTGTAATTCGAACATTTTTGTACAATATTCGAGAAACAGTGACAGTCTTACCTACTTAGTTTTTTTTTTTTAAGCAATAAACATCCTTTTTGCCAAATGGGTTTTAAGTTTGGTAGTTACCTTTTTTTCATTTTTTGAACTACTCGACTCAAGTCTCTTTAAAGCTGTTGTTTTATGACTACTGTTGTAAGGATCTTTGAAAGTTAAACTGTAGATATGATCGATAAAAAAAAATGTAGTACCCTCTGAAAACTGATACGTTTTTCAGTCCATTTTATTTATTGTATTTCTGAGCAAAATTTGGACTACATAATTTTCATCAACTTAAAACATGCACTTAATTCCCAACTACATTAACTATCCGAGAGAAGGAATTTATAGTTGGTTCTTACTTTAATACTTTTTAAGTCTTTATATCGACTTTGCGACATTTTGGAACAAATTTCGAACCGCAATATTTCTTTTAAGAGAATAAAAGCAATTCACTTCACAAAGTTTTGTTATCCGATTATTTTGGATTTGGAACATATTTCGAGTATTCAACCTACGTAAATGCTAGTCACAGCTCACAGGAAATAAACAACGTGTGGAAATTTTCTTAGTTTGAAGTGCTAAAGCCTCATGCGAATCAAGGAAAAAAGGGATGAACTTAGTGTGAACCATTGTAAAAAAAATTTTGATCAGAGTTGCTAGGAAGAATGTTTTGAAAGTGGGAGAAAAATATATCCTTAGCAAAATTTTTCGGTAGTCAAACTGTAATAGTCTAAACTGGCTTTTGAGTGAGTGGTGCAGTATAGGATGGACCACGATGAAAGGACCATTTAGTCGCTCTCGCTACTCGAACCTTCTAAGGATAAGCGCAGTTACAGATTATAACATGACATGACAACTGTAATAGAACTCTCAGACGCTTTTCTCAGTTCTAAGACACCGATAAAGAGAAACTTCCAGAAAAACTTCTGACACTTAACACCCAATAACGATTGCATAGTTTTTGGGAAATTGGACTGATCCGATCTTCAGATTTCCATCGAATACCTGGACTTCTGACTTAGTCGAATATTTCAAATGTCCAAGATTCTTCGAACGATTTCTAAGTCTAATTAAAATTTGAACAAACCAGGCTTACTTCCAGAAAATTCAAGAATTTTGAAGGAATTAGGTGCCTATACCTGTGGTTTCTTAGTGCAAAAATCTAGTAATTTGTGAACTTAAATATTATTGCTTAGATTTAAATTCTTTTACCTACTTTCTTTAAAGTAGAAAAACTTTTCGAATGATTTTAAACTTTAAACAAGTACCATTCCTCGGCGGCATAAAATCAAAATTGGGTAGTTCACTTCAAGCACACGTTTTGTTGAATTTTAAGAAGAAAATATCCAGTTCCCTAAGGGATTCAAAAAGACTTATTTATAAGCAGGTAAAATACCTATGTTCTCGAAAAATAATGAGTTTTCTTATTTCGTAAAAAATTTCGATACTGCACACTTGGTTTTCGGCATGACGCGAATCTTATAAGAATTAGATTTAAGAATGACATTTTTGACTTTTATAAGGCAGAAAAGTTTTTAGAATGACATCAGAAAAGAATAAAATTTTTTGTCTTGGCAGAAATGAGTCTACTTTTTTAGGACATGCAAGGGTAAAGGTGTAGCTGTAGGGCCTTATTCAACTTCAGGCAGATTTTCAACTTTTGTCGTAATTCGGAACGAAAAATATCTAACGAAGCTTTTAGTCATTTCGTCGCAAGATCCTTTCCTATTACTGATCGTGACATTTCCAGTGCAAACTTCTATTTTTGATGGTGTCAAAAACTTACCACATGCGAGTGTTGTTGCTGCTGCACAGTCTGGGTAATCCCACTGTTCAGGATGACGGAACTGATGACCGCATTGCTGTGCGCACTGCTGAGAATCGTATTCGGGCTTTGTCGCGTAGCCAAAGGCTGTCGCACTTGCGCCGCAGCGCTGCTCTGCTGGAGGTGGGCGGCCAAACGATCCTCCATGGCGGAGGCATCATCCATGTGCGCCGAAATGTGATGAGATCCATTGGTGAGGCTCAATGCGGTAGCAGCATCGAAATTATTTATTTCCGGATGTGTCTCGAGCTCGCTCTGTAGATCGCAAATATAGTCGATCACGTGCTGGATGATCTCGAGCTTGGAGAGCTTCCGATTTTTCGGCATGAACGGCACTAGATCTTTCAGTTTCGAGAGATACATTTTCATTTCGGCGTTTTCACCGTCACGAGGATGGTGATTTTGTCGCGAAATGCGACCGGTTGAGTTGATGGCTGGCATTGCGGATGCACCCGATTGACAGACAGCGGTGAGAGATTTCATTTTTTGGATAATTTTTTTCCTGTCTTGGGGCAGAATTTTGGCGGATTTTTTTTTTCAAAATTTTTATTTTTTCAGTACGCACGAAAAAATCACACAAAGCACAAAAATTCCTTGCTGAATGAGACACTGTAATCCTTTTCTTATTGTTTTCACTGTAATCACACTTGTAAATATGGGCAGCGAGCGAGGTGAACGTTCTTAAGAATCTGTGAGAAATTCTTTTTTTTTATATCAAGCAAAAGGCGGCAGAGATAATAGATTGCGAGTTGCTCTTGCTAGAACTGAAAACCGTCCGCAGTTAACGAATGCTTGACACGAAATGACATTTCTCATCCCCGTTCGCTGCCATTTATATAGTCGACAGTCGGCTCCGCCCGTTAGCCAATGAAATGCCATCTGTTTGGCATTTGTTTTGGGTTCGGTTTTCCCCTACGAGCCGAAGTCATCCCCACTCCAGGCTGATGCCGAGAGAATGTGCTCTTTGGAGAGTTTCTCCTCGGTGATTTTTGTAAACATTGTAGACTTTGAGCACCAAATGCGGCAATGAATGAAAATTCCTCTCGGCACTTTTTATCTCTTTTCGGTGCAAAGTATCTGTATCTTGTTTTCTCAAAACGTGGCGCCTTATCTTTTTCACTTGCTTGGATGGTTGAAGAAAATTAGATTACGCTTCTGTTTTTTTTGCTTTTCATCGAGTCGATTAGGAAAATTGTGGCGACCTTTTGCCGTATCTAATCTGAGGCAAATTTAAAGTTTTTGACTGAAATTTTCGTGGATGATTTGATGAGATACTTTTCGTGAGATACTTTTAATTTGACGAAATCTCAGCCTCTGATTCGTCAAGAGTTATGGAATATGTATGGAGGTGAGAGGAGATGGTGCACAGACACTTTTTGATTAATTGCGCCTTCAACTGAGCGAGCGGGGGAAGATAAAGATAAAAGATACTAAAACCAGCAAAACACTTTTTTGAGAAGATCTGCTTTCGGATATTTCAGGTTTTTGTGTTGTTTTTTGTTTGCTCGTCGTCGTCATTTTTTTTTGTGTCGGTTTTCTTGTTCTGCTTTTTGTGAATTCGTCCGATCAGCAACCTGTTGATTAATTTGTTGTTCAGGTTTCGTTTCCTTTGGAATTCTTGAGCCACAGGGAAAAAGTTCAGATTTTTTTTTTCTGAGCGAAGGTATCTTCCAAATATATTCGTTTCGTGGTTTAGCCGGGCCTCAGTGGAGGTATTCCCACTATACCTAGATATGCTACATCAAATTTCAGTCTCAGATTTCTGATTGTGTGGCAAGTGACTGACCAATGGGTAATAAATTCTTTGGTGTATTTTATGTATTTTTTGTGTCAGCCACTTAAAAAAAACCAAAACAAGTGTACACAGTCCAACAAATGAACGCAGACAGAATTAGGTTTTTTATGGGTTTCCATCATGACATTGACCGTGAGAACAGTGTTGGAATTTCGGTTTCAGAATCTTGGTATGTTGCACGTGGTCATACAGCAATGAGCGGATGTTTTTGTAAGTCGAGATGGTTAGTGTAGAAAAATACTAGTGTTTTTTGGAAACTTCATGACATTTGAAAATAGCATTTGAGCAAAAGTGATGTATTTTTGAAGCAAACAAAAAATGGGTAGGTAGGTAGGTGCCTACTTTTTCTCCACCTTGTTGTAGGGCATATGAGGGAAAGGATATAAGCTTAAAGCAAGCTTAGACTGTCATCAGGTTTTGTGTGGCAAATTTTCAGGCGCTTTGCTTCTTTTATTTAACAAAAATGTCACAGGAATTTTTATAGCAATTTAATTAGTTACCTAGACTGATTGGAAGGTGGCGGAAATAATAAAAAACTTTTTTTTTTCGCTTTTATATGTTTTCAACATTATGTGTGAAGATATTTTTGTATTACAAAATAGGAATTTAAAATCGAAAGATTTGTTATCTGTTGAATAATTTTATTTATTGCTGGGGATTCTTGTTTGTTCTTGTGATTGAGGAATCTTGTTTGTTTTAATTTGACTTTAAATAGGTAGGTATACGTTATAGGTACCTTCTTTACTGATGGATAACTCAAATCTTAGGGATGTACATTTTTTACCTAGACCTTCCCACTTCATACTTATAGGCACATAAAGAGTGATGAACTCTAAAAAAGAAAATACACAATTTAAAATTTAAGTAGTAAAGACAAGACTGAGGTATTTTGGGAGCTGCGGGGATTCTTTTCGACTTTGTGGAGGCATTTTAATTAGCTGCTTTTTTTGATTTTCTTGGGGTTTTAAGACGAGTTAAAGGATAATAATTCTGCAATATTTGTTTACCTGATGATTTTCTGGTTTATTGGACAAACCACCTCTAAATGAACCGGAAAGCCTCCATAATTTGGAGTACTTAGGTATAAGAACGTAATTAATAGTTTTTATTTGAGGCTTTTGCTGCATTAGGGCCAAAAGTCTATACGTACATGTTTGAAGAAGGTACTAGGACTCACAAGGGAATTAGGGATATAACATAAAATTTGATTCCATGGTTGGAACGTTAGTTGGAATTTCTATTTTGAAAGAACCTTACTTTCGAACACTGCAGCAAGCGACTGTTTTGGAGTGTGGAACAAGAAGCGACTGTTTTTTGTTACCAGATTTATTAATTTAGTTGTTATACCTACAAAGGCTTAATATCTTCATCTCTGGGGAGGATGAGGTATAAAGGTATAAAACCTTTCGAACCAGCGTCGCGCGTTGCACAATTAGGTACCTGTTTTGACATATTTGGTTGCCAAAATAATAGGAACTGAAACCAGTAGTCGGGAGACTAAGATAATTAAAAAAAAATGTCCTGTTAGCCCTCCCCCCCCCCTTCAGTATTTTGAAAGAACAATATTGAAAGAACAAGAAAATTGTTTAATATTTAAAAATAAATTAAGATAGGTTTCATCAAAATTTAAATTAGCAAAGTTCGTAAAAACTTATTTACAATTAAATATAATGTAAACTTAGAAATAAAATAAATTTAAATAACTTTAATTTCTTAAAACAAACTCAACTTCATAACCAAAACACTTCATTCTTATAAAAAATAAAGAAAGTTCAAATAAATAAATTTGTTTGACTTTGTTTGAATTATAAATAAAAATAAATACAAATAATAAATAAATTAAATATTAATAAATTAAGTTCATTAAATATAAAAACTTTTAAAATTAAAATAGGCAAGTTAGTAAGTGCAATAATTGGTTTGTAATGAACTTCTAAAACACCTAGCACACCCCTAACAGTTACACCAATTCTTAATTTTTTTTTTCTGAATTCATACCTTATAAATATTTTTTTGGTATGGACTAAGAACAAAATCTTTTTATCTTATATTGGTAAAACTATGATGAAATGTGTTAAAAGCTTTAAGCCAAAAAAGAGTATTTTCCAATAAACGATTTCTAAAAGTGGAAATCTTAAAAATATTACACAGTAAAAGTGGACATGGTCGATGGTGCAGGTCGAGCATGTCAAACTTAATAGGTTTGTTCCCGTACCAGTCCTTAACTACACAAAACGACCCAAACTTACGAAAAATAGCCAAATCCTGTTCCCGTACACGGTTTTTGTGTAGCTTTGGACAGAGAGAGCAAAAATGAGAGTTTGAAATTTCCCCTCCCTACGAAATTTAGCCCAAGAAATTTCCTCACTGAGAGATTTTAACCCCCAGTCCTTCAAATAAGGAAATCTGACCAAAATGGTACAGAAAATTTTCTTTTCCATAAATCAAGTATAGATAAATCAAATCAATCTGAAGTGATGGATCATAACCCCCCACTCTACTGCATTCCTGATGGTTCGATTGGACCTCAGAGTATACCGACAGGCGACCCGGTTTTGGATCTCTTCCTCGCTGAGGCCAAATAAATGCTATTGTCGTTGCATTTTTGTGATCCATGAATGTTTAGGCTTTCCTTTATTCCGCGATTTCGCTGGAATGGTGATTGACATTGCCTTTTTGACAGGATTTGTAGGACCTCTCCTTTAAACATGGCAACACCAACTGAGCCGATGTGATCTGTTTTCCGGGAAATAGTTTCTTTTTAATGGAGGCTTCCTTGGATCTTGGTACTTCAAAAATCTATAACTAGACAAAATCGCGAAAATCGGTAAAAAAAACTCCCTTTTGAGACAAAGACTAGAAAGATTAATAGCGTATTCTTTTGAACACCGGACTGCCACACCGAGCTGTCAAATAATACTCCGAATTCGCGACAATTCCAGCGTGGTGTACACTCGGTTTCATTTTGTACAGAACGACAAATCCTACGCCGGTGCAGTCAACACCGTTAAGTGTCAAATTGCTTTGACTTTATTTTGTTTACTTTTTTTATATTTCGTAGCGTGATTTTGTTGGCGTCGGTTTTTTGTACTTTTTACTTAAACTGAATTCTGTAGCTTTGTGTTTCTGAAATTTAGTATTTTTTTTATCGATTTCATACCATTTCAGTCGCGTTGTAAGAAATAACGAGTGAAAATTGAGTCAAAACGTGCACCCAGCCTCCACCGTCAAATACGACGGTGGCGAAAATTCGAGTTTGGTGTCGACACCGAAATAATTCGGAGTTCAAAAGAACATTTACATGAGCACGATTCCGGTCAGGTGTACGAGAAAAAAACAGTTTTTTTCTGTATTCCACACCACTGTATTTTAACGATTCGGTGTTGAAAAGAACACGCCATAATAGTCTTATACGTTATACCTACACCGACACCCAAACACGCAACTACCCCAAATGCCATAGTTAAGTTAGCGGGTATGATGAAATACCACCCTATACATATAGTATAGTCAGCTAGACGAAAAAGAGCTCTTTAACAAAATCGGGACAAATAGCCTTTTGAGAATTAATTGAAGCTGCTATTTGATTTCCAAATTTTCTGGTGTTATGTTCTCATATTGTAGATACCGGAATGGATCTTAAATAAAATAAAGCAACGGTAATATTAACAAACTCCTCAATCTTGGAATGGCATCTTTTGCGGGGTACTTATTCTTATGGCAAGTAATTCAGTAGTGCCTTATGTAGGAATACGCATTTCTAGGTCTAATATGTGCCTTTATTTCTTCATAACACGCAAGTAAATCCTCGCACTAACTTACAAACATGGAAATAATTTCTGCTTCGTAAAATTTTTTAGAACTAGCTGGTAAATACTTGTAAAATTCGCTGCATTCCTTTCCAACTTAATTGGACTTAGTCCTAATGAAGATCAGAGTCTCACTGGATCCCTATTGCCTCCATTATAGCATATAACTGGGTTGGGTTCCTGACTTTGAACAAATCGAAGTCGACCAAACTTCCTTTTTTAAACTCAGTTTTGAAGTTTACATTTTCAAATCGGACTGGATGGTGAAGCGCAGTCTTGGCCAACAAAGTTTCGAATTGGCTGGCATCAGGATGAGCCATCTACTTTTCGCAGATGATTTGGCCATTCTTGCATCATCCAAAGGAGGGGGTTTACAGTCGTTCTAGCTCTTGAATGCTACTCAAGACCTAGAATGCTACAGATAAAACTCAAAAAATTACATTAGTACCAGCCGGCTAACTAATTGTTAGTGGCTTGCCTCCCAATGTTTGTAGGGTCTTTAAATATTGTCAAAGGAAAAAAATAGAGTAGCCTCTACCCCAATTGGTATTTCACATGAAACGCGACAGTATGATCATCAGTTGGGCTTGGCCATCTGTCACGTCTTGCCCAAAATACAAAATACAGCCAATTCCACGCGAGTTTGGAAGAAAAATCGAGAGGAATTGTGTGTGAATTATATTTATTAAGGAGCCTTCGGTTGAATGCGATGGAAACTAAAATGCTCTCCTACCTACGGGATTTCTATTTTTTAACATCTTTTCGGTTCAACTTAAATCAAGCCATCAACGTGACGCCTTCAACTGAGGGCTCGTTGATAAACACGATTTTAGTCGTGTTGAAGTTTTTTAGCCGCAGTTTTTATATACCAAAATGTGAGCTCCCATGTCCTTTTTTTCTTGGTCAAAAGGGCTTTTGAAAAAAAAAAAAGTGAACTACTGTACAGGTGCTGATCTTACATTGCAGCCAATAGTGGGCATGGTCGTCGGCGGACTGTAGTAGATAAAAAAATTGTAGGAACTACAGCATTTTCTAAAATTTTACCACACGTGCCTCCTCTCACTTTTGTGGGCATGTCCTTAAAAAAAAATCAATGTGCGTTAGTACCTTATTAACAGAGTGTATCTAAGAGCTATATCTTTCATTGCGCCCACTTTTAGTAGGTGTGGTATTTATTTTTTTAATATTTACTTAATTGACTCGCTGCGTCACGGATAGCTTGGTTCCGTTTAAGATCAGGATTGGAAACATGGCGCAAAACGGTATTTCGTGACGAATTTATGTTGTCAAAGACAACAATGAAAAACTTTTAAAAAGGAGTTTATATTCAACGTATTGAAGTTTAAAAATGAACCGCAAACACATTTAAAAAGTGTCTCCAAGCGCATTTAACAAAAACGGGCATAATTATAAAAAAAAACATTACGTGTACTCGTTATAGTGAAATTTTTTATATCCCATCCCATAGGAGAGAAGGTATATTAAGTTTGTCACATAGCTTGTAACACTTTGAAATAATAATGGTAGACCCCCAAGACCTTAAGGGCATATGATCGAGACCGAATTCTGAATCGAATGAGCCATGTCCGTCCGTCCGTCTGTATGTCACATGTTTTTAGGCCTTACATTTTGAGCTAGGGTGCTGAAACTTCTTACGTAACGTCCACGTCATGCGAAGCAGTACAAGTGTAAAAAGTTTTGAAATCCGCCCAAAGACACGCCCACAATCGGTCTAAATGTGCAACTACCTCCAGAGTTTGCAAAACTGTAAGACGTTCTAAAAGGCTGAAATTTGACATTTAGCATCTCCTAATGAATGTAAGACACAAGAAAGACAAATTTAATTGGTAAACCTCCTCTAGTGGGCGTGGCATTTTGAGGGTAAATCTTCAAATGCAGTTTACTCAATATTTTTGCTCGAAATTGAAAAAAATTTGCTTAATATTTTGTTTAGAAAATGCTTAGTTCCACATTTTGTTAATACAAGACTTTGGGCCTCGCCCACTTTTGGAGGCAGAATTAAAGAAAAACCTAAAATTTCCCAGAAAAACTTAATTTCGACTAGCCTTAAGCCTAATTTAGGAAAGCGTGAAACAAAAAAAGTAGCAGGTTAGGTAAACGAGACTTCAGTCCAGATTTCGTTCATATAAAGTTTTTAACCACACCCCCTTTTAAGGGTCGATTTTTCAAAAATATTGAATTTGAACCAAAAAATTGCATTTGTACGTACATTTAAGTGTAACTTGGAAATATCTGTGTTTTGTAAATAGGGGACCACGCCCCTTTTCATTACTTATAAAATGTCAAAAATCTTGGCCATCAGCATTTTACAATGTGAGATAGGATGGGGTATTCAACGGTCCGTTTTACGGACTGTAACTTCTGCGTACACACTGTAGCACTTACTCACTGGTTTAATATTTTACGGGAGTGTTTAGAACCAGCTCAGTTGTCGAATACCTAGCTTTCAGTTTAATAACCTTCATAACGCATTGATACTATGGTACGAGAAGCTTAAACGGTGTATGAAGATATAAGGCTCTCGGTCTTTTTTAAAGATTTTACAATAAATGCCAATTCACTGAATTTGGTGGAGTTGATCACCGATTTCAATTTGAACCATTTTCAGTACCATAAAAATATCAAATTCAATGCTATATGATTCAAATGATTTCTTATTAAATGCCAAATATAAGGACGAACAAATTCTATGTAATAACAAAATTCTATAGCAAGTGTGATCTGATCACGATGAGTGATCGCTTGATCGAGAATAATGTTCCTCAGGTATCAAATAGACTTGCGATTCTCAGTAAATAAAGTTTTACAAGAATCAACTAAGTCATCAAAGCTGGAGCCTTAGCAATAGGTTCCCGGAAACTGCTCTCTGGATCCCCGGTTCGATGTTAGCCTTTTCTTAGAAATATAAAGATGGAAGACGAACTTCTTTTAAATCTTTTTTTTAGATTTTTGTATTTTTGTAACATTTTCAGAATTTCCTTTTTAATTTTAATGATAAAATACATTTCCCTGGATCAAATGCAAAATTATATCATTCAATTTCAAACTAAACTAATATTTTAAGTAGCGTATGTATGCTCCAATGTCTGTGTAGGTGTATATCGTTTGATTGGACTAGTCCCAAAGAATAAACGCCTTTGGTACACTCATATAGTACGAACAAAGAACATGCTTCTTGTACGCCTTTTGATTCTTAGAAAAAAGAGACATGAAGCTCACAGTATTCTTCTTACTCCATTAGAAGCTCTCTGGATAGAGGATCAACCTACGTTCAAACCCGCTTCAACTGTATCCAGTTCGCTTCAACTGTATCCAATTTCTACAATTGGAGAAATTTTCTAAGTCTAAAATGGACACTTTTCAACACCAAGGCTTCCGATGCAGCTCTCTGTTTTTGCTCTGATTCCTTGCCTTTGTGTTATGCAAACACTAATTAAGTTACAAGAGTAGCCCAAGCCGGTATCTTTACCTAAGTATCATACGAAACTAAATAGGCTTATTATGAAATTTCAAACATCAGTATATGTATATGTAGGTAGCTATCTACAAAGCTTCATCAAAGAGCCTTTGAAAGCCTGCCTATCTTTAATCGTTTGAGAGTTTAAAATATAGGTATGGATAAGCATCTATGCTCTCATACTGCATTAACCAACTTGATTTTATTAAACCAGTCCTTGTCTAGTGAGAAAGTGTAGGCATCCAACATCCCAGTTTGACACCTGTTCCAATCAGTGCACCATGTCGCGTCGTCCCACAGACCAAATATTTTTTCTGCCTCACATCGATCTCCTTCCGTTCGCAACAACTGCTAATTGCATCCATATCCTATCGATGAAATGTTGCAAAATGATGTCAAAATACCCACCCAGCTGGTATGGCTGAGAGCAGAGTTTCTTTTTCTAATTTGCATTTGACAAATATACCGAGCGACAGATTTAGCTGCTTACGGCAAAATATATCCAACGATGCGCCATAGTTGCACTCCCGGATGAGTAACTGGTTCAGATCTCGTGACGCCAAATCTTGTTGATCACCACGATCAGGCAACGAGCATCGGAATGCCACAGTTTCTCGTGAAGAGCTTCTGCAGCTGCAATGAGCAGAGCACTTCAGTTCACCATATCTAGAGCATGGCGTCGCAGTTGCCAATATAATTGTTGTCATCGACCAGATAATGGCATTTGCTAAATGTGGCATGCTGCAAACACACAACACATCGCACACGTACCGACCGGCCGACCGTTTGACTGCTAATTCATTTGAATCGATCCAAAACGACAGCCGCGTATTTTATTACCGTGTTACGGGGTTTTCTCCGTTTCTCCGTCCCCGGAGAAGGACGCGCTGACGGAAGCACCACGTGTGCACCACACACAAGGACGAGGACCTCACAATTTAAACAAGCACACATGCTTGTTAATGTAGCGACGACACATATGCCGATGGCATATGATCGCATGTGTGAAGTGAGTGTCCTTGCAATGCTGCTGCTGCAGCAACCGATTGAGGAAGAGGAACAGTTTGGGCGCCCATTCGGCCCCTGTTGTAAATATGGCGAACAAATGTTCCATCCAAAGCGGACACATTTTTTGGCCGGGGTTTTCGTCGCGCGCATATGCAACTATTGTGGAGGACATTGTGAGAAAAACGTCAGGCTAGGTCGAATGACACTCCAGAGCCGCAGCCGCATCGGGGCGCGCAGATGCTTGCTCGGGAGGGTTGGTTGCGTTTCACAACACACTGTGAACTTCCAAGGGGAGAGGGAACCAATATTCCCGGTTGCAATGTGGGACCAAAAAAAGGACACACCGCTGCGTGTGAGCAGGATATTTTAATCCCTAATCTATGGTGATCACCTGGATTTCGTTAAGGCATAGGTACACACCTTTTGTTAGTTCATGGGATTGAAGGGCAATAATGTCAGGCAATTGCAACGGCAGATTGTTTTGTCAGCCAGTTTTGTTCGGTTGGTGTTAATGATTATAATGCGCTTGGAGTGGGCTAACCCACATCTTGACTTCTGTCGATTTGTACAACAAACAGCTTGGCATGTTTGTTGACTGTCACTGGGCGATAGGTATATCGAAAGGGCTTATGACTGTACAATCAGTCAGTAGGTGTTTGTTTAAGGACATGTTATAAAAACAAACATGTTATAAAGACATCTCGATTTCTAAAGCTCTATTTTATCGAGCGAAAATTTTTGAGTATATGTTACCTTAACTTGGTGAATAAGATGCTCGATTTGGACATTACGGTATGATGCAATCATGTCTCGTGTATTTTCATGAGCGATAGAACAGTCTCAGGTTCGAAGACCAAATTGAAGCAAATTTTTCCTCTTCAGATGAGGAATTGTCAAACGAGTGCCAAAAAAAAACGGTTTCAGGAGAGTCCATAGGGCTTCTGGACACGGACACTTTTAGACAAACAAACGAAAAAGCCATATAATATTCGAAGAAATCAAAACAAGCCCTTTGAATACAGTCGCAATGGCATCTCTCTTACAGTTTTTTAAAGTTCTTTCTGTAATTAAAGTCTACTCAAGTGAAAAACCATAGTGCCTGATCGGTTCCATAGTCTTACTTCCATATGCCGTAAGCAATTCTGAGGCTTTCTCAATTTACTGAGCTATTCATCATGGGTTTAGTTATCGTCAATTCGAAGCTCGTGTTTTGGGTTATTTCTACAAGTCAAGAACTGTGGAAATGGTACACATAAACTTTTGAGTACAGTAAATTATAAAACGAATCTACCTCGCGCTTTGGTTTTAAAAAGGGCAAAAACTTTCCTGAACTCGGTTTCGACTACAAAATTTTTCGTCGTGCGGATGTCACAATCGCAGTACAAAAAGTATAAAATCGTGTCCTCACTTAAAAATCCCGGTCTCTATTTCAGTGCA
The DNA here is from genome assembly GCA_947623515.1 of Neoascia interrupta. Taxonomy (NCBI): domain Eukaryota; kingdom Metazoa; phylum Arthropoda; class Insecta; order Diptera; family Syrphidae; genus Neoascia; species Neoascia interrupta. The sequence goes on along the minus strand of OX392463.1, from coordinate 213,345,942 downwards.
GACGTAGTTCCAAGAAGTAGTCAGGTTTGGCTTTTTGCTCCCGGAATTGAATTGTTCTGATTTTTTTTTTTCGCCAACCCAGAGAGTTGTGCTAAATTTAAATGCAGCGATAACTCCATGACATGAATATAGCTATCGTAATCATCGACTCTTGAATTTATGCAATAACTTAAGCCTAGCCTTAAACAAGATTTGTTAATCTGGGTTAACTTTGTCAAAATAGTTGTCAAAATCTTTGACTCTCGAAATTATTGACTCTCGCAACTCTCACTTCACATAAACACAGGAAAAGCAGTTCGAGTTATTCTCAGATGTCATTTTTCAAAAAAACACGCAAATCAACTGCCATTCCACACAGAAAAAACATAATGAAGTTCATGCTGTTCGCAGAGTTGATCCGAGATTAACTCGTCAAATTTGGAGAGTTAAGCCGAGATTAACCGCAGATCTAAATTTACTAAAAAAAAATCATTTCAGGCGTTAATCTCAGTTTAACTCGGAAAGTCAGATGATCTCGCACTGAAAAACGCAGCCCTAAGCTGCATATTTTTTAACAGTTTTTTGGACTTTCTTCAATCTCCTGAGTAACGCTGTTGAGCTTACTAGCTAATTAGGCGTACAAGTTACACCTTCATCCACACAACGACCAAGCGACACTCTCGCTAAGCCAGAAGCTAACCAATTTCGCCTCTTCTTCGATCGCGGTAAAAACACGTTATTTTTTATTTGGCGTAAGGATACAAAATAGGAAATTGCAGTACATAAAGACAAATATTTTACAGATGCATTGTTTGTAGCCAAGACAGCTTGTGGTCTTAAGGCGTTTATGCTACCAAAGTTAGGTTAGGTTAGGTTGTTGGAGCGAGGTAACCCGCGCCTCATCGCACTTAGGTCTATTGAGACCCGTTGTGATACCCAGTGGGGGATAATCCTTGTTGTATGGATTTTCCGTTTCCTTCTTACGCCGTGTTGAGTTCCTGGAGCCACCTTGCTGATTTAACATACCTGGAAAAAGATGTTAGTGGTGTGTTTGAAAGTTCTGAGATGTCATGGAAGAAGTAGCTTCCTAAAGTTCTTTTCCTCAACTAACTTAGACTGGGACAGTGGCACAGAAAGTGAGGTGTGTCCTGGCAGCAATCCGTATCGCCACATGCTCTGCAGATGTCGTCATTGGCGAGATTTAGTTTCATAGCATGGTGTCTCAAAAGATTGTGACCATGTAAGTATACCTACTAGCAACGACAGAGTCTTCCTGTTGCTCTTGATGAGCGCGTTAGTCCGGGACTTATAATACTTAGGCCAACTTGGTCTTGAGATTTTACAGGTGGACAAGGATGTACATCTTGTATTTGCTTTCTTCCGGATCTTGTTTTCCACCCGCCTTCTAAGGTCACAGAGTGGGGGTTTGATCCATTTAAATGCTTGTTGAGAATCCAGGAACCCCAGCAGAGTCTTACATTGTGCTGTGAGCCAAGAACCCTTAGCTCTTTGCGACAACACTTAACAAGTTCGGATTTGATTTCAGTGGCAGCTATTGCCTTTATGGCTGCCTGGCTGCCTATAAATATGGTAATATCTTCCTGTGGTATTGCCCTTATTGATAGTTGACTGGCTGACTCCTTGACTGTAAGGACCTCCGCTTGGAAGGTGCTGCAAGAATCGGGCAATTGATTTTTCTATGAGTGGGTTCTCAGATCAGAGACCTGCACCCAGCGCCTGTGCTCATTTTTGAGCCATCTGTGTGTATGGCTATCGATAAATTTCTTAGCGGTTCCCCCGATCCACTCATCCCTGCTAGGAAACATGTAGTTAAGAGACGTTTCGAAGTCAAGGTAGGGGGTTGCTATCAAGGTTAATCTTATATGACAGCTCTCGGCATTATGTCCTACACTTTGAACGGGAGCACCGCATCCCACCGCATGGGCAGGGCCTGTCAGTAGCTTGGCCAGTCAGTATCTTGCTGCGGTAGCATTGCATCTCGCAGTGGAAAACCGTATACGGTTCAAGTTGCACAAATTTTTTCAAATGGTGGTTCTCTGTCACTTTTGATTATTGGCCCTTGCCGGCCTGAGTTAGTGCACGTTGATGACCAGGTCTCTGCCAGGGTAAAATTTTCAGCACTTAACTCTTTTGCGAGTCAGTTTCTGACGGAAGATTCAGGTCTGATGTCGCTACCTGTTTCAGCTTCCCAAAGAATTTGTGTTGAAAGGCGAGCGCCATGTCATCGGCGTAGATGAATTTTCGAGAGGACGTGACTGGGAAGTCGCAACAAAAGAGCACGTCAAAAATTGTAGGGGCGAGCACTGATCCTTAAGGAAGGCCGTGGTTGTGTTTTCTTGCTCTGCTGCGGTTATCGTTGAGAAAGACATTAAATATTTTGTCACTGAGCATCGCACATACATTTTTCGTTGAAAGCTATTTTCTATTAAGTTTGTAAGGGCTAAGTCTTGGTCGGTGTCACTTCTGGACTTCCTGCTTGTTCGTCCACGTCAAGTTTTTCGATGTGATCTGCCTATATTCGGTTCAGGATCATATGTTCAAAATTTTTTAGCCCAAGTGACAGGAGCACAATAGGCGGGAGCTTTGTGAAGCATCAGCGGGTTTGTTTGGCTTGAGCTGAGGAGCGTAATTAATATCTTGAAGGTCTTAGGTAGATCTGCGGATGACAGCATCCTGGAAAAGGCCAGAGCTCAATCTTCTTACTTTTGGACCTCTGTGCTTAAGACATTCCGGCCGGCTTTATTCCATCTAAGCCGGCTGCAGTTCCAGTTTTTATTGTAGAGGGGGCAGTATCAACTTTGGCTTAAGAAAGTGGGGTTAATCGCAGCCAGGTTATCAGTAGATATTAAAGAGCTGACATTCCTTGTTTGGCTTCCAATTTATTGTAGTTCATTAAGCGTTACCGAGGATACGCCGCGAGGAGGAAAACTACTTTTACATCCCACATGAGACTACACTTCATTGCCGTAATCCGCTGCATGTTTGTAACAGTTTCGAAGAACTGTTCCTAAACTACACATTTCACAGCGAATTTCGTAACGTTCTTTATCTTCGATTAGGGTCTTGACTTTGGCCATTGCCAATAAGAGGTCCTGACGATGAATGCTGTCATAAGCAGACTTACTCGCGGTGAGAAGGTGGAATGTCTCGACTTAAAACTCTGCCTCGACTTAAAAATTTGACTTTTACAAGATTTTCCTTATTGTGAACGTGAAGCCTGTGGGCCTAAAGGCTGTGAGCCTTATAAGAGGATTTCCACAAGCGACAGTTGCTGCCTGTTGCTCCCATAGACTTAATGTTTATCGAGCATATCTCAACTGTCGACGGCCCAAGTTTTGTCGCTCGTGGAAATAGACCCTAAGGATTTTCAGTGCTTCAATAACGAGACAAGAAAATTTGTTCATTCTTATCCCCGACTCATTGAAATTCATACACTTTACCACTCCCCACTTCTAGACTGACCAACTCCCACGCCGAACTCAATATTTCCACCCAAAAATTTGATGAAAGTCATAAAATAAGTAAAAAGAAAAAAATAATAATACCATTTCCGTCCTCCGCATGGGCATATCGATAACGTCTCTATGCTAATGGAAATGTGTTTTCCTTTAAATTAATAGTCACACAACAGGTAGATTGTATTATGACCAGCAGATAAAGTGTCAAGATAAAGACAGAGGTGAGGGGACAAAAAAAAAATTCCTTGCGGTAACCCTGGTCGACCACCTGCAAGGGCAAAGGTGGCCATATTCGTTGTGTGTGTCTTGTTTACTCACTTTACCCTGCAATTATCATCTTTTACAACAATAAATGTATCGATCAGGTGCACAGGCACATTTCACATTCGAAAGACCCATTTTTTCTTCACTTGAAGCCAATCTACGTTTGCACAAGTGTTAAAATTCTTTCAGAATTTACGATCACGGGTCCGTAAAGGTCTTGTCTGAGAGCCATGCCATTTGCATTTAAATGTCTAGACTGTTGGCAAGGCTTGCAATATCCAAGTGCAAGAAGGCTGTTTTCGGATGGTTGACTTTGTTGCTGATGACAATGAGGTAGGTAATCACTTATTTTCCTAACTAATTTCGAGAAAATTGGAAAGGTATTTTATGTGTTGTTGTGAGTGGCTTTGTTATGCTTCACAAGAAGCACTTAAATTTTCAAATGTGTAGGTGGTACTTTTCGCTGTTTGAAGAGTTAAAAAAAAACTTAATAAAATGTAGCTGGAAAATGAAGTATTTATACCTATAAGCTAAAGATCATTTGGGCGGAAACGTTGTACAGCATATTAACCTTATTTTCAAAACAGACCTTCTATTCTTACGTATTTACTAGGTCAAACGTATTTACTAGGTATGAGAGCAGACAAATAAGGACATAACTCCTCAGTCAATGATATATGACTTTCAATATGACAATATTCAATATTCAATATGACTTTGTCCATCAGCCTGCACAATCTCTGGGCAGCAGATCGGTTTAAATCCATGTCGTGCCCCTTGGTATTCTAGCAATCTCTGTTGATGACTGTTTTTAGATATCATATCCCTCTTGCTGTCTGGTTGACGCTTGACTATCGTCCTTTACCTGTTCCTGACTAAAAGCTTTACCCTTGCAGGTGCAGGTTCTCGTGCTTGGGACTTGGTGCGATGCCATAGCGGATTTACGTCGTTTGACTTGCCGATCTTGTTATTTCTTTGACACTTGCATCATGTGTAGGTTTCCCTACCCCCACATTTGAAACATGTGAGTGTGTGGAAAAATGAAGTGCTTCTCGAGGTCCACTTTTGCGTTCATCTTATTCATGCACTAATTTTTTTTTAGCTTGAATTGCAGCTACTTTTGAGTGTTTTTTTTGTGTCACATACATACTCTTATAGGTCCTATCGTCGTCATTCATTCCCTGCCTCACAAATGATGAAGTCTTTTTTTAACTTCCGCACACAAATGTCTTTATGCTCGTCTATAGTAGTATGAATTGGAATATTTTCCTTGAATATTTTTTACATTGCAGAAGGAAATAAGCGTCAAGCTCCTCTCCTTTATATATATTGTTTAATATCCAATAGCTCCCTGCCACTCTATTTATTTTTTTCTATCCAATAACTCGTCATCGTATAGGATCCTGGGAAAAGGCCAGCTTCCTCTCAAACATGTTTTGTTTCAGCTGGACCTTTAATTAGTTAATTAATTTCGCCTTTAAATCAGGTTAGTTTAGAATTCGGTTGAACTCACTCTCTTCGAAGTTGCCAAAAACCATATGTTTTTCCTGTCAAGAAAGTCCTTACAGGATAGGCAGTTTCTTCTATGTAGGGTTTCAATTTCAAACGTAAAGCTCTGTATCGTGATTCGCTTGGACAGATGGCCAGAAGATCAACTTTGGGGGTACACAGTCGTCCAACCCCAAAGTTGATCTTCTGTACTGCGTGTGGTATGGTGGGTTTTATTAAAGTCTGTTTGCAACCTCTGCGCATTTGAAGAGTTAAGGAACCTTGTTTTATCGTTTTTTAATCCATTTATGAGGGATATGAGCGTGTTTTTCTTTAAACTAGTTTTTACATCTCAAAATTGTGCAAACTCGCGCAACAAGTCCTTCGCAAAAGATCCATTTCTACATGCAATATACCTACATAAATAGGATCTCCCTTTCAAGGAAAAATAGGGAGTGGTTATTCTGTCTCCAGCGCAAAGAAAATAATTGTGCTTTAGGATTTTGACTTGCATGCCTAACGAGTTATACCAATCATTCAAGAGCTCAGGTAAGCGTCATGTCATGCCCAAGGCTAGCTGCACATTGTACAGTATCTCATCAACAAAAATAAACTCATGGTAAAACAATAGGCTCAATCGATGACAGTGTGCACACTTCCCGCTCTTCTGCTCTCGATGAAGCAAAGACAACAACCTGGTGCACCCTGCACTGAGTTTGGTGATACCACAGTAAAGTGAGCAAACTAGTGCAGCACTGAAAAGTCTGAGCCAAACGACTTTGTCGATGTAAAAAATTCAGTGTTGTAAAAATTTAAAGTGTAAGCTGTCAAGACGCGATTTGACAGTTCATAGTCCGATGTGCAATTCCACGTTGGACGAAAACGCGAATTTTCAGTCCTGCAATGTTTTTTGTGGATCGACTCGATGGTACTAAATGTGGCCCACTCCATTTTCAGGGCGCACTGGGGCTGGTTTTATCGAATGAACCTTCAACAAAGTGATAGCGAGGCAGATGACAGCTTCGAAACTTTATTTGCTGCTTACTAATAACAAATCAATGACCTCCATAGTATAATTGTGATGTGGCGGCAAGACCAAAAAGGATATGTAGAAGTCCCTGAATGCACTTATCGCTTCACTTTACGAACACACCTAACTATCATTCCACTCAGCTGACAACAAACTGACGTTCGAAGTTCCAATTTCGATATCGAATCTCCCTCCAATGGAAAAGTACCAGTGGAAAAATACCAATGGAGAATTACCACAGGGGGAATAGAGTAATAGTAAGAAAATATAGTAATAGTGGGTGCTAGAAAGTGCTGAATTTGTATAAATACACGGATGACAGGCCCAGGTGTGATTTGAGTTATGTTTTGCTTGATTAATAAAATGTTTTATTGTTTAATTTAAAGAGGAAAATTGAGTTTTATTCGACCAACCCCAGGCGAAAACATTACAGTATTAAAAACCGACCTACGGGATTTTCGATACTTATAACACCTTAAGACCTGGATCTAATTTTGGAGCAAAAGACGAAAGCTTTTGATCTCCCTCACCTAAAACGACGTGAGGAAAAACCTTAAATAAATTTGAATGTCAATGCTGGCATATGAGGAGGTCCATAAATGAAGGAGTGAAGATCATCTTATTGTTGCGCTTGTTTAATAAAGGCATAAAGCCAATGAGATGCATTATTCTAAAATTGTCGTTGTGGTATGAAGGCTACAACACGTTCCGTTCTGTTCCTTCATCCCCGCCTTCTAAATTCAATAAGCAGTTAAAGTTTCTAGTAGGTATACACAGGATCACATTTTGGGAATTGTCATTGGCCAGAATGTTACAATTTTTTTACCATTCTATAGGTACTAGGTTATATTGGGTGCTTTCAAGCCATAGCAAAAAACACGTTTCGAAGATCATTTCGCGATCATACAGGCGAGTGATGTCAGACTTTGCCAACTGTTTTACCCACGACTTGTACGGAAAATTACCTTCTTGCTTACAAATTTGTCGGCGAAATAATTCCAATCGCTGTATTTGAATATAAAACTTTCAAAAAATTAAAATTCCCTCTTTTTGAAGATTTTAATCTATTTCCTTTTATAAAATGATCAAAAAAAGGGTAATTGCCAACGATCTGGCATCACTGATGCAGACTCTTATTTTGGAAAGGTGATCTTGTTTCACTTCCAGGATCGCTAGAATTTCTTACATAATTATTTCCCTTTTTTTCTAAAATAGGTTTGTACCCCTTGTCACGAATTCGTTCAACTTTTTTTTCACCTCATAATTTTTTCTGCCTTGTAGTGAGAGCTTTAAAAGGCATTCCGTAAGGCCGTACAATATTAAAGAAGTCCTAACGCCTACATTAGTTTTGTCACCACTATTCTGTGTGCCGTCTCCCACAGGTTGCCATCGGCATTTGGCAAAACATGTGGTATTTATGCTAGCCTTTTGGTGTCTCTTAACTAAATTTGCGCCACTCGAGCCCAAGGGCATCCAGTTTGTGTCTGTCTATCTTAAGCGCAGGCATCTATGACACACATCTAGTTTGGTCCTGGGCTCCCTTAGCTTCTAGTGCCACCAATAGCAGGGTTTAAGCCTACTGTAGTTCGCGATTCTCGTTAATGGTGCTCGTTAGGTGTTGGCAAGGTCCTCTGCAGTTCAACAAAAGCTTAGTCACTACTCATCAACTCTTCCAACAACTGGCGCTCGAATGGTCTGTCATTCAATTTTGGGCTTAAGCCATGTTAAGTTGCACAACAATTTCCAGCATGCCTGCGCTTAACTATAACATGCTGGAAATCGTTGTTCAGCTGCGACGGAATACAGAAAAACTTTAGGTATGATAGCAAAATGCGGTCATAAGACGTCTTCCTGTACAAAATTCCAATGAAAAAGGATTTAAATCTTCAATAACTTTGCGACGCTTCGACCTATAGGCCAACTTTTCCTTCATATTTCGAACAAAACGAAGTAGATGCGTCTAGGTACCTACAGTTGTCAAGTCTAAATTTTTCAAAGATCTCACGAAGATCAATTTTCATCATATTTATGACAGGCTTTTAGTTTTTGTAACTTATCTGCACTTATGTATAGGTAGGTATAGCTACGTACCCTCCCGATTCTGAAACTCCTTTTAAGTTTATTGATCACCTTCTCGTGAAAAGCTGCTTGACTGCTCAGTGTCCATTCCAAGGTTCCCCTGGAAATCCGATAGTCTTCATCATGACACTTCATTGAGAAACCGCATCCACCTGCAATCACCTTCGAGCCAACCGCAACACGTCGGATTTGACCTGGTCCAAAAGTGCACTCATTCATGAACACATCATGATGCATCACCATCATAACCACATCACTGACGTTACAGTGATTCATTCAAGTTCAATGGGATGCCCCATTGATGCTCGACGACGACCTCATGGCAAACTATACGATCACCAAGTTGAAGTAGGTATACAGAGATCACCCACCCACGATCGTACAATAACATTGTCATCAACATCAGCATCATGCTGTTCTGTTATTCAGCTGAACAATTTATTTATTCTGGCCCGTAAAATGCAAATTCACCGATCGCGAGACAGATCGCCGAGAAATTATCATAAACGACGATGTCAACATCAATTCCGCTGAATAATGCAATCCAAAATTACCATGTGACTGAATGCGTTCAGCGTTTCGTCTGTGGCGCATACATTACGAACACATTTTTCGGGACACATGTTTTAGAGAGAATATTTTCGAGAAACAAACCGATTTTGATGTGTTTTATTGGCGGCCATGAGTTCACCGATGATGAGGATCATGTCGACGACTGGCGGCCACATGTTGGAATGCATCAACAAAACGTGAAAATTGGCATGTTCAATAAAACTCTCAAAAAAGATGGGAAAAATTGTATGAGTAACGAAAAAAAGTTGTTTCTTCTCAAATTGAAAAGCCCAAATTCTCCTGTTGGCTAGAGCAGCTGCTGTCGAAAATGTTTCGAAATTTTGCATGCAGCGGAATAGGTAGACATGTGTTTGCTGTGCGCTACTCTGCCGTAAACGATCGTGTTTTATTACCCTTTTTGGGATTTCTTTCAGATATTTCCAGAAATATTCCAACATTTGCATGAATCTGTGATTTACACGTCCAGGTAGACGCACAAAAAATCTAGCTTAACACAAAACCAATCGGAAATGCATCCACAACCTGTCGATGGTGATTGTAAGCAATTTGGAATTTCCACCTAACACAGCTATTAACACGTCCATGAGACATTTGTCACATTCCCTGGCGGTTTGTACAATTTTCCATAAAACATTCCGCAACACGTACGATACCCACCAGCACGAATATTTAAACAGAAAATATATATGTAGGTACGTCGTTGTGTCGTTGTCCGAGATTCTGGAAAAAGAAATGCCGTGCAATTAGCACCTTGTCGCCGTGGTATATGTGGGTTGGGTAGGTATACCTGCCTGATTCGATCAGGCATCGATTCCTCAAGGTGTGAGAGCCGCAGCGATTTCCTGTATGTTACACCAACTTTTTTCCTCTCCAATAAATCACTGAACCATAAAACACGACTTGGTGTGGTGCAGAGATGCAGAAACCAAAACGTGTTAAGAATTTTTTTTTTGCATGTTGCCTACTGCTTCTGGGTAAAAGAATTACGAAGAAACAAGAATGATCGATGCCGGACAACGTGATGACATGACAGTGATTATTATGCAAAGCAAAGATGTTGAATTTTAAAGGCTACTTTATTTAAAATTCAATTGATCTACTTAATTACAAGGCTACTGACATGCGTTTGAACATTTGATATCTATTATGCCAAGTGCCTTACCAATATCTTATGGATCATGATCGATTAATGGATTGGAATACGATTGTTGCCACAATTCTATAGTCCATTCTTGGGGAACCGTCGGAAAGTTGAATAGTGATGTGATGACCAAACTTTTCCCAATAATGTGTCAAATGAAGTGCCGAGATCCAAAGTGGGGATCCTTCTTAGAACTAAGTAATGCAGATAAATTTTCTCCCCAAAAAATTCACATACTTTTCGTCACATCCACAGAAGTATGTATAAGTTCAAATGGCAAGAGTCAGTTAACTCCTCTTGACTTAAAAAAAAACACTTAAGTCAAGAGGAGTTAACTGACATTGAAATTTCCTCACGAGCTTCGTCTTTTCAGTAGGAGCACCTAAAGCTTACATGACAGGAAACTGTTTGTGTGCCTGTCGCCCCAAACAGGCTCATTGTAAGTTTTATATGCACAAACACGACACAGTTTTATTCCTCATATGGCAGGCTTCAGACTGTGCAGAAAGAAAGGTAATTACGCAGCGCCTTCGGCAGGCAACATTCCAATACGTAAAATAAGATCAGGGATGGAATCGTCTAAGGTGATCTGTGATCTTCACATGATGTGACAGTCAATGTGATCAAACAAAATAACCGGTCTGCGTAATGTGATCACAAAAATATTGTTCCGAATCGTTGCTTTATTTAGGCTTGTAATATGAGTACACATTTTTTATTGTTGCATTCATGCATACGGAAAGTCAGTCTAAGTGTCGGCAAAAAAAGCCAACTAACTGGCTGTCATCGCATTTAGGCAAATGCTTTATGCTGGTACATACTCTGCTGCGCTTTTGAACGTAAAGGCATAAAATTTGCGGGAGAAAGCTTTGATGTTTCTATGCAAAGCTTTATGTTCAGCCCTTACCGCGCAGTATTTGTCGTCGGGTCCTTCAGTTTCTTTTCTATATTTTTAAATTTTATTCCGCTTGCGATATACCTTTGCATTATAAGGGTACTCACTGCCCTTACCCCTTAATACCGAGCTCATTCAAAAGAACATATAGTTTCCAGACAAGTAATGTGTCTCTTACTTGTAGAAGAACTCCTGTTTGTGGACTCTTGGGCTTAAGGTACTTGAGAGGAGAATTCGATTACGAGTTGCAGTCGTTCCAATTGTTTTTTCCTTTTATTCGATTCTGGTTTTAGTTATGTAGAAACAGATACAGAATAACTATTCGCGTCATCGTTCTGAAGTCATTGTCCTCAGGATTGATCTTCCCTTTTTACTCCAGTCGCTTAGATTGTGGAAATTTATTTAGTTGCAGACCGTAGTTTCTCTGAGAGCTAGTTTTTCAGTGCGAGATCATCCGAGTTTCCGACTTAAACTGAGACTAACCCCAGAAATCAAATTTTCAGTTAATATTGATCCGGAATTAATATCGGCTTCACTCGCCACATTTGGTTAATTGATCCCGGAGCAACTCTGGTCATTTGGTGAACTTTTTTAAATGTTTTCTCTGTGTGGTGGCAGTGACTTTGCATGTGCCTGTGAAAAAATACATCTGAAAATGACTTAAACTTCTTTTTCTGTGTTCTTCTATGTGAAGTGAGAGTTGGGAGAGTCGATAATTTCGAGAGTCGAAGATTTTGACAAGTTATCTGACGGAGTTAACTGTGCACTAAAAAACTGCTCGCTGGGCTAACTACAGATTCGTTTTGTTACGGGATTAACAGATCTTGGTTTAAGCTGGGCTTAACTCAGCGCTGAAAAAACGGCCCTTAGAGTCCTGCATATTAATGGCAACGGTTTCCAAGAGGCAAAAGTTCGTCGGTCGACTCTGACTACTAGTAACTAGTCAATTTGCTTGTCGATTTTCCAACGTTAAGAAGCTGAGAACTGCTCAGAACAGGGTATTTAATGTTGGATGTTCCAGCACACCACCTAGAGTAGCCATAGAGCCTACGAAGATCGCTCGAGTGAGAAACTCTCTCCTTTCCCCTTTGCATTTACTCTTCCCAAACGTCAACATACTAGTGGAGCCAATACCGCAACACCATTAAAAACTCGCTCGGATAAACCTCCTCTCGGATAAAAGGAGATGATGGCGATTGTCAGCACAAAAGAAAAGTTACAGAAAGATGAATTTGCGAAGACTTTGCAGCATAAAACAAGGGCAGCGTATAGAGAGAGATCGCGCCAAGAGAAAGAAGGTGAAAAGGCTACTGCGAAAAGGCTACAGCCTAAAGAGATCGAAAACTCTATATATAAGAGCGGAAAGTTCTATAAAATGCTCAAGCAATAGACTGCTGGCTTTAGAACCGGAACGTAGGTTCTAAAAGGCGAAGGAAACCTAGTCACAGGTTACAGTACAAGGTGTTTAAACTGCATCTCCAGCAGCTGCTTAATGGGCATCAGGTAGAGAAAGTTCAGGAGGTATCTTGTACCTTTTAAGGGAACATCGAACATCCTTATTTTGTACCTCTGTACAAAATCTGCTTTTGTACCTTTCTTCACCTGATGCCCATCAAGCAAGTGTTCCATTAGGACAGTAGAAAACCAAAGCGGGCCAGTCCAGTCGACCAAAAGGAAGACTTACTACCTGCAATAGAAGGGCTAAAGAAGCTGATGACTTATACCTTTGGAGCTATTTGAATAGGCAGGTGTTGTTTTGGTGAGATGTAGGTGACAAAAAGCATGAACAATTAGCTCCATATGTCCCATCTTCGAATAACGCCTTAGAGGCATAACCCTACTAAATGCGTCTCATACAAGACCCTATCAAACGAACTGTGTGACGGTCTCAAGCCGATTTGCGACACACTAATCGGCACGTACCAGTTCCAGTTCGGTGTCTGGTCCGGCAGATCGACCATTGATCAGATCTTCACCTTTAAGAATAATCCTGGAAAAGGCCAATGAGTGCTCCAGAGCTTTGGCAACAAAGAGCCCTAAGAGCTCGCTTCTCTTTTCATAAATAATTGTTGGGGCCTCCAGAATCCATGCCCCAGTTGTAGTCAAAAAGTCTGCTGGTGGGTTTTGCAAATTACCAATTTTTTCCATTAATTTGTGATTTGTTTGTGTAGGGTGGAATGGGTGAAAGTGGTTGATTTCAGGGCTTGAAAACCCATGGTATTGCTTGAACGAATTTTCATATTAAGACAAGCTCCAGTCCTTCAGTTCGTTAAAGATAATCGATCTATTTGATAATGCCAATTTCCTGCGCATTAATCTGCAGGCTAATTTGCTTCCGCGTTTGATGACACATTTTGGTTCCCGTTTTCCATATCTATCGTTAATTGAATCCAATCTACCGAGTACCGCATCCGCATTGCCTTCTACTTCATATCAATACGTACTCGAATAAATCAACAATCGTAATGCAGCTGCCTGCGACTACCACCTCCCCCACTATTCCCGATACCAATTGAATATCGATTACCATCATCTAATCGGAGAGGAAGAATAATCTTCGTGTCGTATGGGATGCAACGCGAGTCACCAGTTCGAAGAAATTATGCAAACATCAGCATCATAGCTCAACGATCTTAAAGCGGACAAGGATGATGATGATGTTGCGGCTATCTGCAATCGGCGATGTTGGCCACGTCTTCCCCTCCTCAGCTCAAAGCCAGACATGGATACACCGTGTTCAGAAACTGCGGCATGGCCACTCGAATGAAGATGAGCAATTCCTGCTTCCAAGCACGGACAACGATGATGATTTGACTTCAGATGGCATACACGGATAAAACGTACACTTAACGGCCGGCAACTATTACACGAGTGGGTCGTCGTAGTCGTATACTGTATGCTCGGCTCCTAGACAGAAGACACACTCGAATAGAATCGAGAAACAGCCAAGCGTACATCCAACATGCTACATGCCGCAAAAATCCCAACAGATTGTCATTATGAAATGAAGATGTCAACAAGTTACCAGCGTCGCTTCTGTTGCCATCTCTGTTGAGTTATGTGCCTCGGACCGTGGCCAGCGTTGCGCGTAGCTATTCGCTTTGGGCTCCACGCCACGGCTTGGAGTCACACACACATACGCGCGCCGGCCAGCACCGATTTAGAGATATGCGCCGACTTTTGTATCGTGAAGAATGTTATGATAGTTCTCCTGTCATCATCGGTGCGCGAAGGGGGCTGGCTGAGTAAACATGCCAACTGTTTTGGCATTTTGATTATACAAAATGCTTAGGACTGACTTTTTAGCCTTTGCCGATCGCAGCATATGCAAAGCGATGAATTGTTTATCGAGAAATTCGAAATCAATATGTCACTTTTTAACGAATTTAATGACAGCGCGCATAAATGAGTTCCACGATGTAATGCATACCTATCGTAGATGAGATTTGTAATCCATTGAACTCTTGTAGTAACCCCTTTCTGGTAATGGGTAAATGCATGCAATCTGATATGCAAGCAAAAACCTACATAACCACCCAAAAGCTTCAATTACACACATTTCACCTGAAAGACTATAGGTATGACTTCAACTGTCAATTTAAACAGAATTAATGGTCTAAAAAGAAGCACAAAAAAGAAACCAGCTACGCATGCTTGTCTACATGAGTTTAGCAATAGCTAAGGGGGCAATTACCGCGGAATTGCGCTGTGCACCAAGTCACGGGTTCGATGACAGAACAAATGTCATGTAAGTCATTTTAATAATCGCATCAAGTCTGCAGACTCAGCGACGAAATAGTAAGCTCAGCGCTGGTTTCGAATCGAATCCGATACACTGATACCTGAGTTGACTTCAGTCGCAGTGCACTGATTTATACTGGGCAAAAACGAACAGCACTCGCCAAAGAGGGCGCTGTCATGGGATGAGGGGACACAAGTGTGGGCGGAGGGGTGTTAAATTTATGCACTTGCTTGGCGCTCGACTTGCTTGCCAAATCGTTGACAGCGGCCAAACATTTGCAGGTGCAATGCGCCCGTTTTGGCAATGCGTCAAATGATAGAGACTATACAAAATGCAATAGACAGAAATAAAACAAAAACAATAGGAAAGGAAAATGGACAGTTAAACGATTAAGAAATAAAGAAGAAATCATAATTTTACCGTGAGCTAAGATTCGGCTTCATCTGACACCGCCGAGGTTACTGTACTGACGTCAATTATGTCACAATTTTTTAATTTTTAAGGTGTTTCGTCTTCTGAAGTCAACGTTCTTAGATTTCAAAATCTTCTTTGGTTTTTTTTTTTTTAAATTAAAAATACTGCTTTTCTTTTTCAGGGGTCCGTCGAAAAATGGTAAAAGGACCTCTCATGGTATTACTACATTGTCCGTTCGTCCGTCTTATCGCGTTGTAACTTCTGAACGAAAAGTCACAGAAAGACAAAATTTGGTGTGGTTTTTAAACTGCAAAAGAAGTCAGTGAGCCAAACCAGGGCAATTTTTCATAATCACAAATAAGCGGGAGGCACGGTGACCCGGATCAAAACAGGAACGGAGGGAAGTTGTTGGGCTTTTGCTGTGCATATGGCTTGTCCATCATGAACACCTTTTTCCCACGCAAAGACATTCACAAATACACATGGTACAAGCACAGTTTAAATCAGAGGTCACTGATTGATTTCTTT
This sequence comes from Neoascia interrupta, assembly GCA_947623515.1. Classification (NCBI taxonomy): domain Eukaryota; kingdom Metazoa; phylum Arthropoda; class Insecta; order Diptera; family Syrphidae; genus Neoascia; species Neoascia interrupta. The sequence continues at coordinate 213,330,330 of OX392463.1, read as the reverse complement.
GTTGTACCATCGTGTGTTCAAAGAATGATTTGTGATGTTAGAGTTTTCAGGGGAGCTGAGTTATCAACTGATCACCACTAAGTGCTGTGTAAATTGTTTTTCAGTAACAGTATTCCTTTGCCACCCAGGCGAAAACCAAGACTGGTGACCCGCATACGGTGGGAAAGGTTGCAGGATGCTGACTCTGATTTCAGAGAGCGCTTTGCACAACATGTTTCGGAGAAGTTTCAACAAATTCCAACTGACCTTTTAATAGTAAAGGAGTAATGGCAGCTGTTTTTATCGGCAGTCATTGCCTCTGCAGGACATGTTTGTGGAGTGAAGCGGCTTGGGGAAGCGGCTGGTGGTGAGAAAAGAACTAATTGGTTTAAAACGCCTGGAGTTCAAGAAGCCATCAGAGAGAAGAAGAGAGCCTACATTGCGTGGATCCAATGTAGAAACTCAACTTCTCGAGCCCAGTACAATGAGGGGCGAAGGACTTCCAATCTGGCAGTCAGAACAGCCAAGAAACAGTCATGGAAAAAGTTCGGCGAGAAGTTGGAGCACGATTACAGATCTGCAAATAAGATATTTTGGCAGACCATTCGCCGGCTCAGAGAAAGGAAGTTGAATATCATTCAAGGGGTTAAATCCAATGACGGTACACTTCTTTCAAATGAGAGCGATGTCTTGGGCAGATGGAGAAGAGAGCACTTTTTGGAGTGGCTCAACCCCTAACAGGGCACTGAAGATGGCATTCCAACTGCTGACGAGATAAGGGCGAAGAATAGTCCCACAGTAGACGAAATCACTAAAGCGATTAAATCGCTAAAAGTTGGCAAGTCTGCTGGAGTTGATGAAATCCGGCCAGAAATGCTCAAGGCAATGGGTGAAGAGGGTGTTAAATGGCTAACACGTGTCATTATGGTGGCCTGGGATAGCGGGAAGGCACCTAGCGATTGGCAAACGGGAGTTATAGTGCCCATTTTCAAAAAAGGGAACAGGAGAGATTGCGCCAACTATAGGGGCATATCTCCCTTGAGTCTTCCGGGAAAAGTATTCGCGAAGGTGTTGGAAACGCGTTCCAGAGCTGTAATCGAGCCTTTGTTACGGGAAGAACAGTGCGGCTTTCAGCCTGGCAGAGGCACAACCGATCGGCTTCTTACTCTGAAGGTTATTCTTGAGAAGGCCTGGGAATATGCCAAACCGGTCTATGCGTGTTTTGTAGATCTGGAAAAGGCATATGACCGAGTCCCTCGGGATACACTGTGGAGAGTTTTGCAGGACTATGCGCTGAGTGGGCCTCTTCTGAGAGCCATCCAATCTTTGTATGGAAACTGCAAAAGCTGTGTACGGATTAATGGCGTCAAATCCCGTCCTTTTGATGTGCGCGTTGGACTTCGCCAGGGCTGTGTTCTGCCGCCACTCGTTTTCATAGCATATATGGGCTGGAGGGTTAAGCACAGTCTTGGCGAGCAATGTTTCGAATTATCTGGCATCAGGATGAGCCATCTGCTTTTCGCAGATGATTTGGCCATCTTTGCATCATCCAAAGAGGAACTTCAACGAGCACTGGATAGGTTTGCTTCCGTCTGCGGTGATGCTGGGATGAAAATAAACGTGAACAAATCGGAAGTGATAATTGTTTCCCGAACTCCTGTACAGTGTACCCTGCACATAAATGGAGTTCCATTAAAACAGGTGGAGAAGTTTAAGTATCTCGGGGTCTTTTTCACGAAGTTGGAAGGAGTTGTCCTGTAGAATTGGCCAAGCTGGAGCAATAGTAAAGGAACTGCGCCGGCCGGTCATCAGGAAAGCTGAACTTGGAGTGAAAGCAAAGATCTCAGTTTTTAATTCAGTGTTCGTTCTGACCCTCATCTATGGTCATGAAATTTGGGTAATGACCGAAAGAATTAGATCGCGGGTACAAGCTGCCGAAATGAGATTCCTTAGGTGCGTTGCTGGTGTAACTCTAAGGGATAGAGTGAGAAACGTCAGCATTCGTGGGAATCTTAATGTTGAGCAGCTACTTCTCCGAGTGGAGCGATCGATTCTTCGATGGTTTGGACACGTTGTTAGAATGCGCCAGACTTCCAAGACAGAGCCTGTTGCCCCCTGGTAGGCCAAGAAACAGGTGGTGGGATCAGGTAAAGAACCTCTCTGAGTCCCGCCTGGGGATTGCGCCGGAGTCTCTTGAGTTGGTGGCGGAGGATCGAGAATGATGGAAAGACCATTTAGCCACCCTCACTCCACGGCCCTTTTAAAGGATAAGCGGCTTTGGAAAATGATGAATGATGATGATGACAAATAAACGGTTCAATTACAGTTTTATGAAAAAATAGATTAAATGTTTTTGAATATTTTTTTTAAGAACTTGAGCAGGAAGAACTAGAAAAACGAAAATTAAGTTAATTAAATACTCAACTTATACTAAAAAGTCAATATTTTGAAACTATTGAGGCTTTTGAGATATTAAGAGTAAGAAATGGATGACGTTTTTCAATGTGTTTGAGGCCATAACTTTTAAACCGCTTAGTGCACAAAGCCAATGTTGAAGACACGTATATAAAGCAACTCAAAGAAAACGAAAATCTTCAGTCATATTTTTCAGAAAAAGCTTAAATGCTGCCGTTTTGACGCATTTTTGGAAAAAAGTCGCAAAAATTCATGAAAAAAACGTGTGTCTAGCTTTTTCATCGTTCCCACTCCTCAGGTCTTTCCGAGTATATGGAAAACAGCATTTGTCCAGCCCGTCCTAAAAAAGACGATTCTTCATCTTCCTCTTTCTATCGTCCAATTGCACTACCTTCCCTTCTTTCTAAGGTCATGGAAATGCTGATTAATTATCATCTTATGAAATATGTATCTTGAAACACTAAAACTCCTTAATGCCCGGCAATAAGGTTTTCGTAGCAAAAAGGTCCACTGGTGATTTGATGGCATATCTCACTGAAAAGTGGACCATTCCTTGCATCTTCACTGCATGTACTGTGAAAGCAAGATTGTTGCACTTAAGCACTGGTAACAAGCTCTCTTGTCCAAAATGCGGCATTTGGAATCGACGAATCTCTTATTCAATATATGTAATTAGACCTTTCGTTCGCTCAATTTAAGTTGTTTTGAATGGATTGAAGTCTGCAGTTCATAAAATAAACGCTGGGGTTCCACAGGGCTCTGTTTTGTCTCCTACACTCTTCCTCGTTTTCATTAACGAGTAACTGTCTGCTACTAGTTATGCAATCCATTCCTATGCCGATGACAGTAACCTCAATTTCTCATATTCGTTCTCTGTTATGCGCCCCTGTTAGTCGGACGTTTAATTGAAACCCCAGCGTATGTCAAACTCATTAAACTCTAAACTTTAACAGCATTGTATCATTGGGATCTCAAAAAAGAGTAGATTTTAATGCTTCTAAAACTCAATGCTGTCTTCTGTCATTGAAGTACAAGCGAAACACCGATCCTTTTTCCATGCATGAATGGCACTTGCATCGACAAACCCAAACGCTTTCCATTCTCGGTATGTGTGTCAACAAAAATCCTAGTTGGAATGAGCACAGATTCGAAGTCAATCATTTTGGATTGCATTCATCGAAGTCATGAAGTCATGGTGAAAACTTCTTTGAATTGACTTTAATTGACTAAATTCACCAGAATTGCATCCAAATGAATGCAATCTTCTTTGATGATTGAAGTTATTGAAGTCTTTTTGAAGTCATTTTGAAGTCATAAAATATCTAAAGTTATTTGGAAATCATAAAATTATTGAAGTCATTTTGAAGTCATTGAAGTCATTGCATTATTAAAGTCATTTTAAGTTCACAAGAATTGCGATTGAGGTCATTGATATTGAGGTCATTGAACTCATTGAAGTCATTGAAGTCATGTTGAAGTCATTGAAGTCATGTTGAAGTCATTGCAGTCATGTTGAAGTCTTTAGAACCCAATGATGCATGCTGAACCAAGCGTTCTGAAACGCTGCTGAACCAAGCAAGGAACATGAAAACAACATGAAAACCCTGCACAGGAGCATCAAAGTTAATTTCCGTAAGTGTTATGCCTTTACGAACAAAAGCAATGGTGTCACCAGCAGAGTAGTCAATGGCAGCATTTGGCATAGGTACTCAAGTGAAAACGACTCTTAGCTGGATAGCAGACGTCGAAGGGCTAGTCATTTTGAGACAGACGCTGCTGGGATCTTATTTTGTTGCTGGTTAGGGTCTTCCCGGATATGTTTTATGACAAATGTATTTCACCAGCCTGGAGAAGCATCAAATCTGAGGAAGAAGGTAAAAGTCCCCGATGATGCATATGAACACAAGCACATCTATACACAAGCACTTGAAAGCCGCTGCTTTTTTCGGTTTGACATAACAATTAGGCTCAAGCCTTTTACGCCTAAAAATTAAAATTAAAGATGGAAGACCCTTATTTTGACTATTTGTGTTAGGCCGTTGGTTTAAGCCGATAACCAAACAAGAGAGAGAGAGAGTACGACTCTTCAGAAAATTGTCGTTCTATATGTCAAAAGAGCGATATTGATGAAAGCATTTAGTGGAGTGACTTTAACGATTCAGCCAAATGAAATGGATCTTCATATCCCAGCTTTAAAGTTTGCCATAGGCTGATCAGGTCTGGACAACTGGAAGGAGAGGCATTTTACCCGCCATCTTTCAAAAAGTATGACAGACTGCAGTATTGCAATCATAACTATCCTAATACAACGTATTATAACCATTGAATAAAGAGACAAGGAAGTGGTGTTTTTGTGGAAAAGTGAAGCATCAGTTTTAGTTGTGCTAGTGCGGACTACTTATGTGTTGAACCAGGCATGTCATGAGAGACGGCTCGAGGTTCATACGTTTCTGGGAGCTGGCTCTACTTTTGTTTAACATTCCTGAGTTAAGGTGACATTTGTACCCCGATTCGTGATACATTCAATACATTCACTTGCAAGTCGATACCCGACATCGGGCGACTAATGTCAAAATAAATGCTTCACTCACACACACTGCATATGTGAAAAAGAGCTATTCCTTGTCTCTTTATTCAATGATTATAACATTTTTGGAAGAACGAAAAGAAGAACTTCTCATCATCTTGCAGGCCGAAATATCTTTACTCGTTTGAGTTTATGTAGCTCGCTTACTTCTCCTTTGAGAAAAGGGAATTCTTAGGTTATGTATTCCGTCCAAGTTCAGCATTTATGAATGACCTGCTACACATGCACCAAACAGGCATGAAGATCATGTTAAACAACTTAATCTCCAAATCAAATTTAAAGTACAGCGCACTGTTTACAAACACTTAACCATGAGTTCACCTACAAACAGAAAAAAACGTGCCCAAGAAATGTTGGAAAAAAGTGTCTTATTATCTAACTTTAAAATTTTATTGTTTGCTTCCTCGTAACTTTAGACATTGTTATGTACACCGGCAGTGTATGCTCTCGGTAAACAGCACGACATCGAATATCCACCATCGCACATATCAATGTCAAATTTATACCTTAACCGGTGATGACACGACTTGTACGTGGAAATTGCCGTCACTCAGAGCCGCAAAGATCTACGAAACCCTCAGTGGCACTTTAAAAGCAATTCGTCGTCGTTTCACTGTTTCCCCAGATAAACAACAGGTACCCCAGGTGGGTTCCCTGTGGTACACAACAAATACCTGAATAGCTCAGATTCGTGATTCATTTCCTCAAATCACTCTTGGGTAAGCAAAGCACATCTAGATGCAACAAAGACAAACTATCTCACACGGGTAGGAGCGAACCTTCAAAGATCAGTGTTCGAAAAGGTTCTGCAAACAAGACGCATTAAGACCACCGTAGCGGACCTCTTATCGCCTCTACCTTTTGCTTATCACAACAAACAACAGAGTCATCATTTGGGCATGTGGCCGTGGAACAAGTTCGTTGATTTGTTCCTTGAATGACTCAACATCCAAGCAGAGCGATGTTCCCATCGTAAAATCAAGGGTAGCCAGGCAGTAAAAAAGGAGACGAGAGAACTCCTTTTGGAGAAGTATAATATGCCAGATCGGAAAGTAAACACGTTCAGCTGGACCTCGTATCTCTACCACCAAGTGTACTGCACGTGTTCCACTCTGGACATGGTAATTCTCCGATGACATTCTTGGAAGAACGAAAAGAAGAACTCAAACAACACAGGAACCGAACAATCAACTGGAAATATTCTTTTGAGGATTCCGATGGTGCGTCCAGTTTAAAATCACAAAAAAAAAACAGAAACTCTTGAGTTGAACCCTCAGGTTCCTATGATGCATATGAGAACAACCACGCGTTTTCTGAACCAGGGAGATTTGCTGCCACGAAGCTCCCCCGGTCTGCCCTCACTGTATTATGTATATTTTTATTGAGGAGGCATAAAACTCGGTTTGGGTTTCACGGGTCCCACATCGGAGACCTCTTTTTTATGGTGTGCCTGGAATGGATTCAAACTAACAAGTGGAATGATTAATGAGGAAAGATTTGTCCAGGAAAATTTCGTGGTCCATTTGTGTGTAACCGAATGGGAATTTTGTCCGACTCATTGAATGTCGTTTATGTGGGATAATTCGTGCGTTGAGGCGGGCGGCGGCGGGCATCGCCTTTGTTCGACTTAATTGTCAGGGAACTGGTATTGAAGCAATGATTTCCCGGAATTCACGCATTCATGAGCAGTCAATGAACTAATAAAAAAAAATTGAATTAATCCTAGTTGATGGGCAGAAAGGAATTTTTGTTATTTTCGGTCAACGATCGTAAGTGAGTTTGTGGGCTTGCTTTGTGAGCCTTCTCTGTACTAGTTGGTATCATTTGCTTAAAATCAAAGAACCTGACGTTTTTTAAAAAAAATAGATTTTATTGTTTTTCAATTTAAGTGGTGTTTGATTGCTTGATGGTTTTTTAGGCGCACACATTTCGATTAGCATCAAACGCAAACCTTAGAGGTGAGTTTTTTCATAACCTTTTTCAATAAAGGCTTTAAAAAGGATTGATTGCGTTTAAGCATGTTTCTTGTGGAGACCAGAAACTAAAAGAGTTGCCAAAGACGATTGCCTTTTCCTACCAAAGGGCATTTGATTGGCCTTAAACTAGCTCCTTGGTTTGGAGCAAAATACGACACGAATTGGAAATGCAAATATAAAAACAAAATAATTGTTATAAATAAGCAAGTAATTTGATACGGTACCGTTCAGCGACAGGTAAAAATATCGCTGCAGCGTTGCACGAACCGAAATAATAGCGCTTGTCGTAAAAGACGACTAAGGGCCGGTTCTTTACTCCAAGATCATCCGAGTTTCAGAAATGAGTTTTTCAATGAACTTCGATCTGGGATTAATCTCGGCTTTACTTACCAAATTTGTTGAGCTAATCTCGGATCAACTCTGGAGAACAATATGGACTTCTTTAAATGTGTTTTTTCTCTGTCTAATGACAGTTGATTTGCGTGTCATTCTGTGAAAAATGACGTCTGGAAATAAGTTGAACTTCTTTTTCTGTGTTTTTCTATGTGAAGTAAGAGTTGGGAGAGTCAATAATTTCGGGAGTTGAACATTTTGACAACTTTGTTAACAGAGTTAACTCTGCACTGGAAAACTACTCGCTAGGTTAACTCCAAATTCATTTTGTTACGGGATTAACAGATATTGGGTTAAGCTGGGCTTAACTCAGCACTGAAAAGCTGGCCCAAAGGGGTCTAGGCCACTGTAACACCTTAGTGAGCCTAGCGACACATTCAACATCTTAAGCTTTCCCATCAAGTGTGCATTAATTATGTATGTCATAGGTTGACATGACTGGGGGACCACCGGCTTACATGGTAGTGATCCTGGGACGAGCAGTAATGCTCGCGTCAGATCTAGTCAGTTTCCAGGGGGTAGCAACATAATGCAACTGCCTAAGCGCAAGCTCAGGGTCTCGAGTTGAAATGTTCGCCAGAAACACTGGCCGTAGCTATGAACTTGACATTTTGTATGTCGAAGAAAGGAAATGGCGGAACACCAGAATTTTGATCCGTTTCTTGGACATATGCACAAAAGCTTACAAGAAGTACTACTACGGAACCGAACAAGGTAAGAACGGAATCGGTAGCAACCTTGCGGCAGAGCTATACTTGACGGCATCTTGAATATTGCAAAGCCAAATGACCGGTTGATGACTCCCAAGCTGGTGGGTGATGCAAGGTGAGGTTTGAAACATTTTTAGTCTATATGCTCCCCAACTTGGATGTGAGCAGAGGGGAATAATATGAATTCTGGATAGATTTTCAAAATCCCATGAAGGCGACCTTAAGGAAAGAGCTTTTGCATGAAGGCGGCGACTTTAACATTCATGTCGGTAAATCTAACGAGGACTATGAAGACTGCAATGGTGGTCGGAACTAGGAACTCTCCAGGTGAAGATATCCTAAACGTCTGCAAGTCATACGGTCTTTCCTTATACGGCCGTGCTTAGTACCATGTTTGTCAAGGAAAGCATGCACCTACATAATCACTTACAGCAGCAGTGGGAATGAGACCCAGGTGGACTATGATTTGGTTTTTACTCGTAATTTAGTTCCCTGAAACCGCGGTTCAAAAATTGTAAAGTGATTTTAGGTGAGGTGATCACAACATAACACCGCCTGCTGCTGACCGTCATTTTTATGGAACCGTCAAAAAAGAAAATCAAGTAAATATCTGGGGGAATCATCTTGTACGATTTGTATAAGGAAAGAGGCGTAGCATTTTGAAACGCGGTGTACAAAGCTACCTTTATCACATCATTGACGAAAATGAAGATGTAGTGTGCAGAGCACAATACATATATGTGGGATTACCTACAGCAAACGTGCATAGATAAAGCCAAATCACACTTGAGGACTTTCAAAGGCCACTGCAAACAGGTCATAGAAAAATAATGGTGGTCAGATGAGGTGAACTAGCGATTAGTGAGAAGAAAGCGGCATTCAAGGCATGGAAGAAGTGCTTGTCGAACAACAGAGTTGAAATGCTTTCGCCTGGAATTGGAATATAGACACCTCAGCAGTCTCACTAAGAAAAAGTCCACCTGGGTTCAAGCAAAGAGAATGGAGGGCCTGTACCGGGAATTAGAGGAAAAAAAAGGTCCTTCTTCCACTGCTGATATACACCAGGCCACACAGGATCTTCGACAAAGCACCTTGAATAAAGAGGCTAAAATCTTCAAAGCTGCCGGTCAGAGGAGAAGAAATGGCCAGGAAATTCGTTCGCCAAAGTTCATCAACAATGCTCAGGGACAGCTCCTTGTGGAGTGGATGACGACAAAATTCTTCACAAATTCAACAGATACCCAGACAACACTTTCCAGAAGAAACTATACTCCTAACCCAGAAGAAGTACCAGACATCCCATCGAAGAGATTGAGAGGACGGTTTTGTAGTCCAAAAAGCGAAAAGCGGATGGGCCGGATCAGATACCCTCTGAGTCCTGAAAAAAAAATGGAAAACAGCGGGCCCAGATGGCTCACGACCTGCATCTCCAAGCAAAAAAGAGGGGATCCAATGCCTAATCAGTGGAGGGAAAATTATCTTCTTCCTTTGTTTAAAAAAATACACAAGCTGTGACAACCACCGTTCTATCAAGCTGATGTCCCACACAATGAAGATCGTCGAGGGGGTACCAGATAGTCGACTGTGGATATCAACCACTGATGCAATTCAAAGTTTAAGGATCATGATGGAAAAACATTGTGATGCCCTTTAAGATCTGCACAAGGTGCTGGCTGATTTTACAGAAAATTTCGATAGACTTCTACGAGATCTGATCTGGGTGGCGCTTAGAAAGCGGGAAGTTCCAGAAGCCTTCGTGCGGATGATCATGGACATGTATTATGGAGCATAGACAAGAGTAAGATGCCCTTCCGGAGTCACTCATGAATTCCCAACTAAAGTTGGTGTACACCAGGGAAGCGTCCTAAGTCCTTGATTGCCTGCTTGAAGGAAAACTGACGGACCCGAAAGTACAATCGTTATTCTTCACTGACGATGGGGCTATCTTAAGTGAAGATCATACATCCCCGAAACGAGCACTTAATGTATGGGTGGATTAAGAGGCGAATGGGTATCTTATTAGCCAAAAGAAGACATGGTATTTGTGCAGTCCATTCTCTGATCCACCCGATCCAATTCTAGGCATTTAATTGAATGGAAATGTGATTCCTAAGTGCGAAAAGTTTAAATACCTGGGATCTGTGATCAATAGCGAAGCAAACTGTGATAACGACGCAGCAATGCGCGAAATTCACTGACATGTGTTCTATGCGCCATTCCTGATCAGCATACGTATAAGGCAAAAACTAGTGAGGTGGTCGAATATGGACAAAGAGTCAATCGTGGTTACCGTAGCTCAATTAGCAGAGCATTACCCGCGACAGGTAAAGTTTGTAGTGATCATACCCAGCCGGTGAGTCCCACGCGTTTTTTTCTTTCGACATTTTCATCAACATCCTTTTATTTAATTGCTTCCTATTAACCTCAAAGTATGTATAACATTTAGTTCACTGATTGTTTCACACTGTTTCACAGAGGAACAAAAACAGTGATAATTTTTTAGAATCCCTTTTATGATGAAAAGCTCGGTAGCCGTCATTAAATATCTCGACGAGGTGGTTCCTCAAGTGGCGAAACACGACGAGCACCAAATTACCCATTAATGGTCATTTAGTTTTGCAGTTCGCAGCTCCCAGGGCTACTTAACTAGAGAGTAAAGCCCGTCCGTCGTCGCACCAGCTTCTGGGCCCCAATCAAAGTGACTTTAGGTCCAATTCGGCTTAGCCAACTGCGCAGCCGTGACTATGGGTACTTCAGTGTTAATTGCGGCCACGACCTCTTTCAATCTGCCATACCATCAAGCACTCGCATGAAAGACGCGAATGAGGCCGAAATAATCATACAGTATCACCGAAAATGGCCACTTGATGTGCGCGGACTAGACTCTCAGGTCTCTGTCGCTGTCTTAGCCTGGCCCAGCGTCTTAACGTCGACAGCATTGTGTTTTCCCTTCGTCAAGCTTTTGACACGTTTCTCCTGTGTCGACGTCGTTGTTGGTCGTCCATGGCCCTCCTCGTCCGTTCACAATATCACGAAGCTGGGATTTTTGTTTTGTGTTTGTGTCTTTTTTTCTTTTTAATTCGGCCTTTGCCTCATCGTGCCGCTGCTGATGGTACCTAGGACGGGGAGGCTTTTGTGGTTATTAGCGACTCTGCGATGACTGTTGCAAGACCCGTGAAATCGGGGTCTGACAACAGAGCATACAAGGTACAAAAAAGGTTTTGAAAAAATATAAAAAAAAACCGCGCGAAAGATGTTAAACAACGCGACCCACAAGGGGGGCCGATGACGAAGGTGAAAAATCACGGATGGCAATAAAATGGTACAAAAGAAAAAAGAGGCTCACCGTCGTCGTTGTCGTCGTCATCATCATCGTAAGTGGGAGAGATAGGTGAAACGAGTGTTTTTATTCTCTTCACAGTCAGTGGGCTGCAGGTGTTCAAAAGCCCAGAAATTCCTCCACGCCGCCGTGTTAACAAGAAAAAAAAGTCCATTCTGTCCGTCCAATGGGGTTTTTATTATTTTTTTCTTTCTTTCTTTTTGCGGCTGCGCGGCTGATTTTTTCTCTTTTTTCATTTTCTGTTTAGAGATTTGGTTGGCTTTCTGTGTGTCTTGTCTCAGGCACTATACCTACGAGGTTCACATGGGAATATCCATGGGAAATAATTGTTTTAGCCAAATTTAGCTTTGGACAAGACTGCATTAGCTGTCAGACAAAAAGAGCCGACGAACGGCGGAAATTGAGTGCCTCGCGGAGAATCGTTACGTAAAGATCTATGGTGATGGTTTTGAGTGTTGTGATTTTGGGATTGAGATTTTTATTTTGGTATCATTCTTAGAATTCGTGTTCCGTGGTACCTGCGGGGAATTCTTAAGCCAAGGTAAATACGAAAATATTATAAATTTTTGTAAAATTTTTAAAAACTACGGCATACAATATCTAATCAGATCGGTTCAATTTAGGGAAACATTTGGAAGCATTTAAACAAGAAACAGCTTTTTTGCATTATTCCAATGGGTGGCTTTTCAGCTTTTAAAGCAATTTATGATATATTTTCGATGTTAAGGAAACCAAAAAATTAATATTTTGTCAATCCTAAGCTCTGCGTCAGCGTTCCCGAATATCTACCGGCCGGTATAATTCTTTTAATATGGCTCCAACTTTGCATTTGACGGCATTTATTTCGACGAACACAGCTTCTCTAGCTCCCATAAAAAGACCAATTATCACTCAGAAAGAGGCTACTTAATCAAAAGTCGTTGCAGAACTCTCCAGAGTTTTTAGCGAGGGGCCCGGTAATAAAAACCTGTTACAGATCTAAAAAACAAGTGCAGACCGATTTTGGACCTTTCCAAGCCTTCTCAAGAATAACCTTCACAATGGAAAGCTGTCGTTGCACTTCCGCCAAGCCAAGGGCCACAATTTTTTGCCTAATAATGGCTCAAACAACAACAAATAAATAAAAATAAATAGAGTAGCGCAACAGCTCTAGGTGAACCAGGGCCAACTTCTCAACAATGTATGCTGGTGTGTTAATTTCTTTACATACAAGGGAACCTACAATTTTTTGCCGAATCCGAGCGGCACTTTGAGAAGTTTTTCAAGACAAATGATACTCTCGGAGGGCTTGTCAGAACCTCGCGGAGGTGGGGACCGTGAAAAAGAACAAGTCTTTTTTTTCAGGTGACGATGGCAGGATTCGAACCCAGACCTCCGGCGTAGTAAGCACACACCCTAACCACTACGCCACGGCACCCCACCTCAAACAACAACACCTTTTGGCGAATATTCCTCCCGGTAGTAATAAGAAGAATTTACTCCTACAGTTAAAGGAATATCTTGACATTTTAAAAAAAAATGGGTTCCATGACTTCTGTTTGCCAATCGCTAGGGGCTTCTTCGCTCTGAGCGAAACCTTATCTGCATATAACCAACTTACTTCAGTGCCCTGTTTAAAGATTCTAAAATGTGCTCGCTCTATCCTGCGTATGCCCGGGCTTCCGTGAGCGACAAAACAGTTTTAGGGTCCATACAGTCTTACCAGAGGTCTTGCACGAACGGCTGCTGCAGTCGTCTGTTGCTCCTATAAGACCCAATATTTTTCGGGCTTCTTAACTGTCGACGGAGACTGCTCGGCCGCTTGTGGAAATAGACCTTACGAAATTATATTCCATTCCACTTGAAAGAACTGCACAACCGTCCTTAGATTTCACCTTTTGCCCCATATGTAATTTCCTGCCTTTGAGACTGCAAATAGTCTGCCGAAAAATCTTATTTGCTTTTTCATCTTATGAACTTGAGTATTCATTGACTGCAAGTTTATCGAACTTCGAAATTACGAGTTCGGGAACATAACATACATTCCACAAAATGTATAGATTCTATTCTTCTCTCCGTCTTTTCTAACTCCAAGTTTGCGAAGCCACACAATTCTTTTCTCATCAACAATTGCCACACCAAGTTCCTTCACTTCACAAACATCTTCTGCCGAATCTTGAAAATACTGCCGGCTCCCGGAAATTACGCCGGCGTTTTTCTGTGGTTTCGAATTTGAACAAAAGCAGAATTTGTTTAAAAAAATATGGCAGGAAGTCGAAAATTTTGCCAGACAGAGATGGAAAAAGCGCCAGAAACCAAAATGGAAAGCGCCAGAAACAAATTCTGGCCTAAATAGCAGAACTTGTTTAAAAAATATGCCAGAAAGTCGGAAATTTTGCCAGACAGAGTTGGAAAAAGTGCCAGAAACCAAAATGGAAACTAAAATGGAAAGCACCAGAAACAAATTCTGGCCTTATTTCCACACTAATTAAGGAAATCGTGCCAGAAATTTCTATTTATTTCAAAATAAAAAAACGAGCTGGGGGATGAGGTCCGTTAAACCTCGGACGCGCCGTCTGCTGAGGGCGTAATTTGTTATGCCCATCATCATATTCATATAATGTTCCAGTTTTTCCATACAGCACAATAGAATTTCCTAAAATTAATTTTTTAATTTAACCTGAAAAGTTTAAAAGTTTTATATATTTAGCTTTTATTAGCTTTTATAGACAACTAATATACAAATCTTTATCAGAATCCCACTTCGAAAATAGTGTCTTAAATAACCGTTGATTTGAAACAATTCATAAAACTAGAGTTTTCTAGCGTTCTTTCCTTTACAAGAAAAAAAAAAGTATGAAATATAATTTCTGGCAGTTTTTCGCCTTTGGCACCGCGTTTTCTGACGTTTTTTTTGCTTTTTCCAAAATGAAAAAAAGGCTGAATTTTTTTTGGAAGAAATGTCTGAAATTTCGGAAAAAATGCCAGAAAAATCTGGCTTTTTTTCAAGATAAAAACGCTGGATTTTGTATAAAAAAATTTCCGGCATAACATTATCCGGCTTTATATATCCGGGAGCCATACTGCCCTTTTCCTCACTAGGTACCTTTTCTATACTCAATGGATTAGTTGGAATTTGTTCAAAATCCTCCGAAATGTCAAGTTGCTTGCAGTTGAAGTCATCATCCTGTTACATTTTCTGACGCATACAGGTCTCCAGTCTTGGTTTTTCTCGGTGGCAAATAAATACTTCCACTAAAATACCACTAAATGTGATTTTTTTTTTATAATTCACTCGCGAATTAAGGGATTGGCTGCCCTTTTAATGTTGTTTCACATCTCACGAGCGGAAAGGATTAGAAGAAGAATGAAAGGACGAGAGGTACCGGTGCACTCTTGTTTTAAACAGCTGCAGATTGAATTGTGTAGGAAAGACTGATCGTGGGAGGACATTCCACATTCGCTTATGAAAGAACCTCCAAACTTAACTGTGCGTCCGAAAAAGTCCACTTAATGTGATTAGTTATCAGCTCATCCGAAGAGCATTTACCCATATCCACATCACTTTAGTTATCCCGTACTCTTTTTCGGTCATTTTCCTTATGACAAAGTTTTTTCCCATCCCGAAATTAAGGAAGACAAAAATTCCAAGGAATTTCTTCAGGTTCATGCATTTCTACAACTTGTTTTCGATTTTTGCTGCTTCAACTGGACGACTTACAGAAAGATCCTCTCAACACACTAACTTCTTTTGAATAGTGAAGAGTTTCCATCTGAGATTACTGCAATGATCATACTACCATTCTACCAAAACTGGTTATCCAATCTACACAATCAAAGTCAAGCCCGCACTACATAGCTACATAACCTAAAAGTCCTTATCATATCTTTAACTTTAAAGTGTTAAAAGTGTTCTAAATAGCGGATTGTTCGTATTTTTTTTTTATTCTCTGTTTAGTGGTCACATAACCCCCAATAAAATCCTCCTCTTTTGAATGAATCATTCAACACGTGCATGCATTCCCGTTCGTCTATTCTATCCAAATAACATAATTCCATTCAGGAAGTTACAATCTTTATTTGCTCACACATTTAATCCGTTTTACCTTTCTTACCTGCGCGTCGGCGCGGCGATACGGTGTAGGCTTAAGACACACCAACATTCTTTTCGATCCCAACGTAATCTCATTCTGATGTGCAGGTGTCAATGGGAAGATCACACAAAAGAAGAATAAAAATTCTTAAGGCCATCCGATCGCAGCTCGCCTCTTGTTCCTTTTCTCGGTCGGTTTTGATTATGCGTCAACTCTCTGCCTGCATCATCTGGGTAAAAGCGATTCAACCCAGTCTGCACAGACTCTTCAAAACCCATAAGATCGGAATTCGTCCCGATCTAAGGTGATCTCACACCGCACAACACACTATGGTCTTATTCTTTTCATCAGTGTTTTCCTTTCTCACTGGTGTTGTCTTGGTTTGTGTATGCGAACGCGCACACCCAAATTCGTGGAATGAATTGATTTACTCAGGTGCGTTCTCAGGTGTTTTAATCTGATCTCATGATCACCCGAAGGCTAAAATAAACACACAGCCAATGTTTGCCTACCCGATCAGTCAGTCCATAGAGCCCTCCTGGCCAGCATATACATGTGGTCAGCGACGATGACGACTTCGGGGAGACAGCATATCGTTCTTTCCTAGCATTGAATGCCGCCAATTGTTGTCCGGCTTTGCCTTCGGTCAGTGTTCTTGCACACGGTGCGTCCACAAGCTCCCAGCAATAGAGCTGTGCCAGTCTGCTCGGCCACCGTTGCTTGCTCAGTAATTAGCTCCAGAATGGACATGTAGTATAATTACTTGCCCGATGGTGGTCCAATCGTGTCACTGACTGAGTGGGTTCACTAACAACATTGCCAGCGGTGCAGCATCTTCATCTTGTCCATCCAAAAGATACTCGCTGGGTCCGTATTGGGGGTAAGTGGAGATTGGGACCACACCGAGGTTCTTAGGATGATACCGCCATTTAAATGGGACACACAAGGTGTGCCTCTCTCAGCATGACCATATAGAACCGATTGGCCTTTATACTGGGCGCTCTCAGCTGCAACATATCGGCTTGGATGGCTTTTATGGTTCTTGGACGTGACATTGCACGTGTTCGCTTGACTTGCAAGAATGTGGAGTTTTGATTGAAAATGATACAAGACGGCATTAGTCAACAAGTTATAACATATTTAATTGCTTTTGCAATCGTATTGAGACTTAATGTTTACAGAGAATAAATTAAATGTCTGTTATAACTTAATAAGCGGCAATTGTTATGCTAATAAGTTCCATTAAAATAAATTTTAACAAGGCGACCACGCGGCGTTCTATTGTGATTAGATCGAGGAACCGTAGGAGTTGCCTGACCAGTCAAAATGTAAATTTTATTGAGACTGCTTAAAGTTTGACAGGATAAAATCGATAAATCGAATTTTTGCAGACTTTAAAAATCTTTTGCGGCGAACTGTTCCTTACTATCTCATTCTCATATAACTTATTCTGATACGAAACTTTGAATGCAGCTTTGATTAGTGGGTACATTGAGTCTTATCGAAGGCCTTTCACGAGCGACAGCTATAATCGTCGTCTGTCGCTCGCGACAAGTGGTTTTTGAGCTTACCTCAACTATTGACCGACTGCAACTGCTCTGTGGCTTGAGTCTTTTTCGCGAAGGGCCGGTTTTTTTAGTGCTGAGTTAAGCCCAGATTAAACCAAAATCTGTTGATCACGGAACGAAAATATTTAGTTTCCAAAAATTCAGTTTATTAGGATTCTTGAAGTTGAGGAGCTACTTCCCGAGTGGAACGCTCAATTCTTCTATGATTTGGATACGTTGTTTGTATGAGCGGTTTCCTGGTCACACTTAGAGCGGTTTCCTGACCGTAAAAGTTTTGCTAGTCGATGTAGTCACCAAGACTCGGCACTGATGCTTAGGAATGTCAGATATTCTAGACCATTATGACTTTTTGGTAACTAGTTGGCGAAAGTCGGAAACTGAAAACTAATTTCCCGCTAAAGTTTTTTACACACGATTGTCAGGTCTGACAGTCGGATATTTTAATGAAAAACATTTGTCAAATATTTGGACAAAATCACTTCAAGAAAAAATGTGGTCAAGAATATTTCAAGGTATTTGGGACAAATTTACCATTGACAGATCTGACAATATTGCCAGATCTGGCAATCGTGTGTACGAGGCTTAAGTAAAGTATGCAAAGTTCGTTTAAGATTGGTGGGGCTGGTAGAAAAAAGGAAAAAAAAAGCGATGAAGTGAAAAAAAGAAACCTTCGGACGTTTACAACTCAGATGACTCAATGCCTGACATTTCACAGCTTCGGATCCTGTGTACGTTATATAGGTAATCATATGGAGAGTGGACAGGACCACGACCGCGACGCCGCGTAATGGAAAGCCTCGCACCAAAATGCGTGCATATATTCGAAGCCGAAGGGTTTATCCCGAGGGTAGATTATTTGTCATTATCTCGTGGAGGTGCAGCCGTAAAAAACTTAAACTGTCTCGGTTCGGTTGGCGGAGGACCGTAGACTCAACTCCAAAGACCGTTAAGGCGCATAATCGAGAGCGACAGATGAATCCGCCCGTCCGTTAAAATTTGTGCTAGAAAGGTCACATATAAGGTAGGTAAGGTATAGCTCGGTTGTTATTGGCTTCAGAAAAGTATGAAAATTGCTGAAATCCACTCACAGCAAAGTGTACAGTTAGCTAGAATGCGCAAGACAACCTTTAATCTACTTTTTATTTCAAAATACCATTTTACCAATAGAGAAAAGCCGAAGGAACCTTAACTTCATTCGGAGATAAAAGTCTCGACAAACATTGGAAAGCTCACACCAGTGTTAACAGCCGTGTTAACAGTTGAAACCAGATCCTTGTGGGTCTACCATCGAATCTGTAGAAACGCAATTGGGGTTTGAGGCCGCAGATAAAATACTGTTTGCACACGCTCGTCGTTAGGCCAGCAATTGCCTATGCCATGCTGGTCTGTTGGATAAGGATCAACGAAATCATAACCGTCAAACAGCTAGAATGAATACAACGTCTAGCTGGAATCTATGTGACGGGATGTCTTCACTCCA
Source organism: Neoascia interrupta (assembly GCA_947623515.1). Taxonomy (NCBI): domain Eukaryota; kingdom Metazoa; phylum Arthropoda; class Insecta; order Diptera; family Syrphidae; genus Neoascia; species Neoascia interrupta. Next base: position 213,311,809 of record OX392463.1, on the reverse strand, counting down.
CCCTGACTACGGCTATTAGCGTCATCCTAGGTCTTACACCTATTCAATATCCGATTGGGAGCGAGACTGTTTCATTATTTGCTCCTTTCGAATATCATAGACTCTCCCACTCTTACAAAGGAGGCCATTTGTCTTTGCTTAGCAGCGACTTAGAATCTGAAAGCCCATTCAGCATGCCTCTCGACGAAATGCCTCTAGAATACAGCTTCCAGGAAAAATTCTTCATAGTAGTCCCTCCAAGATGTGAACGAAAATAGTTCAAACCAACTCCATTTCGGTTTTACCTTCTCTGGTATATGAACAGACGGTTCTTAAATGCTAACAGATACCGGGTTTGGTATAAATGAGGAACTGCCCCAAGTGGACTAGTCACTTAGCCTTGGCAAAAGATAATCGATATTTTCCAGGCGGAAGTCGTAACCATCTACTCTTCTACTTGTGTTAGAATAAATCTACGTTCCAACACAAGAGGAAATCTGTTCGCCACCTGCATCAGGTATAGCTTCACGCATAGTACCCTCGACAGTTACTTCTTCAAAGAGCTCTAAGATTTGCATACAAATCCGGATGGGTCCAAGAGGGCGGCACTCTGAGCTTCTTACAGCGGTTTATTTCTGTTTTCATTTTAGGTTTTACACCGGAATGAAAACTGCTGGTCTAAGTGAGCCGTGGCTATTGTCACAAGGGCATCCATCAACCTAACCTAACCTAACCTAACCAAAACAAGACGAAGAACAATATTCATAATCTTGGACAGCTTGACTCAAAGGTTTTAAGCCGAAGCTAGATCTGAAAACAGTTATTAGTTCCAGGAACTATAGCCAAAAACAACTTCTTTATCTTTCACTGGACTGCAGCCGACATAGTGGCTTTGAGGGCAACGAATTTTGCAGACTCGCTATAGCTTAAGCTCGAGCTGTTGCACCACTCTATTTATTAATTATTTATTTTTTATAACCCGGATATTGTAATTTAAAAATCCTCACTGGAATTTTCACTTTCGGCCATTGCAAACTGAAGAAACATATCCATTCGAATCGGCCTCTTACCGGACGCAACATGCAGACTTTGTAGAGCGATGGGTCATCTTTTCACATAGACATAATCATGGGTTGCGCGGTCCTTTTGCGTCTACGGAAATTATTTCTTAGGCAAACCTGGCAAATATCCCTTGACTGCCTCCGGAGTAAAAAGATGGCTCTAGGATTCAAAGTGGCAAAGCTCCAGGAAGGCTCTTCCGACTAACAATCTAATCTAGGCTACACTTTGACCATGTTAGGTCCTTTATCTAACATTTTTTCTAGCATTTTTCCTAAAAATTTTTCTTTAGCTTCCAATATGCAAACATATACACATACCTCTTCAGTTTGCACCTTCTTACTTTCTAAATAATGTATGCACCGCAACGTTGAGTTAATTAAACCGTGTCCCGGAACTCTATGTTGACATTAAAAATTCAGGACAATCCTCCACAAGCATATTGCAAGCATTTGTATGCCATTAGCTTTCTACAGCGATTGAAAAATGTCTGGGTCTGACAAAATATTATGATCACGGGGACAAGAATGTCGGTGACCCATAAGTCACGATTAAAGCAAACAACCGCACTCCTCCAACGCGATCAGTCGGGGAAACCTCATTTAAATTTGCAGCAATTGGTGTGGTGTCCCCCATATCTTTTTCGTCTCTTCCAAGTGCGGTTCCAAATCTGTCAGACAAATTTTTATCTTTTCTTCAGCATGGTTATAAGACTTCCCACTCGAGCCAGAGTTGAATGCTCCCAATTCATCCGCGCTGCAGCGCGCGTCGGTCGAACGACGACGATGTCAAACTAATTAGCATTCCGTTTCTTGTAAAGTTTTCATGTTCGGAGCACCATGGAACCGGTGCTCTCAGGTCATGGGTTACTCCATTTGGCAGTTAAACACGGCTTCGCAACAACTACTGTTCCACTCTGTATGGCTTAGAGATTAGATTTTCATCTTGGCTTTGGAGTTGGAGCAGCTTTAACACTTGGTCCTCTTTGATTGCAGCTGTGCTTGTGCATCATGTACCTACTGCAGCTGAACGGAAGAGTTTGTCGCCTCTTCTATATAAGTCACACCTTGAACGTATGTACATACCTACCAGTACCAGTAGCACCTGAATCGGAATTGAACTTGCCACAATGCCAACGTTTTACACATGTACTTTACCATATGCCATATACGTTTGCCTTTGATTTTGTTTTAGTATCGGCGAGTGTGGCAAGCGAAATTCCTTGTTATTTTTTTTAGCCCGTAAAGGTGCAAAGGAGCGAAGTGAATGTGTATCGAATTTCAAAAATATGAAATTAATTAATTAGTTACAGTGGCGGCCAATTAGGACAGTCAATTATGGTATCGATTTGGAGCACGTTCACTTGAGTGAATGTACCTTTTGCCAGATGGCTTGCTACTGATTTAACCTAAATTGGTTCATTAAGCTTGAAAGGTGAGATACTTCATCGAGATAAGATGACGGCGAGGCATTCCAGATACTAATTGCTGCAGAGGTTTTGCTCCATTTTGGGATTTTCGAAAGTTTAAGCGCCTTTAATGCTGTAGCTTATTTTTCGCTGCCAGCACTTCAGAGAGATTTCTCGCAGAGCATAATATGTACTTGTACATAATTGTTATATCTTATGCTTAAAATATCTTGTTATTAACATTGCGCTACTTTTAGGTAAAAAATATCAGAGAACAGTTGTTGTCGATCAGAATTTTCGTTACTATCTGGTTGGAGGCTTTGCAATGCATCGAAGAACGTATAAATGCCTATAGTGGCTAGGTACTCAATTTTGTATCTGATCAGTCGTAAAAAGCTTGACTCTATGCTCCAATTGTAATCGTAATCGCTTGGTGGCAGCACCTTAACAAAAGGCACTTTCCTATGAAGTGTAGGGTTTTCACACGGTGGATGTATGCAATGCGCCTTGGCAAGAAGCATGCAAAACTGCGCTGTAAGGACCAGAACAGAACTGCTGTCGAGCGTAACGAGAAGAAGAGAAACACCGGCTTTTCAGGAGGAAAAAAGGAATGGTTACTATAGCAAGAATGAGGTTCGGTCTGACTAAAAGTTTAAAAGAAGCCTGTAAGGACAACCGAGCCATAAACGCCAAATAAATGACTCTGCGCCCAGTTTAGAAAAGCCATTTTTTATAGACTGAGTAACGGCGATGAATAAATGATTCAACTTTAAGCGAAATTCATTACCCGAACCATAATAAAAGCAAAGGTAGCTTTGCCTAAGCTAAAATGCAATTTGACTGGCAATGCCACGGTGGCGGGTGAACTAATTGCGGATGAACTAATCGATGGCGTGCTCTTCAAAGTAGCTACCGGTGGTTTGGTTTGGCTAGAAGCCTAATTTTCTGAATGTGGCAGAAGGAAAGCCGGAAGAATGGAACCTTTGCATTGTCTGCCCAACCCTCAAGAGACGAGCACAGCGGCAATAAAAGACGCATCAGCAACAAAAATAAAAAAAAATTGCATTCTGTTAGGGTTAGAAGATGTTTTCACCGGACACTAATCCGGGATTAAGACAAATAATTCTTAAATCCCCTCTAAATCACGAGATTTACCATGCGAATATTAATCTCTTCTCGACGAGATTAAAAACTCATCGCGTAATGGATCTTAAATCTTAAATCAAACCGAACAGAATCCTACGTTTTCTGTGCGATTTCTGACGAAACAAAGCAAACACACCTTTCATTGACAGCTTGATATCATGAACGCAGCAGTGTTTCTTGTGTGGTGTAAGGGGATGCGCAGAACAACTGATGTTGCTGTTGATCTTGATCTGGTTGTTTCTGTTAAAAAAGTTAAATGCAATAAGCACACACTGCAAAAAATTTATGGATATTAAAGTTGGTCTACTTTCAACTTTGTGGACCGAGATCCCAATCAACAAATTTGACGAAAAACAAAACGTCAAATATAGAAAAAAAAACGTTGATTTGTCGTTTTGTTTTTCTATTTTTGAGTTATTTCGTTGCCTAGGCTAAAAAAATCGATGGAAATTAAAAATTTATTTAATTATTTCTGAATCTGAATCCGAGAGATAAAATTCACGTTTACAGAGATGCGCTGATGTTGTGTTGTAATTGAGAAATGTTCTTCTCTTCCCGATGTAAACACATTGGGATTATCTTTTAATCTTCCTACGTTAATCTCTGTAATATGTGCGGTGAAAACACCCTATTAAGGTCAGAAAATATCACCGTTGATTAAATCTTTTCGGTCCGTGCAGTAAAACCACGAAGCCTTCTTCAAAGGGTTGCTAAGGGACCAAAAATACCTTTAAGGACACTTCCCTATTCCAATCCCACTACATGGGTTTTGTTGAAGGTGAATGAGGATGATTTTTTGAGGATGTTATTTGGTTCCATCTGCATAAATCCTAAAGAGAGGAGTAGGACTTGCAGCTACATCGACTTACAGAACAATTTCAATCAATAGACTGTCATGCCTAACTAAATCGAATAAATACCGATGTACAGGGCCCTTAACTTTTGGAATCCACCTTGGAGGCGAATCGTACGGCTATTTGCCTCCAAAATGGATTACAAGACGCAAGTGGAAGGGACACTTGGCCTCATTCCTGTGATAAATAAAAGTAGCTATTTATCGATCAAGCTGGCGACAGAAAAGCTTGTTGGTTGCGGCCTGCTCTACAGTCTACACTTAGAATACGTTCCTGACGAATGCATACGTTTTGCTAACTTCTACAACTTCAATTCGTCTTAAAGTTTATGGATTTCCGGATTGTGTGAGAATCTTTTTTCTTCGCCAAACGATCAGTGGTCAGCGTCTGGTAGTTTGTCATTCCCAGAAAAACCTGCGGGACTAAAAAAAAAACACAAACCCACTTTAACAATTTAGAAGAACTTTCACAATCATGCCTGTAGTATACGTTAAGAAAAAGCATCATGACAAAATAAAATACATCGAACACCAAAAATTTAAAATCATATTGTCACGAGGCGAAAAGACATGCAAGAGTCGCTGAATGCACCCAACGATTAACTAAGCACTCGCACAACTGTCATTCGAGTCAGCCTGACAACAAAATTACATTCGAATTTCGATATCTAATTTCCCCTCCATTGAATTCAGTGACACAGTTGTATTTCAAGCGTTGAAATTCGTGAGTTTGAGTATACAAGGCGATTGAATAAAAATTAAGTGTTGAATTATAATAGGCAAAGTTTAAATAAAACTACTTTGAACTTATATAAGTCGTGCTTGATAAATAAAGTGTTTCGTTGTGTAATTTAAAGTGTGAATTGACATTTATTGCAAAATGTTTGGGGCAGGCACAAGTTTGGTTACATAAAGGGCTTCTGAATCAAATTGGATCATTTTAAGAATTTTGCAAAAAATTAAGCGTTCAAGATTTTATTCGAAATTTAACCTTTTGAGATTTTTTTGTTTCTCGATTTTTTTCCAATCGAAATTTTATGCATTTCAGCTTTTTGAAACCGATTTCCAAAGTATTGTCCATTCTAGAGCTTACCGTTCTAAACAGCGTGATTCCTCCTTTACAAGCGTGACCGGGACGGGACACAAAAATTGTTTGCCTAAAAAGAAACTGCCACGCCTCCGGAAAATGGGCGGGATGTAACAATATACCTTTTGAATGGCTTTTTCTAGGTGGTTGCACATATTTTGGACCAAAATCCCGCTTTTTTAGCTAAGACATGACATTTTTTTAAGCCACGCCCAAAAAAGAAGGCGGAGACATATACTGTATAAGCAAAAAAGTTAGGCAATGCTTATATCTACAACATTTGCTGTATAATTTAACGTCCACATTTATATAGATTTATTGAATAACCGTCATTTCGAGTCAAAACTCCAGGGCATGGTCAATGTTAGGGCCAAACTTTTTATGTTGCCTCAAAGACATACACAGTTTCATTACAAAAAATTAGTATGCTAGCACAATTGTAACATAGCTAAAGAGTGAAAATAGTATTTCATCCTGTAGAGGGCGTGTCTCTGGGCGAACTACAATAATTTTAAAACTTGATCTGTAGAGCAAAATTTCCGACTCAACCATCAAATTTCAACTCTCAAGCATAAAATTTAAAGCCTAAAAGTTGTTAAGACACGGCTTATCGATTCTGTTGTCAGTCGCGATCATATTTCAAAAGGTCCTAGCGCTCTTCGGTGCTTATTTTACTGCGTTAAAAACTATGCACAACTTAATAAACTCTAAGTAGAGTATTAAAGTTTCCTAAGGGCGAATTCATTTTCTCTAGTATAGGTACCTAACCTACTTAAGACAAATCGTCTTTTTCCAAAAGATTATTACTATGGACAATTTTTCAAGGCTTTTGATCGGTTTTCGCTTATTGAGAAGATCTTCTCCTTTAACCAAAAGGGGATAATGTCGAGTAGGTAAGGTTTTCTCAGTTTTGTAGAATGATCTTATGTCGTTGGTTCCGTTGAGCCTTTGAAAGGCTCAAGCTATAAAACTATTCCTTAAATCCTTCATTTGGGCAACCTGTTTCATACAATTTTTAATGGCCTCTTCCCGATGAAAGTCTTCTTGAATGCTCAATCGCTAAATAATCTGTCTAAAGGAGTGATTAACGCACATTCTAATTGAAAAGGAAACTGAATTTAAATACTTAAATACAATTGATTATTATTTGCCTATAAATTTGCCGAGATTGCCTTTATATCCACTTCACACTCTCGTGCTGTCAGACTAGACTTACGATGTTTACTCTGGTGGTGGTCGGTCAATGTAAATAGACACGAAATTCAGTTCCCATTCCCATGAGCAAACGCTTCAAACTCCAAGTGGTCACAAGTGTTTCCACCATCACTGGCCACAACAGAGGGTTTCCTTGATAACAATCGTTGGTATAGCCAAGCCAGCCGCAGCTCCACATCAACATTATTTATGTGAACTCGTGTTGTGAGGTCATCGTTTCGGTGTCGATTGCCACAAAGATACGACTTCAGCTGTGACGAACGTCCAAGTTTTGAATGTTTATTCTTGGTTCATATCGCTGGAGAATACTCTTTAAGGTTTCTTATCGTTATTTCTTGGAGATTGTCCCGCTTTGGTGTTTGATTTCAAAAAAATAGAAATTTAATTTTAAAAATTTATTAAGGGTCCCCAACTCTTGCTTATCTGTTGGCTCATTCAGAAAATTCTTTTCCACGTTTTAGTCACGTATACTCCAGTTGGATAACGATCGAAAACACCCATCAGGGATCAACGACTCAATCAATACGTCTGGGTGGACGACAACGCAGCATTCAATAAGTTAACGATCGCTCTTGAATGAATTTAATTTATGTCTGCTCTGCTCGGCGCTTGGTAATTCGATCCGTTTGAAATTTTTATTTGCCTCAGCCGGAGAAGGGGGAACCCGCAGATACGGTGACAATTTTACTCGTCACCCAGCTGATCGTCGCAAGTGATCATAGAGCGCAAATGTGGGTTACGCATCATGGCCAAGTCGAAGGTCATCCTCATCACCGAGTTCTGCATCTGAAGATCTTTTCATTTGAATCTAAATTAATGAATTGAAGTCAAAGCGACTCGACTGTCGAAAATGTATATCGTTGCACAATCCAATTACATATATTTAGATACATCGTCGGTATAGGCTGCTGCAGGCGATACGGGCCAAGCATGCGTGTCCAAAGACGCATTCAACAAGCGAAGACCCTGTACCCTCAGGCTGTGATCGTTAAAGGAGGAGGGCCTACATTTTATTTATTCGCTTTCTTTGATCGGAAATTGATTGCACGTGTGCGATGATGAGGGCTGGGATTTTTATTATGTTGCTGCTACTGCTGGGACGTAACGCATCGATTGTTGATCGATTCGGACAGCCAATTCGAGATATACATGGGAGTTTAATTGAGTCGAGTGCCCTTGTAGGCTGAAGTCAGAAAACTTCGTACAAAGCTTCAGAAAAATACTTGTATACAGGGGCCTTCCTTTATATTGCCAATTGCAGTATCTATTGCAGCTGTACACCAGATTAAATTAAATTTTAAGGTACTTGGATCTATTTGTAAAATATGTAGATCTGCATAAAAATGTTTTTTTTTGTTATTAATTTATTAACTTTGCAAGAATCCCTTGTCTGTAGCTTTTCTTAACCCATGTTTGTACATTGTGAAAATTTGGAATCCCAGTCCTTGCAAATTAAGATTCGTCCACTTCTATCCGATTGGCACGTCTGTACTTAGTAAGGCTTTGAGGGTGTCGATTCTACCAAAATTATTGAATTATATTACAAAAGTTAGCGGCCTGCTTGCATTGTTGAAATCTGGTCAGATAATCTGAAAGTTAGAAACTAACTCAAGTCATTAAAATATTCTGGTAGGGTAGCGTGGGAAAGTTTCTTAACAGAAAAAAATAGAAAGTGTGCTCGAGGGAGCCAAGTCCACGTTATCAACTTGTATCTACGCTATGTCCATTATTTTTCCACATCTATGCGGACCTTTTGGCAAAATGGCCGAAACCGAACTCACTGTTGTGGGGCTTTTCCTTGTAAATTACGCATCCGTTTAAATACCTTGCGGAGAAGGACTTTGCTGCCGCCACTACATCAGCGGTGCATTTCTGTTCTCCTAAATAACTAAAAGCTTTGAATCCGCTCTGCAATAACAACTTGCCGAACAACTTGCTAAATATCTTGGAACTGACTCCTCATTCGGCAGTACACATCTCGAAGAAGAGGATAATTTGATTTGACAGTCATGATTAAAGCAGTCTACAATCTTCTCATCAAAATTGATATTTTGAATGTTCTGGTTAATACAGCTGTTACTAATGTCAAAAGAAAGTTTTAAGCAGCTGAAAAATCATGAAATGGGATTTCCTGCACGACTTCACGCGTTTCTCACAAACGCAATTATTTCCAGATTTAATTGGCGATTGAAAGCAACCCCCTCCCACCGGACTTCAAGGATGGGCTGGGAACAATGGCCGCGCTAACCAACAGCAACAGCGCCCTGCAGTGTGGTGGCTACTGCCTCTGGAAAAGAGAAGAGGTAAACTTTAAAGTCATGTGTGTTAAAAAAAATGCATAAGACCAGTGAATATAAGTGCTACAACGGGTACGCAGAAGTTACAGACCGTTAAACGGACCGTTGAATACCCCATCCTACCAACATTGTAAATAACTGCTATTTATGTTATTTTTTGACTATTTGTGGTTATCTTATACTTCGAAAAGGGGCGTGGTCCAACAGCCCATATTTACAAACATGAATTATAACACAGATTTTTTGGTTCAAGTTGAATAATTTCGTGAATTCGACCCCTTAAAGAGGCGTGGCTAAAAATTTTAAAAGAGTTTAATCTAGCCCGGAATCTAGCCCTAAAATTCTTATTTCTATTTCTTGTTCTTTCATAAATTAGGCTTAAGGCCTGTCAAAATTGCGTTTTTGTGGAAAATTCAAGGTTTTTCATCAATTCTGCCTCCAAATGTAGGCGTGGCCTAAACTTTTTTGTAAATAGAACGTAGAACTAAGTGTTTTCTAAAAAAAAAAATATTGTAAACATTTTTCAATTTGGAGCAAAAATATTGAACGAAAATGCATTTGAAAATTTACCTTTGAAATACGTGCCACGCCACTGGAGGAGGTTAACCGATTAAATTTTACTTTTTTATGTCTTGCATTCATTAGGAGATGCTTAATGTCAAATTTCAGCCTTTTCAGACGTTTTACGGGTTTGAAAGCTCTGGAGGTAGTTAAACATTCAGACCGATTGTGGGCATGTCTGTGGGTTGATTTGAAAAACTTTAACACTTGTACTGCTTTGGATAACAAGGAGCCCACGCAAAAAAATTTAGATCTTTAGCTAAAAATGTGGGGTGCCGTGGCGTAGTGGTTAGTGTGTGTGCTTACTTCGCTGGAGGTCTGGGTTCGAATCCTGCCATCGTCACCTGAAAAAAAAAGACTTGCTCTTTTTCACGGCCCCCACCTCCACGAGGGTCTGACAAGCCCTCCGAGAGTATCATTTGTCTTGAAAAACTTCTCAAAAAATTGTAGGTCCCTTTGTATGTAAAGAAATTAACACACCAGCATACATTGTTGAGAAGTTGGCCCTGGTTCAAGCTGGTTCGAGCTGTTGCGCCACTCTATTTATTTATTTATTTTTACTTAAATGTACCTAAAAATGCAATTTTTTGGTTCAAATTCAATATTTTTGAATAATCGACCCCCAAAAAGGGGGCAGGGCTTAAAACTTTATATAAACAAAATCTGGAACTAAGTCACGTTAACCTAACCTGCTACTTTTTTGTTTCATGCTTTTCTAAATTAGGCTCAAGGCCAGTCGAAATTAAGTTTTTCTGGAAAATTTTAAGTCTTTCTTCAATTCTGCCTCCAAGTGTGGGCGTGGCCCAAAGTCTTGTATTAATTAAATGTAGAACTAAGCGTTTTCTACATAAAATATTAAGCAAATTTTTTTCAATTTCGAGCAAAAATATTGAGTAAACTGCATTTGAAAATTTACCCTTAAAATAGATGCCACGCCCACTAGAGGAGGTTAACCAATTAAATTTGTCTTTTTTGTGTCTTACATTCATTAGAAGATGTAAGTCTTACAGTTTTGAAAACTCTGGAGGTAGTTGCACATTTAGACCGATTGTGGGCGTGTCTTTGGGCGGCCAAAAAAGTAGGTCGCCCCCATAATCTCCCAAATAACCGACAAAGCTCCCATTTATACCAATAAAGCATAATTTTTAAACAAATAACAGTCATTGTCGATTTTCTGAAGTTTTATACAAAACTGCGAATATTCAGAAACTTCGAGGACTAGACTCAAAGATAAATTTCGGAAATCATTTTAAAGGTTACTAGTCCCTTAATGGTTATGGCAATCATGTATAAGTCTTCAAGTCTGAAGTATGAAACGTTTACAAAGCAGGCAAACTGCATAAAAAACGTTTAAAAACTATCTTTTCCGACCTCAAGTTTTTAAGCCCATTTAAACAAACGAAATAAAAAATAGCATGTTTTACCCTTTTTTCAGAAAACCATATCCGCAGAATTTAAGAAATTCTAAGGCCTATGCTAGCGCAGGTGGTTGTAAAATTTAAAAAAAGGTCCAAACCGGTAGTTGAAAAAAAAATTAAAATTATTGTTTTATGGATTTTAAATTTTGACATTGTAAAAAAGGCCAAGAAAACTTATGTCCTTCTTTCTATTTTCAATACGGATTTATCCATTTAACAGTACATAATTTGTTTTATGGATTTTAAGTTTTAAAAATTGTAAAAAAGGCCAAGAAAACATATGTCCTTCTCTCTATTTTCGAAACGGTAATGGGCGAAAATTCGAATTAAGAAACGGACGTATTCCATCTTTAAATATAATCTTTAAATAGAACATCATCTTTAAATAGAACATTAAATAATAAAATATAATAGTTTTAAGTAGTAAAAAGTTTCCTATTTTTGTCTGAAAACACTTTAGTTGACTAATGAGAATAATGTTGCTATGGTAAATATCGTAAATATCGTAACATCAACCAAATTTGGTGCAAGCACAACCACATGAATTTCAACCAACAAAAAGCTTTGGAAAAACTAATAAGCTTATAACAAACAATATTAAGGAAAAATATATAAAAAAAAAATTAAAAAAGTTATAAGCCACTTTTTTTTTAAAAAAAGTATATAATAGACATAAAAATAGAAGTATAATACATATATATCCAGAAATAATTTTAATAAAAAAATGGAATTTTACACAAACTGTACAAGATGAGCTTAACATTCACCTTAAGCCTACGCGACGGACCGCTTCGCGATATTGTTTTACTAGTCAACTACCAACTTTACGAGCATCTTAGTTCGTTAAAGACAAATATCTGTCGAAATGCCTTAAAAATCAATATACACGGACGCAAACCTCTAGGCAACCAGATAGACCATACCAAGCCTCAAAATCCATTAGAAGTAATGGAAAAATTTAAAGGCGTTATCGACACGAAACCCCCAACACAAAAACGTCGCCCATTAAAGGCTAATGCACATTTATTTTACCCCAAAGCAAATCAATTACAATTGAAACGCACGCAAGCCCTAAGGCCGAATGGGGTTGATTGATTAGACCCAAGTATAGAAGGCCAAATAATGTTTGCGTTCATTCCAAGTTTATTGATTCCATCATTGATTCCTTACTTCCTCCATGTTCCCGCGTATGCTCTTTCCTAATGACGTCTACACTTGCGCTCATGTTGGCAATCATTTAATTGTCCTTAATTTGAAAATGAGGCCTTATAGTATGTCTTCGTTCTTACTGTCCAGTGTTTACAGTACCTATGCACCTTTGGCGACGCAAGCAATGTCCGTGCGCCTGAACTTTGTACTCCCCAGTGATACGACAAGAGTCTGCGCCCGTTTGTTCATTTATCACAGTGAGCTACCAACATGATCCTTGTGGTCAGGGGGCCGAACCACGGGCTGCCTACCACTTGAAGATGTCTATGTACCAAGTCGGTGAATAATGTTGTTGTTGTCATATCGGAAAGCGTCTCTAGATAATTTGCAACTCGTGGACACAATTTCAGTCCGTTTAGTTATACGACATCGATATTGTCGAATGGCGCCTTTGCCCATCTCAGCTATACGCAAGACGCCACATAACCCAGCTCAGTTCAAAAGGTCGTTCCTCCATTCGATCCTCCATTTGAGGATTTACATGCTGCTGATGTGGATGACGATGATAGTCTCTAATGCATACAGCAGTTGTATTGCCTTGACTTTTCCAATTAATTAGATACCACATTGGTTACTGTGCCCGTTGCGACGATGTGCGGTTCTTGTTCGGTGCTGGAAAGTGACAAAGCAGACGAGGAGGTCTTGGTCTTAACGTACCAGTCGTCAACATGTGTCCAGTGCATGTTTCGTGTATACCTATTCCATTGGGCGCAAGTAAGGCTCACCGATGTGTGCTGTCTTCATGCTGTAATGGCTAATTGAGGCGAGGTTGTTTTAGCTAATGAATTTGGAAGTTACCGATGTTTGCAGAGGGGGTGTCGTGCCTCATGCTGTGACGGACTAATCACCCTAATTATTGTATGCTATGGGAATTCCCGAGCCTTCAATTAACGACGTTGTCAGATAGGCCAGGGAGTGAGTGAAGTGAAAGTTGAAAGTCTATTATAATTGACGTGGGCACGCCAGCATAGGTCAGAGTTGAGGTGTTGTTTTATGCAGATGTTCATATACAGGAGAATGTGGATACAAAAGCAATTTATCATATTGTTATGAGTTGTCGTAAAACTTGGCACCTTTATGCTGGTTGTGTTATGGGAAGCTTCGAAAAATATACTTGAAGATGGATCACTATAAAGATCATACGAACATGTTGGATCCGAAGGTTATCATGTCAACTTTTTATATAAACGCACAACAAAGTTTCAGATCGCTAACTAAACTTTTGCAGAGTTGTCCGGAAAAGTGCTGATTCATAGTTTCCAGTTTATGTTTCATGCTATGTGAAATGCTTTAATGATCAATAATTTCTCCAAATCAGTTTTACTCAATGTCAAAATCTGTCTAACATCCATGATTTTTCTGACTACTTTGCTGTATTTGGTTGAACGTTGAATACAAAATGCTCTCCGTTGTCCAAACGTCACGATCCGGGGTATTTCTTAGTGGAGGAGGATATTCCTTAAACAACTAACTGGTCGATGCCAAAAACACCATTAAGCAGATGGGCCAAAAACTACAACCAAAGAATATAGTAACCTTAACGCCAAGGGCACGATGGTCTTCCTAGGAAGCACACCGGAAAACAAAAATGATAACGCCACCAATTCACACCTTCAACATCATTCAGCTTTGATCGAAATACTGATCTGCTTACAGCAACTGTAGTTGTATACTATACAAATGTTGGAATGAAGACTCTGACAAATTGTACGCAAAGCTCCGTTCAAATATGAACCCTAGCCTTGCGATTAAGCTTATGAAAAGTTACACAAAAACAGAAAGTAAAGTAAAGCAAGGATGAACACAGTCAACAGGATAAAATCGACTTATTACTAAAGCTGGTAACCGTGTCTACCCCGCCTTCTCAGCTTACTCCTGAAACTAGGACTGTCAAACCTCAAAATCTGCTGAATCTACGATTACCACTTCTCACTTATTAAGTTCGTAAAACTTGGTACCGAAAGAAGAAGTACCATTTTACCCCGTCACCATCGCATGAGATTTGTGTGTTTCGCACTAGCTGTCAAATTTCGTAACGATCCTCTCACTAGATCGGGACTGCGTTAAGCCAACAAAAGTTAACGAAAACTTAACAAAATCGAGCAAAAGTCTATTAAGTTCCTTGCATACGAATTGTGTGTAGTGAGACATTTATAAAAACCGACTTAAGCTAATCTAAGTCTATTATGGTTACGTCTTAAGTCATTAAAGAAATCAAAGATCATTGTGCTCCTGAAAACCGCCAGTGCCCTACAAAGACAACTACATTTTGTCCTTCTGTCAATTGGCCTACAACTTTTAAAACGTATGTATGACCCTCAACCGAATAGGTACTAACACTGAAAAAGCTACTCCGGACAAACAAGTTGGTTTTAGGAAGCTCAGAAGTCGCTGGCCAAGTCTTGGAAGCAAAAAACTTTATCGAAAACGGTTTTTCAACATAAAATTCAAATCTTACCAAGCTGCATGGACCCAAGCGAAACTGTGTGGAAGAACGTTCCATTGTGAAAAGCTTTTTAAGATCATCTTCTGCATCAAATTCAGAAACCTTTATGCACGATGCTCTCAGTGACAGATTTTACAATTCCTTGCTCAACGATAGCCACAGGATATAAGTCAAAAACGACTTTCCCCACGAGAGTCAGTTTTGACCTCTTCACTTTTCAACATGATCGTCCGCAACCTCCGATGAGAAGTGCAGTGGGAGATGAGATGTACAGTGGAACAGAAAACGACATACAACCTAAGCCATGTGTCAGCAAATAACAAGAACCGAGTACCTTCAACCGAGCGCTATAAAAGCCGAGATCTGCTGTTTAGGGTGAGCATACAGCTTGTGTGGAAGATTTCAACAAATAAAGCACACATTTATTCTCAATCTAATGATAAGCTTTACATATTTAAAAAGTTCAATCTGTGGCAATCAGGAACAAGTGTGATCGTGTGATCATGTGATAACTATGGTCTTTGTAGCAAGTAACCATCCAAAGATCAAATCATCAATGATTTTTTTTTTAAATTAAGTGAATTAATGGACATTATTCCTAGATGTTGTGTTTGAAATGGTGAATGGTCTAGTTTTTGGGTCATTAGCATCACATAGAAATAAATATGTCATACCGCAGACCTTTCGAAATCAGAGTCTTCAAGATCAGAATTTAAGATCGATCAACTTTTAGAACGGCCCTGGAAGTAGCTTAGCTATAGGCTCTGGCATTCCTTGAGAGTGTTCTCATTTGAATACAAGGCCAACTTCAAACTGTAGCAATTTCCAGTGAGTCTTTTAAGTCTTGGGTAAATTTTCTAATCACGAATTCAATTTTTAAAATCTAGATTCAATTCTTTGTTTCCTGCATTCAGCATCTGTTCAAAATTTTTTAATATTGCAGGTGCTTGGTTATCTGGTTAAAGTTGCAAGAACAGGAAGTATATTTTACATACCACATAATGCATCTCAAAATGAGGCCTACAATCTTCTAGTCAAACAGTTCTCGTACAATGCAACCTTGTGGCTAAATATCAAGTCTCTCCAAAGTGTCCACACCCATATGTACGCTGCTCTCACACCCCTACTTGGGTATGCTTCAAGTGGCAGAAATGCACTATTAGTGCTGGTCTACATCGACCATACGATGTAATTGGCTAAGTTTCAAGTGGCGACGACATTCAAATCTCTGTTCTCGCATCGACATCTAGTGCAACTGACTATAGTAGAAAACTTCACAGATAACAAACACTCTCCAGTGCACACTTGTTGTAACTCGATGTCGCTATGCAGTGTTTGTGTTACTTTGAGTGGCACCACAAAACCCATTGGTAGTTGCCGCCGCCACCGATCAAAGCTCCACTCCTTAACGTATATTTGTCTTTCCATAAAGCATTCCCAACTTGAGCCCATAATATCGCTTGCAACGATCACCAAATGCGATTCCAATGAGATCACCATGACTCTTATGGTGGGACACTTGAAAGCCTTCATGCTGAACCGCGCGACCATCTGTAACCCTAAATCTATTTCATTGGATGCCACGATTTGAATATCCTCTTGGAGTAACCTCTGCAAGGCCCCTCTTCCTGGAGTGCATACAGAGACCATTACAAATTCGCAGTGTAATGCAAACATGTTAAAAAATCAAAGAGAAACCGCAGGTGGTCGATGGACTGTGTGTACATTTTCACTCCAATCGATAGCGTACCTGCTGCAACCGAGTCAAGAGCATGCACCACCGGCCGCAGCCATGCGCAGCGCATCGATCTTTTGCGTGATCCGGCGAGATCTTGCAACTTGCGCGATCAACTCTATCAGCCACGTGTAATGGAATTTATCTAGTTGTCCGCTAATGGAGTGAACGGCCTGTCTTCATCCGAGGAGCAGAAATTTCGCTGCCCCCTGGGGACACCCCTCGAGAGGTGTAGTACGATCGCTGATCGCACTCCGTATACACAGGTGTAATCCGATCGAGAAATTTATGAGAGTATCCACTTAGGATATTACATTGAGTTAACAAGGCTTAATTGCGCAAATTTATTATGCCAGGTATTGCGGTGGAATGGACTAAGTTGCTGCTACGACGGCTGGCGGGAAAAAGAGGCAACAAAGCTCGAACGATCCTTTGAAATCGGAGTACAAGTCTTCGCTGGAAAGCTCGATATTAAGTTGTCGTTTAGTGACTGATGATCACCGAGTTAATTTCCGCTTGGTGTGAACTGACCCCTGATAACCAGAGTCCACCAGATCCACATGCGCACTGGCGCCGCGTCTTGGTTCGGGATGAGGTAAGCTTTTATTGACCAATTGACCGATTGCATTTGGTGCCATATGTGCGGTATCGACCGACCAAACCGATATCGTAATTAAATGGTTATCCTCGTGGCTGTCATTATTGTAATTATCGGGTGGGAAATTACGTTTCTTCGTGTCGTACACACATTGACATTGTTGAAATGACGGAGGTGGTCGTGTGGCTACTCGATCACACGCGATAGTGTTGAATATTGGAAATTGGTCGATACCGGTTGGGGTGAACATTGAATTTAATGGATATTGCCTGGGCTAAAAGACTTGGCTGGCGTGTGATTAAAGCCGTCAAAGCGGCATGACCAGGTTTGTATGAATATGTCGGCACCTTCTGACCAGGATCACACCATGCTGCGAATTTATTCATTTTCTTAAAAAGGGGTCGTTAGTTTCACGTATTATTGCGCGACACGCGATTGTGCATTGACGTAACTATTAAATTTTATCACATTTCGACTTGGGTGTTGCGAAAGCTACAATTATTATACTGAATTAAAAAGCATCTTGAACGAAATGCTGTGCATCTGTCAAAGTCAAGAAATTTTTGTTGTTATGGCAGCCCTTGTAATTTGCTCATTATCAGACTTTTTAATTGATTTTTATAAGAAGTTATAATTCTCCCCACAATTTCCCGCGAGAGAGCAAGTAGGTTTTCGAAAGTGAACGGAGGAATTCTATAGTATCACCAATCCTGTGAGTTGGCGACTGCAACATATATGAAGCAAAGCAACGAACGGCATTGGCAAAAGCATTTTATGACAAATTATAGTGCGATGTGGTGACAAGACGTCAACAGATAAACAGAAGTCACTGAATGCAACCATCGATACACTTTACGAGCACACCCGCTCGATTCACTTAACGAACACACCCAACTGTCATTCCAGTCAGCTGCCAGCAAACTGCCGCTCAAAAATTGAATTTCGATATCGAATTCCCGTTCAATGGAAAAGAACCAGTGGAAAATTACCAAAGGGGAAAGTGCTAGAAGGTGCTTAATTTGTATAAATACACGGATAACAGGCTCGAACAGGGGCGGTTTTATTTGAAAAGTTATGAAAATCGAGAGTAAAGGAAAAAGCGATTGAATTGAAATAAAGTATCGAATTCTAAGTAGCGAATGAAAATAAAGTGTGTTTTGAATTTAAATAAGTTTTGTTTGATAAATGAACTATTTCTTTGTGTAATTATAAAAGTGATACTGAGCTTTAGTCGACGAACGCTGTAAAGCTTTTTGGTCCTTGATTCATTTATGACTTCTTTCGATCCTAATTTATATATAAAGTTCTCGGTACCCCAGCACTGTTTCCTTTGACGCGATTTATATTTTAAATCAAGCAAAACTTAAGTTTTTTTCGCAAACTTGTTTTAAAAAGCAGTCCTTATTTTTTTATTTAAAACACTTTGTTAGCTTTTTCACTGAAAATTGTCTTTAATACTAGTTTTGAAATATTTTAAGCACTAAGTAGTTAATTCACACCATTCCCCTGTGCAGCTGTTTCCATTATTTCGAGAGCGATGTTGCTAACTTTCGAGCGAAATCGTAGTTTTTGTATTTTTGACATATTCTTCATAATGGGCAGAAAGCTCACTAAAAAATGATAGTCTCCATCAATTTTAGCATTTTCACCGATTTTTCTTTGTGAATTTATCTTTTCTTCATCGCCTTCGACGTACCAATCTGCACCAGCTCGCTGTTCTGAAACTTCCGTGTCGTTGTATTCATCCTTAATTTTGACTCCGCTTTGGCTCTCATTCAAACCTACTTCGGCTGATTGTATGTGTTCAAAAGGCTCTAAGCCACTGCTGTTTTCATTGTTATGAACGTAAACCGTTTCTTGAGATTGTGAATCATCCAAGGACGGTAGAACATACGTTTCAGGATAAAATCGCGGGCGTCTGGAACCACGTATTTCCATTACGTCTTTTAGAAATGACATTTGATCAGAAAGAATCCAATGCTTTTTCTTATTGCCATTCTTTGCGCTTTTTTTCAATTCAATTCTATAGGTGTCTCGCAGGTTTTTCCATTTTCTCTGCAAGTCTATTTCTGAAAAATAAAATCATTGCACAGATTAGAACTTAAGACAATAATTAGAATTTGAATTGACGAAAAATAATTCAATTCTATAATAAAGGACTATGGCATGCCCGATATTTATATTAAGAAAAATTATACTTTATTCTCTTGACATTTTTTTGAGTTTTTTGAGTTTCAAATCCATAAAACAAATATTTTGAATTTTTTCACTTCCCGTTAGACTTTTTTTTCAAATAGCACAACCACCTGCGCTAGCATTAGATAAATGCTAATTTTATAGCCATTTCTATGGCCACCCACCAGTTTTCGCGTAAACTGTAAGACAGGATAAATCTGAACAAGATCCCTTTTACCGTTAAGATGCTAGAAGATTAAAAAAAAATTGTTTTTAGATGTAGAGGAAGAATACCAGCTGTTTTCATCGGCAGTCATTGCCTCTGCAAGAATCGTTTGTGGAGTGAAGCGGCTTGGTGTAGCGACTGGTGCTGAGAAAAGAACTGCGTTGTTTAAGACTCTTGAAGTTTAAGAAGCCATCAGAGAGAAGAGAGCCTATTTGGTGTGGAATCAATGTAGGAACTCTATTTCTCGAGCCCGGTACACTGAGTTAAAGCAAAGATCTCATTTTTTAATTCAGTGTTCGTTCCAACCCTCATCTAAGGTCATGAAATTTGGGTAATGACCGAAAGAATTAGATCCCGGGTTCAAGCTGCCGAAATGAGATTTCTAAGGTGCGTTGCTGGTGTTACTTTTAGGGATAGAGTGAGAAACGTCAGTTTTCGTTACAAGCTAATGTTGAGCAGCTGCTTCTCCGAGTGGACACGCTTGGACACGTTGTTCGCATACCCCCAGACAGACTGACCTTCTAGACAGGTTATTTTAGCCGAGTTGCGAGAGCGACGCACGACTGGTAGGCCGAGAAACAGGTGGTGAGATCAGGTTAGGAACATCTCCGAGACCCTTCTGGGGTTCGCGCCTGTGTATCCTGATTTGATGGCGGAGGATCGGGAACGATCGAAGGACAATTTAGCCGCCCTCGCTCCTCGACCCTTATAAACGATCGTTTTTGTTGGAGGTTGCTACTATCCGATGGAGCACTCAGACACAACTACTGGTCCATTGTACTACCATGCAGACACCTTACATTAATGTATTTAGTTTACCCGTCTTTCGAAGAAAGAAGAGAAGGAGCTTCAGTGATGAAGAGCTTAGGTGTTCGGCACTCACCACGTCAGCCCCAAAGATCCGCCACCTGATGCGAGCAAAGGCAGGACAACTACAGAGAAAGTGTTCCGCTGTATCGTCGTCCTCTCCACAGGCAAGACAGGTGGTGGTTTCGCTTAAGCCTAACACATTCAAGAGTCTAGCAAAAGCTTGGTGGCCGGTAAGGACGCCTACAAGAAGTCTGCAATCGATTCCACTAAGAAAAGACGCTGACCCCTCGCAGATGTCCGGGCGTAGTCGTTTAGTCTGTCTGCACCCATCGCGGTCACGCCAACGAGCCCTGTGCTCACGAGAAACCCAAGTATCAATGGCAGACGTGACAACAGATACAGGCAGGCCTAAAGCAGGTTCGGGTCCTGAGAAAACCTCTTCTGAGCCAAGTCTGGCAAGTTCATCAGAGATCTCATTTCCCTGGATACCAGTGTGACCTGGAACCCAAACAAGATTCACTGCATTTAGCCTTCCGACTAAGTTCAACGAATTCTTGAGTTCGAGCACTATCTTGGACGAGGTAAGAGGGTTGAGCAACGCATTTAGAGCGGCTTGGCTGTCACTGCAAACGCATATGCTTCTTGCCCTCCACCTGTTAGTCACAATATAGCGCATAGCCATTAGGATAGCGAAAATCTCCGCTTGGAAGACAGACGCATATTTACCTAAGGGGTAGTGGAGTCTAATGTTCTCGCTTTCCACAAAGACTCCAGCACCAGACCCCCGTCCGGTTTTTGAGCCATCCGTGAAAATACGATGGCATTCTTTCCCTGGCTCAGAGTCTGGCCGAAGCCATTCCATTACCTGAGGAAAGTTGACTTGGTAATTTTGTCGCAAAAGGATTTCTGGGGTCATTGCGTCAGAGGGCATGTCCATAAGACAGGGGTCAAAGGACAATTCTCGAACAAGTTCTTCAAAATTCCAACGCGTGCGGTACCAAAAACCACCTCTCTTTAAGCGAAAGATGGTTTTCAGCGTACACCCCATGATAAATATATCAAGGGGGGGAGGTTCATCAAAGCATCTAGAGCAAAGCCCGGCGTGCTAGGGAAGGCCCCTGTGCAGCCAAGACAAGCCGTTCTTTGGAGTTTGGCAAAAGAGGCAGTAACACGTTTCCGCGAAAGCCTGTTCCACCAAACAACCGATGCGTATGAGAGGAGTGGTCTCACCATGGCAGTATAGATCCAGAGGACCCTTTTCGGAGATAAGCCCCATGTCTTGCCAAAAGCGCCTCTGCACTGCCAGAAGGTGGACAATGCTTTTTCGGTTTTGGATTCAACATGCTTGGACCATAGAAGTTTTCTATCAAGGATTACTCCCAGATATTTGACTTCATCGGATATCGGGATAGTGACACCTTTAAGCACTAGTTGAGTCAGACCAGTGACCTTCCTCTTTCTCGTAAAGAGAACAACCGTAGTTTTAAGAGGATTCACTGAAAGCCCATTCCTAGTGCACCAATCATCGATCAAGTCCAGGGATCTCTGCGCCTGAGAGCACACAGTCCCTAGGTTTGAGCCGACAGAAAGAACGGCGACATCATCCGCGTAGGCTTGTGTGTAGGTTCCAGGAAGGTTGAGAGCCGATAGTAGAGAGTCTACAACCATGCACCATAAAAGGGGAGACAGAACACCACCTTGCGGGCAGCCCTTGTTTACCCCAGTTATGACGCACTTGCCACAATCTGCTTCGGTTATCAGCGTCCTGTTCATTAGCAATGCCCTAATCCATTGAACTAATGTTTCATCTACACCATGTTGTCTGGCTGAGTTGCACATGCTATCAAACGTCGCGTTATCAAAAGCACCCTCAATATCGACGAAAACGCCCAGCGCGTACTTCTTCTGGTCAAGAGCACATTCAATCCTACCAACAAGGTTTTTAAGCGCAGTTTCGCAGGATTTTCCGCGCTGATAAGCGTGTTTCATTTCAGAAAGAGGGTGCAAACGAAGAGCAGCTTTGTGCACGCGCTGCTCAACCAGTCTCTCTAAGCTTTTCAGCAGGAAGGAAGACAGACTTATGGGTCTGAAGCTTTTGGCTAGGCTATAGTCTGACTTACCAGGTCTTAAACGCTTATAAACGATCACCAAAAATGATGATGATGATTGAAATGCTTTTCTGTTTTTGAGTTACGCCTCAGAAGGTTTTGAAACAATCAACTTCGCTTAAATTTTTCTTAAAATTTTGGATAATTTCTGATACGATAATTTCTGATCGAAATTTCGTCAAAAAGGCATTATTAAAACTTTTTCTGGAAAATATGACTTCGTGAGTTGCTTTTAACGAATGTTAATATAGGCTTTGTACACCAACCTGCTCGAAAGTTATAGACTCAAAAACTTTAAAAAACGTCATCCAGTTTTAGCTCTTCATATCTCCAAAACTTTTCGTTATTTTAAAAAAACTGGATTTTTTTGTTTGAGTTCAGTAGTTACTTAACCCCAATTTCATTTTTCTAGTTCTTGTCTGCTAAACTTGTTTAAAAAAGTATTGAAAAACATTTAATCAATTTTCCCATGTAACTTCAAACTGCAATTAAACCGTTATTTGTGGTTAAAAAAATTGCCCTCACTGGGTTCTGTGACTTTCCCCAATTTAAAAGCACACCAAATTCGTCTTTCTACGACTTAGCGTTCAGCAGTTATAATGCGATTGGACGAACGGACAACGTAGTGACACCATAAGGGGTCCTATTTACATTTTTGAACGGACCGCTAAAAAAGATGGCAACAAATTTTGGAAAAAATTTTCTTCCCACGGCAATCTCCGATGTTACTTTGGAGATTTGAAAAAAAAAATCACTCTTATCACGATTAATTATTTCAAATTTTCGGAAAAACTATTGCTAACCTTGAATAACCGACAGATTCTGAGAATTAGCTCGAAAATTACAAAAGCGTTTCGAAATTATGTATTTTTCAAAATATTCTGATGTCTTAACGGTTATACCGACTTTTATTATACCCGACTGAGGGTATATTAATTTTAATGCATAGTTTGTAACACAGTGAAGTAATCACCGTAGACCCCTAAGACCTTTTAAAGATATGATCGAGACCGACAGGTAAGTCGATTAAGCCATGTCCGTCCGTCTGTC
Organism: Neoascia interrupta; assembly: GCA_947623515.1. Classification (NCBI taxonomy): domain Eukaryota; kingdom Metazoa; phylum Arthropoda; class Insecta; order Diptera; family Syrphidae; genus Neoascia; species Neoascia interrupta. The sequence continues at coordinate 213,288,429 of OX392463.1, read as the reverse complement.
CGTATGTGTGCAGTTTTGAGGTCTTTTAAATTGAGCTAGGAAGCTGAAACTTGCAGCGTTGCTTGGTTCTCATTTTGTACAAAGTATGAAAATTGAGAAGATCCGCCCACAGCCACGCCCACCATTGGCGTGAATGTCAGACAACCTCAAATTTACATTTTATTTCAAAATGCCTTTTGGTCAAGATAGACAAAACATATGAACTCAAATTTTGGTGGAGCCTTTAATTAGGCGAAAATTTGACCGCCTACTCTATTGAAAAAGCCCACTTTTAACATCTGAAATCTTTGAAAACCTGATTTCTCGGGAAATTCATTCTAAATTGAAAAAAAATTTTAATATTAAAGATATTAGCATTTCCTAAGTTTGTTGCACACAAAGCATTGAGCTCCGCCCACTTTTAGGGGGCGTTTTTGGGAAAAAAAACTGTTTTTTTTAAGCATAAATATTCGCTTTTAACGCATTTTCTCGTGATTCCAACGAAATTAGAGTTAATTGATTTAAATTCTTAGCCTACGCCATTTTTTAGGGGCGTGACCAACACAAATAATAGACATTCAGTATATGAAACAGACCAAAAAAAATTAATTTGGTGTTAATGGGTAAAGAGGGTCGGGTATTTAGAAGTTCGTTACAGACGAACTCTTGCACTTACTTACTTGTTAAATTTGTTTTTAATATAAAACCAGTGAGGCATTTTGAGGATCTTTCAAAAATGTCGTTTCTAACATGAATTTTTCTGAAATAATTTAGAAAGCAAGCTAAAAATAATGTATTTAATACCGCTAACTAAAAAAACTGTACCCAGAGTATTAAGAAAAAAAAGCCAAAGTATACTTGAGAATCAAAAAATGAGCATATCTGTATTCGGAGAAAGATTCTGAAAAGTCGTTTTATGAATATTAGGAAATCCAAAAAAATGCAAAAAAAAAGCTTTAAAAAACACGTTTTCAACATTTTCAAGACCTAAAAACGATGCCAGTTTGAAAAGTGTTTGAAGCCATACTCTTCGAATCACTTACTTCACAAAGCGCACATTGAACACATATAAAGCATCTCAAAGTAAAAAAAGTGCTTAGGTCATATTTTTTTGAAAGTATTCTAATACTGGTTTTTTTTTTGTGCATTTTCAAAACATATCAGAAAAAGTCATGAAAATACGTGTGCCTCCTCCCGTCAATCTAGTCGAATAGTCAAGTATTTGTGGTATATTGTGGAAACTTAAAAATCATCGCGGTAGGTCCGTTTTCAAATGCCAAATAGCCGCGAAAAAAATAGTTTGAAAAATGAGATTTCTTTACCTAAATAATAATAAGTTTAGGTAAAGAAGTTAACATGTTTTAACAAATTTTGCTTTTTTGGCTTAAAAATTATGACCGTGTTTAACGTTGTCAACGGGCACATATTTTCCATTCCTTATTTCAAAAATTTTCAATTTTTTTAAAAATTTAAATTTTTTATACCAAATACTTAAAAAAATTTTATGTACGGTTAAATTTCGTTTTTTTCTGACCTCAAAACTTTACGAAGGAAGTACCAAAGCAAACAAATTTCTAACTATCAAAATTCAAACAATAATTTAACCTTTATGTGCGTTTTTTAAAAATGTTCCTTCGAGCTTTTTTCAAGGCTCTTATAAGTGTACGAAATTTAATTTTTCTACGGCTCATTGTTTAAAAGTTGCAACAAGTGCAAACGAACGGACAATGATGCGACATCATTAGAGGGCCTTTTTTTCAAATTTGGACAAACCACTAAAAATAAATGCATCAAGAATGAAGGGCAAAAAAAACTGTAAAGACCGTAATTTATCGCATAATTTTGACTGCACGTATTTGATTGGGTTTGAGTGTGCCCATAGTTTGCAATTGCAGTATATACAATACACAGAAAGCTTAATAAAGCTTTTAACAAGTTCATTTTGATAGAGTACATATAGCGATAATCAGTGGCTAAAGAAATTAAGAGCTTTACTAGAAATATACCAACCTAACTTATGCACCTATTCTAAAGCGAATAAGTTGTGCGAGTCTCAGCGAATTCCTATTAAGATTTTTTTTACAGACAGATAAAGAACTATAAGTATTTCAGAGTTGTGGGTATATATGTATGTACCTCTTCCCTGTGCATTTTATCTACCAGCAATTAGCTGTTTCCTACTTAAAAATACTTTAAAACTCACTTGGAATTTGTAATTCTTCAGCGATTTCGTCCCAAATAAAAGAATTCGTTGTATAATTCTTCTTTATCGCGTCCCATAATTGTGGGCGCCTTCTCACAGCAGCGATTATTTTTGTGGCGTCCATTCCGAAATAAAATCCACAGACTACTGCGCGCGCAAGAGTTCGTTATGTAGATAGAGTTCGCTTTCGCTTGCAGTGAGTTTGTGCGTTACTCGCCAGAACTCATTTTTTGTCGTGGCAAATTCGCGCGAAATTGAAGAGAATTTACATAAATTCGCTTCTCACACCGTTACACATACACAGTATCATTAGCAACACAGTGTTATTAGCAGCGCTGCCATGTTTGCTTTGGTACTTTTTGCCTGTGATTCGCGATTCTATGGAAGAATTTATTGAAAAATATTTTTGTGTGTGCAAAGTGCGAACATTATAATTCGCTCAGGGATGAAAATTTCCGAGAATTTCTTTTAGCCTTTTATTTCGCAGAGATGCCAGGAGACAGGTATAAACAATAATTAAGTAGACTCCATTACCACTCTTATTAAACTTGATTTATTTTTTATTAAATTATTGATTAACATCACTTTTATTTGGTTTTTCAGAAAAACTTGGAAGTTCGTATGAATTTCCACCGCATTGCGTTATTCCTTTTTTGCATAGCGTAAGAAAAGAAGAGTTATGTATGTGTACCTATACCTAATAATAAATCGTCGTGCCCTTCTTGTAATACTTACAATTTATGCATTTTATCTTCAATGTCAAAGAAAAGCGAATTTTAATTTCAACACTCAAGCCATAAGAATCCGCCCATTGAATCCGTTGCGTCATTAGGCAAAAGAAACCAAGCCAGCAATTTGGGCTTATATAGCAAATATTTCAAGACACAATGCAATTTATTGTGTAGATAAATTTCATACCGCGTGTGCTAAAGTAGCTACCTATATTCTCGCTACCTATTCTCGCAAAATTAATGCTAGTCTTCATATTCATGCAAGGGCGCCGTGGTGCAGTGGTTAGTGTGTAGTATCACTAGTGTGTAGGTCCCGGCTTCGAGTCCCGACCGGGGCAATAAAATGTTTTTCACGGTATCCCACCTCCGCGAGGGTAAAAGAAAGACCCCCGGGAGTGATAAAAGACCCCTCCATTCAGCGTGTGGCAACCCTGAAAAGGGGCATTTTCCTGTTAAAAATTCCAAGGCAGTGGTCCAAAAATATCTTTTCATCCTTGCAAATGGCAGCCAAATCAAAGATTTGTAACTTTTACCGTTTATTGCTATAGGAAAACAAAAAACAACTCTAGTATTCCGTAATAGGTGACATCTCCCAACAACACGACACCTGATGAACGGCTGTGATCAGTGCTGTCGAATGTACTGCAAAAGTACATTGTACCTGTATTGCTTTGTAGGTTCTTCCTGCCGTACTGCACACCTTAGTTTTGTACTGTAATTTGTTTTTTGTGTTGCCCTCTTGTATTTAATATAGGTTCCTCAATCCTCATGTAGAATTGCTTTCCCGGTGCTAGTTCGGCGATTTAAAACCCAAACTAAGACCGGACCAAAGTGACTGAAAAGCTCATTTCCGAAGTTTTACTCAGTTAAACTATTGTAATATTCTGGCCTGGGGTTCGTCGAATAAAATTCAATTTCACTTTTATAGTCACACAATGAAACACTTTATTTATCAAACAAAACCTATTTAAATTCTATTCACGCTTAATTCAACTTCGCTATTTAGAATTTAACAATTAGAGCACTTTTTACTTTACTACCTATTTTCACTATTAAACCCGTGTATTTATACAAAATTAAGAACCTTCTAGTACGTTCCATACTTCCCCTTTGGTAATTTTCCATTGGTACTTTTCGGCTGAATTTCATGGAGGGGAAATTTTCGATATCAAAATTCGAACTTCGAACACCCGTTTGCTGTCAGCTGACTGGAATGACAGTTGGGTGTCTTCATTTGTGAATCGCGCGAGTGATTCATGCTTGTTGTTTTTATTATTATTATTTAGCACTGGATTATTTAGCACTGGAAAAAAACATGCTCATTAGGGCTTATCATGCACATTTTGTGAGAATATCCGACTTCAGAAATAAATTTTTCAGTCATTTTCAATCCGGAGCAACCTCGTTTCCCCAAATTCGTTTGTTTAAACCGTGCGCAAACTTTGGGGAACAGTTCTGACTTATGTGGCTGTTTTTTTTCTGTGAGACAAATGATGTTTAAGCTGTATTTGGAGAGCAATTACTCGAACTTCTTTGCCTGCTTTTTGGAAATGGCCAAATGAGAGCCAATGACTTCGAGAGTAGTAGATTTTGATAACATTATTGACGGAGTTAGAGAAACTGCTTAGCAGATATTAGCAGATATGTATATCTTATTAGCATCTCGGGCACTGTTGCAGTGATAATGATTTTCTTAATTTAATTTTTGCTCTGATCTGGTTATTTCTTAAACGGCAGCGCTGGCTGTGATTCTTGCTGAAATACGCTCCACCTCTTGTGATTGTCAAATACACAACTTAAAATGTGTGGTTGTTGTAAGTTGTGTCCTTGGACGTGGCGGAGGCAATTCGGCCTGAGCCATAAGACCTTACACACTGCTGATGTAACTTTTTTATTTTAAGAGACTACGCACATTTCAAGAGTATGTGGCACCGCCGACAACGAAACTGTTGCTATAACAGATGAATGCATTGTGCTGTGATAAAGCGAATAACTATAGGAATTCGCACGCTTTTTGCCATTTCAGCATTTGAAGCACGTAGGAAATGCATAGTAAAAAAGGACTATAGGTAGGATAGGTATGTACCTAGCTTATTTAATTAAGAATTTCCATTAATGCCAGGATGCACGATATAACGACGCTCCACATTTTTGTAACTCCATCAGATGCAATATGTGGCTCTGATGACACGTGTCAGCGAATAAGCTTTTTACTAGGTATTCGAAAAGCTATTTCTCTGGCTTGAGTTTTAATAAAAGCTTTTTGTTTTGAAGTTTTCAAATGCTTTTAGCAAGAAACAAAAAGTGTTGCTAAATCGGGAGAAAGCAAAGCACCCCCTTAGCTACTGCGCATAACCAAAAATTATTTCTAAATTCTAAGTTTTCTTGTAACAGGGTGCAACAAAAAAAAAAAAAAAGACACTTCGATGTTGCACTAGGAATGATTTTGTTGTTAGAGAACTTGTAATCATACATTTTTACACTCAGGGGCAAAGTAAAAAGCCAACCCTACTTTAAGTGAAATGAATATTATTGATAAAGGATTATAATCCACCCACTGTATAATGTAACCGAATGTTTTGGTTTCCTACTAATGCGTCTGGTAAAAAATATGTTAGAAACGGGTCAAAAACGGCTTCTTCTTTCAACCATCATAGTCGTTGTATTTGGACTCTTCTGGCTAAGTCGGTGTCGCTGTACAGCCCGTACAGTTCGATGTTATACCCCCTCCGTCTATGCAGACGGGATCGTAAATCGTTAGAATAATTTTCCCCTCGAAGCAGCCTAATGGCCTTTTCGGTTGGCCGTCCGGGAGCGTCCGGCAGACTTCTGGACTCTCCTGAAACTGTTTTCTTAGACTCGTTTGACAGTTTCTCTTCTGGATAGAAAAGAAATCTGCTTCTGGTTTTGAATCCAGAATCAAAACCAGAAGCACGCACACAATTAAACATGTGTCAATGTCAAGGTGGATAAATGTCATTTGTCCCCTGTAGAATAACTTTTGCTTCACGAATACAAGCTAGACAAACTTCAAAATCAAGAAAAACGTGTTTGGCTGTTCGGAGAGAAGCCCCAATCCGGGAGAAGAACGCCCTGATCCGGGATCGCCAACCGAAAAGGACATAAGGGTTCGGCCACGCACTGAGCGACAAAGCGACCGAGCGGCTTTTTCCCATACAAATGACACTTGCCACTTTGCCGCTTAGTGCGTGGCCGTAGCCTAATGCGGGAACCACAAAGCAGACTGGGCTCGGCCTCGGCTTGACGTTTACAAGTTCAGCCATACGATTTCAGTGTTTCCTAACACAATGGAGCTCGGCTTCAAAATGTTGTTTACAAAGAGAAAGAGTGCGCAAAGAGAAAACGTAATGCTACGTAATGAGGCTCAGAAGCCAAGCACGAGTTAAGATGTGCTGAACTTTTCCTTCGTGTAAAGCATATGGGGGTTGATTTTTATCGCACACACGAAGCCAATCAGTCTGTCTTCATCAGAACAAGTGAGTGTGTCTTCATTTTGGACCAAATTGCGTATTATTTATTAATGAGTTGGACATGAATATTCCACATAATGATGTACACAGCACTAGACATGCTGGGAGAACATAGTGACTGCATAATAAAAGCTCTCTCTCCATGAGCGAAATGTCATTTCAAAGCCGGTTCAAAGCCCACGTATCGTAACGGGGCAAAGCCGAAGCCTGAGGCTGCTTTGTGATCCCCGCTTAAAGTGTTTTCATCCGCCTTTGACAGAGACGGAGTCCATGCCTCTGCACCGTAAATCTGGACTGGGATGATGAGGGTCTTATAAATGGACACATTAGTTGCGCGAGAAAGGAGTTTGCTACTCCCTTGCCTTCTAAGCCCAAAGAAACAGCGATTGGCAAGAGTTATCCTTCGTTTGATTTCAGCGCTGGTGTCATTATCTTAATTGATAACTAACGAAACAAAAATAGACAAAGTCTCTAACTACCTCAAAGTTATAGCTGTCTATGGTGATGTTCTGTCCGAAGCGTCGGTGTTGGGTGTCTCTTCTTGATGACACATGGTTTTGGCCCTCGTTGACTTTAAAAGCCATATTCGTCGCTTGACGAACAGAAAACGTCGGTTGATTGATCGTGAGATCTCCATGCCCCTTTATGGCTAATAAGATGTGGGAACTGTGTACTAACTATCACAACGTGTCGTCGCCCTGCAGCAAAGTTGATGCAGCCTGAATCTGTTATCGGGATCGTGTCATGCAGACTTTGCTTTCCGACTGTACAACCAAAGATGCCCTCCCTTCCTAGCTTGGTCTTAAAATCGCTAAGGACAACCTTAATAACCTTATACGTTTTGTCCAGGAGCTCGTTGAACACATCCTTGGCGTCGTCATATTTTTCCCCTGTGGGGACATGCGCGTATATAAGGCTAATGTTGGCGAATCTAGCCTTGACGCGGATCCTCGCTTACAGGCTCAATACATTTTGCCGGCCCATCCCACCGCATTGCTGGGACGGCAGTAATGTTCGTCATGCAGTTGTTAGGGGCCTCCGCTAATTGCTTTGCTGCACTTGATCTGTTAAGGGACCTTACCTTCCACGTGCAGATCCGAAGCTCGTTGTCCTTATTTCGTTTGCATTGGTCGTCAACAATAAATCCATCCAATTCGGAGGCTTGTCGCTGCTTCGCAACTAAATTTTCTTCACGTGGCCGGAAGTCGTAGCTAGAATGTAGCTTTAGCTAATATTAGGCTGCATTCATATATTTGTGTGTCTATCTTCTTGTTTGACCTTGTTGCCACTTTTGTGGCAAAAGCACATTTTGTTGAACCTTTTAACCTACGGAAGTATCGGGGGAGTGCATTAACTATCCTTTAGCATAATGCATAAAAGATTTAGCTTTCCCATACAACATAACATAAAAAATCTACAGTGCAACAGGTGTTACCATTACATTGTGTGGATAAAATTTGCTTCCACCGATACTAAAATTCATTCTGAAAAGTCGTACCAATTTACCCTAATGGTTACAACTTACTTCCAGCTGTTTTTTTAATGGACCTCGTTGTTCGAAACGTTAACACGGGTGATCACAAGACACCATGTGTGTGAACCTTTTGCGGGACCAACTTTAATTTGAAAATGTGCTTCCATAAATCTCACCTTAAGTGAATTTCGTCTTTTCGTAGTAGCATTGTACGTAATATGTCTGCCATTAAACCGATAATGATTACCAGGCCTTATGGTCAAGCGCCACCGGCGGGCATGTTGTGCAAGCACTCAGCTTCAGCTTTTGGCCTGACTACACCACCGGTAAGATGGCCAAGTGTTTCATTAATCAAATGATATTCTCCAACCGGACAACGCCAAAGTTGTTTGGTGTCAGCCGCACCGCGATAAACCACAATAACACAAAATCCATTTTGCTGAATGCAGCCTTTTCGGAAGAGTATAGTTGTCATTTGGCTAGTTAATGGCTTGGATTTGGATACCGCTTTAGCGCCGCGTTGCGAGCGTCGGTCAACACGATCATAAATCAGAAAGTATTTAACTGCGCGCCGGTGTCAGGTGAACATCATCCTTTCACCTCTGCGCTCTAAGTGAAGATTTTGATCATTTGATTGAAAGTTTAATTAAATCTCAAATTACACTGCGAAGTAGAGTCAAAGCCAGCTAGTTGGCTAGCTGTTTGGCGGCATTTCCTTTTAGTGACACATGTGATAACGGTAAAGTTTCATGAGAAATGAAATAGTGTTGCCAGTTTGACAGAAGCTAAACGTTTGATGTCACAACTGTTAAATAAATTGTTAAACGCAAATGGCTGTCCAATGAATAGGAAAACTGGCGGCAGGCGCAATTATGACAGCAGGTGGCCATATAAGCCGTAAGTTTAGTTGGAAATAAGACTAACATTAACACAGAAGAGGAGGATAAAAGTATGATCGATTTATCTTGACATTTGTGGTTAGTTAAAAAGAGATAAATATTTAAGTAAATTAATAGAAAAAACTTTAAATTCAATTTTTTAATTGGGCAACGTTTCCTGTTTAACTCACATGCTTACGCTCAAATTATAAAAACTTAATTGCAGCACTTCATTGCGATTTGTCCACCTTCGTTATATGGATGTTCCGTGTTTCAAATTCCCGAAGTCAACTGTGTCAACCTGACCGCACCATACTGCTTAAACAGCTTTTAAATATCTAAATTATTTATGTGTATTTATTGGTTACCTCTCCAGCATGGTCCTTACATGGTGTCTCCATTCGTTAGATTTATGAATAATCGCCGATCTCTTCGATTGGAAAGTGAATGCGCAAAATAACTGAAAACCATCTAGTGGAGACACCAATAATCACAAAAAATTGCCATCAAGTTTGCCTATGGACACGTGCCCTTAAGTTTAGAACTGCTCATGGCTGTTACACATAAAGAACGAAAGAGCGAGCGAGGGTCTCGGGCGAGCTGTGAAATGAATTTCAATCAATGGCAATGTATGGGGTGGTTCACAAATCACAATACCGGTGTGATCGCTGTCTCGCTCGCCAGGTTTTTCAAAAAATTGAATCGCCGAGATCGACGATTATTCTGTAATTCGCTGTTGTGAGTTATGATGGTCAGTGTTTTGGCGGTTGTCAGTAAGTCTGGCCGTTATCTCGTCTAAGGCCCGAGTATATGACATCCTCTTAAGAAGATCACATTATTTTGAAAAGTCGCAATAATATTTGTTTTGATACATTCGCTTAGCTTTAAATTAAGGTTAAAATTTTTTTCGAAAATATTTTCTAGTCTAATTCGGTTACGAGTTTTAAAGGATTTCAATATCCGCCGGATGTCAGCATCCGCCTCAGCAACGGCTGATAAGGATTTTTCGGAAGATTTGAAATTGAAAATTATGTTCGGCTTTGTATTCCTATATTGGTTAAAAAAGCTGAAGAGTTATACGAAATGCACTTCATATTCCAGCAGCAGAATGCCGATATCCCGAAATCTCATAAAGGGTGATCAAGCATGACTTTCGAATGCCCGTCTCGAAGTCAGAGTTTGAATCCAAACGAGAACCTCTGTGACGTACGCCAATTTACCAATGTGCGGGCAAAGTGAGCAGCTAATACTTCGTCGCTCATAGATGAAAAATGCTTTCGTACGTACAAAAAGTTGTAAATTTTTTCTGTCAGCAAAACTATTGACAAAACATTTGCTTTGCGTAGGGTCCTTAAAAGGTCTCCCTATAAGTTTTTGCTCCTTAAATCTTTTGAGTTTTAATTACGTGAAATTTTTTAAAATTATGTATGGCGCAATCTCCCATATAGCACAAAAGCAACGATACGCTCGGTAAACTTCTTAGCTACACCGGCTTATAACCTCTGTTTTAATGCAATCATACGTGGCTATTGACAACATACAAACATTTTTGGTGTGACCTGCAATTTCGATTGAAATTTCATTTCTCATCTTCATCAGGAAGGTACATCTTCGGATTCATCCGTCTTATGGGAGTCATCGCATAAAAAAGCAAAGTCTATACATTTTGCCTTAGTAATAAAGCCTGATCGAAAGAAATCCCCGAACATAATGGTCGCCATAGCGCCGAGGTCGTGTCTGGCTCAGGAGCCACCTGCATGAGTCATTTGCATAGCACTCAACTATTTCTGAGTGGCAATTTATGGCCCCCTTCTCTTTGGGGCACAGCGAAATCACATTATTTCGCACAGCTTCGTAGCAGGGAAGAGGCAACTAAATCTGTTTAGCTTCTTTCGTAGCAAAGAAGAGGAATGGCATCTCTCTTCTCAATGTTGGCCGCCTCGGGGGTCATAAAATTTAAGCAGAATTTTCTTTTGTAAAAACTTCTGGGGGGCATGAAGCCACATTGTCGTGGGTCACGACTTTACTTATTCAAAGACATAGAGACGAACTGCCGCCACCGCAACGTACCTACAATGGAGAAATACAAATCGCGTTTCAATCTTGAGAGGTCTCAAGACTCACAATTTCCTTTCCTGTCTGACAGGCATTGGGGCATGAAAAAAAGTTAAAGATTACCCATTGAATACAGGAGGGCGATTGATTGAACCCTGAATGCTTAATTCGAGATCAACTCAACTATTATACCCAACTCTTAGTCCCGATTCAAACACAACCCTCAGGCATAATTGTACTAAGACGAAAATTGGTATGGCATCAACGTCATCATCATGGATTGCATCAGAATATTGAAGAAGGGATTTCGTAATCAAAGTCGAAAAGAAAAGAAAAAAAGTACAGTGGGGCCAAACAAAAGTGAGAGCGATGCCGGGCAGGCCAAAAGGCAGGCCATTAGGAATGCATTACCAGAAGAATTAAGATAAAGTTTCACAACCTGATTCCTACCTTATTCCAAATGTGGTTTCAGTTCTTACAAGTCCCTCTTAGGTGCAAAGGCGCACGAAGACCTGCAGATACCAACGCCTGCCGTAGCGGACCTTCCTTTCCGACCACTTTCGTATGAATAAAATTTTTGACACGAACAAAAATGCAAAAAAAAACAAAACGTAGACGCGGTTACGTCAATGCCGCTCAGAGCTTCAAAAAACCGTTTTTTTTCCTAAAAAAACGCCCCCTAAAAGTGGACTGTTTTTTAAGCACTTATACTGGCTTTCAACATTTTCTCATGTTTCTAACAAAATTAGAATTGAATGATTTTAATTTTCAGCCCACGTCCATTTTTGTGGGTGTGACCATTAGAAATAATTGACATGCAGTATATGGAATCAGGCCAAAAACCTCGCATGGTCATTTCTGGGAAAGTTTTTGATGTTTAATGTTTAATATTTCCTTAAGATGTCGAAAAACTTTAATATATAAAAATTTTAGCCCTAATGATTTTTTCAGCGAAAAAAAAAACTTCTTTAATTTATTACGTTTGACCCCACTGTGCTGTTGTGCATCATCTTTTTCACTCACGAACACGTGTGCACGATAAGCCGATGATCATCATCTCTGTTCCCATCCCACCGCAGAAGTCGGAAATGAGTTGTTGTCGGTCGGAATAGATAGTTTCTTTGCACACAAAGCTCGCTTCGAGCAGCCGTATTAATAAGTTTGCCTTTGCACCTTTTTTATGAGGATGTACGCTCTTAATTACCCAGGGAAGACCCAAATGGGTCAACCACAAATGAGAGAAATCCATGAAGGCAGCCATAAAGCGAGGAAACTTTTTCCTCCGCATTGTACTCCCAGGTGTCAGCTCCATATTAAGAGCCCAGAGAAACCACCGAATGGGGGAGCTGCCGTAGACGTTTAGTTTGGAGCTGGACACTAAATCAATTCACTGGATCGATTTGATATTTCATCAGTCAGCCACCGGCACACAGTGCAGCACAGAAAGAGAGCAGCAGCAGCAAAAAACTTTGAGCCATTATGCTCTCCGTCTGTCAGACTGTCCCTATTGTTGTGTGCGCGGGAGACGGGATGTTGAGTCGTGCACATGGTATAAGATCCAGGTTGCAGGTGTGCATTGGAATTCGACCATTGCGCACCACAACGTCAGGGCTTCGAGCTTCAACTATAGCCCGCATGCCGCACAGACACATGGTGCGAGGACTTCTCGTGTTCGTGTTGAAAGCGTATTTGGCATTTGATCGTGCATTTGGAAGTTTGTCGGTTTAATTACAATATGGACGGACAGACTCCCAGAATGTGCCCATGTGTGTATGCGTGCGTCATGTGTGTGACTATGAAGTTTTCCAAACTCATGGTGCATTATGCGGCGCTGCCGTTACCGTTATTGCCGCTGCTGCTGCTGCTACAATGATTGATTAATGATCGTAACGGGGTGCGCAAGCACGCCGAACATGACCGATTCGATAGGCTTTCGATTTGGACAGATCGATTGATCCAAGCTGTTGGCTAGTTGGCATACGTGTGCGGTGCCTTATGAATTATGACTGTCCATAGAGGGGGAGACACTGGAGCCTGGCAGCCTGTCCGGGCTAATAATGGAGAAATATCAATAATTACTTTGTTATAAATGACCTGTCTCACGAGTGATCACCTGAAGGGGGTGTTCGATGGGGGGGGGGGAATCTATATTAGCTGTGTTGAGCTTGGCGCTGTTGATCAAATCACCACCGTTTGAATGTGGTGTTGCTGGCTTGTTGGAAAAGCGTGCTCGAAATTGGCTGTTGAAAACATACGCCTTAACTGATTGCGACACAGCGTTTTGTTGTTCGACTATAAGGTGCCCTTAAGGCGTTTAAAAAACTGCGTTTCGTTTGAAAGGTTACATGAGTTATTGCACAGGCTTTTCATTCTTGAAAATTATTCAAGCTTTTGTGTTGCTCGTCAACGATACGATTTACTCACGTAACTTTTAGGTAGGTAGTTGACGAGAGTTACTTTAAAGAGTTTAAGTTAGTCAAGGATATTGTTAGGGTCAGAGTGATATGGCTTTGATTGCAAGACTTCAATCTATTTGCGGTGGCATCTGAACTTTTCTACATGTTTTTGCAGAAGGTATGGTAAACTGGGACACCTAAGACTAATGGGGCAACTTGGTCATCATCATATTTACCAAGAAAGCTGGGGTCTAGGACACTGATTTCTTTTCTGAACGCACCTTTCTATGATTATGCAAGAAGCTTTGTGGTTTGACAATCCTAGTTTGTTTGAAAATGTTACAATTGGTTGTGTAGCACAAAAACGTGCTACTTTCTGCAATTTGGTACTGAAGGTTGGTAAAAGAGACTGAAAAAGAGACCGCTGTTGGCAAGAGTTGCTATACGCTGACGATTCTTTATGCCTTTCACTATGAGCCACCACAAAGAAGACGAAGTCAAACAGTTGAAAAGCAGAGTCGGTCTACAAAACCAATTCATTCAGAGTATGCAGCGGCTTCGCCTTCCGAAAAACCTTCCAAACGATGCCACATAGACCGGGGAGGTCTAAGGAAGCTGAAAGAAAACATCGCGTGTCTGAGGGCAAGGCTACCAACAATAACGATCCGGAGGGATAATGAAGTCCTTCTGACAGCAACCCTAGCAGAACGGCAAGAAAGATGGAACTCCTCCGACAAAGGTTGATGGACGCAGAGATTGATCGCTAATATAGACTTTTGGATCAATGAGAAACATGGGGACAACGAAATGCAGAGCAAGTTGCACAGCCAACGTGAATATGCCGAATGCGCAAGGCTCAAGTCCGCCCTCGTCAGGGGCGGATTAAGGAAAAGTGCCGCCCTGCGTCCCACATTTAAGGCGCCCTTGGGAACATGAATATCAAAAAATACACCTAATAAACGTGGCTAAAATTTTGTGGGAAGACCATTAATTCACAGAATTAATTCTGTGACTTTCCAAAGCCTGTGATTTTCTGTGATTCTCCAAAGGGGAGCGCGTTTTGGTTTTATTTTCTGTTTTTCGATGCAATATTTTTGGCTTTGTCATAGTTTCAGCTTTTTGCGAAAATTTCCCAACAATTTTTTTGGCGACATAATTTCACCCTCATGAATGAAGGAAGCCTGTCAGTGGGCGGATTTTTAAAACTTAACGCTTGTACTATTCGGGACTGTTCGGGATCAGAAGTTCTTCTAGGATTTAAAAAATATTGCAAATGTTTGGCGATTAATTTTTTTGCTTTTAATCTCTCTTCTTAATTTGCCGCCCCCCAAAATTTGTCGCTCTGGGCCCGGGCCTCACTGGACGCTGGCCCTGACTCTCGTAATGAAATGCTAGAAGGCTGTGTCGCGAGGATAAGTGGTGGGAGGGGAGGTGGGTTAAGTGGGTGGAAACTCACACTGTTATAATGAGTAAGGGCTGCGTGTCGTCTTTGAAAGATTCCCACATACCTGCGCAAAAACCTGGTCACGCTGCTCCCAATTGCCCGCCCTGAATAAACAAATTATGTTGGTTTTTTAGTTTTCTTATGATGGGTTTGGATGAAATTAACTCCATTAAGCGCGTACCTGAAGCTTATAAAATACTGCTCTAGCTCTTCCAAAGTTGTTGACGGGTTCCGGGATCGTCTTAAGTGGCTCGCCTGTTAAAATGATCAGGAGTAAGTACTTGTAGGTCGTTTAAATCAGTGGATATAGGCCATGAGCATAGAGGCCTCGAGGTGATGCAAAGATCTATCTCTGTTAGGAGCATCTATATCCGTCGCATTTGAAAAGGATTGTCAGGAAGAGAGTTGCGATGTGCCTACTTGTGTTTATAATATAGGCGTCCATTAAAAAGAGCTGAAATTCTATATTAAGCGTCCCCAGATTCTATGGAGGTAGAATCTTGTAGGGTTTAATTATTGCCGATTTCCGTTTTCTGCCGAAGCAAAACGTACACCACATTTTGACATTCGCAATTTCGAGGTTCTCAAAAGGTTATGTTTTATAATACTTTGGAGACCACTATGGCTGGGTTCATCATCATTACGTTGAGAAGATGACCATTTTATTTAAAGTCCATTACTTTTGCACCACCTTGCACTTTCGTCGTGCTACTTGGCACCTTGTTTCGTAGATACCATAAAAAGACAAAGTGGAAACGTAAAAAAGTACAAAGCGGCCTTATTTCCTGGTGATTTCCTTGACTAAAATGCCACCAATGGAAGGTATGCATTACAATTTAAATCAACAACGTTGTTCGTGCCAAGTTAGTTCCATATTACAGCTTAATTTCCTTGTCGAACCCTTTCCTTTTTTCTCTCGGCTTCATTAAACTTAATTCATTCCACATCAACGTGACCGATAAGACGATAATTTTAATGGAAAACTGGCAATTGCATGCCACCACCACTCAGCGTCTTCTCAAATCCTATGCAGCATCTTTCGCCTTGCCATACCTTTCAATCACCGTCACCACCATACAACAGCAGCACGTTGAGGCAAGTCAAAGAGAAAGGCATCCGAGACCCGCGAGTCGAGTCCATTCCGAAAGACATGCTCATTAATTTGCATCCCAGGCGGAGCGAAACAAGACGATTTGTACCATCGACATGACCCAGTTGAGGATACATAACGTACTTTTTACAGAGCAGGCTTGAAAGATAAATCTCTTTCTCCAGCTGCGCTGGCTGTATAGTGCTCTCTTCTTGGGCCCGCCAGAACACAGAAATGGTAAGGCATTCGAATTAACCCACTTGCGGATAAGTAACGCACCATATCTGACATTCTGGCCAGTCCAAGAGGCACCAGATGAATATACCATCCGCCGACGACAACGACGACTACCTTTGGCCATTACGCCATAAATGGTAATCTATGGTTGCAGCCAGGCCAGTGGATGATATCAAAGTAACAGAAGGCCTATAAATCTCGGCTTGGAAATTTAAAAATTCCATTCGGAGCTTGAATTGCTACCGCGAGTGTTCGACGGTGATGTACACAACATGTTGCGGGAACCCGCTGCTCGTCATTCGATGGCAATATCTCACGACTCGCTGAAAGTCGAGTCCAATCGCAGTCTGATCCTTTTGCGATCCAATTAAAAATAATAAAGCAGTGCAGTTGTTGGTACATGCCAGGTACTCCTCGTCGCTTGTCTTTGTTGTCAGTCAGTCGCTCACGCTGGCACAATGCCATTGCCAAAGCGGCACAAGATGCAGATAAAGAAAGCAGTTGACTTTGCTGCTCCAACAGTTGACTGTCATGGCAGAGATTAATCGGAAAGGCATCGGCACTCGGTGTCGGTAGCGAGTCGATTCGGTTCAAGGGTCTTGCATTGACTCCGGTGAAGGACTTTGTTGTTTAACAATGGACCATGGAACACGTGTGCTTCACCGCACCAGAGTACATATTGTTTTGCATTTCACGATCCCAGCAACACAAGGATATTCGACTTAATCCCGGATTTGTGCTTGGAATTAAGAATAATGTTTGTTAGGTCGTTGTAATTGGCCAATTGCAGAGACTCGGTTTGGGCATTGTTCTCCTGAAGCCGCAGAAACGGATATTTGTAGAACAAACGTGGAGTGAATTGAGAAGGGCTAAGCGTGGTTCCCACGGCGTTACATTTCAGCTGTTTGATGGCAAGATGTGCGAACAAGCATTTCGCACGTTGCGTCCTTGCCAGAGGGGTTGCCGCGGGCCTTCATTCAATTTGGTCTCAATTAGGGGTTGATCTATCGATTAGGGGAAGAAGTAAATATTTTTCAATTTTAATCCAATGCGAGTGGCATTATTGTGACCAGCATTATCGCGGAAGTGTATACGGAAGAGGAAGATGAATATTTTTGTTGCAGCTGAAGTGTGAGTCTTGCTTATTGGTACTTCGGAAACAAAGGTTCCGCTTTAGTCGTATACGCAAATGCAGGACAATTGTTTTAAAGGCAGATGCCGAACATTTGCCAAAAAAAGGGAAGTTATTTCTACCTTTAAACGTGTTTAATTTAGTAAAAGTGGTGTGACGTCGCTTCAGGAAAACCAGTCGAACAATGAAAGTTTGAATTTACACTGGGAAAGGATATTAGGGAGCGGGTGTGACCAAATTTTAAGAGAGGAAGTTGCATTTGAGTATGGTTTTTTCTGGTTCCGGATGTTTGTCATTCAAACTCATTGAAGCAAGTCCGAATGTTTTGGTAGTAGGTACCTATATGAATCGCAAGTTAAGCGGGCCGGCTCCCATAAACATTCGTTGGACAAAGTTTTTTTTAGAATGCGGGACTAGCTTACCACAACGGCCCTAATCCCATAAAACCAGATTGACGAAACGTCGACGAAGAATTTATAATGTATCACCGTGGGAGTTTTTATTCGTCCCAAATAATACTACAATCTTCATGTCAAGAAAGGTGCAACAAAGAATTACTTTTAAAACTGTTTAGGCAACAAGATTCTTCTATAGTGCAGTCGTAGTCAAAACTGTTAAATATGAAGTTTAGTTTTGAAAACTTTTAAATAACCAGTTCGGTTAGGCTTGCAACAGATAACTTGTCGCATAAAACCTTTTGCAAGCTTAGTCCTGAAACTAGAGTAAATATACAAGTGATTGTCATATGGTAAAGCTTGTATAACAAAGCTTGTAAACGTCGCAGCAGGAAAACTAAGCTTTGGCGTCTTATTCTACTCAGATACAGGCCCGTAGAGAGTTTTTTTTGCGCCCCTGTTTTTTTCATTAGTTTCGAATTGAGCCATATCTACGTCGACGCTTTCTGAGACCTTTGGCACACATAGCTTTTGAGTCCGCAGAATATATAACTACGACTACAGTGGTTGAAAGAATTTTTTTAAGTTTTTTTCGCATGTTTTGCTTATACCAATCAAAAACGCGTCTTTATTGAGGAAATATTGACTCTGCCTTCAGTACAGAAGCCTATTTGAAACCTTATAGAAATTTTTATTTTATTTAACATCCTGCTCTTAAATCCCGAAGTTGTTCTATAAGACTTCAATTAAGCTTTTTTTTTAAGTTTAATTCACCTTTTTCTAAAATGATTGTTTCGGAAAGAATTGTTTGGAAAAGCTGTTGCAACTATCTGATGGAGCACTCCGACACAACTAGTGGTCCATTGTACTATACCATGCAGTCACCTTACATTAATACATTTAGTTTACCCGTCTTTTGAAGAAAGATGAGAAGGGACTTCAGTGATGAAGAGCTTAGGTGTTCTGCACTCACCACGTCAGCTTAAAAGAGCTGCCACCTGATGCGAGCAAAGGCAGGACAACTACAGAAGAAGTGTTCCGTTGCATGGTAGTCCTCTCCACAGGCAGGATAGGCGTTGGCTTCGCTGAAGCCTAACACATTCAAGTGTCTAGCAAAAGCTTGGCGGCCGGTTAGGACACTTAAAAGAAGTCGTGATGACGCCGACCTCTTGCAGACGACCGGGTGTAGTCGTTTAGTCTGTCTGCACCCATCGGATTCACTCCAACGAGCCCTGTACTTACGAGATAGCTGAATATCAATGACAGACGTGCTAACAGATACAACAGGCAGTCCTAACGCAGTTTCTAGTCCTGAGAAAACCTCTTCTGAGCCTTGTCTGGCAAGCTCATCAATGATCTCATTGCCCTGGGCTACCAGTATGTGGCTTGAACCCAAACAAGATTCACTGCATTTAGCCTTGCGACTAAGTTCAGCGAATGCTTGAGTTCATGAACTATCTTAAACGAGGTAAAAGGGTTGCGAAACGCTTTTAGAGCTGCTAAGCTGTCACTGCAAACGCATGTGCTTCTTGCCCACCACATGTTAGTCACAATATAACATATAGCCGTTGGGATAGCGAAAAACTCCGCTTGGGAAACAGAGGGGTAGTTAAGTCTAATTTTCTCACTTTCCACAAAGACTTGACCAGTACTTGACCCCTGTCCGGGTTTGGAACCATTTTTGAAAATACGCTGGCTATCTTTCCCTGCATCAGAGTCCAAAGCCATTCCATTAGCTGAGGAATGTCGACTTGATAGTTTTGTCACAAAAAGGGTTTCTACGTCGGGTCGTTGCGTCAGACAATTCTCGCACAAGTTTTTCAAAATTCTAAAGCCAGTGGTACCAAAAACCACCTCTCTTTAAGCGAAAGATTGTTTCAGAGTACATCGCATGACAAATTTATGAAGGGGGGGGGGGGGGGGGGGGAGGCTAATCACAGCATCAAGAGCAAAACCCGGTGGGCTAGAAAAGGCCCCTGTGCAGCCGAGACAAGCCATTCTTTGGAGCTTGGCAAAAAAGGCAGTAACACGTTTCCGCGAAAGAGTTAAGCCTCATGTCTTGTCAAAAGCGCCTCTGCACCGTTGCCTCTTTTTCGGTTTTGGATTCACATGCTCGGACCATAGAAGTTTTCTATCAAGGATTACTCCCAAACATTTGACTTCATCGGATATCGGGATAGGACACCTTTAGGCACAAGTTGAATCCGACCAGTGGCCTTCCTCGTAAAGGAAAAAACCGTAGTTTCAAGCGGATTTTCTGAAGGCCCATTCCCAGTGCACCAATCACCGATCAAGTCTAGGGATCTTTGCGCCTG
The DNA here is from genome assembly GCA_947623515.1 of Neoascia interrupta. Classification (NCBI taxonomy): domain Eukaryota; kingdom Metazoa; phylum Arthropoda; class Insecta; order Diptera; family Syrphidae; genus Neoascia; species Neoascia interrupta. The sequence continues at coordinate 213,268,609 of OX392463.1, read as the reverse complement.
AGGGCATACAGTCCCTGGGTTTGAGCCACAAGAAAGAACGGCGACATCATCCGCGTAGGCTTGTGTGTAGGTTCCCTTGAAGTTTCCATTGAAGTTTCCTCAGTTTCGCAGGATTTTCCGCGCTGGCAACAGTGTTGCATATCAGAAGGAGGATGCAATCGAAGAGCAGCCTTGCGCACGTATATAGCTCAACCAATCTCTCTAAGTCATCCAGCCACCACTCTAGATTCCACTTTAGTCATTCTTCGACGTGCGAATAAGTCTCTTAAAATTCTTTCGTTTCTCAACAGATTCCAGTGTTCTACTAAATAAGTTTTCAACTGCATCCGGCTAGTATTAAGTTTTTTAAAGGCAATAAATTCCCATAATCTAGAATTTAAGCCTCTGGTGAGAGCGAAGGTAGAACTCCTACAGAGTAAGTCTTTCACCAAATTGTTGCCTTTCCAGAGGCTGGGCAGGTGGTTAGATTAGCCCATTCTGCTAAGGCTCAGGGTCTGACTGAACCCAATTCTTTGCCTGAGGAAAGTGGGCGCGCCTCTCCACTGCCAGAAAGTTGACAGTGCTTTATTGGTTTTGGATTCAACATAGAAGTTTTTTATTGCACAAACTAAAGGAATCCAAGGGATTTGAATTCAACGGAGATCAGGATCAAGATATCTTCACCCATTATACGGATATTTGTCATAATCTTCAACAACGATGAAAAGATTCTACAGATGAACGCTGTGTTAAATGACGACGCAACATAATTTGGTAGGCACATAAACGGTGTTCTTGTTAGAAGCTCACCAGGGTTCCAGACTACCACTTTATTTAAAGACATGCAAATGCAAGCTAACTTAGCATCTTTAGTTTAGTGTAATCAACACTTTACAAGCCAGGTGAGCCTCTGTTTTGAGACCTTTAGCCATATAAATTGAACTTGTTTTGCGACTACGCAATAGAATCTACATCTGTTCCAATAAAAAGTTCGCTTTCACACGTGGGGTTGCTATATAACAAAAGGCATTCCTCATGCAGCTCATTGTACAAGTCTTGTACTATCAGCTGTACAACTCAATCGAATGAAAAGAAATCACTTCCCAGAAACAAAAGACCACGTGTACACCCCGAGAAGGTAATGTGGATAAAATAAAAAAAAAAGGGTTCCGCTGCAGTAAACATAAACCTCAGACGAAGGAAAACCCCTTTCTTCGTCCAAAAGACGCAACAAACACCTTTCCTTCAGCTGTTACAGGCACCTCTCTCTAACCATGCCACAGTCTTTTATGGGGGAAAACCCATGGGAAAATTTAAATCCAATAAAATACTTCACAAGGGAAAAAGAGCAGAAAGCAACTCCGAGAGGGAAACACTCTCGACCCTAGCTTTTTACTGTCGTCGCGATTCGCTGATTTGGAACACCACCTTACGCGAAACAACTGCAAGTCACATACCTAGCCTCTATCCGCGAGGCCATCAACAAACAGTTTTAAGGTCAGCTGCTCATTGCGTTACCAATGCGTAACGGCCGGCACTACCGCTGCGCAGCAAATATGTACCTGACTGTCGCATGGAAATTTTCACAATCTCCAGTTTTCCCGGTCGGATCACATCATCATAATAATGCAGATGTCCAGGGAATCACGCAACAGCGGACATTTGGCGTTACCAGCAATGGCAAATGTTTACCACCCCTTGTGGCATGGCATACCGCATGCGTCTTTATCTTGAGAGCTAAGAGAAAACGTGAAAATCACAGCTGCACGACTTGGCTGCAATTGGCGTGTCCATAAGGCACAACACGATCGTAATCCTTGCCAAAGGTGACTCAAGGAAAACGAAATGAATACCTTTTCGGCGCAGTTGTGCGCTACGTCGATCGACCTCGATCAATTTACGCAGCACATGCAAAAGGGCCGACCAACTGAATAAATCAGATCCGGGGGCACCAGTTGTCGTCGTTTAGAGGTAACTCGTTGTCATTGTCACTGATCGCAACGATCACACAAAGGCTTTCGCACAAGGAGCTCTGCAACTTATGCCTGACAGCTGTGATCATAACTGAAATCTCGCTTCCTTCGCCGGTGAACAGAAGTCATTCAAGGATGTCATCATTCGCACATTGTTTGCGGTATAGTTGAACAAAAAAAAAAACACACACACACGGAAGTACTTTGTGTATTTGGGGTGTGTTCAATGTTAATTTGGGAATGAGTTAGCTAGCTTACAAAGTGTCATGCATGGTCGATGCCGAAGTGAGCTCCGTGGCACCGGTGTATGATGTTACGCGCCGAATGAATGCATGTCCGGTTTGCGCCAACAGGTGTCCGATCATTGATGCATTGATGTGGAATAGGTCATGGCGATCGCTCTCGACTGATTAATGGAATTCGAATTTCGACATTTTCCACAAGTGAGCAAAGTGTATGTAGGTACGGACGAGGTCAGCTTCACATTTGTGTCTTGCAGGGCCAACTTAAATATGATTTATTAGCTTTGAACTGGGAGTACGTGAAGGTATTGATTACCATGACAGATCAATATGTGTAACTGGTCAACTATGGAGCTTATTATCAATCTGCGTGCTGAAAAGCCATTTTAGGTGTGTTACCCGCACCTAGTAGCACATTCATTTAGGGTAATTTGAAATACAAATGAATACTGGAAGTCGTTTTTAATTTTGATTAATGGTCTAGTGGCTTACATTAAAATTTAATGGATAGAGATAATGAGATCATTAACCGGATCTGTCATATGGGCGCCAGGAACAAAACAATTGCACGCAGATCGAGGCTTATTGGAATAGAATTAAATTACCGTTCAGGCTTCGCGGTACGAATTTGGCTTAAATTTACTAGTATGTTAGAAATATTATGTATGCGGCTTAAAAATTTTTTAGAACCTATATGTAAAAATCAGTTTATTTTATATAAAAAGAAGTTGGCTCTATTTGACCGAATTTTGTACTTTTTACAGCAATAAGAACTCATTGCTTGTTTTTATCTTATAACCTTAGCACTAGTTTGAAATTTCATAATCCAGCACTTAAAAATCGCTATTTAGTCAAACATCGAAACACAATTTAAGTTGTTTCAAAATCCGAGCTTTATTAGCCTTTCTTCACTTTCTTATTATTATTTAAATCGAGAGTTAAACAAAGTATGCGCTTTGTCCTGTGCGTCAATTTTGTATCAATAATTTTAAGAATCTACAAATAAAAAGGAATATGAGAATCAAAAAGTAGACACTTAGTGGCTTTCTTAAAGGTGATCTCTGAGTGTAGGGGTCTATTTATAGCAATACGGAAAACGGATTCATAAGACTTATAAAACGCATTAAAAATAATGTATCAATAATTTTAAGAATCTACAAATAAAAAGGAATATGAGAATCAAAAAGTAGACACTTAGTGGCTTTCTTAAAGGTGATCTCTGAGTGTAGGGGTCTATTTATAGCAATCCGGAAAACGGATTCATAAGACTTATAAAACGCATTAAAAATAATTTTTCGTATTGATATTTCGGTGGTGGCTTGGTTTCGTGTTTACTACGCAAGAGGTCTGGCTTCAAATCCTACCCCAGTCATCTGGAGAAAAGACTCGTTCTTCTTCCAAGCAAAACCTTTCAAACGTAACCCTTATCTCGAGAAACTTCCAAAAGTGGCGTTCAGATTCGGCGGAAAACTCAAGGTCCCCTTGTATATGAAGAATGCAGCACATGAAGCATGCATGGCTAAGAAGATGGCCCTTATTTAACTCGATCTTATGCGCCCTTCGTTTTTCAATGCAAGATAACTGACGCTTTAAAAAACCCGGTACACACAACGCTTTACTTATAAGCTTTATTGATAGTGCAACTTCTTATATTAGTTTAGACACATCGCGAAAAATTTGAGTCATGAGAATCAACAAGTAGACACTTCAACTAGTTTTTTCTTATAGAAAGTTTTGAACTAAGTTCTTCATGTTCGACCGATTTGTTTTTCAAAGTTGTGTGTTTTGCGGATGTTTCGTCTTTGTCTTCTTCGGTCCGAAGGCTATTGACCGAAGAAGCCAAAAAGGTAAATACTTGGTTCTACATTTTGTTCATACAAGGTTTTGGGCTATGCCCACATTTAGAGGCAGAATTTAAGAAAATCCTAACATTTTCCAGAAAAACATTGATATTGACTGCTTTTTAGCCTTACTCGCAGGAAAGAATAAGAAATAAAATTAAACACATAAGGTATACCGCATACTATTCTAAGATTTCGTTTTTATAAAGTTTCTGGCCTCGTCCATCTTCAGGGGCCAATTCCACAAAATTATTGAATTTGAACCAAAAAATTACTTTTTTGAGTATATTTGACCCTCAAACTTGGATATTTCTATGCTTATGTTGATTTTTAGATATAGGAGCTGGACATGCCACGCCCCTTTTAAAAAATAAATTAAATAAAACCTTCTAAGGACTAATTTTTTATTTCTGGACGTGGATGAAAAAAATCGGCATAAGTTTACTATAGGGTCAAGTGGAATTTGTTGGATCTTTTCATCCTTGAAAAAATTGTTGGTCTTGATTAGTTTAGAAGTTAAGGCAAAAAAAGTTCAAAAAGAGTACAACTTTAACATACCCGTAAATGGCCACAGGCGCCTGCCAGACAACTAGCACCTACCCTTAGCGGAGCGACGAAGTCGCGTGAGCGGCTAAACCCTGCGAAAAAGAGAGTTGAAATCCTTTATACCCGCGAAGCAATATTTTTTTCCAGAGAAACTTGTCAAATATCCATAGCATACTCTTAGGCAAAAATTTTAAGTCTAAGATGATCTACTTTGTATGGAAAAACTGAAACTTTGAATAGCTATAATTTTGAGAGCGACAAATGAGACCGACAATTTTTAATAACATATTCGTAATAAGGACACTCAAGTACATATATTAGCGTAAAAATAACAAAGAAATTCCAATTGGAGCTACGGTAAACTTGTTCCAAAAAATCCACGCCCCTTTTAAAAAATAAATTAAACAAAACCTTATAAGGTCAAATTTTTTTTCTAGTTAAAATGATGAATGAATGGTAACTGGATGGGGATGAAAAACAAAAAAAAAAATACGATTGGAAAGGAAAAGGGAAAATTGGAATGGGAAGGAGAATAGGAATGGAAAGGAGAATAGGAATGGAAAGGAGATGAGGAATAGGAATAGGGTATACCGTTACAGACGGACCGAAGCCATTACATATGTACTGGCACTGCTGCACTTACCAGAAATGTTCTCTATACAATCGAATGAGTGGCCTTATGCCGTAATCAGTATCCTAGAAGTCACTAAAGATAAAGCGATAAAAAAATGAGAATCAACAAGTAGACACCTTTCTATTGCTTTATCAATGAGAGTTTAGTATAGAAATACACACTAAAACTAAACTAAAAAGATTTTTTAAGCGCTTCAGATAGAGCTTTCAAATTTGCTAAATATTGTCCACATAAAATAATACGGATCTCCTAGATTCTGATCTGTAAAAAATCCTTATATTCAAGGAAAATTCTTGCTAAGAAGTTTACTAAAGACTATTTTAGTTGTCTTCTATGCCTCAAGCATTGTTTTGAGTAAAATTATAAAAAAAGTATACAGCTGTGACACAACCGGCATTTTACTTTGTAAAATATTTTTTGTCCTACTTCACACAGCCTCTAATAACACAAAGATTTTGGCTTTTTAAAGCCTTGAATTCCCATAAATGTAATTTCGGCAGCTTGTACCCGCGATCTAATTCTTTCGGTCATTACCCAAATTTCATGACCATAGATGAGGGTCGGAACGAACACTGAATTAAAAACTGAGATCTTTGCTTTCACGCCAAGCTCAGCTTTCCTGATGACCGGCCGGCGCAGTTCCTTTACTACTGCTCCAGCTTGGCGTATGTTACAGGACAACTCAGTATCACTCCCGCCATTTTTCGTGAAAAAGACCCTGAGATACTTAAACTTCTCCACCTGTTTTAATGGAACTCCGATTATGTGCAGGGTACACTGCACAGGAGTTCGGGAAACAACCATCAATTCCGATTTGTTCACATTTACTTTCATCCCAGCATCACCACAGACGGCTGCAAACCTATCCAGTGCTCGTTGAAGTTCCTCTTTGGATGATGCAAGGATGGCCAAATCATCTGCGAAAAGCAGATGGCTCATCCTGATGCCAGCCAATTCAAAACATTGTTCGCCAGGACTGCGCTTCACCATCCAGTCCATATATGCTATGAAAAGAAGCAGCGACAGAACACAGCACTGGCGAAGTCCAACGCACACATCAAAGGTACGGGATTTGACGCCGTTAATCCGTACACAGCTTCCGTAGTTTCCATACAAAGACTGGATGGCACTCAGAAGAGGCCCACTCAGCGCATAGTCCTGCAAAACTCTCCACAGTGTATCCCGAGGGACTCGGTCATACGCCTTTTCTAGATCTACAAGACACGCATAGACCGGTTTGGCATATTCCCAGGCCTTCTCAAGAATAACCTTCATAGTAAAAAGCTGGTCGGTTGTGCCTCTGCCAGGCCGAAAGCAGCACGTTTCTCCCCTAACAAAGGCTCGATTACAGCTCTGGAACGCGTTTCCAACACCTTCGCGAATACTTTTCCCGGAAGACTCAAGAGAGATATGCCCTATAGTTGGCGCAATCTTTCCTGTTCCCTTTTTTGAAAATATAACTCCTGTTTGCCAATCGCTAGGCGCCTGCTCGCTATCCCAGGCCACCTTAATGACACGTGTTAGCCATTTAACGCCCTCTTCACCCATTGCCTTGAGCATTTCTGGCCGGATTTCATCAACTCCAGCAGATTTGCCAACTTTTAGCGTTTTAATCGCTTTAGTGACTTCGTCTACTGTGGGACTATTCTCCGCCCTTATCTCGTCAGCAGTGGGAGTACCATCTTCAGTGCCCTGTTGGGGATTGAGCAACTCGGAAAAGTACTCTCTCCATCTGCGCAAGACATCGCTCTCATTTGAAAGAAGTGTACCGTCCTTGGATTTAACCCCTTGAATGTTATTCAACTTTCTTTCTCTGACACGGCGAATGGTCTGCCAAAATATCTTGTGTGCAGATCTGTAATCGCGCTCCAACTTCTCGCCGAACTTTTTCCATGGCTGTTCCTTGGCTGTTCTGACTGCCAGATTTGAAGTCCTTCGCGCCTCATAGTACCGGGCTCGAGAAGTTGAGTTTCTATATTGGATTCACGCAATGTAGGCTCTCTTCTTCTCTCTGATGGCTTCTTGAACTCCAGGCGTTTTAAACCAAGCAGTTCTTTTCTCACCACCAGCCGCTACCCCAAGCCGCTTCACTCCACAAACATTTCCTGCAGAGGCAATGACTGCCGTTAAAAATAGCCGCCATTCCTCCTCTACATTCAAAAGGTCGGTTGGAATTTGTTCAAACTTCTCCGAAGCATGCTGTGCAAAGCACTCTCTGAAATCAGAGTCAGCATCCTGCAACCTTTCCCTCCGTATGCGGGTCACCAGTCTTGGTTTTCGCCTGGGTGGCAAAGGAATACTGTCACTGAAAAACAATTTACACAGCACTAAGTGGTGATCAGTTGACAACTCAGCTCACCTGAAAACTCGAAAATCACAAATCATTTATTGAGAACACGATGGTAGGTACAGCAAAGAAATCAATCAGTGACCTCTGATTTAAATTGTCTTCATTTCTTCATATATTTTCGAAAAAAGTTTCTGATCAATAGAAGTTTTTTTTTCATATCATTTTTATTCGTTATTCTTGGTTTTATAAATTTCGTAATGCTTAAAACTAACATAGCATTATAAAGACTAAGAATAAGTATAGTGACATTTGTATATATTTAATATAAGTGATAATGAAATGACACTTTACTAAACAAAAGTGCTTAGAATTGTGGGTGATCTGGATAATTCATTATAATAGAAGAATAAAAATTCAACATATTTGGAGCAAAATTTTTCAATAAATTTGTCTTTAAAGACAAAGAAAAGCGTAAAGAAAATATAGAGCTTATTATGCATTAATGACATTAGACATTATACAAAGTATCAGCAAAGCCTTGACTTCATTATGATCAAAATCAAGAAGCCACATTCTTACACGATTTGAGAACTGAGACAAGGATCTGATTCGTCAGAACGTCAGCAAAAAAGTTGACCGTGAACGAGCTGGCTATAAATGTACTACCAGTCTTTTCTAGTAAGTTCAACTTGGGTAAAATCATTTATGTGAGATTTAAAAACTTAAAAAAGTGTCTACTTGTTGATTCTCATCATACTGTTACCAATTTCAACAAGCACTTTAAGCTTTTAAGCAAAAAAGGATATTTCAGCAGGGAAAACATTTGATTCCGGCACACATATTGAGGATGGCTCAACATCAGTTTTTGGCATGACTGTTAAGAAACTGTCCTCTAGGAGCCTTTTATCCATAGTATAATAAATAAAATCTTATTTAAGGTGAAAACCTCGTTTGAGGTTATATTAACATTCATTTTAAAAAAAAATAAATATTTGTATATATTGCTTTCTCCACCAGTCCCACAATTTGAGTATTCATTTAATTCATATCTTCCTTCATTTCACTTCAATGATAGCAACACTTAAGATTAAGACTAAAAATGGAAAAATAAGAAACATTAAATTATGAGAATCAAAAAATAGTCACTGTTGTATTACATTTTTAAAACAGGATCTTAGTAGATACAAAAGCATTTCAAAAACGAAAACACTAAAGTCAGGTGTCACATTATCGCTGAAAGGCTTCCCAATTATTTTTTTTTAAATCGTAGCAAAAATTGCGAAAAAATTTTTAAAAATGATAAAAAAGAGAAAAAAATTAATGTTGATTTTGTTAAAGGTTGTTTTTGTTTTTGTTGCAGCAAGGATTAATTTCGCTATTGTTCTTTATTTGCATTTGCTTTGACCATTTTTCAAATAACGTTCAATTAAACTATTAAATACTCAACTCACACCACCAGTTGTTCAAGTTCAGTTTTGACTTCACAAGGAACTAAAAATAACAGATAAAAAAACATGAGAACCAACATGTAGACAGGGAACAAATTAACCGTAGGTCCAAGTGGAATTCATATGTTATTTTTATGCTAATGTATGTATTTGAGTGTCCTGATTACGAATTTGTTATTAAAAATTGTTGGTCTCATTTATAGTTTAAAAGTTATAGCTATTTTTTTCTGCGGTTGGTCAGGTGTACTCTTCTGAGTCTCCAAAATATTGTAAAGGTTGCGTGGAGTCTCGTTTAGTAAACGATATTGTTATGAACAATAGTTTCTATTATAAAGAAATTACAGGCTTTGGACTGTTTAGAATAATCTCTTCACTTAACAGCTCAAGCTCTTGTGGTAATGATGGTATCTCCAATCATATCCTCAAAAAAATAGCACTTAATGTAGTAAACATATTAGCTTACATTTTTAATTTAAGTATTTCGACATGTGTTTTCCCTGATAAATTCAAATGCGCTAATGTGATCCCTCTGTATAAAAAAGGTTGTAAAACTGAGAAAAACAATTATAGGCCAATTTCTTTACTGCCGTCCGCATCTAAAGTTTTTGAAAAGGCGATAAATGAGTTACCTCGGAAAAGTAAGTTTTTTTTTATCGTGCTCAGTTTGGTTTTAGGGAAGGTCTATCTACTGAAGATGCACTTTTGGAATTTTCATCCTTTATTTACAAAGCTCTGGATGACAAAAGATTTTGCGCTGGTCTTTTTGTAGACATTACCAAAGCTTTTGACATGGTCAACCACGGAGTTCTATTAAACAAATTATTCAACTTAGGTTTTCGTGGTTTTATGTACAACTGGTTTGAGTCCTACTTAAAGAATAGAACTCAAAAAGTCATAATCGGTAACATTGCCAGCAATTCAAAAATCATTAACTTAGGTGTGCCCCAGGGTTCAGTCCTTGGTCCCATTCTGTTCCTTGTTTACATTAACTCGTTGTTCAGCCAACCGTTTAGAGGATTAGTCACAGCTTTCGCAGACGATCTTGGCATCGCATACAGTTCTGATAATCTTCTTAACTTAAGCGCGGATATTAATCACGATGTTCATCTCCTGAGTCTTTGGTTTTTGGAGCACAAACTAATTGTTAGTAATAAAACTAAATTAATGAACTTCAGCCTTAACCTGCAAGAGTCTCCTAGCTTTGAAATTGTCTTTCACGCAAATAACTGTGAAAGGTCTAATGTGTTAAATTGTGTGTGTTCTACTTCTAAGGATGCTATAAGTACAATCCGAATTAATCAGGCATTTTGTAGTACAGGGTGTTTTAAAATTTAAGTCGTTAATGATTTTAAATATCTTGGCATTACTTTTGATAAGAATCTGAGTTGGTCGAGACACATTTCTATACTTAAGCAATATTTGCGATCCACAGTGCGTAGTTTTTATCGTCTTATAAAGTTTTGCAACAAAAAAACTTTAGCAACGGTATATTATGGTATACTTCAATCTAAACTTTAATATGGAATAAGTTGCTGGGGTGGGGCTTATTAAACCAATCTTGAAGCTTTAATCGTTTTGCAAAAATGCGCTGTAAGAAAAGTATGTGGGGCCCATCGATTATCACCTTCCATAGTTTTGTTTAGATCATTGAGAATTATGCCCCTTAAGCATTTATACTATTACAAAGTATTAACAATTTTTTTCATGAGAGCTGGCTATTTACAGAGTCCTATTAGTAACACTCGCACTTTACGATGCAATTCAATTAATGTTGTCGTTTTACCTCGTTTCCGTACTACTCAATTCAAAAACTTTTATTCCCTCGTATCGTGTAAGTTATTCAATACACTTCCTATTGATATCCGACGAATAAGATCCTCGTCTCAGTTCTTAAATCGGGTAAGAAAGTGGCTTCTTGATTTTGATCATAAGGAAGTCAAGGTTTTGCTGAACTATGTTGTATAAATATGTCCGTCACCTTGTTCTTTTATTTGTTTCACCATTAATGTATAATAAGCTTTATCGTAACGTTTTTCTTTCGCTTTTAATACTAATCAATATTGAAATATTTTGCTACATATAATTCCTGTATTATAATGAATTACTCACCCCACAATTCAAAGTATTTTTGTTTAATAAAGTGTCATTATCACTATTTTATATTATATAAATACAAATGTCACTATTATAGTATTAGGGTGGTCTGCTTCGCGGGCTTAAAGGATTTGAAGTCTTGGCGCCTGTGGCTATTTACGGGTTTGTTAAAAGTCTTTTGTCTTTTGAACTTTACTAAAACTCTAAAAAAAACACTAGCGTTAAAAAGAAAAATTTATCTTGGGACATTGGAAAATAAGTATCCCTTTTGCGGGTTAATTTAATGGTTAACAAAACTGGTTAACATAACTCGACCCCTTTATTGGCTTTCGCCTTCTTCTGTTGAATATTTGTTGCTATATTTCATACTCTACTCAGGGTATATTAATTTTAATGAATTGTAATAATTTCTTGTAGTTTTAACATAGAGATATGACGACCATAGACCCCTGAGACCATTTAAAGATATGATCGAAATCGACCGGTGAATCGATTAAGCCATGTCCGTCTGCCCGTCTGTCCGTATGAGCGAAGTTAAGAGATATTAGATTTTGTAGATATTAAAAATTCAGCTAGTAGCTGAAACCTTAAGTGTAGATTGGTTCTCATATTGTATATAAAATTCCCTACTATCCGCCACAACCACGCCCACAATTGACTTGAATGTCAGACAACTTAAGTTCACATTTTATTTGCACATCATTTTAAAAAATATTTTAAGTCAAGATCTAAGTCTAAGAACCCTCTTTGGCTAGGTATTTGAACCCATGCCATTAACTTTAATTGTTTTTACCAAATGAATTAATGTATCTTGAAATGACTGATTCATTGTTCTATTCGCAGCTGCGTGTACTGCTCCCACTAAGCAGGTCATAAACCCGAATGGAGCGGCGCGGCGCGGCGTTCCAAAGCTGGGTGCGCGCGTGCACACATTATAATAGCCAACAATAACAGACAACAATAAAAGTAATGAAACACCCACCAATGTCTCAAACCCTCACTCAACCATAGCTTCGGACAGAGATCTAGACGCAAAAGTCAGCTGCCGAACCAGTCATTTGGGTAAATAGAGATTTTTTTATTAGTCTATTTATTAGGAGTCGTCCAGCAACATCCCACAGACACTATACGAGAACAGCCGGCACCATACCAGAAAAGAACGGGCCAGGCCAGACCTCACCCGCTGGCCATCCATTTCCATTGGCATATTGTTTTCTAGTTGAATTCCATTGGGGCGGGCGTGTAAGTTCACACAACAATCAACTGCTTTGCCGGCACTTTCGAGCAGCACAAGTGACCACATGGGGCATTCCAATGCCATGAGAATTGTGGACAACTCTGCGTTAGGAATTCCATAATTTTTCGGGATCCCCAGACTGCAGTGCGGCTGCTGGCCAGACTTTAGTCACCGAACCGAAAATGCAATGGACCGAAACAGCCATATATCGATCGAAGTGGATGCGTGGGCAAGTCCAACTGGGGAGTGCGTGTTTGTTTGGTTACTCCGTATTATATTTGGCGAATGAACATGTGCGCATGCGGAAACCTTCAATGGACTGATTTCTCCAAAAGTGCGTTTTCAATTGTCTGGGGTATCGTATCAATCGTTCAGCGCTACTGGTCACTATACTTTGTTCTCGTTTGTAGACCAGATTGGTGTTAGGTGGCTGCCGAAGAATAATTGATGACTGACCATTAGAGCTCCGCTTCGATAGTTGTTTGGAACAGCGTGCGGCGGCCAACGTTATTAATGTTTAAATCGCGATTCGATAAATTCGTAGACAATTAATAGTAAATTACTATATAGTGTTTTATTCTATTGTACTTGTTTGAGAAGCCTGTATTTTGTGTATGGCAGTAAAAACAAATAATAACTAAGCCACGCTATTTTGTGGGCTGGAATGATTGTTATCAAAGATTTAATTATTCGTGATATGAACCAATTAGTTGACTTGAAAAATGTCTTAGTACGTAGGCAAAGGTGGCAATTTAAGAACGATTCAGGGAAGTTTTTTTTCTAACTGGAATCGCTCACTCCGAAATCGCACGCAGCATGCATGATTGTAACAGAGGTCAGGCAATGGCTCTTCTGAGCTACAAGAGCCAATTAGTTTTTTTTTTTCTTTGAAATAAGAAGTCATCTAAGTAAAATTTAAGTCCCATCTCGAGCGACTTTAAATGGTAAACCCTTTCACACGCATGTCGTGCTCCTGCTATATAACGTCTTACTCAGCTTAAACGAAAACTTTTTAAAAATAGGGAATACCTACTCTTAACTGTAAGTGAAATTAATGTCTTTTAACAGGCAACTTTAACCGATCGTCTTCTATCTTCCGTTTAGAAAGTCACTGCGGATAAGCTTAGCGGTCCTTCCCTATATCCACTTCGAGAAATAACAACTCAAGTACCACGATCTTATTGCCTTGGCCATTACCCAAGCCGCTGAAGCTTCGAAAAATGCTCGCTACTACATCTGAGACAGAGGTCTTTTTCGTTTGAAAGAAGTGTACCGTCCATGAAATATTAAACTTTCTTCACCTAAGACGGCGCGCGGCGAATAGTCTGCTTAAGCATCAGTTGCAGATACTATGTGATCGCGCCCGTTCTACACGTTCTACACGCCTCAGGCTACCTGGTTCGGGAGTTGAGTTCTTTCACCTGTTTTCCGGAGACTCATTAAGCTTATCGTAAAATCTACAGAAGGGTTCCTCCATTACTCCAATATTTCCTTAAATCTTCCCTGAGCTTCGAATGCGCCGTGAGGAATCCTGTAACGAGTATGTTTTTTATTTTTGCTGAAACGTATTGCCTTGATCACTGCTGATTGTGATTTTTTAGAAGTTTCTTAGCTTGTCTCAGGACCTGAGGCATTCCCGGGTCTAAGCTCGATTTACCTTTCCCGTTTTCCTCAATTCTTTTCTAAGGGTGTATTCCTCTAATTAGCAGGAAGCGACAGGTTCTGCTGCTTCTTGTTTTACCAAAGATTTTTCAGCTTATTACGCCTTATTCCAAGAAGTGCGCCAAATACTCTTAACCTAATGCAACTCTCCCTTCCAATTCCCTCTTAAGCCATCAACCTCGATAGCATGTGATATGGGGTTAAAGTCATAGCAGTTCTTAGACTGCGGTAGACGTTGTTGAGTGTTTACTTCGTTGTTACATAGCGAACTGCTAGAGCAGGCACACGAACTTTAAGCACCCTTGTTTGCTTCGAACCAAAGCAATGGCCCGAGAAGATGACAGTTCAAACAAGTTCAAAACATTGCTCGAACCGTGAATACTGTTATGTTTTTGCCTGGGGTTCGTCGAATAATACTCAATTTCACTTTTATAACAATCAATATGCGAAACTTTTTTTATCAAGCAAAACTTAGTTAAATTCAACGCTATATTTCAATTCGATAACTTTTTACTTTACTACCGACTTTCACAAGTCAACGTTTAAAATATAACTGTCCCGTACGAGCATGTCACCCGTGTATTTATACAAAATTAAGCACCTTCTAGTACGTTTCGTACTTCTCCTTTGGTAATTTTTCATTGGTACACCTCCGCTGAATTCCATGGAGGGGAAATTTTCGATATCGAAATTTCAAATTCGAATGCCAGTGATTTGAAATAAAATAAGTCTTGTTTGAAAAAAAAGTGATTCGTTGCGTAATTATAAAAGTTAAATTAAGTTTTATTCGACGAACCCTAGGCCGAAAATATTACAATATATTATGACAAGAGATTAAAAGACGTGCTGAATTCTCCCATCAATTCCCATCATTTCTGAAATTATGGTAACGATACAGACATTTCAGGCATTTTGAATTGATAAAGTTATTATTACTGAGCAACAGCACTTTAACTAAACACCAACTACTGTGTGACTTTAAACTAAGTGCCACTTGATTCTTGACTTTTGTGACTAAAATGTGCCGCAATAAAGTAGTGTCATTTTTTTTAAAAGTCTTATTCAAACATCACTATACTGCATATAACAGTTGTTCTGTATTTTTATGCAGATTACCCAGTTGGTAACTGTTACGTAATTTTTACGAAACTGGTTACGATTTGTTACTTTAAGCACAATTTAACCATTTTTGTTCAATGGCTAATTTGTGGTTATTGTGCGGTAAAATCGACCATCTATTTCTACTTGGGAAACCGAAATTCTATTTTCGAATTTCGATATCGAATTTCCCCTCTATTGAAAATCTCATGCTTGTGAAATATTTGCCAACAAAACTATTTAGTTGTCACGAACAATTTTTCAGATTACCGTTTAATTTTGGCTAATACCAATGTTCAAGGAAGACTTGACTAGGTAAGGTACTGTAACAAGCGTATTTTTGTATAGGTAGCTTAGCTACCTATTCGCTACAAGAATTAAACCACATTTAGCCGCCACTACAACTCTGAGCATCAAACCCATATTTATTGTGTCCTGACTGGTTACAGCTATCAAATCAAGTTATACGAATCGATTTTGTACTCGCCGGCGGGTATCAAACTGGTAAGGCGAAGACGACGTAAATCAAAACCCAGCTAAGGGAAATCCCCCAACCTTGGCTCCCCGGACGACATAAAAGAAGGAAAAAACTGAAACAAAAGACTCCTCCACGCCTCAGGTAGGTAGGTACATATATGGCGTGACAAGTTCCGCACAAACTCTCCACCCTCATTCACTTGCACATCTTTTGTATTCTTGGGTTGTTTTATTCGATGCGAGAAACGTTATCGTCTGCCCATAGGTCACAAGATGGGGTCAATCGCCTCAAAAAATATAGCAAGGTCGCAGCGATCCTACATATTTTTAGTTGTGTGGTGCAACCTCATATCTACTCTTTTAAACTAATTTCTATAATTTTTTTTTATGGGTTAAGCAGACAACAAACTAAACACTGCGAGCAAAACCCCCCTTCCATCGTCCATGCTAGAGAGATTATTACACAAAAGTAAATGGCCTTTGCGGAAGAAAACTCGACATTTCCCCTTGGCATGGCAGAGTCTCAACCCCCCTGGGAGCACAGCAACCCAATAACCAAATGGGTATCCATCAACCTTGGCCTCCGGTCGTCGAGATGAGTCCGTTAAAATGGGGGTGGATCAGATTGATTATAAAAGCTTACAAGAACCTAAGATGCTCGTGAGTCAGGCGAATAAGCTTAGCCCGGAATGTATTCAGGCTCTTTCAAGGGCAATTATTGCTTTCTAAGTTCGTCGAAGCACGATATCCATATACGGAGCACTTCCAGAGTCCCTGCGGCCCCAGGGTGAAAAGGTTAATGGGAAATGGAATTCATGGAATTCATGCACCTATATGAAAAAACCATACCGAAATCCTCCAGTGTTTCGACTACATACAAACTCAAATGCCAAAGGCCCTTGTCTCTCGAATCTCCAGTGGAGAACCCAACTTTTTTTATCTAAATACTTTGGGACTTCGATCCTCTCCACCCAAGTTGAACAGAACAACCGACAAATCGACGACGAAGAAGAAGATTATGATGATGGCGATGGGGGAATTCGAATGACTCCAACATTGCGTCGGCATCTACCCACGAAGTAAACGGCTGAGCAGAATACACCAAACGTCTCGCCTTTCCACCCAACCTCGGTTCGGTTGGAACAGAGGTAGATTATGGTCATGACAGGCCAAGCACACTGTATAATATGGAGTATGCCAAGCGGCAGGTAGATGCTGCTAAGCGCACTCGGCGAGTATCTACACTCACTCTGTGTTCAGTTAACTTGGGTGGATGGAAGCACACGATATTAAACCACAACAGCTCTAAGCTAAGCAAGAGGGAAACCACTCAGGTGGTTCACATCTCCAAATGCCATCGAAGCATAATTTCAGCAAGAAAATCCGAGAAGTGAAGCAGACCTTCGCAATCTGCCAAAGGACGGAACAGACAGTGAAATAGACACGATACTCGAGTCATGGCTACAGCAACAACAAAAAGTAGATTATGTGCCGTGCTCTTGGCACAGGGGAATAGCAGGGCAAGCCCCAAGCGTTAAATGGGAATAGCAGCGGAGCTGCAACAACAAATAAGGCCCCAAAACGTCCATCAAATTATACGACGACTGCTGTGAAACTGTGGGTTGAATGTAGACGACCGACGTCGACGTCGAGCAGGTCTTTGCCTCGCCACCATATCGTGCTTGGAAGAGATGATTTCAGGCCGGTTAGGCACTTATGTGGGTTGTCTCTGGCTGGGTTGGTCGGTTCGGTCGTTCGACTGGCTTTGGCTTGCTTGCTCCCACACTTTTACACAGATACGAAGACCTGGCGCACAGGCAATGGTGGTCGGCCGGTCGGTCGACGCTGAGGCCTGGTGGCTGGTGCTCGTAGCCGTGGTTGAGAGTTTAGTAGTCTCGAAGTGAACATGAATGGGGTAAGTGTGGAGCTCTGCGCCAGCCGTCCGGTGCAAGTTTTTTTTTTTGTTTTCTTGTGTATTTGCTTTCTCCTTTGTTCATTGTGTAGCGCTTTCTTATATTTTTGATTGAGCGTCGGATTTGAGATAATTAAGCACGTTTCTTTATTTTATTTTTAGGAAGGCGAATGGACGGACATTTCGAAGTCTCGAAATATACTGACGTTGGAAGAGCGAGTGCGAGCGATCAGGGAGTATGACCGGATGCCCATATACCAGAAGATAGCCGACATCATGAGATGCAGTGCAAAACAGATAAGGAACATTATTCAAAACAGGGAATCAATCTTGCTGTACTATGCCAGTAAGACGGGAAACTGTGTAGGAGGATTCGCAAAGCAGGAGGATCGGTCGGCCAAGATCGATCTTTTGAACAAAGTCATGTTTGAATGGATTCAGCGGACCCAGTCGCGAGAAGATGTCGGGCGCATATCGACGAAACTCATCCGGACTATAGCGCTGGACGTTAAGAATCAGATCAGGGTTCCCAGTTTCTATCCGAACACAACTTGGCTGGATAGCTTCATGAAACAGTATAACATGAACGAGGAAGATCTCATCAGTCAGAGAGTATATGCGCGCTGTGTCGAGCCTAAGGAACATCTCTCGCTGAAAATATCAGACATTGTTGAGGACGTCAAAGGATTGCCTCATAGGCCAGAAACAACTGTTGACTATTCCTATGCAACAAACGAGAAACCAAGCTATGACTTCAAAAAAGAAGACAGTCCTCTGTTGTTTGACAATTCGAGGTCGGATGGCTTTACGAATTCTGAGGCGGCGGATGATTTCAATTACCAAGATAGCCACGTTGTAGATGACAACGAAGGCGAGGAGGACTCTGGCATACCACCAATCAAGATTAAAAAGGTTTTTAGCCAAGAGCCGAAGAAGAAGGAGACCAAATTCATTGGAAGCTATGAAGACGCTCTGAAGCATTTAAAACCTCTGGAAGATTTTGTTCTGCTGGAGGAGAACTTCCGGGCGATTGGAGTGATATCACAGCTTGAGGCTATCTTTAGGAATCCACAAATTCAGTATGAAGTTGAATAGTATTTTCGGCGCTTAAATTTTTTATCTAATCTACTGTAAATATGTTTATTAAGTTTAAATTAGCTTTTTTTTAAATTAAGCTTTTTGTACTTTAGATTAAGTTTGTGTTACATTCGTTCTTATTAATTAAAATTAAGGATAAATAAAAAGACAACTAATAAATTATTCGCATTTTGATTTTGCTTCGGTTTGAGTATCGGGAAGAATTTCTGGACAAGCAAAGACTACAACCGAATTAAGTCGTTCCGAACCGGTGTTGTTCCGAAGGTCTGAATCTGAATCTGCCAAAAAAGGATTTGGCGCAGAACTAAGGGGCCTTAAGGTTTTAAATCTCAAACATCTGTATTTAGCCGTCCGAAGTGACTGGCGTCTCTGAAATTAAAGAGAAGAGTAGATTTTAAGTTTACCTTGGTCAGGCAGCCACGAGAACAGGGTCTTGACTGCTCCTTGAAAATATTCAAAGCTACTTATTGGCTATACCAGCTTTCTGATCAAGCACACCTTGGTTGCCGTCCATCATCGACGCTCTATAAGACGACTTTCTGAGATTATATTAGATTTCTTTTAAATAAAATTAAATTTTAATAAGATTAAAATGGGCATAAGTTTACCGTAGCGCCAAGTGGAATTTGTTGGATTTTTTTTATTCTTATACATATGCGTTTGAGTGTCCTGATTCAGAATATGCTAGTTTAGAAGTTATAGGCAAAAACATACCTGTTAACCTTATAATATACCCGTTAGTGCCCACAGCCGCAAGCCAGACAACTGGCACCTACCCTCGGGGGAGCGCCGAAGTCGCGTGAGCGTCTAAGCCCTACAAAAAAGAGAGTTAAAATCCTTTAAGCCCGCGAAGCGTGTCAAAAACTGTTGTCTCCAAAAGCAAATTTTTTTACAGACAATCTTGATGAATTTCTGTTGCATATTCTTAGGCAGCAATTCTAAGTCTAAAATTGTGTTTCCACTGCACATAATACAGAGCGATTAACGTAGGGAGATTAAACGTTAATCCGAAAGTGTTTCCACCGGAATAAAGAAGATTAACTTGACGTATGCTTTTGTTTTTAACATTTCTTAATGACTTCATGTCATCTGCGCATCGCCTTGGGGCAACTTATATTCAGAAATAATCAAATGCTCAAATCCTCCGATTTTTTTAATGTACGACACGAAATAAGCCAAAAATAGAAAAACTAACCGTCAAATATGTTGTTGGGATTTAAATCCACAAAGTCTATAGTGGACCAACTTGATCAACATCAACCTCAGTATCAACATTAACATCCATCATTATTTGGCAGTGTGCACACTTTATTGCATTTAGGTTTTTTGACAGAGAAACGACCACATCCACGTCAGTAGTTACATCAGTCGTTCTGCGACACCACACATAAAAAGTTGCTGAGTTGATGATACTCAGCTGTCAGTATAAGGTTCGTTTGTTTAGTTTCGCCACAAAACGCGCAGAACACGTAGAATTCTGTATGGTTTGATTTAGGTGTTCCTGCAGGGAAAAGATTAATTACGCGATTAATTTTTAATCTTATCGTGAAGACATTAAAATTCATATGGTATAACTCGTGATTTAAAGGCGATTTAAGGATAATTTGTCGTAATTCCGGATAAGTGTCCGGTGGAAACACACCTCAGATCATAACCTCGCGCCTAAATGAAAAAGAAGAAGAATAAATAGTAATTTAAAAGGGATTTAAGGATGATTTCTCGTAATCTCGGATTAGTATCCGATGGAAACACCCTATGAGGTATTTTTGTATGAAAAATTTAAACTTTGAATAGCTATAACCTTATAAACTAAATGACACCGTCAATGTTTAACAACATATTCTTAATCAGCACACTCAAATACAAAACTGGCATAAAAATAACAGAGAAACTTCACTTGGACCTGCGGTAAACTTGTTCCAATAGGTATGTATACCCTGGAAAGAGTATAAAACCACGTTTTTTTTCCTAAGGTCTTGGGGATCTGTTATATTTTTTTTAATAGTTTCGATCTTTATCTGTATTTACAAGCTATCAATCAAACTTAAATAACTCCCTATTCAATACATATTAACACACTAATGTGTGTCTATCTGCATTCTAGTAGATTTCAAAAATCCGTCATTTTTTCCTTCATCTTCATTTTTGAATAAGAAAAGTGTACATGTAGAGGATTCTCCATCCGCAAAGTTGTAACCTTAAATGCAACCATCTGCTGAGCACATTATATCACAGATATTCTTTCGATAAAAAAAATCGTTGCATAATTTTCGGCATAAAATATTACGACAATGAATATTTTGTATTCAATTCCCACAAATAGACAGTAACAATAACAGCACCCGCACACGGCAACTCTTCTCTCATCAACTCTTTATATTTTACTGTAGGCAAAATAAAACTTTGTATAACAAACATTTTTTCATCATCAAGACGCGAAGCGACGACGCACGTTCGTACGAACGAACGATGACGATAGACATTTGGCTTGGGCAGCTTAGTAGACTCTTTTATCGTAGTGTGGCTTTTATTTGGGGTTAGTTCGCGCCTAGCCTAGCGGTTAGGTTAGGGAAGGTGGTATGCATGGTTAGCGCATTTCTCTTAAAACGATGATCTTTGATGTAGTATGACAGAGAGCATTATGTAAGCTTGAATGTGCATAGCATAGGTTAGGTACAGATTGTAAAGAGAAGTGTAAGCTTTGACAAATAAAATAATTCTCTTCGTCAACTCAAAAAATACATGAAACGTTAGTTTAGTTGTTCTCTGTTCCTTAGTGAAAGAAGTGGTTGACAAAAGTAATTTTCTGTGGAAATGGAATCAGATGGGTTTGTAAAACTATTTTTATTGATATTTTCACATTTTATTTTAACCTAAAAGCAGCGATATAAAATTTGTTGTGTAAGCTTCATTTTATATCTCGTTTTTCGTGTCTTCTGTGCATAAATTGCCTGTTAATAAGTTTCCAGATTTAGAGAATCGTCCTCTCCTCTGGTCTCTTTATTGGGCATTTTTCTTATTTCGTCGAGAGCAGCGCTCGAACTGTCAAACAAAAAATTCTGTTTCTTTTCGTGCTCAGAGTAATCAGAGGAGCCGTAAAGTAGAGGTATGTATCTGTTTTTGCTCAGCAGAGCATGATCAGAGCGAATTCTGACTTATGATTCTGAGATTTCATGCGTGATAATTTTTTTAACAGCATTTTGAGAACAGCAAAAAAAAATTAAAATAAAAAGAAATGGCGGACGAAGCTTGTTATTCGCGCCGAAAAAAAAGAAGTTACCTATAAATAATGTTTTATTGTATTGGTTTCATCTTGTTACATAAATTTTGTAGTTTTTGTTTAAGTTTCACATTTTCACAGAAAACCGGCCAGGTGCGTTACAAAATCAGAATATGGGCTCTACTCTGAGCACAATCGGTTCAGAGAGCACTTAACTCAAAAAGAAAGACGCGTATTGTGTAAATATGAACTATCTATTACCTACAATTTTATTATAGGCACATACTACAATTTATATAATACATATGTACTATAAAGTTGTAAAAACGTAATTGTAATGTTAGGTACCTTTATGCCGGAATCACAAAAGCGCTTCAGCTTTTCATAAACGCTAAGCTTGTGAGCAAACATAAATTCTATGCGTTGAAGCTAAATATACTATTAAGACTAAATTAAGAAACTTCTTTACAAAATGTATCTACTAAAAAAATTATGTTTATATACAAGAACGATATCCCTCGTTTCAATATCATTAGTATCAAAATCCCTTGTCCCGAAATCTTTTCCAATTAAAGATGCAATTAAACCTTGCACCACAATACCTTGTGAAAAATCTCTTGCCTTAAAATACCCCACCTTAAGAGTATTTTCGAAACCGTGCGCTAACACAACTGGCAGGGACAACAGATAACTCACTTAAAGGCTTATGAGCCTTAAAAATATTGTGTTCACAGCCATTTCTATGAGGTGAAGCGAACGCTGAAGCGCTTTTAAGAGATGTGCAAAGCTGAAAACATTCCTTTTAAATCTTTTTTTTTATTATTTTTCCAGTTTGAAAGGGAATTCTTATGATCTGTCAAAGGAAGCGTTAGAGAGGGCCGTGGAAGCGCTAGAGGCGGATAAAAGGAGATCTGTGCGAGGAGTAGCGGTGGAGTTTAATTTATGTCATGTTGCTTTAGCCAGATATTTAAAGAAAAAAAAGGAGAGCAAAAATATATTAAATGGAAACACATCAGACACATCAGACAGCCAGGTATTTCCTACAACGAAACAAAAGTATTCGAGGTCTATTGGATTGAAGTCTTATGTTATTGTCTGTAGTTCGATAAGTAAAACTCGATTACTTTGTTCGAATAGACCACGCAATACTTTATTTGATCGAAAAAAAACATAGTGTAATATTTTCGGCCTGGGGTTCCTCGAATAAAATCTTATGTCACTTTTATAATCACACAATCGGACATCAAACAAAACTTATTTAAATTCAAATCACACTTTATTTCGATTCGCTACTTAGAATTCAACACTTTATTTCACAAAACTACCGATTTTCACAAGTCAACGTTTAAAATAAAACTGTCCCGTATGAGCCTGTTACTCGTGTAAAAAAAAAAATAAAAAAAAAAAATTTATACAAAATTAAGCACCTTCTAGTACGTTCCATGGTACGGGCATCTTCTGTGGAGATTTGGGTCTAGGTAAATCTTTTCGATTTAATGACGACTGCAGCATTTTTCAGGCGGAGCTGGCAGCCATAATCGAAGCTGCCTCCGAGCTGAAGAAACACGGCCCCGCAAACAAGACCATCACCGGCAATTAAAGCCTTGGAATCAGACGTGTTAAAGTCAAGGGCTGTGAAACTATGTAGGGAAATTCTGGACGAGTTATCACTTGGCAACACTGTAACTGTGTGTTGGGTGCCAGGTCACACCGATATATCGGGAAACGAAGAAGCGGACAAGCTTGCGAGATTTGGGTCTGGAATGAATGCATCTCTAGCCCTCAAATCTAAAAGAGTCCCGCTGAGTTCGATAGCACGTAGGATAGAAACTGAATCCTTGAGTTGAACCAATCTACGTTGGACAGAACTTGATACGTGCAGACACACAAGGGAACTATGGCCAGCGGTAAATAAAAAGAGATCACTATTTTTGATCGGACTAGCCCGCAGGAACATCCGAGTACTCACGGGAATCCTCACGGGGCATTGCGCTGTGGGTCTACACGCTGAGCGGCTAAGCATACCGCATAACGATTACTGCAGAAGCTGCAGAAACGTTCGAGAAATTGAATCTGTTCGTCACCTGCTCTGCGAATGCCCAGCCCTAAACAGCATCAGGCGGAAGTCTAAATAATGTAGATCTAAAGGACCTCCTAAGATTTGTATACAAATCCGGATGGGTCCAAGAGGGCGGAACTCTGAGCTTCTAATAGCGGTCTATTTCTGTTTTCGTTCCAGGTATTAAGAAGGTTCGCAATGGGACACAATGGACCCAACTGCTGAAAGCCGTGACTATTGTCAAAAGGGCATCCATCAACCTAGCCTAACCTAACCTAGTACGTTCCATACTTCCCCTTTCGAAATTCGAACTTGGAATATCATTTTGCCAGTTGACAGTTGAGTGTGTTCGTAAAGTGAATCGATGGGTGCATTCAGCGATTCCTACATTTTGTTTTATTTTGTGTCGCCGCATTGCATTTCCCCCCTCTTAGATTTGTTCGTCCCGAACATGTACGTCATCATTGCTTCCGTGGTAGCGATGTAGGCGATCAACATGGACAACTTTTACCTTCGCTCTTGGTATTCGCTGGATTCGAAAGACGACATCATTAATTCGCGTTACTGCTTGGTAAGGACCATCCCAATCCTGTTGCAGCTTTGACGATCTTCCCTTTTTACGGTGTGGGTTATAGAGCCATAGATTTTCCTCGGAACTCGGGTGCCGTTGCTCGCGCATCGTATCTGGTCTTCATACGGTCGCTTGCAACTTTTATATTGCTTCTGGTTCTCTGGTGTATGTCATTAATTCTTTCTCTAAGGTCAACCACGTAGTCCTCTTCGCATGTTGGCTTTTCAATGGGAAATCCAAACTTGAGCTCACTGGGTAGCGTGGCAGTCCGGCCAAATAAGACTTCAGATGGAGTGTATCCAGTTTTACTTTGAATAGCGTTTCGGTAGGCCATGAGGAATAAAGTTATTCGTCGATCCCAATCCCGTTGATTTTCGTCCATTATCGTTTATTATCTCCCTGCTGATGTTGGGATTGGACAAATTCGCCAATCGCTCGATGTCGGCTTGCAACTGTTGAAGCGTCTCACCTTTTCTCTGAACACTTCGGAGCAAGTGGACCCGGTAAACTTTTTGCATGTGGTCGTCGCCAAACCTCATCATAATCCTTTTGGTTTTCTTCAGGGATGGTCTGCAGCAATTTGACAGCTGTTCCTCTGAGCGCAAGCGTGAGAGCAATCGATTTATCTTCGTTGTCCCAGTTTGTCAACGCTGCAGCTTCGAATTGTCTCTTATAAATCGGCCATGATGTTTGGCCATCCAAGACAGGCATTTCTTTGCGTTGTGGACCGTCGGGAAAAAATTCTCGCACTTTCTGTTTCTTAACCAGCTCCAGTTCCTTAGCCAGTTGGTCTACTTCCGATTTGACTTTAGTGAATTTTTCCTCTACGCTTTCAAATTTTTTATCTTTTGTTTGGAGCTTTTCCTCAAAAAGCGCATTCTGGGAATCGAGTTTACTTTCTAGTGCATACTTTTGCTCATGAAGCTGCTTTTCCAGAGCATTCTTGTTCGTCAAACATTTTGTCAGTACGTCACATTGTCCTCCTCCTAGTTTTGTTAACGAGTTTTCATAGCAGTCACACTTATCGTATGTTCTCTCCAAATCTTCGACGTTTTTGACGCTCCAATAAGATTAGCAAGTGCATGACATCTTCGAAATTTTGTGTTAACCTAAAGGCACTTTTCTGAAGGTGCTGCTATCTCCTAAGGTTAGGTTAGGTTTCCAACTTGTCTGATCCGACACAATCTTCATTTGCGTCATAATTTTCTTATAGACATTCTCAAGGGCAGATTTATTGTCCACAAGAAATTGACGAAATGTAGGCGAAAATAAAAAGTGAATTTTTTAAGTTTAATCTCATTTGCACACTGATAAATCGACCGAAAAGTCGAAAAACTAAGTCTAATTAATTGAAGGCAGAAATTGGTCAAAAACTTAATCGATAACAGTATCATACTATGTTTGCACCAGCCGAGAGACGATTAATATTAAATCCCAAAGTGGTTCTACCAGGCAAATATGGGGTTAATTAGTTTTTTTTTTTTGGCTCTCAAAAGGGAAGGGCGAGGCCATTTTCCAGCAGCGAAAAAGATTTCCGTTAATGCAAACATCCCAATGCAAATCGTAATTCTTACAGATCTGTCTACGTGGACAATTTCAGTGTAATTTTTCGATTCTCAAACTGTTAAAAAGGAGTTCAAAAAAGTATGAAAGTGGTTCGGGAAAAGGGTCAATGAGATTTTTGAGGGGATTTATTTTTAATCGCTTGCCGAGAGCATTTGAATATGTATGGTTGGTCGAGAGAGAGGATTTAATGAATTTATTTTAATGAATTTATTTTAATGATGAATTAAGGATTTAATGATAGTAGAGGATTTAATGAAGATCTATTTCAATCGCGGATTACTGCCCGGTGGAAACATGGTATAACGTTGAAAAAACCTAAGTCAAACAGGAGCAAGTTTTCTCTCCTTTGTCCCTAAAACGTAGGCACTTATAAAGGCATGATTTTATGTAAGAAATTCATCTGAGACTAAATTCCAGCCCCTAGTTTGTCGATGCGTTTGTTAACGGTTTAGTTAACATTTAGGTTTTAGACTTTCAGTACACGTAAATGGTAAAACTAAGCCGGTTCCTTGATTTTATTTATAGAAAGACGAATGCATGGAAGGATATCGAAACCGGAAGGAGAAAGTTCGAGTTCGAAACAAATTGACGCTAGAGGAGCGATTGCAGGCAATTAAAGAGTATGAACGCACTCCTGTGTTTCGACACGTCGCCAAAATAATGAACTGCAGTTTCTACCAGATAAAGCGCATAATTCGAAACAAAGACTTGCTTAGGAGTGCAACAGAAAAACCCACCCAGCGGCCAAAGGATGCCTTCGAGAATATTGGGCGTTCAGAAAAAATCGATATTTTGAATAAAGTGATATTTGAGTGGATTCAGCGGTCCCAGTCGCGAAAAGGCGACAGAATAATACCTACGAAACTCATTCGAACTATAGCCCTAAATGTTAGGCAGCTGATCAGGGTTCCCAATTTCTTTCCGGATTACGCTTGGTTGGAGAGCTTTATGGCAAAATACAACATAACCGAGGAAGATCTCAAAAACAAGGGAGTGTATGCGCGCTGTGGTGAAGGAAAGTGTTATCTTCCGACAAATATTCCAAGCATTATTAAGTCCGTTATGCAATTGCATAACGAATCAAAGAGCACAGCTCAATATCACAATTCAAAAGATCCGGAATCCAATTACGGCCAAGTACAGGAAGACAATTTCTACCAGATAAAGCGCACAATTCGAAGCAAAGATTTATACTTGCGTAGCAGCGCAACAGAAAAATCCCTCCAGCCGCCAAAGGATGCCTTCGAGTATATTGGGCGTTCAGAGAAAATCGATATTTTGAATAAAGTGATATTGGAGTGGATTCTGCGGTCCCAGTCGCGAAAAGACGACAGAATAATACCTACGAAACTCATTCGAACAATAGCCCTAAATGTAAGGCAGCTGATCAGGGTTCCCAATTTCTTCCCGGATTACGCTTGGTTGGAGAGCTTTATGACCAAATACAACATAACCGAGGAAGATCTAAAAAATAAGGGAGTGTATACGCGCTGTGGTGAAGAAAAGAGTTATCTTCCGACAAATATTCCAAGCATTATTAAATCCGTTATGCAATTGCATAACGAATCAAAGAGCACTGTTCAATATCACAATTCAAAGGATCCGGGTCCCAATTACGGCAAAGTACAGGAAGAGAATTTTTTTATAACCAACGACTGCGCCGAAAATAACTCATCCGACAGTGAAGTTATTCTTATAGAGGACGAAGGCGAGGAGGACTCTGGTACACCGCCAATTAAGATTAAGAAAGTCTATGGCAACGTTAAAGACATCGATCAACTTCTAAAAACGGATTGCGCTACTGCGTCCGTAATGAAAGTAGAAAACAGTGATTTTAAAGACAATGTCTCGGAATTCAAAGAGAAAGGTGTTTTTAAAAAAGAAAACTATTCTAGTTACATTATTTCCGGAGAACCAATGTTAGAAGCTGGTCTTTCGTTTAACCCTACATGTTCGAGCAGCCTGACTTGCCCGCAACCTGTGCCTATAGCGATTCACTGCGTACATTCACATACATCTACAGTGCTGCCTGTACAAGTTGAAGCTATCGATGCAGAAGTAGTAGAAGACGGTAAGGAAGAAATAAATACCCACGAAGAAGCTATAAACTGTGTAAAAATGTTGGAAGAATTCGCCCTGCTAGAAGAAAATATTCGCCTAATAGGCCTTATTGAAAGGCTGGAAGAAGCGCTAAATGCTAAGAAATAGTCAGAAATAGCGTGAGCGCACTTGTAAATTTTTGTAAAATATCTTAAGGTACCTTCTTAGAATAAAAAAAAAACTAGTTTTGTTAACATTATGCGTCTGTATTTCACGCGTATATATTATTTCTTTTAAATAGTGCAGTCTTCTTTTTCTATTGAAAAGTAAACTGCGCACTCTTAGAACCCGAAAAGGCGCTTCACCAAACCCCGAAATCAGCCACTTCTATCCTAATTCCTTTCATCCTTTACCCACCTAACCCTTACGTACTTTAACCTAATAAGGGGGATCGTACTACTCCGAAATCTCTCTGAAGTCTCTTTGACAACATTCGGCGAACGGATTCTGGAGGCTCCACCTTTAAAACTGATTTGGTTAAATGGACTCTGGAAAATGAGCGTTGCGTCGCTCCTGACAAATTGACAGCGGAAGAGTTAAGGTTTGTAGATTAGCGATTTAAAGAAGCTGCCATGGCAAAAGGAGCAAACACTTTATTCGAAAGTCTAAGGTTGGAAGGTGAGGCTTGAAAGCAACCAAGAAACCGGAACTAAAAGAAACCAGTTGATAACGTAAGGCACCGTTCGGCAGCTTATGGATAATAAGCAGAATCGAAAGGTAAGAATAAAGCCTTTAGCCCAATGAATCCGTTACGTCTCTTACGCTGAAGTAGGTACACCACTGACAACTCAGTTTAAAATACACAACGTACGTCACGCAAATCTTCTATGGGCCGCTGGACTTGTGCATTCAACTTAGTTATCAGTTGTGTACTTCAACGTGACGGATGCAACAGATTCTTTAAGTCCAGAAAAATTGTTGTTCTGTTGACAGACAGACAGACCATCAGGGCATTATGATATTGTTATGTGGCGACGGGAAATAAAACAACATGCAGGAGTCGCTGAATGCACCCATCGATTCACTACGAACACACCCGCTCGATTCACTGAACGAACATACCCAACTGTCATTCCAGTCATCTGACAGCAGCTGGCATATTCGAAGTTCGAATTTCGATTACCCCTCCTGGAATTCAGCGGAAGACAATGGAAAATTACCAAAGGGTAAGTATGGTACGTACTAGAAGGTGCTTAATTTTGTATTCTCCTAGGAGGACCCCGAGAATAGCTGGTAGTTTATTTGCTCTTCGACTTCTTAAAATTTTCTCGTAAGTGGAGACCAAAACTCTCATTTATCACGCTATTTAGCGTAAAGGCATAACACTTGCGGGGATGAGCTTTGATGTTTCACTGCACTGCAGCGTTTTGATGTTCTGCACTAGCTCAACAGCGTTTGTCTTCCCGAAATCGGGAGCTCTTTTCCTCCTTTATCCTCTAATTCTTTCCGCTGGCGATTTAGAAGTAGTTATATAAGCATCAGTAGCATCGCGACCTTATTGTAAAAAAAAACTTAAATGCACTGCACTATCTGCGGAAATTTTAGCTAAGTGGGAGCACTGAATGCACAGATTAACCGTTTCGGGTATTTTTCTGGACAAGGTTTTTTCTTAAGTCGTCTGCTTTTCACGTGCGGCTTAACAGTGAGAATTACATCATTTACGACTATTTCGCTGTTTTTGAAAACTGGTTGTTAATTTTTTATAAAAATAGGAACACAATTTTTTTCTTTAAAAAACATCTTTTTATTCATTCTAAGCAGTAAGGTAGGCTATTATATATAGTCTACAAGTACGGTCAAAATAGATTACATTTCAAATCTCAGCTTTCAGAATCTCTTCCAGTCTTTCGATGAGGCCAATAAGACGGTAATTTTCCTTTAGCAGAGCGAATTCTTCCAGCACCTTTATGCAGTTGAAAGCTTCTTCAGGTGTGTTTATAACTTTTTTTGGTGACTCTGTTTCAGGTTCCTCGTTCACATTAAGTAAGGCAGGAACCGCTGAAGGTCCAAGCTCAATTTTTATATCCAGAGGTTTCTCTTCCAATCGCGAGTTATCGCTTGAGCAGGAAGGACTATATAAGTTGGTGGGATCCAACATTGGCTCATCGGGATCAATTTCAGCATATTTTTCCTCTCCAGGGCCATTTTCTACTTTTACGATTTTACGCAGAGGTTGTTGCTCCAACGGCGAGTTATCACTTGAGTCGGAAGGATCAGAAAAATGTTCCGGCTCCATTGGCTCATCGGTTTCACGATATTCTTCCTCTCCACGATGATTTTCTATCTCTTTGG
This sequence comes from Neoascia interrupta, assembly GCA_947623515.1. Taxonomy (NCBI): domain Eukaryota; kingdom Metazoa; phylum Arthropoda; class Insecta; order Diptera; family Syrphidae; genus Neoascia; species Neoascia interrupta. The sequence continues at coordinate 213,238,270 of OX392463.1, read as the reverse complement.
TTCCAGACTCAGCATCACAAACCCTTTGTAGGTGGCGCACTATGTCTCGAGCTTGCACCGAATGGCTTTCACCATAGCCGATATTTAACGTCTTCGTGTTGACTTCTTTCAAATCATAGTCTTTTCGAAATTTCGCTATCCAACCTTTGTGGGGGAAGAAACTGTGCAGGTTCATTTCTCTCTTAAACTCGATCGCCATTGTCTGGACGAGTGAGTCAGTCAAGTCGAAATCAGTGAAGTACATCGTACGGCGAATCCATTCGTAGATTGCCTTGCCTAGGATAGCTTCTTTCTCCGAATTGTCTGCGTGAATTGTGGGCGCAACAGATTCATGTGTCCGATTGTTCCACTCTTCGAGGATTTTGTCTTTGTGTTCGATAATTCGCTTGATCTGGTAACTACTGCACTTGAAATAACGACTTAAGCTCCGGTATTCCGGACATTTCTCAAAGCGTCGAATGGCTGCAACTTTTTCGTTCAACGTAAGGACGTTCCTTACTCTACCACTTTCAACCGAGACTTCGTCCTGTTAAAAAAAAAAAAAAACACAAATAAAAATCTAAATTTGTAGGGTAGGTATTCATAGCCGCACAAAAAACTCTCACCTCGCTCATTTTCCCACAGCTGACAAAATGTTACTGTTGAGTCTGAGTGTTGATAAAATGAATACAAATAACGAAACGATTAATGGCGTTTCGGAGAGCCACTATTTTTTCAGAAGAGCCAGTATTTTTACAGAAAATACACAACACACACACTCGCAACTCTTCTCTTAAATTATAGGCATAGGCTGGGCGCGCGTCGGCCCGCGTGTCGCTCTTATAAACAGACAAAAGCCAAAAAATAATTAAAAATTACAGATTGCGAAGACGTGACGTGAAACGAAAACGACTGTATATAAACAAAACGAGACAAGGGAGAAAAGCAAAAATACGCACTCGCTATTCACATCAACATTACCACAATAATATTCCAATTCCCCAAAACTTACAATTCCAAAAAATGTGCTGGCAGACCCTCTCCTCTCCCCTTCATTCAATCATTCGCCTACACCATTACAAAATTACACCAATACCTATACATTACCTGACGAATTCACCCTCATGTCATGCACATGGCCATGAGTAAATTGCTTACAAAATAACAAGAACAAAATACACAGATTTGCATGTACAACAAAAACCAACGCACAGGCAATGCAGAAAAAGAAAATATTTTCTCTTTTTTAGTTGAGTTCTTTCTCTCGCCTGCCACTGGTTACAGATTAGTGTTGCCAAAAGTACTCCCATAGGAGTATTGTACTATTTCAACAACTTCGTAATCCAAAAAGACCCAACAATTTTATACACTTGCAGCAAAGTGTAATTTTAACCTTAATAAATTTAATTCGCCTCAACCTATTCTTTTCAAAATACTCCCCTCTTTTGGCCGCAATAATATCTTACAATATTTCTCTCCGGCAACACGGGTTACAGTTCAACTCAGCCAACAGAATGTGCTCGAGATGTTTTTTTTGTGTATGCTAATGCTAAGATGCTGCTGTGTGTGCCGGTGCTTTGTTTCCTTGTGATAGGGAACAGTGGAGAGTGAAAGTGGAGTGCCATGTGCCAGTGCACAGAGCTTGGGAAGGGACCACTTTTAGCATAAAAAATAAATTTTGTCGCAATTATTAATGCGTTTATGAGGGTGGGCGTTTTTGAGCAAAAACCGATTTTTTATATGAAAACAACACAATTTAAACCAAATCTGATAAAATATTTGATTAAAAAATAGAGAAATTTTAGAGGGGTTGATATCCGGCCCCTCCTAATAAACGGAGATTTTCAAGTGATAAATTCGAAAAGAAATTTTAGTTTAGAAAGTCAAATAATTAAAATAATGTTGTAAATTGCTCTAATTTTTATATTTGAAAAAGTTGCTTTTAAATGAAGATCGTCTCTTGGTCGCTAAGAAAAAAAGTTGCCAATAGCGACTTAAGTCGCTCAGCGGTAACCCTTGTCGTGTCCAGTGTTGCCGCAAGCTAAAATTAAAAGTCGCTAGACCAACCATCAAAAAGGTTTTAGATTATATGAAAATCTGGCATAAGTTTACCGTAGGTCCAAGTGGAAGGTATTGGATTTTTTTTTATCCTAATATATGGATTTGGGTGTCCTGATTCCAAATATGCTATTAGAATCCGAATATGCTATTGTCGGGGTCTCGATTAGTTTGGAAGTTATAAGCCAAAGGAGTTCAAAAAGAGTGCAACTTTAACATACCCGTAAATGGCCATAGGGGCCTGCCAGACAACTGGCATCTACGCTTAGCGGAGCGACGAACTCGCTTGAGCAGCTAAACGCTGCGAAAAAGGGAGTTGAAATCCTTTAAACCCGCGAAGTGGGCCACCCAAAAACTGTTGTCTCTAGAAGCAAATTTATTTTACAGCGAATCTTGTCATATTTCTATAGCATACTCTTAGGCACAAATTAAAAGTCTAAGATGAGGTACTTTGTATGGAAAAATTGAAACTTTGAATAGCTATAACTTTTGAACTAAATGAGACCGAGAATTTTTAATAACATATTCGTAATCAGGACACTGAAATATATATATAAGCAAAAAAATAACAACTGAATTCCACTTGGACCTACGGTCAACTTGTTCCGAAAATCTGAGCACATAAAGTCGCTAGAAGTCGTCAAAAAAATTGTTTTGCAAAAAAGTGTAATTTCTAGTACTTTCTGTTTATTTTTAAAGCTGTAAGCGGGCATCTAAAATTTTTAATTTTTTTTTTGCACCATTATACTGCTTCGGGACCTCGAAAGCACAGAAATAAACTTTGCAGCTCAAAATTCAAAAAGAAACATTTTCTAGCTACTTATGATGAGAGATTGCGTGAAATTTTTATAACGGTTTTGGCGAAAAAAACGATATTTCGAAAACTAGTAAAAAATAACTTGCCCTGAGATGGGACCAGTAAAAAAGAACAACTGTTCCTTTCTTCAGGTGGCAGGTTTAGTAAATAGCTGCATTTAGTAGCTTAGTTGGTAACAGAGGCCTCCCAGTGGAGCCTATACATTTTTATCAATGAAATATTTTTGGTGATGAAATCTCCTTTCCCAAAATTTTTTTTCCCGAAATCCTCTGTCCTATAATACCACATACTGTAATCTCCTGGCCGAAATGCCCATGAGGCAGAAACCAAATTTTTTATGAAAATTTCTATAAATTCTACCGCGCGCGAAATATATTTATGTATAAGGGAGTCTTCGGCTGATGTTGATAAGAAGCAATCAAATCATAATGAGATTTTGGCAGTGGATCTCGGACAACGAGAAGTTCGTCAAGATCTCGTACTGCAAACACTTTTAAGAAGAACCTTTCATGTGTCGAAAGGCTCGAAAGGCTCGCAAACTATTCCAAAAATTATACTCGAGGCTTTACGTTAAAAAAATATATATATCATCGGCTAGATTTATCTGAAAACAGAAAGGTCAACAAAAGACCTCAGTAAAAAAGTACGTTTTTAAACAATATGTTGGAAAACATGATCTTCAGGCGAAAATCGGTACAGGTTATTTAGTTTGAATTCACCTAATTATTATGGCTGGCATTATAGTTAAATATGTAAATTAAGAATCTTTTTACTTTCATTGTTGATGAAATGTTACGCTTTGCTGATCAGACAATTTAAGCTAAACGCAGGTTAAAGGGTTTAAATATGTATTTTTTTCGAGAGGAAAAACCCTCCAGGGCCCCAGATGATCCTTAGTCGAGTCTACTGGAGAGGAGATACAACACACAATTTTACAGCGGCACCGACCTGGCCCGAAGAGTCAGAATACAGCGACTGCGATGGCTGGGTTACCAAGAAAGGATGGACACCAAAACCTCGGTTTCGGAAAATCTCCGAATCCAAAGAGGCAGCGCAGTAAAAGAGCAACGAGGCTCAGGTGGAGCACGCAAGCAAAAGGGCTTTTTGGTTGAGATTTAGGGCCAGCCCGGACTGTAGCGCCAGCTGAAGTAAGTAGAAAAAAACATTGACGGATGAATCAATTCCAAACTATCCTGATAAAATACCTTTGGACGCATAGCAGGCAATTGAAGAATTTACCAAAGTATTATTACTTAATTAACCCTCACACGGGCGACAATTTTTGCACCTTATTTGGTACCTTATTAACCCAGGTTAATATGTTTTTTTTTACTTTCACTTTTGTATGGGCTTTTGGTCTACGTGCATAAAATTCGTACTTCCTGTTTTCTTTTTAGGTTCTCTATGTTGCTTTAGAATTATCACCTAAAGTGCAGCTCTGATTGTGGGCCAATGCTTATGCTTGATACCTTTTAAGTTTTCCATAGAAATTTAACGTCAAATATAGGTTTGCACCTTTGCTGATGTTTGACACCAGGTTTCGCATTTTGACTTTTTTCAATTCAATTCCAACACACTTTTTGTATACACTGCAAGGGGAATCGCCCATTAGTAGGCATGACTTACATATATTGGAGAATGAATTTTTATGCAACAGCAGTACCTAATATGAGAAAAATGAGGTCCGATGAAGATGAGGAAAATAATATAAGGACTCTGGCAAGCCAGGAAATAGAAGCGGGTGAGGAACATAATTTATGTACCTTACCGGGCTAAGAAGGAGACGCTGAGGATATCAATGTGGATCAGGTATTTGCAACTATGGATTCAGATGTCGAAACGGGAGATGTGAGTATTGAGTACAACGTAGGTTATAATTCGGATGACGACGAAGAAGGAATGGACTCATCTGGTCAGTGCAGTGAAGATAGTGTGTTTTTTGTTGGAAAAGATGGAACAGCATAGCAGAAAGACCCTCCCGAATTCAGTCGCGCTTGTGCCCATATAATATCTTAAAGGACGGCAACTTTTTTGGTCCGAATCCGGAGACGAAATATTTTAGCGACGTTGGTACTGTTTGCACCAGTTTGCACCATATAAGTCTACCTTTCGAAAGCATAATATGCAGAAAAATATTTGAAATGATGGTTGCAATTTCCTCGTAAAATGGCTAATTTCTACATCAAAAGTGCAGTAGATTGAATTTTAGGTGCACCAATCGCGTGCACTAATACCATCCAACCATTTACGCCTGACGACGCGTCTCAAAAAGGCTCTACAGGTCGCCAAAAAACGGAAAAGAGCAACACGAAAAAGTTGTACAGTGTAAGAAGTCAATTTACCAAGTTCATAGTTTAACAATGACGAAGTACGAAAATTGCCACATGTCCTAATAATTGCATTTTTATTATATAAATGTTATTTATATGCGTTTGTAATAAACATTAAAAATTAATTATAGTTTTTCATTATTACATCACTTGCAAAAGTTTGCAGCTGTCAATTCACTATTATTTTGCAACAAACTTTTTATAAAGCATATCTTTTATGTACGTCAATTTGACATAAATATAAATATGAAGCGTGTACGTGTTCGAGCTCATATATAAATGAGCTCGAACACGTACACGCTTCATATGTTTTTCCTGCTAAAATAAAAAAGTTACAGCACAACTCCCGAAGTATTTAAATGAAATTTAAAATATTAACCAGGGTTAATAAGGTACGTTTGCGACAATTTGACGAAAAATCTGCCGGAAAACTGTCGAAAATGTTTATTTATTAGATTTTTCGGAATATATCAAATATTTAAGCGCTGAGTATGCGCGAAAGCGCTAAAAGTTTTAGTACTTCCAAGATATGATGAAATGAAAGTGGCCATATTAACCCCGGCTAATAGGAGCGTGTGAGGGTAAGCGGTCACCGAAAAGATGATGATGCTGAATATACCTAATAAAATTATTTAGACTTTAAAGTAGGATGGAGTCTTTAGCTCTTCGTAACAAAAGATCTTTTGCATACGATCTGTTGCACCCATGCATTGGCCTAAATTGGTAAATATTTTCTCCAACCAATAAATCTCTGGTAAACAAATATCTGAACATGGCAACTCTCCCTTTTAAATCAACTCTACTTCTCTTCACATTATGTATTATAAAACACTATTTCTATTCTATGCTGAGACTGAGTTTGCCGAGAGCGAGAGCTGTTAAGTTGAGTGCTGAATGCTGATGCTGACATATCAACAATTTCACTTTCCACATTTTACAGTATCAAAGCCAAAGTAGGTATACGTATGCCTTATTTCTATGTGTATCCCGATTTCTTCTCTGAACATACAAAGTAAATTGTCAAAGTTACTGGCAAAGTTAAACAAACTATGGTTTTAGGTTAGTTTTTTATATTCATAAGTTTTTTTTGCAGCCCTCCTTAGCCTTACTACCTCAGAATATGAGTTACTCTTAAGATTATGAATTTACAAACCAACGCCAGAGAGAAAATCTCTTCATATCTAAGCCTATTTTTGGTATTGTGGTTGTGACTGTGGCTGTGGGGCGAGTGAGAGAGCGAGTTGAAGGGAGCTCAATCAGGCTGTGCCTGTGGCTGTGACTGTGATCTGTGAATTGTGATTTCGTTTGTGTGAAATTAACGATGAAGAAAACTTAAGGAGACCTTTTTACACCGATACGGTGATTCATCTTGTCACGATCTATCTACATAAAGGCATCGAGGAAAATGTAAAATTATCAATAAAGTGTTTACCTATGCTTCGATTCAAGAAGAAGAGTGATAAACTGAGCATGGTGATCAGATTAACGTCATTTTTGCTTTTCATTACATTTTCCGTAGTTAACGCAACAAAGTTTTTATTAACTTATACCTAAATACCGAAATGAGATTACAGCAAATAGGTACCTACCTACACACAAAAACGAAACAAATTTTTCGATGAAAAACACACCCTTGGTTGACTTAGTTAATTAGGTACCTTCCTAAAAATCTTTTATTATGCTTTTTAGGGAAGGAGTAATTGTCTGTCAAAAGGAAGGTAGGCCTATACCTATACCTACCTACCTACAAGAATACTGAAACATAAAAACGGGAAGTCCATGGCCATGCACGCTGACTAAAAAAAATGCATGTAGGTACATATGTACATGCGTAAATTATGCTTGTTAATGTGCACATTTATCGAAGGAATTAATTTAAAGGGCATACAATTTGGGAGCAGCTATTTTAATGTATGTAACAGCACTAAAACGCAATATTTTCGGTAGGTAGGGTAAGTTAGGTATAGGCATTTAAGAGATAATGCCAAGAAAAAAAAATTCTCTTGATCGCAGTTTGCATTTGTTTTGTTCTCTCTCTCTCTGTCCAACTTTATACTCTACTCAGTTAGTTATACTCTGTGTACCAGTGAAAGAGGTTGTGCTGTACGTATTTTGACTTTTGAGTGATATTTTAATTTAACTTTTGAGATTGAGAGGTATGTAAAATAAAGCTTTGTTTCATATTCATATTATACAGGATAGGTAGATCTAGGTTACAGGAAAGAAAAAAATGTGGTTTGCAGTTTATGTTTCGACTGATGAAACATAAACTTTTCGATGAGTTACTGGTCCCTACTTTATTTTCTACTTCTTCTGTTCTTTTTACTTCTGTTTCACAATCAGCGCAAAGAGCGAACAAGATTCTCGGCTCCGGGTGAGTTGTTATAAATGAAGGGAGCCACCAGGAGTCGCCGAATCGTTCAGAGTTATATGTCGCCGTTACGTTACCTTAAAACAAAACACCTCTGTCATTGTAATGCTACGTTGGCTTTCCGTCCGTCAAAACCCGGCAAACCGTAGAAAGACAAAATTTAGCGTGAAAAGAAACTGTTGATGCAGATGAGAAAATCACGTGTCAGAAATTATCTTAAATTTTAGAAAAAATTAATGCAAACTTTGAAGATTAAAAAACTTTTGAGCTTGGAATCGATTGTGAGTAATTTCATAAAGTTCCTGGTATCTAAACTGTAACGGTGACCTTTTTTCAAGTTGGTTAAAATATAAGGCGTTCAAAAGGTAAGCTTACTGCGTTAAACTTGTCTAATTGTGGTTTCAAACACATGTTTTTTTAAGCCTATGTATAAAACATCATAAGAAAACAGGCTGTTATACCGTTTTCTCAGAAATCTATGCTCACAGAATTTAATACCGTTTTCATACCGAAGCCAGAATCAAGATTCTAAGCAATTCGATTTTAAAATCGAATTGATCCTTTCACACTGCGAAAATAATCTAGATTTTGTTGACTTTTTGATCAGTTGAACACCAAACGTGCAATTTTTCACAGTTGTTACAAGTTAAACAGCTTCAAATTAGTAAAAAACAAGTGGGTATGCAAAAGCTTCAATCCATCTACGACGTATCGCAAAATACCCGACCATACCAAAAAGAAAACTGCCACGCCTCCAAAAAGTGGGCGGGATATAAAAAAATAACTGTTGAATGCTTTATGCTAGGTGGTTGCATACATTTCGGACTAAAACTCCGCCTTTTTACCTAAAAATATCACTTTTTTAACGCCACGCCCATAAAAGTGGGCGGAGGCACATACAATATATACATAAGAAAATATATGCGTTAGATTTACGTACATTACGCATTTTCTAACGTATATATACATAAGAATATATACGTTAGAAAATGCTAATATCTACAGCGTCATATAATTTTTTTTTCAAATTTCATATATATTTCTTGAAAAACAGTCATTTTAAGCTAAAATTCCTTAAAAAGTGGGCGTGGCCAATGAAAAAGCTAAAAAATTTTGGCTACCTTAAAGACAATTAAAAGGCAATGTTACGTACCAAAAATGGATGCGCTAGCGCCATTGTAACATAGCTAAAATATGTAAAATGTATTTTTTTAAATTAGAGATGGTCGCACATACAGGCCTGTAGTGGGCGTGTCTGTGGGCGGATTCAGCTTATTTGCAAACTTGATCGGAAGGACTGGACTTCCAACCAACCCACAAAATTTCAGCTTTCTGCCTTAAAATTGAAGGCCTAAAAGTTATTTACATATGGACGGACGGACGGACGGACGGACGGATGGACATGGCTTAATCGATTCTCCCGTCGGTCCCATTCATATCTCCATTCAAAGGTGATTATTTCACTGCGTTTCAAACTATACATCAAACTTAATATACCCTGGGTCGGGTATAACAATAATTGTAGAAAACTAATGAAGCACTCAACACACGATTAATAATTTTCCGTGCGGCTCCGAAGTTTAATTTTCATTGTTGAAAAAATAAGACTGTTCTTGTGAATTGTGGTGAAAATTGTAATTTTCATCGCTGAAAAAAACAAGAATTAAATTTTTTGTCCGGCCGTTTTAAAATGCCGCAAAGCGGAAAATTGTCGAGTCGAATCGAATCTCGCGACTAATTGCCGCAGTCGTGTGTTTTCTACAATATAAACGCTTAAGCTTCTAGCCGGACTGCGATTAGTCGAGCGTTTTTCAGTCGCCGTGTGTCTCTGGCCTAAATAGTATAAAAAAACGAAAATATTTCTCCTTTTTTTTATAAACAAACTTCATCGGCTGTCATGTCTTCTTTTGATTGAATTAAAAAAGTGTGTTTGCTTTAATTTTCGTATGATTCCCACAAAATCGAATTCAATCTATTATACGGTTTTCACACCGAGCCAGAATCTAGATTCAGAGTAAAAAAGTCCCAAATCTAATTAAAATCTAATTAAATTAAAGGTAATTAATTAGATTTGGGACTCTTTTACTCTGAATCTAGATTCTGGCTCGGTGTGAAAACCGTATAAAGCGTTTAAATATCAAGATATGTACAAGTACATGAATGCTATACAATTTTTGAAAACTATCATTCTCATCAACTTTTTCAAGGCAATTTAAAAAACGGCGCAAAAAACAGATATGACACAGAGAAAGATATCACAGAATATGAGAGAGACAAATTCTTGTCTTGAAAATTGGTAGTTCCAGTACTAAAAAAACTACTAGTCCGAATTGCGTTAAATTTTAATTTTTTTAGCTTGAATTGCATTTCTTTAATATCCTGTCACTTGAATACTTTCTTCAATAAAAAAGGAGCACAGCTTCAACCTTTTTTCTCAACATCATTGTTTGAATATTCTGAAATCAGATGTGGTTTACCTACCTTCATTGCGTTGATTGTCATTTTTGACATTTTTTAGAAAGAAAATAGGTTTTTACAAGGCGGGCCTGGGGACTTGTTTTTTCGTGGGTAGGAAAAGCCTTCTTATGCACTACGGGAACTGGCCGTGCTTGCTCACAGTAGTGTGAGATTCTAACTTACTAAAAAAGCTCTCATTTTCCGTCAGACTACGACTTAGTTTAGTTTCCTTAACAAGTAGTTAAAGCTTCTGGAGTAGTCGCGTGTGGGGGACTGGCCTTCCAACGAACATACCAAGCCGCTAGACCTAACGGTCTTGTTCGTTGTAGTCGGCGGGTAAGATTAATCTGATCCAAAGCTTGTATTATTTCATGTCAGAGAGCAGATGTCAAAAATGTTTACACTTGTACTGCTTCGGGACTCAGAAAGAACAGATATAAGTTTTATGGTCCAAGTTTTATGGCTCATTGCACTTACAATTCGGACTCGATCAGTATGCTCCTGGGTCTGGCTGATCTACGTTGATTATGTTGATTATTTCTCTATTTTAAAAACTGCGAAACTATTATCAAACTTATTATACCTTCTATCCTATGGGATGGGGCATACAAATTTTGCTTTATTTTATCATATTCTGCTTTTTGTATGTATTACAGAATGGCACATCGTGTGTCACAGGAAGCTGTGAAATTAGCTCTAGCCGAGGTCGAAAAGGGCGGAAAAAAATCAGTTCGGAGCATAGCTAGGGAATTCGGACTATGCAACGTAACATTGATGAGATATTCACGGAAAAAGGCTGAGGAGGAGAGTGGAAGCATCCATATCAAACAGGTATTTTATAAAATATATCAAAGCAATGATAACTAATGCTGTAGATTGGTTTTAGCATCATTATATTGGAATCTGTCACGATATCAGTTGATTTTGAAATTTGATTTTTTCCGTTAAATAAAAAATAGATTAAAAGTTATTCAAAAAAAAGCTTTTGCGCATGCGTGGCGCACCCACTGATCAAAAGATTACATCAGAAATTACATGTCTTTTCCGATGGGTGCGTTCAAGGTCCTCCTCCTATCTTCCTGATAAGTAAACACGGTTTTTTCTTCCGACATTTCGTCCGCCAGTCTTTTGCACAGACTGTACATTTCTTTGTACAAATGCTCTTGTTACATATATATACTTTGAAATGTTCTTTTCGGAACACGTTGTCGGCAATGTCCTCTTAGTACGTCGCGATGAATTAAAAATACGTTAATTGCCCCTGGCATATAAAAAGCTTTAAGAGTTTCGCTGTCTTGAAGAGAACAAGAATGGTCTAGTTATAAAGTTCTTCCTTGCCTGGTGCTAAGTTAATAATATCTCGCATTCTCACTTCTTGTTCCTAGTTTTCAACTTATCATTGGATCTTTACCTAAACTTTTTTCTTAAATTTTATTCGCAGGATCGGCCTAAGAAGCCCCGAATTCGAAATGTTTTAAAATTGGAGCAGCAAGTGCAGGCGATCAGAGAGTATGAGCGCATACCCGTGTACCATAAGGTTGCCAAAATAATGAATTGTCATAAGGTTCAGATAGGCAAGATCATTCGAAACAAGGAAGCAATTTTGCTTAAATATGCCCGTGAAACTGGGCGAAGAACTACGCCCTTAAGCAACTTGGATGAATTTGCAATGAACCAGAATAATAGTTTGCACAACACTGTTAGTTTGAACAATACTGGTTGTTTCGATAACGCTGATCATGTCCAGCGAACAACCTCAGAAAGTTCAGGTCTTACCTATAACTATATAATAAAAGAGATTCCTTCTACAGTCGACAATTCTATGATGGGCAACTGTGCGACGAATGAGAGCTCCAGTTACTATAAGTGTCATATCGGCCAAGAAATGCAGGGGGACTCAGTTCAAAATCACACCAATGTGAAAGATGAAACTCCCGGCCTTGTCTTCATAAAAGAGGAAAATCCTTTAGTGATAGACCAACCGATGACCATTCGGGGTGACTGCGTGGTGAATAAAAACTTTGGTGTGACAAAAGACTCATATCTCAATAAAAGTCATGTTACAGACAGCATAAATACGGAGCATTTTTATACCCAAAGTCAATTAATCCAGGTTGAGAACACCGTGGAAAGTTTACCAACGGTTTTTGGTGCTGAGACTAAGAAGCGCCGCATCCGAAATCTATTAAATTTACAACAACGAGTGATGGCAATCGAGGAGTATCATCGCACCCGTTCCTACGTGAAGGTTGCGAAAAAAATGAACTGTAACCAGTCACAAATAAGTAATATCATACGAAACAGAGAGTCAATATTGCTTAAGTACGCTCGAAAGATGGGTCATGCTCCAATAAATGATTTGATATCTCAAAAAAGTGCAGACATAGTCGGAAAGCATAATTACTGTAGCTTGGACAGTACCAATGTTGACAGGCCAAAGACGAGTGTTCGAAGTGCCAGTTCAAAAGAAAAAACGCCTTCGTTATACGGCGGTTCGATGTCAGATGACTCTGCGGCAAAAGAGAATTCTTCCTTGCTGAAAAACTCGTCACAAACTGAGTTAAACTCTTTGAGTAAAACTAAAAAAAAATCGGAAACTGCCAAAGAAAGTGTGCACAGGGCACCGAAAATGGAAGTCATAAAAACACACACAGAAGCTGTCAACTTAGTCAAAATGTTGGAAGACTTTGCCTTGCAAGAGGAGAATATTCGACTTATTGGTCTCGTCGAAAGGCTAGAAGCTGCCCTGAAACGTAAGGGGTAAGAAGCTTTCGAAAATCTTGTAAAGCACTCGTTTTTTTTTCAACTTCAGCCATTTACCTGTTTGGAAATAAAAACAAATACATATTATAATTATATTTTTAATAAAAAAAAATTGTTTCATTTTAGCATGTTAGAGGTTAGAGAGATGAAAGGCTAATTTAACTTTATTTTGAGCATAGTTGTGAAGCCAACCCTGTGAAGGGTTTATAGAGCACGACATTTGGTCGCTGGCTCTGACGACTATCAACTCCGCTTGATGACCGGTGGAAACATATGGCGTATTGTTTTGAACACCGGAATGTCACACCGAGCTGTTAAATAATACTCGATACTCCCGACAATTCCAGCGTGGTGTGCACTCAGTGCCATTGTGTACAGAACGACAAATACTGCACCGGTGCAGTCATCACGTTTAACTGTCAAATTGTTTTGACTTCATTTTGTTTACTTTTTTTCATTTCGTAGCCTGATTTTGTTGCCGTCGGTTAATTGTTATTTTTACTTAAAAAGAATTTTGAAAGCTTTGAGTTTGATATATTTAAATCTTAGATAAGGCTGCATGCTATTTTGGCATATTTGACGTACCTAAGGAAAAAATGATGCAAATATTTTTCTTTTTACGTCAAATATGCCAAAATGTGACGCTGTCTAATCTAAGCTTTAGTTATTTTTTATCAATTTCATACAATTTCAGTTGCGTTGTAAGAAATCACTAAAGAAAATTGAGTCGAAACGCCACTTTACATCAAAGCTACGCCCAGCCTCTACCGTCAAATACGACGGTGGGGAAATTTCGAGTTCGGTGTCGATACTGAACTAATTCGGAGTTTAAAGGATCATTTACAGGATCACGATTCCGTTCAGGTGTACGTGAAAAGAGCATTTTTTTCTGTATTCCACACCTGTTTCACGATTCGTTGTTAAAAAGAATATACGCCAATAGAATCAGACTTTGCGGCTTCTTTGTCTTCAGAGAAAACAAATAAAAACCCAATATTCTTATGAGATATTTGTACTTTTATTCATTTAAAATAAAAATAGGAAAAAATATTTTACAGTAATGCATAATTATCAACAAGTCTGTGTCAACATGGCGAGACGTTTCTCATTTCTTAGCTGTTAAGGCTTCTTCCAGTCTTTCAATGAGTCCAATAAGGCGAAAATTCTCTTTAAGCAGGGCCAAGTCTTCCAACAACTTCACACACCTGATTGCTTCTTCATGTGTGTTTATGACTGCTTTTGGCGATTCACCTGCTTCTTCAGCTTTAGTTTCGTCAGGTTTCGGTTTTACAGGCGAAATTGCAGGCGTAATGGTATGTGTAAGCTCAATATGTGTTGTTAAAGGCTTCTGTTCTAATAGTGGGCTGCTCGAGCAGGAAGGTTTATTAATGTTTTCGATAGGCTCTAGTTTTACTGGCACACTGACGGGTATAACGGTAGGTCTAAGCTCAATACATTTTGCAAGAGGCTTCTGTCCCAATGGCAAGTTTCCGGAGCAGGAAGGGATATTCAAATTTTGGATAGGTTGCTGTTTAACATTTAGAGGCAGAGAAGCAGGTGTAAAGGAATGTCTAAGCTCAATATGTATTGCCATAGGGTTCTGTTTCAATGGCGGGTCACTCGAGGACGAAGGTAAATTCAAATGTTCATCCTGCAACATCGGCCCATCGGTCCTCATGTCTTCAGGATAGTTTTCCTCTTCTTCCTCCTTGATTTCAGACTCACTACCGCAAACCGTTTGTAGGTGGCGCACTATGTCCCGAATCTGCACCGAGTGACTTTCATGGTAGCCAATATCAAGCGTCCTCGTGTTGACATCTTTCAGATTGTAAAGTTGTCGAAATTTCCGCGTCCAACCTTCGGTGGGACAAAAGTTTTGCAGGCCCATCTCCTTTTTGAACTCAAGGCCCATTGTCTGAATGAGGGCATCTGTCAAAATGAAGTCCGTGTAGTACATCATACGCCGAATCCATTCGTAAACAGCTCGGCCCAGAAATGAGATTTTCACAGTTTTAACCAAATGAGTTGTGTGAATAACGGGTTTTCGCGTTCGGTTGTTCCATTCTGCAAGGATTTCATTCTTTTGCTTGATGATGCGCTTGATTTGATCCGGGCTGCAGTGAAAATGGCGACCAACGTTCGTGTACACGGGATCGAGCTCGTAGCGGCGAATAGCTGCAACTTTCTCGTTCAATGCCAAAACTTTCTTTGGTTTGTTGATACGATCGTCAAATGTGATCTTAGCCTGAAATTAAAAAAATTAAACCATTTGTTCACAAAATATTGAAAAAAAAAATATAAATGTGTTCCTCCCCCCTCTTACCGCGCTCATTTTTGTACAACGAACAAAATATTACTGACTGGCGTTGAGGAGAGCCAGCCATCAACACATTTCTACAGAGAACACATACTCTCGCAACTAAACTCTCAATTATCACTTTTCTGCGCCGACGTCACCCAGCCAGTGACGTCGGCGCCTAAAATTAAACAAAGGTTTTTTTATGTGTGTAGATATAATTTTCACCCATACTGAGCAAACGCGAAGCAACAAGGAAAGCAATGTTCAAGTTATTGAAAAACCAAAATTTCCATTCACCCCTGTTTTTATTAAGAGATAATTTTCACACATACTGAACTGAGCACTGAGTAGACGCGAAGCAACAAGCAAAGCAAGCCCAAGTTAACGAAAAAGCAATAATGCGCATTCACCCCTGTTCAAGAGAATATATTAAAAGCATGCGCAGCAGACATCCACTGCCATTCTCTCTTCCAACTCACACTCGCACAACTCGCACGTGGCACTATGCAATATACGATATGCCTGCACTGCATTTGAATATACTTTTTGTCATACACACTTATAATATTTTCTTCTCTGAGTGGTTTGCTTGACTTTCTTCCAGTGTTGCCATAGAGAAATAATGGCTGCTTTACTTTCACAGTGGCACAACTCGAAAGTTCCTTTTATTGCATTAAAAATCTACATTCGTTTCTTCAAGTCTACATTGACTTGCTCAAAGTCTTGTTATTGATTCTACAGTTTCATTCGTGTTATTTTATTAGGAGTTGGATTAAACTATTGACTATCCCGAATAAAGTTAATTCATAATGTATATTGCTATCGCAGACTCTAATGCTGATTTATCACGAAGATATGCTTCGCCCCATACTATACCTGCAGAGACGGGAAGTCATAAACGATGCAAGGAAGTCATAAACGAGTCCAAAAACGATGCACCTTCAAGTGTCATTTATAGTGAAATACTGTCGTAATAGTTATTAACAGTCATTAATAGTTTTTATTAATAGTCATTAATAGTTTTGCTACCAGGTGTAATAAAAACGGACTCTATCTAAATCCTGCTAAGTACCAAGTAATCACTTTTTCTAAATAGCGTGCAATTACTAAATTCTCTTAATGTATCAATGAACATGTTCTTTGCTGTTCTGAACATTTGAAGGATCTTGGTGTTATCTTTAGTAAAAATCTTGACTTTACAAAACACATGAATCATATCGTAAATATATCCGACTACTATACTACATGCCTGGTTTTATGAATAGATGGTCTTAGGAGTTTTACGTTAACGATCCTTTTAAATACTATGTCTTCAGCGGCAGTTAAAAGTGCATTAGAGGGAGTCGATTTAAAATAAATCCCATAGTGGCTCCACCGAACAAAATATTCATAGGATTAATTTGACACGAACACTCTGTTTCTGTCATTTTGGCTCTCAAAAGAGAATGGCGATGTCATTTCCCAGGAGCGAAAAACAATTTTCGCTGCAAAAATCACAATAAAAAACCTACACTTGTGACAGATCTGTCGTACAGGGACAGTTGCAGTTTCCTTTTTTGATTTTCAAACTGTTACAAAGGTGCAGAAAATAGACTTGTGACTAGGCCGAATGAGATTTATGAAAGGATTTATTTTTAATCGCTTGCCGAGAGCATTTAAATTTTATGGTAAATCGCGTGATTTGTAGAGGATTTAATAAAGATTTATATTAATCGGGGATTAGTGCCCGGTGGAGATCTTTGATTAGATCTTTCTTTCCCTCTACAAAAGTTTTGTTCGTATACACCTTGAATACGCATCGCAAGCTTGGACTCCATCACAACTATGCCATACCAACGAAGCGATCCAGCGTAGATTCATTCGTTTTGCACTCAGGGGTCTTCCTTGGGTTGATCCTCTTTGTCTGCCTCCGTATTCTGAATCTGATTAAATAAAATTACTCAATATGCAAAGCACTCTTCCTTCATTCTTCATATACTCGGGGGTGAGGCATAGCATGTAGTTCAAGGTTCTTTATACTTTTGCTCCCAATAATGGCAGAGACCACCACAGGAAAAACGTAATCCAGCTTATTCTGTAAATAGATAACCCTCAAGTTGAACTCTTCTCAATGCCCACCAAAATGAATTCGTTCAAAAGTGAGTGTGAAAGCTTGTTACAAGTACCTGAGATAATCGTAAGACATTTAAGTCAGCCTAACGCGAGCATGTTATGGGTCTATCCAATTCTACTTCGCTCGACTGTTGCAAACAAAATTATTACGTTTCAATTAAGCTCAATAGTAATAAACAAAGCTCCCTCAGAATTCTTGAATCCCTGGGGTAAAAAAGTTAATGGCATCTATTCAAACTAAAAAAATCATCCAAACATCCCCCACTGGTCAGTGGATAGGTACCTGTTTTATTTACGTATAGTATGGACGAAAATACCAAAGGGCCTTGTATCTCGAATCTACAGTGGAAAACCCAACTTTTTCGCCTTAAATACTTGCGACGTTGAACCTCAACCCAAACAGAACAGTCGACGAGCAAGGGCCGAAAAAGACGATTATGGTGATGGCGATGGGGCATTGAGCATGATTCCACATAGGTACATTTACCAACGAAGCAAACGGATGAGTATTATTCACCAAACGTCTCGCCTTTCCACCCATCTTTGCTTCAGATGGACCGGAGGAACATTATGGCCATGACAGGCCAGTCACCAGGCGCACTGCATAGGGAATATCCCAAGCAGCAGGTAGATACTGTTAAGCGCACACGGGGAGTTTCTACAGTCGCTGTGTATATACCGGATAGCATGAATGGATGGAAGCACATAACACTTAATGATACCATCTCCAAGCAAGAGGGTAAGCTCTTCAGCTGACTCACATCTCACGGTGCCTTCCATGCACAATTTCAGCAAGAAAATCCGAGAAGTTAAGCAGACCTTCGCAGTCTGCCATAGGACGGAATAGATAGAGACACGACTTTGTCTACAGCAACACAAAAAGTAGATTGTGTGCTGTGCTCTTGGCACAGGGGAAAGCAGGGCAAGCCCCAAGCGTTGTATGGGAATGGCAGCGAAGCAGCAACAACAAAAGGCCCCAAAACGTCCATCAAAAATTATACAAGTTCTGCTGTGAGACTGGGTAGTGAATGTCGACGATGTCGAGCAGCTCTTTGCTTCGCCATCATATCGTGCTTGGAAGAAATTATTTCAGGCCGGTTGGGCACTTATGTGGGTTGGTTGGTTCGGTCGTTTGGCTGGCTCTGGATTTCTGGCACTCATACATCCACTCAAATACGAAGACTTGGCGCACATGCAATAGAGATTCGGTCGGTTGGCGTTGAGACCTGGTGCTGGTGCCCGTAGCCGAGGTTTAGAGAGAAGTTTATTTAGTTAGTCTTGTAGTGAACATGGATGCGGATGGGGTAAGTGTAGAGCTCAGCGTCGTCTGATGCAAGGTTTTTTGTTGTTATCTTTTGGATTTTCTCTCTTCTTTGTTCATGTTGTAGTGCTTCTTTGTGTCTTTTTTTGAGCGTCTTAATGGTGACGAATGATTACAGCACGTTTCTTAATTTTATTTTTAGACAGCTGACTTCACAGACGATTCAAAGTCTCGAAATCGCAATATACTGAGACTGGAAGAGCGAGTGCGGGCGATCAGAGAGTATGATCGAGTGCCGGTTTTCCAGAAGGTCGCCGACATCATGTGCTGCAGTGCCAAACAGATAAGAAATATCATTCAAAACAGAGACACGATCTTGCTGTACTATGCCAGCAAGACAGGAAACTGCATAGGCAACTTCGCAAAACAGGATGATCGTAAGAATAAGATTCATCTTTTGAACAAAGTGATGCTCGAATGGATTCAGCGGACCCAGGCGCGAGAAGATGTCGGACGCATTTCAACGAAACTTATCCGGACTATAGCTCTGGACGTTAAGAATCAGATCAAGCTTCCCAGTTTCTACCCGAACACCACTTGGCTAGAAAGCTTCATGAGTTACTACCACATAAGCGAGGAAGATCTAATCAGTCAGAAAGTGTATGCGCGCTGCCAAGAACCCAAAGAGCATCTTTCGCTTAAAATATCAGACATAATTGAGGACGTAAAGGAATCGCGTGACAAGCCAGAGAGCACTGTTACATATCCCCATACCAGAGATGAAGGCCCCAGCTATGAGTACAAAAAAGAAGACAGTCCTCTCATGTTTGAAAACTCAAGGTCGAACGACGATAAGAACTTTGGCGCAGTGGATGACTTCAGTTACCATGATAGCCATGTTATAAGCGACGACCAAGGCGAGGAGGAACGTGATGCACCCCCACTGAAGATAAGAAAAGTCTATAGCCATGAGCCCAAGAAAAAGTTCGAGGACCAAAAATTTATTGCAAGCTATGAAGACGCTCTGAAGCAATTGAAACCATTGGAAGACTTTGTACTTATGGAGGAGAACTTCCGGGCAATTGGTGTGATCTCACAACTGGAAGCTGTTTTTAAAAATCCTGAGAGCAACCAGTATCAAGTTGATTAAAATTATTTAGTCCTAATTTATTTCTAATTAAATTTTGTACATATTTGTTTACATTTGATTTTTCACTGCACTTTGAATAAGGTTAAGTTGACTTATTAATAATGATATTCTTAATTTGAATTAAATAATTTTTTTAATAGTCAATAAATTATTATTTAAAAAAAAACAAAATCGTTTGGACAACTCTCACCTATTTTTGTGCAATATTTGATTATAAGGTAGGGGGAAAGCGGAAGACATTGAACATATGGGAGACTTGAACCACTCGCAATATTTTACTCATTTTGCGCACAAATCCTGCAAGTAAAAGGGCAAGCTATGAGCACAAATACCTCTAACCTGGGAGCAAAAAAAATTGGAAATCGACAGATAAGTTTGGGTGTAGGACAGAGAAAAGTGATTTTGTGGTACAAAAGTAAAAAAAAATTTGTTTTTTTCGTAAAACTTTTGTTTCGCACGATAAATAAAAACGTAAATAGGTTTTTTTCATCCAATATTCTATTTAATAAATACCAGTATCCTGCTATCGTCACTTGAAAAAAAGATTTGTAATTTTTCACGGTCCCCACCTCCGCGAGGGTTTGACAAGCCTTCCGGGAGTATCAATTGTCTTGAAAAACTTCTCAAAGTGCCGTTCGGATTCGGAAAAAAATTGTAGGTCCCTTTGTATGTGAAGAAATCAACACACACAGCATACATTGTTGAGAAGTTGGCCCTGGTTCACCTCGAGCTGTTGCGCCACTCTATTTTTTTTTATTTATTTAAATACCGCGAGACTTAATCTATCAAAGTAAGAGCTGATAAATTTGTTATTGACAGAACCACCTTTGTTCTGAACAGAACAATATCAATTTTGAAAAAGTGCTAACATAACGGTATAATATCAAAGGTAATATACACAAATATTATTCTATGGAAAACCAAACTGTTTCAGTTACTTATTTCATTGTTTTGATAGTTGAATTCGTATATGTTCAAGTCTCCCTAAGAGTGTGTTCAAGTCTCCCAGTAGAACAGGAGACTTGAGCCAAAAATCTATTTTCATAAGATTTGCTCTGGACAGAAAACCCTTACATTTTTTTTAATTATGAAAAGTCAATGTGAAAGACGATGAATGTAGCTCTATGATGATGCACATGTCATGCAGGTGAGATGAGCAGAAAAGATTTTATCCTCGATGTAACATAAATTGGCTCAAGTCTCCCGCTTTCCCCCTACATTTAACGGAAGCCCTAGTTTATGGCAACAGAGGGGGTACCTTTTTCGCAGTTATTTCTTCAATTAAGCAAATACAGCTCAGTATTGCAGCACTAAAGAGGCACGGGCACGCTGTAAAAATTTGACGTTGAATGCATTTTCTGTTTGGGTTGCACAGTGGAATTTCATAGTTTCGCAGTGCGTTCTCACCATGGTTCTTTCCTTTACGTTGAAAATTCAAATTTACGTAAAAATTCAAATTTTCCACTGATTTTTTTAGTTTTCGATCAGTTAAGGCTTGGAACACATGGCGACAGAAAAACGCGCGATGAATGAAAAGAGTTTTCAGCGTCTTTGTGGTAAACTCAGCACACAAACATTCTTTTGCTGTGCAATTCCAGTGAAACCCCTCATTTTTATCGTTATATAAATATATCGTTATATTTTTTGTCATGCGGCTTGAAGCCAGAGACACACGGCGACAGAAAAACGCGCAACTAATTGCAGTCCGGCTAGAAGCTTAGGCGTTTATATTGTAGACAACACACGACTGCGGCTGCAGCAATTAGTCGCGAGACTCGATTTGCGACAATTTTCCGTTTTGTGACACTTTCAAACCGCACCACAAAAAATTTAATTTTTGTTTTTTTCAACGATGAAAATTACAATTTTCACCACAATTCACAAGAACCGCACAGAAAATTATTGTTTGCGTACTTTGTTTACCACAAAAAGCTTTCAAACTCTTTTTTTTTCAACTATGAAAATTAAATTTTCATCAAAACTGACAGGAGCCGCACGGAAAATTATTAATATTATTAAAAACAGCGCTGTTTTTTTTTTTTTTTTTTGTCGCGCGTTTATATGTCGCCATGTGTCTTTGGCCTGAAAGAGTCGCAGAGAAGCAAGGACAACGACCAACAATTGAAAACATTTTGTTGCATTTTTCTCAGTTGTGCTGTCGGGCTGTCATATGAAGTAAATGTTCAGAACATTCGATTTGAACTAAATCTTCGCTTTGGATTCTCATTACGTAAAATTAAGTTTTCTCTTTACGACTACGTTGAAGACGAAGGTTTATTGTTATTAAACTGTGAAATCATATGGCTGAACTCGTAAGCGTCATGCTGAGGCGGAGCCAAGGCTTCTTCGCGAATATCGCTCCATACACTGGGTTTTTAAAATTGTCCCTGCCCCTTAATCAGGAGGTCTTTACAAAAAAAAAAATAAACTCCTAATAAACAGCTCCACACAGGCGATGGCAGATGCAGAATGTACGAGCTCGCAATACATACATTCTGTTTTGGCGCAATTCATATTCAGCCTATTTAGTGTTAGACCCTTGTTCTAGCATATTCCACGTAGAATTCGTACGAGTTTTCAGGACATTTCCATTTCGTTGTGGCTGTTGATAAAGCAGTTCGTTGAATGAGTTCAGTGCCTCTTGTATGACGTTTGAAGGCCCGAGTACACTGCATTCTTGAAGACAGGGCTTATCGGGTAGCGATCAAACACCGTTTTACAAAGCAAAAGTCGAATACCGCATTTTGATAAAATAAAAATTCGTTGATTAATTATTTTTGATATTGAAAAATTTATATTTTTTACTGTATAAATATATTTATAATATCTAAATAATACATTTTTATTTTATATTTAAAATTTAATTTAAAAGTTTATTTAACAAATATTTACAAGTGCTCTTGAACACGGGACTTCTCTCATTTCTTAGCTACCAGGGCTTCTTCCAGCCTTTCTATGAGACCAATAAGTCGAAAGTTCTCTTTTAAAAGCGCCAAGTCTTCTAACAATTTCACGCACTTCAACGCTTCTTCATGTGTGTTTATCACTTGTTTCTGCGGTTCTGCATCTACTTTTACATCGACAGGCTCGGGTTTTACAGGCAATATCACAGGTGTAACGGAAGGTCTAAGCTCAATATGTATCGTCATTGGCTTCTGTTCCAATGGTGGGTTGCTCGAACAGGAAGGGCTACACAAATCATCAGCCATCGGCTCATCGGGGGTTATGTACTCCGGATAGTCTTCCTCTTTTAGAACGAATTCTTCCTCCTTAATTTCAGACTCGCTGCCGCAAACTGTTTGTAGATGGCGCACGATATCCCGAATCTGCACAGAATGACTTTCGTGATAGCCAACGTCTAACGTTCTCGTATTGACATCTTTCAGTTGGTAGACCTGTCGAAAGTTCGCTATCCAACCCTTGTTGGGAAAGAAGTTTTGCAAATTCATCTCCTTCTTAAACTCGAGGCACATTGTCTGAATGAGGGCATCTGTCAAATTAAAATCCGTATAGTACATCATGCGCCGAATCCACTCGTAGACAGCTCTGCCGAGAAATGACATTTTCACTGACTTAACCACGTGAGTGGTGTGGACGGCAGGTTTTCGCGTACGATTGTTCCACTCTGCAAGAATTTCGTTCTTTTGCTTGATTATGCGCTTGATCTGGTCTGGACTGCAGTGAAAATGGCGGCCAACACTCTTGTACACCGGATCGATCTCGTAGCGGCGAATAGCTGCAACTTTTTCGTTCAGCGCAAGAACGTTTTTTGGTTTGACTCGATCGTCAAATGAGATTTTGCTCTAGAAATAATAATGAATGTAAATTAACAAGAAAAATCGAATAAAACTTCTGAACATTATGAATACTAAAATGAAAAAATTAATATCGACAATTCTCTCTCTTACCACGTTCATTTTCACCCAACTGACCAAATGTGACTAAAAATATCAACGACCAGCGTTGCGGAGAGCCGTCTATATGTATTTCCACATCACAGGGAGCACATAACACAAACACAGTAGCACACGCGTCAGCAAATGCTCTCTCAATTTTCTGCGCCGACGTCGCCCAACGCTATAATGGAGCATTCATATGCGGCCATTTTCGTGACACAAACGGGTCTTTACCTTTTTTGTTTTGCTCAGTGTGTTACTGAGTCGACGCAAAGCAAATGCATAGGTACTCAAAAAAAACGAAAATCCACATTCGCCCCCGTAGATTGAGATAGGAAAAATACGCGCAGCCGTCCTCTGTCATCCGCTCTCACCATAGCACATGCGGCTCCGCACTTCACGTTGAGATACTCATCGTCATCGACTGCATTGAGGAATTTAATGATAAATAGAGAATTAACCATGATTTCCATGACAACTCTCATTTCCATGACAACTCATTTCCTCTCTTAAGCGCGCTGTCGCGCACACACAACCGCATCGCATCTACCAAGCCCAACAAGCTGTAGCTCCCAGCCCAGCTGTCACATATATTTCATTTTCCTTCGGTATGTACTGCGCTCCCTTAATTGTGTTCGCAGTGTTGTCTTGTAGCACATAATATAGTACATAATAGTACCTTATTTTCGTTATTAATCTTCCCTGCAGACTGGGGAGAATGTGGAGTAGAATGGGGTTGCTGTGAAGTTATGGGCAATGTGGCATCGCTCTAGTTGAGTGTTCAACTTGAAACCATAGGTACTACGTACCTACATAGTCTATTAAAGCTCAAAGACGCGCAAATTACAATGCCTAAGTACGTTTTTTAGTCCGGTCAATTTAGACATGCGAGGGTACGAAAATTCCCACCCAACTGGAAATTGGTAGAATTGCTCAAAACACCAATATAAAAGAAACCCAAAAAGTCCTCATGCATCCGACACCTGGAAAAAACTTAACCCAGGGTCAGATGCGACAAAAACGGTTTTTTCACGATTTCCAGCAAAACGGTAGGCTTTAGACCAGTGTTAATACATTTATTCAATTATTCAGTGTATACTGATCCGGGATTAGTCTCAGCTTAAGTCAATTGTCTGCGTGGCTAGGATCCTATACGCGTATAACTGCTTTATTTAAGAATGCCCAATACTATTATACTTTGACCATCAAATATGTGCAGTCCTAAAAGAACTCCCTTTTCTTCCCAGTTATAAAAAGAGAGCTATACGGAATTACATCCTTAGTGAGCGAAGTGGCAAAATCGATACTACAGTTCAATACTTAACACTTGGCCAGACCAGTTAAGCTTCAACTTTTTGACGTTATTCGTCCATATAACCTCGAAAAGGTTACTGTCGTCATAAAAGAATATAATTTTATTATCTAAATTTCCTGCTCTATCGAAAATGGGCGTAAGGTGGCAACGCTGGATTGTCAATTAAGCAAGTTTTTCCATTACCACAGAGAATTGAAAATTTTGAATTTTTCACTTTCTCTTCACTAGATGTATGTGTGTGTGCAAGCAAAGTGCGAGTCCCACTCAAACACCACCAAACCAACTAACGAAACCTGACAAGCTGATTGTGTTTTGTTTGTTAGTTTACCGCGCTCCATTGATTGTGGCGTATCTATCTTATATCGTACTGTGGAGTGTCGAATAGTACGAATACGAACGCGATAAAGTAGGTATAGATGTATGTAACGTTTGTAGTCTTACGGCATCGATTTATCAAACTGAAATTGAAGTAGCATTTCATCGTGACAGTGTTGCCAACGCTTTTTAAATATAAAATAAAAAAACTTTTGTCGTTGGTTTGGTTTAGTGTTTTAAAAAGCTGGGAGGGATATTTTTAAAATATCAAAAAAATAAAAGAGCCTGATCAACCTGGTAATATGGAAAACACAGCACCGAAGAAGGTAGGTCACTTAAAATTATCTAAAAACATGTGAGTAAAAGCAAGAGTTGGTCTTTAACTAACTTCTATTTATATACCCGACCCTATATACCGTGTAACACCGAATCTTAAAGCTTTTTTGGCCCGAATTCATATATTATTTCGATTGGCCACGGCCTTGGCTACAAATTAAAATTAATTAATAGTAATTTCCTTAGAATCATGAGAAAATACGTTAAAAGCGAAAATTATTTTGGAAAAGACGTGTTTTCCTAAAAACGCCCCCTAAAAGTGGGCGAAGCTCAAAACTTTGTGCGAAAAAAACTTAGCAAATAGTACTATCCTAATTATTTGTCAAAGAATTATTTTTTTTTTCCAATTTGGAGTGAACTTTTTGAGAAATCGGGGTTTCAAAGATCTAACATGTAAAAAGTGGGTCGGTATTGTGGGCGGTCCAATTTTTGCCTTTTTAGAGGTTTCGGGCAATTATTGCTCTATACGAAAATTTGAGTTTCTACGCCTTGTTTAAGTTGGCCAAAAGGCATTTTGAAAGAAAATGTCAAATAGAGATCGTCTTAAGCCGCGTTATCACAAGGAACAGAAACAGGAACAGAAACAGAATTTCATACATTAGCAACGCAAAAAGCATTCAGCGAATTTAGGTTTCAGTTGCTAATGTATGAGATTCTGTTTCTGTTCCTGTTTTACGTTGCTTGTGGCAACGCGGCTTTACATTGAAGCCAGTAGTGGGCTTGGCCGTTGGTGGATGTAACAAATATTCATACTTTGTACAAAATAAGAACCAAGATACACTCTAAGTTAAAGCTTCCTAGCTCAATTTTAAAGACCTAAAAACTTACAAACCATGCATTTGCATTAATATACCCTGGGTCGGGTTTAAAAATACCAATAGAATGTTACTAATTTATTTTTTTTTAAATAAAAACTGTTTTTTCAACCAAAATTGCCTATTTTCATTGCTATCATGCAAAGATCCCCAAATTGAATTGGTCAGTACCTACCCTAATACTATGTCTCCACCGGCAATTAAAAGAAGATTAGCGGGAGACAATTAAAAATAAATCCCAAAGTGGCTCCATCGGACAAGTATAGGTTTAACTTGGCACGAAAACTGTGTTTCTGCCATTTTGGCTTTCAAAAGAGAGTGGCGATGTCATTTCCCAGGAGCGAAAACGATTTCCTCAGTAAAAGTCGCAATAGAAAACGTACTTGTGACAGATCTGTCGCACAGGGAAAGTTTCAGTTTCCCTTTTTGATTCGCAAACTGTTACAAACGTGCAGAAAAAAGTTTGTGAATATTGTGAATGGGATTTATGAGAGGATTTATTTTTAATCGCTTGCCGAGAGGATTTAAATTTGTATGGTAAATCGCGTGATTTGCAGAGGATTTAATAAAGATTTATATAAATCGACGATTAGTGCTCGGCGGAGACATGGTATTAGATTCAAAGACAAAAGCCTTCTCACTCTTTCTGTGTATTTGAAATGAACTTCGCTTCGTTAAAGTATTTAATGGGTATTCGAAACCTGGTCTTCCATGCAACCACATGCTTGGCTTAATACAGTATTTGAGTAGGTGTAAAATTGGACGTATTATATTTTATGGTATTTTTATTAGTAACATTTTTTGTATTTATTTACTAAAATTTTATGGCGAGTTCTCTTAAGTATCAATCAACGTTGACAGGTACTTATTAGACAGTGGCAAAATATCCTCCCCTGATCTCTTGTCTTCTTCGCTGCATCCACTGATGAGCATCAGAAAATCAAGACTGTTAAGCGAAACACACATTGATTATTGAACTGAGGCTTAATCATATTAAATTTAGTTCACAAAATAATAAAAACATAGTAAATTCGCATGAAAACCTTAAAAAAAAGGAGTAACCAAAATCTTTGACCGATTGATGAGTCGAAATGGCTATGTTGTATATATGCCTATTTAGGGGCTTAAATGTACTTGTAATTTTGGTGGCACATTTATTTTGAAACATTTAAAACGTCTCTGTTCAATGTGTTTGCTTCAAATTGGGAACATATAAAATATCCGGGGTTCCTAAATTTTTTATTCGAAAGATCTGAAACGCGATCATTTTTAAATGGTCACTTTTAAATAAAAAAAAACACATTTTTTGGGTTGAGCTAAAAGCAACATACTTTTAGAATGATTTTGTACAAAACGTTCAGTTTTGTTAAAAGGTCTTACGCCCAAACTCATTTATTTTGTACCTTCTTGTTGATATAGGCTATTTTTTTCATAGGTATGGATGGCAGATACAATGACCTTGGAAGAGCAAATGCGTGTTATCGAAAAGTACGAGCGACTAGGAAACTACGTGGGCACGTCTTTTACCCTAGGCGACAACGAAATCTCTTATGAAGAAATTGTTAAAGTTCTGAGGTCTTCCAAACGAATTAAGGAGATTTATAATTTAACAAAGAGCACTGAGCCGGTGGCCGCGGCTGAAACACTTCAAACCGATCTTTCGTCTGGCTTACTGAGCTCCAAGTCAGTTGAGGTCTCTTGCCTAAGTTCTGCCAATTACTGCCCAAATAAAAGGAAGCTCCCAATGAAGAAAATGTCGCTCCTTGAAGATGTAATTGTTGAATTTTATCGCCGTAGTGCAAAAGATTTTAATAACCAACTGACGTTATCACTATTAGAGTTAAAGGAACAGGTCAAGCTTGCGAGAAGGGTTCTTGAAATGCGCACATTTGAACCAACCGAAAAGTGGCTAACCAAACTTTCCACAAGATGTAAACACGCGATTAGGATAGATAAAAGCAACCCGCCGACCATATTGAATTCATCGCCCATGACCTATGAGGAAATCATTCAGTTTGTGTTCATAAGAAAAGGCATCTCACCGGAGCCACCTACTTCTGTTTGTGGAATAAGTGTCGATCGAAAAATAATTGAAAATAACTCGAAAGCTGCATTACAAAAAATCAAATTTTTGCAAGAGGTATTTACCGAATGGTATCAACGAGCCACATCTATATTCTTTGCTGAAGGCAAAATAAAGCAAATTTCACTTAGAGCAATGGAGAACGAATTCGAGGCAGCTAAAACGCTTCTCCAGATGAACTGGTATTATCCAAGCAAAGATTCGATTGATGATTTGTTTCAGTTATGTAGAGATTTGCCATTGAGAATATATAAGAACAAGTCTGAACTCATGTCTCTGAAGATGAGTTTGCAGGATATTATCGAACAACTTTCACGCAGGAAAGAGTCTTCCACCATAACAGCTGCTGTTGAATCCCGAACATGCCCGAAAAATTTAGCGCCATACAATGTTGCCGATAAATATACGAGAAGGATAACGAAGGTAAGACTTTTATTAATATAATGTAGGATATATTTTATAAAAAGTGTGTTCGATATTCAAGTGCAGCTTTAAAACCTTTCAATCGGTCAGGTGATATCTATTTGAAAATTGTTCATAAAGTCTTCTGTTTCGTAGAATTTCCGAAAAAGGGTTAAAGCAGGTTTTAAGCATTTCTTTAAATAAATATCACAAAATAATTTTCACAACTTAGACGCTTAATATTGCTCATCCCTCTCTTTTCCTAGGCAAGTCTCCCTCCTGCAAAGAGACGTCATTCCGAGGATTTAAGCTCAAACAAAAGAATATGCCACAATACAATCCTCTTGGTTTTAGAAGACGTTATAGTCGAATGGTATCTCCGAAGTTACAAAACGCATACTATCAACGAAATAGATATAAGTGAAAGTGTAGAAACTGCCAAGGAGCTACTTAATTTATCGTCTTTTAACCCTTCATCCATGTGGCTTACTGAGCTTCATAGAAAGTGTAAAGAATCTGTTCAAAACGATACAATCTCACCATTGAGACTGGGCACCAAGATCCCTGATGAGCCTGTTAGTTTGAAAGAAATAACTAGAATTATTTTGCGTCGTAGGGGCATTCCAGCCGAAAATGCATCATTCAAGTGCGGAATGGATATCCAAAAAGAACCTAAAATTCTATCAATTGAAGACCACGACTATCAACTGAATGCCCTAAACAAAGCGTTAAAACAAGAAAACGACGTAGAACCTCGAAAGTTATCCCAGGTTA
Organism: Neoascia interrupta; assembly: GCA_947623515.1. Taxonomy (NCBI): domain Eukaryota; kingdom Metazoa; phylum Arthropoda; class Insecta; order Diptera; family Syrphidae; genus Neoascia; species Neoascia interrupta. The sequence goes on along the minus strand of OX392463.1, from coordinate 213,208,737 downwards.
GTGTGGCAACGCAAAATGTACCTTTCTATGAAGAATGTTTAAACAGTCCAATACTTGAACCTGGAGACGCTATCGACTGTGAAGGAAACTATTGCGAGAACTCAAAAGCTGCGGATAATTCGACTTGTATCAAATTAGAGTTTGAGGAGAATAAAAATGAGCCCGAGATTTGCAGCTCCATTGACTTAAAAGAAAACCGATTGGCAAACTTTGAACACCTTCTAATCGATAGCTCGACCTTCAAATACGAATTTGAGGACAATGATTCTGCGCCCGAGTTCGAGATTGAGCCAGACGATAACTTGAACATTGATGTATCAATTGTTAAGCAAGAAAGTGAGGCCATCCAGCCTGAGTTCAAAACATCAATTCAAGATGATAACTTAAATATTGATGTATCGATTGTTAAGCAAGAAAGTGAGGCCATCGAGCCTGAGTTCGAAATATCAATTCAAAATGACAACTTAAATATTGATGTATCAATTGTTAAGCAAGAAAGTGAGGCCATCCAGCCTGAGTTCGAAATATTAAGCTGTGAAAATGTGAACGGCGAAATCAAGGCAGAATTTGAGTGCGAGCCACATGACTCATACTCAAGTACTTCGGACCCCTTAGAAGCATGTTATAAAGCTTTGGGTGAGAAAATTGGTATGACAGTTGTAAAAAGTGAGCAAGACGCTCCTAACTGGTGATCGCTCCTATAGAATTTCCTAAACAGCATTAAAGATCAGCAAACATCAAATAAAAATGCGAACTTGAAGAAAATATTTTTCTTGTTTAATTAATAAAAAAAAATGTATGAAATCTCGTGTTTTTCTAACAAAACTAAATTTTTAACATTACCTTTTTAGCCGTGACTTTCAAATAAACAATAGTCACTCGAAATCTCACAAAATTAATTATTGGCCCTTATACTGTCCTATCTAGAAAACACTTTTTTTTTGTCGAACAACCACGTGGCTTACTGCACTCGACTTCAAAAATATTGAGTTATTTACTTCAATCTAGCCCGAACTTACATAGACTGCCATGAGCCTCATCATACAAAATCAAATCAGCTTCAATAAAATTTGAGTGACGCATACCTAAGATAAATTCTGATTAACGTCAATTGGTTGACCTGCAGGTTGAGCCCATTTTAGACGGGCATGTTTTTCTATTTTCTCAGCTACGAAATCTTTAGTATAGGTAAGTATTTTCTTTTATTTGACACGTATTCTACGTAGCTTTAAGGCCCAACTTTGAACGCTTGAAAGCAAATCGTATACTACACCCATATTGCCGTTTCGCTCAGAGTCGTCTAGTTCCGTTCATTTTTATCGTACGCGAAGTGGGATCCCAATTCCCGATCTCAGTTTTCGTACGAAAAATTGAATAGACCTTTTAGCAGGACTTTAAAAATCGGACGTCTGCCCCTTTTCCGACCACTGGATTCCGACCAAGCAAATCGCGTTTTCAAATGAAAAAATGCAATAGTTTCTGTGGAAGTCCGAATTATGATTAAACTATCCAACCTAGAGTGTGCCGATAGGGAAAGAAGTTGTTGTGCTTATTGTGTTCTTTGAATTGACTCAAAAATAATTTTAAGAAAATATGTGCAAAGTATCGAAAAAGTGGTCCGAATCTCCTTGAATCCGTGTACCCTTTCGTGGTCATATAAAAGAGCAGCGCAACAGCTCGAGGTGAACCCGGGCCAATTTCTCAACAATGCTGGTGTGTAAGATTCTTTACATACAATGGGACCTACAATTTCTTGCCGAATCCGAACGGCAGTTTTGAGAAGTTTTTCAAGACAAATGATGCTTTCGGAGGGCTTGTCAGACCCTCGCGGAGGTGGGAACTGTGAAAAGGAACAAGTCTTTTATCAGGTGACGATGGCAGGATTCGAACCCAGACCTCCGGCGTAGTAAGCACACACACTAACCACTACGCCACGGCACCCCGCCTTTTGTGGTCGTATGCACTATTTTTGCAACACAAACAACACTTTTTTAATCGTAGTGTTTTATAATTAAAATATTTTTATCGAGTGAAGGAAACTTTTGCATTGGACTATTATAATTGACCCTTTGAAAAGAGGAGAAAATTCTTCTGTTTAGAGGGTCCAAAATTGTTCCTTAAATTGTTTCCACCCACGAAATAAATTATCAGATTTATGAAAACTGTCAAGCATGCCCACGCCATGCGATTACAATTTACATTTTGCAACCTACGACAAGAGGTTCAGAGACGATCTACTATCCTTAAATCGATTTTCGACCAAATAAGGTAAAGGTTTTATTTAGGTAAGCACTGATTCACAATCGATAAAATTTAGAGAAGATTTATTTTGTTTTAGTGGCAAAACTGAACATTTTGTGCTAGCTACGACTACGATAGTTCTGTTGAAAGAGAAATGGCAAAGATTATTATTATTAAACATCCTATGTTCTCTCTGCATAAGAAAAAATAATGCGCTATGCACATTAACGATAAACCAACAAGTGTTATTGTTCTTCGATCAAGAGAACATTATTCAAATAGAGCTCCGGCTGCAGCTCTTTAGAAATTTTATACGAAGCCGAAGAGTAAACTCACTCTCCCTTTTTCACATCAACTTAAGAACACCATCAGCGACAGTACAAGCACACACAACACAAGTCACAAGCCAAAAACACTTGCACGCTGACGAAACTCTTCAGTTCCGGCAAAGGATACAGAACACATCTGTTTCAGTGAAGTGAACTTCGTTTTCCTGGAAATGGTCTGTGGGTGGTGTGGTGGGATTCCATTGTTTGGGTTTTCATAATTTTATGGGCCGTCTGCGTTTTGTCTTCGCTTCGCCTCGTCACTTTTATTCTTCTCGGTCGTATCGGTTCAGTCAGTATCGGTATATTTGTTTTTAAGAGAATGTTTGTTTATGTGTAAATTGCACAACACCTGTAGAAATGATGCAGTGAATTTGTTTGGGTTGAGTTTGTTTATGTTTGCCGCGCACGTTTTCGTAAACTTTTCACAATAACATTGGCTTAGAGTTGCCGTTGGTATTTTATTGACTCCTTTCAGTATAAAAAGGAAGTAGCTTTTACCAAAGAGTGTAAAAACTAAAGTTTTGTGTTCATTCAATTAACAAACTCGACAAAAGGCGGACAGAAATTTTTGTGGACACATTGGCAGCACTCTTATATGTAATTTAATTTGTCTACACATAAACAAAAGTGTGAGCATTCTCCGTATGAAAGCAAATTCTTCACCTCTCATGAAGACTTGAAGCGACAATATTCTGTTTTGCATTCCGAAGTACCTACCTACCTACGATGAGCAGTGAAACGGGTTGTTCGTCTACAAGTTCTATTGATAAAGAAATAAATCAAGTAAGTTGTAACAAAAACTATTAAATTAAGATATGTAACTATGTATCTACATAATTTAAAATCTTAGACTTGGTTTGGTTAACTATGGCAAAAAATTACATGTACGATGTAGGTACCTAAACATAGTTAAAGACAATGCTGCATTTAATATTGGAAACCTAGATACAGTTATAGTAATGTAACTACAATCATTTAAATACCTATAAGTGGATTAATATTAGTACTATCTAGGTGTACCTACTCTGATCGCGAAAAATTATCAGCACAGATTTAATGGAAATGGAGCTTCTTTTCTACGTTCTCAGTATAGGTATGCCACGATTAATAAAAAAAATGCGCAAGATTCCACTCAAATATAGACCTTCAGCCCAACAGACCATAGAGCGAAAGCATTAATTACTAAATAACTAGATTTTCAACTTCGGGTGTCTAAAAGCTTTGCCACAAGCTGGAATTGATGAATTTACCAACACTCTGACATTCGTTTACATTTGTAAGGGTAGTAAATTCGTCAATTCGTCAGTCACGCAATTCGTCTTACGGGCTTTTACATCAGCTGATCGCGTAACGCAATTTCTTGTTGTGGGTTCTTACACTAATTTACCGACACGGAAATTTAAAGCTTTATAAAAGCTTTGTAGCCTTTATAAAAAACGTAAATAATGGGTGTTGGAGGGCAAGAGGGACGCAAGTGGAATAACTAGTTATTCAGTAATTCATCATGGCAAAAGGCAAGGAAGATGTAATTACATATGTAATGGCATTTAGAAAAAAATGTACATCTACTCCGCCCGCTTCATCGCAAACGGGTTCATGACCTGTTTAAACAGATTGCCAGAGCCAGCACAGATTGTTGCATAAACAGTCAAATCCCATGACGTCAGATTTGCAGTCATTTCTTTTATGAGGCGATGCCGCGTGCGCACTTTAACAGCCTTTGCCATGCTTTCCCAAAAAATTTACCGTATTCCCAAAAAATTTACCGTAGTCAACGCATGTGATTTTTTGCAAAACGGCTGTGTTTGACGCATGTGATTTTTTGCAAAAATGAGGTTTCGCGTTTTGGGCTAGGAATTTAAAGAAGATCTGTTCCTTTATTTTAACTTTCACAAATTGAGGACAGTCCCGAACAATCTCGGAAGTGAGCCCAAACAAATACAGTTTCTGTTGTAAAAGGTATTTTTATAAGATATTTTCAAAAGAATGTGCAAAAAAGAAGCTTTGAAAGCCAACCCATGGGAATGAAAAATTCTTGCTCATAATTCGATCACAAAAAAATTCAAGATGTGAGGACACATAACTTCTATAAACACTTTTTCAGTTGCTTAAAGAAACATAATTTGAGTTTCGGTTCAGAAAAATAGAATCACAAAAGGAACATGTCGTTTGGTTACAATTTTGGGAATGAATTAAATTTCTTTTTCCTTAGATCAAATTTATGCCACAAAATAGTTTCAATAATCAATATGCGCATGAATTCTGGAATTGAGCTCTCTACTCTCTCAGGAACAGTTTTAGCTGTGGGGCAGAATTTGCGGCAACGCGCCAGTTGTTTCTACTTGATTTGTCATCGCAAGCACGCAGCAACGCCGCATTGCACTTTAGATTTTCAACCAGAGCGGCAACGTCAACGTTGGACTAGAAAACTTGTTTGGTTTATCCTTGATAACAATTATAAAATTAAAAAGACGTCTATTCAACATCTTGTCACAACTCACCGATCCCGAGGATTCTCCAATTTTCCGAAATGGCCGGTTTACGAGCCGCCAGCATTGCGATTGTGAATCACGCCGTTCCCCATACATTGGCATATAATGGAAATTCATATTCATTCGACATCTCGCCCGAGACTCGCTCGCTCTCTCGCGCGTGTTGTCAAACAGCCACGATGCCCATTTGCTTGCATTTGTAATTATTGAAATCGTAAGGAGAGACGAAAGGAGAAGACGTTAGAATCGAAAAGGAGAGACGCCAGTACCACCAGAACTGGGAACGCGCACCAGAAGCCAGTGCTAGAATCTGCTAAAGTGATCTGTGATGGCTAAGCTATGTCACAAATCACAAATATTCCTCTGCCTAAACTAAACTTCGATCATGACAATTTTCTTGTGACAGCTCACGATTAATTCCCCTCAAATTCAACTGGTCGCTTGTTATTAAATTTTATTGTTAATTTGTTTTTATACCCAACCTTTGTATATTAAGCTTAGCATTGAGTTTGTAACGAAGTGAAATAATCACCGTAGGTAGACCCTTAAGACTTTTTAAGCTTATTGCCGAAAGAGTTTTGTAATTATGCACTTATTGAGAAAAGCAATGATAAAACCAGCAGAGCATTGCATAAAAACATCTGACTTACACATTATTTAATAGCTTCTTACATAGGTATTTACATGTAAGACGAGAAAACTTGATACCAGATACCGACCAGGAAGATGCTCATTTTCAGACAGATGCTTCCGGATTTTTCGTTTGCTGCTGGTTTTGGTTCACCCTGGATATTTTCCATACCCTCACCCACCATATCTGGTGAGCGTTCCCCTATCCGCTTGCTGGGTAGGCGACCAATTTGGGGCCAGCAACCCCAAAAGGGGACTTCTCTTAAATTTTTTATGGCTTACATTGGACGTTATGACAGTCGTTTAATAAGTTTAGAGGGAGACAAGTTTATTTGAGGTATTGAAGCTAAAGTGGGAGGAAAAGTTCCTATCTCCCCAATACTGACGTTTATTCGCCAACGGAGTATAGTAAATTATTCGGTAATGATTAACTTTCCTTTGACCATCTTGCGCTCTATGAGACTTTTATTAGTGAAAGGAAACATTCTCATTTATTAGGGAACACAACAACGTTGAAGTGCTGCCACGGCTGGGTTCGCCTTCGCATTAGGGCATGTTATGTTAATGTGTGAACTGAAGAGCGTTCACCTGTGGTAAATGAGTTACGATGGATTTGAGCCATGGAAAACCCGCGTTTTTTATGTAGGTACGTATTTAAAAAAGTTTTTCCTTGCTATCCAGTCATATAAAGAGTGGGCTTTTTCCAATTGCCGAGGCATACCCGTATGCCTCATAATTCCTGACGGTATGTAGTAACGTTTGTAAGGGTATAAGACCATTGTAAGTGGTGTAGCTTCATTTGGCCGACAGTAACCAAGCCAGAAGGCACTTCTTTTGTTTATTAGCCCTTCGATTGTAAACCTTTTTAGAGCTTTTCCTAGCTAAGACTTCTTTCTCCTGAGGCGATAAGAAAAACCCCTTTTTCGTCACAACTAGCATCTTCCATAATGTTTAGCGTACACATTTGCGTCAGCCATATCATGTCTATCTATTTTCTGGAACCCGTTTCTGATATGTTTCTCGGAAACTGCAGTTCTTTCTTTTTACAAACTTTTGGGCACTCTCTTTGAAATAGTCGGATGACGAATAAGAAACCCGTCATACTAATTTTGGCCGGGTATGTCTTCTTTAAAAGGATTTTTGCAAGAAGCTATGATTTTGTCACGAGAAAGCCTTTTTCCCCATTTCAATAATACATTGAACTATTAATCTTATTTCGTCTTCTGTTAAGATCGTCAAAACTCCAACAGACCTTCGGTTAACTTTACTTCTTATCTATAGTATTCCGCGAAGTTGATCGTGGTACACTTAACAAAGTGGACGCCTTCCCGGATCGCATTGTTGAGAAGAGCAAACCGATGTGAATCGGACCTTGCCTACTAAACCGACCTACGTGGATCAAAGCTCTATATTATGCGTGCATAGCAAACCGACTGGTGTGAATCGAACCTTTCCTACTAAACCGACCTGTGTAAATAAAAGATCCATATTATGCATGCCTACTTAACCGACCGGTGTGTACTGAACCCTGCCTACCAAACCGACCTGTGTAAATCAAAGCTCCGTATTATCCGTCCCTAGCAAACCGACCGGGGTGAATCAAACCTCCGAATCATGCATGCCTAGCAAACCGACTAGTATGAATCAAAGCTCATCGTTCAAAGCATATCGTTCGTGCCTAGAAAACCAAACCAACTGGTGTAAATCCCACCTCCATATACGTACCTAGCAAACCAACCGGTGTGAATCGAACCTTGCCTACCAAACCGAACAGTATGAATCAAACCTCGATATTATGCGAGCCTGGATTTCCCACAAAATTTTAGACAGTTTTTTTTAAGTGTATTTTTTGTTAGGTGTTCGAAGGGGTAAAACTGTGCGGCCCTGTCTGAGAACTAGCGAACAAGCTCTCGAGTTGAAGAATAATTTACATGTGAGAATGAAAAAGTAAAATAGAATTGTTTGAGCAAAAATACTCTCTACACACCGAACTCAAAACTTGAGAATTTTATGGATGGAAATTTGGATGTTAATATTTCCGAAACCGAATGCCTAGTCTGAAATCAGCTTGTAGTTTTGAGTTTTCGAAAACTTTTTGCCCAAAACTCATTTTTTGATTCAGTGTGAAGAGGGTATAGGATAGAGCAGAAAAAAACGGGTAAGCGGAAATTTTGGAATCCAAAAGGAGACGTTTCTTTTCAAATTGTATTAGGCTAGAAATGGGTATACTTTTAGGAAAGAACTTATTAGGGCCATTCCTACCTATTTCTACTTTTTCATTTTCCCATTTTCATTAACTTCTTTTCTCTATTAAAACTTAATGTGTTCTTTGCTAAAACATTTTGTATTCGTATTTATTCAAAAAGGATTTGAAAATAACTGTTTCCTTTTATATTCTTATATTCTCGCTAACCCGTGTTTTCTGGTTAGCTCGATCTCTGTGGTTTTGCTAAAACAATTATATTTAATTTACAATCGATTAGAAAAAAAAAACGTCAAGACACTTTTTTAATTTTTCTCGTTCAATCAAAAATAATGCTTTTTATATTAAAAAAAAGTCCTGTCTCCTTTTTTATTCTTATATTTATATTCCCTTTGCTAGAACAGTGTTGTTTGCTTACATATAAAAATATTTTTTAAACGGTATCCAAAAATAACTACTTTTTGATTCTCATATTTTTGTTATTTTTCTTCTTAGGAAAAATTTTTCTTCTTATGTTCCGTAACCATTTGCCACTCCCAGTACTTAAGAGCACATCCTAAATAAAATAATCGTTCTTCTATTCAAAAGCGATTCTTAAAGAAAGCCACGAAACAAAAGTGTCTACTCTTTGATTCTCATAATTCGATGATCGATTCTTCTTTACTTAACCCAACATGTTTCTAGTAATACCATTTCAGGAGTGAGGAAAAATAGCCCTAGTATGCGTTTTCCTTTTTTTTTAACGTAGCCTTATAAGCACTCAAAATGTTGCCATTCTACGACTTACCGCTCAGAATTTCTTATAGGAGTTCACGGTTGCTTGAATGGCCGTACAACGTAGTGATAAAATAAGAAAGCTTTTTTCTATTTTTGGCCGGACCACTGAAACTTGCGTTCTTTTTGGCTCTTATAAATTTTTTCTGTGCAAATTTGTGTGCTCTGATTTGAGGGTGTTTTAATTTTCATACTCTTCCCTGTAACATTATCACCGTAGACTTAGACCTTTTAGAGATATGATCGAGACCGACAGGTGAATCGATTAGGCTATGTCCGTCCGTCCGCCTGTCCATATGTGTTGATATTATGAGCTGTTGTGTGTTGTATATTTGAGCTAGGAAGCTCAAACCTGGCGTGTTCTTACAGAAAAAGTGTGAAAATTGGTTAAATCCGCCAACGGCCACACCCACTACTGGCTTCAATGTAAGACAACCTCTATTTCAAATTTTCTTTCAAAACACCTTTGGGTCAAGTTAGACAAGGCGTAGGAACTCAAATTTTGGTATAGAGCAATAATGGCCCAAAACCTCTAAGAAGGCTAAAATTGGACCGCCCACAATAGCGACCATGCCCACTTTTAACATGTTAGACCTTTAAAAACGCGATTTCTCGGAAAGTTTACTGCGAATTGAAAAAAAAAATTATACGACAAATATTAAAGACATAACTATTTGCTAAGTTTGGTCCATACAAAGTTTTGAGCTCCGCCCACTTTTAGGGGGCGTTTTTAGGAAAAAACGGTTTTTTCTAAAATAATTTTCGTTTTTAATGCATTTTGTTACGATTCTAACGAAATTACAATTAATTGATTTTAAATTTTTTACCCAGGCCCACTTTTGGAGGCGTGACCTATACAAATAATGTAAAAATTCGGGAAAAAAAATTAGATTTGGTGTTACATAGTGTATAGCGTCGGATATATAGAAGTTTGTCACAGAGGAACTTTTGGGCTTACTCAGTTGTTTTTTCTTCTTTTTGTTACATGCAAAGAGCATTGAGCTCCACCCTCGTTAGTGGACGTTTTAAGAAAACAAACTTTTTTGCCAGCATAAGTTTTTGCTTCTGAGGCATTTACTCATGATTCTAACGAAATGGGAATCAATTAATTTAATTTTTAGCCCATAATATACCTTTCTAAAATCATGCATATAGCTACAAGCCATAAAACTTGATTGTCCGGTGTTAAAGGGCAAGCACAAGGCAAAAACTTGAAGGTTTTGATAAAGGGGAGTCTGAAAATGCATACCGGTCAAAGTCTCTTGTATCTTGTTATTACACCTACCTACCTTAAAATAAAAAAATTTTGTATTACTACCATATAACTACCTATATAACATCAATTGTCCTTACCATCCTTTTGAAGCAATAATGCACCCCATTAATAATTAAATAAATAAGATGTAATTTTACTTTAGTGTGTGTTATGCTACGGTTTTAATGGGATCAGTGCTATGAAAGTTGATAGGATCATCCTATTTTAAATTAAATATTAAATGTTTTCGAATTGAATTAATTAATGTGATGGTCTAATTGAATAATTGATGGACCATACCATTAATTTAATGTGACCATACTATTGATTTAATGTGACCGTACCATTGATATTTAATGTGATCTTTACATTAAAGACTAAGAGTTTTTCCAGTAATTTTAATGCATAGTTTTTGCAATAATTGATAAATAATAATTTCAATCTTTTTAAATCAATACCGGAGAAACCACAGGCATCAGCGTAAAACTATTGTACTAATAGTAACTTGTACTTCTATTAATAAATGGTATTTCTTACTTAAATAATAGTCGTCACATCGACAGTTTAATGGGATTTTTTTTTTTTTTAGTTTAGATAGTAGGCACCTACCTATACTCTGTCCAACATAAATTGGCTGTTCAGGCCAATTTTGGAGAAGCTTTTAAAAACCAGTAGCGAGTCATATTTTTGCACCATAGTAACGTAAAAGAAACCCCCATGTTTACCCGCCAGCGGTACACTGATTGGCTGGGGCTGCAAATCAACTATCAAGCCGCGTAAATTGATGTGTATTCAGAGTTACCAATGCCCGTTTGGCAACTTGTTCAGTTTTTTTTTTCCATTGGGTTTCTGTTGAGAAGCTTTTGGTATTAGAGCTTTGAAAAAAGTTTTTTTTTAAATAATAAGTGATATCGTGTAGATCTTGCTTTGATTTTTGTTTTCGTTTTAATGTGCGCGAAATGCGTTCAAAAGAAGTTACAAAATTGTAAGTTTTTTACGGAAAAGGCTTATTTGCGTGGGCTTAAATACCTCACGGCCAGTTTTTGGATGCAACTTGTGTTCTTTCTAGATTTGGATTATGATATTTATTTGAAGTTAAGTGTTTTCGTGCAAGTTGTGTTATTAAAACGTAATTTTTTGGGATATCCTTCACAAGCGAGTCTTTTATCTTATCTTTTGGTGGTGCGGGCAAAGATAAATCTGTTTTATTTTTTATAAATAAAATGAAAATTTCAATACAGAAAAAGGGGCGGCAACCCTAAATACTATTCTCTCAGGTGTTTTCCAATTTAAAATGCCTACTACGGCAACCCTGTAAGAACTTTTGTTAGAGTAGCGCTTTACGGAAATCAAAAGAGTGGGAAAGGAGGCAAACATCCCTATCCATCGCTGTACTGCCAATTTATGTTGGACAGAGTATAGTTTGATAACGGTTTATAATTCTGCTAATAATGTATATTTAGGTAGGTATGCCTACCTACTATTAAAAACGAATTGTAGGTAGGTAGGCAAGTAGAGTTGATACCTTACCCCGGCACATAAATGCACGGTTCTGTTTTGTCTGCTCAGCGTAAAAAGATTTTGAACGTTGGCAACTCTTTTCGCCACAATAATTTTTAGTTTATAATTTAATTCGAAAGCACTGTATTCGCGATAAGTTCCATTAGTTCAACGTATAGGTGCCTATTCGTTTTCGTATTTGGTATGGATGCACGAATAGATCGAGCTATGCGCTATGCTTGCCTCCAAGACTTCATAGTTATTCGTCATTTCGTTTTGTTGCTCTTCCCTTAAAAACATCTTGATTTTTTCTTACAGCGCAGAAGAGTGGTGTTTACAAAACACACACAACTCCGAGCCGTATGGTATTGTTAGGCAAGTATTGTTCTATGTCTACCTCCCCTCGCCAAGTAGGTAATTTACGAACCTAGCAAACTAGGTATCAGTGTTAGAGAAAAAACGAGCTGATGAAAGACGCACTAATTTCGATCGACTGTGGGTTTTTGGTACGAATCCGGACAAACATCGCAAAATTGTTGCATCCAGTGGAGTGAAACTTTGCATTGGCAATGGCAAGTGAGGCTTATTTACGTGTGTGCTAAAAGTTGTTCAACAGGCACGCATATGTATGCATCTACGTTAGTCACATGCCCCATCCACACAACACACTGCTTCTATTCAATGTAGGCAGTCAGTAGGAATACCATTTAATCTACAATTTTAAGTTTCCTAAGTTGAGTGTAGTTGGATGCGTGACACACTTTAATTTTATAAGACAAATACGCAAAACCCCAATGACCTCTAATTGTTATAGCGAAACATCTCTCACACCGAGAACGAGCACGTAAATATTTGGTATGTTTGGCAACATTCACATCACACTTCTCCTTGAGAGTGAGTATGTGTAGCGAGTTAAATTTGAGTGTGCGTGAGTGAGTTCAGCAAAAAAGACACGCATTTATGACGAATACATGGGCACACATGACACATCTATTTTTAGAAATTTCTCTTTTCAACAAAAACCAGATTTTGTGTTGATGTGTGTTTGCTACCACCGCGACGCGCACACGATACAACACAAATAGCACAAAGCACACCAACTCAACTAAACAACCCAGCTGGGCCAGGGTACCTATATCTGTTCTTTCAACTGCTGCGTTCTTTGTGGTCGTTGAACGAATATTAATGATGGAAAGATAGAGAGAACATTGTTTCGAATTATACGTGTAGTGTGTAGAAATACGAAAAAAGACGTAAAACGCTCTTGTTTTGCTTTGGTGTTCGTTTGAAGTCTGCCTGAAATTATTCATTCGATTTGATAGTATTTGTCATATATGTATAGGCATTCGACACTTACTGATTTTTGTATGCATTGCGGTTGTGGTAGTGGTGCTTGTGCTTCATTGTTGAGAGAAAAAATACATGGCTGGGTTAGTTTCTCATTGACTACGTATGCCGAAAGTAAGTTTAAAAGATCGCTGAGGAAGTTGTTATTCAATACAATTATACATTTCCCTTTCGTTAATTTTTGCAGGCTGACACCTACCACTATAAGATGAACTACCGCAACAGGTTGAGTCTAAAAGATCGAATTGCCGTCATCAAAGCCTATGAGAAAATCAAGTCTTGTCGAAAACTGGCAGATGATTACAATTGCAGCGTCTACCAGATAAGGAATATTATTCGAGACAAGAAGGACATCTGGGAGGAATATCTGTCAACTAAAACTGCCTTCGATGAACGGATAATAACACTTTTCGAGAAGGTGCTGCTCGAATGGTTCCGACGAGCACAAAGGTGTGTAGAAACGGGCCCCATCACAAACGACATGTTACTGCAAAAGGCTGAAGAAGCGAAACGTGTCCTGTCTATGGATAATTACGAAACGGACCGCGCATGGCTAATGAGGTTTCGTCTAAAGCACGATATCTCGGATTTAGAAATGTCGATGTTAATGATTGAAAACAATGCGAAACGGCTTTCTGTGGATATGTACGATATTGGCGTTGATGTCATGGAGCAGTGTTCCAAGGAAGAACCCATTGCCCAAGAGCCTGTCGAGAGTCAACCCTCGCCATCGTCCTCGTCTATAGTTCTGAGCCCGAGCCCTGAGCCTGTCCAACTCGACGAATGCAGTGCCAACGAAACGATTTGTCAAAAACTTGAGTTGCCCGACGATTACTGCAAAAACAGCAACGATGGATCGAGAAATAACGACGAGGGCTACATACCTGGCAATGCTGATGTGGTGGAGCTGGTAATACCTCCGATCGCAAATGACGAGCAGGCTCGACGACACCTAAAACCGCTGGAGGACTACGCCCTGATGAAAGAAAATTTTCGCGCAATCGGACTTATAACGCAGCTGGAGGAGATATTTAATTCGTTAGAAAATTAGTATTTTATTAACTAAAGTTAGTGATAAGCTTTAATTTTTTTAAGTTTTGAATTAATAAATAGTTTGTAACCTTGAACATAATTTGCAATTGTCTTATCATTTCCCATATTTTGAATCGAATCTTTTACTTTTATTTTCATCACTGCCAGGTTTGAATTCTAGGGTCTTCAAATCGAAAATTCGAACCGTGCGTGACATAATTGTCAAAGTTTGAATAGGGAATACCTAATTTTGACACAAGCAAGACCTTTTCAAAAATGTCCTATCGTATTTTATGTGTTAAAGCATTATCATAGGTTTATTTCATTAAAATAGCCCCTGTAAGTCCTGCCATTGTGCTAACCGTTTTCAGTGAGATCAGCTGATTTTCAAAACTTAAGCACAACAAAAGGACACGACAAACCCCGAAACTATCCAATCTTATCGAAGCGTTCGGGAGCAGAATGCTCGCCTCCTGATTTGTTGGTGTCTCCGCTCTTAGCCCCATTTAAGCACGTAGAAACTCGCGCTGTTTGGTGCCCGTGCCCAAATTGGGAATCACTGTCCATGGGTAACTCAAATGGAGAATGCTACTTCTACACCACATAACCAAACAGATTGTTGCAGAAATGACAAATGCTACCAAACAGCAGCATACCCGGTACAACTTTTGTCGCAGGTCGTGTATAAGCGGATTAGACACCAAATAGCAGTCCAAATATATTGTGTCAATACTCCTGAAACTGTTTTCCTGACACTCGTTTGACAGTTCTCCTAAAAAGAAGAAAAATTTGCTTCGGGCCTAGAATCCAGAAGCACGCACAGAATCATAAAACCCATCAAAGTTGGGTAAATGCCATGTATTGCTTCACAAATACAACGATAGACAAACTTCAAAAGCAAGAAAAACTTATTTGGCTGTTCGCATGTAGTACAGCCCTAATCCTGAAGAAGATCCCTGATTCGAGATCGCCAACCGAAAAAGCCATAACCGTACAGCTGCCCATGACAAACGACTAAAACATCCGATTTTACTGCACTGAAATTTCTGCGCGTTAAAAATCGCGGGGAACCTTCTCCGTGCCACGTGGACAAGTTTCAAAGAAAAGTGCTATAAATGTTGTCTTACACGATCGCCTCAATCGCATCGCTACTTTTGGTAAAAGGAGGATCTTTAACTTTTGTCGATTGCTTGAATTTATGCCTTAAAGATCAGACTATCGACTATCGAATGATCGACGCAAAAATTTTATTCCAGGCTTAAGATCGTGTACCTAGTTTCAAAAAAAAAAAAAAATTGTCAATGTGTTACAACGCACTGACAAACTGATTAAGCGCTCAATGCAAAACGTGAATGCGACGACAAAAATACCTGCTCCTTGCCACTGTCAGAATGTCAGAGTTTTTTTTTTTTTAATTTATTGCCCGAATGCAGCTGGCTATACCACATCACCTATGACACTACGCTGTCAATGCATTGACATCGACGATCGCATAGAAATGGTACTGGAAAAAGTAATAAGCCCAACAAAAAGGAAACACTGAATTATTTTTTCTTTAATTTTATTTAGCGGATATAACCTTAAATACTACTTAGTCTAAGCCTTCTTCCCACGAGTCTTAAAAACAGCTTCTATTTGAGAAATCAGTCCGATGGCTCTAAAATTATCCTTTAGCATAACGAACTCTTCCAATATCTTTAAATATTTCAAAGCTTCTCTGCTGCTTCTAAGGGTAAATGTTTTTTGTTGAGCCGGAATGATTTTGTTGTCGCCATTTTGTTCGTTTTCATCGTCGGAAGAATCAAGATTGATCACCTCATCGATTGACATGGAGTCTTGTTCGGAACCGTTAGGCTGCTGCAGGATGGGTTTTTCCAGTTCGTCATTTTTACTGCTAGTCGACTCATTGTCCTTTTTTAAGCCCCCATCCTTTAGCATAATATCCAAGGCGATCGACTTCATATCTAAGGGCTTTTGCGCATTATCTCGTTGCTTTCTGGCATCTCTGCCCTTTTTGCACTCATTTCGGAAGTTCACCAACCAAGTGTTCGTGGGAATAAAGTCTGGCATCTCCAGTACCTCTTTGGCCTCCACAATTTTTTCCCGAATAATTTTATATGTGATCGGATTCAGTGCAGGATAAAACTTTGCGCGCAGATACCATTCGAACATAACCCTGCCGAGCAGAGAGACCTTCTCATTCTCATTCTCTTGGGGTTGATCTTGACTCTTGGCCTTGGGTGGATCTCTTTTCGCGACTTCGATTCGGCTTACTATTAAATTGTGTTGGGCCAAAATTGCATCCTTGCTCGCAATAATGTTTTTGATTTGATGTGTGCTGCATTGGAAGCTGTTCGCTAGGTTGTTGAAGTTCGGTTCATTCTTAAATGCCTTTATAACGCGTACCTTGTCTGGCAAAGACAGGGTGTTGCGCACAAAAATTTTTTTCTAAAAACAAAAAAAAAGGATAGCATTTGAAAATGTGGTCTTAGGAGGGCAGAATAATAAGTGATAAATTAAAGGCGAGCAATACATCAAACAATTTCAATACTCTGGCTTACATTTTTGCCGTACTTGTACTGGGACTGCGACCTGAACATCTTTGTGAAGAGATTGAATTCGTACTGAACGCTTTCTCGCTCACACTGAGGACCGCGCAAAGGCGAAGCACACACAGCACCCTTATCGAGTGTACACTACAGAAGAACACCAGAGACCAGACCACCAGATTTCTTTTTTTACTCTTTTAAGTTCTGCTGACTACAGAGTTCGATTCCTGAACAGAGTACTGGAGCAGTGGCTTCGTAGATATGGCTGTTGCTGCTGGCTGGAGTGCTAGTTCTCTTGAAAGTTCCTAATGAAATTCTGCGTTGTGTCTGTACGTATGTGGAATGTGCGCAGAGCGCATGGCGAGCTCTTCGGGTGATGGGTTTAGGTAGGAATCGTCTTGTTATGTAGATAGGGGCACTGGCACCGGCACTGTGCTGGAGAACTGGGAATCGAACGACGAGTTGCCACATGTCTAATGAAATTAAATTCTTGAGTAGAGGTACTACAATGGGAAAGCAGAGTGTGGTGGTGTGTGTTACTGTTAACGTTAAGTGGCATTTGATTGTTTCTTCCTATGAACAGAGGCATATGCATTAGCGTTATGTATCGCGAGTACGCTAATACAGGTATACACACAATTAAATGTCGTGTGTAGTTGTAAAAGATAATTTTGGCTGCACAGGGTTGCAAAGAAAAAAGATCCAGAAAACATGTGAATTATAAAAAGAAGGAAATGTGGTGGAAGTAGGTAGTTTCCATTTGCATGACTGATGAGTCATATCATGAGTGTTTCGCTTGGCGTCTTTTTTGCGATATAGCGGCATGACCGTCAATTTCTTAATGTAAAATTTTATGAATGGAGCAAAACAGTGGGTAAACGAATCAATAAATTCTCTATCATCAATTAGTGAACTCAATCAATAAACTAATAATACCTACATATATCAAGGGAATTAGGGTTTATTTTTAGGTAGGTACTATGTCGGCAGTCTGGGATGGTAAACGCCGGAGTGGCTTAGGACCTTAAGCGGCGTACGATGAGGTTCCTTATTATCGCCTTTACTTTTTGAATTATTATTTATAAATGATTTAAGTACCTACCTACATAGGTAAGGTCCGTACCTAGGTAATTAATGCTTAATGCCAATGTAAATAATGCCTTCAACTCATGATTAACAAGCTACCTTTAAATATTTACAGTAAACTTGGAGATTTAGTCATAAATATCTGCTTCAGGATCCAAGTTTATCGCAGGTTAGGTATAGGTATACCAATTGAGAATTGGGAGAGGCAGGCGCAGTAGAAATGAGAGATGGGTGCTCTGCTAAACGGGAAAAATATTGAAGTCGACGAGGAGTATACTTAGTTATCCTATGGCCTACCTATGTTTCTGAAACCACAACTGAATAAAAAAAAAACACTTTCAGAACAAAGCGAAACATGAAAATCTTAATTCAGTAATCGATACGATGCGCATAGCGTTAGATTTTTTGAAGCAGCCTCAATATTGATTTTTACAATACAGTTCTCAAGAATTGGGATAATAACAGCATGAAAAGGTACCTAAGAAAAGTCCAACGAGCTTTCAGAAAACCTTCCGTCACCGCAGTCCCCATCAAATAATTTCATTGGCACTAGTCTGCGTCCCACCAATTTTTTTATTCACTCTGAGAATGCACTTCGATTGATTGCATTGTCAAATGTCAAAGTACTTTGTTTTGCTTTGATGATAATCTCCTCTCAAAAATCCTTGCAAAACAGAGTGCAGTAAAAAAAAGACAGTCAAGAATGAAGTCATACACGGAGCGGTCTGTCGGTTTATTTTTTTAAGGCTTAGCGTTCAATGATGTTTCTTTGCCCGGTTTCACAGTGCAAGTTTAAGCTCCGTTTAGCGACATTCAAAAAAAAAAATGTGTTTTTTAGTGCTAGTTTAAACCTAAACAAGAGTTTATACGGCAGATTAATACCATGTCTCCACCGAGCACTAATCCGGGATTAATATAAATCTTTATTGAATCCTTTACAAATCACGACAAGCGATTAAAAATAAATCCTTCCATAAATCCCATTCACTGTATTCAGTTTAAAAATCAAAAAAGGAAACTGAAACAGTCCCTGTGCGACAGATCTGTCACAAGTTTGTTTTCTATTGTGGTTTTTACAGAGGAAATCGTTTTTCACTCCTGGGAAATGACATCGCCACTCTCTTTTGAGAGCCAAAATGACAGAAACAGCGTTTTCGTGTCAGATTAATCCTATATTTGTCCGGTGGAGCCACTTTGGGACTTATTTTTAATGGTCTCCCGCTAATCCACTTTTAATTGTCGGTAAAGACATAGTATAATTTGAACGCCCGCCGTTGATGTTTTAAATCACCGTTTTACGTTTAAATCGACGTTTGAGGAAAACGGGAATGAAGTTTTGTTAAAAAAAACTGTGAACGCCACAAGTATCACGTTGCCTTGAGAATTTCAAATTAAATTTGCGAAGAATGTCACATTTGTCGAAACTTTAGATGCAAACTACAATTCTTAATATTTTCCCTCTTTTAACGGATACCTTAAACCAATTTGAAAAATAAATATGGGCTGAGATATGACAATTGATGTTTAAAGTGGCCTACAAAACTAAACAAAACAAAAAGAAAAAAAACAATAACCAGAAGTTTAGGTAAACGCTCGATCAATTTCTATTGAGAAACACCAACGGTTTAAGCACTAAGCTTAAACTTTCGTGAAAGTTTAACTAATCCTAAGTTTAAACGTTCACAGTGAAACCGGGCATTAGTATATTTGCGACTAGTCTTGTCGATAACTCATTTCATTTGTTTCGCTTATAGAATATTTCAAATGCAATTTTAAGAAGATATGTATGTATATACATAAGAAGAAGAAAAGAACCTTCTTATACGTTATACCTATTTAAAGTTATTTAATGCCGACATTGAAGTCTAGTAAATAAAGGGGACATGGGGACTATATGCCCGATTTTCGGGTTTAAAATTCATACAAATATCTTTTCATTCATTTTAAGGTAGATAGGTACAGTTATGTATTTTTTTTTAAATTCTTCTATCCTTATTTAAGGCGAATTTTAAAATGATGAGTAAGTATTCAAATTTTTAACGAAACACAGGGTGTTTTTTATATATTTTTAATTTCTTTAGAAAAACTGAAAAAAGACCTACGAGTTTTTTATCATGTGGTTTATGCTTGCGTAGAATTTAATCGTTAAGATGGAAGCAACTCAAACGCTATAGGTTTTTTTTAGCACTACTATTTTAGTAAATCAACAAAAATTAATTTAGAGTAGATGTCTCGAAAACCGTGCAATGTTTCAGCCTCGCTATATTATTGTTCTTTCGAACCCCAAAAAATTTTTTATATCTGATATTTATTTCGAACCGGAATATATTACCGTTAATGAGATAGTGGGGGGGGGGGGCAAGCGGTTTTTTTTAGCCTTTTCTGTATTGATTTTTGATTTAAAATCAATAAAACGACTATTCAGAATCTTTTTTTGAATAGCATTATATTATTTTTAATTCTCATGTACTTTGCGCTAGCAATGGCTGTTTTTCTTAACGTCTCGGGTACAGGCTTTTTAGCAGACAGAAAGAATAAGGAATTGTGAATCGGTTTAGATAAAAGGACATACCCGAAAACATTTGAAATGGGCATTTTAACAGGGCAATAGACACTTTCTTCAAACATCGTTTAAAAGTGACTTAAGGATAAAAAAAAAGTTGCAGAAGGGTCTTCTAACAACCAAACTAATTAACTTATAACGGAAACAAAAAAAACAAAATTTATGCCGAGTTTCTTTAGTTTTGGCCAGCTTAAACTCGACGTGTTAACATTTTATTAGGGTGGGCCGAAATGAATGTGAGCAGATCTTCATTTCTGCCCAACAACGAGTCATATGTCATAGGGTAGGTATTTTCGTGTACAGTAATAATTCATATAGCGGTATTACCCAAATTTCTGTGTGGAAAGAGTTATTCGATAAAAACCAATTTATTTTGGCTACGTTTGTTCGTGAGTATCTTGGTAACAGTAATTTTCACTGAAAAAATTCAAGGTCATATATAGCTCTTAAAATTTCTTGTAAAAAGGATACAAGAACTTTTTTTCGTTAGAGTAACCATTTTGGAGATATTTCGGTGTAATGCAATTGAATCATCGTTGACGGCGCCAGCCTTCGATAATTTTATTTTTCAACCTCACTGTTGAAAGTTGTAAAAATTTTACAACAAAGTTGTAAAAAAGTTACAACCTTAAAACTTAAATAGTTCGAAAATGGATCCTTTTACGATAAAAAGTTGTTTAATACCTATTATTTGTAGTAAATAATAGTAAATTGGTAAAAAGTTACAATTACCAAGATACTCCTTTAAAACGGTTGTCGGTGACATTTGACCAAGTCCAACACCTTTTAGTGAACAAATTTTTTCACGCAGCTCCTTAAGATGAATCCCATACAATTATTATTATATACTATACTAACAATACGAGTATATACTAAATATTTTTGTACACAAAAAAACCTATTCAATGACATATAACTCATTGTTATTGGTCTTGAGGACCAAATTGGCTCATCCTCCTTTATTTGTATTTTATATTTTGCTATTAAGAACTAGCTTGATTACTTAAATAAAGAAGGAAGCAGTTTAAGCACTTTAGAATTATCAGCTCTGTTATAATAAAAAAAAGTTTCTTTAGTTTTGACCAGTACTGTGTGTTTGCCCAATATCGACTTTTTATGAAGTGATTAAAAGGTTATGACCCTTAATACGTTGCATATATTTACCCGTTGCAAATATTATTTTTACCATCAAAATTCAAACTGTAATTAAACCGTATATAAACTAGTGGGAGGGTTACAATCCGCTTAGGTGAATCGTTGGATACCCCATCCCAATTGACCACTGTCGAGCTCCAAATTGTGTCGTAAATATTGATTGTTAAATTTCAGTTTCTATTAACTTTAATTGTATTTAGAATTTCTCAGTTAAGAATCTCCTCCCTAAAAAAAGGGGCGTGGCATCAACGCCTTTTCAATAACATCTTTTTTTTGTTCATATTTTTTTTTATCAGACGTGTTGATTACATTTTCATATTAAAATATTGTTTTAAACTTAAAAACGTTAACGCCCCAAAAGTGGGCGTGGCATAAATTTATTCATTTCAGTTGATAGATTTCGCACTTGTCTAAATATTTTATAGTGCAAGTTTTTTGGATTTAAAGAAAATATATCGAATAAAAACCGTTTCTTGGAAGGAAAATTAATATGACCGCGCCCACATGGGGGCGGTTTTTGCCTTTTTTTAAAATGCCAATCACAATTCACTTAAGTGAGCATACCAAATTTCAGCGTCCTACGACAACTTTGATATTTCATGCTAATAAGTAAAGTGGGCGGTAAAAAGAAAATTTTACGCTTGTACTGCTTCGGGACCTAGAAAGAACATATATTAAGTTTCAAGTTCCAAGCTCAAAATTTAGGGCCTAAAAACTACCGGCACAAGGATGGACGGACGGACGGACATGGTTCATTCGAATAACAATTTGGTCTCGATCATATGCCCTTAAGGTCTTGGGGGTCTACCATTATTATTTCACCGTGTTACAAACTATGTGACAAACTTAATATACTTTCTATCCTATGGGATGGGGTATAAAAACTGCCCTTGTACCTATGCGTCCTATTTTTTTTTATGGACTTTATAAAAAATGTATATATTTGTATACTAAACTTCATCTTTCTACGACTCACCGTTTAGAAGTTGCATTTGCGGACGGGCAACGGCGTAATAAGTCCATAAGAAGTCCTTTTTTAATTTATGGGCGGACCGCTAACAAGTAAAATAAAAATTGTTTTATCCCAAAAATTCAAAAATTCAATATTATAGAATGTCTGTAAAAAACAGGACACAGCTTTGGTTCCGTTTTCCAATTGTTCATGCAAGGGCGGCTCGGTAGTTTATACGTGAACATTGGTAGTTTATTTCACACACACAACCGCATGTAGGTATCAGAAAGAGAATTTACATATATGTATATTGTTGTTTTACCTATACCTAACAATAATAACGTAATAGTGCGTTAAAGAGAACAGAAAATTTTTTATAAGTTCAGTTGCGTTTTGAAAGTTTTAATAAATGAGTATAGCCTTCCCTTCAGGGGTTGATTTCATTTTATAGTCGTTCGTCTTGACGATGTCGTGACGTTGACTTCATCTTAACCTAAAACGGCGGCGCGTCGCGAGTGCTGAATTGAGTGCTATCGTGTCTGTTGAAAGTTTTCATTTGATTTGAGTGTTACCTACAATTTGTCCTGTACTGGATCAGATAAAAAGTTTAAGTTTGATCGAACGAAAAAAAAGAAGCAAAAAAAATATACCGAATAGCTCTTACTACGTCAAAAGTAAATTAGCAATAAGTAGAGTCCGTGCTATTAATTTTAAGAGGAAGTAAGAAGGATATTTCTGAATATTTGAATATTTATTTTCAAAACTGATTTAATTTTTAACTTACTCTTTTTTTCAGCATTCAAAAGTGTTTAGACGAACGAAATACATGCGAAACTGGTGAACACAAGGACTCGTCAGCAACCAGCATTTTGGCAAATGAGGAAGATACAATTTCAGAGGTTTGTCAAACTTTAACAAATAACATACCTACCTACCTACACAGCTGATTTGACATGTGACCAATACCAATAATACCAACTTATTTTAAAACAAAGTGAGCACCTAGCAAGAGTTCGTCTGTAACGAGCTTCTTTACACCCGACTCTTTTTACCATGTAAAACCAAATCTAAAAGTTTTTATTTTATCCCGAATTCATGAGTACCGTATGTCAAGTATTTGTATTGGCGACGCCTCCGAAAATCGGCGTTGGCTGAAAATCTAAATCAATTGTTATTGTTATTGTTTCAATTGTTATTTCTTTAGAATCATGAGAAAAAAAGCGTGAAAAAGAACAATTATTTCTGAACAAAAAAAAAACAGTTTTTTTATTAAGAACGCACGCTTAAAGTGGGTGGAGCCCAAAAATTTGTATAAAACAAACTAAGCAAATAGTATGTTAACATTTGTCATAAATTTTCTGAATAAGTTTTCCGCGAAATCGGGTTTTTAAAATTCTGACATGTTAAGAGTGGGCATGGTCAATGCTGTGGGCGGTCCAAATTTTAGGGCTGGCAAGGGCAACGCCAGGCCCATTCTATAAAATTAAAAAAAAAAGACTTAAACAACAACTTCCGTTAATATTTTACAAAAGTAAACAAATTTCACATAATTAATTTGTCATGTCATGAATTTCAGCGGGAAAGGGTACGGAAACAAATAAATAGAAATGAGAAGGAAAATAGGAATAGGGTATGCCGTTTTTACGTATGAACTGTTTATTAGCACATCCGTTTTTTTATATTTTTGTTCTACACTTTCTCATCATATTCACACCTATTCACATTCAAAATTACAGGAATGTATCTCAGAGAGGCATTTAAGAGAATTCTTAGGCAGGAACCACCATTTGGTTTCGTTTCCTTAACAAATTTGCTGAGAGGGGTGTTTCAGGCGATCGAGTTAATTGCAGGTCGACAATCCAATACATTAATAATTCTGATTAGTGGTTGACGTGACGTTGACTTTACACTTCGATTGAATTGTATCCTTGTCAAAAGTGGAGCGTCGCGCGGGTTGAATTGAGTGCTATCGTCTCAGTTGAGTGTTTTTATTTGATTTGAGTGGTAAAATTTAAGTGCCAAAGCGTTATTTAACTCTTAAATAAAAGCAAAGAATAACAGCTGAAAAGGCATAAAATGAGTAAACGTAAAACTAGCAACTCAGCAAACAGTAGAAGCCGCACAATTTCACCAAAGAAGTATGGAAATTTTATCTAATTTTAAAGTTTTTAAAAAATAAATTTTTGTTATAATATTTTTTTTATTTAATATAAATATTAGCATTAAAGGGTTTTTAGAAAATCAAAGTAAATGCAAAGCTGGTAGCTCCAAAGACCTGACAGCGACCAACATTCCAGCAAATGATGAAGACATTTTAGAGGTTTGTTGAATAAAACTCAATTTTACTTTTAAAATTACACAATTTATGAAACAAAACTTATTTAAACTCAAATCACACCTTATTCAACTTCGCTACTTAGAATCCAACACTTTATTTCAATTGAATCGCCTGTTACTTTACTCTTGATTTCCACAAGTCAACTTTTCAAAAATAGCTGTCCCGTACAAGCCTATCATTGTCATCCATGTATTTAAACAAATTCAGCACTTTCTGTATTTTCCCTTTGGTAATTTTCCATTCGTGTTTTTCCACTGGTGTTTTTCCTTTTGAAGGGGATTCGCATTCGATATCTAAATTCGTACTTCGAAACGAACGGAGGTTTGCTGTCACCTGACTGGAATTACAGTTGGGTGTGTTCGTAAAGTGAACCGATGGGTGCATTCAGCGACTCCTGCATGTCTTTTTACGTCTTGTCGCCACATTACAATGTATTATGGTAGGTAGGTTTAGTAAACATATCAATACGTTATTGACTTTCGTCGTAGGGTGGGACTTACATGCAAAGTGCTTTATAATAAAGGGGATTAGTCCCCGAATGTGATCTGGGAGTTCGTCTGCAATTTGAAACTTTTCGGTTTTTTTTTCTGTAAAAGGACAGGCTTCATGACCTTAGAAATATGTTATCAAACCCAAAACAATCACAACACGAGACCATTTAATTTTACTATGAAATTTCACTATAATTTAATGAACCTTATTTAAAAATCACTCAATAAGATGAATTTTTTTATCATCAAAATACTTAATTAGACTTATTATATTTGGGTTACATGAAGGATTCATTTTAAAAAAGTAACTTTCGATGAGTTCATATAAGAATCTCGCCTCTGAGGGATATTTGAAATTTGTAATTTGATAAAACTTGAACAAGATATCAAGTGATTTGATAAATGTTGGCAGCTGATAGAGAATATCATCATGCAAAACATAGAAACTTTCGAGCTTCGTGATGTCTTCACCAATCGCCAACAACAAGGGTTGTGTTGTGTCATTTCTCTCCAAAGCGTTTGACTTTAGGGTTTTAAATTTTTCCTTGTATTCACTTAAAGATGTACAATGCAAGACCATAGCGTTTTGTGCTTCACTAATTGATGGTTTCCATTTAAATTTTTTATTCCCCATGGATGGTTTCGTTATAGAAACAAATGGTGGTTTAATTACAGCATGAAGAAGAAGAATTATAATGCAGTCAATTGAATCTATTTAACGTAAAAAAAAAAATATAAAACTTTAATTCAATATGATTAAAAATACTTCTACCTGTACAAGGGTTTCCGTTTAACTTTTCCATTAACTTTTTCGATTCAGAGTCCTTAACTTTTTCCCTAATAAAGGGAATAACGTTCTCTCGAAAATTTTCCCAATCGCTAATGAGACCATGTTCTTTTTCCGGAAACAATTGAGCGTAGTCCATTTCAACCTGTTTAATAAAAATGACGCAAATATTTTTCTTGCAAATTTAAACTACAAATCTAGCGCTAACCAAAGTGTAACCCATAGCATGTTTTAGAAGAGGCCAGTTTTCTAGAACGTTCTGATGGTCTCCATTCGAAACTTCCGCCCTTCTCAAATTAAAAGTTTCACTCCATTTTTTTAATACCTCTTCCCAGGGTTCAGTATTATGAAGAAGCCATGCTTTGTTTTCTGCTTCACCTTCATCTAAAAAACCATTAAGAAAAAATTAAATGTGAATCATATCCTCAATTGTTCTTTAAAATAACTTAAAGGTGTAAAACGCGAAAAGCTTTTTTTTTATCTTAAAACATGAGGAACAATTTTGGTAAAATTATAATTAAACGAAAAGTTTATTTTTTTATTTTTTCAACTTACTTGTTTTTAATATTGTTTCCACATTTGTACCTTCTTTTGATTTATTTTCGTCGGGTTTTGCAGCTGGTGTCATATTTTTTTTTACCTTCCTCCGAGCATTCGTGGCCTTGCCGTATAATTTCCCGCTTGGATTTAGTCCTTTCTTCCGAGCATTGTAATAGTACCTCTAAGGAAAATATATTGTGTAAGTTATGCTTCTGTTCCTTAGAACCTTGCCTGAATTTTTTTTATTACCGTGTCCTCCGACGGAAATATCTCCCCTATCTCCTTTGCGAATTTTGCAACATCCCTTGTGCTCATGGCCATTGAATGATCAATACAATATTCTACGATAATGCTTATTAGAATTTCGCGTTGCTCGTCTAACAATTTGCCATTATCAGCGTAGAAATTTAATATACTTCGGCCTCTAGGTCTTTCTGCGAGAATCTGAGCCAGACCTGCAGGTTTATCTTTTTCGGTATGATTTGTGTTCTGCACAATTCTAGCTCTTGTTATAGGCTAAAGATTTTAGGATACCAAAATATTTTTACAACTTACTTCTATCATTTTTAAGCTGCTAAGATATTTACCTCGTTTTTTTGCCACTGACTTACGCGTGTTCTGAACTTAATTCTTGTTCCCATCATTCTCGTTGGGAACAGTTCTTTTATTTCGTCCTCCTTTATATGTTTAAGGCTTTCGACATCCATTTCACATTCTAGAAAAAAATCGTTGGGTGGTTCGAAGACAAAAAACTTATCTGCAGTAACTTTTTTAATTACCTATTAACATGTTGTAAATATCCACACCAAACGCCAATTGGTTGCAAATAACTTCCTTAAAGTCATCATACAAATAAAGGTCTTCTTCTTTTAATATGTCGTCTCTTGTATACGAAATAAAATCCCCCGCTTCGCAGCTGTATTCTAATTCTTCTTTTGTTATATAGTCTTCCATTTTTTTAACGCAAATACTTTGACGACCTACCGTGACAGAGAGCACAAAACTTCTCAATTCAACAGGGGAAACCAAACTAAATTCAAACAGTTTTTTCTTAATTTAAACAGATACCACATAGAATTGCTTATGACGGTAATTAACACAAACAGATACACATCCCACCCCGACTTCCTCATTTGATTACATAAGAGTAGCTAGTACCTACACAATCCTAGTATTATCCATATACCCATGGCCCGACTGTTGATATGTATGGATGGCTGTATTGTTGGTAAGCCATAAGAGAGTCGAGAGCACAATAGTCATGTACATGTGCATGTGAGTCACACTTCACACACATACCATCAATCGGTATAAGAGAAACTCCATTCGTGTTTTAATTATGCATGGATAAGCTAATGAGACTTGGAATACACATGGTGTGCAGAATCAGAACAAAACATTTTCAATCATTTAAATTTTTTACCGATTTTTCTTTGACACTCGCTGTGTGTTTTTCTCTTACCACTGTGCAGTGTGCCTGTTCCGCCTGCTACAACCTACAATTGCACAAAGCAAAATTATTGTGAAAGACAAAAAAACATGACGGTTGCTTCTCTGTTAAATAGCTAAACAGTGTTACCGTAGCGGATTTTTCGTTTCGACTCAGCAAGGCCTTTGTCTCTCTCTACACACATTTTGGAAGAGTATTGCTAGTAGGTACATAGAACTTAGTTATCATAAAGATAAAGTAAACACCTCTATGCAACTTCAATCTAAGAATATGCGACATAATGTAGGGTAGCGGTACCTATTCTGGAACAGTACCAATTTATGTTATTTTTTGGGCCTTTTCCTTCATTCCATGACAGATATATGCAAATATGTCCGCTCTCTGCCTCCACACAGTTCTTGTAACACAGGTGTACCTTACATTTTTTTAAATTCAAAGTTGGCGACAGAGTTGCGGTGAGAAAATTTATAATATTTAAAGCATTAGCTAAAAATGTTTAGCAAAAATAATAGGTACTGTTGGTTTGCTTTCAGTTTTTAGTTGGTGAACGTTTTTAATTGATGAACTTTAGTTTTACTTGTCACGAAAACCTCAATGATCAGTGTTCGAAAAAAGGAAACTTTATGTTCAGCATTAGGAAACGAGTGTTCGAAAATAGAAAGAAAAATTGAAAAAGGACCTTTTATGGTAACGCGCTCCGTTGTCCGCCCATCTGTCCGTTGGATTTTCGTTATTGTTATTTTTGGGAAAACAATAGAAATTTTCGAATATTTAGCAGATTTTGACATTAAGCTCGAAAGCTTCAAAAACATTTTAAAAATGCTTTTCAAAATATTGTGGAACCTTAACGACGGTTTCGATTATAGTGAAATTAAGTTTGTATATAAAACGTATGAAGTGAATTCTAAAGCTTTTAAGATCTCTCGAAAATGGCGTTTCTAACTTAAAATTTTCTGAAACGGTTTAAAAAACAAATTAAAAAACTAGCTTTTATAACCGGTAACTAAAAAACCTGCGGTCTGAGTATTAGAAAAAAGTAATTCTTGCAAGCGCAAAGTATATGTGAATCAAAACAAAGGGTTCAGAAAAAAGCTAAAAAACCGCGTGTTCCCCCACACTATCTCAACAACACACTTTTTTTGAAAAAAATATATGTATATAAATCTATAACTGATTATATGTATATAAATCAATAAAAAAAAATGTTCATCAGCTCTCCGACTGATAGTGTTATGTATATAGTGTTATGTTGAACTTAAAGCTAAGGTACATAATAGCTTATCTTTAGATGCTGAGAAATATTTAGGTGCATCACAACAAAGAAAACTTTTTTGAAATGCTTCCCACTTCACAGCATTGAAAAAGTGCCATTTTTTACTCATTAGGGTCATAGGTAGGTATCCAAGAACTGCAAATATTCTTACTACAAATTTTAATTACAAATTGTGAAATGAAGTAAAAGTCTGTTTTGGAAATATGTATATCTACATAATTTGATTTGTTGGAAAATTCTTAAAAAGCTAGCTAGGACACACACTTTTCATCAACTGAAAAAGGTTTTCCAAAATTAGGCTAGAGAGCTGCAACTTGGAGTGCCTAGAATTCATTCTGATTTTGTACAGATAAAGAATTGAGTTTGCTAAGAACCGCCCACAGAAACCCACGCCCACAATTGATTTAAATGTTAAGCAACCTCAATTTCAAAGTCGTTTTTAGGAAAAAACATTTGCCTCATGGGTCTAACGAAATAGGATTAAAGGATTTTCTTAGTCAACGCTCATTTTTGTGGTCCATACAAAAATTTAACTAACATTGTTTGAATTCATCATGGACGTTTCACATTCAGCGCGAAAGCGTCGAACCAGAGCGGCAGCGACAACACGAGACCAGAGAAATCGTTTGCTAATACACAGTGAGAGCGAGAAAGCGCGACGACTGTTTCGACTGCACAGTGACAAAACATAACATATGCCTAAAATTTGTCGACTTTATTGCTCACAAGTATAAGCTTCGAGAAAAAAATGTCTATTCAACAGCTCGCCATAACTCACAACACCGACTGACAGGATAATCGTCAACCTCGGCGAGGGTTTTTCAATCTTTCGAAAAGCCCGTCGAGCGAGACAGCAATCACGCCGGTATTGTGAACCACCCCATACATTTCCATTGATTGAAATTCATTTGACAACTCGCCCGAGAGCCTCGCTCGCTCTTTATGTGAAACAGCTATAATTTCTTCATGAAATAGATGATTTAAGAAGTTCGTTACCGACGAACTTTTGCACCTACTTTTTTGTTTTTATTCGACTACATATTGCTAAAAATTTTACCCTTATGAGTTCACCTTGTCCACCTTGCAGCATTATCAATAAAAACCGTGTTCGCACCTTATTCCTCTGATGACAAATGTTACTCTCGATATGTCAGGCACTCCACACTCATGCATTTCCAGTGCGAGGCTTTTTTTCTTGCTTACGTGGCAATTAATCGGGTTACATTCAAAAACATGGGGAGCTGTAATGAAATACCTGGGCTTGTATGATC
Organism: Neoascia interrupta; assembly: GCA_947623515.1. Lineage (NCBI taxonomy): Eukaryota > Metazoa > Arthropoda > Insecta > Diptera > Syrphidae > Neoascia > Neoascia interrupta. Next base: position 213,178,479 of record OX392463.1, on the reverse strand, counting down.
TCGGCTTACTCGCTAAACAGAATTTGTGTTGAGTCGGGTGCTCTTTTTTTCTTTGGCCCTTTTTTAATTGGCCCCTTATTTTTCCTGATTGAAGCTTGAGAGTTAACAAAATAGGCCATAAGATTTTACTTAAACATTTTATTATATCAAATTAATAATTATTAAAATGTATTATTACTCAACAATGTGAATTGTTTTATCATCAAGATACTTAATAAGGCTTATAATGTTTGGGTTACATGAAGTGTTCATTTTAAAAAAGTAACTTTCGATGAGTTCATATAAGAATTTCGCCTCTGAGGGATATTTGAAATTTGTAATCTGATAAAACTTAAACAAGATATCGAGTGATTTAATAAATGTTGGCAGCTGATAGAGAATATCATCATGCAAAACATAAAAGCTTTCGAGCTTAGTTATATCTTCACCGATAACCAACAATAATGGTTGTACGGTTTCATTTCTCTCCCAGGCAATGGACTTTAAGGCTTCAAATTTTTCCTTGTATTCGCTCAGAGATGTACAGTGCAAGACCGTAGCGTTTTGTGCTTCACTGATTGTTGGCTTCCATTTGAATCGTTTATTCCCATAAGATCTTTTCGTTATAGAAACGAATGGTGGCTTAATCACAGCATGAAGAAGAAGAATTAAAATGCAGTCAGTTGAGTCTGTTAAACATACAAAATAATTAATAGAAGTTCAATGAATTAGGATTGAAAAGTTTTACCTGTACTGGGGTTTTCTCTTAACTTTTCCATTAGCTTTTTCGATTCAGAGTCTTTAATTTTTTCCCAGACAAATGGAATAACATTCTCTCGAAAATTTTCCCATTTGCTGACAAGAATCTGTTCTTTTTCCGGAAACAGTTTTGCGTAGTCGGATTCAACCTGTTTAATTATGACATAACAATTTTTCTGCTTAGTTTAAACTTTAAATTTATCACTTACCAGAATAAAACCCTTGGCATGTTTGAGAATGGGCCAGTTTTCTAGAACGTTCTGGTCTCCATTCAAAACATCAGCCCTACGCGCAAAAAACGTGCTGTGCCATTTATTCAATACTTCTTTCCAGGGTTCCCTGTTATGAAGCAGCCATGCCTTGTCTTCTCTTTCAGCTTCAGCTAAAAAAGAATTGAATTAAAATGGATATCGTTATTTTTTTTTCAACTTCAACTTGAAAATTTTTAAAGTTATGCATACAACAATAGGAAAATTATTTCGTTAAATTTCTTCTTTTCTACTTACTTGCGAGTATGGGTTTCACAATTGGATTTGGTTTCTTTGCATCGGGCATCGTAGCTACGACTGTCATACTTTTTTTCATTTTTCTCCGAGCATTCGTGGCCTTGTCGTATAGTTTCCCAATCGGATTCAGCCCCTTGCCCCTCGCATTGTAATAGTATCGCTAAGGAAAAATTTATCGTATAAGTTGGAAGGTAATGTAAGCCATTCATTTTTCATTACCGTATCCTCCGACGGAAAGATTTTTCCAATCTCCTTTGAAAAAGTCACAATATCTTTTGAGCTCATCGCCATTGAGTGATCAATACAATATTCTACAATTATGCTAATTATAATTTCGCGGTGGTCGTCTAACAGTTTTCCATTATCAGCATAAAATTTCAATACATTTTGACCTCTTGGTGTTGCTTCTAGAATCTGAGCCAAGCCTGAAGATCTATATCCTTCGGTATTATTTGAGCTCTGCACAATTTGGACTGGTGCAATTCTGACTCTTATGATAGGCTTAAAGTTTTTAGATGCAAACAATTTTTACCAGTTACTTTTACAATTTTTAAGCTGCTCCGGCACTTACTTCGTTTTTCTGCCACTGACTGACGCGTGTCCTGAACTTTATTCTCGTTCCCATCATTCTCGTTGGAAAGAGTTCTTTTATTTCATCCTCGCTTATACGTTTTAGGCTTTCAGTATCCATTGCACATTCTGAAAAATAATCATTGAATTCGTTCTAAAACTATTAACCCTTCTGTAGCATTTTTTCTAAGTCACCTATTAGCATGTTGTAAATATCCACACCAAACCCCAGTTGGTTGCAAACAATTTCCTTAAAGTCATCATTGAAATAACGTTCTTCTTCTTTGATAACGCTGTCTGTGGTAAGTGAATGGGAATCCAACGCTTCGCAGCTATATTCGAACTCTTCTTTTGGTATATAGTCTTCCATTTGCAATTTTACTAAGGGGAAATTTTTTGACGAGCACAAAACTCTTCAGTTCAACAGCAGAAACCAAACTAAATTCAAACAGATTACTCGTAATTACAAACAGATGCCGCGTAGATATTCTTTATGCCATCTATTAACAGACACATTTACCAATACCACCACAACCCCGTCTTCATGATTTAATTACATAAGTGTAGGTACTGGAATTGCTATATATATCCACGAGCGTTGGATATGTGCCGATGGCTGTATTGTAAGTCATAAGAGAGTTATGAGCGTGAATCGCCAGATAAAAGCGATATGCCACACACAGCACAAACACAAAGGCCATTCATTGACGCAAAGGGTTAATGCATTCAAGTTTTTGCAGAGAGTGCAGACTCAAAACAGAATATTTTCGATGATTTCAAACCTATTTTCTTAACCAGTTTCGAATTTTACATTTATCAATTTTTTGATTGCTTGATTGACATACAATTTCAGAGAGCAAAAATAAATTGCAAGCCAAAAAACGTGAGGGTTACTCTTATGTTAAATGGCTAAACAGTGTTGCTGTTGTACCATTTTCGTTTGAACTCATTCAAGAGTTCGCTGTCCATATTGAGAAAGTAGTGTTTGGACAATATGGCTAAAGGTACTAAGTAGAAAAGGTACTAGGTAAAAACATAAAGAAGGTAACTGGAATCTGAGAATGTGCCTTGTTTATAAAATAAAATCAATAGGCAACAGTTTACGGTAGGTCCAAGTGGAATGTATTGGATTTTTTTATCTTAACGGATTCGGGTGTCCTGATTCCGAATATGCTGTTAAAAACTGTCGGTCTCGATTAGTTTAGGAGTTATAAGCTAAAGAAACTAAAAAAGAGTGTAACTTTAACATACCCGTAAATGGCCATAGGCGACCTAACATACCCGAAATGCCAGTTAGGTGCCAGTTGTCTGGCAGGCGCCTCCAGTTCTTTCATAATTGTAATACATCGTAAAAAGCTGAAATTTAACATTTAGCATCTTTGTTAAAAAAAAAAATCTTTTTAAAGAGTAGTCTCTCCTCCTAAAATTTGCGTGTTTCGCTGCTGAGATCATAGCTGAGCTCGTCAAAAGGCGACTGTTACTTAGAAATATTTTATGTTTTAGGTAATTTTTGTTTTTATTTAATTAAAAATTAATTCTGTAGAATGCCCCTAGTGCGCGTGGTATCGATTAGATTAATTCAATGCAATATTTTTGTTCAAGGACAATATTTTTGCTCCAAATCGAAAAAAAATTTAATTCTTATATTATGGTGGATTAATATTATATTGGATTATATTATGCAGAAAATGCTTGGTTCTACATATTGTTTTTTTTTTTAACTTACAATCAAGGGGTTATGACTACCCTTAAGATGCGAAGCATATCGCGAGCGGAAAGAATTTGAGGATAGGATGAGTAAAGATAGAAGAGAAAAGTAATTCTTCATCCAACACGCAAATGCTGATGAGCCGGTACGGAACATGGAAACTCTGCACAGAAACACCAAAACTTACCCCCGCAAGTGTTATGCCCTTACGGAGAAAAGCAATAATATAACCAGCAGAGTACTTCATCAATGCATCTGGCATGCATCTAATTGTTGTCCATTCTATATACATATTGGAAGAGAAAGAGGTATGCTTAATACATATTCGGCCGACCCTAACCTGGATAACAGACGGCGACCAGGAAGCAGCACATTTTGAGACAGACGCTCTTGGATTTTTCGTTGGTTCCTGGTTTTGGTCCGCCCCGGATATTTTCCATACCGGTACTCACCATATCTGGTGAGCATTCCTCTATCCGCCACCTGGTATGCGCCCAATTGGGGACCAGCAACCGCAGAAGGGGTTTAGCAAAGTTATGGGCCATGCCCACACTTAGAGGCAGAATTGAAAAAATAAGTTGGTATCTTTAATTTTTCAGAAAAACTGGGTTTCCGTCTGTTGTTTAGCCTGACTTAGGGTGAAGAATAAGAAATGAAATCTAGTACACAAGGTACGCCGGACTCTATTTTAGATTTTGCTTACACAAAGTTTCTGGCCACACCCATCTTTGGGGGTGGATTTTACAAAAATTTTCATTTTAAGCCAAACAATTAGATTTTTGCGTTCATTTTATCCTCAAACTTGGAGTTTGATTAAGTTTTATTCTTTTTCCATTTATTGAATATGAACTTTTGGGAAAAAAAGCAAAAAAGGTTTTGGGGGTACATATAAGCAGTAAGCGGAATGTTCGTCGGTTAACTTTTCAGCTCAATTTAGTTTCCACTGACAGAAGTTTTTATATGACGAGACCCGGAACTCGGGAGCAGTGATGGGACTTCTATAACTTAAGTGGTATTTCTGGACTTCTGATACTTTAAAGAACTTATCACCCTCGACTTGAAATCTACCACCCTTTGTAACATTTGTAGTATTGCGTATTTTTTTGAACACCGAACTTCCGAACCGAGCTGTCAAATTAAACGCGGTGTTCTTGACAATTCCAGCGAGGTGTACACCAGGTTTCATTGCGTAAAGAACGAATCTCGTAAAAGCGACTATTTCTACAATACAGGTTTTATTTTTCGGAAACAACATTTGAGCCAAGGAGTTGTCAATAAAAGCAATGCCAATCAAAAGACTTCAACATTAGGTAAAACATTCCCTACTCATGTAGATATTCCACTACATTAGTCGGGTATATTTATGCCTTTCAAATTAATATTTTGAAAATGGCTTACGTCTTTTGGAAAATACCCAACAAACTTCCACGATACGTTCAGTAGAGGATATGAAAACGTTTAGTTACAATAATATACTGAGAAAAAAGTACAGAAAGTCTGAATAGGAAAAAATCTTCCTATAAAGATTTCTCTTATAGATAGACCATTTCTTTGTTAAGCGAAAAGCAAATATGAAATTAAGATATTTAGTTTCTACCCCTTTTCTGTCCCATCTACCAAACCACCTTTATTCATTCTCAGCTTTCACTGCTACTCTCACTCGATCGCATCTTTTCGACTTCTTGAAAGTCTCTCTGCGAGTTATTCTCGTTTTTTCGACTCTCGAAGGGACACGCAGCTCAAAGCCTAAAGCTGATCCCTGAGTTAACGCTAAATAAGTAATGCCTATGTAGGTAAGGCAAAGGCAGCGGGTCATAGTTCTGCTTTCAAAATTATGCTTTTTCGAAAAAATTCTGCTTTCAAAATTCTGACTTAAGCACTTAAATTCTGCTTATTCTGCTTTTTTAAGCAAACCTTTGACTTTTTGCGTAAACCAGTGAGTAAGTGCTACAGTGTGCACGCAGAAGTTACAGTCCTTTAAAAGGACCATTGAATAATCCAACCTAGCCCACATTGTGAATTACTGCTACCTATTATTGTTATTAAAACTGTTACTGCAAACTTTGAAAAGGGGCATGGTCATAGATATCTTTAAGTAACGAGTCTCGTTTACCTTACGCGCTAATTTTTATTTCTTCTTTATTTTCTTTCCTCAAATAAGCTTCAGGTCAGCCGAAACAACGTTTTTCTGAAAAGTTCAAGGTTTTTCTTCAATTCTGAATTCAAATGTGGGCGTGGCCTGAAATTTGCTGTGAACAAAATGTAGAACTTGGTGTAATCTATAAATAAATTGAGTAAAATTTTTTCGATTTCGAATAAAAATATTGAATAAAATGCATTGGAAAATTTTCCCTTCAAATTGATGCCACACCCACTGGAGGAGGTTTATCGATTTAATTTTTCTTTTTAATGTCTTATACCATGTTTCCACCGATTTTCAATAAATCCTTTTCAAATTACGCGATTAATTATACAAATTTTAATCCTCTCGACAAGCGATTTAATATAAATCCCCTCATAAATCTCATTGACCCTTTTCACGACTTCACCACTTTCAAGACTTTAATGGCACCTTGTTACAGTTTGAGAATCGAAAAGGGAAACTTAAATTGTCCACGTATGACAGATCTGTCAGAATTCCGATTTGGGATTTTTACAACGGAAGTCCTGTTTTACTCCTGGAAAAGGACATCGAAACTCTCTTTTGAGAGCCAAAATGACAGTAAAAGAGTGCACGTGTCAAATTAATCCTATATTTTTCTGGTGGAACCACTTTGAGACTTATTATTAAGCTTCTCCCGCTTATCCTTCTTATATTGCCGGTGGTAACATAGTATTGAAGGGTGATTATGCCAAATATCTAATTTCTGCTAATAGTTTCGTCTAATAGTTTTGAAAGCTCAGGAGGTAGGTGCACATTTTGACCGACTGTGGGCGTGTCTGTGATTTGAAACCGATACGAAGTTTCAGCTACTTGGCTCGAAATTTCAGGCATGGCTTGGGGACTAAGGTCTTGGGGGCATATAATATAGCTCCTACCCTATGGAATGGAGTAAAAACAAGGAAACATGCAGGGGGCTTGCAGATAACGTTCATTTCCAATGCATATTTGTAAACAGAAATTATCAAGATCTAGAAAGCTGAATTTTGGAAAACGAATTTCGACCACGACAGATTTTTGACCCCAACCCCATCCCAAAGGATATGGGTAATATTTCATTAAGTTTGAATTATTGTACGTAACATAGAGAAACATTAACCTTAATAATGATTCGAAATAACAACTACCAAGAGCTAGGCCTTATGATTGTGAATAAATTGTTGTCCATCCGTGCGTCCGTCTGTGTAGGTAGATGAAGGCCCAACATTTTAAGCTGGAAAATTCAATTTTATGTGATTTTTAGGTCTTTAAGGGCCAGTTTTTCAGTGCGAGATCAATCGACTTTCCGAGTCAAACTGAGATTAACCCCAGAAATGAGTTTTTCAGTGAACTAAGATCTGGGGTTAATCTCGGCTTAACTCACCAAATTTGGTGAGTTAATCTCGGATCATCTCTGGAGAACAGTATGAACTTCTTTGAATGTTTTTTCTGCGTGGAATGTCAGTTGATTTGCGCGTTGCTGTGAAAAGCGACATTTGAGAATAACTCGAACTTCTTTTCCTGTGTTTTTCTATGTGAAATGAGAGTTGGGAGAGTCAATAATTTCGAGAGTCGAAGATTTTTAAGTTAACTCTGCACTGAAAAACTGCTCGCTGAGTTAACTCCAGATTCGCTTTGTTACGGGATTAAAAGATCTTGGTTTAAGCTGGGCTTAACTCAGCACTGAAAAACCGGCCTTAAGTAGTCTAAAATGTATTGCATGCGTTATACCTATACGTGCCAAAGCTATTGCATACGCATTCTATTACCTACCGACCTTTCCTTTTTTTTGCAAGATTAAGCACCGATAAGTTGAAAGATATATTAAGAACACTAACAGGGCCATAAAGCCTAAGTATTGGTGCAATGCGTTTAAAAGTACCTACCTACATTTAAATTATTGACGCCAGCCTTAGTTGTTAACACCCCGACAAGAAGATTAGGTAAATTAATTTGCTGAAGGTCATATACATTGTTATTAAGGTCAGAGTCATACCTACCTGACCTCACTAAATCATTGTACCTAGTTAGGTATAGGAAGCAAAGTAATCTAATAAAATAATAAAACCAGAAAAGTATTTTCACATTGTAAAATTAAAAATTCCTGGCTTGCCGACCCAGGTTCCCAAGAACTTGGTATCTTCAGCAGCAGCACACATAAAAGTCCCTACGCATAATGATTTTAATCCGTTTAGGTAGGTACCTATTTCAATGATGCACCCTTATTAAGTAAAATCTCCTCTTCGCACACACTTAGAAGCGTTTTACTATCAGCAGCACAAACGAGAAACGACCCATAGGTAGATTCGAACCTAGTCGTAGTCAAGAAGGGAAAAAAAAAATCTTAAAAGGTATCCACAACCACATCCAACCCAGGCTCATTAAGAGTGACATGGGAACGACGGACGACACCCACCCGCTGGACCCTTCAAAGACCAAAAGCGCCCCCGTTGAGCCCAAGTTATAAGGGCAGCCCACATCGCCCCAAAGCACAGTAGAAAGGCACATTAATCCGCTATGGGTCTGTATCATAACCCACAGCGGATACGACTTGCCTCCTTTTTTCCCTTTTTGTCGCAGATCCCAGCAAAGTTAAGCCGCCAACGTCTCAGTGGGGGCATACCTACACCACTTGTGCGTTCGGTTGAGTGTTCCACAGCATAAGGTCACTTTCTGCCAAGAAACCAACACCAAAGCAGAGATGCCAAAAACGAAACCCAGCAAAACTTCAGAGATAGAGACCAGAGCAGAGCAACAGCAAGTGAACTCATCTCCCAATCGATTGTACTGTGTGCTGCTGCTGCTGCCCCGATACAGCGGCCGAAACGACGGACCTTTTCACTTGTTCAGGGTTACTTTAGGTAGATAGAGCTGGGCCATGTGCTGTTATATAAACGGCTTTCATGTACATATACCTGCTGAGCTCATCGCAATCACCCGTCCATGGCAATCGTCGGACCAGACGAACGCGCCCGACCGACCTAAGTTGGGCAACAGCCAAACATGCAGCCGTCGAGTGTGTCAGATTGTTGTCAAGCAGCCACAGCAGCCAGCCGGCCCCAGCAACCCATCTATTCAAGTAGGCCTGCCATTTACGGTCTCTTGTGTATTCGACGACGCTTCGAGTCGTGCCTAAAGTGCTTTAAGGCCAGTACGACGCTCTATGCTGTGCGGGGTTCTATTCGTATGCCTGTGTTTGTGTGGGGGCTACTGCGCCGTATTATATGTTATATTCTTCGAGTTCCGTTGTAGCTGCCTGGCACTGGTACAACTGCTTCGTCTTGCTGGCTGCTGGTTGGGACTTATCGTCGTTTTCGAGGGTTGTTTTCTGTGTGTGCGTCGGAACAGAGCAGGGCCTGTTTGGTTTCGAATGCCAGCAAGTGAGTCTCTCGTTTCGGTTTTAGTTATTCCGTGAACATGTGGATGGTAAGTAGGTCTCGGTGGTGTGCGCTCCGTGTGTGCCGACGAGTTAGGGCGGCCATTAAGGCCGGCCTATTTTTGGCTCTCTGTACATGGGGGGCTATACTTAACCTGTTTATTGATTATTTTTGGCAGTTTTTTTAAACTTGAGTTTTTCCTTACTTCGTTTCAGCAACAATTTGAGGACTCTAATGACACGAAGACCCGTAATAGGCTGTCGCTGTCCGAACGGGTCGAGGCTATAAAGGCCTACGAGAAGACGCCGATATACCAGAAGGTTGGACTTATGTTCAATTGCAGTGCCAAACAGATACGCAACATTGTCAAGAACAAACACAAGGTTTTGGCCCTTTACGCTAAGGGCGTGGGATCGGCCAGACCACATTCGCCATCTTTTCCGACGAGGGCCAACGATGATCAACGGGCTAAGAAAATCCAGCTGCTCGGCAGGATAATGTACGAGTGGTTTTTGAGAGCAAGACGCAATCCGGATGTGGGAACCATTTCGTACAAATTGCTTCAGAATGTGGCACTGGAGGTCAAGCAGATCCTGAACGTGGAGAACTTCCAACCAAACAATGCTTGGCTGATGAACTTTCGTCAGAACTACAACATAACCGACTTGTTTTCGAAAGTATCGCAGTCCGAGGATCCTGGGCCAATCTCTGTCGATATAAACGAAATTGTGGAGCACGTTCAGGAGATACAGCACTTGGAAGAGGAAGCCGACATGAGCTACTCATGGATGGGTACTGGAGCTGGGTGGAACGATAGTTCGTTGGCCAGCAGCACACTTCCTTTTACAAACAGTGTCGCCACGACCAGCAGTCGCGCCAGCTCGTCGAGCTTGTACAACGATGACGACGAACCACGATCAAAGTTTCCTAAACTGGAGCCGATTGGTGTCATCGAACTGGATGACACTGATGATGAGGATGAAGCCACCGGCAAATCAAAGAGACGCTCGATGAAAATCACAACTCTCGACCAAGCTGTGCGTCATTTGAAACCTTTGGAAGATTTTGCACTCATGAAGGAGGATTTTCGTGCCATCGGATTGCTCTCGCAGTTGGAGACGATTCTTAGGAATGCCAAAAAGAAGAAGGGTAGCGGCTTCTAAAGCCTTTAGTCTCTATACATTAAGCTATATATACATAAATAAGTTGTAGGCTAAGTTTGTTCTTTTTTTAATAAAACTATTCATTTGAAGAAATATCTTAGTTTGTGGTGTTTTTTCTTTGACCCTCTGATGTGACCTCCTTTTTAGGGTAGTTTTGGTAATGTGTGTGTGTCATAAACAGCTGGCCCTTCGTGGTCGGTGTGTCTGTGCCATTCGCATGGAATCGTTCATTGGCCTCGCTTGGGAAGGGAAAGGTCTCTATTTCGGAATTTTTTTCAGTTTTTGGATGTGAAGTATGCATGAGGAAGCATAAGGGAGGAACGGTGGTGATAGTGTGTTGTATGTAGCTATCTGTTTCCTTTTTCTTCTCTGGCATCTGCAAGATTTTGTAGCCTGGGGCAAGGATTATGCATGTACGAGGGTATGTACGAACCAAAGTAGGTACACATGTATGGATGGACAAGGAGGGAAAGAGTCGTTTTTTTTTTATAGAAAAATACTTTTAGCAAATCTATTTGTGAAGAAAGGTCTTTGCGGCATACTATATGTAGGTATGTACCCTAGATACAATCTTGATACTATTTGTATCTACATAGGTAGGCAGGAGGAAGGTATTATGAAACCGGTATAGGTGAGGTAGAAATGTAGGTTCTGGTTAAAATGGAACGTTATTTACTAAAAAAACAAACAGCTTGAAATGTTTTTAAGAATATCTACGTAGGTGTGTACATACCTAAATTGACAGGTAGGTAACTGCGTAGTGATTGATTTCATGGCATAAATAAAACAAACACGTTTAATTTTAAAATCATACCGATAAACGGTTGGTCGACTTTTGATGCAGAAATCTATTTTTCAATACTTATCCAGACTGCTTCAAAAATATAATTTACCTCTGGATCAACATTGCTTACATAATTTAATTCTATTAACAATCATTAAAGGTGGGTGGTTCTCACCTATTATATTAATTAATGATTTTTAATGTTCTAAAAATTAGACGAATTAGCTGAAAACGCTTGAAGTTTAACCTAAGGGTGAGTGCGGCCGTCGAGTCACAAAAAATGTAGGTTGGCAAAAATATTTTATTTTCATTCTTGTGAAATATTAAGGGTCGGTTTTTCAGTGCGAGATCATCCGACTTTCCGAGTTAAACTGAGATTAACCCCAGAAATGAGTTTTTCAGGTTAATCTGGAAATCATCTCTGGAGAACAGTATGAACTTCTTGGAATGTTTTTTCTGCGTGGAATGTCAGTTGATTTGCACGTTGAAAAATGACTTTGTGGATGACTCGAACTCCTTTCCCCGTGTTTTTCTATGTGAAATGAGAGCTGGGAGAGTCAATAATTGCGAGACTTAATTAACTCTGCACTGAAAAACTGCTCGCTAAGTTAACTCCAGATTCGTTTTGTTACGGGATTAACAGATCTTGGTTTAACCTGAAACCGGCCCTTAACGGTTTGACAACTGTAGCTGTCATTTACCCAGGGATGCCAAACAAATCTGTAAATCGTATGAAAAAAGCGCATGTAATATATTAAATTTATTATAGTTCCTAAACTAGTCAACGGATTTTTGCAAGTCAACGGAGAAGTTGTAGATTTGTTTCATATCTTGAGAGGTGCGTAACTTTTTTTGTAAATTTTCCGCCGAAAAGTGTAATATTTTTTGATCCAGAATACGGAGAATAAATTGTTCTTCAATTTTTCCGTTGGCTATTTACATATCCTTGTCAAAAGGTCTACTCACAAGAATGTCAATCACTGATCGGATATAGGTACATCTGTGATTGACCTATGTATGTACATACCTATCATGTGTCTGTAAAAATTACACATTTTTCCTTTGGCTTATGACCCCATATTCCATACTGATTCACATGAGCTCATTAACTCATATCAGTATATTCATGAACTCATATTTTACACAAGTATGTAGGTACCCACGCAATTAACAAACGAGTAAGGTTTAATAGTTGCGAGGGACGGTTTTACTGATTGCTGTAAGATAAAGTTTGATAAAATTTGACGTTTCTAGTAACGTCACTGTTCCCTTCGCCTTCCCTATACTATGTTGATTGAAACGTGTAAAAAAAAGTGCAACCGTTGATGGGAAATCATGTCAATAACAGGGGTGAAACGAACAAGTAACTGATGTTGATTTTGAGACATTAAGACGGCAAGGCAGTGACGTATGTACATATGTATGCGGGTGTAAAATTAAAATGACATTTTTTCGATTTGGCGTTCTTTGTTTTGCAATTTCCAAACTTCAAACGTTTTACAAACTGTTGCAAGATTTTTTTAACAAGAATGCCGGCGCCATGGATTTTAAACCAAGTATTTTTTTATACCCCGTCCCACAGGATAGAAGGTATATTAAGTTTGATTCATAGTTTGTAACATAGAGAAATAATCACCGTAGACCCCAAGACCTTAAAGGCATGTGATCGAGACGGAATTGTAAATCAAATGAGTCATGTCCGTCATTTGAATTTTTGAAATCCGCCCACTGACACGCCCTCTTTACTTATAAGTATGAAATCGCATCCAGTATTGCATACCAAATGTCAGCTGTCGTAGGATGCTGGCATTTGGTATGCGATATCCTCGCCTAAGTGTATTGTGATTGGCATTTCAAAAAAGCAAAAACTGCCCCCATATAGGCGTGGTCCAGGTTAGTTTGCATTCTAATAAACGGCTTTTATTCGATATATTTGCTTCAAATCCAAAAAATTTTCGGAAATGTGCGTACGCTATCGACTGAAATAAATAAATCTTTTCCACGCTTACTTTTGGGGGCGTTTTTAAGTATTAACCAAATTTTTAATATGAAAATGCAATCAACACGCGTATACAACTTCTGATTGAAAAGGGATAAATGCCACGCCGCTTTTTTTAGGGTTGCCGACATTCATAGGCAGAATTTAAGAAAAATCTATAATTGTCCAAAAAAGCATCGATCTCGACTGCTTTTAAGCCTTACAAAGGGAAGAATAAGAAATAAGATTTTGCACATAAGGTACGCCTGACATCGTTCTAGATTTCGTTCGTACATAGTTATTGGCCACGCCCACCCTTAGGGGTCGATTTTTCACATTGCATATTGCATTTGAACCAAAAAATTTTGCGTACATTTTAGCCGCAAACTTGGATATTTCTTTGCTTCTATTGATGTTTAGTTATAGGAGCTGGACATAATTTTTTCTAGTTGAAATGATGCATGAAAGGTAATGGGACGGGGATGGAAAAGAAAAATAAAAAATATAGGTACGAATGGAGAGGAGATAGTAATAGAAAGCAGATACCGCGGTCTCTTGCATAAGGACCGAAGCTATTACACACACACGCACACTGCTCACTGGTTTTTGTTACCAAGAAATTTTTAATTGAATTTTGTGTTTAAATTTTAAGAACTAGGAAGGTAGGTATTACTAAATTAATGAAGAAAAAATGAGTGAATATCTAACTGCATACTGATTTTAATAGGTTTTAACCCATCAGCTTTGCGTTTGGTTGAAGCATCATTAATTAAAAAGCTTGCCGAACGTATCGTTGCTTATGTTAAAGGACCTATCTTTTTCTCCAGTTTTGACCTACCCAGAACATTGCATATGTCCCAAGTCTCTCGGGACTTATATGTCTCAACTCAACATTTACAAAAAATTTTTTATTCATTTCGTCTGTGCTTTGAATCCTGATTAACACTTACCTAGTCCTTATGTATATACCTTACCTACCTATCTACCTTGCTAGATCTCGATCAATTTTTTCCATTCGAACAGACTCGCGAGGTCACAGAACTCGTCGTGAAGTACCTACTTACCTACTGGTATGTGGTCACATAAATGCTTAGGAATTAAATTTCGTAATTATTTCCGGTTAATATTTCTCTGTCCTGCCGGCCGGCAGCAGCATCTCACGCTCACTCTTTCCCGTAATAACACTTTATTTTACGTAATGCATAGGTGTGTACCTACCCACCTCTTTCAGTGCATCTACGTACGCTTTTATCCTATTCTAACATAACTTTACTCTGACGTCAATTCAACAGCTGGTATTGTTATTGGAATAACAATACCAGCTGTTCTGGTAGATTTCCTCCGTATTCTGCATACATAAATTGATACATGCTAAAACATTCACCACCCCAAATATTTTATGTACACACACACACACACACAAACACACACACGTGAATTAAGATTCTGGGAAAACCACTCAAATTAAAAACTGTTCCGCTGTCGCGTCAGAGATTCTCCTAAGCATAACCGCTCTTTTCAACCTCAGCAACTACATCACACACACAATGCTGAATAGCTGACAACTGTTTGCATTACCCCAATAGAAAAAATACCAACAACAAAGCATGAATCATGCCTTTACCGCACACATTCCTGCCACAATGTGCATACAACTTTTATAGTAAAAATAAAAAAAAACATTTCGTTACACCGATTCTCTTTCTACGCTGAATTGCTGGCAAGAAACTTGCTTTTGGCGTCCGCAAAATAGCACGATTCGGTTCACCAATCGGTAGATACTGTCTGTCGTTTGTGTGCGCGTGTCGGCTATCCGTTTAAGAGTTTCAATTTCGGCTTTCGCGATTACCGAAATTTTTGTGTAAGAAAATGCCAATGCCAGAGGATGAAATGGAAATACGCAAATTTCTGTTGCGTGAGTTCCATAACGGACTCTCGGCACAGCAAGCCTGTAAAAGATTGTTTGCAAAGTTCGGCCAAGTAACGGGCTACGCTTATCGTAGCTGTCAGCGGTGGTTTAATAAATTTAAAAAGGGTGATTTCGACTTGAACGAAGGACCCAGTATCGAGAAAAAACTATCGCGAAAGCAAAAAGCACGAATGATCCGCGAAGAAAGAAAAGCCCGCCACGCAGCTGCGGCGGCAGCAGCTCAGCCGAAACGGGCTCCTCCGAAAGCAGTCAAGGTCGATTCAGTGACATTCAAGCATGAAAAAGTGAAAAGTGCTCCTGTTGTTGAGAGTTATCGCAGTGCCAGTTCGAATTCGGTAAGGACCAATGATGCCGTACAAAGGTTAATCCGAAGAAACCCCGAACTAACAGTGTTGTCGGTTAAAGAGGGAGCAGCGAGACAAAAGGTGCCCCCGCAACCGAACGTACTACTTAAACGTTTGATATCGCCGTCAGCTGACAAGTCGGAGCCGAAGAAATCAACACCTGCTGTTTCAGTTAATCAAAGCAGATTGCAGGTGAATGGAGTTACCAAACCTCGCACACGGTCGTCTCTTGAAGCGCAACTGACTCTCCCAGCCAGCATAGCCAAGCGAATGACGTATTCAGAAACTTCAACCGAAAGCCATAGGATTGGCGATGGAAGCAGGGCGCCACAGAAGCACGGCGAGCCCGCAAGGAAATCCATCACTGTTCAGTTCCAGAACGTTAATCCAGCAATCGCGAAGAATACGGTCAGAAAAAGCATCGAGAAGGTGGCGCCACCGACAAGTGCAACCGGAAATAAGCGCCTGCCACAGACGTCACCACTGTGCTCGCAGAAAGGAGTGATATATCTCAATCCCCAGGAGATATTCAAACAAAGTCTTGACTACCAAAGTCCATCGCAGCGGCAGCCAGCAGCAAACAATTCCCTTCCCAAAAAATGTAC
Source organism: Neoascia interrupta (assembly GCA_947623515.1). NCBI lineage: Eukaryota > Metazoa > Arthropoda > Insecta > Diptera > Syrphidae > Neoascia > Neoascia interrupta. The sequence goes on along the minus strand of OX392463.1, from coordinate 213,162,636 downwards.
TTCCAAGACGCCACATCCAGGACCTGCTGCAACAGCACCTCAAAATGCGGCGCCAGCAACCTTGACGATAAGCGAGAGTGAGAGTGAAGACGAGGTGATTTTTCCATCTGACGCACCGGTACCGCCGCCCAAGCCGAACCCTTTAGCTGAGACCTTTACCACGTACTGGGACATGGAGACCGGAAAGCCGATTTTGTTGAATCCTACCGAGGATATAGAAGTGCGTTTCTAGACCCACCACGGTTTGCGGATGTGACTCATGTTTTTTATTTGGTCTTTTTTCAGATACCCTCTGAGCCGGTGATCGAGATAGACTGATTGACTTAGAAGTCGTGTTAAAAAATATTCGTTTTGTTTTTAAGTCCAGTTATTTTGAATAAATTTTTTAAGTTTAAAATTTTAATGTTTCTCTGAGAGAGTTGAGTTTTTATTTTAAACAACACAGCTTTGATTTTGTTATTAAAAAACACTGCAACAATTTTCGAATGTTTGGCTTTAATTTTGACACTAGCTTATGGCGTATTGCATTGAATAAAAGATTTGATCTTTTTCAAATTTAATGTTTTATTGAAAATAAAAGGGCAATTCCAGATCAACTTTTACGTCTCACTCTTAACACGAAATACGCGCTCCTTCAATTTTGGGAGATTCGATCTGAACTGACACACGCATGCAAATATCTCCTCTGTCAAATACTAATTCGAAGCATTTTTTTTTGTTTGGATTTTAAGTGCGGACGTGTTTGTTAGTTTCAAGCTGTTAGATTTCCCGAAAAAGAATAAATTTAGGGGTGATCGTAAAGGAAAGGTGCCTCAAATGTCAAAGGTGATACAAACTTTACCTTTGACATTTGAGGCTACGTTTTTTGCATGAACTTGTACATATAACCTTTAAAAAAACATGAGTTAACCCACATATTTCTGTTTTTCTAACCCCTGGTTATTAGTTGTTTTCGTTCAAAATCACTGTAAACGTCAAGAGTATCTTAGCTCTTGTGTAAGAAGGCTGAACAGTGAACGAACATAAAACTTATCGCGTATTGTTTTCAACACTGAAACGTGAAACTGGTGTGGAATACAGTAAAAAAAAAGTTCTTTTCTCGTACACCTGAAGGGAATCGTTCTCGTGTAAATGTTCTTTTGAACTCCGGATTAGTTCGGTGTCGACACCGTCGAATTTGACGGTGGAGGGTGGGTGTAGCTTTGATTGTGCATGTGAAGTGACATTTCGACTCAATTTTCATTCGTGGTTATTTACAACCCGACTGAAATTGTATGAAATTGATAAAAACTCAAATTCACAGCTATCAAAATTCATTTTAAGTTAAAAGTACAAAATACCGACGCCAACAAGATCACGTTACGAAATGAAAAAAAAAAACTAAACAAAATGAAGTCAAACCAAGTTGAAAAGTTAAAAAGATTCAAAACATAAAAATTCCCATGCAAAAATAACTGATAAAATTTTTTATTTGACAACAGACTCGAAGAAAAAGTTTTGAAATTATATTTCTGGTTTTACTTCGTCCAATAGAGGACGCTGTGCTGCATTGTAGTAGTTTTCGGCTTCCTCTTCTGCCTCTAAAATTGCAGCAAAAATTTTATTTTTAACGGTACGCTGCAAGGAGCCGGGCAACTGAAGAGTAGACGCATACATCGCATCGAAAAACATTCTCAGGCTTTTATCGGCTGTACCGTTTTCTAACTCTTCTGGCAGGATGTTCATATAGCTCTCGGATACCGATTCGACTGGTGATACTTGCCGGATATTGTTTTCTGCTTCGGGATGTGTATCCACAGGGGTCTCTGGTTCTATAACGCTAGTATCAGTGGTCGTAATTCTACTGTCGTTATCGTTCCAGAATTGTATTGTTGTGTAACCTTCGGGAACGTTTATCTCTTCTCCTTCTATGGTTGGACTGCTCTCGGCACAAAGGCTTTCTTCCGCTAACGTTGATGGCGGACGAATTTTGCGTTCCTTAATGTAAGGCTCAATGAAGTTCATGTCGTCATAGAATTTCCACATTTTTGAATTGGGACTATACTGCAGCTTGTTGCGGCTGATGCGATAGCAGTCGCGCAAGTTTTTCCAAATCATTTTAGCCTCTTGTCCTGTGCAAAAGGAAAAGACAAAAATAAGAAGATATAATTGGAATAATTATAATTAGTTGCCTAAAAAAACACTGACTCGTACACCGGAAGGCTTCTGGCCTCCCATCAGGTGCTCAGGGCGAAGCTTCGCACCTTGATAGGTAGGTACTTGGCTTACAAAAAAGAAAAAGAAATCGGCGAAAAAAAAGAAGTATTATATTTTTTCAAAGTTTTTTCTACGATAATTTTTCTGATCCTTCGCCATCGACTCAAGAACCACAGCCGCGATGCGCAGGCGTGGTTTAATTTTCAAAAAAATTTTGTTTCACTATTGAAGCATGAATAATGCCAATATTTCAACCATTTTGGATTGATACTCAAATGAGTTTTGCTTGTTTAAAATTTAGTTGATAAAATATAAATGGCCCAAAATTATTAGGCATTACTAGCACTTACTGAAATCATAAAACAAACTAAAACGATTTAACCCTTAACTAGTTATCTCGGTAAAAACGTTATAATAATGGCCCTCTAAAATTTTCCCTTAAGTTTAGACTAAACTAGAGGGGAATTGTCCGCCACACGCTTTTTTGGCATTTCAAACTTTTTTTTTAATTTGTTATAAACGTAATTACAAACCTATTTTTTGAAAAATATTAAAATTTTGTGGAAAGGTCTATACACGTTTTTTTACTTAAACCTCATTCAATTACTCAGTAAGTATACTAAGGTTTCGAGCCGAATCTCTGAATTTGCTGATCATTCAAAGTTCGCTATAATTTTATATAACTTTTTTGCTATAATTTTAAAGAACCTTTTAAATAAATTTTGATGCGTGACTTAAAAAATATTTAAGCCCCACACTTTTTCACTGTTTTTACAATTTTATTTTCTAAAAAGCCAAAAACGACCACTCAACCTAGCTCTAGAGCAAAGTTAAAATTAACGTTCAAAATTACCGTTGATCTAAGAATTTATTAAATTAATTCGCAGGCATAAGGATTAAGGACAATAACCCCTTTTTTTATTTTCAGTGGGTAAACATACCTGTTTTAATGCCGCATTTGGCAGCCACTCCATTCCAAAGCTTTTGCTTAACGCCATAGTCTGCGTAACCTTCCTCCAATGGGTCATAAAGGGGTTTATTTGCTCGTACCTGTTCAATTAGCCTTTTACCCTTTAATGCACTTATTTTTGGCATTTTGTTTTTTTGAGTGTAGGTGTATCACAAAACTCAAGTTAAACGAAAAATATTCGCTCGCCACAGTCGGTAATCTCTTCGCGAAACAATGAAATCAGAAAGGATACAACACTTATTGAAACTTTAAAAAAAAGGTTTTCAAAACCACATGGAGTATGTTTTTAAACATAAAATTGAAACAAAATACAGAAAAAATATTCGCTCGCCACGGCCGCCAAACGCCTTTGTCGAAATGGATGCGAGAGAAACACAACCACAAGGGAGATTCCAGAATTGCATTGCCTGTCAAACGCTACGATTTTTTTTTACCCCAGCGAACTAATTTTTGTTTTCTCTTTTGTACCTTCACACATTTACATAAGGAGAGTTCTTAATTCGCTTGTTTAGGAGAGAGAAATCGCTCGCCAAGAGTGTTGCCGCTGTGCACTTTTTTACGAAATGTCGTTGAGAATACAATTGAGCGTATTTCAGCAATAGATATCGATCGATAGAATAATTAATTTCTAATAAAAATGCTATTCAACATACAATTTCTGTTGTAAATATCCAAGCTCTATCCAACAAGTATAATAATTGCAGTATTTTTGGCAAGCAATGGGTACGAATATCGAGTTTCTTATCCACAGCGTATGTAGATATTAAGTTTCCACTGCAAATAGTACGAGGATCAGCGGAAGACGATTAATGATAAATCCGAAAGTGGTTCCACCATACAAACATAGGATTCATTTTCTCTCTCTTTCTTACATTTTGGCTCTCAAAAGAGGCTGGCGATGTCATTTTCCAGGAGCGAAAAAAAGATTTCCATTATAAACATCCTAATTAAAATCGTTATTCTTATTGATCTGTCTAACGTGGACAATTTCAGTATCTTTTTTCGATTCTCAAACAGAAAAAAAGTTGTTCGAAAAGGAATGAAAGTGAAGTGAATTAGATTTATGAGGGGATTTATTTTTTAATTGCTTGCCAAAAGGATTAAAATTTATATGGTTGATCGCTTATTTGTAGAGGTATATTCGAAATCTATTTCTTACTGAAGCTATGTAATAGGCTTGATTTTATCTATGTAATAGGCTATGATTAGTAGGGAATGAAAAGAAAATTGAAAAAAAGAACCGGAAAACGACTGTCTTGTGTGACCATTGTTTTTTAGAATCTCGAGTATAGGTTGTAGGCTCGCGGAAGCTGCAAAAAGCTTTCAATTTCTATTAAGAACAGCCATTTTTGATTTGTTTAAGGATTTTGTGATGCCAAATTCCGTTTTAATCGTTCACCTACATATGTCATTATCCCAAATGTGCAAATTCCATTCACGAGTACACGTTCACGAATTTCGTAATCTGCCCCCAGAAATCAAACTATGGTTTTCTAATTGGAAAGCGGCCACTAGTTATAACTTACAATTTACATTATACTATGTCTCCACCAGAAATAAAAGAGGTTGAGCGACAAATATAGGATTAATATGACACGAGCACTCTATTTCTGTCATTTTGATACTCAAAAGAGATTGGCGATGACATTTCCCAGGAGCGGAATTTCTGTTGGGATTTCCGTTGCGTTAATCCCAACAGAAAACGTATTTGTGACAGATCTGCCGTACAGGGACAGTTTCAGTTTCCTTTTTAGATATTCAAACTTTGTGAATAGGATGAATGGGATTTACAAGAAGATTTATTATTTATGGATTGCCCAGAGGATTTAAATTTGTATGGTAATTCGCGTTATTTGTAGGGGGTTTAATGAAGATTTAATTAAATCGCGAATTAGTGCGCGGTGGAAACATGGTATTAAATTCACTTTATGATGTCACTCAAAGTTCCTTTAAATAATGCTTTTTCTTAAAATTGATCTCAATTGTATTTCACAAAAAGCATGATTGACTGTTGACTGAGATTGACAACCAAGCCCAGTTGTGACCCAGTAATTGCTTGGATTAAATATTGAAATCTCTTTGTAAATCTCGTCTTTTTATTCAGTGTATATTGATTACTTTCACTGGGGCCTGTGCCTTTACGTGTAAAGCAGAAAATTACCAAATGCTTAAACAAACAAATTCCTCATTTACAAACCGATTTTTATTTCGTTTTTGTTAATATTTTTACAAGGCTAGATCAGACGCGCCTTTTCACTACAGTTAAATAGCCCACTGGCAACACTGAGAAGGTTTTAAAAAATTAGTTTGGTTTTCTCGAAGAGTATATTCGGCTTAAGAGAAGAGTGTGTACCAAGAAATCTCCTCTCGTTCTTTTTTAAACAATAGCATTGCGTTCGTGTGTATTCGTATTTCGTATTCCTATCGTACTCGTACATGTTGCACTTTTTGTTATTATTCTCAGTTTTGTTATTATTCCATTCTCGCTATTTATGCCGGCCTACTGCTTGATGTTGTTTTCATATTAGTTGTGGATTGTAAATTTTCGAGTGCGAAAATCCACAACGGAAATAAAAATAGTAATCAACTTATACAAAGTAAATAGATAGCGTCGCGTCGGCGCTTGATTAATTCCGCAATTCAGCTGAAGGGCGGAAATTGCCAATCGCATACACATAAAAAGAAGAGTACATATATTCATATATCTATTTCGTTATAGAATGAGTGGCAACATTGGTGGGGTGAGAATTCAGAATGTTTTTATTATACTCATACGTTTTGCATCTGTTATTCAATTCCTTTTGATATCGATTTTTCTTTTCCTTGAATGATTTGTGTTTATGTTTATCTGCAATCAAAGTTTTCTCTTTTCTATTTCAGAAGAAAACCGATCCGGAAGGCACCAATACCAACTCCGTGAAATCCGGTGAGTTCGCTGGAATTTGCGGTGACGTCGATCTCCTAAATCAAATGGTTTACGAGTGGATTCGGCGGACCATGTACTACTCGGACATTGGCTTACAATTCACTGTTGTCCGATCGGTAGCTGATCAGTTTGCAGCCGTGCTGAACATAGGAGGGTATAATGGAACGGTGCATTGGTTTGAAAATTTTACGAAATCCTACAAATTGGGAGGCACAACAAAAGGCCTGAACTTCGGCTATAAAACGAAAAAGTCTCTGACAGTGCAAAATATTGTTCGCGATGTTTTGTCTGAACGGGGAATCTTTCCACCAGCAAGGACCGTAACAGAAGTTTCCCGCATGGGGAATACAGCGCAGCCAACACCATCGGGCGTGGGTTCAAACTCTGTTCCTCTTGATGTAAAGCCTGTGATCTCAGACATAGAAGCGGAACTACCTAGCTCCATACTTCAAAAGGTCCAGGTTAAAAAAGCGGAACTACCTAGTCCGGTAATAGAAAAAGATCTGGTTAAAGAAGAATTTAATGATGCACCTCAGCTCGATGACTTTGACGAGCTTTTGCCCAAATCAGTATGCACCCCTAAGAAACCGAAAACAGATCTAATTTTTAAGAGTGAAACCCCGATGATGGTCGTTTCCAGAAAGCAAGTTGAGCCTTCTCAAAAATCGCCTCAAGCCTTAGATATTTATCCATTCAGAGCTCCGGCGAAGGTTGTCAATTCGAACAAAGAAACATTGAACAGGTCTAAAGTTCCTAATTCTGGTGAAGCTGCAAACACGAAAAAGTCAACGCGTTTTTCCGGTAGGGGCCCTTTAAAGCACGATGAAGCACTTAAGTGTATAAAGTTAATGGAGGAGTTCGCCATGCTGAAGGATAATTTCCGACTAATAGGTCTAATTGAAAGACTTGAACACATTATAAGGGAGGGTAAATAGATTTTAAGAAATTATATCACAAAAACCTAGTTTTTAAAGCGAATAAAACCAAATTAAAATGATAAAGTTCTGTTTGATTTTCCGTAAAATAAGCTTTAATATTGTTAACGGTTTTAACTCTCGGATGTTTTGGGAAGTTTTTTTTACGAATTCTGTTTTTTCTTACGTCACTTTTCGCTAAGATTTTAGCTCAGGAACAAAAATTCCGAAATTAATTCTTAAAAATCTTGCATGGTAAAATCACGAAGAAAGCAAAAATGTTTCTTCGAGATTTCTTTCAAGTGAAAACCTAATAGGGTGTTTTCACCACACATAAGACAGAGATTATTCAAAGTCAATCTCAAAGTGTTTCCACCGGAAACGAGGAGATTGACTTGACGTATTCTCTAATTTTTGACATTTCTCAATGACGTCCTGTTGTCTCCTTAAAAATGTGAGTTTTTTTTTTTTTGGTTCCCGGGCAAATCAAATTAAAAAATGATTAAATTCATACATCATTGACACTGACTTTTTTAACCTACACAAAGAAATAACCCAAAAAAAGAAATACAGAACGTCAAATAATGTTGATGTGATTTTGGTTCTCGAATTCGATAGTAGTCCAACTTGATCAACATCAACCAGCCGTACCAACATTAACGTTCATCATTCTGGTGAAGTGGGCACTCCTCATGCACTTAACCGTTTTTACAGGAGCAACCACACCGACATTAACAGCAACATCAACCGTGTTGCGCATCCCTTTTCACAACACGACAAACATAGCTGAGTTGATAAGCTGTGAGATAAAGGTTTGTTTGATTTGTTTCGTCAGATAACGCACGGAACACGTAGAATTCTGCGCGGTTTAAATCGATAATTTATGCGTGGAAGAGATTAAAAACGCGATTAAGCTTTAATCTCTTCGCGAAGAAATTAAATTTCGTATGGTAAATCTCGTGATTAAGAGAGATTTAAGGAAGTGGTCTTACTCGCAGATTAGTGTCTGGTGGTGGAAACACCCTATAAAAGAAGGTCAAAGAATATTCATGCAATGGGAATGTCAACCATTCATATTAACTTTAAATTAAAATTTGTTCATAAGGCCTAATGGACATTTATCATAACGGTGCGAATTCGATTGCGAACAACATTTCTTTTTAATAAAAAAGCTAACCGAACGTATCGTTGCTTATGTTGGGGAGCGGAAGCTATAGCAAAGCCATACAAAGTTAAATTTAATATTGAAAAGCGAAAAATTACAACAATTTGCAATTCTACAAACATTATTAGGCTGCCAGGCGAAAATCGTCAGGAACCTTTATATTATAATGATGCTGACATTAAGTGACAACTCTTCATACGGTTTCCCATAAGAGAACAAGTATTTGATAAACAAATAAAAGCAACAAACAGTATGGCCATTAGCTCTGTGAACAGATCGCATTGTGTGTTGCAGAAAATGAACGAAAATCAGCACAAAATTTCGATTCGTTTTGATTTCTTCACCTCTTTTAAAGAAAAAGAAAACTGCTATCAAATACTATTTTATGGTGCGATATAGTTTCAAATACATTATATAGGTATACCTAATTCTTAGGTGATACAATATTAATTTTTAATAAAAAAATAATTATTTTATTCTTTTCTATTCTCAACCTTGTATAACCGGCGCACACCAAAAAAGTTTTGAATCAGCTGTAATTAACTTTATTAACGACGATTGAAGGCTTATCCCTGTCAATAAATTCAAATTTAGTAGATGTCATCATATCCGTCAAGCGAGTACGAAAATATTTTGTTCACGAATTAGATTTTTCTTTTATTTTGCTTTTTGTAAAATAACAAACTATTTTATCCACAAATAATTTTATTTCAAATTTTATTCATTTTGTTAACTAACAGAAAGAAGCGTGAATTTATTCATTGTATGCAGTTCAAACTTTTGTACATTTGATGGCTTTGTCAGCCTTGGACAGCTGTGTTGACCTTGACTGCTAAAGGTCTTCACTCATTCCAAATTGGCCCACCAGGTATCATATCCCTGACCTCTCCAACCAGGCCCGGATCCAGGAGGGGCGCAATGGGTGCAATGGGAGAGTTTCTTTGCATTTCGCCTGATCCCATTTAGCCAAACCCTGCTTCGAAGAATATTGTATGTACGTCTTCGTCAAATGATAAGGCAGCCGATAATCTGCCAATTCGGATTATATCACGTTTTGCCAAATGTATTTGACCGTCCTGATTCTGAATATATTTCGAAAAGCATGTGAGTTTGCTGGCGGTAACGAACTTCTTGAGTATTCATCCCTATTTATGTCCAGTAACGCCAAAACTTGAAGTTTAATTCATTCAATGGAAGTCAAATATGTGTATTGGCAACCATCATCAAATGTGGGCGTGGATTAAAATGAAAATCTTATAAACTTATTTCGTTACAATCATGAGGAAACGTTTTAAAGAGGAAAATTTAGGTAAAAAATAACAGTTTTTTTTCTAAGAACACCCCCTAAAGTGGGCGGCGCTCAAAACATTGTGTGAAGGAAACCTCGAGAATGTTATACAATATTTTTTCGATTTACAGTGAATTTTCAGAGACATTAAGTTTTTAGAGATATAACACAGTAGAAGTGGGCATGGTCGATCGGGTGTGCGGTTGTGTTAAAGGCTTTTAGTCACAATTTCTTTTTCTAAACACAAAAATTTGAGTTCCTAGCTTCTTCTTTTCCATTTAGGCGCGAGGTTGAAGAAATGGATTATAACCCTCCCACTCTACTATAATCCTAATGGTCCGCTTGTGGAGTACGCCGAAAAATTTGAGTTCCTAGCTATGCATTCCTTATCCCGGTGATAAGATCTTTTGACATAAAATGTGATTTAGAGGTTGCCTGACTATGCAGCCAATCGTAGGCGCGTCCGTCGTCGGATTAAACCAATTTTGACACTTTGTCTGTGCAATATATGAACGCAGCAGTGCTCTATGTTAAGGCTTTTTAGCTTTACACATACAGACGGACGGACGGACGGACATGGCTTAATCGGTTCACCTGTTGGTCTCTGGGTGAGAAAAAGAAAGAAACAAAAATGCCTGTAAATTTTTTTTTTAAATTATTAAGAAATGCATCATTAAACCAGAGACAGCGACACTACCTACTATTCTTCGATCGAGACATCTCTGCTTGCGTCAATACTTAATATGTATATTGTATAGTGTTAACAATTGTAAGAACATGGCTATTCGCGTTATTTCAATGCAATTCTATTTTACAAGGGGCACCAAGGGTTCGCTCTTTTCGGATTAGTCTCCGAAACAGAGTCATAAAATTATCATACGCCTCTTATAGCCCTTGGATGTCCAAATTGTTTGTTTGTGGTAGATACAGGTATAGATGCATCCATTTAGTTATCAAAGTGGTTTTTACAGATCAGACAAGATTTTGGAATATCTGTCAAACCGGGTTAAATTATAAGTAAAAATTGTATAATTGTATTGCAATTCAGGTATTTTTAACTCAAAATTAGGTATACACGATGTAAGTAAGCGAATGCCTTAAAATAACCCGAAACCCAATAACAAAGGTAGCTGAGGATTAGTTATATTTTGAGGGACGTCTATTCGTCGAAATTAAAAGGAATTATATGAATACTATTCAGTTCATTTTAGGGGCGTTGCAACATCAGGTGTAGTAGTTTGGACAAGAGGAGTGGGGAAACGTATTTTACCGATTACAGATTAATGCCTTGCCGATTTCTACAATTGGAAACAATGATTAGAAAACATCTACATATACTGAAGACACCAATTAGCAAGACGATTTTAAGTAAATTCCCAGTGATTTTCTTTTATTAAAACTCGGTTAGTAAATGCCCCGGGTCTGTAATGTAATCGGTAACTTAACTACAGACCCGGGGCTCAACCAACGAGCTTCGACAGTCAGCTCTCTTTTTAGCTAGCCCTAAACTCTTTCCACTGGCATGCGCCATCTGAGTTACTCTCACTCGAATGTTCCTCTAAAGCCCCGTCCCTGCAGGGTGGATTTCAAGATTTCCCAAAAAAAAAATAGAAAATCGTCCAAAGCATTTCTTGAAGCAAAGATCAAGCCTAGAGCCAAGCCTCCCTCACCTGCATTGAGTGAAGGATTTTCTTGTTTTTAATAATCTAAAATAAAAGAATAATGAATCTCACATTTTATGATTAATAAATAAAGGGAAATCAATCGTTCTTTACTAATATAATATGCAACATCATTGAGAATTAAGAATTAAGTAAAACTTAAGACATTATGGCTCTAAGCATTTAAAGCACGAAAATTGTGTAAAATTAATTCGAAGTCTCATAATACAGTTTTCTTTATCGTTTTTTTGTCTTATTAAAATTCCATATCATGTCAGTAACTTAAATGATATACATAATAATAATAATGCATAATGTACCTTCATAAGACGTATTCATATTCACGTATTTGAATTAGAATTGAGTAACATAACCTTAAACTTTTTTTTCCAAAATAGCTGACTAACCATCATGACTAATCTCCAAATTTCTATTTAGCAACACTTAATTAGATAAATTTGAATGTAGATTAGGTTAAACAGCGGTGTGGTGAAAAGGACCACACAGACACTAGGCACGGGCTCATCGCGATTCTGGGGAACCAGTTGAAAATAACATTCAAAAGACAAAAACAACCTAAACATTCACCGTGAAACATCCAATTTTCCTGTAAAAGCCAAGAAGGCCTTTGAAGTTTGTGCTGCGTACCTCTTTCAAACTTCCAAAGAAATATTCCCCTAAAAACTTCCTGCACACACGCGAAATTGCCTCGCATTCGCACAGTATGTGTGCCATATCCTCAACCGCCTGCAGATCACTGCAGAATCGATAAATATCCATGTCAGAAAGCCTGAGCCTCCTTGCGTGGTTTCTCAGGAGGCAATCTCCTGTCAGAATTCCCACTAGAGCCCTAAGCTTGTCCCTGCTCAGTTTTAATAGTGCCTCCGATCCGTTTTCGTCTAGTCGTGGCCAGAGGGACCTAGACACCTTGTGTCCAGCCAGACGAGACCACCTTTGGTTGGCTGCATTTCTATTTTCTCCTCAATAGTGCCTCGCAGAGGGGTGGTTTGATGTTAGAAACCACACTATTTCCAAGGAGCCCTCCTCTTCTTCGAAGCTCACCAGCTTGTTCGTTACCATCTATACCGCAGTGTCCTGCTACCCCAGCACAGTCTCACCCGATTCTGACTGCACAATGCCTTAAGCATTGTGCGACAGCCCCTGACTATATCAGATTTGATGTTGATCGATTCCATTGCCTTGAGCTATCGATGTAAATGGCGATATCTCATGCCGGATATCGATCTCATCTGCAAAAGCTCGGCCGCCCTAAGTACAGCCAAAATCTCTGATTGGAAGACACACTGCATGTATCCGGTAGTTTCAAGGATACTTTTAGTTCCAGGTCTTTTGAGAAGATACCAGAACCTGTTCCTCCCCCTGTTTTCGAACCGTCTGTGAAAATTGCAATTTCATTAGGTCTGACAATTGTATTATTTTCCCAGTCTTCCCTCACTGGTTAAATGACTTTGCATACGGTGTGTCAAAGTCGACAAGGGAGGGAATTTCATCCGTTAAAGTTGGATTGCCTGGCAGTAGCTCCGACAGGATCGAGCCGTGTCCGTAGCTACTGCTCTTGAAATAGTTTACGTTAGTGAGCCGTAGCGCAATATTGCCAGCAAGTTTTTTTTTATCTGTAGATCAAGCGGTGTTATGTTCAGCAGAGTGTTCAGAGCTTCCGTTGGTGTAGGAACGGAGCGCACCTGTGATAGATATGCAGGCCGTTCTTTAAACGGCTGATAATTTTCAATACACTGTTTTTCTGTTTGTTGCTTTCCACCAAACCAAGGCACCATAAGTAAGAATAGGTCCTTCCACCACAGTATACAACCAGGGGACCATGGCGGGTCTTAAGCCCCAAGTTTTCCCTACCGTTCTTTTGCAGATAAAAAGAGCATTATATGCCTTTTTGATTCTTTTCCCTACATTAAGATTCCAATTCAGTTTTTTGTCCAGGATTACACTCAGATACTTTGCACTATCCGATAGTGATAGTTCCACTCCATTTAACTTGAGAAGTTTGAATTGCGGTATCTCGTACTTCCTGGTGAAAACCAGTTCCGTTTTCAAAGGGTTGACCACAGCTTTGGGTCCACATGCTAACCGCGCCCAGAGCACTCTCCATGATTTCACTTAAGACATTTAAGTACTTTTCATGCACCATTACCACCACGTCATCTGCGTAAGCCGTGGCGCTGAGACCCATAGCACTCTTTAGAATGTTGTTGATAACCAGAACCCACAGGAGTGGAGATAATACCCCACCCTGAGGTGTTACCCTAATTACAGATATTCTAATCGAGCTTTGCCCAATCGAAGAGTAAATATTTCTAATTGCAAGCATGTTGCAAACCCAATTTATAATGCCCTGATCAATGCTAGCGTCTAATAGATCACTTTCAATGGCACTTCTCTCCACGTTCAAATTTGAATGTAGCAAAAGCAGAAATTCCTGGAGCACGCAAAATCGAGGACGTATTACTATTATTGCAATTATTATTATTAAGACAAGCCATCGCCATGACCCACCGCAACACAAAAAGTCAAGCATTTCATTAATTGAATCAAAATGTGTCTACTTTTCGATTCTCATATTTTCTGTAGAGCAATCTGTCGTCTGATCTCTGGTGACGTTGTGAATATACAAAAGTGTAAAACGATAAATCTGAGCACGGAATATAAATTTAATAAAAACAAAACTTTATTTATGAAGGTAGGTACTAGCATGATTTGATGGGGCTTTAGTGCTGATAAGGCCCTGCACACCTAAACGATTGATCTTTTAGGAAAATAGGTATTAATGTTTCAAACATTTTGTCTAAAGTTTTATAACAAGGTTAGGTACATTTTTGGTGTTATTTTAAGTTTTCAAGCCAGCAAACGATTACGGTAATCCATCGGTTTGTTTTTTTCGATGATATTAAAAATAGAATTGTAATTAAAATTTTATAATTACATTATTTTAAAGCTTCTATCGAGCATCTATATAAACCTACCTAATACAGCGCTATAATGTCCATCTAACATGGTGTCATATAGCCTTAAAAGTTTATCTTAAACGCACAGGTGGTAGGTTTTGATACCCTGCGAGCAACTTACCTCCACGCATAGGTAGGTAGTTAAATCTGTACATATAGCAAATAAAAGAACCTGCCTCTACCCTTCTTCTGTGTACAAACTATACCTAAGTTTTGTCTAGGCTTCATAGGTAGACACATAGGTACATACCTAGCAACTCATAGGTACCTATTACCCCTTTATGTTTCTTTTTTGGAATTCAGTACATATTCTACCAAGGCAACCTCTGTAGGTACCTATCGGATTTCATAATGATAAAGCCTTTACGATTTTGATTAAAAATAAATAAAATGCCTACCTACCTTGGGTATGTATGAGCTCCTTCATTGGCAATACGGCCTACCCTTTTATGTGTTTCAAAAACACAAATCTCATATTTTTATTAAGTCATTGAATAATATCAATCCACTCCTTGGTCCGGTGTCGATCGACCATCAAATAAACATACCAAATTCAGCATCATGCACCTACATACCAACACTTCGTTACAATCAAAAAGATACCTACCTACTTACCTAGTTACTTACCTCTATTTCAAAGTGACTTGTCAAAAAATAAGAAAATTGCTGTTCGATGTAAACTCAAAGGAACTCATCATGGAGGTACCTCTCCTACATAGTATCTATGCATCTTCCTTATATAAAAACTCATCACGAAATATTATGTACCTACATAGTTTCCACTCCAATTTCCGTTTTCTTCGTCTCAGCCGAATGACCCTCTTTCCAACTTAAATATACTTTTTCTTTCCTCCATTTACCCAGTGTATCTGTATACCCAGTCTTTCACAGCACCACCGCACACCACAGCCGATACTTAAAGCCAAATCCCCTCGCATACAGAAAGCAACAAAAAAATAAAATAAAAACTTGCCCAGCAACAGCACAGTGCCTCTCCTCTTGTAATACCCGAGGAGCTGTATACAGTTCCGACAAAACCAGTCTCCGTTGAAAAATCTCCATTTGTAGCTCTGCACATGTGTGTCGCGTTGTGTTCGTGTATCTGCTATATCCATCGCTTGGTGTATTCGGGTTTGTCGTCAGTGCACACACCAGATACTTGCTTTGCTTTGCGCGTGGCAGCACAACAGCCCCGGCCGAACATAGAGCAAAAACGAGAAACCCTGTACGAAAACACCATCTCCATCGATAGAACCGGCTGCTACAACCTGTGGCAATCGAGAAAGAGGGAGAAAAAGTATACCATCACGACGGACAACAACGACAGACTCGTCGGGCACTCAAATTTTAGTTTCCATGGGAAGCAGCGTCAGTGCGGTTTTTGAGACCCGACCGATTTGTTTGCTTTGGTTTGTGTTCGTGTTAAACAATCCCGTGCAGTGGCGACTTTGCGTTTCGTCAGCCTAAGGTACATTATTTGGCGTCGTTTTCTCGTCGGTCTTGTGCGCATCGAAGCTTTAAATTTTCCATTTTTGTCGTGAGCGGGTTTTATTAGAGCGATGCCTGACATACGTAGGTGTGGCATTTACGGCTGCCGATCGAACTCGCGCGAACACAAGAGCCTCAGGTTTTTCAACTTTCCGGCCCGTGACAACCCGCTTTATGAGATTTGGCTAGCGTGTGCCCCGGAATCTGACGAAAGGCTTCGCATGCAGCGACGACCCTACATATGTTCGAGGCATTTCCACGAGAAGGACGTAGGCTTTCGGCGTCTGGCCACGGGGGCTGTACCGGCGCTGTTTCTAGAAGCGCCACCTGGTTTTGCCGAGGAGGAACAAGCAAGACTCGATGCTATAGAGGCCGATCACAAAGAGAAGGAGCGCATGCTGAACCTTGTTAACGATGCAGTTTTCGAGTGGTGTAGGAGAGCACATGACTATAGTGACACGGCTCCATATTGCACCGCAAGACGCGAGCTTTGCAAAATAGCTACAAAGGTCCGGAATCTGGTGGGCGCAACCCTAACCATCCATGTCGACGACTACTGGCTTCGGAAGTTTCGTCGGTCACACTTGTGCCACTTGGGCGGGAACGACCTGAATGAGAGCCGCAACAAAACCTTGGACCTGCCGTCAATCATTCTTGAGCTCGATCCGAACGCGACCATTTTGAGTGAAGACGAAATTGAGGTGTTGATGAAGAAAGAAGAGGAGAAGCTCATTCAAAACGAATTGCAGCGAAGGGAAGCAAAGAGAATAAAACTCAGTCAAAGCGAAAACTCACCGAAGAATGGCAAGAACAAGGGGAAGGCGCATGCAGCCAAGGCTGCACTTCAGGAGTATTATAACCAGACCAGGGACTACTCACAATATGACAGCCCCTCTGAGGATAGCCGCTATTACGATCAGAGCAAGGACTACTCGAGATACGAAAGCCCGTCGGAGGACAGTCGACACGATGACAATTCTGGACGGAATGAATCGATTGATTTGACAGAGGAAGAAATCGAGTGCTATCAAGAAATCGATGATCCAGAAGAAATATCCGACCCGGTCATTGATTCCTATAAGCAAGCCTTGGAGCACCTAAAGCCCTTAGAAGACTTTGCACTGCGACAGGAAAACTACAGGGCGATTGGGCTGTTGTCTACGTTAGAAATTATTTTTAAGAACCCAAAGTAAGTTTTGTAATGTTAAGAATGTAAAAAAAATACTATAGGTAGCTGCTAACTTCTATCCTAAGACATTAGAAATAAGAAGCTTTTGTTTATTAAAATAAACTACATTATTTGACGATTTTTTATATGTCTGGACTTTCAATTCCTTGTTTTGTGTAAAGAAAACGTGCTTTAATCTATATCAGCTCTTGTGCGTATAGGCTTTTCTGGAGAAGCTGTAAATCCCTTAACTTGAAATTATGGCGCAGTCGGTAGGGGAATCCATATTTGAAGGAAAAGAACTGAGGTTTAAAGGTAGAACTCGCCTGCAAAGAGCTTTTAGATTCTCTAAAACGTGCCTTGTAGTAACAAAGCCTGGATGCTTGGGCCTTCTTGAGCCTACTGGCTCTGGGTTCTTAAATTTTCCCAATTGGGTATTTGCCACGCCCCTTAAAAGTATGGATAGAGGTGAAATTTTTCGGTGCAGTGGCAAGTTACTAAGCTGCAGCACGAGTACCATGAATCGGTAAATATCCCTGCAGCTCCCGAAAAACAGTTATTGCAGTTGGAAACAATGAGGAACGAAAATGTTTTTGGGTGCTTTAAGTCTTATCAGAGCCCCCCACACAATTAACAGTAACAGACGACCATAGCTTTTATTAGTGTGGGGGCTCTGAATGAAGCCCAAATAACATTGGGTCTTATGGGCTTATCTCAACTGTCAACAGCGGCTTTTTTGTCGCTTGTGGAAATATAGCCTTAGAGGCCTTGCCAACTGTAACACCAAAATTTAAGATCCCAAAATGTAAATGCGAGTTCATAGTATGACATAACTGGCTGACTAGCGTTATAAAAGATATCGTAAACTAAAAGTTCCAAAATTCTATGTACGGACTATCGTATGGAGATATGATTGCAGGGTGATTTTGAGAGGTGCATACATAGAAAACTTCCTATAAGTTTAAGTTCTCTGCTTTAAGGTAGATATTAAGATGATAGATAGATAGATAGATATTTATTATTCCGTTTCTTAAAAGTGGACAAATTTTAAAATTTCCATTTTTGAGGCATCACATCATTGTTGCCAGACTGCGTGCACTGAGCCAACATTTCTTGATTGACCTTGGTGCTGTTTCGAGTACAGCGCTTATCCAGTTTCTCAACTCCACTGGTTGGATATAGGCACCCACCTTATAACAATCTATACAACCACCACAAGCAAGGTTACACGAGTCGTGGTACCAAAAGGCACATTAAGTGGTACTTGGGTTCATTCTTGAACCGCCAACTCTATCTCCCTACCAGCAGCGGCAGAAGATTCGTGTCACTCTGCTGACAAAACTCTTGTTCTAATACCTTCTTCAGACTAACTAAAAAAAAATTATTGAAAGTTTGTTGTATTCTGCCAGCTTTTAGGGCTTAGGCCGGCCTTGTTCTTCAGCCAATTACATCAAATTTCCCAATTCCCGATTTTGTTACTCAATTCTTGATATAAAAACTCAGAATAGATGGTATGGGTTACCTTTAGCCCAAAACAAGCAGCGATTGATAAGAGCTATTACTAGTTTGACTGCAGAGCTGGTGAATGGCGGAACACAGGTAAGCAACGTCCTTAACTACCTTAAATTTGTAGCCCGTGTCGAAACGAGAGCTCTGCAAACTGTTTTCCAGTATTATGTTAAAGGAGTCACTTAATGTTAAAGAAATCGTCGAAAGCTTGAAAAACTTTGGGACTTTTTTTTTGAAGTAGCAGCAGTTGCTCGTGTAAGGCCTCTGATAATACTTAATCTACTCAAAAACTGTTTCGTAGCCCATGTAAGGTCAGGTTTAGTCTTCTACGAGCGACAGCTGTTGTCGCCTGCCGCTCGCATAAGGCCCAATGTTTTTCGAACTTTTTTTATAAACAGATATACAGAAGGCGAAACTTTAAAGCAGATCTTTCTATGCACATATACAGCTAAAAGTACGCTTGATTCGCTTAAAAGTTATTTTGCGATCCCTAGAATAATTTTTGAGGTTAAGTAAAAATTAAGTGGTGGCTGGCGAGTCAACATTTTAAAATATGGTCTTCTCAAAGTATCAGTGTTGACGTATTGAAGCTCCCGAACAAGCACCAGAACATTTTCGTTCGAAATTCTTGTGCTTTTGACCACCTCAGTAATTTCTATTGAAAGTAACGTTCTATTCCAGGCGATAAGACTGACTTAAGCCTGGTTAAGGCTAAGTTCCGGCTAACTACTTGAGTATCTCCAATTTTAATTTGAACTGATTCAAACAATGAGCTTCTGTCTTATATACGACTTTACTTACTGGAATGTACTTACCGGGATAAAAAATTATATGGTGACATTGTGTCACACTTCATTTCAATCCTTAGCTCTGAAATTTCGTGTGTTTTGGTCAAGTCGATGTCAAAGAGGTAATTAATTCATTTACTTACTACGCCGGAGGTCTGGGTTTGAATGCAACCATAGTCACCTGAAAAAAAAAGACTCGTTCTTTTCCACGGTCTCCTCCCCACCTCCGCGAGGGTCTGACAACCCCTCCGTGAATATCATTTGCATTGAAAAACTTCTCAGTGCCAAAAAAATTGTAGGCCCCTTTGTATGTGAAGAAATTAACACACACAGCATACATTGTTGAGAAGTTGGCTCTTTTACACCTTGAGCTGTTGCGCTTGCGTCACGATATTTATTTTTTAATTATTCATTCCTAGTTCATCATCGGCAGAAAGTTATTTGGGAAAAGCCAGACGTTAGGTCATGTCGAGTCCTTTCAAATTTTCCTGTCAACCTGATAATTTTTATTTAAAATTTTTATCATGCAAAAGGAAAAAACCGTAACTGACAGCTTTTTAAAAAATTAATAATTAATATTTATTTTATCACAACAAAAAAACTTATTCGATATCCACAGACTGTTCTTTAAGAAGTAGCTCCATCTTTGCAATAATACCAGCCGCCGTTGTATTTTGTACGTTTATAGCGTACTCCTCCACTAATTTCAAGCATTCAAATGCCTCATTGTAAGACTGAATGGGTTGCGAAAAAATTTCCTCATATTCCGAAGGTTCTCTTAAGTCCAGGGTTTCTGCCTCTTCGGTCTGAAGTGTATTCGCTAGATCACCTTCATGAAAACTGGAGTCCTCCAACGTTTCCTCGCAAATCTGTATTATTTCTGTAGAAGAATCATCAACCGAACTCGGCTTTTGCAAGTGAATTATTGCCTCCTCATAAGTCCGGAACCGAATCGGTTCCGCAAAAAGATCATCGTCTGAGACGGTTTCTTTTTCTGTGAAGCTCTGCAAGGTCTCACTGCAAGCTTCGTGATTGTCTACAGGATCATTTGGTTTTTCGACCTCCATTTCAACAGGAATGGTTGAGGGTACATCAGTCAGGTCGACGACATCTTTACTAACTATTTCTAAGGAGCTCTGAAATTTTGGCCATTCGTCGGATATTATCTGTACTATATTTAACGATTTGACCTCAGGGCGGGGAACTTTTTTCGCAGGCACAATGTCGTCATGGGCTTTAATTATTTTCTTGAACGCCTCAAGCCAGGAAGGATTCTGTATCTCTAGATTTAAAATAGAAGCAACGAACTTAGCCTTTTTCTTAAGCAACAAATCGGGCATGACAATTTTTCGGTCTCCTGATCGGCATCGATTTAGCCAGGTCAACATTACATGATCAAGAAAGTTAAACAGAATCTTTGCACCTAAAACAGATTTTTCTACGTTAAAGGTTAGACCTGGCAGGCGAATTACTTCGGACAGACTTTTATCAGCTTGTGTTTGTGGCTCGCTTATGGAATTGTTCCAGGCGTAGTTATCCGTTGTGTAAGCTGGCGTCACAGTTTTGGGCGGTGTAGGGATCACTTCTAAGTTCGTGTTAATCGATGACTTATGTTGAATAATCGTAGGTACCGACTTTGCGTATGGGCGAACTCTCTTTTTTGGTTTCGACCTAGCATTATTTTTATCCAAAAGTTTTGTGCTCCGAATTTTTGCAGTCGTGTTTGGTAAAGCCGATGAAGATGGGCTGCAGTTACTCTGATTTACAGCGAACGGATTTAATGAAACGGGATTGCTGATCAACAGAGGGCTTAGGTCGGTTCGCTGGATATTCTCACGAGGCTCCACTGTATAGAGTAGTGGAATCGATTGAATTGGAAAAATTTGCTCTCCAACAACTGATGAGCTCGTTGAAGCGATGTTGAGAAAGGTTGAATTCGTGTGTAAATCGACTGGAACCGCCTGTGACGTGTTCAAGGAGGAGGGTGATATGAGTTCTTTAGAAATTGGTCGTATAACCAATGAGCTACCTAATTTGGGCCCGGTTGAATAGGGACTTGTGACTGATTCCACCGGAAATGTGTAGGTTGGATATAACTCTTTACTTAACGAAGCTTCGCTTAATGAAGTCGGTAAGGTCGATTTATCCATCTCATATCCAGGCGCTGGTATAACAGAGGCTTGACCATATGGCTTCGGTAGAGAAGGTATTGCAGCTTCTGATGGATGTTTAATTTTGATTGAAACCGCCGGACCAAGGTTATAAACCTTTTTCAAATCTGCAGCCTTATCAGTAGGTTTATCAGTAGAAACTATTGGTCCATAGACGCGCTGAACCGACGTCTTGGGTTTATTCTTCTCTGTTTCGGGGTTAAGTTGGATCGAAATACAAGGACCAAGATTAACGACTTTGGCTTTTTCTGCTATTGGGTAAACCAAAGATGGGGACTTTGACGCCTCGGGGATTGGCATAGTACTTTTTTGAGTTGGCGGCGCGTCGTCATCGCATGTCAAGTCTATAGTATTTATCCTTTCAGCATTCGGCTGCGACGGTAGCAATATACAATCTGGTTGTCTGTGAAAAATAAATAGATAAACACAAAAACTTGTAGTGAAAATAACTGGAAAACAATTTTTACCTGAAACAATCAAATCATTAACAGTTAAAAGAGGATACAAAATTTAACATTCGAAAGCAACAGAAAAAATCGGTTGCATATTATTCACCGTAGAAACCTAAAAAAAGTGTAAGGCCTTGTTGTGATACACAGAGGACAAAGATGCGGGACATAAGTCCCATATTGGATTGGGGAACTCCCCGTGCATGATTATGTCTGTTCTAATTTTCTTTGACAACAAGGCCTTGACGCAATAACGTGAATCTGATTTGACGAAAAAACAGAAAATTTTACTAGCGCAGGGGTCCCAAATGGATAAAGCAGTGGAATGTATGCGGGAGTCCCAAAAATGTTGGGCCTATGTGCTACGTCCCACCTTATGTGGTAAAAGAAAATTTTAACTGGGGGTTGCAATCTACCTAAAATCTCTTACCTAGTTGGGATGTAAGACCCTATAAAATAAATTGGTACTTATTTTTCTGCGCAGGACGATTGTTTAATTATTTTGACGATTGGCGGCTTAGAATACATTCACAGCCAACGGACTGGGAATCCATCCACTGTTCGTAGAGAAATAATTCTCCTATCGAGTCAAAAGTATCAGACAGAAGGAGTGATGCGACTCGAGTTGCAGAGGTTACAAACACGAGGGAGGTGAGCTTTGGATTTGCTGCCAGCTCCAGACTTCCTGAATATACCATATCTCCACCTGTACTAGAGCCTACTAAGTTGGGAGCAATTTAGGATAACAATAAACATAATTATAATTTTTATACTAATAAAAAATAACAATATAATTTAATTTTTTTATTTGTTAGTTATTACAACAAAAGCAGATATATGTACATGTAGGTTAAAAGAAAGGCACTTCACTTGCGTGCAAAAGGGGGGGTCGATTTGGAAAATAATTATTTGGAAAAATGGAACCTCGGACTATTCTTAGATGAGTCTAATGCTTATCGCACACTAGCATTTTCTGAAAAGTATCAATAGTTTCCTCACAAGCCACGAAAGCCCCGCTCACATGAGCAACTTCTCTAATTCGCAAAGGTACCTACACACAACCCCTGAAATAATTAACTGTTTTCTCTTTTATATGGGGCCGAAGTGAAAGACATTAAAAATTTTCATGACAGCGTTATTAAATGGAGCTTTAATAAAAAATAAAGCTGCATGTGTTAAAAAAGTTTTTTATTACAACAAGCAACTAAAAAATCTGTAGCAAAACACGGATTTAAAAGTTGCCGCAAACTGGTATCGTGTCGGTTGTGCATGTGTGCGCATACAAGCCTATAGGACACAAAAAGGCAATCAAACCGTTGCATGATTGAAAGTGTCACGTGTGCGATAAGCCTAAAATAAATCTCCAGAAAATCTTCGAGTCCACCGCACAGGGACGCGACGGCGAAATAGAGGAGCATTGAGGAGCATTGAGACTCAGCTGGCACACGCAAGTGAAGGGGACCTCAGGCATCTTCGCCTGCAAAAATGGAGATAGAGCTGGCTGGCGAAGCATGTTGGCTGAGGCCCAAGTCCAGCCCCGACTTAAGCGCCACCTTAAGTTAGTAATCAAGAATTAAACGCATTTAAGTATTTTTTGTCTGTCCTTGCACCTACGCCTCTTAACACCCAAGGACGCAACTAAGAGTTAATTGGTAGCACTAAAAAAATATTTTATGCAAAAAGAAATTCAACTTATAGGTACCTATTGTTTCTTTGCGGACTACCGTTAAAAATTTGCAACCCCGACGGTCGACAGATTGTTAAAAGTTGAAGAACGCAGAAATCGAGTAGTAACAGACTAAAATAAAACTTTAATAAACTATTTGTTTTCTTTTATGCTATAACACTTGGATATGACAGTATCAAAACTTCATTTTGTTTCCCTTATTTTTAAATCTAACTCTTTTTCTTTTAAAATAATTTCTCTTTCTCGTAATTTTAAAAGGCCAGCTTCATATTCTTTTCTCCATTCAAAAGTTTTTTCCTGCACTTCGTATGTTTTCCTAATATAGTCGAGCTTTTCGGTTTGGATTTTAAGATATTGCTCCTCAAAGGCGGACATTTTGTTTCCCTGCAAAGGTGTTCTTTCTTCTTCGAATTGCGGCGTGTCTTTTTCAAAATCCAGGGATGGCATATCGGCCTCAGGCTCAACTTTTATAAAATGTTGTTCTACAGGCGACGTTTCTTCCTCAGTATTTTGTTCTTGCACTTCTTCAATTGTCGATGTCGATGCTTCCATCGGGCTGTCTGCAGATTCTGAATCATTTGCAGTCATTCTTCGAATAAGTTCCGACCGAGGAATACAAAGTGCAAGCACGCGTTTTTCGTATCGGTTCATCGGTTTGAATTTCAAACCACTTTCGCGGCAATAGTTATTTATAAACGAGTCTCGTTCTCTGGCACGAAGCCTTAAAGCAAGAAAAAATTAAGATCACACAATGGAAATGGAAAAATTCTGGTCGAAGTAGTTTACCTTTGGTCAACCCAAAATTTACGCCATTGACTGATAGTTTTCACAGCACCACCCATGCTGTTTAATTCAGAGGCAATTTTCTCCCATTTTTTACTGATTGATAAAAGAAATTCAAGCTCTAAATTGCGAAATAGAATATTTGAACGCGGTACGCACTTGCCATGAGAATAGTTTAAATTTTTCTCAAAAAACGCCAACAAATATTCCTTTTGCCTTTCGCTGGCCTTTTTGCATCTACGCGCTTCGATTATGTCCATCATATCTGTGTTGTGAAAAGAAGTGATAAATATAGTTCACCTGGTGCACACAGAAAGGTGGTGTAAGCTGTAAGTTCACTTTACTAACTAACCGGGAATCCAACACGGACAAGACCTTTTTTTCGTTGAATGGTTGGTTGCTTGTTCACTTTTGTACCTGGAAGTTTCACACAGATGTGAGTGAAAACATTTATTCACTTCACTTTAACCGTTTTTTGTGAGCTGAAATGTTATTCAGCTCACTTTGCTGACAAAAGAGCGAACTCACTTCTGTGAGAATGTGAAAAGAAATTACACTGGAATTTTGTGTATACCTAGGTACTTTACACACAATATTTCCCATGACTGAGTTTCGACAGTGTTGCCACTTTCATTAGATCTACTGTACTTTTTTGAAAACCTAAAACCTAATTGGTCAAAGGCAAGCTCAAATTCAAGCAAAGTATGGCCAAGGCGTAAAGATATCTGAGTTAAAAAGATCAATAACTTCTTCTCTTCCTTTTGGGCGCGAGATTACGATCTGAAATGTAGGATCATAACCCTCCCACTCTACTGCATTCCTAATGGTCCGCTTTTGGGTCACGCCGATTTGACCTCAGAATTTACCTGCAGGCCACCCGGTTTTGGATCTCTTCGTCACTGATTGCATTTGTGTGCTCCATTAATGTTTAGGCCCTCCTCTCTTTCACGATTGCGCTGGAATGTTGATTGACATTGCCTTTTTGTCGGGGTTCGCAGGATCCCTCATTTGAGCGTGGCAATACCAACTGAGCCAGTCGTGCTCCATATGTTCCGTATACAATACCTTCATATTTTGTGGTGGGGTGAAGAATCTCATCGAGAGTTTGTAAACTTATACATTTTTTTATTGGCGGTTTATGGACACAGTTAAAAACTACCTTCTTATATTTTATCAACATAATTATATATCTCAAAAAGAACTTCATAATCGTTTTATTTTAAAAAACAAATTTTACACACTTATAGGGGTTTTCAGAGCACATAATATAGAGATTAACGTAGGAAGATTAAAAGTTAATCCCAAAGTGTTTCCACCGGAATAGAGGAGATTACCTAGATTAACTATTAGTATACGCTAGTTTTCTTTTTTTGGCATTTCTCAATAACATGGCGTCATCTGCGCATCTACTTGTAAATCTGATTTTTTTTTATCCGTCGGGGAATTCAGATTCAGAAATGATTGAATTCATTTTGAATTGCCACCGACAATTCAAAATTAATTTGTTGCGTCTGAAAACGCACAGAGCAAGTAGATATCTGAAAGGTTTGATTTAAGAATTCTTGCGCGGAAGAGATTAATAACGCGATGAATTTTTGATCTCCTCGTGAAGGGATTAATATTCGTATGGTAAATCTCGTGATTTAGGGATAATTTGTCCTAATCGCGGATTAGTGTCCGGTGGAAATACCCTATTACCCGTTGTTGTTGGCTTAAGTCCCAATTAAGTGACGGGTTCGACGATGAAATTTGAAAGCTGGTTTGAAATTTGATACAAATTTTGAATGGGTATCGTCAGTCTATTATGGGCACCTCAAGCTTTTTTAAGAACTTCAGTGCGGTTTTAGTAGAATTTTGACATTAGAATACTCCTAATTGAGGCTATTAGAGCTCCTCCTTAAGGAGGAATTTAAGGTTTAATTGAAACCAGAATAACTTGCCATGCTTCGATTTTACTCGAAAGTTCATTATGTTAAAAATTGCGAAACCAAAAAATTTTCGTAAGCGCTTTACAGAGGACGAGAAAATCGACAGTGGCAGCCCTGTACATTCATCATTCATGTTTCTTGCACACATTACGACATACCCATTATCGCCATCTGTTTCTGCAGCGCTCTTCGAGGGATTTTGTGTTGAGTTTGATTTCCCATTGAGTCTGAAACAGATACAAAAGAAAAATAATAATTAGCGAATGATACAGAGTAGCAGCGAGTAAGTTTTGCTGAGAGAAAACTTACACATTCACACGATTTGCTGTTGGGGTTGGATTTGGCATGAAGAGTGTGGGAATTGCATCTTCTTTCAAGTGTTTACTATTTCTGGGCTTGTAGTTCAAGAGTTCGTGCCTCAAGTTACGTGCATAGGCATCGGGTGTAAAGTGCTTCGAACAAATGCTCAAATGGCTTACAATGTCACTAGTAGGCTTTCTACCACAACTTATCTCCCACACATTTCGCATTGCGATGTCTCTGGGAAATCGGAAAAACTTCAATTCGATCGGAGTTTTACTTTTGTTTCTTACAAGTCTCTTGTCGTTGCTGCTGTCGCAACCAAACACCGCACATATGGTCATAGCGATTGGTAGGTTTGGCTTGTAGGCATAAGAAGTGCTAACAAAACAAAAGAACAACTATGTTCGACGAATGTCAAAGTTTTACTATACACTTGACGTCACATGCCAGGAATGTACGAGTGGGAAGATGAGTTTTTTTTGGGCCTGTAGACACATACATCCATGCGCGGTGCGTTACATAAGAATAGTCTGGGATCTAGTGAGTTGAACTCACAAATTGCTTTTGAGTTGACTCAAAAGCAATTTGCCACTCATGCTTTCCCTTTTCAATGCTCGTACAAAACTATATATCGAAGGATTCTTCTATCCCTCTTTTTTTCATGTTTTTTCATTTCTAAATTTCGACATGATGATGATTCCTATTAGTTTTCAATTACATGCAAATACAGTGGTGTGCGAAATAAGGTGTTCAATGTTTATACCCTCTACCCAGGGTGCGATAGTAAAACGCGCGACCTATTGCAGTCCGGCTAAAAAGCGTTTACACAGGGTG
Organism: Neoascia interrupta; assembly: GCA_947623515.1. NCBI lineage: Eukaryota > Metazoa > Arthropoda > Insecta > Diptera > Syrphidae > Neoascia > Neoascia interrupta. The sequence goes on along the minus strand of OX392463.1, from coordinate 213,135,430 downwards.
TCTCGAAACTCAACGTCAAGCGGATACCGGGTGATAGGGAAGGTTTTACCCATAATGGGGAAAAAAAAGGTAAAAAAATTTAGTTAAGTTTTTTTTTGAATATGAAGTGTCGAAGTTGGCTTAATTTTTTTGTGAGCTTTGACTCAGCCAAACATTATTTCTTTTCATGAAACGAGCAATATTAGCTTTGAAATTTTTGATTGCGATCATTAGAAAGATTGCTAAGGATTATGAAAAAAAAACGATGCAAAATATTGAAACTTGTGACCACTGTACCTGAAAATGTTGGCTACGGTATCGATTTTCATTATTTTTCTACATATTCCAATCCACACTAAAAGCACAAAAAATGAAATTTGTGTGCTGAGCTTACCACAAAAAGCTGGAAAACTCGTTTTTAAACGATAAAAAACTCAATTTTACATCAAAGTTGACAGGAAACGCACGGAAAATTAATGTTCGTGTGTTGAGCTGCAGAAAATCGCGCTGTTTGTAGAACCATTTTTTTGTCGTCTCGTGTTTCAAGCTCAAGTTGAGAAAATGAGTCCGAACGTATGTAAAAGACTTTTAGATCTTAAATTTTAGGCTACGCGCCTAAAAATTGGTAGGTGGGCTGGAAGCCATTTCCTTTAGACCTACTTTGAAGATTTTTTGAATCCGCCGACAGAGAGCCCACTGTATGCCTGTCGTGCAACCATCTCTTTTTTTTAAATACACTATTCACACTTTAGCTATGCTACAATGGTACTAACACACTGATTTTTGGTACGTAAAATGTTACCCTGTTATGTACCTAATTGTTTTTGAGACGACTCAAAAAGTTTGGCCCAAAAATTGACAGACTATTTTGAATAAGTTTTAACACATTTGGAGTTTACCCAGGACACATCTTTATTAGTCAAGTGTAAAGTCAGTGGAGGAATGTTCTATGGTCTAATAAACTTTCGTTGCTTTGTATTCATTTACAAAAAAACTTAAGTTTATTCAAAACTAGTGGGAGGGTTACATTCCGCTTAGGCGAATCGTTGAATACCCCATCCCAATTGACCACTGTCAAGCTCCGAATTGTGTCATAAATCTTGGTTGTTAAATTTCAGTTAAGAATCTTCTCCCTAAGAAAGGGGCGTGGCATCCACCCCTTCTCAACAACATCGTATTTTTGTTTATATTTTTTATCAGAAATGGTATACACGTGTTGACTGCATTTTCATATTAAAAATTTGGTTTACACTTAAAAACGCCCCCAAAAGTGGGCGTGGCGAAAATTTATTCACTTGATTTTATAGCTAACGCACATATCTGAACATTTTATAGTGCAAGTTTTTTGGATTTAAAGCAAATATATCAAATAAAAACCGTTTATTAGAATGCATATTAAGTATGACCACGCCTACAAGGGGGCGGTATTCGCTTTTTTTTTAAATGTCAATGACAATACACTCAAGCGAGGATATCGCATACCAAATTTTAGCTTCCTGCGACAACCTTGATTTTTCATGCTATTAAGTAAAGTGGGCGTGTGAGTGAGCGTATTTCAAAAATTTTTACACTTGTACTGCTTCGGGACCTAGAAAGAACAGATATCAAGTTTCAAGTTCCTAGCTCTAAATTTAAGGCCTAAAAACTACCGACAGACGGACGGACGGACGAACGGAAATGGCTCATTCGACTTTCGATTCGGTTTCGATCATATGCCCTTAACGTCTTGGGGGTCTACGGTGATTATTTCTCTATGTTACAAACTATGAATCAAACATAATATACCTCCTAACCTATGGGATGGGGTATGAAAAAGGGTCAAAATTGTTCTTTACCATAGTTTGGTAACAACGTCTGTTTCGATCGACCACCCAGCGTGCAAATAATTAATGCAAATGGTAAAAATAGTTAATGCAAAAAAAATTTTTTTTGGAAATTAAAAAATTTTTATGCTGGTCAGGGCACATAAATTCTACACGAACAAAATGTTCGAATTGAGCGTTCGTGTAGGTCTTTAAATATACACTGCGTTTTTGCAGTTTGAGTTTCAAGTGTTGTTCGGCTTTTGCCGAAAAAACGTCTGTATGGGAAGGCAATCTTGCAACTTGCAACAACCACTGATGAGTATCAGCCAAGATTGTCGATCGAAACAGACGTGGTTACCAAATTTGACCTTTTTTTATTTAATATCAATAAACCCTTTATTAAAGCAATAGTTAATGCAAATGGTTAAATTTTTGGAACTTAAGTTTATTATTTTGCACACCACTGTACCTATCTAAGTTTATTTTTTAGTACGATGAGTCACCCCCTTGAGCTCATTTAACTGAGTAGAATATTTCACTACTCTTTCTATGTCGTGTTTATGTGTCGCTTGAAGCGGGTATGTGGCATGTCTTTCTAATCCAATGCTTCATGAGTAAGAGTGGAGTTTTTCTTTTTAGTTTATCGCTATCGGCTCTTTTATAGCCGATATGAGAGCGAGTCTTTTGTTACTTTTTTATTTCTCAAGTTGTTCTTGTTGGTGTGATTCTCATTGGGTAAATCTATATCCTTTTCTCTTTTCTTTTCTTTTTTGACAGTATTGCCAGCAAACTTTTGCGAACAAAGTCCATAACAGAAGATCTGTTGGAAAAACAATACCTTGTGCCGAAAATATTTTTGTTATTGCAAATTTATTTTTTTATTTATTTATCTACGACCTTTACAATCCGCAGATATGAAAATTATATTACAAATGCTTATTTAGGGTCACAGACGTTACATTTTGCCTTTAAAGCCAAGAGTTGCTGTTGTGAGGAGGCGACGATCAAGACAAAAGGAAGACCAAACCTCGAGTTTAAATATCAAGCCATCATGGCTGCCAGCGCCCGCTTATGTCTGGAAAACTGGATGCATTGAATTGAGAAACTCCATTGTTCGGGATCCCGATATGGAAGTACAATGCAAACCCGAAAAGATTTGACAAAAGCTGTAGTTGGTGAATTAATTAGCCGTCACATTTGCAAACTGATAGTTCTTTCTTCTAATTACGCTCAAAGAGACAGTTGGCTTAAAAAAATAAGTCTTATCTGATTCTGGTAATACAATGGACCAGTAGTTGTGTCTTAGTTGTGCTCCATCAGATAGAAGCAACCTGCGACAAAAAAAAGTCTCAGCTATTTGTGTCGAGACCACAGCAGTGTTTTGTTATTCTCAAATTTTTAAGTTTAAAAATAAACTAGTTGCATAGCTTTGCGACGGTGCTGTAATAATAAGTGAGCGTTCGAATGGATCTTTAATGAATATACGAAGGCTCTTTACGTTCTTAATATTCCAGCAAACCAAGCGAATCGCTTTTTGTTCGCATTGGATTCCCCAGGAGATTTTCGTTCGCCGGTCTTTTATGAATCCCAGCCGATTCACCTTACTTGGGAAATGGTTGACATCGTGGTGAATGTATGAGGTAAATTCGTCAAATTTCGCTGCATGCACTTCCAAGGGACTAGGCAAAAAATTGTAGGTCCCCTTGTATGTGAAGAAATTAACACACACAGCATACATTGTTGAGAAGTTGGCCCTGGTTCACCTCGCGCTGTTGCGCCCCTCTATTTATTTATTTATTTAAACGCAAAAGTTGCGAAGCATTAGAAATATATTTTTTTTATTGCCTTGCCAGGATAGGAATTTTCATTTCGAATATTTCACCGCTTAACTTCACTCGCACCAGCACTTCACTAATTCATACGATTTTTGTTTGTCTTTTCTTCGCTCCCATTCCGCTAAGAAAAGACAAACAAAAATATTTTCTTCCTATTTGTCGTTGAACTGAACGCATTCTTTTCTTCCACTGGTTTGCTGGGACTATGCACTTGAATTAAAAATGTAAGCAATCCATTTAAGCATGAATGGAACCTAAAGCTTTTAACTTGTTTTTAACAAAATGTGGAGGTTGACAGAATCGCTAAAGTCGGTGTAAACGCAATCCACTTGGTAACCATCTGCGATAGCATTAATGGTATAATTTGAGAAGCTGGCAAGATTGGTCATCGTCGACCTACCAGTGAAAAAGCCACGTATTATGTTACCCTTTGCAAAGTAATCAATTCTTGATCTCACTTCAAAAGGATAGGAAAAGCGGATAATTTACAAATTCCTCTGTGATTTTTTACATTGTTCTTGACACCAGATTTGTGAACAAGAATAAGTAGAGATGATTTCCATTCTTCTAGGAAATCGCCGAGGACAAGGACAAGTTGAAAATTCAGAGCATTAGGTTACAAATAACCATGCAGCAATATTTCAAATAAACTTTCAAAAAATATCAGTTTTTTCCTTACTTTGGATGCAAATGTCTGCAAAAACGAATTTAATACCGATTGTGGTTTTAAAGTCAGATCACGCACTTATGACAGTTGATGATTTGAGGACAACAAGTTTTTTAACTGTTTGTAATAATTTATAGAAAGCGTTTGTAATTTATAGAAAGAACTGTTCGAAATGAGGGCGACTACACGTTAACTATAGTATTCCCTTAGTTAAACTTTTGATTTAGCGTTTCATTGCCGAAACACAACGAAAATCCCACTCAAGTTCTGCCAAAAGATTGTGTTGCTCTTAATGTGTTGCCTTTACAATTATTGTTTTTAGTTCTTGACATATGTACGGATGGAGGGCGGGCCTCATATCTATAAAAGGTCTTAGGGGTCTACGGTTATTATTTCACTGCATTAAAAACTATACATATACATTATACTACTAAATGTATACCTACCCTGGGTCTGGGTACGGTACAAAAAGTGGAGGTTTTATGGATTAAATATCTATTTCGATTGGAAAAAATGCTTGACTTCCCATATATTTTAGGAAGCTAAACAATTTCATGCACAGTTAAATAAGGTTTTACTTTAGAATAAGATGTTTATGTAAAAATATAACTTATCTAATGGTGAATTCTTTATTACAATGAAAATTAAAAAATGTCGGAAGGGTAAATGCCCAACAAACAGAAAGTTCAGTGAAAAAGTTCACATGCTTTAAATAAGTTTTTTTAGAAACAAAAAAAAGTTGTCTGGCAGTGCTGTGTGCTCAATTCGCAAAATATCTCTTTCTTACTCTTTCTATGTTCATTATTGAGTTCGAGAGTCTTGTAATTAACTTTGGTCATTGCATGAAAAATATAGTTCTGTCTGTGTATTACATTTTCTATCTCAACAGCTTACCTGGCAGCCAAAGGAGTGGGAGAGATATTTATTTGATCGGGGACCACTTTCTCATTCGCACTCTCTGCATAAATTTCTGTTGAGTTTTCCTCCAAATATTTGTTGAATTGCTGCAACCACCCGAATCCATTAGGAAAAACCCGAGTTTTTAAGAGAAACGCCACTTCACTCGCTTTGTGCAATACCATATCACTCGTAATAGCTTCGCCTGGGCAATGCTGTGACCTGTAGTCCATCCATTCGACGAGAAGCTCGTTAATTCGTGTTGTGCGACATACGTCACGATGCTTTTTGTAATAAGCAGCGACTACAGAAGGAGAGCATTTCTCGAACTGTTTTCGTTGTTGAGGCGATATTAGTGTTAGGAAATGATTAAAGCAGGGAGTATTCTGTTTCGGATACTCGCCGCTAGCAGATGACGATTCCTTAAATTTCTTACGCCAGATTCGAATATTAAAAGCGCTTTTCAAAGGAAAAAAAAACCGCCGCTTATTTAACCGTTGCGTCTCGGAACACATACAGCATTCCATTGCTGTTTAAAGAAAAATAAAAACAACACGTGCAAGTCTAACGATCACATAAAAGTAAGGAATTTAAATGCTCCTCATATCAAGAACTCGTTATGACCTCCCATTATTACACGCGGTGACTGTGCATACAATTTATTTCAACAATAGTATTCGTTGTCATTTCGTGAGGAGTCTTTTCTTCGCAACCGGCTCAAAGAGAGGCTAGTGACTGAAGAGTATTATTGGATCGTTGAAAGAGATAAAACGGTGTGATTTTCCAAAACTTACTGTGGGCAGAACGAAGCAGAGGTACGCCGAATATATAACTGTCCTTCTTCATTCCATAAGTTTTATATAAAAAGAATACATACTGCAAATTTCAGTTTTGTAGTACGACAGAAAGTGAAAAAGACAGCACTATTAGTTTGATTCTTTTCTTTACTCATTGCTTGACAAACTTAACGTTGAACCCCTCTGTAATTCAAAAACATTTCAGAAATAAGTGTTGCCACTGATAAATGAAATTTGTACCAGACAAAGAAAAAGAGTACCAGATAATTCTTTTGCGTGATAAATTATGTGCGGACATTTGGTTGCAATAACTTAAGAATTCTGCTCGACAGCTGCGTATACCACTTTGCGACCGGTTTGCAAAATTTTTGCCCCGTAGAGATTTTTGTTTCGGAGCGAAATCTTTAAAAGAACGATTTACGTTGATTTAAACTAAAGGCCTAACCATAATAGGCTCAAGCGCGATTAATCTAATGTCGAAATACAACGAAAATCCCTATTAGGTTCTGCCAAAAGCTTGTGGTGACCATAATAGACTTAAGCAAATCTTATGGTGGTACCTATGATACTTCATTTTTGTACCCCATCCCATAGGATAGGAGGCATATTAAGTTTGATTCATATTTTAATCTCTATAATATCTCTATAGTCCAGCACGGATATAAGAAACACTCATATAAGAAATAATCGCTTAAAAGAAACGCATGTCGAAACACCGTGTCTTTTCAATGTTTTTTCATATAAAAAGGGCTGATATAAGAAATACGTTTATAAGAAAAACTCGGATATGCGAAACGATCTTTCATACACAAGATCAACAATTTAAAAGAAAAATCAATGCTCCAGAGACGATGACAGCAAAATATGACAGATTTGACAAAAATATATCTGCCAAATTGTGTTTGCGTTTAGTTGACCTTTCATATGGGAAACTTTGTTTCTTATTTAAGATTTTTTTTCCATATAAGAAACTTTGTTTCCTATAAACGTGTTTTTATATAAGAACAACTCGGATATAAGAAAAAAACTTTGTTTATTTTAGTTGTTTCTTATATCCGTATTGGACTGTAATATAGAGAAATAATCGCCGTAGACCCCCAAGACTTTAAGGGCATATGATTTAGACCAAAGTCGAATAAGTTGTAAGTCGAATAAGCCATGTCTATGTGTCGGTAGTTTTTATGCCTAAAATTTTGAGCTAGGATTTTGAAACTTGATAACTGTTCTTTCTAGACTTCAAAAATTTTAGTACAAAATCAAAGTTGTCGTGAGAAGCTGAAATTAAGCATGCGATATCTTCTCTTAAGTGCGATATCTTCTCTTAATTGTGATGGCCATTTAAAAACAAAGCGAAAACCACCCTCATGTGGGCGTGGTCATAATTAATTTGCATTCTAATAAACAGTTTTTGCTTAAATCGAAAAATCCTGCACTGAAAAATGTTCAAATATATGCGTTACCTATCAACTCAAATCAATAAATTTTTGCCACGCCCACTTTTGGGGGCGTTTTTAAGTATAAACCAAATTTTGAACATAAAAATGCAATCAACACGTGTATACACCACTTCTGATTAAAAATATGAACAAATAAGCGATGTTTTTGAAAAGGGTTTTGATGCCACGCCCCTTTTTTATGCAAGGATATTTTTAACAATTAATTCGAAATACAATTAAAGTTAATAGAAACTAAAATTCAACAAACAGGGTCTATGACGCAATTCGGAGCTTGGTCAATTGGGATGGGGTATCCAACGATTCGCCTGAGCGGAATGTAACCCTGCTTTCTTCTTTTTTTTTATAATTTTAAATGTCTTTAAACAAGTAACACAATTTCAAAATACAAATTTCTAATGAGAGTGAAATTTCATGTGAGTTTATCCACATGAAACTATGGGGATACATAAGGGGAGATGAGCAACATGACGTAACGTAAAAAAAAATTAAGAAGTAACGAGTACGAGCTCTCATTTTCTTTGGCAGTTCCTCATTTTTTTTTTAATTTTTGACACATGTATCACACACATACATACATTGTGGGAAAAGAACATTTCCATTACACCAATGTTTACAATTAAGGCGGCTTTTTTATTGTTTGTCTTTTGTTGTTGTCATTATCACTCAACATCTATTTGTCTTCTTTACCCACCGATGATATTTTATCATTTTTAATGATTATGGTATTTCACGGTGAAAGTCTCGAGTGGAAGTGAGAAACACAGTAAGTTGTCCCTTGCCTTGATGTTGGGGTAGGTTGCAACGTATCCGGATATCAGAAATTCAGGTGCTAAGAAATTGAGAAAAAAAGCCATAGATATAGCGCAAAGTACTTCAAAATAAAAAAATCACGGTACCTTTATGAAAAAAGATTCTAAATATAGGTGCGTTTCATGGATTAAAGATTCAAACTCATATGAACACCGGTCATACGCCTGCTATTTTTGTACTCAATAACCTACCTACCAAGTCAAGCACCTACCTATAAATTGGTGGCTAAATAAAAAAAAATCGTGGTTATTTTGGATAGGGGGCCGCACACCTTTTCTAAGAAAAAAAGTTGCATAGCAAGTTCAAGTGCGTTTCCTTTTTACGAAAAAAAGCAATGCCTGGCAGCGCTGTTTATTTAATTATTATTTAGGAAAAAAAAAATCCTGACCATTTAATTCGTAAGACTTCTCAATGGCAACAAAACACTTTCTGAGCCAAATCCGAATCTTTTCTCTTGTTGTGTAACAAGTGTAGTCGTAGTGTTAAGCCTTCAACCCAATGAATCCGTTGCATTCGTCACGTTGAAGTACACAACTGACAACTAAGTTTAGTACACGCGTTCTTACGGAGGGGGGGCCCATAGAGAGAGTGTGTGACGTACGTCGCTTCCCATAAGAACGTGTGTATTTCACTGAGTAGTCAGAAGTGTGCTTCGACGTAACGGATGCAAGGGATTTATTGGTCTTCAGCCCAATAAAAAAGATTTCAAAATTTTCAGTCAAAAAGGTGCAAAAAGATTTCTAAAATTTTCCATCTTATAGGGCCTGCATGCGCAATACATTGGTTGCGCATGTAAACTTGCGTTCTTTACTAACTGCGCCCGTTGTGCGCTTCCGGCACCAGCTATTAACGTCGTTCCTGGCCAGTAGTTCGTTCCTGTACTTTTCCCAGCGTCTTGTTGATTCCCAAGTGCCCACCAGGCTCTCTGTCGTTCCATTAAAAACTTTAACTTTTCCTGTCAGGATTCGAACCCGGAACCTCGTGCACATTAGTTCGACACACTACCACTGTAGCCGACACTCCTGTACCTATATTCAGAAAACAAAAATGCCGAATGGTTCTTTATCTCTATAAAACTATTCGTAAGTCGAATTTCGTAATTTGTAGAATCTCAAAAAACCTTTCGTTTCGTTCTAAATTCTATTCAAGATTTAGGCCTTCTTGATCTTGTCTCATTTTTAGACTTTGTGCATTCGTGATTTTTCAAACCCATTTTCGAGATTCTGTGTACCTACCTACATATTCTACATTCATGGCGTTTTAGCGAACAGGACGGGATCGCGGAATAATACTCCTTTCCCAAGTATCGCAATTTTATACGTGGTAGGTACCTACCTAAACTAACACGCAAACAGCACATAATGTACAAAAATTACACAAATACGTAGCACATAAGGTAACCTACCTCTACGAAGACTAAATTTCCTTTTGATTGCAAAAAGGATTAATTTATTTTCCTTTCTCCCTCAGTTCAGTAGTCAGTCAGTTGTTTTGACAACCGCAATCGCAAGGCAAGCACAAGAAAAAACAAAAGAAATGACTTGAAATGATTGACTCTCCTCTCAATCAACTCAGTTCTCACTCTCCTCTCCGCCCTCTTTCATAACTTTTGTTGAGCATGTGTGGGTCTGAAAAACTCTCTAGTAGGTACCCAACAAGAAACACAGCCACTTTAGAAACATAAACTTTATTTGCTTAAGAAATTTATATATGTATATACTTATTGATATAAAAAATACTATAAAAAAGTGTTAACAAAAATATCAACACTATCTAGAAGCGTTGTTTAGGAGTTTTCTTATCATTTGTAATAACTCCATGGCATCTTTATTGTCCGTTCTCTTAACGTACTCACTAAGTAGTTTCACTTTATGCAGTGCATCCGTATACGATTGTACTGTTTGTTGTGGAAACTCTTCTTTGGGCTCTTTGTTTTCAACTAACCCTCCGTCCAGTATTTTTTTCTCTATTAATTTTGCAGCAAACTCTTCGTTTATCTCTTGATGACAGCTGCTTTTCGCTTCAACCTTTTTATTTCGTTCCCGTCTGGAAACATAAGTTGACAATTTGTTCTCGCTCCTTTTCAGCACGCACCTTTCCCAACTGCCTCTATAGTTTTGATCCAAATACGCTCTGAACAGGTAAACCCATGCAAAATCGATCTTGAGGCTATGAACATTCATTTCGTCTGCCAAATCTTTTGCTTCATCAATCACATTTTCAATTGTCACCGATCTTGGTGGTAATCCCTGCAGCCACTCCGCCATATGCTCACTGAGTAGCTTTAAGTCACTTTCTATCTTTTTTCCGCGCTCCTTTAGAGTCTCTTGTTGTCGATCTAGCTTTTGGTTAATCAAAGAATTGTAGTGTAGTCTGCATACAACGGGGTTCTTTGTTCGTTGTATGCGTTTCTCTGCTACCTTGCAGGCCTCTAGCCAAATGGGCCATTCGGGACTATCTCTGCTGGGAAATGCGTAGAATCGTTTCTTTTTTCCACCTTTTGCTTCGTTTGGTGGACATATCGTGCAATGCAACGACATAGTGGATGATTTTGAGGTGGAGTTGTTATCCTTCAAACCAATAAAACAGAAACTTTTGTGAAATAAAACGTTTTCCATTGACACATCAACTTCACTCACTCTTTTTGTTGATTTCACTCGTTTGCTTTGTGTCCGTGTCCGACGTTTAACTGACTTGATGGCATGAAGAGAAAATAACTACTGACAAAAGAGACCTAACCGTGCCATGCGTCGCTTCGTCAATCTCGTGCCTCTGCTTGCGCTGCCCAACACAGCACTGATCTGTTCTGTGCACATTTTACCTAATACACTAACACAGTCGTGCGGTTCGAGCGTACAATTCAAGGAGAGCTAAAACAAAACAACAGAACGAGAGAGACTCTCTACTAGTTGTTTTGTCAAAAATTTCTACATTTACATTAGATTCAATATAGAGATTTTATAACAATTTTGGAGAGCCAGACCTAGAGCACTTTAGTACAGAACAGTTGAGATACAGTAAACAGAACTTTAATTAAACTCGCCCGTTTTGGTTTCACATTCACCGTCACTCTCTCTCAGTACTCTGTAAGTCTGTACTAGTACTTTCCCAATGCCCATAACCATGGGTAAAAAATTGGGTTAGTTAAAACGCGCTCCTAGTTCGATATTCGATTATTACTTGTACTAGTAAAATTAAAGCATGGAATAGGTAGAAAAGAGAGAAGCTAACATTTTGAAGCGTAGGTCAAAGAGTCAGCCATCCAACTTTAATTAGTACGTAACGTATGCATCTCAATATTTTCATTTAAGACGACTGTTATCAGTAGTAGGGGTAGGTTTTCATACAACCCCTTGAAAGGAAATTGTTCAATTACATGGAAATTCGTATTAAATGCGTTTTGTACGCAAATCTTGGTTATCCCTAAAAAACCCTAAACTATTAATGGCGACAGTTTTGTCGCTCGTGTAAGGAGGCCCTAACTGTTAAAAATTTCATAAAGCTGCTGACACTCCCGCATGGATGCTAATTTTATTTATTTTGATTGCCGAGTACAGTACACTCGTGCTTTTAATCAAAAAAGTTATTGGGTAAAAGTGTCTACTTTTTGATTCTCATATTTTTTTATATCTTGGTTTCATTCAGGAAGCTGTTGACACTCCCACATGGATTCTTTTTTATTTATTTCAATTGAAAAGTACAGTACACACATGCTTTTGGCATCAAAAAAGTTGTTGAAAAACAGTGTCTACTTTTTGATTCTCATATTTACATATTTTGGTTTCATAAATTTAGACAAGATAAACTAAATTACCTTAATTACTCCAATTTGGTATTTAACCACTTCAAAAAATGTCTAAGCGTTCGCATAAAAACAGCTTAAGGACTTCGATTTTAAGGTAGAAAGCGAAAATTCATCAGTAACCTAAAGTTAAGTAAGTAAGAAGAATTGTCATATATCTAGGGTGTCATATCATCATGCAGCCGACTTTTCAAAAATAGAAACTTTGACTATCTTACTAGTTTTAAATTGTTAAACCTACCCCATCCCTTACGATTATAAGTATATAAGGTAAAGAAATAATCCGTGGACCCCAAAACTTAAGGGCATATTATAGAAATCGATTTTTGAGTCGTTCAAGACCCAAACGTCTGGCCGCCCGTCCGAAGCCTCAAATTTTTAGCTAGGAGCCATATGGTCTCGGTCCTATATTATGTGTCAATAGCACAATGACAACATATGAATATCTGCGGAACATCATGGAAAATAGCATGCTTCCATTTTTCAAGTAAAATGCCCCTCCCATGGCATTTCAAACAGGACAACGATCAAAAACATACGGACGGGTCATATAAAAGAGTGATTTCGGGATCAAAACATCTCTGTAGTTCAATGGCCAAGTCAATCTCCAGGTTTGCTCGTTGCAAATGGGAATCAACTGTGAGGAGCAATATATCAAAGAAATAGTTGTCCCTTCCTCCTGAAAAGTGCCAGAAATTGGTAGGGTGAGTGCCACGTCGAAACCAAAGAGTTTTCAAAGATTGTGATACTGTTTATGTTAAAAAAAAAACAAAAAAGTTAAAAGAATTTACATTTTTGTTACGGTTTTTTTTTTTAAATTATTCGAAAAATATACAGATTATTATTTTCCATATTCCTTAAATAATATAAACTTTGTTAAAATAGATGTAAAAACAAAAAACAAGGTTTAAAAACAATTAAAAAATATGAAATATGAATAATCAATTAAAAAAAATGCCCACGCCTATTTTTTAGCCAGCTGTGTACTTTTTTTTCAATTAAAAAAAAAGTTACTGTATAATTTTGATTTTTTTTCCGACATTTCCATCCGCTAACATTTCACCTTCACCTACGACTAAACGTAAGAATAGAGGGGCCTGTACGGCTAAATTGCCATCATAATTGTTATAATTTACTTAGCAAGTCATGTGGCAAAAAAATAAAAAAAAAATAAAAAAGATGGTTGGATCGGCCAGGAATCGAACCCAGGTCCTTCCAATCATCGGTCACAGGTGGCCGTTTTCGTTTTCAATACATTTAATTGAATCAATTCATATTTCTTATTTAATAGACAAAAATACTTAAAATTAGCTTAAATAGCTTAACTATCTTACTGGGCCTTCGTCGGCAAGAAAAAATATTTTGTTTGAAAAAAAAATTAGCAAAATTTTCTTCTGCAAAAAGTAGGAGTTCTTTTATTAGTACCGTGAATTAAGGTATAAGGTAATAAGATTTGCTTGGTTTGTGTTTTTCTTACACCTGGTGTGACGGCCACTAAATTTCGATTTTCGAGTACCGTTTATGAAGAAGGCTTTTCCAGATTTTCCACACCTATTTGTGCAAGTTCTCGTTTCTCTACCCCTGAGAACAATATTCTGGACACTCGTAAGGCAATCTTTTAAGCTTGTTTTTTTTTCATGAATAGTTATGCGGGTTAGGATAATTATTGCTCTATGTTCCAAATGTGACGGCTCACCATTGTGCTGCAGAACTTTACTAGTAACCACGCGACAGTAACATGTGTAGGTAGGAATTTGGGTTATATTTTAACGACAAAATGGTACTAGGAAAAGTAGCTAAATTTATTATTAGTTTTTGAAGCATTCATAAAATTAATCCGCTAGTATTTTTCACTTTAGTGATAACAAATTTCGTTCGTTAATAACTCGGGGAAAGTCCTTCGAAAATTTTATTGTATCTTCTAATCGATACAAAACGAATACGAGTTGTTGGGGACTTAGGTCACAACCACGGGAGATGATACACCTACATTTAGCTCACCCCCAGAGAGGTTTTCTTTACTGGCATCTGCGCAGTTCATATAGTGATAAGTTATGTACTTGTTGGTACCAGTTCCCCAAAAGGGGGGAATATGAACAAAATGACAGTAAAACAACATTTTTTACAATCAAAAAAATCTCAATTAATTTTATTTATAATATTATACGGAAAATTCTTAAGTAGGTACGTTATAAATTAATAAATTATTTCTTTACATTGGATCGGGGTTCTCTAAAGCATCCTGCAGTTGCTGTAACAGTCCGATTGCTGCGAAATGCTCCGCTTCTTTTTTGGCAAAGTCTATCAGGGGTTTTATGTACTCTAAGGCGTCTTCATAGGAATCGATAGTTTTATCGTCTGGATCGCAACTATTTTGGCTGACCGAGTGCGTCCGGAAATTATGATTTGAAAATTCGTCTTCACCGCAATCGCCAGATAGATCTAAAAATTTAGTAAATGTTTCAACTCTGGGCGCTTTCAGCTGGATAACCTTACATACCGCATTCATCATAGTCGCTTATCGCTTCATTTCGCAAGACGCTATCACCTGCAAAGGCACCGGCATAGAAATGCCCAACCTCGTGTGATGAGCCCTGTACCAAGTCCCTGATTATATTGACAAGTTTCATGTCGCCTAACTCTTTCGGCGGGTTCCTTTGTATATTCATGTACTCAAACGACTTGACCCAAGGCGGATTTAACACGTGACGTGGTATTTGCAAAAGTGCACGTGCATCCCTTGTTGTGTCCAGCACCTGCTTGCGGGAGATGCTCTGCCGATATTGCGCCCGCGAGATCCACTGCCGTATAACCCTTTCCAGAAATTCCACACTCCCCCGAAAACTATCGGGCAGGGACACAGATCCTGAATCAGAATTATCATCCGCTGAATCAGGCAGATTAACCCTTGGGTATGCCTTTAGAAACAGTCGACCACCGTTATTGATATCCTCCGGAAGGAAGTGCAACGAGCATACAAGTGGGTACATCAGATTGTTTACCCTGTCCGCGGTCTTTTGGCAAGCGTCTATCCATCGTTGGTACAGCGCGGGATTTCGCACTGGGAACTTGTAAAAACTTATATGTTTGTCTTTGATCGAATCCGAGGTGCACCCAAAGACGACGCATGTTCGCCTGCGAAGCTTTTTCTTCTTTCCATCTACGAAACTCATCGTCAAAGTCCGATTCCAATACACTGCAGCACAACGACACTTACTCACCACACACGATTGTACGAGAGACTGAAGAATTTGCCCGGCAAGGGCCACAAATAAAAGTGCGGAGAGGAATAACGTGTTTTGTATTGTAAACAAGAGAACTCACATTACTTTTGTATTGTTTTTGTTAGGTAAGAAGAGAACAACAGTGTTGCCAAGGCATTGTTTAATGTGTGCGATTTTTACTTTCAATTTGTTAACTTGTATTGTATAATATTAAAAAAGTTAACAATTTGTTAACTTTCTTAATACATTCTTAACTCATACTAAGTGTATAACGGTCATCTTTGTAAAGCCAAACCTCAAAACTGTAATTATTTCATGAAATTCATTTTTTGTGTGGAAAATAATGTATTGGTTAAAGGTTGTGGGTTTAACCGACAAATTAGGTTAGTCCTAGCTCCATTTATAATCACTTATCAGGAAAATTATCCGAATTTCATATAAAAACTACTTTGATCAGAAGGAAATTGGAAATGTTTCAGAAGAAACGTTTCCTCGAAACAAAGAAGCGAAATAACTGAAATTTTTAGCTAAAAGACGAAAAAAAAGCATTTTACAAAGCTGAAATCGTATACTGCTGCCTAGGGGAGGACCCATTCAGCAATGAAGGTGCAATAGAGATATATAGAACAGGATAAGTTTTTAGCCTTGAGGCCGACAGGTGAGTAGTTTAATGAATGACCTCTCTTTCCAATGTTCGAAGTACATGCCGTAGCTTATACCAAGCAAATTCCGACTCAGTCTTCCATGGTTACACGCAAATCGCACAAAAATAACTGAGACGATTCTGGGCAAAAAAAAAACGGTCCCTCTTGACTCTACAGGTATAAAGACTCGAACTACGTCAGGTCTCAGGCATGTGCATAGGAGCTCCGGCGCCGCCCAACGTACACGTAATGCAGATGTCTTTTTCTAGTGAAAATAAATCACTGAGCTCACTGAAAGTGCTTTTTAAATTCTGAAAATAGCGCTATTTGATCTGCAGTGTTTTAATTTTATGCTTTGTGACTTGTTTGTAAAATAAGTCATTGTCAAAGATGACAAACTCAGCCATATAAGTCCTTCTTAGTAAAGTACGGCAGTAAAAGAAATAGAAAAATAATCTCCTTTGTTTTCATAATCCCTCCATACACCGGCAATGGCAGTCATATAAAACCACCCCTGTCCTGTAAATGAGACGCCTGGCACATGGCTTTTTTGAAATTCTTTTATTTCAGTACCTTTCAAGCCTAAAGAGATTAGAAGAGAATCTCGTACATTTGGGAACCAGGTCACTTCATGATGAAGGTATCCTCTTCCTCGCATCTGCGCAGCAAAACAATTAAGAGACTTCTGTGAACAACCTACCCAATAGATACAGGAGTACTGGCACGTTTAACCATCTAAGGGTAGGTAAAACGCAACAAAACAAGGATTTCGTTTATGACTAGTTTTATTAAAAAAAAAGTTTTGACAAAATAAATGGTACACATTTTTTTTATTTAAAATTGGAATTTCCGCTGATTAGTCTTATGGATGTTGAGCGTTTTGGAAAACCTCCTGTAATTGTCTTAGCAATGCCACAGCTGCAAAGTATTCCTTTTCTTCTTTGGCAAAGTACATCAGTGGTTTCAAATACTCCAAGGCTGCCTCGTACGAATCAATAGTCAAGTGGTCGTCCTGTTCATCTTCTGAGTCGTCGCAGATGTAGGAATCACTTTCCATCGAAGTCTGGTGGTTGTTTTTGATTCGAGTAGATTCTAGTGCCGTCATCCTGCTTTCGTCGATTTCGACTTCGTCATCAGAGTCCTCGCACAAGTCAAACACCTCATCGACTGCTTCAACTTGATTCGGCGTCCTTTTGTCAAGGCTGTCCTCATAGTCATAAGTAGCTTCATTGCGTATAGAAATGCCTTCCGAAGCTAAAACGAAGTGTGACGGATCCGATGTGTTAAGACCGAGCTCAAAGGCTTTTTGTTCCTCTGCTCGTTTCAAGTCTCTAACTACGTTTTTAACTCTTGAATAATAAGGGTTAGATACATCGCTGCCCATTTGTCGTGGTTGGTATTGAAAATTCTTAATCCACAGTGGGTTCGGTATATGCCGTGGTATGTCTAGGATTTCCCGTGCGTCTCTAGTCGCTTCCAGAACGTTCTTACGCGAGACATTCTGGTGATAGCGGGCCCGCGAGATCCACTCTTGTACAACTTTTTCCATAAAGTCGACATTGCCCTGTAACTGATCATGAACGGAGATGTCGGTCGGACCGGGCAGATTCAGTTGGGGATACGCTCTTGATTTTAGTCGATTCACAGTTATATCCTCGGGAAGAAAGTGCAACGAACAGACTAGAGGGTGCTTTAGGCTCTGTATCTTGTTGTATGTCTTTTGACAAGCTGCCATCCACCGTTTATGCAAATTGGGGTTTCTCACGGGAAAGTTGAAAAAGCTGATTCCTTGTCCAGCGTGTGTCAGCGAAGAGGATTCGCAGCCATAAACGACGCATGATCGCTTGCGTAGTTTTTTATCAATATCAAAACTCATAGTCGAGTTGGGCACGTAAGTTTGACACGAATTTTACAGCAGCTGGAGCTGGATACACTCACTCACTACACTACACAACCCACGTTTGTACGAGGGACTGAATTTATCAACAAATTTACCACGAGCAGTGCGAATATTAAGAGTGTGCCGAAGCCGATGCACACACTCCCATAGAACACTTTGCAGCAGGAGCACAGAGAACAGAGAAGCCAGTGAACTCTTAAGGTCACGGGATTTCCTTTTTGCTTCGTATCTCTGGTGGGTAGTTAGATGAGTGCAGTGCTTGACCGGCGCGGCGCATCTACTGCAAGCAAAGGCATAGAATAGGCGCACACAATGGCATTTTTGTTTAGATATGCGGTTCCCATTCGTACTGCGTTCGCCTCTGTTGAATCGTCTTGTGTTTTTTTTTTACTGTGCGGATGCGGATGCCAGAACGATATTTTAAAATCTTTGACGAACCATGAGCCACGACCAGCATCACATGTTATTATTATGAAAGTCAGTGTTGCCAGTGCAACAGGTTAATTTGTTTAAAACTTCGTTGAAAGTTGTTTACTAAGATTTTTTTTATACCCGGCCGAGGGTAGGTATAATAATTTTATTGCATAGTTTGTAACACAGTGAAATAATCACAGTAGACCCTTAAGACCTTTTAGAGATATGATCGAGACCGACATGTAAATCGATTAAGCCATGTCCGTCCGTCCGTCCTCAGGCCTTCAAAATCAAGCTAGAGAGCTGAAGCTTGGTACACGGCTTGGTTATTTTTTGCACAGGCAAAGTGTGAAAATTGGCTCAATTCGTCAACGGCCACGGCCACGCCCACTACTGGCTTCAATGTGACACAACCTCTATTTCACATTTTTTCAAAATACCTTTTGGTTAAGTTAGACAAAGCAAGGAACTTAAATTTTGGTACTTAGCAAGGCAAAAATTGTACCGCCCACAATATCGACCATGCCCACTTTTAGCATGTTAGATCTTTAAAAACCCGATTTCTCGGAAAGTTCACTCCAAATGGAAAAAAAATTGTATGACAAATATTAAAGATATTGCTATTTGCTAAGTTTGCTCAATACAAAGTTTTGAGCTCGGCCTACTTACAAGGGGCGTTTCAGGACTTAACTGTTTTATTCTGAAATATTTTTCGCTTTTGCCGTATTTTCTCATGATTCTTACGAAATTACAATTAATTAATTTTAAAACCATGCCCACTTTTGGGGGCGTTATTACGTTACTCTAGTTATTTCACCTAGAGTAAAGTTATTGTCTTCGTGATTTTTTTTTACCTTTTATTGAGAGTAGTTTCATGTTCAGTTTATGAGTTATGCATTTTAAGATAGCCGAAAATTCTTCCGCAATTTAAGGGGAGAACGCTCACCAGTTTTTGTACCGTTACCCTTACAGCAGCACATCATAGAAACTCAGGTTCTTGAAGTTGGTTTTATACAAGTAACAGGGTCCCTTACAAAACCCCTATAAGAGCGATTTGACATTTTATAGAACTTAGTTTTGGTTGCAAAAAGGGTTCTACTTCGAGCTCTTATAGAATTCATTCGACAGTCAATAGGTACATTTTTAAAGAATCTGACACACACTTTCATGATGTTCAAATGAAAGTAACCAATAACAATGTCCATGTTACATAAGGTGGTAAGTTAACTTCTTCACGAAATTAATGAGCAAAAAGAGTGCATTTAATTAGCAGAAAAAAAGATGCGCTTTTAGTTTCTTCGAATTATTTATTTAAAAATGACGAAAAGGAAGAATGATCTTAAAATATTAAACATAAGATAAAAAATATTAAAATGTTTATTTTCATTATAAAATAATATATTTTATTATAATTTATTATTTATTAATTTATTATTTTAAATATTTTTATCTATTATAATTAAGATTGAAATATTTAATATAAGATAAAATAAGGAATGCAAGGTTTTATGTACTTACTTACTTAAGGTGGCGCTACAGTCCGGGGTGGACCTGGGCCTCAGCCAACAAGCTTCGCCAGCCAGCTCTGAGGTTTTATGTAGGGCCCATCTTAACAACACCATAAGACTCTAGGTGTTCTGCGTTACCTTGTAGAAACTTTGGGTTCTATGTAACACGCTCTTTCTGTCAAACATAGCACTTACTTATTAAGGATTTTTCTTTTGTGATGTACGTTGGTTTCTGTTCCCTAGTAGGTGGCTTGACTATTAGTAACTATTGACACGGCAGCCGTTAATTGAATCTAATTTCTTTGCGGGTGGTTTATTCTTATCCATGGATCCAGCACATACCTTAAGAGTTTTAACCTCCAAGGACGACTCCATTTAAACTTCTGTCTAAAAAGTGGGCATGTCAGTGAGCGAATAAAATACCTGAACAGCTGGACCAAGGAAGCCCAAACATAACTTGTTTGACCCACTAGAGACTAGACCGAAGAAAAATAGCAAAAAAGGATGAAAGCTATTCTTATTGTTTCTTTTGAAATGTTCTCATAACAATTTCTGTGAAGTTCATTAAGTAAGTAGAAAATGCTTTAATTTGAATTATGTAGCGGCTTTTCTTAAATCGAATAAAATTTGAGTCAATATTATTTTAAGATGTATGCTCTTTATTAAAAAACACAAATTTATGTATGTATATAAAAAAAAAGTTTAGCAAATATAATTTTTTTTAGTTTATCTTTAACAAGTTTTAAAACTTTCTACAGTTTAAGGCCTTTATCTAGAAAACTGTTATTCCTGGTCTGGATCTTGAAAAATCTTTTTCAACTGCGCCAATAACCCGACTGCGTCACGGTGTTTTGTTCCCTCTTTTGCAAAGTTGACTAAAGGTGTTAAATACTCTGTAGCGTCTTCGTAAGAATTGATTTCAATATTTTCCCACTCATAAGGCCCATTCATGTCGTCGTCACAGAAGTCAGAATCGTCTTCAAGGAAATCGTTACTTTTGAAAATTTTAGCCAAAAACTTATCAGTCAGATCTATGGTTTCACCCTGCATTTCGTACAGTTCTTTTACGAGTTTTCTGACAACACTTAATATATTTGACGAATTAAAGGGTACCGGAAATCCTATCCGCCCGTTTTCATCTGGCAGCATTGGGTGGTTTCGGAAATTATTAATCCAGGCAGGTGTGGCAACAATCTGAGAAATGTTCAAAAGTTCCCGAGTTTCTTTGGCTATCCTTAGCATACAAGCACGATTTATGTTTTGTTTGCGTTGGAACTCTGAGAGACACCCTCGTAGGACTTTTTCCCAAAATTCAGGATTACCTTCTACGTAGATGTCGGGTGAATTATATAAGTTCAAAGACGGTACCGCACCTTTGACTAAGGTTTTCTTTCCAATTTTTTCCCTTGGAAAATGCAACGAACACATGTAGGGATGTTTGCGAGCGGCTATTTTGTAGCGCGTTCGCACGCACACAGCCGAAATCCACTCGTTTCTCAAATCCTCGTCCTTGGGAAAGGTAAAAAACTGGTTACCATCTTGCATTTTTGAACGCGACTTGCAACCGAAAACTACACAGGAACGCGCAGACGTTAGGAATTTTGTTGTCATTTTGTCAAACAAAAGCGACTCGGCCGGTAAATGGTATTCACCACGCGACTGTGCGATACACGAGACAAGAGACTGACTTGACTGGACTGAGCAAGCAGCCGGTTCGACATCAACACAACTACAAGTCAACCAGCTCTTCCGTATCTAAGTTTAAGAGATGTGACTTGTTTTGTTTACATCTCGGCATGGAGAGCGAATGCATTGAATAGTTTTTAGTGTATAAAAGTGGTGATTGACAAAATAATTTATTGATAAATTGCCTTCGGGTTTGGTATGGAATGGAGAAGAAAATGTGCCCGTTGCCGGTACAGAATACATCAATAAAATATTTTAACACACTTGTTGCGGGAACCTGCTCTTTGTTTTTCTTCTACTAGGGTTGCCATACTTAATGAATTTTTAATGACAATTTTTTTACCTCGAAAATGGAGTATGCATAATACTTATAAGCAGCTTGTATTTAATGCTTACGACGTACATACATATTATATTATTAAAATGGTACAATATTGCTGCGTACTGACAGTTCTGTCAGAGTTAAATTAGCCCACATATCCATGTGGGTTGGGTCCGGCCTTTTGTAGGTATGTATTCCTATGATAACCAGATTTGATTAGATTTAGATTAAAAATTTTTCTTTATTCAGTCGTTTTAGGTACAATTTGGCTTAAAACTAGACCTATAAGTCTTAAATTAATAAGAAATACGTTGAGCCCAATTCCCATTTGTCAATTTTACAATATTTTTTTTTTAACAAAATATAGCTATTAATGTCAACTTAATCTATTACATTTTTATGATTTTTTTGTTAAATGTGCTAAAAAAAAATATGTGTACCTAAGTGTTATAATAAAGAAACAAGAGACTTAGCCCCTATTTAATCGACTGTCGGTATTCGTTTAGTAGTTCCCGTCTTTGCTGTAGATGATGTCTTCATATCTTAAGTTGAGAGCATAGATTTTCATATATGTAAGTGGGCTCGGTCTGCTGCTATCGAATTTGCTACATTTCTTCGTCTGCTACAATTCGTCTCCATAGGCTCATCATGTAACTGTTGATTGGCTGGACTCCAGCTTCTTGTTCTTGATATCCTGCAGTATCTTCCTGAGGCTCGATTCCGCCAAAAGCCTGTGCATAGAAGAAGGGTCTTCCGTTCAAATACCTCCGGAGGTATGGTATACCAGATGGGGCATCCTTATGTTATCACTGGTCTGATGAGCTGCTTATAAACGAGGAACTTGGTTTGCCTACTTTGTCTGGCTGTTGGGGTGTGCCACAAGGATCGAAGCTTGGGCATGGATCGAAGCTGACGACTCTGTCACTGGGCAAACACTGTTACTGCCCAGTGTAAAAAACGGCTAGCGTGATCCGTTTCTAAATTTACCTTTTATTCCGCTTGTTCGAGTGCGGAGGAGTTGTCAGTTGCCTAGATTAAAAAAAAGTAATGTTGGACTTGAGGCTTTACAATTACCTCAATATATTTAACCAATCACAATTTAGCAGCAAAATGCAGAGAAAACTAATCTTTTACTTACTTTTTTTAATGAAAATGTTACTATTTGCACACAACAGGAATGAGCTTTCTTTCCTTTGTATTTTCCTAAATCTTTTTCATAACCTCTCTTTTCAAGGAAATTTTTTGCTTGGTTTCGTTCTGTTTGAAAGTTTGTCGATGCATTATGCATGGGCAAGCGTAAGAGGCACTTGCGTCATTTTACTACGCGCACGATCAACCTGTAATTACCACTCAAGCTACACACAAATGTATATGCAAACTCATGTATTATGTATCGACAAACTTTGAAAAAAAAAATCCAGCTTTTTTAAAAACATGACGAAAGGTTCTAGAAAAGCTGAGGTTACCTACTACAGCTAATCAAATTGAATGTTCAGCCCCCTTTAAAAAAAATT
This sequence comes from Neoascia interrupta, assembly GCA_947623515.1. Lineage (NCBI taxonomy): Eukaryota > Metazoa > Arthropoda > Insecta > Diptera > Syrphidae > Neoascia > Neoascia interrupta. The sequence goes on along the minus strand of OX392463.1, from coordinate 213,112,169 downwards.
CTGCGTGCGCCACTGGGGGTTCGAACTACCACCAAATCAACACATTAACTTGGTTTTCTGTATTGAAACACGATTAAAACCAGTTCAAGCAGCTCGAACAAGAAAAAACGAAATTTGTTTTTTAAAAACTTATGTTTATCGTTTATCATAATACAAAATCATACTTTTAGTCCCTGTCGGGATTCTTAAAAATATCTTGCAATTGCGTCAACAATCGAAGCGCAGTGATGTTTCTATTTTCCTGTAGAATGAAATTTAGTAATGGCTTCATATATTCCAGAGCGTCTTCATAGGAATCAATTTCGACTTTTTCCGAGTCAGACCTACTTCTAGGTCTTTTTTTGTTTCCTTGCCCATTTGTCACCTTGTGATCCTCACTATTCTCCTCAAGTCCACTGTCATCAAGATCATCACAAAAATCAGAGAATTGATCCTCGAGTTCGTTCTCACTTTCGATGTGTACTTCGTGAATGTCATCGCTGTCAGAAGTGGCTTCATTCAGGACTGTGTGCTCGCTGAAGATCTCAGCTAAAAACTCATTGTCCAGATCCAAATTTTCGCCCGCTTTTTCGTATTCCTCCTTGATGAGTTTTCTTATGATGTTCAAGACGTTTGAGGAGGTGTATGGTTTCGCTGTTCGCGTCACACCATTTTTGTCTGCCATTATCGGTTGGTATCGAAAGTTCCTTACCCAAAGAGGATGAGACAGATGCCTTGGAATACGCAAAAGTAGTCGTGCTTCTTTGGCAATGGCATACATAGTGTTACGAGAGATGTTCTGATAACACTTGAAGTCCTCAATCCATCTTCGCAGCACTTTCTCCAGGAACTCGATCTTGCCTTCTATCTCGTCCAGCACGCAGAGTTTATTCGAATCGGGAAGGTTCAACGTTGGTATCACATTCTTGGCCAGTCGATTACCGGCGATATTTTCCGGAATAAAGTGCAACGAACAGACGTAAGGGTGCTTCAGTGAAATTATTTTAGCGTGCGATCTTTCGCATATTGTCATCCATGTTTTGTATGTCAGGGTGTCTTTTGCGGGGAAGCTGAAGAACTTGAGGTGCTTGTCTTTTTTCGAACACGAACGACATCCGTATACAACACACGAACGCACACTCTCTTTGTATTTATGTACCGATTTCATTTTTGACAACGAACTAACAGCAGCACACTTCTTACCGTACGATTGTTCGAGAGAGACTGACTGAGCGCAAATTGAGATTGTGCAGCATAGAATACAGATTTCTTTATTTAAGAGATGGGACACAACACAAGGCAAAAATGTTGAAAACGAGTCTTATACGATACCGAAAATGTGCGATGTGCCTCTGCAGAGAGAAACGCACGTGGTGTGGTGTTGGTTTTTCAAAGTATGTAACTTGTACAAAAGTATTTCTTTTGAGGAGTAACATTTAGCGATTGGTACCTTAATACGAGTGTACCTTCTTTATTTAAGCTAAATTTAATAGGTACCTGTGTAAAATCATTGCAAGAGCATATAAATTACAAAATTGATAAAAGATTTAAAGTGCAATTTATTATCTCTATTTTGAATTATAGTATGTACGTGAAAATGTGGTCAAATTTAGCTCTTAATATGGTCGTTCTTACCAGGTAGGTAGGTGTTAAAATTTTTAAAAACAAAAAAGTTTTGTTGAAAATAACGTGTATTAAAAAATTGTTTGGGAACAACCTATTGAAATACAAGTAACGAATTTCTTTATACCCGACCCTATTTACCGTGTAACACCAAAACTAAACGTTTTTTCCCGGAATTCATACCTATACTGTATATCAATAATTTGTATTGGCCACGCTTCCAAAAATGGGTGTGGAGTGAAAATTAATATCAATTTATTGTTATTTCTTTAAGGCCTAACCATAATAGACTTTGATGAGCTTAAGTCGGCTTTACATTACACGCGATTCGTATCCCACGGTCATAATAGCCTTAAGCTGGGTTTCGCAAGATTTTCGTTAGCTTGTGTCGGCTTAGAGTTTTGTTTTTGCTTGTCATTAGTTCAGTCATTGTCATATTTAAGCCCACATTTATTTATAAACGTGCTTCAAAAAATCAGTGAAAGAAGGGAATATACAAAGAATTGTACGCTGACCTCAAAAGTTTAAACGTATTTTAGATGTGACAACCGGTCCCAGAGATATTAACATCAAAATTTGAAGAAAAAGCGACACGATTTTCGAATTTTCAAGGCAATGTGATACTCGAGACGTTCACAGTGAAATCTCATAAGATTTTCAAATCGTTTGCTTAATACTATGTCTCCACCGATAATTAAAAGAAGATTAGCGGGAGACGATTAAAATAAATCCCAAGGTGGGTCCATCGGACAAATATAGGATTAATTTGACACGAAAACTCTGTTTCTGTCATTTGGCTCTCAAAATAGAGTGGCGATGTCATTTCCAAGGAGCGAAAACGATTTCCTCAGTAAAAGTCACAATAGAAAACGTACTTATGACAAATTTTTCGTACAGGGACAGTTTCAGTTCAGTGATTCTCAAACTGTTACAAAGGTGCTGAAAATAGGTTTGGGAATAGGGTGAATGGGTTTTATGAGAGGATTTATTTTTAATCGCTTGCCGAGAGGATTTAAATTTGTACGACATATAGACATTCTGAGCTGTGGTGCCAGAAATATTTTAAAAATTTGCAGCTCTGTAAATCTTCAAATCATCTTTCAGATGGCATAAAAAACAACAGCGAATACATTTTTTCTTTGTTTATTGAAAAATATTTTTTTTACATTAATATTATGTTCGTCGGCGTTTTAACGTTTTCTTAGGATTTTTCTCCTCCTCAATAACTTGCTGAACAACGTTTTCTATTTCCCGCAGCCGAGCCAAGGCATTCTCGTTTCCTATCCGGCTAATATACGCATCCAACGGCTTAAGTAAATCAAGAGCTTCTTCATAAGTATCCAGCGCCTCTGGTGCCTCAAACGGCACACCTACTAACTCGGTCCCTAGGTTTGGTTTTTCGTCTGACTCCGGTGGATCGTCATCATCGTCAATGACCGTTATGGTCTCGCATTTATTTTCCAATTTAACTTGCTCCGAAGGTTTTTTTGTAGTAATCAGATCGACTGGTAGTTTGAAATTACTAGGCAAGTGTTGCCGCATATCTTTGATAATATCGACCAATTCTAAGCTGGTAGGATTATTGGTTGTGAAACGGATGCACTTGGACACGAACAAATCCTTGGTCCTTAGAAATTTTCTGAGCCAAAAACTGTTTGCGGAGAAAACTGGCATTCCCAGTAAGTTACTTGCTTCTGTTGCTTTTTCCATCAACTCATTGTGACTTGTAACCCTGACCCGTAATGCCCATTCGTAGATCACTTTTATAAGGAAGTCCCGTAGAAATCGATCCTGAGCGTAGCTGGTGTCGATATTTACCGTTGGGTTGGCGTTGTTTTTCAATCTGTCATTGCTGTCAAAACTCTCCGGCGTGAAATGTCGACGACAGATGTAATTATTTTTGTTTGCATCCAGCATGAAACTTTGGGGAAATAGTTCAAGCCACCTTTTGTAGCGCTCTGAATCTGGAGGTGGGTATTTGAAGAGAACTTCAACTTCGTTGCACAGTGCCGAAGAACAGCCTGCCACGCAGCACTTTTTTCTTTTATGCCTGCTTGACATTTTAGCACTTTATGCTACTTACAGTACTTTTACCCAGCAGAGAGCGGAGAAAATGTATGAAAATGAAGAGAAAAAAGTACCAGTGTACCACAAGCAAAACTGGCAAAACAGTTGACCAAACGAAACGATGTTCCTGGGGTTCTTCTCTGCGGTGCGGGTGACGAAATGGATTGTGTTGAAGCTTTTTATCTACAAACAAAAATTAAAAAGCAAAATATAGAAATAAACAATTATGGGGAATATCAAACAAACTAACTTATTTTTATCGTGGATGCAAAATCTACTGATTACGGAGAGAAGCGAAAACGAAGGACGTTCACTTGTCAGCTGTCGAGCAATACTATTGTATGGTGGATTTACTTCTGTGTTGAGTGAAAACGTGCTCTATTGCTGTATTGCTGTACGTGCTGTATTGCTTTAATTTAAGAAAAGGAAAATATTATCAGTCTCTTCAGAATTTACAGTGTAGCTAAAAAGTATTCGCTCGTTTGGATAAAAGCATATTTCGAAAAATTAAAACAATTAACTCAATTATTGTAAATATAATAGGCAGTTTGTGCTTTTATATTTCGAAATAGCATTTGTAAAAAAATAATTTACTCTTTTGGAAAATACTCCGTTCTCTTTTGGAAAATTAAAAGAAATTCAGTGCCAGCTGTCAACTATGTATAGGCCTTCACATATTCTAAATATGACCACCAAGGGTAAATGTTAGATTAGACTGTATGCCCAGCGGCATTTTTTCTGTAATTTTTACTGGTATTTCGCATCTTGCAGTGTGATTAAAATTGGTCTTAATTTCTTCAAATGCCGACCTCTAAAATGAGACAAAATGCCTGCATATTTGACAGAGAAAAATACAAACTATGGCATTCAATGTAATCGTCAAATAATCAAAATGGCGTGCAGTCTTATCTATGCGTTTAAACGTAGGCCTAGATTAGACTGCATGCCATTTCGACCTATTTCATGTGCTAGTCTAATCTAAGCCTAAGGCTTAGTTTTTTTTTTATAGTGGTTTGTGTTCTTGTTGTTATGTTGGCATTTTCTATGGTTTTCGAATGGGATATTTATAAAGCGGTTGTAAAGCAAAGGAAACGTAACGGGCTAAAGCAAGTTACGACGCGGCTTTGTACATAGCCCAAAAACTTTTTATGGCAGGCTATATTAATTTTAACGCAGATAAATAATCACCGTAGACCCTTAAGACCTTTAAGACATATGATCGAGACCGACAAGAGATTTGATTAAGACATGTCCGTCAGACCGTACATAAAAAGATTTTAGATCTTAAATTTTCAGGTATAGAGCTGAAATTTAGAAGCTGAGCTGGAAGTTCATTGGACCAGATCAAATTTGAAAATTAGTCGAATCCGTCAACAGACACGCCCACTACGTTTCTGTATGTGTGACAACCCCCATTCAAAAATAAAATCAAATTAAGTTTTAGTTATATTACTTTTGCGCCGGAACATCAATTTAAGCCCACGAGGCACTGCTTTGGAGTTGTCTTTAAGGCGGTAGAGAAAAATTTTATCCCAGCATTGACCACGCCCACTTTCCAATAAGTGTTAAATAGAGATTCTTCAAGTTTTTTTTAAATGTGCATGAAATTTAGAAAAATCATTACAAAAAATTTAGGAATCTATACAAATTTGCTGCATTTTTTATATAAAAACTATATGTCTCCGCCCACTTTTGTGGACATGATTAAAAAAAATTATTTTTTAGTCAAAGCGCAGGGTTTTCGGTCCGAAATTGATGTAACCGCTTTGCATAAAGCGTCTAAATATGTTAATTTTCTATCCCGCCCACATTTTGGAGGCGTGGAAATTTATTTTATAGGAAATTAATCCGTTCATTTTTAAAATCCGTCGCAGACGGACTGAAGTTTTAAATATTTTGTTTTGAAAGCAGAGATTATTTTTGAAGTCATTATGATTTATGAAGTCATAAAATTATTGAAGTCTGCAAAATGTTGAAGTCCTTTGAATGCAACTATATAGGAAGGTACGTATGTTGTATCCATTTATGTTTGTATGTTGATGTACCTACCTAATTATGTTGGACCAAGGTACTACACCTTCTCCTATCTACAAACTATCCAAAATAAACATTTTACTACTCATGTGATATCGCCCAAGGACTAGGTAGGTTCTTAGTATGCATTTCTATCAGGCTATTCCTAGGTAGGTACCTACCTATGATAAGAGATAATCCGGTTCTCGGTTAGACCGGCCGCACTTACGTATTTAATTATAACCGGATTAGCCAATCACTTTATTAATTTATGCAAAACTGATAAATTTAAACTTTATGGAAATGCAAATGTAAATTAAAACTTATAATTATAGGTTCCTATTTATACCTACCTACCTGTCTAATTATTGTTAAGTGTTTAATCGCAATATGCAACCCGACCTCTATATAAGACCTTTTCATACAACAATAAATCGCACAATTATACACACACGACTTTATCTCTACATTTCACTGATTAAAAACAACAAAACCGATTAAAAATCACTCCGTTTCCTTTTTATTTTATATTTTGAAACAAGAACGTCACAACCGCTTCAACGAAACGTGACCTTGTGCAAATATGTATGCGTACAAACACCCCCTGCACCATTACTTAACTGCCCGAATACAGTACTGTACATGTTGTAGGTACCTAACCTATCTACCCACAAACGTAATAACTAAACCCAGCAGCCACAGCTCACAGTAGATTTCAAAACATCTGCATTATGTACGTACATCTACCCATACACATGTATAAAGCACTCAACAACACATGGGTATTCGGTAAAGCATTCGGTCGGTATCGGACAAACTGAGTCGCCACCCCTTTGCAACCCCTCATCGTAAAGGCACTCTGTACTGTATATTCGAGTTTTTGTCCGACATGCATCGCTTATCGTGCTAGCAACGCCGCCAAGTTTCATCAATACAGCCGTTTACCACTCACAGCTGAGAGCGAACGTTATAGCGCGCATGTACGCGGACAAACAAAATTTTTTGTCCGACTGCTATACAGACTATACCGTGCCCGTGCCGACCTCGTTCAGCACACATACGTATACCGATACCGATACCGATACCGAGTACGGTCAACAACGAAATTTTTCAGTGTTTAGCTGGCACTTCCAACAGAAGCACTTGGCACAGTAAAGAAGAAAACGATAACATGGAAAAGGTTTGTGCTTTTGCTTATAACGGAAGTTTTTTCCCCAAGACCAACCCCCTCCATGTCCTATTCCTCCCTTCCGTTTAAGTTAAAAAATTGCTTTGTGTATCTTTTTCTACTGTCTGGGGTTGTTCATGTAAATTGTTAACGTTTGCATTTTTCCTTCTTTCTCGTTTTCAGCAGCAGCGTGTGATTCAAACTAGACGGGTTTTATCACTCAGGGAACGTATCGATGTCATCCAAGCAGCTGAGAGCCAGCACAAACGTGACACAAGGCTGTTATCACGGATGTTTGATTGCGGCCGCACCCAAATTCTGTCTATACTCCAACAGAAAGACCGCCTGATCAGGGAGTGGATGAACGATGGCGACCCCAACAGGCTTAGACGCAGACCATCCTCATTTGCCGTGGCTATCAATAAAATTGTGGCCGAATGGGTCGAACGCTGCCGCCGTGCTCACTTACCGCTCACCGACGGCATGATCATCGACAAGGCCTATCAGGGGAAAAAGTTCTTCAAGTACGGTGACTTTCGGCCGAACAAAAGGTGGTTGGACCGCTTTAAGCGCCGTTTTCGCCTGGATGGCGTTGATCTGGCCTCACCCGACTTCACATACTACGGCAGCGTGCCTGACACCTCAAGAGGTCTGAAGATCAGTGAAATCTATGAAGATATCAAAGAAACCCTCGACTCTAGTATAATTGACGCTATGACCGATCGTAAGGGTACACCAGACTTTGCGAATTTTTTAGCCTTGGAAGGCACGAGTAATCTAACAGATCCAAATTTGTCGTATTCGATTCAAGATCAGACGATGAGCTCAAACAACGACATCAGCGATCCAGATGTAGCGTACGATGACGGCCTAATAGATTGGCAGCCAGGAAACTTTTGCGAAACAGCAATCGAAGAGCAAGCAACCGAATCGATAAAGGACGATGATCAGGCCTTGGAATACATTAAAAAGCTTGAGGAATATTCGATGTTGAAGGACAATTATCGAGCGATTGGACTTATTGATCAGCTTGAAAAGCTGTTCAAGGGACAGATAGAGGCGTAGATAATTAAGTTTTAGGTATAAGTATGTTAGATTAAGTTAAATAGTAATAAGACTTAGCTGTTTAATGACTAAATATTTAAAAATTAATAAAATCTGTATGATCTCTTGGGTAAACGATTTGTTTTTCTAATTTGAAGCCTTATTTAAGCTGGGTAAGTTTCAAGGGAACAAGAAAGGCATGGGAATAATTTTAATAATAAATTTTACTTTTATGGTCCTGATTTTACGATTTATCGTCTACAAAGACGGTACAACTACAAACTGTACAGCGGCAGCAACTGTCATCTAGAGCGGTTGGACACAACGCCCCGGCCTGGAAATTCTACGATACCACCCGCATGGACTGCGCCGTAAATAAGCACCGAGCGAGACTAATGGTGGCCAACGGAAAATTAAAATAAATTGAGGAAAAATAGTAAAAGGTAGTAGCTAAAGTCTGCTGGTGGGAAAGCAATGGTATAACCATCAGCTGACTTTATTACAGTTTTATACCCCATTAAATAATAATAATAACAATACAATAATAAATAATTTTAGTAACTTATTATCATTTTGCAACCCCATCGGCGCCGCGGGAGTGATTCAAAGTGTTTAAACACAAGTAACAGAGGAGTCTATTGCAGACAATTAAACGGCTTAATAAGTATAAGTAAAAACTATACAAGCAAACAAAGTCGTTATTATCATTTTGATTAAATTTGATAATTATTAATAATTTTAAAAACCAACTAAGTAAGCAAAAGTTTTTAACAAATTTAAATATGCGCCCGAAGAAAATGTCAGAAACCTTCGAAACGTAAATAATGGATAACGGTAGGATATTACTCTATATAAGACAACAAAATTTATATTTTAACATCACAGATAAAATTTTAGCCTAACTTTCACTTTTGAAGATCGGTCGAATTTACAAAAAAATATTGAACTTGAACCAAACAAGTGGGAAAGTGCAACAGTGCGTATGTTAAAACTTCAGTCCGTCTGCGACGAATTGCAAAATACCGTACTCTACCTTAAAAGAAACTCCTACGCCTCCAAAAAGTGAGCGGGATATTAAAATATAACTGAAATAAACCTCCACCTTTTTAACTAAAAAATCATTTTTTTAAAGCATTTTCTACATTTTTGAAGCATTTACTACATTTGCAAAACAGTTAGGAAATGCTTATACAGTGAACTCTCTTCTAACGGACACCCCTTATAAGCGGACACCTCTCATAACCGGACAATTTTCTTAACCACGATAGAGTTTCGCTCTCTCTTAAACGGACAAAGAACGTATCAGACACACTTTGTTACATTTTATTTTGTTTTCCTTTTTCTTGGGCCCTTCCGAGAAACAAAAAAAGATTCGTGAAGTTATTGGTGTTACCCTGGCAAAATAGCGGTATGTCATCTCGTATCTACCTACTCGTAAACATAGGAGGCGGTGCTGTCGCGTCGTCCGTGGTCCGTGCTCCGTGGATGTAAGCTGTATGTGAGTGTATCAATGTTCGCTTTTTTATCTTTTCTCTATCAATGTGCTTTTCAAAGGAAAAACAAAATTAGTCAAGGAGGGGAGTATGCCAGTCCGTTGTTGCTTTTTACCCACCAGCAATATTAAAAAAAAAAACGTATTGTAGGTATGGAGTGATATGCGGCGCTCACGTGTCTATGTCGATAGAAAATCACGTTGAATTTTTAAATAGATTCTTTTGTAAGTGTCTGCAGAATTTTTAGTTTAAAACGGGACAAATCTTTTTGCATAATTTGGTTATATAGCCTCATGATAGGAATGGAAAGGAGAATAGGAATAGGGTAAGTATATGTATCTTCCACGGTTCGTTGCAGACGGACCGAACCTAATACATACCCACTCTTGCAATGACTGGTTTTTTCTTATAAACGGACATCCCTCATAAGCGGACAAATTTCTTGGTACCGTCAGTGTCCGCTTATGAGAGAGTCCACTGTATCTTCAACTTTTGTTAAGTAATATGTGGTCAAATTTCATATATATTTATCGAAAAACAATCATTTTCATTTTAAATTCCTTAAAAAGTGAGCGTGGCCAATGCAAAGGCCAAACTCTTTTTGCTTCCTCAAAGACAATTACAAAGCAATGCCACATACCAAACATTAAGGCGCTAGCACCATTGTGACATGTAGCTAAAATTTTAGAAAAGTATTTTGAAAAATTGGATGTGATCGCACATCTAGGCCTGTAGTGGGCGTGACTGTGGGCGGATTCAACTATTTTAGAAACTTGATCTGAAGAACTGGACTTCCAGCTTTTTCTGTAACTTTCCTACTCAGTTTTCATGGGGTACAAAAACTGCATTATTGCGTAAAAAATCTTTGCTAACATTGAAAGTGTGTAATGGGGGTAATAAGGGTAGATCACGCCCCTTTTCCAAATTTGCACTCACCACAAAACGTCAAAAAATAGCAATAACATCAGCAATTTAAATACGGGATTGGATGGGGACTATAACATTTGAGTACTCAATGTAGCACTTACTCGCTGGTTTTAACTATGACTATGGTTAAAAATGTAAAAAGTTTGCTCAAAAAGCATAATAAGCAGAATTTTTTCTCGACAGAACAGAATTTTGAACGCAGAATTTTGACCAGCTCCTTTGTTTTACTTCATCGCCAACGATACTTGTTGCGGGAGGGATGAAAGGTACATAGAAAGATTTATACCCCATGAACACGCATGTGCAAAAGCAAGAAATAGCTGCTGCGTATGCATTTTTTATAACTTTTGGTTTAAGATTTATATGTATTTGCAAAATTAATGTTTGCTGATTTTTTTTAATGTTTATAATTTTAGATGCCAATAGCTTTTCAAAAAAAAAATCAATTGGCGGTCCACAACTTCTTCTCACGTAAGTTTTCTGGAACCGATGATTAAAAAAATACGCATTGTTAAGTGAAATTTGTTAAGCTTTCTTTAAAGCCCATTGTTGATTTAAATAGTAGAGCGAAAGTAGTATATTCATATTGAAGTCTTAAATAACTTCAAACACAACCCCTCGTTTGGTTCACCTCTAGTTGCTGTAGCCTGTAGAGAACAAGAACCTGGTAATGAAATTGCCTCTTACCCTCCAACACACACTTGTCAACGTTTTTTTTATAAAGCCCTTAAAGCTTTTTTAAAGCTTTAAATTTCCGTGCCGGTGAATACGTGTAAGAAGATACAACAACAATTTACCTTACGCGATCAGCTGATGTAAAAGCTGCAAAACGAAATTGCATGGAAATGACGAATTGATGAATTTACTCACATTTGTAAACAAATATCGGAGGATGGGTAAATTCATCAATTTCAGCTTGTGGGCAAAGCTTTTACATGTTCGAAGTTGAATATCTAGTTATTCAGTAGCTTATGCTTACTATGGTAGGAGCTGCATTCTTATACCTACTGTACCTACACTTACACTCGAAAGTTTATATAATATTTTTGCTACTTGATCGACACATACTTAAAGGCAGATTTATCTCTGCTAAGCTGGAACTGTCTCATTAAAAGTTTGGTGTTTGTTTACCCTTGATGAAGATGATATGTCGCAAAGTAAGCGAATATTTGCGAACTTAATCCGTCGAGGACTGTTCACAAGAAGGAATGAAATATCATTTAGCTCCACTCTTACTTCAAGGATAAAAAAGAATTAAGTAAAAGAAATTTTCGCCTCCATTACATATCTTTCTCAATAAGAAATTCTGTTGTAATGTAGTTGGAAGGCTTCGCGATTAGTCTGTACCCATGTAGGGATGCCCATAGTGATCTGCTGTGCCGGGCTTGTTCATTGGCTATTCACGGCAGTAGCTAGAGACTTCTTTATCTTTTGAGTACTAGTTTCGCAGACGGCAATAGGCCAAAAAACATTGCAATAGTTAGAAGGTTAAGAAACTAGCATACGAGCAAGACCCTTGAGACTATGCTTCACCAACTTAATTTTTTTATGAAACTTGGTCTGTTTTGAATCTGTTTAGTTTTCATAGACGAACTAGGCATAAAGCTATATTTCTTCAAAGAAAATGCCATAATGCGGACCTAACCCGCAAATTTAATATGCTCAAACTACTCTTACAGAGATCTTATTCAAAATTAATGACTAAAACATGCAGTAATTAATGCATTACGAGCGAGTGTAATCTATTGCTTTTGTTTGACAATTGTCTTTAAGCATGAGGCATTAAGTTCTTAAAAATTTCAGACCTGGAAGTTTGTAAAAAATTAGAAAATTGGATGGGGAAGGAAATTGCCAAGAGTGAAGTTTTGATAAATAGCTTCAGAGAGAATTGAGAAATTGTTCGGTAATTAATGTTTTTTTAAGATTTAAGGTAATGCATTGGCAATTCAAAGTAGGGTATTGTCCCCAAATGCCCCACACCTATTCTACGTGCTTGAATGGGACCATAATGAAGATGGGTATTAGCAGTACATATATATGTACAAAGTCAATGTAAGTTACCTATTATCAATGAAATCAACATGGTGGATTTTGTTAGGCTTATCGCACAATGACACTTTAGGTCACGAAACGTTTTGATTGCCCCTTTGAGTCCTATGGGCATGTATGGGAATGCGCAACCATCACAAATCTAGTTTAAAGCAACTTTAAAATCTTTGCTTTGTTACAGATCTGTGTTTTATTACAGATTTTTTAGTTGCCTGTTGGCATAAATAACGTTTTTAACGCAGCCATGAAACTCATCAATTTCTTTCACTTGGGCGATGTGTAGGTTCGTTGAGAGAATTAGAAAAGTTGCTTAGGTATTTGAGCGCTGCTTTGGCCGATCGTAAGTAAACAATTGATGCTTCAAAAAATTGCTTGTGTGCTTAAGCTAAAGCGAATACCTACCGAATGGCCATTATGGCGCAGGGCGCGTTAGGGTTTTCATGGAGTGCGAAGTGCGAACTTACCCATTGTGACATCACTTGTCACAAATCACCATGAGTACCATACCTACCTTGATTACACGGGTTAGATTGATACACACAGTTGCGATTTCCTAGATCAAAATTGATAAATTGCTCATCTTGTCTATCCTTGTGACTTATACCTGCTATAAAAATTAAAATCCCCAAACTCAGTACCTTTATATGTGTCTACACCTACATAGTTTCGAGGCATTAACCTAAAATATTTTTAATATTAAGACGTCCAACCTTACCTAAGTACCGGCTAACCTTCTATGTTTTTGCTTTGTAGGAAGGTAACCTACCTGCTTTCATCACCTACTATAGATGGTATCTTAAAAAACATAAAAATACCTACCCCCAATCCTAAATAATTTAGGTATAATTTCAATGCTACCATCCTATCTATCTATGTCCTATCTATCCTATATCTATTTTTAACAAAAATATTGCCAACAATTTTGTAACTTTTTGCCTACCTATAACAGCATTATGTAGACACGGTCTCAAAGGACTTTCCATGACGTTTTGATGACGTTGTTTCATCGCCCACTGTGCTGTTCATCCCTCCTTACAAGCAAACCCTTAAAGTTGGAAACATTCTCAAGGCATTAAAGTTCGCATTCATCAATATCCTTATTATGGATGACCTCGATTATCGCCCAAGGATTTCCATCCCTAACTACTGCGAAAAACAAAAAATAAACTGCGTCTATCTTTTCAAGTCTTTCTACCCTTGTTTCCACCACCTGCAACGTCCTGAATTGCCACACAATCTCACTTTATACATAATGTACATCGGCAGGACTTTCCAACCCCTATATTAAAGTGCCTTCAGCAGACATAATACCAGTTCCTTACAAAGAAAAGGAAATTTTATCCCCTCTGCATATGTACCTATCTATCTTTCCCTCGCCCATTCAACCGTACTTGAAAACCTTCCTGCCTTCAGCTGTGCGGTGCGATGCCAGTTCATCGGAAATTCCACTGAAATATACTGCGCTCCATCCATGATAGTCCAGGTATACAACAGCCTCTACACACAGAGTTCCATATGGATGACAGTGACACAACAACAACTCAAGAAGCAGGCAAACAACCAGAGCAGCCGTCGTCAGCCCGTCAGCCAGCCAGTCATGGACATCAGTTGCACACTTTCAGATCTGTGAACAACGAAGAATAACCAGAACCACCCCAGAAAGCAGAAGAAATACTTTTTGCCGAGAGACTCTACTGAGAGCATATAAACCGGATGAAGAAGCAACACTACCAACAACAACATTTTGTGGAAGCAACTCGACATCGACACCAGCACGACGACGACGACGACACACAAGCACACAGCAGATTCTCTGTGAAACCATATTTTCAAGTACGCCATCGAGTGAGAGTCACGGCGGCCTGTGAAGCCCTCCGTCGTCAGCTGTGTACATCAAGGAGAACCCACCACGCCACACACACGGACTCTGGTTGTACGGTTTTCAGTATTTCGAAGTCTATTGGTTCAGTTGGTTTGACGACGACGACGACAACACGGTTCTTGAGGCGAGGAAATTTTTGTACAGCTGCTTTGAGAAATCGTTAGTTATAAAAGGACAACCAGGAATATGGACAAAAAGGACAAGATGCGGAACAACCGACGATGCATCATCTACGGGTGCAATTCGTCATCGCTCAAGGATAAGGAGCTGAAGTTCTTTCGGTTCCCAACACCTGATCACGTCGACTACCAGGTGTGGCTGTCTGCCTGCAAGGACTCGTACAACCAGATTAGGATCCTCAAGAAGCCGCTCATCTGTTCGCTGCACTTTGTGCCTGAGGACGTTGGCGGGCGTCGCCTCAATCCACACGCCTACCCCAAGCTTAGGCTGTGTCCGGGCAAGGACAGCGTTGATCTCGAAGAGCGACAAAAGAAGATTGAGTTCTTGAACCAGGTCATGGAAGAATGGCTTGTCCGCAACCGAGCTCATCGTGACATCTACGGCCAGCTTTTGATTGAAAAGGCTCGTGAGGCTCGCGACCTTATGGATATCCCGAGCTACGTGCCCGACAAGACTTGGCTGAAAGCCTTCACCTTGCAGATTGCCGACGACAACTCACGACCCTGCGGCAAGTTGGACAAATGCGGAACTTCTCTGCACATGGCCGACATTATTCGGGACATGACCGAGTTTATGATTAAGGTCCAGAGACGAAGTCATCTGTCGGAAACGGAGAACTCCATTGAAATTAGCGACGACGACGATTACGATGATGGCGACTTTAGTGACTCTTTGGCAGACCTGTCCTCGAAAGTCGAAGTCTCTGTAACGGTGGACGAGGACGATGAATACTACGAGCCAAGTACAAAAATACCAAAACTTCAGTCGATATTGCTCGACTTGGATGACGAAGACGTCGCTGACAAGCTGGAGAAGCAGAAAATCGCTTCCTACCGGGATGCCTTGCAGTACATGAAGCCTTTGGAGGACTTTGCCATGCAAAATGAAGACTTTAGGGCCATCGGCCTTCTGACGCAACTCGAGGCGATTTTCAAGATGCAGCAGTAAAATAATTTTTAAACTCTACGAGTACATACATATTTTTAAAACCTTTGTAAATAGACTTATCCAAAACGTCTTGTGTTCTATCTTTAAGATTCGAAAGAGTAAAAAATAAAAAGCGGTATTTATAGAAAACTATTCTATTGGTATGTTTTTTTTTCATTTTGTTTTTTGGCTTGAAATTGAAGTTCTGGGTGCATATTCGATTTTTATTTTCAACTCCTGCGCACAGGGTAGCATGCTCTCTTCAATGGGAGCTTACCTCCAGCACTTTTCAAGGCGTACAATGGCTGATGTCATATCTTGAGATTGTTCGTGTTTTAGCTGTGTGGGTAAGTGGGCTCTCATGGGTTGGTTTTGAGTAGATACAACATATGGAGGAGAAACCTCTCGAGGCTACATCAAAATTTCTTGGAAATTTGCCGTAAATCGTTTCGTTAGGGAAACGATTTATGGCTTGAGATTATAGCTATACATGAAGGCAGGTGCATGTATACACACTGCGTCGCTTGGGTGCAGGTACATTATTGATGAACAGAACTGACGAAAGTTGATAGGTTGTGCTGTGACAGTTTAGGGTATTTTGTTTTACAACTTAATCCGTGCGTCTTTTACATTGTCGGTAGGTAGAATCAATCGGGTTATTACTTTTAATGCTTAAGGTTGGGAATGCCTTGAGTCGTTTCCAAAACTTAATAAAGATTTATAATGTTACAGGTACGCTATTCAGCTGAGGTGGGTATATACAGGTGTATACTCTTCATTGGATATTAGAGCCGGTTAAATCATTGTTCAGATACCTAGGTTGAACTAGATATGTATGTATATGTATTTTGATTTTTATGACATGACTAAATACTTACATTCTTGGAATCATAGGCAATATCTCACCTGAGACCTGACCAAGGATGCGCGAAATGACAATGTTTTGCGCTGTTGGTAAGGTTTAGAAGTAAGTAGGTTCCAGCTTAGACAGTTATTGCAAAATTTGCACATTTTTAAGTATATTTGCAGCTTTATTTTTTCTTTTCTTTTAAAATTTCAAAAGACAATTTCGCACTCTAAGGCATTTTTTCAACGCATCTCGATTACTCATTTGTTTCACTTATATAATTTTTTTTTTAATATTTCGACTGCAATTTTAAGAAGATTTATGCACATGATTGAGATTTATTTATTTTAGTTTTTAAATGCTGTCTTTGCAGTGTAGTTAATAAAGGGGACATCTTTGACTTTTTGAACGAATTTTGGGTTTGAAATTTAAAAAAATAATTTTTTTAATTTTTAGGTAGGTACTGTCATATTTTTTTTTTTGTTAGTCCACCATCCTTACGTTACACGCATTTTAAGTAAAGGTACTCAATTTTTTATCGAAACGCAGGGAGTCAAATAATTTTGTTTTGAGTTTTTGTACCAGATCCAGGGTATGTTATTTTAATGCATAGTTTGAAACACAGTGAAATAATCACCGTAGACCCCTACGACTTTTTAGAGATAATATGATCGAGACCAACCGGTGAATTGATTAAGTCATGTCCGTCCGTCTGTCCGTTGTGAAGCTTTTAGGTATTGAGCAAGGAAGCTAAACCTTGGAGTGTATTTTGGTTTTCATTTTTACAGACCCAAAACAAGTTTAACAATTTATCAAATCGGCCCACAGCCACGCCCACAATTGACTTCAATGTAAGACTACCTTTAATTCACATTTTATTTAAAAAAATTTAATTCCTTTGCCTTGTGTAACTTGACCAAAAGGCAGGTCAAGTTAGACCTGAAGCATGGAATTCAAATTTTGGCGCAGGGCAATAGTTGCCACAAGGCTTTAATTAGACAACTATGCATGCAAAAATGTTTACCAATTTTTTTTTTGTGCTTATGAATTTTTTATTATTTATTAATAAAAAACTTTAAAAAAATATTATTTGGGAATATAATTTTACTTTAAATATACAGGGAATTTTAGATAAGGTGTAACAAATAGCTAAAAAAAACGTAGGGTTGAGGCAAGAAAAAAATTATATGGGACGAAAGTACGGTATAATACCCCCCCCCCCCCCCCGTTTAGCCGGGAGGAGCAATTTTCTAAAAAAAATTCCTTATAACAGAAAAAATAAATTAAAAAACAACGGTTACACTCACATTGCTATGGTATACTTTTTGTAAAGTCACACATTTCTGCTGTTATCTTAATTTTGTAATAAATCTGTTTTATATGGTAAATGGTATTAAGTGGGGTCATTTAAAGTTTTAAATGTTACTAATGGTACTAATTTATTAACTACTTTAACTTTAACTTAATTTATTATATTTTAATTCTTTTTCGAATTTTCAACTTGTTGTCTTTAACCGAAGACCCGTTGAATCATATACTTCACAGGGTATTTCATTCGATTTTCTTATAAATCTTGAATGCAAGTGACGTAAAATTTGTGTTTGGGCAAGGCATGATAGAGCCCACTGAAGATCTATCTATCAGGTCAGTGAAACACCTGGGGTAAAGATTACTCATTAGTACCATTTAGAACCTTAAATGACCCCATTTAAATTTTAATTATTGCCTTTTGCTAGCGATTTGCTAGTTAAAAAAATAAATAAATAAATAGAGTGGCGCAACAGCTCGAGGTGAACCAGGGCCAACTTCTCAACAATGTATGCTGGTGTGTTAATTTCTTTACATACAAGGGGACCTACAATTTTTTGCCGAATCCGAACGGCACTTTGAGAAGTTTTTCAAGACAAATGATACTCTCGGAGGGCTTGTCAGACCCTCGCGGAGGTGGGGTCCGTGAAAAAGAACAAGTCTTTTTTTTTCAGGTGACGATGGCAGGATTCGAACCCAGACCTCCGGCGTAGTAAGCACACACACTAACCACTACGCCACGGCACCCCACTTGCTAGTGGGGCTTTTATTTGCTAGTTGGCTTTTATTAAATTTTATTTTTAAAACTAAATAAAGCTGTTTTAGGCAATAGTTTTTGAAAAATCAATGTTCAAACCACTCTTTGCTCTTCAGGTCCTCTTTTAGGACCTGAAAGCTCATTTCAAACACTATAAAGTTCTCATACAGGTGGGTGCCAGTGAAAGTTCTTTGTCACTTCATTTTATGCTTACTGGACTCCAAAAATTAAACAAGTGGGAAAGTGCAACGGTACGTATGTAAAAACTTCAGTCCATCTGTAACGGATTGCAAAATACCCTGCCCTACCGAAAAAGGAAACTGGCACGCCTCCAAAAAGTGGGCGGGATATTAAAATAAAACTGTTGAATGGCTTAGTAAGTGCAACTAAGTAGTTGCATACATTTCGGCCTAAAAATTCGCGTTTTTAACAACAAAATTCACTTTTTTTAACGCCACGCCTACAAAAGTGGTGGGAGGTATATACTATATATACAAAAAATTTAGATAATGCTAGTATCTGCAACTTTTGTCATATAATTTTTAGTTAAATTTCATTATATTTATTGAAAAACACTAATTTTTACTAAAATCCGTTAAAAAAGGGCGTGGTCAATGAAAAGGCCAAATTAGTTCTGCCACCTTAAAGACAATTGCAAGGCAATGTTACGTATCAAGAATGAGTGCACTAGCACCATTATAACATAGCTTAAATTAGAAAAGAGTATTTTTTTTAAATTAGAGGTGGTTGCACATATAGGCCTGTAGTGGGCGAGTCTGTGGGCGGATTCAGCTAATTTTCAAACTTCATCTGAAGGACTGGACTTCCGACCCGCCAACTTTCAGCTCTCTAGCTTTAAATTTAAAGCCTAAGAGTTGTTTACATACAGACGGACATGCCTAAATCGATTCTCCTGTCGGTCTCATTCATATTTTCAAAAGGTCTAAGGGGTCTACGGTGATTATTTCACTGCATTACAAACTATACAAAAAACTTAATATACCCTGGGTAGGGTACAAAAATTAAAAAAAAAGTTATTTCTCAAAACATTGCCAAGTATGGGTCGACTGTGCTGCCTGTCATATCAAAAAATTGCAAGTTTCGCAAAATAAACTTTTGAAAATGATGATAGAACTAACATGGAGGTTGAATATCCCCATTCTAGAACTACAATGGAGGTATTCATCTCTAGATTTCCATGAAAAGGCGAATGTTGAACTGAGTTTTAACGAATCATTTTTACAGGATGTAGCTTCGGTCATAACTATTTTAAGACTCTTATAAGAGAAGACTCTACAAGGACTTGTCAGTGGGCGGATTTAAAAAACTTTCCTCTTAAAACTACCGTTAGACAGACGTACGAACATGTCTCATTCGACTCACAAATCGGTCGCTATCATACTTTAAGCCAAGCCTTTAAGGTCCGGGGGCTCTAGGATGATTTTTTCTTTATGCTACAAGCTATGAATAAAACTTAATATACCTTCTACGCCTATCCTAAGGGCAATGATTAGTGTGCTAAGCGCTAATTAAAGGGGCCCTGCAACAAAACTACATTAGCCGGATTACAATTAAATTTTCGGTTATAAAATCAGAGAAATAATCACCGTAGGCCCCCAAAACCTTCGGAACATATTACCGAGACGATTTGTGTCTCTATTATATGTCGAATCGAATAAGACATGTTCGTCCATCCATCTGCCTATCGGTAGGCTTTCTTAAATATCGAGCTATAGGAACTTGAAACTTCATATTTGAGTTTCCTGATCCCGAAGTAAAACGAGTATGAATATTTTTTGAAATCCGCCCATAATATTTTTTGGCACGCCCAAAGGAAATAAATTAAATTTGTCGTAGGACAAATTTTTCCTTAAGTAGGACTTAATTTTTCCTTAAGTGGAAAATAATTTTTCCACTTAAGGAAAAATTAAATTTGTCGTAGGACGCTGAAATTTGTTATGCAGTATGTTTGCAGAATAGAGCCTGGTTTACGCTACGTCCTAATTAGTATTTCTTATGCCTCCTTAAACTATGTAGTTTTAAGGCCAGCCGAAATCCAAGTTTTCCTGGAAGATTGACTTAAGGTTTTTCTTTACTTTCGATTCCAATTATGGGCGTGGCCTTGTATGAAAAAAATTTAGAACTAAATGTTTTTTACATGATGTACATATTAAATTTTTAATTTGATTCAGAAAGATAACTCTTTAATTGTAGAAATTTGTTGGTGAAATCCTTTTGAGATCAAGAACCAACAACTTGAGATTGCCCTTTATGCCGATGCCACGCCCACCAGCAGAGCGGTCTACCGTCATAATTTTTCCATTTTTCCATAAACCGATTGTGGTCGTGTCTGTGGGTGTATTTTGAAAGCGTTAACACTTGTATTCCGGATGCCAAAGAGCTTATGTACGTACAAAATTTCAACTCTCTAAGCTGAAAATGTGAGGCCTACAAATTGGTGACAAGTGGATTGACATGGCTCATTCGACTTAGAATTCGGTCTCATTCATGGTCTTGGATTTTTTAAATCGATTGGTTTCCTTTGTTTTTCTCTCGTGCTTAAAAAAACTTCTCGTTGGTGTCAAAGATTTTTTTATAACTTTATTTTAAATCGTACTTCTTTAGTTCTAGATCACACTGTGCTTTAATCAATTTTCCATTTGTGATGCTTCCTTTTAGCATAACTTTGGTGGTTTGAATTCGGCTTACTCATAAGCAAATCCTAAGTTCTAGTGTATATAAATTCGGTTTCAATAAGTGCTGTTCTGTTGGTTCTTTCGGCCCAGCTTCAAAGGAAGATAATTTTATCTACAAATATATATAATTTATCTAAGTATGAAGAATGAAACTTTTTACTAACTCTTTTATATTTTTTGTGGCAGTTGTGCTTAAAACGATTCGTAACGTGCGCCCACTTCTCCAAATAACATAAAAACTATAACAAAAAACGTTCTATTTCTCAATGCATTATTCTTAATTAAAATTGGAGGCTGAAGTAAGACAAAACAAAATTTAGTTCTGCAAAAGAGATTGAAAATTGTGTATTTTTTAGATCTATTGTGTCGTGTACGTATCTACTCCAGAAGTGCTATTTCGTCATTGCTCGTTTCTAAACTAAGCATTGCTGTGCTTTGATGGTGAAGATGTGTTTGTTTTTTTATTTAAAAACTTCCTCACTTTTGAAAAACTGTAACTATTAGAAGAGTTGTCTCATAGGCTTTAAGGTTCGACATAATCATCACTCAGGTCATTAATAGTAGTTGTAGATTTGTAAATTTTTGTAAAAGACAATCTCATCCTAATAATTCGCTCCCGTCCAAATTTATCTTATTTGTGTTTCATAAAATGATACCCGAATTTCGAAAATTCGTAGCATACATCCCCTTAACCTATAAAGTGTAAATTTATGTCCTCTAAGCACTACGAAAAAATACTTAATTCCTGTCAGGGGTTTCTTCAACGAAAGCGATTGTGATAATGATGTGCCTTCTCTATAAAGCAAGTGAGCACCGAAGTCAGTTAAAAATGAGTTTTTAATAATGAAGCGTAATAAATGTTGTGTAAGCAAACCACTAAATGTGACGCAAGTGACCCATTAACCCACAAATCTCTCTTCTACAAGCTGTTGCTTAATTTTGCCCACCACACACACGCACGTATCTAACTATAATGATTCCAATAAAATAAAATAATTTATTGATTTATTCCTTCATTTTACAAACATATTTATTGTTACAAAAAGTGCATTTCTCTACATCAACTAATTCACTAAAACAAACAAAAACTAAAAACTTTAAATATAACTCGTATTTCGACAAAAATATTTTGGGTTCACACACGAACATGGAAGTGAAAAACGGAAGATTTTCAATATTCAAAATGAGCTATGGAAGCATACGTTCATGGGTTCAACGACTTCAGTTTGACTCCCTTGCGGATAAGGGGATCTTAGAGCGAAAAATCGCCTCCAGCTGCGAAATAAGGCCGATTGCCCGAAAATTGTCGGTCAGCATTGCGAACTCTTCGAGAGGTTTCAGGTAGTCAAGGGCTTCGCAGTCATCTTTTAGGACGACAGTTTCGTTGCACTCGGAAGCTGGAAAGTCATCAGATGAAAGGTCCCATGTGTGGCTTGCCGAACTCTTCAAATCAACCTCCTCGTCCTGTTCCGAGCCGTATTCGATGCGACAGCCTTTCTCTCGGCTCAGCTTGAGCTCCGTGGCACAAGTCACTGTGGGATCCATGGTGTCTTTGATGTCATCAAAGATGTCGCGCAGCTTGAGTGATTTCATTTTATCCGGAAAACGCAGAGTACGCAGGTCAATTCGATAGTAGCCATGTCTTCGCTTAAAGGACCTAAGCCAGGTTTTGGTTGGCTCAAACTCATCGTAGTCGAGGAACCGCTGCACATCAACGGATTTATGAAGAATCGTCCTTTCGTCGACAAGAAGCTTGTGGCTTATAGCCCGCTTGAGCCATTCGTCAACCATTTGATTAAGCGACAAAAGAATGGCTGGCACAGTTCGGCGCACCCTGTCTGACTCGGGATTCCTCTCGTATTCCTGAAGAATTTGACCCTTCTGTCGGAGGATGTTTTTGATTTGACTGCGGCCGCAATTGAACATTTTCGCCAGTGTCTCGTAATTCGGCCGAGGTCTAGTGCTGTACATTTCGATGACCGTCACTCGCTCCCTCAAAAGGAGCGCACGGCGTTTGCGAGTACCCTAAATAATTTATTGATTCAATATGTGACTTGGTTTACCCATAGTGCACAAAAGACTTACGTGTTCTCTGGTTTGCTCCATTTCGGTGGTGGTCGCGCTTCTCGTGGATGGGTTGTCCTCAATCTTTCCCACTTTTCCTCAACTAAAAGCTGCACCGCGGCAGTATCTATTAAAACATTTGCAGACGATAGTTAAAACTTATATATTTTCTGTTTTTATTTTATTTACATTTGTTTATTTTTGTATTAGTTAAGCGAGTGGATAACCCGAACACTTCGACTGTCAAGAAGGGCAACCCTCGAACCACTCTCTTGGAGATTACAGTACGACCAGGTGGATAGGTGCGGACTCGCGACTATGGAAGAGAAAGCTTGTGCTCTTTGCGTGTGCGTTCTGAACGCCACAGAGCTCGCGGAGGCAATGGACTGGTGGAAGATATTGATTTTCCAAATGGACTTTGTATTTGACATAACCGGGGAATAAGTTAAGCCCCCGCTGGCAATGTTTGTTTTCCTTGCGATAAAACTCGAGGAGAAAAGTCCACATAAAATGTTGTACGTCTGCCAGGGTGTCCTGGTTATATGTATTAATTTCATAAAGTTGGCTTGTTTTCCTAGGATCTACTGAAGCACAATGTCGTTGCCTCGTTTTTGTTGTATCTGATGCAACAGAAATCGAAAGCAGTTTGCTTTGTCGGCTGAAGTGTTGTCGCTCAATAATATGTTTTACGAGTGCACTTTACCTGCTTGAGCCATCATAGATATGGATACTTTGTACGCCAAAGGACTTCAAGAGGAAGCCCTTGTTGTGCCCATAACTTTTTTCAATGCCTTTGGGCTTCAGGGGGAGAAATCGATTTCTTACTATAGGTATACTACTTGGGAGTTTGAACGACTTTTCCTTGGTGGGTCTGTCTATAAAAGAATTTTCAACGCAGAGCAACGAAGTTTAGTGCAATCGAACTGAATCCTAAATTATTTTCTTAGGAAATAAGTTCAGACAAGTATGTACCTTAAAATAAGTAAAAAAATTTCTGGAGTAAATTTTTGCAACTATGCGGTAACAAGATGGGTCTCATCCTTCACCAAAAAAATTAAGTTATTGTTGCTTTATTGTTTTTTGTGGTGCTATAGGTAAATTTACTGAAACATAAGGGAAGGTAAAATAAAAGTCAAGCAAGCGGGAAGCTTGTAGGCTTGAGCTTTATAAAGAAAAAAGATACTTTGACTTGCTGCATAAAGATTCAAAGAAATTTTTTTAAAAAAATCTAGAAAAGAACTGACTCCTAACACACAGAGTTCTTATAAACCATTAACTTCGGGAACCGGTCGTCTTTCTTTTGCTGCTAACGAAGCTCAAGACTAGAATCGTTTGGGATAACTTTTTATATTTGACTTTCCTCTGGAGTGACTACAAAGTAGTTTGTTGGTAATACTTAAATTAAATACTTTAATATTCAGTACATTTACCCTTTACCTTGTTCTATCTGTACAGGGCACCATTTGGAACTAGGCCTAAGGGGTGTCAGCATGCGAGCGCTTGGTGGTCGGAAGGTCCCGCTCGGCATCCGACCGGGATTAACCCGAAGAAGTTACGAGCAGCCCGTCAATGGTGCGGCTATCACTTAAGGGGGGCGGAGGGGGACAGCGCCAAGTCAAAATGAGGGCTTAGGTGGAAACTCTACAAATCGAAAACGGAACCAACTCAAAATTGGCACGTGGAATGTCTCGTCGCTAACGAGGAAGGAACTTGAACTGGTTGAGGAGGCCAAAAAGTATCAGCTCGATGCAACTGGCATCTCCTCAACTAAGTGGAAGGGTTCTGGAACCAAAGACTTCGATGATGGGTGGAAGCTCTTCTGGTCTGGCGTCCCAAACCACATGACTGCACAGGCGGGTGCGGGGATACTCACAAGCCCTCGGTTGCCAGAAAATGTATTCGATGTTATTCCGTTAGGGGGAAGGATTCTGATCTTAAAGCTTACAAGCCGGGCACAGTGTGTGTCTGTGTCTGTGTCTGTCGCTGTGTCTTGCCACATTTTTCACCTAAAATCAGAGACACAGCGAGATACCCATATTGTGTCGCTATGTACGTGTTCCCGTAAGCTGAACTGCGAGACACGGACACAGACACAGATAATTATTCTGTCCCAGCTATTAAGCTTGAACGATCGACTCTGGCTCTGGCTCTGGCTCAGGTTTATGCACCAAATCGAGAGTCAGAGTATGAGTCTTTTTTGAACGAAGTTGATGCTGCCCTGGACAATGTGGCAGAAATGGACTTCTTTCTCCTGATGGGTGACTTCAATGCACATGTGGGTTCAGACGACAGTACTTGGAGGAGTGTGATCGGGAGGTACGGTGACCCGGATCAAAACAGGAACGGGCGGAAGTTGTTGGACTTTTGCTGTGCATATGGCTTGTCCATCATGAACACCTTTTTTCCACACAAAGACATTCACAAATACACATGGTACAAGCACAGTTTAAATCAGAGGTCACTAATTGATTTCTTTGTTGTAGCATGGTGTATTCAAAGAATGATTTGTGATGTTCGAGTTTTCAGGGGAGCTGAGTTGTCAACTGACCACCACTTAGTGCTGTGTAAATTGTTTTTCAGTGACAGTGTTCCTTTGCCACCCAGGCGAAAGCCAAGACTGGTGACCCGCATACGGTGGGAAAGGTTGCAGGATGCTGACTCTGATTTCAGAGAGCGTTTTGCACAGCATGTTTCGGAGAAGTTTGAACAAATTCCAACTGACCTTTTGAATGTAAAGGAGGAATGGCAGCTGTTTTTATCGGCAGTCATTGCCTCTGCAGGAAATGTTTGTGGAGTGAAGCGGCTTGGGGTAGCGGCTGGTGGTGAGAAAAGAACTGCTTGGTTTAAAACGCCTGGAGTTCAAGAAGCCATCAGAGAGAAGAAGAGAGCCTACATTGCGTGGATCTAATGTAGAAACTCAACTTCTCGAGCCCGGTACAATGAGGCGCGAAGGACTTCCAATCTGGCAGTCAGAACAGCCAAGGAACAGTCATGAAAAATGTTTGGCGAGAAGTTGGAGCACGATTACAGATCTGCAAACAAATTATTTTGGCAGACCATTCGCCGGCTCAGAGGAAGGAAGTTGAATATCATTCACGGGGTTAAATCCAAGGACGGTACACTTCTTTCAAATGAGAGCGATGTCTTGCGCAGATGGAGAGAGCACTTTTCAAAGTTGCTCAACCCCCAACAAGGCAATGAAGATGGCATTCCCACTGCTGACGTGATAAGGGCGGTGAATAGTCCCACAGTAGACAAAGCCACTAAAGCGATTAAATCGCTAAAAGTTGGCAAGTCTGCTGGAGTTGATGAAATCCGGCCAGAAATGCTTAAGGCAATGGGTGAAGAGGATGCTAAATGGCTAACACGTGTCATTAAGGTGGCCTGGGATAGCGGGCAGGCACCTAGCGACTGGCAAACGGGAGTTGTAGTGCCCATTTTCAAAAAAGGGAGCAGGAGAGATTGCGCCAACTATAGGGGCATATCTCTCTTGAGTCTTCCGGGAAAAGTATTCGCGAAGGTGTTGGAAACACGTTCCAGAGCTGTAATCGAGCCTTTGTTACGGGAAGAACAGTGCGGCTTTCGGCCTGGCAGAAGCACAACCGACCAGCTTTTTACTCTGAAGGTTATTCTTAAGAAGGCCTGGGAATATGCCAAACCGGTCTATGTGTGTTTTGTAGATCTGGAAAAGGCGTATGACCGAGTCCCTCAGGATACACTGTGGAGAGTTTTGCAGGACTATGCGCTGAGTCCTGAGTCCGGCATCATTTTCGGATGCCGCTTATCCTTTAAAAGGGTCGCGGACCGAGGGTGGCTAAATGGTCTTTCCATCGTTCTCTATTCTCCGCCACCAACTCAACAGCCTACAGCGCTATCCCCAGGCGGGACTCAGAGAGGTTCTTTACCTGATCCCACCACCTGTTCTTGGCCTTTGCTTTCACTCCAAGCTCAGCTTTCCTGATGACCGGCCGGCGCAGTTCCTTTACTATTGCTCCAGCTTGGCCAGGACAACTCAGTATCACTCTTCCCATCTTTCGTGAAAAAGACCCCGAGATACTTAAACTTCTCCAACTGTTTTAATGGAACTCCATGTATGTGCAGGGTACACTGCACAGAAGTTCGGGAAACAACCATCACTTTCGATTTGTTCACGTTTACTTTCATCCCAGCTTCACCACAGACGGCTGCAAACCTATCCAGTGCTTGTTGAAGTTCCTCTTTGGATGATGCAAGTATGGCCAAATCATCTGCGAAAAGTGACGAAATGTGACGCTGGCATCAGGATGAGCCATTCGGAACATTGCTCGCCAAGACTGCGCTTCACCATCCAGTCATATCTGAAGAACTATCGCATCAAATTATAATTCTAAAGCTCACCGCTTTCGTTTTCCCCCTTTGGTGGAAATATGTGAATGAAATCCTATCAAGAAGATGGAAAATATAATGCTATATCTAGATCTTCTATATGCTTATCAATGCTACTTCCGGAGTCCCTCAAGGCAGCCATCTTGGTCCACTGCTATTCATCGTAACTATCAATGACGTAGATCACGTCATCATTAACTCCCATCTTTCCATTAACGTCGACGATAATATGAAAGTTTTGAAACATACATCTTCCTCTGACGATACCTGCTCTCTCCAATATGACCTAAACAAATTCACTGTGTGATGCCAAAACAATCAACTCGAGCTAAACGTCGGCAAATGCCAATGCCAAGCTATAAACTACTACCGAAATTGATTTCCTCAACCGCCCGAGAAACTATGTTATCATATCAATAAAAAAAAATTAATTTTAATCATAATCTAAGAATCTAACGTATTTCTTAGCACTTAGGTCATATACTTATGGATACGTCTTCTCCACCTCTTTTGATCTCACGTCCGTTTTGTAACCTGACATCACAATTTAAGGGGCGTTGAAACATAAATTATTGGTAACTCCTTTAGTTACGTACCTACCTATGAGTACAGGTCTACAAAGTGTATTTTTACCGAGTTTTTATATAGGATATTTAATTAATGCACTAAGATAAGTTAATTACAGGCAAACTTTTGCGCTTATTAAATTTTAAAAAATTAGGATAGGATTAGAGATTTTTTCGTCAGATCTCCTTTGAGCATGGCATTACCAAACCAACTGAGCCGGTCGAGTGATAAATCCATTTTCCTGGAGATAGGCTCTTTAGACCTGTTTTTTGATAATAATAATTTTTACATCCCATCCCATATGATAGTAGGTATATGTTTTAAGCTTGCCACATAGTTTTAGCACGGTGAAATAGCAATGGCAGACCCCCGAGGCCTTAAGCACATATGATCGAGACCGAATTCCGAGTCGAATAACCCATGTCCGTTCGTCCGTCCGCATGTATGTAACATGTTTTTAGGCCCTAAGTTTTGAGCCAGGGAGCTCAAAATTCGTAGGTAAGCTTCATGTCATGTTACGCAGTACAAATGTAAAAATTTTTGAAATTCGCCCAAAGACACACCCACAATCGGTCTAAATTTGCAACTACCTCCAGATGTTTCTGAACAGTAAGACGTCTTAAAAGGCTAAAATTTACCATTTAGCATCTCCTAATGGATGCAAAACATAAAAAAGAAAAATTAAATCGGTTAACCTCCTCCAATGGGCGTGACATCTATTTTAATAGTAAATTCCCAAATGCGTTTTATTCAATATTTTTGCTCCAAATTAATTTACTTAATATTTCATGCAGAAAACACTTAGTTCTACATTTTCTTCATAGAAGAGTTTGTTCCACGCCCACATTTAGAATGAATTTTCCCCAAAACAACGCAAATTTGACAGACCTTAAGCATAATTTATGAAAGAATAAGAAATAAAAAAAGCATTTCCAGTAAACGAGATTCCGGTCTAGATTTCACTTTTGCCAAATTTGAAGCCACGCCTCCTTTAAGGTGTCGAATTTAGGAAAATATTGAACTTGAACCAAAAAATTACATTTTTGCTTACATTTAAGCGAAACCTGGAGTGCTAATAATGATTGTTTGTAATGAGGGCGGTTGGACCCCGCCTATTTTCAAAGTATAAGATAACCGCAAATCGTTAAGTTAAATTTTTTCACTAAATATTTTTAGGTGAGGCAAAAACAATGTCCATATTTTTCACTCGATACGAAGAAACCCATCAGCATAGCTATAAGGCTGTGGTTAATGTTTTATTTGTTATTATTTTTTTAGCATTAAAAATATAATAAATAAATATAATGAAACGTACCCCAAAGTCCGTATGATTGTTCCGACTGCGTAGAATGTACTGGATGCTGTGTTCAAACTTTAAAGTAAAAATGTTAAGCGTCAAGTTTTGTTTTACTATCAGTTTTTGCGATTTTGTACAATGCTGTAGAGCGATGCGGTAGACAGATTATCAAAATCTTAAATAAACAGCACAACTATTCAGTTTCGATGAGATACTTTTTGTTTCGAATTAAATACATTGCTGCGAATTCATTTCATTAAATCAAATTGAAATGGCAGATGGTCGGCCAACGAATCATAAAAAAAATATCTGTTCGAGAACATAAGAACACTTGGGCAAACCAGACTGACCCCAATGGGGCGATCAATTATTGCGATCAGGGCCTCTCTTTTTAGCCGCAGTCGCCGCAGTAGTCACTTTGCTTTATGGCTGTAAATACTGGAGACTTCGGTCTGTCATGGAGCAAACATTTTGAAATATTTGTCATTGTGCTCGTGATTTATTGTCATAATCAAGAGTCACAGTGAACTCAGTCCACACATGAGTGGAAACGTCGTACGTAGGTACAACCTGATCAACCATTGGAAGCCTGATAAGGAAAAAATTCATTTATCTTAGGATACCGTAAATGAACTGTCAAAAATCTTTTACAATTTTATTCGAAATTCTTTTGCCAAACGACAATATCGAGACTTTTCCGAAATTTCAATGGGAGTTAAGAAATAAAATTTAAAATCTCAAAGTCATACCAGTTTGTAATATAATCCACAAAATTGGTTTAGAATTTAGGATTTTCTAAACATGGGATTTTCTGTTATGCAGAGTTGTATAAAATTCATCCAAAAATGGGTGGGTATCGGATGTTAGAGTGTCGGCAGAAAAATTTTACCTAATCATGCAGATTTCGTTATCCAAGTAAAAAAAAGTTCGTCTTATGCAAAACTTTTCTTTGTACCTATATTTAAATCCACTTGTACCACTTCCAATGATCAGTAAATTGCTTGTGATAATTGAACCCCCAGGGAAGCTAACATTTCCAACTGCTCACTAATTACCCGATCAAATTGAGATCAATTGTAAAACCCAACCCGACATCACAACAGACAACCTCCTGTGAAAAATTACTTCTGAAAAAAAAACAACAACACATGTGCTAGGTCGTGGACAGTTCGGGATCATTACACTCGATATTGCCCCTTCAGCAATGTACGTACAACATGTTTCGGTGACAGATAAGTTCAGCATGTTCAACTCTGAATATGAATACATGCTATGTCTATCTCAAGAGGCTAATTTTGTCGTTTTGTCAAAAGGCCGCACCGCAACACTAACAGCCGGCACCACAAAATTCTTCAACTTACACAGGAGGGGTTCAAGAGTGCCAGCCCAAACATTGAAAAAGGACACTTGAACAAGATCCAAGTATCAAGCTGTTTATGTTGGGATATTTTTTGAAATAGAGAAACATGTCGTATAAAGTGTGGGTTGGTTCCTTGCTCCCTCTCATGGAACGGCGGCGCGGCGATAGAGCATGTGTTAAACAGAACTCTTTGAATAAATCCGTGACAGATCCTTTATGTTGTGCGGAGATCTGTTTTTGGATGCAAAATTGCCCATGACGGCATAGTGTGTTGTTTTTGAAACCAGAGGATAGACAGGGTGAATTGAAAAGATTATCAAACATGTGTTTGGTCCAGGAAGCAATGCCTATATCATCGTCATCGACAGATCACAGAGTAGCGCCAGCTGATGGGAACGAGACAGAGTGGGATATCTACTTCCCATAGAGAAGTGCTTGAGTTAAGCTAAATCATATGATCAGCAGATTGGGTAGTTGCTTGCCGACTAAATCGTTTATCTTCATAGTTAAAATGTTGAATCGTGACATCTGAGCCCGATACCATTTTTAACACCAGGCGTTTTTTCCGATGTATGCAGGTGCAAAAAACTGTTTGCCACATGGTTCTGTAAGTACTTGGATGAAGGTTGAAGGATGCTATGCTCAGTTGGCGGGTATTGTAACCATATGAAACATAAACCTGATGTGAAGTTTAGGCAATGTCAAATGACGGCAGACGACTTTAAATGCCATGCTTTGTAATTTATTATGTAGTTTTAAGCTTTCAATGCTTGTTAAAATGGGGAGTTTCCATATAAGTATAATTTCATGCAGGAAAGGCTCGTTCATGCATGAAAGGATCAGTGGTGTTTATTTTTTCAATTTCCATACTTGGAAGAATACATTAATAACATCAGGAACTGTGGCGATTGGGGCCAATAAGACCTTTTCTTTTTTATAAAGCGTTTATAAGTCATCAAGGAGCTCATACTTCACAATTTTTACTTAGATACAATGAAACACATTCTCTGTTTCCTCTTGCAAAACCATTGCCCCCAAGGTAATGAATCTAGATCGTTAGGGGTCGATCTATAAGACTACGTAGCTGGAAAGCTAGTAAATCTTGAGCAGAAAACTTTTCAGTTCCATCGACGCACGCGACGCACACTATTAGTTTGCCGTAGGGATTAACCCTTTTTGCACAATTCTCTCTTTTCTTTTTTTACCGACTTCTAAGTGGAGTCCACAAGTAACCCAGTCATTAGTTTTCGGCTGAGACTTCTCATTTCTGAAAGGCAAATGCCCAATGGCAAAATCACCCAAAACCAAAAAATGCGAAATTGCTCAATATTTTTAGGCAAAATTTCAATTTGGAAAAATTCCTAAAAAATTATGCAAAAAGATCCAAAATCAAATGAAAGATCGCCCAAAAAGTAAAGGAGTGTAAGTAACCCACGCAGGGGGTTGCATTGCAGTAAAACACAATACATATTCAACTGTTGGATCCATGGACCTTATGTCAGAAAGTCGATTCCCCCTGCAACCCCCCTGCTTGCCTCTTTTTTACCTTCCCTTATGTTTCATTTTGGGCGATTTTTTATTGTGAAAATGAATGAGAATGAATGAATCAAATGAAAATTCGGCAAAAGCAAATGAAAAATCACCCAAACATATTTTTGGGCGGTTTTTCCTTTTTTGGTTTCGGGCGATTTATTTCATGGTCCCAGAAGCAATGTATCATTGTAATGTAGGGGGGTGCCGTGGCGTAGTGGTTAGTGTGTGTGCTTACTACGCCGGAGGTCTGGGTTCGAATCCTGCCATCGTCACCTAAAAAAAAAAAGACTTGTTCTTTTTCACGGTCCCCACCTCCGCGAGGGTTTGACAAGCCCTCCGAGAGTATTAATTGTCTTGAAAAACTTCTCAAAGTGCCGTTCGGATTCGGCAAAAAATTGTAGGTCCCCTTGTATGTAAAGAAATCAACACACCAGCATACATTGTTGAGAAGTTGGCCCTGGTTCACCTCGAGCTGTTGCGCCACTCTATTTATTTATTTATTTTATTTATAGAAGCAATGTATCGTCGTTTTTTAGCAGAATCTTCTTACTGTGAACGTCAAAAGTCGTGCCCAAAGATTCAATTATTGACTTGACACATGTATTCTACTTTTGGACAATTTTTCTTTCTTCCTAGAGTTATTTCCACAGGTTCCACTCATTGGATAAGATTATAAGCTTAACCCATAATGGCCAGTTTTTCAGTGCGAGATCATCCGAGTTTCGGGTTTAAACTGACATTAACACCAAAAATGAGATTTTCAGTAAGTATTTATCCGGGATTAATCTCGGCTTTACTCGCCAAATTTAGTGAGTTAATCTCTTATAAACTCTGGTGAACAGTATGAACTTCTTTGAATGTTTTTTCTGTGTGAAATGGCAGTGGCTTGCGTGTATGTGAAAAATGACATCTGAAAATTACTCGAACTTATTTTTCTGTGTTTTTTATGTAAACTGAGACCTGGAGTGTCAATGATTTCGAGAGTCGAAGATATTGGCAATTTTCCTGATGGATTTTAACTCTGTAATGAAAAACTGTTCGCTGGGCTAACTCTAGATAAGTTTGTTCCGGGATCAACAGATCTGGGTTTAAGGTGAGCCTAAATCAGCACTGAAAAACCGGCCCTTAGTAGTTCTTTTTTTTAGTTTACTCTTTTGTCTTTCGAAAGACATAATTTCTCGGATAATATTTTGATGGTAGACATTGTCGACCCATATTTTTCCGAGAGGCGTGCACAGAGGCTACGCTTTTCGGATAAATTTTGGTCGTTGACCAGATACCTCTTCCTTTTTAGGTGGATTTTTTTTTCAAATTGAGTGCCTAGAGGGTCCTACTTGGAAGTCATATGTATTTGATAGCTGGGCACCGTGGTGCAGTGGTTAGTGTGTAGAACCACTGTGCACGAGGTCCCGGGTTCAAATCCCGACCAGGGCAATAAAAGTTTTTTTCACGGTGTTCCACCTCCGCGAGAGCCTGACAAACCCTCCGAGAGTATCATTTGTCATGAGAGACCTCTCAATTCGCCGTTCGGAATCGGCAAAAAAATGTAGGTCCCTTTCATGTGTGAAAAACACCTGTAACGCATACATCATGCATGTTTGTAAGAGAGGTCAGGCGATGGCTCTTTTTAGCTGCAAGTGCCAATTAGTTTAGTAGTAGTTAGTTGGCTCAGTTGGACTATTTTTTGACCATTTTTCTTTCTTCCGAGAGGCGTGCTTATTGGGAGTCCGCTAAGACTCTTCGGCAGGCGATACTGATGGTGTTAGATCCCCTGATACAACTAATTAAGTATCACGCTGGCTAGCCAAAAGTATGACGATTATGGGATAAACGAGAGCACTTTTCATGACTTTGTTGTAGCTGGGATAATAGTCTACCTAATGTCTTCTTAATCAAAGACTGTTCGCTTTTCTCCAGATAGGATGTTAATTTAGAGGTTTCAACAAATATGGCACATTTTTCAGCTCGATCTGAGCTCTTGAAAGGGCCAAATACCCCTTGGAATTTTAAAAATTTGTGGTCAGGGAGGCTCTGGCTCGTTAGCCCTAACAGTATCTCGGTAAGCATTGGTTATTTAACCGCATAAATCTAAAATGATCATCAATCACACACATAAAATCACTTTGCTCTCTTGGAAGAAAAGGGAAGCCTAGTTTAAAAGCGTTTTTTCAGGCCATGTTTTCGTTTGCGTCACGCATAATGCTGTTTCACCTTGAATAAGCGTTGGCTATTATAACCTGGGCCCGCATTAAGAATATCAAATTTTGCTAAAATTGATACTTGAGAAAAAGGAACAACAGTTCAGGGCTAAAACCCAGATTACCTGCGATGTCTGAAGTCTCACGAATACAGCTGTCTTACCCTCTAGAAACCCTGCGACATTTTGTGTTGCGTCCCTTGGATTGACAGTGTGATCTAATGTAGATCCCAAACCGGATTGTAATGCCAGAAATGACATCTCAATGCAGTGGACCTCGACTTAGCATTGACTGTCCAAACAATGCTGGTTGCTGTGATTTGAGGTTTTTTCAACTCGCAGGATTTTTCATTTGATTGTCAATAGGTTTTTAAAAAAGTCCTAACCATGTTTTCGGCTCCTCTTTTATTCACCGATATACAATTCTTATTTGAAATACTCATGAATGTTTCCCAATTAAAGCTGCAAATTATCGCAGGTTCGTGGAAAATACCCGACTCCATACCCTACAATACAGCTGGTGTGGTGGAGCAATTCATCACCAATCTAATGCGCAGCTTTACTAATCCGCGCCCGTGAATCACGTCTAGCCAACACCAATTCTATACAGCGTTGATTACACCCTAGCATGTGAACGCACCCATTAACTATCCTTCACCGTGCTACAGCAAGCCTAGTGTGCAAATTGCAAAGGACCTTCTTGAACTTTGCGTAAAGGCCCTGCCACAAATTGCCGACACTTCAAGTTTCCCTGCGCAATTGGAGGAACATATTTCAGCTAATCACTCTGTCTCGAGCAAATTGCTGCGCCGTTAATCATCGCAGGATCAGTGCCAGACAAACATTTGGATGCGGGAAAATTTATCGTCTCGCACCCACCACCTTTGCAACTCACAGCGTGCTTGTCTCTCACCATCCTAGTTAACAAGATTTTGCGTGGATTCAGATAGGCAAGTCCTGCTTACTTTGTTCAAAAAACGTGTCTGTTGAATACACCTATTCAAATATACACCTGTGCCTTGCACCTGCTCATAAAACTAATAACGCCAAGTGCGAAAAAAGGGAAAATCTATCTGCAACGAATGGTATATGCATACCGACGACGATGTCGTCGTCATCATCCTCTTGACTCTCCCTTACGCCTCGATCGAGTGCGCGATTATTTATTCCGCTTTTCTGCAACTTTGATAATGATGATAATGATTGCCTCGTCGGATGCGCGAACTGGTATTCGGATGTTGGCTCATAGGCAAGCGGCGGTGCCTAGGTGTTCCACCGACAAACTCGGCTTTTGGCCGGGAAGTTAAGACGTTGGATGGCATTCCTTTCGAGACAGATGTTCCGTATTTGGTTTCACCCTTTAGCTGGGTGAATCTCAGAGCCACACACACACAACGCAATGAAGCTGGGGAACTATTTGCAGGTGCACCAAGTTGTTTTAGTCAGAGTCGCTGGCGATTAAATGATGATGTGATGAGCTCTGGAGCTGATCTTCGTGTATATGTACATATGGGGCTTGGAGGCATAATGAAGAAGTGGTTATGTCCATTGAATCACGATTGAGACAATCTAAATGCCATACGCATAGAAATGTACAGCATGCTGGATTCAATGCATCATGATAGCGGCGACCGACATCCAGGTGGTGGGAGCAATTACTAGGACGCAATGCGGTTGTAAGTCGTATGAAATGCCTGAAGAACAAACGTTCCATCAGGGTAATTGATGGAATCGTTCTTGGAACCGTATGGGAACTCAATTACCCGAAGGGGCAGTTCACCTGAAACCCCTGCAGGTGAGAATGTAATTGAGCTTTATAAACAAAAGACTTAGTATACGGCAGATGCTGTGGGGGTGCCGTGGCGTAGTGGTTAGTGTGTGTGCTTACTACGCCGGAGGTCTAGGTTCGAATCCTGCCATCGTCACCTGAAAAAAAAAGAATTGTTCTTTTTCACGGCACCCACCTCCGCGAGGATCTGACAAGCCCTCCGAGAGTATCATTTGTCTTGAAAAACTTCTCAAAGTGCCGTTCGGATTCGGTAAAAAATTGTAGGTCCCTTTGTATGTAAAGAAATTAACACACCAGCGTACATTGTTGAGAAGTTGGCCCTGGTTCACCTCGAGCTGTTGCGCCACTCTATCTATCTATACGGCAGATGCTTGCCAAAGGTTTTAGAATTTTTTGTTGTATGGCTTTTTTGTAATTTTACAAAATATGCAGGTATATAAGCCTGTGATTTTGAAACTTGCATGCTAAATTGAAGAGTCAAAACACAACGTCTACGATGGCTGAGTCATCTAGAGCGGATGGACACCAACACCCCGGCCCGGAAAAACTTCGAATCCACACCGCAGGGACGGCGCGGTTGAGGAGCACCGAGACTCAGGTGGCGCACGCAAGTGGAAGAGGACCTCAGCCAACTTCGCGTGCGAAACTGGAGACGGCTAGCTAGAGATAGAGCTAGCTGGCGAAGCTTGTTGGCTGAGGCCCAGGTCCAACCCGGACTGTAGCGCCACCTTAAGTAAGTATGCTAAATCGAACAGAATTTATAATAATTAGAACAATGAAATGGTGCAAAACAAAAAAGGCTTGATAAACACAGAAATAAGCTATGCATTGTTTTTTTTTTTTTTAAGAAGCTTGCGATCAAGGGGTTATGACTTGACTACCCTTAAGATGCGTAGCACATCGCGAGAGCAGAAAGAATACATGGAAATAAAAAAGACAGAAGAGAGGAAAGTAGTTCCCAATCCAACACAAACGCTGATGAGCCACTCCGGAACATAAAAACTCTGCCCAGATACACCAAAGCTTACCCCCCCCAAGTGTTATGCCTCTAAGAAGAAGAGCAATAATATAACTAGCAGAGGATTTCATAAAAACATCTGGTTGTTGTCTATTCCATTTGCATATTGGATGATAAAAAACATATTTGGCCGACCCTGACCGGGACAACAGATGCCGACCAGGAAGCCGCTCAATTTCAGACAGACCCTTCTGGAATTTTCGTTTGTTGCTGGTTTTGGTCCGCCCGGATATTTTCTATACTGGTACCCACCATATCTGGTGAGCATTCCCCTATCCGCCACTTAGGGTGGTGCCCAATCGGGGACCAGCAACCTCAGAAGGAACTTCAGACCTTCACAGGAGTGACAGAATAGCATTATGTACTTTGGTTTTGAGCTACTAAGGGCCGGTTTTTCAGTACTCAGTTGAACCCAGTTTAAACCAAGATCTGTTAATCCCGAAACAAAACGAATCTCCAGTTAACCCAGCGAACAGTTTTTGAGTGTAGAGTTGACTTTGTTAGTAAAATTGTCAAATTCTTTGATTCTCGAAATTATTGCCTCTCCCAGCTCTTCTCACTTCACATAGAACAAGACAGGAAAAGAAGTTCGAATCATTTTCAGATATCACTTTTCACAGAAACACGCAAAGTCACTACCACTTCACCCAGAAAAAACATTCAAAAAAGTTCATACTGCTCACCAGAGTTGATCCGGAATTAGCTCACCAAATTTGGCGAGTTAAACCGAGATTATTATTATATATTTACTTATTCTTTATTAAGTCATTTAACTGTCTTGAATAATACTTCTTCACTGTGTGTACAAACACTTAATCCTGGATCAATATTTACTCAAAAATGCATTCCTGGAGTTAATATCAGTTTCAGAAATTCGTACGGGCGCTCTTTCTCATCCGAAGCTATACAAGTGTTAAAATTTTTCAAATCAGCGAACAGACACGCCCACAATCGATCTAAATTCGCAACTACCTCCAGTGCTTTCAAAACTGTAAGACGTCATGACAATCTGAAATTTCCTAATAATTGAAGGACATGAAAAATTTAAATGAAATCAGTGTAGCGCCCTTTGTGGGGCGTGCCATCGATTGAAAGAAAAAATTTTACGTCACATATTACATAGAAATTATTTAACTCTACAGTTTGTTCATAAAAAGTTTTGGGCCACGCCCACATTTAGAGGCAGAATTTTAGAAAAACCTATAATTTTCCAAAAAAAAACATAGATTTCGACTGCGTTTTAGCCTCACTTACCGAAGAATAAGAAATAAAAAATTAGCACATAAGATACACCGGGCAGTATTCTATATTTATTTTACACAAACTTTTGGTCACGCCCATTCTTAGGGGTTGATTTTACATGTTTGTAAATTTTAACCCAAAAATCACAATTTTGCCTCAAATTTGGATATTTCTATGCGAATATTAATTTTTGGTTATAAGAGCTGGGCATGCCACACCCCTTCTAAGAAATAAATTTAAAAACCTTATACATAAGGGTTGAAATATTTTGTTAAGTTAATTAATGATTGGTGAATGGTAACGGGAAGGGGAAGGGATTTTTTCATTTGTCGGAGGTTGCTACTATCCAATGGAACGCTCAGACACAACTACTGGTCCATTGTACTACCACGCGGATACCTTACTTTTATGTATTTAGTTTTATCGTCGTCCTCTCCACAGGCAGGGCAGGTGGTGGTTTCACTCAAGCCTAGCACATTCAAGTGCTTGGCGAAAGCTTGGTGGCCCGTAAGTACGCCTACAAGAAGTCTGCAATCGATTCTCCCTGAGAGAAGGAAACACGCTGATCCCTCGCAGATGTCTGGGCGTAGTCGTTTAGTCTGTCTGCATCGCAGTCACGCCAACGAGCCCTGTGCTCACGAGAAACCCAAGAATCAATGGCAGACGTGACAACAGATACAGGCAGACCTAAGCTCATCAGAGATCTCGTTTCCCTGGATACCAGTGTGACCTGGAACCCAAAAAAGATTCACTACATTTAGCCTTCCAACTAAGTTCAACGAATACTTGAGTTCGAGAACTACCTTGGGCGAGGTAATAGGGTTGAGCAACGCATTTAGAGCGGCTTGGCTGTCACTGCAAACGCATATGCTTCTCGCCCTCCACCTGAGAGTCATGTAAATATTTAAGGTGCTTAAGTCATCATGTTTACATTTGTACGTATGGATGTATGTTATATCGACTTTTTTCAAAATAAATCACCCTTGGTGACATTACTGCCTGACGAACGAGCTTAGATCATTTATATCGATTAAAAAGGATTGGATGCACCTACCTTCCTACATACCTATTATAGCTTAGGTATTATATACTTAGGTAACAGCTAAATAACAGCTAATTTCTTGTGAAGGAATAAACCCTCCTGTGGTTCGAACAAAGTGTAAACAAAAAAGGGAAGAAACAATTGAATATACAAACTTACTACGTAGACACAAGCAGCAAGTGGCGCTAGACCGTAAACACTATGCGAAATTTGTAGGCAGGTACATATGTATGTAAGGTATCTAAACTTCTCACTACTTTAATTTCAGGCCGACCTGTTGCACGCAACGATCAAGATTCTACTAACACAAAGTGTTTCATAATGATCGAAAGAGATATTAAGACATACACTATACACATGCCCTGTACGTGTACATATCGACGAAACGAGATACCGAAAGCAAATAATAAAAAATTCTTCGCGCTAAATAGATTATATTCTTCAGGAATCCCCGCGAGAAGAAGAGGGTCGGACTCGAACCAGACAAACTTGTTTTGGTGTGAGTTACGGTCGGACTTTTACCCGCACTATAGTGGCTACTACTATAGTAGCTACTACGACTGTATTGAAAATGTATGGGATTGAGACGAATAGATCGGTATTTATTAACAAATGCAAAATAAATTTTTTTTTTAATTTTTTCAAGCAACGAGTGTTGTCGCCGTTTGAAAATTTGCCGGTTCTTAATAATTATGTTTAATATAAATCGATAAACGAAATTAGTAAATTAAAAATCTTAATGTACCTACATAGGTACCTACCTTCATACTTCTGTAGGTAGTAAACTTAGATGTTGGCCAAATCATGTCAGCCAGGTCCTACAAGACCAACCCATCACAGGTAAACCGAAAAAAGTTTAAACAAGCCAGAAATGATTGTAATGCTCATATTCGCCGTGTCAAATTCCAATACGACCAAAAGCTAAGGCAGAAAATACTACATTGTCCCAAGGGTAGTAAAAACTTTTGGTCTTTCGTCAAAAATGTCAAAAACTGTGCCTCATCTACCATCCCAACACTCGTTTACAATGACATTCCAGCTGTCACCTCTCTAGACAAAGCGAATCTACTTGCAGCGCATTTCGCTGCTAGCTCCATGCTCCCTAATTCTGCAATGTCCCCGCCTACACTTGAGCGCGTCGAATATACCATGGGACAAATTCTTTTTCGCGCTCGTGCAGTCAAAAGAGTACTTCGAGATCTAAACATTCACAAATCCGCTGGTCCAGGTGGAATATCCCCCATTGTTCTGAAGAGGTGTTCTTCCGCGCTGGCAAAACCATTGTGTAAGCTTTTTCATCGGTCCTACTCCTCAGGTCTCTTTCCGAGTAGATGGAAAACAGCATTTGTCCAGCCCGTCCCTAAAAAAGGCGATTCTTCTTCTCCCTCTAGCTATCGTCCAATTGCACTTACCTCCCTTCTTTCTAAGGTCATGGAAACGCTGATTTATTATCAGCTTATAAAATATCTTGAAACACGAAAACTTCTTAATGACCGGCAATACGGTTTTCGTAGCAAACGGTCCACTGGTGATTTGATGGCATATCTCACTGAAAAGTGGAATCATTTCTTGCGTCTTCCAGGTGAAAGCAAGATTGTTGCGCTTGATATTTCAAAAGTATTTGACAGAGTTTGGCACCAAGCTCTCTTTTCGAAAATGCGTGCATTTGGAATCGACCAATCTCTTATTCAGTGGATTAGTAATTACCTTTCGAACCGTTCAATTCAAGTTGTTTTGGATGGCTTCAAGTCCGCAGTTCATAAAATTAACGCTGGGGTTCCCCAGGGCTCTGTTTTGTCTCCGACACTCTTTCTCATTTTCATTAATGATCTCCTGTCTGCTACAACTAATCCAATCCACTCCTTTGCTGATGACAGTAACCTCAGTTTCTCATATTCGTTCTCGGTTCCGCGCCCCTGCTCTTCGGACGTTGAATTGGAACGGCAGCGTATGTCAAACTCATTAAACTCTGACCTTAACAGCATTGTATCATGGGGATCTCGAAACAGAGTGGAGTTTAATGCTTCTAAAACTCAATGCTGTCTTCTGTCATTGAAGCAAAACCGAATCACCCAGCCATTATCCATCATCCATCATCCATTGCGAAATGCCTAGGCTTCCTTAAAAGATGCAAGAAGTATTTCACCCCCTCTGATTTGGCTATTTTATATAAGGCATATATTCGCCCAAGTTGGAATATAATTCCCATGTCTGGGCTGGTGCTCCAAAAACAGCACTGCTCTTGCTAGATAGGATACAAAAACGCGCGTTAAAACTTGTTGGAGACAAGAACATTGCGAAGTCTTTTGACTCATTAGAACATCGACGTAATGTATCTTGTCTTTCACTGTTTTATCGCTTTTTTCACAAACAATGATCCATCGAAATAGCCAATTGCATTCCGCCCCTAAAGACGTTCCACCGTAATACTCGCCAAAGATCGAATGCACATCAGTTTAGTAATGTGGAATGTTCTCCCCCATTCAATCTTTCCTGCGCAATACAACTTGCAACTGTTCAAAACAAGAGTGCATCGGTACCTCTCCTCCTTTTCCTCTTCTTCTAATGCTTTCCGCTCGTGAGATGTGTAACATTAAAAAGGGTATCCAATCCCTTATATTCGCGAGTGCATTATAAAAAAAAAAAAAAAAAAAGCCAGGCACTTAAATAAATGATCTCGGTCTCGGCAAAGCTCATCGAGGATAGGGTCCGTCAGAGAAGTGTTACCAGTTTGCATACCTACCTTACCTATACTTGTAATATATGTTCATATGTTTTATGAACACCATGGCAGTATAGCATCCTCTAGTTTAACGATTGGGTGAATCCTTTTGATGAAGGTATTTCACGTTGCGAAAATTTTGTACTGTGAAATCCGTGACAATTTCGGACTAAGCATATTTTTATGTTGGCATCTTAGCCTCCAAAATGAAAAAAATTATGCAGAACTCCATTGGATTTCAGACTTACAAGTCAGCGATTTGTTGAGATGGAATATGGAAAAGATAACTCAGGAGCACATTCGTACAGCGAACAACGGTTTATCAAAATGATTTAAGCGACCATCTACGCTTAAGGGATGGCCATATACTGAACACAGTGATATGGTGTTGTTGGTTACCTTCACCGAAGAATGAAATGGATCCACAGTTTTAACGCTCGTTAAATTACTGAAGCTCTCCATACCATTGGATTTATTGATACAAAACCCTAAAAGATCATAATTGTAGTTAAATTACAATGGCTGATCGTCAAGACAATACAAGAAGACATTAACCCAAGGCAAGTTTAACAAAAAAGAAAACGACTTTGACACGGTTTTGATTTTTATGTTATCATATTTTTTATTTATTTTTTATAGTTTATGGCATTTTTTTTAAATCTATTTGCAACATGAGGAAATACAAATTCATTAAGTAAGAAGAAACAATTAAGGATGTTTCATAACCAAACTTATAAGTAACTGTAGGTGTCCGGTTGAAACGCTTGTTCTTCATCACCTGCGTTACTTTCGTCTAAATTACTGTCGTCCAAGTTACTATCGTCAATTTCCTCCTGAGCATTGTTTTCTGATTTCTTTTTCAGATCATGAACCCTTTTATAGTATCGATTTTTTGCCAGTCTGAGTCCCCCGATCATTGCGGCTACATAATGGCTGTATCCGAAATCGTCCGATTTGACACATTCTACACAGCAAAAAGGATAAAACAAGGCATAAGATATGTTATGACATTGTTAAACCTATACATTTAGGATCTTACCAAAAACATATTTTTTGAACAATTTCAATTCCTTCAGCGCTGTTGCATTATATTTACCATGCCAATTGATTTTTAATAAAACATCGTCGGAAAAGAACTTGTCAAAACATTTTTCAATTTTCGCGGGTCCTATAGTTTGTTTAATAGATAATAGCTGCAAGAAAAAAAAAAAAAAATAAAACTTTATTAAAGTCGCTCGCGATATAAATTAGTTGATAATTATAATATTTCCAAAAATTCTTAGGCAGTTTTTTTTTATGATTTTGTTAATTTTACCAATTCCATGAATGTCAAAAGTCAGAGACCAACGGGTACTACTGACGAAGACATTCCTTTGCGTATGCCCGTTTCTCCCTGATGAGAGGAGTCTCCCACTTCTGACCGTCTAGCACTAAACTAACAATTCAAGGAATTAAGGGCAATAGCGAATCAATATAAGACAGGCTTCGCAAAACGGAGTCATCATATTTATTAACTATGTTAATACGTTTACACGCTTTTTGTCATCTATTTAACAGTGTTTTTTCTATACCAAATTCTAGTAAAGAGCCACAAAATGAAAGGTGAAGCTCCGTTGAAATGCACTACATAATCTGCTTTTAATTTTAAACATAGATTCTATCTAATGTAACACCAACTACCTACAGACGCAAAGCAATGGAATTAATTCAAGTGCACACTGTTACAGTTGAGTACACTGAGTTTTTTTTTTAGATTTTGTCTTTATAAAACGTAAAGATCGAACGAGCTTTTACGACTTCAAAAAAATGTTTTCTTCGGATGGCAAAATATCCATCGAAGAATTTTCCAACCAACAAAATGTAATAATTCACGCAATATTGTGAAATGAAACCATAATGAACAGAGTGCAAATGCACTAAATGAAAATAAAACCAGTGAGTAAGTGCAACAGTGTGTACGCAAAAGTTAAAGTCCGTAAAACGGACCGTTGAATACCTTATCCTATCCCACATTGTAAAATGCGGATGTAATTGTTATTTTTTGACATTTTATAAGGAGTGCAAACTTCGAAAGGGGCGTGGTCCAACCGCCCCTTATTACAAACTATCAATATTAACAGCTATTTCCAACTTAAGCTTAAATGTAAGTAAAATGCAATTTTTTGGTTCAAATTCAATATTTTTTGAAAATCGACACCTAAAAGGGCGCGTGGCTAAAAATTTTGTATGAACGAAATCTGGAATAAAGTCTCGTTTACCTAACCTGCTGATTTTTTGTTTTATTCTTCCCTAAATTAGGCTTAAGGCCAGCCAAAATTACGTTTTTCTTGAAAATTTTGGTTTTTTCCTCAATAATGTGGACGTGGCCCAAAGTCTTGTATGAACTTGATTGAAATGTAAAACTAATTGTTTTCTACATCGAATAATAAGTAAAATGTTTGGAGCAAAAATATTGAATAGAATGCATTTAAAAATATAGCCGCCTGCCCCGCCCATTGGAGGAGGTTTACCAATTAAATTTTTCTTTTTTATGTCTTACAATCATTAGGAGATGCTAAATGTCAAATTTCAGGTTTTTAATACATCTTACAGTTTTGAAAGCCCTGGAGGTAGTTGAATATTTAGACCGATTGTGGGCGTGTCTTTTGGGCGGATTTCAAAATTATTAACACTTATACTGCTTCGCATGACGTAGAGCTTACGTACGAAATTCCAGCTCCCT
Organism: Neoascia interrupta; assembly: GCA_947623515.1. Lineage (NCBI taxonomy): Eukaryota > Metazoa > Arthropoda > Insecta > Diptera > Syrphidae > Neoascia > Neoascia interrupta. Next base: position 213,067,291 of record OX392463.1, on the reverse strand, counting down.
AGCTCAAAATTGAAGGCCTAAAAACATGTGACATACAGACGGACGGACATGGCTTATTCGATTCAGAATTCGGTGTCGATCATACGCGTATGCCCTTAAGGTCCCTAGACCCTTAGTCCTAAGACCCCTAGTCTACCATTATTATTTCACCATGTTACAAGCTATGTGACAAACTTAATATGCCTCCTATCCTTTGGAATGGGGTATAAAAAAGATAGTTAGGAATGAAGTAATATGGGAAGTACACTAAGACTTCAAAACCGTCGGTTTTGAAGGCTTAGTCATTCCCGCTGTAATGAAGAAATGTCATAAAGGGGCACAGAACTTATTCCACGTTCCTGCGTGCATTGTGCCAGCCTGCTAATTAAAAGCAAATCGATTTAATGACATAGTTGCTTCCGTTTATTACCATCTACCAATAAATTTTAAGCCAATAGACTCAAATTCATCCCCCAAAGAATAAGTGCTGACTAAAGATAATATCAGTTATTCCCCATTTAAGCGGAAAATAACTCTCTTAGAGTTTTTTTTTTTAAAAATGCCCCCGAAAGTAGGGGCAACTAAAAATTTTGAGTGGGACAAACATAGCAAATGCTAGTATCTTTAATACTATGTCTCCAACGACAATTAAAAGAAGACTAGCGGGAGACGATTAAAAATAAATCCCAAAGTAGCTCCATCGGACAAATGTAGGATTTATTTGACACGAAAACTCTATTTCTGTCGTTTTGGCTCTCAAAAGAGAGTGGCGATGTCATTTCCCAGGAGCGAAAAACGATTTCCTCAGTAAAAGTCACAATAGGAAACGTATTTGATTTAATAAAGATTTACATTAATTGAGGATTAGTGCTCGGTGGAGACATGGTATTATATTTGCGATACATTTTTCTATTAATTTAGAGTAAATTTTCAAAAACTCAAGTTTTTAAAGATTTTATATTGTTAGTATCGAAGTGTGCATAAAATACTTACAATATTCGCTTCAGAAAATTGCTCAAGCTTGGCGTCAATACTTTGCAGTTGCTCAACAGTTTCGATTGGGAATATGATAATCGGTTGCTCTGTAGAGGCATCCAACTTTTCGCACAGCTTGGTAAGTAGTAGATTATTATTCGTGACCATAGAATTTTGCATTTCCAATGTCTTTATAAGCATTTCAATTTTATTTTCTGCGTAAATTGAAAAAAAAAAACAAAAATTGTTTAACATTTTTGATATGACAACCGCGTTTTTAAATTAATTTTATTTAACAACGAAGCTTACCAATTTTTTTCAATCTTCTCTCCTCAGATAATTCAAGTGGGTCTTGCGAAAATCCATCGCCTCGGTCAACCTCATCATCATTTACATTCAAAAACTCGCTAATTTCATTTTCTAAGTCCTTGCGATTGCTTGTGTGATCAGCTGTGTTCGCATTTGTTGAGGTCGAGGAAGGCTCAGCATGGTCAATTTCGATTTCGTACATAATGTTTGATGATGCGAGATCATCTTGAGTGGGGTCTTTTGCGGGTCGACGACGTCGACGTGGAGGTAAGTCACCGTACCACCCTCTGTATCTGTCACCTCGCGAATAGTACCGTGCTCTATACATTTCGTCTTCTAGTCTGCATCTTGCGACTTCTTTTGCTATCAGGCGTTTAAATTGAATTTTGCTGATTGTGCATGAGGACTTCTTTGGTCTATTCATTTTTCACAGATCTGATCTCAAGTTCCGGTTTGACACACACTAAAAACAACAAAAGTTTCCGTACCGCTTCAATTGCTTACCACCAAAATGCTTACTAAATGCTTTTTTGGAATGTGCTAATCACCATACTCAGCCAGTTTTGGTATCAATTTAAGTGTTTCATGTGTGAGTTGGAATACACAAAATGCTTACTTTTCTGCTACAATGACAATCTCTTAGGTATTTGCGTACAAACAGCCATAATCGCTCTTCACATTACAAATTACAAAGGAAGCCTGCTCGGGCTTCAAAAATACACATACACAACCACACGCGGTTTTGCTTTTGCTCTAATTTACTCGGAGAGACGAGAGGGAGCCTTCTTCTGTATTTCGTGATTCGTGAAGCAAGAGCAAAGCAATGCATTCGCAAAATCACTCAACACAAGCACAACACAAGTAGAATCTCTTAAAATTAACGTTGAGGAAATAAGCTGTGCTCTCAGCTCTTTGTGCAGAAGAAACAGAGATGCAGAACACAGTGATGTCTTCTGTGGCTGTGTCCTGTCTGTTCTGTGTACGTTGAGAGCATTTGGACAATTTATTTGTATTGTTTTGCGATAATGTTCAGCCTCAGAGGAATCAATTATTTATAAGAAAACAGTGTTGCCATAGCATCGTTTAAGTGAAACAATCGTTTTTTATTATTTTTATTTAGAAAAAATAAATTATGTATGTGTAGATTCGGTGTAGATGTGTAGATTCGGTGGATTAATAGGGACACTGATGAGTAAATTACAAAAATTTTAAGTTCGAGGAGCAGTAGGCTCTTCTTTCTTTGATAGAATAGGATATGAAGCGAAATATGATGCATAATAGGTGTCTATAAAAATAAAAAATAGAGTGGCGCAACAGCTCGAGGTGAACCGGGGCCAACTTCTCAACAATGTTTGTTTCGTAGTGTGATAATTTGCATTCACAAGGGTACATACTTACAATTTTATGCCGAATCCGAATTTGTGTGAAGTGTTTCATCAAGATCAATGTTATTCTCGAAGAGTTTGTCAGACCCTCGCGGAGGTGGGGACCGTGAGAATATTTTCCTTGCTGGCACCCACCATATCTGGTGAACGGTTATCTATCCAGCGATTTGGGTGGCGCCCAATCGGGGACCGGGTTGGCGGTCGAAAATTATTGTCCCCATTACACACGTCCCAATGCATGCCAAAAAAATACAATGCACAAAGCACACAAGTTTGTAAGAAGTTTTCTCTGAGTGACACCGTGCTGTGTTTATACCCCATCTCATAGGATAGGAGGTATATTAAGTTTGTCACACAGTTTGTAACACGGTGAAATAAAAGTGGTAGACCCCCAAGACCTTAGGGGCATATATATAAGCCATGTCCGTCCGTCCGTCTGTCTGTCTGTGTGTCACACATTTTTAGGCCTAAAGTTTTAAGCTAGGAAGCTGAAATTTGATGCACAAGTTCATTGTTATCCGAAGCAGTAGAAGTGTAAAAAGTTTTCAAATCCGCCTACAGACACGCCCACAATCGGTGTAATTGTGCAACTACCTCCTGAGCTTTTAAAGCTGTAAGACGTCTTAAAAGCCTGAAATCAGACATTAATATTGTAAGATAGTCCCTTTTGTTGTAAGATACACAAAATGAAAATGTAATTGCTTTACCTCCCCTAGTGGGCGTGACATCGATTCAAAAGGCAATTGTTCAAATGCATTTCGATCAATATTTTTGTTCCAAATCGAAAAAAATTCAGGCACCTAGTATATAATGTAATGAACACTTAGTTGTACATTTGGTTCATAACAAGACTATGGGCCACGCCCACATTTGCAGGCAGAATTTAAGAAAAACCTAAAATTTTCCAGAAAAATGTTATTTCGACTGGCCTTGAGTCTAATTTAGGAAAGAACAGAAAAAAATTTAGCAGGTAAGGTAAACGAGAAATCATTTCAGCGTTCGCTCATACAAAGTTTTTAGCCACTCCCCGTTTTAGGGATCGATTTTTCAAAAATATTGAAATTGAACCAAAAAATTGCATTTATAATTTTAAGCGTAACTTGGAAATATCTTTGTGAACCTCGCCCCTTTTCGAAGTTTGCCAAAATAACAATAACATCAGCATTATACAATGTGGGATAGAATGGGATTCGACGGTCCGTTTTACGGACTGAAACTTCTGTGTTCCTCCGTTTTACGGATTGAAACTTCTGTATCACTTGCTCACTGGTTTTTTTTGGTCGAAGGTTGATATTACTGGTCCATTGTACCACTATTCCGACGCCTTACCTTAATTTCTTAGCACTCACCACGTCAGCTCCAGAAACTCGCTTCTTCTTGCTTTTCGGTCGAGTAGAAGAGGCGAGGAGGTGTCTGTAAGGGCCTGGTTTAGTTCAGTTGATTAAACTTCCACCGAGCTGTCCCATTTGATGGACACCGGCGAATAGTCTACCGGGATTGGATATCATTGGATATCAGTCTTATGTCCCAGTCATTTTTTTTAGCGACTAGCTTGAAAGGGAACCGTAGAAAAGTTGGGAGTCCAATATGATTTAATTTTTAGAGACCAAATTCTATTTTGTTATTAACTTTTTACATTTTATTTAAAATTTTAATATGCATGATTACAAGACTCAATAAACAGACTTTAAAAAAATATATTTTTTCGTGAGAAGCTAATATAAAAAACGAAAAAAAACTTTTAAGTGGTTTGCTCATTTTAGTTACATTCAATTAAATTTCTTCTTAAGACCATGTTTCATCTTGTAGTAGCGATTTTTCGCACGTCTGAATCCTAGAATCATTGCTGCAACATAGTCTCGGTATTGATAGCTGTCCGACTTCACACATTCTGTTGAATAGATATATGTACATAGTTATTTGTTTAATTTTTTTTTTTAATTATTTTGAATATTACCAAAAACATATTTTTCAAACAATATCGTTTTCTTGACTGGTTTTTGACCATGCGTACCGTTCCAATTTGTATTGAATAACACTTCTTTTGCAAATAGTCTGTCAAAACATTTTTCAATACTGTCACCTTTTAGAGTTTCTTTGATGGACGCGAGCTGTAAAAAATGTATTAAAGAAGAAAAATAATTTGCTTGAAAAGTTATTTTTTGCATTCTAATTATGACTTTATTTTTCTGAAAACGTCATCTGTGGCAAAACTTCTTTCGCAAAATATTTAAAGATTCAAGGCGGGGACAAAAAAAACCACAGCTCTCTGTGGACTTAAGTTTAATATTCAGTGAAAGCAGTTATGTTGAATAATTTCCTTACAACCTGGCTTAACCTACCCAAACGAAGGATAATCATCGGAATGTAGGTTAGGTACTTACTATATTTGGTACAGGATAGCTTGCAAGGGTTTTATCAATCTGGTTAAATTGCTCCATTGTGTTGATCGGGAATATCGTCACTTTTCCAGTTCTTCTAATGCTGTCGATAAATTCAGTTGTGCTTCGATCAGTTTCCTCTAAACTATTATTTTCTTCTAGGCCTGAGCGAACGTCATCAACTTCATCCAAGGCTGCCCTTGCACTTGCAGATTTCTTTCTCAGGCCATGCTGCTTCCTATAGTAGCGACTTTTTGCGAATCTTATTCCCTCAAGCATTGCAGATATAAAGTCTTGGTATCCAGCAACTTGCGACTTGACAGATTCTAGCCATGTATTTAAGTTAGAAACATTGTCTTTTTTTGACAAATAACAACTTACCAAAAACATATTTGTTAAATAGTTTTGATTCTTTAAGCGCATCGGCTTTGCCATGCCAGTTAATTTTGCATATCACATCGTCGGTAAAAAATTTATCGCAACACTTTTCAATCTCATCATTTCCGATGGTTTGCTTAATTGCACGGATCTACAAAAAAAAAATTATCGAGAAAATTGAAAATATTAGAAATTTTTGTCCCGGGACATAAGTCCCAGCATTTTTTTGTTTAACATGGAACATTATGGGTCTTAGTAATTTGAGAAAATAAAACTAATAAAATCGAGCGATAAAATTAAAAATCTTTCAGCGTTTGTAGTTTCCATTTCAAAGGCAATGAAGCTATGAGATATAAACTCGAATGAAATTTTTTTTTTTAAAAACAAATGAAAAAAAAAGATACAGGGCAAAAACCACATTGTGGAAAATAGTCTAAGCCTATAAAAAATTAGTGGTCGGGTTACAATCTGCTTAGGCAATCGTTGGATATCCCATCCCACGTGACTCCTGACAAGCTCCGAATTACGTTATAAATCTTGGTTGTTTAATTTCAGAATTAATCAGTTAAGAACCTCCTGCATTAAAAAAGGAGCGTGGCATCAGTCTTTTTTAATAACATCGTAGTTTTTATTCAAATATTTTATCAGATGTGGTATACATTGTGTTGATTTACACTTCAAAACGCCCCGAAAAGTGGGCGTTGAGAAATGTATTCTTTTAAGTTGATAGTTGAAACTGTTTATAAAAATGCGAATGAAATGTGACCACGCCCACATGGGGGGGTTTTCGATTTTTTTTTTAAATGCAAACCACAATACACTTAAAAGGGTGTTTCCACCGGACACTAACCTGCGATTATTACAAAATATCCTTAAATCCCCTCAAAATCACAAGATTAAAAATTAATCGCGTTATTAAACTCTTCCACGCAATAATTCTTAAATTAAGCCGAACAGAATTCTACGTGTTTTTGCGCTTTCTTACGAAATAAAGCGAACACACCTTTTATTGACATTTGTGTATCATCAACTCAGCAGTGTTTCTTGTGTGGTGTAAAGGGATTGTCATTTAAAACTGACAATCGCTGAAACTCCAGTATAAACGGCAAAATTGGATTTCGAAATTTTTTCAATAAATTCAGAATTAAGGGGTGGGTGTAAATGTAGTATTATTTCGTTGCGTAGCGTTCGTTGCGTTCCACGCAATAATTCTTAAATTAAGCCGAACAGAATTCTACGTGTTTTTGCGCTTTCTTACGAAATAAAGCGAACACACCTTTTATTGACATTTGTGTATCATCAACTCAGCAGTGTTTCTTGTGTGGTGTAAAGGGATTGTCATTTAAAACTGACAATCGCTGAAACTCCAGTATAAACGGCAAAATTGGATTTCGAAATTTTTTCAATAAATTCAGAATTAAGGGGTGGGTGTAAATGTAGTATTATTTCGTTGCGTAGATTAAAAAAATTGGTGGCAATTAAAAATGAGTTTAATTATTTCTGAATCTGAATTGCCCGAGAGATAAAAAATTTCCCGTTTACTTGGAGATAGGCAGATGACGTAATGTCGTTGAGAAATGTCAAAAACGAAAGCATGTCCATTAGGTTGATCTCCTCTATTTTGGTGGAAACACTTTGGGATTAACTTTAAATCTTCCTACGTTGGTCTCTGGAGGATATCGCATACCAAATTTCAGCTTCCTACGAAAACTTTAATTTTTTGATTATTAAGTAAAGTAGGCGTGTCAGTGGGCAGATTTCAAAAATGTATGCACTTTAACTGCCTTGGAACATAGGAAGAACCAGAAGTTTCAAGTGCCTAAAAACTGCCAACAGACGGACGGACATAGCTCATTCAACTAATAATTCGGTCTCGATCATATGTAAGGTTTTGGGTGATTATTTCTCCATGTTACAAACTGTTCATCAAACTTAATATACCTATCATATGGGTTGGGGTACAAAAAGAAACACGTATAGGTATTAACTGTGTCGCTTCGTAAAAGTGACAGTTCCAGCATTTAAAAAGAGCATTAAAAATTTGGTAAAAGGAATTTTTATACGATGATTTCAACGATACGTTCGGTTAGCTTTTTAATTAGGATGAATTTTGGCCCATTCGGAATTTCGACCCAACGCAATTTTCAAGTTAATTAAGTTTTTTCCCATGGTTTTTTGGGCCAAAAAATATATAATCAAGAATTGAATTCGTAAGTGAACAATTATTGTCTTAGGCAGATACTTACAATGTCCGCTTCTGAGTGGTGTTCAAGGCTTTCGTCAATATTTCGCAGGTGCTCCAAAGATTCGATTGGAAAGATTGCGATAGGTTCAATGGCTGTCTTGTTGCACACCTTGGCAAGTAGGGAATTATTTTTGATGATAAGTGAGTTCTGAGTTTCCACCATTTTCGCTAAAGCGTCGAGCTTTTTTTCTAGTTAAAAACCATGAAGAAAAAAATGTCTTTTAAGCGTTTTTGCTTTTTGGTAAGGCTTACAGCCAGTGGAAAGGTAATGCTTCCAAAGCATAAACTTACCAATGTCTTTTAATCTTCTTCCAAATACAGGAGCCACTGTTTGAAGTAGGTACTTTTTAGAATTAGGATTTTCGATGCCTGATAGATTGGATATAGCTTACCATAACGATCGCTATCAGTGTCATACTGATAGTCGTTATCACTTAAATCTGAAGACTCGCTGAAGTCGAACGTAGGACTACTGTGCGAATCGTTGGGACTTGCTGCGCGGTTGTCGGCTTTGATGTTTCGACTGGTAGAGGCTGATGCCTCTGGCATATCGATGTCATTTTGGTCCTTTTGCAAACTTTCCGACTGTTCGAGCTCATCTTCAATAGTAGGATTCCGTTTCGAGAGCCGACGACGATGTCGGTTTGAAAATGTCCTGAGGTGAGGTTCGTCCCGGTATCTGCTTCTGTATTTGCCTTGAATGTAGTAACGGTCTTCATTTCTTTCGTCCTCTATCCTGCGCTTTGCCACTTCTCGTGCAATAAGCCGCTGAAGTTGAATTTGGCTGATTCTGCATATGGATTGGTTTGGCTCATTCATTTTGTTTGAAGGCTTTCAAAGTGTTTTCTTAAAGTTCTCTTTCTTAACTTTTACTTTTTTTTTCTAAGAAGCAAATAGAAAACCACACTGGAAGGGCGCAAACACTGTCACGCGCTGCTTCTATTGCTTACCATAAGCTCACTAAAAATACACTAATGCCTTCTCGCATTTTGTGGCTATCGACACATTTTTGGTGAGTAAGTACTTGTGAATGTGTGGAAACCCAAAGCTATTACTCCGCCTTTTCGAATGGAAGCAAACATGGAGCAGTAAAAACATATGGAATTGATATCTACTCTTACAAATTATATCAGGAGTAATTCTCAATTCCTCATCTCTTTCTCAATTTCCCCAAAAAAAACCTATTTAATACATACGAGATAAATTTGTAAGAGAACTGTGACTCATTGACAATGTTTGAGGAGTTTGTTTTTGTTGTTTGATGAATAAAAAAGCCTGAGAACGCAAACACACACAGTCACAATACACAACGTGCACGAGAGGAAAAGATAATAATAGAGAAAAACAATGAAAGCAGAGAAAATTCGGCTGGCTGGGTAAATTCTTGCTTAAACAGCGCAGCGTTGCCATTGTAGTATTGTATATTGAAATCATAAAGTACTTTGCTTAAACCAAAAAATTGAAGAATGACAGCATTTTGTAGGTAGGTACACAAGTTTTATAAATTGTGTGGTTCATTTTATCCGTCCCGTCTGCATAGACGGAGAGTGGAGGAGGAGATATAACATCGAACTGTACGGGCTGTACAGCGATACCGACCTAGCCAAAAGAGTCAAAACACAACGTCTACGATGGCTGGGTCATCTAGAGCGGATGGACACCAACGCCCCGGCCCGGAAAATCTTCGAATCCACACCGCAGGGGCGGCGCGGTAGAGGAGCACCGAGACTCAGGTGGCGCACGCAAGTGGAAGGGGACCTCAGCCAACTTCGCGTGCGAAACTGGAGACGAGGCTTGTTGGCTGAGGCCCAGGTCCACCCCGGACTGTAGCGCCACCTTAAATAAGCAAGTAAGTGGTTCTTTTTATAAATTGTGAATTTCACTTTGAATGCCGGCAAGCACATGCAGCTAAACAGAAAGCATACAAAGCGGCGCTGCACAGAAGGACTAGAGCTGCTCGCGAGCTCTACGAGCAGAGGAGGAGAGAGGAACACCGGCTTCTCCGAAGGAAAAAGAAAGAGCACGAGAAGCGCGCGGTTGAAGAGATAGAGAGATATTACAACAGGAATGAGGTTAGAAAGTTTTACCAAAGGATCAAAAGGTCCTGCCAAGGGTATAAACTTCGAACTGAAGCCTGTAAGGACCATCAAGGGAACATTGTTGTAGAATCGCAGTCGGTGCTGAGGATTTGGAAAGACCACTTCTGCAGACTGTATAACGGCGAGGACGAACCAAATACCGCTGTCAGGCAGAACGAACCATTCAACCCGGGCGAAGACATTACCGACGAAGCATACGAACGATACCGCCCACCCGACCTGGAGGAGGTGAAAGTAGCTGTGTCTAGGCTCAAGTGCAACAAAGCAGCCAGAGCAGACGGCCTAGCAGTCCACCCCGGACTGTAGCGCCACCTTAAGTAAGTAGAATTTCACTTTAGAAATTTACAAATTTTCGACCAGGCACTATTTGATTGGGTTACGTTACATAATCTTGCGTAATAGGTGCCTTTATCGATTCTTTTTTTATTTTAGCTTGCTTATGCCAAATTTTTATATAGGGGGGTTTAATTTAAGGTTACGCTACAATCCGGGATGGACCTGTGCCTCAGCCAACAAGCTACGCCAGCTAGCTCTGTCTGTAGTTTTGCACGCAAGTCGACCTTGGCTGAGGTTCTCATAGACTAATGTGCACCACCGGAGTCTCGGTACGTTTCTAAGGAATCGCGGGTTGGACTCGAAGAACTTCGGGCCGGGGCGTTAGTGTCCATCCGTTCCAGATGACCCCGTAACACTTCTGGGGTTGCACTTCCTCAATTGAGCGCCTCCCCAGATGGCGGATAGGGGAATGCTAACCAAATATGGTGGCGGTGGGTACCGGTATGGAAAATATCCGGAGCGGACCAAAACCAGCAACAAACTAAAAATCCAGAGGCGTCTGTCTCAAAATGAGCGGCTTCCTGGTCGACGTCTGTTACCCAGGCTAGGGTTGGCCGAATACATTACACCTTTTTCTCTTCCAATATGCAAATAGATTGAACAACAATTATATAAATGCCAGATGTTTTTATGAAATATTCTGCTGGTTTTACTATTACTTTTCTCCATAGAGGCATAACACTTGCGGAGGTAAGCTTTCGGGTTTCTGTGCAGAGGTTTCATGTTTGGCTAATCTGCGTTTGTGTTGGACCGAGAATTACTTTCTTTTTCTATCTTTTCTATTCCTAAATTCTTTTCGCTTGCGAAGTGCTACGCATTTTAAGGGTAATCATATCCCCTTGATCACGAGCATTTTATATAATAAAAAAAGGATGACCCAGTCATCCAGCCGTTTAATTCTCACTCTTCTGGCTTGTTCGGTGTGGGTGGGTGTACAGTCGCTACAGTTCGGTGTACTAAAGCATTTTTATCCGTCATTGACAAGGTCTATGCTTCTGCTATGTAAAGTATAATTGTATTCTCTAAAATAATTTCAAGCTGTTATTTCAATGAAATAAACAAGTTTTTTTTTCATTCTACCAGGAAAAAGATTCTTGATTCATACCAGAAAAATTAAACATTTTGCAGTATGTTTTGATTGCTACACTTCGTGTAGTCGAATGAGGCTAGTAATTAATTAAAAGGCGAACCGAACGTATCGTTGCTTACATTGAGTACCGGCCCCTATAGCGAAGCCATACAAAATTAAATAAATATTAAAAAGTGAAAAATTACAACAATTCTCATTTCAGCAATGACTAGTGCTGTGATCATTAGAAACGCTGCCAGGCGAAAATTTTCAGAAACCAACCTTCATATTCACGAGGCTAGTAATTTTTCCTAAAAAATTTTAATAACTTAATTCTGAACCGAACTTATAGTCTTGTCACACTGGATCATAAACTAAATTTTTGTGTAAACTGGCATAATCTTCATTAAAAATATGAGTTTTCCCACATATTTTCATAAGTTTTCTGTTATAGTAAGTTGGGCTCTTGATACCTGGATGCCCGTGTACTGGGATACCCGGGTACCTGTATTTTCGGGTACATTAATACCCGCAAAGTTTCGGGTACCCGTGTGTTTTTCCCTGTGTTAAAAGTGATCAATAAAACAATTATGCCATAATTGGAGAAGCATTTATTCAAAACGAAAAAAGAAAAACAGAGTCTTTTAAACAAGAAATGTTTTATGTTTTTATGTTTCTGTTAAATTCTAACAATTTTTATTTCTCTTCAAAAATGTCAATCAATTTACATTCTCTGCAAAAACGAACATCGCTTTAGTGTAACAATGTTTCCTGCAGTGGAGAAACAATGTTCTAAGCATATCGATGGTCAGGAATGCTTCGTTTGGATCTTTCGTACAATTATTTTGCCACCATTTTGATGGGTCGCGAACATTATGGTTTAGCTGTAGTTGACGCAGATACATGTCAAACTAATTAAGACTGACACCATCCGACATGGTTTCTAGTAAAAAATCCAAGTTCGATGGACAAAGAGCTTTCCGTTTCTACCAGTTACCTCACGTGATTTCTTACAACAACTCTTGTTTCTTCAACTTCGAAGTTCCTATGCCTTGGGTCCAGGAAAGAGGAAATTTGTTATGTGGGAACTTGTTCGTATTCCTGCCTATCCATTTTGAACCTGCGCTGCAAGCTTTCTTCCATGAATTGCATAAAGTTGACAACATTTCCATCATCTCCGATGTTTGTTTTCAAGCGCTTATGATGGGATGATGGATGATTATAGCCAGAGATGATGGGGAAATTGTAACGCCTTCTTCGCAAAGTATCGTCGTTGCATCTTGGAATGGCTTCGAAATTCTGAAAATATATTCTATTTGTGTCCATTCTCTTTCGTTTACTTCAAGTTTCAAGGCCATTATCTCAGGTGCCTAGGCGAAGACCTGCAGATAAACCATAGCCTTACCCCGGTATGGCGGCTCTGCCGGGGTGGACCACCCTTTCCGGCCATTCTCGTGGGACCAAAATATCCGAACTAACAAAAACAAATAAGGATGAGGGGGAGGGCACGCTATGTGCCAAAAACACGGACGACACCGTACCGGTGGTTCCGTGCGATCCAAACGTGGTACTACCAGCCAGTTTGATCGAAACTGAGGATATCTCAATGGAAAGGGAGGAAGAGCTACTCGCTGAACACTCCGATGATTCCGAAGAGAAATCCGGTCAAAAAAAGGAGACCAAGCACGGGAGCAAGGCCAGAAGGACCACTCCCGGCCTGGAGAGAAAGAGGCGGTTTAAGAAGGCCAAGCATATTTATGGCATCTTAACAGCTAAAGAAAAATCTTCCCTCACTCAGAAGGAACTATCTTCCCTTGAGTGGGCCCGGGAGACCATAGCTAACGACGTTGCCACGAGGCCTATGCCTAAGGCAGCTCGTTCAGTTAAAGGTACGGGTGGTAAATCGGGAAAATCTGGAAGGCCGAGGGACGATGCCGCTACTAGGACATCCCTCGGAACCAACAGAAAGCCTGTTACCGGAAGAGGAACTGCAACCCAAGGACCCAGTGACAAACCGGGCCCAAGCGGGTTGCAGAAAGGCAATGCCGGAAGGCATAGAAGAGAAGCGTTCGCCTCGAAGAGAACACGATCTTCTGAGGACACTTCAAGGACGCCGAAGAAGGCGAAATGGGGCGCCACCACAGTGGGAAGTCCCAGTAAGCCAAGTACGAGCCGGGCGGGCCAGTATAGCGAGGTGACAAGGAATCCACTACAGCTTGCTGTAGTAGACTCCAAGAAACCAAGCGGGCAGTACAGTGTTGAGTGTGGCAGGAAGATTGAGCAAGCCCTCGGGGCAGCTATCATCAGCCACATTCTGAAAAACACGGGTACTAGTGCCCCGACCTACGGCAGAATGAAATGGTCTAAAGGCATAACGTACATCGACTGCAAGGACCAAGCTTCAAATGACTTTGCCAAGACAGTAGTGGAAGGACTACAGCTTTGGGATGGTGCGGAACTTAAAGCCGTTCCAATAGACCAGGTTCCAAACAGGGCAAAGGGTAGGCTGACTATTCCGGAGATGGGAATAGTTAAAGGTGACATCCTCCGCGTGCTGCAAGCACAAAACCCCCAGATTCCGATGCAGGATTGGGAAATTATAAGCGAGGAAGAGCCGAGAAATGGTTTCAGGGGCTATATTGTCGCCTTCGGCGACCTGCCCGGGAACCTAAAGGCGGAAAAACAGCTTCTGTTGTCCTTTGCAGCTAGCGAGGTAACCCTCAAGCTGATTAAGCGGACTGCGGAAGCAACGAAGGCGACGGACACTGCGTTGGAGGTGGAGAACAATGATGAAGGTGATCCAAATAAACCTCCATCACAGTAGGGTTGCCACAGCCAACCTGAGGCTGTTCCTCGAGAGGGAACAGCTGGACCTAGCCCTAATCCAAGAACCCTGGATTGACAAAAAGAACAGGGTTTTAGGATTAGGGTCGAAAAATTTCTCACTGTTTAATGTAAAAAATAAAGGTAAGGCGAGAACCTGTATTGTAGCAAATAAGAACGTTCATGTATTAATGTTATCTCATTTCTGCACAGGTGACCTAACGGTGGTGGAGGTTAGAGGGACGGACGAGAACTACACGGTAGCGTCGGTCTACATGCCATTTGACGACGGTACCTCGGTCCCCCCGGAATCTCTGAAGACGCTAGTGACAGCGTCCGAACAAGGTAAGAAGAACTTAGTCTTAAGCTGTGATGTCAATGCCCATCATACGATCTGGGGAAGCTCAGACATTAACGCCAGAGGCGAGGTTCTGTTTGATTTTGTCCTTAGCTCCAACCTTCTAGTATGTAACAGGGGAAATGATCCCACCTTCATTACAGCGAATAGGAGGGAAGTCTTGGACGTGACTTTCGTGTCTCAAAACAGCTCTGTTCAAGTAACGAACTGGAGAGTATCTAAGCAGGCATCACTATCAGATCACTGCTGGATACTCTTTGAGATACAGGTAGGCTCGCAGGCTAGGAAAGTTTTCAAAAACCCAAAAAGAGCAAACTGGGTGAAGTTCAACAAAGAACTGCGGAGGACTATCTCCCCCTGCCCAGACAGAGATCTTACTACCGAGCATGAGATCGACGATACAGTCGAATACATCACCGGGATGATCTCCAGCTCTTTCGAAAAATCCTGCCCAAACAGCAATACAGGAGGGAAACAACGCCCTCCCTGGTGGAACTCCAAGATCGCGGAGCTCATCAAGAGCTCAAGATCCAGATGGAACCTTGCAAAAGAGGGGCTCATCGAATGGACGACCTATAGGGAGAGCGTTAGAATCCTGAAAAAGGAGATCAGATTCGCCAAGAGGAGCTCATGGAAGAATTTCTGCGAATCAATCGAAACAACAACTGAAGCGTCCCGACTGAGAAAAGTCTTATCCAAAGCGCCTATACCGCTATCTTCACTCAGGAAGACTGAGGGCGATTGGACCTCGACACACAAGGAAACGCTGGATTTACTGGCGGAAACTCACTTCCCAGGGTGCTTCGATACCTATGAGGACTACGCTACAGTAGCGCAAGGCTCGCGGAAAAAGATGAAGGACGAAAAGATCAGGGCTATAACCGATGTAAAAAGGCTGGCCTGGGCGATCAACTCCTTCGATCCCTTTAAAGCACCAGGGATGGATAACATCCGACCAATAATGCTCCAAAAAGCAGGGGAAACTATCATTCCATGGTTGAGTAACATATACAAGTCCTGCCTAAAGCTGTGCTATATTCCCAAAGCTTGGAGAGAAGTCCGAGTGATATTCATCCCCAAAGCAGGGAAGGCAAACCACTCTACGGCAAAGGACTATCGACCCATAAGCCTGTCCTCATTTATGCTCAAGACGTTGGAACGGCTTATTGACGTGTATGTGAGAGAGCTGATTGGTGATAACTATTTATCAAAATCACAGCACGCGTACATGAGAAGCAGATCGGTTGACACTGCACTACATAGAGTAGTAACAGTAGTGGAAAAATCCCTGGAACACAAGGAGTACACTTTGGGTGCCTTTCTAGACATAGAGGGGGCGTTTAATAACATTGAGGCAGACGCGATATTGCGCAGCTTGAGAAACGCCCACCTAGATAGCAGTCTATGCGACTGGATCGGGCTCATGTTAAGCACACGAAAGATAAACTGCTACCTAGGCGAAGTATGCAGCAGACGAAACGTCAGCAGAGGAACACCGCAGGGAGGTGTCCTATCTCCGCTTATATGGACCCTGGTAATGGACGAATTGCTGAAAACCCTGGAGAGGGAAGGCTTCACTGTGAGCGCATACGCAGACGATGTAGCAATCCTGATCCCAGGTAAACTCCCACCAATCCTCAGTGACCGACTCAGCTACGCACTTCGCATTGTTGAAAAATGGGTAGAGGGTCGAGGACTGGGAATTAACCCCTCTAAGACGGAAGTTGTGTTGTTTACAAGGAAAAGGGCAATTCCATCCTTCAGCAACCCGAGAATGGGGGGAGTGGAGTTACCGTTATCCAGGTCGGTAAGATACCTGGGCGTCATATTAGACTCCAAACTCAACTGGAGGGATAATATAGAAGATCGTGTCAAGCGGGCATACGTGGCACTATACGCCTGCCGCAGAACGTTCGGAAGCATGTGGGGACTGCAACCAAACATGGTACACTGGATGTATATAACGGTTGTAAGACCCATCTTAACTTACGGTGCAGTTGTATGGTGGAAGGCTACGGAAAGAAAGTGTCATCTCTCTAGCCTCACCAAAGTTCAAAGGGCAGCCTGCATGGGTATAACAGGGTCCCTAAGGACCACACCCACCGCGGCACTGGAGGTACTACTCAACCTCACCCCCTTGGACATATACTGCAGCAGCAAGGCAGCTAAAACAGCTGTTCGCCTAAGGGAATCCGGACTGTGGTCCTCAAGATCTTATGGACACGCCTCTGTGGAAACTCAGTGGGCTGCCTCCACAAACACCCCAGTCACAGATTACCTACCTATGACATTCGCCTTCAACAGGAGATTCGCTACCAGAATACCTGAAAGAGGTGAATGGGAAGATAAGACCATTACAGGAGACGACGAGATCGCCGTATATACCGACGGCTCTAAGATGGACGTCGGAACCGGTGCGGGCATTTTCTGTGGAGATTTGGGTCTAGGTAAATCTTTCCGAATCAATGACGACTGCAGCATTTTTCAGGCGGAGCTGGCAGCCATAATCGAAGCTGCCTCCGAGCTGAAGAAATACGGCCCCGCAAACAAGACCATCACCATATACTCTGATAGCCAAGCGGCAATTAAAGCCTTGGAATCAGACGTGGTAAAGTCAAGGGCTGTGAAACTATGCAGGGAAATTCTGGACGAGTTATCACTTGGCAACACTGTAACTGTGTGTTGGGTGCCAGGTCACACCGATATATCGGGAAACGAAGAAGCGGACAAGCTTGCGAGATTTGGGTCTGGAATGAATGCATCTCTAGCCCTCAAATCCATAAGAGTCCCGCTGAGTTCGATAGCACGTAGGTTAGAAACTGAATCCTTGAGTAGAACCAATCTACGTTGGACAGAACTTGATACGTGCAGACACACAAGGGAGCTATGGCCAGCGGTAAACAAAAAGAGATCACTATTTTTGATCGGACTAGCCCGCAGGAACATCCGAGTACTCACGGGAATCCTCACGGGGCACTGCGCTGTGGGTCTACACGCTGAGCGGCTAGGCATACCGCATAACGATTACTGCAGAAGCTGCAGGGACGTTGAAGAAATTGAATCTGTTCGTCATCTGCTCTGCGAATGCCCAGCCCTAAACAGCATCAGGCGTAGTATCCTCGGCAGCTACTTCTTCAACGAGCTCGAAGATCTAAATAATGTAGATCTAAAGGACCTCCTAAGATTTGTATACAAATCCGGATGGGTCCAAGAGGGCGGCACTCTGAGCTTCTAACAGCGGTCTATTTCTGTTTTCGTTCCAGGTATTAAGAAGGTTCCCAATGGACACAATGGACCCAACTGCTGGTCTAAGTGAAGCCGCGACTATTGTCAAAAGGGCATCCATCAACCTAACCTAACCTAAGGCCATTATTGAAGATGAAAAGTTTCTATCCGCCGAAACCGAAATAACAGCACTGCGATTTATTAAAAGCCTTTCGCACACTATGTAAGACGTATTCCATCTTGTAGGACATCTTTGAATTAATTTCAACTCTTTCAAGCCCAGCTGTCGCTGGTTTCTTTCGTAAAGCGAAAGCTGCTATATTGGAGTGATGGAAATGTCTTACTAAAGTGCTTATTCTTTTAAGTACAACAGAGTATGGTTCAACTGATTGCAAGGCGTTCTTCACTCAGATTTGTACCGTGTGTGCTGCACAAAAAATGCTCTGAACATCTTCAGCATATCGTACTGATGATACGACATTCGCAGCATTATCCGTCGCAACTGCATTCACTTTTCCTTGTAGGTCCCACTCTGCTAGGACCATTTTTAATAGAAGAGCTAAGTTTTCGGCAGTGTACTTTCCTCCATGTATTCAGCACACAATGTGTAATTTTTTAGTTGCCAGTCAACATCGATATAGTGTAGGGCTATTGCTATGATAGAGTCCTGAGCTTTGGACGACCAACTTGTTGTCTGTTGCTAAAGCTACGACAGATACGGAACTTAGAAAATTTTTAATTTTGGCATAAGCCTCATTACATAATAGTTGCGAATGGGATAAAATTGTTGAAGCTATATAGGGATTTCGTAATTGGGCTCAGCAACAGACATAAACTGCTGGAAACAAACGAAAGCCCATTTGTAGATAAGAAGTATGCGGTTGCTTGTGAAATTTTTTTTTGCCGGTGGGGGGTGTTGTACTTATCATCGGCATCTTTTCTTCCTTGGAGGTATCTTCCTTCGAGTATCAAATAATCCGAAACGGAACAAGAGTAGCGGCAAATTCGGGCATTACCAACCCGTAATACCGGAGTTCCTGGGTACCCGGTGTTACATATTATTCTGTAATATAAACGAGAGTTAAAGTGTGCCTCGCACTAATTTCTTAATGAATGCACGATGTAAATCTTACTCACGTATGTACTTCGCATCATCCCTTAATCCCTAAATCCCTTAATGTGAAAACTAGACATTGTCCAAATAGCACTTATCAGACTATGGAAAAATAACCAACTATGCCCGCAAAGGCCCTTCAGTTAAGTGAGGTGACAGAAGTGATGACTCCGCGAAACCTACTTTATTTTCGGGCTCCAACCGAACACCCCCTGATCAACCGCATTCCATCCAAATTCATAAATGAATAGAATATGGACTAAGTGCAGTCTCTATGAGTACGATTTTCGGGCATGGCGTCCGAACTCCGAAGGCCCATTCACCGTCTGATCGTTCCTTATAGCTCGTCTATATTAAATGCTGTTATACGTGGCCATAAATAATTAAATAATTTGATATTCAATCTCCGACACCTAAAACCTTTCACAAGCTAATTCCACCAGCTGATAGCGTAATGGCGTATTCTTTTCAACACTGAATCGTGAAACTGGTGTGGAATACAGTAAAAAAATGTTCTTTTCTCGTACACCTGAACGGAACCGTTCTCGTGTAAATGTTCTTTTTTTTCGAATTTGAACTTCGAAATTTCGCCACCGTCGTCGTATTTGACGGTGGAGTAAGATTTCGACTCAATTTTCATTCCTGATTATTTACAACACTACTGAAATTGTATGAAATCGATAAAAACTTAAGTTTAGATCTATCAAAATCAATTTTAAGTAGAAAGTACAAAAAACCGACGCCAACAAAATCACGTTACGAAATGAGAAAAAAAAAAAAACTAAACAAAATGAAGTCAAGGCAAGTTGACACTTAACGTGATGATTGCGCGCCGGTGCAGTAGAATTGTCACGAACACCGAGTATTATTTGACAGCTCGGTGTGGCAGTTCGGTGTTCGACGTTTAGTCGTAGAGTGGAGTTGAAATGTTAGCGGACGGAAAAAAAAGAAGTTTTTCACGTTCAAACAGTTTTGTCATCTGTTTGAACGTATTCAACTTCACGGAAGGCTTTTTAAAAACTTTTCGAAAGCCTTATAAAAAAACGTAAGCAAATGGGATTCGGTGGGCAGAAGGGACGCAACACCCAAGTGCTTTGAAACAGATCCCTATTGGGAAATTAAAAATTCGCAGATTTTGAAATATGTAGCTATCTTGAAATATATTTATGCTGAACTATTCGACTCTTCAGGAATACCTATAATTTCTTATATTAGGGCTCAGTTATAACGAAACGAAAAAATGATACGGAAAAATATTCTTTCTCATTTTAATTGTACTTTCACTTATGCGATTATGCCAAATTTGGATTTAAATGGTTCCCACTGATTTACTTAACCAATTCACACGAAAATATGTATTGATTAATACTATGTCTCCACCAAAAATTAAAACAAGATTAGCGGGAGACGATTAAAAATGAATCCTAAAGTGGCTCCATTGGACAAATATAGGATTAATTTGACACGAAAACTCTGTTTCTGTCATTTTGGTTCTGAATAGAGAGTGGCCATGTTATTTCCCAGGAGCGAAAAACGATTTCCTCAGTAAAAGTCACAATAGAAAACGTATTTGTGACGGATCTGTCGCACAGGGACAGTTTCAGCTTCCTTTTTTGATTCTCAAACTGTTACAAAGGTGCAGAAAATAGGTTTGTGAATAGGATTTATGAGAGGATTTTTTTTTCATCGCTTGCCGAGAGGACTCAAATTTGTATGGCAAACAGCGTGATTTGTAGAGGATTTAATAAAGATTTATATTAATCGAGGATAAGTGCTGGGTGGAGACATGGTATACAGCTAATTTTTCTCAGGAAATTAGTTTTATAATTTTTCGTATCAGAATCACTTTTTCTGAACAGCTGATGGAAAATGAAACCCATTCATTCCACCGAATTGTTCCATATTTTTTTTCAGTTCCGGATGTCAGAATTTTTTTTTTCGGTTCAGCCCTAACCAAAAAACTGAAGTCGTCTTTTGCTTTTTCGTTTGTTTTTTTCTGATTGCTGTAAATGCTTAACAGATTTTCCCGTGTCGGTATAACTGAGCCCTTAGTGATTTCAAACATACGTAAGCGCCAGCTTGCCAAAGTTATTTCTTCACTGTCAAAGCAAAGATTATGTTTAGTAGGCATGTTTTGTAGCATTAAATAATTACGCTTTCTCATACATTTCGTATTACACCATTTTTGGTGTAAAAGACCATGAATCGATGATAGCGAAATTAAAATTGAATTATTTTAGTGGCACTATGAGTTGCTTACATTAAATATTGTATAGTTTTTGCAATTGCACAAAAGCGGCAGCACTGTATCTTTTCTATTGAAATGGTAGGCAAAATCATCCTTCTCGTTTCTCCCACTGCGTATGTCTAGAAAGGTTTTTCATGGTTACATAAATAAACCTAATTTCACCCTCCTAAAAACACACAAAATAAGAAAGATGGGATATGTGAATGTGGTTATTGACTTAATAGGTTTTCGCATTTATTCCTCTCTGAGCGCATGCTTACTTGATTACAACGCTCCAATTCCAATCGCCAACCAACCCCCACCAAATATTACTCTTCCTGTTTTAACTTTTGCGATAAATGCTATTCTTCTCACTACGCGTGTCAAGTTGATTCACCATCCATCAGCAACAACCATACTAAAAGTAGGCACAAGGCAAGGCAATAACAAACCGTCCGTCGGCTCGACATTAAAATTCAACGCGATTGAACGATCCATGTGGGGTGGGCTTCTAGCTAAAATTAAGAGATCGTTTTCTTGTGCTCTCTGGTGGCATTAAAGCGGATACAATGAAGGTACACAAGCACCACTACGTCACAATCGTGTGGAAACTAAAATATATGGGCCATGGATGACACATAATGTACGTCGTAGTGTTTTCAAACATTTATCACCATTATTCTGCTTCTTCTCATCTTTATCATATTTTGTTTTTTTTTTTCGATACTATTCTTCTCACTTGCCACTTCACTGTGCGCGTCAGTCAAATACATAGATTCACCTGTCACCTCTGTGGCAGGTCTGTACGCTACAGTCCAGCACAGTATTCAACACGATTTTAACTCTGCCAGCGGGGGGAATTTCTAGATTAAGAAATTGTGTTTTGTGCTCTGCTTTCATTGAGGCAAGAAAGTGGATGAGGTTATAGTGGCACGGCACTGCACCACTACGTCACAATCTTTGTGGAAACTAAGAGATATATGGGTGATGACGACACGACGTGTGTGTATTGTATTTGTTACTTTTATGCACGAGACGAGCGTTTCTTGCCGCACATTCGTAGTCGGTTCAGTCAAGTCAGTGAGTGAGAGACTTTACATAGTGATAGTACGTTTTTTTCAACACCAAAAGTATTTTTAGACCACAATTCGTGAATCACACAATTTCCGTAAGTTCGCAAGCTTAAGTGTGTCAGCGTTGTAAATCAAGATTTTGAAACGATATTCTTGTTTAGACTCATTAAAAAAGAAAATGGCGAACGTAATGCAACAAACGCTTTGCGCTTTCGAGGTTATCTCAGAGAATGAAACTCCGGGCCCATCAACATCGTCACAGGCAGTAGAAAGTGTTGCCACCCAAACATTTTTAGAAAATAAAAACAAACATCAAATCAACATGTCGATAAAGGCGGCAAACGAAGCATTTCACAACCAGTATACTCCTAGAGCAGCTCGAGTAAGAAAAGAATCGCGTAAAGAAAAGGTAGATACGCATGCAAGAAAACTCGAATTTGTCCATCACGTAGTAATGATATGGCTTAATCGAGTTCGATGCGGTGACAGGAGAATAGCCCTGCCCAATGCTGTACTAAAGGCAAGGGCCAAAGAAGTTTCCAAGTTTTTAAATATCAAAAAGTTGCCCTCTTCATGGATGAATGAGTTCCTGAGAAGAGAACGGGAAGATAATAACAAGGGACCTAAAAAGCTTCCCATAGAAGAGGCTTCATTGCTCATAAAACATATAATTCAAGAAGAATTTCCTAATTTTTTTTATAAAGTTGAAGTAAGAAAAGTAGAAAAAAACGCGCCCGATCCAGAGCGTGCGCCGAAACAAAACCAGCAGGTTCCTGTAAAAACCTATGAATCGATATATAGGAAAGGAAAAGTTTCAAAAGAACCAGCCGGGGTTGATGTCTTGGATAATTCCGTGAAGCCTGAAGGTTCATTAACAGGTCCATCAACGGACACAGGCGATCTATCAATCAAAGAGGAAACGATTACTCCTTCAGTAACGAGTGAAAGCGATGATTCTCAAGACACTAATACAATGATTGTCTCGGATGATACCCCGTCCTGTCATTCTCTGAAAGAGGCTGTGAACTTTTACGGGGACATTATTCCTTGTGGTTTGCAGTTAAGGGAGTTTAATGAAAAATCTATAACGGAAAGAACCTTATCGAGCTATCTTAAGTTGAATAAATATGACGACGTGGGTGATTGTCCTGCAACGAGTGATGCCACTAATTGTGAAAGCACTAACAGTCTTCCTGTGAAATCCTCTAGATTAATGAAAGGGCAAACGAATAGCACTGAGAAACGTTTGCAAACCAACGGAGGACCCAGCGATAAGACAGGACTCTCGACTGATTGTGCAAAACAAAAAAAGCTCATTTATGCTGACAGCGGAATTATTCTCTCCGATACAGTATTTGATGTGATCGATGAAACTCAATCAGAGACTTTTTCCAGAATAAGACCAAATATTTGCTATACGGTTGCTAAAAAAGGACCAGTGTCTTGTAGTTTGCGACTAAGTAACCTTGAGGCAAGGGATGACAAGAGCAGTCACTATACCATTCATACAAAACAAACAAATCCTCAAAAAACTTTTGAGAAATTTAGTATAAAACCAAAAGTAGTGACCGGTTCTACGAAAGGCGAAGCGTCAAATTCTTTTAAGCTCTGCGACTTTTCCCGCCGAAATTCGGATTCAGACGACTCAAGTGACGTAAACTGTGGTAAGGGCTTTAACAGATCACTACAGAAAATTTATGCGCCATCACCGTCCAAGCGAAAAACACAAAAAAGCTTAAAAGATCCTGCAACATTCCATATAGTGGACGAAATCGATCTTACTGATTCACAGTTGATTGTGCCAAAAACTGAAGAAACAGACTTTTTACTTTCTGATTCAGAGTCAGTTGAGATTATCGAAATAAATGATGAAATTGTTCCTGAATTACAGTTAATTAAAGAGGAGGAGGAGCATGTCACTTGTATAGACGGCCAGTCAATATTTTGGACAGCTCCAGTGTCGAAGCCATTATCCTATGAGAGCATTACAAGCACAACGGAAAATGCGACCGGTGGAAACACCAGAACCATTCCACTGCAGATGGCAAAGATGTTTTCCAACGCTTTTAAGTCGCTAAAAGATCCGATCGAAACTTACAGTGAAGCGTTGGATTGCCTACACGCGTTGGATAAGTATTTGACTACGCGACATTCGAATTTAAGACTGAAAGCCTCTAGTCTGTTAGCTCAAATAGGGGAGTTGCTCGAAAAGGGAGGAGATTTCAACCCAGATTGTTTTTAAAAGAAGAATAAAGATTGTTGATTTGTATGAAAAAAAAAGTTATCTATGCAACATTTGTATGGAATTAACAGAAACAAAATAAAGAAATCCTATGTATTGTAGGTGAAGTTTCGTACTTAACAAAATTGATGAATTTATTTGTCTTGCATTTTTTTGCGTTTTCAAAATACGCACGAAAAATGAACGAAAGATGTCCACAAGTTTTGCCCTTCAAGGTAAGCTAACATTTTTGATCCACAGATTTCAGTCAAGTTTCTTTATATCATGTCTTTAGTCATATTTTGACGATACAAGAAGTTAAATTAGTAGCACTAACGGTAAGTACAGCTGATTTTTTATTACATATGTACTAAGAAAACAGAAATACATCAGTAAGCATCCCTTAGTCCGCATCATTTTGCTTGTTATTCAGTTATTGCTCCCATGCCTGTGTTCATTCTCAGCGGCTACAGATACAGACTCTTCTTTACTCTTACTTTACTCTTCAAGTAAAGTAATAAATACTGGGTGCTCTTCCCATGCTCCTCTTCCTCTTTAATTAACAGTGACAGGGCTGCCATATTTTTATACCCGACCCAGGGTATATTCATTTTAATGCATAGTTTGTAACAGAGTGAAATAACCATCGTAGTCCCCTAAAAACTTTAAGGGCCGGTTTTTCAGTACTGAGTTAAGCCGTAACAATCTGTTAATCCCGAAACAAAGCCAATCTGGAGTTAACCCAGCGAGCTGTTTTTCAGTGCGGGGTTAATTCCGTCAGCAAAGTTGTCAAAATCTTCGACTCTCGAAATTATTGACTCTCCCAACTCCCAATACACATAGAAATACACAGGAAAAGAAGTTTGAGTTGTTCTCAGACTTAATTTTAAGAAAAAAAACTCAAATTAACTGACATTCTACGCAGAAAAAACATTCAAAGAAGTTCATACTGCTCACCAGAGTTTATTCGGGATTAACTTACCAAATTTGGCGAATTACGGATCTAGATTCACGGAAAAACTCATTTCTGGGGTTAATCTCAATTTAACTCGGAAACTCGGATGGTCTCGCTCTGAAAAACTGGCCCTAAGAGATATGATCGAGACTGACAGGAGAATCGATTAAGCGACGTCCGTCCTTCCGTCTGCATGTGTAAAGGTTTTAGGTTTCCAAAATCCAGCTAGAAAGCTGAAACTTGGTACACGGCTTGGTTCTTTTGTTGCACAGACAATATGTGAAAATTGGCTTAATCTGTCATCGGCCACGCACAATTTCGGCTTTAATGTGCAACTGAATTTCACATTTTCTTTCAAAATGCTTTTTGATCAAGGTAGACAAGGCGTAGGAACTCAAATTTTGGTACTAAGGAATAATGGCCCAAAACCTTTAGCAAGGCAAAAATTGGACCGCCCACAGTATCGACCATGCCCACTTTTAATATATTAGATCATAAAATGCCGATTTCTCGGAAAATCCACTCCAAATAAATATTAAAAATATTACTATTTACTATGTTTGCCTTTATTAAGTTTTGAGCTCCGCCCACTGTTAGGGGCGTTTTTAGGAAAAAACGTTTTTTCACGAAATATTTTTCGCTTTTTTATTTCTAGCCCACGTCCATATTTGGGGGCGTGGCCAATACAAATAAAATATGAATTCGGGCTAAAACCTTTTAAATTTGGTGTAACACGGTTTATAGGGTCGGGTAAATAGAAGTTTGCTACAGACGAACTGTGGCATTTACTCACTTTAAGGGTAGAATGTGATAAGCTCAGTATTTTGTCGCTTAATAGACTACTACCGATCTACTCCTAATTCCGCTCTAGTTTTTCAAACTATATTACTAGATAGGTAGTTCCAGGAGCATATAAACAAAATGTAATAAAAGAGGAAAAATATTGTTTTTCAACTAATCTGCTGTCTTTAACTCATTTGAATGATGCCGCTGTGATTTTAATATAAAAAAGTAGGTAGGTATGTGATATTCCATTTTAAATGGCTTGTCGAGCACTTGGCGACTATTTCTCGATAGGAATAATAAATTTACGAAAGATTGTGTGCCTTCCGGCTCCTACCTAAAGAAATCTAGTCAGGTTTAAGTAATAGTATTACAAAGTTGTAAGTACTTATGAGCATACCAAGCGCAGGCCTAAGTAGGTAGCTAAAGCCACAGGTTTTATTACGATTATTTTACAGCACCTCATGAAAAACTAAAATTTTCTTAGAATTAAGTAGTGGATATACCCATACATTTATGGACTGCACAAAAAGTTTATACGGACAAAAGATTAAACGAATGTATTGTTCTGTTTCTAAATTATTTTCTAGAAGATAAATCACAAGAGATTAAGTGGTTTTTCTGAATTCATTAGGGCGATTGGTACATCCATTCAAACAAGCAATACAACAAATATGTAGGCATAATAGCATCCATAAACATAACCCTCATTCTCATCCCCTTAGGCATATCTATCTACATGTACAGTTCTCGGGTTTAGTTTGCTTGTGCTAAGAGAAACTGCCTATGCCTCGTGTTTCTCTTTGCGAAGAGAAAATTAAGCTGTTGACTGAGCGACTTCAACCATAAGTGATGCCATATTCCTTTGTTTGTACTTTTTACCGCTGAGTCTTACTAAAATAATCCTAAAAAATAAATAATATTGTCCGAGGTTTTTTGTATCAAATGTGTGAGTTATGACATTGACATTGATGAATTATGACAGCCGATGATAAATCGGCTCTGTATGTTGTGTGTGTTATGGCGTATACAAAGACAGAAAACGTACGACAGTGGATACACATTGATAAAGGAATAAGGCATCAATACTTTTCCTGGCAAACAAAACTTGATGGCCTCTTTTCACAGTCACCGGTCTCCTTTTAAGCTTTTGCGTCATTTTTGTGAAAATGTAAAGCCTTAACGATTTTGTGCTAGGAACTTAAGATTAGATATCTCTTTTTTTCAGGTCCCGAGGCAGTATAAGTGTAAACATTTATGAAATCCGCCCACTGACACGCCCACTTTATTTAGTAGCATGAAAAATCAAAATTATCGTAGGACGCTGAATTTGGTACGCAGTCTCCTTGCGTAAGTGTGCTGTGATTGGCATTTCAGAAAAAGCGAAAAACGCCCCCATATTGGGTTTGGTCGAATTGAATTTTTTTTTGTCGATTTCGTTTTTTGAACCGTGTTATTATAAGCGGAAATTATAAGCAATAATTGAGAAATTCTTGCTTTGTATGCTAACATAATTAATCTGCAAACAATTAATTTACTGGCGGCGTAGTTACTTAAATGAAAACCTAATTTCTGGTTAAAAATGTACTAAACACAAGAAAACCTCATCTGGACAATTTATTTGAACAAGTGCTACAATGTTATTTACTTTTTTACTGAATGCGATTGTCATATTTGACATTTGGTTATTTGGAGCTTGACAGGGGTCAGTTGGGATTGGGGATTCACCTAAGCAGACCCACTAGTTTTTTATTACAATCATTAAAAATTACCCACATGTTCACGATTTTCATATTTGACACCTGAATTGAATGAAGCCCTTTATTAAAACGGATATCACTATTTTATGATTTTGTCAACTTTATGTTTTTGTAATTACTTTCAACCTAATTTTGTAGAATACAGCATTAAAAATAATCCAATCAAAAGTACATTTACTTTTGCCTATCGACCGACCTCAGCAACACTTAAAGCATGTAGTCCTCTCAAAAGAGAAGAATAAAAGGGAAAATTGTTCATATTCGTCTCGTCGCCGTCGACCCGTCAATCTTTTTCATTGCTGCGAAAGCGAAATTGGAGTTAGTACGAAACAACAATTAAGTGCAATTAGTTCGTGAAACTGCTTGTTTTGACATAATATAAATCTATTACGGCCGTTAATTTAGTAAGTAAGGTGTGATTTCCGAAGTCCTTTTTAAATTGCAATAAAATCCACATATTGGTTGTTTGTTTTTCAAATCTTTATTTTGCACCTGAATTGGTTCGTGACATTCACTTTTTAACGAAAATCACCATTCGAGAGTTGCCAATGCATCGAAATAAAGTTACTGTTTGCTGCTGTTTACACTCCGAAGGCACAATTGGTTCATATTTCCTTCGAAATAGTGCAAGTAAAGCACTACAGTCCATCGATTGTAGATTGGGGTCAAAAACTTCTTTTTACAAAATTCTGCTTTTCAAAATTCTGATTTTTCTACCTCATCCCATAGGACAGAAGGTACCTATATTAAAATTGTCACATAGTTTGTAGCTCGGCGAAATAATAATGATAGACCCCTAAGACCTTTAGGGCATAAGATCGAGACCGAATTCTGAATCGAATAAGCCATGTCCATCTGTCTGTATGTCAGGCCTTAAATTTTGAGCTAGGAAGCTGAAATTTTGTATGTGAGGTCCATTCCATGTAATGCGAAGTAGTAGAAGTGTTAAACTTTGTCAAATCCGTTAAACTTTGTCAAATCAGAGCTTTCAAAGCTGTAAGACGTCTTAAAAGGCTGAAATTTTACATTTGGCATCTCCTACTAACTGTAAAACATCGAGTGGCATCGATTTTAAGGGTAAATTTACAAATGCATTTTATTCAATATTTTTGTTCGAAATCTAAAAAAAGTTTTTAATGTTTTATGTAGAGTATACTTAGTTTTACTTTTTTTAGTGGGGTGCCGTGGCGAAGTGGTTAGTGTGTGTGCTTACTACGCCGGAGGTCTGGGTTCGAATCCTGCCATCGTCACCTGAAAAAAAAAGACTTGTTCTTTTTCACGGTCCCCACCTCCGCGAGGGTCTGACAAGCCCTCCAAGAGGATCATTTGTCTTGAAAAAAACTTCTCAAAGTGCCGTTCGGATTCGGCAAAAATTTGTAGGTTCCCTTGTATGTAAAGAAATTAGCACACCAGCATACATTGTTGAGAAGTTGGCCCTGGTTCACCTCGAGCTGTTGCGCCACTCTATTTTTTTTATACTTAGTTTTACATTTGGTTCACAAAAAATTTTGGACTACGCCAACTTTTGGGGGCGTTTTTAAGTATAAACAAAATTTTTTATAAAAAAATCCAATCAACACGTGTATACGACATTCTGATAACAAGAACGAAAAATATGACATATTGAAAAAGGGTTACCATCCCCCCTTTTAAAGAAGGTGATTCTTAACTGATAAATTCTAAATACAATTAAGGTTAATAAGAACTAAAATTTAACAGCCAAGATTTTGAGCGCAATCCGGAGCTTGACAGTGGATAATTGGGATGGGGTATCCAACGATTCGAAAAGCGGATTGTAACCCGCACACTAATTTTTATTTAAGACAATGTTATAATCTAAGTGGCTGAGTAAGAGTTTCATAAAGAAATAAAATAAATGGCTTTATTGCCAATTTAAGAATGTTAATGGTTAAAAATTTCCCTTTAGTTCTTATAATTGCAATGCTTTAACCTTTTCCTCTTTTTTTTTTGCAGCATCACAGTATGCAAAGCCCAGCACCACCAGCAGAGAACTACGAGAGCCAATTTCTACAATTAATTTCAAAGCGAACTCCATTTTCGACGGAACTTGAAAGAGTTTCACTTCCTCGTAACAAGAAAGACGAGCCAGGAATTATAAGAGAAATCAAAAATGTTCGACCTTCAACAAAAATTCGTGGATACATGCGTCAGTCCGAATTCGAAGATCTAAAAAATATCAACCTACAGTTGAGATTCATCGATCACGTCATCATGGTTTGGGTCGACCGGGTACGGGATCAGTGCGACGATGATAAAGTTTTTATACCCGCCATTATACTTTTAAACGAAGCCAAAAAGGCTGCACGCATATTAAACTTAAACAAGACGACACTTACCAGCCTCATTACTATTTCTTGGGCTGAGGACATTCGGATGGAAGTTCCAGAAAAGTACGAGCTGTACGACGAAAGAAATAAATATAAATATTTTCATATATTGGATATTGTCAAAGGGGAATGGTTTCGATTTTTTGGTCATCGCTCAGACTTTCTTCCCGACCAATTTGTCGATGCTTATTATAACAGTTCGCAAAAGAAGATCATAGCCCAACTCAAAAACTGTTCTAAGCCAGTCAAAAGCATTGATACGGCGTGTGGTAAGACCGAGGACTTGGTCGAGCCGATTCAGGACCATGACGAAGCACTAAGATGTCTGGACTTATTAGAAGATTATGTTAAGTTTCAGTCGAGATCGTGGGAATTGGCGTCGGAGCTCGTAAACAAAATCAGAATAAACCTCAGAGAGGAACAAATTATAGATAGTTCCTTTTAGTTTAATATTATATATTTTCAGGTTTTATGTAATAATAGATATTTTCAAACTTAAATAAAACATTTGTTAAAGAAAAATCTGAAAAGACGTAAAATTTTCGTTTGGTCATCCAGAAGCGTCCGGGAGCATTCTGGACTCCCTTCAAAATGTTTTCTTGGCAGTTGGCACTCGTTTGACAGTTCCTCTTCTGAAAAGAAGAGTAATTTTCTGTTGGTTGTATTTCTCCGCCAGGGCACACCCACCAGTCCTTAATCACAAATATGAAAAGTGGCTAGGTACAGATTCTTTTTATCCATATGCAGCTGCCAGACGTGACTTCTAAGGGCCGGTTTTTCAGTGCTGAGTTAAGCCCAGCCTAAACCTAGACCTGTTAATATCGTAGCAATGCGAATCAGCGATCAGTTTTTCAGTAAAGTTCGTCAACAAGTTTGTCAAGAATCATCGTCTCTCGAAATTATTGACTCTCCCAACTCTCACTACACATAGAAAAACATAGGAAAAGAAGTTCGAGTTATTATCAGATGTCATTTTTCACAGAAATACGCAAGTCAATTGCCATTTCCACAAAGAAAAAACATAAAAACAAATCATACCGTTCTCCATAGTTGATCCGAGATTAACTCACCTAATTTGGCGAGTTAAACCGAGATTAGTCCCAGATCTAAGTTCACTGATGTATTTACATGAAACAATTTTTTGGTGCTAGAAAACTAAAATGAGAAAAATACAGGAGCCCAGCTATTAAAGTTAATTATAACTAAAGTGTGTTTCCACTAGACACTAATAAGCGGTTAAGGCAAATCTTCGTTAAATCCCCTAAATACTTTTAGAGACCGTCCAATTCGGCCTCAATAAAAAAACGAAAGTTAATTGGAATTCCCCGCTGGGGTTTTATTAAAACTCTAAGTACTTATAAGTTAAGCGCGCAGAAAAAGGTAAGAAGACGTCTGGAGACGATGATGGCGGAATGTCGAATGAAAGAGAGCCTGGTGGAAAAAAAGGCAGGTCGCTTCTCCCAGGCGGCTTCTAACATCCGGTCGTCGAGTCTTTTCGTTTGGCTGCCCTGTGCCGGGGGTATGTTGACTTGCGATTGTGTGGTTGGCTGCGCTGGGGTATGTTCGGTTGGTGTCGGTCCTTAGGCTTACGCCACACCGCCACATAGGCCCCCCAGAAGGCTCACGCACTTTAACGAAAGCGCTTTGGTATTCGTACATGACGTCCTGTTCTAGTGCGGGATGGCTGAGTTGTTGGAGGTTGTGGTGGTTGGCATTCAATGACCGTTGACGTGGGTCCAGGAGCAGTGTCTTCCTCTGCTGCTTCCAGATAGGCCGGCTTGAGCCGGTCCAGCGAGATGTTGGTGACTCGACCTCGGACTTCCAGAGTAAAGAACTTGTCGTGGCGCTGAAGTATCTTGTAGGGTCCATCGTACGGCGGCACTATTGAGGCTTTAACGGAGTCATTCCGGATGAACGCATGCGTTGACGTACTAAGGTCCTTGAGAATGTACGGGTTCTGGTTCGTATGCCATGCCGTCTGCTGAGGTCCAGAATGTCGCATCATTTGCCGAAGCTCTTTGACGAAGTCGCTTTGTGAGCGGTTGTCCTTTGTAGGTACAAGTAAGTCGGCTGGTAAACGAAGCGTTGTGCCGTAGACCATCTCGGCCGGCGTGGCACCTATATCTTCCTTGAGAGTCGAACGAAGGCCCAGGAGGATCAACGGCATACGCTTTGCCCAATTCGTGGGATCACCGCAGTTAACCGCCGCCTTCAATGTTCGATGGAAGCGCTCGACAATGCCATTGGATTGAGGATGGTAAGCCGTTGTCATCGATAGGTTTGTGCCCAGGCATTTGCAGAGTTCGGAGAAGATAGCTGAGGTGAACTGCCTCCCCTGGTCCGATGAGATCTGCGTAGGCGTTCCAAATCGAGAGATCCAGCCGGATATCAGGGCGTTTGCGCAGTTTACAGCGGTCATGTCTGGCATCGGGAACGCTTCAGGCCATCTAGTGTAGCGATCTATGACGGTCAGTAGGTAACGGTGACCATCCGATGGCGGGAATGGTCCTACGATGTCTAGATTCAGGGCGGTAAAGCGTTGGTCGGGTGTCGGATAACGCTGTAGCTCGGACTTCCCATGGCGGTGAACTTTGGTTCGCTGGCAAGGTATACACGTCCTTGCAAAGGAAACGCAATTTTGGCGAATGTTTGGCCAGACGAAACGTTCAGCCATTAAGCGCGCTGAAGCCCGGCGCCCCGGGTGAGACAGATTGTGCGTGGCGTCGAAGAATGCCTTACGAAGGTCCTTTGTGATGAAAGGTCGCACGCGATTGTGCGATGTGTCGCAGTAGATGGGCTTTTCTAATTGAGGTAAAGAGAACAAGGTTAGTTGCAGCGAATTTGGAGGGTTACCTGCGAGTAGCTGCTGGAGTTCAACGTCTGACTCCTGAGATCTGGCGAGTCTTGTATACAGATCTTCCTTCTCTCCGAGGGCTTCGATGCGTGAAAAGAGATCTGCGGCATGATTGTCCTCTCCCGCTATATGGCGGATATCGGTGGTGAATTCGCTGATAAACGACAAATAATTCGTCTGACGTGGGGATGATTTCTCGGGGCGTTGTTTGAAGGCGAAGATGAGCGGCTTATGGTCCGTCTGGATATGGAAAAGTCGTCCTTCTAGCAAATCTCGGAAGTGTCGCACGGCCATATACATTGCCGTTAATTCACGGTCATAAGTGGAGTAGCGTTGCTGCGTGGTGGAGAACTTCTTCGAATAATATCCCAGGGGCTCGGCTACATTGTTGACGAGCTGGTATAGAACCGCCCCCGCTGCTAGGTTTGACGCGTCGGTGGTGAGGCAGAGTTCGGCATCAGGGACGGGGTGAGCGAGAAGAACAGAGTTGGCCAAAAGCTGCCGGCACTCATCGAAAGCCTTGTTCGTTGTTTCTGTCCATACCAGGGGGGACTTGTCGTTTTTGCGGTTACCTGAAGTCATTGCCAGCAATGGGATTTGGACCTGGGCGGCGTGCGGGATGAACTTGCGATAGAAATTTATGGTCGCAATAAAACCCTTTAGCTGCTTTACGGTTTCGGGGCGCTTGATCCGCTGTATTGCCTCTACTCGAGACGGGAGTGGGGCTATTCCGTTTGTGGACACCCGATGACCGAGGAACTCCACCTCCGGTTTGCCGAAGACGCATTTAGCGACATTAATGGCTAAGTTATGGTTCGCTAGCCTTTCGAAAACTTCCGTTAGGTGTTGGCGGTGTTCTCCATCGCTGGTCGAGGCAACGCAAATGTCGTCCATGTACGAGAACACGAACTCGAGGCCCCGTAGTACTTCATGTATGAGGCGCTGAAGAGTTTGCGCTGCGTTCCGGAGCCCGAACGTCATATGCGTGAATTCGTACAGGCCAAATGGCGTTATAATGGCGGTCTTGGGGACGTCCTCTGGGTTGATCGGAACCTGGTGGAAAGCTTTCTGGAGATCAATTTTTGAAAAAACAGTCTTACCACGCAGGATGTTGGTGAAGTCGTGAAGATATGGAAGCGGGTAGCGATCGGGCAGCGTGATTGCGTTGAGGCCTCTATAGTCTCCGCAGGGCCTCCAGGAGCCGTCCGCCTTCTGGACCATGTGGAGCGGGCTTGACCAGGTTGACTTCGACGGTCTACATATCCCAGCCCGCATGAGTAGCTCGAATTCTTTTTTGGCAGCATTGAGTTTGTCTGGCGGTAAGCGACGAGCACGAGCAAAACATGGCCGGCCATTGGTTTCGATGAAATGGAGTGCTTTCGAGTTCGTCGATGCTCCGGGAGGCGCAAGGCGCGTTATGTTGGGAAATGCCAAAATAAGGTCAGCAAACGGGGCTCTTCGGTCGAGTAGTTGCGGTGACGGCACGTGGCTAGTAATGGCGGCCAGGGACTTCGAAGTGGCGTTTGTGCGAGAGTCGACTAGGCGGGACCCTTTAACATCGACCATCAGATTGTGGTGTTTTAAAAAATCAGCTCCGAGGATAGGCGAGGTCACGTCGGCGACGGTGAATGTCCAAACGAAAGGCCGATTGAGCCCCAAGTCGAGCTCGTGCGTTACCTCTCCATAAACCTTGATGGTCGAACCGTTAACGGCGAACAGCTGCAGCGAAGTCGGTCGGAGCTTTTTAAGCGACGGAGATGGTGGGATGCAAGAGACCTCGGCGCCCGTATCTATGAGAAAAGAAAGGTTAGTCGTTTGTTCACGTACAGAGAGTCGATAAATGCCGGCTGAGGGACGGCGTCGTACTGCCTCAGCGGTATGAAGTCATTGGTGCTGTGCTTGCGAAATAGCCTGCCGCGAGTGATGGGACCTGCACGGCGGGCGGCAATTGGCAGCCTTCTTGCCAAAGGTGCGATGGAACCAACAGTCGTCAAACTGCTCGATGGAGTCATCTCGACGACACTGGCTGGAAACACGGGGTGGGGCCAGCCGTTGCGACGTACGATTTCGTGGTCGCGACTGTCGTGGTGATTTCCACTGCGTTAACAGTCTGGAGAACTCCGAGATCAATTGTGCGGCCTCATTTGGGGGCGAATGATCGTTTTCGTTAGCCTCTACAGCCGCCGGTGGGGCTACCGCATTGAGTTGGCGTAGTTCGACGTTCTCCATGACTGTGTCCGCAATTTGTGTCCTTTCAGAGGCCGATCCCTTTACCATGATGGCCACGGCCTGTACGGATGCAGGAAGGCGTAAAGCCCATAAGTCCAGGAGGACTTCCTCGCTTAAGGCGCCCTTTGCCGCCTGAACCATTTCGTAATACAGCTGACTCGGCTTCTTATCGCCAAGGGGCATATCGTGCAGCACGCGACGAAGCCGCTTCTGTTGGCTATCCGCAAAGTAGTTGCTCAACGCGGTCTTGATGTACTCGTATTTGTCACGGTCCGGTGCAGAATCGATGATGGGCCGCAACTCCGTTATACGGGCAGATGGCAATTGAGAGCAGACGGTGTCGAACTTTCGACCATCCTGCCCGATCCCTGATGCTCGAAAAAAGAAATTTAGAAGGTAAAACCAGTTGTCCACGTCGGACTCCACGAAAGGCGGCATCTGAAGGCGAGCGTAATAATTCGCCCCAACCTCTGCTTGAGCGCCGTCGACGGCCGGTGGCATCGGAGGCCTATCCTCCTCATGATTGGCTTGCTGCTCGTCAACCATCACGTCGGGGTCACCACTTTAGAGACCGTCCAATTCGGCCTCAATAAAAAAACGAAAGTTAATTGGAATTCCCCGCTGGGGTTTTATTAAAACTCTAAGTACTTATAAGTTAAGCGCGCAGAAAAAGGTAAGAAGACGTCTGGAGACGATGATGGCGGAATGTCGAATGAAAGAGAGCCTGGTGGAAAAAAAGGCAGGTCGCTTCTCCCAGGCGGCTTCTAACATCCGGTCGTCGAGTCTTTTCGTTTGGCTGCCCTGTGCCGGGGGTATGTTGACTTGCGATTGTGTGGTTGGCTGCGCTGGGGTATGTTCGGTTGGTGTCGGTCCTTAGGCTTACGCCACACCGCCACATACTCTTTAAACACCGAGCCAAAATCCAGTTTCTTAGCAATCGACGCTTTCACACTGCAAAAATTAGTCTAGGTTTCGTTGACGTTTCGGGCGCATACACCTATTTTTGAAAAGGTGGAAAAGATAGCACAGCAAATAAGAAACAAAATGAAGATGGCAGACAAATGAATTTTTATGCATTTTTGAAAATACTAAATAAACAACCAACTTACGTCATAAGAACACCTCCGTCAAATTTTGAACATGGGAAGCACATTATACCATGATTTTAAAAATATTGTTCTGCCTAAGAAAAAATGTTTTTTTTTTCAATGGTCTGCCTCAACTTTTATTGACATAAAATTTTTATGAAACCACCTGACAGAACGCCTCTTTTGGCTTCTATCCTAAGTGAGGTTTAAGTTAAAAAAAAAAACTAAAATTAAGAAATAACAAAATTACAAACTTAAGCCGCGTTGTCACAAGCAACGTAAAACAGGAACAGAAACAGAATCTTATACATTAGCAACTAAAAACCTAAATTCGCTAAATGCTTTTTGCGCTGCCAATGTATGAAATTCTGTTTCTGTTCCTTGTGACAATGCAGCTTTAATTGTACCTCGAGTGTTTCTTAAGACTTTTCTTAAGACTATTTCTTAAGAGTTATGAAGTGGACATTGTCAAAGATGAATGGCATCAACATTGTGGTTATAGCTCATGTTTTCTTACCAACCCGCCTATGGTGATTTAGAAAATTCTCAAGAACAAGTCAAAGGCGAACAACGACACAAAAGCGAAAGAGATCCTGTAGAGAGGATTGAGAGGAAGCGGGACCACTTACACCGATCCTGAATTATAATGTGTCACTGACTTGCCTGAAGTTAATAGAAGATTATGCCCTGTTACAATCGAACTCGAGGACATTGGCGTTGGCGATCTTAAGAAAAACATGAATTCTCCTTAAAAACGAACTAAGTAATGAGAAAAATTGTTTTAGATTTTCGTAACAGGTACACATAATAATTTTTAGGTCAGGTATTTGTTTTTATACCCCATCTCATAAGATAGGAGGTATATTAAGCTTTAATAATCACCGTGGACCCCCATGACCTTAAGGGCATATGATCGAGACCGAATTGTAAGTCGAATGAGCCATGTCCGTCCGCCCGTCCGTCTGTCGGTAGTTTTTAGACCTTAAATTTTGAGCTAGGAACTTGAAACTTTATATCTGTTCTTTCTAGGTCCCGAAGCAGAACAAGTGTAAAATTTTTTGAAATTTGCCCACTGACACGCCTACTTTACTTATAAGCATGAAAAACCAAAATTGTCGTAGGAAGCAGAAATCTGGTATGCGTTATCCTCGCTTAACTATATTGTGATTGGCATTTAAGAAAACCGCCCACTTATAGGCGTGGTCATATTTAAT
This sequence comes from Neoascia interrupta, assembly GCA_947623515.1. Lineage (NCBI taxonomy): Eukaryota > Metazoa > Arthropoda > Insecta > Diptera > Syrphidae > Neoascia > Neoascia interrupta. The sequence continues at coordinate 213,029,863 of OX392463.1, read as the reverse complement.
ATGCATTCTAATAAACGGATTTTATTTGATATATTTGCTTTAAATCCAAAAAAATTCCACTATAAAATCTTCAGATATGTACGTAAGCTATCAACTCAAATGAATTAATTTCTGCCACGCCCACCTTTGGAGGTTATTTTAAGTAAAAAACAATTTTTCAACATAAAACTGCGATCAGCACGTGTATCCCACATCTGATAAAAATATGATAAAAAAATTATGTTATTGAAAAGGAGTTGATGCCACGCCCCTTTTTTTTAAGAAAGAAGGCTCTTAACTGACACATCTTAACACAATTAAAGTAACAAGAACCTGAAATTTAACAACCAAGATTTTTGACGCATTTTGGAGCTTGACAATTGCCAATCGGGATGGGGTATCCAACGATTCGCCTAGGCAGATTGTAACCCTCCCACTAGTTGTTTTTGCTGTTTTTCTGCAATAGTGTGAGCGTTTTGAATTTTTTAAAAGCTCTATGCTTAGTATTGGGATTGAAACACCACCTTCGCCTTTAGTATGGTGAAGTGACATCATTCGATTGCATTACCGTTTCTCTAAGCAACTTTTTCGTGAGGCCCATTCTTATGCAAGGTCATTTTAAGTTTCTTAGCTTGGCCATACGTTTACAAAAGACTTTATGGGCGACTTGTTCATTTGAAGTGTAACTGAAGTAAAATTGTCTTCCTATTTTGACATTCGTTTCAGTTTGCTTTCGACCATTACAGTTGGCCCTTTAGTTTTGGAATCTGAGTAGAGAGTATAATACAAGTATAAGTTAAGTACCTATATGAAATTTGCCTTTGTAAGGGTCGTAATCCAAGTTTACGTCATTGTTATATTATATAATGTATTACGATTATATCATTATACTCTTATGTAGTTGATTGATCAATGGTTTCTTGAGGTTATAGAATTATGCGAGAGTAAAACAGTGAAACTGACAGCTTAGTCAGTGCAACAGTGTCGAATAAGCTAAGCCATTTTCGGTACTTTTTTATATTTTAGAGCTTAGTTCAACCACTTGCAAATTTATAAACATATTTTGTGTAGATTTACAAAAGGACCCATTCATCGATATGGAAAAGCAGCGGACGAAGGAGGTGGATGGCGCAACTCAAGCACAAGGAAATAAACCTTCCGGTCTAATAAACGATAACAGAGCCCCGAAACCTTATCATCCACAGATTCAGAGCAAGGCAGAAAACATCGATCAGGTCCTCAATTTCATTGATCACGTGCTTTTGTTATGGTCGCATCGAGTTCGATGGGGCGATAAAAGAATAATTCTGCCCGATATTCTTCTCAAAGAAACCGCTGAAAAGGTAGCAAGTATGCTGAAAGTCGAAAAGTCTACAATTTTGAAATTATTTGACGGCTCTGCTTGGCTTGATGGATTCCGACTAAAGGAAAGGAACAATGTTAACAAAGAAGGAACAAAGTACAGGTCCATTGACGTAAAAGACATTGTTGTAGGTGAGTGGTCTCGGTTTTTCGATGAAAACTCAACATTTTTAGAAATCGCCAGTACTTTGAAAAAACCAAAGACTTTTAATCGAAAACGGAAAGTCTTTAAAGCTTTTAATAATGCGAATAAACTAGTTGTTGCGCCAGTAAGATCTTACGAGGAGGCATTTGATTGCTTAATGATGTTGGAGGAGTTTGTGACAGGCCGAAAAATCCTGAAGGCAGCTAGCTTGACAGTTAAGATAGAACAGCTGCTTCGAATGGAAATATCTCGTGAAATCGGCGAGTGATTTGTCTTAATTATTAACTTCCTGCTGTTACGGAAAAAATAAATAAATAAATAATTTTGTTTGTGTCGCATACCTACCGAGGTACTTTCTACCGAGGTACAAGAGTCACAATATCAAATTGCCAATTTGAAATTTGGCACACATCCATCAGGTTGGAGCTGTTTTTTGATTTGACGACATTTTGTGTTTTGCAAGAGAAGAAGCTTCTACCTCGTAACTCGAGGCTCATAACCCCCTTCCGTACTACGCCACATGGCTCCGCGGCTGTACTACGTACTACTGCTACATACCACCACTACGTTCATTGTGGTCCCACGGTAACTGGGGTTTCTGGCCCTTTTGGAGTTACTGGTCCCAATTGGGCGCCTGCCCAGGTGGCGGATAGGGAATTGCTCACCAGGAAAATATTCGGGGCAGACCGAAACCAGCACCAAACGAAAAATCCAGAAGCGTCTGTCTCAAAATGAGCGGCTTCCTGGTAGGCGTCTTTTATCCAGGTTAGGTTCGGGCGAATAATAAACACTTCTTTCTCTCGGTCGAAATTGTTTGACGACCAACTTGAGGAGGACTCAATGTAAGATGTCCTGACAAAAGTTGTCACATCCTTTGCACTAAATTATACCTAGTTAAAGAAAATGTTGTTCTTAATTTATTTCTATCATGGCTGTTTTGATGGCGACTCAGCTTTTTGTAAGTAGGGTTTTGAAAAACTCGCAAACCAGTGAGAGTCTTCCTAACCTTGCTTTCGACCAGTAATTCCTGCACCTTTTGTTACTGTCCGTGTCCACATCCTCAAAAGGAAAGTACAGGCGACATCTAAGTACAGGAAAGACAGAAGCGTCTGTCTCAAAATGAGCGGCTTCCTGGTAGGCGTTTTTTATCCAGGTTAGGTTCGGCCGAATATTAAACACTTCTTTCTCTCGGTCGAAATTGTTTGACGACCAACTTGAGGAGGACTCAATGTAAGATGTCTTGACCAAACAAAAATTTCCTTTTCGGTTGGCGATTCTGAATCAGGGCGATCTCCTCCCGGATTGGGGCTTAACATCCGAACACCCAAATACGTTCTTCTTGATTTTGAAGTTAATCTCGCGTTGTATAAGAGAAGCAAAAGCTATTATGCGGGTGCTTTTGGTTTTGAAGGTGGATTCTTGGCCAGAAGCAAATTTCTCTTCTTTTCAGAATAGGAACTGTCAAACGAGTGCCAAGAAAACAGTTTCAGGAAAATCTAGAATACTCTGACGCTTCCGGATGACCAACCGAAAAAGCAGTCAGTTGAACAGTCGTCATTTAAGGTTTAAATTCGTGGTCAATGTAAGAAAGAAACTTTTTCTGTTTCTTCAGAGGTGTTAAATAAGCAGTGTTAAATACCAGAAATCAGTGTGCCAACATTAATTATAACAAAGTTAAAGAGTGGAAAAAGTATTTTTTGTTTTAAATTAGAGATGGTCGCACTACGGGCCTGCGGTGGGCGTGTCTGTGGGAGGATTTTAATAATTTGCAATCCGTAGATTAAAATTTCAGGCTCAAATACTAATTTGAACTCTCTAGCCTAAAATGTAAGGCCTAAAAGGACGGACGGACATGACTTAATCGATTATCCTGTTGGTCTCGTTCATATTCTAAAAGGTCTTAGAGGTCTACGCTGATTATTTCACTGCGTTACAAACTATACATTAAACTTTGCTCTGTAAACATTTATCGCCTCTTTAAATTTATATTCTCAGAGATTTTTGGAGAATAAATTGATGAAAAATGTCGTCCACACCTTAAAAATTGGTTGGGCTAAGAATAAAATCCTGGAATACTAATTTCGAACCTTAAAACCCAGACATTAATTTTAGAAAAAAAAGTTTATTTCTGAACCACGCTACGCTTCTAGTTTTAACTCTCCAGTTCAATTTATAAGGTCTAAACCTTTCCGCGTACCCTCGGACAGACATGGCTTAATAAATACACCCGCCGAATTCTTTCATATTACCCCAAAACTCCAAAGGGTCTACGGTGATAATTTTTACACTGCTACAAACTATGTATATATAAATAAATACAGTTGTCAATCAGTTTGTTTTAAACAGGGGTGGAATTGGCTATGACCTGTGATTTTCACATTTTGTGACAGTCAATCTGATCAAACAAAATTATCCGCCTGCGTAAGGTGAATACAAAAATATTGTTCCGAATCGTTGCTTTATTTAGGCTTGCGATGTAAGAACATTGATTTTTATTCGTGCATACAGAGAGTCAGCCTAAAAGTAGGCAAAAACACCAACTTACCAGAAAGTTTGAAAACTTCTGAACTGTCACAATAAAATTGTGATGATCACAGTTTACCCAGAGGAATTTTTGTGACATGTGACATCATTTATCATAGATCACCTTAGCCGATTCCACCCGAGGACTCGGTTAAACTCGCCTTATTTGGAGGCTAAGGCCCGGAATAGTCTCTGAAGAACAAGAACTCGGACTTCTTTGCTGTTTCCCTATGAGATATGTCATTAAATAGAGTCGATGATTTCGATAGTAGAATATTTCGATAGCAATATTCACAGAGTTAGGCCTGAACTAAAAAACTGATCCTTGAGTTAACGCCAGACACAATTTATTCAGGGATCTACAAATCTATGTTTAGCCCGCTGTTAACTCTGCGCTGAAGGACTGGCCTCAGTTTTCAACTGAACCTACAATATACTTCCACGAGATCGGTTACTTAAACGCACTAGCCCAGGCACTGCATCAACCATGTGCACACATACCTAGTGGACGAACTAATATTTTCTATATCATGAGTATCTACTGTGGCAAAGATCCACTGGCTCAAAAGAAACACTGGCACATGTGACGCGTCATATTTTGTATCTTCTACTACAAAAAAAAAAAAAAAAAAACGATTTGCCGATTGTTATCGGTACAAATGAAAGCATTCTTACAAAAGGACTTTCATCTGCCCCTTTTTTCAAAATATTCAAAACGTAGAAACCGCACATATGCTCCTATTGAAATTCGAATACCAATTGGCAGATGTCAAATTAGTGTATTTTAGTCCTGAATACGAGTCACGCAAATGTCCTGTGCGATGAAACGCAATTTCACTTTTATTTTTTATCAAATGCACCCTTGGTATGGCAACAATTGCAGTGACACTCGAACTGCGCATTCAATGTCCTTAAAACAAGGGATGATGTTGCTTCCATGTCGAATCGTTTAAGTAATCGTGAACACCTTTGATCGTAATCATAAACGGGTCACAGGTGTTAATTTAATAATTTATCCATCCAAAAGTCATGGCGGATTGTAACCTATGAAATTTTTTTCGAAAATTGACTCAACTTTCAAAAGGATAACAAATAGTTTTTCTGTTAAATTATTTCCAGAGCGTTCTGCAAGCAAATCTTTCTAAATCATACCTACCCAGTTAAAGATAATGTTGTTCTTAATTTATTTCTATTATGACTGTTTTGATGGCGACTCAGCCTTTTGTAAGTAGGGTTTTCAAAAACACGCAAAGCAATGAGAGTCTTCCTGACCTTGCTTTCGACCAGTAATTCCTGCACCTTTTGTTACTGTCCGCGTCCACATCCTCAGAAGGAAAGTTTAGGCGACATCGTGCGCTCCCCAGCTTTTCCAAGACCACGTGTGATCCAAGAACAAACTGCAAGCCATTCCTGAACTCTTTTTAAGGCAAAGCCCACACCCTATCTATAGACCCACCCATTAAAAGTGGTTTTGTTGTGCTGCTGGCTGCGTCAAACATAAATCGTCAATGAACACGTGTTCATACAAATCGCTTCTTGTGCAGAGATTTGTTTTGAAAATCCACAAGATCTGCTGAACGTCGCGGGCACACCGGTGCTGTGTGTTCCAGAAACACTCGGTTATAGATATCTCAGAGTTTTTACCTACCCCTCCAAGTCCCTGGGAAAAAAAGTGGAAAAAAAACTCAGGCTCAGCTGTGGTCTCTGGGTTTCTCTGCGGCGTCCATCGATCCATCCATTCAATTGTAAATAAATCCTTAAAAAAATAATCACAGTTGTGGCTGCAGCTGGAACAGAGTTCAATTTCTGCAGTTGCTTGCTATGCTGCCGTTCCCGTGGGTCTTTCATTGATCTGAATGGGTTTCTGTGTCTGTGGCTATGTCGCTCTCCTCTGAACACTATGGGAACATAATATGGCCGCAAGAGGCCTCCTCTTGTGCGACCAACTAAACACCAAGCGATCGGTGGAAGATTCACAATTGAATCGATTGTAACATTCGATATGAATTTATTGAAATGTTTACCCTGGGGTGACACTGTATGTAATAAAAAGGAAGCCGAAATCAAAATTTTGGGAGTGCAGCGGCCGCCGGGTGTCATTACATTTTGAATGAATGATGTGAATGACGGACAAGAACTTTCCTATATGCTATCGGGGAAAGCTTGTAACACCTGGATCGACACGGATGTTAGGTCATATGCAAATGGAAAGGTGAAAAAACGAGAGTCATTCATGTGATCGTGTTGAAAGGACTTCATTGTTATTTTGTGATCATTTATTACTTGAAATATGTCAATTTACCCACATCTTAGGTGAACCTAGATGAATGCTTACCTTTACCCATGGAAAGTGTCGCGTGTCGCCTTGAGTAAAGGTTAGCAAAGCATCATCACATTAATGGTCTCTATTGCAATTTTTATACTTTGCTTCTATACTTTAGAAGAATAAAAGGCAAAGAGTGCTGAAACGGCCTGTTGGTAAAAGACAGCCATGAGGTAAGAAACTCCTGTCACTAAAACCCAGTCCTCATCAGTTGCCTGCATTATAAGAATCATTGGTCCATATTTTTTCGAGAACGATTTTGGCCAAGACACCAACGTCAACAACGATTAAAATAGAGTGGCGCAACAGCTCGAGGTAAACCAGGGCCAACTTGTCAACAATGTAAGCTGTGTGTGCTAATTTCATAATTTCGTCACATACAAGGGGATTTACAATTTTTTTGCCGCACCCAAACGGCATTTTGAGAAGTCTAAGCTTCGCGGAGGTGGGGACGGTGAAAAAGAACAAGTCCCTTTTTCAGGGGACACCTACGACATGTGGACAGCGGTACGTGCCACACAGCTTACGCCACATACTGCGCGAGTAATTCTGTGGTACAATACATGGTTATCTCACGTGGAGCGGCAACTATGCAACTAGGTACCACTCATACTTACTATTCATCAATGGAGCTCTGGAAAAAAGTGTTAAAAGCGTATCTAAAAACATATTTCCAACGCATAAAAGTCTCCTTAGAAACGCACCATGATATCTAGGTCCCTTTGAGATACATAATGGTGCTAACATAACTTCTCGGTTGTGCTAGTTAAATTACTGTTAGATATCAATGGAACCAACCCATTAACTCTATCATCTCTAGCTGGTGATATGTTGGTCGATTTGCCCTTGAAAAATTGATCATAGTGGAAATAGAGTGTCTTAAATTTTGCAAATGAATGAATAAATTCTTTGGTTTCTCTTTGCCAAGTGTGCCGATTATTGCTAAAACTAAATCTGTCAAAGTTTGAAAACCAATCTACAATTGAAAATTTGACATAACCCTAACATTATTAGAACATGTGCGAATTTGTTGAACGACCCAACCTATCTTGACACTATTCCTAACTCCTCCTTGAAACACAAGGCACAACACAGTAATTAAATTTAAGTGGCATTCAAGTATTAGCTTATGTGTTACGTTCAATCAAGCTGACCTATATGCGTCTGTACGCAGATAAATTGAATTACCTTCTGATTGACAAAATTCGGTTTGAATTATTCCGCGCTCTGAATTTTATTGCCTCGGCACGTACCACAGTAAGTCAACTCAGCCTTTAGCCAACGACGATGTGACCAAAAAATTAATTTTGAACACCTACAACAACTGTAATTGACAAAAAAAGGTCTGCGACTGCATGCCTATCAAGGACCATACGGTGGAAGCTTTTGACTATATAAGCTGGTCGGCACTATGACAACGGTATCAAATTCATTACCTCCTCAATTGGGTCAACATTAACCAAACACCAAAAATTAAAATGTTCAAATTTGTAAGTACCCGACTCCGACACAAGCTGTTGACAAGAGTGTTGTTTAAATCCATTCAAATTGTTTTTTTTTTAGGTGGTCGTATGCTTCATGGCTCTCATCGCCTGCATTGCTGCTAAACCAGGACTTATTGCTCCTCTAGCTTATTCTGCTCCACTGGTGGCGTCTGCGCCGGTAGTTGCTCCATATGCAACCAGCTACTCTGCCAATTCTGTGGTTCACTCGGCTGCCTATCCAGCTGCTTATGCCGCCTATGCTCCTGCTGCATACGCTTCACCACTTCTGATTTAATTTTTTGACGGAGACTAAATGAAATAAAATGGCTTTGGAAACAGCGTTTATTTATTTATTTATTTCTTAGGGATTGTTTTTCAGGGCAGAGTTAAGCCCAACTTAAACCAAGATCTGTTCATAAATAAATAAATAAATAGAGTGGCACAACAGCTCGAGGTGAACCAGGGCCAACTTCTCAACAATGTATGCTTGCTGTGTTGATTTCTTCACATTCAAGGTTACCTACAATTTTTTGCGGAATCCGAACGGCACTTTGAGAAGTTTTTCAAGACAATTGATACTCTATACGGAGGGCTTGTCAAACCCTCGCAAAGGTGGGGACCGTGAAAAAGAACAAGTCTTTTTTTCAGGTGACGACGGTAGGATTCGAACCCAGGCCTCCGGCGTAGTAAGCACACACACTAACCACTACGCCACGGCACCCCACATAAAAGATCTATTCATCGCGGAACAAAACGAATCAGTGTAGTCTTTCAGTGCAGAGTTTGACGGAGTTAATTCCGTCAAACTCTTGATTAATTCAATCGAAGATTTTGATTTAAATTTATCAAAATCTTCGATTCTCGAAATTATTGGCTCCTCCATTCTCACCTATATAGAAATTCAGAGAAGAGGTTCGAGTTACTCTCAGATAATTTTTTTTTACAAAATAACGCAAAGCAGTTGCCATTTTACTTTCCAAACAGAAAAAAGCGTTCAAAGAAGTTCATACTTTATACTGGCTCTCCAGACCGGGAGAGGATCTATTTGATCCGGGATTAACTCACCAAAATTAAAGCCGATATTTACCGCGAATCTAAATTCACTTAAAGCTCATTTGAAGGGTTAATCTCAATATAACTCCTAAACTTTGATGATCTCGCACTGAAAAACTGGCCCAAAGTACTTATCGGCAGAAAATCGAGTGATTAAATGTTGTGCGAAAAAGTGACACTCGTCCGTTTTCCGCCCGAAGTAGTTATGCTTATCCAAGCAACACAGAACCCCTTATAATGGCCACCGTTACCTTTACAACACCACATCAAAAAACCTCAGGTTCTTGAATTTGTTTTTATACAATTAACCGGGACCCTAACAAGACCTCTATAAGAGCGATTTAACACTTTATTGAACTTAATTTTGGGTGCGGAAAAGGTTTAACTTCGAGCTTTTATAGAACTTATTTGACTGTCAATACATTTTTAAAAGAAACAACGCGATAGCCTTACGAACGATCACTGAGTTTTTCACAGGGTTTTTCTTCAATAAAACAAAAAGCAGCAACGTCCAGTTAACAAAGAGGTGAAGCAAAATAAATCAACAGAGAAGCTAAATGTGTCAAAAAAAAAAAAAAATTTACTTTATGTGGCACTTTCGACAACCGTTTAACTCTTAGCGATGTAGCTTAGTGGAGTTGTCAGTCGACTTTTAAGCCATCGCTCGGTTGCAAGATTGAATCCCAGTTGGGGCGAGAACGTTTTTATTTAGTATTAAATTCCGACAGTCAGTCCTGCTAGACTGTCAACATCGCAAACGACACTGTCAGTCCGCTTATGACAGTGTCGTTTGCGATGTCCGCGTAATATTTCTGGGTGGGGTGGGTGTAATTTTTCTAGTCGTAAATGCCAGGTTTTGGGCAATTAATGCAGTTGGGAAAATGACACTTTCCCTATTTCTGTTGTAAAACTAGCATAAAGCGTGGGGAAATTTCTAGCACCGAGCGCTAAAATTTTTTTCTGAGATTAATTTCATGTGTGGTTTGGCTTTAACTTGGGTATATCTACATTCTTATTAATTAAAAATCTAACCAAACGTATCGTTGCTTATAATGGGGAGCGGCCCCCATGACAAAGCCGTACAAAATTAAATTCAATATTGAAGAGTGAAAAATTACAACAATTTACATTTCAACAAACATTATAAAAATGGCTGGCCCTATAAACATAGAAATAAGCGTAAACGTAAAAATAATATTTCGATCGTAGAAATCTGCAAATCATGAAAACGACGAATTGTCACACCCTGTATGACAGGTGTATGACTTTGGCAGGTTACCGACACCTGTCATAGACTAAAAAAGATAAATAGTTTCGATTAAATAACGGTCCTACAGTTGAACCTATTCTTGTTGTTTGTTATATGATTTTACCTTATAACGAAGAATTCGGTTGATTTTAAGGATAAGCCGGTAATTGAGAGTTTCATTCTGTGGACAGCGTAAAATCATAACGGCGCCTGACAGAGATAGACTGACACAAAAATGTCAATGTATGGAAATGGAATGGATATTTTGGGAACGATTGTTTTTGTGTACAATTATGGCTTTTTCGGTTGGCGATCCCGGATAAGGGCGTTCTTCTCCCGGATTGGGGTTTCTCTCCGAACATCTAAAAACCAGATCTAAAAAAAAACCGGATCTAAAACCAGAAGCAAATTTCTCTTCTACCCAGAAGAGGAACTGTCAAACGTGTCCAAGAAAACAGTTTCAGGAGAGTCCAGAAGTCTCCCGGACGCTCCCGGACGACCAACCGAAAAGGCCATTACTGTTGATTCGTGCTATAATCTAATATATAAAATTATTCAAGTGTCAGCCGCCGCTTCATGCACATCCGAAACGTCAAATTAACCCGCTTCGCAGGGTGACGCACGTCTTATAAATGTCGAACAAACATTTTGATCAGAGGCATGAACCTGTGACCTGTGACTTGAAAAAAAAGATATGGGAGGATGTAATCTTCAATCGCGAATAGAAGATCTGTTTATAGAAACCGTTTCCCAAAAGCGATATCCAAAACTTTGGTTATCTACCTTAAATTTTCAAAGCCTCATGTTTTCGGCTTTTTCCACTCGCATCTAAAGTGTCTAATAGAATGGCAATGTATACACCTCCTTCTCACGGTTGTCTTACGCACTTGGTGATGTCCTTCTGTGCATTTCAAATGCAACAACATTCAATTTTTCTCGTTTCCAATCAACAGATGTTAAGCACCCATTGAACTCGCACATTATCTACCAAGGCGATAGGTTATCTCGCGCAACCGAAGTTGACTTATCGCCAGTGTCAAGTGCTGACTTCACAATCTTTGGGGCATTCCAAATCCAACGATGCGACTACGACTAAAAGTCATACATCCCAAAACACAAGAGTCTTCAAAGACCGGGCACTTTGTTTTGAGAAATAACCCAATCGGTTATCACTGCATGTCAATATGTCAAAGTACCATTATCGCGCGCAGTTCTGCAGTCATAATGCGTCCGCATGTAAACGTCTATCGGCTGTTAATGGAAGGCTCACTTAAGCTGCCGTTTGGCCATAATCTTCAATCCATTGGAGTAAAAAATATTCAAATTTATAAACGCTCATTAATCCCCAAAGTCGCGCACGGGGGCTGTGCCAAGAGATAAACTTAAGTCAGTGCAGAGTCCTCCTTGTACAGCCCCCTGGTGGAGTTGCGATGCGACGCTATCCGATACCTTTCGTCATTGCTGTCAAGGAAATTAATTGCCCGTAATTAATTTCTCTATCGCCAATTGATGCGGCAGCAAGCAACAGCAGCAGATGCATCTGCGCAGCGTTACAAGATATCTGCTTTGGAGCTGCATTCATCTGCTGCTGCTGTTGCTGGAATGTCGCATCGTTTGTCTTCTGGGTGCAGGCACTTCTGGTGTGTGTTGCGTCGATTTGTGGAAATTGATGATTCCAATTATGAAACAGTCACAACGTGCTTAGCAGTTGTTGTTTCATCTCCTTTTTTTTATCTGGTCCAGTCAAACCAGCGGCGACATGGCACTGAAGATGATTGGAAGTGTTGATGGCCGTAACAAGTCGACGGGGCTTCATTAAAGGTGTAATATACTACGCGGCAAGAGAAGACAGCCGTAGGTTTGCACCTGCCAATCGATATTTTTGCATAGACAACCGGATGACCAGTACCTACGTACGAAGATGCTGCAACTGCAACGTATTAGTTGCCGTCCGGGAGATTATGTCCACATCACTCACTTCGGAGAGAGTGGTCTTGTTCTACTCTAGAGCCAACAGCATAACAGCTCTGGCGCATAAGTAAAACGAACGTTAGCAATAGAACCTTCCGCTTAAGATGAAGGATTGCGTACAATGTTAGTTAATACAAGAATGATCCATATTCCTTGTTGATATCTTACAGAGTCCCAGAGTAGGATCTCTCACTGGTGGCTGACCGGTTTACCCCTCAAATTGCCCCTTTTCAATATCTCTACACTTCTCTCCAAAAAAAAACAGAGCGGGGAATTTAAACAAAGTTCCCCTTCCATTTACGACAGACATCGTATCGTTCTCACCGGAACCAGCAGCTGGCGGAGTTCCTGTGGGAAGTTATTGACTGTGCACATGCACATCAACGGAGATATCTGTTTACGCTACTCAACAATCCAAACAATTGTGCTCAGCCCTATTGTATCTGATAACAACAACTAAACAGCCGATGTCGCATTGTAGTTTGATTGAGGGGTGGTAGGTTGGTGTAAATCGTCGTCGAAATCGGAAGCAGTCGTGTTTCCCACGCACACGTGACCCAGACACGAGCCATCATCAACCAAAGCACACCACACAGTTCGGCCGCCCTAATGAGCGTAATCATCCCTTTTCTCATGCCATATTCCCTTATCGTAAAGGATTATGTTATTTCGGTAGGGTTGCAATGGTTTCCGACTATTCGGCGTCATTTAAACTTCGTAAACAAGCCATGGGCGGATGCCTTTTTTTCGATTAGCTCACCTACTAAAGCAGTGATGATCTATGGGCTAGAGGCTAGACGAAAGTATCTTTACTCCCTTCCGGTGCGGCAATGCGACAAGCGCAAATATTGAGAAACGTGTGAATCGTCATCCTCATCATTAAAAGGCAATGAGGGTGCAATTGGTGCTCGTCAGCCCGTATTATGTGCTCAATTTGTTGACCCTGTTTTCCATGAGAACTAAATTAAGTCCTTGATCGGAAATTGGGCATTCGCTTAACACTGGACAAAACATATATTTGAGCGCTGTTCACACGCTGTAGGCATTGTGAGAACCGTCAAGTGTGAGACTGGGATAATGGAAAGATAACCACTTGACACAATTTTTGAAATCATGGCAAACGTAACAGACAATAGCATAACTTACTCCCACAATATTTTTTTCGTACAGGGTCGGACAATGCAGCAATTGTCGATTGCGGCTGCGAATTTCAATTGAGATAAAGAACAGTCGTTGCAGTAGGCTCCTGCATCTTTTCATTTGGAGTCTTTGATCCAAATGATCAAGATCAATTTTGTTTTAAGACTTCGCGATTTTCAATTATTCTGTTGGGACTGGAAGCTGAGCCTATAGGTATAGAAGACAAAATATATCCGAATTACTAGAAACAGCTAAGCTTATGGTCGGGCATACGTAAACCTTACTTATATCGATAATACAGGGCTCTATAAGGGAATTTATAAATATTTACATACGCAACCTTTCAATGTCCAAGTGATCATGACACTTTTGTAGGAAAAAACCAGGAGTAAATATAACTAGGTAGGAGTTCCTATTTCTTTTGAATAATTGATTTTCACTAGAGGGGCGTCAGAACTTTCCTTGGGTATACCACATTAACAGCTTTCTTAGCATAGATCTCAACAACGTACTTCGTCATTTCAACACCGAATTGTAATACTTTGTTTCCACCGGCAATAACAAGAGGATTAGCGGGAGGCGATTAATAATAAACCCCAAAGTGGTTCCACCAGACAAAAATAAGATTAATTGGACATAAGTATTGTTTTTCTGTGATTTTGGCTCTCAAAAGATAAAGGTGATGTCATTTTCCAGGAGCGAAAAAAGATTTCCGTTGTAAGTATCCCAATAGAAATCGTTATTCTGACAGATCTGTCACACGTGGATATTTAGTGTCGTTTCTCGATTCTTAAACTGTTAAAAATGTGTATGAAAGTGGTTCGTGAAAAAGGTGAATTAGATCTTTAAGGGGATTTATTTTTAATCGTTTGCCGAGAGGATTTAATTTTGTATGGTTAATCGCGTAAAGATTTATATTAGTCGCAGATTAGTGCCCGGTGGAAACATGGTATAAGACTGGCGTACTGTTGAGTGAAGAACGTGCAAAACGATTTAAATTGGACAGTTTTAACGATTTCATATATGCAAATCGTTTTGATTAAAGAGTTTGATTTCGTGTTTTGTCGAAAGCTTAAGAAGTAGCAATCGCAATGGCCTTGGCTATGGCACAAGATGCATCTGGTGATTTACAAAACTTTCATGACTCTAGACACTTCATTAGTTGATGGCTATAATCAGTGATTTCATGACCCAAGAAAGTGGGCTGAACAGATTTTTTTGATAAATGATGTCCCAAATCCATTAAGTGCCAAAAATTAGATCGATAGAGCATACGAAGTCATGAAGACTCTTTTGGACTTATCTTTAAGTCATGTAGAAATGAAAGACTTTTTGACATGAAGAATTATTTTATTGAGCACAACGGCGGCGGCATCTCAATAGAAACCAATGTGACCAGTGAGGAAGAGGTCTAATTAGTTGGTAGCATAACTGCCAATGTCAGAACCCGCATTGCATCACTCACCGCTTGCGTTTACCTAAATGCCGCCACCCTGAAGTCAATCGTATAGGCCTCCTGTTGGCTCCTAATGATCTGTCTCCCGTTTCTTTTTGTCAACGGTTATGGAAACGTCAGAGAACTGAGGATGTCTAACTTTTTGGGCATGTCTATTTGAGACACGTTTGACAATCTAGAGCAGTGTTTTTCAGTCTGTGGGTTGCGACCCCCTGGGGGCTCGCCTAGAAAAACCAGGGGGTCGTGAGCCTATCCTCAAAACACCTTAAGGATAGGTGTGCTCAAAAAGGTAAGAAGTGGCGAGTCCCACAAGCAATTTTCGAGCTTCCTTTCGAGCTCAGAATATACTTGTCTCTTCTTCTCTTCATGGAGTAGTTATGGATGTCTTGGCACTGCAAAAAAAGAGGTACTCAAAAAATATGAAATAGGTACCTAAACAGCATTGTTTTTGGGGCTTTTTTGCTTTAAGAATATGGGCGCTGTTTGGTAATGGAATAAAGCCAAACTGAAAATAAATAAAGACTCAACACATCAAATCGCAAATTTTCGGCTTTAGATAAATTAAAATATTCCATCTTATCTGGTAAGGACTAAGAAGTTTTTGAAACTTAGCATTTATGCGGAGTTAAACTTAGCACTTGGCGGAGCAAAAATTTTGAATATTTGTTTTAAAGAAATTAAGACAAAGTTTATATTTAAAAATTTGCTCGAAAGTTTGAAATTCTCATGTCTTGAAATTCAAATTGAACTCGTTTTTTTATTTAATAAATGCTTAAATTTATCAAGTGATCTTTTGTAAAAATCAAAAGAATTAAAGTTAAAGTTTAATGAAATAAAACTTAAAAATCTGCACTTAAATAGCAAATAAATTTTATTTTGAAACTGATTAAAATTAATACAAAAAAGCTTCAAAAAAAGCTTTTTTTTTCAATTTATTGAGTGATCTTTTGGAAAAAAAATTTTATTAAATTTTAGAAGTAAGTTAGTTATTTATTGAATTTAAACTAAATAAATTTAATATTCAAAAAAGAACGCTCGAGTTTTAAACATTTTTGTATTTGAATTGTTGTAATAAGAATTAAAATAATTAAAATAAAACCGCGTCAAAGGAATTATTTCCACAAATTTTGACTTAAGTTTAACAAGTTAGAACTAGATTTTATTTACAAAAATGTTTTAAATTATCGAATGATTATTTGTAAATTTCAAATGAATTTAAGCTTTTTGATGAATAAGTTTTTAGTTTTTTTCTGCCTAGTTTCCATGTACATAATAGGGGGTCTTATTAATGAAAAGTTGCGGAGGAACAAATCCAAAGAAACAAAAGAAAGAACAAAAATTAAAATAAATAAAATAATAAAATGAAATTAACAAAAATTAAAAAATAATTCTCTAAAATTGTTCCACTTAAACCTATAGTAATCGCTATGTCTTATTCAGTATTAAACCGATCAGTAGACCGAATTTTGTAGGTCATCTGAGAAGCCACTTTCAACAAGCTCTATTTGCAACGAAGCCAACATCCTGCATATTTTGTATCAATAAGCCCGCAAGAACTTAGCGATTGTGTTTGAAAAAGGTCCTATCGGGTCTAACGATCCCAAAAAATGAACGAGGTCTTTTGATCCTCTCCAACACAGCTTGTTGAACTGTCGCTCATGAGAATCGGTAAATCGTTTGATGACAGTCCCTGATGTCTCTGGTTAAATAAAAGTGCTTCCACAATGAAGGCAGCTTGAAATGGACTAGTTAGTTTCGCCATTATAAACCAGAACCAAAGATACATGGAAGCCTTTCGAACCCAAATCAGAACCGCGTAAAATTTGCAAAATGTGGTGTAATTTTTTCCATGAAGTCAACATTTTAAACAAAAGTTTAAATGGAGGAGCCATTATTGCACTTAATGACAATACTGATAACGAAGGCAAAATATTAAAAATTCACGTTTTTAAAAGCCATACAAACCATATTATGCCAATCGTTCCATGTGCATTCCCCAATTAATTCCCCAAACAATTAGGGCAATTCAAATTAATGAATTGACCCACTTCCTTTCTTTTCCCAACGATTGATGGTAACATTGCTATATAGTCACCATTGCAATCTCTTTGTACCGCGCTACAAAGAATGCACTTGGCTCACCTGGGCTAAGGAGTGGAGCATGAACGATCGGTCAAAGAGATCACTGTTGCGGTTATGATGCCAACATCACGAGGAGCCTTTTAATGGGCTTTT
Organism: Neoascia interrupta; assembly: GCA_947623515.1. NCBI lineage: Eukaryota > Metazoa > Arthropoda > Insecta > Diptera > Syrphidae > Neoascia > Neoascia interrupta. Next base: position 213,012,943 of record OX392463.1, on the reverse strand, counting down.
CACTGCACGAAAATATTTCCATTGTTGTGCAGCAGCGGTAACTGAGTGCGGATTGCAACAGATACTCATTTAAAAATGTTCATCCAAAAGAGTTCAGCAGTGAGGTTAGGCCATCGGTTTCGCAGTTAAAACTGTCTTCATTAAAAAAACCGATAAGGTGCAGTTTGGGTGGAACTCAAACTCATCACCAGTGAGGTAATTCGACTAGGGTTCGTTGGGTCGATGTATTTCTGTCAACCAAGAAATGGTTAAAATTCACCCAGGCAGTCCATCAATCACTGCGATTTTACCCGGTACAGGAAAGCATCCTACCGGCAATTGAAAGTTAGGGACCCCACACCGATTATACATCAGTGCCTCGCAGTCAAGCGCATTATTGGAGCAGCCAATTCCTCCAAACCGAATAGTCCGCTAAACTAACAATATGCGACACTAGCAGCCACCTAGAGCGGCAGCTCCAATAAAGGATTCGAATGCGCGTAATTAGATTTCCATGTCGGCGATAAAAGCAAAAAAAAAACTTCGAACTGCAGACGTGTTCGCTCCATTAGGCATTGGCTTCGTATGCACGGAACTATACCCAACATGATCACTGATCACCCGTCTACCCCTTCTAAGATTGGCTTACTATTCTACTGCAAGTGTGCTCCCCCTGATCATCATCTTTGTTGCAGGTGTTTTCGTTTGCCTGGTATACAAGGGTTAAGAAGTCGACTTATAAATTCGGTCCTATTTGAGAGAACCATCAGCGACTGCGCGCAGCAGGATGTTAAGCTTTGTCGATGCTTTATTTGGTCATCAGGCGTCTGGAGATGCTGGATTCGGATTACTTCATGTACCCGCTATAAGAAATTCTCAACACTACCACCTACCTTCGGGAATTGGTTTCCCTATTGCGGTGCCGTGCGGTATCAGCATGCGGGCGGTATGCTTGTGGCCCCCATACAGACAGACACATCCTACGAGCAAGATCTGCGATTCAAGTCCTTGTATCATGTGTGGGCAGAAGAATAAGCCAAAGGAGTTTTATCGGTGGGGGGAAGAAAACCAAAACAGCGATATACCATGTCGCGCGACTTGGTTGTTGGCAAAGGATGTGTCGAATCGTAAGTGCAACGCTGTTGGAGCATTTGGTGCTCCATGATCTTGTTGCCGACAACGGAGGAGCAAACTATACAAAACAACAACTGGGCCCCGTAGAACATGACACTAGAACTATCGCATGTGTGGAGGCTGATGTTGCTAGAATCCAGTCCGTGTTTAGAGTGTGCAGGTGTTCTTCAGACTTAGTGGCGCCAGACAACATTCCAATTTAGGGTTTTTTGTCTGCCGCATGCGGCAAGGCAACCACGCTGGCTTGGCAATATTAATGTTTGTTAGATGCGATGCTTCTGCTGAGTTGGGTCTGGGCTCTCATTCTTGTCATTTATTCGCCCCGCTCGAATAATAGGTCCGCCCGGAGTCAAGACAACATCGGCGGCAGGCGGCGGCCAAGACGACAACGTCGTTTTGTGTGCGCCCGTTGAGATTAAATTATTAATGAATATCCCCGTCATGTGGCATCTGAAGTGAGATCCATTTACTGCGACTGGGTGCTCCATGCCGCCTGGCCCGAGTCCATGATCTTGGGAGGTATAGCTTCGATTTGCTTGCGCCTTACTTCTTTTCTTTGACAATTAAAGCCTGGTCAGGACGGCATCAGTGAGTGGGTGGGAGATGTTAGAAAAAGTGATAAAGTTCGAAGCCACACCATGGGACGATTGGCGTAGGCTGGACTTTGTAAGATGAAAGCGATTTGGGCGCATTTTCTGAACGAGGAAGCTGTAAATGTTTCTTCTTTGCTCTAGCAGAACTTAACTTCTATGCAATTGCGAAATTCAGGCGGAAATGAGATGAACTATAGATGAACATGAGATCAACTATAGGCTCTAAACAAAGATTTAATTTAACATTAAAACTTTCGACCTGTAAGTAAAAGGTGAGGTAAACTTTATTTTGAGGTCAATTTTCCCCATGTAGGGACTACCTAAGGCTCTGCTACAAATTTAGACAATACCAGCGCTGAGTCCAAATGGTGAATAACTCTTTTCAATCGCTGCTTTCATGGGCTAAGAAGTCAATTGAATAGTAAAGCTCGCTATCGAGCAACTTAAGTGTCCCCGATCTTCATCTTTCCAGTCCTGCTTAATGGCCGGGCGCAGAAGCCTGAACCTTGTCAAAGCGGATGAAGGCACTCTAGGCACTCTATAGTCTTAATGGACGGAGAGTGAAGGAGAAATAACAACATCGAACTGTACGAACTATACAGCGACACCGACCTAACCTAAGCAGAATACAACGGCTGCGATGGCTGCTTCATCTAGAGCCGGATGGGCACCGCAGGAACGTAGAGTACCACTGAGACTGTAGACAGCTAGCTAGAAACGGAGATGTCTGGTGAATCTAACAGCTTCGTAATGCAGCGCATTAAATACGCCAACAAAAAAATTCTAAGGATTTAAAGAAGCTTCCGAAGGCATTTCAGGGTAGAACGTTAGCTTCTTTTAAAAGCCCGTATAAGAGGTATTTGCGATATCACTGAGTAGTGAATGATGCAAAATTTACTTGGATCAGGCATTTTGTTGTATTTGTAATATAAACCTTCTTATTGTAAGTCTTACCGAAGTTATCGAATCTTAAATTGAGGGCATTGCAATTTCATTCAACATTTTACCGGCAGAAGCCAAACTCATACGAACACGCATTTCGATTTTTACAGGCATACAAATTTATTTCATAAATCCCTTTCATTGAAAATCTTGCCCAAGGCATCAGATTGGTGGTCGGACGAGAAACACCTCCCTGACCCTAGCCGAAGCTCACTGTACGCGTTTCGACGAAGATCCCATACCATACACCGAAGGCCTCCGTGACTCAGAAGTCTGACACACAAGAATAACGACCAACGTAGGGCCCGAACTCACGACCCTGATTTAAAGGGTCTGATGCTCTACCGACTGAGCTAGCCCTTAGATTTATCGAATTTTAGGTTGTCAGTGCCAGGACAAAATAAAAGACGAGTATAAAAAAGAATAGGTTAGGTTAGCTTAGCGTGAGCCCGATCCTCAACGTCTACCTCAATGCTATTAAACGCCCCCTCTATATCTTGCAACAAATCCAAAGCGTACTCCTTGTGTTTCAAGGATTTTTCTACCATTGCTACAACCCTATTTAGTGCATTGTCAACCGATCTGCTTCTCATAAACACAGGCATATAGGTATATAGTGCTTTGCAGTATTTTGGCTAGCCTTCCCTGCCTTGGGTATGAATATCATTTGGACTTCTCACCAAGCTCTGGAAGGATAGCTCAGCCTTAAGTAGGACTTGGAAATATTGCCCAACCATAGAATGATATGTTTTTTGGAGCATTATTGGTCGGGTATTATCCGTGTCTGATGGTGCTTTGAAGCAGTTGATGAAAAGGCCCAGGTCAGCTCTTTTACATCGGTTATAGCCCTGATCTTTTCTTCGTCCATCCTCCTCCAAGGACCCTGTGTTTTTGTATCGTAATCTTCGTGGATGTCGGTGCAACCTGGGAAGTTGGGTGGGGATCCCTCAGCACATCCAGCATTTCCTTGTGTGTTGTGGTCAAATCGCCATCTGTCTTCCTGAGCGAAGACATCGGTATTTGTGCTTTGCATAGGACTTTTCTCTGTCGGGATGCTTCGCCTGTGGTTTCGATTGATTCGCAGAAATTCCTACATGATTGTTCTCGGCGAATCTGATCACCGTTTTCAAAATTCTTACGCTCTCCTTATACATAGGTCGTCCACTTGATGAGCCCCTCTTTTGCAGGGTTCCATCTAGATCTTAAGTCTCTAGTCTTGGAGTTCCGCCAGGGTGGGCGTGTCTTTCTCCTGTTCTGCTGTTTGGGCAGTATTTTTCGAAAAAGCTAGAGAGCACCTAGGTAATGTATTCGACTGTATCTTCGATCTCATGTTCAGTAGTGAGATCTCTGTCTGATTGAACTTTTGAAAACTTTTCTAGCCTGTAAACCTACCTATATCTCAAAGAGTATCCAGCAATGATCTGATAGCGTTGCCTGCTTTGATTCTCTCCAGTTCTTTACTTGAACAACGAGCTGTTCTGAAAAACGACATAAATAAAAAAGAGTATAAAAGGTGATTTGCTGTTGCACATATGTACAAACAATGTGATAAGCACGCATGGAGCATTTAAGGTTTCCCAGAACAGCTGACTCTGATTGCCAAAAAAGACAAATGCCAGTAAAAATAGCATGTGGTCTTATATTACATATTTGGTGGTCTTACGAGAAGTCAATTGGCAAGTCAGCTGCATTTTACGCATTTTACTGCTTGTCCCAAGGCCTACAGTCCAATCTAAGCTCATGCAATGCGTAAATTGAAAATAAATTGCTGGAAATAAAACGTCCATTGCCGAACCAAATTTTTGAAGAACCCCATCCTACCTTACTGGATGGACAACGACCATTGTACTAAACATTCTGTCGCCATAATCCTATTTAGAAGATTAGGGCTTAGGAGATCAATACGCTGCGCCGCGCCGGTATATGTACCTACTCAAACAAAATATGTAAAGTAAAAATGAATCTATTGACAAAGGTTTCGAAACTGAATGTTGGCAGGGTGGGTGAAAAGAAATTATTCATTTAACTGATCTATTTTCAAAGTTTCAAATCGAATTAATAAAATGTAGCTGCACCTGTGTGCACCGTTTGTCCTGCTCGGTAAACTTTATGCGATGCGGCTATCTTATATTCACGACCTGTATTGCATGCCACAGTGCAACCCACACACTGCCAAGCGCAGTTCAATTGGTCACAACAGCAGCTGACTCATTGGTAAGCCCACGTGAACCAATTGCTACGCCTAGTCAAACTTTATCACTACTCTTGGCTGTATTAAGCGCCACTTAGCTTTGTACCTAGACAAACAGAAAACTCCACCCGGGAGGCTCGCACCCATAATCGTAAATCCATCGATAGTAATAAAAATAAAATCCACCGGCAATTACCAGCGCGATTATTTGCCCGCACGCCAGGGGTAATAACCGCAAACAAATTATTGCATCCACCCACGATCACTCGTGGCGACGCGATCATACCTACTCACCGCCACAACGACGCGACGCACGATTTGGATATGGTTGGGGGCGAGGTTTTGTCCGATTGGCAGGCAATTTTCATAAATCGCGTCAACCGTCAAAACATTCCACAGCTTCGAAGGATTGAAGCCGCATGACTGGATCGCCTCGATCACTGATCGCACGAAGAAGCGTGCCCACTAGAAGTGCGTGCGTAATTCATATCTCGGTATCTGCGCGATTGGATCTACACATCAGATGGCGGGCTTGAAAGTCCAGTGTCCAGTTCCTTGGCTTGGTCAGACATATATGTACTCCTGCTGCAAAGCCGGTGCTGGCGACCGCTGTGGGCTGACAGGTGAAAATAATAGATCGAGCTTAAGTTATAACGTCTGTAAGTACGCAACGAATTGGTGTTTGCAAGCTGCTTCTGTAGCCGCACTCGCAAGCTGTGTAATGACTAATGAAAACCTTGTTTTGAGTAATATTTCCTCGCCTTCGAGTGGACACACTTCGGTTGGTGATTTATTCAAAAATATTGTTTTTCTATTTGTTTGTGTTGTGGCGGTAGATCCGCTTCGCGCAAGGACCTCTATTTAATTGAGTGGTATAGATGCCTTCTGATAAGTTTGTAAAATATCAAGTGACTCATATTACATGCGGCAAAAGTAAACCGTACCGAAGAATTGATTTGAGCATGCGGATTAAAGACGTGGGCAGGGAAGGAAAGGACTTTAGGCATTTCATATCGATTGGGCCTTATTCTTCTTCAATTTATTTCCCTTTGCATGCAACATAACGCATGCCACGACCCTCTGTGTGATGGACCAGGAATAAATTCCCATGTCCCTTCTGGCAGCTGTGGCTCCTCGTGGGGTCCACCAAGCGATAAGCCACTCGAGTGTGGGATTTTTATCTCAATTTAAGTTCAACGCATTTTTGCCCTGACTCTGGGCTTGGCCAGCCGAGATGGACTCGCGCGATACCAAAGTTAATAAAATTATATTTTACTTTGTGTGCCTTTAGCGTTTCGAGCCTCGGGACTTTGGGTGTCTTGAAGATCTTTCATTAAAGTTCGGGTGGGCCAATAAATTAAGGCGACTCGACAGAATACAGATTTTTATTTGATACTGACTGCATCATTAATCTTGATTCGGTATCGAGCGGGGCTGTGTTTTATTTTTAATTTAGGAAGCTGTGAGGCTACACGATATTTATTTTAGACAAAGAATCATTTATAAATTTATACAATGAACTTGTAGACTTGGTTATAGACATTGTAGTGAAAGTCTCAAAAACGAAATGTGTAGAATCTGAATATCGACTAAGCCCGAATTATTCTGAGTATTAGACTACTTAAAAGATGTCTTAATGTAAAGCAATGTCTGTATGTGACTGCCTCTAGAGACATGCAGGGAGGGGTCACCACACCACTGCTGAGTTTAATGAATGGTTGCTTATAAGATACATATTAGTAAGAGTGAACGTCAAAGGTATAACATGCTGCGATATTGGTAAAAGAAAAATTCTGCACCCCTGCAAGGTTGAGGTACCTACCTGTGTTATGCCTGTTCTAAGAGCCATTTTAAGTCTAATGGAAGAAGTAGTTCATCATGTTACAAGTGATGCTGTTAAAAGTATACACTTCTTGTGGGGCCAGCCTTGGCAGGTAGGTTACAACTGGAAGATGAACCTGAAGGCTTAAACAAAACTCAGCAGCGCTAAGGCAAATGAGGGCTTCGGTTGAAATTCTGAACATCTCAAAATAAATTGGCACATGGAACGTCTAATGGCTTACGGGGGATAAACTTAAACTGGTTGAGGAAGCTAAGAAGAATGATGATTGGAAGCTTTTCTGGTATGGCGTCTTACTTACCTGCCATGAATCCACATCCACAGGCAGGAGTATTTATATTCACAAGCCCTGGTTCAACGTTTTGAAGTTTATTCCATTCGGGGGTAGGATTGCGATCTTAAAGTTCAAGCTTGAAAGATTCACTTTAGCCCTAGTTCAGGTTTTTGAACCAAATCAAGAGTCAGAGTACCTATACAACATTCGTGAACGAAATTAATGCTGCCCTTGATATAGGTAGGGTGGACTTCCTTCTCATAATGCGTGACTTGAATGCTCATGAGAGTATGGATCACAGTTCTTGGAAGAGTGTAATTGGGAGGCACGCTGAACCGGATCAAAACAGGTACGGAGGGTAGTTGTTCGACTTTTGTTGTCTTATGTGGGTTTATCCAACAAGAATCCCTCATGTGCTCAAGAAATGATTTGGCTTCGAGTTTTGAGAAGAACTAAGCTGTCCACTAATCTTCACCTAGTGTTGTGCAACTTGCATTTTAGCAACAGGATTCCTTTGCCAACCAGGTACCAGGCGAATACCAAGACTGGTAAGCCACACAAGGTGGAAAATGGTACAGGATGCTGGCTATGATGTCGAAGAACGATTTGCACGGCACGTTTCAGAGAAGACTGAACAAATTCCATCTCACCTTTTAATGGAAGAGGAAGATATGGCAGCTTTTTTCATAGGCCAATCATTACCTCTTCAAAAAAATGATTGTGAAGTGAAGCAGCTTGGTGTAGTGGCTGGTGGTGAAAAGAGAATTGCGTGGTTTGAAACCACCAAGTTTGAGAAGTTATCAGATAAACAACGGAAGGTAAAACAAAGCGCGATGAACTTGCAATATGAAGAGCCGTCAAGGAACAAACATGGAAAGAGTTTGGCGCAAGGTATGAGCACGATTACAGATCTGCAAGTAAAGTAATATGTTTTGGTAGGCTTATCACTGTCTCAGAGTTGCTCAACTTTCAACAGGGCACTGAAAATGGCATCCTACTGCTCACGAAATCATGACGCAACTGGCTTGGGGTCTGATAAACCCACAGTAGATGAAGTCAATGCTGGATGAAATCTCTTCAAGTTGGTAATTCTGTTCAAGTTGATGAAATTCGGCCAGAAAAGCTCAAAGTAGTGGAAGAAGCAATGGCTAACATGAGTTATTAAGGCGGCCTGGTATAGAGGGAAAGCACCTTGTGATTGGCTAACAGGGGTAAAGTAGCCAATAAAAAAAGCAGTCAGGCGAGGATGCAGGAATTGAGAGATCCTTTCAAAGGTACAGCTGACAAGTTTCAGTCTTTTTAGATTATTCTGGAGAAGATCTGGGCCCAATCGGTTTACGCGTGTTTTGTAGATTAGGAAAAGGCATATAACTGCAGGTCCCACGGGATAAGCTCTGGAGAGTTTTGGAGGACTACACAGTGAGTGGGCCTCTTCGAAGTATTATTCAGTCCTTGTATAGAACTACGGAAGCTGTTTGCGATTAAATTGTCCCATAACCCGTCATTTTAATGTGTGGTTGGACTTCGCCTGGGCTGCGTTCTGTCATCTCTCCTCTTCAGAAGATATTTTGACTGAATGGCGAGGAATACTTTGAAATTCCTTCCATTTTAATGATTTAGCTATCCATCTTTCATCCTCCGAAAGGCGGATAAAAACACTTTAGGTTGCTTCGAGAGAAAAATTCTTCGGCCATTTATATTTTACGCTCCGGAAAATTCCGGAATGATTCTCCGGTCTGCATAGACGGAGAGTGGAGGAGAAGATATAACTTCGAACCGTATGGGCTGTACAGCGACACCGAGCTAGATAAAAGAGTCAAAATACAAAGGCTACGATGGCTGGGTCATCTAGAGCGATGGGCATCAACGCCCGGCCCGAAAAATCTTCGAGTCCACCCCACTATAAGGGTGGCGCAGTATAGAGGAGCACCGAGACGGCGCCCGTAAGTGCAAGGGGAACTGGAGACGCCTTTCTGGAGACAAACCTGGTTGGCGAAACTTGTTGGTTAAGGCCCAGGTCCACCACGGACTGTAGCACCACTCGAAGTAAGTAAGTTGCCGAAATTAGATATCTGAGGTTCGTTCCTATGGTGTTAATCGAATTCGAAGGGATAGAGTGAGAAACGTTGGTATTCGTTGAACAGCTACTTCTCCAAGTGGCACGATCAATACTTCGATGGCTAAGATACCCCCACAGACTTCCTATAGACAGGTCTCGCTAGCCCAGATACAAGCGGATCGCCCCGCCCTAGTAAGCCAAGCAATATGGGGTGAAAAGAAAAGAGCTATATAAAAAAGTATACAACAGGCAGATTAGGTAGGGTTTAATGGCTTATATATAGAAAGGTCAAAGGTGAAGATTTCGCTTCGGGAGAGAAATCTAGACAAATGCAGCGGAGGAAGAGTCTCAACTTATTCCTTTCTTCCAAGCAGTTTCTGCTAAATTCATCAGAATCAGATCCAAGCTTTTTCGCATGCTTGCCTATCAGACAATTTCCTGTCCCGTACCAATTGTAGCACTTATACCTGATTGTAGGACCAGATCAGTCTGTTAGCTCGTAAAAGATCCAGCTTAAGCCTAATCCTTTTCGTCATCATGCAAATATTTCTACTTTCTATTCCACTCAAAGTGTGAGATTGCATGTGGAAATACATACATCGCCCAAGCAGTTTCCAGAAGGAATTAAGAGTGGAGTTTTGAAGCTGGCGAGTTCCTTGGAGTTCAAGATAAAGTTGATGTACCTTGAGATTCTTCACACCTGCTTCGCGGCTCTTCGCTTTGAAGAACTGTTCCATTAGGAATAAAAAACCTCTTGGATCGAATTTCTTCATTCGGTGATCATTTGGACCCGATTAGTATTAATCGGCCTTTTCCCAAATGAGCTGCAAATTTTATCTTGTTTCACGGCTTTTTTTTACGAAGGGTAAGTTCAGAATTAATAATCTGAAGCACATTTTCTACCCGATTTCACGCAGTCTTCTTATCTTCTTACCGACAAAATATAAGAAGCGGACAACATGCACCGGCCATTAGCATCGATTGTCGTAATTTCCCAAATTGTCCTGCAAACAACAAACAAGATACAGATACGAAATCTTCACCACCGAAATGGGATATGATATGTATAAACATAAAAAAGGGTAGTCCTCTCTGAGCGGCATCACTTTAATCACTCCCTTTTCTTAAGTCATTTTAAAGGAAGCAAATAACAGCTCCTCGGCCAATAATCAGGATGTAAAAAGTAATCTTGAAATAAAAGGCTCAGGCAGTATACATACGACGTGATGTGAGTGCTCTTCAATCCCTTCAGTTTGAACTCGACGACACTCAGCCGGTCCCAAAAGTAAAAGAATCCAATGTGTCGTTTGCAATGTAATTTCAATTCCAAATCCATGGCCCCCCCATTCACTTGAAAATCTGGAACTTTCTCACATGCGCAGGCGCACTACTAAACCACGTCGCGTCGCCGGCTTTATTGTATCGATGTTGCGTAGGCCTGGCCAACATTTACACACATCCGCAAGACAACTCTAACAAAGTGCTATTCAGATGGCAAAAGGAAGATAAATCGCTCCAAATGGATTCGCAGTCCTGTAATGGTGCGATGGTGATGGCTGAGCCGCCGCCTCAGGTACATAACGACCAGAGATAAGCTGAGCGAAGAAGCAATAAGAAATTCTCAGGTGTTCGTGACGTGAAAAGAGCTCTGCGCTGATTCACTGATTTACTCCTGATTGAGATTCCAAAAGTGTTCGCCCAGGAGAATGTGTATGGTTTCTTCCTTTTGCTGCCCCCTCATGTGTCGGTTGCGCTCTTGCGCAATTCGGTGCAGTTGGTCCTCGTCGTGTCGTCGTCGATCGTCCCCAGTGCCAGTGCGGATTCCAGGTATTCAAAGAGATGATGAAGTGAAAAGATGAGTTTGGTAGATTTCCGAGAATCTCATGAATTGAGGAGAGTTGGAACACTTTTTTTGCGTTGATTGTTTCTTTTCACGGTTGCAGCAATACCCTACCTAGTCAATCTTTTTTGAGGTAGATACAGGTATGTTATGCCTTTGCGGTGTGGGATAGGAAGAAATTAGGATCACTGTGGCAGAGGATATTAGGCTGATGATGATAAATTACGCTATGTTTGGAAAGGTTGTGAATGAACTCAAAATTTTAGGAGCGGCAAATTAGGGATGTGTATGTTACGAGGGATTTGGAAACAAAGGTTTAGGTAGGTAGTTTTTTATTTTTAAGGCCTTGTTTTGTTTGTGTCAACAAGTTAACGAGCCGTCAATGGGACTTTTAAAGGAAACAAACATCTCTTTTCCTTTCCTGGAAACAGTGAAATATTATCTCTTCCAAGCTACTCATCAGCTTTCTATGAGTCTAAAAAGTCTAAAAAAGGTGACATTTTACAATAGGTATACCTACTTTTTTGACCATAAACAACGTCATTTCCATAACGTTGGCAATCTACTATGGAAATGATACTTCATAACATCTTCTAGGTATATACCTTAGGATAAACTGAAGTCCATCTCTGTTCGGCTTGCATATTATCGCACCATCATACGAAGCTCAAAACGAACATCACGACTTTTTGACATTTTTCAGACAGCCCCCTTATTTTTATCCATGATTGTCTAATTGTTGTGTTTCAATCCAGCAATTAATTTCACTCTTGATTGATTCATATTACCAGCATCAGCAGCACCAACAAAATGTCAATCCGTAACTGATGCCTGCAGCTCATGCAAGCAAGCAATTGATCAAACTGCCTGTCCCTGCCATGGGTTCATACAGCTGCACGAGGTCATGAGAATCAAAAAGAGCAAACATGAGTAACTCTGCTTGCGTGACCCTCGCAGGTTAAATGCCACTAAAAAAATCATCAAGCCAAGCTGCGCACGAGTGCGCTCATAGCTTTTGGTGCAGCAAAAGGCAATGAGGATCAGAATATTAAATTAGGATTTGCACTCCTGCATGGCTGCACACAGATTTCCCATAAGGCGCACATAATCGAATCGCCTGCAATAAGCTGCAATCACGTTTCCCATTCTTTTCTCCTGATGGGTGGACTTTGTGTTCTGTGACGGTGCAGCACCATCAAAGTATGAAATTACAACTTCTTGGCTGGGTACAAGGCGTGCAATATAGTTTCTGGAGCGGCTATACCACAGTCGTGGCGCTCCTATACGTCCAAATTGATGCCCGTGATTCAGCTGCACTGCAATTTGTGTAATAAGATCAGCTTAACTGGGACGAATGTCGACATTATCACACGGAAGTAATCTGCTCGGACTTGGGATCACGGACTGCTGCAGCAGTCGACCTTTATGAACCGGTTGGCGATCCCACTCGCTCTGAAGCCGAGGATGATTGCGGGTATTAGTTGTGTTGAAATACGACTGCTCCCCAAAAGGGCAACCATATACACGAGTGATCGTCCCGCTCAAGGTGAACCGCGACCACAACCAGGTGTAATGGCAACGCACTTTTGTCCTGCCTTAAGGTAGGAGTTATGCATGAACGCCATTGTGCTTCAACTGAACAACTCTTGTATATGTAATTGCATCCCAGGGTGAACTCTGTGAAACTGAATTTTATACGTGCTCCATGGGTGCATTGTGGCTGCATTGTTGCCCTTTTATGGATCGCTGATCATGATGATCACCAGAGTATGGCTAAGATGGCAGTGAGATTTCCTTCAAATTAAAGAGATAGCCAGAACGCTCTGTCTTGTGATCGGCTTGTGATCTTTGTTTGCGATTGCCCTTGCACTGGGAACCGAAACGTGAGAGGTCGTTGCAGTGGCATACATGGATCGAATACAAGTCACTTAAACGTGTTCACAAATAATCGCGATTGAATGATTTGTGGTTGTAAAGCACTTCTGACAATGGAATGGCATTTGGTCAAAAGCTTTTTGGCGTAAAAGCAGTTCTATATTCAAAATCATGGAGCTTAACGATTCGAATTTGAATCCTTGAATCAATTTGAATCTCTGAGATGCAACATTTTTAGGGTGAACATCTTTATGGGAGGCTCATGAAATTTTTTTTTTCCAAAAATATGTAATTGCATCCCAGGGTGAACTCTGTGAAACTGAATTTTATACGTGCTCCATGGGTGTATTGTGGCTGCATTGTTGCCCTTTTATGGATCGCTGATCATGATGATCACCAGAGTATGGCTAAGATGGCAGTGAGATTTCCTTCAAATTAAAGAGATAGCCAGAACGCTCTGTCTTGTGATCGGCTTGTGATCTTTGTTTGCGATTGCCCTTGCACTGCGAACCGAAACGTGAGAGGTCGTTGCAGTGGCATACATGGATCGAATACAAGTCACTTAAACGTGTTCACAAATAATCGCGATTGAATGATTTGTGGTTGTAAAGCACTTCTGACAATGGAATGGCATTTGGTCAAAAGCTTTTGGGCAAAAAAGCAGTTCTATATTCAAAATCATGGAGCTTAACGATTCGAATTTGAATCCTTGAATCAATTTGAATCCTTGAATCAATTTGAATCTCTGAGATGCAACATTTTTAGGGTGAACATCTTTATGGGAGGCTCATGAATTTTTTTTTTTTCCAAAAATCTAGCTTATTTATCTAACGACCGGACCATAAGGCACCACAGACAGCCTTGGATGCGAACAAGGACGTTAAGCTTAAAAATGCGATGGTATCGGTATTGTGATCACCCACGTTTACTTTTCCAAAAGAGAACAAGACAAGTAAATAAAAGATGGAGAATGTTCTCCTCCTTTTGAACTGCTCATACAATTGCTTGAAAGCATACAGAATTTATTTGCTTTCTTCATTATTAAGCATTTTCCTACTATGCTGCCGATCTTTTGAGTGAAACTGAATCTTAGAGCGTCTTAGATCCAAGTGTTGGAAAAGCCCTTTTGTTGCTAGACATGTTGTTGTAGTTTTCCGCCTGAGATTTGTTCTCTATTGCTCAGCGTTTCTCCTCTATTTTAGGTGGGCGCCGTGGTTAGTGTGTAGGACCACTGTGCACGAGGTCCCGGGTTTCAATCCCGACCGAAGCAGTAAAAGTTTTTGTGTTCCACCACCGCGAGGCTCCGACTAACCCTTCGAGAGTATCATTCGCCATGAGATTCTGAGCTTTAAGTGCCAGTGAGCTTTTAGCGGTCCGTCCAAAAATGGAAAAAAGATCTCTTATTGTATTACCTTGTTGTCCGTCCGTTCGTCCGTCTGCACCTGTAACTTTTGAACGGTAAGTCGTAGTCATAAATATAATCATAAATATAAAAAATATGATTTTATAAAATAAACACTAATACATAGTCCAGTAACATTAGGCATTTACCAGGACATTTGGAATAGCAGGCTGAAAATTGGTGCATATGTCGAGGATGATGATGATGTCCTAATCAAAATTCCAAAGTACCAAAGAATCCGAATTGGCGAAAGTCCGCCATCTTGAAAAACATCCGCCGTATCTGATTTTTCCAATTTTCCGTAAAGCATTCAAACGCACGTAATGGTTTCCTAATGATTTAAAGACATGCAAAAAAAATGGATTTATTTTTCAAATAAATTTTATTCAATTTTTTGGTTCCAAATCAAACTAGTGGGAGGGTTACAATCCGCTTAGGTGAATTGTTGGATACCCCATCCCAAATGACCACTGTCAAGCTCCGAATTGTGTCATAAATCTTGGTTGTTAAATTTCAGTCAATAATCTTCTCCCTGTAAAAGGGGCGTGGCATCCACCCCTTCTCAACAACAACGTATTTTTGTTTACATTTTTTTTCAGAAGTGGTATACACGTGTTCATTGGATTTTCATATTAAAAATTTGGTTTATACTTAAAAACGCCCCCAAAAGTGGGCGTGGCGAAAATTTATTCACTTAATTTGATAGCTTACGCACATATCTGAACATTTTATAGTGGAAGTTTTTTGGATTTAAAGTAAATATATCAAATAAAATCCGTTTATTATTAAAATGACCACGCCTACAAGGGGGCGGTTTTCTTAAATGCCAATTACAATATACTTAAGCGAGGATAACGCATATCAGATTTCCGCTTCTTGCGACAACCTTGAATTTTCATGCTATTAAGTAAAGTGGGTGTGTCAGTGGACGGATTTCAAAAGTTTTTACACTTGTACTGCTTCGGGACCTAGAAAGAACAGATATCAAGTTTCAAGTTCCTAGCTCAAAATTTAGGGCCTTTAAACTACCGACAGACGGACGGACATGGCTCATTCGACTTACAATTCGGTCTCGATCGAATTCGCCCTTAAGGTCTTGGGGGTCTACGGTGATTATTTCTCTATGTAACAAACTATGAATCAAACTTATTATACCTCCTATCCTAAAGGATGGGGTATGAAAATGTTACTAAATATTTTATGTAAAAATAACACTGAGTTCCACATTTTGTGCATGTAAGGTCTTGGCCGCGCCCACATTTGGAGGCAGAATGTAAGAAAAAAAAAGAAAAAGCTCTAGTTTATCAGACCAATATAAATTTCGCCTTCCCTTACGCATAGATAATTTAGAGAAGAATGAAAAATAAAATTTAGCACATTAAGTACACCAGACATTATTCTGGCCAAGTTTTTGGCCACACCTATTTTTAATAGGTTGACCTTACAAACTTATTAAATTTGAAGCAAAAAGGATTCTACATTTTTAAGAACATTTCAGCCGTGACTTGGATATTTCAATGCTAATATTGATTTTTATACCCGACCGAGGGTATATTGATTTTAATGCATAGTTTGTAACACAGTGAAATAATCACCGTAGACCCTTAAGACCTTTTAGAGATATGATCGAGACCGACAGGTGAATCGATGAAGCCATGTCCGTCCGTCCGTCCGTCTGTATGTGTGAAGGTCTTAGGTCTTCAAAATCAAGCTAGAGAGCTGAAACTTGATAAACGGCTTGGTTCTTTTGTTGCACAGACAAAATGTTAAAATTGGCTCAATTAACAGCCACGCCCACTATTGGCTTCAATGTGAGACAACCTCTATTTCACAATTTTTTTTCCAAAATTTCTTTTGGTTAAGTTAGACGAGTCACAGGAATTTAAATTTTGGTACTGAGCAATAATGCTCTAAGACTTTAAACAAGGCTAAAATTGGACCGCCCACAATATCGACCATATGCCCCCCATTAACATGTTAGATCTTTAAAAACCCGATTTCTCGGAAAGTTGACTCCAAATCGAAAAAAAAAATTATGACAAATATTAAAGACATTACTATTTGCTAAGTTTGCTTCATACAAAATTTTGAGCTACGCCCACTATTAAGGAGCGTTCTTAGGAAAAAACAGTTTTTTTTCTGAAATAATTTTCGCTTTTACCGTATTTGCTCATGATTCTAACGAAATTACAATTAAATGATTTTCATTTTAAGCCCATGCCCACTTTTGGGGGAGTATAAGACATCACGAATTACGAAATGCAATTAGCCTTAGCAAACAGTGGCTGGAACTTGAAGCCCAAAACTAAGCTTTCCATCAAAAACAACATCAAGATCCTTGAAGTCATAAAAAATATTTAAAGGAGTACTGTCAACATGATAATCAGGGACAATATGAAAAAACGTTCTGTTGTACACCATACTAGCGCACTTGAAAAAACACCAGCGAGAAAAAGCAACCAGATCATGCTGCAGAAGATGACGCGTACCAATTAAAGAAATTCTAACATAGAACTTAACGTCATCTGCATATTTTTTTTTTTATAAATTACTCCGTTTCAAGGGTTTGGATACCCTTATGATGTGTTAACATAACGCGAGGGGAAAGGATCAGAGGGGATAGAGGACAGGTACTGATGCACTTTGTTTTTAAACTGTTGAGGGCTAAAGTGAGGAGGAAAAATATTATTTGGGGGCCTGTTCCACATACGTATCGTTCTGCTAAAAAAGTTCAGCTATTAAAAGGGAATTCCAATATAACGCGGTACGCCCAAAACTAGGCTCCAGGGTGAACTCGGGAGCACTAGTTCTTGTGCGGGTGTTTCGGCTGAGTTCTTTGAGCGGTGGAATACACCTGGCTATTTTGCTGGAACACTCTTTATAAAAGTAGTGATAAGACAGAGAGATATATAAGACAACGACCGAATTTCAAAACACTGGGAATAATAATGGACCGAAATGAATCCCTTCAGGGACCCCTCAACATTACGTGTATAGCCTTAGAAATTTCCAACAGTTACATGTTGACGACGGCCAGTGAGGTAAGATTTCAACCACTCGAGAGCATATGACCATGAGCTTTTCCCATACATTTTTAAACGAGGCTTAAAAGAGTTTTCGAAACCTTTTTGCCCAAGACTCAATTTTCGGTTTTATACCTTAAAATAGTTAAAGTTATATTTCATGTCCGAATAAGTTTATAGGCCTTACAATTCGCTGGAATGTCTGTCTCTAAGCTCCGGCAACCAGAATAGGTGAACGTTAAGCTACTCTCTTCTATCTGTACGTGAAATGCTCGAAAATCTAGCTACATGAATGAGGCGGATTTCAAAGATAGCTGCAAAAATCTTTACAGAAAAATCACCGAATATGCGGCGAAAATCCAAATTCAAAGACATGATTCTCATGTCTAAAGGCAAGTTCAAGAAGGATTAGACTGTAATCTACTTGCTAGAATCCAGTAGTATCCAGTCCTTTGTAACCGAGCTCGTAAACGTCTCCTGTCTTTCATTGTTTCGTCGTTTCTTAAAAATATAGTTCAAATAAAATCGACAGCTGTGGATGATTTCAGTTTTGATGAATTGACTCAAAATAACGGTCGTAAACTACGCAATTTTTCGCCAACCATAAGCAGCAACACCATTTCACCTATTAGGACCTTACTCAAGTAGGTACAGGTAGAATATAAAAAATCTTTAAACCTTCCAACAAGCAAATAATAAACACTTCAACACTTGTGCAAACCAATTACTCATCCCATTCATCCCAAGTAAACTAAGTAACAGATACTCCCACACAGATCTCTGTTTATCTCAAGTCACTATGCAAATTTGTAAGACTCATCACTGTTTTGAATAGGTCGGTAATTTGAAAAAATGTCTTCAACTACCCATGCACAGGTGGATATACAGCTTCACCCTCAAGTATACCCGCTTTGTTCGTATATACTGCTTTCATCGGCGAACCATAGAACCACTTATACAAAAGCCTAGAGTTCTCCGTCATAATCTTTTAAACAACACCAGCTTGAGTCTGGAAAAAAAGGAATCTCATCCCCATCGCCGGCGCGAATGGATGCTACCTTCCGGTATTTGTTCCCAGGCCAAGTACCACTATCTGCGCGCTTCGGTGTTCCCACGCGCATTTGCCAAAAGTGACTGTCAGAACCTATTCAGCCTGTCTGCATTACGTCGGACAGCTATCTGTCCACAATCAACATGTTGTTGGTCCTGTTCTTCGCAATGACGATGTTAATGTGTGTCTTCATTACGATTCCCACGCTTCCTATAATAGGCTGCTTTCAAATTAAATAAAGCGACTTGACACTTCTTGTATGGGCACAGGTAGCATTTACCATTTACCTTGTTCTGACAATTGAATTATGGAATTAGTCTTACCATAAAGCCGGGTGTATTGTTCCCTTATTTGGAGGAGTGTCTAGTATCAAATTGTGTGTGAGTATGTTTTCAGACTCATTTGAATAAAAAAGGTCTTTCTATTATTAAAAAAAAGTCACAGAAAAGTCCTTTATGGAAAAGCTTAGGATTCAACAAACAAAAATTTTAGAAAAGAGTTTTGTTTTGTTAAGGTTATTTCTTTCTTTCTCTTTGTTCAAGGGTAATTGCATCAGTTTTTTGGTATGACATACACTACCTTACATCAAATTTATTAAGTTATTTTAACATCATTAAATAAGACTATAGATAGATCTATGACGATGCAATAAGGAGAAAAAATTAGTTAAGTAATAATAAGGTAAATAATAACCTAAAAACAAAACACAAGTGGGAAAGTGCAACAGTGCGTATGTAAAAACTTCAGTCCGTCTCCGACGGATTGCAAAATACCCACTGGCGTAGCGAGGGGGGGCAAGGGGGACACAGGTCCCGGGCGGCACTTGCTATATGCTCCATCGGCAAAATTGGAGCTATGTTTTTTTTATAAATACCTATATATAAAATTTACAAAACGGATTCCTTTTTAGTTCAATGAATTTATTTACAAAGTTCATCAGCAATAGCACTCCTTCACAGTAAGTAATCAGACATTCCTTGTGTTGCTTAAGAACAAAATCCAATGAAGCTGATCCTTAGTATGCAAATACACTACATTTCATCAGGAATGACAACCCCGGCGGCACACACAAATTCACAGTACACAAAATCTGCATTCGAAAATACACTTTATCTCTTTGCGCTCTAGAAGTTGTGGGTATGAGCATGTAAGTGTAAGTTATGTATTGTATAGCTGGCTCCAGAGATTAAAACAAACTGAAAAATGTTCGTCGCAATCGAATACCCGATTGAAAACACGAGTACGATTGAACAGAGTGTGTATACCCAAATAGATCACGAACACTTTTGCACCACCGCAGACGATCATAACGAGTTTTTCCATGGAAACAAACGGATCTTCATTTTTCCAGGGAAAAACAAAACGATCACTACGCTATTACCAATATGTTCGAACTTCGAACAAAAGTATGTATACTTATTGAAAAAATCGATCTTTTTGACCGCAGTTCTTTTTGCAAGTATTCGAATACTTTTGCGTGTGTGATTCGATCATTTTTTGACGTGTACACAAAAGCGAGTTACTTCCGAGTTTACAAAGCATTGGCAGGAAAGGCTTGCAAGCGGGTTCTACTTTTGCCACACACAAAGCGAGTATACAGAAAAATCTAACGAACACGAACAATCAAAAGAATATTTTTTGTGTGTTTGTTCATTATCGATCAGGCTCGTTTAAATCTCTGCTGGAGACTGAATTTCGTCTTCGGGCGAATAAGTTATTTTGTTTAAGGTATACTTTCGTTGCACCCAAACGAAGAAAAGATTATAAATCTAAACATAAACGTTCTAACTGGTAAGAGATTTTGGTCTGATTAAAAGTAGGAAAATAAAATTTTTAAGAAAATTTTCTGTAAAATAATAAAAAAGTTTCTTGTAAAAAACTAGTGGGAGGGTTACAATCCCCTTTGGCTTTGGAAACCCCCCCCCCGTTTGGATACCCCATCCCAATTGACCACCGCCAAGCTCCGCCAAGATTGCATCATAAATCTTGGTTTTTAAATTTTAGTTTCTATTAACTTTAATTGTATTTAGAATTTATCAGTTAAGAGCCTCCTTCCTTTAAAAAGGAGCTTGGCATCAACCCCTTTTCAATAACATCGTTTTTTTCTGTTCATATTTTTTATGAGATGTGGTATACCTGTACGAGTTGATTGCATATTTATATACAAAATTTGGTTTACACATAAAAACACCCCCAAAAGTGGGCGTGGCAAAATTTCTTCATTTCAGTTGATAGCATACGCACATTATCTGAACTTTTTATAGTGCAATTTTTTTAGATTTAAAACAAATATATTGAATAAAAATTGTTTATTAAAATGCAAATTGAATATGACCACGCCTCCATGGGAGCGGTTTTCGTTTTTTTTAAATGTCAATCACAATACACTTAAGCGAGGATATCGCATACAACAACTTTCATTTTTCATGCCATTAAGTAAAGTGGGCGTGTCAGTTGGCTGTGAAATTAAAGTTACCTTCATAACTTTTTACTTTCTAAAAGTTTAATTCATAATAATTATTAATTAAAGTTTAATGAGAATTAATTTTGTTTATTTATTATCCTGAGGTAAGAAATTTTTATCGGAAAGTAATTAATTAGAGATCGTTTTAAATTTGGGGCTTCATTTTTACTTCACTCGCTAGAAACTACATATGTGTACACTGTACAGGTATAACTATGGTTGTAATAACAAAGGTTTTTTTTAGTAAGTGAAAAACCTACTAGGGGCGGCATAAACTGGGCCTGCGCCGGACGACCCCAACCCATGCTACGCCACTGAAAATACCCTACGATACCTTAAATACTGCCATGCCTCCAAAAATTGCCGCCATTGAAGCATAGCTAAAACTTGAAAAAAAGTTTTTTTTTTATAAATTAGAGATGCTCGCACATACAAGCCTGTAGTGGGCGTGCTCTTTTGGCGGATTCAACTAATTTTCAAACTCGATCTGAAGGACGGGACTTCCACCTCACTTACCAACTTTCAGCTTCCTTGCTTAAAATTCAAGGGCTAGGTAAAAGTGATAACATACGGACGAACAGACGGGCATAGCTTAATCGATTCTACTGTCGGTCACATTCATATCTCTAAAAGGTCTTGGGGGTCTCCGGTGATTATTTCACTGCATTACAAACTATACATTAAATTTAATATAGCCTGGGTAGGGTACAAAAAAAAAAACAGGCATGGGTGGTTGCATACATATTTTACTGTGTTGCTTTGTAAAAGCGTAATTTACAGAAACTTAAAAGCAAACTTTTGTAAAAAAGAGTTTTGACCCCATCTCGAGCTTGGACGGTTGGAGGATGATCATCTGCAAAAAGTGCTCGCGTCACCTTCGTTCTACGTTATACGGCAAATAGCTAGTTCCCCAAAAACATCTTATTTATTGATATGTGCTGTAACCTCCCGCCGAAATTGTCGATGACTGTTTGGAATGCAAGTTGGAGTTCTGCAAAACCTAATAAAACTTAGTTACTTACCCAGTTAAATTTAATTGCATTTCTACCTTTTTATTAAATGGAAGGTAAGGTTAAGTACTTACACGTCCTTTCAATTTTGTAGACCATTTCGATTCTTCGAACATAAACAAACAGTCCAGGATAAAAAGAGAAATACCTACAACGTGACTATATTTTTACCGCGATACAAAGTCATGTCCTTAAGTGCAATTTACGCCTCGGGACATATTCCTTGCACGTCTTTCATATCATCCTGTAAGTAAGAAATGCTATTAAGTGGCCAAATGCCGACAACATCGATTCAACCACTCTCCCACACGTGCGATTCAATTTGATCAAACAACTGCTTCCATAGTCCCTGCGAAAAAAAAGCGACGACGATCAAAAGAGTTGGGCTATCAACATTCTCAGGTGTGCGTCGTCAGTCTTTGGCGTAGCCTTAGGGCACAGCGCAAAGAAGCGCCATAAGAACATCGCAGCCCAAGGTCTTCGTTTTGATTTTGTATCCACCTCTTGGTTATCGCTTAATTCTGCAAAATTTATTAAACTGCCCATAATATGGAATTAATGCCGCGCCAGGGCCATCGTCGTCGTTGTCAGGCAGTAATGTGTCGGCGCAGTTTCCTTAAAAAGGGCCTCAGCCGAACACGATTCCCTGGTAAACTAAGGCCGTCAACTGGCCAGCAACATCACAGACACCAACTACAGGTCTCGATATAACCATTTTAGGGATCACTTAATGACAACCAACGAGGAGTGCTGTACTCTCTGATGATGACACATCACCTATCAAAATGACTCCATCTGCGCATGGGGCTCTGGAGAGTCCACTATTTTAGTTAATTGGAAATGTACTGTCGTCCAATTGTATTGTTCTGCAGCGTTGTCGGCGCATGCACATCCCATTGTGCGCGGCTTATCATTTTGCAAGAGTCCAACTCGCATGGGTATAATGTTGTTATTAACTAACAATAAGTACTGCAAACGTTCCCAAGTCATGTTCGCAGAAGGTTCCCATGGGAAGAGCGATCTGATACGACTAGACCACAAGTACCGACCTTTTGCTACGGCTACATGCAACATAACGACAACTGCTGCGACGACAACGACACGATAAGAGCGAGTGCAGAAGGTAATGTGTGCGCCTACTGCTGGCAGCACCTTGCCTTACTGCTGGGAAACCTTACACACGGCATAGTTCTCCGTTTTCCCTTAGACATTAACAAAGTCTAGGTCTAGGGTGAAAAGTTCCACGAAGCCGCAGATCTCGTGAGAATCTCCAGCGTTATGCTGCTGGATGAGTTGAGTAGGCAATACACAGTAGCCCGCAGCCGTCTGGGCTTTGAGTTAGTGGCTTGCTGCAGACTGCAGTTCATTTGTGATCTTTGGAAAATTAAATGAGGAATTCGCGGTTTCTTGACGACACACTCGGCCGGAGAGGAAAGGTAAACAAGGGAGTCGGATTCTTTCATTAAGATGCACAAAGGGACTCTGAAACATGGGACAGTGCGATCTTGGAGCGTGTTTTCGCTTGTAAAAATGGAATGTGGTAACAGGATGCTTTTTAGTTTGAGGTGTGGAAGAGATTTCAGAAATTGTCGTATGATGTAGCTTTTCAATTACTCTGAGAAATGTTGAGATGAGAAATCTTGGTGCCTATTTAATATCATGGAAACTTGATACAATGTAGGTATTGCATCTGCCAATTAATTTCGGTGTTCGGTTTTGCAATTCGAAAGAACTACATGAAAGGTGTCAAAATTAAGTAACAGTCAACGCTTCTTTGTTATGACGAAGAGGAGAAGATTTAGAAAAAGTCAGAACAAATGGTGACACATGACAAAACGAATTGTATTCGGTTTCGGGGTCGCGGCCCGGGGGGACTAAGATCTCTTAATCAAGATCATGCCCATATTTTTGCAAAGCAAGAAAGAGGTTGAAGAAAAAAGATTTCAACAAAATTGTCTCCTAACCATCTACGGGTGGCAACCCTTACGGCTTTTTTTGTGAGACAAGATTGAATTGCAGAATTTGTGGGGGAGCAACCTTGTTTGTGATCCTTTAATTGATTGTGATATATTTTTCCTTCATTTATTTATACGCCGCACAGTGATCACTGATTCTTTACTGATTGTGATCAGGCATCAGTGGTAAAGTGGTAGCAGAGACCTGTCTGCAATGAGTGCAATTTTTTCAGGAAAGGCGAACCTTTAACACTGAACCCCGAAAATGTGCCCGAAATGTTAATAGGTATTTATTAATTCTAATTTTAAATAATTGGAGTTTAAAAGTGTCTGGGAAAAATGCTGTTGGGAAGATTTATATGGTTGCAGTTGCAAAAAATATATAAAAAGTGAAAGTCCTTATTTTTTCTCAAAAGTTTTGCTGGAACTTACGCCTTCTTTACTGTCGTGTTCGAAGTTTTGCTTTTAGTGTTGTGGAGAACTTCTCCGACACTATGATCATCACGTCATCTACATGTTCTACAGCGGCGCGCGTTGACTTCATTCTTGTCTAGAATTGAAAAACTTTGTTCAGAGACTAGTGGTAATTATTCTTAAGAGAGTAGTGGTACTTATCCTAGTCTGCACTGCCCATATGCTGATCATGCTTTTACCTGTTTATGGCACGCTTAGCAATTTAACTCTTGAAGGAAAGTCGCGTTGCCTTGGTTTCCCATTAGCTTGCAAGAATATACTTAGAAGTCATGACCGCACATCTTCATCATAACTTTTCCAATCGAACACGAAGCAAGCACACATTTGTTCCTAGCTTAAGCACTCTTTGCACCTCTTTAAGCTTATTAGCCTTTGCGTGTTCGTATATTGATAAAATATCTTGAACCAAACATGCAACAAGCCATGCCCCTTACCAATGCTATTTCGATAATCTTCTTTAGGTATTGAAGTGTCTGCGCACCGGCTACATGCATCCGCCAGACAATTGCAAGTTTCCGAGTCCAGCTTTGGCCTGAGTGCAAGCCTCAATTAATTACCACGGCCAAGGAGTATAGCATGCGCCGGTTCCGTATCTTTTGCATCATCTTCATCCCATTTGTTTCATTTGCCGCGTTTGTGGCTGGTCATTCCGGCAAGATTCAGCTGAGTCGTCTCGTATGTCTTATGAACCTCAGTGTAATTAAACAATTATAATTTATGGGGTTTTTATTGCCGCGGCCTGATATGAGACTTTTCGTGTGTAGACGCGCTGCACTTGAGGTTCAGTTTTGTTAATGACCAAGTCGAATCACGCACAACTTGCTGCATATGCCCGTTCCCCGATGCTGTTCCAGATCGCTCCAAGCGCAGATCATTTGCAGACGGACACATTCGCACTGATTACATCGAAGTGCCACCCTTAGGGGGGATTCCTGTGCGCAGGGTTTTGGCATATTACTCGAGCATAAATTGTTGCGTTAAACGTTTTAATTTTGGCCATAAAAATAAATTATTATCATGTCTCGGGATGCGTTGCTGCATGCAGACTGCAGAGGAGTGTTAGTAACTTAAGTCAGTTAAATTAGAGGTCAAATTTTATTTCGTGGCAAAGTGAAGCAATTATGTTTTTTTCTTTATTCTTCAGGCCATTAGGGGTGAGTGATACTTTAAGTAAATTTTTCCATGTTTTTGCAGTAATGCATCCAGGATCCATAACGACATAAGGGTCTTGATTATGCAGAACACATCATGTTAATGGTGTTAATAAATCAAAAATTTGTAAATGGTGTGGGTTAACGTTTAGGTTTCACAAAAACGTAGGTTTAACATTTAATGAAGGTATTATTATAAGTTTTTTTTTAAGTTATTTTTGTGGTTGGCTCTTAAATAAAAAAGTGTCATCGTGTATTAATAACAGTCATATAAGGACAGGACAAAATTGAGACGAACATTCTACAGATTCAAAAAAAAGTTTTCTATATTCGTTCTGTGGCTTACCCCATCGAAGATTATTAGACTGCTTCTTGCATTTTCTTCGCGAATGTAAGACTTTTTATACCCGACCGAGGGTATATAAATTTTAATGCATAGTTTGTAACACAGTGAAATAATCACCGTAGACCCCTAAGACCTTTAAGAGATATGATCGAGACCGACAAGTGAGTCGATTAAGCCATGTCCGTCCGTCTATCTGTCCGTATGTGTGAAGTTTTTAGGTCTTTAAAATGAGCTAGGACGCTTAAACTTGGAGTATATCTTGGTTCTTATTTTGTACAGACAAAGTATGAAAATTAGTTAAATCCGCCCACTACTGGCTTCAATATAAGACAACCTCTATTTCAAATTTTCTTTCAAAATGCCTTTTGGTCAATTTAGACAAGGCGTAGGAACTCAAATTTCTCTAAGAGGGCAAAAATTGGACCGTCCACAATATCGACCATGCCCACTTTTACCATGTTAGATCTTTAAAAACCCGATTTCTCGGAAAGTTTACTCCAAATTAAAAAAAAATTCTTCAACAAATATTTAAGATATTACTATTGGCTAGGTTTGCTCCATACAAAGTTTTGAGCTCCGCCCACTTTTAAGGGGCGTGTTTAGGAAAAAACGGATTTTTCTACAATAATTTTTGGTTGCGTTGAAAATTGTTTTGTCATGATTCTAAAGAAATTACAATTAATTGATTTTAATTTTTAGCCCAGACCCACTTTTGAGGGCGTGGCCTATAAAAATAATATATGAATTCGGGACAAAAAATGTAAGATTTGGTGTTACACGGTATATAGGGTCGGGTATAAAGAAGTTGGTCACAGACGAACTCTTGCTTTTACTCACTTGTTTCGTTTATATTTTTGCAAGAATTTGACAGAGTTTACCATAAAATTTTCTTTCTTTTAATTTCGAGCCCGACAATCCCAAAATAAGCCAAATTTTGTTGATAAAATAATCATGAAAGAATGTCGCTAGCTCTGCGTCTTATGGCGTATTCTTTTGAACACCAAACTGCCATACCGAGCTGTCAAATAATATTCGGTGTTCGCGACAATTCCACCGTGGTGTACACTCGGTTTCATTGTGTACAGAATGACAAAGTGACGAAGCAATTGCTTTGACTTCATTTTGTTTACTTTTTTTCATTTCGTAGCGTGATTTTGTTGGCGTCAGTTTTTTGCACTTTTTACTGAAAAAAATCCTGCCTTTGTCACCTAAAAAAAGACTTGTGAAAAGGATTTCACGGTCCCCACATCCGTGAGAGTCTGACAAGCCCTCCGAGAGTATTAATTGCCTTGAAAAACTTCTCAAAGTGCCGTTCGGATTCGGCAAAAAATTGTAGGTAACATTGAATGTGAAGAAATCAACACACACAGCATACATTGTTGAGAAGTTAGCCCTGGTTCTCCTCGAGCTGTTGCGCCACTCAATTTTTTTTTATTTAAATTTGAGTTTTTAACGATTTCATACAATTTCAGTCGTGTTGTAAATATTCACGAATGAAAATTCATATACACAATCAGAGCTACACCCAGCCTCCATCGTCAAATAGAACGGTGGCCTAGTTTCGAGTTCGGTGTCAACACCGAACTAATTCGGAGTTCAAAAGAACATTTACATGAGCACGATTCCGTTCAGGTGTAAAGCTTCTCAAAATGAAGGGTGATTTTTTAAGAGGTTGAGAACTTTTTTTTAAAAAAAAACACAAAAAATTCGAAAAAATTAATGAAATATTTATTTGAATCGATAGTTTGAACCTTGCAATTTAATGTTTAAAGATAATTTCATGCAAATGTTGACCGCGGCTGCGTCTCAGGTAGCCCATCCGCTGAGTCCAATTTTGGCATACTCTTTCACACATATCGGCCGGTATCTCACGAATGAATGCATGGATGTTGGCTTCCAGTGCGTCAATCGAAGCGGGCTTGTCCCTATAGACATTAGCCTTGAAATACCCCAACAAAAAATAATCTAATGGTGTCAAATCGCACGATCTAGGCGGCCAATTGAAATTTGGTCACAATCTTCCGAATAGACTGCTCAGAAGGTCGAGAATGCCGACCATAAAATGGAAGCAGCGCGTGATGAACATTTCGAATTGAGCACGAATTTTGATAGTAAAATTCAATAATTTGCAAACGTTGTTTATTTGTAAGACGATCCATGGTTAAATTGCAAACCAAACTGAAGCTGTTTGACAGTGACACAAGGTACTAAACACACGTCAGCTGTCAAAACCAGTGTTGCCAAAACCAAACCAGCTAAAAAATCACCCGTTACAAGTTTTCAGTACGTATTTTGAGAAGTTTTGCATGCAAGGGCTAGAAAAACGAAACTAATATATATCAAGTGCTCGCTGCAGGGATATATGATCTTCACTCATGATGGCCCCATCGTCAGCGAAGAATAGTGGATGTTCGCTTTCGGGTCCGTCAGTTTTCCTTCAAGCAGATAATCAAGGACTACGATGAAAAGCAAAGGACTTAGGACGCTTCCCTGGTGTACACCGACTTTATTTGAGAACCCATCAGTGACTCCGGAAGGACATCTTACTCTTGTCTTTGCTCCATCATGCATGTCCGTGGTCATCCGCATCCTCGTTTTCTTAGCGCCACCCATATCAGATCTCGTGTAGTTTATCGAAAGCTTTTCCAAAATCAACCAGCACCATTCTGCAGATCTTTAAGGGCATCCCGATGTTTTTTCATTATGATCCTTATGCTTTGGATTGCATCAGTGGTTGATTTGCCCGTAACAAACCCACACTGGTCCTCAGATAGCCTTATTATTTTTCGTAGTCGACTATCTAGTAGGCTCAAGGCTATTCTTAAACCCGACCTTGCAGGGTGCAAAGATCTCAGTTCTTTATTCAGTGTTCGTTCCGACCCTCATCTATGGTCATGAAATTTGGGTAATGACCGAAAGAATTAGATCGCGGGTACAAGCTGCCGAAATAAGATTTTTGAGGTGCGTTGCTGGTGTTACTCTAAGGGACAGAGTGAGAAACGTCAGTATTCGTAGGAATCTTAATGTTGAGCAGCTACTTCTCCGAGTGGAGCGATCGATTCTTCGATGGTTTGGACACGTTGTTCGCATGCCCCCTGACAGACTTTCTAGACAGGTCATGCTAGCCGAGATGCGAGCGCGTCGCCCCCTGGTAGGCCAAGAAACAGGTGAAGAACCAGGGGATCAGGTAAAGAACCTCTCTGAGTCCCGCCCGGGGATTGCGCCGGAGTCTCTTGAGTTGGTGGCGGAAGATCGAGAAAGATGGAAGGACCATTTAGCCACCCTCGCTCTGCGACCCTTTTAAAGGATAAGCGGCATTTCGAAAATGATGATGATGATGATGACTATCTAGTACCCGCTCGACGATCTTCATTGTGTGAGACATCAGCTTGATGGAACGGTAATTGTCACAGCTTCGTGTATCAACTTTTCCTTTAAACAAAGGAAGGAGACAACTTTCCCTCCACTGATTAGGCATTGGATCCCCTCTTATTAGTTTGGAGATGAAGGTCGTGAGCCATCTGGACCCGCTGTCTCCTATTTTCTACCACAACTCTGAGGGTATCTGATCTGGCCCAACCGCTTTTCGCTTTTTGGAGTACTTAACCGCCTTCCCAACCTCGTCGACTGTGATGTCTGGTACTTCGTCTTGGTTAGGAGAAGTCTGGGAAACTGTTCGTTCAAAAGTCCCTCACAATACTGCCGCCACTTGTGAAGAAATTTATTGTCATCCACAAGAAACTATCCCTGAGCATTGTTGATGAACTTTGGCGAACGAATCTCTTCGGCGTTTACCCTCTCTGAGCGGCAATTTTGAAGATTAATTAATTTTGAAGATTAATTAATTTTGAAGATTAAAATCTTTAATTAAGGTGTTTTGTCGAAGATCCTGTGTGGTTGCTTGGCTTTGAAATATTCAAGATGCCATCAGCTCCTGCCCACTTCCTCCAGCATTCTTTGGGCTCATTACAGTATTATTTGCGTTCATTGGAGTTCCTGGCCTGGTAGAGCCGAAAAATGATATGCTTCCCGTTTTTAAAGGATCTCTGCAGCTCCTGCCCACTTCCTCCAGCATTCCTTGGGCTCATTACAGTATTACTTGCGTTCATTGGAGTTCCTGGCCTGGTAGTACCAAAAAATTATGTGCTTCCCATTTATAAAGGATTCCACCAGATCCTACCCACTTCCTCCAGAATTCTCTGGGCTCATTACAGTATTACTTGGGTTCAATGGAATTCCTGGCCTGGTAGAACCAAAAAATGATATGCTTCCCTGCATAAAGGATCCCTGGAGATCCTGCCCACTTCCTCCAGAATTCCTTGGGTTCATTGGAGTTCCTGGCCTGGTAGTACCAAAAAGTTATGTGCTTCCCATTTATAAAGGATTCCACCAGATCCTGCCCACTTCCTCCAGAATTCCTTAGGTTCACCAGGTTAGGAACTCTGGTATGTAGTTCCGAAAAGTTATATTCTTCTACTTTATAATACCGATAATAGAGCTTCTTTCATAAAGGTGAAGCATATAATTTCATGCTAAAAGTAAAAAGTAAAAAAGTAAAAATGAAAAGTAAAAATTTAAAAGTAAAAAAAAAACATTCCCCTATGTGCATAGGTACTCAGAGCTTTATTTGCAGGTCCAAATTATGTGACTGGGTAGCTCAACGCGAGAGTGGTCGGCTCGCGTGAGGTTTGGACGGGCCCAGGGCAATTTTTGATTTTTTTTTTAATCGATGTGTGCTGCGTTGTTCCTGTCGTACGACAGGCTTCTACTAGTAAGGAATAAAGTAGGAGACAGAATTGACGCACCCGCGGTTATGGTAAACGAATCGGATGATTCACCGTCAACTAAGTGATAGGGTGGGTGCTTAAAAGTTTTTAGTTTATAGATATTGAAAGCCCTTATTTAAATCCGTCTTCAGTGATTCCGTGTAGTTTAAGACAAATAGAAAGAGCCTTGCATCTCGTATGCTAGTTTTTCTACGACAAAAAATGGTGCGGTCAAATATCGTTCTGTAGCTTCGAGTATGGAAATTCATTTAAGGCGAAATACCTATATCATTAGAACGATTATTAAGCCCCGTGTTTTATGTGGACCACAGACCAAGTGTCTTCTCATCCAAACGAGCCACTGGGTTGAGATTGACTCTGACCATCATAAAACTTTATCCTCTCCAGAGTTTTGCCTCTGATCTGAGGTAGTTTATACGTAGTAGTAGGTATAATGTTGTCTGAAGCACGTGTTCGCAAAATTTTAAATCTGTCTTTTTTTTAATTAGAATTCTTAACGTCCGAACGTTCTGCCTTAATCTTTCAACAAAGAAGAGGTAGTTAGGCATTGCTCGTGTTTCCAGGAGTCTGCCAATATCCAATTACAAACCAGAAGGAGGCTACCGTCTATGTGCTAGCATCAACCGAACTTATTGCATTACCCAAATCAGGTGGAGTATCAAATGACTACCTCTGCTTCGCGCCAAAAATTTCTTTCTTCTAATTAGGACATCACTATCGGTTTTGAAATTCGTTAGCACCCAGCATATGCATCATACCAATCTGGTCATCATAACAGACAACTGCTTCCCCTAAGTCTCGAATGTTAGGCTCTATG
The DNA here is from genome assembly GCA_947623515.1 of Neoascia interrupta. Taxonomy (NCBI): domain Eukaryota; kingdom Metazoa; phylum Arthropoda; class Insecta; order Diptera; family Syrphidae; genus Neoascia; species Neoascia interrupta. The sequence goes on along the minus strand of OX392463.1, from coordinate 212,981,736 downwards.
CAAATTATTTCTCAAGTTACACCGAGCGTTGATTTAAAAAAAAGGTCCAAAATGATGAGCGCCAAAAGACAAGCGTATAGGTATACCCTGAAAATGGGTTGAAAAGAAAAACAAAAGCACAACCTCCAAAAAGAACAGAGGACGCAGAGGACGAATGGAATGCTATACACCATGGTTGCAGGTGTTCAGTCGACATCGAGTCGCCAATGACGTCATGCTAACCGCCTCTGACAATAGCGTGCAACGCTGCCGGCTACTTCGCCTGCGGTGGCTGTGGTCCAAAATCGATGAGTCTCTAAATTGATACTGAAACCAAATATGACATCACTTTGAGCCATTAAACCCCGTGCAGTATTGGAACTTAAGTATGTTTGCCATATCAAGCACTAACGCGCTGTGACTTCATAACTCAGAGGTTTATTCGGCAACAGTTGGCCTTACCGCAACAGGACACCGCCACCGATTTGGATGGCCATTCGAGTGAGATGCAATTTGAATATGAATGCAAATCGCTTTTGCATTTCGTGGTGGCGGTTCATTTGCAATCTAAAATGAGTCTGTGGACAACGAAGCTGAACAATGCCACCCTGGCGACTGCAGACCAGAACTTGGCATGGCACGAGCTTAGATCAGTTTGCATTTTTGTCAATGATAAGACTGGCAGAATCGAATGCCTCAGTGGGCGTATCAAATGATATTTATGCATTTTATGTATTTTTGTGTGTCGGTACCCTGGGTCAACTAGATAAAATGTGTATGGTAAGGACATTGTTAGGGAATTAGACTAGGTGTGATTGACTAAAGCGACATGGAACGAGATCTTTGATGAAATAATGGCCTGAAGCTTTCCTTCTAAAAATTGATAACTGACTGAATTGACTGCTTTTGCATCTGTCCACCATTTGAAGAATTGTCAAAGTGAGTAGCAAAAGATTTTTCGAACTCTACTGCTACTCACTTGAAAAGTACAGCTGCCCCAACTAGGACCCTTTTAAAGTTTGCTGACGATTGCAAGACTAACCAGTTTGCGAAGGCGTGAAAATCAAATTGTTGTGACTTGTGGTGATATACACAGGCCGAGTGCAGGTTGGTTTAAAATTGCTTCCGACTTCATTATCTTCCCGATAGTATTTCTGACATCAGGAGTCCTTGTTTTTTGTTTGTTATGTTGATTCTAAATAAACCAATTGATACATTGGGCTCCAGGTCCTGTTAAATACTGCAGAAGCGCGGAAGTCGGTCTTATGTATGTGCCCTGGCATTCTGACCACCCAGTAAACGCCCAACCACAAAACCAATCAACTACCGAATTCCAGGCATGTTTGAACAAAGACACTTCTGCATCACCATTCAAAAGCGGATCGTTGGTGCCTTAAGTGCGCTTGTTCCTTTTTTATGGCGACCAATATAAATTAATTATGTACTAGCTTTACGGCCGAAGTCAGCGCAGCTTTGCAGTTTAATAGCATTCGATAAACTAATCACGTCGGTTGTGGTTCGACCATAAACCCTGCCCGAAGCAGCATCCGACAACATTCCCCGACAACGTCATTAGATCGTCGAAAAGGAGCATGCGCTCAGTGTGAAGTTGCTATTTTGTGACTGTCGCTGGACCACCCGCTGACAATTAAGCGTCGCGGTAAAATTTCTTCACGATGTAGGAAAAGGCGAATGCTCCTCGGTCAATCTGTTCCTTCCATCGAGTTGAAGGTTAGTCAGTGTGTCCTGTTTATAGTTCACCGCTTAGCCGGAATGATCGATGAGGATAATACAACCTGTTAATGGTGGCCAGTAGTAACTCCGCGGTGACCTTCGTCTCACCGCGAGGTGTCATTATCACGTGACTCAGAAGCGACACCAGCCTCCGATGAACCCCTCAAATTGTTCAACTAAACCAGATGCTGGGATTGGATTTAATCACCTTGATTCTCCTGTTTTGCTGCGTTGCTATTTTATGCCCTGTTGATGCTGTAGGCTTTGTCAATTGGAATGGCCATCAGTGCAACTTCCCGGATAGGAATAATTAAAAGCAGAAAAAAAAATAAAAAAAATTATATTATGCTCAGTAACGATGATGGTGAGAATCGGACAGCTATTTCGAACAGGTGCTTCACTTCCAGTTTTATTCTGATTTCTCTATAAACCCTATTCTGGGATGGAAGCTGCGCGGGAATGAATCAATGAATATAGAGTGACTAGCAACCTGTGACTGTTAATTATGATGACGGTCGGTGTAGGGAATAAGAATATTAAATGACCATGACTAAGTGCCTGTGGAAGTTCTTATTGCAGAATTCCTTTCGGAAATTGATCTACGAACAGGTGCAAGTGCCAAGTGATGCTCTAGTTCATGGGAATAAATAATGAGTAGAAGAACAAAAAAAAAACAAACAGGAGAAGGCATTGGGACGCACTCAGATTTGATGGCATGAGCTTCCTGTGGACTAGTTTGCCAGGATTTCTCTAGGCTTGTAAACCGGACGAATAAGTAATTTGCGGCGAAGTAAATTTGGTGTGGTGTCAGGCCTGATGAGCGCCATTGTGCTAATCAGACCTGACCTAAACAGGCTTTTGGAAAAATGTTGTTCAAGTTAATTGCACCTCCGGTTTTCACGGCAAAGTATAATGTTGGATTGAATGAAAAAGTTATCAGTGGGCAGTGAGATCAGTGGGCTGGCATATGGATGTTGGTTGTATAGTCGGCAGAGTTTTCCTAACTAAAGATATGGAAGATATGGAACAACTACAACCTTTTGTCGAATTCTGCAGAGTCGGCCTAACTTACCGCTCCAGAATAATCAACGAAAGTTGATTAGGCTTTGAGGTTTCATCGAAATTTTCTAATTTAGTTTCCATACATACTAACATTGTGTAAAATGTTGCGGTCTGCTTTTGTGACCTTGTGACATGCCCTTAAGCCTAGACCATGTAAAGGTAATTTTCAATATGCTTCGAAAAATTTATGAAAATGTTAGCTTAGGATTTAAAGATATTTTTCAGTCTATACCTTTTAAGTAGTGTGGATGAAACTGAAATCTTGAAAATTCGGCATAGGGCAAATTTTAAAGCCTGATTGATTATGATTCCTTTTTTGGACAACTTCATAATTCAGCTCAAGACGCGGTTGCATGGCCATTATTGCATGCATATTGCCATATTGCATGGCGTTCTATTATTTTCTATAATATATTTTGGTCCCGTCAATGCTTAGAAAAGCAACAGAAAATTTAAAGAAGAACATTTTAAATGTTATAACAGATTTTTGGATTGGGATTCAATCGTAGACTGAGTTTCTACTGTGGAAGACAAAATGTCATGAGCAACCAGACCAACAGAGGCCATAAATATACTTAAGGAGGCTGCAAGTAAGACTTGTAGAAATAATTACTGACGATATAATTGATAAATTTGCACCAAAGAAGGCCAGACAATTAAATTAAGTGCAAAAAAAAAAATTAGTTTGTTATGTTGAAAATTTGCGATTGCATCTTTTGAAAGTCACCTGGTCCAGATGGAATCTTCCCAGCTGTGCTGAAACAAAGGTTAAGTCAGCTGTTGCCCATGCTGAAAAAAATATTCACTGCAAGCCTCGCCTTGACTAACATACCCACCCTTTGGCGTATGGTTAAAGTCGTGTTCATACTAAAACCTGTTTAGTCTAACTTTAGCCTAGCCAAAAGTTTCAGACCAATAAGTCTTTCTTCCTTTCTGCTGAAAAGCTTGGAGAGACTGGTTGAGCTGCGCGTACGCAAGGTTGCCCGTTGAGTCCCTTTCTGAGATGCAACGGGCTTATCATCGCGGAAAGTCCTGCTAAACCTCGCCTCAAAACCTTGTTGGTAGGATTGAATGCGCTTTTGACTAGAAGGAGTACGTACTGGGCGTTTTGGTCGATATTGAGAGTGCCTGAGAGAGAGTCTCATGTAAACGGTCTTTCTGTTGGCTCAAACCTATAAGGATTGTGTGCTTTGAGGCGATGATTCTAGTCTTGATCGATGATTGTTGCACTAGGAATGGGCTTTCAGTGAATCCTTTTAAGGCTACGGTTGTCCCTCCTCTTTGTACGAGAAGGAGGAATGTTACTGGTCTGACCCAACTCGTGCTTAAAGGTGACACTATCCCGTTATCTGATGAAGTCAAATACTTGGCGGTAATCCTTGATAGAAAACTTCTTTGGTCCAAGCATGTTGAATCCAAAACCGAAAAAGGACTGCCCACTTTCTGGCAGTGTTGAGGCGCTTGTGGCCTTTCTCCGAAAAGGGTCCTTTGGATCTATTCGACCATGATAATGGTAAGACCACTCCTCTCATACGCATCGGTTGCTTGGTGGAACAGACTTTTGCGGAAATGTATTCCTGCCTCTTTTGCCAAACTCCACAGAACGGGCACAGGGGCTATCCTTAGCACGAACCGAGCTCTGCTCTAGATGGTCTAATGAACCTCCCACCCTTGATATATTTATAATATGGTCTACACTGTAAGCCATCTTTTGCTTAAATAGAGGTGGTTTTTGGTACCACAGCGCATTGGAATTTGTGTGAGAATCCTTCTTCGACACCTGTCTCCTGGACATGCCCTCTTTTGCAATGACACCAGAAATCCTTTTGCGGTATATTGTGACTAACAGGTGGATGGCAAGACGCATATGCGTTTACAGTGACAGTCACGCCGCTCTAAATGCGTTGCTCAACCGTCATATCTCGTTCAGGATTGTGCTCGAACTCGAGTATTCGTTGAACTCAGTCGGAAGGGTAAATACAGTGAATCTTGTGTGGGTCCCTGGTCATACTGGGTATCCAGGGAAATGAGACTTCCGATGAGATTGCTCGACAAGGTTCAGAAGAGGTTTCCTCAGGCATCTGTTGGCACGTCGCCATTAATACTTGGGTTTCTCGTGAACACCAACACATAGCTCATTGGCGCGACAGACTAAATGACTACGCCCGGACATCTGTAAGCGGTCAGCTTCTTTGCTTTCTATCTCTGAGGAGAATTGAGTGCAAATTTCTTGTCACCAAGCTTTTGCTAAACACTTAAATGTGCTAGACCTGAGCCAAACCACCATCTGTCCTGCATGTGGAGAGGACTGCGATACAGCGGAACTCTTCCTCTGTGTCCTGCCTTTGCTCGCATAAGGTGGCGGATCTTTGAGGCTGACGTTGGTGAGTGCCGAACACCTTAACTCTTCATCGCTGATGCTCCTGCCCGTTTTTCTTCGATAGATGGGTCAACTAAATACATTAAACTAAATACAATACAAATCTGAGTACTGCATCGGATAGTAGCAAATAGCTAGCTCCGACAAAAAAAAAAGTATCCGCATCTGACAGCCTGACTCTCTTTGGTATTTTCGCAGGTGAAAATGTTTTGTCCAGGAACTGAGATTAGCTCCTCAATTCATTCCCTACCACCCTAATCTTATTTTAAGACTCTGCTTGTTACCGGATTTTCTACTCTACTCTTAGTTCTGGGTCTTCTTAACAGATATTGAACCTGATTCTGCAATTTAACTTGTCACAATTTAATTTGTCACATCGCATCGAAAAAGTAGCCAAAAAAGTTGGAGTTTTTCTTAAATACCTTTTTTTCACAGAAACACGCAAAGCGACTGCCATTTCACATAGTAAAAAACAGGCAAAGAATTTTATAATATTCTTACAGAGTTTGATCCAGGATTTACCAAATCCGAAGAGTTTAACCGAGACCAACCCCGAATCAAAATTCATTAAAAACTCAATTCTGGGGATAAAGCTCAATTTAATTTCGAAACTAGGCTGATTCCACACTGAAAAAGGCGGTCTAAAAAGTCGCGGTCTGGTAAGTTCTTCAGGGTTTCCAATTTTAAGTAAGCTTTACCAAAAAGTAGCAAAACCCCTACCAATCTAAATGGGTATTAAACCCTTCCCAGGACCGAATTGGTGATTGTTTTCCTACCAATCTGGCGAAAGTAATCCTGGCATAGATTAATCAATGTTAAACTCTGTTTTCCCCGTTCAATCTCCTAAATGAGTTTCATTATACTCGTAATTCACTTTTACATCACAGATAATCTGTAACCTCGGTCAATAACGTGACAGCTTAAGTACCCGTTCAACACATCATGAGCCTCAGCAACGCTGCATGCGAAATCCTGATGACTGATATCCAAATAGCAAAGGCTACAGAGATCAGCACCACTAAGCATGCATGTCAATCAGAATACAATGTATGTGCTGACTTCATTCGAGGCCCGTAGTCTATTCAACACAATGAACTGATCGTCCTACTCAAGCCCACTTCATGATGAGTCTCCAAATCAGGTGCGAGCTGACGTTAAATGCTCAGCCATTCCTTCGACTGGTTTCCATTGTGCCGAACCTCTCACTTCTGCACCATTGGCAGATGCTTTTATGCCAGCCATAGTGTTGTTCACCACAATGGATTTCGCATGTTCTCCTGCATTCCACAGAGCCGCTAAAGTTCAGGTTGTGCTTGTCTACTAACACCCGCCTGTCGTTGCGTTGGAGAGTCGTTCCCACGTTTTGGCCCTTCCACATTGCCACTTGAACAACCAAATCAGGTAGCAAATTATTGGCAACAAAAAGCCGCATGCTCAAATATGGCGCCGCCATTGCTACATGCCTCTTGTAGAACCTAGCCGAATAGTTAATTGCTGATATCGTGTCTTAAGAAGACCACGAGCTGGCTGGCCTTTGTCTTTGCGCCTTGACAGGCCGCCTCTGGTACCAAAGCCAATTAACGACTTCCACGGACTCGAGGGGAATTAATTAAAAGCGAACAGAACGTTTTGTTGTTCTGCCGCAACAGCCGCACTGCTGCACTGACTTACTTAGCATGCAAGGCCTGCAACGTTGTCATCAATTAGTCGGAAGTTAAAGGTAATAATGCTGTTCGGTGGCACTCAATCAAGGAACTCGGAATTCCTGCAGCTTGTTCCCGGTAACTTTACCCCCTAGCTTCTGCAAAAGATGAAGCGGATCATCCGCACCTCGAGACATTTAAATGCCACTCGCAAAGTGCCTTCCTGAACAATAAATCAATTCGGCATCGCCAAAAGGTCTCTATTAGCTGGAACCCGGTTTTGGGATTGCCGGCACCACCCACAAAACGCGACTTAATTGTTATCTAACAGCCGCACGCCTGTGGCTGACTCCGCAGGCACTAGTGCGCCTGCGATCCCGCCGAATGTAATTATAACCGTGGCGTGCAGTGGCACTGGCAAGGCACGTCGCTACGCCAAATAGAGTCTGCAGCTACAAAGCGGGTGCCCATTAAACAAACTGCAACCATTCAAATAACATGCATTGCTGCACACCTTAAACAGCTACCAACTTTAGCGGTTGCCGTGGTCGGCCGGCCCCATTGATTGGAGCAGCTAGTGCTACAAAATTCGACTAATGCCCGGCTAATAAATATCAATTGGTAATAAACGGGTTTCGGCGACTATAATATCTGGTCGGCAACATTAGAAAATCTGAAGGTCGCAAATCTGCCTCGCGGAAATCGCTTTTCAATATTCACCAGGCGGCCGAGTGACGGCGAGTGTTGGCTGGTGGCTTTGACAGTTGTTGTTGTTGGCCAAATGACAGCGATCAAATTTTTACTAATTAATTTACAATGTGTCCCATTACGGCCAAATGGAGGTGGTATAGTCTTGTCTGCAGTTATTGGCCACTTTTGCATCTGCATCGAGATCGGTGCGATCGGTGATCAGTGCTGCCGGTGTTGGTGATGAAAATTATGTCTTAACGGGTGTTGTGACGTTATGTTTGGGTCTAATGACGGACTGAGGGACGGGGAAAATGCTGGGTTTGTGATATTTGATTGGTAATTTATGTGCGCTGCATCGGGTGGAGCTGTGGAATGGATTCAAGTCAATCGAAACGAAGTTGTAGGTATTTGCTAATTGGCTGCAATGAAATGAGATACCAGGAAGAGAAGTTGGTCGAGATAAGTTTGTGTGTAAGTGGTCATTAGGTTTGTTAAATGATTTTTGATTTATTTTAAGGGCGGAACGGGTGTGGTATATATACAGGAAGGAGTCTTACAGTTTATTCAATGTTGAAGAGGACTGAGATTTTTAATGAAGGTCTTCGATTCTGATTTGAATGGGTTTGAAAAATATGTCAGAAGCAGGCAAGTGCAGAAGTTTATTTAATACATTTTTCAAGGAATATTTCATGCAGTCAAGCATATACCTACAGGCTTCATCATCTCATTATCATCATCATATTCTTCCCCTTCTATGGTGATTGCCCAATTGGAGGACTAGGAAAAAAGAGTGGAGAGTTTTGCAGGACTATGCACTGAGCGGGTCCTTGTATGGAAACTGCAGAAGCTGTACGGATAAATGGCGTCAGATCCCGTCCTTTTGATGTGCGCGTTAGACTTCGCCAGGGCCGTGTTCTGTCGCCGCTTCTTTTCATAGCATATATGGACTGGATGGTGAAGCGCAGTCTTGGCGAGCAATGTTTCGAATCGGCTGGCATCAGGATGAGCCATCTGCTTTTCGCAGATGATTTGGCCATCCTTGCACCATCCAAAGAGGAACTCCAACGAGCACTGGATAGGTTTGCAGCCGTCTGTGATGATGCTGGGATGAAAGTAAACGTGAACAAATCGGAAGTTATGGTTGTTTCCCGAAATCCTGTGCAGTGTACCCTGCACATAAATGGAGTTCCATTAAAACAGGTGGAGAAGTTTAAGTATCTCGGGGTCTTTTTCACGAAAGATGGGATACTGAGTTGTCCTGTAGAATTGGCCAAGCTGGAGCAATAGTAAAGGAACTGCGCCGGCCGGTCATCAGGAAAGCTGAGCTTGGAGTGAAAGAAGAGATCTCAGTTTTTAATTCAGTGTTCGTTCCGATCCTCATCTATAGTCATGAAATTTGGGTAATGACCGAAAGAATTAGATCGCGGGTACAAGCTGCCGAAATGAGATTCCTGAGGTGGGTTGCATTATGTTACTCTAAGGGACAGAGTGAGAAACGTCAGTATTCGTGGGAATCTAAATGTTGAGCAGCTACTTCTCCGAGTGGAGCGATCGATTCTTCGATGGTTTGGACACGTTGTTCGCATGCCCCCTGACAGACTTCCTAGACAGGTCATGCTAGGCGAGATGCGAGCGCGTCGCCCCCCCTGGTAGACCAAGAAACAGGTGGTGGGATCAGGTAAAGAACCTCTCTGAGTCCCGCCTGGAGATTGCGCTGGAGTCTCTTGAGTTGGTGGCGGAGGATCGAGAACGATGGAGAGACCATTTAGGCACCCTCGCTCCGCGACCCTTTTAAAGGATAAGCGGCATTCGAAAATGATGATGACGAGGAAAAATGAGTGCCTATAAGAGTGCCAAACTCCTAGGCATGATCATTAGGCGGGTATGAGGAGAGGTTGGGACTATCCGCCTCATTCTTGTAAGGGCCTCAACCTCAAGTTAAGGGATTAAAAATCTAACAAGGCAGCATGATTTGAGCTCTTCGCACCACACGCAACTTTTCTCATTCTTCATAATGCTTAAAACAAAACATAACCCCAAAATTCCAACATGACTCCAAGGAGCTTAGGTGGATATTATCTTTTGCAAAAATGATTTTGCTTTGCATATTGAGGGGTGATACAGTAGATGCATTCTTATGTATAGAACTACACGAGCTTCGAAGTAAAACTGGCGGTTGAGCCCGGAAAAAAAGTGCTAGGGAATCCCTACCTGCGGTTAACTTCGGTGTTACGCTCCAAGTTTGGTGGATTAACCCCGGAAGAAACTCTGGTGCACCGCTTCGTCGATCATGTCATATTACTTTAAAAACTTGAAAAGACTAGCTAGCTAGTTGAGTCGCAGCTCAGGGCAAAGCCATTTTCTCGGGTTTGTTCTATTGCATGGAAAAACCTTTACGAACTGCAATGCATCGCGGTACGCCTAAGGGTAAACTGACAAGCATTCCTCCTAGAAGTTGAATTCTTTGAGGGCGGAACGCAGCTGCCGCTTTTATTGGAGAACATTTAAAAAAAATATAATTCAATAAAAAACAACAACTTAAATTTTTTTTCAATTACCGTTGGGCTTTTCTTTGGCCACTTTCCTTAAATTCTGCAGACATGGATATCTGAGAAAACGGTAAAACATTTTGTTTTCTATTTCAGGCTTTAAAACTTAAGGTTAGAAACGGCAATATTGAAACTTTTTAAATGCAGTAAGCTTGGGTTGTAAACGCTTCATACTTCAGTCAAATTTAAATTAAATCGCCATTACCGTTAACAGACTAGCAACCTTTATGAAATCGTTTTCGAAAATGTTTTTACGTTTTCGAGGCAAATTTTCGAAGTTTTTAATATTCGAAGTTTGCTTTAGGAAGATGGACTATGCCCGTTATTTATTTCAAAGCTTAATTTTATACCGTTAGGGGGCTAGAAAATAAGACATACCTTCTTTTGACCTTTTTTCTAATTTTTTAAATTTCACATCCATAACACAACCATTTTGAATTTTTTTTTTCAGTTCCCTTTAAACATTTTTGCATTAGCGCGCGCAACTACCTGCGCTTGCAATGGATGTTTTTTTTTAGTTCTATGGCCAACGGTTTTTTCGAAAACGGTAAAACAATCTCCTTTTTTATTTCGTTTTTTAAATAGGCTTCGAAAAACGAGGGTTTAAAACGGCAATTTTTTTAACGGAGCTTGCTTTCTTTTTGTACGTTTCGTACTTGAGCTAAATCTGAACAAGATCGCTTTTACCGTTAAGATACTAGAAGATTTTAAAAATAGTTTTTGAAAAAGCTTTTCTGTTTTTGAGTTAAATCTCAGAAGGTTTTGAAACTTAAAATTCGCTATAATTTTCCTTACAATTTTGGTTAATTTCTGATACGTGTGATTTTTTTCATATAATTTTTTTAACAAGACCGGAGATAAGAGGGGGGCACACGTTTTTTCATCAATTTTTGCGAGTTTTTTTTTGAAATTGCGTTAAAACGGTAGTCTTAAAACGTTTTCTGAAAAAATTGTCTAGAACATTTGGTCTACCTTGTGTTTATATGAATGTTCAATATTGTCTTTGTGCACTTAGTCATGGCCTCAAACACTTTGAAAAACGTCAAACATTTTTAACTCTTTATTTCTCAAAAACTTTTCAATATTTTTAAAATATTTAATTTTTTTCATATAAGGTTGGCATCTTCTAAGCTTTATACCATGCCTCCACCGGGCACTAATCTGCGATTTGATATACAAATTTAAATCCTCACTGCAAACGATTAATAATTAATCACAAATCCCATTCCCCCCTATTCACAAACCTATTTGCTGCACCTTTGTAACACTTTGAGAAAGAAAAAGGAAACTAAAACTGTCCATGTACCTATCACAAATCTGTCACAAATACATTTTCTATTGAAATTTTAACAACTGAAATCTTTTTTCGCTCCTAGGAAATGACATCGCCACTCTCTTTTGAGAGTCAAAATGCCAGAAAAAGAGTGCTCGTGTCAAATTAATTCTATATTTGGCCGATGGAGCCACTTTGGGATTTATTTTTAATCGTCTCCGCTAATCCTCTTTTTATCGCCGGTGGAGACATAGTATTAGTTTCGCTTTTCTTGTTCTTGCCTGCTTATCTTCTTAAAAAAAAAATATCATCTTAAAAAAAATATTGAGAAACATTTAATCCATTTTCCCATGAAATTTTAAACAGAAATTAAACCGTTATTTCTGCTTAAAAAAAATTGCCCCCGGTGGATTCTCTGCTATTTCCACTTTTTAAAGGCCACCAAATTTTGTCTTTCTACAACTTACCGTTCAAAAGTTATAACACGATTGGACGTACGGACAACGTAGCGATACCATAAGAGGCCCTTTTTCCATTTTTGGGCAGACCGCTAAAAACGCGCAGATTTTTCCAATTCCATCGTTTTTCCTTTTTACTTTTTTAATGTCTTCATCGCACTAAAAACGAAACGAGTTTTGTTAAAAAAAGATTAACTTCCTTGTCTTCCTTTTTTACTATAATATCAAGGAATTACCCCAGGTGTATAACGCATAAGATAAGACCAGACACAGAAGATGGCTGCTGATGTTCAAACCGTAAATAAGAACACCGATTGCCACAACAAACATAAATTTCATGGTTCATAAAAACTTCATCGTGGACCACCAAAATCGCCAGAGTCCTACCTACGTGAACGCCTCTTTACGACCAACTTCTTATGCTCAATCTCCTGGGAACTAAATCCTCCGTGTCACGGTCTAATTTCGAATTTCATTTGGATAGCATAAAACCCTCACAGAAAATCGCGATCTATTGAAACCACCTGGAGACCACCGGCGAAGTTGGAGTTCCTTTCTGCATAAGGAATTCCCATAAGGGTTTTTTTTTATTTTACGCAGCATATTTTTTTATTTTTTTTAATTTTTTTTATTTTACATAAATCGCGTCCGCAATCTGGAATCTGGACGAATCAGCGACCATTCGATTGCAGCTGCTCGTTCATTGCATCATCGAGTGTGTGGCTTATCAGGAAACCACTAAACCTTGCAAATTCCATCCACCTACACAGCCAGGACTGGCACGTCTATACGCTGATTTATCGGTATCACGTGTGGACACTTTGGGGCGGACACCATAGCACCAGCAGGAGGAAAAGCAACACAAATCTCAGAATCTGATACCCCATATGCCCCGGCGCGATACCATGTGCAGATAAGAGTGTGCGGATGAAGTGAAACACTCGGCACATTCCGGCGTACCACACTCCCGCTAATCTAAGGTGCAGTCTCGATGACGCTCGGTGACGGGCGAGTGGTTAGCACCACTGGGTGATTCAATTTCCCGAACACCTGTAGGCTCATGTGGCTAATGTAACATAAACCACATAAGTATACCGCTCAAAGGTTGCAACAACTTTAATTTTATTTCGTTCGCCTGCGAGGCCATGTAATAACAGCTCTGGTTCGCCACCGACTCTGGGGAGGATATTATATGATGGAAGTCCAGCCAAAGCCTCGCTTTGGGGTAGCACGAAGTGAAATTATAGACAGCAAGTCGGGATTGGTTTGGAATTCCTCAAGACTTCTTTGTTTGGTTTTTTATTTTTCTGTGAGGTTCTTTCCTTTTTTGTTGTGAGGTTAGATGCTAAGCTGAGCTTGCTGTTTCGGTTTGGTGCGGCCAAATGAAGTCACGTTTCTGACACTATCTGCGGCAAATGTGTTGGCACTGCAATCGCAGCCACAATCCAGATAAATTGCTAGGTGTACTCTATGGCTTGGTTATGTGTGAACTTTGGCAGCTAATGGGGTTTCGGTTTTTAGAAAGGTTAATACGCTTTGAATGATCGTGCAAACGATCATGTCGGCTCACGAGGTGGCGTACCTACTAGAATGCGTGATTCGCCTTAGGTGGTTTGAATTAGGAGACGGTATGCATGTCACATTGTACTTCTATACGCTCCACGAGAACTATAAATTTGTGTGTCCTTTCACCAGCGAATCTCTCAAAGGGACATTAATTTTAGTCCCCGGCACAGACACCAAATCTTGAGGCTTTGAAAGAACAAGAAATGAAATGTCTTGAGAGAGATGCTTATCGGCCCGTAATTAAAAGCCTCGTAACTCTATATCAGCCATTTGCAAGACAATTTTATTTATGTGGCTGCAACAGTGTCGATCGATTTGCGTTTACATTGCGTGCCAAATCTGATAAGGCTACTCCTCGTGGCCAGTCTTAATCTTGGCACATAAACAATCTGTCTGCGCGGTTGCAACAGCAGCTCCACGAATGCGAGCCACATTTAGCGCTCGTGTTTTCTCACGGCGATACCGATTTCCATGGTCATAAATAAGGGAAAACGTATTTTCATCATCATGGCAGGGATCGGATCGGTAAATCACGAAAACGCAATTACGTGCACGTGTGATTCCACTTAATCATAGGGAGGGCTATCGTTGATAAATGCTTTTGCAATCAAGGATGACCTACAAGCTACAACTATGCAATCGTCCTCTTCCAAATGATATGGGCATTCAGGAAAAAAAAGCTCCCCGCGAATGGAAGGCTTAGTCTCCCACTAAAATACTCAGGTGTTCACGAACCACAACGGCGCCGTGTCCTGCTGTGCTCCTTGTCTGACAAGTCTACAAAAGGATGGCACAAAGCAAACACATGCCGATATTGTCCTTCCTCTGGGACCCTATAAAGTGGCCTTAAACCCACTACTTTTTTCGGAATTTCAATGGTCGTCTCGTTTTGCCGCGCAAACCACTTGACCGATCAACATGTGGCCTCCGCCAAGATCACCAGCACACACCGTCGAGGATCATTATTATTATCGTTTGTGGCGATGACCATGGATGCGGACAGAGCGGTGGTGTGGCACTGGAATATAACATTAATCAAGAAATTAGAATTTAACACTCTCAGCTGGGCGCTAACCAAACAAGTTTTATTTCAGAACAAGTGTTCGTCGGGGACTGTTTGGTCTGGACTGAGAGGTTTTGTCGCTTCTTCAGGATGTGTACAGAGGCAAGACAAGTACAACTTGTCGAATTGATGATGCTCACTGGCTGATGTGTAAATTTCATTAGATGTCGTTGTTGTTGTCGGTGGGCTAGTGGTTAGGTTTAAGTGGCAGTCGGGTCCAAAGAAACCGACACACTTAGACATAATGTAGGTCCATTGTGATGGAAGTTCTCATAAAGGATGAGCAGAAGCTGTCATGACTAGTGGATTAGGTAACATTCGTTTAAGACCCTGGCAATTGACTAGAATTGGTCTTGTTAGTTGTTCAGCTGGCCAGAAGGAATAAATCAAATGGTTGGCTTGACGATGTAGGGTGATGGTACAAAAAATTGCCCCAATTTTAAAAATGAAAAACTGTTTCACGTAAGTAAATTTTTGGGGCTATTGTTTCATTTTTAGTTTGGAGCCATTTTTGATTGGGGCTTAATTTCAAGTAGCCGTCTTCTTCCCATGTTGGGTCTTCAATGGAAAAACCGAATTTGAGCTCACTGGGAAGCCTGGCCGTTCGTCAAAAAAAAAAAAGCTCCAGATGGATTGCATCTAGTTGTACTATGAATAGCGTTTCGGTTGGCCATGAGGAATAAAGGTATTTGCCGTTGACTCCTGTCGACGACTTTAGAAAGATGTTCCTTCAGGGACTTATTAAAATGTTCCACCATTCCATCTGATTGCGGGCGAAGGGGTGTGGTCCGTAGTCTTATAAAGTCCAACAGATGCGCATCCTTCCTGGAATATCTTCGACTCAAAGTTTCGTCCTTAATCGGAGTGTAATTCCATAGGCACACCGAACCTGCGCACCCACTGGTCCACTATCTGCCTACTAAATGCTTCAGGCCATTCGCTAAAGTAGTCAGCGATTACAAGAATATAACGGTTGCCGTCCTCAGGTTCTGGGAACGGGCCTGCAAAGTCGACGGCGATTCTTTCAAAGGGGGAAACAACGTTGTACTGGGATATTTTACTTCTTGTTTTGACTTTACGTCCCTTACCAGCAGCTCAAGTGGTACACTTCCGACACCAGCTTACAGTGCCCACCAGGCACTCCATTGTGTATTTCCCGTAGAATCTCTTGGACTTTCAGCCGTGGCTCCACAAACTGCATCTTAAAGGTTTTTCCATCCGGCATTTTCCGTTTTCTCCGCAAAACACCATCTTGTACATGGACTTGTTAGATGCATGAGGCTTGGTTTTTTCCCCCCGTTCCCGTCAATCTACCCTTTAGGTATAAACGCTGTGATAAGAGGAGCGAGGCTCTATGGTTTTATAAAAAGGGGCAAATTCACTTGAAGTCCTTTGAGGACTTGCATGCATACCTTCGAAGATATAAGGCCGCGGTTTGATGTAAACACCAAAACAAGAGTATGTTGGGTCATTATGAGGCCCAGTCGTCAAAATTCCACAAGCTGTACATAAAAAGTCAACAGACAAAATGGCCATTCCATGTCTCATATCTCTAAAAACAAAAAAACTTAAACTTTATCAGGTCTTCGGTGTATGAAGTATAACAAGCCTAGAAATCTTAGTCTAACAACGGCCCCAAAGTCGAAGCTGGCATCCCAGATTGGTAGGTTTTTTCCATTACCTTTCCTGCATCTTGCCTTGTTCAATAAGTTTGACCGACTCTTTGAGTGTCAAGCCAAAAATGTAATCGTATCACAGTATGTCTTCACTTGCAGTTTTTTCAATCTACGCACCTAAGCACCACACTTCTGGCACTCGACATTTCCACTCAGGTGCAACTTGTGACCGTAGGTCAAGCGCATTTGTGCCTGGACGGCATCCACAATGACTTCATAAGCTGCGTGCCAGTCGCAACTTCCAAATCTGTTAATTATCCTGAAAATACAAAAGGAGAGTCCAGTGCCATATACGTGCTTTCTAATTTCAAGCCTTACTTGCACAGATAGGTCAAGGAATCGTAGAGATCGTGGATCTTCTTAGCCCGAATAAACTCCTTCGCATGTTCGGCTATCAACTCGACATCACAGTTCTCCGGTGATGCATCGCTTTTCACCCAATTGAGAAGCAATTGGGCAGTGGATTCTGCTTGGTCAAAGATGTTGTCGATGGAGATTCCGGATGACGGTTTATCCACCGCCATCAAGTCTCCTCCCATCTGTACTTGGACTTTGTCCCGCAGCTCTGGTGGCATGGCGTTCAAAAATGCATTTTCATCAGCTGTTGTGCCTGACTTCTTCTCGACAGGCACATCGTTTTTTGTTTTCGCCTTTTTCCTTGCGTGATCGCGAAGGATTTCGTTCCGAATGTCCTCTGGCAGCTCGGCGAACACTGTGGGGTCAATATTATCAGGCAGTTCCGATGAAGATGCGCTTGAGCGCTTAGCCGCAGCGTTTTGCAGCATTCCCATTACATTATGCTTCTTTGGCGATTTTCTCTTGGGGCGGCCCTTAGCCCTACCCCGGCTGCTGGGTGCATGAGAAGATTCGTTCATTTTAACGGGTTCCACCTGGATCTTTGGTGGGTTTTCCTTTTGTTTCTCGACAACTTTACTAAACATGTTCTTGATGATGTTTTCTCGCCTCTCCTTCGGCTCGTTTGGCTCGTCGAGCTTGGTTATTTGTATTCCGATGCCCCTTAACTCGTGTGGTGGGACATTCAACGCCTTCATCGTAGCCAGCACTGTCCGTGTGATCACCTCTACATCACAAGTGTACTCCGACAGAGAAACGGCCTTTGTAAGATAATCGCAGACGCCGTGTCCCATAAACTTGGAGGTTTCAACGGGCGCTTCTTTGGCCCTAACCATCAGCTTCAGGGTTATGCACTTGCCCTTACGTTTGATGTCTGTCAGACGACTGTGTACCTCACCGCAGAGCTGCCTAAGGAAAGTCTCCAGCTCAGCGTACTCCTTGAAGCGGATACCATAGTTTACTTCCGCCGACACCGACTTTCGTACCTAGAGGAAAAGATTTTTTTAAATCTTGAAGAAAAGTAGAGAAAGTCTACCCACCTGTCCATAAACTAGTGGTCTCGGGTCGATTCCTCTGCAGAACTGGTAAAGAGTTTCGCCAAACTTCTTGCCAACCGCCGATTGGATTTTTTGGAGCGTCACCTTCTGCAGATCTCCACACGTGGCCAGGTTCATCTCGTCCAGAATGTACTTGGTGCTGCTTCCCACACCAGGGAGATCCTTGATCGGAATGTTGGACATGTATTCCTCGACGTTTTCCGAGCTGAGGTAGAATTGGCCATCGGGTTTTGCTTGTTTGGTAGCCATTCGTGCCTGGAGCCTGAAACAAGACACATTAGAACCAAGTTTACCGTGGACTCTGCTCTCTACTCACTTGTTTTCTCCGACACCGGCTGAACATGGGCACGAAGTCTTGCGGCGCACTTCCTCCCTCACAAAAGTGACAAAGTCCATAGGATCAACCTGCAGATCATTGATCAGCTCGGTGAGATTCACGAACATCTCATCGCAGCTTACCGCTTCAATGTCCAGAGTGTACTGCGCAATGGTGTTGTACAGGGTGTATGCCACCTCCTTGTAGCCCTCAAAGTCGTAGGGAATAGTCTTCAGATTGGGACATAGCTTCAGCGCTTGTCCAACGAACATGCCATTTCGGATGCCCTTCTCACGTGCCTCATAGCTGCACGAGGCAATCTCTGAAAGGGAGAGCTTGCCCTCGAAGGCCCCTCGCACCTTGTCCGAGAGAATGTTGTTGTGCAACTGGGTTTCAAACTTCTTCGTGAACAGCTCCATTTCCACTTTTCGATCGGCGCCTGGGTGCACAGGCACTTCTGCGCTTCCTCCCTTGGAATGTGTCACAGCTATAGGCTGGCCGCGGAGGTGAGGGTGGCTCCTCAGACCGACGGACACAAAAAAGCAATCCATGTCGATATGCATCACTGTTTGGCCCCTGGCTACAAAGTTTTCTTTTTTTGGCAGACTCTCACGGAGAGCCTGTCGTTGAGCGAAAGGGCCCGAATGCTTCTCTCTCAACTCGGATACGTATTGCTTGAAACCAGCTCCTAGAGTGGCTATGTGGTGTAGGCGGGAATTGTTATAGAACTCACTGAGAAATTTTGGATCCACTGCGGTCCGGGCAAGGCCGGATGGCTGCTTGGCTACCGTTTCTATGGCAGGTTGCTTCATCTTGGCGTTAAGTTCCTCTAAATCCTTCAGGATCCCGGCTACCTTTTCCTCTTTCTGCTCGTCGACGTCCATCGATTCCGACTGGCTGGACTCTTCCATGATCTTGGGGGCGGCGAAGCAGATCTTCGGCTGTGACTTTCGCTGATTCGTGTACAGCAGGTACTTGGCGTAGTCCAGGATTTTCTTTGCATTCACGCAATCGACCACCCATTGAGGACTGATTATCTTGGACGTGTCCATGTTACGCACTTTAACGTCTGGCAGGTTCGACGCAATGATGTAGGTCGTGTGGGATCGCTCGTAAGTGTGATGCGTTCCTCCGTGGACCATCATGATACGCTTCAGCTCATCGGACGAGGGATTTGTAAGGCCATTCACGTAGATTGAGATCCCCGCAAAGAGGTTTGTCTGGCGAAATGGATCACTGGCTCTGGCGAACTGCTCCTCTAGCTTGGTTATCTTTGCGTCCATATACCCGCCCTGGATTTGGTCATTAATGGTGGCTGAGCAAAGAAGTAAAAGCATTGAAATGTTACCCATTCATCGAATCCATTGTTGGCCATTGTCACGATAATTAAATCGTGTTTTACCGCGAATATACTAAACACAACTTGGATCGCAACACAAATCAAAAACAGACGGTGGCTCACAGACAACTGTCAGATTGGAGAAAGCTTTGTGACAGTGCTACCAAATCGTGTTAAATTTTAAATGGTACTGTTCCAATTTGAAATAATCTAGTCCATACCATTATTGGACCAAAGATGTGTCGTGCCAAAGTTGTATCAGCTGTGGAAAGAGCACAGCTAATCTGTATATTGTTGTCGGCTCTGGGAAAATCTCTTATTACCCAGAAATATTTTCTTTCTAATCCACTTCAGGGATCAACGTTAATAAAGCCGCGTTGTCACAAGCAACGTAAAACAGGAACAGAAACAGAAAAAATGTTGACACATTTTCAAAAAGGCCTCAGTTTTCAAAAGGCCCCAGTTTCGGTTGCATCGGGTCTTTTCTCTCCGCCCTGGAACAAATACAACCCTACCCATCTCCATTGGTTCCGTATGTACCCTAAAGCAACTCTCCTTTTTGTTATTTTTAATTCTTCTTAAGTGCGGGAGTAGCATTTCTTGCCCTTTCTGTAATAGGCTGGTGAAATGCTGTCCACACCAGGGCTTGAATCAGGGAATAACCCATCTGCGTAATGGGGTCCAAAAAATATTGTTCGGAATCGTTGCTTGACTAAAGCCGCGTTGTCACAAGGAACAGGAACAAAAACAGAAAATATCCCATATATTAGCAACGGCACCATTTTTGGCAACTAAACCAGCAACTTCATCAGCGACGTAGAATCAACAACTCGAGAGGACTTGTTTCTGAAACAGAAACTCAAAACGTTGCTGTTGCATAACAACCCTTGTTTATATTTGAGCGAGCAACCGCCATTCGTGAGCGGTTCTCTTTCGTTTTTGACAAATGAGAATGACAAATGCCCACAATCCCATTTTCATTTCAATATTTTTGTGTGCAAGGAGCGCGTGCATGGAGTGGACCAGCAAAGATAATGTATTGTTTTTGCCTGGGGTTCGTCGAATAAAACTCTATTTTAACTTTTACAACTTTAACTTTTTTTTATACTTATTCAACTTCAAATCACACTTAATTCAAAGTCGCTATTTAGATTTCAACACTTTATTTCAATTCAATCACTTTTCACCTTACTATCGATTTTCACAAGTCAACGTTCAAAATATAACTGTCCCGTACAAGCCTGTCACCCCTATATTTATAGAAATTTAAGCACATTCTGAACTGCGCCGGCCGGTCATCAGGAAAGCTGAGCTTGGAGTAAAAGCAAAGATTTCAGTTTTTAATTCAGTATTCGTTCCGGCCTTCATCTATGGTCATGAAGTTTGGGTGAAGCATTCAGCGAAATTAGGTTTCAGTTGCTAATGTATGGGATTCTGTTTCTGTTCCTGCTTAAGCCACGTTGT
The DNA here is from genome assembly GCA_947623515.1 of Neoascia interrupta. Classification (NCBI taxonomy): domain Eukaryota; kingdom Metazoa; phylum Arthropoda; class Insecta; order Diptera; family Syrphidae; genus Neoascia; species Neoascia interrupta. Next base: position 212,961,132 of record OX392463.1, on the reverse strand, counting down.
CACAAGCATTACATTAACATACATTAACACATACATTAACAACTGAAACCTAAATTACTTGAATGCTTTTTGCGTTGCTTATGTATGAAATTCTGTTTCTGTTTCTGTTCCTTGTGACACCGCGTCTTTAATCGTCGATTAATATAAATCTTTATTAAATCGTCTACAAAACACGCGATTAACCATACAAATTTAAATCCTCTTGGCAAGCGATCAAAAATAAATCCTCTAATAAATCCCATTCACCCAATTCACAGACCTATTTTCTGCACGTTACGTTTTCACAGTACGTTTTCTATTGTGACATTTACTGAGGAAATCGTTTTCGCTGCTTGGAAATGACATCGCCACTCTCTTTTGGGAGCCAAAATGACAGAAATAGAGTTTTCGTGACAAATCAATCCTATATTTGTCCGATGGAGCCACTTTGGGATTTATTTTAATCGTCTCCCGCTAATCTTCTTTTAATTATCGGTGGAGACATAGTATAATATTCGTATGGTGAATCTCGGGATTTAAATGCGATTTAAGGAGGATTTGTCTAAATCGTGGATTAGTGTCCGGTGTAAAAACCTGATTAAAGTATGAGGTGAAATGGTTTTTAGCGTCAGCTTATTGGCGCTCATAAAACTTACGACTAGTCATACGCACCAATTAATGTAGTCTTTTCTACATAATATCTTATGTAAGGTTGTTTCGATCTAGACCAAAACCATTAAATAAAATACATTTGAGCAAATACCTTTTAAATCGATGCCATGTATACTAGCGCAGGAGTGATTTCAGTTTTCTTATATGGCTCACAGTCACTAGGAAATTCTAAATGTCAAATTTCAGCCTTTTACGACGTCTTATAGTTTTGAAAGCACTGGTGGTCTGGAGATGTGGAGGTCTGGAGGTCTGGAGAATTTTAGCACATTTACATCGAATGTGAGCGTGTCTGTGGGCAGATTTGAAAAATTTTAACATGTGTTCATATGGCTCATATTGTTGGATATGACTTATTAATTTAATTTAAATTTTCAGTTATTTCTATTTTGATTAATCTCTTGGAGTCCACCATTATTATGTCATTTATATGTCACTTAATATACTCCCATGGGATGGGGTGTACAAAATGCAAAACAGAGAAAATCAAAAGTGGTTTATGTCAATCGACACTCGCGAGGTCCTTATTAGTATTTATACTTTTGGTAGTACCGTAATAGCCAGGCAGGGCTACATACCAGGTGTTTGGAAGAGTGGCAGTGACAGGAGTATGAATAACTGAATAACGGTGAATACGTGTAAGGAGATACAACAACAATTTACCTTACACAATCAGCTGATGTAAAAGCTCCAAAACGAACTTGCATGGAAATGACGATTTGATGAATTTACTCACATTTGTAAATAAATGTCGGCGGATGGATAAATTCCTCAATTTCAGCTTGTGGACAAGGCTTTTACGCTGAATATCTAGTTATTCAGTAATTTATGGCCATGGTATATGATTTGCGTACTAGGCTCGAAATTGTTTAAGTACGTTTTTACAGCGTACGTAGGGGAACTCTGGCCGATCAGAAGGGTGGGAAGGGAACGCTTGTACTAGATTCAATTCTGAATACGTTCGACTTTCCTCCCAGGTTCTAGCGCCTGAACGTTTTTTATAACTTTGACATTTCGGATCATTTTTTAAACAAAAACTATTTGGAAATTTCTCAAAATTTTCTTTACGAAAAATTTTCTAAAAAAAAAACACAAAAATTAAAACCATTGATAATGAATTTACAGATTTTGCCATTGTCCGACATCGAATCATTTACACAACAGAAATGCCTTGTTCCGGCCCAATTTTTCCCAAAAAATGTTCGGCCGGGCTCGTTAGCCAAATGCCGAGATTCTTCTGGAAACTCGTATATTTGCAGCATTTACCCGATGAGCAGTCAGAAAGAAGCTAAATTTTGTTGGCTGGACGACACTGTCCAAGTAGCACCAACCAATAATTCAACCACAAGCAGTTTGACATCATTGAACATTCTGGACTCTGAAATTCGACCTGCCTCCAATGTTGAACTAACGCTAAAGATGACTGAGAAGCTCTTCGAGATAAGAGACTGCCCTAGCAGAGAACTATTAGCCTCAATGGCAAAAGAAATACTTCAGCCGTACGCCTTTGTCAATGGGAGTATGGTGAACTTGAAGGAACTCAATGATCTGGGAATCACGGAAATCTTTGTGGAATCAAGGGAGCCTAGTGTGTTCTGCATAACAAGTGCGACAGAAGTCTATGTCAAAGATGTCTACCTGCAGAATTCAAAGCAAATTTGCACAACAACCAAGCTAATCGCCATGGAAGCTCCTCAAAGGGAACTTCAACAGCTAATACAAAGCGCTGCAATATACGAAAACCTAAGGTGGAAAGTCACTCCTTCACTGAATGCTTTGATCGTCGGTCCATCAGGCTGTGGCAAAACGTCTCTTTGCAGCGATTTTGTCCTTAGAAACAATTGTAATTCGCACTTTATACGATGCTCAGACATTCTGGGACAATTTCCAGGTGAAACCGAGACTGAACTGAGGAGAATCTTTACCAGCGTTCAGAAATTTGTTAGATGCTTCCAACCTAAAAGTAAAAAGTCGCTAGATCAATCAGTATCTTCAACAATCCTCAATTTCTTACAGATCCTATGGTGATCGTGATTGAAGATCTGGATTTGATTTGTCCAGCGGCAAAGGGCGTCTCCAGCGATTCAACAAACTCAATCAGAATTTCCGGTCAATTGATTGCCCTTCTTGATGACTTGCGGTGCTCTAGCGACACTTCCTCCAAAATCATTGTTCTTGCTACGACCTCTAGCGTGGAAGCCATCAATGGAGCCCTTCGCCGTCCAGGCCGCTTCGGAATCGAGGTGAATATACCCGCACTGAGCGAGCAACAAAGGGGCAAAATCTTTCGCTCGATGATCGACGATGATAATTTCTTCGGAAATGGCATATTCTTAGCAGACGACTTGGTGGATACAATCGCTAAACAAACACAAGGTTTTGTCGCTGCAGACCTGGCGCTGCTGGTGCAGTCAGTCGGCCAGCAAATGCTACGAACCCAGGCCAACAAGGAGCAGTTTCTGCTTGCTGTTGATCGCTGTTTAAAGCTGGTAAGTTGCTAAGTCGCAGTGAATGCCGTTTCTAACTCATTGACTCTACAGACAAAGCCTGCATCCTTCAATGGCAGCGATGTACAGGTTTGCAAAACTGTCGAAAGATTCAACAGTATTGGTGGCATGGACCAGCTCAAGAAAACACTGGAAGTTTCAGTACTGGCTGGTTTGAGGCGAAAACAGTCTTTTGAAAGATTTGGACTTTGCCTTCCTAAAGGTGTTCTTTTGTACGGCCCACCAGGCTGTGCCAAGACCACCATCGCAAAGTGTCTGGCAACAGAAGCGAATATGACATTTATACCGACATCCGCCGCAGAAGTCTATTCTCCTTACGTGGGAAATTCTGAGAGGTACATTTCGAAAATGTTTGACACCGCCAGGAAGAATTCGCCGTGCATGATATTCCTTGATGAGATTGGTAAACTTTTTCCCCTAATTGGGCAATAATTAGTTCTCTTAAAAGAATCCAATCCGTTCCACAGATTCCTTAGTGGGAAAGCGGACAGTAGATTCCACAAGCGATGTACAGACACGCATTTTATCCATTCTGCTCACTGAAATGGATGGTATTTCGGCGAAATTATACTCTTCATCTCCGGAAGGACATTCCATATTAGTGGTCGCCGCGACAAATCGTCCCAATATGGTTGACGAAGCCTTATTGCGGCCTGGCCGTTTTGACAAACTCATTCATGTGCCTGCACCCGACTTCCACACTCGATTGAGAATTCTCGAACTTCACGCAAAAAAGATGCCATTTGCCAAGGATGTGGTTCTAGATGTGATTGCCAAGGCGACAGAGGGCTTCTCAGGAGCAGATATTTGTAATCTGAGCAATGAAGCGGCAATGCATGCCTTTACGAAAAACATGGATGTGAAATACATTACGTTGGCAGACTTTGAGAGCGTGCTGAAGTACCAAAAATCTTCTCTAACAACAAACCAAATTCAGTGGTACATGGACTTTGAAAAATCTCACCAAAGATAATTTATTTTAGAACAAATACCTAGACAAACAAGGCATATTAAATTAAGTAACAGTCGGCTTTTTTACATATTCAGTGAAGAGATGTTTGTTTTTTCTTACCCTCTTTGCCTTTTGCAGGTCTCCCAATCAAAGACGTAATGACGCTTGTTAAGATGGATGCAGGATAATAAAAGCGCACATCGCACAATGTGGGGTAGTAAAAGGGTACTGAGGAGCTCAAGCTAAAGAGGTTATCCTATTAGGAGCAAGACGGTATTGGTTGAATTAATTAATAAATGAAACGAACGAGAGCGTCATTCAAAGGAGTATCTAAGAAAGTTCACCGAAAACGTAGAGATAACAGAGCATTACAACAGAGCTAAAGAGGCGGAGCAGTAAAATCTAACTGAGAAAGTCAACCTACCGAAGTTGTCATACGAAGAGCGAGAAAAAAGTAGCGCACAGCACACAATGTGGGGTAGTAAAATGGAATGGAGGAGGTCATCATACAGGAGGGTTGCTTACAAAATTCAACAAAAGTCCAAGACAAACTCGGCTTCTTTTCTTTAAGGCGTGAGGTTATGATCTGAAGCGATGGATCATAACCACCCTCCCACTCTACCTGCATTCCTAATGGTCCGCTTGTTGGCTACCCCGATTTGACTCAGATTATACCGGCAGGCCACCCGGTTTTGGATATCTTCATAACTGAGGCGGAATAAATGCTGATGTTTAGGCCTTCCTTTCTTCCGCGTTGTGCCAAGACAAATTCGGTATTTCGTATAAATTAAAAAAGACCAATAGAAGCAATCTTACGAGGGTAAGACGGCAGAGATATAAGGACAAGATCTTCAATGTTTCAACAAATGGATGAGTGTTAACTTCACACCAATACTTGCCAATACATCTGAAAAACTTGGGACATTTCAAGCGTATGCAATGCGATGCTACAGTCTGCAGAAAAGAGGAAAGGTCACGCATCTGAGAACAGATGACTAACTCGTCCAAGGTATGATGAGTTCAAGACTTGAGTATGTAAGTTTATCTCGGAGTGAAGCGCAAGACGAAAATAATTGAGCCTGTGGACATAGACGACGCATGGGCCAACAACTCCAAATAAGCTGAAAATAAAATACGTGTGACAAGTGATTAAGAGAAAGAATATTTTTGGATGTATGTACATGTATTTTGAACAAACAGGAGTTAGTTTGCTTACGGGCAAGGAAATTTTATTAAATACAGTTCCTCTTGGAGGACAACACCTGCTTACGCCAGGAAATTAAGTTAAAAAATCAACGAAGGCTGAAAAAATCTAGTTTTAAAGCTGACTAAAAGCGTAGCTTTAACTGTGGAGCTCATGATTAGCTTATTACCTCAGTGGGGCACTAACAGCCATCGTTATCCCCAAATATTTCTAAATACCGGCTCATTCTCAGCATAACCTCATCGACCATTGCCTCTTCTGCGGACAAGTCCCGACCCTCCTCGACCAATTCGGCTATTATTTCTTGGATTAACGGATCACTGTTCATGAATTTAACAACGTCGCTTGTTTGACACGGAATTTCTTCCTCCGACTTCTTACTTTCATCCACCTCCAATTGTGCTGTTCCTACTATTTCCAAATCTTTGGTGAACAAAAACATCTGCTTCGCAGATGGCTGCTTGCTTGATGTTGCGAGACTGCTTGCTTTCGAGGAAGCCGCAGTGTTCAAGACAAGGGGTTCAGGTTCGGGTAGAGGTTGAAACTCCTCGTAAGTCTTGGACATGTAGAGAGCATAGTTGAACGCGCAGTTGTTCGTCTTTCGCAACTCTTCGGGGGCAGTCGATTTGTTTAGTACATCGGCACAGACACTACAAGTGTACTGACCACGCAGCAGTTTCTCTCCCGCGCATAAGTTGTGGACACCTGAGGCACCGCAGCCGTTGCAGATCTTTAGCTTCCACTTGGTGCTAAAGAAACAACGGCCTCGAGGGCACAGACATATCTGGGCGTCGCATTGTGAGTAGCCACGATGTAGATCCTCATAGCGCAAGGTGTCGTTATTGTCCCAGCGAGCCTCGCAATCGGGCACAAATACCCCGTGGCGTCGAACAGCGTCGCGAAAGTCTTTTTTGCCACACCACAAACAGCGCAAGTAATACCCCGCCGACAAGGCGTACTTTCGCATGCACTTGCGATGGACGTAACCATTTTCGCAGCAATATGCACGCAACGTCTGAGTTGGATTGAAGGCACCTATGTCGTCTTTACAAATCCAGCATTCCTGCGGCATTCCGGGCAGCATGGGCTCGTCCTTGAACGGGACATGTTCATGGCAATACGAGTGGAATTCATTGGCGAACTCAGAGACACTGCCGTTTTCGTTGCCACAAATTTGATGGAAATACTTTTGGCAAGTGTAGCAAGCAATTGTTGCATGTAATTTGTTGCAATAGCGACATGTCTATGGCAAAGAACGAGACTTCATTCAAGGCGATTCTTAAAGTTCAAACCGTTTTCATACCCTTTCAGCACAGCTTTTGATTTCCTTCCTAATGTCCCGTACTAGGAAGCCCATTATTCCCGAATGATCAGCACCATGTTGCGGGAGATTTGTAGCCAAGAGCTGCGTGTTATGAAGTTTTTGTTCATTGAAATGGAAAACTTTTAAGTGGAAAAACTCACCAAACAGAAATAGTGGACACAGATTCCAGATTTCTTCATGAATTCTCCGTATTCCTCGGGTTCATCATCTTTTCTTTTGCATACAGCACAAGTGGGCATTGTGTTGTGCAGTGTGTTTAGTTTGTAAACAATTTTTAAAATTTTTGTTTATTGTTCAAATCCATTTGTTTTTTTTTTTTTGGGGAAAAAAGTGTTTTTGCAATGAAAATGCTGCCAGGCTTGCAAGTCTGTAACTGTCATAATATTGTGGATGCATTCAGCATCGAAAAGAAAGCGCAGTATATGTAAAGCTCAAAAGAGATGAGCAGCGGTTCTGCACGTATTACTGCTAGCAGCACTGCGTCTAAAATAGATGTGCACCCTTTTTGGCATTGACTTTGCCATGCCCTCTGAGCACGTGGTGTTGAAATTGACTCAGAAGTGAAGTCTCCACTCCATACATCATGTCAAATCGGTGTCAAATTTGAGTGTCCATTTCGAGTCAATTTGAAGTTAAGTGCTGTTCCTAGATTGAAAAATTGTTAACACCGTTTTTTGGTGTCTATTTGGTTTCAAAAATCTGACTCCATTTTAACACCATTTTTTGTGTTACTATGGCTTAAAAATTCTAACTGAAATTAGACTTTGTTTTGTGAAATACTCGCTTTTTTAAGGTAGTTGTTCTCAAATCTGCAATGCTGCACATAACAAAAACATTGCGCAGAAAACATTATCAATTCTGTGGTATATGCGATTTAAAGTAAAACACTACACTATTTTAAATCGCAAGAGCCACAGAACTCAAGCAAACACTTAATCAAACTCTGGGTCGACCATACAACGATTGAAAAAGACTGCAAAACAACCGATAATGAAATTTGCAGGTAAAAACTAATTCGTAGATGTACTACGACCGGTGCCGATGAGTATTCGTGGCAGGATATGTGTGTAAGTGTGAGCACAATGAACATGAAACAAAAACATTTTTTGAGAGGCTAGAGTTAGAAACAAGTCAAATCGGTTTCAGATAAATGGACTCAGAATTTTGTTAAGAGAGAAGGTGTGTAGATGCACGATGAGAATTCGTGGTTGCTTATATGTGTGAGCTTGTGGAACACGAAAAAAAAAACTCGTTTGTGGAGAGTTCTTTGAGTTAAGCCACGTTGTCACAAGCAACGTCAAACAGGAACAGAAACAGAAGCTCATACATTAGAAAACAGTACACCCACTGCGTCGCTCGTCCTGGGTTTCTAAACAAACCAGATTGCTGATCTGTGATTGGCCAGCACAGATTGTTGTGTAAACAAACGGTTTTTTTTTACATGCATGCAAAGTGAAAGTTCCATCCCATGACGTCAGATTTATAGTTAACAGACCTAACTATAAATCTGACAAACAAATGTCATAACAAACGCGTGTCGTAATCTTTATATTCTTTCATTCATGAGATGAGACTGTTTACCATTTTGGCTTAATGATCATAGCCTTTTCGGTTGCTCATCCGGAAGCATCCGGTAGCATTCTGGACTCTCCTGGAACGGTTTTCTTGGCACTCGTTTTGTTCCTCTCCTGTTAAGTAAAGAAATTTGCTTCTGCCCATGAATTAAGAATCGAAACCAAAAGCACGCACACAATCACACAACGCACGTGTTGATTTGGATAAATGTCATTTGCCCCTGTAAAATAACTTAAGCTTCACAAAAACAAGGTCAGGCAAACTTCAAAATCAAGGAAAACGTGTTTGGCCGTTTGAATGTACGATTTGTGTGATTCACATATAAGCACCACAGACTTTGCACAAAACAAACTTATTTATCTGTTTGCACATAGGTCAACCCTTTGAATTTAATTACCAAATGAACGAAATCGAAAGAGGTTAGAACGAGAGATATGAGCGAGATGGTTGCGCGAAAAACTATATTCAGTTTGCATCCCCTCCAACGCCCATCTGTTAAGGGTTTTTTATAAAACTTTTAAAAATCTTTTTTTTGTTCTACTGTATTAAATGCTTTTTTGTTGTCATGTTCTGAAGCCTGCTATGTGGTTTGCAATTTTTTAGTATTTTGTTGCGCTGCTTCCCTAGCTTGATTTTTTTCTCCCTGAGCTTGTTACATCCTTTGACCTTATCTAGCTTATCCACAGTTGAAACAATCTTTTACTTTCAGCTACGGTTCTCTCTTTTGTAGAAATGCAGCTAACTGTTGTCATAAATTACTGAGTAACTAAATATTCAACTTCGGACATGTAAAAGCTTTGCCCACAAGCTGAAATTGATGTATTGTAATATTTTCGGCCTGGGGTTCGTCGAATAAAACTCAATTTCACTTTTGTAATCACACAATAAAACACTTTTTTTATCAAACAAACTTATTTAAACTCAGATCACACTGTTATTCAATTTTAATATTTAGAATTCAACACTTTATTTCAACTCAATCACTTTTTATTTTATTATCGATTTTCACAAGTCCATGTTTAAAATACAACTGTCTCGTTCGAGCCTGCCACTCGTGTATTTATACAAAATCAAGCACCTTCTAGTACGTTCCATACCCCTTTTGGTAATTTTCCATTGGTACTCCTCCGCTGAATTCCAAGGAGGGGAAATCGAAATTCGAACTTCGAATATGACAGCTGCTGTCAGATGACTGGAATGACAGTTGGGTATGTTCGTTTAGTGAATCGAGTGGGTGCGTTTGTAGAGTGAATCGATGGGTGTATTTACCCATTCTCCGACATTTTTTTTACAAATGTGAGTAAATTCATGAGTTCGTCATTTCCATGAAATTTCGTTTTGCAGCTTTTACATCAGCTGATCGCGTGAGGTAAATAATTGTTGTTGTATATTCTTACACGTATTCACCGACACGGAAATTTAAAGCTTTAAAACAGCTTTAAAGGCTTTATAAAAAACGTTAACAAATGGGTGTTGGAGGGTAAGAGGGACGCAAGTTGAAAATCTAGTTATTCAGTAATTTGTGCTGTTGTATAATGATAATCGTAAAAATAAGGAGCATATTTTATAGTACTTCTACTTGAATGCATACAAAATATTTCGCTGACTACGGCAACTTTTCTGGTTTATTTCAACACTGAATGCGTCTGTCGATGGCTGGCTGTCGCCGGCAAAACAAATCCACTCTCCATATCGTTCCATTTTCCGCCGAATGTTGCCACAACTGTGAAAAAACACTATTCCATTCCTGACAGCAGCTCCACTTGCATAGTTCCCAGAAAAAAAGTCTTTCATTGTGTATGCGGTATTTTCATCTCGAATTAAACTTGTAAATTGTCCAAAAAAAAACTATATTAAAGAACCTGCAGTTGTTTGGAAATTGATGAAGAACATATAAAATCACTTAAGGTTTGTTTTGAAACTTAAACTTTGTCCTTAAAAAAGCTTTTAAAACTTGCACTCACCCATTCCCGCAGAGTACATATAAAAAAAACAGACACCGACAAAAATGGCCGATCTCGATGCCGTCAACCTCGGCCTCGATGAAAATGAAGCTGACATAGCCGAAGAGTTGCAAGACTTCGAGGATTCTTTCGATACGCGAAGTGAAGCGTCTGCAGCTAGTTCCAGCAGTTCTGCATCCCAGCCGAGCATAAGTTCAGTAAGTACTGCCGAATCGTCTGTAGGAGGACCCAAAAGCAGGCGTACAAGTGGAGCAAGTGGCAAGGCTAATGCAACAAAGGCAGCGGCACGCCAGAAACGTGAACGCTCCAAGGGCAAAACGTCCACTGCCAACCAAAAGGCTAAGAAGCAGAAACAAAATGACAACGCGGCCAAAGCCAAGGAATCTACTTCGGAGAAGAGCACTGCAGCTGAAGAGAAGAAAGTGGTCATGGCTCTGAAGAAACCAAAAATAGAACCTGCCAGTAGTGATAGTGACAGTGATCACAACGACAGTATGGACAAGAGAAATGGACGCAAGTTGAGCAAGAGTAAGAGCCGCAGCAGAAGTAGGAGCCGCAGTGCGAGTAAGAGCAAAAGTGGCAGCCGATCTAGGTCACGCAGCAGTGACGGTGGTCGTGTGAAGCGAAGCAACAGCAACGCAAACAACACCAGTAGCAGCAGCGCTGGCGATGCTAAGCCAGCCAAATCCTCTTCAAAGTCTTACGATTACATGACGAAGCTGAACTATCTCTTCAGGGATACTCGATTCTTCCTGATTAAATCAAACAACGCCGACAACGTTGCGCTCTCCAAGAGCAAGAACGTATGGTCTACACTGCCCCAGAACGAGGCAAACTTGAATCAGGCATTCAAGGATTCGCGCAACGTTTTGCTGATATTTTCCGTGAACGAGAGCGGTAAGTAGAAACAAAAAATCTAAGCGGTATTGTTGTATGGCTAAACCTTTTTGGGATCTTAAAATTGGATTGGAGCGTGATTAGGCACCAGATTCTCCGCTGCATTTCAACTGGCGACGCTCTTTTGTGGAGCTTTTACGCCTTTTGTCATGGCATGCTTTGCCAATCTCACACTTTTGATCGGCTTTGGAGTCTTTTGCTTAGGAGTTTCAACAGTTTTTATTAGTCCAAGGCTTGGATTCTGTACTCGAAAATTTTTCTTAAGAAATTCTCGCATGCGAAACGAAAGCGAACGTTCGTTTTTCAAAAAAACGAAATAAAATAAGCGAAATCGAATATTCGAATCATGTAACTGATTTCGTTTTCTTTTATCGTTTCGCAAATGTTTGAGAAGCTCCAAAACCCTAAAACTGATTGGGTGATTGAAAGCTGGCTTTGTTGCAGGTCTCCACATAGTCCTCTATTTACCGATATATCTGCCCTACATTTAACGCCTTTAATCTTCTCCTTGAGCTACTGGGTAAGTGCAGTGTGTAAGCCGAAATTACATTCTGTAATTCTTATTCGACTCACAATTCGGTCTCGATCATATGCCCTTAAGGTCTTGGGGGTCTACCACTATTATTTAACAGCGTTAAAAACTACGTGACAACCTTAATGTACTCCCACGGGTGGGGTATAAGATGAGGGGACTCAAATCAAAACGCCTGAAAAGAACGTGTTTCTACAATTAACAGTGAAAAAAGTTAAAACTCTTCTTTGACACTTTACTTAAGTTATCTTGTACCTTTTTTTAACAGTACAACGTTGCAATTTGCGTATAAAACTCAAACTCTTCAAAGAAGCGCGTCCAATAAAAAGAAACGTCAAAGGAATAGCTTTCGTTTATTTCCTTTCGCACAGGCGAAAATTTCTTTCGTTTTTTGAGTTATGTGAATCAAACTTTTCGTCTAAGCGAAAACGTTGTTTCGTAGGCACAACTTAGAGGGCCTCCTTTCTTCAGGATCGGGCAAACAATGCCGAGGTTCCATTCGTCGGGCATGCTTTCTTCCAACCATATCTTGCAGATGAGCTGGTGCATGCTCCCAACCAGCTCATCGCCAGCGGATTTAAAAAGTTCGGCAGCCGTCTGCTCCAGCTACTTTGTTGCACCTGAGCTTAGACACAGCTACTTTCACCTCCTCCAGGTCGGGTGGGCGGTATCGTTCGTATGCTTCCTTGGTAACGTCTTCGCCCGGGTTGAATGGCTCGTTCTGCCTGACAGCGGTATTTGGTTCGTCCTCGCCGTTATACAGTCTGCAGAAGTGGTCTTTCCAAATCCTCAGCACCGACTGCGATTCTACAACGATGTTCCCTTGGTGGTCCTTACAGGCTTCAGTTCGAAGTTTATACCCTTGGCAGGACCTTTGGATCCTTTGGTAAAACTTTCTGACCTCATTCCTGTTGTAACTTATCTCTATCTCTCCAACCGCGCGCTTCTCGTGCTCTCTCTTTTTCCTTCGGAGAAGCTGGCGTTCCTCTCTCCTTCTCTGCTCGTAGAGCTCGCGAGGAGCTCTAGTCCTTCTGTGCAGCGCCGCTTTGCGTGCTTGCCGGCATTCATCGTCAAACCAGGGGTTTCGTTGTGGTGGCCGTGTGAAACCCAGCACTTCAGAGGCGGCGTCTCTGATGGCATTTTGGCAATGTTGGCACTGGCTGCATAGGACTTCGTAGAAGGTTTTAAGAGACTCGGTTGGAGAAGGACCTGGCGATCTCTTGCGATTGTAGTCGGCCGACGTCAAACTTCCTCACAGTATTTCCATTACTTGGTGCTGGTCGGTATATCCGGACTACAATTACGTGGAAAAATTGCGAGTAAAAGCCTGTTCCACATCCGTGATGTTCTGCTAAAAAAAGACTTACAGAATAATGCCGTACGTCCAAAGTCGATCTCAAGGGTGAATTCATGAGCATTGGTTTTTAAGCGTGTATTGCGCCTGAATTCTTTAAGAGGTAGTATGCAGCCATTTATTTTATTAGGACAATCTCCGTAGAAGAAGCGATAGAATAAAGAAAGGCGAGACATTGCGACGATGCTCTAGTGAGTCAAGTCACTTTTCTATATTAGGGTCACATATGATTTTTATCGCTCTCGTTTTTGGATCCTTTCAGAGCGGATCCTTTCAGATCCGTTGAGGTATTAGGGCCGTGATTTCGATGTCAATCGTCTGGCATGATTCTTTTTTATGCCGCCGTTTATAGGGGAGGTGGTTGAAAACAGTCATTTTCAAGATTTTTGTTTGATTTTTAGATTTTTATAAAACTATAAGACTTATATGTACCAAAAGACTGATTCTATACACTGGTTATGGTGGCACTTGAATCGTCTGGGACCCCGACTTTTGTGATCAGGAGATTTTTGTCGATTTTTTTACCTATCAACTCTTATACTTTGTTTCCATCGACAATTAAAAGAAGATTTGCGGGAGACGATTAAAAGTAAATCCCAAAGTGACTCCATCGGAAAAACATGAAAAGTCTGCTTCTGTCATTTTGGCTCTTAAAAGCGAGTGGCGATGTCATTTCCCAGGAGCGAAAAACGATTTCCTCTGTAAAAATCAATAAAAAACGTACTTGTGACAAGTCTGTCGCACAGGGACAGTTTCAGTTTCCTTTTTTTATTCTCAAACTGTTACAAAGGTGCAGAAAATAGGTTTGTGAATAGGGTGAATGGGATTTATGAGAGGATTTATTTTTAATCGCTTGCCGAGAGGATTTAAATTTGTATGGTAAATCTCGTGATTTGTAAAGGATTTAATTGAGATTTATATTAATCGCGGATTTGTGCTCGGTGGAGACATGGTATTAGACTATTTTCATGCAATTAATTCTTTTTGTCCGATTTTCTGATTTTCAACTTTATTTACTGACAGGCTGTATACTTTGTTTACTGTTAATTTTTGTCCATGAACTTTTCTTAAATTTTAATAGCCTATAACCGATACTAATAATAGCCTATAGCCTACAACCGACTTTGTTTTATATATATAGATTTTGTCAATGAAAATTTTTAAATTGATTTCAGTTAAATTTTTATGTTAAAAAATTACCTATGCCTAGACCTGTTCATTAATGCGTAAAATCTCAAATACGTCATTTCCCATTTGTTGACGGTGTTTCATATCTGGACAAAATCTTACATTCCTGACCATTTAAAAGCAAGGTGACTTCGTTAGCCGAGGCGCTGACGGCTAACTATGAACTTCTTTTATTGTTTTCAATAACGGACAGTTTCTACAATTAAATTGATACATTTTTTTCGATTAGGAAAAAAAAAAATTAAATTAAAAGCATTTGAAAAAATACTCCTCCTTTGTATGCTTTACAATCATGATGATTGCAGATGCTAAATGTCAAATTTCAGCCTTATACGATATCTTACAGTTTTAAAAGCACAGAAAGTATAAAGTTGCAGATTTAACCGATTGTGTGCGTGTCTGTAGGCGGGTTGAAAAAATGAATCCTTGCATACCTTCTGATATTGGAGGCTACGAGAAAAATTTCCTCTCTCTAGCTTAAAATTGGTGATGGACGGAAGAGCATGGCTTGTTCTACTCAGAACTCGGTTTCGATCATATCTTTCAAGGTCTTGGGGGTCTATCGTTATTATTTCTCTTTGTTACATTTTCGCCTGTATCAAACTTAATATACTCCATTCCCGTGCAATAGGGCACAACTAGTCTATCCCTGAATGTATTTTTTTTTTATAAGACAATTTCTTCATTATTTTCGCAGGTAAATTTGCCGGCTTTGCTCGCATGAGTGGCCAGTCTCGTCGCGACATCCCGCAGGTGGCCTGGGTCCTGCCCCCAAGTATTTCGGCCAAGGCCCTCGGCGGCGTCTTCGAGCTTGATTGGATTTGCCGCAAAGAGCTCTCATTCACGTGTACAGCGCATTTGTACAACACTTGGAACGACGGAAAACCGGTGAAAATCGGGCGCGATGGACAGGAAATCGAACCGAAAGTCGGAGGTGAACTTTGTCGTCTCTTTCCCGAAGACGAAAACATCGAAATGACGCCGATTCTTCGTAAATCAAAGGAGACAGCCAAGGTAATGCGCGAGAAGGGTATCCGTATGCAGTACAAGGTACCTTCGCGCAATTTGTCTTCGATGCGTGGCGGTGGAAGTAGTAGTCGTGGGCACAATGGCCATGGCGGTGGCGGTCCGATGCGAGGAAGGAGACAATACATCAGTAGCGGTCCTCGTCATCACCAAAAGATGGGTGGACCCCTACCGTCTGGCGGTGGCAGTTTCAAGCGTTCTTCATCGCCTTACAATCGTGCCGATCGCGTACCACCATGGGAGAGGTACATGACATCAGCCGCTGCAGCTGAGGCCTACGTCGCCGACTACATGCGCACAATGCACGGTCAGTTGCCACCGTTGCCGTTTGTTCCTCCGTTTTCAGGCATGATGCCAGGAGCGCCTACCGTCCCTGCACCGCTTCCACCCCCGAACATGCCGCCTCCCATGTACGAGCAAATTCCCCCACCAGTGCGTTACTACGATGGGCCACCGCTTCCGGACTATCCACCGCCGCAACCAACTCGCCCGCCGCCACCGGGCTCATACGAGAAGCACTACGAGGACTCCGCTCCACTGTGGAAAAGCGGCGTCGCAGAGCGACCCGGAATGCCGATGGGTGTCAACCCAGCCGTTCATCCCTTCGCAATGGGAGGTGGGGTCGGCAGCGGCGGTATGCCACTCCCCGGTGTCAATCACAAGACGAGCAGCAACGGCAACGGTTCGCTACCACCACCACCCAGCAATGCCTACCGCAGTCGTGACTTCGCAAACAGAAACCGTGAACGCGGCGGCCGCGACTACCACCGCGGTGGTGGTGGCGGTGGACGCGGCGGCGATCGGGATCGCCAATTCCGTGATCGTAACAATCGCAGTAGCTACAGAGAACGCCGTTAACAGTGTATTCATCAGCAAAAGCGCTTCTCCTTCCCCTGCAGATTTGTCCTTTCAGCTAACCCATCAAAAGAATATTTCAATTTGTGTGTGCGTACCGTTATTCGGTACTAAGTGGTTAATAACAAACTACTCTCCCAACATGTTTTAATTTTTTTTGTTTTGTTTTTATCTACTAACGATGCAGTGACCGTGCTTCATCTAGCAACAGTTTTTCTCAAACTTTTCAAAACGTAGTTCTATACCTTCTACACGTATATATCCATTAGTGACAAAAGAGCAAGCAAGCGAAACATATGTATTCCTTTAATAAAACACTTATTTAAAATATATATATACATAAGATTAAAAAAAAATAATTAAACAAAAAAAAAAATATAATAAAAGCTAATGAACTTTGTTCTTTTGTAAAAAAAAAATCCTCTGTTGGTGTTGTGGAGAGAATAAGGAGAGCAAGTGGAGGGGGCACAATTTGGACTGACGGACTTTTTGTTCTAGATCTTATTGAACTTCAATCTCTCTCTCTGAGTGTTTTACAAATCCAATTCAAATTCAAGTGCGCCATCATTACAGTGAATACAACCACAGAAAAAAAATTAAAATTGATAAAAAGAAAAGTGAAAGTGATAAATGAGAAGATCAGAGAAAAGATAGAAGCTTCCAACAACCCTCTCTGGACAATTATACCCAAATGGACAGTTTTTTATCTCTCGCTCTCTAAAGTGTGTTATTAACCCGCAAACGGACATTTCATTTCAAACCAAAAACAACAAGAAATCTTTCAAAATGTCAGCGGATTCAAGCTGTTCGGCAATCGAAAGCTTTCGAGTCCGCTTTTTGTTTTTGATCATCATTTTCCAAAATATGTTTTACTCTAAATAATTGTTGTATTCTTTCAGACCTGACAGCGAACCAAAGCTCTTCTTTTTCTTCACTTTCAACTCTTGTTCGAGTTTGTACTCGCTGCATGTAAACATTAAGTGTGGAGTAGATCTAAAGCGCTTCGCGCATTTTGTCCTTGCACCACAATACACCTTGCTCCTCGTGATGGAATTCTTCACAGCAAACCTTGGTGTGTTGCGCATGAGCAGAGAGACTAAACACACTCTGGCAGATGAGTTTTGAACTTAATTTTCTTAACACAAAAACAATTTTATGTCTGTGTATGTCGAATGTTAAAAAGAAAACCAGTGGGATGACAAAAACTTGGGTCTAAACGAACGCAGGGTCAGCCGGGAGTTGATGTCAAATTTTATGGAAACTGACGTTCAAAGGAAGCAAGATTCTACAGACCCATTTGAGAAGATATCAAAATGAAATTCAAACACAAGTTGACTCAGTTCTTCATTTCTAACTCCTAACAACTAAAACGAGGTTGGCTTCACTGGACTTCAAGATTCATAAAGCTTAGACTTCGCTCCATATAACAGTACAAGCATTCATAAAAAAGGTATGTTTCTTAAATAAAGCAAAACACTAAAGGTTAAGTAACGTAAAACGTCTAAAGCAAACATAATAAAATTCCCCTGATCCTTTTCTTTATAGTTTTATGTTTCGAGATCTACTTTAGGCAACCGCCAATGGATTAGCTTCTCAAAATTATCTGAAAATTATTTAGCTACCAGTAAATTATCACCCGTTAATTCCAAATTATTAGACTCTTTGCGTTTGTGGGTCAGAAAACTACTTCGGCTTCTGGACCAAACTTTGCCTCAGAAAACTTGGAAGACGGTGAGGTTGCGGACCCTTTGTAACATGGTGCTATGGTGCTAATTAATCCAATAAACCTGAAAAATAACTCAGATAAGAAACAATTAAGGAGCGAGGAGTTCCAGCATTATAGGTTCAATCACTACACTGTGACACAAGGCTTACAAAAGTACATTCAATAAATTTATCACAGTAGATCGCTCAAAGTCAAAGAAATCTTCCTGCAGCTTTTACCAAAATTTTTGATGTGAATCCAAAATATTGGAAAACTCCCCTACTCGCCTTTTTCGCATACAGCACAAAAAACTTCGTACAACTTTTCGTTTTAAAAAAACCTCTACTTTATTTCTAATCCTCAGTCTCCACCTGCATAAAGTAGAACTGTCCAGATAAGAATTATGGAGGGCATTATTTTGCACTTTCTTGTTGTGGATAGGACCTTGGTTGCTTCGATGAACTGAAGCTACATAAGAGCCCAATGGCTATACTTTTACGGATCTCCACAAAGTTTTTTTTTTTCTTTAGAGTATTTTTTTTACCATCAATCTTAAATACGTACTTCAAGACCTCCAGATCCGCTTCAGATGGAATATAATCAATTGTTCTAAAGAGGTGTTCTGGCGAAACCATTGTGTAAGCTTTTTTATCGGTCCTTCTCTTCAGGCCTCTTCCCGAGTAGATGGAAAACAGCATTTGTCCAGCCGGTCCCTAACAAAGGCGATTCTTTTTCACACTCTAGCTATAGTCCAATTGTACTCACGTCCTTTTTTCTAAGGTCATGGAAACACTAGTTAATTTTGAGCTTATGAAATATAATGACTCACGAAAAATTCTTAATGATCGAAAATACGGTTTTTGTAGCAAAAGGTCCACTGGTGATCTCACCAAAAAGTGGAACCATTCCTCGCATCTTTTTTTTGAGAGCAAGATTGTTGCGCTTGATATTTCGAAAGCATTTGACAGAGTTTGGAATCAAGCTCTTTTGTCGAAAATGCGTGCATTTGCATTCGATGAATCTCTTATTCAATTGATTAGTAATTACCTTTGGAACCTTTCAATCCAAGTTGTTTTGGATGGCTTCAAGTCTGCAATTCATAAAATGAACGCTGGATTTCCTCAGGGCTTTGCTTTGTCTCCGACTCTCTTTTTGATCTTCATAAATGATCCTTTGTCTGCTACTACTAATCCAATTCTTTCTTTTGCTGATGACAGTAACCTCAGTTTCTCATATTCATTCTCAGTACCTCGTCCCTGCTCTTCGGATGTTGCGCTGGATCGGCAGCGTATGTCAAACTCATTAAACTCTGACCTTAACAACATATGGGCTGATCTCTTGATAGAGCAGTGTTTAATGCTTCCAAAACTCAATGCTGTCTTCTGTCTTTAAAGGAAACCCATTATCTATAGATGGGAATTGCATCTCCGGAACCGAAACGCTTTCTATTCTCGGTATGTGTGTCAATAAAAACCTTAGTTGGAAAGACCACATACTAGACGTATCCAAGAACGCGGCGAAATGCGTAGGCTTCCTCAAAATATGTAAAAAATATTCAGCCCTTCTGATTCGGGTATTTTGCTCCCATATCTGGGCAGGTGCTCTGAAAACAGCACCTGCTTGATAAGATCCAGAAACTCGCCATAAAACTTATTGGTGACAGAAATATCACAATAGACTCCCTCGAACATCGAGTAATGTCTCTGTTACTGTCACTGTTTTACCGTTTTTTTTTACAAACAGTGTTTCATCGAAATAGCCGATTGCATTCCACCCCTCAAAATATTTAACCGTAATTGTCGTCAACGATCAAATGCTTGCCCACTCGTGCCCACATTCGAACGATCAGTTAAGTTTAGAGGTTTTTTATAAGCCGTACAACGCGAATGTGGAATATCCCACCACGACAAGTCTTTCCTACGCAATACAACCCACAACTGTTCAAAACAAGAGTGCACCGGTACCTCTCATCCCTTTCTTCTTCTTTTACTCCTTTCCGCTCGCGAGATGCTTAACATTTGAAGGGTAATCAATCAATTGTTTGTGAGTGCATTATAAAAAAAAAGTGTAGATGAACTTTTTACCGGACACTAATCCACGATTTTCATAAATTTTCAACTAATCTACAACAAATCTCGAGATTTACCATACAAATTTAATCCTCTCGAAAAGTAATTAAAATAAATCTCACAAATCGCATTCACCCTTTTCACAAATCTCTTAAATAAATGACACTTTTAACTTTTGGCGCACCTTTATAACAGTTTGAGACTTGAAAAAGGTAACGATACTTTCAACGTATGACAGATCTGTCACAAAAAGGATTCCTTTTGGGATTTTACAACGAAACGAATATGTCATCTTCAATCTCTTTTGAGAGCAATTTTTTATTTACAATAGAGTGCTTGTATCAAGTTAATTTAGATTTTTGTTTGGTGGAGACACGTTTATGTTTAATCGTCTCCCGCTAATCAAAGATTTATTGACGGTGGAGAGCATTAAGAGCCTTAAAATTTTAAAGCTTAAGTCTATTGAAATGATATTAATATCTGATTGACCCTCCCCCCTTCAAAATCTTAAGTCGCACGTAAAGGCCTCACCTTAATAGACTTAAATGATCTTAAGTCGGCCACGGCCATAATAGTCTTTTGCTCGTTTTCGTTAACTTTTCTTGGCTTAAGCTAGTCCCAATCCAGTGAGAGATTCGACGCGGAAATTTGACAGCTGGTGAAAAACACAAATCGTATGCGGTTTTCGAATTGTTTTAAAAAGAACCTGAGTGGGATATCCGATGTATTTTGACAATATGTAAATCCTTAATAATTCATTAGGTGCGCTAAATGATGATTATACCAGAAGGAAATCAAGCTCATAAGCAAGGAGAGAAAGAAGTTTATAGTGAAACCTTAAAAAAATTATTTTATGAATGTTTCAATTGCACCTATAAACACTGTAACACAAAGGTTTATGTTTTATTGAATTCTGTACACCTCATTACCAAATCTACAACAATCTGTATTATTTTCTCGAAACTGTTTCATATAATGTTTGTACTGTTATATTGCTGGGCCAGCCCGACTATTATCAACTTCTCATTTAGAATTCATACTTATTTTGGAAAACCACATTTGACGAGCACACTCTCTACGCTTTTGGAAAAAGCAAGTTTTTCTGCCGCAGAACATTGCAGCGATTTCTCAAAAACACACATTAAAATTAAAACTATCAACCCTTTGACATGACAACAACTTGGGACGGCAAGAAAATACAACTAGGCACGACACGTTAAAGCGACTGGACTGGACATGTGTTTTGTCTTTAATTTATTATTGCATAAGATCTTTTATTTTCAGAGTCCACCTAGTCCGGATAGTGACCATCCAGAAGACTGAATAAAGCTTAAAGCTTAAGCCGGGATAAAAAAAAATAACAAAAATAAAATTTAAAAAACAGAAAATACTTAAAAAGAAAAACAAATGTTTTTATTTAAAATGTTCAGAAAATTCGTTTCAGATTTAAAAAAGAAGTTGCCTCAAGTGGATGTGTGTTTCTCAAATTCTAAAAAAAAGAAACCACAATAGCTCAAATTGTGAATGGCAACTCGATTAAGGAAAGGGTTTGAATTTTAACTGTGTTTTTTTTTCTAGAGGTATTTTTGCCAAAATGTGCTATCAACAAATGTGCTTTTCGCGACTTCATACGATATCACCCACCAAACCTCTATGAAATTCAATATATTAAGTTTGTAATGAAACAAGATCATAAATGTTTGATGTGTATTAAAACCTGCGTCCAACATCTTTGACAACTGTTAGGCATCTTTGGAAAAACTACAGTAAAAAGTGCCTCAACACCTGCAGGGTATAGACAACTTTTTTCTCGAAAACTATATTGTAGTTTCTTTATCAAGAAGTTATGCCAAGTAGAACGGAAAATACAGAAAGTTTTCAACTTAAACCAAAATAAAACATTGACAACAAACAGGCTGTGATAAACTGTCTAAAATCATAAGGTTCATTCGATGAAAGCCCTAGTGCGCCATATGGCACCACAGTGCGCACTTTTTTATCAGTTCTGTGTTCGATGAAGCTAAGACAACAACCCAGTCCACTTTGCAATTTATTCGATGAAAGCACTGTGGCGCACTATTGCAGCACTAAAGTGCCCTGAGGATTTTGTCGGGGCAGAAAGTTCAGTGCTTTTTAAATTTGACATTTCAGTTATTTTTCAGTCAGCTGCCCAGTGCAAATGAAAAATTTCTGCGAAGGTAAAAACAAATTTTCTTTGCTTTTATTTTGATTTTGTTTACAATTCTATAATTACAAGTATTTTCACAATGGAAAAAATCACCATGTTGAATTTTGGAGCCTCAGTTAGTTTTGAGTGTGACGAGGTTTTGTTTAGATATTTTTTAGCTCCATATGTTCTTTGCCTGTCAAATGTGAATGACAGGATCCGATGTGCAATTTGCGTTCGATGAACAGCGCACTTTTCAGGGTTGTATTAAATTTTTGACAGTCAGCTGATCGCACTGAAAAGTGCGAGTGCGATTTCAGGGCGCACTGGGGCAAGTTTCATCGAATGAACCTAACCTATAAACAAAACTAGTGGTAGGGTTACAACCGATCGTTGGATATCCTATCCCAAGTGCTACCCCTATAAGACCGAAGGCGAATAGCGTCTTTCAGCTTTGATGTCAAGTATATTATTATATGCACTTAAATTGAATTATTAAATTAAATTAAAAAATTGAAAATACATGTGTTTGCAATCTACTTTAAAAAGAGGCGGTGATACTCCCTATCACATTGAATAAAAAGTTGTTTCCTTATAAACATTTTATTCGCTCCAGGAAAATCGAATTTTCACTCCCTTTCGAGAGCCGAAATGCCAATAATTGTGTTTGCCATAAATTAGCCTTACGTTTATACGGTGTCTTTCGTCTTTTACAAAACTCTGTTTTATGACAGGTGCAAACACAGGATTATACCATGCTTCCACCGAGCACTAATTCGCGATTATCATATAAATCTCCCAGAAATCTCGAGACTTAACTATAAGAATGAAAATCCTGTCCCCAAAAAATTAAAATCAATACCATGCTTCCACCGAGCCCAAATCATAATAACCATCAACGAATCTCGGGATTCGCAATACAAATTTGAATCTTCTCGGCAAGAGATTAAAAATAATTCACCTCGTTAGTCTCATTCACCCTTTTTACACAACACTTGCACCTTTTACCCCTTTTCACATAAATAAAAATAACCGGAAAGATCCAGCTCAAAACAGATTTGTCACAAATATGTGTTCTGTTAAGATTTTTAAGAAGTTTTTTTTTGCTCATACTAGGAATAGATATGATGCTCGATATTTTGGAGATTTCCAAATTCGTGCCCGATTTGACAGTTAATTGGAAAATGCCATGTGAAATGCAGAGTTGTTTTATAATTTAAAAAACTACGGATTATATTTAGAAGTCTTGTATGTTCAGCAAAAGTCATATTTTTATAAAAAAAAAAAACATAAATGATGCAAAAAATATACTTCTTTAAAATATTCTGGACTGATAAAAATCGAAAAACAAACGTCCCACGCATTCATTCATAACTTTGCGATGCAACTTTGAATGTAAAAGAGCTATTTTTTAAATCTAGACTGTATATAAAAGTGTAAGAATGGATTAATCTAGGAATAGAAAAGTACCTAAATAAAATAATAACTTGACAAAAAAAAAACATTCTGTTTCCATCTTAGTGGAAAAATCGGGCACCATATTTTGAGCTGTCAAAAGATCGAGCATACCTTGCATAGACCTTTTACTACGGCTGTCAAAATCTGACTCTTTATCTGACATTTATCGACCGTGGGATGCCAAGCAAATCGCGTTTTTATATGAAAAAATTCAATGACTCGACCTAGAGTGTGCCGATAAGGAAAGAAGTTATTGTGCTTATTCCGTTCTTTAAATTGACCCAAAAATTATTTTAATAAAATATGTGGAAAGTATCGAAAAAGTATTCCGAAGATATGATCTCCTTGAATCCGTGTACCCTTTTGTGGTTGTATACACTGTTTCTGCAACACAAACAACACTTTTCTTATCCTTTCCGTGTCAAATAATGAAAATATTTTTAGCATTACCTAGGAAGCCTGATCAAAAGACTACAACTTTCCCGTTCATTGAAACAAAGGGTTCAATTTTTTAAATAGTTATTTACAATAATGTGTAATTTTTGTTCGTTTTCCATATAAGGAGGTACTTTGCTTGGCATCCCGCACTCAATAATACCAGTAGACGTCAAACTGTTAAAAGCTCTATTCTTTGTGCAATGGCTGATGGGATGGTTCATACGAATTGTCATCGTCGCTTTCTTTTAAATGCCAGAAGAGCACCAAGAAGACGTTTTCATCAAATCAGTCTTCTGCTTGTTCGGTGGAGACACTTCGAGATTTGTTTTAAATCTTTTTTCATTAATCTCAGTTTTATTACCACTTAAAATGTGCATAAATCTTCGATAATTTTTTTCACCCTTAAAGCAGCAACAAAATTCTTACCCCACTAACATATAAGTCCGATCTAAAAAAGTCAAAGAAAATATTAGTTTTGAAAAAATAAACATTTGAGTAAAACTAAATTGAAAAAAAGTCGCTGTACTGACGCTTACATTTTTTGCTCGCTGCTTAAGCAGCTTAGAAATTCTGTTTCAGTTCCTGTTTTACGTTACTTGTGACAACGCGGCTTTATCGATATTTCTGATAAAATTTCAATGTATTGTAATTGCTGTTTTATGGAGTTTAAATATTTAAATTGGTGAAATAGACTAAAAAAACGCATGTCCTTCGCTTCATTTTCAAAATAGTAGTAGGCAAAAATTTGAAATAAATAACGGACGCAACTAGTACATCTTAGGAAATTAAAAGGAAAACTTAAACAGGTTTGAAACGTTAAGTGGTTTACTGGATATGCTTGAAAACCCTTTAGTTGACTGACTAAAATGATTCTGCTAGCAAAATTGTAACTTGTACCCCGTTTATTTTACATCAACAAAATCTGAAGCAGCTAGAACCACATGAACGTTAGTCGTAAAAGCAGTTTTTGCCACCAATTTTTTTTAAAGCAACTCAAATTAAAAATCACACAATTTAAGAATAGTTTAATGCAGAATGTTAAAGAAAGTGAAATATATCCCGAAATCTTTTTAAATAAAAAGAATTTAATACTAACTGCGCAGTGCGCAGTAAAGTTGCGTTTAACCTTCAACAAAAGTCGACGAACCGCTCCGTGTTTGCCTTCATACTTGACGGTCTTTTTTCTCAGTATGGCATAATTGTTGTTTGTGGTTTCCGAATTTTAGCCAGGTATAAACTTGTGATGTTTTTGATTAATCAAAAAGCTCTAATTTTTATAACGGAGAAAATAAAATTTAAACTTTAAATTAGGACGGATGCGTTTCGGATACACTGTTCCATTATCAACGTCGTTATCAACAAAAACAAGAAAATTAATTTTATATCCAAAGAAAGATAATTAAAATTTTGAAAACTATTTCAAAAAATTTGAAAACAAGTCTTTGCCCCGGTTCAAAGCGTATGGTGCTTAAACAAAATTTAAATATTTGTTTGTTTTCATGAAATGTGTCTAAAATTTCGCAAACCACTGAAAGTTCCCACTGGTAGCAAATCGTTTTCCTAGCACCCGTCAGATGTCAGCTTGAAAAAGTTTCGCCAGCAATTTAAAAACCACCAATTACTTTCCAATAAGGAAATGTCGTCGCGCCTAGCATGAACACTTTACACCAACTGATACAACTCTCACCAACGTTTACGAATGACGACCACAAAACAAAGACGAACAATTCCAAACACAACTACAAACCAGGAAAACAACTGTAAAAGTAAAACCCACCGCACACGCAGGCAAGCATAATATTTTCATTTTCACACAAACGACAAACACCACAAACAGCCGGCGAATTTTCGCCGCGTTTCTCCTTTGTTGTTTTTCTTCTTTGCTTTTGCAAAACTTCTTCCTACTTCTTTTCTGCCACTCTTTATCGCTACCGATTCTTCGTTCACCCCATTCTCTGTGGGATTCCCGTTTTGTTATTCATTTTCATCAACACACACCGCTTTGCTGTGTTTTTCTGTGCGCTTCTGTTTGTCGAGCACTGTCGCAACTTCGCCAGTTCGCCTTAATGTTGTGAATCGACGTGGTGTCTGCGTTTTGTGTCGCGAGTTCTTTTTTTTCCATCCACCGAAAAGGATGTAATTGTGAGTTTTCCCTGTAAAATCTGCAAATAAAAATAGAAAACCAAGAGGAAATTCTCACAATTCCCACTCTGCCACAGTTGAAAAAAAAAAAATGCACAACTGCAAAAAGTGTGTGTAAAATAGTTGCAAAAAAGAAAGAAAGAAAGAAAAATCCCTGCCCAGTGTTGTAGTATACAAGTGCAAGAAGTTTTACAAGTGCGGCACAATTCGTTTGGTTTTTCCCTGCTTTTGGTTTGCAAAAAACCATAAAAAAGGTTACCGAAAAGTAGGAATAGAAAAAACTTGCAATTGAAGTTTTTTACTTCCGCCTTCTTCCTGCTACGCTAAATACTGTCCCTTGGATGTATGGCAGTGGCAACCCAGCAAACGGATAATACATTGGATTACCCCGGAAAACCGTAAACCGTAAGCAAAAATGCATTTTTAGAAATCTCCAAATTATCCCCATCAATTTCAAGACGGAAAAATGCCTTCACTTTAGGGTGGGACAAAAATTTTCCTTTGCCTTTTCTTGTTCTTCGTCCACCTTACCATCTCGCCTTTGCCACCAACACCCCCATGGCGGCCCACCCTAACGTTGATGAGGAGCATAGCTCATCCTTTTCTTCACATCTCCGCGCGCCGCTATCATCGTCGTCCACATCCACCACATCCAGTGGGAAATTTTTCCCGATTTGTACACATTTGTAAAATCGTACAGTGTGTCAAACGATTGTCCTTAGGAAGAAGTGAAAGGTGTTCGACATATTTTAAAAGATTTTACGTTTGGGCGACATGGCTTGCCAATTGGATTTTATCTGTCATCATTTTAACCGGGAGTTTATCAACGTGGTTCAAATCTATACATTGTGCCTACAACATACATAATTCAAAGCTGCAACCGATTTATTTGACTTTTAAATAAGCTTTTTTATGTTTGTTTTTTGTTTTGCTAATGCATAAGATTGATGTTACGGCACTGACAGACATTAAATCTTCTACTGCCACTTTTTATATGCAAATGAAGATTGCTGTCTAATTATGCAGGTATTTGTGATATGAGGAAAATAGAAGTGATCGCTTGCGAAATGTTACATTTAAAAGAAAGCACACTTTGGTGCCATCAGTAATAAATCTTTGTTTTGAGTGACTGCTGTCATTATCAAAATATTATGACATCAAAATAACATAATTAAGACATAAATGATGCAAAACAAATTAATCATCTGCATAAAGGGACGCTGTCATTTTTTTTTTTTCGTTAAAGTTGCACGATGTCAACATTCAAGCCAAGCAAAGGAAGGTAATTATTGTCGACGTATGTTGGTAGTTTTTTAGAAGACTAACAAGACCTTTGCTAACAGTTAGCTAAACGTACGGCACTCTCACCTATTCAAACATTCTTAAACGTTATTTTCTAGCCCTGAACTATGTCTCCACTGGCAATTGAAAGAGGATTAGCGGCAGTTAATAAAAAATAAATTCCAAAGTGTCTCCACCGGACAAATAAAGGATTAATTTTACACGAACACCCTGTTTCTGTCATGTTGGCTCTTAAAGGAGAGTGGCGATGTGATCTCCCAGGAGCGGAAAATGTTTTGTAAAATGCTGTAAAAATCACAATAGAAAATGTACTTGCGATAGATCTGTCACAGATCTGGGACAGTTTCAGTTTTCTTTTCAGATTCGCAAACTGTTACCTACAAAGGTGCAGAAAATAGTTTTTTGAATAGGGTGAATGGGATTTATGAAAGGATTTATTTATAATCGCTTGCCTAGAGGATTTTAATTTGTATGGTAAATCGCGTGATTTGTAGAGAATTTAAAAAAGATTTATATTAATCGCGGATTAGTGCCCGGTGGAAACATGGTATTAAATTAAATACAGTCTAAAACTACAGTGCAAATAGTTAATCTGTGGGTTTCTGCATAAGTGTAGATCAAAATTGATAGGCATTAGAAGTTGTTTTAGAAAGAAACTGTAACCCTTAACCATTCCAATTCACACATGCAAACTCTTGCTTAAACTGGTTGCAATACAAAGAACAAATCTCAGCACCTGTCTAGTGACAAACATATGTGGACAAAGCTTGATCGCTCTTAATAGATTGCACCTGAGTGCTACAATCGGTGAAATTACAGGACACTGTCTGATTTGTAGGCATGCAACAAGGCTTGGTGTCTGTTCCAACGATTTCTGCAGCAGCTGCATAGATGAGGAGGAAGAAGAGACCTCTCTCAACTTTCTCTGTATATGCCCCGCTCTTTCTAAGAACCGAAACCTTCACCGGTGAGATTTCTTCTATAATGATCTTAGCGATCTAAACACTACCGACACAAAACATCTCTAACGCTTCATCAATAGCTCAAAATGGTTCAATGAGTAGATGGGATTTCCAGATCCACGTGGTACCACAATGGAATGGACCTATATAGGTCTAAGTGTGTTGGTTTCTTTGGACCCGACAGCCACTTCAACCTAATCTAACCTAACTTGTAGAAGCATGTTTATCACGCATCAAGATGGAAAGATC
Organism: Neoascia interrupta; assembly: GCA_947623515.1. Lineage (NCBI taxonomy): Eukaryota > Metazoa > Arthropoda > Insecta > Diptera > Syrphidae > Neoascia > Neoascia interrupta. The sequence goes on along the minus strand of OX392463.1, from coordinate 212,932,614 downwards.
GACTTGCCAAGAATGCAAAACATAAAGCTTAAGTACCCAAAAACTATGCTGGATTTCTCCGAGGAGCGCAACAGTGCTTCGACAGCAAGTCACAGTGCTCACGATCCTTCTGACCGACTTAACAGATGTGCCATAACTGCCGGACTATAGTGATTGCACCCCTTGAAAGCTTCTTATCCTACAATGTGGGCACCTAAGGGTTTTTTTTATGACATCGTGAGGTAGTCAGTCCATTACCTCGTCCGCTTTTTAAATAAATAAATCCCAAAGTGGCTCCACCGGACAAATATACGATTAATTTGACAGGAACACTCTGTTTTGTCATTTTGGCTCTCAAAAGAGAGTGGCGATGTCATATCTCAGGAGAAAAAACGATTTTCGCTATAAAAATCAAAATAGAAAATGTACTTGTGACAGATCTGTCGTACAGGGACGGTTTCAGTTTCCTTTTTTGATTCTTAAACTGTTACAAAGTTGCAGAAAATACGTTTGTGAATAGGGTGATTGGGATTCATGAGAGAATTTATATTTAATCGCTTGCGGAGAGGATTAGAATCCAATCAGAAGATTTTCTGATTGGATCGTCGTGAAAATTTGGATCGAAATTAAGATAATCTGCTGACAACTCGAAATCAGCAGTCCATTATTTTGGAAATTTTCATAAGAGTTTATATTAGTCTTGTTCACTAAAACAACGATTTTTTTTTTTTACTCTTAACGAAGATCTTGAAACTCACAATATTTTTTATTAGGTCGGTTATGGCCTACTAGCTTATACTGATTAAATCATTTCCGCGCATATATTAAACTAGTGCCTCCAGAAACTAAAAAATATAATCGCACGAAAAGTTCCGTGACCCACTGTACATCTTCGCCAAAGCGAACAAAAAGGGAACAAACAACACACACACACACAACTTAATCCAAAACCGAGCGAACTAAGAGGAAATCGGGGAGCATGCTCTCCCTAAAGCGCATGCATGCGACGACAAACGTAGATGTTCTCTCGTCTGCTGCTGCTTCCAGAATTGCCCCAAAATACAGGAAGGGAATTTCAGCAGCAAAAGGAAAAGCGAAAAAATTCTTTTACACAAAATCTCACTTCCTCTGGGGGTGTGCGCTGTCACATTAATTTTATGTTCCACACTTAAATTCTATTTTGCCAACAATGCATCCAGAAACGCAGTAATTCATTTCGGTGGATTCCCATGAAGGAGAGTGTCCGCTGACTGAATGCGGGCTGGGTCCACCTTGAAGGAGTGTTTTGTTGTTGATTTTGGCAGCACCGATAGCACACTGACACGGCCACCCGTCTCGAAAGTCTTGCAAGGGAAACACAACCTGTAAGTGGCAGCCAGCTAATGTGAAACCCGGCCAGACACCCAGCCAGCGTGAGCAAGTGTGGAGTCCTAATTTCGATAAAACACACAGTCGTGCTAGTGGTGGGCTTGTTAATATGCAATCGTCGTCTTTTGGGCGAATTTGCGTGTAAATTATTCTCCCGAAACAGGGCCGGGCAAAAGGGATATTTTATTTTATTGGCCAGATTGGATGGTGCTAAACTAGGTAAGTATTGATTGTAGTGCGATTGAAATTCCGATAGACGCTGCATAAGTGTAATATCGATGGTAATTTCGAAATTATCGCTATGGAGGGTTGAAATCGGTATGCTTTGTCGGTTAAGGACTTTGGCCTTTTCAAAAGGGGCTTTGCATTCGAGTGGGGTTGAAATTCAGTCGGGAATGTTGTAAACAGCGAGTTTTAACCACAAAAAAGGGTTGTGTGGTGAGTTCCGTTTACATTTGAGATTCGACAAAGGTAATTCCACTCGCACTTGTAATGAAACACGAGACATAGTAAAAGTAATCCTCCCAGTACACACTCTAGTCTCAAGTGTAACAAAGGAAAAAAAAACCTGAACAAGTGCATATCGGGGTGCAAAGTGCTTACTCATACCTAAATCGAATTGCTGGTCTTATCTTGGGGAACGATTTATACGCAGTTCATTTGCCATTATTCGTCAGTGAGCACAGCTGAAATTCGAACTAATCCCTGACTCGGGCCACTCAATCATTTGTCGATAGACTCCGCCATGAGCAATCCGTTGAAATTGCAATGTATGTGGCTGTGTATGGATGGTGATTAAAATTTCCCCCGGCCACGTAACACTAAGACAATCGAAACAACTTTTTTTTTAAATATAGCCTCGCGTATGCATACGATTATATCGTTCGTATAAGCCCGCGATGGCGATTAATTAATAAGCACGAGCTCCCCGCCAAACGACACCGTCTCACGGCACAGAACTTCTTAAAAGAATTAATAATTCGCGGTGGAATAATTAGGAGGTGTACCATCCACACAGAACTAATGTTAAGTAAACACCAAAGTGGGGGCAAAGTGTTGACTTAATTTGCTTCAAGGCTGTTTGGAGACTTTGCAGTTTTTTTTTTTTTTTTGTCGATCATCGCTACCGCGACTATCGATGTTTATCGATGGACATTGGGTTGATCGATGACATTATTATTTAATATTTTTTTTTCCTCCTGACTAATTGTAAACATTTGCGTCTTCTTTGTTGGCTGGATGAAACACATGTGTGTAGCCCAGCATCGTGTTTGATAAATATTGGATTTCCCGTTTAGGTGGCAACTGCTGTTCAAGTGGCCTTAAATTTGTTAATGAGACTGCCTGGAAAAGTAATTTCTTAAAAAAGAAAAAGATATATTTTATGGGTTATTGCCTTAATTTTGTTTTGTTTGCCTTTTCAAGTGGGTGGAAAGTTTTTTTTTTTTTCATCGAATTTATATTGACTTTTTTGGAGCACAGTGTATGGGACAAGCTGTGCTTCCGAAAATGGTGAGGGTATTTGTACACAAAAATCATTCTAAGATTTTATGTGTCTTTTGCCAAAGTGTTCAAAAAAAAAAAAAAAACTGATTATGCTTTGTGGAAGCTGGAAAGCAATAAACAACTTTTGTACGTTTTCTTGTTCGGGGATGATTAAGAGCTCAAGAGGAGGAGAAACATTAAAAAGGCGATTCTTGGTTTTATCGATGTTTTTGAAATTTAAGAGGGATGCTGTAATCTAGAGCATTCAAAACATCGAGAATAAAGTTGAAAAACAAAGGATTAGGTAAGACAAGGTATACTAAAAGGGCATTACGCTCTGTGATAGAAGGTTTGTGGTGGTTTTATGCTTTTTCTGAAGATGAAAAAGATTTTATTTAAACATTTCTTTTTGTTTTTTTCCGTTTGTTTCACCTTTTTGTTGTCTTGGAATCTTTAAAGAACTACCTATGTAGTTACTGTATAACAGAACTCGCTCATTCATTACGGTTTGTTAAATTCAGAGACGCTTTAGTGGGTTTTTTTTTTTGCTCATCGGGATCTATTTACGGGATACCTTTCTGTCAGAACGCCTCTCGAAGTCCATCTAGGAACACGCAAAGAACCACCGGACTTTCCGTGAATGTAGCAGCGCCAACATCATTCCTCGTAAACGTAAACGCAGCTGAGTGCGTTAAAAAACGGTAAAATGTAAATATTAATCATATATGGGGTCTCGAGATATGATGTTGACACCGCTAACTTTGAGTGTTTAAGTGACTTTTTCAAAAAAAAATCTCGCGGTTTAATTTCGTGTTTCGTCGCTTTCGAAATCAATGATAAAATGGAAATCGCTTTTTTTAACACGCTGAGTGCAACGAAGAGAAGTAAACTTTCGTTCCAGCATAATGATTAAGGGTTTGGCTTGGCGTTACACTCGAAAGGGAATTTCGCCACTCTCGGCCCTAGTTTGTTACAGCTAGAAGCAACCTTAGAAGTTGCAGCTGTCAATGCCTGTTAGCTTATCTATCTTGGAGAAAATGTAAAAATATAGAAACTACTTTTTGGTATTTTTTTTCTGAGGTTGCTACTATCTGATGGCTTGCTCAACTAATGGTTCACGTCCTTCGAAGAACACACGAGACTTTGGGGTATCAAATCCGCCTTATGCGAGCAAAGGCAGGACAATAACAGAAAAGGCGTTCCGCTGTATAATCGTCCTCTCCACAGGCAGGACAGATGGTGGATTCGCTGATCAAGCCTATCGCATTCGAGTGTTTAGCAAAAACTTGTGGGCCCGAAAAAACGCCTACAAGAAGTCTGCAGTCGATTCTCCAGGAAGATAAAAGGAAAGACGCTGACGCAGTCACCCCAACGAGCCCTGTGCTCACGAGAACTCAAGCATCAATGGCAGATGTGGTAACTGACCTAGCGCGGGTTCGGGACTTGAGAAAACCTTCGGATCCTTTCCGATCAAGCTCACCATAGACCTGATTTCCCTGGATACCAGCAAAACAAGGCCCCAAACAAGATTCACTGTATTCAGCCTTCCGACTAGGTTCAATGAATGCTTAAGTTCGAGCGCTATCTTAAGCATTCACAGCGGCGAGGAAAGCGGGTTGAGCCACGGTTTAACAGCGTCTTGGCTTACACTACAAACACATATGCTTCTTGCCCTCCAGCTATTAGTCACAATGTAGCGCATCAGAGCATTCAAAGCATCTAGAGCAGAGCCCGGCCGACGTGCTAGGGAAGTTCCCTGTGCAGCTAAGACAAGCCGTTCCTTGGTTTTGGGCAAAAAAGGTAGTACCAAGTTTCCGCGAAAGCCTGTTTCACCAAACAACCGATGCATAAGGAGTGCACTATGGCCGTATAGATAAAAGACCCTTTTAGGGTACAGGGCCAAATACGCCTTTACACTGCCAGAAACAGGATTGTGCTTTTTCGGTTTTGGATTCAACATGCTTGAATCAAAGAAGTTTTCTATCAAAGATTACTTCCAAATATTTTACTTCATCGGATATTTAGAGAGTGACACCTTTGAGCACGAGTTGAGTCACATTCAGTGACATTCCTTCTCGTTAAGAGAACAACCGTAGTTTTAAAAGTTTTCACTGAAAGCCCATTTCGATTATAGTGATCTCTGCGCCTGAGAGCACACAGAGCAACTTTTAAACCTGTGTTTTGTCAGCGATTTTTTAGTTCATTGTTGTCATAAATGACTTTTTTAACACATGCAGCTTTGTTTTTGAATGCTGCCGTGAAACTCTTAAATTGCTTTCACTTGGTGACATTTTAGAGAGCAAACACTTAAGCGGGGACCACAAAGCAGCCTCAGGCTTCAGCTTCGCCCCGTTACGATACGTGGGCTTTGGACCGGCTTTACAATGACATTGCGCTCATGGAGAGAGAGCTTTTAATATGCAGTCAATACGTTCTCCAAGCATGCCACGATAAATTAAAAAGTACGCACACACAGCCGAAAGCCCTGGTAGCTAGCTAGTGCTGTTGCTGTGTACATAATTATGTGGAACATTCAAGCCCAATTAATAAATAAATAATACGCAATTTGACCCAAAATGTGTAGTCACACTCAGATATTCTGCGTCATATCCGTGCATGACGAACACACTTATACAAATATAGCCAAAGGCAGACTGATTGACTTCGTGTGTGCGATCGAAATCAACCCCCATTTGCTTCACACGAAGCAAAAGCTCAGCACATCTAAACTCGTGCTGTGCTTCTGAGCCTCATAACGTAGCATTACGTTTTCTCTTTGTGCACTCTTTCTCTTCGCAAACAACATTTTGAAGCCGAGCTTCACTGTATTAGGAAACATTGAAATCGTATTGCTGTACTTGTAAACGTCAAGCCGAGGCCAAGCCCAGGCTGCTTTGTGGTTCCCGCATTAAATATTTCATCAGGTTTTGTGTGTAGGTACCTCTGCGAATTAAAGAAGTTGCTCATTGTGAGCGCTGCTTTCGTGGGTATTGTGAGTAAACTATTGATGCTTTAAAAAATTGCTAGTGTGCAATGGACGCTTATTTAAATTTAATTCATTTTCTGCTGCATTTATCTCCTTCGCAATATCAGTCACCCGACTGCCTTCGACAATTCACTTAAGAGGCTTCTGGATGAATTCATTTGACGGCTCCAATAACCGAGCGGTTGATTGAAGGCGACTATATAAGTTTTGGTACCACTTTTTAGCTCTTCCTTCGTCTTTTTCTCCCAATCGAGCATCGGAATCCGGCAAATCTTCACATATTGAACGCGAGAATTTCCCTTTCTGAAATATCTAATATATCTTTGCTATAGTTAAAAATTTCATACATAAGTTATACGGGAACAGCTTTTATTGCCGCAAAGTCGCATAACATTAGTCCTTCGACTGCAGATCTGGCAATGCCTGGTGTATAGGGACGGTGTACGTGCTTCAGTGCACTGGACATCCTTCTTTAGGCTAGAGCATTTGCACTGTTTTCTTTTAAGACTGCGTTCTTTTCGAGTCAAACTCGTTCGATAGCCTAACCTCCTCTTTCGGCAATAAAGCTTCTATTGGCTTTAAATGCTGTTTGGGTGTTCTTCCTTTGCTGATGACGGTCTTAAAAGACCACTTAACCTTACCCTTATGATATCTTATGCGGTATCCTCGTAGGAACGTCATGGCTCCCAATCTTAACGATCTTAACGATCAATCTTAACAATCTGAACGATAACTCACTCTGCTTGAGAGAGGATTTTACTTTCGACAAATTCTGTCTAGCCTTATTGAACGACCTGTTCCTTATTTAAACGAGAGTTATCCTTCTAGATTTGGTCGCTTTTTTGCTGTCGGATTTCTCGCTGGGTTTGCCACAGTGTTTAGCGAACAGCTGTTCCTATTTCTACGAGATCACCCTATCACCTAATAATTTTTTTAATTTTGTTGCAGCGACTATCATCGCGATGGAAGGTTTGATCTGGCAGAGCACCCCTGTTGATCCGGATAAGGCGTTGATATATCTGCAGATCTTCGCCTTGCTAATATGTGTAGTGTGGCACGTAGTGCCGTCCTATTCGATAGCCAACAAAAATTCGGTTATACTCACCCGACAGAGTTCGCCGTTGAACTAAGAACTCAATGAATTATGGATCGACGCCGCCAGTTCAAAATCTACATCAAAGGGGATAACTATTGGTGTATTGTCGTCTGGTGTGTTGTCATTTGGTGGATCATGTATTGTTGACGACTGCATTCATCCATCAGAAATGAGTCTCGTCGCTCATTTCGCTCCTGTCGCTTGACGGCCGTAAAATGGGCGAACAATGCATAATTTTGCTTGACTTGAGGACTCGCTTTTCTACAACAAATTAAACATTTGTAAAAATTGTTGAACGCTATATATCTCCATACTTTTGTGTCAAGATAGGCTGAATAAACGACAGCCAATTTGTCAGATATGGCTAAATAATAATTGTGTCGCAATGAGCTGTCAAATTTAGGAAATGTCTTGTCTCAGCGCAGAAAACGATTTTCTTACCTTTTCTTAAAGCTAGAAACAGATTACACCAGCAATATCGACATCAACGTTGACGGCAAAATTTTTATGCTCAGTGTATATACTGCATAAAAATAGATAACCACAGCAACTTCGACGTCGACATCGACGTTAGACCTAATCTTAAAATTCGATGTTACCAAAATCACAATGCAGCTCTCGTAAGAAGAAGAAACACGCAAAAAGTTGCTGTCGATGTTCTCAATCGGTTTTAGAAAACTTTCGGTAGTGGTTGTCAAAGTCGATGTCGAAGTGGTTAATCTGTTTCTCGCATAAGTCTATCTAGTCAAATAACGATAAGTCTCCACCACGAGGGATTTCAATGGTGGAGACTTATCGTTTCGAACAATCCGACTTCGTTTGAAACTTGAAAAACGTACGACGGATGTCTCTGGTTTTATACTTCCCTGAGTTTTGAGCTTAGGCGCAAGCATCTGGCAGGAAGTCTTCACCTTTTAAGACTTGGTAAATAGCATAAGTACAGGATATATACTTGCGACGTGAAAGATGAGGACATTAATTTGCCTACAAGGCGGCGCAAAAATTGCATTGTCCATTGAAACGTCATCGTTGCGATAGATAAACTGCTCCGATTGCGGGTTTATTGCAAATCCACAGCAAAGAAACAGCAATTCATCTAAATTAGCAATAAATTTACTATTGCACAAGCGCATAACTCACGAAATAATCATTCCAATAAATCGTTGCAAGCTTCAATGTTTGCCGTTTGGAAAATGCACTTTTCAACATTGCCAACATTCAGGCAAATTGTTAACATACAAATGCCGGTGGCTACTCTAGTTGAATAGCATAGCGGAATTCTCCTCCCCCGTTGACGTTATGCAGCCTCCATAAGCGTTATATAACCCGACCCGAAGATATACACACTGCAAGTCTGTTTAGCCAGGTCTAATGCAGGCCATTTGCACAGGAACAACTTCTGCTGGCTGCTCTGTAACCCGCTGCACCAATGTAATTTACAGGAAATTAATAACAAAAAACAAACAGAAGAATGGGCGAAACAAAAAAACTTGTTCCACACAGCTTCGGCTTGGAGCCGACCTCTTCAACACCAAGTGCCATTGGCCATTGCACTATGATATAGTTGGTTGGTGGTGTGGTGATATAGGCAGCCGCCAGACTCAAAGTGGGCTGGTTGCAACTTACAATGCTCCATCGATTCTAGAAGTTGATCCACCGGAGGAGAAACACTTTTGCAATCTCGGGAACTAGTCTTGCTCTGCTGTTAGATGTGCTGCAGTGGTGGATGCTGCTGCTTGGTACTGGTGCACTCGGGTTCAAAAGGGAGCCTCGTGTTGTGTGTGCATCTGCATCCGAGTAACGATATACCTTTCACAAGCGAACACCCAACTCTATGGGACTTGTTTTAGCTGCTGTTCTGTTAATCTTTGCTCTCGACGTGAATGGCTTTGTGGCGCAGAGAACCATGCACATGGAGCAGCTTCAAGTCATTGGACTAGATTTCTTTGATGCCGTCTCTGTGTGTAGCCAAACTAATGCATTTTATGTACTTTTTTTCGAGCGATCTCTGGATGATTATTATTCCCGACCAACAACAAGGGGCGATTCATTCCCACAGCTGCATTTGTGGGACCATTCATCGCATTATTGTTCGAAGGCTGTTTGTTTTGAGTGGATATAGCATTAGGGCTAACGACTAACGTGATTAGGTACTGGAGATTTGTTTGATGATTTACGGATGACTGTTCTGGGAAGATGGGCTTCTGGAGGATGTGCTGTGCGTCATTAATCGCGGAAGTTATTTGTGTGGCCGTTTGACAAATCACCCGAAATGCGATGGTAATTTGATTGCAGCACTCGAATCCGATTGCTTTTTGAACGGGGTTCCATATGGTTCCTTAGTCGGACCTGAACGATAATCAGTTAGTGCTAAGGCTAAGCCGTGGCAATAATTTCTCCTGATGCTTAACCATAAAGCTCATGTGCTTACCATATGCCAAATCGGCATCAAAATTCATGCTCGCGAAAGATCATGCCAACGGACTTTGAATACACCCAACCTTGGACCTACTCCAAATGCAACAGTAACCCGAGGTTGGGTGCCCCAGGTATATTCAAAGAGGCGTAGAAGTAAATTTTCATAGGCGTAGAAGGAGGAAGTAACAGAGTCCCCTCGTAGCTCCTTTAAAGGGTTTAAACAGATATAACTGCAGGAGCGTCTCTTGCGGACAGTTATAATGGCTAAAAGTAACAGTAAGTAATACTAATTCTAGAAATGCAACAAAAATAGTAAAATATTAATGCAACCTTTCCCCTCCTGCCTTTTTCTTTTTTTACCTTTACTTTACTTTAAAAAAATTAAATTATGCCAGAATTTTAAAAAAGCAGAATTTTAAAAGCAGAATTATAAACCACTCCCCATTTGGTACGTGTGTTTCCCGTTTCTTTTTTGCCCTTTTTTAAGGTGTATTTTTTTTAGATGTTTTTATATATATTATTAAAAGCCTTTTTATACCCAACCGAGGTTATATTATTTTTAATGCATAAAAATTAAGACCTTAAAACCTTTTAGAGATATGATCGAGAACGACATGTGAAACGATTAAGCCATGTCCGTCCGCCCGTATGTGTGAAGGTTTTAGGTCTTCAAAATCAAGCTAGAGAGCTGAAACTTGGTACACGGTACAAGTTAGACAAGGCACAGGAACTTAAATTTTGGTACTGAGCAATATTGGCCTAAGACCTTTAACAAGGTGAAAATTGGACCGCCCACAGTATCGACCATGTCCACTTTTAACATTTTAGATCTTTAAAAACCCGATTTCTCGGAAAGTTGACTCCAAATCGAAAGAAAAAATTTTATGACAAATATTTTATTGCTAAGTTTGCTTCAGACAAAGTTTTGAGCTCCGCCCACTTTTAGGGGGCGTGTTTAGGAAAAAACTTTATTTCTGAAACACTGATGTTCACTAACACTAATGTTCGCTTTTACCGTATTTTCTCATGATTCAATCGAAATTACAATTAATTGATTTTATTTTAGGCCCATGCCCACTTTTGGGGGCGTGGCCTATACAAATAATATATGAATTCGGGCCAAGAAACTAAGATTTGGTGTTACATGGTATATGGGGTCGGGTATATAGAAGTAGAAGTTTTCCACAGACAAACTCTTGCACTTTCTCACTTGTTTAACTTGGAAATTTGCCTTTTTTAGATTCTAAGACGTTTCAAAATCCGAATCCTTGTGATAACTAATAAAAGTGAACAGAAACCGTAAGACTTAACAGTGTCTCCTCGCTGTGCGTTCCAAATCAAGCCCAGGGCATCATACCCAAAAAGTAAAATGAGGCAACTTTTTGTAGGCAGTCCTCACCTCTGCAGAAGATGTTAGAAGAGCGAAGCGGCTTGCTGTTGCGGGCAATGATGAGAATAGAAAATCGCACGTCACAATACTAGGCAGTTTCGATGCCTACATGTAGCAAGGTGCTATTTTGACACCTTACCACCATTTCCTCCACAAATATCCTCCTGGCGTAAATGTCCTTCTCATGTGAATGTCATTCTGACTTAAATGTCCTTCTGACAAGTTGACAAGTAAATCAATCTTTCAAATATTTAACCAATAATTTTTCCATTCACAATAATATTATTTGCCCATTCGTATTTCACTCAATATAACAATTCACATTTCCTATTTACAGTCAAATGTTTTGAATAAGAGCTGAAAATTGTATTTATTGACCGAAAAGCGTATATAGCAGCAGCTATCACTAACCGCTGAACAAATATAAAAGATTTTAAAACGGAAACAATTGCCAGAAAAAAATTTAGTACGCGGAACGGATTTTCTTTTCAGTAATTTTGTTTCCAGCCCAAGTAGAGTAAACTTGACTCAGATCAAGGAGTACGGGCTTTCGCTCGGCCAAACCTAACCTGTGTACGGGCTCCCGCTCGGACCAGGGGCCGTTTAACAACGCGGTTGGTACCACATAATACCTCAGCACTAGTAGGGGGCGTGTGGGGTGCCGTGGCGTAGTGGTTAGTGTGTGTGCTTACTACGCCGGAGGTCTGGGTTCGAATCCTGCCATCGTCACCTGAAAAAAAGACTTGTTCTTTTTCACGGTCCCCACCTCCGCGAGGGTCTGACAAGCCCTCCGAGAGTATCATTTGTCTTGAAAAACTTCTCAAAGTGCCGTTCGGATTCGGCAAAAAATTGTAGGTCCCCTTGTATGTAAAGAAATTAACACACCAGCATACATTGTTGAGAAGTTGGCCCTGGTTCACCTCGAGCTGTTGCGCCACTCTATTTATTTTAGTAAAGCGTGTAGGCCCCTGATATTTGGCGCTCAACTATCCAGGTCCGACTTACAAGGAAACGTGACGAGGCCAAAACCAAAAAAGCAGTCATCCCCTGCTAGATCGACGGCCGGTGATTGTGAATCGACAACTCAAAGACAAGAAGAGCGCCGAACCCCAGTCGCAACAATATTGCACTGCCAGGAGCGGTTCAGTGGATGCTACAGGATTTCAAAAGTAAAAACATCTGTAAAAAATGTTGTAAGCTTGCAATCAAGGGTAAAAACGTCGGTAAACATTTTTTTATTGCGAGCGGGAATAATTAGAGGAAAAAAAAGAAAAGGAGTTTTCAAAGCAACACAAAAGCTATTGAGCCAGAACAAGAAAACAAAACGAAGCGCAAAAAACTATATTTTAACGTTCCTTAGGGGGCTCTCGGTTTGCCTCTGGGAGGACCCTGCATTGTGTACAGTAGTCGTTCATGTTCTCTGATCTTGATGGACACGCTCCCTGAAGCTGTCCGGACCAAGTGATCTGGCTTTTTTTTTAAAACGAACTCGCGATCAAGGGGTTATAAATTAGTAAAAATGTCAAGGCATATGGCGAGCGGAAAGAAATCGACGAAAACGGACAAAAGGATAGAGGGCACCTAGGGCAAACAAGGCTGCAACAAAAAAACTTGCGTAGAAAATACAAAGCTTCCGCCCGCAAGTGTTATGCCATTGCGGATGAAAGCAATAGATATCCCCCGGCTATGGTAACTTGCGAGAGAGAGAGGAGAGGAAAGAGCGATAATTTTTTCTGCCCAGGTTTAAAAATCGGTCGGCCCGAACCTGGGTAAATTTGCAGGAAAATGCTGGGTGAGGTATCACTTGGCAATACTGTAACTATGTGCTGGGTGCAATGTCACACCGATCGTTCCGGGAAACGAAGAAGCGAACAAGCTTGCGAGATCAGGGTCAGGGAGGAATGTATCTCTAGCCTTTAAATAAGAATTCCGCTGAGTTCGATAGCACCTAAGATAGAAACTGAATCCTTGAGTAGAAATTATCTATGTTGGATGCAACTTAATACGTGCAGACACACAGGGGAGCTATGCGCGGTGGTAAACATCATTATTCGTGATCGGGTTAGCCCGCAGGGATATCCGAGTACTCACGGGAATCCTGCATACTGCTTAACGATTATTGTAGAAGCTGCAAAGACGCTGAAGAAATTGAATTTCTTCATTCCTGCTTTGCGGATGCCCAGCCTTAAACACATTTAGGTGTAGCTGTTAACCCTCGGCAGTTACTTCTTCAATGAGCTCGACTATTTAAGTAATGTGGATATGAAGGACTCCCTAATATTTGTTTAAAAATCCGGATCGGTCCAAGAGATCGGCACTTTGAGCTTTTGACAGCGGTTTATTTATTGTTTTCCGTTTGAATGTGTGAAGAAGGTTCGTAAGTGAACACAATAGACCCAACTGTAGGTCTAAGTGAGCCGTGACTATTGTCACACGATCTTCCAACAACCTAACCTAACCTGGAGAACAGACGCCGACCAGGAAGCCAGAGACAGACGCTCCTATGTACTCCTGTTTTGTTTCTGGTTTCGGTGCGCCCGGATAATTTTCGCACATGTGTAGCCTTCCATGGCAGCTATGGAATAAATGTCTGACAGACTGAAGTTTTCAGTTGCACGTGGTGTGTGGAGTGGTCAATTCAAGCTCAGTAGTTCGTGAGTGCTATTCAATGCAGCAGTCAGGGATGCCAGTGTCTCAATTGATTGTGTAAAACGTCATTATCCGCGCACCAAAATTGACAAACTTACATCACGCGAATAAATGGTTTTGTTAAACATTTTCTCCATCCCATATTAAAGCCAAATTAACGATGACTTGAAACGACACTGTAACCATATTTTCCATTGTATTATCCAATGTCAATGCGATTCCTTGTGGCCTGCTTTTGTCAGACACACAAAATAACTGTCAATATAAAAATATAGCGACTGCTTGTCACGAGATTCTCCTGAGATTCGTTATTTCCCTCATGCCATGAATGCGTGACAAAAAGCAATCACTAGACCTTATAAGCTTCAAACCGAAATGAGGAAACAGTATAAGAAGACACTCCCATATGGAAGAGACACATATGCACCTATGAGGAAAGATTCTAGTTCCACGTAAGAACGTCGACCGAAACCGGGTCAAAAATCTTCGCCGACAAATTTTACTATTTTAGAAAATGCTGCCCATGACAAGCTTTGACATAACCATCCCATAAGAAAAAGCACCTCAATTATCCAATTACATATGGTAACTGTCATAATTCGCTGTACTTGCTGTCATAATGACATAATTGTCCGGGAAAAGCGTAGGTGTTGTGGTGATGATAATTCGGGACATGATTCCAACAAAACAGCTCAGCCGCATATCACAGCCACAACAATACAAAATCCGATTTGCGATTTGTCACAAATCGACCTTGACTGAGCTCCATGTGCCGCCAGAGCTGTCAAACCTCTCTGATGCCAGAGCATCGATGATGAATGTCGTGCCGACGACGACATGGCTTCAGGAGCTATTCATACGATTTCTACAATCCATCTTGATTCGGTTTTGTTTGTGTATTTTTTCTCACTTCCCTCAACACGAGTCGAAAATAAGCTGAAAATATACGAGACTCACTTTCAAGGTTCGTTGACACGACGCACGGTGCTCGTTGTTGGTTCTGCTGCTGCGTGCGTTTTTAATTAAATAATTACACCGCCCGCCAGCTTGCGGTGTTATGGTGGCGTCGCAATTTCGATTCGGATTTGCATTCGAATTGAAACTCGAAGGGGCTTATATGTTCGCTTGAAGCTGGAAATTAAAATCGTATGTGTGTCAGAGGTCTCGTGCGCTTGCCTCCGGGATTTGTGTGGTTGCTGCTCGCCGACTGACGGATAGATACTTGTGCTATACGCGAATTTATTCCTCCAAATCATGCCACACACCGCTTTTAATTAGAAAAAAGAACTACGGTAAGGTCTTTTGCCCTAGATTTTCTGTGGACCGTGCGCGATCCGCCCACCACTCTGCTGCTCACACACTGTTTTCCATGCAAGTTTTGACATTAATTGCAAGTTGCAAGTTGTCGGTGTACGTTAGGCGTCGTCGGCACCATCGCCGGAAGGAGGAGGTCCATGAATATTTATAGACGTAGCTTCCAATTACTGTGGAAAATGTTACCCTTTCCAACTCCGGTTCACCATACGCGCTTCCTTTGCCTTTGACGTCATTTCGTCTGAGAGTTTCATCCAGGTGACATCAGGTGTTCGTCGTTAGTTCGAATAATTTCCCCTCCACTCAACCATATCGTTTTGTTTTGCAAGTTCTTCAGCCCCTGAATGGGAGATATCGTTTCCCTATTCCATAATCCCACCGAAATCCTTTTTCACAACTTTACCTAATCGGCTTAAAAAGTCGCGGTGATGGGGGGCCACTTCGATGTTTGCTTTTCGCCGTCTTCTCTCTCGCCTTTATCTTTGTTGGCGCAAGAAATTTCTAAGACTTCAGCGAACGTCGATCCCTCCATTCAAGGCTTTGTGTGTATACTGTTAGTTTATCCATTTTGCAAGATTCCTTCGGCAAACTTATCACCTTGGACTTCAGTAAACTATGTGTGCCGCAGCTTCGTATACACCCTCTGGCACTACTTTGCATTCCGCTTGGCTGTAATCATATGCAATTTTTCATTCTCAAGTTCAAGAGGATTCTTTGCGTTTTCCTTCCATTTTTCCCGGGTGGAAATTTGCATATCCCTTTTCAAGTGATTCTGGTGAGACACGATTTGTTGAGGGCAATGCAGACGGTTAGACGTGCCTGCGATAAGAAAAGCCTTCCGCATGAGTGTGCTACGAAAATTCGCAAAAAAAAAGAAATTTTCAATGAAAAAAAAGGAAGTAGGTGGATATAAAATAGGAAAACATGTCTGCAAAGACAAAAGGAATCCTATTAGGAATTGCTGTTGGTGTTGTACACATGAAAGAACAAAGGACTTTTGTAGACTTCTCTCGTACGTGTACCTTCTCTTTTTGTTAGTATTTTTTTTAACTCCTAAATTGTAAAAATCACATTTCATTGTTATTCAGGAAAATAGCAAAAGGAACCAAATGAAGCTCGTTTTGTTTTCGTTTAGTCAAAGGGTTTTAATTACTTCTATTTGCTAGGATTTATTTTCAAAGGTTTCCAGGACCCAGGTGTTCTAATATGCGTTTTTATGGCATTCTGTGAAAGGATTTTAGTTTTTGGACCAAATGTTGTCGAAATGGGTAGTCGAAAATCTTAAAAAAAAACAACAACAACGCTATGGACCTTTACTACTGCCTGGGACGCACGAGCAACATATTGTCGCTTGGTTTTTTGCCGCAAAAAAATGCGAGCCATACAAGTGCCGGACTGTCAAATTTTATGACGTTTGCTAAGGTCCAACATTTTCACGGGGTAAAATGTTCGCAAGTACTGTATGACTTAAAAGCGGTGACGTTGCGGGCCCGCTCGTCAAAATGACGCAAGTGTGCTTCGGGCCATATTGCCTTTTAAGGGCTTTTAAGTTTCTCATGAAATTGGCTAAGTCAGTGCTTTCGTATATCATCTACGATCGAGCTCGCTCGTGATCGCTTTATTTCGAAGGTTTATGGATAGGTGGAATTGGCACTGGATGCTACTTCTTATTGAGTTGATTGAAACTAAGTAAATACTTCGTTTTTCATTCACTCGCCAACAAGCCGATCTAATGTAAGACAGACCTAAGGGTCTACGTGAAGTCGATGCTACGTGTTATTTGTGTTGAGCCCATTTAGGCTACTTTCTCATGTTCTCGTTCAGCGAGCTAGATGAAATTAAGCCCCAATAAAAAATGGCCCCACTCTGAAAATGAAAAATAACCTAAAATTGAGGCGATTTTTCACAATGAAAAATAGACCCAATTTTAGAAAAATCTCCCCAAATTCATGACAAATCGCCCGAAAAATTGTTTATAAAATTTGATTTTTAGTAGAGCCCCCTGAGCACCTGCGTGTGAGGCCGAAGGCTGGCCGCTGTATGAGTCATAGAGACGTCCGGAGTCTTTTTTTTAAGAATCAGCTAAACACTGTTTCATTTCCGGTATTCTGAGTTCGGAAATCACACATTGTTTGGGTAGTTCTATAAGCAAGAGACTTCCTATCTCTTCGACTCATATACCGGTCGGGATTCAAAATACCGTAGATAAAACACTGTTTGGGTGATTCCTAAAAAAAAGGTCTCCGGTCTATTCCACTCATACGCCGGCCGGCCGTCGGCCTCACATGCAGGTGTTCAGGGCGTTGCTACGCGGCATGTGTCCAGCTTTCAATTTTTTTAAAATGTCCATCGTTCCTAAAAATTTGGGTCAATTCTTCATTTTTAGTTTGGATAATGTTCCATTGGCGTGAAAATACATTTTGCAAAAATTTTTAAAATATTAAAATATCCCCAATTTTGAAAATGAAAAATCGCCGCAAAAAAATTAAAAATGGCCCCAATTTGACAATTCTCCGTTGTTGCTGCCGTTCATGTAAATTTTTGGGGCAATTCTTTACTTTCAGTTTGGGGCAATATTTCATTTGGGCCTAATTTCATGTAGCCGCCCATTCACTTCTGGATTCTAAAAATATGTGCCTCTGGTGTTGGCTTGTGGCTGCGGCAGATTTGCAAAGGTTCGTCCTTTATGAGCATGGGCGTTTCAAAACCGGCCAGAAGTTGTTAAAAAAATTTAATTTTGGAAAATTGCTAGAGGTTGCTAAAAAACATTTAATTTAGGACAAATTTGGGACCAACGTTCTACTGCAACCCTAGACGTTCTTTCCGAAACGTTCTACTCAAACTTTAGTCCGAGTTTCGTTTTTTTTTTTATCTTGGCGCCACGCCACGCCAAGACATTTTAAACCACTAAGAACAGTCCACATAACTTCTCTACGAAATGTTCTAATCAAACTTAAGCCTCGGGTCTCATCAAGTAAAAACGACGACAGCGTTTTCGATCTCGTTTTAGTTAGCCTTGCTTCATGTAAACAAAAAATTCGATATCTACTATACTCGATTTTGTTTTTGCTCCACGTAAGGTGAACATATGCCGAGTACAGAAAGAAATGGAAACGTTTTACGTGAGCTATTCCACATAGATGGTAAAAATAAGGTTCTACCCACCCCAGGATCAATCTATGTGCTATCCAGCACAAGAAATCACCCAGCGCATTATGAAGACTTTCCCCCTTATATTCAATTTCCTCCTTACTAGAGCGAGGCCTACCCAACACCTCTTCAGGACTAGTAACCCAGGATCCCAAAGGTAGGACTACTTGTCTCGCAATTTTTCCCGCGATTTTGTGTAACCACAGCCACGATGAAGCCAACCTCTTTTAGGCAGAAATGAACTAGACGGCAGACAAATCAAAACCGACCTAGCTCATGGGCGCTCTTCCTCCCATGGTACCTGAATATAGCCTCCGGTCGAGCTGCGCAGCCCGAAGGCCACTAAAAGATGAACCGGCTTAACTGTCCGTGGCCTGGCAGCCACACAGCGTCCTCTCTAGAATTGCGTAAAAAAGCGAAACTCCAATTCCATTAGCACGCCGACCGACAAGATGCCCAAGACGCTTCCCGGATTTACTAGGATCCGCGGGTTCGTTAGCCTGTCATCTTACCAAAAATAGGCGCACCTGCGGGGACCACTATATAACAGTCCATAATAAATTCTTCCCCGAAATGGTCTAATCAAACTTAAGCCTGGGCTCTTCTGGGTTTTCTCTTGCTGCCACACAAAGCCGCTTCACTTCACAAACAAATTGAAATCAATAGAAGTGTTGACCTCTTGCCTTTTTTGACACGCGGTAATTCAGCGTCACGGCTTTCGCGGCATACATAAAGTAATTGCAGCTGTAAGGAAGTTAAAATTTTATTTAAATTAAAACCAACGGACGCAAACCTGTCACATTACAAAAAAGGCAAATACAACTTAAACGCTGCAGTATCAGTCAGCTTATTGACTGAAATAATATTCCTTTTTTGTGAGGCTCGCGATGCGACCAAATACTGAGTGGTCTCTAAATAAAATAAAAGAAAACCAACATGAATTACTGTTGTCAGCAAAGAGACATACATAGTCTCAAAAACCAATACTAGTCAGGCAACAAATGTTATACTTGGGGAACACAATTACAACCACAATAGATTGAGCAAATCACTACAAAATGGATCAAGTTCAGCCGAAATAATAAGACCAATTCCCCAGATCAAGTCAGTGTGAGTAATAATTACTTTCAATTAAATTATTTACCTCAGCGTGTCAGACTATGACAGCCCACAAACAAAATGTCAAAATAAGACGTTAACGTAGCGCAGTGCACTGTGACCATTCCTCCTGAAACATTCCTCGACCTGCCAGTGGGTCTGGAATAGGGAACACTACCTACGAAGACTCCACTCTTCAGGTTGGAGTTTTCATGGGTGGTCTTCATCCACTTACATTCTCAACACCCGTATCCCTTCAGGCCAACGGGTAAAACCATCGCCGAACCTGGGTCATAAGCAGAGTGAGTGAGTAAAATCCATATACTCCATATTCAAACTTCACTCCAACCAGCACACACGGGATGTACATCGCAATGCCCGGGCTTATGACGAATCCGCTCTACCATCGCAAGGCCTGCGAAACGCTCTGCGCTAAATCCAATTAGAAAGCCAACTCGGACAAACCTCATCCCATACATTCCCGAAATATTGGAGAATAACTTTCCATGCCTCAAGGGAAAATGCACAAGACAACACTTTTGACTGGAAAACATGGGACTCAAACACGAAGTAACAATGTGTGGAACACACTTAGAACAAAAGTTCTAAACTTTCCGGATATTATGGGTAACCGTCCACCACGTCACACAAAAACGAACCTTATGATATTGGCACACAAAAGAGCCTCTCGCTCTTAAAAAAACGCAAGCCTGCATCAGTCCTGAAGCTAACACAAAACTAGGTGGTGATCAGCTGTCAGCTTATAGAGTACCTAGGGTCAGCTTATAGAGTACCTTAAGCATAATTCGAAGGAACAATGGTGCCACAGAGAAATCTCTCAACAAACTTTTGTATCGTTTTAGCTGCTGATTTAGGTAAGAAAGGCTTCAAATAATATTATTATTATTATTATTTATTAGCAGGTAATTAAAATTACAAGTTAACATTAATATTAACGAGCCTAGCTGCGGAGACTTTTGGCTCCTTCAAATAATAATTTTTTCGTGATGTCCGCACCTTTAAGAGCATTGAAGCAGTGCGAGCAATATTGCTGCTGCTCCATCTGAATATTCTGAGTCCAGTCTGATGATAAGACCAGTCCAGATCTTTCTTAACTCGCACTCGCAGGAAAGTATCATCAAAAATTTTAGATTGCCAACTCCTCCCTCCTTATGGAATTCACTTCAATTGTCTGTCTAAAAGCTTAATCTTGTGAGTTTTCACACTCCCACCTGATCCCAACAGGACTACAGAGCTGAAGTTTTTTCTTCTATCCAACAAGCCTTTCGTTTAAAACCTTCACCTCAAATCGGTAAAAGAAAGTGCCAGTTCTATAAAACTGTGCCTTCAGCGTGAGCGAAAAAACGTCCATGTGCTGAACATTTCATAGCCGAAGTTTAAGCCAAGAATACAAAACCCATTTCCTTAAATGTTATGTGTAAATGTTAAATGCTTTCTTCCGCAACACAATATACGGAGATTTCGACGACTGACATTTCCCAGTCCTCGGAATCGCTGTATTCCATTTAGCATGTTAATTGTTGCATGTACATGCGGTTTTGAGGTCTAAATTTGCCACAAGAGTTGCATGTAGCACTTTATTTTTGCTGACTTCGAATGGAAGCCTCTCTTACATATTTTACTTTTGCGGGCTTGTCTCTTTTTACCGGGGTAAATTTATAAAAAACAATATTTTGTAGATTATGTACAATTTTTTTTAGACAAACTTTTGACAGGTACCTACAAGAGACCTATGGCTAAACAATTTTTATTCGACATTATGCAATTTTCTCAAACAAGATTAAAACTAATGATCCTTCAGGGTGCCATAAAAGCCATTCGATGGCAGCAACTGGAATGCATATACGTGTGGGTTTCTTAAATGCGACACATGCGGGCGTTCTAGCATAGGGATGTCGTGTACTAGCCCGGCATATGCGTACAATACTTGCAACACATGAACAACCTACAGCTTTCAAGGCACCACCTTCCCATAAAGAAATATGCGGCTCTTCGACATGCGACAGATATATTTTGCGTCAACCCTAAGCACGAATGCAGTATTTTTTCATGATGTTAGAGTCGCATGTAGGTATCTATCTATAATTATGTTTATACGGCTCAAAAATGTATGTGAAATTAAAATGTTGTTGTCATTTCTCACCAAATTAGACAATTATTATAGACAGACCCACTTTGTCTTAGCAAGAGCCAATCATATTTTTTTATGGGTTATAAAGTTACCTACACTTGTTTCTTTTTCGGTAACTTTCTTCTCCGCTGTTTTAGACGGCATTCGGCATTTCACAAAGCTTGATGAATGATGAGTAAGCCAATGACCCTCGAAAATAATGTGTGATAACCTTGCATAAGTGCCAAACCGTGCGTCGACGGTCACTACTTATAGCATCGTCTAAAACAACTCGTCGATTCTAAAGTAAAACCAACAACACAAAAGTAGGTATAGTCCCTTTTACACCGGAAATCACATTCAACTCGGAATAACAGCAAAAAACAAAATCTCGAGTTCTTTTTGCCTAATAACCCTGTCGTCATACAAGCGCCTCGAACAATGAAAATGTCAAAATTCGCACGGCACAGCCAACAGAACTCAAAACTAATTGCCAACAATTTACGTGCAGAATCACGGCGCGGTGCTGCCGCTATTCGGAATTGTTTTTTTGTGTGTCGTGTTGCCATTCACTGGGGTTTTTGCTATTGTGATGTGTAGTGGCAGTGATATTCTTTCTGTGCAAATATTCCCATCGCAAACACACACATATCCATCATTCAAGTCGGATTGCGGAGCGTGAGCGTATCTCCTCTTCAATCAACAAAGAAATAAAAGAAAATAACTTAAAAAGGCTCCATTCCAAGACAAAGACCGCTACGAAGTAATAAACTTACGGGGAATGTACCAACCAACACCACCCGCGATGATGGTGGACCTGGAACTAGACGCGCGCAGCGCTCTCAAGTGGCATGTCTGAGGGTATAGCATGGAGCCGTAGGGCGCGCGTTCGCACTTGCATCCACTCCTGCAATTTGCGCCGCGCAAAACAACGAAACTATTCGGTCTTCGAGTTGAGTGCACGTGCCAGTCCCAATATGAGTACACTTGGCCCCCTACCACAGGCAATTAAGGCAGAATAATCAGTGTTGTGCTAGACACTAATTCCTAATATTTATCCCTAAGCAGGGGATTTTTATCCTGAGTATAATTTAGACGTATGCAACGTGGAACAAAAAATTAAAATGATTTCTCGCGAAGTACGTGATTTTTCTCCAATCCGCATTGATTGCATGTGTTAATCCGCTGTGCACCAACAATATGAGCAAAGAAGAAGAGCTTAAAGGAAAAAGTCAGAAAGGTCAAACACCAGCCGTTGCATAGGGAGGGTAGGCACCATCACCATCAGGAGGAACACCAAGTGCAAAAATGCATTCATGGCACATCACATCAAAACAGAGAAACAGAAGCTCCCCCAAAGGCACTTTATGGCTTATTGTCAAGATCCCTGATATACCTCGAGTGTTTAGTTTCAATCAATGAGTTGCTGCTATACCTACTCTGTATACAACATGGCTCCTTTGGCGGTCGATGATATGTCAAGATTATGGGGATTGCATATAGCTGCCATACCGTCGAGATGCACTTGAACGGACCGAGGACTATTGATTTTTGTTTTGTGAATTTAAACTTTTCTTTGTTGCCTTAGTATGGAGGTGTCTCAAAAGATTTAGCTTAAGTCGAAGTGTCCTTTGAAGGGCTTCTTTCGAGTTCAAGTTCATTGTCTGGGACAGTGATACTTTAGGAAGACAGTTGTTTTGTTTAGAATAGCGGGCCATGTGTGCCTTTTAGCGACGCGAAAGAATTTAATTTAAGAAAAAAGCGTCGAAGAGCTATTGTCCTCTAAATTTCACCAAGTATCGCCCAACGCTGCATAACTTACGAGATTCATAAAAAAAAATTAATAACCTTCCAGTCCTGAAGGATAGCCCCAAAAAAACTTGAACAGTAAATTTTGGAAGGTGACATTAATAAACCCTCAGAAAAATGTCTTTGGTCTGGGTGGAAAGGAGGGATCCTATGCAAACTTCGGAATCGGAGAAGGAAACTAAAGCTTTGAGAGGAAAACCTTTCAGGGATGTGTATTGCTTCTATTTCAGCTGCTTTAGGAATCCGCCCTCCGGAAACACATCGAAAAAAGTGCAGAGAAATCATCCAGCAGAGGACAACTACTGCTGGGTCAGGAGAATCAGAAAATGGTTGTGCCAACCTTTGGCAGGTCTCTGATGTTAGTTGACCAGGAGGATCCAATCACATCGATTGAAGCTGTTTCGGATCTGTTTCACCCTTGATTTCACCCAGGATGCAAGGAATATCTTACTTAATATTCCTGGTTGGCTGGCGCTACAGTCCGGGGTGGACCTGGGCCTCAGCCAACAAGCTTCGCCAGCAAACTCTGTCTCTAGCTAGCCCTCTCCAGTTTCGCACGCGAAGTTGGCTGAGGTCCCCTTCCACTTGCGTGCGCCACCTGAATCACGGTGCTCCTCTACCGCGCCGTCCCTGCGGCGTGGATTCGAAGATTTTCCGGGCCGGGGCGTTGGTGTCCATCCGCTCTAGATAACCCAGCCATCTTAGACGTTGTGTTTTGACTCTTTTGGCTAGGTCGGTATCGCTGTACAGCCCGTACAGTTCGATGTTATATCTCCTCCTCCACTCTCCGTCTATGCAGACGGGACCGTAAATCGTCCGAAGAATTTTCCTTTTGAAGCAGCCTAAGGTGTTTTCATCCGCCTTTGACAGGGTCCATGCTTCTGCACCGTAAAACAGGACTGGGATGATGAGGGTCTTATGCATGGACACTTTTGTTGCTCGAGAGAGGGCTTTGCTACGCAATTGCCTCCTTAGCCCAAAGAAACAGCGATTAGCAAGAGTTATCCTTCGTTTGATTTCAGCTCTGGTGTCGGATGCAAGGAATATGCCCACAGCAAAACAAAGGCAATGGATAGGCAGAGGTCGTGGGGGTCTTCTTTGAATCGATTAAATTAATAAAAACTGCAAGTGGACACTCAAAACCGAAACCCAAAACGTCTAATAGACCCAACGCGTCTTATACTGCTAGGGAAGACCGTGTTTTAGTAAAAGCAAAACATAGTTTGGAACTTCGAATCAAGATAGCTACAAAGGTGAGTAATTGCATACACTTGCCCCTTGCTAAAAGAATATCTGGAGAGATAGGTAATTGCGGGCACTACCGGACAAACCGTGCCACTGGGCACTTGCTCAAAAAACACCTGTGAGTGTGCCAACCTTATAAGGTGTGCAACTTTAACTGTATACAGGTACAAGGCTCAGATAGATTAGGTGGCTGTGAGGTTTAGAAGGGACACTATTTGACCACAGGACGTCGATTATGACACCATGTGTGGAAAACTGGTATTCAAGTTCCGAAGGAGATTTAATAGCAACTGTTTTTGGTATGAGCAACTGCCAACAGAGTAATGCTGCCAGTGAGAGAATTTCTTAAGCAACCGAGGTAGGGTAACCAGATCTGTGTTTAGACTGGTTTTTAAGTGCAGCCCGGGATTAAGCCCGGATCTTAACTGACTTAAAAACTCATTTCAGGGGTTAATTTTAGTTTACCTTCGAAACTCGAATGATCTCGCACTGAAAAACTGGCCCGAAGAAACCTAGAAATTCACGGCGAGAGCAATTGTTTTCGGATGAACCTCCGCCGACCTAATAATTTTGGTCAGCGAGGAACTTTCTGACTGGGAAAAATAGACATTCTTCAAATTGGATAAGAAGGGTGAGGATTTTCGGACTCGGTGTAATACTGTCTCCACCAGCACCAGCTATAATTACACGATGAGCGGGAGACGATTATAAATAAATTCCGAAGTGGCTTCACCGGACTAACATACATATATAGGATTAATTTTACACGAGCACTCCCTTTCTCTCGTATTGGTTCTCAAAACGACGGATGATATTTCGTTCGATTTTCGTTATTAAAGCAAAAAAAATGCTTCTGTTGTAAAAATCCTAATCAGATCTGTCATATGCGTGACAGTTTCAGTCTCCTTTTGCGTTTCTCAGACTGCCGCAAAGGTGAATGAGATTCATAAGACGATTTATTTTTAATCGCTTGTCAAGAGGATTTAAATTTGTTTGGTTAATATTGAGATTTAAGGAGGATAAGTTGGGGATTTGTGTTAATCGCGAATTAGTGTCTGGTGGAGACATAGTATTACACCATTCCGACGTAGTGTCCGGTTAACCAATTTGACCCGAATACAAAACTCATTAAGTCGAGTCTTGCTGAGTTGGTTTCGCTCGATCGATTAAATCTTTGAAGAAGTGTTCACCTCTTTTTTGTCTTCTCAAGGCTATCAGAGAGGGAAATGTACACAAAAGACGTTCTTCCTCGTCTCTGCAACTTCGGCAGAAATCGTTGAAGAAAGTACCCAGTCTTCCGCCATGTCGCTCTACCAGACTGTGGCCTGTGATGACCTCAACTATCTCCCAAACTGCTAAAGAAAATCTTTGTTTTTCAACAACCCAGCATAAGACAGGTTTTTCATTTCCCGACGTTTAAGTTATACAATTTTTTAAAGAGAAAGAAACTGAGAGGGGAGCAATGTGATGTGGCACATGAAAGAGATCTTCTTAAGAGTATACATTATGCACAGGTCCTCAGGCAAGATAAAGCATGAAAGTGCCACAGAATTCACCCATCAAACTATTCATTGCTGCCCAAGCACTGATTATAACTAAGCTTTTTCTCTTTAATTGCTTAAGAGTATTAAAATTTTGGACCGTTTGGTTAGGACGGTTTAGCATGTATCGCCTTAAAAAGTGTCATAACGATAAAATTCATAAATAATAAAATTTCGTCTTATTTTTTAGTCTTATCCTCCTTATACCCTAGAGAAAAACAGAGCTTTAGTGAATCGTACCGATACTTATGACAAACTTAAATAAAGAAAGAAGTAAATAGAAAAGAAAAACCAACTCAAATCAACCTAAAACTAAAACCTTGTTCAAGATTTTAGATCCTAACTTTAACTATAACAAGCAGCTCAACCTACGCCTAGTCTTATCAAACTAAAGTGCGTCTGCATCTGTGTTCTTTCCATCTGTATTGGAAATCATCTCCCACCAATACCAAAAAATGCCCCACGTTGGGCGCCATTATTGCGTTCCAGGTTTATCGGTCTCGGGGAATTTTTTGGTTTTGGGGGTTGGTTGGTACAATTATCTATAAGAATTAAGATTATGTTTAGTGGTTTTTGAGTGGCTTCAAAAAAGAACCATCTCTTAAACAGATTGAACGGTTAAGAAAGGATTAAAAATACGAAACGAATGCCCTTGAGTTGATCTCGAAATGGGCAAACAATAGATAGGTACTCAAGTTCTTTTCCGACTTTCACCTTCTAAAGGATCCATCTACGAACATATGAGAAAAAATACTTTGAGGATATACAAAGGAGTTTTCCTAATAACATTTGTCGGTTATCTTTTTGACTCCCAAACTTGAAATCATTTTCGTAATTTTTCTTTGTCTAGGGAGACACATTCGGCCAGCCATTTTGCAGCCAAAAAACTAATTTATTAAAGTTTATTTTCAAAACTACACAAAAAAAACCTATTCTTAATCCGCGAGAAACATCGTCACAACAAACGAGCTATAAAAAGATTTTGTCTAATATTGTCTTTCCCACCGACAAGTCGCTTCTTTCCCACACTTTGAATAACGATGAAAAGCGATTAGGAATCATGTGGTACACACTCCATATCCGCTTGTCTGAAATTGTCTAAAATATATATTTTTCCCATTCAACAAAAAAAAATCTGAATTAAAGAAGGGGAACGACCCCGCGCCGCTGCCGTCGTCGATGTATTTATTATAGTTCAGTTCAGTGCCTCCCAAGGGAATTTCGGTGAACAACAATCACCCAGACTTATCACTCTCCGAATGACACATTTTCATATCAGCTCAAAGTTGAACCATTAAAATGGCAATTAATTAAGCGATTAATTATTTAACGCCAATCACAAATATTGAACTTTCTTCATCTTCTCCTTTTGGTCATACGAAAAAAAATGAAGAAAATTTTTTTTCTGCATCTTTTGTTTATTTGCGTTTATTTCCTCGCCAACTTTACTGGAGCTTAAGTCTCGCTTTCGTTTAATAATTCGATTTGTGAATTGAACGCAATGTACTCGTCCATAATTGATGAATGAATGGAATTCGCGAATCCGAAATGAAAGTGTATTCTATTCATGTGTGTGGATTTCGTTTCCTCTCTGCGGACAACAGCGCCGCGTTTTAACTGAACTATTGAATATTCGAACAAAACAGAAAAAAAAACTGCTTCAGTAGCGAAATGCTAAATAAACATATTTAATGCGAAAAATGAGATTAAAACGTAAAACCTACTCGAAAGAATATAATGGAGCTAGAAAGTACGAGTGCGGCAAAATATGGAATGACCTCCCTGTCGCTATTGTCGTGCCATTAAAGCTCAAGTGTGAGGTGAGTCTTATTTTTGCCGATGGAATTACACAATGACAGTTGGAAATGAATGCAGGCAAAAAAAAAAACACATTTTCTATAGCCATTCCCATTAGCGTTAGTGAGGAACATTGTATTTGGCATGCCACGAAGAAAGACACACGTATGACAGTTTTAATGGGCAGCAAAGTTTTGTGTTTTTATTTAGGTTGAACAGAAATAGATTTTTTGTATTTGATGGAGTGGGGCACCGATCGGGGGTTTTGGTCAAAGATCGAACGCCGTTTTTCAACGTGTCACCTTCGACTTTTTAATGGGCTTTTTAGCGACACATTGAGCCTATGCTAATAGCGTGTAATTCGATTATTTACGGTATACCCTTGGAGCATGAGGAAATTTATGACTGATCTGGATGCATTTATAATTTTTATTAAAAGTGATAGCAATGCCTATGTGAAATGGGGGAAAACAATAGACTCTTTTTGAATTGCGTCGATTTTTTGACAGTTGTACACAGAGAAAATAAGTAGGATAAAAAGAGGAATAAATATTTGTAGAAATACGAACGACCCAGTATTCGTACAATGCACAAAGGTTTTCTACATTGTACTAGCATTCGTAGTTTTCGCAAAATAACCAAAAAATGTTTAATTCGTTACTTTGTACAATGTACGAATACAGATTCGTTGAAATATTCAAAAGCAATTTCAAGCCATATCACGTCAGTTTGGGGCTTTGTGCAATATGAAAGTGATTGCGTCTTTCCGTCGTTCGTATATTTGTATTATTAACCAATCCCTTCGTAAATTTTCGAATTGACCGTATGGCAACAACTAAAGCATAACGTGCACACGTTTTTTTTGCCCGCTCTTTGTAATTCCAAGACATCTGTTGAATTTCATACGGAGAGCCACAGCCACGCGCTGACAAGTTCTGAAGGCGTTCATAGTTTCGTATACTATCTACAAATACTTGTAGCATTTACCAAATCTGTCCTACAAATATTTGTAAATATGTAGCTAAGCAAAAAGAGCTAGGGTGACTTAACTTTTAATTTAATATTTAAAACGACTTGAGGCTAAGCGAAAGCGATATGTTATTGTCATGTTCTTGTATTTCTTATTTTATTAAACTCAATCAATAATTTTACTGCACATTTTTTAACTTAATGAAAAAAATATCTGCGCGTAGTTTTACGTTTTTTAATTTATCGCGCAGCAAAATGCTTCTTGCCAGAGGCTGTCCAATGTAAGAATGGATAAATATTTTTAAAGTCGCCAGTACAGTTTTGTTTGGATTGTCGTAAGACGCATTAGTTGATATTACGAATACGTTTGTACTATGTGCAAACGCACGATAACTCCTCTGTGATATGCACAAAGGCGTTCGCCTGCTGAAAATCACGGGGGTTTCGTACTGCGTACGAATACATTTTTCCATATTCAGAATTTCGCTGGGTGTAGCCTACATACATACTTTCTTAGTTCACTTTAAATGCCGCTTGTTTGGGATGGACCTTTGTCACAGCCAACAAACAGCTTAACCCCTTCCCAACTAACCTTTTGCCTCCTACGCCTCTGCAAGAGCCTTAAGTTGGTTATGTCTAAAAGTAAGCCTCTTGGATTTCACTCTTGTAGAGAGAGTCTAATAAATATCAATTGAGACCCAAATAAGCGTTAATTGGCCTCCTTAAAGGCTTTTTAAGCCTTATAAAAGCACATCTAGTTTTGTTATTGGAGCTATTCAATCTTGGCCCTACGAACTAACTCCCAAATGACTTAACTCCAAATGAACTAACTCCCAACAAAAATGGGACTTCGTTCATATGAACCAACTGCCATTTTTTTTTTTCGGAACTAAGTCCCAACATGAAATGAACTAACTCCCAACAAAAAAATTAACTAAATGCCAGCAGTGGGATATTATATCGGCGCCCTGAGCACCTGCATGTGCGGCCGAAGGCCGGCCCGTGTATGAATCGAAGAGACACCCGGAGTCTTTTTTTTTAAGAACCACGCAAACACTCTTTGACTTCGCAAAAAACTAAAAACGCGTGAGACTTTCAAGTAACGAATAAACGGACATACGACGCGTAGCGGCGCCCTGAGCACCTGCATGTGAGCCTGAAGGCCGGCCTGTGTATGAGTCGAAGAGAAACCCGGAGTCTATTTTTTATAAACCACCCTACGTTTTCTTAAAAAAAAAGACTCCGGGTGTCTCTTCGACTCATACGCCGGGCGCCGCTACGCGGCGTAAGTCCTATTATTAGTTTAAAGAAAAAATAGGACTTAGTTCATATAAAATAAATCCCAATGAACCAATTCCCAATTCCCAATTTAATGAACCAACTCCCACCATAAAATTTGATGGGAAGTAGTTCATTTCAGCTGGTGGGAGCTAGATCATTTGGGAGTTAGATCGTTGGGCTGTTTTGGCGCAACGAACTAACTCCCAATGAACTAACTCCCAAAAAAAATGGGACTTAGTTCATACGAACCATTTTTTTTGGAACTAAGTCCCAACAAGAAATTAACTAACTCCCAACAAAAAAATTAACTAAGTCCCAGCAGTGGGACTAAGTTCACATGAACTAAGTTCTAATGAACTAACTCCCAATTTTATGAACTAACTCCCATCACAAAATTCAGTTGGAGTTAGTTAGTTTTAGGTAGTGGGAGTTAGGTCATTTGGGAGTTAGATCGTAGGGCCTTCAATCTTATAAGAAAACAATAACTTTAACGTAGAGTGGAGTTGAAATGTCCGCTAACATTTCAACTCCACTCTACGAATAACTCTTGTTGTAAGAGCACGCTTTAGCTTAGTAAGGCCTCGATAAGTCTTGTTATAAGAGCAAAACCAGTAAGCTAGCGCTACTAAAAACATTATAGTATGAATATTTAATGAATCCTTTATGAAAATAATGAAATGAAAATCGATTTGTACGATGGCGTTTTATATCTTATTATAATGTCATTATATTATTACTAACTTTTCAGAGGTTTTTCTTGCACTAAAACTTGTTGCGCAAGTGCTGCTTAAAAACGTCTTCTTCTTTTCCCTCTGCTTCTGTGACTAGGTTTCCTTCGCCGTATCGAAGAGCCTGTGTTTCAGTTTTAAACCAGCAGCCAGTTGCTTGGTTCTTTTACAGAGCTTTCTGTTCTTGTTTCAATCGCTAGTCTCTTCGATCTCCTTAGGAGACTCCGTTCGCCCTCTCATTTATACCCACAAGATGACCTATGCATTTTTCTAGCTCAAGGAAAAGGAGATCTTACAGGGGCAATATCATTTTCCGATCTTATAACAATATCTAGGAGTATCAAGAACTTTATAAGAGTCTTATAGGAGCTATTTGAACGTTTGTGGAGTATAAGTATAAAGAGTATGTTAGTTGGGCGACAAGCCTTGTTCTTACCTGGCTGCACCAAATTGAATTCAAAGTTGGTGTCATCAAATATTTCAATTATGTGCAAAATAATATCCAAAAATAAAATCCACCATTCCGACCCCCACATAATTAAAAGGAGGTACTAAATTAACCTCTTCTGGTAAAGCTTAGTATCTAGGCCTCATTTTTGATTGGAAGCTTAGCCGAAAATCTTACGTGTATAGAATCAGTCACTCACTAGGTTCATTCGATGAAACTAGCTCCAGAAATTGCTCTCGCACTTTTCAGCTCCTTCAGCTGATTAACAAACATTTTGTGCAACCCTAAAACTTGCACTGTTCATCGACGTAAAAGTGCTCGCCAGATCCCGTCAGTCACATTTGACATTTTGCAAAAAACGTAGTTCAGAAAATTTAGACAAAGCATTTCGCGAGTTCAGGCTCCAGAGCCAACATGGCGATTTTGTCCATTGTAAAAATGAACCTAAAATTAAAAAATTGTGAAAACAAAGTCAAATTAAAACTTAAATTAGATGACCATTCCCCTATGGCTTAGATCGTCTTGCGAAGCTGTTGCTTTCCTGGAGAATGAATCGATCGATGGACAAAAAAGTAATGTTGAAGCAGGCGGAGCGTTTTCTTGGACAAAATTTTGGTCTTTTTTACGTATTCCTAAACTATAAACTGTTTTTCAGGAAAAATCATTGCGACAAAGGAAGACTTTTCATGACTTGGCAATCCTCCAAATATAGCCTTAATTTTACAGATTTCTGGCATATTTTTCAAATAAAAATTCTGCTATTTCTTCCAAGCATGAAAACAATTTATTTTCAGCTTTTCTTCCAAAATGAAATCCGACGTTATTTCCGGAAGCCGAGGTAGTGCACAGATTGATTTGTTTAAAACTTCTCTTATTTAAATACCTTGATACTTCTTTTTGAATAGACAATTATTTTTTCGAACCCGCAGGCGCATCTGAAAGGACCTTTATTTTTGGTCAAACCATCTCAACAGCAACTTTTTTTCAGCAACGAAGTTTTTGACTTTAACAGGCGTTTAAGCATAATCACTGACAGATCGAAGTCAGTTTTTTAAGTTCCAACGATCCGCGGACAACTATAAATCATTAGCAAAAAGCAGACGAAACTTGACAGACCTGGCCGCCCACAGATTTAACCATACGAATAAAATTTTGCAACTTTTAACAGTGACTTAAATGTGCAACAAGTCTGTATGAGTTACCCCAGAAAAGCTCACACAATCTTCAAAAGATGTCATCCATCAATTGAAAAGGTAACCGAATCTTACCTTTACTTTTATCAGTTTTTCAAATCGTCTTTCGAGACCGCGAATCATTTGCCAAAACGTCTAACTGAGTTTAAACTCGTCGAAATCTATTCATGATTTTTTTTTGTTATTCTCACATCGTAAAGTCTTTCGAGTTCGATCAATCAAAACCTCACCTAGTTTTAGGCTTTCTTCCTTGAGCTCGTTGTTTTTTTTTGGGAAACACAGCTTTTTTCTTTCCTTTGTCACATCAAGCCGATTAACTCCACAAACATCGGTTGCAAAAGCAGAAATTTTTCTTATATATTTGATAGGACCATATAATCGAACTCTTCCAAAACCCCTTGAGTGCAAAAACCCTTGAGGATGAAGGATGTCAGAGCGACGATATCGCTGCAAATCACTCTTTCTGATTTCTGTACTGAATGTTCGCATTTAAGCTGCATCCATGTGAAAAATTGAAACTTAAGTTATTTTTGGTGGATGACTCCGATGTAGGTTGTTTAGGAACTTCCTCATAGATTTCTTTTTTTGAATCTATGTCCCAATTTTCAAACATCTTTTTCCGCCCACACAGAACAAACGGATAGTCACTGCAGCTGCCACGAAAAATTGTCATTGTAACAATTTTCCTTATCTGTCACAATGAAAAATATTGGACTCATTTTTCCAATTCACTATACCTACTATCCGAAACCCCCTTTATCATTCTTTTGGTGTCTTAACAAAACCAACCGGCTGCCACATTATGTCAAAAAAAACAACCTAATGTGGGCCACGAACTAAATTCCACCAAAAGCACCCACTCGCAGCTGAATTCAGCCATTCTGAAGAAGCATGAAAACTTCTTCGTTTCCGTTCCAGGAATCCACTCAAGTTATGAATTTTTCAAACAACAAACCAACACGTCCCATGTCATTTCACTGCACGAAGCCGAACCTATTCAATTACTGGCAAGAGTCCGTCAGGTCTCCATTTCAAAGTAATAACCTGAAACCACTATCCATGTCGCGAGTTGCAAACTCCAAATTCACTGTAAATCGGTCACAACGATCGGGTTACCGTGAACGGCATAAAAACTTACAATCAACGCTTAAGGTCTCAAAAGTAACATTTTCTGCAAAGTGGCAGAACGCGGGGCATGACAGCGCAAAAAAAAAAAACAACTGAAAACCAGCCCAGCAAGCGAACCGCCCAACAGTTGTTGTTGTCAAACAAACGTCAGCACTGAACACTGCCGTCTAAATGCGTCAATGCGCTCGTGGCTTGGAAAAGGCGCCCTGGCTGGTTGGTGAACAGTGTCTGTTCTGGTGCTACCTACTTTGCAGTTCTTGCGGATTTAATGACAAAACAAAAAGTTGATGGCTCAGATCCAAAGTCGTTTTGTCATACAGCAAAAGTGGCGCGAGGCAGAGAGGCGAAGTAACAACAACGGCCTTGATAGCAGAAACCGTTATTTGATAGTAGCGCAGTTGAGTTGATGAGCGCGTTCACCTGACGTCTGATCTGTCAACTTGATTAATAAAGTGTGGGTGAATTATTTTGTTCTTTGCCTGCTTGCTCCTGCAATTATGTTGTTGGGCTTGGAATAAAGTTTCACCCGAAGATTTGTTATGGGTGTTGTACAAAATGGGCGGACAGAGAGAAAGAGGGAATTACATTCCTAACCGGTAATCGGTATTCAGGTTGACAAAGTCGCTAAAGTATTTTTTTCTTCTTTTCTTTCTTTTCTCCCATTCCCACTAATGACACGAAGCAGTCTAATGAGTCATTAACTGTGCTAAACGGAAGTTTACCGGCGACGTAAAGATATGGCAAGAGGGGGCCTCAAGCCTCAACCACTGTCGTCGTTAGTTGGGTCGAGAAATTGATTTATCATTTGAGTCTTTATTGGGAACAATAAGCCAAATAAAGGCGGTTAGGCTGGGTTGTGTGGTTGATTTATTTGTGCAGCTTTAAAGTGAAATTTATATTTTCAATGGCACCCGTTTGAGGTTAATGAGAGTGACGTTTTGATTGGGGTCGTTGACATATTTTTATTTTGAAGGGGGGCGTGCGTTGGTTATGTCGATCTGTGAATGCCACCCAAACCTTGCTGTTCAGAGAGTGCAATTGACGTCAAGCTAAATGCTTGCTGGCACACTTGGCAGTAATTATTTAGCCCTCGTAAGCGGAAAGTAGCAAACGCCATCTAGGTCTAGTTTTATGAAGAATTTCATTTTTTTTCAAGTGTTGGCAGTGCGGAGAGAAATAATGTTGTTCCTTGACTGTTTTAAGGGTTTTCAGCTAGTTGTCAAACACGTAGAAGTGATATTCGTTGAAATGATGCTAGCCTGGGGTGGAATCGGAATTTTTTGACAGTCGATGTGTCAATGTGTCAAAAAAAAATTATCCGTCTGCTACGGTGATCACAAAAATATTGTTCAGAATCGTTGTTTTATTCAGGCGTGTGATGTAGGAACATTTTTTATTATTCATGCATGTAGAAAGTCAGCCTAAGTGTAGGCAAAAAAAAGAACTTACCAGAAAGTTTGAAAACTGGAAACCAGATGAGTTTGTCGGTGATTGATTGAGAGCTGTCACAAGACAATTGTGATGATCACAGTGTATACCCAGACGAATTTTTCTAATTTGTGACGTCAACGTGCTCAGGGGACTCAACTTCTCTTAGTTACTTATCCCACCCAAAAAGCAATCAAACTCTGTGGTATTAGGTTGCTTGAAGTCAAATCTTTCCTGCAATCTTTGCTTGAAGTCAAATAAATTTTGCCATAATTTTGAGTATAAATTCACACAACTCAAAGAAAAAGCCATATCAGGGTTGCTATCGCGCTTTTGTGATTATGGCACCTTGCCTACGCACCAATATTAGAGAATATTTTACAGAATGTTTACAATGCAGGACCATTTTTTTTTTTTTAGATTCATTGCGATCTGTTCAGGGAATGTACGGGCTGCACTGTAAAACAAAAGCTTTTCTCATAAGCTCTGCACTGACAATTTATGTTGAACAGCGATTGCAAAAAATTTCCCCTCTCATCATTGAAGTATCGATTGTTCCATTCGGAGAAGAAGGTATTTTTTTACGTAAGTTGTGGAACGCGTAATGCGAACCCGGAAAGCCGATCTTTCCAAGTCCTCTGGGACTTTTCCTTCCTGACCAGCCACCCTGGGACCACTCTGGCATAGCATCAGGTTGGTGTCTTTTTAGATATAGACTCTAGAGCGTTGAGATATCTACGCATACTGAGTTTAGAGTAAGAGCAACTAAACACCTCAGCAATCGTTCATTAATAGCTGCGCTTGCAACCTTGAGCGGTAGCGTGGTATCAAAAAAAATGTTTCCCATTTCAAAAAAGCTGTCCGTTTCTATTCTGCCTTCTGGTACAGGTAACTTGCGACCTATCATGATGGAAAACTTTCTGCGTCTGTAGAATTTTTAGACCCAATGTAGTTGTTGGATTGGAAATTTTATTGGCTCGTGGAGAGAGGC
Organism: Neoascia interrupta; assembly: GCA_947623515.1. Taxonomy (NCBI): domain Eukaryota; kingdom Metazoa; phylum Arthropoda; class Insecta; order Diptera; family Syrphidae; genus Neoascia; species Neoascia interrupta. The sequence goes on along the minus strand of OX392463.1, from coordinate 212,896,992 downwards.
CGTAAAAATTTGACTTTCAATGCTGTTGCATACATGCATACATGGAGCGCTTCGTATAAGTTTTTCCAAATGTTTTGTTCCTGTCATAAAAACCTTGACTACTCGTTTTCCTAGCCCCACGTTGGGCGCCATTATTGTCAGTCTAGGTGGTGCCGCCTAGTCGACTTTGTATCACTAGAATTGGCGACCAAATGGGCTGATAGGTCTCTTACATTTCCGAAAATCCAGCGCAAAAAACCAAATCTGTGCCTATCTTAACTCTCTCTCTCTCTATCTAAGCCAACGTTTTAATCAAAAAGGACAGGAAAAAAGAAGAAATAAAGAAAAAGAAAGGAACTCCAACTTAAACTTGGTGTTCCATTTATTTACTCGAGGGAGTGATCCAGAAGGAAACAATTCTTTGAATGCTCGTGGATTGCCCTGATCTATAGAGCTTCTTCTAAGTACCTAATACCTTAGAAGAAGCTCTATAGGGACTAAGTCTATACAAAACATACTCTGTACTATGCTAATCATTGACTTAACCCTTATCAAAGCTTATCTTTCTTTAAAGTTCCTCCAGTTGGAGCCAAATTCTTATTGTCTTCTAGACGTCCCTATCAAGTATTCACGAAGTTTGGCAGGAAACCTTAAGCCACCTCAAAGTTCCGTCTTCCCCAGTTGGGAGCTTATGAGTCTTTCAGGCATGAAGTGGAGCTACTTGCCCCCTTTTCCTTCATTGGTATTGGTCCGCCTTTCCTCAGGGCTTAATATTTCATTTTCTCCTCTTTCTTCTTTACTTTTCTATCCTAAGGTTGTTTAGTTTTCTCCTTTCTACGATTATGTTAGATAGCCACAAAAATTTTGTTTGCTGGTGCAGGAAGTAAATGGTTAAAAGTAGTTATAGAGGCACCCTAAAGGTTTTTTTTGTTGATCAAAGAACTTCTTTCATTTCGAAGGAAGCCTAACTAGACGATAACTACGTGCCCAATATACCTGTGCCGTGCCTGTAGCTATAGCCTTGGTTGCTAAAAGTGGCACTTTGGGTAGCTTACCTTCACGATCTTTTAAATTTTTAAAGTTGTTTGGCAGACTAGTAAGACAGACCAGCTCAAAGGTATTTTTGATTGGCTTTCAGGCCGTTGTTGTTTGTTTAATGAAGAAAAGACTTTCTTCTGTTCAATTTTTTACCGACGTTTTGTCGTTATATTCCGTCTTTTTCAGGGAAATGGTTTGATCCCTAATTCAACTAAAAATTACAGTTTTTAGCAGTATTGGTGCTCAAGGGTATTTTGAATCAGATTACAGGAACTTACGGAAAATACCCTTGAAAAAATTTTCACTCTTAAATTTTTTCCAAACGTTTCGTCGACAACTTGTCACCTTCTTCAGGGAAATCCTTTGTTAATTTAACAAAAAGTTACAGTTTCTAGAATCGGTTTGAGAGAATAAAGGTATTTTAAATAGGCTAACAGGCCATTGTTTTTAAATGAAAGAAATTCTATCCCATTTTTGCGGATGTCTAGTCGATTACTTCTCGACTTCTACATGGAATTCGTTTGTGCATTGAATTACGAGTAGCTAATAAATGTTTTTTTTTATATTAAAACGTTTCAAAACTTATATTTTTAGTTTTGAAAATGCGGTATATTGCATTCTATTATTTCTAGGCTCTAAGAAATGAATAAAGACGAAAAACTACATTAAAAAATAAGTTTAAGTTCTCGTTGGCCAATGAAAGAAATAATGATAAGAAATGATAAAAAAAAAATGATTTCTAGGAGGTTAGACATTCTTAGCGGAATTGTGTCCGACCTATTTTTTTTACTAAAAAAGCGCTTAACACCTTAAAGGTACAGATTTGCATGATGGACCATTCAACTGACATCTATACTGTCTATAGTCGGGGAAGTGCGCAAGCGTGATATCGTGTCAATGTATATACACAAATCGAAGCCTAAATGTTAAGATTATGAGCCTTTTGTGTCCTTAAAGGGTCGCCAAGAACTGTCTTTGTACCTGAATTTGAAGACGTCAGGCGGGCTCTTCATTCTGCGCATAGATCTTTAGTAGTTTTGTGTATTTAGTAGCAGATTTGGTAGTATTTAGTAGCATTTAGAAGCCTGGTAGCCTCCGCCTTCCAGACCTGATTATAAGCCTAAATTATTTCAGTATGGCTGAAGTATAACGTATGGCAACTTTGGATCCCACTCCACTCCCTAACTGTATGACAAACATAACCAAGCCTATAGGATACGGTGCGCCATCGTTTACGTCAGTATTTTAATATTGAATAACTTTTTGAATAAACAATCGATTTCCATACACGAGGTGTTTTTATTTTAGTTTGTCCATTGCAATTTCTTTTGACTAGTTTTTCAATACGCAGCAATCAAGTGGCGGTCCGAATTGACCAAAGCAAAATGTGCCTGCTTGCTTTGCGTTTTCCTTAACATTTTCCAGCCATGATTTCATGATGAATGTTTGCTTTGAGCTCGTCAATGGTTTGGTTTTCTGGCGTATTATTCAATGTTTTCGAATATTTACGTACCGACATAAAAGATGGCGCACCTGTTTTATGTCAATATTTGTATTTTAAAAAGTTCCATTCATGTTGGAACATTTCACTATGTGATTCTTTGGAAAAAGTTTTATACGGAAACTCAGATATTAAACTATCGGAAGAAGGGATCAAAAAGGGATTAAAAAAGGACCTCGTAGAGTATGGGGCCACCTTTCATGCTTTAAACAACATCACAATCTAGTGACTGCAAAACCGATAAGCGTTTTTCAGTAATTGCCCAGAATTTATAAATGAAGCAGTCTGTCTTTACTTTACTAAAACACTCATGTAACTGGCAGGATAAAATGTGTCCTTTTGCTCTTTTCATTCAAATTTCACTACAAGGACAATTTTACTTTATTCAAAAACTCTCCTCATCCTTATTAGTTTATCTAGAAAACTTTATACCAGATTCAGGAAAATTAAATTAACGTTAAGGTACAACCAGAAAGTACGACCGGCTCTCCTGCAATCACTGCTCATGCCTTGAACGCTTCTCAAATGTAATATTTAAATCCGAAAGAGATAAAAAGACAAAACGAATAAAATCCCACTTTCGGCGGCATATCTTCACCCTCTAGGGAATGGCATACACAATTGTCTGATAAATCGAAAAACTCAAACTCAATCATGAGCATCCTTTTCAAATGCTTTTAGCAGACCCATAACCGCCCGCCGCCGCAAAGACCGAATCCTTTTTATTGTATTCAACAGACCAAAAATAACTTTATCCTCCTTTAAAAACTCATCATTGCTCGAGGTCCATTAAAAAAAGGATTCTTGCGCTCACAGACATCTATTAAGCACCGTACCTCTCCCACACACCAGAGGAAGAAGTTATAGTCCTGTAAACATTTCCTTGAAAATCACACCCAACGTAACGTATGTTCCAAGCAGATAAGCCTTTTGGTCAAATCGGTGTTCCTTCGACCCCGCACACTTTACAAAAGTTATGCACAAAAGTCAATTTTCGAAATAGGATCTCGGCAGCTTAATGAACGGACGGGGTTGGGCATACGAGGTCAGGTCACTCGAGAAAACCTCCCCATCCTCTGCCTCAGTGAACAACTATTTATGTAGCCAATTCCATAGATGGACACAGAGATGATGGGGCACTCCGGATGTGGCCACCGACCATTTGACATGGGATTATAACGTGTTTGATGTTGTGGGACCTTTTTTAGGTCGGGGCGGACGACGGCGACGCACGGTTTTCTCGTTATGTTTACACAAAGCTTAAAGAACGTCAACATTGACAGTTTGAAGTGCAATCAAGTCGTGTGATGTGCTCCCCGCCTTTTTGCAATGAAATCCAATCGGGCAAGCTATCAAAGCCGCTCGAAGGAGCGCTGTGCTGCGTATGTCATTTCCATCGACCGCGTAGGCATACGAGTATATCTGGAACGCAGAGGCTCAAGACACTACATTCGAGATGCGATGAAATATGCGGATGACAAATTGCTAAGTATAGTGATTTCATTAGTGGACTGCGGACATTTGCATATCGTTTTCTTGTCCAGCATCGATATTAGTCCGCTCATGACAAGATGAGGCGGATATTTGTATCCGAAGAGCCCCGGCGCGCGGCGCGAGATAATCACTCGAGATTATTATACAGTCAGACGGTTTAGTTGTGGGTTTGTGTCAACTGTGTCTGGGACTATGACATTTCTAGAAGTTATTCTTTGCTTGGAGTTCCAATTGACTTATGCGACACAAAGTTTGAGAAAGTTTTTATCTATGGGAAATGCTTACGATTGCGCTGGAATAATCGCATTTGCAAGTCAAAAATGAACAGAAAGGAAAAAAATTGGATTTTTATGGAAATCAAAAGGACTTGCTTTCGCTTTCGTATTAGAGTTTGTGTGATTAAAGGATTTTTATGGATGTGCGTCGGCGGAATAAATTATACCACATCAGCGAAGCGGATGCTGACAATACCGAACCATAGGAAACAGGTCCTAGGATAATGGTGTCACTGAACATTTGTGTCGCTTATTTTTTGAGTCACATTAAACTTATTTAAAGAAAGTTTTGTTTTAAAGAGGAAACAATGTATGTATAAATTTTTATGAATGGAGAGGACACGCAAAAACCTAATCAAAAACACGAGTTTTCCCATAAATTTTTGTAAATTTTCTGTTTTGGAAACCCCTGTTTTTGGTAGTTTTCCTTCCAAATCACCATAAAAAAGTCACAAGTGTTAAATTTCTTTAGAAATTCATAATTAAATTTGTAAATAATTTGCCGCTTTTGCCTCAACTTTGGTTTTAAAAATCTTGAGACGTTTGCTTTTAGTTCTGAGGTCACCGTAAAATTCTTGACATGTTGCCTCCTTTAAAGGATTGTAGCGACCAGTGATCGCCAATCGAACACCCACACTTCTTTATTCGTTTTTTTTAAAGCACCTTAAAAAAAAAAAAATGGGCGAAAATTTGACAACACTGATAAACAAATGAAAAACGAAAACAAATTCTAGTCGGCCGGCGCTTAGAAAGTGTTAATGGTTTAACGAGTTATCAAAAACTTTTTGCCCAAACCTTAGTTTTTAATTCAACATAAATTTTCTCGGCAAGTAATAAACAAAAATCTAATAAATCTTATCCACCCTTTGCACGAACCTCTTTTATGCCACTTTTATCAATTTTCAAACAGTTTTATAACAGTTTGCGACTTCGAAAACGAAACCAAAACTGTCTCTATTCGTTTTTTTTAAAGCACCTTAAAAAAAAAATATGGGCGAAAATTAGAAAGTGTTAATGGTTTAACGAGTTATCAAAAACTTTTTGCCCAAACCTTAGTTTTTAATTCAACATAAATTTTCTCGGCAAGTAATAAACAAAAATCTAATAAATCTTATCCACCCTTTGCACGAACCTCTTTTATGCCACTTTTATCAATTTTCAAACAGTTTTATAACAGTTTGCGACTTCGAAAACGAAACCAAAACTGTCTCTATTCGTTTTTTTTAAAGCACCTTAAAAAAAAATATGGGCGAAAATTTGACAACACTGATAAACAAATGAAAAACGAAAACAAATTCTAGTCGGCCGGCGCTTAGAAAGTGTTAATGGTTTAACGAGTTATCAAAAACTTTTTGCCCAAACCTTAGTTTTTAATTCAACATAAATTTTCTCGGCAAGTAATAAACAAAAATCTAATAAATCTTATCCACCCTTTGCACGAACCTCTTTTATGCCACTTTTATCAATTTTCAAACAGTTTTATAACAGTTTGCGACTTCGAAAACGAAACCAAAACTGTCTCTATGTCTATTAGGACTTTTTTTTTGAGAATTTAAAAAAGTAAATCTTTTTTCGCTCCTGGGAAATGACATCGTCACTCCCTTTTGAGAGCCAATACGACAGGAAAAGAGTGCTTGTGTCAAATTAATGTCATATTTGTCCGGTGGAGCCACTGCGGATTTAATTTTTTAAGTCTTGAAGTGGCTTTATTCCCCATTTCTTTTCCGGTGGAGACATTCCCGATGGTATGTACTAGAGATGAAAAATTCTTCGTCAGGTGCATCATGCGCTCCGGCTCAATCCGAATTGAAACTTAAAACTGCGAACCTAAAACTATAGTTTTGAAGTAAATTTATTTTCTCGGAGTTTAACACAAAGCAGAGCATTTGGAAAGAATAAGAGCAATAATTGAAAATTTTCATTGGATTGACAGCGCGATGTCAGTGATCCACGTTCATCAATAATTGTATGCGTCCGCTCACATTTTGTAAACATTTGTAAACATTTTGTCTCCGAAAAGTGTGTCCATGTGGTACGAATTCATTAAACGGGTGATCAAATGGTCATTGCAGACTGTCAATGCTATGACAAAAGAAGCTGTTTCCTTGCAAGTGTCACGGTCCCAGCGATGGCGTATAAAACACAAATAAATTATCGGTGTTGGAAGCAGTTTTCTTTAACCTTGAAACAATCCTCAAACAACCTTGACAATTTGCTGACGACATTGACATCTCCTATTGTCTAACTTGCTAACAGCACGTTGGCGAGTAAAAAAGAAAAGAGGGTAAGGCCAATCCGGCAGATTGTGGACAAAATCACTAGACAGTTTTTAGAAAAACTCCGAATGCGGCTCTTTATAGATAAAAATGAACGTGTTGACAAAAGCATCTGTTAAAAATGAAATCTTTGGTAGCTCCTTCGTTGAGCCTTGAAAATTCGTCAAAATTACGAAAATACTCAAAGAAAAAAGTGTTTTTGCCAAAAAAGTTAAAGATTACCCAAAAATTTCAGATAACTTCCAAAATCCTGAAAAACCCATAGGAATCTTTTCAATTTTTTCGTCACATCGAATTTTTTGTCGAATAAGAAATGATCGATTTTAGATAAACTGTTTACGACTATGCGCCTTGAAAAATGTTTGAGCTCAAATGCCCAACTTAGAAAGATACTTGTAGATGTCTAGAAATGACGTGGCTAGACCAAGTCCGATACTTTATATAGATCCGCTTTTCTGGAGATTGCACCTCAAAAACTTCAGTTGATTGAATATGACCAAAAAAGCTCACTAAAGCATTGTTTGAAATCTTGTGAAAATGACAACTCTCCAAATGATTCGCTCTAGCCTCGAGAATTTAAAAACTATCCCCATAAATCAAGGAGTGAAATAGTCAACATAAAGGAGGACTTTCTAGACGTGTAGTTACCTAGTGTCTCAATCTCAACGAAGTTTTGAAACAGCAAACAACCGTGGCGATCAATGATCGTGTCAACGAAGATAAAAAGATAACAAGAAAAAAGATAAAATTGACAAGGTATTAACTGAGTTTTCTTCAAAATGGATCCAAGACTTGTGCGCACATCAATTATTGGAATTTAATGCCACTGCGGATGGACTATAACGCTCCAGCCAAGAGGGTCCGCAGGGAGACCGAACCTTTTTTTAAGGACCAAGTCGCGGGACCAATCGTGGGTGTCCGAGCGCTTCGTCTTAACGATTAGGAGTAGCGTGCCCAGCAGGATGAATGGCTTTTATGAACCAGGTAAAGACCCTCCATGGGTATGGATATGGAGCCCTATAAGAAAAAGAAGGTGGTGCAAAGCGTTTTGCCAGCCTAGATACTTAGCCAAATTGTAGCAAATTGGTTTCATTAGGCAGAGCCCCAATTTGAAGCCAAGAATAGAGCTTTGAATAAAGCATTTACAATTAATCAATTTGCCATTTAGATAATGATTACAAGTAAAACGAAAAGGAAAAGCAAAACAAAAGAAGACGTTTATTTTTAAACATGTCTTGCCATCCAGCTTAAAGCAAAAGCACTCCTACGTTATCCCTGCTTCAGTTTCTTCCACTTTACACTTCACAGCGATTTCATCAGTCCCTTTCCACTTCTGATGCCCCAACTCGATGAAGAAGCACAAGCACCCGACTCCCATGCCAACGACCCAGCTGTAAAAGGCCCCTTGTAAAATCTTCATGTCCAGCACAATAGCTCTCTTCTTCTTCTTCAGTCCAATGCCAGTGTCCTCATCCTCGTCGTCGTCATCCTCCGTTGCCAAATAATCCTTCCGCACGTTATTAATATTCTCCTGAATATCCTCAAAGTGCTCCAAAAGTCCGTGCTCGAAGAACTGAATGTTCAGGGTTTGAAATTTTTCAAAGAACGGCGAACCCCCAGTCACAATGTACGAGTAGGACAACGACATAAGGTACTCCTTCACCATGTGATACACTGGCCGCTTGTTTTCGTTGTTATACGTCCTCGCAATGAGGGTTATCGCCCGATCCCTACGCAATATGAAGGCATTCTGATTCGACGTCTTGACCAACTTACGCAGCAATGCCTCATAGTCATCTGGTAATGGTCGATGCAATGAAGCAATGACTTGATTGGTTTTCACATCCAGGGAAGGTGCAATGAGGTCAAGCAACTTCGGGTTGTCATAAATTGGCACTTTCAGACGATGGAGTTCACTCAGACTATCAATGTCGCGCTCATACTCGGGATGGACAAACACACTTTCCATCTTGGCGAAATAGATCGAAGCCACGACATAGCTAAAGAGGATCCAAGCGATGAGAAACTGACGAAGTGAACTGATTCTGTGGAATCCATCGACAGGGTCACCGATCGCCGTCTTAAAGAGCATCTCCGCAATGTCCCGGGCACCAAACTTGACATAGTCACTGGGTATGGGCATTTTAAGGACAAATTTCTGTAAGCAAGCAAACACCACCGCAACGAAGAAGAATGTCACGACCAAAGCCAACCAAGTAAGACGATCGAAGACTCGTATAAAATTCAAGTACTGCGGAGCCATTGGGGCTTTTGGAACGACCAGGTAGAAGAACATTTGCTTCCCAGTTGGCTGGAGGTACTCAGCGTGGCGTTGGTCAATGTTGCGGGCGTTGAACCCAACCTGTGTAACACCTTTGACGACATCCCTCAGGGCACCAGTAAGGGTCCCATTCACATCGTAACCGTAGAGCTCGTCCTTGGAAGGGACCACAAACCGGACGGTTGCATTGAGCCGCTCAACTGTGGTCATTGCGACGAGCCCATCAATTCCACCAAATTGAGTAAAATTAGCACTTGGCAAGGACCTTGGATTGGCAAACTGTGAGATTCTCAGCTGATGGTGATGCAGATTCCTCAGCTTGTCATAAAACAGATGTGACGAGTCAGTTGTTGGCGGCAGCCTTACCACTCGAAAGCCCACATTTGAAAAGGGTTCGTAGGTGTAAATATGATGCTGGCTGCAAACTGCAACGACATTAAGGACACCGCCAGCCCAAAACGTCTTAAAGACGCGTTCAAGATACTCCTCACATGGCACTCGAAAGACGACAACATATCGATGTCGATGTTTCTGCTTCATTTGTGGATCAAGTATCGTTTCGATTTGCCTAAGCCTCTCCTCAGCGTCTCCGCCGACTGTCAGAATGTGCATCGACGATGAGTTCCTTGATTTTTCCGCACCAATTGCATCGAGTGTCAATGTGACGATTGGCACATACGACCTGGAGACACACCTAACGAGATATTCGTCGTCAATGTGCCCCGAATAGGTGTAGATGACACGGGAATCACTGGCAGATGCGATTCGACATGACAATTTGTCAAGTGAGTCATAACGAGACGAGGGTAGTGGAATACCGCACTTGACACTACTGAAACTAACAACCACCATCAGTCTGAGCACGAACGACATAATTGAATGTTTAAGGACGAGTTTCGTTTGACTGGTGGTCGGATTGTGCGGCCGGGAGTTTTTATAATCGAGTGGATTTATTTGTTTGTCTCGGATAACGAGTTTGTTTACTTTGCTAACGAGAAGGACTTAAATTGCGTGAGTCCAATGTAGGTGACTCGGGCGTCAGATGGCGCTTACATCATTGTTATTTCTCAATTTATGGATAGGTAAACGTTTCGTTTTCGTAAAGAGATTTAGTGTCGCCCTTGGGAACGTAAACGAGTTTTAATGTGTATCATAAAGAGACCTTGGAACAGTCGTAAATGCGGAATGATTTTAATAATTTGGATGTGTCGCAAGGACGCGTTCCTCCTCATACAATTAGTGCCGATTGCCACCGACCTAACCTAATCGAAAACTAAATCAAACTGAATAGAGAGAAAGGCACAGCTGCCTTTGGTGTCCACCACTTCGAGCCTTTATACACTAGCCATTTTCGAGAACAAGAAGACAATCTAAAAATGATTGCTTGCCGTAAAAAAAAAAACCAGCTGGCTCAATTGAAGCTCAAACGAGCCATCGCCTGACCTCTGACAACTAGGCATGCTGTGTTTTTTTTTCAGGTGTTATTACATTTAGTTGACAAAAAATACTTACCCTGAAGAAACTTTATTGGTTCCGGTCGGGACTTGAACCCGGAACCTCGTACACAGTAGACCGATAGACTAACGACTGCATCACGGCGCAAATGTATGTTTTAACCGATGAATAAAATTGAATCTAGTTTTACTTCAGCATCGAAGACTAAGACTAAGAACTAGTGGACTCCCACAAGGTGGAGTTCTACTACCACTATCTTTTCCATTATGGCATTAAAAAAATTAATGAATTTCGCAAGGAGACCGAGAGTCTTCACATGACTACGTATAGCTTGTAACAAATGCAGTCTGGAATCGTTTTGAAATTTATACATAAGTTGTTATCAAGATCTGGCGCAGTGTAAATATTTAGTTCATTGCTTGCTTCCCAGGTCTGAAGCCAAGCTGGCAGGTTCTTCTATTTCTTTTTAAATAAAGTTATAACGAGCTACAAAGTTATAAGGCCTTCACACAATATGGCAGAAAAATCCCTAAAAACCTGTGCACGTCTAAGGAGACAAATTTTACCAGTTTTTGGCGCAGTCGACGGAAACTCTTTTCTTCTGGGTTGGATTAAGACAAAAGTGAGACTCCAGTTTTTAGAAACCAACAATATTTTTTTAAATTTCAAAAGTTCGGTAGTCAGACAGACTCTGCATCTGACAGATTTTGAGGTGTTCCTGAATTTTTCTTTTTTTTCTGGTTTTGGCGCACTCCGGATGTTTTCTATTTCGGTATTCACCGATCTGTTGAGTATAGGTACCACTGCTGACGACTAAGATCCAATTTTTCAGTGCGAGATCATCTGAGTTTCGCGAGTAAACTTAGATTAACCTCGGAAGTAAATTCTTAGTTAATATTGATCTGGGATTAATCTGGGCTTCACTCGCTAAATTTGGTGAGTTTTTTTTTATGAACTTCTTTGAATTTTTTTTTTGCGTGAAATGGCAGTAGCTTTTCGTCTTTCTGTGCAAAATGACATCTGAAAATGACTCGAAGTTCTTTTACTGTCTTTTTCTATGTGAAGTTAGAGCTTTGAGAGTCATTGATTTCGAGAGTCGAAGATCTCGGCAACTTTACTAGCGGAGTTGACTCTGCACTGAAAAACTATTCGCTGGGTTAATTCTAGATTCTTTTTGTTCCGGGATTAACAGATCTTGGTCTAAGCTGCGCTTAACTCAGCACTTAAAAACCGGCCCTAGGTCATCTGCCGCTGCTTTCAAAAGTTGGATTTGTAGTCTTGTTAGAATCGCTTCAGATTTCGGCTGCAATTCATCTGTCAGCGTAGAGAACTATCATCATCCAAACGCCTTCCACTCAATAACAAATAGGAGCTGTCAAGTAATAGATTTTGGGCCGTCTAACACTTGCCGACAACTTCAGCGTCGGTTTTCGCCGAATTCTTATCTGAGTGAGACATAATTAGCGAGATGGAAGCACTTAGATAAAAAAGTAGTTAGTTCTACCTCGCGTTCCGATAACCACTTTCTTCGGGCAAGTTCCTTGATGTCCTCTTTCCGATTCAATAGATGTTTTAACCAAAGTTTAACATCCTCTTCTTTTTCTTTGAAGTTTAGTAACGCCCCGTCTGCGTCGTCCGGGCTAGGAATAATTTATTTAGCTTCGCAGCGGAGAGCTTTTTTCGTCGTCTTGGAAAATGCGCATAGCAAAGACTTGAGCAAGCTATTCTCAGGACATATTCTTGGTCGATCGATCGCAATATGTGTCCTGATGAGGTAATCTTCAAGTGCCTTGTGTCTACCTATTGTAACTTCTCGCACCGCAGCAAAGTTGCCAAGCCTTAGTTCGTTACCAGACTTCCAGAGGCAACGCCCTCTATTATATATCAAAATTTGCTCAAATGTTTACATAACGACATCGAAACTCCTTTCAGTGAAGTAAGATTATAACCTGACTGATCTGTGTGTGTCTCTGAACGCAAAACATTGCACGTAGCACTGCGGTTTCTGCATTAAGTAGGCTTAATTATGCGCCAAACGTACTTTGGTGGTTTTGTCAAAACAAACACGACATCCGCATTCTGCATGCAGAATGACACGGCAACCACCGCAAACAGGGTGCTTCATTTGTGCGAATACGTAATACTCAATTTTGCCATTGTCTCGAAATGTTTTAAATTATACATTTTCTGTCCTGTCTCTTTTGTGATTGTTTGTCCGGCTACTTAGTAGCCTATTCCCATGGCAGTCATGAGACGATGTCATCAACATCACCCACCGTCCAACAATTGCCAGCAGCAAGTGCAATTCGAGAAAAAAGCAAACCACTCCCTTTGCTACATAAAAGAACTCTAAAACATAGGGACTCCGAGGATAGGATAGGAGGGATAAGAGGAAAACACTTCAAACGTCGTCCAGCTCTTTGCATGGTTAACTAAAGTAAAATAGGAAACAGGACAAAGACCACGAACCAACGCCTCTTGACTGCAACGAACTAATGACTGTACGAACGCTGTGCAGAGAAGCCTTATCAATGTCAAGTTCATTGGCATATCCCATCAAGTTTGAAGCTATGCCAAAGAGACACCTAAACCAAGTCAGCCATCGACTGCAATCACCATCATCGGTCATCGGCAGTCGATGGACGGATGGTCCATATGCGCGCAACGCGACGCGACGCCTTCTGTCAGCTCCCTAGGGAGTAGAGTAGTGTATAGTCTTTCCTTTCTTTCCTTTTTTATAATCCAATTTTCCAGCAACCGGTCGATTGATGACTTTCCACTTTCGCAACATCGTATACGCGAGAGGCGTGGATAAATGACATTAGAATGATACCTGCTCGGCGCAACTAGATGGCGTTGGACATTAGTCAGATGGCTTGTATCGGTTCTAAGGGATTGCACGCTGCTTATTACCTTAATGTTGGCAATTAAGCTAAATGGGAGCTTGATGGCGTGTGGCCAATGATTCTAAAAATAGTTGAACATAGATTGTGGGGACCGCGGGGAGTTAGTTAGTAGTGGCCACTGGCATGGTGGGCATCAGGTTAGGAATAAATGAGATTACCTTAAGGTGGCCATTAATCAAGCTGTTGTGTTTTTTTACGTTTTGTTTGACTCGAGGCTTAGTGATAAATTGGCAATACATTAGGTTTATTGGCAAGAATACATCAATCAATTTTATCAGTGCATTGAATGAGAATATTGTGTAGGCATTGAGTTTTTTAAAATTTTACTTTGCCGAATCAATACAAGCACTAAAATATTTTTACGTTTATCTTTGTATGCTGCAAAATAAAGGGTATAGTCTCTTCTTTGCAAGCTTTGATAAAAAATTGTAGCTCATGTAAAGGTTTTAGGATATATTAAAAAAAAAGGTTTTTCTAGCTTACACGGTTTGAAACAAAAAAAGCGTTGCTTTTTGTCAACATAATGCTCCCCACACCCGGAGAGGGGGCCTTGGGTCAGAGAGGACTCTGACTGCCGAACAACATATTCAGGATTTGCTGGAGTAGCATTTAATGCCATACGCTAGTTTTGTGGGCAAAGGTTTCTTGCTGATGCAGTGCAACACCCGAACATATTTTGCCGCAGCAAATTCGCAGTACTCCCACCTACAAGACGTGGGAGTACCAGTTAAAGAATGCCCAGCAAGGGCCCCTGTTCTTGATCCCAATGAACATATGTGTGGGGATGGGGATGAACTTAAGTTAAGGGTTAGGAGCAGATCTCAGTCCTCAGAAAACCTCTAGGAACTAAAGCTAACACGACAATGAAGTCTACGGGTTGTGCCGATTTCTTAGCTCGCTTGCAAAAAAAGTGAATTGCCACATGTTTCCACGCACATGCAACAGTCAGAAATAGGGGTAGCATAGCATCCCACCAACAAAAAACCAACTGACACTCACTGCTCAGAAGAGCCATCGCCATAGCTCTCAAATGTTGTGTGCGTCACAGGTGTTTTTTTACGCACATAAAGTGACCTACTATTTTCGCCAATTTAGAACGGCGTACTGAGAGATCTCTCTGGAAAAATTATACTCTTGGAGACAGTAAAAAAGCTATTATTGCCCCGGTCGATCTTCGAACCCGTAACCTTGTGCGAAGAAGTCCGACGCTCTGCTGCCCACTGTACCACGGAACCCATGAGTGTCGGGTAGCACCTTATATATAAATAAATAAATAGAGCGGCGTAACAGCTTGAGGTGAACCAAGGCCAACTTCTCAACAATGTATGCTGTGTGCGTTGATTTCTTCACATACAAGGGGACCTACAGTTTTTTGCCGAATCCGAAAAGCACTTTGAGAAGTTCTTCAAGGCAAATGATACTCTCGGAGGGCTTGTCAGATCCTCGCGAAGGTGGGGACCGTGAAAAAGAACGAGTCTTTTTTTTTGGGTGACGATGGACGGATTCGAACCCAGACCTCCGGCGTAGTAAGCACATACACTAACCACTACACCACAGCACCCCACGTCGGGTAGCACCTACAGGGGATTCAAATTTTTAGCATCTTCAATGCGTGCTTATAAAGATGTACCGCAAAACGGTGTGTAAAGCCTATGGAGTAAAGAAACTGGATAAGAGCTCCTTTCCCTTTTTTTTTAAATCTTCTTAAGGTGATCGAAGAACACATTCCCTCTCATTTTCGTCCCTGTAACAATTTATGGCGGGAGTTGTACGGTATACGTTGCATGGCCGCATAGTTTCCGATGGGTCCAATGATCAGTGATTACCGCCGGCCGACCGATTAGGTGCAAAGTTGGGTGTATGCAAGATTTGAAGGCGACGTTAAAGGTTCTCTAACATCTTCACATTCGGTTGGGGATTTATAACATTGAGAAAAAAACCTTACTTTTTTGATATTGAGGTGTCATTTTTTTGTGAAAAATAGTCGCACTTTTAGGGAACGATGAATTTGGGGCTTTTTTTTTGGGACCTGCTTCCTGCAGCAAGATAATAAAAATTTACCATGACCTGTTCATCTGGACACTTTTAAGACCCGACCCAGGGTGTATTAATTTTCATGCATAGTTTGTAACACAGTGTAATAATCACCGGTTTGGTCAAGTTAGACGAGGCGTAAGAATTAGAATTGTGCAGAGCAATATAATGTCCAGAAGACTAATCGATCTCTAAAAACCTGATTTCAGATATAAGAATTGATTGATTTTAATTTTTAGCCCAAACCCATATTTAGGGGCGTGGCCAATACAAATAATTAACATACAGCATATGGATTCAGGCCAAAAAAACTTTTGAATTGGTGTTGCATGGTAAATAGGGTCGGGTTACCCACTAGTTTTCCTTAATGTCACTACCTATGTCCTAAAACACGCTGCAGTATGAACCTAAAATTGTTCTTCCAATCGGACAGGTTTGCTTCGGAACTCCTGCACAGTTTTGAAAATCTAGTAGTTGTGACGCTGTGGACCCTGCTGTGGTTAGTGTGTCGGACAACTGTGCACGAGGTCCCGGGTTCGAATCCCTGCCGCGATAATATAAGTTTTTCACGGTCCCACTTCCACGAGGATCTGACAAGCACTCCGAGGGTATGATGTGACATGAAAGACTTCGCCGTTCGAAATCCGTAAAAAAACTGTAGCTTCCCTAAAAGTGTGTAAGAACACCTGTAACGCACATTACATCGTCTCTCTTCTACGTCAAAGTTTTTTTTTTCACATACATGTATGTATAAGGAAAATTGAAGCTTTTTCCTACTAGTTTGCCTACCTAACCTAGCAAGTTTAATAAAGTCTTTAGATTCAAAGTAATCAAGACCCACAAGAGTGATTCACTCAGGTGAAGTGACCGAGTTACATGGTGAGTTACGATTCCGCGGACCCTATTTTGTTTTCGGGTTGTAACATCAAATCCGAAAATTAGCCCCTTGCTCCCGTTCCCTTCATTCTCCCTTATAGTGTATTTCCACCGGCCACTAATCCGCGATTAAGACAAATCATCCATAAATCCCCTCTAAATCACGAGATTTACCATACGAATATTAATTTCTTCACGACGAGATTAAAACTTATACCCTTTTCACACCGAGCCCAGAATCTAGATTCGAAAAAAATCGAAAAGAGGTTTCACACTTCGAAAATTATGTAGATTTCGTTGACGTTTCGGTTAATTGAGCACAAGCCGTCAAATTTGCCACAGTTTTCACAAGTTAAATGGTTTCAAATAAGTAAAAAAGATTATTTTAATAACTCAACAAGCACTGGAAAATACTTAAAGATCATCTCACTATTAAATTGTATAAAAAAAATTAAAATATTTTTTAAATTAATTTTGTAAACAAACTTCATCAGCTGTTTTGTCATCGGCATTGCATTCACAATAGATGATTCCAACAAAATCGAAAACAAATCTAGTACATTTGTATTTGATACTGTTTGAATCTAGATTTGAATTAGATTTGGGACTTTTTTACTCTGAATCTAGATTCTGGCTCGCTGTGAAAACGGTATTAATCGCGTAATTAATTTCTTCCACCAAATTCTACGTGTTCTGTGGGTTTTCTGACGAAACAAAGCAAACACACCTTTTATTGACAGATGTGTGTTTCTTGTGTTTCTTGTGTGGTGTTAAGGCATGCACAGAACAACTGATGTTATTGTTGCTGTGGATGTGGTTATTCCTGTCCAATAAGTAAAATGCAATAAGTTGTGCACACTGCAAAATAATGTTGGATGTTAATGTTGTTACTGCGCTGGTTAATTTTGATCAAGTAGGTGTACTATCAACTTTGTGGACCGAAATCCCAATCAACAGATTTGTCGAATCTGTTGAATTAACGTTTTGCTTTTCTATTTTTTTAGTTATTTCGTTGCATAAATTAAAAAAATTGGTGGCAATTAAAAATTAATTTAATTATTTCTGAATCTAAGTTGCCCGAAAGACAAAGAAATTTCACATTTACATGGAGTGGCGTAGATGACTTTATGTCATCAAGAAATCTCAAAAACGAAAGCATACGATAAGTTAATCCCCTCTATTCCACTGGAAACACTTTGGGATTAGCTTTTTATCTTCCTACGTTAATCTCTGAAATATGTGCGGTGGAATCACCCTATTAAACATCCAAAATCAAAAATCTACTCCAGGTGATAGCGATTTGGCAATAGCGAAAATTCACCCTTAGCAGTGCAATGGTGCAGTAGTTGCGTGTGAGTGTTCCATTGGACTTGTAGCAACTTTCGATAAAAAAAATATCAAACTTGTCAAATAGAGCAGAATGTTCTGCTTTCTTACAAATCGTAAGGGCTCCAGTTAGCACCGACTTTAATGAACCCCTGATGCCTATAGATAAGTTGTTCCTTACAGCCTTTACAGACCCAGTGCGATGTTCTTTGTTGTGCACGGCTTTTTCGATTGATCGCAGTACTTCTCGGAGGGCCATGTCAGTCGATATCAGCTTGAGTTAAGAGTGCTGTGATTTGGATAGCTATTATTTTTCCAGTAAACTGGGCAAATGGATGTCTAAAGCTTACTCTGGGGCTTAAGGTTTAAAAGAGCCTCAACTCAACCTATACATGAAATATTGCGAGGTCTCATGCTTTCGACTAGTGTGTGTTTTGTACCTCTACCATATTTTATATGCCCGTGACAACAAAGTGTCACTGCTTGTATACGACCCGTGGAAAAGTCAGACATTTACATGCTTTTCAAATAGTATGAGTACTAGTCCGTTTTAAATATTGAAAACGCAATTGTCTGTCACTTTTAATAAAAAAAAAATCAGCTTCAAACGAAATCACATCTGCAAAGCCGAAATGAACGACTTTTGATCACCACTGTAAGGCGGATTTGAAGATGAGTTGTTTTAAAAAAAAGATTCACACCTGTAATCAAAAGCCTAACATACGTTTCTCTTAATTTCGTACACCAATTCCATCATTATTCATTATGACAATAATAGTCGACTACTTAAGGAGCTAATGACACTTTGATTGCCTATTTTTGCGAAGCGCGTCATTTACACTTTCAAATCGCAACTCTGTCACTTGAATGGGTTTTCGCTTTGCGCTGATGTTTTTTTGTGGGGGAAAAAGTCGGCCAATTCCGTACTCAATAGAGCGTGTCGAAATTTAAATGCCCAGAGCACTCTTGGTCTATGTATAACACCGGGTTACACAACTTCGCCACCGTGATTATCATCCTCGCCAAAACGAAAGTGAATCTTTTACACCGCACCGCAGTTGGACAGTGAAAGTTTCTGAGCGTGATGAGATGGTTAAAGGAAGCGCAGCATACCCGGACAAACGGAAAGTTCTTCGACAAATTATAGTTCCATGAACAGCTGTTTCGAGGCAATATGCCTCAAGGTATATGTATGTCCGTCACCTTTTTTCACTCTTCTTCTTTTGGGTGGCTAATTATTTTCCGTTGTATTTTTTTCTTTTCTATGAGCTGCCAATGGAAAATAATGAGAAGACAGGTAGCACGGTGCTAAATGAGAAAATAGTTATCATTAAGGTTGTAGCACAAGGTGGGATTCAATTACCTGACACAAATGGGAATAGGAGAAAATTAGGAGCAAAAAGCTGAAAGGAAATGAGAACGAAACATAACGAAGTGAAAAATAAACTTACCAACGGAAATGGGTTAATGCATTTCAGGTGTACTCGTGTACATACCTGCCACTGATTCATTATGAAAAGCGAGCCGCCCGGTCGTCATTGTCTCGAGTGGAAATGTACATTTCGTAGAGCCAAAGTATTACTATGCAGGGAGGATGGCAAATTAAAAATAATGAAGCAAATTGGATTGAGACCTTACTTCGGCGAGACAATGGGAAATAGTAGCAGTGCACTCAAGGTCGATGATGACATTGTTGCACGACGGCGTCCGCACGGCAAGCTGCGCTGTTGAGTAAGCTTTGAACTTTGGTATTGCAGCAAGTTGAAGGTCGGCTAAACGGGGACACAAATTTGTACAAGAATAATGGCGTATTCTTTTGAACACCGAAATGCCACACCGAGCTGTCAAATAACCGTAGTGTACACTCGGTTTAATTGGGCACAGAACGACAAATACTGCACCGGTGCAGTCATCATGTTAAGTTCTGTCAAGTGCCAAATTACTTCGACTTCAATTTGTTTACTCTATTTTCATTTCGTAGCGTGATTTTCTTGGCGTCGGTTTCTTGATTAATTTTGATAGCTTTGAGTTTGTGATATTTAGTAACTTTTCATCGATTTCATACAATTCCAGTCGCTTTGTAAAAAATAACGAATGAAAATTGAGTCGAAACGTCACTTCACATACACAATCAAAGCTACACCCAGCCTCCACCGTCAAATACGACGCACGGTGGCGAAAATTCGAATTCGGTGTCGACACCGAACTATTTCGGAGTTCAAAAGAACATTTACATAAGCACGATTCCGTTCAGGTGGACGAGAAATGAACAAGTTTTTTCTGTATTCCACACCAGTTTCACGATTCGGTGTTGAAAAAAATACGCCATAAGTCGCAAGGACAGTCATCGGCAAAATTATTTGGACAAATCGAAATTGCGATAAAGTTCTTTTTGTTTACTCAATTTGCCCTTTCTCTCAGCAAAAATTATAGGTCCCTTCCATGTGTGTAAGGATGCATCTTATGTCCTTACAGCATGCATCGTTGTAAAATGTCGCCCATGGCTCTTCTCAGCTTTTTTCTCAGTCCTTTTGTTTAGTAGGTTCTAGACGGCCGAATTCGGTCGCGGTCGAGTCGTTTTTCAAAAAAACAGGATTGACCAGTTGGTATGAGAAAATTGTGCGATAAAATAGTCAAATTGGAAAAGAATTGTTAGCTTGACTTGTCACCTTTAATTTAATAGAAATTTTCGCGTTTTTTCAGCTAATATACGTAAACCAAAAGCCAACTCCTGGAAGAGTAGTGAAAGTATCGTCAACCAAATCAGACATAAACTCGAACCATTTTAATAGTTGTTGTCGTATCTTATGGTTGATTTTGCTCGTTCAAAAAGAGAATAAAAAATTTATTATACTTTCCGACGAGCATGTGATGATACCGCTGCAGTGACTATTAAAATATTTTTCAGACCACACATATGTATGTATATACCTAACCTCTCAAATCAAAACTTCACAGATGCATATCGCACACGAGCGAAAGGTTAATTACTGTCTGGCATCTATTCGCCGGTGGAACCAGCAAACACTGTGATGGTGGTTGCACCTTTGAGCTCTTTTTTTTTCGGCCTCGAGTAGACGAACCGCGGAATTTTAACTGTGTATCTACACATCTGCGGTTCGTTAATTCTTTTCAGTCGATAGATTTCGGTTGCTTCACTTTCTCGTTCGATATGGTTTGCATTGCGTTTTGAATGACACTATAAAAATCTACACAAGAGCAAAAAAAAAACCTTGTGATTAATTTCTTCATTTCTCTCTCATTTCAGATAGCTTCGCTTAAAAATGAAGACTTAGAGGAGAACGCACCTCGTGCATCATCATCGCATTATCACCATAACTCAAAGACCAGGAACCAAACTTTTTCTAACATTACATAGTTCATAGAGGTAAGGAAACTGCGCATGATTTTATTTCTTTAACTCATTTTTAGCAGCTTTCGCTTCATAGTATAAGTACTCGGAACATTGTGGCAGTATCTCGGTCTCTTTGGCCTCGGATACTGCGAATCCATCGCTGTCAACACAAAATACTTTTCCATTGATGTCTTGAATTGATTCGTAATTGCCATTGCCGCTGCATGTCAGACGGTGTTTCATTCCGGCTTCGCTGAAGATTTTTTGGTCACGTGCGCAGACTTAAAATAAAATTGTAAAAAAAATCTTAGTGTTTGTGAAAAATACTCACAGCAGTTCATTGACGTTACTTTGTTAGACTGCACTTGGAAAGAGCCAAGTTTTGTGCCGTCTCTCCAGTAGCAAGCGGCTCTAGAATTAATGAAGCAAATTTTAAGAGTGTTTTTATTTATTGACTAACTGACTTTAAAGAAAGTAATTTTGTGGGCCTCAATATTGAGCAAAGGTATTGATAAAATCCTGCTATCTTCATTAATTGTCTTCGAATTCTTAATATACTCTGACTAGCAAAAATAGTGTGTTAATCTGACTTGGGTGGTAGGTTATGTGACATGCAAGCCCTGATCGGGCGTTTTCCCTTGAATGGTTTCACAATGACAGAAATTTACAGTCACATAAATCTGGACCATAATCACTTTTTTTTAAGAAAAGTGAAATAATCTAAAGAAGCTTTAATAAGCACTACTAAAAATTCCTTTGTTGCAACGCCAAATAAACAAGGGAAGGTAAGAGCTCAAATGATTCGGCCTCAGACTGTTATGTGGAGCTCTCCCTGCACATGTAACATTCAACTTCCACCTCTTAAAACTAGGTCACATCAGGACTGAAAGCTGTCGCCACTGTAGACAACATCTTTTGAAAGAGAACTCGCTCTTGCTTTCTACGGATTTAAAACTACTGGGTAACTCAATTTAACAGGGAATAACTATAACAACATTCACCATATAGGGATGCTGTCAAGATTAAGGTTAGGTTAGGTTGAAGTGGCTGTCGGATCCAAAGAAACCAACACACTTAGACCTATGTAGGTCCGTTGTGATACCACGCGGATCTGTCTCTATTGCCTACTCGTTGAACCATTTCGAGCTATTAATGAAGCGTAAGAGACGTTTCGGGTCAGTCGTGCAGAGATCACTGAGATCATTATGGAAGAAAGCTCCAATGTGAATATTTCGGTTCTTGGAAAGAGCGGGGCATGTACAGAGAAGGTGGAGAGTGGTCTCTTCTTCCTCCTCATCCATGCAGCTCCTGCAAAAGTCGTTGGAATAGACACCAAGCCTTGTCGCGTGTTTGCCTATCAGACAGTGTCCTGTAATGACACCGATTGTAGCACTAATGTGCGATCTATTAAGAGCGATCAAACTCCTAGAGCGTTTAAGATCAAGCTTTGGCCAGATCTGTTTCGTCGCTAGACAGGTACTACCACTAGTCCATCTGAGATTTGTTCTTTCTATCGCATCCAGTTTAATCATGAGTTTACATGTCGAAATTGGAGTGCCCACGGAGCCTTTATCAGGCAAAATTGGGAGGGTAGTTCCAAGTTTGGCGAGTTCGTCAGCCTTGCAGTTACCTGGAATGTCACTATGTCCTGGCACCCAGCACAGGAGAATGTTGAACTGCTCCGACATCTCCTTTAAAGATGAATGACAGTCTAAGGCTACATTAGAGTTTATAGAGACCGATTCCAGGCACTTGATGGCCGCTTGGCTGTCAGAAAATATGCGTATGTCCTTGGCGGATATAACATTTTTCTTAAGCCAGGACAAGACTTCCTTTATCGCCATCATTTCAGCTTGAAAAACACTGCAATGATCCGGGAGACGGAAAGAGAGACTTAGATTTAGTCGAGTCTGAGAATACACCCCCGCCTACCCCATCATTTGTCTTCGATCCATCAGTGTAGAAGTGGATCGATTCACATTCCAGAGGCGCACAGTCAAGATTAAAGATTTGATTAAATCAAAATAGCACTTAAAACTTAGATCAAAGGAACGGGTCACTTACCGAACAACGATAGCTTCTATCGGATATATACTGATGATTAAGGGATGATTAAGCGATTCAAATTACGGAAAATAAGGAAGCATGAAGTCACAATAAAAGAGCGTTTCTAGAATTATCTCAAGGGGTTATCAAGGGGTTATTACTTTCACTTCAAGTGAGAAGAAAATGCGCCCTGTACAGAATTGATAACGCCTGTGCCCGCAAGTGTTATGCCTTTAATGCAGAAAAGCTTTAATATAACAAGCGGGGGATAGAGTTACAACATTTGGCTTCTGTTTCTGTAAGAGAATATGATGTTCGACCGTTCCTAGCCCTGATTTTTTTTATTTTTTTTTGGCTTTGATCCGAGCCTAAATTTTTCAGAGAGAGGTCGCAAGAGCAGCCTGTGAAGAAAAATAATGTGTAAACAAAGTCCCTATACATTTCAAGGAAGAAGAAAGCGACGTTAAATGTTTTCGATTTTTACCACATGTTCTTTGTGGGGGAATTAGGGAGGGACGAGACTTGACTTGATTGAACAATGAAAGGGGTATCTAGTGTCCTCGGGGTCGTTAGAAGTGATGATTTAGTTCCAAAAATTGTATCATCAATATGGAAATAACAATAAAGTTTTATATGTTAAACAAAATTCCATATTCGCGATGGGGGGGCATTTTTCCGCCCATTTGTTGAAGGAGACAGTAGTCTTCACTCCTGATGTAATGATATAGTTTTGAAGTACATATCACATCCATTGTGAACATGAAAAGAGTGTTTTGCAACCATTAGACATCGTTGAGTTTCAAAATGAAGAAAATAGGACCGAGATGGATGCCTTGTGGAACCCCAAAGAAGGCCAAAAAAGGGCCAATAGTGCGAACCTGAAGAATGAACAAAATCAATTTTAACCAGAATTTCCCTGTATAGCGTCACAGCCCTTGACTACTTCTGTTGTCACCTGTTGCGAATCTAATGTAATCCGTAGTTGGGGTTTATGAAGGCAACCCATTAAGTTTCCACAGAGGCTTGTCATGTCCAATGGGCTTAAGCCGCGTGCAAGCAATTATGGAAAAGGATTAGCTTATGATCTGTACCATTGGCTCTTGGAAGTATTTCTAAAAACCCGATTCTACACAAAGCCACCGAGGGTAAATTAATTTTAGTGCATAGTTTGTAACACAGCGAAATAATCATCGCAGACCCTCAAGACCTTTAAGAGATATGATCGAAACCGACAGGTAAATCGATTAAGCCATGTCCGTCCGTCCGTCTGTATGTGTGAAGGTTTGAGGTCTGCACAATCGAGCTAGAGACCTGAAACCTGGTACACGGCTTGGATCTTCTGCTACAGGGACAACGTGTGAAATCTGGCTAAATCCGGCAACCCGTCAACGGCCACGCCCACCACTGCCTTCAATGTGAGACAACCTCTATTTCACATTTTCTTTCAAAATGCCGTGTGGTCATAGGAACTTAAATTTTTGTACTAAGCAAAATTGGCCCAAACCTTTAATAAGGCAAAAATTGACTGCTCACAATATTGTAGATACTGCCGATATTGTTTTAACATGTTCGATCTTTAAAACCCCGATTTCTCTGAAAGTTCTCTCCAAATCGAAAAAAAAATTATAAGACCAATATTAAAGATATTACTTTTTGCTAGTTTGCCCCACAAAAATTTTTGAGCTCCGCCCACTTTTAAGGGGCGTTTTTAGGAAAAACCCGTTTTTTTTCTAGAATAATTTTCGCTGTTGCCGTATTTTCTTATGATTCTAACGAAATTACAATTAATTGATTTTAATTTTTAGCCCGTGCCCACTTTTTTGGGCGTGGTCTATACAAATAATACATGAATTCAGGCCAAGAATATTTAAGATTTGGTGTTACATGGAATATAGGGTCGGGTATATAAAAGTTTGTCACAGACGGACTCTTGCACTTACTCACTTTTCATATCTTGTTATAATCATAAGGGGGATGCTAAATGTCAAATTTTAGCTTTTCACGACGTCGAACAGTTTTGAAAGCACTGGAGGTAGTTGCACATTTAGACCGATAGTGGGCGTGTCTGTGGGCGGATTTAAAAAATTTTAACACTTGTATTACTTCGGATGACAGAGAGCCTATGTAAAAAATTTTAGCTTTCGAGCTCAAAATTTAAGGCCTAAAAATTGGTGACATACGGACAGACAGACGGACGGACGGGTGGACATAGCTCATTCAACTCAGAATTCGGTCTGGATCATATGCCCTTAAGGTCTTGGGGTCGTTACTATTTCTCTATGTAACATTTTCGTCTGTATCAAACTTAAGAATACTTCATTGTTGTGGAATGAATATCATGAGTATGAGTATCAAACATATTAAGTTTGATACAGGCTTCATTCCTGTGGAATGAAGTATATTAAGTTTGATACAGGCGTATGAAACGTTTTATGTAAAAAAACCATCAAGCAAGAGTGATGAAGACAACTCGCAACATTAATGCAGCCAAACTTGTTACCGATAAAAACAGAAACAACCAGTCTATTTGGACACTAGTTGTTTCCGTTTCTATCGGTTGTAAGTTCAAGTTCAAGATGCCAGGTGCTTCAAGTTCTTGAACTGTTTTTAGCTGAACGGTTTTTAGCTGAGGAGCTTCAGGCCCATTTCACACATACCCGGCAGCCGGCTACCCGGTCGTTTGTATGGGCATCCGGGTTTGCAGGTGTGAACGCGCCCATAAGTATACGTATACGTATTCCCAAGGACCGGTTAACGAGTGCCGGTTACCCGGCCTAACGGACGAAACACGAACTAAGCAGGCACACTTTTTTTTTAAAGGTAGTCTAGTCTGACTGGATACAGGGTATCCAAGGCCCTCTGGAGCACGTCTTGACGGAAAAAGATCGAAGGGACTATTAAAAATGAGCCGGTACAAGCTTTTGGCTTCAGTGGGAATTCTGAAGGGACACTGTCGCCTGCGGAAGCACGCAAAGAGGCTCAGGCTTTCTGACAGGGATATTTGTCGCTTCTGGAGTGATCTGCAGGCGGTTGAGGATAAAACACACATACTGTGTGAACAGACAGACTTCCTAAACAGGTTAGGTTAGCAAAGATGCGAGCGCGTGGTAGGCCACCCAGTAAGCCAAGCAACAGATGATGGGATCAATTAAAGAAAATCCCCGAGACCCGTCTGGGGATCGCTGCTGTATCTATTGAGTTGGTGGCGGAGGATCGCGAACGATGGAAGGACCATTTAGCCGCCCTCGCTCCGCGACCCTTCTAAGGCTAAGCTTTCACCGAAAAAAAATAATGATGATGGTGATACTGTGTGAATGCGAGGCAATTTCGCATATTCGTAGGAAATTTTAAAGGGAATATTTCCTTGAAAGTTAAGCGGAAGTATACGGCATCAATTTCAAAGGCCTTCTTGGCTATTACAGGGAAATTGGCTATTTTACCAGGGAGAATGTTTAGGTTATTTGCTCCTTTAAATGTTAAGTTCATTTGGTTCCCCAGGAATCGCAATGGCCACGTTTTTTTGTAGTCTTTTCCACTACGCCCCCGTTAAATCTAACCTATGCAGGAAACAATTAGGCTTTGGTCGTTGTTTAATTGTTTAGTCACGCAAAGATTTGATTGCCTTGTCCTAAGGGCTTGTATGGAAATGCGCGCACATGAGCAACCGATGCGTAATCAGTTTGGGGCAATTTTTAAATCTGTGTTATGTCACAGATTTTTCAGTTGCTCGTTGTCAGAAATGACTTGCTTAGGGTAACATATTTCATCTGTATATAGGTACCTGAAGATAGCTTAAAAAAGTTTTTCATGTGAGCGCTGCTTTCATTGATCGTGAGTAACTATTGATGCTTCAAAAAATTGCTTGGTTGCGATTAGCCCTATCTTTCTTAACCTAACAGGTTTTCACCAAAGAATAACCCTATAGGGTTGATATGCCTTGCTGGGGCTTCAAAACCCTTCCTGACCTACCTTACAATCTACGAGTTTTCTTCAAGAGGCCCGGACTTATAGGCTCTTATGAGTGCTGCATAGTCATCAAATTCTAGTCATTTAAATTCTATTCTAATTTTAAGTCGTATGACTGAAAATTTGGAAATTTAAATTGACAGAAATCACCGGGTAATTATTTTTCGTGTGTTGTTTTTTTTCAACGCTGAACATTACAGTTTTCATCAAAATGAACAAGAATCGCAAGGAAAAGTTTATTTGTGTACCGAGTAAGCATGCGGCAGAAAATCGTGCGGTTACTTGCCGCACATTTTTCCTTATTGTTCCTAAATAACTCCGATTTTGAATTAGCGACTATTTCGAGAAACATTCTACATCTAATAACTCTATACCGCGCCAAAAAATCTCGCACCTCGAATAGATTGTTGACCTAAAAGCCTTACCTCCTCGTGAACTCGTTTAAAAAAGAAGTTTTTTGTCTCAAACTTACATGCCATTCGTAATGGAGTATCTTCCGTATGCACCATCGTAGTCACACTGAATGTTATTGAACTCAATATTCGTTGTTCCATGTGCCGCATACGCTTTCCTCAGTAGATTCTGTGCATAGGCAGCACTCTCACATTGTCGCAGATACAATGATCCGAATTTGCCATAGTCATCTAGATGAGAAAAGAAAAAAAACACTTTTCGTTTAGCAATAAAAGCTAAAAAAAAACATTTGTTCTATATTTTGCATCATGGCTGTCATGTCATTATGGTTCATCATGAAGAATGCAAATAGACGATGTGGATGGTGTCATTGTTGTTGCACTGTAGATTGCCACACGTTTGGCAACCTTCAAGCGCCAGAGAAAAACAACCAGCACTAAGTATAGCTAACCAACAACGCTACATTGTGTCATTGTCCTGTGAGCTACATATAGATTTTCAGCATAAAATGAGGCTAACACACAAGTCCATAAAAGAATCTAAATAATGTATAGAATGAGTATAATAGTTTGACTTACAGCAGGGTAAAAACTTCCACATGGCTTCTGGAACGGCTCGTGTTCCATTTACAATTTGACCGGTTTTCGGGTCAGCACACCAGCACACACCACTGGTGCACTGGAGTAGTTCGAAATTGCCCATCGCATCGCAGTGCAGAGTGTTGTCTCCAGAGCCTTGCTGAATCATTTTGTATTTCAATCGACTGCAGGCGCAGGTCATGTCTTTCGATTTCCGCCACCAGGACCAACCGTGGATTCGCTTTCCCGTTTCCGAATAACAAAAGCATCTTAGGGCGAATCAAATCGGATAAGAATTGTAAAGCTGCCAGTTTCGTGTAAACCTACCTTCCACTTAGCTGATCGCCCTTACACTGAACTGCAGCAAAGGTTCCATCCACCTCGCAGTATGGTAGAGATGTTATACCCGCCAAGTGGTACGTAAAGGCACATGTATCTTGAATCTTAAGCGTAAAGGAGTAGTTTTTCTAACAATCATGTAACTTACCTTTGTTCAACTGGCAAGTCATGGAGCCCGCATCACACTTAAGACCCATCGCGCAAGGCTTTTGCTCATTACATGGTTCGTAAGGCTCTAAAAAGTGACACATTGAAACAAATCTTTTTTTATACAAAACTGTGACGAATCACCTCCTAATCCCCCCACACAAGCTGGACAGCAGTTGCAAATCCCTGCATTCGGCGTGAGAAACTCATTGGCGGCACAATCCTCTTGTGTCAGCGAAGAAAGGCAAATGCTTGGCCCGTTTTTGCTGCCACATATCGCGGGACAATTTTCGTTATTTTCACTGTCTGCTCCAAGACACCTGTTGACTAGGGTGCTGGAGAAAACCAACAGAATGAAATATCTTGACATATTCAAGACGGAACTGTGACACCTTGTAAAATTCTTCAGAAGACTGACTTGACGGGAAAAGTGTTGTACTTTTAGTTGTTGTTATCTTTTGCGCGATAAATTGATTGTTGTCTGCCTATCAGGGGTCTGTTGATTTTATGCTTTCCGACAACTGATTGTAAAGCTTCGAGGTGAAATAAAAGTGAATCACCCTTGGTGGCCTACATGTACCAGTTCACAAGTAGCAAAGAAGTTATTTCAGCAATTTAAGCTGCCTGGACCGAGATCCCACTGGATTACTTAAAATCTTTGTATGAATCTCTTAAACATAGAATTCTCGATATTATTTTCAACTCTGATGACAACACTAATAAGTTAAGTACTAAAACTATGTAAGCATTTTGAAATTTAATAAGTAAATCGAAAAAAATTACAAAAAATTTCACAAATGTTTTTCTTATATTTTTAGCGGTGCGTCTAATCATATGAACAAGAAAAAAGTCTTAATTTTTTGTAGTTTAAAAAAAAAAATACAAGAAATCGGCAGGCTTCTTCTTTAAACTTATTTTTTTTTTCTGGTTATGATTTTTTTTGGAATTCTGCAGAGCAAGCCAAATAAGTTCTCCGTTTCCTTCTCGAAATCTATAAAGAGCCGGTGAATTGGTGATCTGAATCTAACCCACTGCTTAATAGTTATCCGCAGGATGTTTATGTGATCAACACAGGCTGATCCACTACGAGAAAAACTGCTTGTTATGCATTCAGGGTTTTTTGAATTCGTCTTTCAAACGTTCTTTTAAACAGTCTCAAACTTAATTTTAGACCCTAAGCTACTGCAGGTTGCAAGCCGCATAAGCCTCTTCTGTTTTCGTACTCAGTGAAATTTCCTTTTCTCGGGAGCTTGGCAAACCTTCATGCGGATGACATTAGAGCTTCTTGGATTAACTCCGCAGGAATTCCATCTAGTCCTACAGCCTCATATTTCTTTAATGATTTGATAGCAGATATTAATAATTATAAAAAAGCTAAAAACTTAAACTTGATCTCACTATGAGTTGGTTTCGAATGATTGATGTCACCGTAAAAAACAATAAATTATTCGTCCAGATATTATCTCTTCCTTACCGGTTGCTGTGGTTTGTATTCGGGAAATTCTTACTTCGCACTCCTCATTTGACTTTTGATCATATCATCATATCGAAAATACGGTTTTATGTTGATGTGAAATGCTCCTTCCACCTCTTCATCTTGTCCTCAACCGGAGCGTTATCCATCTAAGGCTTTCTCCGGATATGGTACAGAGCTTTGGCCATCTGTCAGCTCTTCGATGATTTTGTAAACAGTCATGTCTCATTTTCCGGCTGACTCTTATGCGACACAGCGACTCGTATTCATTTCAGATTTATCAGGTAGAATTAGTGATCAACCCGCTTCTAGAATTTTGAGTTCTCTCTGATTGGCGATCCGTTGACAGGTATCTTATGTTATTACTAAGCACTGGTTGTGATCGGTCACTTAATCTGCAGCACTTATAAAATCGGTGACGATCCGACTGACGAATTGTCACGCCTGTTATTAAAACACATAAAGGGATGGACACTTATGAAATTATTCCTAAGATATTGGTACGCTATCACATTTAAGTCCCAATAATCCGTAACATATCCTAGATGCTATCCCATAATAAAGCTAGGTGCAACAACCCATCACATAGCAGTGCTTCGCCACCACGAAGTCGCCCTTAACAATCTACTTTCATGCAGTTCTTTGTCAGGAAGGCACTTACCTGAAAATCTGCTAATAAATATTTTCGATCTTTCATCCATTTTGATCAATTTCGACGCATCCGTACTCAACAGTCCTCCGCCATCACAAAGCTCCCCATTTATTGAACACACAACGGAACAAGACATCAGCACTCTGGCAGTTCGCCAAGGTTACAGTGAGCTTTGCTCTGCCAGGTCGACACTGTCCTGCCCCCAACACACAGCAGTGCTTCGCCACTAGGACATTATCGCATCGCATTGAATTTAGATAAAGTAGTGTTCCGCCATCACATCCCATCTAACATTTCTATTCGGAATAGTCTTTTTATGGGCTCTGAAAATGAAGACATACCGAAAAAACGCGTTTGAAACTGCTGTGTTTCGGGAATGTCTTTTGTTTTTGGCCTCGTGGCTCGAAGTGGAAAGAAATCTTTCAAACATCCTCCACATAAGATTGAATTTAATTTCCTACGGACAAACATTGCCAAGAATATTTAAGTGCGGATTATAAAACTTCAAACACGACGAAAGCAAAAACCCCCACAAGCAGCTACACGTATAATCTTTTCTTTAAAATTAGGTCGTGGCAATAAGCTACCCTACGACAGGTATACCTACGTCACGTGTAATCTTTTATTTCACCTCACTCACGGCGCACGGGTTGATACAAAGGTGAAACAAGACAAACAGAAGTGCAAACATACACATGCTTGACTGCAGACCTGCATTCCAAAGACTTAGATCACAAACCCCTTAGATAACTCCCAAGAAGGTCGACTGAGCTTAGAAGTCACACAAACTCCATAAAAGTTGTCATGTCATACAAAACCAAAATAAATCGCAGCTTATCAAAACCATACCTAGAACCTAGCTGGTGTTCATCCCTCATCCACCTTTGAAAAAAGAAAAGAACAGATAAGATAATAAAATGTTTCAACTTTGAATTAATTACGGAATCAGTATGAACCGCCACATCAATCCGACAAGGTTGTTCCACAAAGGTGTCGTTGCTTCAAAACTGTGGAGAAAAAACATATCCGTACGTAGAGTGCACCCAAACAAAAACATGTCGTTTTTCTTGTGTTTGTCTTTGATGTTTCATATCGCTGTCGGTTGTTTTGCTTCACTCAGCGTCACTCTTATCGTGTCAAGTGCTTTGAAATGTCAACATATTCAACGGTCAGTTCCAGCAAAAAGACCCGACTCCCCCTCCCATTTTGCACTCATATGTAGTTGGGGGGGCTGAAAATCAATTTTGTTCCTTTCACCCAACCTGGCAACCCCGGCGAACCCAATCGAAATTCCTAATCAGTACAATAGCCTTGTTCTAACAACTGGCGTGCACACGTTCTGATAACAAAATTTTATCAATACACGAAGTATATTTCGGGCAATGTCATACCAATCGAATGGCATTCAATAATGCTCGCAATCCGTCATCGACTTGGTTTGAACCGGACGTAGCTTTCGGAGTGTTTTCTTTTCGATTTGAATTTTTTTTGAAAAGTGCTTTGCAAGAATTATAAAAAGTGTCGTGCAAAAACAGTCTTGAAGAAATCTTCTCAAAATGGTGCTTTAAATATTTTATTTTATTTGTGTCTGTCGGTTTTTTGTTTTGTTCAAATCAAATAAAAAAAAAATGTTACGAAAACAAAAGATAACAGGCCCGTAGATAGTGAAGATAAATTCTATTTGTTTTTCTACTTGCGACATTGTCAAGTGCGTTTATGGGAGTATTTACGGAGCGTTTTTTTTTGTGGAATGGATTTTTGAGATATGCAAAAAATTGAGGTCTCAAAAACCGTTTTTGGAAAAAAAGTGAAACAAACCAACGCCTTGTCCATACAGTTCAGTGAATCAGGGACACATGTCGAATTGTTATCAATTTTGTGAGATTTGCGCTTACCGGTACCTAACCTGAGTGGCCATTTTTTTTAATTTTCTTTATCGGTTTCTTTATTTTTGATACTTCTTAGAATTTTATTTACGTTAAACATGAAATTTTAATATTAATAAAGATAAATTTCCTCTAACCAAATGTGTTGTGCGTCGTTTGCCTTGGGCAATGTCATATTCAGTTGTTAATAAAAGGTGAAAACTTTGCAATCGCAGCTCATTTTGAATTTTTGAATTTGAATTTTAGGTTTGCCATTGTCAGATTCTTCTATTGCAGTTATGACGAGTGACCCAACATAAAACTCTTTGCTAAGTTTCCGAGTGCATATTTACCTTGCGTGTTGATTGCCTGAGGTCTTTAATTTTGTCTACGAAAGATCTATTTCATGTCTACGTCTACGATCACTTCTTACAATATTTGTTGTATGCATACAAAACTTATCAATAACGCGACATCAGCACCTCCTACACTGTCCAGTCCAGGTCTAGAGGTTCTCTTTTTGACACTTAATTAAACAAAATGATGTGAAAAAAATCAAGACATTTTTAAGAAATTGGTTGCAGCGCCCCCTGTTGGATCAATTTTCACCAAGTGACAGAAATGACATTCCGCACTTGCGTCAATACCAAAAATCACCTATTTCAGATCGGTTGATTTATGG
Source organism: Neoascia interrupta (assembly GCA_947623515.1). NCBI lineage: Eukaryota > Metazoa > Arthropoda > Insecta > Diptera > Syrphidae > Neoascia > Neoascia interrupta. The sequence goes on along the minus strand of OX392463.1, from coordinate 212,864,033 downwards.
GGTTTGGAGTCCATATAGTAAAGAAACAAACATAGGAATAGCGACTTTTCTATAACAGCGACACCTAGTCATGAGTTACCACCTGCTCCCCAATATAAGCGAGGATACGTTCAGTTAGCTTCTAAATTGAAGGAATATTAAGTTTTATATAACAGCGCCACCTAGACACAAGTTTTGAAGACGATTTTAGAAACTATTGTGAGTTCAGCTTTAAAGCAATGCAAAAAGAAAATTTTATTCCGAAAATTTACCGCCTGCTTCAGCTCAGCCGGTTCGCAGGTTTTGCAGTCTATTACACAGCTTCAAGATAGAAATATTTATGGCGTATTCTTTTCAACACCGAATCGTGAAACTGGTGTAGAATACAACAAAAAACTTGTTCTTTTCTCGTACACCTGAACTGAATCGTGCTCATGTAAATGTTCTTTTGAACTCCGAATTAGTTCGGTGTCGGCACCGAACTTGAATTTTCGCCACCATCGTATTTGACGGTGGAGGCTGGGTGTAGCTTTGATTGTGTATGGGAAGTCACGTTTCGACTCAATTTTCATACGTTATTTTTTGCAAAGCGACTGAAATTGTATGAAGTCGATAGAAAGTTACTAAATATCAAAAACTCAAAGCTATCAAAATACATTTTAAGTAAAAAGTACAAAAGACCGACCGACGCCAACAAGATCACGCTACGAAATGATAAGCAAAAATAAGCAAAATGAAGTCAAAACCATTTGACACTAAACGTGATGACTGCACCGGTGCAGTATTTGTCGCTCTGTACACAATGAAACCGAGTGTACACCATGCTGGAACTGTGGCTCGGTGTGACAGTTCGGTGTTCAAAAGGATACGCCATAAGTTTTATATTACAACGCAACCTAGTCGCGAGTAAATACGTGTGACGAAGTGTCTAAACCTTCTCGGAAAAAAGCTACGGGAAGCTTATTGACTTCAAATAACTTAACCAAGTCGCATGACTGCCTGCTAGCTATGGTCTCCACTGATAGAAATTTTGTGAGGATGACTTTTAGAAATATTCTGAGCTCAGCTTCAAAACATTGAAGAAATAAGATTTCTAGCTTGAATAAATCTAGGACGAATTGGTTAGATGAATTGGCTCTTTTAAGTTGATAGTACGATCTCTCACCTGTAGTGTATTGATGGGTAAAAACCAGAGTCGGAAGCTTTTAACAGAAGCTGCTTTAAGACTTTCACTATTTTATGTTAACTTTTTTGTAACTTTATTTCTATACAAAGTTTTTTTTTGGGAGATTTAAAATATTTAGCTTAAACTTAGCTTCCCACAATCGCGTAAATTGTGTGCGCTAAAGGTGATATTCGAACAATAGATATGGAGAAGTCTCATGGCAAATGTTACTCTAGGGCGGTTTTTTTACGGTCTTTGAAGTTATAGAGCCATATACACACTCAAGACTTCATGTTAAAAATAAGCACACAGAACCCTGCATCAAGGCGGGCAGAATAACATAAATACACAAGAGTTATTATACTCACAACTGCGGCTGAGTTTCGGATATACCAACCCTGATGTTTCCATTTAGTATCAACATGAATCATTGGTTAAGCATAAGCAAGTACGCAATCTTCACCACAGCCCTGTAAAAATCCTCATAGTCTGTATATTCCGTAACTGTGTGACTTCAGCGACTATAGAACAAACATTTCACTAGCTGTATGGCACGGTGTGCTCCTCACCTTAAACAAAATATTTCAGGTACACGTTTCATTCACAAAACGGTCGCGCCAGCGATATTTACGCGGCAAAAAAACTTTACAGAGTAAAATTGCGCAATATAGGCGGCTGTAGAGAATTTTTTCACCAACCGTGTGGCACGGTGTGCCGTCCCGCTAAAATAAACGTCCTCTGTGTCCATAGCACCAATATCTGGGAACAGTTCATTCAACATCTTCCGGAGACTAGTCTTTTTATTCACTGGAGAGATTTCACTAGGGCTATTTATGTCCCAAAAATATTTTTATTGGTAAATTGCTACATCTAGGCAGTAGAAGAGCTGTTTTAATAGCTTTCGTTCTTCCATAGTTGATTTAAAATCTTTTAAAACTTAAATTCATTCACTAAAGCGTTCGCAGCAGTATCATACATGCCCCCCAAAAAACCTGCATTGTTAATTTGCATGATCTCGATGACAGTAGAGCCCTTGATTCACCAGCCGTATGGCATGGTGCGCCGTCCTTAAAACCAAAAGCGTCTATTATAGCCAGAGCGACAATCCCTACTAAAAACTCAGTCAACACACTCTGGTAACACATTACAAGCCCTAAAAATGAAAATATAAATACCCCAGCCCGGAGCCTAAGTACAAAACTACGGAGCCTAAGTACAAAGGCTCCGTAGGATTCTTTTCTCTAGAAAGACAAAATTCTGCTACTTTGCTTCTTCTGAAATTCTCTGCTTTGTGTTGTTCACATTTTCTTAGTTTGAGTTTAAGAAGATGTTAACTGTCCATTACTCGAACAGTCACCCCAGAATCTCTAAAAAAACGGGTTTTTTTCTTCTTGTCATCTAGCCCAAGGCCTATTCATTAGTAGTTTGCTACTAGAGAATTGTCAGAATTTAGTTTGTCATAATGAATGCAATACTATCTAGAGCCGGTGAACATCAATGCTCCGACCGGGGGAAATCTTTGAAACCAGCCCGGCGAAGGATCGTAGCAGAGAAACGCTTAGACGCGGGTGGCTGGGACCTCAACGTTGATTGAAACCTCAACGACCCGCTTGCAAAACTGGGCACAGCTAGCTAGAGACAAAGTTCGCTGGAGCAGCTCGTTGGTTGAGGCCCAAGTCCACCCAGACTAGCGCCACCTAAAAAGTTAATTCGCAGAACCTGCTCTATTCCGTCTTTGAAGAGTTTTGAACGCGTGTCTTCGGCCCGTCCCTAGTTTCTTTACTACACGGAAGTTGTAGATTTGAGCAAAAACATTTTTTTCGAAGCACTTTTTCCGAAAGCTTATAATACCTACTTGTCCTCGATCACATCAAGATCATCCCACATTGCCAAAACCATTAAACTAAAAAGTTCTTCATTTCTTTTCTTTCAGGCATCTCTAACAAAAAACACAACACACCCAACCATCAACCATGGAGAAGCCGATTCATCCATCGGCCGTTGGGCCTAAGGTTTCGCAAATAGCCAACCTTTTCCAGCGCAAACAACCCATTGAGATAAGTAATCCCGTGGAGGCGACCATTCCGCCACCAAAGGAAGCACAACTACCCCAAGGTCCCACTGTCACAGTGGTCCGCACGGAATCACATTCGACTCGCTTCAATCACGCTCGATCGTTGTTCGAAAAACTCTCCGTAGAGAACAACTCAAATAATCCGCCGGCGCTGAGTGTGAAAATGTCCAGATCGGGCAGTCGTGAAGATAATCTCTGCAGCGACATCAACTACATCGATCGACGTTCACCCTCACCGGCGAAACATCGCAACAGTAGTCCCTTTCCGCCAGGTCAGGCCTCACTGATGAACAACAATTGCCCCACAGCAGCATCTGGTCAAGTCAACGGAACAAAGTTCATAGAACAGCAATCAAAGTTGCACCACAATATTTCGCGTATCAAATCGGAGGAGATCTCTGGCGGCGAGAAGCCCGAGAAACCCGAACGCAAATTCAACTCACGTGAGTTGATCGAAAAGCAAAAGAAGTGGACCTCGCATTTCACAAAGACCAAGACGAATCGATCGCACAGCGATCCGAATCGTTGCGACATCATTCGCACCGGACCCGGTACCGCTCTTATACCAGGCAGTATTATCCAGACAAAGGATTCCCTCGTTCTGAACAATAAGAACGCCAACAACAGTAATAGCTTAAGTAACAATAGTGTAAGCAGTAACAACATCCTTACGGGTGTGTCCAAGTCGCTCGATATGTCACTGGACGAAGATATGCCACCCAGTCCGCCAGTGCGTCATTCGGTGCATCCACCTGAAATCAAACCTCGTAGCACGGTGAAAATTGGCAGCCCCGTGAAGAGTCCTCCCTTGCCGCCCATTCCGTCGTCCAAGCCAAAAAATGTGAGCCCGGTGAAATTCCACCCGGAACGTGTTCGCTCGCCAACAAAGGTTTCCGAGCCACCACCACCAGCGTTGCCAATATCACCGCCGCCACCACCAGCCAAGCTGGTGAGCAAGTCATCGATAGAAGAGGTGCCTCCCGAATTGCCAAGGAAGCGATCGATGGATCTGTTGGAGGACCAACTGCAAATGATCGGGGGTGTGGGTCTCGAGCGGAAGCGTTCGTCTGTAGACAAGGATAGTGGAATGTTCTCGCCAGCACATGCTGTCAGTTCGTCGCCCAGTCCAGCTCCAAGTGCGTCGTCAGGCCCATCCAGCCCGGTACACACCGAGGACGAGAAGCAAGAGAACGAATCCACTGAGAAGTCGGAATACTTCAGCATGGCGAGTGAAAATGATGGTGAGTCAAAAAATAAATTCAAAACATTCTACTTCATTGAAGTCTGGTTCTTGTCCCTGAAAAATGAACACTTCCTGCTTCACAGAAGTTTTTTGCTTCTGAGTTGCATATGCTTGTTACTTTTGATGAGTTTAAGGCTCTTTAAACGCTTACTGCGATAATATAAGGACGATGTGAAAAAAATAAATCAGATCTTTAATTGGCTCATTTTTGGCGTGAGTGTGAGTCCGTACTAAAAGCTTAGCTACATTTTCGCAAAGAAACTGCTCCCAATACACTTTCGATATAAATAATTTAATTGAAAAAGCCATACAGCCACTTAAGTTTAAAGGTCGTATTAAATTAAACGAAATTATTGAACGAATTTTATATTTAGATTCTTTAAGGCTCGATCATTCCAGCTTTATTTTGAAAATAAAAGCTTTTGCTAAAAGCTTTTAAAAAGTAGCATCCAACAAAAATTTATTGTTTTGTCTTCACAAAAAAACGACCCTCTCAAAATATTTGAAAAGAAATGTAATGATGTCTTGATTGAGCTGAAAATGGTTTACGTCTGCACTAAAAGCTCGCTCTTTTATCAACACCAAAGTTATTGGTTAATGTCGTCGTGAACTCTAAGACTCTGATAATATTTTGCACTGGATTCGATTCTTCAGATTGATCAAGGACAAACTTGTAGGTCTCGTCTGAAAATTGAAAACTCGTAGTTAAGTAATACTGAAAGCTCAAAATATGGTTTTTATGCTTTTAAACCGTCGCCAAACCCAGTAAACAATTTTAAAAACGTCCGTGTTCTTCAATTTTTTAAAAAAATAACCTAAAAACAACTTAAAACTTGATAACGTTTTGACGTGAACAGCACAAGCTTTTGGCTTCAAAAAAAAGTTTAAATTATCTGATAATGCTATGATTTCGGGGGTGTCTAAGCTAAATACTCCTTAAGATCAGGTCAACCTTACAGATTACATGCTACGTAATTTTTAAATAGTGCCCTTATTTGTCCACCTTACCTTGAACCACACAAAGTTTTTGTCCATGTCATTTCTAAAGCTATTAACCTTTTGGGTGCATTTTGGTTTGAGTCTTCGCTTGAAGCTTTAATTTGCAATTTTTTAGATCTAAAACGTGCTCTGTTTACAGCTCTGAGAAACTACGTAGTCGTTGATATAGCTCCTCGTGCAAATAATAAAAAAAGGAACGAACCAAATAACCAGAACCAAATAGCAGAACCTGCGAGAATGCGGGTTCGTCATGGAACATTGAAATTCCTCCGGATAACGCCGAAGCTTGAGGAAAGCTTTAAATATCAAAACTGGCCAAATTACCCAAACTTGGAAAGTCTATTCTCTATTCTCCGATCTCGGCAGTCAACTGCTGATGCAAGGCTCATCCTATAACGTCATGGCTTTCTGATACATTCCTAACTTCGGTACGAGTCCTTGCTTTACAAAAGATTTATGCAAAAGCTTATTAATTCTATTTTTTACTTCTATTATTCTTTTAATAAGGCACCGCTTAGTAGATCTAAGAAAGTGGTCACCATAAATGTTTTCGACACCGCTTTCCTACTCTCAGCCTTCCAAGTTCCATAGGAATTTTTTTTCCAGGAAGCGCCAAAGCCTCGCTTGTTACAGCGATAGGGTTTTTTCATTCCATGTACATACTGATACTTCTGAAAAGCTCTCCCAATTCACCCACCTATTTTCCTATTTTGCACTTTTGGTTGAATCATTTTAGGAACCTTTTATCTAACCTCAGACCAAGTTTGATTGTATCATTACTTTTCTAGAACTTGAATTTAAAGGTTTTTAACAGTCTTACTTAACTTTGGGCCAGGGCATCTGATCAACTTTAAGTAACTCCAGATTTTGAACGAGTTTTATGGCAAATGCACTGCTTGCTTACAGTTTTTCAGTATAAACTTGAGTTTTAAAGTTTTAAAGCCACAAAAAAAAATCGTCTAAACCTCATTTCACAATCTAGACTCAGGTAAATTATTTCACTTCTTTCGCTTTGGTGTGAGTCTTTGCTTAAAGCTTTTTAAAAGCTGTTCAAATTTACTTCAAAGTAATTTCCATACATGAACTACAACCACACCCTAGAATCTAATAAAAGAAAAAAATATAAGAAACCCATAGCGAAAAAAAAGATTATCCCACTCTTATTAGGATCTGATTTGCTACTGTTTGTCTTCCCGGAATCATAACCTTTGCACCACATGTTGTCTTCCGCTTGTCGGACGGAAGACACAATTATCTTCGATTGTTTTCATTAAAAAAACAAAGGCAAACACACGGAGAGATAGTCCTGTTTAATACAGAGGCTTCCGCCTGCAACCATGGTAAACAAACAAATCAGGGGCGACAAATAAAGAAGACAAAAAGAGTTTGTTGGTTTATTTTTGAGGCTACACATGTACGGGCTCCCCAGACCTATCTACCATGAATGCCAGGGCGGTCTTTCCATATCGTCGGCAGCACAAGTCTTCCCCACATTTAGATGTAGATTTCGGCATTTCATTCGTGTGTACACATGCAGTCATGCCCGTCTGAATCGCAACAATCGTATTCTCCATGTGCATCCAACTAATTTTTTTTTTCCTTGTCAAGGGGATTTCAGAATCAGATCCCACTCCTCCGCTGCGTCTGGCTCTGGAATCCCTGTCAGATTCATAGCACTGATACGGCTTTGTTGGAGGGATAAGTCGTGACGACCTCGAATGTAGGGCAATTTTTATGTTAATCTTTATTTTTAGATCCCTTTCTTCAGCCACGCGCACGTCACATCGTCGGATGTATCTTGTTCTGCTGATAGTCCAGGACCATAGGATGCAGAAAATGTAACGGGTTAACGATTTTAATCCGCGACATTCTGTGGGCAGATGTCGACTGTGGTGGAAGTGAACCAGGCAACGCATGCATAACACACTCGACAAGTTTGAGAGTAAAAATTAAAATGGTTCGTCAAACAAAGGGAGCTTTTTGGGTAGGTAAAGTTTAAGCAAAGACAAAATGGTTTTAGGGGTGTAGTTCTATTTTCGTAACGAAGAGAGCTTTTTCTGTAGAAAAAAGCTTTCATACAAATTGTAGGTTTTTTGTTGCTTGGTGATTGCAAAGCTGTCAGAGTACCTTTAGCCAACCCATAAAAAATTGTAGCACGAATAATGCTAGCATAAATTCCGGTAGGACTCTTTTATGGTTAATTTACAAATTGGATTTCACAGAAAACGGCTAAAAGTCCTTAACAAGTGAATTACCACGGTGCTACCTACAGAAATAACACAAAAAAAAAACTTTCAGCCTCTTGAAACAAATTAATAATTTGGTGAACAAACTGAGCCTCATTAAGACCACTTAACATGGACTCCGCTAAGTAGATTTTTCCGCTCCAATACTTAATTTATAACTAAAAACTAAGAGAACGTTGTTAAAGTTACTGATTTCCTCTCAAGGATTTTTATATCGAAAAGGCCGAGAACAAAAATCTTTCCACGAAAAATGTACAATTTCAAGGCAAAACGAACATTTGTATGAATATTTCTAATACTTTAGGTTGGTGATTAGCAATTCCTTATTAACTTTTGTATGCTGTGTTTTTCAGGCTGGTAACTCCTCCCTCCTTATCAGCCAAAATAGTCCTGCAAGTTTTTGGGTGCCATTGTCTCGCTATTTTCTTTCCTTGTTGGTGATTCTTGCTCTACCAATGATAAAAAGTAATCGTTAAAGCTCCTTTCAATGTCGTTGGTAACATTTAACTCCTCCGACCTTGAAAAAAGCACTGCAAGAGTAATTTTCACAGGGTGCTTTCGTTCCGCTTTTCTGATGGCCCTTTTAATCCTAGAACAAATTATTTGACTTTGTGTTCCTTAAAGTTTTATAGGAACAAATGGAACATTAAACGTTTGAGAAACATTTTTCATCTCTTAGACTGATGCATGATCTCTGATCTGTAAGTTTCTCGATTGCTTAGTCTAATTAGTCATTTGAAAGTTCTAAAGGCTTGCAATTTTTGAGTAAAATGTAACTCCTCCCTCCTTGAACGTTTGGCAGCGAAGTCGTAGCTTCTCAATTACTAGAGTGTTTATTGTGTTATGAAGAAATCGATGACATGCAATCGAATAGAATAGACTCATTCCAATAGTTCTAATTCTAAAAGTTTTGTCCATTTGGTGCCTTCGGATTGAAAAATGGCATTGGACAGCATCGTAGCATAACATATTGAATTGTCGGCCGCCGAAGGTGACATTCGCTGGTGCGTTTTTTCAGAAAACATTTTCCAGCTCTTGATAAAAAGGACAAGTTCGTAGTGGAATTGGTTCTTGGGTTGGTTAAGTTGGCTTGGTGGCTTGGCATTACTTTGTGGGTACATTTTTAGACCAATAAAGGTTTGATATGCTGTTCAAACATCGGTGTAACCAGGAACTTTGTAAGCCAGTCTCCGAGGTACCTATTTAACCGATAAGACCCGGAAACAAAGCTTTTGATTCTGTTTCGCCAACCTGAACACTGGCGGGGTAGGAAATACTCGGAAGTTGGCTCCTGTGCCTAATCTACACGTTGCTGCCTTAAATCCAATTGTGTAAATCACGTAACTTTTGAAAATTTTTCTCGAAAACGAAGCATCATCCTGGCTTTGGGTGTGATGTGTAAGAAAGGGCACAACTGAAGGCGATAAACCTAAAACTAAATTCGATGTACATGTGGGAGGATAAGCTTTGGAGGCTCTGTCGGTTCTGATGTCACGAAAAATCCCACATTTTTTGTCACAGTAAACAAACAGTGGAACTTTGACTAAAAAAAAAAGCGCGCGACGAAACTTAACGAAAGGGTGGTGGAGGCAAGAAACTTATTTGCATGTGTTTGGGGCATATGCGGCTTTCGAAAAAAAAAAACACATACAACTTATTATACACCCGCTTTTAATGGACTTGTGATAACACTGCTCTAGTGACTTATTACTCAATTAAATTTGATTGATTCATACATTCAATATTGATTCATTATCCACGGCAATTTGTCATTTCGTTAGAGAAGAGCTTAATGTTATATTTCAGCATGTGATATTTCAGTTCGTCGGTTGACAAGCAATCATCTTTATCCGCATACAACATGCAAGTTGTATGCGGAGATGTAGAAAAGTACATGGTGACGTTTTGTGATACAGATGTTGCATGGTCTCGCATGTGCATGCGAAACTACATGCGACTGTCATATATGTGTGGGTTTCAAACTAAATGCCACAGCATGCAAATTTTGTGACATTTTTTCTACGAATTTGCTTCGAATTTGCTGCTGTTCGTTTTCCTTTCTGTAGTCAAACTGCTTAGTTATCAGCGGAAGTGTTAGACTTGTCTCATTGCTTTTAATTGAGCTCACTAAGAAAACCTTGCAAAAACACCATGAATAAGAATTCTTATTAAGAGTTTAAGGGCCAATATTAGGTAATTAATACTAGTGTTTCAACCTCAGAAGCCCTGTGTTTCAACCTTATTTCATAATATCATCGACAGTTCGCGTGTCTGTCTCTTATCGCCTGCGATGCGACATTGATTTGTATTTTACCCATTGACAGTAAATCACCCACTAACCACATGATGCGATTGTTGCTACTTCCGTAAAGGGCTAATGAAAGTAGATCACCATATAAGATGCTTCAAAAAGGGCGAATGCATTTAAGTCGCCGGGAACTGTCCACTTGGATCAGTAAACATCATCAGAAAAGCGGCGGCGGCGTCCGCCTGCAACAGACCACTCAAGCAATGGTATGAAATTATTATTTATGGCGCACACATTGAGGATCATTGTCCCATGTCGCATCTCTCATTCGACGCGCCTCCCAATCGCCCTCCGCTTATTCCCAGCTGCATCCAGCACCATCCATAAGAACTTTTGAATTTAGATGAAGAGATCACCGATCATGTGCGCACTTGTTACGAACTTGTCACTGATGTGGTACACTGAGGGCGTACGTGAAATCTACACATTCCTGTATACTGCTCCTCGTGTCCTGCGGAGTAATTCTGTTGTCGATTCATAGAGCTCCATATCGTCGCCACCACCCCCGGGCACTGTCGTCGGTGCTCCGCAGCCAGACAGCGAACGGACAGCGAGCAGACAAAGTGACAGCCTGTATACCAACCACCACCCTTACCCGCCGGTCCGGTCGCTCATTCGTTTTTATTTTTGAAAAAAAAATTTCATTTTCAATTGAGACGAATAAGACGATCGCGTTGCGATCGCGATCGAGACTTTGGATAGGGAAAAAAATTTCGCATGCGCATTTCGTAGACGCTCTTGCGCCAAACGAGGAGGCTTTGCTCGTTGGTCTCTGGTCGCTTTCGGTTGTCTTGAGGGTATGGACTGCGCTGCGCGAGATCGATCCACAGCACTGGCGGTGGCCGAGAGATGTGTTCTTTTCGAAAATAGTTGAGATCGGTCGGGAAACGATTACGGGCGTGTGAGATACTCTTGTTATCATCGTCGTCACTGTCGCATCATCATCATATTGTCGCTCACATGTGATTCCATATCGTCGCGATTCGCGAATTTGCATTGTTCTTGTCGCCTGTGGTGGTGCCGCCGCGCAAAGCTATTTTGCATAAACGCCGAATTAATTTCAGCCCAAGACCAGTATATGTGAATAATTAAGAAAATTATTTAATTGTGTGTTTAGTGGGGTTAAAGGTTGAAACCACCTACTTCTCCTCCTGTGTCTGGCTATTTGCGTGCGCGTGTTGTTTCTACAAGAAAAATTAAGGGGTGTGCTTCACGATCGCACCGATCGACACCGCGAATTCTTCGTTTCGGAATGGAATGTGCGGATTTATAAATAAAAGTTGAGTTTTTTTTTCGTAAATTTTTTCGCACACATAACGCGCTGCGAGTTTTCGTGTTGGTGTTTGCCGAAGTAGCAAATTATTTGAATTCGAGTATTTTATGTGATTTTAATTTTTGTTTCAAAAATCGTCTACAAAAGGTGGACAAGAAAGAAAGGAAAAAGTTCAAAGAATAAAAGTGACTTTTATAGTTTACGAAACAAAGTAAAAATGCGAAGAAACAATTAGAAAGCGATTCCCTGCGTGTAAAAATCAATTAAAAAGTTAATTTTTAAGGTTTATAGCGTTTTTATAATAATTTAATTTATTGTTTTCTTGCAAAGAGCTTACTAACCGACTAATGGCTTTTGGAATTGGATATTTTGTTGTTGTTTTAAAACCGATTTCACTAATAAACGAGTAGAGTGAATAATAAACTAAAGAAATTCGTCTATAAAGAAGTCGTGAAAAATGCAAGGTGAATTGTTTTGAAATTTATTAGAACCTTATACCACCTACCTTTGTATATATTTCCAACCCATGATGGATAAAGGTACCAACTTTCGTACCTTTACGGCTAGCGTAATAGTTGTTGGTCTACTTCGCCCAGGTTGAATGGTTGACTCGTTATACAGGTTGCTGAAATGTTTTTCCTTCCTGTATATCTACTTAACCTCGATTCTACTAGGATGCTCCTTTTTCGTCCTTGCTTTGGCTTTGGCATGAGCCAAAGTTCTCGTGCCATTGATGTACCCTTTTTTGGTCATCGTCGTGTATATCTGATGCCGAGTGAGTTGGTTGCGGAAGGAGTGTGGCTTAAAGGTCCTACAATGTTTGCTAATCTTCTGCCACCAACTCGTGATAACAATTCCCAAGGAAGACCAGTTGAGGCCACCGGCATTGTCTAACCATTTTATTGTTGAAGTTTTACTCATATCTCGGCATTTTTACTGGATTATTTCATTTGACAAAATCATTGAATGACAAGTCGATCGATGTCCTGTATTTTTGGTTTGCCTCCGTTGTTCGCTTGGCACCAGTCTCTGGCCTCGTTTTGCTACACGCGGCCTGTAAAAGGACCTTATGTTCCATGCACAGGTCAGTATTTCGTTTGATGGGTTCTTCATCAGTAAATCACTTCACTTCGAGATATATTCGTCTGCAAATTGTGTTGTCTTTACCTGTCAGGTAAGTTAGCCCGACGCTACATAACCCAACCTAGATAACCAGAATTTCTTGGTGATTCCTAGAACAGTAAGTTCGATAAATCTAGCACTGCAGAAGCCGTGTAGCTTCTTTTAGGCCTCGAAACCTTTTTACAAATATTTCAAACTGACTGAACCGATTTATGATCCGACTATACTCTGTTCGTGAAAAATAGTAAAAAAGTCAGAGTTTTTTTTTAGTGATCCTACACTGTGTCCCTAACCAAAAATACTCAAATCGCCCGTTACATGTATATTTGCAGAGTTGTTTTTACCCTTCCCAAGGTATATTAATTTTAATGCATAGTTTGTACCGTAGACCTGTTAGGTTAGACCTTCAAGCCGATTTTTCAGTGATGAGTTAAGCCTAGCTTAAACCATGATCTGTTTATCCTGGAACAAAATAAATCTGGGGTTAACCCAGCAAACAGTTTTTCAGTGCGGAGTTAACTGCGGCAGTAATTTTGTCTCTCCCAACCCAGTCAAATCTATTGACTCTCCCAGCTCTCCCTTTAGAAAGGACAAAAAAGGAAAAGAAGTTCAAGTTGTTCTCAGATGACATTTTCACAGAAACACGCAAAGCAACTGGAATTCAACAAGGAAAAAATATCCCAAGAAGTTCAAACTTTTTCTCCAGACTTTGATCCGGGAGTAACTCACCGAATTTGGCGAGTTAACCACGGATCTAAATTCACTGAAAAACCAATTTCTATTACCTGTCTCAATCATTGAATAAGCCAATGTTTCATCCGTTCGGTCATTATTTTGCTATGTTGCATTTGCTAAATTCGTTTTGGGTTTGCAGCATAAAAGTATGTGTGTGTGCGTGTGCTGACAAAAACACGATAGTAATCTAGTGGTTGCTTTTTTTTCGATTTTTGACGGTTCATAATGCACACGATGGCTCAAATTTAAAATTACTTTAAAGAGAGTTACATTTATTTAAAATATTAAAGCCAGAGTGAGAAGCAAATGTCCTCTCTTCTGTTAACTGACTATTTTTAGTGAACAAAATATTGTAGGGAGTTCTTCCGCTGCCACATAAGTGCAAAAATGGTGTTTTTTTTTTATAAAAAAGTGATTCGTAGCGTCCGAGATCGATCTCAAGACATTCCAATTGTCAGACTAAGGTGCTGCCATCTGCACCTAATTCCCACGTCAATTTCTGTAGTTTGAAGCCTGTGTTCTCTAACCCAAGCAACAATCTCAAAGAGGAGTTGCCGTAGCAAAAACACAGCTTTAGATACTCTACTCTGTAGTCCCAACCCAATCTACATTAAATACTCTGCTTTCGCTGTGAAATGCTTAGCTTAAAAGCTGATAAAAACAACCTGTGCTCGAATATCCTCTCGAGTACACATTATCGGAATTTTTTGACTTTATAAATTGAGGACCCTAAATTTAAGGAGCAGGTAACACTGTAAACGAGCTCTTGTTACGGGAAGAACAGTGCGGCTTTCGGCCTGGCAGAGGCACAACCGACCAGCTTTTTACTCTGAAGGTTATTCTTGAGAAGGCCTGGGAATATGCCAAACCGGGCTATGCGTGATTTGTAGATCTGGAAAAGGCGTATGACCGAGTCCCTCGGGATACACTGTGGAGAGTTTTGCAGGACTTTGCGCTGAGTGGGCCTCTTCTGAGAGCCATTCTGTCTTTGTATGGAAACTGCAGAAGCTGTGTACGGATAAATGGCGTCAAATCCCGTCCTTTTGATGTGCGCGTTGGACTTCGCCAGGGCTGTGTTCTGTCGCCGCTCCTTTTCATAGCATATATGGACTGGATGGTGAAGCGCAGTCTTGGCGAGCAATGTTTCGAATTGGCTGGCATCAGGATGAGCCATCTGCTTTTCGCAGATGATTTGGCCATCCTTGCATCATGTAAAGAGGAACTTCAACGAGCACTGGAAAGGTTTGCAGCCGGTGATGCTGGGATGAAAGTAAACGTGAACAAATCGGAAGTGATGGTTGTTTCCCGAACTCCTGTGCAGTGTACCCTGCAAATAAATAGAGTTCCATTAAAACAGGTGCAGAAGTTTAAGTATCTCGGGGTCTTTTTCACGAAAGATGAGAGGAGTGATACTGAGTTGTCCTGTAGAATTGGCCATGCTGGAGCAATAGTAAAGGAACTGCGCCGGCCGGTCATCAGGAAAGCTGAGCTTAAAGTGAAAGCAAAGATCTCAGTTTTTAATTCAGTGTTCGTTCCGACCCTCATCTATGGTCATGAAATTTGGGTAATGACCGAAAGAATTAGATCGCGGGTACAAGCTGCCGAAATGAGATTCCTGAGGTGCGTTGCTGGTGTTACTCTAAGGGACAGAGTGAGAAACGTCAGTATTCGTAGGAGTCTTAATGTTGAGCAGCTACTTCTCCGAGTGGAGCGATCGATTCTTCGTTGGTTTGGACACGTTGTTCGCATGCCCCCTGACAGACTTCCTAGACAGGTCATGCTAGCCGAGATGCGAGCGCGTCGCCTCCCTGGTATCCCAAGAAACAGGTGGTGGGATCAGGTAAAGAACCTCTCTGAGTCCCGCCTGGGGATTGCGCCGGAGTCTCTTGGGTTGGTGGCGAAGGATCGAGAAAGATGGAAGGACCATTTAGCCACCCTTGCTCCGCGATCCTTTTAAAGGATAAGCGGCATTCGAAAATAATGATGATGATGAGGTAACACTGGTAGGGAAATAAGATCTCTGGTAAACTTTCAGTGAAGAAGCACTTCTGTTCAAAAGAAAACTTTACAGGACTCTAATGAAGATTCCTTAGGTCAGCCTGCATCTAAGTCATATGTCTTCCTATGATATTCCTTCATTGGTACATTTGCTTTTTTGAACACAGGGCACAGCCGTTGGCACGGGCTAAACAACTGCAACCGGACATCTGCAAAAACTTTGTATTTTGCCTTCTTTCACTCAGGAGAATTGATTCCAGGTGACTCCTTGAAGTTCTTTCCACCAAGCCTTGGCCAAACACCTAAAATTAGGCCTGATAGATACCAACATTTATTCTGCATTGCGACAGGACCATTTATGTATATAAATTCCCTTTGTGCATAAATTTCCTGTCTGTGTCTGTGGTCCCATCATCAGGTGGCGTGACTGACTTTGAGTTTTGAGAGTATGCCACGATGCTCATTTCTCTTTGAAAGAAAGGGAAAAGTAAGCAAAAAAAGTCTATAGTGTCCGCATGGTAGTTTGTCTAAGCCAAATCGTGAAAAACATAATTGGGTCCATCATGGAGCCTTGTTGGCATCAGGCTTCATGTTGGGCGCAAATATATCGGCAACAATTGGTATCATGAGTATCGAATTTAATCTTTGGTCTTATGTAACCAATGGTTTTCGAGTTAGACCTCTGAGGAAATTGATGTAGGGTGAAAAAGGGGCAGATACCGTAGCCTAGCAATAAAACAAAAAAATGTTGTTCGACTAAATCATGTTTTCATTGTTAAATAGCAACAACTGCGATTTGAATTAAACATTTAACTAGTTAGCTTCAACGCTTCCAGAGCTCAATTATTCATCAAATTTGCGCTCGCGATGTGCTACGCATCTTAAGGGTTAATCATATAAGAAAGGTCGCGAGTTAATCATATAAAAACAGCAGTCTTAGTGCCATGAGACTACATCAGCGATTGGAACTTAACTAGAAATAAAGCTTTGCTTACGAAGCCTTATGAAGACAGCATCTATAGAGACGAGCTATATAGCGCAATGTCTAGTTTTGGCATCCCTGCTAAACTCGTCAGTCTGTACAGGATGACGATGGAAAATTCACGCTGTTCCGTCAAGGTCGGCAAAGACCTCACCGACCCGTTTGATGTCAAAAAAGGATTTAGACAAGGCGACGCGCTGTCATGCGACTTCTTTAACATCATACTGTTGTGCAGAACTCTCGCACCAACACCAGAGGTACAATCTTTCAATAGTCCGTTCAACTACTCACATACGCAGACGACATTGACATAATCGGTAGAACAAAGCGTGATGTCAGTGAAGCCTTCGTGAGTATTGGGACGGAAGCGGCGAATATGGGTTTAGCAGTCAGTGAGGGCAAAACCAAGTATATACTGACATCAGGAAAAGACACCCAACACCGACGTCTTGCGCAAAACATCACCATCGACAGCTATAACTTTGAGGTAGTTAGGGACTTTGTCTATCTGGGTTCCGCTATCAATTCAGACAATGTCACCAGCGCTGAAAATAAACGAAGGATAACTCTTGCCAATCGCTGTTTCTTTGGGCTAAAAAGGCAATTGAGTAGCAAAGCCCTCTCTCGAGCAACTAAAGTGTCCATGTATAAGACCCTCATCATCCCAGTCCTGCTTTACGGTGCAGAAGCATGAACCCTGTCAAAGGTGGATGAAAACACTTTAGGCTGCTTCGAGAGGAAAATTCTACGATTTACGGTCCCGTCTGCATATACGGAGAGTGGAGGAGGAGATATAACTTCGAACTGTACGGGCTGTACAGCGATACCGACCTAGCCAAAAGAGTCAAAACACAACGTCTACGACGGCTGGGTCATCTAGAGCGGATGGACACCAACGCCCCGGCCCGGAAAATCTTCGAATCCACACGGCAGGGACGGCGTGGTAGAGGAGCACCGAGACTCAGGCGGCGCACGCAAGTGGAAGGGAACCTCAGCTAGCTAGATACAGAGCTGTCTGGCGAAGCTTGTTGGCTGAGGCCCAGGTCCACCTCGGACTGTAGCGCCACCTTAAGTAAGTAAGTTACGAAGCCTAATATACTGCAAGGGGTGATATTTTCTTGGTGAAAGGTGTTTGTTCAAATTGTTTGCTTTGCTAACGAAGGACTTGCTGTTTTTTCCTTCTGTGGCCAAAATTTAATGATATTCGACTATGTGTAGCCGGTAACGTCGTGATGATTGTCTGGGGTAAGCACAGTACAAGGTATTGCACTCTCTTAAAATACTGCAGGCGTTCAAAATTGCGTGAAAACCATGGTGCAAAGTGACTAAGAGCCATCGACAAAGATTGAATGGATCCATCAATCCATCCAAAACTATTATAGTGATGCTCTTTTACAGGGTGCTCCAATTTCATTAGCTTTTTTATCTGTCCTAGCACTCTAAGCTGACACAAGATTCGAACTATTCTGTTGGAAGTTAAGACCCCCACTATGAGCATCATTACCACGAGTGAGATTTTTCGGAATATCCTTTATAATTAACAGCATACACTGGTCTCTACTAATTTCGCCAACTTTCTATCATCGTTCGATAGAAACTCTCTGAAATAGGTCCTGAAATACATCAAAATCTGTGCGTTTGCCTGACCGGTTTTTTACCGCCTCAAACGACTTGACTTTTTTCTAGAACTTTAATCTTCTTATTTTATCATCGCCCATAAATGGTATCTATCTCTTTTTTATTGTTTGCCGAATGACTTAATAATCCATACAAAATCACTTGCTGTTTTTTTTCCCTTGGTTATCTCAGCTTCCTAAACACGAAACACGTGACTTGCAATTTGTATTTATTTCGCTGTTTAGGTTAGGTATAGAGTCTTAAATATGTTTCCCGCCGACTTAAATGTAATCCTAATCAGCTTACAAAAATGGTTCTACTTTAAATTTTTCTCACGTCGTTGTCGGGCTTATAAAAATCATTCAGTTACAGTTTCTGGGCGATGAGTATTATGCTATACGCGGTCCATGAGGTGTATCCACCAGGTATAATAAAACTCTTCACCTTTTCAATATGCAAATAAATCAGGTTTTGTTCAATTCAGACTCACATCATATTAGAGAAAGTGAAAATAACGAGATACACGTGTCCCCTCAATCAGAATCTTTCAGTTTTCCACCGAGCCAAATAATGTGTTCAGGTGTTGTCAGAAAAACAATAAAAAAAAAAAGAAAATTTTCAAATTAACCTTCACAAAAAAACAACACACATAAACATGGTATTTGTCCTAGTTTCAGATAAGAGATTGATTTGGAAAGAGAAGTTGTTAAGCATTTTGTGTAAACATGTGTGAAATTTGAGTTTGTTTATTGTTGTGCCATAAATTTGACTCATGTTGTACGGAACCTGGAGTCAATATCCAGCATCTGGGTGGAAAGACTAATAACCAGGGTCGATTCAGTGCCAGTTGTCGTCATGACACAAAATATTTCGTATTGCAAATGCGGTGGAAACAATGCTTTTTAAAACCTATCAGCTATTTTTGAATACATTGGAAATTGAAAATTTCGGAGATGTTTTCCCGGTGGCAAACTGTGGGAGCAGAAAACTAATATCGGCCTAGGCATGGATCCATGTGGCATTTCTGTACTGGATCCTTTGCGTATTTTGTTGCAGTGTGCATAGTGCATAGGTTTGTATATTTGCTGTAAACTTCGCAAATGCCTCGATTATTAGACTTGTCGGAAAGATAAGTGCTTAACACAAGTTTGAATGCAACATTTGCAGGTCATTTTCCGATAGGGTGCTCTGGATTAATAAAGTTCTACAATCTATTTTCAAACAACCTTAAAAAAATGAAAAAGAGTAGGTACTTGGCCCTTCGCAAACACTAAATATTTTAAGTATTCTGCTACTTCTAGTTGCTGCCTTTCATACATTTTTCAAGCCGCCTCAAAGGCCATTAATAGATGTGCGATGGACATTCAACAATGTCACTTGTCTGTGCTTTTCTATCACATAAATTCTTTTATTTCAGGCACAACAAAAATTCCTAATAAAAACCTAAAATTAACTTCTTGTTCCATGCCAGAGAATCATAAATTTCCTGCAATTAGCAAGTCCTTTACTTAGCAAAGCAAACAATTTCGACAAATACCTTTTACTAAGCCAGTATAGCCAATTGGTATAAAAGCTTTGCGAGCAAAGTTTTAATTCTAGTTTAGTTTCAGTCGTGGATGTAGTCTCAGATGGCACTAAGACTGCTGTTCCTTATACAAATCCTTTCGGTCGGTCTTCCTGAGGTGCAGAGTGCTATACCGATTCCATCAGAACCTCTGAACCCATTCGCCAATCTGACCTGTCACATTGCCACTTCGAGTAACCACCGAGTAACGTTTGTCTACCTAGAGGACATCGATGAGGGCCTTCTTAGATGTCTTTCCAATCATGGTCTTCCTCTTATTACGACAAATCTGGGCTTCAGGAGTGCTCGCCACTATTCTTCGATTCATATTTTGACAATCTCCCCCGGGAATCACCAGGATTTTGAGAAAATAAGTCGAATGCTCGGTGCCATAACAACAAAGAAGCACCTTTTCAAATACATCCTCATTTTCCAGGCACCTTGTGAAGAGTTCCTCGCTACCAGCTTCAGATTGTTCTGGAAAAATGGACTGCTCAACGTAATTGCAATGTGCACCACCAATGAACACATTTACACCTACGAGCCTTTCACTGAAAACGGTTTCAGAGTAGTCAAACTCTCACAGACCAGCGAGTTTTTCTACGACAAGTTGAAGAATCTCCACCACACTCCTATGAAAGTGTCCCAGTTTTACGACCCGATAAGGTCCTTGCCTATGCCAAACAACACTGGCTTCCGTGGGATCGATGGTCTCCTAGGTTCAACCATCATAAATCACTTGAATGCCACATTACATATCGTTGTCCCACCAAACGATGAGCTCTTCGGAACAGTCGTCAATGGCTCCCTAACTGGGGCCCTCAAGCACGTTGCATCTGGTTTGACCCACATCGGTTGGAATATAAGATACATTGACAAAACTCAAGGTGCTTTAATTGAACCCATCTATCCGATAGGCAAACGATTCTTTCTCCACGTTGTCGTGCCCAAGGCTGGCTTAGTGCCGCAATACTCAAATTTCATCAGAGTTTTTGAAACACTCACCTGGTGGATGCTTTTGGTGAATTTTTTCCTCGTGGTTGGTGTATTTGCTGTCATGCAACAGATGGCATTGCGGCTCCATTTCGCCGGTAAAATCGAGAAAATCCCCCTTCGGAGTATCCTTGCGATGTTCTTCAAAACCGCCATCGGCGATCCCGTGGAAGGATTCCATAGGATAAGCTCACTTCGGCAATTCCTTATAACTTGGATTCTCTTCTGTTACGTGGTGTCTTCGATTTACTTTGCAAAAATGGAAAGTGTCTTCATTCACCCCGAATACGAGGAGGACATTGACAGCCTGAGTGAACTGTGGCGGCTCAAGGCGCCCATCTATTCGCATGTGAATTTCCTGAAAGTTGTGAAGCACTCTTTGGATCCAAAGGTGTTTGACATTTTGGTGTCTAAACACCGCTTTTTGCCACAGAACTATGAGGCACAACTAAAGGCGTTGACCAGAGGACCGAGCAACAAGTACGCGTTCATTCTACGTCGCGAGCGAGCAAACACTCTGATTGCCAGGACATACGACAATGAGGCGAATCGCCCCATGTACCACATGGTCAAGGAATATCTAATATCGATGCCACAAACGTACATTGTCACAAAGGGTTCTGCGTTTTTTGAAAAGTTCGAGACACTGATTATTCGGTGTTTCGAACACGGGCTACTGAAGCACTGGGATGTTGTGTCGAAGGCTGATGTAACAACTGATCCGAGCAATGTTGACGATTCGAGCTATGATGATGATTCTGGTGAGGGGGACGTTGACGAACTGGATGACAGTGGCAATAGGAAGAAGCGGGCCATTGTCCTGAGTATGGACATTTTGCAGGGTGCGTTCTATTTTTGGCTCATAGGAACCGGTGCAGCGTTTTTGGTATTTGTTGTGGAATTCAGCTCTTCCAAGTGGAAGACCAACAAACTGATTGTTCTTTAAGTTTCTTAGGTCAATAAAGGAAAACGGAAGTATTAAGTTGATTTCATCAATAAAAGAGTTCAGCCTGTGTTTTTCAGTCTGAAAAATCTCAAGTGAAACGGTTCAGTGATCACACTGTTATTGTGCAACGAATCTTCCCCATTGATATGCAAATGTCTCTCCCCTCCTCGAAGGCACTTCATGATTCTAATTTCCTTATTCAAATGGCAACATCACTTAGATACGAAATACTTTCTTATGACAAAAATAGCCTTGTGGAGGGGTGGAAAAAAGAGACACCATTATACCCAACGACATTCTTAAGTGTGGCATGTGACGACCGAGCCAACGACACATCCTCAAGCCAACCATGCAATGTCAACTGAAATGGAAAACATTCAGCGTGGCATTCTGCGCCAGCATTGTATCTATCAATGGTCGGTCATTGTCTTCCTGAATGGGGAAGCGGGGACTGTGTTTGTACGCACATCTTCATTGCAATGAGATTGACTAAGGGTGCCCTCTAGGGTCCCGGTCCCACACTCTTTAGTGTAACTTAAAATGAGACCGTTCTGCTTGATTGACCAACATCGTCACCCCAGCAGCAGAGTCAACCGGCGCGGCGGGGGTGAGCTGTGAGCATCGCGGAACTACACACGAGAAAAACAAATGACGCGAACGCTGCGATTTCTCCTTGTAGCTATACTCGAGTGTCTCTATTGTAGAAAATCCTCGTTAATCAACGATTCATGTGCGAATAAATTTTGCGGGGTAATATCAAAAGGAATTTGCTTTCGAATAAGAATAAAAATTAACCCGAAAAGCCGCACTAGTGCTGCCAAGGTTTCAAGTGCGGCACGACGCGTTTGTCTCTTCACGTGAACTTGAAGAAGACAAGTATTTTTAGAGCCCGACAACGTGTCTTAGGTGTGTGTGCTCTCTATTGTCTAAGTTTTCTTTTCACAATCTATATTCTATTCAAAACTGCAAGTTATCGATTCGCTTTCGCACTACGGCACACTACACGTCCTCTACACGTTGTCGACCTGTTTTCCACTATGGTGTTTGAAGAACTATCAAGAAACGTTTTGTCTTTTAATTCGATGGGTTAAGGGCTTTTGTTCAAGTGAGACACAAGACCTATTTGGCTTTTGGCCTGGCGGATGTACGAAAAAACATTTGATACTGTTTTTCAATTTGAATCAAAATTGTTGGGAACTTGAAGTTTCTGGCAAAAATTGTACTCCAATTCAAGTCGTGTTATTATTAAATCATTCCAAGCACTTTAGAACACTGCCTAGCAGTCTAAAAAAAACACCAGGATCTCTCCAGTCTCTCCTCATATGTCTTCTACCTGCGTTATTTTGACCCAGTATAACAGAACTCCTAGAAGGGATGTGTATTATAAAAAGTTTATGTAAAGGGTGGTCCAAGAGAAAGTTGAAAGTTTTCATTAAATTAAACACAATTTTACTCTAAAAATAATGTACAACTCTACTGATTCATGCAGTTTGCTCTATGACAATTATGAATAGACTGCAACATCTCCCATGTGAACACAACTGCCTCTGTGATCACATGAAAGATCATAAAATGATGAAATGATAAATGACCGTTTGAGGAAAAAGAGGGTATAATCGCCCCAATGGCATTGGACGGATCTTACCTTTGTTATCCTGGACTTGTCGATGTGTCATTGTCCATAAGAAGAAGCCTAGAATATGTCAAATCGCATGTCCTTCGAGACAAGTCAGCTTTTCCTTCAAACAAAATGATGCGACCGTCCCTATGTTGTATCTACACAACATTGACATTGATGATTGATGGCTTGTGTGGTCGATAAGACTATCCTGTTGAAACCAGAGACCGTTCAGAGACAAAGCATTATGATTTGGCCCACTTGTAGACTTCGGCAACGACATAAAATATGCCAGACAAAATACCTGGCAGGGTTTAAAGACTTTTGCTCACAGGGTAATGCTTCGCCGTGCATAGAATGGCCAACTATGCTCTGATATGGAGTGGTTGACCCAATAAATACCAGTTTCTTTAAAAGGATTTGCCATTGCACCAATCAAGGACTTACTGGGCGATATATGTTCAGAATCAAAACAAGAAGCACATACACAATCATACAGCATTATGTGTGAAGTTGGAAACATTTCAGTTGCTTCACAAATACAACGCCAAAAAGACTTCAAAACCAAGCAGAACGAAGAAAACAAAAGCCGTTTTCGAAATTCTCAGTTCTGACATCTATGATAGAAATCAGTTGATTTTTCACAGGGTTCTGTTCCGCAAATTATTGTATGTTAGCCAATACCTACAGGAATTCGAAGAGATTTATAAAAATTGTTCGTAAAAAATTCTTGGTTTTTATATTCGCTTCAAGAAAAACCTGTCCGTCTTATATGCCTTATGTCAAAATGTTGACATCCTAGTTCTATTTCCTGATCGATGCTAGTTCGAGTTCGTTGTGAACCTTTGTCTAATATCATGTCTCCACCGGGCACTAATCCGCGATTAATTTAAATCTCTATTAAATCCTGTACATATCACGCGATTTATCATGCAAATTTAAATCCTCTCGGCTAGCGATTAAAAATAAATCCTCTCATAAATCCCTTTCACCCTATTCACAAACCTATTTTCTGCACCTTTGAAACAGTTTGAGAATCATAAAAGGAAACTGAAACTGTCCCTGTACGACAGATCTGTCACAAGTACGCTTTCTGTTGTGATTTTTACAGCGAAAATCGTTTTTCGCTCCTAGGGAATGACATCGCCACTCTGATAAAAAAACAGATTTTTCATGTCAAATTAATCCTTTATTTGTCCGGTGGAGCCACTTTGGTATTTATTTTAAATCGTCTCCCGCTAATCCTCTTTTGATTGCCGATGGAGATATGGTATAAACTTATAAGTGACTTTAATTAGCTCAGCTCCTTAAACTTACTGCTTCTAGTTGCATAATCCTAGCAGGCTGATTATGACAAATGCCTCCAATTGTGTGCTACACCTGAGACTACGACTGCAAAGCAGAATCTAGAACTCTTTCGGAAGCCCAAGTCGCAATTTTTTGGCTCGGGCGATCTAGTTGTGCAGCTTATTAAAGTTCGAGGCTAGGTCATCTTTACTTTGTCCCGTCTACGGAAATAGGGCCCGTGTTTCTGACAAAAAACTTTCTTTTTCGAAGCCATCAATGGTTTTTTTCAGTATTTGATAGAGCCCGTACATAAACCTGAAGTAAAGCACAGATTTAGCTAAGCTGTTTGAGATAGGAATTCACTATGTACTAGGGTGCTCTCTTCACCCGCCTAGCTAAGTTTAGCAGGGTTGTTTACATATCGATTGGCGTTGTTTTCTGTTATGACAAAGGTTAGATTTTTATTTACGCTTCATTTTTCCATGGCTTTATGAGAGCATTGCTATACTAAGGTTCTACTTTGTCCCGGCTAGCTAAGCCTAATAGGGTAAGTGATCAGGAGACTGGATCAACTGCTTTTAGTGGACTAAATCTTAAAAGATTGACAGTGGCTTCTGCTATGAAAAAGGTTTAATTGGGGGATTTTCAAGCGCCACTCGCTCTTGGCATTACCAAACCCAAGCCAAGCTTCAATCTGTTGTTAACATTCGAGTTTGAAAAGATCTTGTAGTTCAAAGCACCACATTATCTGCACCACTAAAGGTCCGGTATTCCATCTCAATGATCTTTTTGTTTGTGTGTCCGGAGGTTTCGATTAAACCTGTTGAGTGTTTTTGGAGGCGCTTCCTTGTGCTTAAGATGAATCAATAGCATGTCTTAAAAGCATCGTTATCAAGCTATTTTAAAAGTCTACAATCCCTTGTTCGGGGGGTTATTATGATTGGATCTGATCTTTCAAGATCTTGGTAAATAAACAGAAGACCTGTGCTCAGGGAAAATTTGAGGCCTTTAGCTAGTCTTCTCGCGATCCTCATCATGTGCAGCCCACCAAAACTCTTTGGCGAGTCAAGTGTTTGTTAAAGAGCACAATTTGCTCGGGGCTTATTCTTAGCTCAGGGAAAGGGCACCTGCGTAGGGCTAACTTAAGTTAGGTTTTCCTGTTTCAGAGGTGGCATTTCAACAGGCTCAAGTTTATAAAATTAGCACGATAACAACTTAAAGTACGAATCAGCTCAATGTTTGGTCCCTGTTTCGTCCGCTTAGTCCTGGCTTACTGTCTTCCGTCGGAGTTTTAACAATCTTCCCACAGCTTTATAATAACCGGCATGCCAGTGTGGAGAAGGATAAAATAACCGTAAGTGGGGCACATCAGCGTTTCGCTTGGTTATATAGAGGGGAGTGAGGTATGCCTTCTTGCTGGTTGCCTTTACCGTACGCTTCCGTGGTCTTATTTAAATATGTAGCATGTCCACAAAATTCTGACTCGACATCTTTATAGCCCCACTAGGATCGAAAAAACCATTGTCCTATGGTGGAGGAGTTCATATTCTTTGAGGACCATGTAAGAGTTCACATATGCGTCATGAATCGATATCAGAGAAGTGCTGAAGGATGGCCCAGCTTCCTCTTTGACTTTTATTATAAAAACTTTTAAATAAAAGTGACTAAAAAAGAAACTGTGATCATCCTTGAGGGGTGCTTCTTTTCAAAGCTTAATCGCTTCCCATTCCTGTTGAGTCGGGCCAAATCTTTTCTTGCCACCTAGAGAGACCAAGAACCTCTTATTATAAGATGCTGTTTGTAGACAAAAAATGTTGATTAATTATCAGGAAAAGACGATCAATAAGCACGGTGCCCTATCTAGTCAACTTCAAGATGTTGTTTGTAGACAAAAAATGTATAAGTTGCCAGGAAAATCAACCATCAATACACGCAGTGCCCCTGCTCTTACCTTTGTAGAGCCCTGATACGGCAGATGGCACAACAGCCTTCGATATAGAGAGGATAAAGGTATGGAAAGGAGCTTTACTTCAGCGTTTTCAACGCGCCGGAACTCAGGCATAAGGGTTCATTCTCAGGCTACTGTTTCGAATTCCAAGCGTCTTAACAATAGCCCTTGGCTTTGACGCTTTATGCCTTCTTCGTAAAAAAACAGTGATTTGTAAAAGGTATTTTTCGCGTTATTCTGGAAAAGAAGCCGTTTTAAGTACGTAAAGTTTCAGGATTAGTTGTTTGGAATTTTCAAGTAATGGGACCGTATTTCAAGTGTCTCAGCAGCGGCCTGTGGCCTTGCTCAAAACGCTTGACGTTTTCTTCGCAAAAAGAAACCGTGATTTGTAAGAACTCTCTTATGTGATTTTGGGAAAAATATGTCATAATTAGAAGTAGGTACCTCAATATGGGATTCTCCAAAAACGAATTATTCTGAATACACGATTTCAAGTCGCAAGTAATAGAAGAGCTACTCAAGACTTCTGTAAACCTCAGAATTTATACTTTTACTGACATTTTGAACTAATATCACAATAATGCTCTGTTGAAACATTCCCTATAAAGTGTAAGAAAGTGAAAACTAGTTCTTAGCCTACCACACAACCCTGAGGAACCCCTTTTTCTAGCTAATAAATAAAAAAATGTTTATTTCCCACATAAAATTCAACGCTTTCGCTTATCTAAAACATTTTTACTAATTATTTTCAAATTAACATTCACAATAACTGTCACTGGTAAACGTAACCTTTAACTGCCTTACATGTGCTTGGCTTATACTATTAATTTTATTAACACCAGCGTTTATAACCACATTAGTTGCATCGTTAAATGCTATAAACGTCTTCAAAGCAAGTCCCGGTTGCCATCTGCCGTCTTTGAACAGAATGCGTGCGACTAAGCAACCGGTTAAATAGTTTTTTATTGCAATATTATTTTATTGCTTTTCTACATCTTGTGCATTTAGATTTGAATTAAAGAAAAAAAAAATATCGAAACGTCACATAAAGTGTTTGTATGTCCGTAAAAAAAAGATTTAATTCGATTCTATTATAAATTAAGTGTTAATAAATATTAAATATAAGTGAAAATAAGTGAAAAGCATCTCAGCAATGTGCATTTCGATCCCCATCGTGACTATTAATTTATCAGCAGTCAGCGGTTGCATCAGTTGCATCATTCTGACATAATCGATCTGTGAGAGAACGGATTTGTTCTTTTCTTGTGTGAACGCGCGGGCGCCATGTGTCTTAGCATTCGTAATTTGTGCACTAGTTGCCGAGGTTTGTATAATACGTAACGCTTCTCTAAATTTAATCAAAAGGAAATTAAATTTTTGTGTACTTATTTAGTTGAGATCAAAATCATCGTTCGTCTTTTATTTTTGTTGAATATGCAACAAGTTGTGGCATTCATCTGTCACCATTTGTTCCATGTGTGTGTGTGTTGATGTCCGTTGCGGATTTGAAGGAGATGAATGCAGTTCTTTGTTTTTTTGGGCGGCTTTATTTGGCTTTGATTATGTTTCCGAGAAACTGTGAAGGGAATTCAATCATTCTCAATACATCATTCCGCCTCTGTAGGAAATACACTCGCGGGCAAAAAAATTTGAACCATTTTTTAGTTTTTGATGAAAATAATTCAATTTATTACGCGCCCTTGGCGCTCTGAGAGGAGCCAAAGAGTTGATCGCCCAGCCCAATCTTTTTTCATCGGTATTTTCTTCATTCAACCTCTCCTGGGAGCCCTGTGTTACTGTCACTGTGTCCTGGTTAAAATTTTCTTTTGTTCGCCTTTAAAGCTATACGCAGACCCAGGAACTCTTTCAGGGAGGTTGCGACCTTGGTAAAATCTTAAAAAAAAAATATTTCATTTTGCTGTCGATGTTCATATAATTTTCATATGACGCCACATTTCGCCAAACAATTTCGCAAAGTCAAACTCAGCCAAATAGAATGAAAAATTATTAATTTTAAGCCCAGGTTAAATGATTTTGCAGTCTTTTTGAACTATTTCTCTTCTAATTTCTAAACTAATCGAATTCGACAATTATTCGAAACATATTCGAAATCAGGACGCTAAAATACATTTGGCAAAACGGGATATAATCATTTGGTCAAGTGAAACATAATGTTATGATTATATTATTGCTTTTCTCCGTAGAGGCATAACTTCTTAAGGTGGCGCTACAGTCCGGGGTGGACCTGGGCCTCGGCCAACAAGCTTCGCCAGCCAGCTCTGTCTCTAGCTAGCCGTCTCCAGTTTCGCACGCGAAGTTGGCTGAGGTCCCCTTCCACTTGCGTGCGCCACCTGAGTCTCGGTGCTCCTCTACCGCGTCGTCCCTGCGGTGTGGATTCGAAGATTTTCCGGGCCGGGGCGTTGGTGTCCATCCGCTCTAAATGACCCAGCCATCGTAGACGTTGTGTTTTGACTCTTTTGGCTAGGTCGGTATCGCTGTACAGCCCGTACAGTTCGATGTTATATCTCCTCCTCCACTCTCCGTCTATGCAGACGGGACCGTAAATCGTCCGAAGAATTTTCCTCTCGAAGCAGCCTAAAGTGTTTTCATCCGCCTTTGACAGAGTCCATGCTTCTGCACCGTAAAGCAGGACTGGGATGATGAGGGTCTTATACATGGACACTTTAGTTGCTCGAGAGAGGGCTTTGCTACTCAATTGCCTTCTTAGCCCAAAGAAACAGCGATTGGCAAGAGTTATCCTTCGTTTGATTTCAGCGCTGGTGTCATTGTCTGAATTGATAGCGGAACCAAGGTAGACAAAGTCCCTAACTACCTCAAAGTTATAGCTGTCGATGGTGATGTTTTGTCCAAGACGTCGGTGTTGGGTGTCTTTTCTTGATGACAGCATATACTTGGTTTTGCCCTCATTGACTGCTAAACCCATATTCGCCGCTTCCGTCCCAATACTCACGAAGGCTTCACTGACATCACGCTTTGTTCTACCGATTATGTCAATGTCGTCTGCGTATGCAAGTAGTTGAACGGACTTTTGAAAGATTGTACCTCTGGTGTTGGCGCGAGAGTTCTGCACAATTCTCTCAAGTATGATGTTAAAGAAGTCGCATGACAGCGCGTCGCCTTGTCTAAATCCTTTTTTGACATCAAAGGGGTCGGTGAGGTCTTTGCCGACCTTGACGGAACAGCGTGAGTTTTCCATCGTCATCCTGCACAGACTGACGAGTTTGGCAGGGATGCCAAAACTAGACATTGCGCTATATAGCTCGTCTCTATAGATGCTGTCATACGCGGCCTTGAAATCGATGAAGAGGTGGTGTGTATCGATTTGGAATTCCTGGGTTTTCTCCAAGATCTGCCGCAGTGTGAATATTTGATCGATGGTGGACTTTCCTGGCCTAAAGCCACACTGATATGTGCCTATCAGATTGTTGACAAACGGCTTCAGGCGTTCACACAGTACAGCAGAAAAGATCTTGTATGCGATGTTAAGAAGACTTATGCCTCTGTAGTTGGCACAACTCAGAGGGTCTCCTTTCTTCAGGATCGGGCAAACAATGCTGAGGTTCCATTCGTCGGGCATGCTTTCTTCCGACCATATCTTGCAGATGAGCTGGTGCATGCTCCTAACCAGCTCATCGCCAGCGGATTTAAAAAGTTCGGCAGCTAGGCCGTCTGCTCCGGCTGCTTTGTTGCACTTGAGCTTAGACACAGCTACTTTCACCTCCTCCAGGTCGGGTGGGCGGTATCGTTCGTATGCTTCGTCGGTAACGTCTTCGCCCGGGTTGAATGGTTCGTTCTGCCTGACAGCGGTATTTGGTTCTTCCTCGCCGTTATACAGTCTGCAGAAGTGGTCTTTCCAAATCCTCAGCACCGACTGCGATTCTACAACGATGTTCCCTTGATGGTCCTTACAGGCTTCAGTTCGAAGTTTATACCCTTGGCAGGACCTTTTGATCCTTTGGTAAAACTTTCTAACCTCATTCCTGTTGTAACATCTCTCTATCTCTTCAACCGCGCGCTTCTCGTGCTCTCTCTTTTTCCTTCGGAGAAGCCGGTGCTCCTCTCTCCTCCTCTGCTCGTAGAGCTCGCGAGCAGCTCTAGTCCTTCTGTGCAGCGCCGCTTTGTATGCTTCCTGTTTAGCTGCATGTGCTTGCCGGCATTCATCGTCAAACCAGGGGTTTCGTTGTGGTCGCCGTGTGAAACCCAGCACTTCAGAGGCGGCGTCTCTGATGGCATTTTGGCAATGTTGCCACTGGCTATCAATACTTGATGCTGGTTGCATAGGACTTCGTAGAAGGTTTTGAGAGACTCGGTTGGAGAAGGACCTGGCGATCTCTTGCGATTGTAGTCGGCCGACATCAAACTTCCTCACAGTATTTCCATTACTTGGCGCTGGTCGGGATATCCGCAGCCGTACCTTGGCTACAACAAGGTAGTGATCCGAGTCAATGTTGGCCCCTCGGAAAGTTCGGACATCCATGATACTGGAGGAGTGCCTTGCGTCGATCGCAATATGGTCAATCTGGTTGACGGTTGATTGATCGGGAGATCTCCATGTCCCTTTGTGGATATTGAGATGCGGGAACTGTGTACTAGCTACCACAACGTGTCGCCCCGCAGCAAAGTCGATCAGCCTGAATCCGTTATCGGAGGTCGTGTCGTGCAGGCTATACTTTCCGACAGTACGACCAAAGATGCCCTCCCTTCCTAGCTTGGCATTAAAATCGCCTAGGACAATTTTAATGTCGTAGCTAGGGCACTGCTCATAAGTTTTGTCCAGGAGCTCGTAGAACATATCTTTGGTCTCGTCATCTTTCTCCTCAGTGGGGGCATGTGCGCATATCAGGCTAATGTTGGCGAATTTAGCCTTGATGCGGATCGTCGCGAGGCGCTCGCTTACAGGGTTGAAGCTCAAGACTTTTTGCCTAAGTCTGCCTCCAACAACGAAACCACATCCAAATAGGCGCTGTCTTTGATGCCGATAGCAGTCGCCGTAGTAGATGTCGCAGTTTTTCATCCTTCTTTTGCCCGGCCCGTCCCACCGCATTTCTTGGATGGCAGTAATGTCTGCCTTGCAGTCGTTAAGGGCCTCCGCTAGTTGCTCGGCTGCACGTGGTCTGTTAAGGGACCTAACATTCCACGTGCAGATCCGGAGCTCGTTGTCCTTTTCTCGTTTGCATTGGTCGTCAACAGTAAATCCGTCCGAATCCGAGGCTTGTTTCCGCTTCGTGACTGGTGTTTCTTTACGTGGCCGGGAAGTCACCCCGACGGCACGACCCCCAACCTGGAGGACCAGATCCTTTGCTTAGCTCTAAGGACGGAGAGCCGGATAGCCCGCTCCTTATAGGCCTGAGCTCCGAATACGTCGTAGTAGCCCATATAAGGTGTTCACTAAGTAGTTCGGCCTGACTGGAACTACTTAGTGACATAACACTTGCGGAAATAAGCTCTGGTGTTTCTGTGCAGACGTTTCATGCTCCATGCTGAGTCATGAACGTTTGTTTTGGATAGAGAATTACTTTTCTTTTCTATCCTCTTATTCTTTCCGATTGCGATGTGCTACGCATCTTAAGGGTAGCCATGACCCCTTGATCGTGAGCTAAGTATATAAAAAAAATACTATGCCTTTACACAAGCCTGGTAAGCCAGTGAATGATCCAAATAGCTACAGACCGATCAGTCTTCTGAGCAGTCTCAGCAATAATCTAAAAATAATTATAGAAAAACTTTTGGGCATCATTGAAGAAAAGAACTTCTATATCCTGATGAGCACTTTGGGTGAACGCACCAGGTCTTTAGGATTTGTCAATATGTTAAAGCAAAAAGATCACTTGACAAATCGACTGGATTGGTGCTACTGGACATAGGAAAGGCCTATTTAAGGATGTAATTGTTCGGATTTCCCCTTGTCCTAGCTAAAATTTTTGTAATTTTTTTTTTGTCTATTAGACGTTTCATGATCGTTTTTTGCAATATATTCTCGTCTCATGAGTTTGATCTCTCATTGGAGACAATTTAAAAACAGGATACCGAGAAGCTTTTAAATCATATAATAGATTAATAGAGCGAGGATCCTGCAACTTATACTTTTGTACTTTTTTCCAATTGTGTCAATAATTGTGCGGGTCACTGTATTCACTTGAAGACGTTTCTCTTATTCCATCTACCACAGGGAATAACCGCGGAAGTTTTACTCGCAAACATCAAAGATCCAACTCGAGATGCTCTCTTTTTTTAGTGATGCGGTATTTTTAGATGTTACCACTCCATAAATAACGATTCATCAATGTGAAACAATTGGGCCATTTGCATTTTGAGCAGACAAAAATTAAAAATTAAAGGGACTAGTTTTCTTTGAAAAGAAAAAGATAACTTTAAGGGCGTTTGTTATTTAAAAATATTTTGACAGATATTAGTATGAAAAGAATCGTCTAAGTGGCAACAAGTGACACTTTTTCGAGTGACCGAAATCCTAAGTGAGTGGAAATGTGTTTTTTTTTTTTTAATGTGGTGTTCATATTTTTTTCCTTGGATTGTTGCCAACACAGTTTTGAAAATATGTTTTATGTCAAAAGCCCTTAAAAATAAGTTATGCTTGAAAAAATAGTCGGTTTATTGGATCTGAATTAAAATTTTTGTGACGTAAGGCTGGGAAATTTATTACAAAAGTGTTAAATCATTTTAAACAATTTGGTTTTGTCGTAATCACTGTTTCTCAATATACATGCTGCTTTTTCGTTTTGAATACCACAGTGGAGATCGCATTTGCCAATTCGAACAACGTTTTTTTGTTGTTGTAGACTTATTCATTCAAATAAAAGATTGGCTTCCCCACATTAACAACTCGAAAACAAAAATAACTAGTGGGAGGGTTACAATCCGCCGAGGCGAATCGTTGGATACCCCATCCCAATTGACCAATGTGAAGCTCCTAAATGTGTCAAAAATCTTGGTTGTTAAATTTCAGTTTCTATTAACTTTAATTGTGTTAAGAATTTGTCAGTTAAGAATCTTCTTTCTTTAAAAAGGGGCGTGGTATCAACCCCTTTTCAATAACATAATTGCTTTTATCATATTTTTTTATCAGATGAAGTATACACGTGTTGATCGCAGTTTTATATTAAAAATTTGATTTTTTACTTAAAAATGCCCCCAAAAGTGGGCGTGACAAAAATTTATTTATTTAAGTTGATAGCTTACGCACGTATCTGAACATTTTATAGTCAAGTTTTTTTGGATTTAAAGCAAAAATATCAAATAAAAGCCGTTTATTAGAATGCATATTAAATATGACCACGCCTGCAAGGGGGCGGTTTTCGCTTTTTTTAAAATGCCAATAAGAATATCCTTTAGCGAGGATATTGCATACCAAATTTCAGCTTCCTACGACAATTTTGATTTTTCATGCTATTAAGTTAAGTGGGCGTGTTAGTGGGCGGATTTAAAAAAAAATTACACTTGTACTGCTTCGGGACCTAAAAAGAGCAAATATCAAGTCTCAAGTTCCTAGCTCAAAATTTAAGGCCTAAAAACTACCGACATACGGACGGACGGACATGGCTCATTCGACTTACGATTCGGTCTCGATCATATGCCTTCTACGGGGTCTACGGCGATTATTTCTCTATGTTACAAACTATGAATCAAACTTAATATACCTCCTATCCTATGGGATGGGGTATAAAAAGAGAGTTAAATCTTTGATTGAAATCTGAACCAAGTGGATAAATTTGGAATACCCTAGTCTCTACCAGCCAAGAAACTGCGGTCAGACTGCGGAAGACGACTAAAATAAATCAACAAACGTAGGTTTAATTTGACACGAGCACTCTTATTCTGCCAGTTTCGCCCACAAAAGAGAGTGACGATGACATTTCCCAGCTGCGAAAGAAGATTTCCGTAGTAAGAATCCCAATTGAAAAGGTGTTTGTGACAGATCTGTCATACGCTTAACTTTTCAGTTTTATTTTTTGATTCTCAAATTGTTACAAAGGTGTGCGAAAAGGGTTGAATGTGGCGTAAAAAAAGGTTTTTGAATAGGGTGAATGTGATTTATGAGGGCATTCATTTTTAATCGCTTTCCGAGAGGATTTAAATTTGTATGGTAAATGTTCAGATTTAAGGGCGACCAGTTGAAGACTTATTGGATCGTGGATTAGTGTTTGGTGGAAACATCGATTAAAAGCATCTTGGGAGTTTTCTTCTACTGTTATGTCTTTCTTTTTATGTCAGTCATTATTTCAGGTTTTTAAAGCTTTGTAAAATGAGACTCAACTGCATTCCGATTCCAAATAGTTAATATAACTCGTTTGATGTTTGGTATACTAAATGAGTTGGGACATTGTCTATTATTATGGACTAAAAAGTGTCGCTTATGTACTTCGAAATTGGGGTCGCTTGGAGTGGTCTAAATTTACAATGAAAGCAAACTTTCACAAAGAGGCAAAACGACCTCCTATAATTAATTCCTATACAGTTACAGTTTGTAAACGAAAGCGTCGAAAGATCAGTTCCTGCTTTGGCGTAGGAACTTGTTGAAGTCAAGTGAAACATCTATAAGACGGTTGATACAGTAAATCGATTTTGCTTAAAGGATGAAGTTCGTATGGAAACCCTCAACCGAGAGTACTAAGCAAAATATCTGGAAGCTTCTGGTAAAACGAAAGTTGGATGTTGACTCTTCAACAACTCTTCTCTTTGTAACAGAGGAACCAAATGTTTCTGCACTAAATTTTAAAAGTAATATTAATGCTCTTAACGATGAGCACTGAGCAGTGCTCTAGATGTCTGACTGCCCCAAATTGCAGCCAATAGTAAGCTACTCTGCTTTTAGGAGGGAGGATCTGGAAGGACAAGATTTAATGGCTTTGCTCATTGAAGTGAGATTTTCATTGTTTTTTTTTCAAAAACGAGCTTCATTTCTCGTTTCGTTAATTATAAAATCTCTCAGCCTCGTCACACCGCATCATTAAAGGAATTTTCGCGCAATGCTCAGTCCCAGAACCTTGATTAAAAACCTGAGTGTTCCCATATATTTTTGTAAACTTTCTGTTCCAAATAAATTATGGGGGTGGTCGCCACCCCATTCGGTGTTGGACAACAGACGTGACATTTGATCGTAAGTTGGGCACCCGTCACGCCCTTTCCAAAACACTTACTTAACTTGATTCAACGCAAGACTTGAAGAAAAGTCAGCAAAAACTAAATGTGAAGCGTATCAACTAGCCTTGGCCTGAGTCTCCGCCTCAGCTCTAAACTGAGCCTTCGCCTTAGCTTTAGATGTAAATATCTACAAAACCGAATGTCCTATCTGAAATCTGCTTGGAGTTTTTAGGTCAGAGTACAACTGTTCCTCAATTCTTCTCAGTGTTTGGATCCGTGTGAAAAAACATCAGACTTAGGACTGCGTACACTCATTGCCCAGCCCTTTTCCTTCTTACACCGTGTGTCATTGCTGTAATAAAATGCAATATAATTCTTTTGAATGCTCTAAATAATATTTCAATTCTTCAATAGTGACTTTAACTTAAAAATCAGTGATTGAATCAATAATTTCCAGCAAACAAAGAGTTGAAGTCAAATGAATGAAATCTTTTTTGACTGCTCTGCATACAGTGAAGTCATCTTGAAGTCACTTGCCTTCATGAATGCCTTCAATCATTTTAATCACTGGATTGAAATCATTGAAATCACTTTAAGTCACTGAATGCATTCTGTTTTTTGACGTCACTTGAGTCTTTTTAAATCAAAACAAAAATCAAAAAACTTTAAAAGACTTCAAGTGACTTCAAAAAATTTAATGCATTCACTGACTTGAAATGACTTCAACTGATTGAATGCATTCATGAATGCAAGTGACTTCAAGATGACTTCACTAAATACAGAGCAGTCAAAAAGATTTCATTCTATTGACTTTAACCTGGAGATGATTGATTCAATCATGACTTCAAACTGAATGTTAGTTTGTTTTTTCTAAGTCGAAGTCATTATAGAAGTCATTTAAATTTAAATCGACTTGAATTCTTAGTATGACTTCGAGGAATGCATTCCAAAATGATGCCGTATGAAGCTTATTAAGCCACCTTGATGATTTACCTAGAAAGATTGGTGAATTGTTTACCTATTTGAAAGCTTTCAAAAAAGAGTTGTAGGAAGTATGGCACCCTTAAGCACGCCAGATGGACGAACGTCTTGATATGGTACAATTTTGCTTTCCCCAACGCCAAGAAATTATGAAACAACACCAATACAACAGATCAAGGCGAAATCCTGACTCGAAATTTTTTTTTCGGTTGGCTCTTGAAAATTGATCTTATTTTAAAGTAAATTTTATTTATTATTTATTTATTATTTTATTTATTATTATTATAATTATTACTAAAATTTTATTAAATTACTATTAAATATTCTGGCCTTAAATGTTTTTGATCTTTAACTATGAAATTTTCTCAAATTGGCCTTTAAGGGTGTTTTATGGGTAATTGAAAATTCAAACTAACACGTGCCTCAGTTTACGTAACATGTGAAACCTCGTGTCTGCAAAATTTCATCTTAAAATACCCTTGCCTTGACCCAAAAAAAAAAACTATTTTCTTGCCAATATCCAGCCGGATGCTAAGTTTTGAACAAAAATAAAGATCAACAACCTTGTGTGTGGTCAGATTTATTTTTGAAAGAAATATCTCCAGAGCTCATGTCTACGTGCGTAGGATCGTAACAAACACGTCATAGGTAATTGCCATGATTCATAGAAAGTGATTTATCTAAATTTTCCCTAAAATTTATATTTTTCATTCAAATTTTATTTTGAAATGTGAAAATGTTTTGACGGATTTTCCGTTTAGTTTTTTTTGCATGGTAATAAAATGAACTTTCATCGAAGCTCTATTTTGTTTGGAGCAAGAATAATGCTCTTAAATTTAACTTTAATGAAAATACATAAATTTAAGGTGAAGGTGACAGTGAAAACGTTTCAAACAAGACCATGTTTTCTTTTAATTGTCATAAGTAAATCAGTTGGGAAAGAATTGCGTTCATTCGGGGGGGTTTATATACGCACACATGAATTATATTTAGCAAATGTGGGAAGGTGTTAAAAATTCTAGGAATGCCTAAGAAAATATTTCATCAGAATAGACTTACATATTAAGCGAATGTGAATTTTGAAAATAAATGGAGGCACATTTGGCTAAAATTTTGTTAATAACTAGTGTGATGCAAGGCGTTTTAAAACGAATCTGTAAATAGTCATTAAAAGAATCAGGTGTACCTACCTTAATAAAGAATTGCCAAAGCAAATTTGACAGTTGTTAGTTGTTAAGCATGATGTGGACTATTTTAAAGTAAGTTTCGCCAGCTTTGTTTTAATTTGTAAACTGAAAGATTTGTGGCTCGTTTTTGACAGGTATTCATTTCAGTCAAATGTTTGTTTCTGCTTTGTGCTGATGATTGAGGGTTCTCATTTTGGTGGGAAGTGTTTGAGTCAGGTAAATGTTAGCCTGCATTGAAAAGGAGATCTTGAAAAAGAAAAAAAAAACATTGTGACATTGGTCATACCTACACTTTTCAGAATGAAATACACAAACTGAGTTTTATTGCTATGGACAGAGATTTGGTTATGTAGAACAACTCTAAAGTTGTTGTACAACTCTAAAGTTCTCCAAGCCTTCAGGAAAGTCTCTCACTGGCCGCCCTAAACTTTGCTGACAACGGGTCACACCGAAACGGTTACCCCCAGCCTTTTTTACCCTCGGGCATGTCTTAACCAATCAAACTCTGGTTGGTAACCTTCGTAATAGGTTTATACTGTCAACGGTTGCCTAGACCATCATTAAGGTCCCGGGCTGGTAACTCCGGGCCTACAAGTGGTATCACAATGGACCTCCTTTGGTCTAACACAAAGGAGATCCATTGTGATACCACATTGTGATACCACAATGGACCTCCGGGTTTGACAGGACCCTGGGTTGACAACCACCCAACCTAACCTAACCTTCCCTAAGTACTCCGAACGACATAGGAATCTTTCCCCTCTCTTATTAGGTACGTGACTAAGTTCTAGAAATTGGAGACCATACACGCCGGTGTACCACAAGGAAGTGTTCTCGGGCCGATAATATTTTTGTAAACCTCAATTAGTCAACGCAAACCTCATTAAGTACCTCATGGGAAGATCTGATTAGGTTCATCGACAATAGGGCTTACTCGCTTCGGAAAAGACATTTTAGCTATGAACGGAAAAACTAAAATTATGCGGAAAGATGTTTATAGTTGTTGGCCAGTATCGAAGCTCGATATCCCACTTCTCGTTCGATACACAATGCTCTTCGTGAAACGTAAGCAGTGTGTGTGTATGTGCGTCTTAGCACTCGTGGTAAACAAAGTTCATTCTGCCGCTTTTATACAGTACAAGGACTGAAGTAACCGTCAAACAGGCAGAAGAACAGAGAAATAAAAAACCACAGCAACCACGGCAAGAAAAAAAAAGTTAAGCTTTTAAGCTTGTTAACCTATTTAGGTTAGGTTAGGTTCGCTCTATTTAGGTTAGGCTAGCTCTGGTTGATAGCAGCCAGAGGCACCAGCTCGCATAGGCCTTCGAGGGCTCTTAGCTATAGAAATGTTAAATAAATATGATACTTCATCGTTGAAGTACTAGGAGCTTCGAAAAAAAAACTTGGCCCAGCCGAATTCCCTGCTGAACTTCACGATTTCGCAACCGGTATTATTGCAAGCTCCACTAGCTCCTCCAAGACGAAATGGCCTAGAAGTTTAAAACGTCGCCTGCTGCCACTTAGACATTGGCAAGGGAAAAGGAGGTGTTTCACATCTTCTTCCGTTTCCGGTTCGTGCAAGCTCCTGCAAATGTAGTTGGTTGATTCTTAATATTGAGTATTTTCTCAACCGTTTGTGGCCTGGTGTAACTCGTGTGGCTATGGTCAGTGATGGCATTTTTAGCGCTATAAGCTTTTTTGATATGCTGCTATCTATGAATGGCCATAACGATTTTGTATGGCCTTAACTCTGCAGATCTTCTCACCTATTTTGGGTTATATTTTGAATAGTTGTAGACATTTTGCCTGTCTCACAACGGGATTACGGGATTAACAGATTTTGGTTTAAGCTGTGCTTAACTCAGCACATAGTAGGCAACTATTCACTAAAGTGTTGCTGTTATTTTGTGTTCTTTTTCCAAGGTTTGCAACCAAACTTTCTTACGCCAAATTATTTTTTTTGTGTAATATCCTGTCCACAAATTTTCATGCTTTCAAGATGTTGCAAACTTTTGACTTTTTCCCCATTGATCGCACTGTCTAATTCTATTATAGCATTGTTTTTTTGAATAAGCAGCTTTCACACGCTGGATATTTCAGAAAAGCTATCAATTGACGCCGCCGCCGTCGATAGTCGCTTGGAAGCCTAAAAATAGCAGGTTAAGGGGCGACTTGAATTTGGCACAATCATGATCCGTATACATATGGTCTAAAAATTACATCGCCAGAAAATTACCTAATTAAAAACGCCGTTTTCGAACTCGGAAAGTAGCAGTTTGTGTTATCAATTGCAACATTAACGTCCTCACTATAGAGAAATAGACACCCAAGCTATCAAGTTTTTCATTTTGTAGTTCAAAATACTGTGAACCGTGGCGTAGTGGTCAAAGTGTGTCCCTTTTACGCGGGAGATCTGGGCTCAAACCCTACCTCTGCCACCTGAAAAAAGAAACTCGTTCTTTTTTATGATCCCATAGACAGATTAACATTTGTCTAACGTTGTATGTGAAGAATACCAATCTCAAGGGGCTGACCATCACCGCACTCTGGGGCTGCTACACCCACCTGCATCACCCAACCAAACAGCTCTTAATCATGAAGCCAAAAGCTGTTTACTTAACTGCTGTCTCTCACTTCGGCCTCAGGTATTTCACTTCAGTCACTTTTTTATACTTTTAAAAAAGTTTTCTGTTATACGCAAAAAGTGTTGGTTATAAAAAATTTGGAAACGGAAATAGATACAGATTAACTTAAAAAATAAAAACCAATATTTTTGGGGTTTCCGTGTGTGTCTTGAAAAGCATCTGCGCCAAGAAGGTTAACGGTCCCCAATTCTTTCTTTACAACACTCCATTGCTTGAATCAGGTCCGATTGCAGATTAACCAACAAGTAAGCTCTCAACTTGTTTCCACGTAGTCTTTTGGCTTCTTCTCCTGCGGGAAAGTTCTGAATAAAAACTTCATACTTTCTCAGCTGTTCTTCCAATTCGGGACATTCACATGGTAATGCTCGACCGGTTAATTCTTCAGCAATTGCCTGCAAGAGGAATTGTCCAAAGCATAAATTTGGGGCGCTAGCCGTTCCATCCTCACTTAGATTCCCTGATCTTCGAAATGTGTTAGAGTCCTGTGAAAATGGCTGACCGCAGGAACCCATTTGCATCCAAACTGGTCCTTGTTTTGGGTCACCTAGTGATACGGCAAGATATGCACAAGCTCCTCGATTATTGTCAAATATTTTCGTACTCATGTGGGTTTCGTAGGACTTCGGAGCGTTCAGCGGAAGGCAGGCTTGGGCGGCGACTTGCATGTCATTCAAAACGGCTTGGCAGTCGACCTTAACACTTGAATCACACTCGATAGGGGGAAGGGTGTCTTTTGGTACCGTCAGGAAGGTGCTGCTCAGTTGTGCCTTGTCAATGCATTCGGAAAGTGCTGCCAAATATTGATTGCGCACGCGCTTTGCGTCAACTGTGCGGTAAATGTCGTTGCACAGCTTCGTTAACCAAATGGACGCGTACTGTTTCTCTGTTGGACTCTCCTTAAATACGGTGTCAGGATCAAGACATTTTTCGAGGATCCAAAAATATTGCTGCAGGAGTTTTAGATCGTCCATTGTTAAATATATTTTTTTAGTTTACTTAATTTCGACACATGATACTAAGTTGCTTTTCTTTTTTGTTTTCTTCCAGGACGAACTCAAAAAACATCCGAGCACAGTGAAATCGAACCCCCGATCAACGCCAGCCAACAAGAGGCTGCGCCACGGATAAAAAAGGTGTCGAGCATTTGTGTAAATTTGCCAGCGGCCGGGTTAGGATCCCGCCCGCCAAGCATCATAAGCTCGGTCAGCACCGACGAAGGTGGCTTCAATGAGCCGTCGCCAGAAATTAAGGCAAAGCTAAAGCCGGCCTATGACTTTGAGCCAAAGTACGTAGCGTCGACTACGGAACAGCATCACAGTCCGACGCATGATGAGATCAACAAATCCATCGTGCAGTCTTCGCCGCCGACGGCGGTCAAAAAAGTGCAATACACAAACGAGGACGAGGAGAAGCCATCTCTGAATTACGTAGACGTCGGCTACAGGTTGAATCCCGATGGTAGCGAGGCGCGTGAGGTATTCGGCGAGTCGGAACTGTACGAGACCGCCAAAATTGACTTGCACAAGAGCTTCCATGCCAATGGCTTTGCCCAAGAGACCACCACAGTATATGCGGTGATTAAACCCGAAATTCCCCCACCAGCAGAGTTGTTCTATCACGACGAGCCAGCAGTACAGAACGTAGCATCGCCTGTACATAGTCCACCGAAAATTCCTCCAAGTCCATTGCGACGGCGAAGCTCCGACATAAGTGGTGGCAGTTCAGCAAAGTCGCCACCACCGTCGGTGACGTCGTCGGCACCCAGTTTGACTGCTTCGCCTTTGAAGAAGCCACCGGCTGCAGCACCGCTTGAGACTCAAGATGAGTTCGAGAGCCCTGAATTGCCGGCATTGCCACAGAGACCGCCACCACTGCCCGAAGGACCCCCTCTCGATATGCAGGACATCGAATACGCCGACATGAGTGGAGGCGAGGACGACGACGATGACGAAATGGATAATGTCCGTAGCAATAGACCAGGGGACTCACTGGAGATGGGACGCGAAGACAGTCTGCCAGATGATATGACTGCCGATGAGGCTGAGCGGTTGTTGAGCTCAAGGTATGTTTTCGGCTTGTGCTTGGATTGTAAGGAGCTTGCGTTGATGTTGGATTAGATGCATGTTAATTGAGAATTTGCTTACAGTTTCGCGTCGTTTTTTGTTGTTGTCAATTTATTTTATGTTAAAAAAATGTCCTCATCTTAGTCCTTCTTTATGTCTCAGACTAGAATGGTTAATCTGAGCTTACACCAGTCTGTGTCGTTTTTTAAAGGAATATTCTGGTGTGAATTCTAGACTTTACAAAGCTAGGGCTCCGTGAAGGATTATATTTTGTTTGAAGAGCATCGTGCATGTGGAACAGGGATCCACAGGACTTTTCGCCCCAGTGCAACCAAAGTGCACCAGTTCCTCCTAACATGTTTCTGTTGTATGTGTCGACCCTAACATAGTTTCTACGACACGTAGCCTGGCTTAGCTATAATTTTACTAAGCATCCCACCTTTTGTGAGATGTGTGTGTACGAATCTAAAAGAAGCTGATGTATTTGGCGGTACTACCAGTGGCCATTTGCCCCTAAAAATATTTGTAAAACCAGGCAGAACCCGTCAGTTTTTGTAATTTGCCTAAAGCTTTAGTTCTGGTGGATTAATTGATTTAAATTATGCTCCTAGTCCCTTCCCTTCTATCATTTCAAGTTATTCGACATACATGTAACCACATTACAGGAAAACCTTCTTATCTGAAGAAGGTACAACAAGAAGTGAAGGTTTTTCCATCAAAGCCCTTGAGATCAGCTATCCAGCTTCTTTTAAATTGAAAGTACCAAACTCAGACAATGCCAAGCCATCATCACCTCCCCCTGGATATGAAAATTTCTCTCACTTCTGATGAGTACTATTTTTCTCCTTTTTGTCGATTTTTGTACACTCATATCTTTGTAAATTTTTCAACGTTAGCTTGAAGAGCCAACAATGATTAGCAATGTACACTGTCCCACTGAACGTGTACGTGAATCCTCATAAAATATTCATCGATTTGCAAAACTGCACGTCTACCTTCAATGCATAATCATAGGCTTGAGTGTATATAGTAAGGCTCCTCATCCATCAATGGACTCTCGGTATCGCAGCATGAGTTCCGGGTTCTCTTGTTGAGCATTTAGTCACCAAAAAGTTATCTTGGCTGTATTGTGCTTGTTTTTCTTTGCTCGCACTTTAGGGTGTATAAATTTTAGATGGAAAATCACTTGTGTGTGGTAAAAGAAGGTAAATGAACCTTTGACTAACACTTTTTTTTTCGTGCCGCAAGGGTAGGTAAAGCTATTAGTGAAGCTACGCACAAATGATGCCTAAGACAGCAGTGTGGTAAATCCCGAAAAACTTGGTGTGGCTATTGCATTCTGGAGGTATAGTAACAATAAGAGGTTTAAAATTGTAGCTAAAGTTCACTTCTAAATTGCCTATAAAGTTTGGAGCCCGATGGCTTATTGCAAACGGAGCAACAAGTCATCGGGATATTACTAAGTCCTCGACAACAAATCCTCGACAACGAAGATGCAAGTTATCATCTTGGTTTTTACAATTAAGGTGGATCAATGATGAAACCTAAGACGCAAGCAAAGATTCTAGATCTCCACTCTAATTTTGTTGTAATCTCGTTTTGAGAATAAGTTTGCGATCCTTATCTTCATTTCAGTAAATTTTTTCCCTTTTACACAGAGAGAGATTTAGAAACGACGATTTTTCACA
The DNA here is from genome assembly GCA_947623515.1 of Neoascia interrupta. Lineage (NCBI taxonomy): Eukaryota > Metazoa > Arthropoda > Insecta > Diptera > Syrphidae > Neoascia > Neoascia interrupta. The sequence goes on along the minus strand of OX392463.1, from coordinate 212,820,252 downwards.
AGTTACCCTCTACCCTCTATCTCTACCCTCAATTGAAGACAACTCAAAATTTTATGTTAAGTCAACTTTTCAGCTATTCCTAATCCTAAAAATAAGTAAAGAGTCTTATTTTGCATTTTGCTGAATGGAGATTGGACCATCCATCAACAACTGGATGAATGTGTTTCATGAAGAGTAGACTATACCTTTTCCGGCTTCAGCTTTATGGAAACTTTCTTCTCCTTCCTCCTGGCTCCTGGGGTATTCCGCGACTAGTTTCCAAATTGCTTCAAAAGCCAACATAATTTTTCGTGGTCGAAGCAGTGCTGGGTTGAAACGAACAAATGCATCTTTATCCCAGCACCATCAGGGACGAGGGTTTGTTTTATATTTATTGAGCTTTCAGACTGGTCGAATCACCAGTGTGTTGTAACTTGAAGCAGTTGTGTCCAAGGGAAGCTAGAAGTCTACTTGTCTGATAGTAACTAAATTGATGTCGGTAAGACGTTATAATTTAGTTAACTTAAGCACTTCCGTGCCGTAAGAGCCTCTGTTTCGTTCGCTCCACGGTCTTGCTGTCTATTTTCATGGTCATGTCGCCTGCTTTTACAGAATTTAGACGATAATTCTGACCCTGAATTTAATTTTATGTTGTTCAAATTTACCATCCGTAGTAGTGTCACATCCGTAAACTGTGACACATCAATTAATAAGTTTGATGAGCTGTCAGCTCGGGCATTATTTCCCGTCATCGTCCCCAAAAGTTTAAAACCAAAGTGCACCAGAACCTATCCTGTCTCTCTGTTCATTTCCATTCTCGTTATGTAAAATTAATCTCATTATGTAAAATAAATTCCACTCTCAAAATGCAAAATTAATCCCTTGAATGACAGGGAATTTATGGATAACAAGTGGGAAAGTGCAACAGTACGTATTCAAAAGCTTCAGTCCATCTACGACGGATTGCAAAATACCCGACCACACCAATAAGAAAACTGCCACGCCTCCAAAAAGTGGGCGGGATATAAAAATATAACTGTTGTATGCTTTATACTAGGTGGTTGCATACATGTCGGCCTAAAACTCCGCCTTTTTAACTAAAAAAAATCACTTTTTTAACGCCACGCCCACAAAAGTGGGAGGAGGTACATACAATATACATAAAAGTTAGAAAATGCTAATATCTACAACTTTTGTCATATAATTTTTTGTGAAATTTCATATATATTTATTGAAAAACAGTCGTTTTAAGCTAAAATCCCTTAGGAAGTGGGCGTGGTTAATGAAAAGGCTAACATTTTTTGGCTACTTTAAAGACAATTACAAGTCACTGTTACGTACCAAAAATGAATGCGCTAGCACTATTGTAACCTAGCTAAAATTTGGAAAAAGTATTTTTTTTAAATTAGAGATGGTCGACCACGCAGGCCTGCAGTGGCCGTGTCTATGGGCGGACTCAGCTAATTTTCAAATTTGCTCTGAAGGACTGGACTTAAAGCCAATCCACCAAATTTCAGCTCTCTACCTTAAAATTTAAGGCCAAAAAGTTGTTTACATACGGACGGACGGACGGACGGACATGGCTTAATCAATTCTCCTGTCGGTCCCATTCATATCTCTAAAAGGTCTTAGGGGTCTACGGTGATTATTTCACTGCGTTACAAACTATACAACAAACTTAATATACCCTAGGTCGGGTATAAAAATATTAAAAATTGTGTGTGTGGGCAGGTGCTCCTTGCACCTACTCGACCTAAACTACAATAACCGCTTAAGAAGCAGAGATTTTTAGTTCATCATAGTTTATCATTTCGCTCGTACATGGTATAAAGGTTTTTTTTAATGAGAAGAACATCAGACACGTGGAGTAGGGTATCGCAAGCGGTTCGTCCCCATTGCAGTCCTGAGAAATTAAAATCAGAGAACACAAGTGTTTCTGATGTGCTTTGCCTTTTTTTATACCCCATCCCATGAGATAGGAGATATATTAAGTTTGTCACATAGTTTGTAACACGATGCTATGATAATGGTAGACCGCCATGACTTTAAGGGCATATGATGGAGACCGAATTCTGATTCGAATAAGCCATGTCCGTCCGTCCGTGCGTCTGTCTGTGTGTCATTTTGAGCTAGAGAGCTGAAATTTCGACCGGGCTCCTTGTCATCCGAAGCAGTATATGATTTAAAATTTTTCAAATCTGCCCACAAACACGCTCACTGTCGGCCTAAATGTGCAACTACCTTAGGAGCTTTCAAAACTGTAAGATGTCTTGGAAAGTTGAAATTTGACATTTGGCAACTCAGAATGATTGTAAAACATAAAAAAGAAAAACTAAATCGATAAAACTCCTCCTCCAGTGGGCGTGGCATCGATTTTAAGGGTACATTTTTAAATGCGTTTTATTCAATATTTTTGTTCCAAATCGAAAAAGTTGAAATTAATGTGTTGTGGAAAAAACACTCAGTTTTACGTTTTGTTCAAAAAAATTGAGGGACACGCCTACATTTTGAGGCAGAATTGAATAAAAACCTTGAATTTTCCTTAAAAACGTTATTTCGACTGGCCTTTAGCCTTATTTAGGAAAGAAAAAGAAATAAACGGGACGTCATTCTTGATTTTGTTTCTTTGAAAGATTTTAGCCACGTCTCCTTGCAAATATTTTTAATTTGAATCGAAAAGTTGTGTACTTTTAAGCGTATTTTGGAGAAATATTTGCTAATATTGAAAGTTTGTAATAAGGGCGGTCGGCCACGCCCCTTTTCAAAGTTTTCAATAACCATCAATCGTAAAAAAATTAACTATAAGGCAGTAGTTTAAAATGTGGAATAGGATGGGGTATTGAACGGTCCGTTTATCGGACTGTAACTTCTGCGTACACACTGTAGCACATGCTCACTGGTTCTACTGGTCATAAGTCATGCTTCATGCACACAACCATAGTGTCTGCGACATCAGTTCAAATGCTTCTCATGTCCAGCTCTCATAATGACGGGAAAACACTGGGTGTCGACTACTCTGCGACTACTCTTAAATCCTCTTCGACTTTCTGGACAACATTTTAGTTCGATCTTTTCACGATATCGAGCATTCACAGTGCTGTTCAAATGCGCACCTTTTATATCCAAGCCGTTCTAGTAGACTCCCAACTTTATAAAAATCAAACCTTCTCAGCATTCAAGGATCCAACATTTGTGGGATAAAGCTTCTTTTATTCGTCAGTATTGAACCGGACGAATCATAACATCCATTACCGTTTTTTTGTGTGTTTATTTTTAAGCTTTCCCAAGTTTGCACATGGCAGCCTTCGACAGGAAGAATCCTTCTACAGTGACTTTTTGCAGAACTTAAGTTAAAATAAGGTTCGGCCGACGAACTCACACACGAAGTCTTCACCTCGAACTAAGCTGAATGATCATTGCAGCAGGACACGACCGCGTTAGGTGTCTTGTGCCAGCTTTAACTGCACAACTGAAAGCAGCTAGCTAATAACCGGGGTAACTGGAGACCTACGTTAGTTGAGGCCAAGTTCACGACGAATAAGGGAAAGAAGGAAGATTTATCTGTTTTGTAAAAAGCCTATCTTCAACCGAAATATAACTTATGTGTCTGGGCAAGTGTACCAAAGACCGAAACCTTTTAGAATATTTCCTATGCCTTTTTTGTAATAAGCTCCTGATCAATTGGTTATAACTACCCTAAAAATGTGCAGAACATGGCGAGCGGAAAGAACTAGAGTAAAGAGGAGAAAAGGAGTTCTCGATCCAACACAAATGCTGATGCCTTTTTGACTTGTCCGTCATTTTGTTAAGAGTGAAAATGCCTGACTTCTCGGTCAGCCTCATTACTCATAAGCCTTCCTTAAGCACTCCTCTTCTTTCTTTGGTTAAGACGGGATCAGAATTCTGACCTTAGGTAGATAACGCTTCTAACTTTAGCGCTATCGTCTCAGATTCAAGACTATTCTTCAGTTTTTCAAAACTTAAGTACACCAGACCCCTTAAAGTTGTAAACTAGCTAAGCAGTCGAAATTTCTTCTCGTTTCTTCTACTCTTTTTCATGTGGCAGTTAACTCCTATCGAAAGGTGCAGATCCTTTTTGAATCTTTCGCCTAAGAAAGCGAACCTGGACAGCGTTTTGAAAAAAAAAATCAACTAATCGGCTTCATCCACAAAGTTCAGAAGCATCGTAATGTCGCGTCATATCATTGAAAGTATAGAAATTTTCACTTCCTCGGACAAACATTCGTGTTTGTTGTAGATGCCCTATTTCGACTCACATTTTCCCACCAGCGCGTATACTTTTCGTCCTTCGTGTGCTTTTGCCGTTTGCATGTCATACTTTTCTCTTCATATTATTATTAATTTTTTTTTATTTTGTTGCATCCTTTGGAGAAATTTTCTCCGCCCCCTGGGAATGTGTCTACGAACGATATTGTGTTGATGACGGGCGATGAAGATGATGATGATGATTATGATATGGCTAACAGCAACATCAACATCTTTGCTCCGCTCAAATCACAACAAACTAGAACGGCACAGGGTGCAATGGGATATACGACGACGACGAGTATCTGTGCTGCATCCACAAAGTGAAAAACTATGCCTAGCCTAGCGCCTCCGCGAGCGCTTTTGTATACTATACCCGCTCAACCCTTTTGTGCTGGCGCGCTGGTGCTCTCACTTGTCTCTTCGCCCCTGTTGACTGTGGTGGCGTGCTCTCTTTTTGCTCAAAGCTTGTATGTGTTGTGTTTTTATTCGATTTTTTTCTTTACTTCATCCAAACGATTCGTATAATGTGCATGACACATGCAACTGTGTGTCACACCACTATGCGAGGGTGGTTCGCCATTGGATTGCTCGGAAACATTCCGAAATAGTTTTCCATTCGTGTTTCGGTGTAGTTCGCGTTTTGTGTGTACGACTCCGTCGTATCGGTCAAATCAAATATACGCGGTGGAATATCTGCAATTTACAATAATTCGTTGAGCTAGTCGATTGCATCCTTCAGACCGAAAACTGCATTCATCTGTCACTCAAGGCGGCGCGCGTTAACGACGCTTTAAAGATTTCCTACTGTCGTATTTGTGTGATTTTGTTCGCGCCGCGTCGTCGTGCTTAAGTGGTGTTCATTCGAGGGTGCTCCTCTGAAATGTGCATTGAGTAGTTCCAAAGTGCCAGTGACAACTGACGCGGGCGCCTTTTTCTCCCCCTGAGGTGCATCTCCACTGGGTGTTGTTCAGCTCAAGTGGAAACGTAAATCCATCGGTAAGATCGTAAATAATAAATTTTTGTTAAAATAATTGAGGCCTCTTTAAGGCCCCGAGTGGCCGTGTGACGACAAGAGGAAAAAAATGAAAAAGTTTAAACGAAACCAAGTCCTTGGCACAGTTTAAATTGAATTTCTATTTTCGGTACGGAAAGAGTCCTTGATGAAGTTGGTTATGGGAGCAGCACAGCACAGAGAAACACAAAAAAAAAAGTTTTGTTCCATAGTTTTGTTCGGCTCTGTGCGTTTCGGGATAAGAGTGGTGCGAGGATTTTGTCCTTTTTTTGTGGGCAAAACAATAAACCCTGTGACAGATGAGTGGGAAGCATAGTTCTGCTTAAGCCTAACGGTGTGTGATTAATTTTTTTTTCCTTCAAAAATACGTTCGAAAACGTGACATGCCTCTTGGGCAGAAATTCCAGTGAGAAAGAAAAGTGCGAACAAAAATGTTACGTATACGCCGTGGGGTCTGAGTTCTTAACGTGAGTAATCCAATTTGATTCCCTGGTATTGTCTTGGTAGAATGTTTGCTGTGGTTGCGCGGGCGGCAGCTCATCCTACCACTCGGTGGCAAGCACTCTCTCACCTAGAGCTGTGGTCCATTGCATGATGCCACATGAGTCGATTAAGGAGGTAATTGTATCTGCGAGCCATTGTTTGCGGCACAGCAGCATTGGGTGTGCACACATATTTTAATGGCCACGATGCAGGATAACAAGGACAAATGCACGTTAGTCGTGTCTCCGACTAGCTTGCATTTCGATTTAGCTCGTTACTCCGATCCCATTTCGGATGCGAATCGCATTAAGAATCTAATTACGAACGACATGGAGCTGTTGACCAATCACTTTTACCAAATCGAGAATGTGGACGAAGGGATATACTTATCCCTTCGTGTCACTTCCATTTACGTATAGTGTAAAGGGTTTTGTGTATGATCTGTTGTGGCAATTTGTGGTTAGAACGAAATTTGTCCAGCGAGTCGTTAACGACATGGTGCGGTTTGCTAACGAGGTTTCGTTGATTGATTTGGTCTTGCGATTGAGTTCGAGTTTGTGTCGTGATTCATATGACGTTGATGAGCTTTGCTAATATCTGTAAACTGTTAAAAGCTGTACATATAAGCCTTGATATCGTGAGGAGCGTGAAGCCACACACTAACCACTACAGAACGGCGGGCCTTGCCGCTTGAGGTCGCGGAAAAGCATAACTTTAAGAGTCCTGACCAGTTCTTTATTCTGCAACTTGACGGAAAGGTGATTTGATTAGCCTTCAAAAACAGCCTGGCTATTATTTAATTTTAAACTGTCTCCTGTCAGCAAGTTTGTGAATGGAACACTATTCTTTTCCCAGAACTTGTCTTTGGCCACACTGACGTTTGTGTGGCCAAAGTTCTGAGTAATGAATAAAATCGCGAAAACAACCAGGTTTACACCTATTCAGTTCAGCGGGTTTTGCATTTCGGCTCACCTTTTATGGAGTTCAATTCTTATAACTTGGCCACTTCCTTAAACTAAACTCAAAGAACATTGGTCGGAGCTGTCAGCTTTAATACTGGTTGCACGAATATGTTAACATAGGAGGCAATTGTGGGAAACAGAATCGTCTTTTGCGTTTTGTGATGGTTGCAAAGAGTTTTCAAATAGGAGCTTCAGAACTTTGACAATTGAAGCTGCATCTGTCAAATTGGCATGTCATTTATTCAGTTAGTTTTATCGAATCACCATGGACGGTGGAGCACTCAGACACAATTACTGGTCCATTGTACTGTCATAGACATCTTGGGTTAATGTTGTGATTTCTCCCGTCTTTCGAAGAAAGACGCCTTAAGAAGTCTGCTGTCGAACTCAAAGATAGAAGGAAAGACGCTGTAGCAGCCACATTTAAAATTTTGTACGAAAGATTCGGTATGGTCAGATTCTTTTCAGATTCGGTATGGAAAGATTAGGTATGATCATCTCACGTGGAGTTAATATGAGCTAGACATCAAGATCGTCTGATTTTTCTTGTGGGGTTTTTTAAAGTCACAAGCCTTTGCGAATAGGCCACATATTTAAGAGGTCATCAAAGCCAACACAGTCCATTTCATTGATTTATGCGCTAGAGTCAAGTCGCGGTGAATATTTGAACGATTTAATATTTCATACGAAATGGCGTTGATAGGCCTTAAAAACGAATAGAAAATTGCGGTGTTGTCTCACACACAGTTTATTTTTTTCAATTTTAAAGATAAGAAGTGCTAAATGAAAGACCCTGTAAAAACTCTGTTCATTAAAAGTTGAGACTTCCGATTGCTAGCACTTTGTTGAAGGTAGTGAGTTCCATACAATAATTCTTACATACAGACCTATGCATACAAATTTAAACTGGCCTCTCTTACAATCATGCGTGCTATGTGACTTGCAACTGTTTTTACACGCACGAAAGGGACCTACCATTTTTTACCGATTCCGAACTCCGAAATTGAGAGGCCCTCATATACTCGGAAAGTTTGTCAGACCGTTGCGGAGGTGGGACACGGTAAAAACTGTGAAAACAAATTTCAAAGAGCTAAAAACTGGCCAGTAAGTAACGACCTGTCTATAGTCTGTATTGTTTCATTTAGAATATTTGTTTATAATCTCCTTTTCATCATTTACTTGCTCTTTGTCATCATTTGCTTGCTCCTTGTCATCATTTTCATTACGAGGAAGGATGCTTGGGTGAAACTTGAATCCCTCCCTAGCAACTTAACAGGCTTTGTCGAAATTTCGAAATTAGCTTACCTCAAAGTACCCCTACCTACGGGCAGCTTTTTTGATAGACGGTTTTCATAGCCTGTCTAAAAAGTTTCATAGCCTGTCTAAAACAGCATCATAGCATAGTTTTGTTGTGCATTTTTAGACCATTTATTGCTCCACATAAAAAAAAATCTCAAAGTCAGGGACTTTGACAGATGCTAACGTTCTTAACGCCATTTATGGAATACGCACTGAATCTCGCTTTGGCTGCTTGCAGTCGTTATCTGCTATTTTGGCTGTGGCTCGCGGCTAAAAATACCTAAGTTCCAATTATCAGCTTTGTGATCCGCAAGCGTTGCTCTTTCAATATTGATTTAGTTCGGCTATGGTTTCACATATGTCTTCAGGTTGAGTCAGACTTCAGCCTACATTCCAGGATTATGGTACACTGCTGAGAACCTACATTCAGGGTTTTATTCAGGGTGCCTTAAGTTACAATTGGGACGAACTAACGAACCTAAATCTACAACAAAAACAAAAAAAAAAAACACGTTGACAAGTCATGTCATAATATAAGTGACTACTCCCGATTCCATTGGACCGCAAACCTTCTGCTTTTGTGCATACTTAAGAACCTTTTTAAAAAAATCTTAAGAGTTGAAGGTTGAAGATCAATTCTGACTACCACAGCTCTAAAATACGTTTCCGACTGAAACCTTCCATCCTCTGCGATCTCTATGTGTTGATTGCAATCATTTTGGCATCGGTGACTGTTTGGCTTTTAAATCGGAAAAATCTCTTCCGGGCTCTTCGAAATTAAGCGTTGGAATGCGCTATTACTCTTGATTAAAACATTTTACCCAACCGCTGGAAAGAGCTAAGCAAATGAGATCACCGTGCTCTGCGTTTTGGATCTGCATCTGCATTTTTTTTTTGCGCTTGTCGATTTCTAGAACTTCCACCTAAGTCCTCATTTGGACTTAGTGCGGGCAACCGCCACCCCCTCCCATTGCCCTGCTGGTGACAACATAACTTATAAAATGCGGAATACTATTTCTTCCAGAAGATTTAAGTCGGCTCATACGACAGGCATTACTTACTTCAAGGCTATTCCAAATCCAACCTGATTGGGGCTTGGCTTAGACATATTGTTCGCATGCCCCTGACAGACTTCCTAGACAGTTCATGCTTGCCGAGATGCGAATTTTCCTCAAACTGGTCTAGAAACAGGTGGAAGGTACCAGTACCAGGCAAAGAACTTTGGCATGACCTGCCTGGGGATCGCGCCTGTGGTTCTTGAGTTGGCAGCAAAGGATCGGGAAAGATCGAAGGACCACTTAACGCCCTCGCTCTGCGACTCTTGCAAAGGATAAGCGGTCACAGAAAATGACGCATCTGTTGTGTCTTCTCTTTTATTCGAGCTCCTCAGATGGAGAACTTAGAAAATGTCACAAAATGTAGCAACTTAAATCTAAGAGAATACTTTTTTCTATAGTCAAAGCAATTCCGATTTGCCCATCGTCATGTGCTTCCCTGCATTCCCAGTCTCTTGTGAGTATTTTTGATTGGATACAGAATTCTCCTGCAGAGCTGCCAACTATGATCATTCATAACAAGAAGTGACTTCGGCTACCATGGCTGGCTTAGGACTTTCGCTTCTTATTCTGACATATTCGGGAAGTTAAGTCATTACAATGAACCCACAGGCACTGTGGGTAGAGGCGATTTTTCGCTGCATCATACCATCTTGATGCAATTCAAAGGCTGGCATGATTTTTGTTTGGGACTGAGGGTCAAGAACCCATGCCCTCCGATGAGCTGAGGATGGCTACCAGCATGGCAGCGCAGACCCGAAAGCCAACCAAGTCCCATAACAAAATGACTTCTTTCGCTCGATCTTTTTCGAATTCGGGATTTTATGAATAACACAATTATTTTCTTACGATCAGCCGAAATACGAATCCGCCTTATCTGCGAACACTTTCTGGAGAAACATTCGCTGCTGTTGCACACAAATTGTAAAACTTTGTCATTGAACTTCCGTTATGGTTGAGTGTGCAAATTGAATGAACTTTTTCCATATCAGGACCACCACACCTTTCCAGCTTATGTTAGTCATAAGTGTCTTTTCTTGCGCTTCAAAAGGCAAAGCTGATGGTTTCGCTGAAATACAATATACACACACTGTCCCCACCTTTAAGTTGTGGACGGCAATTAAGTCACGTCTTCGGATCACTCAAATTTTCTAAGAAAGTGTAATTTTCCTGAAAAGACGCTGATTTAATTCTGAAAAAGACTAGAAGTCTGATTCCATTTGGAAAGCACACAACTGGCAGTTTGCAAGTTTTGCAACTTCACTCCCGTCTGCCTCAGGCAGTGACTTCTTAACCTATTCAATTCACTCGGGATTTTTCGTGTCGAGTGCAGAAATTTTGGATGTGCCTCTTAAAAATTTAAGCTGTTTTTGACGTCAAGAATTTTCATTTTTACCCATTCTACATGCTTAGAGCTATAGAAGAGCTTAGAGCTATAGAGCTTATTTGAAAAAAAACTGTCTTGTTGCCGAGTAAGATACTTAAACCTCCGAGCGTGGCTAACTTCAAAGAATGTCATTTTAAAGCAATGCTGTAACCTGAGAGGCCGGGAGGGTTCATTTTTATACCCGACCGAGGGTATATTAATTTTAATGCATAGTTTGTAAGACAGTGAAATAATCACCGTAGACCCCTAAGACCTTTTAGAGATATGATCGAGACCGACAGGTAAGTCGATTAAGCCATGTCCGTCCATCCGTCCGTCTGTCCGTATGTATGCAGTTTTGAGGTCCTTAAAATTGAGCTAGGAAGCTGAAACTTGCAGCGTTGCTTGGTTCTCATTTTGTACAGACAAAGTATGAAAATTGAGAAAATCCGCCCACTCTTGGCCACAATTAGCGTGAATGTCAGACAACCTCAAATTTACATTTTATTTCAAAATACCTTTTGGTCAAGATAGACAAAACACATGAACTCAAATTTTGGTGGAGAGCTATATCAACCAGAAGCCTTTAATAAGGCAAAAATTGGACCGCCCACTCCATTGACCATGCCCACTTTTAACATCTGAAATCTTAGAAAACCTGATTTCTCGGGAAATTCATTTTAAATTGAAAAAAATTATTTGACAAATATTAAAGATATTACCATTTGCTAAGTTTGTTGCATACAAAGCATTGAGCTCCGCCCACTTTTAGGGGGCGTTTTTGGGAAAAAAAAAAATTTTTAAGCATAAATATTCGCTTTTAACCTATTTTCTCGTGTTTCCAACGAAATTAGAGTAAGTTGATTTAAATTTTCAGCCTACTTAGGGGCGTGGCCAACACAAATAATTGACATTCAGTATATGAAACAGACCAAAAAATTTTAAATTTGGTATTAATGGGGAAAGAGGGTCAGGTATTTAGAAGTTCGTTACAGACGAACTCTTGCACTTACTTACTTGTTTATTACTAAGCCAAGATTTTGGGCCCTAGGGATCTAAACGAGAATGAAAGACCCCCACCAGCAGGATTCTCAGACAGACTCACGTCTCTGAATTTTAGGTTGCAGATTTTTGTTCCGGTACACCCGGTCGAATCTGGTGAGCTTTCATTAGAATAGGGGACACACTTATCATTATCAAAATATTTCGTTTTGGTCTAGCCCATTTTTGGGCATTTTAAGGGAAGGCAGGTTTTTTGTGTGAAATATTTTACACAATTTAAACTTAAACGAATTTTTCAACCCCTAACTTTCTCGCAAAGAGGTTTGGTACCACGCAGAATACGAATAGAAATTTAGCGTCCATTCTTTACCCGATTTAAGAGACAATTAATGTACCAATTTTGAATAATGGTGGACGGGTTCCGGCCCCATATTCCTTTCTCGAAACTTGTTCCAACTCATTCTCTTCACAAATTTTGATGCATGGCGTTTGTCGACTTTTAACGGAGCCGCCCCAGCCCATGACAATGTGCATGTAAGCGCTTATGTAAATGCGAGGGCGCTGCTGCCATTTCCTGAAAATTCTGATTAATGACAGATGACATTGTTTTAAGTTTGTAAAGGACTAAACGGATTTTTTTTCAAAAGCAAAAAATAAATTCACTCGCAGCGAATGGTAACATTAATCACCATCCTCTCAGGTGCTGGTTTAAAATGCAGCCATCTCGTTGAACTAAATCTCACTAATTACACTTGTTGTGTGTAAATTTTACAAAAGCAAAAGTTTTACAGTCCCGTCCCCCCATCGTTGTTCTTGCATACGAGTGTCCTTCTATTTGCACGAGTTTTGGCTGTATGATTTGGAATAGGCGTGTAGGTAGGTGCATACTTGCAATCCGCATGCCGCACCTGGTGTTTAATGGGCTCAAATCGCTAAAGGATACAGCAGCACACGGCTCTGGCATACAAAAGCGAACATGACAGGATTTATATTTGGTTAAGTCCCGACCGGCAAATGAATGCAATTTAAAAATAATTAAAGGACACGAATGTGACATTTTATTTATTACACATGTGCCGGGCCGGTATGTATGCGTTTGTTTGCCCTATTCAAACACAAATGTGTGTTACACCTTCGAGAAAACACACAAACACACATGCGTCGAACTGCAATTGTTAGATAAATTATTTATTTTTAACGACCGTTTTGTTGGCCAACATTTCACAAGCGGAAGGAGATTGTGATCGGGAGGACACTATACATACCTCACCGGTGCGGGTGTTGTAGGTGCGATAGGGGTATGATAAAGTTCAGGGTTAGTCTGGCCAGCTGCGACTGACGGCTATTTTTTCTGTTTTGATTGCAACGTTTTGACATTCAGCGGAAAAGGTGCTGAGTAATCTTGAGACCTGATGGCTGTTCGTGTTCATGACACCATGTATTAAGGGAGCTTCCTGAATACTGCGCAATTAGTGTTAAGGGTGTGTTTATTTGTAGGATTATGTCACTTGCTTTTTTTCGCGGGGGATAAATATTGACTTAGCAATGAAGCGACTTAACCGAGGGTCACGGTGACGACACCTTTGGTGTGTGACGCAAATGGGAGTAGGTTATGTAATGTCAGTCGTATTAACATAGTAGCCGCTGGATTAAAAGAAAGCTTTGACACCGTCGATTTCCATAATATTGATGGTGAGACATCCTACTTACTTACTTATCGGGTTTCCGACTTGGGAAGGTCCTTTGCCTTGCGGACTCTGCAAGAATTTTGAGTTAGTTTGTTTCCTAATACAGAAAACGTTTCTACCAGTTCCAGTCAAGACCAGGGACTTTCAAATCTGCGATGACTTCATTTTTAAAATAAAGCTTCAGCCTTCTTTGTCGTTCAGAATTAGGGAAGAAATACAAATACACTCTTGGTCGGAGCTGTGATGCCCATGAGCTTGACGTTGCCCGAGGTAATGAAGGTTGTATTAAGGCATTTCTAGCTAAAACCACTTTTTAGAAGCGCCCTAAAAATTCACTATTGTATGTTTTTCCCTATTCGTCCTTCTGGCACACGGAGGACCAAAATGATAAACTTATGGTTCTGGAAAAATATGGCTCGCGAAACGAAAATTATGGCTCCTAAATTCCCCCATTTGTGAGAGAACTCCAATCTACAATGGAGCTGGTATGACTCTAGGTATGACCCTGGGCATCTCTAATTCAGTTGCTAAAAACCTTTGTAGACGGTGTTCTTTCCTGTGCAACGTTCGTTCCCGAATTTGCTCCGGATTGAGGAGGGACAGTGTATTTGGAGCGCATATGCTTCGCCTTCGGGCCACGTTTTACCGAGATGTCTATCCTCTCCAGCCGTAATCGTTTATCGCTGCGTCTTTCATCCTAGAGGTAAATTCTTAATTGAGTGTCAATAGGCAGGGACTAACCCCGAAACTCTTCACTGGCCTTATTATCCTGTTGACGTAGACATATACCGAAAATGGTTACCCCTGCCCTAAATGTATTCCCTCTGATTCATACCAACCCAACCTCTACCATTCTCAAGGTAAACTCTTACATGGGTTCCAGTGGTCATGGGGGGTAAACACGGTCGCCCTACATGCGCCCCTCTTTTAAAGGAAATCCCTCACTGGCAGTGGTTCGCACCTAAGCGCTTGCCCCCACCTTCAATACCCTTTTCGGGTATCTAAGTCTCTAATAATCTACCTTCGGCACAGGCTTGAGATTGGTTGCCTCGACCTTTTCGTCAAAATTGGGTCTTCATTATATACGGGTAGGTTCCCAGGCTGGTACTTCGGTCTTACATATGAAAATGGACCCCCTATGAAATAAGTGTGTCCATACTGAGCGGGAAAAGCCACCTTACCTAACCTTACCTGCACCGTTTTTTTTTGTTTTTGCTTAAATCCAGCGCCGCCGGTCAAGCGTGATTACTTTTTTATCGGACACTCAAGTCTTCATGGTTCTGCAGGCGTGAATGGGATTCGGTCCGGTATGAGTTTAAGCCACATTCGACATCTAGGGAACGTCTGTTTTATCGGACTACTTTAAGGCGACTCTCGCCTTCATGAGAAAAGTTAATGTGTGCCGTTGGCTCTAAGTCAAGGCGCATTTAGAATTTGGAACATCTATTATTTTTCTCCGACGTTTTGTCCATGTTTTTATTTGATGTTATAATATGATGTTAAAATCTGATAAATCTGACCTCTTCATCGAAAGGGTTTTTGTAACAACCATTGTTGAAGATGGACATCCTTTGCATCTTTAATCTTCATAGTTGAAACCAAGAATGTCATTCTGTTTTTCACAGTTTGCAAACTAGTGTCTAAGCACCCTTTCAGCCATGGTTCCATAGGCCCAGCGCGTTCCATTCCTTTTAGGTGTTCACACATCACTTCAAACCCTGTTCTTTTGTCTGCGAATTTCGCCGCGATAGCCTTGACAGTTCTTCCAAAGCAAAAGTTCGTTTTTTTAGGTGGAACATTTTAAGCACGCTTCTTTTCACTTTTACTTGCCTAAGCGTTTGGTAACGCCTAAAGTAAGCCTATCTTTTTTATGCCTTTTGAATTATACCGGAAATGCTGAATGCTTTCAAATTTTCACTATTTTACTCGCTTCAATTCAAGGTTCCCTTTTCGAAAAGCCTGCGCTTTACCGGCCCTATGGCTGCAGCTAGTTGTTTGACAATTTTACACCACTTTTGCTCTTGTATCGATCAGAGTATTCCACGACCTGCTTAAGCTGGCAAGCTTAGCCGTCTGTTTTCTACGCAGCTACTTTTTTCCGTTTTATTTTATGGATTATAGAGCTTCTATTACCCCTTTGAGCCGAATTTGCGGTTTCCAGAATCTGCTTGAATTCCTCACTATTGAGGGAATTGTGCATGCCAACTGACCCGTCAAAAGGTGTTTTGCTTCCAATTTTGACCTGGACTTTTCCGGGAACAGCTTTTAAAACTAACCCAGACGTGATCCGTATAGGTTCTGTAGAAGAGGTCACGAGATTGCGCCATGACAGCATCTTCCAGCCTCGTCGTTGCGAACGAATATAACGCTCAGGTTTTCGAATGAGCCAAAGTTTGCATTGGCCTCGTGCAAGCTTTTATGGCAGCGCTGTAATCAGTTCCATCATACATACTCCTACCTAGGGTACCCCCAGAATCGTAGTAATGTTTCTCTTTTACCTCAGGTCGACAAAGACAAACTTTTGAAGTTTATAATTCTTATAGCTTGCTTACGTTCCATGAATATCTGTACCTAAACTTTCTTGGCACTGTTGTTGTTGTAACTAGTTGTTTTTTAAGTGGTCGTAAGGTTACCCTCGGTTATCCTTATACACAATGCCTTGTTTTCAAAAGCCAAGAAAATCCTCAGGGGTATATCTGCCTCCATATCTTTGTTTATTTAGGCAGGAGCTATTATCCTCTTGACGACACTGCTGGTCTTGGCTTGAAAGTTTATTTTGCAGATTCCTTTTAATGATGCCCTAAAAAAGGTGTTTCTTAGGGTTGATCTGCCTACAGATTCAGGCAGGACCTCTTGAAGTGCGAGTATCTGCAACAATCTAGTTTTTTTTTTGTAACCAAACGCTACGCCAAGCCGCCCCACTACACAAACATCTTTTGCTGAATCCATAGCCGTTAAAAGCAACAGCCAATCGTAGTTTCTGAAAATTGCTTTTAAGACCGTTGAGTAGAAAAATAAATTATATCATATAGCATTTCACAAGTCACTAATCTTTGCAGGGTAAAAAATTCCACAGCTCCAGATATTTTTTCGGTTGAGAATTTGTGGAGTTTGCACCGCAACCAAATCTTTAATGGGCGACACATTTGCAAAACCAAAGTTCTATCTGTTTCACTTTGACAGTCGACCTTTCATGATGATCCCAATAAGCCTTGAAATCGCCCGTGACAGAAAAGGATCCCCTCTCTGCTTTTCTATCCCTTATATTAACATAAAAGTAAATTCTATAACTGGTCAAGCGCCCCAAGTTGGTAAAGCTTAATTAAAAAGCTGTTGGAATAGCAAAGTCTATAGAATTAGTTAAAAACAGACTTAAATATCCTTTCAGTTTTCAAAGCAAAACAAAACTTCTTCTCCTCAGAAGAGCCAAACTAGTAGCTGTTGAGACTCGCCAAACTTTCCAACCTTATTCTCAACTGTTACGACTCCGAAAGAAAAAAATGTTTCGGAATCCATAATATTCCGAAACATTTTTTTCTTCAATTAAAATGTGCATTAATAAGACTATAAAAAATTTTAAGCTTTAAAAAAAAAGTTCTGTTGGTTAAATCTTTAATCTTTCTGCCCATCGCCTTCCACCAAGCATAGCATCCCACTGTCCTTGACCTTTCTCTCTCGTCGAAAACATCGAAGGACGACAAGAAACTGTGAAAGCAAAAAAGCATTATTAAAGCTTGATTTTGTGCATCCTTTTTATAATTTTATGTAGCCTTAGTTGAATATCCTTTTTTTCGTAACACTTTACTTGCTTGTATCCTCATGAATTGCGTTTTTTGTTTTTGTTTTTTTTTTTTTCTTCCTTTTTGTTTTATTTTAATGAATGTCAACACCGTTACGTGATGTGTTGAATCCTCGTTGAAACAATACCATTTGCCGCGCCTCTTCTGTTGCTTCCTGCGTATGGGTGGGTGTGTGTGTTTGTGTGCATATGCAAATCGAAACTTGCCTCGAACTTCGACACAAACTTCTTGGATTTGGTGCATATCCACATGTGACGTCATTCATTGTTCGCGCATGAATTCCACAAATTTTACCACACAAACGGACAAACTTACACACACACACACGTCGAACTTTTATTAATTAAAATTGTATGGCAAAACAATTATTGCTGTTCCTGGCGTTCTGGCTGGCTGGCTGTTTCTCTGCTCCTGATGCCTGCTACTACTGCCATACAATGTTGACCTTGTTTTGTGCATGCATATACCTAACTACACACACACTCGATGGTGATGATGATGCTGACGATGATGCTGTCCCTCGCCCTCATCCTTGGCCACGCACACCTGGGAATGACATTTGGTCGGCACCTGTCGTACGCGCTCAACGTGTGTCCTGTCCTTGTGCATCACAATGTCCTTTTTGCATTTTGATTTGCTAAACTTTATTCATTTGTTACGTGTTGCTATGTGTTGTCCTGTAGAATTTTGGAAAGCAAAATAAGGTTTGCATGACCAGTACTCTGGTGATTTGAGTGTGATTAGACTAATGGTGAGTTTCTTCTTTGGTTTCCTTACAATAGACAACAACCGCTACTATCGGACGAGCAAGCGAAGGAGGTCGAACAGATACTATCGGCACCAGCGGCTGCGGCAACAGTTGCCACAGGCCATAGCAATAGTGTTTCTAGTCAGCAGAACGCACAAAAGGACGACGACAACGACCAGGAGGACGACGACAAGTGCTGCGAATACGAGCGAGTAGAGGACGAAGACGAGCCCGAGTGGTTGCGCGACGTCCTTGAGGCACCGAATAGAAGTTTAGAGAACTCTATTCACAGTGAATCGGCAGCTTTTCT
Source organism: Neoascia interrupta (assembly GCA_947623515.1). NCBI lineage: Eukaryota > Metazoa > Arthropoda > Insecta > Diptera > Syrphidae > Neoascia > Neoascia interrupta. The sequence continues at coordinate 212,802,279 of OX392463.1, read as the reverse complement.
CGATGACGATGGAGACCGGGGAGTTACAGTGACTGCCAGCAAGGTTGAAACAACCTACGACGAAGAGAACTGCAATGCGACATTTGTGGTCGAGAACACAAGCTACAAGCAGGACATCCTAAATCAGACATTTGTACAGGAGTCACTGCACGATAGCTTGGTGTCTGCTGAATCGGCCGAATCAACCACCCACAACAGCCTACAGACCACTACCATCGACGACAGTGTCATCTCGAGCAAGCACAACTCGAACTACTCCATCGATGGCGACAACACTCAGCAGCTAGACGACTCACAGTTCTATATACCAGAGTACCCGCCAGTGCGGAGCAAAGAGGTCTACGTCGAGAGTGGTGTACACTACTTCGAAGATGGCAACTTTTGGATGGAAGTACCCGGTCTGCTAGAGTCCGACGACGATGATATAACCTATCCGCCCATCGCAGTGAAGAAGAACAATAAGATTCGCTTTTTTTCGGGACCGATTCAGGTGTTCTCTACGTTCTCGGTGACCGACTACGATCGGCGCAATGAAGATGTCGATCCAGTGGCCGCTTCGGCGGAGTACGAGCTCGAGAAGCGTGTCGAGAAGATGCACGTCTTCCCGGTGGAATTGATGAAAGGACCCGAAGGGCTTGGTTTAAGTATAATTGGCATGGGCGTCGGAGCCGATGCTGGCCTAGAAAAATTGGGAATATTCGTCAAGACTATCACGGATAATGGTGCTGCCGCTAGAGACGGACGTATACAGGTTTGTTATGAGCTAAGGAGCTTCATGCTGTGAATCGTTCTAATGATGCATTCCTTTGTTCCAGGTCAATGATCAAATAATCGAGGTCGATGGTAAGAGTTTAGTGGGCGTGACACAAGCTTATGCGGCGTCAGTTCTTCGCAATACATCTGGTCTAGTCAAATTTCAAATTGGTCGGGAAAGAGATCCAGAAAACTCGGAGGTGGCTCAATTAATTCGACTCAGTCTACAAGCAGACAGAGAAAAAGAAGAACGTCTGAAAAGGTTAGTTTAATACGGAGTAAATTTAACTATCTAGCCTCTGGGGGGAAGGAGGTTAAATACCAATTACATACTATGACTTTCGATATTCTGGCCTCCCTTAAAGAGTGAGGTGAACCGGACCAACTTCTCAACAATGCATGCTGTGTGTGTTAGTTTCTGCACATACAAGGGGACCTATAATTTTTTGCCGAATCCGAACGGCACTTTGATAAGTTTTTCAAGACAAATGATACTCGAAGGGCTTGTCAAACCCTCGAGTTTTTTTTCAGGTGACGATGGTAGGATTCGAACCCAGACCTCCAGCGTAGTAAGCACACACGCTTACCACTACGCCACGACTCCCCACAGTGCGCAGCCTTTTTCAAGGCCTCCCTTAACGCCAAGTAAAGAATTTTCATGAAAGCCGTGCCATTTATCTCAATCATGAAAATGGACGTCAAAGTTTGTTGCTGTTGAGTAACAGGACCAATAAGCTCCTTTTTTAAGGATATTGGTTAGCTTAGGTTGGGTGGCTGTCCCGGCTAGGCGGAGACACACTAAAACCAAAGGAGGTCCATTGTGGTACCATTTTGTTAGACCGGATTTAGCAGCCCGAGGACCTAAATGATAACTACCCGTTTTGGGTGAGAAGGGTCGAGGCAACCAGTGACGGTATAAACCTGTGCCGAAAGTCACCGAATAATGGTTGGTTGGTTAGAGACGTACGCGAAAAATGGCAAAGGAAGGATGGAAAAAGGCAATGAATGCTGGGGGTAACCGTTTCGGTGTGAATTACTGTCACCAAGGTTGAGGGCACCAGTAAGAGACTTCCTGAAGAAAGAGGGTATCATGACTGGGGATCGTCTGTTTTCCGTTAGGCCCTTAACCTAATTTAACCGGAGATAGGGTAATACACCTTTTAACATCAAGTATAACTTGATCTTTAGATCTTCAATCTATCTATTGCCCTTCACGTGAGAGTTATCCTCAATGATTGGATAGTGCACGAGGTAACCGATTTCAATAAAGACCCTTGCCGGAGGAGGATTCTTTGTTTAGACGCTTTTTTCTAGAGATATGATGCGGAAAATTCATTCCTTTAGAAGACTGAGCTCCTGAATTCTAGACTGCTTTGATCGTTTGTGGGTACCTTTCTGTAATTAAAGGATATAACCACCAGTGTAGAAGATTCTTTGTCGATAAACATAACGACATTATTTAAAATGTCAAAGTGTTTTTCTCCACTTGGTTTTTTTTTAAACGCCTCTCTCTCGCTTTTTGGTGCTATAAGAAGCCTCGGGAGCACCCAAATGCAACGATTGATTAGCTTCATTTCAATGGAACCTTCATCTTTCGAAAGATTTTTGCGAATAAACTGCCATTTTATATTCTTTGATGATATCGCATATAGTCATTGAATCCTTTCGCGGATAGAGTTGGTAATTAGAGATTTAAACTGGCCAGAACATCCAGAATACGTTTTTTCGTTATTTACTTTATATACAGCGGTCGTCCTTTTACAGGTGCTGCAACGATACAAGGCATAATTTACAAATTGCAGCGCTGAAGTCGTAGCTTAAACTGACTACTGCTTTTTTCTGTATAATGGAGTAAATTACGGCCATTTACTCTTGTCCTTACTAAAGAATAAAGTGATATCCGTCAAGCATATTTGAATTCTTCGCAGATCTTAGCTACATGAATGATGAAGAAAAAGAAATCACTCTGTGCTTTCCTTGTTCTCTCTGCGAAAAGTAATATTCACTCATGGTCTAGGAGCTTTTCTTTAACATGATCTAGGCGATTTAAGCACGACCGATATAAAACGCCTCTCACGCTGCCTTAGAAGCACAAAAAGGTTCAACGAGTAAGCGAAGTTTTCCTAGTTCCACGTGGTACCACAACGGACCTCCATTGGTCCATCGAACTCATTGTTGGACGAATTACTGAGTATTGTATCTCAGAAAAACTTAATCTTAGTTTCTCTGTCGGACTTCCGGATCATTTTAGTGTTTTTCAAGCTGAAATTATGGCGAAAAAGAGTCTTATCCTGGCTTAAGAATAACGTTATATCTTCCAAGGGTATTTAAATCTTTTCTGACAGTCTGGCGGTCATCAAGTGCCTGGAATCAGCCTTTAAACTCTGAAGTAGCCCTTGACTGCCAATCATCTTTTAAAAAAGTTGTCGGAGCAGTTCAATATTCACCTGTGCTGGGTGCCTGGCATAGCGACATTCCGGGTAACTGTAAGGCAGACGAATCGCCAAGAATGGCACAACTCTCTCAATTTTGCCTGAAAAAGTCTCATTAGGTATTCCAATTTCACATGCAAACTCATGCTTAAAGTGGATGCCCAAATTGGATGGCCAAAGCTAGATCTTAAACGTATCAACGGCTGAAGGATTACTTTTAGAGCAACATCGCTCTTAACTGATTGCACATGAGTGCTACAATCGATGTCGTTGCAGGACACCGTCAGATAGGTAAGCATGCAACAAGGCTTGGTGTCTATTCCAACGACTTCTGCAGGAGCTGCATCTTCTCTGTACATGATTCGCTCTCTCTTAGAACCGAAATCTTCACCTGATAATACCACCCCAAAACGTGTCACACGCTTCATTAAAAGCTCAAAATGGTTCATCGATTTCTAGATCCACGTGGGATCACAATGGACCTATATAGGTCTAAACGTTACGGCTTTTTTAGACCAGACTGCCAATTCAACCTAACCTAATCTATCCTTATATTCTCACAACATTGTTTTCCTTTCTGGTTCTACTTTGATTGTGTCTGGCCAGTCTAAGGGTATCCAGTCCTTTTAGAAAGTCTGTTTTCTAGAATCTTAAATCTTTGCTTGTGCAGCTCGCTTAAAGGCATTTTGTCCTGGTGCTCTTTTTTCTCCTCGTTCCACTATAAGGAAAGTTTTGCTGTTTTTGATATTGATGTAATGCACGCTCTGGTGATGGTATTCATACGAAAGTCTAAAGAGCAGCTTTGCTCTTACAACTTTTCTCTAGTTCTTAGAGTAGCTCACGAGGGTTCTGCTTACAATTGAACGATAATGAAGAATAACCCAGCCTTACGGTGTGTTTGTTCGCCCTTTAAAGCGAGGACTAACGACAAGGGCGGATAATATTTCTAGTAAAACCTGGCCTATAGTGCTAGTGAATCTACTGCTCCACTTATACAACAATCGTCTTAATGGCTTGGCAAATGTCTAAAAGATTAAGACATTTGCAAAAAAAGGCAAATGTCTGTTATAGCAAAACCAGTTCAAAGCAATATTTCCTTCGCGGCATATTGTCGCATTTGGAAACAGGTCAGAACTCTGATTTTCCAAGTTGATTTTCTCGGAAAAAAATTCTGCTATCAAAATTCTGACTAATACGCTCTTCACACTAAATCAAAAACTGACTTTTGGGCAAAAAGTTTTCGAAAACTCGTTTTGCCATTCACACTTCCTAAACGCAGACTAGAATTTGTTTATGTTTTTCAGTTATTTATAAGTTGTCAAATATTAGCCCATATTTATTTTTAAACGTGCTTTAAAACATCCATAAAAGATTGGAACATGTCAAGAATTTTACGCTGACTTTAAAACTACCAGCTGATTTCAGACAGGACATTCGGTTTCGAAGATATTGACATCCAAAGTTGGGACAAAAGTGACATTCTTTGCAAATTTAATTTAAAATACTCAGGGCAATTTGATATTTCTGACTTTCAAAGTGATTTTGAGCGAAAACTACTCAAAAACTGGGGGTTCGAAAACCGAAAATTTAGAAAAATGTATGGGAAAACTCATGTTTTTGAAGAAGTTTTCGCGTGTTTTCACGAAAACACAGTTTTGAGTTCTGTGTGTAGAGAGCATAAAGCAATAAAATTCTGCTTTTTGAGCAAACCTTTCACTTTGTTTTTTAAGTACAGCAAACGTAAAAAAGAAACAGGCAGGGCGGTCACCCAATACATTTTTCACCCAATACATTTTCACATTTTTCAATTTTATAAGGCAGAATATTGTAAAAAAAATTTTGACCCCAACCCAACGAATTTTCATTAGGGCTTGCGAAATGTGAGCTGCCAAATTGTCCTATTGATCCTTGAATGTGCTGTCTTAAGATGGGTATTTGGCCTGTTAATTTCTTGTAGCAATAGCGTAAAGATTTACTGCGATTTTTTTAACGCCTGCAAATTTCACAATGGGAAAAAATAATTTTTTTTTTTCATCTTTTCCTAGACAACAAGAGGAATATCTCCGTCGAACACTCGACTACTCAGAAGATTCAACGCAACCGGCTTCGGCTAATTCAAGTGTCTCCGAGGGGCCAACGAGTCCCGTCCAAGTGGAACATCCAATGGAGGTCGAAGCGACACACTCACAGGAAGTAGAGTCTCTAAAGAGGCTCCTACAAGAGGTACGATAAACGTTTTTTATGCACAACTTTTTTTAACAAAGAATTCCATTTGAAATTGTAATATTATTTTAATTTATTGCGTTCTTGGTGGATATGTGCTTTAAAAAAAAATATGATATATAAAAACAACAGCATAAAGCGGTAATTAGATGAAATTCGCTGAATCGAAATTATTTACTAGATTTAATATTTGCACAATCTGTTTTTGCTGGCGTTTGTTATTTATTCATTCTTCATCCACTGCATTATGTTCTTCTTTTGTTAAAATTACCTTTTGTTTATTATAATTTCAAAAGGATATTTTAGTTTAGAACAGGATTAGCTTCTTTTTTTGTTCCTATTTCAATCCAAACCCACGCTGCACTCAATCAGCTCTAGAGTATCATGTCATCACAGTGTGTTGTGTGTGTGTGTGTGTCCTTTATTTTGATTCGCCTTTTATCCTTTTTTTAGTTTTTGAGATATTTATAAAATTAAGTAGGTAGATACTTGGGGAAATCTATTCATGGTATTCATGAAATTAAGGTGTCGACTATTGAAATCACTTTCTAAAAGTGGAAAGAGCTCTGCAATGGGAGCTTCCTTAGCGTGGCTCTGTACACATTATCCTGCAACGTGGAGCACTCGAGTGTCAAATCAAAGGAAGTCTGTGGATGGTTGTGGTGGCGGCAAAAAAGTGACATCGTAGAGTGGCTTGTGTCGAGTAGCACTTGTGTGTGAATATTCTTTCTTTGGCTTTGGAGGAGCGATGGTATTTTTGTGCGTGCTTTGAACAGTGCAGGGTTCTATATTATGTATGAATTCTTTTGTCGGAACTCGGTCATCAGTACAACTATTTAAGACCGTATATGTGCGCAAAAAGAAAGAGAGTATTATTTAAACCTCAAATTAAAAGCATGAACTCTAGAATCTCACGAATTTCCAAGAGATTTTACAGAACCTTTAAAACCACCTGATGTAGCTCGTCGTATAAAACACAATCTCACTTTTATAATTACGCAATGAAACACTTTATTTATCTAACAAAACTGACGAACACCATCTTGTACATGGAGAGAGTCCCACTGCGACCAGTATGCCTTTAAGGCTTCTCCATAGGTTCCTTCGATGTAAAGATTGGGTCGATGTCAGGATCCTCTTGTTGCGTAGTACAAAGTTTCTCAGTACTCCAGCCTTCTGAAGGTTTAGCTGTTATTCTCTGAACAGAAATACTTTCGTCCTTTTCCTCTTGAGTCTTGGGTTCACATGGTCTCCAGGATAGTGCGTCGGTGTTGCAGTGCAGTCTTCCTCTGCGATGTCTTACCTCGTCATAAGCCTGCAATCGCTCGATCCATTTTGCGACTTGGCCCACAGGATTTTTAAAGTTAAACCATTTGAGAGCCGCGTAGTCTGTAGGTACGTAAGATGAACTTCTGGCCACACAGGTACTTCTGGAAATGTTTCGTCGCCAGCATTAGAGCAAGGAACTCTCGCCTGGTAACACAGTAATTTCTCTCTGGTAGGTTAGAACTTTGCTGAAGTAATTGCGACAATTTTGAGCCAACATATTTGCGGCCACAAGACAGTTCCTTGGCAGGGATGGGGTAAACTAGTATCGGTGGTTCGCAAACTCGCTGCTTCAGATGTTGAAAGCTTCTTTCGCATTCATCTGACCATTTAAATTGCAGATACTTTGCGGTCCCGGTGAAATCCTCTAGTACGTAGCAAGACCGAGAAAGCTTCTTGGCTGGTGTTTGTCTTTGGGAATTGGCCAACTTCTCACAGCTTCGATTTTCTCAGGATCTGCCTTCACTCCATCCGACGATTTCACATGCTTATCACAATAGGCATTGGTCACCTTTTATGAAAGGCTATAACAGATCAACCCAAGGCTATAACAGATCAAAAATCTTTTTTTTTTTAGTATAAAAACATCTAAGCTAAAAATGCGCCTTCGTTTTTTTAAACTTTTTGATCTATCGGCAATTTCTTAAAAGCCATGTCTTATCGAGCCCCTTAAAAGTGTGTTCGTTCCAATAAAAGGAATGAAAGTGTAGGAGCTCTGTTTTAGGGCTTTTGTTCTAATCACTAAAGCAAGGTCGTTTTTTAGTGCTTACCTTGATGCCCCATTGGCCTCTAGTTTGTTTTAGTCTTGCGCTCGTCTTGTTTAGTTCGAAAAGTTCAACGATAAGATCCTAGATTCTTAATAAATTTTTTATTTTAAGTCAACAATGCATGATACCAAAGTTTTCAAGACTAAGAAGCTTTAAATTTAAAGCAATTTAGATGTAGTAAGCCCTTAGTTAGCCTAGAGTTAGCCTGTTACTGAAGTTGATGCTTAGCTGCCAATAGATTGCCCATCGCTGTTATTTATTTTATTTTCATTTATTTTTGTTAAACATTTTTTCTCTTATGTTTTAGAGTGAAATGAGTTGCCTTTTAAAAGATGACATTGTCACTAACCTAAGAAGAAAGGTGGGTTTTGTAGCTTCTCTTTTGTTTTGATTTTGTTCCTTTTCCATTTGTTTTATTATTTCCTTCGGTGTATACCATTCTATTCTTTTCAAACACTCTTCAAATCCACATAACACCGGCTAATATCACTTTTGTATTTCACACAAAACAGCTTGTGAAACTAGAGACAACCGGAAATGAGGATGAGCTACTCAATGAGCGGCTACGGCAAACCGAGCGCGAGCTCACAAACATTAAGAAAGAGGCTTCCAATCTACAGAATATGTTGCAGCAATCACAGAGCCAGTACATGGCGTTGGACAAGAAATACAACAAGGCCAAGCGACTGGTTCGGGAGTTCCAGCAACGGGAACTTGATATGGTCCATAGGGAGGAATTCTACCAGCAGCTGCTGCAAGAGAAGGACACCGAATACAATGCACTGGTGAAGAAACTCAAGGACCGTGTCATCAATTTGGAGCATGAGCTGCAAGAGACCCAGCGTAAGGCAGGCTTCCCTGTCGTCCTACCCTACGACAGCACGAGCCTTAAGCTGACACCACAAATGGTCCGAAAGGCACCGCCAAAGCCTTTATTCCACAAAATGGAGACCGAGCTCTCCGACACTGAGATCTCTGATTTGTCACCCGATGGTGAGGGTGTTAAGACTGCAACCGTTGAAAGGAAAGTGCCCATCAAAGATGAGTTGGATGCTGCCGTGCCACAGCACGAACTGCTCGACAACTCGGCGACCAAGACTAAAATCGATCTGGGTAAGGGTAAATAATTTCCTATCCCCAAGAGTTCGGACAAAAAGAGGGTAATTATGTTTTTTTCTAGCTTCGCGTGGAGGATTGGCCAATCGCCAACTACCCACTGGCAAAAAGAGCCTTAGCAATAGCAGCTCAGACTGCGGCCTGGACAGTGAAGACGATCTGGGCACGAATGACACATCGTCGACGGCAACAACAATGGTTTCAAATGGCAACCACCAGAACGGACATCACAATCTGCACAACAACGACAAGTATGTCCGCGAGCAACAAATCAATCAGCTGTACGCTCAAGTACACAAGGACCATAAAACCCATTCCACGATACCAAATATTTTTAAGACCACCAGCAACGATTCGACATTCGGCGGCAGCAAGGATCTCAACAGCTCATACGACAGCATACTCGGCTCGAACGATAAACTGTCCGAGAACGAACAGACCGAGAACTGGATGTACCCCAGCCGGCGGAGGGGCACCAAAGTGCCACCGACATCCTTCACCGATCAGCTCAATCAAGTGTTGACCGATCGAGAGAGGTGAGTTTGCCACAGGAAGGGGACAACGTCTTTGATAAACTATTTTTTCTATTGTAGACGCCTTGGAGATGGCTCGTCCCGACATTCCAGCGACGATTACACGGAAATCAACAAAAGCCAAAGCACAGCGGCCATCAACGCCAAGACGTTGATCAACGAGATCCGGCAGGCGGTCAACGAAGCCCAGCCAAAAGGTAACTTCCGTTCGCTTTGAATGTTTTCCTTTTAACTGAATGCGCGCGTTCCAAAAATATATATCAAAAATGCTTGCGCTATTTTTACTCGGACGTGTTTTAGATGTGTTTCTAAGTTGACCGTTTGGTTTCTTTTCTTTTTCGTTTCCTGTTCCAAATTATTCGAAACAAACTCACACACACTGTCATACAAACGAATACAAAAATGCCTTATAGTTAAAAACGTTGTTCCTCAATCCCTTTCTCCGCCTGGTACAGTTCCATGGCAGCAACAGTCGACGTTGCCGCACCCACAAGGTCCACCGTCCCCGACTAGCATGTCGTCTGGTTCGACATCGCCCGGCTATTCGCCGAGTCGTTGCATGGATTTATCCGGATCGAGTAGTAGTTTCTCCGAGAGAAAATCCATTCACAACTACAAGGGTGGGCCGGTGCACGAATGGACCAAGGAGCAGGTAAGTTCTGCCCTCAAATCTGGCCATGTTCATCTCGATTGTTTTGATTCCCCACTCTCACACAGGTCGGACACTGGTTAATGGGCATCGATCTTGATCGTTACATTCCCATCTTCAAGGAGCACAACGTCGAGGGCGGTGCCTTGCTTACTCTAGATTCCAAAGATTTCAAAACCCTTGGCATCTCGGGCGATGACAAGCAGCGCCTCAAGCGGCGTCTAAAAGATCTCAAGGCGAGCATCGAAAAGGAACGTAAGGATCAAGAGCGCGAACGGCGTGAACGCGAGAAGGCCATACGAAAAGCTGAAAAGAAAGCAGCAAAGAAAAAGTAAAATTCGATTCAAAGAGAAATCACACACATACACACACAATGGACTGATTTAATTAATTTATTAAACAAATTTAAGCAAATAGAGTGGAATACAAAAAAAGAAAAACACTGCAAAGAATTAAAAAAAAAACTTTTTGAATAAATCTTTGAAAAGTATTCAAAAACACAATTTACTAGAGATAAATCTTAGTTTTTCATCTTTCTCTCTCTCTCTCTTTCTAAGTTACAGCAAAAATGATAACTGGAAAAAATATATATAAAAAAATATTCATACTTTAAGGACACATTTAACAAAATTATATAAAATAGCTATGCGTACAATATTACATACATTCAAAGTAAAAGCAAAAAAAAAAACGCAAACAATTTGTGTAGTTCGTAATCCTAGATGTTTGGTATAAATGTTTGTGTGTACAAAAGCTAATAAGTATATATATATAAAATATATATGTCCAACTAAAAAATATAAAATAAAATATTTGTGCTTATATTTGGGTTTGTTTTCGAAAATTTCATTTTTAAAAATAGCTTTAGACAGTGTCCGTTCGATTGTAGTGCATTTAAGAAATAAGAAAAACATACTGGAATAGATTTTTTATATTTATAATCTAAAAATCGTTATAATTTTTTTTTTCTAACATTTTTGTGGCTTTTTTTTGCTAAGATTATTTGGATTGATTTATTTTTGTTTACTAAATTGTAAAAAAAGAATGTTGAAGGCGATGCAAAAATGAATACTAAAAACTTATCTAATACTATGTTTCCACCGGGAATAATACGAGGATTAGCGGCAGATGGTTAGTAATAAATCTCAAAGAGGTTCCAACAGAAGAATATAGGATTAATTTGACATGAGCACTCTTTTTCTGTCATTTCGCCTCTCAAAAGAGAGTGGCGATGTCATTTTTCAGGAGCGAAAAAAGATTTCCGTTGTAAGCATTCCAATAGAAATCGCAATTCTGACGGATTTGTCATATGTGGACCGTTTCAGTATCCTTTTTCGATTGTCAAACTGCTAAAAAGGTGTTCGAAAAGGGTTGAAAGTTGTTTGTGAAAAGGGTGAATAAGATTAATGAGTTGAATTATTTTCCATCGCTTGTTGAGAGGATTTACATTTGTATTGCTAATCGCGTAATTTGTTAAGAATTGAATGAAGATTTACATTAATCGCGGATAAGTGCCCGGTGGAAACATGGTATAAGCTTGCCATCCCTATTGTAAACCGGATCTGCTAACAAAATGACAGCTGTTACAAAAAATACTGTAAAAAAAGCAAAGCCTGAAAAGCCTAAAGCCTGAAAAACAAAATTTTCGAACATTACGAGGTACGGGCAAGTTAAAAAGAGACTTTTTTTAACTTGATAAAAGATGGTCCACATCATGGGGCTAAAGTAATCATAATCACCCAACTCAACATGAGAGGATGAGCTGTTATCCGGATAATTGTGAGTTTTTACTATTGATAAATACTCTCGCGTTGAGTTAATTAAAGTTTTTTTTTGCCATTTCTCAAGAAAGTTAATGTCTGGCATAAGAAAAAAAACGCTTTGGCCGTGGTTGTTGAAACTGAAATTTATAAAGGCAGGCGTTTATTGAAATGTATAAAAGTAGCTTCACAAAGAGGTTTGGCTTCACAATACGCTGGCGTTGAATCTGCTCTGAAACGCTGGCGTTGAATCTGCTCTGAAATGACATTTTCTAAAAAAAAAAAAAAATTTTTTTGTGAAAATTTGTTTTTTCTTCGTATTGTAAAAAATTCAATTCGTATTCACCAATTCAACATACAAATTTTCAATGACAGTGAGTGTGTACGCAACAGTCACAAAAATTGGAAAAATTGGGTAGTTACGTAAAAAAAACCAGATAGATTACGTAACATGACGTAACATTATAAAAAATGAAGGAAAAATGAGTGCGGGTTCTCATTCTCTTTGACAGTTCCTCGTTTTTTCAATTTTTCGCACACAATGTTTTTTAACATTTCCACACTATTGGTGGCTTTTTTATTATTTGTTTACAGGTCTTTTGTAGTTGACCTGTTAGCTATGTAAAGATAAGTAAATCTGTTTGTCTTCTTCACGTACCGATGACATTTTATCACTTTTAATGAGTGACAGAAATGAAGTGTCATACCAGCATTAACGATTGCCACATAAAACCTTGAAAGCTAGGCTAAATTGTGTTAAGAAACATTGAAATCGCATGGCTGAACTCGTTAACGTCTTCTTTGTGGACTCCACCACCAGTGTGTGTCTTCATTGTTCGGTTACATCAAGCAAATTGGTCGCGCAGGCGAAAACGTTTTTTCGTTTGACTGAGAAAATTATAAAGATGAAACTCAAGGTGGACAAGTGATCCTTTTTTGTCTGGTGAAAAAACAGATTTCAAATGTACAGATAATTAATAATTTTCGAACCCTACTCTAAGGACAAACGATTCGTATTTTACATATCATAAAAAAAAATTCGATTTCATATAAGGCATATCTCAACTCACATGTCTGAGCAAGAGCTGCAAAGCCCCAATGTTTCCATCGTGCATTAATAATATTCAAGAATCTATCTTTCCTACTAAAGAGCCGTGCTCTACAGGATTGACTTGTACATTTACAGCAGTACTTGTACTATATTTCCTCTTATCCATCATCTTTTTGAGATGTTCAATGTTGTATGGGGATCGTAAATCCCTTGTTCGTAAAGGCGTAAGTTTACCGTAGGGCCAAGTCGAATTTGTTGGTTTTTTTTTAACCTTATATAAGGGTTTGATGTCCTGATTCCGAATATGCTAATTAAAATTGTCAGTTTCGATTAGTTTGAAAATAGTGCAACTTTAACATACCCGTAAATGGCCACAGGCGGCTGCAAGACAACTGGCACTTACCCTTATTGACGAAGTTGCGTGAGCGGATAAACCCTGCTAAAAAAGAGATCTTTAAAACCTGCGAAGCGGGCCACCCAAAAACTCTTGTCTCACAAAAAACATTTTTTCACACAGAAACTTAAAATGTCTGTTGCATATTCTTAGGCAAAAATTTAAAGGCTAAGATAAGGTAATTTGTATGGAAAAATTGAAACTTTGAAGAGCTAGAACTTTTAAACTAAATAAAACTGACATTTTTTGAGAGCATATTCGTAATCAGGACACTTCAATACATAATGTTAGCATAAAAATAAAAAATAAACTCCACTTGGACCTATAGTAAACTCGCCGTAAATTATAAGGTCAAATACTGCTCTTCGCTTTCAGATCCAAGCAAGAATTCGTTTTATCCTAGTCTTATTCCATTGCAATCTTGATATTAGGGGTACTGTTCAGAAGTTCCAGCACACTCACAACCAAGGATACACAAAGGATATAAAAGTCAAGTTTCTTATTTGAAATGCGAGATTTTTTCTATGAACAAACTTTTCTCTTTATCCTCTTTATCTCTCTTTAACTCTTTATCCTTGCGGGCACCGTGAAACAGAAGTCAGTGCGTCGGACTCTTGTGCACGAGGTCCCGGGTTCGAATACCGACCGGGACATGAAAAGTTTTTTCACGGTCCCAACTCCGCGAGGGTCTGACAAATTCTGCGAGAGTATCATTTGTCATGAGAGACTTCTCCTTTCGCCGTTTGGAGCCATCTCTGAAAAAATTGATGTAAAAAAGGGCTGCACATTTTTATTTCATCATTAAGCGGCCACTTGATTGATGCTTATTCAAAAACAAGTCCACTTTAATTATAAAGGACCAAATGACATAAAAATACTTCATATATGGAAATAGTGTATTCGCTCCCAAAGTTATTTAGTGCTCACAAATTGCCATAATTGATGACACACCCTTTATTGACTGAAAAATACCTTCACTTGATTGAAAAATTGAACGTGGTTTTGGACCCGCCTTTGTTTTAGGCGTCAGTCCATTGATACTCAAGCTTCAGCTAAGCATTCTGACCAAGCTTTAAGCTTTAAACAAAATTACATGAAATGCGATGAACTCTTTATTTGATGATCTTTCTTCTAAGCCAATTGATTCTGACGACTCGAGGCTTGGACGACATAATTCTCTTGTAATGCTTGCCACTAGGTAGCATAAAGTAGCCACTAAAGTAGCGTTTGTCAATGGTTTGAGATTTTTGGAATGGTGAATCAGGTGGCATAGATCAATTTAATTTATTCAGTCAGTAATTTTCATTCAGTCGAAAGGAGAGTTAAAACGTTTTTTAACTATTCGTCGTAGAAAACCCTTGATCGTTTGTCTAATTTGGGATTTTTCGCAAACTCATGCAACATGAAACTAAGGTCTAAGGCAGTCAGCACTTACTTACTCTTTGGAACAGTCTTGCCAGTTACCAGAGTGCTGTTCTCCAAAGAGGTTTAAAGATTTATGGTAACGAAAAAATGGGGGTCCACTTTTGGCGACTATCACACCACCAAATTCATGTTTGTCCCTCTCTTTTAACGGCTACAGAACAGGGTCAATTTTAAAAAAAAATTCAAACCTAAGGAGCACATCTATATTTTATTTCCGCATAGCAACTAGAAATCGAAAGAGATCAGTAAAAGAAAGCAGTTGTCAGTCAAAGCAACTCCATTCACAAATATTTTAGCTTGTTCTTTACCGTGCGGATCGAATACGACAAAACATTCAGTAACGGTATTGGCAAGTCCTAGTATATGCATGTTGGGAAATCATTTTAAGTTTTAACACAGATACTACTTTGATAAAAGACCTTTTCTGACGAGGTCACAAGGGGTTAAATCACACACAAGATTAATTAAATATTTATGCATACGCATAACTCAATTGAACAATTATAAAACACAATATTTAAACATTCTTGCCCTGCCCGAAAAACAGTTAGCTTTCGCTTTTGTACGCCAGCATATCTTATGCTTCTAAGAATTTGCTTCATTCTGCCTTTAAACGTTTTCAATGCCTTTTCTACTATTTTTTTAAACTTTACATTTATCTAAAGTTTATTAGAACTTTTTATAAAAACACATTAGCATCATTACAATTATTGTAGTAAATAAAATAATAAAAATTTGTAGACACAATTCACCGAAAGCCATAATAACACACAACCCCATTATAAATATGTAGATTCATTCATTCAAACCTTCTGTGTATGTAAAAATGCAAAGTAAAATTTAATTGGCGGAAACATTTTTACATTTTATAACTAATTGCAATCATTTTATTTCTCATTGAATTTATAGAAACTCACACACGTAAAATAAAATCAAATACTTAATTTTAAGTGATTGTTGACGAATGAATGTGATTCATTAAATTATTTGTCAAAAAAATATATGTATCTTCGTTTTTTATACTTCGTGAACGATTTATAACATTTTGTAAATTTTTTTCTTTAAACAAGTCTCTTTTTTATTTGGAGTATTAATTCCAAATGTTATTTAAAAAAAATTAAAATTAGATTTATATGTATTTATTTGTTCTATTTTTAATATGTGTTATAATTTTTTTTTTAATTTTATTTATTCAAATTGGGTGGGAATGAATAAAATATTTAATGTGGAGATTTCTTTTAAAGAAAATGCAAATTTAAATAAATTAATTTAATTTTAATGGAACTATATTAAACAATATAAAGAAAAAGATATTTTAAAATATAATAATTAATATATATATTATTAGTATTGTACTTAACTTTTTAAAACTAGACATATATTAATATTTAGAATTAATAAATATTTAAATTATAGTATTTAGTTTGAGAAAAAGGATAATAAAGTAATACAAATACTTATGTAAACTCAATTTTTGTGCGTTAGTTTCTTCATTTGCTCGGATTCTGGTTGCATTGCTGTTTAAAATGAAACTAAAGTATTTCAGATGGCCGCGCAGGAAAATCTTCAACAGGTCTTTCGCCAAAGCTAGTTAACTTTGTTGTAGTCTGTGACCATATCCTGGATTTTTATGTCTTCATGTTTTGTATTTAAGAATGCAAAGAGTAGCTGCTTGCTTCGAAAAAGAGTTTATAGTAGATCGTTCATTTGTAGTTTGCGTCTGCTTGCCAGATGTATCTTAGAAATAGGAATAAAGATCCAAATAAAGAAGGAAGGATGTCCATAAAATTGTATTCCACAAGGAACGATAGGGCATAAATGTAAAGAATAAAATAAAATAAAACGATTTTATTAACGAAGACCGAAAAAGCAGTGTCAACTTTTTGTTAGTATACATATAGATGTGTTTTTGCATGACATTGAATTATTTTTGAAACAGGGGTGGAATCCTCTAAATTGATGGCTGATGGTCACCATGTTGATTATCAAAATTGACCATCACCCAGTTCTTGCTCTCTGTAAAGTGATCATCAAAAAAATTTAAAAACTTGGCAGCACATACATTTTCATCTGTCAGTTGATGTCATTTCAATACAGCGCTTCACAAATAAATCTAATTTACTTTTGTTTACATTTTTCGGCAATCGCAATTACATTTATTATATTACTGCGCTGTAAAAATGTACGTACATATTTTAAGTTATTATTTTTGTTTGAGTTCTTCAATTCATTAATTCAAGGTTTCAAGCAAATAAACATCAAATCGAAAGGATGGCCGATTTCATGGCAACCCACCCCTAATTACCGAAAAGATACGATTCGCGACTTACAAGCTACGACTTTCATGTGTTGGAAAAACCACTCAATAATAAAACGGGAATATTTTTGCTGGTTGTAAGTCAAAATGGTCCTCCAAAAAAATCAAACCCATAACGGAAAATAAAAACTTAGAATATTGCGTGAAGCAGTCCTTAGACTTCGAGTTCATTTATCCACTATCGTTCTTATTGGTTTTTTGACTGAAAAACAAACTCACTGAGTTACACATATCACAGGTACACATAGGTAATCACTACAACTGACGGAATTCAGAAAAAAACACAAAAAGAACCCAATTATTGCAAAAACACGACTAGCTTTAATGGAAAGTGACACTAAAATAGCTGTCAGCTGAACTTCATCACAAAATGGTGATGATCACTGTGATCATCACCTTACGGGATCCCAAATTTAAAAATGTGATGATCAACTATCAGTTTTCACCTTAGAGGATTCCACCCCAGGTCTTTAGGATATTTACTTTTTAACACGCATCCATTGAAGGTTGAAATGACAAGAATTATCTTGGCTGCATAGGGTTCTTGCTAGCACGGCAGATTTTGCTCTAATTGCCTCATTGCCCCTCAATTATCATGGGTGTACCCTTAAAGCCTCTGATCCCTGTGCAATGCACACGACCCTGTCTGACATCTACCAACACAAGATCGCCGATGACCCTGCTAGGCAAGGTTTTTGAGAAGAGGTTTTCTCGGGACCCAAACCTCATTTGGCTGCATGTAAAATCAAATCTTCTATTAATATGATACTTGAATGGTCGTGAATACAAATTTCTTATCACATGCTGGTGATGGGTGTAAATAGAGCAAACGACTCCACACGGAAAACTGTGTTTTCTAACGCCTCAGCGATATAGCGGAACGCTACTGCTTAGCGGTTTTGATTCTGACTGCCTGATTGCTAGTTTTTTTTTGCGCTTCAGTCTTTCGTATTTGGAAAATAAGGTAATATTATGTAGTTATGTAGGTTCCCTTCACCAGACAAAATGATTCGTTTGATCACATTGATTACCCCAAAATCTGAAAATTTACAGTTAGGTCGCAAAAGTCAGAAACGCTTAATACGGCCACTGTCAACTGTCAAAGTTCGGAAGTCCCCCTATTGTGTTTTTCGCGCAACTATCTTGCCCGTGTAAGGTGCTTTTTATTGAAGGGACACCGAGTATCAGTAATATCTGAGCCATAACTCCACAATATGCAGCAAAAACTTTGAAGATATCCAACTTCTTAGGGCCGGTTTATCAGTGCTGAGTTAGGCAGAGCTTAGACGAAGATACCCTTCTGGTGTTGCTGGTCTCCAATCGGGCGCCTCTCCACGTGGCGGATAGGGGACTGCTCACTAGATATGGTGGGTACCGGTATGTAAAATATCCGGGGCGAACCAAAACCAGCAACAAACGAAAAGTCCAGAAGCGTTTGTTTCAAAATGAGCGGCTTCCTGGTCGGCGTCTGTTGCCTAGGGTAGGGTCGACCTGATACAAAACACCTTTTTCTCTTCCAATATACAAATAGAATGGACCACAATTAGATGCATGCCAGATGTTTTTATGAAATATTCTGCTGGTTATAACGGGTGATTTTTTAAGAGGTTGAGAACTCTTTTTAAAAAAAAACACAAAAAATTCGAAAAAATTAATGAAATATTTATTTGAATCGATAGTTTGAACCTTGCAATTTAATGTTTAAAGATAATTTCATGCAAATGTTGACCGCGGCTGCGTCTCAGGTAGCCCATCCGCTGAGTCCAATTTTGGCATACTCTTTCACACATATCGGCCGGTATCTCACGAATGAATGCATGGATGTTGGCTTCCAGTGCGTCAATCGAAGCGGGCTTGTCCCTATAGACATTAGCCTTGACATACCCCCACAAAAAATAATCTAATGGTGTCAAATCGCACGATCTAGGCGGCCAATTGGTGAAATTTGGTCACAATCTTCCGAATAGACTGCTCAGAAGGTCGAGAATGCCGACCATAAAATGGAAGCAGCGCGCGATGAACATTTCGAACCGAGCACGAATTTTGATAGTAAAATTCAATAATTTGCAAGCGTTGTTCATTTGTAAGACGATCCATGGTTAAATTGCAAACCAAAGTGAAGCTGTTTGACAGTGACACAAGGTACTAAACACACGTCAGCTGTAAAAACCAGTGTTGCCAAAACCAAACCAGCTAAAAAATCACCCGTTACTATTGCTTTTCTCCGTAAAGGCATAACACTTGCGGGGGTAAGCTTTGGAGTTTTTGTGCAGAGGGTTCATGTTTGGCTCATCAGCGTTTGTGTTGGATCGAGAATTACTTTCTTCTTCTATCTCTTAAATCCCCGAATTATTTACGCTCACGATGTGCTACGCATTTTAAGGGTAATCATATCTCCTTGATCACCGGCATATTATAAAAAAAGATCTGTTGATACCGGGAACAAAACGAATCTGGAGTTAACTCAGCGAACAGTTTTTCCTTAGAGCTAAGTTGTCAAAATTTCTGATACTCGGAGTTATTGACTCTCCCAGCTCTCACTTCACATAGAAAAACACAGGAAAAGAAGTTCGATGTATTTTTTTTACAGAAACGCGCAAAGCCACCGCCATTTCACACAGAAAAAACATGTAAGGAAGTTCATACTGTTTATCAGAGTTGATCCGGGATCAACTCCCCAATTTGGCGAGTTAAGCCAAGATTAAGCCCGGATAAATATTCACTGACTAATTCATTTATGGGGTTGATCTCGTTTTAACTCGGAAGCTCGGATGATCTAGCACTGAAAAACTAGCCCTTTATTAATTAGTTTTAAAATTAATTTTTGCCGTATAATAATTTTCGACATATTTAAAAGACGTATGACGTATTTAATTCTACTTAAGTTGCCGAGAGCTGTCAATCACATTAAGACGTTATTTTCTCGTTATCAGTTGGGGTTTTCTTTCAAAAACTTTTCCACAAACAACTCATATCAGTTGCTAAGGCCTCACCTTTGGTTCAATGAATTCTCGAAATTTCCTTCTGCACAAAATCAGAGGTATAATTTTCCTCCATTCAGCATTCGTATTGTTTTTGACTTTCAATCCATTGATTGTTTGTTTGTTGAGGCCAAAGTTGGAATATTTTTGTAAACAAAGAAAGTTTTAAATAAATAGCATCCTTATCAGTATATGTATCGCTCGTAAATATAAACAATCTATTGGGGGTACCTATACGAAACGATGAGCCTCATAAGATTCAAGCATTTTCTTGAAGTGCAATTTTTAAGATTATCGCTTATTTATTTGCAGGGGATCTAAGCTATAAAAGCAATTTGTTGCTTATGCAATCCGAAATAGAAAATTTATAAGTCTGCGCTGATAAACCGTCGTCTGATGACTTGTTACCTACTCACCTCGGAGTGTGTGATTAAAAATGCATTCCTTCCGAAAACGATGCAAATATTTTTTAAATTTCATCATTATTTCCAATAGCAGCAATATTTGATCGGTCCCTGAATACAATTACATATACTTATTCAAAAAGGAGTACCTACATGTAGTTTATCTCCCAATTTCGAAGTGTTACTATAGGTATTCCCATGGTGGTTCATCACAAATACCAATACGTCACGATAATAGACATTCCATTAGAGTGATGCAAGTTTGGTAAATCAAAAAGAAATAGTTTTCTTTTAACTTAGAAGATAAGCTAGTTATCTCTATAAGCTAGTTTATATAGGTTGCTGAATAAAAAAAGATAAATTTAAATGATCTGTTAAAACTTAAAATTTGGGCAGTTGGTCAAGTAATGTTGAAAATTTGTCAAAAGTGACAGATATTTCATTAAAGAACAAGTGTTTTTTCCTGATTTTGTGTTACGAGAAGTTTTCAGTCTTTTATTTTGACTTTTTTCGTCAATCTGACAAGAGTAAACGCAGTCCTATAATTATAAACATGCATGTACCTTCAATCGTCTATAAATTGATTTTTTTATAACCGTTTTTAATTATTTCACAAGATTCAGGATTACACGTCAGAGAAGATTCTAGATTGACAGCATTACATTAATCGTTTTAATGCTCTCGCTTACGTACCTACCCATAAACTCCTCATTAGGGGGCCCAGCACTCTTGTTCTGCTGAAAAATAAAATTTTATTTACATATATTCAATAACTGATTGCAGTGAAAAAAAAAAACAAATCGAAGATAAGCTGATTGGGGCTTCGCCATGTAATAATTACTGTCGCATTTTCCTATTATTTTTGCCATGGTTGTGCGTCATTTTGATCTGGTACAACGCTCCTGGGGGGCAAAGCCATTGCGTATATAGACCAACAACAAGATAAGTTTTTTTTTCAAAAATATTTTTTACTACAACAGAATAAAACTAGAATAAATGACGTATAAAAGTGACTTCAAAGCATACAAATATTTCCTGTCATTTGTACGTGCCTTTAAAACAAGCGCCATTACCTACTCAATTTATGATACTCAGACTCTTATTGTATAAATGATCCAGGACCAACCAGGACCAACCCCTCATAATCATGCTGTGTGGGATGTAAGCACTTGTTATACTATTGTAATGTTTTTGTCTACACAACACAATGAAACACTTTATTTGTCAAACAAAACTTATTTAAATTTAAGTTACACTTAATTCAACTTAGGCCCGTTTACTGACTTTTAGTTTCCGTAAGACTTAAGTTATACTTATTAAAATTCAATTTTAGGTTCAACTTACCGTATAGCAGCTGTCATTTGTGTTAAATGACAGTGGAAAAATATGTTTTGAATTGTTTTTGAATAAAATGTCTAGGCAACACCTAAGGGTATTTTTATACTCGTATTCAAGCAGTCGTGAAATGCATAATGAAAAAGTTTTCTAACAATATAAGCAAAGGTTCAACATAAATTTTCCTATGTTCTACTTAAATATTTACGACCTACTATTTCTCGGGCTTCTTTATTATTCTGGCACTTTTTTTATGTGGAAATTAGGCTCTTAAAGTAGAGCCTAAGCAGTTTATGATGAGTATCAGCAAACGGGCCTTAACTACTTAGATTTCAACGCTTTATTTCAATTTAATCACTCTTTACTTTACTCTCGATTTTCACAAATCAATGTTATATTCTCTAGGATGGTCCTTGCTGGGATTGGGATTACAAAGATAATTACCTCACACCCTTTACATACACTGCAGCAGCAATTAAGCTGCAATTAAGCAACAATAGGCTGTCTGTCTAAGGAATCCGGACCAAAGACTGTGGTCCTATTTACCTTATGGATACGCTCTGTTAAATCGAAGTGATGTGGCTCTTTCGGTATTCCAGTCACGGGCAACCTAATTCTAACATTCGATACCAGAATTCTAACTAACGATACCAGAACCCCTGAAAAAAGTAAATGGAATCGGGAGACAGTCGCAAGAAGGCTCTAAGATGGATGTAGAAACAGACGCAGGCATCTTCTGCAAAGCTCTGGGAATCAGCAAATCCTTTTTGCTACTGCAACCATATAACAGGCAGGCTGTCACGAAACTGACTGACGGCTCAGTCACAGTTCCGCACAGGCTCGAATAAGAAAATAAGAGGAACACCATCTACTCTGATCGCTTAGTGCCATCTGCCATTTTGTCCATGGAGTCAGATGTGCTGAAGGGGAGCGTTTCATAATTCTGCTTTCAAAATTCAACTACTTATTTTAAGCAATAAATTTCTGCTTATTTTGCTTTTTCAAGCTAACTTTTTACATTTATGAAGTAAAACAAAAGTTAAAAATTACAGAATTTTGAAAAGCAGAATTTTAAAAGCAAAGTTTTGGAAAAATAATTTTTGACCCCGGCAGAATTTTAACCCCAACCCGTTGTCAAACCAGCCAAGGACTGTAAAACTAGGGGAAAAGCGGGAGAATTTGGCCAATTTTTGTTAAATCGTCGACTTAATCTTTTCTGTTAATCTCACCTGAATGAAATGTGCATCGTTATAGAGCTACATTCATCTTCTTTCAGATTGGCCTTTCATATTTTAAAAAAAAAAACGGGCATTCTACTCAGGGCAAATTTTATGAAATAAGATATTTGGCTCAAGTCTTCCGTTCTGCTGGGAGACTTGAACACACTTTTGGGGAGACTTGAACATATACGAGTTCAACTATCAAAACAATGAAATAAGTAACTGAAACAGTTTGACTTTCTATACAATAATATTTCTATATATTACCTTACGTATTACACCGTTATGTTGGGATTTTTTCAAAATTAAGGTTGTTCTGTTCAGAGCTAAGGTGGTTCAGTCAATAACAAATTTTTTAGTAATTTTTAAGATTCTTTAGATCTCCTTAAAATGCATCTTTGGGGGATTTTTTGACAAAACTTGGTTTTTGGAATATCTTCTTGTTTGTGCTACAACAAAGCTTAAATTTAAAGTAAATAATGTGGGCAGAGGTAGACTTCCACCACTGTTCAACTCTCCCTTCGGACAGTGGTTCAAGTCTCCCGTTCACACTTTTCAGCACAAAACAACTAAAGCCTTTTTTATTGTTAATGCAACTAGCATTTTATACTGGTTTGTGGAAAATAAACCTATTCACGTTTCTATTTATCGTGCGAAACAAAAGTTTTACGGAAAAAAAACAAAATCTTGTGTTTTTACTTTTGTACTACAAAAACACTTTTCTCTGTCCTGCACCTAGACTAATCTGTAAATTTCCTATTTATTTTGCTCTCAGGTTAGTGGTGTTTTTGCTCGTAAGGTTGCCTTTACACTTATAGGACCTGCGCAAAAAATGAGTTAAATATTGCGAGTGGTTCAAGTCTCCCGCTTTCCCCCTACATATGCAGAAAAATTTTAGACGAGATATCACTTGGCAATACTTTAACTCTGTGTTGAGTGCCAGTTCACACCGATATCCTGGAAGACTATCAAGCGAACAAGCTTGCAAGAGCCGGGTGAGAGATGATTGCAATTCTAGCCCTCAACTTTTTATGAATTAAACCTTAGTTCGATAGCACGTAAAATAGAAACTTATTCTTTGAGTAAACTAGCCTACGTTAGACTGAACTTGAAACTTGCAGACACTCTATCTTTGCAAAGATAATATTGCAGAAACTCCTGGGGCGATAAAGAAATTGAATTTGTTCGTTACCTGCTGAAGGAACCTTGGCAGTTACTTCTACGACGAGCTCGAAGATTTAAGCAACTTAGAGCTGAGAGACTTCTTACCGGATGCTTTTTATAGATCGGTACTTTGAGCTTTTATCAGCGGCTTATTTTTGCTTCTTAAGGTGTTAAGAAGGCTTCCAAATGGACACAATGAATCCCACTGCTGATGGTCTAAGTAGCAGAGAGTGCTGTCGCAGGAGCATCGATTAACCTAACCTAAACTCAGTTATTCATAGATGATACATTACTCATAGGCATGACCTGATTGGCTTGATTTCAGTCATGGGTTTGCTTAGTTCCAATCTTCGAAATCTTTAAATCTTCAAATCTTACGAAACGCTATAGTGAGCATTTAAGTGTCTCGATCGTCCCAGGGTTAGGTTTAGGATTGATCAAACTCTCTCAACAACACATGTGGCTCCCAGCTGTTTCCATCCAGCTATACATCCTATGCTGTTTGGGATGATCAGGTCATATAGGACTTAGTTTTCTTAGAAACAGCTTCCAGGATAGTCCACCACTCAAAGCATGGGCTATTGAGTAGCGTAGGCAGATATAGTAAGCTTCGCATATAATTTTTTTTATCTTATTCGTTTCTTTATGCTCCCTTATTTCAAAAAGTTCGTAGCATTGTATTTTTAAGGCCCGACGCATTAAATTTTCTTAAGGTTGATTAGTCGAAAGCTTCAATTAAGCTCCACTCTGTTAGGGTTTTACCAAGAGAGTAGAGTAAGTGTAGCTTATTCACGGCTACTTAAAAAAAATCGTGTTTGTATCTTCTGACCCGTCCTTGTTTTAAGTTTATGCTTATACATACGACTTGAGAAATAATGCCAACAAGAAAAGCTGGTTAGTTTTGCTTCTTCTAGGCTGCTCTTGCCATTACCACGACTCGATTAAAAAATTTTTAACGCCTTCGCGAATACTATTCTCGGGGATCTGAAGAGCGACCATGGTCGCCTGGTGGTTGAAAAAATAAATAAATAAATAGAGTGGCGCAACAGCTCGAGGTGAACCAGGGCCAACTTCTCAACCATGTATGCTGTGTGTGCTATATTTTTTTCACATACAAGGGGACCTACAATTTTTTGCCGAATCCGAACGGCACTTTGAGAAGTTTTTCAAGACAAATGTTACTCTCGGAGGGTTTGTCAGACCCTCGCGGAGGTGGGAGCCGTGAAAAAGAACAAGTTTTTTTTTTCAGGTGGCAGAGGCAGGATTCAAACCCAGACCTCCGGCGTCAGAGGCACACACACTAACCACTGCGCCACGGCACCCGGTGGTTGAAAAAAGAACCTCTCAAAAAATATTGTGAAAACCGCGAGCTTAGACAGTTACTTTTTGGTTCTTTAGGTATTTTCAGTTGTTTTGGTTTCTTTCATTTTAGAACTAGAATAATTTAAGCATTTTACTTACAAATTATTGAAATGCACTCCAAATTCACTCCAAATGCATCCCATGAACATCGACAACAGAACAGGAGAAGGGTACGATTTTGTTCTCAGGCAAATAAGGATAAGCATTATACACAGTTCGCTTGGTACTAGGTGTGTAATGCATCTACTCTTAATACATGCAAACACAATACAATCTTGTAAAAAGTACACTTTGTTGATTGCTCACGTCACTGAAATCATTCAGCAAAAAAAAAGCTTAAAAGTAAACACATAAAGCACATCGCAATAAATAAACCATTCATTAGGTGTAAATGTCATTCAGATCCATTCAGTACTAAAGGAGTTCTGAGGGTCAATATTTGGAGTGACAGCTATTAATATATAAAATTGCACAACCCTAGCGATGATCAGTATGGTCAGCTCAGCGCCTCTCAAGTCTCAAAACCTAAAAATCATTTTCTGAACACGAGACGATACCTACTCTGTGGTCTGTGACTTAAAGTTTGTCGGTACGACGTGATTTGTAAATGTGTGAGAGAAGTTGTTTTTTATGAAGTAAATTATTATTGTTTTTATAACTATTATTTTCTAATCGATTCTAGTTACATGATGTAAGGTTGCAATAAAAGGAATCAAATAGAATGAGAAAATGTTGTATGACAAGCCGCATTCGTAAAAAAATTTGGTTGTTAATTTCTACTTCCCAATGCTGTGACGCGGAAATTTAATTTAACCTAATTTTGTTATGGTGAATTTCTAATTGTTGCATTATAAAAACACTCTGCGACTTCTTCGATGTAATTTTGTTGGATTTTGTGAAATTGACTAAATGCACCCACCAACTTACTTTTTATGCACTTTGTAGCACCTCAAAAGAACTACCTGTTCGACAGCAGGCTCAGTGAGAAGAAAAACTCAAAATTCCATGGAAAATTTTCTTTTTCAGCTCTTTCTAACTGTTGTTGTCGTGCACTTTTGAATGCGTGTGGTTCTTCAAAATTTTCCATTTGGATATTTCATCCAATCGATATTACATTGCATTATGGATTTTCGGAAAGAAACCTGGTCTCGATCAGAGATCTCAAATTACGTTGCCGGCAAACTGGTTAGATTTGGAATGAAAATTTAAATAAATCACAAAAATGCTGGATTAATCTGGTGATTATTTGTTTAATAGGAAATTCTAAGTTTTTTTTTATTATAATTTATACGAGTGGGTACCTCCACATAGACAGTGCGACTGTGACAGAATTTCAATAACATTGCTAAATCAGAATTGCTTAGTAATTTTCATCATTCTGCGTTTGGAAATAGGCGACATTCTTTATATTTTCGTCTTTTGCTGATAACACATTTAAATATTTAAATCGAACAGAAACATCTCGCAATGATGAACATAAAAATCGCAAAAGATAAGAGCTGAACAAAAAGTTAAAGAAATCAATCTCAATAATGTACTATAGTAATTGTACTGTTTTTGCACTGTACATGATAAAAGTAAATGGACATGATTCTGCTGGCATTCAAGACAACAACATCATTCTGCAACTCATGATAATTATAGGCACTGATGGTCCGGAATTATGTTCAAGAATCTGCCTGAAGAATCTTTAGTAGCTCGAACAAAAAACTAGATTGAACAACCTAAGCAAAACAAATAAGGAATCCCTCACACGAGGAAATATTTAAAAGAACACGTTTGCCGGCAAACAACTACCATGATATGGATGCGCACACACATGAAATTAGGCAAAAACAACAGGTGGTTGCTCTGTATCTGAAGCAGGCAGGTATCTAATCAATTTACATGTACCACAACATGTTTCTATAATATGTATCGAAAACACTTTTTTTGGCAACATGGATAAAAGCATGGCAGAGTTGCCATTATGTTTCTGGTTTAAAAACAGTGTTAATGTTATTTCATTCACAAATGATTTGTTGAGCTAAGGAAATAAGGTGACTTTAATGTTGAACTTTATTTCCTCTAGATTTCCGGTCTTCCGACCACAGGGTCGACGAAATACTGAAAACATATTTTAGACTATATTTTTTTATACCCGATTCCATAGGAATGGAGTAAATTAAGTTTGATACTGGCGAAAATGAGGCGTAGAGAAATAATTATGATTGAACCCCAAGACATAAGGGCATATGATCGAGACCGAATTCTCAGTCGAATGAGCCATGTCCGTACGTCAGTATGTAACCAATTTCTAGGCCTTAAATTTTGAGCTAGAAAGCTGAAATTTTGTACGCAATTGTACGTCATTTATATAAATTAAATGTAACATGTTTCTGAAAATTAACAACTTACAAATTATGAATAGGAGAATAGTCAGTGACATTTTTATTTAAAATATATAGTGATAATGCCACTTCATATTAAAAAATTAAATTCAATGTGGGGTGAGCAAGTTCAATATGTACATTCAAATTTCAAAATGATGAAGATGCAAAAACAAAGAAAAATTATGTAATTTTATTTTAGTAAAACGCTTTTCATTACAGTTTAAATGTTATAGCGTTTATACAATTAAAAGCAGAGACATAAAGTAGGCGTTGATTAGGAGAACAGCAAAATTTCTATTTGATTGTGATTAAAATCCAGAAGAAAAAGTTTAATTTTTCTCAAGAACAATGACAGAGATGTAATAGTTCGTATGCTTGTAGGGAGCCGGTTGAACAATACAATTGCCTTACTGGAAGGATTCCTAAAAGTCTGAAGAGCTCCATAGAGTGTGCAAGTCGAGATGAGTTGCAAACCTTTCGGATAGCACATTTTTGCAAAACGATTACTTGTTGAAGCTTATTTAGATAGGCATCCCCCTAGCAACTTATCCCATACTGCAATTTCGAGTGAAATATGCCCTAATAAATCATTTTTAAGGTTTTGTCAGAACAAAACATCCGCAAGCGATAAAAACAACGTATTGTGGAAAGAAAAGAACTGTTTCAAACCAGCTATGTGCTCAACCAACTTAAATGCTTGTCAATAGTTATACCTAAATATCTAAAATTTTCTACAACTTCTATTTTGAAACAATTGACGTCGCATGGTGAGTTGGCATCAAAGGAGACGTTCGAGACTCAACAGCACGTATTAATATTGAACTTACCACAATAAGCTGCATGAAATACAATGTCTATATCTGGAGCAACAGGTGAGCCTAGGTTAAAGAACATTATTTTAGTCTTGCTACTGACTATAAGTTTATGTTCAGCAAACCAAGTTCTCAGAAGATGAAAGTCATTGTTGGCTGCAACTAAAAGGTTCAAGCGACTATTCGACTCGTAAGCGATTCCTAAATCATCTGCAAATGCCTTGATTTTACCCATAAAAGGAAGTTCAAAAAGAAAGTTTACATAAATTAAAAACAGAATAGGGCCAAGTACAGATCCTTGAGGAACCCCTAGATTAACAAATCTTGTGCTGCTAAGGCTGCTGCCGATTTGAACCTTCTGCCTTATATTTTCAAGATATGATGAAAGCCACTTGTAAATAAATCCACGAAAGCCTGTATTAAATAAAATGTTCAAGAGTATTTTGTGATCGACCATATCGAAGGCTTTCGTTATATTGACGAAAAGAGCAGCGCAGAATTTCCTTTCATCCAATCCTTTATGAATTAAGGTACAAAAATCTAAGAGAGCGTCTTCAGTCGAAAGTCCTGATCTAAACCCAAATCGGTTTGAACTAAAAAAGGTACGTTTTTTGAGGTACTTCAAAACTGTACACTTAACCGCTTTTTCAAAAATTTTTGAGATGGAAGGCAAGAGGGAAATAGGTCTGTAATTTTTCTTATATTTTTTGCAACCTTTTTTAATCAGAGGTATCACATTGGCACTTTTAGTTCCTCAGGAAAAATACCAGAGAAGATACTTGAATTAAAAAGGTAAGCTACAATGTCAACAACGTTAAGAGCAATTTTCTTCAGAACAAGATTAGAAATACCATCATTACCACACCAATTCGAGTTGTTCAGAGAACTTATAATTTTTAAGACTTCGAGACCAGTAATTGCCTCAAACTAAAAACTATTTCTGTAGATGGAACCACTTACAGCAATTCCACTTACAATTCTCTGTCATCCGAAGCAATACAAGTGTTAACATTTTTATGACCAAAAAAGAGACACACCACGGTACTCCATGCTATTGGATCCATGCTATTGTAACCCATCCCGAATACCGTCTGGGATTGCTGATTGATGTCCATGAGGGACTGGTGTGGAATAGGGAATTGCTCAAGAGATGCATGCATATGTCGGGCCCAAATGAGCGGCTTCCTTGTAGGCGCGCGTATGTTATTGCTTTTAGGGATGGCAGGTTCTTAATATCGTTTTTTTACCCCTCTCTGGTCTCGACGTGAAATAATAGCTATAGCTACACTAAAATGTGCTGTGGCTTTAATTAAGGCTAGTTTTTGTTGCTGCTTACCACCTATAAAGGTAAAATACTTGCCGCATGAGTCAGTCTTTGGCGTTTTCATATGCACAGTTTTTATGTTCTGGCATTGCGCAATGCCCATCGCATTTTTGTTCGTTCACTTCATCCCATTCTTCTTTTTATTCTCACTATGTCCCGAGGTACTTACTCATTTTAAGGGTGTCTTAACCTCTTGCGAGCTCAAGTAACTATCAAAGTGGCCACATCCTCGAAAAAAAAACAAGAACTCCTTTTTATATAAGTCTGTAGCCAAAATAAGCTTTCTTTTACTTGCGTTTTTACCTTACATATAGTGTCACCTTCAATGACAGCGACGGCGGTATGGAGGCTTAAGCCGCAAGGACTCAACTGGCTGTGGTGGCAAAGTAGATTTTCCAAATTATATGCAAGTGGTAGTGAGAGTGTTTTTTAAACCATGCCTAAGGTAACAAGGCTATATTGTTAAAACAAGCCTTGTAAATTTTACGAGCTCATTCAGGCGACCAAATTTCTAACGTGAATAAAAAGGGAACCGTCTGAATATGTGGATAGTGGAGGGGGAGATATAATATTGAACTGTACGGGCTGTACAAAGACACCAACCTAGCCAGAAGAGTCTAAATATAACAGCTACGAGGGGTTGGTCATCTAGAGCGGATGGGCACCAACGCCCAGCCCGAAAAATCTTTGAGTCCATCCCGCGAAGAAGAGGATTACCGCGACTCAAGTGGCGCACGCAAGTGGAAGGGGACCTCAGCTAACTTCGCATGCGAAACTTGGAAGGACTAGCTGGAGACAGAACTGGGTGGCAAAGCTTGTTAAGACAACCTTAAGATAACCTTAAGTAAGTAAGTAATAAAAAGGGTAACTTCTGACTTTGTAGGAAAGACCCCTATATAGCACCCTCACTGCCAAAGAAAGATCCTCTCTCACTAAAAAAAAATATCAGTTCTCGAGCGACCGAGAGTTGACGTCTTAAAGATTTCTTAGCCAAAAACAGTGATGAGCAATCCAAAGAGCTAGTGACCGGGACATTGTGAATTGCAGAAGAAAAGAACAGAACTGAGAAGCAGATAAGTTCGCCTAGAATAGAATGCAGCCTTCCGAGGCAGATTCAAAGACGCCGCAAACGGCTAAGTAGAGTGCAACTACCTAATGGCCGTAATTTAGTGCGAGAGCATCAAATCAGAGCGGCTGCTACAACGCGAGACAAAAAAAATCGTTTGTTACTACACAAGGAAAGCGATAAACAGTGACGACTTTTCTGTCGACTTTATTGCGACGAATACTTAATATTTCACGACAAGTGTTAAATTCAAGAAAAAATAAGTCTATTCAACAGCGTGTCATAACTCACAACAGCGATTGACCGAATCATCCGCGACCTCAGCGAGGGTTTTTGGATTTTCCGAAAAGTTCGGCGTGCGACACAGCGATAACAGCGGCATTGTGAACCACCGCATACACTTGCCATTGATTGAAATTCATTTGACAGCTCGCCCGAGACGCTCGCTCGCTCTCTCGCTCTTGATGTGAAACAGGCATCAGGGAGCAAAAAAATATATAAAAGTTCGTCAGGCCGCCATTTCAATGAGATGAGGAGTAACCCCTCATTGATAGAAAAAAGACCACAAAACTAAAGTTGAACAAGTCTTTGAGAAAGCAATATCCTCAGCCATATGCTAAAGAATAAAGATGCGAATGTCCTGTCATACAGCAAGAAGAGATAGTTAAAAGTAATCGCTTACACCGGACCCCAAGGACCATCAAATATCTTTGCCAAATCAGAAGTAGAGCTGTGGGATGCTGGAAGTTATTCCCATGGACCAGGTGCCGTAGAGAGCGAATTGGAGATTATCCATATTCCAGAAGTGGTTCCAGAGGTTGTGCCAAGATTGATGCTGCAATGGAGGTAGAGGCTGCCACACATGAAAGGTATTTCCATAGACCAGGTCCAGTAGAAAAAAATTAAAGATTATTCATTTAGCAAGTGGTCCCACAGGTTGTGCAATAGGATTCTAGCCTACCTCCATTGCAGGACGCTGCAAAGGAGGTAGAGACTACAGCATACAAGGAATGTTGAATGCAGTCCGCACAGCACATCTGAGGTGGTTTCTTGAGAAGCAGCAGCTGCATTAGCCTAGTTACGGTTTTCGAATTAGGGTCGAAAACTGCAAGAGCTGCACTGCCTGCGGTGACGATTTATACATGCCTTATGTTACTTCGATCATGCTCCCGGCCCATGGATGGTCTCAACGTGGATTACAGTAGCTTTCCTTCCTCTGCGAGCCTGAGCACGTTGCTTCTTATTGTCTAGACCAAGCGCTCTGACATCTACAATAACTTGAAACGGAGGTTCAGTCTTTCTGGTCGTCTTGAGCCTGGGGCTTGGATTCGAAGACCCTCTTAGTTGGCGCGTTATTGTCCATCCGCTCGATGTGATCGAGCCAACGGTCAACTTCTTGGTGCAGTTATGCCCCGAAGAAAATCGGAAGATTGGTAAAGGATAAGAGTCTTCTCACGGCTAACAATGGGAGCGGTCTGGTGTTATACAGGCAATGTATTTTTAGATAGGTACCTAAAAAATTAATCTGACATATTTTAGTCACCAGAGAATACCAATATTTTTTATTATGTACCGATATTTCGCAAATGCCTTTTAACACTACGCACACATAAAATCAGGTTGACTAAGCCTACAAAATCAACTTTAGCCTGTAGTTAGGCTAATTGCACACTTGCAGTTTTATGAAGAATCAATAGCTTACTTACGATCCACGAAAGCAGCGCTCACATGAGCAATTTTTCTGGTTGTACACACAAATACAGATGAAATATTTTACCCTTTGCTCTCTTAAATGTCGGCGACTTGGAATAAATTATAGGGTTTCACAGCCACGCTCGAATATGAAGCTGCCCGCGCTAAGAAGTAATTTCTGACAGCGAGCAACTAAAAAATCTGTGACAAAACACAGATTTAAAAGTTGCCCAAAATTGGTTTCATGTCGGTTGCTCCTGTGTGCGCATTCCCATACAAGCCCAAGGGACTCAAAAAGGCAATCAAACCGTTGCGTGGCTAAAAGTGCCATGTGTGCGACTAGCCTTATAATCACAATTTGTCGAACAACGTCTAGAAAGAGTTGGTCTGGCCCTACAAAGCCTCCATAATTTTAGAGGAAACTTTTCAGATATTTCAGGAGCTTTTTATATCAGTTGGAGAGGTTTCAAGAGATTTTTTTTTTCAAACTGCACTCGGTCTTTCTAAAATCTGAACAATCGCTTTGCTAGGGGCCAGAAATTAAAGACCATGCTACATCGTGGCATCTCTGGTGAGGTTTTGAGCTCTATTTTCAGGCCAGAAGACTGTTTTGGATTAGCTCAAAAGTTTGCCATGCTTTTCGTACGCCTATGTGCTGTTCCATTGATCGTTTGGCTCGCACCTAGAAAGTGCTTTTTGATGCACTGCAAGCTTATTTTAGAAGAAAAATCTATGTCCAAAAAACACCTTAAGATCTCAACTACATTATTTATTTGATTTCTTATCTGACTTATTTATAAAAACCATGACGTGAATGGCATTTTTACGAGCGAACGCAAAAAACAAAAACCGATTCAAAAATACCTTCAACGAACTTAAAAACCAGGCAGTTGGCAACTGTAGCACAGGCAGCGTTTTTCTACATCCAGAATGGAAGATTACATACCGAGCTCTCCTTATCGGCGCGCGGTGGGTAATTGAATTGTACAAAACAACAAACATCATTCTCCATGTGATCGGAGCTGTCCGTAGATAGGTACACCCCATCAATGTTGCGTGCCAATAAAAACAACAATCAGCTGTTATTTTCCTCTATACACATGAAGACAGAAACCATAATTATAAGAACATCAGCTCAACAATTATAAATATCGCTCGATACAAGTTGAGGCAACAGTTTAAATCAAATCGCTAACAAGTTAACTTCGTCCAGCAGTTTTCTTCCACTGAACTAGTTTTACATCAACGCGCGCTGTTATTCAAATTTATATTCACCCGTCACTTGTAATAGAATTCATATCGAGAACATTTTACCAACCGATTAAAAGAACTTCACCAAAATGACTGGATACACAAATGGAGTTAGTATTATAAGCCCAAAGCGAACCAGCACCAATGGCACCACAGGAAATGGCAGTGTCAGCGGAACGTACACCGCAACCGAAAATGCATTGTAAGTAGAAATAAAAAAAAAGAAAATTGTAAATTATTTTAATTCATCAATTTGCGTGAAGCTCTATAACCTCTGCAAGCGGGCATAGTTTAGTGTCACTGTCAGTGCATTTGTCAGTATTTGGTAACAATTTTTTTTTTCTTCTAATTTGTGGTAGAATGCATGCATCACACTATAAGTCTATTGTAATATTAATTGTGTGCCCTAAAAAACCTATTAGGAATACCCGTGTGACACATTTAAAGTGAAATTCGCATAAAATTGCAGTTTTTTTTTTCATTGTGTACAAACACTTGTTAGAGATTAAACAAATTAACATATCGACATACAATTGGTTATTAGTGCAAACATTTTTTCGGAGTTCATAAAGCAATAAAGTAAAGTAGTAAAATTTTAAACACTTTTCGATAAAAAAAAAATTAATATAAATAGACAAGTCGCCTGAACGGCTTTTCGCAGTATTTCCCCTTCTTGACATTAAGTGCAATGAATTGTTTTAACGGTGGTGTGAAAAATAATTCCGGTAAAATTGAATGGTAATACTCAGTAAAATTTTAAAGATTGTAAGAATTTTTTCTGGTTAAACATCGATTTTAATATTATAATTTTGGAACAAAAGACGGATAGTAACAGGTTTCAAAATTGCTTTGGTTTTCTACTCAGTTTCAAAGCTAGCAACTTAGTTTTTCGCATTTCGTGTCTCTCCTTTTTCGATCCTTATTGAATTTAATAAGATAAAAACAATACTTTAAGCTTATAACTTATCAAAATCACTTCTAACTTTTAAATGTGTTATGTAGTTTTACTGTCGTTGTGTTTCGTTTTCGGTTTTAGAATTCAGTTCGGAACTTGGGCTACGAAGTGCTAAACTAGATTTTTAAATACCGAGTGCTGTGATAAAAAGTCAGCGTTTCGCATATTGTTAATAATAAAATAATAATTCGGTATTTTTATAATCATTAAAAATGGAGTAAAAAAATCTTAACCAAGTTTTTCTTGTGAAATAGTGGCTTGTTTCTTAAATGTGAAAATTGTGAAAGATGTGGGAGTGGGATTTATGGACAGGACGTGCTGGGTGAGATTGTAATAGATTTTTTGACTAAAATTTGGGTCTGAGTCAATCATGTTTCCTGGAACAAATGGTGGTTAACTCTTTTTATCGTCCTACTCTGGGTTATAATTTCTCAGTTCCACGGAAGTTTGCTGGACTATAAACAATGAATAGTGAATGAGGAAGTGTGTAAATTAGCTCTGCCTTATGTTAAACCTTTTGAAGCGTAAGCAGCGCACAAAATCAAAACCGACATATTACATTGGCCCATCTAAAGCCTTCAGCCCAATGAATCCGTCGCATCCGTTAAGTCCAGGTACACAAATGAAAACTCAGTGAAATATACACGTTCTTATGGGAAGCGACGTACGTCACGAAGTTCTCCTATGGGCCGCTTCCCATAAGAACGTGTATATTTATCTCAGTTGTCAGTTGTGTACTACAACGTGACGGACGCAACGGATTCATTGGACTGAGGACTTAAGGAAGACGAAGCCTCACGTAGAAAGTTAAAAGCATGGTGACTAGAATTAGGAACAAACGCAGAAATATAGTTAGAACCAACTCTGTGCCATTGCTAATAATATTGCTGTAGCCATTGCTAATATGTACGGCTCTTAATAGATCTTGGCTTAAGCTGGGCTTAGCACAGCACTTAAAAACCGGCCCTTAACGGGACAGTGTGAACCGGAGTTTAGGGGTCATTCCGGTATCACTCTGAATTCTATTCCAGTATCATCCCAGATGGGTAAATAGATGCGCTGGTACTTGGGACGAGACAAAAATATTTTCCGACAAGACTGAGCTGCAATATCTACTTAATCCTTACTACACAGTTTCTTTAAAGCCTTTTCATCTGGACATAGATCTGCAGTTTTTTTTTAATGAAGTATGAAGAGCGAGGCACACTAAACATTCCGTTCACTTTTCCCTTCAATTGCCTCTGAGACGATTGGCTAATTTGCTAGGTTACTTTACTAATGCGTTAATAGGGTTGCTTAAACATCGATAGCCTATCGATAGTATCGATAGTAAAAAGCTATCGAGTAAATCTTTTATCCCACCAGTCATTAGGAAGCGCTTATTCCCATTAGGAAGCGCTTAATCTTTATCCTTATCTCTTTAAAGAAAAAAAAATTGCACTACGATGAGCATTTTTGTCTGTGTCTCACTTAAAGCTGGCCACAATGAATCGCCTCTATAGTTTCGACCTCAAATTATGTAGATCAGAAACCCAGCGAGATACAGTCAACACAGTGTTGCTTTTACTCCAGTAAATCAGTGAATTCGGTTTTTTCCCCTTCGGCCACCACCAGCTTTGCTCTACTGTAGGTTTTTTGGGTCGCTGATCACGAATTTCAGGGTGTTTCCTCGAAAAATTGAGACTCAATCCTTAAATCACCAAAAAATACCCCTAAATAAGGGTGTTTTTCTATCGCGCTTTGAGTGCTAATTCATGTCAAAAAAGGGGTTTTATTAATTTGAATATGAAGTAATATTTTCCAAAAATTTCAACATTCTGGCTAAAATTCAGGGGTTGAAACGTACCTCTAAAAGGGGGATTTTCTACATTTACACTTTTTGACTCAAATTATTCGTAAAAAAAATGCTTTCTGCCTCTGAGTTGAAATTCTTTTAGACTTCGGACACCCGGCGGCAGAAAAACGCGCGACAAAAAACATTGCGACTTTGTGCTGCAATATGGCAAACTAGAGCATTCATCTAATAAGTGCTATGCTTCCACCGGGTACTAATCCGCGATTAACATAAATCCTTATTCAATCCTCTACAAATTAAGCGAATTTGAATGCTCTCGGCAAGCGAATTCAAATCCTCTCATTCAACCTTTTCACAAAACTAAACGCCCAACCATAATAGACTTTGATGAGCTTAAGTCGGCTTTCCGAAATATCCCATTATACGCGATTCGTATGCCACGACCATAATAGCCTTATGCTGGGTTTCGCGATGTTTTCGTTAACTTGTGTTGGCTTAAAGCTTTGGTTTTTGCTTGTCATTAGTTCACTCATTGTCATATTTAAGCCCATATTTATTTTTAAACGGGCTTTAGAAAATTCGTGAAAGATGGGAATATACCGACAATTATACGCTGACCTCAAAAGTTTAAACACATTTTAGATCAGACGATCGGTTTCGGAGATGTTAACATCCAAAGTTGAAGAAAAAGTGACATAATTTTCAAATTTGATTTTAAATTTTTAAGACAATGTGATACTCGAGACTTTTACAGTGAAATCTCACAAGATTTTCAAATCGTTTGCTTAAGTCTATTATGGGCAACACAATCTTTTGACAGAACTTGATTGCGACTTTCGTTGTATTTCGACATTAGATTAATCCCGCTCAAGTCTATTATGTTTGGGCCTTAATTCCGACCCTTTTCGAACACCTTTTTGAAAGCTTGAGAATCGAAAAAGTACACTGAAACTATCCACCTATGACAGATGTGTCAGAATTACGGTTTTACTTGGGATGGTTACAACGAATTTCTTTCACCTAAAGCCCCCAAAGTTACAGGGTGAACAAAAAATTGTACCACTCAAAAAAGTATTAAGGTTCTAGAACAAAAAACATGTTAAAAATTGCTTTGAATTGGATCCACATCGATTGCGGACAAAGGTTATACTTGGAACTAGAGCTCAAAACAAAAAGAAAAATTAACCGATTAAAGTCTTTGATACAATACTTAACAGTTGCGTCAGCAAATTGAAAGTTATAAAACTAGCTATGTTCTTAAATAAAAACAAAAATAAAAACATTTGTAGGGAACATAATAATCGGATGTTTTCGAAAAGACATTATACGACGTTAAATAAATGAGTGGCATTGTAGTTTAGTTACTCAGCATCAGTCCTAGCTATGAATTGTTGTAAAAATATATTGAAATAATACATTTTTGACAAATCTTATCATTGTAAGTTGACCCCTTCGAGGGGGATCGTTGTTTAATACACTAAAAGTAGCTATCCAGTGCCAAGAATTATTTATTTGCGTGTTATTTGTATTTATTTTTATTATTTACATATTTATGCTTATGATTATAAATAAGTACAGATGTCAGGAAAACATTTTATTTCCGCCTTTATGACAGGTCTTCTTTTAATTTTTGCGCCAAAGACTCTGACAATAAAAGTCGTACAATGTGTCGCTAAATTAATGTTTTGTAATCAATTTTAGTTGATTTTGATCAATAAGTGTGCACATGTGACGCCTGGTGAAAAAAATCGCTCATTCGTCACTTAATCAACACTTGCTGACAGCAGAGTTGTTAGGAATCGAATAAATATTTTAATTTAACATCATAACATGAAATGAACGAAGAAACAAATTATCAAAGAATTCGATTTTGCAAAGATAACCTTGATTTTGAAAATAGTCTTTATGACGTTCCATCTAAAAATTTTCAGCTCTTATCATTTTTTCTAAACTACATAATATTTTTGACTTATTTTGGGTGCTTTTTTTGTTTAAATTGGAATGAATGTGTGCCATTTATTTCAGTTTTTATTTCACTGAATATAAATGAGTCTAATCTTAAACATTATCAATTGTCTTCTTGACTTTATATTTTTGCTTTCGAAAACCAGTTTTGAGTGACATTTGCTTCAGTTTAACACAGTTTTAACTTTAGTTTATACCTTGTTTTCAAAGAAAAAAGACGCGATCGATCAAAAGATGAGATTCATTGACGTTTATTTCGTTGATTCAAAACCTGAACCGGAATGGTAATTCATAAAAGAGTTAATTTACAGCCACGGCGACAACGGAAACACCATTCAATAATTTTTAATTGACTGTCATAAAAATGATTGAAATCGAATATTGAATGATAAGATTAAAAGTCAAAAAAGAATTATGACAAATTTTGCGTTTTTCTCGACTGAGTGTGCGTGAATTTGTTTGAAGTTTGTCAAATGTTATTGCATTGCATTTTTATGGTTTGTTGTTTTAGAAAAAAGGTCTTTATGATGCACATATCGCATTAATTCCTGGTGATAAAAATAAATGATGAAGTGTATTTTTTTTAATCCATAAAAATTGATAGCGCGTTCGCGCAAGTGTTTATACAGAATAAGCTTAACTATGCTTGCGTTATGGATTTCTGGAAAAAGAAGCGAGTCACTCTGGGCGGTGCTTTCAGCTCGTGAAAAAGCTTTGTTGTAGGTTAATTCTGAAAACTGCTGTTTGCGTTAAGTGACATTAAAAACCCTAAACAAATGGATTTTAGTGGAAAGGGATAAACATGCCAAATACAAACTTTGTTTATTAAGCACTTTTCAATATCTCATCGGTGTCACTATAGCTTTTCAATGGCACGAAGCTGCGATTAATATAAAACTTCATTAAATCCTCTACAAATTACGCGATTAACCATTCAACTTTAAATCACCTCGGCAAGCGATTAAAATTATAATCCCTCATAAATCTCATTCACGCTTTTCACAAATCACTTTTAAGCCTTTTCGAACACGTTGTTGGCAGTTTAAGAATCGAAAAGGGACACTGAAACTATTCTTTATTTCATTTTCGCTCCTGGAAAATGACATCGCCACTCTCTTTTGAGGGCCAAAATGACAGAAAAAGTTCTCATGTGAAATGAGTTTTATATTTGCTCAGTGGAACCACTTTTGGATTTATTATCAAATCGTCTCCCGCTAATTCTCGTATTATTGCTGGTGGCGTAACCATACGAATATGAATCATCTCGGCAAGCGATTCGAAAAATCCCCTTATAAATCTCATTGGCCTTTTTGACGAACCACTTTCAACCCTTTCCGAATACAGTTTGAGAATCGAAAAAGGATACTTGAACTGCCCGCGTATGACAGATCTGCCAGAAATACGATTTCTATTACGATGTTTGAAACGGAGATCCTATATGCTCCTGGAAATTACTCCGCCACTCACTTTTAGTTGCCAAAATGACAGAAAAAGAGTGGCTCATGTCAAATTAATCCTAAGAATGAACCACTTTGGTTGGGATTTATTATTAACCGTCCCCTGCTAATCCTCGTGTTATTGCTGGTAAAAATAGTATTAGGAATTTATGAGGTAATTTAGATGTCTTAGATTGGCCAAATATCAGTCGGTTCAATCTGTCAAATTTCTTGAAATGACATTTGACTTTTTAAAGAAGTCAAATGTCAAGTGACAGAAGTTAACTGTCCTTGTGGCCTCTTCGTTGGTCGTCTAGAACCGTGCGGTAGCCTTCTGGATTCTTCTGCAACTGTTTTATTGGCACTTGTTTGACGTCTGGTCTTAAATTCGAAATCAAAACCAAAATCACACATGCAAATACAAGCGTCACGCGCCAAACGTAATCTTTGCCTTGTAATATAAAATTATTATTATTACTATTAACTTCAAAATCAAGATCGTAGCGTTCTTCCGGATTGCCATTAATATTAAACCATCTTCCCATTACTTAATCTCCTAATACCTACGTTTTGATTGTTGACAAAAACACTTGACACGAGTCCTAGTATCGTCATCATAGATCTTGTTCACAAAAGTGTTACTTCACTTTATTAAGTTTTTATTCTTATCTGAAATTGTTTTTTAATTGGCTCTTTTGAATCGATAATATAATAATTTCAGGAAGTGTGGTTGACTTGTTTTGTTTTGACGTCTTATCAATTTGGCCACTTTCACAGATTACCAAACACTGATAACCTGTGTGAGCCCCCTTAAAAAAATATTTTCGTACATTCAATCAAAACTGAAAGTTTAATTCGAACATCGTCGGAGCTTTGAGCGTGGGCATGTGATCGTTTTATATTGGGAAATGTCGGCAGAAAATCATTTCCTGTTAATGAACTCTGCTCAATTGAATTTTATAAAGTTAAATGGTTATTTTTGTTGACAATTAATTGTCTCAATATGCACGAGATATCAATTAAAAAACAAAAGTTTATTCCTGATGGCGTTTGTTATTGGTTCATTCTTCAAATAAGCTTATTTATGGGTGTTATTATTTCTAAAAATGCTAAGGTAACTAAATACAACACACTTGAGCTAAATACCACTGACGTCACATAAATAGAGTTTTTCGCGTAACTACCTCGCTCGCACCTCTTATTCTAACCTCTGGCGAAATTCGGTCATTTGGTATGAAAACAATGAAATGGTTGCAAAGGATAGGCCTTTGCGCGAACAAAGACGTTTGCTTTTATACCAAGTGACAAAAGATTTTAATGTAGGTACTCTATTCGCCTCTAGTATTCTCTCTTTAGTATTTTTTTACTTGCATCTATTTGACACCCCATTGACAGCATCATGCAATTTCGAATTTCCGAATTGGGCTTTCATGTGTCACTTCTGGTTTATATTTCATTTACAGATCAATTACAGCTCCATTACTGTTGCATATCGTTTAAACGAAATGCGATTCGAAGGCATGCACAATAGTGTAACCTTACCTGAATTAACCATGCAATCATCAGCCAGTGATTACATTTTCAAATCCCCTGTCCCCTGCTAATTATGTAGCTCGATATGCTTCGTTCATATTCAAGTAATTTGAGTCCAATCGATCAAAGCGATCTTATGCATATTTGTCGCGAAGCACTTTGATGATATTTAGTTCCGTTAATTGTTACAAGGCACCAGATTAAAATATAAGGCTGAAGCCTTAGTGCTATGAAATGGTATACAAAGGGTGTAGTGTTACGCCAAACGGATAAGCGCAATAGTGGCCTGTTGTCTCCGGATTTTGCTTTGAAGTCTCCGAGCTCGATAACACCCTCTTGAAGTATCACATTAACGCTTACTAGGCGACGATATGGGTTGATTTACTTTGAGCTAAGACAACCGCCCCCCTGCCGATATTGTTGGCACTGACCTTAAAAAGTATCTTTTAGCTTGTAATTTGTTAAGTAGCGGTGGCCGTGTTCTGTTTAATTTGGCTTTGCAGTCACCCTGTAATCATTGTGATCGATAACAGTGATCAGATCACGGGAGAAGAGCTGCCACCTCCCTAGAATTGTCGTTTCATTGAGCCACATAAAACGTTACACATCTTAAGTAAATCTACTCCTACCATTGTCAACTAAAAACTCTAATGAAAAATGAACAAAGAAATTTATTTTCAATTCACGAATCAATTACCATATAAATTAAAGATCATTACTAATAATTTAAGACACGCAATCTGATATGAAGTTTGCAATTAACTTTTACATTGACATTGTCAATTATTCTACTATTTACAGTGAACCTTTAAAGCTATTGAACATGGTTTTTCTTAGTATAAAGATGGGTTTTCGTGAAATCATTCCTTCCACATTATTTTAACTGTTTCCAAATTCTTAAATTAGGTATGGAATGAATTGGATTGGCGATCGTTAAGGTTCTGTCCCACAAACGTCAACTCCCCTAGCGTTGACGTTTGTGGGACAGCTCTACTGTCAAATTAGTCTCTTTTTATAATTCTAAAGATGGTGCCTTGTGGGCTCTGAGATTAACGATAAACCTACGAGTGCGAGCTCAATCAGTATGGCAAGTTGGGCTACATTTCAATCCCTTGGCCGATTGGAGTAAGTATTCTAATAAATTCTAGAAAATATTGCCAGATGCACTTGTTGGTGCTTTAGCAGGATTGTCAGTTTATTGGATGAGTTCAGTGACTCATGGTTGTCTTTTTTCGTAAATGATTACATTTAGTCGCCATATCATATAAACATTAAGATATACGCTTAGCAAATAATAACCGAGCTAGGCGAACTTCTTAAGACCTTAACTACCTTTATAGATATTGCGATCTACTATGAAGTTTTGGACTAGATTTGATCCGTTTTCTAATAAACCAATTTACTTCTGTGCTTGGCGAATGCGAGTCATAATAATCTCCACCTCATGAAGGATAGCAATGCTATCCGAATCAGTCATAATTGTATTGATTGCAAGTTACTGCAGATATCTCAAAACTTTTTCTTATGGGCTGACAAATTTCTGGGACTTTCTCGGATTAGCT
Organism: Neoascia interrupta; assembly: GCA_947623515.1. Taxonomy (NCBI): domain Eukaryota; kingdom Metazoa; phylum Arthropoda; class Insecta; order Diptera; family Syrphidae; genus Neoascia; species Neoascia interrupta. The sequence goes on along the minus strand of OX392463.1, from coordinate 212,759,304 downwards.
GAACCCGATTGTCTTTATTTGCAAAAGGTGGTCTTCTTGCTAGAGCTAATTCAATACCCTGGCATCGATGGTGTCTGGCACACGCAACGTATGATTCGTCACAATTGTCAAAAGCAAAATGGATGCGATGCAAATGAGAATCAGTCAAAATTTGTAGAAGTTGTCAAATTTGTTACGAGAAAGGAATCGTTTTAAACGAACCTATTTTTGTGATTTTAAGTTTTTCTTTCTATTATATTCCTGAAATTAAAACAATATAATTTTAATAAAATAAGCATTATTGAACAACATACCGAAAGTACTCGCAACAAAAACATTCCTATTATTTTGTAAACAAAACCGATCAGGTGTTTTACATGCCGCATTCACGTTAGGACCAAAGTGGTGTAGCCTTAGCGGTTGTAAGAGCTGTCGAAAATTTTTTGCGACTGCTTTTTTGACCACACCTTTTTGCGACTTACTGCGTGCATTGTAGCCCTGACATGCACAGAACAATCAAAAAGGTGTGTTCGTTTTAACATTCGTGTGTTTCATATTTCTGTATTAGATTTTGTATTCGATTTTGTGGAAATCTAGATTCTGATCTATGTTCTAAGCATGTACCTACTACAAATGTGTGGGAAATCGAATAGATTTTGTAAGATTATTCACACTGAATCAGAATCTAGATTCATAATAAAAGTCCCAAATCTAATTAAAATCTATTAGATTTCCAATACATGTGTAGAATCAAGAGTCTAGATCAGAATCTTGATTTCCACAAAATCGTAAACATTATGTACTAGATTTGTATTCGATTTTGTGGCAATCATCCATATATAAAAGCAAACAACCCTTTTTAATTAATCAAGAGAAGACAAAACAGCTCATGAAGTTTGTTGAGATACAAAATAAATATGAGAAAACAAATCTTTTTTTTTATTGACGAATGGAAAAGTCCAAATGTGATACCTGGTGGACAGTAGAGCAATATGTAAAAAAAACTGACAAAAACTTCAATGCTGTTTCCCGCCGTAGTTTGATTGGTCAGTTTTTGTTTATTTTTCACCAAATTGACAAGTAAATCAAAGCTGGATGAAAACTTTGGAATTTTTTTGAAAACTGGCGTTGTTGCAGGTCTCTACATATTCCTCTATTCTCCACCGGGGGGCTGCCTTCAATCGCCAATTGGAATATGTAGAGCCATACAACAACGTCAGTTTTAAAAAAAATTCCAAAGTTATCATCCAGCTTTGATTTACTTGTCACTTTGGTGAAAGTGTTTATTTTTTAAACTGACCAATAAAACTACGGCGGAAAAACAGCATTGAAGTTTTTGTCAGTCAACAAACAGTTAAAATATTCACTTTGACGTTGTTGCAGGTCTCTACATATTCCCCCACTGTCCACCAGGTATCGCACTTGGACTTTACCATTCGTCATTACTTTTTAATTGTGCGATGATTTTTAAGTATTTTTCAGTGCTTGTTTAGTTTTCTACAATTGTTTTTTTTTTACTTTCCTATGTTTAATCCATTAACTTGTGGCAAATGTGACAAATAGGGCGGCTGGTGCTCAGAATCTAGATTTTGGCACGGTGTGAAAATGATGTAAGACCTTGAGGCCCGGGTTAAGATAGATTTCGATTAATTTCGCGTTTTTTTCTCCGAGCCTAGATTAAGGCTTGGTGTAAAAAAGGTATTTGGAAGGAATTTACTCTCGATTATTACAAGTCAACTTTTCGAACATAATTGTCACGTACAGGCCTGTCATCCGTGTATTTACACAAATTCAGCACTGTCTGTATTTCCCCTTTGGTAACTTTCCATTGGTATTTTTCCACTGGTACTTTTCCATTGGAGAGGAATTCGATACTGAAATTCCAACTTCGAACGTTCGAACGGCAGTTTGCTGTCAACTGACTGGATAGACAGTTGCGTGTGTTCGTAAAGTGAACCTATGGGTGCATTCAGCGGCTCCTGCATGTATTTTAACGTCTTGTCTCCACATCACAATACTCTGACTTTCACTTCCCAAAAACAGGATATAAAGAAATACCAAGAAGGACTCTGTTTTCGTGGAAAGAACTATACTGTCATTATAAGGAACATTTCTATGGGATCGCAGTGGATTCCCACACCACCGTAGCGTAGTGGTTAGTGTGTGTGCTTACTACGCCAAAGGTCTGGGTTCGAACCCTGCCATCATCACCTGGAAAAAATTACTCGTTCTTTTTCTCGGTCCCCACCTCCACAAGAGTCTGACAAGCCCTCCGAGAGTAGGTATCATTTGTCTTGAAAAACTTCTCAAAGTACCGTTCGCATTCGCCAAAAAATTTTAGGTCCCCTTGTATGTGAAGAAATCAACGCGCACAGCATAAAAGTTGGCCCTGGTTCACCTCCAGCTGTTGCGGCACACTATTTATTTATTTTATTTATTCTGTGGGATCGTGAAAAAATCAGTCTGGATTTCACAAACCAACAACAGGGTGCTCCGCCCTGTTTCTTTTTTTTTTATTTTAATTGCAATGTTCGTGTGTCAATCTTTTATCATTTTACTGACTTGAATGCTCGCAATAATAACCTTGACTTGCCTTGTCACTTAAAATATAAACATTGTCTTATCACTCATAAAATTGCACTTTTTGAACTTTTCCTCAAGCTTTGAGTTTATAACATTTGGACATGAATAGCTAAGCTTCTTCCGCGCTGTCTTGCAGAGTGATGAAATGAAATAGAAAATTATGTGTTGGAAACATTTTAATATTGATAAATTTTTCGGTGAAAACTATTAAAATTTAAATTTAAAATTCTCTATTCCAGACAAACAGGAGAACAACAACAAGAGCTTTCACCTGACGAGCGCACACAGCTCGTTTTGAATGAAGAAAAGTTAGTAAATGTCTTAATAATTTGAATGTCGTTGCCACAAACGGTTTTTTTTTTCTTTTCATTTCTCATTCAAATTATTGGCAAATTATTCAGAAATTCATCTATTACTTTATTCATGAAAATCTTAATCCCTTGATAAAGATGATTTCGAGCAAACATGGCACATCGATGGTTAACAAAACATTTGTCAAAACTCATTAGCATGTAATTCTGCAGAATTTTAACAACCTACCTGTGCAATATGTACCTACTACACATATTTCTATTAAACAGCTGTTTACCTGATATCGACGTGTACCGTATTAAGTGCCTTGTCGGTTGAAAAGGTGTCTTATTAATTTTATGTCTTGTTCTGACCTCGTTAGGGCAATTAAAATTTTTCTTTAACCCATGCAGAAAATTAAAAAAACAAGTGGAAGTGATTTGAGAATAAAGATTATGGGAGCATTATTGTGTTTAACATAAAATTCTAAACTAGATTACTGTCAGCGACGATGAAAGATGTACACTACTAAATAAATTCTTTCTGGTACTAGATTATGATCTCAACTAAAGGGTCACCGGTCACCAGTAACCCATATTTGTAAATGCGTCTCCTGGGTTGGACGTTGGATCTCATAAAATACGGGCCATCAGCGATGGGATAAGGTCACAAAGAAAAAACACGAAGCTTAATCAACTAGACAAGAGCTTCGCGCTTTAAGCTTAGATTAGACTGCATGCCATTTTGGCATAAAAACAAAAATATTTGCTGCATTTTTCCTCTTACGTCAAAGGTACGTCAAATATGCCAAAATCCCATGCAGTCCAATTCAAGCTTTAGTCACGGTATATAACTTTTTTTCACCCAGACTAGTCGTGGCCTGACCTCTCACAGCCGTTAAATCCGACAAAATACTGTGTACTAGAAAGCATTAAAATTCGTTTTGATTAGTATAATGTCAGGCGGAACACACACTATTAGAAGGGCCAGTTTTTCAGAGCGAGATCTTCCGAGTTACCGAGTTAAACTGAGATTAACCCCGGAAAATTATTTTTCAGTGAAAACTGATCCGGGATTAATCTCCGCTTAATTCGCCAAATTTGGTGAGTTAATCTCGGATTAACACCGGTAAACAGTATGAACTTCTTGGAGTTTTTTTCCTGTGCGAAATGCTTTGCTTGTTTCTGTGAAAAATGAAATCTGAAAATGACTTGAACTTCTTTTCCTGTGTGTTTCTATGTGAAGTCTGGAAGCTGGTCAATGATTTCAAGAGTCAAAGATTTTGACAACTTTACTGATGGAGTTAACTCTGCACTGAAAAACTGTTTGCTAGGTTAATTCTTGATTCGTTTTGTTCCGGGATAAGCAGATCTTGGTTTTAGCTGGGCTTCACCCAGCACTGAAAAACCAGCCGTAAGTCGTCTATCGAACGAAATGGGGTGAGCCAACATATGGTGTGTATGTTCGCTGTCAATAACTGTCATTGATTTTAGTTAATGCGTTTGACCTTTTTGAGATTTCAAGTTTAATATTTGAAAATTTTAGTCGTGTAGTCATTTACCACGCGACAGAGCATTCTTGTTATTAAATCTTTTCACGAAAATGAGTCATTAACAATTCGCAAAATGTTTAGAATTTTTTTGTCAATGTAATCAGCTTAGTGAGTTCGGAAGTCGTGAAGTGGTGAAGCATTTTGAAGCACTGGTTCGGTTTTCAGGTCAAACCTCATTTCAGTATGATTGAGAACACATGACTGTAATAGATACGGCATAGCCCGGCCTGTGAATGAGATTTAGAGAACTAAGTTTTTAATCTCCTATTTGTGTCCTCTTTGTCTCCTCTTTAAGATTTTACTTGGTATGGTAAAAGCTAAGCGCAGTATCCGGTTAAAACATAGCATAAAGTTGATAAGAGGAATATTTGTAAGATAGCCACTAAATCTTCCTATTCTGGATGACGAGATAGTGTCGTGGTCCGATGTTGCTTAGGCTAGGGACACACTATGACAAAAAAACGCGCGACTTATTGCCGTCCAACTAGAAGTCGGAACTACGTTCTGAGCGGAATCAGAATGTAGTCGGGTAGGTGGGTTGAGAAGTTTGGCAAAATAAAGCATGTGCCGTGCCTAAAATTTTAGTTTGAAGAAAGGCTTCAAAGAAGAAGCATTGCCAGTTGCCACTCGCCTGGAATATTCTTGAAAATGGAAGGCGAAAAACTCAATTCGACATACATACTAGACAACACAAGATTGCAGCTACGAAAATTTAGTCGCGAGACTCGATTTGTGAAAAATTTCCGAATTGCGAGCCTTTCTAGCTGCAGCAGAAATTTTAATTTTTCTTTATTAAGGCCAGGGACACACGGCGATAGAAAAACGCGCAACAAATTGCAGTCCGACTTAAAGCACAAGCGTTTAAATAGTAGACAGCATACGATTACGGCTACTATAAATAAGTCGCGAGAATTGATTTGCGGCAAATTTCCGAATTGCAACTCCTTCAAGCCGCACGACAAAAACACGAAAAAGACGGTTTTCCCCACAATTCACTGGAATCGCACAGCAAACAAATATTTGTGTGCTGAGTTTACCACAAAGATCTTTCAAACTCTTTTTTTTAACGATGAAAGTTAATTTTTTATCGAAACTGACCACATGGAAAATTATTGTTCGTGCGTTGAGTATGAATGCTGCAGAAAATCGCGCTATTTTTTGCCGCGCGTTTTAATACCGCCGTGTGTCCGAAGCCTTAACTATAAAAAATGATGACTTTCACCATAATTCACCGCAAAGGCCTCGAAAATGAGTGTTTGGGTGCTTAATTTACCACAAAAAGTTTGCAAACTCTACTTTTGGCCTAAGTGTTTCATTGCGGAGAAAATTCGGGGCCGATCTTCTTGTTTTAATTACATGATGTCGGCATTTCATGCGCATTAATTATGCAAAGAGTATGTATAGCTACTGAGGTGGAAAAGGGACCTGGGTGCAGATGGTGGCACCTCGGGTTGACAATCGGAAGGTCCTGGGTTCAAAACCAGATCCAACCATTTTTGTATTTTTTTTTGTTTCGTCTATTCTGGCGTTTAATCGTCGATTGGCGTTGAAATACTAAAAGACGAAACGTCGAAAGAAAAAACCGTTTGTGGTTCCCCGCACGCTATGATTCTGCAACCGTTACCTTTCGCGCGGTACTGGTCAAACCAATAGAACTACGGCTTCATCCGATTTAATATTTGTCCGAATTTGACCATCTCACTTGTTTTTGGCTATGTATAGGTACTGAATGTTCGTTGATGTTTTTTGTAACGGTTATTTTTCCTTTCGACATTTCGTTCGCTAGTATTTCACTTTACAACTTCTCAAGTTAAGTTTTAAATATTTTTTACTCTGTAACACAAACGACAATAATTAATGGTTTTAAGACAACCTAGCAGGATAATTTTCGTAAATAATCGATTCGAATAAATCGAATTTTCGATTAATCGGAATTCTGTTTTTGAGCACCGATCCAGAGAATTCATAAAACCATTAGAAAAATAGGTGACATGACTTATAGGTAAGGCTATATCGGATTCTGACTTTTCCATCCATCAAATTTGGTATTTTTTCACGCAAAAGAGTAGTGACATTGAAATCACGTGGAGAGATAAAACCCAGACACCCAGACAGATTTTTATATAAAAAAAAGTAAATCCAACTCGCACCCCTCAAACGAAAAAAAAAACTAATTTTAGCTATTCAGTGCAATCGTCCCTTATGGAAGGCTGAAAGCATGTGTCTGCTCTGCATAATGATTGTGTCAAGTTACAATGTAAACAAAAATATTTGACTAAAAGTTAATTAGCCGCGCTGCGCCAACCAACAAGTGACTAAGCCTACTGGAAGCTCATAACTGGGTGCATGTTCAAAGTATTGGCTTGTCGCACCTTGACTAATAAAAACATTCATACTGCGCTACGTGAGGTGTCATAATGTCATCACATATGTAAAACGTTGAAAAAACATCACCAAATAGGAGACAGAGATAAGATTACAATGAAGTTATGGTAAACTTGGCTAAAAATAATAATTAGTTGGGCTTAAATGTGTTAAGTTCTACTCTGATTGGGCGCCTGTTTTGTAGCTGAAAAGTTATGCGACAGTTTCCGTTTCCTATTCATTTGCAATGAACTGCTTTAAAATATTCATGTCATTGTGCAAAATGTCTAATGATGATTGTTTTTCTTTCTCTTTCTCTAGCTACTCCTATGAGATCATCAAGGAGATTGCCGACTTCCTCCTTACTCGGACGGAAATTCGTCCAAAGATCGGCATCATCTGCGGTTCAGGACTGAACTCCATCGCGGATCACCTCGTGAACACACAAGCTTTTGACTATGAAGACATTCCCAACTTCCCGGTCTCGACAGTGGAAAGTCATGTTGGTCGCATGATTTTTGGTTTCTTGGAGGGAATGCCGGTTATGTGCATGCAAGGGCGCTTCCACTACTACGAGGGCTACCCGTTGGCCAAGTGCTCAATGCCAATTCGTGTCATGAAGCTAGTCGGCGTCAAGTACCTGATCGCTACCAACGCCGCTGGTGGACTTAATCCAAAGTTCAAGGTTGGCGATTTGATGATCGTGCGAGATCACATCAACATGATGGGCTTTGCTGGCAATAGCCCACTGCAGGGACCAAATGATCCCCGATTCGGACCACGTTTTCCTCCAATGACCAACGCCTATGACTCTCGTTTGGTTCGTAAGGCTCGCAAGATCGTCAAGGAAATGGGGGTTGAGAATGACGTTCACGAAGGTGTGTACACTTGCCTGGGAGGACCAAACTACGAATCGGTTGCCGAACTGAAAATGTTGCGCACCATGGGTGTTGATGCCGTTGGTATGTCTACAGTTCATGAAGTGATCACCGCACGTCATTGCGATATGACAGTATTTGCCTTCAGTTTGATTACAAACAAGTGCGCCACCGACTATAACAGCAGCGAGGATGAGGCAAACCATGACGAGGTCGTAAGCGTGGGAAAGATGCGTCAGAATACCTGCGCTGAAGTCGTATGTCGCATGGTGAAAGCAATTGGTGAAGACGAACAAGAGGCATCTTCAAAGTAATTTAAGCCGGACTCTGTTTTAAAGGAAACTAAAATGTCAATACAGTTGCGTTGTCACTCTGGAATTAAGTTAAAAGTCTAAGTAGGCTTTTCCTTTGCCCTGTTTGTAAACGGATTAGAAGATGGTTTATTTTATTTATAGATTTAAGAATGAGTTCTATAAATATTGTAAGCTTAACTTATTTGTAAGAGACGAAAAAGTGTTTTCGTGCGTGAAGATTTAGAGATAATGTATAAATATTTAGAATTATAGTAGCGTAGTTTTAAAAAAAGTATTGATTTTATGCCATAACTACGAAGACACTATTACTAGATACTGTTTTATTTATAATAATTTGACAAATAAACTCACACGCGTATTATAAATAACAAAAAATAATTTTCTCTTATTAAATGAACATGGAAAAGTGATCATGATTTTTTTGAGGATTTCTCCAGATTTCTGTTTAATTCGAAGACGCCATCATCCCATATCAGGTTTGGATGGACAAGTATCCAAACTAGATACATATAAGAATCATGGTGGAAAAACATCGTGATGCCCCCAAAGATCTGACTGTGCTGCTAATTGATTTTGAAGAAGCTTTCGATAGACTATTATAAGAACTGATATGGGTGGCGGTAAGAAAACGAGGAGTTCCAGAATCCAACGTTCGAATGATCATGGACATGTATGATGGAGCAAAGATAAGAGTAAGATGTCCTTCCGGAGTCACTGATGAGTTCTCAATTAAAGTCGTTGTACACCAGGGAAGCGTCCTAAGTCCTTTCGACATTTCGCAATAAGCGGTTTTTTGACCGTTTTTTTTTTTCTTTTTTCCTTTCGACATTTTGAAATAAGCGGTTTTTTGACCGTTTTTTTTTTCTTTTTTGAAACAGGCGACATTGGGACGCATTTTTAATTTTTAAATCAGTTATGCATACAACAGCCACAAATTGAAAAAAGTTATTGCGTCTGTGTTTCGCTTAACGAAATAAATGAGTCGAACAAATTTTCTAGTCAGCAGTAAATCCGTCTAGTCTTTTCTTAGCTTAGTCGGAAAGTTACCCCAACGGCACGACCCCCTACCTGGAGGAACAGATCCTTTATAATTACTCGAGGGCGGAGAGCGGGAAAACCCCTCCTAAGGGCCGGTTTTCAGTTCGAGATTATCCGAGTTTCCGAGTAAACGGAGACTAACCCCAGAAATTAGCTTTTCAGTGAATTTAGATCTGGGGTTAATCTCGGCTATACTCACTTAATTTGGTGAGTTAATCCCGGGCCAACTCTGGAGAACAGTAGGAACTTTTTTGAAAGTTTTTATACCCCATCCCATAGGATAGGAGGTAAATTAAGTTTGTCACATAGTTTGTAACACGGTGAAATAATAATGGTAGACCCCCAAGACCTTAAGGGCATATGATCGAGACCGAATTCTGAATCGAATGAGCCATGTCCGTCCGTCCGTCCGTCCGTCTGTATGTCACATGTTACATTTTAGGCCTTAAATTTTGAGCTAGGGTGCTTAAACTTCGTACGTCAGGTGCACGTCATGCGAAGCAGTATAAGTGTAAAAAATTTTGAAATCCGCCCAAAGACACGCCCACAATCGGTCTAAATATGCAACTACCTCCAGATTTTTCAAAACTGTAAGACGTTCTTAGTGAATATAAGACACAAAAAAGACAAATTTAATTGGTAAGCCTCCTCTAGTGGGCGTGGCATCTTTTTTAAGGCTAAATTTTCAAATGCAGTTTACTCAGTATTTTTGCTCGAAATTGAAAAAAAATTGCTTAATATTTTATGTAGAAAACGCTTAGTTCCACATTTTGTTCATACAAGACTTTGGGCCCCGCCCACATTTGGAGGCAGAATTAAAGAAAAACCTAAAATTTTCCAGAAAAACTTATTTCGACTGCCCTTGAGCCTAATTTAGGAAAGCATGAAACAAAGAGGTTAGGTAAACAATACTTCCGTTCAGATTTCATTCATATAAAGTTTTTAGCCACGCCCCATTTTAGGGGTCGATTTTTCAAAAATATTGAATTTGAACCAAAAAATTGCAGTTTTACGTACAATTAGGTGTAACTTGGAAATATCTGTGGAAATATCTTATAATTAATAGTTTGTAATTAGAAGCGGTTGGACCACGCCCCTTTAGAAGTTTGCATTACTCATAAAATGTCAGAAAAATAACTATGCCATCAGCATTTTTCAATGTGGGATAGGATGGGGTATTCAACGGTCCGCTTAACGGACTGTAACTTCTGCGTACACACTGTAGCACTTACTCACTGGTTTTCTGTGTGCAATGGCAGTTGCTTTGCGTGTTTCTGTGAAAAATGACATCTGAGAACACATCGAACTTCTTTTCCTATGTTTTTCTATGTAAAGTGAGAGTTCCGAGAGTCGAAGATTTTGACAATTTTACTGATGGAGCTAACTCTGCAATGTAACTCTTTTTTTTTGTGCTAATATAGCGGGTGCGAGCCGCTTACATGATGTTATGTTAGGGATGATCATATCTTGTCTGATTCTTACAGCAATATTTTATTATTGTAATGTTTTTGTCTGGGGTTCGTAAAATAAAACTCAATTTCACTTTTCTAAGTTCACAATGAAACACTTTATTTATCAAACAAACTTATTTAAATTCAAATCACACGGTTATTCAACTTTACTACTTAGAATTCAACACTTTATCACTTCTTACTTTATTACCGATTTTCACAGGTCAACGTATGAAATATAACTGTCTCGTCCGAGCCTGACATCCGTGTAGTTATACAAATTCACCATGTTCTCGACGGTTCGCCGCTGGTAATTTTGTATTGAATTCCATGGCATGGAAGTTAGATATCGAATTCGAACTTCGACTGGCAGTTTTATGTCAGATGCCCGGAAGGACAGTTGGGTATGTTCGTTGAGTAAATCGAGCGGGTGTGTTCGTATAGTGAATCGATGCGACACCTGTATGTTGTTTTATTTCTTGTCGCTATTAAAAGATTTTGCAACAGGTAAGTTTTTATTCCACATTTAACTCTTTGTTATTTTTCACTATTTTGGGTACCAAGTCATCGGCAGATCTTAGACGACAAATTTAAGTTTCATCGCTAAGAATGTGAACTTTTGCTTATTATCTTTTTGTAATTTTTTTTCTATCGTGTCACAAATTTTTTTCCCTCTAAAATTTAGACATTAGTGTATTTTTTTAACTGGGATGCATTCTGGCGACATTTTCAAATTGTCCTTAGAAGGCCTTAACATTCACGGATCACACAAATGCAATGACAACAGCATTCGTTTGGTCTCAGTGACGAAGAAATGCAAAACCGGGTGACATGCCGGCATATTCTGAGGTCAAATCGGCGAACCCCACAAAGAGACCATTAAGATTGCAGTAGAGTGGGAGGGTTACGATCCGTCATTTCAGATCATAACCTCGCGCCTAAAAGCTTTAGGTCTTCAAAATCAAGTGCACTGAAACTTGGTGCCTGGCTTGGTTCTTCTGTTGCACAGACAAAGTTGTGAAAATCCGCGAACGGCCACGCCCACGACTAGCTTCAATGTGAGACAACTTCTATTTCATATTTTCTTTCAAAATGCCTTGTGGTCAAATTATACAAGCTGTAGGAGCTCAAATTTTGGTTCAGAGCAATATTGCCCAGAAACCTTTGTTAAGGCAATAATTGGACCCCCCATACCATTGACCATACCCACTTTTAACATGTTAGATTAAAAAAAAAAAACCCCGATTTACTCTAAATCGAGAAAAAATTTTATGACAAATATTTAATTACTATTTGCTATGTTTGTTTTGAACAAAGTTTTGAGCTTCGCACACTTTTTGGCTTTTTTTAGCAAAAAATTGTTTTTTTCAGAAATAATTTTTTGCTTTTCACGCTTTTTCTCATGACTCTAAAGTAATAACGATCAAATATTTTTAGTTTTCAGCACACGCCCATATTTGGGGGGCGTGGCCAATACAAATGATTTACAAACGGTATATGAATTCGGGACAAAAAAGACTTTTAGATTTGGTGTTACATGGAAAATAGGGTCGGGTGTAAAGAAGTTCGTTACAGGTGAACTCTTGCACTTACTCACTTGTTTTTTATACAAAAATGCTATCAACGGATGCAGACTGCTTAAACAATAATTGAGGAAAAAATATATTTTTTAACGGGTTGGATGCCATGCCCTATTTCAATTATATGAACTTTTCAACTGAAAAAATTCTAAACGCAGTTTCAGGCCTAAATAAACTTGACACTAAAGTTGTATAATCAATTCGGAGCTTGACAGGGTTAGATTGGGGGTTTCCAACGGTTCGTCAAGTGCCTGTTTTAAGTGCTGAGTTGAGCTCTGCTTAAACCAGAACGAAAACGAATCTAGAGAACCCTGTGCAGAGTTAACTCCGTCGGTAGAGTCGGTAGAGTTGACATTTCCAGATGTCATTTTGCAAAGAAACACGCAAAGCGACTGCCATTTCACATAGAAAAAACATTCAAAGAAGTTCATACTGCTCGCCAGATTTGATCCGAGATTAACTCACCAAATTTAGCGAGTTAAGGCGAAATTATTCCCGGATCAATTTTCACAGAAAAATGCATTTCTGGGGTTAATCTTAGCTTAAATCTTTCATTGGTGGACGCTTTATTTATGCTAAATTTTTACTCAGGTAGACAGAATTCAAATAAAGACTCACCTCTGGATTTTTTGCGCATGGAACGCACTTCTGGCATTGGTGTCACAGACAATTGTGAGGGTCTCTTCGGCATCTGCCAGGATTCAACTTCTTATTAAGTTCTCCTCGGAGTTGCTTAGGTGCTACATCCAGACATGTTCTATGTACATATTTGAGAAGTTTCTGGGTTAGTAAAAGGCGCCGTTCGTATAAGGTTCAAGGACTATTTCTATTTATTCTGTTTATCATTAGATACTTTGGTATAATAGCGTGTTGGGTTTGGTTTCTTTTCTTTTGTTTCACAATTAATTCTAAGTAAATAAATATTTGGTTTGAGACTAACATACAAATCTTTTTCTTTCTCTTTTATTCTTACTTACTGGCGATCCTTATTCTTGTAGTCGTGCTCCTTTAAGTGACATGATCATTACCCAAAATTCACAGCGATACTCAGGACAATCTGTTTGGTTCACTTCGAGCAACACGACTACGAGAATTGCGCTTCCTAATCCCGCTAAATTTAACTATTTATGAGTAAAAAAATCTGGTGGCATTCATTGATCTATTCCTTGCTTGCTTGACTGATAAGGACAAATAGAAAAGGAATTGTTTGGCGAAAGTCTTCACAGATATATCCAGGCAATGCAGAACGCGAGATCAGGATGAGCCTTTTCCTCCTTTTCCTTTCCTTCACCAGGTGCCAAGACCCTTGGAATAGACCAAAATAACGCCCAAGTGTAAAACAAGTTTAAGGCAAGATTCAATGATGAGATGATGACTAGCGAGGTGGCGGCCCCGCTTCCGTCCACCTCGTTCTAATGCAAACGAACGATTAAGAGGTGCTCTGTTCCCATTTAAAGTGCAGTGTTTCTAGATTCTACGAGTTTTTTTTATAAAATGAAAAATCCTAAGCTCCCACTGGTCTTAGTTGCGTTTGTCATCGCCATAGAAGCCCGGGAGCTCCGATTCGAGGCGCAACAGCTGCACGTAAGTCACCAACTTCCAGTCTTCTGTTTGGTCGTCCTTCTTGAACGTTGAATAATAGGAGACTAGCTCCTGCGATCCATCCTGATCGAGGTCGGCTATCAGCAACGAGTTCTCCTGGTTGTTCAGATCCGGCTGGCAGACGACCTCTGTCCGTTCGTTCCTGCAGAACTGAACGATGTCACTCTGGCTGGTGTTTTCGATACGCGTGTCGGAGCCAATGAAGATAACCAGAACGACCGTCTCGGTGATCATCTGTCGCTTATAGCTGTTCAGCAGGAGGCTGCTGCTGGTCTTCTTTCTGGTGATGTTGGCGGTGCTTCGCTCGACGCGTGCCAGCTCACCGGGGATTGTGTATGTGTGGCGCTTTTGGACCAAGTGGTCGAATATGTTGTATTCACTGGTGGGAAAATCGGCCGACGGTTCTTCCCTCTTTTGGCGTCCTCCTACGGCTCCGGTGTCGTTATTCCATTTCCAGAACTTCATCACGAAGCCCGACATCTTTGAGCGACTATTCTTGAAGTGCCACTGGGCCGGGACCATGCCGTACATGCCGGCGTTGGTGAAGTTGCGAACCACGTTCACGCGGCCGTTGCGCTTCTCGCTGAGAATGAATGAGACGTTGCAGTCCTCGGGGCACTTGCCGCGATTCTCGACGACCAGTTCGCGACCGCTGAGCGAATAGATGTTGCGCTGCGCTTCCGTGTCCTTCCTTTGGCCGTAATGCCGGTGCTGGGAGATCTTCAGAGCCGGGGTGAGTTTCTCACTCTTTATCGACCGGTTGGTGATCAGCGAGAAGAGCTCGGTGAGCGCCTTGGACCGCTGAACCTCCGTGTTGTTGCGGACGCAGTTGAACGTGATGACGTGGTTCTTCTCGAGTTGGAACTTCCGTAGTAAATCGCACTCGTGTACCTTGTAGCCGTCACCTATGGGCTTGCCTATTCGGCCGGAGAGTATCCTCAAGAGGTTACGGGCTCCGGAGGGCGCGTCGCCGCGAAACTCGTCGTGCGGTTTGATAAAGTTCTTTGGCTTAGAGTCCAAGACCGGAGACGTTGTCGCCAAGAGGATCTCATAGACCCCATCACCGTCCAAATCGGGCAGGATGACAGGGAAGTCCAGAACGTCGACCTTCTGCAAAGAGCGCACTCTGAACTTCCAGTGCCACTGACCCGAAATGGGGTTGATGACCCCGAGCTCGCCGTACTCATCGATGACCAGGCAGTCGGGTTTGCCGTTCTTGTCAATGTCGAGGAGCGTGCAGTCGATGGTGATGGGCTCGTCGACCATCTCGTCGAACCAGGCGATAGCCCCTGAGCTGCCGATCAGCGATATGATGCCGTTGCGCTTGGTGTTCGACGGCTCGAACTCCGGAAAGAAGGCGTCGCCCCGGTAAAGGAATATCAAGTTCTTTTCCCAGTTCCGCAGCCCGTCGACCACGTTGATGACTCCCTTCAGCTCGATCTTGGTGTAGTTGTTCAGCCAGTTGTGCGTCTTCACACGATCTGGTGGCGCCGGACAGGTGCCGTCCTCGCTGCACGGAATCACCCACAAAAACACCACCACAGTGAGGACGCACAGCAAGATCGACGCGATGAAGCAGCACTTCCTCGTCGTGGTCATGGGTTCGTCTTTGCTTTCCGAGCTTCCCAAAATCGCCACATTATCGGCATCGGTCTGGTGACGCTCTTCGCCGTCGCTGTTGAAGCTGGTAAAGTTGCTGCCGCCGTCCATCACGCTGCGGAATGAGTTCTGCAGGGACATGCTGCTGGTGTGGTGCATCGGATGGCCGTTGCCGTTAGGGTATTTCTGGTGGTACTGCAAGTTGTTGCGGCTATGAAAGCCCGGCTGATGGTTGCTAGTTCTTTGCCTCGATTGACGCTGGTGTTGCGCTAGCTGCTGTTGCTGCTGCGGGTTCTGGCTGTGATGATTCTGGTGCTGGCGGCGTGAGTGGCGACTTGAATTGTGTATCTCCTCTTCGCTATCAGAGTCGGACATCACTTGACTTAATGGCGCGTATATGCCCTGCTGTGAATCACTGCTGAGCATTGTAACTGCAGGGGATTTAAAAATGTTTTTGAAAAATCGATATACACTCGTAGCAGCTCCCGGAGTTGGAGCTGGTTTGGTGGTATGGCTCGGGACTTACCTTAAATTGAAAACACGTAGAAAAACACTTGAAAGCCAACATAGTTTTTAGTGCATTATATGAATATTAACGGTGTAATTTAGACAAGAGAAATATTTTTTTCGCAAAGTTTTTCAGGAAACTCGAAAAGTACACAACAAATTTTCAGTAGAATATTTTTGACGTGAAAGTGACAGCAACTGTCAGCTGTTGATTGTGTTTCCTGGAAATTGGAATGGAAGAATCTTTTTTTAGTTCATTAGGGTCCAGTGACATTTACAGCTTGTATAACTTAAAATTATGCAACATCAAGACAGCAAATGAAATTTGTTTATAAAATCAAAATGAAAAAATATTTTCATTTATTTATAGTATTAATATGTGCGATGATTTTTAAATATTTTCCAGTGATTGTTTAGCTATCTACGATTGTTTTTCTTTACTTATTTAAAGCTGTCTAACTAGTGACATTTGTGCAAAATAAAAAACAGTCGTTTTAATAGTAGACAACATAAGATTGCGGCTACGACAATCAGTCGCAACCGCGAGAGACGATTTTCGACAAATTTCCGAATGGCGACTATTTCCGTGAATCCACATGCGCACGACAAAAATAACATTTTTTTTCAACAACAATGATGAAGATTTTCACCACAATTCACTGGAAATGCACGGAAAACCAATGTTTGTGTAAAATCACACATACGACTAAAATCTAGCAAACAAAATTTTTAAATAAAATTTCTTACCAAAACTGACAGGAACCACACAAAAAGTTATTTATGGGATTTTTTCGCACGATTTTCTGTCGCCGTGAATCTTAGGCTAGGTAGGGACACACGCCGACAGGAAAACGCGCGACCAATCACAGTCCGACTAGAACCACAAATTACAGATAGTAGACAACACATGATTGCTGCTGCGACCATAAGTCGCAATATTCGGTTTGCTACGAATTCCCGAATTGCGACTGTTTCAAGCTGCACGACAAAAAATTGTTTTTTTTTTTATTTGATTATAAAAATGCCGGTTTCCATCGTAATTTCTGGCATCGTACAGCAAACGAATGCCAGTGTGCGGCCACAAAGACCTTGCAAACTCTTTTTTCTCATCGATGAAAACTAATTTTTTATCAAAACTGACAGGAACCGCACAGGAAATTATTGTTCAATATTGAAAATCGCGCTGTTTTTTATCGCGCGTTTTTTCTTCTTCGACAAACAAGAGTACTCGTGTCAAATTAATCCCTTATTTGTTTGGTGAAGCCGCTTTGGGATTAATTTTCGGTCGTCTTCCGTTAATCCTCGTTTTATTGCCGGTAGGGCTTACTTAATTTATTCTTAAACTTGATATATTAACAAAAGGTCAAAAGAACGCAAGCACCTATATTTTATTTTTACTGGCAATAATACTAGGATTAGCGGAAGATGATTATTAATTAATCCCGAAGTGGTTCCACCAGTTAAATATAGAATTAATTTGACATGAGCCCTCTTTTTCTGTCATTTTTGCTCTCAAAAGAGAGTGCCGGTGTCATTTTCCATGAGCGAAAAAGATTTCCGTTGTAAACATCCCAATTTAAATCGTAGTTCGAATCGTGGACAGTTTCGGTGTCCTCTTTTGATTCTGAAAATGTGAAAAATGTGTTCGAAAAGTCTTAAAATGGGTTCGTGAAAACCGTGAATGAGATTTATGAGGGGATTTATTTTTAATCGCTTTCCAAGAGAACTTAAATTTGTGTGACTCATTGCGTAGACGTAGAGGATTTAATGAAGATTTATTTTAATCGCGAATTAGTGCCGGTGGAAACACGGTATAAAAATACTCTTTCCTCCGTTTTGACATGATTTACAAATTAAGTTTGACATAATACATACTATGCTTTTATTTAGGTCAAAATGAGCTGATTATGAAATGCGAGAAAAAAGCGTTTTCTTTTATAATCTTCGTATAATTAATATGAATACAAGAATCGAACGCAAGCACACATAATTAATTTTTTTTTTATAGAAGATATCCCACAGCGCAGTGAATACTGAAAATATCCCACTGGAATAATCCCACTTTTGACAATTAATTATTCCAATTGGATTTTTATCGTCCATTGTGTGCAAACTGGTGCAAACGAGAAGTAAAGACCAAATAATTGGGGCAAACTGTTTTGCGAGTTGCACAATTCCCTGCCGAAAAAATCAAGACTTTTACCCGTGTTAATCGCGAATAATTGCTCGTTCAATAAATTCAATTGAATTATTGTTCGCGTTCGCCAGCCCCGCAGTGACATTCGCAGCGCGACGAAATTTTTTCAGTGAAAACACAGACCCCTCGAGAGTGGAAAGTGAGCGAATCGCGATGTCCTCAAACATGGCGTCGACCCTGGAGGAGCAGCAAAGCCTTCGCGAATGCGAAAATTACATTCAAACGCACAATATTCAGCGTGTGCTAAAGGATTGCATTGTGCAGCTATGCGTTAGCCGTCCCGAGAATCCTGTCCAGTTTTTGCGTCAGTATTTTCAAAAGTTGGAGAAGGTAAGTGTTTTTGTTTGTGGGACTGGGAGGTTTTTTTTTTTATTTTCCTGGTGAAATCGTCTGGCCCGTTGTTGGACGGTGGTTAGAGTGGGAGAAGTAGTTTGTCAAGGGGTGGTCGTTGGGAGAGTCGTTTCGTGGGCCGAGTGGAAAATGGGAATGTTGACAGGTGAAGGCAGTTTGACAAATGGAAAGGTGCGTTTTGTTTACATGTTTTTTTTCGTTTTTGCTCGATGGGAAAACGATTTCGGAGGAAAATTCAAATGTGGATTTAATATGCGCAGCATCCGAAGGAAGGATTTATGGATCTCAAAGGAACACACCTAACAACCAGATCACGTGGGTTGTGGTATCAAAACGTCTGCTTTCTTTGTTCTTAACCAAGATACCAGTTGTTCCTACTCGCGATTGATATTTTGGGTTTGGCTGAAATATAGCCAAATCGAGTGCATTATTATAAAGTTGGGTGTGTCCTTAAGTCCTTAAGAGCTTTAGGGCTGTGGTACAAAGAGCCTCTAATTACACAGCTTCAACGTAATGCAGTTTAAGCAACAGATGATTACATTATGAGTTGGATCAAACTATTAACTGTCCCCAATAAGTTTCATTCATAATGTCACTTTTATTTGTTGAACTGGTTAGCATTAAGTGGGGTTAGCGCTAAGCTGCTCGCTGCTGATAAAGAAAGCTAAACCCAAAAGAACCTTACAGATAGGAAAGGAGAGTAAGAAAAACAAAATCTAAGAACCTATACCAAACTCAGGAGAAAGACCGAGAATATGCCAAGGATCTACCATTCCGAGAACTACGATATCTGCGAATAACAACTTAGAGAAGCACGCACAGATCTACCAAACTAAACCTAGACTTATTCTACCACCATGAGACCTAATCCGAGAAATTTTAAACTTTAAGGATTAATCTAGCAATCAAATAAACTATCCTAATCTAGAAGCTAAAATTTCCCGCTTTCCCAGGCCTCCTTGTTGATAAGCGTTAGCCATTCAACAACACCTTCTTCACCCATTGCCTTGAGCATTTCTGGCCGAATTTCATCAACTCTATCAGACTTACCAACTTTAAGCGATTTAATCACGGCAGTGACTTCATCTACTGTAGGACTATTCTCTGCCCTAATCTTGTCAGCAGTGGGATTGCCATCTTTAGTGGTTGTGGGGAATTGACCAGCTTGAAGTGTACCGTCTTGGGTTTAACTCTTGTACGATATTTAACGTCTTTCCTCTGACACGGCGAATAGTCTGCCAAAACATCTTGTTTGCAGATCTGTAATCGTGCTCTTACCTCTCGCCGAACTTGTTCACACGATCAGGCTATGGAACACATTGCCTGCGAGCATCAAAAATATCAACAGAACCACAACATTCCGATCGGCTATCATGAATCACTTCTATTCGCTCTAAAACTATTCTATCTTCTAAACTTATTTTTACTTTTCTTTCTTACTCATTCTATCTCTCAACTTCTCTCTAGACTTAATATATAGTATATAAGTATAAATTCATGTTAGTTTAAGTTCCTTTAATTAATACCAATTCTACAGTACTAAAAAATACCAAGTCTTAATGTACACTCGCTTTAAAGTCTTAATCAATTGCAAATTTAAACTGAAAACTTTTTGCAAGCCTGTTCTCTGGCTGTTCTGACCGCCATATTTAAGAAATGGGCTCGAGAAATAGAGTTCCTAAATTGATTCCACACAATATTGGCTCTCTTCTTCTCTCTGATGGCTTCTTGAACTAAAGGAGTCTTAAATCACGCAGTTTCTTTCTCACCACCAGCCGCCACACCGAGCCGCTTCACTCCACAAACATTTCTTGCAGAGGCAATCACTGCCGATGAAAACAGCTGCCATTATTCCTCTACATTTAAAAGGTCAGTTGGAATTAGTTCAAACTTGTACGAAACGTGCCGCGTAAATCGCTTCCTGTAATCAGATTCAGCATCCTGTAACCTTTCCCACCGTGGGGTGCCGTGGCGTATTGGTAAGTGTATGTGCCTACTACGCCGGAGGTCTGGGTTCGAATCCTGCCATCGTCACCTGAAAAAAAACTTGTTCTTTTTCCCGGTCCCCACTTCCGCCAGGGTCTGACAAGCCCTCCGAGAGTATCATTTGCCTTGAAAAACTTCTCAAAGTGCCGTTCGGATTCTGCAAAAAATTGTAGGTCCCCTTGTATGTGACGAAATTAACACACACAGCATACATTGTTGAGAAGTTGGCCCCGGTTCACTTCGAGCTGTTGCGCCACTCTATTTATTTATTTTATTTATAACCTTTCCCACCATATGCGGGTCATTCGTCTTGTATTTCGCCTGGGTGGCAAAGGAATGCTGTCGCTAAAGCGCAATTCGCAAAACACTATGTGCTGATCCGTCGACAGCTCAACTCCTCAAAACGCGAACATCACAAATCATTTTATGAACACACGATGGATGTACCACAAAAAAATCAATCAAAGAACTCTAAACTGTGCCGGTACCAAGTGTATTTGTGAATGCTTTTGAGTGGGAAAAAAGTTTTCACGATGGACAAGCCATAAGCACAGCAAAAGTCCAACAAGTTCCCTCTGTTCCTGTTTTGATCCAGATCACCGTGCCTCTCAATCTCATTTCTCCAAGTACTGTCGTCCGTACCCACATGAGCATTGGAGTCACCCATAAGGAGAAAAAATAGATTTCTGCCACTCTATCCAGGGCAGCACCAACTTCGTTCAAAAAGGCCACATAATCTAACTCTCAAGCTTTAGGATCAAAACCCTCCCTTCCAATGAAATAAACTTAAATACGTTTTCCGAAAGCCAGGGGCTTGTGAGTAAACCGACAGCCGCCTGTGCGGTCATATCAAGTGGGACGCCAGACCAGAAGAGCCTCCACCCATCAGCGAGGTCTCTGGTTCCGAAACCTCTCCACTTAAATTGGGATATGCCATTAGCATCGAGCTGATACTTTTTAGCCTCCTCAACCAGTTCAAGTTCCTTCGCTGTTAGCGCGATGAGACATTTCATGTGCCAATTTTAAGTTGGTGCCGTTGTAGATTTCTAGATTGACCAACATAAGCGCTGCCCCCCTCTGCCCCCCGTTATAGATAGCGTCACCATTGCTGAGCTGCTCGTAACTTCTTAGAGTTGAACCCAGTCAGATGCCAAGCGGGACATTTCGACCACCAAGCGCTCGCCAGCCGACACCCCTTAGGCCTAGCTCCACAGGGTGCCCTGGATTGCAGGATCAGCACATATCCAAGGCTTTTTATTTTTTTTTTTATACCTATCTGCCAGGTTTATATTCGGCCGACCCTAACATGGGCAACAGACGCCGACCAGTAAGGTGCACAATAGGTATCCAGACGCTACTGGGTTGTAGATAGATCTTCAGGTTCATCTTTCAGTTATAACTTTACTGCCAAGGGTGGGCCTACCAGGAGTAGGCACCTCCTGACAGCATCACTTATAACATGTTGAAGACTACTTCTCCCAGTGGATTTTAGTCGGCTCTTACTGGCATACCTTTCCTCAAGGCTATTCTAACCCCGACCTTTCAGGGGGAAATGTGAAATATGTCGAGCACCTATTACTTGAAATCAACATAAACATAGATATTTTCAAATGTACGCAAAAATGTTTATAATCAATAATCAAATTCAACAATTTTGTTAAATCGACCCCCAAAAAAGGGCGTGGCCAAAAACTTTGTATGAAAAAACTCTAAAATTGCGTTTGGTGTACCTTACGTGCCAGATTTTATTTCATGTTCTTCCCTAATACGCTCTTCACACTGAACCAAAAACTGAGTTTTGGGCAAAAAGTTTTCGAAAACTCGTTTAGCCTTTCACACTTTCTAAACGCCGACACAAATTACTTAAAAATTAATTCAGTAATTTTTGACGCCGCCGCCGACTAGAATTTGTTTTCGTTTTTCATATATTTCCCAGGTGTCAAATTTTAACCCATATTTATTTTTAAAAGATCCATAAAAATCGAAGCATATCAAGAATTTTACGCTGATCTCAAAACTGCAAGTTGATTTCAGACAAGACATTCGGTTTGGGAGATATTGACATCCAAACTTAGGACCAAAATGACATTCTTTGCAAATTTAATTTAGAAATCTCAAGGCAATTTGATATTAGTGACTTTCGAAGTGATTTGAACGAAAACTAATAAAAAACTTGAGTTTCGAAAACAGAAAATTTACAAAAATGTATGGGAAAGCTCATGTTTTTGAAGAAGTTTTTCGAAAACACAAAACAATTCATAAAAACAATTTTTTCTGGAAATTTTGAAGTTTCTCTTAAACTTTGCCTCCAAATATGGGCATGGCCCAAAACTTTGTGTACTTTGTGCGGACGTGGCTGATTCGACTCAGAATGCGGTCTCGATCTTACGCAAATAACAACATAAAAACGTTTAGTTTTAAAGACCAATGGCGTGCGGCATGTTAGAAGTTCATTAGATATAATCGCAGAGAGGTTCTTATATTAGTCGAATTATATTTAGTCGAACTGCACATTTTGTATGGCGAAAGTCGATCGTTTCACGCGGTGGCCGGAACTATAGTGCTGCATAACGCGAGCGCAATAGATAGCAATGTCCTTTCGTTAAAGAGTTAGGCCCGTGATTTGGCATACCGTTCGGGACCTGTTTCGACAGCTTAAAAGGATTTTGGGCTGTCATGAAACCGAAGGCAATCCTAAAGGTATGATATCGAACTGCCCTATAAGTATGTTATAAGTAGTCGGGTTAGGCATGCCTTAAATCATTGCAGGGTATGCTGTTGGCGCTACGAACAGCTTATCTTGACGACTTCCACTGACAAAATTATTGCCTTCCTGGTAGCTTTTTCCAGAGAAGAAATCAGTGTCGGTGATGACGAAAATACAAGAGGGTGGCTTTATTCAGAGGTTGAAGAAAACGCACCAGGAGGAGCATATGTTTTCAAGGACCTTTTAAAATCTACTTGAGAACCTAAACTTATCAAGTGAATTTTAGAGGCACAGAATCAAATATATTTTCCGTGCTGTCAGGCGTTATAGTTTTCTTGAGTGTATTACCGGGTGTGATAAAAACGAACTCACACTTAATCTTTTTTTTATAATTAGCTCGCGATTAAGGGGTTGTGACTATCCTTAACTGCAATCCGAGCGAAAAGAATTTGACTATAGAAGATAAAAAGATTTCTCCATGCAACACAAACGCTAATGAGCCAGTATGCAACATAAAAACCCTGCACAAAAACGCCAAAGCTTAGCCCCGCAAGTGTTATGCCTTTACGGCGCGTCGAAAAGAAATGACAATAACCAGTAGAGTATTCAATAGAAAACTCTACTGGAGGAGGAGATATAACATCGAACTGTACGGGCTGTACAGCGATACCGACCTAGCCAAAAGAGTCAAAACACAACGTCTACGATGGCAGGGTCATCTAGAGCGGATGGACACCAACGCCCCGGCCCGGAAAATCTTCGAATCCACACCGCAGGGACGACGCGGTAGAGGAGCACCGAGACTCAGGTGGCGCACGCAAGTGGAAGGGGACCTCAGCCAACTTCGCGTGCGAAACTGGAGACGGCTAGCTAGAGACAGAGCTGGCTGGCGAAGCTTGTTGGCTGAGGCCCAGGTCCACCCCGGACTGTAGCGCCACCTTAAGTAAGTAAGTATTCAATAGAAAACACCTGGAATACAATGCATGGATGGCAAGAAGGTGTTAATTATTCGGCTCACCCTTAACTTGGATAACAGACACCGACCAAAAAGCCGCTCATTTTGAGACAGACGTCCTGGATTTTTCACTTTTTCTTTAGTGTCAAGGCGTGATGTTCTGAAAAAACGTGCACCGACGGATTTCTCATACTCTTAACAACACACTTGGCCGAGTCTCGCGACTTAATATTGTTAATAAATCGAAGGGTATGTTAGGGTTCATTAAAAGGTGGGCTAAGACTTTAAATAGGCCTTTAGTATAGGGAAACATTTCCTGCAAAAAAAAAAACATGCGAATTAAGCTGGTGTTAACAACTGTCCCAAAGACTCTGAAGGTTTTGGTGCCAATAACTGTAATTTATCATAAAAAACATATTTCTTCACTCTCCCTCTTCCTGGATTAAAATTTAAGTTGCCTTCTGTTGTTGACTTGTTTTGGCTGCATCAGACAAGCAGATGCTTAGACCAGGGCTCTTAATTAAGTTTAAAATGTAAATAATCAAACTCTTATAAACTTTTGCCTTAAAGTTATCCCAACTTTAAGTAAACCAATTTGGGCACTTCATTATTCATTCCTCCGCTTGGCTATACCTACCAGCGTTGTACCTACAGCTAATTCCATTTTCTAACGCGAATAATTTTACAATACATGGGCCAAAGTTTGCTCATCGAGTTCCCGGCTAAACAGGGATCTGAAAATATCCGTTTCATTGTTAATAACAGTCGAATAGGCTGCTGTGCGTCCCTTTCCCAGGATCTAGCCTGTGTGTGCGGTATTTTCAATATTTCTTAGCCGAAAATAATTATAACTAGTAAATACTTAAACACCCCCCTGGAGTTTGCCCGTTGCCGTTCTCGGTGCGGTGTGTCGGTCTTATCAGGACGAATACAAAATCAATACATTCTGCCTTTATCTATCTATCGCTCGTGCTTATCTGTGGCGCAATCCTCCACCGTGTCGTTGTGTTGATAATAGTATCGACGGTGCTCCGAGGGTGCTTGGAGGCGGCTGCGGGTTTTATGGGGGCACCACCCCACCTTGCTCCCGCATTAAATTTTATCAACACACACACACACACCCACAACGCCTTGTGTATATACACACACATATATAACTGAACAATGCGCTCTTCTCGCCCATAGCTGTGTGGCGGCGTGCGGTAATTTTCAGGTTTTCGTGGTTATTGATTGATCCTTAAATAGCATTCGACGAATGAAGTTGTGGTTTTTCTCGATAGCTCTGGCCATGGTAGTTGTTAAAGGTGACTTGTTGCGGAAAGATAGTGAAAGGACGTTACGGTGCGCGACTTGCAATGGGCAATACGTTGTCAGTAAATTTTTGGCATGAAAATGTTTTGAATAAATTCAAATCGGGAGGAAATGGTGCAAACAGCACTCGGCAAAGTGTTAACAATTTGCGTGACCAGGCGGGGCCTGCGACTCCGTCGTTGGTGCTGCCATCGGTTTCGTCGCCGCCGCAGCAGCAGGAAGCGGCGGCGGAGGATAACAATCAGTTAACAAACGAGGCACGAGAGGCGTGCGCTACAACTCAGGAAGGGGATAAAAAAGTGAGTATAAACTTGATTACAAACCGCTTTTGGCAACCACTTGTTGGGAGGGTTGGCCGCCTCCAAACCCTCCATTGCAATATCTCAATAATTTCTTTATGACCTTTGTGTGCGTGTGGAGCCAGTGGGACGTGATTTAAAGGCCACATTTCTGAAAACCTCCTCGGGAGATTGGAAAAGCAAATTTATTAGCCGCACAAGGATTGCGTGCCACTTGGCTGATGGGGTATCCAATATACAAATCACTTTGTTCCAAGCTCTGGATTGGGAAATGTGAATTTATGTTTGAGGGGAGGGCTTAAATGTTAACGTCGCTTCTGTGATGTGATGGGATAACGTTGTGGTTTGCTAATATCTTGAGACCAAAAGACACATGGATTATATCAAAGTCAGACGTGACCAACTAATGCTGGTAAACCAACTTATCACTGCCATTGTGACGGCGATGCAAATGGCCTTTGCTATTGCTTTGGTCTGGTGTGCAATCTTGCGTGAACTTTAAAATTTCAATTCAGGATTTAGTGGGTGGTTTGTATATTGTGCATGACGTCCCTTTATTTTGATCCTTTTCATTGTAATGCCAAGGCAGACAGACACCTTTGTTCGCTTTTGGGAGAAAAGCTTGTGGATTTGTTTTTGGTGATTTCTATACCTTAAAGGGAAATTTTACACCCCCGTCGTGAAAGTTTAATTTTTAACAATTACAGAAAGAGAAAAATAATTTTTAAACCCCTGACGACATTTCAAAAAGGTTTTTGTAATGTTTCCTCTCAACTTAATTACTTTTAACAACGTAGTTATCTTGTAAGGTACTGATTGAACTCTGTGTGACAGGACTCGTGCTAAGTTCCTTTTTGATTTGCCTAAAACAATCTACATTCAAATTAATGGCCTCTCTCGCAGTCGATGCAAAAGAAGATTATTTATTTGTTTCCGCCAAACATTCAATTCAGGGTTTGATTGTCGGTTAGGGTCGAAATTCCGCTTGGGTCAAAATAACTTAAAGAAAATTCTATTTTACAAAATTCTGAAAATGTAAATTTTACAAAGCGTCATAGTGAAATATGTCTGTTTTTGCCCCCGCTCTGTCTTTTTATAACCCTACCAGGGTTAGTGTAATTTATAGCTGATCGAGACCGACAGGAGAATCCATTTAGCCATGTCCGTCCGTCCGTTGTCCGTATGTTAACATTTTTATGCCATTAATTTTGACCAAGAGAGTTGAAATTCAGTAGTTGAACCGGAAATCCTGCTCCAACAGATAAAGTTTGAAAATTATATAAATACGCCCACTACAGGCCTGAAAGTGCAACTACCTCTAATTTTTAAAAATAGTATTTTTTACTCTTTAGCTTAAGTTACAATGGAGCTAGCATACTGATTTTTGGTATGTAATACTGTTAGGAATTGTCTAACGCCCCCTTTTGATATAAATATTTATGAAATTTGACAAAAATATTGCAATCCGTCGCAGACGGACTGAAGAAACAAAAACTGAAAAAACAGAATTATCAGAGTTGAAGTCAGAATTTAGAAAAAAAAAACAGAATGAGAACGATAGTTTTACCTCTCAGAGGACTACAGGCTCTGAAGCCTTGACATCCCCTTCTTACTTCCCCTACCGCCTTTGACGAGCGATTACTCTTATTTTTTACACAAATATTCTTATTAGGTGTGCTCGGTGTGTAGTTTGATTGTGCAGTTTGGAAGATAGTAAAGCTACACAAATTACCTGTTGCTCTCTCATTCGGACCCGACATCTCTCTCTTGTAGACAGTGTTGCCACTTTAATTACGTTAAACGCTACAAAACACATAAAGCATTTATTTATTTATCAACCCCAATCTAATAACAAAAAATGTAGGGCTTATTTCACAGCCATAACTCCGTTGTGGACTGACTAATTAAGTAACTGATTTCGAAAATTTCTAAGCACATACCTCCTTTGATTTATTAAAACAATATATTTTTTAGTTAAAAAGTAAATTTGCTAAATAATCTTCTCGTTTCGGCCCAAAAAAATCGGCCAGACTTATGTTTGATCGGATTTTCAAATTCTGCTCCGTCAAAGGCAAACGATTGTGTTCAGATTTGACTGGAATACGGTCAAAAAGGCAACACTGCTTATAACATCTTTTAAAAGCTCTAGAAAAACTTCTTCCGAAACTGGTCCTGAGTTTTCTCTCTTTTTAATGTCACACAGACAGCACGAGAGACATGGATGACGACTTTGTGCCACTATTTTGTGCCACTAAATCAAGAGTTTTTTTTTCGCTTTTTTAACGCCTCCTGTTGTCAAGTTGTTTACCTCTTTCGCAATGGGCAGGATTGAAGCTGCTCCTGCATGTGAAAATTACGATCTTAATCAGGTATTCCGCAAGAATCCACTCTTGGGCCTCTTTTGCTCATTATTTGCTAGAGCAACTCTATACCGATGGGTTTTGAATTTATTTGAGCAACAAGCCTTTCATCATTTCACAAATTGCATTCAAACAAAGCCTTGTACACGATGCCAAGAGATTATGTAATAATCTTATAGGGTGTTTCCACGGCACACTAGTACGCGATTGAGACAAATCTTCCTTAAATCCCCTCTAAATCACTCAATTTACCATACGAATTTTTATCTCTTCACGATGAGAACAAAAATTAATCGCGTAATAAATCTTTTCCACGCATGAGCTCCCAAATCAAACCGTACAGAATTCTACGCGTTGTCTTTGCTTTCTGACGAAAAAAAATCAAACCAACTTTTTTTGTTAGCTTGTAAGCGTACTTTCTTACGTGAATAAAAATGTGTATTATCTAAAAAATATCGCCAGTGTATGAAACTTTTTAATTGTGTGGGTTCGCTTACTTCGCACAACAACGAATTTTGACTTAATTTAGTCAACTCCTATTCGATAGCACACAAATTGGGCACTTTTGCACAGAAGAGAGAACTAACGAGGAAATAAAACATTCCTCCTCCTCACAAATTTAGCCCAAGAAATTTCTTTGGGTAAGAATGTGAGATCTGTCAAAAGTCAGATTTGACATTTAAAATTATAAAAACTATTGATTTGGGAACTTTGTTATTCATGTGCGTTCTTCGTATTGTTTCTTTATTGTTTATCCTTAAACAAAAAAAAAGTAAATTATTTAAAATAATAAAAATCCATCAATTAAGTTGCAATAACGATGTTTAAAAGGTTAGTTTTTGAGTTGTTGACGTTTAAGGCGTGTACAAGTTTTATTGCTCAAAGCGTTAGTTTACTTTTTCACGGTTTTTTCTCTATCTGAGATTATTTTATCCCAACTCTTCAAAGTTAGACAGCCTGCCCATTTTAGTGCACGAAAGTAAACGAACAGACCTCATGTAAAATAAGTTTAGAAGGAAATGCGCTTAGGACGTGATGACCAGACAGCAATTTACACCACAGGATGTTTTGATAAATGTCAAAAATTAAAACATACGTCAAGTTAATCTTCTCTTTTCCTGGTGGAAACACTTTGGGATTAACTTTTAATCTTCTTACGTTAATCTCTGTTTTATGTGCGGTGGAATAACTCTATTAGTATTTAAGTGTACTTTTATTATGATAATACAAAGACTCTATGGTCGTTTCTGATAATAAGGACTCACTTCGAACTTGGAAAAATATTAGTACGAGTTTTTAGGAACTCTAAGAAACAGAAAGAACACTGGGGTTTTTAATTTAAGCGACACGAACTTCAACTATTCTGTCTTGAATCAACACTTTTTCTAACAACATTAAGTAAACACAACTCAAAAAATTTGTTTTTAAGTTTTTGTGTTCATTTGTATTAGCAGGATAATGTTTTGTTGCTCAGCCCTTGTAACAGAGCTATACTTGAAACTTAATGAATGTCCTAACTAAATGAAACGAAGTGGGTTAGATGAAGTAGCGGAATATTTCGCTATCGTCTGTGGCCAAAACATGTCCTCAAGGCTGAGAGAAAGCTATTCGACGTCTGCGACTGTCGCTGATATCAGTTGAATGTGGAATATCGTACAAAGAACAGGAAAAAAAACTGCAGCTGATTTGAAGAAGCTTCGAATGATAGCAGAAGTCACAAGCCTAGATAGAGAATAGAAAGTACGAAGATCGGATGAAGCCTCCACGTAAAAGAGTCCATTTGCAGAAAGACGGAGCACGACCGACATGGATGCTAGTGTCACGTTTAAGGGAGAGTTCCTACGCATTCTGCCAAAAATTGATGTCGTCAATATACGTTCTCAGTGACTCGCGGATGGTTAAAATATTTATTGACTTGAAACAGAAATTCGCCTAAACTCAAATCATATCTTCGCCTACCTACATCTTTGGCGGAATGCAAGTCGAAATAAACACTTCTTCTACTTCTTCTTCCTCTTTACGATGGGAAATATTGCGTGTGAACCTGGCTTGTATATTCTAGATGGATTGACAAGGTTTATCCACATGCCTACAATATCCAGTGTGAAGCTTTTCGACTAGGCCCTTTTCTCTGCATAGTTCTTATAGTTCGCTGTAAAATCGCCTTCTCCATTTTCTGTCAACCCACATGCCGTGGCGTAATGGCCTGTGTATGTGCTAACTACGTTGGAGGTCTGGGTTTGAATCCTACCTCCGCCACTTGTAAAAAAAAGACTCGTTTTTCACGGTTCCCACCACCACGAGGGTCTGATAAGCTCTCCGAGAGCATTATTTGTCTCGAAAAACTTCTCAAAGTGTCGTTCGGATTCGGCAAAAATTCGGAAGAATGCAACACTCACAGCATACATGGTCGAGAAGTGAGGCCTGGTTCAAGCTGTTGGGAGACATTATTAAACAAGCCAATAAATCCGATTTTGTAGATGTCCATGACTATCTGAAAAATTGTGCCTCTGGTGTTGTGAAATTTTAACAATTTTTTCGATGTGCCATTATCTAACATCGATGGTTATTGTAGTCGACCCTGATCGCTTCGAGCATTCTTCACCGTTGTTTTTCAAAAGTGGAGGTGCCCTGTATAAATGCTGCGCAATGGGCCTTGAAATCAAGGAACAGGAATTTTAAAGGTGGGTGTGCAAATGAGTGTAAAACTACTGCGAGTAGCTCTCAGGCTACTCTCGAAAGTCCCGATCCCGAGATTACTCGCAGAGAGTTGATTTCTACTCTCAATTTCTCGACTCCTTGAAAGTGACTCTCTATAATTTACTCTTGTGACTCTCGAAAGTATCCTGAGAGCTACTCGCAGTTGCTTTACTCTCAAGTGGACACGTGCCTTAAGATCTTTTAATGATCTGCTGGAGTCTCGATATGACATTGTGGTTTTCGACGTTGAGGCAGTATGGTAAGGAAGTTCTAAACAGCTGGTAGGTTATACTTCCTCCTCTGTCGTGCATTGATTAGTATCATTTGCATGTGCCGCCATGTTAGTTCCTTTTGTAGCTCGCCAGATGTATGGCTTCTCTGAACCAGTGACACTCCCTACCTTAATACTGTTTACAATGCCGTGAAATCAATTTTTTTTAAAGCGAAATTCGGAACCACGTTTATTAAAATCATTGAAGGACCATTGAATTGAGGGACCATTGAATGCCCGAAAAATCAATTTCAAATTTTCTATCTAATAAATATTCAGCAGGTTGCCTAGAGGTACTGGTGAAACCAGGTTAATTCTCTTTCACCGCTTGCTACAGAGGCCAACAGTGGTGTTTATTCAAAACAAATACTAAATTTTTAATAAATATTTGTTGGTATTGTGAGTTTGGCTAATATAGTTTTTATATTGAAAATTTCTGTCATTAAATATAAGAACAAAAAGTACAATGCACAGCGGAATCGGTGTCAGTTTAATGCTAAGCTTAACGGCTTTTCGCAAATCCAATGAATTTTCCACACTATATCCCTCACAGCAATTAATTAGACTGCTCGGGCTTTTATGGCTTCAATTAAGTGCGTTGCAGACATCCTTGTCTTATGTTTTCCCCATTCATTTCCTTATGCCGACTACTGTTGACCTTTTGAGTATAACATTTGTCTGTCTAGGTGAGTGATTGCTTGCGAGACGTCTCAAATCAATTTCTAAGCAAATAAAGGAGGACCTTACCCTCTCTTACCACCTCATAGGCTTAATGTGTTTATTTGGCTCAAAGTTTAGTTGACCAAGGTAAATGTCTAATGAGTTGCGGTTGTTGAAAGGTATCCATTCAAATGAAGTTTCTTCCGTCATTTTTGTACTCGTTAGTTGTACTATTTTAGGTTAGGGGTCTCTGGTTTTGGGTCATTAGGTCATAGTCATTTTGCCTGCACACAACTAGGTCATCAACAGTGGTTGACCCGGAGTCCTTCAAAATGCTAGGCTTTCTCCTCTAGACACGGTTGCCTATTGTCCTGTTGTTTAGCTCAATGTTTTCCTTAAAAGAAATAAAAAAATGAAAAGTATGTTTGAACAAAAAAAAAACTCTTATAATGAAAAATCCCTGGCGGCTATTTCCCAAGAGTACATTTTCATCGCCCACACGATTGTATACAGTAACAATACAAACCGAAATGATATATTGTAAAAATATCAATATTGGATCCTGCCCAAGAGCATTCTTTACTTATTTCTATACCTGCCCCCTAAAACCATTATATCCCAAAAGTTTGCCTTTCCATCCACTTTCACCTTTCAAATTCAGCCACAATCCTGTGGCGTTTGCTCATGTGAGGAAGTTTATCAGTATGCCCCCGCCCCTCGGCGAAACTTTTAAATAGCTCTTCTCAGGTGTTTGCCTGAATTATCTTTCTATTTTCCAGATAAAAGGTAGTAATTCACAGACGTTGGCACTTAAGATGCTAGGAATCACTGTCTATACACAGAGGCACTATATATCCATTAGAGTCCAAATAACCGCGGGAAGCTGGCGGCGTAACTTATTTCAAGTTTTGCACATTCATCAAACTCCCTTTATCCTTGAGTTTTCGAAACTACATACACGTAACATTGCTTGTACGCATTCATAAGAAAACTTATTTATCCTTTGAATAACCTTTTTGGAAGTGGAAAAATCCATACTTAGCTGCGCATATTACATGAGTCTTATTCATTTATAGTCACCTGATTAGTATACTCCTCGCTCAGGCAAGTCGGAATCGATTCGATTTTCCCAAGGAAAATGTTTAGCATGCATGACGCACAGGACGACACTAGATAAACTTTCCCGGAAAAACAAGGAGAAAACTGATTTATGAATGAGCCAGAGATCGGAGGAAACTTTTCGTTTTTTTTTTTCGATCCACCCCAAGTCACGCTATTGTTTCGGCAGGGGAAAAAATGGCCAACAACGGGAGGTGAAGGCTGTGAATTCGTGACTCAATTTGCCAAAAACTGGGAGCGTTGTTAATGTGCTTTGGTACACAAAATGACAAGGTTTCGCTTATATTAACCATGAGTTTTCGGGAGGTAGGGTGTTTCCCCCTTCCTCTTCTTTTTTCCAATGTTAAGTGGCCTTTATTGTATTATACGAACGTCAAAGGATAGTCCAAGTAGTTACTGTATTCATCAGAGGACTTTTCGACAGTTTACGTTGGGGGAAAGTTTTTTTTTCAAGGCCATATGCTGTATAGTTTGGAATAAAGTAGCTTACGAAGCTACTCATGTTACCTCATGTCAAACAAATGCTTACTCACCAGAAAGCTACACAAATGGATGGGCGATTGTATTACAAAAGGGTCACAGACGTACACTTATCTAAATTGTTGTCGTAGAAATCATTCGATATAGATTTAATTAAATTGACTTTATATGAGACAATAAATCATAAATTTACTCAATTCGGTGTCGAATTGTGTCATGACGTCAATAGGTGTTGACATTCTGTAGGGGAGAATAGATGCGTTGAGGAAATAACTTTCACAGTCAGGAAAACTTTTTGTTTTCAACTTCTAGAGTTCTATTTTTTTAGAGCCTTACCGCCTGAAGGAAAGATATTTAAAATAGCCTTAAACTAAAATTCTTTCTGAAATTCAAATGGTATCAAAAGATCATAGTTCGGTTCGAATATATTAAGAGACCGACTGCGCCATTTTTGGTTTTAGTACGCCTTTTAGTTTCATAATCACAATCATAACATAAAGGTTCGACCATCGACATAAAAAGTCAGCTGTAGGTGCATAATACTGCGGAAATTTATTAAAGAATTTTTTTTAGATAAAATGTCGGGGCTAAAAATCTGAATTTTGAAATAAAGGCGAGAATTTTTGCATTTGTTGTTTCTCAAGTTCGCGTCGTTTAAGCAGATTCTAAATCTGCAATTAATTTTACATTTTCTCGCTTAATAGGTTTTTCAAAAACTCAAAACTTAAATAATGTTAAATGGGCGACTGTGCCACCTTTAAGTTTTTACAGTTTTTCTCGCTTCAACAAAATTCAAAATTTAATTGGTGTAAAATAAGCGACCTGCTTTATAGCAGTTTAAACTTCTACTAAGAGGCAAAGCTTCTTATACGTTTGACTGTAATCAGAAAAATCGACTGCGCCAATGTATGATAACACTATTATAAGCCACTCAGGAGAGCTTAATCCTTTTTCCGTGAAAAATCCATGGGCTTGAAACTTTAACCATTATCCCGAGACAGACTTGAACCCGTATTTAAAGTTCCAGTAACCAGAAGGTTTGAAAAACTCAGCACAGCATTTGTGAGAAGGTCCATCCAGTTCTCGTGGGAAATATTGTTTTTTTTTTTTTTTTGAAGAGGTGAACTCATATCAACTCGCTACACGTTTTTAATTTCATTCCTTTTTTTGTAATATTTTCCAATGTTTGGTCTAAGGTAAAATCTCGTAACAAACAACTACAAATGTACAAAAAGTATTAAATTCTTTCGTTTAATGAATGGTTTAAAAAGTATGTGGATGAACGTAGCGAGAGATTCGGTAAAAAAAAACGATAACTGGTGAGAAACGCAAAAATCTAAAAACTGTTGCTAATTATTTACTTGAGTTTGATGTGGGATTTTTGTTGTATTTTAACATTAAGTTAATCCGGCTTACGCCTAATATGGTTAGTCCTAGGGTGTTTCCACCAAACACAAATTCGCAATTTACACAGATCTTCTTTGAATCCCTCCTAAATGTCGAAATTTACCATACAAATTTTAATGCTTTTAGCAAGAGATGTATGAATTCCCTAATCAAAACGCACAGTATTCAATGGTTTCAAAAAACAAATCAAACAAACCTTCTTGACATCTGGATATCACTAACTCAACTCTAAGTCTAAGTATTGTCACAAATTACTGAATAACAAGATATTCAAGCTGCGTCCCTCTTACCCTCCAACACCCATTTGTTTACGTTTTTTATAAAGCCTTTAAAGCTTTTTTAAAGCTTTAAATTTCCGTGTCGGTGAACACGTGTAAGAATGTACAACAACAATTTACCTTACGCGATAAGCTGATGTAAAAGCTGCAAAACGAAATTGCATGAAAATGACGAATTCAAGAATTTGCTCACATTTATAAAAAAATGTCGGATAATGGGTAAATTCATCAATTTCAGCTTGTGGGCCAAGCTTTTACATGCCCGAAGTTGAATATCTAGTTATTCAGTAATTTATGGTATTGTAGAAAAAACGCATCAACAAAACGGTGTGGTTTTCCGAGGATGAGAAGTTTTTGGTAGAGTATTTGGCGGACAGAACATTCGAGTTGCGCGGGTGTCCAAAAACTCTTATGTTTACAAGGATAAGGTGAGGATCTGACTACCAGGCATTGTCACTTACACGATAGGAAGTCATTGGAAAATGTTAAGAATGAAAGCATTTTGCGAATTTAATCTACTTTTTGCCGGTGAAAATACTTTGGGATTAACTTTAAATCTCCCTACGTAAATCTCCGTTTTATGAATGGTGGAAACACCCTGAAAAATGTTGTTAGCGTCCGGTGTAAGCAAATCGGATTTCGGAGTTAATCAAAGTTACTTCAGATAACATGGTTCAAAAAGCTTACTCTCCTTGTCAATGGCTGCTTTACACTTCCTTAGGGGATATTGGTTGTATTAGAAAGAAGGACCAGGACGGCAAGGATTCGATTCTTCTTCGAGCAGGACACATTCGAACCGAACTGCTATTTTAGATATTGTGTTATTTTTGAACCCAGTTTTATCTGCGAATCGGGTATCAGCGATGGCCTCGTATTAATAACATTGATCCTGCATCACTAAAGGCCAAAAGAACCGTATGAATCAAATTTAGACGCCTTTTAGAAAATAGCTTACCTTGAAATCTTTTAAGTCTTTCATGGGGTCACTTCATGTACGGTGTCAGCCTTTAGCACTTTTTTGGAGAACTTAATTAGTTCTGGGACAGGACCCTCGCCTCATTTATTGTCTATTTGTGATTGCAAATTTAAGAATTATACATGCGCCTGTATTGATAAGATGCTAAAGGGCATAGTCTAAATTGAAACTTTCTATGTAGTCAATAACATCGCTGGCAGTGCGCCAGAACCTAGAAGCTTGCACCTGTAAAAATATCATTCAAAGCTGTTGTTTAATTCTCAGTAAAGTTAAAAGCTTTTCTGTATAAATTCGCAAATGAACTGCTGAAGTGTTTTGTGACTTAGACAACAGGTCAAAAGTTTTGACTGTGAATAAAGCCGCTTCACTGTTTCTTAAATTCATTTAAGGCTGTTAAATGTCTTAAGACTGCTTATCATTAAGACGGTTAAAGCCGTCGTTCGATCTACATTGCGTTTTGCTGTCATTTCAAAACACATCTTTCAATCTACTCGTATTAAATTCTAGTTCCACCAATTAAAATCAGCCCACAAGATTAATTAAAACAAAAAAAAGTTTCTTTGATTCGTTTGTTCCATCGCTCGTAAATTAATTTCTGCCATCGACATAGCTCTGCGCCTTAAGTACTGCATCCAGCATGCAATCAGGTCATGTGTTCATGTTTTTTAATTAGAAGAAAAAAAATATTTCAATGAACCGCGCTGCACCCTGCTTGATTGATGAAAACGATTGTTGGTCTAATTTCATCAAACTTTATGCCATTTCTTACATAAGAACGTGACATTAAGGTTTCATTATCTCGTCTTTCATGCTAAGGGAAAAACCCTCTTAGCAACCACCTCTCAGCCATGGAATTTAGAAGGTCCTTGAACATCATCGTCTCTGGCACACCCAGCCACTATGTACAAAGTCGTCGTCTTTGTCGTCCCCAGCAACAGCAGAGTAATGAAAGTTCACAATGCGGAAAATGGTAGTCATTTATTTTTGGATAGGGACTTAAGTACAATACACTTTAAAGTCCTGCATAGCTAATTATGTACGAGCAGCAAGGCACACTCACTATGAATAATTCATTAATCTGTTTGTTGCTATGATGAGTCAGTGCGAGGTAGTATATCTGAATTGAATGGTAGATGGATGGTGTCTGCCTTATTAGGAAGTTCTTTATCTGCTTTACGGAGAAAATAAATCGCAAATTAAAATCTCAGCAACAACAGTGCGCTGAATACAGTTCCTGATGAAGTTAAGAATGCTAATGCTCTTCGGCCTTTAAAAAACAAAAATTGGAGGAGGGTAAATTTAAGGAAAACATTGGTTTGGCATAAAAAAGCAGCCCTCTTAACTACACAGATGTTTCCCTGATTTATTTTTTGTCGAAATCGGGTAATCTTTTGAAAGATAAGTAACCACTGTGAATTGGGGTACCCTGCTTCGAAAATGCTTTAAGAAAGTTGGCGAAAATTTTTTAAATTTCTTTCAAAAAAGCGGTTAAAATTATATGAAGCTCTCAAAACTGAATCAATCATTTTTTTTGTTGCACATCTCGGTGGTAAATATGAGTCAAAGCACAAAGCAAAGCTGCCCCCCTTCTCCTCCTCCTTTACATCTTCCGCAGACGATTTGCTGAAATTATTGTTATTCACAATCAAGATTCCTTCTTAGAAACATAAATACTAAACCATACCCAAGCCACAATTTGATAAGAACTTCTAGATCAACATTTCGAGTGTAATGCTTGGTGCTTAAGTATTATTTAGCGGAAATTGTGAGGGTAAAAAAATAACGTTCTATCCGAGAGGAATATATGAATCTTTTCGCCTAATCCTTGTCTGAAGATAGACTCTGTGCACGACCCCAGGTTGCCACTGACAAACGGGCTTGTGTTGAGTTGTCGGATCAGTTCAAGATTAATCTATGCTGGTTGCCAGGACATAGCCGAACTAAGAAAAACTTCTAACTTTAAACGTGCCAGCAAAAAGCTCGTGAAGCATACCAGTTTCCTCATTCAAACTCGGGCACAGCATAGGTACTTGCCTGCTGACGAAAAAGATTAGGCCAAAGCTGGATCTTTAATGTTCTTAAGGAGTTTGATGGCTCTCGAAAAATCACACATAAGTATCACAATCGGTGTCATTACAGGCCATGGTCTTAAAGGCAAGAATGCCACAAGGTTTTGTGTTTACTAAAAGGACTTTTTTAGGAGCTTCATGGATGAGGAGGAAGAAGAAACTTATCTGTGGTTTCTGCATATTGATCACTCTCTCTTTTAGAGCAGAATCTTCACCTAGGGACCATCTTCTTAAATATTCACAGCGATCTAAGCAGGACCGGCCTTAAGTGCCTCTCACGCTTTATAAGTTGTTCAAAATGGTCAAGGTGTGAGTCGATTTTTGCTAGTGGTCTAAGCAAAAGGTCTAAGCGTGTCGGTTTTTTTTTGTCACAGACAGCCATTTCAACATGAACTAACCTAAACTAGTCTCAAATCCTCCGAGGATAGCTGAAGAAAAAGGACTTTCAAGCCAATTCCTGCAATAAAATGTTCTGCAAAGAATGTTGTAGAAGTAGAAGGTGTTATAGATGCCTTAGCTTCTCATTGAGTCTTTCATTTATCGCATGCGTCAAATCATGCACAATCTGCAATCAAATGCTTTTTCAGTCAAAAGTATGCTTTCACAGCCTCATAATTAAGTGCCTGTGTAGGTAGATTATGGTTAAAACTCGGGCATCCACCCCCAAATTACAGCACAAAATTATAAAATTTTATAACGCATATAATATAAGCTCCGTAAAATTTTTAACCTTGGAAAAAGCTTTAAGAACAATAATATGTCATTAAAATTAAATCATTATAAGCTTCAAGTTGGTTGATTCGTTCATGCGTGTTGTAGTTTGGCCTATTATATTTAAACCCATATATAGTCATTGACCTATTTTTAGACTTCTCCCCCCAATTGTTCAAAATTTTCACCCCTGTAAATTCAATTCAATTTTGGATAGTAATTAATGAGTAATCGTCTGGAAAAAGGCACTGACTAGCTCTTCCTGGAGGAACTCCTTTAGTTTATGGTCTATGGCTCCTTGGAAAAACTTTGAAACTCACCAAGAATATTATTGGGACGTTTGAAGTTTTAAAAAAAAGTTTGTAGTTTCAATAATTGTAAGTCGTCGAAGTAACTAAATTCTGTTGAAAGAGAAAGTACATAACAGAAAACTGCTGCTTTTTGTCTAAAAATTCAAAAAGACAAAAAAAAGGTTAAGTAAAGGATTCTCTTAGAGCCTTATAGCTTTAAGAGAAATAAGCCTAACTGAGCCTTAACGATAGCATCCAGAAAAGAGCGATAAAACTTATAGGGGACCCAAACATAGCGATGTCACTTGACTCCTGTCCACCGTCGTAATGTTTCGTGTCTTACCTTGTTTTATTGCTTCTTTTAAAAGGACTGTTGTACCCAAACTGCCAGCTGAAACTAGCCTTCACACAGTTCTACTCTGCTGGGTTCCTGATGGGCACGTTGGCGTGACCGAAAATGAAATGACGGACGAACTGGCCAGGAAATATTCTGATATGACATATAGTTGGCTGAACGACGGGTATTTCCTTCTCTCAACACAGCCACAAGTTTCATCGATCAAGACTCGGTCAAACTAACGGATGAACGATAGCAACAGTCTTAGGATTGTATCATTAAAAGACAACGACCTTTCTATCTCTCAGTAGAAACTTCATAAGAACACTCGTTGATGTAGTGACAGGACACTGCAGCATTGGTGTCATGGCTACACGAATGGGAATCTTTACAAACGACTTCTTAAAAAGCTGCAGAGATGAAGAAGAAATAGAACACTTTCTCTGCCACTGTCCAGCTCTCCAAGAATGACGACCTACCTTTTTAGGAGTCAGATTCTTTAATAGCCTGGACGACCTGGCACTACAAAGACCTGAAAAGATTTATTAAAAGATCTGGCTGGTTCAGTTAGTTAGTCATTGTGCTCAACCATATTTGTCTATCATTCAAGGGTAGTCACAATGGGTCAATTTGACCACCGAGTGAACTTGCACCAAATGCAAACAACCCTTCCAACCTAACCTAATCTAATGGCGTATTCTTTTGAACACCGAACTGCCACACTGAGCTGCCAAATAATAGTCGGTGTTTGCGGCAATTCCAGCGCGGTGTACACTCGGTTTTATTGTGAACAGAACGACAATTACTGAATCGGTGCGGTCATCACGTTAAATGTCAAATTGAATTTTCAAATTTTGACTTCATTTTTTTATACTTTTTTTTTGCATTTCGTAGTGTGATTTTGTTGGCGTCGGTTTTTTGTACTTTTAACATAAAATTAATTTTCTTAGCTTGAGTGTATATTAAGTAACTTTTTATCGATTTCATACAATTGAAGTCGTTTTAAGAAATAACAAATAAAAATTGAGTGGAAACGTCAAAGCTACACCCAACCTCCACCGTCCAAGTTCGGTGTCGACACCGAACTAATTCGGAGTTCAAAAGAACATTTACATGAGCACGATTCCGTTCAGGTGTACGAGAAAAGAACAATTTTTTCCTGTATTCCACACCAGTTTCATGATTCGGTGCTGAAAAGAATACGCCATAAGTGAAGGTAATGAACAGAAAGCACTAAAAAAGAAACGTGAGCTGATGGAAAGACACACCTAAGCTAAGAACCTAGTTTTCACGCTTCCCATTGAATCGTCTTTAAACGTTTGGTTTTACAATCTAAGGATTCTTTAGTAACGAAAACTTAGCCTTAACAAGGCTTCTTTTTTCCATGTGGTCTACATACAGTAGTAGTCTACATACTGTAGCCATTCAGTAGCCATTCAGCACAATAGTATGCCAAACTTTTTTCGCTGAATTTTTACTCCCCTCATATTTTCCCCAGGTTCCTTTTTGGCCTGAAAGAGGACCCGATATTCTAAGAAGCATATGTAAGACGTTGCTGCTAAGTTGTGGTTATGGTTGAATTTGAGCAGACAATTCGACGATAGCTTAGCTGGTCAATGAAATACTCTTGCTTAGTAAAGTTATCACGACCGTGCCCTGCCGAGAAAATGTTTTTATACCCCATCCCATCGGATAGGAGGTATATTAAGTTTGATTCATAGTTTGTAACATAGAGAAATAATCAGGGGATTGGTAGACCCCCAAGACCTTAAGGGGTTTGGGGGTCTACAGGTCTGTAGTTTTTACGCCTTAAATTTTGAGCTGGGAACTTATCTGTTCTTTCTAGGTCCCGAAGCAGTACAAGTGTAAAAATTGTTGAAATACGCTCACTGACACGCCCACTTTACTTAATAGCATGAAAAATCAAGGTTTTCGCAGGAAGCTGAAATTTAGTATGCGATATCCTCGCTTAAGTGTATTGTGATTGGCATTTAAAAAAAAGCGAATACCGCCCCCTTGTAGGGAATACCGCCCCCGTGGTCATACTTAATATGCATTCTAATAAACGGTTTTTTTATTTGATATATTTGCTATAAATCCAAAAAACTTGCACTATTCAATGGTCGGATATGTGCGTAAGCTATCAACTAAAGTGAATAAATTTTCGCCACACCCACATTTGGGGACGTTTTTAAGTATAAACCAAATTTTCATTATGAGCAGTCAACGCGTGTATACCACTTCTGATAAAAAATATAAACAAAAATACGATGTTGTTGAGAAGGGCTGGATGCCACGCCCCTTTGTTAGGAAAAAGATTCTTAAGAAGAAGATTAATGACACAATTCGGAGCTTGACAGTGGTCAATTGGGATGTGGTATCCAACGATTCGCCTAAGCGGATTGTAACCCTCCCACTAGTTTTTTTTCTTTCTGATATTTCATTCGCTGGGGTTTAAACTCCAGTCTACAAAACTGGATTTATAATTCTTTCGGAATGAATGACTTAACCACTTCTCTTTCCGTCTTTAAATGGGTATGTCGACTTGTTGATGACTTCTGTATTTAGGATATCCATAAAGAATGGGCTTTGACCAAAACATCCGTACACAGACACGCCCACAATCGGTGTAAATGTGCAACTACCTCCAGAACTTTCAAAACTGTAAGACGTTCTAAAAGGCTGATATTCGGCATTTAGCATTTCCCGATGAATGTAAGACAGAAAAAAGAAAAATTAGATTGGTAAACCAGTGGGGGTGGTATCTTTTTTAAAGGTAAATTCACTCAATATTTTTCCTCAAAATTGAAAAAAATTTGCTTAATATTTTATGTAGAAAACACTTAGTTCTACTTTTTGTTAATACAAGACTTTTGGCCACGCACTCATTTGGAGGCAGAATTGAAGAGAAACCTAAAATTTTCCAGAAAAACCTAATTTTGACTAGCCTTAAGCCTAATTTAGGAAAGCATGAAACAAAAAATTA
The DNA here is from genome assembly GCA_947623515.1 of Neoascia interrupta. Classification (NCBI taxonomy): domain Eukaryota; kingdom Metazoa; phylum Arthropoda; class Insecta; order Diptera; family Syrphidae; genus Neoascia; species Neoascia interrupta. The sequence continues at coordinate 212,717,116 of OX392463.1, read as the reverse complement.
GCAGGTTAGGTAAATGAAACTTTATATCAGACTTCGTTGACGTAAAGTTTTTAGCCATGCCCACTTTTAGAGGTCGATTTTTAAAAAAATATTGAATTTTAACCAAAATATTGCATTTTTACATACATTTAAGCCTAACTTGGAAATATCTGTGTTTTAATTGATAGTTTATAATTAGGGGCGGTTAAACCACGCCCCTTTTCGAAGTTTTCACTTTTTATAAAATGTAAAAAAAACAATAACATCAGCATTTTACAATGTGGGATAGGATGGGGTATTCAACGGGTCCCTTTTACGGACTGTAACTTCTGCGTACACACTGCAGCACTTACTCACTGGTTTTTTTTCTCGAAACGTTTGCCGTGCTCTACCTTGGGTCTTGCCGCGGAATTCTCTTCTAATGCATTAATTTATGCTGGTTGCCAGGGCCAATACCACTAGACAACAACCTGGTGGCCTTCTTACTTAATTGCTCATCTTCACTTGTGTACTGTAGGCTCGTGTGTTAACTTAACAGCAACTAGAGCAAAAGAGATTCAAATAAAAAAGAAAGTAAATCCCATTTTCGAAAAACGTCTCCTTGAACGGACTAGTTAGTTCGTTTTAAGCTTTAACGACTTTTTATTGGAATTCATTATAGGAAAACCTAACAATACATTGTTTTACTGCAATTATTTAAAAACAAACAGGAAAGTGCAACAGTGCAACTGCCTGTTTTTTTTATTTCAACTGCACAACTTTGGCTGAAACCTCTTCATGTTTTGTTTTTAATGAAACTATTTCGGTGAAAAGATTGTTGAAGTCACTTTTGGTGGGGAGTTCCTTCACAAGTTCGGACTCACTTTCACGAAGAATTTCTTTCAACCATTCTCAATCCAAAAAGAATTCATTGGGTCTGAGTGTTGTAGTACCTAGCTTAATTTTTTGCTGGGTAATAGAGTTTTCCTAGAGAAGTTTCTGCCAATGCCAACCCCCTTTTACTCATTTATTGAGATTATGGTCCTTTACCTTGGTTCAAGTATTTTTCTTGTCGATTTTACTGTGGCTTATTCTCTATAACTTACTCAGATTTATATTCGTTAAATGAGCACAGGTTAAAATAATCAATTTTTACTTGAAAATCTATTTCTGAAACGACTTAATTTAATTTTTTCAAAATTTTTGGAGGAGTTCTTATTCTTATCTTACCAAACAGCACCGATTGCCACGTAGCGTGAGCTGCTACTTGCAGTCGTTTCCACTTTATGTGGTAAAACGATGCCACTACAATAAGTCTATTCATTTTTAAACGAACATACGATTTGGCATTAAAGAGGGTCACCAGTCTCAAAAAAATCAGTAGTACTGGTGCATTGGTTTTAAACTTGTAGAATTACGTTCATGCATATAGTGAACGGACTTTTTTTTACCCTTATTAGGCACATTAGGCAGGTGAAACCTACGAGAGTATTTAACACATGCCTTAAGAAGAAGTCGATTCAATCATTTAACTTCTTCTGTTAACTAACCTCTTAATATGGGCGAGAAATTCTAGCTCCCGTTCATGTGTGAAAGAATTCGGGGCACGGATAATTCTGAGTGAACAACAAATCTTCAATCACTGTCTCACCGAAGACGTGTTGCTGATTGATGTCTTTATTATAAATATTATAATGGCAAATGATCTGAAGAATTAAGTAACTTAATTCCTGAAAATTCTTCTTTTGTTCGATCTACAAGACAAGCGTTAAGCGCTCATCAGTTCCATATTCACCTCGAAACAGCTCGCACTACACTGTTTCAAAATTCTTTCTTTTTTAGAACAAGTACACTTTGGAATTCACTGCCTGATTACATATTTCCCAACACTTATAAACTGCAAACTTTTAAAAATAAAGTAAATAAGTATCTCCTTACATCTCGGGGCACTGTTTCAGTGTTATAGGTTCGCCTTTCCTGAGAGAAGGCTAAAAAAAAAGCAGTGGTGTGAGGCAATTCGTCAATGAAACACAATTGTTTTCATGAGACACCGCTGCTTTTTGTATTCTTTAAAAACCCACTTCTTACTTAAACACACCACCCACAACTTTTTGGGATTCGCTTGATTCGTATTAATCCCGAATCGATAACAATGAACCAAATTTACTGACAGCACTACTTCGCCAGCTGCACACGTACACACCACTAAGTTCACTCGGTGAATTCTAAAACCCATACGCAGTTGACATCATTCCTTTCAGTCAATCTATACTCCTTAAAGGTTGTGACTTCCTTCCACCGATGGCAAAGAACAAATAATTGAAAATTCCTGTGCTCGTCGCTCACAATCAGAGCTCCTTTGCTCTAGTAATGCAAAGGGAACATCCTTTGCCTTACGCGCACACATTGCCCACGTTGGTACGTGCAAGTCCGTTTTCCATTGCGAAACCCGCAGCAAATTTAAAATGAAATTGAACAGATAACTCACAGTAAACCAAGTGACATTCTGTATTCTACCTCAGCGACTATCAAACGGCATCCTTTTGTGAGGGCCCCCACATCTACAAAAACAGCCCGCACAGGATTTCTTATCTCTCTAGCAGTCAGCAAATGCGATCCCATTTGTCTCACTTACAATGGGGTTAAAATTGGATAACAGCCTTGCAAAGGCTCGTACTATCATGGCATAGCCATACGCAGGGATACCCGTTGCGTATACGCCACAAGAACCCACACCCCAGGCAAACTTAAATTCAATCATACATTGTGTAGTGAACGCTGATGGCAGTGTGTGTGCGCGCGCTGGGCAATAAAAATAATGGAACGCAATGTTCCTCCATCACATTATGGGTCCTTTGGTTTGGTTTGTTCTATGAGCCATCTTGTCCTTGATGTGGTATTGGTATACTGTGTGTCGGTGACTAGGTCTAGGTGGTGGGTAAGTGTAAAAGCACATCGTGGTAATAAATTTAACATGAACTCGTATCGCCTCAACAATAGAGTAAACGTTCTGTCGACACCAAAAAAAAAGGACAACACGGTCCCTGTGACGCCACAGTGCAAACAAAGAGGAAAAGCTTTTTCAATGTGGTGAGTGCTCTCCACTCGCTCTCACTCTCTCGGAGTTGGTATTCTCTTGACACTCTCTCCTTGTCCCATGCATTGAACTTGAAATCAAAAAGTTATAAACCAACAAAAAAAAGGACGAAAAAAGCTCACGCAAAATATTTCCGAAGGTCGTCCGACCAACAACCAACCAAGCCACCCCAACAAACAGCCTGCCTCAACAAACGACTGTGACGACGAGGACGGCGACGCCGACAATACCGACATAAACGACGACGAGGACATCATAGCGCATCCGAGTTTTCAGTTTCGATCCTACGCTCTTATCCGCCAGTTGCTAGGTCTGAGCTTCGGCACTTAGTTCGTTGTTTGGTGTAGTGTAGTACACGCGCGCAAATCCCATTGGTTTCCATTCGAGTCGGATTTGCTTTGTTTTGTTGTCGTCTTCCATTTGTGTCGTCCTGGTCGTGTGCTTTTGTGCTCCCTCGACGAGAGACCAAAGTGTTATTCACAAAGTGCGGGCTTCCCGGAAAGAGTGTATCATCACTTGGCATTAATTTGTTTGTAAACAAGAGTTGGTGCTACCTACCGTCCGTGTTCCTGACCCAACACATCGGCACCGGAGCCGAAGGATTCGTTTAATAGTTTCCTATCCTGCTGTTGTGCGTTGCTTTATGGTACGAGTACTTGTTAAATAAATATGCCTAATGCCTTGAATTAATTCAGTCAGTCAGTAGTGTGTGCCCCAGTAGTTGGTAGGAAAATTCCTTTTACTCGTCGTCCGTCGGCGAACTCTCGCTCTCGTTATCCTTATGATTTACAATGCAAATTTTATTCGTTTACCTCCTCCTGTTTTAAAGGTCACGGGGTGGTTGTACGCATATTGAGTCTCCGTTTTTACTGTCGACGCTCTACCCGGGGAGCGGAGGGCTTTTTGTTTTTATTCCCATGCACGAGGTTTTAGGTCGAAATGTAATTAGATTTTGAGGTTAAACGAGGGATTTCAGGCTTAAAATGAGTGTGTGTTAACGAGGGTGGAACGGAATGTATTTTGGATTTAAGAAAAAATCCTTTTTCGTTTCTTTTGGTAGTTTTTTTTTGTTCATAAAACATGATTTTTAAGGATTTTGTGTACTCAAATCATGCCTGTTGATTGTCAGGACGTCAATAGATTGCATAAAAATAAACGTTTTTATCATCCGGCACGTGTTCCAGTTATCAGGAGTTCTATCCGTTTAAATATCCGGTCGGAATTCTTGTGGGGAAAGATTTGTTCCATTTTAAAAAGAGGTGTTTAAGGGAGGTTGTCAAGAGTGTGCAGTGTATACAGTAAAAATCCACTATTTCTCAGCTGTCGAGATAACCGACGGAAGGGTGTAATCCCTTGAAAAGCTGTTGCAGTTTTTTCAAAAGTGGAGATTAGGTTTGTCGGGGTTTTCCGAATGGTTACGTTTTAAGCGGAATTATTTTCAGTTTTTTCTTTTAAATCCTCGGATTTTGTCCGTATTCTTTGTGGGGAGGATTTGAAAGTTGTGTTCTTAGAGGCATCTCTTATGTGTCTTGATACTTCAATTTTGAAAGTCTGGAGTAAGCCTTAAATAGAGTCCTTTAAACTGGTGCTGGACAAACATTTTGGTAAAAACATGCGTGCAGAAGTGTAGCTTTCACGTCTCCTAATTTGTCTCTTGAAGGAGTTTGAAACTCAGGTCGTATCCTTCACATGCCAATTGTTCTGCGAACTGATTTTTTATGCTACGCGTCGAAAGGATTATTTTGCTGCAGTAATTTCGACAGATGTGTTCTGCAGTATAAAAGACGGAATATTAGTTCAGTGCATTGAAAAAAAAGACGTAATGCAACCCCTCAAAGCCTTCAGTCCTCTGATTTAAAGTGCTAAAGAGACTTAAAGGGTAAGATGGCGACTTCTACCTGTTTAGCATAACAAACTAACTAACTTGTCTAACTTGTTAAACTTCTTTAAATCCGCAAGCTGGCATGCAATTTCGTGGATTGATGTTAGTGGGAGATCGTTAATGTCGTTCTTCGTTATCTATAGTGGAGAGAACAGACTCTTGTCATCTTGTCTTAAGTTAATCAATGTTATTTTGTCGCAAATCTAAAAATGAACCCCTCACCTTTCCTAAGATTGTAACCTATTCACTGCCACTTTTTCTGAGTTAGCGCATTTAAGAGTGGGGCCTATCCAATAACTTAGGTGCGTGATCGTGTCCTCAGGGTTCTCACACAGTCAATATAGAAAGAAGTTAGAGAATAGGTTAAGTTAAAAAGAATGTCAGCAGCCTTTCGTAATATTAATGTCACCTGTCAGGTGCTGCAGCCATGTAGAGGAATGCATTCGACATCTGATTACAGATTACAGTAAAAACACTTTTATCAATCAGGTTGGTCTTTTGGATCCACCATCGGCATATACCATGCTACCAAGAGCTTATAAACTTTACGACACGTAAAGTCGAGCTATAGTGGATGAAGTTTTAGTGGATCATTTTAGGATAATTTTAGGATCATTTTACTTCGCTTTGCCAGCGTGTGATGGCGTATGACATAAGCTTATAGGACGTTAAAAAAACTTCAAAAGTTATTTAGAAGTTCTTAGAAGATGCATGCTTGTGTTGTAACTCGAACTTCTCGGAGAGGTTTTCCAAGTGCAAAGCTCTTTAAACCCCTCGTATGTAAGCTTGTTGAAGTGCAGCCATTGACCTGGTAAAATTGTATCAGCAGGAATCCCATCGAGTCTTCCTGGCATTTTAAATAGGTAATTGAAAATCTTTATTTTGTGTTTCAGTAAATCTTTAAAAGACTTGTCTTGACGAAAATACCCATATTTTTGGTGACCAGATTTCAAAAATAGTGTTTTACCATATTTATATTAATCTGTGCTATGCTTAAACCTTAGGTAGAGTTTATCGAACCTAATACCGTAAGGAACCTCTTTAAATTATAGCTCCGTAAATTTTTGGTTAAATAAACCTTTTGAAGTCTTGTATCCCTCTTGCCCGATCCAAAAAAAATCGGAATCGATCTATATCGATGACTCCGCGTTAACCTAGAAGTCGCTTTTACTTTCCTGAGGAAATCTTAAAAATTACTTTACTAGTGATAATCCGGACGAATGTGTTCAAATATCTCGTTTTGGCCAATTCGCCAAAATTTACTCCCCTGTATTAATGTCTTCTTGGTAAGGTGGGATCACAGGCTGCGTACTACAAAATATTATTGTCCAAACAAATTATCAAGCTGACATGCTTTTCATTAAGTGCTTGCATGCTTTTTCTTACCAAAAAAACGTTTCTTTCTCTCAAAAAAACGTTTCCTCTCAAACGCCAAAGTGAGAAGAGTTCGCGATCACACAAATGCAACGACAACAGCATTTATTTGCCCTCAGTGACGAAGGGATGCAAAACCGTGTGGCCTGCCGGTATATTCTGAGGTCAAAGCGATTGTTCAAAGTTTTGTAAAAAGGTAAACGTTTGCGGGAAAACAAATAAACTTTGCGAATCAGTTAATCATAGCTAAACATTTCACTGTTTGTAGTATAACGATTTTTAATTTGGCTGACGATAAAACGACGTTTATTGAAAATTAGAAAGGTTCATGCTTAAGGGATCTTATTTTAGCAAATCAAATTTAAAAAAAAATTCATGGAATTTTTTTTTGTTTGGGGAAAGCAAAAAAGTGTTTCCAGAAAACATTTTCTACAAAACGTAACATTTACTTCTAAAATATTGGTTGCTTATGGTGAAGCTCGTTTATTGGAAAAAAATCGAATATGCTATAAATGATAGCATTTTTATAACGCCAAGACAATTATCGGCACCCGCTGTCGAAACACAGAAAACTCGAAACAACAGAAACTCGAAACACTGGGCGGTGAGGGCTGAAATATAAAAAAACCTTGCATAGAAACAACAAAGCTTCCTCCTGCAAGTGTTATGCCTTAACGTTCAAAAGCAATAGGGTAACCAGCAGAGTATGCGTAATAACAGCCCGCCCCGCCAAGTATTTGAAATTTACCCTGGAAGAAAAAAGGGAAAGAAAAGCTGCTTTTTTATCGAGCAGCCAGTCTTTAACCAACCCAAAAACTGCTCATTTAGAGAGACGGATGCTTTATAAAAAGCTTTTCTAAGCCTTTCTAACTAGCTTCCGACTACTTGGGATCATGTGTGGAAAACCCATGTGAAATTTTTTCGGGAATCTCGAATCTGAGTGCAAAAAGTTGTGTATTGCTATACTATTGGCTGTTTGAGCTGTTAAATGCGGCAAAAAAACTCTTTATCTTTTAGCTTTTTTCGCAATTAAGGTAAACAACTGCAAAAAAAGAAGCTTACGTAAGTACATATCTATAATCCACTAATTTTCTCTCCTTTAGTTATCTATCACCTTCAAAAATCGCCCCATATGCCCTTGAAAGGCACAAATCTGTTTTCAGTCGGGAGAAATATTGTCATGTGTGTTGGCCAATTTCCAAAAGTTCGAGTTTTAAATGAAAATTTCTTTCGTTTAAATTAATTTCCCCAAAAAAGCTGAATGTTACACAAATATAAAGCATCTATAGATCGAAGCAGCCGAAAAAAATGTCCTTTTATAAAGTGTTCTGAAAACAAACTTGAAAAATAGAAAATAAAAAAAACATTTCATTCTTATATTTTTTTTTTATCGAGCAAGTACTCTTTGGAATTCACTTCATAAGCTCATTCTTTACGAGTGGATTAGTAATGCCATTGAATGCTGCTATTTTATTTTCATTCACGTTGAAGGATGATCTGTAAGTCCTGGGTGAAAAACGCATTCTTGTGTGAACTTGTTTCTTGGAGACACCTACTCCGAACGTAGGTCTTCATATTCTATGTAAAACTGTTGGCAATTTTTTTTGGCAATGAAAGGATTGGTGTTATACTTCGCACACCATAGTTTCCTTAGCAAAGCTTCAGAACCTTGAAGGATTTTTTCGAAAGAATTTGGCCCATTTGATTTTCTTTTACTTCTTTCATTCAATTCATTTCCCGAAATATTTCTTGTACGATTTCTTTTGTGCGGGCGTATATTGCAAACCCTTGTTTTCAGTTCATAAATCAAACGTGATGCTACTTGAAAATCCCAAAATATATTTTACCCACGGTGCGTTTAAGTATTCTCATACGTCAATCAAACTCATAAATTCGTTAACCATTTGTCACGCATCACAAGTCATAGTGTCCTTCGAAATTGGTCATAGCTGGCAGTACCCGCTTAGCCTGTCACACATTGCTGAGTCCACAGAACAGATTTTTACTTATGTGTGCTGCTCATTTAAAAATACAATTTTCCAGTTCACTGGTAGAATTCTACAATCATAATTAACATCGTCAGAAAAAGCCAACAAAACGAAACAAGAACCAAAGTTTCATACAATGAATATAACCTTCCCTTTGGCTCCATGATCCTTAAAAAGGACAAAGCCTTTTCTCCTCAGACCATGCACACATGTTTAAAAGCTGACACAAGTGAAAACTTAGTTTGCCCGAGGAGTTGGAGTTCCTTACTTCCCTACTGAAAAGGATATTTCGCAACAATTCAACAAAACATGTGTAAAATTCATAACTCTGATGCTTGGGAAATAAATAAAGTTTATGAGGCCACACACACACACAGTTACATGTCAAGTGATAAGGTGAAGGAAAACTTTTTCAAAAGTAATTACAAAATGTTTGCTTTGAAAGGCACAGCGCGCCACCCACACCCACAGGATGAAGGAACAAGACAACTTTCGCCTGTAATTCAAAATGATAAATTGTCTACCAGCAGATGTTTTAATTACTTTCACTGCAGAACATCCGGCTCCGGAGAGCGTATGCCAATCGCATTGTACACAAAAAGTAATCCGCATGAATTGTTAATGCGAAATGAAGTGTAAGAGGTCCCTAAGGATCAATCATCGTGTCGTCGTCGACGCGAATACAAACTGCTGCACCGATGACAATAAAAAAAAATGAGGAGGCGAAAAGAGTAACGAACATAAAAGTTGCCGAGGCGCTTGGGATCGGGCGGTGAATTACTTCCGGAATCCTTGTGAATTTCTTTTACATAAAAAGAGTGTACTCGGCTGTGCTCTCTACTATAGCGTATCAAGAGGTTAGAAGGAGGCATTAAACTCTAACGGCAACGACCGCATTAGTTATAAAGGATGCTTTTGCCCCTGAAAGGGATTTGATGGATTTTCAATGAGACAGATTATCATCTCTTCTTTTTTTCCTGTGTATTCTTATAGACCTTTGGATATATTAATGGCGATCGGAGGGACGGAACTACGTTCTGGCCAGGCCAAAAAAGGACGATTTCGTAATGCAAATTGTACGCTTTTATCAGCAATAATTACACTCTGTGAATGGTCGGGATTATTGGGTTGCTGATGATTATTGGAAATTGGTTGACGTACAAGAAGATAATGATATCATTATCTCAAGGTAACTGAAAACCTTTTACATGATGTTTGCGTAAAACGGGAGCTTTGATGGTGACCGTTGACATCCTGTATTGGGTAAAAATGCAAAAGTTTGAAATTAGAATGATGCGCCAGCTACATTAGCGTGAAGCTATTCGTTTGACCTAAAATTGCACTCCTAAAGCTATAATCCCTTGAAAATTCTTCCCGTTTGTCTGATTCTACATGCAAAACATTGATTTCAAAATAAGGTTAAGTTTGGTTAATTGTGGAGATCTTAGACATGGGGTTGTTGCATCCACGGAGATCTATTCACCACGCAACAAGTTTTCCTATGGACTTATTTCGCTGGCCATGTACTCTTGCATCGGCGAAAGTAAGTAACTTTTTAAAAATCTTAGGATGAGTGACCAAGTGCCCTAGTGACGGCATTTCGTCAATTGACAATTTGTTCGAAGAGTAAATGAAAATGATAATAAATATACACCAAGTGAATGCTTTAAAAATTGACTCCTTAAAATGTCAGCAATTCTTGACGAAACGTAGGGTTAATAATGGACAAAGTTTGTTTCTTGCTAGTACTTATAGCATCGAGCAGTTGCGAGCCCGTTGGAGTGATAAGATTAATAATTTTTTTCCAAATCCAGGATTGGCTAGATTCTTAAAAAATGTCTCGAAAGCTATCTTCCCTTCGCTATCAGATTCAAATTTGTGTTCGAGCAGCTCGAATCCTGTTTCTTAAATTGCAGTGTGTTGTCTAACTGGATCCAGCCAGCACTCCAGCTGAGAGGAAAGCAGTAACCTAGAAAATGCGGACGATCTGCTCCGATCCTTCGATACAAGTCGCATAAATAAGTGGCCGCAAGGCATGGAGCCTGCTCAGGAAACAAGGCGGTGGAAACGTAATCAGGTCAGGAAGTCCACCAATTAGCCCCAATCATGTAGCCAACCGAAAGGTACTTGAGATGTCAGGTGTACCTTCCCACAAAAATCATACCATTTAAATAAAGCGGAAGCTCAAAAAGATGGAAACAGAATGCCCAGAAAAATCAATGTACACCAACTCCTTTATGCCAGAATAGATTACGGTGGCTCTGTCCGCCTTCAAAGTTGGTAAAGCACCTGGTTTTGGCCCAGAATTCCTGATACACCAAAACATGGCTGCCGTTTTTCTACTCCAAAATTATGGAAACGGGTGAGCTCCTCCAGGAATTGAATCAGACAAAAATCATCGCCCTTCTTTAATCAAGCTTGGAAAAGCCGCTAGCAAACCCTAAAGCTACAAACTACTGGATCACGCGATCTTCAACAGAATAAATCCAACAGTGAACAAACACATTCCATTCCGGCTGGTCACAGTTGTACGGACCAGGACCAGGACTAGCCCTTACAACACACATCGAGGCCGAATACGAAAAATTACTCAATTACGACTGCCTTTGTAGGGCTCACAGCAGCGTATTGGGCGACACGGCTTAATCTATAAACTAGTCCCTGCAGATCCTACCTGCCGTAAGGTGGCTCACCTCCTCAATAACATGCTATATCCCCCGAAGATACCAAGTTATAATGAACACAAGAAGTGACATAAAAAAGCTAAGCAACGGATTGGCACAAGGGTCAGTACTGGCACCATTACTTTTCCTTTAACAATCCTTCCTTTCAAGGGTTTTTACTTTACTTACAACCTTTCAATAAACGACCTCCCCACACCCGTCTCAAGGAAATTCGCATATGCCGACGAAACGACAATAGCAACCCAACACTAGAGCTTTAAAACAACCGAGCACATCTGGAACGCTGACCTTGAGTTTGTGCCCAAGCAAATCGAAAACTGAGTCGTAATGTTTCCTAAACTCCAAGTTGGCATTGTAAACCACAACCCACATCCGAAGTACATCGGAGTGACGTTAGATATATCGTTGAGCTTCCTACCATCTCACCAACTCAGCAGGCAAAATAAGAACGAGTAACAACATCATCCAAAAACTTGCGCGGACATCGTTTCGTCGGGACTTCACTTCGTTCTGCTGCAATCAGACAGAGTAGTAATCCAGCCGCCAAGTGCTGCGTACCAGTGTGGATGAATAGTGCCCGCGTGTCAAAAGAAGATGGACATACAGCTTGATAATACTATGCGACTTATAAGAGGGACCTGAGACCTACGCCGATTTATTGGCTTTCCCTCCTGAGACACATAGAACCACCGACGATCCGCCACTCACGTGCACTACTCCGAGAGTATATGTGAAAAACAGTTACCCTCCTGCCCGTGCACACCGACACACCTTTGCCAAATAGACATGCGAGACTTAAGTCTAGAAGACCACGTTTGAAGACAGCAGCCATAAAAACGTCTAACGAGTTTATAAAGAAGACCGAATGGGAAACTTAGTATACAAACTCTACCACTTTTGGTTTTGTCCCCATTGAAAATCCGACGAAGTTTTTAGATGGACTTGATTTTCTCGCAACACTGCGGCGTTTGCGCTGACGTATTGTTTCCATTGAATCTTTCGGAATCACCAAATTGTGACTGTGGAGCCGACCGATAAATAATCAAACACATTGTCACCGATTGCCCTCGAAGATCGTATCCTGGAAACCTTTTCGACTTCGCAAAAGCAACTCCCAAGTCCGTTTGTTACTTTTTCCATGACCCAACGCTCAGAGACCTTTGTTAGCAACGTCACTGCCATGCGTTATTCTTGTAAGCTCAGCTATATGCCTGACGGTCACTCTTGTGTCTGCCAACATGACATCTTCGACTTTTTATGCCCGACCCAGGGTATATTAATTTTAATGCATAGTTTGTAACACAGTGAGATAATCATCGTAGAGCCCTAAGACCTTTTAGAGATATGATCTAGACCGACAGGTGAATCGATTAAGCCATGTCCGGCCGTCCGTTCGTCCTTTTGTATGTGTGAAGGTTTTAGGTCTTCAAAATCAAGCTAAAGGGCTGAAACTTGGCGGCTTGATTCTTCTTGATTCTTCTCAGTCCGTCAACGGCCACGCCCACTACTGGCTTCAATGTGAGATAACCTCTATTTCATATTTTCTTTTAAAATGCCTTTTGGTCAAGTTAGACATGGCGTAGGAGCCTAAATTTTGGAACTGAGCAATATTGGCCCAAGACCTTTAACAAGGCACAAATTGGACCGTCCACAATATCGACCATGCCCACTTTTAACATGTTAGAAACCCGATTTCTCGGAAAGTTTACTACTAATCGAAAAAAATTGTATGACATGTTATATATATTACTATTTGCTAAGTGTGTTTCATACAAAGCTTTGAGAATCGCCCACTTTTAAGAGGCGTTTTAAGGAAAAAACTGTTTTTTTCTGAAATAATTCTCGCTTTTACCGTATTTTCTCATGATTTTAACGAAATTACAATTAATTGACACTAATTTTTTACCCCTTTTCATGCTCACTTTTGTGGGCGTGGCCTATACAAATACGTAATATATTAGGGCTAAAAAACTTTAAGATTTGATGTTACGCGGTATGTAGGATCGGGTATACAGCAGTTTGTCACAGACGAACTCTTGCACTTACTCACTTGTTTTATAATTGCGTTGTTCTAGAAGTTTCCTGACTTGCCTTATGTATGCCTTGAGTACTTTTCCCTGAGATTTGTCTAAGGGCGTGTTCCCCTATTGTGCAAATATAGCTTGTACAAATACAGGCCAAAGATAGCCTCAAGTGCTCCCTTGCTTGCTTAAAAAACACTTTGTTTATTATACTTTCTTCTTAAGTTTTTTAAGACATGACCATAAAAATTTTAAATAAATTAATAACAAATGAAGTGACTTAATGCCAGCACGCCTTTTTGCAGTTGGAGTTGGACCAATTAGTTAAATCTTTGGCAAGATTATTTTGGGCACTATGGTATCTGTTTCCATCAGCCTACGATTTTGTTTTATTTTTGCTGTATTTTGTTGTTATTTTCCTTTTGCAGTTTTTCGTTTTCTTATTTTACAGAAGGTTTTTAAAAAGTATACAAAGGCCATTCACATCCACGATCTTGCGAACTGCAAACCACAATCAAGTGAATTTTTCTGCATTTACAGAAATAAGATTAGGATTAGGATTAGGATTAAGATTTACAGAAATAAGAGTAAAGATTTCAAGAATTAACTTATCTGTATTTTGACAGCATCAGTAAATTAGATTATATTTTTTGCAAAGATATTCACTTGTCACTGGTAGTGCTAAATATTTATGAAAATTGTTTATAAAAATATAAATAAATAGAGTGGCGCAACAGCTCGAGGTGAACCAGGGTCAACTTCTCATCAATGTATGCTGGTGTGATAATTTCTTTACATACAAGGGGACCTAGAATTTTTTGCCGAATCCGAACGCCACTTTGAGAAGTTTTTCAAGACAAATTATACTCTGGGAGGGCTTGTCAGACCCTCGCGGAGGTGGGGACCGTGAAAAAGAACAAGTCTTTCTTTGTATTCAGGTGACGATGGCAGGACTCGAACCCAGACCTATGGCGGAGTAAGCACACACACTAACCACTACGCCACGGCACCCCACTGAAAATTGTTTATATCGCCGCAAAATGTCTGACAATTTTTTGAAAAATTTGTTTTATTTTTTTTTTATTTTGATACTCAGCTCAGTAATGAGTAAGTAGACATCTGGATACTAGTACTTGCCTGATTTTTTTTTTTTTTCGTAAAACATGAAAAGCATCATAAGGCAGTTATATCTTAGTCCTTATTCAGACTACTATATGATTTATAATTGACCCACACATTCATACTTTCTTCCCTTTTATATATTCCTGCATTACAATTATTGAGCTTGACAGATGTAGATCAGCAACACAAGATAATAAAATCGATACAACAACCGAAAAGCATTTTGAGCCGAATTCATCTCACTCAATGTCAAGTTGACGTTACTCGTTAACATACCTGTCAATTGTGTGTCTGTTCTCCGAATTTTCTCTCAGATGTAACAATTTATTTGTTTTTATTTAAGGCTCCATTAAAACCATATCCAATTGATGGCAATAAATCGCCTACTCACGTATTCATGTTTTTATTCTTCTCTGTGTTTTGCAGCCATTTATAGCTATTAAACACATCGTTGTACATTCTAAACGAATTTTTCAACTTAACATGATGATACTATGGTAATGCATCCTTTGGTAATGGCACTTTAAGCCAACCACATGAAAATTTAATCGTACTATGTATCGAGTTGTATGAACAACGTCTTTATTGGATATTCAAATTTTGATGGATCGGCATTATTGGAAGCCGGAAAATCCATCAACCGCCGCCGTTACCGCCGCGCCGCACTAACGATGAATTCCGACGAAGTGAAAACCAACAGAGAAAAACCAAAGAGATGCAAAAACAATGTTATGTCTCAATTTGATTTTCTTTTGTATTTTTTTACATCTACACACGTAGAGAGTACATGAGATACGAAGGAGGTATAATAGCCTTACATTGTGAGGCAATGTCGGGAGCGAAACTTTGTGGGTAAGATGGGTTTGTTCGTACAGCATCCGTCAGTTCAAATTAAATTTTATCGGAAATGTGTAAAAGCGTATGCCGGAAAAACATACATAAGAAACAGGAAAATTATTTTTTTTACCAACCTTCTTGTATGAACTGTGACCGTGACATAATGAAGAACAAAACATTTGAGTGAAAAAAATACACATGAACAAAGTCCTTGTGAGTATAGTCCTTGCAACAATGACTGGTGAATTACATTCAAATTTAATACTGAAGTAATTCGGAAAAAAGATTGCCTTGTAAAAAAAGGCGAAGTCAAAGAGAAATTTCATTTGAAACAAAAGCAGACCGACCCCAAATGAAATAACCCCCGAGGCTATTTCGCAGGAGTAGAGCGTGAATTAGAAGAAACACCTGTCAGGTTGCTGAACACTACCATAATGTGAGAAAACCAAAATAATTAAAGATCTGCTAAGGGTTTAAATACTCGAGGAAAAATTACTTTATACTCTTGTCTCTCATTTCAGACATTATTTAATACCTCGATACAAGGCTGGTAGGCCGTAGCCTTGCGTATATAATTCTCCTGTCCAATGAGTAAGGGACGCCCGCAATCACTATTCACACGAAAGCCTGTCTGAGCCATGCTAAGCGCACGTATTCTTGGACATAAGGATAAAAAAAATGCAGACTGAGAGCGAAGGACCTTCGCTGGACCAATTTTTGTAGCAAGGTCGGGTCGCCTACCCGATTTTACTCGGTGCTGCTAGATGATGTCCGGTTATGTTGTTTAGTTGACGTGTTTGCGCATCTGCAACCCGAATCACTCTCAAACTCAATCGTGTCGGTTTTATTTTGTTTGAAATCGAGTTGGTGAAGCAGACAGATCGGTTGATATAATCTTACTTAGTAATGACTTCAGCCCGCTGGCAATAATAAGAAAATCGTAAAAAAGGTTGCCAAACCTATTTATATTACAGTCACGAGGTCGATTGCACACAAGCACCTGTCGGGCAAAACTAAGTTGCCGGGCTAACTTTCTGGCCACAAAAAGTATGGTGCATAACAAGAAACTTTTCGGATTAGCCGCGTTAGTAACTATTTTAAATGAGTACAATACTAGACTCACCCCGAACGTTTCGCTCAAGTTGCATTGAGCGTGGTCACCGGGAAACCACGGTTTTGAGCAACTCGAGCGAAACGTTCGGGTGAGTCTAGTATTGTACTCATTAAAAATAGTTACTAACGCGGTTAATCCGAAAAGTTTCTTGTCATGTCAATTAACAACCGCGAAAGCCTTAAAACTTATAGTATGGTGCATATTGGGTGTACCATCTTTTGTATCGTTATGTAAACATTGAATTTCTTTGACTTTTATCAACCGATTGACTTGAGTAGACAAGTTTTTTAATTCTCAGTTCAATACAATACGATTTTAATAATGTATCGCTTCACACCAAAAGAGCACGATCAAATAGTGATGTTTTCTTTCTTCTCTTAGGAAATGCTTACCTAAAACACTAAAACAGTGCCCCGAGATGTTAGAAAACATTCATTTACTGCTTTTTTTGTTTCCAAAATAAACCCGTTCTGTAAATTTTGTGTAGCTCAAGATGTTCAAAACACAGGGAACACAGCGTGGACAGGGAACTAAAGAGCGTTTATCGTTTGCAGGGATTAAATTTCCCAAAAATAATCAAAATAGTCCATCGTTCAGATGTATTGATTCAACATGTTCTTATTTACTTACTCCGGGGTGGACCTGGGCTCCAGCCAATAAGCTTCGCCAGCCAGCATGTACATAGTCGTAATCGTCATGGCCAACAAGCAACGTCTGACAATACTAATCGTTCTTTGGTGTCGAATAACGTTGCCAGAAGAGGATCGTAGCTCATCAGCGTCCAAGACATTCTTAACTGGTTGATAGACTAAAAGAGTGTTCCGGAAACAAATAGGTGTTACCTCCTAAGGTGAAATAGGTGAAACCTCCTTGCTGCGTATACTGAAGAGCAATTTACACTTAAGCATCAGTGCAACCTCCTTGCTGCGCATACTGAAGGAAGAGCAATTTGAATTAGTTTTCAAATAAAGTGTAACTGGCTCGAAGAATATTGCCGACAGGTCGTCTACGTCGCCTGAAGTTAAGACAAACAGTTGCTCCAAGAGTTGACATATGACCCTGATTTTAGCCTGGAAGTAAGGTCTGACAGCTCGGCACGAGCTAACAAGCATAATTGCAACAGCGAAGAACACGCCAGCAAGCCTCGCACTTTCCATAGACTCGAAGGGCGGCCGGTGTATGAGTCGAAGAGACATTAGGAGTATTTTTTAAAGAACCACCCAAAGACTGTTTGACTACAGGGATTTTGAGTTCAAAAATTAACTAAAAAAATTCCGCGATTTCTTAAAAATGTAAAATTGGAGATACATAGCGGCTCAGTGAGCAGCTGCATTTTAGGTTGAAGGCCAGTCGGTGCATGAGTTGAAGATACACCCGGAGTCATTTTTGTAAGAACCATCTAAACCGTCCGAGCAATATATCTCTTGTGGAGTATCTACATAAATATTGGCTTAATGTAAGTAGGAAAAACAACATCGTTCTGAAAATTGGTTCAAACACTTTACTAGTTCACCTTCAGCAATTGGCGACCCGAATTATGGTCGAGACTGGTCGTATTAGTCGGGGGATATGGCACCCATTTTTATACCCCTTCCCATAGGATAGGAGGTATATTAAGTTTGATTCATAGTTTGTAACATAGAGAAATTATCACCGTAGACCCCCAAGACCTTAAGGGCATATGATCGAGACCGAATTGTTAGTCAAATGAGCGATGTCCGCCCGTCCGTCTGTCGGTAGCTTTTAGGCCTTATATTTTTATGTAGTAACATGAAACTTGACATTTGTTCTTTCTAGACCTTTGTTCTTTCTTTGGTTAACCTCCTCTAGTGGGCGTGGCATCTATTTTAAGGGTAAATTTTCAAATGCATTTTACTCAATGTTTTTGCTCGAAATTGGAAAAAATTTGCTTAATATTTTATGTAGAAAACGCTTAGTTCCACATTTTATTTGTACAAGACTTTGGGCCACGCCCACATTTGGAGGCAGAATTGAAGAAAAACCTAAAATGTTCCAGAAAACTTAATTTCGACTGGCCTTGAGCCTAATTTAGGAAAACATGAAACAACAAAAGTAGCAGGTTAGGTGAACGAGACTTTAGTCCAGATTTCGTTCATATGAAGCTTTTAGCCACGCCCCCTTAAGGGGGTCGATTTTTCAAAAATATTGAATTTGAACCAAAAAATTGCATTTTTACGTACATTTATGTGTAACTTGGAAATATCTGTGGAAATATCTTATAATTAATAGTTTGTAATTAGGGGCGGTTGGACCACGCCCCTTTTCGAAGTTTGAATTACTTATAAAATGTCAAAAAATAACTATGCCATCAGCATTTTACAATGTGAGATAGGATGGGGTATTCAATGGTCCGTTCCACTTACTCACTGGTTCTTAGTTAAAAATGTTTCAAAAGTTTTTAAGGTTCAAGTGTAGGTACTTACCTAGCAATAAACAGCAAAAAAAATTTTCATCCCGCTCACTTCTTTAAGTCCTGATTGTCTATGTTTATGTTAAGAAAATATATGAAAAATAGTAGAAAAAATCAAGAAATGGAGAAATGGCATGGGTGCCAAATTCCCCCCCCCCCCCCCCCCCTTGAGGTGCCATATTTCCTTTTTGATATCGTCTTCTTTTTCTTTAATAATTATGACCAAATGTGTTTTCTCAGTTATTAGAAAGAAACAAACACGTACGTATGGTTTAATCTATTTGTAGCTTTCAAGACATCAAATACTTTGTTATCTGCACGTACTTCAAGGACCTACGAAAAAACTCTGTTGTCTGTAACATGCACGCATTTTTTGTGTACTGTTGAACATGAAATATGCCAAGACCTACTACGATTTACCCTGCAACCGTGAATGACTTATACGTATGATGCTTGCTTAAAATGTCTGCTGTTTGTTTAAAAAAAATAAGTTTAGGTGGAATCGTAGGGAGATATCACCCGGCTTTACCCTACTAAGTCGCGTTGACAAATCTGTTCCAAAATAATTTTAAAAAAATCGTTATAGTCCGCTCGCTAACCCTACAGCCAGTTTTCATACATTTAGTAATGAGTTCATGTGGTGGGGACTTGAGTAATTTCCCACTTTATGGCCCATAATACCCGAGTATCACTGTACGTACATACCTCACAGAGTACGGGCACACAGCCTCCGACCCAAGGCCACGCACTAAACAATGTGTTTAATTTCTGCTCCTTCAGCTCACACATGTATGGCATTTCTATGCCAAGTTAGCCAAGAAGCCAGTCTGTGTGACATTTTTTGTTTTTAGCACAAAAGGACCATTTTGGTCCTTTGTTTTTTTCCCTGGGTACACTTTAAGTAGGCTATAATTTAAAATATCCCAGTACCCCAGGTTTGTTTGTTGTCAATTGTTTAACCATCGTTAGTATAATGCCACCGACAACGACAAGGACATTATCGTAATTAATTCAAATGGAAAGGCCAACAAAGCAACCGCACAGATAAATCATTTATAGTCATAGTCCTTCCTGTACAGCAGGCAATATAAATCATCATGCTCATTCAGGGCACCTGGTAGCAACGCACACCGCATCAGCCAAAGAGACACACTTGACATTGCTCCTTGTCATTTTCCGGAAAATCCTACGACAAAATTCCGTCAGTCTCCTTCCATGACCTTTCCTTTCAAATGAAATTGAGTTCGGTTTGAATGCTATGTTGCTCGTTATCAAATGACTTTGGCACCACCACACCGCACCAATTTTTGGCTGTTATACTCTTACATGTGGGTTCGTTCCGCTTGAACAAATGGTACACGCACGATGACATTTCTTTTGTGACGCTTCCTTGTTTTTGAGCAAAAAATAAAAGAGGAGGAATCCAACTACCCTACTGACGTCATACACAGCAGGGTTGTAAAGCTCTCTTCGCAGAACCAGCTCTTGGCTTCTGTCGGTGAAGTGGTGCTTCCACTTTCTCATTTCACATTCACACTTCAAAGTGTGTCTGGGATGGCTGTATTTTTTTTCTTCTCAGCTGTAGGGAAAAAGGAGCTTTTCTGTTTTGGAATGATATTGTGTTTTATATCAGTTTTAGGGTAGGGAGGATTTTGCGGAGTTAGTCCTATAATTGCCACTTGAGGGTGTTTAAAAAAAAAACTTCTTATCCCGATATAAGTGTGATGTTTTTTGCTTTCTTCCTTTCTTAGGATATAAAGGAAATAAGGGACTCTTAGGTGTTTCTTTTTATTGGAAATGAATAGCTGCGCAAAGTTCGTGCACCTCACCTTAAGGGGTTGTCTTGAGTTGTTTTCTTTTTGTGAGAAATGGCGATAGAGAGCCAATGCCAATAGAGAGATGGACAAAGGTGCGTGTTTTTTTTTTCAAACTTATTTTCGCTCGTTTGAGGTTTACTCTCGATTTAATTTCTTTGTATACAGGTAAAAGGAGGTGAAAGAATAATAATCACTCTTGAGAGTTTATTTCCTTTTATCTCAATAACAAAGGGATTTAGGTGGACAAAGAAAGACGATCGGTTTGATGAGACGTGTTAAATCGTTTCTAGGGGATTCGGACTTAACTGTTCTATACTGAGGTGACGCCACCTTTGAAAATACCCTTACGGCGCATTAAATTTCAAAAGGAGGCAACTTTTCCAAGAATAAACCTTAATGTACTCCTATGGAAAAGAACAAAACATTTTTTTTTTTTAGATTTTTAGCATTAAATTTGTATGAACTTCCGCCCCAGTCTTATTGCGTATGACCTTATAGTCGATGAATATAAGGTCATTGTTAGGAATGCTGCCTAATTGTCACATTAAAATTGTCACAGATGAAATTCCTCACTTAGGGAGTGATTAGGTTGAGCTCCACATATCCTTTTTCCGTTGAAAAGAATCAATTAAAAAAATTCAATTACTTCGGTAATTGTTAGTAGTAGTTTAATTGAAATAAAATGAAATAGTCCATTAAATGAAATGTAAATAATGACAGAAAATATGTTGATTAAAAAAGAAAATTAATTAATTCCGTCATAGGTAATGATTAAAAGAATATTAAAAATGATCAGCCGAAGGCACAACCACAACGATTTAAAAAACCAACGCATTTCTATTTTCTTTCGTACATAACACGTCATTATACGAGATCAGCACAGCAAAGGGATTGATAGACCAGCAAGGCGTTGGATTATTTCCTCTTATGAGGGGTCTTTTAAATTTGTTGAGCTGCTTGAGAAATTGACACTAATCTCATCAACATCAACTGTCAGATGTGATGCTGATTGCATAGTTGTTGTTGCCAGTAATTGGAGGAAACACGTGATATTTTTAAAAGACATTTTGGGACATACTGGGAATAATCCCGCTGTTAGGGACAACACTGACACTATACAACCTAACCTGAAAAGTTTAGATAAATATGAAAATACTATGAAAAGTATGTGTGAAGGTTTTAGGTCTTCAACATCAAGCTAGAGAGCTGAAACTTGGTACACGGCTTGGATCTTCTGCTGCACACACAAAGTGTGAAATTTTGGAAATTTTTTCACATTTTCTTTCAAAATGCCTTTTGGTCAAGTAAGAAAATTCGTAGGAACTTAAATTTTGGTACTTACCAATCTTGGCCCAAGACCTTTACCAAGCCAAAAATTGGATCGCCCACAATATCGACCATGCCCACTTTTGACATGTTAGATCTTTAAAAACCCGATATCTCGGAAAGTTGACTCCAAATCGAAAAAAAAAATTATATGACAAATATTAAAGATATTACCATTTTTAAAGTTTGGTACATACAAAGTTTTGAGCTCCGCCCACTTTTAGGGGCGTTTTTAGGAAAAAACTTTTTTTCCGAAATAATTTTCGGTTTTAACGCATTTTGCCATGAATCTAACCAAATAACAATTATTTGATTTTAATTTTTAGGTCAGACCCACTTTTGGGGGCGTGGCCTATAAAATATATATGAATTCGGGACAAAAAATTTTAGGATTTGGTGTTTCTGCTTTTATTTTGAAGAGGTGATATCTTTACCTGTGGTGCCTCCTTAGGAATCCTACAAGAATTTTATTATCATCTTAATTTAGATTGAGGTATATTTTGGTGACATATTTTTAGTGATGGTAAGCCCGTTTGGCCTGTTCAAGGCTTAAAGAATCCTCACAATATGAGATACATCTTGTATTATCCCAGCTATTTCTAACTTAATTTTTCCTCGATTGAGGGTTACGGCAGAAGGGTTAAAATCACTTGAAAGGGATTTCTGAGGCCTTTTTAGTTTGTCAGCTCTCTCATTTCCATCAATACCTTCGTGACTAGAAGCCCACCAAAGTTTGGTATTGTTCCTTGAACTAGGCAAGCTGCTGTAGGGTGTTGAAGCAGTACATGGCTGATTCGAAGGCGGTGATATGCGAGCTAAGGGCCTTTACAGTTGCTTGACTTGCCGTATATTGTATTATTTGGAGCTTTTTACCTTTGATACCAGGGCGGTAGATATGGTTGGCGCATTCTTGAATGGCGTGGATCTCTGCCTACAACACAGTCGAACTTTTCCCCATCCTACTTTAGAGCTAATAGTCTCCGCAGCTACGCTCATTAATTTTTTGAATTCCATGTAATTAAATTACTTAATAATAGTTTTGATTACATAGAAACACAAAAATTCGATACATAGTTTGTCACATATGTTAATGGTGACAAACTACCAAATTAAAATAAATAATAATAATGGTAGTCACCCAAGACCTTCGGGATATATGATCGAGACCGAATTGTGAGTCGAATAAGCCATGTCAGTCCGTCCGTATGTCTATCTGTCTGTATGTCACACGCTTTTAGGCCTTAAATTTCAAGAAGGGAAGCTGATATTTGGCGCTTACCACTACCTCCGGAGCTTTCAAAACTGTTAGACGTCTTAAAGGCTGAAATTTTATATTTGGCATTTCCTAAAAAGAAAAATTAAATCGATAAAATTCCTCCAGTGGGTGTGGCATCGATTTAAAGTCTAAATTTTCAAACGCATTTTATTTTATGTTTGTCCAAAACGAGAAAAATTAAGCTATTTGATAAAGTTTGAAAATTAGTTGAATCCGACCACCGGCACGCCCACTACAACCCTTTATGTGCGACCATCTCTAATTATTTTTAAAAATACTTGTTTCAAATTTTAGCTAAGTTGGTGCTAGCGCAATAATTTTTGCTATGTGACATGTCCTTTTTATTGTCTTTGAGGTAGCAGAAAAAGTTTGGCCACGCCCACGATATTGAGTTTTTTTCAAAAATGCGTCAAAACGGCAGTATGTATTTAAAACTGGTTGCCTTTGAGGTACTTTATACGTGTGTCTAATATCGACTTATACCATGTCTCCACCGGGCACTAATCCCCGGATTTATATAAATTTTTATTAAATCCTCCACAAATCACGCGATTTACCATCACCCTTTTACCATATCCTTTTGGCAAGCGATTGAAAATAAATCTTGTCATAAATTCTATTCACCTTTGTTTGAAAATCAAAAACTGAAACTAAAACTGTCCCTGTACGACATAACTGCCACAAATACGTTTTCTATTGGAATTTTTAAAAACGGAAATCTGTTTTTTGCTCCTTGGAGCTGACATCGCCACTCTCTTTTGAGAGCCAAAATGACAGAAAAGGAGTAGGCACTCGTGTCAAATTAATCTAATATTTGACCGGTGGTGCCACTTGGATATTTATTTTTTAATCGACTCCTGCTAATTCTCTTTTTATAGCCGGTGGAGACATAGTTTAGTGCATGAAGCGGTTCAAAAGTAATGGCTTCAAACATTTTGAAAAGCTTAGTCCATTTTCATCTCTTTGTTTCTTAAAAATTTTTCAATATTTTTAGAAAAAATTTCATTTATTTTTATTATAGTTTAGTATTTACTAGACCTCAGTTTCGTTTTTCTACTTCTTGCCTACTAAACTTCTTAAAAAATGTACTGGAACACATTTAATCAATTTTCCCGCATGAAACTTCAAACCGCTAAAATAAAGTGTTTGAAACTGCTTGAATCTGACTATTTCCGAAGTTTAAAAGCACACAAAATTTTAGTTTTTTTTTACGACTTACTGTTCAGTAATTCTAATCCGAATGGCCGAAAGGGCGGATAACGTAGTGATATCATAAGAGGTCCTTTTTTGGACGGACCGCTAAAAGTGGGATCTTTTGTGATGCATTTGACAAAACGTATGATTTCAACCAGTACCGAAAGACCTCCTTAAGAGGACGTACCTTTTTTGTCGCCTTTAATGTCGCCAAATAACTTCTTCTTTTCTATTTTGTTAATAAAACAAACCTGGGTCACTGAACCAGTGGACGGAAACAAATTGACCTTAAAAGCCATTGCAATTTCTGAGGCGAAGTAGTTTTGCCGGATTAATAAAAAAATACAAATCTTTGTAGCAAGACCATATCGTGGCAATATTATAAATATTCTTTTGAAAAGATATTCAAAATCTTTAGCCAATATGCATGTTTGACCAGGAGGCTTATTTGTTTTAAACAAAAAAGATCAAAATTGGTCTTAACCTCCGTGTTTTGTTCGTGTGTTTCGCTGAGAATTTTTTGTGATTATTAATCCTTTTTGAATGAAGTTTGTAAAAAAAACTAGGGACAGTTCCTCTAAAAGTTTCTTTTTAACTAAAACAAGCAGGTTGATGAAAACAGGTGATGATTTTTTTAAAACTCAGCATGGATTTCGTAGAACTTAAAAAAGTTACTAAAAGGGGTAGTTACTACTTTTGTTCTTAAAGAAAACCTTTTAAATTACTTCTTAAATTCACACACTTGTCTTCAAGAAACAAAATCTTCAACAGGAAGAAAACAAATAAAGTATTTTCTTATGTTAAATTTGTTTTTCTTTGAGCCGAATCGTATCTGTGTAGATCAGATCACTAACAATTTGAAAATTTGAGTCGCCTGGTTAAAGTTGAAAAACATATCTACAATAACTTTTCTACTGCCATGTGGCAACTCTGACTAGCCAAAAGGATCAAAAACCAAAAATAAAAGGGTTATTTTTCGCCAGGCTGCCAAACGTCCTTTTTAAAATTAATTTAAGTAAATTATGGTTGGTTCCCTGGATTCTCTAATAAGTCCTTTGCTACAAATCTTTATAATTCGGACCCATGTGTATGATTTCAAGAACCCCTCATCCGTGTTGTTATTTCTAAAAAATCATTCAACTAAAAACTAAACAAAAGGGTTCTTAATGAATTATTCACGAATCTACAAAATTAATTTCGTCATCTGAATCACATGAAATTTCGTGTAAGGAGCTGTCACATCAACGGAATTAAACACAGGCAAAACTATTCCTAAGAACAAACAGTCATCCACCCTTGACGTAAATACCATAAGAGATCTACATCCGTCTACTTCGAGCCATTTGTTGTCCTAAAGATGCAGTTTTCAATTTGTATCTTTTCTCATTCAATCAATTATGCAAATGAGCACACAATGAGCAGAAAGAAAAACCGTGTTCGTTCATTGCCACGAACAATGCAACACTCTTGGCTCGGGCGCGGAGGAAGTTGCCCGACAAATCTGTCCGCAAACAGATCCCCTCCTACACACTTCGCACGGGGTGCCAATGGAAGCTTTCACCAACTGCTGCTCACTCATTTGCTCTAGAGTTCGGTGTACAAATAAAATAAGCAATTCGCCCGGCGCCTGGCAGTGTATAATGCAGCTGTGACACTTTTGCGAAACTTTTAATTGAAAATGTTTTGTTGAGAAATTATGAATAAATTAACAAATTACCAGCTCAATGCAGCGCAAGGGAATTTATAGTTGATACGATTCAAATTCAAATTTATTGTGTGCTTCTGAATGAGAATTGTGTATTCCCGTCAGGATTCTTTTTGAATCGTGATTTGATTTAGCCATACTCGAATAAAACAGTGTTTTCCCTCTCATCTTACCCCATGTGTCAATGTAAGCTGAAACATTGATTGACGGAAATTAAAATTCCTCGAGAAAAAGCTGAAATAAAATCCTCCCACGATAAACCTTAAGATTCGTTACCTGAGACAGCGTACGAAGCCCTGAATAAATTTGATCTTTATTGCATTATTTTCGAAAACCAATAAAGAATTTCGACCTTTAAACCAGAGCAGTCGAAACGTTGAAAAGGTCAATCAATTTATTTCCAAACCTCTGTCTTTGGATTTCTTTTGTTATGCTAAAACCCATTTGGGGAATTGAGTTTAGTGCGATGGTAGAAATAAATCGAAATCGTCCTTTTTCAATTGATTGACTAAAGTTGAACCTCAAATCCACTTTATACGCCAAATAATACTTCTGTGCACTCAAATCTGTCTGCCCCAAAAGGGTGTTTATAAATTTGAAAGGAACTCTTAGAACTAAGAAATTTTACTGCAAGAAGAAAATATATCTTGAATCCAGAAAAAAAATATGTTTAACACAAGAATGCTCACCGGCATATCTCGGAATTTAATATACTCCTTTTATATTCTGTTCATCATTATCTTCCACATTTTATTGTATAATAAAATTCTGAGCATAATCAAGTTGTTTTTCAACATTTCTTAAACAAACACCCGTTGCTTCCCTCCCAATTGCTTGAAGGAAATGTTCACTGGAATAAAAAACCCAGCGTTTGCCAGGCCTCCTCTTTAAACGCACCGACAACCAAAGCAACTCTTTAAAAATAGAAATCTCCATTACCTACGGAATTTTCGAATAAAAAATTTAAAACATTATCCTTTCGCCCACAAGACAGAACATTTTTGATGAGCACCACGTAGCATAACAGGGCACACCTCTAACTCCCATCTTAATTAACCTTTTGGAATAGGTGGATGCCGAAAATTTACATGGAATTTAGTTTCGTTTTTTACAAGGAAAAAATACACTTCCTGTCGTTAGTCCTTGAAGCTATGATTGAATAAATAATTGTTAATTTACCAGAGGCTTATGATAGGATGTTAAAGGAACAAAAGAACGTGCCTCAAGTGGGGTAAAAATATACATAACAAAAGACATCATCTTTAGTTGTACAAACAGCATAGACACTCAAGTACTAAAGGGCTAAATTGATAAGGGTAGATGTATCCTCGACACATTACAAGTTGAGATGTCCTGTTTTTAGCACATGTTGTTATCTATTCCGGAAATGGTAAGCAGCGAGTGGGTGTCCCTTCTGATGTCTCAGTTGATTTCAATTAGCTCTGCACGGATTTTTTTTTTTTGAAATTACAAGGCTCCTTGTGTCCTTGAAGAAATATCGACACAACGAGGGACAATGATAATGATGATGACAGAGTCAATGGGGGGATGGACACAAAAATCACTTCCTTTCTTGTCGTTGAGAAAGTTTCTCTCTATCGTTGACGGTCGACTCCATCAAACTGCGCGAGTGTCCTTCGTTAGGTGTGTATGCATCTCTTTGGGTGTCGTAAAACTCATCAAGGACTACTTTTCTTGCCGTTAGGGCAATAGCGGGATCACATCAGTGACGTGATTTGATGGGAAATTGGAAATGTCTTCGTGCTTGGAATAACGCAAGCATACGTGCTGATTGCATTTTCATTCCGTTGTGGCATAAAAGTCTTTCGCCAAATTTGTTTTGATGGAGTTTTTTTTTCTTCTGCGCAAAAGTTCCATAGAAAAACGTGGTTGACGACGATGGTTTATAGCTGTTAATTAGGATTATAACACAAACCGTTAACAAGTTGGTGCTTAAGAGCGCACAATTGATTGGATTTGGGGATGAATGAATGCGTTATAGAGGGCTTAAGATATAAATGGTCTTTAATTTCTTCAACCTCCTACAATTTTTTAAGCTAGTGAGGACTGAAACCCATGATCGATAGCTAATGAAGTCCGTGCTACGGAACCAGCAACAATTTGTGAATAAAAACGTATTTAAACTCTGTGATTGGCGACCATTGGTCTTCTATCACGTCGTAGTTCCCCAACGTTCTTTTTCTCCCCTGTTTCTCTGCCCATGAATGATTTTATAATTCAAACTTTACAGATAGTAATGAAATTTCAAGATTCGCGTATAGTATCTTCAGCGAATCCTTCGTTCTAAATATAACCCAACAAACTATGACATCACTTCAGCTTCCAGTAACCAGGTATTAGCGTGAGTTCTTTTCTAATAATTGGAAGTATTCAGGGGCGTTCCTTCAAAAATTCTCTGTTCCGGATTTTAGTCAACATCTTTCTTCTACATCGGGTCCAGTTGCACCAACTCAGGCATGAGAATTCAATTATGTTATTACTTATCTTAAGCTATCACTAATCCTAAGCATTTCGCTTTGTATTTGGCGATGTCGGATATTATTCTCAACGTGGGTGGTTACTCACAACGACTGTAGGAGTTTTTCCCACAAGCAGAACAAGACTTATGAAGGTCAAAAAGAAGCCTGAACTAAGCGCAGAAGTTCTTCATCGGACCACTCATCGGACCACTCACTCGTCTGCGTGTCAGGTGTTCTTGAAAAACGTGGAGGAGACCTAGAATTTTTTCGAACGGCGAATTGAGACGTAACTCTTAACAAATTTTACTTTCGTAGGGTTTGTCAGAGGAGGTGGGACCTGAAAAAGATTTTATTTTCCTGGTACTTCCCTCGCAGGGGCGCCTCACTTCGATGAGGTCACGGGCCTAACGAACTCGCGAACCCTAATTAAAGCCAAGGGGCGTCTGTCGACATTGGGCGGCTTGTCGGTCGGCGTCCTAATGGAATTGCAGTTCCGCTTCCCTCCTGCAATTCTAGAGAGGGCGTTCGATTGGCTGCCACGCTAGGAGCACTTAAGCCTGTCCATCTGCAAGTGGCTTTCGGGTTGCGAAGCTCGACCGGAGACTTTATTCTGGGAGGCATAGTGACCATGAGCCAGGTCGTCTTTGATTTGTCGGCGGCCTGGTTCATTTCTGCTTAACAGGGGTTGGCCACTAGTGGGAGCTTCATTGTGGCTGTGGTTACGCAAAATTGTGGGAACATTTGCTGGTCTAGTAGTCCTGTCTTCGGGCTCCTGGGCTTCTAGACCAGGCGAGGTGTTGGGTAGGCCTCTCTCTAGCAATGAGGAAGCTCACGCCTAAACGTGACTTCATAATGTGATTTTTGGGGCTAGATAGCACAAAGATTGATTCTGTGGCGGGTAAACGCTCATTTTAACCATCTATATGGAATTGCACACCGTGAGACTAAGCCTGATTCGAACCTGGGGTCGAGACTGGGGATTCGAACCCGGGACCTTGTGCGTCATAGTCCAAATCCAACACAAATCCAACCACTGCACCACAGCGCCCACGAGCTTAAAAATAGCTGTAATAATTAAAGAGTTAACCGAACGTATCGTTGCTTATGTTGGGGAGCGGCACCTGTGGCAAAGCCATACAAAATTGAATTTAATATTGAAAAGTGAAAAATTACAACAATTTACAAGACTACAAAAACGTTTAATAATGGCTGGCTCTATGATCATTATAAACGCCGCCAGGCTTTGTGGGAAATTTTATATTATAGTGATGCTAACATATAGCTGTAATATCTACTTGGAAAGAATCCTGAAGTAGGATAAACCGTTGCAGTCCGTTAAACGGACCGTTGAATACCTCATCCTATCCAGCATTGTAAATTACTGGTGCCATTTTTATTTTTTGACGATTTGTGGCTGTAAACTTTAAAAAGGGGCGTGGTTCAACCGCCCCAATTACAAACTATCAATATTAGCATAGATATCCCCAAAAAATTTAGACAAAAATGCAATTTTTTATGCAAATTCCCTGGCCCTGGCTAAAAACTTTCTAATCACAAAATCTAAATAAAATAAAGTGTAGTTTACTTAATGTGCTAATTTTTATTTCTTATTACACTTTAAATCGATGCCACGCCCACTGGAGGAGGTTTATCAATTGAATTTTTCGGTTTTATGTCTTACAGTCATAAGGAAATGCCAAATATAAAATTTCAGCCTTTTAAGACTAACAGTTTTGAAAGCTCTGGAGAGATTGTGGGCGTGTCTGTTGGCGGATAACAAACAATGAATGCACTAAATTTCAGCATCTTAGCTGAAAACTTAAGACCTAAAAATGTGTCACATACAGACAGACGGACGGAAGGACGTGGCTTATTCGATTCAGAATAAGGTCTTGGGGGTCTACCATTATTATTTCATCTTGGAACAAACTATATGACTTATTATACCTCCTATCCTATATGGGATGGGGTATAATTCCACTCAGCACTGATAGTGATCCTCAGAGATTATGATACAATCAAGAATAGTTTAGACCACAAACTCGCCTTTTTCAGTTTTTTAAGGCATCTCCACAAGTCAGTGAACCACCAAGTATTGAAAATAAAACATTTTATACATTGGTATTGTTTCGGCGGGTTAACACCCGTTTTGAGAACACCATAGAAAAAAAAAACGATCAGTTAATGTTAGCAACGCCTATAATTAAGCTTTCGCGTAAAACCCTCCACCGCCGTACCTACTGTTCTACTAAGCTACAGCGAAGTGGCCCTAATATTGTAGAAATCAGCCATGTATATTTGGGCCCATCTGTCAATTTTTTAAGCCTTTAGCCAAGTGTTTCTTTCTCTTTCGATTCGACTGCCAACCTGTAAAGTTCACTCTATAAAGTTCAAAATATAGAGTAAGATTTGGACAAAAGACTTATTGTAAGTAAACTAAGTTATAATCAACTGTCAATGTTTAACATGCCTACAATTTTCAAATACAGGCTTAAACATCGCCACGAGACCTTTCGTTTTTCTTCTAATTGAAGTTTAGTGGTAGTTGAGGAAAAGTCTTAGTTGGTTCCAGACTGTACCTACAGTTAAAGATCTTGCAAAAGCGTTAAAGGATTTTCCAGTTGGCTTTCAAGGACTCCTGTTGTCACAGCTAGATCTTTAACTGTATTAATGAAAAAGTTTTTTTTCAGTCTTTCAGTCAGGAGCCAACTGACCTGGCCAGGTTAATCCAGGGGCTCCCTGAAATTACGCCAAAAAGTTTTTTGGAATAAAGTGTTGGGCAAATGCTTTTCGAAAAAACGTCAAATAAAGAAAATTCGCTAAAACTAAGAAATTTTCGCCAACATGCTTGGAAAAAAGTGAAACGAAAGTAAAGTCAAGAAAGGTATTTTTTTGGCCCAGCTTCCAAATGTGGGGTGGAAACAAGACAAAAAAAAAACAGTTTCCTTTATTTTCTCAAAAATTCTCTGCAATCTGATTTCTCAAGAATCAGAGGAGATGTATCAGAGGAGATGAATCAGATGATTTCCTGCCTGTTTTCCAAAGTTTTTTTTTTGCAATATATTTTTTTAATAGAAAAAATTCCAAAGGACAAAAAATCCAACAAATTCTGCAACGTTTGGGTGTGTTTCCCTAGGAACAAGTCAAAAAAGTTCATTCATATGCAATGCCATACGTATCGCAAGCCTTCGACAAGGTATGGCACGAAGGCCTGAAGCACGAATTAAGGCTTAGCTTACCAGAAAAACTCTATAGAATCTTAGAGTCTTACCTTGAAGATAGAATCTTTCGCGTAAGGTACGAAAATGAGTACTCGGAGTTCAAAGAGATGCCGGTGTCCCGCAAGGAAGCGTTCTTGGCCCAATATTATTTTTGCTTTATAGTTACAAGAGACATACCCCACGATGAGGGAGCAATTTTAGCACTGTTATTCGACACTTTTATTCTCGCTATTGATACGAGAGTTGAATTATCAACAGGGAAACTTCAGCGCGCTTAAGTTGTCGCAAACAAAATATGCGACTGGACGAAGAGCTGGCGAGTCGTCCTAAACGAGACTAATCCAACGCATGTTAACTTTACTTGTAAAAAGATAAACAACGAAACTTTATTCGTTAACTCGGTACAAATGCCGAAGCGAAATATCTAGGAATGACTCTAGCTAGACGCAAAACTTAAATGGAAGCCGCACGTTAAAAAGAAACGCGACGAGCTCGAAATCAGGTTAAGTGAAATGAATTGGCTTATCGGAAGATTTTCTTAACCAAGCAAGTGCTAAAACCATCTTGGATATACGGTATACAACTCTGGAGTTGCACTATACCAAGCAATATATCTATTTTAGAAACTTTTCAAAATAAGACACTCAGAGCAATCGTTAATGCTCCATGGTACATAAGAAATAGCGATCAACACCGAGATCTTGGAATCGCAACCGTGACTGACGAGGTAACAAATTTCGCTCGCAAACTTAGTACTCGACTTCGCGCACATTGCAACAATGAAATTATCCGAACTTTGGATCAGACAAATCTTACGCGCCGACTACAACGAATGAGACCGTTGGATCTAGCAGCATAAGGTGAAACCGCATAAATTGACGGTATTGTAGGTGCCTTCGTTGGGACGCAGCCTGGCACACGCGATTACTACAGAAGCTTCAACTACTTCTTAAGGAAACTTAGTCGTAGTCTGACGGAAAATGGGAGGTTTTTTAGTGAGTAAGAATCTCACACTACTGTGAGCACGCGCGGCGGGTCCTCGTAGTGCCTATGAAGGTTTTTCCTACCCACTGAAAAAAAAAAAAATTAAAAAAATCCATATGCAAAGAAAGTTGCCCGGGTTTGAACGCAGATTAAAGTTTTAATGGTTTAATTCAAATCATGAACCGGTGTGAACATGTTTGGTGCTCAATAAAAAAGAAATTTATAGGCTCTTCAGCGATGAACGTTATAGTTTCATACGGATTTTCTTGATTCACCCGTTGCCATAGTTCCGTTCTATATATATACATCACACCTACCTTCAGATCAGCGAAAAACCGCCCTAATTTCCATCATTAAATATACAAATAGTTTTACTTTTTATTACTTTTTATTTTATTTTTCCGAACTCATTTCCTGTGTGTTCTGTAGGCAGGGGATAAGAACTTTTTTCAGTTATGACACAAAAGCATTTTTATCAACGATGTCGACAGATTATGGAGCCTTTTCATTTTGAAATGTAGCCCGTGCCAGGATTTATATTGAAGCAAACATCAAAGTAAAAGCCCTGCTTTTTTCCTTTATTCATATAACAACATCTGAAACGATCTAGATCCTTTCTACACGTCCCTTTTGGGCATTCAGGATGCCATCAATTCAAATTGTTCGAACATTGCATTCATTAAACACCCACTCGGAGAACCGCACTCAGCAGCACTCACAAAATAGTCGTGCGAAACTGGCTAAAAGTGCGAACTTGACAAAATGACTCTCGCATTCATCACGTAGAATGGCATCCGAATTGTTTCGAGTACCAACTCGTACAATTGATTTACTTTTCCATTTCCCATTGCACACAGTAGTCGGCGCTGTCGCCCACATCCAATATCCACGTCAATTGAAAATATTTCTCTTAATTAAAACTTATATTCACAGATAGCCAAATGTGTGTAGACCATAAAAGGGAATTTAATGCACATTTTCAGATAATCACATCGAGACGCCCTCGAATGATGATTACCAAATTAAATCCACGTTCCACGCTCCCATTGTCTCACTGACGCCCCCACATCTGATTCCTTTCTTAATTTGAGCAAATTGCCATTAAATGCTGCAATCTATTCATTACGGAGCTTCTTGTTAAGCCTCTGTTCTTCCATTGGAAACGTTTGAGATAAGGAATATACACAACATACCCCCAAAGCAACTACAATAGATACAGTATCTATAGAGGCTACGACGACATACCAATCAAGGTGATTGCTACTATGGAGTGGGTGTGTGCGACTGCCTCTTACCTACTGACTGACTGAACTGGTAGCAGAGTCGTCATTTGTAATCGAATATCGCTTATTAAAGATTGAAATTGAAATTTTGTGTCTCTCCTCTCCAAAGAAGCCAACAACAAAAACAAATTCCAAACTAATGATTCTGCACGACACATTATACAATAATTTTCGAACGTAAATAGACATTTATTTTGCCTCTGATAACCAAAATATACACTCGAACAACTATATACTGTGTAGAGCCTTGGCAGCAACTCAAAATTAATATTAAAAGCAAAAAAAAAAACAAATATCGAATCCATTTTTAAATATATACAAAACGGCACTTTCGCTCGTAAGTAGCCACAACGACCACCATCATCAGATAATCGTGTATCTTTTTTTTTACCCTCACCCCCCGAACAAGTAGAGGCGCAGTTCTTTTCAGAGAACACAAAATGTCCACAAATATGCTGACTCTTACGCTGGTAAGTGTTTTCCTTCACAAATATTTTTTTTTTTAATTTTCTTCTTCGACAAACAAAAAAATAATGAAAAACCTTATAAATATTTCAATGCACGTATGCTGAGCGAGTGCATCGATGAAGTTTATGCGAACAGCATTCACACATCTATCGCTCGTGTATCTATGATTTTTCAATGCGAATGCAAATCACGTTGCTCGCGACTATCGAGGGCTAATTAAGTTTTGTCGCCAAATAAAATGTATACACAAATATTTTTAAATTATGTGGGATATTATTTATTTTTAGATATTTTTTTTTTCGTTTCAAATCGAAAAAGATCGTATCTTTTGCTGATGTTGGGAAAAAAGTGGAAAATCTGTTTGTTAAGGAAAATTTTCGATGATTTAGTTGGGTATTATTTTAGGTGGAAGTGTGGAGGAAAAAAGAAATTAATTTTTTGTTACATAATCGTGTAGTGAAAATGTATGTTTGAGATATAAAACAGGGACAGATTTTTGAAAACAACTTTTTCGTTTTGTATTCTTCGACTGGTTGCGTGTTTGGCTTCCGCATGTTGTTGATGTTTCTTGGGGAACATTTGCAAATTTTATCGAAGAAAAAACAGAGACCAAAGCATTCAAACAAAGGTTAAACTCTACTCCGTTATTTTCCTTCCCTATTTTTTTTGTCGAAACTTGCTTTTACCCGATGGAGCACTCAGACGCAAGTACTGGTCCTTTGTTCTACCATGCAAACACCTTACTTTAGTTCGTTTAGACCTTCAGTGATCATGTTTTGTACTCACTACTCCAGACAAGGAAACTCGCTTCTTTTTGCGTTTTTGTTGAGCTGAAGAGAGGCGCTGCTTTCTTTTTCTCATCCGTTGTCCCTTAGGCGCAAGCAGGGCCCGTCTCTTTTAGAGCCCATTCAGCTATAATAGTATCCAGACTTCGAGTCATGTTGTCAGCAGCAATGCATCGAATAGCAGCCTCAGTTTGCCCACAAAGTCGGACAATTATCCACAAATTTATATGTTTCTGTTGTCTTAAACGGAGTTTTCTATTCGAGGCTGAGTTGACCACCAAACAAACCGTGGGCGTATGTCTTTTATGGTGACGCTCTAGGACGTCTATTCTTTCCAGTGTAAGCATTTTTTTTAGCAAGTTTCGCTGGAATAAGCTATAGACTAACGTGTGGCAGATCAGATTTAAACGAGGTTGCATTTTAAGCCTAACTGAGATGATGGATAACTAAGATGGATTCTTATTTTGAAACGGAAACACCTTCAGTAGGTCATTTAAAATTCATCCATACTCTGGGTTCAGGCGCTGATTCTTGCACCACACAGATGTTGATTACCTTTGGAAAACCGAAAAAAGTTAAATCAAAGTTAAACAAAGTTCCCTTAAAGTTGTCTCAAAGTAAAAATGACTTCGTTTTAACTTTGATTCAACTACTGTTCACCATCAAACCACAATAAGTGACGATTTTATGGTAGATAGAAATTTAATTTTTACTTACTTGACTTGAATTTTGAACATGCGTCCTGGCACTTCTCAGGCTGTCACGCTATCCACTAGGATAGGCTATCGCTTTGTATGGATAATGAAGAGCAAGTTGCAAATCAAATGTAAAACGTCACACGTCCAACTTTGAATCTACGTCGAATGAACTATAAATCAACATTGAAAAATTTTGGAATAAACTTTGAGCTATGTAAAACAATGTTCCTCCAACGATAAAATAAGCGCGTTCAACTTGGAAACTACTACAAAAATCGACCCTACGATTCAACGGCCCTGCTTGAAGTTTAAAAGTCCTGCTTCACTTCGAGGTGTTATTTTTTTTGTTAATTTAACTGTTGCATCACATTTGGGAACCTAACCAGCCTGGCGGCACTTTTGTGACGAAAGTCAGAAAACTACGATTTTTTCGGAAGCTAACGACATCCCAACTAAAAAATTCAGTATCTCTCTTGAATGGTTTAAACTTTAAAAAACTATTTGGACATACTTGGACAAACTTTAAAAAACTATTTGGACATATTTCATTATTATCAGGACATAAAAGGGAATTAGTAGTAGTGATACCTGTGCTGCCAATTCTCTGACCCACCCGAGCCAATGCCAGACATTAAATCGAATAGAAATGTGCTTTCTAAGTGTGAAAAGTTTAAGTACCTGGGATCTATGATCAATGGCAAAGCAAACTGTGATGACGACATCAATCATCGCCTAATCGCAGGATGGATGATGTGGCGAAAAACTCCGCCATATGTGTATCATGTATGAGTACCAAAGCGAGATAGAATAAGAAGTACGAAGATCCAAGGAATCCTCCATGTAAGTACCTAACTCCAGGAAAATTGAGCATGACCGGCTCAGTTGGTATTGCCATGTTCAAAGGAGAGATCCTACGAACCCTGTTAAAAGGGCAATATCAATCAACATTCCAGCGCAATTGCGAAAGAAATCTTTTGTGCCTTATATGTCCTTTGTACAATCCTAAAGAATCCTAAGACAAAAGCACATAATAATTTCCAAAGATCCAACAGATATGAAATCTTAAATAAACTAAGCGTTGGGATTTTCTTTCAATTTATTTATATCAAAACTGACTCTTGTGGTAAGTAACTGGTATTTTATAAACTGCTAAAGAAAATCCACTGGCCCGCCTAATTGCATGGTGCTTCTACATAGAATCCCATATATGTTAAGAAGTTCTTTAAATCTATATATTCACAACCTATCGTGCTAATTTTTGCTCCACCCAACTAACATACTCTAGAGAGTTATAGTCTTAAACGACATAATAACTCCTATAACGTTCTTGATGCTCCTCGACAAAACCTCTAGTCATAAGATCCAAAAATAATCTTGTAGCACTCTTCTTAAAGAAGTAAAATACTTAGAGCACTTATAACACTCTTATAACAAGAGTATATTTAGACTTTTTTTACAAGTCTTAAACTCTACAAGAGTTGAAGTCTTATAATAAGAGTCTGCTAAGAATAAGAGTCGGATAAGAATTTTTTTTGTCTTATAAGATAAGCTTCTTTATTTCGTCAGCCATTATGCGTTATAAAGTCAGACTTTTTCATTCTGTAACGAGATGAAATAAATCACCTGAAAGCAGACGGAATAATATTATTGTGATTAAAGATGGATACACATTATACAAACTTAAATGAATTTCGAGGTTTTACCTTTGACTACTTTTCTTTGAATATGTTATGAGGGTATTCAATTTGAAAATGTATTACATGTAATGAAAGCAACATATTATTTGAAAGCATTTTGTTCTCTTTTCGGCTTTTTGTCCTCATGGAAATATCTGAAAAGTGTTTTTGCAGCATTATAAATTCCTCTCTTCTTCTTAGAGATTAGCAATGGGAATACAGCTCTTACAACGGGAGTTATAGATTCCCTATCAGATTTAAACTGTTCTTATAACAAGAGTAGAAGATTACTTATGAGACTTAATTTGCATCTAAAGGTAAGCCATTGAACCCTTGTAAGGCCCACTCCTATAATGCCCTACCGAGTGAAATTTTAAGAGGTTTAAAATTGGACTCTTGAACTTAAATTTTACAAGGCTCTGGAAGAGTCTTATAAGAGCTAAAATTTTAGTTGTTTTAGTTGTTGTATTATGGCTCTTCAAGGCCTGAAGCCGAACTCCATGCCGGTGCAGATGGTATTCCAGTAGGAAGCGGGGCGTTTGTCTGTTAAAAATTATATATCAAAATTCGGCTCTTCCAAAATTCTGTTTTCCAAAATTCTGAAAACATTTGTCACAGAACAAACCTTTTAGCAACATTTTTGTACAAACTAAGATTTGGGCTTCTTGAAATTATTCCAATGATCGAAATTTTTTCCTTTATTGACTACAAAAATTATTTTTTGTAAAAAAGTCCTAATAAAAACAAGAAAAAACGAAAAAACCTTTTTTTAACATTTTATTTGGCTAATTAGACAATCGTATGCATTTCGGACTAGCATGCAGTCCATCTTCAGCGAAACTCGATACTACAACAACATTGTTGTTGTTAAACATAATTTTGTTTGTTTTTGTTTATTTGTTTTTAGTATCGAGTATTCTTCACGCCTTGTTAAAATATGAAACCTTTTAATTCTAATTTCGTATTCTCTCTTATAATCGTGAGGATATGCGTCAAAGTTGAAAATTAATGCTAATAGGTAAATAAAGTCTTGAGGCTTACATTGGTTACACAAACTATGCATTAAAATTAATGTACCCTAGGAGGGTATAATAAAATGAAAACAATTAGCCCTTCTAAAAAAAGTCTGCATAAAAATGTCGTCAGGTTACTCTGGCGTATGGGTAACATTTTTCCCTCGACGCCTTATTTGTTTTTTGACACTTTATTTGCAGTTTTTCTCACTGACTCGACAGCAGACATTGCAATTTAGACATCACAACTGAATGCTTAATTAAGTTTTTACTCACTTTTGATAAAGTTGCAGAAAAAGAAAGATCCAAATTTGTTCCCCCGAATCGCATTAAGGGTGCGCCCTTAAATATTCATTTGGAAAACTCACAAAAGTAACAAGTACAAGCAACTGTGCTGTGAAATAAATCATCATCTTAAAGAAGAAGAGCCTCTCAAGTGAATAAAGAATGGCAGCCGTGCAAAAGTTCCTCTTCAGCGTGGAAGTCGGGTGGTGAAAAGGCTGAATATTTCGGTCGATTTATCTGCATTTGCCGCGTCTTTTTTTCCAGCCCGCCAGGTGTCTTATGGAACACAATTATAAAGAATACAATTGAAATTTACCGATTGCGATAAGGTTTTTTATGCCTCCCTCAGCCATAGAGACGGTTTTACCTGCGGACAATTTATTTGCAAATGCAAAATTGCAAATTTACTTGAGTGCTCTCGTGTTTCTACAACCATCGTTCG
Organism: Neoascia interrupta; assembly: GCA_947623515.1. Lineage (NCBI taxonomy): Eukaryota > Metazoa > Arthropoda > Insecta > Diptera > Syrphidae > Neoascia > Neoascia interrupta. Next base: position 212,677,955 of record OX392463.1, on the reverse strand, counting down.
ATATCGGGGATAAGGCGTGGGGTAGCTCTCCGACTTGGTGATTTAATTTTCGGCTTACCTACCCCCGAATGACTAAGATATTTACTTAAACTTGGTAAAAAGAAAGATAAGTGGCAGCGAATCAGTGGGCAGAGTAAATTGTTTAAAGTTGATATGATATGGTTAGTTGCGTCACAATTTTGGATAGACTGACGTAAAATTGACGCGACACGACGTAAAGTCATTCATCTTGTCTGAATGTTTTTTTTTTTTTTTTATTATGTTTGTTTGCTCTAATGCTTTGAGTCATTTGAAGTTACTTTTACATTCAACTTGTGAACAAAAGACCAGCAGATGTTTATGGCATATATAGAGATACGAGTATCTACTATGGAACGGAGAGAAATAAAAAGTTACAATGAGTACCAACAGTCAGCGAAACGGTGTTAGGTTTATGGAGGTTTTTATTGCTTGTCACACGAACGTGATGACAATGAAATGTACGAACACAAGGGATGAAAACGCGATGCGACCTGTAAAGATCTATTGTGATTGCATGTCATTGTGTGCCGTACTTAAAGTGACAAAACTATTTGAAGTGTTTGGTTGGGGGGCGAGAATCTACCCTCAATTTGCTAAGCTTCACTGTGAGTCGAGGTAAACAGCAGGGGGAATTTGTTATGGTCTGACTTTTGATTCTTGTGAACAAGGGCTTTATTGAAATCAAAACTTTTTTACTATACTGGCCCTTTTTTATGGCCCTTTTAGTTACTTAAACAATAAATTCCTCTCGACGAGTCTTATACTGTAGTAAAATATTGTATAAACATGATTACCAAACAAACTTAGATGCGTTATTATATAAAAGTCTTTAATGTCCCAAAATTAATCAAAGTTATTTTTTGTTTTTCTTGCAGGTAAGTTCGCAGTGGTTTGTGTTTGAATGTCCCAAAGGAAAGTCTACAACCTAAATTATTCATCGAGTGGAATATATCTGCAACCTTATAATTAAGTGTCGGTGGTATGTAGCTTCCCAAAAGTGATTGCACTTGACGGTCTTTCAGGGGCAGTTATAATTACAAATATAAGCACAGTCTTTTTAACAATCATAAAAAAATTTCGGGGGACTTTTGGACTACGTTTTAACGTGGACTGATATTATAAACGAAAATGGTCATTGAGTAAAGTATCACTAAGTTATGAAAATCGTTATGATTGAGTTACTGGGAGACATCAATAGTATGAATATTAACTAAAAACAACTCTTAAGGTAGTCGACAGATAATCCCCGAAACGGGTTTTTCACAGGATGCCATTAAAGGACGGCAATCAAATAAATGGTGTATAATTTTTGAGCTTGAGCTCATGGAGTAGGCCTTATTTCTTGCAATGCATGCGCTTAGAACACAGTTTTTTGGCAACATGAAGTCTAAAACCCCTCGAGAACATCCTTACCTTTTTTTGTCGAAGGTTGCTACTATTCGATGGAGCACTCAGACGCAAGTACTGGTTCATTGTACCATACAGACGCCTTACTTGAATTTGCTTAGAACTTTAGTGATGAAATCCTTAGATGTTCGGCACTCACCACTTCGGTCCCAGAAACTCACTTCTTCTTACATTTTTGTTGATCAGAAGAGTAGGCTGTGCCCGATTGCAAACATTGGTTGTTTGGTGAGACTTTCGCCGACCTGCCCTATTGCACAGACACCACCGAAGAGGCGACCGGTCTGCTTGCGCCCTTAGCCAGAATAAAGCGTCTTTGCGCCGTCAATCGGTCAGCTGCTTCCTTTTCTTCTTTTGTTCTCTCTTCGAGCCCGTTCAATTCTATAATTAACCCGAGACACACCGTTAGCAGCAGTGCATTAAGCAGCAGCCTCTCGAGCAGTAGGACCACTCGGCGCACCAACCATATCGACGCAATGTCTCTTGCCTGCCACTGTTTTATAATTTTTTCTACAAACTGTATTCGATTGAAATAGCCAATTGCATTCCGCCCCTAAAAATATTCAACCGTAATACTCAGCAAAGATCGAATGCACATCAGTTTACCCTTGGGCCCACTTTTGGACGTCTTGTAAAGTTTAGAGGTTCATTTATAAGCCGTACTACTCGAATGTGGAATGTCCTGCCATAGTCGGTTTTTCCTGCGACCCTCAACTATTCAAAACAAGAGTGCACCGGTACCTCTCCTCCTTTTCCCCTTCCTGTAATCCTTACCGCTCGTGAGATGTCAAACATTAAAAGGGTAACCAATCCCTTGATCGCGAGTTCATTATACAAAAAAAAGCCTCACTCCTGCTCAGTTTGCCACCAGAGTCGAACAAAGATCAACAAGAGTAGCTTGTTTCTTTTTTCTCGTAAATGAATGTTGGGGCCTCTAGACGCCATGCCCCGACCGTAGTCATAGAGACTGCGGATGGATCTTAGCAATCTCCAGTACCACCTGAAGTAGAAAAATTTAGAATCTCCATTTATTCCTGATTTTGAATGGGATGGGGAAAGGGTTGACTCCGGAGTCTGGGGTTGAACCCCGAAAACAAACTATGGTCCGCGGGCTCATCACTCCCGTTACCTAACCTAAGGGAACCGCCATTGCATGCATCCCTACCTTTGTGAAATTTTTAGCTTCAGTGTATTTGCAAGAAACCTATTTGGTAGCTCCTACATTGGTATCAAAAAACCAAGAACGCAAGTAGAAAAATGACTTTGTCTGGGAAATGAAAATTGTCTGAGGAGGTCGAATCTGTAAGTGGAACTTGTAGGCTTGTTCAAGTAATTCGTAGAAAGAAGACAAAAGAAAACTTAATTCAATCCTTAAATTTTATGTAACCTATACTGGCCTTTATTGAAATCTTCAGTCTCCTCAGAGAGACCTACATCCCGGAAAATCGGTTGGCCACTTTATCTTAAGTTGTACCTATCGACAACGTTCTAGAACCTATAAAAGTCACGAAGCCTTACGGTGACTCATGGCGCAGTCTAGTTTTAAGTCACCTTGTCCAAATGGAATCTACCCAGCTTTGCTGAAACAAAGTTTAAGTCAACTGGGTGTCCACACTCACCTCTAGCCTGGTCTAGGCTTACATATCTTCTCGTTATACAAATTGGTGATGGAAATGAAATGGTGACTTTGTCGAAAAATTTGAATTTAATCCATTGCGTTGCAATGGTGATCTTTCATCGCATCCTCTCTGTGAGATGCAACACGCTTAGCTTATAAGCGTGGAAGGGCTGAATGTGTTTTTTACTTGAAGCTGGGCTTTTTTTCATGAAAGCTAAGGGTGCTTCTGACAACGTGGCCAGACTACATGGTGTAGATGAAACATTGTAGTTTAAAGCACAGCCTATGTTCCAGGCGTAGATATCTCTAGACTTGGTCGGTGATTGATGCACAACCCATAAAATTCCCACATATTCTCTTAATACTACATTAACACCGACCCCTTAATTCTGAATTTAGTGAAAAAATTTCGAAATCCAATTTTGCCGTTTATACTGGAGTTTCAGCGTTTCAAATGACAATCGGAGTCAAAATCTGAAATATCAAGTGCTCCATACAGCTAATATTGTCGTTATTACTTGCTTATTTTTTGTTTTAAAACACGTCCCAGAGCACTGTTATCGACTAATATCAAATTAAAAGCGTTTTGTTTGAGTATTTTCTGTCAACTGCCCTGAACTCTCTTAAAAATAAGAGAATCGGAAGTTTTAAAGGGTTTTTTCCATTCGACAAACTTCTAAATGCCCATGCAAAATTCAGCATTTAACTGAAATTCAACATTTATAAATCCTGAAAATATATGGCGAAATGCTGAACATTTAGGGTGAAATGTTGACTTTAGCTTAAATGCTGAAATTACTCTCGGTGTAAATGTATAAAACTACGGTTGTTCTCTTCACGAGGTGGATAAAGTTGCTGGGTTTGACGCTACTTGTTCTTATATCACTATACCGATCTTTAAGAAGTCAAACATTTGGAAGTAATCATTGATTGAAAATGTTTATGGTCCAGGCATGTTGAATCAAAAGTCGAAAAAATACTCCCAACTTTCTTGCAGTAGTGGGTATGAGCCTCGCCCCCCTGAAAACTTGTCACGGCCTCCTTTACCCAACCCTAAAGACCGGCTTGTCTGTAGGGGTCTACCCTAGCACTTCGAACTTTACTCCAAATACTCTAATGAACCTTCATGCCGAAAGAAAAATCACAGAAATTTTTTGGCTTCTCACAGAATTTCTTCTGGTGGCTTTTGGTACGATATGGACTGAAATTTCGGAGAATTTAAACTGTCTATTGGATGACATGCCGGCTGACAGAGAATAAATCATACCAAAAATCTTTCTAGAGCTCTTGTAATCCACTTGACAGAAAACCTGCATTGATGCGAAGGCTACAAATCTTTCAAAGCTTAAATATAACTAAGAAGAAAAATTTTCATAAAAGATAAGCAAACATTTTCCAAAAAAATAAAGTGCAGGTTTCCCAAAGATTTATTGAAATTGGTATATACGCAAGCGTTTTTCCATCCCAGAAAATCTTATCTAACTCAGGGCAGCATATAACACAAAAAGTACAAAAAAAAATAAATATCTTTGCATTATTCCTTACTTCCTTACTTACTTAAGGTGGCGCTACAGTCCGGGGTGGACATGGGCCTCAGCCTACATGCTTCGCCAGCCAGCTCTGTCCCCAGCAGGCCACCTCCAGTTGCGCAAGCGAAGATAGCTGGGGTCCCCTTCCACTTGCGTGCGCCACCTGAGGCTCCTCTACTGTGAAGATTTTCCGGGCCGGGGCTTTGGTGATCGCAGCCGTTGTATTTGTACTCTGTATGCTGTACTCTGTACTCTGTACGCTGTATTTGTACGCTGTACAGCCCGCACGGTTCGATGTTATATCTCCTCCTCCATTATCCGCTTCTGCATATGGAAACGTAAATCGTCCGACGAATTTTCCTCTCGAAGCAGGCTAAAGTTGATCCGCCTTTGACAGGGCCCATGCTTCTGCACCGTAAGGCAGGACTGGGATGATGAGGATCTTATAGATGGTCATTATTAGGCCTTTCATATTCATAACCTAAACATTATTCCTTAGGCTATGAATATTCTGCCTGAAATGTCTCTCTCAGTCGCATCTTTTAAATCAACGTAGAAAAGGGGATGTACAATTGCATAACATAAGGACAAAAAAAGTTATGCCAAGGGGTTTAGCTCCGACATTTCTTCAATTAAACAGGGGGCTCTACACAGAAATGTTAGAAATCCTAATTGCTTTCTTTAGTTTTGACTGTATGCATCATGGAGGGGCACCTACTCACGTTTGTAAAATCTGTTATGACTTTAAGTGAATGACTTAAAGTAAAGTAATTTGCCAGTGTAATTCACCATAAAGCAAGGAGTCATACTTTCGAGATAATCCGTTGATCTCGTTGACCGTAAGTAGCGAAAAACAACGTCTCGCCCACGCAGCTCAAGTGGATCTGTAAATGTTACCCCTACTGTAGACAACTCCATGCATGCAATCCTACACATTTCCTACACGATTTGACGCGGCTACATTGACACGAAAGCCAAAGGCACAAGTAGATGAATTAAAAGGCGTAGGGGTCGAACCGTTGCAAAGCACCTCTCGGCTACAGATACTCAAATGTACACAAAGCATCTCTGTTTCTGTGTGAATGCGTTATGAAGAGTGTAAATGCCTGCAGATTCAGTTTCTCTTCTTGTTTTTTTTTTTAGCTTTTTCAAAACCCCCTTAATTGAAATCGTAACTTATATGGGGCAAAATATGCGAGGCCTGCGATGGGTGGTAGGTATGGGCACACTTGAACAGCTCCCGCACTTGCGAATCTTTCGCCAAGGTACACTTTGAGTTGAGTCTTCTCAATCGCCTTCGCATGAGTATTTTTTTTTTATTTGCCGCCCCCCTGCTCACGTAGAGTGGTCTTGTTGTGTCGCACTGTCTTGGAATATGAGTGACTTGTATCTTTTTTCCCGTCGCCGGCCGTAGTCGTCTTAGTCGTCGACCCACTGCTAGTGTATATTATAGCTCTGGCTATCGAGTTGTTTGTTGTTGTTCTGCGTTTAGCGTTTAGCAAAAGAAAAGTCACCAAACTATGAATTTAGTCAGTCAGTATCGCGCATTTGAATGTTGAATATCGCTGGCGCGCGTTTTTCCCCACTTTTGACGGTTTTTAATGCTTTTCCGTAGAGGCGTCGCGGAACGACTATAGATTTTTTTTTTTCAAAATCACTTTGTATACTATTTTTAAATTTCCGAATCTCAAAACCACGAAAGTAAATCTGTGGTCGAAATTTTTTCGCACGACATTCTGATTTAAAATTTTTCCCTTTTACGGAAAAAAAGTGTTGGAAAAAAGAAATATTTTTAAAAATTCCAGTAGAAAGGTAGTGTGCCGCCGCCGAGTGAGTGTGTGTGTACAGTGAGAGAAGAAAGAAGGCAATAAAACGTGGAAAAGGGCATAAGGGGCGCATACAGTGTCGTTACATAAAAAAGCCAACACACCAGAGTGCAATATAATAAAAAGTGACGACGTGCATGCATATAAAAGTTGCTTGAAAGTTACTTGAACCATAATTGGATTAAAACAGACAGCAGTCTTCTGCCATACTTGGATCTTACACGCTCGAGATACAAAAACCAGCGAATAAAAATATGTCTAAGGTAGGAGGGGTATGAATGAGTGGAGATTTTGTTTTGAATTTTCACTTTATGTAACCATGTGGCCTATTTGCTGGGAGGCTTGTACTTAATCCTTAGGAAAGCTTCATTAGAATGTGGATGACATGGCGCAGACTGCGTCATTTGACAGAGGGTGGAAAAAATCCATTAGGTGTCTATAAAGCGATAAATCATGCGATACGATATGGCGCCTAATCAGTTTTAAAGAAATTCAAAATCTAAACTTATTTGATTTGTGTCACAATCTCACAATCCATCAAGTCGGCTGATGGATCGAGGACGTTAAACGATGGCTAATTTTATTGGTGTCATTGAATTGTGCCTATAGTACCTTTATTATTCATGAATCTTGCATAGAAACGACGCTATGTGGATGATGCTGCTGACGGCAACAGAGAATTAGATCCAAATTATCGCAGTCTTGTGCTTTGTTATGACGTTTGTCCAATTAACGCCTCGCCAGTGAGTGTGATTATGACAATCATGCTTTTTGGACTAACTGCTGATGATGTGATTTGTGGCACGTTGGATACAGCGGACGTAATGACGATAAGATATGCTTGAAGGCCGAAAGATAGTATTCGCAAGGTGGGATTATCCCAAGCGCGACATGGTAATTCTTTAGTTGTTATCTTTTTTTTTGAAAACAAAGAACGCTTTGTAATGGGATGGCATAATGGCCTGTTTCGTATCTACAAACCTCTTTCGGTAACGTTTCAAGTCGGCGAACAAAGTAAAGGAACTTATTTTTTTCAACTTATAAGATTTGTGACCTGATTGAACCTGTGCGGACAGATCATCAATATTAAAAAAAACCCTTCTGCTTTAGGGTGTTTTACCAAACTTCTTCGTATTAAGCTTGGGCGTGGACTGGTCTTCAAGTTTAAGGTTGAAACATCAAACTACTTTTACTCTAGTATGCACATAATTCGGTGCAATAATATGTGGCTTTCTCGGAATAATTGGAGCATTTTGCTCTTAATAAAGTGTCAATGATCGACTCCTTCTTCCACATGAGCTCCTTCAACGCTTCGCAATTTTGATACAAACATCATGCCTCAAAAGAGTGTGATTGGAAGCCACGGAAACCCAGATAAAAAAAAACAAACGAATGGTTGCAGTTAACATTCATTCCACATAAAATCACTTACAATCATATTCGCATTACCGGTTAAATATTAACCGGAGTTCATTTATGCTCAATGTAAAACTGTCTTGAAGTTCGGAGTTTAAAATAATTCAACACTTTAAATTCGTTTTAAGTATCATCGTTTGTTTGACAGGATGGTTTAGGATGCTCTGGTTTTGAGACAGATTGGCCTGTTGAATGAATACCACTTGGGCCCACTTTTTCAGTACAGGATAGACTTCGTCGATAAAGCTATCGAAATAATCGGCTCTGAGCTATCAACTAACATTTTGGAGCACTGTTTCAGTGTTTTAGGTCTGAATTCGCCGATAGAAATAATTAAAAAATATTTTGTATAAGAAAAAAAACAAGAAAACAAGCTTCGCAGAAACACAAGTAGTAGTTCAAGCACACAAAGGTAGTTCTATAAAGCTCTTATATCCAATAGATATACAAGAAAAGAAATTCGTATATTGTTCTCCCGAGTTACCCGGGTGTTATGCCACCAAAATGAGTGAGCTTAACCGAGATGAACACTGAACCAAAGTTTACTGAAAAGTACATTCTGGGTTGCATGATGCTTAAGGTGAATTGAAACAACAATTTTTTGCTTTGTTTTGAAGCTTTCTTGTAGTTATCGAGAAGCATCAGAGAGAAGAAAGGAATGCACATTGTCTGGATTCAACGTGGAGACTAAGTTCGCGAATCCAGTTCACTAAAGCCCGTAGAACTTGTAAACTGGTGGCTTTTGAATTCTGACGTCTTGAGTGGGTCAAGAGCGCCATATTGTGAGTTCATCGGAGAACACACACTGATTGGAGTTTGGAGCGCTTCCGATGATTTATGATGATTTATGCGCCTGAAGTCGAAATATCTTCCATCGTTAATAAAATTCGGGGCTATTCAAAAAATCGCTCAAAACGAATCGCCCAAAAAAAAAATGACCCAATATTGTTGGGCGGAATTTCATTGTGCAAAAACACCCAAAATCAAATGAAAGATAGTTCAAAAAGTTAGGGAATGTAAAAAGCCAAGGATTGTAGACTTTTTCAGACATAAGGTCCATAGATCTTACAGTGAGATATATATAAGGGTGCATGCTGCCCCCCTGCTACCACCCACTTTGACTTTATTTTTACCTTCCCGTATGTTTCATTTTTGACATTTTGGGCGATTTTTCATTATGTTGTTGGTTTATGTGCATTATTTATGCATATATTATTTTTTTTTACAGATTCAATCACTCTGATAACGAATATGTAGGTCCAAGACGTTTTTGGTGGGGCCCTCCGCCTGCAAGAGGTCCTCAAAGTATGCGAAAAAACCCGTTTTTTGGAGAATAATGATAGCAAGAGCAACCCAAAATTTAATACTAGAGAAAGATAATACGCTCCTGATTTTTGTTTCAGGCCTTCTGTTTATTTGAAGTCAAATTATCCCCCTCATCCGCGGGGGATCATTTTATGTCCGCGCAGTTGTCATTGATGGCTTTGCAGATTTGCAGGTTATGAAAACCCCACAGAAGAAAATCTTCAGAATCAGAAATCTTTTTTGTGAAATTCTCATTGTGTCATGGGCTCTTTGGGACGTAGGTCGTCCTGTTGATCAACCACATGACCACATGACCAAGACATCCGAACCATCGACATCGGGCCGAAAGAATTTAATTATCATCGACCGATAGTGCTCGCTGATTACTGTGATGGCCTCGCTAGCGTGGTTCTTGGTGCTTTCGGAAGTGTTCCATGAACTGGTGGACGACTCGAATCTATCGGACCAAATTTTTGTTCTCTTGCTTCAAGCAACGCAAATTGGACCTTATACATTTGTTAGGAACACTTTTTCTCGGAACTGACCTAATATAACTTATACGAATTAGATATGGACTTTGGTGTAAAAAAAGTTTATTTTTGAATGCATGGAAAACTTTCTAGTCTGTCGATTTCCAAAAAAAAAGAAGAAAAAATTGAGTCACTTACAAACTGAACCCAGGAGCGGCTTAAATGTTTTCCCTCAAATCCCGGCAAGCCAGTTTCAATTATTTTTTCACAAGCATCTTTCTTGGGCTTCAACTAAAAAAAAATATTCGAGACTCGAAAAATAATGATGTGTGTTTTGTTTATAAAATATGCAGGAAGCTTTAAGGATAGTGTTGAAGCTCTATACATGAAATGGGCTAATGGTGTAGTGGGTAATACCTTGGAGTGATAACCCGAAGGTCCTGGGTTCTGTTCCTGAAGGATTTTTCTTTATGCTTTATATAGCACAGCTCTTTAATAGTCTAAGCACAAACGCACAAAACTGTTCATGGTTCATTGGATCAACCTCAACCAATTTGAAAGAATAAATCATTTAGCTACGTATTTGAAAACACTTCACAGTCCTTACATATCCACCTAAAATATCAACAAGTAGCACAGATGGTCAGCTAACATTTCGCAGTGTTTAGGTCCCATTCGAAAATGCAGTACTTTCTTTAGTAAGAATTAATACGCTTGAGGCAAAACTTTGCTTATTTCCGGTAGAAAATCATCCGAGTTTCTGATTTAAACCGAGGTTAACGAAGCCTAGAAATAGGCTTTTCTGTCGACTCCGATGGTTGTACTCCGGAATACTTTCAAAAGAACGATTTTATATAGTTTTTATTCTTTCTGATAAGAAATTACAGTTGAGAGACTGCTGAGATTTCGAGGCGCCAAATATGAATAACCTAACTACGAGTTCCTTTTATTGCGGTATAAACAAAACTTTGTATAACCCGATGTTAACCGGTGTCACTGAAAAACTGGCTTTAAAACATAAATTTTTAGGAAATGGGGCACATTTATGTGCTCTCGAAATGTATGTAGTTATGTGTTTAAATTCCACCGACAGAGGAATCTTTCGATCTTGTCTCATTTCGAACTTCTACTGAACGAAGAACGTTTCGACTTCTTGAAAAATCTGTTCCGTACTTTGGATCAATTCAGTCTGACCAACTCGACAACACAAGCTTAGTTTTCGAGTTCAGTTCTTTTTTAAAGATCTTAATCGCAGATTAAGGAGGAGGTTAAAAGAGGTAGTGACTAGACGTTGGTAAAATCTACAGCATTTGGCGTCGTTGAGAAGCGGCTTTGGGTTTCCCTATTTTCGAAATAACCATCTCCCGAAGGCTCAAACATGAGTGTCTACGAAACCAATGTTTTTTTTAGCTTCGTGTGTCCTATTTTTAGTGTATCGAACTACTGTACACGGGGTCCTAGGTTCGAATCTCGACCGGGAAATATTTTTTTTTCTCAGTTCTCCTTCGAGTGGATCTGCAAACCTGTTCTTATTAAACAGGAACAAAATTTGTCATAAGAAGCATTTCTAATTCACCGTTCTGAATCGACAAAAATTGTAGGTCTCCCTCATGTTTTTAAGAGCACTTATAACTTGGTTTCAACAATACTGTAGAAAGGCTAAAAAATTTCCTATTCCATACAAGCGTTTGATCCGCTTAAGTTACATTACCCGGAAAGAAATATTTTTAAAGGTTTAATAAGGTTTAGTGCAGAACTATTTGCGTTTAAATAACGACTTCTCATGTTACACGCGTTATTCTCCACATCACCTATTACGATAAATCGCTGTGTATGTAAGTATGTCTTACTCTTAAACGAAAGTGCCTAACAAAATAACAATTATGAGTCAGCAAGAGTCTTAATTAAAATAAACCTGTAGCAATATTAAGTTGGTTCGATCCGGACACGGAGATCAATTTATTTTTTGTACTTTAATAGATGTCCTTGTTCTCCCTGTCATTAGTCTGCCCTTTTCCCTAGTTTTTAATAATTTGCTTTGGAAGCTGTCTAAATAATATTTATCCAAACATCTGCTTAAAAAAATCATTCCATTTTATTTATTTAATAACCCTTTTAAGCCCTAACATAAACCTCAATTTAAAGTCAAACAACAGTCTTCTCGACGACTCATTTGGTATTATATACTTAAATATTTGCAAATAAACAGCAAAGGGACAAAACTTCGACAGCTGATAGGATACCATCGAGAAGTGGTACCCATTCTTTACTTACCCACAATGAAAAAGGTCATTTCGAACAGAAGTTGTGGGTCGGATTATCGATTTCATTGAAAGATTTCTATGGCCCAGCAGTGGAAGTAATGTCCTTTCTGACACAACGGAAATTGAATGATGACCTACGTGCTTATAAAATACTCTTTTAAATGCGGAAGTGAAAACAAAAAAAAGCTACCGCAGGACGAGTAGTAAAACTTTTAAAAATGTTTCAGGACAGCCATAAAGAAGAGAGCAAAGTTTTTCGTGTGCATTTTCTTCATTAAAAGTTTTCAGTTCAGGTGAATTCCAAAGTGAACATTTTCGAAAATTGAAATACTTGTGAAAATTTTCGTTTGAATTTTAATATCTTCTATACGATGTCGCTCAAAACTACTGGGAATATACAATTTGGTTTAAAACTCTTTGTTATTTTAAACTCGTAGAGAGGGAGGAGTTAAATCGTCGACCAAACCACCTACAACTCATTAAAATTTCAGTGCTCAAAAACCCCCACCTCTCACCCGTGTATCGCCCTGTTTTTATTGACATTCACATGAACCAGTCTTCAAATTTAATGCCAACAAAATAATACAAGCTCTTAAATAAACAAATAACAATTAATTATTCACACTTGCCTCGACATTGTATACTTAATTTAATTTTGCAATAAACTGAAACCAATGCGTGTGCGCTGGACAATTAAATTTACATCAACGCCTTTTGTGGATGCGAGCAAGTCGGGGGTAATTAAAACGCAAAGAACGGAAAGATATATTCAAATCTCATTATTCCGTTTGGGTATTCCTTGTGACATTTTAGCCTAAAATGCTGATAATTTGTCCTGTGCACAGGCACACCGATACGCCGAAGATGAAACGATTGATTTGCATTATTGACGTGCGCGCTCGTTTCCATGCTTGGAAAATACACAGCATTTTCGTATCATTACCGAAATAAGTATAATTTTTTTTTTCTCGTTTTCGATGCTCTGCAAATTGATTTAATTTATTCAGAATGCGTGGATTAAGAGATCGTTCTCGCAGATATGCCGTGCATGTATTTCGTGTGGGTTGTTTGAAATGTGGATAATTTAATTGGTTGCCTCATGGACTCGGTTCGGGTCGGTTTTTTTTCGTGATGAGGTAGAAAATATGAGAAAATAATTTGAAATACTTTTAGATGAAAATCGCAAATTCACAACCGATGGATATGTTCTTTTAAATGCAAACGGGATGAGGGATAGGATATTCGCTTCAGTTATTCATTTCACTTATGATGATATTTGCTGTGAGGGAAATTCGGTGAGCATGTATTCTTTATTATGTATTTATCATCCTACGCAGGATGTACGTTAAGCGAACCGAATTGAATAATTTCGAGTAATGAAGATCTGTTTTTCTTCCTTCTTCCTTCATTTCATTGGTCTGATATCAGGGAAGTGAGGGATTACTAGTCTCCAATTTTAACTGCTTTCCTAATAGTCAGTTTTTAGGTTTCACCGATTCGGCAGGTCTACCGTTTTTCTTATTTCATTTTGCTAGGGGAGCCAGAAAAATACTTTAACCCCAATACAATGTTTCCACCGCACACTTATCCGCGATTAACATAAATCTTTAACAAAAGTTCTACGAATTTTCTGATTTGCCAGGTTAGGTTTGCAGGTTAGATATAAATCTCCTCTTTAAGCCCACTCAATTCTTTTTAATTCTTTTTACAGAACTTTATAACAGTTTGAGAGTTTATAAACGAAACGGATATAGGTGGCGCATAACATCACAAATTTATGTTCTGTTTAGGCTTAACTGTATAATAGACTTATACCATGTCTCCACCGGGGATAAAACCGCGATTAGCGGGAGACGATTAAAGATAAATCCCGAAGTGGCTCCACTGGAGAAACAAAGGATTAATTTTGACACGAGCACACTTTCGTATTGTACACACAATTTGTGTGGTAACTCGCCTAAATTTGAGAGGATTTAATGAAGATTTATATTGATCTCGGATTAGTGTGCAGTGGAGACATGGCAATAGGCAAGCTTCAGAATTGTTCCATTACACGCCTTTCGAATGCCACTTCAATAATAGCAAGCGACGTACGACGGCACTTCTTCTATGTTCCCATAAAAACGGGTGTCTTTAACCGTGTTCTCAGTTGTGTACATCGACGTAACTGACGAAACGGATTCATTGGGCTGAAGAATTAAGTTCTCTCTCTGAAGCCCTATAATTTTAGACAATCATTTCGGGCAGTTACTGTTTCTAGTTTTTTCTTGCTTAACATTTACGTTTATAGACAAAGGGCCAGTTTTTCATTGCAAGAAGAGTTTCGGAGTTAAACTGAGATTAACTCCAGAAATGTGTTTTTCAGTGAATTTTGATCCGGGATTAATCTCGGCTTAGCTCGCCAAAGTTGGTGAGTTAATCCCGCATAAACTGTGGGAACAATATGAACTGCTTTGAATGTGTTTTCTGTGTGAAATGGCAGCGGCTTTGCGTATTTCTGTAAAAAATGACATCTGAAAATACCTCGAACTTCTTTTCCTGTTTTTCTATATGAAGTGAGAGCTGGCAGAGTCAATAATTTCGAGAGTCGAAGATTATGACTACTTTGCTGACGGAGTTAACTCTGCACTGAAGAACTGTTCGCTGGGTTAGCTCTAGATTCGTTAGCTCTAGATCATGGTTTAAGTTGGGCTTTACGCAGCACTGAAAAACCGGCCCTCAGTAATCCTAAGAGCGATCGTAATCAAAAGACGCAGCCAGTGGAGGTCTGGTCACTGGCGGTCTGCCAACTAGTGACTGCTCTTTTTTTTTACAACAGGAAGCCACTTGCCTGATTATAATTTATTTTACCGTTTTTTAAATATTTCGCCTTTTCATGATCTCTTTCGTAATTTCAACTGATGAACTCAATTTTGAAATGCTCAAATTGCCACTGCACTCCTTTGCCTATACGTAACTATTTTCTTAATCGACTCCTGCCACAAGCTGCATTTGTCGACGGAATTTGGAGGGAAGAATATCCTTAATAGACGCGAGAAGGACGCTTTTGGTAGAAGTGCTTAACTCCGCGGTGTAACATCAAGTGCCGACCTGTCCGTTCGAAGGTAGAAAGAAGTTTAGGATACATAAGTTTTGGAACTCTAGCTCAGTGTCAATTTTCCGCCAGGCCAACAAGCTACACAGGCGAGCCGAAGCCAGAACATTATGCACCAATTCTTCCAAAAACCCTCGGGATTTTAGAGTTCGTTAAGCTGGTGCTTATTCTCCTTTTAGTTACAATAACCCCTGATGAGTCTCACCCCTTTTTTTAGATAAATTTTAAAATCTAGACTGGACAAGATCTCGAAAATTATTTGCACAAATCCCAAATGGAACAAAAACTATAAACACCAAAATCTCGGCCGACAAAATCTAGAAAAAATCTCAAACGCATAACAAATGTGCAATAATTGCTTTCGAGGTTCTTAAAATTAGGAAATTTGACTTGCAAATAGTTTTATATACTCAAACTTTCCACTGCCCCAAATCCTGTCGTCCCCAAGAAAAGGGGTTACAGGGAAACTTTCCCTCTTGAATGAAGAGCCATTCGAGAATTATTTTCTCGATGCTCGAGATTCTGAATTCGAGATTACATATTTTTTCTGTAAGAGAGATCCATAGAAAAAGGCACAATTCCATGAAAAACGTTACCATAAATAAAATTGCAAAATTTTGTACTTGACATCTGTCAAAAAGATCAACCACATTGTTTTCAGGAAACGACAGTCATTGACAGTCAACATCAATTTCATCTTTTGGCTCACCCTATGAATAGCGATTGCGACGATTTGGGTGTTGGACTTCAGAGAGTCAAAAAAGATTTTGTGTTTCGAAAGCCACGATCTCTAGACGATCCTACGTTTATTTTAGGGATATCTGTCGGTACCGTTCCGAAGAATGGAAGATGCTCCTGATCGTGGCGAACTTTGTCGTAGAAACAAAGAAGAGCAAAGAAACAAAGAAACACTGCAGAGTTCTAAATTGCAAACTAAGACTCAAGCCTCTGCTTTTTTTAGAAAAGCAAATAGCAGCACTAACTTAGTAAAAATCATCGAAGTGACATTCCTAAAAAAAATATTCTAATTGGTCTTTCAATTTGTCCACGGTTGAATTTAAAAATTAATGAAAATGATTTCATAATTTTTCACCAAGTCAAAAAAGAACCATTAGTAAATTTATTAATGACTCGAATTCATCATTAATCATTATCAAAACCCCGATGGATGTCAGACACACATACTTGCACTCATCTCATAATTTCTATTCAATGTCCACCCACGATGTATATTTGGCTTGCAAGACAAACTGAAAATCTCTCTGAAATAACATGTCGTCAGCTGTTCGCAGAACGTTTTTCAGATTTCCATCTCATTAAATTCTGATTATGTCTCGTTCAATGACATGACATTTTCTCGCATCATTAAAAGTATTACCTTACTTCATTTTAAATTTTTTCCCCCCCAACGATTTTTGTAGAAATCTCATGACCATGGTTAACACCGTGTAATTTGTAAAGATCGTCCAGAGAACCAACAAAACTTGAAATTCATGTTTGAATAAGAGAGTTTGATGTACAACGCGCATCAAACATAAAACTAGGCACGATTTAAAAAATAAAAAAAAGTGTAAATATTGCTTGTTAGTTTCCAAGTTGTGTGTTGTAATTGCTGCATTGAACTGCTAAGTGCTGGCAATAAATTATTATTTTGTTAATGCTTTGATTTTAACGATAAACTATTTTCAAATCCCATGAACTTAATTAATGTATGATCATTAAATCGGAATTTATGTAACAAGCGTTAACTTTATGCGACACAAAAATAAACACGATGTTGCTTTGAGGTCGCGCGTAAAATGTTGGAGAGGTTTCAAGGGTCATAAGTGCAGTTATTTCTGGCATGGCGATATACAGAATTGTTGAATTTTGTCTTAAATTATGTATATCAAAATATTGTAAAATGTTAGATTCTGTATGCAGGGTTAAAGTGCCTTAGATTAGGCAAAAGCAAATTTTATTCCACGCCCTCATACCAAAGCTTTTTAACAGAGATAAAACACCAACGGGAAAAATAAAATCATATCCGAAGCCAAGCCCTAAGCCACGGGGCTGGTGGTAATGAAAATTAATTTAAACTATAGATGCTTTGGTGTGCTCTGAAATGTGGTCGTATATTTTCACATTAAAAACATAACGGCCAAAAGTGTTAAAAACAACATTTAGCTAACAAAATTCCATCTATCTAACAAAAATTTTGTGCTATCAGGAACCTACTATCGCACCTGTTTGCCATAAATAGGGAGGACTCTAGGATCATAGACTATTCCCACTACAGAATCAATATGATTCACTTGGTAAGGGTGCATTTAAAAATAAGACCCAGATTACGTGCGCGATCAACGTAGTGTTCAGAAAAAGACAATTCTCAGCGGACCATACTCAAATAAATTCGAAATCACTGAGTTCGTATCACCCGTGGGGCAGGTACTACAAATATTTGTGCTACACAATGCTTTACTGCGTTGGGTAGGTTATTTACGTACGCAATTAACATTATAGGACCGAGGATAGAACCTTGCGGAACTCCACTAGACATAGGAAGGCAGCTCGCTCCCTATTGGTAATTGATTGTGGTTGATCATTTGCGATACATAAGCCACTTAATGTGATTTAAATACAGTATCGAAAGCTTTCGAAAAGTCTAAGAGGGATAGAAGCGTCACATCCCTCCTGTTAAAGGCATTAGGTACGAATTTGCCCGATCACTAATAGAAGAACAGCCTTGCAGCTTTGCCAAGAGCGATAACCTGACTGGCTACATAGTTGAGCAGGCTTTTCATGCACAAGTGAGATCGGATTTGTCACAATTCAACCTTTTCGAATAACGTGGACAAAAAGAGTAGAACCGCACGTAGTGAGTACCGTGTTAGATTGGGTTAGGTTAGGTTAGGTTAGGTAGGGTTGCTAGCAGCTAAGGCCACCAGCTCGCATAGGCCTACGAGGTTAGGTTAGGTTGTAAGGTTGATGAAGCATTGTGATACCAGAGGGGAATGATCCTTGTTGTTTGGATGCCGTGTTAAGTTCCTTGAACCACCTTGTTGATTTAACATACCTGGAAAGCAGGGACGAAGCGTCCATATAATGAGTTGAATGAGTGCTTCCGTAGCCAAAAAATCACTTCAAGACATTACAATATATTCCAAATCTTCGAGTCATTTGGAAAAGCATTCTTGTGTTTAAATCACTCAGGGTAAATAACGACACAACCAATACAACTCTTTCTAATAGCTGACAACACTGAATATCTCTCTACGACGGCCCACTCTCCCACTACTACACTAACCCACCAGAGAATGCCCACAACATCACTCCATTATTTGCTTATACGCAAAGCATTTAATAAAAAAAAAGCTAAATATTATAAATTTTGGCTTTTATTTTTTTGTTTTACAACTGAGTGCTTCCGCTTCCCGAAAAGTCACGCCTCGTGCCTGCTGGAAAGAGACGTTAGTGGTGCGTTTGAAAATTCTGAAATGCCATGGAAGAAGTAGCTTCCTACAGTTCTTTTCCTCAACTGACTTAGACCGGGACAGTGGTACAGAAAGTGAGGTGTGTCCTCGCAGATGTCGTCATTGTCCAGGTTTAGTTTCATTGCATGATGTCTCAAAAGATTGTGACCGGTAAGTATGCCTACGAGTAACGACAGAGTCTTCCTGTTGCTCTTGATGAGCACGTTAGTTCGGGACTTACCATATTAAGGTCACATTTGTCTTGAGATTTCACGGGTGGACAAGGATGTCCATCTTGTATTTGCTTTTATCCGGATCTTGTTTTCCACCCGCCTTCTTAGGTCACAGAGTGAGGGTTTGATCCATTAAAGAGCTTGTTGTGGTTCTAATGTTGATCCATGTTGTGCATGCTCATCGGCTTTTTCATTGCCACAAAAGTTTCTGTGGCCAGCAGAGTCTTACATTGCTGTGGGCCAAGAACCTTTAGCTCTGCGACAACACTTAGCAAGTTCGGATTTGATTTCAGTGGCAGCTATTGCCTTTATTGCTGCCTGGCTGTCTATAAATATGGTAATATCATCCTGCGGTATTGCCCTTATTGGATCGCCTTTCTTGAAGATGAGCATTAAAATGAAAAGGAAAATCATACAGTATTTCTCGAGTTTGTCAAAAAATTTCAAAGCTAAGAACTATGGACCATATACCCAAAAGTTGCCTATCAAATTGGTTTGTGCCTCCCAGTCTTTAAATCTTTATGGGAAGTGAGTTATTCTGCTTGATAGCATAAATAAGAAACTGACTTTCAGTATTTTAACATTAAACATCTCGGTAAGAGAAGAAAATGTTTATTTTTTGTTATTTTATTTAACAATTTAAGGGAACAAAACTTTAAATAGTTCATCAAGCTAAATCCAAGTACAATTTTATTGTAATTATAATATTATGACGAATTGAAGATTTTAATTTTAAATAAAGTAAATAGAGTGGTGCAACACCTTGAGGTGAGCACTGAACAGTGGCCCTATAAAAGCATTTTTTGGAACATATTAGGAAAGATTTCAATATCCTGCATTCAATAATGGATTATATTGCTGCTCCTGTGATATTTTTTACTCTAACAAGAGATCAGTTAGAGTAAAATTTTTTAAACCACCGCTGTCCTGCCTTAAATTTTACTCTTAACGGTCAATAATTTCCTACTGACTCTATACTTTGGGAACATCTTTCGGGGCTGAGTTCAAGGGAAAGAGTTAACCTTATTACGTCATTACCATCCAAACTTGTTATTTGGATTAAATGCTAATTGTTAGCATTGAGTAACAGTAGTAGAAAAATCCTTGGAACACAAGGAGTACACTTTGGGTGCCTTTCTAGACATAGAGGGGGCGTTTAATAACATTGAGGCAGACGCGATATTGCGCAGCT
Organism: Neoascia interrupta; assembly: GCA_947623515.1. Classification (NCBI taxonomy): domain Eukaryota; kingdom Metazoa; phylum Arthropoda; class Insecta; order Diptera; family Syrphidae; genus Neoascia; species Neoascia interrupta. The sequence goes on along the minus strand of OX392463.1, from coordinate 212,658,131 downwards.
TGAGAAACGCCCACCTAGATAGCAGTCTATGCGACTGGATCGGGCTCATGTTAAGCACACGGAAGATAAACTGCTACCTAGGCGAAGTATGCAGCAGACGAAACGTCAGCAGAGGAACACCGCAGGGAGGTGTCCTATCTCCGCTTATATGGACCCTGGTAATGGACGAATTGCTGAAAACCCTGCAGAGGGAAGACTTCATTGTGAGCGCATACGCAGACGATGTAGCAATCCTGATCCCAGGTAAACTCCCACCAATCCTCAGTGACCGACTCAGCTACGCACTTCGCATTGTTGAAAAATGGGTTGAGGGTCGAGGACTGGGAATTAACCCCTCTAAGACGGAAGTTGTGTTGTTTACAAGGAAAAGGGCAGTTCCATCCTTCAGCAACCCAAGAACGGGGGGAGTGGAGTTACCATTATCCAAATCGGTAAGATACCTGGGCGTCATATTAGACTCCAAACTCAGCTGGAGGGATAATATAGAAGATCGTGTCAAGCGGGCATACGTGGCACTATACGCCTGCCGCAGAACGTTCGGAAGCATGTGGGGACTGCAACCAAACATGGTACACTGGATGTATATAGCTGTTGTAAGACCCATCTTAACTTACGGTGCAGTTGTATGGTGAAAGCCTACGGAAAGAAAGTGTCATCTCTCTAGCCTCACCAAAGTTCAAAGGGCAGCCTGCATGGGTATAACAGGGTCCCTATGGACCACACCCACCGCGGCACTGGAGGTACTACTCAACCTCACCCCCTTGGACATATACTGCAGTAGCAAGGCAGCTAAAACAGCTGTTCGCCTAAGGGAATCCGGACTGTGGTCCTCAAGATCTTATGGACACGCCTCTGTGGAAACTCAGTGGGCTGCCTCCACAAACACCCCAGTCACAGGTTACCTACCTATGACATTCGCCTTCAACAGGAGATTCGCTACCAGAATACCTGAAAGAGGTGAATGGGAAGATAAGACCATTACAGGAGATGACGAGATCGCCGTATATACCGACGGCTCTAAGATGGACGTCGGAACCGGTGCGGGCATTTTCTGTGGAGATTTGGATCTAGGTAAATCTTTTCGAATTAATGACGACTGCAGCATTTTTCAGGCGGAGCTGGCAGCCATAATCGAAGCTGCATCCGAGCTGAAGAAATACGGCCCCGCAAACAAGACCATCACCATATACTCTGATAGCCAAGCGGCAATTAAAGTCTTGGATTCAGACGTGGTAAAGTCAAGGGCTGTGAAACTATGCAGGGAAATTATGGACGAGTTATCACTTGGCAACACTATAACTGTGTGTTGGGTGCCAGGTCACACCGATATATCGGGAAACGAAGAAGCGGACAAGCTTGCGAGATTTGGGTCTGGAATGAATGCATCTCAAGCCCTCAAATCCATAAGAGTCCCGCTGAGTTCGATAGCACGTAGGATAGAAACTGAATCCTTGAGTAGAACCAATCTACGTTGGACAGAACTTGATACGTGCAGACACACAAGGGAGCTATGGCCAGCGGTAAGCAAAAAGAGGTCACTATTTTTGATCGGACTAGCCCGCAGGAACATCCGAGTACTCACGGGAATCCTTACGGGGCACTGCGCTGTGGGTCTACACGCTGAGCGGCTAGGCATACCGCATAACGATTACTGCAGAAGCTGCAGGGACGTTGAAGAAATTGAATCTGTTCGTCACCTGCTCTGCGAATGCCCAGCCCTAAACAGCATCAAGCGTAGTATCCTCGGCAGCTACTTCTTCAACGAGCTCGAAGAACCATTTTGATTTTTTTGCATAAGAACCTTTACCATCATCATCAAGGTATCAGCTTTGTCAGTTGACCCTTTTAGGCCACATTAATCAATGACATGCTGTCCAGGTTACAGTTCAAATCGTTTGATGATTAGGTTAAATTTCAACTTCCTTGATGAGCTTCATGCTTTTTAATGTTCCTAAGCCTCAGGCGAACGAACATAAAATAGTCATTGTTTGGGTAAAATTTATTGCAGAATTCATCGATAAAATACTTGTCTCATTGAAGCTATAACCCCAAAAATCAAACACGTCGTGTTTGTGTATATAAAAATACTTTCACTGGACCCTGTCAACAGATCATCATCATCATTATTGGCTTATTCTCAAAATCATTTAATTTATTTTTTCGTTCGTGTTGTGTTTATTTGCTTGTGTGCGCGCTAGTAAATAAACATCAAAGTTTGATAGCCGCTGTCACAACGGCCACGAAAACCACTACGACCAGAGAGCATCACGGGCCACCCACTCGATATATTCGTTAATCTATCTCTTATATTGCGGTGATGTATATCTTTTTTGTTGGTCGGTAAACATTCGTTTTTATATTATTCCCTCCTTAACCTTGTTCACTGATGGGGCCGGACCTGTGGCGGGGCGAAGATAATTTAGCGCCGACTTTATGTGCCTTGCTAATTAGATTGGACTTCCATGTAGCATCCAGTTCGAGTGTGCACGTAGCTGATTCCTTTTGGATGACACTCTCTTGAGGTGTTTACTGATGCTTAGCGTTGTGATGATAATGGATGGATAAATAAACTGAAACTCATATTTCTGACACACTCAAGCACTGCCAGAAAATATCAGTTTGATAGATGCGCATGGAAATTTCTCGTGTCATCTGAGAAAAAAAGAACAATCTGACCTGACTCTTGCTATCAGGTAAAATATCGCAAAAACATGCTGTGAGAAAAACAAAAAAAACTTTTCCAACTGACTATCAGATGTCGTTTGTGGAAAAATGTGAACCAAAAAAAACAGCACAGATTGGAATGTACATTTTGGCAAACAAATAAAATATTTCATGGGGTTTCCTGGTATTCAGTTTGCTGACAGGTTCGATGTGAAATATGACTCGCTAGAAGTTGGATATTTTTCTCTACGTAGATATTGTTCTCGGGAAAGTAGCAACGCTTATGGTGATGTATGGAATTTGCAAGCTCGCGATTGCATGTTACTTTATTTTCATTTTTGAAGATACAATATCGAGTGTCATCACGGTCCGCTAGAGACTGAAACAAAAGTGCGAATCCATTTTGTGCTTACATATTTTTTATGATTTATCTACAGGAAAAGTAAAAGTGACATTTTAAATTCATCTGCTACTTTATTTTTGTTTGGATTAAAGAGGGTTGCTTAAATTTGAGTTTAAGGCTGAAACTTGTCTAACTTGGAAAGTCTTTTCTTGAGGGAGAGCTCCTTGGTCATCTGTTGGATTTTAGACGCGCTGCTTCCAGAGGAGACAAAACTCCAGTATCCGCGATAAGTTGGTCCCTAAACCGGTGGTGCGGGATTGAACGACTCTCTTATTCGGAGCGTTTGTTGTCCATTAGCGTCGTTGTCCATGACCACATCAAGCCAATCCATCTCCAATAAGTTGTCAAGTATCACGCTTTTTCGCCAAGACGATTTCGACAGAGCGATAGCATGCAAGCGTACTTCGTTAATCGTCTATAAGTCTAAGCTCAACTTTATTCTTGTTTTCTTCAATGGCAGTGAAAACTTCTATTATGGCACGTTGGGAGCATCCAATGATATTGATATGATCTGCGAGTGCCTTAGTTCCTTCCGTACTGTTGCTTGCCTCCCTCACTATTTCTCAAGGATAAAAATGGAATAGTTCTCACGAAGCTCTTCTCCTTGCCAAAATCGGGTGGAAGATTGGAATTTGTTAAATCTAAGCTGCTCGGTCCATCGAAGATTTTTAGGCAGGGTGTGCCAAACACACGAAATTTATTCACCCGAAGTTTAACTTACACTTTTATACTTTTTCTTACAAGTCCGCACAAAAAGAGTACTACTCTGCTGAAGTTGATTTAGTCAAAATTTAGTTGAAGTTAGTCAAAACTATCACTAAAACGCAATTTTAAACACTTTGAGATGTCCATCATCAGATTTAAGTGCTTATCTCCTTTATGACTTGTCTGGCTAGGTCGTTCCCACTGTACAACCCGTACAGTTCGATCTTATAAACTGCCGGTCACTAGGATGAGGCCACAATTCTGGGCCTGTTTACTTTGGTGCATCATTCACTCGGAAACATTTATTCCCCTTGAATAGATATTCCTAAAAGCCATACATTTAGGAACTATTAGCGTAAGCCTTATTAGAAATAGGAACCTCAAATGAAATTTTATGAAATGAAAAATAATGAACCACCGAAAGTGTATAAAAAATTGGTTCACTAGGATGAGGCTCAAACATTTATTTATTATACATTTTCGTCCATTAATAATGACAAAAGCCGTGCGGCCCATTTGACACATACCCGGCAGCCGGCCAACCGGCACCAGCTACCCGGTGGTTTGAATGGGCAACCGGGTTTGCAGGTGTGAACGCGCCCATGAGAACGTATTCCCAATGACCGGGTAGCCGGCTGCCGGGCATGTGTGAAATGGGACTTATATGTCGATATGAGGAGCGGATCATAACTCTGCTTTTAAAATTCGACTTAAAAAAAGTCTACTCTAAAAATTCTGCTTTTCAAAATTCTAACTTGAGCAATAAAATTCTGCTTATTCCGATTTTTCAAGCAAGCTTTGAAGTAAAAAAACAGGCAGGGGGTGGCAAGTATCCTCCATAGATATATCACTGTATCGCTTTGTAAAAGTTGCATTTCCAGAATTTTGTAAAACAGAATTTTGAAAGCAGACTTTTTTAAAAAGAATTTTGACCCTGGCAGAATTTTAGCCCAACCTGTCGATACGACCTATATAAGACGTCGGGGACTTAAATCGTACAAATCTTTTCAATAGATTTGATGAAGGTACCCTTTTTTATGCGTAATTAGCTCGCTACCCTTATCCTACTTAGCACATCGCGAGCTGAAAGAACTTGGGAATAGAAGAGACAGAAGAGAAAAGGAGTTCTCGATCCAACTCAAACGCTCATGGTCATCAGCCAGTGCGGAACATGAAAACCCGCAAATGTTTTGCCTTTACGGAGGAAAGCAATGATATAACCAGAAAAAATAATAAAAAAAAACATACGGCTTACTTGTAATTGTTGTCCATTTTATTTGCATGTTGAGAGTGAAAAAGGTGTGTTATATTCGGCCGACCCTAACTTGGATATAAGACACCGAACAGGAATCCGCTCATTTCGAGACAGACGCTTCTAGATTTTTCGTTTGTTGCTGGTTTTGGTCCATCGCGGATATTTTCCATACCGTAATTCATCATATCTGGTGAGCATTCCCCTATCCGCCACTTGGGAAGGCGCCTAATTCGAAACCAGCAACCTACCATCCTCACAAACTTTTTAAGATAGCCATCTGGCAACCCTGGATGTGTTGATTAGGTCATTGTTTTGATGGCAACTCGAGGGCAGAGGTCAGAATATACCTACTCCTTGTCTTTGGAAATTCGCGTTCCAGAAACCAAGCTACAGAAAACGTTTGTAACTACTTCCATTCAATGTTGTCAAAAAAAGTCCATGATGTCGTCGAAAAGTATGATATTTGAGAAGTCACAAGGTAAGCACGTTGGTTTGTCTAAATCCTTGGGTCGCTGATGTTTTTACCGATCTTGCATGAGTTTTCCATCGTGTCGTCCCGCACAATCTGTCGAGTTTGGATGCCAAAACCAGACATTGCCCTTTACATAAAGCTCGTCTCTATAGAATGCTGTCATGCGCGGTCTTTAAATCGATGCAAAGTTACTGCGTATCGATGTGGAATTCCTGTAGCATTTGATCGGTGCCGGACCGGAAAGTCACACTGATATGGACTGACAGAAAAGATTTTGTATGCGATATTAAGGAGACTTATGCGGCTTTAGTAGGCGCCATTTAGAGTTTCTAGAAAATCGGACAAACAATGCTGAGGTTGTATTAATCGGGCTGCTTTCCTCCGACCGATCTTACAGATGAGTCGGTGCACGCTCCTAACCACATTATAGCCAACTGATTCAAAAAGTTTGGCAGTTAGATTATCACTATCAGGTCTACCTGCTTTGTTGAACTTTAGCTTAGACACAACTACTCTCACTATATACAGGCCGGGTGTTCGGTTCATAGAACAGAAAGCATAAAGAAAACACTCGATTGTGTTTAATTGCGGGTTTTTGGTCTCTAACAACGATGAACCTCAAGATTCAAAACCAACCCTATGTTTTAAATAAGAAATCGACATAAAACTGTGAGTTGAATAACTCATGTTCGTCCTTTCACTTTAATAAATGTTTGTGGCATAAAATTTTAAGCAATAAGAAAAATTGTGTATAGTAGCGAACGAAATGCCGAAAGAAGAAACCGGTTTGCGCTTACCGGCAGGTAACGATCCTGCTGACTTCTATCTTTAACCAATTAAGCTATTGGTGACTGATGAGAGCGTGAAATTGACTTTTATAATTGTTTTATGCGCCGTTCCTAATAACGTAACGAGAGTAAACCGGTCTCGAATAGCTTAATTGGTAGATAGAAGATTCCGTTAAAAAATAACACAATACGATAGATTTAAAATAAATTTCGTCAACCCCCACTCCAAGAATTTTCTAAACTTCAAATTTTAAGCTACAGTAATTTTTGGAACACAATTTAAATCCTTGCCTCATCTTAACTTATCCTAACTTCAATCCTTAGTTTGACGAGTTTACAGAAAGCGGTCAAAAGAAGTCCGAAAAGATGTGCTGGCGATCTCTGTTCTAAAAAGCTGGGATTAGAAATGAGGGGGGGACAAGACCAAATGCACAGGCTATTCCAGATAGGTTCTAGACGCTTAATTGGTTTTTGTATAGCGTGGTTAAATTTGGCGAATTTGAATTGATGTCGAATTTGAATAAAACACAAATTATTTAGAAATTTATTGTCATTTCTTGTTATTATGATAATATTGGTATGGTTCAATTATGTATGGAACAAAATGTAGGCCAAAAGAGGCCACACCTTCATGCGATGGTCCAAATTTTCGATGACGCTGAAGCATAATTGAGGTTCTACGCCGTTAATGTGCCGAATTATCTCATCCTTTAGCTCTTGAATTGTTGCTGGCTTATCGACGTACACCTTTTCTTTCAAATAACCCCAAAACAAATGCGGCAATTCTACTTATTGAGGTGAAAATGTGCCTCATCACTAAGGTGATTTTCTTCGAAAATTGATCATCCACTGTTGCCATTTCTTGCAACCATTCTGACCATTGACGACGCTTGAAATGGTCAAGAGGTGTGTACGTGTAAACGCAAGTCTTTATGCATAAAGTTCATCAACGACGAGCGTGAGAGGTGCAATTGTTGGGCACGACGACGAGTTGAGGTGGACTGCTCTTCAGCCACAAGCAATATTTGCTGCAGTACGAGCTGTACAAACATGCACTGGTGTTTTCACATCTCCTAACAGACCCGGTTTGCTCAAATTTTTGCACGATTTTTCCACGCACATTTGGACGATTAAATTGACCGAAAAAATCACGAAGTGCACGATATGTATTTTGATTTGAGCGCCCATTTTCATAATAAGCCCGAATAACTTTAACGTGTAGCTCGACTGTGTATCTTTCCTTGGTTCGAGTTGAGTTTGTCTGAAATTGAGAAATGTCAAATGAAATGCGGAAAAAACTTGACGTTTAGGTGTGGTTCACATTCAACATCGGCCCTTATAATTTAACCACCCTTTATAAAAGCGCATTCCCATTTGTACTGCTAGATTCACGATCCATTTAAATGTAGGCGCACTTCTAGTCTAGTGTTGGATGTATGTTCCTGTGTCCTCTTGACGAGATGTATGCACGCGCGAGACCAGAAGTTGATCCTAGTATTTATTTGTCCAGGAATTTTTTACTTAACACTTGTGGCGACTTCGAATATTTCGTCTTTCCGAGACAGGATGCTATTTTTCCAGAATTTCAATTATTGCTGGCAGAATTATAAATTATTGGCAGAACTATCCAGCTTATAATTAATATAGAAAATACGTGTCTGTATGTCATGTTATGACAGTGATTTGTGATTGCTAATTATAACGTTAATTAGAAAATGGTTTTGACAATTTTAATCTTATTTACACCACTAATCCCGCGTAAGCCCAATGCAAGGGTTGATACTTAAATTTATTTCAATTAATTAGAGCAAACCAATAAACCACTCGTGTGTGTACATACAATTATATATGTATAAAAATAAAATACTCTCATTCACAAGATTGATTACTGCAGCAACTGTTGCTCTTACAACTGTGCTGCTGCCAAGAGCAGGCGTTAAGGAGCATTTCAAAAATGTGTGCCACTGTCGTCAGCGGGTATATCAAAATTGACACTTTTCGCTGTTGTCATTAGATTTGCGGCGGTGTGGGTGGTGCTTCGTCGTCGTCCTTGTTGTGTTTATTTTCTGTTCGACGTAAAAATAATATTGCAATTCGCTTAATGGGAATTGTAAACAGCTTAAGTTTGAGTGGCTAAGTGCCGTTCGCTGGCAGGGTGTGCCGACACCAGCAGCGCCTTTCTTATGGTTGATGATCTTTTGCTGTTTCTACTAAACAAGTGCCTTAACGTAAACGACTTGGAATTTACAAGACATCGTACAAGAATAATGCATTTGGAGAATGTTCTGCGTATACGGTAGTTTGCAAAGTACCCCCGGGGTATATTGTTGGGCTTGTATGAGGAGCAGGGATGTATAGGTCTTCGAATGGTGGAGTACGAATGGTGTGTAAACTGTAGGAGTACGTTTAAGGATAATGGTATTTTGAGTGATGGCAATGAAGGGTCCTAGAAGCGGGATAAAATATTTATGAGAAAGAATTTTTCACAAGAATATTGGGTGTGGGATTTGAGATCTTTTATGAGATCTAAATATGGCAAGGGATGCCAAGTTTGCAATAGCTTAGTTATTTTACGCAGAAGATCCTTCACTTATTGTCTGTTTCGAGCCAAACTTGGGTTTATATTTTTCATATCCTCTTCTGTATTGAAATCTTCTTCTTCAGGAGTTTTCCCATTAGAGCAAACCTTTTCTCCTGTTCAGTTCCCACTCCTACGCACTCGCTTTTATCCTCCCCGTAAGAAGCTTAATGACTTTGCTCTAATCTCGTCTCTACATTTTCCGATGCAACAAACAAGAATTTAATTAAAACTGCACATTTGCATATCTTTGGAGCACGAGACTTTGCTTTTCACTATCATGCACCAAGTAACGTGTTCTACGTCAAGCTGATGGGAATTGGGAGCACCAGGGCACAGATTGCATGTGGAAACTTTAATAGACTGCAGCTGACAGTATGCTAATTAAATTGGTTTGCTCTGTGCTGGCCCGAGAATGTTGACGCAAACGAATTCCAATGGAGCCAACCGAGAAAGCGCTTGTTCACATACAGTCGAGTCCTTAAGGAGATCCTCGAAACTGTAACAACATGCAATGTCTATGTTAATGACTTGTGGGATTTTTTTGTTGTGTTGTTGTTTTTTTTGCAAAGGTCAAACACAAGCCTTGACTCAATCGATATTATATGGCATATTTCGTGGAGGTTTTTACATATTTCACGCACGATATCCTTAAGCTGAATGTTTAATTGAAAGGCACTTACATTATATATAGACGGTCGAAATGATTTCATTTAGCCTGTGCGGCAGGCCTATTTTTAGATGATAACCTTTGCCACTGGCGGCATTTCTCATTAAAACCGAAAATGCTTGTTGCACACACGTGCTAGCCGTACAAGGAAATACGTCAGCGGCATGGAACACTGGCATGGAATTCGGATGCGGAGGACACAATGGAATGAGGGTGACATGCTCTGGACATTAATTTTGCGGTCTTTAATGTGTATGCTTGAATGAATAAATAAACAAATGGCCGGCAGCAGTCTTCGGTATCGATATGGTCTATTGTGTGCTGACGAAATTGGAGTACCTACGTTATGGAAGCGTTTTGTGGGCGGTTTGTTATTGTCATCTGACTACTGGGAATTGATTCGAAATCGGAAATTAAATTTTTTGTTTATGTCTGATGAATAAAGTTTGCAAGGCACACGCCAAATAAATTTTACTCTACCAGAATAAATGATCCTACTTTTTAAATTTCCAAAATTTTAGCATTTGCATAAACTATTGCTAGTAAAGGCTCGCACAAGGGCTGTTATTAGGGTTTATTAATTTTAAATCAAAAAAGATCAAGAATTGGTCTTTACCCTAGTTCGGTAACCAGGACTGTTTCGATCGATAATCTTGGCTGATACTCATCAATGGGAAACACCAAGATTGCCTTCCCATACAGACGCTTTTTCGGCAAAAGCCGAGCCACACTTAAAACGTTCACTGCGAAAACGCAGTGTAAATTATAAGACCTAGACGAATGCTCAATTCGAACATTTTGCTCGTGTAGGATATATTTGCCGTGGCCAGCATAAAAATTTTAAATTTCCAAAATTTCGCCATTTGCATTGTCTATTGGTGGTTATTAGGGTGCTTCCTACTGATGCATATCAGCCAAGATTGTCGATCGAAACAGACCTGGTTACGGAACTAGGGTAAAGACCAATTTTTGATCTTTTTTGATCCTACTTTTTGTTTATATCAGATTGTCACCCACCAACTCCTGTCTTTCAGGTGCGATCGACAAGTGGGCCTAGGACAGGTTTTGGTGCTAGAAGAACTACTTTCAGAGAGCCCTGAATTCATCATCATCCTTGGATGTCTGTCGAAGGAGTCCAAAATTCACTGCGCTTAAACAATGATTATAAAAGTGCTGAATTGTCAATTATTTTTTAAGACATTAGATGTGTACTGCTTTTAAAACTCTTCTCCCTATTCTCCCGCAGAAAGTCTCAACCCTGACCAAACCGGGCCAATCTACTAATTTTAAAATCCTGACTGGTGCTTTCAGGCAGCGGCCAAGGCAAACTAAAGAAACATCTTCATTATATTGGCCTCTCTCACCGAACTCTATGGAGACTTTGTCTAGAGAGCGATGAATCCTCTTTTCACATACTCTCATGAACTTCCCGGCGAAGTAATTACTACATTGGCGAACCTAGCCTATATGCCTTCAGAGAAGATCCTTGTCCTCCTTATTACCGTCAGAGTAGTAAGATGGCTAGGATTTCGTTAGGGATGGCATAAAGGCTGCTTTTTGAAAGATTGCAGTGCCGAAAACCCAAGCAGGCTCTCTCAAAGAAAATCTAGTCTAGGAGCGTTCAGGTGCCCTACCCAAACCTCAGAGTCACAAAAGATCCTCTAAAGCCGCGGTTCCCAAAGTGTGCTTCGCGGAGCACGTGGCCATGCCTACACGACCAGTCCAATTTTTAAACACATTATAGATTGTGTGCAGCTGTATTTCACCAATGGCTTCACGAATATTGTCCTTTAAAGCGTCAATTGTCTCTGGATTGTCGGCGTAACACTTATCTTTTGCGGCACCCCACAAATAATAGTTCAACGGTGTCAAATCGCAGCTCCGAGGTGGCCAAACGTCATCAGCTCTGCGGCTAATAAAGCGATCTTCGAAAAGAGGGTCGCAAAACATCGGATGTGTGGCACGTAGCGCCGTCCTGTTGAAACCAAATGTTGCCAATATCATCCTCTTTAATTTTTGTGAAGGTCTTTATGCAAAATTCGCCTCAATATTGTCTCCGAAATGTTCAATCGTTGAGAACGACAGTGAATTGATGTTGGCGCTTCACGTACACTTTCTGCCACAGCAGCAATAATCTCGGGTGAACGCACTGTTTTTGGCTTTTCACGCTTTGGTCTATCGATGAGGATGCAAGTTTCTTTCTCTTTTTTCACAAGATAACGAACATACGGAGCTGACGGTGCTTCTATTCTTCCAAAATCCGTACGCAATTTTCGCCCACTTTCTGCAACATTACCATGATTTTCAAAGTAATGTCGCAATATTTCCCAGCGTTGTTCAAGCCTATACATAACCATATTCTTTCAGCGGAAAGATAAAACTTATTATCTGTCAAATCAGACATGAGCTAAGTGTTACCATTCACGAAATAAGCAGTAGTTGAAAAAAAGACGTTAGATGGCGGACCCTAGTTAGGAAGTTTGCCCTCGTTCACCTCGAGCTGTTGCTCCACTCAATGTATTTAATTATCTTTCCAAAATATTACCTTTTTTCAAAAAGATCAAATTCGTTAGCAAGTGGTACTTTAACACTGATCGCCCATTATCGTAGTAAAATTATCAAACAGTTGAACTATGTTTCCACCGGACACAAATCTTCAACTTATCTCCAACAAATTTAGAGATTTACCATGGAAATTTAAATCCTCTCAGCAAGTAGGTAATTTAAAATAATTCTCCTCGTAAGTCTCCTCAAATGACACTTGTCAGTTGTCACTTCTAACTTTTTTCGCACACCTTAAGAACAGTTTGAGAATAGAAAAAAAAACAGAAACTCTTCACGCCTGATCAGATACGAATACGTTTTTATTTGAAGGCTTGCAACGAAATTACTTCTTACTTTTTTGTGGAATGTCATCGTCACTGTCTTTTGACAACCAAAATAACAACAAAAGAGTGCTCGTGTTAAGTTTATCCTTTGTTTGTCCAATGGATACACTGTGCCACGGGATTTATCCAGGATTCATCCAAAATTTGATTTCATTAAATAACAGTCATTGACCGCAGACAGGCACTCACTTTTTGTTTTTTACGTTTCTTTTTTATATGAAACAACACATATATTTGTACCGTAAAAAAAACATATTGGTGCTCCGCTGTTAAAATCTTCTTTTGAAAGTGCTTCGCGACCGTGAAATATCGGGAACCGCTGCTCTAAAGACTAGTAGGGGGCCCTAGGTATTGTAATCCCTAGTAATTGCCCCTTACTAGGGATTCAACTAGTGAGGGGCAATTTTTCATGGCGAGTTCATCCGAGTTTAGAGTAAAAACTGAGTTTAACCCAGGGATTAATTTCCAGACATGTTTTTAAAAAGCAGATATGTTTTCAATTACTTTATCATCGGAGTTAAATCGCGGCTGAAAACTGCTCTATGGGATTAACCTGACACTCATTTAATTCTGTTTTAATCAAGGGTTAACTTTGCACTGGAAAACTGACAGTGATCTCTTATTGAAACCCGACTTCTATCACGTGAATAGAATAGAACAAACAGTCCAAAAACTTATACACTTTTCAGTTATGTTTTTACTTATCGTAATTTTCAATTTGTCTAAGTGAGGATTTTCGTGATTTACTTACAGAATTATAAAATTCGACTATAGAGAGAAAAGAGCCCCCATCATAGACTTTATGAGGAACTTCTGTTTGTACTTTGTCCAGATCCAGAAGTTCTGTAGTTAAGTGGAAGACTCAATGGTACAAAATACACTTTGGCCCTCGAAAAATGGACTGGTATTTTCAAAATTATTTAGAATAACATAATCGGCTGGCATGTACAGGTGGTATACCCTCCAGGATACTTTAGAGAGGGTCAGCTCATAAAGAGTAAATAGCTTCAGCAAAGATTTTTTTTTATTTGTCTTAAATTTAGACGGTACCCAATTTTTCGAGCTTCTTTTGCTAGCTTCTGTCTTGCGTTTTTATTCCTAATGCATCCAAGGTAGACAGTAGGTGTAAATCTTTATTATTCTTTATTTAATTTATTAATCTTTATTATTGCTTAACATTATGAGACAAACATTTACAAAGAATTTATGTGATTTAAATTGGTATATAGCTCTGATGTCTGGGCAGGTGCACCAGAGACTTGTCTCTGACACTTTGTTTGGTACTTTGTTAAATCGCTTAAACAATGATTGAGTTAACAAGACATCCGAACCTCACATGGTAAAGAATGCGACTACGGTTCGTGTGCAAGTAAGTAACAAGTGTTCACAAATTATTTACCTCAAACTTACGGACTTTGACACTGCGTTCTACAGCAGTTTTTTACGACAGGACATCGGAAATGTGGAACAGGTTTCCTCCTAATTGCAGTCCTCAGCAGTTGAACCCCAAAGTACGCAAGTATCTCTGCTGTGATAACTTATTATAAGAGCGCCCATAAAACCTTGACACGAGTAAGTCATAGCAAAAAAGCGTATACCGTTTGAGCCTTCAAGGTCGTAAGGTTGATCTCCTTGAATACTTTCTTTACGTGAGGTATGTAAACCTGGGGCCCCAACTAGACTTGGGTTTTGTTTCGGAACCCGCCTCCTAAACCAGTTTGGGAGCGGGAAGCCAACTAGAAGCTCCTGTTCTTTTTTGCTTCAATTAGTCTGGCCAGAAAATCCAGATTAAATTAATAAAAATTATAATTTAAAAAAAGTAGTCTTTTCGCAAGTAATCAGTGGCAGGTTGTAAAGTATATTGGTTTAGGTCACTCCCAATTGCAACTGTGTGTGAAAACTATCAAAATCCTCCATCACTTTTCTAAATCCCGATAAAAAATCAATTCCCAACGGACCTGCTCCGATAAACCATTCACGTAAGTAAAATGCCCACATGGTGGCATCAGAAACTGTTGATGGCCATCAGCTCCTAACATCATTCTCCTCTCAAATACCGGTCCACTACTAATGCAATTCTTCTCAATTAAATCGTTTCAAAACGTAAAAAGAAAAAAAAGCAAATTAAACGAAAAGCACAGAGAGTAAGTGCAGAATGATAAATGAGAAACACAGACAGCTGGAGATTATTGTGATGATCCATTAACAGTAATGGATTGAAATGTTTTTCCTCTGATAGAATCTGTTATTGTTTTTTGTTTTTGTTTTAGTACGAGAGTGTATAAAGTTTTTTCTATTTATTTATTTAGATTGACTGGCCTCAAGGCTAAAATAATGTTCTTTCTCGGCCTGATAGGACTTTGAAAACTTATGTTGTTTACCGTGGAATTATTTTCAAACTTTATTATTAAAACAAATAAGTTTATGGCAGATATTCATTAAATGAAGAAGTGTCTGTAAGAATTTAAATAAATAAATTCAAGAACTGGGAAAATTGTGCGTTGTACGTTGAGCATCTTATGAGCAAGACAGTAAAACCGCATCAAAGTGAAAGTGTTATACCTCAGCCATGAAAAGTTTTTTTCTTTTGCATAAAGAATAACAACCCTGGATGTGAAATGAGTTGACATTTCAAAAAGATTTTATGGCAAATAAATATGTTGTTGGTGTAAACTGTTACCCATGTGAGAGAAAAACTTCTAGGTGAAAATCATGTGCTGTTGACATGTAGGACAAGTGAAGTGAAATATCGCAAAAAGGAAAATAAATTAATTTTTTTTGGGCGGGACTCCAAATTTGTGCTGGGCAAACTACGATGCATTTATTTGTTAGCAAAATGGTTTGTCCTTTTTTTATATTTGAAAAACAAAATTTAAAATTAGCCCTTAACTTGTTTCATTTGTTTTTTTGTTTTGAAAGAATATTAACAATATGCTTTGGCTTATTAACGCCTTTTTAGATCAAAATGATTCTTTATTCCCCAAATAGGGTGATTAACTTCGGAAACTGTCCCAACCAGAAGAAAAACAGTCCTACGAGTGAATTGATTCAGAAAATTATTCGTGTTATCTGCACACGTTTTTGTGTTTTCCCTAAAAAGTGAAACATTTGACTCACTATCATCCAAGCGCCTTGTTACAAAATTAGTTTAGGTATAGTAGTTCAGTTATTGCTCAAATGTATGATCCATTTGTTACGAATTTTCAGGGTTTTTTTTTGTTCTTGCCTTGACGAAGGTTATGCTGGGCACATGTTGAGAAGGTGGATATTTCCGAAAAGGGTCGAAAAGCCTCTAAGCCTAGCTACCTAAACGATATTATCAAAAGTCCGACTTGGGTCATGCGTGGTTTGTTGATTATGACTTCTTTTTCTGATTAGTTGAAGCCACTTCTGCTCATAGCATGATCAAACACAGTGTACCGCCATCTTCCAATTGCCTTGTGCAGAGCCAATTATGTTGTTTCAAAGAGTAGATTTAGTCCATTCAAGTTGGCTAGAGGCCCTGTCTTGTCCCACTTAAAGTTTTTGTAAAACATCTTGGTGTTCAGGTATCAGTTTACAATAAATATGTGAGCTTCTTCACTGAACTCATCAAGCAAATAATGCAGCACGGAACTTACTTAAGATGGCGCTACAGTCCGGGGTGGCGTGGCCCTGAGCCTCAGCCAACACGCTTCGCCAGCCAGCTCTGAAACAGCACGGAAACCATTGGCAATTATTTCTTTCGCACGACTATATAAGGGATTCCTTTGCAGTTAGAGTGAGATGCATACATCCTATTCAGAGTTGTGAAGACTGCAGCTATTTGAAGAATGCAGTCAATTGACTTAATAGAATTTATTTATAAGTCTTTTGACTTGCTCAAACGCTTTTACTTAAAAAGTGTTGCAGTCGCCAATCACTTAAAGTATTCTGACTGGGAATGCAAACTAATGCAGTCAATTGACTGCAAGTTAAAAAAAAGACCTATAAGTATGAAGACATACGCGGAGCGGTCCGTCGGCTTTTGTTGAAGGTTATAGTCATCTATATTGCGCAGTTTGTGTAACATTCTATTTATTTACTAAAAT
Source organism: Neoascia interrupta (assembly GCA_947623515.1). Taxonomy (NCBI): domain Eukaryota; kingdom Metazoa; phylum Arthropoda; class Insecta; order Diptera; family Syrphidae; genus Neoascia; species Neoascia interrupta. The sequence goes on along the minus strand of OX392463.1, from coordinate 212,641,638 downwards.
TATTTCTGGAAATATTCTACAGTCTGTAATATACGTTTTTCGTAGTGCTGTCTACTGTTCTTATATTGGGTGATTTTATATTTCGTTTCGTTACTCTAAAAAAAAGGCTGGCAAAACGCTTAACCGTTACGAAAATAGAGGGAAGGACATGCATACTATTTCTTGGCCTTTTTTAGGATTTTTATAATTTAAGACCGATAAAACAGCAATTTCAATTATTTTTAATTACCGTTAGACTTTTTGGTCAATTTTACAACCACCTGTGCTAGCATTTGCCACTTTTCTCAAATTCTGTAGACATGGATTTCTGAGAAAACGGTAAAAATATGCTGTTTTTTATTTCGCTTGTTTGAATGGGCTTAAGAACTTAGGGTCGAAAACGGCAATTTTGAAAAGTTTTTGATACAGTTCATACATTACATACTTCAGCCAAATTTAAACAAGATCGTCATAACCGTTAAGGATCTAGAAATCTTTAAAAAATAGTTTTCGAAAATGTTTTCACGTTTTTCAGTTTGAAGTTTTTGAATACTCGAAGTCTGCTATAGTTTTATATAAAATTTAAGAAGATTTAAGAAGACTATTCCCGGTGTTAATTTAAAAATTATACTTTATACCGTTTGGGAGATAGAGGGGGAGACATGCGTTCTTTTGACCTTTTTTATAATTTTTTAAATTTCAAATTCATAAAGCAAAAATTTTGAAGTTTTTTCCAGTTCCCATTAGACTTTTTTTCAATAGCACAACCAGCAGCACTAGACTTGGATGTTTTTTTTTTAATTCTATGGCCACCGGCTTATGCGTAAACGGTAAAACAAGCTCCTTTTTTATTTCGTTTTTTAAACAGGCTTCTAAAAACTTGGGTTAAAAACGGAAATTTAAAAAAAAATTAACGCAGCCTTCCTTCTTTTTGTAAGCTTTACGGAATCTGAAAAAGATCGCCTATACCGTTAAGCTACTAGAAGACTTAAAAAAATTGTTTTTGAAAATGCTTTTATGTTTTTGAGTTAAATCTCAAAAGATTTTGAAATTTCAAAATCCGCTATAATTTTCCTTAAAATTTTGAACTATTTTTGACACGTGTGATTTTTTTTCCAAAACAGACTTCCGGAACATCACCGGTGATACGGAGACTGGTGATCACGGAGACTTCCACCAAACATCACCGGTGATAGGGGGGGGGTCAACTCAAAGTAAACCAAGTGCTCAGGTCATACTTGAAAAATATGACCTGAGCACTTGCTTTACTTTGTGTTGTTTTATACATGTGTTCAATATTGATTTTGAGCGATAAGCCGTTCAAAAGTTTTGGCCTCCAACACTTTGAAAAACGTCATGCATTTTCGACTCTGCATTTCTCAAAAACGTTTTAATATTTTCGAAAAGTTTTATTTTTTAATTAAAGCTTAGTATTTCTTAAACCTAAGTTTTGTTTTTCTAGTTCTTGCCTACTAAACTTCTTGAAAAAACACTAAAAAACATTAAGTCAATTTTCATATGAAATTTCAAACTGTAATTAAGCCGTTATTTGTGCTTAGAAAAAATTACCCTCTTTGGATTCTCTGACTATTTCCGCAGTTTATACGCACACCAAATTTTGTCTTTCTACGACTTACCGTTCAGAAGTTATAGAGCGATTAAACGGACGGACGGACGGAGAACGTAGCGATACCATAAGAGGTCCTTTTTCCATTTTTGGACGGACCGCTAAAAACTGCAGTATAACTTACTCAAGACTTTTAGTCAGTTGTTGGTCTTCTATAAATCTAAGTCATTTTTACAGTCAGTAAGTCTTTTGGCTGAAGTCATTTAAATTTAAGTCAATTGTTGACTGCTTTTTAGTCAATTTACTGATTTCTCGTCATTTAACTAATATATTTCAGTTTTCTGTAGCATTAGATTATTTTAATCCCAATATTGATTTTTCAAACAAGATTCGTGTTAAGATTAGGAACTCTGTGCTGAAGCTATATTATGTTGGTTCCGAAAAACAGCACGAATCTTGTTTGAAAATACAAAATTCGGACTAAAATAATCGATGATTTTAAGTCAATATCAAATGACTTAAAATCAGTCAAATGACTAAAAGGCATTCAATTGATTAAGAAGCAGTCAAATCGTTTGAAAAAGTCCCTATCGTTTAGATATCTCCAAGGATATTGGCTATTTATTTATTTTCTGGTGCTAATTTATGAAAAAGTTTTTTTTTTTATTTTAATAAAAAAAAAATAATACAAACTAGTGCGAGGGTTACCCCACCCCAATTGACCATGTCAAGCTCAAAAATGGCTCAAAATTTTGATTGTTAAATTTCAGTTTCTATTAACTTTAATTGTGCTAAGAATTTGTCAGTTAAGAATCTTCTTTCTTAAAAAAGGGGCGTGGCATCCACCCCTTTTGAATAACATAATTTTTTTATCATATTTTTTACCGGATGTTGTATACAATTAAGTGACAATACAAATAATTCACATACAGTAGGATGGAATCAGCCCAAAAACTTTTAAATTTGGTGTTACAAGTCGCGGTTATTTAAAATTTCGAAAAAGAAAATCATACTGTTCAAATATTGCATTACTCTACATTTCTTTCTTACAAAGTTTTTGACCACGGCTGTTTTTTAGAGGATAAAATAAATAAATAAATAGAGTGGCGCAACAGCTCGAGGTGAACCAGGGCCAACTTCTCAACAATGTATGCTATGTGTGTTGATTTTTTCACATACAAAACGACCTACAATTTTTTGCCGAATCCGAACGGCACTTTGAGAAGTTTTTCAAGACAATTGATACTCTCGGAGGGCTTGTCAATCCCACGCGGAGGTGGGGACCGTGAAAAAGAACAAGTCTTTTTTTTCAGGTGACGATGGCAGGATTCGAACCCAGACCTCCGGCGTAGTAAGCACACACACTAACCACTACGCCACGGCACCCCACTGTTTTTTAGAGGAGAGGTTTTACAAAATTACCGAATTTGAAGCAAAAAAATTACAATTTTGCGAGAATTAAGTAAGCCTTAGAATCTGCCCAAGTAGAATCTATCGTTTTTAGTTTTGTTTTGCCAACTTCAATGCAAATGTATATTGAAAAGACTCGTTTTTTTGTTTTCAAACCCTTGTTTTGTCACTTAATGCCTTTCCAGTATGACTGACAGTGAAAGCAACGTCTTAACGAATTACTTCAGAGATTCAAATTCACTTGCGATTCTTCCTTTGTTGCATCATTCCGCGATTACATCAATAATTCAATTTAAAAGAAGGAAAAACAGCTCTTCATAATTTGTTTCAAGCACCGCCTTTTTCACTTATTTATGGGTCCAATTGGAAAAAGCCTCTGCAATAAATCATTTTTTACGCAATCAATAAAAATTCCTGCTCACCGAAACACTCAAGAAACCAATTCCATACCACTTTTCTGGTGTTGGCCAAATCAAGATCTTGTCTTGCCAATTGGGCCAAACCACTTGTCAATAAACGTATCTTTTTCGTTCCGCTTTTTATGGTTGTTCAACAACTTGTTGGCTCAGCGACATAATCTCGGAAATTGCTATTGCAAATCTCATATGGCGAATACGATATTGTGGTGCCTCCTGGTCTAGGGGGTAATTGCTTGAACCCTGAATGCTATCCACCACATGCTACGCGATAAAAGCCAGAGGTCAAATATTTTTCTAATTCTTATTCAAGCCACAACGCATAACATTATAGTAACGTATTATTTTTTTTTATCTTTGCAGGAGCAAGTAAAGCTCGATGCCACAAAACAGGCGACAAGCCCCGATGATTGCGATGACCTCAGTCCAATGCCACAGACTGCTGCGCCACCAGTACGCCGGCGAGGTGGCATCTCAGCCGAACCAGTCACCGAAGAGGATGCCACAAGTTATGTGAAGAAGGTCGTGCCAAAGGACTACAAGACCATGGCTGCGCTATCGAAGGCCATCGCCAAGAATGTGCTGTTCTCGCATTTGGACGAAAACGAAAGATCGGACATATTCGACGCAATGTTCCCTGTCAATCATTTGATGGGCGAGAACATTATCCAACAGGGTGACGAAGGTGACAATTTCTACGTGATTGATCAGGGTGAGGTCGAGGTGAGTATCCATTTCTTTCAATCCTTTTTTTTTAATATAAATCTTATTCATTCGTCCTCTGAGTGAATTAGATAATGTAAAGGAACACTTAATCGATTTTATTTCTGCTTCTCGCATTCATATTGTATATTCCAAGATCCTTTCGGTGGTCTTTGCGAATCCCATCAGGACATGTGTACGTTTGTAATGCATACATTCCCATGCGAAGGGGGTTTCATTGTATCATATAAATGGCGGCAGCCGGTCTTGCTTGAGGGTAATAACCGTGAATATTTATGGCTGTGGATTTAATGTGTTCCATGTTATTATATTCCTTATCATAGGCAAAGTTCGGATTAATATGTCGGATCCCAGAGGGTTTATGGTATTGGTAAGGGGCAAGATGGAATATAATTTTGTGGAAATCATGGAAAGAAAAATAAATTTTACAAAATAGTTAACTTGCTCTGGTTGGGCAAATATGTAAATGTAATCCGATTAGGCCTCAAAATACGTTCCCAAATGAGAAAATAAAAACAAAGACTAAAATGGAGACGTTAAAATGCTGCTAAGCCAAGTTTGCTAATTCTTCCGTTTGTTGTTGCGAAACTATCTTATGACAAAGATAAAAGTTTACGATATAGATTCTATTTTGATGTATTTATTGTGTGTCTTAGGATAACGTCTCTTTTCCCAAGACACACTTGGGTCATTGGCGCCAATTCCACACGCGCTTACAGTCAACGATATTTAATAAAAAATTCACTTGATGATTTATAAATACGATTTGGGCAAGAAAAATATTTGTGTGTCCCAAAAGCAGAAAAATAAAACAATATGTTGGCATCTATTGTCAACAAGGATTATGAATTCTTCCTAGGTCCTTTTAGCTGTAACATTATTAAGGGTAAAGGCGGCAGATATCATTTTATCTGAATATTAAAAAAAAATTACCGAAACCAAAAATTTGCCAAATGAGTTTTGAAAACCATGCAAACCCAAGTGGCGGATGATATGGCGCGTAAGATGTCAACTCTACTCTGTTGCGGATAGCCTTGCCTTTCGCTTTAAAGGCTTCAATTTTTTCTGCTTCATGTTGTCTTCTAAAGTCAGAACTTAAGCTTTTTGCTTCATTGGATTCATCCTGCTGGACTTAAAAGTTGGTTTCCTAAATTTCCCTTACTTGAATATTGGCTAAAATGAGTAACAGGTTTACAGGACTGATTCCGCTAGGAATCTTATCCCCAGTTTACGTGTGTCATTTCCTTGTCCACATATCGAAAGAAACAAGAAAACGAAACAATTGGAAGTTTCTACAATTGACGGGTTTTTCAGTTCTGAGCCCAGCCAAACCATGATCTGTAAATCCCGGACCAAAACGAATCTGTAGTTAACCCAGCTAGCAGTTTGTCAGTGCAGAGTTAACTCTGTCAGTAAAGTCGACTCTTGAAATTATTGACTCTCCCAAATCACACTTCACAAGAAAGGAAGTTCAAGTTGTTCTCAGATGTCATTTTTCACAAAACATGCAAACCAACTGCCATTCCACAAAGAAAAAACATTCAAAGAAGAACATACTGTTCTCCATAGATGATCCGGAATTGTCTCACCAAATTTGGCGAGTTAAGCCGAGATTAACCCCGGATCTAAATTTCGGATCTGAAAAGCTCATTTCTGGGGTTAATATCAGTTTAACTCTGAAACTCGTATGATCTCGCACTGAAAAACTATCCCTTAGAGCCTTGACCGTTTTTAAAGTCCTTGGTGTGCCTTGTTTTGGAGTATTCGAAAACTAATGGATAAACCTATGTAATTTGTATGAAAATTACGTACTACAGGGTAAAATAGTACCCAGCCATATTATCCTCATAAAAGTCTCTTTTGAGCACGACACTTTTAATCCCAAGCGACACGACCAAATGAGAATCATCCTGTACACGTATCATGTTATTTAGAAAACACTTCAAAGTGTGCCATTTCCCACGCTGTGTCCTATCATCTGGCTGGACCGTTTATGGGTCTTTCCATGATGCCCTCTTGTCTATCTTCCACTCATACGTTGTTATGGGCGATTAGTCTTTGCTTACTTCTTCTCTATCCGATTGGGCTTTGTTTTAATTTAATTGTTCCTAAAATTTGACGTTTCCATACGTCATATAAATTGTAAGATAATTGGCTCTTGAGTTTTTGATTCGTACTCAAATAGAGTCAGTCGTACGATCAGGCATACGATTTTGTGCCACTTTTCAGGCCAATAATCCAAACAACTAGCGTGGCAGCTCGAGATAGGCAAATACCTGGCGTCCAGTAACCTAGCACAGGTGGAGGTTACGTAAAATTTTATTCCGATTCCGCGCCTAACACGAAAAATCGTACTTTTGGGTATTGTTGCGCAAGTGGAGTCGTGAAATTTGAACCTTAAATCTTTAAGACAGTCGCTCGACACACTCCCCCACTACGGGCCACCTTATATACCTTGGAGCAAAATAGCCACTTGGTGTTCAAACTCTCTCGTGCTGCAAAACTGAAATCTGGCATCAGGCTTTCATCAACTTGCAGGCATTTCAAGTTCTTAAGACTTGGTAAAACTCTATGTTTTCTCAACTCAATACCTTTATTGCAGGGTCTCTAAAATTACGCCATAAAATTAAACCCAGCTGGATATATTTTTTTGTCCAGCTCTTTCATCCTTTCCTCGGCGGTGTTTTTTTTAAAGTTGATCCGTAATAAGATTCTTACTTACTTAAGGTGGCGCTACAGTCCGGGGTGGACCTGGGCCTCAGCCAACAAGCTTCGCCAGCCAGCTCTGTCTCCAGCTAGCAGTCTTTAGTTTCGCACGCGAAGTTGGCTGAGGTCCCCATCCACTTTCGGGCGCCATCTGAATCTCGGTGCTCCTCTACTGCGCCGTCCCTGCGAGGTGGATTCGAAAATTTTCCGGCCCCGAGCTTGGTTTCCATCCGGTCTAGATGAATCACCCATCGTAGCATTTGTATTTTGATTCTTCTGGATGGGTTGGTGTCGCTGTACAGCTCGTACAGTTCGATGTTATATGTTTTCCTCCACTCTCGGTCTATGCAGACGGATCCATAAATCGTCCGAAGAATTTTCCTCTCAAAACAATTTAAAGAAACGGCGATTGGGAAGAGTTATCCTTAGTTTGATTTCAGCGCTGGTGCCATTTTCTGAATTCATAGTGGGAACCGGTAGACAAATTCCATAACTACCTCAAAGTTTAAGCTGTTGATGGTGATGTTTTTTCCAAGACGTCGGTGTTAGGTGTCTCTTATTGATGACAGCATATTCTTGGTTTTGCCCTCGTTGACTGCTAAACGCATATTCGCCGCTTCCGTCCCAATACTCACGAAGGATTCATGCTTTGTTCTTCCAATTATGTCAATGTCGCCTGCGTATGCGAGTAGTTGAACGAACTTTTGACAATTCTTTCAAGTATGATCTTAAAGAAGTCACATGACAGCTCGACTTGTCTAAATCTTGTTTTCAAAAAAATTATTTAGGTAGTCTCCACCCCATTTGGTGTTTCACAATAGGCGTGACAGTTTGATCGTCAGTTCGGCGCGAGTTTTTCATCGTCATCCAGCACAGACTGGCAGGGATGTCAAAACTAGACATTGCGCTATATAGCTCGTCCCTACAGATGTGTCATACGCGGCCTTGAAACCGATGAAAGGGAAATGGGTATCCATTTGGAATTCCTGGTTTTCTTCAAGATCTGCCGCAGTGTGAATATTTGATCGATGGTGGACTTTCCTGGCCTACAGTGATATGTACCAATCAGATTGTTGACAATCGGCTCCAGGCGTTCACACAGTACAGCAGAAAAGATCTTGTATGTTCAGAGGTTCTCCTCTCTTGAGGATCGGGCAAACAATGCTAAGGTTCCATTCATCGGGCATTGCTTTTCTCCAACCATATCTTGGTGATGAGCTTGTGCGTGCTCCTAACCAGCTCGTCGCCAGAGGATTTAAAAAATTTCACCTTTACCAAGTTCACTATCGATTGACTCCGATGAATCCTGAAGTCCAAATCATTTTTCTTTTTTATGATCTACATTTAAATTAAAGCAATTAAAAACCAATTATCTCTTCTAGGTCTTTGTTAATTCTGAAATGGTAACAACAATCGGCGAAGGCGGCAGCTTTGGTGAGTTAGCTTTAATCTATGGCACACCACGTGCTGCCACAGTGCGTGCTAAAACCGATGTCAAACTGTGGGGCATCGATCGTGATTCCTATCGACGAATACTCATGGGCTCAACCATTCGCAAGCGAAAAATGTACGAAGAGTTCCTGTCACGAGTGTCCATATTGGGTATGTGTTACTATCTCGCATGGAGTGTATTTATTTATGCTCTTTTAATTTGTTAAATAATTAACTATTTTTAATTCCTTCCTTCCTATTCAATCATTCATGCAGAGAGCCTTGACAAATGGGAACGACTGACAGTTGCTGATGCCCTAGAGACAGTCGCATTCGAAGACAGCGAGACAATTGTTAAACAAGGTGAACCGGGCGATGATTTCTACATCATTGTTGAGGGGTGTGCTGTTGTGTTGCAGCGACGGGCAGAGGTGAGTTTAATGAAATTTTAAGTGAATGTGACAACAATGGGGAATTGGTGGAGATACCAGCGCGCAGTAGCTTGTCCAGATTCAAGGAGAATGTAAAGCGAATTTTTTTATGATGGATGAAGCTAGTTTTGTAACACTTTTAAATGTTCTGTCAGCCCAAGAGTTTTTTGTCATCGGCTTTTCTTATAGGGTTCCGGAATGAAGCAGTTCTGTCCCCATTTTTTAATTAGTTTTTATTTAAATTGTGTAGTGCAACTCACTTAGACCTTACTTTTCCTCGACTCTTTCAAGAATTCTCTTAGCCAATATTGATTACACGTGGCCCACAACCACTTCCTCTTAAAGGGAGTCGAAGATTTTTCTTCTTTTAACTTTAAACCATTCTGTGTTTTTTTATCCATCCGTAAAAAGGATATTTGGCACCTTCTTCCTTGCACCAACCGTCGTCATGGCATTTCTCAGTCGTAAAATACTCCACCCCGATTTTAATTTAAACGAGTCAAAGTCTTGAATGCCTCCGTGTACTAATTAATCACCTTGTTAGGTAACGTGTGAATTATTTCGTGTGGCTTAGTTGCTTCCATTTCGAGGGTAATTAGCATAAAATAAGAGCCTTGAGCATTCGTTTTGTATGCTTGCCATTACGCGTTTGCAATCATAACAAGAGAAAACCAGAAGCAAGGAGAATTTGCTGAAACATAAATTGCTTATTTTTCTTCTTTTTACTTTGAATAATCTTTTGATTTACTACATAGTTCACAACATTAATGTACAACATTGAAACACCCCTACAAGAAGCTCAAACTTATAATGGAGGTCACGCTCTTCTGGATGGCCTCGCTTTTATGGCTCTTCAATCTAGCGTGAGTCTGGCTTTATCAAAACTAGATTTTTTTGTTGTTACTAACGGAGTGAAATGTAAAGCGGTAACGCTGCATGGAATTTTCAGTGGGCTCCATTGTCCTTGCTATCCTTTGTGCTCTACTCTGCAGTCGAAAAATTGCACTACTAATGTTGCAATGCAATAAAAGTCCTTGTTTATTTAAGGATCTAAAAAATATAAAATTTTTCATATTGTACGAAAAATAACCCGCGTGATTTCGAATTGCAAACTGATCATGATGATATACACGTACATAGGTTAGGTAGGTATATTTTTAGCGGTCCGTCCAAAAATGGAAAAATACCTCTTATGGTATCGCTACGTTGTCCATCCGTCCGTCCAATCGCCTTATAACTTCTGAACGGTAAGTCGTAGAAAGATAAATTTTGGTGTGCGTGTAAACTGCGGAAATAGTCAGAGAATCCAAAGAGGGCAATTTTTTCTAAGCACAAATAACGGCTTAATTACAGTTTGAAATTTCATGTGAAAATGGACTTAATGTTTGTGAGTGTTTTTTTCAAGAGATTTAGTAGGCAAGAACTAGAAAAACGAAACTTAGGTTTAAGAAATACTAAGCTTTAATTAAAAAATAAAACTTTTTGAAAGTATGAAAACGTTTTTGAGAAATGAAGAGTCGAAAATGCATGACGTTTTTCAAAGTGTTGGAGGCCATAACTTTTGAACGGCTTATCGCTCAAAACACGCTCAATAACACACGTATAAAGCAACTCAAAGTAAACCAAGCGCTTTGGTCATATTTTTCAAAAACATTTTGAGTACTGCATTTTCGAAATGAAGTTTTGACGCGTTTTCATGCATTTTCGAAAATCGCAAAAATGCATGAAAAAGTGTGTCCCCCCCCCTTATCTACGGTGCTGTTTGGTGGAACTCTATGAAAAAAAATCACACGCATCAGAAATAATTCAAAATTTTAAGGAAAACTATAGCGGATTCTGAAATGTTAAAATCTTCTGAGATTTAAATGAAAAACATAAGAGCATTTTTTTTAAGTCTAGAAGACTTAACGGTAGCTTAACGGTATAAGCGATCTTTTTCTGATTCGGTTAAAGTACAAAGCTTACAAAAAGAAGGAAGGCTGCGTTAAATTTTTTTTAATTTGCCGTTTTTAACCTAAGTTTTAAGAAGCCTATTTAAAAAACGAAATAAAACAGAAGCTCGTTTTACCGTTTGCGCATAAACCGGTGGCCATAGAATTAAAAAAAAAAACATCCAAGGCTAGTGCTGCTGGTTGTGCTATTGGAAAAAAGTCTAAACCTTAAACTGGAAAAAACTTCAAAATATTTGTTTTATTGATTTGAAATTTAAAGAATTATAGACAGACTTCGAATATTCAAAGACTTCAAAGATTTAACTGAAAAAGCTGAAAACATTTTCGAAAACTATTTTTCAATGATTTTTTAGTTCCTTAACGGTTAAGACCACCTTGTTTAAATTTGGCTGAAGTATGTAATGTTTAAAAAGCAAGCGAACTGCATCAAAAACGTTTCAAAATTGCTGTTTTCGACCCTAAGTTTTTAAGCCCATTCAAACAAGCGAAATAAAAAACAGCATATTTTTACCGTTTTCTCAGAAATCCATGTCCGCAGAATTTGAGAAAAGTGGCAAATGCTAGCACAGGTGGTTGTATTATTGATCAAAGGGTCTAACGGTAATAAAAAATAATCGAAGCTGTTGTTTTATGGGTTTTAAATTATAAAAATCCTAAAAAAGGCCAAGAAAGAGTATGTACTTCCCTCTATTTTCGTAACGGTAAAGCTTTTTGCCAGCCTTTTTTTAGGGTAACGAAACCCAATATAAAATTACCCAATATAAGGATAGTAGACAGCACTACGAAAAACGTATATTACAGACTGTAATATATATCCAGAAATAATTTTAATAAATAAATAGAATGTTACACAAACTGCGCAATATAGATGACTATAACCTTCAACAAAAGCCGACGGACCGCTCCGCGTATGTCTTCATACTTAACGGTATTTTTTTTTTAATTGCCAGAACATTTGAATAAAAACTTTCTTGAATCTTAAAAACAAATAATACGCGCATTCACATTGAATCCTAAACTGAGTTTTCGGCAAAAAGTTTACGCAAAATCGTTTAGCCATCTAAACGGGAACTAGGTTATGTTTTTGTTTGTCATATCTACATCAATTGTCATAATCTTAGCCCATATTTGTTGTCAAAAGGGCTTTTAGAGATCCTTCAAGGAATATGTAAGGAGATTTGTACGTTTCCCTCAAAAAGTGCAAGTAGTTTTTAGATGGAGCCTTCGGTTTCGCAGATATTTTCGGAGAATATCAGAGGAGTCGTTGCGTGAGTCGTTGCCGCGAGATCCAATATTATTCGAGCTCATTTAAACTGCCAGCTGTTTAAAGCTGTCAGATGTTTAAACTGTATCCGTGCATCTACGGGTGAGAAAAACCCGAACTGAAAAGATAGCTCTTGACGTAAAAGGCGACTTAGGGGTCTAAGCCCCTGTAACACCTAACTGAGCCTAGCGGCACATTCAACTTCTTAAACTTAACCACAAGTGTGCATAATGTAAGTCCGTTTGTTGACATGACTGGGGGACCACCGATGTCGGAAAAGGTCGTTCAAACCACAATTATAACTATGCACGTGTCGAACAAAAAAAAAAAAGTCGCTTAGACAAAAGCATTATGGAAAGGTACGCTACGAATAGCACTCGCCCGCCAGGCACTGCTTATGACTTACATGGTAGTGATCCTGAGACGAGCAGTTATGCTAGGGTTGGAATGTTGGAAGCATGACTGGTCTTAGCTATGAACTTGAAGAGATGATGGTAAGAAGGCGGGTGGATACCTCGTGTGTCCAAGAGACGAAATGGCGGAACACGGGAAATCGGGCCCGCTTCTTGGATATAAAGACAAAAGCTTACAAGATGTACTACTACAGAACCAAACAATGTAGGAACGGAATCGGTATCATCCTTGCGGCAGAGCTACTTTATGGCGTCTTGAATATTTCAAAGCCAAGTGACCTGTTGATGTCCCTCAAGCTGGTGATGCAAGGTGTGGAACGTCGTTAGTGCATATGCTCCCCAAGTTGGGTGTGAGCAGAGAGAAAAAGATGCATTCTGGATAGATTTTCATAATTTTATCAAGGCCTTCCTAAAGGAAGGGCTTTTGCTGGTAGGCGGAGACTTGTACGGACATGTTTGGAAATCCAACGAGGACTTTGGAACTAGGACCGATAAGTTTACCGTAGGGCCAAGTGGAATTTGTTGAATTTTTTTACCCTTATGTATGGATTTGAGTGTCCTGATTCCGAATATGCTATTTAAAATTGTCGGGCTATATTAGCTCAGGAGTTATAGGCAAAAAAGTTCAAAAAGAGTGCAACTTTAACATACCCTTAAATGGGCAGGGGCGGGCGCCTGCTAGACAACTGGCGCCTACCCTTAGCGGAGCGACGAAGTCGCGTGAGCGGCTAAACTTCGCGAAAAAGAGGGTTGAAACCCTTAAGGGCTGCGGGCCACCCAAACACTATTGTCTCCAAAAGCAAACTCTTTTACAAATAAACTTGACAAATTTCTATTGCATACTCTTAGGTAGAAATTTAAAGTCTAAGATGAGGTACTTTGTATGGAAAAATTGAAACTTTGAATAGCTAAAACTTTTGAACTACATAAATCAGACCGAAAATTTTTAATACCATATTCGTCATCAGGACATTCAAATACGTAAATAAGCATAAAAATAACCAAAAATTTCCACTTGGACCAACGGTAAACTTGTTCCCTAGGAACTCTTCTGGTGAAGATGTCCCAAACGTTTGCAAGTCATACGGTCTTATCGTTCTTAATACCATGTTCGATTTTATTCTTTGGTTCACAGTTCCCTATAAGCGCGGGCCAAAGATAGTAAAGTGATTTTTCAAGAACAGATCAGCTTCATGACCTGCCGATTTCCAGGGGGCAAATCACGAAATCCGTTAACGCATCTTCGCTTAACGGATCGCTTGACGCTTTCTTCGGACGGCTTTTCGCTAAAATTAAATGGTTCGTGGGGAGCCTTTTGACCGTTTTGCCTTGCGCTTGCTTGGCTGCAATCTGACACGAAAATTTCGGCTTATTTGCGGTGATCTTTCAGCCGCAAAGCTAGCCATAATTGTTTTCTGCATAAAATTGATTTTTGTGGATTTTATTCTTTCATTTTATTCATTTTATTCTTGCAAACTGTAAGATCACGAATTGATCATGTGCTCTTCGTTTTTGTTCTGTTTTTACCATTAATTTATGATTATTGCGCTATACGACAGTTTCTTATCGAACGGATGATATTTCGATTAAGACCAGCCATCTTTGATTTTTTTCACGGATTTTGTGATGCCAAAATCCGTTTCGTTTTATTCGTTTATCATTTATCATTTATTTATTTTATTCGTTTGTCATGATCCCAAACATGAAAATTCTGCTCATACGAGTACACATTTACGGATTTCGTGATCTGCCGCCAGGATTGGAAGATACTGGAAAGTGACTGAAAATAGTAGTGTCAATTAGTGTCCCCATTTTATGTTTTCCAGTCTTTTTCCAACAATAGAAATCGGCCAGACATATCCATGACTTAAGGAAACACTAGGTGAAGACCATTACGCCGTAGGCTGTAGGCTTGATCGCGATCTTATACGAAAGCCATAAAATGTGAGCAAAAAAGCAAAAGCGAAGCAATAATTATAGATATTTTCGCCTTTAAATTTGTCTCTGGGGTAACCGTTCGTCTGAAAACCTGTTCAAGGTTATGTCCTTGAAAAAGAAATTTCTTACAATCCTAAACTTAATTTCTTTTTACACTTTCAGCAAGGAGACGAGCCAGCGGAAGTTGGTCGCCTCGGACCCAGCGATTACTTTGGTGAAATCGCTCTTCTTTTGGATAGACCACGCGCCGCCACCGTTGTTGCCAGAGGGCCACTAAAATGTGTCAAGTTGGATAGAGCGAGGTAAGTTCTTTAAAGACTTTCAAAGCTTCCAATACTAAAATCCATTTCATTTATACAGATTCGAACGAGTATTGGGTCCATGTGCGGATATCCTCAAGCGCAACATTACGCAGTATAATAGTTTTGTATCCCTTTCGGTTTAATTTGCATCAAAACTTCTCTTCTCTGACATGCATGCACATAAGAACACAAACGTCATTCAAAACTCATGTTTGTATGTGTGTAAAAACAAGTTTGATGTGGGGAAAAAACAAAACAAAAAACTTCTATTCTACGATAAATTTAATTTCTTCATTTTTTTTTTTTCATATTCTCCATATGAACAAGACATACAACCAACAAAATTTGTTATATAAACACAAAGGTAACAAAATCAAGGATATTTACTGAAAAAAAAAAACAAAAACACAGAAGACAAACAAATCTAATGAATAGAACAATAATTGTTAAGATGCAGAAAATTGCCGATTAGTTGATAAAACAAAACAAAACAAGAAAATTAATTAAAAATTAACAAAGAAAATTTATTTTGTGCAGTGCATTGGAGGTAACCATTTAAAAGTTTTTTTTTTTTTTTTGTCAATTTGAACACAGAAAATATTAAATTATACATATACATCTGATATACAAGAACATGTAAAGAAGAATATAACGAAATAGAATAAACAGAAGGTACACCTTGGAACTGCTGATAAAAATAATGAATAGAACTGAAAAGTGTGACGTAAGATTTTACTTTTTATTTTAGATTTTTCTTTTTTGCTGTATCGTTTGCTCTCGTGTGTCTATTACGATTATTTATGTTTTTACTTTTATGGTAAAACATTATACGCAATTATAAATAAAATAAAAATTTCTTTGTTTACATACAAACGCCGCTCCATGTTTAGAAATACAAAATTAATTTTTCTTATGTTTTATTCTTATAATTTTTTTGTTCGTTAGCGCAAAAAAAAAAAAAAAATATGTATGAAAAGATTTCGAGCTTTGTATTTAGCAAATTGTTTTGTATTGTAGGAAATTATTCTTTTTTAAATGAAATTTTAAATCATTTTCTAGGACATTGTAATATTTATTGTTATATAACTAAAAAAAAAATCCGCTTTAATGTTGGGAGGAATGAAACAAAGTTTTGAATGTTTTTTCTCACAAAATTTACGACTCTCGATGGTGTTAAAACAACTTTTTTTTTATGAACCTTATAAGACTTATTCGATATTGCGCAGAAGTAAAGTCTTAATTGAATTTAGCTGTAACTTATTCTCTGAATCATAATTTAAAAAAAATAATCGTTTTAAGTATGAATGTCCTTTTGTCTTTAAAGTTTATGTATATGTTGAGGACTTAGAAGACCGATTTCAAAAAATATTTAAGAAATAAGTTGCTGTAGAATCAAAATGGGAAATTGCTTAAGCACCATTTTATATTATTGAAAACATTTTTAACAGCTGAGTCTTTGTTTTTGGTTAACTTTATCCTTTAAGTGAAAATATAATGCGCAAAACTCTTGCCATCCTCATCTTATGTCAACACGCTTAAAAGGCTTTCCGCAAAAGGCTGACACTGACTCTTGAAACTTACAATTTAGTCGCATAAACCAAGTGGAGAGAAAGCAAAATTAAGCAGACTAAGAGAAAAATTTTCTTGCCAAAATTGTTGCCCAAAAGTCTTTCAAAAATTCTGGTTCATTCTCTTTTTTATGTTGCAGTCAACAACATTTTTATCAATATCTAACAGTTTCATTTCTCCCAATTAAAATAAAATTAACAAACAAAAAAAACATATATAGAGAATTATTTAAACAAAATAAAATAATAACAATCTGTTTGCATTAAGTACCGACTTATTTTCTAAGACATTTATATTCAACTTTCGTTTGTTTAAATTTTTCCTTTTTTTTAAAATGCATTTTATCGTTTTTTTCAAACTTTTCATTCGAGAAAATTCTAACTGCCACTCTAAAGGGAGATTTCTTTCTTAGGCCTAACCCAACTAGAATTAGCTTTTCATCTTTCATCGCCTACACATGCGATATAAGACGATAAAATGCATTAAAAAAAATCTTTTAAAAAGAATCAACTTTTCATTATATAACTATTTAAACTTAACTATAAATTCTAGAAAACTAATTTAATAAAAACAGCGCACTGGTGCGCCATCCATTGTCGGTTACATAAATTATATTTACACATGTTTTTAAAACATCAAGAAAACCAAATACACACACACAACTACTTGAAAATACAATGGATATACCCGCCGGCGGGATAGGTAACAAAAACTGAAATATTTAACTCAAAAACCCTCTAATAAATAAATGCATTAAGAAACTTCATAATACAACAACCTTACCAACATTAAAAAAAAAAACAAAAAGCATGCATTTGTCCAATAAACAATTCGTTGGTAATGAAATTAAATTTAAGTTTTAAATTTATATAATTTCTTGCTCATTTGTTGTTGATTTAAATTTAAAAGCAAAAAAAAAAAGAAACCAATTGACTTTCTTTGAGTGTGAAACTACACAAAATAAAATCGTTGCAAAGCAATTTTTATTTACAATCTACGGACTGTTGTAAAGATAAATGAAACGAAACTGAACGATTAACTATGAAAAATCATAAAATAAAATTAAATTAAAGCCCGCATTTGTAGAGTTTTACATCAATGGTATGTTGAATACATAACAAAAACAAAAAAAAATTAAGTAAACTATAATAAATAAAGGAATAACTAAATAAGATTACAAATAAAAAAAGAAACATTTTGTTTAATTGTAATTATAATATTGTGTATTTGATGGTACTTAATGTCTTAATGAAAATAAAATGAATAAAAAAACTGAAAAAAACGTACAACTTGTGTTCTGATCTTCTTGATAATGTGTTTGAGTTAAGCAGCTTCCAATCGTGCTTCTACAAATTGCACATAATTTAAGCTTGACGCAAAAGCAGCATCAGAGAGTGGTCTTTGGAAAGATTTTCTTTTTGACCCCATCTGCATAAGGCCAAGAAAATGCTAAAATGGCATTAAACAAGGTAGAGGTATGCGAGGTACATGTAATCTTTTGTCCGTGGTCCATGTATAAATTGAATATGACGTATAAAAGTCGCTCCTCCGCTTCTTACTTGGCGTCTCTATTCGACAGATTAATGCTTTGCGGTTTGCCATGATGGGAAAGTGATTGGATAACATCTTGTGGAGACACCCTTGCCAAGACTGTATGCTTGCAGAAATTGGAAATTAGAATTGTGGATTTCCACAATTGGCAGTTTATTGGAAAATGACTGCAAGCAAACAGTCTTGTCAATGGTGTCTCCACTAGATGTTTTCCAGTCACTTCCCAATCATGGCAATCGGCAAGGCATTAATCTGTCGAATGGAGACGACGAGTTACTGTGGCACGGATCCCAGTGGTACAATTTTCAATTACTCTCCCGCAGTTTTTTTTTATCTACATATCGACTTTAGTTGTCCACGTGTCTGTGTAGACAATTATGTCAGAATGCCGATAATGTTAACAATTGATCTGACGATGTCAACATTAGCTCTCACTTCAGTGTGAAAAATTACAAAATTTTATTGTCCTAAATCATTTTCCGACAAGTTATCGATTAAACGTCGGAAAAAACTGGAATAGATAATTTTTGCTAAAAAAAAAAAATAATAAAATACCATTAAATACCATTAAAAAAGTGATTTTAAATTAGTTTGAGAAAAAAATAAAACATCTTCTCGAGATCATCTGAGGGTATTTTCGCCTTAAAACGGCATTTTCTGAAAATCGTCACATTTCGTCGCAGCATCACATTGTTCCCTTCTTAGTAGTTTTGTTCGTCCCGAACAAGCAAATCATCATTGCTTCCATGGTAACGATGTGGACGATTTAAATGGATAAATTTTATTTTGAAACTTGGTCCTCCTTGGATTTGGAAGAAGACATCATTAGATAGCGTAACTACTTGATAAAGACTCCCCAGTCCTGCTGCTGCTTAGGTGATTTTCCCTTTCTCTGATTTCCTATAAATAGTAGGGCCTTACCTTATCTCCTTCGGTTGCTTATAATGTAATCTTTATATTGCTTCTGGTCTTATGGTGCAATTCGTTGATTACGACATCGTCTTCGTAGTTTGGGACTTAAATGTGAAATCCCAATTATAGCTCTGTGGGTAGCCTGGCAGTTTCAAATTAAACTTTGAATAGAGTGTATGTGTACCCAGTTGTACTATAAATCCTGATCCAGTAGGGTAGGCCATAAGGAATAAAGGAAATCTCCGATCCCTGTCCCGTTCATTTTAGTCCGTGGTTTGCAAAGCTGTTTCCTTAGGGTCTTTTTGTATTATTCCCTTATTTGAACCAATTTTGTTGTTGACAAAATGTTATAAATTCTATTTTTAACGTGTGATTTTTTAGCTGGTTTGGTTTTGGCAACACTGGTTTTGACGGCTGACGTGTGTTTAGTACCTTGTGTCACTGTCAAACAGCTTCAGTTTGGTTTGCAATTTAACCATGGATCGTCTTACAAATGAACAACGCTTGCAAATTATTGAATTTTACTATCAAAATTCGTGCTCGGTTCGAAATGTTCATCGCGCACTGCTTCCTGCTGCTGTGAGGCGAGTTTGGTGAACAGTTAATTTCACGTTTCGGACCGGTCAATTGGCCGCCTAGATCGTGCGATTTGACACCATTAGATTATTTTTTGTGGGGGTATGTTAAGGCTAATGTCTATAGGGACAAGCCCGCTTCGATTGACGCACTGGAAGCCAACATCCATGCATTCATTCGTGAGATACCGGCCGATATGTGTGAAAGAGTATGCCAAAATTGGACTCAGCGGATGGGCTACCTGAGACGCAGCCGCGGTCAACATTTGCATGAAATTATCTTTAAACATTAAATTGCAAGGTTCAGACTATCGATTCAAATAAATATTTCATTAATTTTTTCGAATTTTTGTGTTTTTTTTTGTTAAAAAAGTTCTTAACCTCTTAAAAAATCACCCGTTATTATAACCAACTCCAAGGTACCGAATAGATCGGTGATGATGAATAGACCTTGATGATTCCAAATCAAGGGAGGGTACTAAAGCAGGTGTTTTCTCTGACAAACGCGGTATCCCAACAAGCAGAAGACTGCTGAAGTCGTGCAGTTTCTTCCAAGCCGAAATTCTGACAATACTTATACCTGCCGAAAAGGCCAGAGTATTGGAACTATTACAGGAGGAAATTTCCATTTCCATTTGCCCTGGCAACACCAACAATAAAATCTCGTGTAGGAGGACTCTGTCGCTCAGAACTGAGGGATCTACGCATGGATCTACGTGGAAAGGTAATGGAATCGATACGAGTGATCGTTGGCAACTACGTTATAGTTAACAAAGCAGAACTAAAGTACCTTGGCGTTACAATAGATGCGAGGTTGATTTTTAAGCAACATCTACAAAATACAGCCGCCCTGGCAAGGATCATAGCAGAGCATGTAGCGCCTACCGAACAACCTAGGGGTGGTATACCCCGCATGCGTAGTAGCTAGAATGATGGGAATAGTCCTCATCATATGAGAAACCGAAAGATATCATAGTACCAGCAGGTCAAGGTTGCCAACTGCAACTATCCGGAGGAAACGATGTCTCTCTTAGAACAATCCTTGAAAAATGTCAAGATAGATGGAACCCCTTGGATCAATAGGAAGCCTGGGGAGCTGAATTTCCACCTAACGCAGATGCTTACCGGTCATAAATGTTT
Organism: Neoascia interrupta; assembly: GCA_947623515.1. Classification (NCBI taxonomy): domain Eukaryota; kingdom Metazoa; phylum Arthropoda; class Insecta; order Diptera; family Syrphidae; genus Neoascia; species Neoascia interrupta. The sequence continues at coordinate 212,621,359 of OX392463.1, read as the reverse complement.
CAGAGCCAACCCTTAACAAAGACAACCCGTACTATCCAACGTGCACAAAAGCAGTTGAAAACGCTGAACATGTGTAACACGCTGACGAACAGACCCGGCGAAAGCTTAACCTCAAAGAACATTATTAGACAAATGTTGAGCACGCAGAAAGCTTGGCAAGAATTTAACATGTAAGGCTGATGAAGTCTACCCTCTCGAAGAAATGCTTAAAAGCGGTGCCGTAAAGTTATATAGGATATAGGAGGCGGGGTGGGTTTAGTGGCTGTTAAACCCACACCGTTACTGAGTACGGGCTCAGTTTCATCTTTGAAAGATTCCCACCTTCTACTCGCCCCAATGAAGCCGCTCATTGCGGCGACTAGCAACCCCAGTTCAGAAGTTGTACCCGTAGGAGAAACTTCAAGTGTAAATTCGTAGGCTCTGCCGTTGGTGTCTTCGAGCAGCTACATTGCTGGTGTTATGCAGCTATGTACAAGATCGTTTCGATATATAAAGGCCATGTATAGTGGCCCCATATTTCCTGTTAACGACAGCTACTTTCACAAAACTTGGGAAATTATCCTGGGGAAGTTCACGGCGTGAAACCATAGACAGACGATAATGAGATGGGAAATTATAGTTGCTAGATTTCTATTAAATGTTAATCATAATAGCCTAAAAACCTTTTTGTATTGCAGACCGAAAACAAGCTCGGGTATTAAGCACTTAAAAAAATACTGTAGCGCGTTTGATGTATTATCTAGTATCGCTATCAATCCTAATTGAAATCTATAATTACTAATTAAATTGTGTGAGCTATCCAAAGTGCACACATTATTTAAAGCTCATGCATTTCCCACATAATTTGCTCGCACTATCCTACGTGAATCTAAAAACCCATTAAAGGTGGTTTGCAAATTATATTTCAAGCATCAGTCGATATACCGTATAACTTGATTAAAATTCAAAGCCCCAGCTCGAACCAAGTATACGTGTGTTGGCGACTAGAAATAAGTTCCTAACTAATATCTCTTTGGAAACCCCAACTTTATTGTGATTTGCCCAACGCTGGGAAAACTAGAAAATGTTGCTCATTTAATTTTATGCACACATGTACAAAAGCATAGAGGAAAATCCAAGCATAACGATGGCACAATGCTTTTCATTTAACGAAATGCAAGACCAAAATAAAACAAAAATCCACTGATTCCATCAGCGTTTAAAATGCTCCGTCATGGAAGCACTGCTCTGCCGACACAACCGACACGCAAGCTCTCGCCAGGCCCGATAACGCTCTTCATTCTCTTTCGACGTTCTCGTTCTTGATTGTCCGAATCCGAATCCAATGGAATTGCCACATGAAAGCGATACATTTGTACGGTGCACCGTTCCGCAGAACTCAGTTATCCGATGGAGAGTATCTAGCAAGGTACACGCGAGCGGTTAGCCTTAGAAACACCTGTTCTCGAGCGAGGAAACTTGTCGCACAACTATACTTATACTTCTACATAGTGATCGAGATTTAAATTTTATGAATAAAAACTAGTTTCTCGCTTTTGGAATCTGTCACCGAAGACCATGTTCGATACGATCATCTACATTCCGACGATATTGGCCTACACCTTCATCAGTCTGCTGGTCGTCATCCTCTGCTTCATTGTCATCTATGTCAGCCACAAGGTCTATCTGAATATCTACGACATTCTGCCGGTGTCGACGGTGGACGATTGCAAGACAGTCTACAATTCCAAATCGCCGCCTGGTAAGTTCCATGCGACATGGAATGATTAACCCCAGCGCCAGCCAGCGACACCTTTCGGCTGCTTCATGTATAATTGATTGGATTCTTCTTTCCATTTGTATATTTGTGCTACGAACATAAAAAAAAAACGACCAAAAATCCGCAACAGAACAGCGCTAAAAATCTACATATGGATGGGTCCGAGTCATCTAGCAGTTCTGGTGTTGCATCCCATAGACTCTCCGGGCACGCAATTGCTGAAATACACTGACAGTATCTCGGCGATACCATGGAGCTGTGAGGCGCACTTTAGCGAAACTATGGCGGTGGTCTCTGTGGCGAATACGTAACCTGAGCGGAATTTCAGCTTGAAAATCATTGTGTGCTCGCAGCATTGTGATGTACTACTAAGTGTGTTCCTTTTTTTTTAATAAGTGCGCGAGACTCTGGACTCATTTTCATTCAGATCTATTTTAGCAAGACTCTTCGTCGAACCGAACGTATCTGTGGGATGCAATGGAATTAATTTTAATTCATGCCCGACGCAGCATTTTAAATTAACTCGTAAGACTCTCTTTTTGTTTGTTTTATTATTAAGCGATTGTGTTGATGATTGTGATTGTTTTAAATGGGTATAAATTGGTACAAATTAACGATAGTGTTCGATAAAAATAAATTGTGTATATATCAAAGATACTGTAGATAAATTTTTATAATGATAAACAAATAAATTGAAACCGCAAATGGATGTAATTTCAATTGGGTTTTTTTTTTTTGTTTTATTTGCTGCTTTTTTCCATGGGCCGCAAAAATATCGCATAGCAGCGATTGTGATTAGAGCGTGTATTTCGTTAAAGTGTATATTCAGCGGGAAAAAGATATATAATTAGATAAAGGGGCACTTTGGCCGCGGAAGTTTTGCTTTTACGACTGTAATTTGGGCGGCCCAAATAGGTCGTTCGCGCAGTCAAGGGGAAATGGATATCCATTCGGTTTGATGTGGTTTTGTCAACATTTCGAAGACTGATGAGCTGTATAAGCAAAAAACAAAACAGAGGTGAACAAGGTTGAAATTTATTCTTAATTGCATCACGAGGATCAACTAAAAATATACAAAATAAACAATAAAACTTCAGCCCCTCTTGGTGCTATAAAAAAAATGTCATGTGTCGGTAGATGTGCGCGCTTGAAAATTTATTGTTGACTTCCCAAATTGCTTATCGGATTTTAATATCAAAATAAGCATTTAGCTTAGACGATGTTATGAATTCAAAGTAGAGATAATTTACCACCCAATCTTTGGCGGCTAGATACCTTGAGATGACGGTGATGTTATGTGGCATCTAAAAATGGGTAATAGCCGGCAAATAATGATCACATCAAAAAAATAATATAAATTATTTGAAACTTTTAGGGAAAAGGTTAGAATATACACATTTAAGTAATGAACGTACTAAAATTTGGTCGAATAGTATTAACATTTGAACTGAAATTTAAATCGGATTTCTATTTTTTGGACTGTAGTTCAAGTGGAAAACAAAAGCCAGTTTTTTACTTTTACTATTTCCAATTAACTTGGTAATTGCCTTCTTTTTGTGCGCAGACTTAATTACTCCACATGTAAAGATTTGCAATTACTAATTCGAACACAATCTTCGTTTGCTCTAATTTTAAACGATCTCATGAATGGAATTTTTCCAGTTGTCTGCCTGTGGGTTTCATTAATGGGCAACAGAGCCACGTAGCTTTGGGGCCATTCTTAAGTTCAATCTCTGATTACTTGCACGGGGTGGAGGTCTTTACGCTTAAAATCTTAAAATCCGAATAGTGAAATGTCGCAACGCCGGAATAAGTGACTTGTCTCGCAAATTTTAAAATTTAAAGCATCCCAATGACTAAACTAAATTATATCGCCCAAATTGACGATTGAAGAGGGACAACAACAATTTGTTAAGAATTTTTTTTTGGTTCTGTAATATTTTTGAATTTGGGCGTTCAGCTCTTACGCCGATTCTGTAATGTTATAAGTGCACGAAGAGAAGGTATGTTGGCTGGCATAGTTGAAAAACACAACCCGTACGACACCAACTCCGATAGCGGATTGAGGGTGATCGGCTTTACTGCGGGGCAAAACGTAGTGGTAGCTAGTACTCATCCCATATCCCAACATCCACTATGGGACATTGCGGCCTTCTTTTCAGCCATCCAACCATATCGTAATCAACCCAAGACAATTATCCTGAAGGTGTTATAGATACAAACCTTTCGAGGGAACAACATTGAGTCGGATCACTGACTATACCCCATTGTAACCGGGGCACATATGCAGCAATTCCAACCAGCACCAGCGCTAAGAGATGGAACAGCTGTAAGGAAGTTTCACGTCGCAAAGGCTTCAATCGCAAGAGATCGCCAAGTCCAAAATCGAGTCTCTTGAATTCTGCTACGAAGTCTTATGTCGCCAGAAAGAATTAATGGCTTTTATTGTTTTTGCAAAAATGACATTCGAGATGATGTGCAGATTGATAGGGGCCGAAACAACGAAATCCTTGCTCCGATACCGTTTGCCGGCAGTCAGCTAAACAAGTATCCTAAAACGGCTCTAAAAGAATAGAGCTGTTTGCAAGTTAAATTGGCAGAAGAGGTAAAAAAAGGAGAAACATCGGCTTCACAGAAATAAGAGAAAAGACTCGTTTTGAAGATAGAGAGAGAGAGAGAGAGAGCGATTTTACAACAGGAATAGGTTCGAAAATAACGCAGACGATGCTGAAAACTGGAAAATATAATTTCTGCTGACTATATAACGGGTGAATACGAACTGAATTTCACTGTAGGTTGAAGTCCGGGTTCATCCCTACGCAGAGAATCACCAGTTTTGTTGTCCCATTTACACAGGTGCTTTATGCCCCATCCGAGCGAGTTGAAGTTTAAGTTATGAGTTAAGTTTATGTAAGTGTACTTTGTACCACTCTGAAGATCGTGACTACCATGGTTGACAAATCATATCCGTCTGTCAGTGTGTGACATGTTTTTAAAAAATCTAAAAGTTTTTCAATCTTTATAGCCGCGTTCTCTAGTTCTCACTAGATTTAGGTACGTTGCCTATTAGCTAAGACAGTTATTTGAATCGCATCGTGTAGCGCTATGCTAAAGATGGCCTTGAATGAAACTGCTTTGACATAAATTTAGAAAATTTAGAATGTGTTTATAAAGCGTTTGACGATTTGTAAAATGTAGGCCAGCATTGCGTGAATTCCTAGGTCATAAGCACTTTGCACTTTTCATATCATGATCCATCATGATTTTGTCAGAACTGCTTATCCGATAAAAATTTAGCGGAGCGAAGACGGCTAAGGCCCGGTTTTTAAGTACTGAGTTAAGCTCAGCTTAAACCAAGATCTGTTAATCCCGTAACAAAGCCAATCTGGAGTTAACCCAGCGAGCAGTTTTTCCGTGCAGAGTTAATTCCCTCAGCAAAGTTGTCAAAATCTTTGACTCTTGAAATTGTTGACTCTCTCAACTCTCAATTCACATAGAAATACACAAGAAAAGAAGTTCAAGTTGTTGAATGCAGATGACATTTTTCATAAAATTACACAAATTACTTGCATTCTACACAGAAAAAACATTCTAAGAAGTTCATACTGTTCACCAGAGTTTATCCGGGATTAACTCATCAAATTTGTCGATTTAAGCCGAGATAAACCCCGGATCTAGATTAACTGAAAAACTCATTTCTTGAATTAGTCTCAGTTTAACTCGGAAACTCGGATGATCTCGCACTCACACTGAAAAATTGGCCCTAAGTGGTACTCATATCCTTTGCCCTTCCGATTCGCCACTTGTTCGGAAACTTCGACTGCAATTCCAAGTTGGGTCTGGGAGATGTTATCCCCCTGATCCCATTTGCCTATTTTTAGGTCTACCAGGCGCGGTCCGCTCATATATTGCCTAGTATGAGCTTAGGATTCCTTCAAATATTGACGCTGCTTATCTTTCCGCAAGAGTAAAATCAGCAACGCGCCTCAGAAATCTCATTTCGGCAGGTTGCGCCCGCGATCTAATTCTTTCAGTCATTTCCCGAATTTCATGACCATAGATACGGGTTGAAGCGAACATTGAACTAAAAACTGAGATCTAAGCTTTCATTCCAAGTTGCATTACTGTCAAGCTCCAGCTTGGCCCAATCCTACAAGATAACTGAGTATCACTCCTCCCGTCTTTCGTAAAAAGACAGCGAAGACCTCTCCACCTGTTTCAATCGTACTGCAGGGTATTTATGTGCAGGGTTACACTGCACAGTAGTTCGGAAAACAATCATCATCACGTCCTCAAGCCCGATGTAAGGATAGGTAAGTGGTTTAGCCTTATGCCAGCCGTTTCGAAACATTCTTCACCACGACTGCGCTTCACTATTCTGTGCAACGAAAGGTGACAGAATACATCGTTGGAGCAGTCCAATGTGTACAATAAAAGGACGGAATTTGACGCTATTTGTCAGCAAAAAGATCTTGCAGTTTCCATAAAAAGACAAAAGAGTGCAGAGTCCTACAAAAATCTCAATGGACCAAATCTACAAAAGGCGTGTACAAAAACTGGTTTGGCATACTTCCAGGGCTCCTCAAAAGAATAAACTCAAGAGTAGAAAGCTGGTCGGTTAGGTTTCAGGCAGGGCGAAAAGTAGGTGCTGCTGTTATCATAAGAATAGCTCGATCAATCGCAGCTCTAGAATGCATTATTCCAACAGATTCACGAATACTCTTCCCGGAGTAAGAGTAATATACCCTAACAGAACAATCCTTCCCTCTTAATTTTACAATGGGCACTAACGCCAATCGCTAGGTACTGCCCGCTACCCCAGCCCTTCTTAATGACACGTCTTAGGCGTTTAATTAAGACTTTCTTCACCCATTGCTCTGACAATTTTTGGTCGGATTTCATCAACTCCAGTAGATTTGTCAACTTAAAGCAATAGAATCGGGGCCGCGACTTTCATCTACTCTGGGGCAGGCTTTTCTCCATCATAATCTCCCCTGCGGTGGGATGCGGTCATCTTCCAATTCCCTCTGAAAAAAGTACTCGCTCCACTGCTCTAAATATCACTCTCATTCGAAAAAAGTTCAAGTCCCTTGGATTTAACGCATATTCTACTACATTCGACTTCTTGCTTCTGAGACGGCGGCGAATATTCTTTCTTATTCATTCTGCCTTTGCGGAGTTCTTATTTGCAGATCTGTAATCGTGGTACAACCTATCGCCAAACTCCTAATCAAAGACTGTTCTGACTGCCAGAATACAAGTTTTTCATGCTCGGGAAGTTGAGTACCTACATGGATTAAACATAATGAAGGTTCTCTGGTGGATTCATGAACTGCAGGTGAATCACCCGCCGCTACACCAAGTCGCTTCACTCCATAAACATTTTGAAAAACCAATGAAGACAGTGAAAAATGCTGATATTTTTTCTCTACATTTAAAAGGTGTCGAAAAATGTGCCGTGCAAATCGTACTCTCAGCACCCTGTAACCTTTCCCAACATATGTGCCTTTCTCCTGGCCGTATTAGAACCGAGTGATGTAGATATCTCTGGAACACTGAGCTACCGAAGTCCTTCGTAAGTTAACTGCTGATTATTCAGAAACGTGCTCTGAACGTTTTAGTACTTAACAGCCTGGGTATATTGCTGCCAGCTGTTCAAGCAAAGTGCTTTGGCATTAAAGTTTACTTGGTCCTTTTTATCAGGGGTATGGAAACGCGGGTCTTTTTGATCGTCTCGCGGTTTTATCTTTACCTCTGTTCGCCCTCGAAATATTGGATCAAGTATTAAAAATCCTGCCATCGTCCCCTGAAAAAAAAAGACTTGTTCTTTTTTACGGTCCCCACCTCCGCGAGGGTCTCACAAGCCCTCCGAGAGTATCATTTGTCTTGAAAAACTTCTTAAAGTGCCGTTCGGATTCGGCGAAAAATTGTAGGTCCCCTTGTATGTGAAGAAATTAACACACACAGCATACATTGTTGAGAAGTTGGTCCTGGTTCACATCGAGCTGTTGCGCCACTCTATTTATTTATTTATTAAAAATTCTACTATTTCTCTCCTTCTTGAATTACCCTTTGAATTTGTTCAAATTTTTTCACACGGATTCTTTTCTACTCCGGTCTCTTTAAACGTCGTCGTTCTTAATCAGCAAAAAGATTGCTAGTCACTTATGTGTAAGTGTGGAGGTGATGGTCAAAGAGTATGCATCGTTGCTACTAGTTTAGTAAAGCCCTACCTCACCCTAGCCTCGATCAACTTTAAATTCATTTGTCAGAACCGACAGAGTATATAAAAACATCCATGTGTCGTATACATGTCGTGTCTCATGGATTTAATTAACCACAGTTAATTGATTAGGTATTCAAATCGTTAGAAAGTAAAAGTCAAGGCCGGAAATAATAACTTCAACATAGATGCATTTTTCCATTGATTCGAAATAGAATAAATTTTACTGATTAAGTTTTGTTTCTTAAATGTCATCTTTTATATGACATTTGATATTGAAACATCGTCTCTGTCATCATCTGTCATGCTGGGTAGAAAGCCTTGGAAACCCAAACATGGTCGTCAATATAAAAACTGAATAAAAAGCTTTTTGACAAGTTCCCATCTTAATCATTATTGTAATATCACTGTTAACGATCTTAGTTAAATGATAGCTGTCAGCTTTTGACACAAATGCATCATGTTTAAAGGGGAAATTATTTAAAAAAAGTGCATATTTCCATCGTTTGAATAACAACTTCATAAGCTTGGTAAATTGACAAGCGTGCACAATAAAAAACAATCTAGTACATCAGGTTGGCCGTGACTTATTTGCGGCACGCTAACCGATCGTGACTCGTATGGAAGTGGGAGCAGTGATCGAGTTGTAAATGAAGTGAATTGCAGTGGGCGGTTCCCTAAAACAAGGTAAATGCTTGACAAACCGCCTTATCCTTTGGAAAGCACTGATTGAGGCTTTAAAATATCGCAGTAGGAAAATTTTCGTTAACCTGCAATCAGAGTAAGCCGTAAATAGCCTTCTTTTCTCGATTAGACAGGTACGGCATAGGCATAGAGTATATATTGTAAGGTATGCAGATAACAGACTTATCGCGAATTTTTAAGATTTCAGGCCATCAAATCTAAAATGATATGACTCCACGGCCACACACAAAGCAAACAGGTGATTTTTTTTATCTGGCAAAATACCTATAGACCTACTCTATTGCAACGTCTAGACAAAAAAGTCGTAATTAATTCAAGCAGGTAGGCTACGACTGAAAACGATAAGGGATTTATCGATCGTGTGACATTGAATTTCGCGGGGGGTGGAGGTGGTGCCATAAGGCTTATAAAAAAAACAAATATACACAAAATTCGACGTCATGCATTCGGGTCTCTATTTCAATCGCAAAACAATATGTTTCTGATTAACTCGAGTTCGATGTGGTTTATGAACACGTATACGCTCAGAGTCATTTTAATTGCGGTGTTTTGGGAGTTTTTGGCATTTTGATACCGTATCTGCTATTTGGTCACGGGGATATCATGCAACAGTCTAATCTGGCGAACATTCAATTTCGAGTAATTAATTTGAAATAAAAACAAATTACCACCGAATGTTTTGCGTGTTGTTTTAAAACAAGTTTTATTTCGGAAATGTGCGGATGATCGCTTGCCGGAATCGAATGAGGCACGAGGCGAAAATAAATAAATGCACTATGGGGTCAATGAAATGTTTTCTTTTGATATTTGAGAACTTCTCGTTCTGGAATTAATTTGGGTGACGATGAAAATTAAGCGCTACGGTTTGTTTCGATTATTCAATTATTGTCTGTATAAGTTTTGGTGGCCTAAAATAAATTTTTGGGTCAATGGTTTTTATTTGGGTTATTTTAGAGATGGGCTTCGGCTTTCTTGAGATTGTATGCAGCATGCAGTTATCGCTTTACCTAACCTACCTAGCCTTATAAGTAATATGTATCTACTGTGTAGGTATAACTACCGTGAGAATCATCACGCTCTGCTGATTCCGACTTATTATGGTCTTACAATACTAAATTTTTAATTTAATTTTCGGTGACATTGTTTGCTTCTGTCTATAGAAAATGGTTGTTGTGTGTAGCAGTTTGTACTGAAGTAAGAGCGTAAATTCAAGAAGCCATCGAAAGAGGAAGCTGCAGCGGAGTAATTATCAAATAAAAATCAACGATGCTGTCAACAGTCAGGATGGCAACTACCTTATATGAGCTAACCGGTCTTATTTGGTGCTAATCTCAGTAATTTTAAGCACTTATGGTCTGGGTACTGTAACAGCGATGGAGGCGGGTGAGCCTTTGGTTGGCATAAGTTTACCGTATAGGTCCAAGTGGAATGTATTGGATTTTATCTTAATATATGGATTTGGGTGTCCTGATTCCGAATATGCTATTAAAAATTGTCGGTCTCGATTAGTTTAGAAGTTATAAGCCAAAGAAGTTAGTTCAAACGGAGTGCAACTTTAACAACTTTAACCCGTAAATGGCCACAGGCGCCTGCCAGAGAACTGGCACCTACCCTAAGCGGAGCGACGAAGTCGCGTGAGCGGCTAAACCCTGCGAAAAAGAGAGTTGAAATCCTTTAAACCCGCGAAACACTGTTGTCTCCAAAAGCAAATTTATTTTACAGCGAACCTTGTCAGATTTCTATATATGAGGTATTTTGTATGGAAAAATTGAAACTTTGAATAGCTATAACTTTTAAACTAAACGAGACCGACAATTTTTAATAACATATTCGTAATCAGGACACTGAAATACATATATAAGCATAAAAATAACAACTTGATTCCACTTGGACCTACGGTAAACTTGTTCCCTTTGGTTAAGTAGGTAATAGAGGTAGTCTACTAGCCTCGGGTAGGTTAGGTTAGGCTGATGGATGCCCTTTTGACAATAGTCACGGCTTTACTTAGCAGTTGGGTCCATTGTGTCCATTGGGAACCTTCTTAATACCTGGAACGAAAACAGAAATAGACCGCTGTTAGAAGCTCAGAGTTCCGCCCTCTTACCCATCCGGATTTGTATACAAATCTTAGGAGGTCCTTTAGATCTACATTATTTAGATCTTCGAGCCTTGGGTAAAATAGATACAAATGCACAATCACGAACGCTTAAAAAACATTAACTGAGAGCTTGCATCTGGAATGTAAGATTTCTCTCTGTGCCTTGAGTGTGTCCTCCTGCAGTTTAAAGCGGACATTACTATGCAATTCAGTAGATATGATGGATATGATCAACTAAGATGAAATTAAAGATCTAATTAAAAATTTAAGTTATCAGCTATACCGCTTTACTACAATTGAAGTAGATTTACTTACTTCAGTTTTAAAATAAAATACAATTTCCTTCCTACTTCGCACTATTGTTAAATTCTTTAAATCTACTTCAGTTTCGAAATCCATTAATAATCTGCTTTAAATTTATTAAAAAAAATGCTTAAAACTACAAAAATATTCTGCATATAAAATATGCTGTCCTACCGAATAGTACCGCCGCGGCAGCTAAAAGAAAACTTACAGAAATGAATTGCAACAAATCAGATTTTTCAAATAAATTACGATATGAAACTGTATAAAATTCAATGCTTTGTAAGGAACTAATAAGAGAAAATAATATTGACAAAAACGGAATTTTTAAGCCTCCTATGGAATTAACGTGTTATTTGAAAAAATTCAAATTATTGAATTGAAAATGAAATAAAAATTTAACTATTAATTTCTTAATTTTTAACCTTAATTTTGTATTAACATGCACACCTTATTGCTTATTGAAGCTATAATTTATAATCTGGTTATATTCCTACTTAACTTGTGAATTTTAAAATTTTAAGTAGGCGTTCATTTAATTTCATTTGCCCCTATGGCAAAGCCACACAAAACTAAATTTAATGTTGAGAAGTGAAAAATTACAAAAATTTACAATTCTACAAAAACTATAATGATGGCTAGACATGAGCATTTCTAACTTTGCCAGTCGAACATTGTCAGGAACCTTTTTATTATAATAATGCCAACATTAAAAGACAACTCTTCCTACGGTTTCCTATAAGAGAACAAGACGGTAGTTATTTGAAAAACAAATGATCACACCGACTGCAACAATCTAAACAGAAGATTTAGACATTTACTATACAGTTGCCATAAAAAACTGCATATTACTAATAAATTTTGCAGCAGTACTAGGTTTCCAAGGATCAAAATCCAAAAGGCAACCTGGTGGTCTCCAAATGATCGAACCGCCAACCAAATAGACCATGTGCTCATGGAAGCAAGGCGATCATCAACTCCGACCATTTTCTTGCCGTGGCTTGATTAAAAGCTCGACTTTCAATAAAAAGAAAAAGAATCTCAATGTTGGATGTCTCTGTACATTTAGATTAGCCGTAGCCTATGGCGCTTGTGTAAGAGACTCTTCGCGTTGCATTCACTTTACCGTCAACAAACAAATTCACAGACGTCAACAAACAGTGGTTGTCAGCTACCCCTAAAAAATAGTGGTTGGCATTGTGATGATTGCTTGAAGTGACAAAAGATAGGTATATACGCGAAGACGTTGTAGCGGAAACCAGCCTACCAGCGTACGAAGAATATAGAGCCAAGATAAAGGAGGAGAAAAGATTACGGCGTGGAAAAAAAGGGCCTACACAATCTCTCACCACCCAGTTTAGGGAGATCAAAGACTCTAGCGAGCGAAACATGGCCAAAAACATGACCAGAAAGATACTACAACAATTTAGCAGTCATCTGCTATTGAATCTCTCAGCACAAACCTGCTCCAGTACCCTCTCTCGATTAAGACCTAACCCTATTCATTACTGCCTCGAAGTCGGAGTCACTTAACTTTCCTATTAAAGGATCTTGGTTTAAGCTGGGCTTAACTGAGCACTATAAAACCAGCCCTGAGTGTATTCAGGATTGAAAAATGTCCTTCAGATATCTTGCCGCACTATTTTCGAATTGAAATGATCTATTGGCGTAGGATTTGGAATTGTCTTAAGCCCGTGGTGAAAGTTCATCTCAATGCGCATGCAGTAACGAGACAATTATTCTTTTTTAATTTTGTTGTCTACTAAACAAATGGCCGCCTACGACACTTCCTCAAGCGGGGGGAGAGAGTACTTTTTTTTTTAAGCATACCGCTATTTTTTGTGTTGTAGTGGTCAGCGTGTGTGCTTACTTTGGGGAGGTCTGTGTTCACCTGAAAAAAAAACACGTCCTCTTTTACGGTAACACAGTGAAATAATCACCGTAGACCCCTAAGAGCTTTTAGAGACATAATCGAGACCGACAGGTGAGTCAATCAAGCCATGTCCGTCCGTCCGTCTGTCCGTATGTGTGAAGTTTTTAGGTCTTTAAAATTGAGCTAGGACGCTCAAACTTGGAGTATATCTTGGTTCTTATTTTGTACAGACAAAGTGTAACAATTAGTTAAATCCGCCGACGGCCACGCCCACTACTGGCTTCAACGTAAGACAACGTCTATTTCAAATTTTCTTTCAAAATGCCTTTTGGTCAAGTTAAACAAGGCGTAGGAGCTCAAATTTTGGTGTAGATCAATAATGGCCCAAACCCTCTAAGAGGGCAAAAATTGGACCGCCCACAATATCGACCATGCCCACTTTTACCATGTTAGATCTTTAAAAACCCGATTTCTCTCGGAAAGTTTACTCCAAATTGAAAAAAAATTATATAACAAATCTTCAAGATATTACTATTTGCTGGGTTTGTTCCACACAAAGTTTTGAGCTCCGCCCACGTTTAAGGGGCGTGTTTAGGAAATAACAATTAATTGATTTCAATTTTTTGCCCAGACCCACTTTCGGGGGCGTGGCCTTTACAAGTAATGTATGAATTCGGAACAAAAAAAATGTAAGATTTGGTGTTACACCGTATATAGGGTCGGGTATATAGAATTTTGTCACAGACGAACTCTTGCACTTGCTCACTTGTTTTATTTTTATGATTTACTAATAAGAGCATTGAACTACATATGTACATATGTCGAAAAAAAGGTTTTTATTGACGTAGAAATTGGAAAAAATGTGGGTACTTAAAATTTTTTTTCCAAAATTTTGAGTTTCGAAATTAATTTGTCTTAAACGATTCCGTAAAACAGCTTTATTAGCTTTATTTAAAAACGAAATAAAAGATTTCTGGCCTTATAAAAAGGTATATCATATTTTTTCTTTCTGGTATCTGGTAAGTATTTTTTTTACACAATCCCCTCTCCTGGCTAAACGGGGGTAATAGACCCCCTCTCACTTACAATTTTTTTCTTGTCTTAACCAACCTTTATGTTCTAGGTTTTTGTGAACCCTTAACTGAATCACACTTAGTTAAGGGTTCACAAGCTGCTTAGTTAAAATTTGCGAGTTTATGCTTTCGTTTCTGAAGGTTTCCGTCTTTCGTTGCACATATCGATAACTCAATTTTTACGCTCAACTTTTCTCAGTATTTTGAGTGAAATTTTTAGACACTCATGTGTATAAGATCTGTGAATACAAGTCATCTGTGGAATTTAAGAGTTCTCTATACACTTCTCAAGGTACCTAAAAAAACTTCATTACAATCGGTATAACCGTTAAGATAGCAAAAAAAAACCCCTTGCACGCGTTCTTATTTTATTCACGGACATAGTAGGTACCTAGGTAAGTAGCTTTGAGTGCACTTAGGTCAAAGTAGGCCCATTGTACTGCCACTTGGGCCTATCTACATAACCAAGATTCAAGAGGGGGTAAGTTTGAATTCTATAACAGCCAGCCAGTCTTGTCAGCGAATTCTAATATCTTTTTGACCGGTGTCTCACTGAGGCCATTGAAGTAGAGGCCTATTATGAATTTCCTGGACGATGCGAGTGCCGGAAAGCTACAGAGAAGGTGTTGTACAATTTTCTCCTGTTCCTCGTCTAGGCAGCTTCTACAGAAGTCGTTTGAAGAAAACACGTAGTCTTTTTACGTGAAGACTAGTGTACGGTATTAATTCCCACTGCAGTGCTTATTTTGGATCCCTTTAAGGAGATCAAGCTATCTGATCTTTTTGGATTGAGACGGGGCCAGATTTGCTTGAAGGTTTGACATGTGGTGCCTGTCCTCCATCTGGCGTAAGTTTTATGTTTGCTCTGATTGTTGAGCTGTAATTTGAAGGTAGCTTAGAGAGTACCTATATTACAAGAGATTTCATCTTCGGGAGTTCTAGAAGTTACACAGTTGCCCATAATCTCTTTATGGCCTGGCACCCAGCATTGGCGGATGTGAAACTGTTCGGATATCTCGTCAAGAGATGGCGAGAGTTTATAGAGAACGATGTCAGGGATTTAAATGCGGCCTGGCTAACGGACATAATTTAACAAAATATCAGCCTTCTACGATTTACCGATTAAAAGTAAGAACAGGCGCGGGCGGACGGACGACGAAACGGTGCCATAAGAGTCCCTTTTTCCATTTATGGGCGGACCGCTACAAATAGGGATTTGCATTTAAGAAAAATGCAATATGGCTCGTCCTGCTTTTAAGGCTCTTTGTTTTAAGTAAGATTCCAATTGAGTTCACTGCTTAGGATGATCCTCAAGACCTCGAACTTTGCCAGGCCAGCATCGGAGATTTTCCTACTGTTTGTACAGAAGACTCTGTTTTGAATTCATGCCTACTTGCCAAGTTTATTTAAGGCAACTTCTAACAGATCAACTGGGAGGCGTGCACACTTGCAAAGTGGGATGTCAGGATTGGATTTCCAAGTCTGGGCCTCTGGACACTACTATTGCTTTTTTTGTTACATGGCGCAATCGGTGAATTACGCAAGGCTTATATCGGCACTTGATTTTTCAAAACGGGCTTTTTATGCATAAATTAACATAGTTTTATTTAAAGAGTTCTTATGATTTAATTACAAAAAAATAACCGAGGAATCTGCAATAAAATATGTATTGGTGTGTGTGCCTTTTGTTTCTTTAAAATTTTGTATCCCACTTGTTTGTCTCTGGAGTTTTTTTTTAAACATCTGCTCGATACGATTCAACTGATAACGAAAGCTTCCGAAACGAGAAAGTTTTTTTTTTATAATAGTTTGCCGGATAAACGGACAAGAAATCATAGCACTCTGGCAACGAGATATATCATAGTATACAATCCTTCAATGTTTCTTTTAAATGTGTAAAGCAGACTGAGAGAAATGAAAGGATGAACAAGGTTGGCGAAAATGTTCAGCAGTCGGAAGAGGCATCATTCTGTCGGATCACTGCAACAGAAGAAATTTTAATCGATGGTTGATGCGTTTAGAATTTGAGGTCTTACCCTGAGTAAGTTTTTGAATGCTGCCCCGAAGCGATTTCGTCTTCTTGATTACCAATTGCTTTCTTCACGTACTGTGGAAAGTGGGAAAAGTTATCTCGCTGCGGAGGTGTGCAATGGATTCGGTTGCTTACCATGGGATTTAATACAATCTCTTCTTCCATTTTGTTTATTTGCTTTAGAAGTTCCATCACCCCAGTCATATCTTCTTGCACTTTGAGGAACATTTCTGGTGTATTGTATTTCTCTGGATCGTCCTTAAACACAACCATGCCGTCCTTTTGATTGATTGTGGCGTAGATTTCACCGGCCTTGATCTGTCATAGGAAAACACATGAGTTTGATGGTAATTAAGATACGAATATTCTTACCATATGGAGAATATACTTTTCCGCCTCGGCTGCCGTGCTTAGCTGAACTCTGCTGGCGACATCGGGTAACGAGAGTGTTAAAAACGTCTTGGTCAATCGCTGGATATTTTTCTTATACAATGAGGATTGGACCTGTGAGGAGTAAAGGTTTACAACAATATATCACGGGCTCAAATGGCAAGTCCGTACCTGTTTAACCAGACCCATATTGACATCCCTGATAAACACCTCACTATACTTGATTACCACAGTTCGTAGCTCATCGCTGGACGACGACACATACGCCGTAGCCAGTTCGTGATAGCCCTGACTCAGCGGCTTCATAAATCTCGATGTAACTTGTGATGAATATTTTGGGATGGTGAGGATCTACAAGAAATCGGCTCAGTATCCAAACACAGTCTCTGTCCGAATCAACTTACCTTGCCATGCAGTATCAATGAAACTAGAATGAACTTCTTGTACGACTCCAGCATGATGTGTGACATCGCCATGGCAGGTGTAGAGACGGCGACTTCAAAGAAATAGAGGGCTCGGTCGTAGTTCTTTACGGCGGTGTAAATCATACCGCCATAGTAGTAGTAGAGGAGGAAGTACTTGGCATCGTGATTAGCGTCCTGAAGTGATGCGAAAAACTAAAGATTAGTGTTGGCTTTGGACGGCCGCACGGTTAAAAGATCCAACATACCGTTCCCCGATTCGGTGTGCCATCGGTGGCGATTGAGGTGATATCGATGTCTAAGAATTTTAAAGCTGTATTAAAGCATTTCGCCTGTAAACTAAGCAAACACAAGTCCGCATGCACAGCAGTTAGTTGCGATTCGAAAAGACGTATTTTATCTACAGCATGAGCTAGAATCTTAATACCATGAATACACGATGGTTGACGTATGATAAAACTGGTGAAGAGGTGGCACAGTTCGTAATCTAGTGGAGAGATGGCTTTTGAGATGATTACTTGGACAGTGATTAGGGTGACTTACATGAATGGCTGGCGAAACGAACTTGCTCTCCGTTGCACAGCGTTATAAAATCCTTAAAAAGACGTATTAGGTTGGGCGCATCCGCTGTCGTATTTTGCGCGTTCTATAGAAGACATGAAAGACCATAAATAATATTCGAACAGCATAAACGATAAGCATAAATGATAAAGGCCGCAACCACGTTCTGAGCGATGG
This sequence comes from Neoascia interrupta, assembly GCA_947623515.1. Classification (NCBI taxonomy): domain Eukaryota; kingdom Metazoa; phylum Arthropoda; class Insecta; order Diptera; family Syrphidae; genus Neoascia; species Neoascia interrupta. The sequence goes on along the minus strand of OX392463.1, from coordinate 212,603,743 downwards.
ACGACTGAGAGGCGAGCGGCCATTTGCTGAGCAAAGTCCCTGAGCGGTTTATTTTTTAAAAAATGTCTTCGTCTGGGGTAGTTGGTCGAAGTTCTTTAATAGAAAGTCGTGAATTTTTTTGAACACACTTTTTTCATGCATTTTTGCGACTTTCGAAAATGCATGAGAACGCGTCAAAACTGCATTTCGAAAATGCGTCAAAACTGCAGTGCTCAAAATGTTTTTGAAAAATATGACCAAAGCACTTAGTTTACTTTAAGTTGCTTTATACGTGTGTTCAATATTGACTTTGAGCGATAAGCCGTTCAAAAGTTATGGCCTCCAACACTTTGAAAAACGTCATGCATTTTCGACTCTTCATTTTTCAAAAACGTTTTGATACATTCAAAAAGTTTTATTTTTTAATTAAAGCTTAGCATTTCTTAAACCTAAGTTTCGTTTTTCTAGTTCTTGCCTACTAAACTTCTTTAAAAAAAAAAAAACACTGAGAAACATTAAGTCCATTTTCACATGAAATTTCAAACTGTTATTAAATCGTTATTTGTGCTTAAAAAAAAATGCCCTCTTTAGATTCTCTCACTATTTCCGCAGTTTATACGCACACCAAATTTTGTCTTTCTACGACTTATCGTTCAGAAGTTATAAAGCGATTGGACGGACGGACGGACAACGTAGCGATACCATAAGAGGTCCTTTTTCCATTTTTAGACGGACCGCTAAAAAGATCGACTTATTCCCAGATGTCATTTTTCACAGAAACACGCAAATCAACTGTCATTCCACATAGAAAAAATATTCAAAGAAGTTCACACTGTTCTCCAGAGTTGATCCGAGATTAACTCACCAAATTTGATGAGTTAAGCCGAGATTAATCCTAGATACAAGTTCACTGCAAAACTTATTTCTGGGGTTAATCTTAGTTAAACTCGGAAACTAGGATGATCTCACGCTGAAAAACCGGCTCTTAAGAGCCAGAAATATTGGAACGCGCGTGTTAAGAAGGGTCCTCTATTACAGGTCTTTACGAGTTTCAGTCCTATGGATTTTCCCCTTGAGGTGCGGCGAAGTTAATCTCGCGGATATGTATTCTGACGATTGGCCGTCTTGGCTCCAATTTGGTCATTGAGTGTAGAGTGTCGCTCTCACTTAAGGTTTGTAAGCCAGGATATGCGTTGTAGTTCCCGCTAGTAGGGTTGGGCACACATTCGTGGTCCAGGCATTGCGATGTTTTTCCCGCGTGGTCTGGTAGAAGTGGAATTTGAATTTGGATAGAGTCTAGATAGAGTCACGAATACTAGATGAATAAAATCCATTGTTGTGGAATTAAAATTTAAGCTCTTAATACAATACGCACATCGTACATATGTAAATCAAATATTTTGTGTAAGTTACTTTTCACACGGCGAAGCGGGTGCAATTAAGCTAGTTTCTTAATAAAAAAAATTTCTTGCATGATTTTGCTGGTAAAATAACTGTAATTTAACAACACTGTCAAAAAAACTTTCTCTCAAGTATTAGTCTTTCGATAAGATTTTCTTTCAACTTCAAATGTAAATTTAATGTATTTTCTTTTGAAACCGCAAGTATGTAATAAAGGTATGCATTGTTTTTATTTTGCTTTTAAGGGTCACCCCACCCATATTTATACTGTATTGTTTTAAAATGCTCAGTAGACATTCAACACTATTTTCTTATTTATTAATATAAAAATATAGAATGTCAAGCAAATTTCCGTACTTTAATTTCTAATTTTAATGAATTGTATCAAATTGTAAATTGCTTTCTAGTTTAATAAGATATTGTACTGAAATAAAATAAAATATCTATCTATCTATCTATCTATCTATCTAAAACTAGCACACCTATTTTTTTGGCCAGCTGTGTATAAGTCGAAATTCTTCCATTTTCAGTCGGGTCAGCAATTTCTAATCAAAGCTTCTTCCTTGAAACCTCTTCCAAAACTAAAAACTCAAGGCACATATTTTATTTTATTTCGATGAACTTGGCAAGCAACCAACACCAACTTCGCTCTGATTCCGCTTAGACACAAAAACGCAACGTCCACACTTCCAAACAGTATAATAGCTTAGGGCTACCTCAAACTCCGACACATATACATATAATTCATAAGACCGTGGTCATAACTGGGGAAACTGACCCTACGAAGTACATCGGCTTACTCGCTGTAGTTGGAAATGCATTGTCTTTGCATCCGTATGGCAATGAAATTGTCAAAACTTGGGCAAAATCTGGCAATCGTGTGAGCTGGCAATTTAAAAAAAAAATCATTGTTAGCTTATTTGAGCCGCTTTATCAGAATGTGACTAATAATATTGTTAGATCAAGCAACCGTGAAAATATAGCTTAAGTTAAATTCGCATTGCATATTTTTGGGCAGAAATTTATAGGGTAAAATGAGGCACTTTATACGGAAAAATTTAAATTTTGAATAGTTCTAACTTGTAAACCAAATGACACCGACAAGTTTTTTTTCGACATATTCGTAGTCAGGACAAGTTACAGAACATGCCCACATGATACTCAGATACATATGTAAGCAAAAAAATCCAAAAAATTCCACTCCGAAAATGCTAAAATTGATTTAATATTCCCCGGCGAATGGCCAACACTGTTGTCTCCGAAATAATTTTCTTTTACAGAGAAAGTTGTCAAATTTTTATTGCATACTCTTAGGCGAAAATTAAAAGTATAAGGTGGGCTACTTTGTATTGAAAAATTGAAACTTTAAATACAAAGTAAACATTTAAACAGAACGAGACCGACAACTTTTGATAATATATTCGTAATCAGGATACTCCAAAACATATATAAACATTAAAATAACAAAGAAATTCCACTTGGACCTACATAAACTTGTTTCTGAGCTTTCAAAATCTTTCGTTGGATCTTTTTATACAGGAAGAGTTTCTGTATGCAATGATAAAAAAGTATAGCTCTTACCTAAAAGCCTTAACAATGCAACAATTCGGAATTTTTTTCTATGATCACATAACGCTTTTGTTTGATCACGTTGGTTGCCACAAAATGTGAGCATCACAGATTATCTTAGCCGATTTCACCCCTGGTTACAGGTTGACGTGGCGTTCATTTCATTTTCTTCATGGCCCTTCTTAATATATGTAGGTCTTGTCCCATACTCTCTTTGGATTGAAGCTTTACAACTAAACAGCAACCACAGAGTGCGAAGACATTTTGATATTAAGGCCTGATCAGAACTGTAGCTGAAGCTGACGCTGAAGCTGACGCTGAGTAAAAAGTTAAATACGCGTATTCTCACAAGAGCGAACACAATGTGAAGCTGAAGCTGACAGTTGTAGCTGAAATTATTGAACTTCAAGCATGACGTTTGTCAAATGTTGAACATTTGTCAAAAGTGACAAAAAATTTAAAGGCGGAACACGTGTTTTTATTTCACGCCTTTGTTTTATGTGTCGGACTATAGATATTTTTTTTGCTAAACTACAGTGCCCGAAATTCGCATAGACACACGCGATTAGTGTATTTTTTCTTTGCAATCTGCATTTTTATTATATTTTCAAATGATGTTTGTAGAAATTCTTAAAGGTATTAAAAAAAAATTAAATTTCAATCACTTTGGTGAAAACACGAAAGATTTTGCTAAAAATTCATCAATTTAATATTCTGTAAATCGCTATTAACGCTTTCAACGGCTTGCATTCGCCTCGGCAGTCCACTGTGCAGTTATGCCTTTTCGAAGCACTTTTGCATAGATATGTTTGTTCACTTGTCAAAATTAATCGCTGTCAATAGTACTTGCTGTCAATAGTACTTGAGGTGTAAATGTGCGATTTGAGTTTGGATTCACTGCGATTGTTTGAGTAAATAATAAGTTTTAAACTTAAGTTTTATCACCTCAGAAAATCTTAGTACTTTAAGCTCTATAATCTAAGCCCAAGAACAAAATTTAATAAAACAAACAACGAGCCGAAACCGTGAGTGAATAAATTAAAATGCACTAACAACAATCCATGCAAAGTTCTGGAGGGGTAGACGTCAAATACGGAGACGTCAAAGCTCAAACAACCCTATTGTTGAATTGGCGTCACTTAGCATAGACATGCCTTGCTTGTATCACGAGACCGGGCATTTGATGGCCGTGTTTGCTCACCTAATGAGCTTCCGGGAAATGAGGATTGGGCATTCTTTGCAGAAATGCTGTGCTTTCACAGATATTTGGCCCATTCTTTTCTCATCCTAAAGAAATTTTTCATTTCAGTGAGATTGAAATCGTTCAGGCTGGGTTATCTTCTTCTTATTTTTCTTTTTCGTTTATAACATATCCGTTTTTTTTTTAGAAGTGACTTAAATAACATTTTTTGTATAAGTTTAAGAATTTTCGCAAACTTCATCCAAAAACATAAAAAAGTGCTAATAGAAAAGAAAAAACACATGTTTTTTTATGCGAATTCCGCCCACTATAGTATAATGAAAACCTATTTACAAACATGGCAAACTTGTACTCAGCTTCAGCGTCTCATTGTGATCGGTATAAGCGGCACGCTACGCGGCAAGCTTCAACCTCAGCGACAGCGTCAGCTTCAGCTACCTATTCTGATCAGGCCTTTAAACTGATTTGTTTTTATCAAAATCAGTTTGAAGAAAGAAATGTTTTCCTAACTTATAGTTTAGCTAAAAAAAATAGGTGGCAACACCAGCAGCAGTATTCTTAGTAAATATATGGTGCCCCATGAAAGGCGCCAAAATAAACCACCACGACGATAAAAATTAATGAAATCTTTGTTGAATGCCATTGATGAGTGAGCAATCTAGTTGATTTCCTTAAGGGCGCTTCACTTAGTTGAGGTGACGGGAGTTACGACCTTGTTTGTTTTTTGGTGCAACCCAAGATCCCGAAGTCAACTTCTTTTACCCATTTTCTACCCCATCCAAAGGCATTAATAAATACGAACCTATAGTTCTTCATTCTAGGTGGTATTGGCAATTGCCGAAATTCTAACGTAGTCTCACTAGGGCCGGGGCATGGGTTCTGGAGGCCTCAACTGTCATTTATGGAAAAAGAAATAAGCTACTCTTGCGGCTCATTGTTCAACGCGCTCGGAAAACTGAGCTGCTGCTGACGGTACGATTAGGGAAACCTCTGGGGTTAAATGGGCTCCGGTAGAGGCGGGCACTCCGTCGCGCCTGACTAAGAGGCAGCGGAAGAGGAAAATAAGCAGTTGATCGATTGGCGGCGCACTGTGGTCCCAAATGACTTTTTTCGTTACAAAAACCATAATTATTAATTACATATTATTAATTATTAATTATTATTAATTTCAGGTACTATAAATAACGTAAATTTAAGGAAATTGGCTGCATAGGGTGTTTCGAAATAATTGGCTGAAGTAAGATTTTCTTAGAAAAGGGAATTATCAAAATAAGGCATTAAAGTAAAACTATTAAAACAGCCCTAAGACTTGTGGAATTTGAGAAAAAATGTCGAAGAGCACTAGAATATGTGCTAAAATCAAATTGGTAATAACAATGGATGCTAAAAGTAAACGAACAAATTTCTAAAATTTTTTTGTTTGCAAGTAACATAAAACAGTATTTTTTTAATTTTATAAAGGATCAGTAGGGGTCCTATAAACTATTTGAGTAATTTGTTTTATATCAAACAGTGTAGGAAAGAAGTAAACGGACGAAAAAATATATTAAACTGAACACAAAATACTAGAAGTGCTCACGGCGTACAACAAAAAAATGTTTTTTTTTTTAATTTAATTTAATTTATTTTAAAAAAAGGGCGTGGCATAACCAGTTCATATAACTAAAATTCAATGTATGTTAGCATAGAAATATCCAAGTTTTCGGCTGAAATGTACACAATTATGTAATTTATTGATTCAGTTTCAATAATTTTGTAAAATAGACCATAAAAATGGGCGTCGCCAAAAACTTTGATTAAAAAATTCTAGAATATAATCCGGTGTACCTCATATGCTGGATTTATTCGCTTATTCTTTCCTTAATTAGGCTACGAAATATGTTTTTGTGGCGAATTAGAGATTATTCTTGAATTCTGCCTTCAAATGTGGGCGTGACCCAAAGCTTTGTTTTGACAAAAATGTAGAACAAAGTTTTTTCTATATAAAATATCACGTAAAACTCGAAATATCGAATTAGATGCATTAAAATAATTACTCTTTAATCAAAGCCACGCCCACTAGGTGGGGTCCACCGACACTACTTTTCTTTTTTATGCCTTGCAATCTTTAGAAGATGCTATATGCCATATTTCAGACATTGACGACGTCTTTCAGTTCTGAAAGCACAGGAAATGACACAAATGAGATAAGAAAATGACAGAACTGGGACCACGATTTTTTTTAAGCAAATTACAATTTCTCCGAAGAGTGCAAAAAGTTGCAGCTACAATTTTGCATGAAATGGCAGATGGCAGATGGCACACCTAACTTTGAGTTTATAATCCTATACGCTAAAAGTTGATTGATTAACTCACTAAGTGAGCCATTCAGAGCTCAGAGCTGAAAGCTTGCAGCTGTTATCCCAGATGTGTTCAGATATTATTGAAAAGGGACTTTTCTATTAGGAACTGTTCCTATTGTGTACTTTTTGTGGTGAAGAGGAGATGCTATAGAACGTGTCAACTGTTTTTCAATGTGTGACAGACAGACAATGGCTATAGACAGCAGTCTCCAACTAGCCAACGGTAATGGATATCAATAATTTTTTCTTCAATTGTTTGGAATGGGTCTCACGGGTCTGAGATCCTTGAGAGTAACATGGGAGTACTTGCTTTGCGTATGAAGCCTGACTTACTTCTTTCCATTACATTGAAATGTGGACCCATTCTACGCAACGAATTGATGAACGCTGTGGCGCTGTTTACTCCCAAAGCAATATATCTCGTGTTATCATAATATCTTAATTCTCAATGTCAATGCGAAGCCTTTTTTCCTCTTATGATTTCTCTCTGTACCGCAGGTGGTGTCCAATCAATGCAAGTGTTTGTTTGTTGTTTTAGTTTTGAAATATTTCTGGTTGTTGAAAGATTAAGCCAGTCTCTTAGTTTTGGCATCCATGTGGCTTGCTGTCTTTGGAGTGTGTCTTCTTCTTCCTCCGATCGCTCCTTTGCAATTGAAGCAGTTGATTCTTTTGTTCTTTATTCCCGTTTCATCAACAGAATAAATGTTTTCTTCATTCCTATTCTTCTTAAAACTTTATTAATTGTGGTTCTGTCAACTCAAGATATTCGTAGAACTCTTCTGTATGATCCACATTTCAAACGCTTCTATTCCTTTATGATTATTAGTATTAAGTTCGGTTTTGCACTGCGACCTATTGGTCTATTGTACTCCCTACTAAGCCTCGGAGAGGTTAATGGGAGTACAGGTTTAGAGGGGGGCTCAAAGAAGCTTACCTCACACTACAACTCATTACTAAATTATACCGAGGGTATGTGATCCTGTTCCTTGGCTGAAAGAACTCATCCTTATAGCACATTCTCGAGTCCAGTTTCACGTAGGAATCTGAGAATGAGAAGTAGGTCCAAGGTGGGTGTCTCTCTGTCTGGTATTGGCCCAGACATTTCATTCTCTTCTGGTTCAGAGCCATACAGGATTGCAAAATGTGTTCCGGAGTTTGACTGGCCTCATCACAAAATCTGCAAGAGGGTTCCTCCGTTACACCGATTCTCCTTAAGTGTTCCCTGAGTTTACAATGCCCCGTTAGGAACCCTGTAAGAATGCATAGATTATTTTTACTAAGGCCGATGCACGCTTTGAATCTTCTCTGGTTGTAGTTCCCTAGAAGTTTCTTTGTTTGCCTAAGACCTTGAAGGCTTTCCCACATCTTAGCTCGGTTTGCCTTCTCTGTTTTCTTGAATTATTCCTTGAGGGTGTGGTCTCCTATCCCGCAGAAAGATTCAGGTCCTATGAGGGTTTCTGCTGCTCCTCGTCTTGCCAAGGAGCCCGCTGCTTCATTACCCTCTATTCCAACATAGCCAGGTACCCAATACAGGGTCACTTTATTGACTATTCCTTTGAGAGTTGCGCTGGCAAGTGTTTATGTTTTTGCAACACATAAAAAACCGACCAGATGTAGCAAATATTGAGTTTAGTGCTTTTAAAAATGATGGAAGGTAGAGCTGCCTTTTTGAGGTGATTTCTACAGAAGTCTTCTTTTAAAAAATTAAATAGACAACCACAGAACCTTGAGAACCTCGGTATTAGCTTTCACCACATCATGAAAAGAAAAAAAAATCTTTCTAAGGCCAAACAGTCGATTCTATCCTCTGCAGTTTCACTCAATCGTAGTTCTTGGGCAGTTCCAGGGATGAAAAAGTCTAGGAAATCGCTTTGATCTGTTTTTTAGGTGCAAAAATTTTATGTGCGATGAGGACAAATAGACGCAATAATAATTTAAAAATAGCAAACATCAAGGGCGGGCAGCAAGGTTCTTCTAATAGATTGCAGACCCAGCCCCGGGTTTGGGACAAGTTCGTAAATTTAGACATCTAGCCCATACCGTGCCTAGAATCTAGAATAGAGAACCGACCCGTAGGCGTTGAAAGTGTTTTTGCAAGCGACTCATTACTTTTTTATTGCTCTTTGCAGAGTCAATGAATCAAGAACGACTTAAGCACGTGGGACGTAATTTTGTAAATGATTTTCAATCATTTTGTTTTAAGGAATTTTTAAATGAATAGATGTCAAATTAGAGATCCAATAGTGTGGCCCGCACTCGGTCACAAGAGATTGATGCTCCCACAGGAAACACAATACAGATAAGACCTCAAAGTTATTGACACCTCTTTGTTTTGCTTACAGTCTGCTTAAAATATTCACCAGGCGCTGCTATTGAAACAAATCAATCATTGAATCGAGCTTCTATACTTACCAAAGCATTGGAAAACTTTGCCAACAGTACATAGAGCACGCCCAGCGAATGCTGCTGTATATCCAGTGTCTCCAGGACATTGTCCAAGATATTTGAGTTCTTTGTTAGCAGCTCAATCGAGTCATTCAGATGCTCCACCAAAACATCAAAATTTCCTGCGAAATTATTTCGAAAATTGTTTAAAATTAAACACAACACAAATTCTGCGCCAATATTTTCAACAATTATTGCGAATTCAGTCAGAATCAACTGGGCGAGCACTAAAATAAATCCTTACCCGATGCACTCAGCGTACGCACAACATTAACATAATTTTCCAAGGCAGATGCCATCTTTTTTACACTAAAAATGTTTTGAAATTAAATTCGCATACTTTGGAAGTGTGCGAAGTTTAATTTGGTAGCGTTTTTCGGCTGTTTTCGGTGCGAAAAATGGAATTTTTTTCCCTCAAACTAGTGGTGTGCAACAAAAAAAAGACTTTTGCAAATCGGCCGTCAAAATTGAATACACAAATACATAGAAATTATCGCCCATGCCTGGCAGATGAAGTGTCAAAATTGATAATTTTGTTGACTGTGGAATGGATGTGAAGTTGGCTGAGGTTCTGTATTCGCCGGTGTTTCGTGCTGAATGCATGAGTAATCTGGTACATTTTTATGCGTTTCAAATTTTATAGGGAATATGAGTATACGACAATATTTCATTTTAAATTCAATTTACAATTTGAACTACCTTTCCGAGCAATAGTTTGCGAATAAAAAAATCTTCAACTAATCTCCTACAAATCGCAAGTTTAGCCACACAAATAAATCGCGTGATTTATAAAGGATTAATGAAGATTTATGTCAATGGCGGATTAGTTCCCGGTGGAGACATAATATAAGTAAGAAAGTGTAAGAGATTTTAAGTTTAAATTATTTTTCATGTATGTATCACCCTGTACTTTCGCAAGCAAATATACTATGTATTAAGCACAAATTACTTAATAACTAGATATTCAACTAAAGCGTCCCTTTCCCCCCAAAACCCATTTGTTTATTTGTTGTTGTTGTTTTGAGTTCCGTGTCGGTGAATACGTGTGAGAAAAGTAAACAAAAATTTGAGAGCCCGCCAAAGTAGCGAGGTGAATTTCACACTGGCATTTGAAAAATTTAAGTACATATCTTAAAAATGTCATAAAAGATAACACACAAGTCATTAAAGTCAAAATGACAATTCTGTTTAAATTTTGCCCACACTTGGGGTGAGCCTACATTGAGACTACAAAATCGTAAAATTTAGTTCATTTGAATGTGCCTGGAAATACTGGAATGTTTATGACGTAATTGGATATTTTTACAAATTTGGTCTTTTTTTCAATATAGTTCGGGTCACAAATTACTTAATAACTAAATATTCAACTTGAGCGTCCCCTTTCCCCCAAAACCTATTTGTTTATTTGTTGTTTATGCTTTTCGGTTTTGTGACGGTGAATGCGTGTGAGACGCATATTATTATTATTACGCAGTTGGGCTTTTCTTTTCTCCAGAATCGTTCATGTGTTATTGATGTTCAGTTTTAATTATGTAGGAATGCAGAAAATATTAGTTATTCAGCAAAACAAGAGCAACAGTTAGGAAACAATCGAGAAAACTTCCATCTTAGGAAAAGGCTTTCGATTTTTATTTATTCATTTAAGTTATTTTGTCCGAAAACGGTTCTGATCTTTTTCTTGTATCAATGTGTTTGTAAGAATTTTCTTAAGAAAGTGCTTAAACAACAATTGGCCATATGATTTTTTTTGTTTTTATATCCCATCCCATAGGATAGGAGGTATATTAAGTTTGATTCATAGTTTGTAACATACAAAAATAATCACCGTAGACCACCAAGATTTTAAGGGCATATGATCGAGACCGAATTGTAAGTCGAATGAGCCATGTCCGTCCGTCCGTCTGTCGGTAGTTTTAGGCCTTAAATTTTGAGCTAAAAACGTGAGACTTAATATCTGTTCTTTTTAGGTTCCGAAGCAGTACAAGTGTAAAATTTTTTGACTTCCGCCCACTTTACTTAATAGCATGAAAAATCAAAATTGTTGTAGCAAGCTGAAATTTGGTATGCAATATCCTCACTTAAGTGTATTGTGATTGGCATTTAAAAAAAAAGCGAAAACCGCCCTCTTGTAAGCGTGGTCATATTTAATATGCATTCTAATAAGCGGCTTTTATTTGATATATTTGCTTTAAATCCAAAAAACTTGCACTATAAAATATTCAGGTATGTCCGTAAGCTATCAACTCAAATAAATAAATTTTTGCCACGCCCACTTTTTGGGGCGTTTTTAAGTAAACATCAAATTTTGAATATCTAACCAAAAGCCCATAAGTATAGATGACAAAGAAGTCACAATCTTTTCTTTTGTATTACAAATTAAATTAACAAAAAAAAAAAAAAAAAAAACTTAATATAAGCACTAATTATGAATTAACTTTCTCGGTCCTATCATTCAACGGCAGACGGCTCTAAGCCATGTTGTATACTACTTTTTGTAAACTTCTTTTTGTAAAACTTGTCGAAATGAAAATAAAAAGTTTTTTGAATTGAATTGAATTGAATTGAATTGAATATAAAACTGCAATCAATACGTGTATACTGCATCTGATAAAAAATATGATAAAAAGTTTATGTTATTGAAAAGGGGTTGATTCCACGTAACACAATTAAAGTTGATAGAAACTGAAATTTAACAACCAAGATTTTTGACGCATTTTGGAGCTTGACAGTGGTCAATTGGGATGGGGTAACCAATGATTCGCCTAGGCGGATTGTAATCCTCCCTCTAGTTTTTTTTTTTTTTAAACTGGAGAGAAATGGAAAGACCAAAACACTGCAGCAGTATTTTAATTTTTCATAAAATTCTTTTATCATTGTCTTTCTTGTTTCTTAAGTTTGCAGTCGGTAGCTTGCAGTATTGGTAATCACACGCTTGTGTATTTTGATACAGGTTTTTTGCGTTTATTTATTTCTGGAAGATTTTTTTTGCCTTCAAAGTTGTGATAACTTAAAACTTAAACTTGTCGTAAGAATAAACCCTAAAGGGAATTCAGTATTGCTGATACTAAATTTTATATGAACTTTTTATGTTTCGTTTGTATTAATTAAAGGTTTAATGTACATAAAACTCAAATCCGATTACGGTAAAAATTATTTTAAGTTCTCACGGAAAGCAACATTCATGTAACACGACCCCAAACTGCGACTTCTAGATATTGGAACTCGTTACAATTTTTCTCCGGTAGACGGAGCAAAAAGCTGATTCCGCCATGTTTTCGTGGTGAATCACTTGAACTTCGTGGTGAATCTCTTCAAGTGTGGAATACATTGACAAAATGTGAGAGTATGCGTAGTTTTCCAGGTATATCCATGGCAACAGCTTGTAGGCCCCTCGGCTTTCAAGTCTAGTTGAATATCTAATTCATTAGGTAATTTGTGGTATTAAGTAAGCTGCCTTAAGCATAATTATAACTCCATAATTAAGTTCGTAATCGACTTAGGTATCGTTCGATTTTACTGCTCAGTTATAACATTAACTTATGTACATGAAAAGTTGTATGCATTCGCATTGACCATACCGAACCATGATTTGTAAACTATGTTAAGTTCTAGTCAGTCTCAATAAAGCCTTGAAGACCTAATCATCGTCGTCTGTTGTTATTTGTCCACTTGTTCGCCTTCCACTCCGCGTGTCTTACAAAAGTAATTGAGTAAATAAGCAAGTAATTAAGTTTGAAACGTAATACGGTTGTCACACCGAGCCAGAATCTAGATTCAGAGTAAAAAAGTCGCAAATCTTATTAAAATCTTTTAGATTTCCCATACATTTGTAGAATTCAGAATCTAGATTCCCACAAAACCGAATACAAATGTTGTAGATTGTATTCGATTTTGTGGTAATCATAGGAAAATAAAAGCAAACACACTTTTTAAATTCAATCAAAAGAAGACATGACAGCCGATGAAGTTTGTTTATAAGAAGAAAGCGAAACTACCCAAGTAAAACAATTCTGCCACAGATACATCTCGCTCCTGTGAAATGCTATCTCAACTTTCTGTTGAGAGCCAAAATGACAACGGAAGAGTGCTTGTATCAGATTGATCTTATGCTTTTCTGGTACAGACACTTTGGGATTTATTTGTTAACGTATCCGCAGTTCGTAATCGCAGTTTGTTTACCGGTGGACACAAAGCATGAGAAAAGGTTTTTCGGTGCAAGATCATCACAGTTTCAGAGTTAAACTGAGATTAAGCAGATATGAGTTTTCCAATGAATTTTGATAAGGTGCTTGTGTCCAAATTTGGTGTGCTAATCTCGGATTAAACCCTGGAAAACTGGTCGAACTTCTTAGCATGTTTTTTTTATAGGTGAAGGAACAATATTCATAGATTGCATTATCAAGTCAAATAAGAGTTAGAAATACGAAACCCAATTAACTGACAAAAAACTTAGTCCAAACAAAGTGAAAAGTCGAGTCAAAATAGATTCCGATTTATGACACCAAATTTATATTCTAGTTTGCTTGCTTGTACGGCGAACAAAATTCAATTTTTGCTTTCAGCCGAACCGAAACGCTTTATTTGTCGAAGACAGCTTATTTAAGTTCGAATTACAAATAATTGAGTTTCACTACTTTTCATCTCTTCAATCTAGGAATAGAACTTAATACTATGTCTCCACCGGCAATCAAAAGAGGATTAGCGGGCGACGTTTGAAAATAAATCCCATGGTGGCTCGACCGGACAAATATAGGATTAATTTGACAGGAAAACTCTGTTTCTGTTATTTTGGCTCTCAAAAGAGAGTGGCGATGTCATTTTCCAGGAGCGAAAACAGATTTCCGCTATAAAAATCACTATCGAAAACGTCCTAGTGACAGATCTGTCGTACTGGGACAGCTTTAGTTTCCTTATTTGATTCTCAAACTGTTGCAAAGGTGCAGAAAAAAGGTTTGTGAATATGGTGAATGGGAAATATGAGTGGATTTATTTTTAATCGCTTGCTGAAATAATTTAAATTTGTATGGACAATCGCATGATTTGTAAAGGATTTATATATATATATATATTATATATATTTTTAAATACCTGAAAAATAAATAAGTCAACTTTTATTACAACTTAAAAAGAATGATATTATGTGCTGAACAATAATTTTCTTGCATTCTAATTTTTCTCTTTCCATGAAAAAGCGACAATAATAATAATTATAATAAATGGCAATAGTAAACAGTGTTTCAATTTTCACACCGCGTGCTAAAACAGCAGAGTTTCAGATTCATAGGCACCTAAAATAAGTTCTAGTACAATTTACTATGATTGCCTCTAATATTTTACTAAATGCACCCACTATGACTGTCTGACATTTCTCGTTGATATAAAAATTGTGCGACGACGACAACTCTCGAATTAATTTTTCCGTTTTACGTGTCTGTACAGTAAATATTATAACAAAATTATGTTGCTTTAGTAAATCAGTCAGTTTGTTTTCCGAATTGCATCGCAATGGACAACTTTAATAACTCTGTTGTCGAAGAAGTACCCATAAAAGTAAGTGACTAAAAAACATTATTATTGTTTACATTACGACGGGTTCACACGAGGCTAAATATGGGTCGTCCCAAAAATGAGCTGTCCCAAACTATATACAGGGTGCCAACATTTCATATAAAGATTAAAACATTTTCTAAAGAAATAAAGAATTTTCAACAATTTAACAACAACTTTTCAAGAATTTCACATGGAAAATTATTGCGCTTATTGATTTAGCTGCTTCTCAACTTCTTCGTTTAAGCAACACTTGATTTTTGAGTATGAGAAAAAGAAACAGCAGCAGAGCTACATCTTGCTCGAAAATACTCAAAATTTAGATAATATAGTCTTATTGCAACATCGTATATTAACGTATTGAAGGTTTCAAAGAGTTTTGATAAATAATTATGAAATTAAAATCATTTTCCCTAACAATGCGTGGCTTCTACATATCACAACAACTCAAATAAAAAGAAAAATAGTACAGATAACTGTCTAAAGTTCAAACAAAAAATTGGTGGGATTGGTTTGAGGTGTTTTTCTAATTTGGAACCAGTCTTGAAGTATCAATATTGAAGTATGATAATAGGGTGTTTCCACCGGACACTAATCTGCGATTAAGACTAATCTTCCTAAAATCGCCTATAAATCACGAGATTAACCATACGAATTAGTCTCGTAATCAATCTCTTCAACGCATAAATTCTCGATTCGAACCGTACAGAACAGAATTCTACGTGTTCTCTGCGTTATTTAACGATACAAATCAAACAAACCTTATTTTGACAGCTTGGCACAATAGAGCTTTTAACTGTTTGACGTCTACTGGTATTTCGAGTTCCTTTTTATATGGAAAACAACCAAAATTTCACTTCAGACGTGTTTCTGTTCCTGTTGCTTGTGACTACGCGGCTTTAAACGTAAATAACTATTTAAAAACTTTAACCCTGGGTTTCGATGAACGAGAAAGTTTTAGACTTGATCAGTTTTCCTAGGTAATGCTTAAAAATATTCTAAATATAAAATACGGAAAGGATTAGAAAAGTGTTGTTTGTGTTGTAGAAGCAGTGCATTGAAGGGGATCACATCCCCGGAACACTTTTTCGATACTTTCCACTTATTTTATTTTATTAATTTAAAGAACGGAATAGGCACAATCACAATAACTTCTTTCCTTATCGGCATACTTAAGGTTGAGTAGTTTATTAATTATTCGCACTTCTACAGAAACTATTTAATTTTTTTATATAATAACGCGATTTGCTTGGCATCCCGCAGTCGAAAAACGTGAAAGACGTCAGATTTTGACAGCCGTGGTAAAAAGTCTATTATAACTTGGCTGTGTTATCTTAGTGCCTGTTTTCATTTGGTTTATCCTAACCTAAACCAAAATTTTTGTCTCAAAATAAAACTGAGGTTGAACGGTGGCCACCACACTGGCGCTTCCCCTCACCATAGTAATTCTGACTCATCAGGTTACGATAAACCAAATGAAAACAGGCACTTAGTTGGGTAAAGGGATGCGCAGAACGGTAGATGTGGCTGTTGAAGTGAATGTGGTTTGGTTGGACCTGTCAAAACGGTTAAGTGTACTGAGGAGTTCCCACTGAAACAGAATGATGAATGGTAATGTTGGTACTGCTGGTTGGTGTGGATCAAGTTGATCTACTATCGAATTTGTAAACCAAAATCTATCAACAAATATGACGCTTTGTTTTTCTGTTTTTCGGTAATTTCGTTTCGTAGATTTTAAAAATCGGTGGCAACGAAATACGAAATAAACTATTTCTATGTCTGAGTTGCCCGGGAGCCAAAAACAAGTCACATTTTCAACTTGATGCGCAGAGGAAGTAACGACCAAAGATTGTCATATCACAGCACTGGATGTCATTGAAAAATGTAAAAAATTAAAACATGCACCAAGTTTATCTCCTCGTTGCCAGTGGCTGCCAGTTGGGATTGACTTTAAATCTTCCTCTGTTTTATGTGCGGTGGAAACAACCTGTAAAGCCGAGTAAACGATCGCAATAATGAAGAAAAAAATATTAATGTTTGCATAGAGTAAAAAATCATTAAATACAATGACAAGCCCCGTAAAAGTTGCTAAGCAATGGCCTTTTCGGTTGTGGTGTTTTTTATTCCAGTATTTTTATGCGAGATATAAGTTTTTATTTTGTTCTCTCGGTTGTTTTCGGTGCCAAAAGTACTCAGTTGGCAGTTCCTCTTCTGAGAAGAAAACAAATTCACTACTGACGAAATCAAAAATACGAACACAATCGTGCAACACGATCGTTATGTTTGACAAACGTCAATTTTGCCTGTAGCCTAGCTTTTGTTTCATAAACACAAATCCAGATAAACTTCAAAATCAAGGGGAATGTGTTTGGCTGTTCGGTTGCGATCCCGAATCAGAGTGTTCTTCCAGATCGTCAACCGGAAAGGCAATTATTTATCCTTGCCATCTAGTTAGACGTCATCGACGTACCGCAATTTTGGCACTTACAAATCGCTGTCGAAACAGAAAAGCCCTCTTCTATGTGTCTAGAAACATTTTTCTTTTACTGACGACGACGTTGGGAAAAGTCAGAATGCGATGGGTAGAGTCGTGCTCACATTGCTAGGAAATTGGGCGCCATTTTTTTTTTTTAAATCTTGCGAGCCTGCGTTCTCAACGTTTGTCCCATTCAAAAAACTACTTTGCGTTTCCTTTTTTCGTTAGGAGTTTGACTTTGACGAAATTGTGGCATACTCACCGGAAACTGTTGAAACCATCGACAATGTGAGAGAAATCACAGCGTTTCAGTGTACCAAATGTGACTTTGTCGACGCTAAGCAAGAAATCGTCCACCAACACCAAAAAAGCCATGAGAGGCCACCCGAAAGCTACACCGAGGTGGTGGTGTACGTGTGCAGTCTCTGCTATGGTCAGTATACATCGATTGAGGATTTGCGCGGTCACATGATTGAGTTACACAAATGTAAGCCCCTGAAGGCGGAGAAAAAGGAAATAAAATCTGAGCCCAGCTCAAAGAATGTAGTCACCCCTGTAAAGGAGCCTACGGCAGTGATCAAGGAAGTAGATCTCAATTCGTTGGCGTTACTGCCGATACCATTCAAGGATTTTAAGTTGATTCTTAGAAGGAATCTGGTTGTGAAGTAAGGATTTTAAGAAAATCAGAGGATTTTGTTAAGGAATCCATTTTATAGGTGCTCCGTTAAGGGATGTGCCTACAAGTTTGAAAACAAAGAAAAGTTGAATATCCACCTCGAGTGCCACAAGATGGATAGCATCGTAGAAGTCAAGTGCAAAGAGTGCGGCATCACGGTGGAAAACTGGCGACGCTGTTCCGCGCATTTGTGGAAAACACACAAAATGTCGGTGGGTCTGCTTCAGTGTCCCTTGTGTCCGTATGTCTCTGCGTCAACAGGTAAGAGTCTTGAGTACCTGTAGCCCCTTAATTCAACCACTTGACCGTCGTAGTTCGTGTCTGGCGTCATATGCAAACCCATCGCAACTGGAAGTCGAAAGTCCTGAAGTCCATCAAGGGTAAGAAGGAGGAAGAAAAACCGCCTCCAGCGCCCAGAACCAAATACTACGCCGAGAAGAGCTGTGATATCTGCAATAGGAAGTTCGTCAACGGCAAGACGCTATCCAAGCATGTGAAGAGCGTTCACAACAAGATCAAACCGTTCATTTGCAACGTATGCGGCTTGAAAACAACAAGGAAGTCTGTTCTAGCGGTAAGATCGATTTCATTCCTTAAGATCCTTTCATTTACAATAGCTCGTCGTGATTAGGTTCATATGCGTCAGCATACCGGGGAGAAGCCCCTTGCATGTAAGGTCTGCAAGTTTCGTACTCGTGATCCCAGCACCCTGAAGAGCCATGAAATGCGCCACGAGAAGGTAAGATGAAGATGAGATGAAGACTTCGAAGTACTTATTTGGCTCTCCTTAGAATCGTAAGCAAAAATGTCCCGCCTGCGAGAAGTCTTTTATTCAAACGACCGCCTTGAAGTCCCACATCCGAAAGAACCATCCCGAGGAGTACAAGAAAATCGCATGTGAGCTCTGCAGCTATGTGACCGTTAGTGAGGCGAAACTGGAAGTGCACATGGGTGACCATAGAAAGGGACTTATTGTGAACAATGAAGGTAAGAGGGAATTTTCCTATCAATTAAAGACCTGATTTTTATCTCCATCCTTAGACTCGCTAGATGCATCACGAGGAGACTCGTTTAAGAACCCCGCCAAGTTCAATACGCATGGGAAGCACCTGGGCAATGCCGAGGTAAATTTTTGATAAATTAATGCGAATAACACAACCCTAACAGCTTTTTATTTTCCTCAGATTTCCTCAGACTGTTTTATGCCCCTTGAGAGCGTGGACTCTATTCCACACGTTCCCGCTGTGGACACAGGTGGTGTCACTATTCCCGCACCCGCTCACTCAGAGGACACACAATTCCCAACATTTCTGGATCATTGATCTGATCCGTGCATGATTTTGATGTTCGCGTTTTTAATTTTTGTAGTGTTGAGTCCTTGCATGTCCTTATTTATGTTAAATGTATTGTTTGTACATCAATAAAGTACTTTCGTCATTAACTAAAATCACGCAAGGAGACAGACCTGATGTGCCCACGGTACCAAGCAGTCAACCAATTTATCATCACCCTGAAGTCTTTCCCTGAAAGCAAGCTGAATTATTACAAGATTCGTTCTCAAATTTCTTCGTTCTTCAAAAGCCACATTAAACCATCGGACAAGAAACCTTACGGTATTTTGGCATATTGCAAAGCTCCAATTATGCAGTCATCTTAAATCTGATTCTTCCTCAATCTGAAGTCTTTTCCTGAAAGCAGTTTGTATGGTTTAAAGATTCGTTCACAAAAGCCTCAGGTGTCCAATGCGGCACGAAAATTTAACGGTATTATGGTATGCCAAATTGTGCGCCACTAAGGTCCGGTTTTTCGGTGCCGAGTTAAGTCCAGCTTAAACTAAGATCTGTTAATCCCGTAAGAAATTGATTCTGGAGTTAGCTCAGCGAGCAGTTTTTCAGTGCAGAGTAAACTTTGTAAACAAAGTTGTCAAAATCTTCGACTTTCGAAATTATTGCCTCTCCCAACTGTCTCTTCACGAAGAAAAACAGAGAAAAAAAAGTTCGACTTATTCCCAGATGTAATTTTTCACTTAAACACGCAAATCAACTGTCATTCCATACAGAAAAAAACATTCAAACAAGTTTATACTGTTCTCCAGAGTTGGTCCCAGATTCTTATGGCCTTTTCGGTTGGCGATCCCGGATCAGGGCGTTCTTCTCCCGGGTTGGGGCTTCTCTCCGAACAGTCAAACACGTTTTTCTTGATTTTGAAGTTTGTCTCGCGTTGTATTTGTGAAGCAAAAGCTATTCTACAGGGGACAAATGACATTTATCCAACTTGACATTAACGCATGTATAATTGTGTGCGTGCTTCTAGTCTATATTCTGGATTCAAAACCAGGATCCAATTTCTCTTCTATCCAGAAGAGGAACTCTCAAACTAGTCCAAGAAAACAGTTTCAGGAGAGTCCAGAAGTCTCCCGGACGCTTCCGGACGACAAACCGAAAAGGCCAAGACTTCGAGAAGTGAGAGCGTAGAAAAACACAGGAAAAGAAGTTCGACTAATTTTCAGATGTCACTTTTCACAGAAATACGCAAAGCCAATGCCATTTCCCACAGAAAAAAATTGAAAGAAGTTCATACTGTTCACCAGAGTTGATTTCAGCCGAGATTAATACCGGATCAATATTCACTGAAAAATTCATTCCTGGGGTTAATCTCAGTTTAGCTCGGAAACTCGAATGATCTCGCATTGAAAAACTGGCCGTAAATCCAGTTGGTATAACTCGGTCAGATCATAATGTCTAATTCGAAGGGATTTTCAGTAGGGATCTCCGAACTTTGATAGGTGATTGCAGTCATATGGTTAAAGCTACATATGTGAAATTGGCGGTATTCGGTCTTCGAGCATTTTACGATCGCAAAATTCTCCTTCCAATTTCCAACGTGGTAAAAAAAGTTCCAATCGATCGCTTCATTGAAAAATTCGCCAGCACTTATCTGTCAACGAATCGCATTATCTGCCAAAATGCCATCCCTTTTCCTGAGATTTTGAAGGATGATCCGAGGAAGTCAATTCAGCAGCGCTTGCAAGCACTAGGCTTCTTACAAACTGTAACTTGGCGAATTTCGCGTCATGGCTTGAGGAGATCAGAGTCTATCTCTACCGAGCACTAATCCGCGATTAATATAATTTATCAACTGGTTGCCTAAAATCTCGAGATTCATACCATGTCTTCACCGGGCACTAATCTGCGATTAATATAAATCTTTACTAAATCCTCTACAAATTACGGGATTTCCCAAACAAATTGAAATCCCCTCGGCAAGCGATTTAAATGAAATCCCCTCATAAATCTCATTCACCCATTTGAGAAACCACTTTCAATCTTTTTCGCACGCCTTTAAAACGGTTAACGAATCGAAAAAGGAAACTCATACCATGATTCCACCAGGCAGTAATCTGCGATCAATATATAAGTCTTCATTAAAGCCTCTACGAATTACGCGATCAACCATACAAATTTAAATCCTCTCGGCAAGCGATTAAAAATGAATCCCCTCCTAAATTTAATTCACTCTTTTCAAGAACCACTTTTAACCCTTTTCGAACACTTGATCAACAGTTTGATAATCGAAAGAAGAGACTTAAACTGTCCACGTAGAAAAAAGCTGTCAGAATTACGATTTTTATTGAGGTGTATACAACGGAAATCTTTGTTCGCTCCTGGAAAAAGCGCTCATGCAAAATTCATTCTATATTCGTCCGGTGGAACCACTTTGGGATTTATTATTGATCGCACTAATCCTCGTATTACTGAACTTTTACTATTAAACTGTCCACGTAATCTGTTACATATACGAAATCTATTGGGATTTTTGCAACAGAAATCTTTTATCACTCCTCCCAAATAACGATCACGATCACCATTCTCTTTTCAGAAAAAAAATGACAAAAAATACAGTGACTGCTTGCTTATGTCAAATTAATCCTTTATTAGCCCGATGGTCTTTGGGATTTTCGTTTCCCGTTAATTCTCGTTTTATTGCCGGTGAAGACACTCTCATTCACCCTATTCAAAAAACTTTTTTATGCCAACTTCAAGTCTTCTCGCACACCTTTGTTAAGTCAAAAAATAAACTGAAACTGTTCCTGTATGACAGATCTGTCACAAATACGTTTTCTATTAGGATTTTAACAGCGGATATCATTTTTCATTCTTGGGTAATTTCATTGTCACTATCTTTTGAGAGACATAATGTCAGAAAAAGAGGGCTCGTTTCAAATTAATCATGTTTGTTCGGTGGAACCACTTCGGGATTTATTTTTAATCGTTTCCTGCTAATATCAGTTTTATGGCTGGTGAAGACATAATATTAGCAACAAAAGACGGCGCACATACTTAAACGAAGTTGTTCATTAAGCCACATTGTCCATTTCCTTGATGTATTGGGGAGGCAGCAAACAAATTTTCAAATTTGAAAACCCTCCTTTGTGGTTACGGGCTCATGGCACCATCGATTTATCAATCATATTGAATCACATTGGGCCAGGTATTCTCAAGTGAATTTCGAGCACGGTAATTCGAAGATCATAACGTAAATAAAACTATCAAATTTAATTTGAAATTATTTTCTGTTTTATTGATATGGTTTTTTTTTATTTAACTTTCATTTAAGAGTTTTAGTTTTTTTTTTAATTTTTTATTTCGATTTCGAACAATTTTTGCTTGTTTGTTTATTTCTGTCATTTAATGTTTTTATTCTCTTGTGCATTTGAATACGATGCAATGCTCTAGTTTTTTTTTTATGTTCTGCACTTTTGCAACTCTTATAAATAAAAAATAAAAGATCTAGTAACAATATTCTCTGTTCTTCATTTAAAACTTTGCACACTTAAGCTTATAGTCGCTGGGAGACGAATAAGCTAATCTCCCAAAACCATCGTCCTTACTCTATCTCATGCCTTGTTTATATGATTCAGTTAAAGTTTACTTACTTATAACATTTTCTTACTGTTAAATATTATTTGTTGTTTTATAAATTAATAAATGATTCGAATTTAACTCACTATTTACAGTATGTAAGATTTTTTTCCACTTGGATTTAATTTTTTTTTTAATTTTATTATTAACTTTTAAGTGACACTCATTCCATTTTGAAAAATAAATAAATTCATAATCTCTTTTATTCTCTATTTCCTTTCATATAACATTATTAATTTTTTTAAAGAGTTTTATTGTCTGCTTGCTTTTTTAAAAGTTAATTTTTTTATTTTTTAAAATAAATCATTTTGTTTACAAACAAGTTGTTGATGGGTGCTTTTTTTAAATGTGAAAAATATCTCACTCGTTTTATTAATTTTTAAAAAAACAAATTAAAATTTAGCATTTGTTTTAGCTAAGAAAATTTATAAGAATCTCGAGGAAATACAACGCAATCACATAAGTTTTTCTTCACTATTAAATAAATTTCATTATAACATTTTTTTTTTCTTTTTTTGATTAGAATCAAAGGCAGTGTTAAGTTGGGAAGTGTGTATAAACGTGTACCACTTCGAAAATAAATTTCTCAATATTGTTACACAAGACATTATTTATGTGAGCGATTTATTTTATTATTAATTTTAGAATAAACATACATCAAGTGGCAGTATTAAATGTTAAACATATTTTACTTCGTATCGATCTGACATTTTGTATATTTTTTTGGCAACTTTGCTGCTTGTTCGAATAAAACTATTTAAATTAGTCGCTCAACGACTTTTGATTCATTCTGAATTCAGAAGTTTCCTAACATTTTGACCTTCTTTTCGATTTCCATTAATTTTTTTGAGAATATGGGAAATAAGTATTATTTAATGATACAAAATCTTGGTGGGCATTAATTTAAGGAGTAAATTTTAGGCTAAGAAAATTATTTAAAGATATTTTTAAAGCTCCAATTTCTCACACAAACTCTTTTTTGGGTAGCGTTTAAGCTGGTTTTTATACCAGAAGTTGTAAAAAACTAAGAAAAAACGGGAGGTTAATAATTACTTATAGAGGAAGAGTCGTTTTTGACTTACCTACTCGTACCTAACCATTATAGTTACTAGAGACAAGGCGTTAAATGTTGCTGCCATAAATTCAATCACGTTTCCACCGAACACTAATCCGCGAATAACATAAATCTTCAACTAATCCCCCGCGGATCTCGAATACAAATTTAAATCTTATGAGGAAAAAAATTAATAACAAATCTACTCACAAGCCTGATTTACCTCTTTTAACTGTTTTTGCCCAACTTTATTACAGTTCGAGACTTGAGAGGAAAAACTTTAACTGTCTGTGTTTTTATTGGAATTTTTGTTCGTAAAACAAAAAGGCTTTTTTCGTCACTCTTTCTTTTGCGAGTTAAAATGACAATTTTGTCTTTTGTGCTTGTGTCAAGTTAATCTTATGTTTGTACGGTGGAAACACTTCGAGATTTATTTTTGACCTTATTAGACTGCTGGTTCCCTGACCGGATTTCAATTTCATGATTTACAGCGACCATAATAAAAATTCAAATTCCAAATTTTTTCTGATCTTGCACCCCGGAATGAGATTTTCAGTTAAAATTGGGGTTACCTGGGGTTAATCCCAATTAAACTCACCAAATTCGGTTAATAATTCGAACTACGTTTTACGTGTTGAAATTTAAAAGGCGATTTAAGTTGTGCAGTGAAGTTTTCTCTCCTCCACTAAGACACTGCCCAAAGGTTAGCCACAGACTGGCCCCAAATTAATTCCAATCCATGATAAGCTAAAAGTGGTTTGATCCGCTGTGGTTAACACTGGACTGAAATTTGAGAGAGCTGTCAAAAAGAGTAAGTTCAGAAGAGCGAAGAAAAATAAGGACTAGTAGAATTTTTTCTCTGATTTACTATCTCTAATCCTATTTTTTTTTCTTTTTTAGCCCCGAGATTCAGGTACCTAAACCACTTGTCAAAATAAAATTCCACTGGAAAAAACGTTTAAAAAAACCAAGACTTTAACTATGTTCGCCAAAGCAATAAAGAATCTCATGATAAAAACCTTACATTGTGGTTGGAGCTTTATGAAACAATTTTTTTTCTGTTTAAAATTCAGTCAAAAACAGAAGGATTATAAAGTTATTTCACAATATCTTAATTGTTTTCTTTAAAAATTGTTTCTACAAAAGAATAATTTAAATTTGAAATTTTTATCGATCTACTATTTATTACTCTAAGATTTTTTTTGTTAAATACACAACTATTTTTATATTTAGTTTAAGTTTAAATTAAAAATTGAATTTCTCTATATTAAATTGTTTTATTTAACAGTATTACTAAAACGTAGTACAAAATTCAGTTGGTTGACGCAGAGATTTTCTTTTTTCAATTGTTATTCTTGATTTAATACTTAATTTTTTTTAAGAGTTAACTCTTTGTTTATACTTTGTGCGTCTGTTCCTTTGATTTTCGTGTTAATTTTTTTTTTAATCTAATGTCTAAAAAGTACGAATCCTGGCACATAATACATTACATTCTCCTTTTTTTTATAAATATTTTAACCTATAATCTGTCGTTTTTTTTTTGTTGGTTTTCAAGAGTCAAATTCGAATTTAAGTTGTTTTTTCTCTCTCTTGGTTAGGTACCAAACCGTTGGTCTTTAATTGCAGTTTTTGTGTCTTTTTTTTTGGTTTTTTTTTATGTAATCATTTTTAACAATTTTTAACTAGAAAATACACATTTTTTGTTCGTAAAAAAATTATTAATAATACATACATATTTATATATACTTAAAAAGAGAACCTAAATGACAAAAAAATAATTTTTTTAATGGAGACACCATCGATAGTAGTCAGTAGTTGATAGTTGCGGTAGTACTAGTAGTTTTAGTAGTATTATTGGATTTTTCTTATTTAAAGTCTCTAGCTCCGGGGCACAATTCTGCACGATATTCGTTGAATGTGGTCAGACAGTGGTTACACGGTCTATTTCCACATATCGTACAGAATTGTCGCTTTGTCAGCAAATCACATCTTTTTCATCAAAGACCGCTGTATCCATGGAGCTGAGAGACTTTAGTCGTGTTTGCAGCACTGATGACCCTCGGAGTTTTCGTTTAATTTTTCTAAAAAAAATACACAGAAATGTTGTTAAAGGTTTGAACGAATAAATGTGTGCTAAAAGAAAATAAGGTTTGTAGGTACTTCAATACTTTTTTAACCGTTAGGAATTTAAGTTTTTATTATTTTTATCCAATCAGTAATTTACTTTATATTTTAAAAACCCTCTGCGTATTTATTCATTCTCAAAAGAGGGCATTCTCAAACAGGCTTAGTCCTGTTAAGAAAAATATTATTTTTAAAAGCCTGTTAAAGTGGTTCAATGCAATAAAATATGAATATTAACTCCTCCTTCCTTAAATGCATTTAAGGATACGAGCATACTGAAAGAAGTCCGTCCGTCCGTCCGTATGTAAGCAACTTTTAGGCCTTACAAGATAGAGAGCTGAAATCTGGTGGGTGGCTGGAAGTCCAGTGCTTCAGATCAAGTTTGAAAATTAGAATGAATCCGAGCATAGACACGCCCACTACAGCCTGTATGTGCGACCTTACCTAATTTAAAAATAAATACTTTTTCCAAATTTAAGCTATGTTACAATGGCGCTAGCGCATTCATTTTTGGTACGTAACATTGCCTTGTAATTGTCTTTGAAGTAGCCAAAATTAAGTAGCCAATTTAAGCCTTTTCATGAACCACGCCCAGTTTTTAAGGGATTTTAGCTTAAAATGACTGTTTTTCAATAAATATATATGAAATTTGACAAAAAATTATATGACAAAAGTTGTAGATATTAGCATTTTCTAACTTTCATGTATATATTGTATGTGCCTCGGTCCACTTTTGTGGGCGTGGCATTGAAAAAAGTGATTTTTTTTTAGTTAAAAAGGCGGAGTTTTAGACTGAAATGAATGTAACCACCTAGTATAAAGCATTTAAAAGTTATATTTTTAATCCCGCCCACTTTTTGGAGGCGTGACAGATTTTTTTGTTGGTATGGTCGGGTATTTTGCAATCCGTCGTAGATGGACTGAAGCTTTTGCATACGCACTGTTGCACTTTTCCACTTGTTTTTATTACAGTTTAAGAATGTTGCGTGAAAGGCAGACTCAGTTGTGTGAACTGTGAAGGTGGAGAAAAATATCTTCCGACAATGAAACTGTACCAGACATTCCCCGAACGATTCTGAAAGGCAAACTCTGTGCATTATTTGTTGTTTAAAATGCGGGGTCACGAAAGCAATGACATGGCAAAGTGCTGTTGACAATGACAGAAGAAGAAGCTCTGAAAAGCCCAGGCCATCTCATTGTCGGGCGCCAATTTAGACGCTAGGAAAATAGTTTTTCTTTCACAAACCCTAGACTCAAAAAAATTAATTTCATGACAAAAAGTTGCTAAAATTATGAACATCATTTTATTTTTCCTAGTATCTAGTTTGTAACTCCTCCGACCTTAGAAGATTATTGTATTCCGCTAAATTGATTCAATTTTTATTGGTATAAGTCAAAACTAAGAGCGCAACGCCATTTTTGTAAATTTTGTTCGAGAATCTACTACTCAATCTAGTCCATTAGCCATTTGCATATGTTCCTCATACAAAATTTTGGTAAACCTCCTTTGTTCAATGTTTTTGGTAGAAGTTTGAATGTTAGTAACTCCTCCATCCTTTTGTCACATATCCAATGTCTATTTAAGGATCTTTCTTCATTATCCGGCGAATGCTACACTTCAGAGTTCTAATGCTTTAATTTTAAGGCCCATCAGATTCGAAAATTTGCCTGCACGAATCTATAAGGTTTGTTGCAAGAAGCAAGTGTGGGCCTGAATAGAATCAGGCCTAATCATCTGAGGCAGAACTCTTAAAATATTTTGAGTCTTCTTTGCATATTGTGTTGAGCTTATAATCACTTTATAAGTAACTCCTCCCTCCTTAGACGGACCAACCCCATTAAACTATTTTTTTTAAGTGTAAGCAATTTACACGTTAAATTTATTTTCGTCGAGAATTTGAAATCCAATCCTGCCCCAAACCGTAGCTGGGCTTGAGCCTGGATTCTACTTCATTAAAGTATTAATTTTCCTTTTATGAATGGGGATGACTTGAATAAAAAGAGTTGGTACCAAATCTTATCACAATACAACCGCGATACCTAAGTTGCGAGTTCCTTCCTTCAAAGCGTATACCTACTCATAATCGCCCACCAATTCACTAATTGAAAATTCACTCAACAAATAGCTTGTTCTGGTGCTTGCTGACCCAGAATGCAAAAACCCATCAACTTAACAGCAAACACAAAGCCAACTTACGCAACCACCCACCATTACAAAAGTCACTAACCAACTCGTTCGTACTTACTTGTATGCGAACGCAGCAAATCCACAACAAAACAGCACCATAAGGATACACAGCGTGGCTAAAATCTCAGCTGGCAGCTTCATGATGGCCGAGCACTGCAGGAACGACTCATCGGAGCCGGATGGACAGTGCACAATCCCATCGCACCACACGCTCGCATTAACGCATGCCCCTAATTCGGAGCACTTGTACGTACAGTCTTCTGCAAGGACAACAAGAATAATGGGCACGATATAGTCAATAGGTGCATCGCTTCCATTGTACGCCACAAATTCTATATATGCGATGCGACAAGCCACATACCTACTAAGCCCAAGGCTGGTCTAGGAACCAATTCCATCCAATTGAATGTGAAATCACCATTCTCCGGCCTGAGGAACTCGACACTTATAGCCTTCGATCGGTTGGCTATCGCATAGTTTGGCCGCTCGTTCCAGCCGGCGCTGAATATCTCCACAAACTCGTACGCATTCGAGTTCTGCCCCAAAGGACACGCTGTGATTGTGAGACCTGCAAGAACACAAGATTTTGCATGATATACAACCGTGTAAGGACACCACAACTATACCTTCGGAGGTTGTCAGCACCACCCGCGCCTTGGTCTCGCACCGGTACGAGCTGGTGCCTATCACTGTGGCATTAACCGTTTTGTAAATATTCGGATTGTACTTTCGCAGGAAGATGCCCTTCAGTCGAACGTACAGAAACTTGTTCCCATTCGATGGCTCGATTAACCAGGGTCGGGTGCGGCACTCAATCTAGGTGGAAGATGGAAAATTTAATTTTAAAACCACAGCTCATTGTCCTGTCGACGACTTACATCTCCGAACGTCATGTCAATTGTGCCACTCGGGCCGAATTTTCTTCGGCCATCCTTGCAGTTGGTGGGTCCCTTGACGAACTCGAAGAGGCCCTCGAAGTTCAGAGCATCCGGATCATCGAGGGTGGTCATGTTGAGTGCGGTAAAATGCACTTCGATATCCCTGCCGGTGGACGTGTACTCCACCGGCAAGTGTGATGTGTTCGACGAGTTGCACAGGCAGCCACGTGGCAAGAGTATCGAATCGTGATAGGGTCGTTCGAAAATCTGCACAAGACACACACGTATTGGTTACAATTGTTCGATAGTAATCTCGGCATCCATCCAACCATCCAACCATCCGCCAAGGAACAATTATTACTTACCTCAACACGAACATTCGTGTCGCCATAGCAGAATGACCTATTGATGTCCTCGTCCACTTTTGAGGTGCACACACGATTCATTGTGGTCACTTTGCGCAACTTAATGCGAACACGTTCGCCTCTTTGTCCTTCGAATTTGTAGACGCAGCGTAGATTCCGAGTGCCTCCCCGACCGAACATGAATATGTTGCGGACGCTCCGGAAGATAGCCGGGTCCTTTCGATCCATTTGGCTGCTAACGAATTTCCGATTACAGTCGTGTTCTCCGGACATTGGCATGCCATCCTGGTGGAGGTCCACAAATTCGTATTTAAGCTTAAAGTCAAGTGGCCTGTGAAAGGGGGGAAGAATGCTTTTGAGTTTGAATTCTTGGTGTGGCTTTTCGAAAAAGGGTGGAATGGGTGGCTGACCTTAGGACTGTGGATTCGGTGTTCCTCAATTCGAGTGTAATGGTATCGCCACTGGAAACGTAGCTTTCGCTAACCATACACGGACGAGCATGGGTTTCGTTGATGTTGGCTCGGTCACAAGTTCGTGGTACAGTTCCTCGACAAAAGCGGGCAATGACATTGGTGTACTTTTGGCCATATTGCGCCAGTACAGGGTGATTGGGGATGTCACGTTCACTGGAAGAGAAAAGATTGGTTGATTGATTAACGTTAGAAAAGAATAGACATCTTGTGGCCAAATTGGCATTCGAAAACATATCACGAAGGTAAACTCAAGCTAATGTTGACGGTTTTCAGGTAGGACGGCAGCCTTGCATCTCCATCAAGGATGTAATAGAGAATGGTGATGTTATTCATGATTGAAAAGACACGTCTATCTGTGGGGTTGTCCCTGATTAAAACCAAAGCTAGGTGGTTACCCATAAACTCTAAAATCCAGGTGTACTGATGCATATTAAGCAGACACATGAGAAAATGGAGATGCCCCATTTTTAGGCCCAGAGGGTACATCGATGAGTGTGCTATTAAAGCATGAATTGAGTAAATTACATGTAGGAAATATTTTAAAAATCCCTTTGGTATAGTTTTAAAGACATTTGCCTTTTAACTCTGCTTTTTTCCAACAAGGCACATTTTTGTGTAGAGCCTCTGGGCCTTGGTCTGAGTTAAACGCCGAGAGCTAGAATACGACAAAGTTTAACTTAGGAAAAACTGAAATGCGTGTCCAAAATACATTTTTTAGTAGAAAGTACCCAAACTTAGAACCCAAATGATTTTCAGTATATTCTACAAGAAATTTTATGGCAGCCTTTAAGTTCATAAAGCCTCCAAGAAGCAGTCCTCGGGCTTGCGTTTTTGGCAGAAAGTCTTCAAAACTTCGCGAATCTAAGAAAATGTTGTCCGAAGACGATAACGTGTATGATCTGGCACGGAGCTATTAATTACCTATTTACTGTACAGTCCGGGGTGGACCTGGGACTCAGCCAACAAGCTTCGCCAGCCAGCTAGTCGACTACAATTTTGCACGCGAGGTTGGCTGGGCGTCCATTTCACTTGCGTGAGCCACCTGAGTTTCGGTGCTCCTCTACCCCGCGCCGCCATCCCTGTGGGGTGATCCGAAGATTTTCCGGGCCCGAGCGTTGGAGTCCATCTGGTGGACTATAAAGCGCGAATAGTTCGTTGTTATACCTCCTCCTCCACCCTCTGCCTATGCAGACGGGGCCATAAATCGAAAAATACGAAGAATTTCCACTCGAATGAGTCTAAGGCGTTTTCATCAGCCTTTGACATGGTCCATGCTTATGCTCCGTAGGGCAGGACTGGGATGATGAGGCGAGGGTCCTACAAGTGGGGACACTTTAGTTGCTCGAGAGAGGGCTTTGCTACTCAATTGCCTTTTTAGACCAAAGAAACAGCGATTTGTTAGAGTAAGCCTTCGTTTGACTTCAGCACTGGTGTCATCGTCTGAATTTATAGTGGAACCTGATAGACAAACTCCCTGACAACCTCAAAATCCTATGGTGACGTTTTGTCCAAGGCGTCGGTTTTTGGTTTCTTTACTTGATGAAAGCATATACTTGGTTTTGCCCTTGGCTTAGTCCATATTCGCCGTTTCCGTCCCAATATTCATGAAGGCTACACTGACTATTCATACATGACATACTAACTGTGAATGTCATCTGCGTATGCGAGTAGTTGTGTGGGCTTTTGAAAGATGTGCCTCTGGTGTTGGCGCGGGATTTCCGCACAATCCGTTCAAGTATTATGCTAAGGAATTCTAGTATTGCCAAGTGTTATCTCGTCTAGAATTTTCACATCTGCGTATGCGAGTAATTGTGCGGGCTTTTGAAAAATGTGCCTCTGGTGTTGGCGCGGGACTTCCGCACAATTCTCGCAAGTATTATGTTAAAGACTTCTGGTATTGCAAAGTGTTATCTCGTCTAAAATTTTCGCAGTTGCATAGTTTCAAAGCTCTTTACTTTAATGGCCGCTTATCTGTAACAGTAGATGGTGATTCTTGGTTTCGACCGTGTATCTTTACAGCTCCGCAGCTTAGTTCTATGATGCTAGATCCACCTGAAATTCTTTCCACATATCTTTCCGATGTTTTGATAGCGAATAACATGCCAAAAGTGAATATTAGAGGAAGGTAGTCCTTCACTGGCGTATCAAAAGAGACATGCGCCTGGAGTTTCAACATCTGCTCATTGGGTCCCTAACTGATGTGTAGCTCAATTTCTCCCATTCATCGGTGTTCTGAAGATTGGGAATGCCCTTTTCCTGGTAAGCAACAAGACTTGCGTCATAGTTGCGAAGTGCACTGAGGACAGGGAAAGGCCTTTTAGGGGTACAC
The DNA here is from genome assembly GCA_947623515.1 of Neoascia interrupta. Lineage (NCBI taxonomy): Eukaryota > Metazoa > Arthropoda > Insecta > Diptera > Syrphidae > Neoascia > Neoascia interrupta. The sequence goes on along the minus strand of OX392463.1, from coordinate 212,571,774 downwards.
AAAAAGACTTGCGTCGTGGATCTATCCTTAGTCCTCGACATAGTTACGAAAAATACGAAGCGCGTACAGCTGAGTCGATCACTGAGGGCTGACGGGAATTCAGATCGTCTGGATTATGCACACACAATGTAGCCTTACTTTTCTAGAGCCTTCAACAACCATTTCATCCAGGATCCATATGAGCGAAAAGAATCGCTCATCGAAATGTTTGGTCCTTATGTGCGCGTGCTGTAAATTTGATGTTAGGTTAAGGTGGCGCTACAGTCCGGGGTGGACCTGAGTCTCAGCCAACAAGCTTCGCCAGCCGGCTCTGTCTCTAGCAAGCCATCTCCAGTTTCGCACACGAAGTTGGCTGAGGTTTTGATGATGTAAGGTAGTTGCAGCCAATCACCTCTCTAATACTCACGTGGATAACACGCTCCATCGTTTTGGAGAATATATGTATTATGTATTTCCCGCTCATGAGAATTAACCCTGTTAAAATTGTTTTTTTTTAGGGTTATATGAAGATTCGAACTGTCAAACTCGAATTCGGTCTTCCGATGCATCAATATTTCAAACCTGTGTTTATATTCCGACATAAAACTTTTTTATGGCCTTTCAAAAACCACTTATTAGTAAAAGTGCTCCTTACTTTTCGAAATCAAATAAGGTTTACATATTTTATTTCCGCTCCACATAAGAGACTAGAATCACTGAATCGAGTAGAAACGCATTGTGCGGAACCCTTCGAATTGCATTGAAATCGTTCAATCCTTAATGACCAAAATCAAAGTTGGTCATAAAATATTAAAATCAAAATGCATATCCAATGATAACACCTGGAATCGATACGATACGGTTGGTTTACACTTGAGATATCGAAATTCACCTGATTTTCACTGAAATTTATGCTAAAATCGAATTGCGTCTCCGTCGATAACTCATTCATTCGAAATGCCAAGCAAATTACTGTGCGAGCACATTAACACTCACCAATTCAAATCCTTGCAGACAGGTGGTTCCCTCAGGGCGCCATCCCATATCCTCAGCATGCCACTGCAATCCTCGTGCGTCTGCAGGACTCCAATGGCCCCGACCGATGTTTCGTCCTGAAAACCAAACGCCGGATCCAAATTGAATTTCAACATCGATAGCCAGACCTTGAATCGTGACGGCGGCATTTGATATTGCTGCCCCGAGCGTCGAGGCAGGCTCAGGTGGTCGTATGTCTTGAATACACCGGTTCCTTGTAAGTGATACAAGCAGGTGGTGTTTGGGGCCAACGAATGCTTCGGGTTCTCGAGTACCCCGCGCCCCGAGCCACGAATCCAGAACTCGCAGAGCTTCTTGTTTTTCGCATATGTCGGGCTCTGTATGTCGACAAACAGCACCTCCACCTGCGGAAAGAGAAGGACACAAGTATCAACAAACAAAATTCATAATCGATTGAATTCACCCACCTCCAACTGGAATCCATGCAGGGGTAGTATCTGTGACGATGTGCCAGTAAACGTTCCATACGGTGAGGTGGTGAACTCGACTAATAACTGCGGCCCACTCGAGACTGCCGCCGGCACACTCTGTCCGCCACCGCAAAACTTTAGGATTACCGGGTCCCTAATGGTGTAGCCGTCGTATACGGTCACGTAATCCTGCAAAAATATCGAAACGGAACTTTGTGAAATTCGTGTTTTCACCGGGGCGACCTGGTACAATAAAATTTGTTTGCTTCGATTTGTGACTTCGATCCACTACAACAACACTATGGGGCTTGGTCTGAGGTCGGGCTGCCGTTTTGGGCCCAGTGAAACGGAAGTGTCATGGAATGGAGTGGGGACTTTTACACGAGGACGAGTGCTTAAATGGCTAATGCTGTTGCAATGGGGTTGTTTATTGCAATTGACTTTGTTCAATTATTTACGTTGCACTACCAACGCACGGGGGTTGGACTTTGTGGGGGATGTAAAACACTCAGATTGCAATGCAAACTTTTTTTTGTGCATGAAGTGTGCTGGGTTTTTTGGTTTTGTTCTGATGTTGAAAATTGTGGATTAAAGTGTTGCAGGTGAATTGTATGAGCAATACAATATTTCCTTTTTAATATGAAAACTGATTTTGTTTGAGGGACGAGGTTGGCAACTTGATTGGCCAAAGGGATATGTTTCGGGGGGACATTGAACTTTGAAATTGATTGCGGTTAGTGGCGTGTTAAATTGTGGGAACTATGCCAGATTGGGCATAATTAAATGTCGTTTTTGTCATTTCCGGTGGTAATTAGTTAGTGGGGCGGTGGGTGGTTTTCAAATACCAAACTGCCAATTTATGCGTTTTAGAAGCAGTTTTTTTTGCAAACAAATTGATGGCTGGTAATTTAAAATTCTGATACAGTTTTTTTTTGCTCAAGGACCTCATTTGCTTTTATGCTTAACTTGAATAATAGATTACGGTAATTCGAAGGAGTGAGAGTTTCTATTGCAATGCCAATGTCATATTTAATGGTGATAGGCAGAGTATTTATAAAACGTTATGCAAGCATAGCAGGAGGATTTGAATCGTAAACGCTTAAGTCAGGATATTGGACATGCTGACATAATGAGAAGGTTTATGACCAAAATGTGGCATGGGTATTAAGTGTGGCGGACGTATAACAACTTAATTAATTATGCATATTTCGGGTTTATGTCACACTTATTTGTAGAATCGTTTGTGGTCATGGAATGTTAAAGGATTGGGGTGGGTGGGTATGGGTATATGCATATCACCCTGCTCAATAGAAACTAATTTAGACAAATAGAAAGCTCATTGTGCTATTATTTTGTGCAAAAATTGTTTAAACAATATTGAAAACATGATGTTATGTGATTCTGGTGCCAAATCATGAATTTAAGACGTATTTTCCACTATGTTTACTTTGACCTAAAACCGAGCTTAGTATAATTCCTCACACTCTGACAGCCATCTCAGTCTTATTAGGAGTGAGGTCTTTTCACCCAATGGTTTATGGTGATTAATGGTTTATTAAGCCCTGGTTTAAAAATTTCAAAACGACCAAAACCAATAATTTGGAGTGGGATTATCTAAGCTACTTGCCTTCACTTAGTTGAGAAAAGTATATTTAAGTTGGTACCGGGAAGCTGGAAAGGCTTTATATTCTTGAACCAAAGCCTTAGGCCTAAGCTGGGGACTCTAACAGCGGATTCCACACTGGATATAAGCACTAACGTGGGACTTATTTTATGGAGAGCACGGAATAAAAAATATTATGTAGGTAGAAAGTTGAAGCGTTTTCTTCACATGCGCCTTAAGGACTCATAAGGCTTGCAATTGATCTTATTTATGTCGGAGGTTGGTAATTTCCAATAAAGCTCTTAACCATGCCTGACAGAACTACTATAGTCTTTATAGTCTTTGTTGCTACAGATGCACAGACTGTCTGTTAGTCTGTTTGAACCCTTGGCATATTCCGAGCCAACGAGATTTGTCTACCTGAGAAACACAAGGATCAATAGCAGACGTGACTTGATTACAGATGAAAGGCTAGTGGCGTCTAATGAACTCAGTGCCAACAATGTATACATCACCAAACTTCTGTTCAGTTTTGGAGTCATCTGTGAAAACACGGTGGCATTATTTCATGAGAGATAACTTTGGTGCTCAGTTGTCGTCTTGCCAAGGAACTGCGGTATAGAAGGCAATGAACAAGCCAACGAGCTTCCTAGAAGAGGAGGGATCCTCAATAATTATGAGGTTTCATCAAACCACCCTCAACATCAAACCACCCCTCTGCGTAGGAAAAGGCACTAGGTGGTCTAGTCTGACTGGAAATAGAGAATCGAAGGCTCTCTGCCCACGTTTTAACGGAAAAGAATCAAAGGAACTATTCAAAATGAGAATTGTCAAGCTTAGGGCTTTAGACGGAATTCTGACAGGACACTGTCTCCTTCGGAAATACGCAAAGAGGTTTGTTTGTCACTTATGCAGTGATTTGCAGGCGGTTGAGGATATAACACACATACTGTGTGAATGCGAGGAATCCTCGCGTATGCGTAGGAATTTTTAAGGGAAATATTTCTTCCAAAGTTTAGCGGAAGTAGACAGCACAAACTTTAAAGTCCTTCTTGTCTATTGCAGGGAAATTTTCTGATTCATCAGGAGAATGCTTAAGTTGTTTTGCCTTTTGAAAGTTAAGTTCAACTGGTTCCCCAGGGATTGCGATGGGCCCGTTTTGGAGCCTAGTGTCTCTGTGTGACCTTTTACACCACACCCCTGTTTAACCTAACCTAAGCTTGCGGTCAAAGGGGCTATGGCTGCCCCTAAGCTGCGTGTCTAATCGGGAGTGGAAAAAATTAGTGGAAAGAGAACAGAAAAGTTTCCAGCCCAAAACAAAAGCTGTTTTTAAACCGCATGTGTTATGCCCTTATGGAGAAAAGCAATGTTTTAACCCGAAGAATACTTAAACCTTGGTTTAACTTAAAGTGTTACTTTAAAGTGTTACTTTAAAGTGTCCAATCTATTTCTATGTTAGAAGAGGAAAAGGTGTTTAATATTCCGCCTGACCTAACCCAACCCTAGTCGACCCCTAGCCGCAAATTTTGACACAAACGCTCCTGGATTTTTCATTTTTTGTTGGTGATTTTGGTCCGCTCCGGATATTTTCCATATCGGTATACACGTCATATCTGGCTCCCCTATCTGCACCCTGGTCGGCGCCCAATTGAGGACCAGCAATCCCGAAAGGGAGCATTCATGACAGCATATACTTATTTTTGCCACCGTTGAATACTAGGTACATATGCGCCGATTCCAATTCAAATACTCTTGAAGGCTTCACTGATATCACTCTGTGTTCTTCCGAACATGTCAATGTCGTCTGGGTTTTGCGAGTAATTTTACGGACTTTTGTAAGATTGTGCCTCTGGTGTTGGCGCGGGAGTTCTAGGCACTTGTCTAATGTATGATGTTTAAGAAGTCACATGAGAGTGTGCGCCTTGCCTAAATCCGGTTTCGACAACACAGGGGTCAGTGAGGACTTTGAGGACGAAACCGCGGGAGTTTTCCACCGTTATCCTGCACAAACAGAAAAGTTTGGTCATTCAGACAATGCCTACATAGCTCGTCTCTATATGTATAGCTTAGAGTCTCATTTCTTGAGAATCGTGCAAGCAATGCTCAGATTCGATTTGTCGCGCATGCTTTCCTCCGACGACATATAGCAAATTAACTGTTGCGTGCTCCTAACCATATCATCGCTGGGATCGGTTGGTCTTCGTCGTTATCCTCAGCACCAACTGCGATTCCACTACGATGTACCTTGGTCTTCCTTACAAGCTTCATTTTGAAACTTTTATCCATGCCTGAACCTTATAACTAAATATATAAATAGAGTGGCACAACAGCTCGAAGTGAACCAAGGCCAACTTCTCAACATTGTATGCTGTGTGTGTTAACTTCTTCACATACAAGGGACCTACAATTTTTTGCCGGATCCGAAAGGCACTTTTGAGAAGTTTTTCAAGACTATTGATACTCTCAGAGGGCTTGTCAGACCCTCGCGGAGGTGGGGATCAAAAAGAAAAAGTCTTTTTTTCAGGTGACGATGGCAGGACTCGAACCCAGACCTCCGGCGTAGTAAGCACACACACTAACCACTACGCCACGGCACCCCGCATGCCTGAACCTTATGATCCTTTTAAACTTTCGAGCCTTATTCCTTTTGGAGCATCTTCTTATCAAGTCTCTCTCTTTCCTTTGTTTCTCCATTGTTTCTCTTTCCTCCTCTGCTCGTATGAGTCGCAAGCATCTCTGCTCTGGTCCCTCTGTGCAGAGCAGCTTTATAAGCTTGCTGTAAAGTTACATGTGCTAGCCGGTATTTATTGCCAAATCAGGCCACCAGGGATCTCGTTGAAATCCTTCGCATAAGAGTTGAATCTCTCATGGCAGTCTTGCAATGTTGCCACAGGCTATCAAAACTTGAGGCTGAGGCCCTTACTCTCATTTTTTTTGAGCGTCAACTTCGCCAACCGAGTAAGGGGGGGGAGCAACATGGTATGCGAATCGAGTTGGTGTTCAAAGCAATTCGTGTAGCTCAATTCGTCACACAGGACTTTCAGATTATCGCTTTCAACAGAAACATTGGCTGTCATATGCATTATATTCAGCTTTAGTTATGATTGGCATATACCGAGCTACATTGACCAATTCAATTTTATATTAATGTTACAACAAACGCGTATTTAATTACATAAAAACTCCCAACTAGCTGTTGGCTCGCCACCCCACAATTTGGATTTTGCCTTACATAATTGTGCCGATTTTTCATATTGGTGCCTGATAAAGCAGGCAGAATAAAAGTCTGAATAGGTAGCGAGAGCCTAGGATGGATCAAGACTTTTGATGGCAAGACTTCTAAGAATTATTTGGTATGAAGGTGCACCTCAAGAAGATGACAAGGAAACCAATTTTTGCCTCGAAAAAAAAGACTTCCTGAACTAAATCTACTTGACTGGTCTGGGTTTTTTCCCACTTACGCATCTTGAGTGGCTTTGGGAAGGAAAACCTATAACACTGCTGCAATTTTTTGGTCTTTAATGCGAATTATGATACTCTAACCTTGAAGAAATCCCATCATGCCGTTGCTGCTGTGATAAGGTTGCTGTTGTGCCAAGGTGACCAAATTCAACCTCATCAAAATGGTTCACTTCAAAAATAAATGTTGGCTCAACTCAAATGTCGGCAAGCGACAATATGATGTAAATGCCCATTGCTAGCCAATTGATCTCTCGTATCTCAAATAATATTAAACTTAATGCCACTTTTGTTGGCATTAATCAAAAAGTAGGTAAATGTTGACAGTTTTCTTCTGAACTGACAGGTGGCGTTCTTAATACACTCCTCCGTGCATGTGCAACATAAAATCGCTAAACTCACCAACCAACCGTGAATTCATAAAATGTCAGGAGGATTTTTTGACGAAAAGCATTCAGGAGTTTGTTGGCCTTATGTCAAAAATGTTGTCATTTGTAATTGTCATGTGCGTTTTCGCTGCATTTTTGAGCCGAATTTTTTATCTCTCAAGAATGCTGTTACTTTCTCACATGTTGACTGGTTGTCATCTTCAGGCTTCCTAGAAAAATTACAATCAAACTGCATAACACCATATGCCAGTAAAATATACAGTCTACTTAAACCTTTACGAAAACGATTTGCCGTACCTCTTGGAATCATTCGGAATAAGGACTTTTGTTTTACCACGACCCTCACCATTTAACGAATTGTAGTGTGCCGTAAATCCGAAAAATGTTATGAAATTTAAAACGATGTTTTTTCGCTTGGGTACATCATTTTTTGCGACGCAGTTTCTAGCTCGTTTTTAACTGACCGTTTTAATGAAAAAACTCTCATCCAACACTAAATGCAGCTAATTCACTATTTAATCGTTTCAAGAACCCTCGAAAACTCCTCTAGAAAAACTTCCACATTGCAATAGTGCTGAGCTGGGCAATTTAAAGTCTTAAAACCACCAAATTAAGTACCACTACAACTGAATGCATACGCACTGGTCTCAGAAAAAATGTGTTTATTTCCCTCGAGTCGTCCTCGCCATAATCCTTGGGAGCAGTATTTTGTGTAAGTCGTAATCCATTAGACGAGTCCTTAATTTGAGTAAAATATTATCCTACCGAAGGATAAGTGGGTATATATGAGCCCATTAAAACGATTTGGTGTAAAGTTTTGCTACTAGTCGTTGGCAAATCCTTATTTTTTCACCCGCCCATTTCAAGCAGATGAATGGAACGAATTGAGTGGTTATAACACAAATGGAAAAGAAAATGGTCCTCATAGTAAAAGGATACGAATGTAATGACATCCCAGACCGAAGAGCAAGGAGTTCACTGCATAATAACCATTCCTCAATGGGACTCAATGCGATAAGACCTTGAGCAAGAGAACCACTAACAATGATCGCAAATCAGAGGCTCAATCAATTAAAATCATATTCCGGATGACATTTATCACCCTCCCTTCTATTACACTGCAACATTAAATTTAACGCTGCCCGGAAAAGGGAAACTTGAGCCAAGGGATAATGACAAAATGCATCCGCATACACACTGTGAAGTAGGAGCTTCAACTACTACTAATCCTTTTGTGCCAGAGAGCTGTCCATTAAACTGGAAGAAAGGATGTAGTGTAGAGGTTCTTTTTTTCCGTTTCATATCCTTAGAGAGATGCACTCTGGGTGAATTTCGGTACCGGGTACTCACCATCGTTGGCAGTGTGTTGGTGTGTGCTTGTAAAATTGTACCAGAAGAGTAGTAATAATATATCATCGTGTCTCTTTATTATCCTGTATATAGTGCCATACAAGTGTTTAAGTGAAAAAACGTGCTGAATTGCTATTTAATTTTCAAAAGTGCCTTTTTCTAAATGGTTCTACTAATACTAACTCACATATACTGAGATTTTTTTTTTCAATAAAATCCAGAAGTGCGATAGCGAAAATAGATGGAAAAAAAAACGTGAAGGAAATCCTTATGAAAACAATAAAACAACAACAAAACTGTGATGAATGGAAGAGTAGGAACGTGTGTGGTTTATACATGTCCTGTGTATGTGGCATGCGTTCTTTTTGCTTTTTAATGGGCGACTGAGATGGGAATCTTTTTGTTCCGGATTTTATTATCCTTTTTGAGAGTGTTGGCTACACGTCAATGTGCGGTGGGCTTTTGTTTTTCGCCTATAGTTCCTTTGAATGATCATCTTTACGTAAAAGGAAGTAAAGGGTTCTCTTTTTTTTCTGTTTTTTTCTCCAACTGAGTGTAAGGGTGGTGCAAAATGAAAGTTACAGGACTTTGAACTTTCTGTGAAAATGAATACACCATTAACTATGAAAGGATGTTTCAAAAAATGCTAGGAAACGAATACACACAGAAAAAACTATGAAAATTCAATACAACAAATTTAACAGCTCATGAAATAAAGACTAAATAGATTTTTTGGTTGTTGCAATTACCGTTGATTTCCATTTCGGGTTTGGACTATCCTATTTGAAAAGGTTTCATATTTTGTATTAGTATATCAAGGACAAGTTGTTGTTTTCTAAGTGATTGGGAAGAACGAGGGACTTTTGACGGAGTTTAGTTTGTTAAGTTGTGTTTTTTTTCGGTTTTTAAAGGACAACTACTTTTTGCTACAGAAAAAGATAGTTAAAAAAGGACAGAAGTAGAAAGTTTATGTGAAGGGGGAAAATTATAAAAGAATATTTCTTACACCACCCAATTGTCGTATATCATGTAAGTGTCCGTATTTCGAATGTCTGCCGGAATAACTTTTCTCTTGACATTTTTAGTCGGAAGGAGATATGAATCGTGAAGAGCGTTATTTCCTCTTCAACGTATACAGGAATTCAATTAAAATAAATGAAGATGACGGAAATGTTGGCTTTTATCACAAACACGTGTGTTGATAAGCTCATGCATCCTTGTGGTCGATGGTACCCAAAGGAAGTTTTAAGCATTTCATTTTATGTTGTGTTTATGACACATTCACGGTGAGCTATAACTTTCGTCTTGATGATATATTATTGCAGATAGATCCAAAGAACTTTATAAGTCACCCTCCAACCGAAAGAATTTAATATCTCGCGATTGCGATAGCTACTTACATTTCAATCTCTATAACCTCAAGATGGGAAGTGTAGATGACTACAAGCTTGTCGTGTTTTTCATCATTTTTTCATCACTTCAATTGATTCGGTGGAAACCAAAAAATTAATATGAGTGACACATTAAACGAAGGCGGAAAATTAATCAAGGTACATATCTTTCTTTTAAGTTTTATTTTCACTTTTTGACTAATATTGGACATTGGTCTGACGACAGCTCTTTAAGATCTAAGACACTGGTATAAAAAAAAACTTATTTTTCAAAACTACTCAGAATATTAGTTTATTGTGTTTGAGTAGCTTTTCGTTAAAAAGCGAGCCTTAAAGGACAAAAGGATCATCAAAGATGAATCAGTTAAGATCAAGACGAAATATAATCTCCAGTGCGATTCCTGCAATTTTTGATAAAAAAAAATGAAAGGCGCAGTCTGAAAAATGGCGCAAGCTAAATCGTGCCGCAAAAATTTGTTGTCTGCTATGTAAGCGCTTAATACCATGTCTCCACCGGACACTAATCCGCAGTTATTATAAGTCTTTATTGAATCCCCTACAAATCACGCGATTTACCATACATTTAAATCCTCTCGGCAAGCGACTAAAAATAAATTCTCTCATAAATCCCACAAACCTATTTTCTGCACCTTTCACAAAAGGAAACTGAAACCGTCCCTGTATGGCAAATTTGTCACAATTACGTTTTCTGTTGTGATTTTTACAGCGGAAATCATTTTTCGCTCCTGAGAAATGACATCGCCACTTTCTTATGAGAGCCAAAATGACAAAAACAGAGATTCCGTGTCAAATTAATCCTATAATTGTCCGGTGGAGCCACTCTGGGATTTATTTTTATTCGTCTCCCGCTTATCCTCTTTAAATGGCCGGTGGAGACACAATATAAGATTATAGTCGGGCGAAGGTTTGTTCCACGATTTTTTGTCGTCGTGTGTCCCTGGCTTCATTCTTTGGAAAAAATCAACCCCATTACATATTTAGCCAAGGGACACCACTTAAGTTTGCTACAAAACTTCTCATCATCATCATCATCATTTTCGAATGCCGCCTATCCTTTAAAAGGGTCGCGGAGCGAGGGTGGCTAAATGGTCCTTCCATCTTTCTCGATCCTCCGCCACCAACTCAAGAGACTCCGGCGCAATCCCCAGGCGGGACTCAGAGAGGTTCTTTACCTGATCCCACCACCTGTTTCTTGGCCTACCAGGGGGGCGACGCGCTCGCATCTCGGCTAGCATGACCTGTCTAGGAAGTCTGTCAGGGGGCATACGAACAACGTGTCCAAACCATCGAAGAATCGATCGCTCCACTCGGAGAAGTAGCTGCTCAACATTAGGATTCCTACGAATACTGACGTTTCTCACTCTGTCCCTTAGAGTAACACCAGCAACGCACCTCAGGTATCTCATTTCGGCAGCTTGTACCCGCGATCTAATTCTTTCGGTCATTACCCAAATTTCATGACCATAGATGAGGGTCGGAACGAACACTGAATTAAAAACTGAGATCTTTGTTTTCACTCCAAGCTCAGTTTTCCTGATGACCGGCCGGCGCAGTTCACCCTGCAAGGTCGTGTTTAAGAATAGCCTTGAGGTAAGGTATGCCTGTCGTAAGAGCCGACTGAAATCCACTAGAGGAAGTAATCTTTAGGCATAAGTGATGCTGTCCAGGAGTATAAACTCCTTGTGGGGGGGGCCACCCTTGGCAGTAAAGTTATACCTGAAAAAGATGAACCCGAAGGTTTAAATAAAATCCAGCAGCGTCTGTTACATATTGTGCGGCTTGTTGGTCAGCGTCTGATCCCAGAGGGACGGCTGAACTTCAAATAACAGAAATCCAGGAGCGTCTGTTTCGGAACGAGCGGCTTCCTGGTCGGCGTCTGTTGTCCGGGTTAGGATCGGCCGAATTTAAACCTGGCAGCTAGGTATAAAATGCACCCCCCCCCCCAACCATGAAAAGAAAACGAAAGCAGCCTCGGATATTTGCTGATCCTGGTAATCCAGGGCACCCTTTGGAGCTAGGCCTGAGGGGTGTCAGCATGCGAGCGCTTGGTGGTCGGAAGGTCCCGCTCGGCATCCGACCGGGTTTAACCCGAAGAAGTTACGAGCAGCCCGTCAATGGTGCCGCTATCCATTACGGGGGGCGGAGGGGGACAGCGCCAAGTCAAAATGAGGGCTTAGGTGGAAACTTTACAAATCGACAACGGCACCAACTCAAAATTGGCACAAAACTTCTGTTTTAAAAATAAAGAAGCTGTGTGTGCTTCAAGGGCAACAACGATTTGATCTGCTAGACGAAAACTTAAAAAGTTATGTTTTTGACGCGAGAAACGATAGATAAAAGAATTGGAATGTTGGGATTTATCGCCCAACACACCACCTTTTCATCGATTTCAAGGCCGCGTATGACAGAGACGAGCTATATAGCGCAATGTCTAGTTCTGGAATCCCTGCCGAAGTCTTCAGTGTCTTCAGTGTGTGATGACGATGGAAAATTCATCGTAAAAATTCATGGCTTGGCAGCCAACGAGGGCAAAACCAAGTACATCCTGTCATCAAGAAAAGACACGCAACACCGACGTCTTGGATGAAACATCACAATCGACAGCTAAAGCTTGTAGGTACTTAGGGACTTTGTCTACCTGGGTTCCGCTATCAATTCACACTAGCGCTGAAATCAAACCTAGGATAACTTTGTCAATCGCTGTTTCTTCGCGCTAAAAGGGCAATTGACTGGCAAAGCCCCCTATCGAGCAACTAACCCTCATCATTCCTCATTCGATCGAACTGTACAGGCTGTACAGCGAAACCGTTCCAGCCAGAAGAGTCAAAATAAAAAGGCTACGATGGCTGGGACATCTAGACCAGATGACACCAACGCCCCGGCCCGGAAAATCTTCGAATCCACCCCGTTGGGACGGCGCAGTAGAGGAGCAACGAGGTTTAGGTGCACGCAAGTGGAAGGGGACCTCAGCCAACTTCGCATGCGAAACTGAAGACGGCTAGCTCGAGACAGAGCTGGCTGGTGAGGCTTGTTGGCTGAGATATTTGACGACGTGACTCGTGACGGCTGTTGTTAATCGAAATATTTCTATCTTCTGCTTAAAGCTCTGACGCAGGTGAAGTGGAGGTTAGGCTAGCTAACTGGTGGCCCTTGCAGCTCAGAAAAGCTACTACCTGACCTGAAATCTCAATCAACTTTTGCTCATTATGAATGACGAATTGAGAGCTCTCTTATGATAAATTATACTCTAAGAGGGTTTGTAAGACTCCCGCAAAGGTCAAGTCGAGCGTACCCCAGAACAGTTACCCCAGGTGGCATAGTCCAGTTCAGATTCTGGAGAGAGCTATTTATAGCTTTTAAATTCAGTTTTGATAAGATTAAAGGTATCTCGATCTCCACCTTCTGAATCGAACGTCTTTGGTTAAGGAAGTTTGCCGGTTAATCAGGACTGAGCGAGAATTAAATACTTAGAGGCAAACAAAACATATTCTGCTTTGAGCTTAGAGAAATGTAACGTTTTTTAAGGAGGAACCCCTGTGATACTACAAAACGCGAGGACACGGCGTAACGTCAAATCGAATACGTGACAAACGAAGTCATATTCGATGACTCGGATGCCTATCGCGCACTGTCCCGAAAACTAAATACCCACAATGTTAAACTGCAAACTTACGAAAACAGATTCGAAAAGTCGCTACTAGTTTTCGCGAGGGGACTACATCCAACGCGAACGAACGTCGTGGGCGCCATCCAATCTCAAGACTTTAAAAGACCTGACTCGCCATTTACATACAAAAGGCAGAAAAACAATGTTCGGAAGGAGAAGAAGTGTTTAAGTGCAAGAATTCGTCTGTAACGAGCTTCCAAACACCAAATCTAAAATTTTTTTTGGCCCGGATTCATTTGTATTGGCCACGCCCCCAAAAATGGGCTGAAAATTAAAATCAATTGAATGTTGTTTCTTTAGAATCACTAAAAAAAGCGTAAAGAGCTAAAATTATTCCTTATTATTTTTATTATTATTATAATTATTTTATTATTATTATTAACTAGTGGGAGGGTTACAAGCCGCTTAGGCGAATCGTTTGATACCCCATCCCAATTGACCACTGTCAAGCTCTGAATTGTGTCATAAATCTTTGTTGTAAAATTTAGTTTCATTTAACTTCAATTGTATTTAGAATTTCTCAGTTAAGAATCTTCTCCCCAAGAAAGGGGCGTGGCATCCACCGCTTTCTCAATAACATCGTATTTTTGTTTATATTTTTTATCAGAAGTGGTATACACGTGTTGATTGCATTTTTATATTAAAAATTTGGTTTATACTTAAAAACGCCCCCAAAAGTGGGCGTGGCGAATATTTATTCACTTGAGTTGATAGCTTACGCACATATCTTAACATTTGATAGTGCAAGTTTTTTGGTTTTAAGCAAATATATCAAATAAAAACCGTTTATTAGAATGCATATTAAGTATGACCATGCCTACAAGGGGGCGGTATTCGCTTTTTTTTTTAAATGCCACTCACAAAACACTTAAGCGAAGATATCACATACCAAATTTCAGCTTCCTGCGACAACTTTGATTTTTCATGCTTGTAAGTAAAGTGGGCGTGTCAGTGGGCGGATTTCAAAAAATTTTACACTTGTACTGATTCGGGACCTACAAAGAACAGATATCAAATTTCAAGTTCCTAGCTCAAAATTTAAGGCCTAAAAACTACCGACAGACGGACGGACGGACGGACATGGCTCATTCGACTTATAATTCGGTCTGATCATATGCCCTTAAGGTCGTGGGCATATGATCAAGATGAACTATGAACTATGAATCAAACTTAATATACCTCCTATCCTATGGGATGGGGTATAAAAAAGTGGGCAGAGCTGAACACTCTTAAAGATCTGACATGTTAAAAGTGGGCATATGGTCAATGGTGTGGGCGTGTGAATTCTTTGTCTAACTTGACCAAAAGGCATTTTAAAAGAAAACGTGAAATAGAGGCTGTCTCACGTTGGCCGTTGGCGGATTTCACCAATTTTCACATTTTGTCTGTGCAATAGAAAAATCAAGTATCGAGCTCAGACACAGAGCTATAAAGACTTCATAAAACTATGGGAAAACGAAGTTAATAAGGCCACCATAACCAAGATGCCTCAAAGCTGACAAGCCGAAAACTTTTGAGTCAATCGGAAGCACGAAATGCCGTTTTCTTTTGTATTCCATAAAAAAATGTTGCTGGTCCATGTACAAAGCGAAAATCACGCTCATTGGCCAGAGATCATTCTGGCTCAAATTCTACTATACTGGCAACACCGTTGAGTAAACTCTCAGCAAAAGAGTTGACCAGTAATTTAATGGCTTGTCTCACCATAAAGTGGAACCGTTCCCTGCAACTCCTTGGTGGAATCACAATAACAGCACTTGATATTTCGGAAGTATTTTACTGATTCTCGCGCCTGGATCTCTTGTGGAAAATGCGAACTTCTGGATTCGATGTATCTTTTATTTATTGGACTAGTTATGCTGATTCTTGTTCCTTCGTTAAATCCAAGATGTTCTGAATGGCTTGTAGTTTAATGTGTCCATCTTGAGGAATCAAGGCTCAGTTTTATCTGTTGAATTTCATGAACGATCTTTTGTAGCCCGAAAGTCGTTTCACTTCTTAAGACGTCAAACTGGAATTGTTACTTATGTTATAGGTCCGATGAATTTGGACCTAAGTAGCCTCTCAACCCGGGAGTTGAAAACATAGGGTAGAATTTAATGCCAAAATTTAATGTTGTCCACTGTCCTTCAAGCGAAATCAAAATTTTCAGCCATTGTCAATTATCGACACTTGCACTTGCTAAAACTGAAAAGCTATCCGTCGTCGATATGCGTGTCAATAGCAACTTTTATTCCAATCATGTATTAGACGAGACCAAGAAAGCCACGAAATGCTTAGATTTGTCTGATCTGCCTAAAATTTGTAAAACACGACCAAAATAAGAATAAAGCTTTCATGTCGGCGCATGTGTTTGCCAAAGACCTTTTGGCATTCAGACTTATGTAAACGATGCAGAATCTAAGAAGTCAATTGACTCCTTGAAACATTGTTGAAAATAGAAGTACAAAATAGATTTTCTCTGAATTCCCGGAGTAATATTTATCATGTAATCGTTTTGCTTCTGCCACCCATATAGGCTTCCCTAGACCAGAGCACACTCAAATTAAAATTCAATCTACTTTCTGCTAAATTGCACATCCTACGGGGTCAGTTCATCTCTTCATCCTAATTTTAAATAAGTGAATTCAAGCGTAATGTAAATTCAACCTAGTTATGTATTCGTATTTTTTCTTATTAAAATGCTAATTTCTCTTTTTAAAAGTGAAAAAAAAACAATCTCCCACCTAATAGCCCATAGCCAGCGAGTGCAGAGCAAAAAGGAATTACCTTAAAATAGCAACGTCCACGAAATCACTTTGAAAAATGTAGTCTGCACCCTGTGGCGTGTACGTAACATTTTTTCCCCTACCCACACCACACAGCCAAAATCATTCTTATTCCGCCAACATACCATTTACAATTAACAGCTCATTAGGTGTTAATTAAAAAAAGTATTCTTCCTTGTGTGTCGCAACTAAATTCCACTTGAGTTATATGTCGAACAGAAAGGATCCCACTCGAACACACACACCGAAAGTCTCCATACAGCAAATTATGTTAAGGTCCTACATTAATATGCTATTTCGCTGGAATCGCATGCCATCTCCAGCTTAGCATACATACACACACACACACACTGTAATTTGCCCATTAAAATTCCTGTCATTATATCTACAGACACTCGGAGAAGCACATCACATGGCTGGTGTAACCTAATTTCACCGAAGCCAAACTCAATGAAATACAAATTTGTGTGCGTTATCCTTGTATTGCCAACACCATACACGAATTACAGGGCGAGAAACGAGAGTGTTTCTCTAATGCAACATCCTGTGTTTGCCCCGTGACAAACCGAAAGTAATGAGGAGTTTAATTTGATTACACCGATTCATTATGTGGAAGGACACGAAAAAAAAACAAGCCACGACGAGAAAATAAAAACAAAACTGATTTTCTTCCTCCTGCCAGAAATTAATCGAAATTAACCGAGAAAGAAAAATGAGAGTCCTTCGTTAGTCCTGTATTTCTTTCCGTCTTCTTTCTAACCACCATCTTACGACGACCGGCAGAGTAATGATGTAAAAACAATTTATATTCTCCCCCGTCTTACTAATAGATAGTTTGAAAATGGACCCTCTGGTCTGGGGTTTCGGGAAGAAACAAATTTAAAAATCCATAAAAAAGGACATCAAAGAAAATAAGTTAAAAAGAAAAAAAGCCCATGTATATAGGGAGCGATAACAAGAGAGAAAGGGATGAAGAAAAAGAATACAAAATATCCCAACAAACACACACACACACACACAGAGCTATTGTGCAATCTAATTACCTGAATGTAGTCACAGTCATTCCAGGTCTTAAGGCGAGGTTCAAATTTCTTATCCTTTTCGTTTGTATTCCCTATCTTATTACCTATTGTCTCCTGCGAGGATATCCAAACGAGATTACCTTTTGGTTGACGTACTAGTATGAGGGCGTGCTTTCCATCGGGGACATCATGCTGAAAGAGATTCAAAAGAGAAGAAAGGACAAGATAATAAATTATTTCGCTGGGATAAGTTTTCATTTCTAAGTTTATGTGATTTGTTTGTTTGTATTTTTGTAGAGAAAAGGAAAACAAGTTGTAAAAGGATTTTGCTTTTCTCAGGATTTTATTAATTTTGTGTTTCTTTTTTGTTTTGCTTTGAATCAGGGCAGCTGAAAACTCTTTTTTTACGGCACAGAAATGACCAATAAACTTGGGGCACACAGGCTAGGTCTGCTCTTATGTGTAGTTGTGGTTTAGTATCGGCATTGAATACTTTTGGTTAGGCAGTTGGAGAACTCAAATAATAGAGGAAATTTAAAATTTTTGTGATGGGCGAAGTGGAGAAGAGCTTTATGAAAGTTTTATTTCTCGTTTCGGCTGCAAATATTTCTTACTACTTTCACATACAACTGGTTGTTGTTTGTTGGTAAAATAAAAATAAAAATGGAAATCAAACATTTTTATGTTGAACATCGGAAAATTATTACGAATTACAGAATTTAATCTTCAATACACTCTTGCCAACTCTTCAAATAAAAACTTTTTTAAGATAAATAAATGAAAATAAATTAATAAATTTGTATAAAGCTTGATGTAAGTGTCATAAGTTAGATTCCACAAAATTTTTTGCAATCTGCATCGAGCAGAACACAGGAACTTCCTATATAATGCGCTTTTTATTTGCAAAAGAACGGCAAAACTTGGGGCTTAAAACCTGCCATGGTTCACTGGTTGTTTACTGTAGTGGTAAGACCCATACTTACTTACGGTGCCTTGGTTTGGTTGAAAGCAACAAACATAAATCAGTTAATGGAAAATTATTAGCAGTTCAAAGAGCGGCTAATATAGCCATTACCGGTGCGCTCCGTACTGCACCTAAGGAAGCTCTGAACACTCTGCTGTACCTAACACCGCTTGATCTACAGATAAGAAAACTAGCTGGCAATAGTGCGCTACGGCTCACTAATTTAAACCATTTCAAGAGCAGTAGCTACGCACACGGCACGATCCTGTCGGAGCTTCTGCCAGGCAATCCAACTCTAACCGATGACATTCCCTCCCTGGTCGACTTCGACACACCGTATGAGGTCATTTATCCAGTGAGAAGGACTGGGAAAATAATGCAATTGTCAGACCTACTGAAATTGCAATTTTCACAAATGGTTCGAAAACAGGGGAAGGAACAAGTTCCGGTATCTTCTCAAACGACTCGGATCTAAAAGTATGCTTAAAACTACCTCAGTGTCTTCCAATCAGAGGTTCGGGCTGCACTTAGGGCGGTAGAGCTTATGCAGATGAAATCGATATCCGGCTGAGATATCACGATTCACATCGATAGCCAGGTTGCAATGCTTAAAGCACTGTGCAGTCAGAACCGGGTGAGACTGTGCTGGGTGTCAGCCTGCCAGGACACTGTGGTATAAGCAAAATAAACAAGCTGATGAGCTCCCAAGAAGAAAAGGGCTCAGATCAAATCAGAGGAGGAAATCAGATCACCACGTGGCTCTTCAGTGGTACCGGCAAGGGTGGCCACTGCAAAACCAGTGAACACAACGCGGCTTAACTGGTACATTGCATCTAGAGTAGTGACTGATGACGCTATCAAATATGCTATTGCATCTTTTGAGAGCTTTAAGTCACATGGTCCAGATGGAATCTACCCAGTTATGCTGAAGCAAGGTCTAGGTAAGCTGTTGCTTACATTGAAAGGAATTTTCACTGCGAGACTTGCCTTGGCTTACATACCTACCCTTTAGCGTATGGTCAAAGTCGTTTTCATACCAAAACCTGGTAAGTCAGACTATATACTAGCCAAAAGTTTCAGACCCATAAGTCTGTCTTCCCTCCTGCTGAAAAGCTTAGAGAGACTGGTTGAGCTGCGCAAGGTTGCTTTTCGATTGTATCCTCTGTCTGAGAGGCAACACGCTTATGAGCGCGGAAAATCCTGCGTAACTGCGCTTAAAAACCTTGTTGGTAGGACTGAACGTGCACTTGATTAGAAGGAGTACGTGCTGGACGTTTTGATATCCGTTTGTTTTTGTGTTTTTTTGGTGTAGATGACAAAAGTTCAATGGATTAGGGCCATGCTAATGCACAGGACGCTGATGCCCGAAGCAGATTGTTGCAAGTGCGTAAACAACAAGGACTGCCCGCAAGGTGGTGTTCTGTCTTCCATTTTATGATGCGTGGTTGTAGACTCTCTACTACTATCGGCTCTCAACTTTCCTGGAACCTACACACAAGCCTACACAAATGATGTCACCGTTCTTTGTCGGCTCAAACCTAGGGACTGTGTGCTCTCAAGCGCAGAGATCCCTTGACTCGATCGACGATTGGTGCACTAGGAATGAGCTTTCAGTGAATCCTCTTAAAACTACGTTTGTACTCTTTACGAGAAGGAGGAAGGGTACTGGTCTGACTCAACTAGTGCTTAGAGGCGTCACTATACTGATATCCGATGAAGTCAAATATTTGAGAGTAATCCTTTATAGAAAACTTCTATGGTCCAAGCATGTTGAGTTCAAAACCGAAAAGGCATTGTTCACTTTCTGGCAGTGCAGAGGCGCTTTTGACAAGACATGGGGCTTATCGCCGAAAAGGGTCCTCTGGATGTATACGGCCATGCGGTTAGACCACTCCTCTCACACGCATCGGTTATTTGGTGGAACAGGCTTTTGCGGAAACGTGTTACTGCCGTTATTTTCCAAACTCGAAAGAACCACTTGTCTTGGCTGCACAGGGGCCTTCCCCAGCACGAGGGCTCTGCTCTAGATGCTGGGATAAACCTCGCCCCCCACTTGATATATTTACGTGGGGTGTGAAGAGAGGTGGTTTTTGGCACCACACGCATTGGAATTTTGAAGAACTTGTGTGACAATTGTCCTTCGACCCCTCCGTCTTATGGAGTTGCCCTCTAACGCAATGGCCTCAGAAACCCCTTTTGAACTTCCAATGTTACAAGGACAACCCCTCTCTAGTAAACCGGAATAAGTTAAAACTAACCAGAACTGGCTGCAATGCTCATATCCCTCGTGTGAAATTTTTGTGCCACCAAAAGCAGAAGAAGTTGAAGCAGAAAATACTACATTGTCGCAAAGGTAGAAAAAACTTTTGGTCTTGCGTCAAAAATGTGAAAAATTTTGCCTCATCCTCCATCCCAATACTCGTCTGTAATGGCATTCCAGCTGTCAGCTTCCTGGACAAGCCAATCTCCTCGCAGCATATTTTGCTGCCAGCTCCCAACTACAGATTGTGTAATGTCTGCGCCTGTAGTTACTTGAGCACGTAAAATGCACTTTGGGACAAAATCATTTTCGCACAAAAAGTACTTAAGGATCTCCACATTCACAGATCTGCTGGTCCAGATGGTATATCCCCGATTATTCTAAAGAGGTGTTCTTCCACGTTGCAAAACCATTTTGTAAGCTTCTTCATCGGTGCTACTCTTTAGGTCTCTTTCCGAGTAGATGGAAAACAGTATTTGTCCAGCCTGTTCCTAAATCCCCTGTCGCGATTGCTTCTTCTGCCTCTAGCTATCGTCCAATTGCACTTACTGCTCTTCTATCTAAGGTGGAAAGGGAAACGCTGATTAATATCCAGCTCATGAAATATCTCGGACCACGAAAACTCTTTAATGACCGGCAATATGGTTTGCGTAGCTAAAGGTCCATTGGTAATCTGATGGCATGTCTCACCGAAAAGTGGAGCCATTCCTTGTATCTTCTTGGTGGGAGCCAGATTGTTGCGCTCGATATTTTATAAGCATTTGACAAAGCTTGGCACCAAGCAAATGCATCTCTTGACGCAAATGCATGTATTTGGAATCGACAAATTCTTACTCTATGGATAAGTTGTTACCTTTCGAACCGTTCAATTGAAGTCGTTTTGGATGGCTTTAAGGCTGCAGTTCACATAATAAACGCTGCGGTTCCCCAGGGCTCTGTTTTGTCTCCGAATTTCTTCCTCGTTTTCACCAACGGTCTCTTGTCTGCTACTACTAATCCAACCCACTCCTTTCCCGGTGACAATACGCTGAGTTTTTCACATTCGTTCTCGGTTCCTCTACGCACTTCGGAC
Organism: Neoascia interrupta; assembly: GCA_947623515.1. Taxonomy (NCBI): domain Eukaryota; kingdom Metazoa; phylum Arthropoda; class Insecta; order Diptera; family Syrphidae; genus Neoascia; species Neoascia interrupta. The sequence continues at coordinate 212,550,363 of OX392463.1, read as the reverse complement.
GTAGAACTGGAACGGCAGCGTATGCCAAACTCATTTAACTCCGACCTTGACAGCATTGTATCATGGGGATCTATAAACAGGGTGACGTTTAATGCTTCTAAAACTCAATGCTGTCTTCTGTCATTGAAGCAAAACCATAACACCCAACCGTTGTCCATTGATGGCACTTGCAAAGCTTTATAGAGCCTATATTGCTTGAATCCTTTCTCCTGCAGGCTTTATAGAGACTATTACTTGTATAAAGCTTCCAGGATTTAAATAGGCTATTACTTGCGTAAGGCTTCCTCTTGCCGGTTTTACAGAGTCTATAACGTGATTAAGGCTTCCTCTTACAAGTTTTTAGAGTCAAATACTTGTATTCATTCTCTTGCAAGCTTTATAGAGGCCTTTACTTATCTATAGCCTCCTCCTGCAGACTTTATAAAGATTATTATTTGTATCAGGCTTCCTCTTGCAGGACATGTTTATGCTATTACCTTCCTGTTGCATGGCTTATAGCGGCCTTTACTTGCATAAGGCTTCGTTTTGCAGGCGTCATAGAGGCCATTATTTGTACAAAAGCCATATAGATGCAACAGCCTTCAAAAATCGAACATTTAAGCCTTGCCGAAGTGAAATTGTTTCTTGAGACCTTTTCGTCGAGTTCAAGACGAGCTGGTCTTGAAATCGAGCTGGTCGAGACTGGTTTTGCTGTTTTTGTCATGGAAAGCTCAAGCTTTTGAATCAATGTCGATTGGGATCTGACCGCCGTTCAATGAAAAAATTAAGACCCGCCACTTGACTTTCTTAGCCTCATGTATAAAGAAACGTGCCGAACATTTGCGGCAATAACACATCTTTCAGAAGTCAGCGACACCTTGCCAAAGGAATCAGAATTCAACTGCTGCGATGTATGGGTAGCATTTGGGGCAGAAATGCTCCGGCCCGGAAAATCTTGAAATACATCCCGCAAAATCCGAGCAGTAGAGGAACAGGGAAATTGAGGTGGCGCAAGCAAGTGGAAGGTGACCAACTTAGCTAAAACAAAACTTGTTGAGTAAGCTTTTTGGTTGAGGCATCGGTCCATCAAGAACAGTACTAAATTTAGCACTTTAGTATTCTTTCTTACCCTATATACAAGGTAAGGGACGTTTGGCTCTGGATTTGAATAGCAAATAATTCCATCCAATTTCTGATATAAAAAATATGACTGCGAATAAGGGTATAAGCGGGGAAAGTATTTTGTCTTGACAGAGGCAAAAGACACCCAGCTTTTGACCCCTCCAACATTTTTGTAGACTATTTAAACTTCAAAAAGACTTACTAACGTGTTCTGAATCAAAGTCAATAGCTGCTGGAGTTATGGAATAAATTCCCTTTCGTTATGTGCCACTCACTATTGTACTTAATCAGGGGAGGATTCCTGACTATCCTCTTTTGTATATGACTTTAAGATAGTTACAGATGACGAGTTCTTTAAGAACCTAGGGTAAGAAAGTCAGGCACTTTACCGAATGAAACGATGAATGCGTCGATAGGTTACGTTGTTTGCATACTTTGACAGTTTTAATAACTTGATTTATTAAGAGTGAACCAAACTTGGCCCAGAAAGTCTATAATCAGAAGAGAATTTTCAAGCTAAAAGTCAAGCTTCGCCCGAAGACATAACAGAAACAAAGGGCCCGAAGCTGCTGGACGAAACCACCAAGAGAAATATTATAGAAATAAAAATCTTTTTAAAGCATGGAATAAAAAACATGGAATTTCTCAAGGTTTATTGCTAATCTGCCTTTTCTTGCCCAACTTCCATGCTACCGACCCACTTCCTTGACACTTCAATCGAAGCACAAAAAAATAAACTACTAAATGCGAGCTATGCTTTTATTTTTTGGTCCTTTGCTGCGGTAAAGCAGGATGCATTGGCTTAAATTACTGCATATAAAGCAAACATATTTTGTTGACAAAGAGGGCTCCACACGAAATAAAAATCTCGCCACTGCCAAGATGAAATTTATTCCTGCCTCCTGAGAAATTTAAATAAACTCCTCCAGGCTTTGACAGATTCCGGCCATACTCTTCCTCTAATGCAAGTGAGCTTTCTCACACTCATAAAATAAATCGAGCTCATACATGTAAAAGGCCAGCAACATTTCATGCTCTCAAAATCTTTCCCACCACAAAATTTAACCACCATTTCCTGGAATAGTTCAAAATGCCAAACAAACGCAAACAAACGGAACTTCTGTGGTAACACAAATACGCTAATACTCCGTCAGAAGCTTTTATTTCTTTCCATTTGGCTGGAGTTGTCAAACTTTTTCAACTTCTACGGTTGGCTGATTTTTGGGAAATTCCCACTTTGCTACGCCCTCGCACCCTAGGCGACAGCCTGCTACAATGAAAATCATTAAAATTGTCAACGAACATTTTCATTAAGTTCACACACAAGTCAAGGAAGAAACTTTCCCACCAACCTAACGAGGACGACGACATCAGAATATGTCTATTATTTGCTTCGGAGAACGAAAGTTCTGATACGATCATTTTTTTTTCTGGATTTCCAAAGTTGCTCTTTCGACAAACATTATTTTCTTTCATTCAAAATTCCGACAAAAACACACAAAACATTTCTATTAAAGTTTTGAAAATTACCGAGAGAAAGCAAGGGAAAAAACATCCCGCCTCGCCTTTGAACCCTTCCATAAAAGTGCAATTGTGTCTGTAATTACGAAAGTTTGTGTGGTTCAAAGTTTTTTCTCCCCACACACACATGTCCTGGAAAAAGGAAAAGGTGAACAACTCACCTGGCGTACAGCATAGTAGCAGGTTAAATTTCTCGGATAAATTCCCGGATAGTTGGGCGATTGAAGACGACAAACTTTTTTATCACAGTCACTGAAAATTCTCGAACAATAAGTTCCTGGAATCAGATCTCCTGCAAGAAGTGGGACACGACATCAGATTTGTTTCGTTTTGCAGTGCGATGCGGTACTTACCTAAATAATATTTCGGTTCGGTGTAATTCTGGTCGTCCTTCAGCACTGGCTTATCCAGGGTGCTCGTAAAGGTCTTATCGTTTGCGTACGAGCTGAATAGACTGAAATCCTGTCCGTAGCGGTCTGAGCGAGCACTGGAGTTTGTGAAATCCTCGATTGCGTTTTGATGTAAGAAGTTGCTGGCATTGTACCAGGGAGTAAAGTCTAAAGGATGGCCAGCAGAAAAGAAGTAAATAAAGAAGAAGAAATAAAAAATAAATACAATGCAAGTATGTGTGTGCGTGTTTGTTTTTTCAAAGGACAGTTTTTACGAGCATCCTGAAAATACAATAGTCTCAAAGGGGATTTCTTGAGAGGATTTCAACGAAAGCCTTTAACTCTTTTCTGTCCTTTTTTCTTTGGCTGGTTCACGAGCAATCGTATTATGCGGACGGACGCTCCTAAAAAGAGTATCAGTAAACAATTCATAGAGCTTACCTTCCAGTTTAATCCCACCGTAACGTGTGACTGCACTGTCCCGGGATAGGACCTTGTAACGTATGCGAAAGTCGAAATTGTATCCGCTTTGATCTCGGGCGAGTCTGTGTTGTGTTGACCGAAAAGAAAGGAAGACAAGAAAAGGACATCAAATTGCAAAAAGTAATAATAACTTGGGATCGATTTTAAATCTGCCGGAGTTGTTCCGGCAGCACAATTTGGAAAAGGGCTTGTCAGCGGGAGGGTTAGTAAAATTCACAATCACCAAAGGAACGACACGTTATTCGAAGTAGGGTCTTCTTGAAATAACTCTGGCAGGGTAAAAAAGGGCTAATCAATCTCACATATGGGCCGTGCGCTTCAAGGGGCTTTTGAACCTGTTTTAAATCAAGGTAACCGCTTCAGACTCATTTTTTTTACACATTAATACCTCCCCAAGTTTAGAATGGTCCCTTGATTCTAAGGAAAGTAGAGTTCTTAGCCGTCCGTCAAAAAATGTACAAAAGATCTCTTATGGTGTCACTCACTACGGAATGCTTCAGTTTTTCTTTTTAATTTCAAACGATGGACTACATTCGGTATTTATTTTAAATGTTTGTCTCTTATTGTTTCCAAAATAGAGGGAAGGACATTTATTTTCTTGCACTTTTTTACCACTTTTAAAATTTAAAATCCTGATGAAGATTTTAATTAGATCGTCATTACAGACTAGAAACTTTTAAGAAATCGTTTTCGAAAATGTTTTAACATTTTTGAGTCAAATCTTCAAGTCAAGTTTTTGAATATTCGAAGTTTGGTTTAGCTTAACATGAAATCTCAGAAGATTTTCGAATTTATACTGTATACCGTTTAGGAGCTAGAGGGGGTGACATTCCTTCTTTTGACCTTTTTTATAATTTTTTAAATTTCAAATCCATGCAACAACTTTTTTATTTTTTTTTTCAGTTCCCGTTAGACCTTTTTCCAAAAGCGCATAAATTCTATGGCCAACGGTTTTTGCGAAAACAGTAAAACAAGCTTTTTTTTGTTTCGCTTTTTAAAAAGGCTCAAAAAAACTAAGGTTAAAAACAGCAATTTAAAAACTTTTTAACGCAGTTTGCTTTCGTTTTGTACGTTTTGTACTTGAACTAAATCTGAACAAGATCGCTTTTACTGTTGATATATTCGAAAATTTAAAAAAATAGTTTTTGAAAATGCTTTTCTGTTTTTGAGTTAAATCTCAGAAGTTTTTGAAACTTTAAAGTTCACTATAGTTTTCCTTAAAATTTTGGTGTGATTTTTTTCATATGATTTGTCTAAACAAGACCGGAAATAAGGGACATACACATACGTTTTTTCGTGAATTTCTGGGTTTTTTATTCGAAAATGCAGAAAAATGGCAGTATTGAAACTTTTTCTGAAAAATATGACCTAAGCATTTGGTTAAATTTGTTTTGCTTTATACGTTTCTTCAATATTTTCTATGTGCACTAAGCGGTTCAAAACTTATGGCCTCAACCACTTTGAAAAACGTCACGAATTTTCAACCCTCTATTTCTCAAAAACTTTTCAATATTTTAAAAAAATTCGATTTTTGCATTTAAGTCTAGTATTTTTTTGACTTAAGTTTCGCTTTTCTTGTTCTCGTCTGCTTATCTTCTTAAAAAAAGTATTGAAAAACATTTAATCTCATGAAATTTCAAACTGTAACTAAACCGTTATTTTTGCTTAGAAAAAATTGCCCTCGTTGGATTCTCTGATTATTTCCGCATTTTAATAGCACACCAAATTTTGTTTTTCTACGACTTACCGTTCAGAATTTATAAAACGATTGGCCAGACGGACGGACGGACAACGTAGTGATACCATAAGAGGTCCTTTTTTCATTTTCGGACGGACCGCTAAAAATGAAGAAAAAAAGATTTTGTTTTGCGGTGCCGATACCAGAGAAAGTTGTTGTACTGTTGGAAAAAAGTCATTTTTTTAATTTCTTGTATTTTCATTGGTAGTGAAAAAAATTTCAAAATAGTTGTTTTATGGATTCGGAAATTTAAAAAAATGTTAAAAAAGTCTAAAGAACTTATGTCCGCTCTCCATCCTCCAAACGGTATGAAGAATAGTTCAGCTTTTAAATCTTTATAAAAAACCACAATAAAATTTAAATACTCAAAAACTTCGAAGAGTTGACTCAAAAATATAAAAGCATTTTCGAAAACGATTATTTAAAAGTTTCTAGTGCAGCAGTAACGGTTATGAGGATTGTGTTTTAATTGGCAATCCAATTGCGTTAAAAATTTTTAAAATTGCCGTTTCCAATCTAAATTTTTTAAGCACTTTTAAACAAACGAAATAATAAACTGTATGTTTTTGCAGAATTTTTCGAAATCGCTAATTTAAATGTTTCTATTTTCTCTTAACGGTTTTGGGGATTGTGGTTAAACTTGGCTGAAGTATAAACGTTTACAAGGCAATCTAACTGCGTTAAAAATTTTCAATGTTGCCGTTTTAAGCAAGAAACAACAAACGAAATAACAAACAGCATGTTTTTCAGAATTAAATATGGAAAAAATTATTGGTTGCAATATTGAAAGGAACGTAAAAAATGCAATTGAAAGCAATATTAATTAATCAACTTATTCATTAATTTACTGACAAAAATATTTGATTCCTTAGGTATAAGGGAATTTTCTAATTTATTTTTAAGAAGGGACGTGGCATGTCCAATGTCCGGCTCCTATAACCAAAAATCTATGTTAGCAAAGAAATATCCAAGCTTAGGGCCAAAATGTACCTGCGCAAAAATTAAGTTTTTTGGTTCAAATTCAATAATTATGTAAAGTCGATCCTAAAAGATGAGCGTGGAAAAAAGCGTTGTATAAACTTAATCTGGAATAACACAGAAGCTCTTGTTATGACCACCGTTACCTTTACAGCACCACATCATAAAAGTTCCTAGAGTTCGTTATATAACAGGCTCCCTTACAACACTCCTTTAAGGGCGATTTGGCACTTTATAGAACTTAATTTTGGGTGCGAAAAGAGTACTACTTCGAGCTACTATAAAACTTATTTGACTGTCAATAGGTAGGTAGGTAGGAAAGTGGCTTTTTGCATGCACTTAGGCCAAAAAGTAGGCCCATTGAACCGCCACGTGGGTATATTACCAAGGGAGTAGGTTGGCGTGAATTCTATGACAGCCAGCCAGTCTTTTCGATGAATTTTTGTAGCTTTTTGACAGGTGTTTTACTAAGGTCGCTTAGGTAGTCGTAGAAGTAGGAGCCTTGTATGGATTTCCTGTACGACGCGAGTGCCGGGCAGCAACAAAGAAGGTGTTGTACACTTCCTTCCTCTTCCTTATCTAGGCAGCTTCTACAGAAGTCATTTGAAAATAGACCTAGTCTTTTTGCGTGAAGACTTATTAGGCAGTGTCCGGTGATGATTCCCACTACAGTGCTAATTTTGGATCTCTTTAAGGAGATCAATCTATATGATCTTTTTGGATCGAGGCGAGGCCAGATTTGCTTGGAGGTTAAACAAGTGGTGCCTGTCCTCCATCTGGCGTTAGTTTCTTGTATGCTGTGATTTTTGAGCTGTAATTTGAAGGTAGCTATAATATACCTATATTACAGGAGATTTCATCTTCAGGCAGTCTAGTGGCGTACTTAGCGAGTTTATCAGCATGATTCCAGCATGTTATCAGCATATTTCCCATGATGTCTCTTTGACCTGGCAGCACAGGCAGATGTGAAACTGTTCGGATATCTCATCAAGAGATGTGCGACAGTTAATAACTAATTTAGAGTTTATAGAGATCGATGTCAGGGATTTGATGGCCTGGCTATCCGTAAAGATACAGATATCACGGGCGGATATCACTTTACACTTTAGCCAGGACAGGGCTTCACTAATTGCCATTATTTCTGCTTGGAAGACGCTACATTGGTTGGGTAGGCGAAGGGATTTATTTAAGTTAAGGCACTCAGAGAAATCGCCACTTCCTACACCGTCTTCCGTCTTGGATTGACTGTCAATGAATTTTAAAAGAATTTGTAGGTGTACACGTACTCATGGTGTTCGCCTTTCACTTTCATGGTGTGCATTTGGTTTTACATTTTTTTTTTATTCTTCTCTTGAAGTGAAGCTAAAACTCAGGCGAAATCCACATTTCTCTAGAAGTGTAAATAAATGATGATTAAATGAACATTTTTTAAAAGAGAATTAACTTTCAAAAGCTGGTTTTTTAAAGACGAAAATATAAAGGAATTAAAGAAAAAGTTGTTTGCCACCCTTTCTTTGGAGTAAACTAAAAAATTACCCAATAGACTGCAAAAACTTGTTAAACTTTCTTTTTGCAAAGCTGTTAATTTAATCAATTCTTTTTTTTTTTTTGAATATTATTTCAATAAATACAAGGAAAGAAGCGAGAAATTAAAGGTGGAATGTTTGTTGGTTGTGTGGTGAATAAACCCTTAGAATGATCGTGACTGCGCCTTATAGTTTCTCAACTGCATCAGGAGCTCTGAAATCTCAAGCTTTAACTCAAGGACAACTTTAAGCTAAAACATTTTTATGTATGAAATCGTTCTGTCGATATACTTCAAAGTTGGTGCTTCAAATTTGAGTCATACAAATTCAAGCCTTCTGATTATATTGACAAAGGTTAAACATGTTTCGAGTTCAATTTTTTTTTGCCTTATTAAAAACAGCTAACCAATCTCAAATTCAAAAGCAAACGGACCAACCTTATGTCCTCAAAAGCGACATAAACTTAATACTCACTTGTTTAGCCTGACGGTGAAAATCAAGGATCTGGTTTCGCTGTAGAACAGAACTGGTCCCCAGGAAGAACCGCACCACATGCCTCCGATGGGCGTTCGCGCTGACTCGGAGATCTGCATATAACCATCAGGACATCCATCGTGGACGTAAGATGTGAATCGTCCAATTGTAAAGCTGTCCAGCGTTACCTGCAAGAAAGCAATATGTGAATATCCTTCACAATCAGTCAGGTCAAGATGATAAAATATCCTCGAGGCACGCTTTGCAATTTCGTTTCCCATTTCAAACGACTGTGTTGTGTATCACCAGCGCTGTGCTCGTCTTGCAAGGATAATACTCTGTTCCCGTCATGCAAGACAGGCAAACGAATGATGCAATCTATCTCTTGGAAGTATGTGCTAATGTTGTAAGTTATTGCCGGTGAGTATCGTTTTTCTTCTCGAGAGATGCCACCGAGCTTACACTGTGTGGGGAGGTGGGTGTATGAGATAGGCTTCCCGTTGAGGTGGCAGGATAATAAAGTGACTTTAATATCCGCTCTCTGTGCCACAGGCACACACTCACACACGCTCAGTGTGTGTCCAAATGTGCGAATTCGATGTGATGCGAGCCGGATAAGTAGTATACGTGCCTATGTTATGCACTAAGCAACAAATCCAAGCAGTACACACAATATACCTGACCTCAGTTGCTATTATTGGCATTGGGAATCTTGGAAGCCAGAACGGGAAGCCCCAGTGACTGGCAGCGGGGAGTTCCTCTCTTCCCATCACAAAATGTGGCAATAAATGCGAAGCCATTGAGGGAAATGTGAGAGAAAACAAACAGTAAAATGTGTGTAGTCGACAGTGGAAATAATTTTTCCTGGGGATATTCGCTTTTATGGCACCCCATACCCCCACCCGGTGTGCCAAGGGTTGCAAGGATCAAACGCCAGCGCAAACAATAATGGAAAATGTTATCTCTGTGCCGGGCTATAAGTGATACCGACTTGAAGCTTTATCACATGCGTTTACAACGGCACAAAGACGAAAATACTTCTGCTCCTTGAGGGCAGTAAAGTTCTTCTGTAGGGTTTATTTTTTACAATCCCCGACCCTGGGGTCTTCGTCGGGCTTATGAGGATAATTTTCAATTTTTCAACAAACAACACACGTACCTGCACGACGTCGCCATGAATCCCGCCGGCGGCTGTGAATGTCAGGATACACACGTATGGTATCTTATCCTGTTTTGGTCGATGAAGTTCGAGCGAATAAGTTAGTCCGATGTCGCCATAGTATGTCTTGTTACATCCTGTAAAGAGAGATACAAAGTAATTTTTATTGTTTTTGATTATACCAAAGCATTTATTTATTAAGGGGAAAATGATACGGGACATCGCTTCATTTCTTTCTAGTCTAGAGATGAACGTGCTGCAAAAATAATACAGTCCTGACTTCTAGTTGTGTTAATTATAGGAGATGGTTGGTAATGCACATCGCATCCGGATGCACCCGGACAAGGAAGCATTGTGGTTTCTCTTTGTGAATGTTTTTTTTTTTCTTATAATAAACTTTGAATGCAACCTACTGATGTTGTGGTTTAATTACGAAAGTTTTTTTTCATATTGCGGTAAGAGCTGCACGAAAGGATACTCTATTGCGAAGAGCAGGAAAAATCGCGTGGAAGTGACACTTCGTGAATGACGGCTTTAGAGGAAAACTAATTAACGAGACTGCAGCAAGATGGTGGAAAAAGTAATTATATTAGAGCCCTGACTTTGATCTAGCCGTATAGTCATCATTCTGTTTTATTAACTTTGTAAGGACCTCAACGTTAGCCACTAATTTTTGACACTCTTCCGTAAGTCCAAAGAATTAATCAAATATAAATCATTAACACTAGTTATCGGAAGATACTTGGTACATGATTTCTTAAAATGTTTCAAAGTCCTAAAATAGTCAGAGTTGCTAAGAAAATTCATTCGTGAATAAACCCTCGTTTTTTTACTTTAATACGTTACGTAAGGATTTTTTTCATTAACTCAAAAGGACAGCGCTCCAAGTGTTTCAAACCCATTTATTTATTTCCAAGAAAAAAGAGTGTATAAAAAAGATTCTCGAAATTCCGAGCACAAGTGGTAACGTCTGTAGTGACAAGGAATCCATTTGAAATTCCAGTTAAAATCGCAATCACACCCCCCCTTGGAATCAGGCATCTCCCAGTACTCATTCGAAAATTTTCAATGAAAATAGTTTCAAAACACTGTTTTCAGGATTCATATTGTTGACGAGCATTGTGCGCCGCTCGGGATGTCTTGTCAGTCATTCAATCCATACATATCCATACATACATACAATACAGTGGGTATATGGTGGGGAGTGTCAAATGTTCAAATGCAGAGAAAAAAACTGGAATATACCAAAGTCCCGGTCCCGGAGGATTAAAGTAATTATTAACAAACATTGAGGGAGAGTGAAATTTCGTTCGGGCGCCATCAAATGAAACAAAAGCACCGTTGAAATGAGTTTTATTTGTTTGCGGCGTTGAATACCACCCGGGAGGTGGAAGCATGTGAGTGTGTCGAATGAACTCATCTAAACGCTGACAGGGAGCCGGGTGTGCGGCTGTATGTTTGGAGAAGATGATTGAAATGTGAAAGCGATATGGGAGAGTGGGAAAAAAGTTTTTTTTTTGTGGGTTTTGGAAGTTTAACCGTTTTAAACGATGTCGAGTTCTGTCGGAGCATCACTGCTGGGGTAGCTATAAGGTTGAAAATTTAGGTATCGATTCAGTTCATGATTTAATCTCGATCACATTTGGCTTTAAGGATACGCCAGTTTTATGTCTTTGTGCGGAAAAGTTACGAGCGACAAACGGCTTGTTTTTTCTCCTTAACATAGCATTTCAGCTCTGTAGCTTTCTTTCTTATGCTTCGTGTGAGAAAATAAAGCAAGCGACATTATAAAACACAGCCTTTTTCGAACACATTTCGTTTTGCTTTGAACATACGCCACAAAAAACAAGGCGCTTGGCGTTCAAGCGCGACCAATCAGGTTTTTGGTCAATTACAACAAATAAACCTTTAAGAGCCCTTAGCTCGTGGAGGGTTCCTGCTTTGTTCACGGTTCAAGGTGCTCTTGCATGCAATGAATTGGTCGTCAAAATGGAGGTTTGGTATTGCCGGGTGACTCAAGCTGCGCTTGTTGCCGTTGTTGCAACGTATTCGCTACTTTTTTCCAAGAGGTGCTACCTTCACCATTCCAAACACTGTTTTTTTGTAATGGATGAAAACTTTAAGTAGATTCAACAGCGTTTGCTGGCTCGGTGCTGATTCCATAGTTGTTAGAGTCTATATAGATTGAATGCAACATTGAGCTTTTTTTACCAAATGGTAGAGATGAAGCGATTATGACTAGGTTCCCTTATGCCAGGGTGGAACATTGTTGTGCAGATATCTACATGGAGCAATTAATAGCAAGCAGACTGCTCTGTTTAAATTTCTGGTGTAAATTTGAATATTCTTGTCCCATTTCCATGTTAGGGAGAAGGAACTGGATAACAGGACTTGGATAACAGGCGTTGTTTAGGAAGCCGTTTAGTTTGAAACAGACGCTCTTAGATTTTTCGTACTTGCTGCTGTTTTTCTGTTGTTGTTTTCGTAAAGGTTGAAGGTCTGTAAGCTTTTAACATGAGGCACTCAAGACCCACATCTGACAATTTATACTGATGGGTAAGGTCTGGGTCTGAGGCTTAAGTCTGAGATCTGAGGTCTGGGTGAGAGACTTGTCCATAAAAGAGGCTCGCTCAAGTAAGTCTAGTACATATACACTCGCTTAGTGATATGGAAAAGGATTTCTATGTACTAATCCTAGCTCAAATGAATTCACAGTGATAAACTAGAGTCTAAACCAAAAATCAAGTGGATGAGACACAAGCACTACTAGATGGAGTCACACTCTTGATAACAAAAATAGACACCCTCGGTTAAGTTTAGCTTAAGCACTCTTAAGCTCTATTTTTTGGCGTACGGTCTTATCGCCCAAATTTGAAAATGTCACAACGCCCAAAAAATTTTTTAAAAATTTGTTGCTGCAAAAAAATCGTCAATTTGGACAATATGACATTTAGTTTAGGCGTTGTAAAGCTTTACACCTTCAGATTTGGTCGATATGACGCTTTTTGGGGTGTTATGACATTTTAAAATTTGGGTGTTGTGGTTTTGGGCGATAAGACCTGACACGGAGCAGTGTATGTCTTATCGCCCAAAACCACAACGCCCAAATTTCAAAATGTCACATTTCAGTCCAAATTTCGTTCATATAAAGTTTTTAGCCACGCCAACTTTTAGAGTTCCACTTTTCAAAAATTTGAACCAAAAAATTGCATTTTTACGTACATTTTAATTGTGTAAATTGTAAATATCTGTGGAAATATCTTATAATTGATAGTTTACAATTAGATGCGGTTGAACCACGCCCCTTTTCAAATTTTGCACTTCATATAAAATGTCAAAAAATAACAATGCCATCAGTATTTTACAAAGTGGGATAGGATGGGGTATTCAACGGTCCGTTTTACGGACTGTAACTTCTGCGTACACACTGTAGCATTTACTCACTGGTTTTTATCTCATTTCGAAGTAAAAATATTGCCTAAAAAACAACTTCCCGAAAATTATAAAACTTTACGGCATAAAAACAAAACAAAATTTCCAAATTTGTTTAAAAAAAAAAACTTTTCGACAGGTAAGAAAAAAATAGTATTTTTAGCAAAATTTTCAAATATTTGCGAGTGCCGAAACTTTGAAAATGTTTAAGAAAAAAATCTTCGTTTTTATTTGATTTTAAAAACAAATTGACTGTTGGCGGATCTAAAAAATTTTTTAATTTTACTACTTCGGATGTCAAAGAGACTATGTACGACGTTCTAAGTTTTAGCTTAAGATAAAGGCCAAAAAATTGCGGTTATACCATTTCTACGTTATACCATTTCTACGTCGGGTACCAATCCGCGATTAGTATAAATCTTCAATAAATCCTCTAGAACTCACGTGATTTATCATACAAATTAATATCCTCTCAGCAAGCGATAAAAAATAAATCCTCTCATAAATCCCATTCACCCTGTTCACAAACCTATTTACTGCACTTTTGTAAGAGTTTGAGAATCAAAAAAGGAGACTAAAACTGTCCCTGTACAACAGATATCACACAAGTACATTTGCTGTTGTGATTTTAACAGTGGAAATTGTTTTTCGCTCCTGAGAAATGCCATCGCTATGCTCTCTTTTGAGAGCCAAATTGTCAGAAATAGAGTGCGCGTGTCAAATTAATCCTGTATTCATCCGGTGAAGCCACTTTGGGATTTATTTTTAATCATCTCCTGCTAATCCTCTTTTAATTGCCGGTGGAGACATAGTAAGAATTCGATCTCGATCATAATGCCCTTTGCATGGGGTTTTTAAGGCTAGTAAAATATATTACATAATAGTATCCAGGAGTAATAATACTAACTAGTAATATCCATAGTAGTAATATCTACCTCCCGAGATAGTATATTACTACTATTTTCTATTAAAAAAATTTTTCATTTGCACATATCCAATAAGGATCGGAATTCCCCTTATTCTTATAGGGATAATGAGGCGGCAACAAAATACATTTCGAATTATTCTTAACGAATAACTTTTTAGAGTTGGAGTCGAACTTTGTTGCTTTTTGTTGTCTTTAAAATTTTTTGCGAACAATGAGGAAAGCTGTGTTTCGCCATTAAAATTATTTTGTTTTTGATGAAAACATCTGCTTTAATCAAATGGTCGTAGCTTATACAGCTAAGTTTTCACAAATCCATTTACGTGATTGACGTGAATTGATTGACCATCTAGGGGCCGCATGCCACACATAAATCAGCATGACGCTCCACCGAACGAAATTAAAATTGTTTTGTTTTTCGACAATCTAGCTTCATTCGTGTTTTTGTCTTTCAAAACTTTTTGTATTTCGAGATTGGGTCCAATTTGAGATTTTTGTCGCTCTAGAAAACTGGGCACCAGCCATAGCGAGTCCTCAACAACTATGAGTTGCCGAATCCTCGACAACTTGATGTAGATCATCAAAAAGTGATTAATTCTTGCCTTAATTAGAGACAATATATTTTTTTTACCTTAGCCAGCTTCAATCGATTCGACAATCCACATCCTTAGACATTTTCGAACTCTGGCAGTTGATAGCGGCCACATATTGAAAAAGTGACATCTGTCTAATTGGCTGTCATTTATTCAGTCTTCATTGCAGAAATTTCTTTCGAAAACTGATATTGAGCGACAAGGTTTATTTCTGTTTGAATGGGTTTGTCAATGAATATCGAAAATTTCACTGTTTGATGTGGATTTAGGGCATTGGCTAGGTGATCATTTTTAAATTGCGAGATGATGTGAACAGGCCACCTTGTTGCTTAGCTTTTTTTGGTTTTATTTTAGTCCCTGGTCCATCCAGACAAGCTACAAACTCAATAAGCCCTGTGCTAATAAGCCTTAAGCTGCGAATAATAGCCACCACAGAAATCGGTCATATTAAGAATGATTTATGCGCAAAAGTCATGCAATTTTGATGTTTTTGATGCACTCCACCTAGAGAAGCCGTAGTAAACATTCCAGCGACGTTATAATCCATGCATAATGGCATCGATAGGCTTTTCGAATGAACACGAATTGTCGATTGGTACGATATATACTTTGTTTTATTCAAGTTTAAAGTAAAGAAGCTCTTAATGAAAGACCCCGTACAGCAGTAGCTGAGTAGCAGTAATATATTTCCTAGCACAGAATCATATATTGAGAATCTTCTTAAGTTCCAGATTCGAATATTGTCATTAATGTTATCCAAGGCTATACTTGTCCTCCTTTCACAATAAGTCTTTTGTTGCGTGGTCAGAAAGTTAATCCGACACGACTACACTACACAAAGCGTAACATTGAAGACCAGGCTCATGTTGTGCACCTTGGATGTCAGGCCGGGTGAACAATACTCAGTGGCCAAGTTTTGGGAATATGGAAGCTGCTATTGAATCATACAGTGGTTATTTCTTGAACATTAAACAAGAGATACCTTAAGCAAACAACTTAATTCTTAATAAATTAATAAGTCTTAATTACTAAGGGTTCAACTTTGATGGAGTCTAGGATCTACCGTGCTTCCAACGTTTTACCATAAAGACGTACACCTTAAGTAAGGCATTTTCTTAAAAATGCCTTACTTAAGGTGTATTTAAGGTGCCAACATTTTCCCAGTTTTTTTAAGCTATAACCAGTGAGTCAGTGGAACAGTGTGTACGCAGAAGTTACAGTCCGTAAAACGGACCGTTGAGTACCCCATCCTATTCCACATTGTAAAATGCGGATTTTATTGTTATTATTTGATATTTTATAAGAAGTGCAAATTTTGAAAAGGGGCGTGGTCCAACTGCCCCTAATTACAAACCTTCAATTATAACACAGATATTTCCAAGTTTCGCTTAAATGTATACATAAAAATAATTTTTTTTTCAAATCTAATATTTGTGTAAACTTGACTTCTAAAAGGTGGCGTTGCTAAAATCTGTGTATGAACGAAATCTGGAATGAAATCTCGTTTACCTTACCCGCTAAATTTTTTGTTTTATGATTTCCTACATTAGGCTTAAGGCCAGTCGAAATTACGTTTTTCTGTAAAATTTTACGTTTTTCTTCAATTCTGCCTCCAAATGTAGGCGTGGCCCAAAGTTTTGTAGAAACAAAATAAAGAACAAAGTGTTTTCTACACAAAACATTAAGCAAAATTTTTTCAATTTAGAGCAAAAATAATGAATCAGATGCATTTGAAAATTTACCCTTAAAGTAGGTGGCACGCCCACTGGAGGAAGTTCACCAATTACATTTTTCCTTTTGAGTCTTACTTTCATTAGGAGATTTTTATTGTCAAATTTCGCCTTTTGAGACGTCTTACAGTTTTGGAGTTAGTTGCACATTTATTGTGGGCGTGTCTTTTGGCGGATTTCAAAAATTTTTACACTCGTACTGTTTTCCATGACGTGGAGCTTACGTACGAAATTTCAGCGCCCCAGCCCAAAATTTAAGGCCTTAAAACACATGACATACAGACGGACGGATGGACGGACGGACGTGGCTTATTCGATTCAGAATTCGGTCTCGATCATATGCCCTTAAGGTCTTGGGGTCTACCATTATTATTTCACCGAGTTACAAACTATATGACAAAATTCAAATACCTCCTTTGCTATGGGATGAGGTATAAAAATCTCTATTACCCAAACCTTAAGTCACAGAGTGATACGATGATTTTAAATATCATCCATCAAAAAATGGGTTTCCACAAGGGACTGACAGCAACAGAACCAAGCCACTGACAGCAGTGTTGCTTTTTTATTTTGACAACAGTAGCAGGGAAAATTGACTCTCAGATGCAAGGTAGATGAATTTGGCTTTCTAAAGACTAATCTCCGAATTTGAAGATGCAATATCTCAACGTTGCACTTGCAATTCTCTCTAGATTTATCCAGATTCCTTGTTCCATTGATGAAAGAGTGAGAGAAATGAGAAGCGACAGCGAGGTTATATTCAAGTGAGCAATAAATTGACAAGTAATCAAAGCGCTTCAGTGAAAGGTTATCTGTAATGTCAATTAATAATTTATATGACGTGTCCTGCAAACGAGAGTTTGGAAAAACTTACTTGTTGCTATTTAAAAGCTCTACGAAGGATCTACGTTTCACATTTTCCGTAGATCCTTCGGAAGGCTAGAAGGTTAGAAGAGTTGAAGTAAATAAAGTTTGGAAAATACTGTTTTGTTGGCGGTCAATGTTGGGCAAGCACCCAAAGCAAGTGTGGTTATTTGGCAAAGAAAGTAAAAAGTTTTCAAAGTTTGATAGAAGATTGAACAGAGTCTGCATTTAACATTCAAAGTTTGTCAATGTAATCAGTTGAAACAAAGAGCCAAGCAACACCTGGAAACTGACCAAAACTATCACAAGAAGATTCAAACATACATGAACAGGTGTCTCCATCGTTATCAATTTTAAAGGACATTCTGGCTAAATCGTCAGGAACTAAAAGACTTAAAAACCAGAACAAATGCCGCAGTAAATAGATGATAACTTTAATTACAAATCATGCAAAGGTAAAAATGTAACCAGGCAAAGGTAGAAGTAGAGACGTTTAGTCAATTCACTATAAGCATTCACTGTTAAGCGTGAAGCATAAAGAATATCAATATCCCTTTAATAATGGCCATTCTCTTTGCCAAATGAGGCTTGACCACAGTTGATTTTATGGCTTGTTATAAAATTACATATTCTCAATTGACGTTGCATTCCATTAATTCTTCCACCAACCCCTTGAATTACTGTAATTAAAAATCGGTTCCTCTTTTAGCTTGGCATCAATTCACCTCGTTGAAATAAAGTAGGTGGTCAGAGATTAATCCTTTAAGCATTGAAAATGCCATCCCCCACAATTGTATTTAATTTTTTTTTTGGATCACATGTCGAAACATTGCAAATCCTAGTTCCACTCCTATTACTGATGGTTGTGCCATTGAATAAAAAATAAATGCATTTTATTTCAAAATCAATACGAGTATGTCAGTGCAACTCATGTTGCCTCTATTAACTCCAATAGAAACCAGCCACGCTGAGTTTTGTACAGAGTAGAGACCATAACCCCAACCCATGTACAATCAACCCCTAATATCATCACCCCCAAATCAAAATGTAATAGAAAGTATCTGTTTACGAGGAAAATATTTTTCAAATATTTGACAGAAAATATCCGACAGTCATGCCATGAAATCCACCATAGAAAACTATCCCCAACAAACATCAATGCCGAGTTGTTTGCTCTTCACTTTCAGATAGTTTTCCCTGTTCAATAAAACTTATATCAAAAAAAAACTTTCAACGTTTCCATTCATGTCATGAAACGCAATTGAAGTTTGTGAGAAAAAACGAAAAGTTTTTCTACTTATTCCCCATGAAAAAAAAATTTAATTACAACTTGAATAGCAAATTAACGAGTTTATGTAACGAAATTTTTTAGTCCCTTAAATAAAACTCATAATAAGCTTGCGGCTGCGATGACGATGCATATTAATTACTATTCAATCACCTGGCAATCTCCTGCTTAAATAACACAACGCACACAACAATCGCGAGGTTAATTCCTTGCATTTTTATTTTATTTATAAAAGAAAATAATTAATATTGTTTTTAATACTCACGTGTACAGAAACGCGGCTCATCACTGCCATCGCCACAATCGTTCTCGTTATTACAGAATTTATTCAATGCTACACATCGTCCGTTGGTGCATGTAAATTCCGACATTTTGCACTGGGTGGCAGGAGCCAGATGCGAGGGCTTCGTTGTCGTCGGAGTTCCAGCACCAGTCACCACCGATGAGAGTATCGGCACAAGGGTCAGGATGACGATGAACATTGTCGTTGGTCGCATCGTGGATGTGGCAAGGACTTTTTTCGATATGGAATCGATGAAAATTGTCGAAATGTCGGTTTTTTGTCTCCATTTCGTCATTATTGAATCTGCAAATGGAAAGGAAAGTACGAAATTATTTTACAAGGACATTTTCACTGGGCATAAAGAAATTTTCTTCTTTTTGGACGTGTCGGTCGAGAGAGCTTTTATTATTGTGTCCAAAAATAATTGTTAAACAAAAAACCATAAAATTTAAAAAAACCTGTCATTATCGAAAGTACTCCCCTCAATTATTAAATTTTATGCGCGCTTTTTGCGATCGCTTTGCCTATTCAATTTTTAAACAACAAAATTGTTAAGGCCAAATGCCAATAAGAATGTAATGAGTTAGAGTTATACTCCCCTTGACGGTCTTCAGAGCGTCGCGGTCGTCAGGTATACTGCCTATGGGCTGTGTTAAATATTTTCAAATTTAACGACATTCACTTTATTGCGTCATATAATAAAAAAAAAAAAAACACAAAACCATAAAATACACAACCACAAGACGAGCGAACCAACGTGAATCTATACAAACCTCAATTTCATGTAAAAGTACCCCCTTAGGGGACTTGCTACGTTCTGGTGGCTGTGAAAAACAGTAGGTTTCGCGAAATTGATGAAAATTAATGAAAATATAAATTCGCGTGGTCTACAAATAAAATATTATATATTTTTTGATCCTATAGATTGGAGGTTTTTGGGTTAAAAAATGAATAAAAATAAACGTTAAGGCTGTGAAGATGAAATTTTAAACACAGGACAAAGTGGAAAGGTATCAGGATTTCATATCTCTGTTGTGGTGGTGGCTTTGTGGCAGTTACGGTGAAAACTGTGAATGAAAAAAGTGGAAAATGATGTTGGCACGAAGTAAAGCTGTTGAGGGATAGATTATGATCCATCATTCAATATTAAACAGCGGGGGTTATTAAAGGGTTTTTTTTTTATGAATTTGGTCGCTGAAGCATTAAAAATGTAGAGAGTATAGTAGTAACATCGCACATGGGATTGCTGACCCTTTGGATACCTCCCCAATTGGCGCATAGAAAAGCGCTCACCAGAAATGGTATTTGACAAGCTTGAAAGATTACCAGCGCTTTGGGCTCAGTAGAAACAGTAGAAAAATAATCCGAGAGCGTCTATCTAAGCTTTAGTCAGGCGATTATTAATCGTGCACTCGTTTCTCGTCTTCTTAGTATACTTAGTAGGCCTTGAACAAACTGTGGGATTTTATGTATAATAATCTGTCTTTCCTCTTGTAATGGCATAACACCTGCGGGAGGTAGCCTAGGCGTTCCTAAACAGGGTTTTAATAATCTGTTTTAGCAGTAATTGTGTTTTCAGTTTTATGGTTGTTTCGATAGCTGCTTTCAAAGTCGTTTTCGGTCTAGTTTCTTCCACACGCAATAAGGAATTCACAGATGAGAAGGTTCTCAGAAAATGCATCCATATGGCGTAGACTAAACGCATGCATTTGTTTTTGAAGACCAAATCGTAGGAATTCAGTTTTGCCTCATCTTTCACTGGCAAATATCTTGGAAAAGTATTTCAGGATTCAGGATCAGAATGGAAATTCTTTTCAATCTTAGTCATTGCTTCTGCACAAAATACTCAAATTCTACACAAAATACATAACTTCTTTAACCTAATCGCCTCTTTACAGCTCGAGTCAAACCACGAGTTCTCCTTTGGTTTGATACTCTTAATCCTGTAAGGGATAAAGGATCCATACCAAGATGAATGGTATTGAGGCCGTCCCAGTTGGCTTTCTCGTAGCGCCACACTGTTCTTTTTGGATGGGGTATAAAAATCTCTCTCTATTACCCAAACCTTAAGTCACAGAGTTATACGAAGATTTTAAATATCATCTATCAAAAAATAGGTTCCCACAAGGGACTGACAGCAACTGAACCAAGCCAATACTTGCTGAGAAAAAGGGGTTCGTGCCAGTGGCTTATGAGGAGAAGACAACTTGGTGGCTTAAGGCACTAGGAGGTAAAACCTCCTTAAGTTATTCCTAGACTGGTGAACTAGAGAAATCCTATCAATAAACTCAAGTTAGGTCCTTTCGCTAAAAGAAGAAATACCGACTTAGGTTCAATTTCTATTAACGCGAAATCGTTGAGTACTCCATTGAAGTCAAGTATCTGGGAGTTATTCTTGACAAATGATCCACCTGGAACTCACACCTCAACAGAAAAATCACAAAAGTATCCAACGCTTTATGGGCCTGCCGACACATGTATGGCACCATATGGGGAATCTGGGGCGTGGGGTGCCGTGGCGTAGTGGTTAGTGAATATGGTTAGGAATATCGGTGGGGTGCCGTGGCGTAGTGGTTAGTGTGTGTGCTTACTACGCCGGAGGTCTGGGTTCGAATCCTGCCATCGTCACCTGAAAAAAAAGACTTATTCTTTTTCACGGTCCCCACCTCCGCGAGGGTCTGACAAGCCCTCCGAGAGCACAATTGTCTTGAAAAAACTTCTCAAAGTGCCGTTCGGATTCGGCAAAAAATTGTAGGTCCCCTTGTATGTAAAGAAATTAACACACCAGCATACATTGTTGAGAAGCTGGCCCTGGTTCACCTCGAGCTGTTGCGCCACTCTATTTATTTATATGGGGAATCTCTCCAAAGATTGGTCTTTGGATTTACACAATGATTGTCAGGCCAACCATTGTATGGTGGACTGAGATCACCCAAAGAACCGCCATCCTAAAACTCAGGAAGGTACAGTTTTGCGTGCCTGGGAATATCGGGAGCTATACGAACGTGCTATAGAAACTTTAATTTGGCTTACACCCCTGCACATTTTTATATAAAAAATGGCAAAACCGTAGCATTGCAATTCAACTACAAGTTGAAGAGTTAAGTTTTAGCGACCACCCAGACATGCTTTCACCTTTCTCTGATGTCAAGAAAAATGAAATGCACTGCTCGATCAAAGACCGCATTCCGAAAACTTTTTGCTTTGACAAGAGAACCTCTAGAGATTTCTACTAAGGAAGCATAGGTTAGGACAAACTCACCCAAGAGCTAATGCGGTCTTAAGATTGGCTGGATACGGATGGTTCTAAAATGGGGTCGGAGTGGGAGCCGACGCATACGGACTGAACCTGAAAATTACAATCACAATGGGAAAAAGTCCCCCCTAGGCCCTGAATTTTCAATGGACGAGTGGAGGCTTGTTTTGTCATGTATTGAACATTTTTTTAAGAAATTGTTTCACAGAAGCAAATACCCTACACCGTGTTAGTTCACCGTTGGAACTGGATTTTCGGAAATTGCTACTATTCAGTGGAAAACTTAGACGCGGCAAGTGGTCCTTTCGTGCGTACCACGATATCTCGAAAGCCATAATCTCGAAATCGAAGATCTCGAAAACAAAAATCTCGAAAAATGGAATCTCGAATAAAAAAATCTAGAATTACGAAAATCTTTACCTCGAAAAAATTTTTGCATTCGAGATTTTTTCAAGATATCGTGTTGTTTTTTTTTGAGATTTCTGCATTCGAGATTTAAAAAAAAATATTATCGAAATTTTTGCCGTTCGAAATAAGGTCATGATCCCGTTCCTTCCCGCTGACATTAAGACAACTTTTTGTACATAGTTACACAATTTTTAAAGAAAATGAGAAGAAGCGTCAGTGGTGAAGTATACTTATAGATTTAAGATTCGACACTCACCACATCAGTACCAAAAATCCACCAACTAATAAACAAGGTAGTACTACTACAGAGGAAGAATTCCGCTGCTATGTTAACTTCCATGATAAAGGTAGGTAGATTTGGCTCAAGAATAATAGCTCAAGTCTGGTTGCCTAAAGTAGACCTAGAAGAAGTCTGAAGTCTCTTGGGAGATAGGAGTTGTAACGAATTTTTTTTTTGACGCGAGACTTGAGCGCACAGCAAAGCTTAACATAGCAAAGATAGCATAATATAAATAACTGATTGGATTTTCATTTTTTCATTAAGGTTGAAGAAAGAAAATTTTTACTAAAAAAGGACGGGACTGTCGTCGCAAAAGGTTGATGGCAAACCTAGCTCCAGCCATTATTTCGTTTACGCAAAGTTTTGGCCGCACTTATGAACTTTGAACGTGCATTAAAACCTAATTTGGATAAAGTTTAAAAAATCAGGTATCAAGTATTTGAAAAACAAATAAAAGCCAAAACCAGTATCAAAACACACAAGTGTGGCCACTAATACTGTGAGATACCGACTGCAAACTTAAGAAACAAGGAAGACCATGACGAAAGCATTTTATGAAAAATTATAATTTTGCAACATTTGCAGTTTTTCGGTCGTTGATCCTTTTCTCTTTCTTCGAAACTCAAGCCGGAGTGTTTTTCAGGAGTGGGACTGTGCACTGTACAGATAAACCGCGGTCGGTTAAAGATGGACGGGACCAAAATTATTACGTACGCTCTGTGCACTACTACCTTGAATAAATTGGTTAAAATCTTCAAAATTGCCGCTCAGAGGAAGGGAAACGCCCAGGAGATTCGTTCGCCAAAGTTCATCAACAATGCTCAGGGACAGCTTCTGGTGGCGGCAGTATTGTGAGGGACTTTTGAACGAAACTGTTCCAAAACCCAGACATATTTTTCCAGATGAAACTACTCCTAACCAAGAAGAAGTACCTGACATCACAGTCGACGAGGTTGGGAAGGCGGTTAAGTACTCCAAAAAGCGAAAAACGGTCTGGCCGAATCAGATACCCTCAGAGAGGAATATAGCAGACAGCGGGTCCAGATGGCTCACGACCTTTATCTCCAAACAAATAAGAGGGGATCCAATGCCTAATCAGTGGAGGGAACGTTATCCGCTTCCTTTGTTTAAAGGAAAAAGTGATACACGAAGCTGTGACAATTGCGGTTCTAGCAAGCTGATGTCTTACACAATGAAGGTCGTCGAGCGGGTACTAGATAGTCGACTACCAAAAATAATAAGGCTATCGGAGGACGTAATCCAAAGCATAAGGATCATAATGGAAAAACATCGGGATGCCCTTAAAGATCTGCATATGGTGCTGGTTGATTTTGAGATCTGATATAGGTCGCGTTAAGCAAACGAGGAGTTCATGGACATGTATGATGGAGCAAAGACAAGAGTAAGATGTCCTTCCGTAGTCACTGATGAGTTCTCAATTAAATTTGGTGTACACCAGGGAAGCATCCTAAGTCCTTTGCTTTTCATTGTAGTCCTTGATTATCTGCTTGAAGGAAAACTGACGGACCCGAAAGTACATCAACTATTCTTCGCTGACGATGGGCCCATCACAAGTGAAAATCACATATCCCTGCAGCGAGCACTTGATATATGGGTGGATGTTTAAGAGGGAAATGGGTATCGTATTAGCCAAAAGAAGACAGAGTACCTGTGCTGCCCATTCTCTGACCCACCCGAACCAATTCCAGATATTAAATTGAATGGATTTGGATGGATTAATTAATGGTGCTTCTTAAGTGTGAAAAGTTCGAGTACCTGGGATCTATGATCAATAGCAAAGTAAACTGTGATGACGACATCAATCATCGCGTAAGCGTGGGGTGGATGAAGTGACCGATCTTCTGTGACCGAAAAATGCCCCCTAAGCTGAAAGGAAAGCTCTACACCGCAGTTGTGCGTCCAAGGAGAGATCCTGCGAACCCCGTCAAAAAGGCAATGCCAATCAACATTCCAGCGCAATCGCGAAGGAGAAGAAGGCCTAAACATTCATGGGTCACACAAATGCAACGGCAACAGCATTTATTTAGCCTCAGTGATGAAGAGATCCAAAACCGGGTGGCCTGCCGGTATAAAATGAGGTCAAATCGGCGTACCCCACAAGCGGACCATTAGGAACGCAGTAGAGTGGGAGGGTTACAATCCATCACTTTAGATTACAACCTCGCACCTAAATGAAAAAAAAGAAGAAGAAGACTGTGCACTAATGAGTCACTAGTTTATTATGAGGCTTTAAATTACAACTGTACAAACGTGTGCCAAAAAGCAGAGTTCTTGCTGGTCTTAACAAATGTTGAGCTTGCGGTAGTGGCAAAAATTTCGGTTTTGTTTCAAATCTCATCTCATTTTTTGGTTTGTAGAAAATCTGGTACGAACTGCTGAAAAAGTATTAGACATAGTTTTTTTTTACTTTAGATTTTTAGTATCCTCTGAGTGATGAATACTTCGATGGCTTGAACATACTGTTTGCTTGCTTCCTCAAAAATGCCTCTCTTGATGTGTCCTGCTCATGGGTGACATGGGTGAATAGCTCACCAAGAACCTAGTTTTCGGACGATTTAAGGCTCAAAATTAGGCATCCGCGCGAGATATTTAAACACAATCTGAGTCTCAAATAAAAGGATAGATAATAAAACAACTAAGTGCAAGAGTTCGTCCGTAACGAACTTCTAGATACTCTGCAACATAAATAAAATAAATAGAGTGGCGCAACAGCTCGAGGTGAACCAGGGCTAACTTCTCAACAATGTATGCTGTGTGTTAATTTTTTTTACATACAAGGGGACCTAAAATTTTTTGCCGAATCCGAACGGCACTTTGAGAAGTTTTTCAAGACAAATGATTTTCTCGGAGGGCTTGTCAGACCTTCGCGGAGGTGGGGGCCGTGAAAAAGAACAAGTCTTTTCTCTGCTACATAAAATTTAAAAGATTTTTGGCTTAATTCCATATACTGCATATCAATTATTTGTATTGACCACGCCTTCAAAGGTGGGCGTGGGCTGAAAATGAAAATTAATTAATTCTGATTTCGTTCGAGTCATGAGAAAAAACAGCTTTTCCTAAGACCGCCCCCTAAAAGTTGGCTGAGCTCAATGCTGTATATATGACAAACTAAGCAAATGGTGATATCTTTAATATTTAACATACATTTTTTTCCAATTTTGAATAAATTTTCCAAAAAATCGGGTTTTTAAAATTCCAATACATATCATAAAAGTGGGCATGATTGATGGTCCAATTTTTTTTACCTATAAATGTTTTTGAACATTTTTGCTCTGCACCTAACTTGCAGAGTAAGTTTCTGTCTAACTTGACGAAAAAGTATTTTTAAATAAAATGTAATTTTAAGGTTGTCTGAAATCCGGAGGTTATCAATTTTTATAGTTTGTCTGTACAAAATAAGAAACAAAATACACTTGAAGTTTCAGCTTCCTAGTAAAGCTTCACACATACGGACAAACGGACGGACGGACGGGCATGGCTTAATCAATTCACCTGTCGGTCTCCATCATATCTCTAAAAGGCCTTTAGGGTCAGTCTACGGTGATTATTTCATTGTGCTAAAAACTATACATTAAAATCAATATACCCTGGGTCTGGTGTGAAAATCCTGACAGCTTATGTTGTTCGACGAAAGCAAACCGCGTTTTTATCAAAATGTTTCAACCACGCCCACAAAAGTTTGCGAAGGCACATAGTCCTTATACATGCTAGAAAATGCTAATATCTACAACTTTTGTCATTAAATTTTTACTCAAATTTCATACATATTTAATATAACAGTCATTTTAAACTTAAATTCCTTAAAAAGTGGGCGTGGTCAATGAAAAAGCTAGAATTTTTTAGATTACTTAATGACAATTATAAGGCAATGTTACGTACCAAAACTTAGTGCGCTAGCGCCATTGTAACATAGCTAAAATTTGCAAAATGTATTTTTTTAAATTAGAGATGGTCGCACATACAGGCCTGTGGTGGGCGTGTCTGTGGGCAGATTCAGCTTATTTTCAAACGTGATCTGAAGGATTGGACTTCCAGCCAACCCACAAAATTTCAGCACTATACCTTAAAATTTAAGGCCTAAAAGTTGTTCACATACGGACGGACGGACGGACGGACATGGCTTAATCGATTCCCTTGTCGGCCCCATTCATATCTCTAAAATGTCTTAGGGGTCTACGGTGATTATTTCACTGCGTTACAAACTATACATCAACTTTAATATACCCTGGGTCGGGTATAAAAAGAATGGGATGAAGTAAAAGAAATCATAATATTTGATTTCCCAGAATGTCAAAACTCGAACACATAATTCCATCAAGGTCTCATCAAGTCAGTTTGTGTTCATCTTGGGTTGACACGGTATTCAAACTCGAGTAGATAGATCGCAGATCATTTATCGAGATATTCAAAAGGAAAGAAGAGTTTTTTTTTTGTAGCTTATTATATTCTTTAGAGCTCATTAAGTAACTTTAACTGCACACAGAATGATGCAGAAAAAAGTTGCGTATACGCCCCGTAGGCCGCACATAATTGATGAACATTCCCCCATCAAACTATACGAGACCATCAAACCGCATACTTCATGCGCTTTTATCAATTAAGCACAAAACTTTAACATTTTCCTTTCTGGTGATTAATCACTCCATCAGCTTTGTTTCCTTTGATAATATCGATGCACAATGGATGCTTTTCCTTGAAGCATCTTCGTGAAACGTCGCAGAAAAAATAAAAACTTTTGTCCTTCACCGATTTAGTTTTTTTAAAATCCCTTAACTAACGCTAAACTATTGTGTCCAGCGATAACAATGTAGACCGGAGTAATTTCCCGTCACACAATCGCCGATAGCACTTACAACAAACTCTGTTTTCCAACCGGACCGAGAAACGCTCACCACCAGCGAAAATCCTTTCGAACGTCGATCATTACTTTTGCTCGGATCGAAACTGAAAATTTTTTTCTCGATGACCGACACGGACGGAAAAACCCACCCCCACCAAAATGAAGCATCAGAATGCACCGGAGAGGAAAATTTTCACAATGCTGCTGAGGGTTGGGGGCTGGTGGCTGACGACGTCGCGCTGTACTTGGGCCACAACCGACCGAGGAGAACAATTTGATTAATGCATGTGCTTGCGCGTCTGGTCGGACATCAGGCGACAAATGATTTATTGCTTTCGGAACGGTAAACAACGTCGTTCCGGAGGATACCATTGTTACAGTTAAGCGCTTAGTGTATGTCGCCAGAACATAACCATGACATAGGGGTGTGCCATTGTGCTGATGATGATTGTGGTGATGCTGGAGCCGATGTTGCTGTTGACGTGCAGCAATTGACAGAGCTGGCTTGCGACCAAGTCGTTTGGACGTCAACCAATTACGGCGCACACCTTAAATCATTCGCTCAGCCGAGAGGGTGGCGGCTGGGAAAAGACCACAGATATGTTCGGATTCACCGACTAACATCTAATTACAGAAATGTGACGTGTTTGCTGTGCTCTTGCAGTGCGTCTGGAATGCAATTACAGCCAGATTATCGATTCGATTTAGCGATGCTGGTGGCAATGTCGAAGCTGGAACAATAGCAATAATCAGAATCATCTCCTGTGTCAACGACACTATTGCCACGCGAAATCCCTACCAAGAGTGTGTTTGAACTAAGCGTTCAATGCCGCTGGCTTAAACATCCTGTCATCCTTCCACTTCGATGGCAAACATTGCTTATTTCCATCACGAGCCCGGATAGATAGCTCAGCGCTTGTTTGCCTGAGTGAATGAAAAACTGAATGACTACATGCATGAATGGATCGAAAGGATCTCATCACGCTCGCAAGGGGGTGTGAACATTCTGCGTCCTACCGGCACGCTGCGCCATCTTCCATCCGTTATCGGCTGAAAGAACTCTCCTTTTCTGTCGAACAAAAGTTCCTGCCGCTTCAAAAGGAAAGTCAAGTTCCCTTCCGGGATTCCGGGAATGAATCTTCAGTGGCACGACAGCCTCCTGCTCCACATGGCATATGTGGTATGCAAAATTAAACTTCTCGCATTATTTGATGAAGGGATGTGTCATTTCGTGTTATGTGCTCTGTGCATCTTGTGAGAGGTTCTTGACGTCAGCAGCAGCACCACACACACTCTATTGGGACAAGGAGACTGGGAATCAATATACAATACACCCACTCCCCCGTAGTGCACACACATGGGAGGCTGTGTGGTGTCATGTCATCTTCGTTTCCATCAACGTCGTCGGGCACACATACGCGTACTAATTCCAAAGCTGCTTGGTATTATAAATATTTTCCTGGTGTATAATTTTGGAATAAGGAATACCAATGATGACAGGATGTGTAGCTGAGAAAAAAAGGCTAAATTATGCCCACCCTTATAGAATGTCGACAGCGACGACGATAGATCATCACATTGGATGGGGCACGTTGCGCGTAAATTAGGTTCGTTAAACTTATCTCCAGGATGCCATCGGGTTGTCATTTTTTCGGCACAAAATATACACGTTGTGCTTTTGAAAGGATCTTTCACTCGCCGAGACGGAGAATTTTAGTTGTGTTAATTTTTATCTCGTTTGGGTGTTGTGTCTTGCGTGTTCATTCAGCTGGCAAATGATATATTCAGGAATTTCCCATAAAGAAACGAGAGCGATAGGACTGTATACAAGTAACCAACTGCTGGCTGTGGGGTCCTTTTAAGCATGAAAGTGGAATAAAGGTAAATGACATGTGATTTTAAAAACGCGAAATTTTCTTTTTACTGTCTTGAGAAAGGTAAATTTGTTTTGTGAGTCGATGCGCCGATTTATGCGACGATCTATCATTGTGCCAGGAAGAGGAAGCCATCCTTTGTGATGTATCACCTGCAGGGCATGGTGGAGAATATTTTCGTTCCGAGTTTCCCGCTTTTTAAACCTTAAAGAACTCAAATGATATTTCATTCTTGGTACAAGTTTAATGGGGAAATAAATGTACCTATGAATTCTTTGCTTTTGTATTGTTCTCCTCACTGACCGTTAAATTTTTTGAACAGTTTTGGTTAGAGCCTATTTTATAGTGTCACGAAGACATGAGTCTTGCACTTTCCTTTAAAAATGCAGTTGTTAATAAAATTACGAAATCGTTAATAAACAAAAGCTTTCGTCTTTTAAGGGTCTTTCAAAAGAAAGGAACGAATACGCATCGGTAAAGTTAAAAACTCTCCTTTTTGCCGAGAAGCTCTTTGACATCCTTAAGTAGACGGTGCTTGTGACAAATTGTAGGCAAGCTTTTAAAAAGCCAAAGATGCATTAAGAATTTTATTTTAAGACCCTTCAAAGAGAAGCTGAATGCCTTATAATCTTAACTGAGAAGAAAGGAAGTTAATACGATTTTGAATATCTTCGACTTCCACTGTCATTCTCATCGCCTCATATGTAGTTGCCTTTTACCAAGTCTCCACCGGGCACTAAACCGCGATTAATTTAAATCTTAATTAAAAACTTTACAAATCACGTGCTTTATTATAAAATTTAAAATCCTCTCGGTAATCGATTAAAAGTAAATCCTCTCGTAAATCCCGTTCACCCTATTCACAAACCTATTTTCTGCACCTTTGTAATAGTTTGAGAAGCAAAAATAGCTAACCAAAACTGTCCCTGTACGACAGATATGTCACAAGTTCGTTTTCTATTGTGATTCTTACAGCGGAAATCGTTTTTCGCTCCTGGGAAATGACATGACCACTCTTCTTTGAGAGCCAAAATGACAGAAACAGAGTGTCCGGTGGAGCCACATTGGGATTTATTTCTAATCGTCTAGCGCTAATCCTTTTTTAATTGCCGGTGGAGACTTAATATTATATTCTAATAATTAGATTCTAATAAGTCTACAAAAAATCGAATGTTCGGTTAAGTGCGCCTTCACGCAACTTCGAATGATCACCTTTTCACTGAAGGCTTCCAATTTGAAGCATTTCTAACTAAGACTGCACTTGAAATTCAGACCTGTTATAATCCCAGGTCTTCACAAGAACAACTCTAAGAGTGAAAGGTTGGGTAGTTTTGCCTTCGCCAGGCCATGAGTAGGCCACATCGTAATAACTCGAATATTATGCGACTACTTATCTACCCGACAACCTTAAACTAGTATTATAACTTCTATTAGCCAATCTCTAAGTACCTATACGCACAAGGACACCAAGTGACACGTGTTAACCACTTCCTTATACTGGCCGTGTTATCTTCTTAGCATACAAGGAGACCTAAAATTTTTTGCCGAATCAGAACGGCACTTTGAGAAGTTTTTCAAGATAAGTGTTATTCTCGGAGGGTTTATCAGACCCTCACGGTGGGTGGGGACCAACCATGAAAAGAACGAGTTTTTTTTTCAGATGACGACGGTAGGATTTGAACTTCGACTTCCCGCGTAAAAGACGCAGACACTGCCACAGATGCCCTACAGATGCAATTACTGCCGCTGAAAAAAGCTGCCTGTCTTCCTCTCTATAGATCATCTCTATGGATCTCGATAGATCCATTGCATCGTTGTCTGGATTAAGAATTTTACAACCTCTTACACCGTGGATCACGAGTCTTAGCTTTTGACTGGGTGGCAAATGAATATTGATAATGTCCCCGAAAGAGAATTCGTCCAATAAAGTGGTTGTCAGTTTCCAAATCAGCTCTTCTCAAAATCCAAGCAACGGAAAATATTTCCCGGACACAGGATGGCACACCAAAGCAATCAATGAGTGATCTCTGTTTTGAAATATGTGCTGGTGCCATGTATATTTGCGAAAGTCGTTGTGTGGGGAGATGTGCTCGCACTATAAGATCAACAAAAATCCAACCGGATTGTCCGGGTCACCCTCTGGAAGACGCTCTTCCAAGTGGTGTTACTCTATCCTCTTCATAAAGAATCCTATTTAGGACAATAAGTCTATGTCTGCCACTTTATTCAGAACAGCTTAAACTGCTTTTTAATCTATATTACCGCACCAGCGCTCTAATGAACCAAAGTCCATTGTTCAAGCTTGAAAGATCGCAAATATTGCAACTGGAATAAACTCCAGTATGTTTTCCAACAACTAAGGACTTCTGAGTATCCCCACTCCCGAATGTCCAGTCATAGAAACCCTGAATACCTCCCAGCTTCTGTAAGAGCAGCTTTTTTTATGTATGTAAGAGCATCTATACATCAAAAAGGCTGCTTATAATTTCTTCGGGTTAAACACAGTAGGATGCCATAACAGACACTCCGACCATCATTCGCCCGATACTCACACTCCTTAGGCGGCGCTACAGGCCGAGCTTGACCTGGGCCTAAACCAACAAGCTTTTCCACTCAGTTAAGTTTGTAGCTCTCTTTCCTGTTTTTGTACACGAAGTTGGTTGAGGTCGCCTTCCACTTGCGTGATCTAAACGCCACCTTAGTCTCAGTATAAGTCTTACTCGGCCTACCTTTATGGTGAACTCGAAAATTTTCACTTCATTTAAATTGACGCACAGTCTGGTGCGCCAGAGCCCAGAAACTTCGCCAAGCAGTTCCGTCTCCAGTTAGCCATCTCCACGCGAAGTTGACTGAGGACCCCTTCGACTAGCGTGCGTAACCTGAGTCTCGGTGCTGCTATACTGCACCGTCTCTGCGTTTCGGGCCAGGGCGTGGGTGTTTCTCCGCACTCTAGATGACCCAGCCATCACACCCATTGTGTTCGTGCTCTTCTGACCATAGGTCGGGGTCGTGGTACTGCCAATGTAGTTCGATGTTATAATACGCTCTCCACTCTCCATTCATGCAGATGGCGCCAAAAACGTTAAGACCGTTTTCATTCACCTTTGACAAGGTCGATACTTCTGGTTCTATAAATCGATGTATATTATCTTTCTCGAGGATAAGTTGCTCGAAAGATGGCTTAAAAGCCCCCTTCATCTAAAAAACAAGCGATTGGCAAGAGGTAACCCTCGTTGGATTTCAGCGCTAGAGTCGTTGCCTACAGGCGCTCTAGCTTATTATAATTAGCATAATATTCGAGGCTATTTCGTTTTAGCCTGAATGAATTTTGTACCTAGCTGCCATATTTATGTTCGCCCGCTTCTAATCTGGACAACTGCCGGTGGTGACCACAACGCCGCTCAACTTAAGGCAGAGGCAACTTGATTTTTGTCATTTGAAGTTCAGGTTCTGGGAATAGGCGCTGAATAGTGAATAGTCCACAAAAATGTATTTGAAGCTAAGGGGCTTATAAAAGCCTTTCAGTTACTTGCTGAAATTGAGTCCTTACTATGGAAGTCATTTTCCTGCCAATTTAAGCCGGTTCTTATGACAGGCATGCCTCACCCCAAGGCTATTCTAACTTCGACCTAGCAATGCAAAAGTCAAGAAATGCCGAAACAATGCAAATCCTATTCTGAGAATATTCTGAAATCCTATTTCTGCGAATTTAAGCCGGCTTTTATGACAGGCATACGCGACCTTGCGGGAAAATATTTGCTAAAAATAAAAAAAAAATAAAAAAAAATTGAATATGAGCAAGGTTTTAAGCAAAATTCTTCTTATGGAATCAAATCTTTTGCCTTAGCAAGATATAGAGGAAACGAGCCCCAGAATGTCATGAGATTTTCCTATCTCAGACATCCAAACTACTTACACTGGGTTTCTGATATTCGTACAAAACGACTTTGTTTGAGGAATCATGTTTGAATGAACCGTGGCAGGCTTGGAATTGCACCCAGCTTGAAGAGTGGTGATGCTATAGTTAAAGCTTAACTTGAGTACTAAACTGAACTCAACTATACCATCACATCAGGTAGAAGGAGATCCCAGACTCAACCAATGCACCGTCAAACCGCTTTGTTCTGTCGTTCTATTGGTTTTATTACCGACACCAAGTATTGTGAATGCAGATTTATGCACGTCTTTCGAAATCGGGTAGCCTCTCGAAGTCACACCCGTAAATTTCAAAGAACTCATAGTTTGACCTTTAATCAAGAGTCTTGGACTGATTTTCTGTACATATTGGATACTGACCTAAGATTCTGGAACTTGGACATAATTTTTCTGCAGCAGTTGAGAATTTATTTTTATGACTGGACTCGTCATAGCAAAGTCTACGGTGTGAGTATGTGAATTATGACTTTCGCTCCGCAAAATTAAAAGCTACACCAGCTCTAAGCTCCTTCTCCTACCATGACCTGGCTAACGTTCAAATCGGGTGTACCCAGCTCGTGACGAAGGAAGCAATAACTTTCAATACCTCCTTTCAAGCGACAACATTAATTCATAAGCATAACCCTTCAGCCTTATAAACACGCCCACATCTTTGCTGCCACCACAGCCACAATGTGTGGAATTTATGATCAATTCCCATGCTAAGAGCTCACACACTTGCGAAACAATTTTCCGTCACAATCCGCTTGTGCAACTTTTTCCCTGGTTATTGCTTCAAAATTTTGCGATAAGCGGAATAATTTCGTTGACGGCGATATAAAAATCCACTCCTTGGGGAGCGCTGCGGTGATACCTACCACACATGGCTATAAAAATCCCACCCGCCCACAAGCAGCTTCTTAAGAAGCTGCTATCAGTGTTTGCCAGGCCACAGGCTCCGGTAGCGCACGATTAGATGAAACGGCTTCCAATGCTTACTGCGGTTAATGGGGCAAATTAAAATTGAATAAATTACGAGGCAAACTGCGCACTCAACGCAGCCAGGAGGCCGTTCTCCACATGGGTACACCTACACATGTGCATCTCTATCCATATCGGCTCGGCTATATGCAAATGATACACCATTCACCAGACTCCTAAGCAAAAGCCAACTACCCCTGAATATTATTATTAGCAGGGATGTCGAAGGAATCCCGCCTGGGTACTCTCTGTATGGGTGAGTCAACCAGGATTCTAATAAAAATGCAAATCATTCGCATGTGAGGTAAGTGTCGCCATGTTGCTTCGGTCTTATTTTTTCTCTTGCTTCGCCTTTTTATTAGGTCATTATTTGCATAAGAGAGTCAGCCAGCAACAGGGATACTTAAGCCACTTCCAGAGTCACATGCAATCACCGCACCAACGAACATTGTCGTCGCCGTTGACTCAATTAGGTTGGTTTCGATCTGTTACGGTGAACTCACCTGACTGGTGCCATAGCTATGGCTGCTTGCTTCCGGTCTAGCGCTGTGTTCATATTCAAGTTAAAATGCACTCGCATCGAGGTGGGTGCTTAACGTGTGCTAATGGAGATTGCTAGTTACATGGTGGAATCTATATGTAGGTCTACCCTGGGAGGTTGGGGTTGTTCTATCCTCTTTCTAGCGATAAGGACGAGATTTTCCTTGTTTCATTATAAAGGCGGGCATAATGGAAGAGAAAATGAGGAGGCTGTGCTGTGGATACATCATTATGCGGTGAAATTGCTGTAACCGAGGTGCTTCGATTACGGAAGTCGATGTCGTTGGATTAAACTTTATGTGAGCTCGCCACAGTTCACACGGTATATCTGTTCTGTTAAAAGGTTTTTTCAAGGTTTTAAAAGACTGGATACAATGAAGCACCGAGACATCGATTGTTTGTCCTCGATGATCAGGGGCGTCCTTATTCGTAAATCAGTTTTCTTTTCACAGTTTATGTAATAACTTCTAAAGGAGGTTTTAAGGCGACTTGAAGCCATGCTTTTGATGAAAGTAAGACGATATCCTTATTTGTGAACAAGCCAATTTTAAGAGTTAATTTATAGGGACGTAAAACGAGTACCCATATATTCAAAGGGGACTTAAAAATTTAATATGACGCTTTTTGTCTGGAAGCCAGTTGTTTTCACAGTCTGTTTTTGTTAGCCTCCGTGCAGAGTATCCTTGTTGAGTTTCTTACATGATTTTCTGATTTCGTTCAATTTTGATTTGAAGGCGGTTCGGCCATTTGAGTTCATTTAAAAAGTAGAGTCTCGCCTTCCTTGACCTTGTAGGTCTGTTCCCCTTCTTACAAGGAATAAAAACTACCACTACCAGATTGCTTAACAAAATCTTTCTGTGTGTTTCCTAATTTTATCCCCAGTAGAAACACCAGTTGGCAGCTTTTCAGTTTCCTTAATTCCATACTTAATGCTAATTCCTTCGTAATAAAAATTCCTTTGATGTCGCCCAACATCACCCCCATAAAGTTATTACACTTAATCTCTCTCCTCAACCCCGGAGCACCTCAATAGCACTCTTTGCCGTCCCCACATCCACCTCAGAAACACTCGTGAATGTCCATTCTTAATTAGTACAAAAGACAAAGTTTCGAGTACCTTTCTAAATCCCATCCGTCTCGCAAGAGATCCTTCCACTCTCGTGTCACAATCGCTAAAGTTCAAACCACTCTCCACAAAGCAGACGACAATGATGAGTACGAGGACGAATAAGGCGAGTATAAAGAGGTCGCTGCTGTAACACCACTTAACGGTGGAACCTTAAACCCTACCCAACATCTCTTTTTCGTTCATTGTACCTGGAGTCCCGTATTATACGACTTGCACGACTAACTTGCACTACTTAACCTATTACAAGGTGGGAGTCGAATTAATTAAATTTGTCAAGTGCGACAAATGAAATCCAACCTCTCTCTCGGGCGAGCGTTAGAGAGTGCCACAGACAGGCAACAATCAGAAAGGAAAACGTCACAGGGGGACAGGACCTCACCTGAGCACACACAACTAATTGGTCCGTGTGGCTGTGACATTTATGGGAGTATGATTGTCCATGTGACGTCGGTTTGGGTGATGGTTATGTACACAACTATTCACCTTCGTAGAAAGGGGTAAAATTTCAAAAGGGAAGGGAGAGGTGTACACTCGAATTGATCTCACAAAGGTGTGACACACAATGAAAAGGAACCAAACCAGGATTATTTTGTGCTAGTCAAAGTGATATAACTTCGAGGGTGGATAATCAGGTGAAAGTGACTGGGAACCGCCTAATGGCATTTTCGATTCGTCCTTCAAATTCGGGTGTTTTTCCCATTCAGAGGTGACAATACATTTTAATTGGATTGGCCTTCTGGGAAATGGCTTTTGGCCTCTGAATGCATGGTCCACCATTACCTATGAAAACTCCTTCATTCTGTCGGGTCAATCTATTATTCAAACGGCTTTCTGTTTCGAAAAACTTTGCACCTGCCACTCTCTATCTTTTCGTCCTGGTTCTAATCTGTTTTCCATTTAATCCTTCTGACTAATTAATTTCTTTAATTTTCAGTCAATGGACGGGGAATCACAGGCTCGAGCAACCGGATTGGCTTCTAGATTGTTAGACAAAGTATGTCCTTCAGACGATGAAATTAATTTATTTTCGC